>OY728126.1:1303632117-1313632117 GCA_963277665.1 Viscum album | reverse complement strand
AACATTTATAAAACATGCCCATCATATCATAGATCATAATATTATGTCATGGCATGAATATCGATAGCTCATAAGACAGGAATCATAAAAGAATACAAGAACATGATCCATGATAGCATACCATTAGCATAAGACAAAAGATATTTTCAGACACATAAGAACATAAAAACATTTCCTTAGTCAAGTATCACTACTAAGACTATCATATTGGATTGGGTTCTCTCCCAATTCCATTATATACATAGTCAAGGTTCACTCCCAAGACTATCATAGTGGAAAGAGTCCCTTACTAAATTGGGTTTACTCCCAATTACAGTTCTTATTATCTCATGAGATATCCATATTTATCCAATGCATTAGAGGTTTTTATAATTTTGATACCATCCATCACATAATCACAACCAATTCATATGGGTTCAATAATATCATAATTCATTCATAATATATCATAACTCATGGAAAGTAAATAGGTTTCAAAGATATTTCAACATTTCATCATAACATATCCCATGGAAAATAAATAGGTTTCATAAACTTATCATCGTCATAATCATAATCCATCTAAAAAAATATAAGGACGGTATCATTGGATCATATCCATAGTAAATCATAAGTATCATCAATGTATTTTATCAAAGAAGATAAATTTTCTTTAATAGATATCTAGAATACTTCTCAAGGAAAATACCCTTATCATTTTGAAATCACTTATTAAAAATATAATTTTTTCATAATATTATGAAAAAAATAAATTTAAAATAAATTTTTAAAATTTTAATGGAATATTCAAATCATTGAGTGGTCATGATGATGGGAAATTGTGTTTATATCATTGGTGGCACTGAATCCCACTTGAGGCCATAGAGAGGAATGTTTGAGCGACTTAAAGCCACAATTTGACTGAACATAAAATTAGGAGATCCTCAAGGGATACACACGCAAGTTTAAACATCTACACACGACAATGAAATCCACACACATGGTCCTTGCACTCCCAATGTGATTCCAAAGGCCATATTCCACTCCAAACACCCAAAAATGGCTAAGTAAAGAGTGTGCAAGTCTCAGAATGAGTGTGAATGTCTTAGGATGAGTTTTCAAGATGGGAATCCATCCACAAACCTCTTATTCACCCAATGTGATGTCAACCAGACACTTCTGTGATGGCCTTATTATGTGCTCCCACCAATATTTTCTCCTATAAATTGAAGGGAACCCCACCCTTTTCGGAGTAACACTCTTGAAGCCGAACTATCACTATTGTGCATGAAAGATGAATACTTCCATGATTGTATGTCATGATGTCAAGGTATAGGATATTGCGTGATAGGTCACCTACGGACCCCCCTTCAAGTGGGCCCAGAAGGGTTTGATTGTCACTCATTTCCTTTTTCACCTAAGGAAAGTGCACATAGAAGACCCTTCTTGTGTGAAAAAATTTACCTTGTTTTGTGCCTTTTTAGCTCATACCCCTCCATTTTTCACACAAACCTCACATCTTGTGTTAACTCGTTCCTATATGCTCCATGGGTTTTCTTCACTCTGAAACCCCATGTTTGAGACCCTCTTGTGAAACACCCACATCTTTCGTGCACCTCCTTTGTGTAGCCCTGTAGGCTTGCACATAGTGATTTTCTGGTTCCTCGTGCGGTGTCTCGTGTTGCATTTCTATACCTATTTATTCTATGGATACGTATGGTAATAGATTTTTCTTCTTAGCATACATATGCTAATGTGGACACCTCGACTAACCAATCCTCTACCAATTTTTCATCTAGAATTTTTGTTACCATCCCTTCACCAAGGGTTAAAGGGCACCAATCATGTAAGTCCAAGGGGTGAGGAGTGAGTCCTCATCGTTCGAGCTGCAGGATGTTAAACTATTAAGAACCATCATCCCCATCACATGATGTTAAAATTTATCCTTTTCCCATGGAATGCACATATGTTTCTCCAAATTAGTCATTTTCCACACCCACTCATCTCCACAAGAGTGATATCTCCCTCACATGGGATGATATCCTCCTCACATAGAATGAAATCCACCCACAGGGAAGGGAAACCATCCTTTTGTAAGACCCTAACCTTTCTGCATAAGGTAGAACCATTTCTCTTCTTTTTCATAATCTCCATATCCATAGGTAGCTAACCATGTTTAGGCCCCACACCAGTCAAAGAGAATCCATATGTTGGTGCTCCTCAAAAGTTATATCTCCAAACCAGTTCAAAGCCAAAGAAGAAACCTAAGTACAGTAAAGAGGATGTGGAAAAGTGGAGAAAAGAAAGAGAACAGAGAAAGGAAGGTGATCCTAAGTTTGGTCTTGACCCAGTTGAATCCTTTGCTGAAAGGATAAGGGTTGAGGATACCCTTCAGGATAAAAAGAAAAAGAAGACTCTTTTAAAAAGAAAAGCTCAAGATTTTGATGTTTCAAAACTCATGAAAATGGTTGAGGATGCTAGTGCTCAAGTAACCGAAGAAGTATATCAAGAACCCATCGTACAGAGTCTTCCAGATAAAGATAAAGGGAAACAAATGTTGGAAGAAATTCAGGAAGTTGAAGAAGAGGAAGGATATTTCCTTTTGTAATTCCTTCAGAGCTCAAAGAAAAGTAGAGAAGAATCGGTTCAAAAATAGAGTGAATGTATTCAACAAGCTCCTCTTACCGATCAAACACCGGATGAATCTTTTGAAACTCCAGAAAGAATTCTTTCCCAAGGGAATCAACGTCCTTTATCTTATCCTATGGAAAAAAACAATCATTATCAGTGACAAAGTGGAAGAAGAAAGAAAGGAGATTGAAAAAGAAAAAGGAAAACAGCCAGTTGTAGACTCAAGATGATCAAATGAACTGGTTTTGTACGATTAGGATACTGATTCAGAACATACAATTTCTCTTAAGAAAAGTGATTACATTGTTCATGTTTTAAGGAGCAGGCTTGAAGGAAAAATTGATTTCATTACTGACAATCATAGAAAGAAGTTTGGATCTGTAAGAGAATTTAGAAAGAAAGTTTTTTTAGTTGAAGCCTATTTAAAAGTTCTATATGAAAGTTCGGTTGCTCATAATAAGGCTTGCAACAGAATGACTAACTGGTCATAAAAAACAGAGAGCTCGGTGAATGATCATGAAATGTCAATTGAAGACTTAAGGAGGCTTTCAAATGATCTCGCTATTGCTTTTAATAATCCTGAAAAATAAACTGTTGAAAGGCTAAATCAATTTTCAAATACCCATGGAGCCGATATTTCTTCAGTAAAAGAGTTGCAAGAAAGAATGAATGCTTTTCAGCCTCATTTTTCAAAGGTTTCATATTTCAAAGATGAATTAGTCTTGTTGAAGAAACAAAATTCCGTGTTATCTAAAGACAACAAGAACTTGCAAAACGGAATTGATACTCTTGAATAAGTAATCAGAGTCCAAGAAGAGACCATCAAGAATCAGGATCAGATTTTTGTCGACCAACAAGATCTTCCCAGATCTCAGGGTGATTCTATATCTGAAGACAAGAAAGAAATCAAAAAGATGAAATTTGTTCTTCATGAGCTGATAAAGAAGGAAAAGGAAAGAGAAAACAAATGAATATTTATTTGTTTTCTTTTCATGAACTCTATAAACCTTTGTTATCTTAAAGATATTTATGATACCTTTCCCATTGTCTTGTATTTCTTTTTTCTAACTCTTTAAGGCAACTAAATATTACCCCATTATTTTTGTAAATCACAAAGGGGGAGAATATTTTACAAAGGGGGAGAATGTTTTACAAAGGGAGAATGTTTTGAACAAACACTTATTAATCAAGGAAAATCTACGACTACAATCCTTAGGAAAGTACATACCTAAGGGGGAGTTAGTTGTATTCAATTTCCTATTCAGAAGAGTTTCCAACAACTCAGGGGGAGATAAGTTTTTCTTTCTATTTTTACTTTGTGTTTTGTGCTTACCAAAAAAGGGGAGATTGTTGAGTCAAAAGTTTTCTTTTTACTTTTATATCTTGTTTTGGAAATCACAAATTTCTTTTACTACGATGATCATGTTGATCATGCTGATCATACTAACCATATTGATCATACTGATCATGCTGATCGTACTAACCATATTTATCATACTGACCATATTTATCGTACTGATCATGCTGATCATGCTGACCATACTGATCGTACTGACCATGTTTATCATACTGATCATGCTGATCATACTGACCATGTTTATCGTACTGATCATGCTAATCGTACTGACCTTGTTTATCATACTGACCATGCTGATTGTACTGACCATGTTTATCGTACTGACTATAGTTATCGTAATGACTCTAGCAATTGTATTGACCCTGTTAATCATACTGAGTTTTATGAATCATGCTCAGTTTGTATCATATCAACACATTACACTAAGTAATACTTATAGTACTCATACTTTACTTTCATTACATGCTTGTTTTGGTCCTTTATCAAAAACACATGTTTCATATTAATCATACTCATTTTTATTATCTTCATATATCTTTTGTTTTAACCAAAATGATGTCGTGTTTTTCGTTTCAATATGACTGTTGTAATGCCAGGTGTCCAAGTCCCTCCGAGTTTTTCAGAGAAATTTGACCATTGGAGGAAATATGATCGTTGGAACCTGAGGCCTATAAATAGGAGGTCTTTTAAAGGTAAAAGATATATGTGTGAGACTGCTTATATCATGTTCTAGAGAGATATGTTGTGACTTCTCTCTTGCTTTGTGCGAAAGCCTTGAGATTAAAAAACATTAATGGATTGTTCTTAGTTTTTGTATTTCATTAAGTGCTTTGTTTTGCTTTGTGTGACCAATCAGGTGATAACGATCGAGGGCTGTCGGGGATAGGCATATGGTGCTATCGATCATCGTATTGAGGTTTTTCAAGTGATTGAAAGACAGAGGTGCCAATTACCTACAAAATTGAGGGCTTCCAGGGATAGCAAGACAAACGTACCGATCATCATATCGAGGGCTTGCATGGATAGAAAGACAGATGTACCGATCATCATATCGAGGGCTTACCAAGGTGGTGGTAAGATAGAACTATTATCCTAGGTGAAAGGATAACCCTTCTCTTTGGGTCAAAAGAATTGTAATACTTTTACATTTCCTCTGCTGTTTGTTTTAAGAAAGGAAATTGTATTGTTTACCTTTCT
The DNA here is from genome assembly GCA_963277665.1 of Viscum album. Lineage (NCBI taxonomy): Eukaryota > Viridiplantae > Streptophyta > Magnoliopsida > Santalales > Viscaceae > Viscum > Viscum album. The sequence continues at coordinate 1,313,626,953 of OY728126.1, read as the reverse complement.
TCATTCCATATTCATTTGTAATTGTTTCAATTACATTCATACTATTACATATTGTATCAATTGATTCTATATGCTTTGTGGTAGAATCCTTCACTATTGAATTACTCTGATTACTGTATTCATCTTGAATACAATTTCTTACTTTTATTATAGTATTACATCATATCATACCTTTATATTCAATACAATTGTGGTTGTTTGTTCTTGTTGTGAATTGTATTAGTTTAAGATCATTTAAACTAATTTCTTAAGTGTTTAAACACAAAGTTTTTAAACCTAAAATTCACCCCCCCCCTCTTGTATTGTTCTATCTAATATACATATACAACTACATATTCGATCCAAAAATTGGTATCAGAGGAGGTTTCCACTAATTTTTATTACTAGCTCTATTGCTTCAAAATTTCTGTTTCACCCTTTTACTACACTAACGTGTGGAGTGTAAAAGATTTTGTTTTATTAGATGAAAGGAATGAATATTGTGTCAATTGATAATCTAAATCCTTCTAGACCACCTATCTTTGATGGGAACGACTATGAGTACTGGAGAGATTGAATGAAGACATTTTTTATCAATAATGGTGTAGAAAATTTTATTATGCTTACTGGAGGTTACAAAATTCCTGACAAAGAAGTCAGTAATTTCACTATCACGACCCTTCCTCGAGGCTCGTGCCGTGACTACCCCAATCCCACCTTCCATAGGCCAGGGGCTGGAGACTAGCACCAAGGTGTAATTTCCGATAAAAAGGGAAGGCATTGCCTTTGTAAAGTAAACAAACATCACAGAGCAAGAAAGCAGTAGAAGTAAACACTAAGTAAAAACTGATACAATAGTAAGTGCAGAAAAGTGAGTGGGCCGGAATACAAACCCAAACTGAAGGTAAAGTACAACTCGAAAGGGAAAACAGCAACTGAAAAGTAAATCTGTAGCCTCGATCCATCCACTGGGACTCCCACCAGAAGGGTGAGTACAGATAGCCTCCACAGCTCCTCAGGTCCAACCATCCACTCCGAGTACGTCCCGCCCAGTGGTCCACCTCCAGGTACTGTCCTGCTCCGCAAGCATCAACCACGATCAGCGATGTCCGTCGTCTGCAACCAACACAACGTAGTGTGTGCATAGCCTGTGCAGGGGTGAGTATAAGCTACTCAGTAGGGACCCCGAGACCCCCGAAGGTCTCCCAGAATCTACAAAGGAAAGATACAATCACGAAGTAACATCTGACACTGCTTAGGTATATGCCCATACATATACCTAAGTCATCAATTCCAGCTCGCTCCAACCTCCGATCCCAAGTACAACCCAGTCCACATAGGAAATCACAACCCAGTCCACACTGGAAAGCAAAACAAAATCCACACAGGATAGAACAACACAATCCACAAAGGAAAGAAAAACAGGATTCAGCTCACACAGGTATACTTCTCTGTATGACGATAGAGATGATCAAATATATCCACTGATTCATCTAAGTCGTCAGACCCACAAAGGATCGATAGGTACTAACCCCCGCAATGACCCACAAGGATCTAACCCACACAGGATCTGACCCACACAGGATTGATAGGTAACTAACCCCCGCAATAACCCACACAGGATCGGACCCACACATGATCTGTAGGCGCTGGCCCACACAGGACCATTGAGCGCTGACCCACACAGGATCTGTAGCACTGATCCACAAAGGATCGCTGAGTTCTGTAGACGTCGTCGTCGAATCAACTGAGGATCTCTGCACAGTCGTCGTCGTTGACGCAGTCGCAGCCAGCTCTAGGGTTCCCGCACACAGCAAGCTCGTTCGGGAGGGTCTGCTCCACGAGCCGAGAGGCTGATACATCAACTGACACATAGTCCAGAGTTGATGTATCCAAAAGTTCCGTATCGTCAACAGGAACTCAACGCCACAGACGGCGCGTCAATCGAACGCCCGGTCTGAGAGTTATTGGCTTTTTCGTCCCAGGGTCCCGGTTGGTTTTTATGTCAAAACCAACCCGACCATACACCACCTACGTCCAAACCTTGGGCAGAGTAATTCAAAAGATCCTTCTCACTAAGAGGAATCCAGCAAAGTTGACGGTACGTCAATCGGACGTCCGGAGCTCAAGTTATGAGCGTTTCCGCTCCGAGGGCCCGGTTGGTTTCGTGTACGAACCAACCCGACCGAACCCAAAGTACTCTGAAACCTTGAGTGTGATATACTGAAACGACTGTCACGATCCAAGGATCACATCGTTGCTAACGGTACGTCGATCGGAGGTCTGTTTCCCAAGATATGGTCAAAAGACTGAAAGAGGTCCGAAAACGGGGGTTCTGGGCCCGGACCGACCCAGACCAACCCCCCCCCCCCCCGGGTCGGCCCGAACCGGGTCCAGGTCCGACCCGGATGGCGCAGCCCAGCTCGGCCAGCGCGGGCGCGGCCCGGTCGCCAGGCGGCTCGGCCGTAACGGTCGAGCGGTGCGTAAGGGGGGTGCCGCCCCCTTGAATGATTCGCGGCCCCGCGTGGGGGGCCGCCTCTCGCCAATGGACGCGGTCGGGCTGCCGCGTCCCGCCTTCACCGGTCCCGCGCGGTCGCGGGATGGCCGGCCTGCCGCCGCGGTGGTTCTCCATGGCGGCACGCTGGCGGATTACTTCACGGACCACCGGACGAGTTCCGGTGATCGGAATTGTACACCCTCTTCGCCAATGGCCCTCCCGGGGCCCATCCTTCACTGCGAGGACATCACATCGCCCGTGCGGCTTGTTTTGATGTCATCCGCCGTTCCGCACACCAAGAACGAAAAGGGATATGGGTTCGGACTTGTTCATTGGTCCGCACCCACCGCGTTAGCGGTTTTAAAAGTCTCACAACAATTATTTAATCAAATCGCGGATATAATCATATAGATTAAAAAAGAACAATAACCCATACCTCAACGTTATCGTCGAACGTGATTTCATCGCGGATTTAACCATCGCGGAAGAAGAGGATCGTCGCATCACGGAAGGGGTGTCGCTGTCGTCGCGGTACATGGCGTTGCATAGAGAAACTCCGAGGATTAAAATCACACAGATTTAATTGCACCATTTAAACCCTTGTTGAGTATATAATTCACAAAGAATTAAAAGAACCGCAATCCCCTACCTCAATCGGTTGTTGGTCGAAGATTGTCACGGGGAAGGAACGTCGTGGAAGAAATGTCACGGAAGGAGGATCGTCAGCGTCGATCTCCAAGGGTTCGGCGTTCTTCGTCGCCCTTCATCGAAGGTCGGCGTTCTTCTTGTTATTCGCGTTCTTCGCGTTCTTCACGAAGGAGGATGAATATCTTCAGGCCTAAGAGTTTTCTCCCAATCCTCTCAATAAGTCACCCCTCAAAAGACAAGTGTTGGTCTTATTTTATTCTCATGCCAACAATTAGAAATTCAAAGTTAAGAAACGAACCATTAATTCGATGAATTAATGGTAACGACTTAACTGCCCAATTAATAGGGGCGTTTAAAATTTAAGTAAACGCACCGGTTGACTTTATTTAAAAGAGGTTTTCACAGGTGCGTTACTTAGAGGGGAAGAAATGGTGGGGCTCGTGTGGGCCCCACCCCACAAATATCCTACCATGTGTGTAGGATATCGTGGGTTCCACCTTATCCTCTTAACCTTGCATAAGTGGATTTAAGTGGCTTTAAGTGAAATAAAATAAAGTGTCGCACCACTTTTATTTTATTTCTTAACTTAACCCCAAAAAAATTAAATCCACACCCGAGCAAACTCAACTCCAGAAAAGGCGTTTCTAAGAAAATACTGGCGCTGTGATTCCATTGGTGCCCTCGGAATTCGATTCCGAGCACCGGTTCAAAAGTTAGAAAAACCCGCTCGTTCGTTCACTGAATGTACCCGAGCTAAACTTCGTAAAATGATTCCAGGAACACTGGGCCTCGGAATCAGGTGCCATCAGAAACTGCGCTTTTGTAAAATTCCAAGGAAAATTAAGAAAAAAATTCCTATGAATTTTACGGGTCTTTACATCACTCCCACCTCAGGGCTTTACATCCCCGTAAAGACACATCATAAACTAGGGAAACAAATGTGGGTATTGAGCACACATCTGAGCCTCCCGCTCCCAAGTGCTCTCTTGGAGGTTCCCGTGCTTCCATCTGATGCGCACTAGAGGAATCGATCGTCCACGTAGGACCCGCTCCTATCGATCCTCGATCTCCACCAGGACCTCTGCAAACGTCACCCCATCATCAATGTCTATCTCCCCATGGTCAATGATATGCACCGGGTCGTGCACGTATCTCCTCAGCTGAGATATGTGGAATACATCGTGCACCCGGTGCAATTGAGGTGGTAAGTCCAAGCGATAAGCCACCTCTCCAATCCTGCTGAGGACCTGGAATGGTCCGATGAAGCATGGAGACAACTTTCCGCCTCGGCCAAATCTCTGTAATCCACGTCGAGGCGAGACATGCAAGAAGACGTGGTCGTCATCCTCAAACTCTAATGGCCTCCGCCTCCTGTCACCATAGGACTTCTGCCAGCTCTGAGCTATCCTCATCCGCTCCTGGATGACCTGGACCTTCTCTGTCATGTCCTGGACCATCTCCGGTCCCACAAGTGCTGACTCCCCAGGGTCGGTCCAGCTCAAAGGATATCTACAAGGTCGGTCGTACAACGCCTCGTATGGTGCCATCCTGATGGTGGAGTGGTAGTTGTTGTTGTACGCGAACTCCGCCAAGGGTAGGTGGTCCTCCCAACTATGACCAAAGTCGAGGAAACATGCGTGGATCATGTCCTCAAGAGTCTGTATGGTCCTCTCCGTCTGACCATCTGTCTGAGGGTGAAAGGTGGTGCTCAGATGTAGCTGCGTCTCGAACGCCTCCTGCAACCCCTTCCAAAGCCGGGAAGTAAAGAGAGCATCTCGATCGGAGACGATAGATGATGGCACACCGTGAAGTCATACAATCTCATGAACGTAGAGACGTCCCAAGCTCTCCACTGAGCCCTGCTACCTGATGGGTAAGAAGTGAGCCGACTTGGTGAGTCGGTCGACAATCACCCAAATAGAGTCGTGACCTCTGGAAGTGCGTGGAAGTCCAGTCACTAAGTCCATAGATATCCCGTCCCACTTCCACTCCAGGACCTCCAAGGGCTGTACCAACCTTGCTGGTACCTGATGCTCTGCCTTCACCTGCTGGCAGGTGAGGCATCGAGATACGAACTTTGCCACACCCTTCTTCAAGCCCGGCCACCAGTGCTGTCGTCTGAGATCCTGGTACATCTTCGCCACTCCAGGATGTACCGCCAAAGTTGAAGTGTGAAACTCTCTCAGCAACTCCTCTCATAAAGCAACTGGTACTAAGGTACGTCCTCTGAAAAGCACTTCGTGCTCTGCTCCAAAGGAGAAACCATCAAGTGCCTGTCCTGAGGATATCTGCATATGCCACGTCTCATAGTCGGCGTCCCCACGCTGTGCCTCTATGAACTGCTACAGTAGTGGAGGGGTGACTGTGAGAGACTGAAGGAAGGCTGCTCCATCTCTATCCATGAAGGATATCTGCAAAGCGGCCAGCTGCTCTGTCACCTCCTCAAGCAGCTGAATGCTCGTCCTCCTCCAGAGAGCATCGGCTACTACGTTCCCCTTCCCAGGAGTATAGACTATCTCAAAGTCATAGTCCTGGAGGAACTCGAACCATCATCATTTTCTCAGTTTCAGGTCCTTCTGAGAGAATATGTACCTGAGACTCTGATGGTCAGAAAAGACTGTAAAGTGCTCGCCCATCAGATAGTGTCGCGATGTCTTCAGAGTGAAGACCACTTCTGCTAACTCCAGGTCATGGGTGGCATAGTTCTACTCATGCGGCCTCAAATGAATTGATCCATAGGCGATCACTAGCCGCTCATGTATTAGGACACATTCGAGTCTGGTCCCTAATGCATCGCAGTAGACTACGTACCCTATCCCCTCCTCCGACAACCTCAAGATAGGTGCGCTGGTCAATCTCTGTCTCATCTCCTGGAAGCTCTACTGACATCTGTCTGACCACACAAAGGGTTTCCCCTTCTTTTTCAAAGCTGAGAGTGGTGCCACAACTCTGGAGAAGTCTAGCACAAATCTTCGATAGTATCCATCTAGTCCCAATAAACTCTGCACCTCCGTCATGATGCTGGGTGGCTCCCAAGCTAGCACTGCCTCAATCTTTGCAGGATCCACCGCAACTCCTGCCTCAGAGATGACGTAACCTAAGAAGTGGACCTCACGTAACCAAAACTGAGACTTCGAGAGCTTTCCATAAAGCTGGTTCTCTCTGAGTGTGTCTAGTACAACCCGTAAGTGGTAGGCGTGCTCCTCCTCAATCGCCGAGTAAATCAAAATGTCGTCGATGAAGACCACGACAAATCGATCGAGGTATGGATGAAAGATCCTGTTCATGAGGACCATGAACACCGTTGGAGAATTGGTTATGCCGAATGTCATAACCAAGAATTCATAGTGTCCATACCAACATCTGAAGGTCATCTTCTGCACGTCCTCGTCCCGAACTCTGAGCTGATGATAGCCTGACCTGAGGTCTATCTTAGAGAACCACCGTGCTCCCTTGAGCTGATCAAAGTGGTCATCAATCCTCGGTAGCAGATACTTGTTCCTCACTGTCACCTGGTTCAGGCGAAGATAGTCGACACAAAGTCGCAAGCTCCCGTCCGCCTTCTTGGCGAACAATATCAGGGAAGCCCAGGGTGAAACATTGGGTCGGATGAATCCCTTGCCATGCAAGTCCTCCAACTATACCCGTAGCTCTCGAAGCTCGGCGGGAGCCATCCGATATGCTGTAGTGGATATTGGGGCTGTCCTGGGGTACAGATCAATATAAAAGTCTACCTCTCTGTGAGGAGGTAGTCCTGAAACGTCTTAGAGAAAGACGTCCGCATACTGATCCACCACTGCAGGAAAACTAGGACTTCGCACGTCAAATGCTCCTAGGATGAGGCTAGCCAACTGATGATTGATGGTTGTTCTCTCCTCTGTGGAAGTCCATCCTGTGCTGTGAAGGCTCCCTTCTCACCGGTGAAGGTGAACCTGCTCCCGTCGGTGTGTACACATCGCACATTGCGCCTAATACAGTCGATCTGAGCGTGGACTGTAGATAACCAATCCATGCCCAAGATGACGTCGTAAGGCCTAGACGCCACTACAAGAAGATCCCAGCCTAAGATCTCGCCTCCTAGAGTAAGATCACACTGTCGGCACCATTGCTTAATCATCGAGTCTGCTCCCGTAAGAGTCTCTATCCGTAAGGATCGAGCCAACGGATTTGTCGAAATCTCTGAGCTCCGAACAAGGGCAGCGGCTATGAAATAATGACTCACTCTTGTGTCTATAATAACTGCAGAAAGGGTGGAATAGACACAGATAGTACCTCAAATCATCTCGGGAGTGCCGTGGTTGTAGGCATCCGCTGCCTAGAGCTGTACATGTCTCTGCCCGCCGGCTCCCTATGGCTGGGGTGGACCTCCTGGTGGGGGTGGTGGTAGAGCCTCAAAGCGTCGCCCACCACCTGCTAGTCAGCCACCTCCTCTGCCTCATCCGCCGGATCCCTGCGGACCGCCACGGTCAACCCTCTGCCTCTTCCTGGGTGGCCCCTCAACCATCTGTTGCTCCTCGGCATGGCGGGTCGGGCAGTCATGAGCCATGTGGCCCTGCCCGCTGCATGTGTAGCACTGCCTGCCTCTCGAAAGACTGGCTTCGCGCTGTGTGCCCCGCACTGCTAAGACAGTGTCCTGAGGTCATCTTCCTGAGGGTCTGGTCTTCCTGGACCCATGAGTCATCCATCGACTACCTGCTGCAGAAGACTCTGCTACGTGTCGCCCCACGGTAGGTCTCGCTGCTGATGTAGACTCAGCAAGAAATCTCTCGATCAGAAGGTCTCGCTCCAGTACTCCTTCCTGAGTCGGAATTCTGAGGGAGATCAGTGATTCCCTGATCTCATGCCTCAATCCCTTCTCAAAGGTCTGGGCCCGGAAGAATGGGTCTCGTACCATGTCTGTCGAGTAGCGCGAGAGATCGGTAAATCTCGCCGAGTACTAGGCGACCGTCAAGCTGCCCTGCCGCAACTGAAGAAGCTCCTGGATTTGCACCGCACGGAGGGTGGTTGGGATGAACTCTGAGAGAAAGAGGCTCTCAAAGTCCTTCAAGAGAAGAGATGCCTCATCGTTCACCTGGAGCATCAAGCTCCACCATCTTCCTTCTGCAGCGTGCAGTAGGCTCGCTGCGAGGATCACCATTAGGTCTGCTGGTGTCCTCACTAACCTGAAAACATGTACGACTGCCTCCAGCCAGTCCTCAGCTACCTAGGGGTCCATCTCCCCGCGGAACCTGGGCGGTCGCTGGCGCTGGAACTCGTGCAGTGCACTAAGGCGACGTGCATCGTCAGCGGCTGGGGCTGGAAGCATCGGTGGCTTGGCGGGTAAAGGTACCACCGGTGCCTCTGCTGTTAAAGGGACCTGTGCCGAGGCCTCATCGCTCGGTGGGCTGTCATCACGCACAACTCTCGGAACCCTAGCTAGTTGTCGTCGTGGGGCCATCCTGAAAAGAAACAGGTGTGCCACGGTCAGAACAGTATACCTGGTGAGCTGACATTAAGTAATCACAAAGAAAACTTGAAAAACACATGCAATCAATGTTTTCGTGCATTAAGTCGGAAATCAGAAGTCAGGGTCCTGGTGTACAGATAAGTCGGCCGCCGCACCAACACTGAACTCCCTAGACTGATAACCACACTCAATACTCTTAACACTATTACTTCACATAGAAAAGATCAGAGTCCTGAGTTCCGCATTAGAACCGAACTCCTCTGATACCAATTTGTCATGACCCGTCCTCGGGGCCCGTTCTGTGACTACCCTAAGCCCGCCTTCCATAGGCCAGGGGCTGGCGACTGGCACCAAGGCGTAATTCCCGATAAAAAGGGAAGGCATTGCCTTTGTAAAGTAAACAAACACCACAGAGCAAGCAAGTAGTAGAAGTAAACACTAAGTAAAAACTGATACAATAGTAAGTGCGGAAAAATGAGTGGTCCGGAATACAAACCCAAACTGAAGGTAAAGTACAACTCGAAAGGGAAAACAGAAACTGAAAAGTAAATCCGCAGCCTCGATCCATCCACTGGGACTCCCACCTGAAGGGTGAGTACAGATAGCCTCCACAGCTCCTCGGGTCCAACCGTCCACTCCGAGTACGTCCTGCCCTGTGGTCCACCTCCAGGTACCGTCATGCTCTGCAAGCCTCAACCACGATCAGCGCTGTCCGTCGTCTGAAACCAACACAATGTAGTGCAGGCATAGCCCGTGCAGGGTTAAGTATAAGCTACTCAGTAGGGACCCCGAGACCCCTGAAGGTCTCCCAGAATCCAAAAATGAAAGATACAATCATGAAGTAACATCCGACACTGCTTAGGTATATACCCATACATATACCTAAGTCATCAATTCCAGCTCGCTCCAACCTTCGAGACCATGTACAACCTATTCCACATAGGAAATCACATCGCAATCCAAACAGGAAAGCAAAACGAAATCCACACAGGATAGAACAACACAATCCACGAAGGAAAGAAAAACAGGATTCAGCTCACACAGGTATACTTCTTCGTATGAAGATAGAGATGATCATATATATCCACTGATTCATCTAAGACGTCGGACCCACAAAGGATCGATAGGTACTAACCCCCGCAATGACCCACAAGGATCTGACCCATACTGGATCGATAGGTAACTAACCCCCGCAATGACCCACACAGGATCGGACCCACACAGGATCTGTAGGCGCTGGCCCACACAGGACCGCTGAGCGCTGACCCACACCGGATCAGACCCACACATGATCTGTAGCATTGATCCACGTAGGATCGCTGAGTGTTGTAGTCGTCGCCATCGAATCCACTGAGGATCTCTGCACAGTCGTCGTTATCGTCGCAGTCGCAGCCAGCTCTAGGGTTCCCACACACAGCAAGCTCGTTCGGGAGGGTCCGCTCCACGAGTCGAGAGGCTGATACATCAACTGACACATAGTCCAGAGTTGATGTATTCAAAAGTTCCATATCTTCAACAGGAACTCAACGCCACAGACAGGGCGTCAATCGGATGCCCGGTCTGAGAGTTATTGGCTTTTTCGTCCCAGGTGCCTGGTTGGTTTTTAAGTCAAAACCAACCCGACCATACTTCACCTGCGTCCAAACCTTGGGTGGAGTAAGCCAAAATATCCATCTCACTAAGAGGAATCCAGCAAAGTCGACGGTACGTCAATCGGACGTCCGGAGCTCAAGTTATGAGCGTTTCCGCTCCGAGGGCCCGGTTGGTTTCATGTACGAACCAACCCGGCCGAACCGAAAGTACTCCAAAACCTTGATTTTAATATACCAAAACTACCTTCACGATTCAAGGATCACATCGCCACTGACGGTGCGTCGATCGGAGGTTTGTATCCCAAGATATGGGCAAAAGACCGAAAGAGGTCCGAAAACGGGGGGTCTGGGCCCGGACCGACCCGGCCCGACCCCCCCGGGGTCGGCCCGAACCGGGTCAACCCGATCCGGGTCCGGGTCCGACCCGGATGGCTCGGCCGTAACGGTCGAGCAGTGCATAAGGGGGGCTCCGCCCCCTTGAATGATCCGCGGACCCGCGTGGGGGGCCGCCTCTCACCAACGGACGCGGCCGGGCTGCCGCGTCCCGCCTTCGCCGGTCCCACGCAGTCGCGGGACGGCCGGCCTACCGTCATGGCTTCAGCTGCGGCGGTTCTCCCCGGCGGTGCGCCGGCGGGTTGCTCCGTGGACCACCGGACGAGTTCCGGTTATCGGAATTGTACTCCGTCTTCACCAATGGCCCTCCTAGGGCCCATCCTTCATTGCGAGGACCTCACATCGCCCGTGCGGCTTGTTTTGACGTCGTCCTCCATTCCGCACACCAAGAACGAAAAGGGCAGGTGGGTTCGGACTTGTTTGTTGGTCGGCACCCACCGCATTAGCGGTTTTAAAAGTCTCACAACAATCATTTAAACAAACCGCGGATATAATCACATAGATTTAAAAAGAATAAGAACCCCTACCTCAATGTTATCATCGAACGTGAGTTTGTCGTGGATTTAACCGTCGCGGAAGAAGAGGATCGTCACGTCGCAGAAGGGGTGTCGCTGTCGTCGTAGTACACGGCGTTGCGTAGAGAAACTCTGAGGATTAAAATCACACAGATTTAATTGCACCATTTAAACCCATGTTGGGGATATAATTCACAAAGAATTAAAAGAACCGCAATCCCCTACCTCAATCGGTTGTTGATCGAAGATTGTCGCGGGGAAGGAACGTCGCGGAAGAAACGTCGCGGAAGGAGGATCGTTGGCGTCGATCTCCGAGGGTTCGGCGTTCTTCGTCGCCCTTCGTCGAAGGCCGGAGTTCTTCGCGTTCTTCTCAAAGGAGGATGAAGATATTTAGGCCTAATAGTTTTCTCCCAATCCTCTCAACAAGTCACCCCTCAAAAGACAAGTGTTGGTCTTATTTTATTCTCATGCCAACAATTAGAAATTCAAAGTTAAGTAACGAACCATTAATTCGATGAATTAATGGTAACGACTTAGCTGCCCAATTAATAGGGGCATTTAGAATTTAATTAAACGCACCGGTTGACTTTATTTAAAAGAGGTTTTCGTGGGTGCGTTACTTAGAGGGGAAGAAATGGTGGGGCTCATGCGGGCCCCACCCCACAAATATCCTACCAAGTGGGTAGGATATCTTGGGTTCCACCTTATCCGCTTAACCTGGCTTAAGTGGTTTTAAGTGGCTTTAAGTGAAATAAAATAAAGTGTCGCACCACTTTTATTTTATTTCTTAACTTAACCCCAAAAAAATTAAAACCACACCCGAGAAAACGCAACTCCAAAAAAATTCTTTCTAAGAAAATACTGGTGCTGTGATTCCATTGGTGCCCTCGGAATTCGATTCTAAGCACTGGTTCAAAAGTTATAAAAACCATCTCGTTCATTCACTGAATGTACCCGAGCTAAATTTCAGAAAATGATTCCGGGCACACCGGGCCTCGGAATCAGGTGCCGTCAGAAACTGTGTTTTTGTAAACTTCCAAGGAAAATTAAGAAAAAAAAATTCTTGAATTTTACGGGTCTTTACATTCACTAATCAAGAGAAGCAAGAATATCAACTAAATTATAAGGTACTCAATACTTTGCTATTTTCTATGACCAGGAATATATACAGCTAGATATCTTCTTGTGAAGCAGCCAACTATATTTGGAAGAAGTTGTAAGTCAAACATTTTGGTACATCCAAGGTTATAGAAACAATAAGAGAAATGCTTTGAGCAGAGTATCATGGATTTCTTTTTTTTTATGGAGAGCCGGTGTGTAAAGTGCAACAAATATTTATGACAATTGTAAACAGTTTACAATCTATGGGAGAAAAAGGTCTTGATGATGAATCTCCTATTGACAAAATTATTTATATAATTCTGAATGAATGGGAGTCAAAAAAGGACAGTTATTGATGAAAATAGAAAAGTTTCCCAGATTACACTTGATGAACTATTTGGAACTCTTTTACATCACGAGACAAGAATGAAAAGACATGCTGATTTAAATAAGAAGAAAAATGGAAATGGAAGTGTAGATTTTACCACTACATATAAAGCTAAAACACCTAAAAGGATAACAAGATCCAAAGATAATAAAGTTGTTATGTCTGATTCAAGTGATTTTGATCTTTCAGATAATGAGTTAGCCAATCTTTCTCGAAGGACGAACAAGATTGTGGGAAAGAAATACTTCCAATACAGATTGAAAAAGAAAGATATGAAGGATAAGAAAGATTAAAAGGTAAATTTTTATGAATTTAAGAAGGTAGGATATATAAGACCTGATTTTCCTTTACTGAAGAGAAAAGACAGAAAGGAGAAACATTCTGAAAGGAATAAGAAAAAGTATTACAAGATAAAGACAAAGAAATTCTTGAAGTAAAATGATACTTGGAGTGCAAGTAGTAGTGATTCATCAGATAATTCTTCAGAATATGAGTCCTCCGAACAAAGGAATATTAGACTTATAGCTAAATTACCAATTGAAGATCATTGTCTCATGGATAAGGTACACAATGCTGAAGATATTACAAATGTTTCTTTAAATAAAAATTATACTGATAATAAGTATTATGAATCTTCAGATGAGTCTTCATCATCATAAGATAATACGTTACCTTCTTTTGAATAAGTATCTTGGTTTGCTAAATTACTTGAGAAAGAAAATTCTAAACTCAAAAAGAAACTTGATAAGGAAAATTCCAGAATTTCAATTTTAACCAAAGATGTATCAGATCTTTCTAATGATCTTGATATGAAAAATTTTGATTTTGAAAGTGTTGTAAAAACCCTTGAGAAAGTCAAATCTGAAAAGGATAAAGTTTATAAGGATCTTGAAAATGTAATTTTTAAGAAAAATGTTTTAGAGCCTAACTCTAGTTCAAAATCAAATGTTTTGGAGGATAAGAACTTAGTTTTGAAACTAAAGTCAGAAATTTTTTCCTTGAAAAAATGTTTGTCAAACTTTAATTATGGAAAGGAAAACTTTGATAAAATTTATTCTCAAATTAGACCTTTGAAGAATCATTCTGGTATTGGATATACTCATTCTAAATTGGTGTTTAGTAATAACTATTTTGTTCCTCAAAATACCCCTTTTTGCTCTAAGTTTCAATGTGGAGGACACAGGAAAATGGATTTTTCTATTAATAGAACCCAGTCTTTAGGATTTTATAAATCCCATTTTGCAAAACAAATGTGGATACCTAAAATTCTGTTATCTAACCATTCTATATCCAGACAAGTTTGGATTTAGAAAAACTAATTGTTTCTTTTTTAGGAAAATAAGAAGTATACCAACAAGAACATTTGGTACATGGATAGTGGTTGTTCTCGACACATGACCGGAAACAAAGATTTCTTTGAAAAGATCATCGAAACAAATGGTGGAAAGGTTACCTTTAGATATAATTCTCAATGAAAAATTGTTGGAATAGGTAATATTGTTTTTCTTGGAAAAGTTATTATTTCAAATGTTTTGTTTTTTAAAGGTCTTAAGAATAATCTCATCAGCATAAGTCAATTATGTTATGAAGTTTACCTTGTGAATTTTAGAAATGATAAGTGTCTAGTTCACAATTCCAATGATGAGTTCATTCTATCTACCCATAGTCAAAGAATGTATACACTATTAACTTATAAGACCTTAGGATCCAAAATTTACCCTGATTAAGTGCGATAGAAGACCAATCATGGCTATGGCATAGAAGACTAGGACACTACAACCTGAAAAACCTTTGTAAACTTTCAAAGAAAAGACTTGTGAAGGGACTAATGGATCTTAGATATGATTCTTCAAAATTATATGATCCTTTTCAATTTGTTAAGAAACATAAAACTATCTTTAAATCAATTAATTAAGTTTCAACTTCTAATGCACTATAACTAGTGCATATGGATCTTTTTTGTCCTTCACAAATTGGAAGCATTGGAGGAAAATACTATGTATTTGTTTTAGTTAATGACTTTACTAGATTTACATGGGTCTATTTTCTAACAAAGAAATCTAAAGCCGTTTCTTATTTCAAAAGCTTTATAGCCAAAGTTAAAAATGAGAAAAATCTACCATTGATAACTATTCATAGTGATCATGGTGGTGAATTTCAAAATTCAGACTTTGAAACTTTTTGTAGTAAGAAATTTATTACTCACAATTTCTCATCTCCAAGAACTCCTCAGCAAAATGGTGTTGTTGAGAGAAGAAACTGTATTCTTCAGGAAATGACAAGAACCATGTTGAGTGAATACTCAATTTCTAAGCACTTTTGGGCCGAAGCTGTGAGTACTACTTGTTATACTATAAATCATGGTTTAACTAGACCCTTTATTAATAAAACACCTTATGAATTATGGACTGGCTGAAAACCTAAAGTTTCATAATTCAAAGTTTTTGGGTGAAAAGTATTCATTCTGAATACTAAATATAATCTACACAAATTTTCACCAAAATCTGATGAAGTAATTTTCTTAGGCTACTCCACAACTTCTAAGGATTATAGACTTTTTAATAAAAACACTTGTACTATTGAGGAAACAGTACATGTAAAATTTGATGTAACTGATCCCTTTATTTTTAAACCATCCCAACCTACATCCTCAGATGTGTTTTCAAAAACTGATTATCAACCTTTGTTAGAAGATCCTTGTGATAAGGAAAATTTTCAAGAAGATACTTCTGAAACATTTACCCTAGAAGAATTTCTACCATATGTTGATGAACAGGTTTTACAAAACCCTAATCGATTGTTTCTTAGGAATCATCCCAGTGATAATATCATTGGTGATGTAAATCAACCTGTAAGGACCAGAAATTATTTAAGAAATGAAATAGAATATCTTGCATTTCTTTCCTAATTTGAACCTAAAAGTCCAAGTGAGGCCTTAGGTGATGAAAATTGGATTAAAGTAATGAAAGATGAACTAAATGAATTTCAGAGGAATCAAGTCTGGAATTTAGTTTAAATACCTAAAGGAACAACTGTAATTGGTGTAAAATGGGTTTTCAGAAACAAATGTGATGAAAATGGAATCATTATACGAAATAAAGAAAGACTTGTTGTTAAGGGTTATAATCAACAAGAGAGAATAGACTACGAAGAAACATATGCTTCGGTAGCTAGACTTGAATCTATTCATATTCTATTATCCTTTGCAACATACTTTAATTTAAAACTATTTCAAATGGATGTTAAATGTGCATTTCTAAATGGTTTTGTTCAAGAAAAAGTGTTTGTCGAACAACCCCTGGTTTTCTTGACCCAAAACATCCTAATCATGATTTTAAACTTACCAAAGCTCTATATGGCCTTAAACAAGCCCCTAGAGCATGGTATGATAGACTTACAATATTTCTTTTATAAAAACATTATACAAAAGGTACAGCAGATCCAACCCTTTTCATAAAAATGGAAAATAAATTTTTTTTATTGTTCAAATTTCTGTTGATGACATCATATTTGGATCAACTCAGCAATCTTTAACTGATTCTTTTGATAACTTAATGAAATCTGAGTTTGAAATGAGTATGATGGGTGAGTTAAATTTCTTTTTAGGTTTTCAAATTTCACAAAAACTAGAAGAAATATATATATCTAAACATTAGTATATAAAATATTTACTCAAAAAGTATGGTTACGACAAGACTAAAAGTATTAGCACTCCAATCGGTACCTCGAATACACTTGATCTTGATGAAACTGGGAAACCAGTAGATCAAACAATTTTTAGAGGTATGATAGGAAGTTTGTTATACTTGAAATCCAGTCGAATGGACTTAATGTTTTCTATATGCTTTTTTTCAAGATACCAATCTAATCCAAAAGAGTCTCATTTAAAATCTGTGAAAAGAATCTTTCGGTATTTAAAAGGAACTGTGGATTTAGGTCTTTTTTACTCTTCTGGAAATGATTTTGTTTTAAAAAGTTTTTCAGATGCTGACTTTAGTGGTTCTAGAATGGATAGAAAAAGTATATCTGGAACATGTAATTTCTTAGGAGATTCTATGGTTTCCTGGTTCTGTAAGAAACAACACTCAGTAGCACTTTCCACTGCTGAAGCTGAATATATAGCAGTTGGAAGTTGTTGTGCTCAAGTGTTGTGGATGCAACACACACTCACTGACTATGGTTTTAGTTTTTCCAAAACATAAATTCTTTGTGATAATAATAGTGTTATAGCTCTTAGTAATAACCTAGAACAACACTCTCATGAAAAATACATAGATGTTAGGCATCACTTTCTTAGGGATCACACACAAAAAGGAAATATTATTTTACAATTCATCAGAACACAAGAACAACTTGCTGACATTTTTACAAAACCATTACCTTTTTGTAGATTTGAATTTATAAAACAGAAGCTATAAATGATTACATTAAAGTAATCATTCATGTCTACTTCATGTTTTCTAACTCTCCTTACATTAAAAACTCCTCTTAAAAAGGGGGAGAACATTTTTTACTTGATATTTTTTTCCTGATTATTATCCTGGTTTGTGTTTTTACCTTTCTGTTTATCGTATTGACTATTTACTTATTATTATTTACCTTTCTGTTTATTATATTGACTATTTGATTATTATTATTTACCAATCTGTTTATCGTATTGACTATTTACTTATTATTATTTACCTTTTTGTTTATCATATTGACTGTTTACTTATTATTATTTACCTTTCTGTTTATTGTATTTTTTACCTTTCTGATTATCGCATTGACTGATTGCCATAACATGTTTGTTTTCCATTGTCTTGTTTGTTCAGGGTAATGAATTTCTTTTCCATCAGTACATTGGTTCATGGTACTGAATTTCTTTCCCATTGTCACGTCCATTCATGGTAATGAATTTATTTTCCATCGGCACGTCCGTTCATGGTAATGAATTTCTTTTCCATCGGCACGTTAGTTCATGGTAATGAATTTCTTTTCTATCGGCACGTCCGTTCATGGTAATGAATTTCTTTTCCATCGGCACATCAGTTCATGGTAATTAAATTGTTTTCTATCGGCATGACAATCTATCATATTCTTTCTCCCCGTTCATTTTCATTTGCTTTCACTATATTAATACTACTTAAACCAACAATTACCTAACGATCTCTGGTTGGTACATACTTTCCTAAATTTTTTTTAAAAAAAATCATTTTAATCATATCCTTTGATTTATTTTCTTCTAATCTCAACCGTATAAGACCAACGGCCATTTTTTGTCACCTATAAACAGACCCCCCCCCCCCTCCCCAAACCCACACCGGTTTTTCAGATTTTTTGGAAAAGATCGGACTCCCTGTTTTAAGACTTCGTACGATCTTCCATCGGCTTCACCTATATGTCTCAGTCCTCTGCTAACACTCCTGCTGAAATGTCTTCCAAGAATTTTTCAGAAAAAAAAATTCAGATAAAGGTTAGTTTCTCGGGACTTTTTCAATTCGTACGATTCTACAATCAAAAGAATTATTTTGTTTCAAGGCTGGGAGCATTTGTGTGTTGAAAAACCAGTGTCTTAAGATCCGGCTCTTATTGATGAAGTCAGTCAGTTCTACAAAACTGTGTCTTTTGAAAAAAACATGACTATCAATTTTACTATGTACGATAGAAAGATATCAATGTTTGTGAAGCAAGAAACCCATTTTCTAAGTGTTCCAGCAGAAGGTGATTCTTATTGTCCATCTCATAAACTATGAGAGGAAGTTTGAATGTTTAACAAAAAAAGTTCTGAAAAATCATTGTTTCTTATAAATGAAGAGAAGAGGAAAGTGGCTCATCTTTCTCCAGACAATAGATTTGTGGCTCTTTGGATGCAAGGTTTTCTTATACCAAGGAAAGGGGATAGAGAGACTCTGAAAGTTTCTTATATTTTCATGCTTGACTATCTTTTCAACATGAGAAAAGTAAATCTCATGCTATACGTTTTTGAAACAATCAAGAATGTTAAGTCAGGAGAAATAAAGTCCCATTTGATCATGTATTCAGCTATTCTTAAAAACTTTATTCTTGAGAGCATGAAGTTTGTCAATATTCCTTTGAAAGGAGAATTTAAAGAGTCGAAGCCTTCCTGGATAAGTAAGAGTACGTTGAAGAAGTTGAATGTATGTTTTGATCATAATTAAAAGCTCTTTGTTAAGGATTTAGAAGCCGAATCGGCACCGAATCAATCGGAACCGATGCCAGTCAAAGACAATCCATATGTTGGTGCTCCTCAAAAGTTAGATCTGCAAACCAGTTCAAATCCAAATAAGAAACCTAAGTACAGTACAGAGGTTGTGGCAAAGTGGAGAAAAGAAAGAGAACAAAGAAAGAAAGGTGATCTGAAGTTTGGTCTTGACCCAACTGAAGCCTTTTCTGAAAGGATAAGGGTTGAGGATACCCTTCAGGCTAAAGAGAAAAAGAAGAATCTTTTAAAAATAAATGCTCAAGATTTTGATGTTTCAAAACTCATGAAAATTGTTGAGGATGCTAGTGCTCAAGTAATCGAAGAAGTATATGAAGAACCCATCGTACAGAGTCTTCCAGAGAAAGAGAAAGGGAAACAAATGTTGGAAGAAATTCAGGAAGTTGAATAAGAGGAAGGATATTTCCTTTTGTAATTCCTTTAGAGATCAAAGAAAAGTAGAGAAGAATCGGTTCAAAAATAGAGTGAAGTTATTCAACAAGCTCCTCTTACCGATCAAACACCGGATGAATCTTTTGAAACTCCAGAAAGAATTATTTCCCAAGGGAATCAACGTCCTTTATCTTATCATATGGAAAAAACAATCATTATCAGTGAAAAAGTGGAAGAAGAAAGAAAGGAGATTGAAAAAGAAAAAGGAAAACAGCCAGTTGTAGACTCAAGCTGATCAAATGAACTGGTTTTGTACGATGAGGATACTGATTCAGAACATACAATTTCTCTTAAGAAAAGTGATTACATTGTTCATGTTTTAAGGAGCAGGCTTGAAGGAAAAATTTATTTCGTTACTGACAATCATAGAAAGAAGTTTGGCTCTGTAAGAGAATTGAGAAAGAAAGTTTTTTTAGTTGAAGCCTATTTAAAAGTTCTATATGAAAGTTCGGCTGCTCATAATAAGGCTTGCAACAGAATGACTAACTGGTCATAAAAAACAGAGAGCTCGGTGAATGATCATGAAATGTCAATTGAAGACTTAAGGAGGCTTTCAAATGATCTCGCTATTGCTTTTAATAATCCTGAAAAATAAACTGTTGAAAGGCTGAATCAATTTTCAAATACCCATGGAGCCGATATTTCTTCAGTAAAAGAGTTGCAAGAAAGAATGAATTCTTTTCAGCCTCATTTTTCAAAGGTTTCATCTTTCAAAGATGAATTAGTCTTGTTGAAGAAACAAAATTCCGTGTTATCTAAAGACAACAAGAACTTGCAAAACAGAATTGATACTCTTGAATAAGTAATCAGAGTCCAAGAAGAGACCATCAAGAATCAGGATCATATTTTTGTCGACCAACAAGATCTTCTCAGATCTCAGGGTGATTCTATATCTGAAGACAAGAAAGAAATCAAAAAGATGAAATTTGTTCTTCATGAGCTGATAAAGAAGGAAAAGGAAAGAGAAAACAAATGAATATTTATTTGTTTTCTTTTCATGAACTCTATAAACCTTTGTTATCTTAAAGATATTTATGATACCTTTCCCATTGTCTTGTATTTCTTTTTTCTAACTCTTTAAGGAAACTAAATATTACCCCATTATTTTTGTAAATCACAAAGGGGGAGAATGTTTTACAAAGGGGGAGAATGTTTTACAAAGGGAGAATGTTTTGAACAAACACTTCTAAATCAAGGAAAATCTACGACTACAATCCTTAGGAAAGTACATACCTAAGGGGGAGTTAGTTGTATTCAATTTCCTATTCAGAAGAGTTTCCAAAAACTCAGGGGGAGATAAGTTTTTCTTTCTGTTTTTACTTTGTGTTTTGTGCTTACCAAAAAAGGGGATATTGTTGAGTCAAAAGTTTTCTTTTTACTTTTATATCTTGTTTTGGAAATCACAAATTTCTTTTACTATGATGATCATGTTTATCATGCTGATCATACTAACCATATTGATCATACTGATCATGCTGATCGTACTAACCATATTAATCATACAGACCATATTTATCATACTGATCATGCTGATCATGCTGACCATACTGATCGTACTGACCATGTTTATCATACTGATCATGCTGATCATACTGACCATGTTTATCGTACTGATCATGCTAATCGTACTGACCTTGTTTATCGTACTGACCATGCTGATCGTACTGACCATGTTTATCGTACTGACTATAGTTATCGTAATGACTCTAGCAATTGTATTGACCCTGTTAATCATACTGAGTTTTATGAATCATGCTCAGTTTGTATCATATCAACACATTACACTAAGTAATACTTATAGTACTCATACTTTACTTTCATTACATGCTTTTTTTGGTCCTTTATCAAAAACACATGTTTCATATTAATCGTATTCATGTTTATCAACTTCATATATCTTTTTTTTCAACCAAAACGATGTTGTGTTTTCTGTTTCAATATGATCATTGTAATGCCAGGTGTCCAAGTCCCTCCAAGTTTTTCAGAGAAATTTGACCATTGGAGGAAATATAACCGTTGCAACCTGATGAGACCTATAAATAGGAGGTCTTTTGAAGCTAAAATATATGTGTGTGAGACTGCTTATATCAAGTTCTAGAGAGAGACGTTGTGACTTCTCTCCTGATTTGTGTGAAAGCCTTGATATTACAAAACGTGAAAGGCTTGTTCTTAGTTTTTGTATTTCATTAAGTGCTTTGTTTTTCTTTGTGTGACCGATCAGGTGATAATGATCGAGGGCTATCGGGGATAGGCAGACAGTGTTATCGATCATCGTATTGAGGGATTTCAAGTGATTGAAAGATAGAGGTTCTGATTACCTACAAAATCGAGGGATTTCGAGGATAGCAAGATAGACGTACCGATCATCATATCGAGGGCTTGCAGGGATAGCAAGACTGATGTACCGATCATCGTATCAAGGGCATACCAAGGTGGTGGTAAGACAGACATGTTATCCTAGGTGAAAGGATAACCCTTCTCTTTGGGTCAAAAGAATTGTAATACTTTTACATTTCCGCTGCTGTTTTTTTTAAGAAAGGGAATTGTATTGTTTACCTTTCTTCATTCCATATTCATTTGTAATTGTTTCAATTACATTCATACTATTACATATTGTATCGATTGATTCTATACTCTTTATGGTAGAATCCTTCACTATTGAATTACTCTGATTATTTTATTTATCTTTAATACAATTGCTTTACTTTTATTATAGTATTACATCATATCATACCTTTATATTCAATACAATTGTGGTTGTTTGTTCTTGTTGTAAATTATATTAGATTAAGATCATTCAAACTAATTCCTTAAGTGTTTAAACGTAAAGTTTTTAAACATACAATTCACCCCCCTCTTGTATTGTTCCATCTAATATACATATACATCTACATATTCGATCCAACACACATCTCCTTCAAGTCCACTTGGGAAGATAGCTGTTTATAAGTCCCAACCACATGTCCCATTTTTATTGGTCCACTAACCATGTGTAAACACTAAGTTCCTCATAAAAATTATATGGACTTTTATTCCTAACCAAAAAGAATGTGTATGACCCCCCCCCCCCCCGAGGTTCAATCCTAGCACCATCATATCCACGTCAGTTACATACCATTCATTCCATCTACTTCATCTAACCCTCTATCATCCATCCTAATTCTTACCCAGGAAATCACGTCCTTGTTGGATCATTCCACTCATTCAGGCAGCTAACCATGTATAAGCCCCACCCATCTACTCCATCACCTCACCCTTATCACGGTAAGGTCACACTATTCAAATCGTTTATCTCAGTGCGTAAGCCCCATTCATCCCTTCACTGCTCTCAGTAGCACATGGACCATCTCAACACATAATCTCTATTCGTCCCATTGATGCTCCTTATGGAATTCATGCAATTAACCATGTATAATCTCCACACAATTCATACCCATTCAACCAAGAGAGATCCTCTTATGATGGTCCACTAGCCATGTATTAGCCCTAAACCATGCCCCTTCAAACTACATGGGTTTTGAACCCTATATTATACACATGGCATATAGGAAGCCTCTATGAGGTTTAATCCCATCCAATGGTAAACCTTTGTGTCCCCCTCATTGGCACCCACCTTTCCCTGATCCACCTCCATTAGTTCCCAGATCAGCCTTCACGGTGTGAAACCTTCCTATGATGGGACACACCATTCTCAAGTCCATCCTCATGGGGCATTCTAATCCACATATCTGGTAAACCTTCCAGGTGCTCTCTCTTAGGGGTGTGCCTATTTTTTCCACATTCATATGTTTTAAGATCAGTCTAATATGTATCTTATAGACGTTAAACTTGCAGCATACCCCATGTTAAACATGGGAAGACAAGAAAAACCTTGGATACATGCCTCTGGAATAAGATACCCCACAAACAATGTGGTAATACTCGGGGTTCTACACCCTTGAGAATACCTATGATGAAAAGGATAAAAGTGTTCAAGTGTATCAGCATCCAGACATTCCATTGATGTTCATCATGATAACTCTCCTGAATGAAGGTTTCTACCATGACTTGACCCATTGGGAATGTGCTGACAGAAGTAGTGTAATTAACCTGTGTCTACAAAAATATGGCACTGAGTACAGGTTTCATGAACAATATCTTAATCTACAAGGGAGACCCATACTAGGAAAAAATTCCAAGGAGGAATACATGGAAGGATAGACCTATGTCCCATTATCTCATTTTGATCAAGGAGAATACATCTCTCAAAACGAGATGAATATATCTAGACTTTGTAAAGAAATAATTTGGTGTACAATGCGATGACCAAGAATGTTGTGAACACATGGTGGTGGGTGAACCCCATTATAATGCGTAAAAAATAGGAAATGATCAACCTAGTATGAACTAGTTCTGCTTCAACTATGGGTATTAGTAGCACTTGATACATCGATAGATGAGCATGAAATTGGATCGAATTGTCTGGTGCTAGGTCCCACCAAGAAAATATTGGGTTTGTCGTGAAACTCACCATAATTTGGGGAAATTAATTGTTTGGAATTCCGGTATGTGGAATTGTCAGCGTGGATCTCTCTCTCCAATCGAGGAATGTTGAATGGCATTGGGGAATTGGGAATTTCTTTCCTTATATCTATATTGATGGCTATATCTTCCATCTTTTCAAGACTCATGCTAAAATAAACCAATCTCCCCCCGTCCGCAGACGTAGGGGTAGGAGGAATGATATTGTGGAAATCCCATACGGATCCACATCCACCATGAAGTCATCCACAACCACAATTAATGGGCGCCCACACCCCATCTCACCATCCAAAATTGTTCAGAGGAGGGTGATAGACATTCTTTTTTGACGATATGAGTATGAGGGAGTCATTCCCATGAAAGATATAGGCTTCTAGGACCCGGATGATTTTGCGCCTCACCTTCACTGCTTCCCTCAAGGTTCGTGCAGAGAGCCACTTCTCCCCACACCAACATTCAACCATTTTAGGAGCCTCTCCCCAGAATGTTCTTACGACTCACATCCCTATTCCAATGAGGTAAGGGGGGTCTGATTCATCCCAGAGACAACTACCGCCTAGGATATACAAAGGAAGGATCTCACTAGGCACATTAGTGCCACCAATTTCTAGTCCCTCTGGCCAAATAACAAGTGTCTTATGCCCCTGCTCATTCGGTCCTAGACCAGGTGACCCAATGCCAATGTCTGGTGCAAGCTCAGGAATACGCCCATAAGGGGGCATCATCCTCTACAGCTTTAGTGGCCCATGTCAACACCAACACATACTACCAATTCCTTGCTATTGTATAGCAGGGACACTTCAATACTTGATGGATATAAATACCTCAGTCGCCTAACAGGAAGGTTGGGTTAACTCTTTCGGTCACCGGCACAATCAGAAGTCATTACGGGCCGACCCGTGATGATGATATCCAATATAGAGGTCCACCACATACCATCACCAGTCTGAGTGGAGGTCCTCCCTACTCTCTCACTCAGCATGGAGGTCCTCCCCATGTTACCAGCATCAATCCAAGTGGATTCCCTCCCCGTCCTGTTGACACTCATCACAGAGGTCCTCCCTATGCCTATGATTCGAGATACAGAGGACCTCTCGTGTCTCAGATCATCAATGTAAATTGCCTCCTCACTTAATTAATGACTCAAGAGGAGGTCCTCTCTATATCAGCACTGACTAGAGTGAATTTCCTCCTTTCTCTATCACCTGTTAGCATGGAGGTCCTCCCCATGTTCTCACAAGCTCCAACGAATGTCATCCCCACTCTAGAAACTATCCAAGTGGAGATACTCCCCGCTTCATCAACGATCAACATGGAGGTCATCCCCATGTCCAAGTCAATCATCACAAAGGACCTCCTCATTCTAGCACATTAAACTTGTGTGGAAGTCCTCCCCATTCCATAGGTAGTACACATGGAGGACCTATTCATTCTCTCACATGATTCAGCAGAGGTCCTCCCCACTCCAAAAACTGTCCAAATGAAGTTACTCCCCACTTCATAAATGGTCAACATAGAGGTCCTCCCCATGTACAATTTGATTAGTAGGAAGGCCCTCCTCATGCAACCATTTCAAACCAAAGTGGAGGTCCTCCCTGTGCAACATGAAGAATACATGGAGGTCCTCCCCATGATCACGTGATCTCTAGCAGAGGTCATCCCTACTCTATCACTCCCTAAAACAGATTCCCTCCCCACGCATCAATCAATAAACACAAAGGTCCTCCCTTTGTTCTATTCGACATATGCTCAGGTGCATCTCACACTTCAACTCACCAGAGTGGATGTCATACCCACTCTGAAAAAAACTGATATGAAGGTCCTCCTCATGTCACAACTAGCTCAAGTGGTTGTCCTCCCCACTTGATCACCAACCTATATGGAGTTCATCCCTATGTCTAAGATCTATCCTACCCTGAATAACCATACTAGGGTAGAAGGCTGAATCATCGTCTTCGAATAAAGACCTCTAAGAATCTCCAGATCATCATCAATCCAATATGCTTTTCAAATTCTGAAGTAGAATGTGACTTGATGGTGGATCTTTTACCCTAATCCTCTGTATCAGAGGTAGGGGTAGTAACTCGGCATGTGAGCTTCATCCTTATAGAAATTGAGATATACCAGATCCCCAAAACCCTCCACAGGTACATGAAAGAGGAGGAAGATTTGGATCCCTACTAGTGTCTTGTCGTGCAGTATTTTCTATCTTCGACAGGATCATTCTCTACCTTGACACAAGATCACAAAATAATTTTCTAGGGATTGGTAAACAATGATCACTAGCCAGATCTACCACCAATATCTACCGCCCTCACGCATGAAGTGGTGTTCGGTACCTCGTCCTATAGGGACATGATGATGTGGTTGATACCATCCTCGAGAGATGACTCGGTCTACAGCGGCCTATTAGCCCGCACAGTGTTCTCTCCACTTACTAGTTTACTTCCACAACGGTCTACATCTTCCCCATTATCGATTCCTTGGAATCCCTCAGTAGGATAATGGGGAAACCATGAATTATATCCCACTTCTCAATGAAGAATTATATGGTAAATTCTTGCAGTGGACCCGTTATCTGAGATGTTATGGATGATCATGACTCCAGAATTCGCCATTCCATAATCACCCACCTAGGATGAAGTCATGTGCTTCCACTAGACCATCTGGGAAATGTATTTCTATCTTTGGAAACATAATTTGGTTTATCAAAAGAGTTATGATTACTTTGACGACATTGTCCAGTAGTGTCGCATGGTTTAACTATTCACTCTTCCTATGGCTCATCACCCTACATCGCTCAGCTGTCACCAAACTCTTCAGCATATATGCATTTAGAACTTCCTTATACTCCATAAAATTATCAAAGAGGTGTCTCTACATGTGTAGATCTAGAGGTGGGAGAAATATTCTGCTTTCCACTTCAATCCAATCATGTGACAGCCGGACCTACCTGATGTTGTTGTGTATATTACTCTGGGCACCATCGAAGTAAACATATTCATCCCTGATATATGAAAGGAATGGGCGTTGGAACAGGTTCTAAGGAGGATGGCTTCCCCCTGGGGTAGCACAATACCCAGTGGACTCTACAGGTGCCCTCACTCATTATTAGAGACAATTTGCTGGACTTGGGGACCCTTCTACATCATTTCCCATTGGTCAAAACACACACAAGGGAAAACACATATTGGGACCCTTAATCTATCTGACCCATCTGGTTTAATTATAAAGATGTAGGATGATCCTGATAAGGTTGTTTTTCTCCAAAAGCACATATAATAGAATAATCTCATTGAATAGCTCCCTGATGAGTTCCTTAAGGAATGACATCCAGACTATGGTGATCCTTGGTACGATCCCATCCATTCTCCACTGAGGTAGCAGGATTAGCCACAGGTTCTTCTTGGTGAGTTTCCTCATGTTGATCACTAAAACCCTACACATCTCGATAAGGTATAGGTCATAGATTATGATAAAATACCACTTTATTCATTTCCAAATCCACATGATATGTGAGGGAATCATCCTTAGGACCTGGCTCAGGTTGTTCCCCCAATGTTTCCTCAAGTTATTCCACCAGTATCTCCACCAGCTTCTCTAGTTTTTCCATAATCCACTCAGCCTGCCTATCATGTTGAAGATCCTATTAACACACTGGTGGTTAGGAATCCCTTCTAGGGTGATTTTATAGCCTCTCTCATTTCCCACATCTAGGCCCTTGAAACACGACAGGTGGCAATACAACCTCGTGGTAAGTTGTATCCAACATGGGTGGATGATATGTCGATACCCACAACGATCAAGAACCCTACCTTTTCCCCTTTAAATGGGATGAGTGACCCATTGTAGCATCTGGGCACTTTATTTCAAGGTTTAGATATATGTTGAGGACTCTAGGAAAGTAGGAAGCCACCAAGCTCTAATGTTTCATACAGATGCTAGAAGGACCTATATTCTTCTAGTACATCTAGTTACCCATTGGGCCCATAGCTTATTGGTAAGATCCTTGCAGGTATTTTTTATATTAATTTATCTACACCGCTTGCAAGACCAGTATTGTCTACCTCCTCAACTGAAAACTACAATAATATGAGTGAGTTGCAGACTTTTTTACCAGGTGTAAAGGATTCACGTATTCACTTGATATGTCGCTGACTCAAGAAAAACTACCAATGATGTGTGCGGGGAATGTAAAAACTGAATTTGTTCCCTCCCTCATCACTCTGAACTTCCCATGTGGATTATGTTATTTTTATAATAAGTATCGGAACTTGGATGAGGCCTTATAGAAAGATAAACAGGCACTCATTTCATTTCATAGATCCTACAAGAAGAGCCACCAAGGACGATATTGTTGGTCGTCACATAGGTAGAAACCCCGAGACTTCTAGAATTATTACCGATATAGCCCCATCCATAGCCTCACCGAGGACAATAGCCTTAAGCCTAGCCTTAGGTTTAGCATCATCTACCTCTAAATCGGTCGGCACCACCTCATCAAGCACCACCACCTAGGTGAGAAAATCAAGATCTAGCACCTTGTTAGGCCTCACCCCTCATTATGGCTAGTCTCCTAGAGTTCCTTTTTCTGATCGGTGAAACCAGACCTACCCATTTGATGAAGCTCAAGTCCTCAGTTATTTCTAAACTACATTGGATTAGGTAATACTAAAGTTTTCAGAATAAAGGAATCCCTAGGAGGTTGATCTCACTAATTTTTCCAACTACTTCCCTTATCATTAGATCCTTGGACAAAGTATAAAGTGATTATATGTGTTTAAGGACTATCTATAGTACCATATTGACAACAATGTAGTCAGATTTGGTCATACCCTGGCACAGGTGTCGTGTGTTTCTACAAAGACTAACAGTGATAGTGAAGGTGAATGGTCATAGGTCTCTAGCCATGGGTCTCAGAAGTATGACAGTTGGTTAGCCTACAGAGTAATCTCTCACACCCATGGTGTCATTCATTCCTATTGGAATAGGACAAAGCCTCCAAAAGTTTTCATGCATCCTTCCTTTTCCGCTTTTGTATCCACATCTCAACCTTTCACTTCTCTGAAGAGCAGGAACTGATGGGTCAAGGGAAATCAGAGCCCCCCACTAGTTCTAAATCCATCCCACAATCTTACCGACTTCATTCCCCCAAAGACGGGAGTTCCCCAAAGAATTTTCCCAATATTGGAGTATTTATAAATAGATGATTAGGATTATTCCTTTGTGAATAATATCAAACTAGTGGGACCTTACATGGTTTCCAACGATGAGGGATGTTAGGAACATCCTCTAAATACTCCCAGATGATCCCATCATCAATGAGACCATGAAAATGTAAACTATCGGAATGCCTAGGCCAGTACTTCTAGTTAAGTCATGTATGCTATTGAGACCATATAATAGGCTCAATACAGATCTTATCATGCATAGTCCGCTCATCCCGGCTCGTCGGGTTATCTACTACCATTGTTCATGCCAATTGATCAGGGAGAGCTGTTGTGACCACATCGTGATCAACCGTGTACAGCCATGGATGTACCTCAGTCTTCTAGTAGTTGTTTTTTAGTTCAGCTAGTAAATAACGAGATATCCCTAACACCATCCAGAATTTGTAGGTTTGACCAACCATAGTTCCAATCATACCCCCTTCTAAAGAGAGACCTTCTTCAGGTAGAAGTGTGCAACAAGTATATAATTATAATGTGCTTAAGAATGTTTTCAACATTCCTACAAATATATCAATCATTGAGACCCTCCACTTATCATAAGATATGCATGCGGCCCTCGTAGAGGTTGTAAAATCCCCCTCTAGTTTGAAATAGAGGTAGTGGTTGTAGATGCTTTTTATGTTGGGGAAGTTGAGTGAGTAGAATGTAAATACATCATCTCATTCTTAGGAAAATATGAAGGCTAACATGTACATGGGAACATCTGACCATTATACATCATAGGCTAGCTCAATGGTGTGTAAGTCCATCATTGTCACATTAACATAGGTTCTGGATCAATCTCATCCCAGCCCAGATGATCCACAAGCTAGGACTGTCTGAATCATATCTGAGTCCCTCTTACCTGAAAAGATAGGGTTATGATAGGACCGAGAAGAGAACGTGTGGAAATATTCACTTGAAGACCAAGTTTGGTGGCCGGATTTTCATCACTAAATTCATAGTCATATTACAAGACACCACCTACAATATGTTGATTGGTAGTCCCTGTCTCTATCTTCATATAGCAGTTCCCTCCTCATATCACTAATTCCTCAAGTACTCCCTCAATGGTTGAGTGGGTGTGTTCCAAGGTGATGTGTATCCCTCTTCATCTTGTTAATCCCACTATTTAGATGAAAAATATTACAAGATTAAGGAAAATCAGTTTTAATCTAATGATGTTGAGCACACTACTATTATGGCCGACCCGTGGGTGTATTTTCATAGTGCCTTCATTCTCCTGATTCACTGGTTGGAGGCCACAACTCCATACTTGGGACATTGCTACATCATTTTTTATATGAGTGGGAGACACATTCCCAGATATAAGGAACACATGAATATTACCTCTTAATACTTTACATAATAGGATTTATTGATACAAGAACTCCTTACCCTTTTAGGTATAGAGACCTTCACCCCATGGTTTCAATAGTACACCACACCTGCTTGTTTCACTGGGTCGAGCTATGTCGACATAGAATATCCCACCACCACTGCTTAGATATCATCTAGTGTGGGGAACTTGGTTGAAGGCTGGATGGAATCAGTTCAACAACCTTTGTTTCCTTGGTTTCAACATTACAGTATTCTCATGGTAAATATTTCACCACCACTTAAGCCAGCACCAGTATTCCTACAGATTTAGTTAACTTGGAAGATTTGTATCTCGATCTCCTTGTCTTAGATGATGAGGAAGACTTAGAATATGCTCCTCCCACAGTTTAATAGGGTTTCTCCACCACCGTTGATGAGTTGGTATAGGTGAATCTCAGTACTGAGGCAGAATCGTGACCATCAATGATCGACGCAGCCATGATCTGCAGAGGAACAGCAGTAGTATATGGATTTCATGAAGTAGTATCAAGATTTATTTGCATGGAGTTATAATGATATGCCATGACTTGGTCTCCTAGTAAGTCATTTTGGGTTCAAATAGACTCCTAGGAAGATACACCCCTATCATGGTTCCATGGTTTAGGCTGAGGTTGATAAGATCATCAAAGAAAAAAAATTCAAGGAAGTCTAGTATCCCAGGTGGTTGACTGACATCATCTCCACTAGGAAGAAGAATATATATATTAGAGTCTTCATCGACTTCTAGGATCTAAATCATCATTTTCTGAAGCAAAATTTTCCCCTTCTTGTGACAGAGCTATTGATCAATGCCACTACTGGATTCTAAGTCCTATCCTTCATGGATGAATACTCCAAGTATAATCAGATGTGGATGACCCCTAAAGATGATGATTCCACCACATTCATGTTATTTCATGTTACCTTCTTCTATTAGGTAATTCCATTTGGTTTGAAGAATGAAGGGGCTTCCTATCACCGTTCAATGCACTGCATATTCAAACCAATGCTTGGGACACTAGTGGAATTCTAAAAGGAAGATTGGGTGGTCAAATCATGTAAGCATCAGGACCACATCATAGATCTTGAAAATTTTCTCATCTTCCTTCAATACCACCATCTAAAGATGAATCCCTTGAAATATGACTTTGGGGTTACCTTTGGGAAGTTTCTCAACTTTATTGTGAGATACAGAGGCATCAAGATTGACCCAAATAAGATAAAGGCCATCAGAAAGATGCCTCCTCTGAGCAACCTTTGGGATCTCTGAGGCTTGAAAGGCCACTTAGAATATATATGATTCTTCATTATGAATCTGTATGGAAATTTTAATCCATTTTCTAGGATCATGAATAAATTTTTCATCTACCAATGGGATGAAGGGTGATAGACCAATTTTGAGGAGACTAAGCAGTATCTGTTGTAGCATCCGGTTCTAAATCCACCCATCTTTGGAAATTCACTAGTCCTTTATGTGATCACCTTGGAATAATCCCTCAGTTCCCTTCTCACCCATAATAATAATGATGGTATAGAGAACATTTTTTATTATCTTAGTTTCTTTCTCCTCGATACAAAGACCATATATTCTTTATTCAAGAATAACTACCTTGCACTTGTTTTCACTGTGCATAAGTTGTGAAAATATCTACAGTATCATGAGATACTGATAGTGTCCCATTTGGATCTTCTAAATTATATTATGAACTTCCCTATGTTGATAGTCCATCATTCTCAGGGGGTAGTGATCCTTTATCGGTTCTACATTTGGTTTGTCTCGCATAAGGTCATCAAGGGTCAGGCGCTGCAGACTTTCTAGCCACACATCCATCCCCGGAAGATCATTCCCTTGATCTTGATTTTCCAGATGAGTCTATCATATTAGTGGATCAAGCTATTCCATTTTGGTAGACGAATTTTGATGGTGCCTCCTAAATCCCAACTGGAATGAGGCTTAATGATCCCTGACTAAATAGAGTTGGCTTGGGGGTTGTCTTCATCCCACCTAAATAGGTTTTCTTTCCCTATTCATTATTTTTGACATAAATATACACTAACAATGAGTTTTATTATTAGAATCTCACCATTGGTATTAATTTTTCTCTTGAGATTGATGTTCCCCACCTATATGTGAAGAGGGACTCCAATCTAGTCATCCAGCAGATCAATGGTGATTATATCTTCAGGAAGCCAGAGATCGTACCCTTTGTCAAGAATGTTTAAAATATGATGGCCTAATTCTCTTATCAACAATAGGTGACTCATGTTCTAATGGTCTAGCTAATACCCTATCCATTTTATCCACTTCTCTCGTAGAACCTGGCCGGGAAGATCTATTTATCCATGTGGTGCAATGAAGGAAAATCACTCATATCTCCCTGGATGACAATGAAAACTATCATGTAAGTCACCTTATCACTAATTATTTCACATAAGGACCTCAATATCCCCCTGATATAGTAAAATAAACCTATGATTATACAATTCTTTTCATCGAGTACCTTCATCATGGAAATATTCTGACAGATAGAGCTGAGCATGAGCGAATCCATCAGCGTGCAACATAATTCACCCTACAGATCGGTCCCAGACTTGAACAGATCCTCTAAAAAGGTGGGTTTCATGGAATTATTATCTATTTAATTTAGGTAGATGATATTACCTAGGTTATTCAAGAATTTCATGCCAGTTAATGTTGATCCTATCACACAAGGTTGAAACTCTCTCACCCGATTAGAAGGTTGGGCTACATTTGGCCTACCATGGTCTATGACTGTATTGAGTTCTCTAATAGGTTCCACATGTTTTATATTCATTACAACTTTGTGCATCAGCCTATAGAGCCCCTCCATACCACCAATTATTCTTGTACTTTCACAATCTGGGGACTTGATGTTGTGGGACTATATTTGTCTGCAACAGCTCGCCAGTGTAGGTTTATTCTGACCACAATGGATTTATTTTCCAAGTGGGTTGAGGTGATTATGATCAAGGATTTCGAGGCTCATTATATTGTTTATATTTTTATCTCTAATATCCTCCATCAATTCAGATTCCCTAACATTTTTCTCACTAATAACAACACCAATATCCATGAAATTGAGCTGAAAATTTGTATTTCGAGTACAAAATCCAGTCCAACCACACTTCTCACTACCATGAACAAGAAAATGGAAATATTGAGGTGTTCAAAAAAAAACTCCCTAATATTCTACAGAATATGGTGGGCCAAAATAGTAATATTTGGTCAGACAAGATCATCAATTCTCTCTGGGTTTATCAGACAATAACTCGAAACTCTACCCAAGTGACCCCATATTACCTAGTGTAAATATTATAGGATGTCCTACCCATCAATATTTAGTTTCCATCACTCTTTACAACTATCTAAAATCAAGAAACATCATATGGGTTATCATAAGTCTATCTGGATGAGTTTTAATCCCTTGATGAGAATATTCTTCGGGCCTTGAACAATCTAGATAGGCACCATAACAATATAGTCAGGGCCTTCAATAAGAAATTTCATCCATTATCCTTTCTTGAAGGTGATATGGTATTGGCTATGAAGAAACTGATGATACATGGAAGGAATCCACTAAGTTTGGAGCCCAAATGTGAAGGACCCTATATCATTCACAAGGTGTACCCTAATGGTACATACTATTTGGTCACCATGGATGGAGAGCAAGTTACTCCTCCCACCAATACTAAGTTCCTCAAATAGTAATTTTCTTGAGAGGGGTTATCACCTCTTGCATGACATTAAACATTTGTTACATCCTGCATGATGATAAACTACACATGGACCAAGCTCTATAAAATTAAACTAAGATCTCCCTCATCTTTACCGCATGAAGTTAAACTACACAGAATCTTAAAGAACTATGTGTGGCTTGATTCCCATCCTTATGGGATATGTACGAACACCTAGACACTTCGTCTATGGACCAGCCACCAATTAAAATTGTTGGCCTTATGTCCCAATTCCTTCCTCGAGAGTATGTGGTATAGTTTTGAGACCTCCTTGGTCCTCATTCACATCGGATTACTTTATGACACCATGCTACGCACCCCCATGTTGGTAGCTTCACCTCATGGTCTGAGTTCTACGAGCATAAACTAAGATCTCTCTTGTCCCACATGATGTTAAACTATTGTTTCCTACCTATAATACATTAAACTGCAAAGAATTTTTTATTCTTTCTATTTGACCTTAAAAGGAAATTTTCTTTTTGTTGGGACCACTTTGTGTATAAGGTTGTATTTTTTGTCAACAGTTTTCAAAGAAGATCAAAATAAAGAATGATATGAATAAGAACTCAAAATTTATAGAGAGTGTTAATTTAGACGATTTTTGAACTAATCTTTAGTTCAAAGTACATGTATTAAAGGTGATACATTATCTAAAACATGAAACCATCTCATAGAGTGCTGAAGGGCTTGAAGTTATAAAGTGATCATGCAGCATCTCACTGTTCAAAGAGACCATGAAAGAGCCTACTTGAAGATACATGCATTATTTCATGAGGTATAATGTGGAGATTTTATGATTTAAGAATAATAATACAAAGCTAAGAAAATGATGCTAGTCATATTTAGTGTTGATTGGAAAGACTGATGTTGCTGGAAGATGGGAAAGTTGTAGTACTTTCCCTGGATAATCTGATGATGTTGAAACTGATCATTCAAAGAGTATATATCATGTTTGAAGGATTTTGTGATGAAATTCACTGACTATTGAAGAATCCAGACGACACTGAAGAATCATGGGTGTTCTTTCTGAAGCAAATAATTGAGGTGGTGTCATTTCCAAGTATTTACCAAATTTTTGCACCTCCAAATCAGGATTTTTGTTTTTGTCAATGAAAGGATTTCTGCATAGGAGTGAACGAGATATGAAATGGAAAAGGAAATAGGAAAAGTAAGTAAACCATGTACCTAAAAACAAGGATCACGTAACATGTTCAGGAACGGTTTGTTGTTGTGTACCATGTAGCAAGAACGGTTTGTAGGATGGTTCATAGAACGGGTTGCAGGACTGAAAATGGTTTGTGGTGGAAGGAGTTGTGATACACGAGACTGCTCGTCATTGGCGGAAGAGATGCATTACGTGGACTGGTAGGCTTATAGTATGTGGGAGGTCAACAGTACGTGTTATGTTTCGTAGTATGCGGTGGAGGTTTACAGTATGAAAATGTTGTTCATTATGTGGTGAATTTTGTCCCACATTAAAAATTTTGGTAAATTGGATTAGCGAAATTTGTGGAGTTATTTGCCTATATTAGGAGTTCTAATCCCATAATTAAGTTGGGGCGAATTTGATAAGAAAATATCATTATTTAGGAATAACTATTCTAGGTTTGAAAGTGGTACATGGGATAGATTCCATGTAGGATGAAGTGGTATGTAAAAGATAAATCAGTTCATGAAATTGGAAGGAGCAGTTCACGGAAGAGATTCTGCATAAGAAAAAGTGGTATGCGAGAGATGAAATAATTCAAAAGAAATTATAAAAATTATATGGAAGGAAGAGGTGATATGGAAAGGTGATACACATGGGTGGTACACGGTGGTAGTACGGAAAGGTGATACGCAGAGGCGGTATGCTTAGGAGGTACAAAATGGTGATATGCAGAGGCAGAATGCAGAGGCGGTACATAGAGACGGTATGTAGAGGTGGTACGTGAAGGCAGTACATGAAGGTAGTATGTGGAGTAGGCGAGGTACGCGGATCAGGAATGGTACGTGGGGAAGGTGCGGTAGGCGGAGAAGGCGTGGTATGCGGATCAGGCAGTATATGTAGATCAGAGACAACCCATTGAATTAGGGATAGTTTGTAGAAGTAGAAACATCATAAAAGGAGTTTGTGATTATTGAAAAAAGAAGAATAAGTTCTAGTGAATTTATTAATTGCACTAAAAGAGAAAACTAAATATAAAAGAGCATCAATTTGGGAGTTCGATGCAATAAGTGTCTCATGCTGAATAGAGACAAAGAATTTCATGACAATATGTTGAAGCTACCTTCAAGCTGATAAACTGAGTGAAGACCTCTCCAAGGAATTGAGATAGGGGGAGTCTTCGGAAGTGATTTGATAGAAGCATTGAGCTATCCATGAATGTTTAGGCAGTGTGCCTGGGATAGAGTGACTATGGCCAAATCTTTTTAATCCACAGATAGTGACGATTTTTGGAATTAGGTATGACCAGTAACTTGTTTGTGTATGATCCTTGGACGTATCCCTTAGTGGTGAACCAAGTAAAAGTTTTTGGATGTACTTCTTTATGTGAATTTTTTAATTAATACACATATCTATCAGACATGTCTGAACAAGTTCCTACCAACATGGGAACAAGATCCAGTAAAGAAGAGAAAAATTTGAAACCCTTATTCATGCCCCCTCTCAGGGTGGTCTAGGGTCCTTCAATTGGTATCAGAGTGTAAAGGTTTACGTATGTTGGATACTCTTCAGTAATTCTATTCAGAAGAGTATTTGAGTTTTCTTTCTGGAGTCAACAATGAAGATAAGTCTTGATGAAAGTTCAGTTATCTCTGAGAAGAATTCTATACCTAGTAAGACCATGATGAATAGTAAAAAATATAGAATAGTCAGTTGAAGAATTACCTCTTATCTAAAGATGAGTTAGTATCTGTTTCTCCATTCCATTTGGAAAATGATGATGTTTCAGGCCTGGAAATAAAAGAGCTAGGAGATCAAGAGGTATGTGTTTACACACTTGATCAATCTTCAGCCTCAAATGAAATTTATAGACTAAAAAAATACCTTTATGATATCTTTGAAGATAGAGTTTTTGGTATTTTTAGAATATTTCAATGTATGTAGGGGGAAATCACCCATCTATGAAAAGAAGAAGATTCTATGGAGGAAGGCTTGGTAAAGAAAATGTCAGAATGTTATAAGCTCTCCAAACATATTTAATTCATTAAAAAACATGGAGGAAACATGAATTAAATACATCAAAATGGTTCAAAAAAGTTTAATAGAAATAGAGATTCAGAAATGATCTTGAAGAAAAGATCCATTTTCTTGAAGGGAAACTGAAAAATTGCATTGATGTCAAGGGTCTGCAATTGGAAGGGATATCCAAGAAGATCAAGGAATGTGACTCTTTGATTAAAAAAATGATGTTGCATGAGGAACAAGTTTTTAGAATGAATAAGTATTGTGAATAGAATATGAATATGATTAAATGTCAGAAGGTCATTCTCAATATGAAAAGTCTAGAATTGTATTCTCAGTTGAAAAATCTTGAGAAGACACATATTGAGACCTCACAAAATAATAAAATAGTTTCTACTGGTACTCAATTCTCACTATAGGATTCTAAAGCTAAAATACCTCCAACATGTGACAAGAACATTATGACACCTCTTGATTATATATCTCATGAAACAATGTTTGTTGCTACTCAATGATCACTAGAGGATTCTACTGTCAAAAGACCTCCAACATGTGATAATAAGATCGTGGCTTCACTCATTGATCTATCACAAGTAGTTGAGAAGAATAAGGTACCATACAAATCATCTTGTACTCATTTTTTTAAATATGTTTCCAAAAGGAGTGCAGGATGGAATAGAAATTAAAAAAAGTATGGATGAGTAAAGGTGAGGAGTTACCTATCACCATGTTTGGGGTGAATAAGAAGAAGAATGTGGAAGGTGGATCTGTAAAAATAGCACAACAAGTCAAGAATATGGCCCAACAAAATAATAAAAAGAAATAAAGATTTGTGGGTCAATGTTGGTGCTGCAATAGATTTAGGGACTGTGTAATAAACTATTGGTACAATCCTTATAATGTAAAAGCACAAAGGAATCCTACCTCATGGGGAGGAAAGCCCAAGAAGAAGAAGCAACATTCATAGGTACATAAGCATCTATTTATCGCAGACATATTTGTAATGGTTGATAACATCTATGATTTATTCAATGGAAGTGGTCACAAGGTAGGTACATTCCCATCTCAACATGAATTCATCATTGATAAGATAAAAAGACCTCTGATGCTGGATAAGTATGAAGAATCTTCATTGGGAATAAGATAGAGTAATATTATGAATAAAAATTTTCCCAAGAAGATCTCAAGTAGGGAAGATGAGAAAAACCTGGATTTTAGATCCATGAAATTTAAGGGAAATTCATCCAAAAGATAAAATATGAGGGATGACACTCAGATGAACCCGTGTTGAAGATCCAAACCTGCTGCAATAGTTCTAAGTAAAATATAAGACATTTGGATAGAATATTTGGAAATAATGAGGAAACATGGATTTGAAAAGGCAAAGGCTGGTGCTAAAGAAAAAGGAAAAATTTCACGCGATGAAGATAAATTTAATGAGAGAGTGAAAACCAAAGGAAACACACATGTTAAAGAAGTTCTATGTGAGAGATGTATGAAATATAGTCACATTGAAAAAGGTTGTCTAACCTTAATACCAAAGAAAGAAGCAGTCCTTAAAAAGAGTAAGAATTTATCATTCATGATGGCTATTAAGAAGAACAACTCTCCATGCAAAGTATAAGAGAATATAAGAGATACATTCCACATCAGCACAGATCAAAAAATATGTTTAGATGTGCGAGCATAAATACTAGAGAAAATAGATCATATTGGTTGAGAAAACCATATTATCCTTCCTGTTCACATTTAAGAAGCAAGGAGGAACCACCTTATTCCATTAATCATTTTTGTATTGTATTTGTGCTGATAATATAGGGAATTGAAGTTGAAGCATGATCTCAAGGGCAGAACCTGAAAAGTAGTGAATGTTGTCAACTCTTGATAGCTAAGTTGAAGAAGTTGTTATTCTTGGAAGATCCTTCCATTGATATTAAAAGATTAAAATGGTGATGGATCACCCTTTATGAAGATTATGAGGAGTGTTTCTCTTGAGGGGGAGAAAAATTAAGAAGCTTCCATAGTAATTATTTCAATCAGTGTCAAATTTAGTTGGTATTAAATTCAATTACTCAGGAAATTGCATGAAGAACATGTCATTGGAAAAGGTATGTCATTTCTCAATATCTCCTCCTTGGTTACTCAAAATGAAGATCATTTTACAAAGGGGGAGTAACAGAATTAATTAGTGACATAAGAAGAATAGAAGTTCCCCAAGGCCACTTATCCTACCAATTGCACTTGAATGTTTTAGATCTGTTTGTTGAAGTGATTGCAAGAGTTTTAGGTTGAATATTCCCTATCACATTAAATTTATTCATCCTAGAATGAAAGTGGAAAACCCTTGAAGAAAAATTTCTTCAATTCTCATCTCATTTGGTATCATGATCGGGGAATAATGGACAGCCTTGTTGTGTAAATAAAATCCTCTTGTTTTCTACACCAAGCATTGCTCAAGTAGACTTAGTTTGAATTGATTAATGGAAAATTGCTTAAGTAGGGATTGATACCCTTCTCCCATGAACATTGTATTTCTTAACAATAAGGGAGAGAGAAGTGAAATGAAAGTAAGGGAAAAGAGAAGATTCTCATTTTTATATTGACACATTCATTTGAGGTGAAATTTAAGGTATTGACAAAAAACACAAAGTGGGATATTGTTGGGACCAATTTTTGTAAAAATTTTTATTTGTTGTCAACAGTTGTCAATGAATATCAAAATGAAGAAGGAGATAAATAAGGACACCAAAGTTGTTGAGAGTGTTAATTCAGACAATTTTTGAACTAATCTTATATTCAAATTACATGTATCAAAGGTGATACATTGTCTATAATTTTGAAACCATCTCATAGAGTGTTGAAGGGCTTGAAGTTATAAAGTGATCATGTAACATCTCACTATTCAAAGAGACCATGAAAGATCCTACTTGAAGAGAAATTCATTATTGCATGAGGGATAATGTAGAGATTTAAATATTTAAGAATGATAATACAAAGATAAGAAGATGATTCTATTCATATTTAGTGATGACTGGAAAGACTAATGATGCTAGAAGATGGGGATGTTGTAGTACTTTCCCTGGATAATCTACTGATGATGAAAATGATCATTCGAAGAGTATATATCATGTTTGAAGGAGTTCGTGATGAAAGTCACTAAATATTGAAGAATCCAGAGGATAGTGAAGAAGCATGGGTGTTCTTTCCGAAGCAGATATTTGAGGTGGTGTGGTTTCCCATCATTTTCCAAATTTTTGGACCTCCAAATCAGGATTTTTGTTTTTTGAAATTGATGGATTTATGCATAGGAGTGAATGAGATGTAGAATGGAGAAGGAAATCTACAATGGAATTGAACCACATACATCGGAATATGTATTGTGTACCATGTCTTGGAACGGTTCGCAGCTGCATACCATGTAACAAGAATGGTATGAGGGATGGTTCACGGAACGGGTTGTTGGACCGAAAATGGTTTTTGGTGGAAGGAGTTACAGAACGTAGGATGGATTTTCATTTGTGTAAGAGATGCAGTACGTGGACTGGTAGGCTTATGGTACACGGGAGGTCAACAGTACATGGTAAAGGTTATCAGTACGCGGTGGAGGCTTACAATACGCAAAGGGAGTTCAGTATGTGGTGAAGTTTGTCCCGTATTAAAAATTTGGGTAAATCAGATTATCAAAATTTATGGATTTATTTTCCTATATAAGGAGTGTTAATCACATCATTAAGTTAGAGAGAATTTGATAAGAAAATATCATTGCTATGGAAGAACTCGGCTAGGTATGAAAGTGGTACATGGGAGAGATTGCACATAGGAAGAAGCAGTATGAAAAAGGTGAAATGGTTTTCTAAATTAGAAGAAGTTTGTGGAAGAGATTTTGTATAAGAAAAAGTGGTATGAGGGAGACGAAATAATTTTCAGAATTTTTAGAATAAGTACACGGAAGGTGGAGGCAGTGCGCAAAGGTGATACACAGAGGCGGTACACGGAGGAAGTACGCAAAGGTGATATACAGAGATGGTACACATAGTCATTACATAAAGGTGATGCGTAGAGATGGCATGTGGAGGTGATACATAGAGGTGGTATGTAGAAGTGGTATGCAGAGGAGGTATGTGGAGGCAGTACATGGAGTAGGAGGGGTACACAGAGTAGGCACGGTATGCGGAGAAGGTGTGGTACACAGAGCAGACATGGTATGTGGAGCAGGTGCGATACGTGGGGCAGGTGTGGTACGTGGAGTAGGTGCATTATGTGGAGTAGGCGCGGTACGCTTTTCAAGTGCAATACACTGAGCAGGTGTGGTACGCTTAGCAGGCATGGTACGTGGATCAGGCATGGTACGCAGAGCAGGAATGGTACATGGAGTAGGCACAATACATAGAGGAGGAATGGTAGGAAGATTAAGCACGGTATGTGGAGTAAACGTAGTACACAGATCAGAGACAGTCCACAGAATCAGGGATAGTTCCCCAAAGTAGAAACATCATAAAATGAGTTTTTGATTCTTGAGAAAATAAGAAGAAGTTTTACTGCATTTAGTTATTTCAATAAAGGAGAAACTGAATATAAAATAGCATCAATTTAGGACTCTGATGCAAGCAGTGTCTCATACTGAATAAAGACAAATATTTCATGCTAATCTGTTGAAGCACCCTTCAAGTCGATAAACTGAGTGAAGAACTCTCCAAGGTAGTGAGCCGAGGGGAGTCTACAAAAGTGATCTAAGGGAAGCAGTGAGCTATCCTTGAACCTTTATGTAGTGGGCCTTGGAAATATTCATTGTTCCATAATCATTATAATCCATATCTAGTGAAGATTAGTGGAATTAGGTATGATCGAAAACTTGTCGGCATATGATCCTTGGACGTAGCCCTCAGTGGTGAACCAAGTAAAAGTGTTTTACTATCCTTCTTCATGTGAATGTGTTAATTACTACACATATCCATCATACAGGTTTAAACAAGTTCCTACCAATGTTGGAACAAGATCCAGTAAAGAAGAGAAAAACTTGATGCTCTGATTCACCCCCCCCCCCCCCTCAGGGTGGTCTAGGGTCCTTCACCTTTAGTCTTGCATGATGTAAAATTAATTTATCCCACATGATGTTAAAATTATTATTTAATACTTAACTTGTGAAGTAAAATAGCACCAGATTTAATAACTATGTATGGATTGATTCCCATCCTTATGGAATATGTAAGAATGCCAAGACATTTAGTCTTTGGGCCCAGACATATTTTTATCCTTACATCACCTTTTCCTAAGATCTCTCTTGGGAACACATGGTGTGGTGTTGATTTCCACAATCCTCATTCACGTTGGGTTTATTTTTCCATTCCATGCACATCCCCTTTGGGATAACTTTCCCCCAGCATCCTCATTTCATGGTGTTAAACTATGTAATAGCCCTTGTCCTTATCACAGGATGTTAAACTGTATGTAATTCAAGAACAATGTATGGATTGATTCTGATCCATATGAGATAAATACGTACTCTTAGACTTATTTATGTCATATTTGTAATATAACTTCAAATTCTTAGCTTAGGTACCTCTTGGTAGTGTGTGGTGTGGTACTGAGACCTCCATGGTTCTCATTCACATTGGGTTATTACAACTTCACTATGTACCTCCCTCAGTAATTCCCCTCCTCACTTCATCCTTACTGCATGATGTTAAACCACATAGGATTCAAGAACTATGTGTGGCTTGATTTGCATCCTATGGGATACGTAATAATACTTGGAAATTTTTTTCGGGTCTAGCCCAAGTTCAACACCCCTTTTTGCTTAGGGATATGTGGTATGGTGATGGGACTCCTTGGTGCTCTTTCACATCAGGTTTCAGTGACTGCATCATATGTACCACTTTGGGATACCTCCTACTTCCAACATCCAAGTCAGATTATAATAAATGGAATCACACCCATCATCCATACCACATGACGCTAAATTGCATGGAATCCTCAAGAACTACATGTATCTTGATTCCCATCCTTATGGGATATGTAAGAATTCCCATACACTTTGTCTTTGGGTCCAGAACCTGGTTCACTAAACTCTTTTTTCTCTCCTCATTATATTCATTTATCATTGTTCCATTAATATTCCATATCCAAGATCCCTCTCGAGGCTTCTTACCTTAAGAATGGGTTCAAATACCTCTATTTTATATGCCTCATTAACATGCTCAGATTCATAGTTGTGTCGGATTTAGAGTGTTGAGTTATGCATGGACATTCCATCATTCTATATCCATGACTCACATACCCATTTGTTTAGGTCTCGTGGCATGCTTCTTGGCCTCATGGATCACCTACCGTCTTGGGACAATGCCTTAGATCATTTTGAACAACATTTTGAGATATATCTCGCATTTCAAACATAGTCAGTAGCCAACCCTCATTTGTCTGTTCACATTCCAGGTTACATGATATGGATGTTTTGTTTCAAACAAGGTTAGTAGTTATCCTCCATCATTATTCCACCCCCATTGTATCCCAAATATTAGACGTTGTGATTCACATCCCTTTCCACATCCTTATGTCCAGATGGAACTTTAACACCCTCAGTGTTACCCCTCCATGCACCTTTTCACATTGAGTAGTACGATCAGCATCATTGGGCGATCCAGAACCCAAATTCCCCATTCCCCTATTGTATATACCCATGTGTCATGAAAATACTCCATTCCTCATGTTTCCCACACTGAGAATA
Source organism: Viscum album (assembly GCA_963277665.1). Lineage (NCBI taxonomy): Eukaryota > Viridiplantae > Streptophyta > Magnoliopsida > Santalales > Viscaceae > Viscum > Viscum album. The sequence goes on along the minus strand of OY728126.1, from coordinate 1,313,583,000 downwards.
GCTCACATGAGCTTATGGTTCATGGTAGGGTTTGTACCCGCATGGAAAAATTACACTATCTTATGGTCCAAACTCTATGACCTTAAACTAGGAGTTTATGTCCTAAGATCATGATGTTTAAATAATAATCCAAGTCCATGCATTATGACTTAAAAATTTGCATGTGTTTTCCTTAGGTAATGTGTGGTGTGGTGTGGATCTCTTTGGTCCTCATTCACGTCATGTTACTTCATGACGTTGTACTACACATTTCCCCTTTGGAAGCCTCATTTTATGGTCCGATCTCTATGAAAATAAACTAAGATACTTAATTTCCTTGTTTCACAATGGTAAACAGAACAATATCCCTCTTCCTTATCATATGATATTAAACTGTGCATTCTGCATCTAGGCTGTATGAAGGTAAACTACACAGCACTACGGCTTCTTCATCTAGGAAGACATTTCCCTTTTGTAATCAGTACCCTACTATGCCACATGTCAAGAACTACATGTGGATAGATTTTCATCCTTATGGGATACAAAGCGACACCCATATATCTTTTCCTCAGGCCCAACCATAGAGTCACAAACTCACCCCTTTAGCCCTTTGTCCTATATATAATCTGGGAATGTTTCTTGTGATGTGGATCTCCTTTTTCCTCATTCATATTGAGTTTCATCATGGAACCACACCACAAATCTCCCCTCAAAGTGGTATGAACTCTATGAACAAAAACTAATATTTTTTGTGTCTTAGTTTTGATGATAGTAAACTACATAACAGCCTTAATTTTCTTGTTTGAGAGTATGTCACCCCTATTGGCACTGTTCACTCACCATTATATTTCTAGAACTATGTGTGGCTTGATTCCCATTCTTATATGATACGTAGTGATGTAAAGAAATATTGTCTTTGGGTCCAGCCATAGAATCATGAACCTTTTCGTCCCCTCTTGTCCTGGGTTCCTTCCCTGCGGTTGTGTGGTGTGGTGAAGATCTCTTTTATCCTCATTCTCATCATATCATTTACCAAACCACAAACTTATCCTTTGGGATTTATATGTACTAGTCACACAATAATAGACTGTGCAACATTTTCATCCTCACTACATAACATTAAACTGCATAGGTACATCCCACCCAAATGACGTTAAACTAGGAACCTATAGTTCACACTCAATGACCTTAAATTGAGAAATTTTGGTTTGATAAACATCACATTTAAATAGATGACAACACCTCCCATGATTGAAGATGGATCTGATCCTTCCTGCGGATGTTCTACACCCGCATGTTTGAATGTGAGGTCGTGTGATACTTGGAACATTGTATTTCACAGGGATATTCCCTCATTCCACTTCCATACTTCATGGGTTCCTTTATTTGGGTCTCCATAATCTTTTATGTTTGAAGGTACCACCTAGAAGCATGGTTCCTGGCCTCATGGATCACCAAACTTCTTGGGCCAAAACTCTATAAGACCTTGAATGAAATTTTGAGACAGGTCTCACATTTTGAAAACTACCAACGATCGACCCTCATTTTCTTGTTCACATCCCAGGTTACATGATATGGATGTTGTATTTTGAACAAGTTCAGCAGTTATCATCCATCATTATGCTTCCCTCATTACATCCCAAGTATTGAATGATTTAATTCACATTTTATTTATTCCCTCATGTTCTTGTGGATCTCCAACACCCCAGTTGTCGTCCCTCCATGCACCCATGCATGTCGAGAAGGAATGTTGGCGTGGTTGGGATTTTCCCACCTGATGTTTCTTTTCCATTTTTGTGTACTCCCATGTGATGGTTAAATCCTAACATCACTTCTTATTTCCCAAATTGAGTATGGATCACATGGTCTTAGGGGTCTTGGTAGGGCTATAACCATATAGAAAAGTTGTGCAACCTCATGGTCTGAGTTCTACGACCTTAAACTAAAATCTCTTCCATATCAAATGATGTTATACTATTTCATCCTAACTATGTGATGTTAAATTGCATGGTTTGTTCCTGTCATACAACCTTAAACTACAGCATCCTTTTCCTGGACACATGATGAAAAAACGTCACAACATTGTGGTGTTCTCACTTGAGAGGGCATCACCATTATCACCAATTATCTGCCACGCCACCTATCAAGGCCTACACATGGGTCGATTCCTGTAGAAACACCCATAATTATCATCCCAGTATAGCCACTCAAGAAAAGGAGAAAAGAACAAAATTACTAATAAGAAATATCTAATTCCACTTCTCTCTGTTCATGGGTCAGGCCTGCATGGAAAAATTCCCCTTCCAGAACTACATGTGGCTTGATTCCCATCCTTATAGGATACATAGTAACAACCATATGTTTTGACTTTGGGCCCAGATGTAAACTCTATGATTCAAACTCTATGACCTTAAACTAATAACTCATCGTTCTCAATTCATGACGTTAAATCGCATCTATACCATTAGAAATTTGATGATACCCATGACAGTTACAGGATGTTTCATCCTCCTCACCAGAGAGGACTGCCCCCATCAGTGTTAGTCTTAAACTACACTATGTTCAAAAACTACATATGGATTGAATCCCATCCTTATGGAATATGGAGAGGTGCATGAACATTTTTCCTTGGGCCCCGTCATAGGTTCATTAACCTTTTGGACCCTTTTTCCTCGATTACGGTTCAAACTCAATGACCTTAAACTATAATCCCCATAGATATATGTGGGGTGATGGTAGGTCTCTTTGGACTTCATTCATGTTTGGTTTTTTACCCCACCGCATCATATATGCCTCCTTTTTATCTTTTCCTTGGTTTTTGTATGGTGTGAAAGTCACTTTTGGCTCGTTCACATAGGGTTCCAATCCTCTGTGCCATGAAAACACTATAGGAATAGAAATCATGGTCCAAGTACTATAACCTTAAACTTGAAGCCCATGTCCAGAAAGTACGACCTTAAACGATGTGAAAATGTCATAATCAAGTGATGTAAAACTATGGGATGCACCAATCACATGACAGTAAACTATATTATTCATAGTCCTCATTTGGATGACGTAAAACTACAAAGTATCTCAGGACCTCCTCTAAGAGGTCATATCCCACAATGTTGGTTATCTACCACATTGTTCACACCATCAACTATTGCTTGGCATGTAAGAAAATGCTCCCCTTAGAGATAGGTTTGATATTTTTTAGACCAATGTGCCCACACCAATGTTCTATAATCCATGGTGGTGTAATTTTAGGAGTTTTGGAGTCCTTTTGAACATTTCATCACTCCACTTATGTGCTTTTTATGCCCCTTGTTTGGATTTTCATTCTCTTTATCATCTGAAGGGACCCCTCCAATGGTCTGATCCTGTATAATTTCATCTCACTATCATTTTGAGACAATTCCTTGGAGGATATTGGATGAAATTTTGAGTTCGGACCTATGTTTCGAATACGGTCACTAGTTGGCCCTTATTTGTTTGTCCCCATATTAGGCTAGTGGTACAGATATTGTGTTTTGAATACGATCAGTAGTTATCTCATACTCGCATGATGTCATCATTATCTTCCAAATTTTGGGCATTTTGATTCACACTTTCCATTTATTCATTGTTCGTATTGATTCTAACACCCTTGGTATTATGACGTTCAAGATCTAAATCACATTGGTAAAGGAAAATTAATTGTTCCAAGAGCCAAATTCTCTAGTCACAGCCTCTCTTGGCCCAAATTATTTGGGTGGTCAGTCAATAATTGTAGACCCTGAGTATTTTATGTTTAGTTGGTGTTCTCATACAAAGTGAAAGATTATGTGGTCATCCCTTGTTTCTCACACCAGGAATGACCCATATGATCTTAGGGATTGATCATTAATTAATTTTTAGATATGATTGAGATGTAGTAATTAAAGTAGGAATGTTCCCATGCACGTAGTTAAATACAAGAAATAAAGTAGAAAAAATAAGTATGTCTCATAAGTTAGTCCAAACCACGGCCCTTAGGGATCTTCCCATTCAATGGAATGGTTTAGTACCGCCAATCTCTAGTGTGTGGATTACAGAATCTCCTACCACTTCTTGAGATCCTTATCCTCATTGACAGCTACAGATCGAATCTCATTAGCCTAAATCTTCATATGATCCCATTCTACTCGGAGTTCAGCCACTTGATGGCTCACCTATTCCAGATGCTCTTGGGATTCTGTCAGTTGGACTGTCAAACCTTCGATGAGTTCTGATTGGTTGGTGATGAATATGAAATACTCGTTCATCTTCTCATCAAGACACAAGATTTCCTAATCAATCTCATGGAACTTATGGATGTTATCATATTTATTTTGGCACTAGGAATTATCTACGTGTTGACTGCTCTCCCGCATCTTCCCAACAAGATAGTCATGAATCGTCACATGAAGATGGTGAGAATCCACCCCACCAGTAAAGAGACAGTACATCTAGGTGTGGATTGACCCCATATGGATTATCTAATCTAACTCCGGGATATAAATGAAATTTTTTATACACTTACACACCCTACCCTATGTCATACAGATCTCTTAGGTTGTGTCTAGATTAGAATCATTAGTTCCTAAGGATCTATAGGTCTGTATTTAGGGAATATAGCTAGAAGTTTAGTGGTAGTATCTTCCTCTGGAGTCATTTTTGAGGGGTTGTGCTGTAAGACATGAATGATTCCCTATTCTCTCATTTCTTCTTCAAAAATTTCACCTCCACCAACATCAGGCTTTTCCCTGGTAGTGGCATCACCTATAGCCATGACTTCATGCTCACCAAGTGACAAGGCCAGATTGAGATGAATGAACAGCTTATAATATATAGGTACAACAACCAAAAGATCCCTCATAGATGTATCAGACTCTTTAGTTTGTAGATCTTGTAGTTTTACGAGCACTACATGGAATGGACACCTTGGTCAGCTAGGTTCTCATATAAAAGGTGTGGGTCTGTAAAACATAGATACTTATAAAAGCTAAATGTAGCCAAGTAAATTTCCTCGGTCATTGTGGGAACTACTACCACTATATATCCCTCATTTAATGTTAGATTTATGATCAGCACTGGCTTCTTATGAAAAACGGGGACTGCCCGGGATTTGGAGGTCATTACCCCGACCCCTTCCGCTATCTCACCTCTAGCTTCCTCATCCAAAACTAGTCCACCACCTTGCTCAGCCCCATATGAGGGCTCATAGAGATGTATTTACATGTTGATAGGAACACTCTCATATCCTTCATAAGGATTCCCTTAGTCATTACCAATTTATTCCTAAACAGGAAAAAATTTTGTTAGTGGATCCAAATTATAGAAAGAGAAAGGACCAAGAGATATATGGGTCGAGACTTACTTTGAGACGTTCAGTAGTCTCCTCATTAGAGCCTATGATTTCAATGATCTTGCATGGTATCCCTTGATGAACCACTATCTTCTGAGTTTAATCACCTCTAGTTTCTTCATTCTCTACCTTTTTTTCTTATTGTTCTGCTTCCTCCTCCCTTCTTCTTCTTTTTCTCCTTCTTCTTCTTCTTCTTCTTCTTCATCTCCATCATCCTCGGGTGGATGCTATTTTGGGTCATGATCTTAGCCGATAATCACATTAACCAAAATATGAGGCTCTTCATATATCCCCTATTGACATGCATATATGTCTATTTCCATTAGATATTCATTTTTATAATGAAAACCCACCTTGTCTGCCACCCGGATAAACCCATTTTCTGGCAACTAGATCTCATCTCATGTTAATTTTTTTCCACAAGATTTATGGACTTACCAATTTCCATAGTGTTTTCCCAGATGACCATAGTGTGGGGATGATTATGACTCTAGTGGTTCAAATTAGGCATCTCAATTGCTTCCCAGGACCTTCACTACATGGTCCATGAGGCCATCTTCAAGACCACCCATCCTCAGATAGTGAAGGTGCGGCCGCACCTCTTGATGTTCCTTCTATTGAGGTTCTAACTCGTGCTACCCCAACTGCCTTGATTGCCTCTGGTATCTCTTCTATAGATCCATATTTCTTTTTTTATTTCCACCCATACTCCACACTTACCTCATTGATTTTCTAGATGTACTTTTGTATAATTTCTTTCGGATATACCTCCACCCAGGGATCAGTATATTCTATCACCATTCTGGTATTGATATCAACAGGGGTAGTGTGATTGTTTCACCAAATCTGGAAGTTGTAACCATGAGCCACAAATGTCAAAGGATACAAGGATTATGCTCTTCCCAGACCTCTTTATACACTCACTTTGGCATTCCCTATAGGAACCCAAATTGTCTGGCGAAGCATGATGGTGGGTAGGGTTCACAAAAGATCTTTCCATCAATTTGGGCCACTAGCATGGCGCCACTTATACTCTGCAGATATTCCCTATGCTTAATTTGACCTCACAAGTAATCCACCATCCAGTAGATTGGGGTATATAATGGGTGAAAATTGTTGTTTTCATGATTTTCCAATCTGAAGCTTGATCCCTTCCTTATTGAGAATTATTGGTCGAACCCTAGCAATATTCAATAAAGATGGTCGTAGGCCATTTCCTAGAGGACTTATGGTGTTTAGGAAGTCATATCTTCTGAAGTGAGCTACAATTCATCCATGGATCATTTGGAATGGACTGGATATTTACCTGGGTGTCCCTCCTCTTGAAATGAATCCCAGAATACTGTATATCCTCGCTAATGCAGGAACTCAGAGATTAACCCTGTTTTGGGTTTCTATGATCTCGATCTTTAAAAAGGTCTCTAGATGGATCCCCATCCATGTGTCCCTTACCTACACTATCCACCCATTCATAAAAATAAAAATGAACAAAAAATAGTGTATATGTGGGTCCAGGGTCTCATTTATGCTGAACCCCATGTGTAATATCATCCTTCCTCCAGGACCACCCAATATGATCCTGCCTTTCCCCTCTATGACGTGTTTGGGCACTGATTCCCTCATCCTGGAATCCTATCATTCTTATCCCTATTGAGGAACACACTAAACCATGCTGGGTATGATATGTATTATACGATGTAGTCGATCTTCAACCTCTCCTTCACCAATTCGAGCAAATTCCATGTGAAAATGTGGGTTTTCACCCTATCTCCCCAAATGTTCTCTATTGGTAGGAACTCATCATACTAAAGTCCCTCTAGAGAAATGCCTCTGATGCAAGGAATGTCCCAAAGACTAATACTAACCTCCCCATGGTGGAGTTGGAAAGTATTTGTGTTGGGAGACTACTAACTAAATAGTTCCAGCACCAAGTCCTTTTGGCAGTAAAAATGAAATTGCAACATTCACATGGATTCAAATAGCTCAATGTGTCAAATCTATTCCCCAAAATCATCGCATGTTTGACACAACCAAAATTACCATTCCCATTCACTCGTGAAATCCCCCCAAACCTCAAGTCCTTGTCCTGCTACTAGCCTTTTCTCTTGATAATAATGCTACTCTAGAAAGTGCATGCATAGTGAGCGGGAAATTCTTCATCCACTGGTTCACTACATATAAATATCATAGTTTTTTTATTTAGGTCATAGAAAACCATCTATTGAGTCTCCCTAGAAAGGTGTAATTTTTTCCATGTCGTACTATTGAAGGTTATCTTCCCATGTGTTGCACGACCACGATGATTCAATATTTAATCCCAAGATGGACACTTCCTCCAGAATGATGAAGTTCCAGAGTGGGAGGTTATCACTCAGAATGTAAGTCTTCTAAGCTTTCATCAGCATTCCTAGAAGCATTTTATTATCCAATAGTACCCTTATTTCATGAAGAATTTTGGATTTCTCAATCATTTGGGCCCTCTGAGCAACAAAGGTGGCCTCCCTCTCATCAATGGTATGTTCACCATCAATTTCGGTCAATCTGTGAAAGCATAAAGGACTTGGCATGAGTGGTTTGGATTTGATGCGAAAAATATAAGGTTTCATGGAATATTAGATGGAGAGAATGAAAAAATTTCCTAAGTCCAAAGCATGAAATAATTGGAAGTTGAGTGGAAAACATCGACCAAATTTAGGGTCTGTCATGAATGAAATGATGACTTATATGAACAAGAGCCAATATCTTGTCATATAGAAAGTCAAGGTATTGTTCCTTGGGAACCTCTGTGTATTTAGAAGTTTGGACCAGGTCTTTTTCACGTGCATAAGGTGCCTTAAATTCCAAATGTGTACTTTTATGTGCACCTTCGAAAATGCATTGTTCCCTTCGGTGTTCCCCTTAAAACCTGACCTTCTTGTCCCCTTTCAGCTAATATTCCAAGGGAGGGGGTTTGTTGGCACCGAATCCTGCTTGAGGCTATAGATAAGTATCTTTGACTAACTTAAACCCACAATTTGAATTGACGAACAATTATGAGAACCTCAAGGGAACCATGTGAAAGTTTGGATGTCTTCACACAAGACTAAAATCTACGCACAAGGTCCTTGTGTGCCCAATGTGACATCAAATGCCATATTTGTCTCTATCCACCCAAAAATAACTAAGAAAGGAGTATGCAAGTATTGGAATGTGCGCGCAAGATGGGTATCCACACAAAAACCACTTATGTGACCAATGCGATGTCAACCATCCAATTCTATGCTGGCCTTCTTATGCACTCCCACCAATATTTTCACCTATAAATAGAAGGGCACCGCACCCTTTTTGTGGTAATGCTCTGGAAGTCGAACTGTCACTCCCATGTGCACAAGATGACCCCTCCCATGACTGAGTTCAATTCATGAATTCATGGTATCGGATCTTGTAGGATAGTTCCCCTATGGGTACCCCTTCAGGTGGTCCTAGAATTGTTTTACCCTCTCATATTTCCTTTTTCACCTAAGTTAAGTGTGTGAAAAATACCCTTCTTGTGTGAACAATTTGACCTTGTGTTGTGCCTCTTTAGCTAAGACCCCTCCATTTTTCATGAAAACCTCAAATTTTGTTCGTACCTATTCTTATTGGCTCCATGGGTTTTCATCACTCCAAAATCCCATGTCTAAGCCCCTCTTGCGCACAACACCCACATCTTGTGCACACCTCCTTCATGCGGCCTTCCAAGATTGCACGTAGTAATTTCCTAGTTCCTCATGTGGTGTATCATGTTTTGTTTCTCTACCTAATTATTTTCTCATAGGTATGATAATAACTATTACTTCTTCACACAGCTACACTGAGATGGACCCCTTGACTAACCACTCCTCCACCCCATTGTCATCTGTCATTTTTGGTTCCATCCCTTCACCCAGGGTTAAAGGGTGCCAGTCATGTAAGTCCAAGGGGTGACAAGTGAGTCATTATTATCCAAGATGTAGGATGTTAAACTTCCAATCAACATCTACCTTAGTACATGATGTTAAACTATATCCTCTCCCCATGCAATTCACATGGGGTACCCGGCCTTAGGAATTTTCCACGCCCACTCATCTCTACAAGAGTGAGATCTCCCTCACTTGGGATGAGATCCTCATTCAATGGAATGGAATATGTCCATAGGGAAGGACAACCATATTGGTGTAAGCCACTAGCCTTTCTTATGGGAGGTATCACTTTTTTTCATCCTTTTCCCAATCTCCATCTCCATGGGCCTCTAACCATGCGTAATCCCCACACCATTCCTCTTTTATGAATCTTTCATGACGTAGCTATCTAGTCCACTGATTTCTCCTTTTTCTCACACTGAGCATGAATCATGTGAGCTTATAGGCTAGTAGTGACCATGATACAATTTTTTTGGGCATCCATTTGGGATTTAGCCTCAACTTCCGCCTTCTAGGTCTGTCCCAGTGAGTAATCCATGAACTACTGAACTACGTGAGTTTGGATCCCTATTTTATAAATAGGGTAGATAGGAGGCCTCCATGAGGTTAAATCCCAACCAATAGTAAACTATGGTTCCCTCCTCCAAGGGGTTCATCTCTTGGATCTTAGTGTCCACCCTCATTCATTCCCATCCTGGTCTTTCCCTCGAGCCACTATATGTCTGGAGGATCATTCCCCACATGGAGGTCACATCTCCTTCGAGTCCACTTGGGTGGCCATTCATGTGTAATTCCCAACCACATATCCCATTTTGACTGGGGATCTAACCATTAATAAGCCCCAAGGTCCCCATTATAACTAAATTCACTTTGATTCCCAACCAGCTAGGATACATAGGAAACCACCTAAAGGTTCAAGACCTGCACTATCATATTCATTTCAATTCCATCCCATTCATTCCATTCAATTCATCCAACCATCCACCATCCATATTGATTATTAACCAGTCCACCACATCCTAGTGGGATCATGACGCACATTCGGGTAGATTACCATGCATAAACCCCATCCATCTACTCCATCACCTTTCCCTTATCACGGTAATGTCACACTATCCAAATGGTATATCTTAGTGAGTAAGTCATATTCATCCCTTCACCGCTCTTAGTAGCACATGGTCCATCTCAATGCATAATCCCCATTCATCCCATTATTTATCCTTATGGAACTTGGGTAGCTAACCATGTGTAATCCCCACACAATCCACACTCATTCAGCTAAGAGTGATCCTCTTGTGATGGGCCTCTAGCCATGTGTAAGCCCCAAACCATGCCCCATTGAACTATGTGGGTTTTGATACCAATATTATACATAGGGTACATAGGAAGCCTACATGAGTTTCAATACTAGCCAATGTTAAACCTTGGTGTCCCCCTCATTGGGACCCAGCTTTCCCTAATCCACCTCCATCGGTGTCCAGATCATCCATCATAGTGTGAAACCTTTCCATTATGGGACATTCCATTCTCAGGTTCATCTACATGGGGAGTTTTAATCCACACATATATTAGACCTACCATGTTCTCCCTCTTAGTATCTGATCCACATTCATAAGTTTTATGATCAACCGGATTCATCTCTACTAGACCTTAAACTCACGGCATAACCTGTGTTAAACATAGGAAGCCTAGGAAAACCTCGGAGGCATGCCTCTGGAACAAGATACACCATAACCGACATGGAAACCCTTTAGTTTCTTTTCCCTTGAGAGTCCCTCCAATGAGGAAGGCTATAGGTGTTCCATTGTTTCAGTATCCAGACATGTCATCATTTCCCAACGTGACTACTCTCCTGCCAAAGGTTGCTGGCCCGACTTGACCCTTTTGAAATTTTCTGGCAGAAGTAGCGTAATTAACTGGTGTTCAAAAATAGATGGCACTAGGAACTAGTTTCACAAACAAAATCTTAATCTATAAGGGAGACTCAAGCTAGGTGAATAATTCCAAGGAGGAATCCACGGAAGGAGAGACAGACATCCCATCATCTCGTTTTGATCAAAGAGGATACACCTCTGAAAAAGTGATGAATACCACCCACCTTTAAGAAGAAGGATTGTAGAGTAAAATGAAATTACCAAGAATTAGGTGAACATGAAGTGGTGGGAATGTCCCAATATAAATCATTGGAAATAGTCATGTATTTTAAAATAATGATTCCTTTCACATTTCGATTAAAAAGTCAAAAGTACCTCATTCATAAAATGGAAAGAAAATTCCTTTTGGAACAGTTTTATAAAATTAAAAAATATTTAAAATTTAAATTTAAAATTAATAGGATAGTGTTAAAACATTCTTGAAAACATTATAAAGAAAACATGGTCATGCAAGAAAACGATTCCCAACTAAAGAGGAAAAACAATTTTTTCTCAAAAAAAATCTTGGTAATATTAAGTACCACAGAGAAGTAAATGGTAATATTACTTGAAATTAACGTAAATAAAAATGAGGAGAATAAAATTAAATGGATTTATAATATAATTATAATAAAATATTCTCAATGTAAATTCTAGAATAAATAATCCTCACTAAAATGGGATTAAAACACAAATTCCATGCCACTTTGGTAACTTTTGAATCATAATCCCCATGATAGAATGACATAAAATGAAACTATAAATATTAGTAACATAATTCATATAATAATATAAAATTTCAAGGTTCATTATATACACCTCATAAACATAAATATGTTTATAACATCAAACATGTCTCGTCAAAACAATATTGAGATGAAGAACATGTACTGTTTTTCTAATCTATGAACCAAAACCTCATAACAAAGAGAAACTTTTATTTATTTATAGAACCCCATAATTTTTATTAAAATAATCATAAAATAAATTAATTGAAAATATATACACCATGAAAAGGTAACAAGTGGTGAATATGGAATATGTCTCATAGAAATAAAAGTGAGATGAGAAACTCTTACCTCAAGTATCGTGTTTCTTCATATATATTTGAACCTCCTATATAATAAATATAGATTTATTATAAATGTATTAAATAAACTTAATAATATATATCATATTATATATTACTTACTCATTATATCTTATCACCTATTTATTATCAATTCTTTATTAAAATCACGGTTCTGAGTGATAATTGCTTCGTTTTTCATGCATGTTTCAGTTTGGTAGTCCCTTAAAATTTGATAACAGTTATTTTATCATCATAATTTTAATAATTTAATTTTTATTGTATTTAATAATTATATATACTTTTTTAACTATTCACATAAAGTGGTTATGAAAAATTAATTACATCACTTTGTGGAGACGGTAGTCTGTCCTTATGCGCGAGTGATGTTTCCATTTTTAGATAGATGGAAAAAAATAAATGTAAATAATTATTAAACTTTACATAACCATAATAATATCATAAATAAAACATATTTTCAATAAATTAATCATTATAATAATCTAATTAAAGTGGTGATGAAAAACAAATTACACTGCTATGTGGAGATAGTAAGTCATATGTATGAACGAGCAGTGTTTTTGCATTCTATGGGATAGAAAAAAAGTTGGATAATGGTTGTTGAATCATCATAAAAATAATTTAGCATATTTAATATAATTAATTATTTATTTTATCATGGTTACCACTGATTTATAGGAGGTAGAATGAATAAAATTTAAAATGATCAGTTAACAGTAGTACCTCTTTATTTAGGAAACACATTTTTTAGGCACATTAAGCATTGATTGGATGGTAATATGGAAATAAAAGATGATTTAGGATGTTTTTAAATAATATAGGATGATATTTGGATAGTTATTGGCTGATATAGATGACTCGCAAATTATTAATAATGAAGGAGATGTGGTTCCCTTTTTTAAGTGAGGGCAGGGGTCACTACTACAAATAAGGCTTTTATCAGTGCTAGAAACCACCTTTAACAGCACTAGAAAAGTGAAGTTAATCACAGATATGATAAAGGGGGGGTCCCCTTTAACAGTTCTAAAAATAACTGATAAAGGGGGACCTTTATCTGTGCTAAAAAATCACTGATAAAGGTCCCCCTTGATCAATGCTTTTTTAGCGCTGATAAAGTGAAACCTTTGTCAGTGATATTTTGAGTGTTGATAGAGGACCAATTTATCAGTGCTCAAAACAGTGCTGATAAATGCTGACTTACCTGTGATGTGATTTTTATTTAACAGCACACCCAACACATGCACCTGCACACAAACAACAACTTCACCTACACACAAACATCACAAAACAACATGTACACACAAAACAGCTGCACAAAACAGAACCTACACACAAAAAAATCACAGAAGAACCAATCAGTTCACACAAGAGTTTTGAAAGAAGTGCTATATACATTTACTTGACATCATGAATAAAAAAACACACTGCTATATACATTTCAAACAATGTTTTATATGATTACAATTACAACTATCCAACAAACAGTTAAAAACATTAATGTTTCATCCTTTTTGCATCTGTGATCCCCTCTCAAAAAATTTCGTCCATGGTATTAGTTTCCAAACAAATAATCCAAAATCAACAAAAAAATTCCACTTATATAAGAAAAAATTATTATGTTAGTAATACAATAATGAAATAAATAAAACATTAAAATGAAAGAAAACATTAATAAAATGTCAATTTTTAATAAAAAAAGTCCCATTTGAAATTATACCAGTCACACTGTGTGTCGTATTGATTTTGGGTTGATTCCTACACAACACAAATGAGTTATAGATCATTGTTTTAAAATATTAAAATATTCTGAATGGGTTTTTTCAATTTTTAGTATGTCACTTATTCTTTTGAGTATGTCAGGACTAGGTACAGATCTTATGTTTGGGTTCTTTAATCCCCATGCATAGGGGACAGACTAAGTTTACAACATCATTAAATTGATGTTTTAATTTTCTCTTTTACAATTGATTTGATTTCCACCTTAGGTGGCACACTTGGGTGTGATATTTTTCTATTATGTGGATTTTGACTATTGGATTAGTATGAAAGGGAGGTTTGATTATGAATAATGATAGGAACTTAGGGTCATATGATGTTTTATTTCTTATTATTTTCATTGGGAACCTATATTAATCTAAAACGGGGTGGACTGTTTTAATTGTTAGCAAAGAAGATAAATAGTGTTTTCTTACTTAACCTCTTTTGGTGACATTTTACTCATCCAACCCAAACATGTGGTTCCAATGAGATCTATATGTGACTTTATATGCATCTGATATATGGTCCTGACCCTGATAAGGGTAGACATAGATGATGATTAGGGGTGAGTTGTTTAATGTTTCAAAAAATAAACTAAATAGTGTTTTTCTTTATAGCCTCTTTAGTGGAATTATACTCATCTAACCTGAATTGATACAAGAGATTTGATGTCTGTCCTTATCATGGGTAGGCAAGGGTATAGCATCCAGGCCTTTTATTACATTACTATTACATCATTTTAATGATAAAAAACATAATATTTTTACACACAGAGGATCCAAAGGTTTAGTGTCTTGGGAAAACTAGGACCATACATAACAAATACAACATCAAGCATAAAAATTTATTTAATTTCTTCTTCTCTAGATTCTTATTGGAACTTGTCCTCTCCTTAATACATGTAGTCACCTGAGGATATACATCAAAATGGTTGATCTATAAGAACAGTAATAGTATAGATAAGAATAATATAGAATGGGGTGAGCATAATCGTAACATAGGAAAAAGATCATGAACATGAGAGGAGCATAAATAAAAGACTTGAAATGTGGCAATGCATAAAAATGAAACATCGTGTCTTAGTGGATAACTACCACACATACTTGTGAAACAAGCTAGAATCTTTTTCATATATCATTTCAAATTTACTCATGAGATTCATCACATTACCCAATTCATTGGAGCGCTTTATAATTCCGGGCACACCCATCACTTTGAAACATTCATATTGCGCTATATAATTCTGGGTGCACCCGTCACATCATAACATTATAATTATCATGATTTCCACATATAACTAATATAAAAAGGGAACATAACTAACCCATGTAAAGTAATGGGTTTAATCACATAAGAATACATTCATAAGCTTTGGGTTCCCAAAATAAATAGGGAACAACATACTTGATACAAGAACCATCAACCATGAATGAGAGGTAAAAGTTTAGTTTTTAAAAGAAGAGTTCTTTTAGAAAACATTTGGTTTGACATAAACTTCATTAGAAAACATTTATATCCCATAAAAGGTAAGATAATTATGAATAAATTATCTTTAAGGAGTAACCATATCAAAATGGAGTGAAAGAGGGAGAACCCGACGGATGAAAGTTGGGTTCGAGAATTTCCCCTTACCTTGTACTCGAATGCTTCCTTCTCTTTAATGTCCTGTCTAATGACATTATATTCATTAATTAGAAATCCAGAACCATTTTTAAATTAATAGGGTTCATTCTGGTTTCATTTTTCATATTATGTTCCAATGGATGACTTATAGAGTTTAAAAACATTGTTCGGGGATGTTCATTTTTATGGTTTTTCTTGGGTGGTTCACTTGTATTCTTAAATTGAAGTTTGGGTAGAACATGAGTAAACATCTAGAAATGATATTACATGTCAGTAATAATATTACAGGAGTTTTAATGATCTTATAATGAATTATATTATATCCATGTGGATGAATCATTAGATAATAATTAATGATGGTTATTTGGGTCAATTTGGGCGGTTTTTGGATCACAACGAACTTGTTTTAACTTATCACTTAGTAATATGGACATAGGTTATTTCCAGAACTTTAAATAGAAAATAATACATATAAAATATTCTGTTTCAACCATAAAAATGGTTTCATGACCAGATCTGAAGGTAGAAATGGAAGAAGAAAGCATGTCATTTTTTGTTGGTGAAATATTAACACCTCACAAACAACATTCTCTTTAATAAAATAAAAGGAACAGGGAAAGGGTTTTGGATGAAATAATATCCCATTAGAATCATAAAATTCCAGTATATTTATAATACTAGAGTTAAAATACAATTTATATTAAGATGGGTTGGGAGAGATTAAGAAATGAACTTGAACTTGAAAGGAAATTAAAGGAGAAGAGGGAGGGAAATTACCTCTAGAATTCTCCTCTTGAGAACCTCCTTAAGGGCCTAAGATTGGTATTTTGATGAGACCTCTAGCGCTTGGACATGGGGTAGGGGCTAGGTAAGGTGTTTGGGCAGAGTTTAGAGAAGTCTTGGAGCTTGAGAGGTGTGAGGAAATGAGGGTGTGAAGGGTGGCTTTTATAATGGAGGGGAGAGGGGTTTTCTTAATATAAAATTCATTAGTTTATTAATTTACCCTAAGACAAGGAATAGTGAGTCTTGAATGACCAAGAATAGTAATTTTATCATGTGATACCGAAGAAAGTGGCCTTACATCAGCAGATCATCATCGATAACTCAATTAATCCATTATTTAGCATTTATTGTGAATTATCGGATTCTACTATTCATCAAAAATTCAAGTATTTCAGAAAAATCTAAAAAATTTAACCCAACCATTTTTCGACGTGTAGAATCCAAAAATGAATTCCATTTTTCTAAAATAATTTTATAAGTATGATTAATTTAATATTTAATTAAAATCATAATTTACTTAAAAAAAGTTTTTAAAATTAAAACTGATTTTATAGTGCTTTCAAAAATTACGCAGGGTCGTATAAAATTATCTAAAAACTATAATAAATTGATTAAATAATTTATGAATAATTTTTAGGGAAATAAATATTAATTTAAATTAATTATTTAATTATAATTAATTATTTATGACTTACAAAATACCAAAACGTTTACTAAGGTCAAATTGTCACTTTCTAAGATGTCTAAATTTTATTTAATTATTCATGGGTATGGTTACTATTATGTTAGATGATTTAATATTCATAATGGTCATATTACTATTCATAAGGGTAGATTACTATTCACCAAAAATTATTTTTTTTATTAGACTCCAAAAAACATCTTGAACACAACCGTGTATGTCGGATTTTCGAAATTTCAAAACATATAAGTGAAAAAATTGTGTTTAAAGGTAACTTAGAACTTAGTAATTCATTATGTTGTGTTTTCATGTGATTTTAGGACATAATTATAATAAGGTAATTTCTGTTGAAAAACTTTGGGTCGTTACATTCTTCCCCCCTTAAGAAATTTCGCCCCCGAAATTTCACTTTACACAAACAGGTGAGGGTACTTCTTCTTCATTGCCTCGTCTGGTTCCCAAGTTTCTTCCTCAAACTTATGGTTCCTCCATAACACTTTGACAAGATGGGTTGTCTTGTTACGTAGAACCTTATCTCTCTGATCCAGAATCTTTACTAGCTACTCCTTACAGGAGAGATCATCTTCCAGCTACACCACCTCTGAGTTTAGTACATGTGAGGGGTCTGGTATGTACATCCTCAGTAGTAATACATGAAACACATCATGAACTTGAGACATATTCAATGTGAGGGCAAGAAAATAGGCCACAACTCTTATGCGGTCAAGGATCTCAAAGGGGCCAATAAACCTTGGGCTTAGCTTCTCTTTCTTCCCTAATCGCATGAATCTCTTCTATGGAGATATTCGAAGGAAGAATTTATCTCCAACGTCAAACTCCAAGTCCCTTTGACGATTGTTAGCATAGCTCTTTTGCCGACTTTGAGCATCTTTGATGTGTTTCTGGATGACTTGAACCTTCTCTGTCATCTCTTGAACAATATCGGGTCCAAGTAGCTTTCTTTCTCTAACTTCATCCCAGCAGGTTGGAGTTCTACATCAATTTCCATACAGAGCTTCATATGGAGCCATCTGAATACTCGAGTGGAAGTTATTATTGTATGAGAACTCAACCAATGGGAGGTGCTGATATCATCCACCTTTGAATTCTAGAGAGTAGTCTCTTAGCATATCTTCAAGCGTCTGAATAGTCCTTATCAATTGGCCATTAGTTTGGGGGTGATAGGTCGTGCTGAAATTTAATTCAGTACTCAAAGCATCTTTAAGGCTCCTCCAGAATTTATATGTGAACCATGGATCACAGTCAGAGATAATTGAGAGTGGAACACCGTGCAGTCTCACCACTTCCTTCACATATATCTTTGCAAGTTGTTCAAACGAGAGGTCTTTCTGAATAGCGATAAAATGGGCAGTCTTGGTGAGTCTGTCAACCACAACCCATATCGCATTATTTCCCTTTGACGTCTTTGGGAGATCCGTGACAAAGTCCATAGTAGCATTTCCCATTTCTACATGGGTATAGGAAATGGCTACATCATACCTTTGGACTTTTGTCACTCAACTTTAACTTGCTGACATACCAAGCACCTTGATATATATATCGCAATATCCTTCTTCATGTTATCCCACCAAAAGTGTTCTCGAAGATCACGGTACATCTTGGTACTCCCAGGATGGATAGAGAAAGTTGAGATATGTGCATTTTCCAATAGTTCCTTATTTATCCAGGGTGATTAAGGCACACAAAGCTGTATTCCAAACCGAATCACACCATTATCATCCATATGGAACTCTTGCATCTTCCCCTCCTTTACTACATTCACCCTTTTTTGTATCTCCACGTCATCCCTTTGTGATTCCTTAATCTTCTCCTGAATGGATGGTTGCGCAATAATTTGGGCAAGGTAGGATGTATCCCATACCCTTATGATTTCTAAATCCATCCTTTTCATATCCAAGAAGATAGGGTCTTTCTCAATCTGCAACATGGATAGAGTAGCAGGTTATTTTCTACTTAGAGCATCAGCTACCTTGTTCCCCTTTCCAGGATGAGAGTGAATAGAGCAATCATAATCCTTGATTATCTCTAACCATCTCCTTTGACACATGTTGATCTCCTTTTTTGTGAATATATACTTTAGGCTCTTGTGATCAGTGTATATGTCACACTTCTCTCCATAAAGGTAGTGCCGCAAGATTTTCAAGGCAAAAATCATAGCTACCAGCTCTAGATCATGCATCGGGTAGTTCTTCTCATGGATCTTCAACTTTCGTGAGGTATAGGCTATCACATTGTCATTTTTCATGAGTACACAACCCAAGCCTTTTATTGAAGCATCACTGTATATCACAAAACTTTCACCACTTTTCGGTAGTGTGAGTACAGGTGCAGTGATCAACCTTATCTTTAGCTCTTTGAAGCTTCCCTCACATTCTTCCATCCAGACATACTTTACCCCTTTCCTTGTTAACTTAGTTAGCGGGCTTGAAAATCATGAGAAGTTTCTCACAAAACTTCAGTAGTACCCAGCTAATCCAAGAAAAGTATAAATTTCTAAGACACTAGAGGGCCTGGTCTATTCCTCAATCACCTTTGTCTTTGAAGGATCCGCATAAATTCCCTCACTTGTGATCATTGCCCCAAGAATGTGACTTGATTCATCCAAAAGTCACACTTGCTGAACTTTGCGTACAACTTCTCCTTTCTTAATGTCACCAGCACAAGTCTTAGATGTTCTTCATGTTCCTCCTTGCTCTTGGACTAGATGAGAATATCATCAATAAACACTACCACAAATTTTTCGAGGTAATTTCTAAAAACTATATTCATCAAATCCATGAAGATTACAGGGTAATTAGTAAGTCCGAAGGGCATCACCAAAAACTCATAGTTCCCATACCTTGTACGGAAGGCAGTCTTCTGAATATCTACCTTCTTTAACTTTACCTGATGATATCCAGAACGAAGATCCACCATTGAGAAGTATTGAGCTCCTCTTAACTGATCGAACAATTCATCAATCCTTGGAAGAGGATACTTGTTCTTTATGGTGATCTTGTTGAGTTCCCGATAATCGATATAAAGCCACATTGTTCCATCCTTCTTCTTCACAAAGAGCACCGGTGCACTCCAAGGTGATGCACTAGGGTGTATGAACCCTTTTTCCAGATGCTCTTGCAGCTTCTTTTTTAACTCCTCCAATTTGATAGGAGCCATCCTATAGGGACACTTCGAGATATGAGTAGCTCCAGGTATGAGTTCAATTGATAAATCTACCTCACGATCTGGGGGAATTCTGAGTAACTCTTCAGGAAATACATCACTGTATTTCCCCATGATGGGAATTTCCTCAAGGTTGGCACTTTCCTTCGACTCAACCATTTGGGTGAGGTATTCTTCTTCATAGGGAATCAACACCCACACCATTGAAGGATTTTTCAAATGAGATTCATGATCTTCCTTTAATTTGTAGAGGAGCATGGGATGGTTCATAATATGAAAAGATATTTCCTTTTCCCAACAGTTGATATGTGCTCTATATAATGAGATCCAATCCATTCCCATTATAGCATCAAATTCCACCAAGGGAAGTATTGCGAGATTTTCCGGAAGAATATTCCCACATATGCCGATAGGAGAAGATTCAAACACTTGGGTTGCAATGATTGCACCACTTGGTGTTTTTACAGATATCTCTACTTCAAGGTTTCGGGGCTTTGATTCTATATTTCTATAAAATTTGGAAGATATAAATGAATGCGTAGAACCATAATCAAATAATACTTTTTCCATTCTTGAGTGAATAGGAAGTGTACCTTGTACGACTTCATTATCATGCTCCACCTCTGAAATAGTGATGGCATAAGACTTCCCTTGTTACTTTGGCTTTGGTGGATACTGACGCTGATTACCCTCGAGAACTCTAGGTTTAGTGCACTGGTTTTCATAGTGCCCTAGCTCCTTACAGTTGTAGCATTAAACCATGAGTGGTTCTCTCCTTTCATCGGCTACATTGTAACGACTCGAAATTTTGAATCAATCTTGTTTCCTAATTTTGTGTGTTATTTTATTTCATACTAAAAAAAACTTTTTACTTTAATAAAATTAGTATAATAAAAATGAGACTGTTGGGTTTTGACTATTATATGACTGTTAGTGAGTATGACCTTTGGAAACTAAATGTTGTGATTATTGTCTCTAAATACAAGTTATCTTGGTTAATCAATATACAATGAAGATTTGATGGCCTCATCTAGTAGTATCGGGCCAATAGAATCCCACCTAACAGAATTTGGAAAGGAGGTAGCACCACTAGGCTTTGCTCTAGACCAAACCCAAGCTGAACTTCATCGTGTGAAGCTGGAACGGAATCGCCTTCGCGAGAAGTTCAAGCTGATAGAAATCACTACTCGGGAAATGTTGTCCGAGCCGCCAAAAGATTCTATCACCCTAGCACACCTTACTCTTAGATACTATGATAGTGTTATAAGGGGTTATGTAATGTGACTGTAACTGCCTTGTGTAATCCTTTGATTTAAATAAAAATTGTGATTTCTTCTTATGGTGAAGTTTGTGAATTTTCAAATGTTCGGATAAATATAGTATGCATATTATTGATTAATTTTTCGAAAAAGGATATTTTAAAATATTTTTTGTAACCCTTAAATAATTAATGATGTGTAATGATTTTCAAAAAATGGTCTTCTACAAATGTGTTCAGTAATAAATTTAGAGTCTAATATGATCAACTTAATTTTTGGTGAATATTAATTTATGAATAATGATTTTACCCTTAGGATTAGTAATTTGACCAAGTGGATTAGTAATCTCACTTAAATAAAGTATTAATATAATCTAGGCACCTTGATTAAGTAATGTGATTCAATAAAATAGGTAAATAAATGTTTCATAAATTATTAGTCAAGTATCAGTTTTTTTGGGTGAATAGTGTTTTTCAATTAAAAATTATATTAAAAAGATTTAGAAAATTATTTTTATAAAATGGAGTTCATTTTTAAAATTATAGCATCAATATTTGGTTAAGGTGAAATTTTTGGATTTTTCTGAGAAAGTTGAATTTTCAATGAATAGTGAAAATACAGTTTTTAAGTTACGGGTGTTTAATGACATCATTAAATGTTTTATTAAGTATGTAATCAATATGTTCGACTTAATAATATTAATATAAGGTATGAGGTATCCTAAGTGTCCAATACCATGGGTAAATACCATGTGCAAGCCCATGGTTTTCCCAATACCACCAATGAGGTGTCCCTTGGCCATTAATGCCTTGTCCCCTCACTTTCACTATAAATACCAAGACATTCTCTCATTATTTCGACTCCAAAATCATAATAAACGAATTTATGGTCTCCTTACCTCCCAAATAGTCCTCTAAAGGTTCCCCCAAGCCCTCAAGTTCCCAACCTTTGAGTTTTAAGAGTTACGTTTTAAGGTAAGGGATCCTACCTCTCTCTTTATTTCCAAGTACTCTCTTTTATGTCATATCTTTTATGCTTCATGTTATTATGTTGGGTATGTTATTTTATATCAATCCTACTTTCCTTTTAATTTTAATTTTATGAGAGACCCCCTCTTTCTCTCATCAATTCATTTTAAGAATGTTTAAGTGGCGTCGTTAAGCCGCCGAATTCTTAAGGGATTCTTCCACCCTTCTCGTTTTCAAGATCTATTTTCATGTCAAGTCTTTCATGTTTCTTTTTATTATGTTGGGGTATTATATATATATCTATAATACTGATATTTTATGTTCACATGATGAGAGACCCTATTTGATCTCATAAATTCATTTTTTTTAAATTTTAAGTGATGATGTTAGGCTGCCGAATTCTCATAAGAGAAATCTTATTTTTGTCTTCCTTCCATGTTTTTAATTTCTTATGGTATGTCTTTAAAATTTCATTAACATGTTATTATATCCTCTAAATTATGTTCCCTTACTGTTTTATGGATCATTTATGAGTGGGTGACCCATGTCCCCTCTCTTTTCAATGTTTTCTAAAACCTTGTAACATAGTCGTTATGCTGCAGAATTTTTGTCTCAAAATGTCTTTCTCTTTTTCTCAAATTATTTTATTTTATTAAGTGAATACTCAAAGATATTTCTTATATATGGGTATTCACATATATATAAAAAATTTCTATTTTAATTCTGGGACTTACATACATGAAACCCACTTTCCTTTTTCTGTGGTTTTAAAATGACATAAAGATCATGTCTTAAAAACAGTTTTTAAAACGGTATGATTATGAAATGAAACCCATTTCTTTTATTACATATGGGTTATTTATGAAATTTTTGATGATGATATATGTGTATCACATGATAATAAAGGAAAATTTAAGGGTTTTCCCTGATATCTCTCCAATGCATTGGGTAAAGACTTAATCTCTAGAGATGACCATTTTTAACGACTCCTTGGTGAATAACCTTGGTAATTTTTAATGACACCTTGGGGATGGACCATGGTGAAATGGAAATGATTATCTATATTAAATTTTGTAGCCACATATTAAAGTTATGAAACACGTTATATTTATTACAATATTCCTCATGATCTCTTTCTCATGCCTTAAAGTTATTTATCATGACCTTATTGATGTATCTCAAGTTCACATGTAAAATGTTTCTCTTGTTTTCTTTACTGGGCCTTCTGCTCAACCTTTCATTTTATGTATGCTCCCAATTTATAATATGTTGTAATGAATTTAGTATGAACAATGAAGAAGCCTTTCAAGTTTTTAAGAAGAATTTTTTATGTTTTTTTTCATGTATTAAGTTCCTGGTTTCCAAGACACTAAACCTTAAAGATCCTCGGTTTTGTATAATGTAAATGAAAGTTTATGTGATAAAAAGGAGGGATGTTATAGTTGGTATCAAAGTATGGTTTAGTTATTTTTGGAAATTAGGATATGAAAACTTTAGGAAGAACCCTATAGAAAAGTTTAAATATAGGAAATCTTCCTGGTATTTTGGTGAGTATTGAGTAAGGGGTTTCCAAGAAAATACATCCTTGTCTGGATACGAGCATGTAGAGGTGGCTCTGGAACAGATGTACATAGAGGTAAAACCTGAAAACACCGCTTTGATCTAGACTCGAATAGGAACTGGTACACAACAACGGGCCTTACTTCACTCTTGGTTACGACACTCCTGGGGGATATGCTTTGGTAAATTCATAAGCTTAGTATGAACCATTATTAAAGGAAAAAAGATAAAATAAAATAAAGATTCACATAAGAATATATGTTCGTGGATAACCTAGATTGGAACCTAGGGGATCAGAAGTTAGGGTATACTTTTCTTCTATAAGTTTATCCTTCTATGCTTTAAGTTTCCTTTTCATGATTATTGGCTAATTATTTAAGCCCCCAAATTATACTTTCTTTTCTTAGTTAATGGAGGGAAATAGAAGAACATGTCCCAACAACCAATGTGATAGGAAATGTGACAATTTCCCTATTAATATGACAGATATTATGAGAGTTCAAGTTGAACATATTGTGATTATGTCAAACCAGTTATCAAAAATCACAATTAATAATTGGTACATTGTTGAATGCCCAAATTCATCAAGGAAGAATAATACAAAGTCTCAAGGATGTCCATCTGATAAAGTTGATAAGAGAAAGAAAACCCAATTTCCTTTGTGAAAAAAGAGTGGAAAGGGGCACCAAGTAGAATGTCACAAAGGAACCAGGATATGTTTTAAGTGTGGGGTGATAGGGCATAAAGTATCCCATTGCTTCAAAAAAATGGATAATGTGATGAATAGAGATAAGGTTCGATCTAATGTTCCTTATACTTTTCAATATCGTAAATGTGGAGAATTTGGAAATTATCCAAGGAATTTCTCTCTTGGAAGGGATGAGAGGCATGATGAGCATCAACAATCTTCAAGGACAAGGTAAAAATGCAAGTCCTATGCTGAGATGGATCATGATGACTAAAGTACATGTAACTTCTTCGCAATAATTGTCTATGTCATGTTGCATTTTAGTTCGTGCTTCATGAGCATATCTTTTATGTTTTCTAAGATCATCGAGTCACTACCTAAGATTATTTTATATCATTAAGGAAAACATCTATTGTTATGTACCACATGTTGATGTAGTGAAGATGTTCTTCTTAAAAAAAAGATGATTAGGGGATTAAAATATGAATATTATTTTGGAAGACGTTCGCTATTTTGGGAACCCTATATGGTAAAGGTAAATAGATTACTACGGTATTTTCTTTGAGGAGTAAAGGTTGACTTATATTCTGAAGAATCTATGAATTTAAGGTGAACTTATAGTAATATTAGGTTACTTATGGAAATGATTAACCTATCTTGAGGAAAATATGTTTAGGTTAGTTACTTTTTTTATAAGATGTTAGGAGTGGTTGATGTTGTTTGGAGATGAATGATAAAGTTTATCTTGGAACACTATGTTATCAAATCATTCTTGTATTTGGGTTTCAATCCTAGTTTGGTTTATTTTGAGTAATTTTAAATATAGTTATTTATGGAATGGTCTATGATGAACTTTGGGTAGTACCATGGAATTTTGAAGATTTAACAGTAGTTTCCCTTCTTATGGGGTTCTTTCTTTTTGAAGAGTTGTTTTATCTTACCCTTTATGTTTTTGGGATAATTTTTAAAGATATAAGAAATAGATAGTTAATATTTTGTGGATTATGTGATTCTATCGAAGATTATTCTTGTGCTTTTGATGAGACCAAGTGTTTTTGAGTGCTAATTGTTTGGAGAAAAGATTATTTTTGGTAAAAACTTATTAAGGGATGAAACTCTACTTGAAGGTAAATATATTTCCCTATGTTATTATTCTATGTAGTAAATGAATTCCTCAAAATTATTAAAAGGAACGTAAAATAAAAACGTTTTTGGTTTAAGTTTCCTACTGGGTAATCATAGACTGTTTAACCCATCACAAGTTTGTGATTTTCTGGTGGTTAACTTCCTCTTAGACATGTTTTCTATCACTCTCCCTTAGAAATTGACCCTTTGTTTTCTCCTCCATATCCATATTTTCCTATATGTAATCCTAGTATGGGCTAACTCGTGTGACCTTTGTACTTCCTTTTCTTTCTTTTAAAGTAATAGTGTCACTGACTCTTTTTCCGATTTGGGAAGTTCAATGAAATTTCCAAGCCCAATTTTAAAAATTACGAGGAAGCAATTTATTAATGGGGGAAGATTGTAACGACCCAAAATATTGAATCAATCTTGTTTCCTAATTTTTTGTGTTATTTTATTTCATACTCAACAAAAATCTTTACTTTAATAAAATGAGTATAATAAAAATGAGACTGTTGGGTTTTGATTATTATATGACCGTTAGTCAATATGACCTTTGGAAACTAAATGTTGTGATTGTTGTCTCTAAATACAAGTGATCTTGGTTAATTAATATAGAATGAAGATTTGATGGCCGCATCCAGTAGTCTCGGGCCAATCGAATCCCACCTAACAGAACTTGGGAAGGAGGTAGAACCACTGGGCTTTTCCCTAGACCAAACCTAAGCCGAACTTCATCGTGTGAAGCTGGAATAGAATCGCCTTCGTGAGAAGTTAAAGCTGATAGAAATCACTACTCAGGCAATGTTGTTTGAGCCGCCCCAAGATTCGATCACCCTAGAACACCTTACTCTTAGGTCCTATGCTGGTGTTATAAGGGGTTATGTAACAAGACCATAACTTCCTTGTGTAATCCTTTGATTTAAATAAAAATTGTGATTTCTTCTTATGGTGAAGTTTGTGAATTTTCAAATGTCCGGATAAATATATTATGCATATTATTGATGAATTTTTGGAAAAAGGATATTTTAAAATAATTTTTTAAACCTTAAATAATTAATCATGTGTAATGATTTTCAAAAAATGGTCTTCTGCGAATCTGTTCAGTAAGAAATTTGGAGTCTAATAAGATCAACTTAATTTTTGGTGAATAGTAATTTATGAATAGTGATTATACCCTTAGGATTAGTAATGTGACAAAAATGGATTATTAATCTCACTTAAAGAAAGTATTAATATAATCTAGGCACCTTGATTAAGTAATGTGATTCAATAAAAAAGGTAAATAACTGTTTCAGAAATTATTAGTCAAGTATCAGTTTTTTCGAGTGAATAGTGTTTTTTATTTAAAAATTAAATTAAAAATATTTAGAAACTTATTTTTATAAAATGGAGTTCATTTTTAAAATTAGAGCATCAATATTTGGTTAAGGTGAAATTTTGGGATTTTTCTGAGAAAGTTGAATTTTCGATGAATAGTGAAAATACAGTTTTTAAGTTACGGGTGTTTAATGACATCATTAAATGATGTATTAAGTATGTAATAAATATGGTCGACTTATTAATAGTAATATAAGGTATTAGGTGTCCCAAGTGGCCAATACCAGGGGCAAATACCATAGTCAAGCCCATGGTTTTTCCAATACCACCAATGAGGTGTCCCTTGGCCATTAATGCATTGTCCCCTCACTTTCCCTATAAATACCAAGCCATTATCTCATCCTTTAGACTAAAAAATCATCCTGAATGACTTTCTGGTCTCCTTAACTCACAAGGAGTCCTCCCAAGTTTCGTCCAAGCCCTCAAGGTCCCAACCTATGAGTTTTACGAGTTACGTTTTAAGGTAAGGGATCCTACCTCTCTCTTTCTTTCCAAGTACTCTTTTTTATGTCATATCTTTTATGATTCATGTTCTTATATTGGTGATGTTATTTTATATTCATCCTACTGTCCTTTTAATTTTCATTTTATGAGATACCCCCTCTTTCTCTGATCAATTCATTTTAATAATGTTTAAGTGGCGTCGTTAGGCTGCCGAATGTTTAAGGGATTCTTCCACCCTTCTCGTTTTCAAGATCTATTTTCATGTAAACTCTTTCATGTTACTTTTTATTATGTTGGGGTATGATCTATATATCTATCATACTGATCTTTTATTTTCACATTATTATAGAACCTATTTGATCTCTTCAATTCATTTTTTTGAAGTTTTAAGTGACGTTGTTAGGCTACCGAATTTTCATAAGAGAAATCTTATTTTTGTCTTCCTTCCAGGTTTTTCATTTCTTATGTTATGTCTTTCAAATTTCATTACCATTTTCTCATATCCTCTAAATTATGTACCCATACTATTTTATGGATCATTTATGAGTGGGTGACTCATGTCCCCTCTCTTTTCAATGTTTTCTAAAACCCTGTAACATAGTCGTTATGCTGCAGAATTTTTGTCTCAAAATGTATTTCTCTTTTTCTCAAATTATTTTATTTTATTAAGTGAATACTCAAATATATTTATTCTATATGGGTATTCAAATATATATCAAAATTTTCTATTTTAATTCTGGGACTTACATACATGAAACCCAC
Organism: Viscum album; assembly: GCA_963277665.1. NCBI lineage: Eukaryota > Viridiplantae > Streptophyta > Magnoliopsida > Santalales > Viscaceae > Viscum > Viscum album. Next base: position 1,313,554,536 of record OY728126.1, on the reverse strand, counting down.
TTTCCTTTTTCCGTGGGTTTAAAATGACATAAAGATCATATCTTAAAAGCAGTTTTTAAAACATTATGATTATGAAATGAAACCCATTTCTTTTATTCCATATGGGTTATTTATGAAATGTTTGATGATTATATATGTGTCTCACATTATAATAAATTAAAATTTAAGGTTTCTCCCTTATAGCGCTCCAATGCATTGGGAAAAGACTTAATCTCTAGAGATGACCATTTTTAACGATGCCTTGGTGAATAACCTTGGTAATGTTTAATGACACCTTGGGGATGGACCTTGGTGAAATGGAAATGATTGCCTATGTTAAATTTTTTAGCCACATATTGAAGTTATGAAACATGTTATATTTATTACAATATTCCTCATGATCTCTTTCTCATGCCTTAAAGTTATTTATCATGACCTTATTGATGTATCTCAAGTTCACATGTAAAATGTTTCTCTTGTTTCCTTTACTGGGCCTTCTGCTCACCCTTTCCTTTGATGTATTCTCCCAAGTTATGAGATGTTGTAATGAACTTAGGATGAACAATTAAGAATCATTTAAAGTGTTTAAGAAAAAAAATTATGTTTTTTTTCATGTATTAACTTTCTGGTTTCCAAGACACTAAACCTTAAAGATCCTCGGTTTTCTATAATGTAAATGAAAGTTTATGTGATAAAAAGGCGGGATGTTATATAAATTCTCCATCCTTCTAGTGTCTTTTTGAAACTATTTAGAATTGTGTCCCTCTTTCCCACACTTGAATCATTTCCCCATCCCTTTGAGGTAATTCCCATTGTGCAACTTCCCACATTTTTGGCATGTGGGTCGTTGATTTTTCTTCCCACTTTTGTCATTAGATCCACCAGCTTGAAACTCCATCTTTAGTTTCTTATCCCCATAGTCAGGGGAACATTCTCCAAACTCCAGATCCACTTTGATAGCACACCGAACAACTTCTTCATAACTCCTAAAGTCTCTAATTTCAAGAGCCTTTTGAAGGTGTGGTTTTAATCCACTAAAGAATCTATCAATTTTGATATCATTGTTGATAACAAAACCTGAAGGGTACCTTTCAAGCCTTGTGAAATTCACTTCATAGGTTGTGACCGATTCTCCTTATTTTCACTTTAGATCTATGAATTATTTCTCCATATTCATGCAAAGAGTTCGTGGGAAGTACTTATTAAGAAACATTATCTTAAGGTCTTCCCATTCCATCTCTTCAATTTCCACCCTAGGCATGGTGTTCTTAATCAAATCCCACCATTGATCGGTTTCTCTATCTAGACGATAAACGTCTAGGGTCACCTTCTCCATCTCAGAACAGTGAAGAACATAAAAGATATTCTCCATGGATTTGACCCACTGTTCCACAACTAGTGGATCGGAAGATCCACAAAACGTCGGTGGTTGTTGCCGCATAAAACATTCGATAGCCAGTTGCTCCCTCTTTGGTGAAGGAGTACATTCCCCATTATTATGGTTATTGTTCATAACTTGAGATAATTGGGTAATAATTTCCATGAAGTTTTGAAATCCACCTCTCAAATCATTGGGGATGTCGTTCGGGCAATCATTGCATTTGCCCTCGCATGAGTTGTTGGCCTGATTTCTCATGGTTCCCACCATTTTCTAAAATAAAAAAGGTTAGAAAAAAACATAAGTAAACAAGTCATGAATAACTTATTCATTTAAAATATTTATACAAAAAACATATCATATGGTATCCCTATATATATTTTCTTGTGTGCCTACTTGTACTTAGTCTCATGCTAGAGGTTTTCTCTAGGGTTCACTAATCCTAATTCCCAAATTAACTAAACCTCCCTTTGATACCAACTATATCATCTCGGACTTTTATTACATTACTATTACATCATTTTAATGATAAAAAACATAATAGTATTACACATAGAGGATCCAAAGGTGTAGTTTATTGGGAAAACTAGGACCATACATAACAAATACAACATCAAGCATAAACATTTATTTAATTTCTTCTTCTCTTGCTTCTTATTAGCACTTTTCCTCTCCTTAATACATATAGCCACCTGAGGATATACATCAAAATGGGTGATCTAGAATCCCAATAAGAGGATAGATAAGAACAATATAGAATGGGGTGAGTATAATCGTAACATAGGAAAAAGATCATGTACATGAGAGGAGCATAAATAAAAGACTTGAAATGTGGCAATGCATAAAAATGAAACATCATGTCTTAGTGGATAACTACCACACATACTTGTGAACCAAGCTAGAATCTTTTTCACACGTCATTTCACATTTACTCATGAGATTAATCACATTATCCAATGCATTAGAGCGCTGTATAATTCCGGGTGCACCCGTCACTTTGAAACATTCATATTGCGCTATATAATTTCGGGTGCACCCGTCACATCATAACATTATCATTATCATGATTGCCACATAGAACACATATAAAAAGTGAACATAACTAAAAAATGTAAAGTAATGGGTTTCATTACATAAGAATACATTCATAAGCATTGGGTTCCCCAAAGAAAGAGGGAACAGCATACTTGATACAAGAACCATCAACCATGAATGAGAGGTAAAAGTTTAGTTCTTAAAAGAAGAGTTCTTTTGGAAAACATTTGGTTTGACATAAACGTCATTATAAAACATGTATATACCAAAATATTTAAGATAATTATGAACAAATTATCTTTAATGAGTAACCATATCAAAATGGAGTGAAAGAGGGAGAACCCGAAGGATGAAAGTTGGGTTCGAGAATTTCCACTTACCTTGTACCCGAATGACTTCTTCTCTTTAATGTCCTGTATAATGAAATTATATTCATTAATTAGAAATCCAGAACCATGCGTACATTAATAGGGTTCATTCTGGTTTCATTATGTCATATTATGTTCCTTTGGATGACTTATAGAGTTTAAAAATATTGTTTGGGGATGTTCATTTTTATGGTTTTTCTTGGGTGGTTCACTTGTATTCTTAAATTGAAGTTTGGGTAGAACATGAGTAAACATCAAGAAATGATATTACAAGTCATTAATGATATTAAATGAGTTTTAATGATATTATAATGAATTATATTATATCCATGTGGATGAATCATTAGATAATAATTAAATGATGGTTATTTGGGTCAATTTGGGCGGTTTTTGGATCACAACGAACTTGTTTTAACTTATCACTTAGTAATATGGCCATAGGTTATTTCAATAAATTTAAATAGAACATAATACATATATAATATTCTTGTTCAACCATAAAAATGGTTTCATGACCAGATATGAAGGTAGAAATGGAAGAAGAAAGCATGTCGTTTTTTGAAAGTGAACAATTAACACCTCACGAACAACATTCTCTTTAATAAAATAAAAGGAAGAGGGAAAGGGGGTTGGATGATATAATATAACATTAGAATAATAAAATTACATTATATGTATAATACTAGAGTTTCAATACAATTTAGATGAAGATAGGTGGGGAGAGATCAAGAAATGAACTTGAACATGAAAGGAAATTAAAGGGGAAGAGGGAGGCGAATTACCTCTAGAATCCTCCTCTTGAGAACCTCCTTAAAGGCCTAAGATAAGTCATTTGATGAGACCATAAGCTCTTGTACGTGGGGGAGGGGCTAGGGAAGGTGTTTGGGAAGAGTTTAGATAAGTCTTGTAGCTTGAGAGGTGTGAGGAAATGAGGGTGTGAAGGGTGGCTTTTATAGTGGAGGGGAGAGGGGTTTCCTTAATATAAAATTCGTTAGTTTATTAATTTCCCATAAGACAAAGAATAGTGAGTATTTAATGACCAATAATAGTAATTTTATCATTTGATCCCGAATAAAGTGGTCTTACATCATCAGAGCATCATCGATGGCTCAATTAATCCATTATTTAGCATTTATTGTGAATTATTGGATTCTACAATTCATCAAAAATTCAAGTATTTCAGAAAAATCTCAAAAATTTACCTCAGACGTTTTTGAATGTGTAGAATCCAAAAATTAAGTCCATTTTTTAAAAATAAATTTTTAAATATGATTAATTTAATATTTAATTAAAATCATAATTTACTTAAAAAAACAGTTTTTAGAATTAAAACAGATTTTATAGTGCTTTCAAAAATTACGTAGGGTATTATAAAATTATCAAAAAACTATAAAACATTGATTCAATAATTTATGAATACATTTTAGGGAAATAAATATTATTTTCCATTAATTAATTAATTATTATTAATTATTTATGACTTACAAAATACCAAAACGTTTACTAAGGTCAAATTTTTACTTTCTAAGATGTCTAAATTTTATTTAATTATTCATGGGTAGGGTTACTATTATGTTGGATGATTTACTATTCATAAGGGTAATATTACTTTCCATAAGGGTATGTTACTATTCATAAGGGTAGATTACTATTCACCAAAAATTATTTTTTTTATTAGACTCCAAAAAACATCTTGAACACAACCGCATATGTCGGATTTTCGAAATTCAAAACATATAAGTGACAAACTTATGTTTAAAGGTCACTTAGAACTTAGTAATTCATTATGTTGTGTTTTCATGTGATTTTATGACATAATTATAAGAAGGGAATTTCCATTGAAAAACTTTGGGTCATTACAAAGGGTCCATGAGGCCAGATTATATGTGATTCTTGGCTCTAATGTGGGTAGGTAGGGTGCCATAAGACAAGATTATACTTGATACCTTACGTTGATATGGGTAGGTAAGCGGCCTTGAGACCAGATCTTATGTGACATGGTGTGGTAAGGGAGTGTAAGGGTGGTGAGATGTGTTACCTGTTACAACCTTTTCTATTGGTGATATTTTCATATATACAATGATATAGATGTTTGACCATCATGATTGGTATTTTTTGGGATGCCACCTAGACGAGATTCAATGGAGTGTCATAAGGGTGATGATGCGGTGTTTCTTAAGTGTTCATGGGATGAGGCCCTGAATGTTCAGGATGATCATGATCTCTAGGTATAGGATTCAGTACAGGCGAGAAAGGTGTAGATGGAAAAGTTGGATATGGAAAAATATGGGTCATGTATTGATGAGAAGATTAGGGTGATCCTGGTTCATTTCATATAGGGAATCGATAGGGGATCCTAGGGAGATGAGCCATCTATGGAGTACTTGACTCGAGAGTTCCAGTCTCAGTAGCCATCACTATTTTAGAGTAAAGGTGGACCACAAACTACAAAAAACTTGATAGGGTTGGTAAAAACTATCTTTTACTAGCTTGAGACACCCCAGGTCAGAGGGTGAGGCTGGTGAAAAATATACTCAGAGGAAATACATAATGTAATAGGTATTTAGGTGGTGGGGTTGAGTAGTAATACTGGTAGGGAGGAGTTATATGAAAATGGGTATGGTATATTAATGGATAGGGGCAATATTGTAACTCTCTTGGAGGGAGGGTTGTTGGGTTGTTTAGAGTTTTGGGTCTGGTGAGAGTGGTTAGTGTGGGGAGAGGACTTTTTAAGAGGGGAAGGGACGTGGATAGGGGAATGGATATTCTGTTTTTGTGATATGGATTCCAAGCTTGGGTTGGTGATCCAAGGGGCCTCATGAGGGTTTCTTAGTATCACCTTATACCTTCTTTCCTCTCTCTTAGAAACTATAATTCTAGGTATACATAGTAGTTTTTCATTAATACAAGTCATCTTGCGGCTTGATCGGCATGAGGTCTTTATCATTTGGTCCGACCTTCTAGAAAATTCTTCTTTGGGGAGAATATAAGATGACTAGGCTTGATATGGTGGACAAAAAACACAAGGATATAGACGACATGATCCGAAAAGGCAGCATGAGTCAACTGGGGTGGTAACATGACCTGGTCATTCTCACATTACTAGTGGAACGCCTTAAAAGGAATCACCATTCAAATAGGACTAGAATAACACAGGGATATGGGTGCAACAAATAGAATTGAATTTGTCTGGTGCAGGGGAATAATGCGTACTTAGCAGAATAAAATTCTAGTAATACGCAAGGTGAACCTTCTACTTTAGACCTTCTAAAAAAAGGTGACCAAATGAGGGAGTAGATCAGCATGAATCATGATGAAGACAAAAACAAGGGGACCGCGAGATATCAGAAAAATAAGTTTGCAGACTAAAAGTTACAGACTGACAAGGAGATATCGCAGATGGACAAAAATCAGGAACGAATTAACAAGGGAGGTGTAGGTACAGAAGTGTCGAAGAGTGAGTTATAAATTAGTATGAAGAAAGTTGTGAACCTGATGTTTGAGTGAAATGAATATGATCTTCATTTTGGGGATACTAGTATCGAGACACATTTCCCCAGTTATATGATTCACAACATGTAGCAAGTTCTAAGTTCCCAATTCTATGGAGGAGGGTTGGCATTGCAAGGGATGTCATCTCAATTATCGACTCAACCACAACAGCCTCAGAATAACCAGTACAAGAAAATTTTTAGGAAGGAAGGTTACAACATTGGCATTAACACAATCTAGCTACTTGGACTGTACGGACTACCTGTGGGATCTTTATTCAATACACGTAGCAATTGTGTTTTAAAGATCTGTACTCAAAGAATTACTTCTACCTTGGAGTTTGCGGATGCTTTCTTGTGATGGTCATGGTAATGCATCATTCTAGGGGCATTTAGGTGGTTTGATTCATTGCTAGAGGATTCCTCTAAGGTTTCAAAGGCTATCTCATGTTTAGCTAGAAATTTATCATGTATCTAGAAATTTCATGGTCATATTCAGAATTTATATGCCAAACGTTTACCATGGGGGGAAGAATACATGAGTATCAAAATCGATAAGCATGATTCAAATAGTTCTATATGTTCATAAAAAGAGACATGTTGTATAGTTGTAGCTTTACTCAGTAGTTCTTACTAGCGGGATGTGCACTTGGATTTTTGGAAAACTAGTCTATATATTTATGGTACAACAGCTTTAGAACTCATTTTCATAGGAACAATGAGTTACAGTCCTACCCCAACAGATTGGAAGCTACCCAAGATGATTTCCTTGGGGGGTTTCCTGACTGAAGGTGACAAAAATGAGTTATGGGTGGTGAATGGGAGTCTATTTCATAATCTGACCTTATCAAAACATGATTTTATTAGATCTTGGAAGTGGGCTCAAATTTGTTCTTTGTTGATGTTTGTGCATTCTTTATGAGGTTTTATAAAAAACAGAGATAAAATTTTCATTGATAAAAAATTTGAGCCAAGGAACATCAAAATTTCTTTTAAAGAGGCTGGAATAGATTACACCAGTTATGATTCAATTGGGTTCGTTTTTTCTATTATGTTTATCATTAAATAGTGTTTTATCCAACTGAAGGATAAAATAATAAATAAGTTACAAGTGCTAGAACATTATAAGAGGAAGAGGGGGTTGAGCAAGAACAGTCGTGATTCCATGAGTGTGGTGACTAATGTGTTGAAATGCTTGGCCCACTCACACACATCTGACAAGATACGCTATAATGGAATTTAAGTTGAGGAACTGACTATGGTATTGGCTTATTCGATCATGTGGGACACGATTAATGACAAGATCATCTGACACATATCTACAGACGGGTTGGGAATATGTTTCCCAAAATGGAGTTCTAGATCACCAATAGCTTGTGGAGGGATTTTTTGTTCCACCTAGACTTCACTCAAAGAGAAAAACGGCTGCTGCTCTAATGGGTTTGTATCCAAGTTTGGTTGATGAACATTCCCATCAAATTGGAGTCCCATATTCTTATATAACATAATTCTATGAGAGTAAAAATAAGGGTAATCTCATTTTTTATTTGAAAAATGAGCTTGTTCTGAAATGGTGTAGATGCCCTCAATTACAACAGCAAAATACTGAGTACATGAAGAGGGATTTTTCTCATTATGAGACATAGCTACTGAAAGAGGCTAGTATTGGTCCAATAACATGACAACAAGATAAGGTTTTAATCTACTGATGGGAGGAGTGTGACAATTACTTGTCCGGGTCAAGTAACTTCACTAAAAAGATGATGATAAACAGTATCCTCTAAAACAATGGTGTTTCAATCAAGTTAATGACTACTTCTAAGAATTTGATTACCAGGGGGTGAAACCAAGATGTCAAACAAGACCTTTACAATGAACACAAGTCAATAAGGGGAGATCATGCGAGAAAACAACATAGCATATGTCCAGACAATCAAGGAATGAAATATGTATCTATGGTGTCACCTATAACAATTCATCATGTTTCTCACCTAGAGGAAAAGGTGATTTTCAAGACAGTGGTAGTAATAGGTATTTAGGTGGTGGGGTTGGGTAGTAATGTAGGTAGGTAGGAGCTATACGCAAGTGGGTATGGGGTATTAATGGCTAGGGGTAATATTGTAACTCTCTTAGAGGGAGGGTTGTTGGGTTGGTTAGAGTTTTTGGGTTGGTGAGAGTGGTTAGCATGGGGAGAGGGATTTTTGAGAGTGGAAAAGACATGGATAGGGGGTAGTGATATTCTGTTTTGGTGGCATGGCTTCCAAGAATGGGTGGGTGAGACAAGGGTCCTCTTGTGGGTTTCTCAGTATCATATTCTATATTCTTTCCTCTCTCTCTCTGAAGCTGTAATTCTAGGTACACATAGTTTTTTTCATTAATACAAGTCATTTTTCTACTTGATCGGTGTGATTTCTTTATCAAAGTTCATGTAGGATGTATAGGTATAGGGGGGCAGACACAAGGGACTGTCTCAGAAGGATTTTGAGGCCAAATCCTTTGAGCACATCGTCTAGAGACGCTAAGGGTAGACAGACTTTTGAGGGGTGGATTTATAGTACTATTCTTTTAGTCTAGAAATCCAGGGCATGTTCAGACCAAATGTGATAAGGTTCTCAAGTAGTGTCATGTGTGCGACCAGATGATCCATTTGGAGAGGTTATTTAGGAAGACTTATCAGATAGGTGGGTGCCAGTTAATAGGGAAAACTTAGGGATTTGAGGTCAGACTGAGAGCAGTACCAAGAGTGGGTAGTTGGGATTTAGCTACATGTGGAGGTCTTGGAAAAGAATGAAACTGGGGGTGAATGGCTATGTGAAACCTCTTTAGTTTTTAATATAGGTGATTCACATAGTTTTCTAATAGTTTGGAAAATTGTGTGCCTAACTGTGCGTAGTGTGGTGATTAGATAGTGGGCATCATATGGTTTGAACATGGCTATACAAACTATGACTAAACAATATGGCCCATTAAAAAGTTGGAAATTGATTTTTTTTCCTCATTCACTTTTTTTTCTTTCTCCTCCTTTTCCTCCCATTTACAATGCACAACATAGGAAAATACTCCATCTTCCTTCTCCCTAGGCTTTGAGGGAAATCCATCATCCAGACTTTGATCTTTGATCTGTTAGTGGATATAGATTCTTCTCAATAATACCTTCAATTTTATAGCTTATCTATTCTATTTATCTTTTCATATAGAGTGGTAAATCCATGACAGCCTTTTTTCCTATTTTTAGGTCATTCATCTGAAATGCAAATTTCTTCTGATTTAGATCGATTTTGAGGATGATATCAAATAAGTGAGTGCATACGAGTATAAGGTAGGTGTTTCCTAGATTTATCCTTGATTTTGTGAGTGTTTTGGGGGTGAGTTCATATACACTATGTGGGTTGTTCGACCGAGAACCTAATTAATTAAATACAGGCTCATTAAATTGTTCTAATGATTATATGAGATTCTCATGGGCATGATCTTGCTTCACTATGATTGGTTAATCCAGGAAAGATGTTTGGACTAACTTGGAAAGTTTAGGCTGAGTGTAAATTTGAATTAAATCAAATTATTATATTGTTTACTTGATTCTATGTGAATGTAATGGTCTTGGCCTTAGGATTGAGGTGGGTGATGATCATATGGATTGAGGCGATGTAGTTCATCATGTGGGTCTTGGCTCAGATACATAGAGTGATGATGATTTCCAGGTTAAGGTGACTTGGTCATCGGGGTTTTAAGTGATGAAGTCATCTGGACAAGGTCATGGCTCTCGAGACTTGAGATGGTGTTGACCATCATGATTTTAGGGACATGTTCATAGGTACACAAGGTGTCAGATGATGTGGATTAATATTTTTGGTGATTTATACTCATCATTTGTTGTTTCATGCACTGTTGGAGTCGTGTTCACATAGATAGTACTTATGGATCATCTCCCTAAAGTATCAAAACAACTGAGTGTGTTTTCTCAATTTTGAATAGGTCGGTTACTCTAATACCCTCTATAATGACCTAAACATTTCATACATTGATATCACATATGAGCAGATTAATATTCCTTACATTAAAGAAATAAATTAAACATAAATATGAAACAATGCACTAATTCTATGGGCAATTCTCTTACTAATAAAACATCAATATTACCTCTGTAATTGAGTATAAACAGCATCGTTGATCTTCCTACAAAGGCATGTCATATGGACAGAAATCTTCTAAAACAAAAGAACCCTGAAAGGAATAATGAAAATAAAATCAACATTTTATTATATGATTTTTCATTAAAATGGAGATATTATATCGTAACGTTACCTTTAAATATTTCCATAAGGTTTATTTGGTCCAGATATAAGCTAATAACAAAACTAATTATTCTTTGTGCACTTTATTATTGTTGGTTAACTACCCCTTATCATAGCATCTGATCTGAACTTCTGATCTGGTGTCCCTGTGATGGTCTCATCGGACACTATCTCTATGATATCATCATTCAACATTCACTTTTCCTTCTCTTCCTACACCCATTTAACTAGTAAATGGGTACAATAAGATAAGGAAAAGTGAATGGTGAATGATGATATCATAGAGATGGTGTGGGATGAGAGAATCACTAGGACTCTAGATCAGAATTTCAGATTAGATGCTATGCTAATAGGTAGTTAACCAACAATAGTAAAGTTCACAAATAATCATTAGTTTTTTTATTAAATTTGTGAGTGATGGACAAAAAATTTTCTTCCAACACACTACATCAGTAGAAACAACATCATAAATGACCAAAACACATAATATAAATGATCCATGTTATAATATTTTAGGTCTATGGAATTTGAAAACATGGAAACATAAAAAAATAGTTCATAAGAGTCTCTCATTAAGTTATTCTTTACTAGAAAGAGAAATCATTTCTAAACCCATTCTTCATAACCAAATAATATTAAAAATAAGAAAGGGTGATCATAGATTCTCAATAAATGTAAAAAGGGAGATATCAATGATCATATAAGGATAACATAATTATTAGGAATTCACCGTCATCCTATTTTTGTACAATCTTCCCTTATGTATGTTGCCCATTCGTTTCTAAACACATCTATATCATCTTTTGAATATGGGTTTTTGCGACAGTCATGGTAGTACGGAGAAAATATCAATGCACAAAGGGTTAATAAATATTTTAAATTAAATAGTAATTATTTTCGAAAATACCCCTTCATGGATGATATTTTGTTGATTAAATACGAAATATTTCATGAATTTACTAACATAATAACCATAGTTCTTTCCATTTGTTTGTTTTGTACACTATGGAAACATCACGAAAAATAAGGAATTTGTTTTGATATGTGTTTGAATAGTGCAATATTATTATATATACTAGGATAATTGTCTAGTTTTAGATCTCATGGGAATTCTTGTCCTTATTCCCTCTATTCATTCCATGAAGTAGACGATATCGATGCACCACCCTATCATAATAGAATCCTCATTAAAAGATAATATAAATTATATAACTAAATGTTTAGTTCTAAAATGTTTGATCTAGTGTATTTGATAAAACACTATTTTTTTGAATATTTTATTGATAATAAATGACATAATTTCCTCACATTGTGCTAAATATGTTCATTTATGAAATATTTGGGATTAGATCATTCATTTGAAAATTTGATGAAAATTCCAGTTTTACCATTTTAAAATGCATAGTAGTATTTCACACATAACTATTTTAATATGACTTATTTGGACTTAAAATTTTGTAAAAATTTTAGTCACTTAATTTTATAAAACTTTCTTTTAGGACATTGGAGCTAAATTTTTCATTTGGTTAGACTAAATGGACCATGAAGGAAATGGTGGGTTGGACCCGCCAAATTGGACATTGGTTCTGTATTTGGGCCATAACTCCTTCATACAAGCTTTGATTGGGCCCATATTTTGATAGTATATCTTTAAGCCAATTGTTCATAAATCATTGTTCTATAAGAATATCCGGTTCACTTGTTTTGGAGGTGAAATAGGCGGTTCAAGTTGGATTAAAACATTTGTCTGAGATTCCTCATTCACACTTGAAACCTCTTTAAACCTAGCCTCCCCTAAACTCTATAAATTAGAGTTTTTATCATTTAGAGGGGTTGGGGACGTGCATTGGGAATTTTATGGAAGAGGATAAGTTGATCCACTCCAATTATCCAACCATTTCAATAAGGGTATCTCTTGAAGCAAGGATCCCTTCGACAAAGCCTTCTTCTTCTTCTTCGTGTTATAATACTTTTGTTTGTTTAATAAACGTATTTGTTCTTATTTTTATTTTTTCTATTACATTTTGTTTTTTTTTTAAATTATTCTCTTAATATTACTAATTTTTCTAGAATCAAGATTAGATACTTGATTGGGTTCTACCCTTTCTAAACCTTTGCACATGCAAAATGTTTCTACGATGACTACATCGCCCATGGAAGTGTAGTTATTTTTACTAATCAATCGACCTCTAACCTTATTCATTAATTTATTTTTAATAAATAATCTAATGTAATTCACTTAATATGATCTATTAATTGGGTTTTTAATTTAAATGAAACTAATAAATCAATTGAACAATTGACACAAAAACACACGAGGTCAGAAGTTGTTTAAATTGTGAGAGTGTGATCGTAATCTGTAATAAAAGACCACACGGGATAAATTTGTAGAGGTCAAATATAATCCCTAAAATAAATTAATCCTCCTTTAGAGAGTTTATATGTGCTCTAATTAACCACTAACCACAAGCTAACCTAAGAACATCAATCAAAGTTGGGTGCAGTGATTGCATGTTCTGAAGCTAGCCTAGGGTGTAAGTAATTTCATCTTTGTGGTTAAGTTAACTCCCGTAGGGTTCGAGGGTTAAAAAATTAGATGATTATAATTAAGTGGATGTTAATTTAAATGATAATTACAAATAATTGAGTTAATAGGTAGAGTTAGATCAATTATTCCTTTTAAATATTGTCTAAAAAATATCTTCTTGTTGTGTCTTTTTAATCGAAATTCATTCCAAAAAAAAAATACGATCTTATTCTAGAAAACTTCTTCTAGTTTTATAAATGATAAATAACCCCCACCCCCCAAATACTTTCAAGTATTGTTTTTATTCTCTTTTATTTTATTTTTAGAATATCTTAAAGAAGTTGTTTTAATTTTCTTTTTTCCTTTGAGTGATGACCTTGGTCAGCCACTCTACTTCACCTAAGTAAACTGAAACCGAACATCATTTGAAACCACCCACGATAGAACCTTTCAAATTGGTTCCATTTATAGGGAGGGAAGTAATTATTTCAACTAATTAGAGGTATTTATTTTATTTTACATTTTTATTATCTTTATCTCTTTCTTTCTTCCTTATTTACCCAATCTGAATTTTTTATTATTCTTTTATTTTCTTCTACTTCTTTTTGGACCATAAACTCAAACTTCTCGTTTTTATTTTACTATGGTCCAATTTCCATCATTTAATTTTTATTTTATTTATGACATGAAAAAATCTGGATGGTCTTTTAGATCTTGACCCTGATATTGAACATATCCTTCAAGCTCGAATCTGACATTCTCAGTCTACATGAAGTTTCAACATTCAACAGGTTGGAGAATTCATCCACTCTCAAAACATTGAAATTGGAAGAAATTAAAATTAAACCATAAAATAAGAACCAATAGATGAAAATAATAGAAATAAACTTAATAGAACCATTTGATAATTGTTTTCTCTTGATATTTAATTATCAACCAAATTTCATTGCATACACAAATCTCGAATCAGACTTTGAACTGAAATCTAGATTAATTCAACTGCTTCCAAAATTTCATGGCCTCTCTAGTGAGGATCCCAATAAACACCTTAAATAATTTAATGTGGTTTTCTCAACCTTAAAACCAAGAAATTTTTCTGAATATCAAATCAAACTAAGGGAATTCCCATTTTCACTTGATGGAGCTGCAAAATACTGGATGTATTATTTACAACCTGAAGACGTAACTTGTTGGAATGATTTGAAACGTATTTTCTTGTAAAGATTTTTTCCAGCATCAAGGACCACTTCCTTTAATAAGAATATTTCATGGATTAAGAAAGCCCAAGGGGAGTCAATGTATGAGTACTGGGAGCGATTCAATAAGTTGTGTGCAAGCTGTCCATATCACAAAATTAGTGTGCAGCTCCTCATCCAATAATTCTATGAAGGACTCACAGCTATGGAGAGGATCATGGTGGATTATTTGGCTAGAGGATCATTGGTGGACAAGACACCAGTATCTTCACGTGCATTGATTGAAAAAATGGCCCAAAACTCTCAACAATTTAGTGATCAAGGTACACCACATGTCAAGGGAGTACATCAGGTAAGTCCTTATCTTGAGAGTCATTTGATTGATACCAAGTTAGAATAATTGACCACTATGGTGAGGAAAATTGCTTTGGATCAAAAGAGATCTCAACCCCCTCCTTCAAGGCCTTGTGGCATTTTCACTGAGACAAGCCACCCAACTGACGGTTTCCCACATTTACAAGAGCCAGAGGATTGCGCTACAGTATTCCCAGGGAGACCATTTCAACAACAACAACAGACATACCCCCAGAAGAAGTTTTATTCATTTTATATAACATACAATCAAGGATGGAAGGATCAATCATACATGAGGTATGGCTCTGGACAACAAAAAAGGCCCCCTTTTCAACAAAACTTCCAGTATACTCACCCTTACCAAAAGGGTTTCCATTAACCCCAAAGAAGATTTGAAGCCCATAAATCAAAAAAACAACAACAAGGGAATCCCCCACCCAATGTAGATTCTAATACTAATGATCTTTTGAAACAAATTGTTCTTAATCAACAGAATGAGCTGAAGAGTCAAGGTTTAGAGCTAAGGGTGTTGAAGATTCAAATGAGCCAGATTGCCACTTCCCTCCATGAACTGGTAAGTAAGAATTCTATAAATGTACCTTCCCAACCTACTCAAAATCCTAAGGGGAATGTTAGTTCCATCACATTGAGAAGTGGGAAGTAAATTAATGATACTTATGCACCCAGCATTCCACTGGTATTAACCATAACTTTGGAGAAGCCTCATTCCACACCAACTGTGGAGCAACCCAAGGAGAAAGATAAAGGTAATAAAAAGATTGATGATGTTCCTCCTAAACCCATTCCATTTCCAAATAGATTTTTACAAACCAAGAATATGGTTGAAGAGGTGATGAAAAAATAAGTTTTGGATACATTTAAGCATGTGGAGATCAACATCCCTCTACTTGAAGCCATCAAGAAAATCCCAAGGTATGCTAAATTCTTAAAGAAACTTTGTACCAATAAAAGAGGGCTCAAGGGAAATGAGAGGATCAATCTTCGAAGGAATGTTTCAGCACTCATTACACCAAATCTAGCAATTCCAGCAAAGTGCAAGGATCCAGGGACATTCACCATCCCATGAACCATAGGGGAGTTTCACTTTTATGATGCTCTTTGTGATTTAGGAGCTTCCATAAATGTTATTCCTCACTCTATATTGTCTTCTTTACAGGTTGGTGAGCTGAAGCCGATGAGAGTAGTGGTGCAGTTGGAAAATAGATCTACAACATATCCAATTGGATTCCTTGAGGATGTACTTGTATGGGTAAGAGATATGATCTTCCCAGCAGAATTCTGCATTCTTAACATGGAGGAAAATCAGGTAAGTTCTCATTCTCCCATTATCTTAGGTAAACCCATCCTCAAAACTACAAAAACTATCATAAATGTCAATGAGGGTGCAATTTCCATGGAGTTTGGGGATAAAGTTGTGATATTTAATGATATGGAAACCATGAAGTACCACTCAGAGGACCATTCTGCATTTTTTATCTCCCATTTTGAACCATAAAATAAAAACCCCATGGAATTTGATTATCCTATGCTTAGGGAGATTATGAGTATTAGTTCTAGTTTGATGTCAAAGAGTACTTTCATGACTATTTCTAATGCACAAGACTCTCTAAGATTTGATTTTGAAATGGATTTATATTCTAATTTTGATCATGTAAACTCTGATTATGACATGTTTGTTGAGTACGTTGATGTATTTGATGAACTATTCTCTAATTTTGATGATTTTTATTCTGATACTGATGTTATTTATGCACATATTTCAGTTCCTTCACTATATCCATCCTTACAGAACCCCCTAATATTGGAACTCAAGACATTTCCACCTAAAATCAAATACTCATACCTATTCAGTGGAAAAATATTACATGTTATCATTGCTAACAATCTCCCTGTTGAACATGAAGAAAAACTTTTGAATCTTTTTAGGGAGAACATTAAGGCAATCGGGTGAACCTTGGTTGGAATATTAGGTATTAGCCCCTCAATTTTCATGCATAAGATTCTTTTGGAGGATGGGGTTAAACCAGTTAGGAAACCACAAAGGAGACTCAATCCAACCCTTTTGAAAGTTGTTAAAAAAGAGGTTGAAAAATTGCTCGAGGTAGGTATAATTTGTCCCATTTTAGTTTATTAGTGGGTAAGGCCTATTCAGGTTTTGCCTACGAAAAGTGGTGTTACTATTGTTAAAAATGAGAAAGATGAGTTAGTTCTAATGAGGGTGAAAAATAGTTGGCGTGTGTGTATTGATTATAGGAAACTAAATTACTCCACTCGCAAGGACCACTTCCCCCTCCCATTTATTGATCAAATGCTTGAGAGACTATCTGGGAAGACACATTATTGTTTTTTGGATGGATTTTCTAGATATTTTTAGGTTCCTATAGCTTTGGTAGATCAGTAAAAGACAACATTAACCCATCCCTTCGGCACATTTGCCTACCGGAGGATGGAATTTGGACTTTGCAATGCCCTAGGTAACTTCCAGAGATGCATAGTGAGTATTTTTTCTGATTTTATTGAGACCTTCATGGAGGTATTTATGGATGATTTTACTGTGTATGGATCCTCATTTGATGAATGTATAAGTAGTATGGGAAAGGTGTTGAATCATTGTATTGAGAAGAATCTGGTCTTGAACTTTGAAAAGTGTCATTTCATGGTAGAGAATGGAATTTGTTTAGGGCATGTAGTGTCAAAACATGGGATAGAGGTTGATATATTTAAGGTAGATATTATTTAATCCATACCTTATTCTTCATGTGTGCATGATGTTAGATCTTTCCTAGGGCATACAAGATTTTATCGGCATGTCATCAAAGATTTTAGTAAGATTGCTCTTCCTATGTCGTGATTACTTAAAAAGGATTATGATTTTGTGTTTAATGATTCTTATAAGACTTCCTTTGATGATATAAAGAAGTTTCTAACCACTCTACCGATCATACATCCCCCATGGTGGGATATTCATTTTGATCTTATGTGTGACACCTCCAACTTTGCAGTTGGAGCTGTCTTATCTCAGAGGGTGGAGGGACATTCACATGTGATTGCCTATGCATGGAGGACACTAGATTCATCCCAATAAAACTACACAACCATTGAAAAAGAGTTTATTGATGTTATATTTTCTTTAGATAAATTCCGTTCATATATATTGGGCTCTAAAGTAGTTTTTTTTTAACCATGCAGCTTTGAGGTACCTATTGAAGAAGTCAGATGCAAAGCCCAAGCTAATCCTATGGATTCTCCTTCTTTAGGAATTTGACATTGAGATAAAGTAAAAGAAGGGGTCAGAAAACCTAGTGGTAGACCACATTAGTAGGCTTACTCACACACTAGAGGATGACACCTTGGACTAGGTACCACTTCGAGACACTTTCCCCGATGAGCATCTTTATTCCATCTTAGGTACACATCCTTGGTATGCTAATTTAGTTAACTACCTTTTTGCCTATGAAATCGCTAAAAATTTAAAGAAACATAAATTCCAAAAATTAAAGAGTGAGTCTAGGTTTTATGTGTGGGATGACCCCTACCTCTGGCGCATGTGTAGTGACTAAGTTATTAGGAGGTGTGTTCCTGATCATGAGTTTGAGTCTGTTCTACAATTATGTCATACACTTTCTTGTGGGAGACACTTTGGAAACCAATAGAAATCTAGGAAAGTTTTAGACTCTAGATTATATTGGCCTATATTATTCCATTATGCCCATGTTTTTTTTAATTCATTCTCTCATTACCAACACACTGGGAACATTTCTAGGAGACATGAGATTCCCCAACAACCCATATTATTCTGTGAGATTTTTAATGTATGGGGCATCAATTTTATGGGTCCTTTTCCTAGTTCCTTTGGGTTTTTTTATATTTTGGTTTATTTTGACTATGTGAGTAAATGGGTGGAGTTTTAGGCCACTAGGATTTATGATTCTCATATTGCTGTGGACTTTTTCAAAGCGTAGATTTTTTGCAGGTTTGGAGTACCGAAGGCCATAATCAGTGACCAAGGGACACACTTCTTCAATAGGAATCTTTATTTCCTTCTTTGGAAGTATGGGGTGACACACAAAACATCAACACCATACCACCCCTAAACAAATGGACAAGATGAGGTTTCAAATCATGAGTTGAAACAAATTTTGGAGAAAATAATTCATCCAAATAGGAAAGATTGGAGCAAGCGCTTGGATGATGCATTGTGGGCTTACAGGACAGCATACACAAGAAAATCATGTGATAATTTGGGTGGAAAATTAAATTCTAAAGAGATGTGTTTGCAGTTAAAGAAAATCATCATATTAAAAGTTTTTCTTTTTCTAGATCTTTCATGATAAGTGAATTTGTGCCTTTCTAGAGCTTCTAATAGAGATATAAAGTTGTGCCTATCTGGAGCTTTCAAGAAAATCATGTTTGAGAAGATTGACATTTTTATTATTGAAATGTTGAATGGTGTACACATTCCTTTTTTTCATGATGATAAACATGAATCTATGCTATGGGGATTGAGGAGGAGACCATATTAAAGTGAAAATTAGATTAATGCAATTTTTCTTTAAAAAGAGTCAAGCCCTCCTCATTTAGCTTCAGAATTTTTCACATCTTAATCCTACCAACTGAAAGGCACAGAAAAACCCTAAAAAGTCCTCATGATAAACATTTTTCCTTCACTCACATCAGGTGGAGATATAGGGATTTCTCAAGCCTATGGTGACCCTTGTATGAGTTTGGATGAGAAAGACATTGTTTAAAAATTGACATTTGTGTGATAAGAGAGAATTCAATTGAGGTAAGTTTTTTGTTCTTGGGAGCATAAATGAATTAGAAATATATTGAATGATATAAATTGAGAACTTGAAATAATGGTTTTTTATGAGTCATTATATCTTTTGTTTCTTGGTGTGAAATTTTTGGTTCTCAAGGATATGTGTTTTAAAATTTCTTTTGATTTGATATTGATGTTTACTTGATATAAGGTTTTTCCTAGGAGTGAAAATGGGTAAGTGTGGGGGAGTCGATAAAACAGTATTTTGTGAAATATTTTATTGATAATAAATGACATAATTTCCACACATTGTGCTAAATATGTTCATTTATGAAATATTTGGGATTAGATCATTCATTTGAGATTTTGATGAAAATTCCAGTTTTACCCTTTTAAAACACACTGTAGTATTTCACACATATATATTTTAATATGACTTATTTGAACTTAAAATTTTGTAACAGTGTTCCTCACTTAATTTTCTACAACTTTTTCTGAGGACATTGGAGCTAAATCATTCATTTGGTTGGACTAAATGGACCATGAAGGCAAAGGTGGGCTAGACCTGCCAGATTGGACATTGGTTCGATATTTAGGACATAACCCCTTCATATGAGCTTGTATTGGGCCCAAATTTTGATTGGATCTCACCAAACTAATTTTGAACAAATCATTATTCTGTAATAATCGCTGGTTTATGCGTTTTGGGGGTCAAATGTGTGGTTCAAATTGGCTTAAAATATTTGGACGAGATTCCCCATTCTCACTTGAAACCTCTTTAAACCTAGCCTCCCCTCCACTCTATAAATTCGAGTTTTTATCATTTGGAGGGGTTGGGGACATGCATTGGAATTTTTAGGGAAGAGGATAAGTGGATCCACTCCAATTATCCAACCATTTCAATAAGGTTAGCTCTTGAAGCAAGGATCACTTCGACGAAGCCTTCTTCTTCTTCTTCTTCTTGTAATACTTTTGTTTGTTTAATAAACTTCTTTGTTCTTATTTTATTTATTCTCTTATATTCTGTTTTTTTAAAATTTATTATTATCTTAATATTCCTAATTTTTCAGGAATCAAGAGTAGAAAAGTGATTGGGTTCTACCCTTTCTAAACCTTTTCACATGCAAAACATTTCTAAGATGACTACACCACCCATGGAAGAGTAGTTCTTTTTTGTAATCGATATACCTGTAACCTTAATCATTCATTTATTTTGAATCAATGAGATATTGTAATTAACTTAATATGATCTATTAAATGATTTTTTAATTTAAATGAAACTAATCAAGAAATTCAACAATTTACACAAAAACACGCGTGGTTGGAAGTTGTGTAAATTGTGAGAGTGTGATCTTAATCGGTAATAAAAGACTACATGGGATAAATTTGTAGAGTTAAAATATAATCCCTAAACTCAATTAATCCTCATTTACACAGTGTATATGTGCTCTCATTAACCACTAAACATAATATAACCTAATAACATCAATCAAAGAAGGGTGATGTGATTGCATATTCTGAAGCTAGCCTAGGGTTTGAGTAATTTCATCTTTGTGGTTAAGTTAACTCCTGTAGGGTTAGAGGGTTAACAAATTAGAGGATTATAATTAAATGGATGTTAATTTAAATGATAATGACAAATAATTTAGTGAATAGGTAGAGTTAGATCAATTACGCCTTTAAAATATTGTCTAAAAAACATCTTCTTGTTGTGTCTTTTTAATCGAAATCCATTTCAAAAATAAAAACAAAAAAATGAAGTCTTCTTCCAGTAAACTTCTCCTAGTTTTATAAATGATAAAAAAAATAACCCCATCCTTTCATATAGTTTTTTTATTCTATTTTGCTTTATTTTTAGAATAACTTTAAGAATTTTTTTTAATTTTCTTCCTCCTTTGAGAGATGACCTTGATCAACCACTCTACTTCACCAAAGTGTCCTGAAACTGAACATCATTTGAAAGCACCCATGACAATGCCTTTCAGTATTACAAGTTGAAAAACTCCATCATGAATGGTAGGTTTGTTGGATATCTATGAATTAAATCCAAAAAATAAATCTTTGGAGTATCCAAAATTTACTACAATGAGAATCCAATTCTTCCTAAATACACAAAAAGGAATAAGTAATGAAAGAAATAAAAATATAGTTGATATGATTAAATTGTAGTGTTTTACCCCTATATCATTGGTATTAAAAAGAGTATGCCATCCGTAATTTTGTTTTCAAATGATTTGAGAAGGGATGGAATTAATTCACCCTCTTTATCATCATTTATTTCTTATTTTGAAGAGGTGATGTGAGGACTAATGAGTCCAAATTTTTGTTCATGGGGAAATCCCTTCAATTGTATTTCATATATATGCCTGCAAAAAATTTGAAATTTATTTAGCCATTATTATCATAGTATATCAGCTTTTGTAAAATAAAATCATGAAAACATACCTCATGTATACGTTTATAATTGAGGTGCCTAGCCATTCATACTTGAGAATTTAATATAAATTGTCATCACTAATGAAATCTGATTCCTCCTCTTCATATATATTTTTTTTCAAAATCAATTATTTGGGTATTATTTTCTATCAACTTTGTATCCACATGATTATGCAATGATATTAAATGTGGATATAGAATGGGCGGGGTGAAGTTTCTCTCAATAGATCACTTTGAACAGTAAATTGATCCTTAAGATATTTTTGAGCCGATGTTTCATTACACCCCATTCCCTTTTTCATTCTATAATAATATTCATTGGTTCAGACCTTGTTTCATTAAATATGAAAGGTTCAACTTGAAAAATAAATTGGAAATTAATACCTCCTTTTTGACATGTTTTTTACAAGAACTGATGGCCATGTGATAAATGTTCCAACAGCTTGTTCGATTGTATGAATATCATCATCGTTATTTAGAATAGTTAGCTTAGTGATCAATGTATTATTAATGTTAATCGACACTTTAACATGACCTATTAGAAGTGTTCTATTTTATAGCATGTCGTTCGGCATATTGAACATCGTAGCCCTCACTAAAAGGTGATAGGTGGGAGTTGATAAATGTAAATCCTAGTCATTTTCACCCTATAGAATATCAGTACAGGAAAGTTATCAGTGTCTATGTGATTCACATTTCACATAAAAAATTATTAGAACATCGATTGCCTCATCTAAGTCAAGTTTTTGTGGGGAATGGCTCGCCTCAAAGCTCATGGGGGTGGGGTGGGATCTTCACGCATGAGTTGTTGTTGAGTTGTTTCTTCTCTTTTCCTCCCCCCATCAAACTTGAAATCATCTCTCTCTCATATTGTAATTCTTCTTGAAAAATAGCTATTGTTTCTCTCAACATTTTCATTACCTCAGTTTGATCCTCCGCTTGTTTTTCTTTCTGAAAATATGGTTGGGGTGTCACCCCAAAATCCGTACCTCTGACATGGCCATACTGTTATGGTTGCTTCAAGGATGCTAAAAGTATGTCTGCATCTGGTGTGGGTGTTGTTGATTCTTGTTACTATGTCAGATATAAAATGTAGAAAAATAAGTAGTCATTGTTATATAATATCGATTTAAAGAAACTCAAATTTATATGATGTCATACTTACACATGTTTCCCACAAATTTTGTGTGTTTTAATCTATCTATATCCCTTATTTATTTACGCGAGCCTCCTTCCATAGAATATGGCATGGGATGGAAGTGTCTTTTGATTTTTATTCATAAATCTGAATATAAACATAGAAACATTTTTATGGTGTTGTTTTATGTCATATAAAAGTATTATGATATATTTAAAATACGTACCAATTTTTTCTCAAATTAAGTGTACCCCATCCTTGCTTTACAGTAGGGGTATGCTAGTTTTGTTGCATGTTCTTTATTTTCAACACTCAGTTGCTATTTCATAAATAAAAAATTGTTAATCAAAGTAATGAATGCAAGTAATGTCAAACAATGTATTACCAGACATAATGTACTTGAAAAGTTTGCGCTGTACGATGGATACAAAATGCATCCCACACTCCTTGGGATATCAAGTGTGCATAAAGAGGAGGTGGGTGTGGCTTGATTTCCCCTTCAACATATTTAAGATGATATTTCATTAAAATTGTATGGAAACCTCTATGAATCATTCCTGCAACTCTAAATACATATTCCTTGTGTGAAGCATCTACTATAAATGCACTCTGTAATGGATGATTAAGATTAAGTCAATTTTTTAGTATTTTATTTTATTTTAATAAATTAAAGAAATGATATCATAATGTTATTGTAATCTCTTCCTATATTAGTGTCTTCATACCAGTGACAACATGGTGCCATGACTATACATCATTCTCCATGTGTTGATAAGTGATGATTCCAATGTAGCTAATAAACATGGATTTGTCAGGGTTAACATGATGGCCTTGCTTATTCCATCCCACCACAAATTTGATACCTTTTTCTTTTTAATTAAGGATTTTGGATAAAATTTTCAAACTACGGTGCTCTTGTTTTTTTAGCTTCGTTGGGGTTTCATTGCCTACCATTTCCTCAGTTTTATCATCATCATCATCATATTCTTTCGGAGTGATAGTATTGACACTGGTACCAAAAATAACAGGTTAAGAAACCTATTGTACCTCAACACTGGGACTAGTAGAAACAGGTTGAGAAACCTATTATTTCCCTTCATCGAGACCAGTAGTAGCAGGTTGGGAGACCTGTTGTGCCTTGGGATTGGGAACATCAGTAGGTACAGAAGTTATTATATGCAGAAGTGGTTTAACATTCAATTTAGATTACATAAAAGTAGCAGCAAATAGATAATAACATAACATAACACAATGTATATTGCAATAAAAAAATAACCTGATTATTGAACTATTTTTTTAAGGATGAAGATATTTGAACCCTCTATCAACTATGTAAATCCCATCATTATGGTCACCTCTGACAAAAAAAATTCCATCTATATTGGTACTGCTAAGAAATAATTTCAAAGTCTCAATGAAAGGGTTATCCTCCATTGAACTTTCATCTAACCCTTCAGTTGTTTTGGTCGATAATAGAAAAATTTACCAGTTTCGGTTTGCAGGATCTGGAACATAAAATATTTGAACTACCTGTGATTCCATTATAAATGGTTCATCTCTCTCTCCTTCCTTACTAAAATCAAATTTCATGAATCCAAATTCATCTATTTTAACAGCACTCATGTTATCAACCCACTTTCATTGAAAAATTGGCACTTGGAATTTTGTATAATCCAGCTCCCATATTTGTTTAATGATGCCAAAGTATGACATATTCGCATAAATTAGATTTTTGTCCTTAGCACCAGAAACATGTATCGCTTTATCCACAAGTGTAACTACACTATTCTGCATGGTACGGTTTTCATCATGTTCATTAGTATAGAATGTATAACCCTTAACTATATATGCATTGTAAGATAATACATACACACTTGGTGTAGTTGGGGTTTGTCTTAGTGGTAAGCACCCTGTAATCCTACATGAAAAATGGGGGTTCAAAACCCATTGGGCGTAGGTACTGTAGTAGTGATGTAGCAGTACTGTAGCAGCGGCAGGTACTATAGATCGGTGGGTACTATAGTGGCGGCATGGCACTGTAGCGGTGTCAGTACTGTGCGGTACTGTAGCAGCCGAGTTACTATTCACAGAATGGCAATTGAGCCAAAAAATTGGGCCTACGGGCTATGTAATGGGCTACAGGCCCACTAGGACTTCGGGTTATGTAATGGGTCTCCCTCTACCCAGTTAAAAGAGGTCTTTGATTTGCTTTAATAATAAAATGAGGCTTCAGCCCCAACCATTAAAAAATACACACTTGGTCCTCCAACTTTCCATCAAAGTCGTTCTGAAATTGAGTCTGGATTTTCATCTAACTTTTTAAAAATATGGTCCCAAAACCATCCTATAAACTATCAATTATGTGTATCTCATATCCATTTTCACCCCTAGATGGATTCAAATGCCTAATAATTTCTTTGTGGGTTTGAACATATGGGTCAACGTCAAAACTGTTATGAAAAATGTAAAGGTGGGTCTGCTCTTGATCTATAATATTGATTGTGACAACCTCTCTTCCATAAATTCCTTTGCCCTCAAGTTTCCCAGTGTGACGAGATTTCGATAGGCCAATGTTATCCACACCAAAAAGGTATTCAGTACATAATTCAATGGCTTCCTCAACAATATATCACTTCTCAATTCAACCCTATATCCGAATTTGATTTTTGACATACCCTTTAAAAATATTCATATATAGTTCAATGGGGTACATCCATATATAATGTATAGGACCACTTAGTTGAATCTATATCACCAAATGAACTATAAAATGAACTATCATTTCAAATAATGTCAGCAAATTTTTTTTTACATTTTTTAATGGTGAAGGGAAATAGGACTTTAGCAAGATGGGAGACCATATCTCTCTAAAATTCTCAAGTGGCTAAGTCTCCTCTAACCCAATTCTTTCAAGTTTTACCATTATGGAATATTTTCTCATGTCTGAGAGGTTTTAATATCATTACTTCATGAATTATCATATGATACAGACACCCCTTGTGCAATGTATTGTGGAAGAAAAGCATGAAGAGGATGCCCCTGAAGAAAAGTTTCACACTCGCTCATTCCCTAGTAGATCTTAGGGGATCTCCTTTTTGGATGCTCTGAAGAATTCAGACCTGAGAAAAGACATCTCAATAAATCCTCCGCTTTTCAAGCGACTTGATGACATTGGTTTCATGGGGGAAGTAGACCCGTATGCACTTCAACAACGCATGAAACTATGAAAATTATCTATCATGGTTTTCATCTCTTACCTCAAAGGTGAACACCCTTGGCCCCTTCTTGATTTACAGTCACGTATTGCACACTGATGGAATATACCAAACTAGAAATTTATACCTATAGGCAAGGGATATTATCAAATTCTGTTCAAATCACAATATGATCTAGAGAAGGTTTGGAAGATTGGAAATATTAATCTAAAGACTATATTTCTTAGAATAACTGAATATGACTTTTCTTTCAACCCACACACATATAGGAATACCATGGAACAAGTTTGGGTAAAACTATATGGCCTAAATTGGTACTTTTGGCACACAAAATTCTGAATGATATTGTTTCCTGCATCGGATCTCCTCGCAAATTTGACAAAAGAACTTTGAATGTTGACTTAGGCCTCTTTGCGAGAGTTATGGTAGAAATTAACTTAGATTAAAAGCTAACAAATATGATCAATTCCAATGATAAAGATTACAAAACTGAAATTATAATATAATATGAGAGGAAGCCTCCCTTTTGTGAGCTTTTTAAGATAATTGGACATACAATCTCCAATTATAGGGTGGTTAGAAAACAATTTAATATTCCAATTGAAAAAGACGGGAAGGAAATAAGGAGAAACAAAAAAGACAAAGATCCCATATTGGACATACCTGAACCCTCCAAAAAGAAGCCTAAAATCTGGGTGAAAAAATCACAAATCCTGACACACATAGGGGAAACTCGGGTAAAACCTGGGTAGATGTTGTTGAAGAGGATGAAAACTCTATTAAGGAACAAGGCCTTATAAAATATATTCAGAATCTGGTTTTAGAAACTGTTAGGCTATCCAATCATGTTCATTAAAAAGAAGAATTCATTACTTGTCCATCCAAAAAGGTATCCAGCTCTAATCTCATCAAAAATAATGAACACACACTTAGTGGGAGGGGTAAAATATCTCCACCTAAACAAATGAAATTCAATGCTTCCAACATAGGAACTGCAACTAATCACAATGTTGATTACTCTCTACAAACTGTGGTTGAACCCAACTACTCAGCTTTGGGTTCTGGACAGAACTAGAAACCCTCCCTACTGAATATTACTACTACTCAAGAGATAATAAATGAGACCAAGAATCAAACAAATGGTTTAGGTTCTCTTCCCTCTGCTCACAACACCTCTGACTCTAAAATTATTGATGCCAATGGCAGAGCTATAAAAACTGGGAAACCCTCTACTAATCTAAAGTTTGTTCAAACCAAGACATAGTCCAATATTTCTAAGGTTCATGTAACTATTACTAAGTCCTTGAAATCTATTAAATATATAAAGTATAATAGACCCTCGGTACAAGACCCTTTTCAAATGTGGGAAAATAGTGACTCTGTTGATAAGAAGAAGTGTCTTACAAATACTCTGGACGATGTCAAAGTCCAGGAACCCTTAGCCACAGCTGCTTCTGGTGTGGAGGAGAGCCCAGGTACACTTCCTCCCAATTTTACTAATTTATCTATTAATGGTACTCAAGTGGTAGGAAATTACTGTCCTAATTCCTTGATGTTGTGTAATATTAACTCTTTGTAATCAACTCTAAATGCTTCTCTAAATGAAACAATTAAGAGGACTTTCAAAATAAAGAGTTAAAGCAACCCCCATTCCATATATAATAATGAAGATACTCTATATATGATGTATATATCCAAAAACAAGGCAACTGAATTAGGCTCTTCTCACCCTAATCACATTAAATCTATCAATAGTTCTAATGAGATGGAGACCACTGGTTTGGCTGTAAAATCTAGGAACCCTCATACAAGTCCAAAGTCTGTTCAGGATGAGTCATGGACCAATCATTCTAACACTGATAAAAAAAATATATAACACTAGAACCTATAAAACACACAAAATAAAGAACACCCTCAGTACAGGACCCCATGCTAATGAAGGAACATACTGAATCCACTGGGCAGAGGCACCTTCCATCAGATCTAGACACTGTCAAATAGTAGAATATAGATGCTTCAAAGGATCCAGGTACACCTACTCCTCTTTCTATAAATTTACCTTTTGATAGTGCTCAATCTGTAGATAATAAGAACCATTCTGAGCATCTTGGAACTCTGTTATCTAACCAAAATACCATTTCTTGGATGCTATGTAATGTGAACAGTACAAACTCAATTATGAATACTTCAATAAATGAATCTACAAAGAAGAACCATGTCATACCTAACAATGAATAGTAACATACCACTAATAATAATAATGCTCAAAATTTTAGAAGGTCTTCTAGAAATAAAGGTTCCAGAAAGAATAAAAAATAGAGTTCTAACTCTAAAACCATGCTTAAATAAAGACTATTTTTTGGAATTTTCAGGGTATTGCCAACTCTGACACATTCATTGTTCTAAAAAGAATGATTAACACTCATCACCCTATGTTATTTGATATTACTGAGCCCGAAATTAATTATTCTTATAAATACTCTCACTTGTTTCAACATAATTATATTTTTACAGGCACAGTCTAAAATACCTACAATGTTGAATCTCTATGGATTTTTTCACACTCTTCTTTACATAATGTTAATATTTTTAGTTTTTCTGATAATATTTTTATTTGAAATATTAATACTAATGGAAAACACCTCTTATGCTCTTTTTTTATGCTAAAAATATATACCAAGAAAGGATAACTCTTTGGAATTACCTTTCTTATCTATAAACTAATATTAATTCCCCTTGGTTTCTTCTTAGAGACTTAAATGTCATTCTCAACTCAAGTGAGAAAATTGGACCTTCTCATGCTTCTATTTCCATGAGATAATTTAAAGGTTCGATTGAAGACAAAAATATCATTGAAATTAATCTCACTAGTGCAAAATAAACTTGGTATAGAAAACATTACAATATATTGGTTTCTTCAAAATTAGATAGAGCCTTCACGAATTTCCTTGCTTCAGATAAATGGGACATTATCTCCAGCACCACCCTTCATAGGATGAACTCTAACCATCACCCTATTCTTATCATTGTCTCCACCAAAAACATGAAACCCTGGTTACCCTTCATAATTAACAATGTGTGGTTCTATGATGAATATTGTACTAATTTCTTCCAAAACTATTGGTCTTCAATGTCTCACAATAATGATGCCTTTACCTGTAATGTCAAATTAAAACATCTCAAACAAGCTCTCAAGAGTTGGTGGAGTTCCAAATCCAAAAAAAAATAATGACATCCTTCTTCTTGAGAAATAACTCAATGATATTAAAAAACCACCATCTATGACCTCAAAATTTATTCAACTCAATAAATTAACCTTGTGGTTAAACTCAACTCTCTACGAACTTTTAAAGAAAATAAGAGAAAACAAGTGTTTAAAGCCAAATGGTTAATAGATGGAGATAGAAATACTAAGTTCTATAACTCTCTTAAAAGAATTAGAAAGGCATGCAAGCTAATAACCTTTCTAAAGATGGGGAAAAGCTACTTGACATTGAATATGACATTTCTCATCATATATTCTACCACTATGAAACCATTTTTAATGGTCCATATATCAATAAAGACCTCATTCTTGAGATCATTCCAATGGTGGTCACTGATGAAGACAACACATTCCTTCTCAACATTCTACTAGATCATGAAATCAAAGACACTATCTTTAGTCTAAATACAGATACTTCTCTGTGTAACACCCCAAGCTTCCACGGTACACTTCTCTTTGAATAATAAAATAGCATGCATTGTATGCAACTTCGAGTTCTAGCACACCACGACCAATCAAATTAGCCTTTATGAATAGTAATACCCAATTTTTGAAATTTTATAAATTCTAATTTTTAAAATGGACTTCATTTTTGGATTCAGAATGTCAAAATTATCTTAGGGTGAATTTTGGTATTTTTCTGAAAACTTTCAATTTTGGATGAATAGTGAAAAACACTGTGTTATTGTTTAAAACCGAATTTTATTTAAATAATTATTATTTTTATTTTTATTTATTTTAAAGTAAAACTATGTGAATAATACCTATATTAGTTCAATTTAATTCATTGGAGTCATTTTATAATAAGATTAGATGTATAAAATTTTATTGAACTTTTTAACGTCTTTTTCCCACCTTCTATGCACATTTGAAAATATGCATAAAATGTAAGAGTACCACTTCTATGAATTGAATTCAAAAAATCTGAGAGACACGGTTGACATCAGTAAGTAAATTTTGGTTCAATAGGATGAAAATAATTTTTTGGTGAATAGTAACTTTTGGATTTTATTTACCACAGTTAAAAGTAAATAGGGTAATTAAAGGTAAAAATGATATTATAATTACCCTAAAACATGTCCAAATTCTATTGGATAAGTTTATTTAGACCAAAATAAACCTTAGGAATAAAATATTATCCTCTTTGATCTAATTGAATTAGATTAGGACATTTATTATTATTTTATTTAAAGAAGAGTTAATGGTGTTAAATTCAAATTTTCATAACTAAAACATTTTTAATATAGGGTTATAAATAAGATAAATTCAACTATAAATATTAATAAGAAATATAAAAAGATTTAATACATAATGGTATTTTATTTATAATTTTTTATACATTAAATAATTAAATTTATTTATGACACGATGATGATGCATTAATTACCTTATTAATGAAAGATTAAAATAATTGATATTATAAATATAACAATAAATTTAAATTGAGACTTCTGATGCATTCCACGAATTTTCTTGGTTAATATTACATGTTAGGATTGATTTAATGAATTTTTTTTTGAAGTAATCAACTTTTGTTTACTTTCACAAAAAACAAATACTAAATAGTGTCAAAATTGATATAAATGAGTTTTTAAAAAAATAATAAATTATTAAATGATATAATATTTATAAAAATATAAGTTTTTGCCAAAGAACTTGAATAATTATATATATTATATTAATTAACTAGTTGGAGTTATTTGGTCATTTTATAGTAAGTTTATAAACCATGTAATATAAAAATACAAGAAGACATTGTAAAAGTTAAACTATTTAACTAAGAGTTAAATCTAAAAGATAAGGTTAATACGGTGACCTAAACCTGTATAAAACCTATTTTTTGAGAGGTTTTTGACCCAAAACCACTTTATCCTCGAAATAAATCTTTTTTTATCCATTATAAACAAAATATGATTGTATAATAAATTAATATTTCAAGATTTTCCTAAAGTAACTCTCCCCTATCTTATAAAAGGGTACTTCCCATTCTCTCAAAATCACACCTCCAAAGTCATTTGGCTTGGCCAAACCCTAATTAAATATCTTCCCAACTACCCTCACTTCAACCTAAAGTCCTTACTTTGATCAAAAAGCCATCTTAAGGAGCCCTTTTGGTCGAATCAAAAAAAATTACCTGAATAAGATGTAATAATTTCATCACCTCTTTCAAAGTTCTTTTCATCTTCCACTTCCTATTTCTTTGTTGTTTCCATACCAAAATAATAAATTTAGTACCTTCTACATATTGTGATTTTATTATAAATATGTTACAAAAATATTCATTATTCTATCCATCCTATGAATGAAAAAGTCACCATAGGTGC
Source organism: Viscum album (assembly GCA_963277665.1). Classification (NCBI taxonomy): domain Eukaryota; kingdom Viridiplantae; phylum Streptophyta; class Magnoliopsida; order Santalales; family Viscaceae; genus Viscum; species Viscum album. The sequence continues at coordinate 1,313,522,752 of OY728126.1, read as the reverse complement.
GTATATACGGCTTACTGTCTCCACGTCGTGGTGTAGTTTGTTATTCAACACTTAATTATTTGGATGGGTATAATAATGAGTATAATTGATGTAAATAATAAATATAACATGTTAATGATTCTGTATATATGATATATCATCTAATTACATAATATTTCTCTATCAATAGAATGGTATTTTCTCTCGTACGTACATACGGATTACCGTCTCCACGAATGCAATGAGATTAATTCCCTATCGTAACCATTCAAGAATAATTTTTATTTTATGATTAAAAATAATGTTTAAGAACTTAATATCATTCTGTATATAAATAAAATACATCCTATCCATATCAAACATGACTTATTTAACAAAACATATAAAGTAAAATGAATTAGTTAACACCCGAAACAATGATACTACTAAATTATTATTAACAAATAAATATTAGAAGATCATATATGATATCATATTTATATAGGTAGTTCTTTTATAATTTAATAACAATGATTTAACTATTATACAGAAGGTTAACTTACCCTCAACCAATGAAAAGCACAAGGTAAGGGTTAATTTTATAATCTCTTTATCATCTGAGGTTGTTTATATGTGAGTATCTACTGGGACCTCTTAATCATCCACATCCATGTTTCTTAAAAATGTATTTCAAAACATTTTTAATATTTACTAGACTATTGTTTAAATTCATTTATACCTTGTTTGAATTTTTATTAAATGTTTTGAAATGAATCTTTCTATCGCTTTCCAAAGAAGGTACTTTATGAACTTTTCGACAAATTAAGGTAAGAATGTTTTTTTAACTAACACAGCGGGTGCGGCTATTTTCCACCATTATAACACCTTCGAAGCTTCCCTTACAATCTTATAATAATATTTTCAAAATAAATATTTTCTTTTATAATTATGTGACTTTTAAATGATTTCAAAATAGAAAGATATATTTCTCTCAAATAGTTTTGATTTCATCTATGTCAACATCCTTTGATGGATTTTACACTTGTTTGAAGTTGATTTATTATGATACAATCTTTCATAATGTATTAAAGGTTTTTTGATATGTTTGACTATAGATGTTTTATTGTATACCATTCATGGTTTATGGTAAAATTATTAACATTTCGTATGATAGTTTTAATATGAATTTTTATGTTAAGTTTCAACCTTTTCATATGAGGAATGAATTGGACTTAGTATGTGATGATTGGAGCCCTCTATAGCTCCTCGATGAATCCCTATGTCTCCTAAGACAAACTAGTGTCTTGGAATAAGGCCTTGACAAAATATTATTTTTAGTCTTGGCATGAGGCCTTGACTATGTGGTTATGATGTCCTACATTATACATTCCATCATTATGAAATTAGCTATTGATATTACATGTGATTATTCGACTAGTATAATATCCATGTGAATAAGTAAATGGAGTTATTTGATTTATCTTAGCTATATTATTCTGAAGTTTAAGTTTAAAAGGCTTGTGTTTTAGTCTTATACATTGCCTTAAATTTTTATGCTTATTTATGATAGTTTTCACTATATTGTTATCCTTACTGAGCATCTAAGATCACCCCTTTCTATGTTTTGTTTTTTCCAGGATGTGAAGAAGTATATTATGAATGACATGCATGGATAGTCTAAGGGATATGAATGTGTTCAAAAAACACATCATGCTGTTGTTTTCCATTTCATAATGTATTGTAAAACTTATGTATGTATCTAGTACTTCCAAGGCTATTAAACTAATCGGTATTCAGAGACTTGATATCTTGTGATCATTCCAATGTTATATAATAATGAACCGACTCTAGTTAACTAGGGTCAGGGTGTTACAGTTTGTATCAGTGGAAGTTTAGTACAAACCTTTGAAACTAGATTTAGAAAAACTCTGATTAGAGAAAATTACACTAAGATGGGCTTTGAGGATTAGTATAAAAGAACTTCCTAGAATTTTTATAATGTAGAGAATTTGTGTATTTCCCAAGATATACATCCTTGTCTGGATATGATTAGGTAGAGGCGGATCTGGCACAGTTGTACCTAGAAGTGAAAACTTCGATAAGGAGTTTCGGGCTTGACCCGGGGTATCTTGGTACCTAACAACGGGTCTTGCTGCACTCTTGGTTACGATGCTCTCTGGGGATATACTTAGGATAATTCACATTTTCTTTAAAAACCATTATGAAGGATTTATGAGTGAATACTTCTTCAAATAAAACATTTTTTTATGATTATGGATTATATGCATAAACTGTTCAATTTATGTTGGGTATTTTACTAGTTTGGAATTATGTATTGTGATTCATCAACTAATCTAGTGTATTTCATTGTTTAGAAATGGTGCCTAGTGGAAGGAATTGAAACTGTATCAATGCACATAATCCATCTAGGAATTTACCTCCTACTCATGATAATTATAGTGGAGCTGGTGATTCAATTGGTGCTGAAAAACTTATTACCATATTGGGACAACTCACTTAGGTTATGAATAATAACCTTACCCATATGGAGAACCCCAATCCACAATGCGGAGGATAAATGTTAGACATATTCATGAGGAAACAACCACTAACATTCAATGAGGCTACAAATCCATTTGTAGCGGAGCAATGGATAAGTTCCTTAGAGAAAATATTTCATGCTTTGGGGAGTAGTGGAAGGGAAAAGTTGTCATGGAAGTTTGTCACCTCACATGAGATGCAGATCAATGGTGGTCATTGATTCAAAACACAAAGGAATATGATGAAGTATAAAATATGGAATGGAGGGAGTTTAAAGATATTTTCTTAGAAAAATACTTTTTTCATGACCATCGAGCAGATATGGAAAGACAATTTCTAAGTCTAAGGAAAAAGGAGGATGAGAATGTCACAAATTATGAGGCTAAATTTACAAGGATGGATAGGAATTCAGTAGATTATATACATAATCCAATGAGTAAGATTTATCAATTTTTTTATGGATTTTTTATATATAGTGATACTCCAAAGAAAGGAATTGGTTTTTTCCTTATGCAGAATGAAGGAGTTATTTCCTATGCATCACGACAACTAAAAATTCATGAACAAAACTATCCCACTCATGATCTTGAGTTAGCAGTTGTAATATTCAATTTGAAAATATGGAGACACTATATCTATGGTGAGAAATGTGATATATATACTAATCACAAGAGTTTAAAGTATATTTTCTCACATAAATAATTTAACATGAGGAAAAGATGATGGCTCGAACTACTCAAAGATTATGATTGCATTATACACTACCACCCAGGGATGGAAAATAAGGTGGAAGACTCTTTGAACAAAAAGGATCATGGAGTTTTGAACAAGATGAGATTTGAAAGGGATACTATGTTCATGGATCTAGTAAAGACGGATATGGGAATAATCATGGAAGGTTTGTCAAACCATCTTTACTAGAAAGGATAAAAAGTTCCTAGACTGATGATGAGGTGTTTAAAAATAAAATTAAAGTTGTAAATGATGGGAGATTGATTGACTTTGTATATGAAGATGGAATTTTGAAATTTGAGAAGAGACTTTGTGTTTCTAAAATACCTGATCTAAAAAGGGAATTGTTGGATGATACTCATAGATCCAATTTCTCTATACACCTTGGTATCACTAAGATGTATAGATATTTGAAGGAACATTTCTAGTGGGACAACATGAAGAGAGAGACTACAAATTATGTGTAAAAATTTATGGTTTTTCAATAGTTGAAGGCTGGAAGAAAAAATCCTAGAGGATTCATGCAACCTCTTCCCATACCTGAGTAGAAATGGGATGATATTATGATGGACTTTGTCATGGGGATACCAAAGACACCAAGAAGTAATGATGCAATATGGGTCATTGTTGATCGTCTTACCAAGTCAACACATTTTCTTTCTATAAGAGAAGATTTACCACTTGAATTTTTAGCAATACTATATATTAATGAAATTGTAAGACTTCATGGAGTACCCCTATCAATTGTTTCTGATCGTGATCCCTATTTTACATCAATATTTTGGAAAAGTCTTTAGAAGGCCCCAGATACTAAACTTCATTTGAGCACTTCCTACCACCCTCAAACTGATGGACAATCAAAACAAACCATTAAAACCTTATAATACATGTTGAGATCTTGATCACTTTACTTTCAAGGTATGTGGGATCAAAATTTACCTATGGTAGAATTTTCCTATAACAATATCTTCCATTAAATTATTCAGATGGTGCCATATGAAGCCTTATATGGAAAGAGATGTCGCATACCAACTTGTTGGAATGATGTTGGTGAAACAAGACTCGTATGCCCATAACTTGTTGATGAAACAATGGAAAAGGTGAAGATTATCCAAAACCACATCAAAGAAGCTCAAATTAGGCAAAAGATCTATGCTGATAACCGAAGGAATGATTTGGAATTTCAAGTAGAGATCATGTTTTCTTGAAGGTATCTCCATGGAAAGGTGTTATACAATTTAGTAACAAGGGTAAATTAAGTCCCAGGTACATCGGGCCTTTCGAAATTCTAGAATGAATTGGAGTTGTAGCTTACCATTTGGTAATGTCGTAAAGTCTCTCCAAATTTCATGATTTGTTCCACGTATCACTATTTAGAAAATACATTTCTTACCTAATGCATGTTCTTACCAATGAAGAAATAGAACTGGAACCCAATTTTCTTATTGTGAAGAGCCTGTCAAGATTCTTGATTCCAGAGAACAAGTGTTGAGAAACTGGATGACTCTACTGGTAAAATTTCTATGGAGAAACCATAAAATGGAAGAGGAAACATGGGAACCCAAGGAACTTATTATGAAGAACCACCGAAATCTTTTTATGTGGTAGTATTCTAGAAATTTTTAGGATGAGATTATTTTAAGGAGGGAATAATGTAACACCCCAAGCTTCCACGGTACGCCTCTCTTTGAATAATACAATAGCTTGTGTTGTACGCAACTTCGAGTTCTAGCACACCACGACTAATCAAACTAGCCATTATGAATAGTAATACCCACTTATTAAAATTTTATAAATTTTATTTTTCAAAATGGAGTTCATTTTTGGATTTGGAATATCAAAATCATCTTAGGGTGAATTTTTTGTATTTTTTTGAAAACTTTCAATTTTTGATGAATAGTGAAAAACACTGTATTATTGTTTAAAACCGACTTTTATTGAAATAATTTTTATTTTTATTTAAATTTATTTTAAAGTCATAATATATTCGTAATACCTATATTATTTCAATATAATTCATTGGAGTCATTTTATAATAAGATTAGATGTAAACAATTTTATTGAAATTTTAAAGCCTTCTAGGCACATTTGCAAATTTGCATAAAACGTAATTTTACCTCTTTTGTGAATTGAATTTCAAAAATACAAGATACATAGTTGACATCAGGAATTAAAATTTGGTTCAATAGGATAAAAATAATTTTTGGTGAATAGTAACTTTTGGATTTTATTTACCACGGTTAAAAGTAAATAAGATAATTAAAGGTAAAATTGAAATTATAATTACCCTAACACATGTCCTAATTATATTGGATAAGTTTATTTCGACCAAAATCAACCTTAGGAATAAAATATTTTCATCTTTTATCCACTTGTATTGGATAAGGACATTTATTATTATTTTATTTAAAGAAGAGTTAAAAGTGTTAAATTCAAATTTTTATAACTAAAACATTTTTAATATAGGGTTATACATAAGATAAATTCGACTATAAATATTCATTAGAAATATAAAAATATTTCCTATATCATGGTATTTTATTTATAATTTTTATACATTAAATAATTAAATTTATTTATGACACAATGATGATGTAGTAATTACCTTTTTAATGAATGAATAAAATAATTGATATTATAAATATAACAATAAATGTAAATTGAGACTTTTGATACATTCCAATAATTTTATAGGTTACTATGACATGTTATTATTTATTTAATGTTTTTTTCTATGTAATCAAGTTTTTTTGACTTTCACAAAAAACAAATACTAAATAGTGTCAAAATTGACATAAATGAGTTTTTAAAACAAATAATATATTATTAAATGATATAATATTCATAAAAATATAAGGTTAAACCAAAGGACTTACATAATGATATATATGCCATTAATTAACCACTTTGGGTTCTATTATCATTTTATACTAAGTTTATTAACCATGTAATATAAAAATACAAGAAGACATTGTAAAAGTTAAAATATTTAAATAAGAGTTAAATCTAAAAGGAAAGGTTAATAAGGTGACATAAACCTGTCTAAAACCTATTATTTTATAGGTTTTTTAGACATATCTAACTTTTCCTCTAAATAAATCCTTTCTGAGCCATTATAAACTGAATATGATTGTATAATAAATTAATAGTTCAAGCTTTTCCTAAAGTGACCCTCACCTCTCTTATAAAAGGGTACTTCCCCTTCTCTCAAAATCACACCTCCAAATCCATTTTCCTCAGCCAAACCTTGCTAAAATATCTTCCCAACTACCCTACCTTCAACCTAGAGTCCTTACTTTGATCATAAATCTGACCTAATGAGCCCTTTTGATCAAATCAAAAGGAAGCACCTGAAGAAGAGGTAATAATTTCATCACCTCTTTAAAAGTTCTTTTCTTCTTCCACTTCCTCTTTCTTTTTTGTTTACATACCAAAATAATAACTACGTTACCTTCTACATACTGTGATTTTATTATAAATATGGTATAACAATATTCATTATTCTATCCAACCTCTGAATGATAAAGTCACCATAAGTGCGTACGTACGGCTTACCGTCTCCACGTCGTGGTGTAGTTTGTTATTCAAAACTTGATTATTGGGATGGGTATAATAATGAGTATAATTGATTTAAATAATAAATATAACAAGTTAATAATTCTGTATATATGATATATCATCCAATTACATACGATTTCACCATCAATAGAATGGTATTGTTGCTTGTACATTCGTACGGATTACCATCTCCACGAATGTGATGAGCTTCATTCCCCATCGTAACCATTCAAGAATAATTTTCATTTTATGATTAAAAATGCTGTTTAATAAATTAATATCATTAATTATATTAATCAAATACATCCTATCCATATCAAACATGACTTACATAACATAACATATAAAGTAAAATGAATTAGTTAACTATCAAAACAATGATACTACTAAAATATTATTAACAAAGCAATATTATAAGATCATATATGATATCATATTTATGTATGTGTTTCTTGTATAATTTAATAACAATGATTTAACTATTATATAGGAGTTTAAATTTTCTTTTACTAATTAAAATTACAAGGTAAACATTAATTTTACAACCTCTTTATTATCCGAGGTTGTTTATACGTGAGTATCTACTGGGACCTCTTTATCATCCACATCCATGATTCTTAAAAATGTATTTTAAAACATTTTTACTATTTAATATATTATGGGTTAAATTCATTTATACCTTCTTTGACTTTTTATAAAATATTTTGAAATGAATATTTCCATCGTCAGCGGCTCTTCTGCCTCCTCCTAGGTGAGTTCGCTGGGATTTCCCTATGGTTGATGCGGTTGGTTTGTCTGGTTACGGCGGGTTCTTTCGTTCCTTGGGTGTTTTCTTTGTTTTTGTGTTTTGTGTTGTGTTTTGTGGCTGGATCTGGTGGTTTTGTGCCGAGGTTTTCTACCTCGCTGATACCAGTGATGAGGGTTTCTGCCTCGTTGAAATCGGCGAAGGGTTCCACCGGCAGTGATGTTGTTTCTCATCGCCGGCGCGGGTGATTGCGTGATGATGGGCGTCGGTGAAGCTCACTGGCGTTATGGTGTTGGGATGATGTCTGAATGGTGTAGATCTGTTGTTGTTTGATGACATCGATGGATGAAGATGGTCGGGTTCTCTCACCGGCGACATGCTATTTTTTTGGTGAAGTTTTCCAGGGACGACCACGATGGTCGCCGGTGATGACGACGACGGGAGCCGGTGCATCTCGCCGGTGTCCCGGTGAATGTGTGGTGCGTGATAGTGGTTCGATTTGCGTGCGGGTTGTTGGATTGACGTGTGGTGCACGGCGCGAGGTATTTCAGTGCTGTTTCGGGATCAGTTTACAGGCTTGATACGATCGTGGGCGCGTGATGATGATACGGGTTCGAAGATCGAGGCAGCTAGTAGTGACCTAATTTTGAAATTTGAAATTTTTTTTTCGTCCAGATGTGGAGAAGTGGTTTAAAAGATGTATGGGTACCGACAACCCCTTAAACCAACTTCAGAAAATGAAAAAAAAATGATTTCCAGGTATTAAAGGTTTTGTGATATGTTTGACTATGTATGTGTTATTTTATACCATTCATGGTTTATGGTTAAAGTATTAACATTTTGTATGATAATTTTAATACAAATTCTTATGTTTTGTTTCAACCTTTTCATGTGAGGAATGCATTGGTCTTAGTAAGTGACAGGTGGAGCCCGCTATAGCTCCTCAATGCATCCGTAGGTCTCATGAGACAAACTAGTGTCTTGTCACAAGGCCTTGACAAAATCTTATTTGTAGTCTTGGAACAAGGCCTTGACTATGTGGTTACGATGTCCGGCATTATGCATTCCATCATTATGAAATTATCTATAGATATTACATGTGATTATTCGACTAGTAGAATATCCATATGAATAAGTAAATAGAATTATTTGATTTATATTTTCCATATTTTGCTGAAGTTTAAGCTTAAAAGGCTTTTTTTTAGTCTTATACATTGCCTTAAATTTTTGTTCTTATTTATAATAGTTTCTGCTATATTTTTATCCTTTCTCAGCATATGATCTCACACCTTTCTATATTTTATTTTTTCTGGGATGCGAAGAAGTATATTATGACTGACCCGCAGGGATAGCCTAATGGATATGAATTTTTTCAAAGGATACACCATGTTGTTTTTTTTTCATTTCATAATGTAATGTAAAACTTATGTATGTATCTATTAATTCCATAGATACTAAACTAGTAGGTCTTTAGAGACTTGATCTCTTGTGATCATGATAATGTTATGTAATAATGCAACGAATCTGGGTAACTAGGGTTGGGGCGTTACACTCCGGGTTCTGATGGTTTCAATAATGGTTTATTCCAACATTATTGGGATATGAATCATATTGATGTTTATAAATTTTTTAAATCCATTTTCTCCAATGGTATCCTTCCTCATGCTCTTAATTCCCAGTTTCTCACCTTGATTCCAAAAGTGTAAAATTCCTCTGAGATTCATTTGTTTCGACCCATTTCTCTTATCAACACTCTTTAAAAATCATCACTAAAATCAATTCAAATAGACTTTCAACTATAACCGAAAAACTTTTCTATCGGAACCAATTTGTTTTTATTAAGGGTCGATCCATTTAGGACTACATCTGTATTTCTTATGAGTGTGTCAATAATTTTAATAAGGCTAATAGAGGAGGGAATATTTATATTAAACTTGACATCATAAAATCTTTCGATACCATGGATTGGAGCTTTATATTCAAGGTTCTTCAAAGTTTTGGTTTTGGTGAAACTTTTATCACTGCAATCAAAACTTTCTTCAACTCCGCATCTATATCCATTTTGATCAACGGATCTCCAAAAGTATACATTAAATGCACCAAAGGTGTCAGACAAGGTGACCCCCTCTCTGCCATTCTATTCTCAATAGCATAGGACTATCTTAGTCATATGATCACCCATCTGGTGGAACAGAACAAGCTGAAACCCATCCATGTATTCAGAAATTTAAATGCTCCTACCCACCTTTTGTATGCTGATGACATCATCCTTTTCCTTCAAGGTGATAAAAGAAACATTATCCGCCTCAAAATAGCACTCTCACACTATAAATTGGTCTCTGTTCAAATCATTAGTTAGAATAAATCTTTTATAATCTTTGGGAAGAATTTTCCTACCATTAGAAAATGTGACATTATCAGTGAACTAGGACTGAAAGAAGGTACGATCCCTTTCACTTATCTTGGTGTTCCCATCTTTTGGGGACGAACCAAGGCTTCTCACTTTGCGACTATAGTTGACCAAGTTCTAAACCAGATATCTTCTTGGAAAGACAAATATCTCTTTATGGTTGGTAGGACTTGTCTTGTAAAATCCACTATTGTCTCCAAGATGGTCTACTCCATGATGGTATATAAATAGCATGTTGGTCTTATCAAAAAAATGAACACCACTATTAAGAATTAATCTGGAGTGGCAAAATTCTTGAAATAAATCTTGTGATTGTCCCCTCATCAACTCGCTACAAGCCCATTGAGAAAGGTCGTATAGGTGTTAAAAATATAAAGTACTTTAATGAATCCCATGAATCTAGGCTCACTTGGAACCTTTTTCAGAATACTTCAGAAGTTATTACCTTCCTCAAAAATAGATTTCTTGATAAACATAAAAAGGGTAATTAAAATTTCATTAAATCCTTCATTTTTTCCTCCATCAAAAATTCTTTCTCCATCATCATGAATAATTCCATATGGATACTCTCCAGGGAATCCTCCATGAAATTCTAGTTGGATAACTGGGCAGGCACACCATTAATTTCTATGATATCTCCTGATCAGACCCCATAGAATATCAACTACTCTATTAAATAAACCTTAAACTCTCAACTTAACCAACTCCCTAATACTATTATGAATATCATTTAAAATTACTCTTTCACTTGCACTAATGATTTATTAATTTGGGAACATACTCACAATGGTCTTCTAAACTCCAAAAATTTCTATAAACATTTTTTCTATAACTCTGATAATGATTACAGTTGGTTAAAACATTTCATAAAGCCTTAGATAAAACCTTCTAGATTCAATCTCATCTGGTGTCTTGCTCACAACAGAGTTCCCATAGATATTTTCCTTTAATATTTTGGAATTTAACTCTACTCTAAGTGAAAATTCTATAATCAACACAGAGAAGATGACAACCACCTCTTTCTTTATTGGGATATTTCTTCTACTCTTTGTAAATATATTATTGACATCATTTACTACAGATGGTTAAATTTTGACTCCGCCAAAACTCAACTAAAGAAATGTGCAGAAATGGAAGGCTTGCAGCAAATCAAGAACCTTCTCCTAACTGCAGTTTTTGAGCTCCACCATGTGATCTGGTATGATTAGAATGATATTATTCATAAGAATTACTCATACAATAAAAATTCAAGTTGGATGTGGATCCTCATTGCCATACATGAAGCTACTCTTATGAAAAAGAGGATATTGCGACAACATGATGCATGACTTCAAAATCCTGAGATGTCTTCAGATTAATGGAAATTTCTGTCAACCTTTCCACACTCTGGAGGTTTTCTATAAAGCACCTATTCCTGGATGGATCAAAATTAACATTGATGGCACCTCCAAAGGCAATCCGGACCCTGTAGGATGTGGTGCTATCTTCAGGAATCATCTATGTCAGATCCTTGGTTGCTTCATGGATAGTTGTGGCATTTCCACCTCCCTTGAAGCTGAGATGATGAGCTTAATTCATGATATTACCTTCACTAAGCTCTTTGGTTGGAATAATCTCTGAATTGAAAGCAACTCGACGACCATCATGCAAGCGATTTGGAATGGAATTTTTCATCTTTATTGGCTGATTACTACTCATTGGATGGAATTCACCTGTTCTCTTATCAATCTCAATTATATCATCACTCATGTTTACCGAGAAGCTAATACAGTTTCTGATGGTCTGGCCAACATGTTAGTAAATCAAGAAATCACCTGGTTCGAAGACCTCCCCATTGATCTTATTTCATTACATGAAAAAGATTATAATATGATCTCGTATTTTAGACTCCTGTAAACTTTCATTATATTTTAATTTTTATTTGGTCTTTTAAAAAAATATCAAAGAAGGTCGGCAGAAAGAACATTTCCAATTCACATAATATGACAGCAATTTCTCTTTCCATAGTTGGTAATTTCACTGGGTCTATAACTTTGTTGCATATAGCATTGAATAAGAAATAGAACTTAGTTAATGTATGGAATACATTCTTGGTAAAAATGAAATGTAAAGCTATAGGAATTAGATGTTGCATTAAAACAAGGCATTCATGTGATTTCAGACCCTTTAACTTTAAATCCCACATTGACATGATGTTCTTGTTATTTTATGAATACCCCTCTGGAACCTTTATGTCATTCAGGAAGTTGAAAAATATATATCTCTCCTACCTGGAAAGAGGGTAAGTAGTAGGAGGAACAAATATTTGTTTTTCACCCTTCACTGGTGCCAACTCTTCTCGTATTCCCATCTCAACCATGTCCAACCTAGCCTTAATTCTATCCTTTTTTTATGGGTGCATTTATCAACGTTCTGATGACACTATCACATACATTTTTTTCAACATGCATAACATCAAGAAAATGTCTCACATACAGAAAATTACATTATAGTAATTCAAAAAAAACTAATCTATTTTTCCAACTAGTTTTCGTAAGGTTTTTCGAAAATGGTTTACCAAAAGTAGTGTCCAAATATTTTACTTTTTAAAATAATTTATCACCTGTTAGTGGATACAGTTTTGTAAGTTCTTCTAAAATTCCATTGAATAATATCATCCAAAATTGGTACTTATGTCTTCAGGGTAGAAATCTATGATGTCCTAGAAACATGGTTTTTGATGAATGCTTAAACCTAATTGACGGTGTACCTTTTTTGAAAATGGGACACTCTTGAGTTCCTTTAATACTATATCCTAACAAATTTCCATAAGCAGGAAGTCATTTATCATCCCATATAACATGGATCTCAAAGTGAAATCATCATTTTTGTAAGCATCATACAACGTAACACCTGAATCCCACAATAATTTCAAATCTTCGATCAATGGAGCCAAATAACATCAATATCATTAATCATTTGTTTTGTTCCTGATATAAGCATATATAACATGATTTATTTGCATTTTATACATAACAATGATGGTAAGTTATAATTTACCAACATAACCGGCCATGTACTGTGACTGCTTCTTTGAAAACCAAAAGGATTTAATCCATTTATAGATAATGCAAGATGAAGGTTTCTTGGCTCGTTTCCAAATTCAGGATACTCATGATCAATTCTCTTCCACTGAGGAGAGTTTGTCGGGTGACATATTTTCCCATATTTAATTCTTGTATCTGCATTCCATGTCAATTGTCTTGCAGTCTCCTCACTTCCATATAGGTGCCTAAACCTTGGAATGATTGGAAAGTACCATTAAATTCTCATAGGAACGGATTAATCTTTCTTGTATCGATAAGCACCACAATTTTGACATTATTTTAGTGATTTTTGGTCCTTTTGAAATAGTTCACTACTTGAATTTAGAGTTTTCCCAACGGTGTTATACCAACGATTTAAAGAAACTGTTGGTATAGTGTATAGAAGGTAACCTTTTCCAATGGTTTGTTCAAACCATTGGAAATGTGTAAACTAATTTTAGATTTACCAACGGTTTTCCAAAACTATTGGGAAATCATAAAAAACCCATTGGTAAAGATATTCTTTCCCAATGGTTTTTAATAACCGTTGGGAAAGATTTCCCCCAAATATAGAACACCCGAGCCCCCACTCCGCCCGATTGTAGACAGACCCTAATCGATCTCCTCCTGAATTATTCTCAGCCACGAGACTCCTTCCAGCCGAGATCCATCTTCAATCAAACAAATTTTTATTTCACACTTCAAATTAGTAAGTGTTACCTTATTTTTAGAATTATTCCTCTTTTTTTTGGTGTTTGATGTTTTGATTTAGGCTAAATTAGGGTTGTTGTCTATGGAACCCTTGGATTTGTTTTTTTTTTTTTGTTTTACACTTCAAAAATGGTAAGGGGTTTGTTTAGTGGGGTGATATGGTACTTTTTGTGGACCTTATTTTAGTTAAAAATTGTATTTTGATTTGGATAAATTTCTTTTTCAATTTGGGGTGGGGGAGGGTGTGAAGATGGGGTGGGGGAGGGGGCTGGGTTGTCCAAATGAAGTGGGCGTAGGGCTATTTGGGGTGGGGGAGGGTGGGCAGGTGGGGTGGGGGAGGGGCTGTCTAGGTAGGGTGGGGGATGGGTTGTCCAAGTGGGGTGACAGTAGGGCTGTCCAGGTAGGGTGGTGGGCTGGGTTTTCCAAGTGGGTGTGGGGGTAGGGGTGTCCAGGTGGGGTGGGGGGCTGGGTTTTCCAAGTGGGGTGGGGGTAGGGTTGTCCAAGTGGGGTGGGGGGCTGGGTTTTCCAAGTGGGTGGGGGTAGGGATATCAAAGTGGTGTGGGTGGGGTGGGGGTAGGGTTGTCCAAGTGGGGTGGGGGTAGGGCTATCCAAGTGGGGGGGGGGGGGGTTGTCCAAGTGGGGTGGGGGTAGGGATGTCCAAGTGGGTTGGGGGGTTGGGTTGTCCAAGTGGGGTGGGGGTAGGGTTGTCCAAGTGGGGTGGGGGGTTGCCCAAGTGGGGTCGGGGTAGGGCTATCTAAGTGGGCTGGGGGTGGGCTATCCAAGTGGGGTGGGGGGCTGGGTTATCTAAGTGGGGTGGGGGTAGGGCTGTCCAAGTGGGGTGGGGGGGTTGGGTTGTCCAAATGGGGTGGGGGTAGGGATGTCCAAGTGGGTTGGGGAGGGTGTGCAGTTGGATGAAGCTCATAACTATAAACTCTCTATAAATTCTGGAAGTATGAAAATGTATAGGGACAGTCGTGATCATTTTTTGGTGGGTTAACATAAAAAGTGTTTGATGTTTTTAGTCCTTGTTTATTTGGATTTTCTTTTGATGCTAATGTTTCTTATTGATACCTATGATGGAATTTATTTTAGTTTCTAAATCGGCTGAGACTCCCCCACCATACATAGTGTATGAAACCTCTACCCATATTTAACCATTCTGTTTACACATCCTATGAAACCTCTACCCTCATTTAATCAGTGAACTCAAGTCATTAATTCAAGCCTTCATTCTCACTAAAATGTAAGAAATTGAATGATGTATACCCATCCTCACATGATTTCTTACCTTAGATAGTGTCCAAAATATAGAATACAAGCTTTTGAATTCATCAGTTAACCAGGATCATATATTCCATTTCCCCCAAGATGACTGTACTAATATAACTTTAGGGTCAATTAAATATGGTTCTCATTGTACTCTGTATATTATGTGTCATTCTTGGCCAATACTCACATTTATGAGGGTGGGGTGCTTTTCAATAGCCATGCTGGCATGTGTAGACATCCATAAAAATGTTAGATAAGTCACAAGTTTAATTCAGTAATGTTCTTATCAATGACATACTCTATTATTAATCTAAAATTTAAAAATTAATGTTTTTGTCTATACATTATGAAATTAAATCTTTTTACAAGCCATGAACAACCTATTAGTGTAGAATCCTAAAGTTTTTTCACCCATGGGGTGCGCTTGACTTGGGGAAGTAATTGGGTAATGAAAGGTATGTCCATAGAGGAGCCAATAATGAGTTATTGAACATGAGTGAATGATTTGGGATGCATATACCACATAATGGGACCTGAGGCATGTTCCTCTTATAGACCTAATGAAAATGAATATAAATAATTTTTATTTTTATTTTTGAGTACTCGCACTCTTGATACCGAAGAACCGTATATGTTGGCATCAATGGCTAAAAAAGTTTTTTATGTCAAAGACCAACTTCGACCTAAATTTGGTGTCATAGTTGAAGTAATTCCAAGACATATTTTTTATGATGGTGATGATGGAATTGAAACTTTCCCTAGTGCCATTGGAACCAATCCATTTATTTCTTTTGATGACTCCAATAGCTCAATTTTCAGAGTTGATTGTGAACCTGAAGTTGTGGTTGAAAATATATAGAATCATTCATCCATGTTCTCAATTATTTTGGTTTATCTTGAGTTTGGTTGTTAAGGTTGGTAATATTAAAATTGATTTAGTATTGATCAAAAATATGTTTTAGCTGACTTGACCATTATGTGATGTGTACGAGTCAACCCTACCTCAATCTGAGGTGCGGTGTGGCTGGCACCATTCGAAGTGTCTCACTTTTGTTTGAAATGGATAACATTTTAATTGAAAAGTACAACTGACATACGGAAAACTGACCAAACACATTCTAATTTTTTTTATAATTTAGGAAAATGATCCTTGGTTCATTTGTGATGTGTACGAGTCAACCCATACTCAATCCGAGGTGCAGAGTGGTCGGCACCACTCGAAGTGTCTCTCTATAGTTTAAAATGGACTTCATTTTAATTGAAAACAACAACTAACAAACAGAAAACTGAACAAACACATTCATATTTTGTTGAAATTTAGAAAAATGTTCTATGAGTCATTTGTGATGTGTACGAGTCAACCCCGCCTCAATCTGAGGCCAATTGTGGCTGGCACCACTCAAAGTGTCTCAGGTTTATTTGAAATAGACAACATTTTAAATGAAAACAACAACTGACATAAGGAAAACCGAATAACGCATTTGGATTCAGTTGAAACTTTAGTAAAATGGTCCATGGGTCATATGTGACATGTACGAGTCAACCTCTCCTCAATCTGAGGCATGGTGTGGCTGGCACCATTCAAAGTGTCTCACTTTTGTTTGAAATGGATAACATTTTAAGTGAAAAGTACAACTAACATACGGAAAACCGAACAAACGCATTCTTATTGTGTTTATACTTTATGAAAATGATCCTTGGGTCATTTTTGATGTGTACGAGTCAACCCAGCCTCAATATAAGTCATGGAGTGGCCAGAACCACTCGAAGTGTCTCTCTATAGTTTAAAATGGACTTCATTTTAATTGAAAACAACAACTGACATACGTAAAACTGACCAAATTCATTCATATTCTGTTGAAAATTTAGGTAAATGTTCCATGAGTCATTTGTGACATTTATAAGTCAACCCCGACTTAATCCGAGGCTAGGTGTGGTTGGCACCACTCAAAGTGTCTCAGGTTTATTTGAAATAGACAACATTTTAAATGAAAACAACAACTGACAAATGGAAAACCAAATAAACGCATTCGGATTCAGTTGAAACTTTAGGAAAATGATCCATGGGTCTTATGTGACGTATACGTGTCAACCCAGCCTCAATCCGATGTGCGGAGTGGCCGGCACCACTCAAAGTGTCTCTCTATAGTTTAAAATGGACTTCATTTTAATTGAAAACAACAACTGACATATAGTAAACCTACCAAACATATTCTGATTCTGTTTAAACTATAGGACAACAATACATGGGTCATATGTGACCTTTACGAGTCAACCGCGCCTCAATCCGAGTTGCATTGTGGCCGAAATCACTCTAAGTGTCTCTCTTTTGTTTATAATGGACAACATTCTAAGTACATACGGAAAACTGACCAAATGGATTCTGATTGTGTTGATACTTTAGAAAAATTATCCATGGGTCATATATGACGTGAATGAGTCAACCCCACCTCAATCTGAGTCATGGTGTGGCCGGCACCACTCAAAGTTTCTCTCTTTAGTTTAAAATGGACTTCATTTTAAGTGAAAACAACAACTGACATACGGAAAACTGAGCAAATGCATTAGGATTCTATTTAACCTTTTTTAAAACAATCCATGGGTCATTTTTGATGTGTACAAGTTAACCCCTCCTCAATCTGAAGTACGGTGTGGTCGGAACCACTCAAATTGTCTCTCTTTCGTTTAAAATAGACTTCATTTTAAGTGAAAACAATAAATGGCATACATAAAACTAACCAAATGCATTCGGATTCTGTTGAAACTTTAGAAAAATGATCCATGGGTCATATATGATGTGTATGAGTCAATCCCGCCTCAATCTGTGGCGCAGTGTGGCTAGAACCATTCGAAGTGTCTCACTTTTTTTTGAAATGGATAACATTTTAAGTGAAAAGTACAAATGACATATAGAAAACTGACTAAACGCATTCAGATTGTGTTGATACTTTTGTAAAATGATACTTGGGTCATTTTTGATGTTTACGAGTCAACCCAGCCTCAATCCGAGGTGCGGAGTGGCCGACACCACTCGAAGTGTCTCTCTATAGTTTAAAATGGACTTCATTTTAATTGAAAACAACAACTAACATACGGAAAACCGACCAAACGCATTCAGATTATGTTGAAACTTTATTAAAATGTTCCATGATTCATTTGTGACTTGTAAGAGTCAACCCCACCTCAATACAAGGATATTTTTGGTCGGTACCACTCAAAGTGTCTCAGGTTTATTTGAAATAGACAACATTTTAAATGAAAACAACAACTGACATATGGAAAATGGACTAAACGCATTCTGATTCAGTTGAAACTTTAGTAAAATGATCCATGGGTCATATATGACATGTAAGTCTCAACCCAGCCTCAATAAGAGTTGTAGAGTGGCTGGCACCACTTTAAGTATCTCTCTATAGTTTAAAATGGACTTCATTTTAATTGAAAACAACAACTGACATACGGTAAACTGACCAAACGCATTCAGATTCTATTGAAACTTTAGGAAAACTATTCATGTGTCATATGTGACATTTAAAAGTCAATTTCACCTCAATACAAGTCGCATTGTGTCCAGTATCACTCTAAGTGTCTCTCTTTTGTTTAAAATGGACAGCATTTTAATTACATAAGGAAAATTGACCAAATGGATTCTGATTGTCTTGATACTTTAGCACAACAATCCATGGGTCATATATGACATGAACGAGTCAACTACTCCTCAATATGAGGCATGGTGTGGCCGAAACCACTTAAAGTGCCTCTCTTTAGTTTAAAATGGACTTCATTTTAAGTGAAAACAACAACTGACATGCGGAAAACCAAAAAAATGCATTAGAATTCTATTTAAACTTTAGTAAAACGATCCATGGGTCATTTTTGATGTGTACGAGTCAACCCTTCCTTAATCTGAGTCACGGTGTGGCCTAAACCACTCAAATTGTCTCTCTTTCGTTTAAAATAAACCTCATTTTAAGTGAAAACAATAAATGACATACAGAAAACTGACCAAATGCATTCATATTCTGTTGAAACATTAGGAAAACGATCCATGGGTCATATGTGACATGTAAGAGTAAACCTATCCTCAATTCAAGTCCTGGTGTGGCCGGAACCACTCAAAGTGTCTCACATTTATTTGAAATGGACAACATTTTAATTGAAAACAACTACTGGCATACGGAAAACCGACCAAACGCATTCAGAATGTGTTGAAAGTTTAGAAAAAAGATCAATGGGTTATATGTGGCATGTATGAGTCAACCCTACCTTAATCTGAGGCATGGTGTGACCGTAACCACTCAAAGTGTCTCATTTTTTTGAAATGAACAACATTTTAAGTGAAAACAACAACTGACATACGGAAAACTGACCAAACACATTATGAATGTGTTGATGCTTTAGGAAAATGATACATGGGTCATATGTGATGTCTAAAAGTCAACCCCACCTAAATTTGAGGTGCAGTGTGGCTGTAACCACTCAAAATGTCTCTCTTTTGTTTAAAATGGACATCATTTTAAGTGAAAACAACAACTGATATACGTAAAAATGACCAAACGCATTCGGATTCCATTGAAACTTTAGGAAAACGATCCATGGGTCATATTTTATGTTTATAAGTCAACCCTTCCTAAATACGATGCACAGTGTGGCCGTCACAACTCAAAGTTTCTCAGTTTTATTTGAAATGGACAACATTTTAAGTGAAAAGTAAAACTGGCATACGGAAAACTGACCAAACGCATTCGTATTCTGTTGAAACTTTAGAAAAACGATCCATGGGTAATATTTGATGTGTAAGAGTCAACCTCACATCAATCCAAGGTGCGGTGTGGCCGAAACCACTCAAAGAGTCTCTCTTTTGTTTCAAAAGGACATCATTTTAAGTGAAAACAACAACTGACATACGGAAAACCGACAAAACGCATTCAGATTCCGTTTAAACTTTAGGAAAACGATCCATGGGTAATATGTGACATGTACGAGTCAACTATGCCTCAATCCAAGTCCCGGTGTGTCCGGAACCACTCAAAGTGTCTCGTGTTTATTTGAAATGGACAACATTTTAATTGAAAACAACTACTGCCATACAAAAAACTGACCAAACACATTCTGAATTTGTTGAAACTTTATCAAAATGATCAATGAGTCATATGTGACGTTTACAAGTTAACCCTTCCTAAGTTCAAGGCATGGTGTGGCCGGAACCACTCAAAGTGTCTCATTTTTTTTTTGAAATGAACAACATTTTAAGTGAAAACAATAACTAGCAAACGGAAAACTGACCAAATGCTTTAAGAATATGTTTATACTTTAGGAAAACAATCCATGGGTCATATGTAATGTGTATGAGTCAACCCTGCCTCAATTAGAGGCACGGTGTGGCTGATATCACTCCAAGTGTATGTATTTTGTTTAAAATGGACATCATTTTTAGTAAAAACAACTGGTATAAGAAAAACCAAACAAACGTATTCGTATTCTATTGATACTTATTCAGTTTTTTATTTATTTTATTGATAATTGATAATTAAATTATGTATGTATTCAATTATGAATTGAATTCCGGATTCCACATATAATTTTCATCTAAATTTTAAATTGAATTCTAAATAAATTATGTATGTTTATAATTACGTTATGAATTATGATTTAATTCTGGATGTGTATAGTTCAAGAATTCATTATATGTTAAATGTGTATGAATTTGTTCTCTATATGTATGTCTTAGTTTGTTATTGCAGGTATTGTAATTGGAAAGGAGGAGGATGGACATCATTAGAGGCTGCTGTGCAAATTGTAGGCTGCTGTGCAATTTTCACAGCATAGCCTATGCCAACGGTTTCAAACCGTTAGCATAATCTTGTAATAACCCTTTGACAATGGTTTACAAATCGTTGGGAAAGGTTTCTAGGGATTTTTTTCCAACGGTTCAATGAGAACCATTGGAAAAAACCATTCCCAACGGTTTCTAAACCGTTGGGAAAGAGTTTATTTCCTTAGTTTTACCAACGGTTTTGTGTAAACCGTTGGTAAAACTTATGCTAACGGTTTGGAAAAACCGTTGGCATAGGTTAATTTTACTAACCTATACCAACGTTTCTTTGTAAACCATTGGAATAGGTTTTCCCAACAGCTTACTTCCCCACAGTTTGCAAAACCATTGGTATAAAATACACCAACGGTTCTGCAGGCTTTCCCAATGGTTCAAAACTGTTGGGAAAGACCCCATTTCCAGCAGTGGTATACAGCTATTCGGGTAAGCATGTATTCTTTCATATATCATACCCATCGAGTGTAGAATTCATTTGGCATCGTATGTTCAGCTTAGGAGCTCATTATCTTTTGGGAGCATGTCATTCAGGAGAGAAATTGGTTCCATAAAAATGGAGTCACTCCTCTCATTGCCTGATTTTAAATTATACAGCTTCAGTATGGTGAACAATGTTGTATATTTAGTGTAACCAGTATACAATGGTATCTTTACACAATTCATTAACTTCTAGAACAATTTAGGGCAATCACA
Source organism: Viscum album (assembly GCA_963277665.1). Taxonomy (NCBI): domain Eukaryota; kingdom Viridiplantae; phylum Streptophyta; class Magnoliopsida; order Santalales; family Viscaceae; genus Viscum; species Viscum album. The sequence goes on along the minus strand of OY728126.1, from coordinate 1,313,501,237 downwards.
AAGTTCTTCTTCAACTATCATTTTCATTTCCTCAATAAAATCTTCATCATTATTTAAATCTATAATCACATCCTCCATACATTCGTCTTCATTTTTCACGCTTTTAATCATATCAGATGATCCATAAAACATAGTGTTATCCCAACCACTACCTACTTTCTCTTTTCTCCGTGTTTATTCCAACATGTATAACTTCAAACTATTCCATGACAGATCAGGTGTTCTTTCAACTCCTCTGGATTAATTTGTCTTGAATAACAACATCATATACATGGAAAAAGGATTTGAGAAGGGTCATATGCATGATCTTTTGCAAACTTGATAAACTATTTTGTTCCATCTTCATACTATTTTGTAAACTGATTGGAATTCATCCATTATCTATTCATATTCATCTATTTTATTCAATAATATTAATATTTAATAAAATAATTACACATAAGATGTTCAACAAGGGTTAAAATCCAACTATAATCAATGGAACTAGCTATGGTAAACAATACTCATACCTCTCCATGCATTACTTAGGACCAAAGTAGATCACAACCATCTTCCTAACCACCTGATCAATGGAACTAGCTATGATAACCCCTTTCACTATAATGTTTTAGTATCCCACATGTGATCTATATGGATTGTTTTAAACTAGTTTTTTAGTGTTTATCTAGAAACATAATGTCTCGAGTCAAGAACTATGGTACTAAACTAATAGATTGTATGATTTTCAATAGAGTTCTTGTGTATTTAAGGACTCATTACATGAATTGTTATCTTTATTTGACTAAGTTGTCCATAAAGTGCCCCATAGAGTCCTCTAGTGAAGTGGTTTTCTAAGATTCAGTGGAATTTAACTAGTAACAAAGTGGTGGTTCATTTGAAATGGTTAAGGTTTGGATTCATATTCAATGGTGGAGGAACTAAAACTTGGAAAAAAATGGCATACCAATCATTCCAATAACCGCAACACCCATACAAACACACAATCATGCTCACAATAGCAACATCATACAAACCAAACAAACATAATTTCATATTTTACAAAGAATCCCTTATTCAATTACGTTTGTTAATTCAGGGGTTATCACTGAATTTTTATCATCCTAGGGAATTCATTCATTATCCAAGTATACATAAATTACTAATTTTTATATTCAAATATTCAACAGGAACCAACCAACATGCAATTCATTGGGTGTACAAACAAGGACCACCAATGGCCACGATTTTCAATGGGGAATTTAGCCCATACATTTAACAACATAACCATAAATATAAAATAGTAATAACATGAGAATAAGAGGAAACCAATGAGTAAGAGGATAAAACTCACCGAGAAGGTGTTGTTAAGTGTGTGGTAGAGGTACGTTTGTGATAGAGGATAGGTGCGCAGCAGAGGAATTTCTAACTGAAAAGAAAACATAAAATGAGAACTCATATGTTATACCTATCCAAAATAGGTCCAATGAGAGTTAGGGATGGTACATGTCTGGTTAAACAATTTTATTGGTAAATATTGGGATTTTATTTTCCATCTTTAATTTCTTCTTCTTATTTATTTATTTTTTGTGTATCTACTATTTTTATAGATGTTCAACCTATGAATGGGACTTGTCTGGTTTTCAAGAGAAATATCATTTTTAATTTACTCTAATTTAGGGGTAAAATATTCCACGTTAATTGTATATTTTTTTCAGGGGATCATTTCTATCCTGTATGGATCATGAACGCCTCTTAGGTTAGTGGAAAGTTAGGTCAGTTGTTGGTTATGATACCAGCCTAGGTCGTAGCATTACATTTCCAATTGTGACTGACCCATGTCCATTTAAATATAGGATTGGGGGGTTATACACAAATATATTCCCAAATACACTGAAATTCCTATGGGGGTGGGTCTTAATAGTATCATATCTGATAAATCTTTTATATATTAGACATTAGAGTAGTCACTACTAAGTATTTACTCATTTGTATGGTAGTAATGTTTGTTGAACCTAGTGTGTGAAGAATTAATCAGAAAATAATAAGTAATTAAAACTTATGTGATGACTTCATAACCTATGGAAAAATATATAGGAAATATATTACAATCCTCATTGAATCTTAATAGGTTTGGTTTCATTCATCATATAGTTACAAGTGATGTGGAATGTGTAAATAATAATTTTGGGGCTGAATGATGTGGAGATATTGATGGACTTAATCGGAAAGAACCTAAATATAAGGGAGAACAAGAAATGCATCACAACAGAACACATAGGAAATCTGGTAAAACATGCATCACAACACAACACATAGTTCTATGCCACAATGGGTCCCAAATGAGAAATAACTATGACACAAAATAGATATCCAAACCACAATGGTTCCTGGTAAAAAAAATCTAGAATCCACATGTACAGTCAACAATGAGATCATATAGTCTAGGGTTAAGGGACTATGATGCATTGTTCATCACTACACCATAACCTCTAATCCCTCACACACCAAATATCATCCTCCAATTCAGCCTAAAATGAGTGAAAATGAGAAACCAAAAAAATGTAAAAAATAGGGAATATTAGATTAACCAAGTGGAACACTGTATGAAAATGAAATAAAACTAAAATAGAAGGAATAATAGAGGTAAAATTATCCTATTATCTCCAATACAAGTTATGAAATATGAACCATACATTGGGTGAGGGAGAACCACCCAAGAGAAGAGGAGGGGGAGGGTGGCGTAGTGTGGAGGGGTTCTGGATGAGAAAAGGGGAAAATATAGTAAAACATAAAAGGTTAATAAGGGAATTTTTGTAAAACATCACTTTTTAAAGGGGTTAAACGTTTTTCCATATGGTTTTCAAAACCATGTGCAAACTATACTGTCTTCATTGTCCAGGACGCACCATTTCAAATGGTTAATGCGCATGGTTTAACAAACAGTGTGAAAACCATGAGAGATGCATTTAAAATATATTAATTAATTTTTTATGGTTTTTTAATGCCCCTCACATTATTTAAACAAACTTTGTTCCTATACAAACCAATATTCACTATTGTGGTTCATGGTTATCACTAATCATGTGCAAATCATGCTCCCTTGGCTGCTACCCCCAAAATAAGAATTTCATCTTCTAAATCTTATGTGACTTGTTTAATAACCTAAGACACATCTCAATCCTAAAACTATATAAAAGATCCTTTAAGATGTACCAACTTCCAGGTTCTATATCCAACCCTCATTTTTTAAAATGGTTTGTCCACTAATTGAAAAAAAAAATTCTATCTCCTCTTTAAAATTCAAATGCCAATATGGATGAGTCATTACAAACTCTACACCATTCTACTTATGATACTCAATATTTCCTAGTAGTAATATTATTGAATCACCACTATCGGTTCTCTATTTGGGTTAATACAAATGAATTCTATTTCGGAACTCCCAACATGATTTCAAATCATAGCACCCAACAGAAGACACAATGCCACCTCATCCTGATCCAAAGATCATAACCATCACTGAGATGATGAGATGGTACCTACCTAAGCTTTCCCATATTGAGAAAAGATCATGTCATTGTTTAGTCAATCACCTGGTCTAAGACACTCCCCACCATAATACTTAACTCATGAAAGATAATTTCGATCCATGGTACCTCCCACCTACAAAATTTCTTACCAAAATCCATTTTCAAGTTTTTAATGACATGCCTAGTGTCACTTACAATGAAACTTACCCAACCACACATGAGAATTATAGTGTAATATTGGTCTTCTCCTTCATTCCAAAATTTCAAAACTCCACAGATACACCTCCACCATCCAAGTGCAAACTAAACACAAATATTTTCCTTGTAAAGCCTTAGATAGATCTAAAAACATCCCATCACAAACAATATTAAATAGTCAATGAATGTGTCAAATCAATACATATAACATCACATGATAGCATAAGTTGAACATCCTCCACTTGAACATCCTCAAAAGGGTTGGAAGCCACTATCATGTGATCTCAATTTTTAATCTAAATTACTAACTCTAAAGGAATCCAAAAACCTACCAATAATACACATAATAGTTTGAACCAAACATATTATTTCATTTTATAATTAAAACCCTAGATAACCAAACTAAATAATTCTTGACTTCCATCACCAATATTCCATTAATTATTAGAGAATGATTCCTTGCTCGTTAGGGGAATCCCATGCTCATCTTAATATATCATGGTCTAATTTGACCCCTGATGTGATTCCACAGTCAAACACTGACCCAATTAAACTAGCCAATGTGCTATCACCTAAGAAATAGTGTGCAACCAATAAAATCCTTCCTAGACCACGTCATCTATCTCTAGCTCAAAATATCCTCTGATACTCTAATCATCACCAAACAAAAACAACCTATGGGATTCAAAAAGGCCTCTAGGTTTTATAAAAACTATATGCGCACCAGTATCCAATGCTTTCATGGTGACCCAAAGACTAGATATGCACACCAATTACATTTGTAATAAAGAAGAGTAAAAATTAATTACATAAGAGACTCACTAGGGGGAACCTGTGCGCTATAGAGGAGGCTTCCAGGATGGTCATCGAATAGGTATGGTGCACCGGAGTAGGTCACATGGACAAGGGGACCACGCAATGAAGAGAAGGAGAAGGTGGAAAAGGAGGAGGAGGAGGAAGAAGAGGCAGTGGAGATATAGGAGGATGAGTCAGTGGCTGGAGGAGGAGGAGAAGGAGGAGGCAGAAGTGGTGGGGGAGGAGGAGGAGAAGGGTCGTGATGGAGGAGGGGTTGCGGTGGAGGAGGAGGAGGAGGTAGGGGTAGCAGAGGAGTAGGAGGAGGGTCACGATGGAGGAGGAGGACAAGGCAGCAGTGGTGGAGGGGGGGAGGAGGGGTTGACAACGCATGGTTCATCTTCCTCGAAGGCTTGAAAGGGTGCGAGGGAGGAGGAGCCTATTAGGGATCTTTTCTAAAAACCACTGGAACCTTTATCAGTGCTAGTTAAAAGTGCTGATAATGGTATGTTTAATCAGCACTAAAATATAAAAGCACTAATAAAATATACCTTTATTAGTGTTTTATTAGAACTGATAAGCTCTTTAACAGTGCTAAAAAAGCACTGATAAAATACCTATTTATCAGTGCTATAATTTTAACGCTGATAAAATATTTATTTATCAATGCTAAAATTATAGCGCTGATAAAGACTTATTTGATCAATGATTTTTTAGCGATGATAAATATAGGACTTTATCAGCGCTAAAAAAGTGCTGATAAAAGCAAAATTTTAGTAATTTATTTATATTATTATTTATTTATTTAAAATGATATATAGGATAAATAAATATTTATTTATTAATAATTATAACTATAAATAGTATATATTTGTAAATATTGGTATATGATTGTTAATATATATATATTAATAAAATTATAATTACAAATATATTTGAAAATTATTTATATATATCATTAAAAATATAAAAAAATATATTTATTATTTAAATATATTTAATGTAATTTTATAAGTTAGAACATATATAGTTCGTATCGGTAACATTATGAATTAATCAATATACCACATCATTGGACAACGATGTGTAATGTATAAATGAATTCATGCATATGATACATAACATATACGTATGATCAATATATTCATTAACCAAATTCATTGTAAAACACATATATATTCAATAATTTTAATTATAAATATATATATATTAAAAAGTATTATATATTTATAAATAAAATAAATATATTAAATATATTAAATATAACAAATATAATAATTATAATGAATTAATCTAATAAATCTAATAAATCTGATAAATATCTAATAAATATAATAAATATATTTATTATTTAATGTAATTTATTATAATATTATAATTATTTAATTATATATATATATTTAATTAATTAATTAGAATCTTAGAAATAATTTTTTCAATCAAAACATTATATATATTTTTTTGAATTATTAAAAAATATATATTAATTATAAAATTTTTTATTTAATGTATACAAATCAACATTATTTTTGAATATAAATATATTAATTTTATATAAATTTATAATAAAAACTTTTATCATTGCTAAGAAAAGTGTTGATAAAGGGTACACATTTATCATCACTTGTTTTAGCACTGATAAAGGAGACATTTATCGGTGCTTTTAGCTAGCACTGATAAAGTCTCACCCCTTTATCAGTGCTTTCTTCTTAGTGTTGATAAAATGTAGTGCTTCCCTTGCCATGTTTTGTGGTAGTGGGTACACTTTGAATTACTTAAATTATTAAATTAATATAAATTAATATTCATTGAAATGTAGAACCAAATTGATATATTTATAATATGGAATGATTATGAGTAGAAATAATCTCATCCAATAAATTTTTTATAAGTTTTGGTGACATTTTCACCCTTATCACTTTTTTTAACCTTTTGTTAACTCTTTTCATAATTACCACAATATCTAACTTTCTTACAATTTAAGGGTATATAATATTACAATAAAAGAAAAAGTGACACATAAATAGAACATAGTTTATATTTACAAATACATACCATTTACATTGTCGAAAAATTTATTTTTATGAATGCTAAATCATTAAATAAAATATTTTTTATTAAAAATGTCATTAATGTCATTTTTGGAACTATTGATTTACGTTGACTTTAAAGCATCCAACACAGTTATCTAATTTGAATAAAATCCTTTCAAACATCCCTAAAATTTTACATTTATCTAAAAAAATTATAGAATATAATAATTCTCCCAAAAAATTTACTTTTAATATTTTTAAAATAAAATAATTTATTTTTTTATTAATTGAATAAATAATGTATCGGTGTTACATGGGAATTTAGGATCATTATTGAAACACAAAAAACTAAAATTAATTTACTATGATAAAAAAATTAATCCACATTTCAAATAAACATTTAGAACAAAAAATAACCACTTTTATCCTTATGAAAAAATATTGGATATATGAAAGTAAAGAGAGTAACATTTTGTATTTATCCTTTTCTTAAAATAATATAATAGTCATAATCAAAGAAAAATGGAACCAAGTTTCCATATTTTTTAAAATTTTATGGAAATGGTTTAAATACACTAATATAATCAGTTAAATCCAAGTGTTAGAGAAATTTTAAAGTCTTATCACAAAGTTTTAACCCATTTTTACCAAGGTTACAAATATTACCAAGGTTATTATTCATAATGAAAAAAAAATAAAAGGAATATATTTATCAAATTTTATGCTCATGATTCAAAATTTGTAATACATTTATTTCAAAATTATTTTCCTATAATTAGTATAAATTCATTTTAAAATAATTGTACAAAATATAATGGAAACTGTTTTTTATAAAAATACATTTTTAAGTATAAAACTGGATTTATTCTTATTACATGCCTAGAAAATAAATTATATGCCTATTAAAATAATTTATTGAATATATTATATTTAAATTTCATTAAAATAATTCACTATTACTTATTAAATTAATTTATTAAGATAAAAACACATTGTGTGCATGAAAATAATTTTTAGAAAAAAATGTGTTTTTAAGCCCAAAAATAATTTTATACCAAAATAAAGTTTAATATTGATTCTTATGTAATTAATTATATTAAATAAAATTAAAGGGTAACTATATTACCTTATAAAAAATCAAAGAATAGCAATACCTTTCTATGAAAATAAATGATAGTTTTACAAAAATTGGTATTTTTCACAATTCACTAAAAATAAATCTTTTCAAAAAAATACTCAAAGTTCACCCTAAGATAATTTTTATATTAATAATTAAAATATGATATCCTTTTATCTAATTCAATTTCTGAAAGTGTTAGAAATTAATTGTAATATCTTCACACAAAATGAAATAAAAACCATAAAATGTCTACTAAAATTTGAGCACTTATATATTATATATTAACTAATAAATTTGAATTAAGTAAATCATATATATATATATATTATTATGTGGTTAATACTATTCATACACATCAATTTAATGACTATTTTATAATATATCCATGGTTCATGTTAAGCTTAGTGTTTTATTTCAATCAAGCTATCATGTGCTAACAATTTATTTAAAAAGAAATATATTCTAAAATCTATAGGTTTTACATTATACCCCCTTAAAAAATTGTGCCATCACATTTTTTATCATGGTAAATAAATGTTAAAATTTTAAAAATACCTTTTTTGAAACCACAAATCATATAAATTTATAATAAAACTTCCTTTAAAGGGGGGAGTGGGAAATGTAAAGACTAACTGAAATATCACATAATCAAGTTCATGGATAAGGAGAACATTAGTGAGAAACTAAAATATAAATATAGAGGATAATACTAACTTACAAGGAATAATTTAAATTAATATAGAACATAGTAATGATAAATTTAATGACCACAAAACTATAAATTAGTGAGGGGTGAAAAGACCATTTATTTATCAGAAATGATGGTAAATGGATAATATTTTTCTTTCATTGTCCTTTTTTTCAAGGTGGGGTATTATTTTACTATCAATATAGAGTATTTAATAAACTACACATACCTGATTTCTTTCTATTTCATGTTCATAATTATATCTTTTGGTTGTGCTTATATCAATTATAATTCAATATCATATCTTATTATAAGAAATGGATATTCAAGATGTATTTTTAATTCCTAAATAACTAAAATTAACATTTAATGAATTATAAGATTCATAAGTCATTCATTTTACCTTTAAATATTTACCAAAACCAAAATGGTTAGTATAAGTTATTCTATATGGATAAATATATTACATTAATCTCTAAAACCTCAATAATAAAACCCAATGTTGAACTTAATCTATTCCATAAATATTTAACCTTAATACTATTCTAAAATATGTCTGATCAAATTCAAAATCCAAAAATATGAAATATTTTATAAAATATTTTTTTACCCTGGTCAGATTTAACATTTATCCCTGTATAATATGATGTTTATCATAATTTCCCATACCAAACATGTGAATACCATGATTCTATTAAAACATGATAACAACCCGAATCACCATAAAATATAAATGAAGTAATATATGATTCCAAAAAAATAACACTATCCTTATTCCTCAAATAAAATCTATAACTATTGAATATATTGCATAAATCAAAAAATACAATAAACTTCATCATAAATCACTTTTTCATAAAATCATCAACTAGTTACAATGTCACCAATACAATATAATTAATTTATCAATATGAATAATAATTTTGTCCCAAATAAACTTATTTTCCCTATATAAAGAACATATTAAGGTTTATTTGTTCCCCCATCATGTGTTTTCTAAAAATATCCCTTTATCAATAAATTGCTTTTCAATATTATCGGTACTATTCAATATATTCTTGCAAATAATTAATGAATTATTACTACTAAAAAAACTTATAGGTTTTCCTATTATTATAACCAGAATATCATAATTCTTAAATCCTAATACATAAACACTTCAATTGATTAACTTTAATGATTATCATATCATTTATCCTTTCTTTGTTTATGAGTGAACCCTTAGATTAGGTAATTAAATTGGATAATCCTCATGTTCTCCACAAATAAGACTTTGAACTATAAATGGGAACTTATGATGTACTTCATATCCATCTATTAAACTCTTCATTTTTTATTGGAAATTACTTTTTATAAATCCTTATTTTCAACATCCAAAAAATCTTCCAATTCCGTAGATACATTTCTTAATGTAAATATTATATTCTTGATGTGTTGGAATCTAAATATTCTTATCTCTATAGTCTTAATTAAACTAAATCTTACTCTTATTTAGTGTTTTAGGAACTCACCCATGTTGAGATTATTAATCATATAATGATATCTATGATTACTCATAATAATAAGGATTCATATTTTTCATCCTGTTTCATTTTCTCTATCTAGAGGAAAATAATTCAATTATCAATTACATATAGTATTAATATAGTTCCTTCTAGTTCCATCAATTTACTGAAACCAAAATCATAGTATAAGAAAAAAAATAATAGTGGGAAACCACATGATAATGAAAATCATTTATAGGATGTCTAAATCCAGACACCTTTTCAATCTAATGCACCTTAGGTTTAACCTAGGCCATTCATTTATATCATCAATTTAAATAATTTATAATGGTTTATAAAGGAAATATAAGTAAACCAATGCATATCCTCTAGGAGTGTCAAAAAAGGTGAGCGGTAAGGGAATAATCACTATGCACTAGAATTATGGTTAATATATACTCATAAAACTCTTTTCAGGGTTATTACCCCTAGATTCGTCTATTCTAAAACTGCATCCACTTTTAGTGTCCAAACATGAATGTATTTATAGGAAACCGCATAATATATACCTTACCAAAACCTATATGATCTTATATTATACAAATATTTTTCCCCAAGGTTTTCATCAAAGTTTACTAAGATTAATCTATAAATATTAACTAAACCCCACTTTGATACCAATTGAGGTGACCCAATATTTTCATACAAACCCATTACAACTTATTAGAATAATATTCATAACATAACACTATGATCCATTCCATAACCAAAAAGGTTTAGTGTCTTTAGAAACTAGGATATATAAAAAACATGTACATATAATATCTATATCATCTCTCACTTAGTTCATCATAACTAGAATCATTCTTAGTCATATCATGTTTAAAACTTTTCCTTAGAACCTGGGTAAAGGTAGCATAAGAAAGGGTGAGATCAGAAGCTCGGTAAGGTTAAAAAAGTGAGATATCAAGATTAGCTTAAAAATATCATATTAATATGGGTATTAGAATTTTATATTAACATTTGAAAACCGTACTCGTCATATCATTAATTATAATCTTGAGTGAGGGCATGAATCTTTCCAGTTTTTAATAAATGAATCATAAAATAATCAAATAACATGATCCATGAGAGAAAAACTTTGGAATAAGATAGAAGTTTTTGGCACACAAATAAGTATATAAAATCATTTATGTAGTCAAGAATCACTTCCAATACTATCATAGTGTATTGGGTTCACTTATTATTCCATCATATCCTTATTCAAGATTCACTCCCAAGACTATCATAGTGGACAAAGTCCCTTATTTAATTGGGTTAACTCCCTATTTCAATCCTTATTATCTCATGAGATATCCATATTTTTACAATTCATTGGATATATATATATAATTACAATCCAACCAATCATATAATAACAATCCATTCATATGTGTTCTACAATATCAAAAATTATTCATCACATGTCATAACTCGTGGCATGGAATTGGGTTTCATAAGCATTTCAACATTTCATCATAAAATATAAAAATCTCATCATCATAATCATAAAAAATCTAAAGAAATAATAAATATAGTATCATTAAATCATATACCCAATAACGAAAAAGTATAATCAAAGGATGTTTTCATAGATGAAAACTTTTCATTAAAAGATCTCTGGTATTTTTCTTGAGAAAAAAAAATTTTAATTTTGAAATACCTTTTGTAAAACCTAAAAAATTCAAAAATATTATGTAAAACATTTTCTTTTAAAATAACCATGGAAAATAATAAATAAAGCTTTAAATTATTTATTGGTCATAATGGTGGGAAATCCTATTCAATCCATGTATATTAAAACAAAGATTCCTTTCACATATTCGGTAAAAGTCAAATGCACCTTGTTTGGAAAATTATAATAAGATTCAAATTGAAACATTTTCATAAAAATAAAAAAGGTTAAAAATGACTACATACATTCATATGAGAATATTATAACATTATTGAAAACATTTTAAAAAAAAGGACATGGAAAAAATAGATTCTCGACCAAAGAAGAAATAAATTATTATTTATCAAAAAACATTACCCAATAATTGTAGGTATCGTAGAGAGAAAAATGGTACTATTAATTGAAAATTTCATGAATAATAATGGTATAATAAAATTAAATTTATCTACTGTAAAATGATCATAAAATTTATACAATGGAAATTCAAGTATAAACAATCCTAATTAAAAGTGTATTAAAACATAAATCTCAGGCAACTTTGGTGGCTTTGGAATCATAATACCCATGAAAAAATAACTTCAAATAAGAATTTTAATATAATGAAAATAATAATAATCATGATATAACCTATCAAGGGGAAGTATATACACATCATAACAATAAATAGGTGTATAACACCAACATGTCTCATCAAAATAATATTGAGATGAGGAACCCTTACTACTTTGGAAATATATGAATCAAAATCTAATAAAAGTGATAAAACTATATGTATTTTTATAACCCCATAATTTTCATTAAAATAATCATAAAATACATTCATGGTTAGTATATACACCACACAAAGGAAACAAATGGTGAATATGGAATATGTCTCACATAAATAAAAGTACAATGAGAAACCCTTACCTCAAGTGTCATATTTATTCATATGCATCAGAACCTCCTATATAAAAATATATATTTATTATAATTGTGTTATATAACAATAATGATATATTTAATAGAATATATGATTTACTTATAAAATCTTATCACCTCTTGAATAACAATTCTTTATTAAAATCACTATTCTGTGTGATAACTACTTAATTTTTCATGAATGTTTCAGTTTGAAGGTCTCTATCCTTATATATTGATTATGGTTCCATCATATACATAATATTAATAAATTAATTGCTATAATATGTAATAATTTTATATACTTTTATAACTATTCATAAAAATTTGTGATGAAAAATGAATTACATCACTTCGTGTAGATGGTAGTCCATATGTACGCATGACTGATCTTTCCATTTTTTGATGTATTCAAAAAATAAAGGTAAATAAAAAATTAAGCTCTAAAAACCATACTAATATTATAAATAACACATATATTTATTAAATACATCATTATAACCATACAAGTAAAGTTATGATGAAAATAAATTATATAATTATGTGGAGAAGGTAAGTAGTACATACCGGTGCTTTTGCTTTCCGTATGATGGAAAGAAGGAGGATAATGGTTATTCCATCATAATAATAACAATTAGGTATATTTAAGATAGTAAATTAATTATTTTACTAGGGATACCATGTATTTAGAGTAGTTTTAATAATAAATAAAATTTAAAATTCTTGGTTAAGAGTTATATAACTTCATTGAGAAACCACTTTTGGCTTACAAAACATGCCTTTAAATGATGGTATTTTGAAAATTCCATAAGCTATAGGATGTGGTGAAAAAATATAGGATGATATTATGGTAGGTATTTTTTTATATATAAGTCGTAAACATTATGAATAATGAAGGAGATTTGGTTTCTTTTTATAAGTGAGGGAGAGGTACCCATGGAATTTCTTAAAGAATAAAATTAATATAAATTAATTTTCATAGAAAAGTGGGAAATTTTGATATATTTAAAATTTTGGATGATTAAGAGTCAAAATAATCTCATAAAATATAGTTTTTACAAGCTTAGGTGATGTTTTCAACCTTATCTCTTTTGTTAACCCCCCCCCCCCTCGTTAACCCTTTTCACAATTACCACAACATCAAAGTTATTTACTCTTTAATGATCAATAATTATATTATAAAAGGAAAATAGACCCATAAATTTTCTATGGTTGATATTATTAGACATATCACATTGATGTTTTTAAATATATATTTTTTATGATTTTTAAATCATTTAACAAAATATTTTTTATTATAAAATATCATTAATGTAATTTTTGGGAACTTTTCATTTACTTTGACTTTAAATTCGTCAATGTAGTTATGTAATTTGAATATAAACATTTAAAACATCACTAATATGTTATATTTATCTAAAAAAAATTTGGAATGTAATAATTCACCCAAATTGTTTTACTTTTAATATTTTTAAAATCATTTATTTTATTTTTCTATTAATTGAAAAATATTGTATCAGCATTCCATAAGAATGTTATGTAATTATTCAATAACTAAAAAATAATAAAAAATTAATATTATAAAAACAATTAATTACCATTTAAAATAAAAAATTATAATCCTACATAAAATATTTTTATTATTATAAAAAAATAGTGATATTAAAGTCAAGAGAGTAATATTTTTTATTTATCATTTTCTTAAAATAATATAAAGACCATAATTAATTAAAAATGGAATGAAGTTTCCATAATTTTGAAATAGGGATGTAAATGACCATAATCATTTCATCCAATATGATAAATAAATTTTTTATATAAATTTTGAAAGCCTTACCCCAAAGTTTTAACTTTGTTTTACTATTTTTACATTTACTGAGGTGATAAATATTTAACAAGGTTGTTATTCATAATGACCAAAAATAAAAGGGACCAATTTTAAAAAAATTAGCCACCTAATTTAAAATATTGAATCTAATTTCAACATTATATTTCTATAAGTGGAATAAATTCATTTTAAAATAAGCACACAAAGCGCGATGAAAACCATTTTTAGAAAAATACATTTTTAAGCATAAAATTGGATTTATTATTATTACATTCCTAGAAAAAATATTAGATGAATGTTAAATAATTTTATTTAATATATAATATAGATATTTTATTAAAATCATTCAATAATATTGATTAATTTATTTTTTTTATTAGAGAAACTCATTGTGCACGTAAAAATAGTTTTTAGAAAAAATGTGTTTTAAGCCCAAAAATGAACTTATACCAAAATAAAGTTTAATAATGATTAAAATATAATTAATTATAATATATAAAATTAAAGGAGACCTTTTTTACCTTAATATAAAATTAAATTCAAAATGATATCTTTCAATGAAAAGAAATGATTATTTTACAAAAATTGGTATAATTTTTTATTTACTGAAAAATCAAACTTTTTAGAAACATCCCAAAATTTAACTCTAAGATAATTTTGATATTACGATTTCAAAAATTATAATCATTTTATCAAATTTAATTTCCAAATTTTTTTGAAATTTATTATAATATTATCACACAAAATGCAATAATACAAATAATTTTACTTTTTTAAAAATTGAGTACTTATATATTATGCATTAACTAATACATTTTGATTAAGTAAAACATTTAAATATATATATATATATATTCCATAATTTGGTTAATGATATTAATAACCATAAATTTAATTCAAATTTTATAATATATTATGGTTCATTTTAAGCTTCGTGTTTCATGTCAATAAATCTATCAAACACTTAACATATATTTAAAGATATATATATTCTAAAATATCAAGGTGTTACATAGTAATGGTGTGAAGTGAGTGATAGGTGAGGTTTTAGATTGTCATGAATATGTTAGACCTTGGTATGGCTATGATATTAGGTAGTTTTAATCTACAATGAAGGCTAAATCTGAAGCTAGATTAAGACCAGGAGTCTGATAAATCTCACACATGTGCAATCCAATAAAGGGGTTGAACTTGGTTTACTAAATGAAAAAAAAATTTTCTGGTTAAAAAAAATGTGGTAAATTAGAATATTTGGAGAGATTCATGAGATTTTAAAGGATTATTATTTCATGGTGATGTAGTTTATATACTGTTTAATTAATTATTTTCTCAAGTTGCATAAATTTTTTCTATAGTTTTTCTTAAACTATAGAATGTTTTAAAATGAGTAGACATGACTTACATGTCAAGACCTATGATTTAAATTCTAGAAATACAATAATGTGAACTAATCTAGTGGAATAAGGAGTTGAGGTGGGGCATGATCTTAATTTGGTGATATAATTATTTAAAAGGGGGAGTGTATCAATATTCTAGGCATCAATGAATCAGCTGATCAACCATTGGGATAAGAGAGAGATTCTTTCCAAAAGACGGAATAAAGTAGCAGGCACATACCATGAGATCATAACTATAGAGACATAAGGATGTGGTAAATTGGAACTACTCAGTAGAAGAGATTCCTTTCTTCCTTTTACTTATTTTTTAGTTCTATTAATATGAATTCAATGTGGTATTTTGGATATTAGAACATGTTTTTAGGCTAAAAATCATGTTCAATGTAATAAGATTGATTTAATTATTTATTTTAATTTATTCATTTATTTTCAATTTTGGGATGTTATTACATACATGTTTTCTACACCCAATAATTTTTAGAACTTCAATAATTAATAACCACTGATCTTGAATGTATTTTTTTTAATTTTTCTAAGAACTAGTTACTTAAAATCTTGTGATAAGGGGTTTTGAATCAAGGAATGACATTCTAATACTAATGATAATTTGATCATGGTGTAACTAAATTCACTATTTTCCCACTATTTATATTCATTGGAAGATAAACCATTTAGCATTCTAGTTTAGATACAAACCTCTTGATACTTGGGTTGTATTCTTCAAGGAAGTGGTTCCTCAATTATCTTTTAATTCCAATTGAGGGGATATCAATTTTAAAGAAATAAAGTTTAAATTTCCCTAACTCACTTAATCCTAGTTAGTCTTATTTTTTTCTCTTGTTTCCATCCTCAATTTATTTTTTAGTTCACCATTTTTTCATCACCACTTATATATACTGTTTTTTTCATTCAAATAATTATTTCTGGTTTTTTTGTTCTTTTTTGGAGATTTTAATTGGTTTCTTGTATTCTTCAAAACCTTCCTTATGAGTTTGACCCATTATTTCTATTTTACTGGTGTTAATAAGGGAAAAATAAATAAAAAAATGACTTTTAAAATTAAAGGATATTCAAATTTTGGTTTGGTTTCTAGGGAAGTCTCCATGTGACTAAGAAGTAAAGAAAATAAAAAACTAAAAAACAAAATTAATCATCATCTATTAAAAAACTGAAAACAATTTTGATCTTATTGATTTGTTTTAAAAAAATTCAATGCACATTATATCTAGATATAAAAATTTAGATATTATGGTCAATGAAATTGATAAACACCTCAGTTATCTTAAAAAATGATGAAAATATTGAAAATTTTAAGAATAAGGGAGTTTTTTATCATTAGGAAAACATTTTTACAGACCATCGTATAAATGGTATTATAGAAATACCTATAATGAAAGTATCAAAGTCTTAAAATTTCATGTAACCCTTCTTGCATTAGGATATCCCCAAGATCCCATAAATATGAATTAAAACACTCATATCTCTCCCTACTTATTGCATTAAATGGAATTCCAAATGAGGATACTCTTTCCTTCATTATGGGTTTTTATACTATAATGCAATAACTACCTATTCAAGTGTTAATTGAAGATGATAACAAATTTAGATTATTTCTATTCTTTTGAAATGGAAATTTTAGGAATTTTTTTCTTACTTTAGATAAAAATATACTTGAAATGTGGCAACAACTCTATGAGTCCTTTGTCATGAAATTCTTCCCTATAAGTTTTAAAGGAGAGTTTAGGGAAAATCATTTAATTTTACTAGGATGATAAATAGGACTTCCATGATGCCTAGGACTGATTTAGGGAATTGATTAGGCAATGTCCAAATCACTATATTCCTTCCCATATTCTTCTATATGCCTTTTATGAGGGTATTTCACCTTTAGGTTAGAACTTGGTAGAACAATATATTGGAGGAAACTAAATAGCTAAAATCGATAAGTTAAATAGAAAAATATATAATATTATATCATTTAACTCACAACAAAAATATTCTTTGCGGATAAAAGTTAACAAGCGAAAGTAAACTAATGGATAAGGGCTGGGAATTAAAGATAAACTTATTAAAATAATTTTTTAACTCTATTCCTTAATTAATAAAAATTCCACTAAAAGTATAAATAAAATTTGAATTCAAATTTAGAACTAATTCGTTAGATAGAAATCTAAAAATTGTGGCATGTTTTTTCACCCTAAGAACTATTATCCTAATTTTGACATGCCATACCAACCATCAGAAGTTTAAAAATTTATAGGGTATGGTCCAAGAATGTAGTCAAGATATGACCTATTCTCTAATAATTATAATAAATGGTATAAAAACCACCCTAATTTTTCATAGAGAGAGTAGGGAATGTTAAAATAGCCTCCTATTTTTCCCTACAGTATCCCAAATAGTAATTCCAAATCCAATCTAAGGATAAAACCCCTAATCACCAAGGGATTATAGAAGTACCCATACATCAAATAATTATACGAATAGATGCTCAGAAGGCCAAACAAAAATCCCAATATGAATCTGAAAAATCCAAATCTAATGGTAGGATGCATAATTTAGAATTGTAATTAGTATAATTGTCCTCTGTAATAATCACAAGAGGTAAGGGTAATATAACCAACATGACTAAAATTAATCATATAGAAAAACTTTTGGTTGTTACAATAATAATCTATTTGAAAACCCATCAACGGGATAGAAATTTACCTAGTATAATCAAATATGGAAATTTAAATAAATATGAAAACCAAATAATGGAATTTATGGAATCTTGAAATCTATAAAAACCTAAAAAAATTGAGATAAACCCTATTTTTATACCAAAAAAACAATAAAAAAGGTCTAAAAGTTAAAAATATTAAAGGAAAATAAAAGAGTGAGGAAGAACTTGAGTGGATGCCAAAAAATTTGAATAATTTTTCCCCAAATAACCCATTTTATTAGATAATTAAGAAGAATAAACAACAACCAGAATTGATCAAATTTATTTTGTTGTTTAAAAATATCCATATTAATACCTCATTCCTTTAATATTTATTTTAGGTCCCATTATACCTAAAAATTCTTAAAAATATTATTTGAAACAAGAAAACCCTTGAGAACATTTCCACATACTTCTTGTTAAAGGAGTGGAAATTTATAGTTTAGAATATAATTCCACCTAATCTTAATGATCTAGTTAGTTTTGTGATCTGATGCACCTTTGGAAATAGTGGAAAAGACAATTTCCATTGTGACATTAGAGCTAGAATATATTTTATCCCTTGATCAATATTTTTATAGATGATATTGAGAGACATATTTCTTACCATAGTGGTCTTACAGTTGGTAGACCGCTCTATCACACAGCTCATCGGAAGAGTGGATGATTTCATTATTGGGGTATTGATGATGATTTTTTGGGATGAATTCCTAATTTTATACATAGAATATGATAAATAGGTTCTTATAATTTTAGGGAGACCCGTTCTAGCTATGGGAGGATAATTTATCAATGTTTTTAAAAGGTAAGTTAATATTCAATTTTGGTAAAAAGATTGAGGATTTTAATTTCTTTGATATTTTCAAGGTTCCTCTATAAACTAGTGAATTCTCCAAAGATAAATATCTATAAATTGTAGAATATATTAATGAATTAGAATATTAATTATTTTGTATGATTTAATAGAATAATAAAAGTATAAAACTTGTCTAAACCTATATTATAATTTATTTTAAGTAGAAGGACCCATTTGATTCTTTTTTGGAGTATTTTTTGGGAAATATTGTTAGTTTTTACAGGAAAACATCATTAAACAAATCTAAAAAACTATAAGAGAAGATCTATCCAATTTAGATAGTAGTGATAAAGATTATTTATTAATCTAAAATTAATTATTTAAAATAATACATTAAATACCTTGGGTATCCTAGAACCAAGAGTCTACTTTTCATCCAAGAATCACCAAAATAAGATCTCAAACCACTACTTTATTAACTTAAATATTCATTTTTGGATGATAACTCTTCACTTACAGTTATCATATCTATTTAATTATTTAAAATTAAATAAGAAATAATATTTTATTATAAAAAATATATATAAAAACCTACCAATGGATCATCCATTGATAACAAAAAATAGTTTAACACTTAATTTTTTATGCACAGGATCCTAATGGAACATGTTTATAAGCCAAGAGTTCAGGTATAAAGAAAGATAAAAATAAATATGAAATAATTTGTGATACAAGAATTAATAAAAATACTTTATTCTAGAATTATCTATCCCATCTATGAAACCCTTGGGTAATCTTGTACTATTTAGTTCTAAAGAAGGTAGGTTTCACTGTTAATATTAATAAAAAAATAAATAAGTCTGGATTAGAAAATAAATTAAGTGGTGAGTTTTTATTGATTTCAAGAAGCTGAATTATTCCATCAAAAAAGATCACTTTCCTATTACATTATTAGACTAAATGATTGAAAATATAGTAGGTAAAGAATTATTTTTTCCTAGATGGTTATTCGAGTTATAGTAGGATTTTTGTAGCCCAAAAATATGATGAGAATACTACATTCACTTGACCCTTTGGGACATTTGTTTACTGGTGAATTCACTTTAAATTCTGTATTACCCCTACTACCTTTAAAATTTGTGTGATGGATAATTTTTAGATATTATTAAAAGTATTATTGAAGTATTCATGGAGGAATTTTTAATAATTGGTAATACAATTGAAAGTTGTTTAGAAATTTTGGAAATAGTTTTACTAAGGTGCCATGAGATTAACTTGGTTTTGAGTTGGAAAAAATGTCCTTTTATGGTTAGTGAGGGGATATTTTTAGGTTATAATGTTTCAAATAGGGGATATAATTAGATAATTCTAATATTGAATTAATTCAAAATACTCCACCTCCATAAAATTTCAAAGGTGTTATGAGTTTTTTGGGGCATTACAATTTATACTAAAGATTCATTAATTATTTTTATAAGATCACAAAGACCCATTAATATCTATTAGTTAAGGACACATACATTTTTAATTATATATTTTTAGATTCATTTAACATTCTCAAATTTAAACTAACTTGAAGACCAATAATCATTTCCCTATACTATAATGTTCTCTTTGGTTGATTTTTTATGCTAGCAATCTTATTATAGGGGTTGTTTTGGGGAAGCATAAATAAAAGAGACTCTATGAGGTGTATTATACTAGTAGAAAACTAGATGATACCAAAAATAATTACACCACAATTAAGAAATATTTTTTGGAATTATTTTTTTCCATTGAATAATTCAGAAAAAATTTAATTAGATCTAAAGTCATAATTCTCACTAACCATATTTCCATCAGGTACTTTCTATATAAAAATATATTAAAACAAGTCTTATTAGTTTGGTCCTCCTATTTAAATAATTTTATTTTGATATTATATATAACTAAGCAGATGAAAATATAGTTATTATCCACTTTTATAGGTTGTACGATGCCCAAAATGATGATCCAAGAGAGATAAATTCTTTATTTCTAGATGAAACACTCCTTGATGTATCAATAAAATACACTTATTGGTATAAATATTTTGTAAACTTTTTATCTTCTAGAATCATTCCCAAATATATTATATAAAATTAGAGAAATAAATTTATATATCATTTTAATTACTACATTTGGTATGACCCTGTGTTGTTTGGAAGATGTAATAATGGAATCCTTATGAGGTGTGTATTTAAAGAAGATTTATTTTCCAATTTAGAAGGTTTTAATCATATAATTGGGTATAACTCTATATAAGTTAATCAATATCCCAAAATTTGATTTAATGTTATTTTTGATGGACTGCTCTTTTTAAGGATATTAGAAACCATTCTTGTTAGTTGTGATAATTTCAAAATAATTGGAAATATTGGTAGAAAATAGGAGCTGCATCAAAATGTAATGCTAGATGTTGAAATGATTGATTTTTTGGGGTTATATATTATGATAAATTTTCCATATTATAAATGAAATGATTATATCTCCATGTTTGTTGACTATGGTTAAAATGGATTAATGTGGTGGCTCTCCTAAATTATCAAGTAAGTAGTGCGGTGGAATTCATTGAAAATAACATTTTATCAAGTTTTTTTTGTTCAAGGCCTTAATCAATGAAATTAGAACACACATAAGTAATTTTAATTTCAAGTCCTTGATAGAGAATTATGTTTTTTTTCATAAAATTGGAAAAACCTATCATCCATAGTTAGGTAGGAAAGATGAAACATCTAACAGAGAACTAAAATAAATTTTTAAAACAACTATGATTAATTCAAGAAAATAATGGTATTTAAAGTTGTATGTGGCATTATGGAATTATATAAATTCATTTAAAAATCTCATATTAATTTCTCCTTATAGTTTTATGTTTGTGAAATCATGAAATTTACTTGTGGAACATCTACACAAGTCATTTTTTGGAAATTAAATCCATCAATATTGATTTAAAATCTATTGGTGAGAGAATATTATTAGAGTTGAGTATTATAGATGAGATTATAATAACTATAGGATTTAAAATTAATGAAAAATATATTTCCATCACTCCATCATTCAAAACAATGTTTTCAAAGTTGGTCTAAGAGTGCTTATTTTCAATTCTAGATTGAAACTATTTCCAAGAAAACTAACAACTAAGTATGTTAGGCATACCAACCTAAGGTTTGTAGTTAGTGGGTTTGTGGATATGGTGGGAGAATAGAATATATCATTCTTATTTAATTGGTATAGAGTTAATTATTATATTTAAGGTAATCCAAAGGGCTTATTTCCTATCTATGGGCTTGAAAATAGATCCCTCACTATGTCAAACTGAGGACTTAAAACTTAGTGCTTCATGGGAGTAAACCCATGGTCATTATTGGGTATTTTATTTTTATTTTGAATAAAATTATATTGTTATATACATATTAATATTTTATTTTCTTATTTAATTTATTTTTGGTTTCCACTTTCTATTCTAAAATAATAATTCGAGTATCTTGTCAAAGAGTATAATAATTTGATTGTTTTCAAGTCAAAAATGAGCTTCTTGTTGAAACCACCTAAATAGGAATTCCTTTAAACTCAACCACTTTTTTTCTATATTCTAAGCCTAATATATTGGAATCTAATGTTAATCTATTTCATCTTGTTGGGAAAAAAATCTGACCAACCATGGGGATCTTACTTGAGGCAAAAAGGGAAGGGTTTCTTGGATAGACTTAAAAATATTGTTAAAGATTCTTATAAAAGAATTTGTGTTAAAATTATACACTCATATTCCTAATCATTCGTTAATATTCAATATTCTACATGAAATTAAGTATGGGGGTGGAAGGGAGTTTCTTGTTTAACTTTATGAATTATTTTATTACTAAATACGAGCTTAATATTTTGGGTGCTTAACTTTTTTTAGTCTAGTTTCTTTAAAATCATTTTTAACAGAAAAAAAATACTATTTTAGAACCCCATAAAAATCTTCGGATTGAATTTAAATATTTAAAATTATTTGGTACTATTTTTCAGTGTCACTACAAAAACATGTTGTTGTCCTAAACTGGTTTTAAAAATATATTTTTATGTTTTTAATGATAAATAAAATAAAATTTTAATTCTATATTTTAAAATATTTTAAATTGTATAAAAAAAGTTTTTTGAGGTATATTGTGATCCTTGGACAATATTTTTAATTATTATAATTTAAAAAAAACTGGTTGAACTAATAATGATATAATATTTATCCCAAATTGATATCCAACATTAAGGATAATGTTGAATTTTAAGTGTTGGGGAGGGTTATATTTTTGTGAAAATATATATTTCATTGAATACTCATCATAAAACTATTAAAAAATTTCAAAATTTAATGTTATTAGAGATTTAACTTCCATTTTTAGGGGTTTTCAATTCCTCTTGGAGTATGAGATCTATTTTGACACTTTTTAGAGGTTATTATTTTCTATTTCCCTGTACATTTTTATTGGGTTTTTTAATTTAATTTCTTTATTTAATTTTTTAGTCAAAATTTGGGAATAGTATTTTCAATCATCATTGGTTTTGAACTTTTTAAATTGGTTAAAAACTTTTAAACTATGCATTTAA
Organism: Viscum album; assembly: GCA_963277665.1. Taxonomy (NCBI): domain Eukaryota; kingdom Viridiplantae; phylum Streptophyta; class Magnoliopsida; order Santalales; family Viscaceae; genus Viscum; species Viscum album. The sequence goes on along the minus strand of OY728126.1, from coordinate 1,313,477,466 downwards.
ATGAGTAATGAAATGATAATTCTAATCGAGGTTAAATTTTTAAATATTTATTATTTTATTGATATATGAAAAATTTATTCATTTAATTTAATTATTATTTTCCCTCATCTATCTAATTGTGTCTATTTATTCACTCTTAAATTATCTATCTTTGTTCACTTTTAGGTAAGGAGAATTTTAGATGTTTCAGTTAAATATAATTTGATGTTTTTTATTCCATTTCAAAATATTCAGTCTCGATCATTCTAAAACTAAAACAAACCTATTATTTTTATAAAAATAATCTCCCTTTTTACTTGAGAAATTATATGGGGAAAATAATTTCAGAAACTAATTATTTTTGGAAATTTAGTTTTTCATTCTTGATATTACTTTTCATCCATTGATTTTTTTAAGTTAATTTCTTGAGGAAAAGTAATAAATTAAGTGTGGAACAATTTTATGTGTCTCTATTTGGATGCATATTTTCCATATATTATCTGAGTAATAATTTATTTTTAATGATTTTTACATTCAAAATAAGATATTAATGGATAATTAATAAATTTTATATCATTTATTATTGAATATGTGATTCATTGAATATTTTATTAACAATTTCAAATTTTAGTGATTAATTGTTCAAATATTTTTTCTAATATTCACATATTTATAAATAATAAATATATTTGTTGTAACTAATTATTTTAATTGAAATATATTTTTATGAAGTGGTTTTTTGTGTTTTAGATGTTAGAAATAATTTTTTCAATTTTCCATATTTTTATTTTTTAATAATATTTAATGGTAAATATTTTAAAAAAAGTTCACTGAAATCTTGAAATTCATGGAATATTGTGATGTTTAGTTTCATTTTAATTTTGTATTCATTTTAAATCATCATAGTGAATTTAAAATTTTATTTTCATATTATGATGTGAAATTAATTTCTATCCCCTAAGATAATTTTCCAAATTATCATAATACATATACCTTTTTAAATTTATAGTTTTTCACAAGTATCAAAGGATGTTTGGGAAGTAGTCCACAATTATGTTTTATAGAAACTATCATAGGATTATTTCTAAATTTCATCCCTCATAAGATAATTTTTGAAGCCTCATATGTTTTTTTCTTAAGGCTGGCTACATCAGAGAAATATCTCACCACATATAAGATAATTTCAATGACTGAGCCCCATAAAATAATTTGAATTTTCTCAAGTCCAATTTGATATATGAAGAAATACTGGGTTTAATTGATGAAGAAAAAATCTAATAACTCCTTGCTCAAAATTAGGAATTTCCTAGGTGATTTGATTAATAAAGTTCAAAGGAGAAATTAAAGCTGATAAATTTCATCTGAGAGTCGGTTATAGAATTTATTGAATAAGGAAGCTGATCTCGAGTCATGTTACAATAAGGTTTCCCAACAACTCCTTATCATGAGTGTATTTAAATGAATCTAGTTTTACTTGAGTAAAATTTGGGATCCCTATATGCTAAAGAATATTGAGATTAAGGACCTAAGGTCTCTAAAAATGAGGATCGAGCCATATTTGTGCCATGTTCAACCAAATATATATCAAGAAGAGATTTTGGATCACTGATTCATGTTTTGTTTTAGATTTGAGTCATTGAGGATGATATAAATGACCAAAAACTCCCCAAGTACTACAGCTATGAGGGTGAAGATGAATTCAAACCAAGTGGTTGATGTTATGATCCAAAACATTCAAATCAAATGATGGAATAGTGAGTTTATGAAGCCTGTTCTAAGTGATGTTGTATCTTATAATATATTGGTTTTATCTTGGTATGGTTGTGAGTTTATCCTATTCAAATATTATATGAATTATGGTTCTGAAGTTGGATTAGGACCAGGATTCTGACCGGGCTTATATATGTGTTATCTAATAAAGTATCTAAACTTGGGTTTCTAAATGGATAATTTATTTTCATGATTTTCATTGATAAACAAAAGTCAATTGGAAGATTTTGTGAGATGGATTATTATATGAAGAATGATGATATCATTGTGACACCATTTACATCCATAGAAATTAAGGGTCTATAGAAGTTATCAAAATTTTTTGGGGGAGTTTTTATTAAGTTACATTAGGTATTGAAATGAATAGAAAAGGATTACATGTGGAGGCATGTAATTTGAAGTCTATAAATATAATGATATGAGAAGAGTTGGTAGAAAATAGAGTTTATATGGTTCATGATTTTAATTTGGTGAATTATTTCTTTAAAATTAGGGGTGAATCAACATTCTAGGAATCGATAAATTACATGATGAACTATAAAGAGAAGAAATATATTCATTCCAAAAGACATATGGAAGTAAAAAGCATGATCTAGGAGATCATAGTAGCCAAGAGAAAATGGATCTTGGAAATTGGGACTGCACAACATTGAAAATTCCTTTATTTATTTTCCTTATTTTTTATTTCTCTTGATATGAATTCAATGATAGATTTTGAATCTTTGAAAATTTTTATCAACAAAAAATTTTGTTAAGAGGAATAAAATTGTATGTCTTTATTCTTTTACTTCATTCATTTATTTTTAAATTCTATGATTTTATTACTTATATGTTTCCTACAGCCAATACTTTCTTAAACTACAATAATTAACACCCATTGATCTATTTTTATCACTATGTATATTTGGAGATAGAAAAACCATTGAACATACCATTTGAGATCCAACCCTATTGAAATTTGTGTTAAATAATTTATACAATTAGTTCTCTAATAATATTTAAATTTAAAATAAAGGAATATAAATTTTAAATAAGGTAATTTAAATTTCCCCTAACTAACTTAATTTTGGTTACTCCTATATTTTTTTCTCTTGATTTCATCCTCAAAATCTATTCTATTTCCCCATTCTTCCATCAACACTTTTACACAATTATACTGCCATTCAAATCATTTTTTCTTATTTTTTATGATCCTTTATTGAGATTTTGATTATTTTATTTGATTTAACATAACCTTACTTGTGTGATAAAACCCTTATTACAACTATTCTAGTGTTCTGAAGGGAAAAATAAATAATAATTTTACTTTAAAAATGACGGGACAATCAATGGTTGAAGAATTAGTAAATTTATACTCTAATTCTAATTCTTATGGACCGGGAATCAGTTATACAATCTATTGTGATGAATATGGAATTAGACTAGGAGTTATTATAATGAAAGGGGATTGGGTGGTCGCTTATTAATATTGTCACCTATGACCCCATGAGTGTAACAAACATACCCATGATCTCCAAATATCATTTTTAATTTATTACCTAATTTTTTGGAAACATTACCACTTTAGTGAAATATTTTTCATCTGCACTAACCCCAATAACTTTTGGTATGTATTCTTCTATTGGGACATGAATTAAAAAAATGTTCTTGTTAAATACCTTCAAAAAATAAACTTTGTTATATTTTATTCCTCAGGAAATGGGATCATCATTTCATACTTTTTAAGTAAAAGGGACTAGGATTATGGAGTTTATACTTTTTACAAGGAGTGGACAATAATTATCCTACTTGGTAACTAGTATATGAATATATCATAGGAGTATGTGGTGGTGTTTTGATATCCCTTGACTATTATTTATTCACTAGTAGATCAACTTAAGTATATTTAGATGCCTAATTCAAATTGTTTTTTGATGTGGGAATGGTTCGTAGTAAAATTTATTATCTTGGGGTTGAATCGGGATATAGATAATGTGTTTTATATCCATGGTATGTTTATGGTACTTACATATACGAGAGAAGATTTTATGAGGTACTCCCATAATTCATGATGGTAAGTGAAACCAGTCCTAACTAAGATGAATCATGATATCAGTCAGTGGTGGTTGGAAAAGATGAAGGATGTTTCAAGGTTTATAGCTCACTACCTTAAATGTCAGAGGATAAATATGGATCACCAATGACCAGGTTATTTACTAAAACCCCTTTTAGTATAGGTACGGAAGTATGATGAGGTGACCATGTACTTTTTCATGGTAAAACCCTGGACTCTGAGGGTTTGTGATATGTGATGGGTGGTTGTTAGCTGGTTAACAAAGGTTTCACATTTCTTTACCATTTTAGATACTTAGTCCATAGAATATATGGATAGGTTATATGTCTAGGAGATAGTATTGTTTCATGGGATTCCTATGAGTATAGTATCATATTAGGATGTTCACTTCACATCAAGATTCTCGTAAGTCCTCTATAAGGACATGGATTCTTAGCTAAAAATGAGTACCACATATCACCCATCGATAGATAAATAGTTAGAGAGAATGGTCCATAGACTCCAGGATATAAATAATTAGAGTATTCAAGATTTATTTTGGTGGATATAATGATTTCTATATATCCTTGGTGGAGTTTTCATATAAAAATAGTAATCAACCATCGATATAGATATATCCATTTGAGGATCTCTATAGTAGGTTGTGCCACTCATTATTATGTTGGTTAGAGGTGGGTGATTTGATGGTGATCAGACCACGCTTGGTGCAGGAAACCCCCAAGAGAGTGTAGTTGATCTAGAATTGATTGGTTTCCACTCAAAGAATGAATTTTTCATATTCCAACCTAAGGTGGAAACCCTTGGAGTTGAACATAGGTGACCGATTATTCTTGTGGGTATCACCATATTTAGTGAATGAGTGGTTGAGGAAGGAGGAAGATCGCATCATGGTATGATATCCCAATTTATATTATGTAGTGGACTGGTATAGTCAATTATTATTTATAAATTCCTCCAAGAAATCTAGTTATTCATGATTTATTTCATGTGTCACAACTTTATAAGTGCGAGATAGATCTTATATATGTGATCGATGATGATAATATCTAGTTAGAGGTAGATGCTTCATTTGAGGAATATTTGGTGTGGATTTTGAACCATAGTAATAAGGTACTAAAGTATAATATAATTCCCCTTTATTTATTATTATGGTCACATGGGTGATCTTGAGAGAAGACTTTATAGTGAGAGTTATATATGTCAGTGGAGTAGCTAGGGATTCTCATCTAGGACCCCTAAAGATGCTACTTAGCGACAAAAATCCCTTATAGGGGGAGATTGTTATAACCCTTTAATTTAAAGGTGTGTTATGTTTTAAATTTATATTTATCCCAGTGTATCATGATGATTATTGACTATTTTGGTTGTTATAGGTGGCTCATGAGTGGGTTTTGAGAGATCAAACTGGGTATGATGCTAAAATTATGTTAGAGGTGTATTTCATGGCATGACACTTGGGTGTCATTATGTGATGACTATAAAGGGGGAGGATCATTTCATTAAGGCTATATAGCCATTCCAATATAGTCCAAACATATGGATAATACCTCTACCTAGGAATGATCACACCACAAACCCCAGTTCAAGTTGTGAATATGTCATTAGGTAGTTTTTTAAAAAGGGTCAGCCTTTTCATTTTACTGTATAACCCCCTTAAACCATATTTCCCCTTCCTCTTAACCCTTACTCAACTAAAAAGGACTTGGGATCTCTCTTTGAGAGATTTTAAATCCCCCATATTCTTTCCTTGACCTTTGAAATATTATTCATCATTGAGGTTATTACTTGGTGATTCTAACATTGTTCAAGCACTATGTGTTTCTTTCTTCCACCATTTCTTGGTTTTCATTTTTCAAACCCCAGATTTGATTACTTGGGGTTTTTATAGGTTTATAAAGGTTAAAATATAAATCATTAAGTGTGGTTTGGAAAGTATAATCTATTAAACATAAGGTAGAAAGTTCTTAACATGTTACAACTTTTGTAAAAATTTGCATGTATTAGATTGTATGCGAGTGAATTTATAGCATTATGATAACTCTACTTTTGGTATAAAAGTTATAGGGTATGTATATATGGTATTGGTTTCCACTCTATAGGGGGAGCGTGAGTATCATGACTTGAAAATGATGTAACCTGGACCTGCAACGGGGTTACGGGTAAGGTTATACTAGTTGTTCTTTTAGCCTAGGGTGATCTAATGAGCTAGAAAGTAACTATTTTTTATTCATGTTTTTAATTATTATATTATATATTACTTATGTAATGATTTTTTTCTAGTTATGACCACATAAAAAGTGAGACGATGAGAATGGGGTTTATTGGATGAGTTTTCAGTTAGCTTCCTGGAGTTATAAGGATTGGTTTGGGAAATGTTATATGACCTCCTTAGAGTAAGAAGAGTTAGACTGAGACTGATGGGGAGATAATAATGGTTGTGAGATTTTCCTAATAGAGGGGGAAAGGGTGATGGGATAAATTACCCTGAGTGATAGGGGTGGTTTGGAATATGAAATGGATTGTGATGGGGAACATGATAAGGTTTTTTACCTTGAGTGAGAAGGCATTGTACATGTCCTAGATTATTCTAAGGGTTTTAACTATAATTTCATTCTAGCATAGAGACAAAGCAATTTTATCTGGGGGATTCATGGAAACCCGGTTAAGTTATGACGAATCGAAGGGTCTTTCATGTTTATTTAGTTAATTTTAGTTTTGTTGATGCATATACCTTTATAAACCTATTATACCTTTGTTAAGGGTCTATTGGTGGTTTCCTATAAGGTTTATACTCACACATTTCTTGGGAATCTGGATTTATATACATACTTTAGGTCTAAGGATCAAGAAAAATGAAAGGGATCAATAGCATTCTACTGATTAAGTAGAGGTTGATGGGATTGAGGTGATGTCAGGGCGTGCTTTGGTATATTTTACTAATATTCCTAATTAATTATTTTATTCTTTTATAAAATATATATATATATATATATATCCTCTAAATGTGGGGATCACCTCTAACCTAATATGATGGTGACTGTATACTATTTTTATAGTTCATGTGATGATGTTATTTACTAATTCCACCATGTTAAATATTTTTTTTATTGATTACAAAATTGTGTTTCTATTATTTTTATATAATACTAAGGTAATAGTCTCCCCTTATTTTAGTTTAGTTCTCTCTACTAGTGGGAATACTCTTACGTATAGGAAGACATGCATGATGTCATATGACCCTCTAGCTCACACCCATTGATCCGGGCCTAGGAAACACACCTAAGGGGTATTCATCATATATTAATAATATTTTTGTGATGATTGATTTGAAATTAAAGGGCCTAAAATCACATGAATGTAATTTTTTGATCTAATATTTAATTATTTTGGCTTTATAGTATATTATTCATCGATGTTTCTAACACACATTAACCAGTATTTTCTACTCTTTCAAAGATAAATGTAGAAATGTAACAGATCCAATGAAGTTTTCAACATTGTAAAAGGAAATTGTAGTCATATTAAGTGAATTATAGATGTTTTTTCCACATTTTTTCATTGATATAATGGTTCCCTAGATGGTTCACTTATTTAGAGAGATCCAACTATATGGTATTGTATATTACATATGGATATACCTCCATTAAAAGTTATATGATTATTTTTAAATGGTATATCAAAATATGATATCATATAGAAGTTTTTATTATATATAGATATATTGTTATGGAAGGCATTGAATTTTGTACAAACTACCAGCCTGATTTGGATATCATTAGACTCCCAAAATCTAATTATAATAGGTTCTTTATGGTTGAAGGAATTTATAGAAGATATGTTTTCACAATAATCATTATAGAGTGTGAGCATGTTCACCTTTATGTTTTACATAACAATATAAATGTTGTTCCATATGTTGAAACTCATAATATAATTCTTCAGAATTTGAATACATTAATGGAAAAAATATGCATATTAAATACATGTAATCAATAGTTTATACTATGGTTTTTGAGAAAATATTTTTAAGGATTTTTCTATATATACAAATTAATTTTTAGAGTGAATTCCATGTCTATCCATAGGAGCAAGTGTAAATGTATTATATTTCAATAGTTAGGTAATTAACTACTATATGTTTTATATAAATAAATGGTATAAATGAAGTATGATGAAAAATAGTGGAGTTACTCTTATAAAGGAATTGATGCATGAATCTGGTACTAAGTAATAAGATCCAATTTATATAAATATGTTATAATTTGGTATCAATTGTAAAATATGGGATTTGTATTATATAACATTCCAAGTGTTAATTTTTCAATGATGATGTGTTAATAATAGGAGTACATTTAAAATAAATTAATATTGATTCATGAAAGTGAATTTCCATAAGGAATGGTTTTAGGAGAAACCATTCATAATGAAATAATAATAGTGCAAGTATTTTATGTCACATATCCTATAAATATAAATTAGTCAATTATTTTGTTCTGAACTAAAAAACTATAGGGTTAAATAAAAATTAGATTAAGTATGACCCATTCATTGAGATATTGCAATCATATTATGGAGGTATTAATGTATATAATGTATTTTATTTTATAGGGGACCACAAGGAGGGGATTTGTATACTCAATATAGGGGAAAATACCTCCAACCATTAATGAAAAATGATATGGTTAAATGATCATGCAAAAGTGTTTTTTAATATGCATTTCATTTCAACATAATATTATCTATTAACAAGTGAATTTATGTGATTTAAATTAAAATTTTAACTGCTTCTATGGATAACAGATTCCCCACATATTGATGATGCCAATACTAATTAATAACATATTGATAATGATGAAACTAAGGAAATATTAAATGGTGAATAAAATATCGTTGAAAAAATATATGAGTGTCATAATGTGAAATTATTAATGAAAATTTTTATGGTGGGAAGGAAGTGTCTAAAATTTGAGGTTGGATAAAATGAATACATCTAACATATTGACACCAAAATTTCTATTTTCATTAGGTACATTCGGGTCCCAAATTGAGTGTGCATGCTGGTTGATCTAGATTTATGGAATAGTGTTATGAATTCATTGAATATGATAATTCGGAAGGATATTAAGTTGAAATTATGATATAATTTATATATTTAATCAAACAATTGAATAATAAAATATTGTTTCACACTTCATTATCCATTTTAGAGTATATTTATATTAGATATTTTCATATGAAATCATTATTAATGGTTACTAAAATGAACATAAAGACTTTTAGACACTTTTTATAGAGAATAATATTAATTATGTTAATAGGAAAGTAAATTTCCACCCACTATCTATATATTTACTCATGATAAACCAAGAAACATATAATAGTTTCATTGGTTGTTGGAAGGAGAAATCATTAAAGGAAGATTGTAATTGGTAATATTTCATTTTATATTATGTGTATTAATCACTTTGATTTAGAATTGTTAATTAATGAAATAGTAAAGTATTTCTAAAAATTATAAATTTTTATTGAAACCAACATGACCCTACTTTAAATAAAGGATGATGTACACTTTTCTTGAAAAAAATATATATTTATTTTAAATCCATAGAAAAAAAATATGTGATATGAAGCAAAAACATAATTATATTTCTTTGTTTATATTTAAATTCATGAATCAAAATATCAAGATACTTTTATTACACATTATGTTTTATGGAAGGAGGATCATGTAACTAAAAAGGAACAAATATTATATGAAAGAACACCAGAAGAATGAGAATCATGTGTAAATATGACCTAATATAATTTTGTTTACTTTATTAAACTATTATATAATAATGGATACTTATATAATTATATTTTTATATGGATTAGACATAAAAATAATCATCATTTATACCATATTAATGATAATTATTAGTATCTTTAAAGTGGAAATAACTATATGGCTACATTAGAGATGCGGGTTTTAGAGTGTCACCTTATGCATTTTTTGAGAAAGTAAGGACATAGGGGGATGACAATGGGAAAATAAAATACATGTGGGAAAAAATATATTCACTAAGACAAAATTTTAGTTAGTAGTTAGTTATGATAGACCAGTTTCTTTAAAGGTATCAATGAGAATAAAAAACACACCATAAACCACTATATAAAGACCCACACCCACCCATCACCCACCCATATTTGAGGTTATTCATTCCCCTCAATGGATTTCTCTACCCGAGGTAATCAATTTTTCTAGAATATTTTTTTGTTAAATGTGAATAAAATAAATAAATGATACCTTTCTCATACTAAAACTCATTAGGGGTCAAATTTATTGTGATTTATGTCTATCAGTATGCACCCATCGCCTTATTGAGATGGGTATAGTGTAAAATATCCAATGAGATATTCTATAAAATAAAAAACTTAAAAAATATCGCATGAGAGTATAGTTTTACATATCTCATGAGTAAATCACTAATCTACATGTTCCCTCTGAATATATGGATATTCACATGACCAAACTTGCTATTGTAAATTTCATAGTATGGCGGTTTTTTCTTATAAAGATATATGATGATAATGAGCTATGTTTTTTACAAATTATTTTCTATGAAAAATACTTATAAATTAATGAAAAGGGTCTGGAATGAGGTATGATATTAGAGATAGAGAAAAAAATTGAATAGAAGGTCAATTCAACATAATATAGAGGACCAATCAATAAATTGAAAGGCCGATCTAGAGTTCCTTTACCTCACCAATTCCATTTCCTCGTTTATTAACATTCCAAATTCATGCAGATAAAATGCTCAAATATCAAAATACAGACTATATTAAATTTTTAAGAACAAATGTATAGAAAATACTTTAAAGACACGATTTTTCTTAAGAATGTAAATTAAATTCTCAAGTATGAATTTTTAAGAGCCTTGGTTGAGAATGTATAAATGAGATACATTTTCATAATATATTTTTTAAATAATTAATTTACTATGTTAATAATATTTAAATTCTATTCATATTTTCTAAATGTTTTTTATCACTACTATATAAAGGAAAATCCCTATAAAGAAAAAAATGGACATATTAGTCCTTATATCACTTATACAAAACAATTTTCAATGGAAGAGGATAAAATTAAAAAAAACCCTGCTTGTAGACACAACATTTGAAAAGAAAATAAAAAATGATAGGCTATTCTTAATAACTACAATGTAGAGGTAAACTCTATAATCTAATCATTAAAAATATATTTTTATTTTTTTCATTACTCATTACTTTTAATTTTCTTATATTACACTACATGCTCATTGTGATCAATTTATATAATTAAATATTTACTTTATGGATCTAAAGCATGGATATCAAACAAATCAACCATACATGATACCCCTTATGAATTTTTAATACATTGTATTAAACATTTTAAAAATAAATAGTAATTTTTATGTTTTTTATTATGTTTTAATGAGAGTTTTTTTATGATATATCAATTTTTATTTATCATTAAAATTAGGGTGTGGTCATATATTATTCATATAAGAATCCCATGTTTTTTTATATCTAGATAAGTATTAAGATATATATAATAATATTTCACTATCAAAAAAATATCAAGACATAAAACTTATTTTTCTCATTGTTTCTACAATGTCCAAAAAATTATTAAAAATTATTTTGGTTGTTACATTTATAAATTTATGAAAGAAATATTATTCCATCAATAAACTAGAATCCCTAAAGAGATATTTTAGAAGGTAAATACAATTTCATTTAAAATATTTATTAATAGTTTAGTTATCTATATTTTTACTATACTATCAGAATTATTTATATTTCATTTATTGAAAAGAGGAATTAGATATTTTTATAAATGATGGGATAACATACATGGAATCAAAAAGGTTTTCAAAATTATGAAGAGGTGATTTCTAATCACGTTCATTTTTTCCTATAGATTATAAAGAGTTGGTTTTTCAACTTCTTATTTAGTTAATATTCTTATTATTTTAAATTATAGAATTATAAATAGATTTTATAATTTAAATTTTTCTATCTTAGTAGGAATAAGAAAGGATATATACACTGTTTTTTAAGTAAAGTATTGTACAGTAAGGTTATGGATGTGATATTGGTAGCCTGTGTTATTTAAAAAGTTTTTTTTTAATATTTATCTAATTTTTAATTTAGTAAAAGGATTGATAATTCTTTTATGACATGTAGGAATTGAACTCACATCAATCTGACACATATTTAATACATATTGACTAAAACTGCATGTTTTTAGTTTAAAAGTGACATTTTAGTTCAAAAAAATTATCTCATGATCAAAAATAATAAAATACACATTGATTTTATTGATACATTAATACAATGATCCATGATTCATTTATGATGTGTTGGAATTAAAATCTCATCAATATGACACATGGTGTCTCCAAATTGACTAGAAGTGCAAGTTTTTAGTTTAAAAGTCATATTTTTGTCCAAAACATGTGTCAAATAATCAAAATAATAAAAAACTCATATTTACATGATACATTATGAAAATGGTTAATCATTAATTTTTGAAATGTCATAATAAACCATACATAAATATGATACACGGTGTAGTGGATGTGATTAAAAGTGAATTATTTCATTTAAAAGTGGCATTTTAGTTTAAAAGAAGAATTACATACTCAAAATTGAGAAAACGTGCTCTGATTATATTGATACTTTTTGATGATTTATTTTTAACATATAGGAATAAAATAAACATAAAATCAGTACATAGTGTGTCCGATATGACTCGAAATGTGCAGTTTTAGTATAAAAGTGACATGTAAGTTCAAAATTCACATATTTTACTCAAGATAGAGTAAAAATTTTTAAATAGTATTAATACTTTTGGAAAATGACACTTTATTATTTTATGATATGTAGTAATTAATATCAAATCAATCTAACACATAGTGTAGCCAAATTGATTGAAATTGCATGCTTCCATTTTAAAAGTTTCATTTTAGTCAAAAATTCATGTCACGTATTCATAGTTGATAAAATTAAATTTTAATATCTTAATAATTTATTTCTATGATTAATTATTTATTTATAACATGTAGGAGTTGACCTCACATTAATCCAACACAAGGTATGGTCAGATTGACTTAAAGTGTGTGTTTTTAGTGTAAAAGTTACCTTTTAGTCTAAAACATGCATCACATACTAAAAACATAGAAAACATGATTGTATTGGATTCATAATTTAGAACAATGATTCATGATTTATTTTTTATGGTTAATAATGGACTTCACATCAATATGATAAAAAATGTGGCTGGTACTACTAGAAAATATCCCTATAGCCATGAATTTATAGTCATGATCACCTAAACTATGGCCATAGCAATCTCTATAGCCATGATTTACTACAAGCTATGGATTTGAGAGATAGATATCCATGGTACCTTTAGACCATGGCTATAGGACCATATAGAAATTTCATATGTCCATGATCCAAGTGGTTTGTGGTCATAGGTTGAGGATAAAATCTTCTTTCCTATTGGGAAAGGCATTGAAAGGACTTTCTTAGTTCGAAAGTACAAAATAAAGGGATACAAACATGGTACACAAGGATTGTGTTTTTATCGCAGCTCTATGTCCATAGTCCAAAAGAACCATCGTGATAAATTTCCATGAAAAACCAATGTCCACAATCCATGTGTACCATGCCCATAAGGTTTGGCTACAGCCACGATCCATGTGGATCGTGTCAGTAGGTACCCAGACCCACCTTAATTTTAATCTTTTTAACTATATAGTAATTGTTATTATAATTGTGTATATATATATATTCACTAAATTTGTCATAAGTTTGTGGTTATAGTATATATGAAACTTGTAGGAGTTCATGGGATAAATGCCAACTTCTGATTGTTTTTACTATATTTTTTCCATGATCAAGACCATGGTCATAGGATATGTTGATAGTCTACTTATACTATGACTAATTTTATCATTGGTGTAGCTAGGGGGTAATAACCATGTTTTGTGTCATGTCCATAGGTCGTACCCTACTACTATGACTCGGACTATAGTCATAGCCCTCAGGCTATGCCTGTCACGGCCCATCCTCGGGACCCATGTCGTGACTACCCCAAGCTCGCCTTCCATAGGCCAATGGTTGGCGACTAGCACCAAGGCGTATATCCCGAAAAAAGGGAATTCATTGACTTTATAAAATAAACAAACACCACAGAGTAAGCCAGCAGAAGTAAACACTAAGTAAAACAGGATACAATAGTAAGTGCGGAAAAAGTAAGTGGGCCAGAATACAAACCCAAACTGAAAGTAAAGTGCAACTAAAAAGAAAGTACTGCAACTGAAAAGTAAAACAGCAATGCCGAGCCTTCCACTGGAAATCCCACCTTAAGGGTGGGTACAGATAGTCTCCCCAGCTCCTCGGGTCCAGCCGTCCACTCTGTGTACGTCTCGCCCAGTGGTCCACCTCCAGGTATAGACTTGCTCCACAAGCCTCAACCACGATCTGCATTGTCCATCGTCTGCATCCAACACAACGTAGTGTGGGCATAGCTCGTGCAGGGGTGAGTATATGCTACTCAGTAGGGACCCCGAGACCCTTGAAGGTCTCCCAGAATCAACAAAGGATAATCCACAAGGAAGGATACAATCACGAAGTAACAACCAACACTACTTAAGTATATGCCCATACATATACCTAAGTCATCAATTTCCAGTTCAGATCCAACATCTGAGCCCAAGTTCGATCACGTCCACATAGGATAGAACAACCCAATCCACACAGGAAAGCACAACCCAATCCACACAGGAAATCACAACCCAATCAACATAGGAAACAAGTCAATCATATCGAAGATAATGATTGAAAGTCAAGACTCATCTCACACAGGTATACTTCTTCGTAAGGTGATAGAGATGATCAGATGTATCCACTAATTCATCTATATGGGACCCATGTAGGATACTAGACCAGCTAAGCTGTCAAACCCACATAGGATACTAGACCAGCCACTTTGTCGGACCCCCGTAGGATACAAGTATAGAGTCAAATACTGCCGGACCCACATAGGATACAAGAAAATTAGTCACGTACTTCCAGACCCACATAGGATACAAGAACAGTAGTCATCTTCGTCTAACCCACGGAGGATTTCAGTACGGTCATCGTCGCTGCCGAACCCACGGAAGATCCCAGTACGGTCATCATCATCGTTGCAGTTGCAGCCAGCTCTAGGGTTCCTGCACACAGCATTCTCATTTCCGGGAGGGTCCGACCCACAAGACAAGGGGTCGATACATCAACTTACACGTAGTCCGGAGTTGATGTATCCCAAAGTTCTGTCTTGTCGATAGAAACTCAACACGACAGACGGCACGTCAATCGGACGCCCGGTCTGAGAGTTATTGACTTTTTCGTCCTAGGGGCCCGGTTGGTTTTTAAGTCAAAACCAACCCGACCATACTCCAACTGCGTCCAAACCTTGAGCGGAGAAATCCAAAAGGTTCTTCTCACTAAGAGGAAACCAACAAAGTTGACGGCACGTCAATCGGACGTCCGGAGCTCAAGTTATAAGCATTTCCGCTCCGAGGGCCCGGTTGGTTTCGTGTTTGAACCAACCCATACATACACAAATTTCTCAGAAACCTTGAGTGTAATATACTGAAAAAACTATCTCAATCCAAGGATCGCATCACAACTAACGGTGCATCGATCAGAGGTCTGTAGCCCAAGTTACGGGAATTTTAACAAACCTGTCCGTTTTTAGGGGGTTTTGGGCCCGGACCGACCCGGACCGAGACCCCCTGGGTCGGCCCGAACCGGGTCGACCCGACCCGGGTCCAGGTCCAGCCCATCAGGTCACGGCCCGGACCGGATGGTGCGGCCCAGACCGGCCCGGCTGGCGTGGCTCGACCCGGCTCGAGGCGGGCGCCGCGCATCGCGTGAGCGCGAAAGGGGGGGAACCGCCACCCTCTTTGAACCAGACGGTGGACCCAGGGGGGGTCTGCCCTACTGTGTTGACCGGGGGTTCAAACCCCTGGTTTTACGGATCTGCCTAGCCGTAACGGCCGGCCAGTGTGCCACGCGGGATCAGCCGGTCCCACCTTCTGAGCGCCGACGGCCGGCGGCTCCAGCCGCCCTCCCCTGCTCCGTCGTGGCCTTGGTCCGACCGGCGCGGCGCGACAGCGCGGCGCCCCTCCGACGCGGCCCCGCTTCACCTGCGGCCTCTTCGTGGTCCTCCGGCGCCACGCGGCAGCGCCACGTCCCTCCGCCGCGGCCCGACTCCGGCAGTGGCTTCTTTCAGCCTCAACAGCGCGGCGCGACGGCACCGCGCTTCTTCGTCGTGTTCCTCCTTGTTTCCGCGCGGTGCCATTGCACCGCACCACCTTCATTCGAGCCACAACGAATATAACCACAAATGGGTAGGAGGATTGGCCGTGTATGGGCAGTCCAACCTCCTCCCATTAAATTGATAACAGGCGGCCCAAATATTTAACGAAGAACGAAAAGAGTTAACCCTTCATAAAAACACACCCCTACCTCAAAGAAGTCGTCGAACGACGATCGTCGCGGGAAAAATGACGTTGCGGAAGATGGCATCGCGGAATGAGGCTCCGTAAGCGTCGTCGTTGTTCACCCGATGAAGGATGCGGCACATTGTCGTTCTCCGAAGAAGGCACCTCTCACTGGCTGCGGAGAGGAGAGGAGATGGCACAGCGATCTCCCCTTGCGGAGATGGAGTTCTTCGCCGTAGACTCGAGGTTCTTCATGAAGAAGATGAAGTTCTTCAAGACCAGAGCTCTCCTCTCCAAAAATCTCCACACAACGATTCAAAAATAATAAAATAAGGCTTTGCCTTATTTTATTACTCATGCCAACTCTATTCAAAATTCAAAATGAATTCACCAAATTAATTAACGTTCGTTGTCTAATTAATGAGGCATTTTATTGGCATGTATTTTAATGTGGAGGAGATACAAATTAATGGGGGGGTTTGCCAACTTTAAGGGAGGTTGAGGAAATTAAAAAGGTGGGGCTTGTGTGGGTCCCACCTCACTAATATCCTATCAAGAGGAGTTAGGATTTAGTGGGTCCCACCTCAACTTCCTTACATAGGTTATAATTACACAGAGTAGAAATAAAATTGTGGCACGTATTTTATTTCACTATTTAATTAAACCACTTCATTTTTAACATCACCTCCCGAGAAAACGCAACTCCAGAAAAGGTGTTCCTAAGAAATTATCAGTGTTGCGGTTCCATCGGTGCCCTCGTATTTTTATTCCGAGCACCGGTTCAAAAGTTAGGAAAACCTGCTCATTCGTTCCCTGAACGTACCTGAGCTAAACTTCGTAAATTGATTATGGGCACACCGGGCCTCAGAATCAGGTGCCTTCAGAAACTGCGTACTCGTAAAATCCCAAAGAAAATTTAGAAAAAAAAATTCCTTGAAATTTACGGGTCTTTACATTACTCCCACCTTAGGGCTTCACATCCCCGTAAAGATACATCACAGACTAGGGAAACAAATGAGGGTACTGAGCACGCATCTGAGCCTCCCACTCCCAAGTGCTCTCCTGGAGGTTCTCGTGCTGCCATCTGATGCGCACTAGAGGAATCAACCACCCACGTAGGACCCACTCTTATCGATCCTCTATCTCCACTGTGACCTCTGCAAAAGTCACCCCATCGTCAATGTCTATCTCCCCATGGTCGATGATATGCGTCGGGTCGTGAACATATCTCCTTAGCTGAGATACGTGGAAGACATCGTGCACCCGGTGCAACTGAGGTGGTAGAGTCAGGCGATAAGCCACCTCGTCTATCCTTCTGAGAACCTGGAATGGTCCGATGAAGCGTGGAGATAACTTGCCACCCAAGCCAAATCTCCGTAATCCATGTCGAGGTGAGACCCGCAAGAAGACGTGGTCGCCATCCTCGAACTCTAGTGGTCTCCACCTCCTATCATCATTAGACTTCTGTCGGCTCTGAGCTATTCTCATCTTCTCCTGGATGAACTAGACCTTCTCCGTTGTGACTTGAACTATCTCTGGTCCCACAAGTGCTGACTCCCCAAGGTCTGTCCAGCACAGAGGTGATCTGCAAGGTCAGTTGTACAATGCCTCGTATGGTGCCATCCCTATGGTGGAGTGGTAGCTGTTGTTGTACGCAAACTCCACCAAGGGTAGGTGATCCTCCTAGCTGTGACCAAAGTCGAGGACACATGCACGGAGCATGTCCTCGAGAGTCTTAATGGTCCTCTCTATCTGACCATCCGTCTGAGGGTGAAAGGTGGTTCTCAAACGTAGTTGCATATCGAATGCCTCCTGCGACCCCTTCCAAAGCCGGGAACTAAAGCGAGCATCTCGATCGGAGACGATAGATGATGGAACACCATGAAGTTGTACAATCTCTTGAACATAGAGGCATCCCAAGATCTCCAGTGAGCTCTGCTCTCTAATGGGTAAAAAGTGGGCCGACTTGGTGAGTCAGTCGACAATCACCCAAATGGAGTCATGACCTCTGGAAGTACGTGGAAGTCCAGTCACAAAATCCATAGATATCTCGTCCCACTTCTACTCTGGGACCTCCAAAGGTTGTACCAAGCCTGCTGGTACCTGGTGCTTCGCCTTTACCTGCTAGAAGGTGAGGCATCGAGAAACGAACTCTGCTACAGCCTTCTTTATACCCGGCCACCAGTGATGTCGTCTGAGATCCTGGTATATCTTCGCCACTCCTGGATGTACCGCTAAAGGGGAAGTGTGAAACTCCCTCATCACCTCCTCCTGTAAAGCAGCTGGTACCATGGTACATCCTCTGAAAAGGACGATGTGCTCTCCTCCCATAGAGAATCCATCAGGTGCCTATCCTGAGGATATCTGTGCACACCGCGTCTCACAGTCAATGTCCCCATGCTGTGCCTCTATGACCCACTGAAGAAGTGGAGGAGTGACTATGAGTGACTGAAGAAAGGCTGCTCCATCTCTATCCATGAAGGATATCTGCAAAGCGGCTAGCTGCTCTGTCGCCTCCCCAAGTAGTTGAATGCCCGTCCTCCTGCTGAGAGCATCAGCTACTATGTTTCCCTTTCCAGGAGTATATACTATCTCAAAGTCATAGTCCTGGAGGAACTCAAGCCATCTCCACTGTCTCAGGTTCAGGTCCTTCTGCGAGAAGATGTACCTGAGACTCTGGTGGTCAGAATAGACTGTAAAGAGCTCACCCATCAGATAGTGTTGCCACATCTTCAGAGCGAAGACCACTGTTGCTAACTCCAGGTCATGGGTAGTGTAGTTCTGCTTGTGTTGCCTCAACTGTCATGATCCATAGGCGATCACTGCCTGCTCCTGCATCAGGACACACCCGAGTCTGGTCCCTGATGTATCGTAGTAGACTACGTACCCTACTCCCTCCTCTGGTATCCTCAAGATGGGTGTGCTGGTCAATCTCAGTCTCAGCTCCTGGAAGCTCTGTTGACATCTATCTAACCACATGAAGGGTTTTCCCTTCTTAGTCAAAGCTGAATGTGGTGTTGTAACTCTGGAGAAGTCTGTCACAAACCTCCAGTAGTATCTAGCCAAACCAAGGAAACTCCGCACCTCTGTCACGCTCCTGGGTGGCTCCCAAGCTAGCACTACCTCGATCTTCATAGGATCCACCACAACTCCCACTTCATAGATAACGTGTCCCAAGAAGTGGACCTCACGTATCCAGAACTGGCACTTCGAGATATTACCATAAAGCTGGTGCTCTCGGAGTGTGTCCAGTACAACCCTCAAGTGGTAGGCGTGCTCCTCCTCAGTGGTCGAGTATATCAAAATGTCGTCAATGAATACCATGACAAATCGATCGAGGTAAGGCTAAAATATTCTATTCATGAGGCTCATGAACACTGCTGGCACATTGGTTGTGCCGAAAGGCATAACCAAGAACTCATAGTGGCCACACCGACATCTTAAGGCTGTCTTCTGCACGTCCTCGTCTCGAACTCTGAGCTGATGATAGCCTAACCTGAGTTCTATCTTCGAGAACCACCGTGCTCCCTTGAGCTGATTGAAGAGTTTTTCAATCCTCAGTATTGGATACTTGTTCCACATGGTCACCTGGTTCAGGCGACGATAGTCGACACACAGTCGCAAGCTCTTGTCCGCCTTTTTGGCGAACAATATCGGGGAAGCCCAGGGTGAAACACTGGTTCGGATGAATCCCTTGCCCTGCAAGTCCTCCAGCTGTACCCGTAGATCTTGAAGCTCAGTGGGAGCCATCCGATATGCTGGAGTGGATATCGGGGCTATCCCGGGGTACATGTCAATATAAAAGTCTACCTCTCTGCGAGGAGGTAGTCCTGGAACATCATCACGAAAAACGTCCGCATACTAATCCACCACTACAGAAAAACTCGGACTCTACACGTCAACTGCTCCTAGGATGAGGCTAGCCAACTGATTAGTGATCGTTTATCCTATCCTCTGCGTGAGTCTATCCTACGCTGCTAAGGCTCCCTTCTCACCGGTGAAGGTGAACCTGCTCTCATCGGTGCGGACACATCGCAGCTTGCGCCTAATACAGTCGATCTGAGCATTGACTGTAGATAACAAATCCATGCCCAGGATGATGTCGTCAGGCCCCGACGCCGCTACAAGAAGATCTCAGCCAAAGCTCTCGCCTCCTAGAGTAATCTAGCACTACCGAAACCAGTGCATAATCACCAATTCTACTCCCGTAGGAGTCTCTATCTGTAAGGATCGAGCCAATGACTCCGTCGGAATCTCCGAGCTCCGAAAAAGGACAGCGGAAATAAAGGAATGACTCGCTCCTATGTCTATAATAACTGCAAAAAGGGTGTAGTAGACACAGATAGTAGCTCGAATCATCTCTGGTGCACCATGGTTGTAGGTCTCCGCTGCATGAAGCTGAGCCTGCCTCTGCCCGCCAGCTCCCTGTGGTCGGGGTAGACCTCCTGGTGGTGGTGGTGGTAAAGCCTAAAAGTGTTGCCCACCACCTACTGCTCGTCCAGATCCTCTACCTTGTCTGCCTGATCTCTAAGGACTGCCACGGTCAACCCTCTGCCTCTTTCTGGGTGGCCCCTCAACCGTCTGCTGCTCCTCTGCACGGCTGGTCGGGTAGTCACGAGCCATGTGGCTCTGCCCGCCGCATGCGTAGCACTGTCTGCTCCTCGGAAGGCTGGCTCTACGCCGTGTTCCCTGCACTTTTGAGCCAGTGTCCTGAGGTCGTCCGCCCACTGGTCTAGTCCGCCTGGACCCCTGTGAAATCCGTCGACTGCCAGCTGCAGAAGACTCTGCTACGTGTCGCCCTGCGGTAGGTCTCGCTGCTGGTGTAGGCTCAGCAAGAAAGCTCTCTATGAGAAGGGCTCACCCCAGTACTCCTGCCTACGTCGGAATGCTGAGGGAGATCATCGCTGCCCTGATCTCATGCCTCAGCCCCTGCTCGAAGGTCCGGGCCCAGAAGAATGGGTCTCGTACCATGTTCGTCGAATAGCACGAGAGATCGGTAAATCTCGCCGAGTACTGGGATACCATCATGTTGCCCTACCGTAGCTGTAGTAGCTTCTGAATGCGCACCGCACGTAGGGTGGTTAGGAGGAAATCTGAGAATAAGAGACTCTCAAAGTCCGTCCAGAGGAGAGATGCCTCATCGTGCACCTAGAGCATCAGGCTCCACCATCTACCTGCTGCCGCCTGCAGGAGGCTCGCTATAAGGATCACCATGAGGTCAGCTGGTGTCCCCACTAACCTGAAAACTCGAACTACAGCCTCCAGCCAATCCTTGGATGCCTGAGGGTCTGTCTCCCCGTAGAACCTGGGTGGTCTCTGATGCTGGAACTCGTGCAGTTCACTAAGGCGACGTACACTCTCATCGGCTGGGGTCGGTGGCATCGGTGGCACGGTGGGTAGAGGTACTGTCGGTGCCTCCGCTGTAAAAGGGCCCTGCATGGAGGCCTCGTCGCTCGGTGGGCTGTCA
Organism: Viscum album; assembly: GCA_963277665.1. Classification (NCBI taxonomy): domain Eukaryota; kingdom Viridiplantae; phylum Streptophyta; class Magnoliopsida; order Santalales; family Viscaceae; genus Viscum; species Viscum album. The sequence goes on along the minus strand of OY728126.1, from coordinate 1,313,455,670 downwards.
TCTCGTACAAATCTCTGAACCCTAGCTGGATGTCATCGTGGGGCCATCCTGAAAAGAAACAGGTGTTCCACGGTCAATACAGTATACCTGGTGAGCTGACACAAAGTAATCACAAGAAAACTTTTGAAATACACATGCAAACAATGTTTTTGTGTACTGAGTCGGAAATCAGAAGTCAGGGTCCTGTTGTATGAATACGTCGGCCGCTGCACCAACACTGGACTCCCTGGACTGATAACCACACTCAATACCCTTAACACTATTGCTTCACATAGAAGAAAGATCAGAGTTCTGAGTTCTGCGGTAGAACTGAACTCCTCTGATACCAATTTGTCACGACCCGTCCTCGGGACCCGTGTCGTGACTACCCCAAACCTGCCTTCCATAGGCCAAGGGCTGGTGACTAGCACTAAGGAGTAAATCCCGACAAAAATGGAAGGCATTGCCTTTATAAAATAAAAAAAAAACACCACAAAGTAATCCAGTAGAAGTTAACACTAAGTAAAACTGGGTACAATAGTAAGTGCGGAAAAAGTAAGTGGGGCAGAATACAAACCCAAACTGAAAGTAAAGTACAACTGAAAAGAAAGTACAGAAACTGAAAAGTAAAATAGCAACGCCGAGCCGTCCAATAGAAATCCCACCTTAAGGGTGGGTACAGATAGCCTCCTCAACTCCTCAGGTCCAGCAGTCCGCTCTCTGTACGTCTCGCCCAGTAGTCCACCTCCAGGTACCGACTTGCTCCACAAGCCTCAACCACGATCAGCGCTGTCCGTCGTCTGCATCCAACACAACGTAGTGTGGGCATAGCCCGTGCAAGGGTGAGTATACGCTACTCAGTAGGGACCCAGAGACCCTCGAAGGTCTCCCAGAATCCACAAAGGATAATCCACAAGGAACGATACAATCACGAACAAACAACCAACACTACTTAGGTATATGCCCATACATATACCTAAGTCATCAATTTCTAGTTCGGCTCCAACATCCGAGCCCAAGTTCGATCACGTCCAAAAGGGATAGAACAAAGCAATCCACACAGGAAAGCACAACTCAATCCACACAGGAAAGCATAACCCAATCCACATAGGAAGCAAGTCAATCATATCGAAGATAATGATTGAAAGTCAAGAATCAGCTCACACAGGTATACTTCTTCGTAAGGTGATAGAGATGATCAGATGTAGCCACTGATTCATCTAGTTGGGACCCATGTAGGATACTAAACCAGCTAAGCAGTCGGACCCACGTAGGATACGAGACCAGCCACTCTGTCGGACCCACGTAGGATACAAGTACAGAGTCAAATACTGTCGGACCCACGTAGGATACAAGAACAGTAGTCACGTACTGCCGGACCCACATAGGATACAAGAATAGTAGTCATCGTCGTCAAACCCACGGAGGATTCCAGTATAGTCGTCGTCGCTGCCGAACCCACGGAGGATCCCAGTACAGTCGTCATCGTCGTTGCAGTCGCAGCCAGCTCAATGGTTCCCGCACACAGCATGCTCGTTTCTGGGACGGTCCGCTCCACGAGCCAAGGGGTTGATACATCAACTGACACATAGTCCAGAGTTGATGTATCCCAAAGTTCCCTCTCATCGATAGGAACTCAACACGACAGACGGCGCGTCAATCGGACGCCCGGTCTGAGAGTTATTGGCTTTTTCGTCCCAGGGGCCCGGTTGGTTTTTAAGTCAAAACCAACCTAACCGTACTCCAACTGCATCCAAACCTCGATCGGAGTAATCCAAAAGGTCCGTCTCACTAAGATGAAACCAACAAAGTCGATGGCACGTCAATCGGACGTCCGGAACTCAAGTTATAAGTGTTTCCACTCTGAGTGCCCGGTTGGTTTCGTGTTCGAACCAACCTGGCCATACCCAAAGTTCTCCGAAACCTTGATTTTAATATACCTAAATGACCGTCTCAATCCAAGGAATGAATCTCAACTGACGTTGCATCAATAAGAGGTCTGTAGCCCAAGTTACGGGCATTTTAATGAACCTATCCGTTTTTAGGGTGTTTTGGGTCGGGACCGACCTAGCCCGAGACCCCCTGGGTCGGCCCGAACCGGGTCGACCCGACCCGGGTCTGAGTCCGACCCATCAGGGTACGGCCCGGACCAGCTAGCGCGGCCCGGCCCCACCGGCGCGGCCCGGCCCGGCACGGTCGGTCGGCCCCGGGCGAGCGTCGCGCGCCGTGTGAGCGCGGAAGGGGGGGAACCGCCACCCCCTTAGAACCGGACGGCGGACCCGAGGGGGGGCTCCGCCCTGCGACGTTGACCGGGGGTTTAAACCCCAAGTTTTCTGGATCTGGCTCGCCGTAACGGCCGGCCAGTGTGCCGCGCGGGACCAGTCGGTCCCTCCTTTTGAGCGCTGGCGGCCGGCGGCTCCGGCCGCCCTCCCCTGCTCCGCTGCAGCCAAAGGCCGCAGCCTTGGTCCGACCGGCGCTGCGCGACGGTGCCGCGCCCCTCCGCCGTGGCCCCGCTCCAGCCGTGGCCTCTTCGTGGTCCTCTGGCACAGCGCGATGGCTCCATGCCCCTCCTCCACCGCCCACCTCCGGCCACGGCTTCTTTAGGCCTCAACGGTGCAGCACGACGGCACCGCGCATCTTCGCCGCATTCCTCCTTGTTTCCTCGCGGTGTCATTGCACCGCGCCGCCTTCATTCGAGTCGCAACGAATACAACCACAAAGGGGGAGGATTATCGGCCGTGTTTGGGCGGTCTGACCTCCTCCCGTTAAATTGATAACAGGTGGCCCAAATATTTAACGAAGAACGCAAAGAAATAACACTTCGTAAAAACACACCCCTACCTCGAAGAAGTCGTCGAACGAGGATCGTCGCGGGAAAAATGACGTCGCGGAAGACGGCATCGTGGAACGAGGCTCTGTAAGCGTCATCGGTGTTCACCCGATGAAGGATGCGGCGCGTCTTCATTCTCCGAAGAAGGAGTCTCTCACCGGCTGTGGAGAGGAGAGGAGACGGCACAGCGATCTCCCCTTGCGATGATGGAGTTTTTCATCGTAGACTCGGCGTTCTTCACAAAGAAGATGAAGTTCTTCAAGAACAGAGCTCTCCTCTCCAAAAATCTCCACACAACGATTCAACAATAATAAAATAAGGCTTTGCCTTATTTTATTACTCATGCAAACTCTATTAAAAATTCAAAATAAATTCACCAAATTAATTAACGTGCGTTGTCCAATTAATGAGGCATTTTATTGGCATATATTTTAATATGGAGGAGATACAAATTAACGGGGGGGTTTGCCAACTTTAAGGGAGGTTGAGGAAATTGAAAAGGTGGTGCTCGTGTGGGGCCCACCTCACTAATATCCTATCAAGAGGAGTTAGGATTTAGTGGGTCCCACCTCAACTTCCTTACATAGGTTATAATTACACAGAGTAGAAATAAAATTGCAGCACGTATTTTATTTCACTCTTTAATTAAACCACTTCATTTTTAACATCCCCTCCTGAGCAAACGCAACTCCAGAAAAGGTGTTCCTAAGCAATTACCGGCACTGCGGTTCCAACGGTGCCCTCAGATTTCTATTCCGAGCACCGGTTCAAAAGTTAGGAAAACCCGCTCATTTGTTCACTGAACGTACCTGAGCTAAACTTCGGAAATTGATTCTGGGCACACCGGGCCTCAGAATTAGGTGTCGTTAGAAACTGCGTACTCGTAAAATCCCAAAGAAAAATTAGAAAAAAAATTTCCCTTGAAATTTACGGGTCTTTACAATGCCAATGGTAATAGGTCCCATGTCTTGGGAGGACTGTAATATCCCAATATTTTTAACAAAAATAAATACTATGTTTTATGACATACAAGATACGCAACATTGATCTTATACAAATAATGAATTATTATTATTTAAATGTGGTTATTTTAACCTAGTCATTAAATTGGTGGGAATGAATAGTATTGGCCAAATTATGAAATATATGATGGTCTTACTCATTTTTAATATATTAATTAATTATTTATAAATAAATACTCAATTTTTAGTAAAGTCGTTTTATTCTTTAAAAATATGTTTTCTTCAAAAAATGGTTTTCTTGCTTTTTATGAGGGAATATTATAATTAATTTGAATAAAATTTAGAAAAAAAAATTAGAAAATTAATTTAATTTTTCTAATCATCATTTAAAAATTATCTTATATTGAATTTTTGATAATTTTTTGAAAAGATTGATTTTTCAATGAATAGTGAAAAATATTGATTTTTATTAAAAAATTATTTTCTTTTTAAGTATTTACAATTCAATTTATATTTTAGATTAGTTTTAAAATTTAATTTATTCCTTTTTTATTTAAAATAATATAATTATGGGTTTTTAAATGGATTTTATACTTGAATTTAGTATAAAAACATTTTATATTTTAAAAGGTCATTTTTCTGAAAACTCGTTTTTTGGAATTTTTTTATTTTATTTTAAATTAAATTATAAAATTTTTATTTTAAATTTTGAAAAATTGATTCCATATTTTGAATCAGTGGGTTTAAAGTTTATAAATATTTTTCTTTTATTTTTGGTCAATATGAATATTATCCTTAGTAAATTTTGTTAGCATGGTAAATGGTAAATCGGGTAATTAAAGTTAAAATTAAATTGATGAGGACTATAAAATGACCCTAAAAATTTTATTAACCTTATTTTGTAAGTCCATTTCATCCATAATCATCCAATATTTGGTTTTATATCCTTTTTATTTTATTTTTTTTTGATTATAACCTTTACAATATTTTATTTAAAGAAAAGTCAAAAATGTCACACTCTTGTTTTTAATAAATATAATATTTTTAAAATGTGTTTAATTAGAAAATATTTTTTATTATAAATATTAATTTTAAATATAAAATATTTATCTTCATCATGGAAATTTATTTTAAATTTTTAGTTTATAAATAATTACCCTAAATGCTTATATAATGTTGATGCAGTAATTATTCAATTAATGGAAATATCAAATAATTGGTAATAAGAATATAAAAAACTATATATATATATATATATATATATAATTTGAGATAATTAATATTATCCATGAATTTTATAGATGAACATGACATTTTAGGGATATAGTAAAATAATTTTTTTCAAATTTTAATTTTTTCTTGATGTCATTAGAGTCAAAGTAATTAATAGTTCTAAAAATAAACATTAATGATATTTTAAAATAAATAATATTTTATGAAATAATATAAAATTCCTAAAAATTATTAGATTCATAAAATTGATTAGTATATAGTTTATAATATCAACAATGGTCCATTTATGGGTCTTTTTTCCATTTATAATAACTATCTTGACCCTCGAAGAGTGAAATTCTTTATTATCATGGTAAGTGTAAAGGGGGTTAATGAGGGGTTAAAACCAAAAGATAAGGGTAAAAACATATTAAAAATTGTCAAAATTTTATTTTATGAGGTTATTTACATCCTCATACTATCTTCAAGATAAATCAATTTGGATCCATTTTTTTTAAAATATTAATTTATATTAATTTAACATTTTTGAGGATTTCCAAGAGTGCATCTCCCCTTTTTTATAAAAGTGTGCCTCTTCTTCCCTTTACTTTACACTTAAAAAACCATTTGATTCGTCTAATTGCAACCTAAATACCTTCTTAAAATACCCCCTCATGTTCTAGAGTCCTTATTTTGGGTAGAATACTAACCTTTGAAGTCCTAAGGTGTTAAGAAAATGAGGTTGTCCGAATAAGAGGTATTGTTTTTAACAGATTGTTTCTGTTTTATTTCTTCTTTAATATCCATAAAATATTAATTAACCATGATTATATAAAAACAAAAGTATATTCCATATACTTAGGTGTTTTTATTTTAATGGAATAACCTATATCCATATCCTCTTCTATTAAATGGGAAACGAAACCATTGTTCATGTGTACGGTGAACTACCACCTCATGAACCAATGTAATTCGTTTTTCATCACCATATATCATGGATGGATTATAATGATTTAATAATTTCCTCATTGACCATATTAAACCTATTGAAATAATTTCTGACATATGAGGTAAATATCTTCCAAATTCCTAGAGTGGATTTAATTGATTAAGTAATTGTATATAACATGGTATTAAATGAAATAAATGAATAATAAACTTGAAAATGTATCTTAAGAAATTATAAAATAAACATAAGTTTGTTATTTAGGAGTATAAAGAATTTTTGTGATGATTAAGACTCAAGGTAAGGGGATTTCTTTTAAAAATCATATTTTAAATTTCCCTTTTCAACTCTTTTTACAAAAGTCAAAAGGATTTTTTTTTTAACATAAATAGTATGAATGTAATTTCCCTCCATCATGAAACCTCAATGATTTGAAGCTTCCTTCATAATATTCCAAGGTTCATTTCAAAGAAAATTGTTTATTTATTGTGTTAAATTTTTTTATATTTTAATATATTATTTTAAAAAATATATATATTTTGATATCGAGAAGTGTTTTTTATATGGGTTTAAAAGAGTTTTTTAATAGTTTTATGATGAAAAGGAAAAATAAAAAAATATTTTATATGGTAACTTAGAATTATATTTGAAATGGGTGATCCTAAAACATATTATTCAAGGGTTTTATCCCCATTATATCTCATGGGTGATCCCCAAAGATCTTATACATTGGGTGTACCCTGATAGCATCAGGTGAGCCCATTAAGACTTATACAACTGGTGCACCCAGATATAATTCTAATGAATTAGTTAATGTATTTTATCTTTTTTATAAATAATAAGGTAGTTACAGAAGGTTTTATTTTATGGATTTAACCGGGCTCTAGTTATTTCTAGAACGGGTTTAAAATGGGTTGTGAATGGGATGATTTATGCATCCAAAAAAATGTTTTTATTTTATTAATATTGGTTTAAATGGTTTTATTTGAGAAAAAAATATTTTTTTATTATGTGGAAAAATTTATTTCATTCACCCAAAGATCAATTATGTGAAGGTAAAAATTTCATGGGTTTTCATGTTTTTCACTACAGTAATAATTTATTCTTTTTGTGTCCCTTACTTAGCTGTATATGCTCATTCCATGTGTTAAAATGTTTTTCACAGGTTTTTAAGGATTTTTAGGGATAAGGATGAGGTCGAAATGAAATTTTCAATGAAATGTAATGGAAATAAAACATTTTTCTTTTTAAAAAATTTGTTTGGTGGGAAAATGGATATTGGGTCGAAGTGTCAACTTTGTAATATGTGGGATTGTTATGTAAAAGTTATAGCCTGACACTCTAAAACTCTAAACCAAAAAAGATATTAGGGAATGTAAGAAAGTGAATTCTAGTATAAATTCACTAATATATGATTTTTTTAAGGATGGGTCCTTATAGTTTGTAACAAATCAGGGTTTAAATAAATTTAAAGGTTAGTATGTTATTTTAACATAAGTTAAAATCCTCAATAACCATAAAGGATAATATGTTAGGGAGAATTATGGTTTTTTTGGAAACTATGATTAAGTATTTATTAGTGTTTATCATCCTTATAAGATGGTTTATTGTGATTTTATTGATATGGCCACACTAACCTTTGGTGGTTTAGTAAATGGTTAGATCTAGTAGGTACCAAAGTAACAATGGATCTGAAGTAAAATGTGGGGATTTTTGAATGATTAACCAAATAGAATGGGAGATGTAGTGTGAAATCTTGAGGTTATTCTTAACCAGATAACTGGATTTTTGATTAACAACATAAACCTAAGTGATTTTACCAACTTATCAAATAAGATAAAATTGAATATCCCAATAAGTTTAGGTTATGAATATTATAAAGGAAAAAAGATTCAATGACTTATGTGTCATGAAAGTTAAAAGAAACACCCAGGAAAATGTCTTAAAAGAATGGTAAGATTTTTTATATGTGATAAAAGATGTTTTAAATAAATAATATTTCAAGGAAAAAATAATAATTCAATTAACTTCATAAATGGGAAATACATTATTCCTAAGGTATCAATTGAAGGTTTTATATGTTGGGAGAATGGTCATTATGAAAATCGATGCCATATTTGGAAATATTAATAATGAGATCACCAAGACCATATATATGAATATTTAAAATCCCCTAATTCCATTTTTGTTGAAGATGAGGAAATTGAAAATGACATATGAAAGGTATGGATAATTTCTTGGATTATGTTTTGATATTGTTGACTTTTAGGGAATGATTCATTTTCTATAGGAATAAAATGTTAAGTAATAAGATAAAAAATCATGTTTAAATGATTATAAAGAACATTTAATGATTGAGGTGTCTAAATATAGGAATTATATAATTGTGTTTTAAGGATTATCATAATATTTGGTAATATTTTGATGTTTTCTATTATGAAAATACTTTGGGAGACATTTTTTTTTGAGGTATATATAACCTTTAAGTTCAACATCTAAAAAATTATTTAAGGAATAATTCCATTTTCATTTTATGTAAATTAGTTTAAAGGTATTGATAACCTTAAGGTTTTATACAATCCTTGATTATGTTCAAAAAAATTCATGAAACATTATAATAATTTGTATTATTTTATAAAAAGTACAACTCGTAGGCCAGGAGACATCTTGACACATCCGTCAAGGATGCGAGGCTTGAACCCACAACTGAATAGGGAAAAGGTTACATCTCCTATCACTGGTCTATGTTATTTTCTAGTTGGTATAAAATAGTTTTTATTTATTTAATCGACATGAAAAATAATGGTTAATTTTATTTTTTTTAACATATGTTTTATCATATAGATAACCATGAGATAAAATTGATTTATAGATTTTTTATTAAAGTTATTTCAGAAGAAGTTCACTATTTTGGAAACCCAATATGATTATGTTAAATAGAATATTATAGGATTTTATTTGAGGAATAAAGGTTGAATTATATTTTGGAGGTGTATATGATTTTAGTGTGGCTTTAGGTTGATTCAGGTAATTTATATAAATAATCAGCAAGTCTTGTAGATCATGTGATTAAGGAAATTACTTTTTTTATATGATACATTAAGAGTGATTGATGTTATTTAAAGATAAATATTAAATTTATCTTGGAAGAATATGTGATCAAATGCATTTTATTTTTGAGTTTCAATATTAGTATAGAATATTTTTAATTAATTTTAAGGATAGTTATTTATCGAATTATCGAAGTTGTATTTTTGGTACTACTTTTGAGTTTTGTAAATTAAAATATTTTTACTTCATATGAAGGTTTGTCCATTTTCAGAATTATCTTATATTATCCTAAACATTTTGGTTTTAATTAATTTATAAATATAGGATGAATATCTTGTTAAACTTTTGTGGATTATGTGATCCATCGGAAGTTGATTCTAGTGCTTCAAGCATAAAAACATCATCTTGAATACTCATCATTTGGAATAAAAAGATTAATTTATCAAGAAAATTGATTAAAATATGAAATCCTTCTTAAAAAGTAAGTATATTTCTTTACACTTTTATTATATATGATATAGAAATTCCCAAAATATAATGAAATAATCCAGAAATAAAAATTATATTATTTTAATTTTCTTGTTGAGAAATCAATGTACTTTTAACCCATCATAGATTTATGGTTTTATGATGGTTAAATTTTTCATGACCATATTCTCTATCACTCACTATAATTCCATATAAATTATTTTTTTATTCAATATTCATGTTTTCACTCCCCACCAATTTTTTCATACATGTAAACCTAGTTTTGATTTATTCTAGATGACCTTGTACTTCCCTTTTCAAGTGGCAGTTTTATTAACCCATTTTACGATGTGGGAATTTCAACAATTGTATTATGAAAATTAAATCATAATTTTTTTATCCCAAGTTAAAATTGTATGGATAAAATTTTATGAATTTTGGAAAATATAATATCCCAAATTGTTTTTAAAAAAATACTATGTTTAAGGTGTATAAGATATGCAACACTGAGCTTAAACAAACAATGAATTATTGTTATTCAAATATGGATACTATAACCTAGTAATTAACTTGATGTGAATTAATTTTATTAAAGTCATTATGAAATATATAATGTTATTAATCATTTATAATTTTTTAATAAATTATTTTTAAATATGTACTAAATTTTTAGTAAATTTGTTTTATTCTTCAAAAATACATTTTTAAAAAATGGGTTTCTTGCTTTTTATGAGGGAATATTATAATTAGGTTTTGGATATTTTAGGACTTTTATTTGATAAAATTAATTTAATATTTCAATTCATCAAGTCTTAATTATATTAAAATGAATTTTTGATAATTTTCTGAAAATATTTATTTTTCAATAAATAGTGAAAAATACTAATTTGTATTAAAAATAGTATTTTTCTTTTTAGTATTTTCAAATTTAAATTATATTTTCAATTATTTTTATAATTAATTAAGTTAATTTTATTTAAAATAATCCATTTTAAAAAAATTATACTTGAATTTAGAAGAAAAACATTTTATATTTTAAAAATTCAATTTCTGAAAAACTGTTTTTCATCATGTTTTTCCAATTTTATTTTAAATTAAAATTTTAAACTTATGTTTTTTGAATTATGAAAAATTGATTCTATATTTAGTATTATTGTTTTAAAATTTTATAAATAAGTCCCTTTTATTTTTTTAAATATAAATAGTAACCTTTGTAATTTTTTTACCACAGTAACGGGTAAGTAGGGTAATTAAAAACAAAATAAATTGATAAAGACTATAAAATGACCCTAAAACTTACCTTAAGTTTATTTTATGAGTTTATTTAACCCATAAATATCCAATATTTAGTTATATGTCCTTTTTTATCCATTTTTGTGTGATTATAACCTTTATAATATTTTATTTAAAGAAAAGACAAAAATGTCACACTCTTGTTTTTAATAACTATAATATTTTTTACATGGGGTTCACTAAAGGATATGTTCTACTATAAATATTAATTTTAAATCTAAAAAATTTATATTCACAATGGTAATTTATTTTTAATTTTTATTATAGAAATAATTACACTAAATTCTTATACAACGCTGGTGCAGAAATTATTCAATTTGTGAAAAATAAAATAAATCATGATAGAAATTTTAAAAGAAATATAATTTGAAATAATTAATGTGGTAAAATAATTTTATATATGAACATGAAATTTAAGGGATATAATAGAATATTTTTTTCTAATTTTACTTGTTTTATTTATGTTATTAGAGTCGAAGTAATGAATAGTTCTAAAAATAGACATTAATGATATGTTATAATAAATAATATTTTATTAAATGATATAAAATTCCTATAAATGTTATATTAGTAAAAATTATTAGTTCATGGTTTAAAATATCAAATAAGGTCCATTTATGGGCCATTATTCTATTTATAGTAACTCTCTTGACCCTCAAAAAGTATAATTCTTTGTTGTCACGGTAAGTGTAAAAGGAGTTAATAAGGGGTTAAAACCAAAAGATAAGGGTAAAAACATAGTAAAAACATATCTAATTTTTATTTTTTGAGGTTATTTATACCAATAATAATACTTTATTTGAGATAAATTGGTTTGGATCCATTTTGAATTGAATATTAATTTCTATTAATTTAATATTTTTGAGAAATTTCCAAGAGTGTCGCTCCACTATATTGTAAAAGGGAACCTCTTCTTCCATTTACTTTAGAAATTAAAAAAAATTTGTTTCATCCATGTTATATAAAAATAACTTCTTAAAATCCCTTCCCATGTTCGATATGCCTTATTTTGGGCATAGTATAAACCTTAGTCTTCTTGTGGTGATAAGAAAATGAGGTTGTATGAAGAAGAGGTATCATTTTTAATCGAGAGTTTTTATTTTATTTCTTATTCCATATAATTAAAATATTTCTTAAATAAGATTATATAATAACACTAGTATATTCCATATATTGAGTTTCTTTTATGTCAATTATATATCCTATATCTATCTTCTCTTCCATCAAATGAAAAATGAAACCATCATTTGTGTGTATGAAAGACTATCGCCTCATAAATATATGTAATTATCTTTTCATCACCATCTCTTGGGGATGGATTATAATGATGTAATAATGAAATATATAACCATATTCAACCTATTTAATTCATATCTAACTTATGATCTGAATATATTCAAAAATCCTGATGTGAATTTAATTGATTAGGTAATTGTATATAACATGGTGTTAAATGAAATAAAGGAATAATGAACTTCAAAAAGGTTTTTAAGTATGTAAAAAAAATTAATGTAAGTTTTTTATTCAGAAAGTTAAGTAATATATGTGATGATTTAGACTCAAGTTAAAATAATTTATTTTAAAAATACTATTTTAAATTTTCCCTTTCAAATATTTTTACAAAAGTCTAAAGGAATGTATTTTTTAACATATACATCATGAATGGAATTTCTCACTACCATGATTCCTTGATAAATTGAAGTTTACTTTATAATAATCCAAGGTTATTTTCAAAAAATGGTTTCTTTATTATGTGTGTAGTTTTTATATTTTAATAAATGATTTTTTTTAAGATATTTTGATATGCTGAAATGTTTTCATATTGGATTAAAATATTTTTTCAAAGGTTTTATGATGAAAAGTTACAAGAATAAAATGTTTTATATGGTACTTAAGAATTATATGTGAAATGGGTGATCTCAATACAATTTATTCTAAGGATTGATTTCCATTATATCTCATTAGTGAGCCTGAAATAGATTATACATTGGTTGTTCATAGACAACACTGAGTGATCCCATTATAGTTTATACAATTTGTGTGAAAAAATATTACTCCAATGCATTGGGTAATGTACCTTGTCTTTTTAGTAAATAAGAAATGAGTTAATGAAGGGTTTATCCTATAGATTTAACTAGCATCCATTTATTTCTGATATGGGTTTCAAATAGGTTATGAATGTGATTCTCTATGTTTCAAAATAAGGGTTTTTATTTTCTTGTTATTGGTTTTAATGGTTTTATTTGAGAAAAAAGTTTGTATATTTTTTTTTGGAAAATATTTATTTCATTTTCTCAAAGATCAATGAGTTAAATGTAAAAATTTAATGGGTTTTCATTTTTTTCACTAGACTAACATATTTATTCTTTTTATATCCCTTACTAATCATTTTATACTCATCCCATGTTTTAAAATGTTTTTAACATGGTTTTAAGGAGGAATAGGGACAAGGATGAGGTCAAGATAAATTTTTTGAAGATATGTCATAAAAAGAAAATGTGTTTCTTTTTAAAATATTTTTTTGGTGGGAAAATTGGATACTAAGTAAAAGTTTCCACTTTTTAATATGCGGGATTTTTATATAATAGTTATGAATTAACTCTCTAAAACTATAAAACTAAAATATCTTTAGGAATGTAAAAAAATAATTATATTTTAAAGTCACTAGAATATGTAGTTTTTAAGTATGGGTCCTTACAAAGTCTCAGGTTATAAACTATGGTCACGGTCTATGGAACTATTTCCATAGTTTCAAACAATGAAAATATTACCCTTTCCACTTGCATAGTATGATTTAAAGTTCATTTTATCATTTAAAAGTTATATTTTTTTCAAAATAAACTTTACATACTCAAAACTGATAAAATATTCTTGTATTATCTTGAAACTATATTAAAGTTATCTATGATTCATTTGTGACTTTTCAGAATTAACCATGAATAAATCTAATACACAATGTGTTCATTGTAACTGGAAGTGTTTATTTTCATTTAAAAGTGACATTAATGTTTAAAATGTGTGTCACATACTCAAAACTAGGAAAATAAACTGTAGTTATATTGATGATTTATAATAATAATAATATTTTATTCATTTTTTATGTGTAGGAATCAAAAACACATCAATCTAACAGATGGTGAGGCTGTATTGATAGAAAGTGCATGTTTTTAGTTTAAAAGTGATATTTTAGTTCAAAACATGTGTCATTTTCATCTAAAACATGCATCACATACTTAAAAGAAAAGAAAAAAATCTTGTATTTTCTTGATACTTTAGGAAATTTATTGGTGATTAATTTTTAACATGTATAAATTAACCACACATCAATATGACACATAGTGTGTCTAGTATGACTGAAAGTGTCTGTATTAATTTAAAAGTGATATTTTAGTTAAAAACACATATCACATACTCAAAATTAATAAAATTCACTCTAATTATACTAATAATATTTAAAAAATGGTGAAATATTTTTGATTTATAAGAATCAAACATAAGTAAATTTTTTAAATGGTGTGGCTAGTATAACTCAACATACTCAAAGCTAGGTAAATTTTATCATATTATCTTTATACTTTAGTAAAAGGATTTTTGATTCATTTTTTTCATATAGGAATTAATTATACATTAATCTGACACATAGTGTATTCGAATTAACTAAATTGTATGTTTTAAATTTAAAATTTTTGTTTTAGTTCTAAACCAGCATTACACACTCAAAACCATGAAAATATACTCATATTTACTTTATACTTTATTAAAATGATTTTTGATAAATTTTTTATGTATAGGATTTATCCTCGCATTAATCAAACATATGGTGTGCTCGGATTGATTGGAAGTGTGTGTTTTTAGTTTTAAAGTGACATTTTTTTGTCCAAAACACACTTCAAATTCTCAAAACTAATATAAATCCTTTAATTTTCTTGATATTTTTAGAAAATTATCGATGATTCATTTGTGACATGTAATAATTAATCGAATGTCAATCTAACCCACGATGTGGCTGGTATTACTTACAGTTTTTTGATCATTTAAAAGGAAAATTTTACTTAAAATTCACATCACGTACTCAAAACCAAGTAGAAAACTCATGTTGTCTTGATACTTTCAAAAAAATAGTGATTCGTTTTTTAGGTATAGGAATCGATCGCACGTCAATTTGACATGTGGTGTGGTCAGTATGACACAAAGTACATAGTTTCAATATAAAATTGATATTTAAGTTCAAAATTTGTGTCACATACTCAAAACTAATCAAACATTCTCATAATTTATTGATATTTTAGGGAAATTATTTTGGATTCATTTTTGACATGTATGAATTAACCACACATCAATCTGATAGATGATATGGATAAATTGACTGAAAGTGAATGTTTTCATTTTAAAAGTGACATTTTAGTTCAAAACGCATTCCACATACTCAAAACTGATAAAACATTATCATACTATCCTTATAATTTAGTAAAATAATACTTGACTAATTTTTTATGTATATTAACTAACCTCAAATCAATCTAACACGTGGTGTGTTCAGAATAACTGAAAGTGCATGTTTTTTATTTAAGGGTGATATTTTAGTCCAAAACACACATCAAAAAATCAAAACTAATAAGACATGATCATATTGTGTTGATACATTAGGAAAATGAGTGGATATTCATTTTGGGCATGTAAGAATCAACATAACATTAATCTGACATATTGTGTGGGTGTTATGAATGAAAGTATGTGTTTTCAATTTAAAAGTTTCATTTTTGTTCAGAATATGTGTCACAAACTCAAAACTAAGAAAAATCTATTATATTGTCTCTATAATTTATGAAAAATATTAGTGATTCATTTTTTATTCTTAGTAATCAACTGCATATAAATTTTACACACAATGTGGATAGTATTACTCAAAGTGCATGGGTTCAGAATAAAAGTAGAATTTTAAGTTCAAAACACATGTCATGTACTCAAAAATAAGCATGTCACAATCCCCTCCCTCAAAAGTGTACCCCTCCTAGGACATAAATGAGATATGGAAGTTTTTTACTGCCTGATTTCGGCCTCCAGTAGACCTCGGGTTGGAGACTAACATCAAGGGTATAATAAACATACATATGGTAGTCATTACCCTCTAAGAGAACATGTGAAAGAGAAAGATAACATGGATAAACTAATAAACACCTACTCAAACATATACATAAAATAAATTCCAATTGAAAACATGAAATGTCATATATTACTATTACAACATAGAGGAAGACTACAAGTACCAAAAAGTAAAAACAGTAGTGACCACGAAGTCCAAAAATCTCCTGCAAAACCAAAATCTAGTAATATCCTTCCCGATCTCCAATATTCTTTGGCTAACATGAAGAGTAGTTTATATATATGTAGGGTGAGCATAATAGTACACTTAGTAGGACCCTCCCTAAATACTCTCATGAAAAGGATAAACAAATCATGATAAATCATAGTGAAAAACCGTGAAACTAACTCATCACCTAAACAAGTATACTAAGTTCTCAGCCTCACAATGGCTAACTCTCACCAAGTTTCACATTAAAGAAATCATATAATATAATAATGAAAAATCAAGGTTTCCCCACTCCCACTTAACCACTAGTTTATTTCTCTTTCCCAACATCGCATATCCTGATCTATATCTCTCCAAAATAAGAAATCCCATATACATATACATATATAGTAACCATGTAGTTTTTAGGATCCACTATAGCTCATATGAAGTGTATCATACATTGGGTATTATACCTTAAACCATCATATCCCATACACCAAGTAAGTATCTCAATCCATCACATTCTATACACGTCATACCTATAATAATCCTTTGGAAAATATATTTTGGGATACATGTGTGTGAATAACCACAATCCATCATATCCTTATACACACATATATGGTAAAACTAATAGTCATGCATACCATCACAAGTAACTACTAAGAGAAGAGAGGGTGATATAGGGTGTAGTCATTCATCCATCCTCTCACTGGGATTTTGGTGAAAACACCCTCCTATAGTCCACTGGGTGTTAGTCACCATAACTGACATGGGTGGGAAGTATTTGAAATCACAGAATATACATGATATAATATATCTCAAAACCACACTATGGGTATAACCTATTCTTAAAATCAACTACAGGTAATGTTACTCAGACTCTCAGCTAACACTTCTAAGACCAAATATCATATATGAACAGAAGCATTTAAAAGAGATACATTAATTACTTATTTCCATTTTATCATTTTTCATCCATTAATCAATTCGTTATCCATTAAATTAACCATTAACATTGTTTCACATTACATTACATTTATCATCAGAGTAAATTCTATGCCCTCCAATCATAATCCAAATTGAGTCCATGGTTTATCAAGTTTAACATATTTTCAGTATTTACATTACCTAAACACCAATCCCATGGGTTAATAATTATTTATTCATTATTATAATCATTACATAAACCAGGTACTCTAGGAAAACCATCCTAAGCTACCACCAAAAGGAAACATGCAACCAAGAACACCCAGTTACCTCAAGTAGTGGGGAAAGTAATGAAAAGAAAAACAAGAAGCCCAATAATCATCCATTGAACATATTCATAAGAAAGAATCCCAGCTCTCAGAATCACATCAATAGGTAAACCCATATTTAACCCATTTCATCATCTCTAGTTCCATCCCTGACACCCACATTCATATCACACTTCATATCTCTATCACAAACATCAACTGTTACCATATCATTTGGGCCTCCCCACCCATATCACATTATCCATCTCAGGCTTAGCCATACTAGTATCATATCACATCTAGGCCTCCCCGCCCCATATCACATCACAAAGTGAATCTCACAACTAGATCACATCTCAAAATTAGTAGAATACAAACAAGCATAGACAATAGTAAAATCTAGTCCCTGAAACAATTCATCTAGCCTTCACACACAAATGAGCGCTTATGGATCCAAAATTAAGGCACTTGGCCTTCTCAAAAATATGGGAAACTTAGGCCCTAGCAATTATCTTTATCACAAAACTAATTTTATTATATATTCAATTAACTAATTCATTATTCATAGGTTCTAACTATAGGACCCCTAAGGCATCAAGATATAACAAGATACTAAAGATAAAACATTCTCTTAACATCAAAACAAGTTTCAATAAACTTAGAGAAGTACCATTCCCATTAAAATGCCTTTAATTCCTTCCATTAAAAATCATCAACATGATTCAAATTATTTATCAAATTCCATTAACACATGGAATTATATATTCAATTAAACATTCATACTCGCATCAGTTTGATCATTATCAAATTACCTAAAACACCAAATGCATGAAATTTTCCACGTTATTCTCTAGAAGATTAATTAAAATTAATTCTGGATTTATTTTTTTTACTATTTTTCATCAAGAACAGCATTCCAATCTATAGCATCACAATAAATGATAACAAGCATAACATAGATAGCACACTATCTAGTAAATCAAGAGGTAATACATTATCAATATAGAAATAAATAACATGTGATCACTACAACTAATTATTTATTAATATAGTTCATTAATTATTAGGTTAACTAAATTTTCTTCCAAATGGATTAACTATTATAACTTTACAATTTAACATAAATTAATAGGATAAAAAATGAATCCCCTAACTAAAAGGTTTCAATGTTCTTCACATGAGAATATACCAACGTTATAGATCATGATCACCTCCCCCACAAGAAGTTTCATCCCCCCAAGGATGTTTTTCCACAACCACGCCAACAAAAAACCAAGAAAAATTTGTTATAAAGATGGAGAGAAACCACCATCACATGGAAAGAACAAACGGGAAGATCCAGATCGAATAACTACAATTGCATAGGTAGAATATACCTTAAATCACCATAGATCGAATATGAGAAGTTGATAACTGATCCCCGTTGAAGGGAATCCAAAATTCATGGAGAGAGCATCGTGGATAGATGGATATAGGGAGATAGGCGTAGGGTTTGAAAAAAACCCAAGGTTCTGCAATCTTACAAAGATGAATTGTATAATGTATTTTCATGGCATGAAACATTTTCACATCATGTAAATGTTGGGATTTAAGTTTTTTCAAAAAATGCATCGCCTTGAACCATTTAAGCCTGAAATAATTCATATCATAAGGTACCTTGTCAACCATCCTCACACAATCCTTGAATCATGCATTCATTAAGTGAAACACTTACACATCATGAAATATCCCTGCTTCTGTCTTTTAGCAACTGAATACTTATAAACCTACTCTAGGCCTCCACCAAGCACCATGGTGTTTGGGAACATACAAAGGATAAAACTAGATGAATTCAATCCCTTAAATTAGATACCTCTCAAAAAAATATTTTCCTCAAGAATCCAAAACCAAACCCAAAGAGGAAATGAAAAGGGGGTGTCTAAAAAATCATTTCATGAGATACCCATCAAGGATCTCTCCATCACAGGACCTCAACCACCTCATATAAAGAAAAATGTGAAACCATGAAACAAAAAAAACATCTACTACACACTCTCTTGGGAGAGATACCTACAAAATAAGAGTAAATCCACAAAAAGAAACAAGAAGAACCATCTCATAAGCCAAAAAGGTTAGCATCCACAAAACTAACAAAATTGTAAGAGAATATATAAGCATAAAATAGCTCAGGGTACTGAGTGCACATATGTGAATCATGTCCCCATGTACTCTCCTCCATGCCACCATGTCACCACAATACATGAACCAAGGTAATAACACCCATGAAATGCCTTTTCTTGGTAGTCCTGGATCTCCACAGGCCGCTCCTAGAAGGTCGCATGATCATCAACACTAATATATCCCGAATATATGACATAAGGGTCATCATGATGATAATGAAGGATCTACAACATGTGAAAACCATCATGTATCTAGTTCATATATGGTAAAAGTGTTGTCTGATTGACATGGCTCCAGCATGATCCAACATTTTAAAAGGCTCAAAAACCAAAGGAGAAATCATACTCCCTCAACCAATCCTTCACTACCCATGACAAGGAGTCGCCTTCAGGAACATGTGATCTCTAATGTTGAACTCAATAGGTCTCCTCCTATGATTGTCTTAGGATTTCTGATGATCCTATACTACCTTCATCCTCTTTTTAATTACTTGTACCATATCTATCATATTCTATACCATTTCTAATTTGATAATTGTTGCCTCTCTGACCCCATTCCATCACAATGAAGAATGATAAGGTCGCCTATACAAAGCATCAAATGGCGTCATACCAATGGTGGAGTGGAAGATATTATTATAATCAAACTCGACCAAGGGTAGGTTACTTGTCCAAAAACATCAAAAATTTAGGACACAAGATAAAAAACATGTCATCAAAATTTTGGATGGTCTTCTCTATTTGAATGCCCATCTACGGGTGAAAAGAAATGCTAAGTCGTAACTGAGATCCAAAAGAATGTTGGAGATTTCACCACACCCTGAAGGTAAAATGGGGATACTGATTAAAGATGATAATCCTTGGGACTCTATGGACTTGCACTACCTCCTCCATATAATTCATTGACAAAACTTCTACTAATCTTGACCCCTTAAAATTTATAAATTGGGATAACTTCATCAAATAATCAACTATAAACCATATAGAATTATAGACTCCCTGTGATCGTGTTAATTGGTAATGAAGTCCATCAATATTTACTCCCACTTCCACTACGGAACATCTAATGGCTGGAGAAAACCATGGGGAAAATGGTTCTTTGCCTTTACCTTCTAGGAAACCAAGCATCAAGAAACAAACTTTGTAACTGAACTCTTAAAACCAAGCCTCCAAAACAGAACACTAAAATCCCAGTATATCTTTATTACATAGGTATGTACCACCAAAGGAAAACTATGCAACTCATGGAGAACCATATCACACATTTATAAAGGAACAAAAATCCTTCCCTAGAACAACACCCTATTTTATTTATGCTCGAACCAACCATAAGGGGAATCACTATAAACAACTCAGTCTCTCCAAACCTCAACCTTAAAATCCCCTAACTGGGACTCCTCCACCAATTGTACCAAAGATGACTATACTGTAATATAGAAAAAGAAAACCTCTTCCTACAACCTCTCCCATATCTAGGTTCATCGCTAATAGAAGACATACCTCAGGCTATTACAGTTGGTAAAAAACACAAAAATATCATTGAAGAGGAAATATATCCACAACATTAAATCAAACATAACTTCTATAAACTCAAGATCACAGGTATCATAGTTACTCTTAGTGGGATGTAAGTTTTTAGAACCATAAGAAAAAATTGATCTCTGCTACATCATAAAAACCTAATACAAGACGTGAAGCATTATAAAAAACTCATACCAAACTCATTATACTAGAAAATAATGGAATGGTGCACTGGACAAATTCTCATTCAGGTACTCAAAAGTTACCTGATATTGGTCAGTCCAAAAGAACGCGTGATCCTTATAGGTAAAGGATATAATAAAAGTCACAACCCAAGAGAAATATTCTATAAACCTCTTATAATAGCATGTAAGACCACAGAAACTCTACACCTCTACCACTATCTTGGGGGCTTCCCAAGAAAAACTGCCTCTATCTTCGAAGGATCTACAGCTACTCCCTGTTGGGACCAACATGCCCCAAGAAACAGAATTCATGAACCTAGAACTCACACTTAAAAAAATTATATAATATCTTATTATGATGAAGAACTCTAAAAATGACACACATATTCTTTGCATGATCCTCCTCAAATATAGAGTACATAAGGATGTATTTAATGAAAATCACCATGAACTTATCATGAAACTCTCTGAACACTAAATTTATAAACCCCATGAACACAGGTAGAGAATTATTCACAATAAATGGTATCAAAATGAACTCATAATGAACATTATAAAAAATCAAGTAAATATTATAAATATCATCATCATTCACCCACATTTTATGATATCATGACTACAAATAAATTTTATAGAACCAACTTTCTCACTTCAGTTGATCGAATAAATAATCAATCTATGGAAGAGGATAGCGGTTCTTCACTTTCACTTAGTTAAAGAAATGATAATCGATATAAATATATAAAATTCCATTGGTATTGTTCATGAGAAAAAATGTTGTACCCCAAGGTAACACACTCAACCAAACAAAACCTCACTACTATAGATCATCGATCTATACTCACAACTCTTGTAACTCATAAGCATATATCCTATATGGAGACATCGAGATAGGAGACATGCCTAGGTGTTTATCAATACCAAACTTGATCTCCCATAGAGTGGGTAACACTAAAACCTCCTTTATAAATACATAAAGTTACTCTTCTACAACCCTTGGAAGCACTAAGTCTTGAACACTAGATTAACTCATCATCATCTTTTTCATCAAGGAAGACAAGGATGGAACATGCCTCTGACCTATTTAAGGGTGTCTCTCACTAAAAAACTTTGATGGATCTCCATAATCATCATAGAACACAACCTTCCTCCTGAGTAAATCCATAATATCCTACACTAAATACAACCAATCCATGTTGAGGATGATTTCATATGGCTATATACATAAACATATGAAATCTACCCAAGAGTGGTGTTTCCCCAGCACTAGCTCATAGTTTATACATACTTCATACAAGTCTGGTCAACCACCAACAGGTCTAGTCAACACCAAGGTAACTGGAAGCCTCTCTACCTCAAGTAAAAATAATGGATGAGGGATGGTCATATAAAGTATTGGTTCACTCATTAATCAAAAAAAACATACACTCTTTTAGAAAATAAGAAAACGGTACCTTGAACAACATCTAGCTCATCTAACGCTAGAATAACTAAAGCATAAAGCTGACCACACCCTGCTTCATGACCTCTATGACCCAGTTGACAACCACCTCCATGTTCGTAATCTTCTCTATGACTATGAGGAGAATCACAGGGATGTGATAAGAATTCCACATCTCCTCTCTATGAATCCCAAACTAGAACACCCTGCTAGTGCCGACTTGGATGAAATTTCCTCAACATAATAACCTAGAGAAGAACGCCCAAAGAACACTAACTTATTAGAAATTTAGGGTAATCTCACCAGTAATGACCTCATCCTCCATAAGAAAAACACATGTTTGATCCCCTAGAATTTTTCTAAGATATTCCTCCCCTAGAGAAATGATATGATGAGGGTTGGGACCTACCCCGATGGACTGAATGCTCTTCTATCTAAGAAACTATGAATCTCGTACTACATCTCTACTTCATGAGGAGTATTGATGACCACCCTCTCATAATGATTTGGTTCTAGCCAGAAACCTATCAATAACCTATACTCTCACCAGTACCTCAAGATACGTATTCAGTATAAAAAGGGCTCCCTGACACTAGATCTTTGGATTCAAAGACTCCTTTAAATGCCTCTCCCTTACCACCTCATCTTGAAAAAAGTATGAAACATATCACATAAGGGTCCTAAAATAGATCTTGTACTCTCACATGCTGGAAATCCCCTATCAAAGGGTAAGAATATCCTAGATACTTACCACCTTTATGGTCTAATAAAATATTTTTTCTCAAAACTAGTTTTGGAACTTCTCTGATGAGACTGTTAACTCCTCACAAATCCTAAGGAATAAGAACCATCACTGCCTCGTTGATCCATGCAACATTTTCATATAAAAAAAACCATTTCTATTTCTGATAATAAATCAATCTAAAATATATCTTTAACTCCTCCAAACTGTCTTCTACGAATTAATTTGAAATGGATCTATCTTAATTGTATAGACTCTAGCATTTAAACTCTTAGAGTGTCCTCCTTCAACTGTCATCTTCAACGACCACTAATATATGGTGAAATTTTGTCATATACTGCTAAACATATTTGGTGAAAACCTGATGAGGATTCTTACTTGGGGCCATACATAAAAAAATAAAAAACTTTTAGTGCTCCTAAACTAGTAATATAGAATATATAACATTAATTATTTTTTTAATTTTATTATCTTGTTAAGTTCTTAAACTATCCCAAGTTCTACCCATTTCAAACATAAGTGAAATGTAAAATTATGCATGATAATTTCCTAGGTATCTACCCTACAACCAGTATCACTTCATTTAGTGGGATCTATAAACTTAAACATCTATGAATCATATCCTAAGGGAACCTAAATACCCATGTCTCAACTAGTTTCCTATGTTTACAACACTCACTAAACTTAGCAGACACCATTGTCATACCAACCCATGAAACCTCACTTATGACTAACTCCAAACTTCATCCTATCCCTCAGACTAAACTTATAATAACACTCTATCATGATCCCCTCCCCCCAAAGTGTACCCCTCTTGGGCTAACAATGAGATAAGGAAGATGGATGCTACCCAAGTCCCTCCTCCAATAGGCCCCGGGTTAATAACTAGAATTGAGGGTATAATAAACAAATATATAAAAGGAATTTCCATATAATATAACATGTATAAGAGAGAGATAAGATAGATACACCAATAAATTCCTAATCATACATATATATATATATAATATATCATGTGTAATCATGTAATTCCATGTAGTACTATAACAAATGGGAGGAAAACTACAAGTACTAAAAGTTAAAAATGGTAGAGATTGTGAAGCCCAAACAAATCCTACAAAACTACGAGATAGTAATATCTAGACCGATCTCCAACCTACTTTGGATGACCTAAAAAATAGTTTATATATACATAGGGTGATCATAATAGTATACTCAGTCAGATCCTCCCTGAATCCCCTCATGCAAATGATAAATACAGTATTCTAAATCATAATGAACAGTAGTGAAACTAACTCATCACCTAAACATGCATACTGATTCCCAACCTCACCAAGTATAACTCTCACCAATTATAGTATACATAATAGATTATAATATAATAATGAAACATAAAGTTCACCTTACTTCTACTTCCCCACTGTTTTTCCACTCTTCCTCAATGTCACATGTTCTGAGCCATCTCTCTTTAAAATAATCCATCCTAAAGACACATGGAAAATTAACTCAACATTCACCTCATATATCATATCATCACATCATCCCATCCACATATTCATATATAATAACCAAGTAGTTTTTGGGATCCACCGAAGACTATATGACATGTATCATACATTGGGTATTATACATCAAGCCATCATATCCCATTATTGACGCCAAAAGTTGGGAAGAAGAAGAACAAGAGGGAAGTCTTCAGGGCTACATCGCGAAGACCTTTCGCGGAGCCCCATGGCCCCATGCCTGCCGTGGAGCAAGGAGGTGGGGCGCCCCGTGAACCCCTTTGACATTCGCAACCCCGCAGCGGATCAAGGAGGTGGGATGCCCCGTGAACCCCTTTGACATTCACAACCCCACCACAGAGCAAGGAGGCAGGACGCCCTGCAAACCCCTTTGATGTTCGTGACCCCACTATGAAGCAAGGAGGCAGGAGGCTCCACGAATGAATTTGATGTTCACAAGCCAACCGCGGAGCAAGGAGGTGGGATTCCCCAAGAACCCCTTTGAAGTTTGTGACCCCTTCACTGAGAAAGGAGGCGGGAGGCTCTGCGAACGAATTTGACATTCGCGAGACCGCCGCGGATCAAGGAGGTAGGACACCCCGCAAACCCCTTTGACATTCGCAACCCACCATAGAGAAAACTCTGTCTTCGCGCTGAGTGAACTCTACTTCGCAGCACCTCTTGCCTATAAATACAGGGCTCCCCTTGAGCCCAACAGATGGATCATATGACCTTTCATCTTTTGAGCTCTCAAATCGCGAATTACTTCTTTCTCTACGAACCATGAGCTTCTTAAGGTAATTTTTCATTGCGAAGTTCCTCCCCCTTTTATTTAATTCAACCCCTCTTCTCAGAGGGATGCCTTTCGTGAAGCCCATGGGCCTTTGAAAAGGAAAAGGATCCACATGGGGAATCGGTTCATCACAAAGTGTTTATGCTTTACAAAACACCCTCCATGCACACATGACCCACATGCTAAGGTAGGGTCACTCTGCTTCATGAACCACATTGCTTCACAACACCTTTCTTTGTGAGGTACCCTTGATTTGTGAGGCATTGCTTCGCGAATGCCTTTACACTTCGTAAATCTCCTCCTATATGCACATGTGCTCTATGCCTAGGCTAGGCCACTTTCCTTCACGAAGCATACCCCTTCATAAATTCCCTCCACCACATGGAGCACCAGAGCTCTATAAGGCTTCTACCTATGAACTCCTTTTCCCTAAAACTCCTTTTCCCGTGAAACCCTCCAGGTTTTCACAAAGTAACTTCAAATTCCCTTGGGCGGTGCTTCAAATTGTGTTGCTTCACCACATGCTTATTCTCATAGGCATGCTAAAAGCTATTACTTCATCGCATAGCCATGATAATGTGGACCCCCAAGGAGATTACCTCTCAACACCCCCCAGTCACGGCATTACTGATACCTTCCTTCCCCCAAGGGCGTGTGGGTATCGGTTGTGTAAGTCCTAGGGGTGCGGAGCCAACCCACCTCTTCCAAGTTGCAGGACGTTAAACTTCCAAGCACCATCATCCTCATTACATGACGTTAAACTGTGACCTCGCCTCGTTCCATGCATGCGGGGTGCCCCACCTTGGATGTTATCTATGCCCGCTAGTCTCCACGGGGGTGAGATCATTCCTCACATGGAATTACATCCTCTTTATCGGGGTCGCATCCATCCGCGGGGAAAGGGCAACCACCCTGGTGTAAGCCCCTATCCTTTCCTATAGAAGGCAGAACCACTGCTCCTCCTCTCTTCCTGGGTGCCAAATACCTCTCCCGCTAGGCTTTGTCACCACCTGAGCCTCCACCCTAGAGTAAGTCCCAAATATCTATCTCTTTGGTCTACTAACCACACGCAAGCCCCTATTTCCTCTTTGAGCTATGGACCACGTGTAAGCCCCTGTTTTCTTTTTGGGCTGCTACCTGCGCAACAGCCCCACTCTTCTTCCCACAGATACACCTTCCACGACATGATTGTCAGGTCTTTGCTACCTATTTTTTCTCACACAGAGCATGACTCATGTGGGCTTAGAGAAATAATCAACCATGACATCCTCTCCAGGCAGCCTAGAGTGCAAGCCCTACACCCACACTGAACTACGAGGTATTAATAATGACCCATACTTTACATACACTATTATTACTTCAGAATTGAAGCATAATTATTACAATATATAACAAAACCATGATAGGACCGTATAGGTATAGTGTCTTTAGAAACTGGGAAACATAAACAACTGGTTCATAAAACATCTACATTGTCTCCCATTTATTTCATCATATCTAGAGTCCATTTGGAATATCCTACTTAATACCCTTCTTCCTGACCTGGGGAAAAGAAAACATACAAAAGGGTGAGCTTAAATGCTCAGTAAGGGAAAACAAAAAAAATATCAATCATATCATATTCATAAGAACATAAAATTTTTAAAATCTTAACCTGCAAAAGAGATCATAATATCATGACATGGGATAAATCATGGTAGTGAAATGTAATCCCAATAATCATAACATAAAACATGAAACTTTGTGGCATACACACATAATCATATAAAATCATTTCATATTAGTCAAGACTCATTGACAAGACTATTATAGCAGACAAAGTCCATTTCTGAACCGAGTTCACTCCTCATTCCAGTCTTGTATCACTGAACCGGATTAACTTGTCATTCCAGCCATGTTTATCTCATGAGATAAAAATCATTACCCAATGCATTGGAGGGAGATATAGGTCCCACCAATCTCATAATGAAACCATTCTTATATGTGCCAAAAAACTGTAAATCATACATCATAGCATAACCCATGTAATAAAAATGGGATTCCTAAACATTATGACATCATAACATAATCCATAAAAGATAAAAGAACTTCATAAAAATAATTTCATCATAACATAACCAAATCAATGTAATAATAGGGATATAAACATAACCCTATATTATCTTATATGGAAAATAATTTTGATAAAACGCTTGAACTCTATTCCTGAGGAAAATATCCTTTCTACTTCAAAAACATTTTTCCTTTCTCAACACATTAGAAAATTTTAAACTAAAAGATGATAATTGAAGATAAAATTGAAAACTTATAAAGTAATCATCATGGAAATAATTTTATATGAAATCATGAAAATTCATTCATGTTGTATAAGTTAAAAAAACATTTTTCTCGTACTTTGGCCGGAAAAGTCAAAAAGCATCTCGTACTGAAGACGACAAAAGATTCCTTTCATATATTTTACTAAAAACTCCCCAATAGGTAAAATTGGATTTATGAAATTTTAGGGGAATAGAAATAATATTATATATTAAGTAAACATGGATGTGGATGATAAATATACCCCAGTAAATACTGAAGTATAAACAATCTCGGATAAAAATTGAGATTGTGATATTTTCCCTTACCTTAGGTCTGATATGCTTCGTACGTATCCGAACCTCCTATATAATGATTTAAATAAAGTCATTGACTTATTAAAGAATCATATTCATTATTATGATATCATATATGGATGTATTCTTATCTTCTTATTAGTAATATTTTATTGCTACTTGTTATTCGGGTGTTCATTGCTTTATGTTCTTATGCGTGTTTTGTCGAATAAATTCTTATTATTCTTTTTAGGTTATAGATAAATAATTTAAATAATGGTATTAGTATAATATATATCATATTTATTCATTCAATTCATTTATATAATCTTTATTCAATGAAGATCATGTAGAATGAGTCGCATCACATCGTGGAGACGGTAGGCCGTACGTACACACGAGCGATGATATCATTCACATGATTGTGGAATTGTATTGAAGTGGATGATAGAATATATTAGAATTAGTATCATGTCATAATAACCATATATAGTTATTATTTACACCATTATACCCATCCAAGTAAGGTGATGGTGGGAAAATAGATTACACCACGGTGTGGAGATGGTATTCTGTACGTACGCACGCGCGGTGATTTCGTTTTCCATAGGATGGATAGAAGGTGAAATAGGGTTGTTTAATTTTTATAATAACATATCAGTATATGAGTGATACTTATGTTATTACTTTATAATGAAACAAATAAATAAGAGGAATTAGAAGAAGAAATAAATGTGAAATAATCGGTAATGGATATTACCTCTTCTTCGACGCGCCACTTCTAAACCTCCTCTTAGGACACTAAAGTTGGTCTTTGAAGAAGACCAGAACCTCTAGTATGTTTCAAAAGAAGTGGAGAAGGTAAATTGACAGGGTTTTCCTGAGCTTTAAGGCTCAAAATGTTGTAAAGAGGAGAGGGAGGAGGTGGCCTTTTATAAGAGAGGAGAGGGGCACCTTAGGAAAAACTTAAAATATTATTTTATAATAAAGTCATATTCGGTTTATAATGCCTCAAAATTGATTTATTTAGAATTTAAAGTGAGTATGGGTTGAATTCCTATCAACCAATATGTTTTAGACAGGTTTGAGTCACTATATTTACATTATCATTTATATTTAACTCTTAGTTAAGTAGTTTGACATTTATCATGTCTCTTTGTATTTTTGTATTATATGGTTAATAAACTTACTATATACATCCAAGAGAACCCCAAGTGGTTCATTAATTATACACCTATCATTATATAAGTCTTTTTTCCTAAAATTATATTTTTAGGAATATAATAACAATTAATAATATAATATTTGTTTTAAAAACTCTTTTATGTCAATTTTGACACTATTTGGTGTTTTGTTTTTGTTAAATTCATAACAGCATTATTACTTAGAAAAAAAATTCATCTAACCAACCCTAATATGTTATATTAACCAATAAAATTATTTTAATTCATAAAAAGTCTCAAATTACATTTATTTGGGTATTTATATCATCAATTATGTTAATATTTCATTAATAAGGTAATTATTGCATCATCATTGTGTCATAAATAAATTAAATTATTTAATGTCTAAAAATTATAAATAAAATACAATAATGTATTAAATTTTTTTATCTTTCTAATTAATATTTATAGTGGAATTTATCTTATGTATAACCATATATTAAAAATGTTTTAGTTATTAAACTTTGATTTTAACTGTTTTAACTCTTCTTTGAATTAAATAATAATAAATCTCCAAATCTAATCCAAGTGGACCTAAAGGGTCATATTTTATTCCTAAGGTTTTTTTTGGTCAAATTATACTTATCCAATAGAATTAGTACATGTGTTAATGTAATAATAATATCATTTTTACACTTAATTACCCTATTTACTTTTAACCGTGGTAAATAAAAGTTAAAAGTTACTATTCACCAAAAATTATTTTCATCTCATTGAACCACGTTTTATTTACTGATATCAACAGTGTCTCTAATATTTTTGAAATTCAACTCACAGAAGCAGTAAAATTAAGTTTTATTTTAAATTTTCAAATTCTCCTATGAGGTGGGTAAAAGACGGTAAAAAGTTCAATAAAATTTTTATATATCTACAATTATTATAAAATGACTCCAATGAATTACATTGAACTTATATAGGTATTATGTATATATTTTGACCTAAAATAAATTTAAATAAAATAAATAATTATTTAAATAAAAATTTGGTTTTAAATTATAACTCAGTGTTTTTCACTATTCATCAAAAATTGAAAGTTTTCAGAAAAATACCAAAAATTCACCCTAAGATAATTTTGATATTCCGAATCCAAAAATGAAGTACATTTTGAAAGATAAAATTTATAAAATTTAAAAAGTGGGTATTTATATTCATAATGGCTAGTTTATATAATATTTTAATAACATATCTTTGTTTAGTGAAACTTGGTATTGCGTACAATGCAAGCTATCGAGGAAGGTTTCTCTTATGTGTAATGCAAGCCAAGACATTTTTTGTGTGTAGTGAAAGATTCCTTTGGTGTTTCATATAACATAATACATAAAAACAAAATATTTCTCATAAAATCTCAGGGTGTTACATTCTACCCCCTTAAAAAGAATTTCGCCCTCGAAATTCGTCACTTCACAACAAACAGATGAGGATACCTATCCCTCATAATATCCTCAAGTTCCAATGTAGCTTCTTCTAATTGGTGGTTCCTCGATAAAACTTTAACCAAGAAAGTGGTCTTGTTTCGTAGAACTTTTTCGCTACGACCCAAAATCTCTATCGGCTGTTCTTCATAAGAAATATCTTGATCTAGTGGTACAACTTCCGAGCTTAGTACATGTGAAGGATTGGGTATGTACTTTCTCAAGAGAGATACATGGAACACATCATGAACTTGAGAGAGATTCTATGGAAGCTCCAATTAGTAAGCTACCTTCCCAACACGATCCAGTATTTCAAAAGGACCAATATACCTAGGGCTCAGCTTTCCCTTCTTTCCAAATCTCATTACTCTCTTACAATAAGATATTCATAAGAACACTTTATCACCCACTTCAAACTCTAGGTCTTTTCTTCGGTTGTTAGCATAACTTTTTTGTCAACTCTGAGCTGCTATTATGTGTTGTTGAATAGATCTGACCTTTTCTACCATCTCATCAACAAGATCAGGTCCTAATAGCTTTCTTTCCCCAACTTCATCCCAGCAAGTTGGAGTTCTGCATTTATTTCCATATAGAGCTTCATAAGGAGCCATCTGAATGCTGGAGTGAAAGCTATTATTATAAGAAAATTTCACCAATTTTAGGTGCTGATCCCAACCACATTTAAAATCCACAGAGCAAGCTCTCAACATGTCTTATAGAGTTTGAATTGTCCTCTTAGACTGACCATCTGTCTGAGGATGATAATCAGTGCTGAAACTCAACTCTGTATCTAGAGTATGTTGAAGAATTCTCCAAAACTTTGAGGTAAACCTTGGATACCAATCAAATATAATGGAAAGTGGTACTCCATGAAATATTACCACTTCCTTCACATATATCCTGGAAAGCTGATCAAGAGATAAATCTTCTCTAATAGAAATGAAGTGTGTCGACTTTGTAAGATGATAAAATATAACCCAGATAGAATTATTGTCTTTGGATGTTTTAAGAAGTCTAGTGACAAAGTCCATAGTGATGTTTTCCCATTTCCATTCTGGTATGGGTAATGGTTGTAACATCCCCAGAGACTTATGTCTCTCAGTGTTAACTTGCTGACAAACCAAGCATCGAGAGACATATTCAGCAACATCTCTTTTCATGCCATCCCACCAGAAGTACTCATTCAGGTCCCTATACATCTCCGTGCTTCCAGGGTAAATAGAGAATGAAGAACTATGAGCTTCATCCAATATTTCCTTCTTTAATTCTGTGGTGGGAGGAACACAAACCCAATTCCTGAACCTTATTATTTCATCACAATCAATGTGGAATTTAGGAACATTTCTCACCTTCTTTTGTAACTCTACATCTTCTTTTTGTGCCTCTTTAATCTTCACTTGTATAGATGGTTGAACATTCATTTGAGAAAGATAAGATTTTTCCCCTTCCATTATAATTCCAATATCCATCCTTTGTAAATCCATAAATATTGTATCTTTTGTGATCCTCGTCATGGATAAGCTAGAATGGTCTTATCGACTTAATGCATATGCCACCTTGTTTGCTTTCCCAGGGTGGTAATGAATTGAGCAGTCGTAATCCTTAATCAGCTCCAACCATCTTCTTTGGCACATATTCATCCCCTTTTGTGTGAAAATATACTAGAAACTTTTATGATCAGTATAAATATTGCACATTTCACCATAAATATAATTCCTTTAAATCTTTAATGCAAAGATTACCGTAGCTAACTCTAAATCATGAGTTGGGTAATTTTGCTCATGGATTTTCAACTGTTGTGAGGCATAAGCTATCACCATATAATTTTTCATGAGAACACTCCCAATCCCTTCTTGGATGCATCATTGTAGATCACAAACCTTTCTCCACTACAAGGCAGTGTAAACACAGGTGCACTGGATAATCTTCTTTTTAACTCCTTGAAATTCTCTTCACACTCCTTCATCCAAATGAACTTAACTCCTTTTCTAGTTAACCTGGTGAGTGGATTAGATAATCATGAAAAATATTTCTCAAAACATCGATAATATCCAGCCAAACTAAGAA
This sequence comes from Viscum album, assembly GCA_963277665.1. Taxonomy (NCBI): domain Eukaryota; kingdom Viridiplantae; phylum Streptophyta; class Magnoliopsida; order Santalales; family Viscaceae; genus Viscum; species Viscum album. Next base: position 1,313,422,762 of record OY728126.1, on the reverse strand, counting down.
AACTTTGGATCTTAGTTACTGTTGTTGGTCTCGAGCATCTTTCAATAACCCCTGTTTTTGCTGGATCCACAGATATCCCCTCTTTTGAGATTATGTGACCCAAAAATGAAACTTTTTGAAGCCAAAATTCACACTTGGTAAATTTGGAATAAATATTCTCCTTTATTATGGTATTTAATACAATTCTCAAGTAATATTCATATAAAGATAGCAGGATCATTAGTAAGACCAAATGGCATCAATATAAATTCATAGTGTCCATACCTTGTACGGAAAGCCGTATTTGGTATATCCTCCCTTTTGACCCTTAATTGATGATGATCTGAATGAAGATCAATATTGGAAAAGTATTGAGCTCCACGTAGTTGGTCAAATAGGTCATCAATGCGTGGGAGAGAATATTTTTTCTTGATAGTGATCTTGTTAAGTTCTCGATAATCAATGCAGAGTCTCATAGATCTGTCTTTCTTCTTAACAAACAAAATAGGTTCTCCCCAAGGTGATGCACTAGGTCGTATGAATCCCTTATCAAGATTCTCTTAGAGTTTCTTCTTCAATTCCTACAACTCAATTGGGGCCATTCTATAAGGTGTCTTTGAAATGGGCATAGCACCCAGTATGAGTTATTGAAAACTCAACTTCACGATTTGGTGGAAGACATAGAAATTTCTCTGGAAAGGCATCATCAAACTCTTGTACAATGGGAATATTCTTAATTGTGAGTTTCTCTCTAACTATTTGAGATAAATAACCTTCATTTATTGGGATCAATAACCATAATATGGAATAAATTTTCACTGGAAGGTTACATTCATCCTTGCATCGATAGATGATCATATATTGATCAGGAATATGAAATGTGACTTCCCTTCTTTGGAAATAGATATGAGCTCCATATAAATGAATCCAATCCATTCCAAGAATCACTTCAAATTCCACTATAGGAAGGATCACAATATTTGCAAGAAGCACTTTCCCACAAATGTCAATTGGAGAAGAATTATAAACTTTTGATGCAACTATTGTGCCATTAGGATTTGTCATAGCTAAATCAACAGCTAATTGTTGAGGTAGTATTAGGATACCCTTAGAAAATTCTTTAAAAATAAAATATTGGGTGGATCTAGAATCAAATAAAACATTTTCTACTTTAGAGTGGATGGTAAGTGTACCTTTCACCACTTCGTTATCGTACTCCATGTCACCGATAGAAATTTCATGTGACTTTCCTTTGTCTTTGGCCTTAAGAGTTTGTTGACATTGATCATCATCAACAACCCTTGGATTAGGGCATTGATTAGAATAATTCCCCATTTCCTTGCACTTGTAACATTAAAGTGTAGGAGGTGAATTCTGTGTAGCCTTTTCTTTGTTCGCATCACTAGACATCTTTTTCCCATCACTGCGACATTCAAATGCCCGATGACCTTCTTTTCCACATTTGAAATATTTACCTATCCCTTTGAGACAATTCCCTCCATGTTTCTTTCCACACTTTTATCTTAAGGTAAAACTCATATTCTTTTCAGTGTGGTCTCAATATTTCCCTTTGAATTCCATTTTCCTCATCTTATCAAACCCATATGACTGATGGGTTAGTCCAATATATGTCTCAACATTGAGAGCACATCGAACAATTTCCTCATAGCTATTGAAGTCCCTTATGGATAATGCCCTTTGAAGACTTGGTTTTAAGCCACAAATAATCGATCGATCTTACTCTCAGGTTGCATAATAATTCTGGAAGCATACCTTGAAATTCTTGTAAAATTTTCTTTGTAGGTACAAACAGATTCATCATCCTTTTTCTTTAGTTCAAGAAATTCCTTCTCTATCTTTGTTTGAAGAATAAGAGGGAAGTAATTATTGAAAAATATATTCTTGAACTCATCCCATTCCATGGACTCAATTTTGTCCCTTTGCCTCGTATTCTTGATAAGATTCCACCATTGATCAGCTTCACCTTCCAAACAATATACTGCTAAGATGAATTTATCATGTTCAAAACATTGTAGAACTGAAAATATATTTTTAGTGGTACTGATCCATTGTTCATCCACTAATGGATCATTAGACCCACTGAATGAGTGTGGATGCTGCCTCATGAAGGATTCAACAAAAATTTTCTCCTTCCTTTACTCGTTTGGAAGTCCTACATGATTCATAGCTTGAGAAAGTTGTGTGAACATGGAAACAAGATTTTTCATTCCAGATCCCATAACGTTGGGTTGCTCAGGGGGACAATCATTGCATTTTCCGTTGTATTCAGCATTAACACGGTTCCTTTGGGTTCCAGCCATTGACTAAAACCAAGAATAATAGTGTGAGAAACACTAATTACAAAATGAAAACAACATAATCAGTATTAAAATTTCACCCTTTAGGTCTTATCATAGGTTACTCATTGCCATTTCTAAAACACTAATATTTTGTTCTATTCTTAGACATATCCTTAGGGTTCTTACTAAGGCTTTCACATCCTAGTTTCCAAAGGTTGACTATACCTTTCCTATGATATCAACTATAACGACCCATACTTTACATACATTGTTATTACTTTAGAATTAAAGCATGATTATTACAACATATAACAAAACCATGATAGGACTATATAGGTATAGTGTATTTAGAAACTGGGAAACATAAACAACTGGTTTATAAAACATCTACATCGTCTCTTATTTATTTCATCATATCTATAGTCCCTTTTGGCATATCCTAATTAATACCCTTATTCCTGACCTGGGGAAAATAAAACATACAAAAGTATGAGCTCAAATGCTCAGTAAGGGTAAAAAAAGGAAATATCAATCATATCATATTCATAAGAACATAACATTTTGAAAATCTTAACCTGCAAAAGAGATCATAAAATCATGACATGGGATAAATCATGGTAGTGAAATGTAATCCCAATAATCATAACATAAAACATGAAACTTTGTGGCATACACACATAATCATAGAAAATCATTTCATATTAGTCAAGACTCATTGTCAAGACTATCATAGTGGACAAAGTCTATTTTTGAACCGAGTTCACTCCTCGTTCCAGTCCTGTATCACTAAACCGGATTAACTTGTCACTCCAGCCATGTATATATCATGAGATATAAATCTTTACCCAATGCATTGGAGGGATATATAGGTCCCACCCATCTCATAATAAAACCATTCTTATGTGTGCCACAAAACCGTAAATCATACATCATAGCATAACTCATGCAATAAAAATGGGATTCTTAAACATTATGCCATCATAATATAATCCATAAAAGATAAAAACACTTTATAAAAATAATTTCATCATAACATAATCAAATCAATTTAATAATAGGGATAGAAACAGAACCCTATATTATATTATATGGAAAATAATATTGATAAAACGCTTGAACTTCATTCCTAAGGAAAATATCCCTTCTACTTAAAAAACATTTTTCCTTTCTCAACACGTTAGAAAATTTTAAACTAAAAGAAGTTAATTGAAAATAAAATTGAAAATTTTTAAAGGAAGCTTCATTGAAATAATTTTATATGAAATCATAAAAATCAGTTCATGTCATATAAGTTAAAAAAACATTCTTCTCATACTTTGGATGGAAAAGTCAAAAAGTATCTCATACTGAAAATGACAAAAGATTCCATTCATATCTTTTACTAAAAACTCACCACTATGTAAAATTGGATTTAAAAAAATTTATGGTAATAGAAATAATATTACATATTAAGGAAACATGTATGTGGATGATAAATATTCCCCAGTAAATACCAAAGTATAAACAATCTCGGATAAAAATTGAGATTGTGAGATTTTCCTTTACCTTAGGTCTGATATACTTCGTACGTATCCGAACCTCCTGTATAATGATTTAAATAATTTCATTGACTTATTATAGAATCGTATTCATTGTTATTATATCATATATGGTCATATTCTTATCTTCTTATTAGTAATATTTCATTGCTACTTGTTATTCGGGTGTTCATTGCTTTATGTTCTTATGCATGTTTTGTCGAATAAATTATTATTATTCTTTTTAGGTTATAGATAAATCATTTACATAATGGTATTAGTATAATATATATAATATTTATTCATTCAATTAATTTATATAATCATTATTCAATTAAGATCATGTAGAACGAGTCGCATCACATCGTGGAGACGGTAGACCGTATGTACACACGAGCGATGATATCATTCCCATGATTGTGGAATTGTATTTAAGTGGATGATAGAATATATAAGAATTATTATCATTTCATAATAACCATATATATTTATTCTTTACACCATTATACCCATCCAAGTAAGGCGGTGGTGGAAAAACAGATTACACCACGGCGTGGAGACGGTATTCCGTACGTACGCACGCGCGGTGATTTCATTTTCCGTAGGATGGATAGAAGGTTAAATAGGGTTGTTTCATTTTTATAATAACATATAATTATATGAGTGATAATTATGTTATTACTTTACAATTAAAAAAATAAATAAGAGGAAGTAGAAGAAGAAATAAATGTGAAATAATCGGTAATCGATATTACCTCTTCTTCGACGCGCCTCTTCTAAACCTCATCTTTGGACACTAAAGTTGGTCTTTGAAGAAGCCCAGAACCTATATTATGTTTATAGGGAAGTTAAGAAGGTAAATGTACAGGTTTTGGACGATCTTTAAGGCTCAAAATGTTGTAAATAGGAGAGGGAGGAGGTGCCCTTTTATAAGGGTGGAGAGGGGCACCTTAGGAAAAACTTAAAATATTATTTTTTAATAAAGTCATATTCGGTTTATAATGTCTCAAAATTGATTTATTTCGAATCTAAAATAGGTATGGGTCTCAATCCTCTCAACCAATAGGTTTTAGACAGGTTTGGGTCACTATATTAACCTTATCATATATATTTAACTCTTAGTTAAGTAGTTTGACATTTACCATATCTCTTTGTATTTTTATATTATATGGTTAATAAACTTACTATATACATCCAATCAAACGAAAAGTGGTTCATTAATTATACACCTATCATTATATAAGTCTTTTTTCTGAACATTAGGTTTTTAGGAATAGAATAACAATTAATAATATAATATTTGTTTTAAAAACTCTTTTATGTCAATTTTGACACTATTTGGTATTTTGTTTTTGTTAAATTTATAACAGCATTATTACTTCGAAAATAATTCATATAACCAACCCTAATATGTTATATTAACCTATAAAATTAGTGTAATTCATAAAAAGTCTCAAATTACATTTATTTGGGTATTTATAACATTAATTATGTTAATATTTCATTAATAAGGTAATTACTGCATTATCATTGTGTCATAAATAAAATAAATTATTTAATGTCTAAAAATTATAAATAAAATAGCATTATGTAGGAAATATTTTTGTGTTTCTAATGAATATTTATAGTTGAATTTATCTTATGTATAACCATATATTAAATATGTTTTAGTTATTAAAATTTGATTTTAACTCTTTTAACTCTTCTTTGAATTAAATAATAATAAATGTCCTAATCTAATCCAAGTGGACCTAAAGGGTCATATTTTATTCCTAAGGTTTTTTTTGGTCGAATTAAACTTATGAAATAGAATTATTACATGTTTTAGGGTAATAATATTATTATTTTTACACTTAATTACCCTATTTACTTTTAACTGTGGTAAATAAAAGTTAAAAGTTACTATTCACCAAAAATTATTTTCATCTCATTGAACCACATTTTACTTACTGATATCAATCATGTCTCTCGGATTTTTGAAATTCAATTCACAGAAGTGATAAAATTAAGTTTTATGTAAATTTGCAAATTCTCCTAGGAGGTGGGTAAAAGACGGTAAAAGGTTCAATAAAATTTTTATATATCTAAAATTATTATAAAATTAATCCAATTAATTACATTGAACTTATATGGGTATTTTTTATCTATTTCACCTAAAATAAATTTAAATAAAATAAATAATTATTTAAATAAAAATTTGGTTTTAAACTATAACTCAGTGTTTTTTACTATTCATCAAAAAATGAAAGTTTTTAGAAAAATACCAAAAATTCACCCTAAGCTAATTTCAATATTCTAAATCCAAAAATGAAGTCCATTTTGAAAGATAAAATTTATAAAATTTTAAAAAGTGGGTATTACTATTCATAACGGCTAGTTTATATAATATTTTAATAACATATCATTGTTTAGTGAAACTCGGTATTGCGTACAACGCAAGCTATCGAGGAAGGTTGCTCTTGCGTGTAATGCAAGCCAAGACAGTGTTGTGTGTAGTGAAAGATTACTTTGGTGTTGCATATAACATAATACATAAAAAAATATTTCTCATAAAATCTCTGGGTGTTACAGTCTTTGATCCTTACCAAGGCGGGGTATATAGGAAGTCTTCCTAAGGTTCAAGCCTAACAACCATTTGTCCTGACCATATTCACGTCGCTTCACCACACCCACCATGAACTATGAGGTCTTTTATCTTTTCCAATGCAAGGTACGTAGGAAGCCTCCATGAGGTTCAAGCTCAACACTTGGTTGTTCTGACCCCTTTCACGTCAGTTCGCCCAAACCCACCATGAACTATGAGGTCTTTGATCCTTGCCTAGGCAGGGTACGTAGGAAGCCTCCCTGAGGTTCAATACAAACAACCATTAGTCCCGACCATCTTTATGTCGGTTCACCAGACCCATGAACTATGAGGTATTTGATCCTTTCCAAGGCAAGGTATGTAGGAAGCCTCCCTGAGGCTCAAGCCCAACACCCGGTCACTCCGACCCCCTTCACGTTGGTTCGCCCACACCCACCATGAACTATGAGGTCTTTGATCCTTTCTAAGGAAAGGTACGTAAGAATCCTCCCTGAGGTTCAAGCCCAACACCTGGTCGCTCCGACCCCCTTCACGTCATTTTTTCCCAAACCCACCATGAACTATGAGGTCTTTGATCCTTGCCAAGGCATGGTACATAGGAAGCCTCTCTGAGGTTCAAGCCCAACAACCATTGGCCCCGACCATCTTCACATCGATTCACCAGACCCTTATGAACTATGTGGTCTTTGATCCTTGCCAATGCAAGGTACGTAGGAAGCCTCCCTGAGGTTCAATCTCACCATCCATTGGTTCCGACCCCCCTTCGCATCAGACCACCTTCGTCCCTCATGATGTTAAACTGCATGCCCCCTTTTCGTCCTTCATGATGTTAAACTACATTCCCCATTCTGCGGTAAGTTTTTTTCATCCCCCATTCAGCGGTAATCCATTGTCAACCCCATTCAGCGGTAAACCGTTGTCAACCCATTTCTATGGTAATCCATATTTAGATTAATCATGTGGACTTTGATTCCTTGACATGAGGATATGTAGGAGGTCTCTTCGACACTCAAGCCCAGCATCACTGTCGTCCTCGAGTCGACTATATCTCATTCTCTACCCACTTCACTTAACCATCCATCATCCATTTTGGTTCTTACCCGGGCCGCCACATCTCGGTGGGATCATTCTACCTCATTCCCCATTCCCCTTAACAACAATCGGGTAGCTAACCACACATTATCCCCAACATCATTTTTCTCTCCATGGGTTTCACTCACCTGATCCACTCTAGTCGGTGTTCTGATCAGTCCAATCTATCTCTGCTAGACTTTAAACTCACAGAATACCCTATGTTAAACATGGGAAGCTGAAGAAAACCTCAGATATATGCCTATGGAATATGATTCTTCGCATTCAATGTGGGATTCCTTGGGATTATGTGCCCTCAAAAAGCCCTATAATAAGGGAAAGAAACCTAGATGTTCCAGTGTCCCAACATCCGGACACTCCAGTGATGTCCAACATGACTACTCCCCTGACCGAAGGTTGCTACCCTAATCGGACCCTTTGGAATGTCCCAACAGAAGTAGTGTAATTAACCGGTGTCCATAAAGATATGGAACTAGAAAGAGTTTCACAAACAACGTCTTAAATCTATAAGGGAGACCCAGACTAGGTGACGAGTTCCGAGGAGGAATCCCTAGAAGGAAGAACCGACATCCCATCATCTTGTTTCAATCAAGGAGAAAACATACCTGAATAAGGAACAGATGTCTCCCACCTTTGTAAAGTGGTAATAAGGGGCGATAAACAGCATCGTCGTCCTCGAACAAGACAGACGTGCGCGCCCCAGAGAAAGCATCGGAAACAGAAATGGTGAATCCGACATGAATATATTCTCCTAAATATAGAGATTAGTAGCATTCAAGACATTAGTGGTATGACAACCCTGCTTTCTATTACAAATTAAACATGATTTATTACATAAAACTTCACTTGATACAACAAAGAAGATCGAGAGGTTTAGTGTCTTTGAGGCTTAGGATCATTACATAAAAACATAAAACATGAAAATACAACATCTTTATTGAAAACTTCCTTTACATGACCACTACATTCATTCGTACTTAGCATTGCATGGGATAACCTGAGGAAATGCATAAGAAAAGGGTGAGCTATAAAGCCCAGTAAGGGAGTACACAATGAATAACATGAGGAGTTAAATACATGTTAGGAAATAGTAATATCAATAGAGCATAAGAGTGACATGAACATAAAGTCATGATAAAGCTTGATAATCATAACATGGAAATGTGGCAACAACACTTAACATTGAATTAGCATGAGCCAAGGCTCATTGCACATGGAGCATGAGTAAACCCTCATTGCACTTGAAGCACGATTAAACCCTCGTTTCACTTGAATTAGCATGATTCAACACTCAGTGCACATGACGTATCATGATACTATACTTTACCCAATGCATTGGAGCGCTATAAGGGCGCACCCTTCTTAAACATTTCATTTCATGCATAAGTGTGCCACATGGATCATAAAACATGGATTCATAAAACATAATAATTTATTCCACGATAAAGGAATGTGGAATTAATACATGAAACTTTATAATCAATAAGTAAATGTGCATAAAGGTGAATACCCTTGATGGAGAAATGGGCATGGTATTCACTACACAATGATATTGGCTGAGAAAATTGGTGTGATTTCGGCAGCGTAACGGCGTGACATAAGAATTCATAAAAATGGTTGATGAGAGAGAAAGGGGTTCCTAATAATATTTACATGTAATGGACAGTAAGGAGTTCATATAGATACATGTCTCAACAATTGAAAAGGAATTTAGATTCATGATACAAAAGTATTGCTTGAATATAAAAGAGGAGAAAAAAGTTCCTTTCGGAATTTCGGCATAGTAATGGGTGTACATGGGAGGCATTTAATGAGAGAGAAAGGGGTCTCCCATCATTCAAACAATAAGAGGGAAGTATGGGGGAGGTTCAAAACAATACCCCAATATTCATAATTGAAATTAAAAGGGCAATACAACTTAAAGAAAATTGAAAAAAATGAGAAAGGAAGAAAAAATCATTACTTGGAAGTGTGCTTCCAAAGGCTAGAGAGATGCTTGTGAGAGGATTCTTGGGAGCTTGGGGAACCTTGAGAGGATTCTAGAGAGAGTAGGGCAGAGGTTGGACGAACTCCAAGGGCTTTGAGTGAGGAGGAAGTGGGATCTTGGGTGGGTTTATATAGGAAAGGTGAGGGAATTCTGTATTATTTAGGTTTGGGACCCCTTATATTAAAATAATCCAAACCACAAACCATCACATGGTATTTGACCATGGTTTCTGGAAAAGGAAAGAGGAAAAAAATATTTTAAAAGGCCAAGGTCCGAACTTATTAAAAAATTAGGGTTGCTTATGTGGAGGTGAGTCACACTCCCATGGAAATTAATTTAAAAAGGCAAAGTGTTGAATAAGTCTTGAAGGCTCCATTAATGCTTTGAAAAGTAAGTCAAACAAACCCAAAAACTCATTATTTTAATGATAAAACACATATTGGCCGAACATAAGGATTATGGTATTTTATTACATCACCATTGGGTCATTATGATGTCATAAAACACATTATATATTTAAATGGTATTTAATTTTTACCCAAAAATTTGACTGTCTCAGAAAATTATGAAAATTTCACCGTTGGATAATTTCGACGTCATGATTCCAAAAATAATATTTATTTTATCTAAATAATTTTCTAAATATGTTAATTTTCACTTTTAAAATAAAAACTGACATTTATAAAAAAATCACGGGTTTTGACTGAAATGGCTTTCAAACCTTAATAAAAAATTTAATTGCATTCATAAAATTATAAGATCATTTATATTTAATAAAAATTAATTTAATATTAATAATAATATTTTATTAAAATATTATTTAATTCAAAAATCCTTTAATTTAATAAAATGTAATTCTTAATTAAATAATAACTAAAAACACCATTTGTACTTTAAAAACTAATTACAATGTATCAAAAATGACTAGAAATTATATTCATTATTATATAGAAAAATAATGTACATGAACATGGTGCTACTTATTTGTTACATAACCCCTTAAAATAGCCGCATAAGACCTAAGGGTAAGGTGTGCGATGCTGACAGACTCTTAGGGCGGCTCGGATAACATCGCTCGAGTGGTAATCTCTATCAACTTCCACTTTTCCCGTAGACGGTCCCGTTCAAGCTTGACATAATGAAGCTTAGATTGGGCTTGGTCAAGGGCGAATCCCAAAGACGCCACCTCTTTTCTGAGCTCTGATAAATGGGCTTCGTAATGGGCAATTCTACTGGATGAGGCCATCGCTTCCTTTGTCTGAGTAGAAATGGGTTCGTTAAAGCCTTATATTTATACTACTCAGATGATCACTGTTCAATGGCTATAAAAGTAACGGTCACAAATCTTAACATAAAACTAAAGAATTTGACATCTTATAAAAAAATTCTTCATAAAGAAATATTTAACTCGATCAAGAGGGATTTTCCATTAATGAAACTTTAGGTCGTTACAATATTCCCCCCTTAAGAAATTTCACCCTCGAAATTTTCATTTTCCCACACTAAAACAAAAGTGGGTAACTCAGCTTCATCATATCCTCCGACTCCCAATTTGCTTCTTAAAACTTGTGGTTTCTCCACAACACCTTGATGAGGGGCATTGTCTTATTTTGTAGAACTTTTTCTCTACGATCTAAGATCTTCACTGGTTGCTCCTCATAAGAAAGATCATCTTCCAATTGTACCACCTCGGAAGAGAGTACATGTGAAGGGTCCAGTATGTACTTCCTTAAGAGGGATACATGAAAGATATCATGCACCTTGGCCATAGTAGGTGGAAGTGCTAGTCGATAGGTCATAGCCCCAACACTATCAAGAATCTCGAAGGGGCCGATGTACCTTGGACTTAACTTCACTTTCTTTCAAAACCTCATGACCTTCTTCCACGGAGATATGCGTAAAAACACCATGTCTCTGACTTTAAACTCAAGGTCTCGTCAACGATTATCTGCATAACTCTTCTGTCGACTTTGGGCTGCCTTGATATGCTGCTGAATGGTTTTCACCTTCTCCACCATTTCTTCGACCATTTCTGGTCCAAGCAGCTTACGTTCACCGACCTCATCCCAACATGCCGGTGTTCTACAACTTTTCCCATACAGGGCTTCATATGGTGTCATTTGGATGCTCGAGTGGAAACTATTATTATAAGAGAACTCAACCAGAGGAAGATGTTGATCCCATCCTCCTTTAAAGTCCATTTAGCACGCTCTCAAAATATCCTCAAGTGTTTGGATAGTCCGCTCGGATTGGCCATCAGTTTGAGGATGATAGGCCGTACTGAATTTCAGTTCAGTATTCAGAGCTTGTTGAAGACTCTTCCAAAACTTAGAGGTGAATCTTGGATCTCGGTCAGAAACAATAGATAGTGGTAATCCATGAAACCATACCACATCCCTGATATATATCTGTGCCAGTTGATCCAAAGATAAATCCTCTCGAATAGCAATGAAGTGTTCAGTCTTTGTAAGACAATCCACAACAACCCAGATTGCATTGTTGCCTTTGGATGTCCTTGGAAGTCCAGTGACAAAGTCCACGATGATGTTCTCCCATTTCCATTCTGGTATGGGCAATGGTTGCATCATCCCCTTAGACTTCTGCCTCTCTGCCTTCACTTGTTGACACACCAGGCACTTTGATGTATATTCAGCGATCTCCTTCTTCATATTATCCCACCAAAAGTTTTCTCGGAGATCTCGATACATCTTTGTGTTCCCTGGGTGAATAGATAAATTTTAACTATGTGCATCATTCAAAATTTCCTTCTTCAGCTCCGAACTTGATGGAACACATAGTCTTTTTCCAAACCTCACAATTCCTTCTTCATTAACATTAAACTCTGAGTATTTTCCCTTTTTGATAGCTTCCACTTTTTCTTGGATTCCCGTATCATCCTTTTGAGCATCCTTTAACCTTTCCAAAAGAGATGGTTGATAAATCATTTGTGAAAGGATTGATGATGTTCCATTCTTTATGATTCCCACATCCATCTTCATTAAGTCTAAGAAGATTGGATCCTTCTCAATTCTCATCATTGATAGAATCATTGTATCCTTTCTACTTAGGGCATCTGCCACCTTGTTCGCTTTCCCAGGGTGGTAATGTATTGAATAGTCATAATCCTTGATGAGCTCTATCCATCTTCTCTGGTTCATATTAAGCTCTTTCTGTGTGAATATATATTTAAGACTCTTGTGGTCAGTATATATCTCACATTTCTCTCCATAGAGATAATGCCGCCAGATTTTCAAGGTAAAGATCACCGCCGCCAACTCCAGATCATGCGTTGGATAGTTTCGCTCATGGATTTTCAACTGCCTTAAGGCATAGGATATCACTTTATCATTCTGCATCAGCACACATCCTAAGCCCTTCTTCGAAGCATCACTGAATACCACAAAAAGCTCCCCACTTGTGGGTAAAGTGAGCACGGGTGCAGTGATAAGACTCCTTTTCAACTCCTTGAAGCTTTCTTCGCATTCATCACTCCAAGAAAACTTTATTCCCTTTAAAGTTAGCTTGGTAAGAGGGTTGTAAAATCGTAAGAAATTTCTCACAAATCGTTGATAATATCTAGCTAACCCCAAGAAGCTACGGATATCAGTTACCGATGTTGGCCTCATCCATCCCTCAATTGCATCTGTTTTGGAGGGGTCCACAGATATCTCATTGCTTGTGATGATATGGCCAAAGAATGAGACCTCCTTCAACCAGAACTCACACTTGTTGTACTTGGCATAGAGATTCTCCTTGCGCAGAGTCTCTAGTACAGTTCTTAAATTCTCCTCATGGTCCTCCTTGGTTTTGGAGTATATTAGAATATCATCTATAAAGACTACCATAAATTTGTCTAGGTAATCTCTAAAGACTCTATTCATCAAGTCCATGAATATTTCTGGAGCATTGGTGAGTCTGAAAGGCATTACTATGAATTCATAGTGCCCGTACCTTGTACAAAAAGCAGTCTTGGGGATATCTTCCTTCTTCACCCTTACTTGATAATATCCCGACCGCAAGTCCACCTTGGAGAAGTATTGTGCTCCATGTATTTGATCAAACAAGTCATAGATTCTTGGGAGAGAATACTTGTTCTTTATCGTGATTTTTTTAAGTTCACGATAATTGATGCAAAGTCACATTGACCCATCCTTCTTCTTGATGAAGAGGACTGGTGCACCCCATGGTGATGCACTTGGGCGTATAAACCCTTTATCCAGATTCTCCTATAGTTTTTTCTTCAGCTCTTCAAGATCAACAAAATCCATTCTATATGGAGTCTTGGATATTGGTAGCGCCCCAGATATAAGTTCAATTGAGAACTCAACATCTCTTCTTGGAGGAAGACCAGGAAGTTCCTCGGGAAACACTTCAGCGAATTCCCTCACAATTGGCATTTCTTCAAGGGTGGTTTCTTCCTTGGACTCTATCATCTAAGCCAGATATGCATGATCATAGGGAATTAATATCCATGCTTGAGATGATGGAGCTAAAGGAGATTCATTTTCCTCCTGACACTTGTAAATAATCGGGGGTCGATTCTCCATATGGAGTGTGATTTCCCTCTCCCGACAATTTATGTTGGCTCTATATAAGGAAAGCCAATCCATGCCAAGAATTGCATCAAATTCCACCAAAGGGAGTATGACGAGGTTCGCCGGAAAATTCAATCCACAGATTATAACAGGGGAGGACTTATATTCATGGGATGCAATGATTGCCCCATTTTCCGTACTAACCGACATCTTTACTTCCAGGATTTGTGGTGGTGCTGGGATTGTTCTACTAAACATTCGAGATATAAAAGAATGCGTAGAACCTGAATAAAAAAGTATGTTCGCTATTCTTGAATGAATAACTAGCGTACTTGTCACCACTTCGTTGTCAGGGTTCACTTTGGCAGAAGTGATGGAAAAATCTCTTCCTTGCTGTCTTGGAGGTTGTTGGTTGCCTCTGATAACCCTTGGATTAGGGCACTGATTTGAAAAATGACCCGGTTCTTTGAATTTGTAGCATTGAACAATGCGTTGAGGTTTGAATGGAGCGTTCCTCTCCTCTGTCGCAGCCATGGGTCCTTCTTGCCAATAGTTAATAGCTAGGTTCCCTTCTCTTCCACACCTAAAGCATTTTCTCGTCCCCCTAAGGCAATTTCCAGGGTGCTTCTTTCCGCACTTTTGGCAAGTGGGGTGTTGGAACTTCTTAGCGCCGTTGGATTTATCCATCGGACCACCAGCATTGAAGTTCACCTTACGCTTCTTGTCCCCATGATACCCCTGTGATTCTCCGATCTCTATTTCAACCTTGAGGGCACATCGGACAATTTCCTCATAACTGTCAAAGTCATGGATCGCTAATGCTTTCCACAAACTAGGCTTGAGCCCACCAAAGAAGCGATCAACCTTGCATTCGGGGGTAACGACAAAGCCGGAAGTGTATCGTGCAAGCCTTGTGAAGTTTTCCTTGTACGCTCCCACAGATTCTTCATCTTTTTGTTTGAGGGAAAGGAAGTCCCTTTCCATCTTAAGACGGAGGGTGCGCGGAAAATATTTATCGAAAAACATCTTCCGGAATTCCTTCCATTCCAAAGCCTCGATCTACTCCTCAGGCTTCGTATTTTTGATCAACGTCCTCCATTGATCAGCTTCACCCTCCATACGATAAGCCTCCAGGAGAACCTTCTCTTGTTCAGAACATTGGAGGATGGAGAATATCTTTTCAATGGAGTTGATCCATTGCTCAGTGATCATGGGATCAGATGATCCACTAAAAGTAGGAGGCCTTTGTCTCATGAAGCTCTCGATAGAGACTTGTTCTTTCTTAGGGGGGGTTGAACGTTCCTCTTGACCTGTGTTTCTATTCAAAACTTGAGTTAGCTGAGAGAGAAGCATGACAAAGTTCACGATTCCCGCTCCCATTGGATTGGGCATCTCATTAGTACAATCATCACACCGATCTTCACAACGGTTGTTAGCCTGAGTCCTCCTATTACCGGCCATTGGATGGAATAAAAGGAAAGTTAGGGGTAACACATAAAGGGTAAACCGAAGACAAAATTTAATGACTTATAAATAAACTTTAATCTCTTTAACTCATGAGTCTATAGGATTCAATCCAGGATTTTCATGATCTAACTTCTAACATATATTCTTAGGGGCATTTTTCCCTTAATAAGGGTTCATACTAAGATTGTGAATTTATCAAAACATATCCCCCGGGAGTGTCGTAACCAATAGTGCAGTAAGGCCCGTTGTCGTGCACCAGTTCCCGTTCGAGTCTAGCTCAAAGCGGTGTTTTTGGGTTTTACCCCTAGGATACATCTGTGCCAGAGCCGCCTCTACCTGCTCGTATCTAGACAGGGATGTATTTGTTTGATAAACCACTTACTTAGTATTTACCAAAACTTAGGGATGTTTTTATTATAATTAGTCTTGTATCTAAGGCTTTACTAGGGTTTCCTAATCCCAAAAATAACTAAACCTATCCTCTGATACCAACTGAGACAACCCTGCTTTCTATTACAACTTAAACATGATTTATTACATAAAACTTCACTTGATACAACAAATAAGATCGATAGGTTTAGTGTCTTTGGGGATTAGGATCATTACATAAAAACATAAAACATGAAAATGCAACATCTTTATTGAAAACTTACTTTACATGACCACTACATTCCTTCGTACTTAGCATTGCATGGGATAACCTGAGGACATGCATAAGAAAAGGGTGAGCTATAAATCCCAGTAAGGGAGTACACAATGAATAACATGAGGAGTTCAATACATGTTAGGCAATAGGAATATCAATAGAGCATAAGAGTAACATGAACATAAAGTCATGATAAAGCATGATAATCATAACATGGAAATGTGGCAACAACACTTAACATTGAATTAGCATGAGCCAAGGCTCATTGCACATGGAGCATGAGTAAACCCTCATTGCACTTGAAGCACGAGTAAACCCTCGTTTCACTTGAATTAGCATGAGTCAACACTCATTGCACATGATGTATCATGATACTATACTTTACCCAATGCATTGGAGCGCTATAAGGGCGCACCCTTCTTAAACATTTCATTTCATGCATAAGTGTGCCACATGGATCATAAAACATGGATTCATAAAACATAATCATTTATTCCATGATAAAGGCATGTGGAATTAATACATGAAACTTTATAATCAATAATTAAATGTTCATAAATTTGAATACCCTTGATGGAGAAATGGTCATGGTATTCACTACACAATGATATTGGCTTAGAAAATCGGTGTGATTTCGGCAGCGTAACGGCGTGACATAAGAATTCATAAAAATGGTTTATGAGAGATAAAGGGTTTCCTAATCATATTTACATGTAATGGATAGTAAGGAGGTCATATATATACGTTTCCCAACAATTTAAAAGTAATTTAGATTCATGATACAAAAGTATTGCTTGAATATAAAAGAGGAGAAAAAAGTTCCTTTTGGAATTTCGGCATAGTAACGGGTGTACATGGGAGGCATTTAATGAGAGATAAAGGGGTCTCCCATCATTCAAACAATAAGAGGGCAGTATGGGGGAGGTGATAAACCATACCCCAACATTCATAATTGAAATTAAAAGGGCAATACAACTTAAAAAAAATTGACAAAAATGAGAAAGGAAGAAAAAACCCTTACTTGGAAGTGTGCTTCCAAAGGCTAGAGAGAGGCTTGTGAGAGGATTCTTGGGAGATTGGGGCACCTTGAGAGGATTCTAGAGAGATTAGGGAAGAGGTTGGACGGACTCCAAGGGCTTTTATTGAGGAGGAAGTGGGAGCTTGGGTGGGTTTATATAGGAAAGGTGAGGGAATTCTTTATTATTTAGGTTTGGGACCCCTTATATTAAAATAATCCAAACCACAAACCATCCCATGGTATTTTCCCATGGTTTCTGGAAAAGGAAAGAGGAAAAAAATATTTTACAAGGACAAGGTCCGAACTTATTAAAAAATTAGGGTTTCTTATGTGGAGGTGAGTCACACTCCCATGGAAATTAATTTAAAAAGGAAAAGTGTTGAATAAGTCTTGAGGGCTCCATTAATGCTTTGAAAAGTAAGTCAAAAAAACCCAAAACCTCATTATTTTAATGATAAAACACATATTGGACGAACATAAGGATTATGGTATTTTATTACATCACCATTGGGTCATTATGATGTCATAAAACACATTATATATTTAAATGGTATTTAATTTTTACCCAAAAATTTGACTGTCTCAGAAAATTATGAAAAATTCACCGTTGGATAATTTCGATGTCATGATTCCAAAAATAATATTTATTTTATCTAAATAATTTTCTAAATATTTGAATTTTCACTTTTAAAATAAAAAATGACATTTATAAAAAATTCACGGGTTTTGACAGAAATGGCTTTCAAACCTTAATAAAAATTTTAATTGCATTCATAAAATTATAAGATCATTTATATTTAATAAAAATTAATTTAATATTAATAATATTATTTTATTAAAATATTATTTAATTCAAAAATCCTTTAATTTAATAAAATGTAATTCTTAATTAAATAATAACTAAAAACACCATTTGTACTTTAAAAACTAATTACAATGTATCAAAAATGACTAGAAATTATATTCATTATTATATACAAAAATAATGTACATGAACATGGTGCTACTTATTTGTTACATAACCCCTTAAAATATCCGCATAAGACCTAAGGGTAAGGTGTGAGATGGTGACAGACTCTTGGGGCGGCTCGGATAACATCGCTCGAGTGGTAATCTCTATCAACTTCCACTTTTCCCGTAGACAGTCCCGTTCAAGCTTGACATAATGAAGCTCAGATTGGGCTTGGTCAAGGGCGAAGCCCAAAGACGCCACCTCTTTTCCGAGCTCCGACAAATGGGCTTCGTAAGGGGCAATTCTACTGGATGAGGTCATCGCTTCATTTGTCTGAGTAGAAATGTGTTCGTTAAAGCCTTATATTTATACTACTCAGATGATCACTGTTCAACGGTTATAAAAGTAACGGTCACAAATCTTAACGTAAAACTAAAGAAGTTGACATCTTATAAAAACATTTTTCATAAAGAAACATTTAACTGGATCAAGAGGGATTTTCCATTAATGAAACTTTGGGTCGTTACAAGTGGACTAGCATGTCACCGAATCCAGCTATCTGGAACCGGGTCTCGCCAAGAAAATAGTAGGCTTGGCGTGAAACTCACCAGAAGTTGGGGTAGTAAAAACATTGGATGTCCCAGTCTGTGATGTTGTCAATGTGGATCTATCTTACCATCCATGGAAGATGGAATGGTGTTGGGGCACTGGTCATCGATTCCATTTTCTTTCAGCACTGATAAATTAATCTCCCTGCTTTCAGGAGCCAAGCTGTTGCACCTGAAACTCGATCGTTGCCTGCCCACCGACGCAAGGGAAGGGGCAGTACCAGTGAGGCAGTCCCACGCAGTTCTGCCTCTACTACAATGGTCTCAATGTCCATGACTGATGGGTTCCCCCTCCCCATCTCTCCCTCAGATTTTATCCACTGAAGGGTGATCAATGACCTCGTACGCTGGTACGAGGAGGAGGGTATTATCCCGACTCAGTATATGGCCCACCTGGATTTATAAGCATTTGTGCCTCATCGTCAATGCCACCCCGAGGGAAACATAAGGATCCAATACTCCCCATTCCAACATATAACTGTTTTGGGAGCCTCTCCCTGGAACGACTCGACGACTCCCTGCCCTACGCCAATGAGGTAGGGGATATCTGGGTCAGCCCAGCCAGGATCCCATTCCAGGGGCTCCCAGCAAGGGCTTCCACCAGGCTGTGTCGGCGTCGTAACCCAGTCTTATTGGCCGAGGAGAAGGTAAGCCATGTACTTGCACCACCGGCTCCGGTCTGTCTAACCCGACGCCAGCGTCGGGCGCAAGCTGAAGAGGACGTCTGCCAAGGGGCGTCAACATCAGCGGCTATTGTGGCCCGAGACACTACTGACACATATCACCAAATCCTTATGTATGCTGAGTAGGAAAATTCATATTCCTGACCTGGATCGATGCCCCAACCACCCCATGGGTAGGCTGGGTCAACTCTCTTGGTCGCCAGTATAGGCATTGGTCATCACGGACTAACTCGCAGTGATGTCACCCAGTATGAAGGTCCTCCATGTACTGCTACCATGGATAACACGGGACTTCCCCGCTTCCAATCTTGGCATGGAGGTCTGCCCTGTGCCACTTTCAATCCAAATGAGGGTCCTCCCCACAGTGGTGATGCTCAGTATGGAAGTCTCCCATGTTCCCACTACACTGGATATGGATTCATTCCTCCCGCCACATATCGTTAGTATGGGGACGTTGCACATCTGGTCACTCTCCAACGTGAAGGCCCTCCCTATGTCCTCATAGTATCTAAATAAGGTCCTCCTCGCCCTAGAAATTAGAGGAGTGAGGGATGACTTCACTTCACCAGCTCCCAGCATGGAGGTCCTACCTGTGTTCAGCTCGACCAGTATGAGGACCCTCCTCGTACTAATGTCACTAGGGGAAACAAGCATTGAGGTCCTCCTCATGCTTCTACCGGTTCCAGAAGAGGTCTTACCTACTTCAGCGCTACCCATAGAGGTCTTTCCTATGTCCCCTTTGATATCTGTCCTGATGCTCCTCACACCCCTGCTTACTCAGGCGAAAGTCCTCCCCACCCCATCACCAGTATGGCTGAAGGACCTCCTCGTGTCGGGAATCTGCCCTATTCTGAAGAACCATCCTGAGGTAGGAGGGTCGCTCATCACCTCCATAAAAGGAACTCTGAGAGGATTCATACTGAGATCAAATATGTTTTCTTCTCAAATTCCAAAGCCGAATACAACTTAATGATGGAACCCTCGCCCAGGTTCTCCATGCTAAGGGAAGGGGCAGGAACAAGGTGCATCAGCCTAGTACTCCCAAAATACAAGGTCCATCGGATTCCCACCTCCCTCCGCAGTTATATCTAGGAGGAAGAAAATTTGTCAACCCCACAGGTTACGGTCATGAAATCACCACCGTCGTCACTAGAAGCACTCTCTACCTCGACTAGAGATCACTGAGAGCTATTCTGGGAAC
Organism: Viscum album; assembly: GCA_963277665.1. Classification (NCBI taxonomy): domain Eukaryota; kingdom Viridiplantae; phylum Streptophyta; class Magnoliopsida; order Santalales; family Viscaceae; genus Viscum; species Viscum album. The sequence goes on along the minus strand of OY728126.1, from coordinate 1,313,402,193 downwards.
CAATGGAGGGCGAGCAGTAGCGCGGCCCATCACTAGTTTCCCTAGCCCCTGCACTAGGAACTTAGGCTATCAGCCCATCCTACTACGATGTGGTGGCTAAGTCACTACACTCTTTGGAGGATAGCCTGAGATGCGGCGGTTTGTCAGCTCGCTCTTCGTATTCTCCACCATCTAGCCTACTATCCCTGCGGTCTGCTTTGGTACCGCTACCAGTTACTTATCCAGCTCTAGTTGATGAGTGGGGCAATGAAGGGCCAGACCCTAAATCCGAGCCAAGGAGCTTATGGAATATCCTATCAACAGACCACTTTATTGATATGTTTTGGCCCATGGCAACACCGAATTTCTGCGCTCTAGAATCCATCACCCCAGAGGAAGTTGAGTTTTTCCGTCAAACCCTCTGGGCAATGAACTTCCACATTTTTCACTAGTGAGTGACTTATTCGAAGAGCCAAGTGCATTTTGAAGACATCAGTGAACAATGTTGTCTAGTTGATTTTGCCGCACTCCTTGTGGCCCAGCGCCCTGAGTCACTAGGTCGCCATAGGGACCTCCAACGGCAATGCGTTCAAAGTTTCAAGGTACTCTACAAGATTATCAAGGAGGCTTCCCCCCACTTGCAGATCTGTGGCTGGGGGAAATATGTTTCCCTCCTCTTCAGTCCTATTCGACGGCATCCTGACTCACTAGGCGACATTGAGGACATTCCCCTAGGTAGAGTCGCGGTCAACATAGACACCCTATTGGAAGAGGAAAATGGGTTGGAGATCCTGGATGGGGACCTACCCCCTAAAATCATGTCGTAGCTACTGGATCCCTCAGGGAGTGTTACTTGTCAATAGAGGATCCTATTGGGTATCCCTGCACCCACCAGGCATTAGTCCTTAGCCAAAATCATGGTAAGGGTAAAGAGCATCTCGGAGCCGCCAAACCCTCCAACCCATCTGGCTCAGTGCAGAAAATGGAGGAAGACCCCAAAAAGGTTGTGCTACATTAGAAACTTGCGAAACAAAAGAAATTAGTCGATGACCTTCTGGATGAACGGGATACAGAGCGATGGCCAGACTATGGTAATCTTAGTCCAGGGCAGTGGGGGCAGGAACAACTTCCCCTCAGCGAGTTGCCTCTAGGTGACCCTGACCATCCTGCCCCCGTAGATAGGGTTGAATCCAGAACTTATAGTAAGAGGTCATGGTATGTCTCGCCAAACCCTCTGGAACGGCGGGACAATCCAAGGGACCCAGCTCGGGTTCCCCCCGCTGCCCCGAGGTTCGTGCCACCAGCTGCTCCAGAAGTCGCTAGGACTGCTTACCATGTTTAAGAACTTGACAATGCACTCGTGGTTAGGGATCCCCGTCAAGACAGGGACCCCTACCCAGATGATCCAATGATGGTAGTCATTACCCACCTTGAGGCGTTGAAAATATGACATGTGGCACTCCCACCTGATGGCAAGCCATATCCTGTGTGGGTGGATGATATGCCAGCACCCCCAGGTTTCGGTAATCCCACATTTCCCCCCTTCAACGGGACAGGGGACCCACCAAAGTACCTGGCCCACTTTACCTCAACGTGTGGCCCCATGTTGGTAACTCCAATGAAACAAGAAGCCACCAAACTCCAGTGTTTTGTGCAGACATTGGAAGGCCCTGTGTTTTTCTGGTACAGCCAGCTCCCCATCGGATTGGTGACCGTCTAGGAGGACCTATTTAGGAAATTCCTATACTAGTTCAGCTCTACCACACATAAAATGAGTATCGCGGACCTCTTCAAATCCAAGTAGAGGCATGATGAGTGCGTCGCCGAACTTTTCACCCAGTGGAAAGGACTCACGTATTCCCTAGACATGCCGCTGATTCAGAAGCAATTGCTGACGATGTGCATAGAAAATTTTAAGGCGAAGTAGTTCCCCTCTATGATCACCCAGAACTATCTAGAGGGATTTTGAGACTTCTTTAATAAGGCCCAGCACCTAGAGGAAGCCTTACAGGAGGCTAAGTAGGCATATCTGTTGCCTCCTAAAATCCCCGTGAGAAGGGCCACCAGGGCTGAGCCTATCGCAGTGGCCCAAATAGTGGCCCCCATGCGATTAGAGTTTTTTTCAGTGGATCCACCTCCACAGCCTCGCAGAGGCCCTCTACCTCAGGCGTAGCCTCCAGCCCTGCAGCGTCCACCTCAGAATCGGCAGGTACCCCTGTGCAATGCACTGCCACCGCCTTGGCAAGATAACTGAGTTCCACCTCCTCGATAGGCTCCTCCAGCCCCCCATCAGGGTCAGGATCTAAGGGACCCCTTTCTAGATAGGAGAAACCAAACCTAATCATTCAATGACACACAGGTCCCTGATTACTTCCGCAGTGCCTTGGAACAGGGGATCGTGTGTTTACCTAAGTGTAGAAGACTGTAAGAGGCAAACCTTACTGATCACCCTAATTACTGCCCCTATCACCAGATCCTGGGGAACACTCTCAAGAAGTGATATATGTTCAAATAATGGATCCAAGACTAGTTTGACAACAACATAGTCAGGCTGGGGCTAGCCCCGGCACAGGTAGCATGCGTCTTTGTGAGCCCAGACAGCAGAAGCGACAGTGAGGGCGATTGGCATCAGGTTTCTAGTCATGGATCCCAGAATTATGATGACTAGATGGATCGAAAATAGTCACCCATTCCCATTGTGTCATCCGAGCATGCCTAAATTAGACAAAGTCTTTAGAAGCTATAGCCACCACTTCTGCATCGTCGTCTCAGTCATCCTCTTCCCAGAAGAGCAAACACTGGCGACGCAAGGTAAAAAAAAGTCCCCCGTCGATGTCATCTTCATCCCATACTATCGGTGACTTCATTCCCGTGGAGATAGATATCCCTCTCATAATCCATCCATTCGTGGAAGAATATTCAAGTGACAGTCAAGGGTACACCTGAGTTAACACCGTAAAGCTGGTAAATCCCTACATGATTCCTGACGATGAGGAGCATCAGGAGAATCCTCCCAACATCCCCAATCGTCACCAGCATCGACGGAGTCGTGGATATATGGGCTATTGGAGTGCCTCGGTTAGCACTTCTAGCCAGGATATGCATGCTATCGAAACCAGGTAACAGGATCAACGTAGAGCTTAGTATGTGAAACCTTCTCACCTAGTGGCATCAGGCCCGCCTTCATCATCGTTCGTGTTGCTGGATCAGGAAGATCCACCTTGACCATGCTGCAACCAGCCACGCCCTACTACAGGTCAGTCTCATTCATATAGCCCTCATCCGGTAGCCACTCTGTAGGCCTCAACCAGTGGGTAGTAGGATGTTCCTAGTACCAATCAGTCGTTGGTCCAGTCGGTAGGGCCCACCATACCTCATGTCATAGAGCGGCCTCCTACAAGCAGAAGTTCACACCTGGTGCGGAAGTACGATGCTCTTAAGAATCTTTCCAGTATCCCAATAAGGCTCTCCATCCTTAAGTCCCTTCACCTATCTTCATATATGCGTGAGGCCCTCACTAAGGCTTTAAGAATCCCCCTCCAGTTTGAGATGGAAATAGCATCCGCAGAATCTTTTCATGCTGAAGCGGTCGAGAATGCTGAATTCCAAGACATTATCTCATTCTCTGGAGAAGATTAAGTCTCCCCCATACATGGGAACATTCACCCACTATACATCACTGGCCAGTTCAATGGCATGGAGGTCTGTCGCTGTCTTGTCGACACGGGCTCTGGAATTAATCTAATCCCAACTCGGACACTGCGAAATATGGGATTGTCTGAAGATGATCTGAGTACCTTTGAACTAAGAATACAAGGTTATGATTGGATAGAATAGACACTGGTCAGTAATATCCGCTTGAAGACCCAGTTTGGTGGCCTAGTTTCTAGCACCGAATTTATGGTAGTCTCCCAGGACACCACCTACAATGCGTTGATGGGAAGTCCATGGCTCCACCTGCATGTGGCGGTTCCCTAATCATATCACCAATGCCTCAAATACTCCCTTAATGGTCGAGTGGGTGCGCTTCAAGGTGACGCATCTCCCTTTTCTTCTTGTGTGTCCCACTATCTGTATGCCAACTACTACAAGAGCAAGGATAAGAAGATTCAGACCAACAAGATCGAGCATGCCATGACTGTGACCGACCCGTGGATAGATCTAGATGATGCCTATGTATTTCCAATCCACTGATTGGAGGCTACAACACCAGACATGGGACAATGCTTCGTTGTGTCTTGGATGAGGGGGGAACACATTCCCAAGTCTAAGTGGTGGCGGAAAATCACCTCGTAATCCTATACAAATCAGGCTCAGGTGATCCCAGAGCCTCCTACCCCCATAAGGTATCAGGATGTTTTCCCCATGGCAACGACAATACGTCATATGTGATTATTTTTTCAGGCTGTAATTAATTGGCTCAAGACAACGCACCACTATTGCTTAAACATCATCAAACGTGGACCCTTGGGCCAAAGACCAGATGGGATCGGATCGATAGCCTTCATCGCTATGGTTGCGGCAGCACAGGAGTCATCCGATGCGGTGTCCATTTCCACTCAGGTGGCTACCGGCCTTCTGTCGGGATCTGTCGACCCAGAGGAAGCTCCTCCCACTGGGGATCCCTCCTCTGCAAGTGAAGAAGAGGATTTGGAGGATGCTTCCCCTGCCTTTGAGGAGGGCGTCTCCTCCACGGTCGACGAACTGGTACAGGTGAACCTCAGTATCAAGGAATACCCAAGACCCACATTGATCAATGTCGCCATGCCCCTCAAGGAGCAACAGAAGTACAAAGACTTCTTGAAACAACACCATGATGTGTTCACCTAGAGTTATGAGGATATTCTAGTACTAAATCCTTAGGTAGTCGTCCATTGCCTCGGTCTCCCAAAAAATCATCATGGGTTCAAGAAGCCTCCCAGAAAGATGCACCCTTATCACGGTGTCATGGTAGAGGCAGACATTGATAAGCTCATCAAAGCCAATTTTTTTGAGGAGGTCCAGTATCCCAAATGGCTAGCCAACATTTTTCCATTCAGGAATAAGAATGGACAGATCAGAGTCTGCATCGACTTCCGGGATCTCAATCGTCAATGTATGATGGATGATTTTCCCCTTCCTGTGACAGAGTTGTTTATTGATGTTACAGCTTGATTCCAAGCTCTCTCCTTCATGGATGGGTACTCTGGGTACAACCAGATCTGAATGGACCCCAAAGAAGAGTATTTTATAGCCTTCAGGGCAACACAAGTTACTTTCTGTTACCAATTCATGCCCTTCGGTTTAAAGAATGTAGGTGCCACCTACCAGCGGGCTATGCATCGCATATTTAAGTCGGTCCTTGGAACGTTGGTGGAATGCTATGTGGATGATCTGGTGGTCAAATATTTTCAGCATCACAACCATCTCAAAGACCTTGATAAAGTGTTCAGCTTCCTCCATTCCCATCACCTGAAGATGAACCCATTGAAGTGTGCCTTTAGGGTCACCTTTGGAAAGTTTCTGGGCTTCATTTTCAGATACAGAGGCATATAGATCGACCCAAAGAAGATCAAGGCCATTATCCAGATGTCTCCTCTAAGTAACATTCAAGAGCTTTGAGGTTTCCAAGGCCACTTAGCCTACATATGCTGATTCATTGTGAATCTGGTCGGAAAGTGTAAGCCCTTTTCCCAGCTCATAAAGAAAGACACACTCTATGAGTGGGATGAAGAGTGTCAGATTTCTTTTGAGGAGATTAAACATTATCTGCTCTAACCTCCAGTCTTAATGCCACCCATCTCTATAAAGTCATTGGTACTTTATGTGACCTCCCTAGAACGATCTCTTGGCGCCCTTCTCTCCCAGAAGAACAATGAGGGGATGGATAACAGCCTTTACTACCTCAGTCGTATGCTCCTTGATATGGAGACCAGATACTCCCCCATCAAAAAGAGATACCTTGGGCTGGTATTTGTAGTACAGAAGTTTCGAAATCACTTGTAGCACCACGAGGTACAGCTAGTGTCCCAGATAAATCCACTAAAGTACATCCTGAACCACCCCATGTTGACAGGTCATCTAGCTTGATGGGCAGTAACTCTTCAGCAGTTCGATGTCAGGTTTGTCCCTTAGAAATCTATTAAGAGGAAAGCATTGGAAAACTTCCTTGCTGCCCATTCGGCTCCTGCTGACCAGTCCTTGGATCTTGATTTCCCCGATGAGATGATCCTCTTGGTAGACTAATCCATTTTTTGCTGGCATATTCACTTCGATGGTGCTTCCTGAAGCCCCACCGGCAGGAGGCTCAATGACCCCAGACTCAACAGGGTAGTCTTGCGTATCATTTTTATTACCCTCTCACAAGCCATTCTTCCATACTCATTCCTGTTGTCAGAAGGCTACACCAACAATGAGGTAGAGTATTAGGCTCTCATCACTGGCCTCGAGCTGGCTCTCAAGATTGATGTTCCCCATTTGCATGTGAAAGGGGACTCTAAACTAGTTATTAAATAGATCAATGGTGACTACGTCGTTAGAAAGCTAGAGCTCGTACCATTTTTTGAGCACACTCTCCAGCTAATGGCCAAGTTCCTATCTTGGCCGGAAGTTACTCATGTTCCTCGATCTTAGAACGGTCGAGCTGACGCCCTAGCCGGTCTAGCTGCATCACTTGCAGAACCTGATCAAGATGATCTAATTATCCACATGGAACATCATAGAGTCATTTCTCCTATCTCCCCAGATGATGAAGATGGCCTGTAGGTGAGCCATCTTACCACCGGAGCCTCCACATCAAGACCCCCAGATGTAGTGGTTCAAGTGACTCCCGATTAGAGAGCCCCCTTTTTTAGTATCTCTAAAATGGTAATCTCCCAATAGGTTGGGCCGAGTGCGAGCAGATCTGACGTCACGCATTACAGTTTACCCTCCAGGATGGTCCCAGTCGTGAGAAAATCCTCTACAAGTGTGGATTTGATGGGATTATTCTACATTGCATTCAAGGAGTCGAGATTTCTTAGGTCATGCAAGAGGTCCATGCCGGTTCCTGTGGGGCTCATCAAGCTGGGCTGAAACTATCTCACCAGATCCAGAGACTGGGGTACTTTTTCCCCTCCATGATCCATGATTGCATCGAGTTCTCCAAGAGATGACATGCATGCCAAATTCATGCTAACTTTATGCATCGGCCTCTAGAGCCTCTCCACTCCACCAATTAATCTTGGTTATTTGTGGTATGGGGACTCGATTTCATGGGAAAATATCCATCAGTGACAGCTCTCCTGTGCAAATTCATCCTGAAGGCTACAGATTTCTTCTCCAAGTGGGCGGAGGCAGTTCCACTCAAGGAGGTCAAGTCCCATTCCATCATTGACTTAGTGAGTTCCAACATCATCTACCGATTTGGATTCCCTCACATCATCCTCACCGATAATGGTACAAACTTCTGAGAGGCTGAGCTGAAGAAGTTTTACGCTAAGTACAACATCAATTCTAACTATACCTCCCTCTATCATACACAAGAAAATGGATAGATCAAGGTGTTCAACAAAACCCTCTCTAACATTTTGTGGAAAATGGTTGGTTAGAATAAGAAGAGTTGGTCGGACAAGCTCCCCAATTCCCTCTGGGCTTATTGGATGACGAGTCGTAATTCAACCCAGGTGACCCCATATTCTCTGGTGTACAAAACGGAGGTCATCCTGCCCATCAAGATTCAATTTCCCTCATGGAGCACATTTTTATATGATTAGAAAGCACCAGATAAAGTATCCAAAATCCTTATAGCTGAGTTGGAAGCACTCAACGAGAATAGGCTTCATGCCCTGCATAATTTGGAAAGGCATCAGAACAAGATAGCCAGAGATTTCAATAAGAAAGTCCGCTTTCACTCCTTCTTGCAAGGTGACTTGGTATTGGCCTTGAGAACACCAATGATACCTCGTAAGAAACCACCCAAGTTGTAACCCAAATGGGAAGGACCTTATATCATTCACAGGGTTTACTCCAATGGCGCGTACTCACTGGTTACAATGGATGGTGAGTGTATAACTCCTCCCACCAATGCCAAGTTTCTCAATAAATACTTTTCTTAAGACATAAGGTCCCACATGACCATAAAATTTATGGTATTACATGACCTTAAACTGTTCGGTCCCTCATGACCCTAAACTATAGGACGATCCTGCATGACCTTAAACTACAAGGTCCTACATGACCAAAAATTGTGCATCATCCTGCATGATGTTAAACCGCATCTTAAGAACTATGTATGGCTCGATTCCCATTCTCATGGGATATATAGGAATGCTCAAACACCTCATCTTCAGTCCAGCCCCAGTTTCCTCTTTGACTATCCCATCCTAGGCATAGTTCATTTGGGGGATCTCACATGGCGTCGTGTAGGATTATTAGGCCCCATCCATATCAGGGTTACGATGATTGCACCACGTGCCCTTCTTCATTCTTCTAATCCTCACACATCCTTACCACATGACGCTAAACTGCATGGCCTTTTAAGAACTACATGTGGATTGATTCCCATTCTCATGGGATACGTAGGACCACCCTAATATTTCATTTGTAGGCCCAGTCCCAATACTTTGGGACCTTCCATTGGGACGAAACACATGGTGTGGCATAGGCATTTTCCCTCATTCGCGTCAAGTTCATCATGATCGTACCATGTATCTCTCTCCCCTGAATATCTATGTATATTCCTCTATCCAACTTTATTAGGAATTGCACAGGCGTATTCATGCTCCACACACACCATCATTTGGGTCCCCATTATCTTTCGCATCTGAAGGGGCCCCCAAACGATAAGGATACTTAGCCTAAGGTCTCTCCTATCATTTCGGGCCAACACCCTCAAGGGTTTCAGACAACAAATCGATATGAGTCTTGCATTGTGAATATGGTCAATGGTCGACACTCATTTATTGTTCCCATTTAGGGTCACACGATATAGATGTTTTGTATCGAATCTGGTCAACAACCACCCTTTTTCATGGTCACCACCCCCATTTGTCCCAAACATGGAGTGTAGTAGTTCATTCTTCTCCACTGTCTCTCCAAATCTCGGCCAGCCCCGAGCGGGAGTGTGATTCCAGCTGTCGGGAACTTATGTGAGGGGGAGATCTTAGTCCTACTCCTTATTTCCCACATCGAGCATTTCTAACATGGGATTAGGAGTTGTGAAGGCAATTCCCGCATGAGAGTTCATATGGCTACAGTTGGCCGAGACGCTCAGCCTCAGGTCCTTCGACCCCTTCGGTCCCCTGGCCCAAGTTCTCATTTAGGATTGTGTGGTGCGGTACAGACTCATGTCCTCATTTACATCGGGCTATTTCTCCACACCACACATATCCCCTTGAGATATCCCTCCCTTCATTTATCATATTTCCTGCGAGCACGAGCCCTACAATGCTTCGCAAGTCCTGTCATTTGGGATTCCATCACCTTCTATATCCAAAATGGCCCCTGAATAGCATGGATGCTCGACCCAAGGGCTCTCCTACCATTACGGGCTAACGCCCTCAAGGATTGTGAGTGAAAAGTTGATACAAGTCCCTTGTTGTGAATATGGTCAATGTTCGATGCTCAATTGTTCTCCCCCCTTCTGGTCACACAAGGGTGGATACTGTGTTGTGAACCTGGTCAACAAATGTCCTCCATCATCATTGTCGCTTTGTGGTCTTCCATAATCACGATGATTCGCCCTCTCTGTCCCACACATATGACACAAACTAGGCATATACGGTCTGATCTCTATGACCCTAAATTAAGATCACCTCCATCCACACTGTAAGACATTAAACTACAAGCTGGCTGTGACATTCTGTCCATGGCCCAGCCTCAGGCCCCTTATCCTTCTTGGGCCCCTGGCTCAAGTTCTCACTTAGGGTTGTACAATGTGGTGTGGGATTATGTCCTCATTCACGTCGAGTTACTCATCATTTCGTACACATCCCCGAATGAGATACCTTACCCCTATCTTCATCTTCATTGTAAGACGTTAAACTACAAGCTAGCCATGGCATTCTGTCTATGACTCAGCCTAAGGCCCCTTGGCCTTTCCAAGCCCCTGGCCTAAGTTCTCACCTAGGGTTATATGGTGTGGTGCGTGATTGTGTCCTCATTCACGACAGGTCACTCGTCATGCCATACATTCCCCTCGTTGGGGTATATAGACCTTATTTTCATCATCCCTTTTCTAGAACTACGTGTGGATTAATTCCCATCCTAATGGGATACGTAGGACCAGCTGAATGTCTAGACTTCGAGTCTATCCCCATCTCTTAGAAACCTCCATATCATTTTGTCCCCTTGGCCCGTGTTCTTCTAGAATAGGGGTATACAGTGTGTTATGGGTTAATTTCCTCATTAATGTAGGATTTATAACAACCATGCCACATATATCTCTCTCTCATGAGTGGCCTTCACTCCCTTTCCCTGCTTTTGTCTCTTTGAGTTGGCTTCCCTTGAGTTAGGTCCCTCTGCCCTCTTCGGTGATTCACTAATTGGCCCATGTGTACTCTGGTCTAGAACCCAGAGTGTCAGATTCTACGTGGACATGCTTTCTCCCATTTTTTTGGCTTCGTGTTCCCCTTCATTTGGGCTTCTATAATCTTTCACACCCGAAGGGGGCCCCAAATGGCATGGATGCTAGGCCTAAGGGCTCTCATACCATTACAGGCCAATGTCCTTGAGGGTTTCAGACCAAAAATCAATACAAGTCCCGCATTGAAAATATGGTCAGCAGTCAATGATCATTTTTTTGTTCTCATTTCAGGAAAACACGATACAGATGCTATGTTTCGAGTACAGTTAATAGATATCCTCCATCGTCACGCCAGCCCCTTCAAGCCTTGAATGTTGGTTACATGATTCACATTATTTTCCACCCCATCATGTCCAAATGGAATTTTGACACTCCCGACACTATCCCTCAGTGCGCATTTGCATTTTAGAAGGACAAATTTCATGGTAAAGGCATAATTTGGGGCTCTGCACCGACTTCCCTTTGGCGTGTGTTCTAGGTATTGCAAAAACCTATTCCGCCCTTGTTTCCCACACTGAGTTTGACTTGCATGGACTTAGGGATCAGGTTGAGGTCTGCACTTACTTGGAAGGATTCCGCTCCTCTATGTTATGAGCTCTAAGACCATAAACTAAGATCTCTTTTAAAACTATGTACAACTTGATTCTCATTCACATGGGATACGTAGGAATGCCTAGACATCTTTTCTTTGGGTCCAGCTCGATTTCCACTAATTTATCTCTTTTTTTCTACCTTTGTGGATTTAACTCTTATGGGACTACATGGAGTGGTATGGGATTATGTGATCATTCACATTGGGTTTGAATTAGCCGCACCACATATGCCCCTTTCTAGGAGTTATCCCCCATAATTTCTATCTCACATAACATTAAAATGTATGTTGTCCCGCATGACGTTAAAAGGCACCTTCAATAACTACATGTGGCTTAATTCCCATTCCCATGGGATATGTAGGAACACCCAAAAATATCTTCTTCAGGTCCATCTCAACTAGGGGCTAGGCTCTCCTGTCCCATATACTCTAACCTTTTTTGGCCCCTCGGCCTAAGGTTTCCTACTCGGAATCATGCACAGTATGATGTGGAACTTTTCCTAATTAATGTCGTGTATGCTTTATCACATTGTGCGCATTCTATGCAGAACCTCATCTTTCGTATATATTTTTGAGCCATATGACTTTAAACTATGATGCCTAGTCCCACATGACTTTAAACTGTTGCATCTATACTGCACGACGTTAAAATTCATGGTTGGTCCCATCACATGACCCTAAACTGTGACATTATCATCCTGGCCGCACGACAAAAAAAGGCACTACACAATGATATCCTCACTCAAGGGGGCATCATGTTTGGCATAGATGAAGATGCATTTAAATGATACCATTGAAAAATTATTCAGGAAATAATCCTTAAACATTACAAAGTGTCCCATACCACTTTGAAACATTCAAATAATTATCCATAAGAATATCATGAGAATAAGGAGACTCTTAATATTATATATAAAAGGGAATTACATACACCACATTAAGGGAATAAGTCGTGAACAAGGTATATATCTAAAAAAAGTTAAAGTGAGACAAGAAAAATCCTTTTTACTTTAGAAAGAAGAGTTCTTTTGGAAAATCACTTATATTTGTCATAAAATCAGATTGTAAACATATATATCCAAGAAAATAAAAGGTAAGGAAATTAAAATTATATTGGAGGCATAAATTTTTTCCCACTGAATTGAAATCATGTAAAAAGATTTTTTTAAAGAATCTTTAGAAGTAAAACATTTTACTACAGTTTAAGGAAAATATTAAAGAGATTTTTAAGTAGAATGGAATGTTTGTTTCCATAAAACCAGAAGTGAACCAAGATATTTTTTTATTTTAAAATGTGTGATTTTATAAATATAATTATGGATTAAAAATATTATAGAGTTCACTTCAAAATAGATAAGAATCCAAGAAGTTCCCTTGAATCGTATTTTTTTATCGGAAATAAATTTTGAAAGATCCTTTTAAAACATTTAACTCGCTATAAAAGAAAGAAGGATTATGATTGATACACATATATATAACATTAACATAGAATTTATAAGGATTTCATAAGAATAGTTAATAATTTAATTGAGGTAAGTAGAGAATAAGAGCAACCCGAAAGAAAATGGGGGTCTGGGTAGAAATTCCTTACCACTTTGTAATCAATCGAATCATATGATCCAAAATTAATAACAATAAAATGATACATTGAATACCATGAAAATAAATATATTAATGATATGATATATAAATGGGTAGTATACATAAACCATGCATAATAAATAGTTGTGAATAATGAATATCTCACAAAAATAGAAGTGAGATGAGAAAACCCTTACCTTATGTCTGAATGTATTCCGCACTTGACCTTAATGTCCTGAATAATAAAATTCCATCCATTAATTGACTAATTAATAATATTATATACATATATTTTATTTATTAAAGTTTTATTAAGTTCATTTATGTCCTTATTGATAAGTTATAAGATTGAATTTTTTCGTTTCGAAGTGTTCATTTCCTTGATTTCATGATTGGTTCGCTTGATTATAAGAGTATGGAAGATCATGTAAAATGGGAATTTATGTCCATAATTGAATTTATATGTTATTAATGATCATATTTAAGGTTAAATTATCATATAATTCATTTTTATTTTATTTTTTGAGGATGAATCATTAGATAAAACTTTAATGATAATCACTTGGATTATTTTTAGCGGTTTCTCTCACAACGAGCTTGTTTTGATTTATTATTTCACATAATGTGTGTATGATGATTCTAGAATATTAAATAAGTTAAAATAAATATTTTATGATCTATTTCAACCAAAAAAATTTTTTCATGACCAGACATGAAGATGGTAATAGAAATTGAAAACTCGTTGTCCTTGAATGTGATAAATTAACACATCTCAGACGGTGTTTTCATTTTTTGTATAAAAATAGGGGAAAAAAGAGATGATGATGAATTATTCCATTAGCATAACAAAATTAAAGTATATTTAAGGTACTGTAGTTATAATACCTTTTTTATTAGGTTATTTGAGTAGATAAAAAGAAAATAAAGGAACTTGAAAGAAAAAGAGAAGTTGAGAAATCCCTTATGAAAATTCGGCAGCCAAACGGCGTCACTTAAAAAATCATAAAATATATTGATGAGATAAAAAGGGGGATATCATAATTTTTGAATAATATGGATAGTAAAGAGGATATTTAATTACATATCTCAACATATTACAATGGAAATTAAAAAATGAATAACATAAAAGGAGTGCTTGAAAAAAGAGAAGGGTGGTAGATTCCCTTACCTTGTAGAGTAACTCCTAAAACATAAAGTTTGGGACCTTGGGGGATTGAGGACACCTTGGGAGGACTCCTAGGGTGGTAAAACTACCAGATATTCAAGGATGTTAAATTTTTATGAAATTAATGGAATAAATGGTTGGGTATTTATAGCTAAAGTGAGGGAATTTTTTATTAATTTATGATGACACCTCAGTAGTGGTATATGCAAAACCATGGGATTTCTCATGGTATTGGACACTTGGGAAAACTTCATATAATATTTTAATTTCCAAAAGTCTAAAAACATTTTATATAAATTGTTAAATCATTATGATGTCATTAAACATACCTAAAACTCAAAATTGTGTTTTTACTGTGCATGAAAAACTAAAGTATTATATAAAATTCTCATAAATTTAGAGTAACCTAATATCGATGTTCTGAATTCAAAAATGACATTTATTTTATCATAATAATTCTATAAATATGAAAATTTTAACTTTTATATATGAAAATACTTATTTATTAAAAATAATAGCAGACATAAAATGCATAGTAAAATTTTTGACACTTAAAAAATAAAATTATTTTATCATTTTTAATTAAATAAGAGTGTTTTGATAATAATATTTCATTATAATAAACATTAATAAAACCATAGTTTGATATAATAATTTAATTCTCTCTAAAATGTATAATTTTTACCTGAAAAATTAATTTATCAATTTCATAATATTTTTAAGAAAAACTAAACTCAAAACAAAAATGATGGAACAAAAATTTTATTTATACTTTCTTAGGTGAGGTTACTATTCCATTGGCCATATTAATATTCATAAGGGTAACATTACTATTCATAATGGTCAAGTTACTATTCATCAAAAATTAAGTTGATCCTATTAGACTCTAAAAAACATACTGATCACAACGGTGTATGTCTGTTTTTCAAAATTCAAATCACAAAAACAGAAAAATTAAGTTTAACAGCTAGGTTATAACTATAACAAAGTTTTGTTTCAAAAATACTCAGTGTTGTGTGCATATAAGCTATCTAATGAATTAAAATTATTTATGAAGAAATATACAATAAAATATTGGGGTGTCATATTAATAGTGAATATATTCATAACATAATTTAGTATTTATCAAAATAATTATAATAGTCAATATATATATATATATATTAAAATATTTAATTAAATAATATATTGATAAAAATGAATCAAATACATATTAAAATATTATTTTACAAAAAATAATATTGTAAATAGTATTTTTTTTAGATCATTAATTAATTATTTTGAAATTTATAAATTATAATTATTTATAAGTATTATTATTAATTAAAACACTTAATTTTAAATTATTATTTTTCATAACTTAATGTATTTAAAATTATAAAACAAATTAATGGGGTGTTACATTATTCCCCACTCAACAGAATTGCATCCTCACAATTCAAAATAGCACTTCTAAAGTTAAAGATTGATACTTGACATCCAACGACCTCGAGGCCTTCAATTGTTTTTATTATAAGATAAGATAAGCCCCCTTTTAATGGAATAAGGGGGAACCCAGACTTTATGGACATAGGACATCACATGACCCAAGGGTAAAAAAGAAACCAGACAACAACATGGATCTTCCCCACCCCAGCATATAAGCATGATAAAACACTCCACCTTTGCATGACAGTTCAGCAAGCAAGTGTCGTGTGTCAAAGCACAGGCCCAATCTGACGGCTGACATCATACCCTCTAAAACAACCAAATCTGAAAATCCCTGCGAAGATGAAACACCTAATTTGAAACCTCCTTTGGGAAAAATCCATGTGGTCAATCCATATGCATCACCACCAATCACGAGACCATGTCACCACCATCAACAACTATCCTGGTCTAATCTCATCTCACTCCACAAGACACCTCGCCACTGCCATCGAACATGCCAAGGAAACTCCATCGATGAGAGGATCCAAGTCGTCCTGAACTAGAAGCGTCGTGAAGGGCATGGATCACCTTCATTTGGACCATTAAATAACCCTCATATGATCCAAAGCAGGCCAGACATGATGGCAAGAAAATCAGTGTGAAAATGCAGAAAAGAACCAGTGATGTCAAACCAGGAACCCAAAAAAAACCAAAATCACAGCCAATCGAACAGAACCGAATCACCAAAACCCTGCAAAAAAAAACAAATCAGAAGAAACACAAAGCCTCCCCCTCCGAAGAACCGCAGATCAACGCAGCATCCCCTGGAAACTTACCGGAACCGCTGAGGAGACTCCACAGAAACCCCAAGCTAGATCCATCCTCAGCGCCGAGCGGACCGAGCCAACGGAACCATGCCAAGACTTCGCTGATGGAAGGGATGTTGGGCTGAACGTCGGCACATGATAACGACTTTAAAGAAGTCGTTGAGGAGAGACATCGAGCTACTCATCGGGGCACCACCAATCCATCGACATCGGGAACAGGAGCCGGAGAGACGAACCCCGAATTCCAGATGCGCCACATCAATGCCAGAACACGCCCGCGCCGAACCGAGACCAGAAAGAAGCCACGCAAATCCAGGCCGAAGGGGGGAGGGGTGAGGAAAGAAGTGGAAAACCCCTAGCCACTATGGGAGAGGGGGTAGACTCCGCTCATAGGACCCATTCAAAATCCTTGATACTTGACAATTCCCTTGTGGGAAACCCACATTAGAAATAGGTTTAATAAAATATTCTCTTAAAAAGAGGTTAAGTTAAATGAGGTGTTCACCATAAAAAATATTCTTTTGAATGGGGTGACATTAGTTGGAAGTAAAAAACTTGTACATGGAAGAAAAACAAACTATAAAGTTCTGATGGAAAGTGTTAGAGAATATGTTCAGATGAAAGTTTATTACTACAAAACTATAAAAAAATCATTGATATTCTCATAGATTATGATAATAGTACAATATTTTATTTAAGACTATTTTACTTCAGTTGAGGAATTATTCCACTCTGTAAGTGTATAAATATATTTTTCTATTTCATAAACACAATCTTATCATTTGATTACGCCTTAAACTATATATACTTCATCTCTTAGCACGGGTTGTGTCATGTGGTGAAGTAATACATTAATCTATAAAACCTCATACAATGATCAACTTAAACCATTCATAAATGGTTAAACTTTCCAAAATATGATGATTCAACACTTTATAAATAAGGTATCTAAATTTCCAAGATTAACTTTTCTTTAGCCCTTAATCAACATGAAGCAGCTCAAAATTTTCACATTCCAAACATGTGAATAACTTCATCTTGTATCCTCTTTAAATATGGTAATAACTATAATTACTATACAACCTTATTGGAAACATGCATTATTCTATATTCCTTAAGTAAGATACATATTATTGGATATATTCCTTAAATTCAAAAGTGTTTCAAACTCCATCAATGATAGCATAGACCAATTTTCATCAAGACATTAATCTGTTCCAAGGTAGTCAGCGCTTATCTAAATCAATCATTTCTTCATCATTATCTCAACATTAGGAATATATTTAGGGTTTTCTTTCTCTCAATCATCTGTTTTCCAAAAAAAATAACTTTCTAATGAATATATTTTCTTGGTACCATTCAACATATGGTCTCAAATCCTTAATTAAAAAGTAATGTGGTACAGTCCTCATATATTTCATAATTCTTATAACTAGTACATTGGTGATAAAATATTCAAATTATAAAATTCCTAAATAGACATATTTATTATTCCTCTTAATTTATGGTTGTATAATAACTTGATCATTATCCAATAGCATCATTTGGGGTGTATTTCTTTGAAGCTTCGGACATTAATTCACATAGTGTCTTATCTCCTCACAGTTGAATCATTGTACATTGGAAACCTTTTTCTTACCCTTAATAACTTTGTGTCATTTTTATCCACAATTATAAAAAAAATCACATTCACTTCAAGCATTTACCAAGGTGATTCTTTTCACATTTATTTCATATGGGAAATCCTTTCTCTCCCTTCTTCCCTATATCCATTTTTTCCTCTTCCATCATTTTCTTCTCTTTCTTCCATTCAAATCCATATGACGTGGAGAATTATTTACTTATATTTTTGACACATGATATTATTTCCTTATATAATGAGGATACTTGGGAGACTATCTCCCTTCAAAGTGATGGCTTAAGACCATGAGAGATATGATCCATCTTACTATTTTCATCACGTTCATTGGTGAAGTTATCATTCCTTCTACTGGGCGCCATTTCTAATCAATTCCATATACTATATTAGCTTATAAAATTATGAACTTTCTATAACTATAAAAATGGTATATCACATAAAATAAATTTATGCATCGTAAATCCTAGAACCATACACTTTGGTTACTTTGGAAGCCTAAATCCTTCATAATTTTATGTAATAAAAATTTGAATTATCCTAAGGATATCCCCCAGAAGTATCAAACTAGGTAGGCATTAAAACTCATTTTCATGTATCAGGTTACCCTGAGTCAAGTTCAGAACACCTTGTCGGAGTTTTTACTCCTAGGTATATCTGTGCCAAAACCATGTCCACTTGTAGTATCCAAACAGGGATGTATTTTCTAGGAAGACCCACATAATTTATTCCTTACCAAAATTCTGGGATGTTCTTGTATGATTACCCTTAAATTATATCTTATGGTTTTATTCCCTAATCTATGTTTTCGAAATCTATATTCCAAGGTTTCTACTAAACTTCCTCTAATACCAACTGTAACAACCCGACCCTAAAAGCCCAGATATAGTGCATTATTTAATACATTGGTATGATTACAAGGAATCAAATACCAAATTAATGGATAGTTGAGTAGTTTTGGAAAACTAGATACATACATAAGTTCAACATTAAAACTTAAAAGTAAAAACAATATAGCATTTCCATTGGAAACATCCATAACTCCTATATTATCCCTTCAATTCATTCATAATATTCATCATAGCAACCTAGGGGAAAATAAAACATAATAAAGGGGTGATCTCAGATGTTCAGTAAGGGTAATCAATACAGCAAAAGATATCATAAACATAAACCTTAGGCATGGTGAATAACCAAAAACACATTCTTTTAAAAATGAACTTGAGCATAATATGGTAGGAAAGAGGGATGAATAAATAATGTCATAATAAAATATAACCATGGATATTCTACTAGTCGAATAATCACATGGAATATCAATTACTAATATCATAATGAGGTAAATGCATAATGTTGGACATTCTAAAATATACCATCAATACCTTGGCCATGACATTTGAAAATGATTAAGGCCTTGTCCAAAACCATATCTAAAAATGGCCAAGGCATTGGCCAAGTCTGTATCTATTTTGTCTCATGAGACCAACTAATGAATAAAGGGGCTATATAAGACCTCACCCGTCACTTTTTAAGTATAATTCATTCCCCATATGAATGGGTTTATACATAAACATCATGTACATATGAAATGTAAATAAATTTTGCTAATCTGTAAACATCATTACTAACCATTCAGAGTAATATGGTGACTGGAATCCAAATAACACATCCATAGTCAAAATAATAAAAAATATTTCAACAAAATATTATAGATGATATCAGAAGAGATAAACCTCAATGAATTACAATATTCAAAAAGTATATTGGAATAGATGAAGATACATTTAAATTATACCATTGAAAAAATCTTTCGGTAATAATCCTTAAACATTCCAAAGTGTCTCATACCACTTTGAAACATTCAAATAATCATCCCTTAGAATATCATGAGAATAAGTAGAATATTGATATTATATGTAAAATAGAATTTCATACACCACATGAAAGTAATAAGTGGTTAACAAGGAATATATCTCATAAAAGTTAAAGTGAGGCTAGAAAAATCATTTTTACTTTGGAAAGAATAGTTCTTTTGGAAAATCACTTGTATTTGTCATGAAATCAGATTTTAAAAATTTATATCCTTGAAAATAAAATGTAAGGACATTTAAATTATATTGGAGGCATAAATTTTGTCCCACTTAAGTGAAATCATGTAAAAAGGAGTTTTTTAAAGAAGCTTTAGAAGTAAAACGTTTTATTGCAGTTTAAGGAAAATATTAAAGAGATTTTTAAGTGGAATGGCATGTTTGTTTTTATAAAACCAGAAATGAACCAAGATAGTTTTTCATGTTAAAATTTTTTATTTTATAAATATAATTATGGATTAAAATATATTATATAGTGCACTTCAAAATAGGTAAGAATCCAAGAAGTTCCCTTGGATCGGGCTTGTTTATCAGGAAGAAATTTTGAAAGAACCTTTTAAAACATGTAACTCCCCATAAAATAAAGAAGGATTATGATTGGTAAATATATATATATATAACATTCACATATAATTTATGAGTAATAAATATTAATAATTAATAATTTCATTGAGGTAAGTAGATAATAAGAGTAACCCGAACGAAAATGGGGGTTCGGGTAGAAATTCCTTACCACTTTGTAATCAATCGAATCATATGCCCCAAAATTAATAATAATAAAATGATAAATTTAATACCATGACAATAAATATATTCATGGTATTATACATAAATGGTTATTATACATACACCATACATAATAAATAGTGGTTAATAATGAATATCTCACAAAAATGGAAGTGAGATGAGAAAACCATTACCTTATGTCTGAATGTATTCTGCACTTGAGCTTAATGTCCTGGATAATCAAATTAAATCCATTAATTGAATAATTCAGAACTTAATATACATATATTTTCTTAATTAAAGTTTTATTAAGTTTATTTATGTCCTTATTGATAAGTTATAAGATTTAATTCCATCATTCTGGAGTATTCATTTCCTTGATTTCATGACTGGTTTGCTTGATTATAAGAGTATGGAAGTTCATGTAAAATGGGAATTGAAGTCCGTAATTGAATTTATATGTTATTAATTATCATAAATAAGGTTAAATTATCATATAATTAATTTGTATGTTTTGGGTGAAGATGAATCATTAGACAAAACTTTAATGATAATCGCTTGTATTATTTTGAGCGGTTTCGCTCATAACGAGATTTTTTTGATTTATTATTTCAAATCATGTGTGTATGATGATTCCAGAACATTAAATAAGATAAAATAAATATATTATTATCTGGTTCAATCATAAAAATGGTTTCATGACCAGCCATTAATACGGTAATAGAAATTGAAAACTCGTCATCCTTGAATGCGATAAATTAACACATTTCGAACAGTGTTTTCATTTTTTGTATAAAAGGAGGGAAAATGATAGGTGATGATGAATTATTAAATTATAATAAAAACATTAAAGTATATGTAAGGTACTGGATTTATCATACCTTTTGTATGAGGGATGTTTAGAAGATAAAAAAATGAAAGGAACTTGAAATAAAAAATAGAAGTTGAGAAATCCTTTACAAAAATTCAGCAGCCTAACGACGTCGCTTAAAAATTCATAAAATATGTTGATGAGAGAAAAATGGGTCACTAATAATTTTTAAATAATATATAAAGTAAGTGGGATATGTAATGACATATCCCAACATAATCCAATGGAAATTAAAAAGTAATAACATAAAAGGAGTGCTTGAAAAAAGAGAAGGGCAGTAGATTCTCTTACCTTGTAGAGTAACTCCTGAAAATTGAAGGTTAGGACCTTGGGGGATTGAGGACACATTGGGAGGACTCCTAGGGAGGTAAAAGTACCAGATATTATAGGATTATGAATTTTTAATGAGATTAATGGAATAAATGGGTGTGTATTTATAGCTAAAGTAAGTGAATTTTTATTAATTTCCAAGGACACCTCAGTAGTGGTATATGCAAAACTATGGGTCTGCCCATGGTATTGGCAACTTGGGACACCTCATTTCATATTTTAATGTCAACAAGTTTACCATTATTTTACATTAATTATTACATCATTATGATGTCAGTAAACATATCGAAAACTCAAAACTGTATTTTTACTATTCACAAAAATTAAAGTATTTTATAAAATCCTCATAAATTTATTGTAACATAATATTGACATTATGAATTCAAAAATAAAATTTATTTTATCATAATAATTTTATAAATATGAAAATTTTAACTTTTATCTATGAAAATACTTATTTATTAAAAATAATAGCTCACATAAAATGCATAGTAAAATGCACAGTAAAATTTTCGACACTTAAAAATTAAAATTATTTTTTATCAATTATGATTAAATAAGAGTGTTTTGATAAAACTATTTCATTATAATAAACATTAATAAAACCTTAGTTTTATATAATAATTTAAATCTCTTCAAAATGTACAATTTTTACCCAAAAAATTAATTTATTAATTTTATCATACTTTTAAGAAAAACTAAAGTCAAAATAGAAATGATGTAACAACAATTTTATTTATACTTTATTAGGTAATGTTATTATTCCATTAGTCATATTACTATTCATAAGGGTAACATTACTATTTCAAAGGGTACATTACTATTTATAAGGGTCAAGTTATTATTCGCCAAAAATTAAGTTGAACCTATTAGACTCTAAAAAACATATTGATCGCAACAGTGTATGTCCATTTTTCAAAATTAAAATCAAAAAAGCAGAAAAATTAAGTTTAACGGCTAGGTTATAACTATAATAAAGTGTTGTTTCGCAGAGAATCAGTGTTGTGTGTGTATAAGTTATCTAATGAATTGAAATTATTTATGAAGAAATATACCATTAAATCTTGGGGTTTTATATTAATAGTGAATATATTCATAACATAATTTAGTATTTTTCAAAATAATTATAATAGTCAATATATATATTATTCTTAAAATATTTAATTAAATAATCTACTGATAAAAATGAATCAAATACATATTAAAATATTATTTTACACAAAATAATACTGTAAAATAGTATTTGTTTTTTTAGAAAATTAATTAATTAATTTTAAAGTTGTAAATTGTAATTGTTTATAAGTATTATTATTAAATAAAACACTTAATTTTAAATCATTATTTTTCATAACTTAATTTATTTAAAATTATAAAACAAATTACTGGGGTGTTACATTTATGCAACCAAATAAATCCTCAATCTTATGGTCATCATAATATTATTGTTATTGGTATTTTTATGAGGATAATATTAACATTTTTTAAAAAAAAAATTAAAGGATATAATTATGGCATAAATTTTTTTTTTTAAATAAATTATTATTTTTTTCAAAACTGTGCATTTGATTGTTATCATGATAGATATATAAATTATGATATTTATGATATGGTTTATGTATTTAATTATGATCATTTATGATCTTTATTATGTCATTGAGATTGGAATCACAAGCTAGTTGAAAATATATATTGATGATCTATAATCAAGGGTGATATGTACCTCAATCATAGCATGCACAAAATACGATAGTTTCATTAAAGTATGTGATATAAAAGTTATATGATCATATAGAATATGCATTTAGATCAAAATAGTCATAAATTTTATATAATATAGTTTAGAATTGTATCAAATAAATGTTTGTGTGAAACATATCCTAACATAGATGTTTCCATGTAACATTAACTACATGGATTCTAGATATTGGTTGCACAATGAGATTTACATCTATTTTCATAGTGATGGTAACTTGAACAAGTACAAAAGTTATGATATTTTATGCACTGTAGGGAGTTGGATAAAGTAGATTCTTGGAATATTATCGGATTGTGTTTTATACTAAGTAATCATGTTTAACTAAAGGAATCACTTAATCTCTAAGGAAATGGAATCATTGTGACAAGAACTGAAGTGATTTGTCCTTGTTTTTTCACTAATGTGTAAAATCAATTCAGATTGAGGGAAAATATGTTCCTATAACCCAAAAAGTTTTTTGAAAAATTGGTGGACTGAGGCATTCGTGTGGATCAAAATTTCCCATGATTGCCACTTGAACACGAAGATTTTTTTTTTCTGGTGTGTAATTTTTTAATGTGGAGAATTAAAAATGTAAAAAAATCTACAATGTTTCCTATATCAAATGTTGGAACTAGATTGTTTCAAGGATAATCCAAGACATTTAAAGGTCTATATGTCGATTTAAAATATAGATTTAACAATCCAAAGTTGAGTGGAGACATATTGGTGATGCTAGTCATGGAGTCATATTTTTTTATTATTGATGCATTTATTTTATGTTTTGATTTTTTTATCATTTCATTATGATAGTGTACATATACTCTCATACTGAGCATAAAAATTATCACGCCCCCATTTCCTTTATTGATATTGGTTGGTTCTTAGAAATGAGCATCAATATTCTTTAAAGATTCAAGTCTCTAATAAATTGATGTACAAGCGTAATAAAACTTATAAATGTATTTATGTTTTATGAAAACTAATTATTATATCACATAGAAGGATGCTCTTTCATATCACTTAGTGGTGTATTTAATACTCTTAGTATATTTTACAAGGCCTTTATATGATCAATGGAACATATATAGGAGGGAAAATGAAATTAAGAAAACAATACCATGTTTTAAAAATTCCATGACCAAAGGAGGGTCGGACATTGAAATCTGGAGAGGGGAAAAGGTGTAAAAGAAGATATATATATACTAAGATATTGACTCATAAATCCGCACATTAATGTATTAAAAGGAAAAAAATTAAATTATCATCTCTTATAATAGGACATTTTTTGTTTTTAGCTTCATACAACTAAATAAATGATTTCGTTATTTAAGTTTTTTGGGGAAATTTATAAAAAACATTGGAAATCATTTTATGCATGTTTTAAGGAAATCATTGAATTCGTTTTGAGTCATTATGTATTTATGAAATGGGGATTAAAAGAAATGTTATAAAAGGATTGTGTAATGTTCATCAATATGGATAAGAAGAAATATATAGGATTCAAAGAGGAATGAAATTTGGATAAGTTGTGATATTATTGAAATAAACATTGATCAAACTTAAAGTTTCTCATTTTTGTTGTCATGAACCAAGCCGGGTCACCATCTGACCTGGTGCCTGACCCGGTCTGTGACATGGTCCAAAGGGTGTTCCCAAACCCCATGGGTTGGCACAAGTTCCTGAGTATCAAAATAATATGTAGGAACGATTTACCCAAAACAAGAGATAGAAAAACAACTAACAAGATAAATAAACATAAGCTAGAAAAAAACACCAAAAAAGCCCTTAACATTGGACCAAACTAAAAGTTCACAAATCAACCCAAAACTTCAAGAAGACTGTAATAAAAAAGAAAACTAATACATTTATCTACACCTTCATGCAACATTAGGATCCACCTCCCCAAACTACTATCATCAGATCAGAACAGGAAAACCATCGACAACCCAAACCACCATCACTAAGCATGATGCCTCAACCTGGAATACACAAAGGTCAAGATCTACATACACCCAAAGTTGTATATCGGGTGTGAGACAAATTCCCAGTAGGATACCACCCAATAAAAAGGTTCCATGCCAAAACATCAAAAAGATAACTTAATATGCTTATTCAAAACATGCTTTAAAAAAACTTTTCAGGAAAACATTTACAAGAAGAAAGTAAAAAAATAAAAAGAATGTTCGAAGAAAAACCATTACACAAATACTACTTTAAAGTGGATGAGAAAATACATAAATAACACACACATACTAAATTGTTCCTCTGTATGCCGACAGAAGGCACCGCGTCATGAATAGAAGAGCATGGTGGGTAAATCCCCTAAGGTAGCTAGTATGTGTGAGGTGCTAGGGACATAATACCTCAGTGTAAACGTGGCATAGGAACCACAATAATAAACTCTATCATGCATGATCCACTAGTAGGTAAACACATCCATAACCTAGTGGTCTCCAACCATTACAAATGTTTAATTAGTGTTGTAACATCAATCCTGCCAGATGAAACCGGGAGGAACCACTTACATGTCATCTAGCATACTAGTCTTAATCAACCCACCTAGGTACCTGGGGTTTTCCCTTGTGCTCAATAAAGTTCCACATTCACATAGTATATTGCTTTCATATATTACAAACCAAACGAGACATCACACACAAAATCCACCGCTTGCATACCCAAACACCATTTTAAAAACACACGCACACCAAAATACCTTTCCAAAATACATTTTTCTCTAATTAATCATTTCCCGAATCCCATTTGGAAACACTAAAAGAAGAATATAATCAATTTTAAAAACTTATAAAATAATATTAAATAATACAATAAGGTTTGACACAATAAAACACCACCAAGTGACGTAAATAGGGTTTACACCAAGAAACATGTCTCATTTTATATAAACATACTACTTTAAAAAAATGCATATTCTACTCTTTAAAAATACCACTTTCACACCATCTAAATAATTCAATAAATCATTAAACTATTCATTATATCATTTCAAGAAAAACCAATAAGACCTTAAACCAAAATATACATGAAATCCTCCTTTTGAAACCCAACGTATACCAAGAACCATTTCACTCCCTAATTTGCATCCCATGCATGTCCTGATAAATTATTGAAATAGTTTAAAGAACATCATTAAATAGAACACTTAGGGTTTTCACATAAAAATGTGACTTTAAGATTTAATACAAGTTTCACCCTATCAAACACCCCTTTATCACATAACATTTAAGTAAATAAATCGAGTTAATTAGTTTATAAAACACATCAAATTAGAACCCAAGAGTATTTACCAAAAACACAATTTGTTCCATATAGAACGTCACTCTAAAACCAAATGTGCAAGATAACCTTATCAAAACATGTTTTCCATTTTCAAACAATTTTCAATTAATTTTCAAAGGGGCGAAACAACGTGAACACACCAAAATAATCATTTTCCACTTGAACACACATCAAAACACTCCAAAGATATATTTTGTGCCATAGAATTTGATCATAAAACACATTTATAAAACCAAATAAACACATTAAATTAATCAAATGGTGTAAGGTTATGGAACCACCAACCTTGGGTGAAGAATTTCCCAAAATCGGTGTGAATTTTTCAATCACACCCGAGTCACACCACGAGGGACCCAAATTGGACCCTAAAACAAACTACCGAATCAAAAATATCAAGAATTAACACTAAATTTGGGCACTCTTCCCATTGGAAAACAGAAACCCCAAATAACAATAACCCAAACCCTTGGGAGAAAGAAAGAGGATCCTACCAGGGGATGGCGCACCGGAAGAGGAGTCAGCGGCTGGGGTCATGGTTGTCGGAAGAGGCGTCGGTAGTAAAAGGGGGCACATCGAACAGAACTGGCCAACAGGGGGTGCACCTGGTAGGGTCACAGCCAGTAGGGAGGTGTGCGGACCAAACTGGGTTCGTCGGATGGGTGAAGGGCACCGAAAGAGATTGTGCCAAAGGTGGGGGCTCGAGATGGTAGGTGGTGTGATGGGAAGAAGGGGTCTTTGGGAGAGTCAGTGTGGGTCGTCGTGGAAAGAGGCTAGGGAAGAAGGGGGTGGCGCTTCGAGCTGGTTGGGAAACCGGGGCACGGCGCGAAGCAAGGAGGCCGGCCGGGAGATGGGTGGTGCGATAAGGGGAGAGGGGAGGTCTGGTGGCCATGGGAAGGTGAGTGCAGTGCGACACGGCTCAAGGGGGAAAAGGAGGTGAAGGCTGAAAATTGGGGGGGAGGAAAACCCTAACGCCAATCAAATAAAAATAATAATAATAAATAAAGAAAAAAAATTAAGGACAAGCACACTAATAATAATAAAGATAATAGTTATATTAATCATAATAATAAACTAAAATTAGAATAATAATGATAATAATAATAAAACTCAATTGATGGTAATAAAATAAAATAAAAAGTCATACAATTATAATAATAATGATAATAATAATAATAATATCATCCTCAAATAATAATATTATTATTATCATTAAAATAATTCATTATTTTTTTATCATGCTTAATTTTATTTCTTTATTAATAATTCATTTTATTTATTTAATCAAACATCAGCAGGGTGTGCATTGAACTGAGTGAGGTCGTGCATCAACCGAGGTGAGGCCACGCGGCTTCGACCGTGGTGTGCTGGACTCAGTCAAGTCCAAAACACACGTTTTAGATAAGCACTCCAAAATTTTAAGTCGGGCTTCAACCCAAACTACCTGATGCCCAAAAAATTAATAAAATAAATAACTCAAAGATGGTGGGTGTGACAATTCTCCCCACCATAAATCTTTCTGCCCCAAGAAAGCCACAACTAAGATTGAACCCCAAAGTAAAAAATGACACCCCCTTAAGGTTCAAAGAGGATCCCCACAATCAACAAGCAAAAAGAGGAAAACACATCATGCTTAGAGAAAGTGACTTAAATGAAAACCTCAAGAAACCCATAAAAAGACTTTCCGCTATGTTTCACCCACCCTAGAGAGCTGGAACACCTCTAGATGATTGTTCAAGGAAAGAAGCTCTTGCACCCACAGAAACCAACTTCACAGGTCGAAACACCTCAAACACCATTGAATGAAAACCACATTGTTTGTCTAGAAGGAACAAACAAGACCAAATCATATCCAAAGAACACTCTTATCACTTACCACCAAGCCATTTTTAGAAATAGAACCAAAAAGGACAACATGGGGAAAGCCCAAAGGGGATCCCTACCATTAGAAACTTAATGATACCTGAGACGAAACTAGAAAACCGACATGAGGATGCCCAAGAGGACTCCCCACCATTATAAAGAAGGACAAAACTGATTCATTCTAGAGACTTTTGAGTGAGACTCTTCATGGGTCTTCCCACCATTAGAATTGACTAAAGATACAAAACTTTGAAAATTTTCTGACGGTGACCAAACACCCCATCACAAGGGGCGGGGAGGGTTGGGCCCAACTACCAGGGCATCAAAACCATGGTCAAAGACAGACCAGCATCTCCACATCCCTAGATGAGCACTATTTAACTTTGAGACTGATTTACCCAACATACCCCATAAGGACCACTAAAGTGATTACATCCAATGGGATACAACCCCCAAAACATTAAGGTAACGAGATGACCACACCTCCTCATAGCCACGAGAAACCCCACGCACCTAAACGGGTCGTTCGGAATGGAACAACCACATAAAACAATTTAAACTACCTCCAAATTCAATACCAATGACAAAAATAAAGTTGAGGTCCCACACACTCTTGGGGTTCCTGACCATGTGTCAACTTCACTCTGAGGCCTATGGCTAGAGCCCTGATGTTTGAAGCATCTCCTGCCTCTCAGTTAGGCATTGAAGACTCCCAAATTTATCTTCTCCTTTTTAGTGCCACATGAAACCACACCGCAACCAAGACAACACCAACAAACACAACACACAACAACATCCAACTACTCCCTAATGGAGCATCTACCATGATAGGGGTTTAGATGATGTGCATGCATCTCCTATTCAACCCTAACTAAGAAACTTAAGAAGGAAAGATGCACAAAAAACACTCCCCTTTGAACAGAAAATTTAGGACTCTCTAAGAGGAGGATACACTCCTATGAAAATAGGTATTCTCAAAGGGTTTCATGAAATCCACCTTTTCACTTCAATGAGAACTCACACTACAAGATGTCACCAAACATGACCCTTACAGCCGATGAAAGCACTACAAACCTTTCAAAACATCGGTCAACACAGATAACTCTAAACTTCCTTCACCCTTCCCTACTGTAATTCCTTTCATCGTTCCAAGGGGGCACATTCAAATGCAACTATGTCAAACTTCATACCCGACGACTCAGACCACTCAAATAGAACAAGACTCCCTTCAACTCCCCTCGCATCTGTCATCCCTCTACGAAAGTATCCTCTTAACCAAAAAAGGAAAAGGGATAGACATAACACTATCACTCAAAAGGTATAGTCCTTGGTTTAATCAACTGGAGGGTCAGCCAATTGCGAATTACCCATAGCCTCACTTTAATCGCATCTTAATTCTTTATGGGGATAGTTAAGAAACAAAACCATGGACCCAATAAAACTGGTCCAATGTCCAAGACATACTAAAAGTGAACACTAAACGTGTAGGGGGAACCACTACAAGGGCTTCCCGAAACACTTTTCAAAAGAAACCACTAACTACACACTTTCACACCAACTTACAAATAAGAATTCAAACTCAAGACACAAATCAGTCAAAAAGGATTCTCAGCTCAAAATGCCTCACATCCAACACTTCCAAAACACAAGGACGCACCACACAATCACCGGTTATTAAGACACAAAATTTTCCTTTAACAAAACTTTTTAAAAATAAACGAAGCTGGTGGGTTTCACAAACACCAACGGTGTCCCATGGGCCTCACACATGCATGTTCTCATGCCACACCGACATCCACCTCATGTTTATCCAGGCACTCATCCGCTTATTCCATTAACCCTTTCTCTTTCTATATGTACCCATGCATGTGGTTTCCCATGAGATCACAAAGGATCAAAACCAGACCCTTCCATTTTTTTCAAAACCAAAACATTCAACCCACACTTTTCAAACCTTACACATCATTTTCTTTTTAATGCGCTTCATTTAAAAACATTTCCCGAGAACAAATCATTTTTACTTAAAAACCATATTTCCACGATTCCAAAACAAATAGTTGAAAAACAATGCAGGATGAGACTGGTTTCAGTGGGTGACTGAGACATATGGTTGGCGGCCATATGCCAATCACGCCACCACCATGGAGAGTATTCTAAGATAGCATCCCCAGCCCCACATGGATTTCCAGGTTCTGTGATCTCACTAGGACCATTGAACCTACTCCCTTTTCATTTCCCCTAAACAAGATTAACCACAAGGACCAAAGACTCTCACAAACCTCAATTTACCCTGGTAACTCAAGTCCCACCATGGGGTGTACTGGCCAAGAAACTTACTCGTAGCTAGGACGTCGAGTCCCGAAAACCTTAACTCTAGTCTATTGTGACTCTTCCTAAAGGAACATGACCCAAGAGAGAAAACCACCCTTTGATACCATTTTTTCATGAACCAAGTCGGGTTACCATCTGACTCGGCACCCGACCCGGTCTGTGACATGGCCCGAAGGATGTTCCTAATCCCCAAAGGATCGCACATTTTCCCGGGTATCAAAATAATATGTGGGAACAATTTACCCGAAACAAGAGATAGAAAAACAACTAACAAGATAAAT
Source organism: Viscum album (assembly GCA_963277665.1). Classification (NCBI taxonomy): domain Eukaryota; kingdom Viridiplantae; phylum Streptophyta; class Magnoliopsida; order Santalales; family Viscaceae; genus Viscum; species Viscum album. The sequence continues at coordinate 1,313,371,158 of OY728126.1, read as the reverse complement.
AAACAGAAGTTGGAAAACAAAACCAAACAAGACCTTAACATTGGACCAAACTCAAAGTTCACAACTCAACCCAAAACTCCAAGAAGACTTCAATAAAAAAGAAAACTAATACATCTATTTGCACCTTCATGAAACATGAGGATCCACCTCCTCAAACCACCATCATTAGACCAACACAGGAAAACCATCGACAACCCGAACCACCATCACTAATCACGATGCCTCAACCTTGAATACACAAAGGTCTAGATCTACATACACCCAAAGGTGTATATAGGGTGTGATCCAAATGCCCAGTAGGAAACAACCCAATAAAAATGTTCCATGCCAAAACATCAAAAATATAATTTAATATTCTTATTCAAAACAAGATTTAAAAAAAATGTTAAGGACATCATTTACAAGATGAAAGTAAAAAAAGTAAAAGAATGTTCGAATAAAAAAATTCAAAAATATTACTTTAAAGTGGATGAGAAAATACATAAAGAACACACACATACTCAAGTGGTCCTCTGTATTCTGACGAAAGGCACCATGTCATAAATAGCAGAGCATGGTGGGTAAATCACCTAAGGTAGCTAGTATGTGTGGGGAGCTAGAGACATCATACATCGGTCTAAACGTGGCATAGGAACCACAATAATCAACGCTCTCATGCACAAGCCACTAGTAGGGAAACACATCCATAACCTGGTGGTATCCAACCATCAAAAAAGTTTAGTTAGTGTTTTAATGTCAATCCTACTAGATGAAATCAAGATGAACCACTTACGTGTCATCTAGCATACTAGTCCTAATCCTCCCGCCTAGGTACCCAGGGTTTTCCCTTGTGCTCAATCAAGTTCCACATTCACATAGTATATCGCTTTCACATGTCACAAACCAAGCAAGACATTACACACAAAATTCACTACTTTCATAACCAAACACCATTTTAAAAACACACGCACATCAAAATACCTTTCCAAAATACATTTTCCACTAAGTAATCATTTCCCAAATCCTATTTGGAAACACTCAAAGAAGAATATAAGTAATTTTCACAACTTAGAAAACAATATTAAATAACACAAAAAGGGTCGACATAATAGAACACCACCAAGTGATGCCAAGAGGGTTTACACCAAGAAACATGCCTCATTTTATATAAACATACTACTTTTAAAACAAACACATATTCAACTCTTTCAAAATACCAGTTTCACGCCATCTAAATAATTCAATAAATCATTAAACTATTCATTAGATCATTTCAAGAAAAATCAAGAAGACCTTAAACCAAAATATACATGAAATCCTCCTTTTGAAACCCAACGTACACCAAGAACCATTTCACTCCCTAATTCGCATCGCATGCATGTTCTGATAAATTATTAAAATAGTTTAAAGAACATCACTAAATAGCGCACTCAAGGTTTTCACATAAAAAATGTGATTTTAAGATTTAACACTTTAGCACATCACATTTAAGTAAATAAATCAAGTTAATTAGTTTATAAAACACATCAAATTAGAACCCAAGATTCTTTACCAAAAACACAATTTGATCCATATAGAACGTCACTCTAAAACCTAATGTGCAAGATAACCTTATTAAAACATGTTTTCTATTTTCAAACAATTTGAAATTAATTTTCAAAGGGGCGCAACAAGGTGAACACACCAAAATAATCATTTTCCACTAAACGCATATCAAAACACTCCAAAGATATATTTCATGCCACAAAATTTGATCATAAAATGCATTTATAAAACCAAATAAACACATTAAATTAAACAAATGATGCAAGAGTATGGAACCACCTACCTTGGGTGAAGAATTTCCCAAAATCAATGTGAATTCTTCAATCACACCCGAGTCGCACCATGAGGGACCCAAATTAGACCCTAAAACAAACAACCGAATCAAAAATATCAAGAATTAACACTAAATTCGGACACTCTTCTCATTGGAAAACTGAAACCCCAAATAACAAGAACCCAAACCCTTGGGAGAAAGGAAGAGGAGCCTACCGGGGGATGGCGCACTAGAAGAGGAGTCGGCAGCTGGGGTCACATTTGTCGGAAGAAGCGCCGACAACAAAAGGGGGCGCATTGGACAGAACTGACCAGTAAGGGGTGCACCTGGCAGGGCTGCAGCCAGCAGGGGGTGTGCGCACCGGACTGGTTTCGCCGGATGGGAGAAGGGAACTGGAAGAGACTGCGCCAAAGGTGGGGGATCGAGCTGGTAGGCGGTGCGATGGGAAGAAGAGGTTCAGGGGAGAGTCGGTGTGGGTCATCGCGGCAAGAGGTCAGGGAAGAAGGGGGAGGTGCTTCGAGCTGGCTGGGAAACCAGGGCACAGTGCGAAGCAAGGAGGTCGGTTGGGAGCTGGGTGGTGCGACGAGGGGATAGGGGAGGTCCGGCGGCCATAGGGAGGAGAGTATGGCGTGACGCAGCTCAAGGGGGAAGAGGAGGTGAAGGCCAAAAATTGGGGGGGGGATAAAAACCCTCACGCCAATCAAATAATAATAATAATAATAATAAAAGGAAAAAAATAAGGACAAGCCCACTAATAATAATAAAGATAATAGTTATATTAATAATAATAATAAACTAAAATTATAATAATAATGATAATAATAATAAAACTCAATTGATGGTAATAAAATAAAATAAAAAGTTATACAATTATAATAATAATGATAATAATAATAATAACATCCTCAAATAATATTATTATTATCATTAAAATAATTCATTAATTTTTTTATCACATTTAATTTTATTTATTTATTAATAATTCATTTTATTTATTTAATCAAACATCGGCAGGGCGTGCGGTGAACCAGGCGAGGTCGCGCGGCGACCCAGGCGAGGCCGCCCGGCTTCAACCGCGATGCACTAGACTCAGTCAAGGCCAAAACACATGTTTTTAGATAAGTACTCAAAAAATTTATGTCGGGCTTCAACCCGAACTACCCGACGCCCAGAAAATTAATAAAATAAATAATTCAAAGATGATGGGTGTGACATTTGTCCTATGGATTGTATAGACTTCACAATGATAAGCAATTAGATGTAGCATTCCATGTTGTAGATTTAGGATTAATGTTGACTGTTTATTTTGATATTAGAAGGTTGGGGGCTCATAAGGTAAGAATAATCATAGACATCATGACAAGATTATAGGATGCCATTTTTTGTACAATTGAGTACACAATGTGGAGGTGCACTATGAAAGTGGGAAATTAAGGGATGAGTGCAATATGGTCTGTAGAATCTTAAATCATGTGAGTTATATTGAGATTATGTTTTCCTGCAAAAGCGGAAAGTGTGTGTCACTAGATTAGGTAGTGGCCCCTAGTAATAACAATTATCTCCAAATAGGTTCGTAGTAACGTATACCTAAGAGAATTTCTATATTGGATTGTGGTTCCCTAAAATACCGATTTTCATTTTATAGTATTATAGAAATCTATATGTTGGGAAACCAACGAATAAGGTCACGGTGTCTTGCAAAAGATATTTTCACTATATGGGACTATATACCTGCATGTGATTATCACTAGATTAGGCTAGGGGTATCTAGCCCCTGTTTTTCATGTTGTTGTTATAAGTTGTAAAAGGTTACTTGTTTTCTAGGATTTGTGAATTTTGAGTTTAAGCCACAAGTTATTATGATATAGGATGCCAAGTTAAGTCTCACACTACCACAAATCAGCGCAAGGGCAGCGCTACCCTTTATCAACGCTAGTAAAAAGTGCTGATAAAAGGGGTACCTTTATCAGTGCTAACAAAAAGCATTGATAAAAGATACTTTTAACAGTGCTTTTTTAAAAGTGCTGATAAAGTCCCCCCTTTATTGGTATTTTTTTACTAGCGCTGATAAAGGGGGTATATTTCAAAAAAAACATTAAAAATAATATATAAATATATAAATATGTTTATATTGATATAAATATAATATATATTTTTTAAATTTGTTTTACATAAGGATAAATAGAAATTTAAACTTAATATATAAGATATTTAGTAAAAAAAGGTTTATGAAATCATTTAAAAAATATTTTTAATTAATAATTTTTTAATTTTTATCAAATAATAGTCATTTAATAACAATTTGAATATAAAAAATATAAAAAAATTAAAGATCTAAAATAAGTTAAAACTGCAACTTGAACTTCAAACGGTCATAACTTTTGATTTGGATGTCCGTTTGGGTTGTACCATGTATCAAATCAAAGCTTGTGATGAGATATATGCCCTAGTGATTGAGGGTGAACCCTTCATCATATTTTTCAAAGCCAAAAAAGTCCTAGAAGACCTCAAAAACTCAGTTTTTAGTCAGGGTACCCCGATTTTTTAACATTCGATGGATTTTCAGCCTCGTTCAAGGGGGTCTTTTTTCCCTTTTTCAATGAGGACTGAATTTCTTCCTAGGGATTACATTCATATTGATATTATGAATTTGAAATTTTATCGATTTTCATAATGTACTATTATTTTAATCAAATATATAACAATATATACATATTTTTTATATATTCACACATAAAAATTTAATTTTATAAATAATTAATTAAACATATTTACATATAAAATATATTTCTCAATATATAAGACTTATCTAAATAAAAACTAATATCCATTTTATTTAAAATACAAATACATGAATGTTCATATATCTATATAATGTGTGTGTGTGTGTGTATTAGTGTGTGCCTGTTGTTAAGTCAATAAGTTTTCTTATGACTTTTTCATTTTTTTTATATTTTGAAAATCACAAACACATTTTCTTAAGGAAAATTTTTATTCTCTAAGAAACTTTCTCTTAAGGAAGTTTTTCTTTCTCTAAGAATGTTTTTGTCTTAACCCATGGTTTTTAATGTCTTATCTAGTGTTTTCTTAAACCAAGTCTAACCGTCTTTTTCTTAAGTAAAAAATCATATCTTTATTTAATTCAGAATCTTACGGTTCCTTATAATCCGATTCTCCCAGAATTGTAAATCCGATTTCTCCTGAAATTAGACTTTGATTTCTCCTGAAATCAGACTCTGAATTCATCATAAATCATATTCCGAATTCATTAAAACTCATACTCTGATTCTCAATTTCCTTAGAATATGATTATTTATATTTGTTAAAGTTACATTTCTTCCTTAACATATTGTTCCAAATTTTATTGGATCCTATTATGCTTAAGTTTCTTAAAATGTTTTTTTTCTTACATATTATTGTTTCTTACATATTATTGTTTCTTACACATGATAATGTTTCTCATGTTTTATTATATGAAACGATGTCGTACAATATGTTTTTTTAACTAACAGTTGGCTGAGTGACACGTGTACAGATCCCTCTGAAATTTATGGAAAAATATGACCGTTGGAGGAGGAAGTCGACCGTTGGAATCCATGCCTATAAATACCCATCCTTTTGAACGAGCTCAGAATGAGAGTTTTTGCTGCGAGCTGTGAATCAAGAGTTGATTTCTTGGAGCTCTGTGTTGAAGATGTGAAAGCTCTGCTCAACTTGCTTTGTGTGAATGTTATGAACAACTTGTTCAAGATATAAACATCTTGTTCAAGATATAAACATCTTGTTCAGCCTGCCTAGTGCGATTCTGATTGTTGCTGATCAATCGAGGGCTTTCGAAGATATGAAGACAGAGGTGCTGATCACCTTAGAGATTGGGGGATTGCGCGGACAGTAAGACAGATTCTGATATTCGTATTGAGAGATTACCCTAGTGTGGGTAAGACAGACTCTCTTGAAAGTATAAATCAAGAGACCTTTTATCAAGTTTGTTGGATATCCTTCTCTTTGGGTTAAAAGATTTCTTATACTTGCCCTATTTTGTTACAAGTCTTAATTCTGCTGTATTTTGTTAAAAAAAGGAAATTATAACTTTCTTATACTTTATTATACTTGTATACTCTAATATAAATAAGATTCTATATGCTTTAAGGTAAAATATTTCCCTACGTAAACTTGTCTTATGTTTCTTTATCAGATCCATATTATCGAATCCTACGCAAGTTAGTTTCTTTGTTAAGAAATAAAGAGGATTTTTGAATTTTGTTTAACTTTGTTAAACATAGATTTTCTTAAGGATAAAAACGAAAGTTTTTAAACCTACAATTCACCCCCCACTTGTAATTGACCAATCTACATATACATGTATTTAAAACTAATCTTATAAATATATATATTAATATAACTATATATATATATATATATATATATATATCATTAAAGGGAGAACAAAACGAAATGGGCGAGTAGTAGAGGTGCAAGCGCGCAAGGGAGCGGTCTCGGGTTTGAATCCAAGCGAGGTCAGGGGTGCGCGGGCGGGTGCAGGTGGGTCTAGTGCTGTTAAAGGGGTGCGTGCGTGGGCGGTAAGGGGCGAGTGGGTGCACGAACAGGTGCAGGGGGTGGGGGTGGGGGCGCTGTTATAGGGGCGGTCAAGCGTTGTTACAAGGGCCTTTGATTTACAAAAAAAATATTTTATTAGCGCTAAAAAAATGCTAATAAATGCTCATTTTATCAATCTTTTTTTAGCACTGATAAAAGACTCCTTTTAGCGCTGATAAAGGTCCCATATATGTGGTTGTGTCAGATTCAGTTTTTTGAGGGCCATGCAAATTTTTTTGAATGGACACTAAATGGGACATGGGTGGATACATATAACGTGAGATTGCTTTCAACTTACACTACCACAAAAGCAGATTTTTGTAGCGCCACCCTTTAACAACGATAAAAAAAACATTGATAAAGGAGCCCCATTTACCAGTGTTTTTTTAGCGCTGTTAAAGGGGGTTCTTTATCATCGTTTTTTTTAGTGTTATTAAAAGGTATATTTCAAAAAAATATCATTAAAAATAATATATTAATATATAAATATATTTATATTGATATAAATATAATATGTATTTTTTAAATATGTTTTAGACAAGTATAAATAGACATTTACATTTAATATATAAGAAATTTATTGAAAATGACTTAAAAATATTTTTAAAAAAATATTATTAATTAATAATTTTATAATTATCATCGACTAATAATAATTTAATAACAATTTGAAACACAAAAAATCAAAAAATTAATAAAAGATCTAAAATAAGTTGAAAACGTAACTCAAACTTCAAACGGCCATAACTTTTGACCCGGGTGTTCGTTTGAGTTCTACCGCATATTAAATCGAAGCCTACGGTGAGTTCTACGTGCCGGAAACATAAAGAAACCTTTTTTTGCATGTTTTGAGGTCAAAAAAAGGCATAAAAGTCCTCCAAAACTGAGTTTTTAGTCGAGATGTCCAAATTTTTTGACATTTGATGAAATTTCAACCTCCTTTCAGGGGGGTTTTACCCTTTTTCAGTGGGGACTGAATTTATTCCGAGGGATTACATTCAAATTGATATTATGGCTTTGAAATTTTATCATTTTTCACAATGCAATGTTATTTATAATCAAATATATAACAATATATACATGTTTTTTGTATATTCACACATAAAAATTTAATTTTATAAATAAATAATTAAACATACATACATATAAAGTATATTTCTCGATATATAAGCCTTATAATATCCATTTTATTTAAAATACAAATACATGTATATTTATATACTTATATAATGCGTGTGTGTGTTAGTGTGTGCATGTATTAACAAACTAATATATATTATCCATATATACTAACATATAAATAGATATGTATATATCTGAATATACATATGAATATATAATATATGTATATATATAAATATGTATAATTATACTTACACATACACACACATATATATAATATATACAAGTGTATGTATGTTGTATATATCCATTTTTTATACACAAAAAAAATTATTTTATAAATGTATTTAACTAATCTTATAAATATATATTTTAATATACAAATAAAAAAATATAACTAAAAATAGATATAAATAAATAGATATAAATATATATTAATATACGAATAAATCTATATATATTAATATAACTATATATATTAATATAAATCTATATTAATATACTAATAAATATAACTATATATATATATATATAAATAAATAGATATATTAATAAATGGAGAACAAATCAACATTGGGGAGTGGTAAAGGGTCCAAAAGCGCACGGTAGAGGTTTCAAGTTAGAATCTTGGGGGAGGCACTGGTGTGTTGGTAGTGGATAACAGTGCTAAAGGGGGCTCCAATTTAAAGATTTTTTTAATTTTTTTTGACTTTTATCATCGTTTTTAAAAAAGCAATGATAAAAGGGGTCTTTTATCAGCGCTAAAAAAAGTGCTGATAAATTACTCTTTTATCATCGCTTTCTTTTAGTGGTGATAAAAGTGACCCCCTTTAAAGGCGTCGAGCGCTGGTGGGTGCAGGTGGGGGGGTACCGTTGTTAAAGAGGGAGTCAAGCATCGTTAGAAGGGGGCTCCAATTTAGAGATTTTTTTGACTTCTATTAGCGCTTTTAAAAAAATGATGATAAAATGGGTCATTTATTAGCGCTAAAAAAACGCTGATAAATGACCCTTTTATCATCGCTTTTTTTAATGTTGATAAAAGAGATCCCAATTTATCTTCGCTGGGATTAACAACGTTTTTCTTTCATGCGTTTTTAAAAGTAGTTTCTAACGTGTTTAAAAGCCCTATCTATAGTAGTGTTAGCCTTGAAGTTCCATCGGAGTGGCTCCTTGGTTGATAATATGTATCCATCTCTTTAATTAGTGAGGACTTGCACACATCATACCCCATAACATCTAGTTTCAAATAAAACTGGCCCGGCCCGTGACTATCGCCCCAAACCCGAAACCCCTAGTAGTAGTTTGCGTGGGGCAATTCTTTTTAGTAGTAATTGATTATACCAAATCTTAGTTTTTGATATCTTGAAACCTTAACAGACGAATAGGATGGAAATTTTAAATATAAATATATGTATGTATGTACAGTGAGCTGTGATGTTGACTTCCATGGATATAAGTCCAAGGTTAGGCAGGTCAATACGAATTATCTGCATAAAAAAACAAAAGGTATGGGAAAGAGTTTGAGCATCAAACAGCGAAATAAACTCATAATATAATTACAATTATGGGTCATACATTCATTCTCGAAATAGAAAGAGACAGCAAGACAAGCATAGAGGGTGCTTAGAAAACGCTACAGATCTGGAAATAGAAAGAGCTTCATAAGAACATTTTAGAAAAAGGCATATCAGGTACATTTTCTTAATGACCTGAAAAACTGCTGTTTCCCTCTCTCCCACATATATATATATATATATTTTTGTTCCTGAGCTGCTCAGCCGTCATCAGTTAGTTCGGTTGCAGCTCTGTCTGATTTCACCCTGGGTTCCGGTCAGCACCCCTATGCTCCCCATCCTGATCATGGCGGCGGAGAATCGAGTGAAGAACTCGGCCTGGTTCGAGGCCAGGTCGCTGACGTTGGCGGCCGTTGAAGCATTGGCGGCGGACAGCTCCTGGTCCGACTGCAGGAGCCCCTGCCCGACCAACAGATTCTGATAGTAAGCATTGTCGAAGTTGTTCGGCGTCGTCACGTCCAGGTTGACCGGAGTCGCGCCGCCGCCGTTCTGCGGGCACTGCCCTTGCAGCGCCGTCCGGTAGGTCGCGTTGAGCGTCCCATCCGGCCCGTTGGTGCCGTTGAAGTTATAAAGACGACTGGAGAACGTCCGGCACTGAGCCCTCCCCATCGTGTGCGCGCCTGACCAAAAAACAATAAATAAAAATCGTTTCTTTAATGCCACGTCAACGTGTGGTCTCGTGCGGTTTACCGGAGAGGACGGTGACGTCGTCGGTGGTGAGTCCGACGGCGGTGAATTTTCCGATGATGGCGGTGAGGGTGTCCGTCGGAGCCGGAATGGCGGTGTTGGCTTGGTTTTGGTTGGCGGTCCGGCCGTCCCTTCTCCCCACCGGCACGGTGTAGTTCGGACCTCCTGCCTGCGAGGGGTTCATTTTCAGTAAATACATTTTACTAACAAATATCCGTTGTTGTTGTTGTTGTTATGCATACGAGGGTGACGCCGACTTGGGCGGCGACAGCCAGAATGTCGGCGCAGGAGACCGTCTGGGGGCAGGCGGCCTCGACGGCGGACTTGATGGTGTCCACCACGTCCAGTCCCCGGATGGAGCTATTGTTGGGGCCGGCGAACTGCTCGCTGACGATGGTGCCGTCGGCGGTGGAGTTGAGCAGAAGGGACCCATCACAGCCCTGCACAGGGACAGCCATTATTGTAACCGGACGGGAAGGGGGAAGCTACGGGGGAGCTCACTTGGACGAAGCAGTCGTGGAAATGGGCCCGGATCAGGCTGGCGGTGATGCGCGGGTCCGACGCCAGAGCCGTCTGCAACGTCTGGCGGACGATGGCCGTCAGGGTGGGGCAGGTGGTGCTGTAAAACGTGGTGCTCAGCTGGGCGAGCGACGGCGGCGCGAGAAGCGTGGTCACGAGCAGGGCTCCCAGCGCCGCCGTGAAGGTGGGGGGAGAGTGGAAGTGGGGGGTCAGCATATCGACGGCGGCGAGGTGTGGTTTCTTCTGCTGTCAGTAAAGCAGGAGGAGGAGGAGGTGGTGGTGGTGGCGGCTTTTTATATGCGCCGGCCGAGACCGGGAGTGCGTCGTCCGGGTTTCCGGTTCATGGTACAGCTCAAAAGCCGCATCCTCGTTTTTCTTATTTGGTTGAATAATCGGACGAGGATTTTTGTGGCATTTAGAATATTGATTTAATTTATTCTTCAACGATTATTACAAAGGGTCAGGAGGGGGATTTCCAAGTTACAAAGAAAACAGACACACAAACAAAAAAGGAGGACCTTTATCCCCACTAGTTATATTCAAAAGTAATGTTTATTTGTATACATTAAATAAAAGAGGCATGTTTATAATTAATATATATTTTTTTAATAATTCAAATATATAATGGTTTAAAAAAGTATTTCTAAAATTATAATCAAATAATTATATATTTAAATAATTATAAGATTATAATAAATTTCATTAAATAATAAATATATTTATTAGATTTATAATTATATATAAATACATTTTAAATATATATATATATATTAATTATAATTATAAATAAATATATGTTTCCAATGAATTTGGTCAATAAATATATTGACGCGTGAGTATAATTCATGTATTCATTATGAATGTTCATTTATACATTACACCCTTCTTATTATTCATGTTGTCCATGTGTGATGACTCATTTTTTATTATCTATACTTTACTAGGTATATAATTCATTCATGTTATACCCATGAATCTACAATGTTCTCAAAAATAATTTTAAAATTACAATAAATATGGATATATTTAAGTAATTATAAAATTATAATAAATATATTAATTATATATATTTATAAAAATATAAATATATTTGTTATAATTTTATAATTATTTAGAAGTATATATATAATTATAACTATAAATAGATATATATTTATTATAATTTTTAATAAAAAATAAATATATATGTATTTATAGTTATAATTATAAATAAATATATATCTATTTAAATAATTATAAAATTATAAAAAAAAATATTTATCATTCTTAAAATGTTATATATAATTAAATAAAAATATTTATAAATATACACAAATATTGATAAGTAAATACAAATATTTATAATTATAATTATAAATCAATACAGATATATTTAAATAATTATAAAATTATAATAAATATATTAATTAAATATATTAATAAAATTATACATATAATAAATATATTGGTTATAATTTTATAACTATTTAAATAAATATATATTCATTTAAATAATTATATAATTATAAGAAATATAATTAATAATTATATATATTTATATGATTATAGATATAATAAATATATTTCTTATAATTATATAATTATTTAAATGAATATTTATTTATTTATAATTATAACTATAAATAAATATATGTTTATTTATTTAAATAATTATAAAATTATAACAAATATATTTATTATAATTTTATAATTATAAATAATTAATTATTTATTTATAATATTCATATATATATATATATAATTATGTAAATATATTTCTTATATATATAAATATAAATATAAATATAAATATATTTATTTATAGTTATAGTTATAACTAAATAAATAAATATTTATTTATTATATATATAATAATATAAATAAATTATTAACATTCTATCTTCATCAATGTTTTTTTAGAGCTGATAAAGATAGACATTTATCAATACTAAAAAAGCGCTGATAAAAGATGTCTTTATCGGCGCTATAATCTTAGCGCTGATAAAGACATCTTTTATCAGCGCTTTCTATTTCAATGTTGATAAAACATGCATTTATCAACGCTTTTTTAACTAGCGCTGATAAAAGCTTCATCCGATTTTATAAATGAACCTTAACAAAATCAACTTCTTCTCTCGCACACATCAAACTCTCTCAGAAGCCAATCCCTACGCCGCTGACTGCTCCTCTGCCCCGCCCTCACCTCTGCCGATGTCGACCCCTCTTCCGTCGACCCCTCCTCCGCCACTGTAAATCCCTATTCCGTCGTAAACCCCCCTCCGCCGCGAACCCCACCCCGCTGCGAACCCACCTCCGTCGCGCGCCGAACCCCACCCCGCCACGAACCCCTCCTCCGCCACGAAACCCACCTTCGCCACGAACCCCACCGCGGCCTCCGTTGCCGCTCCCGCCGCCGCTGCCGCCGAACCCTACTGCTGCCGCCAAACCTCCAAATCTAAGGTTTGTTCTTATTTGGTTCGGAATGCTTAGATAGTGAAAGATAAATTATAGGGTTTTAGTGTTCAAAATCTTTTTTGATGGACATGTTGGTTATGTATTGTACTTTTATTCATTTGTTACATGTGCGGAATGGATAAGACATATATAGTTATTTGTATTTAGTGTATTCCTACACATTTATGTTTGATATATTGGTACAAGGCCATGGCGAAATGTTGATTATGATTAACTGGTGTGTAAGGTCTCGAATTATATATTTTCTTGATCCATTCACATGTCTCATGAGAACAACACGCTTAGGAATTTGGTATATGCCTATCCATTTATTTCTATCATCCTATAATGAAGACTTGATGGTCTGAATTATATATAATGTCTTCCATGAGGCCCTAATGGATTGAATTTTCTATAAGGACTTTCCACGAGACAACGATACTTTGAATTACTGATCATGTCTTGGCCCAAGGTCTTAATTGATTGGATTAGATGTCTGGAAATATGAATTTAATACATATGATATTAGTTATTATTTTCCATGTGATTAGTTATATTTTTATGTAATCCATGGATATATTTCATTAACCGGATTAAATGTATATTGAATTATTCTATAATTATTTATTCATCTTATTTGATTTAGAATGCTTGGATCACGTGTAAACCTTTTATAGCTTTATATTTTATAAAATGTTACTTATTTTTGATTCATGTATCTTTTATAAAGTGTTTCTCTTGGGATTTATGTCTTTGTGAAAATGCATAAGTGCCTCTTTTAAAAGGATTCAAGGGTTTTGAAATGATTCTTAAAAAATTATATGTGTTCAACATACTCTTTTTTGGTTTTAAATAGCTTTAAAATGATTTAAACACAGGTCATGGACTTAGGTTGCATGTCAAGTGTTTGTCAACTCACCCGATTTGCTTTCATAAAGGGGTGTGAATGTTTTGAAATCAAATTTAATGTTGGTTTCATTTTAACAAGGGGTGTGTGAAGTTTTAAATGAAAATTTGTAAAATATAGAAGGTTGTCGCTCATTTTAAATGATTAAGACCGTTGGGTCATGAAGTTGCCTTGAATGCTTTTAAAAAAGGAATTGTGGTTTTGTGAAAGAGTGCTTGGAATTGATTGGTTTATTTTAAAAAGCCTGTGTTATTTTAAAGAGGAATTTGTGTAAATGGTTGGTTTTTTAATGGGATTTCAAATGTGATTTTATAAATAGTTTTCAAAGGACATCTAAAATGAAGTTTTTCCATTATCTTTTAAGTTTAGATTTTTATATAATTAATAAAACCAATACATTATATAGTGAAGACAAGTAGATTGATAATAACACTATGACAAGGGCACATCACGAACTCTATCCAACCCATAGGATATCTATCATGACCTCACTCCCGTAAAAGGTGAATTAATGTTTAACCCCATTGCAACTCCTAAACCTACTTTGCATCCAACATCACCTGCATAGTTTAAATTAGGGGGCACCTTGTTTGATATGTCTATTTAGGCCTTTTCCCTCAGAGGGATACAATTGATTATTAATATGGAATGCTTGATGCTTATTCATGGATGTGAAAATGGTCTCTTTCTTGTGTGAGTGTTAGAGTTGACATGTGATTTACTACTTATATTATTTTTATTCATGCGATGATCATTGGCTTGTTGTTCCTCACTTCCACTTGTTTGGATGCATGGGAACCCTACGAATTAAGAAATAGGTCCAGATGTATACTATACTAGTTAGCTCGCGCACTACCTTGTTTCCCCTAGTTGTATGGTTTGCTTAGTCTATAAGAGTGTCCCTAACGAGGAATGTGTGGGTAAGTCAGGTGGATTTTCTATTTTTTAGGATTCAACATAGGACGACTATTGGCCTCATTGTAGTGTGAGTACAAATATGAAAGAATAATTGAATTCCCTCTAAGATTTTGATATATTACAGATGATAGAATTGGAACCAGGAAAGCAGGATCTATAGAACAATTAGATTTATCATCTAAAGGAGAAAGTGGATGATAGGAAATAGTGAAAGGTGTCTCTAGTTGTAAATGTATTTCAATAATTAGAAGGATTAGATTTCAGTTAGATTTTCTCTCATATTATAAAGCATAAAATAATTCAGATGGTTCTGAGCTTGGTTTCCATTGAAGGTTTATTTCTAGAACAAATGGATGTCATGATTATATTCCTTCATGGAGATTCGGAGGAAGAGATCTACATAGATCAACTGGAAGGTTTCATGCTAAATGGAATAAAAGGTTCAGTTCTAGTCTCAAATGGAGTTTTTCTGGGCTTAAGTAGGCACCAAGATAGTGTAACTGGAATTTCAATGCTTTCATGGTAGAATTAATGTTCATGCAGCATAATGTTAATAATTTATACTATATGAAGGTTTATTATGACACGAGTTTTGTCATTTTACTTCTTTATGTGGATGAATTTCTCTTAGTGTTGGACCAATGAAGGAAAGGATGGAAGGGATGAAGATTGATTTATCTAGAAGATCCCAAATAAAGGACCTTGGTTCTAGAAAGTGGATATTGGAGATAAATATTGAAAGAGACTTAAAGTCTATAGATTTTTTTAGCCTTGGATAATTTTTATATCAACGTTTTGTGTATTTATTTTGTTAAATATTAATATTACCGAATCAAATAGGATAGACATGAATAAAGAATGGATGGATGCCAATCGTCTGAAAAAAGAGTATGAAGATGGAGTGAAAGAGTTCATCAAGTTTGAAAAAGATCATGCATATGACCCTTCTCAAATCCTTTGTCCCTGTTTAAATTGTTTATATTCAAGAAAAATTAGTCTAGAGGAGTTGGAAGAACACTTGATCAATCATGGAATTTATTGAAGTTAAAATGTTGGAATAAACATGGGGAAAAAATGAAATGTAGCTAGTGGCTGGGATAAAACTACGTTTTATGGATCATCTGATATGATTACAAGTGTGGACAATAAAGAAGACCGCATCAAGGATGTGATTACAAATCTGAATGATAATGGAGATCGTATTGAGGAAATGACAAGGACAGTTGAAGATAAACTTTGTGATTTCCCAAAATTGTTTAAGAAGTTAAAGACTTGTGAAAAAATGCCATTGTATGCTGGTTACAATAAATATATTGCATTGTCGGCCGTACTGTAGCTGTATAATTTGAAAGAAGACAATGGATGGAGTGAAACCGATTTTATGGAACTACTTTCCCTCTTGAAGTCCATACTCCCAGAAGATAATGATCTCCTAATCTGAACATATGATGCCAAACGAATATTACGGTTGATAGGTATGATCTATGAAAGAATACACGCATGCCCGAGGGATTTTATACGGTTTTGAAATGACCACAAATCACTTATATAATTCCCAAAGTGTGGAACTTCTCGATACAAGAAAGATGAATATGGTCCTATGAAATTTGTATGGTACTTTCCAATCATTCCAATGTTTATAATTCTATATGAAAGTGAGGAAACTACAGGACAATTAATGTGGAACGTAGATATAATAATTAAAGATGGGAAACTACATAACCCAAAAGACTCTCCTCAGTAGAAGATAATTGATCATGAGTATCCTGAATTTGGAAACAATCCAAGAAACCTTCATCTTGCGTTATCTACAGATAGAGTGAATCATTTTGGTTTTCAAAGCAGCACTCACAGTACATGACCAGTTATGTTGGTAAATTAAAAAAATTCACTGTGGTTATGTATAAAATGAAAATACATCATGTTATCTATGCTTATATCAGGACCAAAACAACTAGGTAATTATATTGATGTTTATTTGGATCCATTGATCGGGGATTTGAAATTATTGTGGGATTTAGGTCTTAAGTTGTATGATGCTTATGGAAATGAAGATTTCAAAATTGAGATGCATGTTGTATGGGATGATAAACGAATTTCCTTCTTATATAATTTTTTCAGGATATAGAATCAAAGTAACTCAAGGGTTTCTCATTTACGAAAAAGGAACATAGTCAATTAGGTTGAAACATTCATCGAAAACTATGTTTCTAGGACATCAAATATTTCTACCCCAACGACATAAGCACCGATCTTGGACGACATCATTCGATGGAAGTTCAGAAGAACATACGACAGTATCTCCAATAACAGGTGATCAATTGTTTGAGAAAGTTAAAGATGTGAACACTGCTTTTGGTAAACCAATTTTTAAAAACCTTATAAAAACTAGTTGGGAGAAGAGATCAATTTTTTTTGAATTACCATACTGGAATTGTTCATACATCATAAATTTACTTGAAGTTATGCATGTTGAAAAAAATTCATATGATAGTGTCATTGGTACGTTGCTAAATGCACTCGACAAAACAAAGGATGAAATTATGGTTTGGTTAGGCATGGTTGACATGGGAATATGAGAAGAGTTGGTGCTAGTGAAGGGTAAAAAATGAACTTTTATTCTTCCAGCTACTTACACTCTTTTCAGGCACGAGATATATCAATTTTGAAACTTCTTGAATGACATAAAGTTTCCAGAGGGGGTATTCATCAAATAGAAAGAACATCATGTCAATGACTGATTTAAAGTTAAAGGGCCTGAAATCACATGAATGTCATGTTTTGATGCAAGATTTAATGCTTATAGATTTATGTCACATTTTTTCAAATAATGTCTATCATACATTAACCAATCTCTGTTTCTTCTTCAAAGCTATATACAACAAATTTATAGACCTAGTGAAATTTCTGACTATAGAAAGATAAATTTCTATCATATTATGTGAATTTGAAATGTTCTTCCCACCAAAATTCTTTGATATGATAGTTCATTTGGTGATAGAGATTCGACTATGTGGTCCTGTACACTATAGATAGATGTACCCCATTGAATGGTATACAAATATTTTGAAAGGGTATACCAAAAATCAAATTTAGCAAGAGGGTTTTATTGCGAAGTGATATATTGTTGAGGAAGCCATTGAATTCTATACTGAATACTTGTATGGTGTGGAAATCATTGGTCTACCGAAATCTCATCACACTGGATGGCTTGCGGTTGAAGGAATTTTTGGAAGAGATGTTGTCACAATCAATATTACAGATCGGAAAAATTCCCACCTTTATGTTTTGTATAATAGTTTAGAGGTTTCCCCATATTTTGAAACCCACCAATAAATTCTTAGGCATTTGAATCCATTAATGGTTGAAATATGGATATCAAATACACATAATCAATAGTTTATAGGATGGTTTTGAGACTATATTTTTCAAGAGTTAGATGAAAATACAGATTCAATTTCAGAATGACTTTGATGGCTAGTCGGGGGGACCAAGTGTGTATGTATTATCTTACAATGGTTATGTAATTAATGGTTATATGTTCAATACAAATGATCATGATGAATATAATACCATGTTAAATAGTGGAGTTACACTTGTGGCTGAAGTGATGCATGTTTATGGTATTAAGGATAGAAATCCAATTTATGTGAATATGTCATATTTTGGAATCATCAAACAAATACGAGAGTTGAATTATACAACATTCCAAGTGCATATTTTCAATGCAAGTGGTTTGATAACGGAAGTACTATTAAAATAGATGAATTGGGATTCATGAAAGTTGATTTCAGTAAGGAAGGGTACAGAGACAAACTGTTTATAATGGCATCACAAATAGTACAAGAATTTTATATTCCAGATCCCACAAACTGAAAGTGGTCAATTATTCTATTATCGACCAAAACCACTGAAGGGTCAGATAAAAATTAAAATGAGTATGACCCTTTCATTGAGACGTTTCAACTATTTCCTAGCAGTCCCAATGTAGATGGTGTTTTTTATGTCATAGGATACCACAATGAAGGGATTTGGATAGTCGATAGAGGGGTCAAATCCCTTCAGCCTTTAAAAAAGAAAAAAAGAGTTCAATAATTAGGTTATATTTTTTTATCATATACATCATGTTACCTCATGTTATTATTCATTAAATACTAAATTTATGTAATCTAAATTAAATTTTAAACCATTTTTGCAGATAATAACTTCTGCACGTGTTGGTGCTCCCAATCCTGAAGCACAATAGGTCTCTCAACCTACTATTGCTCGCAATACATAGAAAAAACGACCTTCTGCACGCAGTGGTGCTCCCATTCCTAAGGATCAACAAGTTTCTAAACTTGCTACTACTCATAGTACAGAAGAACAATGACCTTTTTCACATGTTGGTGCTCCCATTCCTGAGGATCAATAGGTTTTTCAACCTACTACTGATACCAGTGTAGTGGTACAATGAACATCTACACATGCCAATGCTACCACTCCAGAGGAACATATTGAGGATGTTGAATATGAGGAAATGGTAGGAAACGAAGAACTGATGACGTAGAAAAAAATGAGCAGTGTAGTTTGATAGTGTTAGCAAAAATCATTAAGGCTAAAGTCAAAAGCATCAAGTATGAGGTTGGATGGAATGCACGAGGCCAACATGTTAACCCCAAAAAGTCCATGTTTAGTAGTTACATTAGAATATTTACTTAGAAAAACGTGCTGATTGATGTAGATTCTTAGCATCATGTTGTGACCATGCTCAAGACACTAATGTGGGAAGAGATTATGGTAATATTATGATATCATTTTTTTATTTTACTAAAAAAATAAAATAATGAAACATTGACTTATTTTTCATCATCCATTACTGGGTGCATTCATAGTAGATGACTCCCATAAGAAATATGTATTAATGTTTGCTAGAAGTATTCACAGATGATTTTACACAATTATATCCAAACATCATTTTAAAGAAGTTGAAGGGAAAATAAACCCACACCCACCGCTTATCTATGCACACATGATAACCCAAGAAGCGTGGGATGCGTTTATTGGTCATCGTGCAGATGTCACTTTTCAAGTACATTATGGATAGTAATACATTGTTTTCCGATACATGTATTAATCACTTTGATTGACAATTTTTTATTTATGAAAAAACAACTGAGTGATGGAAATAAGGAACGAGTAGCTAAACTAGCGTACCCCTACCGTAAAGAAAGGATGGGGTACGCTTCACTTGAAAAAAATTGGTACATATTTTAAATCTACCGTAATACTTTTATGTGATATTAAACAACACCATAATTATATTACTATGTTTGTATGCATATTGACGACTTCAAATCCAAATCCACTTCCATCCCACACTATGTGCTATGGAAGGAGGCACGTGTAAATAAAGACAAGATACTAATAGATGAAAACACACAAAAATTGTGGGAAACATGTGTAATTATTACATAATATATTTTTTCTTTAAATTTCTATTAAATAACAATGATCATTCATTTTCCTATATTTTCTATCTAACATAGTCACAAGAATCAGTAACACCTATACCAGATGAGCACATACATTCAGTGGCCTTGAAGTAGCCAGAATAGTATGGCCACGTCAGAGGTGCGAGTTTTGGGGTGACACCTCGAACATATTTTGAGAAAAAAAGAGAATGATCAAAGTGAAGAAATGAAATAGATGAGAGAAAGTCTCACTGCCCTTGAAGAATAATTCCAATGGTAGAGAGAGATGATGTCAATTTTTATGGGGGGAAGAAAAGAGAATAAACAAATCAAGAACAACCACCACATGGAGATCCTACCCCACCCCAACAGCTATGAGTTAAGCCATTCCCCACAAAGATATGTCTTAGTCAAGGTAATAAATGTTCTAATAATTGTTTCTATGAAATGTGAATTAGACAGACACTAATACCTTTCCTGTACTAATATTCTATAGGGTGATAATGACTGTGATTTATATTTATCAACACCCACCCATCTCCTTGTAGTGAGGGTTACAATGTTCAATATCCAAAATTACAAGCTACACAACAGAACACTCCCAATATCTCATGTGAGAGTATCGATTTGCGTATCCCATGAACCAAGCACCGAGCTACATGTTCCATTTGATGAAGAAGATATTCATATGGTTGAAAAATATATTGAAACATTCATCACATGGCCATCACATATTGTAAAAAACATGTCGATAAGGAGGTATTCATTTCCAATTTAATTTTCAAGCTAAACCTTGAAAAATTAATGAAAAAAGTCTGAACTAATGAATGTTATTACAGAAAGACAAAGATAAGGGGATGAAATGAATGACTATCTCAAAACCATCTAAAGGATTGGCCAACTGATTGAAAAGATCTATCAAAATCACCATTACCCCACCCGTTCTATATCCAAATTTACTATCACTGAAGGTTCATGTGGATACAAAGTTAAAAAATGGTTGTAATCACATAGTTGATTTTGAATAAAATATGTACAAAGAGTAAGTTAAAAAATTCATTGGTGTTGAGACTGTAAGATAAATCCTCAGCTATGATTGGATAGGTGGATCAGTTGTAAATGTATACATGAGGTATGTTTTCATGATTTTATTTTCCAAAAGCTAATATATTGGGTTAATTATAACTAAATACATTCCATATTTTTGGTAGGCGTATATATTAAAAACAATTGAAGGGATTTTCCCATGAATTTTTGTAGACTCATTGGTCCTCACATCTTCTCTACTGAACAAACAAAAATGGATACAAAAAAAAGGATGAAATAGTGGTAGGTATGATCAAATAATTTGAAAGAAAATTTTGAATGACACACTCTATTTAATACCAACAATACATGAGTAAAAATCTACAATTTAATCATATAAAATATATTTTCATTTCTTTCATTACTTATTCCTTTTTGTGTTTTTAGGCAGCATTGGATTCTCATTGTGGTAAATTTGGATACTTAAAAGATTTATTTCTTGGATTTAATGCATGGATATCCAAAAAAACATCCACACATGATTGAGTTTTTCAATTTTTAATACACTACATCCAACATTTTATAACTAAACATCATGTTATATAATTTATATTATCTTTTAATGAGGATTCTATTATGATAGGGTGGTGCATCATTATTGTGAAAAATAAGGAATGAGGCTAGGGGATAAGAATAATAAAGAAGAAAAGTACTATGACTAGACAAGTATTAGGGTATATATAATAATATTTCATTATCCAAACACATATAAAAAAAATACTTATTCTACTCAATGTTTCTATAGTGTCCAAAACAAACCAATGGAAAAGATTGTGGTTATTATGTTTGTAAATTTATGAGAGAGATTATAAACCATGAAAAAACTAGCATCCCTGAAGAGTTACTTTTGAAGATAATTAATATTTCATTTAAAATATTCATTAATACTTGGCGTATTTATATTTTTCCAATACTACTATGACTGTTGAAAAGACTCATATTCACAAAATTATATATATGTGCTTAAAAACAAATGAGCAACATACTTGATGAAATAATGTACACAAATAACATAAAGATGTGACATCCATAGAAGTAGTAGATTGTTTCATATTTATGTTTAATTTAATTATTTTTAGTATTAATCACATAAGAATTGTTTTCTTATATAGGTGGATTCCTTTGTTTGATTCGGGGTGGTTTGTTTGAAACTGATCATGCTCAAGAGAGATTGGACTTCAAGGATTCAACTGAGATAATGACAACAAGGAAATGGGTCAAGAATGTATAAAGGTGAATTCATCCTACTTATGTAATTAATTAATTTTTTCATCATTTTATCTACCATTTATAATTTAATTTCCATATCATTTTTATCTAATACTTATTTAGTTGTTTTTACAGATCTTTTGGGAAGTCGTATTTTTCTTTCAACTATCTGCAACAAGACAGAAAAGAGAGAACATGTTGAATGCAAAGTATGGATTCTCAGTAGTTGAATTCATAGTATGACTTCCCAAAATATTTGTCATAAATATTTTCCTGACCATTGTTGTCACACCCGTCGTGTTTAAATTATTTATTTTATTATTTTTATTTGGCATTGGGTAGTTCGGGTCGAGACCCGACTTAAAATTTTTCGAGTTCTTATTTAAAAACGAATGTTTTGGCCTTGACTGTGTCCAGCACACCACGGTCAAAGCCATGCGGCCTCGCTTGGGTCGCCGCGTGACCTATCCCGATTCACCGCACACCCTCCTTGGTGTTTAAGGCAGATAAATGAAATGCAATGAATAATAAAATGTAGATAAAATAAAAACAAGTGCGGTAAAATTTAATGAATTATTTTAATGATGATAATAATAATATTATTTGAGAATATTATTATTGTTATTATTGATAGCATTGGGAATATAAATTTTATTAAGTTATTAATATTATCATTACCATTTTAATTATTGTTATTACTATTATTATTATTATTATTATTATTATTTAAGCTTGTCATTATTATTAATATTATTACCATTAACTATGATTATTATTATTGTTAATATTATATCATGTTAATACATTTTTTTATTATAAATATACTAATATCAATGTTTTTGTTATTATTATTATTATTATTATTTTCATTTTATTTTTCTTTTGTGTGTTTTTTTCTCTCCCCTAGGACTGGCCATCGCCCCCTATTCGGCGCAACAACCCCCCTTTCCAAGAAGCTTCCTCCAGCTGTCTTCCTCCGCCCTCACACTCACCCTTCGGCGCCCCTCTTCCCTCACGCTCACCCTCCGACGACCCTTGACCAGCCTGCTCTCCCACCTCTAGGACTTGCACCGCACCCCCTGCTCCCCTGCCGACAACCTTCATCTCCAGCGCGTTGCCTCCCTTGCATAGCGGCCTCCGGCTGACGCCTCTCGAACCCGTCGTGTCGCGCCTCCACTCTAGACCGATGCCCCTACTACCCTCCAGAGACAACGCTGATCGACACCCTCTTTCCGTCTAGCGAAAACGCTCCGCACCCTACCTCCTTCGGACGAACCGCGTCTGGTGACCTCTGCTGGCCGTGGTTGGTTCGGCGCGCCCCCTCTCAGTTGGTGCCCTCATTTCTCCCTTCCAACCAGTTTTTCCAGTACGAAACACCACCGATGGCCTCCTCTAGTCTCTGTCCAGCCTCCCGTAGCCTCACCTCTGGTGCGTTCTCCCTCGTCTAATTGTTTCATCAATTTTGGGGGTTGTCAGGTTAGGTTTTTTTAGGTTGCGGTTGGTTTAATTTTGATGCAAAGGGTTTTATATTTTATTTTTAGAACATACCCATGTCGTTTGAGCTGTGCTTGATGTGCAGTGGCCTTTGTGCACCAATTTTGCAAACTTTCTACACACTGGTAGGTGGTTCCATGTTTAACCATTATTTGGTAAATTAATTTGCAAGTTTAATTTGTTTAGCACATCACTTAGTTAATTTGCGTAGTGAGAAGTTGGTTTTCTTTGATGCTTAATATGCATTGAACTGTTTAGTAGCATGTCTAATTTATGTGTGTTGTTTCTGCTTAAAACTCATATTTAGTTAGTTGTTGGTGATTTTTAAATTGTGCGGGTAGCTTTTTAATTTGTGAAAGTGGTGCGAATTATATTTTTTGGACATGGCGTCATGTGAATTTGGTTGCAAAAGAAGGTTTTGTGTGAGTTTAGTTGGTAACACCAAGTGATTTATTTTAAATTGTTTTGTAAGATTTTTTTTGGCTTATTGAACTATTTGATTTGAGAAAAGGTGTTTTACATATGATGTAAGGCTTTCCATAAAATTATTTGTGTGGTGCAGGTCACACTTTAATATTTTATTTGAGTGCGTGTGATGTTGGAATGCGTTTGAATTTATAAATGGTTACTTTAGTGTGTGCAAAGACATGTAAAACTCTTTTACTACTGCATTATATTTTTTTTTCCTAAATGGTGTATTAAATTATGACAATGGTGTGAAATGTGTTCAAAAAATGTTTTAGTGTGTGTCTTATTTCAAAATGGCGTTTGTGTGTGTAAGTGGTGGTTTTTTTAATGATAAGCGTCTTTTTAAATTTTGCAGATGGTTTAACTGAGTATGTAACCTATGTAGATTGAGTTTTGAAAACACTTTTGGTGTGCGTATGGTTTTAAAAGAGGGTTTGGTGTGTTAAGCCATTTTATGTTTCCTTTTATAGAATTTTTTCAAAAAGAATTTAATATTTTTTAATAAAAATTATTAATGACGCAAATTTAATATTTTTAATAAATAATTATTAACAATAAATAAATTGTTTAAATTGAGTTGGGTAAAGTCTTTTGGCATGTGTACTATTTAAAATGGATTTTGTGTGTGTGTGCAAGTGTGGCATTGAGTTTAGGTAGCACCCTATTTATTTTATTCATCTGAGTTTGACATGAAATGTGAAATTGGAACATCTTGAGCACAAATGGGGAAGCCTGGGTACTAGGTGGGTGGACTAGATCTAGCGTGCTAGTGATACGGAAGTGGCTCTGGCCCGGTTTCACTTAGCTGGTTTGATGATTACAACACTAACTAAACATTGGATAATGATTGGAGACCACTAGGTTATGGATGTGTTTCCCTACTAGTGTCTCATGCACGAGAATGTATTTTGTTGTGATTCCTATACTAATGTTCACCGAGACACGATGTTCTAGGGTCCCATTCATTTTTCTGGTACATTTAGGTCCTCTACCACTTTTGGTGCTCCTAGACTTGTAAAGACCCGGGATTTCCATGTATTTTTTTTTCTTAAATACATGGGAATTTTACGAGTCCGTGAAAATTTACAGCGCTTGATTCCGAGGCCCGGTGTGCCCGGAATCAATTCCTGAAGTTTTGTTCGGGTATGTTCAGCAAACGTACGAGCAGATTTTTATAACTTTTAAATCGGTGCTCGGAATTGAAATTTGAGGGCACCGTTGAACTCGCAGTGCCGATATTCACTTAATAAGGCTTTCACTTCAACAACAGTTGGTCAAGAATAAAAGTAAGTTTTTGGGTTTTCATAGAAAAAAAAAGATAAAATAAAGTGAGTGACACTTTATTTTATTTGACCCGCCATGTGATTGTTGGTGGTTAAAACCTACTCATGGGAGTTTGAGGTGGGACCACCACACCTTAACCTCCCATGAGAGGTTATGGTAGTGGTACCCACCCGAACATAACCTCCTGCAAGAGGTTACGATGTGGGGACCACCCGAGACCTTGACCTCCCATTTGAATAATAAGAGTGGGGACCACCCGACCCCTATTAGTGGGAGGAGAGTATAACCTCTCAACTCTCCCTCATTAATGAGGGAGAGCCTCTTGACATCCCTTAATTAATTTGTGACAACTCTTGTGGATTAATTAAGGGGATCTATGTAATTAATTCTCTAATTTGAATTATTGTTCCAGCAAAATAATAGAAAAACTCATTCTTCTATTATTTTCACTTGGAATTTGGGTGGAAGTTGGGAAGGAGGATTATTGGGAGAAGAGAGAATTCTCCTAACGAAGAACGAAGAATGAAGAACGAAGAACACGTTCTTCCAATGAAGAACGCCGACGGCGATCCTTCTCCGACTTATTCCCCGGACACCTACCGATGTGGAGCGTCTTCCATGAGCCGACGCAACCCGGGAATGGAAGTGTGCATGGAGGACATGGCGAACGACGATTCTCCTTTGTCTTCTTCCCGTGACTTCACTGAAAACGACTGACGATTAAAGTTAGGGGGTTAAATTTTTTTGTTTGTGTTGTTCTTACTTTCTCTGGAATAAAGAAGGTTGTTGAGTTTTTTTTTCTCTTGAACAGTTTTCTATCACCTTAAACGTGGAGGATACGGGCCAACCAAACATGGCCCGACATCCTCCATCGATTTTCCTTCTTATGGGGTTCTTCGGCATGGCGACATAACAACGATGAGGCGACGAAGGCGGCAACGACAAAGGCTGCGCTTCTTGCGGCCTCCGCGAATCGAGCCACCCCCGCGGTGCTCCGGTGCTCTCAACCGACCACCGCCGGCCCGCGCTGGCCCGAGCCACGCCGAACCAACTTGCTCGGCTGCTACTCGGCCTCCGTCCCACTGGCCCGCGGCCTACCTGCACCCCGCGCGGCCTGCCCGTGTCCTACTTGCGCCTCGCGCGCCCTGCCCAGCGCCCTGCCGGTCTGCCCGCACCCCACGTGCCCTGCCCGTGGCCAGCCCGGCGCCGCGCCGGCCTGCCCAGGACGCCACCCGGCCTCCCTTACGACCTGATCGAGCCTGCCCAGTTCCCTGTTGGCCTGCCCACGGCCTACCCGACGCCCTTCCAGCCTAACCGCGCCTCGCGCGGCCTGCCCGCGGTCTATCCGTGCCCCGCGCGCCCTGCCCGACACCCTGTCGGCATGCCCGCGCCCCACACGCCATGTTCGTGGCCTGCTAGGCGCCCCGCCGACCTGCCCCGACTGCCACCCAGCCTCCCGGCCGACTAGCCGGTATACCCAGCGCTCGGCTCGGCCGCCACCCGACCTGCTCGGCCATGCCCCGGTTCCCGGCCGAACCGGCCGAGCCGCGCTGGCCTCCCGAGCCGGCCCCCGGCATCCCTCGCGGCGTCGCTGGCCGAACCGGCATGGCCTTCCGGGCCGAGTTTCCTGAGCCATGCTCCACGTGGTGCCGGCCAAACCGGCCCCGACATCTAGACTGAGCCGCCTATGCGGTGACCTCCAGGCTGAACCGCTCTCGCAGTCCGCTGGGCCGGGCCCAGCGGACCGGGCCAAACCTAACAGGCTGGCCCACCCAATGGGCCGGGCCAGACCCAACTGGTCAAATCGGGTCAACCCAGACTGGGTCGGACCGGACCCGGGCCCACTACTGACCATTACTTCCTTTGGCCATATCTTTGGCACAAGACGACCGTTTGACGAACCGTCAGCAGTGCTGGTTTTCTTGGAGCACGATGGTCCCTTTAAGTATACCCCACTGGAGTTCGGGGTAATGTTGAGATACGGCCAAGTTGGATCGTACACGAATCCAACCGGGCCCCCGAGACTAAAAAGCTTATAACTCACAGACCGGGGGTTCGATTAACGCGTCGTCTGTTACGATGATACCCCTATGACGAGGCGGACCTTTGAGATACTTCTACGTGGTACTTCGTGACAGTTGGAGTATCGAACTGTAGCTCATGGAGAGGACCCTCCCGGAGAGGAGTGAGTGGAGTACGGAGACCTAATAGCTGGCTGAGACATGACGACTGCTTGACCGATTCGACTCAGAGTGATTCGACTAGCCCAGTGAGGAGCGCCTGGTTGCGGCGGCAGACCCACAGTAGAGGAGCACCTGGTAGTTAGTAGCATACCTGCGGTACTCAACAGGAGGAATACCTCTGTAGGCTATTAGGGGGAGTTCCTGGTAGTTGGCGGCAAACCCGCATTGGGGAACGCCTCTGTGTGAGCGCGGTAGACCCACGATACTCGACAGGAGGAGTACCTCAGCAGTCCAAGGTTAGTGGGAAGTGCCTTGGTATCGCGGGAGGCCCACTGTACTAGACAGAGGAGGAGTTATACAACAGCCATGGTTTCGTTAATGTGAATAAAAATATTGGTTGAGCTAAGTCAGTAGCTTTTGTGTTTACCTCATGATTGAGATGGATTACTTGGTAACTTAGGTATATGTATGGGCATATACCTAAGTGAGGTTACCTATTGATTTCTTACTTTGTGGGTTATCCTTGTTAGATTTTGTGAGACCTTGAGGGTCTTGGGGTCCCTACTGAGTATCGTTATACTCACCCCTGCATGGGCTATACCCTAACATCGTTGTGTTGGATGCAGACGACGGACAGCGCTGACTGAGGCTGAGTGTACGAGGACTGGACGGTACCCGGAGGTGGACCACACGGTGTGATGGTACACAGAGGAGACAGACAGACGTGGAGTGCTGTGAAGGCTATCTGTACCTACCCTTCAGGTAGGATTTCTCGGAGGACGATCCAGTAGGTGTTTCAACTTTCTTCTGTTGTACTTGTTTTCCTTGTACTTTCAGTTTCCTTGTACTTTACAGTTGGTCTTGTATTTCCGGCCCCTTTACTTTTCAGCACTTCTTTTGTATACAGTTTTACTTAGTGTATTACTTCCAGCTACTCTATTGTGTGTGTTTATAATTTGTAAAGGCAATGCCTTCCCAGTTTTAGGGATTTATGCCTTTTAGTGATAGTTGCCATCCCCTGGCAAGGCGGGCTTGGGGTAGTTACGGCATGGGCCCCAGGGGATGGGTCGTGACAAATTAGTATCAGAGGAGTCAGTTCTATCACAGAACTTAGGACTCTGATCTTTTCTGTGAAGCAGTATTGTTAAGGGTACTGAGTGTGGTTTTCAGTTCAGGGAGTCCAGTGTTGGTGTGGCATCCGACGTATCCATACACCAGGACCCTGACTACTGATTTTCGACTCAGTGCATGAAAACACTGATTGCATGTGTGTTTTCAAAAGTTATCTTTAAGTCAGGTCAACCAAGCCAGCTCACCAGGTATAATATTTTGACCGTGTCGCATCTGTTTCTTTCAGGATGCCTCCCCACGGATGACCAGTTAGAGCCCCGAGAGTCGTACACACAGATAGCCCACCGAGCAACGAGGCCTCGGTGCAGGGCCCTTTTCCAACTGAGGCACCAGCGGTACCACTTCCCGTTGGGCCACTGATGCCACCAGCCCCAGCAGCAGACGATGAACGCATCTTGAGCGCTTTGCACGAGTTCCAGCGCCAGAGGCCACCCATGTTCCGGGGAGATACAGACCCGCAGGCAGCTGAGGATTGGCTGGAGGCTGTGGTGAAAGTCTTCAGACTGGTAGAGACACCAGCAGACATCATAGTTATTCTTGATACTAGCCTTCTATAGGAAGCAACAGACAGATGGTGGAGTCTGATGCTCCAGGTACACGACGAGATGACGCTACCCTGGGCTTACTTCGAGAGCCTATTTTGGGCAGATTTTGTCCCAGCCACCCTATGAGCGGTGCAGATACATGATCTACTGCATCTACATTAGGGTAGCATGACTATAGCTCAGTACTCAGTGAGGTTCACATACCTCTCGCGCTACTCCACTGATATGGTACAAGACCCATTTTTTAGGGCCCGGACCTTCGAGCAGGGACTCAGGCGAGAGATCAAAGCTTTGATGATCTCCCTCAGCATCCCGACACAGACAGGGGTGTTGGAGCGATCCCTCTTAGTGGAGAGTTTCGTTGCTGAGCAGTCTCCAACAGCGAGACCCACCACTAGTCAACATGCAGTGGAGTCTTCTGCAGCTGGTAGTAGATAGATGTCGCAGATGTCCAAGAGGACCAGACCTATAGGTGGACGACCGCACGACTCAGAATTGGTTGTGTGGGGCACCCGGAGTGGAGACAGAGCCAGAAATTTCAGGAGAGGACAATGTTACTTATGCGGCGGGCATGGTCACATGGCTCGTGACTGTCTGAACATCCATTTGGATGATCAGCAGACGGTTGAAGGACCACCCAGGCAGAGACATAGATTCGATCGAGGTGGTCCGCAGGGAGCAGGAGGATGTGGCATATGAGCTGTTCGTGCAGCAGGTGGTGGGAGGTGATTCGAGGTGTTACCGCCACCACTGCTAGGAGGTCCACCCCAACCATAGGGAGCTGGTGGACAGGGGAGAGCTCAGTTCCAGGTAGATAAGGCTTACGATCATGGCACCCCAGAGATGATTCGAGGTATGATCTATGTCTACTCCACCATAGCTGCAATTATTATAGACACAGGTGCCAGTCACTCTTTTATTGCCACTACCCTCATTCAGAGCTCAAAGATTATGACGGATCCGTTGGCTCGATCCTTATGGCTAGAGAATCCTACGGGAGTAGACTCGATGATTACCCACTGGTGCTGGCAGTGTGAGCTTACTCTAGGAGGCAAAATCTTCGGCTGGGATCTCCTCATAGCGTCGTCGAGGCCTTACGATGTCATCTTGGGTATGGACTGGTTATCTATATTCCATGCTTAGATTGACTATATTAGGCACAAAGTGAGGTGTGTCTGTATAGATGGGACAAGGTTCACCTTCACTGATGAGAAGGGATCCTTTGCAGTGCAGGACGAACTTACTCGGAGGAGGGTACAGCCGATCACTCATCAGTTGTCCTGCCTTACCCTTAGAGCAGTTGATATGGAGAGTCCAAGCAATCATGTAGTGGTGGACCAGTATACAGATGTTTTCCCTAAAGATGTTCCAGGACTACCTCCTTGCATAGAGGTGGACTTCTACATTGACTTGTACCCTGGGACAACACCGATATCTACTCCAACATATCGGATGGCTCCCGCTGAGCTTCGTGAGCTGAGGGTACAGCTGGAGGACTTGCAGGGGAAGGGATTCATCTGGCCCAGTGTTTCTCCCTGGGAAGCCCTGATTCTATTCTCCAAGAAGGCATATGGGAGCTTGAGACTTTGTGTCGACTACCGTTGCCTGAACCAGGTGACCATGAAGAACAAGTACCCACTCCTGAGGATTAACGACCTCTTTGATCAGCTGAAGGGCACACGATGGTTCTCGAAGATAGACCTCAGATCATGCTATCACCAGCTTAGAGTTCGAGATGAGGATGTGCAGAAGATGACCTTCAGGTGTCGGTACGGCCACTACAAGTTCTTGGTTATGCCCTTCGACGTAACCAACACTCTAGTAGTGTTCATGGGACTCATGAACATGATCTTCTAGCCATACCTCGATCGCTTTGTCGTATTATTCATCGATGACATTCTGATCTACTCAACTACTGAGGAGAAGCATGCCTATTATTTGCGGGTAGTACTGGACACACTCTGAGAGCACCAGCTTTATGGTAAGCTCTCGAAGTGCCAGTTCTAGATCTAAGAGGTTCACTTTTTGGGACATTTCATCTCGGAGGCTAGAGTTGCAGTGGATCTAGTAGATATTGAGGTGGTACTTTCTTGGGAGCCACCCAGGAGTGTGATAGAGGTACGAAGTTTCCTGGGTTTGGCTGGTTACTACTGGAGGTTCATACCAGACTTCCCTATAGTTGCAGCACCACTATTAGCCTTGAAAAAGAAGGGGAAACCCTTCGTGTGGTCGGAGAGATGCTAGCAGAGCTTTTAGAAGCTGAGGCAGAGGCTGACTAATGCCCCCCATATTGAGGCTTCCAGAGGAAGGCATAGGGTACGCAGTCTACTATGATGCATCAGGGACCAGACTCGGGTGTGTCCTAATGTAGGAGTGAGCAATGATCTCTTATGGTTCTCATCAGTTGAGAAAACATGAGCAGAACTATGCTACCCATGACTTGGAGTTAGCAGCAGTGGTCTTTGCCTTGAAGATGTGGTGACACTATCTGATGGGAGAGCATTTTACTGTGTACTATGATCACAAGAGTCTCAGGTATATCTTCTTTCAGAAAGACCTGAACTCGAGACAATGAAATTGGCTTGAGTTCCTCCAGGACTATGACTTTGAGATAGTCTATACTCTTGGGAAGGGTAACATTGTTGCAGATGCACTCAACAGGAGAACTGGTATACAACTAATAGGCGAGGAGACAGAGTAGCTAGCTTCTTTATAAATATCCTTTGTGGATAGAGATGGAGCAACTTTTCTATAGTATCTTACAGTCACTCCCCCACTTCTTTAGCGAGTTAGGGAGGCGTAGCGTGGAGACGCTGACTGTGAGACGCAACGTGCTTAGATATCCATAGGGAAGGCACCTGATGAATTTTCTGATGGTGGGGAGCACGTCATCCTCTTCATAGGATGTACCGTGGTACCAGTGTCACTTCAGGAGGAAGTGTTGAGGGATTTCCACAAATATCCTCTAGCGGTACATCCAGGAGTGGTGAAGATTTACTAGGACCTTCAACATTAGCACTGGTGGCCAGGTATGAAGAAGACGGTAGCAGAGTTTGTCTCTCGATGCCTCACTTGTCAGCAAGTGAAGGAATAACACCAGGTACCAGCAAGATTGGTACAACCTTTAAAGGTCCCAGAGTGGAAGTGGGATGGGATATCCATGGACTTTGTGATGGGTCTTTCACATACATCCAGGGGACACGACTCGATTTGGGTGATCGTTGACTGACTCACCAAGTCGGCCCACTTCCTACCGATCAGATAGCAGGGATCAGTAGAGAGATTGTGATGCCTCTATGTATAGGAGATTGTGCGGCTATATGGAGTAACTTATTCTATTGTCTTCGATCGTGATGCATGGTTTACTTCCCGGCTATGGAAGGGGTTGCAGGAGGATTTCGGGATGCAACTTCGTTTGAGCACCGCCTTCCATCCTCAGACAGTTGGTCAGACTGAGCGGACCATTCAGACTCTTGAGGACATGTTCCGTGCATGTTTCCTCGACTTAGGTTATAGTTGAGAGGATTACTTACCTTTGGTGGAGTTTTCCTACAATAACAACTATCACTCCACCATAGGGATGACTCCTTTTAAGGCGTTGTACGAGTGACCTTACAGATCACCCTTGTGTTGGACAGACCCAGGGGAGTCAGCACTAGTGGGACAAGAGATGGTATGGGCTACCATAGAGAAGGTGTAGATCATCCAGGAGAGGATGAAGACTGCACATAGCAGGCAGAAGTTGTATGCTGACAGAAGACGAAGGCATCTAGAGTTCGAGGATGGCAACCACATCTTTCTTCGGGTCTCACCTTGACGAGGCCTACTGAGATTTGGCTGAGGCGGCAAGTTATCTACGAGATTCATCGGACCTCTTCAGATCCTCAGTAGAGTTGACAAGGTGTCTTACCACTTAGATCTTCCAACTCAGTTGCACCGGGTGCACGGCGTCTTCCACGTATCTCAGCTGAGGAGATACGTGCACAACCCTACTCACATCATCGACCCTAGAGAGCTGGACATCAATGATGGGGTGACTTTCACGGAGGTTCCAGTGGAGATTGAGGATCGACATGAGTGGGTCCTACATGGAAAATTGATACTTCTGGTGTGCATTCGCTGGTAGTACAAGAATCTCCAAGAGAACACATGGGAGCGGGAGGCTCAGATGCGTGCTCAGTACCCCCATTTGTTCCCATAGTTTGAGCGGTAGCTTACAGGGACGTAAATCCCTGAGGTGGGGAGAATGTAAAGACCCGGGATTTTCATGGAATTTTTTTTCTTAAATACAAGGGAATTTTACGAGTCCAAAAAAATTTACGATGCTTGATTTCGAGGCCCGGTGTGCCTGAAATAAATTCCTGAAGTTTTGTTCAGGTGCGTTCAATAAATGTATGAGTAGGTTTTTATAACTTTTGAACCTGTGCTTGGAATTGAATTCTGTGGGCACCGTTGAACTCACAACGCCAGTATTTTCTTAATAAGGCTTTCACTTCGACGACAGTTGGTCAAGAATAAAAGTTAGTTTTTGGGTTTTCAAAGAAAAAAAAGGTAAAATAAAGTGAGCGGAACTTTATTTTATTTGAGCTTCCATGTGAGTGTTGGTGGTTAAAACCTACTCATGGGAGTTGGAGGTGAGACCACCACACCTTAACCTCCCATGAGAGGTTATGGTGGTGGGGTCCACTCGAACATAACCTCCTGTGAGAGGTTAAGACGCGGGGACCACCCGAGACCTTGACCTCCCATTTGAATAATAGGGGTGGGGACCACCCGACCCCTATTAATGGGAGGAGAGTAAAACCTCTCAACTCTCCCTCATTAATGAGGGAGAGCTTCTTGACCTCCCCTAATTAATTTGTGATAACTCTTGTGTATTAATTAAGGGGAGCCATGTAATTAATTCTCTAATTTGAATTATTGTGCCAACAAAATAATAGACAAACTTATTCTTCTATTATTTTTACTTGGCATTTGGGTGGAAGTTGGGAAGGAGGATTATTGGGAGAAGGGAGAATTCTCCCAACGAAGAATGAAGAATGAAGAACGTGTTCTTCCAACAAAGAACACCAACGATGATCCTTCTCCGACTTCTTCCCTGGACACCTACCGACGTGGAGCATCTTACACGAGCCGACGGAACCCGGGATTGGAAGTGTGCGTGGCGAACACGACGAACGACGATTCTCCTTCGTCTTCTTCCCACGACTTCACCAACAATGACCGACGATTAAAGGTAGGGGGTTAAATTCTTTTGTTTGTCTTGTTCTTTATTTCTATAGAATAAAGAAGGTTGTTGAGTTTCATTCTCTTGAACCGTTTGCTATCACCTTAAACGCGGAGGATACGGGCCAACCTAACATGGCCCGACATCCTCCGCCGATTTTCCTTCTCATGGAATTCTTCGGCATGGCGACGTAAAAACGATGAGGTGATGAAGGCTGCAATGAAAAAGGCTACGCTTCCCACAACCTCCATGAATCGCGCCGCCCCCGTGGCGCTCTGGTGCTCCGGACCAAACACCACCGGCCCGCGCTGGCCCGAGCCGGCCTGCCCGGCCGCCGGCCCGCCTGCCCGCGGCCTACCCACGCCCCACGCCCCCTGCCCGGTGCCCTGCAGGCCTGCCCGCATCCCGTGCGCCCTTCCCATGGCTTGCCCGATGCCCCACCAGCCTACCCAGGACGCCACCTGGCCTCCCGCGCGCCCTGCCCGCGGCCTGACTGGTTCCCTTCTGGCCTGCCCGCGGCCTGCCCACGGCCTACCCGGGCCATGCCCGGCGCCCTGACGGCCTGCCCGCGCCCCGCGTGCCCTGCCTGCGGCTTGCCTGGCGCCCCTCTGTCCTGCCTAGGCTACCACCCGGCCTCCCGAATGACCTGCCAGCCTACCCGACGCCCTGATCGGCCGCCACCCGGCCTGCTCGGTCGCACCCCAGTTCCCGGCCAAGCAGCACTAGTGGCATCCCTCACGGTGTCGCTGGCCTAACCGGCACCACCTTCCGGGCCGAGCCACCCGAGCCATGCCCCACGTGGTGCTAGCTGAACCGACCCTGACCTCTGGACCGAGCCGCCTACGCGGCGACCTCCGGGTCGAACCGGGCCAAACCTAACAGGTTTTCCCACCCAATGGGCCGGGCCAGACCCAACAGGTCAAACCGGGTCGACCCAGACTAGGTCGTCCCAGACTGGGTTGGGTCGAGTCGGTCTGACCGGGTCAGACCGGTCCTGGGCCCACTACTTACCGTTACTTCCTTTGGCCATATCTTTGGCACCGAACGACCATTTAACGAACCGTCAGGGGTGTTGGTCTTCTTGGAGCACGAAAGTCCCTTTGAGTATACCCCATTAGAGTTTGGGGTAATGTTGAGATACAGTCAGGTTAGATCGTACACGAATCCAACCGGGCCCCCGGGACTGAAAAGATTATAACTCACAGACCGGGCATCTGATTGACGCCCCGTCTATTGCGATGAGACCCCTATGACAAGGCGGACCTTTGAGATACTTCTACGTGGGACATCGTGACAGTTGGAATATCAACCTGTAGCTCGTGGAGCGGACCCTCCCAGAGATGAGAGAGTGGAGTACGAAGACCTAATAGCTGGTTGAGACCTAACAACTGCTTGACTGATTCGACTCGGAGTGATTTGACTAGCCCAGTGGGGAGCGCCTGGTTGCGGCGACAGACCCATGGTGGAGAAGTGCCTGGTAGTTGGCGGCAGACCCACGGTACTCGATAGGAGGATTACCTCTGCAGGCTATTAGGGGGAGTGCCTGGTAGTTGGCGGCAGACCCACAGTGGGGAGCGCCTCTGTGTGATCACGACAGACCAACAGTACTCGAAAGGAGGAGTACCTCAGCAGTCCAAGGTTAGTGGGAAGCGCCTTGGTGTCACGATAGGCCCATTTTACTTGATAGTGGAGGAGTAATCTAGTAGCCATGGTTTCGTTAATGTGAATAAAAATCCCGATTGAGCTGAGTCAGTAACTTTTGTGTTTACCTCATGATTGAGATAAATTACTTGGTAACTTTGGTATATGTATGGTCATATACCTAAGTGCGGTTATCTGTTGATTTATTACTTTTTGGTTTATCCTTGTTGGATTTTGTGAGACCTTGAGGGTCTCAGGGTCCCTACTGAGTATCGTTATACTCAACCCTGCATGGGCTATGCCCGCACCTCATTGTGTTGGATGAAGATAGAAAACATCACTGACCGAGGCTGAGTGTATGAGGACTGGATGGTACCTGGAGGTGGACCACACGACGTGATGGTACACGGAGGAGACGGACGGACGTGGAGTGCTGTGGAGGCTGTCTGTACCTACCCTTTAGGTAGGATTTCTCAGAGAACGATCCAGTAGCTGTTTCACCTTTCTTCTATTGTACTTTTTTTCCTTGTACTTTCAATTTCCTTATACTTTACAGTTGGGATTGTATTTTCGACCCATTTACATTTCATCACTTATTTTGTATATAGTTTTATGTAGTGTATTGCTTCCATCTACTCTGTTGTCTGTGTTTATAATTTGTAAAGGCAATGCCTTCCCAGTTTTAGGGATTTACGCCTTTTGGTGCTAGTCGCCAGCCCTTGGCCTATGGAAGGTGGGATTGAGGTAGTCACGGTACGAGCCCTGGGGGACGGGTCATGACAGGAATACTATACAATCACCATTGGAATACGGTGTAGCTTTTGGGTTTTTGTGGAGGTTTAGGTTTTTTCTTAAATGAAAGGGTGTTTTCTTTTATTTAAGTTGTTTTATTTGAAAGTGTTTTCTTTATAGAAACTGTTTCTTTAAAATTGTTCAAGATTTGGTGTTCTTTCATCTATTTATCCTAAAAATGTATTTGTTATTTAATTTTTACACGTGGAACCTTTTTATTGGGTGATGTCCTACTGGGATCTTGGCCCACACCCTACATACACCTTTGGGTGTATGTAGACCTTGTTCTTTGTGTATTACAGGATAAGGCATCATGCTCAGCGATGGTGGTTATGTTTGTTGATGGTCTTCTACTAGAAGTTGGTATTGGATTTTTAGTTCTCTATCTTTATTGTTGTTCATTTTGGGTTTTTAGTTGAATTGTAGTCTTAAACCTGTTTATAGTTTAAAGATGTGTTTGGTTGTCTGTTTCTAGTTTTAGTTTATTTATCTTATTAGTTGTTTTTCTGTCTCTTTTTCTAGGTAAATTGTTCCCACGTTTTATTTTGATACCCAGGCACTTATGCCAGCCCATGGGTATCGGGAACGCTCTTCGGTCCATGTTGCGGACCGGGTTGGGCACTGGGTCGGATGGCGACCTGGCCTGGTTCGTGACAAAATGGTATCAGAGGAGGTTTTTCCTCTTAGGTCGTGTTATTTTGAGATAGAGTCAGGTATACTAGAGTTAAGGGTGTTGGAACTAAACGTCCTAGCTATGAGTAAGGTGCCTATACAACACACCTTGTGGTGGGACTCGAGTTACCAAAGTAAGTTGAGGTTTGTCTAAATTTTTGGTTAGTGTGGTTAGTCTTATTTAGGGGAAATGAAAAGGGAGTAGGGTCAGTGGTCCCAGTGAGCTCGTATGGTCTGGGAATCCATGTGGATACGAGAACGCTGTCCTAGAATACCCTCTGTGGCGGTGATGTGATTGGCGTATGGCCGCCAACCATATGTCCTAGTCACCTGCTCACACTAGTTCCCTCTTGAATCATTCCTCGTCTCTTTGTTTTGGATTCATGGATATTTGATTTTTAAGAAAAAAATTATTTGGCCTTGAAAAATGTTTTGAAATGTAGCGATTTTAAAATAAAATGATGTGTAAGGTTTGAAAAGTGTGGGTTGAATGTTTGGTTTTGAAAAATGGAAAGGTATGGTTTTTATTCATGGTGTTCTCATGGGAAACCACATACATGAGTGTATATGAAAAGAGAAATGGTTGATGGCACAAGCTGTAAGAACCTGGATCTTCTTTTAGGTATTTTTTTTCTTTCTCTAGTCGTTTTTGAGGAAAAGAGGAAATTCTGGAAATTTTTGAAGTACACACCATGTAATTTATGATTACACGCCGTGTACTTCCTTACTATAGGAGATCGTGTGCTAGATGTGTCCTGGCCATACACACGGTTGTGTGGGGGTGACATGGAGGCCACCTAAATCTGAGTACAAAAAAAGAGATTACACACCGTGTACTTCAAACGTACACGCCGTTTATTTTGTTTTTTTCATTAAATGGACTGGGGTCGCGTCTGATCACCAGAAGTGTCTTCTTCTAGGTCTTATTCGACCGAGAGAAACCGTATGACGCCAAAACTTCTCCAAGCCCCCGAGCCTCCGTCTATTCTCAAAATCGACTGCCGTCGATTGCATTGGAACTGAAGCAGTAAGCTATTCCTTATTCTAGAGAATTGTTTTTCCAATTCCTCCTCTTTTCCAAGTTATTGTGGGTTGAACGTTTTAAATGTTTTTGTATATCTTTGATGTTCCAAGTAGATTAAAGCTTCGAGGTTCATGTATAGTGATCTCCTAATTCCAAGTTAGGTGGTTTGTGCCTTTCTGTTCAAATTCTTTGAGTATTATGTGCAAATTTCACCAATACCCTTGAACGGGGTATCGCGTGTTTACCATTTTACCCCTGTTGTTTTCTTGCCATGCTTGTATGCCTGTGTAGAGGTAATTTGGATATGAATTGGGTTGATTACTCTACCTTGGATGTTATTCTCATGCCTTGTTCTATTTAAAACAGTTTAGTCTTGTTTAGCCTTTGTCCGTTTAAATGTTTTCCATGCCTTATGGTCATAGGATGGAGTGTTGTTTTTTGACATGCTTGAGATGCTGTAGACTAGTTGGCCAAGTACTTCTATAGGTTTACTTTGGCCTTATAGCATTACTGTGTATTAACTTACACGGGGTCTTGAGAACCTGATGTTATAGACTATAAGAGGATAGACTGAGTGAGCTTCCTCAAAGAGTCTTTGGAAATTATAGACTATAGGAGGACATACCGAGTGAGCTTCCTCAGAGAGTCTTTGGAAATTATAGACTATAAGAGGATAGACTGAGTGAGATTACTCATAGAGTCTTTGGACATTATAGACTATAGGGGGATAGACCGAGTGAGCTTCCTTAGAGAGTCTTTGAGCTTTATAGAGTATAAGGGGATAGACCGAGTGAGCTTCCTCATAGAGTCTTTGTTTTACTTGAATTACCTTGAACCACTCCAGGCTATAAGGGGAATTGACCAGGTGATCTTCCTTAGAGAGTCTGTGAATGAACTGGGGCTATAAGAAGAATTGAGAGAGTGAGATTCCTCAGAGAGTCTCTTGACCTTGGGGATATAAGGGGAATTGACCTTGTGTGCTTCCTCATAGAGTCCTCAACTACCTTAGAATATAAGGGGAATTGGATGAGAGTGCTTCCTCAGAGAGTATTTATGAATTATTATGACATAAACAGAGGGTTTAGGCTGAGTGTACTACCCAGAGGGTTGCTTGTGCTCGTTTGGTAGGACTAGAGGGGAGGGCTGTGGGTACTTCCCAAAGGTTTACCGGTGTGTGTTAGCTGCTGCATGACTTTGGACTGTGGATTGTTGCTGCTGTGTACTCTCCTATTTACTGCTTTCTGTACTTTTACCCACCATATATTCACTGGCTATTAGGCACAGATCTTCGGGTGGTTTCTTACTTGGATTTAGTCTCACACCCTGTTTGGGTCATGCTTTTGGGCCCGAACAGATTATATTACTACAGGTATAGATAAGGGCAAGCGTCCTTCTACTTCATGTACTTGATGTGTCGTGGAGCTGGAGGGCAGA
The DNA here is from genome assembly GCA_963277665.1 of Viscum album. Taxonomy (NCBI): domain Eukaryota; kingdom Viridiplantae; phylum Streptophyta; class Magnoliopsida; order Santalales; family Viscaceae; genus Viscum; species Viscum album. The sequence goes on along the minus strand of OY728126.1, from coordinate 1,313,330,961 downwards.
GGACTAAGATTAGGCTTGCGATGCTAAGGAGTTGTTTATCTTCTTATTTTTTAATTTGGTTTAGTTCTGTTTGTATTCATCATTGTGACTTGTTTGGCTACTTTCCTAGACATATTTATCATTCATCATTTATTATGCATTGCTCCAGTTGTTTATTATCTCAGTCTTCCATTGTTTACTGTTGATGGATATTTATTACTTCTTCTATTGCATGTTTGTTTACTTACATTGTGTACTCTGCCAATGAGGGAATAGTTTCCCCACTATCACACCCAAGGCCCTCGCTACTAGTCGGAAACCTATGGCGTTTGGGGAAATGCGCTTGAGGCCATGTGACCAACCGGGTACGGGGTGCCTTTGGGTGGATTCCGAAACTGGGATGTTACAAAGTGGTATCAGAGGATTTATTTTCTCTTGATTTACTATTTGGAGCCTTTAGCCAGGGATAGGAAGGAATAAGTACTTGGTAATAAGTTTTACCTGGGATTATCTAACCCATGTATAGGGAAAAGCCAATCTACCTCGTTATTTCAAATTTTTTGGTTTTGAAATTTTACAGCTGATTTGATTTTCACCGTTGGGTGAATCACATGTATTATGATGTTAATGTTGATGATATTGAGGTTATACTTCTCTTGAAACCCGATGATATAAGGGTATTCCATCTCATGCATCATATAGGCACTTGCTATAAATCACATGTCGTGCATTCTTTCCATGCCATCTAGGGTGCATTAGCGATTGCATGTTGTTGTGATAGATGTTGTGCAGAATATGCATGCTTTTGTGATAGATGCTTTGATAAAGATACCTGTTATTTGATATGGTATTGTTTGTGTAAGTATTTGTATAGATGAACACCAAAATTTGGTTCTTGAGGTTTTATGGTCCCTCACAGACCGGAATTTGGTGGATCATCGTTTTGTTGCCTTGTTATAACTTGTATAAGATGCCAAAATTTGATTTCTAGGGAGTATGGGCCCTCACGGATCAGAATTTGGCACGTTCATGTTTGTTTCAGTATTTTTTTGGGCTCCGAAGTAGTTTCTGAGGCTCACTGTCTAGAAAAACCCAGAATACACGCTGTGTAGTTTTGACTACATGCCATGTGTTTTTCTGTTTGGGAAGAAACATTTTTTCTTAAGTACACGCCATGTACTTATGTGCACACTGTGTAGTCTCTAACCGTGTCTTAGGTCGTGTGGGAAGAGACATGAGATGGGGAAATCCTTGTGGTAACATGCCGTGTACCAGTTTATCACGCCGTGTATCCTGACCTAGGTACCCGACCATGTATCTAACAACACAGGTCAGTGGAGTCTCTTCTTATACATGCCGTGTTTATATTGAACACGCCGCATAGTCTGACCTCAGTACCCTGCTGTGTCACAAACAAAAAAGGTCGGTGTTATCCTTTCTTAGTACATGCTGTGTTTGTTTGGAACACACCGTGTAGTGTAACCTAGGTACACAGGCCGTGTCACTAACAACACGGGATGGTGAAGCTTATCCAATACACGCCATGTCTACCTTGAACACACCGTGTAGTCTTGTCTTAGGAGAGACATGTGGCTTAACCGTGTAGAAGGACCCGGGTAGGGGAAGAGGATTCAAGTACACGCTGTGTGTTTGGAGAACACGCCATGTGTTTGGGGTGTTACACGACCAGTTAGGTCAAGAGCACACGCCCATGTGAATGACTTCAGAGAACATGCCGTGTAGGAAATGTACACGCTGTGTAGTCATGCTTTATAAAACTTGAGTGCTTTCTTCCTCCTGTTCCCTTTTAACACTCCTTGTTTTTAGTCCTTGATATCTTGATCTAAGGTGTGTGCTTGACCTTGCAGAGTCATGCCACCGAGACGTCCTCTGGTTGTACGCCAGTTTCCAGATGGTGATTAGACACTAGATATGGCTGATCAGGGACTTCTAGTAGATCCTCCTGTTGTGCTAGCCTTGGAACCAGCTGTTATACTTGGCACAGGTGCTGATGCACAGTTCAAGGAAGGATTTCTGAGGATGATGCAGACTTTTTAGGGAGCGCCATCTCCTGTCCCATTGATGGTAGAATTGACGCGGGTTTTTCAGCAGCAACATCCTCCTACTTTCTTAGGGGATGGAGGACCCCAGGCTACAGAATCATGTCTAGAGGCCACACTAACAATCTTCGAGCATCTGGAGATAATTCCAGAGAAGAGGGTGAATATTGATACCTATATGCTCCGAGACTCTACAAAGAGGTGGTGGGAGGTGATCTCTCAGGCGGGACGCTACCAGAATATGGCTTGGGAGGAGTTCCAGTGTATCTTTTACGATTAATTCTACCAGGAGACCTTGAGGACCGATCGAGCACAAGAGTTCATGAGCCTGGGAGTTCATGATCCTGGAGCAGGGTACTCTTTCTGTGATGGAGTATTCCTCTCACTTCACGGAGCTGCAACACTTCACGCCTATTCCAGCAGGTGATGAGTTGTTTATGGCTAGGAAGTTTGAGGACAGTCTCAGGCAGGAGATCCATTCCAAGGTAAACATCTTCAGGTTGAATTCAATATCCTATATCGTCAACCAGGTGCTGATCACTGAGCGCAATCTAAGGGATTCTGGAGCAGCGAGCCAGGGCGGTTCGACATCCAGAGTTAGTATTCCTCCTACTGATAGCAGGAAACGCCGTAGGGAGTCTTCCCAAGGAGATTAAAGTAGGCATGATGTATCTTCAGGCAGCCAGGTAGTATGCTACCAATGCGGGAGGAGTGGGCATACTAGGCCTTAGTGCCAGAGAGACCCGATGGAGTGCCGATCTTGCGGCAATATGGTCCATATTCAACGCTTTTTTTTTTTTTCAGTTATTCTCACCAGAAGTTGGTGACAGGGGATCCTCTATGACTCCTCACTCAGGAGCAATGCCACTAGATTCTCACCAGTTTGGGAACTAGAGTTCTCCCGGCCATTTGGGCTGTGGTGGAGGTCATGGCCATGGTATCCAGTCGCCTGATTTTCAGCAACATCAAGGTGGATTAGCTCAGAGTGGTTAGGAAGGGTCACATGGCTGCGGTATAGGCTAGAATTTTGCAGTGGATCAAACCTAACGGGAGCAGGATCCCGAACCTTCTACAGTTCAAGGTATGATCTTAGTAGCCTCAGTTTTGTCTTCTTCTCTTTTTGATACAGGGGCTTTACATAGCTTTATCTCTGTTGCTATTGTGGAGGGCCTTAGGCTCTGCATCTTTTCCTCTGCCGACATCTTGACGTTAGACACACTGTTGGGGACTAGGACTGCTAGTGTACCTCAGTGAAAGAAGTTCCCTCTATAGGTTGTTGGGTGTCACTTCTTATGGGACCTATATTTCATAGAGATGACAGACTATGATGTCATTCTCGGGATGGACTGGTTGGTTCCCTTCCAGGTAGTCATCGACTATTATTGCCGTAGGGTGAGCTTCATATCACCAGAAGGTGGATATTTTCTTCATAGAGGTGAGTGGGATGTCCAGGAGAGTAGAGCAGGACCTGAGCATCATGGGCTAGGAGGAGTTACAACCCAGATTACTATTCTTTATTTGGATGACCAAGGGGCTCCACAGATAGACTTTCCCCTAGTGGTGGATCATTTCAGGGACGTCTTTCCAGAGGACTTTTCAAGTTTTCCTCTAGAGCATGAGGTAGACTTTTCTATTGATCTTTTTCCAGGGGCGACACCGGTGTCCATTCGTCCTTATAGAATGGCTACACCAGAGTTGCAGGAGCTCAAGAAATAGTTGGAGGATTTGAAGGCCATGGGTTTTATCCGATCCAGTACTTCTCCTTGGGGTTCCCCTGTCCTGTTTGCGAAGAAGGCAGATGGTACCCTTAAACTTTGTGTGGATTATCAGAAGCTGGACCAGTTGGTGGTCAAGAACTGATATCCCTTTCCTAGGATTGATGATCTCTTTGATCAGCTTTGAGGGGCCTGGGTGTTCTCAAAGATTGACTTGAGTTCCGGTTATCATCAGATGCGCGTTAGACCATCTGATATACCTCTCACAGCCTTCCGAAGCAGGTATGGTCTATACGAGTATATGGTTATGTCGTTCGGTCTCATGAACACGCTTGCAGTTTTCATGGCACTGATGAAACAAGTATTCTATCCATACTTGGATTCCTTTGTGGTGGTCTTTGTGGATGATATCTTGGTGTACTCTCACACTCAAAATGACCATACTACCTATCTTGAGATCGTTTTGAGTACACCGAGGGAGCATCAGTTATATGCTAATCTCTCTAAGTGACACTTTTGGATGGACCATATTCACTTCTTAGGTCATGTTATTTCAGAGAAAAAAGTGTCAGTAGACCGAGAGAAAGTGAGAGAAGTAGTTTCCTGGGAGCATCTGAAGAAATTCTTTGAGGTGCGGAGTTTTCTAGGGTTGGATGGATACTAAAGACGTTTTATACATGAATTTTCACACTTATCAGCACCACTGACAGGTCTTACTAAGAAGGGTGCGAAGTTCTTATGGTCAGATTCTTGTGAGTCAGCCTTTCATGAGCTGAAGGGGAGGTTGACCTTAGCACCGATACTAGTCTTGTCAGAGCCGGGAAAGATCTATAATGTTTACTGTGATGCATCAGGTATCGGGCTGGGAGCTGTGATTATGCAGGGAGATGGATTTGTTTCATATGGGTCTCGACAGTTGAGGCCACATGAGAGGAATTACCTGACACATGATCTGGAGTTGGCAGCTGTTGTTAATGCCTACACTGTTGGAGACACTATCTTCTGGGAGAGAATTTTGTGGTTTTCACTAACCACAAAAGTCTCAAGTACATTTTCACTTAGCGTGATCTGAATTTGAGATAGCGAAGGGGGTAGAGTACCTAAAATCCTTTGATTTAGAGATTGCTTATATGTCTGGGAAAGGCAATGCAGTGGCTGATGCGTTGACCAGAAGGACTCAGATACAGGCAGTTCAGGAGGCCAACAATGAGTGGAAGCTTATGGCTATCTTCTCTGAGATGCATTTGGAGGTGTACGATAGATAGGGGTAGACTTTTCTATCTTCTGTAGATGTTACCTCTACACTTCTTGATCAGGTACGAATGAGGCATATATCAAATTCTGAAGGCCTAGTCCTAAGGGAGAGTGTGTCAAGAGAGGACCATATTCCTGGACGGACCATAGGTGAGGATGAGATCTTGCGTTTCCAGGGGTGCATATGGGTGCCAGAAGATATACGTCAGAAGCTGATGTGGGACTTTCATTCCTCAATTTGGTCAGTTCATCTTGAAATCACCAAGATGTATCGTGATCTACACCGTCATTATTGGTGGCTAGGTATGAAGAGGGACATTTCTAGTTTCGTCATGAAGTGTTCCACTTGTCAGCAGGTGAAGGAGAAGCATCAGCGACCAACAGGTGTTTTGTAGAAGTGACCCATACCCGAGTGGAAGTGGAATGATGTCATGATGGACTTCGTGACTGGTTTGCTGAGGTCGCCTCGGGGGAATGATGCATTTTGGGTTGTCATTGACAAGCTTACGAAGGTTTCTCACTTCTTTCTGATCAAGGAGACCTTAAGTGTTGATGAGCTGGGGCGGTTGTACATATAAGAGATTGTATGCCTACATGGAGTTCCACACTCCATTGTTTTAGATAGGGATTCCCGTTTTACTTCTAGGGTCTGGCAGGGGCTTCATAAGGCTTTGGGTACACAGGTACTTTTGAGTACAGCTTACCACCCCCAGACAGATGGCCAATCCGAGTGTACGATTTAGGTGCTTGAGGAGATGCTCCGAGCATGAATTTTGGATTTTGTATGTTCTTGGGAGAAGCATATACCTCTTTTAGAGTTTTCCTACAATAATAGTTTTCAATCAACTATTCAGATGACACCTTATGAGGCTTTTTACGGTAGTCCATTCCAATCACTCTTATGTTGGCTGGAGGAAGGAGAGACAGCTTTGCTGAGACCTCGCCTTATTCAGGAGGCCATAGAGCAGATAGAGTTGATTTGGAAGAGGATGGGTACTGCACAATCTCTTCAGAAGTCTTATACTGATCAGCAAAGATGACATCTAGAGTTCAAGGCCAGGAATCAGGTTTTCTATGTGTCACACCGAGGTTGGGACACAAGAGGATTAGGAGACAGGGTAAGCTTTCACCGAGGTACGTCAGGCCATTTGAGGTGTTGGAGAGAGTTGGTTTGGTTGCCTATCAGTTGCAGTTACCATAGAGGTACCGGGATATGCACGACGTCTTCCACATTTCTCAGCTTCGACGTTACTTTTCAGACCCGTCTCATACTTTCCAACCCGAGGAAGTCGATTTGGAGGTGGATGCATCTTTTGAAGAGCATCCTATACGGATTTTTGATCGCAGTACAAAGGTTCTCCATGGCCGGTCTGTTCCTCTGGTACGGGTGCTATGGCAACACGGGAGGGTACAGGACGAGACTTGGGAGAGGGAGGCCGATGTACGAGCATAGTGGCTGGAGCTGTTCTGGGTTTCTTCTTCTAAGCCGCGCTAGGGAAATTTGGAGATGAATTTATTTAAGGGGGGAAGTTTTTAAGAACCCAGATATTCTTTTAGGTATGTTTTTTCCTTTTCTGTTCGTTTTTGAGTAAAAGAGGAAATTCTAGAAATTTTTAAAGTACACGCCATGTACTTTATGAGTACACGTTGTGTACTTCCTTGCCGTAGGAGACCGTGTTCTGGCAGTATCCGGGCCACACACACGACTGTGTGGGGGTGACATGGAGGCCGCCTAAAGTGGAGTATGGAAAAGGAGATTACACGCTGTGTACTTAAAAATTACACGCTGTGTATTTTGTTTTTTTCATTAAACGGACCGGGGTCACATATGATCGCCAGAAGTGTCTTCTTCTAGGTCTCATTTGACTGAGAGAAACTATATGACGCCGAAACTTCTCCGATCCCCCGAGCCTCTGTCTATTCTCCGAATCGACCGCCATCGATTGCGTTGGAAGCACAGCAGTAAGCTCTTCCTTCTTCTAGATCATTGTTTTCCAATTCTTCCTCTTTTCCAAGTTATTGTGGGTTGAACGTTTTAGATGTTTTTGTAGATCTTTGACATTCCAAGGAGATTCAATCTTCAAGGTTCACGTATATCCATATCTTAACGCCAAGGTAGGTGGTTTGTGCCTTTCCGTTCAATGTCTTTGAGTATTATGTGCAAATTCTACCAATACCCTTGAACGAGTTATTGCATGTTTACCGTTTTACCCCTGTTGTTTTCCTCCCATGATTGTATGCCTGTGTAGAGGTAATTTGGATATGAATTGGGTTGATTTCTATGCCTTGGATGTTATGCTCATGCCTTGTTCTGTTTACGACTGTTTGGTCCTGTTTAGCCTTTGGCCGTTTACTTGTTTTCAATGCCTTGTGGTCGTAGGATGGAGTGTTTTTTTTGACATGCTTGAGATGTTGTAGACTAGTTCACCAAGTAGTTCTGTAGGTTTACTTTTGCCTTATAGCATTACTATGCATTGACTTACATGGGGCTATGAGAACCTGGTGTTATAAACTATAAGAGGATAGACTGAGTGAGCTTCCTGAGAGAGTCTTTGGAAATTATAGACTATAAAAGGATAGACCGAGTGAGCTTCCTCAAAGAGTCTTTGGAAATTATAGACTATAAGAGGATAGACTGAGTGAGCTTCCTTATAGAGTCTTTGGACATTATAGACTATAGGAGGATAGACCGAGTGAGCTTCCTCAAAGAGTATTTGATCTTTATAGACTATAAGGGGATAGACCAAGTGAGCTTCCTCATAGAGTATTTGAGATTTATATACTATAAGGGGATAGAACGAGTGAGCTTCCTCAGAGAGTCTTGAACCACTCCAGGCTATAAGGGGAATTGACTGGGTGAGCTTGCTCAGAGAGTTTGTGAACGACCTGGGGCTATAAGAGGAATTGACCGAGTGAGCTTCCTCAGAGAGTCTCTTGACCTTTGGGCTATAAGGGGAATTGACCTTGTGTGCTTCCTCAGAGAGTCCTCAAGTACCTTAGAATATAAGGGGAATTGACCGAGAGTTCTTCCTCAGAGAGTCTTGATTAATTATTATGACAGAACCAGAGGGGTTAGGCTGAGTGTAATACCCAAAGGGTTTCTTGTGCTCGTTTGGTAGGACCAGAGGGGAGGGTTGTGGGTACTTCCCAGAGGGTTACCTGTGTGTGTTAGTTGCTGATTGAATTTGGACTGTGGATTTTTACTACTGTGTACTTTCCTGTTTATTGCTTTTTGTACTTTTACTAGCCATATATTCACTGACTATTATGCACAGATATTCAGGTGGTTTCCTATTGGGATTTAGTCTCACACCCTATTTGGGTCATGCTTTTGGGCCCAAATAGATTATATTTCTGCAAGTATTGATAAGGACAAGCGCCCTTCTACTTCAGGTACTTAACGTGCTGTGGAGATGGAGGGCAGGGGACCAAGCTCAAGCTTGTAATGCTGGGGAGATGTTTATCTATTTCTTTTGTACTTTGGTTTAGTAATTTTGTATTCAGCATTGTGACTTGTTTGGATGCTTTACTAGACATATGTATCATGCATCATTTATTATGCATTACTCTAGTTGTTTATTATCTCAGTCTTCCGCTGTTTACTGTTGATGGATATTTACTACTTCCTCTATTTCATGTTTGTTTACTTCTGCTGTGTACTCTGCCAATGAGGGCGTAGTTTTCCCATTATCACAACCAAGTCCCTTGCTACTAGTCGGCAGTCTCTGGCATTTGGAGAAATGTGATTGAGGCCATTTGACCAACCGGGTATGGGGAACCTCTGGGTGGCTTCCGGAACCGAGATGTTACACAAGTGGATGAGTTTCTGGATGGACATGAGGTGGGTACTGGTGTGGCATGGGAACATTCATGTGCGAGGCCCATGGGACACCATTGGTGTTTGTGAAACCCACTAGTTTTTCTTATTTTCAAAATTTTTTGTTAAATGAGAATTTGGTGTTTTAACAACCGGTGGTTATGTGGTGTGTCCTTGTGTTTTGGAAATGTTGGAAGTTAGGCATTCCAAGCCAAGAATCCTTTTTGGCAGATTTGTGTATTGAGTTTAAATTCTTATTTGTAAGTTGGAGTGCAAGCGTGTGGTTATTTTTTTCTTTTAAAAAGTGCTTCAGGAAGCCCTTGTAGTGGTTCCCCCTGCACGCTTAGTGTTCGCTTACGATATGTCTTGTACATTGGACCAATTTTATTGGGTCCATGGTTCTATCTCTTGACTAGTGTAAAACCCCATAAATCACTGGCATGTGATTGAAGCATGGCCACATGCAATTCGCCATTGGACGGTCTTCCAGTTGATTAAAGTAAGGACTCTTACTTTCGATTAAGCGGATCCTCTCACAGCAGGATGACAGACACGAGAGGATTTTAGGGGAGTTTGGGTCTCTTTGAGTTGTTTGAGTTATCAAGTGTAAAGTTTGACACCGTTGTGTCTGAAGTTCCCCCTAGAAATGGTGAAAGAAATTCTAGTAGGGAAGGGTGAAGGCGGTTTAAAATTATTAGTGTTGACTAGTGTCTTGAAGGTATTTGTAGTACTTTCATTGGCTGTAAGGGAAAAGTTTGGTGACATCTTGCGGTGTGAGTTCTCTTTGAAGAGCAAGGGTGGATTTCGTAGGATCCTTAGGGAATCACTATTTTCATAGGAGTGCATCCTCTTGGGGATTTCTAATTTTTTATGATTCAAAGGGGACTGTTTTTCATGAATATTTCTTTCTTATGTTTCTTGGTTAAGATGAAAGGTGATGCATGTGCATCCTCTAAACCCCTGTTTTGGTCGATGGTGTTGCAAGGGAGTATTTGAATGTCAGGTTATGTGGTGGTTGTTGGTGTTGTCTTGATTACATTATAATTGCGTACATCACCAAAGGGAGAAGCTCGTTCGGGAGTCTTCAATACCTAACTGTGAGGCAGGAGATGCTTCAAACATCAGGGCTCCAACCATAGGCCTCAAAGTGAAGCTGGACCATGGTTAAGAACCCAGAGAGTGTATGGGACCCCAACTTTATTTCTATCATTGGTGTTGAGAGTGAAAGCAGTTTAAATTGTTTTCTGTGGCTGTTCCATTCCGAATGACCTGTTTGGGTGCATGCCATTTCCCGTAGCTACTAAGAAGCATGGTCATCTCATACCATAAAGTCCTGGGGGTTAAATCCCACTGGGTGTAATCACTTTTAGTGGTCCTTATGGGGTCTATTAGGTAAATTAGTCTTAGATTTGAATAGTCCTCATCCAGGGATGTGGAGATGTTTGTTGGTCTTAGGTCGTGGTTTTGACACCCAGTGGTCGGTCCCCTCCCTCCCCGCCCCTTGTGGTGTGGGGTGTTTGGTCACAGTTGGTAAATTTTCAAAGTTATATATCTTATATCTGTTTTAATGGTGGAGAGACCCATGGTGGGTCTTGCATGAATGTCTCTGGAATGAACCGGTGTTGGCCTTTTTCATACTGGCGGGGAGTCTGCCCGAGCCTCCTCATGTCAGTTTTCTAGTCTCATCTCGGGCGTCGGTAAGTTTCTAATGGTGGGGAGCTCCTTTGGGATTTCCCCTGTTGGTCTTTTAGTTCTGTTTCTAGAGACTAATTGATGGTAGGTGATAAGAGTATTCCTTGGGTGTGGTTGGTCTTGTTTTCTTGTTCTAGTCAAACGACGTGGTTTTCATTCAATAGTTCTTGAGGTATTTCATCTTGTGAGGTTGGTTTCTAAAGGGTTCAAGAGTTACTTTTCTAGATCAATCAACTGTAGGTGTTCTAGCTCTATGGGGCGGATGAAACAAATAATAAAGTCTTTTTACGAGTTTCTAAAGTTGTCTTTTGAGTCACTTTCTCTGAGCACAATTCATTTGCCTCTTTTTACTTTCTCTTTATAGGGATCCTTTTTGAACACTAAAGGGGTACCAGTTTCTACTTCAGAGTTCAGCCTTAGTTATGGATTTTCGAGGAAGGAAAGCGCTATGGTCAGGAGAATTGTGACACCCGTCCTATTTAAATTATTTATTTTATTATTTTTATTTGTCATTGGGTAGTTCGGGTCGAGACCCGACTTAAAAATTTCTTAGTTCTTATTTAAAAACGATTTTTTGGCCTTGACTGTGTCCAATGCACCGCATTCGAAACCGCACGGCCTCTCCTGGCTTGCCGCGTGACCTCGACCGGTTCACCGCACACCTTGATCGATGTTTAAGGCAGATAAATAAAATGCAGTGAATAATAAAATTTAGATAAAATAAAAACAAGTGTGGTAAAATTTAACGAATTATTTTAATGATGATAATAATAATATTATTTGAGAATATTATTATTGTTATTATTGATAGAATTGGGAATATAAATTTTATTAAGTTATTAATATCATCATTACCATTTTAATTATTGTTATTAATATCATCATCATCATTATTATTATTATTTTAAGTTTGTTATTATTATTAATATTATTACCATTAACTATGATTATTATTATTGTTAATATTATGTCATGTTATTACCCTTTTTTATTATAAATCTACTAATATCAATGTTATAATAATAATAATAATAATAATAATTATTATTATTTTCTTTTTCTTTTTCTTTTGTGTGTTTTTTTCTCTCCCCTAGGGCTGGCCAGCGCCCTCTATTTGGTGCAACAACCCCCTACCAAGCGGCTTCTTCCACCCGGCTTCCTCCGCCCTCGCACTCACCCTCTGGTTCCCCTCTTTCATTACGCTCACCCTCCAGCGCCCCTTGTCTAGCCTGCTCGCCCACCTCTCGGACTCACGTCGCACCCCCTTATCTCTGACCAGCAACCTTCATCTCCGACGTGCTACCTCCCTTGCACAGAAGCCTCCGACCGATGCTTCTCAAACCCATCGCATCACACCTCCACCCTAGACCGGCACCCCTACTACCCTCCAGAGACACCACTGACCGACACCCTCTTTCCGTCTAGCGAAACTGCCCCGCACCCTGCCTCCTTCAGACGAACCATGTCCGGTGACCCCTACTGGCCGTGGCTGGTCTGGCGTGCCCCCTCTCAGTCGGTGCCCTCATTTCTCCCTTCCAATCAGGTTTTCCAGCACGAAACACCACCGATGGCCTCCTCTAGTCTTCGACCAGCCTCCCGCAGCCTCGCCTCTGGTGCGTTCTCCCTTGTCTAGTTGTTTCTTCAATTTTGGGGGTTGTCGGGTTATGTTTTTTAGGTTGCAGTCGGTTTAATTTTTATGCAAAGGGTTTGATATTTTGTTTTTAGAACATACCCATGTCGTTTGAGCTACTCTTGACATGAATTGGCCTTTGCGCACCAATTTTTCAGAGTTTATACACACTAGTAGGTGGTTCCATGTCAAATCGTTATTTGATAAATTAATTTGATAGTTTAATTTGTTTATCACATCAGTTAGTTAATTTTCATAGTGCGAAGTTGGTTTTCTTTGATGTTTGATATGCATTGAACTGTTTAGTAGCATGTCTAATTTATGTGTGTTGTTTCTGATTAAAACTCATATTTAGTTAGTGGTTGGTGATTTTTAAATTATGCGGGTAGATTTTTAATTTGTGAAAGTGGTGCGAATTATATTTTTTTGACATGGCGTCATGTGCGTCTGGTTTCTAAAGAAGGTTTTGTGTGGGTTTAGTTGGTAACACCAAGTTATTTCTTTTAAATTGTTTTGTAAGATTTTTTTTGGCTTATTAAACTATATGATTTGCGTAAAGGTGTTTTACATATGATACAAGGCTTTCCATCAAATTATTTGTGTGGTGCAGGTCAAACTTTTATATTTTATTTGAGTGTGTGTGATTTTGGAATGTGTTTGAATTTATAAGTGGTTACTTTAGTGTGTTCAAAGCCATGTAACACTATTTTAATACAACTTTATAATGTTTTTTTCTAAATGGTGCATTAAATTATGACAATGGTGTGAAATGTGTTTGAAAAATGTTTTAGTGGGTGTCTTATTTCAAAATGGAATTTGTGTGTGTAAGTGGTGGTTTGTTTAATGATAAGCATCTTTTTAAATTGTGTAGATGGTTTAACTGAGTATATAACCTATACAAATTGAGTTTTGAAAACACTTTTGGTGTGCGTATGGGTTTAAAAGAGGGTCTGGTGTGTTAATCCGTGTTATGTTTCCTTTTAAAGAATTTATTCACAAATAATTTAATATGTTTTAATAAAAAGTATTAACGATTCAAATTTAATATGTTTAATAAATAATTATTAACAATGCAGAAATTGTTTAAATTGAGTTGGGTAAAGTCTTTTGGCATGCGTACTATTTCAAATGGATTTTGTGTGTGCGTGAAAGTGTGGCGTTGGGTTTAGGTAACACCCTGTTTATTTTATTCATCTGAGTTTGGCATGAAATTTGAAATTGGAACATCTTGAGCACAAAAGGGGAAGCCTGGGTACTAGGTGGGCGGACTAGATCTAGCATGCTAGTGATACAGAAGCGGATCTGGCCCAGTTTCACTTATCTTGTTTGACAATTACAACACTAACTAAACATTAGATGATGATTGGAGACCACTAGGTTATGGATGTATTTCCCTACTAGTGGATCATGCATGAGAACATATTTTATTGTGATTCCTATACTACTGTTCAATGAGACGCGATGTTCTAGGGTCTGATTCCTTTTTCTGGTACCTTTAGGGCCTCTACCACTTTTGGTGATCCTGGACTACTATACACTCACCATCGACATATGGTGTAGCTTTTGGGTTTTTGTGGAGGTTTGGGTTTTTCTTAAATTCAAGGGTGTTTTATTTTATTTAAGTTGGTTTCTTTGAAAGTGTTTTCTTTATAGAAATTTTTTCTTTAAAATTGTTCAATATTTGGTGTCCTTTTATCTATTTAGCCTGAAAATGTATTTATCATTTAATGTTTACACATGGAATCTTTTATTGGGTGAAGTCCTACTGGGCTCTTGGATTACACCCTACATACACCTTTGGGTGTATGTAGACCTTGGTCTTTGTGTATTCCAGGTTGAGGCATCGTGCTCAATGATGGTGGTTCTGGTTGTTGATGGTCTTCTCATGGAGGTTGGTATTGGAGTTTTAGTTCTCTATATTTTTTTTGTCCATTTTGGGTTTTTAGTTGAATTGTAGTCTTAAACCTGTTTATAGTTTAAAGGCGTGTTTGGTTGTCTGTTTCCAATTCCAGTTTATTTATCTTGTTCGTTGTTTTTCTGTCTCTTTTTTCTGGGTAAATTGTTCCCACTTTTTATTTTGATACCTGGGCACTTGTGCCAGCCTGTGGGTATCAAGAACACCCTTCGGGCCATGTCGCGGATTGGGTCAGGCACTGAGTCAGATGGAAACCCGACCTAGTTCATGACAATTGTACTAATCAACCACAACTCAATCAGCCGCACCTCAATCTGATGCATAGTGTGCTCGGTATGAATCGAAGTGTATGTTTTTAGTTTATAATATTCTTTGATAATTTAAGATTCATGTCTACTGAACTACCATGATTTGATCCATGACTCATGATTATGATATATGATGTGCAGGGTAGGAATTTATAATGTTAATATCACCTTCTAACATCTTTATGCTCATGTTATCCTTATATGATCATTGATATCTCCCTTGTTTACACTTATTGAGCATATATGATCACACTTTATTATGTTTCATATTCTTAACTTATTAAGAATAGTTTTAGAAATGATATGTCTAAGAAGGTTTCTAGTAAAGAATAACTTAATGAGAGACTCTTATGAACCAGTTCTTTATGTTTTAATGTTTCTAAAAGCACTATACCTAAACTATTCTTGCATGGAACATTATGTTATGTAAGGAATATTAATCTTATAATATGTGATATCTATGTATGAAATGTATGGGTCAATATAGTTGGTATCAGAGAAACCGATGTACTCAAAACCGAACAAAAGAACAAGTGACTGGTATCACTCAAGGTGTGTCTTATTATTTAAAATTGACATTAATTTAAGTAAAATGAATAAGTGACATATTGAAAACTGAGAAAACGCATTTAGACTGTTTTAATATTTTAGTAAAATAATACATGAGTCATTTGTGACATGTATGAATCAACCGAACCTCATACGCCTCGCAATGTGACCAGTATGACTCCAAGTGTGTCTTTTTATATTAAAATGACATTAAATTTAGCAAAAAGAACGAGTGACATACTGAAAAACAATAAAAAACATTTAGATTATTTTTATACTTTAGTAAAATGATCCATGAGTCATTTATGGTATATAAGAATCAACCACACCTCAATCTGACGCACAGTGTGACCCGTATGACTAAAAGTGTCCATTATCAGTTTAAAATTGACATTTTAGTTCAAAACACATCACTCACTGAAAACCAAGAGAACACACTCTGATTGTCTTGATAATTTATTAAAATGATTAATAAGTCATTTGTGACATGTATGAAGTAGTCCCACGTCAAACTGATACACGATGCAGCCGGTATGACTCATAATTCATGTTTCTAGTTTGAAATTACATTTTAGTAAAAAAACTGGCATACTAAAAATTGAGAAAACACATTAAAATTGTTTTTATACTTTATAAAAATGATATCTAAGTCATTTTTGAAATATATAAATCATATATACCTCAATATGATGTATGGTGTGACCGGTACCACTCAAAGTGTGTCTTTTTATTTAAAATTGACATTAATTTAAGTAAAAAGAACAAGTAACAAACTGAAAACCGAGCAAACACATTAATATTGTTTTGATATTTTAGAAAAATGATACATGAGTTGTTTTTTATGTGTAGGAATCAACCACACCTCAATAAGACACACAGTGTGACTGGTATGACTCTACGTGTGTCTTTTTATATTAAATTGACATTAAATTTAGCAAAAAGAACAAGTGACATACTGAAAACTGAGTAAAAAAATTCTCATTGTTTTGATACTTTAGAAAAATGGTACATGAGTCATTTGTGGCATGTAGAAATAAAAAAAACATCAATCCAATGCACGGGGTGACTGGTATGATGAAAAGTGACCATTATCAGTTGAAAATTGACATTTTAGTTCAAAACATGTCACTAACCAAAAACCAATAAAACTTACTCTAATTGTCTTGATAATTTAGAACAATGATTCATAAGTCATTTGTGGTGTGTATGAAGTAGTCCCACACCATGCACGATGTGACTGATATGACTCATAATGCATGTTTCTAGTTTAAAATGAAATTTTAGTAAGAAAACACAACTGACATACTAAAAATTGAGAAAACACATTCAAATTATTTTTATACTTTTAGAAAATGATCTATAAGTTATTTTTGATGTGTAAGAATCATCCACACCTCAATACGACACATGGTGTGGCCTGTATAACTCAAAGTGTCTCTTTTTATTTAAAATTGGCATTAATTTAAGTAAAAAAGAACAAATGAAATACTGAAAACTGAGAAAACATGTTTAGATTGTTTTGATATTTTAGGATAATGATCCATGAGTCATTTTTGATGCGTAGGAGTCAACTTCACCTCAATACGACACAAGGTTTGACCAATATAACTCTAAATGTGCCTTTTTATTAAACATAGACATTTTATTAATGTATAATTTATTTCTTTATAGTATTACTAACATAATATTTGTTTTATTATATAGGAGGAATATTTTTATCAGGTTGAGAGGATTTTTTTGGAAACTAATACTATGGGTGGATATTTTTGAGAGGGGATCACAAGCATCAAAATATTAAATATTAATGTTTTAAAATGTTTATTGGATAATTGTAAATGTAATTATATAAAACATTTTTTGAAATGTAAATAGCAGTGTTTTTTTATATTCAATGGGTGGAAATTTTTGTATTTATGATGTCAATTAAATGCATATACATTGTTTGAAATTATAGATTGTATATAGAATTATTTGAAATTATAGGTTTTTGTTGGGTGTGCTGTTATATTAACAACACATTGTAGCTGGAAAGTCTTTTATTAGCACTATTTAAAGAGCCGATAAAGGGGATCCTTTATCAGCATTGCGATTAACCGTTCCTTTTTAGCATTGTTAAAAGCTTATTTGCGCGCTATTAAAGGTCATATGTGTAGTAGTGTGTCCCTATAAAAAAAATTCGACACATGCTAGGTGATGGTGAAAGTATTGGTAACAAGGGAAGGGAACAACAATGGGGTGTGACGGTAGGGGCGCAACACTAGGGCATGACAGCAGCAACAATAGTAGGGGGTAGCTCTGGGTATCTCAGGGGCATAACCACTGCAAAAAAACTAGTGCATTTAGAATGAGTTATTTTTGTATTTAAAGGGATTATAATCCCTTTAAATCCATTACCGGTGATTATGTTAAACCACACCTAAAACATTCCACTGCTACAAATCACACAAAATTAAGTGATACTCAATATCAGTACTGACTAAAGCACTCATAAAGGAGGTGTCTTTATCACTATTAACAAAAAACACTAATAAATTTTGTTTTTATCAGCATTAATTTTTTTTGATACATGGGCATGTTTATCATTACTTTTTTAACATTGATAAATGTGATCTTTATTAGAACTAAAATAAAATTGATCACTAAAAAAACACTAATAAATATCACCTTTATCATTATTAAAACAAAATCACTGATAAAATGTCACTTTTATCAGTATTTTTGTTATAGCGGTGAAAAAGATACCATTTATTAACACTTTTAACTATCCCTGATAAAAGTTATATTTCATAAAAAATTAATATATCATTAAAAAACATATATTAATACACACATATATTTATATTGAAATAAATGTATTTTATTTTACTAAATATGATTTATACAAGACTAAATATGAATTTACACTTAATATATAAAATATTTAGTATATATGACTTATAAAATAATTAAAAAAATAATATCAATCAAAATTGTTCTAATTATTATTAATTAATAGTAATTTAATTATAATTGTATGACATAAAAATTCAATAAATTAATGAACGATCTAAGATAAGTTGAAAGCACACTACCATAAATCCAAGAAAGGGATGCACCATATTTTATCAGCGCTAAACAGAAAGCAATTATAAATGATACACTTTTATCAGCGCTGATAAAGGTAGCATTTATCAATGCTAAACAAAGCATTGATAAATGTGTATCCTTTATCAGTGCTTTTTTTAGCACTGATAAAGGATATATTTATCAGTACCATTCTTAGCACTGATAGTTTTTTTAATAAAAAATATTATTAATATATATATATAATTATTATATTTATATTAAAAAATAATGTTTATTTATACACATTAATTAAAAAATGAATGTTTATAATTAATATATATATTTTAATAATTCATATATATATATTTAATGTTTAAAAAAAGTATTTATAATATTATAAATAAATAAATATATATTTAAATAATCATAAAATTATAATAATTTTTAAAAAATAATAAATATATTTATTATATTTATAATTAAATATTTATAATTATATATAAATAATTTTTAAATATATTTATTTATAATTATAATAATATAAATAAATAAATATTGAAATAAATATATGCCACCAATGAATTTAGTCTATATATATATATCAAGAGATAATGATAATATTCATCATTATTTATGTTCATACATTGATGCATGAGAAGGTATAATTGATGTTATATGATCATAAGTTTATATTCATACATTTATGTTCATACATTGATGCATGAGTATGTAAATTTTTTTTGGGATGAAAGAAGACAGAGGGCCTACCCCCTTTCCACTTAACCCAAAGGTGGCAGGCACCCTACCACCTTTCTTAGTTTTCATTTTTTTTGAACTAAACCTATTTACATAACTTTTTTTAGAAAATGTAAATAAAAAAAACTCTGATGGTGGTAGTTATGACAATGAGTGAATGACACACTAATGGGGTGTGATGGCAGGGCACAATTGTGGGGTGTGATGACAGTGAAGCGCGATGGTACCAAACCATAATAATGGCGGCGGACATGAAAATCGCTATAAAAAAACTAGTGCATTTTGAGGGATTATTTTTTTATTTAAAGGGGTTAAAACCCCCAATAATATATATTGCGCAATATTAAGTGCTACTATTTATCAACACTATCTAAAATCACTAATAAAAAAATATTCTTTATCACCATTAATGAAAAGAGCTAATAAATGATGCTTTTATCAACACAAATAAATGATGTTTTTTAGTGAAAAGCGTTGATACATAGATTTTATCGGTGCTTTTTTAGCACTAATAAAAATGACATTTATGATCACTAAAAAAACATTGATAAAAACCACCTTTATAACCAATAAAAAAATGTTGATAAAGGTCACTTTTATCTTAAAACAAAAAACACTTATAAAACTGAAGTTTTTTATACATTTTTGGAAAAAAATATTTATTTAAATTTAGATTTTTTTAAAATGTAATGTGGAAAGGAGACATCGCAGATGCTTCATTTTAGTTAAGTTGAAAGGTGACATCAACGATGCTACCTTTCAAAAAAACAAAATTAATTATTTTCAATATATATGTTTGTATATTTTATTTTATTTTATTTTGTTTTGTTTCATTAATATATATATAAATAAAATAAAAATTTTCAGTAAAATTTATCTGCTATTTAATATTCAACATTACTTTCATTAAAGTAGTATGGAATTATTGAGAGAAACCCTTACCCATAACTTCCTTTTATAAGAGGACTTACCCTTGAAATCATTTTGAATTTCCGATGTGAGATTCAAGTTCTACATTTCCTATGCATAACTAATAATATATTATTAATAATAATTTTAATAAATTAATAATAAATATTAATTACCAATAAATTATAATTTTATTAATATTTTTAATAATTAGTTAGTAAATAATAATTTTAAATATTTATTAGTAATTAACATTACTTAAATAATTAATATTTATTAGAAATTAATATTATTAAATATTAAATCATATAATTTAATTAATATTTATTAGTAATTAATATTTATTAGTAATTAATATTTATTAGTAATTAATATTTATTAGAAACAATTAGTTAATTAATTAATTCTGATATAACATTAATTAATTAATAATTAGTTATTTAATAATTTAATCAAAATTATTAATCCAAAAGGTCCGAGTATGAGTTGGAAAACCAGGCCACACCCACGAAATTTATTAGAAAAATAGAAAAGTATAACAGAGAGGAGAGTGAGACCCAACAACATTAGAGACATCCTCAACAAGGAAAATAATAGATCAACTCCTACTACTCCCTCTAGAGCCAAAATTAATAGGATATTGACCTCTGTTTTTTGGGTGTTTCACTCTCCTCCATGACTTGGCCTATTGGGGAAATACAAACTCATCACTTGACGACGAATCCAAGGAATCCTCTAGAATTATGTTTCTAATGTATTTATATTAAAGATCCTGAAAGTCAAGCTTCAAATTAAGCCAACAAACATCTTCAATATTTTTTATAACAATTTTTATAATTTCAAATAATATCTGTATCCAAATACATTTAGTTCCATTTATTCAAAGGTAAATTCAAGATATAAATCAGAAAATTTTTCTATTTCATCTACAAGGAACTGGGGGTACCTCTCACCATCATAATCCACTAGAGGATCCTTGAAACTTTTTTTCCTTGCAACTTCACATTCCAAAATCAAAGCCTTTCCAAAAGAGTTATAGGTAGCTTTCATGAGCTTGAAAAATTGATATGGGCATGACCATTACAAATTTTCATCCAATATCGTCCACCTATCACCCTTCCCCGACCAATATCATCCTTTCTACAACCCTTGGCATATGAAGATCTTACCTCAACAATTTTTGGAGGTTAAAACACTAGCAAAAATTGTTGATTATTAACAACATGAAAGGTCATACGATACAAAGGATAAATAATCCCCTACGGAGTGGGTTGTTCACCACTGCCCCTAGCCTTCATGCCTGCCTCCACATGGTCAGAATTCTTTCAATCATATGCACTGACACCAATAGCAGGGACATCTACTACTACACATGTCCAAGCAAAGTTCCCCTAAAAAGAAGACCAATCTACTACATTCTTAGATGCATCAGAAGACCGGGTTTCCTAGGAAGTACCATTTGAAATTCCTCATCATCCACAACTTTCTTACCATTATCCAGGCGCCTTTCCACTTTATTTTGAATATTAAATTCAACATCATATTGTTCTTTAACATCAATAAGATGAACCTTTGTTTTTCTCCTCTATTGCAATGTCATCCCAAGTTCTCTTTATCAGAGATGAGGAGATTCCATGATGATTTTGGTCACCCATATTCTTGTTGGCAGTAGCACCCCTATCATCCATAGGACCAACAAGAGGTGAGGAAACTTGATGTATCCCAAACCCTTTATACAACTCCATTTGATAAGAGTTTCGATGCTCCTTGCCTATCACTATCCCATGAGAGTTACGAGACTGCATCAGGGTGATTCCATGTTGTGTTTCAACCCCACGTCTTATCATAGAAGTAGGATGAGGACTTCTAATCAACTAACACTTACATTTTAAATTTACAGGTCTCCAAGAACTGGCCAATTCTATGAAAATTATCACAGGATAGTCTTCAACGACATTCTTCTAGAGAGTGACCAAGATTATTACATATAGAGAAGAAAATAGGAAATTTCTCAAAGACAATGTTAATATCAATTTTAAACTCATTAGCAGCTAAAATAACCTTTTCAGTTAAGGAAAAGAGAAGATAAACCTCATCTAAATCCACTACAACAAAAGCCGGTCCTAGCGGCGGTTTTTTTCCTGTTTAGCGGCGGTTTAAACCGCCGCTATATTGTGTGGTGGCGGTTTATAAAAACCACCGCTAAGTTTGGCGTCAGCAATCTATTAGCGGCGGTTTTTTCGATTCCGCGGCGGTTTTAGAAATGTGTCGTAGATCCTTCATTTAGCGGCAGTTTCTCTTCATTTAGCGGCGGTTATATGGGTATCAGACATTTTTTTATTCGCGGCAGTTTTAACCGCCGCTAAATTCAGGCGTTTGATGCGCCTATTCTGCGGCGGTGAAAACCGCCGCTAAATATCAAAATAATATATTTAGCGGCGGTTAAAACCGCCGCGAAATGCTGCCTAGTTCATCATTTAGCGGCGGTTTTAACCGCCGCTAAATGCTCACAGGTATGGCATTAGCGGCGGTTAAAACCGCCGCTAAATGTTGAACTGGAAAAAAAAATATGTTGGATCTACTCCACCACTGCCCTAAATTTTCCAAAACCACAGCCAATGATACTTGAATGATTTAAACACAATATAGTGACACTGTGGGTGTCACAAAATCTTCACAATCTAACTTTATCCCAATAACATTCACAATAAACATTAATAGGGTTATAAGATAACCAAAACAACCAAAACATAAAGACTTTTGTTGGACACTCAACCTAAACCTCAACAAAAATATCCAACATTGAAAATAAACAAAAACAAAAGAAAACTGTGGTCGGGGTGTGACATTCTCATATCTAAAAAAAGCTCATATCTTGGAATTAATTTTGATTTTTTTCATAGAGGACACATCCATGATTTGTTAATTTCTTCCTTTAAGTGTGTTAACCTCATAAAGAAATTGGCAATTAGTGGTAACATTGTCTCCAAGATTGACATAAAAAAAAATCCTTCGACACTATATATTAGGGCTTCATGTGTAATGTTCTTTCATGTTTTGGATTCAATGAAAAGTTTATTAGCTAGATCAAAACTCTTCTTGGGTAATACCCTATTTATATCTTAATCAATGAATACCTAGAGGTTTATTTTTGGTTCTCATGAGGGGAAATACAAGGAGACCCCCTCCCAGAAATCATTTTTATCATTATAGAAGACCATCTCAGCCATATTTTATTCCATATGGTTGATACTTGTGACTTGAAACCCATCATGGTATCACGAGGTTCTTCAGAACCATGTCATCTCATTTTTGTTGAAAACATTATAATTTTTTCTTAGGGAGTTATGAGGAATATCAAAAACATCATGAAGGCCCTTCTTCATTAATATTGTTTCTTAAGACAAAAAATAAGTTGGGGAATTAGTTCATATACATTAACAAGAATATCCCAAATCCTAAAAAAATAATATTGATAGATGATGTGGGTATTAGGGAGGGATCTTTACCTTTTACATATCTTGGAGTTTCCATGTTTTGGGGAAGAACACACGCCTCCTACTTTATCAATATTCTCAGTCAGATTTAAAGAACTCTGGCCTCTTGGAAAGAAATATCACTCTAAATGGATAGAATAGATTTCATTTTTAAAGCATGTTGAAATATAAAAAATGGTATAATCCTTCATGGTTTACTCATGGACCACCTTGGTCATTAAAACCATTAATTCATTGATAAAAAAAATTATTTGGAGTGTGATTATATTAGAGAGAAAGACTATTACAGTTTCATGCAAACAATGTTGTATGACCTATGCTCTCAGGGGCCTTGGGATCACGAATATGACCCTCTTTAATCAGTCTCTTCAAACTAAATTTATTTTTAAATTAATCAAATCCAATTTTGAAGCCTTGGATTTTTTCATATCAAGGATTGTTTAAGAACTAAAAAAAAGTAAAATTATGCTACATGGAATCCTTAATATGGCCTGGTCTTATGGTAATATTTCACAAGATCTTATAGAATTCTCATTAGATGGTCAGTGTTAACTCTTCTTCAAATTCTAGACTGCCAATTGGAATGGAATCCCACTCATGGATAAGATTAATACCATGGCTCAAAATATTTATTATAACATATCCCTTAAAGATCAAATGGATAATCTTAACAATCTTCTACATGAGATTTTACATTTTTTCTCAAATTGGTATTCCTAAACTAAAAACAAATTGGTATTCCTGGACCCATTGGAGTGGTGTAAAAATTTTAAGGCCATGACAGAGCCTTTTATCATTAACCTTTCATGCCTTATCCATTTATGGTCATGGGATTGGTCTTTTAGTGTGATACATATTGGATATGGATCCAATAGGGGTATGAATATGGGTTACATATATGGTATTCTCATTGGATGTGGTATCATCACATGCATATTGTATTAAGAATCTTTTTGTCAACACATGAGGAATCCAGAACACAATAAATAAAATGCATAGAAGGAAACATGAGAAATCAAGAAAATGTTAGGACATGGAAATGTTTGGTGGCAACTATGTGCCATAAATGTTACATATACAAACCAACTGTTATCATACTTGTTCAACACATCAACAATACTACTACTCATCATCTGATGCTGCATCGTCACCCTCTCCACCTTCATCTCCACCACCTGCTGCCACCTGTAAGAACATTATATTGAAAATTAAATATTGTTTCATATTTATAATAAAAATTAAAACCAATAAAAGTTTGCAAACTAAATGATTTTGATTTTTTTGTGATTTACCTGCTCACCACTACCTGATGCACTACCACCGGGGGCATATCTTCTCATATGCTGACGTATTTCAAGCAACTCTTTCTGCAAATCAGATATCTGATTCCCCTGCTGGTGAACTGTGTTCTGATTGGCTCTCCACAGGGTAGTGTAGTGCCTTATCGATATCCTCTTGTGCGGTGGTATAGTAACATTACCTAAACCTTTAATTTTCATTTGATGTTGATAATAAATAGTTGAGAGATGAACTTTAGTCATTTTTATTAAAAATACACACTATAAACCTATGAATTATCCTTGAGAGATGAACTAGGGTATTAACTAGACCATAAACCAACTTTAAAGATATAATCAATTTGACGTGTCATGACAATGTGGTCAGTTCCTATTGGTGAAACCAAGGGGATCGACACTACAATGTAGATTAGGAAACCCTAAGAGTGGGAGAATCCACAATGGGAGATTTCGGAACCATCCTCACAATAAAATACACAAATCAATCACCATTTTCCACGATTAAAATTTCATTTATTCACTTAAAATAGGGAGTTAAATTACCTATATGTTGTTGTCGGTGCTTCCCATCATTAAATATCTTAATCACTATTCGATGATAGAAAGTTGACTCAATTTATTTACTTTATTCTATTTTTAGATTAATTATTTGGGAAATACACCTCACCCTATTCATTTGAATGGTCATGGAATAAAATCCCAACCATGAAAACTATAAAAAATACCCCATTAAATCATCATATAATCATTCTATAATCACTGATTAATCATAACACCACTTGTTCACACCAGGCTTCCCCACACTACTGAAATTCTATCACATCAATGTCTGTACTTGTACCCACCAAAATGAAGTGTGAGATGATCACTAGATGAATTTACCCCCACCCTCTTACATGTTTCTCCATAATTTCTAGATCTCCCACAATATCTCACCCTAGTGGATTTTTATAGACCACTTTACATGGTCAAGATGAAATTTCCCTTGATTTCAACCCCAGATTAACACTCTTACCACATTTATATTTTATTATTATCCCATTATATTATGATATACATATGAATTAAGATCCAAATCAACCAACCTTATCACCTATTTACAAAATCACCACCTTAAATCATTAGTACGAGTGTATCCATTTCCTAGAATTCTTTCCTTACACCCCATCTGTGAATCACCTTGAAAAGGTTTCCTTTTCCCAAAACCCCATTAATATTGAATGTATTTATATTTTTTACTCATATCTTAGTGTATAATTTAGTTATCAAGACTTCCATGCATTCCAACCATGCTTCTAAAAACTTACAATCATCCTAATTTCCTTATGAGTAAAATAATTATGCTAACATGAAATCCCTATCTCAAATGAATGATAAGTATCTTATCAAAGGTCACTTTTTCCTAGATTAACTAACCTTTATAAGGATTATTATTGATAACTATCCAATTATTATTTCACCTGGATGAATCATTTTTCCACATTATCCAAATCATCCCAAGACTAGGCTGAATATTATATTACCTTGCAACCCCAAATCAGTATCCCTATTTTTCAACATCTGAGAATAAATACATATTGAATCAAACCCAAGTCAAGTACCAAATCCCTTAAAAATCCTGTAAAAATAAAAAACACAAATCATCCTAGACATATCATAAGTCCTCACCCCTATCATAGAACTAACCTTCAGTGATAATAACACCCTCACCATAGGTTTCACCAGATGGTCGGGTCTATGGGTACGATTCATGGATCATAAACTTGGTCATTATATCTAGTAAAAACTATAATACAACTTGAAATACATTTAACTTTTATATAAAAATCACAATGAGTCACCCCCATCAATATAAAATAATACCACAAGGATAGTCACACTTATATACATCGCATATCTAGTATATTATGAAGTAAAACTCTTAGATCTTGGCCAACTAAGATATCAATGATCAACCTCTTAATTCATTATCAAGTGATCATTGGTGATGTTTAATCCAACTAACATAACCCTAATCTATAATTTACCCTAGTCTATTAATTAACTTTACACCAATTAATCATTTAATTCCAAATTAATTACTAACCAATAACTTTTAATTAATCCAAGACTGTTCTCATTTTCATTTAAAAACACTATCGTATCATCATAAAAATAATGCATCAACATTGTATCCACACAAATAATTTTATCATTATGAAATTTTATATGGTTCATGAATAATCACATGAGTATGTCAAGCAGTAGACATAGAGAAAACTCACTTTGGGGCCGAGGTCGAAGTGAGAAAGGTCGTCGGGAGAAGGGGGTCACGGGTTGCCGGTCGCAGGCACCGCCGGAGGAGGTCACGGGGTCGCCGGAGGAGGTCGCGGGGTCGCCGGAGGAGGTCGCGGGATCGCCGGGGGGTCGCGGGGGGCTGCGGGTGAGGGTTGCAGGGAAGGGTCGCGGGGGGCTGCGGGTGAGGGTTGCAGGGAAACGGGGGTCGGGGTAGGGAAGGGTCGGGGTTCTTAAAAAAAAACAAAGGTTTAGCGGCGGTTTATTAAAAACCGCCGCGAAACGTATTTCGGAAAACATTTAGCGGCGGTTTTGTGAACCGCCACCACAAAACCGCCGCTAAACACTGTTTATTTTTTAGTGATCTCTAGTGTAGTGACCAAATCTTGCTTTCTCTATTTCCCTATAAAATTTAATGGGAACCCCCACTGCTGAATTAATTTCCCAAAGGATCTAGGGGTGAAAAAAAACTTATTAAGACCATGGATGTGAATCCATGATTAAGTTATAGAATTATGAACCTTCTCAGGGTTGAAGAGGGGATCCCAGCCTTGTATATGAAGGGATCCTGAATTTAGGGAGACTGACCCCAAGCCCTAAACCTTAGACTTCAGCTAAGATGAAGGGAAAACAAAGTGATAAAATCCTTTGACTATGGATGTCGTACTCCATCCACTAAAGCCCTAGAATTAGATGAGAAAACTCTAAAAACCACCAAAATCCCAAGGTTTCTCATGCTGGTCGATCAATCGACCAATAATTGAGTGCTCACACTCCTTTAAAAGAGCCTCCAGAATCGAACGGTTCACCTCCACCAATGCCAAAAAACCATTTATGGTGATCCTTTGAGAGGTAATCAATGAGTAACCCTTGAGAATAGAAAATAGTCTTTGATTGAAAAAATTACTGTCTAAAACATTAGTCAGCCACACAACCTTCGAATCACAGAGAGGAGGTTCCCTAATTGAATAATTCTTTAGCAGGTCCACCTTATCCTTCAAGGTATCAGAGACATCCAAATCCTAAACCAGAGGAGAATTAATCTAAATCTCACCAACAACAAAGGTCTTTAGAGAAACCTTACTCAGAACTATCCCTGATCATGCTATACAAGATCCTTCGGAATATCCACCCGAGTAGTGGGATCTAAAAAGCAAGAGATAAGGGAAGACTTTACCAAATATTTACCTACATCTAAGGGAGGTAGATGCGAATAGTCTAGGACAAAAATTGCATTGATATTCTTTGAGGGACCAATAAACACATCCACTAGGCTGAAATACTTCTCTTTGATTAGCATCACTGTATGAAAAAAACCCTAGATTCCATGATCGATGGGAGAGAGCTCCCCCATGCCGCGCCTCACCACCTCCCTTCATAATTATTAATATTTAGTAACTAAATAATAATTTCAAATATTTATTTGTAATATGTTAATAATTATTATTAATAATTATTAATAAATTAATAATTATTAATAATAATTATTAATAAATTAATAATAAATTAATAAATAATTAGTTAATTAGTAAGTACTATTTTTAATAAGTAATTAAATATTTCTTAATTAATAATTAAGTAATAACTAAAAATTATGTTATTATTTTTAATAAGTAATTAAACATTGATTAATTAATAATTAAGTAATAAATGAAAATTATATTATAATTTTTATCAATTAAAATAACAATTTTAAATATTTATTAGTAATTAATATTAAATAATAATTAATATTTATTATAAATTAATATTATTAAATCATAAATCATATTATTTAATTAATTAGTTGATAATTATTAATTAGTTATTATTATTTATTAGTAATTATTATTTACTATTAATTAGTTACTAATTGTTAATAAAAAAATATTATTAATTCTATGAAGGAAATGGAGGACTTGGATCCCACATTGGAAACCCATAATGATTTTCTAGGAAATCCCCATTATAAAAGGGAGTCCTATGTGAGAGTTTATGTCAAAATTCCAAACTGCTTTATTGAAAGTAATACTGGATATTAAATAGTAGTTAAATTATATATAAAAATTTTTCTATATATAAAAACACACACACACACACACACACATATATATAACAAAACAAGATAAAAATAAAAATTTTAAATGTACAAACAGGTATATTTAAATTTCTTTTCAATTGAGCAAAGGAGACAAGGCCCTTGTCACCTTTAGCTTAGCCAAAAATAATTCAAAGATGGAAAGGGCATTTCCACCTTTTCCCATTATATTTAAAGATATTTTAAAACTAGCCTTCATTAAATAAATATTTTTTTAAAAAAATTATTAAAAAAACTCCACTGATAAAAGTACCATTTATCAGTACTTTTAACTAGCACTGATAAAAGGTATATTTCATAAAACAATTCATATATCAGTAAAAAAAATATTAATATAAAATAATATTTATATTTATATTAATATATTTTATTTTATTAAATATGATTTATACAAAAATAAATATGCATTAACACTTAATATATAAAATATTAAGGGAAAAATGACTTCTAAAATAATTAAAAAACCATATTAATCAATAATTTTTTAATTATTATTAATTAAAAGTCATTTAATTACAATTGGATGGCCTAAAAATTCAATAAACTAATTAATATTCCAAGATAAGTTGAAAACATGACTTGAACTTCAAATGATAATTAATTTTTGATTCAGTTGTCAGTTTGAGCTCATTAATACAGGTCAGGCTTTTACAAGTGCTTAAAATTGAATTTTTCAATGCTAAAAAAGTGCTGAAAATCTAAACACTGTTAAAAACTGCATCCTTTATCCCTGATTTTATTTTATCACTGATAAATGTACCATTTATCAATTATATTTTTTAACAATGATAAAGGTCACTTTTATAAGTGAAAAAATTCTAATAAAGATAACCTTTATGGATGCTAAAAAAGTGATGATAAAGACACCCTTTATCATTGCTTTTGTTTTAGTATTGATAAAGGGGAACTTTATAGATATTTTTTTAGCATTGATAAAATTTGAAAAAAAATTGAATCTGTGAATTTGGTGTTTTCAATTTGAAAATATTCCAATTTATACACTACCATTTAAATACTATAATTGACATGTATACAAAAATTATGGATCTATTTTTTACTCAAATATAAGCTAGACCTCTCTGTGATAAGTCACTGTTCCCTGCATGGGATCTTTTCTTGGGCATATTCTCGCATTGGTTACCTAGCCCATGTTTCCTTTGCATTGTCACCATGGACATCCACTGCATCTTTATTCCTAAATGTTGATTATATTACTATCCATTTGATCTCTGTCATTCAATTTCTTAGCTTCGCTCGAGTGCGTTGTTTCCTTTTTTAGTTTTGGAGTAGATTTGTGGTGTTTCCTAGTTGGTTGGGTCATTTCAAGGTATATGTGGTGTCAGTGGGATTGATGACCCCTACACCTTTTCCTTCAGTTTTTGGTTCATTCACACCATTCTCCATCTAGTTTTGCTCCTACTTTGGTTCTGGAAACCCTAGTGACCGGTTTGTTCATCTCCTTAAGCATTCTACCTCAGTGCCTATTGTCCTTCGACTACACCTCTTGTGTGCTAATTATGGTGGAGTTTTGATGGTGACCTTTTGAAGATGTGTGGTGAGGTTCCTAATCAAATAAAAATTGACACCGACCAGGTAATAATTTTCTCTTCGGTGAGCTTAAAGATTTGTATCGGCTTCCCGACAATAGCTTGAAGAGAACAGGAAAACCAAACTCGATAATCCTTCGTTGTAAGTTTTAGATTCCTATTTCTTGTTTTCATAGATTTAGTTAATCAAATATTTTTGTTGTTGTTAGTTTAGTGGTTAAACATGTATGTTGTAAATATTTTTCTTTTGATCATAATAAATCATGTGTGTGGGTGGTGTTCTTACTGTGCATATAGGTCCAAACTAGACCAAAGCATGTTAAATATTTTCATTCATCTTTACTTCTTTCTTATTTCTTTAACATTGAATGTTATGTTTCTATTTGATTTGAATATTGTAAAAAAAAAACTTAAACTATCCTTTTGGGTATGTGCGAATTGTCATTTGGCAGTGCACCTCCCCCCAACAAATTGGCGTTAAAGCCTCATTAGTTTTTTTGTTTGAATCTGTTTCTTGTTTTATTTCAGTTTATTCTTTAATTTATCTTATCAATCTCATCTTAATTTTCCCATGAAACCCCTAGTATACAATTGAAATCACTGAAAACTTAAAATATTATTTGAATTCAAATTCCTAATTGTATAATCATGCGTACCTTTTGTTCTTGGCCAATTATTGAGGGTGTATGCTCATCGTTTCCCAAAAAAACTTGGTATCCAATCATTCGGGTAAACATCTCAACAACTATTTCATGACCCAAACCAAGCTGAATCTCGAGCCGCAACTACCCCAAGCCCACCTCTATAGGTTAGGGGGTGGCAAAAAGCACTGAAGACATAACTAACTCGGGGAGGCCTTTGCCTAAAGTACCTATACACATGCACCCACAAATATCTCAATGCAATTGTGTATAGATATAAATGTTGGAAATTAAAATTAATGCATACATCTATCCCAAATAAGAGTACAATAGAATTACTAAAAGTAAAGAGGAAAAAACACATGCCCACCGCATAAAACAATAAAAGCGTCCAACCTGCTCAGAATGAGAGGACCATTATCAAAAGTAATTTCCAGAAATCTCCTCATCCCAGCTCCAGTAAACACCTTGGTCAGTCTAGCTCACCAAGATCTTCCTTCCTTGAGTCTTCTGTGGACTCTGTAGAAAAGTCTATGGTATGCACAAGACACAACACATGCGGTCAAATCCTGTACAAGGGTGAGTATAAAAATACTCAGTAGGTACCCCAAAAAACCAAAAGAATTAGAAGTAACTGAAAGGAAAAAGTCTGCTCGACCTAGATAGAGGGAACCCCATCGAGATAGAAACTCCATCTCAAACCATCCTCGGATATACATGACTAGTCAGCCAAGTCAAAAAAACCCAGAAGAACCAAAGTAAGGAAATCCCCATCCCACAACCCAACCCAACAAGAAGTAACCTCGTCCAAGCACAGGGGGGTCAACATGGTTAGTAGATAACCTACACATCAAGCCTTTTCCACCACTAGTAATAGAGTGAACTCATCTAACCGTGAGAATCTAAACATGAAAAGTACATGGCATACCCCTCACGTCTTCATCTCCCATGGAAAGAGAGCAACAAAAACTAGGGTATGGGAACATGAGTAGTAAGTATACTCCGTATTCAAGTGGGGTCAACCAAGAATGTGACAACACCACAAGGGATCCCAAACATCACCCAGATATACCCATATCATACTCCAAGTCTCATGAGGCTCCAAACTCATAGCCCACAACAAGATTCTACTCGAGGCTCTAAAGGTAACACAAAACCAGGAGAACACACTCTATAAGCTCATTTTTAAGAACTCGGTTCTTATTTTCAGTTATAGATCATTCCTTTTTGGTTTATACTTAAGGAAAAGGAATAAATGAGTTCAAATTCTGTTTCCAAACATTACATGGTTATACTTAGTGGTTAGATTCCATGTATTTTCATATACACATCATGTAAGCGAGTTAGCAGGCTTTTTAATGATATGTAAAGGAAGTCAGTGAAAGAAAGGAAAAATTTCTATATACACAATGTGTATTTCCTCTTACATGCTATTTATTTCTATTTTTTTTTATTAAAATGGGTAGTAGCATTGTTTTCTTATTTTGGAAAATGGCTCTCCTAAGTTTTATGAACTTGTAGAGCTGAGATTGTTTTTGGCTCCCAAATCTCCATCTGAACTCCAATTCAATCGTCGTTGGATGCTTTTGAACCCAATTGGTAAGCTATAAATTCCAAATTAGCTGTTCTTCATGATTTTTTCTCTCTAAAATGTTATTGTACCTTTAGTGTTTTACCTCGTTTTATAGATCTACTTCGTTCTATCTTGAAATAGAGGCTGACGCTGGATGAGGAGAGTCATCCGAGGAAAATGTTGGTGGTCTTGTGCCTTTCACTCAATGTCAAGTTTTTTATATGTTCCGTAATGCCATCCTCCCATTTATAGGGTGTATAGTTGAATGGAAATTGACCCTTGTTGTTTCCTAATGATGATTAGGTGATGGACTATATATCAACCCTATCTTTTCTTATATTACTATTATATAATTATAAATATAAAAAAAATAATAGTATTACACAACGAGGATCCATAGGTTTAGTGTCTTGGGAAAACTAGGATCAAACATAACATTTACAACATCAAACAAAAACCTTTATTTAATTCCTTCTTCTCTAGCTTCTTGTTGTCATTTAACCTCTACTTAGAACATGTAGTCACCTGAGGATATACATCAAAAGGGGTGAGATATATCCCAATAACAGGATAGATAAGAACAATATATCATGGGGTGAGCATAATCATAACATCATCATCAAAATCATAAGATAAAATATTAATAAAATACTTGAAATGTGGTAATGCATAAAAATGAAACATCATGTCTTAGTGGTCATATACCACTCATAGTTATGAACAATGCTAGCATCATTTTCACAAATAATTTCACTTTTAATCATGATATTCATAACTTTACCCAATTCATTGGAGTGATGTATAGTTTTGGGCACACCCGTCACATTCAAACATTCATATTGCGCTATATAATTCCGGACGCACCTGTTACATCATAATATTTACATTATCATGTATGCCATATTAAAAATATGTGAAACATGAACTTAACATAGCCCATGGAAATAAATTGGTTTCACATAATAAATAATAATTTTATAAAAATTTGGTCCTCAAAATAAAGAGGGAATAACATTCTTGACATAGAACCATTAACCATGAGTAAAGAGTGAAACAATAATCAAGAAGTAAAAAGGGTGTGTTTAATTGAAAGAAGAGTTATTTTGGAAAAAATTGGGTTTTTAATAAAATAAATTAGAGAACATTTATATACCATAAAAGTTAATATAATTATGAATAAATTATTTTTAAGTAGAACCCATAGAAAACATGGAGTGAAAGAGGGAGAACCCGAAGAAAGAAAGTTGGGTTTGAGAATTTCTCCTCACCTTGTATCCGAACACTTTCTTCTCTTTAATGTATTGTATAATGACATTATATTCATTAATTAACAATTAAAGAACATTTTTTACGTGAATATGGTTTATTATGGTTTCATTAAGTTATTTTATTGTCATTTGGATGAGTTTTAAATCTTAAATTCATTGTTTGGTAATGTTCGTTTTTATAGTTTTCTTGAACGGTTCACTTGTATTCATAAATGGAAGTTCGTGTAGAATATGGATAAACATCCAGAACTGATACTACATGTTATTAATTATATTACAGAATTTTAAATGATCTTATAATGAATTATGTTATATACCATGTGGATGAATCATTAGTTAAAATTTAATGATGATCGTTTGAGTTAATTTGGGCGGTTTTTCAACCACAACGAACTTGTTTGGTTTAATCATTTAGTAATATGTACATAAGTTAGTTATAGAAATTTAAATATGATATAATAAATATAAAATAATCTGGTTCAACCATAAAAATATTTTCATGACCAGATCTGAAGGCAGTAAAGAAAAATGAAAACATGTCGTTCTTAAAGGCGATATATTAATACCTCACGAACAACACTTTCTTTTCTAAAATAAAAAGAAGGGGATAAGGGGGTTGGATGATATCTTATCTCATTAGTATCATAAAATTACAGTATATGTGATATAATATATTTTTCATACCATTTTTATGAGGATATATGGGGATAGATTAAGAAAATAACTTGAAATTGAAAGGAAATTAAAGGAAAAGAGAGAGGGGAATTACCTCTTGAGATCCACATTAAGGAACCATCACTTGGTATTTTGATGAGACAAGAAGCTCTTGGACATGGTATAGGGGCTAAGAAATATTTTTGGTTAGATTTTATACAAGTATTTAAGCTTGATATGTGTGATAAAATGAGGGTGTGAAGGTGGTATTTATAGTGAAGGGGAGATGTGTTTTCTCAATATATTATTCATTAATTTATTATTTCTCCACAATAAAATTAATAGTGAGTATTATATGACTAATTAAAGTAATTTTATCAAGTGAATATGAGCCATATGTGCTCACATCAGCAGAAAATCACCCATTAATCTATAATTCATGAATTTAATTTATTTTGCAAATTATCGTATTTCACTATTTATAAAAAATTCAAGTATTTCAGAAAAATCCAAAAAATTCACCCTAAACATTTTTCGAAGTGTAGAATCCAAAAATGAATTAAATTTTTCAAAAATAATTTTATAAATATGATTAATTTAATTTTTAATTAAAATCATAATCTACTTGAAAAATACAGTTTTTAAAATTAAAACTTATTTTATAATGCTTTCAAAAATTACATAAGGTCTTATAAAATTATCTTAAAACCAGAAGAAATAGAATTTTTAATTTATGAAAACATTTTAGGAAAATAAATTTTTCTTTTAAATTAATTAATTAATTATAATTAATTATTAATGACTTACAAAAATACCAATATTTTTACTATGGTAAAATTGTCACTTATAAGATGCCCAAATTTTATTTAATCATTAATGGGTAAGGTTACTATTATTTTAGATGATTTAATATTCATAAGGGTTATATTACTACTCATAAGGGTAGGTTACTATTCATAAGTGTAGGTTACTATTTACCAAAAAATAATTTTTTCCTATCAGACTCTAAACATCTTACTGATCACAACCATGTATGTCAGATTTTCAAAATTAAAAACATAGAAGTGACAAAATTATGTTTAATGGTCACATAGTATTTAGTATCATTATGTTTTATTGTGCTTCCTAATGTGATTATACTATAAGTAATAATTATAAGAAGATAATTCCATTGATAAAACATTGGTTCGTTACATTCTTCTCCCCTTATGAAATTTTTCCCTCAAAATTTCATTTTACAGAAACATGTGAGCGTACTACTACTTCATCGCCTCCTCCAGTTCCCAAGTAGCTTCTTCAAACTTATGGTTCCTCCATAACACTTTGACAAGATGAGTTGTATTGCTATATAAAACCTTATCTCTCCGGTCCAGAATCTTTAATGGATGCTCCTCATAAGATAGATCATCCTCCAGTTGTACCTCCTATGAGTTCAGTACATGTGAGGGATTTGGTATATACTTCGTCAGGAGTGATACATGAAACACATCATGAACTTGATCCATATTCTGTGTAAGTACAAGCCGATATTCCATGAATTCTATGTGGTCAAGGATCTAAAAGGGTACAATGTACCTTGGTCTTAACTTCCATTTCTTTCTAAATTGCATGACTCTCTTCCATGGTGTTATTTGAAGGAAGAATTTATCTCCAGTGACAAAAATCCAAGTCCCTTCAATGGTTGTCAGCATAGCTCTTTTGTCGAATTTGAGTTGCTTTGATATGTTTCTGGATGACTTGAACTTTCTCTGTCATCTCTTGCACAAGATCGGGTCCAAGTAGATTTTTTTATCTAACTTCATCCCAAGAGGTTGGATTTCTACATCATTTTCCATACAAAGCTTCATATGGATCCATCTGAGTACTCGATTGGAAGCTATTGTTGTATGAGAACTCAACCAGTGTGAGATACTGATCTCATCCACCTTTGTATTCTAAAGAGAAGGCTCTTAGCATGTCTTCAAGC
Organism: Viscum album; assembly: GCA_963277665.1. NCBI lineage: Eukaryota > Viridiplantae > Streptophyta > Magnoliopsida > Santalales > Viscaceae > Viscum > Viscum album. The sequence goes on along the minus strand of OY728126.1, from coordinate 1,313,294,537 downwards.
ATTTGAATAGTCCTTTCAGATTGGCCATCAGTTTAGGGGTGACAGGCCATGTTGAAATTTAAATCAGTACTCATAGAATGTTGAAGGTTTCTCCAAAATTTAGATATGAACCTTGGATCATGATCAAATAAAATCGAGAGTGAAATACCATATAGTCTCACCACTTTATTCACATACATATTTTCAAGTTGTTCAAGTGAGAGATCATCCCAAATAGTGATAAAATGGACAGTATTGGTGAGTTGGTCAACCAGAAACCATATCATATTATTTCCCTTCAACATCTTCAGAAGACCCATGATAAAGTCCATAGTGACATTATCCCATTTCCACATGGGTGTAGGCAATGGTTGCATCATACCTTTGGACTTTTGTCGCTATGATTTAACTTACTGACATACCAAGAACCTTGAGATATATTCCGCAATATCCTTATTCATGTTATCCCACCAGAAGTGTTCTCAGAGATCTTGGAACATCTTGGTGCTACTAGAATGGATAGAGAAAGTTGAGCTACGTGCATTTTTCAATAGTTCATTCTTTATCCTGGGTGATGAAGGAACACAAAGCCATGTTCTAGACTGAATCACACCATCATCGCTGATATGGAACTTGTGCAACTTACCTTACTTTACTGCATTCACCTTATTTTGTAACTCTAGATCATCCCTTTATACCTCCTTAATCTTCTCTTGGATTGATAGTTGTGAAATCATTTAGGCAAGGTAGAATGTATCCCCTACCCTTATTATTTCCAAATCCATTTTTTGCATATCCAACAAGATATGGTATTTCTCAATCTATAACATGGATAGAGTAGCAAGTTCTTTTCTACATAGAGCATCAACTACCTTGTTTTCCTTACCAGGATGATAGTGAATAGAGAAATCATAGTTTTTGATTAGATCTAACAATATCCTTTGATGCATGTTGATATCCTTTTGTTTGAATATATACTTTAGGCTCTTTTGGTCAGTGTATATTTCAAACTTCTCACTATAAAGGTAGTGCCACCATATTTTCAAGGAAAAAAGAATGGCTTCTAGCTCTAGATCATGCGTCAGGTAGTTATGATCATGTACCTTCAACTACCATGAGGCATAGGCCATCACATGATCATTTTTCATGAGTACACAACCCAAGCCTTTCTTTGAAGCATCACTGTATATCACAAAACTTTCTCCACTTTTCAGTAATGTGAGTACAGGTGCAGTGATCAGCCTTCTCTTTATCTTTTTGAAGCTTTCCTCACATTCTTCTGTCCAGACTTACTTTACCTCTTTCCTTGTTAACTTAGAGGGCTTGAAAATCATGATAAATTTATCACAAAATGTCGGTAATACCCAGCTAATCCAGGAAATCTATGAATTTATGTGACACTAGAGGTTCTGGTATATTCCTCAATTTCCTTTGTTTTAGAAGGGTCCATATAAATTCCATCACTTTTGATCACATGTCCCAAGAACATGACTTGCTTCATCCAAAATTCACAGTTGTTGAACTTGGTGTACAACTTATACTTTATCAATATAGCCAACACAAGTCTTAGATGTTCTTCATGTTACTCCTTACTTTAGATTATATGATAATATCATCAATAAACACTACCAAAATTTTTTCAAGGTAATTTCTAAAGAATCTATTCATCAAATCCATGAATATTTTAGGGGAATTAGTAAGTATAAAGGGCATCATAAGAAACTCGTAGTTCCCATACCCTGTACCGAAGGAAGTCTTTTGAATATCTTCCTTCTTCACTGTTAGCTGATGATATCCAAAATGAAGATCCACCTTTGAGAAGTATTGAGCTCCTCTTAGCTAATTGAAAAAGTCTTAAATCCTTGGAATATGATACTTTTTCTTTATGGTGATCTTGTTGAGTTCCTGATAATCGATACACAACAACATTTTTCTATCCTTCTTCTTCACAAAGAGAACTGGCGCACCCCAAGGTGATGCACTAGGGTGTATGAACCCTTTGTCCAAATTCTCTTGCAGCTGCTTCTTTAACTCCTCCAGTTCGATAGGAGCCATCCTATAGGGACACTTTGTGATAGGAGTAGCTCTGATTATGAGTTATATTGAGAACTCTACCTCACATTTTGGGGGAAGTCCGGGTAACTCTTCAGGAAATATGTCACCATATTCCCTCACGATGGGAATTTATACAAGGTTGAGACTTTATTTTGACTCAACCATTTAGGAGAGGTATTCTTCTTCATAGGGTATCAACACCCACACTGTTGAAATATTTTTGAAATGAGATTCATGATCTTCCTTGAAATTATAGAGAAGTATGTGATGGTTCTAAATATGAAAAGATATTTCCTTTTTCCGACAATTGATATGTGCTCTATATAACGAGAGCCAATCCATTCCCATTATAACATCGAATTCCACCAAGGGAAGTATTATGATATTTGATGGAAGAATCTTCCCACATATGCCAACATGATAATATTCAAGCACCTGGGTTGCAATGATTGCACCACTCGGTATTTTTACATATATCTCTACTTAAGGGTTTCAGGGCTTCAATTATATAGTTCTAGAAAAATTTCAAGATATAAAGAGTTAGAATCAAATAAGACCTTTTCCATTCTTGAGTGAATAGGAATTGTACCATGTATGACTTCATTATCTTGCTCCACTTTCGTTGTAGTGATGGCATAAGCCTTCCCTTGTTCCTTTGGATTTTGTGGCTGCTAACAATGATTACCCTCGAGGAATCAGGGTTTAGTGAACTGGATTGCATAGTGACCTTTCCCCCTATAGTTATAGCATTGAACCATGGGTGGTTATCTCCTTTATTCCATCACATTATCCTTCCTTATCATATCTTTTCGACATTCTTGAGCATGGTGTCCTTATTTACCACACTTTAATAATTTACACATCCCTTTGAGATAGTTCCCAGGATGCAACTTCTCACATTTTTGGCATGTGGGTCGTTGAGTTTTCTTCCCACATTTATCATTAGATCCACCATCTTGAAACTCCATCTTTCATTTTTATCTACATAGCCATGAGACCATTCTCTAAACACTATATCCACTTTGAGATCACATCGTACAACTTCTTTATAACTCCTAGTGTCTTGAATTGAAATAGCCTTTTGAAGGCGTGGTTTTAATCCACTAAAGAATCTATCAAATTTTCTATCATTGTTGACAACAAAACCCGAAGCTTACCTTGCAAGCCTCGTGAAATTCGCTTCCTAGGTTGTGAAAAATTCTCCTTCCTTTTTCTTGATCTCTATGAATTCTATTCCCATATTTGTATGAAGAGTTTGTAGGAAATACTCATTAAGAAACATGATCTTAATGTCTTCCCATTCCATCTCTTCAATTTCACCCCTTTTATTGGTGTTCTTAATCAAATCCCACCATTGATCGGCCTATCCATCTAGATAATAAACAGCTAGTGTCACCTTCTCCATATCAGAACAGTGGAGCACAAAAAAGATATTCTCCATAGAGTTGACCTATTATTCCGCAACTACTGGATCAGAAGATCCACTAAACTCCAGTGGTCGTTTCCACATAAAACACTATATATCCAGTTTATCCCTCTTTGGTGAAGGAGGGAGTTCCCCATTTTTCTTATTATTGTTCATAACCTGATATAGTTGGGTAAGAATTTCCATGAGGTTTTTAACTCCACCTCCCAAAGCATTGGGGATGTTTTTCAGGAAATAATTTCATTAAACCTCATACAGGTTTTTGGCCTGGTTTCTCTTGGTTCCCACCATTTTCTAAAATAGAAAAGGTTAGAAGAAAACATAAGTCATCGATTCATAAATAAATAACATATTAATTTTTACAATTTACACTAAAAGTATAACTTATGGGATCCCTATGTAAATCTTATTTTGTTCATATTTGTACTTAGTCTCATGTTAGAGGTTTTCTCTAGGGTTCAATAATCTTAATTCCCAAATTAACTAATCCTTTTCTCTGATACCAACTATAGAGACCATGCCTTTTCTTACATTACTATTACATCATTATAAAGATAAAAAACATAATAGTATTACACCATGAGGATCTAGAGTTTTAGTTTCTTGGGAATAATAGGACCAAACATAACATTTATAAGATCAAACATAAACAATTATTTAATTCCTTATTCTATAGCTTCTTATTGGCACTTGACATATCCTTAGAACATGTAGTTACCTGAGGATATACATCAAAAAGGGTGAGTTATAACCCAGTAAGAGGATAGATAATAATAATATATCATGGTGTGAGCATAATCATAACATCATCATCAAAATCATAATACTAAACATTTATAAAATACTTGAAATGTTCCAATGCATAAAAATTAAACATCATGTCTTAGTGGTCATCTACCACACATAGTTGTGAACAATGAAAACATCATGTTCACACATCATTTCACTTTTACTCATGATATTCATCACTTTACTTAATTCATTAGAGTACTGCATAATTCCAGGATCACTCATCACATTCAAACATTCATATTGCGCTATATAATTTAGGGTGTTCCCATCACATCATAATATTTACATTATCATGCACGCCACATTAAAAATATGTAAAACTTGAAAATAATATAACCCATGGAAATAAATGGTTTTCACATAATAAATCATACTTTCATAAACATTTGGTCTCCAAAATAAAGAGGGAATACCATTCTTGACATAGAACCATTAACCATTAGTGAAGAGTGAAACAATAATCAAGAAGTAAAAAGGGTGAGTTTATTTGAAAGAAGAGTTATTTCAGAAAACATTGGGTTTTTCATAAAATAAATTAGAGAACATTTATATATTATAAAATTTAAGATACTGATGAATAAATTATTTTTAAGGAGAACCCATAGTGAACATGGAGTGAAATAGGGAGAACCCGAAGAAAGAAAGTTGGGTTCGAGAATTTCCCCTCACCTTGTATCCGAACACTTTCTTCTCTTTAATGTACAGTATAATGACATTATATTAATTAATTAACAATTAAATAATTTTTTTTACATGAATATGGTTTATTATGGTTTCATTAAGTTATTTTATTTTCCTTTGGATGAGTTTTAAAGCTTAAATTTATTGTTTGGGAATGTTTGTTTTTATAGTTTTCTTGAACGGTTTACTTTTATTCATAAATGGAAGTTCATGTAAAACATGGATAAACATCCAGAACTGATATCACATGTTATTAATGATATTAAGGAATTTTAAATGATCATATAATGAATTATGTTATATAACATGTGGATGAATCATTACTTAAAATTTAATGATGATCGTTTGAGTTAATTCAGGCGGTTTTTCAGCCACAACGAACTTGTTTTGTTTAATCATTTAAAAATATATACATAAGTTAGTTACAGAAAAATAAATATGATATAATACATATAAAATAATATGGTTCAACCATAAAAATAGTTTCATAACCAGATTTGAAGGCAGTAAATAAAAATGAAAACATGTCGTTCTTGAAGGTGATAAATTAACACCTCACGAACAACGTTTTCTTTTCTAAAATAAAAAGAAGAGGATAAGGGGGTTGGATGATATATTATCTCATTAGTATCATAAAATTATATTATATGTGATATAATATAGTTTCCATACCATGTGGATTAGGATAGATGGGGAGAGATTAAGAAAAGAACTTGAAATTGAAAGGAAATTAAAGGAAAAGAGAGAGGGGAATTACCTCTTGAATCCTCCTCTTGAGATCCTCATTAAGGAACCTTTGATTGGTATTTTGATGATACAAGAATCTCTTAGAGATTGGGTAGGGGCTAAAGAATATTTTTTGTTAGATTTTATACAAGTATTGAAGCTTGATATGTGTGAGTAAATGAGGGTGTGAAAGGTGGTATTTATAGTGGAGGGGAGAGGGGTTTTCTCAATATATTATTCATTAATTTATTATTTCTCCACAAGAAAAGTAATAGAGAATATTTCATGACTAATTAAAGTAATTTTATAATTTTAATCTGAACCATATGTTCTCACATCAGCAGAACATCACCCATGACTCTATAATTCATGAATTTAATTTATTTTGTAAATTATTATATTTCACTATTCATAAAAAAATCTGGTATTTCAAAAAAATCCCAAAAATTCACCCTAACCATTTTTCTAGATTTATAATCCAAAAATGAAGTCCATTTTTCAAAAATAATTTTCTAAATATGATTAATTTAATTTTTAATTAAAATCATAATTTACTTGAAGAATATAGTTTTTAAAATAAAACTGATTTTATAATGCTTTAAAAAATTTCATAAGGTATTATAAAATTATCTTAAAACCAAAAGACTTAAAATTGTTAATTTATGAAAACATTTTAGGAAAATAAATTTTATTTTAAATTAATTATTTAATTATAATTAATTATTTATGACTTAAAAAAATACCAATATTTTTACTATGGTCAAATTGTCACTTATAAGATGCCTAAATTTTATTTAATCATTCTGGGTAAAGTTACTATTATTTTGGAAGATTTACTAATTATAAGGGTCATATTACTATTCATAAGTGTAGGTTACTATTCATAAGGGTAGGTTACTATTCACCAAAATTTAATTTTGTCCTATCGGACTTCAAACATCTTACTGATCACAACTGTGTATGTCGGATTCTCGAAATTCAAAACATAGAAGTGGAAAAATTATGCTTAATGGTCACATAGTATTTAGTATTATTATATTTCATTGTGCTTCCTAATGAGATTATACTATAAGTCATAATTATAAGAAGGAAATTCCATATATAAAACATTAGGTCATTACATTATTCCCCCCTTACGAAATTTTTTCCCTGAAATTTTGTTTTACACAAACAGGTGAGGGTACTACTCCTTCATCGCCTCCTCCAGTTCGCAAGTAGCTTCTTCAAACTTATGATTCCTCCACAACACTTTGACAAGGTGGGTTGTCTTATTTAATAAAACCTTATATCTTCGATCTAGAATCTTTATTGGCTACTCCTCATAAGATAGATCATCCTCCAGTTGTACCACCTCTGAGTTCAGTACATGTGAGGGATCTGATATGTACTTCGTCAGGAGTGATACATGAAACAGATCATGAACTTGAGCCATATTTGGTGGAAGTACAAGACGATAGGTCAAAGATACTATGCGGTCAAGGATCTCAAATGGGATAATGTACATTGGGCTTAACTTCCCTTTCTTTCCAAACCACATGACTCTCTTCTATGGTGATATTCGAAGGAAGGCTTTATCTCCTACATCGAACTCTAAGTCCCTTCAATGGTTTCCAACATAGATATTTTGATGACTTTGAGAAGCTTTGATATGTTTCTGGATGACTTGAACCTTCTCTGTGATTTCTTTCATAAGATTGGGTCCAAGTAGCTTTTTTTCTCCAACTTCATCCCAACAGGTTGGAGTTATACATCGCTTTTCATATAAAGATTCATATAGATCTATCTGAATACTTGAGTGGAAGTTATTGTTGTTTGAGAACTCAACCAATGAGAGATACTGATCCCATCCACCTTTGAAATCTAAAGATTAGGATCTTATCATGTTTTAAAGCCTTTGAATAGTCCTTTCAGATTGTCCATCAGTTTGAGGGTGATAGGCCATGCTGAAATTTAATTCAGTACTCATAGCATGTTGAAGGATTCTCCAAAATTTTGATGTGAACCCTGGATCATGATTAGAGACAATGGAGAGTGGAACACCATGCAGTCTCACCACTTCCTTCACATATATCTTTGAAAGTTTTTCAAGTGAGAGATCTTCCCGAATAGTGATAAAATGGGCAGTCTTGGTGAGTCGGTCAACCACAACCCATATCACATTATTTCCCTTTGACGTATTTGGGAGACCCATGATAAAGTACATAGTGACATTCTCCCATTTCTGCATGGGTATAGGAAATGGTTTCACCATCCCTTTGGACTTTTGTCACTCTAGTTTAACTTTTTGACATACCAAACACCTTGAGATATATTCCGCAATCTCCTTCTTCATGTTATCCCACCAGAAGTGTTCTCAGAGATATCAGTACATATTGGTGCTACCAGGATGAATAAATATAGTTGATCTATGTGAATTTTCCAATATCTCATTCTTTATCCTGGGTGATGAAGGCACAAAAATCTACATTACATATCGAATCACACCATCATTGTCGATATGGAACTCATGCAGCTTACCTTCCTTTACTGAATTCACCTTATTTTGTAACTACAGATCATCCCTTTGTTCCTCCTTAATATTCTCTTGGATTAATAATTGAGCAATAATTTGGGAAAGGTAGAATATATCACCTACCCTTATAATTTCCAAATCCATCCTTTTTATATCCAAGAATATAGGGTCTTTCTCAATTCGTAACATGGATAGAGTAGTAGGTTATTTTCTTTGTAGAGCATCAGATACCTTGTTTACCTTGCCAGGATGATAGTGAATAGAGCAATCATAGTCCTTGATTAGCTCTAACCATATCCTTTAACGCATGTTGAGATCCTTTTGTGTGAATATATACTTTAAGATTTTGTGGTCGGTGTATATGTCACACTTCTCACCATAAAGGTAGTGCCACCATATTTTCAAGACAAAAATCATGACTGCCAGCTCTAGATCACACGTCGGGTAGTTCTTCTCATGGATCTTCAATAGCTGTTAGGCATAGGCTATCACATTATCATTTTATATGAGTATAAAACCTAAGAAATTCTTTGAATCATCACTATATATCACAAAAAATTCTCTAATTTTTGGTAATGTGAGTATATGTGCATTGATTAGTCTTATATTTAGCTCCTTGAAGCTTTCCTCACATTCTTTTGTTCAGTCATAATTTACCCCTTTCCTTATAAACTTAGTTATAGGTCTCGACAATCATGATAAATTTCTCACAAAACGTCGGTAGTACCCAGCTAATACAAAAAAACTATGGATTTCTATGACACTTTAGGGTCTGGGCCATTCTTCAATAGCCTTTTTTTATAAGGGTCCATAGAAATTTACTCAATTGTGATCACACATCCCAAGAACGTGACCTACTTCATCCAAAAGTCACACTTTCTAAACTTAGAATACAACTTATCCTTTCTCAATGTCACAAACACAAGTCTTATATGTTCTTCATGTTCCTCCTTGCTCTTGAAGTATATGAGAATATCATCAATAAAAACCACCCTAAATTTTTCAAGGTAATGTCTAAAGACTCTATTCATAAAATCCATGAAGATTTCAGGGGTATTAGTAAGTTCGGAGGGCATCACCAGAAACTCATAGTACCCATACCTTGTACGGAAGGCAGTATTCTAAATATATTCCTTCTTCAAATTTAGCTAATGATATCCAGAACTAATATCCACATTTGAGAAGTATTTAACTCCTCTTAACTGATCAAATAAGTCATCAATCCTTGGAAGAGGATACTTGTTCTTTATGGTGATTTTGTTGAGTTCCCTGATAATCGATACATAGACACATTTTTTCATACTTCTTCTTCACAAAGAGCACTGGAGCACCCCAAGGTGATGCACTAGGGAGTATGAACCTTTTGTCCAAATTCTCTTTAAGCTACTTATTTAACTCCTCTAGTTCGATATGATCCATCCTATAGGGACACTTTGAGGTAGGAGTAGCTCTAGTTATGAGTTCTATTGAGAACTCTACCTCACTTATTGGGGGAAGTCCAAGTAAATCTTCATAAAATATGTCACCGTATTCCCTTATGATGGAAATTTCTGCAAGGTTGATACTTTATTTTGACTCAACCATTTGGGAGAGGTATGCTTCTTCATTGGGTATCAACACCCACAACCTTAAATAATTTTTCAGAGGAGATTCATGATATTAATTGAATTTTTAGAGGAGTATGGGATGGTTCAAAATATGAAAAGATATTTCCTTTTCCCGACAGTTGATATGTGCTCTATATAATTATATCCAATCCATTCCCATTATAACATCTAATTCCACTAAGGGAAGTATTACGATATTTTCTGGAAGAATCTTCCCACATACGCCAAGAGGAGAAGATTCAAACACTTGGGTTGCAATGATTGCACCACTTGGTGGTTTTACAGATATCTCTACTTCAAGGTTTCAAGGATTTGATTATATAGTTCTATCAAAATTTCAAGATATAAAGGAATCCGTAGAACCAGAATCAAATAATAATTTTTCCATTATTGAGTGAATAGGAAGTGTACCTTGTACAACTTCATTGTCTTGATCTAATTCCACTATAGTAATGGCATAAGCCTTCCATTTTTTCCTTTGTATTTGGTGGATACTGATTCTGATTAACCTTGAGGAATCAAGGTTTAGTACACTGGATTTCATAGTGCCCTTGCTCCCTACAATTGTAGCATTGAACCATGGGTGATTCTCTTATTTATTCCACCACATTCTTCTTAATTATCATGTATTTTCGATACTATTGAGAATGGTGTCCTTATTTCCCACACTTTAATCATTTAAACATCCCTTTGAGGAAGTTCCCATGATACAACTTCCCACATTTTTTTCATGTGGGTCATTGAGTTTTCTTCCCACCTTTATCATTAGATCCACCATCTTGAAACTTCATCTTTCATTTCTTATCAACATAGCCATGGGACTATTCTCCAAACTTCATATACACTTTGATATCACATCAAAAAAAATCTTAATAACTCCCTAAAGTATCTAATTGCAAGATCATTTCGAATGTTTGGTTTTAATACACTAAAGAATATATCAATTTTTCTATCATCATTGATAACAAAACCCTAAGCATACCTTGAAAGCCTTGTGAAATTCTCTTTATAAGTTGTGATAGATTCTTCTTCCTTTTACTTGATCTCTATGAATTTTATCTCCAAATTCATACAAATAGTTTGTGGGAAATACTTATTAAGAAAAATTATCTTAAAGTATTCCCATTCCATCTCTTCAATTTCTCCCCTTGGCTTTGTGTTCTTAATCAAAGCCTACCATTGATCGAACTCTCCATTTAGATGATAAACGGATAGTGTCACCTTATCCATATCAGAATAGTGAAGCATAGAAAAGATATTCTCCATGGATTTGACCTAATGTTCCATAACTAGTGGAACAGAATATCCACTAAACGTCGGTGGTCGTTGCCGCATAAAACACTTGATAGCTAGTTGTTCCCTCTTTAGTGAAGGAGGAAATTCTACATTATTTTGGTTATTGTTCATAACATGATATAGTTGGGTAAGTATTTCCATGAGGTTTTTAACTCCACCTCCCAAAGCAGTGGGGATGTTTTTCAGGAAATCATTGCATTGACCCTTGCATGTGTTGTTGGCCTCGTTTCTCCTGGTTCCCACCATTTTCTAAAATATAAAAGGTTAGAAGAAAACATAAGTCATTGAGTCATGAACAAATAACATATTCATTTGTACAATTTACACTAAAATTATAACTTATGGTATACCTATGTAAAGCTTCTCGTGTGCATATTTTTACTTATTCTCATGCTAGAGGTTTTCTCTAGGGTTCACTAATCTTAATTCCCAAATTAACTAAACATTTCCTTTGATACCAACTATAGTGACCCTTCCTTTTATTATATTACTATTACATCATTATAAATATAAACAACATAATAGTATTACACCACGAGGATCCATAGGTTTAGTATCTTGGGAAAACTAGGACCAAACATAAAATTTACAACATCAAACATAAAAATTTATTTAATTCCTTCTTCTCTAGCTTCTTATTGGCACCTTACCTCTCCTTAGAACATGTAGTAACCTAAGGATATACATCAAAAATGGGTGAGATATAGCCCAATAAGAGGATAGATAAGAATAATATATAATGGGGTGAGCATAATCATAAAATCACCATCAAAATAACAAGAGTAAACATTAATAAAAGACTTGAAATGTGGAAATTCATAAAAATGAAACATCATGTATTAATGGTCATCTACCACACATAGTTGTGAACAATGCTAGAATCATGTTTACACATCATTTAACTTTTACTAATGAGATTCATTAATTTTCCCAATGCATTGGAGTGCTCTATAATTCTAGGCTCACCTGTTACATTCAAACATTCATATTGTGCTATATAATTTAGGGTGCACCCATCACATCATAATATTTACATTGTCATGAATGCCACATTAAAAATATATAAAACTTGAAATTAACATAACCCATGGAAAGAAATGGGTTCTACATAATAAATCATACTTTCATAAACATTTGGTCCCAAAAATAAAGAGGTAATATCATTCTTGACATAGAACCATTTGGTCCCATGTTTGGGCCTTCGGTCCACCAATTTGGTCCCCGAGTCCTTTAAGGCCTTCGGGCCACCCAGGACTTCGGGTTAGTAAGGCCTTCGGGCCACCTCAAGGCCTACGGGCCACCTTAAGTGCAGATGAAAACTAGACAACCTACCATAGAAGAAGATAAATGGATTCCAAGAATCAGAGGGTATGACACCTTCCATCGGGAAAAGCCTGTGCATGCACAGAAAAGCCTAGTAGAATAGCCATGCGAAGGTGGAGAGATGATTTCATGATGAAGATGCTGGGGAGTAGTTCCAAGTAGTTAGTCTGGGTTGCATGTAATGTTTGAAGCCTACGGGTAATTAATTCCTCTAAGCCCTTCAGGCCATGTAATAGTTATGCCTACGGGCCTTGTAAGGGTTTCATCTCACCCCTTAAAAGTTGTATTATCAAAAATCAATAAAAAATGAAGGCCTTCTGGCCATTGGAGGGTAAAAAGAGTGAAACAATAATCAAGAAGTAAAAAGGGTGCCTTTATTTAAAAGAAGAGTTATTTTGGAAAACATTGTATTTTTCATAAAATAAATTAGAGAACATGTATATCCTAGAAAAGGTAAGATAATTATGAATAAATTATTTTTAAGGATAACCCATACCGAACATGGAGTGAAAGAGGTAGAACTCGAAGAAAGAAAGTTGGGTTCAAGAATTTCCCCTTACCTTGTATCCAAATGCTTTCTTCTATTTAATGTACTGTATAACAAAATTATATTCATTAATTGAAAATTACAGAACCTTGTGTACATGAATATGGTTTATTATGGTTTCATTAAGTTATTTTATGGGCCTTTGGATGAGTTTAAATCTTAAATTCATTGTCTGGGAATGTTCATTTTTATAGTTTTCTTGAACGGTTCACTTGTATTCATAAATGGAAGTTCATGTAGAACATGGATAAACATAAAAAACTGATATTACATGTTATTGATAATATTACATGATTTTAAATGATATTATAATGAATTATGTTATATACCATGTGGATGAATCATTAGTTAAAATTTAATGATGATTGTTTGGGTTAATTCAGGCGGTTTTTCGACCACAATGACCTTGTTTTGTTTAATCATTTAGTAATATGTACATAAGTTAGTTATAGAACATTAAATATGATATAAAACATATAAAATAATCTGGTTCAACCCTAAATATTTTTTCATGACCAGATCTGAAGGAGGTAAAGAAAAATGAAAACATGTTGTTCTTGAAGGTGATAAATTAACACCTCACGAACAACGTTTTCTTTTCTAAAATAAAAAGAAGAGGAGAAGGGGGTTGGATGATATATTATACAATTTTTATAACAAAATTAAATTATATGTGAGATAATATAGTTAACATACCATGTTGATGAGGATAGGTGGGGAGAGATTAAGAAAAGAACTTGAAATTGAAAAGAAATTAAAGGAAAGGAGAGAGATGGGAATTACACCTTGAATCCTCCTCTTGAGATCCGCCTTAAGAAACATAGGCTTGGTATTTTGATGAGACTAGAAGCTCTTATAAATGGGGGAGGGGATATGAAATATTTTTGGTCAGATTTTAGACAAGTCAGGAAGCTTCATAGGTGTGAGTAAATGAGGGTGTGAAGGGTGGTATTTATAGTGGAGGGGAGAGGGGTTTTCTCAATATATTATTCATTAATTTATTATTTATCCACAAGAAAAGTAATAGAGAGTATTCCATGACTAATTAAAGTAATTTTATCATGTGAATCAGAACCATATCTACTGACATCAGCAGAATATCACCCATGGCTCTATAATTTATGAATATAACTTATTTTGTAAATTGTCGTATTTCACTATTCGTAAAAAATTCAAGTATTTCAGAAAAATCCCAAAAATTCATCCTAACCATTTTTAGAAGTTTAAAATCCAAAAATGAATTCCATTTTTCAAAAATAATTTTCTAAATATGATTAATTTAATTTTTAATTAAAATCATATTTTACTTGAAAAATACATTTTTTAAAATTTAAACTGATTTTATAATGCTTTAAAAAATTACATAAGGTCTTATAAAATTATCTTAGAACTATAAGGAATATAATTGTTAATTTATGAACACATTTTAGGAAAATAAATTTTCTTATAAATTAATTAATTATTTATGACTTACAAAAATACCAATATTTTTACTATGGTAAAATTATCACTTATAAGATGCCTAAATTTTATTTAATCATTCATGGGTGAGGTTACTATTATTTTGGACGATTTAATATTTATAAGGGTCATATTACTATTCATAAGGGTAGGTTACTATTCACCAAAAATTATGTTTGTCCTATCAGACTCCAAACATCTTACAAATCACAACCGTTTATGTTGGATTTTCAAAATTCAAAACATAGAAGTAGAAAAATTATGTTTAATACTCACATAGAATTTATTATCATTATATTTCATTATGATTCCTAATGTGATTATACTATAAGGAATAATTATAAGAAGGTAATTCCATTGATAAAACATTGGGTTATTAGAGACTAAATTAATTGAAGCATGTCTAAGCTTGTTTGGTTTGATTAAGGACCACCCCATGGGTGCATTTCCCTCAGATGACCATTGTTTAGCCATTTGGCCTAGGATGCCTATGGGAATGATTTTGTTTCCCTTTTTAGTGTTCTTTAAAATGAAATTGGTTAATTGAATTTTTCCCATGTGAGATGACAATTTCTTAAGCCTTATAATAGTTTAATTGATATATTTTCTTATTATATATAAACTGCCCACGTGATTTGTTTGTTTGTTAACCATGTAATAGTGTAATTTGCAATAATTTTTAATTATGATGAAATGTTGATATACTAGGCTCATCCTTGATTGAAACATGATGAAATGCTAATATACTGGGCTCAACCCTGATTGAAACATGCTGAAATGCTTATATACCAGGTTTTACACTAACACATGTTGAAATTATAATATACCATGCTCATCCCTATTTGAACTATACTGAAATGATTATACATTAGAATTGTCCCGAAAACATATTTAAATGGAATGAATTATGATGTGTCTACCAAGATAAAGCACAATCTTGGATTTGGTCTTCCCTTCTTTTTTTTAGATAGCCTCTTGAGGTATCTGTTATGCTTCCTTTATATAGGGCATTGATGGGATTTGGATGGATCCCGAGACTTATATAATTCAATGTAATTGAATTAATTAAATAATGTGATATGAATGTAATGAATTCAAGTTCTTGTAGGTTTTTTAGTTTTTATTACTTCTTAGTTTACTACTTTCACTATTGTACACTATTTGTTACATATATTCACTAATAGATTGGAATAGACCTTTGGTGGTTTTTTATTGGGATTTATTTTTCACACCCTATTTGGGTCATATTTTTGGACCGAAGCATATATTATATTGCTGCAGGTGTTGAAAAAGGAAAGTTCCCTTTTACAAGTACTTGATATGCTATTTAAGAGCAGGAGAGTATGGGACCAAGTCGAGGATTGAGATGCTTTTGATATTTATTTTGTATTTATGTACCTTGGTATTGTATCATGTATTTGACTAAAGTGTATCTTATTTTTGATATTTTATATAACATGTGACATAGAGCATCATTCCTTTGTTTTCTCTGACATATGGTTATTTTTATTACTAGTCTTCTGCTATTTATTTCTATTATGGTTTTACTACTTCTACTATTGAATTGTTATTGTTTCTGCTGTGTTACAGTCTACTAATGAGGGCATAGTTTCCCCACTATCACACATATTCCATCACTTCTAGTCGTTAACCTCTAGAGTTTGGGGAAATGAGCTTGAGGTCATGTGGCCAACCGTGTATGGGGCACCGGTTGAGTGGCACCCAGATCCGGGACGTTAAAAAGTGGTATTAGAGGGGTTATTTTCTCATTTGACATATTGTTTGGTGATATTAGTCAGGGATAGAAAGGAAATGGAGTTTGGTAATAAAATGTGCCCAATAGTAGCTACCCCACGTATAGGGAAAAGCTAAATTATCTCAAATTGACTTGTGATTTTTGGATTTTGGGTTGTTACAGTTGATTCAATTTCACCATTGGGTGATACACTTGTTTTGTACTATTATTATTGATATTATTGTGGTTCTATTTTTTTGAAACCCAATGATATGAGGGTATGCCATCTCATGCATCATATAAGAACCTATTAGAAATCACATGCCATGCATTCTTTCCATGCCATTTAGAGAGCATTACTGATTGCATGTTGTTTTGATAGATATTGTGCTAGAGATATATGTTGTTATGATAGGTACCATGATAGATATACCTACTATTATGATAGGTGTATTTATACATGTTATGGTTCAAATTGTATGGATGCAAATCTTTGATCCTTGATATGTATGGGCCTGCTTGGATCAAAATTTGGTGGATCATGTTTCAGCCTTTTTTATAGAATTTTATTGTGATATGTTATGCTTGGGGGCCAAAATTTAATTTTTGGGGAGTATGGGACCTCACAAATCAGAATTTGACATGCCACTGGTTGGTTTTTCTGTGAAATAGGGGTTTTATGGGAAATTTGGAGTTTCTGTCCTAAAAAACCTAGTTTACACGATGTGTAGTTTATGCCAACACACCGTGTGTTATTCTTGTTTGGGGAAGAAAGATTTATTTTCATGGTTACACGCCATGTAATCATAGTACACACTGTGTGGTAAGTAACCATGTGCCTGGCCGTGTGATAAAGAACACATTATGGTGGGTTTTGCAAGTACACGACTATGTACTTTCAGTACATGCCACGTGGGCTTACTTAGATAGACCCCATGTGAATCTGACTGTATACAAGTACATGGAAAAGAGGGGGGACTTGTGTACATGCTGTGTACCCGACTAACATGCCGTTTACCATGGGTGTTTACATGCCCATGATAGAAAAAGTACATGACCATGTAAGAGCTTAAGTGTACATGCCGTGTATGGTATCTACATGCCATGTACTCATCTTTTGTTAACTTTTAAGGTCTTTCTGCTCTTGTTTAGTTATTTCACTCTTGAACTGTGAAACTTGTTCACAACTTGAACAGAGGTATGTGCTTGACCTTGTAGAGACACGCCTCCACGATGACCTCTAGTTTTACACTAGGAGAGTGGTGATGATAATACCCCAAAGATGGTAGGCCATGGGCTACCAGTGGATCCTCCAATTGTGTCATTTATGTCACCAGCTATTATACCAGATGCAGGTGCTGATGCATAGTTCTGTGAAGGATTTAGTAGGTTCATGAAAACCTTTCAAGGTGCACCACAACCTACCATGTATATGGAAGATCTTACGCAAGTGTTCTAGAAACATTATCCTTCAACATTTTTGGGGGATGGTGGACCACAAACTATAGATTCATGGATGGAGTCCATGCTTACAATCTTCGAGCATCTAGAGATGCCTCTTGAGAGGAGGGTAAATCTTGCAACATATATGAT
The DNA here is from genome assembly GCA_963277665.1 of Viscum album. Taxonomy (NCBI): domain Eukaryota; kingdom Viridiplantae; phylum Streptophyta; class Magnoliopsida; order Santalales; family Viscaceae; genus Viscum; species Viscum album. The sequence continues at coordinate 1,313,276,804 of OY728126.1, read as the reverse complement.
ATGTGATTATACCAAGAGATGGTGGGATTTTATCACTATTGTAGGGAATCATCAGGATATGACATGGGAAGAATTTTAGATGGTCTTTTATGATTATTATTTTCTCGAGACGTTGAGGGCTGACCGAGCCCAGAAGTTCATGCACTTAGATCAGGGAACACTATTAGTTATGGACTATTCTACCCAGTTTACTAAACTTCAGTGATTTGAACCTATTCTAATGGGTGACAATGTATTGAAATCTAGACGATTTGAGGATGGTCTCAAGTTCAACATTTGATCACAGGTGAATGTATTCAGGTTTAATTTTGTATTTAATATTATGAATCAGGTGCTGATTACCGAACGCAACCTATGCGAGTCTAGAGGTGTAAGACAGGGCGGTTCGACACTGAGATCTGATATTGTTTTTACCATAAAGAAGAAGCATCGTCTGGAGTTTTCTTGTGGTGATAATAGTAGTCAGAACATATCTTATGGTAGCCAGGTGAGGTGCTACTTGTGCGGAAAGGTTGGTCATAATAAACCTCAGTGGCATATGGACCCAATAGAGTTCCGAGCTTGTGGTAAGATGGGTTATTTATAGCGTTTATGTAGGATGTTTCCACCACCATCTAGTGAGAGAGGATTTTCAAAAAATCCACATTTAGGAGAGAGGTCAACAGCTTCTCACCAGTCAAGGAACTGAAATACATTAGGCCATTCAGGTCGAGGTGGTGGCCATGGTTGTGGTAGCTAGACCCCATGATCTCAACGACAGTAGGGCGAGTCATCTCAGGGTAGCTGGATAGTGTCTTAGGACTGTAGTACAGGTCAGAATTATGTAGTGAAACAGACCTAGTAGAAGAAGGATCCCATACCCTCTACTATCATAGGTACTATTCTAGTCACCTCCATTTTAGCCTATACACTTTTTGATACAAGGTATTTACATAGTTTTATATCTGTGCTCGCTGTGGATACCCTTGGGATCTGTGTTTTTAATTATGATGATGTTATGATGCTAGAATCTCCATTAGGGATTAGAATGATAAGTGTGCATTAGTGCAAGGAGTTACCTCTTGAGGTTGGTCGGTGTCACTTCTTATGGGACCTCTACATCTTAGAGATGACATGATTTGATGTCATTCTCATAATGGACTGGCTAGTATCCTTTCAAGCCTTTGTCGATTTCTATTTCCACAGGGTGAGATTTATGTCACCAGAGGGAAGACCGTTTCTATACAAGGGTGAATGGAATGTCTAGGCGAGCTGAGGTGGACCCGAGTATCATGGGCTGGGAGGGATGACAAACCATATTGTGAGTTTATATCTAGATGAACAGGGGACATGTCAGATAGATTTAACTCCTATATTTTTTCGTTTCAGGGATATCTTCCCAAATGAATTTTCAGGCCTAACTATAGTGAGAGAGGTAGAGTTCTCTATCGTTCTAGTACTAGGAGCTGCATCGGTATCCATTCCTCCTTATAGGATGGCTATAATAGAGTTTCAAGAGATCAAAAGGAAGCTAGAGTATTTGGAGGCTAAGGGTTTTATCCAAACTAATACTTATCCTTGGGGTTTGTTGGTCCTTTTAAAAAAAGGAAGATGGTACCCTTAGACTATGCGTGGATTATCAAAAATTGAACCAGTTGAAGGTTAAGAATCAATATCCTCTACCATGAATAGATGATCTGTTCATTTAGCTCTAAGGATATCGAATAATCTCTAAGATCAATTTGAGATATGGTTATCATCAAGTGCATGTTATATCATCATACATTCCTCACACAACCTTTCAGAGTAGGTATGGTTTGTATGAGTATTTGGTCATGCCGTTCGGTCTCATGAACGTGCCTGCAGTCTTTATGAAACTGATGAACCGAGTTTTCCATCCTTATATTGACTCGTTCATTGTGGTTTTCATGGATGATATCTTGGTGTATTATCACAATCGACATGACCATGACAAACATCATGAGATCATTTTGAGTACACTGAGAGAGAATCAGTTATATGATAAGCTCACAAAGTGTCACTTCTGGATGGATTAGATTCACTTCCTAGGTCACATCATCTTAGATACAAGAGTATCAGTGGAACCAAAGAAGGTGACAGTAGTAGTTTCCTGGGAACAACCCAAGAATTTCTTTGAAATACGAGGTTTCTTGGGGCTAGATGGTTACTACAGACACTTCATACAAGACTTCTCATGTTTAGTAGTTCCATTGATAGGTCTGAATAAAAAGGGTGAAAAGTATGTATGGATAGATTCCTATGAGATAACCTTTCAAGAGTTGGAAGGGAGATTAACTTCAGCACTAATAATGATATTTCCAGAGCTGGGAAATAGTTACACTATGTATTGTGATGCATCAGGTATCAGGTTATAAGTAGTTCTTATGCAGGGGGATTGAGTCATTACATACAATTCTTGACAGTTAAGGCCTCATGAGAGGAATTACCTAACGTATGATCTCGAGTTAGCTACAGTTGTTCATGCTTTACTCCGTTGAAGACATTACTTACTGGAAGATAATTTTATGGTGTACACAGACCACAAAATCCTCAAGTACATATATAATCAGCGTGATCTAAATTTGAGGCAGTGAAGGTGGGTGGAATACCTTCAGTCCTTCGACTTTGAGATTGTCTACATGCCTGGTAAGGGAAATTCAATGTATGATTCTTTGAGAAGGAGGAATCAGATACATGTAGTGTAGCAGGACAATAGCGAGTGACCGATTATGGAGTTGTTCTCTAAGATGCACTTGGAGGTGCACGACAGTTAGGGATAGACTTTTTCTTTCATCCTTAATTATTACCTCTACCCTACTGTAAAGAGTGAGGATGAGGTATCTATCAAATTCCAAAGGCCTAGTTCAATAGAAGAGTGTGGAAGGTGAGGAACCTCCTCCTGGTTGGACCATAGGCGAGGATGAGGTTTTACAGTTAATGGTTGCCTATGGGTATCAACAAACATGTGTGAGGAGCTGATACAGGATTATCATGCCTCTGTATGGGAAGTGAATCCTGGTTTCACCAAGATGTATTGAGATTTACATCATCAGTATTATTGGCTAGGTATGAAAATATATGTATCTGGTTTTGTTATGAAATCTTTCACCAGTCAGCAGGTGAAGGAGGAACCCAGCGACCATCCAGACATTTAAAAAACCTACCCATTTTTGTGTGGAAATGGAATGATGTCGTGATGGATTTCGTGATGGGTTTACCAAGTTATCCTTGAAGTAATGATGTTGTTTGGGTTGTTGTTGATAGGATCACAAAGGTTGTACATTTCCTACTGATCAAGGAAACGTTAAATGTTTATGATATTGGAAGGTTGTACATTTGAGAGATTGTACAACTACATGGGGTTCCTTATTCTATCATTTCAGATAGGGATTCCATTTTACTTATCATTTCTAGAAATGTATATAGAGAGAACTAGGTACAAAAATGATTCTAAGCATGACATACCACCCTTATACAGATGGTCAATCAAAGCACACAATTCTGGTGATGGAGGACTCCTTCAGGCATGCGTCCTGGATTTCAGGGGTTCTTAAGAGATACACATACCCTTGGTTAATTTCACCTATAAAAATATATTTTAGGATACTATTTAGATAGTGTTATATGAGTATTTATACAGTAGACCATGTTTATCACCCCTATGTTGGCTGTAGTAATGAGAGGCATCTGTGCTAGGACCTTGTCTTGTTTAGAAGAATACCGAGTAGGTGCAGTTGATTCAAAAGAAGATGGATACTGCACAGTCTTGTCAGAAATATTATACTGATTATCGTAGATGACCTATGGAGTTTGAGGCTAGGGATAGAGTTTTACTACATGTTGCACCGAGGTTGGGACACAAGAGGTTCAGGACACATGGTAATCTTTCACCGATATACATCATGCCATTTGAGATTACAGAAAGGGTCGGGCCGATTGACTATCGATTGTAGTTACCTCAGAGGTACCAATATATGCATGATATCTTCCACATTTCTTAGTTGTGGTGTTACTTTTTAGACCCGTCTCATTCTTTTCAACCTGAGGAGGTTGAGTTACAGGTATATGCATCTTTTTAGGAGAATCCCATTCGAATTGTGGATCGTAGCATGGAGGTTCTTTGTGGCCAGTCTATTCCTTTAGTATGAGTGTTTTGGTAGAATGGATGAGTGCATGACAAGACCTGGTATAGGGAGGTTAATGTAATACTGTAGTTTTCAAATTTATTCTTATTTGTTTCTTCACCACCCTTGGAAGGGAAATTTAGGGATGAATTTCTTTATGGGGGGAATTTTATAAGAACTCGGTTCTTATTTTCAGGTATGGATCTTTCCTTTTTGGTTTATACTTATGGAAAAGTAATAGAGGAGGTAAAATGTTGTTTCCAAACATTACATAGTTAGACTTAGTGGTTACACACTGTGTATTTTCATATACACACCATGTAAGCAAGTCGGTAATATTTTTAATGATGTGTAAAGGAAGTCGATGAAAGAAAGGAAAAATTACCATATACACGGTGTGTATTTCCTCTTACACAATGTGTATTTATGTTTTTTCATCAAAATGGGTAGTAACCTCATTTTCTTATTCTGGACAGTGGCTCTCCTAGGTTTGATGAACTTGTAGTGCTGAGATCATTTTTAGATCCTGAATCTCTATCCGAACTCCAATTAGATCACAATTGGATGCCTTTGAACCCAATTGGTAAGATCTTGATTCCACTTGAGAAATTCTTCATTATTTATTATCTTGAAGAAGTTATTGTAACTTAATTTTTTTAACTCATTTTGTAGATCTAATTTTTTCTAACTTGAATTATAGGTTGACGCTGGATGAGGAGAGTCACACGAGGACAAGGTGTATAGTCTTGTTCCTTTCTCTCAATGTCGAGTTGTTTATATTTGTTATAGTTCAATTATACTATGTTTAGGGTATAACATTGAATGGAAATTGACCCTTGTTGTTTCCTAATGATGATTAGGTGATGTATTAAATTAATTGAAGCATGTATGAGCTTGTTTGGTTTGATTAAGGACCACCCCTTGGGTAGGTTTCCCTCAGATGACCATTGTTTAGCCATTTGGACAAGGATGCCTATGGGAATGAATTTTCTTCCATATTTAGGGGTGTTTAAAATAAAATTAGTTAATTGAATGTTGACCATGTGATATGGAAATTTATTAAGCCTTGTGATAGTTTAATTCACATGTTTTCTTGTTATATATAAACTGCCCACACGAGTTGTTAATTTTTTAACCATGTAATATTGTAATTTACATGCATTTTTTATTATGATAAAATGATGATATACCAGGATCATCCCTGATTGAAACATGATAAAATTCTGATATATTGGGATTGACCTTGATTTTAACATGCTGAAATGCTTATATACTGGGTTTTACCCTGACACATGTCAAAATGCTGATATACTGGGCTCGTTCCTATTTGAACTATGTTGAAATGCTTATACACTGGGCTTGGCCTTGATACATATTTAAATGGAATGACTTATGATGTGTCTTCCAAGGAAAATCATAATCTTGGATTCAGTCTTTACTTTTTTTGTTTAGATAGCCTGCTAAGATATTTGCTGTTCTTACTTTATATAGGGGATTAACAGGATTAGGCCAGATCCTGAGTCTTATATAATTCAATGTAATTGTATTAATTAAATAACATGAGATTAATGTAATGAATTCCAGTTATTATAGGACTGTTACTTCTGAGTACTTCATAGTTTACTACTTTCACTATTGTACACTGCTTGTTACATATATTCACTAAAAGATTGGAACAAACCTTTGGTGGTTGCCTACTGGGATTTTTTTTCTCATACCCTATTTGGGTTATGTTTTTTGACCTAAGAAGATTATATTTATATAGGTGTCAATAAGGTAAAGTTCCCTTTTACAAGTACTTGATATACTGTTTAGGAGTAGAAGATCATGAGACCAAGCCAAGGCTTGCGATGCTTCTAAGATTTCTTTTGTATTTTTGTACCTTGGTATTGTATCATGTATTTGACTGCAGTGTATCCTATTTTGGATGTTTTATAGAACATGTGACATGGAACATCATCCATTTGTTTTCTCTGACATATGGTTATTTTTATTATCAGTCTTCTGTTGTTTATTTCTGTTATGGTATTACTGCTCCTGCTATTGAATTACTATTGTTTCCACTGTGTTACACTCTTCCAATGAGGGAATAGTTTACCCACTATCACACCTAGGCTCTCACTACTAGTCAGCAGCCTCTGGAATTTGGAGAAATTTTATTGAGTCCATGTGGTCAACCAGGTACGGGGCACTAGTTGAGTGGCACTCAGATCCGAGACGTTACTTCAGCTATTCCAAATGAAACCCGTATGAGAGGTAAACTCCATCGGGAACAACTATACCATTGATAATTATATGTCTGAGAGAATATGATCCATAGGGAATAACCTGCTAGGTACAGCTCTAGTTCCCATCACTAGAGATCCTATCGTCGCTAACCTGCACCCCGCACAAGGATAAAGAAACCCAAGTGGAGAGCCCCACACCTCACCACTACCCCCAGCTGAGGGAGAACTTCTCCATACTATGTGCCACATGTATCCTCTCTAATGAGAGAGAATGGAGGAACCTTCACCACACCATTACCCTAAAGTTTAGGGATTAATAGCTCCTAACCAACTCACGAAACCTCTTTCACTCCTGTATGAAGTGGCCTTTACCTCAGTCCATTGAGGAAACACTAACTCCTAACCAGGAATCGCTCATATCTAGTGGAGGGTCCCGCTTCTCATAGCTGTACTCAACATTTGAGGGATCTAAAAATCCAATGGAGGACCCTCTCCCCACTACTACTCGATGATGGAGGAGTACAACTCTGTGAGGAACCACACCCTCATACGAAAGGGGAGTACTACTCAAAGGATATAGGACCCAGGCCCATGATGTGGGGAGTACTACTCTGTGGCTAGAGGACCCAAACCATAGAATGATAGGGGAGTACTACTCTACTAGATCAATTACTGTGGGGGAACTGTTCCTTGGTATTATAGGGGAGTACCGACCCCAGGCTAGAGGACCCACTCCTTGGTATGATAGGGGAGTACTAGCTCTTCCTGAACAATACGTATGAAGGAACCACACCCTAGAACGACATGGGAGTTCTGACTTCAGGAATAGAGGATCCACTCCCTAACCCAGTAAGGGAGTACCCACTCTATCTACACATCACATATGAAGGACCCACACCCTAATATGACAGGGGAGTACCGACTCCAAGGATAGAGGACCCGCACCCTAGTCCAACAGAGGAGTACATACTCTGTCTTACCAAAAGAGTATGGAGGGCCTACCCCCTAACACGATAGGGGAGAATTGCCCAACTATAAAAACATCATGAGGAAAATGCACCCTAATCCATTATGGGAGTACCAATCCCAGATGAACTAACCAAAGGTAAAAGAACCCCCACACATGAAATGGAGAGTCCTGTCTCAAACAAAGTAGAGAGGTAAAGGAAACCCATGCCATGATATGATAGAGACTCACCTATCCCAGCATATCTCTTCTTGAACCACAGTGATCTCCAACATCAGTTAAACATATATTCACAATAATCTTTCTAATAAAACACCACATCATATTTTATAGGCCAAAATAGAGTCCACTATCTCATTATATACAAAAAAATACTCAGGATAGGTTGCTTTCAAGCCTAAATATGAGCCCCAGAGAAGGAGATAGATAAGGCGGAAGATCTAAAGAAGATACTAAGGAGTACATGGTGTGCACTGGTGTCTACATGATATGTAAACCTTCCCAAGAACCTGGTCATGTATCCTGTCTACACGGGTTTCCAACCCATGTAGTGGTACACGACATATAGAGAAAGTACACACCATGTCCTGATTCACTCAGCCCCTAGTCATGTGGTTTGCCCGTGTTTGTGTACCGAACCCCATGTTTTTGTACTTTGGCTATGTAGTTGTAAATGACTATCTATTTTTACATGTATATCCCAATCCATGTCCCATGGCCACATGGATTTGGGTACTATATGGTTTGTAAACATGGCACACATCGTGTAGACCCCAAAGATCATATTACCTGAATAGAAAGAGAAATATGGTGTGTTTCACTAGACTATACATGTGTATATGGTAATTCTATTCAGGAATCACCTAAAAAATGCTATATCCACTCCAGTTTAACCTAAAACACATATATCTACCTAAAAGAGATCATTAGAAGTAGTAATCAGGATCTAAAACCTTAGAAAAAATTATAATGAATGGGGATCAGGACCAAAACTCAAATCTCCTACCTCGAGGGAGAAACACCATATCTTTAGGTGAAGAATGACACCTGATTCATTCTGATTCTCAATTTGATTATGATACACGTTAGAAATGGATATTGAAAGCACCTTAACACTTTGATTCCAACTCACTTCTTTCATCAAAAAAAGGGATAAAATGAGAGGAGAAGGATAAGATCTACTACTTGTGTCATGCTCCCAACGTTGTAGGGTAATGAGAAGGTATTAGATTTAGGTTTAATTAATTAATTAAATTAATTAATCCACCACTTAACGCCTCATCATCCCGCCTCTGAACAAAACTCTCACTGTGGTCAATTTTATTTCCTGACTAGGGTAAACACTATGTTCTAAACTTAACCAAAGCCTCATAATTCCAATATGAGACCCCCTCAAGATATATTCACATTTTAAGTGAAAAAATGAACACATGAAGAAATATATTTAATATTTTCAAAATCACCACACTGAGGATCTCCGAGACCCAAATTCCCATTTCGACTCAACACCTGGATTCAGAAATATTCTTAGAAATATTTCAAAGTCTTACAGATCAAAACCTAGGACTCTAAAAACTAGTATTTAAATTGAAAAATTTGATGGTGAAAATGAATTCAATCTATGGTAGATTAATATGAGAGCCTTGTTGGTTCAACAAGGGTTAGTTGATGCCTTGTTTGGATCTAATGAACCTATTTTTACTATGCTTGAAACTGAAAAAACATATAAAATTTATCAAGATGCATCCCCTAACGTTCTTATTAAGCCCCATAGTTCTATTTTTTTTTTCTTTAGGTGATAAAGTTCTTAGATAAGTTTCTTTTGAAACTATTTATTATAGTATATGGATTAATTTAGAGAAATTTTATACGTTTGCTTCACTTACTAGTAGAATTTATAAGAAACATCACATGTTTTCATTTAAAATGAAATATTATGTTTTAATTAAAGACTATTTGGAAGAATTAAATAAATTCATTCTATATTTAATGAATATAAACATGACTAATGATGATAAAGATAATTCCATGATTCTTTTAATTTATTTATACAATTACTATAACACACTAGTAGAGACAATGATATATTTTCATGACTCTATAACCCTAGAAGAGGTTAAGTTTTCCAATATCTTTAAGGAATTAAATTCTAAACCTAGATTTGAAGGTGAGGTAGAGAGTCTCCTTATAAAAGGTATACCAAAACTTAAGTGTAATAAGAAATAGCATAATAAGGATAAAAGAGATAATAATAAAAAACCCAAGTCTAGGTAAAAGTCTTGGGAAAGAAAAATTGTTTTATTTCACTATAATAAGACTAGGAATTCTAGAATTAAGTGTAAAAAAGATAAAAAAAGGATATGATACTAAAGAACCTGCCGACTAGTCCATTTTAGTGTATTTTGGTTATGAAACTACTGAAGTTTTGAATGTTTACAGCCAAGAACTCACCCATGAGTGGGTACTGGAATTAGGTTTCTCATTTTATATGTGTCCCTTTAGGGAATATTTCCATGATTTAGTAGAAAGGGATATAACTTTTTCCACCAGATCATTCATCCCATCCCTTAATCCATTAAATTTCGTATTTGATTATATATAATAACCCTCTCGGAGTTTGCATGCATTTCTATTGAGTAGGAGAACAAGGTACCATAGGTTGTGAAATGGTCCCCCAATAATTCATTATCACAAGCACATAATGATTTGTCTCAGGTTATATCCTCCCTAGTTTCCCAGAAAGCACGAGACACCTCTCCTCAGGAAAGGATCACAACAACCTAACACAATAGTGGTACATGCACAAAATATCTATCTAAGATCACTTCTCTTTGTTCTTCTTATATATGAAAGGGTAGTTCCATTCCTGGGGATGGAACCAAGCACAAACTCTTCCAATGATCTCACTTATCCTCTGGAATGCCCATGGCCTGGGGCCTAAGGTCAAATCTGATTTTATCTCTAGTAAGGTTGTAAAAAATAATCCTATAGTAGTGACTATATTTGATCCAAAAAAACCCCTATAAAATCAATACCTTCACTCAAATTATTAATTTGAGGGTCTTCATACGTTTAGATCCTTGCAACTAGTACATATGGATTTTCTGGAGTTCATATTCCACTGTGGAACAAGTTTTTACTTTGGACCAGTTTATAACTATGAGGATCTCTATTGGTTCATACTATTTATTTGTCACATTTTTTTATGAAAAATGTGATTCTCATGCTTGGGATTTTCCATTGAGGGAGTTAAAAATATTCAACCTGGGTAACCTATTATGAACTAGGGGGATTTATATGTGATTTTGAATAGATCAGAGAAGAAAGAGAAGGGGAAAATTTGAGGAAGGATACCTAGGATTTTTCATTATTTTTATCTCATGATGGTCTCTCAGACTTAGGTTATTCTAGAAACTACTTCACATGGTATAATAATAAAAATGGGATAAATCATTTGTTTATTCGTCTTGATTGATGTTTAGCAGATCTAATTTCCATATCCCAATATCTGGACACTAAGGTAACCCATTTTACACGTGTTTTGTCTAATAAGTCTCCCATTATAATTTATATCTCTTCTAATTTGAACCAAGGAATGCGTTTTCATTCCTCTCAACAATGGAAGACAATTCCAAGATATGAACAGATAGTGAGTGACTTGTGGGTCAGGACAGTGCAAGGTAGCCTATGGGTTTGTCTTCACAACAATCTTAGGAGAATCAAGTGAGACCTCCACCAATGGATAAATTCTCTTCCCTCCCACTTTCAATCCTTTGGTGTTTATAATGAGGAGATCAAAATGGTGAAGTAGCTACTTAAAAATGGTTGGGATTAGGACAACTTCAATGATGTTTCATACAAGAAGAATGTCCTAGATGAAATGATACTTGAACAAGAAATCTATTTGCACAAACTATCCATAATTAAATGGCTAAAAGAGGGAAATGATAATACAACATACTTACAAGTGTGTGTTAAAGATAAGAGGTGTTTTACCAGGCCTAATATTCTTTTTGAGTATGGGACATACTCATAGGATCTGGATGTGGTGGGAGGACTTGCTGAAGAGTGCTTCAAGCCACTATTGTAGACCCAAACCATCGCCTACATGATGGGTATCCAAGGGAAGGTGGTATGATATTGGATGATATTCCTTGCATGGTATCTGCCTATGATAACTTGAGGTTTAAATCTATCCCAGATGATTAGAAAATTTATGAGGTAGTGCAAGATCTTAACCTAGAAATATCTCCAAAGCCAGATGGCTTTCCAGGTCCCTTCTATATTGCTTCTTGGTCTCTGATTAAGAGATATGTTGCAGAGGATGTGCAAGATTAATTTTGGGGTGGCCCTCTCCCTCAAGTGGCCTCTGTAAAATCAATGGTTCTCTTAACAATGGTAAAATATTTGTCTTCTATAATGAATTATCATCCAATCAACATGTGCAACTTCCCCTACAAGGTTCTTTCTAGTATCATCAATCATTGTTTATCAGTTTATTTACCAAGATTGGTGTCAGAGAATTAGCATGACCTCATTAAGGGGAGATCAACCCAGGGTTCTATTATCTTGGTTAAGGAATAGATCAGAAGTGTTAACATCAAGGAAACTGACTATAATGTTTTCATCAAGATGGACATGGATAAGGCCTATGATGGGCTTGAATGGAGATTTGTCTTGAAGGTTCTTAAAATAATGGTCTTCTCCCCATGGGAAAATTATATCTTGTTTAATTTCTTTATTTAAACATGGTTATCTATATACTTCATGAAAAAAAGTTGTGGTTTCTTTATAATAGTATGTGGGTTTCGGAAAGGTGATCCATTTCTACTATATTATTTATTCTCATGAAATACACTCCCATCCACTTCATAAAAAAAGTCTAATGGAAGGAAGAATACCCCCTATCATTGTAGGTACCATCAACATGGCATCTACCATCTTATGTATTCCAAATACATGGTTATTTTCTTGAATGTAAGTTAGAAATTGATCAGCAGGATTAATAAAATCCTAAAGAGTACTTCTAGTGGAGTAGGAAAGTGGTGAAATGAAAAAAGAGTAGCTTGTACATATCGAAGAGGCATATAGACATATGAGCTTCCATGCTAGAAAAGAGTCTAGGAATACATAGAAATTTCTTCCCAATAGACTACCTTGGGGATTTGATTTCTATGTGCAAGCCTCATATCCACCATTCAAATAAGGTGGTTGATAAAACAATTGGATGTATTAATAATTAGAATAATCTATTCTTGGTCTTCAGTGGGAGAATCACCCTTGTTAATAGTATTATCACTTCTATCCCAATTAATATTTTATCCACCCCCTAGTTCTGAAAGTGGTGGTAACTAATATTGAGAAAGTGCTAACTTCTTTCATCTGGGATGCTCACTCAGATGGGAGACACCATTGGGTGTCATGGGATTTAGATGTTGAAAATAGCTATGGAATGTGGTATCAATTTTCATAGTGTCTCCATTGAAATGCATGGACTGCATGCAAAGATAGATTGGGAAATTATTAAAGGATAGTCACTATGGTGGTGGATCATGGCGCATAAGTATTGGAAGGATATTAGCACACAAAGAAGTATCTCATCAAACTTATGGGGCATCATTCATTTGAATTTATAGGTTATCCAAGGACACTCCTAGTGGATTGTTGGTAAAAGGGGGATGAAAATATAGCATTCCAACTGGGCTGGCATTACCTTGGATTTTCCATGCTATCCTATGACATCCATGACCTTCAGATAAGCCTAGTAGTTCCCACACTTCACCCATGCAGTGTCAAATGATGATCAACATGTTTTATTCAATATTATTGACATATCCTTAGATCCTAATAGATGTGTGTTTATAAGTTCTGTATTAGGAGTCTTCTCTAGTAGGTATTATCATCACTTGGTTCCCATCACTACTGAGCAGGATATATGGGGGGATTTAATCTATTGTAATGACATATCTCCAATGCTCAACTTCCTCATCTAGTGAATTTAGAACAATTCACTCTCCACATATGACTAATTTTAACACACATGTATCAATTTAGCTTCCAAGTATTATTGTTACGGTGATCCTATGGGTGAATCATATAAACACCTATTTTTTTGGGGGAGTGGGCACATGCAATATGGAATGATTTTAGAGAGTTCACTGATCTCAAACATTTGGGGTCTTCAGATGGATCTTTATTTGATCTTTGGTTCCAAGGGAAGAAGAATAATATTCAGGAATAGAGAGCATAAATTTTTATATTATCAATGGTTTTCTAGTGTATATAAAGGCTAGGAAAAAATCTTGTCATGAGGGGATAGGGTTCTTGAAGCTTGGACTAGTTCTCAGGACAAAAATTATTCTCATTAATATCTCTTGGATGGAAAAGGATTGGTCTGAATCCCCATATTTTAGGTTTTTGAGAAATACCTGATCTCCAATTTGCATTAACATTAGGGACCAACAAGGCTGGTGGATCAGCTAATACTCTCACATCTCGGGGCTCAAAATCAATATAGATGGATCTCGCAGTGTAGGTATCATGTACGGTGGGTCCATTATTCATGATAGTAGTGGATCCACCATTTTTTTCTTTCACTTCCTTTTTTGGTGGTGGGGATTCTCTTTAGGCCGAAGAAAGGGAAATGCTGGTAGGTCATATATAGTGCAGAAAAAACAATATCAAACTCTCTCAGTCAAAATGAACTCCAAAATTATTTGTAATTCCTTATGCAAGAACACTTCTACTCCTTGGTCGGTCTCCTAACTCATTCACAAGTGAAAAATCCTCATAAAAAATTAGATGGAAGGCCTACATATATACCACATGGGGAATAAATTTTTGGACTTTTTTACCTCTATAACCATCCATGACATGTCATTCACCTGTTTCTCATCTTTGAGATCCCTTAACCCTTAAGGCATGGATTAAGTTTGAGGTGATTCCATCGAGATTCATTACCTTATACCCCCTTGACATGATCTTATTTGTACTATCCCCCACCCACTTTGATAATAAATAAATAAAATATGATGATGTAGAAAGGGTAGAAGGTGATGTTGTTTTAGGGAATAATAAGAGGTGTCAAGTCATGGGAATAAGTTCTGTTTTATTAAAACTAGATGAAAAATCTATCATTACTTAGATGTTAGGTGGGTTCCTAACCTTCTTAGAAAGATGATATAATTAGTAATTCTACACTAAAAGGAATTTACTTTTAGGTCTGAACTAGGTTTCCTAAAATTTATAAAGTCTATAGAAAAATCATCAAGGGTTCCCTTGATAATGGGATGTTTTTTTTGAATGGAAATACACATTCTAGATAGTTGGGTACTCTATATGTGACTAATACTAATAAAAAACTATTATGGAATAAGATATTGGGGCATGTAAGCTCCAATGGTCTTGAAGAACTTAATAAAAAGGTATATTAACTGACATTACACATATTAACCACCCCTTTTGTGAAGATTACATAATGGATAAAGCTAAGAGAGTCAATTTTAATAGGTCTAGCTTTAAAGCTTGTTGCCCCATATAATATATTCATTCTAATTTATTGGGACTATCTAGAACTACCACCCATGGATAAGGGTCCTATTTTGTTACCTTTATTGATGAATTCTCTAGAATTTTTTGGAATTACATACTCAAGAACAAATATGATGTTTTTAAAACCTCCAAAACCTAGAAAATTATTGTAGAAAATTAGGTTGGAAAGAAAATTAAAACAATGATAACTGATAATAGATTAGAATACCTCTCCACTAATTTTATTTAGATCTATCAATATGAGGGCATTACAAGACACTATTATGTTATATAAACTCCTCCAAATGATGGAATTTCGGAAATAATGAATATAAATATTATTGAGAGTGTCTAAAGCATGATTTCATGCTCAGGTCTCTCTAAATAATTCTGGGAAAATGCTTCCACCATGACTGTTTTCTTAATAAATTGGTGATCATCCTCTACTAATCATTTTAAAACCCTAGATGAACTATATAAAAAAACCACCTTATTATAATCACCTAATACTTTTTGGTTTCACTGTATATACCCATGTCATGACTGATAAACTTGAACCTCAAGATCTTAAATGTTTTTTTGTGGGATACCCTGCCAAGTCAAAAGTTTCTTTTTCAATTTCCCATTACTTTTGTTTTGGAAATCACAAACTCCTTCTTAAATACTCAATTACCAAGTATTTCTTTTCCAAAGTATTTTAAGAATGTTTTTAATGAAAACATATATGTTTTACCATACTTAGAATTAGTTTTAAATTATTCATGAATACAAACCTACTTTATTCATTACAATTATTATAATGTGTATAGAACTGATAATGATCAGGATAAATTTTATCAAATCATATTTAATAATTTATGTATTGTCTTTTTACTGATAAAATTTCTTATAACCAAAATCTACATCGGAACTGATAACATCAAAATCATACTCATAAATAAAATCATAATGACATTCTATATTGAAATCCATTAGATTTATCTAAGTTTAAATATCGAATACGGAAAACCATATTCTATTATAATGGAATACATTTTACACTGAAAATGGTTTACATTAAAATGACATCGAACATTCTGTTATAATATGACCGTTGAAGTTATAGGTGTCCAAGTCATCATTAAAAACTCAGAGAAAATACAACCATTATAGGATCAAGATGACCATTGGAAGCTTGCCTATAAATACCTGGTCATTCGAAGAGTTTTGAGTGAAGTGATGATCATTCTCATTTGCAAAAATCGCAGTGTGTGAGAGCTCTAAAGCTTACAAGAGTGAACTACTTTTTCCTCATACTTGTAATCTTTTTGAGTTTGTAATCATAATGACTGATCACATTAATATGAGTGAGGTCTCATAGGGATAGTGAGATAGACAAGCCGATCATTGTATCAAGGGATAATGGGGATATTGAGATAGATAATCAGATCACCACATCAAGGGATCACAAGGATAGTGAGATAGACCGATCATCGTATTGAGGGCTTTCCCTGGTAAGGGAAAAATAGAATTTATTGCAAGTATAAAATAATGGACCTTTATCCTAGGTTATTTGATACCCTACTATTTGGGTTTAAATAATTGTATTCATTTTTATTACTTGTTTTATTACATGTCTTTTATTTCCACTATAATTATAATAGACATTGAATCATTTTATATTCAAATTTCTATTTGTAACTTTTTTATCGTAATAGATTTGATTACGATACAAAAGTTCTACCTTGTATTACTTTGAGAATACAATTTACTATGATACCAATTTTTGGATCGTAATGTATATGAATATGGAGAAATAAAATATTTGGTGTGAATTGTAAGTTTAAAAAAAATTAATTTTTAATCTTAAAAGTAACTTAGTTTAACAAAGTTAAAAATGATATCTCCTTACATTAAGTTACTCCTTTTCAAAGTGGGAGTATATATGATTGTTATTATTTTTTTAAATTTTTAAATTTTTGTTTTCTAAAAATATTAAGTTTTCTAATATTTTAAGTTTTCTAAAACCACCATCACAATGATTTTTCTAGACTCAATAAATATATAAAATTTTCTAGACTCTAGTTTGTTTTTAAATTATATTTGGAAAATTTATTGTATTTGAGTTTTTTTAAACGAAAATATAAATTTTATCGATTTGAGTTTTCATTCAATCATATTTGAGTTTTTATTTAAATTATTTATAATTATTATTTTTATTTGTTTTATTTCTATAACTTATTAAAATATTTAGTTTATTTTTAACTATCGTAATATGTTATTTTATAAAAACAAGAAGAACTAACTATAGTACCGATGATTCCACTCTGAAAGGTATTATTCTTTCCTTTTATACTTCAACATCATTCCATTATGATTAGTTTTATCCTTTTTTGTTTTTTTACATGTCTTGATTTTAAATTTTCTTTTCATATTCACCCAATATGATAAAAATATTATATAAAACCTCAAGAGTTTAGATTCATTAAAAATATTTCTTCAGATATTCTATTAAATGTCAGATCATATGGATCAATTATTATCCTTTATATCTTTTTTGAAGATCAAACATTGGTTGAAATCGCCTCAAAAAAGGGACCCCCTCATGTACCACATCAGTTATCTCAAGACTTTTTCCTTGAAGTGCGGCCTCATTTAAGAATCCCAATTTGATTTCTATTCTTCATGTCTGAATCCTCAGTTTCAAGCCCCAATATTATGGCACCCGTGAAGGATTACATCAAATGGTTTGTTTTCTGGGAAAGGTTAGTAGAAATATATTTTTGATAAAAAGTATGATTCCTCTCTTAGAAGGATTATATATTTTCAAGGTTGGCAATCATTATGTGTGGAACAATCAGATTCTGATTCCAATTTGTTTTACTTAGATTTGGTTATAGATTTTTATGATTAAATAATTTTTTTTGAAGAAGAGGGAAAAGAAATATTTTCATTTTGTATTTATGATAAAAGGTATAGTATAACACTTAGGGAAGTTGTATGTTTCCTTAGAATATCAGATGAAGGATATTCCTTTTTTCCATCTCATAAAATTCTGGATTCCAAGGGTATGTTTATCAAAGAAAGAGCTAAAAAATATTTTTTTAAGAATGTATTAGATGATGAACTAAGGAAGGTCACCCATCTCATTATGGATCATAGATTTATATCCATTTTAATGAAAGGGTTTCTAATTCTGAGAAAGGGATATAGATATAATTTGAAAGTATTTGTTATCTTTATTTTGGATTACTTGGTAGATATGAGGAAAATCAATTTGGAAGGTTTTGTTCTATTGAAAATCAAGATCATCAAATCCAAGTCAATCAAGTCCCAGATTATAATGTTTCTATATTTTATTAGTAATATAATTGAATCTAATATAAAAAATATCAAGATTGAGATAAAGTCCGAGATTGTTAGAGAAAAGATTGTGTTTATAAGTGATGATACAATTAAAAGGATAAATTATATCTTTAATACAGAATCAAAGATGTTTGTAAAGAATACCCAGGTTTATGCATCATAATCATAAACTTCTTCTATGATAAAGAAATAAGAGAAGGTTGTTCAAAATAGAAAGTCTGATGCTATTCCTCAAAATAAAAGAAGAAACTATCAGAAGCGCAATTGTGTGATATATTGATGAAATGAGTAGAGTCCATTTCTTCTAATGTTGTTTTACCAAATCTGAATATCAGTTTTTCTTTTCAAGAAACACCTATTTTTCATGATAATGGTCCCTCTATCAAAGAAAAAGGAAAATCAGTTGTGGTAGATAAAGAATATGTTATAGTTGGGAAAAGTTATTTGAGATCATAGTCACAACTTCATAGATTGTTTCAAAAAATAAATGGAAGAAGGTGATGAATAAATAAATGTTCTAGAAATATCTAGTTAAGGTATTGAAGAAGACAATTAATACATAGAAATAGAAGAGTATGTTGATTAAAAATAAGAAGAAGAAAATAAAGAAGAAAATGTTTTAAAGGAAACTGATACTGTTGAAAAGAATCAGGAAGAGGATGAAAATCAAATTACTAAGAAAGAGGATCTTCCTTCCAATAATATTTCCATGAGGAATTTACAAGCTTCCTCAAAAGAATTATATTCATTGAAAAATATAAAGGAGAAGTATGTAAGCAAAGAGAAACAAAAGTTTCCATCAATTTTATAATATGAACATTCATCTAAGAAGGATGGACAATATCAAATCCAAAAAGGATAAGTAAAAGGATAAATGTAGATACTTTTGAGATTTATGATGGAAGGTAGGCCGATCAAAAAATTGAGAAATTAGTGTTAATGAAAGGAAAAATGAAAATAGTTCAAGAATAAATTGGAACCAGATATATCATTTATCCTGAGGATGAAGAAAAAAATAAATAGGATTCATCAAGAACAACTTCATTAGAAATAGTAGAATTCATTTTTTAGACTTTGAAAAGTCTTGAAGGAACAATTCCTTATTTTCAAAAAACTAGATTCCAAGGGTCAGATGCTTTAGGATTTTTTCAATTAAAAACCAGACTTGAAAAACATGATGATAGATAAATTAGTTAAACTACAAGATAAATTAAAAGACCATCTATATTTTTACTAGATTCATAGAAAGTAATGTAGTCAAATGAAAAAGTGGTTGCAACAAGTCAATGCCAATATTAAGCTTCATGATGATATTTTTGAAGAGATATGGAAGGAATTGAATTATTTGGTAGAATATTTTTGTTTGTTAACAAAGGATATAGTATAAATAGTAATTTTTATTAAATATTTCAAGGTTCAAAATGAAAATAATACCAAGATTTTAAATGAGATAAATAGAAAGATGAGGTATTTTGAGGATTAGATAAGGAGACTCAAAAATCGTAATGAGGAAGTCAATACTCTGAATAAATAGTTTTCTCAAAAACTTCCGAACCAAGAAGAAAATATTTAGATGTAATATGAAAATCTTTGGATTCAAGAGGAAAGGTTATAAGATCTAGAAAAGAAGAACTGGTCTCTATAAGAGTTAATTGAAAAGATGGAAGATGATATAAAGTAACTCAAAAAGTTAAAGACCATTTTAAGATATTTTATGCTGAAGAAAGATTGATTTTATTTCTCTGAACTATTGTTGTATTTTTTTGTAAAAATTTTCATTAATGAATAACTTGTTCATCTCATTAAGAATTTTTTGTATTAATCCAAATTCCAATTAGTTGGTTTTTCTTTCACTTTTTTGATGATCATGTAATTCATTATACTGTTTCGTAAACTTGTTTCTCTAATCCATTTTAGGTATTATAATACCCTTCCCTATTTATTTTTGAAAATTAAAAGGGGGATAAATCTATATAAATGGGGATAATTTTATATAAATGGGGAGATATTAAGGGGGTTGAAAAATTATTAAGAAGGTAATATGATCCTTAGGGGAAGTTCTTATCCTAACAGGGAGTTAGTTGTATTCATCATTGTATTCAGATAAGTAATAAACTTAGGGGTAGATAAATAGTAGCATCTAAATTATAAATATGATGTACCTAAAAGATAATAGACCTATGTTTTTTAAAGTCATTTTTTATTTAAGTATTGTGGTTTGGGCTTTCCAAAAAGAGGGATATTGTTGAGTCAAAAGTTTCTTTTTGACTTTTTCATTCCTTTTGTTTTGGAAATCATAGACTCTTTCTTAAATACTTAATTACTAACTCTATCATGTCTAAACTATTTTAAGAACATTTTTATTGAAAAAATATATGTTTTACCATACTTAGAATTAGTCTTAAAGTATTCATGAATATAAACCTACTTTATTTATTATAATCATCATAATAACTATGGAACTGATAATGATTAGATTCACATTTATCAAATTATATTTAAGACTTTATGTCTTATCTTCATACCGAGAAAAGTTATTATAATCAGACTTGACAACAGAACCGATAACATCAGAATCATTCTCATAAAGAAAATCGTAATGAAATTCTATAAGGAAATCCATCAAATTTATCTAATTTTAAATACTAAATAAAAAAAACCATATTCTATTGTAATGGAATAAATTTTATAGTAAAAATGGTGTATATAAAACTGATATTGGTCATTCTATTATAATATAACCATTGAAGTTCTAGGTGTCCAAGTCATCACAAAAAAATCATAGAAAATATGACCGTTGGAGGATCAAGATAACTGTTGGAAGCTTGCCTATAAATACTAGTCATTCGAAGAGATTAGAGTGAAGTGATGATCATTTTCATCTGCAAAAATACCATTTTGTGGGATCTTTGAAGCTTATAATATTGAACTAATTGTTCCTCATACTTGTAATATTTTTGAGTTTGTAATCGTAAGGACCATTCACATTAATACAATCAAGGGATCGCAGGGATAGTGAGACAAATAATCTGATCATCATATTGAGGGCTAGTGGGGGGTAGAGAGATAGAAATTATGATTATCATATCAAGGGATCATGGGGATAGTGAGACTAACCGATCATCATATCGAGTGATTTCCCTGGAAAGGGAAAGATAGAATTTCTTGTAAGTATAAAACATGTAACTTATCATAGGTTATTGGATACCCTACTCTTTGGGTTAAAGTAATTGTATTCATTTTTATTACTTATTTTATTACAAGTCTTTTATTTTCAATGCAATTGTAATAGAAACTGAATCATTTTACATTCATCTTTTTATTTGTAAATTGTCTATCATAATAGATTTGATTATGATACAATTGTTCTACCCTGTATTACTTTGTGAATAAAATTTAATTTGATTACAATTATTTATGCTTTAAGATAGAATCACTAATTTTATAATACTATGATTTATTGTAATCATTGTGATTATTATTATTTTTGTGTTTACTCTAATTAAATCGTTTATACTGTGAATATGATCAAACATTGAATATGTTATCACTTATTATTGAATAATATTCTATATGTTGTTAAAGTATAATATTTTTCTTATTATGAAA
This sequence comes from Viscum album, assembly GCA_963277665.1. Taxonomy (NCBI): domain Eukaryota; kingdom Viridiplantae; phylum Streptophyta; class Magnoliopsida; order Santalales; family Viscaceae; genus Viscum; species Viscum album. Next base: position 1,313,255,001 of record OY728126.1, on the reverse strand, counting down.
TGTGGAATTCATATTAGAATATACTTGATTATGATATTTTTTCACCGGAATCAAGGACCAAGTTCGATTACTATTTGAATACTTAAGAGGTTTTGTGAATATGATTTGTTTAACCTTGATAAACTAAGTTCCTTTTAAGATTAAAAATGAAAATTTTTAAACTAACAATTCAATCCCTCTTATATTTATCCATATTAATATACATTATGATCCAACATACCCTATGGGTGTTAAAGGTTATAAACTATGGGTTGATAAACCCAGTTACCAAAAATGTATAACGAGTAGAGATGTGGTGTCTCATGAATCATGTTCTCTTGAAACTAAATCTATCACATGTGACCATGACGATGTATCAATTAATGGGGGTGATGAAATTGATTTATCAACCTTATTTGAGACTACTTTATAACCTCCTCCACCTGATCCTTTGTCTATGACCCAAGTTGAATTATGCTTTAGTTCTGATCCAGATTCATATAATGAACCCCGACCAATAATACTAATTACCAGTTGATTCGTGATAAAGTTAGGAGGGTCCCTAGACCTCCTTCTCAGTTTAGTTAATATGATATATATTCCTATTATTTCATTTCATATTACCTAGGATCTTATTTATGATGATACTCAGACTTATAAGCAATCCCTTAATGATAAAGATTCAAAATAGTGGATATCTTCCACGGATGAATAAATGCACTCCTTAGATAAAAAACACTAGGAAATTCATTGATAATACTATAAATGATGAAATGATTAGTTGTAAGTGGATTTATAAATGAAAGGAGGATATAACTGATGAAAATAAAATAAAGTTTAAATCTAGGGTTCCTCCAAAGATAAGGAATAAACTATTCTAAAATAATTTCACTATTTGTAAAGAATTATTATATTAGGCTGCTGCTTTATTTTTCTTCCTACAATGACCTTCACATTGAAAAAATAGATGTGAAAACTGCCTTCCTTCATGGTGACCTTAGTGATAAGTTATATATGAATCCATCTGATGGTTATTCTAAATAATTCAAATACAACCAATTATATCTTTTAAATAAATCCTTGTATGGTTGAAAACAAGCCTCAAGGTAGTGGTATAGAAATTTTGATTATTTTATGCTTAATAAAATTTTTTCTAGGAGGCAATATGATGCATGTGTTTATTTCAATTCCATAAAAAATATCATGATTTACCTTATATTATATATCGATGAAATTCTTATTAAATGTAAGAGAATTAATATTATAATTGTTGTTAAATCTAAATCAATATTTTTTTGAGATGAAGGGTCTAGGGGAATCAAAACAAATTCATGGTGTAGAAATTATTAGGGAAAAACCTAATAAACTGTTGTATATTTCCTAGCATGATTATGTTTTGAAAGTTCTCAAAAGAAACCTGTTTTAATCTCTCAAAAATGTCAAGTGTACATTTTGGACAATATTTTAGCCTTTCATTAGCACAGTCATCCAATGACATTGCTGATGTGGAATTTTTGTCTAAAATTCCCTATTCCAAAATTGTTGGTAGTGTCTTTTATTCCCTGATTTTCACCAGACCTAATGTAGCTTTTGTAAAATGCACACAAAGAAGATTTATGGATATTCTAGGGAATCCATATTGGCATGAACTGAAGTAGACACTGCAGTACTTATCATGAACTTCAAATTTATCTTTGTGTTATGGTAAAAATGTTGATACTATTGAAATAATTATTTGTTGTTTAGATGATGAATATGTAGGTAATATTGACACTATAAATTCATTAACTGGGTATGTTTTTACTTCTTGTGGAGGCCCTATATCCTAGAAATGTATTATGAAATCTTTGGTTTCCCTTTTAACCAAAAAATAATAATACATAGCATTGATTGAGGCTAACAAGGAATCCTTTTGGATTAGGGTTTTGTATTCTAAACTCAAAATTTATAATTATGTTATCACTATTTATAGTGATAGTCAATCTTCTCTACATTTGTCCAATGATTTTGTATTCCATGGTAAATCTAACCACTTAGATATTAGATTAAATTTTAACAGAGATGTTATTGAATATGGAATCATATGTGTCAATAATATACATAACAATAATAACCTGACTGATAGTTTGACTAAAGCTGTGGTATTATATAAATTCAAATACCCTTTAAATAAATTGAATTTGGTTCCAAAAACTAAAAAATGGTGCTATGACCATTTTTCTATAGCCATGGTTTTTAAAACTGTGGCCATAGGGGGGGATCTATTGCCATAATTATTATTAAACCATGGTTTTAGGACTGTTTAGGATATCCTAGAGCCACAATTTACTAAAAATATGGCTATATGTGAACCTAAAACCATAGTAATCTAAAACTGTGACAATATGGTGATGCTAGAAAGTGAATGGAACAACTATTTTTGAGCACGAAATTAGTTGGAACACTGTTTCCATGATTTGAAAAAATATGGTAATATCTCCAATGTGGAATCACATAAGACCATGGTTTTTAAAACAACAGTAATAGGTACAATGTGGAATCACCTACAACCACAGTTTTTAAAACTATGGAAATAGGTCCAACATGGAATCATCTATGACAATCATTTTTTAAATCCATGGTAGTAGGTCCAATATTTCATCACATACAACCACAATTTTTAAAATCGTGTCTATAGGTCCCATGTGTCATTAACTAAGACCACAATTTTTAAAACCATGGTATTTGGTCCAATATGGCATCAACCACGACCATAGTATTTAAAACTATAACAATAGATCTTCCCTTCAATTTTTTTGTGAAATATGAAAAATATAATTATATATGTATATATATATAAATATATATGAATATAAATATAAATATAAATATATATTTATATAGTAGCATGTAGTGTAGTGGTAAAGTGTTTATTGTATTATGGAAGAGGTCACATGGTTGAATCCTGGTTGTATCTTTTATTTTTTTAAACCTATATTCACAGTTTAAACCATTTCTATAGGTAATCCACATTTGCATAACCTATGGACACAATTTTTGAAACATGGTGATAACTATCCAATGGCCTTGGTTTAAATCGTGGATGTTCGTAAGCCATGTTGGAATATACTTTGGCTATAGTTTTTCAAAACTGTGGCGATAAGTACCCTATATCCACAGTTTAAAACGTGTACATAGGTAAGAAACCTACTAAAATGACTCTAAATACCATAGTTTTGGAACATATTTCCATAGTTTTAAACCATGAAAATAAGTGAATTTTATAGTTATGTCCCATTCAATAACCTCAGGTGAGATAACATCACAAATTTCAATTGAAAATGGTGGAGATTTGTGAATTTGGTGATTTTAATTCAAAATATGCCTATTTATATAGTTCAATTTGAATACATTAATTAACATGAATGAAAAAATTATGGATTTATTTAATGATAAAATATACTCTAGAGCTCTCTGCACTGGGCCTCCAATCCCCACATGAGCTTCCTTCTTAGGCCTATTCCCACGCTGGTTACCCAGCCCGTGTTTTCTTTGCATTTCTACCATAGAAATCCAATGCATATTTATTCTTGTCCATTTATTGTATTGCTTCCCATTTGATCTATGTCATCCACCTACCTAGATTTTCTTGAGTGTTCTATTTTTTTTTCAGTTTGGTGTGGCTCCATGGTGTTTCCTGGCTGGTTGGGCCATTTCTAGGTGCATGAAGTGTTAATGGGATTGATGGTCCCTACCCCATCTTTCGCTCTTCATTTCATTCACACTGTTCTATGTCCAGTTTGTCTCCCACTCCGGTTCTAGAAAACCAAGTGATTTTTTTTATCTCCCTTAGCATTGGACCTTAGTGCTTGTTATCCCTTGATTACATTTTTGTTGTGATTCTTATGGTGGAGTTTTGATGATGATATTACTTGTAAAGACATGTTGTGTGGTTTCTAACCCATGAAGAAATAACACTGACTAGGTAAGAATTTTCTCTTTGGTGATCTTGAAGATCAACATCGGCTTCTCAATAACATATTGAAGAGTTCAGGATAGTCAGACATAATCCACAGACATTATAAATTTTACATTCCTATTTATTATTTTCATATATTTAGTTCTTAAAATATTTTTTTTTGTTATATTTATGGTTAAAAATGTATGTTATAAATCTTTTTCTTTTTATCTTAATAAATTGTGTGTGTTTGTGGTGTTATTTCCATGCACATAGGTCTAAACTGGACTAAAAAATATTACATCCTTACGTTCATTATTACTAATTTATTAATTATTTCATCTTGAATGTTCTATTTCCATTGGATTTTAATATTTTGAACAAAACATAAAAATGGTCCTTTTAGGTTTGTGAGAACTATCCTCTGGTAGTGCAACTTCCCCAATATAACCGATCGCCCCCTTTGTCATTACTTGAACCACGCTCCCACACTCCCATGCACCCCCTTTTGTTAGTTCTCACAACATCCCTTTATGAATGATTTTCCTCTACCCATGTAAAGAACTTGACCCCAATTGACTATAGCTGGTGACTTATTTTATTACATTGACATATAAATGAGGAAGTCACATCTCAAAGTAATGAATAGTTTAGTAGCATTGTAAAACCAGATACATACATAATTGTTATATTACAACATGAAATGTAATACAATATATCAACTTCACATAAAATTCTAGATTATCCCTGCAAGTCATTCATAATATAATTCTTTGCATCATATGAAAAAATAAAACATAATAAAGGGGTGGTCTTAGATGCTCAGTAAGGGTACGTAATATAGAAAAATCACAAGTAATAAGGCATGATGAATAAATAAAAGTACACATGACATTAAAACATAAACTTTAGCATAATATGGAAGGAATAAAAGATGAATAAATAATGCCCTAATAAAACATAACCATGGATACCCTACTAGTCAAATAATTATATGTACTATCAATTTATAGTTTCATAATTATGGAATCCATAATGTTGAACATCATAATCATACCATCAAGGCCTCATCCAAGACACCATACATAATGGGTAAAAACCCAAGCTAGTTTGTCTAATGAGACTTACTGATGCATAGAGGGGATATAGAAGGCCCCATACATCAGTTAATAATTCCAATCAATTCCTTATATTAATGAGGATAAACATAAACAACATATACAATCATATTGAATCTAACATATGAAATGTAAATAACTTTCCCCATTCATTAAACATAAACACTAATCATTCAGAGTAATAAGGTGAATGGTATAAAGATAGAACATCCACAGTCAAACTAATCATAAACCATTAAATAAAATATGGTAGATGATATCATAAATTATTAATACCGATTACACATAATAATCAACAAGAGTGTTGAAATAGATGGAAATACTCTTATAAAATTATTGAGTAATACTCGAGAGAAATACTCTTTTAATTTGAAAAGAAGAGTTCTTTTGGAAAAATAATTTTATAAAACCAGAATTGAAGTAATATAGTTTTTTCATGATAAAATGATTTATTTAAGAAAAATAATTGTGGATTAAAATATATTATAGAGTGAACTTTAAAATAGGTAAGAATTTGAGAAGTTCCCTTGAATCGGGCTTGTTTATCAGGAAGAATTTGAGAAATATCCTTTTAAAACATATAACTACCCATAAAATAAACAAGTATTATTATTGGTACATATATATATAACACTCACACATAATTTAGGATGAGTACAAAATAAGAATTAATAATTTCATTGGGGTAAAGAGGGATAAAGACTAATCCTAAATGAAAAATTGAGGTTTGGGTAGAAAACCCTTTCCTTATGTCTGAATGTGTTATGAACTTAACCATAACATTATGGATAATAAAATTAAATACATAAATTAAATAATTAATAACATTATATTCATATATTTTATTCACTATACTTTTATTTATTTACTTATTGATAAGTTATAAGATTGAATTTCATCGTTCCAGAGTGTTCGTTTCCTTGATTTCATGATTGGTTCGCTTGATTATAAGTAATTAAGTTCATGTAAAATGGGTATAATTATATAGAAGTATAATTTCATGTTATTAATGAAAAAAATAAGTTTAATCTGTTTTATTTAATTTTTTTCCCATAAATTTGGATGAATCATTAGATAATATATTAATGATAATCATTTAGCTTAATTTTAGTGTTTTTTTGATCACACCGAATTAGTTTTGTTCGATTATTTAATATAATGTATATAAAATGGTTCCAAAACATTAAATAAGATATAAAAAATATTTTATAAAATTTTTCAACAATAAAAATGGTATCATTTCCATCATTGAAGAAGAAATTTAAGAACTAAAGTTCATCATCCACGAAGGTCATAAATCGGCACCTCTGAGATAATGATTTCATTATTAAAATAAAAGAGAGAGAGAGTAAAGATATTGATGATGAATCATAAATTAACATAATGTAATTATAGTATATATATGATACTAGAGTTATCATGATAATTTTGATAGAGGAGGTGAGGATGTAATAATAAAATAAAATAAATTAAAATAAAATTAAATGAAATAGGAAGAGGATTTACCTCTTGAATTAACCTCCTTAAGGGAAGGGGTTTTGGTATTTTATAAAAAAAGAGCTTATAGATGTGGGAAGATAATAGGTAATAGGATTTAAGCATAACTTTGACAATACTAAAGTCTTAGAGGAGTGAAGAGAAGTGGGGGGGTGGGTGAGGGTGGTTTTTATATGGAAGCGAGGGATATTTTCTCATTATTCTATTGATTAATTTATTATTTTTCTCAAGACAACCAATAGTGTTGATTATTGTGACTAAATAGAGTAATAAGTGCATATTAATTCTAACCAAGGTTTATTATATCATCCATGACTGAAGGAATAGTTCATTTAGCTTATAATGTATTTATACTGTAAATTACAGTATTTTACTATTCTATAAATATTCAAGTATTTTAGAAAAATCCCAAAAATTAACCATAAGAGCTTTTCAATGTGTAGAATTCAAAAATTGACTCCATTTTTTCAAAATAATTTTCTAAATATGTGAAATTTAAAATTTATATTAAATCATTATTTACTCGAAAAATATATATTTTAAATTTTAAACTGATTTTACAACAGTTTCAGAAATTAATTAAGGTATCATATAATTATTCTAAAATCATAAGACAAAAAAATATTGATTTATGAATCCATTTTATGAAAATTAATTTTCTTTTAAATAATTTTATTAATTATAAAATTGTAATTAAATATTTACGACTTAAAAAAATACAAACACTTAAATATTAAATTTAAAAATATTCACTTACTTTTATTATGATATAATTATATCATACTTTCAATTATGAGATTCATAAATTTTATTTATACTTTTATGGGTGATGTTACCATTCATTAGGTTGATTTACTATTCATAAGGTTCATATTACTATTACTAAGGGAAAGTTACTACTTCATCGGTATAGGTTCCTTAACTTATAAAAATACCTCTTATTTATTTTATTCTTTATTTATAAAGATTGCATTGCATTATCTATTTGGTTTTATATGATTCATACTATATAAAACAAAAATAAGAAGGAAAATTTCTTTGATAGAATTTTGGGTCGTTACATCCCCCCTACAAAAATATCATCCTTGAAATTTCCAAAATGTCACCTCACAAAAAGATTTGGGTAGTTCTTTATTATAAGCTCCTCAGGCTCCCACGTCGCCTCTTCATTTTTATGATTCTTCCAAAGTTCCCTTACCATCCAAGTTTTCGAATTTCTCAACACCTATTCTTTAGTGTCTAGAATATAGATAGGATTTTCATAGTAAGATAAGTCAGGTTCCAATTTGATACCTTCAGAAGTGAGTACATGTGTTGGTTCTGGCATGTACTTTTTCAACAATGAGGCATGGAACACATTGTGTAATTTAAAAAGTCTAGGTGGAATCTCCAAATTATAATCTATAGCTCCAAATCTATTTGTAATTTCAAAACGACCATTGTACTTGGGGCTTAATTTCTTTTTCTTACCAAATATTATAATTCCCTTCCATAGAGACACTTTCAAGAAAATGTGATCTACCAATTGAAATTCCAAATCCTTCATTTGATTATAATCATTTCACTTTTTCTTGATTTGAGCTACTTTGATATGAGTTTGAATACTCTTTACATTGGATGTTGTTTCCTCCACATGCTCTGGGACCACAAGCTTCCTTTCACCAACTTCATCCCAACAAGTTGGTGTACGACATATATTTTCATTCAATGATTCATATGGTGCCATTTGAATACTTGAATGAAAACTATTATTGTAGGAAAACTCTACCAAAGGTAAAAACTGATCCCATGTACCTTGAAAATCAAGTGAGAACGATCTCAACATGTTTTCTAAAGTTTGGATCGTCCTTTCTGACTACTCATCAGTTTGAGGGTGATAAGCAGTAGTCAAAATGAAGCTCTATATCAGAATATTTATGAAGAATTTTACAAAATTTTGATGTAAATCATGGATCACGATAAATAAAATTGAGATAGGTTCTCCACAAAGTCTTACAACTTCATTAATATAGAGCTATGCAAGGCGTTCTAGTGTAAAATCCTCCCTTATAGTGAGGAAATGTGTAGATTTGGTAAGTCAATCAATAATTACCCATATTGGATAATTCTTTCTTGGAGTTTTGGGTAATCTAGTGATAAAATCCATAGTAATGTCATCCCATTTCCATGTACGAATAGGAAGAGGTTTCATGACTCCCCTAGGATGTTGTCTTTTAGCCTTCACTTGTTGACATACTAAACATCTTAATATATAATCAGCAATTTCATGCTTTATATTGTCCCATTAGAAATTACTACTACAAAACCCTTGTTTAACGGTGTTGGAATTTATCTGTACTAGAAAAAAACGATGATAAATGGAATATTTATCAGCGCTAGGGAAAGTGCTGATAAATTGAACATTTTCTTCGTGCTACATTTTTATCACTGATAAATATTTATTTCATCAATGCTTTTTAGTGATGATAAAGGTCCGAATAAATAAAATAAAATAATAAAATAAAATAAAAATAAAAAATGAGTCTATTGAAAAAAATATTACAAATTTTATTAATTAAATAATTATTGATAAAAATGAAAAATTGAATATACATTATTAAATATTAAATATTTTATTAATTATATAATTATTATAATTAATGCTATTAAATTGAATATATTAAATATATTGATATATATTAATGTATATAAATATTATTCATATATTATAAAATATTTATTCACTTTACATTAAATAGTTATATATTTATTGAATAATGGTTTATAATTAAAAATTACTATTAATTAAAAATATTGACTAATTACATAGTACTCGAAAAATTACAACAGTTCAAGGAGGGGGATACAAAGAAACAAAGAAACTATTACACTTATAATTACTCTGAGAGGCTCGATCCTAAGACCTCCCATGAGACCCCTCAAAGATGTAACCACTAGGCTACATCCCTAGGGGCACATAATACTCAACATATAATTGAATTTTGTTTGATTTTTCAATTTAACATACATAGATCAAATATGTATTATATTGATTTCACATATACATAATTAATACATTTTTATATACAATTCACACACATAAAACTTATCCATTTTTGCAATATTGTTAAAGTGTACTTATTCTTAATTTATTCAATTTCACATATTTTTAACATATATGCCTGCACTAAAAATTAGATATTCATTAATAATGTTAAAAATATATTTGTAAAAAAATATTTATAAATGTACATTTACTATATTTATACAATTATATATTTATAATTATAAATAAATAAATATTTTCTGAAAAGTATTTATGTAATTATAAATAAATCATTATATATATTTAAATAATTATTAAATTTATAATAAATTTACTTAAATAATTAATATATTTATTTTATTTATATACATTTAATATATATATGTGTAATTATATAAATATATATAATGATATAAATATTATTTTTAAAAATATTTATATAATTATAAATAAATAATTATAAAATTATAATAAATATATTTAAAAAGGAATATATTTACTATATTTATATTTATATATATTTATTAAGTATATATAAATATTTTCAATTTTTTATTTATAATTATAATTATAAAATTTTTATCAACGCTTAAGTAATAACTGCTAATAAAAGCATTTTTATCAGCGCTTTTTTCAAACTGATAAAGATGAGGCTTTATCAGCGCTATAATTTTTATAATGATAAAGATTGATTTTTTTTAGCACTTTTTTAGCCCTGATAAAGACCTACCTTTATCAGTACTAAAAAAACATTGATAAAGAATCATTTTATCTGTGCTTAAACAATAAGTGCTCATAAAAGGACTCTTTATCAACACTTATTTGTTAGCGTTGATAAAAGTGTACCGATCTAATTAAAAAACCCTAACCATCTGTGAACCCGTCGCAATATCAGAAGCTTTCCATGGAATCCACCCACTGTCAACACTCATCCTCGGTGAATCAAACCTCAAATCACACCACTTGACTGCCTCTCGAACATCTCATATGACATCCAGTGTTCAATTGAAGTTAGGGTTTCCATAGAGGGTTTCATATTTTATTCAACCTAGTGAGGTAGGCATTCCAATTTTCTTTGTTTATTTTTGGTTTCATTTTTAATTTTTTCTTTGATGATGTCATTATTTATGGTTCGGTGATTGTATACTAGTGAAGTAGGCCTTCCGATATTCTTAGTTTTGAATTTTTATTCAACAATTGATCGCTAATGGAGAGTTTATTGTTTCTGGACTTGATGGTGACACATAGAGTCACAAGGAGTTTAGTTGGTTGTTTTATTCTATTTACATTTCTCAAATTGATCACCGAAATCCATTATACCTATTTTTCATTATTTATTTTATCAATAGTATTCCATATATGTTAAAGTTTATAAATTGAAACTGGGGTTTTTTGCGTGTGAGGGAGTTGAAAGTTTTATTCAATTTTATTCAATTTTCAATGGGTTTCAACATGGGTTTTCAATATTCCTTGAAATATATAAAACACTTCCCTCACATATGTGGATTAGGAAGTAAATATCTCATGAATTCCATGAGTCACCTATAAACTAAGGAAAATGTCAACTCACTAACCATCAACATTTAAACATTGGTCATTGTTAATGTAGAAAATTATTATCATTGTTCACCTCTTAGACATCTAAATATTATGTCATCCACATTGATTAAAAGTTTAAATCTAACCATAAAATTATTTTTTATATAATTATTATGATCAATTCCTCATTTTTGAAATTAAAGTTTCTTTAATGATTCAACTAACCTTTAATACCAATATCTTAGTTATTGTTTCAATTCATACATCACCTTAGTGAATTTAAAAACATTATTCTCGTATTAAAGAATGAGAAAACTATCTGTTTTTTTTGTAAACTTACTATTCATGTATTCCATTAGTAAATGCTAATTTTACATCCAGTTGGAGTACCTTAAATTTTCTTGGGATGGTTTAGTGTGGTTATATGAAATCCCAAGAGTCTTGAGATGTTTTAAAATATTGATATAACATTAATTTTAAATGTAATAATTTCTTAGGTTTCTACATAACTTGTTCTAATACAGTTTTATATCTTCTAGTTGATTGAATGAGAGCTTATTATTCTTGTTTATCATATTTGAGTTTCTTATTGCTCCTTAATTTCCTATATTATTTTTTTCACTTGTTTAGGGGATTTAAGAAAGATTTTATGTGGAGTAATTATTTTCTTAAATTCAATTACCCATTTTCTTCAATATACTAAAATTCCTTAAAATAATCAAATGTTGATTTTCCCTTATTAGAATTGTCTATAACTATCACTTTTCATAATGAATATATTATGTGTATTTATTTATATATTGTATAAAATTATTCTATTATGAATCCAATGGGATGGATATGAACCAAAAATGGATTCATTCTAATCATTTGACAAACAAATATAAATATTGAGTTAAAGAGTTCATCAAGTTTTCAAGAGAGCATGCATACAACCCTTCTAAAATCCCATGTTCGTGTTTACGTTGTTGTTATTCAATGAAAATTGGTCAGTAATATTTGGAATAACATTTGATTTTTCATTTAATAGATCAACGCTATAAATTTTGGACTAAACATGGGGAAAAATAGAATGTGGAAATCAATTGGGATGATACTATGGTTTATAAATCATTTGATATGAATACCTTTGTAAAGGATGATGGAGATCGCATGCAAGAAATGACAATGGAAATTGAAGATGACCTTTGTGATTTTCCAAAGTTGTTTGAAGAGTTAAATATATATTCTAAGAAACCATTTTATACTGGTTGAACTAAATACACAACATTGTTAGATGTATTGAAGTTATATAATTTGAAAGCTGGAAACAGGTGGAGTGACCCCAGCTTTATAGAAGTACTTGGTCTTTTGAAAGATATGTTATCAGAAGAAAATGAAATACCATGCTGAAAATATGATTCTAAATGAATTTTAAGTTCAATGAGAATGATCTCTAAAAAATACATGCTTTACCAAATTATTTAATATTGTTTTTCAAGGACCATGAATCAATCATAAAATTCCTTATGTGTGGTGCATATCGATACAAGAAAATTGAATCAAGTCCATTTAAATTTGTATGGTACTTTCCTATCATTCCACAGTTTATAAGACTATATGGATGTTAGGAAACCATGAGACAATTAACATGGCATGCAGATACAAGAATTAAAGATGATAACCTATGTCATTAAGTAGATTCTCCTTAGTGAATGAAAATTGATTACGAGTTTCATGAATTTAGAGATGAGTCAAGAAACTTTCATCTTGCATTATCTATATATGGAATAAATCCTTTTGGTGTACAAAGTAGTACTCACAGACATGGACCATCATGTTGGTAAATTATAATTTTTCATCATGGTTATGCATGAAGTGAAAATACATTATGTTGTCTCTACTTATATCTAGACAAAATAAACCTGGTAAAGATATTGATGTCTATTTGGCTCCATTGATTGAAGATCTGAAATTGATGTTGGATACAAGTATTACAATGTATTATTCTCATAGATGTGAAGAATTCACATTGAGAGCCATGTTGTATGAAATGATAAATGACTTCCCTACTTATGGAAATTTATTAGGACATAACATTAAAGGAATGTTGAGGTGCCCAATTTGTGAAAAACACACATACTCAGTTCAATTGAAACATTCCTAAAAGACTGTGATTTTTGGACATCAATTTTTTTTACCCCGATGACATAAATATCGATCCTAGATGACAACATTTGATGGGAATATCAAATAGGGTACAACACCATCTCAAATAATAAGAGATAAACTGTACAAAAAATTAAAAAAATATTGACACTGCTTTTGGTAATCCATTTCCAAAAAACCTTACAAAATAATTTTGGAATAAGAGATATATTTTTTTGAATTATTTTATTCTAATTTTTTGTTTGTAAGAAATTTTCTTGATGTCATGAATGTACAAAAAAAATTTATTCGATAGTGTTATTTTTATGTTATTAACTATTCCTGGAAAAACAAAAGATTGCATCAAGGCTAGGTTGGACTTGATTCAAATGGAGATAAGGGAAAAGTTGGCACTGGTGAAGGGTAAAAGGTGGAATTTTTTTCCTCCAGCAGCTTACACTCTATCAAGATAGGAAAAAAAATGCAATTTTTCATTTTTTTTACTAGTGTAAAAGTTCCACAAGGCTATTTGTAAAATATCAAGAATGTCGTGTTAATGACTAATTTGAAATTACAAGGCCTAAAATCAAATGACTATCATGTTTTGAGGCAAGATTTAATGCTTGTTTCTTTCCATTTCATTCTACCTCAAAATGTACGACATACATTAACCTGACTCTACTTCTTTTTCAAATCCATATGAAATACATTTATAGACTCAACAAAGTTTCCCATCACGAATAAAGAGATTGTAGTCATATTAAGTGAATTAGAGATGTTCTTCCCACCATTATTCTTTAATATAATGGTCCTCCTGATGGTTCAATTGGTCATATAGGTTCAACTATGTGGTTCTATCCATTACAGATGGATATACCCCATTGAACGGTATATGAAGATTTTGAAAGAGTATTTTAAGAATAAAAGTCATCGATAAGGTCTTATTGTAGAATAATATATTGTTAAATAATATATGGAATTCTATACTAATTACCTATTAGATGTTAAAAGCATTGGTCTCCCAAATTCTCATCATAGTGAACACTTTATGGGAAAAGAGATTCCTAGAAGAGATGTTGTAACCATTACCTTGACATAGTGGGATTAAGCAAATCTTTACATATTACATAATAGTGAATATGTTGATCCATACATTTAATCCCACAAAGAAATTTTTAGAGATTTAAATCCATCAAGGGATGAAAGATGGATATAAAATACACATAATCAATAGTTTATAGTATGGTTCAGTGATAAAATTTATAAGGAGTTATATGAAAATACAAATTCAACTTCTGAATGACATAAATGAATATCTAGAGGAAAGAATGAAAATGTTTTATCTTACACTGGTTTTGTAATCAAAGGTTTTACATTCTGTATATAAGAACACAATGAATTCAGTATGATGCAAAATAGTGGTGTTATTCTTGTGGTTGAAGTGATGCACATATATAGTTCCAAGGATAGAAATCCAATTTATAAAAATATGTCATATTTTGGAATTATCAAAGAGATATACAAGTTAGATTATACAATATTACAAGTTACTATTTTCCATTACAAATGGGTTGAAAATATCAATGGAGTGAAAGTTGATGAAATGGGATTTTTGAAGGTGAATTTTAGCGTGGAAGGGAAAAAAGGTGATCCGTTCTTAATGGAATCACAAAAATTGCAAGTATTTTATGTATCTAATTCAACAAACAAGAATTGATCGATTATATAGCTAGAAACTAAAAAAATATTGAGTCATATGAAAATTCAATCAAGTATGAACCTTTCATTTGGAAATCACAATCATTTCATGTTGGTGCCAATGTAGACAATATCTTGTACATTATAGGGGACTACAAAGAGGGGATTTAGATTCTCGATAGAGTAACCAAACCCTTGAAACCTTTAAAAATAGAAATTGGGTTCAATGAGAAGGTAAAAGTTTTTTTAATATATTATGTTTTTCCTCATAATATTATATGTTCTATATTGCATTAACATATTCTAAATTAAATGTTTGACTACTCATACAGACAATGTCTTCTACATATGATGGAATAAAAAACTATAATGAAGGAAACCCTTTGGAAATATGTAAAGGTAATGTTACAATATACCCTCTCTATTTTACTAAAAAATTATATAATGAAGCATTGATTTAATTTTCATTATTCCTAACAAAGTTCATTTATTTTATAATATTTATGTCCATGTGTCATGCCTTTGCAGGAAGAGCAATGATTCCATGTCTTCTCAATCAAAGAGGTAATATTTATGTTTTCACAGTAAAATCATTGTCCATAGAATTAATGAATTGTTTCATATTTATGGTTAATTTATTTCTTTTTAGTATTACTCACATCATAAATGTTTTCTTATATAAGTGTATTATTTTGTTTGAGTTGTGGTGATCTGTCCAACTTTCATGTTTCTTCTTCCTTAAAATATTTCACCCCTACAGTGGTGCATTTATCACTTTCTATCAAGTTACCTCCACTATCTTTACAGGAATAGAAATGACGCTGCCTCTGCTCAATTATAGAGGCAATATTAATGTTTTCACAATAAAATAGTTGTCCATAAAATTAATATATTGTTTTATATTTATGTTTTATTTATTTATTTTTAGTATTACTCACATATTAAATATTTTTCTTATATAGGTTTATTCTTTTGTTTGAGTTAGGGTGCTCTATAAAACTTTCATTCTTCTTCTCCCTTAAAACCTTTTCACCCCTATAGTGGTGAATTTATCACTTTCTTTCAAGTTACCACTACTAAATTTATAGGAAGATAAATGATGCTACATCTACTCAGTTAAAGAGGTAATCTTGATGTTTTCACAGTAAAATCATTATCCATATAATTAATGTATTGTTTCATATTTATGTTTAATTTATTTATTTTTATTATTAATCACATTATAATTTTTTTCTTATATAGGTGAATTATTTTTTTCGATTTGGGGTGAAATATCCAACTTTCATGCTTCTTCTCCCTTAAAAACTTTTCACCCTTGTAGTGGTTCATTTATCACTTTCTTTCAAGTTACCCCCACTAACTTTTTAGGAAGATAAATGACACTGACTCTATTAAATTACAGAGGTAATATTGATATTTTCACAGTAAAATCATTTTCCATAAAATTAATATATTGTTTCATATTTATATTTTATTTATTTATTTTTATTATTAATCACATAATAATTGTTTTCTTATATAGGTGGATTATTTTTTTCAAGTTGGGGTGATCTATCCAACTTTCAAGCTTCCTCTTCCTTAAAACCCTTTTACCCTTGTAGTGGTGCATTTATCACTTTATTTCAAGTTACCTCCACTGCCTTTGCATGAAGAGAAATGATGCTTCCTCTTCTCAATTATAGAGGTAATATTGATGTTTTCACAGTAAAATCATTGTCCATAAAATTAATGTATTATTTCATATTTAAGTTTTATTTTTTTATTATTACTCACATAATAATTTTTTTCTTATATAGGTGGATTTTTTTCGAGTTGATGTGGTTTGTTTGAAGCTTCTCATGCAGTGTTGGCAGTTTGACAAATAAAGTCATTGGATATCATGGCAACATTGACAGTTAATATTTTTTTGAGACTTTGGGATGTGTAGGAATCATCTTCACCTTAATACAACACATTATGTGACTGGTATGAATCAAATTACTTCTTTCAATTTTAAATTGACATAAATTTTTGTAAAAAAGACAACTGACTCAATGTGTCTGTTATGAGTTCGAAATCAACAATTGACTTTTAAAAGTTTCACTAACTAAAAACCAAGAATAAATTCTCATACTTTATTGATAATCTAAGAAATTGATTCATAAATCATTTATTATGTGTAGGAATTGGTCCCACATCAAACCGATACATGATGTGACCCATATGAGTCAAAGTGTGTGTTTCAAGTTTAAAATGTCATTTTAGTAAAAAAGAAAAGTGAATTACTCAAAATTGATCAAATACATTCACATTTTTTGGATATGTTAGGAAAATAATCCTAAGTGATTTGGAATGTGTAGGAATTGGCCGAACCTCAATATGATTCATAATGTGACCAATATGACTCTAAGTGCATCTTTATTTAAAATTGACATAAATTTTAGTAAAAAAAAATTCTCTTAATAATAACTAAGCAACCATATTCATATTTTTTTTATACTTTAGGAAAATGATATATAAGTTATTTTATACATGTGTAACGACCCAGACCCGACCAGCCACCTGAAAAGTGCCGAACGGGTCAGGTGTTACTACCTTAGGCGCACCTCCCCTGAACGTCAAAGGTTGCCGACTAGCAGTGGGGGTCTAAATAGGTATAGTGGGGAGGCTATACCCTCTCAGAGGAATTAAAGGTACTGGTCCAAGTGTTAAACTAAAATATGCAGTGGAAATAAATGACTCAGAGGACTCGAACTAGACCCGTAGAGCGGAAGCACATTCAATAACAATAAACAGTAGAAGCAATATAGAAACAACAACAACAGGAAGTAAACAGAACATCATGCCAGTAATCAGCTGCAATAACTGCTAAAACAACCAAGCATGCATCCAAGCAAGTCATACAAATCAATATATATATAATAGTGCCAATGGCTAGCCAGAAGCAGCTACAATATAAAGTAAACATGCTGATGTAAGAAAAATAATACTAAACAAGTAACTCCAGTATGGCACGACCTCAAGGTCCATGCCAGTCTCCATGTAAATAGCACTAAAGTCCAGCTCCTAAGGCTGACCCTCTACCTGCATGAAATTTCATAAAGTCTACACGCGTCTCGATGGGCCCGTGTAGGGTGTGAGACAAGTCTCAGTAGGATACCACCCAGAGGTGCGTACCTAATATAAGGTTTTAGGCAGACATGCTTATATAAGAAAACAGTAAACAGTGCAATGACCAAAAGTAAACAAAGACTTCACTAGTGCTTAGCATCCACCAGGAAGTGTCACCTACTTCGACCAACGCTGGAATCTCTGGTCTGTATCTCAGAACCTTTGCCACCTGACACCATGTGTCTCAAGTATCAACATCCCAAAGGCACGCCCCACCCGTCGTAACCCAACTCGAAAGCTCAACCTGCCCATGGAACAACATCTGGAGGAACAACGATACTTGTCCTAAAATAATAACTAGAGGGACAACGATGTCTGCCCTCAAATCACGGTGAGCCTCTGCCCCAAACCTGACCGCCTCAAAGATGTCTCCTGAAGGCTCCTCACCTTCCATGTGGCTTCCTATGGAAAGCACCCCCAAACCAAAAATACCCAACCACAACTATCGGGGGCCTCTACCCAGCGAGTGGCTGTACCACCTCATCTTGGAGTCTATCTGTGTTCACACTAATCAAAAGTACCCGGTGAGCAGTAATCACCTTAGTATGTACCAAACCACAATAACTATGACACCTCGTGTCCCTGTGAACCTGTTTCTCAAGTCTGATGGCCTCGCCATCCAAGTAACCTGGGCCAAGCCCAACCTGACAGTCCAATTGCCTCAACTGACGTCCAGGACGCCCAATCCCGTGGTAGCAACCACCCAACGTAACCCGAGCCAAAGCCCCAACCTGTGATCCTCATCACTCAACAAATATCCGGTCCACGCCCAACACAATGAGCAGTTCAACACAGATAATATCACACATTGCATAACTATACTCAAGCATTACTTAAAACAAGAAATTACTAAACAATTAATTGCACTAAATTAAGCCAATCCATACTAGTACCTAAGGTCTTAAATGCCTTAAAAAATTACTAGCATGCTATAACAAATCACACTCAACAGTTTAATCCAAAAACAAAAAAGCAGGCTAAAATCAGCAGTTTAAAATATTGGTCCAAAACATCCGCATTTTGGAACCCCGACCGAATTGTCCTAAACGATCCATGACCTCTCACCCGGCCTTTCTCCAGCAGAAAAAGGGTCCGAGGATACCTAGAGGCATCCCACAATGTAGATAATTAAATAACAACAAATAAAAGGGTTTCGCTCAACACCCGATGTCGTGCCTGGAGGTCGCAACCCCAATTTGTCTATGAAAACATGAAAGAAGGTATGCACCACCCACCTCGTACTCGTACGATGATACTCCTTTGATTTCATCCTTTGAATCGGACTGAATCGCGGTAGATCTACGTTTCCACCAATCCGTCAATTTCGTTCAGATGGAATCTGTGGAGGAACAGGTGAGGGATCAAAGATGAAGAAGAGTACGTGGGGTTAGCCTTTCCGATGCGGTCCCGCTTCCACTGATGGATCGAAGAACAGAGGTCATACGAAGATTCTGGGAGGGTTTGAGTTTTTCGAGGTTTCTCGGATGAACTGTTCGTCCAAAGGGGAAGAAGGAGGGACTTATGGGAATGAGACGCGACAACGTCTTGATCTCTCAAATAAAAAAATTATATGGCATGTATTTCCAAAGTACATGTCGTGTAGATGTGTTTCCATACTCCGACTTAAGCGGAGTCCAGCACACGGGTTGGACCGTGTACACAGTCAACACACAGCCAGGGTCTCGGCCGCTACATGGGACAAAGATACACAACGTGTCAAGGAAGACTACACACCTTTTAGATGGAAATTTACACCTGGACACCACACGACATGTACTTGACCTCGCACGGGTAAGGTATACACAGTGTGTCTATAAATACACACCGTGTAGTAAGAAACTTCTACACGGTCTTCACACGGCATGTACTCAGTGAGAACACGACCGGTCACTCGGGTAACTCATACACGGCGTGTACTTAAAGTACACGGCGTGTAGTCTGGAAATTTCCAGAAACTACCCAGATTTTCCAAACTTCTCAAAAACTAGTCAAAAAGTTTAAACAGGGTCGGAATTTGACCCATTTCTAAAAACTGGGGTTCTTACAAACTTCCCACCTTAACGTAGCTCATCCCCGAGCTACCAAACAAAACCAGGAGATGGCACCGAACATGACCATACTATTTAAACAACAAATACTACCCCGGTCTCAAGGTTCTGGCTAAATTCGTAAAAGGGATCCCCACCTTAGGAATTGACTACTCGGTCTCAACCCGAAAAAATCTCAAGAAAAACAAATAAACAGGCAAGGCCCAACAACCTATTTCCCAAACCCATGGTCCTTCCGTGATTCATCGTCACCCTTGAACCTCCTCAGTGCTCACGTGTTGCTTCCGACACCCAACGTAACCCTCACTGCATCAGTGTCTGCCCCCATGAGGTCCTGCATCTAATAGATGCTAAAATCAAAACTGGTACCATGTACCTCAAGTAACCCACAGTCAGGATGCCCCGATTCCCACAACACCTCAAGTAACCTGCATCCTTGATGCTCCTAATGCCACGCATCTCAAATATATAATAAAATATATAACACATCCGATATGATGCCAATCCCACTAACTAGTATCTAGTCAGTCCACAAGTAACCTGTGCAACTCGTGCACTCAACCAGACATGCCTCAAGAGGCCATGCCAAAAGAAAGCAAAGAAACTCATGGCCACACCCGCGGTGTACCAGCCACCGTCATCGACTCTCCAGCCTGCTCAATCCCTGGTAGCTCCACAGCATGCACCTGGCCTGAAGCCCGACTACCTGATGCCTGACCTCCCTGCGGTGCTGCTCCAGTCTCTGGCCACAGACCCCTCAGTTGGGTCCTACTATCTCTGTCACGTCCCCCGCATGCAGCTGAACCTCGAATACCCTCTCCTGGTACTGAACTTGAACCAACTCCTGACGCCACAGTCTTTCCTGGTCCCTGCCTGCCGACTGTCTAAGAAGGCTGCCTGCAAAACCTCTCTAGATGTCCGACCTGTCCACATGTCCGACACTCCTTTGGGGGCCTATCGCACTGAGCCTGAACATGTCCTAGCTATCCACACTGAAAGAAAACCACCGCTGAACTGCCATGGGGTGGTAATAGCTGAGTCCTTGGCCTACCCGCCCTACTGGAACTCATATCTCCCTCGCTTCCTACTGTCTGTACCATCACCCGAAGCTATCACCCTGCCAAAACGAGATTTATCTCTCTCTTTTCCCTTGGATATGAGCGCCTGGTTCACCGCCTAGGAGAAGGAACCCAGCTTGAAGATGTTTACCTAAACCCAAATGGCGTGTCACAAGCCATCCTCAAAGCGCCTCACCCTAGCTACATCATAGCTCACCATACCAGGTGCAAAACGGGACAACTCTGTGAAGGTAGCTGCGTAGTCCATAATGGAAATATCTCCCTAATAAAGACTCAAGAACTCATAATCTCTCTCCACCCTCAGCATCTCTGGGTAAAAGTGCTCGAAGAACCTATACTCAAAGTCCTTCCAAGCGAGTCCCTCGTGCCTACAATCCTATACCTGTACGTCCCACCAACGCTTCACCAGTCCTCTCAACATGTATGTCGCCAACTTGACCCTCCACCCTGGAGGCATCTCCAACTGCTCGAAGATCATCTGCATGCTCTCTATCCAGTTCTCTGCTGCCTGAGGACCACCCTCACCCTGAAAAAGCGGCGGGTGCTGTGACTGGATCTCCCACGTCAGATATGACATAGAAGGATCTGTACCCTGTGCACCTCTATCAATCCCCTGTAAGATGCGTACTAGGCTAGCTCGGAGCTTCTCGTCAATCCATGGTCCGAACCCTGCCAAACCCGGCTGCTGCCCTGCCTGCACTGGATCCTAAACCTTATCCTGTCCCTGAGCTTGTACCTGCGGCTCATGCTCTGCCTGCACCGGATTATGGACCTGATCCTGTGGTACTGTATCCTCTCTTGCCTGACGCTCCATCGTATTGTGAATGAGTAACCCGCTGAATACCATAAATGGTCAGACATCCCACATATATATAAAACAATATATTCTACGCAGATAAGAAAAGCAGTAAAAGGCAGTGCATAACAACTACCCTTACTCCCCCTCACCGCAACCCATGACCTCAGCATCCCGACCTCACGACCTCCTTACCCGCCCTCAATAGAGCCAAGCACCAATAGTAACTCGGGCCATGCCCGTCCTGACAACCAACATTGCCTCAATCTCGACTACCAAGTCGCCCAATCCTGACAGTTACACTGCCTCAACCATAGTACCTGCCTGCTCTCATAATATCCAGACCCATATGTCCTGCACATATAATTCTACAGAATATAGAGCATGGCACACACATTGCAGTAAACAAGAAATTCTATTAGGAGTTTTACCTATTCACATTTCAGAGCATAAATAGCATGGAAATTGATTTTATTCACATGGTATTATCACTTCACAAAGCATACGTGCAGTTATGAAATTGAAATACCCTAAAATGTGCCTATCAAAAGCCAAGAAAGAAACCCTTTCCATACCAACCAAGGTTTACATATCATAATCAATAACATCACACAACAAGTGATCCCCCAAGGTGAAAATCATATAAATCGTAATCTGAGAAAAACAAATAGCAATTCCCACCCACGACAACTCAATTCATCCCTCGTACATAGGGCTGCAGGCACCCAAGAACAAGTTCAAAATCCAGTTCCAACAACCACCTACCTCCAGTCTACCATATCCCAAATAGTAAAATCAGCAAAAATAAAGAGAATTATCTAACTCATTAGTAGCTAGAAGAACACTACTACTAAATCCCTATCAAGAACTCCTCTGATACCACTTTGTAACGACCCAGACCCGGCCAACCACCCGAATAGTGCCGAACGGGTCTGGTGTTACTACTTTAGGCACACCTCCCCTGAATGCCAAAGGATGCCGACTAGCAGTGAGGGTCTGAATAGGTATAGTGGGGAGGATATACCCTATCAGAGGAATTAAAGGTACTGGTCAAAGTGTTAAAATAGAATATACAACAGAAATAAATGACTCAGCAGATTCAAACCAGACTCGCAGAGCAGAAGCACATTCAATAACAATAAACAGAAGAAGCAATATAGAAACAATAACAGCGGGAAGTAAACAGAACATCACGCCAGCAATCAGCTGTAATAACTGCTAAAACAACCAAGCATGCATCCAAGAAATTCATACAAATCAATATATATATATATATATATATATATATAATGGCGCCAATGGCTAGCCAGAAGCAGCTAAAATATAATGTAAACATGATGATGAAAGAAAAAGAATACTAAACAAGTAACTCCAGTATGGCACGACCTCAAGGTCCATGCCAGTCTCCATGTCAACAGCACTAAAGTCCAGCTCCTGAGGCTGACCCTCTACCCGCATGGAATTTCATAAAGTCTACACGCATCCTGAAGGGACCGTGTAGGGTGTGAGACAAGTCTCAGTAGGATACCACTCAGAGGTGCGTACCTAATATAAGTGTTTAGGCATACATTCTTATATAAGAAAATAATAAACAGTGCAATGCCCAAAAGTAAACAAAGACTTCACTGGTGCTCAGCAGCCACCAGGAAGTGTCACCTGCTTCGGCCAACACCAGAATATCTGGTCTGTATCCCAGCACCTCATGCCACCAGACACCATGTGTCTCAAATATCGACGTCCTGAAGGCACGCCTAACCATTTTAACCCAGATCGAAAGCTCAACCTTGCCATGGCACAACATCCGGAAGAACAACGATACCCATCCTCAAATAATAACAGGAGGGACAGTGATGTCTGCCCTCAAATCACGACAAGCCTCTTCCCCCAACCTGACCGCCTCAAATCTGTCTCCCGAAGTCTCCTCACCTTCCATGTGGATTCCTATGGCAAGAACCCCCAAACCAAAAATACCTAACCGCAACTATCGGGGGCCTCTACCCAGCAAGTGGTTGTACCACCTCATCTCGGAGTCTATATGTGTGCACACTACTCTAAAGTACCCGATGAGCGGTAATCACCTCAATATGTCCCAAACCACAACACCTCTGACACCTCGTGTCCCTGCAAACTTGTCGCTCAAGTCTGATGGCCTCGCCATCCAAGTAACCCGGGCCAAGCCCAACCTGATAGTCCAACTGCCTCAACCGACATCCATGACACCCAATCCTATGGTAGCAGCCAACCAACGTAACCCGAGACAAAGCCACAACCTGTGATCCTCATCACTCAACAAATATCTGGGCCACACCCAACACAAAGAGCAGTTCAACAGAGATAATATCACACATTGCATAACTGTACTCAAGCATTACTTGAAACAGGAAATTACTAAACAATTAATTGCACTAACTTAAGACAATCCATACCATTACCTAAGGTCTTAAATTCCTTAAACAATTACTAGCATGCTATAACAAATCAAACTCAGCATTTTAATCCAACAACAACAAAAGCAGTCTAAAATCAGTAGTTTAAAATACTGGTCGAAAACATCCGCGTTTCGGCACCCCGAACGAATTGTCCCAAACAAGCCATGACCTCTCACCCAGCCTTGCTCTAGCACAACAAGGGTCAGGGGATACCCAGAGGCATCCCAAAATGCAGATAATTAATTAACAATAAATAAACAGGGTTTCGATCAACACCCAACGTCGCGCTCGGAGGTCACAACCCCAATTTTTTCTACGAAAACATGAAAGAAGGTATGAACCACCCATCTCGTACTCATACTATGACACTCCTTTGATTTCAGCCTCTAAATCGGACTGAATCGTAGTAGATCTGCGTTTCCATCAAATTTGGAAATTTCGTTTGGATGGAATCTGCGGAGGAACAGGCGAGGGATCAAAGACGAAGAAGGGTGCGCGGGGTTAGCCTTTCTGATGCGGTCGCACTGCCACTGATGGATCGAATAATGGAGGTCATTTGGAGATTCTAGGAGGGTTTGAGTTTTTCGGGGTTTCATGGATGAAATGTTCGTCCAAAGGGGAAGAAGGAGGGAATTTTGGGAATGAGACGCGACATCGTCTCTATCGCTGAAATAAAAAAAGGTACACGACATGTATTTCCAAAGTACACGCTGTGTAGATGTGTTTTCGTACTTCGACTTAAGCGGAGTCCAGCACACAGGTTGGATCGTGTACACGGTCAACACACGGCCAAGGTCTCGGCCGCTACACGGGACAAAGATACACGGCGTGTCAAGGAAGAATACATGCCGTGTAGATGGAAATTTACACCTGGACACCACACGACATGTACTTGGCCTCGCACGGGTAAGGGATACACGACGTGTCTATAAATACACGCCGTGTAGTAAGAAACTTCTACATGGTCTTCACACGACATGTACTCGGTGAGCACACGGCCGGTCACTCGGGTAACTCATACACGACATGTACTTAAAGTACACGGCGTGTAGTCTGGAAATTTCCAGAAACTGCCCAGATTTTCCAGACATCTCAAAAACCAGTCAAAAAGTTTAAACAGGGTCAGAATTTGACCCATTTCTAAAAACTCGGGTTCTTACAACATGCATGAATTAGACTCACCTCAATCTGATGTATGGTGTGACCGATATGACTATAAGTGTATGTTTTTATTTAAAATTGACATCAATTTTATTAAAAAGTACAACTGACCTACTCAAAAGTAAGAAAACACATTAAAATTGTTTAAATAATTTAGGAAAATGATATATAAGTCATTTTTAATGTATAGGAATTAGCCTCACCTAAATCCGATGCATGGTGTGACCAGTATGACTCCAAGTGTGTCTTTTTATTTAAAATTGACATCAATTTTAGTAAAATTTACACATTCTGTTAATTTATTTCTTTATATTATTACTAATATAAGAATTTTTTTCTTATACAGGTGCATTATTTTCCTTGATCAGCGGTGGTTTGGTTAGCAATAACATGAGTCGGGTTAGGATTGAAATAAACATTTATGTTTTTAAATATATGTAATAATTTGTATTTATGTAATTTTATGAACCAATGTTTAAAATTTCTATAATATAGTGTTTTTTTATTATGTTTGTGTTGTATGTTTTTTTCATTTAAATATTTTATTGGGACTTGTTTATGTTGATACCTGGTGTGTCTGGTGTTGCGGTTTGCTGTTACAACACATTATAGTATGCCCCTTTATCATCTCTTTTAAAATCACTAATAAAAGTCTAATTTATCAATGATCATAAAAGAAATGATAAAAGTATATTTTATCTGCACTCATAAAAGTAATGATAAAAGACCCTTTATCAGTGCTTTTATAAGCACTGATAAATGGTTCCTTTAGCGATGCTAAATTAAAACACTGATAAATGGTTCCTTTATCAGTGATTTTTTAGTGCCAATAAAGGACCCCTTTATCAGTGATTTTTTAGCACTGATAAAATATCAATTCTTTTAACCTCGCTCATGTAGTTAGTACTTCTCTAGAATTGATAAAGGTCATTTCTAGCATTGTTAAAGGCCAGTTTTTTAGTGGTGAATGTTCCTTAAAATCTCTATACATCTTAGTTATACCAGAGTGTATAGAGAAATTTGAGCTAAGGGAATCATCCAATAACTCCATTTTTATCATGGGGATATAGGGAACACATAACCTCCTCCCAAATTTCAGAATTCCATTCTCATATACAAATTCTACCAACTTCCCATCATTTACGACATTAATTTTCTTTTGAAGATTCTCCTTATAAGACTGAGAACTTTTAATCCTTTCCAGTGAGTATGGTTTGGAAACCATTTGAAAAAGTAGTGATGCTTCCCCTCCCTTGATAATTTCCATATCCATCCTTACTAGATCCATGTACACATGGTCCTTGTCAATCCTCATTTTTTTCAGAACTCCATGATCCTTCCTTCTCAATGCATCTACTACCTTATTCACCATTCTGAGGTGGTAGTGTATTGAGAAATCATAATACTTGAGTAGCTCAATCCGTTTACATTGCCTCATGTTGAGTTATTTTTGGGAGATGATATATTTTATTCCCTTTTGATATATATATATCTCACACATTTCTCTATAGAGACAATGTCTCCATATATTCAGGGACAAGATTGTAGTTTCTAGCTCAAGATCATGAGTTGGATAGTTCTATTTAGATGTTTTTAACTACCTTGATGCATAGGTAATAACTCTATCCTTATACATAAGGACACAACCAAGTCCCTTCTTTGATGCATCACTATATATCACAAACCCACCATTTCATGATGGTAGAGTCAAGATTAGATCATTCACTGACCTCTTCTTCAATTCTTCAAAAAATTATTCGCATTCTTTTGTCCATACAAACTTAACCCCTTTACGAGTAAGCTTGGTTAACGGGTTAGATAATTGGGTGAAGTTCTAAAAAAACACCGATAATAACCTAATAAAACAATAATACTACATACCTAAATTATGTTAATTGGTTCAGGACTTTCTTGAACTACCTTTGTCTTTATAGGATCAACTAAGATTCCATCTATAGAAGAAATATGGCCAAGAAATGAAACTATTTGAATCCAGAATTCATAATTTCTAAACTTCCCATACAATTCATTTCTTCTAAGAGTATTCAGAACAATCCAAAAGTGATTATCATGGTCTTAATAGATTTTGGATTATACCATGATATCATCAATAAATACCACAATAAAGATATCAAGATATTCCTTGAAAACTATATTCATTAGATCCATGAAAATAGAGGTTTCATTAGTCAGTCTAAAAGGCATTACTATAAATTCATAATGCCTATATCTAGTTTGAAATTCTATCTTTGGAATATCTTCATTCCTCACCCACAACTGATGATATCCAGTTTGAAGTTCAATCTTAAAAAAATAAATAGCTTTGTGAAGTTGATCAAATAAACCATCAATCTGAGGAAGAAGATACTTGTTATTTATTATAATAGCATTGATCTTCCTATAGTCAATGTATAGCCTCATAGATCCATCTTTCTTCTTAACAAAAATAATGATAGCTCCACAGAGAGAAACACCAGGGAAAATAAACCCCTTACTACCCAAATCCTCTAGTTGTATATTTAGCTCCACTAATTCCACTATGGCCATTATATAAGGAGTCCCTAATATAGGCCTTGCACCAAGAATTAAATCAATAAAAAAATTAATTTCAAACTCTGGAGGATGTCGAGGTAAATCCTCTAGAAATACATTAGTGTATTCTTGAACAATAGGTACATCCTCAATTTGAACATTTCTTTCCTCACCTATAGATATTTCATTATCTTCCTCTCCAAGAATTGAATTCAGTAGAGTTACTAGGGGTATATCTAGATAAGAATCAAATAATGAGGTTTCTTCTCTAAATATAAGGTATTCTAC
This sequence comes from Viscum album, assembly GCA_963277665.1. Taxonomy (NCBI): domain Eukaryota; kingdom Viridiplantae; phylum Streptophyta; class Magnoliopsida; order Santalales; family Viscaceae; genus Viscum; species Viscum album. Next base: position 1,313,226,598 of record OY728126.1, on the reverse strand, counting down.
ATCATTATAAAAAATTGTAACTTCATTATTATTGTAATATATTTTTTAATCATAACTTGAAATCTAGTTCATACTAAGAATTATGTCAAATTCAATCATGGGTTTGATATTAAGGTCATCAACTAAAGCATGTTTATGTGTCATACCAGGGACTAACAGACACATCTTTTTTGTAATGATACTTCCCTTAAGAGTTTTGAATGACAACTCCTTTATCAAATAAAATTTTAAATGTCTAATTTTCTTGAAAAAATGGGAAGATATAAAAAAATCTATGATCTAGAATCAAATAAATCATTGGCTAAGTTTGAGTAAATAATTAAAGCACCTTCCACCACATCATTAGGAACTTAAACTTTAGTAGTTGTAACTACATAAGCTTGCACTTGCTCCCTTGGCCTTTTTTGGGGAATGTTTCCTTGGAACTTAGGACGATAATTTTCATAATGTCCCATATATTTGAAATTGTATCATTTAACATTGGTATATTCTTTCTTTCCCTTATAATCATGGGCTTGGTGTCCATTTCCTCCACACTTTTAACAAACACCTATACCCTTCAGGAAAGTGATGGGGTGTTTCTTCCTAGAATTATTATAAGATATAAAATAAACTCTCCCCTTCTTTATTTTTTTCCTTATTTCCTTTTATAGAGTGTTTAGTAGACCAATTATTCTCTTTAATTCCTTTAAGGTCATATAAATTATAAAATTATTTCTCCACCATGATTTCACATGAGACTATATCTTCGTATGATGAGAAAGTTTGGGAAACTAGTACCCTTTAGAGGAATGATTTTAATTCATAAATTAATTGATCAATATTTCTCCTCGGACTACATATGTAGTCTATATCATTCCTTTTTATCCTTGTAAAATTTGATTCATACTTCACAACATTTTTTTACTCTTTTTTTAAAAATAAATAAATAATTTCCATATCTGTTCGTTGTTCATGATGAAAATATTTTTCTAGGAAAAGTTCCTTAAAATCCCTATATTCCATATTTTAAATATTTTCCTCCTTCTTTGTGTTTTGAATTAGTGACCACCATTGATCCAAATATCCCGATAGATGATAAACCACCATGAAAATCTTCTCCCTTTCGTTACTTCCCAAAGTGATAAATATCTTTTCTATGGAACTTATCCACTGTTCAGATAAAAATGACTTTTTAGTCCCATTTAATGATGGAGGTTGTTGTCACATAATGTGGTCTAACATTAATCCTCCATGTTGTGGTTCAGGATGCTCTATATGGGTAAGGTTATTATTCGTAACCTAATTCTATTGTCCCAATAAAGTTATAAGTTTCTCAACACCAATCACCGCTCTAGAACCAACATCATTATCTTGCATAGGAGGGAAATACCTACATGGGATACACGCGTTTATGTGATTTCCATTCCTTCCCCTAGGAACTATTTCTAAATAATGTTATAAACTAAATTAGGTTATGAATAATAATGTATAATTTCAAACTAGTAAAATAATTAACATAAATTGAAATCCTATGCATATCTAATCTCATAATAATAAGCATGCTTTCTTTGGGGATATATTTAGAATTAAATTATTCACAATGGATTGTAAAGAAAATGTGAATAATATTAATAATATCCCCTATGAGTGTCAAACTGGGTGCATAGTAAGTCCTGTTGTCATGTACCAGGTTACCTTGAGTCTGGCCTGGAACACCTTGTCAGAGTTGTTACTCTTAGGTACATTTGTGCCAGAATCATGTCCACTAGCAGTATCCAAAAAAGGATAAATTTCCTAGGAATATCCACATAATTTATACCCTACAAAAATTCTAGGATGTTCTTGTATTCTTATCCTCAAAGTCTATCTTAGGGTTTTGTTCCCTAATTTACATTTTCTAAATCTAGTTTCTAAGGATTCTATTAAACTTCCTCTCATACAAACTGTAAAGTCACTAACCCCAGTTTCCTAGAGCCGACACCTTATTTTATTACATAGGAATATAAACAAGTAAGTCATATCCCAAAGGAACAAATAGTTTAGTATCATTGGAAAACCAGATACATACATAATTCTTACATTACAACATGAAATTTAATAAAACATATCAACTTCACATAAACTTATAGATTATCCCTGCAAGTCATTCATAATATACTTATTCACATCATATGGAAAAATAAAATATAAGAAAGGGGTGATATCAGATGCTCATTAAGTTTAATTAATATAGTTAAATCATAAGTAATAAGGCATGGTGAATAAATAAAAGTACACATGACATTAAATCATAAACTTGGGCATAATATGGCAGAAATAAAAGCTGAATAAATAATGACTTAAAAAAACATAACCATGGATACTGTACTATTCAAATAATCACATGGACCATAAATTACTAGTTTTATAATGAGTTAATGCATAATTCAATACATCATAATTATACCATCAAGGCCTCATCCAAGACACCATATATAATGGGTAAAACCCAGACTAGTTTGTCTCTTGAGACCTACCGACACATAGAGGGGCTATAGAAGGCAACATATATCACTTAATAAGTCCAATGAATTCCTAATATTAATGAGGATAAAGATAAACAACATATAAATTCATATTAAAACTATCATATGAAATGAAAATAACTTTCGACAATCATTAAATATACACACTAACCGTTCAGAGTAATAAGGTGAATAATATCAAGATAGAACATCCACGGTAAAACTAATCATAAAACATTAAATAAAATACGGTAGATGATATTATAAAATATTAATCTCAATTACACATAACAACCAGCAAGATTATTGAAATATATGTAAATACTCTTATAAAATCATTGAGTAACACTCGATAAAATTACTCATTTACTTTGAAAAGAAGAGTTCTTTTGAAAAAAACCTTGTATAAAACCAGAAGGGAAATAATATAGTTTTATCATAATAAAATTATTTATTTAATAAAAATAATTTTTTATTAAAACATTTTATATATTTCACTTGAAAATAGGTAAGAATTTGAGATATTCCCTTGAACTGGGCTTGTTTATCTGGAAGAATTTGAGAAAGATCCTTTTAAAACATGTCACTCCCCATAAAATAAAGAAGGACTATGATTGGTACATATATATATAACACTCACATTGAATTTAGGATTAGTAAATAATTATAATTAATAATCTCATTGGGGTAAAGAGAGATAAGGAGTAATCCTTAATGAAAAATCGATGTTCGGAGAGAAAACCCTTACCTTATGTCTGAATGTGTTCTACACCTGACCTTAATGTATTGGATAATAAAATTAAATCCATTAATTAATAAATTAAGAACTTTATATTCATATATTTTATTCACTATAGTTTTATTAATTTAATTTATGTCCATATTTATAAGTTATAAGATTGAATTCTATCATTCAAAAGTGTTTATTTCCTTGATTTCATGATTGGTTCGCATGATTATAAGTAATGGAGTTCAAGTAAAATGGGTATAATTATACATAATTATAATTTCATGTTATTAATGAATGAAAAAAAGAAAAATTAGTGTTATTTATTATTATTTTTCCATAACTGAGGATGAGTCATTAGATAACATATTAATGATAATCGTTTAGCTTAATTTTAGCAGGTTTTTGATCACAACGAACTAGTTTTGTTCTATTATTTAATATCATGTATATTAAATGGTTGAAGAACCTTAAATAAGATATAATGAATATTTTATAATCTGGTTTAACCATAAAAATGGTATCACGACCATCCTTTAAGGATAAATTTAAGAATGAAAGTTCTTCATCCATGAAGGTCGTAAATCAGCACCTCCTAGATGATGATTTCGTTTTTAAAATAAAAGAGAGAGAGAGAGAGAGTAAGGAGATTGATGATGGATCATCCATTAACATGATATCATTCCAATATATTTATTATACTATAGTAATCATGATCATTTGGACATTGTAGTTGAGGAGATAATAATAAAAGAAAATAAATTGAAATGAAATTAAATGAAATAGGAAGAGGATTTACCTCTTGAATTAACCTCCTTGAGAAGCTCCTCAAGGGAAAGGGTTTTCATCTTTTGGAAAGACCAAGAGTTCCTAGACATGTGTAGAGACTAGGGAAGATGATTTGGGTAGATCTTTAACAATATTTAAGGCATATATGAGTGATGAGAAGAGGGGGGTGATTGTGATTTTTATACTGGAGGAGAAGGGTAATTTCTCACTATTCTATTCATTAATTTATTATTTTTTCTCAAGACAACCAATAGTGTTGATTATTGTGACTAAATACAGTAATAAGTGAAAGTTAGTTTGAACCAAGGGTGATTACATCATCCATGATGCAAGTAATAGTGTATTTAGCTTATAATGTATTTATACTGCAAATTACTGTATTTTATTATTCACTAAAAATTCAAGTATTTTAAAAAAATCCAAAAAATTCACCATAATTATTTTTTAATGTGTAGAATTAAAAAATCGACTTCATTTTATCAAAGCAATTCTCTAAATTTATTATGATATAATTATATCATACTTTCACTTATAATATGCATAATTTTTTTTATACTTTCATGGGTGAGGTTACTATTCATTAGGTTGATTTACTATTTACAAGGGTCATATTACTATTCCTTAGGGAAAGTTACTATTTCATTGGTATAGGTTCCTTAACTTATATAATTACTTCTTATTTATTTTATTCTTCATTTATAAAGAATTTATTGTTTTCAATATGTGGTTTTATATTATTGATACTATATAAAATAAACATAAGAAGGGAAATTTCATTGATAAAATTTTGGGTCGTTACAGCCCAACTACCTATTCACCTGTGCATGCGCCTGGACTCTATCATGTGACCTCCCTTATGCAATTTGAACCCCTTTACCACTGACTCAAGCTTGATTTACTCTACATTTTATGATATTTTTATTTATTTATATATATCTACATAGATATTTTATTCATATATTTACATAATTATTTTGGAATATATTTATAAAATATATGTTAGTGTGTGTGCTATATATATATATACTTAAATTTATTTATATATATTATGTATTAATATTCATTTAAATATATTAAAATATAAATATAAATATATATTAGTTTATTAATACACACACATATGTATATATAAACATTATATGTACTTTTGTATAAGTATATATATATATAGATTCATATATTTTTATAATGTAAAAAAGTCGTTAGATATTATTTTAAATAAAATAAATGATAATTAATTCCATATAATTTATATACTTAATTCTAAATACATTTTTAAAATATGTCTATATATTGTATCTTTAGATATAATTTTTATACATTACATATATAGTTATATGACTATATATTTATATATATATTTATATATATTTACAAAAAATTGTATATTTAAATATAATTTTTATAATGTATTTATAAATATTTTCTGTAAATATGTTTACACACTATATTTAATGATAAATATATATTTATAAAAATACATTTACATATTATGCATTTACATAATATTGAGACACACACACATATACACAGATTTACACATACGTACACATTTATATTTCACACACACACACAAATATTTACATATATGTATTTATTTATTTATTTATATATATATATATATATTATAATATACTCATATATATATATATATTTATTGACATAAACATATTTATATATAAACATTACTTCCATAGGTATATATATATTAATACATTTTTGTAAGGTAAATAAATGGATATTTTTTTTATTTTAAATAAAATGAATACTAAATATTTATTTCTATATGATTTATATATTTTAAAATAAATTTTTATGTAAATATTTTTAAATATATGTTTGTAAAATTGATTTATTATATCTAAACATAAGAAAATATGCTTATATTTAATTTTAAAGAAAACTGAAATATTAAAAATGATAAATTTCAAAACCATAATATCTATATGAATAAAATCCCTAGGAATAAATTTAGTCTTCACTAAATGGATAATAACACCCTCTTAAATGAAGGTGAAATCCTATCAAATATTAACAAATCAGGTCTTACCAAATAAAAACTTTGTTTTGGAGGCATTCTAGACCTTTTTTAACCTCCAAAGTTTAGGGACTAAGGTTTCCCAGGTTAACACAACATAGATATCTTCACAAGATTCAATTTGATATATGTTCGAACCCAAATAGACTCCCAGATCAAAAGTTATAGATATTTGAATTTTAATTCGTGTTTTCAACTTATCTTAGATCATTCAATAATTTCTTGAATTTTTATGTCATCAAATGTTACAAAATGACTATAAAAAAATAATAATTAGAAAATTATTAATTAATATTATTTTCTAGTTATTTTATAATATATTTTCACTAAATATTTTATATATTAAGTTTAAATACATATTTATACTTAAATAAATCATATTTAATAAAATATATTATATTTATATAAATATAAATAAATGTATATATTAATATATTATTTTTAATGATATAATTTTTTTAATGAAATATACATTTTATTTTCAATAAAAAATCACTAATAAAGAGTTTATTTTAGCAGTACTGAAGAAAATCACTAATAAAGGTGCCCTTTATCAGATATTTTTATTAACATTGATAAAAAAAATCCTTTATGATCACTGATAAATGGGTTATTTATCAGTGATAAAAATAATTGATAAATGTCACCTTTATCGGTGCTAGCTAAAAATGTTGATAAATGTTCTCCTTTTATCATCATTTTTAGCACTGATAAGGATTATGACGAGATAAAATCAAATATGCAGTAGTGTATTTACTATGTATCAAATCAAATCTTGGGAATAGATCTACGTCGTGCTAACCTTAGAGGGAGAGGTGGGGGGATACTTGTTTTTTCAAGGTAAAAAAGGCTTAGAATGCCACTAAAACTGAGATTTTTGTTGGGATAACTTGATTTTTTAATATTTGATGGGATTTAAACTTTTTTTAAGATATTTTTATTATCCTTATTTAGTAGAGGCTATTTTTTTACTAATTCTTACATTCATATAGATTTTATCGTTTTGAAATTTTTTCATTTTTCATATTGTAGTTTTATTTATAATTAAATACATACATATTTTTTTATATTTACATATAATAAATCAATTTTAAAAATAAATATTTAATAATTTTTACATAAAAATATATTTTTAAATAGATAAAACATAAAGAAATAAATATTTATTATTAATTTTATCTAAAATAAAAAATTATCCATTTTATTTTCAATATAAAAATTCATTAATATATATATACCTATAAAAGTAATGTTTATATATAAATATGTGCATTTCAATAAAAAAATATATATTTACGTGTATATTATAATATATATAAATAAATACATATATGTAAACATTTTTGTGCATATGTACGAAATATAAATGTGTATGTGTGTGTAAATATGTGTGTATGTGTGTGTGTCAATATTGTGTAAATACATCATATATAAATGTATTTCTATAAATTTATCACTATCATTAAATATAGTATAAAAACGTATTTACAATAAATATTTATAAATACATTATAAATAATTTATATCTAAATATTCAATTATATATAAATATGTATAATATATATGTAAATATATAGTCATATAAATATATATATAATGTATAAAATTTATATCTAAATATACAATATACAGATATATTTTAAAAATATATTTAAAAATAATTATAGAAATCATATGGAAATAATTATTATTCAATTTATTTAAAACAATATATAACCATTTTTACATTATAAAAATATATGAATATATATATATATATACTTATAAAAATTTATACATAATGTATATATATACAAATGTTTCTTCATTAATAAATGAATATTTTTTTATATTCTAATATATTTAAATAAATATTAATATATAATATATTTAAATAAATATTAGTATATATATATATATATCACACGCACACACAAACATATATTTTATAAATGTGTTAAAAAATAATTATATAAATATGTGAATAAAAAAGATGTATGTAATTATATATATAAATATAAATACCATAAAAAATAGAATAAAAAAGTGTAGTACAATGGTAAATAGGTTCAAATTGCACAAGGGAGGTCATAAGATTGAGTATAGGAGTACACAGTGGTGAATAGGTAGAAGGGAAGTAGAAATGTGCTGAAAAAGGGGTCTTACGAGCATTAACAAAAGGGGGAGTGTGAGAGTGAGAGCAGGGGACTAAGTTCGGGGGATGAGTGGTTCAAAAAAATTAATTTTTTTTGAAACTTTTATCAGTGCTAAACAAAACTCTAATAAAGTAAAACTTTAGGAGAGATAAAAAAATTGCTGATAAAGGGTGTCTTTATTAGTGTTTTTAGTGTTATTAAAGGAAAACTATATCAGTGTTTTTTAGCATTGTTAAAGGTCGCAACTTTTAAAGGTACATATCATGTCAATGATTTTAAGTGCTGAAAAATACCATTTCTAGTGATTTTAAAAGTACAATCTATAGTAGTGGTCTCTCACTCCTATTACCAGTAGTTTTGTGCAATCCTTGATAAATTTAAAAAAACTAGAGGGGTTTTTTACCCCTTATATTTTTTAAAATTTATATTTAGAACCACCGCTAAATTATTGTATGTTATTTAAATTTTTTTGAATTATTTTGCAAAGGTTAACAATAGATGCTATTTTTTTTGTTAAAAAAAGTAACTTGGGGCGGTATACAACTACCTCAAATAATTTTTTTAAAAAATAAATGCACAATAGCTCCCTCCCCACCTCACTCTTCCCACCACCAATGTAATGTTCCATCCTGAATCACTCTAACTTGTATCCGAACTAGTTTGTCATTAGAACTCAAGCACGCTTCCCCGTATGTCAGTGGATTCTCAATAGCAGTGAAGGTCTAATTATAATTGTTAGAAGACTATATCCACTTTATCAAAGTATAACAATAGTATAAATCAAAATAAATAATAACAAAAAATAACCAAACATCACATATAAAATCACAAAACTAGGTAAGTTCCCACAAAACAATACAGTAAACATAGAATATTACAATAATATCATGTGTCAAAAAGGGAAAAAAAAGAAAAGAAACAACTGACAATTCCAAAAATGGGTCCCTACATCAAGCCCGAACCCCTCATCCATAATCCATACCAAGTCCCAAATTGTCCATCTATCACAGGGATTTCCCCCTTATCTTGACCTATAGCCATGAAGTCTTTTCGGGTACTAATGGTGGCCCGAACATGGTATGAGTGAAACACATTAGGATACCACCACCGATGTCTAAAGTAACATCCTATCTAAAAAATTGTATATAGTTTTACCAAAGAATAATAGATAGGTAAATAAATGAAAAAATGTTTTAAAATTAAACAGTGTTCAATTAAACACTTTGGCCGTTGGGTTCCCAAGTGACACCCAATCTAACATAACCTACCTCAGTTCATATCAGTTGTCTAAACCATACACCATAGAGGTTACATACTTAAAAAAACAAATGGGAGTCATCACTTATTCGAAACCATGTATCAAGGAGTATTATTCCAAGTACCTACATCATATCAAAATCCATTAGTGCTGGGAGTATGAAGATGGAACCCAAACTAAGGATATAGAGCACCATGACCAACATTTCAAATAAAGGATGAAAAGAGTTATGTCCAACCATCTTAATTCAGGGATATAGAGTGTCATGTTCGATATCCGTAACCATGGGTGTAGGGAATCATGTCTAACATATTTAACCATCCCATTAACAACCAATTTCTAATGTCCAACAAACTTGACCAATTAAAAAATCATGATAACAAGGGAGAAACTTTTTCAACATTCATTATTCCCCATGTTCTACTATATTTGAAACCTTTAACCCAATTACACAATTCAACCATCAAATACTTTATTAATATAGCCCATCCATTAAATGTTCTTTAAAAAAAAATATTAATTTAAACATACCCATTTAACCATTTACCATTTCTTCCTTTTCAAGTTATAAAACATTTAATTCCCATGTTAATACAAACAACTCCTTATGTAATGTTAAAAAACTAATAAAAAATTATAATCGAGTTAAAATCATAAACCCTATATTCCACTATTGACAACCACATTATATAATTTCCAAGGAATTGGTACACCCCATGAGTGGGCATAGGTCCGGTCTCATAGTCATCAAAACAACCAAAAAATCCCATGAAGGGTGTAACACACCATTTAAAGGCCCAAAAAAATATTATTAATCAAGGATATCAATGTTCAACACACCAACACCATAGAACATACCACATACCCATGAAAAAATAACAATAATATGAGAAATAGCATGTATACCACCTAACTTATGCTCATAGACAACCAATTGTCCAACCCGGACCTTTTATTAAATATAAAATGGTCATAACCACAAAAGTAAAGAACTCCCTATAAATTGGACTCATGAGAAAAAAAATAACAGGGACAACCAATCAATGAATCTTTTAGATAATAGATGGAAAATAACTTGTACACTTACCTAGGGATTCCAATCGTAAGAAACAACAATTAAAATGTAACGACCTAAAATTCTATCAATGAAATTTCCATTCTTATTATTATTTCATAAATCACATAAAATCACTTATAGAACACAATAAAAACTTTATAAATGAAGAATAAATGAAATAATAGATATTTCTAGAAGTTAAGAAACCTATACTAATGAAATAGTAACCTAACCTTAAGAATATTAATATAAAATTATGAATAGTAAATCAGACAAATGAATAGTAACATCAACCATTAAAGTGTAAATAAAATTTAGGCATATTATAAATGAAATTATGGTATAATTATATCATAATATAAGTAAATAAATATTTTAAAAATTATTAATTAAGTATTGGTATTTTTGTAAGTCATAGATATTTAATTACAATTTTTTAATTAATAAAATGAATTAAAAGAAAAATTATTTTCATAAAATGTATTCATAAATTAATATTTTATTGTATTATTATTTTAAGATAATTTTATGAGATCTTAGTTAATTTTTCAATGTGTTATAAAATCAGTTATAATATTAAAATTGGTATTTTTTGAATAAATGATGATTTTAAATAAAAATTAAATTTATCATATTTGGAAAATTATTTTAATAAAATGGATTTCATTTTTAATTCTACACATAAAAAAACAGTTTGGGTGAATTTTTGGTATTTTTCTAAAATACTTGAATTTTTGGTGAATAATAAAATATGATAATTTATGATAAATGTTAAATACATGAATTATTGAGTCATAGGTGATGTATGGATGACATAATCTCATAATCTCAAACTATGCTTCATTATTTTAATATATTTCATGATAATTCTCAAACTATTCATAGTCTTGAGCCAAAATAATAAAAAAATGAATAAAATATTCAAAAAACAGCCCTCTCATCCACTATAAATACTACCCCTCACCACCCTTTCTACTCACACATTAAAACTTTTATGCTTGTCTAAATTCTACCCAATACTCTTCCCAATCCCCTAAATCATGTTCAGGATCCATTGGTCTCATAAAAAAACCAAAACCAATCTCCTTAAGGAGGTTCTCAAGGAGAATAATCAAGAGGTAAAAATCTTCTTCCTTTTCTTTTATTTTCTTTTCAATTTATTATATTTTCTTATTATTCTCTCACATACCATGTAAGAATAGATATTATAACTCTATTATCACTTATATACTATAATTATATCATGTTAATGGAATATACATCATCAAACTTGTTTTTATCTCTCATTTATTCTATAAATGAAAACATCGTTTGTGATGTGTCAATTTATCGACATCATGGATGATGCATTTTCATTTTCCATTAATGCCTTCAAGGAAGGTCATAAAAACATAATTATGGATAAAAAATATTTTATTATATATATTAAAATTTATTTAGTATTCTCTAACTAGTATATATACATGATATTAATTATTAAGACAACACTATTTCGTGACGATCGAAATACCGCCAAAATGATCTAAACGATTATCATTAAAGTTATATATAAGGGATCATCCTCATATCTAAAAAAATATATAAGACCATTAAATCTTATGGATGTTAATTAATAACATATAATTCCAATTCTGGTGAGTTTTACCCATTTTACATGAACTTTATTACTTATAAACAAGCGAACCGATCATGAAAACCAAGAAAACAAACGCTCCCGAACGATGAAATTATACACTATAACTCATCCAAAAGGCCATAAAAGAACATAATAAAACTAAAATTAATAAAATAAATATATAAAAGGTTATTAATTAATTAATTAATGGATTTAATTTGATTATCTAGGAAATTAAGGTCAAGTGCAGAACTCATTTAGACATAAGGTAAGAGTTTCTTCCCAAATCTTCGTTTTCATTCGGGTTATGATTTCTACCTCTATAAAAAATGTAATTATTAATGGTTTTATATAATTATTCTAAATTTTTTGTATACATTCTAAAATAATGTATCCATATCAGTTCATACTTTTTTTGTGGGGAAATATATGTTTTACAAGGTTCCCTTCTCAATTATTCCAGATATGCAAGACCGATTAAAAGGTAAGTCTCGATTTATTACCCATTTTCAAGTACCACCCATAATATATTTTAAGAAACTATTATTTTTCTAAAATCAATAATTTTTTCATGAAAAACTATATTTGTTCATTAATGGTTTTATACAAATAATTATGACAAATAAAAATGATTTTTTTCAAAAGAACTCTTCTTTGCAAAGTAAAAACGGTATTCCTCTCAATAATTCCTTGATGATTTTACTAGAGTATTTAATATATTTAATATATATATATTTAATTTTATGATTTATTTAGATTTATATCTCATTATTACTATCTACCATATTTTATAAAAAAAATTTGATCAGTTTTACTATGGATGTGCTATCTTGATACCATTCACGGTACTAATTCGAATGATTAGTGATTATGTTTATAAATTGTGAAAAGTTATTGAAATTTCTTATGTATATGATGTTTATGTTATCCTCATTAATATGAAGAAATAATTTTACTTATGTCATCACCCGACCCAACGGGGCTTGAGCCATGACTCCCCAAGCCCGCCTCCAATAGGGCAGGGGCTGGCGTCTAGCGCCGAGTAGGCTAGCACACACAAGGGAGGCATTAACCTAAGGTACCTGTACACACGCACCCACATACACCTCCATGAAACAGTGTAGAGATATATAAAACTGAAAGGAAAATGCATGCATACAACTATCCCACAACCAGAGTACAACAGAAGTACAAAAGGGAAAAACAGGGCCCACCAAATAAAACTACAAAAGTGTCCAACCTACCTTGAAGGAGGGAAAACACTACCAAAACACCTGCCGATAAGCTCCTCGGCACAGCTTCGGTAAACACCCCAGTTAAACCCGCTCACTAAGATCCGCTTGCTCTGGGCCCTCCTGGGACTCCATCGAAATTCCTGTGGTCGGCATAAGACACAAACATGTGCGAGCAAAGCCCGTGCATGGGTGAGTATAACAATACTCAGTAGGCACCCCAAAACCCCAAACAAAAGAGAGAAACTGAAAGGCAACAATCTGATCATCCCAGCCAAAGGGAACCCAGATGAGATAGAAACTCTATATCGTTACCATCCTGGTCTAAACACAACTAGTCATCTCAACTCAGGTGTATGCCCATACATACACTATGAACAATCCAAATATAATCATCTCACGCACCAAGCCACATGAGGTACCTACCTCATCACAAACAACGATTCACAACCAGGAGAGCACACTCCACGATCACTGTCATCCCAGATGACACTCGTCCGAGAGATACACTCCACCGGGTCCCACATAAACACCTCAAACTCTCACCCGAGAGATCATGCTCATCGGATACCGTCACTAAGGAAACCATGCTAAAAAAAGAACAACAAACTCCTAGGATAGGGGATCACTCCTAGGGTCCGCTAGAGGATAACAAAACCCACACCGGTATACGAAGATCTCATAGATCTGGGATCACTCCCAGGGTCCGCTGGAGGATACCATAACCCGATATGGCATTCATAGATCTCACAGATAGGGGATCACTCCCAGGATCTACTGGGGGATACCACAACCCGATCTGGTGATCGATGGAAACACGCCACTCAGATAGAGGATCGTCTCCCGTGTAAAGGTGGTCACGATGATACTAGAACCCTATCTGGTAAAACTTGCGATGTAGGGGATCGAACTGACAATGCCGTAACCCTACAGAAACCACACGTTGAGTAGGGGATCGTATAACCAACGATACCACAACCCTACTATAAACCTCATTCTAAGCAGGGGATCGAATACCTGATGGTTCCACAACCCTACTGAGCACGACCCACTGTGTAGGGGATCATATTCCCAATGATGCCACAAACCCTACGGGGTTAACCTGCTAGATAGGGGATCACCGCCCATGGATAAGCAGTCACAGCGATACCAAGAACCCGATCTAGAATAACAATGCTAGAGGATCCCACTCCGGGCCCACCAGAGGGATGCCACAACTCCAACAGCTTAAACATCCCATCGAAAGGATCACAAACCTATAATAAGGCTGTGATGCTGCGTGAAACCTCGTAGGAATGAACCAAGGGAGTACCCTCAACCACTGCTGGTCCAAACATCGCTAACCCGAGCGACCCACCACAACACCACCCCGAACACCTCCAAGGCCACCATCGCGATCCACGCGGAAAAACACGTAGGGTAGGCTGTTTACTCGCCAGAAACGAATGACTGGTAAAAAAGCACTATTCATCATAGCTAGCCCGTGTGGGGTCCACAAAACTATCCTGAAACTCATCAAGCAGATTATTACATGGTGATCCCCTCATAAAAACACACAGGATCCACTACTCGTTTGTCCCAAACGGACCCCTGGTGAAAAAGGCACTATTCACCAAATCCAGCTCAGGTGGGCCCACACCTCGATCCCAAAATACATTGAACGGATCACACCATTACGATCCTATCAGAAAAACACACAGGATCGAATACTCATACTCTAGAATCAGACTCCTGGTGAGAAAGTTGCGTTTCTCTGTAAACGCCCAAACCCGGCCTCGTGGGGCCCACACCCCAAACTCGGTCCCAACACCCAGAAACCAACAAGAAAATTCTGTCGTACCATCAGGGTCTCAACACCACTGATGGCACATCAATCAGACGCTCCGGGTAGAAAACACAACGACCCAAAGTCGAATAATAATAAAATATTATTATTTTATTCGACGTTTCAAGCTTCCTGGCCATGATCCCAAAACGCAAAACTCCCGAACCCACATCGAAAGGTTTTCCTCATCGCCAGGGTCACATCGCCGCAAACGGCACACAATTTTGATTCCTCGATTGCAAGAAATGGGGGTTTTAAAACCCCCATGTAATAAAAAGGGGCCGACCAACTCGGCCGTTGCCACCGTCGGCCCGCGCTGGCCGACCCGGCCGCCGCCGCCGTCGGCCCGAGTGGGCCGACCCGACCGTCGCCGCCACCGGCCCGCCCTGGAAGGCGGACCTCCACCGCGCGGCACTCCGCCAGCAAGACCGGCGCGCCACCACCCCAGAAGGCTGGCCGCCACGCTCTACCGTGGAGCGCCGCGGGTCCGTCGGCGCCGCTGCAGCCGCACCGGAGCCGTGCAGGCGGGCCTTCCGTGGACAGTTGGGGGCACCCCGAGGGTCCATTTTGCAATCCGAAGGTACCGGCGAGACCCTCAGGACTTGATCTTCCCTGCTACGACAAAAAAAATGAAGCAATTCGCAGAAAAAATGGGATCGGGGAAAAAAAACTCAAATTTCCTACCTTTTGGTGGAACGCCAAAGATTCGCACGCCCCGTAGCTGCCACTGCACGATCCAGGAATGCCCGCCGTCAAGATCTGAGTCCAACGACACCTTGATCGCGCGATTCGGTCTCCGATTCGCCTTTGATGGAAGGGGGAAGAGGAGGGAGGAGGAAACTCCTCTGCTGCGCACGTCCAAGAGGAAGGGGGGGGGAGATAATTGTTTCCAACAAATATCCGCTTAACTCCCCAACCTGACATGCCCCCAACCCCGCACCCAACGTAGATAAGGATAAGGTCACCCCTAGGGTAAACACGCCGTTCTGAACACAACGGAGGACTTGGATTTCCGATCCGAGACTCCGTTCATTAGTTATTCGAGCCGACGCCCATAAATAAAATTTTCCATTTATTTACGAAAACGGTCCTGGTGGCTTTTTCCATAGCAGGTCAGCGCCCGCAAAGTTTACACCCCGCCTAGGGTAAACGACACACTCCAGACGCAACCGTTTCCTTCAGATCCCCGTTCTGAGCTACCGTTTATGAGATATCACACCCCCACCATGTGCATAGTATAAAAAAACTTAATATTTTTATAAAATTAAATCCGGGCACACCAGGCCTTGGAATCGTACGCCATCTTCGCACCTAACTCTGGAATTATTCATAGAAATATTCCAAAGTCTGACAGGGCCAAAACCCAAGTCGCTACAACTTATAAAGTTATGGGTGGGGCACACTATATACCCTCGATGCATTGGTAGGTCTCAAGAGACAAAACATATATGGACTTGGCCAAGGCCTTTCCAATTTTTAAATATGGTTTTGGATGAGGCCTTAATCATTTCAGATGTCTTCGAAAATTACCCAAAGATATGTTTTATATTTATGACATATTCATTCCCTCATTAGGATATTAGTAATTGATTATCCATGTGAATATTCGACTAGTAGAATATCAATGGTTAATCTTTTTTCGCATGTGATTATTTATATGGAATTATTTATTCATATTTTATTCTTTCCATATCATGTTCAAGATTATGTTTTAATGGAATGTGTTTTTAATCATTCAACATGAATTATTGTTTATATTAGCTTCCTCTATATTACTTCCCTTATCGAGCATCTGAGATCACCACTTTCTTATGTTTTATTTTTCACCAGGATATAAAGATAAATATTATGAATGACTTAAAGGGATAATCTAGTAGTTTATAGGTGTTCCCAATGGAATATATATATATATATATATATATTGTATTTCCTTTAAAGTTTTAATTTAAAGTTCATATATGTAATATGTCTTAGAAAACTACTAAACTGACTGGTCCTTTGGGATTCAAGTCTTATATCTATTCCAATATATTAATGTAAGGCACTGGCTCCAGGCTACTAGGTTTAGGGTCTCTATAGTTTATATGAGAGAAAGTTTTGTATAAATCTTGGAAATTAGATTATGTAAAATAATGATAATATAGACTTTTAGGATAATCATACAAGAACATTATAGAATTTTGGTAAGGTAGGTATTATGTGAGTCTTCCAATAAATATATCCCTATTTGACTACTGTAAGTGGATATGGTTCTGGAACATATGTAACTAGGGGTAATAACTCCAAAACAATTTCCTGGGCTTGACTTGGGGTAACTTGGTACATGAAAATGGGCCTTACTATGCACCTGGTTTGACACTGCTGGGGGATATTCTTAGGATAATTCACATTTTCTTTACAAATCATTATGAAAGATTTAAAAGTAAATGTGTCCCCAAAGAAACCTTGTTTATGATTATGAGATTAGTTCGGCATAAAATTTAAATTTATGTTGAGTGTTTAGATTTTTTGAAATTATGCATTATGATTCATAACCTAATTTAGTGCATTCCATTATTTAGAAATGGAGCCTAGTGGAAGGAGTGGAAATCATATCAATGAACCTATCCCATATAGGGATTTCCATCATATACAAGATAATGATATTGGTACTGGAGATGCGACTGGTGATGAAAAACTTATAACTATATTGAGACATTTGTCTCAGGTTATGAACAATAACCATACCCATATGGAGAATCCTGATCCACAACATGGAGGAGAAATTTTAGACCACTTTATACAACAACAACGTCCATAATTAAATGGTACTACAAACCCATTTTTAGCTGAGCAGTGGATAAGTTCCTTAGAGAAGATATTTATCACTTTGGGAAGTAATGAAAGGGAGAAGGTTATCATAAAATTTTATCAGCTATCGGTAGATACTAATCAGTGGTGGTAATTAATTTAAAACAAAAAGGAGGTGGAAGAAATTAAAAATATGAAATGGAGGGATTTTAAGGAAATTTTACTAAAAAAATATTTACCTCCCAAATAGCGAGCAGACATGGAGAGGAAATTCTTGAGTCTAAAACAAAAAGAGGATAAAAATAATGAAAAGTATGAAGCCAACTTTACGAGGTTATCAAGGAATGCCAGGGACTACATATTCTATCCAAGTATGAAGACTGGTTGATTCTTTGATGGTTTAAAACCATTCCTCCATAGGGAAATGGTCTCCCAAAATTTCTCATCATATAAAGATATAGTATCATGTGCTATCAAGATAGAGAAATAATTCTCTAAGTCTTATGACTTTAATGGAAAACAAGAGAAGAATATGGTGGTGGAGGAAACAATGAATAAAGGGAAGAATAAAAAGGGGAATTTTCCAACATGTGATATTGTGGAAGAAAAATCCCTGGTGATTTCTTAAAAGGAAAAGGAGTTTTCTAAAAGTGTGGAGAGAAATTATATCATGCTAATGATTTAAAGGTTTAGAAATAATCTATCAATGTTCAATTCTATAATTGTAGAGATATGGGACAATATAATAATGTTTTTCTAAAGCATCAAGGAAATATGTCTCAGAAAAGGCCATGGGAGTAAGGCCAAGCTTATGCGATCACAACTATAGAGGTTGAAGTTCATGATGAAGTGGTGGAAGGTATTTTAATCATTTCCTCAAAATTATCCAATGATTTATTTTATACTATATCATTACATTCCTTTATATCTTCCCAATTTTATAATAAAATTATACATTTACCTTTTGATTTAATAAAGGGGTTTTCAGTAAAAACTATTAAGGGAAGTATCATTGCAACAAATATGTGTCGGTTAGTCCCCTTTATGACACATAAATGTGATTTATTTAATGAAGTTTTCATCACACCTATGATTGAATTTGATATAATCCTCATCATGGACTAGATCTCAAATTATAATATTAAATTTTTTACAAAAAGAAATAAATTATGATTGGTTTGTAAGATGTAAAATCCCTTATCTTTAGAGAAGAAACCTCATCATCTAATTCTTATATAGATCCACCCCTGTAGCTCTACTAAATAAAATTCTTGTGAAGGAAAAGAAAACCTCATCTATGGATGAGGATATAAATCTTCAAATTGAACATGCACATATTGTTCAAGAATATATTGATGTATTTTTATAGGATTTAACTAAACATCCTCTAGAGTGGGAAGTTGAGTTCTCTATTGATTTAATTCCTAGTGAAAGACCTGTATCAAAGAATATCTATAGAATAGACACTGTGGAATTAGAGGAGATGAATAAATAACTAGAGTAATTGAGTGATAAAGGATTTATTTTCCCCAGTAGTTATCCATGGGTATCTTCTTTTATCTTTTTTAAGAAGAAAGATTGATACATGAGGCTATGCATTGATTATATAGAAATCAATGCTATTAAAATAAATAACAAGTATCCCCTACCTTTCATTGATGATTTATTTGATCAAGTTCATAGAGCACAATATTTATTAAATATTGAACTTAGATATAGATATCATCAATTTCATATGAGGAAAGAAGATATTCCAAATACATCATTTCAAACCAGGTATGGACATTATGAGTTTACAGTAATTCCATTTGGACTGACTAATGCACCCTTTGTTTTTATGTATTTAATGAATAGATTATTCAAGGAATATATTGATTATTTTGTTGCGGTATTTATTGATTATATCTTGATATATTCTAAAATCTATGAGGACCATGAGGACCACTTGGGGTTATTCTGGAGACTCTTAGAAGAAAAGAGTTATATGAGAAGTTTAGAAAATGAAAATTTGGGCTTCAAAAAGTTTCTTTTTCTATCCATATTGTCTCTAAGGATGTAATCTTAGTTGATCCTATGAAGAAAAAGGTGATTTAGGAATGTCCTACACCAACGAAAATAACCAAGGTACATAGTTTTATTGTTTTAGTAGGTTATTATCGACGTTTCATTCAGAATTTTACCCGATTAGCTAACTCGTTAATAAATATTACTCATAAAGGGGTTAAGTTTTTATGTACAAAAGAATTTGAAGAATGCTGTTAAGAATTTAATATAAGATTAATGAATACTTTTATCTTGACTCTACCATCAAGAAATGGTGGATTTGTGATTTATAGTGATGCTTCAAAGAAAGGAATCAATTTTTTCATTATGTATAATGATAGAGTTATTGCCTATGCATCAAGGTAGTTAAAAATTCATAAACAGAGCTATCCAACTGATGATATGGAGTTAGCAGCTGAAATATTTTCTCTGAAAATATGGAGACACTGTCTTTATGGTGAACTATATGAGATATATAAAGGTCACAAGAGTTTTAAATATATATTATCTCATAAATAAATCAACATGAGGAAAAGGTGATGGATCTAGCTGCTAAAGTATTATGATTTTTCAGTACACTACCACTTAGGGAAGGCGAATAAAGTAGCAGATGCATTGAATAGGAAGGATCATGGAGTTCTGAACAAAATGAGAATTGAAAATGATTCTGTGTATATGGATCTAGAAAATATGGATATAAAAATTATCAATAATGGTCAAACATCATCAATTTTTCAATTGGTTTACCAAACATCTATATTGTAAAGGATTGAAAGTTCTCAGTCTAATAATGCGAATCTTCAAAAGAAAATTAAAGCTATGAATGATGGGAAGTTAGAAGAATTCATGTATGAGGATGGAATTATAAAATTTGGGAAGAGGCTCTATGTTTCCTATATACCTCACCTAAAAAGGGAGTTATTGGATGATGACCATGGCTCGGATTTCTCTATACACACTGGTAGCATTAATATGTATAGAGATTTGAAGGAATATTTCTAGTGGGATAATATTAAGTGAAAAAATTCTGATTATGTATCAATATTTTTAGACTATTAACATGTGAAGGTTGAAAGATATAATCCTAGTGGAACCTCTCCTTGTTCTTACATGGAAATAGGATGACATTACCATGTATTTTGTCACTAGTTTACCAAAAAATACAAGAAATAATGATGAAAAATTGGTAATTGTTGACCAACTTACCAAATCTGCACATTTCCTCGCTATAAGGGAGGATTTTACACTAGAATGGCTTGAATGACTTTGTATTAATGAATTCCTAAACTTCATGGAGAACCTCTTTTAATTGTTTATTATCATGATCCTTGATTTACATTGAAATTATAGAAAATTCTTTAGAAAGATTTTGATATTGAGCTTCATTTGAGAACTGTTTGTCACCCCCAAACTAATGGAAAGTCTAAAAGGACCATTCAAATAGTAGAAAAAATATTGAGATCATGCTCACTTGACTTTGATGGTATGTGATATTAGTATTTTACTTTGGTAGAATTTTACTACAATAATAGTTTCCATTCAATTATTCAAATGAAACCATATGAAGCATTGTATGTAAAGCGATGCCATACACCAACTTGTTGGGATGAAGTTACTGAAAGGAAGTTTGTGGGACCAGATATTATGGAGGAAACAACGGAAAAGGTAAAGGCTATTCAAACCCATATCAAATAATTTCAAATTAGAAAAAAGAGCTATGTTGATAATCAATGAAAGGATTTGTAATTTCAAGTGAGATATCATGTTTTCTTGAATGTATCTCCGCGGAAGGGTGTTATAAGATTTGGGATGAAAGGAAAATTGAGCCCAATGTACATTGTACCTTTTGAAGTTCAGGAGAGAATTAGAGCTGTGGCTTATCATTTGGAAATGCTGCATAGCCTTTCTAAAGTACACAATGTGTTCCACATCTCTTTTTAAGGAATTACATGCCAGACACACCACATGTCCTCACTTACGAAGGAATATATTTAGAACCTAATTTATCTTACTATGAAGAGCCTATTCAGATTCAGGACACTAAAGAATATGTGTTGAGGAATCTAGCATCTCGGATGGTAAAGTTACTTTGGAAAAATCATTAAATTGAAGAGGCGATGTGGGATCCTGAGGAACATATGATGAAGAACTACCCAAATTTTTTTTTGAGGTGACATTCTGGAAAGTTCAAGGAAAAAATTCTTGTAGGAGGGGAGAATGTAACGACCTAGAATTCTATCAATGAAATTTACCTTTTTATGATTATTTCAGAAATCATATAAAATAACTTATAGAACACAATAAAAACATTATAAATGAATAATGAATGAAATAAGAGGTATTTCTAGAAATTAATAAACATATATCGATTAAATAGTAACTTGACCTTAAGAATAGCAATATGACCCATATGAATAGTAAACCAGCCAAATGAATAGTATCATCAGCCATGAAAGTATAAACAAAATTTAGGTATCTTATAAATGGAATTATGGTATAATTATATCATAGTATAAGTAAATATATATTTTAAAAATTATTAATTAAGTGTTGGTATTTTTGTAAGTCGTAGATATTTAATAACAATTAATAATTAATAAAATTATTTAAAAGAAAAATTATTTTTATAAAATGTATTAATAATGTAATGTTTTGTATTATAATTATTTTAATATTATTTTATGAGACTATAGTTAATTTTTTTGAAGTTTTATAAAATCAGTTATAATATTAAAATTGGTATTTTTTCAAATAAATGATTATTTTAATTAAAAATTAAATTTATCATATTTAGAAAATTATTTTCATAAAATGGAGTTCATTTTTGAATTCTTCATGCCAAAAATGGTATGGTGAATTTTTTTGATTTTTCTAAAATACTTGAATTTTTGGTGAATAGTAAAATATGATAATTTATGATAAATGTTAAATACATGAATTATTGAGTCATAGGCGATGTATGGATGATTTAAGCCCATAATCTTGAACTATAATTCATTATTTTAATATATTTGATGATAATTCTCAAACTATTCATAATATCAAACCAAAATAATAATAAAATTAATAAAATATTCAAAAAACACCCCTATCCTCCACAATAAATACTGACCTCACCACTCTTTCTCCTCACACCTTTAACGCTTTTATCCTTGTATAAATTATTCCCAATACTCTTTAAAATACCCTATACCACGTCCATAAGATCTTGGTCTCATAAAAAGACAAAAATTAATCCTCTTAAAGAGGTTCTCAAGGAGATGGAAAAACTTTGGTGAATGCTCCCTGCTCTAGAACCCCATCTGGAGATGATCCTTGTAGCTTATCCAGAAGCATTCACATACTAGAATAACAAAATCACAAAAGACTTAGCATGCTAATACAAACCATGAAGTTCCATGCATAGACAGGATTAAAATGTAAAAATCAAAGTCAAAAGGACCACCTTTTCATCCTCGAATGTAAAAACCTCCTCAGAACCATCCAGAGCATCACTAGGAGCCAAATGAGATAGATCCACCACAAGACTCTAGCAGTTGATCAACCTCACATCCCAAAGCACC
This sequence comes from Viscum album, assembly GCA_963277665.1. Taxonomy (NCBI): domain Eukaryota; kingdom Viridiplantae; phylum Streptophyta; class Magnoliopsida; order Santalales; family Viscaceae; genus Viscum; species Viscum album. The sequence continues at coordinate 1,313,203,040 of OY728126.1, read as the reverse complement.
AAGAATACCACCACTCAAATTTGCCTCAGAGAGAGTGATGAAATCTTAAAGCAAGAGAAGAGGAACAAGCGTCCAAGGCCCTCAATAGAGGCCATCTCCACAGCCCCCCAAAAGTTAAAATTGAAAATTAAATTCCATAAGAAGAAGTTCACGACATGTAATGCCTCCTGGAACACCCTACTGCTCACACGCACATCGAAAAACCTCCTTGGAAGCCATCAAACCCAACTGACCTAGAAATAAGAAATTAACTTGGAAGCTAGAGCAGTGTAGTAGTGGACATGACCTCCAGAGTGAGTCATGATGAATCCAGTACCCTCAACCACTCAAAACCACCAACAAAAATTACTTTAGATTTACAAACTAAAGTGGATCATATTTTTCCTGAGAATCCTTGATAGCGAGATCCTCCTCCACTAAATAATCTTCATATGAGGCCCTCTACGGAAGATGAGGCGATGTCGCCTCATTAAAGGTAACATCAAAAGATGTTTGTGCCAAATCCATGTTGGTATTTGTTCAACAACCACTTCGGTCAAGGTACTCCCACATCTCATATTCGAAATCAAAATTCATTCATCTTCAACAAAAAAGTAGCGCAGATCAACTTCACACTGGGAACCAAGAAATAGGAAGCATGGTTCAAAAATCTTCTTGGGGTGGCGACAGTAGAATGGAATCCTTCACACAGGCTTGAGAACCTACAACTAACCACACCGAGACATGCTGAAAGAAGGAGGGGGGGGGGGAGGCAACACCGGAGAATACCTTTGATTCAACACTGAAGAAAACAATTGAGCCTCTGCCTCTGGATTGACGACCAGTGAAAACCCTAGATCTGTGAGGGGAGGGATATCCACCTCTCAGAGGCCCTCAATGATTTTACTAGAGTATCAACATTTATTTCAATACCTCTATTGAATTTTATGTTTTATTAATACTGATCTATCATTATTATCATCTAAAATATTTTATAAAATGGTTTATGATTAGTTTTACTATGTACGTTCTATCTTGATACCATTCACCATACTACTCAAAATGGTTAGTGATTATGTTTACAGATTAGAGAAAATTATTTACATTTCATATATATATATGATGTTTATGTTTAACCGCATTCATATTAAAAAATCATTAGACTTATCAAGTGATGGGTGGGGAACACTATATCCCCTTGTTTCATTAGTAGGTATAATGAGACAAAATAGATATGGACTTGGCCGAGGCCTTTCCCATTTTCAGATATGGTTTTAGTTGAGGTCTTAATCATTTCATATGTCTTGGCCAAAGCCTTGATGGTATGTTTCTGATGTTCGAATTATTCATTCACTCATTATGATATTATTAATTGATTATCTATGTTAATATTATACTAGTATAATATCCATGGTTAAGATTCTTTCTCATGTTATTATTTATATGGAATTATTTATTCATCTTTTATTCTTACCATATCATGTTCGAGATTATATTCTAATGGAATTTTATTTTAGTAATTCACCATGCCTTATTGTTTATATTAGATTATAATATATTACTTACCCTTACTGAGCATCTCAGGTCACCCCTTTCTTATGTTTTATTTTCCCAAAGGATATGAAGATGAATATTATGAATGAATTATAGGGATAATCTAGGAGTTTATGAGTGTTCCCAATGGAATTTATATATATTGTATTTCATTTAATGTTTTAATGTAAATTTCATGTATGTAATATGGATTAAAAAATAATAAATTGATCAGTCCTTTGGGATTTGAGTCTGGTATCTATGATAATGTATTAATGTAAGGCACCAGAATTGAGATACTATGGTCAGGGTCTTTACATCAAACACCCTAGAAGCAAAGGAGATACACCCTTGGAAGAGGAGGATAAGTTTGGGTCACACCCTAAGTTACTTGGAGTGTGATGGGAGAGAAAATAAGGTGAAAATTACATAGGTAGGGGGGTACAATGATAAAATTTCCACTTTTAATGAGGGGCATGATTTAGCTGCACAGTTTTCTAAACTATGCACCAACCATGTGGGCTCCTCTATCCAGGGAAATAATATGATGTATTGTCTTATAGGACACCAAAATGATTTTAAAAAACATTTTAAATCCATGATAATGGATCTAGATCCAAGTGACATAGTTTCGAGGCCCCCTCACATGGTTTTTAAAATCGTTCTCTCCCTTAAACCATGTTTCATGGTCATGGTGCACGATTGGAACTATATATGTTCTAATCATGCTCCATGTGCTGTAAGGCCTATTTTAAACACCTTTTAAGTCTTGATCCCCCTGAATTACCTTAATACCTTCCATAATATCAGGAAGAATTATAAAAAATATTTTAAAATAGAGTTTAACCAAAATTAAACATCAACATTATATCAAAAAATGCCAAGATTTTATAACCTCCCCACCATAAAACAGCTCATCCCTGAGCTACACTCCCCAACACCACAAATAATCTAGGGTAAAAATTTCAGACCCCTGGGTCTGTATATTATCTTCCCTCTCCCATGATTTCTATTGAACATGGTCATGATACCACAATACTAAGAATAAAGGAATGGTATTACCCCAAAGAGTTTTCTCACTATGATCCACAATAAAAATCAGATACACCTCAAAGGATGCATCAACCTCAATCTTAACATCATCATCATCAATCACATGAGAAAGGAATGGGTGATAGTGTTGAAGTAATGACACATGGAATACATCATTCATAACACTATACTATTGTATAAGATCCAATCGACACACTATCAGACCTATCCTCTCCACAATCTCTAACGACCAAACATATATAGGCACTAACTAACCTTACTTCTGAATATGATGAAGACCTTGTGTCAAAGAAACATGAAGGAATACAAGTTCACCCATGAAAAACTTGATAGGTTGACTATGTAAATCATCATATGACTTTTTTATTCTCTAAGATTTAGGAATACACTTCTGAATCAACTCAACATGAGTTGATGTCTCTTATATAAGGCTTAGCCCCAGAAACTCTGATTATTATACTTCCATGTAGCATAAAGGTGATCTTCAAGTCCTACCATATAGTTCTTCTTAGGGTACCATCAGAATAGTCACCCAATAAACATATTTATAGGATAAATTAACAGGCAGTAGGTTCTTCTCCTAGATTCTTCCAAAATCTATAACACATGATCCCAACATTCCCTCTAACACCTAGATACTCCACTTAGGATTTCCTTCCATCTATGGGTGATAGGTTGTACTGAAAAACACATGAGTACTAAGTGACTTTTGTAAGCTTGGACATAAGAGTGAAGTAAAACAATGATCTCTATCTAAAAAAATAATGAAAGGGACCCCATGAAAATGAAATATCTCCCAAACATATAGGTTACCCATCTCATCGATGGTGAAAGCCTCCAAAATTGGTAAGAAATGGGATAACTTTGTCAACTGATCCTCAATCACCCATATCAAGTCACTATTATAAAGTTTCCTCAGTAAAAACACCAAAACATCCATGGTAACATTATACCACTCCCACTATAGAATGTGAACGGGTAGTAAAAGACTAACAGGACATTGATTCTCTTCATTCACCTGTTGATAGGTGTAGCATCATGTCACCAAACCAGAAATATACTTCTTCATTCCTAGACACCAATACCATCTACAAAGATCATGGTGAATTTTGGTCAAACCAAAATGAAATTCCCATTTTAAATTAATAAACTCACACATAAGATCCTCCCATATAACTATAGGTATGTAAACACATACATGAATGTGGATAATCTCATCTCCATCAATTGTTCAATTAAGTGGTAACTCCAAACTATTAATTTTTCCCTCAATTCTAGTAACTTTAGATCCTCATACTACCTCCACTTAATCTGGTTCAAAAGATAGGATACTCTGGATAAATATGTGAGTGTCATCAGTTACCACTCTTCTTGAGCACCTATATGAATCTCAATGAATAAGGACATTATCTTCCACTCAAAACTAAACTCATGAACTACCTAATTATGTATCTTGTGACGTAAAGCATACAAAACATTGATTCATTTTTCTAGTGTATATTCTAGATCAAAATTTAAATATTACATATACATAACCCATCTATACTACTGGAGATTTAGATCACATAGATAATATATATATATATTTAAGGATATTATGATCTGTATAAATAGAAAACCTTTCACCTAAGAGATAATTCCACTTACATTTTAAGGCATGGACTACTATATAAAACTTTAGATCATGTGTAGGGTAGTTTCTTTCATGTGGCCTCAACTATTGTGATCCATTTACCACAAATTTCTCTCCATGCATCAATACTTCCCCAAGTATGATCCCAAATATATTATAATATATAGTATATTCCTTACCCAATTCAGGTAATATGAGAATCAATGTTGTGGTCAAATGCCTCTTTAGATCTTGGAAATTATCTTAACAATCCCCATACTACTCAAACATTATGCCCTTATTTCTCAGGAATGGAGTGGTGTTGGAAAGAGAGAAAAGTTTTTGATGAACCTTTTATAGTAACCCATTAAACCTAAAAATATTTGGATATCAAAAAAATTCTTAGGATGTTCCTAAGAAACAACTACTCATACATTCTCAGGTTCCACTGATACCACTTATTCTATGATGATGTGCCCCATGAAATGTACATTGTCAATCCAAAAATGACACTTGGATATCTTGGAGTATTTCCAATGCACTATCAGTGTACTCAGGGTGATGTCAATATATTGGTCATGATTGTATCAATATTGAGAGTACACTAATATATCATTGATGAAAACCACCAAAAATGATCTAAATATGAATGGAAGATTATATTCATCCTGGCCATGAATATATATTTATTTATACCAAAAATAATCACAATTAACTCATATAATCCATACCTTATTCTAAAACTTGTCTATGGTATATCATAGCTCCCACCCTTAATTGATGATACCCTGATCTTAAATCAATTTTGGAAAATAAAAAGCATCCCCTCTACTAGTAAAAAAATTCATCAAAATTTGGAAGAGGATACCATTTCTTAATCATCATTCAGTTTAGCTTCTAGTAATGAACACATAATCACAATGTATCTTCATCATTCTTGATAAAAATAACCCGAGAACCCTAAGGTGATGTACTTGGCCAAATAAACCCTTTATCCTCCAATTCCTCCAACTGGGTATTAATCTGTTGAAGCTCTAATATCACCATTATATAAGGAGGAATATAAAATATATCATCCCTAGACACCAGATCGATGGTAAAATCAATCTCTCTCTCAGGTGGGAACCTTGAGAAATCCTCAGGAAACATATCATAAAACTAATCCACTATAGGAAGGATGTTTTCCTACTCTGATCCCCATCATATAACATAAGACTCAAAACTTGGGCTATGAGATCAAACATATTTTGGCAGACTAGACCTAAATGACCTACTTGAATATGCCATTCTCTATGATGAACATATATTTCACCCTCAGAAGATGTGAACGTTACTATTCTGTGACCATATAAAATGTGATATTGGTATAAAAATAACCATTCCATATCTAGTATCAAATCAAAACCTAACATATTAAGAATAAAAGAATCCAAAAATATATAGTTCTCACCAATCTCAAGGTAAAATTCTTACAACGATGGATAAACTCTGATTATACCCCTAATAGTGTGTTGATCCACATATTCACATAAAATAACTCCACTACTAGACCCAAACCATTTGAAAACTGAGAATATATAAAATAATGTGATATTTTTTAAATAAATAACTAGTAATAAGAGAATCCATAAGAATCATACATCGAATAGTCATTAATTCTACCTTGCTAATAATGGGTGAAAATTGAACTGCATGTAGCTAACCTATCCCTCTACCCTGGGCTCCAATATGAGTCTCATTCACTTACACCACTCTACTGGTATGATCGCCATTATTTATAAGTACTTCTTATTCCACCCCAACTAGTATTATTGGTATAATTCCAACAACTATACTAATACAGGGTAAAAATCTATGTCAGTGACCGATATCAGCCTAGGTCCTCCATCACTGGCCATTTTTCAAAGGTTCCTATAGAACCTCTTCATGTGATTTATCCTATTATAATATCGACACTCCACTAGTGGTCAAAAACACTATCCTCACATGTGAATAAGCTTTACACACTGATAGTTGGCCACACAATCACTTTCTTGAGAGGCCGACCATCTCCTCTAGCCACTCTACCACTACCACCTTGACAAAAGTTCTCATAATGATGCTTCCTACTATCTAAGGATGTAACACTAGATCACCTAGATGAAACTATCTAACAACCACTTGAGACCTCTTTCATATTCCCCTCAGAGACGAGATCCTGAATCACCACCTCAATGAACTTGTTTAAATGTAAAATAATTACTGAGGACTTGATCTCATATCATAGTTCAATCTAAAAATTCTTCATCCAATAAAACTCCTCTCCTGTTAATTCTAGAACAGAAAATACAATTCAGTAAAGCATACAAGATAATAAATCACCAATATATTCTCTCGAGTCAAATACATAAACTCTATAGCTCTTTCTTATATTTGGGTTTTGGGTAAAATTGTTCCAATAACTTCTTCTATAAGTTCTTATAAGCCATTCACTCTAGACACTAATCCTAGAACTAAATATCCCACCAATACTTCAATAGTACTCACAACATATAAGATGCCAACTTAACCCTCCTATCCATAGGAGTATCCAAGTGATCCATAATTGTCTAGAAATACTCAATCTAGAACTCAACTACCTTAGTTCCACCCTCTAAAAAGAACATCAGATGATGTTATAGCCGAAACTCCCTACACTAGTATAAAACATGCCTTTAACAGCGCTGGTATTTATCAACTCTATAAAAAAATGATGATAAATGGCATATTTATCAGTTCTAAATAAAGTGATGATAAATTTAACCTTTTATCAGTGTGTATTTTTAGCATTGATAGAAGAAAACCTTTATCAGTTCTTTATTTTTAGCATTGATAAAGGTATTGTTTTTCAGCACTTTATTTTTAGTGCTGGTAAAGGGTATCCTTTATCAGTACTTTATTTCTAGCACTGATATAGGGTATCCTTTATATGCGCTTTAATTTCACCACTGATAAAGGATATCCTTTATCAATGATTTATTTTTAGTGATGATTAATATTTATATAAATAAAATGAAATAATTAAATAAAAATAAAAATAAAAATAAAAAATGTGTTTATTAAAAAAAGCATTACAAATTTTATTAATTAAAAAATTATTGATAAAAATGAACAATTTGATTATACATTATTAATTATTAAACATTTTTTTAATTAGATAATTATGATAAATAATGTTATTAAATTGTATATATTAAATATATAAATATATATAAATATATATAAATATGATTTATATATTACAAAATATTTATGCGCTTTACATTAAATAGTCATATATTTATTGAATAATGGTTTATAATTAAAAATTAATATGAATTAAAAATATTGACTATAATTGAATAGTATTAGACATATAATTAAATGTTGTTTGATTTTTCAATTTAATATAGATCAAATGTGTGTTATATTGATTTTACATATACGTAATTAATACATTTTTATATACAATGAACAAAAACCAAACTTACCCATTTTTTCAAAATTTTAAAGTGTACTTATTCTTAATTTATTCAATTTCACTCAATTTTAACACAGATGTATGCAATTAAAAGGAGATATTCATTAATAATGTTAAAAATATATTTAAAAAAAATATAGATAAATATATTTATAAGTGTATAGTCACTATATTTATACAATTATATATTTATAATTAAAAATTAATAAATATTTTTTAAAAGTATTTATATAATTATAAATAAATAATTATGCTTATTTGAATATTTTTTAAATTTATAACAAATTTACTTTAATAATAAATATATTTAGTATATTTATATTTATATATATTTATTAAATATATATGTATAATTATTTAAATATATATAATGATTAAAAAATATATTTTTTAAATATATTTTTATAATTATAAATAAATAATTATAAAATTGTAATAAATATATTTAAAAAGGAATATATTTACTATATTGATATTTATATACATTTATTTAGTATTTATAAATTTTTACCATTTTTTATTTATATTTATAACTAAAAATACTTTAAAAGTGCTTTAGTAATAATCATTGATAAAAGAATCATTATCACTGCTTTTTTCATGTTGATAAAGATGAGGATTTATTAGTGCTAAATGAAGCACTGATAAAATGAAGATTTATGAGTACTTTAATTTTAGCACTGATAAAAAGGCCTTTTATCAGCGCTTATGTTATAAGCACTGATAAAAGTTCTATTTATGAGTTCTTATTTGTAAGCGCTGATAAAAGTGTCCCGATCTATTTTAAAAACCCTATCCATTTGAAAACTTGCCACAATATCAGGATATTTCTGTAGAAGCCACCCACTGTCGGTGCTCCTCCTTAGTGAATCAAATCTATAATCACACCACTCAACTATTTACGACACTCCAGTTGCACGAACATCTCATCCAAAATCCAATTCTCAATTGCGGTTGTGATGAAGGTGGGGTTTTGCATCACTTTTTGGCAATTTCTTCACTCGACGTAGGTGGTTCCATGCCCTAATAATTTTAGATAATTCAATTTTCTCTCTTGGTTTATTTTTTTCATGCTCTATAGTTTATTTTGGTGGTGATAACATGTTTTGGAAATGATTTGACATGCATTTGTGTTGAAAATAAATTTTCTAAAGAGAAATTGTTATGTTTCTATATAGACCTTATTGTTAAGAATTAGTGGAAGTGTTTAATTAATTATTTGAGTAGTGAGAAATGTGTTTTTGTGGGTTCTTAAGGTATGTGTGTGTTGAATAAGGATTTTTTATGGGAAATGAATCATTTTGAGCATGTTATCCTTGTTTTGAGATTTTGAGTATGAGTTGTGAACTATTTAAATAATGAAGATTTTGTTTTAAAAATGAAATTTGGGATGTGGAAATGGTTTATTAAATGGTTCGAGTGATGCGAAATGTATTTTCAAAGTGTTTGGCATGATTTTTGTTGGTATTGGGTTTGGTAACAGAAAATGGCTATGTTGTGAGTGTGTGTTTTAGTGTGGTGTTCCGTGGAAGGGTTTTATGGGTTGTTTAAAAGGTGAAAATTATATTTTGCAAGGTGCATAAATGTAGATAGGTTAGGAAGTAAGTTCTCTAAAGAAATTGAAATACTTTTCCATATTGAACATGTTGTACCTTTTTTAATGTGAATTTTAAATTGTTTTAAATGATGGAATACATGGTTTGAAAATGATTTTGGGTTGTGTATAAATTTTTAATAAAAGGGACTTGATATGGAATTGGTTTCAAATCGGTGTAAACTATGGTTTTGTTAATTATAAGTGTTCTATAAATTAGTTAATAGATTTATTAAATTATATAAGTGTTTCAAATTATGTTTGATGCGGTTATGCAGCACATTTTATTTTAAAAGTAGCATTTTCATGTGAACATGGGTGTGTTTTTTATGTAAAGCCTTGCGGTGCCTCTAGGGGTAATTTTAGAAAACTTTTTAAATGATTTTTTAACATACGCAATAGGTTTAAGTCATGTTTGTGAAATGATTTGGTGTGAGTATGTTTTCAAATGGGGTTTGAGTGTCCAAGTAGTGGTATAATATGTGTACTTTGTTTGGTATGACTTGTGTGTGTAAATGTGTTGTGTTATTAACATGTGAATGTGAAAATTGATTGAGCACAAATAAAAGGTAATCCTGGGTAACTAGGTAACTTGATTGTGCGGTGTTAGGGAATCTTCATGCTTGCACATCAAAATCATTGTCCATAGAATTAATGTATTGTTTCATATTTATGTTCAATTCATTTCTTTTTAATATTAATCACATAATAATTGTTTTCTTATATAGGTGGATTCTTTTGTTTGATTTGGGGTGCTCTATCCAGCTTTCATGCTTCTTATCCCTTAAAATATTTTCACCCATACAGTGGTGCATTTATCAATTTTTTTAAGTTACCTCCACTTCCTTTGTAGGAAGATAAATGATGCTACCTCTACTCAATAACAGAGGTAATATTGATGTTTTTATAGTAAAATCATTTTCCATATAATTAATGTATTGTTTCATATTTATTTTTAATTCATTTCTTTTTAGTATTATTTACATAATAATTTTTTTCTTATACATGTGTATTCTTTTGTTCTAGTTGGGTTGCTCTGTCCAACTTTCATGCTCCTTCTCCCTTAAAATATTTTCACCCATGTAGTGGTGCATTTATCACTTTCTTTCAAGTTACCTCCACTACCTTTTCAAGAAGAGAAATGATGCTACCTATGCTCAATCAAAGAGGTAATATCGATGTTTACACAGTAAAACCATTGTACTTATAATTAATATATTGTTTCATATTTATGTTTAATTTTTTTTATTATTACTCACATAATAATTGTTTTCTTATACAGGTGGATTATTTTGTTCAATTTGGGGTGCTCTGTCCAACTTTAATACCTATTTTCCCTTAAAATATTTTCACCCATGTAGTGGTGCATTTATCACTTTCTTTCAAGTTACCTCCACTTCCTTTGTATGAAGATAAATGATGCTACCTCTGCTAAATTAGAGAGGTAATATTAATGTTTTCATAGTAAAATTATTGTCTATATAATTAATTTATTGTTTCGTATTTATGTTTAATTTATTTCTTCTTAGTATTAATCACATAATAATTGTTTTCTTATACAGGTGGATTGTTTTGTTCGAGTTTATGTGGTTTGTTCGAAGCTTCTCATGCAGTGTTGGCAGTTCTACAAATAAAGTCAATAGAAATTGTGGTAACATTGACAGTTAGGATTTTTTTGGAATTCATGTAATAATTTGTATTTATGTAATTGTATAAAACATTTTTTATAAATGTCTATAATATAGTATTTTTTTCTGGTATTTGTGTTGTAAATTTTATTTCATTTAAATTCTGTATTGGGACTTGTTTTTTTTGATATATCAGGTGTGTTTCTAGTGATTCTAGTTCTTCTAGTGCTGCGGTGTGCTATAAAAACACATTTTAGTGGTTCTGCATTGTGCTATTACAGCATACTATAGTATGGACTTTTATCAGCACTTTTAAAAGTGTTGATAAAGAATTCATTTTTCAGTGATTCTAAAAGTGCTGATAAAGGTCTAATTTATCAATGCTTCTACAAAGCTGATAAAGAATTATTTTATCAAACCTTTAATAAGTGATGATAAATGTGTTATTTATTATTGGTAATAAATTTCCCCTTTATAATCTATTTTTTAGTGTTGATAAAAGTCCTAGTCCTTTAACATCGCTCACATTGTCAGTGCTTTTCTAGCGCTAATAAAGGCCATTTCTAGTGCTGTTAAAGGCATATTTTTTAGTAGTGATAGTCAGATAAAAATTAATCATAACAACCCACACTATATATCTATACATAAACTACATAAATTGGTTGAAATTATCATATAAAATCTCTTCCACCCTATCATCTGGAGCTAATTGAGGCTCTGGCCCCACTACAAAAGGTTCATTCTCAACAATACCCTCATGTCACCCTACCAGAAAAAAATACACCTTGTAGGCATCCCACTATAATTTCAAACACACATATTATTGAAAATAACAAATAACATACATATTTACACATCAGTGGGGGGGGGGGGGTTACAAAAATCCATAATCAATCCACACCTCATACATTATACCAACAAACATAACTGCAAAACTGTCACTACACCCAACCATTCCTATCCAAATCCAATGACTAACTCAGGGTAAAAGTAATATTCCAAGTTACCATATTAACATTTAACAACATTTTATAAAAACAAATTTAAATTTAAAACCATTATAAATTTTTCATTTGGAAATATTCCCCTATAATCACAATGAAATAGAAAACCATTTTATTTTGCACAACCCAATTTTTCTATTTCAAAACAACAGTTCACAATGTAACTTTATATGTGTACCTAATATGATGCATGTCACATGAACCCCTGAGTTATTGAAATGATTCATTTATAAAAAAATATCATTCCATATTATCCCATGAAATCTCATAAATCATTAACATGAGACAATAAGTGTATTACCCAAGGTGAAATAACATTTTAACTATAATAAGAAAACCTTAAGAAAAACAATACCATCCCTAACAACATGGGAATTACTCCACACATGGGTTAGATACTCCCATGCATGAGCACATTAACAATACACAAAACATTATAACATCATGCATATCATTACCCAAATAGTAATGAAAAAGAAAATACATGATCTCTAATACCAATTTGTAATGTCCTAGTCTGGATCACTCTGACTTGTAACTGAACCGGTTTATAATGTAACCTCAGGTGAACCTCTCTATATTCCAAAGGGTTCTGACTTGTAATGAACCGAATCCGGAGCCACTCAACTGGAGCCCGTTCCCGGTTCGCCACATGACCTCAAGCGCATTCCCCCAAACTCCAGTGGCTGCCGACTAGCAGCGAGGGCCTTGGGTAAGGTATTTGGGCGAACTATGACCTCATAAGTAATGGAAATAAAAGGAAGGAAACAATATATAATAGTGGAAGTAGTGAACAACATTCCCATCATAATTTAACAGTGGAAGACTTTATAAAATAATAATTAACTGGAACTGAAGATATGATTCATGGAAAGTTATAAGTCTAATAAAACAGCCAAACCAAACAACAGGCTGGAAGAAATATAGTAACAATGAAAAGGAAAAACAAAGCATACAAAAGTCTCCTCAACATCACAAGACTTAGCTTGGTCCCATGCTCTCCAGCTCCACAGCAAGTCAGGTACCCGAAGTAGAAGGGAGCCTTCCCTTATCTATACCTGCAGCAACATAGTCTGCTTAGGCCCAAAAACATGGCCCAAACAGGGTGTGAGACAAAGTCCCAGTAGAAAACCACCCAAAGATCTGTGCCTAACAGTTAATGAATACATGAAAAGTAAATTACAGGAATAGTAAAATAGGAAATACACAACAGCTACAATTCACAGTTCTAACAAATAAAGTAAACAAGTAAACAGCCAACAACAAGAATAAAACAGGTAACCCTATGGGTAGCTCTCATAGCCTAACCCCTATGGTTCAACCTATAAGTACTAGAAACCCTCTAGGAGGAACACACAGTCTCAACCCTCTGGTTCAGATATGAAATTAATAGACTCTCTGGGGAATCACTCACCGTTAATTCCCCCTATAGTATCGTATTATGCTAAAGGCTCTCTGGAGAAGCACTCAACGTCTATTCCCCCTGTGGCCCGCGTCGAGGAACTACAGACTCTCTGAGGAATCACTCAATGTCAATTCCCCCTATGGTCTCACATCGTAATTAAAAGACAATCTGGACAAGCCCTTCAGTCAATTCTCCCTTTGGTCTACTACTCTAGGTTCTCACAGTCCTGAGTGAAAGGTAATACATGCTCAGCGCGCGTGTACATCGTCCAAGTAAACCTCAAGAACTACTTGGCTATTAACTAAGGCTCAGAAGCATAACAAGGTAGCAGTTCCACTGTCCTACGACTAAGCATGTCAACTGGAAAAATGCCAAATAGGTAGAACAAGCATATCAAACATCCAAAGTACAATAAAGCTACCATAATCACATGCAAAATATCTACTCTAGAAATCAAGAAAAGCAGGAAATACAACAAAGGAAAAACAGGAACACACAATACCCCGTTCAAGGGCATTGGTGGAATTTGCACAAAATATTCATCAACTTTCTACGGAAAGGCACAAACCACCTACCTCGAGGTGAGAAGAATGATCTACTTGGATGTTGGATTTCAGTTTTCCCTCGGAGTGGACCCAGGTTAACATGCCTTGCTTTATCGGTCATCCAGTCGCACGTGCGCGACTTTGATGTGCGTATATATATATATATCTGTATATATATATATACCTATACACATAAAAGCGATGCTTATATATAACCTGCAACGTAAACAACAAAATATTGCTAAAATTAACAACTCAGGTAAACTGACTCTGGACTAGATAAAGGCCGCAAGATATAAAACAATTATGTATATATATATTCTTACCCAAACTTTGACGATAAACGTAGTCGCGCTCACCCGCGGTTGTCAGAGCGTGGTCCAACGGTCCTGACACGCTGCCCACAAAACCTCAATAAATTGGCTGAGCCAAGCTTTCTAACTCAAAGTAGTAGTTTGCGCACACGTGCATCGACACAAGCGCGGACACACTCAAACTCTGACGCGCAACCTAAAAACAGTAGTCACACCCAATGATTAGTGCGGAAAAAACCATCGCACTTCAAAATAATCATCAAGAACTCAGATAAATTAATCAGCCTTTAAATTAAGTAGTGCAAATAAAAAACACGGGTTTTAGAAACTCACCCGAAACAACGGCGGTTGGGCAAAATCAACTCGGACCACCTCGCCTTCGGTAGAGGTCACCAGAACACAGAACAACAGGTCCCGATAAAACACCACATACCCTAAAACAAGGCGAGCGCAACAACCTTGAATATATAAGAACACAAGAGTCTATAAAACCCTAATAAAGAGTTTCAGGTAAAACCAATCGGGCATCGAAACAACCCCAAACTGCAAAAGCGATAATAAGAAACACCAAGGAATTATATACCTTGATGAATCGACCCAAACCAAAGAAGAAATCTGGGTGAATCAATTCACAAAGGAGAATCCAGGAAGGGGTTGGTCGCACGCCACGGGTCTGCCTGACCGTTATGCTGCTGCAGCAAGTGTCCACCATGGGGGCCTGTTCGGGTCGAGGGAGAAAGAGAACCGGGAAAGAGAGGAATCACGCTGTGGGGAGGAGCCGAAGCAGGGCGTCGCGCTACAAGCGATGTCCAGGCAGGAGTCAGTTGCTCAGGATCGCACCGCAGAGAAGCCGTGATCCGAGGTCGCGCCACAACAGGTCCGTCGCGCCAGGAGGAGCTGTCCAGAGGGAGTAGACCCGGCTGATCCGTGCGCTGCGGAAGAAGAGAAGCCGAGGGGGTTCTGGTCGCGGGGCTGGTCGCGCAGCAGGGAGTCGCGTCGTGCGGAGAGGGAGTCTTGTGCGGGTTTGGGGAGATGAAGAAAAATAGGGAAGAAATAAAAAAAATAGAGAGAACACCACGTGGGGGCCTGTGTGATTGAAGAAGAGGAAAAAAATGGGTAGGGGGGAGTCACGCCCCCCTTGCCCAACGCCTCTTTTTAAATTTTTTTTTCTTACTCATATATATATATATTACTACTAATCTATATACATGTATATATATATTACACTCTATGTATATATATATATTATAGGCCATCATTAATGTTATATTTATAATAACATTCACAAGAATATAATAATAATAATAATAATAATAATAATAATAATAATGGTCAACAATATTTATTATTAGGATTAATTACACTTAAATCCTTAAATGGATTCTTCACCAATCTATTTAATTAATTAAGTCAACCATAACCCTTATTTAATTACACAATTATTATTATAATAATAATGATCAAAACTAATAATTATAACCAAACATTTAATTAAACGCTCTCGTTTAATTAAACGCTTCATTGCGAAGCCGCCGCAATTAAGATAATGCGTTAAAAATAACGCTCCATTTAATTAAAAAAATTCAACGTTAATTAAAATCCACTAAACTACGATTTTTATTTAACATTCTTGGTCAAACTGCAGCTTCACATTTAATTGTGTTTGACCTCCATTTGAATAAACGCCTTTGTGAAACAATTAATAATAATAATAATCTCCCAACATAATTATTATTGAAAACATCCATTTATTTAGAATAGTTAAATAATGTGTCTGAATTACATTTAATAATAATAATATCCTAACATTATTATTATTAAAACTTCCCATCAAAATAAAATATCTTTGACCCAAGTAATCAATGAATTTATTTCACGCAATTAATTAAATTCACCTTTCCAAGAATTTAATTAATAAAACATAATATAATTAATAATATCCTTATATTATTATTATTAAAAATCTATTTAATCTCATTGAGTGACTTAATTAAGTAACACATCTTTTATTAAACCACAACGTCAATTAAAAGCTGTTAACCATGATTTTAATTTGACACTCTTTGGTCAAACTGTAATGTTACATTTAATGGAATTTGACCGCCACTTAAATAAATGTGACTACGTAATATTTAATAATAATAATCTTCCAAAATTATTATTATTAAAACATGCACATTTAATCTCGTTTGACCATAATTTTATTAAACGCGTTTTCACAACATTTAATAATAATCTCTCACTATTATTATTTAAAACATCCATTAATTCAAATTAATTAGATAACATGTTTTGACAAACGGTCAACTGCGCGACTTGACCCGCATGGTCTAACCACCCATGCACAGCCCGATGTCACTGCTTGAACCGTTTCGCACACTAAGAACCTCGTTCCGAAGCGCGGTTTTAAAACTGACCCACCGATAAATAAATAAATAAATAAATAAAAAAATCGTATTTTATCTGGTCTAAGAATGCGGTTCTTACAAACTACCCACCTTAAAAACTTCTCTTCCCCAATAAGCCTTCGGGAACCAACAAAAACATCACCTGAACTACAAGGGTTGTGAAGTTCTGTTCAACAAGATCGCGTTGCGTTCCCAACGCCTAATGCATCTTTAAGCATTTCCTAAAAAAACCACACTTGAGATTTTAAAACCCGAGCTAAAACTCACTTTAAAACTCAAACACCAAAATGAATCTTTACATCCGAGGCCATTACAGGGACCCCGTCAACGAATATGGTCAATCTCAATCAACCAACATAAAGAGGTTACACATGCTTCCTCAGAAGACATCGCTGACCCAAAACCCACACTCGTCATTTGACTAATGACGTGTCTTGAAAACCATTAGATTACCAACTATGCGTACACCGAAGTCCTGACCTGATCTTTGTTGACATTTCTGAAGTCTAACCTTCAAAAGGTTATTGAAAACAACCGTACCTTAGCATGAATAAGGTCAAGGTTTTAGGAAATCACACATCCAGTGAACAACTATGAAGGAGATCGCAAGACAAGCCTACAACTTTAAAACTTTAGCGTGGCGTATAACCGACACAATCCTAGTGCCTCTAGCATGAGTTCAAGATGGGGTACATGCTCGTCGCATTCGAGAGACCACACTAAGAGGAAACCAAGGACATCAAGAAGATCAGTCGTGCTACCAAGTAAGTATCGACACGTTTATGGAAACCAAAGCGACACTACCCACCTTAAGATCTTCCATGTCATCGCAAAAAGAGATCAGCTTCTAAACAACATGCTATATGAGAATATCTTAACCCATATGAGATGTTCCAAGAACCTCGATCACCACGTGAACATCTTACATGGAAGATGATAAATAAACCAGTCGATGTGTCAAAACACCCGAGTCAAAAGTTCTCCCGAACAGTGGGATGCAACTTATTCCTTAACGCACAGGTCACTCTACCGCGGAGGAGACCCAAAAATCGTACTCAGGAGCACAAGAATTTATACATTAGGGTCATGTCACATCACATGACGATTGTCCTGGATGACATCATAACAATTCACCCCTTTAATAAGAAGAAAAGGGTCAACGACCACCCATCCGAACGAGGATGTATTTCTAAACTGAAAAAGTCCTACTAGGAACAACGTCACGAAAGGAACCAAACTTAAAAGTTCATAACCAAAACAAGGCATATCAGGATCTAAGGGTGTTATCTACCATGGGCTATCCCCTTATGAAGCCCACACGTTGACTCTATCTCTTGGTCACGCAAAGCAATTTAAATACAAGGCTCAAGAGCCATTTTCATTTTAACCATTTAAATTTAATTCATTTCCACCCTTAAATATTTGAAGGAATTATAAAAACACACAAGTATTGTTCACAACAAGTTCACTTGGTTTTCAAACAACACCCATTTAAAAATAGGAAAGTTAGACCAACTTCCTCTTAACATTTAATCATTCAATGTTATTCAAACATTAGTAGGAAATTTAGCATCTAAATTCCTTTTACTGAAAAAGGCGGCCCCCAAGGGTCCCATTCAAGATCAATTAACTTTATGATTTACTTTAGAAACCTTTTTCATAAGTTTGAATACATGGGTTACCCTTTTTCCCAGTTATAAGGCGTTCATACACCTTACAAAAAAAACTGGTTCTATTCTATTCTCAACCAATAATATTTGTCCATAACAACCTATCATTTATTAGCATGCTACAATGTCACTACAAATAACTATCACAACACGACATGTTTAAATCACCAAACATATTATAACATAAAAGCATGGCATATAACAAGATAGGAAGCATGGCATTTTATCACACAAGCATGTTAGTTGTATCACCAAAACAAGTTATCTAATCATACTAAATAAATGTGAGACATGTCACATATTCAAGGCACACGATCAATATTAGAAGGCAATTTACTAATGCAACTACATGGAATGGAACATATGCATGCATATGAATCTCTAAGTTCCTAATATGATGCATGTAATGCAATTTTTTTCTTTCCATAACAGGCCAAGGAAAATTTTCTTAAAACTTTTCATAATCAATAAGCAGCGACAAGTACAACATTCACCCAAGGTGAAATCATATCAACTGTAATAGCAACTAGTATGAATATCAATCCAAACCCTGGTCACTTGGTTATTTCCTGTACATGGGGTGATCAGTCCCAAGCACAGCTATTAACCCAAGCGCCGACACATTCCTAGTCTCCTTTCTACCAACCCCGAAACAGTAAGACAAAAGGAAAAGAAAGAACAACCTCCTATAATACCACTTTGTAATGACCCTAATCTGGATCCACTCAACTAGAGCCCGTTCCCGATTCGCCACATGACCTCGAGCGCATTCCCCCGAATGCCAGAGGACGCCGACTAGCAGCGAGGGCCTTGGGTAAGGTAGTTGGGGGAACTATGCCCTCATAGGTAATGGAAATAAAAAGAAGGAAACGATATATAACAGTGGAATCAGTAAACAACATTCCTATAAGAATTTAACAGAAGAAGACTTTATAAAATAATAATTAACTGGAAATGAAGATATGATGCATGGAATGTTATAAGTCTAATAAAATAGCCAAACCCAACAACAGTCTGGAAGCAATATAGTAACAATGAAAAGGAAAAACAAAGCAGCCAAAAGTCTCCTCAGCATCGCAAGCCTTAGCTTGGTCCCATGCTCTCCAGCTCCACAGCAAGTCAGGTACCTGAAGTAGAAGGGCACTTGCCTTTATCTATACCTACAAAAACATAGTCTTCTTGGTCCCAAAAACATGGCCCAAACATGGTGTGAGACAAATTCCCAGTAGGCAACCACCCAAATATCTGTGCCTAACAGTTAATGAATACATGGCAAGTAAAGTACAGGAACAGTAAAATAGGAAATACACAACAGCTACAATTCACAGTTCTAAAAAATAAAGTACACAATAAGAAGAAAACAGGTAACCCTATGGGTAGATCTCACAGCCTAACCCCTATGGTTCAACCTATAAGTACTAGAAGCCCTCTAGGAGGCACACAGAGTCTCACCACTCTGGTTCAGCTATGAAATTAATAGACTCTCTGGGGAATCACTCACTGTCAATTCCCCCTATAGTCTCGTATCGTGCTAAAGGCTCTTTGGGGAAGCACTCAACGTCTATTCCCCCTATGGCCGACATCGAGGAACTACATACTCTCTGAGGAAGCACTCAACGTCAATTCCCCCTATGGTCTTGCATCGTAATTAAAAGACACTATGGAGAAGCCCTTCCGTCAATTCTCCCTTTGGTCTACTACTCTAGGTTCTCACAATCCTGAGTGAAAGGTAATACATGCTCAGCGCACATGTACATCGTCCAAGTAAACCTCAAGAACTACTTGGCTATCAACTAAGGCTCATAAGCATTAAAAGGTAGCAGTTCCACTGTCCTACGACTAAGCATGTCAATTGAAAAAATTCCAAACAGGCAGAACAAGCATAGAAAACATCCAAAGTACAATAAAGATACCATAATCATAGGAAAAATATCTACTCTAGCAATCAAGAAAAGCAGGAAATACAACAAAGGAAAAACAAAAACACGAAATACCCCGTTCAAGGGAATTGGTGGAATTTGCACAAAATATTCATCAAATTTCTACGGAAATGCACAAACCACCTACCTCGAGGTGAGAAGGACGATCTACTCGGATGTTGGATTTCAGTTTTCCCTCGGAGTGGACCTAGGTTAACACACCTTTCTTTATCGGTCACGCAGTCGCACGTGCGCGACTTTGATGTGCGTATATATATATATATATATATCTGTATATATATATATATACCTATATACATAAAAGAGATGCGTATATATAACCTGCAACGTAAACAACAAAATGTTGCTAAAATTAACAACTCAGGTAAACTAACTCTGTACTAGATAAAGGCCGCAAGATATACAACAATTATGTATATATATATATTCTTACCCAAATGTCGGCGATAAACGTAGTCGCGCTCACCCTCGGTTGTCAGAGAGTGGTCCAACGGTCCCGACATGCTGCCCACAAAACCTCAATAAATTGGATGAGCCAAGATTTCTAACCCAAAGCAGTAGTTTGCGCACATGTGCTTCGACACAAGCGCGCACACACTCAAAGTCTGACGTGCAACCTAAAAACAGTAGTCGCACCCAAATATTAGTGTGGAAAAAACCATCACACTTCAAAATAATCATCAAGAACTCAGATAAATTAATCAGCCTTTAAATTAAGCAGTGAAAACCAAAAATGCCGGTTTTAGAAACTCACCCAAAACAACGGCGGCAGGGAAAAATCAACTTGGACTGCCTCGCCTTCGGCGGCGGTCAACGAATCACGGACCAACGGGTCCCGATAAAACACCACATACCCTAAAACAAGGAGAGCACAACAACCTTGAATACAGAACACAAGAGTCTATAAAACCCTAATAAAGAGTTTCAGGTAAAACCAATTAGGCATCGAAACAACCCCAAACCGCAAAAGCGATAATAAGAAACACTAAGGAATTATATACCTTGATGAATCGACCCAAACCAAAGAAGAAATTTGGGTGAATCGATTCGTGAAGGAGAAGCCATGAAGGGGTGGTCACGTGCCACGAGTCTGCCTGGCCGTTATGCTGCTGCAGCAAGTGTCCGTCATGGGGGCCTGTTTGGGTTGAGGGAGAAAAAGAACTGGGGGAAGAGAGTACTCGCTCCGTGGGGAGGAGCCGAAGCAGGCTGTCACGCTACAAGCACTATCCAGGTGGGAGTCATTTGCTCAGGATCACACCGCAGAGAAGCCGTGATCCGAGGTCGCGCCACAGCAGGTCAATCGCGTCAGGAGGAGCTGTCCGGAGGGAGGAGACCCGGCTGATCTGTGCACTGCGGAGGAAGAGAAGCCGAGGGGGGTCTGGTCGCGGGGCTGGTCACGCAGTAGGGAGTCGCGCCGTGTAGAGAGGGAGTCCTGTGCAGGTTTGTGGAGATGAAGAAAAAGAGGGAAGAAATAAAAAAAAGAGAGAGAACACCACGTGGGGGTTTACGTGATTGAAGAAGAGGAAAAAAAGGGGCATAGGGGAGTCACGCCCCCTTTCCCAGCGCCTCTTTTTAAAAAAAATTATTATTTTTTCTTACTCATATATATATATATATATTAAACTCTATGTATATATATATATATATATTATAGTCCATCATTAATGTTATATTTATAATAACATTCACAAGAATATAATAATAATAATAATAATAATAATAATAATAATGGTCAACAATATTTATTATTAGGATTAATTACACTTAAATCCTTAAATGGATTCTTCACCCATCTATTTAATTAATTAAGTCAAGCATAACCCTTATTTAATAACCCAATTATTATTATAATAATAATGATCAAAACTAATAATTATAACCAAACATTTAATTAAACACTCTCATTTAATTAAACGCTTCATTGTGAAGCCACCACAATTAAGATAATGCGTTAAAAATAATGCTCCCTTTAATTAAAAAAAATTCAACGTTAATTAAAATCCACTAAACCACGATTTTTATTTAACGTTCTTGGTCAAAATGCAACTTCACATTTAATTGTGTTTGACCGCCATTTAAATAAATGCCTTTGTGCAACAGTTAATAATAATAATCTCCCAACATTATTATTATTAAAAACATCCATTTATTTAGAATAATTAAATAATGTGTCTTCATTACATTTAATAATAATAATATCCTAACATTGTTATTATTAAAACTTCCCATCAAAATAAAATATCTTTGACCCAAGTAATTAATGAATTTATTTCACGCAATTAATTAAATTCACCTTTCCAGGAATTTAATTAATAAAACATAATATAATTAATAATATCCTTATATTATTATTATTAAACATCCATTTAATCTCATTGAGTGACTTAATTAAATATCACATATTTTATTAAACCACAATGTCAATTAAAATCTGTTAACCATGATTTTAATTTGACACTCTTTGGTCAAACTGTAAAGTTACATTTAATGGCATTTGATCGCAACTTAAATAAACGTCTCTGTGTAATATTTAATAATAATAATCTTTCAAAATTATTATTATTAAAACATCTACATTTAATCTCGTTTGACCATCATTTTATTAAACGCGTTTTCACAACATTTAATAATAATCTCTCACTATTTTTATTTAAAACATCCATTAATTCAAATTAATTAGATTACATGTTTTGACAAATGGTCAACTGCGCGACTTGACCCGCATGGTCTAACTACCCATGCGCAGCTCGATGTCACTTCTTGAACCGGTTCAAGCACTCATAACCTTGCTCCGTAGCGCGGTTTTAAAATTGACCCACCGATAAATAAATAAATAAATAAATAAAAAACTCGTATTTTATCCGGTCTAAGAACGCGGTTCTTACATGACTAGTAGCAATGGTTTAATGATAAACATGAGAATACTATAACCTATTTATTAGAGTAGAACACTAGTGTAAATCATAAGAAATAATAACAAAAAATAACCACACATCACATATCAAATACCAAAGCTGGGTAAGTGACCATAAACCAATAAAGTGAACATTCCATATCATAACAGTCTCATGTGTCAAAAGAAAACCAAAATAAAAGACATAAATAACAATCCCAAAAACGAGTCTTGAAATAAATCATGTTCCCCACATCCATTATCCATCCTAAGTCCCAAATCAATCATCTATCATAGGTCATTTTCCCTTATACTTACCTACAACCATGAAGTTTTCTCGGGTACCAATGGTGACCCAATCACGTTGTTAGTACAACTCAATAGGCCACCACCAATAGTGTCTAAAGCAATATCCAGTCTAAACAATAGTGTATGCTGATGTAAAATGGAATAATAGAAAGATAAATAAATAAAAATTTGTTTTAAAAATAAGCATTATTATATTAACCACTACAGACCTCGGGTTCCCAAGAAACATCTAGGCCCACTGCACCTACCTCAGCCTATGTCGATCATCAGAACCATACACTATAGGGGATACATACATAAAATAAAAGAAAGTGTCTTCATCACTTATTTAAAACTAGGCATCAAGGATCCTTAGTCCAAGTACCTACACCTTTTCCAAATCCATTAGTGCCTAGATCATCAAGTTGGCACCCAAAATAAGGAGACGAAGCACCATTCCCAACATTTCAAATCAAGGATGCATAGTTCCATGTCCAACCATCCTAATTCAAGGATATGGAACATTATTCCCAATATCCTTTCTAATGGGTGTGGATAATCATGTCCAACTTCTTTAACCATCCCATCAATAATCAATTTCAACGTTCCAACATAATTGACCATTTAACACCCCATGATAACAAGGGTTCACCTTTTTCAACATTCATTATTCCCCATGGTCTATTATATTTGACTCATTTTACCCAATTACAAAATTTAACCATAAAATCCTTTATTCATAAAGTATATTTTTTAAATATTTTTTAATTTTTTTTAACAATTTAAACATTACCATTAACCATTTAGCATTTCATCCTTTTCAAGTCAAAAAACATTTAATTTCCAAGGTAATCCATGTAGCCCCTTATACCATGCTAAAAATGAAAGTGATAATTCTAGCCAGGTTAAACTCATAAACCCCCTATTCCACCATTTAAAATCCCGTTATACCATTTAAAAGGAATTAGAACATGCCATGAGTGGTAGTAGGACTGGTCTCACAGTCATTAATGAACCCAACAAGGTCCATGAAGGGTTTAATACATCATTTAAAGGCACAAACCATTTTTCTTAATCAAGGAAACTGATGTTGAACATGTTAGTTCCATAAAAAATACCATATACACATGAAAAAATATCAAGACTATGGAAAATAGCTTGTAGAAATCTTGCCTTATTTTAACACCCCAAGATTTCATAGTATGTTATTTCTTCAAAGTAACGCAATAACTTGCACTTCACGCAACACTGAGTTCAATCGCACCACGACTTACCAAACTGGCCATTCAAAAGCGGTTATGAATAGTATTAACTGAATTTTAAACTTTATAAGATCCTTATAATTTTAGAATCCATATTATAAGTTTCTTAGACATAATTTAAGAACAAATTCATTTTTTTCAGATGAAAGAAGTATTTTTCAAAAAATGAAATTTTACCGCCTTTTAATGGTGAACCCTTTTTAAATATAATATTTGAAACTTTTATATATTAAATTTGAAAAAATAAACATCTTATTTAGAATTGGGAAATAAGAATTTAGTTTCAATAAATTTTTGGTGTTTTTCTGATAACTTTCATTTTTTGATGAATAATGAAAAATACTATATTTTAATTGAAAACAACTTTTCTAATCGAAATGATTTATATTGTAAAATTATGCATTTTAATGGTTTTCAAGTATAATTAGATTATATTCATATCATTTAATAAAATTTAGGTCATTATAATTAATTTCACATTTAAATTTGACATAAACACATGTCAATCTTTTGATAGTTATTACTTTTTTGAAAAACTCGCTTTATGGTTTTGACAATGGGAATTAATTTTAAATTAATAAATGAAACTTATATATTTTTGAATTTAGAAAAATATACTTCATTTTTGAATTCATAATATCAAAATTAGCTTAGGGTGAATTTTTGGAATTTTTCTGAAAACTTTCAATTTTTGATGAATAGTGTAAAACACGGCGTTATTGTTTAAAAACGTCTTTTTATTTAAATAATTATTTTTTTTAAATTTATTTTAAGTAAAAATGAATATATAATACCTATAAAAGTTCAATGTAATTCATTGAAGTCATTTTATAATAAAATTAGATGTATAAAATTTTATTGAACTTTTTAACCTATTTTACCCAACTCCTAGGAGCATTTGCAAATTTGCATAAAACTTAGTTTTACCACTTCTGTGTGTTGAATTTAGAAAATCTGAGAGACATGGTTGAAATTAGTAATTAAAATGTGTTTCAATAAGATGAAAATATTTTTTTGAATAGTAACTTTTGACTTATTTACCACAGTTAAAAGTAAATAGGGTAATTAAGGGTAAAAAAGATATTATAATTACCCTAACACATGTCCTAATTCTATTGGATAAGTGTAATTCTACCAAAAGACAACCTTAGGAATAAAATATGATCCTTTAGGTCCACTTGTATTAGATTATGACATTTATTATTATTTTATTTAAAGAAGAGTTAAAAGTGTTAAATTCAAAGTTTAATAAAAAAACCATTTTTAATATAAAAATAAACACAATATAAATTTGACTATAAATATTCATTAAAGAGATAAAAATATTTCATACATAATGTTATTTTATTTATATTTTTATAAATTAAATAATTTAATTTATTTATGACACAATGATGATGCAATAATTATCTTATTAATAAAAGAATCAAATAAATGGTATTATAAATATTAAAATAAATATAATTTCAATGAATTTATGACATACAAGAATTTTCTAGATGAATATGAAATTTTAGTATTGATTCAATGTGTCTTTTTTGAAGTAATCAAGTTTTGATGACTTGTACAAAAACCAAATACCAAATAGTGTCAAAATTGATATAAATGAGTTTTTAAAACAATTATGATATTATTAAATTATATAATATTCCTAAAAATCTAAGGTTAAGCAAAAAGACTTAAATAATAATATATATTTCACTAATTATACACTTGGGGTTATATTGTCTTGTTATAATATGTTTATTAACCATATAGTGTAAGAATACAAGAAGACATGGTAAAAGTTAAACTATTTAACTAAGAGTTAAATAAAAAATATAAGGTTAAAATGGTAACATAAACCTGTATAAAACTGGTTGGTTGAGTGGTTTGAAACCCGTACCCACCTAAACCTTTAAATAATTCATTTTTGATCCATTAGAAATAGAAAATTATTTTATTATAAAATAATATTGTAAGTTTTTCCTATAGTGCCCCTCACCCCTCTTATAAAAGGGCACTTCCCCTTCTCTCAAATTCACACCTTCAAATCCATTTGGCTCGGCCAAACCCTGCTCAAATACCCTCTAAACTATATTCCCTTCATCCTATAGGCCTTAATTTAGTCAGAAATCCTACCTAAAGAGCCATTTTGATCAAATCAAAAGGAAGAACCCAAAGAAGAGGTAAATATTTCATCACCTCTTTCAAGTTCCTTTCTTCTTACACTTCCTCTTTCTTTATTGTTTCCATTCTAAAATAATAAATCCAGTATATTATATATATTGTGATATTATTATAAATATGGTACAACCATATTCATTATTCTATCCATCCTTTTAATGACATGTCACCATATATGCATATGTACGACTTTCCATCTCCACGTCGTGGTGTAATTGTTATTCAATACATTATTATTTGGATGGGTATAATAATGATGTGTAATTGATATAAATAATAAATATAACATAATAATTATTCTTTATATATGATATACCATCCAATTATATATTATTATAATATCAAAATAATGATATTGTCACTCGTGCGTACATACAGATTACCGTCTCAACGAACGCGATGAGATTTATTCCCCATAGTATCCATTCAAGACTAATTTTAATTAGATGATTAAAAATAATGATTAAATACTGAATATCATTATTAATATTAATAATATACATCCTATCCATAACAAACATTACTTATGTAACAAATCATATAAAGGAAAATGAATCAGTTAACACCCAAAATGATGATAATACTAAGATATTATTAACAAAGAAATGTTAAAAGATCTTATATGATATCATATTAATGTATATGATTATTTTATAATTTAATAAAAATTATTTCACCATTATACATGAGGTTAACCTACCCTAGAACAATTAAAAGTACAAGGTAATGGTTATTTCCTCAATCTCATTATTACCCGAGATTGTTTATGTGTAAGTATTTACTGGGGCATATTTATCATTGATACCCATATTTCATAAAAATGTTTTCAAAAAAAATATTTTAAGGTTTTATGGGAGGGTCTATTTAACTTGATCATCATTTTAAATGTTTTAAAGATTTATCATTATAAATCATTTTAATTAATGTCCTTGTTTTTAAAATGATTTTAATTATTTATTTATATGTACATGAATGTTTTG
This sequence comes from Viscum album, assembly GCA_963277665.1. NCBI lineage: Eukaryota > Viridiplantae > Streptophyta > Magnoliopsida > Santalales > Viscaceae > Viscum > Viscum album. The sequence goes on along the minus strand of OY728126.1, from coordinate 1,313,175,288 downwards.
AAATGATAATTATTTTAAAAAGTTTCAATGTGTTATGAGACAATTTGATTCAAAAATATCTTTTAAATTACTTCCTTTATAAATGTGTGACTTTTAAATGTTTTCATGAAAAATGGATATTTCTCTCAAAGATTTTTACAAATAATTTTCATCTATATCAACATCCTTTGAGGGATTTTAAACTTGTTTGAAGTTGATTTATTATAATACAAATCTTCCATATTGTATTGAAAGTTTTGTGATATATTTGACTGTGGATGTGTTATTTTTATGCCATCCATGGTTTATATTTAACGTATTGAAATTTCTTATGCTAGTTTTAATATGAATGTTTATGTTATGTTTAAACCTTTTCATATGAGGAATGCATTGGACTTAGTAAGTGACGTGTGGAGCCTGATATAACTCCTCAATGCATCGGTAGGTCTCATGAGACAAACTAGTGTCTTGGAACAAGGACTTGACAAAATCTTATTTGTATTCTTGGCACAAAGCCTTGACTATGTGGTTATGAAAGTATGGAATTATGCATTCCATCATTATGAAAGTGGATATTGATATTTCATGTGATTATTCAACTAGTAGAATATCCATGTGAGTAAGTAAATGGAATTATTTCGATTTATATTTTCAATATTATGATGAAGTTTATGTTGAAAAGGCTTTAGTTTTAGTTTTATACATTGCCTTAAATGTTTATGCTTATTTATGAATGTTTCCACTATATTTTTATCCTTACTGTGTATTTGAGCTCACACCTTTCTATGTTTTATTTTTCCCAGGATGCGAAGAAGTATATTATGACTGACCTGCAGGGATAGTCTATGTGATCTCAATGTTTTCCATGGAAACAATGTTGTTGTAGTTTTCCATTTTATGATGTAATGTAAACCTTATGAATGTATCTTTTACTTCCAAGGCTACTAAACAAATCAATCTTTCTAGACTTGATCTTTTGTCATCATGCCAATTTTATATAATAATGCACCGAATTTGGGATTCTGGGGTCGGGGCGTTACAGTTGGTATCAGAGGAAGTTTAGTACAAACCTTGAAAACTAGATTTTGATATACTCTGATTAGAGAACATAGCCCTAAGATAGACTTTGAGGATAATTATAGAATAACTTCCTAGAATTTTGGTATTGTAGAGATTTTGTGAGTTTTCCAAGAAATACATCCTTGTCTATATACGAGCAGGTAGAGGTGGCTCTGGAATAGATGTACCTAGGGGTAAAACCTGAAAACACCGCTTTGATCTAGAATCGAACGGGAACAGGTGCACGACAACGGGCCTTGCTGCACTCTTGGTTACGACACTCCCGTGGGATATGCTTAGGATAATCCTCATTTTCTTTACAAACCATTATGAAGGGTTTATGAGTATATAATTCCTCAAAGAAAACATTTTTTATGATTATAGATTATATCCATAAACTGTTCAATTTACGTTAGGTATTTTAAAACTTTGGAATTATTTATTTCAATTCATAAACTGACCTAGTGTATGCCATTGTATAGAAATGACACCCAACAGAAGGAATGTGAACTCCAACAATATGTATAATCCAAAGAGTAAGAAGGATCATATCTTTCACGATATAAAGGAAAAATTTAGAAGGGAAATAGTCTCCCATGTATTCTCAACATATGAATAAATAATATCATGTGTTAATAAGATAAGTAAAGAATTCTCTGAGTCCTATGGCTTTGAAGGGAAGCAAGACAAGAAAATAATGGAAGAGAGAAATATGGATGAAGGTAAGAGGGAAAAGAAGGATTTTCCCAAATGTGATAACTGTGGAAAGAATCACCTTGGTAAATTCTTGTAGGGAATGAGATTTTGTTATAAGTGTGGAGAAAAAGGACACCAAGTACGTGATTTCAAGGGTAAGAAAAAAGTTTCAAATGTACAATGCTTCATCTGCAAGGAGTTGGGACACTACGTGAATCAATGACCAAATCATCATAGTATACCCCAAATGCTGCTATTGGATAATAATAAAGTTAATATACTACCGAAGATGAAGAGGAATGATTATATTTCTTACGTTGTTATTAAATTATTGTGTCATTTGAGTATTTTATTAATGCTATACATGTTATAATAATTATATAGTATATAAGGATTTTATTGCAGTACTATTTCATTAAGGACTTGAGATTGTGTGGAACCAAGAAAAGTGACTCAACAACAGGTTGAATTTTTGGAAAATATATGGTTGCGAGAAAGATAAAATTAACATGGTTCTGATACCGAGGTAGTGATTTTGGAATAATACATGATTGATTTGGATAAATTATATTAGATATTCTTGACTACCTCAAAATTGATTAATGATTTGAATATTCCATCATTGATGGAGTTTAAAACATTTTTGTATAGAAGGAGTATATCTAATATTCTATAAGAAATAAGGGAGCATGAATGTAATCAATAAGGTTTTATGGTAATTCAGGATGTTGCAGTGTTTTAAAAGAATACACGATGAAGGTGTTCACATGTTATTACGTGGCAAAAAGGATCTTCATTGTGTTTACCTTCCTTATAAATTTTGGACTATGAGTTTGGACCATGAGTTTGGACAGAAGTATTTCTGATAATTCTAGTTTGAGATTATTTTTGGATTTCCACAAAAAGGACAACCCGGAGGTCGGGCAGCAACTCGCTGCGTCTGGCAAGGTCATGAGACTTGAACCTGCAACCGAAAGGCGACAAGGGTGTATCACCTACCACTAGCCCACATGATGTCCTGGATTGAATAATGTAGTTTTTTTAAAAGTTATGGTATATGAATTATAAATTAATTTTTTTGGAACCCTATACGAATAGGATAAATAAAATATTTTTTTAATTTCTATTATATTTTAGTGTGAAAGACGAGTTTGTGGTAGAAATTAGTTAAAGGATGGAACTCTACTTGTCAAGTATATATATTTTTTTCTTCTCTTATTCTATTAAGTAATTAATTTTTAAAATTTAGGTAAGGGATCTTAAAACTAAAAATGTGTTATCCTAATACCTTATGTTTTGTTGAACTGATGATATTTCAAATCATCATAGATTGATGGCTTTGAGGCCCTCAATTCTGCAATTGTTTGAGACTGATGACCTCAATCCCTCCCTCTAAATATTTACTATTTCCCTCCAATTATGTTTCTCTAATTTCCACCAATGTTCTCCTAATCAAGATCATAATTTTGTGGTGACTTTTTCATTCCGCTTTTCCTCTTATTAAGAAAAAATTTTATTAACCTAATTTCCGATGTGGGTTTTCCCACAAAGGTATTTTCTATTTTCAACCTTTTATTTTTAAAGAACAATTTCAAATTGTGAGGATGAAATTTATTGAAGGAGGGAAGAATGTAACACCCCAATATTTCATAGTATATTATTTCTTGAAAGTAATTCAATAACTTGCACTACACACATCACTGAGTTCAAGCGCACCACGACTTACCAAACTAGTCGTTCAAAAGCGGTTATGAATAGTATTAACTGAATTTTGAACTTTATATAATCTTTATAATTTTATAATCCATATTATGAGTTTATTAGACATAATGTAAGAACAAATTCATGTTTTTTTTTCAGTTGAAAGAAGTATTTTTCAAAAAATGCAATTTTACTGCCTTTTAATGGCGAACCCTTTTTATATACAATATTTGAAACTTTTATATATTAAATTTGATTAAATAAACTTATTATTTAGAATCAGGACATAAGAATTTAGTTTCAATAAATTTTTGGTGTTTTTCTAATAACTTTCATATTTTGATGAATAGTAAAAAATACTATATTTTAATTGAAAACAAATTTTTTAATCGAAATGATTTATACTGTTAAATTATAAATTTAAATGGTTTTGAAGTATAATTAGATTATATTTTTATCATTTAATACAATGTAAGTCTTTATAAGTAATTTCATATTTAAATTTGACATAAACACATGTCAATCTTTTGATAGTTATTACTTTTTTAAAAAAGCTGCTTTTTGGTTTTGACAACGAGAATTAATTTTAAATTAATAAATAAAACTTATATATTTTGAATTTAGTAAAATAGACTTCATTTTTTAATTCAGAATATCAAAATTATCTTAGGGTGATTTTTTGGAATTTTTCTGAAAACTTTCAATTTTTGATGAATAGTGAAAAACACTGCGTTATTATTTAAAACTGACTTTTAATTTAAATAATTATTTATTTTATTTAAATTTATTTTAAGTCAAAATCGATATATAATACCTATATAAGTTCAATTTAATTCATTTGAGTCATTTTATAATAAAATTAGATGTATAAAATTTTATTGAACTTTTTAACCTATTTTACCCACCTCCTAGGAGCATTTGCAAATTTGCATAAAACTTAATTTTACCGATTCTGTGATTTGAATTTCAAAAATCTGAGAGTCACAGTTGACATTAGTAAGTAAAATGTTGTTCAATAAGATGAAAATAATTTTTTATGAATAGTAACCTTTGACTTTTATTTACCACAGTTAAAAGTAAATAGGGTAATTAAGGGTAAAAATGATATTATAATTACCCGAACACATGTCCTAATTCTATTGGATAAGTTTAATTCGACCAAAAAACAACCTTAGGAATAAAATATGATCCTTTAGGTCCACTTGGATTAGATTAGTATATTTATTATTATTTTTATTTAAAGAAGAGTTAAAAGTGTTAAATTCAAAGTTTAATAACAAACCCATTTTTAATATAAGGTTACACACAATATAAATTTGACTATAAATATTCATTATCAATATAAAAAGATTTCCTAAATAATGTTATTTTATTTATAATTTTTATACACTAAATAATTTAATTTATTTATGACACAATGATGATGCAGTAATTATCTTATTAATGAAAGAACCAAATAAATGGTATTATAAATATTAAAATAAATATAATTTCAATGTTTTTATGACATCCACGAATTTTATAGTTGAATATTACATGTTAGGATTGATTAAATGTGTCTTGTTTTAAGTAATCAAGTTGTGATGACTTTCACAAAAACCAAATACCAAATAGTTTCAAAATCGACATAAATGAGTTTTTAAAATAATTATTATATTATTAAATGATATAATATTCCTAAAAATCTAAGGTTAGGCCAAAATAATTATATAATAATAGATATGTCATTAATTAACCACTTGGTGTTTTCTTGGATTGTTATAATAAGTTTATTAACCATATAGTGTAAGAATACAAGAAGACACGGTAAAAGTTAAACAATTTAACTAAGAGTTAAATCTAAAAGATAAGGTTAAAATGGTAACCAAAACCTATTTAAAACCAATTGGTTGAGTGGTGTTTGACCCATAACTACCTTATACTTTAAATAATTTATTTTTTATCCATTAAAAACCTAAAATGATTTTATTATAAAATAATATTTTATGTTTTTCCTAAGGTGCCCCTCACCCCTCTTATAAAAGGGCACTTCCCGTTCTATCAAATTCACACTTTAAAAGCCATTTGTCTTGGACAAACCCTAACCAAATACACTATAAAATATCCTCTATTAATCCTGGAGGCCTTCCTTTAGTCATAAATCCAACTTAGGGAGCCCTTTTGATCAAATCAAAAGGAAGAACCCGAAGAAGAGGTAAATATTTCATCACCTCTTTCAAGTTCCTTTCTTCTTCCACTTCTTCTTTATTTGTTGTTTCTATTATAAAATAATAACTCCAGTATATTCTATATACTGTGATTTTATTATAAATATGGTACAACCATATTCATTATTCTATCCATCCTTTGAATGAAATGTCACCATACGTGCGTACATACGACCTATCGTCTCCACGTCATGGTGTAATTGTTATTCAATACATTATTATTTTGATGGGTATAATAATGATATTTAATTGATGTAAATAATAAATATAACATGATAATTATTCTTTATATATGATATACCATCCAATTATATATTATTCTAATATCAAAAGAATGATATTGTCGCTCGTGCGTACATACAGATTACCATCTCCATGAATGCGATGAGATTCCTTCCCCATCATATCCACTCAAGAATAATTTTCATTAGACGATTTAAAATAATGTTTAAAGATTTAATATCATTCCAAATATGAATAATATACATCCTCTACATAACAAACATTACTTATGTAACAAATCATATAAAGGAAAACAAATCAGTTAACACCCGAAACGACGATAATACTAAGATATTATTAACAAATCAATGTTAAAAGATCATATATGATATCATATTAATGTATATGATTCTTGTATAATTTAATAACAATTATGTCACCATTATATATGAGGCTAACCTACCCTCTACCAAGGAAAAGTACAAGGTAAGGGTTATTTCCTCAATCTCATTATTATCCGAGATTGTTTATGTGTAAGTATTTACTGGGGCATATTTATCATAGATACCCCATATTTCATAATTGTTTTTCAAAAGTAATATTTTAAGGTTTTATAGGAGGGTATATTTAACTAGATCATCATTTTAAATGTTTTAAAGATTTATCATTCTAAATCCTTTTAATTAATGTCCTTGTTTTTAAAATGATTTTAAAGATTTATTTATATGGACATGAATGTTTTGAAATGATAATTCTTTTCAAAAGTTTCAATGTGGTATGGGACACTTTGTTCAAAAATATCTTTTAAATTACTTACTTTATAAATGTTTTACTTTTAAATGTTTTCATGAAAAATGGAAATTTCTCTCAAAGAGTTTTACAAATCATTTTCATCTATGTCAACATCCTTTGATGGATTTTAAACTTGTTTGAAGTTGATTTATTATAATACAAATCTTCCATATTGTATTGAAAGTTTTGTGATATATTTGACTGTGGATGTGTTATTTTTATGCCCCTCATGGTTTATGGTTAAATTATTTACATTTCGTATGATAGTTTTAATACAAATGTTTATGTTATGTTTAACCCTTTTCATATGAGGAATGCATTGGACTTAGTAAGTGACGAGTGGAGCCCACTATAGCTCCTCGATGCATAGGTAGGTCTCATGAGACAAACTAGTGTCTTGTCACAAGGCCTTGAAAAAATCTTATTTGTAGTCTTGGAACAAGGCCTTGACTATGTGGTTATGAAAGTCTGGCATTATGCATTCCATCATTATAAAAGCGACTATTGATATTTCATGTGATTATTTGACTAGTAGAATATCCATGTGAGTAAGTAAATGACATTATTTTGATTTATATTTTCCATATTATGATGAATTTTATGTTTGAAAAGGATTTTTTTTAGTTTTATAAATTTCCTTAAATGTTTATGCTTATTTATGAAAGTTTACACTATATTGTTATCCTTACTGAGAATTTGAGCTCACCCTTTCTATGTTTTATTTTTCCCAGGATACGAAGAAGTATATTATGACTGACCTTCTGGGATAGACTATGGGATCTCAGTGTTGTACTTGGAAACAATGTTGTTTTAGTTTTCTATTTTATGATGTAATGTACACCTTATGAATATATCTAGTACTTCCAAGTCTACTAAACTAATCGGTCTTTAGAGACTTGATATTTTGTGATCATGCCAATGTTATGTAATAATGCACCGACTCTGGGCTTCTGGGGTCAGGGCATTACATTATGCTCATATACAATGACTTATCCAACTCCAACTATTGATTAAAGCTAAAATCGATGCAACCAAAAAGAAGATAACTCCCTAGAAATAAGTATTATGATACATAGAAGAATAGGGACAACCAAGTATTGAATTTTCTAGATAATATAAGGAAACATGATCATAGACCTACATGGGGTTTAAAATCATAAGAAATGAAACATTAAATGCCCCATAACTGAATAATATACACCCTTGGAATAGGAGTAGAAGTTTAGAACACACCCTAGGCTGCTGGGAGTGAAATGAGATAGATAATTGGGTGAAAACATATAAAGTTTGGGGGGGGAAATGTAAAATTATCACTTTTAATGAGGTGCATGGTTTGGATGCTTGATTTTCCAAATAGTGCGCCAACTGTGTGAGATCCTTTTTATAAGAAAATCATATGTTACTTGATCTTATGGGCCACCCACATGGTTTGAAAAACTAGGAAGAACTATGCAAAAACCTCCAGACCGAAGTTTCATGGTGTCCAAAACTCATAGTAGAGTTTGTAAAACCATGCCCCTATAATAGTGTCACATAGTCATGGTGCACATTTGACACTAACCATGTGATAACCACAATCAATGTGATATAAGGCCCATTTTCCATACTTTTCAATTCCCAACCCCTAAATGCTCTCGTTACCTTCCCTACCACTGGGAAGCATTCCATAAACTATTTTAAAACAGTGGTTAACCAAAATAAAAAAAACATACCTCAAAAAAGGTTGAGATATTACCACCAAACCTTGCATGAAGGTGCCCCTTCCGCTAAGAATCCTTATATCTGCCTCATCATGCACACCACCCTCCACAAACTAGCCTATCCACTCACACGCTCCTACATGAAAGAAATATAACTCTAAGAAGTTTCAAACTCATGATTTGTAGAATCAAACACAAAAACCTTGCCACTAAACCATATTGGATTTCTCTAAATTAAACACACATGTTTATATTTATATATATTAAAATATTTATACAAATAAATTTTAGTTGTATGATATATTTAAATAAATTCAAATATATAACTTCATATACATTTATATATACATGAATGTATTCATTTAATATTATGTATACATTTCAATTATGTTATATACTAAATTTATTTGTATTAATGTGTAAAAAAACATAAATATGGTTGATTATAAAATATAAAATAATATATATATACACATTAATATTATGTATACATTTATATATTATATATGTTTATATTATTTATTAAAAACATTTATATTAATGTATACACAAATATAAATACGGTATACATTTATAAAATCTAGAATATAATATACATTAATGTATTCGTATTTATATTATATAAATTTGTATTATATATTATATAAATAAATATAAATATATAGTTGTATTATACAAATATAGATATAATATTATATTATACAAATATATACAAAATATATTATGAAAATACAAATATATAATATTCAAATATATAATTTACAAATATATATTATACAAATATATAACTATCATACAAATAAAAAATCCATATTATATTATACTGAAACACACACACACACATATTATATTATATTATATTTATATGTATACAAATATATATATATATATAGATATATATTATGTTATATATTATATATTTATATATTTGAAAAGTATATTATTCAAATACACACACACACACACACATACATATAAAAATATATATTATATTATACAAAAATATAAAATACATATATATATTATTTTTGATGTCCACTAAATGAGCATCGACAATTTTAGGATTGAAGAAATACCCAAAGCATGGATATTATTTTATCTACAAAGGAAAAGAAGGAAGAAACATGGATACATGGGGATTAGGCACCTGGTTCATATGAATTGAGTGACTCTAAGGAAGTCATGTGAATGGGTCATACAATACAAGTGATTTGTTTATGATAATTCCAAGACCCTCCGAAGATCCCTCCTAATCTTGCAAAGGCTTCCAGACAAGAGAAGATGATCATGCATAGATTTTCGGATGAGTTTCCACAATTGTGCGACATTTTGATCGAAATATGCTTGACAATCACCCAAGTAATTTATAAAATAAAAAACGAAAAAGGAAGAAGCTTCATGTGAAAGGGGGTTATGTTGATTTTTACACAACATACTTATGAAATTGTTGAGATTAGTTATAATTCATGCTAAAAACCATGGAGACATGTCAGCTTTTTCAAATAAAGGCTATTGGATATGTCACCTTCATCACGTGAAGGACCCCAGACATGTCTATTTGATCATACAATACCCTAATGGAAAACCGATAGATGAACTTCATAGGCTTCATAAAAATAAAATCTAAAAAAAATATGGTACTTTTATGTGGATTTTTATGTTGTTTTCAATGTGAAGGGGATATTTACTTTATGTGATCAATCTTCCTCAATCACACAAAGGACCACTAACACAATAGCTTGATCTTGTGAAGGTCCCCATACACATCAGCCTGATCTTGCGAAGTCCCTTTGACATGTTGATTTGATTATGTGAAATTCCCATGATAATCCTTGGGTTCTATAAATATGGAAAGGTGGAATGATCATGCGGTCACTGTTTATCACATGAGACAAAGATGACATAATGGATTCCCTATGGTTGGGTTCACACAAAACACATGATGTGATGCTCCCTCCACCAACTCAATCCCATAAATGCAATTTAAGTTTCATAAAAAGTGATGTAGATATAGGGTGGTGATGCCTATAAATCCACCCCCTAACACAGAAAAAACACACACAAATGAGAGCGAAAATGTGAGAGAAAACTTATAGGAGTGGAGAGCCATAAAATTTTCAGAGTATTCCACTAGGTAAACCCAAATAATGAATTAAATATTAAAAAATATGTTTATATTCTTGTCATGATCAATCCATTAATCACATGAAGGACTCTCGACATGCTAGAAAAATCAGCCAAAGTAGTTTATGCATATTTACTTGTCCATGTTAGGCCTCAATAGGTTATATTATGATCAAAATTAATTATTTTATACAATAAAGTATGAAAATTATAGAAGCTTCATATGAAATGGAAACACTTATTTTTATGCGAGTGGGTCATGTTCTTCGTGAAATCTCTTCACTGATAAAGTGATGACCTTTGGAAATGATGGCCAAGTCATGAAAAGTCCTTTGAACATGTCATCTAGATCATGTGATGGACTCTGGACATGTCAAGAAGATCATGAAATTTTTTATAGATATGTATGGAAGATCATGTGAAGTCACCATACATGTCAGGTAGATCATTTGAAGTCACTAGACATGTCAGGTAGCTCATGTGAAGTTTTCTAGATATGTTAGAAAAATCATGCGATGACCTTCAGACATGTCAGTAAGATCATGAAAAGTCCTATTAACATGTTAGGCAGACCATGTGAAGCTATTTGGACATGTCAAACAAGTCATGTGATGCCCTTTGGACATATCGGGCAGAACATGCAAATTCCACTTGACATGTCAAGAAGATCATACAAATTCCTCCAGACATTTCAGTTGATTCATGTTAAGTCATTTGGACCTATCATCTTGAAATGTGACATCTATCAAACATGTTATATTTGATCATGAGAAGACCCCCGTACATGTCATGAAGACACCTCTGGACATGTTAGGTAGACACCCTAGACATGTAATACCGACACCCCCAAACATGTCATCCTAGTCTATAAATAATACTCAAGCATGTTCCCTCAAACTGTGTGAACCCCATACCATGAGTCCTTGTATGATCATTCCCCCTTCATATGGTAAGTTTCCATAATAGACTAGGTATATTCACTCATTATGAGATCCTCAAGTCACTCATGGTATCCACCCTTAATCTATCAGAGTGTAAGGGTTGGATATCTTCCAATGGGAATCCACCTTGGTGTAATCCTCTCTATATCACAAACATTCTAGCTCTTGGGACCCAAAATATCCTATGATTCTATCATTCTTCATTTTCCACAAAATAATGGGAAATGGGCTCATACATGGGAATACACTTCAGTGTAAGTCCTTTATATTTTATTTATTCCATTTTGTAGGACCCATCCCCTATGGGTCCATCATTATTTCTCATCCATCAGTGGATTTTGAATGTAATTGAACTACGAGGACTCTTAATTATACTAAAAGTAGGGTATGTAGGAATCCTTCCTAAGGTATGAGATCCATATCAAACATTATATATGGTATTCTTCAATGTGTAAGTCCCACATCTATATAAAGTGAGTCAGATTACTTACTATCCCTTGTTTTTCACATTGATCATGAATCACATTGTATTATGCACTTGAAATAATTATATAACTAGAATCCTAAAATTACCCCAATCAGGGAAACCTTATTGTGTAATCCCTATTCAATGACATGATGCAAATTCCTCCATACATGGTCATCCACCTTGGTGTATATCCTGAAGGAATTCCCATATTGGTAAACTATGGGGAAATATCCCTTATATGTACTAATTATATATACATACATTCCATATTTTTGAGGGATGAAAAAACTAAAAATAATTTGATTCAGGCTATAAACAAGATACATAAGAATCCTTCATATGTACAGAGATCTAAACACGACTCTTAGGTTCCATAATATACACCCTTTCCACATAATGTTAAGCTGTACAACTTATACTTAAATGAACTACATGGGTTTTGATTCATGTTCTCATAGGATACGTAGTACACCTCTTGGATGATCAATCCCATCCTTGAAACACTAATCACATTATTGGATGATACTAAACTCTAGAGTTCATGGTTCTATGGCTTCAAAACACAAGAAACTACCCATTTAAAAGAAATAATGGGAAACAAATGGAGAAAATATGATACATACATATCAACTCATTAATATAACCCACTTTACATGTATAAAGATTAAATACCCAATAATTTTATTAGGGTAGTCAATCCTGTATCAAGATTTGAAAAAGATTCACAAAAATATCTTAAATCTATAAGAGAGTCCTAGTGTAGGAAATAGTTCCCCCTAAAGGGTGTGATGAGTCTGGCCTCTAATCCCCGTGACCCATGTGAGTTCCTAAGTGTCATTGAGTTTGAAATCCCAAGTGACCACCTACCTTTGGAATGGGGTTCTATGATTTATTGTAGATGTGGGAGCTATTGGAAATTTCTATGAGAGATGAAAATGGTAAACCTGATTTGAATGATTTTCCAACCATACTCCAAACCCCCCAAAACCAGCCATCTACCACCAATTGTTATTGGAAGAAAAGATAGTTAAATTGATGCAAATATATCAATATTAACCTAGTGTGAAATTATTTAACTAAGTCATCCTATTTAAAGGTTAAAAAAATATTTACCATTTCCCATTGATCCATTTTTCTCTCCACCTTCAATAGAAACAAAAATGGTGAACCCGATGTTAATACCTCAAATAATAAAAATAATCGGTTGACCATGCATCATGATATTTTTTTTGATTATCCTACACAAATTAAAATAATATGACCAATGTTAAATCATTTAATAATATATCAGGTTTCCCATGAAATAATCCCCTCCCACCATAAAAATTCCATGCGGGCAAAATGGTCAAACTGACAATAAGAATGAAATATTGTGTTACCCATGCATATCCAATTAAGAATGTTTCACAATTACAACAATGAACTGATTGATGAATTTGTTCCTTGTTGTATTTGTGACTGTAAGAACTTATATCACAAAACCCACCTTGACTCAAGATATTGTCTTCATCAAGTGAATTTTATAGAACCTCAACTATGATAGTAACCTCAGTGGGTTGAAAAATAAAATCACCCACTTGACACCAAGATCTTTGAGTGGCAAACATAATCATTTGGAAATACCACTTACATGGTATAAACCTGACCCTAGAGAAAAAACATAGAGATATCTAGATGATGAATACTTCAATACTATCTCATTCAAGGAAATTTTCAATGGAACTGGTGGTTCTAGTCGCCACCACCAAATGATTTATAATATTATTCCTAGAGAAAAATAATCAATACATTCCCTATATTAATGTGGTGGATGAGGAAAATTACTACATAAAATCAACCACATAAAATATTACTAGTAGGTCTCTTATACATTTTTTTCATTGTCATCATCATATGACTACAATTCCATAGTGAGATATAGAGAATGTTATGCCTACCCAAACTTCCCAAATGGGGGAATCCAATAGGAGAGACTTCCTGGGATATACAAATAGTGAAACTGTATATTAGGTATATATCATTGTTTTCTTTAAATGTTTTTAAGTCCCATGAGTGTATCATGACAATGGCCCAAAATCAATCCAGATCATCACTATCCAGGAGCCTTTAATTTCATCACAACTGGCCTTAGTGACTGTGAATCCCAAGGAGAACCCCAACTTATATGCCCAGGGTAATTTTTATTAGTTTTTTACCTTGGAATCATATTCAATATAAGATCTTAAATTTCAAATGGTATAGTATAAAATGAACCACCAAACGGTATAACGGGAACTAAACCACCAAATAGTAAAATAGGCACCATCCTGCCAAATAACACATCAGGCACCGACCCATCAAATGAGATACTCCTTTGAATAGAAGCACTAACCCACATATGTATATGTCAATATAATATAAACCAAATTTTAATACTTTTAATTGAATCAAAATGATCACACTCTTGGTTTTAATGCATTTATAGAAGGTATTATTGATTATGTTGGTGTTTTATAGTGCAATATTGATGAATCATTTGTCCAATAGAAACAGTATATTTAGTATCTGGGGTCTATTATAAGAATACCATCACCATTTAACCACCCTACTACTAACAAAGGAATGGGTTCCCTCTTGGATTCTACTAGTTAACCCCTTAAGGATGGAAATACAATTTATATGTAAGAACATATCACTCATCTCTAATGAGAGAATGAGGATCTATGGGGAATAATTGTGGGAATTCTACTGGGATCCTTTGTTGGAATAACACATTAACACCTTCCTACAAAGGTCCTCCTTACAATGAAGTGCACCATCCCATAGTGATGGGGGAATTTTTATATTATTCTTCCCCTCATAGAGTGAAATTTAGATATTTTCCCCCTCACCCCAGCCCATATAGATGGGGTAATTTTCATATTCTCAAGACCCCCATCCCACAAGGTTAGGGAAATTTCCATATTTTTACCCCTCACTAGAGTTACTCTGGAAACTATCCAACCTTAGTAGTTTCCAAAAATCCTCTAGGATAATATATTTCCTTGAATCAGTGGGAAGATTTGATGTCATACAGGGCCCCCAATACGTTAGCACCTTCCCCCAAATTGATAATGACTGAAGCTCCACATCTTAGTTTATAAACTCAACCATGTTCCCATTCCAATATTGGTGTATGTAACATGAAAGGGAGGTATTTTGGTAAAAATATCTTAATAAAATATATGTAAAATTATATTATTTCTAGAAAAAACATGTCCCCAGGTAATTTGACTATTCCATGGAGAATGATTTGATAAAACTACCAACAATGCGAAAGCCTAATGAGGTGGGGTTGAATGGCCATGAAAATCACTTCCCCTATCACTGATGTATAAGGAGTACAATATAAATTTGATTTAAAATTTAAGGATTGGATTCATGAGTATATAGATGAGGGTATGTTGGAACCTTTGACACCCTAATCCCTACACCAGTCATGTGAGCACTCTAAATTGAACAAAAACATTTTTCATCAGAACATGGGCCACATATATCTCAGTGATGGACGAATATATCTTAGTTCTAGATGAAACAAAGTCTATTCCTTCCAGCAAAAAAATTTCTCTAGTTAATTTGAATATTTCATAAATAATGATTAGATATAACTTTGAATAATAAAGAAGTTGAGTGTGTAAGAGTTGACATGCCATGAAAATCACTTCCCTTACCACCAATATCTCAGGAACACAATAGAGAGTTGCTTTAGTTTTAAAGATTACCTAGAAATGTAGCTAAATGAAGGATTTGTAGAGTTATAGGATCTCAAAACTCATAAAAAGTTAATTATATTCATCCAAGATCCATAAAATACTTCCTCCTGATAGGTTATGGAAATAAAATATCCTAGTTGCAAGAAATTAAACCGCACAACAACATCATAGTCGCATGAAATTAAACTACATGATAGTGTCCTAGTTGCATGATGTTAAAGTAAATGAAAACGTCGAGTTGCATGATGTTAAACTACATGACAATTTTCTAGTCTCATGACTTTAAAATTCACAACAATGTCCTAGTTTCACAATGTTAAACTGTAGGACAAAGTCCATACCACATGATTTGAAAATGTATAGAAAAAGTCCAAGTCATAGAATAATAAATTGCATGACATATTAATATTTGGAAGATATAATCAGTATAAGGTTAAAATTATAGTTTCCATGGATGTACCATTGATATAGTAAAATATCTATCCTAATAGTACCAAAAAACTGCTAATTCCCCTTAGACACCCGCTTAAGGAAATACCCAATAAGTCACCTACCCAAACACTCATATTTAGGCATCAAAAAAATCTCATCGAATGTGGAAGGTTATAGACCAGAGGTAGAG
Organism: Viscum album; assembly: GCA_963277665.1. Lineage (NCBI taxonomy): Eukaryota > Viridiplantae > Streptophyta > Magnoliopsida > Santalales > Viscaceae > Viscum > Viscum album. The sequence continues at coordinate 1,313,159,045 of OY728126.1, read as the reverse complement.
GAATAATACCCTCAACTATATCAAAAATTCTCACCAACATATTCTAGAAACAACCATTGAGTAGCTCATATCCCTTATATCTTAAATAAAGGCTGTTATCATATTTGGGTAACAAGCATGGAGTAGGAAAATATCTATTCCCTCTTGCATAAATCCCATTGGCATATTCTAATGGAATGAGGGGGACAATAATGGTAACAAATTCCCACTTCAATCAAATACATTGAATAATATATCCCTGTAACTAAGAGAATGCATGAATACATTCCTATACATACCCTTTTGGAGTGCCAATACCTTTTGATAGTGATATAGAAGATCTGCCAATATATTCCAGTGATGATACAAGAAAAAAAACACATTACTTTCTCAATATCCATAGAAACATATCTACATGGTCAATATGAACATGTAGCTACTATGGAGTAAGCATAATTTTTTTCACCTATACAAGGGGATTATTGGTATATTCCAATAAAGGGAAAGGCACTGGACCATGTTTATATCCATGCTTTGACTGGGGCATGTCAAAATTATCGTAGAAATAACCTCAAGATAGGTCCACATTCTTGTTTAATAAATCCAATGGAATACTCCAAAGGAATAGGACTGGGCTCATACCCCTACTTCAATCAAGGTATGTCATCATAGTATGATAATTACCTTAAGCCAGGATCACAACTATATCGATGAAGCTACTCGAAATATTCCAATAGCTTACATGATCAGGATCAAATCCTTGTTCCCATTGATGAAAGACTGTACCACCATACTTCAGAGGCTATACAGGAGGAGTTTCATATCCCTTGTCCCATTCTGGAGTTTCATTGGCATATTTTGATGGAGAATAAATATTTTAACTGGGATCATACCACCTATTTAGTCGAGATTGATCGACATATTCTAGAAACCACTCACAAGAAGGCTTATATCCATGACAATGATATAGAGGACCAGCCACATAATCCAATAGATTCTATACAGTGGGATCATATCCCAACTACACTAGAAGGTTAGAAAAATATTCCAGAAACTATCATGTAGTAAGATCATATCCCTAAACAACTGAAAAAGGTAGGTTAACATATTCTGAACATGATGTTGAATGACGATCATATCCTTGATCTTCTCAATTATAGTGTGTTTGAGGCTATATTATGAATATCTAAAATACCCCAAGGGCCCATAGAATCTTCAAATAAAGTATAATGAGATCACTACATTGATAGTCCTACTCGTAGTAGAGCAGAGATGATCACATGGACTATACTCCTGATATCTGTCATGGACAACCTCTCTATAGTAATATCGCTCTTGGATAAGGAAACCCTATCATTTCCTAGACACCTTCATATAGAGAGGTTCTTGAAACCCAGAAACCCTCATATAGAGAGGTTATTGAAACACCTGGTTCAATTGAATATAGTTCCCAATCAACTATCAACAACACATTATCTTAGTTAGCAGGTGACATGGAGAATTGATCTACATGGTCTAAAAATATTGGGGAATATGACTCCAAAAATGAAGAATATGACATGGATATATAGATATAAAAACCAAAAAAATCATGTTCTTACCCATTTCCACTTCTGACCATGAGATCCCAGATAATCTAGAAAAAGAGTTCATGCCTTAAGTATACCAGAAAATGTGGGCGACTCAATGACTGTTGAAGGCTAGAAACCTCCCTTATCAAGGATGTGATGGTCAACTACATATCATAAATTCACCCTATTTTTATCTATACATGGCCACATTATCCTTAGGATATGACCCAATATAAGAAGATAACAAAAAGTTCCTATGACATGTTTTCCTCCGCATCATAAAAATTATCTAGTGTCTGATTACCAAAGACTCATCAGAAGTTCATATCCAAGGATGGGGAAAGTATGGAGCCATTTAATTTTCCCTATACGTAGAAAAAAAAATCTCCCAAAACATGAAATCATATTATTTTATAGTTTCAAGAGGAATTATGGGACATGTTATCACACAATTCAATTGGTTAATACAATGAAGCACCCTCATTCTGAGGATGTGAAGACGCTGTGAATAGAGAGAGAGAGGGCTACCAACAAACTCCTAAGCTGGGACTCTCGAAAAAAAAATTGATAACACATCACAAACATGTAATATAAATTAATGGATTACTTAATAGTTCCCCATAATAAGTGTCTCACATCATAAGAATCTATTTCTCCCCCAACCCATGCAGAAAAAAGATTGTGAAAAATTAGGAAACTCGCAATAGCAACCACCGTGGAAGATTCCCAAGAGAAAACCCATCCCATAGGAATGGGGGAAATGTCTTCCAACACCTCCACACCCAAAGTCATAAACCCCAAGAGGTTTATAGATAAATCAGTGGTGGAACCAAACAAACCCCAGCCCATATGGTTGGGGGCATTTTGTATCTCAATATCTACCCTAGGAATCATTAGATCCTCAATAATAGGATTAGAGAGTGCCATCCATGGATCCAAATCAAACATATCCCATAGGGATGGGATCATTGTGAACACATTCGAGTCTAGAACTAGAACCTCATTTATTATATATTTACTTCTTTAATGATCAGGGTAATTAATTCATTGAAAATTCCCTGTACATGAGTTGGATCTGTGTAGAATAATGAAATTACCAAATCCTTGTGTTTGATTCAGACTCTCATAAGGTAACTTCTTTATGAACAATGTGTGGCTTGATTTTTGTTAGCATAGGATACATAGTGATTCCTAGATCCCGAATATTTTACCCAACCACAATATAAAATGAAAATAATTCTCCCCCTTGTGTATGGGTTGAACTTGTGTAGATAATTTTCCATTTAAGAACTATGTTTGGACAAATTTCTATTATCACATGATAAAAAATGATGCCCAAATCCCAAATATTAGACCCATATTCAATATAAAATGGAAAAAATGACCCTCCCTATGTATTAGTCATACATATGCAGGGAATTTTTCCATTCAAGAACGACATGTGGCTTGATTCTTATTGCCATAGGATATATAGTGACGTATGGATCTCTAATATTGGTCCTAACCACAATATGATAAAATAACCTTTACCCATATAGAAAATTGATAAGTGTGGGGAATTTTATATCTAATAACTATACATGGATTTATTCTTTCCATCATAGGATATGTATTTACACTAGGGTCCTCCATTCCAGGACCAACCACAAGTTTCCATCACTCCCAATTATGCCACTCCATGAGAATTAGATCCGTGTAGAGGATAAAATCCACATTAAATTATGAATACCCCTATATATTCCCTATCACACACACACATAACTTAATCTACTTCCCAATTGTCGCTTGTTTCTCACATCAACAATGACTCATGTGAGCTTAGGGAACCTAGAAAGCTGCTTTAACTAGTGTGATAAATAAATATTTTATTCAAATATAGGGAATAATTTCTAAGCCTCATGATGTTAAACCCCAAAAAACATCATATTCACATGAAGTTAAACTAAATGACCATGTCCTATTATCATAATGTTAAAATTCATGACAAAATCATATTAACATAAAGATAAACTGCATAACAATTTCTTTGTCACATGACATTAAACTACATGACAAGACATATTAATTTCAAATAGATAATCCCCATGAGGACCATGTATTCAAGAATTGTATGTTTTGTCGCTTCAACTTTAAAATGTGTTCAATACATGGTGGAGTAACCTTTAGGGTGCTCAAAACCTTATTTAATCTTATATTCCTCAGGAACCAACTTCATATCTTCAATATCTGAGTTAATACCAACCAATTACCTGAGTCGATATACTTATATTAGAACCCCATGGGCCTTGGGTTTCCCTTATCTTGGTTCAAACTTGTAAAAAAATGGTGATAGGGATTGGTTAATCTAAATGCATTCCAATAGGATTCGACAGTGAATAAAAAAAATCCTCATATCTTTCACCTAGTGTGTGTTTGAGTCCCATAAAAGAAGCCCCAATTAATCCAGGTGATATTTCTATAAATTCATGAAATATGTGATTTTTTCATTATTAATGGTCGAATCTTACCCACTAATACTCATCTTTAGTTTACTAATATATTATTGGGTTATGATTTACACTTCAAATAACCCAAATATTCAAGAAGATTTGGATACCCACAAGGTTACTCATCTATGCATCCAATCCATTGTCAAAGAAATTTTATTAAATCACATTCTTATAGCCTTTAATTTCAAGGAATTTATATCCCATGAAGACCTAACTTCCTTGATATTTGAAATCCATTTGGACTCCCCTTTTCAAACTACAAGCTCCCTTTTCATGGATAAATCCCTAGATACCCTGATCACATATTCTATTGACATTTCAAGGTATATTAGTAATGGGGACTAACCAATACTAAGGAAGCCATACTAGGATTCATTGGTTAATAACACAATTACTAATATATTGTGCATAAGGGATATATTGGTTCTTGAAGGGACCCTATTAGAATTCACTAGTGTATAAGATAATTCCTAGAAGCTTATTCCAAGAGGATGTTTTGGTCCTAGAAGAGAGACCCCCTTAAACTAGGATAAATTTATCCAATGGTGCAGTTTTAATATCACCAATAATCAAATAATCATTCTTTATATGGTCACTTAAAGACAAGATTTTCTTTACCCATTTAATCAATTTAAATAAGGTATTAAGAATTGATCTCTTTTTATAACTTCACATTCCAAGTCTTAGTGGTAATAATGTAAACAATATGTCAATTTTAAGGGCCTGTATCCATGTAGTCTGAACCTTTTCATGTTTCTAAAGCTCATGGTGCTTGTAGGAGGCCCAGACCAAGTATGGAGGGGTTCAACTACTAAAACATGGAATTTACGAGAATACATTAATTGTAAGGGGTTTTCACATAATTTATGTGTTGTTTAAATCTTGTTAAGGATGGTTCATGGGATGTTACATGATTTGTAAATAATCAAGATTAAATGGTTTGAGGCGATGTGTTTTTAGAAAGATCTAATGACCAATATTTACATGATTTGTGAGGGTTACATTCCATGTGAATCTCATATGCAATGAATATTTAAATGTAGCATCCACTCAGGTGTTTTTCAAAAAAAAAACCTTATCTATTTATTTACATCATCTAGTGGAACCTCCCTTTAGTGTTTTGAGATACTTTTATTGGGGATTGGTCCTTGGATTCTCATCTTCTATCCATGTTTATCTGTGGTGATCCAAGGTGCGTTCTTCATTCATTTTTTAGACGGTTCCCCCTGATCAGTCTCATTTCCTCCCATTTATTATCTCCATGTGATGGAGGATTATCTCCAATGTTTCTAATGGGGTTTTCTTAGTTAATTAGTCTGGGTTTTCCATGAAGTCCTTGGATGGATTCATCTTCTTGCGAGAGAGGTGATTGAGATACACAACGTTGGTAAATTCTCATGAGAAGAACATTGATGCCTTTGAGGTAGTAGATTCATTGATTCTATTTTATTTATGTTCAATCATAAATTGATTATAATTTATCTCTTTTAATGGAAATGGAATTAACCAAATAAATGTTAAACCAGATTAAAAAAATTCGATAATGATTGCATGTCAATGTTGTTGCTTTGTATTGTGATAACAACTTGCCTCATAATTTTCTAGATAGTGTGATATCTTTGCTATGATTTGTTATAATATTATTATGCTTGTATTATCATGTTGAAATTGATAAATAATTTAAATCATGAATTAAATGATAATTAATTGACTTAATAAATTTAAGAAGAGGCATATTTTTAATCTGATGTTTATCATAATTTGATGATAATAAAATTGATAAAATGTGCATGTTTAATTAAATGTGATCTTCCATATTATTAATGGAATTGATAGATAAGGTGAATATGGTTTATTCTTTTTTATAATAATAAAAATAAATGTTAATTGGTAATGGTTATTCTCATAGTTTTTTAAAGCAAGTTTACTTATAAGATCATGTTTTGCCTTTTGATAGCTTGTTATAGCTTGATGCCTTAGGTTTTCAATAGTAAGAACTTGTGAATAATGAAGTGGTTAATTCAAGATGGAATAACACTCATTTGGGTGATAGAGATAATTGATAGGCCTTGAGTTTCCCATTTTCTTGAGAAGGCCAAGTGCCTTATTTTGGATCTATGAGAGATGCATGTGGAATAAGTTGATGCATGTGATAGAGAGATGCATGGGTATATGCATGTGGATGTTGAGGATGAAACCAGAGGTGATGGAACAAGATGAATCAGGGCTTACCTGTTGATGTGATTCTAAGAGTTGGGATTCTCTCTTGTGAGTCTGTTTAATGGTCATTGGCTGAGTTACATGTTTTAACCACATTCCTTTCCCCACTGATTAAGGTTGTTGGATGTACTTTCTTGGATGTTTCTCCTTAGTGGTATCTTATGATGGTTTTCCTAGAGTACCTGGTCTATGGAATAATGTTAATAATGAATAAATAAATGTTTAACCCAAATGATTGGTTTATGATGGAATGAAAATAATAAAATATGATAATATTGATAAATCATAGACCTAGTTTGGATTATTCCGGAGGTAATAGAGTTTACTTTGATGATTAATGTGATGTAATACCGAATAATTTAATTTTTAATTAATGGTTAACGAATTTATTAACATAATAAATTCATAAAAAGAAAATATTAAATTTAATATATCTATTTTAAATTCTTGTGTGCTTATAGAATATCTTGTCTTAGTAGTGGAAGATGGGAGTCTGAGCATTGTTAGATGAAGTTGAGTATAAGTATAGGTTATTCCCATAGTGTGGTTGTGAGATATATTATATCATGTATATTATGTGATTTCATATGCTACCCCAACCATGTATAATAGAGAAACTGAGACCTAGTGGAGTTTGGGAGGGTGTTTTACCCAACATCCCAATGTGAGGATGGATGAAAGACTACCCCCTCTGGCCCCACTCTCTTCTCTTGGTAGTTACTTGTGTTTGCAGTTTTTCCATATATGTGTGTAGATGAATGTGATGGATTATGGTTATTTCACACACATGTTTTACCATATATAGTATCGAAAGTATTATTATAGGTATGATGAGTATAGGTTGTAATGGACTAAGGTACTTACTTGGTGTATAGGTGGTAATGGATTAAGGTATAATACTCCATATATGATACACATCATATGGACTTTGTTGGATTCCAAAAAATACTTGGTTATAATATATGGCTATGTGGATGGGATGATATGATTATGTGATGCACGAGGTGCATGTTGCGATGCCTTACCTAGGTGTCTTCAGGATGTATTAATTTTGGAGAGATATGGATTATTGTAAAGACCTAGAAATTTCAAGGAAATTTTTTTCTTAAATACTTTGGAATTTTACTTGCGGTTTCTGACGACACCTGATTTTGAGGCCCGGTGTTCTCGAAATCAATTTCTGAAGTTTTGTTCAGGTACGTTCAGTAAACGTACATGTAGGTTTTTTCTATATTTTGAACTGGTTCTCGGAATTGAAATCTGAGGGCACTGTTGAACTCATAGCACCAGTATTCACTTAAGGGGACCTTTACCGCAGTTACTTTTTCTCGGGAGGAGAATTTAATTTTTTAGGATTTATATTAAATTAAATAAAATTGTTGTACACAATTTTATTGTTTAAGAGTTGGTTATTTCCTACAAGGGGGAGTTATAGGTGGGACCCACACCCACATAACCTCCCATGAGAGGATAATGTGTGGTGGGGCCCACACAAGCCCCTAACCCTTCAACTCCCCATTAACCCCCCTTCATTTAATTTGACAACTCCTCTCTTTTGATTTTTTTAAACTCTTCACCTCCTCTTAATTAATGCCAACAACTAGGATTAATTAAATGCCACATTTAATTAATCTTTGATTTCATTTGAATCAATTTAAATTTCAGGGTAATTCTTTTAAATTTGGGTAGATTTTATGATATTTTCCTTGGAAAATATTTCGGTGGAGGAAACCACTGGAGAAATAGAAGGAAGTGTTCCTCTCCACGAAGATCGCTCCACAACTCGAAGAATGGGAAGCATTTTATCTCCACTTTTATTTTCAATCGGAACAAGATCATAATGAACCCCTCCATCCTTTCTTCTTCCTCTGCATCAAGGGAGAAGACACAGCTCGAGAGGAATGCCATCTACAACAATGACTTCCAATGTTGACGGGATGACATCGTTCTCCGCGACGCCGTCTTCTGCGACGTCCGACTACCACGATGCTCGTTTTCCACAGCTCGTCGACCAACGAACCCCAATTATGAGGTAGGGGTTTTGTATAATTTATAAGTGAATAAATTATATTGTTTATGTTGAATTCTCTTGAATGTCTTCGGCCAACTGCTACCGCCTTACGCAGAGGGCGCGAGCCGAACGAACACGGCCCGACGACCCTCCAATGATTCTTATTCTTATTTGCGATGGAGGAAGATATGGAAGAGGCGTCGATGAACAGAGAGAGCGACAGCCGTGTGCCGACCACGTAGAGAAGAACCGACGCCCGCATCCACGGGCTGCTCGGCCGAAGAAGAACCGGCCGGATAAAGCTGGATAGGCTGAAGGAACCGCGGCACCCTGAGGGCACCACGTGACAGAGAACCGTGGCCCATGCTCTATGGGCTGCTTCAGCGGCGAACCGGCCGGCCGCCTGCCGGCCGGGTTGAAGGGGGTTGTGGCACTCGTAGGTGACACATGGGAGAACCACATCCCAACCGTGTGGGCCGCTCGTGCCGGGAAGACCATTCTGCTTTGGCTGTCCAGACAGGAGGGGGGGGGGGCGCCGCTTGACACCGCCGGTTTAGGAAATCGGGGGGCTGTGCCCCCCACACCGGTCGGCCAATCGGGCCAAGCCGTGGCTAGCCGCGGGCTGGGCCGTGCCATGCCGGGTCGGGCCGCGCCCAAGAGGGCCGGGCCACGCCCCACCATGCTAGGCCGTTTACCACCGGGACGAGCCGACCCCCCTGTCGGGTCGGACCTGCCGAACCAGGTCGGGCCGACCTGGCAGCCCACTGGGCTTGACGGGCCGGACCCGTTTCACTTAAACGTGAATAACTTTAAGACTGTGCATCCGATCGACACGCTGTCTGCGAAACTGGGATCCTCATGACGAGACGGTCCTTTTGCGATAATCTAAGTGAGTTTTGGATGACATTTAAAAATGGCTGGGTTTGGAATGAGCGTAATTCCAACCAGGCCCCTGGAACAGAAACACCAATATTTCTCAGACCGGGCATCCGATTGACGCACCGTCTGTCGCGTTGGGTTCCTTTTGAGGATACGAAACTTTAAGATACTTAAAATCTGTACTTAAGGATAGTTGATGTATCGACCCCTTGGATCAAGGAGCGGGCCCTTCTAGAATCGAGCATGTTGTGTGCGAGAATCCTATAGCTGGCTGCGATTGCGACGACTACCGTAATAGAATCATCCATGGGTTCGATGATGACGAAAACTATACTGGAATACTCTGTGGGTCTGACAACAATGAGACTGGACTGAATCCTCCGTGGGTTCGGCAGCAATGAGACTGGACTGAATCCTCCATGGGTTCGACACCAACGAGACTGGATTGAATGCTCCATGGATTCGACAGCAATGAGACTGGACTGAATCCTCTATGGGTTCGACAGTGAAAGATGGTTCAGTGGCTACAACTAATCATCTCCTACTCTCTTAAAGTTGTGTACACCTGTGTAAGATGAGTCTTGACTTTCAATCATTATCATCGACGTGATTGACTTGCTTTCCAGTGTGGACTGGGTTGTGCTTGGTCTCGAGAGTTGGAGACGAACTGAGATTGATAACTTAGGTATATGTATGGGAATATACCTAAGTAAAATTGGTTGATACTTCGTGTTTGTATATTTCTTATGTGGTTTGTCCTTCGTGGATTCTGGGAGACCTTCGGGGGTCTCGGGGTCCCTACTGAGTATAGTATACTCACCCCTGCACAGGCTATTCCCACACTACGTTGTGTTGGATGCGGATGACGGACAACACTGATTGAGGTGGAGGTTTGTGGGCTGGACGGTACCCGGAGGTGGACCACTTGGTGAGACGTACACAGAGCGGACGGCCGGACCCGAGGTGCTGAGGAGGCCATCTGTACCCACCCTTCAGGTGGGAATCCCGGAGGACGACTCAGTGGTTGCTGTTTTACTTTACTACAATTGTACTAGATTTTCTGTTGTACTGTACTTACTGTTGGGCTTGTATTTCCGTCCCCTTTCCTTTCAGCACTTACTTTTGTATTCAGTATTACTTAGTGCTTCGATCTATTGCATACTCTATTGTGTTTTTTTAATTTTATAAAGGAAATTCCTTCCCTTTTTATCGGGATTTATGCCTTTGGTGCTAGTCGCCAGCCCCTGGCCTATAGAAGACGGGCTTGGGGTAGTCACAGAACGGGCCCCGAGGATGGGTCGTGAAAAATTGGTATCAGAGGAGTTAGTTCTACCACAGAACTCAGGACTCTGATCATACTTTTCTGTGAAGTAATAGTGTTAAGAGTATTGAGTGTGGTTTTCAGTCCAGGGAGTCCAGTGTTGGTGCGGCGGCTGACGTATCCATACACCAGGACCTTGACCTCTGATTTCTTACCCAGTGCATGAAAACACTAATTGTGCGTGTGTTTCCTTTGAAAAGTTTTCTTTGTGATTACTTTGAGTCAGCTCACCAGGTATACTGTTTTGACCGTGGTGCACCTGTTTCTTTTCAGGATGGCCCCACGAAGGCATCCAGATAGGGTTCTGAGTTACATACGAGATGGTAGCCTACCGAGCGATGAGGCCTCAGTGTAGGGCCCCATCACAGTGGAGGCACCAGCGGTACCACTACCCGCTGGGCCACCGATGCCACCTACCCCAGCAGTAGAGAGTGCATGCTGCCTGAGTGCGTTGTATGAGTTCCAACGATAGAGGCCACCCAGGTTCCGCAGAGAGACAGACCCACACTCGGCTAAGGACTGGCTGGAGTCTGTTTTCAGAGTTTTCAGATTGGAAGGGACACCATCCGACCTTATGGTGATCCTTGCCGCGAGTCTCTTGCACGCAGCGACAGGTAGGTGGTGGAGCCCGATTCTCTAGGTTCATGACGAGGAATCTTTACTCTGGACAGACTTCGAGTGTCTCTTCCTCTCAGATTTTGTTCCATCCACCCTTTGTGCGATGCGGATTCAAGAGTTACTACATCTGTAGCTGGGCAGCTTGTCAGTGGCTCAGTACTTAGCAAGGTTCATAGACCTATCATGCTACTCCACGGACATGGTACGTGACCCATTATTCAAGGCCTGGACCTTTGAGAAGGGACTCAGACATGAGATCAGGGCGTCGACGATTCTGCTCAGTATCCCGACGCAGGCAGGGGTGCTAGAGCGAGCCCTTCTAGTAGAGAGATTTCTCGCTGAGTAGTCACCAGCGGTGAGACCCACCGTAGGGCGACACGTAGAGGAGTCTTCTACAGATGGTAGTAGACAGATGATGCAGGGGTCCAATCGGACCAAGCCATCAGTTGGGTGACCTCAGGATACAGGTTCAGTTGTGTGGGGAACCGAAACAGTGCCAGCTATATGAGAAGCAGGAAGTGCTATGCATGGGGCGGGCAGGGTCACATGGCTTGAGACTGTCTGACCTACCATGCGGATGAGTAGAAAATAGTAGAGGGACCTCTCAAGTAGAGGCATAGGTTTGACCGTGGTGGTCTTCCGGGAGCGGGAAGATGAGGCAGAGGAGATGGCCGAGCAGCGGGTGGTGGACGGCGTTTTGAGGCTCTACCACCACCACAACTAGGAGGTGCACCCCGACCACAGGGAGCTGGTGGAAAGAGGCAGGCTCAACTCCAGGCAGTCGATGCCTATGACCACGACACACCTGAGATGATTCAAGATAATATCTTTGTCTACTCCGCCCTTTATTCAGTACTTATAGACACATGAGCGAGTCATTATTTTATTGCCTCTGCCCTTGTTCGGAGCTCAGAGATTCTGACAGAGCCGTTGGCTCGATCCTTATGGCCAGAGAATTCTACAGAAGAAGACTCAACAATTACACACTGGTGCTGGCAGTGTGAGCTTACTCTAGGAGGCGAGAGCTTCATCTGAGATCTTCTTATAGTGGCGTCGAGGCCTTATGACATCATCTTGGGTATGGACTGGTTATCTACAGTCCATGCTCAGATCGACTGTATTAGGTGCAAATTGCGGTGTGTCCGCATGGATGGAACCAGGTTCACCTTCACCGGCGATAAGGGAGACTTTGCAGCATAGGATGGACTTATGCAGAGGAGAGGGAAGCCAATCACGCTTCAGTTGGCTAGTCTCATCCTTGGAGTGGTTGATGTGCGGAGTCTGAGTTTTCCTGTTGTGGTGGATCAGCATGCAGATGTTTTTCCTGACGACGTTCTAGGACTACCTCCTCGCAGAGAGGTATAGTTCTACATAGACATGTACTCCAGGAAAACACCGATATCTAGTCCTTCATATCAGATGGCTCCAGCCGATCTTCGTGAGCTGTGGGTACAGTTGGAGAACTTGCAGGGGAAGGGATTTATCTGACCCATTGTTTCACCCTGGGCATCTTTGATTTTGTTCACCAAGAAGGCAGATGGGAGCTTGTGACTGTGTGTCGACTACCGTCTCCTGAATTAGGTGACTGTGAAGAAAAAGTACCCACTTTTGAGTATTTATGACCTCTTTGATCAGCTCAAGGGAGCACGATGGTTCTCGAAGATAGACCTCAGGTCAGGCTATCACCAGCTCAGAGTTCGAGACGAGGATGTGTAGAAGACGGCCTTCAGGTGTCGGTATGGCCACTACGAGTTATTGGTTATGCATTTCAGTGTAACCAACGCTCTAGAAGTGTTCATGAGTCTCATAAACAGGTTCTTCCAGCCTTACCTCGATTGATTTTTCATAGTCTTCATCGACGAAATACTGATTTACTCAACTACTGACGAGGAGCACGCCTACCACTTTCGAGTTGTACTGGATATACTCTGAGATCACCATCTTTATGGTAAGATCTTGAAGTTCCAGTTCTGGATTCAAGAGGTTCACTTCATAGGACACGTCATCTCGGAGTCTGGGGTAGCAGTGGATCCAGTGAAGATCGAGGCAGTGCTTGCTTGGGAGCCACCCAGGAGTGTGATGGAGGTGCGGAGTTTCCTAGGTCTGGCTGGGTACTATTGGAGATTTGTGCCAGACTTCTCCAGATTTTCAACACTAATTTTAGCATTTACTAAGAAGGGGAAAACCTTCTTGTGGTCAGATAGATGCCAGTAGAGATTTCAGGAGATGATGTAGAGGTTGAACAGTGCGCCCATCTTGAGGCTACCGGAGGAGGGAGTTGGGTACATAGTTTACTATGATGCATTAGAGACTGGACTCGGGTGTGTCCTGATGCAGGAGTGAGCAGTGACTGCCTATGTTTCATGAAATTTGAGGTAGCATGAGTAGAACTATGCTACCCCTGACCTAGAGTTAGAAGCAATGGTCTTCTACTTGAAGATGTGGTGGCACTATCTGATGGGAGAGAGATTTATAGTCTACTCTGACCACCAGAGTCTCGGGTACATCTTCTCGCAGAAGGACCTGAACCTAATACAGTGACATTGGGTCGAGTTCCTCCATGACTATGAATTTGAGATAGTCTATACTTCTGGGAAGGGGAATGTTTTAGCAGATGCTCTCAACAAGAGATCAGGTATTCAGCTGCTTGGAGAGGCGACAGAGCAGCTAACCACATTGAAGATATCCTTTTTGGATAGAGATGGAGCATCTTTTCTTTAGTCTCTCACAGTCACTCCTCCATTTATTCAACGAATCAGAGAGGGACAACATGAGGAAATTGACTGTGAGATGTGATGTGCTCAGATATCCATAGGGCAGGCGCCTGATGGTTTTTCCAAAGGAGGGGAGCACATCATCCTCTTCAGGGGACGTACCATGGTACCAGTTGCACTACAGTAGGAGGTGCTGAGGGAGTTTCACACTTCCCCTATAGTGGTATATCCAGGTGTGGTGAAGATGTATCAGGACCTCAGATGATAGCACTGGTGGTTGGGTATGAAGAAGGCTGTAGCAGAGTTCGTTTCATGATGCCTCACTTGTCAGCAAGTGAAGGCAGAGCACTAGGTACCAGCAGACTTGGTACATCCCTTAGAGGTCCCAGAGTGGAAGTGGGATTGGATATCCATGGATTTTGTGATAGGGATTCCATGTACATCCAGAGGGCACGACTCTATCTGGGTGATCGTTGACTAACTCACCAAGTCGTCCCATTTCCTACCGATCAGAGAGAAAGGATCAATAGAGAGCTTGAGATGCCTCTATGTTCAGGAGATCATACGACTTCATGGTGTTCCATCGTCTATCATTTCTGATCGAGATGATCGATTTACTTCCCGGCTATAGAAGGGGTTACATGAGGCTTTTGGGATGCAGCTATGTCTGAGAACTGCCTTCCATCCTCAGACAGACGGCTAGATAGAGAGGACCATTCAGACTCTCGAGGACATGCTCCATGCATGTTTCCTAGACTTTGGTCGCAGTTGGGAGGATCACCTACCCTTGGTGGAGTTTGCGTACAACAATAGTTACCACTCCACCATCGGGATGACCCCTTACGAGGCACTGTACAACCGAACTTGCAGATCACCTTTGTCCTGGACTGATCCATGGGAGTCAGCACTTGTAGGACTAGAGATGGTTTAGGCTATGACGAAGAAGGTGCAAATCATCCAGGAGTGGATGAAGACTGCACAGAGCAGACAGAAGTCCTATGATGATATGAGATGAAGACTACTAGAGTTTGAGGATGGTGACCACATCTTCCAATGGGTCTCACCTTGATGAGGTATATGGAGATTTGGCCGGAGCGGTAAGTTATCTCCATGCTTCATCGGTCCATTCCAGGTCCTCAGTAGAGTAGGTGAGGTGGCTTACCACCTGGCCCTTCCACCTCAATTTCACCAGGTGCATGACATCTTCCACGTATCTCAGATGAGGAGATACGTGCATGAAACGTCTCACATCATCGACCACGGGGAGTTGGACATAGATGACGGGGAAAAATTCATGGAGGTCCCGGTGGAGATCGAGGATCTACAGGAGCGGGTCCTATTTGGATAGTCGATTCCTATGGTGCACATTCTTTGGAAGCACGAGAACCTCCAGGAGAGCACTTGGGAGTGGGAGGCTCAGATGCGTGCTCAGTACCCTCATTTTTTTCCCTAGTGTGTGTTGTAGCTTTACGAGGACACAAAGCCCTGAGGTGGGGGTAAGGTAAAGACCCAGATATTTCAAGGAAAATTGTTCTTAAATACTTTGGAATTTTACGAGTCTGCAGTTTCTGACGGCACCTGATTCTGAGAACCGGTGTGCCTGGAATCAATTTCTGAAGTTTTGTTCGGGTATGTTCAGTAAATGTATGTGCGGGTTTTTCTATCTTTTGAACCGGTCCTCAGAATTGAAATCCAAGGGCACCAATGAACTTGCATCATCAGTATTCACTTAAGGGTACCTTTACTGCAGTTTCATTTTCTCGGGAGGAGAAGTTAATTTTTGTGGATTCATATTAAATTAAATAAAATTGTTGTACATAATTTTATTGTTTAAGAGTTGGTTATTTCCTACAAGGGGGAGTTAGATGTGGGACCCACACCCACATAACCTCCCGTGAGAGGATAATGTGTGTTGGGGCCCACAAGATCCCCTAACCCTTCAACTCCCCATTAACTCCCCTTCATTTAATTTGAAAACTCCTCTCTTTTGATTTTTTAAACTCTTCACCTCCTCTTAATTAATGCCAACAACTAGGATTAATTAAATGCCACATTTAATTAATCATTTATTTCATTTGAATCAATTTGAATTGCATGGAAATTATTTTAAAGTTGGGTAGCCTTTATGATATTTTCCTTGGAAAATATTTCAGTGGAGGAAACCTCTGGAGTAAAAGAAGGAAGTGTTCCTCTCCGCGAAGAATGCTCCATGACTCGAAGAATGGGAAGCATTTTCTCTCCACTTTTATTTTCAACCGGAACAAGATCATGAGGAACGCCTCCATCCTTTCATCTTCCTCCGTTTCAAGGGAGAAGAAACCGATCGCGAGGAATGCCGTCTATGACAATGACTTCAAACATTGATGGGACGACACCGTTCTCCGCGACACCGTTGTAAGAACCCGAGTTTTTAGAATAGGTCCAAATCCTGACCCAGTTTAAATTTTTTTGACTGTTTTATGAGGAAATTGGAGAAAAAAGGCAATTTATGGAAATTTCCAGACTACACGCCGTGTACTTTAAGTACACGCCATGTCTATGTTAAGTGATTACCAACTGTGTGCTTGACAAGTACATGCCCTGTGATGACCGTGTAGAAATTTCTTACTACACGGCGTGTAGTTTTAAACACGCCGTGTAACCTCGACCGTGTGGTGGACTTACATGTCTTGTAGGCCTATTGGATGGGTAGAACCCGATACACACTATGTTTCCCCTTGGACACTCCATGTATTCTAGCCGTGTATGAGGAATATACATGGCGTGTGGGTAAGTCAGCGAGGAAGAGAAGAGAAACAAAGTACACGCCGTGTACCCGTAGGTACACACCGTGTACTCATGTTGGTAGGTTCGGAAAGCAAGTTGGCGGAATTTCAGCCGTCTTATGAACAGTTAAATGACCTATAGGGCATCTAGTCATGAAGTACACGCCGTGTAGTTTCTTTTTTTTTTGTGTTAAAATGGGAAGTAGCCTCGTATTGAGGTAGAACCTCAATATCTCACCTGGTTTCACAAACCATGTCAGCCGGACCTCTTTCCTTCTCCCGATCTTCCGTCCAAGACCCGATTCGAACTCCGATTGATGCATTGGAATGCCCTCGGTAAGGCCTTGATTCCCCTTTGGCCGTTTTGTTTTATTTTTGTTCTAGAACGAGTTATATGGGTTTGAGAGATTTTAAATCTTTTTTAGATTTATTGCGTTTTAGACCGAATTGGTGGCTGTTACTGGAGAAGTAGCATTGTACGAGTTTCACGTAGGTGGTGCGTACCTTATTTTTTGTTTTCATGGTTTTTTAGGTGACGTGGCCTTTGGCGCGTTTTCGGGAATTTTGAGAGGGACCCATTTTATCTTCTGTTTCATATTGAATTGCTTGTTGGACCTATGGGATGCCTTTGGGTATTCCCTATTACCAGTTTGCGTGAGCTGGGCTGGGTGAGGGGATGTTACTCATCGGGGAATTTTGGCCGGGGAATGCCGAAATGGTTTTAATTGAAATATTAATGTGTTAAACCGTTTAGTTTAATTTATTAAGCCTGCTATAAGTTGTTAGAGGCATACAAGACCTCAGTGCTGTTGTTTGATAGCTGTTGGGCTGGGGCAACTAAACTGTTTAAATTGTTTTTCCGTTATGAGTTCTATTTAAATTTGATATATATATATATAAAATTGCTGAATTTCACATGCTGGACCCTTTGGGTTGTGTTGGGCTTGGCCCAGTTACATTTGAGTGATGTTGATCATAGGTTGGGCTTGGCCCAGGTTACTTTGGGTGGTTTTGACCATGGGATTGGGTGTCATGGATGTCGGCTTGAGGCAGTACCACTGTCAGGTTGGGCATGGCCTGGGTTACTAGGATGGCGATGCCATCATACTTGAGCGGCATGGTCGCAGGGATAGGAGGTGTCAGATTTTTTGGTGGCTTAGGTACTATTTTGGTGATTATCGCTCACCTAGAACTTTGAGTAGTGTGAACACAGAGATACTCTGTGATGAGGTGGTTTTGACCACTCATGTGAGAATATGCCCCCTTAGTTGCGGTTAGGTATTATGGTTGGGTGTGCTTGCCGTAGAAAGCCACGTGGGAGGTGAGGAGCCTTTAGGGGATAACATTGAGACTATCGGGTTAGGGGATGAGGCTCACCGTGATTTGAGGGCAGACATCGCTGTTCCTCTGGGTTACTTCTTGGGCATGACTTCAGGATGTTGGTACTTGAGGCACGAGGTGTCAGGAGGCACAAGGTGCCGGGTTACTATCCTTGGGCATTCCTTCGGGATGTCGGTACTTGAGACATGAGCTGTCAGGTGGCGTATGTTGCCGGGTTACACGATAGAGATTCCGGCGTTGGCCGAAGCAGGTGACTCTCCGTGGTGGCTGTTGAGCACCAGTGGAGTTTGTGTTTATTTGTGCATTATATTGTTTACTGCTTTCCTTAGAAATGCATTACTTCTTAAACACATATATTTGGTATGCACTATTGGGTGGTATCCTACTGAGATTTGTCACACACCCTACACGGGCCCTTCGAGACGCGTGCTGAATTTATGGATTTACATGTAGGAAGGAGGCCAGATTCAAGAGTTGAGCTGCATTTGTTATTGCATGGAGATGGTATGGACCTTGAGGTCATGCCTATCTGGGGTTTACTTTTTTTTGTTTTTCTTTTCTATGTTAGCATGCTTACTTGTTGTAGCTACTGTTGGTTAGCCATTGGTGCCCTTTTTATATTCAGTTGAGTATGACCTGCTTTGGATGCATGTTTTACTGTTCAGTAGTAGTTACATGTTATCAGCATGCTGTTGTGTTTATTTTTACTGCTGTTGTTATATTTACTACTTCTTCTGTTTATCTATATTGAATGCTTCCTCTCTGCGGGTCTGGTTCGAGTCTGCTGAGTCTTTTATTCCGCTGCATCTTTACTATTATACTCGGACCAGTACCCTTATTATGATCCTACGAAAGGGTATAGCCTCCCCACTATACCTAACAGACCCTTGCTTCTAGTCGGTAGTCTTTGGCATTCGGAGAGGTGCGCCTAAGGTAGTAACACCCAACACGTTTGGCACTATTCGGGTGGCTGGCCGGGTCTGGGTCATTATAAAGTGGTATCAGAGGAGTTCTTGACAAGGATTTAGTAGTAGTGTTTTTCTGGATACTAATGAGATTGAGTATTATATTTTATTTCTGGTGGTTTTACTATTTGGGATATGGTAGACTGGAGATAGGATGTTACTAAAAACTGGGTTTCTAACTTGTTCTAGGGTGCCTGTAGCCCCAGGTACGAGGGATGGACCAAGTTACCTTTGGTGAGAATTTCTATTTTCTTTTTTATCAGATTACAATTTATATAATTTCCACCTGGGTGGCTCACTTGATGTGTGATATTGTTAATTGTGATATGTGACTTTTGACCCGATGTGGTAAGGGAGAATTGGACCTTGGGCCGGTATGGAAAGACTTGTTTGCTTGGATTTTGATAGGCACATTTTAGGGTATTTCAATTTCATAATTGCACGTATTCTTTGTGAAGTGATAATTCAATGTGAAGGAAATGTCAATTTCCATGCTTATTATTCTTTTGAAATGTGAATAGGTGAAATTCCTTATAAAATTGCTTGTATATTGCAATGTGTTATGCCATGATTTGTATATATTATAAATTGCATGTGGAAGGGTATTTGGGTTTGGATCTTTGACGCACGCCTGTCGTGGGGCGTGGCAAAACAATATTTTATTTACCTAAGTATAGTATAGCAGTTGATCCTAGGTAGTCTCCCGAAGAGGAGTGCACACAAAACAAGGTTGTCACTTTTTGTTGGTTTTCTTAAAAAGATTGGTTTTAATTAATATGAATGACTATGATAGAAACAAACAATAGAAATTGATTAATTTTAACAAATGATAAAGATGGTGATCGGATTGGGTTTGGCTGGACTTAGTGTTGTGCCATCATGGTTTCCAAATTTTATCTCTTCTTCTTCCTTAAACTGGTAAGAGAGAGATTTATCTACCGAGTCCTCTCTCTCCCTTAGTCAGATAAATGTGATGAGAATTTTCCTTTCTAAAACCTTAGATTGGTCTATCCTCCTTCCAATGTGTTTAGGGTTGTATATGGTCTCTTGATTAATTAGAGCAATCCCAGACCTGAAATTGTTGTTCCCTAATAAACCAAGATTTCAACATACAATCCTACACACGTGCTTGACAACCGTCGAGCAATCACCACCCAACCCTAATCATGTGCCACCGTACACAGATTAGAATTGGGTGGAGGGAGATGTGATCATCGACCAAAGCAATTTATAATTTCAGAATAAAAACCTTAACACAACCGCATTCGGAATTTAATACTGAATTATGAATTGAAACCAGAAGAAGAAAGAAGAACAAATTTTATTCATTTCAAGCACAAAACTCAAGCACAACACATCAGTCCAGCCTCCCCTCTTTCCGATCACTCAAATGAAATTACCCCTCCATGGATGGGGTAAGCGAGATAATTCGAGAGAGGAGAGAAATTTTAAAATAAAATAAATAAAAGAAAAAGTCTGAGAAGTTCTTCTCCTTGGTGCCCCAGAAGGAATGGGGTGGAGAATGGGATGTCTTGAGGGGGAGGAGCTCTCCTCCTTTTATAGGCAGAATTCGACCCCCGAAAGTTTTCGCGTTTTGGACCCCATAAATGACCTCTTAACGCGTTGAGGCCTTCTTCAATGTTGTTCATAATTGTCTTGTACGTGTCCCCTCAAAAGATCAGCTGATTTGGATAGGTATGCCGAGAGTTATGGCCAATTTTATCTGACAATTTATTCTGTCCAGTCAGAATCATCAAACCGAAAAACACCGTTTTGTACTGAATTAATGTCCCTAAACACGGCCATTTCAGGCGTGGCCTCCTTAATGAAACTTGTTAAAAATCTTCTTAACCGTCTATCCACAAAATTTAAGCTCCATTAAAGTCGTTTTGAGCGAGTTATGGATATTTCACTGAACCTTCGTTTTTCTGGAAGAAATTTCCTGGAGGCTTCCTTGGTGTTCCTCAATAATCTTCAACTTCATTGAATTGTTTGGACCTCAAGATGGTAGAATCAGATCCTGGTCCAGAAGACAAAGTTGAAGGAAATTAAATTAGGATTCTAAAGAAATTATAATCATAAAATTTGGATTTATATTTTTTTGTAAATGACCAAAATACCCTTGTAGTGAAAATCTGTCCAAAATGCAGAATTTGGTCATTTTTGCATTTAAACTTAAAATACTTCTTAAATCCAAAATTGTTACATATAAGCTCAAAATGTTATCTTGGGATGTTTAAAACAATAGAAATGCATTAAAAAAATGTGCAAATTATAAGCCTTGTCAATTCCCCCACACTTAAACTATGCTTGTCCTTAAGCATAAAATCTCAACATGGAATTCAAAGGACACCAATGTCACCAATATTTAAATTTAAAATGGAATAAAATAAAATGATTATCAATGTACAATCAAATTTTCCAGTTCCACAAAAATACCAATTTAATTTCCCATTTTTCAAAGAAACAATCAATTCATGCATTTTACTTTTCCCCTTTGAAAAATAATGAAGCTTCTCCTTTCATTCATTCAAGCTTCTCAATTTATTATTATTAAACATGCCAAATCATGATCTACCTCACTTATGAATCTTTTCTCTCATCACTCATGATACAATTAATAGTGGAGTTATGCTCATATCATGAGAACATTCTCCTTACCCATAGGCTTGTAAAGTAACTACTTTCTCCACTTTGTAAAGACAAAACACACATAAAATCATGATGACTTGCAATAAAGGTTCAAATGACTCTGTGGCTTAGGGTTGGTGGGTAAATGATTGAAATAATTTAAGGCCAGAAGTAGGAGGTTTGACTCTTAAGTACAATGCATGATTAATCAAGTGAAAACACAAGATGAACCTCACTCAAATCCCCTTGAAATGTGAATCACAACACCACTCCCCTTTCAATGACATGGGTCATGAGTCAATAAATGATTACAAAGAATGATATCATCCAAGTTCTCCCTGTTTTTTTGTAAAGCTCCAGAAAGGCACAACTTTATTTTCTTTTTTTTCTTTTTTTATGGAGAACCGGATGAAATGATAGAAGCATAATGAAATGATGACTCATGCCCAATTTTCTAATAATACATTGCCCAAAATGATGACGCACACATTACACCACCCAAAAATGATACATATCCCAAGGAACGCACACGAAAGGCCCTTCCCCCACACTCAAACTTGAAATAACCATGCAAAAATACTAAAAGTGCAGGTAGGTAAGGAAAAATTGGAATGTAATGTGGCTTAAACCTATAAGGCAATTCATGGCATCTAAGGGCTTACGAAGGATAAATGTAAAGGCGGGTCTTAGGATAAAATGTGGCTAACCAAAGATATGCCTCAATCATTTTAAATGTGGTTTTGTACAGTCATAGCTTTGACAAGTTTCAATACAAGTTCTAGCAGGTGGCACGTCCCAAGATCACTCAAGAAATATGCTCAAGATAAAATAGGAAATATTTGGTCTAGAAATCCTCTCAGGAATGAGAATATGATATTGGACAATCACTTATGGCATGATTAATAATAACAAATTAATTCACATGAATTTCAGAAATTCAAAGAATGAAAAATGGAAGGGAAATTTCATTTACATGAATCAATTAATTACCTCAAATCATGAGTCCTTATTTCAATATCCTTGCTTCACTTTAATCATCCAATTATCCATTTTAATCATTCAATCTCATTAACATTGAAATCTAAAACATGGCATCACAAGATTCCTAAGAAACTCATGTCTCCTAGATAAGTTGAGTAAAACATGAATTCAAGCGTGGGCATGCCTTTTCTTGATTAATTCTTTAAAATACTAAAAATTTAGGGAATAAAGTCGGATAATATAGAATTGAAACTCATAATCCCCTGTCAAATGGATCCTTTTCTTCACGACGTATAATCCCACAACACCCTCTTCATTAATGGACCTGAAAAAAAATGAAAACGATTGATAGCGCAGGCCCGTTCAATCATGTTGGTAAATAACTAAGAAGACAAGTGGAAAATGGGGGAAAATGCGTGTTGCCTCCCGGTAGCGCCTTTGTTTAATGTCGTTGGCTCGACAAAACAAAACAATTTTTTTTTTTTGAAAAATCTCTTGGACTACAAGATTTCCTCCCCCACACTTAATTTATGCAGTGTCCTCAATGCATGTAAATGTATGTTTCAAAAAGTTGGAGTTACTGCATTTAATCAAGTGTAAAGGAATGATGCAACCTGGTAGGTGTTCATTTGTATTCAGGATGAAGGAGTGTGATCTCCTCCACTGGTTCTTGAGGTACGGTCCCATGGAACTTCTTCAGCCTCTGCCCATTTATAGTGAATGGTTTTCCTCCTCCTTCCTCTTGAATCTGCACAGCACCAAAGGGATATACATGAGTAACAGTAAAGGGGCCTTCCCATCTGGAACAAAGTTTACCTGGCATAAGCTTAAGTCTGGATTTGAATAGTAACACGTGATCTCCAGGGTTGAAGTTTCTTGGTTGAATTATCTTGTCATGGGCCATCCTCGTTCTCTCTTTATAGATCATTGAGTTTTCAAAAGATTCCCTTCTAATTTCCTCTAACTCTTGCAACTGCAATCTTCTTTCTTTCCCAGCTTTCTCAAGGTCCAGATTCATCTCTCTGACCGCCCAGTAGGCTCTATGCTCCAACTCCACAGGAAGGTGGCAACTCTTTCCATAGATCAATCTATAGGGACTCATCCCTATCGGTGTTTTGTAGGCCGTCCTGTATGCCCATAATGTATCATCTAACTTTTTGCTCCAGTCCTTCCGGTTGGGTTTAACAGTCTTCTCCAGAATGGATTTGATTTCTCTATTAGAGACTTCTGCTTGGCCATTTGTTTGGGGATGGTATGGGGTAGATGTTCTATGATGTACCCCATACTTCTTCAGCAATGCTTCCATTTTCCATGGCACTTCACTGTTGATGATGTAGAGTTGTTCTCCAGGAAGCTCATCATTAAGTGGGTTCTGCTTTGGTATTTCTGATTCAGCGGTGTGGGGTAGTCGACTCAGATGATCAGCCACTTGATTTTCAGTCCCCTTCTTATCTTTGATTTCCAAGTTGAACTCTTGTAAGAGTAGCATCCATCTCACCAACCGTGGTTTAGCATCCGCCTTTTTCATTAAGTACCTAAGAGCTGCATGATCAGAAAAAACAACAACTTTAGTGCCCAGAAGATATGATCGGAATTTATTTAGTGCAAAAATGAGTGCAAGGAACTCCTTCTCTGTGGTTGTGTAATTTATTTGTGTTTCATCCAAGGTCCTTGATGCGTAGGAGATGACTTGAGGCTTGCTGTCAATTCTCTGTGATAGAGCGGCTCCCACTGCTTGGTTGGATGCATCAAAAAGTATCTCGAAAGGGTAATACCAATTGGGTGGCTGCATTATTGGTGGTGTTATCAGCCTTTCCTTTAATTCATCAAATGATTCCCTACATGCACAATCAAAATTAAAGTTATCATTCTTTAGAAGTAATCTTGAGAGAGGGAGAGAAATCTTACTGAAATCCTTGATGAATCTTCTGTAAAATCCTGCATGCCCTAAAAAGGATCTAACATGTTTGACACAAGTTGGATATGGTAAGGAATTTATTACATCAACTTTTGATTTATCAACCTCAATCCCATTTTGTGAAATTATGTGCCCCAACACTATCCCTTTTTCAACCATGAAATGACATTTTTCAAAATTTAAGACAAGGTTCTTTTCAATGCATGTTTTCAAAACTTTTTCCAAATTTCCCAAGCAATGGTCAAATGAATTTCCAAAAACTGTGAAATCATCAAGAAACACCTCCAATCAATCCTCAATGTGGTCTGAGAAAATACTCACCATACACCGTTGAAATGTACCTGGGGCATTGCATAGCCCGAAAGGCATCCTTTTGTAGGCGAATGTTCCAAAAGGGCAGGTGAAGGTTGTCTTCTCCTGGTCTTCTGGTGCAATTGGTACCTGAAAATAACCTGAGAATCCATCTAAAAAACAGTAATGAGTATTTCCAGCTAACCTTTCAAGCATCTGATCAATGAATGGAATAGGAAAGTGATCTTTTCTGGTAACTTGATTTAGCTTCCTGTAATCTATACACACTCTCCAGCTGTTTTGTATTCTCATGGGGATCAGTTCATTTCTTTCATTTGTGACAGTGGTCAGGCCAGTTTTCTTGGGGACTACATGAATTGGGCTGACCCATTGAGAATCAGAGATTGGGTAAATGATATCAGCTGCTAACAATTTCTCAATCTCTTTCTTAACGACCTCCATGATTGTGGGATTGAGTCTTCTTTGAGGTTGTCTAACTGGCCGAGATTCACTTTCTAAAAATATCCGGTGAGAGCATACCTTAGGGTTGATTCCAGGAATATCACCTAAACTCCATCCTACAGCCTTTACATTCCTTTTGAGAAGGTCAATCAATGTTTGTTCTTGTAAATGGGATAGGTTATTGGCAATTATTACTGGCAATTTCTCTCCTTCCATTAGGTAAGCATACTTAAAGTCACATGGCAAAGGCTTCAGTTCTAAACATGGGGGTTGTTCAAGGGATGATATTGCATTTATGTTTCCTACATCTAATGTTGAATTCTCTGGAATAATCTTACTTCCTCTTAACAAATCATCGAAAAAATCAGATTTTACCTCATCCTCCAACATGATATCAGAATTTTCAGGTTAATGGGAGTTATAAAATTCAAATGAAGAGTGTTCTCCCATAGATAACAAGTCATGAAGCATACCTGAGTCTTCAATTGGTTCTATACCTTCATCATGGGAGATTGCATAAAGTGAGTGATTGTTGGAAGGGTGTTTCATCGTATCAAGAATATTGAAGTGTACCGTACTATCTCCGAGCTCCATGGTGAGGGTTCCTTCATGCACGTTGATGATTGTTCTTGCTGTTTTCAGGAATGGTCTCCCTAAGATGATGGGAGATTGGGATGGTGCTCGGTCTTCCTCCATGGTAAGGACATAAAAGTCTGCTGGAAAGATTAATCCTCTCACTCCTACAAGTACATCTTCAACGACTCCAGCTGGGAAAACGGTGGATCTGTTTGCTAATTGTACCACCACCCGAGTTGATTTTAGTTCTCCAATCTGCAAAGATGAAAACACAGAGTGAGGCATCACATTTATCGAAGCTCCAAGATCACATAGTGCATCAGTAAAATTTAATGAACCGATAGTGCAGGGAATAGAGAAAGTCCCTGGATCTTGAAATTTTTGCGGTATCGGTGGTGTGATCAATGCTGAGACGCTTCTTCCTAAGTTTATTCTTTCATTTCCATCCAGCCTCTTTCTTTTAGTACATAGCTCCTTCAGAAATTTTGCATATTTAGGGATTTGCCTGATTGCATCCAGTAGTGGAATGTTAATCTCAACTTTTCGAAATGTTTCTTGAATTTCCCGTTGAATTCGTTCTTCTTCTCCCTTCTTTGACTCAACCAATGCTGATGGGAATGGTGCTGGAATATCCTTTTTATCCCTTTGTTGTTTCTGCAGTGGTGTTTCTAGTCTTTCTTTCTTGAACCTTGTTCTTTCTACTTTGTTGTTGACTCCATCTTTTGGTTGGACAGGATGAGCTTCAGCAGGTTTCCTAGATTCATCCTCCTCATTTTGTTCTGGTGGTTTGAGCTCCTTCCCGCTTCGGGTTGTGATTGCACTAACATTCTCCTTTGGATTGGGAATTGTTTGTGTAGGAAGCTTACCTTGGTTCTTGGTGAAAGCATCCATAATGCTTGAAAATTGATCAGCTAGCTTGTCCATCTTATCTTCTATTCCTGCAACTCTTGTCTTCAGTTGTTGGTCTTCATTTGTTGGTGCACTTGTGGATGGTTGCTCATAATTCTTCCGCTGGAAAGGTGGTGGTTGAAAAGTTTGTTGTTGTTGTAAGGGCTTCTGATAAGGTTGTTGGAATGCTATCGGGTTCTGATATTGCTGCTGAAAATGTGCTCTGGCTTGGTTCTGTTGAAACCCATACCCTGGTTGGGTTTGCGGTTGGTATTGCCTTTGTTGATAGGCTGCAGCACAACTTTCTGTCCCCTGCACTTCCGGACATTGATCAGTGTAATGAGAATTAGAAGAGCATAAACCACATACCTGATTCGGTCCTTGTTGATCCTTCACATGGTTCACAGCTATTTGTCGCACCAACCTGGTGAGTTCACCCATTTCATTCCTAATTAAATCTACTGAATCAGATGTTCTTACCTCATGGATCCCTCTGGTGATCGTACCTCGAGTGCCAAACTGCTGTGAATTTTGTGCAATCTTTTCAATCAGAATTCGTATATCTGCAGGTGATTTATCAATGAGGGCTCCTCCCGACGAGACATCTAGTAGATTCCTGTCATTGTCAAGCAATCCTTGGTAGAAGCACACAAGGAATTGGTCCTCTTCTATTTCTTGGTGTGGACAACTTGCACAAAGCTTCTTGAAACGTTCCCAGTATTCGTAGAGTGTTTCTCCAGTTGATTGATGGATGACATAAATCTCCTTCTTGATTGCAGTGCTCCTAGATGTTGGGAAGAATCTTTGTAGAAAGCATTTTTTTAGATCTTCCCAGTCACTGTTCTCCCCCGGTTGTAGATTGTACAACCATTCCTTTGCTGCTCCCTCTAGTGAGAAGGGGAAAGCCCTCCACTTCACATGCTCTTCCGCGACTGCTCGAGGTTTGAAGCTGGAGCAGACATAGGTGAATTCTTGAATATGTCGATTTGGGTCTTCACCTGCAAGACCATGGAATTTAGGAAGCACTTGGATCATGTTAATTCATAATTCAAAATCATTTTCTAAGGCAGGAATTGCAAGTTGATAATTTTGATTGACAAATTGAGGTGCACAGATGTCACGCAGGGTTCGGTTGGGATTTACAGCCATTATTAAAGGTTCAAAGTCTTCACTCAAGGTATCACATGAATCAGTGAGATTTATTTCTTCAAATTCTTTGGGAAGATTTTGATTTTTCAATTTGGTTATTGTGCGCTCAATTTCTGGATCGAATTCTAATAAATTGCTATTTGAACTTCGGGTCATTCAAAAGAGATTTTTTTAAAAAAAAAAAACAAAAAAAACAAAAAAAAAAGTTTTGAGGCACTGCCTCCCCGGCAACGGCGCCAAGTTTGACGCACGCCTGTCGTGGGGCGTGGAAAAACAATATTTTATTTACCTAAGTATAGTATAGCAGTTGATCCTAGGTAGTCTCCCGAAGAGGAGTGCACACAAAACAAGGTTGTCACTTTTTGTTGGTTTTCTTAAAAAGATTGGTTTTAATTAATATGAATGACTATGATAGAAACAAACAATAGAAATTGATTAATTTTAACAAATGATAAAGATGGTGATCGGATTGGGTTTGGCTGGACTTAGTGTTGTGCCATCATGGTTTCCAAATTTTATCTCTTCTTCTTCCTTAAACTGGTAAGAGAGAGATTTATCTACCGAGTCCTCTCTCTCCCTTAGTCAGATAAATGTGATGAGAATTTTCCTTTCTAAAACCTTAGATTGGTCTATCCTCCTTCCAATGTGTTTAGGGTTGTATATGGTCTCTTGATTAATTAGAGCAATCCCAGACCTGGAATTGTTGTTCCCTAATAAACCAAGATTTCAACATACAATCCTACACACGTGCTTGACAACCGTCGAGCAATCACCACCCAACCCTAATCATGTGCCACCGTATACAGATTAGAATTGGGTGGAGGGAGATGTGATCATCGACCAAAGCAATTTATAATTTCAGAATAAAAACCTTAACACAACCGCATTCGGAATTTAATACTGAATTATGAATTGAAACCAGAAGAAGAAAGAAGAACAAATTTTATTCATTTCAAGCACAAAACTCAAGCACAACACATCGGTCCAGCCTCCCCTCTTTCCGATCACTCAAATGAAATTACCCCTCCATGGATGGGGTAAGCGAGATAATTCGGGAGAGGAGAGAAATTTTAAAATAAAATAAATAAAAGAAAAAGTCTGAGAAGTTCTTCTCCTTGGTGCCCCAGAAGGAATGGGGTGGAGAATGGGATGTCTTGAGGGGGAGGAGCTCTCCTCCTTTTATAGGCAGAATTCGACCCCCGAAAGTTGTCGCGTTTTGGACCCCATATATGACCTCTTCACGCGTTGAGGCCTTCTTCAATGTTGTTCATAATTGTCTTGGCCGTGTCCCCTCAAAAGCGCAGCGGATTGGAATAGGTATTCCGAGAGTTATGGCCAATTTACTCTGACAATTTATTCTGTCCAGTCAGAATCATCAAACCGAAAAACACCGTTTTGTACTGAATTAATGTCCCTGAACTCGGCCATTTCAGGCGTGGCCTCCTTAATGAAACTTGTTCAAAATCTTCTTAACCGTCTATCCACAAAATTTAAGCTCCATTAAAGTCGTTTTGAGCTAGTTATAGATATTTCACTGAACCTTCGTTTTTCTGGAAGAAATTTCCTGGAAGCTTCCTTGGTGTTCCTCAATAATCTTCAACTTCATTGAATTGTTTGGACATAAAGATGGTAGAATCAGATCCTGGTACAGAAGACAAATTTGAAGGAAATTAAATTAGGATTCTAAAGAAATTATAATCATAAAATTTTGATTTATATTTTTTTGTAAATGACCAAAATACCCTTGTAGTGAAAATCTGTCCAAAATGCAGAATTTGGTCATTTTTGCATTTAAACTTAAAATACTTCTTAAATCCAAAATTGTTACATATAAGCTCAAAATGTTATCTTGGGATGTTTAAAACAATAGAAATGCATTAAAAAAATGTGCAAATTATAAGCCTTGTCAATCTTGTATGAGGAGAGAGGTACTATTGGTTGAGGTGATTTTTATCACTAGGATTGGGCGACTCGGTCGTCGATTCAGGCAACGTTGGTTGTCGGGACGGGCATGGACCACTGTACTTTTGATACATGGCCCTTCTAGGGGCGGGTAAGGAGTCCATGAGGCCGGAATGCCGTGGGGCATGGGTTGCAGTGGGGGAGAGTAAGGGTAGTAGTTATACACAACCATTTACTGCTTTCCTTTTCTGCGTTGAATATATATATTGTTATATATATGGGTATTTGACCATTTATGGTATTCAACGGGTTCCTCCTACACATCTTGATGGAGTGACAGTTGGGAGATGATACAGTGCCGTAGGTGCAGGATCGGGTTCAGGATTAAGTACAGGCAGAGCAGGAGCTGCAGGTAGAGGCTCAGGGACAGGAGTAGGTCCAGGATTTAGTGTAGGCATGACAGTAGCCAGGTTTGGCAGCATTCAGACCTTGGCTCGACGAGCAGCTCCAAGATAGCCTGGTACGTGTCTTGTAGGGGATCGATAGAGGTGCGCAGGGTACATAGCCATCTATGGCTTATCTGATGTGGGAGTTCTAGTCACAACACCTACCGCTTTTTCAGGGTGAGGGTGGTCCGCAGGTGGCTGAGAACTGAATAGAGAGTATGAAGATGATCTTTGAGAAACACGAGATGCCTCCAGGGCGGAGGGTCAAGCTTGTGACGTACATTCTGAGAGGACTAGCGAAGCTTTGGTGGGATGTGAAGGTTCAGTCTCATAGGCATGAGGGACTGGCATGAAAGGACTTTGAGGATAGGTTCTTTGAGCACTTCTATCCAGAGACACTGATGTAAAAGAGAGCTCGGGAGTTCTTGAGTCTTCAGCAGGGAGACATGTTTGTCATGGACTATGCAACTACTTTCACTGAGCTATCACTCTTTGCACTTGGTATGGTAAGAAATGACGTGGAAAGGGTGAGGCGCTTTGAGGATGGCTTACGACATGCCATTTGGTTCAAGGTGAACATCTTCAGACTGGTTTCCTTCTCCGAGGTGGTGAACCAGGTGCTCATAGCCGAGGAAAAAGAGAGAGAAAAGTCTCTCTTGGGTAGGGTGACAACTTTAGGTGATGGTTCAGACAGTAGTAAGCGAGGACGGGATGAGTTCCAATAGGGCAATCAGGCCAGGGATTCAGCTATACCACCTCATGTTAGATCATTGGTGATTTGCTTTCAGTATGGACAACTGGGACATGTTCGGGCACAGTGCAATATGCCTTCGAAGGAGTGCCAGACATGTGGATAGAACGAGCATCTGGAGAGGTTTTGCAGGTAGCCTTCTTAGATAGCCGACAGGAAGGGACCAGGACAGACTGTAGCATCTGGAGTTGGTTCTGGATTGGTACCCGGAGAGGGTAGTCGAGGTTCAACTGTGCGCAAAGGTCATGACAGAGATGATGGGACCCAGCTGAGGGGTCAGTAGCCCGTGACTGGAGCAACACTGCAGGGAGTTCAGTCATCAGGAAGCCGTATTTCAGGCCAGGTGCACGCCTTGGAGCTGCCAGAGGCTGAGCAGGCTAGTGAGCCGACGATGGTTAGAGGTACACCACGATGTGGCCATGATCTCCATGTTACCTTTTTTTCATGACCTGTAGAGTCATGTCTGTTTTGAGTTCACGTGATGCATAGGATCTATGTGGACTAACTAGACGCTAGTCAGTGGGATTGGCACCATATCAGGTGCGTGATATAGTATATATATATATATATATGTGTGTGTGTGTGTGTGTGTGTGTGTGTGTGTGTGTGTGTGTGTGTGTGTGTGTGTGTATGAGATGCGTAGCATTAGGGGCATCGAGGATGCAGGTTACTTGAGGTGCCGTGGGCATTGGGGCATTGATGATGCGTGTTACTTGAGGTGTCGTGGGTATCGGGGCATCAATGATGCAGGTTACTTGAGGTGCTAGGAACCAGGACCTCATAGAGGCGGACACCGATGCGATGCGGGCTACGTTGGGTGTCAAGAGCGACACGTGAGCGCCAATGAGGTGCAGGGTTGACGATGTGTCACGGAAGGACTATGTGTCTAGAAAACAGGTTAGTAAACCCTTGGTTATTTTAATTTTTGTTGGGTTGAGACCGGGTTAGGTGATTCCTAAGGTGGGGAGCCCCTTTGAGGAATTTAGACGAGACCTTTGAGATCGTGGAAGTCTGGGTTACTTTGATCAGGGGGGTATGTTCAGTTCCATCTTTGGGTTTTTTTTGATAGCTCGGGGATGAGCTATGTTAAAGTGGGGAGTTTGTAAGAACACAGTTTTTTAGAACGGGTGAAAATCCTGACCCTGTTTAAATTTTTTTGACTGTTTTCTGAGTAAATTGGAGAAAACGGGCAATTTCTAGAAATTTGTAGACTACACACCCTGTACTTTAAGTACACTCCGTGTATATGTTAAGCGAGTACCGGCCATGTGCTCACCAAGTACATGCCGTGTGATGACTGTGTAGAAATTTCTTACTACATGACATGTAGTTTTAAACACGCTGTGTAACCCTGACCGTGTGGTGGCCATACATGGCGTGCAGGCCTGTTGGCTGGGTAGAACTTGGTACATGCCGTGTTTCCCCTTGGACACACCTTTTAGTCTATCCGTTTATGAGGAATATACATGGAGTGTGGGTAAGTCGGTGATGAAGATAAGAGAAACCAAGTACACGCCGTGTACTCATGTCAGCAGGTTCAGAAAGTAAGTCGGTGGAATTTCAGCCATCTTATGAACAATTAAATGACCTACACGGTGTGTAGTCATGAAGTACATGCCGTGTAGTTTCTTTTTTTGCGTTAAAATGTGAAGTAGCCTCATATTGAGGCAGAACCTCAATATCTTGCCCGGTTTCACGAACCTAGTCGGCCGGACCGATTTCCTTCTTCTGATCGTCTGTTCGAGACCAGATTCAAACTCCTATTGATGCGTTGAAACCACCTCGGTAAGGCCTTGATTCCACTTTGGCCATTTTGTTTTATTTTCATTCTAGAATGAGTTATAGGGGTTTGAGTAGTTTTGAATATTTTTTAGATTTACCATGTTTTAGACCGAATTGGCGGCTGTTACTGTAGGAGTAGCATCGTACAAGTTTCAGGTAGGTGGTTCATACCTCATTTTGTGTTTTCGTGGTTGTTTGGGTGATGCGGCCTTCAGTGTGTTTTCAGGAATTTTGAGCGGGACACATTTTATCTGCTGTTTCATATTGAATTTCTTGTTGGACCTATGGGATGCCTTTGGGTATGCCCTGTTACCAGTTTGCATGAGATGGGCTGGGTGAGGGGCCGTTACTCATTGGGGAATTTTGGCCGAGGAATGACAAAATGGTTTTAATTGAAATATTAATGTGTTAAACTGTTTAGTTTAATTTATTAAGCCTGCTATAAGTTGTTAGAGGCATACAAGACCTCAGTGCTGTTGTTCGATAGCCATTGGGCTGGGGTAGTTAAACTGTTTAAATTGTTTTTCCATTATGAGTTCTGTTTAAATTTGATATATATATATATATATATATATGAAATTTCTGAATTTCACATGCTAGACTCTTTGGGTTGTGTTGGGCTTGGGCCAGTTACATTTGAGTGATGCTGATCACAGGTTGGGATTGGCCCGGGTTACTTTGGGTGGTTTTGACCACGAGATTGGGCGTCATGGACGTTGGCTTGAAGAAGTACCACTATCAGGTTGGGCATGGACTGGGTTACTTGGATGGAGATGCCATCAGACTTGAGCAGCATGGTCGCAGGGACATGAGGTGTCACATGTTTTGGTGGATTAGGTACTATTTTGGTGATTATCGCTCACCCGGAACTTTGAGTAGTGTGCAAACAGAGATACTCTGTGATGAGGTGGTTTTGACCACTCGTGTGGGTATAGGCCCCCGTAGTTGCAGTTAGGTATTATGGTTGGGGGTGATTTCCGTAGAAAGCCACATGGGAGGTGAGAAGCCTTCAGGGGATAGCATGGAGACTCTCGGGTTGGGGGCTGAGGCTCGCCGTGATTTGAGGGCAGACATCACTGTTCCTACGGGTTACTTCTTGGGCGTTCCTTCGGGACGTCGGTACTTGAGGCATGAGGTTTCAGGAGGCACAAGGTTCTGGGTTACTATTCATGGGTGTTCCTTCGGGAAGTCCGCACTTGAGACATGAGCTGTTAGTTGGCGCATGTTGCCAGGTTACATGATAGAGATTACAGCGTTGGCTGATGCAGGTAACTCTCCATGGTGGCTGTTGAGTACCAGTGGAGTTTGTGTTTATTTGTGCGTTATACTGTTTACTACTTTCCTTATAAATGTATGACTGCTTAAACACATATATTTGGTACGCACCATTGGGTGGTATCCTACTGAGATTTGTCTCACACCCTGCACGGGCCCTTCAGGACGCGTCAAGACTTTATGGATTTACGTGTAGGAACGAGGCCAACTTCAGGAGCTGGGATGCATTAGTTATTGCATGGAGATGGTATGGACCTTGAGGTAATGCCTAGCTGGGGTTTACTTTGTTTTGTTTTTCTTTTCTGTGTCGGCATGCTTACTTATTGTAGCTACTGTTGGTTAGCCATTGACGCCCTTTTTATATTCAGTTGAGTATGACCTGCTTTGGATGCATGTTTTACTGTTCAGTAGTAGTTAAATGTTATCAGCATGTTGTTGTGTTTATTTCTGCTGTTGTTGTTATATTTAATGCTTCCACTGTTTATCTATATTGAATGCTTCCGCTCTGCGGGTCTAGTTCGAGTCTGCTGAGTCTTTTATTCCGCTGCATCTTTACTCTTATACTCAGAACAGTACCCTTATTACGATCCTCCGAAAGGGTATAGAGACCCCACTATACCTAACAGACCCTCACTATTAGTCGAAAGCATTTGGAATTCGGGGAGGTGCACCTAAGGTAGTAACACCTGACCCGTTTGGTACTGTTCGAGTGGCTGGCTGGGTCCGGGTCATTACAACCGTCTTCTGCGACGCCCGAATACTGCGACGCTCGTTTTCCGCGGCTCGTCGATGAACAAACCCCAATTATGAGGTAGGGGTTTTTTTATAATTTATAAGTGAATAAATTATCTTGTTTGTGTTGAATTCTCTAGAATGTCTTCGGACAACTGCTACCGCCTTACGCGGAGGGCACAGGCCAAACGAACACGGCCCGACGACCCTCCGATGATCCTTGTTCTTATTCGCGATGGAGGAAGATATGGAATAGGTGGAGATGACCAGAGAGACCGACGACCGTGTGCCGGCTGCGTAGAGAAGAACTACGGCCCGCATTCGCGGGCCGCTCGGCCGAAGAAAAACCGGCCAGCTAAAGTCGGCCAGGACGAAGGCACCATGACACCATGAGGGCGCCGTGCTGTAGAGAACCTCGGCCCGCGCTCTGCAGGCTGCTTCAGTGGCAAACCGACCATCCACCTGCCAGCCGAGTTGAAGGAGGTCGCGACACCCATAGGTGCCGCGCGGGAGAACCACGACCCGCCTGTGCGGGCCGCTCGCGCCGGGAAGACCGGCCGGCTTCGGCCGGCCGGACAGGAGGGGTGGTGCCGCTTGGCACCGCTGGTTTGGGAAACCGGGGGGTCACACCCCATCGAGTGGAGCCACGCCCCGCCTGTTCGGACCGCGCCACGCCGGGACGGGCCATGCAACGCCGGGCCGGGCCGCGCCCCACCGGGCCGAGCCGCGCCCCACCGGGCCAGGACACGCCCCACCGGGCCGGGCCGTGTACCACCGGGCCAAGCCGACCCCCATGCCAGGTCGGACCCGCCGAACCAGATCGGGCTGACCTGCCAGCCCACTGGGCTTGACGGACCGGGCCCATTTCACTTAAATGTGAATAACATTAAGACCACACGTCCGATCAATGCGCCATCTGCGACACTGGGATCCTCATAACGAGACGGTCCTTTTGTGATACTCTAAGTGAGTTTTGGATGACTTTGGAAAATGGACATGTTTGGAATGAGCGTAATTTCAACCGAGCCCCTAGAACGGAAGAGCTAGTATCTCTCAGACCGGGTATCCGATTGACACACCGTTTATCGCGTTGGGTTCCTTTTGATGAGACAGAACTTCGAGATTCATCAACTCTGGACTTCGTGATATTTGATGTATCTACCCCTTGGCTCGAGGAGTGGACCCTACCGAAATCGAGCGTACTATGTGCGGGAACCCTAGTTCTTGCTGCGACTACAACGACTACCGTACTGGAATCCTCCGTGGGTTTGACGACGAAGAAAAATGTACTGGAATCCTCCGTGGGTTTGACAGAAATGAGACTGGACTGAATCCTCCGTGGGTTTGACAGCAACGAGACTGGACTGAATCCTCCATGGGTTCGAAAGCAACGAGACTGGACTGAATCCTCCATGGGTTCGACACCAATGAGACTGGACTGAATCCTCAGTGGGTTCGACATTAAAAGATGGTTCAGTGGCTACAACTAATCATCTCTTACTCTCTTAAAGTTTTGTATACCTGTTTGAGATGAGTCTTGACTTTAAATCATTATCATCTATGTTATTGACTTACTTTCCTATGTGGACTAGGTTGTTCTTGGGCTCTAGAGTTGGATCCGAACTGAGATTGATAACTTAGGTGTATGTATGGGCATATACCTAAGTATAATTGGTTGATACTTTGTGTTTGTATATTTCTTCTGTGGTTTGTCCTTCGTGGATTATGGGAGACCTTTAGGGGTCTCGGGGTCCCTACTGAGTATCGTATACTCACCCCTTCACGGGCTATGCCCGCACTACGTTGTGTTGGATGCAGACGACAGACAACACTGATCGAGGTGGTGGCTTGTGGGCTGGACGATACCCGAAGGT
This sequence comes from Viscum album, assembly GCA_963277665.1. NCBI lineage: Eukaryota > Viridiplantae > Streptophyta > Magnoliopsida > Santalales > Viscaceae > Viscum > Viscum album. The sequence continues at coordinate 1,313,122,514 of OY728126.1, read as the reverse complement.
GGAGCACTTGGAGAGACGTACACTGAGCGGACGACCAGACCCGAGGTGCTAAGGAGGCCATCTGTACCCACCCTTCAGGTGGGAATCCTGGAGGACGACTCAGTGGTTTCTGTTTTACTTTACTGCAGTTGTACTAGCTTTTCAGTTGTACTGTACTTACTGTTGGGCTTGTATTTCTGGCCCCTTTACTCTCAGCACTTACTTTTGTATTCAGTATTACTTAGTGATTCCTTCAGTTGTGTACTCTGTTGTGTTTGTTTACTTTTATAAATGAAATGCCTTCCCTTTTTATCGGTATTTACACCTTTGGTGCTAGTCACCCGCCCCTGGCCTATGGAAGGTGGGATTGGGGTAGCCACGACACGGGCCCAGAGGACGGGTCGTTACAATTATGATGCACAATGTTGGGGAAGAGTAGAAAACCAATGGGGAACAAGGATTAGGGTACCCTTGAAGTTTAATTACTGTATTATATACTCAATTTTATGAGATAATTGGTGAGAGTTATCCATGACGTGGCTGGGAACTTTGTATACCTATTTAGGTAATGAGTTAGTTTTACTATTATTCACTGTTATTTAGAATTATTTATTTATTTTTTGCTTGAGAGGCTCTGGGGAGGATCTTAATGAGTATTCTGTTATGATCAACCTATGAATATATAAACTATTTTAGGTCAGTTGGACTAGGTTGGATATCAGGATGGATATTACTAGCTCATGGTTTTATAGGAGTTGTTTGGGCTTCCTGACTGCTGCCATATTTTCCCTTTTGGTACTTATATTTTCCATTTTAGTTGTTATAGTACTATATGAAATATCATGTATGAACTTTTGGATTTTTTTGTATATGTGTCTGAGCTGGTATTGGGTGGTGTATCCTTCATATCTATTTCTTCCATATGTTTCTATTTTAGGACAATGCCTCCTATATTCATATTTATTATACCCTCAGTTCTAGTCTCTAACTAGAGGGATAATGGATGAGGGACTCAGGTAGTCACTATATCTATCCCCTCATTTTAGTATCTTAATGGGAAGGGGGTTGTAATGTAATGATATCACAGGTTTAGGTTGGGATATTGGATGGATTTTAGAGTTAGAAAAAAGTAAGTTTTTATTGTTTGGTAGAGAAAAAATGTTATATGAGTTTAGTCAGTGATGTAAACATATAAGGCTAGTTGAAAAATAGGTATTTAGGCCCCCATTTTGATCTAATGCATGGAAATTCAAGTTTACTAATACCACAAAACTTAGTGATACTATTTTTAGGGTAGATAAATAGGAAAGGATCATGCATCATTCTTCATTAAAACTGTGTTTGAAATGGGTAAACCTTGGGATAATTTAAAACCTTAAAAAGATAGTAATTAATTAATTAATTAATGTTAAATATTCCATATTATATGTTTAGTACATCTAACAGTTTTTTTATAGTATGGATCCAAGTCGACATCCTCGTTAGGTTTGAACCAAAGATGTTTAGTTGGATGTGCTAATAGAACACCATAGAGTACAAGTCGAAAATGATGACACTTAGAGGCCACTCTGAGTGTTTTATCCCTAGAGTCTATAGAAGTATGAGGAATCCATTTTATATTTAGTCATATAAGAATAGTTAGAGGAGTTTGAGGTATATTTTAGATTGGTCCGTGCTTGGAAGGAGAACTAGGTTTTGTTGGATGTGATGGTCCTATGTGGAGCAACAAGGCAATGGTGGTTCTTATTCCTTGGGGATTGTGAGGAGTCGAGAGTCTCATGGGAGAAGTTATGAGACTAGTTCCAAGTATAGTTTCTTTCTATGATTGAAAAGGAAGTCAGTATCTAAGAAATTATTATCCTTTGGAAAGAGAAATCTAGTGTGAGAGAGTGTAGGATCTTTTTAGGACCCTTATGTGATATGCTTCAAACCTATTTTTAGATAAGGAGGTTAAGGCGTGACATTTTGAGGAGGATTTTCATCCATAGATCTGGATCCATGTCACCCCATTTATATAAATATGTATCTCAATGTGATGATGGGAGAATAGGTTATTGAGAGGATACTACCCTGAAATGGGACGTCTTGAGAGGGGAATCATCATGATTCCTTGTGAAGCAGAGATATAGTATGGGGTTCCCAGTTTTTGGGAAAGAAGAGTTTTTGGTCAGCCGAGGGTAGGTCTTAGCCCTCATCATATCATTTATCTAGGGGAAAAAACTCTTTGAATTATTCCAAGGGATCAGATTAATGTTTTACTTATGGAATATGGGGTCATTTGTGGTGAGAGTTCCCAAAATTTCTGAGTAGTCAACATATTCCAGGTGTTCCATTTTAGGTTCCACCATTGAGGCAGTTTCATTTGAGGCATTAACATTAGGGTGCTTCAATTTGAAATCAGTAGAGAGGAGATGGTGTAGGTAGAGTAAAACACCAATATTCTCCTCATCCATATATATTAGAGCCTTACCATGAAGTTTGTCATTAATAGGGTCACATAATCCATGGAGCAAGTTATGGTCAGCTTCATGATTTAGAATTTCCAGTGTCAAGTGATCCAAACATAATTCAAGGTACCCTTTTCTTGATTTCTACATGGTATACGATTTGTTTGACATTAGAGTGAAAAAATAATTTATATCACCTACCCTCAAGCATGATTTGAGACTTGAGATAGAGAGGATTACAATTCCATTGGAGTTGACTACGCTAGTTAGAGATTGATCTAACTTGTATAAAGTATGTATATATTGTGAGCTAGTGTTGGGGTAGCATTGATCTAGTGGAGACTTATTATGCTTGCTGATACAACCATATGAAATTATACTTGACATGGATCAGTTGTATTTTGTGAAATCTATCCTGGTTTTCTTCAGGAATAAGGTTAAGTTCTATGATACAGATAGCGATCCAGTGGTGTATGTTGGAAAGTGAGGCCCTCATATGGGTTAGAGGCATGTTCCATTATTGTATTCTCTGATAGCTAAGATAATTATGAGATCATCATAGGTTCAATAGGTGGTGTTTCCTAGGGTTGTGGAAGATTACCCTAATGTATTTCTAAGGGAGTTTTTAGCATTACCCCCTCGACGAGAGATTGAGTTTGGGATTGATCTATACCCAGGAGTGTCTCCTATTTCAATGTCTCCATATAGGATAGTGTCTTATGAGTTGGGAGAGCTATGAGTACAACTCTATGATTTGTTGTATTGTGGGTTTGTTCGGCTGAGTGGGTCACCTTGGGGTTCACCATTTTTTGTTTGCGAAGAAGATTGATGGTATTTTGTGACTTTGTATCAATTATCATTGCTTGAACCAAGTGACAGTGAAGAAGCAATATCCTCTTCCATAGAGTGGTGATTTATTAAATCATATGAAAGGATAAATTTTCTTCTTTAAGGTCAATATATGTTTAAGATATATTCATATGCAGGTTAAGGATGAGGATATTCAAAATACTTCTTTCCATTATCATCATGGTCATTATGAGTTCACTGTGATGCCATTTAGTGTATAGAATTCTCTTGAAATGTTCATGGGGTTGAAAAAAAATAGTGTTCATAGATTCTATCAATAAGTTCATAGTGGTTTTCATCGATGACATCCTTATGTACTTTTTGTCTAAGGAGGAACATGAATAGAATCTGTGTGTCATAGATTCTAGGATCCAGAAGTTTGTTTCTTAGGTAATTTGGTATCCCATCATGGAGTGGCAGTGGATCCATTGAATATAAAGGTAATTGTGTCTTGGGATTCCCCAAAGACACAAGAATAGGTGAGTAGTTTCCTTGGTAGTTCAAGCTATTAAAAGAAGGTTGTAGCTAATTTATCTCGGGATAAGTCTCTAATAAAAACCATGACCCAAAAGTATTAGGCATTCTTATGCACTAACCAGTGTTAGGTAGCTTTTGAGTACCTGAAGGAGAAGTTGGTCAAAACTCTAGTCATTATTTTCCAGCAGAATGAGTTCAACTTGAGGTTTTCTATGATGCTTCATGTCTTGTCTTGGGTTGTGTTCTAATGTAGAAAAGATTATTTTTTTCTTATGGGTCTTATCAGTTATTTCCCCATGAGAATAACTATTCCACCCATGATCTTGAGTTGGAAGCAGTTGCATTTTCTTTGAAGTTGTGGAGACATTACCTCATAGGTGAGAGTTTTTTGGTCTTTACTGATCATAAAAGCCTAAGGTATTTCTTATTCAAATGTGAATTGAACTTTTATTAGTGTCAGTGGATGGAATTCTTAAAGTATTACCACTTTAATATTTCAAATACTCCACGAATGAGAAAAATTATAGCCAATGTGTTGACCATAAAGTCACATAGTGATGCCATGAATGAATCCAGAGATTCCTAGAGAGTGATGTAAGAACTCTTAGTGATGCATCTCGATATGGGAGAGACTAAAGGTGGAGGTCTGGTGGTCTGGATGGACCGAGTTGTTTTTAGTGATGCCCCTGATAGTTGTTCTGATGATGGAAAACACTAGGTGTTGTTCCATGGTAGGATTGTTGTTCCTTTGGTGATATATGATATTTTTATTCATAATTTACACATTTCACCATTTTTGGTGCATCCTGACATGACCAATATGTACCGATATTTTAGAGGTGAATTTTGGTGTCCTCGGTTGAAGCATGTAGTTGCAGAGTTCGTTTCTTGATGTTTGGTCTACCAGAAGGTGAAGGTTGAGCATCATGGTCCCCATAGTTTTCTCTAGCCATTATATAATCCTCAGTGGAAGTGTGAGAACATATCAATGGAATTTTTTACTGGTTTAAATTGAGCCCAGAGATTCTATGGTTCTACATGGGTGATAATGGATAATTTTATGAATTCTTCAAACTTTATAGTGATCAAGGAGTCAAGACCCGTGGAAGTTTTTTTGAGGAATTATCTGGAGGAGGGGGTGAGACTCCACAGAGTCCCAAGGACAATCATATATGATTGAGGTATTTGTTTTACATATAGTGTGTGGAGAGGTCTCCAGTGTGATTTTGTTTCTCAGTTGATCCTTATCACTTATTTTCATTTGTATATGTACAATCATACAGAGTGGAACATCCAGAATCTTGAATACATTGTACACCCTTTTGTCCTGGATTTTGAAAGGTCATGGATGAGGCACCTTTACTTTAATGATTTGTATTACAATAATAGTTTCCACTCCACCATTGGTATGAAACCATTTGAATATTTTTATGACCAAAATTTCTATTCCCTGTTGTGATGGAATGGGGTTATAGAGGTAAGAATTTTTAGGCCAGAAATGGTCCAAAATTTGATAGAGATGTTTTAGGTAATTCACAAGAGGATAAAGTCATCACATATCATCAGAAATACTATAATAATCATACGATTATACCTCTATATTTTTATGTTGGTGGTCATGTGTTTTTGAAGGTGACTCCTCATCATGGTAAGTGAAGGTTTGGTCATGGGAGTAAGCTTTCTCCTTAGTTTGTTAGAAATTTTAAGGTGTTGGATCATGTTGAATCCATGGAGTATTGGATAAAACTTCCCCCGCAAATGAGATAGATACACCATTTTCTTCACATGTCTTAGATATATTATTATCTTCATGAAGAGTGTTATTTCATTGATTAGGGTGAGATCGATGTTGGTGATGATGTGAATTTTGAGGAGCAGTTTGTAGATATATAGGACCACTAGGAGAAGGTGTTTCATAGGCATGATATTCCCTTTGGTTTTCATCTTGTGGTTTTATGGTTCCATGAGGGAGAGTTCCCGAGAACACGAGTTTCATATGAACAATTACTATCCCTAGCTGTTTGAGGTTTAGCTCTTCTATTGTAGCATTTTTCCCTTATGGTTGTTAAAATTTATGGTTTATGATATCGTTTTCCCTTGTTTTATTGTGTATTTACACTCATTTGAGAGGTATCTCCCATAGGTGAGTATTTAGGAGTTGGTTTTTATTTTTGAGTGTTTTTACACTTGTTCCTATGATGAGGTGGTTGATCTCATGATATGGAAATATCTTTGAGAGGTATCTCACAAGGTGGCTATTTGGATGACCCATTTTTGTTTTCTCTATTTTTTAGTTTTGGATTCTCTATAGAGAGACTATTTTTATATGTATATAATATAAGGTCCCAGATCTATGTAGTAAAACTTTTTGCATGATTATAAAGATCATGGTTCTTAGAGGAGGCCAAGAGTAGGACTTAAGGGGTATGAGTGCTAAAAGCTAGAATCTAGGAGAATACACAATGTATAAGGGGTTTTCTTGTCATGTATGTGTAGTTTATGGCTTGTTAAGGATAGTTCATGGGGTGTTACACAATGTGTAAATAATTGGGATTAAACAGTTTGGGGTGATGCATTTTTTAGTGAGATATTATTCTTGACATTTACAAGACATGTAAGGGTTACAGGCTATGTAAATCCCATGTGAAACACATCTTTAAAGGGTGCAACTGCTTAGGAATTCCTCAAAACCTAAACTTCTCTCTCAATGTCCAGCATCCAAAAATTCCTAACTTTAGTGTTTTTAGATCCCTTCAATGGGAATTTATCCTTGGCTTCTCATCTCCAATTTTTGGTGATCAAAGGTGTTTTCTTTCTTCGTTTTCTAGTGGGTTCTCCCTGATCGGTCTTATTTCACCTTTTTTCTTCTCACCATGTGATGGAAGATCATATCCCATGTTTTAATGGGGTTTTCAAAGTTTTATGTTGGTGTGGTTGTGACATGAAATCCTTGGATGAATGCATCTTATTGCAGGAGAGGTGATTGGGATCCGCAACATTGATCTGTTCTTGAGTAAAGAAAGTTGATACCTTTAACGTAGTAGATTCATAGATTCTATTTTATTTATGTGAAATTATAAATTGATCAAGATTTATAACTTTGGACTGAAATTTAATTAACCTAATAAATATTGAACCAAATTAAATAAATTGGATATCGATCACTTGTTGTTGTTTTTCTTTGTACCATGATAATAGTTTTCCACATTATTTTCTAGATAGTGAGATATCTATACTATGATTTTTCAGAATGTCCTTATACTTAGATTAGTATAATGAAATTTATAAAGAACATAAATCAATAATTAATTGATAATTAATTGGATTAATAAATTTAAGAAGATACATGTTTGTAATACAATGTTTTTTATAATTTGATGATGATCAAATTAATTAAATGCACATGTTTAATTAAATTTGATCTTACACATTATTAATAAAATTGATAAATAAAATAAATATGGTTTATTCTTTTTTTTTAATAATAAAAGGGTATATTAATTGAGAATTTCTATTATCACAGTTTATTGAAATAGGTTTAATGCTAAGTGCATTTTTTTTCCTTTTAATATCTTTTTATATATTGATGCCTTAGGTTTCCCATAGTTGTAACCTATGAATAATGAATCAGTTAATTCAAGATGGAATAAAAATATTTTTTGTGATAAAGATAATTTATAGGGATTGAGTTTATAATTTTCTTGAGAATGTTGAGTACCCTATTTTGGATCTCTGAGAGATCATTTTCACGTTAAGGATGGATTTCTTATTTTAAGGCCTAGATTTCCATATTATATATGCTTGTTTCTTCCTATTTTTTTATGTTCACTAGATATGAGCCTTGTGATATGTGCCTAATATGGATGATCCTAGAGTTGTTGATGATATGTGTTGGGGAGGCCCAAATATAGTATTATTCTAGGATGGATGAGCCTGGTATGACTGATGTGATATGCAGGTGGGGAGGCCCAGATGATGTGGCAACAGTTGAAACCTATGACAGTGATATTCATCAGTATATGCATGTGGGTGTCGGGGATGGAATAGGAGGTGATGGAATGGTCTGAAGCTAGGATTACGCATTGATGTGATACTAAGAGCTGGGATGCTTTCTTGTGAATCTTTTTAATGGACATTGGCTGTGTTTCTTACTTTATCTACATTCCTTTCCCCACTTATTGAAGTATATGAATATACTTGGTTTCATGTTTCCTCTTGTTGGTAGCTGAGGATGGTTATCCCAGAGTACTTATTTTATGTAATTATGATAATAATGAATAAATAAATTTTTAACCCATGGGGTTGGTTGACACTAGAATGAAAATGCTGAAATATGATAATTTTGATAAACCGTGGACTCAATTTAGATTATAACTAGAGGGAATGAACTTTAGATTGATTATTACTGAGATTTAATGTGGAATAATTCTAATATTTAATGAATTAATTAATAGAATAAAGTGATAAAAATGAAATAATAAATTAATGTAGCACTTTTAAATTCTTGTGTTATTATTGGATATTTGGTCTTAGTACTGGAAACCAAGAGTTTGAGCGATGTTAGCTATTGTTGATGCTAAGAATATGTTATTCCCATAGTGTGGTTATGAGATATATTATATCATGTATATTATATGATTTCATGTGCTACCCCACCCACATCGGTTAGGGAAACTAAAACCTAATGGACTCTGGGAGGGTGTTTTCCCCAATATCCCAGTGGGAGGATGGATGGATGATAACCCCATATGGACCTGCTCTCTTCTCTTGGTAGTTATTTATTCTGGTATACACAGTTGTTATTTTTCTCATATATGTGTATTAGAGGATGTGATTACTTGTGGTTATTTCACACACATTTATTACCAGATATAGTATCCAAAGGATTATTATAGATATGATGTGTATAGGATATGAAGGTATGTGGTACTTGGTGTATAGGTTGTAATGGATTGAGGTATAATAGATGATGTATGATACACATAATATGGGTTGTGGTAGATTTTGGAATCTAGTTGGTTAATAAATATGGATATGTGGATGGGATAATTTGATTATGTGATGCATGAGGTTCATGTTGTTATGCATTGACTAGGTGTCTTTGGAATGGATTATTTTTTGAGAGAGATGGATTAGGCAATGGGGTAGAGCAATAAACAATTTTGGAAGTAAGAGTAGGTTTCCCTTAAAGGTTCACTGTTATATTATATTCTCTCCTGTATTTAATACTTGGTGAGAGATATCCATGGTGAGGTTGAAAACTTAGTATACCTATTTAGGTGATTTGTTAGTTTTATTATTGTTCACTACTCATTCTCACCCTTTGTATATATAAACCATTTTTAGGTTAGCCAGATTAGGTTAGAGATGAGGTTGGATATTACTAGATTATGGTTTTGTAGGAGCTGTTTGGGCTTCATGGTCATTATTGTCTTTACCTTTTTGGTACTTTTAGTTTCCCTTTCAGTTGTGAAGGTACTATATGAAATGGAATATATGAAATTGTTATTTCATTATATACCTTTCTGAGCAGGTGTTTGGTGGTGTATCGTTCTTATCTATCTCTTTATCACGTTTCTCTTAGAGGGTAATGCCTCCCATATTCTTTTTTATTATACACTCAGTGCAAGTTGCCAACATAGGGCCTACTAGAGGTGAGACTTAGGGCGTAACTATCTCTCTCCTCTCATTATGGTATCTTTGTGGGGATGGGGTGATGAAAACAATTATATCATAACTACATGTGTCTTGATTATCACTCCCCTAAGATATGTAGTTAGTCTTGGATATCACTTTCAGCCTTATATATAAATCATTCCCTACATGAGAACTAGACCCATACCTAAGCCTTTAACACAAGAGTGGCTTAATATTGAGAGTAATAATCCCCCATTTCTTGTAAATTAACATAATTTTTGTGAGTAACTGTCTTTCATTAAGATTATGTAGCGCTCGATTCATGTTCTCATATGATATGTAGTGACACCTAGGTTTCTAATCATGGGTATAGCCACGATGAAAACGATAAAAATTTCCCTTCCATTGCATATGGGCTAAACCTACCCACAAAATTCTTTAATAAGAACTACATGTGGCTTGATTCCCATACTGGGGTATATGAAGTGACACATAGATCCTCCATTTTAGGCCCAACCATGAATTCTCATCACTCCCCACTATGTCCCTTGATGATTACCAAGTTCATTTAGGGATTCCTACTTGTACCAAAATGCGAGTTCCCTCGTATATTCCTTGTTATTAACTCTCACCTGGATCAACATACTATCTAGTTATCTCTTTTTTCCCATGATGGGAATGACTCATGCGATCTTAGAGAGACTAAAATTTTGGTCTAACCAGTGTGATCAAAGTGTGTTCTATCTAAATTTTGGGAGAAACATCCTATTCAAATGATGTTAAACTGCATGATAGATTCCTAGTCACATAATGTTAAACTAAATGACCACATTCTAGTCAAATGATGCCAAAATACATGACAACATCCTAGTTTCATGATGCTAAACTGCAAGAAAAATTCCTTGACACATGATGTTAATCTACACAATAATAGGTATTCACATTGAAAATATCACACCCTCTGATGATTGTGTACTCATGAATCACATGTTTTATTATTCTTCTGAAAATATATTCAATACACACTGGCATAGACTTTAGGGTTCTTGAACCCTTATTAAATTTTATGTTCTCCATGAACCAAATATATATTTTCAATAATTGTATTCATACTAACAAATTCCTTGAGTTGATATCTTTAACTTGGGTTACCATATACCTTGGGCTCCCCTAATATTTTTTCTCTCCACTATAAAATTGGTGACACGGACTAGATAATCTAAAAGGGACCCATTAGGATTTGATAGTGAATAATAAAATCCCAGAGAGCTTGTGCCTATAGTATGTTTGGTCCTAGAGTAAAGGCCCCCCATAAATCCATAATATATTTTTCTAACTCCATGGAATACATGCTCTATTCCACTACTAATGGCGGGCATGTACCCACAAATATTCACTCCCCATCAATTTAGATATTCTTGGGTTATGATTTACACTTCCCATAATTGAAATATTCAAGTGGATTTAGATACCCTAGATGTTACCAATTTGTGCATCATACTCATTGTTAAATCAATATTATAACATTGTATTCTTATACCCTTATATCTCAGGGTATAAATTTTCTGTGAAGACTCAATCTCTCTGAGTTAGTCATTCCCATAAAAAATACATCCTAGTCGCATGATGTTAAACTAAACAACAAAATTCTAGTCACATGAGGTTAAACTACATGACAACATCCTAGTCACATGACATTAAACTATATGACATATTTTCCATCTAGTAAGACCCAAAATCACTTAGAGTGGGCCCTCCTATCCATGAATTTTTTCTAGGGATGAATATTTCACCTCTATACCAGAATGAAATATAGAAATTTCTTTTAATTATGTATGATCCCAATCTATTTTGAGGACCCCTTAGCTAACCATGATATCAATAATCACTAATGGTAGAAAATAAAATACTCTCTCCTCTACATACAAGCTAGATCTACACATAGGGATCCCCTTAAAAGATTTGAAAATGGCATGATTCATGCCCTTATAATATGAATAGGTAAACATATAGAAGCACAAAAATAAAAATTTCATATGCATCTACTTAAGGATGAATGATTTATACAAAATTTAGTCACCTATGCATGAATCAGATCTATGTATGGTTTTCTTTCACATGAGATATATCTATGTAAGAAGGGATAAAACATATAGCTACCCACCAATAATCCTATTTATGGATAAAAGATACACCCACATATAAATTCCCCCCAAAAATGCAGATCATCCTTAAAGATATATTGTATAATTTCAAATTAGATCCTATATCCTTACCACATGATGTAAAATTGTAAGGAATATGTTCTCATAACATAATGTAAAATAGAAATATATATGCATCCCCACTGCATGGTTTAAAACTAGGCATTCCATCTTCCATCACTATTCCTTATCAAAGGACCACAAGAGACTAGCCCTGGTCAACCAAAGCTTAGGTGATTCCATAATATTTTAAGTTCCTCAATCTAGAAATTAGACTTCATTTAATGAGAAACTCATGTTGTTTTAAACATTTTATAGCCCTTAGAAAAGAGAAAAGATCCCTCTGTTTGATCATATAAGAGATTGATCTTTATAAGGGACTCAGACCCATCAATAAATGGAATCATTCCATTATATGAAGGTCCTTTTTATCCTTTTGATCTATAACATCATAGTAGTGGAGCTCGTCAACATAGAGTGATTCATGATCATCCTCGACATGAATATCCCATACCATTACTCATGATTGGAGAACCTTGATCCATGAATTACAACATCCTTATCTCCCACTCAGAAGGATGTTGGTGCACTCTCAACTTTGGGAATCCTAACTAAGATACTGTGAAACACCCCCCCTAATACCAGTTCCACATGCATCATGACCTTAAACTATACACACTTTGGTTAAAGCTACACAACCTTAAAAAAATTAGCCTATGATGGTCTAAATTGAAAGACCCTGAATTACCAAAGAAAGAGAGATAAATATTTTCAGGATAGAGTAATGAAAAGGGTATTTTTAGAAAACATTAGGTCTCTCCTCACTAAAATCTTCATATTTAGAGTTTAGGAAAAATTTCGAGCACAAATAAAAAATGAAAAAAGCTCATATGACCCATTTTATGGCCCTAGTAAAAGTTAATCCATGCTCGCTGGACCACTATGGTCTAGGAAAACGTTATAGTGATTATTTATCATATCCCATCACCACGATAATGTGTTCCTTACATAATGATACAAATTTTATGGTGCCCAAACCCTTATTTAGTATTACCTTTTCTATAAACCTCTATTATGTCTTTGAAGTCTGACCTAAAAAAACCAATTCCTTGAGTTGATACACTTCTTATAGAACCCCATAGACTCGAGTAATTTGTCTTGGTTATACCTTATAGTGTATTGGAAATAGGGAATGGACTATCTAATAGGACCCCATTAGAATTTGATGGTGAATAACACAACTCCAAAGAGCTTGTGCCTATAGAATGTTTTATTATAGAGGAAATTTCCCTTGAATCCGTGAGCTATAGCCCTAAATACATGCGATAATAGTTTACACCACTGCTAATGGTCTAACTTTACCCAATAGACTTCATTTTCAGTTTAATTAGATAATCCCAAATCATGATTTAAAATCCCCATAACTAGACTATTCAAGTGGATTTGAAATCCTTGATGTAAAGCCACCATGTATTGTACCCATTCTCAAATTATGAATGTGATATTCTATTCTTGAACCTTTTGATGGTCTAAACCACATGAACTAAAAACACATGGTGTAGGGAATGAGTTTCCTAACTATAAACTAAACCACCATAAGGTGGAAAAACCATTCTTGGATAGCTGTATTCTCCACATCCTACATTATCATAAAAACATTTGAATCTTAACAAATATTTGACGAATCTTGGAACGAAGTGGGGAAACCTTTACTTGACCATGCATGCACATCATTTGAGATAAATAATAAGGGAATTTGACCCACTAAATAGATGTATCTTTTCATTATAGTAAAGTACCTCTAATCCTCATTTGCCCCATCAATATCATGGAAAAAATTGGAACCTTAGAGTGTTTTGTGATCATCCCCGACATGTATTCCCTATTACATATTCACTAATTCATAATCACAGACTTGTGATTTACATAACCCATATTCCAACTATCTAAGAATATTTAGAATCCCTAATAATACACCACCATACATCAAACCAAATCTCAGCAAGGATTCAGGGTGTCAAAACCCATCATGGATACACATTCTTCATAATTTCTGTGGGTGTTAGAAGCCTTCAAGAACATTCATACATCATATTATAAATTAAGAATATAGGGTATTAGAAAAATTCATGGATACACTATATTTAGAATATGATCATGGATACGGGTTTCCTGAACCCTTCATGAATACTCATCCTTCATGAACAACAACAGAAGGTCTGAGTTAGAAGACTGTAAACTACAACAATAGATAGTATAAACTAAAAGACACAAAACTACAACAAAAAATGGTTTGATATATAAGACCCTAGAATATAGTAGTAAAATGTCTAATAAATTCAAACTAAAAAAATATAACCTCATAAATCCAATTTATAAGGCCTTACATATACAATTGAAAGAGACACAGTGCTCACCAGGCTGAAAAACTATAAAGAGAACCCTAGAAAAAGCTATCTCTTCTTTATGGAAATACACTTTGTGTGATATTTGAAATATTAATCACTTATGAAATAGAAAAGGAAAAAAATTATCAGGTTGAAAACCTATAAAGGGAGGCCTAAAAAAATTAGAGTTTATGATCACTAAGATTTCCCGATGTAAAACTTAGGAAAAATTTAGGAGAATATAAAAAACATAAGATTTGAAAAGCTTGTAGGGATCATTATCTGGACCTAGAAAAAATAAATCTATGATCACTAATCCTAACATACTTAGGATGGAATTGACTTCCTCAGAACCACATCCTTATTTCCCCAGACCTCGCTTCTATGGGGAAAATTTGTTAATGCCTTCCAAATGTACATAAAAAATTTTAGGATTAAAGAAAATCCTAAATAATGGATATTATTTTCTCTACAAATATAAATAAGTAATAAATATAGATATATGGGGATTAGGAACATTTTTCATATGAATCTGGTAACCCTAAGGTCATCAAGTGAATGGGTAATGTGCTTCACACACTATAATAAATTTAGTCTATAACCACAGTTTGGAACCATGGATATAAGCCCAAAAACCGTGGCTATAGGTTATATCTGCAATTTAATGAATCATGGATGGTATTGGTGTGGGTATAGGGAAAGTCCTATAGCCACAGTTTGAAACTGTGGATAAATCCCTACAACCACAGTTCAAACTATGGCTAAAGCCCTATAACCATAGTTTGAAACCATTGAATAAGCTTATGGAACATAGGGTTTATAGCCACAGTTTGAACCATGGCTATAGGACTTCCCACTTCATAAAAAAACACCCCACCCTTCCTTGCAAATCCCCCAACTCCCCTTACAGCATCACACCCCCTGAAACCCCCCCCCCACTCTCCATACAACCCATTCCCCTTGAAGTCCCCCCCTCTACTACCCCCTCGACAGCCCCCTCCTTGGACAGAACCCACCCCTCCTTCCTAGACAGACCCCCTACTTCATATATAGAACCCCCAATCCTGGAAAGACCCTCTTCCTAGATAGACCCCCAGCTGGATAGACCCACCTTTTTCCTGGATATAGCTCCAACTCCCTTTGTAGTACCCCCTAAAAATACCCCACCCCCCAAATCCCCCTACCCCTGCAAAACTCCCCTCCACTACCCCCTGAACAACCCCATCCCTATACAGACCTCACCCCCTCCTTTTTGGACAGACCCCCATTCTAGAAAGATCCCCTCCTTCCTGGATAGACCCCCCTTCTGTACTCCTAGATAGACCCTCATTCCTAGAAACCCCTCCTTCTGGACAGACCCCCCTTCTAGATAGACCCCCCTCCTGGACATACCTTCCTAGACAGACCCCCTCCTTTCTGGATAGAACCCCCTTCCTGGAAAATACCCCTCTTGGATAGCCCCCCTCCTTGGACAGAACCCCACCCCAGACATACGCCTCTACACACCCCTCCCCCTGTAGACTCCCCTTACACCCCCATGCACACCCCTCCCCCTTCAGACCCCCTACACCCCTCCACACCCTCCCCCGGTAGACCCCCATGCACCCCTATACCACCTATCTTCCTTACTGAATAGACCCCCTCCTTCCAGGACAGATTCCCCCTACAATACCTCAGCCCCCCTAACAAGAAGAGACATATTCAGTGCAATCAACATGAAAAGTATTTTACAGTTTAATAAAAAAACTAAACAATCATAACTCCCTAAAATAAAGTATTTAAAGTTGTTCCAATGAGTCATAATATTAAATAAAGGTTCTATAGAGGTAAAAAAATGAATTAATCTCCTAAAATTCACATATGTTTTCCTCTTAGTAGATGAACCACTCATCCTTCTCTTAGTAAATTTCACTCATCTTTATTTTTCTCATTAAGTACCTACAGAAGAAAAAAAATAAACATCATATTAAATAATTTCAGTTCAAGAAAAATAAAACTTAGTAAGACCAATGGACACCCCCATACACCCCTCCCCTTGGACAAACCCCACCCTACACCCCCTGGACAACCCCTTAGACATCCCCCTCCCCCTAGAAAACACCCCCACCCTGAACAACCCCCACCAACCCTTTAAACCCCAACACATCCCCCCTCCCCATGCAATCCCCCTCTACACCCTCCCCCTGGATAACCCCCACTATACCCCTCCCCCCTACAAAGATCCCCTCCACACCTGAGTGCATCATCATGTCTGTATACATTCTAAAATCATGTATTAGGCCCATTAATTTCTAAACTAATCTATTTTCAATTTTAAATTCAAGGATTGTTGACAGTCCTGGTAGTTTTGATCAATTTCCTTCATTGGAAAGAATTATAGGTGTTGTATCATTTATAAATAAGATATAGTATTGCATAAATTCATAAAATATTTTACCTATATCAAACTATCTCTATGTTCATATATATTTTTTGTTATAAGCTGCATCAGTTGTTTATGGAACAAAAGAACTTAAATTGTTTCACTATAATCCATTACTGTAAATTTCACCATGAATATAGAGGTATATAATAAAGAAATATTTTAAATATAACTTATATAATATGGTGAAATGAAAATTTAAAAGCATATAAAATGATCAAAAAATATTACAGACCCAAAAACATTGCATCCCTTAAACCTAAGATGCCAGTTCATGTTCTACCTGGTTTCCTGTACACCAGCAAAAGAATTAGGAACATCAACCTAAAGCATGTAAGGCTCAACAAATTTATTTCATCAAAGGGGAAGTTATGAAATATGGTTACATGAACCATTGTGTTGCGAAATTTATATATGAAAACCATGGAGTTTTATTGAATATATTGTATGTTTGACCCTTTTCTTTGTGCGAATAATAGCCTATCACAAAAATAAATAATCTTGATTGAGTTCTTGTATATAAATTTATATTTTAATGATAACATAAATAGAAGTTGTATGAAAGTGGTCATTGGAACACTGAGGAATGTGAATAGGCATTCATTAAAGAACTTAAAAAATTGTGAATTTTTCCTTAAATACACATAGGACAGCATTAAGGAAAGTGACACTATTTTAATGGAGGATTTCAAATGTCATGTGTGAAATAGTATTTTGAATATCAATGAGCACCTACAAATACTTAGTGTAGTGTAGAGATAGTGAAGCTTTTCCTTAGAATGCGTGCCAAAGTGTTATCCCTCTATTAATAGTGAGTAAAAGATAGAAATGAGGGAGTTTCCCAATGGGTGTGTAGTGATAAGACCCTATACCCTGGACCCTATACCCTGGACCCCATCCTAGACACCCCTTCCCTCCTAGACGCCCCCTCCTAGACCCCCCTCCTAGACAACCCCTCCCTCCTAGACACCCCTAGAGACCCCTCCCTCTTGGACACCCCCTCCCTCCTAGACACCCCCTCCTTGAAACCCCCCCTCCTAGACACCCCCCTCCTAGACACCCCCTCCCATTGGAAATACCCCTGGACACCCCTCCCTTATGGACACCCTCTTCCTCCAGGAACCCCTACCTCTACAAAGCTCCCCCTCCACCCCCTGGACACCCTCATGACACACACCTACACTAGTCCTAGACACCCCTCCCTCTGAAAATCACCCCCTCCACCCCCCTTCACCAGGAACATACAAAAAAACAAAGTACTAGACATGAATAAAGAACATAAGAACACACAAAAAAAGGAGAATCATTTTAGCAATGTAATTTATAGGGTCCAAGAATAAAACACTAAAAAATTATAGTTTCAGTATTCCAAAGAACTAATAAATTACAACATGACTGAATAATTCTATCTCTTCAAGGAACAACATTATATAGTGTCAAAATATAGCATTTACACACTCATAAAACACTTGAAATTTGAGTTTTAAAATGATGATAAAGAGAACTTGTTTTTGAATGTTTACTAACCCAACAACTGAAACATTAATAAAAATTCATCAACAAATTTGATTGAATTATTCCAAGAACATAATTAAAATCATCAATTTCTTTAACAATATCATTCCCTGACATTCGTTGAGGTGTCTCATCTGTCTCGATGGTGTTATCGAAATATCTCCAATTTTTCATGTATGGATGATCCATTGGTAGAAATCATCGATTCCGTATGAAGCTAAAAGTTCGTTGAAACTTTAATTTTCTAGAACATGTATTTTTCATAAAAATAGGGAATGATAATTTCCCTTTATTACTCCAACCATACATCATTTTATAGGAAGGGGAATCATTTATTGTCCATAACAAAGCTATAAGAAACATAAAGCACTACTTCCTGAATGCATCATATGCTTGTGCACCAATAATCCAAAGCTCCTTTAACTCCTATATTAATGGATACAAGTATATATAAATATCATTTCTAGGATCACTAGGTCCAAATATCAATATACTCATGATAGTAAATGGATTCTTCATACACATCCATAATAGAAAGTTATAAATGTGATTGAAAATAGACCAAGTACTATGTACAATATGCAACTGGAGATATGGGTTGAAAACATCACAAGATAATACCAATATAACATTTCATGGGTCAGCTGAAAAATAAATATGTAACCTATCAAATTTCTTCCAAGCCAACCCATATGCTGGATGCACTATTTCATCATTATCCTTATTTATTTCATCTTCATGCCATATCATATTCCTTTCCATTTGTTCTGAAATAATTTTTTTAAAGCCTAGTAATTAAATGGAAGTGACACATCACTTACTATGGTATGTGAGATTGAATTTCGTTTTTATTAGACGTTCACCTTGATGTGCCACACTGTTTTCACTGACTCAACTCTTCATTTTCCTTCCAAAAATAGACAACAATATTTGGGGAAATAATGAATCTTAATAGATGAAAATCCAATTTTTTCAACCAAATTTGATTCCATGTAATCATTTTATATTATACATGAACCATCAGGAAATAAATCCTTAATAAATGTAAGGATACAGTTGACCAAAGTATTACTAAATCCATACATTGTTTTCCCATTATATAATCGAATTAAAAATGAAAGTTTGCTCATTTTTCCAAATTATTGATATACTGGGGTATTTTCATCTTCCTTCAGCTTTCTAACACTCTCAGCATCATCATCCTGATTAATAGATGAAAAATGTGTTCTAGTATTCATTTCATCTTGCACTGTTCTATACGAGGAGTGGGATTCAGAAAAAAATGAAACCGATTAGAAATTATATTTTTTCATACCAATTTTTTCCAATGAAATGATGTCATTCACCACTTGAGATTTTTATACATTGTGATACCACACATGATAATTTTTTTTGAAAACCATGTTTAGTGATATGGTAACTCACTTCCTCATGAGTTAAACATGGTCTTCCAACACAATCAAAACATGGTCATCGAATCAATCCGCCATATGAATCATTAGTGAATGAAAAGTCCAAAAAATATCACAACTCCTTATGAAATTCATCAGTGATCTGATAAACAATATACATCCAGTATCTATCCATTCTGATTCATATAAACATACATTAAATAAATAATCTAGAATATGACTTAACATTATATGTATTGTTTCATAAGATAATAAGTAACCATCAATAACATGTTAATAAAAAATAATAACAAATATTTTGGTTTAGGTAATTCATAAATGTTTTAAATTATAAAAAATCATGAATAGTCACACATAAGTTCCAAGAATGAGAATTGATTATAGTAAAAGGAGTTTATATGAAATCTAAGAGATAATAATAATCAACTCCCAAAATTATTTGGATAGATTCACAATGATTTGTGATGTTTTCTATTAATGATATAAAGATTTATTGAAATTTAAAGATATTTTGAATATATAAACCATATCATATAACATAGTGTGTAGAAGGAAATAGAAATAATAATAATAATTTTTTCACAACCATGGTTACTACACAACCAACCGACTGTGACTATACCTAATTTAGCAATTTTTATTATGTGTCATAACATATAACATGGAAACCAACTTAGAATCATGTCCAAAGTAAGAACCAATTGGTATAATGTCCATTAATAGTATAATTACCAGTATATAGAAAATGAATCCCTAAATAATATCCACAATGATTTTCCTCACTAAGTAGGAGATGCTTCATGAATAGTAATTTTGATCAGGACTTTGAGCATTCTAAAATCACTTTGAGATATTTTATGATTTGTATTGAGACCCGATTAATTTTTTTAGTGATAGTTCAAACATAGGATAAGGGTTTAGGGGACCCATATATGTTTTTTAGGTCTATTCCAAATAAAATCCTTAGTCATTATGGTGCATCATATCATGTCCTTTCATTCTCAATTTTAAGGTAGGGAGGATATAGAATATTCTAAAAGGTTTAGAAAATGGGTTTATGACTAGGAGAAAACCATATATAGTCTATTATTAGTACACTGGATGTCTCCTAGGAGGATATATAATAAGGTTTCCCTTGGAGGGGTAATGTGTCATGTGGATTGGTTCTACATCAGGGTGGTGATCGAATTAAGAATCACATCTCCCTAGGGCAGAGGATACATGGTGGAGGGCCTTGGTAGGTAGGAAATTTTGTTTTCTCCCATGGTTGATTGTATAATGGATCCTTACTCTACCCCATAGCCTGATACTATTATGATAACTTACATCATGGCCCCTGTGGCCATGCTACAAGGTGTCCTCTCTTTGTTGTTTATTGTAGTGAAAAATAATAATTTCATGGATGGTATACATTTTATTTTATTGTGAGAGGGTAATGGAGAGAGGGATATTTGGTCATCCATCCTTCCATATACATCCCTATTCAATACCCACTTGTGTAGTGAAATAATTATGCATTTCTATAGTGATTTATATTGTGTTATTCTATTTTCCTATTTATTATCTCTTTATATTGGTACCTTATGATGTTGATGGGATCTTAGGATATATATTTTTGATAATTTCATTATATCATTTTGGAATTATGATAGGAGGATTAGTATTTAATGTTTCTTGTCTAGAGAAGGTCCTGAAATGTAGAACACACATTTTCGGTTGTAGTTTTTATGATACAACAACACCATAGATATTTCTTGAAAATATACATCTTTGTATTAAATTAAAAAACATATTATAATTAATTATTTTTGTTTTATAGACTAATATAGAACTATATATATTAATAATTTTTTTAATGAATTTTAAAATATTTTAAAGGAGGAAGTGTGTTTCAATAGAAAGTATATAATACCACTTTCTTTTTTTAAAACCAAAATTAGTTTTAGAAAAGAAACCAATACTTGAATGTATTTTTAAAATTTTAATCGAATAAAAATTGATATTTTATTCCATGGGTATAGAAGAAATGAACTGATTTCTAAGTGAAATAACATTATTTCTTCTATTGAAACTATAAAAATTCTAAATGTGTTCAAATTCATTTCCTTCTTTAACTAGTTTCTAAGTAAGTGTAATATAATTATTTCTTTTATTAAAGTTTTATCAAACACACATAAAATTAGATATCTTCCATTGGTGATCATTAAAATTAGAAACAATGATTTTTAAGTGTGTTTAAACACTTAGGAAATATTCTTTAAAATATACAATATCATAAATAGTTATCAAACAAACTTGAAAAAAATCCTTAAATATATTTTTATCTAGATTTTTGGATTACCTTAAACTCTACACGCCAGTTAAAATTATGAAATAGTGATATTCCACCTTTTTTAATTGTACCATGATATTATATATTTTATATCAAATGTAATTGAAATCATAATAATTCTATGGGAATATTAATTGATATGTAATTATTTTATAATTATATGTATTTATAAAAATTACATTGTAAAATTGAACTATAAATACTAGAAAACTATAAAATAAATACTAAATGACACAAAATATAGTGCAAAAGTGTAATGGATATACTGAAAAAGAAAACTGGAAATACATAATGATATGGATTTCATTTGTGAAGTATAAAATAGTTCTACTTATTTTTTTATTAGAAAGGATTGATAACTATGTCAACTTTATTTGAATTAATTCATAATAGAAATAAAGAATGGAAGAAAATTCATTAAACATGTATATAATATATTAATTTATATTATATTCAAATGACAAATATGTATCATTATGTTAACAAACACTGAAGATATTTTTCTGAAGATAGTATTTTGTGAACTTGTATTAGAAGAAATGCCCTATAAGGAAATAAAAGAAAAATAATTCAGGTAAAAATGCCTGATATATTTATGTTGTCATTGTATCAATGAAAATAATTTTTAATTGATAATCTATACTATGTAATAATGTATTTTTTTGCAGGTTTTCTATTCATTTGGTTCACAGAATTGTTGAAATATTTGTTTTCTTATATATTTTATAAGATTAAGTGAATGTTAAAAGTATTTTGTTCACATGTTTAGTATTTGATTATAATGTTGAATTTAGTAATTTCAACACCAGTGTTTTCAAAGGCACCCAGCACAATAAGGTGCAGAGACCTCTTGAGGATGCATCGTGAGGTGCGGTGTGAGGTGCAATTAAGGCGGGCATACACATAATTAATTATATATAGTTTTTGAAAATATTTTAAATCTAAAAAAACTTAAATTAAATTAAAAAATAACCTAAATCATAATCAAATAATCAATCCTTAGAACCTAAACATGAAAATCAGGGTGCAACAAGGGGAGTGGGAAATCATGTTTTTATTTTGTATGTTATGTATTTTTTATTAATATATTAAATGTTATATTTAATATAATTATGTTTTTATAGTGTATGTTATTTTTTTATTAATATACTAAATGTTATATTTAATAGAATTAAGTCATTCCTTACCTGATTTCTATAGTTATTCCCTTTTCCCCGATCTCTGCTGTCACGAACCGAATTTGATCACCACCAAAACCGGCATCGAACCCAGCCTGTGACAAGGCCCTATGGGTGTTCCCAATCCCCATGGGATGGAAAAAGTGCCTGGGTATCATAAAATGAGAATTGGGAATGATTTACCCAAGTTTATAAACATAAAACAACAAATGAATCCAATAAAACAAATCTGGATTTTTCAAACCAAACAATGTTTTCCAAAAATTCAGAACTGAATTACGTAGTCTAAAACAACTCACCAGGACTATAACAAAGGTAAAAAACAAAAAATTAACATCCCAAGAACCTCAACATGGCAAGAGGCATCACCCTCAAGCCATCTCAACAACAATGTATCATGAATGACCAGTGAAAACCTGAACTGTTGGAAAAATGTTGTACCCAAAACTACGATAACAAAAATAACCAAGTTTACTTAAACCCAAGGGTGTAAGTAGGGTGTGATCCAATGCACATTAGTATACCACCACTAAGAGATTCCATGTGATAAACATTCAAAGATTAAAAGCATGAAAGTTTTCAAAAACATATAATTACTAGTTACAATTTCTAAAAGATGCAACTTAATAAAATCAGTTTTCAAGTGGGAAAATTTAAAGAATCAACACTTTTAAAATAAATTCAAAAGATAATGAATTTTCCAGGAAAATATACCATATTCCGATAGTAATTATAAAGGATCTAATGAGAACAAGCAATAGGAAAAATCCCCTACACACTAGCTAGATGTAGGTCCCAGGTACCTCGTATCTCAGTGGGAGTAAACTCAAAAAATATCCATTCTCATGCAAAATCCACTAGTAGGGAACATACCCATAACCTAGTGATCCCCAACCATCATCATAATAGTTTAGTTAGAGTTGTAATCATCAATCTTGCTAAGTGAAACTGAGGCCAAACCTCACGGATTCACTAGCGTACTAGTACACGTCCACCCACCTAGATACCCAGGTTTTCCCTCTATGCTCAAAAAAGTTAAACAAGCCAAGAAATATAGTTTTCACAAGAAAATATCACTTCCACATCACACATTAACCAAACATCCCCATGTACGTCACACAAGTCACAAATTCCACTTTTCATTCAAATGCTTTTTGAGATAAAACTCACACCAAAATAGCCCACAACACTTTTGTATAACTTTCACTATACAACACATCCTTTAACAATTTTATAAATTCCCTCAAAATATGATCAACATCACATAAAATCCCACTCACATGTTTCATAAAACCCTTTTGATAAAAAAAATCCATTTTTCACCTCGCACTCACACAAACAGCCCACATCATGTTCACACCTCTTTCATATTTCAAAAAATCCATTAAATTTTTTTATAAAACATTTCCAAGAGGATACACATCACATGAAAGACCTATTCACATTCAAAATGGTCCATTTGAAATTATAAACAATCCAAAACAGTTTTCCAATATGGTTTCACCTCTTACATAAATCATTAAACCATTTAAAACCTTCATAAAACAATTCTAAAGAGTGTACGAAAGATTTTCACATAAAACCCATTTCAAAACCATATTTCAAGGACAAAATCACACCAATAAAAATTCAAAACATAATTGGAAGCCCCATAAACATTTATTAAACTACCCCCAGTGTTATACAAACACATTAAACAATACCACAAAAGATCCACATGAAAATCACACATTTTCAAAATCACTTTCAAGAAGTACAATAAGGTTTTACACCTTAAACCCATTAAAAAACCTCTTTAAAACCTAATGGAACACCAATACCCTACCAAATTAGAATTTTCAAACCAAACAAGATTTATTAAACCAATTTCATATGTTATAAAACACACCCAAACAATAACCAAAGGGTTACACATGAAAAACACCCAATTTTAAGCTAAAAGGAAACTATAAAAATAAATGCTTAACCAAATCCAACATAAATAGTTTTCGCACCACACACAACATATTAGGAACATTCATAACTAGTAATTCAAGCAAAATAACTCATCTAGAAATGGTTACACATGGAATCCCCTACCTTTTATGTTGAAACCCTCAAAACATGGTGCGAAACATCAACCGCACCACCACCAAACCTCAAGGAAGATAAATCCATCCCTGGACCACAATATTTGACAAAAAAGAAACCAAATAAAACCCTATGTTCGAACCTCAACTTTTGGACATGAGGAACTTCAAGAAAGGGTGAAAGAAACCCTAAGGAAGGGGAAGAAGTCAAGGAAAGAAACACTTACTTGAAACATCTTAAATCAAATGAACAAAATACACCAAAATTTGAATCTCCAAGCGACAAAACCTGATATGGAGGCTCTAATGGGAATGATAAGGTCAAGTGGGGACTAAAATGGGGAAAAAGAGTGAAAATTAAAAGATTTATGAAAGAATAAACTTACCTTCTCAAATCTGGTTGATTTGAGAAACCCTAATAAGTTTTCCCTCCTCCATGAGAAAAATGAGGTCCAAAGTGGAAAAAAATAATGGGCGTGAGGCTCGGGATTTTGGATTCAGGTGGGAGGTGGAATAATTGGAATATAGTAAATAATGTGTAATTTATTAAAGACTTAAAAAAATTTAAAACTGGAAATGGCTCATGTGTTGGCCCAATTCCAAATTAATTCACTCAAACCCAAAATGTTAATGGATTCAAAAAGGGTCCAAATGGACATGGTGATTTTTATAGGTCAAGGAGGAAAAGTGGGAAGTGGAATGGATGAAAAATTTTAAAAAATGAAGGTGTTATAAAAGAAATAAAATGTATTTTTTAAATCTGGAATTGGGCTCAGGGTTTGGACCAAATTTTGAAAACCATCCATTTCCCCCAAAATGAATGGAAAACCCCCAAAACAAAGAAAGAATGGAAATTAAATGAAAAATAAATTTAAAAGAAGTCATGGATGTGACAATTATCCCCACCATAAAACTTTTCATCCCCAGAAAGACACAACAAGGCCAAATACAAAAACAAAACCCAACCGATAAACCAAGAAGTAATTCTTTTCCATGATTCGCCCCCAAAGGCCAAAACACCTCCAGTTATCATTTAAGGAAGGATTAATCTCACAAAAAAAACTTAAACCACTTTCCTGAAACAATCAAGCACATTTAGGCTTTATCCCAAATGAAAACACCTCAAACACAAGCTGAACAATACTCAATCAATTTACCTAAACAAATAACAACATCAAACAAAGTTACACTTACCCTAATATAAATAAACCCTTGGGAACTCTCCAATCTCAATGTTTACCCAATAAATATGTAGGTAGTTAGATATCTACAAATGATAATACCTACTTCCAAGACAAGACCAAGGAAAAAAAATCCGAGTTACTCATATGAAGAGACACAGATGGGTTCCCCATCATAAGAGACAACTTAAATTTTTTTCCAAGACAGAATCAGGACACTAACAGGGGGAGGCCCAAACAGACTCCCTAGTACAAGGGGTATAAATCCATTAGAAATTTCCAAAATAATATGCATGATACCCTTGGTGGGTCTCCCCACCACAAGAACCAACCATATTAACCGACTGGCGTGGGCCGACAGGAAAAGTCCTCCAAAATTTTGATGATTTGGGAAGGCTTCACAATTAGTCCACATGGTTTTGGAAACCGTGCACTAGCTGTGAAGACCATTATTTCCACATGGATTCCTAACACATGGTCACTACTAATCGTGCACAAATCGCATGCTCAGCCTCTCTAGAAAAATTTGAATCCATTCTCCAAAGACTCAATGGAAACAAAGGGGGGGTGATATCGGGTGATGACATGGGTACAAGGCCCTCCACCAATTTCCACTAAACGAGAACAATAGAAGAAAGATAATGAAACCATAGGTTTAAACTATTCCTATCTTTGATACTGAGGATAAGACTTTGTACAAGGGTTTAAACGACACTGGGGTTTCCCCTGACTACGCGCCAGCTTCTCTCCAGGACCTATGATTGGAGCTCAAAATATTAAAGCATCTTCGGCCTCGCAGTTAGGATATGGAAACCCCTGTGTGGATCTTATTATTTCTGTGCCACAAACAACTACACCACATACCCCGATTGGCTCACCAAGACATAACACACTCCATAACTCACTTTACCGAAACCTGACATTTCACTGAAACAAGGGATCAGAAGATGCACACACATCGCACCTTATTTCTTTGGGTGAGAAACAATAGAAGGGCATGACACGTATAAACACCTTCCTCTAAGATAGAGGATTTGATGTTTTTCCCAAGGGAAACATACTCCCAACATAATATAGAACCTTAGAGGATTGGGTGACCTTCATCTTTACAATCAAATGAGCACACAACATCACAATGTGTCACCAAACATGACATTTGTGATTGATAGAAACAAAACATGGAACAAGACCTTTTTCCAAGTCCCTAAACAACAAAAAAGTCCAAAAAGTGGACAAAATAGCCTTTCATGACCAGAATCCCAAAATTAGTGGTTTAACAAGAACTCTTGCTTCAAAAAAACTATGAATAATCCAGAGGACCTCTTAGACACCATCGAGACACTCATCCACACTAACAACCCCAGAACACTTCCACCTTCGATTATTCAGGAAACTTAAGAAACTAAGGTCTCTTTCAACCTTCCACAAGCACTATCCGACTACAATAGGATCCAAAAATGAAACAAATGAATGGGTGTAGACTCAATCAACAAAGATCTATAAAATATTACTTATATTGATTAACTAGATGATTTTCCAATGGCGAAACAATAAGGGTTGCACTTCAGTTGTGCTTTAACCCTTAATGGGGGTGTGCCTTATCCAATAAGAGAACACAAGGACCCAACCAAGCTGGTCCATTGTTCAAAACATGCCACAAACCAGATCCAAACACATGAAGTGAACCACCGTAAAGGTTTCCTGAAACATATCTCAAAAGAGACTACTAACCGGTCCTACTATCCAACTTGTCGTCCAAACACAAACCCAAAACATGGTTCGAACAAGAGGGGTTCATGGACCCAAAAAATCCCAGAACATCAACATTTTCCAAAAACACATAATATACACCATCCCAAACAATTCAAAAAGACATCATGTTTTTATTTAAAAACATTTATTTGAAAAAAATGGTTCAACGGTTAGCGTATCCACCAATGGTACCCCATGGGCCTCACACATGCATGTTGTTGTGCCACACCAAGCACCATCCTCATATCCATCCTAGCACTCATCCAGTCATGCCATAAACCATCCATAATCCCATATAACCCCATGCATGTGGTCTCTCATGAAAATACCAAAAATTAAAATAAGAATTCATTCCACTTTTCAAAACCAAAACGGTTATCCAACACATCCTTTTTCTCAAAACTACTAACCATAAGATCAAAATACCAATTCACATCTTAAAAAACTTTTCAAAAAGACACAAACATTTATAAAAGAACTCAATTTCATGTTATTCACATAAATTTCAAAACATCTCATCCCATTAAAACACCCTTTGATTATTTATAAAAATTTATTGGAAACACATTTTCAAAACCAACTTCTATATAGTTCCTGATTTTAAAAGAGGTATAAGCACACCATTTTTAATTTCAAAATAATTCTGAAAATTCAGTTCCACCATTTATTAAATTAAACCATTCCCTCTTTATTTGAAAATAATTTCAAAAAAACTTTTTTCTTATTAAAACCAAGTCACTTTAAAACCAAAGTTCCAAGATTTCAAAACTAAAGAACACAAGACAATGCGAGAGGAAACTAGTTTCAGTGGGTAACTTG
Organism: Viscum album; assembly: GCA_963277665.1. NCBI lineage: Eukaryota > Viridiplantae > Streptophyta > Magnoliopsida > Santalales > Viscaceae > Viscum > Viscum album. Next base: position 1,313,093,854 of record OY728126.1, on the reverse strand, counting down.
AACGTATGGTTGGAGGCTATATTCCAATCACTTCACTCTCATAGAGAGTGTTCTAGGGAATATCCCTGGCTCCACATGGCTTGCCAGGCCCTGCGAGCTCATGAAGACTATTAACCCAACTCTCTTTTAATTTACCATAATCATAATTAAACCAAGAAAACCAAAGGAATCTGAAAGGTCCTGACTTCCCATGGAGACATGAATCTCGTCATGAGGTGTGGTGATCAGACACACTACTCATAACCTAAATTCCAAGTCCCGATAATCCTAACTCCAGACTATCCTGACTGTTCCCCAAATAACATGACCCAAAGAGAGCGAACCTCCTCTGATACCATTTTGTCACGAACCGAATCTGATCACCATCGAAACCGGCACCAGACCAAGCCTGTGACAAGGCCCGAAGGGCATTCCCAATCCCGATGGGTAGGCACAAGTGCCTGGGTATCATAAAATGAGAATTGGGAATGATTTACCCATGTTTATAAACATAAAACAATAAATGAACCTAATAAAACGAATCTAGATTTTGCAAACCAAACAATGTTTTACAAAAATTCAGAACTGAATTACATAGTCTAAAACAAATCACCAGGACTATAACAATGGTACAAAACCAAAAATGAATATCCAAAGAACCTCAACATGGCAAGAGGCATCGCCCTCAAGCCATCTCCACAACACTGCATCATGAATGACCGGTGAAAACCCAAACTATTGGCAAACAATTTGTACCCAAACCCGCGACAAAAAAAAATACCAAGTCTACTTACACAAAAGGGTGTAAGTAGGGTGTGAGCCAATGCCTAGTAGTATACAACCACTAAGATATTCTATGTGATAATCATTCAAAGATGAAAAGCATGCAAGTTTTCAAAAACATATAATTTCTAGTTACAATTTCTAAAAGATGCAACTTAAAAAAATCAGTTTTCAAGTGGGATAATTTAATGAATCAACATTTTTAAAATAAATTCAAAGATACTAAATTTTTCCATACAAATATACCATATGCCGACAGTAAGTATAAAGTTTCTAATGAGCACAAGAAATATGAAAAAACCCATAGGCACTAGCTAGCTGTGGGTCCCAGGTTCCTCGTATCTCGGTGAGAGTAACCACAAAAAATATCCATTATCGTGAACGAGACACTAGTAGGGAACATACCCATAACCTAGTGGTCCCAAATCATCATCATCATCATAGTTTTTTTAGAGTTGAAAGCGTCAATCTTGCTAAGTGAAACTAAGGCCAAACCCCACAGATTCATTAGCATACCAGTACACGTCCACCCACCTAGACACCCGGGTTTTCTTTTTTGTGCTCAAACAAGTTCAACAAGACAAGAAATATAGTTTTCACAAGAAAATATCACTTCCACATCACAAATTAACCAAACAACTAGATGTACATCACACAAGTCACAAATTCCAATTTTCATTCAAATGCATTTTGAAATCAAACTCACACCAAAATAACACACAACACTTTTTGCATAGCTTTCACAATAAAAAACATCCTTTAAAAATTTTATAAAGTCCCCAAAAATATGCTAAATATTACATAAAATCCCAATCATAGGTTTTATAAAACCCTTTTGATAAACAAAATCCATTTTTCACCTCGCACTCACACAAACAACCCACATCACGTTCACACCTCTTTTACATTTCAGTAAATCCATTAATCATTTTTATAAAAAATTTAAAAGAGAATACACATAACATGAAATACCTATTCACATTTAAAATGGTCCATTTGAAATTATAAAAAATCGAAAACTATTTTCCAATATGGTTTCACCTCTTACATAAATCATTAAACCATTCAAAACTTTCATAAAAATATTCTAAAGATTGTATGAAAGCTTTTCACATAAAACCCATTTCAAAACCATATTTCAAGGGAAAAATCACCCCAATAAAAATTAAAAACCTAATTGGAAGCTCAAAAAATATTTATTAAACTACCCTCAAGTGTTATACAAACACCTCAAACAATACCACAAAAGATCCACCTGAAAAGCACACATTTTCAAAATCACTTTCAAGAAGTACAATAAGGATTTACACCTTAAACCCATTAAAAAAACCTCTTTAAAACCTAATGAAACACCAATAACCTACAAAATCATAATTTTACTCCCAAACAAGATTTATTAAACCAATTTCATATGTTATAAAACACACCCAAACAATACCCAAAGGGTTACACATGAAAAACACCCAATTTTAAGCTAAAATGAAACTATAAAAATAAATGCTTAACCAAATCCAACATAAACAGTTTTCGCACCACACACAAAATATTAGGAACATGAATAATTGGTAATTCAAGAAAACTAAATCATCTAGAAATGATTACACATGGAACCACCTACTTTTATGTCAAAACCCTCAAAACATGGTGCGAAACATCAACCGCACCACCGCCGCACCTCAAGGAATATAAATCCAGACCTAGACCAAAATATTTGACAAAAAAGACACCAAATCAAAGCCTAATTTCTATCCTCAACTTATAGGCATGATGAACTTCATGAAAGGGTGAAAGAAACCCTAAGGAAGGGGAAGAAATCAAGGAAAGAAACACTTACTTGAAACATCTTGAATCAAACGAACCAAATACACCAAAATTTAAATCTCCAAGCAACCAAATCTGATATGGAGGATCTAATGGGGGTAATAAGGTCAAGTGGGGACTGAAATGGGGGAAAAATAGTGAAAATTAAAATATTTATGAGAGAATCAACTTACCTTCTCAAATATGGACGATTTGAGGAACCCTAATAAGTTTTTCCCCACTCCGTGAGGCAAATGAGGTTCAAAGTGAAAAAATGAATAATGGGGGAGAGGCTCAGGATTTTGGCTTCAGGTGGGATGTGGAATCACGAGAATACAGTAAAAAATGAGTATGTTATTAAAGACTTAAAAAAAATTTAAAAATGGAAATGGCTCACGGGTTTGCCCAATTCCAAATTAATTCACTCAAACCCAAAATTCTAATGGGTTGAAAAAGGGTCCAAATGGATATGGTGATTTGGATAAGTAATAGGTGTAAAAGTGGGAAGTGTAATGGATGAAAAATGTTAAAAAATTAAGGAGTTATAAAAGAAATAAAATTTATTTTTAAATCTGGAATTGGGCTCACAGTTTGGCCCAAATTTTGAAAACCCTCCATTTCCACCAAAATGAATGGAAAACCCCCAAAACAAAGAAAGAATAGAAATTAAATGAAAAATACATTTAAAAGAAGTCATGGATGTGAAAATTCTCCCCACCATAAAACTTTCCATCTTCGGAAATCCACAACAAGGACAAATACAAAAACCAATCTCAACTAATAAAACAAGAAGTAATTATTTTCCATGATTCGCCCCTAAAGGCCAAAACACCTCGAGTGATGATTTAAGGAAGGATTACTCTCACAAAAAAAACTTAAACCACTTTACTGAAACAATCAAGAACATTCAGGCTTTATCCTAAATAAAAACTCCTCAAACACAATCTGAACAATAATCAATCAATTTTCCTAAACAAACAACAACATCGAACAAAGTTACACTTAACCAACTATAAATAAACCCTTGGTCACTCTCCAATATCAATGTTTCCCCAAGTAATATGTAGGTAGTTATATATCTCCAAATGATAATACCTACTTCCAAGACAAGACCAAGGACATAAAATCCAAGTTACTTGTATGAAGAGACACAAATGGGCTCCCCACCATAAGAGACAACTTAAAATTTTTTCCGAGAAAGAATCAGGACACTAATAGGGGGAGGCTCGAACAGACTCCCTAGTACAAGGGGTATACATACATTATAAATTTCCAAAATAATATGCATGATACCCATGCTGGGTCTCCCCACCATAAGAACCAACCATCTTAACCAATCGGTGTGGGCCGAAAAGAAAAGAACCCCAAAACTTTAATGATTTGGGAAGGCTTCACAATTAGTCCACACGGATTGGGAAACCATGCACTAACTGTGTAGGTCATTTTTTCTGCATGTATTCGGACACATGGTCACTACTAATCGTGCACAAGCCGCGTGATCAGCCTGTCTAGAAAAATTTCAATCCATTCTCCAAAGACTCAATGGAATCCAGGGGGGAGATATTGGGTGATGACATGGGTACAAGGCCCTCCACCTATTTCCACAGAATGAGAACAATAGAATAAAGATAATGAAACCATAGGTTTAAAATCTTCTTATCTTTCATACTGAGGATAATACTTTGTACAAGGGTTTAAACGACACTGGGGTTTCCCCTGACTACACGCCAGCTTCTCTCCAGGACCTATGGATGGAGCTCACAATATTGAAGCATCTTCGACCTCACAGTTAGGCCATGGAAACCCCTGTGTGGAAATTCTTCTTTCGGTTCGACAAATAACTACACCGCATACCCCGATGGGTTCACGAAGACATAACACACTCCATAAATCACTTTACAGAAACCTGAAATTTCACTGAAATAAGGGATCAGAAGATGCACACACATCCAACCTTGTTTCTTTGGGTGAGAAACAACATAAGGGTAGGACACGTATAAAAACCTTCCTTTAAGATAGAGGATTTGATGTTTTTACCAAGGAAGACATACTCCCAACATAATAGAGAACCTCAGATGATTGTGCGACCTTTACCTTTATAGTCAAATGAGCACACAACATCACAATGCATCACCAAACATGACCTTTGTGATTGATAGAAAGAATACATGGAACGAGACCTTATGCCAAGTCCCTAAACAACAGACAAGTCCAAAAAGTGGACACAATAGCCTTTCATGACCAAAATCCCAAAATTGGTGGTTTAACAAGAACTCTTGCTTCAAAGAAACTATGAAGAACCCAAAGGACCTCTTAGACACCATCGAGACACTCATCCACACTAACAACCCCAGAACACTTCCACCTTCGACGAATCAGGAAACTTAAGAAACTAAGGTCTCTTTCAACCTTCCACAAGAACTATCCCACTACAAGAGTATCCAAAAATCATCAAAATGAATGGGTGTAGACTCAATCAACAAAGATCAATAAAACATTGCTTATATTGATCAACTGGAGGATTTTCCAATGGTGAAACAATATGGGTTGCACTTCAGTTGTGCATTAACCCTTAATGGGGGCGTACCTTATCCAATGAGAGAACCCAAGGACCCAACCAAGCTGGTCCATTGATCAAAACTTGCCACAAACCAGATCCAAACACATGAACGGAACCACTGTAGAGGTTTGTTGAAACATAACTCAAAAGAGACTACTAACCAGTCCTTCTATCCAATTTGCCGTCCAAACACAAACCCAAAATAGGGTTCGAATAAGAGGGGTTCATGGACTCAAAACATCCCACAACATCAACATTTTCTAAAAGCACATAATATACACCATCCCAAAAAATTCAACTTGACATCATGTTTTTCTTTAAAAACATCACTTTAAAAACAATCGGTTCAACGGTTAGCGTATCCACCAATGGTACCCCATGGGCCTTACACATGCATGTTGTTGTGCCACACCGAGAAAAATCCTCATATCCATCCTGGCACTCATCTAGTCATGACATCAACCATCCATAATCCCATTAAACCCCATGAATGTGGTCTCTCATGAAAATACCAGAAATTAAAATAAAAATTCATTCCACTTTTCAAAACCAAAACGGTTAACCAACACATCCATTTTCTCAAAACCGCTCACCACAAGATCGAAATACCAATTCAAATCTTACAAAACTTTTCACAAAGACAAAAAAATTTAGAAAAGAAATCACTTTCAAGATATTCACATAAATTTCAAAACATCTCATCCCATTAAAACACCCTTTGATTTTTTAGAAAACTCTATTGGAAACACATTTTCAAAACCTACTTCAAAATAGTTTTTGATTTTAAAAGAGGTATAAGCACACCATTTTTCATTTAAAAATAATTCTAAAAATTAAGTTCCACCATTTCATAAATTAAACCATTCCCTCTTTATTTGAAAATCATTTCACAAAAACTTTTCACTTCTTAAAACCAAGTCACTTTAAAACCAAAGTTCCAAGATTTCAAAACAAAATAACACAAGATAATGCGAGAAGAAACTAGTTTCAGTGGGTGACTTGAACATATGGTTTGAGGCCATATTCTAATCACTTCACTATTATAGAGAGTGTTCTAGGGAATATCCCTAACTTCACATGGCTTTCCAGGCCCTGCGAGCTCATAAAGACCATTAACCCAACTCTCTTTTAATTTCCCCTAATCATCATTAAACCAAGAAATCCAAAGAACTCTGAAAGGACCTGACTTCCCCTAGAGACGTGAATCCCATCATGAGGTCTGGTGATCAGCCACACTACTCATAACCGAAATTCTAAGTCCTGGAAATCCAAACTCCAGACTATCCTGACTGTTCACCAAATAACATGACCCAAAGAGAGCGAACCCCCTCTGATACCATTTTGTCACGAACCGAATCTGATCGCCATCGAAACCTTCACCAAACCCGGCCCGTGAAAAATCCTGAAGGGCGTCCCCGATCCCCATGGGCTGGAACAAGTGCCTGGGTATCATAAAATGAGAATTGGGAATTATTTACCCAAGTTTATAAACATAAAACAACAAATGAATCCAATAAAACGAATATGGATTTTCCAAACCAAACAATGTTTTAAAAAAATTCAGAACTGAATTACATAGTCTAAAACAACTCACCTGGACTATAAAAAAGGTACAAAATCTAAAATGAACAGCCCAAGAACCTCAACATGGAAAGAGGCATCACCCTCAATACATCTCCACAACACTGCATCATGAATAACTGATCAAAACCCAAACTGTTGGAAAAAAAGTTGTACCCAAAACTGCAACAACAAAAATAACCAAGTCTACTTACAACCAAGGGTGTAAGTATGGTGTGATAAAATTACCAATAGTATACCACCACTAAGATATTCCATGTGATAAACATTCAAAGATTAAAATCATGCATGTTTTCAAAAACTTGTAATTTCTTGTTACAATTTCTAAAAGATGCAACTTAAAAAAATCAGTTTTCAAGTGGGCTAATTTAAAGAATCAACACTTTTAAAATAAATTCAAAAGATACTGAAATTTATACAGACAAATATACCATATGCCAACGGTAAGTATAAAGGATCTATTGAGCAAAAGCAATAGGAAAAAACCCCTAGGCACTAGCTAGCTGTGGGTCCAGTAGGGAACATAACCATAACCTAGTGGTCCCCAATCATCATCATCATAGTTTATTTAGAGTTGTAAGCGTAAATATTGCTAAGTGAAACCGAGGCCAAACCCCACGGATTCACTAGCATACTAGTACACGTCCACCCACCTAGATACCCAGGTTTTCCCTTTTTGATCAAACATGTTAAAAAAGAAAAAAAAATAGTTTTCACAAGAAAATATCACTTCCACATCACACATTAACCAAACAGCCCCATGTACATCACAAAAGTCACAAATTCCACTATTCATTCAAATGCATTTTGGAATCAAACTCACACTAAAATGGCCCATAAAATTTTTTGCATAACTTTCACAATAAAACACATCCTTTAACAAATTTATAAAGTCCCTCCAAATATGATAAACATCACATAACATCCCAATCACATGTTTCATAAAACCCTTTTGATAAACAGAATCCACTTTTCACCTCGCACTCACACAAACAGCCCACATCACGTTCACACCTCTTTCACATTTCAGTAAATCCATTAAACATTTTTATAAAACATTTACAAGAGGATACAAATCACATGATAGACCTATTCACATTTAAAATGGTACATTTTAAAGTATAAACAATCCATAATAGTTTTCAAATATGGTTTCACCTCTTATATAAATCATTAAACCATTCAAAACTTTCCTAAAACAATTCTAAAGAGTGTACAAAATCTTTTCACATAAAACCCATTTCAAAACCACATTTCAAGGACAAAATCACACCAATAAAAATTCAAAACAAAATTGGAAGCCCCAAAAACATTTATTAAACTACCCTCAAGTGTTATACAAACACCTCAAACAATACCACAAAAGATCCACATGAAAAGCACACATTTTCAAAATCTCTTTCAAGAAGTACAATAAGGTTTTACACCTTAATACCAATAAAAAAACCTCTTTAAAACCTAATGGAACACCAATAACCTACCAAATCAGAATTTTCAGCCCAAAAGAAATTTATTAAATCAATTTCATATGTTATAAAACACACCCAAACAATACCCAAAGGGTTACACATGAAAAACACCCAATTTTAAGCTGAAATAAAACTATAAAAATAAATGCTTAAACAAATCCCACATAAACAGTTTTCGCACCACACACAACATTTTAGGAACATGAATAATAAGTAATTCAAGAAAACTAACTCATCTAGAAATGATTACACATGGAATCATCTACCTTTTATGTCGAAACCCTTGAAACGTGGTGCGAAACATCAACCGCACCACCGCCGCACCTCAAGGAAGAAAACTCCAGCTCTAGACCACAATATCTGACCAAGAAGACACCAAATCAGAACCTAGGTTCTAACCTCAACTTTTGGACATGAGGAACTCTAAGAAAGGGTGAAAGAAACCCTAAGGAAGGGGAAAAAATCAAGGAAAGAAACACTTACTTGAAACATCCCGAATCAAACGAACCAAATACATCAAAATTTGAATCTCCAAGCAACCAAACCTGATATGGGGGATATAATGGGGATGATAAGGTCAAGTGGGGACTGAAATGGGGGAAAAAGAGTGAAAATTAAAAGATTTATGAAAATATCAACTTACCTTCTCAAATATGGACGATTTGAGGAACCCTAATAATTTCCCCCCTACTCCGCAAGGAAAATGAGGTCCAAAGTGGAAAAATGAATAATGTGGGTAACGCTTGGGATTTTGGGTTGAGGTGGGAGGTGGAATCATAGGAATATAGTCACAAATGAGTAAGTTATTAAGGACTTAACAAAACAATTTTAAACTAGAAATGGATCAAGGGTTGGCCCAATTCCAAATTAATTCACTCAAACCCAAAATGCTAATGGATTAAAAAATGGTCCAAATGGACATAGTGATTTGGACAGGTCATAGGAGGAAAAGTGGGAAGTGTAATGGATGAAAAATGTTAACAAATGAAGGAGTTATAAACAAAATAAAATTTATTTTTAAATCTGGAATTGGGCTCACGGTTTGGCCCAAATTTTTAAAACCCTCCATTTCCACCAAAATGAATAGAAAACCCCCAAAACAAATAAAGGATGTAAATTAAATGAAAAATACATTTAAAAGAAGTCATGGATATTACATCTGCGATCACCCTCACCAACGATTTCTAGCATCCTTCCACACCACCCCCAATTTATAGAATCCTTCCCAGCCACCTCCAATTTCCATGATGTCAACCTATTGCCCTCACCCACCCACCCCTTTAGTACCCCTGATCTCGGCCGATCACCCTCACCGCCGACGACCATAGATTTGTTTCCATCCTACCTACCATGATCTCTGCTGCCACCCCTTGATATTATCGCTCACCCCCAGTCTCTGCCGCCTTCTGTGTGCTATACAATCTCTTCTCCCCCTATCCCAGCATCCACCCATGCACCTTACATAGCCTTGAAATTTTAGCACCCCATGGTTTAGAGTGAGAGGTACACACCTTTGGCACACCTTAGTGAGGTCGCATTGTAACAACCCGAGATTTTATGAGAAATATTATTTTTAATTACTTTGATGTCTTGTGTTTTACGCTACACCAAGATTATCTTTTACTATACGCAACACCGTATTAGCTTGCAGTATATGCAACACTATTCTTGTCTAGTGTTACACACTATTTGAAGTTCGTTTTGTGGAAATTATTCTACACAATATTAAGTATAGATTTTTTTTAATGTATAAATGAAATAAGTTTTGATTATGTTATACGCAACACCAAACGGATATTTCACTACACGCAGCCCTGACTTGGCTTGCATTGCACGCAATCAAGACCTTCTTCGATAGCGTGTGTAGTACGAAATACCAAGTTTCACTAAACAAGATATTATTATAATATTATTACGAACTAGATGTTACGAATAGTAATACCCAATTTTTGAAATTTTATCTTTCAAAATGGACTTCATTTTTGGATTCGGAATATCGAAATTAGCTTAGGGTGAAATTTTGGTATTTTTCTGAAAACTTTCAATTTTTTATAAATAGTGAAAACACTGGGTTACTATTTAAAAACCGACTTTTTATTTAAATAATTATTTATTTTATTTAACTTTATTTTAGGTAAAAATTGATACATAATACCAATATAAGTTCAATGTAATTAATTGGAGTCATTTTATAATAATTTTAGATATATAAAATTTTTATTGAACTTTTCACCGTCTTTTACCCACCTACTAGGAGAATTTGCAAATTTACATAAAACTTAATTTTACCGCTTCTGTGAATGGAATTTCAAAAATCCGAGAGACACGGTTGATTTTAGTAAGTAAAATGTGGTTCAATGAGATAAAAATAATTTTTGGTGAATAGTAACTTCTTACTTTTATTTACCCCGGTTAAAAGTAAATAGGGTAATTAAGGGTAAAAATGATATTATTATTACCCTAACACAAGTCCTAATTCTATTGGACAAGTTTAATTCGACCAAAAACAACCTTAGGAATAAAATATGACCATTTAGGCCCACTTATATTAGATTAGGACATTTATTATTAATTTATTTAAAGAAGGGTTCAAATAGTTAAAATCAAAGTTTAATAAATAAATCATTTTTAATATAGGGAAATACATAAGATAAATTAGAGTATAAATATTAATTAGAAAGATAAAAAGATTTCCTACATAATGGTGTTTTATTTATAATTTTTAGACATTAAATAATTTAATTTATTTATGACACAATGATGATGCAATAATTATCTTATTAATGAAATATTGACATAATTGATGTTATAAGTACCCAAATAAATGTAATTTGATACTTTTTATGAATTACACAAATTTTATAGGTTAATATGACATGTTATTATTGATTTAGTTAACTTTTTTCGAACTAATAATTCTGTTAAGAGTTTCACAAAAAATCAATTACCAAATAGTGTCAAAATTGACATAAAATAGTTTTTAAAACAAATATTATATTATTAATTGTTATTTTATTCCTAAAAATCTAAGGGTCAGCCAAATTAATTAGATACGGTTATATATATTAATAATAAAAAACTTTTGGTTCTTTAGGATTGTTATATTAAGTTTATTAACCTTATAGTGTAAGAAAACAAGAAGACACGATAAAAGAAAAATTATTTAACTTAAAGTTAAATCTAAATGATAAGGTTAAAATAGTAACCTAAAATTGTCCAAATTTTATTGGATGAGAGGATTTCGACCCATCCCCACCTTAGATTCGAAATAAATAAATTTGGAGCTATTAAAAACCGAATATGACTTTATAATAAAATAATATTTTGAGTTTTTCCAAAGGTGCCCCTCTCCTCCCTTATAAAAGGACACCTCCTCCCTCTCTTCCTCACACCACTTTGAGCCTTCAAGCTCGACCAACCCCTAAAAATTTATCTTCTCCACTTCTCTAGAAACATCCAAGAGGTTCTGGACCTTCAAAGACCAATCTTAGTGCCCTAAGAGGAGGTTTCAAAGAGGCGCTTCAAAGAAGAGGTAATGTCTGTTACCGATTCTTTCAACTTTATTTCTTCTTCCACTTATTCTTATTTATTTGTTTCATTATGAAGTAATAACATCAGTATCAGTCGTATACTGATATTTTATTATAAGTATTATACAACCCTATTTCACCATCTATCCATCCTACGGAAAATGAAATCACCGCGCGTGCGTACGTAAGAAATACCGTCTCCACGCCGTGGTGTAATCTATTTTCCACCACCACCTTACTTGGATTGGTATAATGGTATAAATAATGACTATATATGATTATTTTAAATTGATATTGATTCTGAAATAGTATAAATACACTTCAATACAATTCCACGATCATGGTAACGATATCATCGCTCGTGCGTACGTACGAAATACCGTCTCCACGATGTGATGCAACTCGTTCTACATGATATTCATTGAATAATGATTATATAAATGAATTGAATGAATAAATATGATATATAGTACACCAATACCATTCTGGAAATGCGGTATCTATAACCAAAAGAGAAGAATACGAATTTATTTGACAAAACACGCATAAGAACAAAAATTAATAAACACCCGAATAACAAGTAGCAATGAAATATTACTAATAAGAAGCTAAGAATATGACCATATATGATATCATAACAATGAGTATGATTCTGGAATAAGTAAATGACATTATTTAATCATTATACAGGAGGTTCAGACACTTACGAAGCAAATCAGACCTAAGGTAAGGGATAATTTTTCAAATCTCATTTTTATCCGAGATTGCTTATTCGTAAGTATTTACCGGGGTTATTTCTGTCATCCATGTCCATGTTTTATAAAAGTGTTTTCATGTATGTTTAAATTCATTTTTATCCATTTTGACTTTTACTACATGGTATGTAAGGAATCATTCTTTTGTTTACGTTACGAGGTACTTTTTTGACTTTTCCGGCAATAGTACGAGAAAAATGTTTTTTTAAATTATACGGAACGAACGGATTTTTACGGTTTTATAAAGCCTTATTTTCATGAAGCTTCCTCCAAAATATTTCATGACTATTTTCAACAAAATATTTTTCTTTTAAAATTGCATGATGTTTTTTGAAAAGAAATTTATTTTGAAGAAGAAAGGATATTTTCCTCAAGAATTCATTTCAAGTGTTTTATCAAAACCATTTTACATCTAAGATGAAATTATTTCATATGTGTATGTTTCAAGTGTAATGTCTCTATTATTTACATGTTTTCACTTTTCTTATTATTAAATGATATCCATTTCTTTTATATGGATTATGTGATGATGGGATGATGTTTATGAAACCCATTTTATTCGTTGGGTTATTATGAATGATGTATGTTTATTTTGTGGCACAGGTATGAATGATTTCATTATGAGATGGGTGGGACCTATATCTACCTCCAATTCATTGGGTAAAGATTTATATCTCATGAGATAGACATGGATGGAACGGTAAGTTAATCCGGTTCAGTGTTACAGGACTGAAACGAGGAGTGAACTTGATTCAGAAAGGGACTTTGTCCACTAAGATGTTCTTGGGAGCAATTCCTTGGCTACTATGGAAATCATAACATGTGCTGAATGGTTTCCAAAATTACATGTTTTATTCCCATTATATTTTATCATGGTTTATGTTCCATTATGATATATTCCTTACGTACTTCCACGATTTATTTCTTTTCTCAAGATTTTGATGTTTAAATTTCATGTTCAAGTTTTTTCTTTCAAATGTTTATGGATTGTTTTATGTTCTCTATGTTTTCCCTTACTGATCATTTGAGCTCACCCTTTTTATGTTTTATTTTCCCCAGGCAATAAAGAAAGGTTTTAGGTAAGGAAACAAAAAGGGGAAGATCGTTATGGGAGTTGTTGAAGATCTTTCAATAGGATTAGAAGATTATATTCCGAGTTTCCAAAGACACTAAACTATTAAGGTCCTTGTGGGTCTGTTTTTGTTATGTATTAAGTATTCTGCAAAATTAATGTATTGTCCATGTACGTCAAGATTCGGGTCTCTACAGTTGATATCAGAGGAAAGGTTTAGTCAACCTTTGGAAACTAGGATGTGAAAACTTTAGTGATATCCCTAGAGATATTTCTAAGGTATGTCTAGGGATGTCCCTAAGGTTAAGTATAAGTGTAGGTTATAATCCTAGAATTACGGTAATGATCTTAGAATTAATCCTAAGATGTTAGATATTGAAGGTACTCCCCCTTTATTATGTTGTTTTACCTAGCATGATTTTTTCCTCTCACACTATTCTTTTTGGGTTTTAGACGATGGCTGGAACCCGAAGGAACCGTGTTAATCAATGTAATGGACAATGTAATGATTGTCCTCCTGAACAAACCAATGTTATGGGAGATGGGGTGAAAAATCTTATTTCTATACTTACACTTTCTATGAATCATTCTGGACTTCCAAATGAGCAGATAAGGGAACAATATTCTATTGAGTCCTTCATGAGGCAACGTCCACCTTCTTTTAGTGGGTCTTCCGATCCACTTTTTGCTGAACAATGGATCAGTACAACTGAAAATATATTTTCAGTTCTTCAATGCTCTGAACATGATAAATTCATCTTAGTAGTATATCATTTGGAAGGTGAAGCTGATCAATGGTGGAATATTATCAAGAATACGAGGCCAAGAGATGAAATTGAGTCCATGGAATGGGACGAGTTAAAGAACTTATTTTTCAATAAGTACTTCCCTTGTATTCTTCGAACAAAGATGGAGAAGGAGTTTCTTGAACTAAAGAAAAAGGATGATGAATCTATTGGTATATACAAAGCGAATTTTAAAAGTCTTGAAAGGTATGCATCAGGCTTTATCATCCAACCTGAAAGTAAAGTTGATCAATTCTTTAGTGGATTAAAACCAAATCTTCGAAGGGCATTAGCTATAAGAGACATTAGTAGCTATGAAGAAATTGTGTGTTGTGCTATCAAGGTAGAACTAGAAGTTGGTGTAACATATCCATCTCATGGTTTTGACAAGAAACAAAAGATGAAGTTCAAGGATAAATCTCAGAACAATGGTGAAAAGAAGATGAATGATTCTTTATGCTCAAAGTGTGGAAAGAAGCATGGTGGAGATTGCCTAAAAGGTACTAGAAAATTCTTTAAGTGTGGAAAATAAGGTCATCGAGTAGTTGATTGTCGAAGTAATGGGAAAAAGGTTGCTAATGATGTGAATAGAGAAAAGACTACAGAGAACTCTCCACCAACACTTCAATGCTTCAAGTTCAAGGAAATGGGGAATTATGCTAATAAATTCCCTGATCCATGGGTTAATGATGATCAACGTGAGCAACCTCTTAAAGCAAAGGATAAAGGGAATTCTCATGCGATCACTATTTGTGATGTTGAGTATGAAAATGATGTTGTGTAATGATTAAGTGTTTATGTAATGAGATTTTAAAATAGTATCATGGAATCTCATTTATGGTATTGTGGAATTTTGGAATATCTATGTATTGGTTTTCAATTATTATATGGTACTGGTAACCATGAAAAAGTTATTGAAATATTTTTTGAAAGCAGATGAAATGCGCATATGGAAGGGATAAAGAGAAAATAATATGATAGTAATCATTATCTCATGACTAAAATAAGGACAAAGTGATATCATGGTTTGAGTATATAGAAATTTTGGGATTTTGGTATGTGGAAAGAGTTAACTTTTGACAGCATTCATGTTTTCACTAAGGTTAAATGGGTATTCATTTTTCAAGAGAATACATGATTAAGGTATTAACATGATTGGAATGTGATCAACAAGATATATCGGGGATAAATGATGGTATTCACATGCTCGGTAGATGACATTTCTAGTAATTGTTTTCTTTATACTATAAGCTTGGACATAAGTATTTTGGATAAGCCTAAATATTTGAAATGGATTATGCTGAACATAAGTTAGTTTAAGGCTAGAAATGTTTTCGATATTATCGATGGAATGTCATAATGATGTAATTTTAGAAAAAGGAAAACCTGCAGGATGGGTGACAACCCGTCGCATCGGACAAGGCTGTGGGAATCGAACCCACAGCTGAAGTGAAACTGGCCTTTATCGTATACCACTGACCTACATGAAGTCCCTGGTTAGTAGAAACTAGTTTTATTTTATTAAGCGATATGATAGATGAATTATAAGTCCATGTTTGGAATCATATCTGATTAACCTCACCATACATGGACTTATGTATTCGATAAATTTTTCTAACCTTTTCGTTGAGATAGATGGAATGAACCATCATTCTATCACATGATCTGTTAGCACTTCACGAATAACAAATTCAACTTAATTTCTTTAAGAGATGAAGTGGAAATTGTTCAAAGCACGAACAACAGTGAGATTGTACCAAAATCAAGCAAGTATTTCTTCTAATTAAAAATTTTCAACTATAGGGAAATGATATTGAAAACCAAAAATGTTGTCCTAGTTCTCTTATATCTAACGAATCAGATGTTACCTTAGATCATCGCAAATCTATGAATTTGTGATTGTTGGATATTTCATAGCCATGTTCTCTACCACTCTCCATCAGAACATGATGATTAGATTTCTCTTCCGTATCCATATTTTCACCTATGTTCTCCTATGTGGAAACCTAGTGATGAGTTAATCTGGGTAACCGTTACATTTGTAACTTTCTTTTTTAAAATGAAGTTTTAGTATTTTTTTTACAATGTGGGTTTCTATGAAAGAAACTTTCAAGTAGTAAACCATTTACAACCCCAGTGAATTTCGAGGGCGAAATTCATTTTAAGGGGGGTAGAATGTAACAGCCCAAGATTTTATGAGAAATATTATTTTTAATTACTTTGATGTCTTGTGTTGTACGATACACCAAGTTTAGCTTGTAATATACGCAACACCGTATTATCTTGTAGTATACGCAACACTATTCTTGTCTAGTGTTACACACTATTTGAAGTTCGTTTTGTGGAAATTATTCTACGCAACATTAAGTATAGATTTTGTTTAATGTATAAATGAAATAAGTTTTGATTATGTTATACACAACACCAGCAATCCTGACTTGGCTTGCAATACACGCAATCAAGACCTTCTTCGATAGCGTCTGTAGTACGCAATACCAAGTTTCACTAAACAAGATATTATTATAATATTATTATGAACTAGCCGTTACGAATAGTAATACCCACTTTTTGAAATTTTATCTTTCAAAATTGACTTCTTTTTTGGATTTGGAATATCGAAATTAGCTTAGGGTGAAATTTTGGTATTTTTTTGAAAACATTCAATTTTTGATGAATAGTGAAAACACTAGGTTACTATTTAAAAACCGACTTTTTATTAAAATAATTATTTATTTTATTTAACTTTATTTTAGGTAAAAATTGATACATAATACCAATATAAGTTCAATGTAATTCATTGGCGTCATTTTATAATAATTTTAGATATATAAAATTTTTATTGAACTTCTCACCGTCTTTTACCCACCTCCTAGGAGAATTTGCAAATTTACATAAAACTTAATTTTACCACTTCTGTGAATGGAATTTCAAAAATCCGAGAGAATCGGTTTATGTTACTAAGTAAAATGTGGTTCAATGAGATAAAAATAATTTTTGGTGAATAGTAACTTTTTACTTTTATTTACCCCGGTTAAAAGTAAATAGGGTAATTAAGGGTAAAAATAATATTATTATTACCCTAACACATATACTAATTCTATTGGACAAGTTTAATTCGACCAAAAACAACCTTAGGAATAAAATATGACCATTTAGGCCCACTTAGATTAGATTAGGACATTTATTATTAATTTATTTAAAGAAGGGTCAAAATAGTTAAAATCAAAGTTTAATAACCAAATCATTTTTAATATAGGGTTATACATAAGATAAATTCTACTATAAATATTCATTAGAAATCTAACAATATTTCCTACATAATGGTGTTTTATTTATAATTTTTAGACATTAAATAATTTAATTTATTTATGACACAATGATGATGCAGTAATTATCTTATTAATGAAACATTGATATAATTGATGTTATAAATACCCAAATAAATGTAATTTGAGACTTTTTATGAATTAAAATAATTTTTAGGTTAATATGACATGTTAGAATTGATTCAGTTAAATTTTTTTGAACTAATAATTCGTTTAAGAGTTTCAAAAAAAATCAATTACCAAATAGTGTCAAAATTGACATAAAATAGTTTTTAAAACAAATATTATATTATTAATTGTTATTTTATTCCTAAAAATATAAGGTTCGTCCAAATGACTTAGATAAGGTTATATATATTAATAATAAACAACTTGGGGTTCGTTTGGCTTGTTATAGTATGTTTATTAACCTTATAGTGTAAGAAAACAAGAAGACACGGTAAAAGATAAATTATTTAACTTAAAGTTAAATCTAAATGATAAGGTTAAAATAATAACCTAAAATTGTCGAAATTTTATTGGATGAGAGGATTTCGACCCATCCCCACCTTAGGTTCGAAATAAATCAATTTGGAGCTATTAAAAACCGAATATGACTTTATAATAAAATAATATTTTGAGTTTTTCCAAAGGTGCCCCTCTCCTCCCTTATAAAAGGACACCACCTCCCTCTCTTCCTCACACCACTTTGAGCCTTCAAGCTCGGCCAACCCCTGCCAATTTATCTTCTCCACTTCCCTAGAAACATCCTAGAGGTTCTGGTTGTAACACCCCGAGATTTTATGAAAAATATTCTTTTTAATTTTATTGATGTCTTGTGTTGTACGCTACAACAAAGGAGTCTTGCACAACACGCAACCCTAACTTGGCTGCATTACACACAATCAAGACCTTCCACGATAGCATGTGTTGTACGCAATACCGAGTTTCACTAAACAACAAAATGCTATTAAAATATTATTAAAACTATCCATTATGAATAGTAATACCCACTTTTTGAAAGTTTATAAATTTTATTTTAAAAAATGGACTTCATTTTTGGATTCGGAATATCAAAATTAGCCTAGGGTGAAATTTTGGTATTTTTCTGAAAACTTTCAATTTTTGATGAATAGTGAAAACACTGGGTTACTATTTAAAAAACCAACTTTTTATTTAAATAATTATTTATTTTATTTAAATTTATTTTAGGTCAAAATTGATACATAATACCTATATAAGTTCAATGTAATTCATTGGAGTCATTTTATAATAATTTTAGATATATAAAAATTTTATTGAACTTTTGACCGTCTTTTACCCACCTCCTAGGAGAATTTGAAAATTTACATAAAACTTAATTTTACCGCTTTTGTGAATGGAATTTCAAAAATCCGAGAGACATGGTTGATTTCAGCAAGTAAAATGTGGTTCAATGAGATGAAAATAATTTTTGGTGAATATTAACTTTTTACTTTTTTTTACCACGGTTAAAAGTAAATCAGGTAATTAAGGGTAAAAATGATATTATTATTACCATAAAACATGTCCTAATTCTATTGGATAAGTTTAATTCGACCAAAAACAACATTAGGAATAAAATATGACCATTTAGGCCCACTTGGATTAGATTAGGACATTTATTATTTATTTATTTAAAGAAGGGTTAAAATAGTTAAAATCAAAGTTTAATAAGTAAATAATTTTTAATATAGAGTAATACATAATATAAATTCGACTATAAATATTAATTAGAAATATAAAAAGATTTAATACATAATTATATTTTATTTTTAATTTATATACTTTAAATAATTTAATTTATTTATGATACAATGATGATGCAGTAATTATCTTATTAATAAAATATTGACATAATTGATGTTATAAATACCCAAATAAATGTAATTTGAGACTTTTTATGAATTACAATAATTTTATATGTTAATATGACATGTTAGTGTTGATTTAATTTACTTTTTTCGAACTAATCATTCTGTTATGATTTTCAAAAAAATCAATTACCAAATAGTTTCAAAATTGACATAAAATAGTTTTTAAAACAAATATTATATTATTAACTGTTATTATATTCCTAAAAATCTAAGGTTCAGCCAAATGACTTAGATAAAGTTATATATATTAATAATAAACAACTTGGGGTTCGTTTGTCCTGTTATAGTAAGTTTATTAACTTTATAGTGTAAGAACACAAAAAGACACGGTAAAAGTAAAATTATCTAACTTAAAGGTAAATCTAAATGATAAGGTTAAAATAGGAACCTAAACTTGTCTAAATTATATTGGAAGAGAGGATTTTGACCCATACCCACCTTATCTTCAAAATAACTCAATTTTGAGCTATTGAAAACCGAATATGACTTTATAATAAAATAATATTTTTTGTTATTCCAAAGGTGCCCCTCTCCTCCCTTACAAAAGGGCACCTCCTCCCTCTCTTCCACACACCACTTTGAGCCTTCAAGATCGGCCAAACCCTGCCAAATTCTCTTCTCCACTTCCCTAGAAACATCCTAGAGGTCCTGGTCTTTTTCAAAGGCCAATTTTAGTGCCCTAAGAGGAGATCTCAAAGAGGCGCTTCAAAGAAGAGGTAATGTCCGTTACCGATTCTTTCAACTTTAATTCTTCTTCCACTTATTCTTCTTTAGTTGTTTCATTATGAAGTAATAACACAAGTATAACTCATATAATGGTATGTTATTATAAGTATAAAACAACCCTATTTCACCATCTATCCATCCTACGGAAAATGAAATCACCGTGCGTGCGTACGTACAGAATACCGTCTCCACGCCGTGGTGTAATCTATTTTACACCACCACCTTACTTGGATGGGTATAATGGTGTAAATAATAACTAAATATGATTATTGTCAAGTGATATTGATTCTGAAATAGTATACATACACTCCAATACAATCCCACGATCATGGGAATGATATCATCACTCGTGCGTACGTACAGAATACCGTCTCCACGATGTGATGCGACTCGTTCTACATGATATTCATTGCATAATTATTATATAAATGAATTGAATGAATTAATATGATATATATTACACTAATGAAATTCTGGAAATGAGGTATCTATAACCTAAAGAGAATAATAAGAATTTATTCGACAAAACACGCATAAGAACAAAAAGTAATAAACACCCGAATAACAAGTAGCAATGAAATATTACTAATAAGAAGCTAATAATATGGCCATATATGATATTATAACAAATATTATGATTATTTAATAAGTAAATGACATTATTTAAATCATTATACAGGAGGTTCAGACACTTACGAAGCAAATCAGACCTAAGGTAAGGAAAATATCACAATCTCATTTTTATCCGAGATTGTTTATACTTTGGTATTTACTGGGGTGTATTTTATCATCCAAATCCATGTTTCCTCAATATGTAATATTATTTCCATCCACCTACAATTTTTTAAATCCAATTTTACCCTTTGGTGAGTTTTTAGTAAAAGATATGAAAGGAATCTTTTGTCATTTTTCATACGAGGTACTTTTTGAATTTTTCGACAAAAGTACAAGAAGAATGTTTTTTTAACTTATAAGACATGAATGGATTTTTAAAACATTATTTCCTAGAATATTCCTTTACAAGTTTTCAAGTTTATTTTTAATCAACTTCTTTTAGTTTAAAATTTTATGACTTGTTAGGAAAGGAAATTGTTTTTGAAGTAGAAAGGATATTTTCCTCAAGAATGGAGTTCATGTGTTTTATCAAAATTATTTTCCATCTAATATAATAAAGGGTTCTGTTTCTATCCCTATTATTACATTGATTTGATTATGTTGTGATGGAATTATTTTTATGAATTCCTTTATCATATATGAATTGTTTTTTGATGTCACGATGTTTAAGAATCCCATTTTTATTACATGGGTTATGCTATGATGTATGGTTTATGATTTTTTGGCACACATAAGAATGGTATCATTATGAGATGGGTGGGACCTATATCTCCCTCCAATGCATTCAGTAAAGATTTTATATCTCATGAGATAGACATGGCTGGAATGGCAGGTTAAACCGGTTCAGTGAAACAGGACTGAAATGAGGAGTGAACTCAGTTCAGAAATGGACTTTGTCCACTAAGATAGTCTTGGAAATGAGTCTTGACTAATAAGAAATGATTCTCTATGATTATGTGCGTATGCCACAAAGTTTCATGTTTTAAGTTATGGTTATTGGGATTACATTTCACTACTATGATTTATCCCATGTTATGATATTATGATATCTTTTGCAGGTTAAGATTTCCAAAATGTTATGTTATTATGAATATGATGTGATTGATATTTCTTTTGTTTACCCTTACTGAGCATTTGAGCTCACCCTTTTATGTTTTCTTTTCCCCAGGACATAAGGAAAGGTTTTAGGTAAGAAAAAAAGGGAAGATCTTTATGGGAGATGTTGAAGATCTTTCACCCCGATTAGAAGATTATATTCTGAGTTTCCAAAGACACTAAAATATTACGGTCCTTGTGTGTGTGTTTTTATTATGTACTATGTATTCTGAAAAAGCAATGTAATTTCCATGTACGTCAAGCTTTGGGTCTCTACAGTTGGTATCAGAGGAAAGGTTTAGTCAACCTTTAAAAACTAGGATGCGAGAACTTTAGTGAGATCCCTATAGATATTTCTAAGGTATGTATAGGGATGTCCCTAAGGTTAAGTATAAGTATAGGTTATAGTACTAGAATTACGGTAACCTAAGATGTTAGATATTGAAGGTACTCCCCCTTTATTATGTTGTTTTCCCTAGCGTGATTTTTTCCTCTCACACTATTCTTTTTGGGTTTTAGACGATGACTGGAACCCGAAGGAACCGTGTTGATAAATGTAATGGACAATGCAATGATTGTCCTCCTGAACAAAAAAATATTATGGGAGATGGAGTGAAAAATATTATTTCTATACTTACACAAGCTATGAATCATTCTGGAATTCCAAATGAACAGAGAAGGGAACAATATTCTATTGAGTCCTTCATGAGGAAACGTCCACCTTCTTTCAGTGGGTCTTATGATCCACTTATTGATGAAAAATGGATCAGTACCATTGAAAAGATATTTTCAGTTTTTCAATGTTCTGAACATGATAAAGTCATCTTATTAGTATATCATTTGGAAGGTGAAGCTGATCAATGGTGGAATCTTATCAAGAATACGAGGCCAAGAGATGAAATTGAGTCCATGGAATGAGACGAGTTCAAGAACATATTTTTCAATAAGTACTTCCCTCGTATTCTTCGAACAAAGATGGAGAAGGAGTTTCTTGAACTAATGAAAAAGGATGATGAATCTGTTGGTATATAAGAAGCGAATTTTACAAGTCTTGCAAGGTATGCATCTGGCTTTATCATCCAACCTGAAATTAAAATTGATCGATTCTTCAGTGGATTAAAACCAAATCTTCGAAGGGCATTATCTATAAGAGACTTTAGTAGCTATGAAGAAATTGTGAGTTGTGCTATCAAGGTAGAAATGGAAGTTGGTGTTACATATCCATCTCATGGTTTTGACAAGAAACAAAAGATAGAGTTCAAGGAGAAATCTCAGAATAATGGTGAAAAGAAGATGAATGTTTCCTTATGCTCAAAGTGTGGAAAAAAGCATGGTGGAGATTGTCTTAAAGGGACTAGAAAATGTTTTAACTGTAGAAAAGAAGGTCATCGAGTAGCTGAGTGTTGAAGTAATGGAAAAAGGGTTTCTAATGGTGTGAATAAAGAAAATACTGCAGAGAACGCACCAACAACACTTCAATGCTTCAAGTGCAATGAAATGGGGCATTATGCTAATCAATGCCCTAATCCAAGGGTTAATGAAGATCGACATGAGAAACCACTTAAGGAAAAGGACAAAGGGAAGTCACATGTGATCACTATTAGTGATGTTGAATATGAAAATGATGTGGTGGAATGATTAAGTGTTTATATAATGGGATTCCAAAATAATGTTGTATATAGTATCATGGAATATTGGAATATTTATGTATTGGTCTATTGTGGTTTTCAATAATTTTATGGTACCGGTAACCATAGAAACTGATTGAGATATTTTTGGTAAGCAGATGATATGCGCATAATGAAGGGATAAGAAGATAATGAGATGTTTGATTGTATTCATGAGCTCATGATTGATATAAGGACTAAGTGATATCATGGTTTGAGTATAAAGAATTTTGAGTATTTTGGTTTGTGGAAAGTTTTAACTTCTAACTGAATTCATGTTTTCACTAAGGTTCAATGGGTGTTCATTCTTCAAGAGAATACATGATTAAGGTATTCACATGTTTGTAATTTCACCAACAAGATATATATTATGATATATGGGGGATAAATGATGGCATTCACGTGATTTTTATGTGACATTTCAAGTAATCATTTTCTTTATACTATGAGCTTGGACCGAATTATTTTAGATAAGACTAAAGATTGGAATGGATTATGTTGGACATAAGTTAGTATTGTTTAAGGATAAAACTTTTTTCGATATTATTGATGTGATGTTATATTAATATAGCTTTAGAAAAATGACAACCTGCAGGATGGGAGACAACCCATCGCGTCGGACAAGGCGGTAGAAATCGAACCCACAACCAAAGTGCGACTGACCTTTATTGCCTACCACTGGCCTATAGGAAGTCCCTGGATAGTAGAAACTAGTTTTATTTTATTACGAGGTATGATATATAAAGTATAAGTTCATTTTTGGAATCGTATATGATTAACCTCACCATATATGGACTTATGTATATTTGATAACTTTTGCTAACCTTTTGTTTGAAACAGATGGAATGACCCATCATTCTATCACATGATCTGTTAACACTTCACGAATAACAAATTCAACTTCATTTCTTTAAGAGATGAAGTGGAAATTGTTCAAAGCACGAACAATAGTGAGATTGTACCAAAATAAAGTAAGTATTTATTCTTATTCAAATTCTTCAACTTTAGAGAAATGATCTTGAAAACCAAAAATGTTGTCCTAGTTCCCTTATATACGATGAATCAGATGGTACCTTAGATCATCACAAATATATGGCTTTGTGATTGTTGGCTTTTTCATAGCCATGTTATCTACCACTCTCCATCAGAACATGATGGTTAGGTTTCTCTTCCATATCAATATTTTCACCTATATTCTCCTATGTGGAAACCCAGTGATTAGTTAATTTGGGTAACCGTTATGTTTCATACTTTAGTTTTTAAAGATTGGTTTTGGTATTCCTTTTTACGATGTGGGTTTTTATTAAAGAAACTTTCGATTAGTAAACCATTTATAACCCCGACGAATTTCGAGGGCGAAATTCATTTTAAGGGGGGTAGAATGTAACACAGCGAGATTTTATGAAAAATATTCTTTTTAATTTTATTGATGTCTTGTGTTGTATGCTACAACAAAGAAGTCTTTCACAACACGAAACCCTAACTTGGCTGCATTACACACAATCATGACCTTCCACGATAGCGTGTGTTGTACGCAATACCGAGTTTCACTAAACAACGATACACTATTAAAATATTATTAAAACTAGCCGTTATGAATAGTAATACCCAATTTTTGAAATTTTATAAATTTTATTTTTGAAAATGGACTTCATTTTTGGATTCGGAATATCAAAATTAGCCTAGGGTGAAATTTGGTATTTTTATGAAAACTTTCAATATTTGATGAATAGTGAAAACGCTGGGTTACTATTTAAAAAACTTACTTTTTATTTAAATAATTATTTATTTTATTTAAATTTATTTTAGGTCAAAATTGATACATAATACCTATATAAGTTCAATGTAATTCATTGGAGTCATTTTATAATAATTTTAGATATATAAAAATTTTATTGAACTTTTGACTGTCTTTTACCCACCTCCTAGGAGAATTTGCAAATTTACATAAAACTTAATTTTACCTATTTTGTGAATGGAATTTCAAAAATCCGAGAGACATGGTTGATTTCAGTAAGTAAAATGTGGTTCAATGAGATGAAAATAATTTTTTGTGAATAATAACTTTTTAATTTTTTTTACCAAAGTTAAAAGTAAATAGGGTAATTAAGGGTAAAAATGATATTATTATTACCATAACACATGTCCTAATTCTATTGGATAAGTGTTATTCGACCAAAAACAACCTTAGGAATAAAATATGACCATTTAGTCCCACTTGGATTAGATTAGGACATTTATTATTAATTTATTTAAAGAAGGGTTAAAATAGTTAAAATCAAAGTTTAATAAGTAAATAATTTTTAATATAGGGTAATACATAAGATAAATTAGACTATAAATATTCATTAGAAAGATAAAAATATTTCCTACATAATTATATTTTATTTTTAATTTTTAGACTTTAAATAATTTAATTTATTTATGATAAAATGATTACGCAGTAATTATCTTATTAATGAAATATTGACATAATTGATGTTATAAATACCCAAATAAATGTAATTTGAGGCTTTTTATGAATTAAAATAATTTTATATGTTAATATGACATGTTAGTGTTTCTTTAATTAACCTTTTTCGAACTAATAATTCTGTTATGATTTTCACAAAAATCAATTACCAAATAGTGTCAAAATTGACATAAAATAGTTTTTAAAACAAATATTATATTATTAATTGTTATTATGTTCATAAAAATCTAAGGTTCGGCGAAATGACTTAGATAAGGTAATATATATTAATAATAAACAACTTGGGGTTATTTGGGCTTGTTATAGTAAGTTTATTAACCATATAGTGTAAGAACACAAAAAGACACGGTAAAAGTAAAATTATCTAACTTAAAGTTAAATCTAAATGATAAGGTTAAAATAGGAACCTTATCTTGTCTAAATTCTATTGGATGAGAGAATTTCGACCCATACCCACCTTAGATTCGAAATAACTCAATTTTGAGATATTAAAAACTGAATATGACTTTATAATAAAATAATATTTTTAGTTATTCCAAAGGTGCCCCTCTCCTCCCTTATAAAAGGGAACCTCCTCCCTCTCTTCCTCACACCACTTTGAGCCTTCAAGATCGTCCAAAACCTGCGAAATTCTCTTCTCCACTTCCCTAGAAGCATCCTAGAGGTCCTGGTATTCTTCAAAGACCAATTTTAGTGCCCTAAGAGGAGGTCTCAAAGAGGCGCTTAAAAGAAGAGGTAATGTCCGTTACCAATTCTTTCAACTTTATTTCTTCTTACACTTCTTCTTCTTTAGTTGTTTCATTATTAAGTAATAACATAAGTATAAATCATATACTGGAATGTTATTATAAGTATGAAAAAACCCTATTTCACCATCTATCCATCCTACGGAAAACGAAATCACCGCGCATGCGTACGTACGGAATACCGTCTCCATGCCGTGGTGTAATCTATTTTCCACCACCACCTTACTTGGATGGGTATAATGGTGTAAATAATAATTATATATGACTATTTTCAAGTTATATTGATTCTGAAATAGTACACAAACACTCCAATACAATCCCACGATCATGGGAATGATATCATCACTCGTGCGTACGTACGGAATACCGTCTCCACGATGTGATGCGACTCGTTCTACATGATATTCATTAAATAATGTTTATATAAATGAATTTAATGAATTAATATGATATATATTACACTAATGACATTCTGGAAATGAGGTATCTATAACCTAAAGAGAATAATAAGAATTTATTCGACAAAACACGCATATGAACAAAAAGTAATAAACACCCGAATAACAAGTAGTAATGAAATATTACTAATAAGAAGCTAAGAATATGGCCATATATGATATTATAACAAATAGTATGATTCTGGAATAAGTAAATGACATTATTTAAATCATTATACAGGAGGTTCAGACACTTACGAAGCAAATCAGACCTAAAGTAAGGAAAATATCACAATCTCATTTTTATCCGAGATTGTTTATACTTTGGTATTTACTGGGGTGTATTTTATCATCAAAATCCATGTTTCCTCAATATGTAATATTATTTCCATCCACCTAAAATTGTTTAAATCCAATTTTACCCTTCTGTGAGTTTTTAGTAAAAGATATGAAAGGAATATTTTGTCCTTTTTTGTATGAGGTACTTTTTGACTTTTCCGACAAAAGTACAAGAAGAATGTTTTTTTACTTATATGGAATGAATGGATTTTTAAAAAATTATTTCCAAGAATCTTCCTTTACAATTTTTCAAGTTTATTTTTAATCAACTTCTTTTAGTTTAAAATTATATGACATGTAAGGAAATGAAATTTTTTTTTGAAGTAGAAAGGATATTTTCCTCAAGAATGGAGTTCAAGTGTTTTATCAAAATTATTTTCCATCTAAGATAATAAAAGGTTCTGTTTATATCCCTATTATTACATTTATTTGATTATGTTGTGATGGAATTATTTTTATGAATTCCTTTATCTTATATGAATTGTTTTTTGATGTCACGATGTTTAAGAATCCCATTTTTATTACATGGGTTATGCTATGATGTATGGTTTATGATTTTGTGGAACACATAAGAATGGTATCATTATGAGATGGGTGGGACCTATATCTCCTTCCAATGAATTGGGTAAAGATTTTATATCTCATGAGATAGACATGGCTGGAATGGCAGGTTAAACTGGTTCAGTGAAACAGGACTGAAACGAGGAGTGAACTCGGTTCAGAAATGGACTTTGTCCACTAAGATAGTATTAGAAATGAGTCTTGACTAATAAGAAATGATTCTATATGATTATGTGTGTATGGCACAAAGTTTCATGTTTTAAGTTATGATTATTGGGATTACATTTCACTACTATGATTTATCCCATGTTATGATATTATGATCTCTTTTGCAGGTTAAGATTTCCAAAATGTCATGTTCTTATGAATATGATGTGATTGACATTTCTTTTGTTTACCCTTACTGAGCATTTGAGATCAAACTTTTATGTTTTATTTTTCCCAGGATATAAGGAAAGGTTTTAGGTAAGAAAAAAAAGGGAACATCTTTATGGGAGATGTTGAAGATCTTTCACCACGATTAGAAGATTATATTCCAAGTTTCCAAAGACACTAAACAATTACGGTCCGTGTGTGTGTGTTTTTGTTATGTAATAAGTATTCCGAAAAAGTAATGTAATGTCCATGTACGTCCAGCTTCTGGTCTATACACTGGTCTTCTTCAAAGACCAATCTTAGTGCCCTAAGAGGAGGTTTCAAAGAGGCGCTTCAAAGAAGAGGTAATGTCTGTTACCGATTCTTTCAACTTTATTTGTTCTTCCACTTCTTCTTATTTATTTGTTTCATTATTAAGTAATAAAATAAGTATCACTCATATAATGATATGTTATTATAAGTATGAAACAACCCTATTTCACCATCTATCCATCCTATAGAAAATGAAATCACCGCGCGTGCGTACGTACGAAATACCATCTCCACGCCGTGGTGTAATCTATTTTCCACCACAACCTTACTTGGATTGTTATAATGGTGTAAATAATGACTATATATGATTATTCTAAATTGATATTGATTCTGAAATAGTATAAATATACTCCAATACAATTCCATGATCATGGGAATGATATCATCGCTCGTGCATACGTACGGAATACCGTCTCCATGATGTGATGCGACTCGTTCTACATGATCTTCATTGCATAATGATTATATAAATGAATTTAATGAATAAATATGATATATAGTACACTAATAACATTCTGGAAATGAGGTATCTATAACCTAAAGAGAAGAATAAGAATTTATTCGACAAAACATGCATAAGAACAAAAGTTAATAAACACCCGAATAACAAGTAGCAATGAAATATTACTAATAAAAAGCTAATAATATGACCATATATGATATCATAACAATTAGCATGATTCTGGAATAAGTAAATGACATTATTTAATCATTATACAGGAGGTTCAGACACTTACGAAGCAAATCAGACCTAAGGTAAGGGATAATTTTGCAAATCTCATTTTTATCCGAGATTGCTTATTCGTAAGTATTTAATGGGGTTATTTATATCATCCATGTCCATGTTTTATAAAAGTGTTTTCATGTATGTTTAAAGTCCTTTTTACCCATTTTTGACTTTTACTACATGGTATGTAAGGAATCATTCTTTTGTTTACGTTACGAGTTACTTTTTTGACTTATCCGGCAAAAGTACGAGAAGAATGTTTTTTTAACTTATACGGAACGAACAAATTTTTATTGTTTTATAAAGCCTTATTTTCATGAAGCTTACTCCAAAAGATTTCATGACTATTTTCAACAAAATATTTTTCTTTTAAAATTTCATGATGTTTTGTGAAAAGAAATTGATTTTTAAGAAGAAAGGATATTTTTCTCAAGAATTCATTTCAAGTGTTTTATCAAAAACATTTTCCATCTAAGATGACATTATTTCATATGTGTATGTTTCAAGTGTAATGTCTCTATGATTTACATGGTTTCACTTTTCTTATTATGAAATGATATCCATTTCTTTTATATGGATTATGTGATGATGGGATGATGTTTATGAAACCTATTTTATTCGTTGGGTTATTATGAATGATGTATGTTTATTTTGTGGCACAAGTATGAATGATTTCATTATGAGATGGGTGGGACCTATATATCCCTCCAATGAATTGGGTAAAGATTTATATCTCATGAGATAGACATGGCTAGAATGGTAAGTTAATCCGGTTGAGTGTTACCGGACTGAAACGAGGAGTGAACTCGATTCAGAAAGGGACTTTGTCCACTAAGATGGTCTTGGAAGCAATGCCTTGGCTACTATGGAAATCATAACATGTGCTGAATGGTTTCCACCATTACATGTTTTATTCCCATTATATTTTATCATGGTTTATGTTCCATTATGATATATTCCATACGTACTTCCACGATTTGTGTCTTTTCTCAAGATTTTGATGTTTAGATTTCATGTTCAAGTTTTTTCTTTCAAATGTTTATGGATTGTTTTATGTTCTCTATGTTTTCCCTTACTGAGAATTTGAGCACACCCTTTTTATGTTTTATTTTCCCTAGTAAATAAAGAAAGGTTTTAGGTAAGGAAACAAAAAGGGGAAGATCGTTATGGGAGTTGTTGAAGATCTTTCAATAGGATTAGAATATTATATTCCAAGTTTCCAAAGACACTAAACTATTACAGTCCTTGTGTGTCTGTTTTTGTTATGTATTATGTATTCTGCAAAAGTTATGTATTGTCCATGTACGTCAAGCTTCGGGTCTCTACACGCATCTCCTCACTAGTACTGAGGTGCACTAGGTGAACCTCACCTTACCTCACTCTAAGACACAGTGAGGCAAGAAAATTTGAAATAACTATTCAATAATAATTAGTATTGTTTTATATTTGATGAAATTAACCTCAGTTTGAAACCTAAACTCATTATTTTTCTATTGGGTAGAGATATACTTTTTCAAGATATTTTAATTTTGTTAACATATTAGAGGAATATTAGTGACCTACCTGAATTAAAATATAATTTACTGTAATTATATTTTTGATATGAATTACATGACCAATTTTTTAAAAATTGAAATAGTGATAGACCATCTATCATCATTGATTAACAGGTGAACTCAGAATCTGAAAAAATATATGTTATAGTTAATTAATAATGAAATGTTTAATGACAATAAATCAATAGATTTAATGGGTATTACTAACTCAAAATATAATATTAAAGTCAAAAAGAATATAAATTTAAACTTTTGAAAGAACCAAATATTTTCTAAATAACATTTGGGAATTTCACCTACGTTGTTACCTTCTAAACTGTAAGTATTTATATGAAAAAAATATATAATAACACTTATTGAGAAACCATAAAAAAATATTCTAATAATTGATTATTAGATAACTAGAAATTTCATAGGTAGAACCAAATACCCCAAATTAAAGATCCTACCATTTATTGTATTGAAATTTAGGAAGAAATCCTTAAATTAATTCATCAAACTGAGCCAAAATAGATTGATATATTCACTCAATCACATTAAGAATTTAACATGAAATGAATGAATGTAATGGAATCATATGAATCCAAAAACAAAACATTTCAAAATTAGAACTATAATTAGTATAATTGATGTTCAACTCACCAGGTAATAAAAATACATCATCATGGGAATATGGTCACGAAGAGGTCGTGATGGTTGAGGAGGGATTTCGTCGAGAGGTTAATACTAAGAGGGTAGGTCTCTGTTGAGAGAGGAGTTCATGAGGGTGGAGGAAGGCCACTGAGAGGATAGGTCACCACTGAAAAGAGTCGCAAGGGTGGAGGAGGGCTGCCACTGAATGGTCTCCACATAGAGGAGAGACTGCCACCGATAGAGTAGGTCATAGTGTTGGAGGAGGGCCACTGAGAGGAGGGCCGTTGCCGAGAAGAGAGGGCCGCTGAGTGGAGAGGTCACGAGGGAAATGTTGGAGTCATGAGGTTAATGGGTTGGGGTTGGAGAGATGATAGAGTCACACACAAGGGATTTAACCATCTAGCCACGATTTTAATTTAAACCATGTCTATAAACCAAGTTATAGCCACTGATCAAAAAACCATGGATATATATCCATGTCTATAGATCATTTTTCTAATAGTGGTATGATTTTTTAATGGCCATGCAAATCCCCTATGACTATACCCTTAGATCTTATAAAGGATTCTAAACAAGTGTTGATGATCGTGTGAAGTCTAATAGATGAGTTCCCTTAATAATGTGACACGTTGATTAACATATTTTTGACAATCACCTAAGGCATTTGTATAATAAAAGATGAAAAGGCAGAAGTTTCATGTAAACTGGATTTATGTTGATTTTTATATGGCATGTTTATTTGTTTTTAGAGGTAAATTATAAGTCACAGAAAAAACCTCAGTGACATGTATAATTTTTCAAGATAAGGCCATTGGAAATGTCTCCTTAATTATGTGAAGGACCTTTGACATGTCATTTTTATCATGCGATTCCCTAATAGACAATCAATGAAAGAAAATCATAGGATTTATAAAATAAAAACTGAAAAAATATGGTAATTTTATTCCAAGGATATATATATATATATTTTTTAATTCAAAGGGGCTATGATCTTTGTTCAATTAGTGTTCCTTGATCCAAAAAGTCCCTCCGACATGCCAACTTAATGTCACAAAGGTCCCCAAACACATAAACTAGATCTTGAGAAGGCTATTTGACATGTCAATTTGATTATGTGAAAGAACCTTGATAAGCCATCGGTTCCATAAATATGGTAATTTTAGAATGATCATACGGTCTCTATTTATCATGAAACATAAAGATGAAATCATGGATAAACCATGGTTGGGTTCATGTGAAATTCTTGATGAGATGATCCCTCCATCGACTCAATCCCATATATGTGATTTAAGCATCATGTGAATTATAATAGATATAGGGTCGTTATGCCTATAAATTCCACCCCAGAATAGAAAAAAACAAACACACAGGAGTGTAGAGATGAGAGTGGACTTATCAGATCAGAAAACCACACAATCACAATAGTCTTCCACCAGATAAACCTAGGGAATAACTTAATGAATTAAGAAGAATGTTTATAAAATTCATGTAATAACTCTATTAATCATGTAAATAACTCACAACATGCCATCCAAATAATTCAAATAAGTTTATGTGTGTTGAATTGACCATTATAGGTCTCAATAGGAAAGCGTATGCTGAATATTTAGACATTTATGAAATGAAGGATGAAAATTATAGAAGATTATTGAAAAGATAAATAATGTTTTTTATATAAGTGGGTCATGTGATTCACATTATCTTTTCACTAATCAAGTGATAAGCTTTTGAAATTCCGTCCAATTCACACAAAGTACTTCAGACATGCCATCCAGATCATTCAATAACCTATAGACCTATTAGGAAGATCATGCAAAGTCATCCAGACATGTTAGTAAGATCATGTGATGTCCTCTGGTCATGTTAGGTAGATCATGAAATGTCCTCTAGACATGCTAGCCAGATCTTGCGATAACCTATATTTATGTTAGAAAGATAATGAAAAGTCTTTCAGACATGTCATAAAGATCATAATAAGTCCTTCAAACATGATAGTAAAATTATGATAATTCCACTGTACATGTAAACCAAGTCACATGACACCCTCTAAACATGTCAGGAAGATCATGCTAAGTCCTCCAGATATTTGAAGCAGGTCATTCCAAGTACTCCGAAAATGTCAGATGATTCATGAAAGATATTTTAGACCTATCATATTGGTCACATAAAACTCCTTAGACATGTCAAGTTCAATCATGTGAAGACCCCTAGACATGTCAAGTATACACTTATAAACATTTCATGTAGTTTATTGGACATGTCAAGCCGACACCCCCAGACCTATCAGCCTTGTCCAGTAGAAATACTTGGGTATGTGCCCTTTAAACCATGTAAACCCAAACCTATGAGTCCTTAGATGGGTATTACCCCTTAATATGGGAATTTTACACAATTTACTAGGGATATGAAATAATTATGATATCGTCATTCCACTCAGGGTCTCCACTATCTATCTGTCAGAAGGTAAGGGTTGGATATCTCTTAATAGGAATCTACCGTGGTGTAAGATCCTACATATCCAAAACACTCTATCTCATGGGATCCAAACTCTCCTATTATTCTATCATACTTCCTTTTCCCAGTGGATATAAAATGGTCTTATATATGGGAATCCACTTTATTTTAAGTCCATGATATTTTATTTACTCCAGTTTTTTGGAACCACCCCTGTGGGTCCATCATTCTTCCCCATCCATTAGTGGATTTAGAAACTAATTTAACTACAAGGAACCTGATTACTAATTTAATTAGGGTATGCAAGGAACATTCATAAGGTCTGAGCTCCATATCAAACATTCCATTAGAAATTATTTAATGTGTAATTCCCACATCTACATGCAATGAGTTTGATTACCTGATATCCCTTATTTCTCAAATTGAGAATGACTCACATGGGCTTAGGAATTTCTATAGATAATATCATAATAATCATAAAATTACCCCAATTAGAGAAATATTGGTGTGTAAGACCCATTCAAAGACATTATAAAAATTCCTCCATACATGGGCATCCACCTTAGTATAAGTACCAAATGCATTCTCATATTTGTGAAATCTGGGGAAATAACCCTCACAGGTACAAATTATATATCCTTTCCCATCAACATATGTAGGGAAGACTGAACTATAGAGAATATAATTAATATTAAAAGTAGGATATGTATGAAACCATCCTAAGTCTATACCCATTGCCTAAGTTACCTCATATACATCGTTTCCACATGACATTAAACTACACAACTTGGATGTAAATGAACCACATGGTTTTTGATTCCTATTCTCACAGGATACATAGGATGTCTCTTAGAGATTCAATCTCATCCTTGAAACACCAATATCCTTATAGGATGACAATAAAATCCAAATTTTCTACTTTTATGGATTCAAAACACAAGAAACTATCCATTTCTAAGAAATAATAGGAAATAAATGGAGAACCTATGATACATACAATTGGTCTCATTAATAGAACCCCATTAAATGTAGAATGTTTCAATAAATAATCATTTAAATAGGGTAATAAATCCCATAACAGGGTTTGGAAGAGGTTCATGAACATATCTTAAATCTATAAGAGAGTCCCAAAGTAGGAAATAATTCCCCCCAAAAGGGTGTGATGAGCCCGACCACCCATCCTCCTGACCAATGTGAGTTCTTAAGTGTGATTAGATTTGAAACCCCAGGTGACCACATGCCTTTAGATAGTAGGTCCATGATTCATGGAGGAGGTGGGAGCTGTTGAGAGTTTCTATGAGTGATGAAAATGGTAAACCTAAAGTTAATGATTGTGAAACTATACTCGAAACCCCCCATAATCAATTATTGAACCGAAATTTTCACCAGAAGAAAAGATGGTGAACTCAATGTGAATTTGGAAATAATAACCTGATTTAATATCCTTTAACTATATCATCCCTTTCATAGGTTAAAAAGGATATATTTTTTAGTTTCCATCGAACCATTATTCTGCTCCACCTTCAACACAAACAATTATACAAATACAAATATATATTATATATTATATTGATCAATAAAATATATATTTATATATGTATATAATTAAATATATCTATATCATATCATATATACTATATATATAATTAATATAATATATATTTAATTTTATTATAATATATATATATATATATATAAATGTAATATAATATAATATATATATTTTTCTATTAATAAAAGTTTATGTACATTTATATATAAATACATTATATATATATAAATATACCGACATATATATATATATATAAATATTATTATATTATGTTTTAAAAAATATATATATATATAATATTAATTGAAATATTTATATGTATATCAATATATATATATATATATAATATAACATAACATTATATATATATATATATATTTGTGCACACACCCTCTAAATTATATATCTACAAATATTTAAATATAAAAATAAATAAATATATTTATAAATACATTTATATAAAACACACATATTTTTTAGATAAATATACTTATACATACATTTACACACACATAGAAACACACTAATATGTATTTATATGTTTATTTTAAAACATTTTTTTATATAATTATTTTAAAATAATTATATATATATATATATTTATAATATATTTATATATTAATATGATATATAATAATTTATATAAGGTAATTAATATATACATATAAATAATATAATATATATAAAGATTATTTCAACTGCACTGTGGAACACAACACAAGGAATGAAATGCAATAAAAATTTCTTTAATGCATATTCGTACATCTTTGTTTATATATACAATCATTTATTTAATGAAATTTTAACTTATTTATATAATATGTTTATAATGTTTCTAAATAAATATTTATAATATATTTATATAATACAAACTCACACAATTGTAATAAATTGAGTCAATGGATTCCTGTTAATCTTTAGGGTGTGGGATAAGGCATGATCCAATAATATTGGGCCTAGAGAGTGTGTGTTTTCTAGATTAAAATAATATCTACCTATAATAAATAAACAGACACACACACACACAAAGATACAAATATTATGAAATATGATTTTTTAATAAAATTATAAAAATTTAGAGGGGGTTAAAACCCCCTCTAATTTTAAGAGATTAGTGGTGGATGTGCCAAAACTGCTACTAAACTATGACGATAAAAAATAAAAAAATTAGATGGGTTTAAAACCCCCTCATATATAAGAGATTATGGTGATTCACAATGAACTCTAATTTGTTATATTATACGGTTTTTAAACCCCCTCTAAATTTTCATTTATTTCTCTATAAATAAATATGTTATATTTTAGTGGCACTTATTTAAAAATAGTCACAAATTAGAATTTAGTTGTGGTTTTGACATAAACACAAATAATTTATACAAAAATTTAATTTATAGGGGGTTATTCACAAACCCATCTAAATAAAAGCTGCTAAATACATTGTTTTTTATAGTAGATGGTGGTGATGCAACATGGAGCGGTAGTGGT
Organism: Viscum album; assembly: GCA_963277665.1. Classification (NCBI taxonomy): domain Eukaryota; kingdom Viridiplantae; phylum Streptophyta; class Magnoliopsida; order Santalales; family Viscaceae; genus Viscum; species Viscum album. The sequence continues at coordinate 1,313,056,587 of OY728126.1, read as the reverse complement.
TGAAGGTTCCATGCGCAAAAAAAGAATGTGATGAGCCTTTCCCAAGTTTTCTTTTTTAATGTTCAATGATAAATTCAATATTTTCATGATGATAAATTCCATGATCAATAGAATTGAATAAAATAATATAGATAATGGATAAAATTCCAGAATTGAACTACATGATCATCACATATTATTTATAATTAATTTAAGAAATTAAAGGATTCCCTTGTAAGAAATTCATTCTTAGTTGATGGATTAGACAAAAAATATAAATCGTAACATCATTTCGTTGTAGGAATCAAGAATAAATTCCCTCTAGTGGTGTTCTATACATGTTCCACGATTCTTTGAATTTCACTGTTGGAATCTCCAGATGCTAGCACAATAGATCCTATCACTTGAGTTTTTTTGCCTTTGATCTCCCTGAGAATCAATTCCAAAAGATTATATTGGCTCTCTCTTGACTCAAGAGTGGAAGGTAGAGGAGGATCGATCTCGATTCATGGGACCATTCTTGGAGAAGGGAGCTCTCTTGGGAATTGGGAGGTTTCTACGAATTTTATTGTTCACAACCAAAGAAAATAAATTGGATCTCTTGGAAAAATAATATAATTCGGTTTATATACTAATAAGGTTAGAAATTAGTAATCTCAAAAGTTCCCTATAATATTTATTTAATATCTATATAACCCCATGTATATAAAAATAATATTATTATTTCTTGACATGCTCTAAACTCTTGAACTAAATTAAATATTATTTAATAAAATAATATTCAATATATATTTTTTCTCAATAGAATATTAAAATAGGTCTACCATTACTCCACAATATTTATTAGGCCTTGAGTAATGGCTATTTATTTTATAAATAAACATCACTTCATTATTGACTAATAAATAAATAAATATTATATTCACTAAATATAAAATAAATATTTATTCAATATTCTTCTCACATAATATTCTCATGAATAATCGGTGATAGAATATACATGACAAATAAAACATAAATAATTATTAAATAATGTGTGGGAATAATATTTATTCAAATTGTTAGATAATAAATAACAATATATTATTTAACTGAGATTCTGGATAAACTTAGTGTGTGACCCTCTAGGCCTTTTTCTCAATAAAATTAGGAAAAACATCCTAATGTTCAAGCTTAAAATCAAGTAACATGTAAAGGAACCCATATAGAAATAATTTAATACTTAAATCACATGTTATTTAACACCCAAATATTTTATGGTATGTATCTTTTTACATTTAATCTCTTTGATAGCTTAATTACAGACAACACCGAGCTTAAACGAACCACAATATACTATTAAAAATTATTATTTTAACACTAGACTTTAAGTCAGAGGATGTAAATAAGATTAAATAAATTATTAAAATATATTTTACACATGTTTATACAAATAATTCACTGATTTCCAATTAATTTGAAATGAAAATTAAAACCAATTGAATAAAAAGGATGTGTTTTTATAAAAATAAATATTTTTATGCCCGTAATGGAATTTTACCATAATAAATTAAGTTAACCACTATTAGTGAAAGAAATTAATGAAATATATATGTTATATATTCATTTTTTAAATTCATACAATAAGTTTTATACGATTAAGATTAGAATAAAACCAATTTTATGCCGAAAATGTTATATTTTTTTAAATTGCAGTTTTACCACCTTTTAATAGAGAACCTATTTTAAATCAAATTTTGACTCTTTTATATATTATATTTAATAAAATAAAAAATATTATTTTAAATTATAATATAAAAATTTAATTCGGTTGAATTTATGATATTTTTTTTGATATGTTTCATGTTTTGATGAATTGTGATAAAATTTTGCCTTTTAATTGAAAATAGATTTTTAATCTAAATAATATATAGTGTTAAATAATATTTTTAATTAATTTTAAACTATAATTAGATTAATTTTATATCTTTTAATAAAATTTAGTTCATTTAAATCAATTTTAAAATGAATATGAATATAAAAACTTTACAATCATTTGTATGTTTTCAATTTAAAAACTTGTCTTCTCATTCCATCAACATGAATAATTTTAAATTAATTACTCCAATTATGTGTTATTAATTTCAAAAAATGGATTCCATTTTTATAATAATTGGGTTAAAATTATGTAAATATGTTTTTTTTATTTCTGGGCATATGAATAGTAAATTTAGTAATATTTTAATTACCACAGTTATGGTTAAATCAGGTAATTAAGGGAAAATAATATTTTAAATATTACAAAATTACCCTAAAACTTATCTTAATTTTATTATATGAGTATTTTATATCCATAAGAATTAAATAATTAGTTATGAGTCCATTTATGTCCTTTCAGATGTGAATATAACCTTATGATTATTATATTCAACGGAAATTCAATTTTATCATACATTTGTTTTTAACAAGAAAAATATTTTTAATATGGGTTTATATAAGGGATATGTTAAAATATAAATATTAGTTCGAAATTTAAAATTTTTATCTACATCATAGTAATTTTTTTATAATTTTTAGTGATAAAATTATTATGCTAAATGCTGATACAATGATAATTTAGTAATTATTTAATTAATGGAAGAATCAAATAAATGATATTAAAATTTTAAAATAAATATAATTTTATATAATTAATGTCATAAAAGAATTTTATAGATTAACTAGACATATTAGTGATGATTTAAATGAGTTTTTTTAAAATATCTTGTTTTTATGATATTTTTAAAAAGTCAAGTAACGAATAATGTCAAAATTGACACCAATGATATTTTATAATAAAAAATATTTTATTACATGATATAAAATTCATAAAAATATAATATTTGGATATTTTTTTGGGATGATGTTAAATATTTCATAAATTAATCATTTATTAGTCTTTTTTCATTTTATAGTACTTATATTAACCATCAAAGTGTAACTTACATGATATCACAGTAAAAGTTAAATGGGTTAAATAAGGGTTAAAATAAAAATATAAGGATTAAAAAAATAATAAAAGCTTGTATAATTTTCATTGGATGAATTTATTTCTACCCATAATAATAATATATTCTAAATAAGTCAATTTTTATACATTTTTAATTAAAAATTATTTTATATTAATTAATGTTTTACGAGTTTCCAAAGGTGCCCCTCACCTGAATTATAAATGGGAACCTCCTCCCCCACATATTTACACCACTTTGAGCCTTATAGATAGATTAATTTCTTCCCATTTATTCTCCAAATATCCTCATTTAAATTATTGAGGTTCTAATATCCCAAAAATACCAACCCTAGATCGTTTAAGAAGAGATCTAAGGAAAGTCCGCCAAAGAATAGGTAATCATTTTTACTAACTCATCCAAGTTTATTTCTCCTTATACTTACTATTTATGTGTTGCTTCCATTATAAAATAATAAATCCAATATCATATATATGATTATATTTTATTATGAACCATATTACACCTTGTATCCATCCTATAAAAAATGAAATCACCACACATGCGTATGTATGACTTACTGTCTCCACACCATGGTGTAATTTTTTTTTTATAAAACCTATATTTGGATGGATATAATGATGTAAATAATGGATATAAATAATAAATATGACATTATATTTATTCTTTATAATTAACATACCATCCAATTACTTACCCTTTCACCATTAGGTGAATGATACTGTCGCCCTTGCGTACATACAACCTACCGTCTCCAAGACGCGATGAGATTCACTTTCCAGATTATCCATTTATTAATGATTATAAAAATGTATATAATGATTAAATATAATATATATGAACCTAATATCATTATTTAGATGAATTATATATATCATATTCAAAAGAAACAAATCTTACACGACAAAACATGCATAGGAAAATGAAGCAGTTAACACTCAAAATAAGGGTAATAAGAAAATATTATTAACAAAATGATATAATAAGATCAGATATAATTTAATAAATATGGATATGGTTCTAGTATGAATTAATAACATGTTTCAAACCATTATTAAGGAGGATAAATTACATTCTTCTAAAGGAAAGTACAAGGTAAGGGTTAATTACACAATCTCATTATTATTCAGGATTGTTTATACGTGATTATCTACTAGGGAAAATTTATCATCCATATCAATGTTTATTAAAAATATTTTCCAAAATATTTTAATATCATCCTAAAAATTTTTAAATCCTTTTTACCCATGTTTAAATTTTTATAAAATGGGATGGAAGGATTTTTTTTTGTTATTTTCCAAATGAGGTAGTTAATGACCATTTTGAAAAAAATATAGAAGGAACACTTTTTTAACTTATATGAAATGAGATCATTTTTCATCAGTCATGAAACCTTAGTGTCATGAAGATTCTTTTACAATTTTATAATATTATTTTCAATGAAATTTTTTTCTTTTAAAATTGTACAACCTTTTAAATAAATGATTTCAAAGTAAAAAATGTATTTCTTTCAAGAAAATTTTAATAAATTTTTAGAGTATTTTCATCTATATTAACATCCTTTGTTGGATATTATACTTGATTGAGGTCGATCTCTTATTATACCATATTAATTATTTTATTGAAGGGTTTATGAATATATTTACTATGGATGTGCTATTTTGATACTATTTATTGTTTATGGTTAAATTATCACATTTCATATGCTAGTTTTTCAATATGAATGTTTATGTTGTTTATGTTTTACCCATTTCACATGAGGAATTAATGTATTGGAATTTGTATGTGATGGATGGGGACCAATATATCCCCTTGATACATCGGTAGGTCTCATGAGAAAAACAAGTTTGGGTATTGGATGATGTATTAACCATTTATTTATGGTGTCTTCGGTGAAACCTTGATGGTATATTTATAATGATAGACATTATGTGTTCCCTCATTATAAGATTAGTTATTGATATTCCATGTGATTATTTGATAAGTATAATACCCATGTGATTATTTATATGTAATTATATGATTTTAATTTATTATTTCCATATTATGCTAAAGATAATGTTTAAATGTATTGTGTTTTAGTAATACACCGTACCTTAATGTTTATGCTTATTATTCATAATAACTTCCACTGTTTTCTTACCCTTACTGAGCATATGAGATCACCCCTTTATTATGTTTTATTTTTACCAGGATAAAAAGATGTGTATTATGAATGATATTTAGGGTTAATCTAGGAGAATATTTCTTCTCTCAAGGAATTGAATATATTGAATTTTTATAGTTTTAATTGTAATTTAAGGTTCATGTATGCAATCTGGCTTCAAAAACTCCTAAACTGATTGGTCCTCTGGGATTCAAGTATTGTATCTATGCCAATGTAATAAATTAAGACATCAGATCTAGGGTAATGAGGTCAGGTTCGTTACATTATAAATCATATAGACTCTTACTCTGTAATGTAATCCCTTTATCATGATATCTCTAATCAAGTAGGTTGCATGCTGGTGCCATCAACCTATGTTCTCAAAGTATCTTTCTTTGAATTTTTAGAAGTCTTAATTTCCTATAAAACACCATGTATATAGATCTATTTATGCTATATCATATCCATTAAAGGGTCTGAGATATCAACCTCTATTAAAGAATATAAGTTACAAATCCTTTGTATCATTATTCATTAATGAAATATTACTCATGACACACCCAATATATCCTAGCTCACTAAAAACATATGTCATCATGTTTTTTTATTAATACATAAAATTACAAAACTTATAACACTCTTTAATAATAATATTAAATTTTAAGGATCAATAAAAAAGTTTGAAAATAGGAACATCCAATGACACATATAAATTTGTATTTCATACTAGAGGGTCTCATTCTCATAATATCATACATTGGATATTACCAAGGGAGTACACCATGAGAAGGTGACTCAAAGTCCTATGAGCCTCCACCCCTAATATCCTGTATGATTTTGACCCTAAAATGATTTCATATGTCTAGAGAAAATATATTTTAGAATACTATAATGGAACTTTCAGGTTCTCATTATAGTGGGAAACTTCTATGACCTTTTAGTATGAAAGATACTCTTAGGTCATTATCACATGATATGTTACGAATAATAATAATCATGATGTGATCAAGAATTTATTAATATTAAAAATAATTAATACAGGTTATCATAAAGTAAATAGAAGTTAGTTTTAGGGAACCAAATCCAACAAAATCCCACTTGCACTAGATCCAACTATTAACAACATTCAATCCGCTAGCTCTCATATGATACTCATGCTTCTTTTGAGATATTAGTTTAATCAAGGGGTCTACCATGTTTTCTTTTATGGTAAATCTACTTAATGAAACTTCACCTCACTAAAAAATCCCTCAATAGGTGTTACTTTCATAGTATATTATTTTTTCTCTTGGTGTGACTTTGAATATTTTTCAAGAGCTAGCACTGTAGTATTATCCTAATGCAACCTGAGAAGGTTTTTATGTTAGGTATTACATCAAGCTCCCAAAAAAAAGTTTCATATCCAACCAAATTCATTAAATATATCAGAAGATTCTATATACTCGAACTCCGCTATGGAATTAACGAAAACTGGTTACTTTGAACTCTTCCAACTCACAACTCCTCTATTGAGAAAGAAAACACAGATGACTATGAATTCAGATCATTTTGATCTATTTGAAAACTAAAATCAGTATAACCCCTAATAACTAACTTCTCATCCTCTCCATACATGATGAATATATCCTTAGTTATTCTTAGATATTCGGGGATGTTCTTACCAGAATACCAATATTGTTCTCCTAGATCTTATTGATATCTACCTACCATTCTCAATGTATTGGGAACCTCAAGTCTAGTACATTACATGACATACATGATTGATCCTATCACTGAATAATATGGGATCTTACTTATTTTCTTATTTTCTTATTGTGTCTGAGGATACATTTTCTTAGAAATATGTATAACATGTGAAAATAGAACTAATACCCTCTTATATTGTTATATACAAAATATATTTAGTATATCGTCAATGTATGTACTTTTATTTAGTCCTAGAATCCTCTTGAATATATCATGAATGATCTTGATCCCTAGAATATAGGCTACTTCACCCAATTCCTTCATGGAGAAACAGTTTTTTAACCAGTCATTGAAAAACTACAATACTTGTATGTAATTTCCAATAAGTAATATGTTATCAACATAAATTTCTAGGATAACAAACACATTCCCAGTGTACTTCTTGTAAAGGCATGGATCACATTCATTCTTATTGAAACCAAATTCCTTTATATCTTCATTGAATTGTGTTCTCCATGACCTAGATGATTTATTCAATCTATAAATGGATCTCTACAACTTGAAAATCATTTTTTGGAATCACTTGGAGTCATAAACCCTTCTTTTATTGTCATATATAAATCATCTTGAAGGTTCCCATTAAAGAAATTAGTTTTTATATCCATATGAAATATCTCATAGTCATGGTAAGTTGCTATAGTACGTATAATTATTATGGATTTATACATGGAAACTGGTGAAAATTTCTAATTATAGTCAATTACTTAATGTTGTTTAAACCCTTTATCCACTAGACTTACTTTATAGGTATTTACTTCACCTTATAAATCTAGTTTTCTCTTGAATAACCATTTTCACCCTATGATATTTACATCAACTGGAGTGTCAAATAGAATCCAAACTTGGTTATGATACATGGAACCCATTTCAGAATTCATGGATTATTTCCATTTTACAGCTTCTGTTCTATCTACTACATCTTTATAAGAGATAGGTTAATCATTTTCAACCAATAATTAGTCACCATATTTGGTGACTATAAAATCATATCTTTCTAGTTCTCTTACATCTCTAGTGATCTTATGTAGTAATTTTGTTTTAGGAACTACTTCTTTCATGCGGACCTATGAAATCTGTTTTTGAACCAAATCTTGTTTATCTTGAGAATCAACTTCATCAATGTCAATATTTCACCCACTATCATTTTTGAGGATGTGACCCCTCTCAAGAAATATAGATTTTCTGGAGATAATAACTTTCTTTTATAAGGGATTCTGTATATAGTATCCCATTGTTTCTTTAAAATACACTATAAAGAAAAACTTTATGCCCCGAGGTGCTAGTTTGTTTCCTAAGAAGGACTTAACAAACACTTCATAACCCCATAAATGTGTATATAGGAAAACATATTTCTTTCACCTCCATAACTAGAAGGTAATTTTGTTTTTTTTATTTTAGTTGGTACTTAGTTTAATGTATATGCCTCATTTTATAACGCATATCACCAAAAGGATAATGGAAGATCTGAATGAATCATCATAAACCTTGCCACATCTAATAAGGTATGGTTTCTTCTTTTACTAACACCATTCCACTGTGATGTGTAAGGTGTAGTGAGTTGATATAGAATCACTAAATCCCATTTAAACTCAATGAACTATTGGTTAAGATATTTACCAACTAGATTTGATTGATGCTTCTTTATCTTATTTCCAAGTTGATTCTCTAATTCATTCTTGAATTCTTTTAATTTATCAATGGACTCATACGTATACCCCATTAATTAAATATATCCATATATACTCAAGTCATCAGTAAATGTTATGAAGTAAGAATACCCACATATATCTTTTACTAGAAAAGGTCCACACAAATTAGTATGTACCAATCATAGATGCTCTGTGTCCCTTTCATCCTATCCATAAAAATGTGGTTTTATCATTTTTCCTTGTAAAAAATAATGACATTTTCAAGTGATTTTAGATAAGAAGAGTCTAAATAATCATAATGATAGACCATTTTCAAATGATTCTCATTTAAATGACCAATATAGTGAAGCCAAAGTTGGGTGTTATACGAGTCATGTGAACATTATTCATTATCTATTTCTAATACTTGGTTTTCATAATTTAACACATAAAGACCATTATTTAAATGTAAAATACCTTAAAATATGATTTATTTATAAAATAAACAACTTTTATTTTGAAACATGAAAATAAAACCATTTTCATCTGGGCATGATACCAAAATTATGTTCTTGGTAACAGTTGGTACAAAATAAAAAACCCTTAAAACTAATAACATTCCTATTGGAAATGAAATTTGGTAGTCCCCAATGGCTAGATCATCCATCGTCACACAATTGGAGGTTTTTAAATCCACCTATCCTATAGAAATATACTAGAATCTATGTGGTTCCTTCATTTGGATACATATGTGACCACCACATGATGTATCTAATACCCAATGTGTAGATATTTAAGGATTACACTCAATAAATAATGAACTATTATATTACCCTTGATTCTAGGTGCATTTCTTCTTCAAATTTCCTTGATTTCCACATGAAAAACACACTTCCTATTTTTCCTTACCATACCTTTAGATCTTCCCTTTCTTGTAGGGACGATGATCAAGATATTTAGACCTGTTATGAGTCTTAGGGACCTTCTCCTTATTATTCCTTTTCTTATTCACTATAAGGAAGATGGGTTTTTCATGACCCATGTCCTTATACCCTTGCAGAAATAGAGTAATAAGTTCTAAAATAATATTATCATTATTTCTCATGTTAAAATTAATAATAAAATTGGAGAGGTCCTTGGGTAGTGAAGAAATTATGAGATCTATGCATAACTCATCTGAGAATTTAATCACTAAGATGCATAAGCATTCAATTTATCCAATAAGATTGATAACATGAGGTCCAGTTGGAAAAAAATCTATAAGATTAGTTATAAACATAGAATTAGAGATCTCATATCTATATTGTCCTTCCTTCTCTTGATAGAGATCCCAAAAGTGATACATCATGCTATACACATCCAGGTACTCATGATTCTTCAAAATATCATTGGTCATGGGTTATAGAATGAAAAATTGAACATATGTAGCATCATTAAAATGTTTCTCATAGAGAGATAAATCTTCCTTACTAGCCTCATTAGTATTCTCATCAGGAATAGGTTCTTCCAACACATATAATTTACTTTTATTGTGTAGGATAACGTGTAAGTTCATTTTCCATTCTTGGAAATTTATTCTCATGAGAAGGTTATCCTTCTCAAGTATGGATCATAGTGATATGTTTGAATTAATTTTTATTATTGTTTCTATAAATATGATATATAGATATTTATTACATTATGTGATAAAATTTGGACAAATAAATAAATATTATTTCTATTAATCTTTCACCATTTTATCGAAACCAAATATACCTCACAATTAGATTTGGAAAATCCTATTTATTAGAAATTCTAGTGGTAAGGATCCATATTACCCTTCTCATCACCCCAACTTTGTCTAGTTTGAAATTTGAAAAGGTTTTAGGCATGCATTACAAATTACAATTTCATTAATTCATAGTTCCTTGATATGTTGAGTGGACTCCCGAATCCTAAAATCCTTAAATTAGACTTTATTAACAATTTCCTCTCAATTAAACCAAATACTAATTTAACAGTCAACCCTTGATGTAAACTAAATTAAGTCAACCCAAAAAAATCATGTTAGGATTACCCAATAATTTAAAGTATCCCAACTTCATCTAGTCAAACACTTTGAACTATGGTTTGATTTTAATTTAGGTAGTGGAAGGATATACTGACTTAATATTTAAAATTGAGGGATTTTATCTTTTATGTGTAAATTTACAATTATTATCTTTATTACATGATTTTTAAAATTTAGTTGATTTACTTAAGTGATTAATCATGTATTAGATAGTATTTATGCATAATCCAATTTATTTTAGTTATATATTTCTTGATTTTTAATTGATTAATTCATGTGATCATGACAAAAAATCTAAAATAAAATTACCATGAAAATTGATAGAAATAAAATAATAAAGTGGTATGATCATGAAATTTTACTAATGGTTAGTTTATCTAAAAGATAATAAACTCCCCATTGAACTAGGGGAAAAACATTGAATGAATTTAGGTTCATGTTGCAACTTTCCACCTATCCACCTATGTATATCTCTTAGATTTGTTTTGAATCATCTCTAAACTTAAATCACCTCCAATATCTTGGGAGATAAATCCATTACATATTATTTTACTCCCATGTAGGTGAGGGGAAGTGGGTTTACATAAAATAAACCATGGGAATTCATGCCATTACATAGTAATAGAGATGGAACACAATCTAATAATTTAATTTAATAATAAATTAAAAGAAACCAATCACACATGAAGGTTTGGTATAAGCTCATGATCATCCATATATATATAAAAATTATTTATTTATTAAAATTAGGATTCAATTATTAATCATTATTATTTATGATAAATTGCACTCAAATCATAAAATTATCTTATATAATGGAAAAATTATTATTTTTTATTTTTTGTCTGAATTTCCTTGAAATTCTCATCCATCATAATTTTAATCAAATTAAATCAAATTATTTAAAATTAATAGTGTACAATAAAAATGTACCATGGAGGAAGCAAGGTGAGTACATATCCAAATTAATGAACATGGATTATATCGGTACACTATTTACTCTTGCGACATGTGACATATATGACTTATCACATAATACCATGATGTGTAATATCATATTTTTGATCACATGGTTTACATGATTACTTTTTTAATGTAGAAAGTAATGCTTCAATTCATAGAGTAATAACTATAATATGAATTATACATGACATGTAGATTTTAACATTACACAGAAATTAATTAAGAATTTATAAATATAAAAAACCCACAACATGGTGTGTCCTATCAACTTAATGACCACACAAAAGAACATGTTGATAAGGTTTCCATAGTATTATAAATTAATTTTTAATTATATGTAATTTGGTATAGGTACAAATTGTGTACAAGATAGCTAGATGGAATTTACTTTTCACAGCATCTATCCATGGCACACGCCAAGGTACTTGACATGTAATGATGTCACAAAAAAAATATTGGAGTATATGGAATATAAATAGGCTACATGGTGTATGTTCTCTGAGTTACATGGTTACTTGTTAAGTAGGTCATATAAGAAGATACATAGCCTATCTGGGACTTATGTACTACATGCCTGTATGGATGTTACACAGTGTGTACTTCAGATGATCGTACAACAGGATGTCCCGGTCAACACGAAATGTCAAATTAAAATCACCGCATGTAATAAAGGAACATTACTTGAATTAATTACGAATTAATTCTTGTTTAATGAAACACTAGTACATGGTGTGTACCTCCAGGTTAAAGATGTGTAATCTTGTGTTATATAGATATATTCCTTGGCACCTTCAGATGAGATCAAAAAATTTATTTTGTTCGTAAAATTATTCAATTTTATTATATTTACAAAAAATTAAGAGTAAGAAGTAGATATCACAATTAATATTAAACAATTATTAAACCAGAATTGAAAAATAAATTAAAAATATGTAAATCAATCAATATTCTTTAAATAGTTTTAAATAATTATGTGACCCGCTCTAATACCACTTGAAGGTTCTGAGCACAATGAAATCATGTGCTGGGATATGCCTAACCTTGATTTTTTGTCTTGATTTATTATTAATCCAAGATTTAAATGATGATAAATACCATGATCAATGAAATTTAATCAAATAATACACACAATGGATAAAACACCCTAACCAAACCACATGATCACCGCATATTATATAACATAAATTGAAGAAATTAAAGAATTACCTTATGAGAAAATATTTTCTAATTAATGGATTTAACAATAAATCTACATCATAACATTGTTGCATTGTAGGAACAAAGAACATATTCTCTATAGTAGTGATCCCCACGTGTTCCAAAAATATGAAAATGTTCCTGTAGAAATATCTAGGTGCTAGCATAGTATATCCCACCACTTGCTTCATTATCCATTGATCACCTAAATAATCACTTCCAAAGGATTATATTTGATCTCTCTTAACTTGAGATTGGAACTTAAATAAAGACCACTCTCTATTATTGAGAGCGTTCTTGGAGTAGGGATCTCTCTAGGGCTTTGAGAAGAATTTTAAAATTTCATTGTGCACAACTAAAAGAAATGAATTGGATCTCTTGGAAAAATAATACAATTAGGTTTATATACCACTAGGGTTATAAATAAAAAATTAAAAAATCTCCCTTTAATATTTTTTTAATCCCTATAGAACCCCTATCGATAATAATAATAATATCATTATTTATTGACTTGTGATAAACTCATGAATTAAATTTTATGTTATTTTATCAAATATTTTTCAATATATATTATTTATCAGTCGAATGTAAAAATCAGTCCACCATTCCTCAAAAATATTAATTGGGCATTGAATAATGGCTATTTATTTAATGAATTACTATCAATGTATTATTCTTCAATAAATAAATAAATATTAGATTAGATAAATAGATAATAAATATTTATTGAATATTCCACCCACATAATATTCTCTCGAATAACTGGTGAAAGATTATATGAGATCAATAAAACATGAATAATTATTAAACAACATGTGGTAATAATATTTATCCAACTTTACAAGTAATAAATAAAAATCTATTATTTAACATAGATTATGGATACACTTAGTGTGTGACCCTCTTGGCCTCTTACTCAGTGGCATTAAGAGAAGTAGCCTAACGTCTAAGGTTAACATCAAGAAACACATAAAGGCATCCCTAAATAAAGGATTTAATTATTAAATTACATAATACCTCATAATAAAAATTACTATGTAATGAAAATACCTTTATCCTAATATCTATAATCAAGATGGTTGCATACTGGTACCATCAACCTATGTGATCGATGTATCTTTCTTTGAATTTTTAGAAATCAAACATTCATATAGAACACCATGAAAATGGATTTATTTAGGCTATATAATTTCCATCAAAGGGCTTGAGATATCATATTTTTTTTAAATAATATAAGGGGAAAATAATTTATCACATTATTCATTATTGAAATATTAATCATGACACACCTAACATATCCTACCTCGCAGGAAAAATATCTCATCACCGTTTTCATCAATACATCAAAGTATGTGACTTATAACACTCATTAATAATAATAATATTAAAGTATATAGATCAGTACACATGATTCTATATTGGAAAATCCAATGACACATATAGACATAGATTTCTTACCAGAGTGTCTTTTTCTCATAATATCCTACACTGGATATTACCTATGGCATACACCGTGAGAAGGTGCATAAAATTACTATGAATATCCACCCTAATATCTTTTATCACTTATGTACCTAAAATGATTTCATATAGATATAGAACATATATTTAAGAATAATGTCATGACACTTGTGGGTTCTCATCATAGTGGGGAACTACTATGAACATTTAGTGCGACAACTACTCTTACCACATTATTACATGCTATATTACATAGAATAAAAATCATGATGTGATAAGGAGTTTATTAATACTAAAAAAATGAATACATGTTATCATAAAGTGTATAGAAGTTGGTTCCAGGGAACCAACTCCAACTGTGGAAGAAAGGCATGATGACAACCATTATTATAGATTCATATTTATTAAGTGTAAACCATTATTAGTTCTAAATGAATAGTTCTGATAAAATGGGTAATTTTATTATAATTAACTAAAATAATTGATAAATGTGACCTTTATTAGTTCTAAAAAACACTAATAACATGGTAGATTTTTCTAGTTCTTTTTAGCACTGATAAAGGTATCCCTTTTTCAATGGGTTTGTTAGAATTGAAGAAATTTTACCCTTAAAAAAAAACAAAAACAAGCAATAATAGAGATATTTGTGTATCATGAAATGAACCAGATTACCCAAAAATCTTTGTTCCAAACCAATACAAAAGATTACTCGAAGGGTGTTTCCATTCCCCACGGGATGATGACAAATAACCAAGCAACAAGAATTACCCAGGTAATGATTTCCCCCAACAATATAAAACAACTAGTGTGAAATATATGATAGGATGGAAGAAAAATACCATACCACAATAGACTCAAAAATGGAAAAGTGATACATATCTACAAAAAATAAACCAAAAAACAAGTACATGATCCAAGAGTAACTAAGTTACACAATATAATAACCACTATATCTATATGCCAAGTGAGAAACATCACAACAGATCACAACCCAAGTCCCATAACCAACTAAATCAAATATCCATCACCTCACTGAGGAAAATTTACCTTTACTACACTAGACAAAGAAAAGGTATACATAGTGACAAGGGTATGTGAAGGGTTTTACCAAAACATGCACAGTGATATCCCACTAAGCATTATATATGAAGACTTTGTAAAATAATAATAATTTTATCATTTGAAATAAAACAAGGTCTGGTATAAAACTTTAAAAAATTTAAAAAAACATGGAAATTAATTCTTTTAAATAGTTTATAAATAATTTCATATAAAACAGTTTCCAAAGAATTCTAAAGTAATTCATTTATCAATTTTAAATCATGCATCATAAAACCACAAAACAGTAATGAATAATTAAAATCACCTTTAGGATTATGTTGGTATAAGATTACTAGTATCCTCATCACATGGAATCAATAATAACTAGAACAAACAAAATTATCCTCGGTATGACAACCTAATGAGAATAGAAAATCCAAGATGTGTGAAACCTGTATGATTTCAAGTAAACCGATCCCCAACACAATGACCTAGGGAGTATATAAATGACCCGATGTGTGAAACCACCTACAATGTCATTGAAATAAAATCATGCATGAAACCCACTTAATCATCCAAGTATTCCATGTTTTGAACATTTCAAATCATGTAAAAATGGAATTTTTAATTCCAACAATCAAATAAAAAACCCTTTTTCGCACCCAAACCATGCTTTGAAATCCAATTTTCTTAAAAAAACAAATAGTGGATTAAGATCAACATTTATTTACCAAATAAAAAAGGGGAAACCATTTTATACAAAAAACAACCATATATTCATTTTAATAGACCATGGATAATGAAATTAGCTTTTTAGATGTCTTGTTTAGAAAATGAGTGAGCATGTGTAGTCTGTAAAAAACACTTTAGATGAAACCATGCTTCTCAAACTCTAGGTATTTCAAAAGTTACATGAGATAGATAAACCTAATAGGAATAGGGTTTTAGAGATCAAGAGAAAATACTAAAACCATAAACCTAATTAAGAATATCCAACTCATCAATTTTTAGAATAATGTAATTGAGAAGAATCAATTACTACAATGACTCCTAAAGAACACATAAGGATCATTGAATATCCAGAAAAAAACTTTCAATTTCATAGAGGATATATATGAAACTCAATTAGTTCATATCATATCCCTTATATAAAGTATGAAAACTCTGATCTAAGTTTATATTTAAGGATAGAATAATAGATCTAGAACAACAATAATTAATGGGCATATACCTTCAATTTCCTAGAACTTGGGATCTTAGATCTAATAAATTCACACTATGGAAGTCAAAAAGTCTCTATAATCTCTAAATGGAGTCTCCTAGGTGAAGTTTATAATTCAATAAAATAATAATGGGTCCAAAAGGAGGTGTTTCAGGTATTAGAAATAAAATTTATATTAATTAATTAACATCAAATTGTTTGGATTCTAAATTTGGAAAACCATGAGCTATCTGTGCACCCCCTTATGGGTTACTGGAGGTGTTTTATAGTTTAAAAAACGGTTTGAAAACCATTAATAATGTCTCTGTACCATGTTTCATGATTTTAGGGGAAGTCCTCATAGTTTAACCTAACCTTATTCTCTCATATGGGTCTCCAAAACTTTTGTATGTTTTCCAGGGATGAATCGTATGGTTTTCCCTAACTGTGAAAATCCAAAAAAAATCAAAAAACTCTAAAAGTTTTCTTGAAACCACCCATGAAAAGTTTAAATAAAGATATGGTAAAAATAAAAAGATATCAGTTCTTGAATGTGGTGTTAGGATGTGATAATTCTCTCCACCATATCAATTTCTTCCCCTAGAAAGTTAGATCACATAAGGTTGATCCAATATGAGATGAGGCCATTTCTTCCTCATCCATGATTTCTTCTCCCACTTCTCATGAGAACCCATTCCATATCACCGTAAAACTTATACAAATGGAATATACTTGAATTTATGAATTTATCATATAAATAAAAAATCAAAACTTATTGTAGGCACATACAAATATATAAAACTATCCTCCCAATTAAAGGCATGATAAGAAATAGGATAAAATTTCTTAAGTTGAGTTATGTGGAATAAATCATGAATAATAGTCAATTAAAATGGTAAAAATAATCAATAAGACGCCTTCCCAATATTATCAATGATATTAAATGGTCCAACACATCTTAGAGCTAACTTACCCATCTTAATAAGCCTATAGTGACCCAATAGAAGAAATAATTACAAGAAAACTCGATCACCAATTGAAAACTCCAAAGGATGTAACTGAAGGTTCGTGTAGGACCTATGTATACTCTAATACATCACTACTAATAAACATAAAACTTAAAACATGAAAAATTTGTAACATCCCCAATCTGATACTCTCTAACTTAATTGAGACAGGTAGTTTCAAAACCTAAGGAATTCCTCCCTATATACGAGAGGTTGCCGACTAAAAGTGCTGGTGTAAGTAATATAATGGGGAGAGTGTACTCTCTATTATAGAGTTTCAATAAAATTAAAATCATATGAATAATTAACCTTTTAACTCAAGAAAAATAAAGTATAAAACCAATAATAATAATAATAATAAATCACATTATTCCAAAACTTATTCCAATATAAATAACATAATGAAAGTCATACAAGTAAACTAAAAAAAACTAAAAATAATGAATCAAAAAACCATTGTTTTGAACCCCATGATTGGTCCAATCTCCATTCTCCAATCCCATTCATCAATGAAATCAAATATTGAACAAGGAATATTTCCATTACCCAAACCTACATCTATAAAATCTACCTGAGTACCAAAAAATTCCCGAATAGGGTGTAAGTAAAACCCACTGGGAAGAAACCACAATACCTAAACAATATTGTCATTATAAATAATGTGTTAAATAATATGATAAACAAGGGTGTTAATTTATAAATTAACACAAAACAAGAAATAAACCTGTCGAACCTTGAGCTTTGGGTTGATACTTAGGGTTTTCTAAACCTACTTCAACATTATTCTAGATGTATTTATCACAGGGTATATCCTCATGCCTAGTAATTATCACCCATACCAATGTTGGATTATTCTTCTAGGATGAATCACCCATATAATTTATTTGGTAACCAAAAATCTCACCCACAAGAATCAAGTAACCAATAAATACCGGGCTCTATGTTAATTCCCATTATATAGCCACTTTTGTGTTCCTAGGGTGCACGACCATGCTAAGGGAAAAAGTAACCACAAAATACTGGGCCCTATGATAATTCCCAAGTTATATATAATTTCATGTTCCCATATCTCAATACCATACCGATGTAAAAGGAATCTATATCATATTGTGATTTATGGAAATTCACTTTCTAGAGCCGCTTACATGTTCCCATGGTGTAATACCATACCAAGGGTAAAATTATGACAATAAATAGTGAGAATTCCCATGATAGGGCCACTAAAATGATAATATGACAATGAAACTTATGTGAATTCCCATACTAATGATGATTTTACAATTTAGCAACAAATGAAACAAGACAATTCATCTTATTCATCAAAATTTCCAAACATGTCAAGATAAGCCATATTGGTTAATTCACCCAAATTAAAAGTTATCAACAATTTATCTCATTACACCGGGTCACCAATTATCTCATATAATTTCATCAAATTCCCATTCTATGTATCAAATAAATCCATTTACTATTTTCATATCAATCTATCCATATTGTATCATGTTATCATTCTATATCTAATTTTATACCAATTTTCCAATTCATTCCAAGTGATTATATATCAAGTCAATCACCATAATTAATAAGCTAATAAAATTTACAATATAAATGTTAATCATAAAAAAACTCCAATTATAATGGGGCTCTAGGTTTATTTAATTCAAGTTTGAAACTAGAGTCAAAGCTGGAACACCCCTCAAGTTGTTGTAAGTGCCGATTTCAATGTCAACAGAACCAATGAAAACTGATGAAGTTTTATGAATATGGTTTCATCAAAATAGTGGTTTACTTATTTGGTTAGGTTACATGAATGGTGTACCCATGAGATCACTCTTTTTGAACATACCCAAAAAAATAGATGTTAGGGAGTTGTTCTAGACCACCAAACTCAAAAGAAGAGAATATGAATAAATTCATTCCACCTTCATTCAATTAAAAAAAGAACAATAAACTCTATCATAATAAGAAATCAATCCTAGATATGGGTTTGGAAGTCCCAAACTATGGTTCTCCCTAAGGGAAAACTATAAAAACAAGAAGGAGAAAAAGAACCAAGAGGCTTAACTTTAATCTCTTGGTCTAGAATACCATGATCAAATAGAATATGTCTTTTAGATGGAAGATAAATCCAAAATTCATGTAAGGGAGGGAAAGAATTTTATAGAAAAGGGAGAGAGATATATGATAATTGTAAGACAACGGAAATAAATAAAATTGATGGGAATTCCCCATTTATGACATGAATTCGTAATTCACATTGTCAATCCTAAAATTTCCACATAAGATAAAAAATACACCACCTCGCCTTTAAAACTTAAAAAAAGTTCACCCTATGAATGAAATCTCATTATGTGAAATGATTCTTTCTAAAAAATAATTCATGGCCTAAATTATTTTCATGGGATATACCCATATCCATTCATGTTGTGAAATTAAAATTCAGTGCATAAATATGTTCTTTTTTCCAAAATTCACCCCCTCTCTTCTCCCCCTGAACACCTCTAAATCACTAACTCAACCTAGTGTAAGGGTTTTATTAATATGGTTCAAATGATTTTACCAACTCAAAGTGGTTTAATAAAAAACATAAAGGGGAATTTATCTAGAAAAAATGGGATCTTACAACCTCTACACTATATAACACCTTTCCCCCAAGCTATTATCCAAGTAATCATTGTGGGGGTATCAGTAAAAAAGTCTGAACATTATGTTCATATATCAAACTCCCTCTCCTAGATATCCTTATTCACACACCCATGTTTCCACTACATTCGCACTAGAGGCATAATCTTCCCTTATATATTTTTATCACTATATTCTATGATACAGATCAGATACCCCCTAAAGGATGCATCAACGTCCTTCGTGATGTCATCAATGTCTATCACATGAGAAGGGTTAGTATGTTATCTCTAATTCCATGACATGTAAAAAATATCATACATAAAAATATAGTGTTTGGGAAGGGATAAAAAATAAACCACTATACCCACCCTCTTCACTAATTCAAACAAATTGGAAACCTAGGAACTAACATCCTCTAATTCTTGAAATTAAGTTCCACAACCTAGTTGAGACATGAAGAAAAATACAATTATTAAACTCAAACAATATAGGTTATCTATGTTGGTTAGAATATGATGTTTTATAGCTCTTCCTGGTTACCAACCACTTCCAGATCAACTGAACCGACTTAGACATCTCCTGCACAAGACTACGTCCAACGAGAATGGACTCACATGGCTCTAACCATAAAAAATAGAACATCATATACTTTTATAATAGGCATCAAAAGGATCCATCTATATGGATTCTTGGATGTTTTTATTATAATGGAACTCCACAAGTTTCAGATACGACTCCTATGAACCACCAAAGTCTAAAGAACAGGCTCATAATTTATCTTCTAGAATCCAAATCATCCATTTAAATTGGATTATAGTCATAGGATGATAGGATATAATCAAAAGAACCTATGATCTTAGTACATTTTTAAGGCCCTTATATAACCGATACATGAAACATGGATCTCAATAAAAAATTATACTCTTCAAGAACATCATGAAGTTGAAATATATCATTTATATAGAGAATACCCTGATCATAGATGGAGAAGTTCTCCCTGATGAGAAATAATTAGGATAATTTCTTTAGTCAATCCATGATCACCCATACTGCTTCATTTTCTTGAGGTTTCTTGGGTAATCTTATCATGAAGTCCAGGGTGACATCATCCCACTTTCATTCTGGAATGAGAAAGGCTGTAGTGACACAACATGCCTCTGATTCTTGGCATTCATCTACTGACAGCTAAAATATCGCACCATAAAGCCCAATATCTTCTTCTTTATCCCTAGCCATTATTATTTTTTATGGAGATCATGATACATAATTGTCAGACTAGGATGCACTAAAAATTTAAATACATGAAACATCTATATGAGATCCTTGTAAAATCCCATTAGAACTAATATATGGTCATAGAAATGAAGAGAATCACTAATTCTAAGATCCTATATTGGTGGAGACTCCCCACTATATAATCTATCTCTTAGTGCTAATCCATATGGATCAGATAAATACTATCTCTTTCTCCCATCTAGACGATCGAGAATAAAACATGACGATGTCAGAGTCTCTCAACCCTAAGACTTATGAACATCCAAATGCATCTTCCTAAAGAGTGCCATCAGCTACCACTTGTCACAATACTTCCATAATTTCTCTATATATATCTCCATACTCAATGAATAGATAATAACATTTCCCTTTCCTAGAGTGTTTTCCAGTTTGAAGTTGAAAGACTGTAGATACTAAACCCACCTCTTATGGTTAAAGTTAGATTATTGTGGAGAAAAGATGTAATTGGGACTCTCGGGATTTATGTACACCACAAACATCTTTCCCAAAAGATAATTTAGTCAATATCTCGGGGTGTGTACCAACACAACCAACTCTATATCATGCGTAGGATAATTCCTCTCATGAGTTATCTACTACCTAGAGACATAAGAAACCACTTGTTCCACCTACATTAGAACTTCTCTGAGTCTGAATCCAGATGAATCAAAGTATATGGTATATTTATTACTTAAAATAGGTTAGGTGAGAATTGGTGGTAAGGCCAGAATACACTTTATCTCTTGGAAAGATCTCTCACAAGCATCTGACCAAACAAAGTTTACCCATTTCATTGTTCTTATCATAAATAGGCACTGCTAGATGGTATATGTCCTTGATAAAATACCAATAATATCCTAATAGACCTAGAAATATCTAAATCTTGAAGACATTCTTCAGTTTTTTCCAAGTTACAATGGATGCAACATTCTCATGTCTACTAATACTCCAGCCTCCGAGATAAAATGGCCCGAGAAGTGCACTTTGTGAATAGAAAAGTAATATTTAGACCACTTGGAATACAATTGAATATATATTAGTATACCCAATAAAGTATCAAGATTCTGGGCATGATCATATATAGCTGGTAGTACACCAAGATTCCATTGATAAAAATTACCAAAAAATGATATAGAAATAGATAGAAGATCCAATCTATCAAGTATATGAACACTGCTAGAGTATTTTTATGACTAACATGCATCACAAAAAGCTCATAAAAGACATATATGATCCTAAAAGATGTTTGAGGTATGTTTGATGGTCTCACCCTTAGCTAATAGTACCCCAAAATCAATTCGATCTAGTAAAATAGCCAAGAACATCTCAGCTAATCGAATAGACTTCCAATTCACATAACATGGTACTACTTATTGATAATGATTTGGTTAAGTATCTTATAATCTACAAGAATGTTCAAATTAACTTTATAATTATTGTAAAAAATAATGGTAGAACCCCATGGTGAAGTACTAGGCTGTATGAATCCCTTTACCTCCAGATCTTCCAACTACACCTCCAACTCATGAATTATTGATAGTGATATCCTGTATGGTTAGATAAAAAGTTTCTTGAATCTCATCACTAAATTGATAATGAAATGAATCTATCACTTAGGTGGTAAGCTAAAAAAATCATCAGGAAATATATCCTGAAAGTGGTCCACTACTGGAGGAAAAGTTATTTTTACAGTAACTCACCATTATCCAAAATAATTTTTTCTATTCGATTCGTGAGATAATCTAATATGCACTAAATTGGTCCTATGCAACCATACTGAAGATCCCATTCTCCCTAGTGATCATAATTTCCCCCTTATGGTGACAGAAAATTCATTGTCCTCTAATAATATTAAGTATGAGATTAGTATACAACTAGCCAATCCAAACTTGGAATCAAATTTAACCTCAACATATCCAGTAGAAATATCTACCAAAGGAAATAACAACCACCAATTTAAGGAGAACAATCCTTGCATCATTTGATTCCCTATGACCTCAATCCCAATGATATACTGATGGTCATAAGACTATAAAAAATCTCGACAACCACACCCAATCCATTAAAAAATTTATTGAATATAAAGAAATGTGATTCTCATATATATAAAAAACTCATGAAAGGGTAGATGATACAAGTATTATACCTATGACGATGAAAGGTCCTACATCCATATTACATAAATTAGACTATAGAATATGTATCTGATTATCCCCTCTACCTGGGACTCAAGTATGACTTCCCCATAATTCCCCACTGGATGGTACTGTCATTCCTTCATCGAGGTACCTCATCCCCTACCTCAATCTGAGCATTCTATGGAACTCCAACTAATTTTCAGTTAAGGGGTATCCAATTCCTTCCCAGAATATGGTTCCTTCCATGATCTGCTGACATCGATCGACTGCTAAGGCTTCTTATAGAACATCTATAGATTTCCTATCATTCCTTAAGAATGATATTTCATAATAGGGTAAGGATACTATATGTTACTATGACTAGATCTAACATAATGAAAGAACTACTCTTGGCCATAGTCCCGTGATGACTATCTACTTCCCAACTACTCTTACTCCTACTTACTTGGAGGTAACTTTCATAATGATTTTTTGTTTCTTGAATAACAACATCATAATTATCCTACAGACACTTTCTACCCACCACTCAGGGCCTCTTTCAGGTTCCCTTCTATGATGATATCCCAATTCATGAAGTCAAAAAATTTACTTAGGAAAAAGATATTCACTTGTAACTTTATGTCATAAAAAATCCCATCCAAGAAGCAGTTTTCCTTAGAGATCTCATCCACAACTAAAGTTGGATAAAAAAACTTCATGTCAGTAAAACTCTATGAATAGAACATCTCTAACATGCTCCCCTACGTCAGGTGCGTGAACTCTTGAGCCCTATAATCATTGAACATCTCTCGATAGAAGTGAATCAGAAAATTTTCCTCAAAGTACTTCCAGGATAGATCATTTTTCTATCTAGATTTATCTATGATGTGACACTATTTCTTGTCTAGCCTATGGGGCATATAAAAAAAAGATTCACCCACATGTCGGTGGGTTTCAAAAGGTTCTTGAGGATATTATGGAAAGACTCAATCCAAATCTTATATACCTAGGGGCCTACCTCTACTATGAATATGGGCGGATATTGTAGATAAAATTCTAATGTTAGATCATATATTAATGGTATGATGTGAGAATCCTCCATATCTTTGGATCTCATGACCCTTAAGAATCTATCATGAAGACGATCATCTATCTAGTTCCCTAGAGCTATAGGAAGTTTCGACTCAGCTGCACGAGGGTTGTGCAGGCTAACACTCTCTTGATGTTCAACTCATGGATAAGGCATATGAATTCTCTCTACAAAGTTCAATACACTCCCTAGATAATAGGATACACAACAAGATCAAAAATTTAAAATTAAGACAATAATAGAGAACCACTACTATAATGTTACTCAAAACAAGACTTAACAAGTGAATTGGAATGTCATAACATTTTATTTAATTTATTTTTCCTAGATAAATAAAGGGGTTAAATTTTATATATTAGATAGTAAGATATTTCACATGCAATAAATATATCCCCAATATAAACTATTCATGTCAATATATATCCCGACATGTATACCATGATTCATTCATACTAAACTCATGCCATGCATCTCACAAGTAAAACCTAAATAAATAGTAACATCACACAACAAGTGGATCACATATGGTGTAATAACATTGAAAATGTAATAAGAAAAAAATATGAACAAAAATACCGTACCTGGGAACTTAGGCTACCCCCTCTCACATGGGTTAGTTACTCCCATTCTTGAGATTATTACTAAGACCTAAAACACCCCAATACCTTGTCTACCTTTCCTAAGTAGAAAATAAATACAAAAGAAATCCTTTGATATCACTTTGTAAGATCCCCAACCCATTACACCCTAACATGATAGAGAAGGGTAGTTACAAGACCTCAAGCATACCTCCTCATACACAAGATGCTTTCGAATAGCAGTGAGGGTGTAAGGAATATAGTGGGGAGACCATACCCTATGGTACCGAGTTGGAATAAGAGTGGAAATAAAATGAATAATCAAACATGAAAATTGAGTACAATAAATGATAAATCTAAAAAAATCCAAATAATAATAAAAAATCATGTTATGTAATAATGTAATCCAATATAAAAAATGTGTTAAAATTCATACAAGTAAACCAAAAACATACTTCAAATAAAGACTCCAAAACCCCTTTTCCAAACCCCATTGTCGGTCCCGTAAAAAATCTCCAATCTCATGATGCAATACAATAAAATCATGAACATTATGCCTTTACCTTATCAAAAATTACATACATGAATTATACATAGCTACCAAATAGTTCTAGAAGAGGGTGTGAGTACAAATTATTAGGCAGACACCATGTTTTCTAAACAATCATGTCTAAATAAATAGTGCATGAAACAATATGGTAAACATGGGAATTTATTTTTAAATTAATACAGAACATCAAGTAAAATTTAAAACCCTCAAGATTTGAGTTGACACCCGAGGCCTACCAAAAATTATTTGGTATGATCCTATATGTGTCTATCACATGGTGAATCCTGATTTCTTGGATGGATGACCCATACTATTAGAGGATTATTCTATATAGGACAAAACACCCATATCATTTATCTAGTAACCTAACATCTCATCTTCAATAATCAAGTAACCAACCAATAATGGGATCTATGTGGATTTATTTTATAGATCCTCTTATGTGATCCTAGGGTGTAAGTCCATGCCAATGGAAAAAGTAGCCATATCATATAGGGATCTATGAAAATTCCCATTCTAGAATAGATAACGTGTTACCATGGTGTAATACCATACTAAGGGAAAATCTATCACAAGACCCAGTGTAAATTACCATACTAGGGATGCTTATATGTTGGGATGACATCATACTTTATGTAAATTCCAATTTTAAGGCCAGTTTTACAATTAAACAAAAAATAAACAATCTAATTCATCTGATTCCTAAAACATGCCAAACATGTCAAGATAAGACATATTGGTTAATTTACCCAAATTATAAACTATCAATAAATTATCATAGTTCCCAAAGTTAGCAATTATATCAAATAATTATAAAAAATTACCAGTTCGTATATCAAATAAATCCATTTTCCTATTATATGTCAATGTAACCATATTCCATCATGTTATGATTCTATAGCCAATTTCATAACAATTAACCAATTTAATCCAAGTGAATCTATGTAAAATCAATAAACACAATTAACTGGTTAATCTAATTCACAATATTAATCCAAATAATAACAAAATTCTAATTATTAATGGGCTCTAGAATCATTCCATTAAAGTTACAACATTGATTGAAAGGTTATCACACCCCTTGGGTGGCCTCAAGTACAACAGATCCTACAAGGTCTGAGGGATATATATGAATTATGTTTTATAAAAAAGTGGGTTACCAATTTTTTAATGTCATGTACATAGAATATTGTCATGATTTCACTTATTTTATATAGTAGAAAAACAAAATAGATGTTATGAAGTTTTTCTATACCACCCATATTACAATTATAGTAGATGAAGAAATTAATCAACAACCAAGGAAGAATTGGGTTCTTACTTCATTTCCTTTAATGGATACTAAAAAAATCTATCATCAAAAGTCATAAATCCTAGATCTGGGTTTGGCAGTCCCAAATTGGGGTTCTCCTCAATGGAAAACTTGTGAAAATGGAAGGATAAGAAGAAATCAAAGCCTTACCATCAATATCTAGGTCTAGAAAACCATGATCCAATAGAATCTACCTTTATATCCAAGATAACTCCCAAAACCACCTAAGGGATCCACTACTACAAAACTGGTTTATTTCGTTCTAGGTATTTAACAGTGTTAGCTAAAATCACTATTAAAGAGCCCCTTAGTGAATGCTAGAAGAAATGATATTAAAGGGGGTCTCTAATAATGTTTTTTAGTGTTGTTAAAGGGGGTATTTAACAACGATTAAAAAATAACTATTAAAGGAGTCCCTTTATTAGTTCTTGTAAAAAATATCTCATAAAGTACCACCTTTATCAATGCTTGTAAAAAACCACTGATGGGGGGTGGTGTCTTTTTCAGCGCTTCTATAAAATCACTCATATGGGGGTCCTTTATTAGCACTTGTAAAAATAAATTGATAGGGGGGATATATTAGTGCCTTTTTAAAAGCACTGATAAAGAAACCACCTTTATTGGTGATTTTTTACTAGTGATAATTTGGGTATGTTTCAAAAAAAATATTTATTTAATTAAAAATAATATGTTAATAAATAAATATAGTTATATTTATATAAATATAACATATATATTTTAAATTTGTTTTAGATAAAGATAAATAGAATTTAGATTTAATATATTAGATATTTTCTGAAAATAATTATAAAATAATTAAAAAATTACTTTTAATTAATTATTTGATAATTATTATTTAGTAATAGTAATTTAATAGCGATTGGAAGTAAAAAAATCAAAAAATTAACAAAAGATCTAAAATAATTTAAAAATATAAGATGAACATAAAATAACCATAAATTTTGATACAAATGTGAGATAGGCTCTACCACTTATCAAAGCGAAGCTTGCGATGTTTTCTAAATTGTGTTGACCTAGGGAGACCCCAAACACTATATTTTCCAATTCATAAGAGGCCTAGAAGGCATCCAAAACTGAGTTTTTTTGTCCGGGTACCCCGATGTTTTTAACATTTGATGGATTTGAAGTCTCATTTATGGGGGTATTATTGTCTTTTCTAGATGGATATTTAATTTATTCTTGGGTCTTACATTCATATTGATATTATGGTTTTGAAATTTTATTGTTTTTTATAATTTTTTATTTATAATTAAATATATGCTTATTTTATTATATTTTATTATAATAAAAAACTTGAATAAATATAAATATCAACACATTTATTTAAAAATGTATTTTTAAATAAAATAATAAATATTTTTCATTAATTTTATTTAATGTAAAAAAGTTTCTATTTTATTTACCTTATAAAAATGAAATAATATGAATATATAATTTTTATATATACATATGTGTGTATATTATTAAATATATATATATATATATTTATATTCTAATATACATATATGAATATACATATATAATAAATGTCGATAAATATAAATAAATATAGATATATAAAAAATTTATAAATATATAAAAATAAATAGAAAAGTCATTAAATATACAGAAAAATACAGGTGACATAGTGGTAACAAAATTCAGCCGCATAAGGGAGGTCCTAGGATAAAATCTAGCCACACACATGTATTTGTGGTAGCCTTCTATCATGGAGGAAGGGGTGGAGTGCGTGATAGAGAATGGGGTAGTGGAAAGCACATAGAAAGGATCTGTAAGTGCTGAGAAATGGGGCGTTGGGGGGTGCGTCAAAAAATAAAAAATTCCCTTATTTTTAATAGTGTTTTTTCTGCTGTTAAAATCCAAACTTTAATAGTGCTAAAAAAAGTGTTGTTAAGGGCACCCTTTATCAGTGCTAAAAAAATTTCTGTTAAAGGCACCCTTTAATAGTGTTAAAAAAATCCCTGATAAAGGGTTCATTTAATAGCATTTATGCACTGTTAAAGTGTACCTTTAAGAGAATTTTTTTGTGCTATTAAAACCCCCTTTTGACATCACTCTCAATATCATTGCTTTTGAAGTGATGATAAAACCCTTTAACTAGCACTATTAAAGCCCTAATTTGCAGTAGTGAGGGTTATAACTCAAAAGAATATGGAGAGAGATATATAAGAATTATAAGAGTAGGTAATTATCCCATGGGGTGTTAGTCGAGTGGTACCCACTGGTTGTACCTATCTCTCTCCATGGGAACTGACCCAGGCTTGAGTCCTACCTCACTTGAACACTGTGCGTATTATTCATAAGGCAATTCGAATCCATTTTCCTAGTTGGGGAACGTGTGGTGCACTTTGGGAATGGAAGGAACCCAAGTGGGAGTCAAGTGTTAACCTTACACACATTTATCCCATGAGGTGTCAGC
The DNA here is from genome assembly GCA_963277665.1 of Viscum album. Taxonomy (NCBI): domain Eukaryota; kingdom Viridiplantae; phylum Streptophyta; class Magnoliopsida; order Santalales; family Viscaceae; genus Viscum; species Viscum album. Next base: position 1,313,027,194 of record OY728126.1, on the reverse strand, counting down.
CAAGTGGTAACCACTGGTTGTACCCCTATCCCTCCATGGGAAATGGCCCAGGCTCGAGTCTCGCTAGACTCAGACACTGTGGATATTATGCACAGGGAATTCAATGACATTTGCCTAGCTGGGGAATGTGCAGCGCACTCTGGGCATGGTGGCCCCCCTAGTGGGAGTCGAGCGTTAACTATACACACGTTTGTTTCACAAGAGCCTTATCCCAGTTGTTGACGACTCAGGAAGTACATCCAAGAGACCTGAGCTCTAAACCAATAGGAGACATATTTACGAGTTACTACAGCAGGCACTATAGTGGGTATTGTTTGGTACTGTAGCAGCTAGAACTATTCATATATTTGGGCTTTTAGGCCACCGTTTTGTTCCCAGGGTCCTTTAATGCCTTCAGGAAACCCAAGGCCTTATGTCCATTAAGGCTTTCATGCCACCTCAAGGCCTTCAGGCCACCTCTAGGCATTCAGGACACCTCAAGGCTTTTAGGCCACCTGAATTTGTGCTTAATAGACCAAGAAGACTCTATAAGGAGTAGAACCTAGATGAGGATTTAGAGAAGTCGTATTAAACAGATCAGAAGCTAAAATTTGTAGAAGAAAGAGAGGGTATGGCATTACCATCAATACTATATTATGCATTCACGAGAATCCTAGCTGAACAACCATGTGAAGGTGGAGAGATGATATCATGATACAGATGTGGGAGAGGAGTGGTTACTTGTAGTTATAGTCTATATATTTTCTCTAAGACCTATGGGTCTTGTAATATCTAATCCTACAATCCTTATAAGGGTTCCCCTCATCCCTTGAAAGGGGGGTTATCAAAAAATCAATAAAATTAAGGCCTTCGAGCCATTCGGGAAAGTGAAGGTAATAAAATAAATTATTAGGAATTCCCCATTAAGGATGTGAATTTTGGATTCACATCATGAATCCTAGTATTTATAAATATTCCAAAAAACTTATCACCTTCACTATAAAACCGAAAAAAATAGTTTACATTGGGAATGACATTTGATGTCATGAACCGATTATTTCTATAAAACCATTCACACCTAGAATAAATTTCATAGGGTCTACACAAAACCATTAACATCATGAAATAAAAATTAATGTCATGAATTGGTTTCTGTTTCTATAATTAATCTCCCCCTCTTGTTTTCTCTATAAACATCTACAAAACACTAACCCAATAGGGTAAATGGGTGATTACCAATATTTAAATTATTTAACCAACTCAAAGAGATTTAACCAAAAACATTAATAGGAACATTCTTGAAAAAAGACAGGATCTTACACAATATCTCCTAGACAATCTTAGGTCTCATAAGATAATCCTTGCCTGCCTCTAATAGAGAAAGAGGTGGTTTACAAGGGAGACCATACAAAACATTTAAAGGATCCATTATGATATACTATTGGTAACTATTGTTCTATAAAAATCAACCAATCCTAGATGGCTATCCCAAGATCCTCCAAAATCCAAAATGAAATCATGGTGCATATCCTCCAAGATCTAAATGAAATTATCCATTTATCCATCTAACCAAGTATAATAATTTATACTTAGTCTAAACTGATTCCCCAAACCCTCCTAGAGACCCTTATAGAATATAGAAGAAAACCTAGAATCTCTATCTAAGACAATACCAAATGGAACCCCATGAAACCATATAATATTCTTCATGTTTATCTTCCCAAAATAATTAATTTTAGCAGTGTTTTAAATCAGAATGATGTGTGTTGATTTATTCAACTGATCAATCACCATCTAGACAATAGAGAGTTCTTTGTAATTTGATGAATAAATCCTTGGATACTTTATCCCATTTCTGGTCTGAAATATGAAGAGGCTGAAATTGATTATAATGTGTTTGGTGCTCAACCTTAATTTGTTGTTAAGGTATAACAACACGAAACAAATTCAACTATGTCATTCTTTATTCTCGAACATAAAAATTAATTCATCATGTTATAATAATTCCTCATAGCATCGAGGTAAAAGTCCCAAGTGTAACTTTGATAATCTTGCATCATGGTCTTCCTAAAAAATTCTGGGATAATGAACTGACTCCAGAAGTAAAGAACCCCTTAAAATAAGAAGATTAGTCAGAAACTATCTCCCCATCATATAAGGATCTCCTAATTTATCTAAGATAGTCTTCTTATTTCAACTACTAATGAATAAAATCTTGGGGTGCCGATGATAATTGAGTTCTATCCAAAATCATACTTTTCTCATCCTATCATGCCTCCAGTTTCATCCAATCAAAGATTCCCATGAGATTACATTCCTATTTAGATTCCAAGATGGATTGTGAGTGAAATTTATTTCTTAGGGAATCAACAACAACATTCCCATTTCCATGTGTGCATGTGATGTCAAAGTTAAATATTTTAAGGTACTCTATCCAATGCCTCTACCATAGTTTTATGTTTTAATGTGTGAAGATTTATCCTAGACTCTTATGATTAGAATAAAAAGTGAACCTCTACGAAAAATAGTAGTTTCACCAAAACATAAGAGCATGCATAAATTCAATGAGTTTTAGATCATGAGTGGGATTGTTCTTTTTCATGTGGTTGAATTTGACGAGAGTCACACACTATTATATGATCTCCTTGAATAAGAACACAACCCAGACCTAAACCCACCACATCACAATACACCACATATCCATGAACAACATGTGGTAATATCAATATTGGAGTTTAGGTTAGATATTGTTTCAATTTATAAAATAAAGTCTGGTATTTAATATCCTATAATAATTTCACCCCTTTCTCAATAAGAGTTGTCAATGGTGTTGGAGGTTTTGAGAAAAATTTAAAAAATTAGTGATAATATCTTCCTAACAAAATAATCTTTGTATCTCAAATACATCTCATGAATCCTCCCATGAAAAGACAACCTTCACCTTCTCTATGTCAACCACAATGTTATGTTTTGAAACCACATCCCCTAATAACTTCACTTACTAAATCTAGAAGTCACATTTTGATAACTTAGCATAAAGTAATACTGTAAAATTAATTATTTGTAATGGGATTCTATCAAAAAAATAATATGGTTGAAAAATTCATCGTAAAAGCTATTTTTTACAATGGTTCATCATAATATTTTATGATAGGTAATTCTACTATCACAAACAGGTTTCACTAGTTTTATTTATGAGATTATTTGAAATTGATTTTGAATTTGTGTGTAAAATAATTATTTAATATGGGGAAAAAATCCCCTCTGAATAGTTAAAAAAAAAAAATAAAAGAATGAAATAAAATAGAAATTTAAAAAATTTAATATAAAATTTTTTAAAATATAAAATACAATAGAATCAAAATAATTTTAAAAAATGAAATTTATAAAACTATAGACATATTAATTAATATAAATATTACACATAATATGTTTATTCAAATATTATCACAATAAATGTGTTCACACAATACTTCAATCACTATGGAGGGGGAAGTTTATATAGAGGAGATGGTGGAGAGAGGTCCATCCATATACCCTGTGCTAGTCATCACATGAACTCTATCATATTCTTGTGATGCAGATCATGAAATGGACATTTTTTTTCCTCCCAATCCTATTGATGATATCAATGAAGCTCTTCTTGTTCCCTACATAGGGTCTCTATAAACTCATGCAGAGCTCAAAACTTCTCCTCAAACTCTATAAAAGTTGATGAAAAATCTATATTATCTCCCCTTTAGTTGAACAATGACCACATAAAAATACCATAATAATAACCATGAATCAATCTAGATTCAATGGTAATAACTCATTGTTTCTGAAAAGCATATCGAGTCACCTCCATCCATACTACATCATAAAATCTAGATGCATTGGTATCCTAACCCTCAACCTCATTCCGAATCTCATCATGTGTGTGAGAATTCACACCCTCATATGAATACTTCAAATGAAATTTGAAACTAAAATAGTTAAAATATTATTTTTTGTTAATTTTAAAACTAAATAAAATTATACTAACCAAAATATGATGCTATCGACCACCAATAATCTCCCCAATGAGAGAATCAGTGAATATCCTCTTATATTGAGACATTAAATAGAACCAAATTATTCATGCACTTTTCACTCTTGGATTCTCCATGGGGTTTTCAAGTCCCTCCTCAGTGGTTATGACCTCCTCTTCGGCATCCCCCCGTTCCAATTTCTTTCTTTTCCTTTATTCCTTTTTATTATTAGCATTTGTTACCCGAGATTTTTTTCCTATACAAGGTTGTGTATTGTGGAATTGTAAGGTCTCTCTAACTTGTCTCTCGAATATAGTGAATCTACACATATCCTGGTTGGAGCTGGTGTGGTGGTTACAAAGAGGCTTTGGGATTTTTGGTCTGACAGATGATGGGTTTCTATATGCTTTGGATGCCGGTTTAGTTTTGTTTTCTCTTCTTATAGGTTTCTACTTTCTTAATGATGGAGATTATTGGAGTCCTAAAACATTCAATGAAATACTTGTATCTCATGTTCATCGAAACCTCTCCCAACTGGATTAGGTGTGATGGATTATTTAAGGTTTTGGGATCTGTAGTGTAGTGGTGTCGGGGTTCCTTGCGCATCCTAAATTGGTGTTTTGTTTTATTTAGTAAGTTCTTGTCAATTTGAGTATCTAGTTTGGTGGGATCCATTGTCTATTTTTACCATACTCTAATCCCAAGCTCCACTGTGACTCTCCAAGGTGGATTTGGAGAGGTGGTAGTGACAAGGTTTTGGGATGTGTGATTCGATGGCCTTCGACATTCCTGACATGAGTCCTCGAGGATGTCTTTGTTTTTTTTTTGGAAATTTCATTGTAAAATATCAGTGTTTGATGATTGTTTTTATTGTCATATTCATTTTGTTTTGGTTTTTAGGTTTTGATTTGTGATGGATGGAGTGATTTTAGTGATTTCAAAGAAGGTATAATGGATTTATGTGGTGGAATTTAGTTTGGTTATGTTTTTTACGGGCATGATTGTAGCGGCTCCATCAATGGCTATGGGTAGGTTTCTAGCAGGATGTATCCCTGGTGCTGTGAAAGAAAATGGGAGTTGGGATATTTTAGGGTTCACTATTTGTGGCATGGTTTTTGGACCGAGGCAATGACATGTTTTTTTTGAAATTTGAATTTGGTGGAGTCCCTATAGTTGGCATGTTTGAAATTTTAATTTAGTTGAGTTTTATAGTTGGATATATTTTTTTGGGTAAATTTTGAAGTGTTTTTGTAGTGTTGTTTCAATAGGTATTTAGTAATTGTTTGGTTCCCACTTATCTATAAAGTGGTTTATAGAAAATACAAAAAATAAAGATTTTCGGAAAAAAAGTGTACACACTCTTATAAACATTAAGCACTATAATATTGAGATGCTCAACTGTATATATGAATATAAAATAAAAAGTTTAAATTTTAATTTATATAAATTATTAAATAAAAATAATTACCATATGTATTTTATGAGTCCTATATATATGACTATCAACTCTATGTGTGACCTCATACCCCCAGTTCATCTGACCTGATGATGATCTCCACTAAATAATATCTCTCATCCAGTATGAGAGACATCCATCCCAATTCTAAGATGAGATGTAATGAGGTTGATTAATGCAACAAGACAGATCAAAAAACTATGGATCAAACTTTCTTCATGGATATTTTCCTCATATTATGAAAAAATGATGACAACATTCACAGATACATGTCTACCAAGCCTCCTCGATAGAGGTTCTATGTATCTTGGATGAGATTCCATAAACTCTAAAAACAATTAATAATATAAAGTCAATAATTAAATTATTTTTTAATATAACTATTATTTATCTATCTACTATATAATAATAAAATATATGTCTTTGAACATCAATGGGAATATAATCCCATGTCACCCATGCTCCATAAAAATAATTCCATTGAATAACAGTTCCATGTTCAACACCTATATGTGAAAAACTATGGGAATATAGAGAAAATAATAAAACAATTAGTACATACATAAATTAATTAAAATTAATGATAAATAATTAAAATTATTTGAAATTAATAAAAATTAATCATATTTAATGAAAATTAACTAAAATAAACAACTGAACATATCTCAACATGCATGGATCTAATTCAATATTTTGATGTTGCCCAATAATAGGGTCAAAAATCATCAATATCACAAGACCAATACCCCTAAAAGTCAACAATGAACTTCTAGAAACCTAAGGGTCTAATAAAAAATCATTAGGCTCATCATTGATAAGAATATCCTCCCCAAGGCTATAAAATATCTCAGCTAAATTTCCATCAACCATCTAAAACATGAAAAATAATATTATCATCAAATAATTAAAGATTAGTATTATATATACATCAATTATGACTATAACCATAATGTAATTGTTTTATTCTTAATCTTCATACTAATATTCATATATTATAATGTTAATATCTTTACCTTCCTCCTTTGTATCATCATTTTTAATAGGAGCTTTAGCTTTATCATTTCTTTTTATTTCAAATTCATTTGTTACATAATCAACATTATCATCACTATAGACCTGTAAATGTAGGGCGTCATCATTTGTATTCATGTTTCATCATTGAAAATATTATTTGGAGCTATATTTTGAAAAATTTCAATTCTTTTCACTTACGTAGATCCACATTCACATTTTATAAACTGATTTTTACAATATTCCATTTTTAAAATTCTCCACTAATCAATTAACTCTCTTAAAGCAACTTAATAATTTTCATAATAAATTTTTATGTGATTGATGATCCAACAAAACTATTTCACTTACTAAAATAATAATTTTATATTTAATGTTAATGATTCCCTAACATTGATGAATAATTGTGCCTCTATAATATCAAAATAACGACATTTAGACACCATTAGTTAAGTCTATCCAAGATAACAAAGATTCATTATTTCATCCATCATACCATAAAACTGAATTTAAATTTCTCTAGGATGATATCCTCTCAATAAAACAAAAATATTAATTGTTTTTTTATTCACAATATGCACATATATGAACTCACAAACCATTAACTATATATGCATTATAAAATTTAACTATTTTGGATGGTGGGTTACTTAATACACTTAATCAATTTTCAATTTTATAAGCATGTTATGATACCTAAAAAATTGAAAAACGATTATCAGTATAAAAAATATTAAATTAATTTCTATGTTAAACCATAAATAATTTTCATTACTAGTATTTGAAACAGGTAGGAAAAATTATGCTGTTAATATTATTCAAGATCAGTTGGTGTAATTTGTGGTAACTATTTATCCATATGATCATCATATAATCTAAAAATAAAATAATTTTAATTTACATTTAAAATAAATTAATGAATAGGTGATAGTAGCACTCATTTTAAAAATTATGTCATCTCTTCACATTTGAGAAGAACATATGTACGAGCCTTGTGATGTTCATCATCTGAAATCCATCATTCCTGAACTTCACCAAATCAAAGCTCAGCCTGATTAAAATTTGATAATTAAATGTTCATTGCATCATCAAAATTTCCTTCATTACATCCCATTAGGTTACATTTTTAAGGATATTAAGTTTGGAAATAATAGGGGAAGAAAAAGTAAAATTCCTCATACAAATAAGCTTATATAATTGAACCTTCAATTGATGATTTGTCACATACATTTTTCTTCAATTTCTACATGCATATCTTGTATGGGTATATCCATTAGAACAATATTGGAACTTTACATCTTGATTAACATAGAAAATGTAATATCAAATATTCCATTAAATAAAAGAAATCAATATCTTTTTTAAGTTTTCATAAAATTAAAACAACATCTTCTTATAATCCACTATATGCATCAAATCCTATTTTCATAGAAAATATTCCTTAGAAAAAAAATTATATTTATGTAAGCACATCCCAAATCAAAGAATTCAAAAAAAAAAACTCAAAAACCAATCAGTAGAGTATTTCCATTATAACATGATAATCATCACTTTTTAATATAGTAAAATGACAATTTCTAACACAACCAGCCAAATTCGAAACATAACCATCCATTAGCCTAAAATATGTAATCTATTGAAAATAATAATAAATGGGTTTCTTTATAATTTATATAATCCTATTTTGGATTCATTAACTTATGTGATCTATCATTTTAAAAAAAAAGTAAGTTCTTCTCACAAGAAAATTTGGGAAAGATCTAATTATTCTTTTGAATTATCTTTAGTCTTAATAGGTATATCCAAAAATATATAAAATATATTATCAAAAAATTTCTTCTCAATATTTATGACATCCAACATGTAACAGACCAAAAAATCAAAAAAATATGGTAGATCCAAAAAATTCTAAATTTTATCTAATTTTGATCTTTCCCAAAGCTATCTATTTTTTTGGTTTATAACTGGTCCAATGTAATGGGAGTTAATAAATATACAATGGATTTTCAATAAATATCTAAGATCATTATTAGAGTTCAGTCTCTTTAAATTGTCCCTTTTTTGAAATGTTTTTTATTCCTTTCGAAAGGATGATCCGTAGGAATAAATCTGTGGTAAAAGTTAAAAAATAAGGTTTTCTCCCATTGACAAGAATAAACACATTTTTTTCACTCGTACAACATAGAAATGATTTTGGACCATGTATACTCCAACCATATAACAATTCTTACCCTAGGAAGTCACCAATTGTCCACATTAATTCAACTTTCATTAGGAAATTATATTTCACAACAAAATTATATAAAATACCACCATTATTCCATAATTAATTTAACTTTTTAATCAACAACTTTTAATAAATATCATTATTATTTTGTGGATTTCCTGGAATTAATTATATCAAAAATATATATGAATAATTCAATAACATCCACAGAGTTAAGTTATACAAAGTTATAAATATGGGAAAACAAGAATATTAACTACTGTAAAAACCAAATGGGAAAAACCACCAGTTGAAAGACCCAATCACACATTATGATATTTTAAAGAAAAATATGGATATACTTAGTCAAAATTATTTTGTGAACCACCATAAGATGGATGATTTGATCTTTTATTGGTTGAAATATTAGATTTATCCTATAAAATCCATGAAACTATGTTATGATACGTAAATATATACCACAATCTAGGTGTTAGTTGAAAATACCTCAACAATTTAACATGAACAAATCAAGACTTCCCTTGTTGAGATTATTTTAAATTGATTATCCACATGTAGGAAATCCAACTAATAACTAATTTTCACAATAGTATAGGATGAAATCATTTTAAAATGCATGATTATTCAGATAACCAAGACCCAAATTATGAACTGTTCCCTTCCCATTATATAAATTTATACAAAACATATTTCCTTTAGGTAAGAATTATTTAACCAAAGAGAATATTTGATCAAAACACTTATTTGAAATCCAATTATTCGATTTAATATCAATAAATTTTTTAATCGATTCAAAATTTCTTATCTTCCAACTAAGATATAATGAATCCTTAAAAGACTTCAAAAACTCATAAAATTTAGATGGTTAAAAATCAAAAGTTAAATCAATATCATTTGGAGTTTGTATTTTTTTTTGAAAAAGACCAAAAACCACAATACTAAAGTTTAAAACCATGATGGATCTAGAACCAAATAATTAGTATCTTCTCTAGAGTTGGGTTCTTTATATTGATAAAATAACATAATATTTCTAGGAAACCAAACATAATAGATGACCCCTAATGTTTTCAAATGTTTCAAATCCCCTCAGATCATATTTATTATAAGAAAAATTAATTATCACTTTAGAATGAAATTATTGTTTTGATGATGAAAATGATAGAAAATATTCAACACACACACTATATATATATATAGAAGTTATACCAGAACCATCTGGATTATTATAGTTATTTATCCAATTATAATATTATAATAAATACCGTTCTTTTAATTACTTATTCTATATTTTCCAAAAATTAGAAAATAAAAAAATTCCTTATGATTAAACTAATATCATTAATTGATTATCCAAAGAGATTAGAAAATAAAAAATTTACAAATTAATTGTAAATATTACCAATTATATCTAATTACTAGTATTTTTTTTTCAAATTAACAAAAATTTCTATTATTTTTTTCTAATTCCACAAATTACTGCTATTTTTTTCTTCTAATTACCAATATTTTTTTTCTTCAAATTAATACTAATTAACCTTAAGGGATGTAAAATTCCAACCAAGGGGCGTGAGTGGAGTATGGAGTAGAGGGGATAATGGGGATAATGGAGTGAAATAATTCTAGTGCCTATGAGTTCAGACCATTTGGAGTGAGGTAGTTATGGGTAAACACATATGTTTATACAAGAACCCCTCTTATTTAAATAGTATAAACATAGGGGAATGAGAATTATATAACTTTATATTTTCCCATATCTCCTTTACTCCATGATTCCTAATAGGGAAGCATGGAGTGGAGGGGATGAAGGTGTCGATAAAGGGAAAGAAATTTGGAACCCCTATGTTTACACTAATTGAAGAAGATACACTCATAAATAAACCTATGAGTTATCGAATAGGAAGAAAATGCAATAGATAACAATGCCACTCTTAGTGGATTATTTCCCCTTTTTAGTTAAATATCTCATCGTGAGAAAATAATGTCTTACCAATAATCATTCATTTAAATTATGATTATTGGTAAAAAAATATTTTCTCACAAAGGGATATTGAACAAAGAAAGGGAAAAATATTATTATGCATGTCATTGTTATATCTCACATCTATTTCCTCTTCCATTACTCATAAATTTACCCATGTATTCCTCTCCTCAAAACATTCCGAACTCTAGGGCACCAGAATTCTTTCACTCAATCATAACCTTCATTCCCTCAGCTCCATGCTTCCATCATTCCCTTTAGTGAGCCTTCTTTTATTAATTTCTGTAAATTATGGATAATTGTACTTAATTATTATACCAAATTTTTACTTATTATCACCAATTACAACTAATTTTCACTAATCATCGCAAATGACAACAATTTTTTACTAACTACTCTAATTTTTTTTCAAATTTTTAATATTTACTTTTTAAATTATACTAATTAAAACTAATTTTTAGTAATTAATGATTATCAACACAAATTTCCATAAACTACCACTAATTTTTATAAATTATCACTATTATTTTAATAATTACTGTTAATTTTTACTAATTGCCACTAATTTATACTAATTGCCACTGGTTACCTCTAATTTTTACTAATTACCATAATTTTTATACTAATTATCACTAAATTTAACCAATTAGAGTTAATTACTACTAATTACCTATAATTTCAACTAATTATTACTAATTATTTCTAATTACCACGTTTTACAGCTAATTACAACTATTTTTTACAATTTTCTGCTAATTCTTATTATTAACCACTAATTCTTACTAATTAGTGCTAATTTTTAATAATCACTACTAATTCTTACTATTAAGCACTAATTTTTTTAAATTACCAATAATATTTAATAATTACCACTAATTTTAAAAAATTAGCATCAATTTTTACTAATTACCACCAATTACCATTGATTACAACAAATTACTACTAATTTTTTCTAATTAATTCTAATGTTTACTAAATAATTTTAATTAAATCTAATTACTGCAATCTTTTTTTAATTTTTACTAATTACCTCTAATTTTAACTGATTAACAATATTTTTTTAATAATTACCTCTAACTTTTACTAATTACCTCTAAATTTTACTAATTACTGCTAAATTTTAGTAATTACTGTAAATTTTTAATAATTAATTATAATTTTTTCTAATTAAAAATAATTTTTAGTAATTACTTATTTTTTTACTAAGTGCCACAAATTTTTAATAATTATCATTAATTACTGCTAATTTTTACCAATTACTGCTAATTTTTATTAATTACTAATAATTATAGAAAATATTTACAAATTACCACTAATTATTTCTAGTTACAATGAATTACTACTAATTTTAGCTAATTTTATCTATTTACCTCTAATTTATACTATTTACCACTAATTTTTACTAACTGTCCCTGTTTACTACTAATTATTTCTGATTAATACTAATTTTTATTAATTACCACTAATTATTTTTAATTATAGTTATTTTTTAAATTATCAATTATTTTTTCTAATTACTACTAATTTTTCTATTCACCACTATTTTTTTTCAATTACAGTTATTTTTTTTCTAATTACAACCATTTTTTCTAATTGATGTAATTTATTGTAAACTATCACTAATTATTGTAATTTTTTTTTTATAATTATCAATAATTATTTTTTAATTATTAATAAATTTTTAAGGATCATTTATCAATTATCTTTAATTAATATCAATTACAATTGATTATAATTAATTATTCCTAATATAATATAATATAAAATAAATTAATTACTAATTAAAAATATAAAAGTAAGTTCTTCAAATATGACACTTTAATAGAATTTTACAACTTTGGGTTGTTGATTGCTTCATATCTCCAAAAAACAAAAAAAAATTAGAGAAGGAAAACCAAGGGTGATGAAAGATATGAGTGGAAAGAGGAGTGTGAATGGATAATGTTCAAAAATTTAGCTAAAGGGTATATGTATTGGTTATATTTGTTGTGATGTGACTTATTGCGATAGAATTTTATTCTCAAAAACATCTATTTACGATGAGTTCCATTGCTAATAGAGCCCACCATAAATACCTATTTTATTGGTATAAAATAATTTTGTATGGTTCCTCTCACAAGTGAATCCTGTTGACAGCTTATTCACGATGGCCCCTGTCACGAGTAACAAATATTGGTGGTAGGACCCATCATAAAACCTTTGTAATTAATAAATATATTATAAATATAAACAATTATTTGTAATGGGGAGCCACTTCCTTCATAAATAACCCTTCTTGCAGCATGACAGACATTCACATCAGAAAGTATTTATGTCCGAAAGTATTTCCCATCACAAATAATTATAAAAAATATTTTTTTGTGAAGAGAAATCATTTCTCATTGAAAATAAGTCCATATCCTCAACTATTTATGATGGGGTCATGGCCTAATAGAAATATCTCATCTCAAATATCTAATTTTCCCCTAGCAAAGATGGTGATTCCTCAAGATTCCCAAAGTCAATTTCAGATGTTGCTCATGTTCCTCCCCAAAATTGGAATAAACCTAATTTTTCATAAAAAAATACAAGATTAAAGGAGTCAAGATACTTGTGGAATATCTATTTCATCAAATTCATAAAATTCATCAAAATTTTAGGAGTGTTGTTAGGTCGAATGGAATCATAATATTTTTAAAGTGGCCATACCTTCTCCTCTAGGTGGTCTTCAGGATATCTCACTCCTTAAATCTGAGATGATGATAACTAGACTGGAGGTCAATCTTGGAGAACCACTTGGAACCCTTTAACAGATCAAATATGTCATCAATATGAGGAAAATGGTATTTATTCTTAATCATCATCCAATTTAGATTCCAATAATATAGAAATAGATATAGAGTTCCATTAGCCTTATTATAAAATAGCATAATAGATTCTTAAGGTGATTCACTGAGATGGATAGAATATTTTGCCTTCAATTTTTTTCAATTGAATCTTCAATTATTTGAACTCATCTAATTCTATACTATAAGAAGTAAAAAAGTTCAATTGATTTCCATGAACCAGATCAATAAAAATATCCATATCTATTTTATAGAAAGACCAAAGAAGTCATCAGGGAATACTTTGGGAATATCCATGAACACTAAAGGAATATCACAACTAGAAGAATGATTCCAAAACTCAACTAAAAAAGTGGATTCCAAACTCCATAATTCTGAATAAGTTGGTCATTCTTAGATAGACCTTCGATCCCATTCATAATTAAAAATTTGGGATCTTCCTTTGGGGGTATTAGAGGGAACTCTCCATTGATAGAAATCAATCATATTCTATTAGGTAACCAACCAATCCATCCCAATGATAATGACAAAGAGATCCAAGTCAAGAACCAAAAAATCCTATACTAACTCAACATCATATATAGAGAAATAGCACATGGGATATCAAAACATATATTTTTTTCTTCCAAAGAGGCATCACCACCTTCACCACACATGAGAAGAGTTAAATTGGATGTTTCAAAAATATAAAAAATAGGTTGATATAAATGACTGAGAGACACCTGTATCAAAGAAATTACTGAAGATTAAGTAATAAATATTCCAGTTGTCACTATTGTAAGGAATTTAACGACTTCCACCACAAATTCCTCTACTACATGAATCCGTTTTAATCTAGAGGCTTGTGGCTAGAACCCTAGACACATAAAATATTCCAATTTTATTGAAGTACCCTTTGGAGATGATGAAATAGAGCCATAATGAGGTCCAAATAGATCATGGTCGAACCTTTAAAAATGACCTCAATGATGACATGAACTACAAATCATCAGAGGTGTGAAAAAATAACTCTTAGCATACCCTTTCTTGACACACTGGTAGAAAGTCAGAGGAACACTTCTAGCTGCAACTAAATATGAGGAGAAAGCATGTTGCTGGGAGCTATCATCGCCACATCTACAAGTCTGGTGGCACTGCCCCTTATTTTCATGTGAGATTCAAGAGTATCTACTAGGTAGAGGTTGAAGTCCAACTAATTTCTACTTTCCAGCTAGATCCATTTCATCCATCAATGCTTAATCCACTACCTCTACACAAGTGACATGCTTCCGCATGAATACCAGAGAATGAATGTTTGGTCGCAAACCCATATAGAATCTCTAAGCCTTCAACTTTTTGATTTTCAAAACCTCTAGAGTAAAAAAAATAATTCATAAAAAATAATTAGCATATAAATACCTTATAATAAATAAATAACTTATAATTAATAAATACCTTATAACAAATAAATAATAAATAATAAATAATCGATAAATAATAAATAGTAAATAAATAATAAATAATAAATAAAAAGTAAAAAAATATATTATATATTTTATATTACATAAACAATAAAAAATAAATATTAAATAAATATTAAATAATAAATAAATAAATATTAAATAGGTAATATATAAAAAAGTAATAAATAAAATACATACATATATGTATGTATAATTATAATTTTATATTAATATAAACCCATATATAAAATCATATATATAATAAAAATTTTATATAAAATTTTATATAAATATAATTAAAATTAAATATAATTTCACACACATACACACACATATATAAAATCACATATAAATACACATACATAAACAAACACACACACACACACATGCCCACATAATAAAAATAAATAATTGATTATAAATACATCTAAATATATAAATATAAATAGAAATATATATAAAATTTAAATATAAATACATATGTATATATATATCCACATATTATATATAAATATAAATATGTATAAATATTTATATTTATACACAAATATACATAAAAAAATTTAAATATCTATAATTATTTATAATTATTAATTAAAATATATAAATATATTTAAATTATAAATACATATAAATAAATGTATATAAATTTATATCTATACGTAATATAAAAAATAAATAAAAAATAACCAATTGAGGGAAGAATGCTATAAATGAAACACCATTATACTGATTGGAATGTAATCCTATGGAATAAAATCATAGACTATTGAAAAATAATATGAAGACCATCCTAAACAAAGTTGATTTTCCATTGAATGTTAAAAAATTTGGTTTCCCAATAAAAAACTCAATTTTCAAGGATTTGAAAGTCTTTTTTTACCTCAAATATATAGTGACTAGGGAACCTATGAATTACTATAGTGAATTTATCATTTTAATCTTTTATTTGAATGGTTTTAGTGCCCAAACAGAAACCCAAATAAAAATGTATGATTGTTTAAAGTTGAAGTATTATTTTTTAACATCTCTTTGAATATTAATAATTTTTTTTACAATTTAGTATTTCCAATTTATTATTTTATATTTTTGTAGTCATTTTGTTAAGATTATGATTTAATATATTTGGATCATAAACTGACACCCAAATTAAAATTTATGAACATTTGATGTTGAAGTCCAATTTTATACTTTACTTACTATTAATTTAATTTTCAAATAAATATTAACCAATAATTATAAATAATTATTAATTATTAAATAAAACATACAAATTAATAATAAATTTGAACAATAAAAAATAATAATTATAAAAAAGAAACAATAATTATTAATAATAAATGATAATTACTTATTCATTATTCGATATTTTTTCCAAATATTTTAGTAGTGATTTATTAAAAGCCACCCTAAATTAGAGATATTTTTTTGAAAATTTCCACATTTTTTTTAAAATTATATTTAGTAGTGGTTTTTTAAAAATAGATACTAAAAAAGTGTTTATGAAACATTTAGTGGAAGTTTTGAAAACCACCACTAAAAACCTGCTATGAAATTCATTTCTTCCTATAGCGAGAATCATAGATTCTAAGAAGAAATACTAAAAGAATAATTTCTTAATGTATTTACACTTTAAGTCCACATGATGCTTTTCCTGGACCACCGTGTCCCTCAACCTCTTACTTGGCCCCTCAAGATTTAATGCAGCGTACTTCACCTTAAGAGATTCTAGAGTCTCTAAGAAGTCAAAGATTTAATAAATCTTATTCAACTTATCCTCCAATTTCTGAGGTTCATTGATCTAATAATTGGATATAGGCTTTTGGATAAAGAATTCTAGAGAGTGATCAGTGTATCCTCTAGCCCCTAATTTCTCCTCCCTCACCCAAGTTTGTGTAAGTGGTACATTTGGGTCCACTTTGTGAAATACTCATACTATAGACTCAACAAGGTTCTGATCAATAAGATGGTTACCTCATAGATCATTATCTATATATCCCTCTTGGTAAATATGTAGAAGTATTTTAGGAATCATGGTACTATATAAATTAAATAAAAGATACCATCAAACAAAGGAGAAAACCCATTTTGAGTCAATAGAAAAAAATTAGGGAACTGTGATAAAATCAAAACTCAACCTGAGAGAAACACACTTCCCAATACCCCTTGGAAACTTAAGGTTTTTATGATGAGAGATGGCGAGTAACTCACTCATAAACTACCCCTTATGTCTTTAACACACTATCTACAGTCCACTAAACATCACAATACAAGAAAAAATGTTGACAAGTTATTATGATACCAATTCTTCATGAACCAATTTGAATGAACTTTCAATCTATATTCTAAACTAATCCACAACATGACACAAATGACAATACTAATCCAATTTTTTTTAAAAAGAACATGAAGAACATGAATAATTGTGGGAAAAATTTCTACTAATTAAATAATAATTATTATGACATATATAATTTGGATGGATGAAAATACTATACCACAATAGAATCAAATAGAAGAAAATTGACACACAACTTGTAAAAAAACCAAATACCAAGTACATGATCTAAGATTAACCATGGTAAAATATATAACAACTGTTATCTCAATGCTCTATGAGAGAAAAATACTACCAGATAACCACAAAATTCTCATAACCAGCTAACTCAAATACCCACTGGCTCATCAAAAAACCTTTCCCTTTCTGGAATCATGAAGAAAAAGGCCTACAAACACCCAAGGGTGTGTGGTGGGTGTGAGGAAAACAATCCCAATGGGATCCTGCCAGGGTTTCATAAGCATTCTTTATAATATCATCCAATTTATTTCATTTAAAAATAAGACAAGGAATGATATACAACTTTAAAAAATTAACCAAAATATTTGAAATTCACTCTTTTGAATATTTTATAAAAAATTTCATATGGAATAGTTTCCAAGGAACTTTCAAAGAATCCATTTATCATTTTCAAATGTTGAATCATAAAAAAACATGAAATAAAATTATAATGGAAAGTAAACCTAAGATAATGTTGGATTGAGCAGGCTATGATCCTCACCATATGTGATCAATAATGAATTTGGTGAACAAAACAAGTCCTCAGTATAATGACATAAATAGAAGAGGAACACCCTGATATGTGATCCCCTATAATGTCATAAAACTAGTCCTAGGAATGGATACCTAAGGAGCATAAGAACCCCCCATTGTGTGAACCACCTATAACGTCATGCAAGAAAGTCCCTATACAACCCCACCTAAGTACCTCAGGATTCCATGTGCTAAACATTTCAAATCATTTATAAAGGGAATATGATAATTCAAAAATCAAACTAAAAACACCTTTTTATAACAAAACCATAATTTGAAATCCAATTTTCCAAAACAAGCCACCAGTTCTTTGAAATTATAATTTCTTTATCAAATAAATATCAAAAACCATTTTTTGTTAAAAAACACCATATACTCATTTAAAAAAATAATATACCATTCCATAAATATTTTATAAGTCAATTTGAGAAATGAGTGAGCATGCTTAGTTCGTAAAACAATGACATAAGGTGAAACCACACACCTCAAAAATTTAGTATTCCAATAATTATATGGTATTATCACACTAAATGAGAATATGTTTTTAGTAATAAAGAGAATATACTAAACCCATAAACCCAATTAACAATCTACAAATCATCAATTTATAGAATAATAAAAACAATTGGTATCACTTACCACAATAAATTTTTAATAACAAAAAAATATCAATGAATATTAGATCAATAAATTCCAATACCATGAAAGATCTATAAGAAACCCAATTAAATCATGTCACAAACCTAATATATAGCATCATTATCCCCAATCTAAGGTTTTGTTAAAGGATAGAAGATCATATCTAGATGAAATATGGGGAATGATAAAAAGGTAAATGCCCTCAATTTCCAAGGTCTGACGATCTTAGATCCAATCAATTCACCCTTTATAAGAAAATATTTCTCTAAAATACACATGAAAATCTTCTTAGTTTGAAATCCGAATTAAGTGAAATAAGTATGAGTCCAAATAGAGGTGTCTTAGATATTAAAAATTAATTTTGGATTAATTTATTAATGTCACAGGGTTTTTCCACATAGTTTAGAAAACAATGAATCAAATGTGTTCCTATTTATAGTCTATAAGAGGAGGTGTATGTTTTGGTTGTATGGTTTTTCAAATTGTGCACCAACCACGCAAAATGCCTATATCCCATGTTGCACAATTTGAAGAGAAGGTCATATGATTTTAACTAACTATGCACCAACCACACACCCTCCTTTGGGACTCCAAAAAAAACTGAACAATATCTAAATTTGACCCACATGGTTTTATCTAATATTGTTCCAACCAGGTACATACCAAAAAAACTCAAAAAACAAAGAAATTTCACTTGAAACAACCCAAGAAAAACCTAAATCAAAATACAGCCAAAACAAAAGGATATCTGTACCTAAAAGTTATGTCGAGATGTGACACTATAAATAAGTTAATATATATATATTTATATATTTTAGAATATGATTTATATAATAATAAGTATATATATTTAAATATGATTTATATGATTATATTATACTAAAAAAATTATTATCAATCATATTTGAAAAAATTTATATATAAAAAATATCAAATTTATATTAATCAATAAAAATGTTTAATAATATATTTATATAAATTAATTACAAATTGTATTTATTTTAGTATAATATATTAATATTTTATTTAAACAATTATATAAATATATAAATTAATATATATTTATTTAAATATAGTTCACATTTGAATTTATATATTTATATTAATATAAAATGGTTTAAAATATACACATATTCTTGTATTTATGTGTATGCTTTTGTATAAATGTGGATCTATGTGTCCGTCAAATATGAGTGTATGTATGTGTGTGTATTTGTATGCATATATGTGTTTGTATGTGTGGTATGTTTATATATGTGTTGTGTGTATGTGTTTATATAGTTGTCTGTTTGTGTATCTGTATGTTTATGTGTACGTGTATGTATATTTGTGTGTGTATGTATGAGTATATGTATGTATATGTGTATGTGTATGCATGTAGATATATGTTCATGTATGTGTGCATGTATGTGTATGAATTTGTGTATGTGTATATGTATGTGTATGTATGTTTATTGTTTCATATGTATATATGTTCATTTTTATATAGTATGTGCACGACTATATGATATGTGTATATATGCATATGTACGTGTATTCATGTGTGTATATGTGTATATAATTGTATGTATGTGTATGTGTATACATGTGTCTATGTGGATTTATGTGTATATGAATGTATATGCATGTATGCGTATGTATTTGTATGGGTATTTGCATGTTTTTATTTACGTGTTCGTGTATGTGTACGTGTACATGTATGTGTATGTGTATGTGTATGTGTATGTGTTTGTGTATGTGTATGTGCACGTGTATGTGTATATGTATGTGTATGTGTATGTTCACATCCATGTGTTTGTGTAAATGTATCTATATGCATATTCGTATGCGTATTTGTATGTGTATGTGTGTGTGCATGTGTATGTGTAAGTGTAAGTGTAAGTGTAAGTGCATGTGCATGTGTATGTGTATGTGTATGTGTATGTGTATGTGTATGTGTGTATGTGTATGTCTATGCATATGTCTCTCTGTTTGTGTGTATGTATGTAATATGTATGTGTGTTTAATCATTTAATATAATTTTTTCATTTTCTATATTTCTATATTTTTAATATTTTTTTTTGAAATTTATTCATTTTTAATATTTATTCATTTAATATTTTTATATATTTAATTTTGATTGTAATCTATACATTTTTAAATATTAATATTCAATAATTTCAATATATATGTAATTTATATAATTAATATTTATTTTAATATAGTTGTACTTAAATATTTGTACAATCATTATTTATTCTTTAATAATTAGCACTTCATTAGAAATCTCTTATTTTGAAATTTGATTTTTAATATTTTTTATTTTTATTTTAATATTTATTCATTTTTAATATTTCATTAATTTATATAAATAAAACTATTTAGTCATTTTTTAATATTTTTACAATTTATTTATTTATATTAATTAAATTTTATTCATTTTAAGGTTTATTCATTTATCATTATCCATTGATTTTTAATATGTATTCATTTTTAATATTTATTCACTTTTAATATCTTTTTAATTTATTCATTTCATATTTTTATAATTTATTGATTTTGAATATTTATTTATACAAGATTATTTATTAATATTTAATATTTTTTATATGTTTGTAACATATATAATTATTCTTTATTCATTTTTATTTTAATATTTTTTATTTAAATCTTTTTACAATTATAATCTATTTAGTTTTAATTACGAATTTATTTTGAGTCATTTAAATTTAAAAGATTATTTATTTATTTATTATTTTATTTTTTTCATTTATATATTTTTAAATATATATAATATATTTAATTTATTCACTTTTAATATTCTTGTGACTTGCATAATTAATATCATTTATTCATTTCTCATATCATAATATTAGCACATTTATTAATACATTTTATATCCACACCATTGTTTATTTATTTTTAATATATTTAGAACTTTATTTTATTTAATATTTAATATTTTTCATTAAAAAGTAATTTTTTATATTCATTTTTATATAATTAGTAATTTATTTTAATTTCCAATTTTTAATTTTTTAATTTTCCACTAGTATTTATTATCGTTATATGAAGCATTTATAAAAGGATCAATTATTAGGGCTAGTAAAAAAGCGTGGATAAAATAAAAATTTATCAGCATTAAAATGGAAATTGCTGATAAATGTATGATTTATCAACACTAAAAAATCATTGATAAATCATACATTTGTTAATTCTTTCCATTTAGCACAGATAAATGTGTAATTTTTCAACACTTTTTACTAAAAAAGAGTCAACCCATTTCCCTATTTCAAAAGAACCCTAACTGAGATCACCCCCACTCATGCCGTTCAATCTCTCAAAGAAGTCTTAAATCAAAAGTATAATATTCCTTAATCTTTTTTAATCGATATTTCATCCTTTCTTATGATTTTTTTGTCCTCATTGGTTTATTCTTATCTGTGTTTAACACTATTTTCATGATGTTTGGTTATTTTTATGATTATTCTCTTATAATCAATGTTTGGCCCCTTGGTCAGATGATTTTTTTCCTTTTCTTCTTCTGAGTTATGTTTGGACCCTTATTTTACGGATTTTGTGTAGTCTTCAGGTTTTCACAATTTCAAGTTTTTCATTACATTTTATTATTTTCATAATAATCTATGAAATATTTTTAATTCTATAAAATTTAAAAAATTCACATTAGCATTTTCTTATTATTAAAGGGGTTTCCCTTTGATATATGATGTCATATACTAGACTTTATGTATTATAAATTCAAAATCAATATGAAAACATAATGGATTTAAATATGATTGAATGAATTAATAAGAAACCAAAATACAAGGGTATTAAGGTGTTTATGTTAAGGATATTAACCATTTTTGATTATATTTCATTGATGTTGGATTTCAGATGTGTATCATACATTTTTTTGATGTGAACTATTTGAGAAGAAAAATGGAAATGGTCAAACTGAAAGATCATTTTCATGTGGGAAATAGAGTAAGGGTTTTTTTAAGCACCCGAAAACAACATATAACTTTTCCTATTAGATTGATTATGGGATTTTAAAATTGATACTATCTTTTTACAATAAGAAATTGGATTTTGGTTTATTTTTTTTGAATAAGAAAGGTTTTTAAGGATTAATAAAAAAGTTCCAATTTTTATAAATGAAATATTTCTTGGTGGAATATGTGATTTTAAAATTTTATATGTCATTAAATTTAAAATATTACAACAAAGTATGAAATAATATTTCCAATGTTAACAATTAAATATCACTTTCATCACTACCACCTAGAAAATAAAATAAAAAATACAATTGCCCTATAATATAAATTTTCATAATTATTTGACAGATTTAAATCTTTTTAGTTTGGAAAATTGAATAAAATTACTTTTTGAAAAGTAGAATGAATATAGTGTGTTATTGTACCTCAAACATACATATGTGTGTAAATAAATAAATACACAAACAAGTGGTGGTATACATTTATTTTTTTACCTTCATAGATAATTTTAGTATATATAAATATGTATTTCAAATAAAACAAAAATATTGAATCTGTGAAATATTCTTAAATATCCAATAACTATGTAAAAAAATCTTGGAAATATTATTAAATTATTTTAACCAAATTAAAGTAGTGAAAATATAAGTGAATAGTTTACTAACTATTTAACAGGGTGTGGTATTCTATCACAACCCACTCATTTAAAAATACCACAATATAATGGTTTATTAAAAAAATATTTTTAAACATGGTTCAACCAATTATGTTTCAAGATTGAGATTCTTTTTTTTTTAATTTGAGATTATGCTCTAGAAATAATAGTATTAACAATTATCTAATTTCTATGTATGACAACTCAAAATACACCATATTAGATATAGACATTAAAACATCCAAATTTTTTATAAGTATTTTTTCTTTAAAGTGACCACCAATGACTTCCAATGACCTTGAAAACCTTTGATGAAGTGAACTGACTGGAGACAGTGATCTCAATTTTAAAATTTTACATTATTATCACCCTTTAGGAATCCATTAAAAAATAGAATTATATATGATATGTGACTAATTTTATTAATAAATAAATTTTATAATACTTTAAAATCATATAATTATTGTTCTTTATATATTTTAATTAGTTTTTGATGCAATGACAATTTATATAAAATATGATGATTATATGTGTGTATATATAATTAATTTAATTTTAGGATTCTAAGCTCATACCTTATGCGTATTTATTTATTTTGTTAAATATTAATATTAACAAATGAAATAAGATGGATATGAATAAAAAATGGATGGATACCAATCATATAGTGAAAGGGTATGAGTATTAGGTCAAAGAGTTTATCAAGTTTGAAATAGATCATGCATATGACCCTTCTCAAAACATGTGTGTGTTTAAGTTGTTGTTATTCAAGACTAATTAGTCCAGGGGAGTTGGAAAAAAGTAATATATCATGGAATCGATCAAAGTTATATATATTAGACTAAACACAGGGAATAATTTAATATAGCAAGTGACTCGGATAACACTGTGCTTTATAGATTATCTAGTATGATTAAAAGTCTGAACGATGATGAAGATCATATTAAGGATATTCTTATTGGTGTAAAATAAGATTAAGATTTTTTTGAGGAAATATAAATGATAGGTGAAGACGAACTTCATGATTTCACAAATCTATTTTAGAAATTAAAGAGGTAAGAAAAGACTCCATTTATGTTGGTATTACTAAATATACAACATTTTCAGCCTTATTAAAGATATATAATGTAAAAGCTACAAACATATGGCGTGACACTAGATTTACTAAACAACCTTTCCTCTTGAATGATATGTTACCAGAAGTTAATGATCTTCCAGGCTGAACATAAGAAACTAAATTAATTCTACTTTTAATGGGTATCATATATGTGAGAATACATGCCTACACAAATGAATGTATATTCTTTCTCGAGGACCATGAATCACTTAAAAAATTCCCAAAGTGTAGTTCATCTCAATAAAATAAAAATGTATCAAGTCCTTAGAATTTTTATGGTACATTTGAATCATTTCATGGTTTATGATTATATATGGAATTGATAAGTCTGTAAGAAAATTGATGTGACCTAAGATATAAGAAATAAATATGGGGAACTTGATCACCCAACAAAGTCTCCTCAATGGGAGAAAAATGACCACGAATATCCAGAATTTTTAATCAAGACAGGAAAAATTAATATTGATCTATCTATATATGGAGTAAATACTTTTGGTGAATAAAGTATCACTCACAATACATGTCTAGTTATGTTGGTAAATTATAAATTTCTACCATGATTATGTATGAACCAAAAATACATTATGTTGTCTCTCTTTATATTAGGACCAAAACAATCGGGTAATGATATTGATGTTTATTTGGATACATTGATCAAAGATCTATAAGTATTGTATGATTTAGGGGTTATATTGTATGATTATTATAGAAATTAAGATTTCACATTGATATCATTACATAAAGAAGAATAAATGACCTTTCTGCTTATGGAAAGTTTTCAAGATATAGAATAAAATGAACTCAAGGGTGTGTCATTTGTGAAAAAGGTACAAACTTAGTTAGGTTAAATATTCCTCGAATATTGTCTTTCTAATAAATATCAAATTTCTACCCTGATGAAATAAATAACTATCTTGTGTGACATCATTGGATGATAATTAAGAAAAAGTCACAACAACATCTCAAATAATAGGTGAACAACTATTTGATAAAGTAATAGATATGGTAACCACTTTCATCAAACCTTCATTAATTTTTTTTATAAAAACCATTAAAAAAAGTGATTATTTTTTCCTTGAATTACCACACTCAAATTTTTTGTACGTCAGACATTTTCTTGATGTCATGCATATATAAAAAAATATAGTTGATAGTATCATTGGAATGTTACTAAATTCACCCAGAAAAAACAAAGGATTACATTAATTCTAGGTTGGACATGATCGACATGGAGATATGGGTAGAGTTGGAACTGGGGAAGGAAGAAAGATGTGTCTTTTATCCCCCAAAATACTTACACTCTTTCCATAAAAGAGAGATATTAGTATTGAAACGTCCTATATAATGTAAATGATCTAGAGGGGTACTCATAAAATATCATAAATATCGTATTAATGACTAATTTAAAGTTAAAGGGCCCTAAATAACAAGTCTATCATGTTTTGACGTAATCTTTAATGCTTGTATATGTCCACTGTATTTTGTATAATTTTTTGTAATAAATTAAATATATTTTTTTGTTTCAAAGAAATATGCAACAAAGTTTTAGACCTGAAAAAATTATAAACCATGGAAAATAAATTTTTATCATATTATGTTAATAAGATATATTCTTACCACCACTATTATTTGATATGATGGTTTGATTGGTTATAGAGATAAGAATATGTGGTATGGTACATTATATATGGATGTATCCCATTGAGAATTATATGATGATTTTGAAAGGGTATGTCAAAAATCAAAGTCATCCAAATGGTTTCATTAAATAATAATATATTTTTAATGAAGTCACTACACTATGTAATAACTACTTGACAAATGTAGAGAGCATTGGTCTACCAAAATCTCATCATGGAGGGTGAATTAGGGGTGAATAAATCACTAAAATAGATATTATTGCAATTACTATTATAGAGAAGGAACAAGATCACCATTAATTCTTACATCAATGTTTGTAGGTTATTCCATATATTTAATCCCATAAAGTAATTATTTGTAATTTGAATCCATAAAGGGTTGAAGGTTGGATATAAAGTACACATAATCAATATTTTATAAGATTGTTTTGAGACCATATTTTTAATGAGTCGATTTTGAATCCAAATTCAATTTCATAACAACATTGATGTCTAGACATTGGACCACGTGTGCACATATTATCTTATAATGATCATGTAATTAATGGTTATATGTTATATATAAATAAACACAATTAACAGGGTACTGGGATAAATAGTGTATTTAATCTTATGGAAGAAGCGATGCATAATTCTGGTACCAAGGACATAAATCCAATTTATACGAATATTTCATACTTTTTTAATTTCAAAAAAATATCGGGGATTTATTAAACCACATTCCATGTGATTTTTTCAATGAAAGTGGGTTGACAATAGGAGTACAGTTAAAATAAATGATTTAGGATTCATGATAATATATTTAAGTAAGGAAGGGTACAAGGATGAACCTTTCATAATGAAATCATAGGAAGTACAAGTATTTTATATTCTAGATCTTGAAAATAGAAAGTAATAAACTATTCTGTTATCAACCAAAACCACTGTAGGTTTATATTTAAATTAAACCGAGGATAAAATTTTTATTGTTATGTCATAATCAATTTGTGGTGGTTCCAATGTAGATGGGGTATTGTCTGTCAATGTATACCATAATGAGGGATTCATATACAAGATTGAGGGGTCAAATCCTTTTCAAATTAAAAAAAAGATTATTCAATAATATTGTAAAAGTTTTTTAATATACATTGAATTACCTCATAGTATTTTATTCTCACTACTAAATTGAAGTTATATAAATTAAATGTTAAACCATTTTGAAGATAATGGCTTTTCCACATGTAGATTATCCAAATTCGGAGGAGTAATATCCTTCTTAACATGTTTATTCTCCTGATCTAGAGGAGAAATACATTTCTACACATGATAATATTACCAATACTAAGGATAAATATATCAACAATGTTGAAACTGAGGAAGTAGTAAAAGGTAAACACATATGTTTGAGAAAAAATAGAAGCAACAAAACATGACAGTCTTTAAAAAAATATTAAGGTGAGAAATGGAGGCATACAAATCAAAGTTGGATGGAATACACATGTCTAGTCTATTATCCCCAATAATTCCATTTTATTTAGTTACATTAGGGTGACAACTCAAATACATGTTTCGATTCATGTAGATATGTAGAATAATGTTGTTATCATGATAAAAGAACTAATTAAAGAAGATATTAGTGTAAAATTATGATATACATTCTCTATTATACTAAACTATAAAATAATGAAACATTGATTTACTCTTCATTATCCCTTATAGTGTGCATTTATACTAGTTTAATATTGATAGAAATTTGTATTCAATGTCACTATAAAGGATCATAGATCCTTTCATACAATTATTATAAAGCATCATCTTAAGGATGATGATGGGAATGTAAAACCACACCCACTACATACACACAGATCATAAAGCAAAAAACATGGAATGCATTTATTAGATGTTGTAGGAGGCATCATTATAGGTACATTTTTATTGGTAATACTTTACTTGGATATATATGTATTAATCACTTTTTTTTATAAATTTTTAACTTTTTAAAAAATAACCAAGTGCGGAACATAATAAGCGTGAATTAAAACCACAATACCCCGACAATAAAATTAGGATTGGTTACTATTCACTTGAAAAAATAGTATGTATTTTAAATTTAATGCAATAAATTTATAAGGAATGAAAAAATATAATTATATTTCTTTTATTATAAGAATATTTATGAATAAAAATCCAAATCCACTTCTATCCGACATCATGTTCAATAGAAGGTAGATCATGTACATAAAGATAAAAAACTAATAGTTTAAAACACATAAAGAGTTTGGGAATCATATTTATATATGACATAATAATTTTTTTATAATTTAAATCCATATTAGATAACAATGAATATTTATTTTACAATATATTCTATATGTTTTAGGCATATGTAGTTTCATTAGCTTTACCCAATGAACAACTACTTTTAGTGACCTTGAAGTTTCTAGAACAATATGGCTGCTTCAGAGGTTTGGGTTTTGGAGTGACACATCAAAAATATGTAGAGAAAATAAATATACAAGGGAATAAATATAATAAAATAGATGAGATGAATTCATGAGTAATATTTCTAAAATAAAAAATTAATTTTTAGTTTGAGTTATTAGAGAATGTCATGGGAATGATTCGAAGAGAATAAACAACACAACCAGAACCAGAACTTGAAGATCAAACACCCCATATTTGAGTCTATCCATTCCCCTCATAGGTCATCATTAGAAGAGGTAATAAATTTTTTCATAAATGTTTCTTTAAAATTTAAATTAGTTATATATTGATACCTTTCCTATAATAACATTATATAGGGTGAAATTGATTTTTATTTATATATGTCATGACCCACACGTAACCTTATTGAAAGGGGGTACAATGTATAAATCCTAAAGAGTTATTCTACACAAAAAAAAATTATAAAAGATAATGTGACTATAGGTATTCACATAGATCATGATCCAAGCACATGGATGCTTATTACCCTTGATGATATGGATGTTTACATAATTAAACTTACTATTGGAACTTTCATATAACAACTGTTTGATCTTGTAAAAATAATGTAAACAATGAGGTATGTTATTTAAAATTTATTTTTATGTAATTTTTTTTAATAATTAATGAAAAATGTCTGAACTAAAGAATTTTATATTTAGGCAGAGAAAAGGAAGACGAAAATGTTGGTTGAATCAAAAAATCTAAATAATTAAGAAACCAAAAAATACCTTTGAAGAGTACCTCTAATCCACCTATTAAATTAACTCATTGAATAATATTACATGTTAATATGGATATAATGTTGAAAGATGGTAACAAGAACATATTTTATTTTGAAGGGAAAAATGAACGAAGAGACCATTATAAGATATATTAGTCTATAAAATGTAGATGAAATTATCAATCATGGATGGCTGGGAGTCTCTATTGTAAATGTATGTGTGAGATACATTTTCATAATCTAATCTTCCAATGGTTATCAACTTTGTTAATAATATTTAAATTCTATTCATATTTTTATAGGTATATATATTAGTACTATTTTAAGGGAAAATCCTATGAAAAAATATTTTGAATCATAAGTCCTCATATAACTTCTAAATAACAAATGTCATTGAAAGAAAAGAAATATTCTAAAAAGTGAACCAAATGGACACAATGTTTGAAAATGACATACTCTTCTTAATACCCATGATATATGGGTAAAACTCTACAATCTAACTATATAAAATATATTTTCATTTAATTAATTACCAATTATTTTTTAGGGAGGATTTGTTGCCCATTGCAATCAATTTGGGCACTCAAAAGCATTATTTTGTTTTAAATTAACACATAGATTAAAAAAAATCAATAATAAATGATTATATTTATCAATTTTAAACACACTGTAACAAAGATTTTACAAATTAAATTCAAATTAAACATTTTATATTATGTTTTAATGATTTTTTTTATAATAATGAGATGATTAAATATCATCAAAATCAAGGTACAAGGATGGTCTAAGATTATAATAAGCCTATCAATTTCCACGACTAGATAATTATTAGGTAATATATAATTAAATATCACTATAAGAAAATATATATAAAATTAATTATTTTTCTCAATGCCTCTATAGAGTCTGAAAGAAACTAATGGAAAATATTGTGGTTATCATGATTGAAATTTTATTAAAGATATCATATTCAATAAAAATAGTAGCAACCAAAAAGTGGTATTTCTGATGATAGTTAAAATTGTATTAAAAATATTTTTTAATCATTTATTTATATATATTTCTCATGTACTAATAGAACTATCGATAGTATATGTATTCAAAATAGGGAATAAATTGGTTTAGAAATGAGTGGGAATAATACATGGTGTCAGAATATATACATAAGTCAGGAAGAGGAGACTTCCCACTACTTATTTAGTTAATTTTACCATCATTTTATCTATTTTTTTTTATTTTCTTATCATTTTTATCTAATACTTATTTAGTTTATTTTTATAGACATCATGAAGAATGGTCTTTTTTAAAAATTGATTTTTCTTTAACCATTTTATGCAATAAAAAAAATCACAAAATTCTAGGATAAAAAAAATTCTTGAAAAATTCCTCAACTATGATGATGCAATGAAGTACTATTTGGTCTTTTTATAGAGATATTTATTCTTTATCTAACCTATTTATGATCTATAGTGTGTGAAATTTATTTTAAAACATGTTTTACTCAATGAAAACTGATAAAGAAAGATCATATTATCTTTTTAGTTTAGGAAAATGTTATATATGTCATTGGAGATGTTTCGGAATCAACTTCACATTAACCTAGTAGACAATCTACCCTGTATGACTCAAAACACCCATAGCTATTCAAAAGTAATAGTTTTGTTAAAAACACACATCACTCACTGAAAACCAAGAAAAAAACTAATATATACATTGATACATTTATAAAATTGTTTATAATTCATTTTTGATTCATTGGAATCTTCCGTATATCAATAAAACACACATTGTGACTCATATGATAGAAAGTGCATGTTTTTATTTAAATTTAAATTTTAGTTCAAAACTTGCTTCACACAATAAAAAATAATCAAACAAACACATATTATATTGTTTTTAATTTATTAAAATGATTGATATGTCATTTTTTACTTGTAGGAATCAACCATACATTAATCTGACATACATT
The DNA here is from genome assembly GCA_963277665.1 of Viscum album. Classification (NCBI taxonomy): domain Eukaryota; kingdom Viridiplantae; phylum Streptophyta; class Magnoliopsida; order Santalales; family Viscaceae; genus Viscum; species Viscum album. Next base: position 1,312,995,991 of record OY728126.1, on the reverse strand, counting down.
GTAGCTAGTATGATTAAAAGTTTTATTTTTATTTTAAATTGAATATTTAGTTCAAAACATGTTTCAGTAACTGAGAATTGAGTAAAAATGATCATATTATCTGAATAATCAGAAACTATCCATAAATAATTTCTGATATTTAGGAATAAACCTAACATCAATATGAAACATGGTGTTACTGGTATGAATCGAAATGTGTGTTTCTATTCTAAAAGTGACATTTTATTTCAAAACATGCATTACTCATTGAAAACTAGTAAAATTTTGTTTGTTGGTCTTGATAGTACAATAAAACTATCTATACATCATTTTTGATATATAGGGATAAATTTCACATCAATATAACACACAATGTTTCAGGTATTACTCAAAGCATGTGTTTTAGGTTAAAAAAATTAAATTTTAGTTAAAAACGTGTTTCAATCACTAAAAATAGAACAAACACACTCATATTTTTTTATATTTTAGGAAAATGTTCCATAAGTCATTTTTGACATATTGGAATTGAAAGAATGTTAGTCTAACACATGGTGTTCCCAGTGTAATTCAGAGTGCATGTTTTTAGTTTACAATTTAACATTTAGTTCAAAACATGTGTCACACAATAAAAATTGTGAAAACACCATGATTGTCTTGATACATTAAGAAAATGATCCATAAGTCATTTATGATGTGTAAGATCAAACCAGATGTTAATATAATACATTGTGTTCCTGATATGATTGAAAGTGCATATTTTTATTTAAAATCAACATTTTAATTCAAAAAAAAACCACATACCCAAAATTGAGAAAATATATATAAATTTTGTTAATATTTTTGGAAAATTATCTATAAATAATTTTTGAAATTTAAGAATCAACCACACATTAATTTTACACATGTTGTTCTCGATATGAATCAAAGTACATGTTTTCAATTTAAAATAATTTTTGGTTGGAGTGAGTATCTCAAAATAGGGGGGTGGATGAACTAAGTACCCAATAAAATTTTATATTAAAATAAGTCTAAATAAAATCCTCAAGTTTAATTAAGAAAATCCCAGTTATTAAAAACTAAAGATCGATATAAGTTATGATCTTTTAAAATACTTCTCAAAGAGTGATTAAGTCTCAAATAAAAAAAATTGAAACACTTTTAAAAATTGAAATAAATTTACATAAAAAATATTATATAAACTGTATTTATGATTAACTATAAAATTAGTTGTTTTGTTTATAGTTTAAAACAAATTTAGTTTAAATATTATAAATGAAAAAAAAACAGAGAGTAGAATTGAAATAATCAGTTCAATATCAAGTCGAGACCTAATCCCCTCCACTTTGAAATCACTTTCTTTAAAAAATAATATATAAATTAATCTTTATCCAAAACCTCTATTGGGTAAACATAAAGTATCTTACCAGATATTGCAACCACACATGGACCTCTTCAAAAATAACCATGGGAAGAAAACAAATACAAGTCACATAATGACCTCTTACACAAAAACATGGGTAAACCAATTTAAAGAGTGTGCAAAACATATCTTGTATCATCAAATTAAATCACAAAGAGTCAGTGTGTGTTTGATAAAAAAATTAAACCATACATTCATCAAAATTAAATACTAAAAACTGAGAGAGAAGGTGTAAAGATATAGAAAATGTAGTTTTTCTCAATTTGATATTCTATGAAAGCATTAATCTCTTTGGATGTGACTTGGTGAGGATATCAAGTTGTTTTTCTGAGAAATAACAGTAAAAATATCATCATAAGCTCTCTTTATTCTATAAATAGGGAAGTTTCTGAAATCAAGAATGTTCTATACTTCCACAATCATGTGTATATAAGGATGAAATGTGTAATATCTCTTGAAATTCACTCTCTTCACAAAACTCTTACATTTATTACAATACCATTCCATATCTATTCCCATAACTTGCACACAAGGGAGTCTTATTTTTAATTTATCAACAGCATGTAGGAGTATTCATTTGAAAAAAAATAATCTGGATCTTCAACACCTCATACTGAATGCTGACACAAACTAAAATTCAACCCTAAAATATTTAATAAAAAAATATAAAATAATCCATTACATTAAATTTGATAATATATCCATTTGAAATATTTAATTTAAATTAAGAAGAATAGTGACAATGACACTTCTAGTTGTGAGACAACTATAGCGATGACTTATCCTAGCAGTGTCTTATGTTGGTGGTGACTCAAGCCAATAGTGAGTTTGGATGACGGTAGGTCATCTAGAAGTAATTCATGATCAACAATGATTCATCCCAGTGGTGAATCATATCAATGTTTAGACTTTTTTGGGGGGGAGTTATTTTCAACACTTTTCAAAATTTCTTGGCCATGGGTAAATTCTGACAGTAGGTCATCATCAATAGTGACTCATGTTCAATGGTGAGTCATTCCTGGTAGTGACTTAATTTTGATGGTGATCCATCTTCAATAGTTAATACTTTCTAGTGGTAAGTATTTTCAATGATTTTCTATACTTCCATCCAGATAGTGACTCAACTCTAATCGCGACTCATATTCAACAGAAAGTCATTTCTAGTAGTAAGTAAAGTTTGATGGTAGTTATTTTCTATACTTATCCAATATTTTTTAAAACTAACTTATACTGTAAAATGATATCATAAATTATAAAAACCATTAAAACACAGTTAAAATTATTTTTAATCATTAAAACAAGGAGGATCCAACAATATCCCCATTTTTTTTGATAATAAATCATGGAATTTTATAATCATGTAAAGAATAAACTCTGGATTAAAACAAACAATAGAAAAAGTATTTATATCTACTTAATGCTTTAAAAGATAATGTGAGGGTTTCAAACATTAATTATAACTTAATGAATAATAGTATCAAAGATATTAAATAAAAATGTTATAAAACTGAAGGAGGGATCACATGATAACATAAACATAAAATTAAATACCACAAATAAACAAAAATATAAAATTAAATTCCTATAAAAAACAAAACCCAAAAGTTAAATTTTTTTATTCTTGGTAGTAGGAATAATATATTCATTTTTCTTAACCTTATTAGAGGGATATGGAATAGTGGTAGAAGTTGAGACAACTATATTGGCGGCTGTAGGGACATTAGGAAGAGAAGGAGGCCATCTGATGATAATTAGCCTAAGATATTGGATAGATTCTCTAAGAGATAGACTGAATGGATAGAAACAAGAAGGTAAAGGTGAATGGGGATCTTAGGTTATATCCTCTCTAAACATCTCTAGATTAGTGCCTAGAAAAGTGAGATGAGAAATCACTAAAATAACATCATGAGACACTTCTGCAGTGCCAAAAACATGGAAAAGGGAATTCATCAAATTGATGAAGTCCATGATAATATTTCTTTATCTTCCCATGGATCTAAAATAGTAAGTTTTATCCTTAATAAACAATTTTAGCGCATGGGTCATCACTTTCATCTGATTGACCTATTCTTTGAAGGCTTCATAAAATGGAGTCATTCTAAGGTTCTCAGTAAGGAATATAAAGTGGGAGTTGATCTCTTAATTAGTGTAGATCCTCAAAATTTAATAATTGATTTCCTTTTTAATGGTATCTATATAATCAATGAATACATTGAGAAATTAATTGACTATATTGTATACATGGTCACAATTATGCCCAATTTTCCTCAAACTCTCCTGAGGAATATTTTGAACATCACCTATAATAGATTTACGTTCTTACAGAACCAAAAATTTGATCAATCCAATATCCAATGTTGGAGGTAGAGAACTAGAGGTAGAATTTATAAAATATATACTCTCCACCCTATCTAACAAAGATTACATACTTTTAGTAGAAGAAGTCTACATCCCTTACAACATTGATCGCAATGACTCCAGCTCACTGAAAAGTCATTTGTTCTCTATCTCCACTTATTGAATGTGATACATCATCTTAGGTTAGATGTGGTGTATCAAAAGATCAAACAAGTGTATTTAATCTCCTTCACCAATCCTAGTTAAAATATGGGCTTGATTTTTCAATAACATACAAAAATCAGAGAAAATATTTTCTATAAAGGATTTCAAGTAAACTCTAGATATAAAATTAATAGGCACAAGAGAAATTATAGGCGATAAAAAAGCCTCTAATGGATTAGGTATGGAAAGAAAATCAAATGAAAATCTCTATAACTACCCTGAATCATCTATCTACTCCACCATCGACCCGTTATGATCCCTCTCTAATTGAATTGGAATAAAAAGTCTCTCATAATCAGAGTCAGTATATTCCAAACCAAGTCTTACATAATCAGGGTACTTCTCCCATTTCTCAAAGGATATGACATCTAACAAGGACAAAGGCACCACAAAAGTCTCAACAAATAAAAGATCATTAACTATATTCTAAACAAACATCTTATCATTAACTTCATGCACATAAACTATCAACACATCAGGTTCAACATTGGTATTCACAATAATAGAAGGTTTAACAACCATTTACTCATCAACTTTTTTCAAATATGTTATCTTTATATCAGATTCACCATTGGTATTCTCAACAACTATAGATTCAAAAACGATATTCTCATCTTATATAGGCTCAACATAGTCTTCATCAGAAGGATCAATATGATTAATAACAAGGATTATGGATTCCTCCCCCTCCACAAATGGTTCTAACTAATCTCTAGTATCTATATCTACACCTTAAACTAAGATAAGTCTCTCCTCATACCTAGAATCAATATATAAATTTAGTGAAAAATAATGTACCTAGAGTATCTCAAAATCTTCAACACCAATATGTTCGTTAGGAATATCATGATCTGAACCACCTCCATATTCACTTACATCTCCATAACTATCTCCCTCATCTTTTCCATAATCATCTCCATTTTATCATTCATATTATTTAACATCTTATCCTCCTTATTCATTTTCATTTCCATTTTCTTCATAATTTTTAAAATAAATTTTATACTATTCCCCTAAAAAACATCAGTTTATTCTACTTCTTAACTTCCTTACTTTAAAAGAGTCTATATAACATGGAGAGATAGGTACACCAAAAGAGATTGTTGGAGGAATCCTAGGGAATTCATGATCACTACCTTCATCAACCAAAAAATCTTTCCCATCATTACCATAAGAAGTCGCCACTTCTTCTTATTACTGTTCCTCATAAAAATACTCTCCCAATTCATCTATTTCCAAACTTGGATCCACAATATTTTTTTTCCTCATTGGGTGATCAACATGATTGAAATCCTCATAAATATTTTCAGAAACAACAACCTAGTTCCTTAACCATTGGTTACAACTTATATTCATTATTTTACAAATGAAAATTTTAAAGAAAAATACTCCAAATTTTAATTCTACTTATTTGTCTTCATCTACCAATCCCTAGGCCCCAGACAAGACCGAAGGAATTTAGGTTAGATAAGAGAGTTTGTTCTAGATGATGTTTTACACATCTATATACTATGAATCATTAAATATATGAATATTTTTCTTCTATCTTTGTAAGACATATGAGATATAATATATTGATACCTCATTGTGATAAAATAAAATTTCCTTGAACACAAAATATGATGAATATTCTTAAACAAAAAATGACACTCACTATCTAACTCATTTATAGCTGGTATTATTACTATTCAATATCTAGTAAGCTTTGATAAAGAATTATCATAGATGAAAGAACCACTATTACTTGAAATATATCCTTAATAATTATTTTAGACACATTTTTGAGGTACTTTCAAATATATATCCCATGGACTTAAATGGAAACCAATTTTATTCCCATTTATCATATATCAAACCTAGTCTTTTTTCTTCTCCAAATCTAAACTTGATATTATGATAAAACTAATGCACTAACCTTAGATAGAATGGACTCTCATTATTTAAGAACCAATATAACAATACCAAGACTTTCATTTCTTTATGAAGCAATGAATTTCTTGAAAGTATCCATTTAGAATGTACTTCCTTTTTAGGAACTACTATTCAATTCGCGAGATGTGGGTTTTGCGACTCAAATGTAGATATGATTGAATCCCATTTTATCTTATTTGAAGGATGTGACACAGCTAGAGAATAAAATTCTACTCAATTAAATATGACCTTTGGGAATTTTTTGAAAGGTTCAATTATGGTTAAGGGAAATGTCAGGAGAGAAAGGTAGTGGAGAAGATCAAAAGGGAAATAGGTCCAAGAGACTCTATGTTAAAATTAGACAAGTATCTAATTTATATCTTTTAGGGATTCATAAATTGAAAATATAAATAATAATTAAATTGGAAATAAATTAAATAATTAAGACATAAATATAAACTAGAAATTATGACTTAAAACCATTGGTGGTTCATTACCAATGTTAGTTTGTTCCAACGATGGGTAGACCCCAATGGTGGGTAAAATCCAATGGTGGATAAACTTTAATGTTGGGTAAACTCCAACGGTGCGTAAAATACAACGGTGGGTGAACTCTAATGGTGGGTAAAATCCAATGGTGGGTAAACTCGAATAGTGGGTAAACTCCAATGGTGGTTCCCAGAAAATAAAGTATGACAAAAATTAATCATTCCTCATTTTTTTGATGTAGTTTATTCAATCAGAACTCAAAGACTTAGTAAAAATATCAACACGATGATATTCAGTTCCAATGTATTCAAGAGTTATATTACCCTTTTGAAAATTATCTCTAAAAAAGTGATGTCTTATATCAACATGTTTTTTTCTTGTGTGAGATACATAATTTTTATAAATTTTTATAAAACTCATGTTGTCACAATTTATAGGTACATATCGGAATTGATACCCATAATATGAAAAAGTTTGTTTTATCCGGAAAATTTGGGCAGAAAAACTTTATAAAACCATGTATTCATCTTCATTAGTAGATAGTACAGTTTATTTTTTTTCTTACTAAATTAATAAATCAGAGACTTTATAAAAAGGTGAAATTTTTTAGATTTTTTTATCTATCTAACTTGAAACCACCAAAATCAGTATCTTGATAACTAACTAGGTTAAATTATTTTCCTCTCAAATAGAACAATCATATATTGGTTGTATACTTGAGGCATTTAAAATGATTTTTAAAGCATGTATGTGTGACTATTTTTGTTTTTCTTCAAAACGTGCACACACACACAAACAAAAAATAATGTTAGGTTGGATAAAATTTATGTATAGAAGACTTCCAATCAAACCATTGTGACTAGTTTAATCCACTAATTTACCAGCTTCATCAAGATCTAATTTACAGGTGGTACTCATATGAGTGTCACTACAATTAGTATTATCCAAAATAAAATTTTTTAAAAGGTATTTAGTATATTTAGTTATACTTAAAATAATACCTTATTTATTTTTAAAAATATGAAAACCAAGAAATAATTTCAGTTCACCCATTAAACTAATTTCAAATTCACTTTTCATCATTTTAGAAAAATCAATAAATAAATAATTTTTAAAAGATCCAAAGATAATATCATCAACATAGACTTTAATAACTAAATTATATTTTGAAGTTATTTTTATAAAACGTATAGGATCAACTATACATTTTTAAAATACTTTATAAATAAGAAAAGAGTAGTCTTTATCATTCTAAGATCTAAGATATTGTTTTAAACCATATAAATATTTTTTTTAGTTTGAAAACATGATTTTGAAAATAAGGTTATTGAAATCTAGGGAGCTTCTCAAAAAAAATATCCTCAATTATATACCCATTAAAGAATACACTTTTGACATACATTTTATATAGTTTGAAATGTTGATGTGTTACATCAGTTAGAATTATTATAATAGATTAATGTCTAGATATAGATGTAAAGGTTTATTCATAGTCTATTCCTTCTTCTTGACTATACCCTTGTGCAAATAGACGAGAATTATTCATCACTGTTGTGCTAGATTCATCAACCTTTTTTCCAAACACATATTTAGTGCCTATATTCAAGGTGTCTTTTTGTCTATCAAAAATTTCCCAAACTTTATTTCTTTCAAATATATTACGTTATTCTTGTATAACCATTAACCATAATTCATCATTAATTACATCATTTATGTTCTTCAGTTCAAGTTTTGATAAGAATGCTTGATGTTCAACCTGGTTTCTTAGAGAAGTTGTTTTTTGTGTACCTATATCAAATTATCCAACTAAAACATCTAATGGATGATATTTAAGACTCCTAATAGATCTATAAAAATATGGTATGATTACCTCATAGTCCTCTATATGTTCTAGTTTAGCTTTTGGAAGTTTCTCATAAATGAATGATTTTATACTTGTTTTATAATAGTATTAGTAGGTTTTAAATTTATGTTCAAAGTTGAAAAATAAATCTCAAGGTTTTCTAATGAAGTTATAGTATTATTTAGATATGTCTCATCAAACTTATCATGGATAGAATCTTATACAGTCTTTTTTATTTTCTTAAATACTCTATAGGATTTACTACAGGTTGAATAACAAAGGAAAACTCTTTTATTACTATTGGAAGGGAAAAATTTTCTGATTATCCTTAGTGTTAACAATAAATACATTGCATAAAAAATATAAATAAATTAACCTTAGGTTTTCTATTATTATATAGTTCATAAGGGGTTTTCTTTAAAATAGTTATAATTAAAAATATATTAATTATATAGAAGGATGTATTTATATTATCTAGCAAAAAACAGTCAGGTAAGTCATATTCATTAAGCATTCTATAGGTTATGTCTTGATTTTTTTATTTCTTCTTTCTAATTTTTTTTTCTGAGGGGGTCTAGAACCAAAGAAGTTATGGTTATATCTATTTTGTGTGAAAAAGGATTCAAAGTCTTGATTTTTAAACTCATGACCATGGTCACTTCTTATGGTCTTAATCCTAAGTTAGCTTATGTTTTATATAGATTTATCATACTTTAAAAATATGGGAGAGCATCACTTTTATGAGCTAAAAAATACACATGTATACCTAGATTAATCTGAAAGGACATAAACACAGTGCTTCCCATTTAAACAATATATTATAGATGGTATAAACAAGTCCATGTGAACCAACTCAATAAGTTTAAAAGTTAAAACTTCTTTCTTTAATTTAAAATATATTTTGTGCTATTTATTTTTTTGATAGGGGTTACAGACTTTAACATTTGGGAATTAAAGTTTAGGTAGATCCCTGTATAACCCTTTACTAGTATTCATTATAAGTGAGTGAATATTACAGTGGCCAAGTATTCTCTGCCAAATCCAAGATTCTCAATGAAAGGATTTTAAGAAAGAAACATTTTATGAAATTAAAGAATCAATATTAACAACATACAAATTCTTATTTCTAAAATTAGTAAACACCAAATAATTTCTAGAATAAAAAACATTGCAATCATCATTTTAAAATTTCACATAAAAACCATCATTACATATCTATGGGATTCTAAGAGGACTGCATTTTATACCATCTACAAAAAGCACTTTGGAAATTAAAATTGAATTCTATTTACTAAATTGGTGAAGTCCAATGGTTTTTCCTTATCATTTTAACTAAAGGTGACATATCCACCATCATCCTTTATAAAGTTTTTGAATCTTGTGAATTTTTTTTCATATGTCTTGATCAGTCACCTTTCAGGTTCTATAGACTTATATTGGAGCTTTTCAATTAGTTTTTTTACAGAATAATTTTTATACCAAAAATGATTTTTGTACCCAAAATCTCTTTGGTCGAGAAATTTTAATAATGAGAGGTTTAAGAACTTATATTTATTTGATGGGTTTACTATAATTATATTGTAATATATTATAAATAAATAAATTATTATGTCCACTTGAATAATAACTAGTAATATAATTTATATAATTAAATTTAGGAACAAAAGTTATCTTGACGATTCTTCTCTATCCAGGTTAGTAACCTAAACCAGTAATATGTTTATGTGAAATTTTTTTCATGGTATTTGAGGGACATTTTTTCTTCCATTTTTATATATCCATAATTAATTCTTTAATTTATAATTTGAAAATTTTATTTTAGTATTCTCTTTCAACAATTGATCTTTATTTTTTTTAACTACACCAAAATTAGATTTGATATTAGAAGATAAAGCTTGTTGTTTATTTAGAATTTTTTATTTTCTTTAATATTATTAAAGTTATCTTCTATTATCTCAATAATATTTAAATATTCAAATATTTTTTATTCTTAAATATCATAATCATTTTCTTCATCACCAGAATGATTATAATTATGTATAGGAGATATAGTAGGATCCTCAAAATATTTTCTCTCAAGGAACATATTTTTTTGGTGAGGCTATTCCTAATGATTCAAGTACAAGTCACTAGAACTATTGTGAAGTGAACTCATAGTGTCTTTTATTTATTTCTAATATTTTTTATCTTTGTCATCATAAATATTTTTATTATTCAACTTAGGATATCCAGATTTAACATGACATTTTATTCCTGACTCATAACTGGTAATGTCATTTGAATTATCATCTATTTTATAGCCTCTATTACAATTCCCATAAATATCATACTTTAACTTGTAACTTGGTTTCATGAATAATACCATATTATTATAGAATTTATTAAACCATCTATCTAGATGGGACATTTTCTCATCCCTATAGGATTGTGATTCCTTATAACAAGATCCTTCCACTTATAATTTTTCTATTTTTTTTGAAGTACCTGAAATGAATGCTATAGACTTCCTATTAGGTTCATTATCCTCTTCTTGATTAAACTCAAACCATTACCCACACATCATCAACTTCTCAATTAATTCTTGTTTAGGTAGTGTAACACCCCGAGATTTTATGAGATATATTCTTTTTAATTCCTTTGATTGTACACTACACCAAGATTAGCTTGTACTATACGCAACACCGTATTAGCTTACAGTATACGCAACACTATTCTTGGATCTTGTTACACACAATTTCAAGTTCGCAACATTGAGTGTATATATATATATGTGTATATATATATATATTCAATGTATAAATGAATTATGGTTGGATTCTGTTATACGAAACAACGAAGGATTCTTGCACCACACGCAACCCTGACTTGGCTTGTATTACACGCAATCACGACCTTCCACGATAGCATGTGTTGTACGCAATACAGAGTTTCGCTAAACAACAATATGCTATTAAAATATTATTAAAACTAGCCGTTATGAATAGTAATACCCACTTTTTGAAATTTTATAAATTTTATGTTTGAAAATGGACTTCATTTTTGGATTCGGAATATCGAAATTAGCATAGGGTGAAATTTTGGTATTTTTTTGAAAACTTTCAATTTTTGATGAATAGTGAAAACACTGGGTTACTATTTCACCATCTATCCATCCTAGGAAAAACGAAATCACTGCGCGTGCATACGTACGGAATACCGTCTCCACGCTGTGGTGTAATCAGTTTTCAACCACCAACTTACTTGGATGGGTATAATGGTGTAAATAAATAACTATATATGATTATTTCAAAGTGATATTGATTATGAAATATTATACATACACTTCAATGAAATTCCATGATCATGGGAATGATATCATCGCTCGTGCGTACGTACAGACTACCGTCTCCACGAAGTGATGGAATTCGTTCTCCATGTTAACCATTCATGAATGATTATAAAGTTTATACAATAAATAATCATGAAATATATGACATAATAATGATACTGGATTTATGTGTATATATATTTATGTCATCTACTTAATTTCATTCAATTCAATAAGGAAACGAAAACAGCGTTCATGCGTACGTACGGCCTACCGTCTCCATGAACGGTGTACTTCATTCCTTTTATCGATCTATAATATATATGTATATGATGAATATATATTATATATAAATCATGTTTTACATTCTGGAATTATGTAAATCAGGATATAAGTAATAATATCAAGAACGGCAAGTCAAAACACATACAATAAATGAAACGATTTTACCCAAAACGCTCTTTAACATGGAATTTACAAAAGAACAGGTAATATAAAGTCATAAGTGAACCATATATAATATCATAACAATGAATATGATTCTATAATAAGTCAATGAAATTATTTAAATCATTATACAGGAGGTTCAGATACATACGACACATATCGTACATAAGGTAAGGGATAAATTTTCAATCTCATTGTTTTATCCGAGATTTCTTATACACAAGTATTTACTGGGGTTGCGTTTATCATCCATGACCATGTTTTCTAAAAATGTTTTCCTAAAATTTTTAATATTCTTCCATCAATGTTTAAAGTCATTTTTACCCTTTATTGACTTTTTACCACATTGTATAGATGGAATCTTTCCTTTGGTTACCATATAAGGTACTTTTTGACTTTTCCGACAAAAGTATGAGGAGAATGTTATTTTTAACTTATACGGTGTGAATGGATTTTTATGGTTTTATAAAGCCTTATTTTCATGAAGATTACTCCAAAATATTTCATTACTATTTTCTACAAAATCCTTTTCTTTTAAAATTGCCTGACATTTTGTGAAAATAAAATGATTTTGAAGATGAAAGGATATTTTCCTCAGGAATTCATTTCAAGTGTTTTACCAAATCCATTTTTCAACTAATATAACATTATTTCATATGTGTATGTTTCAAGTATAATGTCTTTATTATTTACATGGTTTTAATTCTCTTATGATGAAATTATATCCATTTTTTTTATATGTATTAAGTTAAGATGGGATGATGTTTATGAAACCCATTTTATTCTTTGGGTTATGATGAATGTTTTAAGTTTATTTTGTGGCACATGTAAGAATGATTTAAATATGAGATGGGTGGGACCTATATCTCCCTAAAATGCATTGGTTAATGATTTATATCTCATGAGATAGACATGGATGGAATGGTAAGTTAATCCGGTTCAGTGTTACAGGACTGAAATGAGGAGTGAACTCGATTCAGAATGGGAATTTGTCCACTAAGATGGTCTTGGCAGCAATTCCTTGGCTACTATGGAAATCATAACATGTGATTAATGGTTTCCAAAATTACATGTTTTATTCCCATGCTATTTTACCATGATTGATGTTCCCTTATGATATATTCCTTACGTACTTCCAAGATTCATGTCTTTGCTCAAGATTTTGATGTTTAGATTTTATGTTCAAGTTTTTGCATTAAAATGTTTATGGATTGTTTTATGTTATCTATGTTTACCCTTACTGGGAATTTGATCTCACCCCCTTTATGTTTTCTTTTCCCTAGGATATAAATAAAGGTTTTTGGTAAGAAAAAAAGGGAAGATCTTTATGGGAGATGTTGAAGATCTTTCACCACGATTAGAAGATTATATTCCGAGTTTCCAAAGACACTAAACTATTACGGTTCTTCTGTGTCTATTTTTGTTATGTACTAAGTTTTCCGTAAAAGTAATGTAATTTCCATGTACATCAAGATTCGGGTCTCTACACTTGGTATCAGAGGAAAGGTTTAGTCAACCTTTGGAAACTAAGATGCGAAAACGTTAGTGAGATCCCTAGAGATATTTCTAAGGTATGTCTAGGGATGTCCCTAAGGATAAGCATACGTATAGGATATAGTACTAGTACTACGATAACGATCTTAGAATTTAACCTAAGATGTTTGATATTGAGGGTACTCCCCCTTTACTATGTTGTTTTCCCTAGCATGATTTTTTCCTCTCACACTATTCTTTTTGGGTTTTAGAAAATGGCTGGAAACAGGAAGATTCACGATAATGGAGGATATGATGGACAATGGAATGATATTATTCATGAGCAACCAAATGAAATGAGATTTAGAAGTCCAAACATCGTTATTATGCATAATCACCAATCTCATAATATGATCAATAATCTCAACTTTGGTAAGTTTCCCGACTCAGATAATAAGAGAAAGATGGAGTTTCATGATGATCATAGAGGAAAGAATGTTCAATTTCCCTCATGTAAATTATGTGGGAAGAGGCATCAGGGAGATAGTTTCAAAGGAATTGAAAGATGCTTTGGGTGTGGAAAAGAAGGAAACAAAGCGAGTAAGTGCAAAGGAAAAGGTTCAGTTAACACCATGGACAAGGATAATTGTATTTCTACGACATTAACAATGATTATATGTTTTAAATGTGGAATGTACAGGCATTATGAAAACAAATTCCCTAAGGGAAAATCTCATGAAGAGAGTCAGCATGGTCATATGGGTAGTAATTATGTGGATGATGATGAGGAGACTACAAATGATATATGAGCTGAAAGAAGTGTTGAAGCTCAGTCAGTTGTTTAAGAAGGTAGTGGAATGATTTTATGTTTATCAAGAGTTATATTGTATAGTTAATGGTACTATGGAATAAAGAATCTAAGGATTGTTACACTATTGTTTTTCCTAAAGTATTTTAAAGTATATGTTGAATGGTACCGGTAACCATGGAAGGTTATTCAGATATTTTTGGAAAGTAGATGATATGCGCATAATGAAGGGATAAGAAGATAATGAGATGTTTGATTGTATTCATGAGCTCATGATTGATATAAAGACTAAGTGATATCATGGTTTGAGTATATAGAATTTTTAGGATTTTGGTATGTGGAAAGTGTTAAATTTTAACTGAATTCATGTTTTCACTATGGTTCAATGGGTATTCATTCTTCAGGAGAATACATGATTAAGGTATTCACATGTTTGTAATTTTACCAACAAGATATATCTTATGATATATGGGGGATAAATTATGGCATTCACATGATTGTTATGTGAAATTTCAAGTAATCATTTTCTTTATACTATGAGCTTGGACCGAAGTATTTTAGATAAGCCTAAAGATTGTAATAGATTATGTTGGACATAAGTTAGTATTGTTTAAGGATAGAACTTTTTTCAATATTATTGATGGGATGTTATAGTAATGTAGTTTTAGAAAAAGGACAACCCGCAGGACGGGTGACAGCCCATCGCGTCGGACAAGGCTGTGGGAATCGAACCCACAACTGAAGTGCGACAGGCCTTTATCGCCTACCACTGGCCTACAGGATGTCCCTGGTTAGTATAAATTAGTTTTAATTTTTTTAAGTGGTATGAGATATGAAGTATATGTCAATTTTAGGAACCATATATGATTAATCGACTTATGTATATTTAATAACTTTTACTAATCTTTTGTTTGAGACAGATGGAATGACCCGTCATTCTATCACATGATCTGCTAACACTTAACAAATAACAAATTCAACTTCATTTCTTTAAGATATGAAGTGAAAATTGTTCAAGGCACGAACAATATTGAGATTGAACCGAAATCATGTAATTACTTCTTTTAATTCATCAAATTTAGGGAAATGATCTTCAAAACCAAAAATGTTGTCCTAGTTCCCTCATATCCGATGAATCAGATGGTACCTTAGATCATCACAAATCTATGGCTTTGTGATTGTTGGATTTTTCATAGCCATGTTCTCTACCACTCTCCATCAGAACTTGATCCTTAGATTTTTCCTCCATATCCATATTTTCACCTATACTCTCCTATGTGGAAACCCAATGCTGAGTTACCTTGGGTGACTGTTACGTTTATAACTTTCTTTTTTAAAGTTAAGTTTTAGTATTCCTTTTTACGATGTGGGTTTCTATGAATAGTAAATGATTTATAACACCAACGAATTTCGAGGGAGAAATTCATTTTAAGGGGGGTAGAATGTAACACCCCGAGATTTTATGAGATATTTTCTTTTTAATTCCTTTGATTGTACACTACACCAAGATTAGCTTGTACTATACGCAACACCGTATTAGCTTACAGTATACGCAACACTATTCTTGGATCTTGTTACACACAATTTCATGTTCGCACCATTGAGTGTATATATATATATGTGTATATATATATATATATATATTCAATATATAAATGAAATATGGTTGGATTCTTTTATACGAAACAACGAAGGATTCTTGCACAACACGCAACCTGGACTTGGCTTGCATTACACACAATCACGACCTTCCACGATAGTGTGTGCTGTACGCAAGACAGAGTTTCGCTAAACAACAATATGCTATTAAAATATTATTAAAACTAGCCGTTATGAATAGTAATACCCACTTTTTGAAATTTTATAAATTTTATTTTTGAAAATGGACTTCATTTTTGGATTCAGAATATCGAAATTAGCGTAGGGTGAAATTTTGGTATTTTTTTGAAAATGTTCAATTTTTTATGAATAGTGAAAACACCGGGTTACTATTTAAAAACCGACTTTTTATTTAAATAAATATTTATTTTATTTAAATTTATTTTAGGTCAAATTGATACATAATACCTATATAAGTTCAATGTAATTCATTTGAGTCATTTTATAATAATTTTATATATATAAAAAGTTTATTGAACTTTTGACCGTCTTTTACCCACCTCCTAAGAGAATTTGCAAATTTACATAAAACTTAATTTTACCACTTTTGAGAATGGAATTTAAAAATTCCAAGAGACACGGTTGATGTCAGTAAGTAAAATTTGGTTCAATGAGACGAAAATAATTTTTGGTGAATAGTAACTTTTTACTTTTTTTTACCACGGTTAAAAGTAAATAGGGTAATTAAGGGTAAAAATGATATTATTATTACCCTAAAACATATCCTAATTCTATTGGATAAGTTTAATTAGACCAAAAACAACATTAGGGATAAAATATTACCCTATAGGCACACTTTAATTAGATTAGGACATTTATTATTAATTTATTTAAAGAAGGGTTAAAATAGTTAAAATCAAAGTTTAATAACTAAATAATTTTTAATATAGAGTTATACATAAGATAAATTCGACTATAAATATTAATTAGAAAGATAAAAATCCTTCCTACATAATGGTATTTTATTTGTAATTTTTAGACATTAAATAATTTAATTTAGTTATGACACAATGATGATGCATTAATTAGCGTATTAATGAAATATTGACATAATTGATGTTATAAATACCAAAATAAATGTAATTGGAGACTTTTTATAAATTAAAATAATTTTATATGTTAATTTGACATGTTAGTATTAATTTAATTAACTTGTTTCGAACTAATCATTCTGTTATGAGTTTCAAAAAAATCAATTACCAAATAGTGTCAAAATTGACATAAAATAGTTTTTAAAACAAATATTATATTATAATTATTATTTTATTCCCTAGAAATATAAGGTTCGTCCAAATGACTTAGATAAGGTTATATATGTTAATAATAAACAACTTGGGGTTTGTTTGGCTTGTTATAGTAAGTTTATTAACCTTATAGTGTAATAAAACAAGAAGACACGGTAAAAGAAAAATTATTTAACTTAAAGTTAAATATAAATGATAAGGACAAAATAGATACATAAACTTTTATAAATTCTATTTTATGAGAGGATTTAGACCCATACCCCCCTTATATTCGAAATAACTCAATTTTGAGCTATTAAAAACCGAATATTACTTTATAATAAAATAATATTTTTAGTTATTCCAAGGGTTCCCCTCTCCTCCCTTATAAAAGGGCACCTCCTCTCTCTCTTCCTCACACCACTTTGAGCCTTCAAACTCGTCCTAACCTTGACAATTTCTCTTCTCCACTTCCCTATAAACATCCTAGAGGTTCTGGTCATCTTCAAAGACAAATCTTACTTCCCTAAGAGGAGGTTTCAAAAGGCGTGTCGAAAGAAGAGGTAATATCCGTTACCGATTCTTTCAACTTTATTTATTCTTATAATTATTTTTCTTTAGTTGTTTCATTATGAAGTAATAAAATCAGTATCAATAATATACTGATATGTTATTATAAGTACGAAACAACCCTATTTCACCATCTATCCATCCTACGAAAAACGAAATCACCGCGCGTGCGTACGTACGAAATACCGTCTCCACGCTTTGGTGTAATCTGTTTTCGACCACCACCTTACTTGGATGGGTATAATGGTGTAAATAAATAACTATATATGATTTTTTCAAAGTGATATTGATTCTTAAATATTATACATACACTTCAATGCAATTCCACGATCATGGGAATGATATCATCGCTCGTGCGTACGTACGGACTACCGTCTCCATGAAGTGATGAAATTCATTCTTCATGTTAACCATTCATGAATGATTATAAAGTCTATACAATAAGTAATCATGAAATATATGACATAGTAATGATACTGGATTTATGTTTATATATATTTATTTCATCTACTTAATTTCATTCAATTCAATAAGGTAACGAAAACAACGTTCATGCGTACGTACGGCCTACCGTCTCCATGAACGGTGTATTTCATTCCTTTTATCGTTATATAATATATATGTATATGATGAATATATATTATATATAAATCATTTTTTACATTCTGGAATTATGTAAATCAGGATATAAGTAATAATATCATGAATGACACATCGAAACACTTACGATAAATGAAATGATTTTACCCAAAACGCTCTTTAACATGGAATTTACAAAAGAACAGGTAATATAAAGTCATAAGTGAACCATATATGATATAATTACAATTAATATGATTCTATAATAAGTCAATGACATTATTTAAATAATTATACAGGAGGTTCAGATACATACAAAGCATATCAAACATAAGGTAAGGGATAAATTTTCAATCTCATTTTTTTATCCGAGATTGCTTATACGTAAGTATTTACTGGGGTTACGTTTATCATCCATGACCATGTTTTCTAAAAATGTTCTCATAAAATGTTTAATATTATTCTATGAATGTTTAAATTCACTTTTACCCTTTATTGACTTTTTACCACATTGTATGGATGGAATCTTTCCTTTGGTTACCATATAAGGTACTTTTTGACTTTTCCGACAAAAGTACAAGGAGAAAGTTATTTTTAAATTATACTACGTTAATGGATTTTTATTGTTTTATAAAGCCTTATTTTCATGAAGCTTCCTCCAAAATATTTCATGAATATTTTCAACAAAATCCATTTTTTTTAAAATTGCATGACATTTTGTGAAAAGAAAATGATTTTGAAGATGAAAGGATATTTTCCTCTGGAATTCATTTCAAGTGTTTTATCAAAACCATTTTTCAACTAAGATAACATTATTTCATATGTGTATGTTTCAAGTATAATGTCTCTATGATTTAAATGG
Organism: Viscum album; assembly: GCA_963277665.1. Taxonomy (NCBI): domain Eukaryota; kingdom Viridiplantae; phylum Streptophyta; class Magnoliopsida; order Santalales; family Viscaceae; genus Viscum; species Viscum album. The sequence goes on along the minus strand of OY728126.1, from coordinate 1,312,976,859 downwards.
TTTTACTTCTCTTATAATGAAATTATATCCATTTGTTTTATATGTATTAAGTTAAGATGGGATGATGTTTATGAAACCCATTTTATTCTTTGGGTTATGATGAATGTTTTAAGTTTATTTTGTGGAACATGTAAGAATTATTTAAATATAAGATGGGTGGGACCTATATCTACCTCCAATTAATTGGGTACAAATTTATATCTCATGAGATATACATGGCTGGAATGGTAAATTAATCCAGTTTAGTGTTACAGGACTGAAACGAGGAGTGAACTCGATTCAGAAAGGGACTTTGTCCACTAAAATGGTCTTGGCATCAATGCCTTGGGTACTATGGAAATCATAACATGTGCTTAATGGTTTCCATAATTACATGTTTTATTCCCATGCTATTTTATCATGATTGATGTTCCCTTATTATATATGCCTTATGTACTTCCAAGATTCATGTCTTTGCTCAAGATTTTGATGTTTAGATTTTATGTTCAAGTTTTTTCATTCAAATGTTTATGGATTGTTTTATGTTATCTATGTTTACCCTTACTGGGCATTTGATATCACCCCCTTTATGTTTTCTTTTCCCCAGGATATAAAGAATGGTTTTAGGTAAGAAAAAAAGGGAAGATCTTCATGGGAGATGTTGAAGATCTTTCACCACGATTAGAAGATTATATTCTGAGTTTCCAAAGACACTAAACTATTACGGTCCTTGTGTATCTGTTTTTGTTATGTACTAAGTTTTCTGCAAAATTAATGTAATGTCCATGTACGTCATGCTTTGGGTCTCTACAGGTAGTTTACCGATGCCAAATAATTCTCTTATTGAAACTGATGTTCCTCTCCATCTCTCAATAAGATATCTCAAAAGTCATGTGATTTGATCTTTTTCTAAAACATGATTCCCTAAGGATCTCATTGTGTTAACTATATCATTTAACCTAAGAAACATATTATAAATCATCTCATTAGGTATAATCTTAAATGTATTATATTTAATTTAATAAATATTCAATGTCATTTATTTGGAACTATTTATTCCTTCTTGAGAAATAACTAATGTGTCCCTAATTTCAAAATCTATTTTAATATAAGAAATCCTATTAAAATATTCATCACCTAAATCACAAAAAAAAAATCATTCATATATTTTATATTATTATTGTAAGAAATTTTATTTTCATAATCTCATGCATTCTTTATAATTACAGGTAATTCATATTTATCTTTTATAGTATCCCATATTTCAAAACCCATTCTTTCAATGTGAATTATAATTTTTATTTTGAATTGGGGATTTTTATTTCCATCAAAGAAAGTAGTTATATTGGTAGAATAATATTATTTTCTATTATTAATTTGAAGAACTAAATTTCATATTGGTATAAATTTAGGATATTAAAAAAACTAAAAAATAATGGTTGAAAAGATTTGGAAAATCCTTTGATACAGAATATTGGTGAGAGTGAGCATTTTAATTGGGGGGGGGGGATAATTTAATACCCAATAAAAATTTATATTAATAAAGTATAAATAAATTCCCCCAATTTAAATAAAAACATCTCAGTTAATCAAAGAAACATATCAGTATAAGTTATGATCTTTTAAACGATTTATCAAAGAGTGATTAGGTATTTGTTAAAATAATACCAAAACTATTTTAACTTTTTCAATAAATTTAATTAATCAATATATTATATAAACAAAAATTAAGAGTAACTATCAAGGTAATGGTTTTGTTTATAGTTTAAAAAAAATTTATTTTAAAGCTTAGAAATGAAAGAGAAAAAACATAGTAAAATTAAAATAAGAGGTTTAGTCTCAAGATGAGACCTAATGTTGTACAATTGTAGGTAAAATGATCACAAATAGATTTTGTAAAACAATATTGATCCACAACATGTATTGGGTAAATATATAATAGCTAACTAGCTATCCAGGCTATGTTAGGACCTCTTATAGAATAACTGTGGGAATAAAACAAAGTTCACACAAATAAATATTCCACAACACCATGGGTAAACAAATATAAATTGAGTTTAGAATATATATTTTAAGTTATAGTAAGAAAATAGTCAGTGTGTGTTTTATAAATATAAAAAACCACACACTACTAAAAATTAAATGAAAAAAATTGGGAGATTAGTTGTAAAGATGTATAAAATATAGTGTTGTTTTATATGATGTGCTCGAAAATATTGAATCTACTTTGATGTCTCTTGATGAGTAGCCTGATTTTTTTCTAAGATAAATAATAATTAAACTGAGCCTCCTAATCTCTATTTGTTCTATCTATAAGGAATATTATGAATGTTCAATATGTTTTAAACTTCCATAGTTGTGTGTAGGTTAGGATATAGTATTTAAGATCTCTATAAATTTGTACACTTAAAATCACTATGAACGTTCTTAAAATACTGTTCTATAATTCAATGATCCATAAGTCATTTGTGAAATTTAGTAACTGGCCTCACCAAAATCAATTTCAATGTGTGACTAATATGAAATTAAGTGTGTGTTTTTTGTTTAGAAGTGAAATTTTAGTAAAAAATGATAGTAAATCATTGAAAATAGAGTAAAAACATTCATATTATTTTGATACATTAAGACAAAAATCCATTATTATTTTTTGGTTATTATCAATTAATTATACATCAATCTGATAATGGTGTTATTGGTATGACTCAATGTGCATGTTTTTTTGTTTAAATTTACATATTAATTAAAAGCATTTCACTTATGAAAAACTATAAAAAAAATCAAATTATATTGAAATTTTTGATAAATATCCACAAATAATTTATGATGGGTAAACATAAGATGTTGGGTCGGAATGAACGAGGAAAAGATGGAAAGAGGGGGGGTGAATTGCCTTTTAAAAAAAAAGATTAACAATTTAAAATCAAAGTGATAGTGCAGCGGAAATAAAGAGGCAAGACACAAGAATTGATAACGGAGTTCGGCCAAAAACCCGGCCTATGTCTCCGCTCCCAACTCAACCGTTGAGAGATTCCTACCGCTTGCTTTTCAATGGTTTTAGCAAGAAACCTACTAGGCTTTGAGGTAGCACTAGGACCTATTACAGCTTGCTTTTGATGGTTAAGCAAGAACCCACTTGCTTTCAATGGAATAGCAAGAACCCACTAGCCTTTTTAACGGGTGAAGGCTAGCTCACCGTGACACAAGCCTTTTAAAAGGAAAGGCTTGAAGAAACCTCTTCACACCTTAGTGGTGGTGTGAAACCCAAAAGAAAAGGGGATGAGAAAAGGGTTGGGGTTTGTAGGCACAAACCCAATTTTAAAGCTCAAAATAAATATACAATAAAAACCGTATTTTGAGAAGCCTTGGGCGCCTTTGATTGGATGGAGATGTTGAAGGCCGCTTCCAAGCTTCTTTGGAGGAGCTCCTTGGATGTGGAAGTGGTTGGAGCTATTGGGGTTCCCTTGGAGGAAGTCGCCGGAGGTTGGCCAATTGATGCAAAATATGTCCGTGGGCTTCCGTATAGTTCCGGTAAATGTCCGGGGCTTCCTTGGCCTTTATTTATAGGCATGGAACCCTTGGGGAGGCTTCGGAGCCGTTGGAGAGGCTAAAAGAGCCGTTGGGAGCCAAGTGGGCCAGCCTGGTCAAACTGCAACGGCTAGTTTGACTGGCTCCACCGGCTGGCCGGTACAGTCCCACCGGTTGGCCGGTGTTTGCAAAATGGCATAGGATTCTTGTCCAGGGGCCACCGGCTGACCGGTGCCAGAGCCACCGGCTGGCCGGTGGCAAGACAGTAGCAACCACTGTTTTGCTGGATGCCACCGGCTGGCCGGTGACAGAGCCACCGGCTGACCGGTGGAGCCTGGCAGTGGGCAATGCCTCTGCCAGGTCCACCGGCCGGCCGGTGCTATCACACCGGTTGGCCGGTGGACTGCAATTCAGTCCATTTTGCCAGCTTTCTTGGGCCAATCCTTTGGCAACCTTGTTCCTATCATCCACAACACTTAAAACAATGTTAGATAAACAAGAAAGGTGATTGTGATCATGAAAATCAAACAACGAGGGGAACGAGATGTACAACAATCTCCCCCTATTTTGATGATCACAATCACCAAAACAATTAATGTAAAATACTGAAATTGAAAGGAAATGCAAAGCATGATGAAAAGGATTCTCCCCCAATCAATCAAGAAATTTCTCCCCCTTTGTGATTATCAAAATAGAATGGGGCATAAAACTTGATTGAGGGATAACTTTGAAAAACAAAAAGAGATTTTAAATCAATTGAAATTTTTGAAATGAAATGAGAATTTGAATAATAGTTTGAATTGAAAGTTTTGAATCAAAAACCAATTGAGATTTTAAATTTGAATGAAAATTTGAAACCAAGTGTTGAAATTGAAAGATTGAAGAAAAAAAATTTGAAATTGAAAAGCTTAATCAATCCTAACTCCCCCTAAATAAAAACAATAAATCATCGGGGAGAGGTTTTTGAAACCGAAACAAATTTAGGTCCGGTGAGACTCGCTAAGAGGGATTTTTCAATCCATACTTGTCTCATGGCGGGTCTTCTCCTATAAAACTCATCAGAAAAGAAAATAGACTTGGGTTGACCGTACCGGGCGTTTTTGCAATTACATTCATATATCATGTGCCCGGGTTTTTTGCAATAGTTACAAAATTTAAATTCGGAGCTCCCCCTTACAAAAACAGTGGGTGCATGGGAGGAGGAGGCTACATTGGTATATCCTAGCCCTTGGGTGGTTCTAGATATACGTTGGGAACCTAGGAGATTGTTCAAATTTTGTTCCCCTAGGGTGAACTTAGCTAGGGTCTCCCTTAGGTCTTTGATGGTTGATTCCATGGAATCAACATTTGGAAAATTTTGGATTTTGAGGGACATCTCCTCCTTCTCTTTGAGAAGTTGGTCTCTTTCGGAGGAAAGCTTTTTGAAATTCTTTTTCAAAGAAACAAATTTTGAAGAAAGCTCATGAAAACCTTTTTCTAGTTGATCTCTAGCAAATTGGAGATCCTCATAAGACAAATGATTTAAAGAATTTGAATTTGAAGAACATGAGGATGAGGAATCGGAAGAAGTTACCTCATGAAATGCCATTAGGCATTTTGTACCTTGGTCGCTCGAGGAGGAGGAGGAGGATGATGATGAGGTGTCACTCCATGTCGCCTTGAGGACCTTCTTCTTTCCTTTTTTCCTTGGCCCGTTTCTTGTTGAGTGGGCAATCGGGCTTGTAATGGCCCTTTTCACCGCACCCGTAGCATTTTACCTTGGGCTCGGATCTTGCGGTGGGTTCTTGCTTTCGCGCCTTGCGAGATTTCTTCTTCGTCTTGTGCTTCTTCATAAATTTGTGCATTTGGTGGGCGAGATTCTCCATTTCCGAGTCGCTGCTTGAAGATTATGAAGATGAGGAAGATGAGGATGATGAGGAGGAGCTTACTTCCTTTTGTACCTTGAGGGCGATGTTCTTTGGTATCTTGATTGGTGTGCCCTCCTTTTGAGCTTGCCTCCTCATCGTGATCTCGTACGTCATTAGGGATCCAATGAGCTCCTCTACCGGCATATTTTTGACGTCCTTAGCTTCTTGGATCGCCGTCACTTTAGGTGCCCATGAGCTCGGAAGGACCCATAAGATCTTCTTGACCATCGTCTCGGCTGAAACATCATCACCAAGAGATTTCCTTCCATTGCACACGTCAGTAAAGCGAGTAAACATTTCAGAAATAGACTCATTTGGATGCATTGAAAATGACTCAAAATCTTGCCTATACATATCCAATCTAGTGTCTTTGACTTTGTTAGTGCCCTCATGAGTTACTTCTAAAAGTTTCCAAATTTCATGTGAGGAGGTGCAAGTAGACACTCGATTGAATTCATTTCTATCTAACCCGCAATGAAGAGCGTTCATGGCTTTGCCATCAAGCTTAAAATTCTTTATATCGGCGGGGGTCCATTTGGATTCGTCGGGAGTAGAAAGAGTGTAACCATGCATGACAATTTTATATATGGGATAACCTATGCTTCTAAGGAAAGTAGTCATGCGGGTTTTCCAATAATTATAGTCGGTCCCATCAAAAAATGGAGCCCGACCCAAAGAAAAGCCTTCGGGGGCGAAAGAGGTTGATGCCATCTTAATGGATCTTAAAATTTGTAACCGGTTAGGGTATTACACAAACTTCCCTCTGATACCAATTGTTGGGTCGGAATGAACAAGGAAAAGATGGCAAGAGGGGGGGTGAATTGCCTTTTAAAAAAAAAGATTAACAATTTAAAATCAAAGTGATAGTGCAGCGGAAATAAAGAGGCAAGACACAAGAATTGATAACGGAGTTCGGCCAAAAACCCGGCCTACGTCTCCGCTCCCAACTCAACCGTTGAGAGATTCCTACCGCTTGCTTTTCAATGGTTTTAGCAAGAAACCCACTAGGCTTTGAGGTAGCACTAGGACCTATTACAGCTTGCTTTTGATGGTTAAGCAAGAACCCACTTGCTTTCAATGGAATAGCAAGAACCCACTAGCCTTTTTAACGGGTGAAGGCTAGCTCACCGTGACACAAGCCTTTTAAAAGGAAAGGCTTGAAGAAACCTCTTCACACCTTAGTGGTGGTGTGAAACCCAAAAGAAAGGGGGATGAGAAAAGGGTTGGGGTTTGTAGGCACAAACCCAATTTTAAAGCTCAAAATAAATATACAATAAAAACCGTATTTTGAGAAGCCTTGGGCGCCTTTGATTGGATGGAGATGTTGAAGGCCGCTTCCAAGCTTCTTTGGAGGAGCTCCTTGGATGTGGAAGTGGTTGGAGCTATTGGGGTTCCCTTGGAGGAAGTCGCCGGAGGTTGGCCAATTGATGCAAAATATGTCCGTGGGCTTCCGTATAGTTCCGGTAAATGTCCGGGGCTTCCTTGGCCTTTATTTATAGGCATGGAACCCTTGGGGAGGCTTCGGAGCCGTTGGAGAGGCTAAAAGAGCCGTTGGGAGCCAAGTGGGCCAGCCTGGTCAAACTGCAACGGCTAGTTTGACTGGCTCCACCGGCTGGTCAGTACAGTCCCACCGGTTGGCCGGTGTTTGCAAAATGGCATAGGATTCTTGTCCAGGGGCCACCGGCTGACCGGTGCCAGAGCCACCGGCTGGCCGGTGGCAAGACAGTAGCAACCACTGTTTTGCTGGATGCCACCGGCTGGCCGGTGACAGAGCCACCGGCTGACCGGTGGAGCCTGGCAGTGGGCAATGCCTCTGCCAGGTCCACCGGCCGGCCGGTGCTATCACACCGGTTGGCCGGTGGACTGCAATTCAGTCCATTTTTCCAGCTTTCTTGGGCCAATCCTTTGGCAACCTTGTGCCTATCATCCACAACACTTAAAACAATGTTAGATAAACAAGAAAGGTGATTGTGATCATGAAAATCAAACAACGAGGGGAACGAGATGTGATTGTGATCATGAAAATCAAACAACGAGGGGAACGAGATGTACAACATAAGATACACTAAAATATAATACACGATGTGACCAGGATGAATCAAAGTGTGTTTATTTAGTTTAGAAATGTAATTTTAGTTAAAAACATTTTTCACTCGCTGAAAACCAAGAAAAAAACTCTGATTACTTGGATAATTTAGGAAAAAAAATCAAAAGTTACTTTTGACATCTAGGTTTCAATGGAACATAAATCCGACACAAAATGTGATCAGTAAGACTCAAAGTTCGTGTTCTTATTTAAATTTGAAATTTTAGTTCAAAAAAGCATAACATACTGAAAACTAAGAAACCACATTCATATTATTTTTAAACTTTAGGAAAATGACTTGTAAGTCATTTTTTACATGTAGTAATTATCCATACCTTAATCCAATACATGGTGTGATAAATTTGAATCAAAATGTGTATTTTTAATTTTAGAGTAAAATTTTATTTAAAAATACATGTTTCTCACTAAAAACAAATAAAAAAACATTTATAGTCTTGATACTTTAGTAAAAAAATCCATAAATCATTAATGATGAGTGGGAACTAGCCCCATGTCAATATGATACACGGTGTGACCTATATGACTCAAGGAGTGTTCCTTCAGTTAAAAAATGATATTTTAGTTAAAAACATGAAACTCCTTGAAAATTGATAGAAGTAATCATATTGTATTGATATTTTAGGAAACTGATCCCTAAATCACTTTTGATTAGTTGTAATCATCTGCACATCAATCTGATACACGATTTAACCATTATGTCTCAAAGTATGTGTTTTTAGTTTAGAAATTAAGTTTTAGTTAAAAATATGTGTCAATCAGTGAAAAAAATAAAACACACTCATATTATCTTGATAATTAATTAAAAGGGTCCATAAGTAATTTTTAAAATATAGGAATCAACCACACATTAATATGACACATGGTGTGGCTGATATGGATCTAATATTGGTTTTTATTTAAAATTTATATTTTATTTCAAAAGACATGAAACATAATAAAAACTGAGAAAACAAAATTGTGTTAGTTTTATAGGACAATGATCCAAAATTCATTTTTGGTATGTGTGAATCAACCTCACCTTAATCTGATACATGGTTTGATCGGTACAACTCAAAATGTGTGTTTTTAGTTTAAAAGTAACATTTTAATTCAAAAAGTGTGTCAATACCTAAAAATAAACCACACAATAATATGGTATTGATACTTAAAAAATTATCCACAATTAATTTATGATGTTTATGATTTAGGATCACATCATTCCAATAAATGGTGTAACTAATAAGATTCAAATCATGTGTTTTTAGTTTAAAAATGAAATTTTTGTTAAAAACACATGTCACTCACAAGAATCTAAGAAAAAACTTTTATTTCCCTGATATTTTAGAAAAATGATCCAAAAATGATTTTTAATGTCTATGAATTATTTGTATATCAATCTAAAATATACTGTGGATTATATGATACAAAGTGAATGCTTTAAATTAAAATTTACATTTAAGTTCAAAAAAATGTCACATCTTATAAAATGATCAAATAATCTTAGATTTTCTTGATAAATTAGGAAAATTATCCAAATATCACGTGTGAGTTTAGAAATAAGACACATGTTAATTTTATACATTTTGAGCCTTATCTGAGTCAATGTGTATGTTTTTAGTTTAAAAGTTACATTATATTAATGAATTTTATCATATTTATGTTTAAAATATTTATTTATAGTATTACTAGAATAATAATTTTTTTTATTTAGTTACACTCTTTTGTTGGTGCTCAGGTGGATTTTTTTGGAACCGGTAGCATAATCAAGCTCTTTTGAGAGGGGTTTAAAGATGATTAAATATTAATATTTTTGAATTTGTTGATGTCTGTTATAAATTGTGTCTACCAAATTAATTGTATATACTAATGTTTATAATTTTTATTAATAATTATAATATGTTTTTAATGTATTATAATGTAAATTTAATTGAAATTAAATTATATATTTGGTGTTGTAGTGTGAAATAAATTTCAGTAACACAATGCTAAAATATGACGTTTATCAATGAAAAATCTATCACTAATAAAAGATTTTTTTAGTTCAAGAATTATAAATATTAAAAGTTTCCACTATTAGTGATAAATAATTACAAAAAAGGGCCCCCTTTATCAAAGCTATAAAATAATGAATAAATGGCCAACAATGTCAACACTTTTTTTGTTGATAAAGCTAGATTTTATTAGTATTATTTTTAGTTTTGATTAAATTCATTGGATTTTAAAAGAACTTATAATAGAAGTTATTTTTACCACTTATTATGGCCATTTCAATTACTAATAAAGTCTATATGTACAACTGTGAGTGCAATTGTGGTGGTTGGCTATAGGTTTATTGAGCATAAAGAAGGGGTATGAGTCACGATCAACAATGTAAATCCATGGTCTGAGGATTGGTGGTTTGGATGAGATGATGTGGTTGTAGGAAAAAGTAGGGGATAGAGTGGATGATCACATATTAGGGATATTGTGCAAAAATCACTGATATAGATCAAATGTCGGGAGATGGGTGCCCCGAGAAGTGACATGGCATTTCGGTGAGGGTTATAGTGCTGAAGAAAGAGGTGGGTAGGTAAATTTGTCCATTTTTTCCCATGGGAATCATTTTTTCCATACTACTATAATTTTGGGGGATTGTGTCATGGATACACGGGTGATGGATCAAAGTGATTTCTAATGGTGGATATTAAATAATGAAAATAGAGGTTAATACATAGACTCCACAAAATCCCCCAATAAGAACCCTGAATCTTCCCCATTCCCCACTTCACCACCCCATGAAACCACCTCTAATTATGTAAAACTCACTGATGATGGATCCCCTTCAGTGCTCCTCCCTGGATATCTCTCTTCACATAACTCTCAAACAACAACCCCCACCTCTAAAGTCCCTCTCAAGACAACCGACACCACTAACCTGGATGTTACACTCTCTAAATCCTTATATTCTTATGATACATATATATAATCTATTTTTATTGAATTAAAATTATTAATTGAATAAATAATGGGTATTTTGATCCATGTATCCTACAGTTGTGGCTAAATGATAAAATATTTTTATTTTGATGTTTCTCCCATGTATGCTATCATTAATGGAATAGTTTCATAATATAAAATGCGAAGGAGGAGGAATATTTATACAATGAATACATGAATTTTACATATCATTTATTCATGGGTTAGAAAAATGATTAAATGACACAATACCCAATGAGTGTCCTCAAGTTTTATATAAATCACTACCATGTGATGAAATGGGTGTGGTGTGCAATATTTGTTCCTTGGATAATTTTATCATGACCAAAATCTCCCTTTATCCAAACTTATTTTCATGAGATGATAAAATATCATAGAGGAAGTGGAATCCCACATGAATTTCAATCGATTCAGTAAAACCCATGGATAAACCATGTAGAGGATATCCCTTCTGCTACACTTATTTGAACTTCATCAAAAAAATATGAAGAAAAATATATATCAAGATTTATTAAGATAATGTTTCACATGTTTACACCAGGTTTTTCATTTTATTTTATATAAAATTTTCATATTTCATACATGGTAGATCCTGTATAAGGGATTTAAATCAATTCCACATGTTTTAATAATTATTATTATCGCATAACGAATACCTTCATCCCAGACCACTGAATCCTCTATCCTTTATAGACAACTCTACCTTATGTGATACTCCCTGTGATGCCTCTCTCCAAAATTCCTCCTAGATAGTGGTGTCACTACTTTCACTCAAGTTTACAATGCCTCTCCCTTGTCTGGTTAGTTACACATGACTGGGTTTTATTATACTTTTTGATGAAATAAAATTAATTCTTGATTCATTGTTCTAGTTGAATAATTTTTAAAATTTAGGGTTGTTTAGGTTTATGATATTCAATTACAAAATTCCCTTCTTATTTTGGGGATTGATTATAATAGGAAAAAACTTGGATGATTTTTACTATTGTGAAATTAAGGTTTTTATGACTATATAAGAACACACAAATAAAAAAATATTTTTATATTGACTTTATATAATTTAATTATCCAATATTAATGTTTTAATATATATTATTATATTTTAAAAAAATTTATATTTTTTACATGAAATGAATTATTTAAAATTATATATAAACTTAACTCTTTGTAACATTTCTATATTATATTAGCATTTTGTTGAGAATTTATTCTCTAGATAATATTGGAAATTATTTTTTATAATTTATTAATGATCATTCAACATATTATCATATAACAAGTCTTATATAATTTTTTTAATTCATAATATTGATGTGAATAGTATTTGGATTGATCTTCTGAAGAGAACGCCTAGAGAATATTATAAGGGAATTAGTCAATTTTTTGAATTCACTATAGGTTTTAAAAGAGAATATATTAGTATTCTATTAAGAATATGTGATCAAAATCAATTCACATAATATATCATGATGGAGAAATTATTCTTAAATGTGTTTCGGAAAAATTACTTATTAAATAGTGTGTGTGTTGGATCATTAAGGCATTAACATCCAAAATATTGATATTTGTGATAATAATCTATGCTCAGGTGTAGATCAGGTGTCATTGAAGTTTTTTCTAAATCCTTAATGATGATTGAACTGAATTATATTTTTGGTGAACTAATTTCAACAATGTTTCATTTATCAGGGATTTATTTCACTTGAATGTTTTGAATAAGCGACCATACATTTATTTCAATGGGTTTTTGGTGTTATTGAAAAAGTACTCACTATATATTCTATGATTTGAAATATGTATTACCATGATCATATGTTGAGGGAGAACTAATGCTTCATATATGACATTATCAATGAATTTTTAAACAACTGTACATTATTTTAAAAGTTAAATTCTCATATTGTTACTTGTGAATATTGTTTTATACACACAACTATCCAAACAACCCAATATTTGGATCTCAAAATATGAAACAAAAACAATTAAAGGTCTAGGAAAAACTAGGGTTCCAAAGAGACAAAACCATTGGGACCTACAAGCCATGAACCACAACCACAAAACCTAAAATCACATTTTCAATGGATTTAAGGAATACTCACAACATTCATTTAGAGAAAATCATGAAAAAGTTAGACATTAAGATAATATTAATAGTACACAATAATTTATTTTAGTTCATACAAAGTTTCAATCTATAGGAAACACAAACTTTATTAAAGAGTAAACAAGAGTTATTAAAATATAAGAACGACTATAAAACATAAGTTGAAAGAATATTATCATGAGAAATTAGTTTACACTAACCATTTCATTATTTCAAAAATGAAAGTGAACCCATCCCAAAAATACATAGTTAATAATGTCTAGTAACCCCTGTTCCATTTCCAAATAATCTTTGTAGAACATACAACCATGTGTCAAATCATTGCATCCATTGAATCATTTTTTCAAATTAAATCACCACCTCAAATGGATTACTCAATGAACAATGTTCACATATTAAGACTCCAAGGATTGTTATTGTGTCTCCTGAACCATTGTTTTTCAAGTGATCGATTTCATAAGACCTCATCCTCCAGCTCATTTATTTTGGTTCTTGAGTCACTAACTGCTACTGTAATGATATTTCCTTAAATTTTGGTGTTCTATGAACTTCCTCCCAAGTATCTAGTAGAATAAAAAGGGCATCAGAAGTCACATCTATCTGGTAACTACAACACTTGGGTGGAAAATGGATTCTCACACCAAGATTAATAATCTCTCACCTGATAATTGAATTTAGGTTTCAATATAACATCCCTAAATCCATAGGAAAAATCTTATATAACTCTCTTCTTTATATCATGAATTCAATATATCAGATCTCCTGATATCTTAAGAACTCTATGTAATCAAAGAACCTATATATCATAAGAACTCTTTATAATTTCTTAGAAAATAAATTTAGTTATTATATTTTTTATATTTATATTCCCATAAACCTTCCATAAATCCAACACACCATACTTTATAATATTACATATAAATTGTTATATTAGTTGAACATGCTTCAATTATGAGTGAAATTTCTTATTCATGGCTACGTAAACTATTCTTTGGCTCTCATATTTCAACACATTGATCTAATATTTACTCTATATTTACAATTATAGAATCTTTAACCACAATATTTCCTTAATAACTTTCCTTATTTTAATGAAATCAGTTTTCTTTTTTGATAATGAATCTATAGGTTGTAACAACTACATATATATTATGAAAATACCTATGAAATAAATATGAATCCAATGGTTCTCTTTTTTATGCCTATATCTACACCAAATTTAGCATCCTTAAACCCATTCAAGGTACTGTTCATTCCAAAACATAGTGTAAGATCTATTATACCTAATGGAATATCTAATTAATAGTCTCCTAGTGATCCTTTATAGGATTCACTATGAATCTACTAACCACACCTATATATTTAGTGATATCAGGTCTAGTAAAAACCATAGTGTAACTTAAGATTCATACAGTGGATTCATATAGAAACTTCTTAATAAAACTTACCTTCTTTTTCTATTTTATGTGTCTTCTCCTTTGAAAGAATGTGGTGTCCAACAAGGGGGTACTCACAGGCTTCAACTCACTTATACTAAATCTACCCAATATCTTCAGTATGTAATATGATTGTAAAGGAATACTGTTCTAGATCTCATGTTTCTAATTATCCCTATCTAAAACTTACACTTATAGAAACCAAAACTTTTAATATAGAAATATCTAGACAACTCACACTTGAACTATTATAACCTAACCATCACGTGTTAAACTAAGAGTAACTCATTAGCATAGAGAATAAATATATCAAATCTCCCATCATCATACACCCTCAGTAAAATTATTGGGATTCAAGTTGGTATAATAATGATTATTAGGATTTATGGAAGTGATTTAAATCCCATAACCAATATCTATATGAAGAATAATTGAAACCATGAAAAAATGGAAATGAAAAAATATTTTACCGTAGTGTCTGCCTTACATCAAAGATTCTTATGATATGTCTTAATGTTCATATAATGTTATTGATATAGAAAACATTAAGGTCAACCAAAATACATACCTCTCTGTGTTGTATCCATGGGCTTCACTAAATAATTTTTTGTATAAATAGGACTAGAATTCACCCATATTTTTTTAGCACCTCTTTTTTTTAACAAAGAAGAATAAGAGAGAAACCCGATCTAGGAGCTACGACCAAGAATAAAGAACTTCCACCCACCATCACATAAAAATTTAATTTTTTATAGGGACTTAAATGATATTCCTCACGTGTTTGTCACACTAAATCATATATTAAACATATAAGTTAATATGTTGGTCAATGGAATCACCATATAAATCATTATACCTGCATGTTATATCTTCTATAAAACTCATTTAATGATAGTCAAAATTAAAGAAGGATTGAGTTTCATTGCCATGAATTTCATGTAGGTTATATAACCATTTTAATTGGGCCAATAAATAGTCATTCTCTTCTTAGGTTAATGTTGAGTAGCAATTTAACATCAGGGTTATAAAAAATAAAATGAAATATCATCTATAGGGAATATTATTTTCAATCTCTAACTTGCATTAAAGCATCATAGTATTAGTGAAATTTCATCTTATATTTTTTTATATACAAAAACTTTTGAAACCATATCAGAAACTCCTATTGAAAATTTTATAAAACGTTTTTGGAAAACTATCATTACTTTCACATGAAATATCATAATATGCAATAACTTGTGAATATCCATTCTTTTTTTGGATTAACTCTGTAACATTTTTAGAGATACTTTGAGTCAAAATCATTCCCCATTCTTTCAACTATAATGTGTCCCAATAGTAATTTAAATGATTGAAAATAAATAAGAATATCTGAGTTTATAAATGTAATTAAAAAATGAACTCTAGAAATAATGAATTCTACTCAAGATATAAATGGATCTAACATGATCTACATCAAAAAAATGTATTTATATACCTGTTTCTGCCAGTTTTCATCATATGTAAGTTTAAATTCAGTTATTTTACCTTTATCTACAAAATCAAGTGACCATGGGACACATAGTGTATAAATATCATATAACAAACTCATAAATTCTAGATTATTTAAGTATATACTGACATGATTAAGAAATACATCACATGTCATTAATCTTCAAAGGCGATTACATCACATATCCCTCACCCGAATGGATAAAAACATAATGTGTACTGTCTAGGTTTCTCCACACACCTTCTAATCCAAGTTAATCAAGGAGTCAAATATAATATTCATCATATAAGAGGAGAAGTCCCATCATGGATGAGCTCCAACCAATGATGCAATTATTAGCATAACTAACTACCCCCTAATTAGCTAAGTCACTTTGACTTATGTAATTAAGTTATCAAAGTATAAAGGTTCTCATTCTAGGTATCTTTCTAACCTCAGGTAACAGGGACTTCAATATGATTAATTTACCCCTAGTATACTAAAGACATTATATATGATACTCCATGTGACATACTTTTTTGGATATCTAGTGAAAAAAAACTTCTTTATATGTCATGAACATGTTATATATATCTACACAAGAATCTTACTCACACGTATATTGAAATTCCATCACAACCTATAATAATCCCCGATGAACATTAATCAGGGACAACTTAATGTCATACATTAAGAGGTCAACTATCATTTAAATTATTCAAATATATATCTATATATAAATTTTTTTATCCACCATGAAAGAATGATAAAGTGAAAATTTCCTATTATCATGATACATTTTATATTATTAAAACATTTTAATAATTCTTAAAAATCATATAAAAGTTCATATCTAACAAATAATATATGATATAATTATAGATCAACCTTATGTTTGATGCACATTATTGTTTTTTTAATTCATTAAATTTTCTTGTAATTCCAACCACATATATATATGTGAACATCTGATGAAATATTCACACCAATCATTTAGTAATTAATATCAATGGATAAAGAAATATTGGGTAATAATTATATTTTAAGAATCATATTCCTTATATTAAACTCCTTGAACATATTTAAACTTCGTAACTCAAAAATATCAAATGTTATGGTGTAAACTTATGTTATATACATAGAAATCTTTATAAATTCATCATCATTATACTTGGAACCTATTCCATAAAACTTTTACCTTGAATAATAATGTAACTGTTTACATTACCATTTACCAACACATCCTAAGATTCGTTAGGATAATTTTACATTTATATTATTTTGATAACTAAATTTAACCCTTTACATTTCTATACTATCATACCCTAAACTATTTTTGGATATTAATTAAAAATAAATTTGTAAATAGACTAGTATAATCATTTTGGAAGGTGGTGATGGTAAATAAATTAAACTCTTTATAATTTTCATTACCACCTCATATCATAAACACTTTAGGATATGGAGTGTAAACTCACATTAACTTTATACTGGTATAATGTTTTATTTGTAAGTCCTTGAAATTATATACATTAAAAAATATTTCTACTACCTTCTTATACATTATATTATTCTCAAAAATATATTTCCTAAGAATCAAAAAAATACTTTTTGTGTTGGAAATAAAAATTATTTTCTTTTAGAAGGAATAAACATGAAAAATAAGCTATTGTATCCATATAATATATGGTATTTTAAATATTTTGAAGCATTTTAATCTTGATAATAATAATTTAAAATTATAACTGATTGGTGGAGGGAGAACCTTCCCTTTATATTTGGATAAACACTTTCATCTTGGATAAAATATTTTTAACCTTTTCTCCCTTTTAATAATATTATAGAATTTGGACGAATCATATGTGTATCAAAACATCAAACCAATTTATTCAAAAAAAATTGTCTCAAGATCATCTAAAAATCAAAAGAAAGAGATAAAAAATACACATAAATAAAGTTATCTATCTTGAAATCTTCTTTAGTATAAAAATATTTAATTCAGAAGAATCTTACTCCATTGCTTCATGATTTAACCATCAATTATTTTATTACCACTAAACTACCAATATATATATACATGAACTATTGACATGGATTTTTATGACCTTTCAAGAAATCTAGAAAATTACTTCTTGAATGGACAATCTGGCCACAATCATAAAAATTTCCTAACTTCTTCTTCTATTTAATGGTGGTATTGACTCTCCATGACCTCTTTTATTTCCATTATTTGTAACGCCCCGACCCCAGCTACCCAGAGTCGGTGCATTACTTCGTAACATTGGCATGATCACAAGAAAGATCAAATCTCGAAAGACCGATTGGTTTAGTAGCCTTGGAAACACTAGATATATTCATAAGTTTTACATTACATCATAAAATGAAAAACTACTACAACAACATAATGTTTCCACAATCCACACTATTAACCCCTCATAAAATCCCTGCAGGTCATTCATAACTTACTTCTTCACATCCTGGGAAAAATAAAACATAGAAAAGGGGTGAGCTCAAATGCCCAGTAAGGATAACAATATAGCGGAAAGAATAAACATTTAAGGCAATGTATAACTAAAACAAAAGCCTTTTAAATATGAACTTTCAACATGGTATGGCATAAATAAAATGAAATAATGCCATTTAATTATTTACATGGATAATCTACTAATCGAATAATCACATGCAAAAATCAATAACCACTTTCATAATGTTGGAATGCATAATGCCAGACTATCATAACCACATAGCCAAGGCCTCGTGCCAAGACTACAAATAAGATTTTGTCAAGGCCTTGTGCCAAGACACTAGTTTGTCTCATGAGACCTACCGATGCATCGAGGAGCTATAGCGGGCTCCACCCGTCACTTACTAAGTCCAATGCATTCCCATATGAAAAGGTTTAAACATAACATAAACATTCGTATTAAAACTAGCATACGAAATGTCAATACTTTCACCATAAACTATGAATGGTATAAAAATAGCACATCCACAGTCAAACATATCACAAAACCTTCAATACAATATAGAAGTTTTGTATCATAATAAATCAACTTCAAATAATCTTAAAATCCATCAAAGGATGTTGACATAGATGAAATCAAAATTCTTTTAAAAGAAATATCTCCTTTTATTTTGAAATCATTTAAGATCCATATAAAATAAAACATTTTCTTTGAAAATATTCTTATAAGCTTGTAAGGGAAGCTTTGAAGATTTTATAACGGCGTAAAATAACCGCACCCTCCGTATAAGTTAAAAAAACATTCTTACCTCAATTCAGTCGAAAAGGTTAAAAAGGACCTTGTTTTGAAAACGACGGAAAGATTCCTTTATAAACCTCTTATAAAAAGTCAAACAAGGGTATAAATGACTTTAACCCATATTCTTGTAAATAGTAAAAATGTTTTGAAATACATTTCAAAGAAACATGGATGTGGATGATAAAGAGGTCCCAGTAGATTATTACGTATAATACAACCTCGGATAATGAAGAGATTGTGAAATAACCCTTACCTTGTACTTTTCCTTGGTTGGGGTAGGTTAACCTCCTGTATAATAGTGAAATAATTGTTACTAAATTATAAAATAATCATATACATTAATATGATATCATATATGATCTTTTAATATTGATTTGATAATAATATCTTAGTATTATCGCCGTTTCGGGTGTTAACTTACTCATTTTCTTTATATGTTTTGTTACATAAGTCATGTTTGTTGTATCTTATTCATATCCAGAATGATATCAAGTCCTTAAACATCTTTTTTAAATAATTAAATGATAATTATACTTGAATGGATACGATGGAGAATGAATCTCATCGCGTTCGTGGAGACGGTAGTCCGTACGTACGCACGAACGCTACCTCCATTTAATTTTTATTTTAAAAGAATCGAATCCAAATGATACATAGGTATATTACTATTCCAGTATAATATAATATTTTATATATGTTACTTAAGTTCATTAACACCATCCTTTATACGTTCCATGTGTGGTATGAACGAGTCATATCATTTTAAGGGGGCGGTAGTCCGCACTTCCTCAAATGAAATTATCGTATGTATATACAACATGAAACGAATAATGATATGAAATAAAATGGAATTACAGAAGCTTATATATAAAATATATATCATTAATATCATATTTAATTATAGTGCCATCATAATGGCCACCATGAGAGGCGGTAAGATGTATTTGAACAATCATCGTTTCGTGAGGCGTTAGTTTGCCATCCACAAGAAACATTATGTTCATCATCCATTAGATGGAGTTGTGTGTATGTGTAGTTTGAATCCTTATTATAACAACATCCTAGTATATTGAGGATACTGGTGTTGTTACAAAAGAAAGGAAATAAAAATAGTTTGGGGGTTGAAGAAGCAAAATAAATGAAAATAATTTAAGAGAAAACGTTACCTTTAATTTAGGTAACTCACTTTGGTTGGAACCAAAGGACTTGTTGAAATGCTTTATGCCTAAGGGGAAGCTTCAAGGAGGAGGAGAGGGATGTGGGGAGCTTATTTTGGCAGAGTTTGGACGAGCCAAGTGGCTTGAGAGGTGTGAGGAATGAGTAGAAGTGGTCTCCTTTTATAAGGGAGAGGAGGGGCTCTTTAGGAAAGAGTGAAAGTATTACTTTATAATATATTTGTATTCGGTTTATAATGGTCCAAAAATAATTGAGGTCGAGGATAAGATGACTCATATTCTAAATAACATCAACCAATAAGAATTGGACAGGTTTTAGATAATATTTTAATCATTATAATCTTATTTATTTAAATGATTTATTAATGAGGTAAACATTGCATCATTATTGTGTCATTAATAATTTAAATTATTTGATGTCTAAAAATTATAAATAAAATATCATCATGTAGGAAATCTTTTTAGATTTCTAATGAATATTTATAATCGAAAATCCAACATGTATAACCCTATGTAAAAATTGTTCTTCTAAAAGATGTAAGCTTATGCCATTTTTATTTTTATTTTAACTTTATTAATATAAAGTGTCATTATCACCTACAAGTGGATCCATGGGGTCCCAAAATAGACCCAAAGATGCCCATGGTCGACCATGTATCAACCAATAGGGTTAAGACACGTTTTAGGGTAATTTAGTATTATTATAATATTATTTTTTAACCCTTATTTACCGGATTTACCCTTAACCATGGTAAATAAAATATTTACCGCAGTAATTATTCAAAATGTCTAAAAATAAAAGTTACCTATTTACACAATTTGAACATCCTGATTCCAAATATGGAATCCATTTTCCTAAATTCAAAACACAGAAGTGGCAGAAATTAATTTAAAATTAATTCCCGCTGTCAAAACAAATAGCGTGTTTTTAAGAGATAATAACTATCAAAAGATTGACACTTGTTTATGTTCGGTTTAATTGTAAAATTATGTCCAATGACCAACATTATATTAAATGGTAAAAATATATTCTAAATATACTTTAAAACCACTCAAATTCATAATTTATCACTATTAATTAATTTGATTAAAAAAGTTGTTTTTAATTAAAATTTAGTAATTTTCACTATTCATCAAAATATAAAAGTTACCCGAAAAGTACCAAAATTTCACCCTAGGTTAATTTCGATATTACGAATCCAAAAATGAAGTCCATTTTGAAATATAAAATATATATGATTTAAAAAAGTAGGTATTACTATTCACAACGGCTAGTTTAATCGGTTGTGGTGTGTGTTAAAACTCGAAGTTGCGTATAACACACGCTACTGTATTTTTCAAAGGAAAGCGTACCGTGGAAGCTTGGGATGTTTCATTTTAATTTTTTTTTTGATGTCCCCATTTAGTCAAAAAGTTTAAAATATTGTATTTAAAAAGGTTTCACTATTAAAAGTTGATAAAAGTGAAATACTGAAAATGAATCTGTTCTTGCATTATGACTAAGAAACTCATAATATGGATTCTAAAATTATAAGGATTATATAAAGTTTAAAATTTAGTTAATACTATTCATGACCTCTTTTAATGGCCTTTTTTTTGTAAGTCAAGGTGTGATTGAACTCGGTGTTGCGTGTAGTGCAAGTTATTGAATTATTTTTAAGAAATAACACACTATGAAATCTTGGGGTGTTACATTCTCCCCTCCTTCAATAAATTGCGTCCTCGCAATTTGAAATTGTTCTTCGAAAATAAAAGGTTGAAAATAGAAAATATCTTTGTGGGAAAACCCACTTCGGAAATTGGGTTACTAAAATTTAGTCTTAATATGAGAAAAAGAGAAATGAAAGGGTCACCACCAAATTATGATCTCGATTAGGAGAATATTGGTGGCAATTAGAGACATATAATTGGAGGAAAAACGTAAATATTTATAGGTATTGATTGAGGTCATCAATCACAAACAAGTGTAAAATTGAGGTCCTTAAATTCATCAATCTATGATGATTTGAAATACCATCGGTTCAACAAAACATAGGGTATTGGGATAATACATTTTTGACATTTCAAAATATCTTAGTTGAAATCCCACATCGAAAAATGAATTAATGAGGCCTTTATTTAAACTAAAGAGTGGAAAGTATGAAGATTACCGAAAATAACACATACTAGGGTTCCATGTAGGAAAATATGGATATGGAGGAGAAATCTAACCATCAATTATCTGATGGAGAGTGGTAGAGAACATGGCTATGAAAAGGCCAACAATCCCAAAGCCATAAATTAGTGATGATTTAAGGTACCATCTAGGACAACATTTTTGTTCTAAGTTCCTTTTCTTAATGTTGTGGAATTTATTTATGAGATTGGCTAAGAACATAAGGAGGTATACATACCTTATAATTAGAGTTTTATCCATTAATAAATTTCTACCACAAACTCATCTTTCACTCTAAAAGATAATAGAATGTAATTTTTTTTTTAAAATATATACTATTCGTACAGGCTTCCAAAATAAATGAATTTATAGTTCATCTACCAGATCCTTTTTAAAAAAAAAACTACATTATTTAATCCAAGACATCTCGTGGGCCATTGGTAGGTGATACACCCTTGTCGCCCTTCGGTTGCGGGTTCAAGTCACGCAGCCTTGCCGGACGCGACGGGTTGCCGCCCGACCTCCGGGTTTTCCTTTTATGGTAATCCAAAATAATCCAAACTAGAACTATCCAAAATACTTCTGTCCAAACTCACAGTCCAACATTTATAAGGAAGGTAAACATAATATAGATCCTTTTTACCCCGTAATAGCATATGAATACCTTCATCATGTATTCTTTTAATACAATGAAACATCCCGAATTACCATATTCCTTATTGATTACATTCATGCTCCCTTATTCCATATAGAAAGCTGGATATACTTCATTAATCCAAAAATGTTTTAAACCCCAAATCATTAATCAGTTCCAGGGTAGTCAAGAATATCCAATATAATTTATCCAAAACAATCACATATTATTCCAAAATCACTACCTCAGTATCAGAACTATATTATGATTTATCATTCTCTCAACCATATATTTTCCAAAAATTTATTCTGCTATTGAGTCACTTTTCTTTGTTCCACACAATCTCAAGTCCTTAATGAAATAGTACTGCAGTACAATCCTTATATACTCCATAATTATTATAACAAGTACATTGTTGATACAACACTCAGTTGACATAATCAACATAAGAACTCTAATCATTCCTCTTCATCTGTGGTAGTATCATAACTTGATTATTATCCAATAACATCATTTGCGGCATATTCTGATGACTGGGACATAGGTTCGCGTAGTGTCCAAACTCCTTGTAAATGAAGCATTGTACATTTGAAACCATTTTCTTACCCTTGCAGTCACGTACTTTGTGCCCTTTTCCTCCACACTTATAACAAACTCCCATTCCATTCAGGCAAGTTCCAGGGTGTTTCTTTCCACAGTTACCACATATGGGAAAATTCTTCTTTTCCCTTTTCCCTTTATCCATCTTTCTCTCTTCCATCCTTTTCTTCTCTTGATTCCCTTCAAAGCCATAGGACTCAGTAACTCTTTACTTATCTTATCAACACATGATATTATTTCTTCATATGATGATAATACATGGGAAACTATTTCTCTTATAAATTCTAGCTTAAGATCATGAAAGATATGATCCTTCCTTCTCTTTGGATCATGTTCATTGCTGGAGTCCTCATTCCTTCTACTGGGCGCCATTTCTAAACAATGGCATAAACTAGATCAGTTTATGAATCAAAATACATAATCCCATACTTATAAAACACTTAACATAAATTGAACTATTTATGGATATAATCCATAATCATAAAAATGTTTTCTTTGAGGAAGTATATACTCATAAACCCTTCATAATGATTTGTAAAGATAGTGAGAGTTATCCTAAGCATATCCCCCGGGAGTGTCGTAACCAAGAGTGCAGTAAGGCCCGTTGTCGTGCACAAGTTCCCGTTCGAGTCTAGCTCAAAGCAGTGTTTTCGGGTTTTACCCCTAGGTACATCTGTGCCAGAGCCGCCTCTACCTGCTCGTATCCAGACAGGGATGTATTGCTCGGAAAACTCACAAAATCTCTACAATACCAAAATTCTAGGAAGTTCTTCTATACTAATCCTCAAAGTTCATCTTAGGTCTACGTGCTCTAATCAGAGTTTATCTAAATCTAGCTTCCAAGGTTTGTACTAAACTTCCTCTGATACCAACTGTAACGCCCCGACCGCAGCTACCCAGAGTCGGTGCATTACTTCGTAACATTGGCATGATCACAAGAAAGATCAAATCTCGAAAGACCGATTGGTTTAGTAGCCTTGGAAACACTAGATATATTCATAAGTTTTACATTACATCATAAAATGAAAAACTACTACAACAACATAATGTTTCCACAATCCACACTATTAACCCCTCATAAAATCCCTGCAGGTCATTCATAACTTACTTCTTCACATCCTGGGAAAAATAAAACATAGAAAAGGGGTGAGCTCAAATGCCCAGTAAGGATAACAATATAGCGGAAAGAATAAACATTTAAGGCAATGTATAACTAAAACAAAAGCCTTTTAAATATGAACTTTCAACATGGTATGGCATAAATAAAATGAAATAATGCCATTTAATTATTTACATGGATAATCTACTAATCGAATAATCACATGCAAAAATCAATAACCACTTTCATAATGTTGGAATGCATAATGCCAGACAATCATAACCACATAGCCAAGGCCTCGTGCCAAGACTACAAATAAGATTTTGTCAAGGCCTTGTGCCAAGACACTAGTTTGTCTCATGAGACCTACCGATGCATCGAGGAGCTATAGCGGGCTCCACCCGTCACTTACTAAGTCCAATGCATTCCCATATGAAAAGGTTTAAACATAACATAAACATTCGTATTAAAACTAGCATACGAAATGTCAATACTTTCACCATAAACTATGAATGGTATAAAAATAGCACATCCACAGTCAAACATATCACAAAACCTTCAATACAATATAGAAGTTTTGTATCATAATAAATCAACTTCAAATAATCTTAAAATCCATCAAAGGATGTTGACATAGATGAAATCAAAATTCTTTTAAAAGAAATATCTCCTTTTATTTTGAAATCATTTAAGATCCATATAAAATAAAACATTTTCTTTGAAAATATTCTTATAAGCTTGTAAGGGAAGCTTTGAAGATTTTATAACGGCGTAAAATAACCGCACCCGCCGTATAAGTTAAAAAAAACATTCTTACCTCAATTCAGTCGAAAAGGTTAAAAAGGACCTTGTTTTGAAAACGACGGAAAGATTCCTTTATAAACCTCTTATAAAAAGTCAAACAAGGGTATAAATGACTTTAACCCATATTCTTGTAAATAGTAAAAATGTTTTGAAATACATTTCAAAGAAACATGGATGTGGATGATAAAGAGGTCCCAGTAGATTATTACGTATAATACAACCTCGGATAATGAAGAGATTGTGAAATAACCCTTACCTTGTACTTTTCCTTGGTTGGGGTAGGTTAACCTCCTGTATAATAGTGAAATAATTGTTACTAAATTATACAAGAATCATATACATTAATATGATATCATATATGATCTTTTAATATTGATTTGATAATAATATCTTAGTATTATCGCCGTTTCGGGTGTTAACTTACTCATTTTCTTTATATGTTTTGTTACATAAGTCATGTTTGTTGTATCTTATTCATATCCAGAATGATATCAAGTCCTTAAACATCATTTTTAAATAATTAAATGATAATTATACTTGAATGGATACGATGGAGAATGAATCTCATCGCGTTCGTGGAGACGGTAGTCCGTACGTACGCACGAACGCTACCTCCATTTAATTTTTATTTTAAAAGAATCGAATCCAAATGATACATAGGTATATTACTATTCCAGTATAATATAATATTTTATATATGTTACTTAAGTTCATTAACACCATCCTTTATACGTTCCATGTGTGGTATGAACGAGTCATATCATTTTAAGGGGGCGGTAGTCCGCACTTCCTCAAATGAAATTATCGTATGTATATACAACATGAAACAAATAATGATATGAAATAAAAAGGAATTACATAAGCTTATATATAAAATATATATCATTAATATCATATTTAATTACAGTGCCATCATAATGGCCACCATGAGAGGCGGTAAGATGTATTTGAACAATCATCGTTTCGTGAGGCGTTAGTTTGCCATCCACAAGAAACATTATGTTCATCATCCATTAGATGGAGTTGTGTGTATGTGTAGTTTTAATCCTTATTATAACAACATCCTAGTATATTGAGGATACTGGTGTTGTTACAAAAGAAAGGAAATAAAAAGAGTTTGGGGGTTGAAGAAGCAAAATAAATGAAAATAATTTAAGAGAAAACGTTACCTTTAATTTAGGTAACTCACTTTGGTTGGAACCAAAGGACTTGTTGAAATGCTTTATGCCTAAGGGGAAGCTTCAAGGAGGAGGAGAGGGATGTGGGGAGCTTATTTTGGCAGAGTTTGGACGAGCCAAGTGGCTTGAGAGGTGTGAGGAATGAGTAGAAGTGGTCTCCTTTTATAAGGGAGAGGAGGGGCTCTTTAGGAAAGAGTGAAAGTATTACTTTATAATATATTTGTATTCGGTTTATAATGGTCCAAAAATAATTGAGGTCGAGGATAAGATGACTCATATTCTAAATAACATCAACCAATAAGAATTGGACAGGTTTTAGATAATATTTTAATCATTATAATCTTATTTATTTAAATGATTTATTAATGAGGTAAACATTGCATCATTATTGTGTCATTAATAATTTAAATTATTTGATGTCTAAAAATTATAAATAAAATATCATCATGTAGGAAATCTTTTTAGATTTCTAATGAATATTTATAATCGAAAATCCAACATGTATAACCCTATGTAAAAATTGTTCTTCTAAAAGATGTAAGCTTATTCCATTTTTATTTTTATTTTAACTTTATTAATATAAAGTGTCATTATCACCTACAAGTGGATCCATGGGGTCCCCAAATAGACCCAAAGATGCCCATGGTCGACCATGTATCAACCAATAGGGTTAAGACACGTTTTAGGGTAATTTAGTATTATTATAATATTATTTTTTAACCCTTATTTACCGGATTTACCCTTAACCATGGTAAATAAAATATTTACCGCAGTAATTATTCAAAATGTCTAAAAATAAAAGTTACCTATTTACAAAATTTGAACATCCTGATTCCAAATATGGAATCCATTTTCCTAAATTCAAAACACAGAAGTGGCAGAAATTAATTTAAAATTAATTCCCGCTGTCAAAACAAATAGCGTGTTTTTAAGAGATAATAACTATCAAAAGATTGACACTTGTTTAT
This sequence comes from Viscum album, assembly GCA_963277665.1. Taxonomy (NCBI): domain Eukaryota; kingdom Viridiplantae; phylum Streptophyta; class Magnoliopsida; order Santalales; family Viscaceae; genus Viscum; species Viscum album. The sequence continues at coordinate 1,312,949,499 of OY728126.1, read as the reverse complement.
GTTCGGTTTAATTGTAAAATTATGTCCAATGACCAACATTATATTAAATGGTAAAAATATATTCTAAATATACTTTAAAACCACTCAAATTCATAATTTATCACTATTAATTAATTTGATTAAAAAAGTTGTTTTTAATTAAAATTTAGTAATTTTCACTATTCATCAAAATATAAAAGTTACCCGAAAAGTACCAAAATTTCACCTTAGGTTAATTTTGATATTACGAATCCAAAAATGAAGTCCATTTTGAAATATAAAATATATATGATTTAAAAAAGTAGGTATTACTATTCACAACGGCTAGTTTAATCGGTTGTGGTGTGTGTTAAAACTCGAAGTTGCGTATAACACACGCTACTGTATTTTTCAAAGGAAAGCGTACCGTGGAAGCTTGGGATGTTTCATTTTAAATTTTTTTTTTTGATGTCCCCATTTAGTCAAAAAGTTTAAAATATTGTATTTAAAAAGGTTTCACTATTAAAAGTTGATAAAAGTGAAATACTGAAAATGAATCTGTTCTTGCATTATGACTAAGAAACTCATAATATGGATTCTAAAATTATAAGGATTATATAAAGTTTAAAATTTAGTTAATACTATTCATGACCTCTTTTAATGGCCTTTTTTTTGTAAGTCAAGGTGTGATTGAACTCGGTGTTGCGTGTAGTGCAAGTTATTGAATTATTTTTAAGAAATAACACACTATGAAATCTTGGGGTGTTACATTATTACCCAAAACATTACACTTTAATTTTTATAACATTAATACGAGACATATACATGGTACAACCATGTATTTATAAGATATTATAAACATATTATGGAAAACTAGTAAGGGTTTATGGAATTCACTCATGTTGTGATGAACAATAAATGATCAAAACCTTTTCAAAAGTTATTATCAAATGAAATTTGAATAAAGTTAATGTTTAAGTTTCAAACCTAGACACAAAAAACAACTAACATAACCAACAATATTTAGTAAATGAGTTGAGAATGAGGTAACTTCTTCCATTTTTCATCAAAAAAGTACCTTTGATACATCATACATCCCATTAATAGCTTGATCCTAATAGATCCTTTTTAGGTTGACTATCATTTTGTAAGAATACATAGAACCTTGTTTATTTTACTCCATAGAATCTATAGTTACAAGAATAAGTGTGGAGACCTCTAGAAAATACACTATATTCTTTTAATCGAAATATAACTCTACATTTGGAAAGGATTCAAAATTTAGTGCATGGGGAAGTGATTATTTGAATAAATAAAATTTTCCGTCTTTCTTGAGAATAATTATCACGTTTTAGTACCAGTTAAGGATGTCATTCCTTTTAGTTTTTCTTTATCCAAAATAGATATTTAGGTAAAAATAGATGACAATTATTACATTATCTATAAAATAATATTGTATCATATGAGTATTATATTATAAAAACCATTTGATTTGAAATTTATTGATTGGGATCCCACTAAATACTGACATATTTTTATTCTCATTATACTATTAGTGGGCCAAAATCCTTATTTTACTAAATAATGAGTATTATATGATTTTTCACTCACCAATTAGTTTTTTTGGTATGACATAATCCTAATAATATGACATATGAATATTGAATAGTCATGAAGAATAATTTTTATCCAATTAATCACATGTATAAACCCAAGTTTATTCATCAAGTAAAAAATTCCTATTCGGGCCTCTCAACTAGTGTAACATAAAGAGAAAACCTAGAACATGATAAAAAAGTAAAATATAGGGGCACACATATATGAAATTACCAACCAATGGAGGATAGAATGTCACCCATCACTTAATTTCTTACATAAGATAATCTAGGGGTTCATAGCTTTGGCAAGACCTACCCAGTTATATGATCAAGGTCTTGACTAGTGTCACTTTAGAAGGTATCTAACAAATAGTTTTTTGAAGGGGATTTAACATCACAAACTTATATCATGTCATTCCCTTGTGTATGTATGTTTTTAATTATTTAGATTTGAAATAATTTTTCCTTTTCCAAATCAATATATTCCATCCATATTGATGTGTAACCCTTTACATGACTCACAATTTATGTTACCCAACCAAACAATAAGATCCAAAAAAATTCATACAGATCCAAATATGTCATATACATGAGGTACATAAAAATTTCATGTAATGGTTTATAATTATATTATATTGTTAATCTCTACAGAGTAATTCTAAAATGACTGATATCCAACCCTTAACCTTTCTAGATAATTCATAAATCTCTTGGTTGGTGCGTATTTTGACACTAAATACCTCTACCCGAGGATACATTAATCAAGAGATAATTAAATTTATAATAATTATAAGACCTAATATATAAAAACTATTATCAATAACTAAATCCATTATAATTACCTAAATAATAAATCAAGGTCAAGGAAGTTAAAAACTAAATCTTATGTTGATGTTTATATCATTTAATTTAGGGCTTAACAATATTATAATAAGAAGTTTCAAAATTTTAAACTAATGTATACACATGATAATAGTATAAAAAATTTATAATTTTTGATATATAGGGAGTAACCTTTAAATAAATAAATATTTCAAATATATAAACACGAGATAACAATTTATTAAAATTCATAAAAAAGATACACACTTTATAATTAAGATAATCATTATGAATATTCCATAATCTTGAATATAACCACTTTATATTCACTCCATAATATGAAAATTTTAATATTATTAATTATATATCATTTAAATTAAATATTTGATATTTTATGAATTAAAAAAATTACAATTAAATTTCTATAATGTAAAAATTTCACCTAATATAAATATCAAATACTTGTACTTAATTACATATTAATCATATAATTTATGAAAACTACTTTTGATGAGGTTTAAATAATTTTCTAAATTAAGACCACTTTTAATTTGAACATCTCAACATAATTTAGTAACTATGAACATTTTATAATTAAAATATAAACAATTTATTTCTTATAATTATTTTATAATTTTTAAACTCTTTATAAATCATCATTAAGATTTCTAATAAAAATTTTATTTCTTGAAAAAAAAATGAATTCCATATAATTTGGTAAAAGATATTTAAAATATTAACATTTAATATTTGAAATATTTTATTAGAAAATGTTTCATAAAAATTTATATAATTAAATATAAACAATTTATTAAAAATATATATTATTTATTAATTAAAACACTCAAAAAATAATATTTTCTATGATTTATAATTTTTTTTATAAAAACTAAAAATTTGAAAAAGATATTATTAATATTAACTATTTAATATTAATGGAATATCTGTAATAAATTATTGAAAATAATTAATTAATAAATTATAAAAAATTACGATTAATTAATTTACAAAACTTTTTATAAAATTACAAACATTCAAAAATATGTTTTACCATATTTATAAACAATTTATAAATAAATAAATTCAATTCATCTTTGAGAATATATTGAAAAACTCATTTTCATGTGACCATGTCCCACTCTACGTTTTGGAGATCACCCTATTCCTATCAAAATGAAACCCACAATAGTAGTGGTCACCTTGACCTCTAAACAATGTGTTCTAGATGCAATGAGTGCTTTAACTAGACCACTAGTATCGTTATAGTGTGGGGAATATCATGGTGAATGTTGTTGTGGCACACGTCATAGATGAACCATGTGGTAGAAAAAAATGAATCTTTTAGTATGGTTCATGATATGGTTCTTGGAGGATTTCTAATAAATAACCACCATGATTTTCACCATTTTGTGGTATAATTCCTCATCATGTTTTATATAAGATAACATTTAATGTGTTGTAGGACTGAAATGAATAGTCCCACACCATGGTGAAAATTTGGAAACTATTTTGGGTTTTTTAGAGACCATCCATGGCAGGAATTCATCTTTTCTTTGATGTGGTGATGAATGAAACACAATTATATGATTTTAACATGTTATTCATTTCAGGTGTGATTTAAAAAATCTAAAAACATAAGATTTTCTAATACCACTATTGGGATATGAAGAAGTCTAATAATGATTATTTGGAAATTTGGAAGAAATTTATATATGAAGAATAAGATATCCATTCAAGAATAAGTGAACCCATTTAAAAAAATGAAATGACAAACTTCTATATAACCTTGCATACCTTACATCAGAGTTGCCTCTACTACATCTTTATTTTAATAGAATGTTGTAGATAATAATCAGTTTGAGAGTATTCCAGATACATCCACTATTCATTGAGTATCCATGAGATACATTGAATCATTTATGGTATGGATAGAAATACCCTTTACCCATGGTCTTATATCACCTCATTGTTCTAAAGAAGAAGAAAGAAACTAGATCATAGATCTTCATCCAAGCATAAATAATCAAACCCAAAATTTCTTGGAAATTTCACATTTATAGGTCCCTATATGGGTCTCCTCAATAATTGTTTCATATTAAATCATGCATTAAAACGTATGAGTTAATAAATTGGTCAATGCATGCGTCATATATATCATTATAGCTATGTGTTACATATTATGTAACACTTAATTACATCAAAACATAGAGTAGGATCAGGTGTAGTAGATATGAATTTCATATTGGTTGTATGCCCACTATATATTGAGACAACAAATTTTCATGATATTATTAAGGATATTCTTAGTATCAATGTAACATCAAGGCCATAGCCACAAAAAATTCATCATATGTAATATATTCTGCAGGGAATAATCATATCAACAATAATGGTCCACATTACTCTAGATGAACCATTATTCCCTGATGAAGAAATTGAAATTTCAAAACCACTAACTTAGTTCCTTCTTAATCACATAGTGGATTATCCTAATATCTCACATAAGTTATTTGTTAAGTTATAGTACCAAACCTTCCAATTGATCCATGTAGATTTCTTCCTCCAAATCAACTTGAAGTAACACCATCTTAACATAAAGATTTTCATAAAACCAAAATTTTATGTAAACTATAATTAAAAATATCTGTATTATTTTATGTCTCATAATAAGAGAGAATATATCCCAATAATTCACTCCTTTTAACTATTGAGAACAATTCAGGAACAAACAATCCCTGTAATAGGATCTACCATCTTCTTCCTTATCTAGAAAAAAACTCACCTATCTTATAGTGACCTATTGAAATTTAAAATATGAATTAACTCCCATTTATCTAACATATGAAAGGAATCTAATTAATTCTTCATTGTTAACTCCCATTGTAATAAGGAACTCAGAAATATGACCTTACTAAGGATATCAGGTTCCTCCCTAGCCATGAGAAGTTGAAAGTGAATTTAGAAATAAAACCTATCCAATGGCCTTCTAACCCTCATATATTTCCTCTCCTTTATATGTTTTCCCCCTCCAAATAGTGATCTTGTAAATATTTTCCCCTAGATTTAATTTTCCTCACACATTTTATCACTTTGGAAATTGGTAATTTTATAACATGGTGAACATCACCAGTTTTGGAACTTTGATGTACCTCTTAGAATCTATATTTTGTGCTCAAAAAATATCCCGAAACTGCCCAACCTCTATCCAACTCAACCTCAACCTTTCCAATTGGTTCTACGCTTCCAAGAGAATTATCTGCCTAGTTATGCTCCTTTTATTGGATCTCCTCATTAATGGGAATGTTCCAAAATATGATAAACTTACATTTATTGTTATTTGATTGTATAAAACCAATTCCTTCTTCATATTAGACAATATGGAAATGGGCACATGACATAGATTCCAAATTTTCTCTCTTTGTGCCATCTATATGGTTATACATGATACAACACAAATTTTTTAGGTATGTAAGGTCCATCATTCGTTTATATAAAATTTCTCCTAGTTGTTGTGAAATCATTTCATAAAGGAACTGATTCATGATATGACCCAAAAAGTGACAACATCAGCCCAAAATTCATCTCATAAACTATAACTCAACCTCAAACTCGTACCATAATCATTCATCATACAGTTCATCCTTTTTAAAACACAATTTTTATAAGGTGTCATAGGATCAATATTCTTTATATATATTTCATTCTTTCATTAGAATATATAGAACTCCATTCCTCTATACTCACCTCTTTTATCTAATAGGAGGCATTTCAACTTCATCCAAGTCTTGGATTCCACCAAGTATCTCCATCTGAAAAAATTGCAGAAGACCTCAGACTTTTGTTTGAGAAAAAACTGCCACACCTTACATGTTGAATCATCAATGATGTAATCTAATATAATTCACCCCTATGATATTGAACCAATGTTGACCACCATTAATTTTTATGGACTATATTTAACTTTTGATTCTTTAACATTATTTCATCTAAACTTAAGGACACCTTTTTCTTCTTCTCTTGGATCCATCCATCACATGTGCCAAACTCTATGTTATCAAGCTTCAATAACTGCTTAGAAACCAAGGTCTATAGACATTACTCACCAATCACTAGTGCAGAAAACGTTTTTTACGTCGGTTATTTTTTATTATTTACGTCGGTTTTTAGGCGACGTTAATACGGACGACGTTATAAATAACGTTTTTTACGTCGGTTATTTAAAACCGACGTAATATCCCTAACATCACGGTGGTTATCACGTCGGTTCATATAATAACCGACGTGATAAATATGCGCGGGGGGCTTTATCACGTCGGTTATTCCCTAAACCGACGTGATAAAACGCCTGGGATATCGTTTATCACGTCGGTTATGTCAGAACCGACGTGATAAACCCTTCCCCTGGCCTATTATCACGTTGGTTATTTAGGAAACCGACGTGGTAAAAAGGCCTGGGAAATGTTTTAGCACGTCGGTTATCCAATAACCGACGTGGTAAATCGATTCCCAGGCCTTTTAGCACGTCGGTTATATTAAGAAACGACGTGATAAAATCCCCGGGAATGGTTTATCACGTCGGTTCTAGAAAAACCCGACGTGATAAACCCCTACCGATTTATTTACCACGTCTGTTATAAAATAACCGACGTGAAAGGATTTTTTTTTAAAATAATTGCACTGCTCTCACCAAAAAGCAACCAGAAACCAAACAAAAATAACCATGCCAGCCCTCCCCCAAGCCCCAACTGAACCCCACCCTCATCTATACCCACCTAACAACCTGGCCAGCCCTCCCCCACCACATTGGAGCCCCACCACAACCCTTGGACACCCCCACCCCTTGGACAGCCCCCCCACCCTCATTTACACCCCCACGACCCCTAGTACAGCCTCAAACACCCATTGGACACCCCTCCCATATCCCTTGGACACCCTCCACCCCTTGGACACCCCCCACCCCTTGGACAGCCCCCCCACCCTCATTTACACCCCCAAGACCCCTAGTACAGCCTCAAACACCCATTGGACACCCCCCACACCTTGACAGCCCTCCCAGACCCCTTGGACACCCCCCCCTCATTTACACCCAACCGGCCCCTTGGACAGAACTCCCAGACACCTTGGACACCCCCCACCCCTTGGACACCCCCGCACCCCTTCGACAGCCCCCCACCCTCATTTACACCCCCCGAACACTAGGACAGCCCCAAACACCCCTTGGACACCCCTCCCATATCCCTTGGACACCCCCCACCCCTTGGACACCCCCCACCCCTTGGACAACCCCCCACCCCCTGGACCCCCCCCCGACCCCTTGGAAACCCCCCTACCCCTTGGAAACCCCCCCATCCCCTTGGACAGCCCCAAACACCCCTTGGACACCCCTCCTATATCCCTTGGACACCCCCCCACCACTTGGACACCCCCCCACCCCTTGGACAGCCCCCCCCCCCCACCCTCATTTACACCCAACAGACTCCTTGGACAGCCCCAAACACACCTTGGACACCCCTCCCATATCCCTTGGACACCCCCCACCCCTTGGACACCCCCCACCCTCATTTACACCCCCCGACCCCTAGGACAGCCCCAAACACACCTTGGACACCCCTCCCATATCCCTTGGACACCCCCCAAACACCCACCCACCCACTTGGAACCTCTCCCCCCATACCAAAATCCAGACCAGAAAAACCATCAACAGTAGACCAAAACAAGAAGTAGAGAAAAATTAAACATTCACTTATATAACATTCAAAACTTACACTGTCAACTTCAAAAAAAACTAAATCCAACCTAAACGACTACGAAATACACAATTACATTGACAATATTCAAAATTACATTTTACATTACAAACAACTAAAAGTCAATCAAACCTGTAAAATAATTTGACCACTCCACTTGTAAGTGTTTGATATCTTCAGCAGTAAAGGGTTGAGGGTCATCAAAAAGCTACAAAGGAAAAGGATAGCAGTCAACGTGTATAATGAATAAATCAAATTGAAATATTATGAGAAAGAGGAAATCTTACCAGGTCAAAAATCAGAACTGTCCCAGTTGTTATTATTTCATACATAAATCTTAACATGTAATATCCGCATTCGATGATGCCTTGTTGCTCATGACATTTCTGTATGAATGAGTGTAAATTCAATATATTATTTTTATGTAATAAATCAAAATGTACAAATTAAAAATGGATATTTACCTTCGCATGTACATATTTGATCTTGTAATTCCTTTTCTTTGCGCTTTTTCGAAAGTGGACCCATGCCCTGTTAGAAAATAATACAAATGGGGTAAATTTAAAATTCATTATAATATATAAAACTATTGTGAAATTGAAACTTACGTTTCCAATATATTCTTAAAACTTTCTCGCACATCATCATGGAGAGAGCATATCCAATAAAGTGTTTTCTCCCTAGGGCAAAAAACCCCTAACATCCAATGATCCCTGAGAAAAGGAAATTTAACGTTAGTGGTTTTTTATGTTAAAAGATAATTAACTCTTTGAGAGGGATGTGTTTCATACCTCTCACAAAAAGGCATCATTCAACACTGTGTGATTACATTCTTTTCAAATCTATCAGCAATATAAAGCATTCTTTGTTCCTCATCCAATGCACATGCTTCAGGGGAAATCAATTGTGGGTCCACGAATCCATATACATCTGTCAGCTCATTCCTCTCACAAATTTTATACATATACCTAATACAAAGCAGACATAAGTATACATTTTTAATAAATATAACGCAAGGAAAAGGTGTTAAGACTTACATGATAAAAATTTGCACCACGTTGATGCCCAACTTATCTCCAGTGACAAACTCCATGATATCAGTTTTCATAATCCCCACACATAGTTCAGGTCCACAGACATGAGCTTCCATTGTAAAGTCGTAATGATCCGCCAACAAATTTGAATATCTTGACAATTTGTCAAGACTGCTAGTATCTGCATCTGATGTCATAGCTATCTGTCTTTGTTGTTGTCTATACAGTATTTCTTTACCTTTGAAGTATTCCTGTAAAAATAAATTGAAAAATATATTAGTTTTCAAATGATAAAACATTAATAAAAATATAAAATAAAAGATATAACATCCATACCTCTATGGTAATGAGTCGAAGAAGTCTGGATGGCCAAAGTAAAAAATGGCCGATACTATGTCCAACTGTCGTCACCTCATCTGTAGGTAATGGTATCCGAGCTGATCTATCTATAATATCCTGTACAGTGACCCTCTGATTCTCTACCTCTAACTGTTGATGATGAACTGTATCTCCTATACAATATACCATCCCATATGCAACTATATGATGTTGAGGATCATCAACATACAACTCACAATAAGTAGGTAGCTGCGGCGGAGGAGGAGGATCAAAAATGGGGTCCGCAGGCTGAGGTGGGGGAGTGGGAGCTACTGGGAGAGGTGGAGTGGGAGCTGCACCCTGAAATTGTCTTTGCAAGTCTGCAAACATTAACTGCACCGATGCTCTAATCTTGTCCTCCATTGTCGCATTAATATTATGGACTTCAGCCTCCAAGGATTCTATTTTTTTATAAACTCCCTCAACGTTAGAAGTTGAGGAACGTGGCAACACTTTTCTTACCGATACACCTGCCAGATATCCTCTTACACGGCCAGGATGTTCGGGCTTTCCCAATGCCACAGATAAAATATCTTCCCTCCCAGATGGTGTAAATGTCCCCTGTGAACTCTGCTCCTCAAGAGAGTCCTGTAATAATTAATTGAACATTTCTATAATGATTGGAAATATATGACGAAAATAGTAAACTTAAATAAATAAAATAGATATCTTACAATCCTCTCAACTACGAGTCTCGATTCTTCCGAAAGATATTGTCCTTTTTTGCCCTTCCGAGATCTTTTCCATTTCTCATTTCTAGATGGAGGGGATGGAGGGGCCACCTCTCCAGATCTTGAAGACTCAGCTCTTAGTTGTTGAAATTTTTCTGCCATCATTTGTTCTTCCAATAATGCATACCCTCCCCGAGATAAACTATGAGGGTATACATTTTTAGATTGGATCTCTTGATGAGCTTTCCTTGTTTGATGTAAATTAAGAATAAGTAATCATTAACAAAACAATAATAAGATCATTTATATAAGAAAGCTTATAAAAGTTTACATTGCCCTTACCAAAAATGATTCTTTTCTTCTACTTTCAAAAAATTCTCTCCATGTGTCTTCATCTATAAAAGGATATATACGACATGGATTCTCACGACTCCTATGACCATAAATGAAATCAGATGAGAGGGTTGATTTGAAATCCCTCCATCTCCTAGCAGCCAACGATAAGCATTTCTTCCTGACTCCTCCAGTGTCAGGAATATCAAATGTCATCTGATAAAAAAGAGGTTAAAAATATTATATATACTAGAAACATTTAAAGAACAGTCAAACAATAGAAAAAGATCTTACCAAAATGGTCTCCCACAGCTGAGAAATTATCGCCTTATCCACACTTCTCCAATCATCATAGAGAATGCTTACTTTGCTCTTAGCCTGAGTTGCTACAAAACCCTTAAAATCTTTAGCATTTGGACCTCTAGGAAGATCATCATCATCAAACTCCACGACTATCCTCTCCTCCTTCGTATGGGCAAGTGATAATTTTGGTAAACGTGTGCACCCACGCTTACCAACCTTTGAACTCTTTTTCGTAATAGGAGCATGTGAATGTTCCTCCCCAGATGTATGACCAATATGCTCATCTCCAGAATCATGTGGCTGATCAACTGATTGATATGTCATTTTCCTTCAAATCAAAAAAACAAACATTAGTTCACAAATAGAAAAGTGTACTAAATTACATAATAGTAAACATTGGTAATATGGTAAGCATGTTAAACAATGACAAACATGGTAAACACAGACAAAAGGTTGCCAAGGAGTTGGCCCAAGAAAGCTGAAAAGTGGACTCACTGATGCCACCGGCCGGCCGCTGGCTCACCACCAGTCGGCCAGTGGACCATACAGCCTTCCTCTGTCTGGACCACCGGCCGGCCGCTGGATCACCACCGGCCGGCCGGTGGACCAGACAGAGAGCCTTCCTCTCTGTCTAAACCACCGGCCGGCCGCTGGCTCCTCACCGGACGGCCGCTGGTGATCCAAACAGAGAGGAAGGCTCTCTGTCTGGTCCACCGGGTGGCCGGTGGTGATCCAGCGGCCGGCCGGTGGACCAGACAGAGAGCCTTCCTCTGTCTGAACCACCGGCCGGCCGCTGGCTCAACACCGGCCGGCCGGTGGACCAGACAGAGCTTTGTTCTGGACCACCGGCCAACCGGTGATCCACCACCCGCCAGCCGGTGCGCCCAGGACTTCTCCTCTTTACGGTTTTTATTGTTTTATCGTTTTGGTTTGATACATATTTTAATAAGTAAAAAATTTACAGTATCTAACATTATATGAAAAAACTAAATGTAAACAAGAAATAAAATTGTGTTACCTGTAATTTTAGGAATGTACAGTTGGATTGTTTTCCCAAATTCCTTCGTCGTGATCGTTCCTTATGGCACAAACCATGTCTTCAACATACTCATCATTATGTTCTGTTAATCTTTCCATGGAAGTAGGGATCTCACATAAATCAGCATCTTCATCAAATTCATCCTCACCAACATATTGGTTTTTCCCTTGTAAAACAACAGCCCACTGCATATCTGATTGATCTACTACATAGAAAATTTGTTTGGCATGTGTTGCCATTATAAAAGAATCAGCTGTGTCTTCCAATCTATTCAGATTAACAAGTGTCATTCCAAATTCATCGTGTTTGACACTGTTGTTACCGATAAACCATTTACAGTTAAAAACGGGAACTTTAATTTTAAAGTAATCAGCCTCCCATATGTCTCCAATCACTCCATAATATGCACTTGATGCCGAAATTGGGTTTCTGTCCTTAGCACTCGAAAAATGCATTGCTTCTGCAAACACCAATACACCACTATTCTGAACTGCACTTCTGTTGTCCTGAGCTTTCGTATGAAATGTATAGCCATTAATTTCATAAGCGGACCATGTTATCACATTTAAAGATGGACCACCCACTATCCATTTTAATGTCTCTGATACATCTGATCTACCAAGCAAGGTCTTTTTAAACCATGGCAAAAAAGTTTTGTTGTGCTCATTCAAAATCCACATTTCTTTCTTCTTTGGATGACATTGTTTCAACTCATTAATATGCAATGTGATATACGGTTGAACATCAGCTATGTTATTAAAGATGTATGATTCTAACTTCTTCATATGTTCAGCTGACAGTGATTTGACTTTCAAGCCACGAATCCCCTTTCCCTCATTATTAACCCGTTCATGGCGAGATGGAGGCAAACCTATGTGTTGCGCCGTAGCCAAGTAGCTCGTACAAAACTCTGCTACCTCCTCAGAAATATACTTTTCAATAATGGAGGCTTCAGGTCGATATGGATTTTTAACATATCCCTTTAATATTTTCATATACCTTTCAAAAGGATACATCCAACGAAGATATACAGGTCCACAAAGCCTTATTTCTCGAACCAGATGAATCAGTAAATGCACCATCATATCAAAAAAAGTTGGAGGAAAATACATTTCCAAATGACAAAGTATAAAAATTGCATCCTTTTACAAAATGTTCAAAGCATTCACATCAATCGCCTTGTTGCAAATTGAATTGAAAAAATAACACAACCTCATTATAGTATTTCTGACACGGATGGGAAATATTCCACGCAGTGCAACTGGTAGAATTTGTTGCATCATGACATGACAATCATGTGATTTCATACCTATCAACTTCAAGTCTTTCAATGAGACAAAATTTTTTACATTTGAAGAATAACCTTGAGGCACTTTGATATCATGAAGACACTTACAGAAGCTACTTTTCTCCCTCTTCGATAATGTATGACAAGCCGGGGGAAGAAATGTTCGTCTTCCTTTAGGAGTGGGAGCTAACTCCAAACGTATTCCCATTGACAGTAGGTCTAACCTTGCATTCAACCCATCTTTTGTCTTTCCTTTAATATCTAGCAATGTTCCGATCAAAGAATCACAGATATTCTTCTCCACGTGCATGACATCAATATTATGTTTGACTTCATGATACCTCTAATATGGTAGCTCAAAAAATATTGACCTTTTCTTCCAAATATGTCTATCATTACCAGATTTCTGTGTCTTTCCCAATGTCACATCAAGGTTTTTCACCCTCTCAAAATACAATTCTGGGGATAAAGGTTGAGGAGCAGTATCAAATTCTTGTGAGCCATTGAATGCCTTTTTTAGTCTTCTATAAGGGTGATCCATAGGCAAAAACTTTCAATGACCCATGTACACTGTTTTCCTCCCATGATGCAATTGACAATATGACGTCTGTTGTTCGCAAATTGGACATGCTTTATGCCCTTTAACACTGTATCCAGACAAATTTCCATATGCTGGGAAGTCATTTATAGTGAATAGAAGTATTGCATGCAGTTGAAAATATTCCATTTTATAAGAATCATACACCCTAATACCATCAGCCCATAATAGTTTCAAATCATCAATCAACGGTGACAAGTATACATCAATATCATTGCCGGGTTGCTTTGGACCAGAGATCATGATACTCAACATGACATATTTGCGCTTCATACAAACTTCAGGAGAGAGGTTGTAAATTACCAATAAAACAGGCCATGAACTATGTGTGCTACTGAGGGTTCGGTATGGATTCATTCCATCTGTGCACAAGCCTAGTCTCAGATTTCTAATTTCATTTCCAAATGTAGGGTACTGGGCATCAATTTTCTTCCATTGTGGACAATCAGCTGGATGACGTATTTTTCCATCACATACCCGCTCATCAGCATGCCATCTTAACCTTTTTGCATCATGTGAATTAGCAAATAAACGTTTGAAACAAGGAATTATAGAAAGATACCAAAATACCTTTGAAGGGAGCTTTGTAATCTCTACATCAGCTTGTGATTTTTCTTTCACCTTATACCGTGATGTCCCACATTTAGGACACTCTTTCAGAAATTCATATTCCTTCCTATATATAATTCAGTCATTCGGACAGACATGTATTTTCCTGTATCCCAATCCCATCGGGCATAATATTTTTTTGGCCTTATAATGTGAATCTGGAAGATCGTTATCTTTTGGAAGAATGTCTTTCATCAATTGCAGCAGCTCTGTAAAACTTCTGTCACTCCATCCATGTTTCAACGTCAGGTTAATCAATCTTAACACCGCCGACAAAACCGTAAAATCTGTACAACCAGGATATAATGGTTTTTCGGCATCACCATATAGACGTTCAACTCTCGGTTCTATCTCAATTTGTTCTGCTACAATATCGCGAATCATTTCTTCAATTCCATCGGAGTTACCATCTTGCGATTCATTATCATCAGTGACATTCTGTCCAGTTTCGCCATGCCAAATCCAAGGGTTGTAACTCGGATTGAAACCATGACAAATCAGATGATCTTTTATCTCTCTACTTTTCAACTTCTTCATATTCAGACATTTCAGGCATGGACAGAAAAAAATGTCACTACTTGGAACATTTCGTTTAGCAAATTCCAAAAAGGCATCAACACCTTCCTCATATTCATTGCTCATTCGATGTACCGTAATCCAACTTCGACTCATTATTACCTATAACAAATAGCAAAAATATATATATTTTTTAGATAAGACAAATATATGTTTATATGAAAAAAATCATAATTTGAATATAACAATTTTGAAATATAAAACAAATCGATGTGTAAACCCCCCTGGACACCCCCCGACCCCTCTGGACAGCCCCCCACCCCTCCTGGACACAACCCCCACCCCCGACCTGCTTGGACACCCCCCTGGACACCCCCCAACCCTCTGGACAGCCCCCCACCCCTCCTAAACACCACCCCACCCCCTACCCCCTTGGACACCCCCCTGGACAACCCAACGCCCACCCACACCCTTGGACAGCCCCCCACACCCACCCACCCCCTTGTAAACCCCCCTGGACACCCCCTGATCCCTCTGGACAGCCCCCCACCCCTCCTGGACACCACCACCCACCCCTACCCCCTTGGACACCCCCTAGACATCCCCCAACCCTCTGGGCAGCCCCCCCACCCACCCGGACAACCCCAAATACCCTCTGGAGAGGCCACCACCCACTTGGACAGCCCCCCACACCCATCCACCCCCTTGGACAGCCCCCCACACCCATCCACCCCCTTGGACACCCCCCTGGACACCCCACCGACCCCTCTGGACAGGCCGCCACCCCCTTGGACAGCCCCCCACACCCACCCATCCCCTTGGACACCACCCTGGACACCCCCCGACCCCTCTAGAAAGCACCCCACCCCTCCTGGACATAACCCCCCACCCCCGACCTGCTTGGACACCCCCCTGGACACCCCCCAACCCTCTGGACATCCCCCCCACCCCTCCTAAACACCACCACCCACCCCCTACCCCCTTGGACACCCCCCTGGACACCCCCCAACACCCACCCACACCCTTGGATAGCCCCCCACACCCACCCACCCCCTTGTAAACCCCCCTGGACACCCCCCGACCCCTCTGGACAGCCCCCCGCCCCTCCTGGACACCACCCCCCACCCCCTACCCCCTTGGACACCCCCTGGACATCCCCCAACCCTCTGGACAACCCCCCACCCACCCGGACAACCCCAAATACCCTCTGGAGAGGCCGCCACCCACCTGGACAGCCCCCCACACCCATCCACCCCCTTGGACACCCCCTGGACACCCCACCGACCCCTCTGGATAGGCCGCCACCCCCTTGGACAGCCCCCCACACCCACCCATCCCCTTGGACACCACCCTGGACACCCCCCGACCGCTCTGGACAGCCCCCGACCCCTCTAGAAAGCACCCCACCCCTCCTGGACACAACCCCCCACCCCCGACCTGCTTGGACACCCCCCTGGACACCCCCCCAACCCTCTGGACAGCCCCCCCACCCCTCCTAAACACCACCACCCACCCCCTACCCCCCTGGACACCCCCCTGGACACCCCCCCAACACCCACCCACACCCTTGGACAGCCCCCCACACCCACCCACCCCCTTGTAAACCCCCCTGGACACCCCCGACCCCTCTGGACAGCCCCCCGCCCCTCCAGGACACCACCCCCACCCCCTACCCCCTTGGACACCCCCCTGGACATCCCCCAACCCTCTGGACAGCCCCCCACCCACCCGGACAACCCCAAATACCCTCTGGAGAGGCCGCCACCCACTTGGACAGCCCCCCACACCCATCCACCCCCTTGGACACCCCCCCTGGACACCCCACCGACCCCTCTGGACAGGCCGCCACCCCCTTGGACAGCCCCCCACACCCACCCATCCCCTTGGACACCACCCTGGACACCCCCCGACCCCTCTGGACATCCCCCGACCCCTCTAGAAAGCACCCCCACCCCTCCTGGACACAACCCCCCACCCCCGACCTGCTTGGACACCCCCCTGGACACCCCCCAACCCTCTGGACAGCCCCCCACCCCTCCTAAACACCACCCCCACCCCCTACCCCCTTGGACACCCCCCTGGACACCCCCCAACACCCACCCACACCCTTGGACAGCCCCCCCACACCCACCCACCCCCTTGTAAACCCCCCTGGACACCCCCCGACCCCAAATCCATGCACCTATGCCATGGTTGTGTGTGAATAAAGTAGTAACAACTGTAAAAGGGAAACCCATCCAAATGGACACGCCCCAACCCTCTCGGGGATTTATAGAAAACGATGAAAAATTAGTGAAATCATAAAATAACTCAATATTGCAAGTCGAACAAATAGATCTAGGGATGATAAATAAGATTATGGTGCCAAAACGAGTTAAAAGGGTTTGCAATCGAAGAATCTTAGCTAGTTTCAACAAAAAAATCACAACACATATATATTTACTATCCGCGAAAAAAACGATCGAGTGGGAGGATTACCTGAGTGCTGCGAGTTTAGATGATTGATCCGAGGAGATTAAATATGAGAAACGATGATCGCAAAACGAATCTAAACCAACTAAATGGACGAGCCGATTCGGGTTTACGCGCGAGAGAGACGAGTCGCGACTGTCGAAGGTAAACTCGCGAATGACAATCCACGGGTCTGGGTAAAATTTTAAATGAGTTATCACGTCGGTTATTCAATAACCGACGTGATAATTGTTTTAAAAACATTTATAACGTCGGTTATTTCAATAACCGACGTAAAAACCTTCCTCCGATTCATTTTTTACGTCGGTTATTTTATAACCGACGTTATAAAGGGCTCAAAATCCGCGTTTTTTTACGTCGGTTATGGAATAACCGACGTCAAAAACATCTGCGGATTATTTTTTTACGTCGATTATTTTATAACCGACGTAAAAAAGCCTTCAAAAACCGCGTTTGTTACGTCGGTTATTCAATAACCGACGTCAAAGGGCCTTCGAAAACCGCGTTTTTTACGTCGGTTATAAAAATAACCGACGTAAAAAACGAAGCCGCGCGATTAATAACGTCGGTTATAAAAATAACCGACGTTAAATGTGTACCGAACACAGGTTTTTACGTCGGTTAAGAAATAACCGACGTAAAAAACCTCGTTTTACATATTATGACGTCGGTTTTATATAACCGACGTAAAAAATGGTGACGTAAAAAACGTTTTCTGCACTAGTGAATGTGACTAAAATGGTCATGCACTAAATATTCTAACCCAAAAAATGTTCTGATATATATTTTTCTATGATGAACGACACATTTTTATATACCAAATAGATATAATGTTTTGTCTTACACATCATGGTCCACCACCATGGAACCTCTTGTTATTTTCTACACACCTTCCACAAACACGTTGAAAAAAGAAACATCACCACGTTGAATAAAGGAAATTAAATTCTTCCATTGGCATGAGATATGTTGGATTCCTTGAAAATTTAATAAAAATACATTATTCATTTAAACACTCACATATCATTTACCAATAACCTAAAGAACCTATTTATCTACACGGTGAACCTTTCCAACTCTTCTGGGTAAATAATTGAAAATATATTCACTATCTATAGTTGATAAAAATGAATAAATAGAGTAAGGTATCCATGAATCCAATGAACTTGTGGCACTTAGAACCAAAGAGGCAACATACCCTTAAATTATAATGTTATTGGATGATTAAAAACTATATAATTTGGAGTCTAAATTCCTCTCCCAATTTTCCTTCCATATATTTACATTCTTTCCACATTGCCAACATGTGAAGTCACCAAGACTGATCATCATTGCATTAATATTATCTCTTCTATTTCATCATCGTTTCTTATATTTTTATTATTTTAGTATCCTCTATCTTCCAATAATTTTAACGCTCCACTGAACATTGATGAAACCTCCTTCCTTTATATCTCTTCATTCAATAATAGATCATTAATCTCCTCAAAAGACAAGTCATTAATTTCACAAGATTTAATCACAATATTCACCATAGAGTCCCATGATTTTAGAAGTGATGATAGTAGAATTAATGAATATACGTTTAACAAACTAGGTAGTTATAAAATAATTTGTTTTCTTTCTAAAATTAAATAGTTAAATTCATTATAAATGTATAATAAAATAAGTGGTGTTTATAGAAATTAATAAATCTATACTAATGGAATATTAACCTCACCCATGAGTTTATAAATAAAATTTATGCATCTTATAAATGAAAATATGATATATTTATATCATAGAATAAGTAAATAAATGTTTTTAAAATTCTAAATTGAGTGTTGTTATTTTTGTGAAACAGAAATCATTATTTACAATATTTTAGTTAATATAATTAATTAAAAAAAAATTTAACTTCATAAAATAGATTCGTTAACTAATATTTTGTTTCCTTATGATTATAATATTATTCTATGAGATCTTATTTAATTTTTTAACGTGTTATAAAATGAGTTATAACTTTAAAAATATTATTTTTCTAATAAATGATGATTTTAATTAAAAATTAAATTTATCATATTTAGAAAATTATTTTCATAATTTTGAGTTCAAATTTGAATTCTACATTTTGAAAAATGTTTAGGGTTATTTTTTTCTAAAATACTTAGATTTTTAGTGAGTAGAAAAATTTAGTAATTTACAGTATAAATACATTATAAGTTAAATAGAATATTCCTTGAGTAATTGATGTTGTAATCATCTCAAAATCCACTTCATTATTTTAAAATATTTAGTGATAATTCTCTAACTATTAATATTTTTGATCCAAAATAATAAACCAACGAATAAAATAATGAGAAAACCCCATCTCCTCCCCTATAAAAACCATCCTCACCACCTCTTCTCATAAAAACTATAAATACTTTAATATTGTAAGAATTATACAAAATAACATTTCAAGGACTTTACCCCAGATCTAGAAGAATTGTTTCTAAACAAAATACCAAATTTAATTTCCTAAAAGAGGTTCTCAAGGGGAGGAATTCAAGTGGAAAAATCCTCTTTTATTTTATTTTATTTTCTAATTATATCCTTAATTCCCCTATAAAAAGTGACATGATAACTTCATTATATTAAATATTATATAATTCTATCACGTCAATTTAATATCCATAATCAAACTTCTCATTTTCTCTTATTATTCAAAAAAGTTAAAGCATTGTCTGTAGCATGTCGATTCGACGCCTTCAGGGATGTAAAAGTTCTATTTCCCTTTATCACATTCAAGGATGGTCATAAAAATATTATTATTATTATAAATTATTTTAGTATTTACAATATAAGTTATTTAATATTTAATAAATTATTTATATATATAACGTTAAATAAAACAAAACAAGTTTGTGATGGTCAGAAAAACCTGCAAAAAATAAACCAAACTTTTATCATCAAAGTTTTATATAATTAACAATCAACATAATTGAAAAAATAATAATATATGGTATCATTAAAAATTATGGAAACATGCTAACATCATTATATTCAAATTATTTATTTTTTCTTCCATTTGACAAAAAAATCCATAATGAACCAACCAGGGAATCCATGAAATAAACGCACCCAAAACAATGAAAATAAGAAAATAATATTAATAAATGGGTGGAATTTTGTTATAAATGGATAATATAAGGTATTATACATATGAATATTTTTCTATAATAAATTACTAATACTATTTAAACCATTATAAATGAGGTTTAAACAAGTTTCAAGGATGTAGAACCTAAGCTAAGGGATTTTTCTTTTGAAATCCTCTTTAATGTTTTTAAAAAAATTCAAAAAGGATATTTTTTTACTTATAAATAATGAGTAGATTTTCTAAATTTAATTTCAAATTAATGTCTCTTTTTTTTATTTACAATATTTCATGGTTATTTTCAATTAATTTGTTCTCTTATGAATGTGCACATTATTCTTTTAATAAGTAATTTTTTCTAAAGGAATGATTTTTATGATGAAATAATTCATGTTTATAATTATGTTCTAGTTCTTTAGAATTATTTATAATTAAGAGTAATACCTATATCTCCTTCTAATTTATTGGGTATGTTTATGTTATATGTTTACCTTAATGGTTATTCCAAGTGTAATTATGATGGTTACACCATAAGGTAGCCATGAGGGTTACATCATAAGGTAGCTATAAGGGTTATGTTGTAAGGGAGCTGTGAGAGTTAAAAATAATATAGTAGCCATGAGGGTTAAAATATTAAGTAAATAATTCCGTAATTTTACTTTATGGTTTTAATTATGTTTTCTATGTTTTATGGAAATATCATGTTTACACAAAGTAAGTATACAATACTTTAAGGGTGAGAAGTACATTATTATGAAAATAATTTCATATGTTTATAAGTATTCATAGACTAATGGTTTATTTCCTTATGTTATGTTCCTTACTTATATTTTTATAATCATCCCATGTTTTAATTTTTTTCATAAGGTTTAAGGATTTTAAGAGAAAAGGATAAGAAAAGATGAATGTTGTGAAGATTTATTATGAAAATAATTAATATTTTATAAAAAACTTTTGTATTTTGGAAGAAATGGAAATTATTTTAATAGAATAAACTTTGTATTCTTATGTATTGTTATGTATAAACTATAAACTAATTATCTTTAAATCCATACTGAAAAGATCTTTGGGAATGTAAATAGGGATTTTCTAATTGAATTTACTAGATTATGTAATATTTAAGGAAGGGTCATTATAGTTGGTATTAGAGCATGATTTAGATAAATGTAGGGGTTAGGATGATGTTAATAGAATACCATAAATTATTTTTTCATTACAGTTAATTTTAAATGATATAGAATTTGAACATTACCATGTTTCTTCATATATGATATATTTATTCAGAATGGTTTTCCATAGAAGAAACATAGAAGCTAAAGTTGGAAGGCATGGAGGGGATGCTATCTTTCTAAATCTATAACCAGGAATAGAAGGATTTAGAATTGAGAAATTTGTGATAGTAATGGAATAGTTGATGCATGCTATAAATGATATTGGAATCCATGAAAGAGAACATTCAGAGATACCACAAAGGAACATGATGATAGTGGAACATTTTACACGACAACACACTCCTACTTTAAGTGGGTTTTATAACCCAATGGTGGATGAAGGGTGTATTAAATCCCTTAAAAATATATTCAATGTCATGGGATATTCAGATAATCAAAAGTTTAATCTTTCCATTTATCATTTTGATGGTGAAACCGATCAATGATCGTCAATGGTTAAGAATATCTGAGAACGGGAATATATTGATGCCTTAGAATGGGATGAATTTAAGAATATTTTCCTTGAAAAATATTTTATTAAGTTGGTTAGACTTAGGATGGAAAAGAAATTCCTTGAATTATAACAAAAGGAAGAAGATTCAGTTCCCGTTTATGGAGAAAACTTCAATCGATTGGAATGGTATGGTCCAAATCTTATTTAGGACCTTGATAGTAAAATCAATCATTTTTACTCGATATTGAAGCCACGATATTAAAAATAATTGAATTCTTATGAATTTTAAAGTTATGAGAAACTTGTTTGATGTGTTTATAGGGTAAAAATGGTGTTTTTTGATGATCATGCTTACTTTGATAATAATCATAATAAAAGTTCTAGATGGAAAGAAATGTGTAAGAATAAATTAAATAAATATAAAGGTATGAAATATTTCTTCTTGTTTGTGAAAAGTGTGGTAAAAAGTACCTTGGGTAATTCCTAAAAAAATATGGGAAGTATTTTTGATGTGGTAAGTTTAGATATATGGATCGAGATTGCAATGAAAAAGATCTTAGTGTTGGTATGTTTAATTATAATAAGAAAACTGTAGTGCGTTTTAAATGTGTTGAGATGGGGTATTATGCACATACCTACCCAAATAAAGATCTAAATAATGGGAAGCAGCCGAACTATATGCAGAAAGCTGTAGTGGCATCCATTGCAACTACTTTAGCAGATGTGGGGCCATATAATGAAGTGGTATAAGGTATATTTTTTTGTTTACTTGGATTTTACTATTATTTTATTTGATATAGGGTGTACACATTTCTTTATTTATAAGACATTTTTTGGTAAATTGGAAATTTCACCTTGAGAAACGAAACAAAAACTTATGCTAACAAAACAAGGGGAAATATTAAGGCAAAAAGGATTTTTAAGAATATTCCTCTTATTGTATATAAAAATAAATTACCTACAAAGCTTATTATTTCTTCCATAGTAGTGTTCACCATTATTCAGGGTATGGATTGAATTTCTTTTTATCATGATAAGACTGTTTATATGGATAAATAAGTTATTTTTTATAAATAGCTTTAATTTTATAAAATAATGAACCCATACCATTAATAACATACCAAGAAGATTAGAAACTATTAAAATATATAAATAAAATTCAACTAGTGCATATTTTTGAAAACAAGGGATATTATTAGATAAATGATATGCCAATGGTAAATGAATACATGGATTTTTTTCCTGATGAGTTGGCCGATGTTATACCTCATTAGGAAGTTGAATTTAATATTTAAATAGTTCATAATGTTATGAAAATTTAAAAACCCCATTATCGAATGAATAAAGTCAAACTTCTAGAATTTAAAAAGAAGTTGCAAGATTTTCTTTATAACAGTTTCATTTAACCTACCACTTCACCATGGGGTGACCCTTTTTTTTTGAAAAAAAGAAATATGGTTCCATGAGAATTTACATTGATTATACAGATTTTAATAAAATTAATATTGAGAATAAGTCTCCATTTCTATATATTGATGAATTATTTGATTAACACTAAAAGGCCATCATTTTTCAAAGATTAACTTGGGATTTGGGTACCATCAGCTAAAGGTGAAAAATGATGACATCCTTAAAACAACTTTTCACATTAGTTATGAGAATAATAAGTTTTTTTATGTCCTTTGATTTGAAAAATACACCTTCTGTATTCATGGGTTTTATGACTAGAATATTACCTGAATATTTGGATAAGTTTTTTTAATTGATGATATTTTGTTTTATTAAAAAAGTTATAAGGACCAATAAAAACATCTAAGGATTGTTTTGAAAAAACTTAAAGAAAAGTAGTTATTCGAGAAATTTAATAAATGTGTTTTTTGGTTACAACAAATTTCTTTTCTTGAGAAAATTATAAATAAGGATAGAATGATATTTGATCTCACAAAAAAAAATGGTTGATGAATGGACCAGGCCTACAAATGTTACAGAGATTTATAGTTTTCATGGATTATAAGGCTATTACCAGTGATTTGTAAAAACGTTTTCATGGTTTCCTTGCCTGCTAACTAAGTTAACATGAAAATGAGTTAAATTTATCTGGATAGAATAATATAATGTTTGTTTTTATAAATTTTAAATAATATTGGTGAATTCTCTAGTTTTGGATCTTTCATCTAGAAATTGAGAGTTTTTAATCTACAATGGTGCTTCATAGATGGGACTTGGTTGCTTTCTGATGCAGAATGATGGAGTAATTACTTGTACTTTAAGAAAACTAAAACCTCAAGATTTAAATTATCCCACCAATGATTTGGAATAAGTATATGTGGTTTTCACTTTAAAAAGTTAGAGACATAATTTATGTAGATCCAAATGTGAAATATATCCTGGCCATAAAAGTTTGAAGTATATATTCACTCAAAATGAATTGAACATGAGGTAGAGAAGATGACTTGAACTGATAAAGGATTATGATGAAACAATTAATTACCATCATTAAGAAACAAACAATATGAAGGATTCCTTGTGTAAAAAACACCATGCTAAATTGACAATGCTATGTTTAGAACATGACCCATTGGTTAGTGATTGATATGGCCACAAAAACACTTGTTTTGCCACATATTTTCATTAAATTTTAATGATTTAATTGGTAATTCTTGTACTTTATAATAAATATAAACACTTTTGTGTTTCTATAAATAAACTTATCAAATTAATCAAATTTTATAATTAATCGTGTATTTTAAGCTTTAAAATAATTAATTTATTTATTACTTTAATTTTATAGGAATAATTACTTTATATTTAGTTTGATATCTTTGCCTATGTATTTTATGATTTAATATATATTATTTAATCAATTAGTTTAGTGTTTCACACAAATTATTTAGTCTTAATCTGACATCTCATGTATTAAAAACTAATTATTTTAATATAAAATAATATATATTTTTTATTTCCTTTAGTAATTCATTAATTATTAATTTAATTTTATAAATGTTTTACTCTTGTTTAATGTAATTAACTTAATTAATTAACATAAATTGATTAATAAAATAATATTTATCTGATTAATTTAATTAATTTGAAACAGTAATATATTATAAAAAATTAAACTCTATTTTATAATTGTTTTAATTTAATATTAACTTTTAAAAAATTAATTATTTCTTTATTTAATTTTTAGTAATGTTTAGATTTTAGTTATGTTTAAATAGTTTTATTATTTTATTAAATTTTATGACTTAATTAAACTTTCAATTTTTTTAATTAAATTTTATTTTTTATTAATTATCTTGTTCATATTTTATTGAAGACTTATTTTATTTGCTTTGTCTATTTTACAGGTTCACGGTTTTACCCTTGTAGCGGTGCCATCATGCACCGTGTCCATTTCATGGTGGATCCGTAACCTCCTGATACTGTCTCACTAAAAAATCACGCACCGTTTCTTACTTTTATGGTCTCACTGTATCCCAAATGATGGTGCTACCATCAATTTCTTTACTGTCCCACAGTGATTCTCACATCACCACTGCTATATCTCACACCGGTTTCCACGTACCGTATTCCTTTTACGGTGCCGCATCAAACCGTCATCTTTCCACCGTTTTCATATCTTCCTTAAACTGTGTCACCGTAAGCCTCACGCCCTGTGATTCTTCTCACGAACTCACTCTCCAGCCACTGGTGTTTCTTCCCTGATGCCATTTCTTACCAGCACCGATGGCCTCTTCATACCATCCTTCAGGATGAAATCCATTTCCGCTACTAGTGCAAAGATTTTACCGTGGATGGAGGGTGTGTCCGACCTAGTTTTTATGTAGAGTACATTGCACCATTGAAGAAGCTCATTCACCGCTTGCTGGTTGAA
The DNA here is from genome assembly GCA_963277665.1 of Viscum album. Taxonomy (NCBI): domain Eukaryota; kingdom Viridiplantae; phylum Streptophyta; class Magnoliopsida; order Santalales; family Viscaceae; genus Viscum; species Viscum album. Next base: position 1,312,923,473 of record OY728126.1, on the reverse strand, counting down.
GACACCAGCCTCTGAGATGACATCACAAGCAAGAGATCCATTGGATTAGAGCTGCGCCGTCGCACCTACAGGAGTCCGCCGCAGGTTTGTTGTTCTGAGGAGGATGATGAAACTGAGGAGGCCACATGAACCTGAGGAGCTTTCGCTTGGGGGAGGGCCACACTACACCCATGCATGCACTGCTATGAGAAGAGGTTCATCTACTGCGGCTGATATTAGATCAAGAACAAAGGAGAATCTGATGTCGTTGCTGCTAAGGATGATGTCGCGCCACCTTCTAGAGCTACCTTGTGGAACATCTCGCCGTCACCAGAATGGATCTGCACAAGGATGGTGGTTCGATTTGCGGGTGAACCAGGGGGCCTCCCCATCTGGGAGAAGGAACCAAGGAAGAAGAAATCTACCCCCTGCTTTACACCAAAACTGGGGGGGGGGTGAAGGAAAAATATAATAAAAAAATATAAAACAAAAAGAAAAGATAAAGAAAATAATAAACTAATCAAATGAATATAATATAATTTATAAATGTTATAATTTAAAACAATTATAATATTAATAAATAGAGATGTTATAAATTAAAATATAAGATAACTAATAAGAATTTATTAAATTATAAATAAATAAATAAATTAATTAATATAAATATTTTAACAATTTAATTTTATTTTAATTTCAACCAAATAAATAAAATAATTAAATTTATTAAGTAATTAATAATAATATAATTTAAGATTTCTATCAAATTATACTAACTAAATGTTAATAATACTGACACTAATTGTTTAATTTAATTAATATTAATAAATTAAATTCATAATAATTTTATTAAAGATTTAATAATAAATTAATAACTACAATATTAATAGTTATTCTGGTAATAATAATTATTAAGTTAAGAATCTTAAAATAAATTTTAATAACTTCTTAATTTATTTTTAATTTAAAAAATAACTATAATATATTATTTATTTTATTTATATTTATTTATACTTGTTTTTATTTTATTTATTCCAGGTTCCTATGAGAATTGAAATTCCATCCAGATTCCCTTTACTAACTCAGCAAGAGTTAGTTACGTGGAAAAAACTAGCGCGATGTGCCTGTCGCGAAAAAATGTACATGTGTAGTGAAATAGAGAAAGACGAGTTCAAGTCGGTGAAAATTGAGTGGTGACATGCAGTAGATGATGGAGGGTATTAAAATAGAGATGAATCAATATTTGAGGGAGGAATCTCATTCATTCCATGAACACACCAGGAATGAGGAGGAGGAATTGATTCGATCATTCACTCAGAGCAGACCAAGAACCTTAGAGGCAAATCCTCGAGCACTTCTTTGAGAATATTTCCTTGGAGACCTAAGGCATGGAGCAGTAGCAATTCATGTTAGAAGAGATATTTTTCATTCAATTCCCTTCCTCTGTAATTGGATGATTTTAGTTTATGTAATTAAGACAATGTTAGGCTAAATACTTCTAATTCGGGGTTAAAGACCGAAGTCTACTCGTTATCTTCTTATACCTTTTCACTATAAATTTGTATGTGATCAGAATTGATCGATGAGATCGGCTCTGGTTGAATTCAATTGAAACTTACTACCTACACCTAAGTTTGGAATTCCAAATTACTTCAGTGAGATTGATAGTGGATAAATTTTCTTTTTCATTTAAATTGAAATGAAAGACTACAAAACATATGGCGAGTTTGCTCTGTACCCTTTTTCAAACCAAAATTCTCAATTTGATTAATCTAGGAGTGGCGAACTCCAAGACTTGTTGACTTGAGTGATTTATCTCATAGAGAGGGAAATAAATCACTCATTTTACGTGGTATAGTTGTAATCACTTTTGTGAGAAGGATTGTTTTCAAAACCAGTAGAGTTGATATTTTCCCCAGATATATTTCCCTAGATTGTTCACTTATCAGCATATTATTTCTCTGTTACTTACTATTTTCTAGCCTACTTCTTGATTCGATATAGTTTAGAACAAAAACTCAAAAATATTGTGATGTTTCATTTGTGCCTTATGATAAACAAAATAAAAAAAATAGAAAAATAGAAAATTCACTCCACTGCAGACAATAGTGGAGTTTTAAAAGGATATTTAAAGGAATAATGGTTAGAATTTCCTTCCCTGTGGGTTCAAACCTTCTTTCCACATATACTGTAGTTAGTAGGATTATAAATTTTAAACTTTTAATGGCTTCAACGATGGTTTAAGTCAGTGATTTGTTGAATTTTGTATTAGAAGTTGTTGGTGATGGAAATTCCTCTGTTTTGTTTCAAGTGTCCATAAAATCATCTCTATAAGATAGAATTAGGAAAGGGAAGAAGGAATACCATGAGTTGTAGAAAAATTTAGAATTGGTTTAAAATGGTATGTTTCCTAAATATAACATTAATAAAGATTGTTCTTTGACATTTTGTAAGATATTATGTGTTCTTTATGATTGAAAGTTGAATAAAGAGTTATTAAGTGAAGCTCATAGTTCTCCATTTTTAGTTTATCCTAAAATCACTAAGATATACAGAAACCTTTGAGAGTATTACTATTGAGATGTAATGAAAAGAGATATTGCAGATTTTACCATGAAATGTTTCACTTGTCAATAGGTTAAAGTAGAGTGAAAACTACCAAAGGGGATGGTTTAACCTTTTCTAGTGAAAAAGTGGAAATGGGAAAATATATCATTGGATTTCATGGTGGGACTACCAAATTCTTCTCGAGGTAATAATGTGATTTGGGTAATTATTTATTGGATAACTAAATCTTTTTATTTTTGTTTTATTCAAGATACTATGTATCTAGATCAATTTTTTATGTTTTATCTTAAATAGAGAGTTAGATTACATGGAGTTCCTCTATCTATTATATCTTACCATGATCTAAGGTTCACTTATAACTTTGGGATAAGTCTTTAGAAGTCATTGGGAACATAATTAAATTTAAACACAACCTTTCATCCCCAATTATATGGATAGACTGAGTGAACAACTGAGACCTTGGAATACATGATATGTACTTGTTCAATGGATTACTAGGGATATTGGGACGTACATCTTTATTTAGTTTAGTTTTCTTATAATAACATTTTTAATTATAATATATAGATAAAACCTTTTGAGGAATTATATAGAAAGTGACATCAAACTCTAGAGTTCTAGGATGAAGTTTGGAAAAAGAAGTTTATGGGAATAGAATTAGTAGAGGAAGTGGCTAATAAAGCAAATATGATCAAACAACATATGAGGACAACTCAAAGTAGGAAGAAACGTTTTGTGGATAACTGGATGAAGGATATTTCTTTAGAGGTAGGTGATCATGTATTTATCAAAATTTCTCCATGGAAAAGTGGTATACATTTTGGTAAGAAAAGGATTCTAAGCCCATGATTGACTAGACCTTATAAAATACTAGATAAAGTTGGATGAGTTTCCCACCGAGTGGCTTTGACTCAAAGTTTGTCCCAAGTACATAATGTTTTTCAGGTTTCAATGTTAAGAAATTTTGTGCCAAATTCATTTCATGTTTTGATCCCTAATATTGTTCAGTTGGAAGATAACCTTTCATCTGAGGAAAATCCTGTTCATATTCTTAACCATAGAGAGAAAGCATTGCAAAATAAAGTAATTCACCAGGTTAAGGTTTTGTGAAAAAAACCACATGGTTGAAGAAGCAACATGAGAATATGAGAATGATATGAGGGAAAGGAATAATCATAAATTTTATAAGAAAATAAAAATTTCAAGGACAAAATTTCCCAAAGACGGGGAGAATATAACAACCCATTTACTTATAGAATAATTTGTTTTCATTTTGGAATTAAATAGTCGAATTGATTATAAATGTATAATGAAATAATTTGTATTTATAGATATTAAGGAATATATACTAATAGAATTATAATATCACCTAAAAGAGTATAAATAAAAATAATGTATCTTATACGTGAAAATATGATATATTTATATCTTGGAATAAGTAAATATTTTCAAAATGAAAAATTAAGTGCATGTATATTTATAAAACATAAATATTAATTTATTATTTTATAATTAATATAATGAACTAAAAGAAAACTTATCATCATCAAATTGATATATTAATTTATGTTTCGTTTTCTAATGATTATAATATAATGTTATGCAATATTAATTAAAATTTCAAATTGTCATAAAATGAGATATAATTTTAAATTCGATATTTTTGGAATAAATGATATTTTTTATAAAAAATTAAATTTATCATATTTAGAAAATTATTTTTAAAAAATAATGTTTATTTCTGAATTATACAAATTGAAATATTTTTGGGGTTATTTTTTTTTTCTAAAATACTTTTATTTTATTGTATAGTAAAATATCGTAATTTATGATATATATATATATATACATTATAAGTTAAAAAAACTATTCATAAAGTTATTTCTGATGTAATCATTATAATATAGAACTATACTTAATTATTCTAATATATTTATTGATCATTATATAACTATTCATATTCTTGAGAAAAAATAATTAGCTAATGAATATAATAATGAGAAAATGCCCCTATCCTCCCGTATAAATACCACCCATCACAACCTTTTCTCCTCACTCCACCAAATCCTTGAATGTAGTCAAAATTATACCAAATAATCATTCCAATCCTCTCCTTCATGTTAATGATCTTTTGGTTTAATGAAATCCAAATTAAATTTTCCCAAGGAGGTTCTCTAGGGGAACTATTCAAGAGGTAAAATCCTCTTTCATTTTCTTTTAAATTTATTTTCTTTTATCATTATCTACTCAAATAATCTATAAAAAGTGAAATTATAACTCCATTATATTAAATATACTAGAATTTTATTGTTTTAATAGAATATATATCATATTACCTTTCCTATTCTCCTCTTTTTATAGAAAATGAAAGTATCGTTCATGACGTGTCGATTAACCGACTTCGTGGATGTCAAATTTTCATTTTTATTTACTACCTTCAGGGCTGGTCATAAAACCATTGTTACAGATTTTTTTAATATTTATATTATAAACTTTTTAATATTCTAGAACTTAATTTAGAAACAAAAATAAATAAAACGAAACTAGTTTGTGATGGTCAGAAAAACTTCCCAAAAATAAACCAAAATTTTATCATCAATGTTTAATATAATGAATCATCTTTTTATTAGAAAAAATAATAACATATGTTATAATTTAAAATTATGGAAGAATATTAACACCATTTCAACCAAATTCTAGAGTTTCTCTTCCATTTTACAATAAAATTCATAATGAACCAACTGTGGAAACCGTGAAATAAACACACTCGAAACAATGAAAACAATAAAATATTATGAATAAATGGGTATAAATATGTTAAAAAAGAATTATATAAGGTATTATAAATATTAATTAGGTTCTATAATAAATTAATAACACTCTTTACACCATTATATAGGATGTTTTAATATATTTTAAGGAAGTCAAACCTAAGGTATGGAATATTTTTAAATCCTCTTTAATGTTTTTTTATAAAGTTTATGTTTTTAATTATATTACATAAGAAAATTTTCCCACTTTCATGATGCTTTAATGTTTTAAAGTTTTCTTTAAAATATTAAATGGTTATTTTAGATGAAAATATTTTTCTTTTAATGTGTACTATATTCCTTTAATAAGTGATTTTTTTATAGTAATGAATTTTATGATGCAAGTATTCATGTTTTATTATTATGTTTTATTTCTTTAGAATTATTTATAATGATAGGTGAGACTTATATCTCCCTCTAATTCATTGGGTATGTTTATGTTGGAAGTTGATCGTAATGGTTATTCTAAGTGTAACTGTAATGGTTAATCTACAAGGTATTCGTGAGGGTTACATTATAAGTTAGTTGTGAGGGTTACAATGTAAGGTAGTTATGAAGGTTATAAATCATATGGTGCCGCAAGGGTTAAAATTTTAAGTAACTAATGACTCAAGTTTCCTTTATGGTTTTATTTATTTTTTATAATTTTATGGAAATATAATGTTTACTAAAAAAAGTATATGATACTTTAAGGGTGAGAAGTATATTTTTATGAAAATTATTTAATATGTTTATAAGTATTCATGGAATAATGGTTTATTTCCTTCTTTTTATTACTAAAATTTTTATACTAACCCCATGTTTTAAAATTTTTTTCACATGGTTTAAGGATTGGTAAGATAAAATAAGAATCTAATATTAATGTTGTGAATTATTTTCATGAAAAGAATTCATGTATTATTAAAAAAATTGTATTATGGAAGAAATAGACAATGTTTTAATATAATACAATTTTAATTCTTGTGGGTTGTTACGTATGAATTATGACCTAATTCTCTAAAACTATAAATCAAAAAGATATTTGGGAATATAAAAAGTGAATTTATAGTTGAATTTTTTAGATTATGTAATGTTTAAGACTAGGTTATTATAATAAGACTTCAAAGAAAATCACCCCAATAAGATCCAGCTAAATTTAGATCATATTGAATTTATTCAGATAACTTCTAATGACCTTTTGTATAACATTATCATACTGAAGTGTATCCATAACATGCACACTTTTTTCATCACAAAGGGCTTCTCAAACATGTTCAGAAGCTTGGAAATTAGCTCTGTAGTCATTAAAACATCATGGATGTTGAAGGCCACATTACAAGATAACACCATCTAGACAACTATAAGTTAATTATTATCAATACTTTCCCATTTTATCTTTTCCATTGCATTAGGATTGTTCGTAAACAACAGAAGATCAAGATTCTTTTGGAAAAATTTTATTCTAACTAAATCTTCCAAAAGTTAAAGTCGATTTCAGACAATATCATCATAATAAAGTTTCTATCTTCCAATTCCATTGAAAACATATAGAAAAGAGCCCAGTAAATATGAATAGGGTAAATAGAAATTACCTGTATTTATTGAAGCTTTATTCTATGATAACCTTTAGAAATAGAAACCATGATTTGATACCAGTTGTTACACTAGGCACACAATTTACTGGAATAACCAACCTAAAATTAAAAAAATTTAAATAATTAACACAAAAAGATCCATGAAAAACCCAGAACTATATTCAAGCAATGCCTATGGAACCATAAATCCATGTACCACAACGAAACACCATAACCTCACATTTTTTGATGAATTGAAGGAATAATTATAATATACATCCAAATAAAAACTTGAAACATATAAATGTTATGAAAATAATTAACAAAAAAAAATAATTTAATATATACTAGACAAATTATTGATCCATAAAAAGAAACGACAACACTAAAGAGTATACAAGATAGATTAAAATGAATTAATAACTCCGAAGAACAAGATGAAAGAATCTTAGATCTAGTAATTAGTTTACACTAATCACTTCAATGTGATGTATATAAAGGTTACTAAAACCTCAACATATGTATTTTAAATCATTCAATTATCCTAGTTCAATCACCAAATGTTATTCCCAAACCATATGATATTTTTCTCTGATATTTGTGGTCATAGAACCATTCAATTCAGAGTCCTAATGGCCACACCCTGATTACATAGTAAATAGTGTTTTCATTCAGAGACTCAAAGAATTACATAGTCTTACACATCAGAATTCACCCATGATCACTTTGAAATACCTTATCCTAAAACTAATATTAGTTATAAAGAATCCATCCTTTCAATAACTATATCGTTGGATGTGAGATTTTCATAAGATAAAACACATAGGTAATTATGATCAGTTGAAATAAAATCACTAGAACTTTCTATTCCATAGTTTAATTGAAGTTAGGAAGACATAAAGCCCAACTAACCACACTAAATAACACCTCCCACACACACTTTTGAACAAATCACACACAAACATTCAATCAAATAAAATATAGTAAAAGTAAAGATGATTCATAAATATTTTATGGTTCATAATTTTTTCCTACACCCATGGAAAAAACTATAAAAAATTTATTTCACCATAAAAAGTGATTATAATCACTATAGAAAATGATCTTGGAATTATACTCAGCTACAATTATAGATACATCCATAATTACAATCAGTATGTGACCTGACAATACCAAAAATCTTTTTTTTTGTTTTTTTTAATAATCCACTTTATGGAAAAGTGGAAACCATACAAAAAACCTCCACATATCACCATGCTCATACCCCACTTCCACGATCAACAACAGTATATAGAGGTCCTCATCCAGTTGGAAAAGTTTCATTATTGTCCAAAATTCACTGTCAACTCACCATAAGAATTAGTAAAATTCTTTAATATCTTATAGTAAACACCAAATCAACCATTGAAACTAATAGACTAGACACTGATTCCTATCTGGTTAATTGATACCATCATAACCCATCATTTAGTGAAATTAAACTATCTTACACAACCAATCAAAAGAACACTATTTCCCTAAAAACATAGATTTATATTGAAGTAGACTATTTCCACTGCCTTAAAAAGACCAAATTGATCTACCATAGTTTTTCATTATGTTAAAATAAATCATATAACATAAAGAGGGATTCAAAATCCTAACAATTATATACAAGAAAAAAATCTTCAAGGATCCATTCGACACCCTATAACACTTAAGAAAATCATTCTTCTTCCTTATAAATACAGTTGTTTCCACTAAATTCCATTCACCTAAGTCCATACAAGGAATAGTTTTACATTAAGGAATTATTGGAAAAATACCTACATGAACATGTCTCCAAAATATTTCTACCCATCTATCCTTTACCTCTCTAAAAAAATTTATTCAATTTTATTCCTACTTAAATGGAATTTTATGTAAACATGTTTCATTATTTCATGAAATAAATTTTTTTGAAGATGGTGAATTTCACTATAATTATCATAGAATAAAAATCATCCATCTAGACTCCTTCTAAACCCTTTTAGTATGAAAATTAACTAAACCAAACCATTATCATTTTCTATTTTGGCTGTGTGTTCTTATTATATTATCGAAAAAGTAATCAAAGGATATTGTCAAAACATAAAACTGAATGCTATTCCACAAAATTCAAAAACAATTCCAGTCATTCCCTTCTAAGGGTATGAATATTATAAAAAATCAACATCCATGAATCCAAAAAATTTATCATTTTCCCCAAAGTGTAGTGTAATATGTTTTGATCCCATAAGGTGTCTAATGATCAACTTCATATCTTCCCATTTATCATCACCGAGGATTGATATATAATGACTTACAACTCCCACTAAAAAGTAAATCTATGCCCATATAAAAATCACCACATTCATAAAACTTATAATATCTAAGTAAAATGGTACTTTCACCATGTAGGGGGCCTAATATGCCATTTCTAGTGATTGTCATTTAGAAAACTTTATGTTTCTGGTAAGAGGGGTAAATATATAATTACATTTGATCATTACAAACATTTAATGATCTTATGGATGTATAGTTTTTGTGAAAATACCAATATACTATGTTTTCTATCTCTCTTCATCATCTTCCATAAGATTTTCATAGATAATCCAAGATCAATAATTTCGAATATTTTTAACAACTTACACTTTAGCTCTTGAATATATGAAAACTGTAGACCCTCTAAAATGATGTATTCTATATATAAAAGGAGTTTGATGTTATGCCCATCTATTTGTACCTTTTGATAATAAAAATGATTAGAGTCTCTCCCTATGGAACCATATTCAATCATGAAGTTTTGAAAATTTAGGTTCTACCACTAGGGTATTAATATCAAACCGTAGAGTATTTACACCATATTATAAACAAGGACCTAATTTTTAGGATCTTCAAAACCATTAGGCTAAATCATGTAGATATCCTCCTCTAAGTAACCATAAATAAAGGTGGTATTGATATATATATTTTATTTAAGTGTAGATCATCAGAAGAAACTAAATTCAACACCATCTAGATGGTATTATACTTATCCAGTGGTGAAAAATGATCTAAGAAATCAATTCATTACTTTTGATGAGTATTTTCCCTTTCCAGTCATTCCTTGTATCTTGTACTTCTATTAGATTTTTCCTTGAAATGGAATACCTAATTGTTTTCAAGTTCTCACTTCCCATATAGTATCTTAATCAAATAACATATTCCATTAAACATCAAAGAATTCATTTCTTCCATTATTACTGACTCCCACTCTTTTGAATCACTAAGTGTCATCACTTCTTCCAAGCATTCCGGTTTTCCAGAATCCATTAGAAGTAATAAATTAAAATCAGATCCACATCTATGGAATAAACACCTTACTCTATAAGAACTTATCACATATTCTTGAGATTAAACTCTTTATAGTTATACTAATTCTGGTTCCCTATCTTTCTTTGTGTTGAATTACTGTTGTTCAATTTTTATAGCTTTCCATCAGGATTCAACATACATTGAGTATTATAGAACAACTCCCGCTAGTCAAAATTTTGATTAATTTTTTATGACATATGGTTTCACTAGAATTTTTAATATTCAAGTGCTTTAATTTAGATTAAATTTAACATTAGGGGTTGGATTATTTCTCTCAAATTCCAATTCAACCAAATTATAGTCCTTTCATATTACCTTCTCATTGAGTTGAGTGTTTTGAATACTGATGAATAGAAACTTATCATCATCCCACATTCTTAAACCAAGTATCTATTCACATATCAAACAAGGAAATAAACCTCAGACTTAGAATCATCTTTATGTCTATCTTTAACAATTTTGTGAATATATTCCAAACTTTCAAATACATTATGAAAACCAAATTATGGTAACTTTCTAGACCATAGATATTATCTTAAAATTTATCCCCTGATAAAATCTAGACTTATGAGGTCTAAATATGTATTAGGGTTGATTTACTCACAAAAATTTCCTTTGATATTCTAGGGTTCACACACATTCATCTTTATATTTCATTAAAGGTTTAGTTTTGCATATCTATCAAAAAATTGTTTTTTGTTTTTCCAGGTATTCTTATTTTAATCCACATTCATTCCTTCTAGAAAAGTTCCAAAAGTTAATACTTATTTACTCTCCACTATTATTTGATTTGATTCACTTTTACATCCTTCCAATTTCCCTTTACACCATTTATTTCTATAGTATATATGAACTATAAAAATTAGACTTGTGATCAAGGAAATAAACCCAAAATTCCCTCCCCACATCAACGATGAAAATAATTAATTAAAGGGATCCTCTATGAGAGCATCATGGAGATGAATTACCATATGAATGAGTGAAATAATTATATATTATATTATTAGTGATTATAGATACTCAAATTAAATAAAAACATCTTCTATTTCCCATGAAAGAAACAATCATGACTTGTTTATGATTTTCTGATCAAGAATCATTATGAATTTCCTTTCTAGAACCTTTATTTTATTCTTACTAAGGTTACCAAGCCTATAATTCCAAACCACTAAATTTTTCTAGGTTTTAGTTTGAACCATTTAAATTTAAAATGAATTTCTGTTCAAACAGAGTTTCCCATCCTTTACTCCTCACATAAAAACCATGGACCCCTGAGTCACATTCATAAGTCCATTAAAAAAGGCAGTATTGTACCAAAAATTCTATAACTTTCTCTTGGAAATGAGATTCATCTAGAGGCCAAGAAAACATCTTACATCCTTAAAACTATAGAAAACTATAATTATACATTCAAATATTTATATCACCATTTCTAAAATAATCCAAATATGTATCATATATAAGATAAAACATGATAAATATTATAGATACATAACTAACAATAATCTTTAAATATTCTATCGAATGGAATGATTCTCTAGTATAAACCACCCATGACTCAATTAGAACATTAATATAGAGCTCAATGTTATTTACTCCTTTTATTGTGTCAAAGGAATTTTAGCTTCTAGAATTTGTATGACTTTTGAATTGCTTATGAATTCTTTAATCCTTTTGAAGATGACCATGCTTCCCCAAATTCTATCAAGTGAGACATGAAACATTAAATTTCCCTTGAATCATCTCCCTTGATTTCTATTTTTTCCACTAATTATTTCTCCTATTAAGATGGAACCCCCTTTGTTATCATTTTTTGTATTTAGAAAAGGTAATCAGACCTCCTTTCTCTATATTAATTTTTTTTGGATTAAATTTAAGACATACTCAGAACTATAAATTATTTTTTACACAATAATTACTGACTGTAGTGACCATTACATCCATTTATTCTAATATATATGAAATTATAAGTATTTCTTAGACATAATCCTTGAAAAAAACTTTCACCACTTCAATCTGGCTCTTTATTATATTGAAATCAACCACATGATACTCCATTGAATGCCTTTATGTTAAAAAATGGAAAATAGTTATCACATTATAATTTTTTTTTGTTATATATAGATCTTGTAAATATCCATTGGGGCCTCAAAAAGATCAGTCATATTATTCTTCACCTGGATGATAAAGAGAAAATTTTATTCTAAAAAAATCCTTGCTAATCGGAGTGAATTTCTGTTCAACTTGCCCCATTCAAAATTTTCCAATTGTTTTGGCTTGGATGTATCTAATTGAAATAGAATGTTCTTTTGGATGAGAAAATATTCCGTCTACAAATTCTATAAAATTAAGTCAATTTCATCAAAATTTTCATTTTTAAACTGTCCTTATTTTGAGATAATATATTCTCATGACATTAATCCCAAATAAAATAAATATAAAACCAAGGTGAGCTCCAATGTTACCAAATCCATTTAGTGTGTACAAATAATTTCTAATACCACTTGTTTGGAAGAGATCAGATGTGTAGTCACTAGATTATAGAACATGTGTTCATCAAATGATTTCACACACCGGTGATCCAACTCAATGTAATCCAAATAATTAGAACTTATCATTCCTTGGTGTATTGCATGTTGGGAAAACAAAGAACCCAACTCAACACACTATGTCCCGCATCTCAATAATTCATATAAATAACTCACAGAAAATATTATAGTATTGAAACACCAAGAAATGTAAATAAGAGATACAATGATTATGTGGTATAGAATTATTTACTAAATCCCTAGGAGAACTCTACTAATGATTTATTTCATAGGAAAACCAAATATTATAATCACTATATTAAAAGATACAATAATTAAACTTAGTAATAATTAGTGATAATTTTATAAATAGAATAGACATATGAATCAACCTTTATTTTATAGAGGTACTCATTTGGTTGAATATGTTTTACCACCATATGAGATTCATGGTCAACCCATCAATGGAATTGTGCAACTCATTAGATATCTAGTATATGACACCTCCTAATCATCTATAATTGGTAGAATATACAAAACTCCACATCTAGTATACTGATCCAAGAAAAACATATCATTTGGTGAACTTGGACTAGCTTTTACATCCCATCAGAAGAAAACCATCTTTTAGAAAACTTACCCAAATGAGGTGTCTAGTGGTCCATGAATATTAACAATCCATCCTTTTTCATTCTATGGTATCTAGTGGTTCAAGAGGATTTTTTTTTCATCAAAAAAACTAAATTTTTATATGTATTTTCAATGTATGATGGTAATTATAATGTTTTAAAATATATTTTGGAAAATTTGGAATTAATTTATGACTTAATGTGATTTAATATTTTAATTATAATTCAAAAAATTTGGGAATAATAATATAGTTTTAATGAAAACCAATTTTTTTAACTAATTCAAAAAATTTGGTCATATAATAAATTATCCTCATATTTTATAATATAAGTTATTTTAAAATATATTTATAAGTGTTAAAAAGTAATTTTGAAGTCCTAAAAATTGTTTTGTTTTGAAATATACAATTTTCCATTACACTTACATAAATACCTTTCTATGCGTGTTGGTAGGTTTATTTTTATTTAGAATATTTATAGGTAATGCTCCTTTTTCTTATTATTTATAAATTTAAGTAATAATTACCATTCATTGCAAATAGGTATGATTCTTCTCATGTATAGGAAAGTTATAGTTTCTTAAAGCTTCATAGAGATAGATTGTGTTTTAAACTAGTGATGTAATGGTTACTTGTGATTTTCAAGACCTACATAAAGTTCATTTGAGAAATTATTCAGCATGTAAAGGTAAAGTGAACTAATTTATCATATTATATCCCTATTTTATATGGGTATCATGTTTTTCATAGATTTATGTCTTTTTACACCTTTTTTATTAAGAAATTACTTTTTCACTATTTTAATGAAAATAATAATAAAAAATCATAGTGTAAAATATGGTTTGGAAAAGATTTGACAAAATATTAACTTTATTGAATATAGGAGTTTTGAAGTGAGTCTTTTTAAGTAAATTTAATGGAATCATTTTCAATATGAATTTTAGAAAAATTAAATTTCAGTGTGTAACCTTTATCTATGTATCTTTAAAGATGCTCAGTATTATTATAAATATATAGAGTTATATTTGAATTTGTACTCATTAATATTCCAAAAAATTCTAGTGGACCCAATACTTACTATTTCAGTTTTCAAGTCTTTTAAAAATTATCAGAGGCTTGAATAATGTTTTCTTGACCTACACACCCCAAACTCACTCCCTTGTTCTTGAGTGAATGTATGTGAAATATTCTTCCTTCCAAGTAGGAGATCGATGAATTATCTTTATTTTTTTCCAATTTTGAATTAACCATAACTCATATTCCATGTTTAAATGTGTGTTACTAAGCTTAAAAATATAATAATCTTGAAATATCTCATGAATATTGGTTATTTAACAATTTTAAAATCATAGTAGAAGAATAACTTGTTAAAAAACACTTACAGTGAATATTATTTTTTTCCATGAATTAAAATAAAATAATTTACTTGGAAGATTTAATTTAATTAATAGGTCATTAATTATATTAATAAACCATAATTATAGCATTTCTTTGATAATAATTAATATTAAGGTTAATTACATGCTAAAAAATATTTATTGTATATTCTTATAATATTCCAAGAATTTAATGAGGATTTTTGTTCATTTTGAATAATTTTTCCATTTAGAATGTTTTTATTTTCTCAATATATAAATTTTAATAGATAATTATTATCACATGCTAGTTGATCATTATTATTATTTATTCACAAAAGGTTTATTAGTAATACTTGATATTAAGGAAATTATTTTGGAGAGATAAATAGGATAATCATATCTCATAAATTGTTTATATTTTTTCAAAATATAGAAATAGATTTACTTATAATTTTAAGAATTATTTTATAATTTTACAAATCATAGAATTACAATAGTAAAATTATCTCTTGAAATTATATTTTATTTTTTGAAATTATCACATGTTGTGGAATAATTATATGTGTATGAAATTATCTAATAAAAAGAAAATAAATAATTTTGAACAAAATACCTAAAATTAAATTTGAATATGGGAATTATAAGTCACTTTTTATAGTATTATCTATTTAATATTTTCTAATCAGAGTTATAAGTAAAATTCTAGATGTCAATGAAATGAAATTGGAATTATCACATATTTGAATAAATAATATTTTATGTTAAGGAGATTAAATAAATTATTAGGTTTTTATCTCATGCGTTTTATTATTATTTTGATGTTTCATCTTGTTTTTTTACTAGTTAGTGTGACATATATGTTAGGGAGTATTTGTTGTTGATTTTTTACCATGGTTAATTATTAGAAACTATTAAACTAAATAAAGTTGAATGATGTTATAATTTTAATGAATGCTGTACATGAATTATAATTACATATCATTTTTGAGTTTATTAAATATAGAATAAATACTTTAATAATGTTATATTGATATATAATTATAACTAGTTATTTCTTATGGGTTGGTTGGTGCAGAAAACTTATTCATTACAAACTAGTTAATTCAATATATAATTGAAATGTTTTTTATTAAATAATAATTTTTTGGTGCTGAACTAACTCATTATTGATTGTGGGAGGCTTAAGTGCCTTGATGTTATAGCCTTAGTTCACTTTATTGTGTTTGAAAATCATATATTGAAATATGAATGTATGATCTAGGGTGAATAGATACTTTTTTTGTTTAATGTAATCATTGATGGGATTGATTTATAACCTTGTGTGGTTAGAATATTTGATGATAAATGACTTGGAGGCATGGGGATATAATGAGGATTTATTATATATCAAGAATGTGGAAATCAGACCAGAAAGTATTGTTGGTTAATGATAGTGATACTAGTATAGATTATAGTTTATACAATGGTGAGAGATTGTCACTAGGGAAGTATAGAGGTGTTCAGAGTGGGTATTTATCAATGATATATTTATACATTATTAATAATTGATTGATTATTTCTTGATGGAAAAATTGCTGGATGTTATTTATATGATTGGTTTCCAACTGCTTGATACAGCCAGACTCTATGAATGACATGTTCATATTTGGTATGGTACCTTAGGATAAGTCATAGCATACCCATATAATTTATGAAATGATAATTTAAGTAATAAATAAATAGTATTGGTCTTTTCTGTTCATAAATGATGATAACATACTTGAGAATATAATAAAATAACAAATAGTTCCATTAACACCATGATTGGAAGATTAAAATTTTAATATTGTAAATTGAAGTGAAAAATATAAATTAATGGATAATTAATTAATTAATAATGATTTTTTACTAGTTTTATTATTTTATATCTAAACCTTGGCAGTGGCAGTTGGGTATCCCTTGTAATGATAGTGGAAGATGAGTATAATGCAAGTTAATTTTCCATAGTGTGGATGTACATGATAATATTTTATATAATTTTTGATTTTAATTTATTACCCCACCCACATCTCGAGGGAAACTAATTTTTTTGGTGGTGTTTTATCTAACATTTAGGATATAGAAGGAGCATATGGTTTACTTATCCCTCTCCCACACTCTCCCTTTATATTTAAATGAGATGGTGTATCCTTGGATATAATGGATTACGGTGTATGATGTGTTATTACCAGGGATGTGATGGATTATGATTTTACTATACATTTATATATAGGGATTAAAATATTGAGGTATAAAAAAAATGTCTATCTAGAAGTGTTGGTTTTTAATTTATATGGGTGTACATGTATGGGTTGCGATGGATTGAGGTATAATGCACCTAAACAATCTATAATGGATTCTGATAGTACACTTGGAAAATATTTGTATATGATGATGATGAGATATCAGGCTGCACAGGATGTATTAATGGTTTTTATACAATTTCATCTGGTGTAAGATAAATTATATGATGGATAATTATAATATATAGCCATTGGGGTGTGAGAGAAACAAGTCGATGGAGAAGTAGAAGAATTCTACCATTATATATATATATATATATGCATTTTATATATAATTATTTACTTCTATGAGTTATTTGAAGAGTGAACCATAGAGAGGATGAGAAAAAAGTAGTATTCAGGTTTAGGCAATGGGTTAGTTTAATTTATTTATTTATTAGCTGTTAGTATGATTATTTTACATTTTTAATGAGATATTTCTAGGAAGATCAAACTTAGTATACATTTTATTCTAACCCCGCTTATATATAAACTTTTTTTTGAAATAAATAGATGATTGGTTATTGATCTAGGAATTAAAAGTTCAAGGTGTTGTTCAAGAGCTATTGGAGCTTCGTGGTTGTTGTCGAGGATTCATCTTTTAGTATTTTAGTTTTAGTTGTATCTAGTTATGTATGAAATATCATTATATATATTTGGATTTATTCTTATTTATCCATGGTATTTCTTAGCGACTTTCTCATCTTATCTCTTACTCATAAAATATTTATGTGGGTAATTCCACCCATGTGTGTAATCTATATACCCTCATTGCTAGTTTCAAACCTATGGCTTATTGGATGTGGGGTTTATGGTTCAGTATCCCCCTTTATTCATTGCAATCCTAGAAGAGGTTCTTTTGGAGAAAGGGGGTCATGAAAGAGAGGTATCAAAGGTTTATAGTTGAGATATAATATAGAGTTTGGAGTTTAGTAAGATTGAGGATTCAGGGGTTGGTAGTGAAATAGTATCGCTTGAACTTAGTATGTATTGTAAATATGGGTTATTGGTTAGAAAATAATATTTTAGGTTCCCTTGTGATACGATGTAAGGTTCATCATGTTTACTAAACTTGATAAGTGAAGTGATATTTTTTTAGGGTAGAGACCTAGGAAATGATCATGCATTATTCTTGTTTTTCCTTGTATTTGACTGGGTTATAAAATGGGTATTAGGTTAAATTTAATACATGAATGAATTGAACTAAAATAATCTTTTTACCAGGTTTGGACTCCTTAATTTTTTTAGTTTATAGGAATGGATCTAGGTTTATGTCTTGTTAGGTTTAAATATAATATATTTAATAATATGCTCTGGAAATTTACCATAAAGTGTGGATCAATTATGAAAACACTTGAAGGAGGACACTTTGAGAGTTTTGGAAGTTGAGTCTACAAAGTGTGATAGATCTATTTTAGATCATGGGATGAAATATGGTTGGAGGAGGTGGTTATATCATTTGGTTTAAATCATTCTCATAAGGAACACTAGGTTGTTTTTGTTATGATGATGTTGCATAATACAGTTCGGTAGTGATGGATTTTGTTCCTTGGGGATTGTTAGGAGTTGGTTATTTAAGGGGGGATATTCTATGTTTAGTTTTTGGTCGGGTTTCTTTCATCAACCACAAGGGAATCTTGTTTGACGATGATGTTTTTTTCCTCTGCTTGGGAATTTTCAAGTCCTTATCTTGATATATTATGGAACAATCTATGAACTTTTTGAGCCATAATACTTAGACTGTTTTCATCTTGAAATGAAATTACCAAGGTCATCATCATTGATTGATTGCTAACCCTTCATAAAGAGTTCAGTAAAACCTCCTCATTTTATCAATTCAATCCTCCTATTAAATCCTTTATCCATGATTTTTTATTCCACTTCAACCTTTAGTTTCTAACCCACATTAAATTTCCTCTAGAGATGGTAAGTGTAACTATTTCCTTGGGTTTAATGTTGTGGTGGAGATATGGTATGGAGAAAGGGTTTTTCAAACCATGTATATATCATTCCATAAATCTCTCCTTTGGGTATGTTTTTTTATGATAACTTCTAGAGGTAGGTGATGTTATCATTGTATGCAATCTTTAACTATCTTCTCAGAACCAATATGGTGGATATTTGGTTCAAGAGAATGATTATTTGTATATATTCATTTATTTTTAAACAATATACTATTCTATTGGTCCTGGTGATATGGAACCTAGTTTGGGTGGAAATGGATACTATATATTTTTTCTCTCATTTAATTTCTTCCAAGTATTAGATTATTTTTCATTATGATTCAAATGAAATTCTTGTATGCGAGGATTTGTGCATGTGACAGTATTTATGATGTGTTTCCTATTTTCTGTGCTTTTATTTTTGATTTATTTATCTTTTATTAGTAATGTAAGTATGAATTCAATAAATATTAATAGAGGATACACTTTACCACTCCTGAATCATTATTTTATTCATGATTCATTTTAATGTTGTATGGGTGAGTCTAGGCCACCCAAAGAGGATAACACCATGGTTTAGTGGATTAATTCCCTCGATTTATGTACTTAAAACCAATCTATTTATGTTAAGATATGTGATTTTATTGGTTGATGAATATTATAAGCTATCAATTTTAAAATTCATGAAAGTAATGACCTTCACTTATGGTGAATGGTAAATTTAATTGGTAAAATTTTGTATTATATTCATGATAATGTCCTTATTAAATGAATATTTGTTAATAATACTAATTTTTTTAAAGGTTGACAATGTATATTGTTTATAACTCATGATTTATAATGCATTTTATTTAAATAAACTAGTTTTAAATTAATTGTATTGGTATGGACTTGGTAATAATTTTGGTAGTGCTGTGTTAGTTGTGTGAAAATTATTTGATGAAATCATGTAAATATTCTATCTTTGTAAGTTGTTATGGAAATCATATAAAATATGGAATTCTAGGAATCAATTTTGGAAATTTTAAATTTCTCTAAAATCATCAACCAATTCAATATAAAAAGTGTTAAAGTTTTAATTATAGTATTGAGTGGACTATTTTAATTTTGTGTTGCATTATAAATAAAATTTGTTAATTTAATATCTATATTGGTTATTAAATTAGTAATAAAATGTTTTTGGAAAAGCATATTTTTTGGTTACATGTATTCTTAAATAAATAACAATAGTTATTTTATAAAGATTTAATTTATTTTAAAAATATTTTTTTACTAAATGAATTGGGCATGTTTTACAAAGATGGATTTTGATTATGCCTTATTTTATAAAAGGGTTAAAAGTTTTTCATTTAAAGGTTTTCTAAGCTACTGTATATTAATGAAAAAGTCCTTATAAAAATACATAGAATCAAACTTTATAATTTCTAAAAAAATATAATATTAAATTTTTTGATGTATGTTTAGTAAGAAAGTATTTATTTGAAATCCATTTTTATGTTTTGAACTCCTTAACCAGAAGAATGTAATAAATTATTATAAGAAGATGTTTCAACCAAAGAGCGTTCCTAGGTAAGGAATTAAAGGGTCAAATGATGATTATAATTTTATCCTTTTTTATTATGTAAAGGAGGTTCCAAATCCAGTAATTTACATTAGATTCACCATTTCGTTTCCCTTAGAGGCATTTTCTGGCCCAAATGATTGATGGAAAGGGGGTTCAATGGTGTGAAATAATTGCCATTGGGTATAATCTATTCAATGGTCTCCAAAGGATTTTGTTTATGGAGATGTAAACACCTAATGAATCTCATATCCATGATTCATATAGCTAATTTCCCAGGGTAGGTTCTTGTTGGGTAACTTGGCCAACGATACTTAAGAACTCCCATTGTTCAAGAAGACAAGAATTGGGATCATCAAACCCTTTTGGGGGTAACAATATCCTATTATGGGGATCTCTTATAGATTTAAGATATGTTCATGAATCCTTAGTTTATTTCCAATTTTTTTCTGTTGATTAACCCTAATGTAATGATTGATCATAACCACACATTGGTTTGGAATCATCTATATCTATATAATGTTCTCTATCAATGGAGGTATCTGTGTATATCTGAGGTTCTTCATCGATGTTACCCTTTTGTGGATAGATAAAGGATTCCTTGATTATTTATTAAGATGATATTAGTTTTAAGTCGCACGATGGGGCACTCTTGTGTAAACTATCATCCATGGGGGGTGGGAGTTATTTCGATGTTGGGATTGAACCCATAAGATGGGATTCCTACGTATCCTTTTGAGAGGACTCAGAACCCATGAAGTTCTATGTCACTGAACTGGACACATAACTTTTTAAGGTCATGTGAAAATTACCCAACCATGTAGCTTAACATCATATGGAAGAAAGGTGCAGGTGAAGTGTTCCTGGTAAAGGATTGTGTGGGAATTATGATGAATTGGTTTGTGGAACTTGGAAGAGATTTGGTCTGCAGGGTGGATACAAACCTACCAGGAATGTGGCTTACAGAACATTAGGGTGATTTGATTTGGATGTTGGGTTTGGACCTTAGGGATGATTCTTACATATCCCAATTAGTTGAGAAAAAAAAAACCCACATAGTTCAGCAAGACAATGGCATACACCTTAAAGGATTCCCATTAAATAGGAAATTATTAGGTCTTATGCATGGAAGCCACCCATTTGGATTGAAGTTGGTTGTGGATTACTCATAAGAGCTTCCCATTTGGTGATGTTTGAGTGAGAATATGGACCTTTGAAGTTTGAAGTATGGTTTTGGGACTTTCTCCATGGAGGAGTCACATTTGAGATTTGGGATCATGAAGATCTTATAATCACTATTGACCATTAAGCACACGTGAGTCATGCTCAGTGTGAGAAAAAAAATAATTAATAGATATTATGATCACACAATCTCATATTATCCACTATAGGATGGTACTGGATCCCAAAGGGAGAGAGAAATGGATTTTATTAAGCCTATTTATCTTATTATTTTCATATATAGGATAGTCACATTTAGAAATCTATCCAGTTATGTCCCAGGTGAAGTAAAAGAGGAGCAATGGTGCCGCCTCCTGTCAGAAAATATAGGGGATTTCTCCATATGATTTCCCTATAATCGATTCCTAGAAAGTAGAGGATGTTCAACACTGGCCCTCATCAAAGGTAAAGTACACTGGCTCCTCTCAATCCCTAGAATTGATAGGTTTGTATTAGTATCCAGTGGTCAGAACCCGCATTACCATGAGAATGTAAACTTGAGGATATTCTGAGGGCCCGCCTTTCTATGGATATTACCCACATGACTCCCATTATAATGGGTGTGTAAACTCAAAAGGGAACGCATATATGTTTGATGATATCATCATAAATTAGTGGTTTATTTAGAATGGGCCTTATCCTAATATTGTTGTAATGGTTTACAGAGGGTCCAACATGGGGGATAATGAAATGACAGAAGAGAACGAATGGGGACAAAGTGTAGAATTCCCTAGGATACCCCATTACACATAGCATTATCATACATGGAATTAGGTTCTCCCCACATATCATATTTTCAGGAAGGTATGGGTAATTTTCACATACTATTGTGGTATGAAAACATGAGTTTGGCCTATGTAGTGTTTGACAACATGGATATGATTCCCTCATGCATAGCGTTTTACTACATTGGGCCAAGTTCCACCCATGTAGAGTTTTTCTATGTAGGGATGAGTTTCTATAAAATATTTCTTTTTTATGTGGGATTCCTATGTTCAAAGGGTCAATTATTAGTGCAACTTGTGGGATTATGTCCGCATAGGAATTTGGGTTTGGGGACAACCAGATGAATTTTATTTCCTTCTTAATACTTTGTGATGGGATTTACCTATGGGTAATCATCGAAGGGCTCTCATTTTCATAGTACACTGATTTACTCCTCTAGGTTTCTTGGTCTCTTCATACATATGAGTCTCTTTTAGGTTCCCATAGTAGTATATTTATAGAATAACAGAGGGACCACATATCAGCATTACCAGTTTTCCATGGTAGGCCATGTAGAATCTTTTGCAGGATCCCATTAGGGATTTAGTCAGTGGGGAGTCATCCTTTTTTGGCACCAAAATACTCTCATATCCACACAAATGAATTCATTTCATTTGTAGGGATTGACAATACCACCTCTCTATATGAATGATTTAGTTCGTAGGGGGCGCTTGTTTACGAGTGAAAAAATAACCACCTCTTCTCAAAAAATTATTTAATTATCTTGTGGGAACCACCAGTTCCACCCTTTTCGAAATTTATTTTTCATTTTTATGTTCTTCATTGAGCAATATAATTCCATGAAGAGTGGTGGTCCATAAAAGTTTTTTTTCGTTATTTTCACACCCTTTTGAAAATTACTTACAATCTTCTTCTTGGTTTCATTTCTACCCTTTTACTATACTAATATAATTCTCCTCTTAAATGTTGAATTTTTAGGACCAAACAAATGACCCCCATTAGAAAGGGTTCTGATTGGGATAAAGAGGAGACTGTTACGATGTATATGTTGTATTAATTTGAATGGAAGATCATAAAATTATCTAATTTTTTCCTATACCAAGGGAATTATTGATCATAGTTTAATTATTTGTAGGGTTATAATAAAAACCATACAATCATTATGTATTTTATATTATCACCCTAATTTTTTTCCGAATTCCATGGTGGTGTAGGCTTAACGGGTATAAATTGACTTTTTCATAGGCCACCCTTTATAGGTATTTGAACTAACAATATTTATGCCTCTTTAATTTTTGATTTATTGATATTTTTTCAAAACCAAACAAAGTGTATGTCTAGAAAGATGACACTCAACATTTTACCCAGGGTCCCCTTTGTAAGTTTTCAACTTGGTGAGTTTTGTGTCTTTTTTCTTGGGTACTTTTGAGTCTTAAAAATAAGACTAACATTTTTGATTTTTTAGGTCGAATAGATTTGAACATGAATTATAGGTCAAGGGCCCCAATGGGGTTTATTGGATGAGAATGTACTAATATATTTTATACATGAATGGGAGATTTTTCTTGACCATAGTTTTATGATTTATATATAAGAAGAATGATACAGGGAAATTATGAAAGGATTAACCATAAAAATTGTTTCCAACATAATGTTAATGGGGAGTAAGAAAATAGAAAAATCCTTTTATGGGGATGAGTTCTATTTTGGATGATATGGATTTTTTATGGGAAAATTTTGGAGATCAAACTAGGCCATATTATGCATTGTCAAATAGTGGTTTCCCTATGATAGTTAACTTCCATATTCAATGGTAATGTAATTTTATGGGAATTCAGATTTTTTTATAAGACCACAGTGGGTGACCTATCGAGGGGGAGAAGTCTGATAAGTACGAGGGTATCCGTATCAATATTGATCATGAATGGGAAACCACTCCTACATGAATTTGGATTGTGTAAATGAGGGTTTAAGTATAGTATAGTTTTTAACATCATGTAATTAGGAAATGGGTGGTGACGTTAAATTTATTAATTAAAAGATGTTCGATATTTTAAAATTTAAGATCACTTTACTCTGAACAAGGGGTAAAAGATTCACCCTTTTTAAAATAGTTTTATGGGGTATATTCTATCATCTTTAGGAATGATGGGGAAAATGGTTTTAATATACAATCAGGGGGTTTTTTGAATCCAAGGAGTGATGTAGGATGTAAATGTTATAGGGAATACGGTGGTAGGAAAAGACTCTTGTGAGGAAGAATTTGTCTTTGTTTCATAGGCCTTTTTGTGGGCAACTTATGAAGAGCCAACTGGGCATATTTTTCATAGTCAAATAGAGGTGTCCCCAAGACACTAGCCCCACATTCTTGATGTATAGAGAAGGTTATGGGGATTTAGACTGTTCTAGAAATAGAGTTTGGTTTGTGAAAGAAGAGAGACTGAACATGAAAGGGATATTTTAAGTTGACATTTACTGGTAATAGGAAGATATGTTTTCCTTGTGTGGGTATGATAAAATTTCCTATACTGGTCAGACCCATGTTTAGGGAAGGGAAGTTGGTTTCATTTTTTTTTGTGGATGGACCCAATATTAGAGATATAGGTGTCACTATATATCCTATAAGGGTAGAAATAAATCCATACATAGTTCTTGGAAGGTTTTCCATGCATGTCTGACCAATTCCTAGGGAGAGGGAATTTATTTTACTTTCCTATAAAGATTTATCTCATGGATAAGAACACAAGGGAATTTTTTTATTATTGTATTTGGAAATTTATTGTGCAGGTTTAAACCATATACATGAAAAGATGGTACATTTTTATCCCATGAATAGAACTGAGATACGATATTCCGGTTTCATTAAATATCTTATGATGGAAGAAATCAAGCTAGATGTAGTTATTTGTAGTTTTCTAATGCTTTTCTGACCCATACATTAGGAAGGGGAATTTTTAATCATTACTATGGCTGGACCTAAGGTTAAAAATTTGGTGTCAATACATATCCCAAAATATGGGAATCAATCCATATGAAAATTTTAATGAAAATTTCTCTATATAGTTCTGGTCTATTTTCTGGATGGGTGCATGTTTTTTAATTTTTGGGTGGATAAAACATGATTTAAAAATCCAAGAATCGTTACATATTCTATATTTATAGGAATCAAGATATAAATAGTTCTTGATATCCTGCCGTTTTAGTGTCATGTGATTAGTACATTTTCCATTAAGTTTAATGTCATGCGGTGATGAAAAATTAGGGGCTTGTAGTTTAAGGTTATACGAAGAGAACCAATTGTTATATAAACCATATTTAATTTGAGGATAATTAGGATAGGGTGATATGACATTCCTCTAAAGTGAGGGGTCAATAGAGTGTATAACATGATTCTTAGTATTAACGGATCAAGATAAATGATACTAGGTATAGAAGAAATTAGGTTTACAAAGGTAGGGAAACCTTCTGTCGAGGAAAAATTTTTCTCTGGTTGACATGCCCTTTTTTTGGGAAACTTATGCAGGTCCATCTAGGGAATATTATGCACAACCAAATAGAGGTTCCCCCATGAAACTGTCACTCCACTTCTGATGGATGGGGAGTTTTTATGAAGATCCGAAATCACCCAATACAAAGAGTTTGATTAATGGAAAGGATATGTCTAGTCATTTAAGAAAAATTCAGGCCATGATTTTTCATGGATTTATAAATTACCTTCAAATATATTAATCATACATAGGGGAAATTTCTATTTCTTTGATAGATCCCTAAATAAGGGACCCAAATTTGAGATCTCTTATGTAAATTTTTGTACAAGAGACAATGACTTTTTTATTTTCTTTTATCGATAGATGGGGATAGGAAACAAGGGCTAGGAATTAATATGTATCTCGTGGGAATGAGAATTAATAGATATGAAGTTCTCGAGTAACCCTTTAGTTTAATGTCATGTGGATAGGGATTTAGTGTTCCTTTTATGGTCTTTCTACTAGGATGATGACAACCATGATATGGATTGATATACCATGGTTAGGTGGGGGAATCACCTACTGAGCATCCTAATCCCACATAAGTTTCTTTTTGGTTTGGGAAATAAGTTGGGGAAAGATTCATTATAATACCTAGAGGTGATGGAAGGAAAGATATGGTTCTTTAGGATTTGTGGTGGTTAAGAATAAGAATAAATATCTGGATGTTTCTACATATCCTCTATGGATAAAAATCAAGCCATATATAGTTCTTAATGGTAGGATGGTCCCTGTTCATATCCAACTCATACAAAAGGAGTTGGTTATTTGTGAACATGGCATGATCGATGACCAATGTTTAGGGTGATGTAATCTGATGTGGGGGAATCATGATGGTGCCATTTAGTTTATCATCGTGAAACTAGGATGTTGGTAGCATAGTTTAACATCATATTTTGGGGACAAAGGTAAAATAAGTGTTCTAATGGGAGGTTCATGGCATAACCATTATGACCTGACATAAACAAGGACTTAAGAGGTCCTATGACAAACCACATTCTTCTAAAGAAAGATCAGGACTAGGGGATAGAAGGTTGAGTGGATTTATGGATGAGCCACAATATATGATTTATGAGAATCACTATGTATCCCATGTGAATGTGAATTAATCCACACATAGTCCTTGAATGAAAATATCCAGTATAAGTTTGGCCCATATGTAGGGAGGAGTCATTTTGTTATGGATGGAACCAATATTGAGTATATGGGCATCACTATTTATCCTAAAAGAGAAGGAATCAATCCATACATAGTTGTTGAACATGGAATTATAGATGACTGATTCTAGGGGTGGTGTCCTCTCAGTTTAAGACACCGTGGTTCCATGTAGTTTAATGTCATATGATAAGGAAATTTATGGTCAAACTATGATAAGGATGATTTTTTATACCAGAAAGAAACATAATACTATGTGAAAGAGACACTGAGGCCAAAGGCTAGTAAGAAAATAATCCCGTGGATAGAGGGAAATTTGTAGTTAGGACTATCATGTAGAGTCTAGGCATTACTATGTATCCTGTGATGGAATAAATCAAGCCACAAGTAGTTCTAATTGGGAAATATCTATAAGGGTGTGATCTATTTTACAATGGAATCAATCAAGACACACATAGTTCAGGATAAAGAGAATTATTATGAGGATCTAGATGTTATACAGGAACATGCGATTTTCATATTTCTCTTGCATAGATTTGGCTCATGTGTGGCGAATTGAAGATTGATATGATGATCTCTATTCATCTTTAAATCCCGTGGTAAGAATGATTTACCATGAAGCTTATCATTGTGTGGTAAGGATAATAAACCCTAGTTTAAGGTCCTAGAGTTTGGACTAGGGAGGTGAGCCTCTCAATAAGTTATGGGCTTCATGCGGTGGCATAACAAAACCAATGTGAATGAGGAAAAAAGGTATATATAAAATACTTATTAATTATTTAGGAGGCTTGAATATAGTTTTGATTCATGATGTTTAGAATTGGGTTTCTAGTTTAAGGTCATAGAGTTTGGATCATTTGTGGAATTTATCATGTTGTAGTCAGGATAATGGTAACGAAGTTTAACATAATGTAGTGGAGACAAACTCTATACAGTTTAGCATCATGTGGTTAGGATGATAGGTGTTCTGCGGTTTAGCGTCACGCGGTAATGACATTTTTTCCCATTGAGAAGGGGAAAATACCTGGTGTTCCTTTTTAGGTCTTGTTTCTAGGGCTATAGAAACCCTTCTATGGATTAATATGACTTGATCATACCAAGAATTCCCTATTGAAACTACTAAGACCATATGAGCTATACTTGGTGTGAGAAACAAGGGTAAGTGAAGGTTTATTCCACCAAAAAGAGGTGACATATCAAAGGATTGGGTCATTTTTTGAATTTTTGGTGGATGGACTAGGATGTGGAATTCGAGGGTTGCTACATAACCCATGTGGATAGGAATCACGATATACATAATTCTTAATGAATATTCCCAATCCAGGTCTGACCCATACATAGAGAGAAGGAGGCATTTTTAACTGTTCCTTTTGGGTGGCTAAACCAAGATGTAAAAATTGTGGTGCTATATAACATATTTTCATCAAGTAACTCAATTTCATCCATTAATTTATAGGATTTATCATATATAGATAGTTGATCATTGATGAAAACATGAAGGGAAGGCAATTTAACTTTGATGGGAAGGACTTCCCCTATCCCATATACTAATGAGTATGTGGTTTCCTAAGTGGTAGTGTGGGTGGTGGTTCAGTAGGCTGAAAAAGAATGGAGGATATTGTCCGAATATGAATTCATGTCCTTATCTAACAACTTTTGGAGTATATGGGATATGGTATTGTTAAAGGTATCTATCTTCCCATTAGCAGTTCCATGATAGAGGGATGAATGGTTTTTCTTGATTCCATACTTCTAATATAATATCTCCAATTCAGCAGAATAGAAATTTATGTCGTTGTCCATATGTATGGGGTACGACCTCATCCCATTTATAATAGAAGTCGATTTCTTTGAAGATATAAATGAATTTCTTGGCCACAATGAGAGGATATGGTCCCATGATGTCCATTTTTCACATGAAAAAACCAGAAGTACTTTGGTATGTGAAGCAACTCTAGGGGTTGGTGGATGAAATTAGTATGCACTTGGAAGGAATGAAACTTATTGGTAAATTTAGTACAATCCAATGATAAAAAAATCATGTAGTGTCCATGTCTTCGGCTTTGATGAGAAATCTTGAATCTTGATTGGCGGTCACCATAGGTCCTAGTGTGTACTTTCCTCATGATAGTGACTATCTCTTCTCCATCAATGCACCTAATAAGGACCCCATAAAGGCCCCACTTGTAGAGTACCTTCTATTTATTTGTTCCTTCATACATAAAAAAGTTAATTTCTCATCTCCATATTATCTCTATCCTAACCCAATCTGGTGAGAGTTACCCCTTTTGAAGTTAGTACACAATGGACATCATCCAACCAGTGGTAAGACCATATAGATTAGGGATGGGGATCATATCATTGATTTATTCCATGTTTGACTGGAAAAATAATAAGATTATCTGATAGTGTGCAATGCTAACAATAGTTTCATCCTAGACTGGATAAGCCAGAGATGTGGATACATTTTCCAATGTGCTAGCCTGTGCATTTTGTGATTAGGGGACATCATTCAATGTCCTTTATTAAGGTAATTATGTTATTATTAATTTGATTTGGTATAATTGGGGATAATTTCTTCCCTTTTTATAGCATAATCTCAGTTAACATGTTTAATGACTAGTTCTAAATCACCTTTTATCTTCAAGTTTTTTACTTGTACTTGGAGTGCCTTCTCTAGCCCTGCAATGAGTGCCTAATATTATGCTTCATTATTCATGCACCCATACAATATTATGAAGGAGTAAGGCATGAATTCCTTTTCCAGATATATAAGTATGACTCCCAACACCACTTTCTCGATTTTAGGGGATTCCATCCTTTTTTCTTTTGGGATTCTAGATGCACCTTGGAAAGGAATTTCAAATATTCAGGGGCCTTCTTGAACAAATATAACCTCTTCTTTGGTAAGTTTGGTATCTAATAAATGCATTTCTATTGAGGAGTGATCTTATAAAAAATCTGCTAAAGCCCGTCCTTTGATGTTTTTTTGAGGCATGAACTAGATGTAAATCTGCTATAGGATGATCGACAACCGTGATTAACATCTAATAAACATTGTAAGACATTAAATTTATTTAGTGGGTTCCTATGACAGAACAAATAGACTTCATGATGTTGTAGATGGTGCCTCAATTTTTGTATAGAAAATAACTGAACCAAATATCTTTTCTCGATATCTGGGTAATGAGTCTCATCATAAATCATGGTTTGTATGAGATAATAATGGTTGTTTCCACTACCTGAATCATTATTCTATGCAAGGAAGACACCTTCGAATTTTCATAATGAAGTCACATAAAAAATGAGTGGTCTTCCTTCATCAGGAAACATTTTCACTTACAGAATTAATAGATACTTCTTAATTATTTAAAATTCATCATGAAAATCACCGGTACATTGATATAAAACCCGTTTTTTCATCAACTCAGTAAAGGGAAGACATTTTCTTACAATGTTGGATATGATACATCAAATGTAGGGAAAGTGTCTATGATGTCTTCTAAACTTGGTGATATTATGTTGATGTGGAATGATAGGGATAGCCTTTGTCTTCTTGGGGTTGACTACAATGCCACAATGGCATACAACATAGCCATGAAAATTTCATGAGATAACAAAAAAATCAAATTCTAGGGGGTTCATTTTCAATATTTTTTCAAATTTTGTTGAAGAATATTTCAATATATGATAGGTGGTCCAAGAATTTTCATGATTTAACTAACAATTCATCAAAATAATATTCAAAAAATTTTCCTAGAAAGGGTTTGAAGATGCAATGCATGAAACGTTGATATGTGGAATACACATTATTTAAGCCAAAGAGAATTACATGATAGTAAAATAATAACTGGGTCCCTAAAGATAATAGCTTCTTTATATTCTTGGGTTATTCATATTTGGTTATATCTTGAATATCCACCCAAGAAAGAGAGAGCCTGCTATCCGACAGTTTTATCGATTAGAAAATCTATGATCAGGACTGGGAAATAATCCTGTGGACAGTGACAATTGAGTTCTCTAAAATTGATTCAAACCCTAATTTTCAATTATTCATTTCAATAGAGACTATATTTTACAAACACATGGGATATTGAACATCCTAAATGAAGCTGACTATGATGATATTATTTTACACTCTATTTTTTCATAATTTGTTGACTGTGTCCTTTTGGTTGCTTATTCACAACCCCAATGATCATATGGAAGGTCGAGGTGGTGTGTGTAAACCTTAGGATTGTGTCTTGGAATTTATGTATTATTCCAGGAGAAATAATATTTATGATTCCCGAGGAAGGAGGTGCAAAACTATTTCTCTTTGGAATACATAGCTTCACTAATCAGGGTGGGCCATGGATCTTCTTCCATACCCAGATTTATTTCCCTATGTTCATCAATTTTGGTAGATATTCCCTCCTCAAAAGCTAGAGGGGAATCCCCAAGGGATTCATCCTTTTAATCTTATTTCTCTTATTTTGATGGGGAACCAATTTTCGAGATGATCTATCAAGAGTTGAGAGATAAGTTAATATATCTACATTTAGAAGATGAAGTGAAGTTTTCTGAACCAACTAGGATTGAGGGATCTTCTTGAGAGGATGTAGTGAGAGATAGAGGGATGTATTATTCCTCTTATTCCTCAGGGATCAAGGTAGGGTCGTCAGGTATCTCTGAGTATATATTGAGGTAATTTCCATTCAAGCATTCACCTTTATCATGGGGGTAAGTATATTCCTCAACACTATTAGACTCAGTGGTCATGACTAAAATCATGAGGATTCTTGAACATGCATCTAAACTTAGACTCATACACCCAACCTGATTCATGGGAAGTATGTATTCTCCACAATTATATTTGAAGGGGTTAGTTGGGATCATTTTACAAACTATTTAATGTGGGGACCCTATAAATACCATCAACCTATCACTACTACCCTTTCCAATGAAAGAATCCTACATTGATATAATGCCCCTCTTAGGATTTGAACAAGGCCTTATCAGTGTATAATGTACCGATTTTTACATTAAAAAAATATTTGATGCACTGATAGTAGGATGAAGGAATTTATACATTTTTTTTTGAAATAAAGTCCTTTGAAGTAAAACATTGAATGCTATTTTTTTCCATACAACTTTAAATTATGAGTCCGAAACAAGGCCTCCAATCTGAGTCTTGAGCATGATTTGGACCAATGAATTATTATAAATTTTTCAATAGACTTGAAATGTTATATAAAAAGGTGATATATTATCTTCATTATAACCCAACTGATGAAGTGTTTTGACACTAGGATGAGATTAACACCAGCGCCATTGTCAATGAAAACGTTTTGGTTATCAACAACATTTATCTTACCAAACACATATAAGGGTCTAATGTATCCCATTATAACAGTGCATTCATCTTGATTTGTGAAGAAGATAACCATGTGGGATTCATTGGAATCAGTATCTGTTATATAAACTTTGGTGGTGACCACTTTAGTTTCAAACGCTTGGAGACTAAGAAGAGCCTCTATGAGTACCTTCTTGAGATCGTTCAAAAGACTTAGGGAATCCAAGATTGAAAATTTATCAAGTACCAAGTCCAATTTATTCATAATATAATACTTCTGGTCAAAAGGATGGCTCTTCCTAGTATGGGGACACTATTTTATAGTCACTTTAGGGACTTCAGTACTTGACGTAGATGGATTGGCCCCCAAGATAGAATCTGGAGGTTCTTTTGTTATTTTTGGGTTAGGCCAGATAAAACTTCCTACAGGTCAAGGGAGATTAAACACCCATTCATTTTCTAATGTATATTCTATAATGATTAATCTAGAGTAATTTCTAGAAGGTGAAGGGAGATTTTCTTATTTCTCTTGTGTTTGATGAAGGGGTCTTTTGTGAGTTACGACAACATTGACGGTTTGAGAAGGAGTAAGTCTAGAGATTCTACTTCTTCCATGGATGAACCTTCCTTGGTACCACCATATTTTACCACCTATTTTTATATTTCCATAATTGGGTGTGGGGAACTCAATTTCATAGAAGCACTCTTTACCAAATAATAGTTCCATTATGTGAATGAAATTAATGGAGCCAAATATTAACTCCTGATTTGATGATGACTTTTCCCGGATGACTACTTCTGGCGGTGTCATTTGGAGGGGTGGTTCCTATTCATTCATATATAATGGAATAAAATATGAGAGGGTTAAGGATAACTTTTTCCTTGACAAGGGTTAGTCTTCCTGCACTTTCACCTTTCCTTTTTGTTCTTGTTGTTTTTTGAACAGTTGGCTTGTAGAGGGTTATGGAGCTGAGGATGTCAGCTGCATTACAACATGAGTAGATGTGGCCATAGTTGGTTGTTACAACTATTCTTATAGAATACCATGATTTTGGTTGATTTTTATTTTATTCATCCAACTATTTAAATTTTTTTCTCTCATTCTAAAAACTTATTTCCACTCATCTCCTTCATCAAGAGAAGTAGTGGAAACATATGCAACTTTTGTTGGTGGTGGTCCTAGTTTTACTTGCTTGAGATCTATCATTTTCTGTAGGAGGTCTTTGAAGATAAAAAATTCTAGGATAGTGTGTTCTAGTATCTAATGAAATGGAAAATAATATGGATGGTCATCAAGACCCACCTTGTTAGGTCTTTTCGACTCCAGTAGCTGGAGTTAATTGTAGTTCATGGTGGCTCTAAATTATCCATAGACTTGATCATCTTGTAATGAGTAGACTTTATTCCTCCATTTGTAGATTTGATTTCAACTGGGTCCCTTATGATTATCCTTTCATGGTGGCGGTTTCTGTTAAAACCCAAAGGGCCCTACCCGATTCAGTGTAGGCCTTGGAGCCGGAGAAGATACAAAGTCTAGATTAAGCATGTTTAAAGTCGATTCAATATTTCCCTGTCTTTTTTCCTCGGACTAGTGGGGCTATCAAGAACATGACGTCAGTCTATTGTATGGAGTCTTATATATTTTAGGAAATAATAAAGAAATATAAAGACCCACTTGTATATTTCACAAGGATGAGTTGCATTCAAAAATCATTATGATAGTTGTTGATGCACATAGAAAGAATCAAATTTGGAGGAGTGGCCGACGGAAAGAGAATGTCATCCTTTTCCATCTATAAATGATGTATGAGACTCACTCATTCTCTACCTATATATAGTTTGAGAGAACTCTAACTGTTATATTTGGAAGCGTTGAGATGAACTGGAAATGGAACCGCTGATGGAGATCCTCCCATCCTATTTTTTATTGAGCTTGAAAACTAGTGTACCATACCAAGGCCGACCATTGTCGTGTTTGTACGAAGCATCTAAGTTTCACAATTTTTTATTTCTATGGGGTTCCCATCATGTGATCACAATAAGATGAATAGTGAATCATATTTTGTTTTGGGTCTCCTATATCCATTGAATACTAGGAATATAAGACTCCCAAAATTTGGTGGTGGGCGAGTTTTACTCACCCAATTGGGGTTAGGTTTCCATTCCGAATGTATTAGTGTGTGATGGTATTCCCTAGATTCTAATCAAGATAATGATAAGTCAATGGTATTTATAAGACCTTTATGTGTGTCCTATTATACCTGATCTTGGGTTTCCATAGAATTATATAATATTTGATGTTATGGTTGTAATTATACTTGAGGCAGATGTCCAATCGGGGGTATCTTTTGTGGATTTTTTTGAACCTGTTCTGGTTGTCTCGTTAATGGATGAAAAAATTAATATCCTTTTGTGATTGGGTTTAGGTAGACTGATGGTCCTGGAACCATGATGGGTGGGAATCTTGGTCTTTCTTCATTTTCTGAGATAAACCCTTATGGATGAGATACTCATACTATAAGAGTATAATGAGGTTCTTTCCAGGGAGAATATTCGATACGATAGCTTCCTTTGAGTAGCTCAACTTTGATTCACCTCAAATCTTTTATTTCTTCCTCTTTATGAGTGAACATATCTTTGAGCATAGGAATATTATTATCATTGAGAGGACTAGGTGGGTCATATTATACATTTTTTTATTATTCTATGTCTCAGTGGTTTTTTGTGGAGGTAGAGGAGGATTGATCAGGGGAATTTCAAGATTTAGGGTGTCCCTATGATTTCAGGTAAGCACACATTCATTTTTAGTGTATATCATATTTTGGGTGGAACCATGATCTACCTATCATTCTATATTTTCATCATTTTTATGTGTATTCTAAAGGATTAATTTTGATGACTTTATTTGATGCATAACACATTGCGGGTGGTGTAACAAATGCTGAGTGGTAGAAGAGTTGTTTACATACTTTGTTGGATCTTATCTTTCCATTCTAGGATCCCCTTATTGCTTATTGGAGAAGGGTAACTCAGAGTGAAACACTATACAAACTTTACACATACTCCCTTTTGGTGGAAATGGCTCATATTATGGGATGAAATGAGAGAGCTCTATATCTTTCGTCACCCCTAAATGGGAAAAGAATAATTTCCACTAGGTGGGTGGTTGAGGTAAAAATTACCTAGCCCCATGTGTTGGGGATTTTTTTGTTCTCTTGTTTTTATTTATTTGACTAGATTTGTTGGTACTATGGATACATTTTGTGTTAAAATCTACCCATCCCTATAGGATAGGGATGATCCCATACTATGGTGATTGCTGCTACTATTGCCTCTTTCTTGATATCATGCATTCTTATTCGAGTGTTATCTAGACATGGTGTTAGGTCTACACCTGAACTATTTATTTCTAAGGACATCAAGACTTCCTAATGATTAGATTCCCTTAAGAAGGAACCTTAATGAAAGTTATCTATTTATTGGTTCATGAGTTTTTTGATGGATTTCTCTCATCAGTCTTACTACTTTTAAGACTTTATCAATACTAGTTCTTGTCAGGTGTGTCACCTTTACAGAATGTGGATTTAATTTGTTTTTTTCTTTGGATAGTGACATTAAAGGATTCCATTTACAACGTGTTTTTCTGAATAGGTAATGGGGTAAAATTTAAATCTATATGCTATCCCCGTCCCTAGATATAAAAACCAGACGAGGAATCACCGATAAGATGACACAACATATGTAGTGCAAGGAGGTAGGTTAGTTAAAGTTATTTATTAAACCTCTATAATTATGGTCACCACATAGATGGAAGGTCATGAAAGCTAATTTTATGATGAGGATATCCCAATATATTTTCATGGTATTTGTACCCATCATAGAGAAATAATTTAATTTTAAACTGGAGGAGAGTTTTCTAGAGATTGAGACGAATGTTATATATGAATTCTTCCTAAAACTCTATTGATATGTTGAATTGAGAAGGGGATATGGGGGAAAACATAAGTGTTAGATCATCCTTCGATAATTTTATTCTCATGACCATAATATCCTTCTGTTCTTCCGTTATGGACTCATCTACTAGGTCTTCCAAACTTGTATGCTTCTTGATGATCTGGTCATAAATAGCGGGGACAAAAGAGGTCTCATTGATATGTGAATGATATGGGAGTGTCTCGGAAGATGAGAATTTCCCTAGGCCATCTCTAAGTTGGTAAAGGATGTCTCTTGTTACTGATATGAGATTTAACTTGTTTTACTCTATCCCTCCTGGTGCTTTTACATATGAGGGTTTTCTTGTATTCTATTTGGAAAAGGGAGGACCTTCCTGATGATATAGAACTTGACTGTGGGGATGAACTTCATAGTTGGTTCCATAATGGTAAGGACTACCATCAATTATTAATGTCCTATTGGAGAGATAAATTTTATAGTGTATACCCTAGGGAGGACCATTAGGGTAGACAATAGTAAAGGGATGACCTTATGGCTGAAATAAGATGACACTATGGAGAGGACCTTTGTAGTTGATTCCATAATGGCAAGGGATAACATCATAGATTATTGTCTGAATGCTCAGATAATTTCAATAGTGTATACCTTGGGGAGGACCTTCAGGGTAAACGATAGCAAGAAGAGGCTCTTTTTTATGAAATAATATGTCATTACAGGGAGGAACTTTGTAGTTGATGCAATAATGTTGGGGACTACCATGATAGATTGTTGTCCAAATTCAAGGAGAATTTATACAGCGTATATCCTGGGGGGGGGGGGCATGAGGGTCGAAGAAATCAAGGGGTGGAAATTATTACTATTAGATATTTTGACCATAAGGAGGGTTACTATAATGCTTATCAAGAGATGAACTCTCATGATCGGTCATTTCTTGACCACAAAGTAATACTTTTTGGTACATGCACAAAGGAGGACCTTTAGAGCTACTAGTAATAATGTTTAAGGAGGAACTTCACAACTTATTCTACCACTTTAAAAATTTGGCAATGGGTTAATAGGATCCAAAGCCACAAAAAATGAGTGTTTTATGGTTTTAAGAATTCCATCTTCTAGCAGAGCATGGTCATGAGTTTTCTCTTCATTTTCTCATTTAATTTGGAATGATTTATTTATAAGATCTATTTTATATGAAAATAGGGCCTCTTTATGTGGGTTATGACCTTCATAAATGGGTTCCTATTTGAGCGGATCCCATGGTGCTACTGGGATATACTAGAGAGAATATTGACTTCTGTTAGGGATATATTTCTACCCTATAATGGACAATGTGGTAGACCAGTGTCCCCCAATTGGAATGCATATTTGTGCCTGATCCAATTGTAAATTTATTGAGGAATAATTCCAATAAACCTCATGTATGGGAGAAGGGATGCAATTATACTCTAGATAGACCATCCAATTCTGTAGATGAGTCACCCCACTTGGGGAAGCAGGGTTGTGACCCCGAATCCTTTTTATTTCCATGGATGTGATAACATCTTAAAAATTCTATAAGATATGGTTCATAATTTCTGTAGAAGAATAAGTCATTTAAAATATGTATTGAGATACATATATTGATGGAATGAGAATGTATTCCCATTAAAATTTCAAAATGTGGATATGTTCCTGCTCTAGTCGTCTATTTTCTTCTAGTAGGTACTGATAGTTTTCTTATGTGGGGGTAGAGGAATGAGATTGACACTAGATTATTGCAGGGATATACCAACTGATTTCTATAGTTTCCATGGTATTTATATGGATGACTTGATATTCATTTGTAGGAATTAGACTATTCCTATATTTGGTTTCTACCATATTTGACTGGTGGGATTCATATTGGCAAGCAGGTATTTTCAATTCTCTTTGGTCACCATCATATTTGACTGAGGTAATTTATATTTATTGGTAGGGATATGTACCTGTATGAAGTTTTTCAACTTATTTGGATGACATGATTCATATATATCATTAATAATTTGAATATTATCATATCTGGTTACCACTCCATTTGGATGACGAGATTCATGTGTGTCAACATTGATTTTCATCAGCCTGTAATTTGATGCCCTACATGCACAGAGAGTTTGTCCCATTAGTGGGAAGTTATTCTCACTCATAATTTTACACCATATTTACAATGAGGGTTTCCTTAGAGGGGGTAAGAACATAATTCTTCTCATAGTGTTCCTCCATATTTTCATAATGATTTTATTTATAGAAACGAGGTTGATTCCATGTTGTTGATTTTCATATCATCACCCCTGGTGGATCGCTCGGGATACCTAGGTCTGTTCTAATTTACAATGGACCTTAGGGATATATCCTACTAGGTCAAGGGAACTAGGCTTCATGGTGTTCACGGTGATGGATTCCAATAGGGGACTTGGAGAAGGACCTCTATTAAAAAGGGATGAGATTGTTAGTGATGACTTCATCGGCCTCCCTATAAAAAGGGATGCACTCATTGTCTTGTTCTGAGGACAGTCTTCTGAAACAGTTGGAGACGTCTAGTGGAGATTCCCTATTCTAGACCATTGACCATCATTTAACAGACAGTTGGTAGGGCTTCATAGACTGAAGGGCCTGTTTGGTTGCCTCCAGGGTAGGGAGAGTGCCCTTTATGTTGCACTCTAAAATTAGTGCAGTCAATACCCAGTTTTGAAGATGTTCAATGAACGATGGAGTTATTTACTTTTTGGAGGACATGGCCAGTGTAGTGGTTGGAATGATTATCTATGTAAATATTTGAGATTTTATTAGATTGAATGATGTTCTAAAGAGTTCCTTCAATGTGTGAGAAAAGTACAGACAACAAAACCTTGTCAAATTAGCATATCATGACCACATTCATGATAAATGGTCTTGCATGACCCTCTTCCTTTTTGTATGTGAAAGGGGACTGAAGAAAGGTAACAATAACACCTTGGTAAAGGATTAATGTCTGGTTAACCATTTTTTTCAACTAAAAAGTTATCTTAGGTAAGAAAGGAAAGGATCTGAGGATTAATAGTAGTGTATCCCTCTTATTATGTGACAGAGGTTCCAAATCAAGTCATTCACGTTAGATTCAATATTTCATTTCCCTCAGAGGTGTGATTTTGTCCTAAATGGTTGATTATGAGGTGTTTCAATTGTGTTAATCCTCTTGATGAATTTTATATCCTCCTTAATTCTTTGTGGTATAATTTACCTATAGTGAATTGTCTAAGGGCTTTATTTTTCATGGTGCCTTGCTTTCCTCCGCTCAGTTTCTCAATATCTTTGTAAGTTAGGTTCTTTTTTAGTCCCTCTTGGGGTATATTTATTGAAAAGAGGAGGGAATGGATGTCGGAATCATTGGTCATCCACAGTGGTATTCAGCGCATATTTTGTAGGAGAATGCAAGGGACTTAGTATGTAGGGGTCATCCTTTACAGGAATCACAATCCCCACCTAGACCTACAAACAACTTCATTTTAATTATAGGGTATGATGATACCAACTCTCTGTGTGAACTATTTCATTCATCGGGATCACTTGTTTGAAGGACATTTAATCATGACCTCTTCCGCTAAATGTGTTTACTTTGTTTATGGGTGCTGCTAGTTCCACCATTTCTGCAAACAGTTTTTGTTTATGGGTGCTTTGTAAAGTGGTGAAATTACATGTGTAGTGGCAGTCCGTGAATTGATTTTTTTCTTCTTGATCCCACCCATTTAAACATTTCTTCTAATGTTCTTCGTAGTTTCAGTTCTACCCTTTATCGATTCAGATATAATTCTCTACTTAAATGTAGAATTTTTAGGACCCAACAATAACATATTTGTGATTGTTAATAAATGATTACTCAATCATACTAATATAATTTTTTTGTATTATTTTAATAATGAAAATTTATTAATATTATAAGTTAAATAAGTTTCATGATAATTATTCTAGGTGCTGATTATGTATGAAAAATTTAGGGAAAGATTATTGAAATTAATTGATGAATTTAAAATTATACACAATCTCTCATACAAAAGAGTGGTTATGTAAATACTGAATGTGTTAAATATGATAATATTATCTAAATGAAAATAAACTTCCTTGATTAATAAATATAAATTTATTATTTAATATTTTTAAATTTTGTGATTACATAATATACTCTTTCATTAAATATCATTTTACATTCATTTCTTTATTGATTTTTTTTGGTTTTCTCTATGGCCAGAATTATGATTATCTAAATTTAATTTGTAATGAGATCCATTTTTGTGGGATCATTAACCTAAACTATTTTATGTACTATATTTGTTGAAATGATGTATTTGACCTCATTTTGATATATAAGATCGATGATTCTCATTGATGAATGTTTTATTTATGGGTTCGATATTTTTTGAGAGGTACCTCCTTAATGAGATTATTTTCATGATGTTCTATGGTAATGTTCATTATTCATCTAGTGTATTGATTGTGTTTGAAATTATTTGGGAACCTTGAGAAGTGTCTCATGGGTTTGTTGAGTTATTCCCCTTCATTTATTAATACTTCCTAATTGTTTTGAATCAGGTTGATGATTTTATGAGAGGAATCTATTATAATGGTCCAGAACACTCCTGAAACTTTGTCATTTTGGTGTGTGTAGTGGTTCATAAAGATATTTTTTCATGAAACTAAAGTTGTTTTTAAATGGGTTTGCAAAGTATGAATGTAATTTAAAAATTTAAAAATTTATTTTGTAAAGGATGGAATTAATATATAAATTTTAAATTATTTTAATATTTTTATATTAATTCTTAGATTTAGGAAAAAATAATAAAATTTTAAAGAAAAAATTATAATTTTTACTTTATTCAGGAACTTTGGTTATATTTGAAATAATCCATATATTTTATTGTATGTTTTCTTTTAAAATAATTTTCAATTTCTAGAAGTAATGATAAAGTCTTGAAACTAGGGTTTCTTTTAAATATAAAATTGTATATTACCCTGACACACCCCCTTACAAATGTAGATGGGTTAAATTTTCTTTAGGTTATGAAAAGGTAATACCCTATTCCCTTAGTATGTGTAAATGTAAGTAGTGAGTTCCATTTTTTGCATATATGTAAGATTCTATTAACAATAGGGTAAATTAATGTTTTCTATATCAACATAAAGGTAAATTGTGTTTTAAACTATCTATGTAATTGTTGCTCATTATTTTCATGACTAGAAAAAAGTTCATTCTAAAATTCATTCACTGTGTTAAAGTAAAGTAAATTACTATACCTCAGTGAACCCATTTTTTATATGGGTTTCATGTTTTTCTTAGATATGTGTCTTTTTTATAATTTTTTATTCTACGTCTCTTTATCATGATTTTAAAGAAAATAATGACGGAAAATTGTGGTTTTAAATATTTTTTGATTAATTTTTGATAGAATATATACATTCTTTATTTTAGGAGTTTTAAAATGAGTATTTCAATGTTAATTAAATGGAAACAGTTTTAATATGAATTTATTTTGAATTAACTTCATTAATGGAACCTGTATATGTGTATCTTAAACAA
Organism: Viscum album; assembly: GCA_963277665.1. Lineage (NCBI taxonomy): Eukaryota > Viridiplantae > Streptophyta > Magnoliopsida > Santalales > Viscaceae > Viscum > Viscum album. The sequence continues at coordinate 1,312,881,413 of OY728126.1, read as the reverse complement.
TGATCAGTATTATTCTAAAACTAGTGAGTTCTATTGCCATTCATTTTTCTTGGTCCTACTTTGAGTCTCGATGGACCAAATCCTTGTTTTTTGAGTTTTATAAGTCTTATGTAAATAATATAAGGATTTACTGATGTTTTATCTACATTTACACACCATACTCTCTCCCTTGTTCTTGAATCGCTACTCATGAAATATTCTTCCTTCCAAGTAGCATATTTACGACTTCTATTTATTCGTTTGAAAGTGTGAATTAATCATGTTTTTTATTCCTTGATTAAATAGACGTGATTAACATTAAGAATATAATAATCTAGTTATATCACATGAATATTTGTTACTTAATAATATTTAATATAGTATAGGAAGAATAACCAATTGAAAAGTCATACAATAAATATTGTTATTATTTCATAAAACAGAATTAAAGAATTTACTTGGAATATGTAATGTATATAGTAGGTCATTAAATATATTAAAAAAATTAGGATTCCCATCCTATTTTGATAATATTTAATTTCAATAATACTATAATGATTTATAATATTCATAATATATTACCTTTATATTTTTATAATTGAATTTGGAGTTTTGTTTATGTTAAAGAATTTTGGTATATAGATTGTTAGTATTTTAATAATATGAAAATTGAAAAAACAATTATTATCACATGTCAGCTGATTATTATTATTGTTATTATTATTGTTTCATAATAAGAAAATCATAGTGATATATTGAATTATGTAATCACATTTAGTTGATTAATAAAAATTAATAGTATGGAAATTATCTAGGAGAGATAAGTAAGATAATAATATCCCATAAATTGTTTATATTGTTTAAAAATATAAAAATATCTTGTTATAGATCTTTAGGAATTATTTTATAATTATTTAAATCATATAATTCCAAATTAAAAAGTATTTCATGATGTTAGATTTTAGTTATTGAAATTCTCAAATACTGTGGAATAATATTATTATTCTCAAAGTTAAGTTAGAATATGGAAATTATATAATCACATCCTACAATATTATTTTTTAAATATTTTACTATCATACTTAAAATTATAGTTTTGGATATTAAATAAATTAAATGGGGGATTATTTCATATTTATATAATTAAAATTTCACTATGTAAAGATTAAATAAATTCCCAAGTTGTGATAAGAGGTGTTTTAGGAATTTGAATATTTTTTCATTTTTTTACTAAGTAGTGTGATATATATTTTTGGATGTATTTTTATTGATTTTTTATCATGGTTAACCACTATAAAAAATTAAAAAACCTAAATACATATTATAATTTTAATAATATAGGAATTAGTAGTATTATTACTAATAATCATAGAATTAATTGAATAGAGAATTAATGATTGAAGAATGTTATGTAGATTTTTAGCTATTATTTTCTACCACATATAGATTTATTGATGTGAAAAAACCCATGAATAATAAATCTATTAGTTCAATATGGAATAAAAATTCTCATTTGTTAAAGAATAAGTGTTTGGGGATGCATGATCCCTTATTTATTATGGGAGTCTTGAATTCCTTGATGTTATATCCTTAATTCCCTTGCTTGTGTGAAGAAATAATATAGTGATATATATATATATATATATATTCTTAAATGATTAGTTCCATGTTGTGGTTTGATGATAACTTTGATGTGATAGATTGATAACCTTATATAGTAATAACGTTTGATTCGTAATTATATTGTGGTCTAGAGCTATTATTTTGGTTGGTTAAAGATGATAAATGGGATGGGAGACTGGGTTCTAGACATATTAAACTCCAATGATGGTAGGATAGATTATAATTTTTGAAATAGTGCGAGAATAACACTAGGGTGGTTTGGATGAGTCCAGAGTGGGGGAATTATCATTGATATATTTAATCTCACTTAATATTTTATTAATGCCTACTTGATGTATGAATGATCTTATGTAATTTATAGGATTGGTTTTAAACTACTTTATGTAGTCAAACTCTATTCAAAACATGTGCATCTTTGATTTGGTATCTTAATATGAGTCCCAACACACCCAGATAATTTATAAAACTATAATTAAACTAATAAATGAACAAGGTTTGTTCATGGTGTTTGAAAATGATGATAAAATACTTAATAATATAAGAATAAAATAAATAGCCTCATTAATACTTGTCTATGATGATTAAAATTTTAATATTGGTAATAAAAGTGGAATAATATTAATGAATGGATCATGAATTAATTAATATTTATCTTGATGATGGTATTATTATTTGATATCTGGACTATAGTATTTGTTGCTAGGAGTCCTGCATGATTATAGAGGAAGATGATTCTAAGGCCAGAGAATTTCTTTTAGTGTGTATGTGTATGATAAAATTCTATATTTTCTGATTACATACACATACCCACCCTCATCAATAGGGAAATCGATACCAATATTTTGTAGGGTTGTTTTATTTATTCTCCAACATGTTGGGGGAATAAATTACTGAATTCTACCACACCCACACTATCCATATAGATATAGATGAGTAGGCATATCTCACGGTATATTGGCTTATAATATAGTGTGTGATCATACTAGGTTCATTATGGATCACAATTTTAATATAAATTTAGTTTGTGGAATGTAACAGATTAAGGTATAACACATAATTGTATCTAGATGTGGTGGTCTTAGATTCCCATAGGTGTATGTGCATTGGTTCTAATGGTTTGAGGTATAATGAACTTACACAGGATATAGTGTCTCTTGAGAATACACTTGGTTACTACTGGGATTTAATGATGATTACATGTTAGGATTCATCGCAAGTAGTCATGGCTATGATACTATTGGATGAGGTTCTTGATGACTTTTAAGAGGGATGAGAACATGATGTAGCAGCCAGGGTGCGAGATAGACAAGCTAGTGTATAAGTATAAGATGAGAACCTACTTTTATTTTTATTATTTTGATATAAAATTATTTACTTCTATTAATTATTTGGTGAGTGATCCATGGTGAGTATGGGAAAGAAATAGTTTACCTTTTTAGGTGACGAATTTGTTTCATTAGTTTCTTCATTTTTATTTAGTACGATTTATTATCCTTTTTTCCAGAGATGTTTAGGGAGGATCATACTAATTACACATGTCATTCACATCCTATGTATACATATAAACCATTCTAGGTCACCCAGATGTTGTTGGTAATCGATTCAAGCATCTATCGTTTGAGGAGTTTTCAAGTGCTATTGAAACTTCTTGGTCACTATAAAATATATATCTTTTATTATTTTATTTTTATTTATATTTAATTATTCATTACATCACGTTATATATATTGGGATTGATTATTATTTTTACATGGTTTTATTTGGTGTATTTCTCATCTTATAAATAAATACATAAATTATTTTGAGGGTAATGATTTTTATGTGTATGACTTACATACACTAAGTTCTATTTTCCAATACATGGCCTATTAGAGGAGAGATTATAGGGAAATTGTCCCATTTCTTCATTTCTAACCCATGAGGGGTACCGTTGGAGGGAGGAAGATGTGAAAGTAACTTTCACCACTTCAAGATGACTCTTGATCATGTTGAAATCACTCATATTATTTACCACTGACCTCCCTTCAGATAACCTCACGATTTTTTTTGGAATCAAACACACATTTTTTTAGTGTTGTATGTTTCTAATATATACCTTCTTGGGCCCCAATAATCTCTATTATAGTATTATACTCCTAGATATTTAAAGAAACATTTTTATCTAAATAAATCTTCAATAATATGAGTAACTTTAAGTTCAAATTTTGACATTCATATTTATCTAAATTTTCTATATTGAATCCATCCAATGTAATCTTCAAGTATTTTTAGATGAGATAATATTTCATATACATTTTTTAGAAACTGAAATCACTTCCATATAACTTTTCAATTCAAACCATTCATTATTCTAATATCAAATCTTATGATGATAGTAAACATAACTAAAATCAATATAATTATATGGAAAGTATAAATTTTACCTAATTTTTTAGCGTGAGAAACTAAGATATATCACAACTTGTTGGTAAGAGGCCATCTTTGAAATTACTAAATAATAAAATGTTAATTCACTAAAAGATCATATGCACCAGTGACCCTATTCAGTAGAATTCAATCAATTGAAACATCTAATGCCTTAATATACTGAAGGTTGGATGGAAGAAAATCACTCATAAATATATTTATTAACTCTCAAAAACTCTTACAAAAAACCCAAACACAAATATTCAAGAAATGAAACAAAAGGAAGATTAAAGATTTTGCACAAAGATTTCATGGTTCAAACATTTACCTACATCAATGGTAGAATGCTTCTAAATAATTATTTCACAAAAAAGGATAATATTCAATGTATTAAAAGAGATGGTAATTACACTTATTCTCAATTGTTAATAATTTTTTAATTATAATAATCTCTTAATACCACATCTATTTTATAGAGTTCTTTATCTGGATTAACAAGTTTCACTACTATATAATATTCGCATTCAACCCACTGTTGGAATTGGGTCGAAACTCTGATCTCCCATATCCAACACCACCTCAACCTATATAAATATATATTGTAAATGGCTCCCCATATTTTCAACTGATCCTAAAAAACCCATATTTTGGTTAACATAGAATATCGTAGAAAACCCATAAAAATAAAAACATCTTTTGTCAGACTTACCCATATGTTTTGGTTAACTATCATCACTACCTTGACAAGACCTAAGTGATCTAATGGAGTTCCTACTTTCTATAAACCATATTTGGTTACTTGTATAAGGCTTTACAATTCTAATTTTTTATTCCAATTCTTGATCCACTATCTATCACTACTATGATATGTCTTATAATTTCAATGTTTCTAGAATTTTAAATGATACATCCAATAGAATAAAACAAGAATCATAAGTTACACCTTTCTGATGACTTCATCACTTGGATGGAAAATGACTTATCACACCATGCATACTAGTACAATCAGTGGAAGGTGGAAAGATAATAGTAACACCCTAGGTTTTAGGACTCATTTTCATTTCATAATACTTATTTCTATAAATTATAAATATGTACTGTTAAAATATTTAAACTTGATAATGAAATTAATCACAAAATATATGAATTAAATTAAAATGTTATAAAGACATTGAGTATAATATTACTAATTTTTAATTTTTGGTGTAGATTTGACATAAATAAATTATATTTAGATGTTAAATATATATTTTCATTATAATTAATTTATCTTACAAAAAATAAATGACTATATTATAGAGAAAAAAATAAAAATTCATTTTTAAAAATAACATTTATTCAGAAAGAGTTGTTATTTTAATTTTTTTTTGAATTTAATACTTTTGAATATTGATATCAATAAAATATATTGATTTATTTAACAGAATAATTGGTAAAATAAATTTATAATATCCAAGAAATAATTAAGCAACCATAATTAATTTTAATAAAATTATACATGTCTAAACAAAAGTGTTTTGTTTGGAAACATTATTTGGATTATTTAAAATAAATATTTATCTAAAAGATAAATTTATATATTTTCAAACATTATTTTGATAAAATGGTCATTATATTTGGTATGATAATTTTTAAATTATCATAGGTAATGTTTTAGTTATTTTTATAATTAACTTGATTATTTGGCGAATAGTTAATAAATACAGTTTTTATAAACGTCCTAGATTTAATGGAATCATCATGATATAAATATGACTTAAATGTTCATAAAACGTTTTTTTGAAATTAAGTGATAAATATAATTCTATCACACTCAATATTTAATTCAAGTAATATGAATTAAATTTTATGTCAATATAAATGATTTTTTTTACAATGTTAACATAATGTTTTCACTACATTGAGAAACTCAAAATGGGGGTTTTAAGATAATATATAGAAAGGGATAAGTCAATTATTTAATTAATAGAAAAATATTATTAGTAATAAATAATTATTATGTATATATTTTTATTTTATATTTATATAATAGTCTAATTATCCAAACAATTACATCATGTTGATCTTGTTTAAGTAGGAGAAAAGTAAAATAAATAGTTTTAAAAACATTTAATTGGGTAAATTATGGTGTTTAATGAATTTTATAGATATTTATGAAAGATAATTAATTATATAAAAATTAACTCATTAGTTTTAATATAATTTTAATATTTTAATGTCACATTTCTAGAATAACCCTAAAAATGACTTTAAATGATATTTAATGTTAATAATGATATATAAAGTTAAAAAATATCATAAAACCTAATATATAAATGGTTTTAAGAGTTATATATTGACCTCCTCATATAAATTGTAAAATTTAAACCATATTGGGTCTATTTGGATTGAATAGGACATTCAATTCTTATTAATGAATATGTATTTTCAAAAATACCACCCGTCTCATTTATAAAAGAACCTCTCTACTATCCTTTAAAATTCACACCTAAAATTATAATTACACTATATATTCTAACGTATTTCCACAAATAATAATAATATCCCACTTATAATACCTTATATTCCATAGATATTTCGCAAATTCCATCAAATCTAAGAAGGTTTCTAAGAGGAGGTAATACCTTCTCATTGTGAGTGATAACTTATAATCATCATTTTCATTTATATTTTTTTATTTAACTCTTATAAATTCTGATTTATATATTTAATAACATATATATAACATCATTATTCTTTTATAATGATGATATTATAATAAAATCACTTCATAATCACACTCATCCCTTGATTATTGCACGTTCTCAGTTGGGTCAGTTTAACCACCTACTTGAATAATAAAATAAAATTGTATGATGGATGGTCATGGAAACATAACTAATCATAAGCTATTATATTAATATGTAAATATTGTTTTTTATATTTGTTAATTGTAATTTTAATATTTAAATCACTATTTATATCCCTCATTTAATTAACTAAAAATTAATGAAACAAGAATGATATGGATTTCGTCTTGAAAAATAGTACCCAAAACATAAATAGAATGAACCTAAAACACCATAAATAATTATGGAATTTATATTTCATTAAATTAACTATTTTATAGTTTATTAACTCATGAAAATGGTTTTGTAGAACAAAACTATTACACCAAAACATACAAAGAATAGTCAAAATTACATACAAAAAATGATCAATATTAACTAAAAATATTTCATAACTATAAAAAATATAAAAAATATTAATATAAAAGTTAATAAATATGAATAATGTTATAATACATATTATTAATGACTTAATTATTATCATATAATAGGTTAGAGAACTTCCAACCAAGAGGTAATTATAGGTATGTATCTTTTATATCAATTTCTATTCTTTGAGAATTTTTTTAATTATAAACCTACTATTATTTGAAATGATTTACTTAATATCCATTGAATTATTTTTCCATAAATATAAATTTTAAATTTTATTTAAAAATATATTTCATGATCCATTTCCATATTATTTTGAATCATATATTATCAAACCCATAAGGGTTTTCTTAAATAATTTTCCTTTTATTAAGTTATATCTCTATTTCATTGATTATGTTATCCTAAGATTTTATACATTATAGACTTTGATTTTTTATATTTTATTTCCAATTGATTTATGTAGATGTATGTTTATTCCACATAGTCTCTTCTATGATATATTATTACCTCACATGTTATGTTCTTGGTAAGAACATCCTTTCCACATCCTCACTAATTTTAATATTGTGCATAAATTTAATAATTTATCTTATATAAATAAAATTCAAGTTATTAAATGTTTAAATTCAATAACTATTTTATTTATGATGAATTTATTTTTTCCTTTCATCCCTTTTTTATTTATATTCCTTACCATAATTTGTTAATAAGGGTTTATTTTCTTTTCTCACATAGATTTTGACATTGTCTATGTATAATTATTACTTGAGGGAGTTATATGTACTTAATATTTATAATCCAATCCATTTTATTTTTATATATTAATTATTTTTATGTTTTAAATTTCATATTGTTGTTTAAATTCTTTTGAGTTCATAATTAAATTGAAATGATACATGTTAGTAAAATTTACTTTATCTTTTATTTTCAGTTTAAAATGATTCTCTTACATTTATATAGTATTTTTATTATTTAAATAATTATACAATATATAATTCAATGATTGGTTATGGTTATTTTATATTAACTTTTAATTCTTTTACCAAATTTTAAAAGTTTTATTCTTACATTTGTTTGCATTAGTAATTCTTTAATTTCTTTAAAAAAGTGTGTAAAGAGTATATTTTTTAACATTTTCCACGTGAAAGCATTATACCACTTTTATATCAATTCTTAATAATGAATCCCACTCTTAATGTTTTTATAGTTTCAAAAAGTAATTTTTATTATAATAATTTTTTAAAATTTTCATTTTAAAAATAATGGTGAATGTTTTAAATGAATAAATAGAGGTATTTCATTCCACTTTTGATTATTTTTATTATATTATATGTATTTATATTATTTTGACACATTTATTTTCAAGGATTAAATATTTTAAAATATTTTAAAAATATGGTTTTCAATATCCTCTTTTCATCCCATTAAAATGGATTTTTAAAGTGGCTTATAATTTTTTCCGAACCATGTTATGAAAACATTATGAAAATTATTTTCCCCTCATTTTCATACAAAACAATAAAATATATATTATCCTTTAGAGTTATGTTTCATTTATTAACCTTTAAAATATGTTATGATGTTTTTGTTTTTGGATATTGAGTTTGTGGTATCAAATGGTTTAATTTATAATCTCTTCTTATGTGATGTAATCTGAATGTTTAAATTGGATCATATTATTGTAAATTTTTTTCATCTATGTAAACGTCCCCTAATGTTTTGTACGGTTTATTTGGGATATGATCTAATGATTAAACCTAATTATTAATTTTAATTTATTATGATCATATTGTATATAAATAATTATGGAACCCATTTTATTCCCCATGGGTTAATTAATCTATGTTGAAATTATGAATATTTTCATGTTCCTGTGGTAGAAAATATGTATGGTTCATCATTATGTGGTGGGAGAGGTTATATAGTGAAATATATTTCATTGGTAAAGAGTTATATATCAGGAAGAAATTATGTGATGTGTGGAAATGATTGGGTTTGTTAACAACATCATGTGTGGACTTTATTGGGTTTTTTTCCCAACATAATGTGTGAGCATGATTGGATTTTCTCAGAATGTTTTGATTTAATATTTATATGTGTTTAGCACATTATTAAGCCTCATTATTCTGTCTATGTTATAATTTTATGGATTATTATTATTTAATAATGCTATAATACTCTTTTTACTTAGATCTTAGGCTATGCTAAAGCCTTATACAATGACTCAAGATTTAGGATCTATATTTATTAGGGTATGACTATCTTATGTTGTGACCATTTACATTGATTATGTTATCATAACTATATTCTTATATTATGCTTACTATAGTATTTAACTGGTATCGTTTATGTTTACCTTTATTTAGTATTTGGGATCACCCTTTATTAGGTTTTTATTTCCCCCAGTTATGAAAAAATTTTAATATATATATATATATATATTTAAGGATATATTGTATGAATAATATTGTGGGAAATATTATAGATTTATTATAATATAAGAAATATTGGATTACTAGAATATATGACTATTTTATTTGAAATATATGGGTTTTGTTAGTTAAATGTTTTTATTCCTAATTATATAAAACAATAAATCAAAATGTTCTCAAATATATAAGTGAATCCATATTTAGTATTTATATTGTGATTATATATAGTTAAGTTTGAATAAATTTAGTTGGTATAAAATGTAGTTTTAAAAGAATATTTTTTATTACCAAATTTGAGAGTTTGTGTTTCAGGCATCTTAATCGGTATTAGAATATTTTTTAGAAATTTTAGAGGTCAAGATGTTGTTAGATGCGAATAATTTAATAGTTTTGAATACCATCATGGGTTAATAAGTTTAAGGTTCATCATATGTTCAATGATATAAATTCACTTTTTATTTCTTATGTAATGAGCCAATTTAGTGATTGATGATATTTTTAGGATTTTTATAGGATTTTTAGAAAGAATACATGATTTAGGTACAAATAACACTTTCAGTTGATATGTTATTTTATTTTGAGGTAATTTTGGTTAATTATAACAATGGGTTAATTAATTTTGGGAAAATAATTTCAATAGTATATATAACCTTATGGTTTGAAAGGTGATTTAGTGGAAAGGTGATTTGGGTTATTTTGGGAAGATGTTAATGTATTTTTTGAGTATTTATGATTAATGTAATATAAATTGATATATGGTTTTATTTTATTTGTGAAAAAACGATATGTCTATTTATATAGAATAGGTCTCCATGAATTTTGGGTTTGTAATATAGTAAAAAATATCTTGGTAAATTAAGGTTTTGAAATTTATAGTGATTTGGTTATTAGTATTCAGGGTATGGAACTTAAGGAAACCTAAGTTAAATTGAAAGAGTTATAGTTTTAATTAGTAGTTTCATAGTTGAATCGAATGTATCACGGGTAGAAATAAATGTGTTTAAGATAATATATGATTAAATTTTAATATTAATATATTTATTTACCCTAGTTTAATTATATAATAACTTAAAAAATTTGGTTTTAGTATGTGGTTGATTACATGATCATGAACATGAAGCTATGAAAGGTATGTCTCTAGAAAATCATATAACCAACTAAGGATTATTTTTTGAAAGAAATGGTTATAAAAATGAAAATCAAGATGTATTAATATTATGAGGAAAAATAAGAGTTTTTTAGTCTTGCCTAAGATAATGAGGATGATATCTCATTTGAAATTATATATTTGGTGTTATCTATCTTATTTTCCAAGTATCAGAATTTTGACGGAGAAATTATTTTAAGGTGTAAAATGTGAAACAATATGTTTTAAGGAATATTTTCATTCATTAAATCATATTTCTATCTATTATAAATATTATCTATTAAAATATTTTAACTTGAAAAGAAAATAAATCAAACAAGATATAAATCCAATTAATAGGGTATAAAACCATTGAGTATAATATTACAGGTTCAGTATTTATGGTATAAAATTGATATAAATAAATTTTATTTTGAAGTTAAATATAAATAATTTCATTATAAAAAAATATATTTGAAACAAAATAAATTATTTTTGAATAGATAAAATCATATAAATTCATTAGTGAATATAAGATTCTTTCTAAATGAAATGTTTTGTAAAAATCTATATTTTTTATTAAATTTATTAATTTTAAAAAATGATATTAATAAAATGTATTAATAAATTTCAGAAAATTATTTTAAAAATAAATTAATATCATATAATAAATAATTAACCAATTATAAGGAATGATAATTTAATTATTCATGTTTTAACATAAATGTTTGGTTTAAAAACATTATTTTTATTGCATATTATATGATTTTATTCAAAAGTTAAATTTATAAAATTTAAAATATCTATTTCATAGTATGGTATTATTTTTTGGTATTAAAATGTAAAAATTAGATTTGTGTAATTTTTGGATATTTTCATAAGAGTTTTGATTTTTTGGTGAATAGTTAAAATACCGTTTTTATAAATATCGTAACTTTTTTGACATCATCATGATGTAAATATAAAATAAAAATTTGTGAGAATTTTTGTAAAAAAAATAATAGATAAATATTATAATTTAACACTCAAAATATAATATAATTAATTTATATTAAATTTTATTTCAAGATAAATATGAAAACATTTTATAGTGTCGATGAAGTGGGTGCATAACATTAGAAAAGTCAAAATGGGTGTCTTTATGAAAATATTTAGAAGAGAATAATTGTATCATTGAATTAAAAGATAAATTTAACTCATAATAAATTTTTTTATCTATCAATTTTATATTTATATTACAAGATATTTATCCAAACAATTACGCAGTATCAACACAACACTTGTACAGGAAGGAAAAATGAAAAATAAATGGTTTTTTTAAAAGTGATAATTTTTGGGTGAATTATAGTATTTAACTAATTTAATTGATATTTATAAAATTTAATTAATTATATTAAAAATAATTCAATAATTTTATTATTATTTTATAATTTTAATGTTAAATTTCTAGAATAACATTTAAATTACTTTAAATGGTATGTAATGTTATAAATGATTTATAAAGTCAAAAAATATCATAAAAACTCATATGTAAATGGTTTTATAAAGAAAATTACAAAAAAACCTTATAAAATGACAGTTTTTATGCATTTTGAATCTACTTGACTTGAATTGGATAATCATTTTATATTACTGAATAATTATTTACGAAAATATAACCCCTATCACTTATAAAATGAACTCTCCCCACCCCCTATAAAAAATTCTTAAAGTTAAAATTACCCTCCATAATAAACCATAGTTCCTCCATTAATAATATTCTCCCATGTTGGGTAACTTTTGGTCCCTAGATATTTCCAAAATTCTTTCAAAACCACAAAGGTTTCCAAGAAGAGATACGTTTTCTTCTTTATAAGTGGAAAAATATTATCGTTATTTTTCATTTAACTTCTCCACACACCTATTATCAATTTTTATTTATCATTTTAAGAACATAATAATAATATTATTATTATTTCTGAATCCCTTTTGGATAAAAGTATTATTTAGTTTGAGTCTAGATTATACTTTGGGTTATTATAGAGTTTTCTCAGAGTGTGGGGTTAAAAATATGTATTTTCATAGAAAAAAGGATAGGTATGGTTTATGTTAATAATTATTAAAAACTATTAAGTAACCATATATTATAGAATTATGAGGATCGAATGGTATTTTACATGATTTAATATTTTTATGTTAAACCATGAGGCTCACCAAAGTGACCGTGCAAGTGCCTGGGTGGTTTCCCCTAGGTGCCACACAACTTGATCATAGTTTTACCAAACCATGTGAGTGTATGAGTGGTTGTCCTGATATGTCTCACAAATTGATCATGTTTTTCCAAAATGATGTGGATCTCTCTAGATAACCCACACACCTCTAATTTAAAAATGAACTAGTCCTCACATTTTTGGTGCAAAATTTGTTAAACTATGTGTCCTAACCCCACGCTTGGATATAAACCTTTAAAAATATAGTATTTAACTATTTCAAATTGATTTTTTATATCAAATTATCTCCTAATCCCCATTAGGCTTGAACTAAATATTCCCCACTACACTGAAGGCTTCTCCTCATTCCTTCATTGTGGGTTGTCTTCATTCTTGATAGATCTATTCAAGGAATAAACCTATTTCTATTATGTTTTATCTCCATTTCTTAGATAATTCATATTTATTCCCAATGTCTCATTAGAAACTTATTAGTTTATTGATGCCAAATCTAAGGGGTTTTATATATTTTTGATGATGTTTTTTGGATATAGTTTCTTGAGGACCCGATCTACTTGTTTCTAATATTCGTTCTTGAAGTAGAACAACTTTCCCTACATTATTAATGTAGTGGTATCTATTCAAAGGTCCAAATTCATTAAATACTTGATGTTATGGAAAATTTAATTGGTTTAGTTAATGTAAATTATTTATTTTATATCGTAGTGTATTTTTTTTTCAAAGTATGGATGTTTTAGAAGTGGATTTTCTTTAAAAAGTTATATTTACACACTATGTGTTTGTCTAAGTTCCTAAATGGTGATTATCAATCTAAAATGGATTTTCAAGCATGGGAGTAGTGATTCATCAATATGAAAACGTTTTATAAATTTTTTTATATTTTTTCAAATGGTTTTTGGTAAATATATCACATTGGGAACCTTGGGTTTATTTAGAAATAGACATATACAACCTTAGTGTGTGTTCCACCACTAGGGGTTATTGGGTTGATATGAACAAACTACTGAAGGAATCAACATCTATATGATTAATGTTATACCTAGATTAGTGATTATATTTCCTTCACATTTCTAGGTATACATTCCCACACTCAAGAACCAATTTTTTTCTTGTTTTTATACATGGTGGTGCATTTCATATTTTTTTGTCACATGTTTATCTTATAGTGTACCCATGGATGGTTTTATTTATGATTTCATGTTATATCACATGTTCATGTCATACTCCAAGTTTAAGTTAATATGAGATGTTTTTTATGAAAACCAAAGGATTTTTTTTAAAATGTTTTCTCTTAGGAAAAAAATTTATAAATTTTATTTGTTTTAAAGATAAAACTAATGGTTGATCTTTTATAAATTATTTTCTGATATCCTATTGGGATTTGTTCTCCCACCCCGCTTTTTCCTTTAAAAATTTATATCTGTTTTTTATATGAATTTGTAAAAGGTAAGAGTTTCATATAGCTTGATGAATTCTCCTGGTTGTCATCACCTTCATAGTGAGACATATTGATGGTGATATATGGTCACATGGAGACTCACTTTTTTCCTTGTATTATTTTATATTCAGGTTTATCTATTTATCCTGACATTATATTTCTCATGGATCTTTAATCTTATTTTTAATTGATCGTTATTTTTTTATCTCTTTATGTTTATTCACGGGGATTGTTTTGGTTGTTTGGTTTATCTTCACCTTGTGGTGGGTCTTCTTAGGTGATGTATCATGTCGAACCGTGTTAGTTCATTAAAAAAACGGTATCAGAGACATTAACTAGATAAAAGTGGCAAAAAATTTCTTGGGTTTTGTTCAAGGTCACTAGTAGATAGGATTTATGACTATCCTAATTTATATAGTAAGTTTAGAAGAGTGTCTGGTCGTATGACATTCGGTTCTACACTCAAGTTACCATTGGTTGTTAGGGATTTTTTCTATACTAGAGACATAGTATTTCAGGTCATTTGAATGAATTTGATTTAGTGTTTATTTAATTAAACATATTCCTTTTAATTTTTTGTCATTAATTTATATAATTCATAATTTATTTAAATTATTTTCGTTTAAATGCATTAATATGGCTTCTTGAAGTTGGTTTTGTATTATACAATTTATCTTAAGATAATTGGTTATTTAATATTGTATTTCTTAGAAAATACATTTTAGAATATCTCTTCTGAATACATTATAGAAAATTGTGAGATAGGTTCCCGAGGTAATCTTCAGGTATACTTACTTGGTTGAAGTTTTTATCAACACCACACAAACATAGGGTCAGGCGGGTGTTGGAAACTAGATAAGAATGGTGGATCATGGATCACAATTTACTAAGAAGAATCCACCCATATTCCATGGTGACAAAAAACCTAGGAATATGAAAAGTGGATTGAGAATATTAAAAGGATATTCCATTTTTTAAGACTCTGTAGGGATCTATAGTGGGGTTTAACACTTAAATTATTCAATGATAATAAAGGAAGTGGTGGTACTCAATCATGTAGTCTAAGTTATACGAGGATATTACTTGAACTACTTTCATATAGATCTTCAACAAGCAGTTTTTTCTGAAAATGTTATGAGTGAAAATGTATTTGGAATTGTTTACCTTAGAGGAATGGGATAGTTAAATGTTAGATTATGAAACTCCTTTTATATAGTTGATTATCCTAGAACCATTTATTTTTATGAATTATTAAATTAAATCATGGAGGTTTGATATGGGTTTGAGGGGAGATATTTGGTCAA
Source organism: Viscum album (assembly GCA_963277665.1). Taxonomy (NCBI): domain Eukaryota; kingdom Viridiplantae; phylum Streptophyta; class Magnoliopsida; order Santalales; family Viscaceae; genus Viscum; species Viscum album. Next base: position 1,312,865,692 of record OY728126.1, on the reverse strand, counting down.
TGATGATTATATTATGTCTCCGGACCTTTGTGGAGGTAGGTGATAAATCTTCTATGGTCAGGGTAGTAATATCTAAAAAATAGGCTTATGCGGATCTTTGGTTGTTATAGGTCGTATCTAAGGTGTGTTTTCTTGCCTAAATTGGAAGTGTAAAGGTGCTTAGTATTATTTGGGACTAGTTCCAATGACTTTGTTGGGACATTAATAAGTGGTTTTATATAAATATGGAAGTCATGGTTATTCTGTGAATAATTATAAAAAGGATCTCAGGGAATTTTCCCATTATAGAAAATCAATCCCTATTAGAAAGTTTTGTTGAATGATGTTCCATGGAGTATGATATGGATCTAATCTCATAAAGGGTTCACAGGTTGGTTCTAAGGCATCCATAGATGGTGGGAATAATAATAATTCCAAGGGAGATATTCATGTAGTGAATAAGGATTAGAGAGGACCTAATACTAGACATATTTATGTAGTGGAGTTTGTGCTAGAGGAATATTTGGTATGGTCAGCTACCATTAGAGGTATGATGTTTACTTTATCCTCCATGGTACTATATTTGTTAGATATTAGTGTAACTCATTATTTTATACCGTCTAAGTCAATTTATGTGTTGAGATTATATTCCAAACTTATTCTATTCATGTTGTATCACTCCCTTACTTTGGGAAAGAGGCACAAACAAGGTTTTAAATGTCTCTTTTGTCAGGTGATGACAACAAAATTTTATGTGTTGTGGCATTTAATAATTTTTGATCTTGATATATTTCAGCTTATCATTAGCATGGATTGGATAATCAATATTAACTCCCAAATAGAATACTATCATCTACAAGTTTAGTTTGTATAAATTGATAAGGTCTCTCATATCTTTTAGGGTAAGTGGGATTCTAAATCTAGGAGATTGGGGTATGTTGTTCCTTATACTGGAATGCTCTAAAGTTAGTTTTCGAAGATGTTCTATGATGTAGTTGACTCTCTCTTGAGAAACCTACTTATTATATTGGTGAGAGTGTACCCTAGGTCTTTCCTGGGGATTTTTCTGGGTCACCATCATAAATAGTGGTTCATTTCACTATAGACAAGATCCCTGGGACATTGCCCATTCATACGCTGCATTTTCACATAACAGCTGATAAGTTATATGAACTTAAAGTATAAATTTAAGATCATGATACTAATGGATTCATTAATATTATCATGTCACATTGGGGTCTTCCTATTATCTTTTCTAATAAGGTAAGAATAATCCTAATACTTTTTTGATTATAAAAATCTAAATAAGGTGACCATTGAAAATAGATACCCCTTAAAAAGAATTGATGATCTCTTTGATCAACATAAATGGGATCACTAGTTTTTTAAGGTTGAATTTTAGTCTGGGAACCACTAGTTAAGAGTCAAGGAATAAGATATACTAATGAAAATGTATAGAAGGTGATTATGGAATTTCAATTTTCAGGTTATTCCAAAAATAATAACTAAATATCCCATGGGTTTTTTGGGATTATTGAAATGGATTTTTTCATTGGTTTTTAGACTCTTTCATTGTCACAATGTTTCATGATATTTTGATGTAATATAAGTTATAGTATGAGAATATGGAGCATTTTTATATCACTCTTAGAATCATGAAATAAAATTTATTTCAGGGTAATGATTCCAAAAGTTAATTTTATATCAAATTAGTGAAGTTTATGTGGCATGTTATATCTAAGAAAGTTATCATAGTGGATACTAAAAATATTCAGGAAGTATTTTCATGGGAGTAGCACAAAAATGTGTTTGAGATTCAATGATTTATAGGATTATCTACTTATTATAAGAGATTTTTTCAAGACTTATCCAATAATGAATCTAAAATTACATATTTGACTCATAAGGGTGTTCAATTTGAATGGAATGAAAAAAATATTAGAGATATTTCAAGGAACTGATGATTTGGTTGACTTCACCTCTAATTTTTATTCTCTAGAAGTTGGGTTCAGTCTTTGATGTTTTCAACAATTCTTCAAGAATGGGATTTCAGTGTGTCTTAATGAAGTAAAAAATTATTGATGCCATATGGATCTCTCATATTATTCCCTCACATGAAGATAAATCTTACCCATGAACATGAGTTGGAAGTTCTTATGCACACTCTGCAAAATTGGCATATATGTTTGTGGAATATTTTATAGTATATTCTGATTACAGGATCATGAATTATATTTTTACTCATAGTTATATGTACTTGTGATATAAATAATCTATTAACTATCTATAGTATTTCAATTTAGATATTTATTATATATTATAGAAAGGTAATCTGTTTTCTGATACATTGAGAAGGAAATTTCCATCTCAAACCTTAAATAAATCCACAGAATAATGGTAAATGATAGGTTTATTCATTGATATGATATGGGTATTGGAAGAAGCCAGTGTAAAGGTGTTATTAGAATATATAAATGACGAATCATCATTTTATGATTATATTCAATACTAATTTACAATAGAAACTGATTTCCAATACGTTAGTAAAATCTTAAATAGTGGGGAGACCATGGAAGATTGGTCTCAGTCACTTTTGGGAACTTTTTTCTTATGAGGCAGGTTGGTAATGCATGTATCTTTGAGGAAATAATTTATAGATAGTGTAAACCATTTTTGTTAGTTCATGGACCCTAGGGCTACAAAAATGTATCATGATTCTAGACGTTTGTATTCGGGGTTAGGGATAAGGTGGTAGTTTTCATAATTTGTGTCATGGTGCCTTACATATTAGAGAAATAAGACAGAGAACCATATTTGTACTAGTTTGATGAAACGTTTTCCTTTTCTAGTATGGAAGTGGGATGATTTTTATTTAGGCACCATTATTGGTCTTACATGGTCTCTTAGTGGTAAGGATGTAGCTTGGGTGATCATTAATCGAATTATAAAATCAGAACACTTATTTTTGTTTATCAAAGATACAATTATGGTTGAATATCTTGGGAACTTATATGTTTATGAGGATGTGAAGCTTCACAGGGTTCCTATGAAATTTTTTCTGATCGGTACCCTTGGTACACATACTTGTTTTGGTATAGTTTTCAAGAGGAAATGAGTTCCCAATTGAAATTATGCATGAAATATCATCCTTATATGTTTGCGAAGACTAAGTGATGCATTAAAATCCTTAAGGATATGATTTAGTTGTGAATTATTGATTTTGATAGTCTGTGGGAAAATAATTTACCTTTTATCAAATTTTCAAATATTAATATTTATCATAATTCAATTAAAATGGATCCATTCAATGTATTGTATTGGTGGCCATGTTGATCTCCCTTATACTGGGCATAGTTTGGAGAGCAATCCTTGGTTATAATGAGCCTTGTTTAAGATATTAAAAAGAAAGTACAACTATTCTATAAGAGAATAATGACTGTCTATAATCATAAAAAATACTATGTAAACCATCTTCCTCACCTTCTAGAGTATGAGGTTAGCGATTGAATATTTATTGGAGTTTCAAATTCCTTGGGCCTCTATCATTTAGTAATGAAAGTTATGTTGGAACCGAGTTTTGTGGGACTTTTGAGATCATTGAACGTCTTGGAAAGGTAGATTATTCATTGGAATTTCTGTCACACTTGACATTGATTCATGATGTGTTAAGTGTTTCCCAGCCAATGAAGTATTAGCTGGACCCATCCCATGTGTTTGAATTGGAATATGTTTTTATTGAGCCTCATAAATTTGTGTTTGAGAAACCGATTTTGATTAGGGATAATGAGGTTAAAGTAATATGTCTTAAAATAATTTATTATTTATGTTTATTGTGATAGTGTGAATAAGATATTGTGAGACATGGGAGTAGGAATTATTGATAAGGTAATACTGGCCTTCCATTTTTATGAGTCCAGAATCACGATCACATTCAAGGGAAAACAAATTTTATAGTTAAGAGAATGATAATTCCCTTTGGGTTATATATGAATTCCACATTTTGAGTATGGTTTATTCATTGGTTTATTCTAGAGGGTTTTGTGTGTATGGTGTTGAAAACATGGATTTTTGGGAAAAAAATCCAAGCACATGGTTTTGATGCACTATTATTACTAACCATTCATTAAAAATGTTGTATGGAACTATGAGTCTCCAATGATGTTTTTCATAGTTTCATGATAGTTAGTCAAACTATGAAACTCAATAAAAGGACCATGTGGTTGTCTGACTAGTCATCTAAAGATGTCACGTGGCTTGTGGATAGTTTTCCTAAACCATTAAATTTTCTTGGTGGTTTTTCATAGCCATCACATAAATTGAGATTAGTTTTCCTAAACTATTCATCTCTTTCTAGGTAACTTTCCACCTCTAATTTTTAAATGATGAAGACCATATAGGCTTGTTACATAATTTATTATACCATGGGCACAAATCAGGCACCCCGATCTAAACCTTTAAAAAGAAATAATTATTTTATTTTACCTAGAAAATTTTTATATATAATCCCTTCCTAATCCTTATTAAGATAAAACTAAATCTACCCCAGTTCTATAGAGGCTTACTAATTTGCTTCCTTAGTGGTTTCGCTTTATTATTGATGGATCTTTTAAAGGTATGTTTCGATTATTATCCAATTTTCTCTCCTATTCATATATCCTTTCATGATCTCTTCTACTCTAATATTTTTGGAACCTACTATAGATTTGGATTATATATAAGGGGTTTTATAAAGTTTGTATGATATTTCTTATGGATCTAGGCTCATGAGAACCTGATTTACTAATTTGGAATATCTGTTCTTGAAGGTGACATATTTTCCACCTGTTCTTGTGTTTGGTGTCTCTATAAAAAGCCTTTAATTCTTAAAATACCTGATGTTCTTGTAAATTTAATTGGTTTGGTTCATTGAAATGTTTAATTTGATATAACATTGGATTTTTTCCAAAGGATTCATGTTTTAAAATAGGGATTTATTATAAAAATAGATCATGTGGACACTATGTGTTTGATGAAATGCATGAATAAAGATTTTAGCACTTAAAATTATTTTCAAGAATAGGAGAGGTGATTCTTTACTATGAAGACGTTTTATAATTTTTGAACAATATTTTAAAATGGTTTTTGGGAAAATAGAATTTTGGTAACCTTTGGTGCCTCAGGAAATGGACGTATGAAACATTACTTTGTGTGATACCACTATGGGTTATTTTTTTAATATTAAAAGACTATGGAAGGAGTCGATATTGATAGGATTCACATTATTATTTTTTAGTTATTATTATTCATTCACATGTTTCATTTCATACTTCCATAGGCTAGATCCCAACTTATTCTTGGGTTTATACACGATGTCAAATTTCATGTCTGTTTTCTCACAAGTTTATCTTGGTGTACCCATGGATGGATTTTCTCATTCTTTCATGCGATCTCATATGCACTTTTCATATTACTAATATATGTTAATGTGAGTTTTTTTATGAAAACAAAAGAACATTTTACAAAAATGTTTCTCTTGTAAATAGTCTTTATAAACTGTATTTGTTTTAAAGCTAGGACTAATAGTTTCATGGTATTAGATATTGTATAGATTATTTGTTGAAATCCTATCGGTCATTTTTCTCATAACCTACTTTTTTCCTTTTGAAAATTTTAGATTTGGTTTGGAAGGTCTTAGGCTAAGGGAATCCCATCATGTATATTGTTGGATTCTATTAGTTGACATTATATTCATAGTGAGATAAATTGGTTGTGAGTAATGGTCTCATGGAGAATCAATTTTTCCTTATCTATTTTTATATTCAAGTATATCCAATCTTCTTGATATTTTATGTCTCGTAGATGTTTAAAATTATAAGACATTATACTATGTTACTTTATATCTTATCAGTTATTTATGAGGATTGTTTTGGTTGTCTGGATGATCTTCACCTTCAGGCTGTCCATCTCATGTGACATGTTATGTGGACCTGACTTGGTTTGTATATTCTTGAATTTTTATATGATAATAAAATACCTTGATAATCATAATCATCCATTGATTATAGAATATTTCTATTTAGGCCAGTTTAACCACCTATAAGGACTATGAAATAAAATTTATATAATGGATGGTTATAAAAATATAAACACTAGTAAGAAATGATATCAATAAGTAAGTATTTTTTAAGTTATGGAATTTTTATATTATGACTTAACTCATTATTATTATCCACCCTTTTATTCATTAAAATTACCAACACAAGCACATTCTGGATTTCATCTTGAAAAATAATTCACGAGAATCCCACAGAATAAATCTAGAACTTCATAAACCATTATGAAACTTATATTCTAGTGATTGGACTATTATGGATATTATTAACTCATGAACAAGGAATGATTACCAAAATCATTACATTGAAATATAAAATGAACGGTAAAAATTACTAACAAATGATAATCAATATTTAATAAAAATAAGTAATAATAAATAAATAAACGAATATAAAAGATAAATATAAAAGTTAATAATTATTAATTTGGTTTTGAAATATATGGTTAATGATTCTATTATTTTTATACAGAAGATTAATGTTCATTCCACCAGGTGGGAATCCAATCTAAGGTTTATTTGTCTCAAATTTCTTTCCTTGAGACATATATAAAATTATACACATATTCTCAATTAGCATGATGTAATTAATATAAATTTATATATTTTACCATAAATGTAGTTTGATTCATGTTATTTTAAAAACTATTTCATAATATATTTCCATGTTTTTTTGATTCATATATTATCAAACCCATACGGGGATTCTCAACTCAATTTACGTTCACTAAGTAATATCCTTACTTAATTTATTATGTTTTTATATTATTACATTCATTATAAGATAATTTTTTTTAATATTTTAATTCAACTAGTTTAATGTAACACGTCGAGATTTTAAAAGAATATTATGTTCGATATTGTTTTAGTCATGTAATATCAAGCGTTAATGAAAAAAAATATTATTACCATCACAAACTAACAATTGAATTAGTGGGTATCAATATGAATAAAAAAATTATGAAATCTATATATAATTTTCCTATACAATAAAAACGTATTTATTAATTATTAGGAAATAATCGATCAATTTATAGTAAAGTGGTTTTATTCACAAAAAGGATATTTTCTTCAAAAATGTTTTTTATTTTATTAGATAATATTATAATTAATTTATTCTACTTTTAGAAAATAAAATTTATAAAAGGATATCATTTTTGAAATCATAATTTCAAAATTATCTAATATTTAATTTTTTATAAATTTTTAAAATTAGTTTTTCCAACGAATAGTGAAATATTGGTTTTTGTTGAAAAATATCTTTTTGTTTCATGCTTCTAAAAAGTACCATTTTTAATAAATTTTTTCAATGTAAAATTAGTTAATTTATATTATTAGTAATTCAATTATGCTAATTTGAATCAATTTTTTTAGTTTATTTCGGTTTAAATTCTTTTAAAACCTAAGAGGTCATTTTTTCAAGAAAACCACATTTCATTACGTTTACATATTTAAATTTAAATTATGTTTTTCTAATTTTATGAATTGAATTTAATAAAATTGATTCAATATTTTGTATTATAATAATTAATATTAGGTAATATGGATGACATAATTTTTGGTTAAAATGAATAGAAACTATGATAAATATTTTTCGCCTCTATATGGGAAAATTAGAAAAGTAATAGAAAAAATAACGTGACAAAGTTTTTAGAAAATATATCTAGAACCTAAATTATACCTATTGGGTTATTTTATTCATACATACTCATCCATTTTTTTAAATTATGACATGTTTATTTCATTTTCACTTTTATGATGACACACATATTATATAAAGTAAAGTATAAATAAAAAATGTCACTTTCTTTAATATAATAACTATAATATTTTTTCAAAGGGATAAAAATATAATTTGATAAGTTTTAAGTTTTTATTTTAAATTTTAATAAATTATTTTTATGATATTAACATATTTTTAAATTTTTTATGGAATAATTACTTGGAAAACTTGCACAATTCCAACACAGTGCTTGAGGAATAAGTAGAAAAACGAAGTAAATGATTTCAAAAACATTAAATGTAATATAATTTGGATGAAATATTGATTTACAAAAAATTTATAGATAAATATTACATATTATTAATGTTTAAAAATAATATTTTAAAATTACATTATTATCTTCATGTATTTAAAGTAAAATTAAATGATTAGTGTCAAAAAATGACATTAATGATATTTTATGAAGAAATTTTTTTTATTAGATTATTTTTAAAAAATAAAATTATTTAAAGAGGATAATTGAGATTAAAATTTGCCAAAAATAGAATCCCTTGATCATTTTTATCCAATTTTTACCTTACATGTAAATATATATCTCATTATGATTGAAAAAATATGTTACCAAGATTATGGTTAAAAATGATTAATAAAGTGGTAAATACAAAATATAAGGTTTTAAATGATTTATAAACCAATCAAAATTTTTTAAGATTATATTATTAAGATTATATACTATTTATATTGAAATAAATTTCATTTTGGAACCATTTTACAAGAGTTAGACACATTTTATTTTATAATATTTCTTGTATTTCTAAAATTTCTCTTCCCCCACTTCTAAATGGTAACCCCTATCCTCTCCTCTCCACACTTCAAGAGACTTTGGCTTTAGATAATACCTACCCAAATTTTCTATTAATATCCATTATCATATTCTAGTGTTCTTATTTTTGGAATAATACCATTCTTAAAGGGTGATACATACATCTCATACATATATTTTGCGGTATTTAAATACATCGATCTATGTGATTTTATTGATATTATTTACATTTTTTGAATTTTTAATTGGTTTTTTATTATTTTATGATGCATATAAAGTTTATAAAATAAAAAAAGGCATCTTTATTATGAATATGAAGACACTTCACCATGTAGAACTTTGTGTCGCGATATGACACTAAGATATTGAAGCTTGGAGGGGTTAAAGAATCCGGGTAAGTCATGCACTGAGAAAAAATGTAGAATACGTGAGAATTTTTTTTACACCATTAATACATTTTCTATAATGTTTAGGTATGATTCAAGGATATGATGAGAATTACATCACCTCTCCACGCTGTATAAAATTTATTCACTCCTCATTTAGGGATACTAAAAACCGAACTCACAACATAAAGTTAATATATGACCTGAATTCATTAGGAAGAATATAAGAAGAACATAAGTAGAACTAGAACCATTCCATTCATATCATAAAATACATATTTATGCCATAAATTCACTTTAATTATTGAAAATAATGTCTAGATATGAGGGTTTATTTTGATGGATTCCTATATTTGGAGAGGCGACCACACATCAAGAGGGGGGAGGGGAGGGGGGATGAAGTGATACCAGACCAAAGAGAGGTTAAATCCCTACTACATCTAGGTTTTTATTTTTTCTACCCCCACTTTATTATAATGAGTGGTTAGATTTTGTTTTATATCAAGCATTATTAAAGGGTATTGAATGTATACAATATTTATAATTTCAATTGGAATTCATATTAGGATCTGAAAATTTTATTTATTGATATCTCTTCCATATTTCTTTGTATGACCATTGTAAGTGGGATTAAAAAGTTTGATTTAATTTATTTATTTATTTTATAATGACCATTTATTAATTAGATTGAATTTACTTTATTTTATTTGATTCCAAGGGTTAAAACTTCAACCATTACCATTGGGATTGTTTTTACCCTATGCTTAAAAATAGTTTCTGGTTACCCATACATTTATAATCAAAGTTAGCTAATCATGAGAAAAAAATAGTTTGGGATATAGGGTTTTAAACAAAACTATTTAAATTTCTAAGACCTAATTCTGATTACTACACAATTATAGACCAAATGTTTTATACCCTGTTATTCCATGAACCTAGTTTCATTACACGCCGACACACTTTATCAATTTTATTGAAATCAAAGACTACCATAAAACCTATTTAAATTAAATTAGATTGGAGCTCAATTATAAAATAGTTTAGGTCTTTGTTATTAAATTATTATTTTTTCCAATCCTATCTCTATTGGTTTTACATAAGACATTAATTTCTTATACTAACATGAAGTTTAGTGATTTTATTGATTAATATTTTTAAACATTTTATTTCGTAACACCATGAGAATTAATGATGTCCATGGTGCTGTAAAATTTTGGAACCTTTACTATAGAGACAAGAATAGATTATTCTAGTTTGTTAATTTAGAAAAAATATTTTCCCATATTTTCTGTGTTCTAATTTTAGAATAAGAGTTTTATTTATTATTATCTCCTTTACAACATATGGAAATTTTTGGTTGTGGTGGAAGGGATATGGAGAACTTTGACTACCAAGAAAATGTTCCCCATTTTACTGATGTATTTGACATATAAAATTGTGGAACATAACTTGATTTATATTCAATAAAAAAAGTTATTGTAATTTCAACCATGAAAGGAATAAATAAATATCTATATCCCCAAATCAAATATCAAAGAGGCACATCATGATAAAAAGAGGTGTGGTCAATGAAGAGGAGGTAAGTAACAATTTTGATGATGATTTTTCATTAAAACCATGATGACCTCGATTTTTTTTTGATTTGAAGGATGGTGAAGAAGGAGACCTTGATACTAAACTCTATAGGGCCAATAGAAAAATTCACATAAACATACTAAGAAGAAGAAAATAACTAGAATAAAGAACCTATGCTACTGATATACTACACAGATTTTGTGAAAAACTAGAACCACAACAGATGGAAGATAAAAAATAAGATAAATAAGATAATGCTTGAATCTTTATTGACTATATAGAAGAAAAATTGTTAACAGGTGAAGAAAATTTTAGGATCTAGCTACAAAACATGATGGAATTATTTTAAAATTGGAATAATCATAGTCCAAAGTTGAAAAAGAAGAAGAATTTTATATAGTATAGGAATATGCCTAAGTAATTTTAATTGTAATCATAATATATACACTATGGTTAACCCCCATGGAATTCATGAAAAATTAAACCAGTAAAATAAGAGTTGAGGAAAATAAAAATTAAATTAAAAATTGGGTTAATCCAAGGCGGTAAGACTTATACAAAACTATAACAAGTTAACCTAAGTATTGTTGAGCTAAAATATAATTAATAAAATTATTTTTCCCCTAAGGAAATATGAGTTTTTAATCACTTTTTTGGAATTTTTATTTATTTCTTTCATAGGATTTATTTTTCTATTATGATTTACTTTCAATTCCACTTATATTTTTTGGAATTATTGAATTAAACTGCAATTTAAGATGCTTATTTTTTATTTTTAGGTCTTTAATGAAGGAACTAGAAAGCAATAAGTAGAAAATATAACAAGAATATGTAAGATCAGGATGAACCATCCCAATGGGGCTTGTACCATGACTCCCCAAGCCCACCTACAATAGGCTACAAGCTAGCGACTAGCACCGAGTAGGAATATCACTGACATTGGAGGCCTTAGCCTAAGTACTTAAAACAACACATATCTCCAAGCCTATAAAAAGGTGAAATGTAAAACCAACAGGATAACCATGCATGCATATATCTAAATCCCACAATCAGAGTATTCAAAGATGAAAACTAAAGTAAAAAAGGTCCAAATAAAATACCACCACCAAGAGTCTAAAGCATAATTCAAACTTGAATGTATATACCAAGGAATTATATAAAAAAGACTCATGAAAAACCTTAGTTTTCTAGTCTCACAAGGAACTATTTGTTCTTGGTTCATAGATGACTCTTTCAAAAGGTTGATCATCTATAGAAGACACAACACATTCAAGAAAAGCCTATGTATGGGTGTGCATAAAAATAATATACAGGAAACCCTAAAACCAAAAATAATATAAAAAGTAAACATAGTTATATATATATATGTATATTTCTACAACACGTATAATATGAATATACAAGTATACAAAAAACACACACATAGTCTAGTGGTAAGTAAAAAATTTAATATACCAGCCTAGGATTTCAGTTAGATGATTCCACAAAGCATTAATATGAGAGAAAATAATCCTGATCCTGATAGTACTGATGATTTCCTTTAGAGGTTTAGTTCTTGTTGGGTATCTTCATTAGAAAAGAATTTAATGTTTGAAGAGAATATCATACACAGATGAGGATCACTACCAAGGCCATGGAGTAATACCAAAAACTCAATTTGGATTAACCCTATAAGTAGAGGATCATCTCTTGTGTAGTGTTGGTCGTGATGATACTAAGAAATCCACCTAGGTAATGAATATTAATAGACCATCTCACTCTGTTCCTCATAGAGGGATTCTAAAAACTCTATTCAAGAAGCCATACTAAAGGGATCATAGTCCGAGGATTATGAGACAATTCCCCACTAAACCTCAAGGAAAAGATAAGGAAAATTCACCCTAATGAGAAATGTACAAGATATATAAGATAATGGATCTAATACATGTATAAAAAGTATAAAACATATAATAGGGGTTACACACCATATCACTTGACCCTGAGTTCTGCCCATCTAAATGGCCTGTGTCTCTTTCCTTTGTCAATGTTGGAGTACCTGATGTGTAGGCGCCTAAGTAGTATACCTAGTGGCAGTACATAGCTTCAACCCATGTACATATTCTCATGTACTTGTACATAGATTATCCCATGTACTTAGTCCAATCCATGTTTGTGTGGGGGAGTACATGAAGTCCGCCAACCCTTATACTCAAACCTGTGTCCGTGTACACTCCAAGGTACACGCCGAGTAACTAGGGAGGGGTCCAAAACCGTGTGATCCTTAACTTCTACCCAAAACCCTTATCTCCTCAAAGGGGGACCCACATGATATGTTGATCAGGATTACATGCCGTGTAACATGGGATTTTCCAGAAATCTAGATCCAGCTCCATGTTTCTCAGTCATTCGATCTGACCATCAATTTGGTGATTGCTTCACCTAAAAAATGTAGATCGAGCATAATCGGCTCATTCCATAACAAAATCAACAAGATTATGGCCTTATATATTCTTGGAAAATAAGATCATATTCATTCTTCATTTCACATCAAAGAATAATAAAATAAGGTACCTACATCATCTAATTGACTATCGTCTCCATCATCACACAACTATCATGCCATTCCGGTCACTAATATACGATATCAGATAATTAAAATAAGAAATTAGGGAACACCAATTGATTGATCGGGATAATTCAAACACCATGCCAAATAAAGAACTCCCATGGTGAATGGAGAATCAGGGGAGAAAAGCACAAGAATAGATAAGAGGAATGAACCTCAATCGATGTTCATATCAATATTGATTCCTTGTTTTTAGAACAACATAAAAATAATCAATAATTTAAATCAATAAGAAAATATCCTAAACCCCAATTAAACTAACCCAACCGATAATACGTACAATCTACGAATCAATCCATTAGTTGATTGATTCACATTCATCAAAGAAATCAATAGAGAGGAATAAAAAAACAAATAATCAACCTAACTTGATTTGGATCGATTTATGACAAATAACAAGGATACATTGTGACCATTGGAGAGATTATTTGAATTTTTTGTGCATCAATTGTCTATCCATGATCTATTCACCATTTTTTTGATAGAAATTCACCAAATTTGTCTCCTATGACTCACCAATATATCGAAGCTTATGAGGTGGACCCTAGAATTCCATCATAACAATCTACTTAAAGACTTGTTTGTTTCTGCATCATAAAAATAGAAATAGAAATAATTTATTTAATTATTTTATTTATTTCCCCACCTGTGGTGAATTTTCCACAAACTCCCTATTCTGACCACGATTAATTCTCACATTGGGTAAAATCCACATTCTAAACTCAATGGTTCCCTTAGATTTCTGATACGGGTTAATTTTTTAGAAGAAATTATAATTTTTCTAGAAAAATGCACACATGTTTTATTTAATATATTTATTATATTTCATAGATTTATTTCAGGCACACCGGGCCTTATAAATACACACCGTCTTAGTTACTAGTCACAAAAACATTCCATAACATATAAAAAAATAATACATGAAATATCCATTTCATTACATTGTCCCAACCTTGGGGTTTTATGTCCCCAAAAATCCAAAACAAGGCCTACTAAAAAAGATGTGGATACTGAGCACAAATTTAAGCTTCGTAATCCCATGGTCTCTCCTAAAGATTCTTGTAATACACCAGAAATAAACTAAAGACATAAATTAACCTCAAATGATCCTCTCCTTCCAACCCTCAATCTATTCTGGTTACACATGAAAGGTAGCTCCACCCCCAATGTCCATCTCAGTCTGGTCGATAACATGCATTGGGTCACGCATATACCTGTTTAGCTGTAACATGTAGAAGAAATTTCATACCCGATCTAACTATAGTGGTACAACTAAGTGGTACACCACCTTTCCAACTCTACATAGTATTTGAAAATTGTTGATGAATCTTGGAAATATCTTTCCACCACAGCCAAATCTTCATGATCCATGTCAAGGTGAAGCTTATAGGAACACATGGTATCCTTCCTCAAAATCCAAAGGCCTCTGTAATTTATTATTATAAGACTTCTTATGTATCTATGAAGTGTTAATCCACTCTTAGATGATCTGTAACTTCTCGGTAGTTTATCACACCAACTCTGGGCCCATGATTTCTCTCTCTCCTAATATAGTCCAATATACTGGTGACCAATAGTGTCTCTCATACAAGTCCTCAAATGGGGCCATACCAATGTTGGAATGGTAAATTTTATTGTACACAAACTCAAAAAATGGTATGTGGTCTTCCCAACCATGGACAAAGTGCAACATGAAAGCTCACAACATATCCTCTAGAACTAGAATAGCCCGCTCATTTTGGTCTTTAATTTGGGGGTGAAATAATGCACTCAAGTGTAACTGAGTCCCAAATAACTCCTATATTCCATTAAAAAACCATGATGTGAAGAAATAATCACTTTCATAAATGATCGTTGATAGAACTCCATAGAGTCATACTATCTCTTAAATGTAGGGGGTGTCCTAAGTTCTCTACTAAACTATGCTCCCAAATTATTAATAAGTGAGACGACTTGGTGAACAGTCTATGAAAACCCATATGGCATCATGTCTATTGGATGTACATGTTAATCCCATGACAATGTCCAAGTATATTTGATCCAACATCCATTTTTGGAACCTCAAGGGGTAAAGCTAAACCCATTGGAACTTGGTGCTCAAACTTCACTTGATGAAAAGTAAGTCATATAGAGAAAAACTCTTTAACTCCTTTCTTTATCCCTAGAAACTAAAATTAATGCTATAGGTCTTGGTATAATGTTTCCACACATAGATGTACCACCAAAAAATATTTATGAAAATCTCTTAAAACCTCATATAACAATTTCACTAGAACCATCTTATGTCATATGAAAAGAATTATTTTCTCTTCACCTTTAGAAAATCAATCAGGAACATGTCTAGTGGATATATGATTATATAGGGTGTCATAGTCAGTGTCCTCTAATTTTTCTTCCCCGACTCACTGTAATAGCTGAGGGGTAACAACCACCATCTAGAGGTAAGATGCCCCATATATATTCACAAAGGATAACTGTAATGAGGAAATTTTCTCTAGTGACACATTCAACAACTGAAAATAATATCTCCTACTAAGAGAATCTACTACCACATTCCCCTTCTAGGAGTATAGAAAATTTTTATTTTATAATCCTGAATGAACTCTAGCCATCACCTATGCCAAAATTTGAGATCCTTCTGAGATAAGATATACTTGAGACTCTTGTGATTAGATTAGACAATAAAACACACTTCTACTAGGCAGTTTCACCACATCTTTAGTAAGAAGACTACAACTACTAGCTTGAGATCATGGGTTGTGTTGTTCTGCTCATGTGGTCTAAAAAGGAATGATACATAGACAATCAATACCTTCCTCTAAATTAGAATACAACCAAACCTAGTTCGTCATGACTCACAGAACAATACATACAATACACCCTCATATAAAAATATCAATATTAGAGAACTTATGAAACTACAAGTCAACTTTTGAAGAGCCTGTCAGCCCCATTCTCTCCATATAAAAGGCCAACCATTTTGAGAAAAACTATCCTGGGTTCTGATACTGAGATAAAATATGGTATGAATCTTGGATACTATCCTACCAACCCAAGGAATCTACATACATCCTTCACACTTTTGGGTGGATATTAAGCTAACACTACTTCAACCCTCTCCAGGTCCACTACTACTCCATCTATGAAGATAACATTTCCTAGAAAGTGGACCGCCTAAATCCATAACTAGATCTTCCAAAGCTTTCCATAAAGCTGTTGTTCTCAGAGTATGTCCAAAACTATCCTAAAGTGTCTCAATCTCTTCTCCCAAGTCACTATGTACACAAGGAAATCGTCAATGAAGTCAACCAAGAACCAGTCTAAGAAAGGATGAAATATCTAGTTCATGAGTCCCATGAACATTGTTGGATCATTTATCACACTAAACGCCATCAATAAGTACTCTTAGAAGTTGTAGTGACATCTGAATATTGTATTTAGTATATCTACATTTCATAATCACATATAGTGATAGCCTAACCTGAGGTTTACCTTCGATAACCACTATCCCCCTCTCAATTGATCAAATACTTAATTGATCCTCGACAGCGGGTTGTTTTTCTTCACGGTAACTTAGTTTAAGCATATATAGTCCAAACAAACCTCAAAATTCTATAAAAATTATTGGGAAACAAAAATGGCGATTGCCCAAGGTGAAACACTGGGTCTAACAAAGACCATCCTCTATAATTCATTGAATTTCACCCTTATCTCATGAAGCTATGTAAGAGCCATCCGATATTATGGTTTATATATCAGTGCCATCCCGAGGTGTAGATCAACTCATACGTATCTATCTTGCTGGGGAGGTAAACTAGAACATCCTCAGTGAAGACATCCCTTTGTTCCACCATCACTATAGGAAACTGGGAACTCATAACATCGACTACACCAGGGGTTAGGCTCTCCAACTAATTGAAAATTGTCCAAACCCTCTAATTCACGTGTTTATCCTATTATGTCTTGGTTTAATTTTCACTAAAAAAAAGGAAAACCTAGTTTCTTTATTATAGAAAATCTAAAACCTTCCCCTAAAATAGTCAATATATTAATTAAATATAGATAAATACTTCATACATAGAATTATTTCATAAGGTCTTGATCCTTCAACTAGGAGATAACAATAGAAAATCTCACCGATAAGATTTAGGTCACACTATCAGCACAAGTGTGTGATCATTGAGACATCTCCAGCTAGAGTCTCCAAGCATAAGGGTCGTGCGAACAAGAATATATAAGCCTCATAAAAGGTACATGGTAATAAAGGAAGTTCTAGAACCCATGTATTTTAGTAAAGAATCTAAGGTATAAATGGAATAGATCATACCTAAAATCATTTATGAAGCTTCTGAGTTGTATGCTTCGACCTCCTACAATTTTCCCCATCCCTATCATCCAGCTCCCTAGGCCTAGTGTGGAAAACATGGGAGAGGTGGTAGTAACAAGTCAAATCATCTACCAACTACTAATACTCTCCCAGATCCTCTACTACATCCTCCACTATGTGAACAAGTCTTCTCCTACCACCACCTCTTCCTTGGTGGCCCATATATGGTTTCTCTTTTAGCTATACATTGATTCCTATAATCTCATGAAAGATGTACCATTTTGTGACACAAGTTTAAATTCCTATATATTAGATGTATTGATCCAACTTATCATCCTGCATAATAGATCCTTTTTCTTGGGACCTACTCCTTAAAAGTCTCGCACATCCAGGTCCATATGAATGATTTTAGAACCCTGCTGCTGAGGTCTTTCATCTTGCTTATGCTGAAGAATCTACATGATATGAAAATCACTTAGTGTAGTTGGTGATAAATTCTATGTGAAAAAGAGATCAAACTCTAACCATTCTTGAGTTGCGTCATCATAATACTTGGTCACTATCCCCTACCGTAACCTGGTAGATCCAGGAAGAAGTCTCACTGCCAGGACCAACATCTGATCTCGTAGTGTTTTCATGAAATGAATTACTTTTGTAAAAACCTCAATCCAGTTATCATCCACCTATGGGTTTGGCTCACTTTTATACCTGATGGGTATCTATCACCGAAACTCATGAAGCATGGTAAGCCTGAGAATTTTGTCCACTGGTACTGCAGGTACCTCGTGATTCTATACAGGTGGTGTTATATCTATAGGATCACCCATAGGTAACACCTTGGGAACTTTTCCTTGTATTTATGGCTCATCACCGAGGGGATCATCCTTGTGATCATGTGGAATTCCAGTTGGAGTACATAAAAAAGGAATCCATAAATTAAATAAGATGTACCACTCCCAATGAGTATATTCGGAGTGATGACCCAATAAATACATGAAAAAAAATCTTTTATTATATGAAGCATGTAACATTGTTTTCCCTATAACTAGTGTTCTCATATACTTATACAAAAATCATTTGATGAGAATCCTATTGAATGGATAGATCATCTGCCTCACGAAAACTGAAGTCCTTGTCTTGAAATTTGAACTCGGAATACTTAACACTATTTCCCCAAACAAATCTCATAGAATCTGGTCCCATGATAGAACTGACTTTTTTGATACCACTCTAGAATAAACTGTCCCAATGTGGCTCGTGTTGTGACTCACCAAGACCTCCTCCAATAGTTTAGGGGCTGGAGATTAACATCGAGTAGGAATATCATTGACATGGGAGGCCTTAACCTGAGTACCTATACACCCAAAAAAATATCCAAGCCTATACTAAGAATAAATGTAAAAACAACTGAACAACCATTTATGAAAACATCTAACTCCCATAAACAGAGTATGACATGAAGTGAAGTAAAAAGAGAAAAATAAAATCCCACAAAAATGATTTCGAAACACAAGTCAAACATGAAGGTAAGTATTGAGTACTACTATAAAAAAGAATCAGGAATTCACCTCATTCTATCTAGTCTCACTAGGAACTCTCTAGTCCTTTTCCATCCTGGAATCTATCAAAATCTTGATCTTCTACACAAGGCATGAAACGTGTGGGAAATTCCCCTGAATGGGTGAATATAAAAATACTCAATAAGGATATCTGAAACCAAAAATAATATAACAAAGGAAATACAGTCATCTATAAACAGGTAAATTTCTATAACATATATAATAATAATATATAGATATACTCAACCATGACACATAGTCTAGTGATAAGTCGCAATCGTAGTATAAAACCCTATTATTATATCTTGAATATTCCACAATGATCTTGTTTGGGAGAACACACTCCTGATTTTGATAGCAGTAATGATGTACTTTTGATAGGCAGTGCTCGTTGGTTCTTGTCATTAGAATTACATGTCGAATGTCTGAAAAGAATACAATACACTGATGAGGATCACCACCAAGGCCATGAGGTGATACCAGCAACTCAATAAGAATTAACTATCTAAGTAAAGGATCAACACCCATGTAGTGTTGGTCACAATGATACCAAGAACTCTATCTAGGGCTTGATGATGAATATAGGATCTCACTCTGGGACTCATGGAGGGATTAAAATGACTCTATTAAAGAAGTCCTATTAAAGGGATCATAGTCCTAGGAGTATGAGATGATTCCTTACTAACACTTAGGGAAATGATAAGGGGAACATACACTAATGAATATTTTCAATGATATGGAATAAAATTGATGTAATCCATGTATAAAAAGTATATGGTGTATAGTAGGGGTCACACAATATGTCCATTGACCATGGGTTCTGCCCGTGTAAATGGGCCATGTCACTTATGTGTGTCTATATAGAAGTAGAAGATGTGTTGGTTGCATGTGTATTATACCCATGTTACAGTACATGGTGTCATTTTGTGTAGTAGTACATAGCTTATCTTGTGTACCTATTCTGGGCTGGGTATGTGTGGGGGAGTACACGGTGTGCTTCGACTCATGTAATCCAACCCGCATCTGTGTACCCTCTGAGGTACATGCTGAGTCACCAGAGAGGGGTCACATGCTGTGTCACAGGGTCACATTACATGTGATTGTTAACTCCTACCTAAAACCCAATCCACCACAAAGTGGTCCCCACATATCTTGTAGATCCAAATTAAATTCCATGTAGCATGGGATTTTCTAAAAAACTAGATCCATATTTGTGTATCTTGACTTTTGATCCAACATTCAGTTCAGTGATCACTTCACCACAAAAAAAGTAGATTGAGCCTCATTGAGTTATTCTATCCCCAAATCAACAGTATTCGGGAATTAAATCCACTGGGAAAATGGGATCATATTCGTTCTTTGTTTTATTCTTAATGAAAAGAAAATTGGGTACCTACTTCGCCTGACTCACTACCGTCTCCATCGTCACACTACCGTCATGTCATGTCGATCCCAGATCTACGATATCACATCATTGCACCAATAAAAGGGTGCGTAATGATAGATTGATTGGGATATGTTGAACCCTATTCTAGATAATGAACACCCATGGTTAATGAAGAGCTGAGGGAGAAAATAATAAGAATAGATAAGAGGAATAAACCTAGATCGATGTTCGTGTTGATCTCGATTCATTACTATTAGAACAAAAATTGAAGTATCAAAAAGTTAAATTATGAAAAAATTTATGAAACCTCAATTTCACTCCCCCAACCTACAACACGCATGATCTATGAATCATACCTTATTTGATTGATTTTATTTCTTTATAGAAATCAATAAGGAGGAAGAAAAAAAAATCAAAAAACCACCCTACCTTGATTTAGATTGACCACTGATGAAGAATGAGGTTGAGCTGTGATCATTGGTGAGATCCTTTGAATCTATTACGTGTTCATCATAGATCCATGATCTGGTCACCATTCATATGGGATAAATCATTCAATTTTCTCTCTAGTGGATCTCTAATGACTTGAAGTTTGTGTAGCTAACCCTGAAATTGAAACATAACTATCTACTTAAAGACTTTTTATTCGCTGCATAAAAGAAATATAAATAAAATAATTTATTTAATTATTTTATTAATTTGTGTTCCTGTTACGAATCTTCCACAAAAAACATATGATGACTAAGATTAAGTCATTCCAAGGGTAAAACCCATATTCTAAACTCTACAAAGCCCTCATATAGTTTGGTCTTGGTACCCATTTAGAAGTTATAACACTTTTTTAGAAAAAAATGAATTCAATTTATATTTAATAAATTTAATATATTTAAAACATTTATTTCGGGAACACCAGGCCTTAGATACACAGACCATCTCAGCTCCTCGTTTTTAAAATAATCCATAATATATCCAATAATAATATTTGGAAAATACGAGTCATTATAAGGTGTAATAAATGTCAAGTAAAAAATCACATCCCCAAATTGCGACAAATCACTTCATGAGATTACCTCATGTCATGAATATATCTGAGAAAGAATATGTATAGCCCAAGTCAAAATTATCAATTTAACGAAGAGTAATCAATTCAGTTCTATATTTTTTTACCATATTCTTGGCATTTAAATTGTTTTATAGTTATTACCTACCAATTGAAATCCCTTCCTTGATTCTGACATTAATAAAATACTCTATGAGGCATAAAATTCATATAATAATTAACATTCCTTACTTTTACATTTTTTTATCAATAAAATTGAATGATAAAAATTATGAAGAGAGTTATCAGGGATAATCATATTCTGTTTGGATTTCACAAGTCATGAATTTGGGATCCTGGTTGATTCTTCTAAATGAAAAATTTATGATATTTTTCCTACTTTAAATTTTTAATATTTGTGTTAGTTTATTTAATTATTATTATTGCATCACTATGAGTTATTGTACAAACAAATTGTCTTATTCTTGAGACATTCTATGAAATAATATTTATAATTCTTTCTGTAGTAAATTTATTGAGATACTTAGGCATGTTATCTTCTAAAATTTATTATCATCTTATCAAAGATATGACTGAATAAAATCACTTTTAACATAATAAAAGAATATTTTTTATTTATAACTTTATCATTGGACCCACCTTTCATTAATCTTTCGATTTCCTATAGATCACATGACTAGCCATGATAGTGAATAATCCCAATTAAAATACTATTTTATCCATTCCTCCACCAGTCACTGTGTGTTTCATAATATTAAAATAAATAAGTATAGGGGAGATGTTATTTGTGGTGGATTGGGATATACAATATTGAAGATATTTTTGGGGATTTTCATGTGATTTCGGTATAGTCCATTCTTTTTTTCATTTTATTTTACTTTTCATCTCTCATGTAACATTGAAATAAGGGAAAAAAAGAAAAAATGGCTTTGTTTTGGGAGGATAAAAAATAACTACTTCCAGACTGATGATCTTTTGATCATATGTGGTTAGGTGGTGGAAGTGAGATCCGTCTTAAACCCAAATTGTGAAAAACAATAATAAAAAGAAAAATAAAAAATAAAAAAGTAGAGGTGGGTGATTCAATCATCATGTATAATTGTATCATGTGCGTACTTTGAGCATTGGGTGTTGGGAGATGACATATTTATCGAAGTATTTATTTATGATTATCTTTTGATATTATCATCTATGATTTATAGTAAAAAATACATTTTGAGAATTATTAATTTTTTAGTTATCCACCTACCATAAGCCTCTGAGCCATATAACCCTTTTGGAAAATTCCTCATGGTTAACCATGATCTCAGTAATTAAATGATGAATATTCTAGATACCTTAGAATCCTATGGTAAGTGAAATTTTCACAAGGGTTGTGCATAAATTTATTCACATTTATACCTTTATAATGAGTTGAATGACTAAGTCATGGTAAAAAAAATAGAATTCATACTACTAATAAAATGAAAACTAAAAATGGATGAATGAAAAGTTGTAGTCATTTCCAATGAAGAAATGTAAAATACTTGGTTGATTTGTTTCTTTGAAAATTAAATAATTGGTGAATCTTACTACATGATGATAAAAACTTTTATTTACCATTTTTTAAATTGATTTTAGAGATATTGAGTTTAAACCATGGTAAGATGAGAATATTTTGTATTCTTCTAAGATTCCATCATTGAGGAAAATTTTGAATTCAAGTATGGGGGGATTTGATAAGTAAAATTCATGAATATATTTTATGGTATTTAAATTATTTCTCTCTATGGTTTTAAAAATATTCCTTCAAATATTGGAATTGATTAATTGATTTCGTGATTTTGGGTAGGATGTAGCTAAATTTTGGAAAACAAATAAAAATAGGTGATTTTTCAAGTGTAAGACACTTCACGCAATGAAAATTATTATTGTGGATTGATACTATATGATTGAAGATTGAAGGTGCTAAAGATTCTAAAAAATTCATACACTAAGTAGAATTTTAAAATCTTAGAGAAGGAATTTTTTATATCATGAATACCGTTTATATAACTTTTAGGGATAAGGTAGGGATACACTGTGAATTACATTTCCTGCTTACACTGTAGAAAAAATATTCTCATATCATTCAAGGATGAAACATAAGAAATTCATGATGTAAAATGAACATACAAAGTGAATTCATTAGGAAGAAGATAATAAGAACTAGTTCAACACAATTCACATCATAAAATCAAAATTTACATCATGAACTCATAGTAAACAGTGTAATTAATTCTTATATATGACAGTGTATTTTGAAGAAGGATGATATTTGGATATGCATAGAAAAATCAGTAAGGAGGAAGGGGGTGAGGTGTTACTAGACCATGGCATGAGTGAATCCTTCATACTACTTGTTTTTTACTTTTCCAACCCCCTCATGATTAGCATGAGGGGAAGATTTTGTGCTATAGAGTGCATGATAAAAGGGGATTAAAAGTATAATGTATTTATAATTTCAATTGAAATTGATGTTGGGATCTGATATTTTTTCTCCATTATTATCCCATCCCTAGTTCTTTTTTCATGAACATTATAATCATAATTAGGAATTGTGATTTAATTTATTTATTTCTTTGTATGAGGCCATTTCTTAGTTATATTTAATATAAATTGTTTGATGTTTGATCTGGGGTTTACATTTCTACAATTACCATTAGTCTAGTTATTAAACTACATTTAAAAAATTATTTTTATTTACCCATATTCTTATAATATATTGTACCTGGAAATGAGAAAGGAGAGTTTACGATTAAGGAATTCACTATTAACATTGGACTTTCTAAGAGATAATTTTAAATAATATAGGATTGAAAATAAAATTTTTAATAACATGTTATTCCATGGACCTAGATTCATAGCTTCAAAAAAACATTTTTATTTTTTCTTAAAATAAAATTCCACCATCATCCCTTTTAAAATTTAATTATTTTAGATATCCATTATAAAAATGTTTTGGTATTTTATATTAAATTACTATTTTATTCAACCATGTATTTGTGGGTTTAACGTGGGACATTTATTTCCTATTCTAACCTGTAGTTTATAATTATTTTTGAAAATTTTATGTTTGGAAACCCTATATTATTTAATAATGAATATGGATCTATCATATTGACTGAGGTGTAAAGAAAATGATAAAAAAATAATTTCTTTCCCTCATATTCATTGAGAAATTGAAATGTTTCCCATGTGTATGTATGACTTACCATCTCTATGCTTGCAATGCAAATCATTTTTCAGAACTGTCATTCATGGTTTGTTTTAAAAGTATAATTATTATATATTAAATTAAAATTATTTCATGATTATTTTTCTATAAATTTTTGAATAATGAACTCATTGACCATGATCAATATACAAATTTTCTTTTTAAATTTTGAACTGAACATCCTCAAAACACATGATGTGGACATGAACAATTATAAAATTAAATATATAATTGAAAAAAATAAAGATAAATGGTTTAATTATAATGTAATAAATATGAAAAATGTTATTACAATAAATAAATAATTAATATAATTTTATCATACATGTTTTAAATGATATACATAGGAAATCTTACCTCAAAGTAAGGGGTTTCTAAACTGAAATTCCTTTCATAGGGCTATATCAATTCCTAATTTATTATATTATTCCAAGATTATGTGGGAAATGAAATATTTTTTATTTATGTTGTATTTCCAATTTAATTTAGGATTTACTTTTGTTACGCATAATCACTCAACTTGTTAATTCTTAATTCAAAGATATGATTTTTGTAAGGGTTTCTTGTCTCACATTTATTTCTATAAGGCATATTCCATAATCACTACTTGATTCCTTTTTTATGTTTATATTGCTTATGAATATCATCTATGATGATTTAAAAAATATATGAGGATTTAAAAATCTATATAAGGTTCTCCCTTTCATGAGGTATTGATTTATAGATTACCAAAGTTCTAAGATATTTATGTTCCAATCCCACTTCAATCAGGATTCACTAGTAGAAAAATAATATTTTTCATTGGTGTTCTATAAGCAGTTAAAAAAAAATACATAGAGAAGTTTTTCACATTGATTTTATACAAAACCAATAAAAACCCCTTCTATGGTTGGTTTCAATGTTTGTTTAAAAAAAGTGGAAACCACCAACTAAATGAAATTTATATAGGTTTTGTATAAAAACAATGTTAATGAAAATGTTTAAATAATGGTTCTCAAAAAACCAATGTTAAAAAATGATGTGAGAATAGTTTTAACATCAGATATATATATAACTAATGTTAAGAGTAAAATTTCAAATATACAAAATCTTTATTTCATTTTTTTCACTATGAAGTATCAATATTTAGAATCCTACCTATATTTTATTACATTCCTGTCAAAAATATTTTTCCATCCAGTATATATCTTTTCATAATATATATTTTTATATTTTTGATCTATTAATCTTAAATAAACATAAAATCTCTAAATCTACTTCATTCTATGACTTTAACATGGTATTTATTCTCATTATTTAGTTTCTTTGTTATTGGTTTTTTATATTGACAAATATTTTGATGATTTTTTGATAAATTAGTCATATTATGATCAAGTTAATAATATAAATATTCCACCTGATATAAACCATCAAGGGGTTGAAAAAAGAAGAGGAATATTAGAAAATTACACATCAATTCTAAATAACCCACTGTAATAAATGAAATAAAGTCCAATAATTAAGTTTGTTTTTCATTTTTTTCATTTTTTGGAAATTTTATTTCATATTTATTTTATTTTATTTTAATAGAATATTTTACATCGATATTTAATAAAAATTACACTTTCAACATTAGTTATC
Organism: Viscum album; assembly: GCA_963277665.1. Taxonomy (NCBI): domain Eukaryota; kingdom Viridiplantae; phylum Streptophyta; class Magnoliopsida; order Santalales; family Viscaceae; genus Viscum; species Viscum album. The sequence continues at coordinate 1,312,839,322 of OY728126.1, read as the reverse complement.
AAAATAACCATTGTGGAAAGTCCTTTCCATTCTTTTTGTCCAAAAAATGGTGTATAAATTTGGGTTTTTTACCTATAAAATCTATTATCAGAATAATTACCATCATAATAAACAAAAATAAATATATTAATGTTATTTTATAAAATATTGATGTGGATGGTTCCAAATTCAATGTTGACTATACTAAATGCACTTTATAATTATGTTGAAAGGTCAAAAAACTGTCATTGAATGTGTTTTTTCTACTGGTGATTATTTTTTATTGAATTTGAATTAAAGAAATTATATTATACTTATTTGATAAACCCATTTAATTTTTATTCTCCTATATATATTTTTGGAAATTTTGATGTTTTATTTCTAATTTTATCATATTGGTACTCAAAACGGTTAAAAAATTATTTTTTAAAAAATCTATCCTTATTTCTCTAGTTTTGGTCGTAATTTTTTTTTTCTATCAATAATTTTTTTGAATATTTCTCAATGATTCTTTAAATTTATTTTAAAACATATTATAATTTATATAACATTTATCAAAATAATATTTTTTTACATTTCTAAACTCTGTACTTTTTACTAAATGTTTGAAGATAATCTTTATTTTAAGGATTATGTCATTAATAAAATTTAACTCCATTATGAACACTCAATGTTTTAAAGATTCATTTATAGTTTTATACAGTTCCTTTAAATTTAAATATGTTTCTTTATATTTTTGTAATTTTTATTAAAAGATATTCTCATAGTGGAAGGGGTATATTCCTCAAGAGTGTTTTTAATGACATTTTTATATTATTTATATTCACTAACAACAAAAACCCTTGATTTTACATATGATCCAGAGGGGATATTTCAGTATGATACTATACTTATACTTTATTTTGGTGGATTATGATTGTTTAAAACAGGTTTTCATAAAACCAATTTATTTTACATAGGTAAACTGACATGAAAGAACAATTGTTATTATTATGTTAAAAAATATAATCCTTCCTATGTTATGAATATGTTATGGTTCTTGGAAATTATTTATGATGATGGGTGAGACTGATATAGCTCTCCAATGAATTGGGTAATGTGATGGATTTAACCAGTTATAGGTTTATCCTAATATATTATTAGAATTTACCTGTTTGGTTATTCCATTTGAGAGTTCGATTATGTGATTTATAAAAAAATTATATTCCAAGTTACCAAAATGTTCTCTTTGTTCTTTTATAAATTTCTAATGTATCCTCTTATCAAGGATTGTTTTCACATGGGACATTATTGTTAACATATATTACTATTTCCTTATATTAATAATTTATTCCATGTCTCATGAATTATGAACCATATTTTTATGTGTATTAATTAAATTATGGTATGATCATATACATTGATAATGTCACCATAACCTTATTCTCATTTAATGCTCACCAATTAAATTCAATTATTAACTATTTTATTTACCCTTACTGATAATTTGATCTCACCTTATTATGTTTTAAATTTCCCTAGGTTATGAATATTGATGTTTAATTAATTGTTTCTAGAAAGGATTCACCTATGAATAATGTTATGGGAGATATTGAGGAATTAATGTGTGATTACTAAAATATTGGTACAATGGAAAAAATTATCACATAATGTTATGGGAATTGTTATATAAGAGATGTTCCTAACTATATAAAACTCTAAAACTAAAATATCCTTACGTATGTAGGTGTTATAATATATTTATTTGATGTTGTATGTTTTGGATAGTTGAAATTGGGTATTTTTTTATTAGTATCAAAGAAAAAAATGTAAATAATTTTTTTCATCCCTAGATATAGGAGTGTGGGTTAGGGATATTATATTTTTTGTTCATTTACATTTTATTCAAAAAATATCTTCCTTGATATATTATTACCTCACATGTTATGTTATGGGTTAGAATTTCCTTTCCAATTCAGCACACATTCCAAGTATTTTCCATAAATTATATATTTTTTGTTCTTATGAAAAAATTTAATGTTATTAATTATTTACCTTACTGCCTTACTTTTTAAAGAATTTATGGTATCCTTTCCTCGCATGTGTATTTATATTTACTACCTTACTTTTCTTGTAAGTGTTTCTTTTCCAATATCACATTGAATTTCATATTGTCTCGGTCTAATTACCACTTGAAGGAATTTTTTGTTCTTTATATTTTGAAACACATCAATTTTATTATCCTATGGTTATTTTCTATAGTTTACATGTCTTTTTAGAATTTTAACTCTATTTGGTTCGATATTCAATAAAAAGTATCCTTGAATATGAAACATACCTAATATTTTATTTTTTGTTGGAATCCTTTATAATATATTTCCATATTATTTATATTTTTTCAATAATGTTTTTCTATATAATTCAATGACTGGTAAAGGTAATTATTTATTCTATTTTACATATTTTAAAAATTCTTAAAATGAATATTCTTAACATTTTATGCATAGATCATTTTTCAGTTTCTTTACAAAAGTGTAAAAAGAGTATTATATTTAATATTTTCCAAATGAATTAATTTTCTCATTTTTATAGCTAATTTTTATTATGAATCTTTCTCTTCATGTTTTAATGGGGTTTCAATGTAATTTCTAGTACATTTTTTCCGAATTTTTTATTTTAAAAATAATGGTTATTTTTTTAAAAGAATTAATGATGGGATTTATTCCACTTATGTATTTTTTTTACACATATCTAAATTTAGTATCTTCTAACCTCATTTATTTTCAAGGTTTTAATATTTTTAGTTCTTTTAAAATTATGTTGTCAATGTATTCTATTCACCCCCTTGAAATATATTTTTAAGTGACATATAAATTTGTTTTTACAACTATGTTACAAAATATTTATGAAAATTATTTCACTTATATTTTAATCTCAAACCCTAAAATATCTTTTCTGTTTTGGAGTTATGTTTCATTTATTACCCAATAAATGTTTTCTGGATGTTTTTCATATAGTATATTGAACCTGTTGTATAAAATGACACAAATATTTATCTCTTTATATATGATACTCCATGAACAGGTTAAATAAAAAATCTTCTTATAAAATTGGTTTTCATATATTTTAACATCTTTTAATGTTTATTATAGTTCAGTGAGTATATACTATAATTATTCTATCAAAACATTCTTCTAGATATATTATGATCATGTTTTATGGAAATCATTATGGAACCCATATTCCCCATCATGGGTTAATTAATCTATGATGGATTTATGATTGTTTTCAAGTATTTATAGCACACACACATATATTTTATCACTGTTAAGTACCTAAGGAACCCTGATGGGGGGGATCCAGGTGTGACTTATTTATTGAATTTTATTTCCCTTTTATCATTTTTCTTTATATATATTTTTCTCATATGGGTAAGTATTTTGTTTAACTATAACCACCTTAAAACCTCAAATGAATGAAAGAATGTAATAGATACAAGGAAAAAAATATTTCACTCAGTTCACCTATATTGGACCACTCTAAGTATAATGAAATAAATAGTGTATTGATGATTAACCATTAAGATAATTTTTTTTGGTGGATATAATGTTGTTATGGTTACTTAATTCTAAGTATCCATTATTTATATATTTTAGGACTTGGTTACTTCATTCCCTTAGAACACTTCCATTCCCCTTCATTCATGCAATACTATAGGTTTTGATATACACCATTCATAAACATGTTTTTATACAATTTTTTAGAAACATGTGTATAGTTGAATGAATACTTGGATTCTAGGTGGCTGCACTGTTTATATCCTTAGATTATTCTTTAAAGTAAAAGTTGTGAAATACTCTTTGAGTAGCATCCTATTATACATTCCATAATAAGCCAAGAACTTCTTCTTTCAAATTTAGTTACCATAATTCTTCTATATACTTAATTATTTCTTAAAACACATCTCTTGACTCTTTTCTTGGAAGTTAAATAATCAATAAGGTGTTGGGTTCATTGTTCTTCAACTTAGAGTTGTATCGATGATGATTCAAAGTCACTTACCCTTCTTTCTTGTATTTTTAAAGATATATAGTTAAAGTTATATTGAGAGGTTTTTTTTCTTATTATTACACACATATTATTTTTGTGGAAAACTTCACCATATTGAAATCCACATTTATATATTTAAATATGGAAACCAATTTTTTGTCCCCTTAGGTGAGGATAGAATACTCCCATTTTGATGATATTTATATTCCATAATTCACAGTCATCTATGTGATTTATCTTATTTGAAATGCCAATAAAATCACTTAAAATCATATAGAAAACACTATAATATCCATCAATCAGAAGGTGTATTTAAAAAATGCACCTCATTTACGTTGCTGCAACCTCTATATTTCCATAACTATTTATATTATGGTTTGTATCATGTAAAAAATATATATCCACCAAATATGGTGGGGAAATCATATTTAATTCTCACATTAATAAATTTATAGATTCTATAATATTTCACTATGGTTTGGTTCATTTACTTCCATGGAATGTTTTATCTATTGGTAAAATTACAAGTGAAATGATAATCATTATGCCCATTGGACAATGTGAACCTTAGTGTTAGAGAAAACCGATGTACACTATACTCTCCTTCATGAAATAGATTCCTTCACTTTTCAGTTCTGTACTTGATTATAAATTGACCAATATCCACCATAACATGAAAAAAAAACATCTTGGGATAGGGTTTGGGGGTATCACCATCTTCTTACTTTGGATCACCTTGCACAGTTTTGAACCTGCTTCTATAACACCGATAGTTCCATCCTAGTTTAAATTAGGTAGAAAAAAATCTAAAAATAGAAGGCTAGATGGCATGAACTTCCATAAGATACCCATTTTGAATATAATCAAAAGACATTATCACTTATCATTCATTAATATGAACTATCTGATCATGACCACTTGAAAGGCCCATGTTGGGATTTTCCATTTCACATAGATATTTTCAGAAATATGAAACACTGATCACCATGGATTGGTGTGAAATGGTTGGACATTTTTTATCATCATTTTATAGTATGTTCCAATATTCACAATTTTCCACTTGACAACCATTACTATGGATTTCCCATAACCCAAATTGTTGGTTACCCAAACCCCTTTAGAGGTTACTTGTTCTCCAAATTTTACCAGGGAATGATCCTTACATAGTTCAAAAAGTTTGTTACACATAACAGGTTTTATATTTATGTTTGTAATGTCCCAACCTGGATTACACTAAACTAGTTTTCCGAATGGTGGGTCACATGGGCTCAAGCGCATCTTCCCATACACCAGATGTTGCTAACTAGAAGCGAGGGTTTGGAGAGATGATAGTCGGGAGACTATACCCTATTATCAGAGATACACATCGATACAAAAGAATCCTTAATATTCAATAGTGGAAGCAGTAATACATAATTAACAAATAAGCAGAAGAAAAATTCTTATATAACTAAACAAAAGTGGCCAACGATAGTTTATATAATAGTTGAATCCATGATATGGTAACGATACATGAAGGGAAGAAGTGAACAAAAAATATTATTTACAATATCGTAAAACAATAAAGAAAAGACAGAAAAGCTCCCACAGAAGATCTCTATGAGAATCTAGAGCTCCATATCTGTCCTTTTCTCCTAACTCCCAAGTACAAGAAATACAGAAAACAACCAAGATACTAGAAATATAAGTTCTACTCAAGTACCAAGGGTACTTGAGTAGGGTGTGAGATTATAATCTCAGTAGGTCGGCACACATGATGTCTATACCAATCATAATAGTTTTATAAAAATTAAATAGTATGTAGGTATATATAATAATAAAAAACAAAATAGATAAACATCACCCATATAGGTTCCTATAGGACACCTAATGGATATACTCACATCAGCCCTTGGATGGTGTCTAAACATATAACTATTTCATTAATTTTTTATTTCATGTTTTTATATGATTAATGTGATAAAGATAATGAAGTTTCATGTAATGTACTCGAATTTCCATGTATTTTTTTTAAATAAATGATAATTTTACGAGTCCGAAAAAATTTATGGCGCATAATTTCAAGGCCCGGGGTTCCCGAAATGAATTTCTGATCTTTATTTCGGGTACGTTCAGTAAAAGTGCGAGTGGGTTTTTATGAATTTTAAACCGGTGCACATAATTGGAATCTGAGGGCACCGTTGAAATCACAGTGCCAATATTCTCTTAATAAGACTTTGTCCTCGACAACAGTTGGTCGAGGGTGAAAGTTAATTATTTGGTTTTTCATGAAAAGAATAAAATAAAAAAAAGTGTGTAAAATTTTATTTTATTTTATTTTGAAACTCCCACATGGAAGTTTCACAGGTGGGGACCACCTGAATTAACCTCCCATGAGAGGTTATAGTGGTGGGTACCACCCAAGCCTAACCTCCCATGAGAGGTTATGGTGGTGGTGACCACCTGAGGCTTAAACTTCTTGAAGTCCCCTCTTAATGAGGGAGAAAACCTCCAAAATCCCTCTTTAATGTGGAGGATCCTCTTGATATTCCTCCACATCAATTATTCAAACATTATACATTAATTTTTCCAACTTATGTGTGTGTGCCAACTTAATTTATTCTTATGTTAAATTATATTGGCACTACTTTTCCTTTGGGTTGGAAAAGGAGAGAGAGCCCTTGGAGGATTACTTTCTTCGAATGAAGAACGCCAACAAAGAACATCTTCTCCGAACGAGGATCACCAAAGAATACCTTCTTCTTTGAATGAATAACTACATCAAATAACATTTTTAGGAATCAAGAAATAGGACGACAAATGAACCGAAAATCGAGGAAAATGTCGATGAAAACGAAGTCCGTCTTTTCCCAACGATTCGTCTTCTTCCTCACGACCTCATCGACAACCTCAAGAGAATGAGGTCAGTGTTTATTTCTATATGATTATCACTTCCCATGTACTCCCCTTATAATTATTTTGTGGGATTTGGAATAAATATTGAAAAGGGTTATAGGGATTGCTGTTTTATTTTAAATATCTTCCATACTCGTTCTTGTTTCATGATTACGTTGAGCCGCTAGCTACCTCTCTAATGCGGAGAGTGCGGGCCAAACAAACATGTCTCGTCCTATCCGCAATTTTCTTGTGATGATATGTGGTGTTATTCATGAAGAAGGCGATGATGCAACAATGTTGCCCCATGGCCACCACCGCCCCACGGCCTCCGCGCCCTATGGCACCGCCGTCCACGGCCTCTGCGTAGCTCCATGACCGAACCGCCCCGCGGTCGAGCCTCCGCCCTGCAGGCGGGCCACCGTTTTTAGCCGAGCCACTTCGGATGAGACACCCCATGGCCCTCGAGCCATTTCATCCAAGCCACCCCGCGACACCATCTGCTCCAGATGAGCCACTCTGTGGCACCCCGAGCCACTTCGGTCGAGGCGTGCCGCGGCCCCGAGCCGCTCCGTCCGAGGCACCCCGTGGCTAAGCCGCTCCGGTTGAGCCACCCCTTAGTCCCAATATGCTCTGACCAAGCTACCATACGACATCCTGCCTCTCGATTGAGCTGCCCATGCCGGGCCAAGCCACCCCATGCCCTCGCGGCACCCCCGCGGCCGAGCAACCTTCCGTGCCTAAGCCGACCTGCGGCCTCCACCGCCCCGCGACACCTACAGCCTCCACGGCGCATTACATCCCTCACGGACTGCCAGACCGCCCAACGGCCCGAGACGCACCACGGGCCAGACATGAACGAGCAGGTTGGTCCGGGTCGACCGAAACCGGGTCGACCCAGGGCAGTTCGGGTCGGGTCAGTCCGACTGGGTCAGACCTGACCCAGACCTGATACGACTCTTTACATTACTTGGGCCATAAATTTGGCACTAAACATCCATTTGATGAACTGTTAGTGGTGCTAGAATCCTTGGATTGAGACGGTCCCTTTGAGTATACCACATTGGAGGTTTGGGTAAATTTGAGGTATGATCGGGTTGGATCGAGCATGAATCCAACCAGGCCCCTGAGACTAAAAGGCTAATAACTCACAGAGAGAGCATCTGATTGACGCATCATCTGTTGCGTTGAGACCACTATGACATGGAAAAACATTGAGATACTTTTTTTGAGACATCAGGGAATTTAGATAATCGACCAGTGGCTTGGAAAACAGGCTCTCCCAGAGATGAGCAATCCTAGCACGGAATCCCTGTAGCTGGCTATGACGAGAAGAGTTCTCCTAGAGATCCTGTGTGGGTCAGCTCCTAACGATCCTGTGCGGGTCATCTCCTAGTGATCATGTGTGGGTCATCTCCTAGAGATCCTCTGTGGTTCATCTCTTAGCGATCCTATGAAGGTCATCTCTTAGTGATCCTGTGTTGTTTGTTTCCTAGAAATCCTGTGTGGGTCATCTCATTGCGATCTTGTGTGGGTTAGCTCATAGTAATCCTGTGTGGGTCTACTCCTAGCGATCCTGTGTGGGTCAGGTCCCAATGATCCTATCTGGGTCAGCTCCTAGTGATCCGGTGTGGTCAGCTCCTAGCGATCCTGTGTGGGTCATCTCCTCGTGATCCTATATGGGTTAGCTCCAAGCAATCCTATGTGGGTCAGCTCCTAGAGATTCTATGCAATTCAGAAGTAGAGACTCCTAATAGAATAAGAAGATTCAGTATTTATAACTAATCATCTCTACTACCATACCTAAAGATATACCTAGTGTGAGATGAGTTAGAAACTCGGTGTTTTCCTCATGATTGAGATGGATTATTTGAAAACTCAAGTATATGTATGGGAATATAACTAAGAAGGGCTATCTGTTGATTTCATACTTTTTGGTTTATCCATGGTGGATTTGTGAGACATTGAGGGTATCAGGATCCCTAATAAGTATCTATATACTCACCCCTACATGAGCTATGCCCACACCTTGTTGTGTTAGATGTAGACAACAGATGTCGCTGACTGAGGATGAGGGTACCAAGATTGGACAGTGCCTGAAGGTTGACCATACGGTGTGTTGGTTGATAGAGGAGACATGTGGACATGAAGTACTGAGGAGGTGATCTGTACCTACCCCTCAGGTAGGAAACTCGAAAGACAATCTAGTAGCTATCTTTCTATTTTTTCAGCTGTATTGTATTTCATTTGTACTTGTACCTTTACTGTTGGGCTTATATTCCCACCCCTTTTACTTTCAGCAGTCTTTTGGTTATATAGTTTGTTTATTTTCGTATCTTGTTGTGGGATTGGTTACATGATTTAATAGGTTGTAATGGAAATTCCTTCCCAGTTTTAGTTAATACGCCTTTTAGTGCTGGTCACCAGCCCCTGGCCTATAGAAGTCAGGCTTGGGGTAGTCACGACACGGGCCCCAGGGGACGGGTCATGTCATTTCAATAAGTGAAAAGGAAACATACATTGGCATTTATTAATAAAGTTCCAAGTTTATAACCAAGACAATGTAGATATCATGGTTTTCTAACTCAGTAATAACTATACCCTAGAATGCTAGTAGGTGTGTAATCCAAAGAGTATAATCAATGGATTTTAACATTAAGATTCCCACCGAGTCCGAAGAGTTTATCCAAGGTAAAATAGGCCTAAAAAATGTCAGGGCCCAATAGGCTATAACCATGACACCTACTTTTCAATTTTGGATCCAAGGAGTGTTTCCCAGGAATACTATAGTACTACATGAGGGATCATATGGTCTCATACTGGGCATCCAAAGTTAGATAAGGATTGGGTTCTAGGTAGGTGTCAACCAAAGTAAGCCATATCCTTGAATTCAAAATAGGGTCATCGAGTGCTCAATGCATTCCTTTATGAATCCAAGGTGAGCTCAAGTCATGCCACTCTTATTTTGATAATGAATTCATATATAATTCACAAGTTTCATTCCATTACCTTTCATTAGTGTGACTAGTATAATTGGGCATGAAACCATTTAATCAAGTCATAATTAACCATTAAGTCTATTTGGTTCAATCCATGCCTTTCATTAGTGTGACAAGTATAGGTAGCTAGAAACCATTAATTTAATCCATTCAAGGCGGTTTAATAAGCAAGGTTCACTCTTCTACCTTCCATCAACATGGTAAGGTGTGATACAGACTTGAAACCTGTTATTCAATTAAATTTAAAAAGGCCAAGTCATATACTTAGTATACTTTACAATTCCCATTTAACATTATTAATCACATTGAAGCAACTACCTTAGGTGTTTCAAGTGGTGATCATACAAAGTTCTTTACATTATGAAATTTAGAAGATAAATCAAACCATTTAATATAGAAAAAATTACCCTTAGAAATGTAAAGCCAAGGAACACCTGATCAGTGGATCAAAAGTGTCAAAATACTAAAAAGACAACTATTTAAAAACATCACATCAGGGTAAATCCAATCTAAAATCAGGCCAAGAAGTTAAATAGTGACTTGTTTATTTAATCATTTTAAATGGGTAAACCCCATTTTTCTAATGTGATTAGGGAAATTTCCTAAATATTCCATATTTTAAATGTAACATCCAGGGATAAAGAGGTTTAAATACAACATGTCAAGAAAGTATAAAAGTGTAATCATGAATTTTTATCTTGAAGATAGCACACCTCCGTTGGAGGGGTTTTATTATAAAATCTTGATATTTATTTTGAATAAATCACAAAACACATTTAGAATTTGAATCATGAAAACTAATAAATTAACATTTAAGATGCATCAAATCTAAATACTTCACTACATAAATTAAATTAAAAAATATGTGCAGTATGAAATTAATTAATACATTTAAAAAAATTTCAACTTGGAAAAGGGACCCTGCCACAGGGTGGAACCAATTTAATACTCATCACTTGAAATATTTGGTTTCTACCACTCAAACCACCCCCCCCACACACACACACACAAATATATATATATATATATATACATATATATACCCTTAACCCAATGAACGTTGTCCCCCCACTATGAGATAATATGTACCTGGAGGATTATATATATGTAGATGTATACAAACCAATGTATGTTAGTGTGGACCCTCATTGTTGACCAAAACTCACAAAAATAATAATTATAAACTCAAAATTAATGCATCAAGGACCAACACACCTTAATTAAAAATTCTATGAACCCATAAACACCATAAGTCCCTAAATTAGAGGGTGAAAAACCAAAAAATAACAATAAAACGTCACCTTAGATGGCGAAGATGAACTGAAACAAGCCAAACCACCAAACCTTTGATGGAGGTTGACGAAACCTGTACAGGGGAGTCCCGATGGACCTTATGCACCACCTTATAATAGAAGAAACCAATAAAAATAGATTTAACCTATACCTAGGGTTTGATCGAATCTTTAGGGGTGTTAGTAAGACTACAATCATCCAAGAAATAGAGAGGAGGAGGAGCATATAACCATACCTCGAAACATCAGACAATATTTGGAGAAAAAATGATGAGAATTGAAGGAAAAAGTGGGGGCCATAGGGGTTCATCACACATTGAAGGAGAACCCTCCATAGGGTTGTTTGTCGCATATGATAGGGGAGAGGGAGAGATTAAGTTTTGTGTTTTTATTTTATTTTAATTTAACTTATTTAATAGAACCTTATTCATGGTTTGACCTTCATGGTTTGCAAAATTGTGAGATGTAAATTGTGAGGATACTTCCTCCAAAAGAACACTATACATGCTAGGTTCATGGTTTAGAAAATAATGCACAACCCATGAAAAACCCCACTGCCCCCTTAAAATAGTCCGCACAATTTCTTAGAGTGGTCCTCACAATTTTAGACCAACTGTGAACCCTCTACAAATCTTTAAAACTTGTCTGTTCTAAGTCCATAACTCTCAAAACACCTCTGTCTACCCAAGAAACTTAGCGAGACTTAAACCAAGTCCAAAAACATTACTTTATGAGGTTTTACCTCTCAAAATTCCATTTTGAAGCTTGTTTTTAAATTCGACCTATCCAATAAATGAAAAATATAAAAATACCTTGGATTTTTGTCTTGTTCAAAAACACGGGATCATCAATTTTCCCACATTAAAGCTGCTCATCCCTGAGAAGCCTTTAGAAAAAAGGAGAAAATCAACCAAACTATAAGTGTTGTGATGCCTCGTTCAAATGGTTTCACTACATTTTCAACACCCAAAAAACATTTATGAACTTGTTATGCATTAAACACTTAATCCTTTACAACTCGAGCCAACACTAATTCTCTAACTGAAACACTGAAATGAAGCATTCATGTCCCAATTTGGATAGAGACATGATCAAGTTGTTTTCTATTTAAAAATTAGGCCTAAGGTGCTCCCCAAAATAAGTCTTAAGTCAGGGAATGGGCCAATTCCAAGCCATGGTACCTACACCATCATAATTTTTGTATTAAGAACAGATCTAAGAATAATAAGGATGATCCTAAAGTTATTTCATTAAAAATAAATGGTTATATCCTGACTGAACTAGCAGAAGCTTGTTGTACAAGCTTTCTGAGAAGGCACTTAAAATCTTGAAACCACACTTTCTTTAAACATAAAATGTGTTTCAAAATTGTCTCTTATGACCATCACAACTGAATAAGAAAAATAGATAATGAGTCGAGAAACTTGGACAACTCATCTTGAAGGTGTCTAGCTTTTGTGGCAGGCACAATTCAAAAGAAATGTGTGGATTACATTACTCTTACAAAAGCATTCCTACTTGGGAGCCTGGGAATCACTCAATACATACCAAACCTCAATAAGAAAAATGCATCAACATGTAACAATTTTAAATATCACCCCAACAAGTTAAACAACTTTTAAATTTTTATCATGATGTTATATCGACACCCTCTTAGTGCATTTGGAAAGCTGTCAAGATAGGGTACATGCTCATCTCTTAAATGAATACACTAAGGGATTTGAAAAATTTTCTTGTCAAACACAACCAACTACTGAAAGGAAAAAATGTTGAACTATAACTAGTCAACTTCAAGGAAGAAACTCTACTTCACCTTCCAACACACTATTACAACTGATCACTATCCTTTACTACCCAAGGGATTCTGTGATCACTCTATATTTAACCACTGATGTATTCCAAAACCAACATAATTTTCCCAAGGTTTCATTCAAAATAAACCTAATCAATGTGGTTCTTACAAGCAAGCACTGATATAAAAATACACTTACAATACTCAAAGGAATTCAAACATAGATCGACCGTTTCCCAATAGTCCTATTAGGTTGTCCTCCTCTTACATGGAAGGACACATTTACTTGGTTCAACATGAATCTACACATATTAAGAGTGTCCCAGTTGTAAAAAGAAATAAAACTAGCCGCTCATAAGCATGCTAAAACCATATTCTGTTTAAACATACACATGAAACTCCTCCAATCCATGATCACATATGTCAAGAGTTAGACATTAAAGAAAAAACTAATGGATCTGTGTGTCAAAACAACCGAGTCTCAAGGAATTATTCCCAATAATGGGATATAACTGATTATATAATGCTAGGAAACTCTCTTATAGAGGTGAATTGAGACCAAAATCGACTACACAAGATATTTATCCCAACATTGTTTTGCCTCATATGACCAATAACCAAGATGAGTACATATCAATTTCTCCATCACTGGAAAAAATAATGGATCAAAAAACCTGTGAAGTAGTAGACCATGTCTAAGTCATGTATAACCAATTGAAACTGAGAATTACTCCATGATTATTCCCAAATAAATGATTAAATATACCATAACCACCCATATGAACAATGACGTCATTATAAACAGACAATCTTACAAGGGGAAATGACAATCGAACGACACCCAAAATCTAAAATCTCATGGTACACGCAAGGAACAAAATCTCTAAGGGTGCTACCTACCATGGGTAGACACCTTACGAAGTAAAATTTCAACCCTCACACCAGTTAACACTAACAGAAGTCACTTGGGTCAAAATCTAACCATCGATCCATTGCTAAGGAAAAGAATGCTTATGAAAAATGATCACACTTCAATTCCAGGGAAACTCCAAGGCAAAACTCAAACTGCCCTAACATGGGGGTTTTAAACTGAGGACACCAATACATGTTCCATTTCAAATCCCTTTATATTTAATAATATTTAATCATTAATATAAAATGATTTAATCCAAAAATCAAGTACCATTTTTTAAAACATAATACAAGGTACTTGATTTTATCCAACTCCCCAAGGAAAAAATAGTCATGTTTTATAAAACCCTTTTAACCCTAAAACATTTATCAAAATATTAACATAAATAGAAAATTGGCATCTAAATTTCTTTTTGATAGATAGAGAGATATAGAAATGTACCACTTCATCCAACCTAGGTTCATCAATACGAAAACCTATATCAATTGCTCAAATTATTAATGTTCAAACACCCAAAAATGCCATCTCAATATAATTATGCCCCAACTGAACTACATGGGTCCACTTATTCCTTTAGTGTTTAACCATCTGATTTCATTTTAAAACTAAAAAACTCTTACATTTGTAATTATTTCAAAAATATAACATATACACATATAAGGATTTAGACTACATGGTGTGCCATTTCCCAGATCATGAAGCACCCAAACACTCCATGGATTAAAAATTGACACTCATAAATCAAAAGAAAACTAAATTAAAAATTTAACATGATCACATGAAAAAGTTTAGTGATATTGGTGGACACCTACCAACTTGTAAAGAGCCTATACACTTTACATTTTGGCATTTGGGTCCTAGTAGTCAAAAACCAATTTCACATTACAATTAAACATTATAATAATTTTACAAGGGTTCAGATACATGGTTTAACTTTTACCAGTTATAAGGTACCCATACACCTTAGAACTGAAAACTATATCCCAACATAATCAGAACCATTTAATTTATAGAAGTAACCCATTATATATTAAAAAGGAATAAAATGTCATCATAAACAATTAACACAGATAACATGATATTTTTCACAGAAGCATGGCATATTATCACCCAAAAATGTTAAATATATCACCTAAACATTCTATTGAAATAAGCATGCTAGTAAATACAAGGCATGACATAAATTCAACGCACACAATTCGAATCAACAAGAAAACCACAATGAAACTACATGGAATGGAACTATGCATGAAATGTGAATTTCTATGTGCCCAGTATGATTCATGAAATGTAATTTCCTTTCCAAACCAAGCCAAGGGTAAAAATACCCTATGTTCATAAACAAATAGGAAATGGAAACTACACCAGTCACTTAAGGTGAAATCATGTCAACTATAATAGTAAACCGCATAAACCACTCTTACCAGCCCATACTACTTGGACATTTACAATATGTTGGGTGATCAGTACCATGAAAGACTATTAAAAAATCATAGAAACATTCCTAGTATCCTTTCCACCAACCCAAAATAGTAATACAAATGAATTTTTTTACCTTTGATACCACTTTGTAACATCCCAACCCATCTTACCACAAAACTAGTTGTCAGAATGGTGGGTCACATGGCCTCAAGCATGTATCCTCATATGACAGATGCTGTAGAATATAAGTGAGGGTCTCAAGAGATGATAGTGTGAAGAATATACCCTCTTATTCAAGATTCACAATAGTATAATAGAATAAATGATAGTCAATTGCAAAATTAGTGATACATAATTGAAAAATAAGTAGAATAAAAATTCTTATATAACTGGACAAAATTGGCCAACGCAAGTTTACACAATAGATGAAATACATGAAATGGTAATGATACATGACTGAAATTTGTAAAAAATACAAAATCCATTACAATAAAATTCAATAATAAATAAAATAAATTAAATACCCATAGAAAATATCCATTAGCATACTTATCTCTAGCTCGATCCTTTGCTCCTAAATCCCAGGCAAAAGAAATACCTAAAATAACTAGATACTCCAAATATAAGGTATACTCAGGTAACAAGGGTACCAGAGTAGGGTGTGAGATTATAATCTATGTATGCCAGTATCCATGGGGAATTAACCAATTATGACAGAGTAATATAAAATAAATAGTATGCATGTATATAGAATAATAACAAATGGAATAAATAAAAATCACCCATCCAAGTTCCTATAGGAAAAATGACGGCTATACCTACTTTATCCCTTGGATGGTGGCTAAAAATGTATCCAGTTCATTAATTATTTCTATCTAGTTTATATATAATTTAGGCGAGAAAGATAATGAGGTTTCAATATGTGATAATGCAACCTGTAATGATATTTAATTGACCTCTAGGGTCTCCAACTCAGTAACTACTATTTTCTGGAATTTGGATAAGAGTGTAATCTAAGGATCATAGTCCAAATAATTTTATAATTAGACACATATCATGTCCAAGGAGTTCATCCAAGGTAAAAAGGGGATAACATATGACTGACCCCATTGGGATATAAGCATGGAACCTACTTGTCAATGCTGGATCCAAGGAGTGTATCCAAGAAGTCCTGTAGTACCACATTAGGGATCCTACATTGTCATACTAGGTATCCAAATATATACATGGACCAGTTTTTAGGTGGGTCTCAACCTAAGAAAGATGTATCATTGAATTCGTAATGGGTTACTCGAGTGCTCAAGGAATTCCTGTGGGAATTCAAGGTGATATCGAGTAAAAAAACTCCTATTTTTATAAGGAAGTCATATATAAATAATAAGATTCAAGCCATTACCTTTCATTAGTGTGAAAATGTTAATTGGGAACAAAACCATGTAATCAAGACATAATTTATCATTAAGACTATTTGGTTCAAGAATTTCCTTTCATTTGTGGGACAAGTCTAAGTATATTGTAACCTTTTATTTAATCCATTTAAAGAATTTCAATAAGCAAGGTTCACTCTAATAAATTTAATCAACATGGTAAGGGGTGATAGAGATGTGAAACCTATTGTACAATTACATTTAAAAAGGTAAATTCATATACTTACTATATTATCTAAATTTCATTTAACATTTGTTATCACATTGAATCACTTAACTTAGGTTGGTCCAGTTGTGAGCATAAATAGTACTTACCATTATGCAATTCACATATTAAATCCAACCATTTAATATATTAAATCTTACCCTTATAAAATTCAATCCAATGTACACTAGAACAGTGGATAAAACATGTCAAAATAATAAAAATGAAAAGTATGTAAAAACACAAAACTTGGGTAAATCCAATCTAAAAATGGTCCAAGCACTTAGATGGTGCCTTGGTTATTTAATCATTTTAAAAGGGAAAACTTAATTTTTTCTAATGACATTAGGTTCATTTCCTAAACATACCACATTTCAAATGTTGCATAAAGGAATAAAAAAGTATTAATAAAAAATTTCAATAAAGCATAAGAGTATAATTAGTACTTTTTATCTTGAAGATAGCGCAACTCTGTTGGAGGGGTTTTATTGTAAAATGATGATATTGATTATCAAAAAATCACTTATTACATTTAGTATTTGAATCATGAAACATACTAAATTCACATTTAAGAGGAATTAAATCTAAAGACTACACTACATCAATTAAAATATAACAAAAGTGAAGTAAGTAATTAATTAATGCATTTAAAATTTTTAGGACTTAGACAGGGACCGTACCTTAGGGTGGAACCAATTTAATACTCAATAGTTGAAAAATTTGGTAGTGAACACTCAAAGCACCCCGAACTCTCTCTCTCTCTCTCTAACACACAGATATATATCCTTAGATAAATGTATATATTCCCCACACTATGAGGGAACACATACATGAAGGATTATATATTTTTATATGTATATATACCTATGCATATAAGTGAGGACCCTAATGTTTGATGGAAAATTTCTATAATATCAATAAGAACTCAAAGTTATTGCAACAAGTACCATCACACGTTAATTAAAAATACCAATAACACATAAAAACCATAAGACCATAAATTAGAGGGTGAAAACAAAACAACTAGAAATAAACCTCACCTCATATGGTGACGACGAACCAAAACAAGATGAACTTCCTTACCTTTGGTGGTTACTGATGAAACATGCACAAGGGAGTCCCAATGGACATTCGTCACCACCTTAAAATGGTGGGAAAAAATAAAACTGGAGTTTACCCATACCTAGGGTTTAGCTAAATCATGATGGGTGATGAAAGAGCCAAAATTGGCTGAGAAATGGATAAAAGGAGGAGTAGAAAACCTTACCTTGAAGCTTCGTAAAATATTCATATGAAAACCAGTGAGGATCGAGGGAAGAAGAAAAGGATGTTGGGGTTTTTTCAACCACTGAAGGGGAACCCCCAAAAGGGTGAGTTGCGTATGAGAGGGTAGATTGAGAGGTTCAGTTTTGTGTTTTTATTTTATTTTAATTTAATTTATTTAATAGAACCTTTTTCATGGTTTGACCCACATAGTTTTCCAAACTGTGTGTAAATCGTGTAGTTTACAATGCGAGGATACTGGGTCCAAAAGCACACCATGCGGGCTAGGCACACAGTTTATCAAATCGTGGATATCCCATGTGCAATTAAATTACCCCTACAAACTAGGCAATAAAATTTACTATAGTGGGACTCAGGGTTTCATACAAACAATGCACCCTTTATAGATCTTCAAAACATGCCTTTTCTTGGTCTGTCGCTCCCAAAACTCGTCAAGCAACTTGGGTAACATGACATGACTTAAAGAATGTACAAAAACACTACTTTTAAAGGTTATTATCTCAGAATTCCATTCCAAATATTGGTTCTAAAATTGGCCTATCTAGTAAATGAAAATGTTCAAAATCCATGTGATTTTTTTCCGGTTAAAAAACACAGGACTCTACAATGTAGATCATGGATCATGATTATATAAATGGGAAATGATGGTTTCATAGATCAATAAAACCTTATGAAATATAGTTTATTATTTATGTTTACCTGGGATGATGTTTACACTCGTGTGGATAATGCTTAACCAATACAAAATTTATGGAATCTTGCATTTTTATTACCTAACTTTTGGTTACATTTTACAAAATAAAGGATTTTTTAAAGTTTATTGTCTTGAAAAAAGGTACATAAAACATGAAAACATAAAAAATTATTCTAATACTCTTTTAAGGGTTAATCATGGGTTTATCCAAAGTATAATTACTGCATATCATAATCTTAGGTCTTACATGAAAGGAAAGGGTGAGCAGAAGGCCCAGTAAGGGAAACCAAGAGAAACAATTTACACGTGGACTTGAGAGACATCAATAATAACTTGAGGAAATACAAAAAGGCATGATAAATTGAACAAGATTCATACAATAATTGAATAATAACATGAAAATGTGTCTATAACATTTAATTTAGACAGTCATAAGCATATCCCCAAGGTATATCCATAAGGTTTCATAAATATTACCAAGGTTATTTACCATGGTATCATAAAACTCATCATCTATAGGGATTAATTTATTTAATCAATGTATTAGAGAACTATAAGGGTTAAACCTTAATATTATTTAATTTTCATGTTATCCACAAATATCATAATAAAAAATTTCATAAATAACCTATATAGAATAGGGGAAGTGGGTTTCATATAAAAATCATGGCGTTTTAAAAAGTTCTTAAATACATGATCATTATGACATTAATAATGCACCAAAAGAGAATGAGGGTTTTATGTATGGAAATAATAGAATAAAATAAATTAATTTTATGTATTGATGAATATCACTAGAAATAAAATATGTTTGGGTATTCATATAAAGAAAATAAATTAATTTCATGTGAAAAAGAGAGAGATTTTGAGATGAAAAATCTGCTGCATAATGAGTATGAAACATGGTTTTATAAAACATTAAAAAGGGAGGGGAAATGGGTCAAAAATTTATAAAAGGCTCATAATATATTATAGGTAAAAAATAAATTGTATATAAGAACATGGTATGGAAATTTTAAATACATACCATATAAAAGAGAACTTGAAAGGAAAAGAGAAGTTCAGAATTCGATTACCTTGAAAAGTAACTCATAATAATCTGTGATTGGGACCTTGGAGGATTGAGGACACATTTTAAAGAATCCTTGAGAGGTATAACTATTAGATATTTGTGGAGGATGAATTTTTAATTAAGGAAAATGAAGGAATGAGATGCGATTTATAGTAAAAGTTAGAGAGTTTTTATTAATTTTTGAGAACACCTCATTAGTGTTATTTGAAAAACCATTGGATATATAATGATATTTTCCCATGGAAATGGATAATTGGGACACATCATATCATATTTTATTCCTCAATAATTTACCATCATTATTACATAATTAATTATGTTATTAATCATACCAAAAACTAAAAAATTTATTTTTACTATTTACCAAAAAACAAAACATTTTATATAAAACTCATAAATTCAACCAGACCTAATATCAAGGTTTTAAATTCCAAAAATAAATTTATTTTATTTTAATAAATCTATACATATGATAATTTTAACTTTTAACTATAAAACACTTAATTATTACAAATAATAGCGGACCTAAAATGCATAGTGACATGTATAGTAAAATTTTCCACACTTGAAAAAAATAAAATTATTTTATCATTTGTAAAAAAAATAAATGTTTTTTATAGAAAAATTTAACTATAATAAACATTATTAATAAATAATTATTTTAATAATAAAATTTATATCATTTTAAGAGTACAAACTTTACCCAAAAAATCAATTTATCGAATTCCATCTCAATTTTTAAGCAAGAATATTATTGAAACAAAAATGTTAGATTAAAAATTGTATTTAAAAAAAGAGATTACATATTAAGTGACTTAGTTTTTGACACATAACCCCTTATAACACCCACATACGACCTAAGGGTATGTTTTGCAATGATGATGGACACTTGGGGAGGCCCAGATAACGTCGCCTGAGTGGTAATATTCACATACTTGAACTTCTCTTGTAGGTTATTCTAATCAAACATAATGCATTGAAGCTCAAATTGGGATTGGTCACAAGAAAAGCCTAGTTATGCTACCCCCTTCCCAAGATCTGATAAATTAGATTCGTACAGGATGAGTCTACTAGGTGAGGCCGTCAACTCTTTTTTCTGCATTAATTATACATTATAAATTTTATTTATAAACAATAATTATAACATTAAAATTTATTATTGTTTCAAACAGTAATATTAACCAAAATTCATATAACATTGAAGAATTGACGATAAAATTGAAATATAATTACTTCAAAAATTTTTAGAAAACAAAATATTATTCAAAATTTCAGGAAATTACATTCTTCCCCATTAAGAAAATTCTTCCATGAATCTTAAACTCATACCCTCATAAGAGAAATGGTGTGGGAACTTCTACCTCATAGTATCCTCTAGTTACCACGTGGATTCTTTATATTTTTTGTTCCTCCATAATGCTTTAACAATGAGGGTATTATTGTTGCATTGAACATTGTCTCTATGATCCAATATCTCCACCAGATGATCCTCATAAGAGAGGGGATGTTTTAGTTGTACCAACTCTAGATTCAGTACATGTGAAGTGTCACGTATGTACTTTCTCAAGAGAGATACATGGAAAACATCATGAACTCATTCCATATTTGGAGGATGTTTAAGCTGATAGTCCAGTGATCCTACATGATCAAAGACTTCATAGGGGAAAATATACCTTGGGCTGAGATTCCCTTTCTTCCCAAACCTTATGATTCTCTTCTAAGAAAAAAAATCAAAGGAATAATTTTTCACCAACCTCAAACTCCAAGTCCCATAGACAGTTGTCATCATAACTCTTCTACTGAGTTTGAGCAACCTTAATGTGTTTCTTGATAGAATGAACCTTTTATATCATCTATTTCCCATGATAAAGCCCAATAATTTTTCTCTCACCATGTTCATCCCAACAAGTAGGATTTATACATTTCTTTCCATATAGAGCTTTATAGGGTGCCACTTGAATGTGGAAATGGAATCTATTGTTATAATATAACTCAACTAATGGGATATATTGATCCCATCCACATTTAAATTACATTGAACATGTTCTCGAAATTTCCTCATGTTTCTGAATAGTCTTTTTATGTGGGAAATTAATTTAGGTATGATAGGCCATACTAAAATTCAATTTGGTACCCAAAGAATGTGGAAGACTTCTCCAAAATTTAGACATGAACCATGGGTCAGGATCAGATACGATGGAGAGTGGTAACCCATGAAGCCTTACCACTTCCCTAACATAAATCCTATAAAGTTGATCAAGAGAGAAATTTTCATGAATAGAGATAAAATAGGTAGTCTTGGTAAGACAGTCCACTATAACCCATATCACATTGTTTCCTTTGGAAGTTCTTGGGAGACTAGTGAAAAAGTAAATAGTGACATTGTCCCACTTCCATGCTGGTATGAGTAGTGGTTGTAATACCCATTTAGAAAGTTATCTCTTTATTTTCACTATCTAACACATCAGACACCTTTTAGTGTAGCCGACAATCTCCCTTTTCCTTTTATCACACCAATAATGATCATGAAGGTCCCTATACATTTTAATTCTTCCCGAATGTATAGATAATGTAAAGCTATGAGATTCATCCATCCACTCCTTTATTTTAGGAATAGATGGAACACATAGTCTTGTATAAAATTTCAGTACACCTTATTGATGAATATTGAATTCAGGAAACAACCCACCCTCAACAACCTCAAACTTCATATATAATAGAGGATCTTATTTTTGAGATTTCTTGATTTTCTATAGTAACGAGGGTTGAGAAATCATTTGGTATAGGGTTGATGATTTCCCTTCCCTTACTATTCTTATGTACTATTTTACTAGGTCTTTTATTAGGGGATATTATTGAATCCTCAACATTTCTAGAACAATAGGGTCTTTCCTACTTAATGCATTATCCACTTTGATTTCTCTTCTAGGGTGATAATGAATTGAAAAATCATAGTCTTAAATAAGTAACAACCATCTCATATGTCTCACATTCAATTATTTTTTTGTGACAATATAATTTAATCTTTGGTTGTCTGTGTATATATCATAATTTTCCTAATAAATATAGTTCCTCTATATCTTCAGAGAAAAAACAACCGTAGCCATCCCCAAATCATGCATAGGATAATTCTTCTCCTGAGGCTTTAGGTGTCAAGATGCATAATCAATCACCTTTACAATTTTCATGGGGATGCATCCAATACATTTTAGACATTCATCACTAAAAATAAATAATTATTCTATGATTGAGGGTAGATTTAACACATGTATAGTAATAAATATTTTCTTCTACTCTTGGAAACATTCTAGACACTCTTTTTTCTAGATTAACTTGACCCTTTTTTGAGTTAACATGGTTAATGGATTATAATGTCATGAAAAGTTTTTCACAAAACTCATATAATATCCAACTAATCTAAGAAACATAGGATCTCAGTTACTGGTGAAGAATGAGCCCCCTACATTACAACCTTTTTCTTTGTAGGGTATACTGAGATTCCTTCACTGGTTATAATGTTCCCCAAGAAAGAAACTTGATTTAACCAAAACTCGCACTTGATAAAATTTCCAAATAACCTCTCCTTACTCAATGTTTTTAAGATAACCCTTAGATGATTTTCATGATCCTACCAACTTTTGGAATATATCAAAATATCATCAATAAAAACTTCCATAATGTTATCAAGGTAATCCTTAAAGACTCTATTCATCATATTCATAAAAATTATAGGAGCATTAGTCAATTTGAAGGCCATAATAATAAAATAATAATGCCTGTATATTCATCAAAATGTGTTATTTGAAATATCTTATTTATTCACTCCCAATTGATGGTAAAAGGATCGAAGATCAATCTTGGAGATGAATTTAGGCCCACAAATTTGGTCAAATAAATAATCAAATCTTTGAAGAGGGCACTTGTTCTTTACTATTATCTCGTTTAGTTCTCTATAATAAATGTATAACCATATCAATCCTCCTTCATAAAGAGAACATGTGCTCCCCGTGGAGACACACTTGTCCAAATAAACCCCTTCTCGAAAAGATCTTTGGGTTGATTATATAATTCATCCATCGCTACATTTTCCATTCTTTACAGGGTATTGGATATCAGATGAGATCAAAGTATGATTTCAATGGATAAATCTACCTCTCTTTCCAGGGGAGGCCTAAGAAACTCCTCCAGAAATACGTTAATGTATTCTTAAATGATGGGTACATTCTTTATTCATATAATGTCATTCCATTTTTTATCTTCATCAATAAACAGAATAAAGAAGGCTCCGAGTGCTGCTTATAGACAAAACTCAGGTCGAGATATCTCCCCTTTAAAGATAGTTATAGTTTGTCCATTAAAGACTACTAATATTTCATTTCTTCTACATTTGATCGTAGAATTATATTTTGAGAGCCACTATATCCCTAGTATAATGTTGAATTATATAATGGTAAGGACTACTAGATTTGCAATAATATTGTTCTCACTAAAGTAAATACTAGAGTTTATAAACACTGATGACACTTGGATAATTCGATTATAATTCTTGACTGATAACTCTACTTTTAGAAAATTAGGGGTTGATTCTAAATTCTATACTAACATAGAAGAAATAAAGGAATGTGTATAACCATAATCAAACAAAGTACTTTATATATTTGAGAGAAAAAAAGATTACCTTCCACCATGTCATTTGGAGCTTAAACTTCATCCATCGTGATAGAAAGAGTAAAATATTTCTCTATTGGAATATGTTTAGGCTAATGGAAATCTCCCTTTACCGCCCTCGGATTTGTATAGTGGTTAGAAAAGTGACCAAAATATACACACTTAAAGAATTGTACTTTAGGTAGGGTATGCACTATCTTCCCTAGGTCATTATTGTTGGGATGTCGAGGCTTCACCTCACTATGAAAATTATGAGTGATATAGACAACTCTTCCAAATTTGTAACACTTACCCTACCAATAATGTCATTCCCCGAATGCTTTGTCCCACATCTATTAAACATGATAAGTTTCACATGATTTCATACTCTTCCTTGATCAAAGCTCCTCCCCAAGGTTAGGTATAGATATCTTTTCTTCCCATTCAATTTGTGAGACTAATGCGTCTTATTAAACTCTAGTTCAACCTTCAACGGAATATGTACTATTTCCTCACAAATTTCATAGTCTTGGTTGGCTAAATTCGTCCATAGATGAGGTGTTAGTCCACTAAAGAATATATAAACCTTACCATTAGGATATTTTAAAAATATATAGGTATAATGGGAATGTTTTGTTAAGTTCATCTCATAACTACCAATAGATTCATTCTCCTTATTCAGTTCATGGAATTACTTCTCTATTTTCATTCTCATCAAATGAGGGAAATAATTATTAAGGAACATTCCCCTAAAATCTTCCCACTCCTTAGCTTAAATCTCTCTTATTGGCCTTGTTTTTTAATCATCCACCACCATAGATCAACTTCTCCATCTAAACGATAAACAGTCAGGGTTGTGTTCTCTTGTTCTGAACTATGAAGTACATGAAGGTTATTTTATATAGAGCTTATCCACTGTTCCATAATCAGTGGGTTGGTAGATCTTCTGAATGTGGTTGGTTTTTGATACATAAAGAAATAAATGTAAAGTTGTTCCCTTCTTGGTAAAACAGGTCTCTCATCTTGATTCATGTTATTTCCCATAACTTGGGTTTGTTGATTTCTAATTCTCAAAAAGGATTATATTCTAGATTCCATCGAAAGGCCATTAGCCCTGAGTTCATTGTGCTCACCATTTTCAAGGTTCCTCCTATTTGCCTATATTTTTTAAAAGAAGAAAAACTTAGTGAGAAATTTGTTTCATCTAGGAATCTTATTACTCTAAAGGGGTTTTATGTCTTAAAATATCACGCTTAAACACGTTTTTTATTATCAACATTTATGTTTTCAATAAATCTTTCATAATGGTGCATGAAAATCTTGTGATTAACCAAACATATCCCCCAAGAGTGTCGAACAAAGAGTGCAAGAAAGGCACATTGTCATGCGCCAGTTACATTTCAAGTCTATATCAAAGTGTTGTTTTCAGGTTTTACCCCCAAGATACATTTGTTCTAGAGCCACATCCACTTGTTCATATCCACACAAGGATTTATTTTTTGTAAAACCACCTACATAATATTTCTCCAAAATACAAGAATGCTTTCCTATATTTAAAATTTTCCTTAGAGTTCATATTAATGTTTTAAAATCCTAATTTACACAAATAACTAAAATATCCATTGATACTAACTATAGAATCCCGCCTATTTATTACATAACTTTTCATTTCATATTAAAAAATAGAAGATATTTTAATGTTTAGTGACTTATAAAAAGGTACATAATACATGTAAACATAAAATATAATTATAATTAAATTTTAAGGAATCATCATTGGTTCATCCTGAGTACAATTACTGCATCTCATAACCTGGGGACATAACTGGAAGGAAGGGGTGGGAAGAAGTCCCAATAATGGAAAATAAGGGAAACAGTTTACATGTGAACATGAGAGACATCAATAAGAACTTGAAGAAATGCATAAAGGAAAGATTAATTTAAGAACATGAATACCATAATTGAATCATAACATGAAAATTTGACCAAAGAATTTAATTTAGACATTCATAATTATATCACCAAGTTCCATCCTCAAGGTGTCATAAATATTATCAAGGTGTCTTAAAACTCATCATCTCTAGAGATTAATTTATTTACCCAATGAATTGGGGAGATATCAAGGAGAACCATGAATATGTATTCACTTTAATGTGATCCACATAAATTATAATAAAAAATTTCATAAATAACTCATTGAGAATAAAAAAAGTTGATTTCATATCAAAATCATGTCATTTAAAAAAGTGCTTAAAAACATGATCAGTATGTAATTTAAAACCCACAAAAAGGGAATTATGGTTTTTTGTATATGAATTCTTGAATAAAATAAATCAATTTAATGACTTAATTAATACCCCTGGAAATAAAATAGTCTTTTTCATTCACATAATTAAAATAAAATAATCTCTTGAGGAAAATAGAGAGATTTTGAGAGGAAAATTATACAACACAATGAGTATGAAACATGGATTTATAAAGTATTAAAAAAGAGGGTAAAGGGGTAACCCATTAAAAAAAGACACATAATAAAATGGAGGGATAAAATAATATGTAAATAAGAACATTTGTTTGGAAATTCTAAATACATACCCCATAAAATAAAACTTGAAAGTAAAAGAGATGTTGAGAATTCCATTATCTCGAAGAGTAACTTCTAAAACTCTATGATCGAGACTTTTGGGGATTGAAGACACCTTGGGATGACTTCTTGGGAGACAGAACTGGTATAAAGTTGTTGAGGATTGATTTTGAATGAAGAAAAACGAAGTAATGGATGGATAATCATAGAAAAAGTGGGAGAGTTTTGTATTAATTTATGAGGACACCTCATTGGTGGTATTTGCAAAACCATGGGCCTTCCTACGGTATTTTCCAATGGAATTGGACACATGGAAAAAATCATATCATTTTTTATTCCTATAGAGTCTATAAGGATTATTAAATAATTATTAAATCATTAAGTATTTCATAAAACATATAGAAAACTAAAAACAATCTTTTTACTATTCATTGAAAACAAAACATTTTATAAAAATATCATAAATTCACCATAACCAAATATAAATAATAATAATTAAAAAATGAAATTTATTTCATCTTAATAAATTTATACATATAATAAATTTAACTTTTAAACATAAAAATACTTAATTATTAAAAATAACAGCATCCAGAAAATGTAGTGACATGCATAGTAAATTTTTGATACTCGAAAAAAATAAAATTATTTTATCATTTGAATTTTAAATAGTGTTTTTATAACACTATTTCATTATAGTAAATATTATTAATAAATAATTATATTAATGAGATAATTTATATCTTTCAGAAAAGTTCAATATTAATCTGAAAAATCAATATATCAAATTCTATCTGAATTTTTAAGAAAAAAAATTCTTAAAATAGATAAGATGGAATAAAAATTTTATTTAAACAATTGGATTAAAAATTAAGTGTATTAGGCTTTGAAACATAACCCTTTATAACACTGGAATATTAACTAAGGGTAAGGTGTGCGATGGTGATGAACTATTTGTGTGGCTCAGATAGCATCACATGGGTTGTAATCTCCATTAACATGAACTTCTTCTATAGGTGATTCTGTTCAATATTAATGTATTGAATCTTAGCTTGGGATTGGTCATGAGAGAAGAAAAGTGATGCTAACTCCTTCACAAGATCTGATAAGTGGACTTCGTATGAGAAAACTCTATTGAATCAGGAACATTACCTCTTATTTCTACAGTAAATATCCATTATATTTTCTATTTATAAAAAATTATTATAATGTTAAAATTATTATTGTTTCCAATGGTAATATTAACCAATAATAAAATAATGGGTGAAACCTAAGGGTCACATTAAAATATACTCACTTCACACATTTTCAGAAAACAAAATATTATTCAAAAGTTCAGGTCATTACAATATTGATGCCTATCCATTGTTGGATAACCCTTATAGAACAAAAATAATTATTTTTACATAGATAAATTTCATGTTTATATAGTGAATTCATTCTATTGACAACTCATACACACTGTGACTTTTCCAAATTCTTGAAACCTAATTCTCATCCATATTTTGTAGAATTAATTCAATTGAATTCCAGCCATCATGGATCGTTCCATATTATTATTTATGTGTTTTCACATTAAATTCTTCATAAGTATGAGAAACATGAGTTCCATGCATAATATTTTTATGTTTTATTAAATCCAATAATATAAATAACCAATATTTATTTGAAAAATCCTACCAACATCACTTCAACCATCTCCTTCTTATTATTATGAAATGATTCATTTTTATAACCTTCACCTGTATTGTTAAAAAATCCAACACTAAATCATAGATTTTATACTATATTCCCTAGTGGGTTTCATTGAAAATTTTAGATATCCTATTTAAAATTTCCCCCTCCTTATAAATGAAATAAAAAAGTGAAAAAAGAATATAGATTGATCATTTTGTTTCTATCCATTGTTTATTATTCTTTAGATATTCCCCTTGAATAATAGGGATTTACATTTTCTCTCATTATTCCAATTTAAATGATTAAAACTCCTCAACCCTCCCCTTTTTTGTTAGAACATAATAGGGTTTTCTCTGTTGGATTCCACTTATCAACCATCAGAAAAATCATTATTTTAACATCCCCCCTTTTGGTAAGGGAAAACATTCTCCCCCTTTGTGGATATGGATGTATTTTTTGTTTTATTTTATTCTTCTAATTTTTTCATGTAAGAAATTCGCCATCTCATTATTTCACATTATAGACCTATTAAATGCACATTGTATCTTTATACTAACTACAACACATTTTTTTTTGGACCTCCATATTCCACAAAAACTTATTTTGGACAATTATGAACCACTTTCTATACTTTAGCTACATAGACTCAAATCAAAGCAGTCCATGTAAGTGAATTTACCACTTTTAATTTGGGTTGTAAATAAATCATATAATTCTACTAATCCCAGGATTGGAATAGGAAATAATATTTTCTCTAAACGTCCTCAAATATGTTCATCTCACTCACTGGTTTTTCAATAAAAATAGTTAGAATGAAATAAAATTAATTTTCTTCAATAAAAACTATTTTTTTATCTCACCACACTTTTATAATAAATCATTAGTAGTTTATATTTAAAACACATGAGTATAAGACATACCACTAGACGAATCAATTATTTTCACTTGTTAAAACTAAACCAGTTGTTCCACCTGATCTCTATTGTTTCCAACACCCTATCGTGATCCATATTTATGAGAAAATATTGAACAACCTTGAAAAATTAACCACCAAATACCCATGATTTAAGGATCCATATTTTTTAGAGTTTAATTTAGTTTGGTACTTATACTATATTTTAGAATAATATCGGTTATATAAAAGCTTTAGTATCTTATATAAAGCTGACATGAATTGTTATAAAACAAGTAGAAAAACAAGAAAATTATTAATATAGATACTTAGATTTTTAATATATTAATAAACTTTAAGTTGTATAATTATACTAATTACATGTGATTTTTTACTTTTTTTAACTAGATTTATCTTAATAAAGGTGATTGAATTAGACATGTGATTGAAAACTTTTTTCCACACAATTCTAGCACTTTTTCTTATGGTTTTCTAATTTAGTGGTGGAATTCATTGCATACAGTCTTCTAATTTAGTTTAAAGTCCGAGTCAGCCTTGAAAATATATTTTAGGCTTGATACCATTTAAATACTTGATGTACATATGAATATACTTATTTAATTTACCTTTTATATAATTAATCAGATTTTTATTTAATATCTTTCCCATGTTACCTTCCTATCTCCCAATAAATTTCATACCTATTCAAAAATAGTGTGGAAAAGTTTAATTGTTTGGGGATAGGGGTATATTAGATTTTTTAATGATGTGGAATGGGGTTGTTAATGTTGAACTGAACCTTTATTTTACCAATTTACTTTCCCTTTTTCACATTTTGGGAAAGTAATTTTAAATACTCAACAACATCATCCTCTTTATTCGGGTCATCTTTTATTGAAAACTTCATCTGCCCCTTTTCAATAGTTTTTTTAAGTCCACTTACACACATTTTCCTTCAATTTTTGAATTATTTTTATTCTTTTGATTGTTATTTACCATAATTTTGGAATATATTACACTGTTGAATACCTCCCCTTATGATATACCTCTAATTGATATTCCTTCTATATTCCATATCCATTAGAGAAACATTCATCCAATATTCATCTCTTTCCTTGGAGTGGTTTTTATGAGACAACTTAGGATTTCTGCCTCCTTGATGGTCATGAGAGCAATCAAAAAATTCTTCTTCTTTAGTGAATCATTCTTCTTAGGATATTCTACAATTCACACATATTTAGAAAATACCACCTTAATCTTAATCCTCTCCACATTATTACTTTCTTTCCAAGAGGTATATTGTTAGTTTATAGATTTTGGTGCATAAATCATCTTTATTTGAACTTCAAGCACTCCCTCCAAAATAGTGAACTAATTTTCATACAAAAAATTATTATTTAATAGATAAATTATATCATTTTATATTATATGAGTGGGGGATATACTAGTGACATTAATTACAAAATCCTTACTAAAATTTCTTATAAAATGAGTTGATTTATCACATATAAACTATCTATCATAGAAATAATACCTTGTGTGAATTCTACTTGGTTGATAATTTTTTTCAACATATTTAATTCACCATTAGTCCTTTAGGACTCAAAAAATAGTCTCTTAATGATCCAAAGTATTATATAATAGTATCACCATTCAACTACCAAATTTTATGGTTTTCTTATTCTATAATTTTTAGGATTACCTTGACATTTAATGCCTAGATTTATTATTTAATATTATAGATTTTATTTTTTTATATCCAGTATAATTATCGGTGATTACATTGAGAGAACTATGATATTTTCCATTTCTTCCAAGGGAGCGAGATTCATATCTATATCTTTAATTTTATCATATTTCTCATTTAATGTGGTAGCCATTTATTTCAATCTCAATGAAACATACATACAAGATTATATTGTTTCTTCAAGATGGGAATGAAGATAAATAATGCTTTCCTTGAACTCTTTATTTATAGACATATTATTGTTTATTTATTTAGACATTTTATTAAGAATATCACTTTTCTCATTCATATTAGTTCCCAATTTCGTCATATCAATCATTATTTTCACATCATACCTCTTTAAAAATTTAATTCTCAATGAAAAATGATCTATAACTATATTATTTTGTTCATGAATAACAAACCATTGATCTTACTTCTTTTATAAGGTGTATATTTCCTCCTGTTAATTTCAAGGGTTCTTCCTAGGTTGATGAATTGATGTTGTTTCCACTTCATCACCTGAATTTACCTTTATTTAAAGGTTTATTGGAGATTATAAACCATATGATACACATTATTTCTCTATAATAGGGTTACAATTATATATAATAATAGATTAAAAAATTATGAATTTAGTAGGAGATATCATCCTTTTTGGAGAAATATTCTTATTCTTATATACTTTGGACACATGGAATTATTCACCAACACTTCTCAATGATTTTTTTGAAATCCTTTACATAAAATTCCCCAAGTTTTATCCATACAAATATTTGGAAAACTTATAATAATAAATCACCATGAAAATGCCTTCTTTGTGGTCCTCCTTTAATGAATCCTAAAACAAATAATAAATTTTTAGATTTCATTGATCTATATAAAAGGTAATTCCATGTCATCTAAAAAAATTAATTTTATAGAAATTATAAGGGGACTTTCATAATTTCTTCTATATATTTATTGAACACATTTTCCCACTCGTATGATTTTGAACTATTGAAAAATCATATCTTCATTAGTTCCTACATTATCCCCCAATAACTAAAAACCACTTCTTCAATTGATAACATAGTAGTAACCTAAGGCCCTAATTCCACTTTTCATGTCCCCGTATAACCCTACGGGGTTGGGGGAATCAAGTAACAATCAATTAAATAACTTTTATCCCTCTTTACTTAATTTTATATATAGGTCTTATTACCATGTGGGTAGAAACTATATCCAATGGATTAATTGTCAATCAACCTCATCGAAACATCAAATGAATTCAATAAAGTAATGAATTCTAGGAAGCAATGATTTTTCCTTTATTTACCCAAACTATGATACTCAAAGGAGAATGTAGTCGATTTTTTTTGGATGAACAAATTAACCACTAAGATCACTATTGATTAGTGGATAACATATTTCTATGGTAAATACAAGCTAAGAATAACATAATTACAAGTTTTATGGATTCTCCAATCCTTCACTAAGTCAAAATTACCTAATTTATCCTTCATACAATTATCCTGGGTAGGACACCGATTGTTTTTAGAAATATATGTATATCCATATTATAAAACATGGGTGTAGCTGCGCACATTATTGGATTCAAGGTTGGTGATCCTTGGATATCATTTTCTACTTCTTCAATGTGCATATTGTGAACTCCTTATAGATAAAATTCATATAATTTTTTTTCCAGAATAACTCCATAACACCTTATTTTATGTGTTGTTACAAGAATTCCTCTTTATTCATTATTGCACTATAGTAATGTATAACTTGTTTCTTGAAAATTTAATCTTTAATAATTCTCTATGTTCTTTCTCATTATTACTATAGGTTTATCGACGATGTTTAATAGAATATATTCCCCTTACCATTTTTTATAGATATTCTATTATAGTGATATCAAGATGTTCCTTGTTCTTCTTCTTCCTTACATGTTATTTTTGAAAAATATTAAATCATAACCAAAACCCCTTTTCCATAATTAAATATAAAAAAAATCTTTTCAACTTCCTCATATGAGGATAGAAAGCTCCTATTTTGAGGTTATTTCTCTTCCATCTTTCACACTCAACAACATTATCAAATTTAAAATTATAATCAAATATCTTAAAATAATAGATAAAACACCCCAAAAACCTTATATCAAAATTTACATTTAAACAATACACCTCATTAATGTTATTGAAACCTATAAATGACAACATTTATTTTTAGTATGTAATATATCTTGGATAACATCCCAATACACCATATATATTTTTTATCTTGTATTTATTTCTCCTAAAAATATCTCAACGTAATATAGAATCGTTAATTAAGGCCTTTCAAAAATCTTCATAGGTAACCGAACATCACCAGGAAAAACTCTCAGTAAAATGGTCATTATTATACCCACTAGCTTTTGTGGCCGTCAAGTCTTAAATAACTTGATGCACACCCTAACTTCCTCCATGAGATAGTTTCTTTCAACTGCACATTTTTTATCCTGAATTCCAAAAGAACTGATATTCACTACAACAATTAATTAAAACTGAATTGGGATATAGTGTAGTCTCTCTAATGTCATTATTTGAATCACGTTACATGGGTCTACCATGGATTCTAAAAACCCTACAGTGGGAACCATTTTTTACATAGGTAAAACAAAATTTTAAAATGATGAGATCCATAATGGAGCCTACCAAAAAATTTCCTTTTGAGTAAAAGAATATAACATCATCATTTCTCATTATTTTCTATCACCTCAACCTTCAACCAAAAAAAATTTAAATTCCCATGTTGGGATTTTTTATTTTTCATAGGGAATTTCCAAGTGTGAAATGTCGATCATCACAGCACAAAACAAAATGGTTTTACATTTTTATCATCATCCAAAATTATGTTGTGGAATTTTCCATATTTTATATATAAACATGCCCATGGACACAAATTCATCACCATCTAGATTGATTATTACAAAATCTCCTTGAGTGGCTATTGGTTCTCATAATTTCACCATATCATTATTTTTATATATCTAAAAATCATTATTATATATAAATTTGGGATATATTTAAATATCACAAATAATGGTTACAAAATTAGGAAATTATTGTTACATATCTCATATGACCTTTACATAACTCAGTCTAATGTTTACATTCCATTAAGATGATTTTTACATAGGTCTATATGAACCTTGAAAAAACTAGAATGATGACTATATAGTGTTGGATGACCCCTAATAATGGAAAATAATTATTTTTATAAAGAAAAATTTTATGTTTATATAGGTACTTCATTTTTATGATGGTGGTTATGTACTGAGACTTTTCCAAAATCTTAAAACATGATGCACAACCATAGTTTCCTTTATTACTTCCATAATTAATTCAATTGACTAACATCGTTCATTGATCATTCCAAGAACTTATCCAAGTGAAGTAATAAAACCTTTATTATAATTATTAGAAAAATATTCTTCAAACATGATCTCTTTAAATTTTTTAAGAAAGATAAAAAAATAAAAAATTTCTCTCCATTTTCAAAAAACATCCAAATATCACTTCATCCATAACCATTTTGATTTTTGAACATTTATTTTTCGATACATTACTTGTATTTTAAAAAAACATAATATAGGGTCATAGGAGTTAAAAAATGATTATGTTATGATTGAAGACTTGTGTAGATTACCAATTCATTGGTAATGTTTTATATCTCATGTAATAAAGATTTTATTCATGTACATTTTTGGGTTTATTTACAACACGATGTGTGAAAATAACTAGGATTGTTCACAAATTAATTCATGTAGATGATGAGTCATTCTCATAATGTTATAATTTCTCGTTCTTATTCATGTTCCACATTCTAGAGAAACTTTATTAGGCCTATGTTATGTTTTCATGGCACATTATTATTGACTCATGTTATTACACTCCTTTTATAGAAGTCATATGTTGTTTCAAAGCCTTATTGCAAGACTCATGATTTATAATCAATGTATATTGGGGGATGATTCTCTTATTTTATGACTATGTACCTACATTGTTTCTCATACCCATGTGTTTATCTTATGCTTACTTATGGTCTTTGATTGATATCTCTTATGTTTACACTCATTGATAATTTGAGTTTAACCTTTTTCATGTTTCCATTTACATTGGTTATAAAGAGGGGTTTTATATATAAAAGGATATAATGTGTGAAATAATTTTTTGGGAAATGTTGAAGATATATTTTAAGATAAAAAAGCACATGGTTTATTTGCAAAAAATCCATTTTATGTGAAATATATGGGTCTTTTAGTAATTTTTTTTTAATTTTCTAAAATTTACAACCTAAATATCCTCTAGTATGTAATAGAATAAATATTTTATATTAATATTGTAATTATGTATGGTTATGTTTGGGTCACTCAGTTTCCATCAAACATAGATTTTAAAGAATATGTTTTTAGTACTAAATCTAATAGTGTGAGTCTATAGAGTCTCAATAACTAGGGAAATCAAACTCATTAAAGTTAGGTTTTAGACTAAGAGAAATTGATTTTCGTTATAAAAATGTGTACATTATATTGAATCTGAGTTTTAAAAGATAACTTATGTCAACTGAAATTTAAAAATCTATGAGGTGACATGTATAAAAAAATATGCTAACTCACCTGACTAACTCTACTATGTGGAAGAATGGAGGTCAAAAAAAGTATGGATTTTCAAAATATATTTATGATAAATTAATGGGGTTGGTAACAGATAGTTTCAATTTGTTTAAGTACATTTTTAGTGTATCTTATAGAATACAGATTGTGGTGTCGGTTTCATAAAATCATCCTTTATGGCTATTTATAGAGCAAGCATTTTTATTACTTTTTAATCATAACGGTAGACTGAGAGGCTTGAAGGATAAGATTTATGTTTACCATGTGCTAAATGAATCTTATAGAGATGGTGGGATTACTTATAATTATAAAATGAATGAAATATTCAAACCATGGGATGATTTATTGTGTAAAATCAATGACTTCCCTATATATATAAATTTATTATGCTTGAGTACAATATGTGAATTTTCATGTCAATACTATAATAAATATTTAAATTTTACTTGGATTAGACATTTTAAGAAATAGAAATACACAATTCATATATGTTTTCTTCCTCCTCAATATTGGTTTACAATTTACAATGATTCATTTGATAGTTCCAAATAATCTAACCAAACACCAAAAACCGAGTAAGGGGTTTATCTTTTATCATATATTAAAAGAAATTCCAATGTTATATGAATTACATGATTTTTTGGATCCTATATTGCCTTCTATTTTTGGTGTGAGTTGATAATAAAATTATAATTGGATGAATAAAATTATTTTTCTAATATTTAATACTAAAATTTAATATAATAAGGGATATTATAGATGTCATGAAAATTAATAAAAATGTGTATTATTTTATAACATGGACCATGTAGGGTTTTATAAAGTTCCAATTAAAAATATTATTGGAAAGAAATAGACATAAGGAAACCATTGCATTCATGGTTGGTTCAGGGTAATAAAGAATACATTATTACAAAACAGTAAAAAATGGGTAAATATGAGATTTTTTTTTTGAATATTCTCAGGGTAACTAATGGTTACTATTCTAATATTTCCAATAAAGTGAATGTTACATGTAGAATATGTCTAGGGTTAAAAAATCATGACAAAAACATACTAATTTAGACGTGATTTTTAGTCAAATTTACGATTTTTTATTGTGTAATTCTTTTTCATAGTTTATTGAGAAAAGAAAATTATTTAAAATAACTATATTTCCTGAATAATATAATGAGATATTTGAAAACTTATAGGATATTATTTTATTAACACCTTTTCACTTATAAAATATATTTCTACCCTCATTTTTGATATCATGGTCCACATAACCTTACATCTAAATGATGAAGTAATTCTTGGTGGCCTAATAAAATTTAGTTGGATATTTAGCATTGAGTGGTATCTAAATAAATTGAAATTATTTTTATGTAATATAGATTTTTCCAGATGCATCTATTGAAAAATATTTTATGAGGTATGAGTGAAATAATTTTCATTGTTTCATATATTTTTAATTTCAAGAAAATATATAGTACCTCTAAAACATGATGGTCTCATTGGGTAAGGAGTAAAATATAATATGAATAATGTTATGTTGATTTAATCTGATTTATACACCTTGTTGAACACTCTATATATTTCACCATTTCTGTTGTATGTTTCTTTTCAATCTTACTATTGAAATTTATTGAGTTTAGTTTGAACAAAATATTTTATCATTAAAATATATTATTATCAATTATAATAAACAAATTAATGAGATATAACCTGTGATACCTCATGTTAGTGACTATTTAATTTGAAAGATCCATTTTGAAACATTTTATGACTGGTTCAATGCTTATGTTTGTATACATATAAATTCATTGTGAATAATGTATTTTACTAATATATTTTTTCATTATGTTATACAGAATTTTTTGAAATATATATTTCTTTAAATTATATCAATTAGGTAACCATGCATTGATTAAATAATTTTACCCACTAGATAATGGTTCATCTATAATGGTGTATCACACAAATATTTAGATTAGCATGGATTTTGGTTTGGAATTAAATATTTCATTTCCAAATGAGCACCACAAAATAGTGGAATTGTTTTTCCAATCCCCAATTATGGTTATTTTTAAGGCCAATAAAAATATGTCATTGATTTTATATGAACTCATTGGTTCAAATACATGTTCATAAAGTGTTATCACATCAATATAATTCACATAACTAAAATATAAAACTTTCAATTTAATTTGGCGAGATTTAACAATATGTTATATATAGATGAGTGAATTTTTAATAATCCTTTAATATTGGAATCACAATTATAAAATTATTATTTTTGTACCTTTTCATATTATATAAATTGGATTTTTTGTGAATTGTTCATGGATAAGAGTGTTTTTAATTGAATGAGAATAGTTAGTGATTTCTTCCCATATCACATAGCTTCTTTATGAACACACTATAGTTAATACCAATGAATATATTAAATGGGATAGAGAGATGGTTAAAGAAGAAATAATCTATTTTCATGTTCATTGAATGGCTTGGTTTTTATTCATCCCCTTGGTTTTAATATTTCATTTTATATGTATAAATGTTTATGAACTTTTTAAGTGTTTTTTTGTTTCATATATATACTATCTTGATTTAGTTTACATGTGTTTATAGGGTTAGTGAAACATGAAAGGGAATTTAAAATATGTTTAACTGGGTTTTTATGGAATTTTATTTTTATTATAATAATTTAACTATAAATTGTTTTTATGATCACAATCATGTTTGGGAACATACATTGGATCAACCATATCTTGAAGTGGTATCTTCATCTATGGGTGGAGGTGTGTATGGATTTAATTATCTGTCGAATTATGTAATTGATTTATTACTTATATAAATATGAATTAAATATAAATATAAATATATATTTATTTATATTCATATCTTATTATGTATGTATTTGTTTTTAATAAGATCTCACTGGACCATTTCTTATGCTCACAAGAGAGGTCCTGGTTGAGGGATCTCATCATGAATTCAAGCAGACCTCTAGATGTATAATATGATGATACATACCATATAGTAGGAGTGGGATCCCGAACTCTTATTATTAAGTTGGGTCTTTTGATACATGAGGTACACATAGTTCTTTTTAATACACAAAAATGAGACTCATTCCATCAGAATACGATAGATCAACATTGGGGAGATATTTGGGTAATGTGATCATTTTAATTTTTAATAATATTTAAAGTATGCATACATTTTTTACATTTAGTTTTTCTTCAATTGAATAATACTAGAGTGTTCACTAATGAGTTATAGTCAGTTTGCAAGATATAATTTTTTAAAATTTGAAAGTATCATATGGGTATAGTGAAGCGGGGATTTTCTGTATCAAATATTGGTGCCCAAAACATTCATGATAGAGTCCCTATATCCATTCTTCACTTTTAGTTGAATGATTGGGTTGCATATTGGTTTAGTGAGGATGTGATAATGAGAATTTTTATTTGGGTTTAAATATTTCAAAATAAGTATAACACTTCACATGTATAAGATTTCAATATATTAAATGAATGCTTTGGTAGTGAATCATTCATGAATGGAGCAGTATAGGGACATCCTCATAGGCATGTGACTAGTCACATGACCCAAATTTTACAAGATGTATTTAATAATTTCATTTATATACATTTTTAATATGTTTTTATTACATATTAATATATTATTATATAGTTTTATTAAATGGATGTATCAACTAATAAAATGTCGGTGTAGATGATGACTGGCCATAATAATGACCATGAGGTTGTTGAACTTATAGTAAGTTTTTTATTTATGTTCTAAAATATAAAATCTATATATTATTAATATTTATTGAAATTTTTATTAATTAATTATATATATATGACACATAATCAATTTGAGAATGAGTTATAACAATTTCTAGATG
Source organism: Viscum album (assembly GCA_963277665.1). NCBI lineage: Eukaryota > Viridiplantae > Streptophyta > Magnoliopsida > Santalales > Viscaceae > Viscum > Viscum album. The sequence continues at coordinate 1,312,799,280 of OY728126.1, read as the reverse complement.
ACCAATGACAACTTACCAGGTAGAGGGACGAGATATTCCAGCACATGATTGGTAGTGATGGAAATAGATATACAATGAAATATGTAATGGGGATTAATTTTTATATAATTTTATATATAGAGAATGTGGAACTATTTTTAATTGTTATGTATTATGATAAGTCATATTTTTCAGGCACATATGTGTGCGTTCAAAGAGGAAAATGTGCAATTTTCATTAGAAGTCCGGGAAATGTTGTAGTATTTTCATAAGAGTGATGATGCATAAGTTATATTAAAATGGGTTACTAATTTTATATTGTTCATTTTATAATTAATTAATTAATTATTGTCCTATTAATATTAATTTTTTAGGCCCTAGATGCACCAAATTAGGGTAGTGTCCATGGACATACAAGATGTAACATATGCAAGAATTTTCTTTCTTTTTATTATCCTAATTTATCATTAAAATTGGACTAAAATTCTATTAAAATTATCATAAAGTTAATTTTTATCTATTTTAATCAAACACATGTTAATATCAGTCTTGGATTTATTGGTACATTCCAAATTATTAGCTCATATTTATATTTTTTTATGAAAATGACATATCACTCATTAAGGGATCCAAAATGAGAAAACAAGTTTAGATTGTCATGATATCATAGTAAAATGATACTATAGTAATTTTTGTCTATATTAATCTTAAATGAGTCAATATTATTCATTAATTTCTCATTATGATGGAAATTATAATTATATATTATTAACACCTATTAATTATTAATAAATCACCCTTGTAGGGGTCAAAACTGAGAATGTGAGTACAAATTAGAAATCAAAGCAAGGAAAATGATATTTGAGTCATTTATGACATGTTAGTATAATGTTTAATATGTAATTTATGATCTATATGATTTAAATTTTAATCAATTGAATTATAAAATTTCTTGATATAATCCAAAGTACCACTTCACCTTTGTATTTATATTAAGACAAGATATCACCCATCAAGGGGTCAAAACTATGAAAAAGCGTTCGAATCAACATGGAAACATTGGAAAATAATCCTTGAGTCATTTTTGATATGTAGGTTTCAATAAAGTATTATTATTATACATAAAATTATTTTAATGATGAAATATAGGATTTCATATTATTATCACTTATTAATATTTGACAAATCACACGTGTAGCGGTCGAAAATAAGAAAACAAGTTCTGATTGGGGTGAAATATTAGGAAAATGATATTTGAGTATTTTTTAATATATATTATATGACAAAATAAATATTTTATAATAAAATTTCCCAATATTATTGAATTTTTTTTTGGTCCTTCATAATGTTATTAAAGTGACAAATCACCTAAAAGGGGTCAAAACCAAACAAACAAATTTGTATTGAAATGAAAACATAAGAGAAATATCATTTAGTCATTTATGATTAGTAGGTATTAATAGCGTATAAATATCATGCTTGAATTTATCGGTGTGATCCAAATAAACATTTCACCTTTATATATTAATTAAAATGTAACATAACCTATCAAAGGAACCAAAATAATGAAAATAAGTTTGGATTTACCTAAAAAAATTATATAATGATACTGAAGTCATTTTTGATCTTTACGATTTTCTTCCTAAACCAATATAATATTTTAATTGATTAGTATTATATAATGTATGATTTCATATTATTAACACTTATTAATAAATTATAAATCATCTGGATTGGTGTCAAAATTTAGAATATGGATTTTGAATGGGGTAGAAACATAGGAAAATTATTTTGAGTCATTTTTTATTTTTATAAATCAACCGAAAGTCAATATTAAACCAAAACCTATTAGAATGATCAAAAATTATGTTTGACCATCTCATTGTTATTAATGTAAAAAATAAAATAAATGGGGTCAAAACTGAAGAAATGATATTTTTGGAATGAATCTTTTTAGAAAAATTATAAATTTATTTGTGATCTGTATGAATCAACTATGCATAAATTTGGTTCTCAAATTTATTAGTATGATCCGATGTATGATTTGAACTTTATATTTTTTTTATAGAAATGACATATCACTCATCAATGAGTTGAAAAATAAGAAAAAGAGTTCATATTGACATGAAAACATAGGATAATGATCCATCAGTATTTTTTTGATATGTTGAAATCAAATATGTATCAATATAGTTCCCATATTTTTGTAATATAATGGAATGTATGATTTCATATTGCTAACACTTAATAATGAAAGGAAAATCACATATGTAGGTGTCAAAATTTAGTAAATGGGCTCAAATTGGTGTTAAAAATCTGGACAATGATATTTTAATCATTTTTGATCTTTATTAATTAATCACACATCAATATGATACCTGAATTTCTTATAATTATTGAAAGTGTCATTTGACCAACACATTGTGATTAACGTAACATATCACCAAAGAGGTGTAAAACCATATAAATGATTTCAAATTATCTTGAAAAATTATTAGAATGATCTTTAATTCATTTAGGATATATAGGAATCAAATGTATTCCAATATTATGCTATATTTCTCGATGTGATACAATGTTCAATTTCACATTTTTATTAAAATGGAATGTCACTTTTCAAGGGGTCAAAATAAGAATTTTTTTCTTTTGACATGGAAAATTTAGATAATGATCCTAGATCCATTTATGATCTATTAATGTTTATCATCCATCAATATGATGACTATATTTCATAGTATTATGGAATGTATGCAATCATATTATTAACAATAATTAATAATTAAAAATTCACCAGTGTAGGGGTCAAAACTGAGGAAACTATCTTGTATTGAGGTGAAAAATTATCAGAATAATCTTCAAATCATTTATGATATATATTATTTAGAAACATATCAATATGATACCCAAATTTCATGGTATTATTTAAATTGAAATATAATCTTCACATCGTTATTATAGTGAAAACTCTCCTAAAAGGGATGACAACTAAACAAATAAATCCGGATTTAGATAAAAAATCAGTATAATATTAATTTATACATTTATGATCTTTAGGAATCAACATGTTTCAATTTTATTCTTATATTTCTTGGTATGATCCAAATTATCATCTTACCTCAATATTTTTTTTAAAATGAAATATCAACCATCAAGGGATCAAAAATGGGAAAATGAGTTTATATTGAAATGGAAACTTAGTGAAATGATATTAGTTTCATTTTTGAAATGTAAAAATAAAATATTCATCAATATAATGATCTAAATTGTTGATATTTTTGAATTTATACTTTATTAATATTAACAGTTATTAATATATGGAATACCACTAATGGAGGTGTCAAAAATATGAAAATGTGATAAAATATACTGAAAAATTTGTACAATGTTATTTGAATATTATATGATATATTGGAATAAATATGATATCATTATTATTCCATAATTTTTTCGTATCATCAAAAGTTTCATTTGACCTTCATATTGTTATGAAATTTAAAGATTAATTAAAAGGGCCCGGAAATGAATAAATGAATTCAGATCATTTTGAAAACATAAGAGAACATTAATATATTCATTTATTATTTTTAGGAATCAACTATTAATTAATTCATTGAATCAATATCTAGGTATGATTCATTGAACCATTTGAACTTTATATTTTTATTAAAATAAAATATCAACCGTAGATGGGTAAAAAGTGAGTAAAAAAGTTTGAAATATCATGGAATCATTGATAAAAAATAATATTGTAATTTTTTATCTTTAAGAATCATCCATACTTCAATATGGTGCTCATATTTCTTGGTATAATAGAAAATATTATTTTATGTTATAAAAAATTATTAATAAATAAAAATTCACTTTTGTAGGGGTCAAAAATATTAAATGTAACCCATATTTAGATAATAACATAGGATCATGATCTTTGAGTCATTTATGTTTTATAGGAATCAATCAAACATCAATATAATACTTGAATTTCCTAGAATTATCTAACATTTCTTATAACCATCATAATGTTATTAATGTAAAAAATTTCCTAAAAGGGGTCAAAACCAAAAAAAAGTAAATTTTATTGGAATGTAAACTTAAGAGAAAACTAATCAAGTCATTTATAATATGTTGGATTCAACCATGAATCAATATGATTCTATGTTTTTTTTATTATGACCCAAATTTCCATATCAACTATATATTTTTACTAAAATGAAATATTATATATCAAGGGTTAAAGAAAATAAAAATGAGTTCATATTAATATTTAAAATAAGGGAAATTATACTCGATTCATTTTCAATATATAATAATCAATAATGCATAATTTTTTTCTTCTGAATTTATCACTATATTTAAAATTATTCTTTAAAATTATTAACACTTATTAAGAAATGAAAATCACCCAGTTAGGGGTCAAAAGAAATAAAAATAACTCGTATCGGTATGAAAATTTAGGAAAATTATAATTTAATCCTTTTTGATAAGTTTAAATCAACTAAATATCAATTTAATACTCAAATTTATTCGAAAGTGCAAAATTGTTTTTTAACTTTCATATTTTTGTTAAATAAAAAAATCAAAAAAGAAGTGTTAAAACTAAGCAAATAAATGAATATTAGTGTGAAAACATGGAATAATGTTCATTTATCATTTATGATTTGTAGGAATAACCTACATTTCAATCCTATTCTTTGATTTTTCTATACAACCTAAAGTACCATTTTAGTATTATGTTTTTATTAAAATGACACATCACACATCAAGGGGTCAAAAAACGAGAAAATGAGTCCATATTGAAATGCAAATTTAGTATAATGATACCTAAGTTAAATTTAATATATAGGAATACATTACACATTAATCCAATTCTTACTTTTCTTGATATTATGGGATGTATTATTTGATATTATCAATACTTATTAATAAATGAGAAATTACCTTTGTATGGGTCAAAAACAAGAAAACGATCTTGGATTGGGGTAAAAAATTAGGACAACAATATTTGAGATATTTCTAATATGTAGGAATAAACCAAATTTCAATATTATATATAAATTTCTCAGTATGGTTGAACATTATATTGGGCATTCACATTTTTTAAAGTAAAAAATCTCCTATAAATGGGGAAAATCGAATAAAAAAATTCATATTGGAATTAACATTTAAAAGAGTGTTCATCAAATCATTCATGATTTCAAGGAACTAATCACAAATCAATTTAATCCAATGGTTAGTTGGTACAATATGAAGTTTGATTTTAACTATATATTTTTATTAAAATTACTTGTCACCCATCAAAGGGTCAAGACCTAACAGACGAGTTCATATTTTCTTAAAAGTATCAGATAATGATCCTCAAGTAAATTATGATATGTAGGAGTAAACAACCCAAAAATATAATTTATATATTTCTTAGTAGGATGTAATATATGATTTTATATCATTAATACTTATTAATAAAGTATAAATCACATGTTTAGGGGTAAAAAACTAGCAAATGATCTTGGGTTGTGGTGAAAAGTATAGACAATGATATTTGAGTCATTTCTGATATGTATTAATCAACTACGGGTTAATATGATACCTGAATTGATTAAAAAGATTTAAATATATTTTTAAACTATAATATTATTATGATTATAATTTTAGAGTCTATTTTATCATTTAACATTAAATTTTAGATATATTTTTCAATTATTCAGTATTTATAAATAAATTGATAAAGTATTTTTAATATTCTATATAGATAGAATTTTTTTTAATTTAGTAATTTTAAACAAAATTAATTATTATTTTTTTGCACTTTTAACTTCCTTTTTTAATGTGTGTGCTGGCCAACATTTAAATAAGAGGTGAATATTAATAGTTTATAAGTGTTTGGTTTGATGATTTTTTATATTTTTTATATTGATATTCGTGTAATATAAAAAAATATGATGAAATAATGGATAATTTTGGTGCTTGTTATTTCTTTTTAATTATTTAAAAAATATAGAATATAGTGTCTACATATAGTTGTTAATGTATATGCCCAAGATTTTCATACATAAATTTTAAATACATTTTATAAGAACAAACCCAATGGCCCTAATGTTTTAGTGACTTTGGAGATTGGATTCCCAATATTATTATAATATGAATGATGTTTAACCTCTCCAAAACAAGATATCCAAATTTAGTAGTTTTTTATATAAAAACCCTACTTAAAACATTTCTTCATGACATATGAAAAGGATACGTAAGAAAAGGTGATATCAGATGATCAGTAAGGGTAAAAAGGAATGATATAATTAACGATCATATGAGTGTGTAAGATAAGAATAAGGGTATGAAATCATGACCATGGAATATTATTTTTATACCTAATCATTCAAATATCATAAACAAGAGTTATTTAATAAATATTTATCATTTCAAAAGACATGAATCATAATAATGAAAAACAAAATAAAATGACTACAAACCATACATTCATGTCATAAAATTGTTTCACGATAAAAAATATAGAATCCATTTTATTTTTCATGGTTAACTAGAGAGACTATAAAATCATAATGGATCAGGTATTATCACCAATTTTTCAAAGTGGATTAAACAAATTGACTAGTTTCATATATATGGTCAAACACATTAAATAGTTTCCTATAGCGGATTAAGAACATCAACTTGTTTCTCAGAGTTGTTTAGGAAAATAAACTTATTTCACATTAGTTTTTCATGAGTTATAATAAATTACTCAATTCATTAGAGGGATATATTATTTTGTTCACACCCATAACATAATGAAAACTATACATATGTGTTCTACAAGATCATAAAACATTTACCATATCATCACATCCTAACTTGGGAAAAGGAAACAGGCATCATAATTATTTCATCATTTCAATATATCATAACCCATAAAAATAAATGGGTTTCAAAAAATTCTCATAATAATAACAATAAAACATTCATATAATGAATTATTATGTCATCATTTTATAAAATCCCTAGTAAATAATGATTAATATCCAAGAAAGTTATCATAGATGAAAATTCATTTAAAATTTCATTGAAACATTTCTTAACAAAAATAACCTTTCCAAATTGAAAATAAATTTTAAAAATAGAAAAATTCTAAAATATCATGGAAAAAATCTTATTTGAAAATAAACATAGAATATGGTAAATTAAACATCTATGTACTGAGCTGTCATGAATAATGTAAATCACCTTCATACCGTATAAGTTAAATGAAAATATTCATTTTACCCATTTGTAAAAAAATGTCAAAAGATACCTCATTTTAAAAATGAAAAAAGAAATAATTTTATTTTTAAAAAAAAATTAATGAATTTAAAAAATCATTGGATAACATTAAAAATATTGTTGAAAACATTTTTATAAAACATGGATATGGAAGGAAAATAATTTTAGACTGAAGAGAGATATAAAATTGGTTTTCCTTAAAAAAACTATTTTGATCTCATGAATAATTAAAAGAAGTAAAACGAAAGGAAAATATAAATTTTAAATAAATAACTATAGGATAATAAAAATTTAATGGATTTATCATAAAAGTATCATATAATTTACTCAATGTAAATTCAAACATAAACAATCCCAAACAAAATAAGGCTGAATCAAAAATCCAATACCTCAAGTATCATCCCTCCTCATTCACGTTAGAACTCTAATATAATAAATATTTATTTTTTATAAACATATTAAAAAATAATTCACATTTATATCATAACATTTATTAGTTACTTATGGAATATTATATGTCATTCATTTAAAATTTGTTATTAAAATCACTGTTCTGGGTGCAAATAGCTTCATTTTTAATGCATGTTTTTCTTCACCAATCTTTCTATTTGTACATTGATCATGGTTCCATTATTTATAGAATATTAATAATAATATAAATATTATATATATTCATTATATCTATGTATTTATATATTTGGATTCATATCTAAAAGATATAAAATGAAAAATTAATTATACAGTTCATGGAAACGGTAGGTCATATGTACGCATGCACGTTACTTTCAATTATCGAAGGAAGGAAAAAATAAATTCTAATAAATTTTAATAATTATATAATAATTATAATATCATATAAATTATATAAATCCATTAAATCCCTTCTTATTTCCATCCATGTCACCCAGAGATGAAAAATGACTCACGTATCTTTGTGTAGTTGGTAATCCAATCATACACAAGAGCAACATTACCATTTTACATTATTTAGGAAGGTAAAAAGTTAGATATGGTATTACAATTATAGAGTTATAATTAATTCATAAATATCATATATAATCTCTAAAATCATTAAAATAACCATCCATGAATGATGATGATGAAAATTGTATCGCTATATAGAGACTGTTAGCCATACGAATGCCCGAGCAATACTTTCAATTCCCATTTGTTGAGAAATAGGTTTGATAATGGTTTATTCATAATAATAATAAAATTTATTTATATTTATTATTCTTAACATATTATTTTATGATAAATAACACATATTTATAAGAGGTAAAAGAATAATTAAAATCGAAGTGATGGGTTAAGGTGATTACCTATTCCTTGAAAATAATACTCTTCCTCTCTTCCTAAGGACCCTAGGGTTGATTTTTTGGTAGTAAAAAACATATAAAATACATATAATAGAGTTTAAAATATTATTTTCTGGTTTTTATTGGTATATAAGTCTCATAATGGTTTAAATAATAGAAATGATAGATTTCTTTTTATAAGTGGAGGGAGGGTTACTTTGGGAATTTTATAAAAGATTAAAATATAATAATGTAATTATCTATATGGAGTTTCTAAAAATTCATAGGCATTTTAACCTAATATATTATAGGATTTAAATAATATAATAAAATTATATTCATAGAGGTTAATGTGGCATTTTAAACCATATCATTTGGGTTAACCATTAGTTAATATATTTAAATCTAAGCCACAGTAACATATTCTTCACTCTTAAATGGTTATAATTTCCCATAAAAGGTAAAACATGGCTCATAAATGTAAAATGTATTAATTTTTCAACCAAATATTATCCTCATTATCATCTTTAAATATTTTAATTATTTTCAAATAAATAATAAAATACTACTTTGGTATAATATAATTAATGTTAATTTGAGACCATTCATTTAATTTGAATTAAAGGATATAAATAAAATGTTTTATTTATAATATAATGCTTTAAAAAACAATAATATGCCATATTCCTATATAATATTCATTTAACCATATAGACTCTTTAAATTATTGTACTTTTAATATTTTTAAAAACATTTATTTTATTTTTATATTAATTCATGAAATACTATGTCAGCATAACATACAAATTTAAGGTAATTATATAATTAATTAAAATTATAAATACATTATCATAATTAAAATAATTTCATTTTTGTCAAAATAGACTTTTATATTCATTAATAACTTGTTGTTATCCCTATCTGAACACATAAACTATATTTAAAACTATGAGAGTGACAATTTGTAACTTTCCTTGATTTAAATATTATATAGGTAATTTTCATTGAGAATTTTACCTTAAATAATAAAAATTTAATAATAAGGTGGAATGAAAAATTATGGCCTTATCACTTATTTTTAACTTATATAACACCGATTTATCTTTTACCGAGTTGATAAATTTAACCTTGGTTTCTATTCATAGTGATAAAAAATAAGAGGTACTTATTTACCAAATTGGGACCTACTAATTTAAAATATGAAATAAATTTTATCATATTATATACCTATAATTATTATAAATTAATTTTAAAAGAAGTGTGTAGAAATTTACAGAAACCTCTTTTAGAAAAATTCAGTTTCCTAGCATTAAAATAAATTTATTCTATAATATTAGATAGAAGTTAAAACATTTTTTTGAATATATAATATGTAATTTCCGTCAAAACAATTCAATAATAGTGAATAAATTAATTTATTAATATTTAAACATATTCTCCTCATTAACATAGTATTTCATAAAACATCAATTTTTATTTAAAAATTATTTTTATTTTCATTTTTAATTAAATGATAAGAAAAGATTTAATTTTATACATATGTAACCATATGTTTTTTATAATTATATTAGTTATATTCACACCCATTAATCTAATGGATAAGTGATATCTATCAAATAATAATATATTAATTGTATATCATGGTTCGTTTAAAATCAGTATTTCATATAACATAAGATATCAAAGAAATAAGATTTAATTACAGAGAAATATTATGTAAAATAAAGAGGAGCTTCATTAGACCCCCATTAAAATTAAATTATCTCTCGAAATTAATCACTCTTACATTGAAATAAGATGATAATTCATCCTCATCCCATCCTTGGGTTCTGACATTGCTTCTATAAATTTTTGGATTCGACACAAAACATTGACCAGGTGAGTGGTATTATTTCATAGAAAATTCTCTTTACGGTATAAAATAGCCACCATTTTTTCTTTACAATAGAGATATTTTTATAGTCGCATGACCTCTGAGTTTAGTAAATGTGAATGATTTTTTTGTGTACTTCCTTTGGAGAGATACATGGAACACATAGTGAACTTGAGAGAGATTTGATGGAAGCACCAAATGATAAGTTACTATCCTAATATGATCTATAATTTCAAAAGGACCAATATAACGTGGGACCAAATTTAACTTCCTTCCATAGACTATAATATTATTCTAAGCATATATTCATAGGAATAAAGTTTCACAATATTGAAACTCTATATCTCTCCTATGATTATCAGTACTAATTTGATATTGAATTTTCCCTTCCTTTATGTATTTCTAAATAGATATAACATTAGTTTCCATTTGTTTAGTTACATATTCTTTTAATAGTTTTCCTTATCCAAATTCATCTGAACACATTGGAGTTCTACACTTCTTACTATAGATAGAGTAAAAGGACCCATCTTAATGCTTCATTGAAATCTATTGTGGTGTATGAAAATTACACTAAAGGAAGGCGTTGATACCAACCACCTTTTAAATCCATAGAGTAAGATCTCAACATGTATTCTAGGGTTTAGATGTTCCTATCACACTGACCATATGTACAAATATGAAGAGTATAATTGAAACTTAACTCTTTTTTTCTATATACTAATGAATAATTCTTCAAATATTTGACATAAAACACATATCCCAATTAGATATAATAGAATATGGTAATTCATAAAACCTTAAAATGCCTTTAATTTATTAATATAATTACAACTTATCAAATAAATATTATTAAATTTAAATGATGTGTATTGAACTCATAAATTTTTTGACTATATCCCATATAACATTGTTACCCTAGGGTGTCTTAGGGTTTCTGATGATATAATCCATGGTGATGTTTTCCCATGACTATTTCTATATGGGTGATTATTGTAACATCACCTTAGATTTATCTATCTCTTTATTGACATGCTAACATCTAAAGCATCTAGAAAAATACTCTAAAATATCTCTCTTCTTGTTTTACCTCCATAAAAAGTCTTTAAAATCAATATACATATATTTACTTTTAGAAGGAATAAAGAATGATGAACTATGAGATTCATAAAAAAACTCATTCTATTTGTATACTACTAAAATAATATATACAAGATTTTTGAACTTTACCAATCTATCATAATAAAAGTTTAACTCAGTAACCTTTCTTACCTTCCTCTATAGTTACGTATCATTCTGTTAAACTTCTCTAATCACCATAAGGAAAGATAATTAAACAATCAATTGAGAAAAATAATATTTCTTCTATTTCCTAAATATTTCAATATCTATACATTCCAAATTGATAAATATTTTATATTTTTTTATCCTTATCGTAGATAAGCTATCACAATACTTTTGAATCAAAGCATCATCAAACTTGTTTTCATTCAAAATGTTGTAATGTATTGAGAAATCATGATATTTAATTATTTTTAACCATCTTCTCTGACATATATGTCGTTATTTTTGAGTGAACATGTAGTTTAATATTTTATGATCAGTATATATATATACATACATATATATATATATATCACATTTTTATCCATAACAATGATTCATCTATATCTTTAATGAAAAAAATACAACAATTAAGTCTAAATAATGAGTTGGGTTACATTTCACATGAACATTAAATTGGTTCTAGGAATAATATATAATGATATCATTATATATGAGACCAAATCCCAATATCTGATTTGATGCATCACTATAGATTACAAATTTATCTCCACTATAGGGTAGTTTAAGAACACGTGTAGTAACCTTACTTTTCATAAGCTCCTTGAAAATTTCCTCACATTAAATAGTCTAAAGTAACTTGGATCCCTTCCATGTTAACATTATGAGTGTATTAAGAAACTATGAGTAATTATCTAAAAAACCTCAATAATATGTAGACAAACTAAGAAAACTATGAATCTTCGTAACCATGGTTGTTTTGTGGTGTTTCTCAATATCATTTGACATTGAAGGATCCACCAAAATAACCTCATATGAGATTATTAAACCCAAGAATGGAAATTTCCAAATCCAAAATTATTATTAATATTTTTTTTAAATAACTTATCATTCATTTGTGTCTTTAGTATAATTCTCAAGTGATCTTAATGCACATCCTTTCTATTCGAGCATATAATAATATAATCTAAAAATAATAATATATTTATCAAGGTAATATATAAAGCATCTATTAATTAAATACATGAAGATAATAGGGAAATTTATAAGATCAAAAGGAATCACTATAAATTTATAGTGTCCATACCTTTTATGGAATGATATCTTCGGTATATCTTCATTCATGACTCTCAATAAGTGATATACATAACAAATTTAAATCAAAGAAAATAATTTAACTTCACACTATTGACCAAAACAGTTATAAATATAGAATATAAGGAACTTTTTCTTGATAATGATATTGTTAATTTTCTTGATAATCAATTCAGAGTCACGTTGATCCATGTTTCTTCTTAAAAAAGAATAGGTTCACCACATGGGGACACACTTGGACAAATGAATCCCTTTTCAATATTCTTATGGATTTTGTTCTTTAATTATATCAACTCAACTATGGTTGGTCTAGAATGATTCATTGAAATTTTTATTTTAAGTGGTATGAGTTATTTTGAAAACTAACCATCATAATTTTGAGGAAGACTAGGGAATTGTTCTATACATATATCAACAAACTCCCATACAATAGGAGTATCATAAATGTTGAGTTCCCCCCCAACCATTTATAATAAATAACCATGACAAGAATAATTATAGTTGATTAACTAAAGGATCACTAATAGGTGAACTATGTGATATCATCCTTCTCTCATAGGTATTCAAGAAATAATGTTCATAGAAAGGATGATTTTTTTAGAAAATCCAAAATTTTTCTTTGAATTTGATTTCCAATAATTGGGATAAACGTTTGAGCCCACATACTGACTTTTAAAAATTGTTCTATAAAGGTATTGACAATAAAATTAAAAGGGAGTGACTTTTTTCCCATTGTTGCTCTTGTTGTCGATAACATGTCAATATGTGTTTGGTAATATGATGATGAAAAGTGTTGATTCCTAGAGAATTATTATGGATTCATAGAATTTCTTGTTATGCTTGGGATATTATCCATGTTGTTAAATATAATGATTTTTTGTGCAGTTATTATTGTTTAGGACATGTGTTAAGTGGGAAACGTTGTTTATTAAAATGATTTGAAGATTAAAGAAGTCCATTTCATATTTTATTGCAAGATGAAATTCTTAATGATGTGGTTTAGAAAGTGTGACCTTTTTATTATATTCTCTATACTTATAATTTTTTATAAACATTGATTAGATTCCCAAGACAACTTCAACAATAATATATGTCAGACCAGGAGGCCAATAATGTTATAGAGAGGTAATCTCATACTAATCAGCATGTGTAAGGGGTAGTGTAAAATCCCCCGAGGACACTCCCGTGTATAGGGTGTGCATGGAACATGTGTAGGACCGCATGTCGGTGGGTGAATGGTGCATGCCCAATTATTTAGATGGGCCTAATATCATGTAGTATGAGGTGAAGTGTCACATGTATTGATCCCCTTTATCTAGATCAGGGAGTAGCTTTCACTGCCTGGGTAATAAATCAAAGTGTATAATTTATCCATATTTTATGTGGGACATATAATGCACATTTTACTATTCTCACATCTTAAAATTTCGAATATAGCCAGCATTATACATCAATTTTATCTGGGCAGTCTGATTAATATTAGTGATCATGTTCACACTCTTGCTTTCTTGATTACCTTCTTCATTCTAAATCACAGATGAGCCACTGATTGATTTATTCCATTGATTATTTAATATGGTTACAAATGTATGATAAACATAGGATCAACCTAATATCATTCATGAAAATACTCTTTTCATGCATGAGATAACTTAAAGATTGAGTTAGGGATGAACTACCATGGAATGTTTTAGGAGGCCATTCAGGTATAAGGGATTTTGAGCTTCAAAAAATGATGAGCATGTGATCCCCATCACATTCACATGAGTATCTCAACGAAAATTAAGATCATGAAGTGGGTAAACCATTATTTTCGACATTGCGTACAGATTCAAATAATCTGAGATCTTTTGGAATTTAAATGGTCATGACTAGGTAGTATTTACATGTGTTTGAATAGGTCTCGAATTAAACATGAAAATTGTATATGAGGTGGCGTAAGGTAGAATTTCTCACCTATAAAATAAGATATCCCGAGGCTAATAAAGTTACTAAAAATATTTAATAGCTACCATTTCTAAAGAAACAAAGCATACATGAACCCCACTAGTTTGTGAAAGGTAGAGAGATCTACAAGTCATTTTTATTTAATAAAGAAGAATCCCATGGGAATAATAATTGTGCATATAAAATTATTTTTTTCTTCATGAATAATATCATTCAAAAATGTAATTGAGTTTTCATGATACTATGATTTGTAACTCTATTATTTTAATGAAGATTACTGAGGCACCGTGAGAAAATGTATACTTACACTACATCTCACGAAGAGGAGGTTCAAAAAATAAAAAAATTATACCCATTTTGTTTTGTGTGAAATAATGAATAAGTACAGTGTAGGAAGATCATAAACATGATTTGTTTTAGTTGAGTTTCATTTATCAATATATTACACCCATAAGAGTTAGTGTATAAGGATCTCATGATCACTTCAATACATAAATTCATGCTCATGAACATGTAACTAAAGATTGAGAGAGACCAATTCTGTGTTCCAAGTGCTCAATGTGTGGTCGGGGTTTCATTTGAAAACACATACATGGATTCATGAATGATTACATGTACAAGTAAAATAATTTGAAATAAACCATAACATAATAATCCCATGAAACATGCATTATTTGAACTTGAAGAATATTTAGTTTTTGTAATATATTATTACCTAAATAATAAAGAAAGTTTTTTTTCACACTATGCACACATCAAAGTGAGGATGAGGTTTGAGTAAGAAGAAATAATCAGCTTGAGTATTGTTGAATTAAGTAAACTAATCAATTATAAGTGATTAGAACATCTAAAAAAGACCAATAGACCCAAACATCTGATGTTGAAGGTACGTTAATTGGTAATTGTGTATGTCAGATCCTACAAGATTAACGAGGAAGATTAAATATTATCTTATAGTGGATCATGAATTTTAATAGAGGTGAAGCTTTTCGATTGGTGGTAGGATAAAGTGAAGTCTCTTGGTAAGTACTAGGAAAAAACATAGTATCTTTGTGGCAGTTGAATAAAAAAATATTTTTATTAGAACAAAAATAAAAAAAATTCTCTCCACTAGAGCTGGAGCAGAAGTATTTTAGTTGGAGATAAAAAAAATTTTAAGCACTCATTTATTAGTGAAGTGTAATGGATAATCCATGTTTTGGGTAATTACTAACATGTCAAGGAGTAGGTCTTTTTTCTAAAACTTTTACATACTATTTTCCAATTTTTCTGTTATTATAACTTTACATGATTTGAGTTTGAGAGATAATATTGAGTGAATCAAGAACCTTATAAAGTTAAAGAGGTTTAATTGAAAATAAAATATATTCAGAAAAAGAAACCACTCATTTTCCCCCTCCCCTCTCTATGGTAAATCCAACCTTGGTAACTACAGACCAAATGCATTCCTTGAAATTTATGTAAATGGTGTCTTATAGGTACTAATGGATTCATTATCAATACAAGGGAAGTACTACATGAAAAATATACTCTTAAACTTATCCCATTCTATGTAGTCAATTTATTCCTAAAATCTCGTATTCTTAATAATATTTCTCTATTGATATTATTTTTCTTCCAAATGGTAAATGGTTAAGAGAACCTTTTCAAACTCTGATAACGGGAGAATATAGGTTCTATAACCTTAATTATGGAGTTCTACCCATAACTACCCAATCCTACCTCATATAGGCCATGGATAGATGACCAATGCTAATTAGACATATCCCAAAAATAGGAGGCATTATCCTATAGTACCTATATGCAGGGACTAATCTCCAAGCCCACACAATTCTGAAATATAAAAAAAACTAAAACCATGCATTCATACATCTAATATCCCTCAAAAGTGTGTGAACATAAAGTAATAAAAGTGAAAAAGGGACTAAATACAAGGCCAACCAAAAACTGTAAAGAGTATTACCTTATCTAAAGGAGAGTAATAAAGTCAAATGCATGAAACTAGTAGACACCTCAGCCTGAAAATATCCATCTAAGCTCTACTCAGTCCCTTTCACCCCAAGATACCATCAAAAGGGAAGTCATCTTTATAAGACACAACACATGCGAGAAAAGACCATGTATGAGTGAGTATACCAATACGTAGTAGGACACCAAAATATACTAAACATGAAACACCAAGTACAGTTTGATCAATATAGGGTATAACAATCAACGTATAACATAAACACATAGATAACCAGGAAAGACAACACAAAACCAGGCTATTATAACCAACTATCTGCCATAGGATTCGGCTATAAGAAACACTCATTCAAGGAGAGTCCAGTTCATGAGTGATTCTATCACCACAAAAAATCAACGAAGAGGTATAGATCATTGGGTACCACCTAGGAATGTTCATAGGCCTAAGAAGAAATTGATACACAGATATGAGCTCATGCCCAGAACCACCAAGGGACACTATGAACCCAATTTGGATCAAGTCACTAAATAGGGAATCACATTTCAACAATGCCACAAACACTATTGATATGACCTGCTAGATGAATTATAAACACAATTCTTAGGGAGGTAATGATGATTCCACCAACCACACCTTGGGAAAAAATAAGATAGAGGATCTGACTACAGAATCATGGAGGGACACCAAAACTCTCTCTAATACTCAACCTCTAGAGGGGATAAAAATCTTATGATATTAATGTAATGCCATAATGTACCCTCAAGAAAATAGACCAAGGGAACACTATTAAACTATACTGGTCCAAACTAAAGAAAAAATAGATAAAAACACTCTTAATGTGAACATATGGTTTGTCCATCTATACATAAGTTTTCTTGTATGTAAGAACCTCACAAAACATATATCTTTCAACATAAATGACATATTTCATAAGTACATAGTGTGTAGAAAAACATAACACACTACTTGTTTTTCATTCCCATGTCATTGTATAGTGGCCATGTCTCTGTACGGTCTTGTGTACAGCTAGCCGTGTCCATGCCCATATAGATAGCATGCCACTAGGCATGTACTTTTTCCCATGCTTGTTTACTTCCCAAAGTAAACACCGAGCTAATTGAGAAGGGTCACATTCCATGTGATATTGATCACATGTTGTGTGATTCTTTTCATCGTCCTAAAACCCTATACACCACTAAATGAACCCCATATGGTGTGTAAACATTACTTATTCACCATGATGCTTGAGATTTTTAAGATCCAAAGGTTTCCCCTCCATTTATCATTGTAGCCCATTTTTTCCACATTTTCTTCCATAAATTACTTTGCAGTTCCCTGATATTGGTTGAACGATCCCTATCATTTCTTTCTCTATAAAATCCAGCCTTCAAAACACAATGATAACATACCTTCAATGTATAAATCAAAATGCCCCTACCAAGATGATTAAACAGCCTCGATATGGTCTTGTTCTCCCTTGATCTATAAACCATTGGAATTCATTCTCAAACTATGACCAAAATCATGTGTCATACCTATGGTTTCAATTCATTTCATAGTGGAATAGTTTCACATCGATTGGGAATTAGGTATTGGTCAAACCGTTGGCCAAAGAAATACTGATGATGACCAAGAAAAGAAATTGGGGAGAAATAAATAACCCATAAAAAGGTGGAAAGAACCCCAAATATTGTTTTTTTCTCAATTAATTATCATAAAAATAGATGAATGAAGAATAGAAGATAAATATTGAACATGAACAATTATTCGATCAATATAAATATACTGATGATTGGTGTATCAATTCTTGTTTGTGGAATTGATCCGTATTTATATGGGATTATGAGATAAGATATAAATCATAGTGAAAATAATCCTAACTAGAGTAGGGATAGATCATTGTAGAATAACTATTGCACTTCTGTTGTTGAAAAGATAACAGAACTCCATCAGCAAAATGATCCACAATCTTATCCCAATCCTTCATTATTCACCAAGAAATATCTCCAATGGTTGTATGAATCTCCATGGATTGAAAGGCCATCCATGAGAAAATATTATAACCATATACTTAAAGGATAAATCTATTGCAACGTCAAAAATAATAAAACAAATTATTTATTTAATTTAATTTATTTATTTAATTCATGATTTTTTTTACAAATAACTGGCAAAAAAATGATAATGTCATGAATAGGTTAAAACATGAATTTTGAACTCAATAGTGGCCTCATATTTCTGATCTGAGCCCCCATTTGGGAGTTATTCCACTTTTCTAGAAAATTATGCACACATGATATTTAATAAATTTAATATGTTTCAAAAATTTATTTTAGGCACATTGGGCCTAAGAATCACAGGCTGTCTTAGCACCTGGTCTAAAAAACAATCCGTATAATATCAAAAATACTACATGAAAAATTTGAGTCATTAAATTTTACTAAGAATAGGTATTTCCATATAGAAAAGAGGGAAAATTACTATAAAAAGATGTGGGTATTGGGATCACATACGGGTATCCCGCTCTCAGGTACTCTCCTAAAGACTCCCGTACTAACACTAAACTTGAAAACGGGGAATAACTTTCCCATAAAGGATCCTACACTTCCAATCCTTGATCTCCATATAGTACTCTAAAAAGGAAGATCTATACTTAGTGTAATTCTCTCCCCATTTGATTATGTGAGAAAATTCATGAACATACACCCTCAGTTTTGACACGTGGAAGATATCATGTACTGAATTTAACTATGGTTATATAGATTAGCGGTATGCCACCTCTCCAATGCTATGAAGTTTCTAGAAGTGACCAATGAATCTTAGAGATAATTTTACAAGACTTCCAAATCTCATCATTCCATGTTGAGTTGAGACACTTAGGAACACAAGGTCTCTCTCCTTGAACTCTATAGGTTATCTTCACTAGTCTGAAAAAGACTCTTGACGAAGATGTATAGTCCTCATACACTCATGTATTATCTGAACATTCTCTTTTGTATCTAGAACCATCTTCGGGACCATTAGTGTCAATTCACATGGATCAGTCTACCAAAGTGGTGACCTACAAGGTAACCTATAAAAATCCTCAATTTTTTTACATAAAAATGGTTAAATGGTAGTTGTTGTTGTAGAAAAATTCCACCATGGGTAGGTGATCCTACCAAATATGAAAAAAGAATAACATGAATGCTCACAACATGTCGTGGAAGTCCTAGATGGTCTAATTTATCTAGCTATCAATATGGTGTGAAATGATGGGATAAAATGTAAGTCTAAAAGGCCTCCTATATCCCACTGCATAACTGAGATATGAAGGCATAATCACATTTAGAGATGATCGTTGATGGAACTCCATGGATTCATACTATCTCTTATACATAGAGTCATCCAAAGCTCTCTGCAGAACTCTGAAATTGAATAGCTAGGAACTAGCTAGACATCGTGAGTCAGTATATGATCCCCATGATGATATCATGTCCCCAAGATGTACATTTTTATCCAATATCGATGGAAATAACATCCCACTTCCACTCTATAATTCCAAGGGGTTGAGATAAACCTACCAGAACCTAGAGCTTTTCCTTCACCTGGTGATAAGTAAGGTCTCAAGAGAAAAATTATGAAACTCCCTTCTTAATTTCTGGCCACAAAAAATAATATCATAGGTCTTGGTACATATTTTATACACCATGATGTTCTGCTAAAGGGGATGTATGAAACCCCTGCATCACCTTCTCCCATAATGTAAATGGTACCATTGTTTGTCCTCTAAAAAGGATTGCATGCTCCCCACCTTCAGAATATCCATAAGAAGAATGTTCCATGGATATCTAAGTATGTATGGTATCATAGTCAATATCTCAACATTGAGAATAACTGATCCATTATAAAAAAGGTGGGGTAATAGACATGAAATGAATATATGAAGCATCATCCTTGTCCATAAAGGAAAAAAACATTGGGTCTAACTTCTTCTATGCCTCAACCAACAACTAAGAACATGATATCCAACTAATAGAATATTACACCACATTCATCTTCCTAGGAGTATAGAAAATATCAATTTCATAGTTCTAGATGAAATCAATCCATCGCTTCTATCACAAGTTATGATCCTTCTTCAAGAAGATATAATTGATAAATTTCTTATCAGAGTAAAAAAAAATTCTCTCCCATATGGTAGTGTCTCCACACATTAAATTGGAAGAATACTGATACTAACTAAAGATTGTGGTTCATGTAGTTTTTCTCATGTCGTCCCATAAAATGTGAAAAATATGCAATAACCCCTTCTTTATTCATCAGAACACAACCACGTTTGGTCTCTGATGATTCATTGAACACTCTATTCTCAACAACGACCTCTTTAAATCTAAATATGGGAGCACTCGTCAACCTGTGCCTCTACTCATTAAAGCTCTACTGACACATTTCTATCCCCAAGAACGGATTCCTCTTTAGAGTCAAAGATTTTAAGAGTGATACCACTCTATAGAATCTATGTCACGAACCAGGCCGGTTCGTCATTCGAACTGGTGCCCGACCCGGTCCATGGAAAGGGCCGAAGGGCGTTCCTGATCCCCATGGGCTGGCACAAGTGACCGGGTATCAAACATTACATTGGAATGATTTACCCGAAATAAAAGACAGAAAAACAACTAACCAAACACGCCTTCAAAATATGAACAAAATCAGGGGTTTACAACTTGAACCCAAAACCAAAATAGCAACAATAAGAGAAACTCAAACTCAAACCTCCAGGAAACAAGAGAGACGCATCATCCACATGCCACAACACCAACCTGCACGAGAAGACCATCAACGACCAGAACCACCATCGTTGAGCAGGATTTCACAACCTAAAATACACAAGAAACAATGTCTACATACCCCCAAAGGTGTATGTAGGGCGTGAGCCAAAAGCCCAATAGGACATCACCCAATAAAAAGGTTCCACGCAAAATTATTAAATGACAAATACATTTTCAATTTTAATTAAAGTAAAAAAAATAAATGCTGGAACAGTTTTAAAGAAAACAGGATTAAGGAAAATAGTTTCAAATGGAACAACTTAAATTAAAACACACACACCCACACTTTTTAAAATAACCAAAGTGTCACATCTACGAGCGTAAAGTAACCAATGAGGACTAACATCAGAGAGGCCGCATGGGTGTTAACTAGCTTGGGTCCCTTGATCTTCGTGTCTCGGTGAAACGTGGGTTAGAAGGCCACGACCCTCAGAAAACCATATGTTTAGTTAGTGTTGCAATCGTCAGTCCTGCCAGTGAAACCGGGTCGAGTCACCTTCGGAACACTGGGTCACTAGTCTAGTCTACCCTCTTAGCTTTCCGGTCTTCCTTGTTTGTGCTAAAAAAAGTTTCAAGTTCCTGTAACCTATCAAAATAATGCACAAAAGCCAAACAGGGTACTTACACACACAAAAATCCCAATTTGCACACCCAAACACGCTTTTAAAACCATATGCATGCCAAAATATTTTTAAAACATAATATTCACTACTTACACATTAAATTAAACTAGATGTGTAGTTTAACAAAACAATTTGATAATTATGAAAACCCCTAAAAGAGTTCAGTAAGTAGTTTTCAAACATATCACAAAACTCTTAAAGGAAAAAATTCATTCATAACCCCTTTCCAAAATAAATCATATTCTGACACACGAAAAAATATAAACCACACTATCCTCACTCCCTAACTCACATTCTGCACAATTTACAAAACAATAAAAGACAGTCCAAAAGTAAAAGCTTATAAAACAATTTAAAATAAATCTCTTGAAGTTACCCACTAAACCCACGATAACCCCTCTTATACGACTAAACACACCCAACGTCATGCAAAAAATAAAATTCGCATCACTTTCACAACATAATAAGATAACCGCACAATTCAAAATTCACTAATAGAGTTCTCAGCACAAAAAAACACTCCTATTATAAACAACCTACTAAACAAATTCCAATGAAAATCAAACTTTAAATAAAACCAACTTCGCCCAAAAAAAATTAATTGAATAATATGCCAAAGAAATTAAGCATTAAAAATTAATTCATCAAATAATAACTTGGACGTAGAACCACCTACCTCGGGTGTTGAAGATCCCAATACTCGGTGCGAAACTTGAATTGCTCATTAAACGCAGGACAACAATTCCAAAACATTCCTTAGAAACAAAATATCGACAAAAGCATCAAAAAAAGAATAAATTCAGCACAAATTAAGCCCCAAAAACATGGAAACTCACCCCAAGTGAAAAGAAGTTGTGGAGAAGGGGAAAAGGGGTGGAACCAAGGCTTTGGAAGTTGGTCGTGTGAGAAGTGGGTCGCCAGAGGTGAGTGAGGAGGGCGCCGACCAGAATTTCCCAAAATAGAGGAAGGATGGAGACCATGGGGATAGTGCGGCCCGAGTTGGCTGGCCGAGAGGAAGGCAATGGCTGGAGGGCAGCCGAGGGTGAGATCGAAGGCGGAGGGGCGTTGGTTGGAAGGTCGGCGTTCAAGGGGGGTCGCACTTCCAGCTGACCGAGAGGGTGGGTGCAGGCTGCAGGGAGGGAGGTCGCCAGACAAGAGGCGAGGCAGGGGCAGCGGCCAGACGGTTCCAGGGGCTTGCGCCTCGGGATGGACAAGGGGAGCAAGGGGGTGCCTGATCAATAAGAAGGTGGTGTGGCCGACATGGGGCATGAGCAGAAACAAGGAGCGGAAGCCGATGACATGGCGAAGCGCGCAGGAGGGGAGGTGAGCACCGCGACAAAATTTTAGCAGAGAAAGGGGGGTGGCGGTGGCTGCACCAGGGAGCAAAAAAACGGCGTGAAGAGAGGGGAAAGGGGTAGTCCAAGTCATGGTGCACCACAAAAAAAAGGAAAAACGTACCAAAAAAAGAATAACTAAATAAATAAAATAAAACTAAAACAAAAGTGTAGGACAATTAATAATAATAATAATAATAATAATAATCATAATAAAACTAAAATAGTAATAACAATTTTAATTATATTATTAATAACTTAATTAATAAATTGATAAAATAATAATAATAATAATAATAATCTTAATATTAATAATAATAATAATAATATTATTATTCTTAAGACTCATAATTCATTTTATTCGTCCCATTTTATTTTGCACCAACTACCTTATTCATCTAATTAATTTTTTTTCTTTATCAATAATTAATTTTGTTTAATTAGTTTCATGCCGAGAAGGTGTGCGGAAAAACAAGCGAGGTCACGCTGTGACCCAAGCAAGGTCGTGCGGTTTTGACAACGACACGATGAATGCCGTAAAGGCCAAAAAGTGCGTTTCTAAATAAAAATTCAAAAATTTCAAGTCGGGTTTCACCAAGACTCCCCGATACCAAGGAAAAAAAGATAAAATAATTAAAGTAAAAGAGGTGGGTGTGACAATTCTTCCCACCATAAAGCTTTTTGTCCCCGTAAATCCACAACCGGAGCCAAACCCCAAAGTAAAAAACCACACTCCCTTAAGGTTCAAAGGGAATCCCCATAAAAACCAATCAAAGAGGGGAAAAAGTATCGTGCTCAGAGAAAGTGACTTGAATACATCTTTGAGAAACTCATAAAAAGAAATTCTGATATGTGTCGCCCACCCCAAAGAGCTAGAGTGCCTCTAGTTGACTGATCAAGTAAGGGAGCTCTCGCACCCACGAAAACCAACTTCACAAGCCGAAACACCTCAAACATTATTAAACAGAAACCACACCATTTGGCTAGAATGAACAAACTAGGTCAAACCACATCCACATAACACTCTTCTCACTTATCACCAATCCATATTTAAAAACATATGAAAAAGATCAACATGGGGAGGCTCGAGGGGCTCCCCACCATTAAGAACTCACTGGCGCTCGAAACGAGACTAGAAAGCCGACATGGGGAGGTTTGAGCGGACTTCTCGCCATTAAAAAAAATTCCAGCACTAATTCATTCTAGAGACATTCGTGCGAGACCCAATGCGGGTCTCCCCACCATTAAGAATCTATCAACGCCAAGGAGAGACTAGAAAACCAACATGCGGAGGTCCGGGTGGACTCCCCACCATTCCGGAAAGGCCAACACCGATTTATTCTAGAGACCATTGTGCGAGACCCGTCGTGGGTCTCGCCACCATTAGAACGAACATAGGATACAAAACTTTGAAAAAATCTCGATGGTGACCAAACACCCCACCACAAGTGGTGGGGAGGGAGGGGCCCAACCACTCGGGTGTCAAAACCACGACCTAAGTCCCGACCAACACATCCACATCCCGGGATGAGCATTATACAAATTTGGGACTGGTTTTCCCCAACAGACTCTCAAGGACCACTAAAAGTGATTACATCTGATGGGACACTGCTCCCAAGACTTCAAGGCATCGAGGCAGACATGCCTCTGCACAGTCGCAGAAACCTTACACAACTAGATGGTTCATTCGAAATGGGACAACCATAGAAAACAATCTAAATTCCTTCACTTTCAGCATCGATGACAGAAATAAATTCGGGGTCCCATATAATCCCGGTGTTCTTGACCACGCGCCAGCTTCAATCTGAGGCCTATGGCTAGAGCCCTGATGTTTGAAGCATCTTCTGCCTCATAGTCGGGCATGGGAGACTCCCGAACGAAGCTTCTCTTTTTGGTGTCACACGCAACCACACTGCAACTGAGACAACACCAGCAAACACAACACATTACAATATCCAACTAATCATACACAGAACATTCACCAACACCAGAGATAAAATGGTGCATGTGAAGAGGGACTTCAAAATGAGTCTTAAACAACATGTGATTCCTGAAATTGACCATAGCATCCTCATGTGACTGGGTATGCCACACTAGTGGACTAACATAGACCATTTCTTAAACGAACCCAACGAAGGACCAAAGGTCATTTAGAATAGTGGTCAGCACCGACCACTCCAGGCTGCTTCCACCTTTGCACCATGAAGAGAACTCGAACTGCAAGAGGTCACCAAACATGACCCTTACAGCCAATTAAAACACTACAAACCATTCAAGACATTGGTAATCAATGATAACTCTGAATCTCCTTCACACTTCCCCACTGGAATTTTATTCACCACTTCCAGGGGAAACCATCAGATGCAACGATGTCAAATTTCATACCCGACGACTCAGACAACTCAAAGAGACAAAAACTCCATTCAACTCCCCTCACATCTGTCATCCCGCTGTGAGAGGATCCGCTTAGTTGTAAAAGGGAGAGGTTGGTTGAATTCTAGAATTCAAGAAGAGGTTCTTCTATTCAACTGGAGGGTCAGCCAATGGTGATTTTCCTGTGGCCACACTTCAATCACATGTCAATGCTTTATGGGGGGTATAAACTAGTCAAGAAAAAAAACCATGGACCTAACCAAACTGGTCCAATGGTCATGGAATACCACAAGAGAACACCAAATGTGTAGGGGGAACCACTGCCAGGGTTCCCTGATGTACTTTTCAAAAGAATTCACTATCTACACGCTTTCATACCAACTTACAAATAAGAATTCAAACTCAGGACAAAAATCAGTCAAAAATGATTCTCAGCTCGAAATGCCTCACATCCAACCTTTCAAAAATAAAAGGACACACCACACAATAACTGTTTACTAAAACACCAACTTTATATTTAACAAAACATTCTGAAAATAATCCAAGCTAGTGGGTTGCACAAACACCAATGGTGTCCCATGGGCCAAGCACATGCATGTTCCCATGCCACACCAACAACCACCTCATATCCATCCAGGAACTCATCCGCTTTTGAAATTAACCCTTTCCCTCTCCATATACACTCATGGATGTGGTTTCCCATGAGAACACCAAGGATCAAAACCAAACCATTCCATTTTTCAAAACCAAAACATCCAACCCACACTTTTCAAACCTCAAACCTCATTATCTTTTTAAAGTGCTTTATTTCAAAACATTTTCCAAAACATTTTCCACGACCAAATCATTTTTACATAAAAAAAGTCCACAATTACAAAACAAAGAAACAAGGAATAGTGCAAGAGAAAACTAGTGCCAGCGGGTGACTGAGACATATGGTTGGCGGCCATACGCCAATCACACCACTGCGACATAGGGTATTCCAGGACAGCGTCCCTAGCTCCACATGGCTTGCCAGACCCTACGAGCTCACTGGGACCACTGATCTGACCCCTTTTTCATTTCCCTTAGACAAGATTAACCGAAAGGACAAAAAACTAAGACAAACCTCAACATACTTTGGTAACTTGAGTCCCGCCACGAGGTGTGCTAGCCAGACACCTTACTCGTAGCCGGGACGTCGAGTCCCGACAACCTTAACTCAATTCTATCGTGACTCTATCCCAAAAGAAAATGACCCAAGAGAGAAAACCATCTCCTTTGATACCATTTTGTCACGAACCAGGCTGGGTCGTCATCCGACCCGGCGCCCGACCCGGTCCGTGGAAAGGACCGAAGGGCATTCCCGATCCCCACAGGCTGGCACAAGTGCCAGGGTATCAAACATTACATGGGAACGATTTACCCGAAATAAAAGAAAAAAAAACAACTAACCAGATAAATAAACTGAACCTAAAAAAAGACAACCAAACACTCCTTTAAACTATGAAAAAATCAGGGGTTTACAACATAAACCACAACCAAAATAAGCTTCAATAAGAGAAAATAAAACTCAAACCTCCAAGAAACCAGAGAGATGCAACATCCACACGCCACAACACCAACCTGTATGAGAAGACCATCAATGACCAGAACCACCATGGCCGAGCACGATGTAACAACCTAGAATACACACGAAACAATGTCTACATTAACCCAAAGGTGTATGTAGGGTGTGAGACAAAATCCCAATAAGACGTTACCCAATAAAAAGATTCGACACAAAATTATTAAATGACAAATACATTTTAAATTTTAATTAAAGAAAAAAAATGCTGGAAAAGTTTTAAAGAAAACAGGATTAAGGAAAATTGTTTCAAATGGAACAACTTAAATTAAAACACACACACACACACTTTTTAAAATAACCAAAGTGTCACATCTACGAGCGTAAAGTAACCAACGAGCACTAACATGGGAGAGAATGCATGGGTGTTAGCTAGATTCAGTCCCTAGATCTTCGTTTCTCGGTTAAATGTGGCTTAGAAGGCCACGAACCTCAGAAAATGTGGCTTAGAAGGCCACGAACCTCAGAAAACATGGCTTAGAAGGCCATGACCCTCATAAAACCATATGTTTAGTTAATGTTGCAATCGTCAGTCCTTCCAGTGAAACTGGGTTGAGTCACCTCCATAACACTGGGTCACTGGTCTAGTGTACCCTCCTAGATACCCAGGCTTCTCAGTTTGTGCTCAAACAAGTTTCAAGTTCCTGTCACCTGTCACAATAATTGAAAAAATCCAGACAGGGTACTTATGCACGCAAAATCAAAATTTGCACACCCAAACCCGCTTTTAAAACCATATGCACGCCAAAATCTTTTTAAAACTTAATCTGCACTACATACACATTAAATTAAACTTGATACATAGTTTAACAAAACAATTTGATAATTAAGAAAACCCATAAAAGAGTTTCGTAAGAATTTTTCAAACATATCACAAAACTCTTAAAGGAAAAAAAATCATTCATAACCCCTTTACAAAATAAAAGATATTCTGACACACACCAATATATAAACCATGCCATCCTCACTCCCTAACTCACACACTGCACAATTTACAAAACAATAATAAACAGTCAGAAAGTAAAAGGTTATAAAACAATTTAAAATAAATATCTTGAAGTTACCCACTAAATCCACACCAACCCCTCTTATACGACTAAACACACCCGACGTCATGCCAAAAATAAAATTCACATCACTTTCACAACATAATAAGATAACCGCACAATTAAAAAGTCACTAATTGAGTTATCAGAAGAAAAATGCACTCCTAATATAAACACACTACTAAAAAACTTCCAATGCAAATCAAACTTCAAATAAAACCAACATCTCCCAACAAAAATTAATTGAATAAAATGCCAAATAAATTAAGCATTGAAAATTAATTCATCAAATAATAACTTGGATGTGGAACCACCTACCTCAGGTGTGGAAGATCCCAATAATTAGTACAAAACTTGAATTTCTCATTAAACGCACCACAACAATTAAAAAACGAGCCTTAGAAACAAAATATCTACAATATCATCAAAAAAGAATCAAATTCAGCACAAATTAAGCCCCAAACAACATGAAAACACACCCCTAGTGAAAAGTAGTTGTGGCGAATGGGAAAACGGGTGGAACCAAGGCTTTGGAAGTTAGTCGCGTGAGAAGTGGTTCACCGGAGGTGAGTGAGGAGGGCGCCAAATGGAATTTCCCAGAATAGAGGAAGGCTGGTGACCATGGGGATAATGCGGCCCGAGTTGGCTGGCCGGGAGGAAGGAAGTAGCTGGAGGGCGCCAGAGGGTGAGCTCGAGGGCAGAGGGGCGCTGGTCGGGAGGTCGGAGTTCAAGTGGGGTCGTGCTTCCAACCAGCCGAGAGGGAGGGTGCAGGCAGCCGGGAGGGAGGTCGCCGGACAGGAGGCGCTGCAGGTGCAGTGGCCGGACGGTTCCAGGGGGTTGTGCCTCGGCATAGAAAAGGGGAGCAGGGGGGAGACCAATAAGGAGGTAGAGCGGCCAACGTGGGGCGTGAGCAGAACCAAAGAGGGGAAGCCGACAGTGAGGTGAAGTGTGTAGGAGGGGAGGTGACCAGCGCGATAGAATTCCAATAGAGAAAGGGGGTGGCGGCGGTTGCACCAGGGAGCAAAACAACGGCGTGAAGAGATGGGAAAGGGGAAATCCAAGTTGCGGTGCACCACAAAAAAGCAAAACCCTACCCAAAAAATAATAACTAAATAAATAAAATAAAACTAAAACAAAAGGGTATGACAATTATTAATATTATTAATTACAATAATAATAATCATACTAAAACTAAAACAATAATAATAATTTTAATAATATTCTTAATAACTTAATTAAAAAATTGATAAAATAATATTAATAATATTAAAAATAAAAATAAAAATAATATTATTCTTAGGACTCATAATCTATTTTATTCATCCCATTTTATTTTGCGCCAACTACCGTATTCATCTAATTAATTTTTTTTCTTTATCAATAATTATTTTTGTTTAATTAGTTGCATGCCAAGTAGGCATGTAGAGAAACAATCTAGGTCGCGCGATGACCCAAGAAAAGTCGCACCATTTCGACAGCGGCACGATGAACGCCGTAAAGGCAAAAAAGTTGGTTTCTAAATAAAAATTCAAAAATTTCAAGACGGGTTTCACCCAGACTCCCCGATACTAAGAAACAAAGATAAAATAATCAACGTAAAAGAGGTGTGTGTGTGACAATATAGGTATAAATCCACGATATTACCCTAAAAAACCAAGGAAATTCCACATATCGGTAACGCTCTTGGGTGGATCCGCATAAAGATTCACCTCATGCTTTTCTTAATACAGTGGTATTCAATCCTCTGTGATGATGTATTCTAGAAAGTGGACACCTCAAAATTGAAGTAGAAAATTTGGGAGAATTATGTAATGATGGTGCTATTGGAGTGTGTCCAAGACCATCCTTAAGTGCCTCGCATGATCTTCATTGGACAATGAATACACTAGGATGTCATTGATAAATATAACCATGAATCGATCCACGAAAGGATAAACTATATGGTTCATGAGTTCAATGAACCCTTATAGGGAAGATATAACACCAAAAAATATCACCAAGTACTTATAGTGACCATAGAGGCATATGAATTCTAGATATGGTTTATCTTTGTTTCATACTCATTATTGGTGATAGCTGGATCTGTGGTCAACCATCAATAACCATTATTTCCCTATCATCTGATCAAAGAGATCATTGATCCAAAGTAGCAGATTATTATTATTCACAGTCACCTAATTCAATCACTAGTAATCAACACATAACCTAATGTTCCTATCCTACTTTTTGACAAATAGTATTGGGTATTCCCTTCTGGAATCACTAGGTTAGAAAAATTCCACTCTCCAAAAAGTCCCCCAACTATATCATGAGATCTCAAAGATCTATGGGAGACATCTGATATGTTATTTCAGATATTTTTTTTGACCTAGGATGAATGTAGATGAATAATTATAGCTCTCGGCAGAGAGGTAAACCTGGTATATCCTCATGAAAGGCGTCCTCATACCCCCCACCGTCACGGGTAATTGATAGACCAAATAATCCAACATTCCAGGAGTTTTTTTGGATAACTGGTAATTAGATGAAATCTCTTATGCCAAATATCATCCAATTCTTACAATATTAACTTCTCACCAAAATTTAAATCCTCATTCCATCCCAATGGACACACTATATCCTCGAACAAAAATATTCGACCTAGGAAAAAACTATAGATAGAAATTTCATACCTAATATGATGTCGTAAAGACTCATTACTACTAAAAAGAGGCCCCATAAAAAACTCTCTCTTCCAAGTGTCATATAAAAATTTCTCCAAAACTGCATAATCACTGAGTCACTATCTATTAGAGTCTCCAACCACAATGTTTTTTCCAATGGAGCAACCAGAATTTATATGTTTTGAACCAAATATGTGAAAATAGAAGAATGAATCACATCTGTGTCTACCAATACTATAGCTAATATAAAAAAGATACAAATTGTTCCTCATATTATATGTATATCCTTGGGTTCATAGAACTATATATCCTATAGCTAGTATCATTCTTTTTCACCAGCTCCTTGAGCCCAGTGTGGAACACATAGGGTGGTGGTGGTAATGGGTCAAACCATTGACCACCTCATGCTACCATACCAACCACTTTTCCGCATTCTCCACCCTATAGAAAACCCTACTCCTACCTCTGTTTATACCTCAATGGTCCCTCAACCATCTCATGATTATCTGTATGATGAGTCGAAAAATCCTGAGTTATATGTCCCCAAACATCATAGTAGAAACAACATATCTCTCTTGGATGATTCAAACCACCATGAGAGCCCTAGAGAGTTGTCCCTATATCATTCAATTTATACATGAAGCATCATACATCCTTTGATCATTATGACTATCATCAGATTCCTACTGCTATGGTATTAGCTACTGGGTTACCACTAGTAGCTACCATTATTGGTGAATACTCCTTTAGAATGCTCTACACTACTATGGATCTCACAATAACCCCATCATAGGTGGGAATTAAAATCAATAGTAATGAATCCCTAATATATTGACACAATCCATACTCAAAGGTTTGAGATCTGAAGAACTAATCCCATACCATATCCAAGGAGTAGCATGATTTATCATTAAACATCACCAAGTACTTCACCATGAGCATATGAAATGCTGCATTTGCAGAAGCTATTTTATGTGTACCGATCACAACATTGATGAATAGAACTCATACCTGAAGAGAAACTCAAGTTCTGACCAGGAGATATCTTTCTCATCATGCGACTATGTTACTATGATCTACTATCTTCTATATATCCCAAAGGATGAATCACTATGAGGACCACCATCTGATCTGTAAGCATCCTCACAAGGTGGAAAAAATGGGTGACTACCTCTAGCCAGTCTTTATCCAACCAGGGTTCAACTCACCTCGAAATCTATGTGGCCTCTTCCTCTAAAACTCATTAAATACACTCAACTTGTTTTCATACTCAGTTAGTTGACCAGTGCTAGCTGCTTCTCAATTTGAAGTGGTAAAGCTGGTTAACCTCTTAGAGGTTCTATCTATGGTACATTCCCCTATACCAATTCCTCATAACTATGTATATCATCCTCATGTTGACACAATGTAATGTTGTCAAGATGTCTATGTGAAGGAATCCTAAAACAAAACAAGATGTACCATGGTCAAAATAGTATATTTGGGGAGATGACTCAAGAAGAAAATGGAAAACACCACCATTACAATATGATGAATGTACCAAAAATTTCCCTCTGAAAAATGTTTACATGCACCATATAAGGCCCTGGCCTTAAAACATTACATAATCATGAATAAAATGAATAATTCACATTAAGGATCTTTTCAGGTTTAGAGTTTTAGAGAGTTAGGTAATAAAATTTACATAAAGAAATGAATATTATATGTAGACAATTCTACTCAGAAACCATTGTTTTCATAAAATAAAAACTCTTGAAAAAAAATCATGTCTACTTCCATGTTTCAGACAATAAGACTTTTCCTTGATCCAATCCTTGACCCTATTCACCTTTCAGTCCTATGAAAAACATTTTAAAACTTGGGATGAGCATAAAAATCTCAGTAAGGGTTATCAAATAAGAAATAAATCATTAGTCCATCAATACATACAAAACATAAACTCTTTTACTTACCTTATGAAAAAATAAGATTTATGAATGACACATAGTAATCAGAAATCATAAAGGTACATATGGAATTAATATCATACATACATTGTAGCTATCACAACTACATAGGGAGTTACGTTGGAATTCCCATCATAGTATATTCCCAAAATCTCTTAAGAGAAACATTCACATTTACCTCCATCATATTACCCAATGCATTGGAGAGATATCTCGGGCTCACCCACCTTAGGTTTATCATGGAACCACCCATATATATAAATAATTTCCAAGAACCATAATATATTAATAACACATAAAACAAACATAAAAGAAATATTGAATTTACACATTTCAATCACAATATATCATTGAAATATGTTGAAATAACAAAGCAATTATCAAAACTATTTTCAATACCAAAATATGTAAAAAGTATATGGTATTTATTTTCCTTTAAAAAAACTACGACTTGTTAAGGAAGCCAAAGATCAAATAATACACACAGCGGCGGAAAACACTTTTTCTCACTGTTTACGTTAAAAAAACATTCCTTTTTTTGATTAGTAAAATGCTTCGTATAAAAGAATTCACTTTTAATGAAATGAAAGGTCAAAGGGTTTTATACACCGTATAAAAAATGTCTTGTTAAAAACAAAATATTCCTCAATGAAAGAAGAATGAGATGAAGTCCCTTACCTCATGTCCGACTTGACCCGTTCGTTCTATAATCTCCTGAATAATAAACTAAAGTTAATTTATACTTTATTAAGAACCGTTTTAAAGTTTATTATTCCTTTTATATCACTGATTACGATGTTATAAACATCATGTAATCATTTAAGTTAATAGTGGTTGTTTTGTCGATATTTAGTACTTGAGTCAAAATTAACACCATATAATTACAAGTCGTCCATGTGGCCAATATTCCATTATCTCCAGAATGATATTAACGATTTAGATATCATATAAATAATATATATCCAGTATATATATGTATTTATAATAGTACATAACATTGTGAGATAAGAAATGAAATGCACCGTTTATGGAGACAGTAAGTCGTACCTACGCATGAACGCAACTCTCATTTCTATTTTGTACCTTAATGGAATTAAAAAAATGATACCTAGGTATATTATAATTCTAGTATAACATCATATATAATATCAATAATATTATCCTTTATACTTCCCACATATGGCATTAATGAGTCATATCACTTTGAGGGGTTGGTAGTCCGCACTTCCTCAAATGAAATTATCGCGTTTAACCATTATGGAAAACATAAAGGTAAAATATAAATGTAAAATACTGAAGAATAAAGAAAAAATAAACATAATATATATCATATATAAATACATCTCAATCTAAATTTCCACTATGAGAGGCAGTAGGAAATAATTGAACAATCATCATTTCTTGAGGCATTAGTTTTCCATCAACAGAAACAGTATGTTCTTCATCCATTAGATGGAGGTGTGTGTAAATGTAGTTCAGATAAATCTCATAAAATCATCCTAGTATATTGAGTATTCTAGTGTTGTTATAAAATAAAGGAATAAAAAGATTTTAGGGGTTGTATAAGTAAAATAAAAGAAAAGAAGTTAAGAGAAACTGTTACGTTTAATTTGGGTAACACTCTTTGGTTTGAACCCAAAGGACTTCTTGAAGTGACTTATGCCTAATGTAAGGCTTCTAAGAGTAACATATGGATCTTTAAAGCTTATTTGGTTAGGGGTTGTACGAGACAAAGGGGTTTAGAGGTGTGAGGAATGAGAAATAAGTGATGGATTTTTGCAAGGGGGAGGATGGGCTCTTTAAGGAGTGAAAATATTATTTTATTATATAATTATATTCCGTTTCTAAATGTCAAAAAATAATTAAAGTAGAAGTTAAAATGATTAATAGTTGAAATAAAATCATCCAA
Organism: Viscum album; assembly: GCA_963277665.1. Classification (NCBI taxonomy): domain Eukaryota; kingdom Viridiplantae; phylum Streptophyta; class Magnoliopsida; order Santalales; family Viscaceae; genus Viscum; species Viscum album. The sequence continues at coordinate 1,312,764,279 of OY728126.1, read as the reverse complement.
TAATAATTGGATTTGTTTTAGATATTTTTTTAATATTTATAATCTTATTTATTTAAATATTTTATTAATGAGGTAAATACTACATCATTATTGTGTCATAAATAATTTAATTTATCATAAGTATTAAAAAAATAAAAAAAATACGATGATTCAAGAAACATTTTTATACTTAAAATTAATATTTATAGTCAAAAATATAGTCTATATAATCCCATGTAAAAATTTATTTACTATGAGATATTTGTTTGTGTCATTTTTATCATTACTTTAAGTTAATTAATCTAAAGAGTCATTATCACTCTCAAATGGCTCCATGGGGTCCCAAAATCGACCCAAGATGACCATGGTTTTAAAGGAATCAACCAATAAGGTTAGGAAAAGTGTTAAGGTAATTTTGTATTATTAAAATATTCTTTTTACCTTGAATCATCCTATTTACCTTTAATCGTGGAAAATAAAAGTCAAACGTTACTATTCATAGAAAATTATTTTTATCTTATTGAACAAAAGATTATTTAAAAATAAAAACCATGAATGTTGGATTTTTGAAATTCAATCCACAGAAGCGGAAAAAGTTTATTTAAATGAAAATATTAGTTTTTAACTTGTACTAAGTGGTTTCAATATTCATAAAAAATTAACGTTTTTCAGAAAACTACAAAAAATTCAGCCTAAGATATATTTGATATTCCGAATTCAAAAATGATGTCTATTTTACCAAATTAAAAACATATAAGTTTCATTAATTAATTTAAAATTAATTCCCGTTATCAGAACAAATAGTGTTTTTAAGAAACAAAAACTAGAAAAAGATTGATACTTGTTTATGTCCAATTTCAAAGTGAAATTAATTCTAATGACCAACATTATATTAATTAGTAAAAATATAATCTAATTACACTTTAAAACCAATTAAAAAGATAATATAAAAATATAAATAAATTATATTAAAAGGCACTTTTGAATAAAAATACTGTATTTTTCACTATTCATTAAAAAATGATCTTTACCAGAAAAATACCAAAAATTTACCTAAAGTAAATTTTGATGTACCAAATCTAAAAAAGAATTTTATTTTGTCAAATAGAATATATAAAAATGACCAAAACTAGATTTAATGAGGGTTCACCATCAAAAGGTGGTAAATCAACCTTTTAGTGAACATTAGAGTATTTATGATTAAAATTAGATTCATTCATATTTTATGTCCCAATATTTTATTGGATAAATTTAAAAACATTTAAAATCATGTATAATCATATTCTAGTTAGTTCCATTCATTCCCACCAATATGAAGGCTAAGCGTCAACTACCATCTAAAATAATAATATTATATTATTAGTGTGCAACGTAAAATTTAAAAGACACATGTTGTTGTATATCAGGTAAGCCATCGAACATAGAATCCCCTTTAATGTAAAACTAATATTTAATTCAAAAATATTAATAAATATAAAAAATGAATTACTCTATATTTACCTGGGATGTTACATCCTTCCCCCTTTTGGGAATTGTGTCCTCACAATTTTTTCAATTATCAAATAAATGGGGGTATTTATCCCTCATAGAATTTTCATATTTCCACATTGCCTATTCAACTATATGGTTTTTCCACAAAACCTTTACGTAGTGAATTACGTTTTTCCACAACACTTGATCTCTACGGTCAAGAATCTATACTAGTTGTTCCTCATAAGAGAGATTCTCTTCCAACTGAACTACCACTGGGCTCAAAACATAAGATTGATCTGGTATATACTTTCTTAATATTGAAACATGAAAAAAATTATGTACCTAAGATAAACATGGAGGTAATTCCACTCAGTACGCAACTGATCCAAATTTCTCTAGGATTTCATAAGGCCCAATGAACCTCAGACTCGACTTTCCCTTATTACCAAAACACATCACTCTTTTCCATGGAGAAAACTCGAGAAAGACATGATCACCTAGCTCAGAAGAAAGATCCTTTCTCTGGTTATCCGCGTATCTTTTCTGTCTGCTCTAAGCTGTTCTCATGTTGTTCTAAATCAACTGAACTTTTTCTGAAATCTCTTCTACCACTTCTGGTCCCATCAGCTTCCTTTCACCTACATCATCTCAAAATGCTAGAGTTCGGCAACACTTTCCATATAATGCCTCAAATTGTTCCATCTGTATACTGGAATGAAAAATATTTTTATAAGAAAATTAAACCAAAGAAAGATGTTGGTCCAAACTTCCCTAGTATTCCAGTGAATAAGAACGTAGCATATCCTCCAGGGTCTGAATAGTTTGTTTTGACTGCCCAACTGATTGCGGATGAAAAGTTGTACTTGTTAGAGTTGGTGTCATGATAACCAAATGTTTTGTACTTTGATTACATGAATGTACACTTATTATATGTATTGTTCATTGTTCTACATGACTATAATATTATAATTTCCTGGATTATTTTGTTCATTGATAAGGTCATGGAAGATCCCCGCTATGAGGAGAACCTTGAAATGATATAACAATATTCTTATATAAAGTTCTAGGGTTGGATGAAATACTATGATAGGACACATAGTATATAGACCATCATGTGTGAGTACTCATAAGAATACGAGACAATCTCTCATGGAGTTCGCACTTGGTAACTTCCAAAATAAGAGATTATGAGAACAGGCCCACCAGTAGTAATTCCTCATGTCTTGGTGTCACCAAATATTACTTTCTATGAGCGTGTGTAATGGGACTTAAATGCTAAGATTATCATTAACTCATGTCATGACTCGTGTACTTAGATTTGCTGACGAAAACCGTCACAAATACAGTTGGCGTGAAGTAGGGTATGTTGGGTGCATCATGAATGACATGTTGTTAATGGATAAGTCGAGGAAGGATTTGTCCCTTCCATTTATGGGAGTTAATATCTTAGACCTTTGATTGAAATGGAATCGTCGCACAAAATACCATGGCCATGGTGAAACGACAAGTTTATTTCAGTTAGTCAAAGAACGACAGATCAAGCATATAATTTTACGAAAATACTATCAAACCTGCTTGATGAGATATTGAGAAAAAATGATTAAATTACACAGTAAGCATTCATATGAGGTGAAACGTCAATACGACATCATCTTCTTTCTCTTGGGTGCATTGACCCATTGCTAGACATTAATCTTGGACTTTAAGAAAGCCTGCCTAATGCCAACAAGAAAGAGGCCTAGAGGGTCACACACTAAGTGTATTCAAGTATCTCAAGAAGAATAAAGATTATTCCCGTACATGGTTTAATAATTATTTAAGGAATCCTAAATCATTTTAATGTTGAAAGAAGAATAAAATTAAAACAAGTACACGTTATGTATTAATGATTACACGTAGTGTAGTCTTTATTTTTAAAACAAGTAGACACCGTGTATTAATGATTACACATCACGTAGTTTTCATTTTGTAAAGGAAATGAATAAATGAAAACAAGATATACATGCTGTGTATGTTTAATGTACATGCCATGTAGTTTTCAATGAAAAACAAGTACGCGCCGTGTATTTATGATTACAAGCCGTGTAGCTTTTCCAATAAGGATTTTGAGGAAATAATATCATTTTATTAAATGATATTTATTATAATCAGTGTGGGCACATGTCAAGGAATTAATTACTCGACACGGGGTCTTTCAAAACAGTTAATTAAATAAATAAAACGCGTAATGTGTTTATTTATTGTCATAACATCACAGCATCAAACTCGATTATAAATATCCTCACAACCCCAAATCCTTTCCTAAGAGAATCATTGTGCACAACAATTTTGGAGAATTATTTCAAGGCCAAAAGAACCTCTTCCTACAAGAATGCTCTCAAGACCAAGAGAGATCCTCTTCCATCAGATCAAGACGATCTAAGGCGTACAACTCAAGAAAAGTTTTCTCTACACTAGCACCCAGAGACTCCTTAGGTGACGTCCAGAGATACGAGGTTCACATGTGGATCACTGCTAGAGGAATTCTACACTTGGCTTCTACGACGCAACGATGAATCACATCAGAATGTGATAATGAATATCAACGATGAAATAACACCCAAAAGGTACTTATTGTCAATTAATAAAATTAATTATAATCAACCTATGAAGATCCACTTTTATGGTTCTGTGACCTTTCTTATCCTTTTTCTATTTCTGTGAATTGATCTATGGACACCAGTATTTATCGTCGTATTGATCCCAGATTGATCATTGCTAATGAAAAAAAATCAAAGTGGGCACATACACCCACGAGCTTCCGCTACTCCCAGAACCTTCAATTGGTATCAAAGGGAGGTTACATCGTTGATTATTGTTATTTAATTATATTTGATAATTTAATCATTTATATTTAATTCAATTCGTGATAAATCATTATATTAAACTGAATGAATGAGATCTGTTCTTACTCTTTCGTTTCTCGATTCACATCACTAAAATGACCTTTTAATTTTAATTTTGATTAAAAAAATTAGGAACTCATCCGGAGGAGCCTCTCTTTCTGTTTGTACAACACGGGAATACACGACGTGTAATTAAAAATACACGTCGTGTACTTAGGTTCAACGAACAGGTACTGGTCTTCTAAACCACACCGTGTGAATTGAGTATACCTGAGTTTTATTACACCGTGCTGACCAGAAATGAACAGCGCATGAAACTAGAATACACGACGTGTATGTTGAATCAACACTCCGTGTAGTCCAATTTGGCCCAAGTTAAACCATGTAGAAGGTGAAGTTGTGTTCCGCGTACATGAGATTGCCAGGCCAGTAACTGCGTAACAAGGAAGTACACGCCGCGTTAGATTAATCTACACACTATGTACTCCAAAATTTCGGAAGTAGAGAAAACATGCCAAAGCCCCCAGTGTGTACTTTGGATAAAGGGTGAAAAGAAATACAGGACGTGTTAATATAATCTTCACACTGTGTACTTTCCATAAATGAAATTTCACCAGGTTTCCTCCAAAAGTACAATGAACTATACAAGGAATATGGATGAGAAGAATCTCAAGGAAATTCAGACAGGGATTTAAGATAAATAATTGATTAATTATAAGATCATAATTAATTGAATTTAAGAGAAACTTATGTTAAATAATAGAAAGATTAAAAGAATTTGAATTCTAAATATGCGTAAATGTCGTTTCATGCTATGGATGATCACGAGCTAGACTAAAGACCCTTTGTTTATGTGCATGGTTTCATTTAAATATGTTTTATTTAAATTCGTTGGCCTGCGAACCTTTTTCCAATAAAATTTAGGGCCTGCGTTCCCATGGTTACATTAATTTAAATCCCAAGTAATGGAGGATCTCCCAAGCCAGAGGAGACGGTTCAAAACCCGATGTTGAGGCAAAACCAACCCAATAATATACAAAGGTGGACAAGTGGGAGTTTCAAAACACAAACCATCGATTCAAGGTGTTTTTACCTAGGTCAAGGTAAGTTTATCCAACCACTAGATAAGATAACCAATAGAATCTCATGATCATGCCATCTTATTTTATTTTTGTCTGATTTCATGGTTTATTTATTATGCATGTGTTTTCGCAATCACATAATTAATGAAATAAAAAATCATGCAAAGATGGAATAAAATTGAAACCAGACTATGCGTAAACATTATCATAACATGGTTAATCACTTAAGAAAGAATCACTTAATATTAAGAATCATGTGATAATGATAAAATATGCATAAATAATAAAATCCCTCAATACCATATTAAGTAAAACCAATCCTTCTGTTACTTGATAAAGGGAAAGACTCAATATAAATATGTGTTAGGCCAACCCTGGTTGGGACACTTACTTTTATAAATGAAGCCCTTATGAAAGGTTTCATGTTGAATTAACCATATTACATCAAGAGAAGTATCCCTCGATAGACTTGGTGTAATATTGGAGGAAGATTTTGAAGAAATCCAAGTCATGATTTCAGGATTGGGGAGTCCACTCAACAGATCAAGGAACTGTAAGCTCATAGTTGGCAATGACCTTCCTACATAAATACCTTCAAATAGCTTGACCAACCCTTGTTGGGGTTATGTGAAGGGGAATATGGATCCTTGCCACTAGAATTTAAAAGCAACTAGACATTCGATGTTATATGGTGAGGGCCATTGGGACTTGATAAAACAGTGGGAGACTTAATAAAAAAATTTATTTCTCATAAAATGTAATTGAGAAAGTACTGATAAATATGCTCTATTAATTTGTAGAATCAAAATGAAAAACTCGTCAACCACATTTTCTCTATTATCAATTCTGGATAAAGACAATATCCTCACTGGCAGAAACTTTCAGGAATGGTTTCGTCACCATCGGGTTATCCTATGCCATGAACGAATGTTTTACATGATGGAGTCCTCACTTCTTGATTCTCCCACCCAAGGGGCAAGTGATGAAGATTTCCTGGTCTATGATCAACATTTAAACGATGCACATAGTGTTCAATGTTTGATTCTATCATCAATGTCTAGTGAGCTCATGATGTATCATGAAGACATGGATGCCTATAGCATGCTCGAGCACCTCCGAGGTTTATACCAGGAGAGAGTAAGACATGAAAGGTTTGAGGTCTCCATGTCTCTATTCTAGAGAAAGCTTGGAGAGGGTTCCCCAGCTAGGCCTCATGTAGTCAAGCTCATTGGCTATATTGAGCTCTTGGAGGTTCTAGGGTTTAAAATTCCTGAGGGACTGGGTACCGATCTCATTCTTTTATCACTCCCACAGATCTTCTCTAACATTGTTGAAAATTTTGACATGAACAACATTGAGAAGTCTCTATCTGATCTCCTTATGCTCATTCTCCATGTGGACAATGATATGAAGTGTGAAAATCCTTCTACCCTTATGGTGAAGAAAACGAAAGGGAAGGTGAAGAGATTTAATCCCAAAGCTTCTTCAAGGACTTCTAAGAAAAGGAAGATCAAAGGGGGTGGAAGAGAACTGATGGCTGTTTGTTTCGCATGTGGCAAGAAGGGCCACTGGAAGAAAAACTACACCCAGCCAAAGAAGCCAGGGGAAGCTTCAGGTGAATTTTTTATCAAATGCAATCTATCTGTTTCTACCAATTGGGTATTAGATACTGCTTTCGGTGCTCACATCTGTATCCAAATATATGAACCAAGTAGATTCAGAAAGATTGACTTAGGTGAGGTGGATCTACGAGCAGCCAGCGGAGCTAGACTCACTATTGTAGCTGTTAGAGACTACCACCTCACATTGCCAACTGGGATAGTCTTGGTCTTGAAAGGATGTTATTATGTACCCTATATAACCAAAAATATTATTTCAGTATCCATATTCGATACTGATGGATTCATCTTCAAATTTGGAAGTGGATGTTACTACTTTTATAAAGATATCATTTGTTTTGGTAGGGCACATTTATATAACGACCTTTATGTGTTAGACTACACAAACCAAGTAATGGAAGTCGACGACAAAGTTAATTCACATGAATCATACCACACCCAAATTCGGAATCACCTGCTAGGTCATATCAATGAGAAAAGTTTGAAAAAAATACATCAAGATGGGTATTTAGATTCTTTAGATCTAAAACCACTTGGTGTATGTCATGCGTGTCTACAAGGAAAAATGACCAAAGCCCCATTTAGTGGGAAAGGTGAAAGGGATAAAGAGATTCTATAATTAGTTCACACAGATTTGTGTGGACCTTTTCCAGTTGAAGCAAGGGGTGGGTTCTCGTACTTCATAACTTTTACTGATGATTTTAGTAGCTATGGATATATTTACTTAATTAGGTATAAGTCATATTCTTTTGATCGGTTAAATGAACACAAGAATGAAGTTGAGAACCATCTTGGTAAGAAGATTAAGAAAGTACACTCAAACAGAGGAGGAGAATATCTTAATAATAACATCATTTATTTCTTATGGGAGTTTGGGATTCTATATCTACTCACTCCTCCTTATACACCTTAATGGAATGGTGTAAGTGAGAGTAGGAAGCACACCCAATTGGACATGGTGAGATCAATGACGAGTCATGCAAGTCTTCCATTATCCTTTTGGGGATAAGCATTTTAAACAGAAGCACACATACTAAACCAAGTATTAACTAATTTGATAAATGGTATTCCATATGAGTTATGGAGTGGACACAAATCCATGTTATCTAATTTACAAGTGTGGGGTAGCTAAGCATTTGTTAAGGCCTCTTCTTCTAACAAAATTTCACCCCGAGGCACAAAGTGTATCATTATAGGATATGCCATGGAAACAAAGGGATATTACCTATAATACCCCTCAGACAAAAAGGATACAGTGGAAATACACACCATATTCCTTGAGAGGGAGCACATATCAAAAAGAGATAGTGGGAGCGAGATAGACTTCGATGAAGTCGAGGCTATAGATACACAGAATTTGGTATAATAATCGATTCCACACATCCCTGTGGAAGAACAATATCTTCTAGAGACACACGAACTATGTAGGAGCATGAGAAAGGTGAGAGAACCAGAATTATATGGTTTTCTTATCACCAAGGATTCTGAATCATTACTGGTGGACAATGATTATCCTCTTACTTAAAAGGAAGTAGTTGAAGGAACAATAGCTGCCAAGTGGCAAGAAGCCATGAATTCTGAAATGGATTCCATGTACCAAAACCAAGTATGGATTTTGGTAGATCCTCTAGTTGATGAAAAGCCTGTTGGTAATAAATGGGTATTCAAGAAAAAACTAGACATGGAGGGGCATGTCATCATCTATAAGGCATGACTGGTTGCCAAAGGTTTTAGACAACGTCAAGGAATTGACTATGATGAAAACTTTTCACCGGTTGCGATACTGAAATCCATCAGAATACTATTGGCCATTTTTGATTACCATGACTATGAAACTTGGAAAATGGATGTAAAAACAACATTCCTTAATGGGAACCTCCAGGAATATGTCTACATGACACAACCTGAAGGGTTTGTGACTCCAATGGATGCCAACAAGGTATGAAAGTTGCAGAAATCCATTTATGGATTAAATAAAGCATCAATGTCATGGACCATTCATTTTGATGAAGCTATAATAGAATTTGGATTCATCTAGAATGAATGTGATCCTTTTTTCTATAAAAGGATTAGTGGATGTGAAGTTGTTTTCCTAATAGTATATGTTGATGACATATTACTAATTGGAAATGAAGTACCTATCTTACAGTCATTTAAGGCATGGTTGGATAAGTTCTTCTCTATGAAAGACTTGGGCGAGGCAGCATATATTATTGGGATAAAGATCCATCATGATAGATCCAAGAGAATGCTGGGCCTAAGTCAAAGTACATACATTGACAAGATATTGAAGAGATTCAGTATAGAACAGTCCAATAGGGGATTGTTGCCAGTGTCACATGGAATTCATCTTTCCTAGAAAATGTGTCCCCAGACACATGAGGAAAGAAAGAAAATGGAAAGGATCCCTTACGCATCTTCTATTGGGTCACTCATGTATGCCATGCAATGTACAAGGGTAGATGTTGATTACGCTTTATGTTCGGTAGGAAGATATCAAGCCGATCTTGGAGACTGCCATTGGATGGTAGGAAAGACTATCCTTAAGTATCTGAGGCATACTAAGTATATGTTCCTAGTTTATGGAGGATATGAGGAACTAGTAATCATAGGACATGTAGATGCAGGTTTCCAGACTGATCAAGATGACATGAAGTCGTAGACTGGATACATCTTCAGTTTGAATGTAGGTGCAATGATCCGGAAGATCTCAAAGCAAGGTGTGGTCGCATATTCTACACTAGAGTCCGAGTATATCACAGCTTCTGAGGCATCTAAAGAAGAAGTATGGATGTGGGGATTCTTCCAAGAGATGGATTTAGTACCTAGCTGTACAGATCCTATCACACTCTATTGTGATAATACTGTAGCGGTGGCACTTGCATAAGAGCCAAGGTCACATCAGCGGACAAAGAAAATACTTCAAAAGTATCATCTCTTGAGGGATTTTTCTCAGATAAGTGAAGTTGCAGTGAGCAGTATTTCCATGGAAGACAACATGGAGGACCCCTTGACTAAAGCCTTGACTCACCAGAAACATGATAATCATGTGACGTCTAGCATACTAAAAGTTATAGGTAGTTGGATCTAGTCCAAGTGGGAGTTAGTTAGGGTTTGTGTCCTAAGAACCAAATGTTTTGTACTTTTATTACATGAATGTACACTTATTATATATAGTGTTCATTGTTCTGCATAAATATAATATAATAATGTCCAGGAATATTTGTTAGATTGATAAGGTCATGACAGATCCCCGCTATGATGAGAACCTTGAAATGATATTACAATATTCTTAAATAAATTTATACAGTTGGATGACAGACTATGATAGGACACATAGTATACAGATCGTCATGTGCGAGTACTCGTAAGAAGGCGAGACTCTCTCTCATGGAGTTCGCACTTGGTAACCTCCAAGATAAGAGATTATGAGAAAAGACCTGCCAGTCATAATTCTGAATGTCTTGGTGTAATTAGATATTACTATCTACAAGCTTGTGTAATGTTCCTTAGACTGGAAGATTATCATTAACTCATGTCATGACTCGTGCACTTAGATTTGCTAACAGAAACCATCATGAAGACAGTTGGTGGGAAGTAGGGTACATTGGGTGCGTCACAAATGACATTTTGTTAATGGATAAGTCGAGTAAGGATTTTTCCCTTCCTTTTATAGAAGCTAATATCTCATACCTTTGATTGAAATGGAACCGTCGCACGAAATTCAATGGCCATAGTGAAACGACAAGTTTCTTTCAGGTAGTCAAAGAAAGACAGATCATGCATATAGGTTTATGATACTACCATGAAACCTTCTTGATGAGATATTGAGACAAAGGTATTAAATTACATGGTAGGAATTCGTATGAGGTGACACATCAATGTGGAATCAACTTCTTTCTCTTAGGTGCCTTGACCCGTTGCTAGATAGTAATCTTGGAATTTGGGCAAGCCCGCCTAATGCCAATGAGAAAGAGGCCTAGAGGGTCACACACTAAGTTTATTCAAGTATCTCAAGTAGAATAAATATTATTCCCATACATGTTTTAATAACTATTCAATGAAGCCTAAATAATTTTAATATTAGAAGAGGAATAAAATGAAAAAAAGTACACGCCGTGAATTAATGATAACACACTGTGTAGTTTTTATTTTGAAAACAAGTACACACCATGTATTAATGATTACATGCCATGTAGTTTTCATTTTGGAAAGGAAATGAATAAATGAAAAAAAGATATACGTTCCATGTACGTTTAATGTACACGTCGTGTAGTTTTCAATGAAAAACTTGTACACTCCATGTATTTATGATTACACACCGTGTAGTTTTTTCAGTCGGGATTTTGGGGAAATAATTCCATTTTATTAAATGATATTTATTATAATTAGTGTGGGCTCATGTCAAGGAATTAATGACTCAACATGGGGTTTTTTCAAAAAGAGTTAATGAAATAAATAAAACGTGTAATGCATTTATTTATTGTCATAACTTCACAACCTCAAACCTGGTTATAAATATCCTCACAACCCCAACTCCTTTCCTAAGAGAATAATTGTGCACAATAATTCTGGAGAATTATTTCAAGGCCAAAATAACCTCTTCCTCTAATAATGCTCTCAAGACCGAGAGATATCCTCTTCCATCAGATCCAGATGATCTAAAATGGACAACACAAGAAAATCTTTCTCCACGCTAGCACCCGTAGACTCCTTTGGTGACGTCCATAGATACAAGGTGCACATGTGGATCACTACTAGAGGAAGTCTACACATGGATTCTATGACTCAACGACGAATCACATCAAAATATGATCAAGAATATCAACAAAGAAAGAGCACCCAAAGGGTAATTCTTGTCTATTAATTAAATTAATTATAATCAACCTGTGACGATCCACTTTTGTGGTTATGTGACCTTTCTTTATCTTTGTCTATTTCTATGAATCGATCCATGGAGACTGGTGTTTATCGTCACATTGATCCCAGATTGATCATTGTTAATGAACAAAATCCAAGTGGCCACATCCACCCATGATCTTCCGCAGCGCCCGAAACCTTCAGTACTAAAATTTAATTCAGTACCCAAGGACTTCTGAAGGCCTTTCGAAAAGTTAAAAGTAACCTAGGATCATGATCAGATACAATGGAGTGGGGAGATCCATGAAACCTGATTATATCTTTAACATACAACCATGGATGTTGATCTAGAGACAAATTATCTAGAATAGGAAGAAAATGAGAAGATTTAGTCAACCGATCAATAATAACTCATATTGCATTATTACCTCGAGATGTCATGTGTAATCCCACAACAAAGTCCATGGATATATTTTCCCATTTCCACTTTGGCACCGGTAAAGACTGATGCACCCCTTTCGGTAACTTTCGCTCTACTTTAACCTGCTGAAATGTCAAACAATTCACAGTTAAATCAGCAATATCTCTTTTCATTCCTTCCCACCAGTAATACTCACGATGAGCTTTGTAAATCTTAGTACTGCTCAGATGAACTGAAAAAGGAGAACTATGAGTTTTATATAAAAACTCATTCTTCAACTGTGAATCACAAGGCACACATAATCTCTTTCCAAACCTCAAAACACAATCATTATCAACATTAAATTCAGGAAAATTACCATTCTGAACCAACTCTAACATTTTCTGTAACTCACTTTCTTTATTCTGTGATAGCTTAATTCTTTCTGATAGAGATTATTTGAATGACATTTGAAACAAAACAGAAGAATTTCCTGCACCAACAACTTATATTCCAAATTTTATCAAATAAAAAACCAAAGGATCTTGTTCCAAACGTATCATGGTTAATGAAGAATTAATTTTTTTACGTAAAGAATCATCCAAATTATTTTCCTTTCCTGGATGGTAATGAATCGTGTAATCATAATCCTTGATTAATTCTTTCCATCTCCTCTACCTCATGTTCAATTCTTTTCTTGTGAATATATACTTTAAACATTTGTGGTCAGTATATATTTCACATTTAACTCCATACAATTGATGCCTCCAAATTTTTGAAGAAAAAATAACAGATTCAAATTTCAAATCATGTGTAGGGTAATTTAACTCATGAGGTTTAAACTGACATGAGTCATAACCAATTACCTGATCATTATGCATAAGGACACAACCAAGTCCTTTCAATGAATCATCACTATAAATAACAAACTCACCATTTCTGGAAGGCAATGCCAAAAATGGAGCATTAACCAATCTTCTTTTCAATTCCTGAAAACAATCATCACATTCTTTGGTCCAAATTAACTTAACATCTTTTGGAGTTAAATTAGTTAGTGGGATAGATAACCATGTGAAGTTCTCAACAAAACTCTGGTAATAACCTGCTAAACTAAGAAAACTACGGATCTCGGTTATATTTGTGGGTCTTGGCCATTTTTTAACAACCTTTTTTAACAGGATCAACAGTTATTCCATCTTTTGAAATAATGTGACCTAAAAAAGAAATTTGATATGACCAAAACTCACACTTGCTGAATTTCCCAAACAATTTATTTTCTTTTAAGGTTTTCAAGAAAACCCTTAAATGACTTTCATGTTCCTCTTTACTTTTGGAATAAACCAAAATATCATCAATGAACACAACCACAAACTTATCCAAGAACTCATGGAAAATTATATTCATAAGAACCGTGAATGCAACAGGTGCATTGGTTAAACCAAAAGGCATAAACACAAATTCATAATGGCCATATCTAGTACGAAACTCAGTCTTCAGAATATCATCTTCCTTTACTTTCAACTAATGGTACCCCGACCTCAAATCAATCTTCGAAAAATATTGACCTCCTTGGAGCTGATTAGAAAAATCATTGATATGAGAAAAAAGATACTTGTTCTTAAGGGTGATGTTATTCAATACTCTATAATCAATGAAAAGTCTCATTGAACCATCTTTCTTTTTTACAAACAAGACATGAGTACCTCATGGTGATGTGCTAGGTCAAATGAAACCTTTATCTAATAACTCCTGAAATTGCTTCTTTAACTCTAAATGTTAAATTTGAGCCATTCGATAAGGGGGTTTTGAAATTGGCTTAGAATTAGGAAATAATTCAATAGTAAATTCAACTTCCTAATCAGGTATAATAATAGACAACTCATCAGGAAAAACATCAAGGTACTCATTTACCACTGGTACATCATTAATCTCAACACTTCATTTATTTTCAACAATATGTGAAAGGTAACATTCATTTCCATCTTTTACTAGTTTCTCATATTCCTGATATGTTATAAAAATTAAGGGTTCATTATTGTATACAAAATGAAAATATTTATAAAAATAAACCTCTTTATCTCTACAGTTTATATTAACATGATAAACAGAAAGACAATCTATACCCAAAATAACATCAAACTCTACTAGAGGAAAAAAAATAAGGTTTGCAGGTAGATTCTTCCAGCACACAAGGACATGAAGGTTCTTATAATTTCTTTTTGTCTCAAAATTTCCCCTCGGTATTTTTACCAGAAGTTTAAGATTCATGTCTTGATATGGAATTCCCAATTTAATAGAAAAATTCTCAGAAATGAATGAATGTGTAGACCCTGAATCAAACAACACATTGGAATAATCTGATCAAACAAATAGTGTACATGATACTACTTCATTTGATGGACCAACATCTACTGAATAAGTTGAAAGGGGTTTTACCACCTCTTTCTTCTTGTAGTATGGCTGCTTTCCCTCAGTTAAGTTCTTAATTGGCAATTAATTTTTATAATGACCCATTTAATTGCACATAAAACATTTTTCTGATTGTAAATCGGATTTTGTCTTTCTGTTTACTTGAACTTTTTCAGTGCAATTTTGAGCCTTATGTCCCATTATACGACATCAGTAGCACTTAACAGAATTCAAAAGACATCCCCCAACATGATTTTTACCACAATTTTCACAAACTCTAAACTTTAGTTTCTTACCATCAGACATTTTTGAAGAGTTCTTTCCTTTTGCCTGCCACCTCAACATCATATTGTGTTTTTTTAAAAGAACACCTGATCATCATCAAACTCCATTTCATCCTTTTGCACACAATGATATGGTTTTTCATAACCTTTGAACTCACGATATTCTAAATACCTTCGATACTTTGGATTTAATTCTGAGTAAAAAAGGTTTAATTTACTATCTAAGTCTCATATGAAATTTGGAGAATACCTTGCCAGTCGAGTGAATTTTGCTTCATTAGCACCCACTGAGTCATCCTCTTGACTCAATTCAACGAATAGTTTTTCCATCCTATATATAACCACATTAGGAAAATATTTCTCAATGAACATACCTTGGAATTCATCCCAAATAAGAGCTTCAATATCCTCACTATCCCTGATATTTTTCACTATTGACCCCTACTGATCAACTTCACCTTCAAAATGGTAAACAATGAGTCTAACATTTTGATGTTCTGAAGAACCCATGACATTGAAAATGCTCTCCAGTGCTTTAATCCACCCTTCTACTAGCACATGGTTACATGATCCTTTGAATGATTGGGGATGTTGCCTCATGAAATTATCCACTACTGACATGTTCCTATGTGATTGATCGGCATGATCTCATGTATGGATACCACCACCATTTATAGCCTGAGTCAACTGTGCCATCACTACAAAAAACTGTTTAGTTATGATTTCGACCATCTCAGATTGTTGATTTGGAAGGTTGTAGTCCTCTTAATGTCGTCCCAACATAGCTGCCCTGTTTCTTCTACAGAAGACCATTCTGATCAAAGATATAGCTTAGGTGAAACAACATGGTAATCTATAAATGATATATCATTTCAATCATAACATAAACTAAATTAATTTATGGATATTAATTTATCTATATTCTAACTCATAATGTTTACTAAATCGACCTCTGATACCAAATATAAGGCCCCGACCTTAAAACATTACATAATATTGAATTAAATGAATTAATAACATTGTGGATCTTTTTCAGGTTTAGAGTTTTAGTGAGTTAGGTCCTAACATTTACATAACAACATGAATATTACTTGTAGAAAATTCTACTCAGAATCCATTTTTTCATAAAATAAAAACTCTCTAAAAAAAGAATCATGTCTGGTTCCATGTTCTAGACAGCAAGACTTTTCCTTGATGCCATCCTTTACTCTATTAACCCTTAATTCCAATGAAAAACATTTCAAAACATGGTATGAGCATAAAAAATCTTGGTAAGGGTTATAAAATAAGAAATAAACCATTAGTCCATCAATAAATTCAAAACATAAACATATTTAATTACCTCATCAAAACATAAGATTTATGAATGACACATAGTAATCACAAATCATAAAGGTACTTATGGAATTCATATCATACTTACATTGTAGCTATCATAACTACATAGGGAGTTACATTGTAATACCCATCATAGTATATTCCCTAAATATCTAAGGAGAAACATTCACGTTTACCTCTGTTACGTTACCCAATGCATTAAAGAGCTATCTCGGGCTCACCCGCCCTAGGTTTATCATAGAACCACCCTTATACGTAAATAATTCCCAATAACTATAACATATTCATTACACATAAAACAAACATAAAAGAAAGATGACATTTCCATATTTCAATCAGAATATATCATTGAAATATATTGACATAAAAAATACATTATCAAAACCATTTTCAATACCAAAATACATAAAAAGTATATGGTATTTATTTTCCTTTAAAAACACTACGACTTGTTAATGAAGCCAAAGATCAAATAATACTCGCGATGGCGAAAAAAGGGCGTTGTCACCACTTACATTAAACTAAACATTCCTTTTTATTTGTTTAGTAAAACGCTTCATATAAAATAATTCCATTTATATGAAATGAAAGTTCAAAGGGGTTTATACACTGTATAAAAGAAAGTCGTGTATAAAACAAAATATGCCTCAATGAAAGGAGATTGAGACAAAGTCCCTTACCTCATGTTCGACTTGACCCGTTCGTTCTTTAATATCCTGTATAATTAACTAAAGTTAATTAATATGTTCTTAAGAAAATTTTTAAAGTTTATTATTCCTTTCATATCACTTATTACCTTGTTATAAACATTATATAATAATTTAAGTTAATAATGGTTATTTTGTCGATATTTGGTACTTGAGTCACAAATGAACAACTTATAATTACAAGTTGTCTTTGTGGTCAATAGTCTATTATCTCCAAGATGATATTCATAATTTATATATCATATAAATAATATATATCCAGTATATATATGTATTTATAATAGTACATAACATTTTGGAGATATGAAATGAAATGCACCATTCATGGAGATGGTAAGTCGTACGTACGCATGAACGCTACTTTCATTTCTATTTCGTACTTTAATGGATTTAAAACAAAATGATACATAGGTATATAATAATTCCAGTATAATATCATATATAATATCATTAACACTATCTTTTATACATCCCACATATGGAATTAACAAGTCATATCATTTTGAGGGGGCGGTAGTCCACACTTCCTCAAATGGAATTAGTGCGTTTACCCATTATGGAGACCATAAAGGTAGGATATAAATGTAAAATACATAAGCATAAAAAACCATAAACATAATATATATAATATATAAATGTAGTTCCATCTTAATGGACACCATGAGAGGTAATAGGAGATAGTCGAACAATCATCATTTCGTGAGATGTTAGTTTTCCATCCACAGAAACAGTATGATCTTCATCCATTAGATGGAGGTGTGTATAAGTGTAGTTAAAATAATTCTAATAACAACATCCTAGTATATTTAGGTTACTGTTTTTTTATTAAATAAATGAATAAAAATATTTTAAGGGTTGTAGAAGTAAAATAAATGAAAAGAAGTTAAGATAAACCGTTACCATTAATTTGGGTAACTCCCTTTTGTTTGAACCAAAAGGACTTCTTGAAGTGACTTATGCCTAAGGTAAGGATTCTAGGAGGAGGAGAGAGATATTAAGATCTTATTTGGTCATGGGTTGATCGATCCAAGGGGTTTGAGAGGTATGAGGAATGAGTGAGAAGTGAGGGTTTTTTATAAGGGGGAGGAGGGGCTCTTTAGTAACGTGTGAAAATATTTTTTTATTATATAATTATATTCAGTTTCTAAAGGTCCAAAACTAATTAAAGTAGAACATAAGATGAATCATGGTAGAAATAAAATTATACAATAAAAATTGGACAAGTATTGGATATTGTTTTAATATTTATAATCTTATTTATTTAAATCTTTTATTAATGAGGTAAATACTGAATCATTATTTGGTCATAAATAATTTAATATATTTGATGTCAAAAAATTATAAAAAAAATATTATGTAGGAAATATTTTTCTATTTCCAATTAATATTTAGATTCGAAAAGATAGATTATATAAACCCATGTAAAAATTTATTTAATAATAGATATTTGTTTGTGACATTTTTATCATTACTTTAAGTTAATTAATCTAAAGTGTCATTATCACTCCCAAGTGGACCCATGGGGTCCCAAAATATACCCAAAGATGACCATGGTCGTAAATGACACAAAAAATAAGGTTAAGACAAGTGTTAAGATAATTTTGTATTATTATAATATTTTTTTTACCTTGAATTACCCTATTTTCCTTTAACCTCTGTAAATAAAAGTCAAAAGTTACTATTCAACAAAAATTATTTTCTTCTTATTGAACCACATTTTAAATACTAATAACAACCATTTATGTCGGATTTTATAAATTCAATCCACAAAAGTGGTAAAATTTCATTTAAATGAAAATATCAGTTTTTAACTACTACTTAGTGGTTTCACTATTCATCAAAAATTGAAGTTTTTCAGAAAACTACCAAAAATTCAACCTAAGATATATTTGATATTCTGAATTCAAAAATGATTTCTGTTTTAACAAATCTAAAACATAGAAGTTTCATTAATTAATTTAAAATTAATTCTTGTTATCAAAACAAATAGCGTGTTTTTAAGAAACAATAACTATAAAAAGATTGTTACTTGTTTATGTCCAATTTCAAAGTGAAATTAATTCCAATGACCAACATTGGATTAATTGGTAAAAATATAATATAATTACACATTAAAACTAATTAAATATATAATATAACCATATAAATAAATTAGATTAAAAGGCACTTTTGAATAAAAATATATTATTTTCACTATTCATTAAAAAATGAACTTTACCAGAAAAGTACTAAAAATTTACCCAATGTAAAATTTGATGTCCCAAATATAAAGAAAATTTTATTTTTTCAAATAGAACATATAAAAATGACCAAAACTGGATTTAAAGAGGGTTCATCATCAAAAGGTGGTAAATTGACCATTTAGTGAATATAAGAGTATTAATGCATAATATTAGATTCATTCATATTTTAAGCCCCTAAATTTTATTGGACAATTGTAAAAATATTTAACAAACATGTATAATCATATTATAGTTAGTCATATTCATTCGTGCCAATACAACAGCTAAGAGTTAACTACCATGTAAAATAATAATATTATATTATTAGTGTGCAGTGTAATAATTCAAAGAAACATGTTGTTGTGTATCAGGTAATCCATTGAACATAGAATCCCCTTTAAAGTAAATTTAATATTTAATTCAAAAATATTAATAAATATGAAAAATTTATTATTCTTTATTTACCTAGGATGTTACATCCTTCCCCCATTTTGGGAATTGCATCCCCACAATTTTTTTTCACTTATCAAATAAATGGGGGTATTTATCCATCATAGAATTTTCAGATCACCACATTTCCTCTTCAACCATATGGTTTTTCCACAAATCCTTTACCTGTTGAATTACCTTATTCTGCATAAATTTCTCTCTACGGTCAAGAATCGGTACTGGTTGTTCCGTATAAGAGATACTGTCTTCCAACTGAACTACCTCTAGGCTCAAAACATGAGATGGATCTAGCATATACTTTCTCAACATTGACACATGAAAAACATTGTGTTCCTAGGATAAACATGGAGGTAAATCCACTCTGTACACAATTGATCCAATTTTGTCTAGGATTTCATAAGGTCCAATGAACCTCAAACTCAACTTTCCATTATTACCAAAATGCATCACACTTTCCATGGAGAAATCTTGAGAAAGACATGATCACCTACTTCAAAAGAAAGATCCATCCTCCAGTTATCCGCATAACTTTTCTATCAGCTCTGAGCTGTTCTCATGTTCTTCTGAATCAATTGAAATTTTTCTGCCATCTCTTCTACTAATTCTAGTATCATTAGCTTCCTTTCACCTATATCATCCTAACATTCTGGAGTTCGAGAACACTTTCCATATAATTCCTCAAAAAGAACCATCAGTATACTAGAATGAAAACTCTTATTATAAAAAATTCTTCCAAAGAAAGATGTTGGTCCCAACTTCCCCTATAATACATTGAACAAGAATGTATCATATCCTCCAGGGTCTGAATTTTTTGTTCGGATTTCCCTTCTGATTGCAGATGAAAAGCTGTACTAAAATTTAATTCAGTATCCAATGACTTCTGAAGGTTTTACCAAAAGCTATAAGTAATCCTGGGATCACAATCAGATACAATAGAGAGGGGAAATCTATGTAACCTAAATATATCTTTATCAAATAACTGAGAAAGTTTATCTAGGGACAAAGTATCTCAAATAGGAAGGAA
The DNA here is from genome assembly GCA_963277665.1 of Viscum album. Taxonomy (NCBI): domain Eukaryota; kingdom Viridiplantae; phylum Streptophyta; class Magnoliopsida; order Santalales; family Viscaceae; genus Viscum; species Viscum album. Next base: position 1,312,743,547 of record OY728126.1, on the reverse strand, counting down.
ATGAGCGGATTTATTCAATCGATCAACAATAAACCAGATTTCATTATAACCTCGAGATGTCTTTGGTAATCCCACAATGAAGTCCATGGATATATTTTCCCATTTCCACTCTGGAGCTGGTAAATAATGAGGCATCCCATTCAGTAACTGCCGATATTATTTAACCTTTAGACATGTCAAACACTTCACAGTAAAATTAGAAATATCTTTTTTCATTCCATCTCATCAATAATACTCACGAAGATCTATGTACATCTTAGTACTGCAAGGATGAACTGAAAACAGTGAACTATGCGCTTCACATAACAACTCATTCTTCAACTGTGAATCACAAGGCATACATAATCTCTTCCCAAACCTCAAAACACAGACATTGTAAACCTTAAATTCAGGCAAATTTCCATTCTAAACCAACTCTACCTTTTTCTGTAACTTACTGTCTTTCTTTTGCACTAGCTTAATACTGTCTGATAGAGATGATTTCACTGAAACCTAATGTAACATCCCAAGTAAGTAATGAATAATAGATATTTTTATCTATGTCTATTAATTATTAAGATAGTGTTTTAGAGGCTTAAAATGAAAATAAATACAATCTTATGCATGGAATACACTAATATTCTTAAAAGATTGTTTTACTGCCTTTTGATGGCAAAACCTTTTTAAATCTATATTTTGACAATTTTATAAGCTATATTTGTCAAAATAAACTTATTATTTATGATTGGGACATCAAAATTTACTTTGTATGAATTTTTGGTATTTTTCCGATAAAGTTCCTTTTTAATGAATAGTGAAAAATGTTGTATTTTAATTCAAAACCTATTTTAAATATAATTTATTTATATGATTATATTATCTTTTGAATTGGTTTTTAATTAAAATTAGAATATATTTTTACCATTTTATCCAATGGTGGCCATTGGAATCAATTTCACTTTGAAATTGGACTTAAACTAGTGTCAGTCTTTTGATACTTATTGTTTCATAAAAACACGCTATTTGTCATGACAGCGTGAATTAGTTATTAAATTAATTAATGCAACTTAAATGTTTTGAAATTTTTAAAATAGACATCCTTTTTGAATTTGGAATATCAAATATAGCTTAGGGTGAAGCTTTGGTATCTTTCTGAAAAACTTCAATTTTTGATGACTAGTGAAACCACTAAGTGGTAGTTAAAGAAACTGATTTTTCATTTAAATGAAACTTTGCCACTTCTGGGATTTGATTTTCAAAAATCCGACATACATGGTTTTCATTAAGAAGTAAAATGTGGTTCAATGAGATTAAAATAATTTTTTGGTGAATAGTAACTTTTATGTTCTTAATCGCGATTAGTGGTAATTAGTGTAGTTTAAGATAAAAATAATGTTTTAATAATTTGAGATGAGCTTGACACATGTAATACCCTCATTGGATGTGTCATGGCCGACCATGAAAATCCATGGGTCAAATTGGGGAGCCCATGGAGCCACTTTGGTTGGGAAATGACATAAATAACTTTTTATTTAATGTTAAAGTAAAAAATGACACAAACAAGAGATGTTTTACTAAGACAATTTTTACTTGTGGTTATACAAGTCAGATTTTTGATTATAAATATTAATTGGAAAGCTAAAACGATTTCCTACATCATAGTATTTTTTTTATAATTTTTAGACTTTAATTAAATTAAATTATTTATGACATCATGATGATGCAGCGATTACCTCATTAATAAAGGATTTAAATAAAATGAAATAATAATGTGAAATCTATGAACTACACATGTCCAAAACCTATTTTATGGTTTTATTTCGAACCCTTATCACCTTACCCTCGAATTATATCAATGTTGGACCTTTTTAATCCGAAACGCATTTTAAAATAAATTGACTTTTCTTTACTTTCCAAGAGTGCCCCTCCTCTCCTCTTATAAAAGGCCCCCACCTCTACCTCTTTACCCACACTCCCAAAGCCTTTGGCTCGGCCAAAACCTGCCCATTTTGTCTCTCCCCATACCTCTATTACTCCTTGAAGCCTCCATTTGGTCATAAGTCTTCCCAAGGAATCCTTTTAGCTCAAACCAAAGGGAGTTACCCGATTTTAAGGTAATGTCTTCACTTGAGTCCTTTTGTTTTATTTTTCTTCTCCAACCCCCTAAACTCTTTTTATTAATTTATTTTGTAACAAATAAAGTATCTTAAATATACTAGTATGTTTTTATAAGAAGGATTAGAGCTACACTTACACACACCTACATCTAATGGTTAAAGGATATACTGTTTCCGTGGATGGTGAATTTATGCCTCCCGAAACGATGATTGTTCAACATTCTCTTAACACCTTCAATGGTGGACATTAAGATGTCACTATATTTATATATGATATATAATATGTTTATGTTTTCCTTAAGCTTCTGTATTTTTCATTTTTGGCATACCTTTATGGTTTCCATTACGGGTAAACGCGATATCTTCATTTAAGGAAGTGTGGACTACCGACCCCTCAAAGTGATTTGATTCGTTAAATACCATATGTGGGACGTATAAAGGATGGAACTATGATATTATATATGATATTATACTGGAATTATAATATACCTTTATATCATTATTATTCCATTCTATAAAATACGAAATAGAAATGAAAGTAGCGTTCATGCGTACGTACGACTTACCGTCTCCATGAACGGTGCATTTCATTTCTTACCTCTAAATGATTATGTAATATTATAAATGCATGCATGTAATAGATATATATGACATATATGATATCTAAATCATGAATACCATTCTGGATATAATGGATACATGAACAACTTGTAATTATAAAGGGCTTATTTTTGACTCAAGTACCAATGATCGTTAAAACGACCGTTATTAACTTAAATAATTACATAGTGTTCATGACATGGAAATAAGTGATATAAAAGGAATAATTAACTTGATAAAGGTTCTTAAACAAGTATAAATTAACTCAATTTTATTATTTAGGAGATTAAAGAACGACCGAGTCAAGTCAGACCCGAGGTATGGTACTTCGTCTCAATCTCCTTTCATTGAGGCATATTTTGTTTTATACAAAACCTTTTTTTATACGGTGTATAAACTCCTTTGACTTTTACAGATATTTTTTATACGAAGCGTTTAATAAACGACAAAAGGGAATGTTTTTGTCGTACGTATGCGGCGACAATGACTTCTCCGCCGCCGTGACCATTATTTGAGTTTTGACTTCCTTTACAAGCCATACCTTTTTAAAAAAAAGAAAAATAAATACCATGTTTTACTTTTCTTTTATTTCGGTATTGAAAATTGTTTCCAGAATGTTTTTATATCAATGTGATGTATTGATATCATGTGATTGAAAGGTGGAAATGTTATGTCTCCTTTATGCATGTTTTATGTGATACGATTATGTTGAGGTTCTTGGGCATTATTATGAAGACGGGTGGTTCCGTGATAGACTAAGGGCGGGTAAACCCGATATATCTCTCCAATGCATTGGGTAACGTGAAGGAGTGAAATGTTAAGGTTTCTCCAAAGAGATTTAGGGAATATACTGTGATGGGTATTCCAAATGTAACCAAGAGGGTTACTCCCTACATAAGAATGTTATTAATGCCTCAAGTTACCTTTATGTCTTATGATTTCTATGATTTATTCATGATTTGATGAGGTATGTTAAAGTGCTTATGTTTTATGGGTAAAGTATGATTTCATTCTTATGTATATATGTACCCATGTTTCCTTTCCGTATTTTTATATCCCTTACTGAGATTTTTATGCTCATCCCAAGTTTTTTTGGAAATGTTTTTCACAGGTCAAGGGAATGGTACATGATATGATGATAGTGTCAAGGAAGTGTCAAGAAAGAATCCATGTTTTATTTTAAATATGTTTCCATTGATGGGAAAGAAGAATACTATCTTTATGTAACCACTTTGTTTATATGTGGAATGTAATTCAAGTTCTATGATCTAATTCTCTAAAACTTTAAACCCAAAAATATCCTCAATGTGTAATCTTGTAATAACTCAAGATTAAGTAAGGTTTAAGGCTGGGGCATTATAGTTGGTATCAGAGGTCGGTTTATATAACTTTAGGAGTTATAATTATATTAAATGATTATCCGAAAATATTTTTTTTATGGTCAAATTGAAGTGATATAGTATTTGAATATTACCATGTTGCTTCATCAAAGACATGTTTGTTCAGAATGGTTTTCCGCAGAGGAAACAGGGAAGCATTGCTAGGAAGGCATACAGAAGGAAATAACCTTCCAAATCAACATCCTGAGATGGTCGGAATTGGAACTGAATAGTTTGTTGTAGTAATGGCGCAGTTGACTCAAGCGATAAATGGTGGTGGTATCCATGCACGAGATCTGCCAGATCAACCGCAGAGGATCATGTCAATGGTGTAGCATTTCATGAGGCAACATCCCCCATCATTCAGAGGATCATCTAACCCTGTGTTAGATAAAGGGTGGATTAAAGCACTCTAGAAGATTTTTGATGTCATGGGGAGTTCAGACAATCAAAAGGATAGCCTTGCTATTTACCGTTTGGAGGGTGAGGCAGATCAGTGGTGGTCTATGGTTAAAAATATCAGGGACGCTGATGAGATTGATGCTCTTGACTGGGACAAATTCAAAGGTATGTTTATTGAGAAGTATTTTCCAAAGGATGTTCGACTTAGGATGGAAAAGCAATTGTTTGAATTGAGGCAAGAGGAAGACTCAGTGGCTACCTATGAAGAAAGGTTCACTCTATTGGCAAGGTATGCTCCAAATTTTTTCTGAGACCTTGATAGTAAAATCAATCATTTTTACTCAGGATTAAAGCCAAAATATCGAAGGGCATTAGATTCTCATGAGTTTAAAAGTTATGAAAAGCTTGTTCGATGTGCTGAGAAGGTGGAAATGGAGTTTGCCGATGATCAAGTGTTCTATAAAAACCAACAGATGAAGAGACCGAGGTGGCAGAAGAAAGGTAAGAATTCTTCAAAAAAGTCTGATGGTAAGAAAAATAAGTTTCCAGTTTGTGATAAATGTGGCAAAAATCATGCTGGGGAATGTATTCTGAATTCTGGAAAGTGCTACCGATGTGGTAAGATGGGACATAAGGCTCGTGATTGCACTGAAAAGGATCAAGGTGAAGGTAAGAACAAATTTGATTTACAGTTAGTGAAATGTTATAAGTGCAATGAGATGAGTCACTATGCAAACGAGTGTTCGACAAAGAGCTTGAGTGATGGGAAGCAGTTAGACTACAAGTAGAAAGGGGTGGTGAAATCCTTCGCAACTACTTCAGCAGATGTCAGGCCATCAAATGAAGTTGTATCTGGTACTTTGTTTGTTTTTTCAGATTATGCCAGTGTGTTGTTTGATTCGGGGTCTACACATTCTTTCATCTCTGAAAACGTTTCTAGTAAAATGGGAATACCATCTCAAGAAATGACTCCAGAACTTTTGGTAAAAACACCTGGGGGAAATGTTGAGGCAAAAAGAATTTATAAGAATCTTCCTATCCTTATCTGTGGAAAGAACCTACTTGAAAACCTTATTTTTCTACCTCTAGTAGAGTTTGATGTTATCCTGGGTATGGATTGGCTCTCTATTTACCATGCTAAGATTGACTGTAGAGCTAAAGAAGTTTCTTTTCAGAAAGACTTTCAGTTTGTGTACAAGAATGAACCCTTACTGTTGATAACTTATCAAGAGGCCGAGAAACTTGTAAAAGATTGAAATGAATGTTACCTTGCACACATCGTTGAAAATAAAGGAACTGTCCAGATTAATGATGTGCCAGTGGTAAATGAGTATCCTAATGTTTTTCCTGATGAGTTGCCTAGAATAATACAAGATCGGGAAGTTGAATTTATTGTTGACTTAGTTCCTGATGCTAAGCCAATTTCAAAACCCCCTTATCGAATGGATCAAATTGAAATTTTAGAGTTGAAGGAGCAATTGTAAGATTTATTAGAGAAAGGTTTCATTCGACCTAGCACATCACCATGGGGTGCTCCTGTTTCATTTGTTAAGAAGAAAGATGGTTCAATGGGACATTGCATTGATTATGGAGCCTTGAATAACATCACTGTTAAGAACAAATATCCTTTGACTCATATCGATGCTTTGTTTGATCACCTCTAGGGAGCTCAATATTTTTCAAATATTGACTTGTGATCGGGGTACCATTAGCTGAAGGTAAAGGAATCAGACGTTCTGAAGACTGCGTTTCGTACAAGATATGGCCATTATGAATTTGTAGTAATGCCTTTTGGGCTTACCAATGCACCTGCTGTATTCATGGACTTAATGAATAGAATTTTCCATGAGTTCTTGGATAAGTTTGTGGTGGTTTTCATTGATGATATTTTGGTGTTTTCTAAAAGTAAAGAGGAGCATAAAAGACATTTAAGGGTTATCTTGCAAACCTTAAAAGAAAAGAAATTGTATGGGAAATTCAGCAAGTGGGAGTTTTGGTTGCAACAAATTTCTTTCCTTGGTCACATTGTTTATAAAGATGGGATAACTGTTGATCCTACACAAACAAAAGTTGTGGAAGACTGCCCAGGACCCACCAATGTAACTGAGATTCGTAGCTTCCTTGGTTTGGCAAGCTATTACCGAAGGTTTGTTAGAAATTTTTCACGGTTATCTAGTCCAATGACTAAGCTAACTCGGAAGGGTGTTAAGTTTATCTGGACAAAAGAATGTGATGATTATTTTCAGGAATTGAAAAGAATATTGGTGAAAGCTCTAGTTTTGTCACTACCTTCCAGGAATGGAGAGTTTTTTTTATCTAAAGTGATGCTTCATTGAAAGGACTTGGTTGCATCCTAATGCAGAATGATTAGGTAATTGCTTATTCTTCACGACAGTTGAAAACTCATGAGGTAAATTACCCTACACATGATTTGGAATTAGCTGCTGTTGTTTTCGCTTTAAAAATTTGGAGACATCATTTGTATGGAGTAAAGTGCGAAATATATACTGATCACAAAAGTTTAAAGTATATATTCACTCAGAAAGAGTTAAACATGAGAAATAGGAGATGGCTAGAATTAATCAAGAATTATGATTGTACAATTCATTACCATCCGGGAAAAGAAAATAAAGTGGCTGATGCTTTGAGTCAAAAAAGTAATGCTTCATTAACAATGTTGCGTTTGGAAAGTGATCCTTTGGTTAAGGATTTGATGAAATTTGGCATAGAAGTTTTTGGCACAGGATGTTCTTCTGTTTTGTTGCAGGTATCAGTGAGATCATCTCTATCAAATAGAATCAAGCACGCACAGAAGCAAGACAGTGAGTTATAGAAAAAGGTAGAGCTGGTTCAGAAAGGTAAGTTGCCTGAATTCAACATTGATAATGATTGTGTTTTGAGATTTGGGAAGAGATTGTGTGTGCCTTGTGATTCACAGTTGAAGAGAGAGTTGTTATGTGAAGCTCATAGTTCTCCATTTTCAGTTCATCCTGGCAGTACTAAGATGTATAGAGATCTGCGGGAGTATTACTGGTGGGATGGAATGAAAAGAGATGTTGCTGATTTTACTGCGAAGTGTTTGACATGTCAACAGGTTAAAGCAGAGCGGCAGTTACCGAAAGGGATGCTTCATCCATTACCAGTGCCTGAGTGGAAATGGGAGAATATATCCATGGACTTTGTTGTGGGATTACCGAAGACATCTCGAGGTAATAATGCAATATGGGTTATTGTTGATCGCTTGACTAAATCTGCTCATTTCCTTGCTATACGAGATACTTTTTCCCTAGATCAACTTTCTCGTTTGTATCTTAAAGATATAGTCAGGTTACATGGAGTTCCTCTCTCCATTGTATCTGACCGTGATCCCAGTTTCACTTCAAACTTTTGGAAAGGCCTTCAGAAGTCGTTGGGTACTGAATTAAATTTTAGTACATCTTTTCATCCTCAATCAGATGGGCAGACAGAACGAACAATTCAGGCCTTGGAGGATATGCTATGAGCTTGTTCGATGGACTATCAGGGAAGTTGGGTCCAACATATTTCTTTGGTTGAATTTTCGTATAATAACAGTTTTCATTCTAGTATATAGATGGCACCATTTCAGGCATTATATGGGAAGCGGTGTCGAACTCCAGCTTTCTGGGATGAAGTGGGTGAAAGGAAGCTGATGGGACCAGAATTGGTTGAAGAGTTGGCAGAAAAAGTTCAGCTAATACAGAAACACATGAGAATAGCTCAGAGTAGGCAGAAGAGTTATGTGGAAAACAGGAGGAAGGATCTCTCTTTTGAGGTAGGTGATCATGTTTTTCTCAAAGTATCACCATGGAAAAGTGTGATGCGATTTGGTAAGAAAGGAAAGCTGAGTCCAAGGTTCATTGGACCATATAAAATTCTGGAGAGATTTGGATCCGCTGCTTACTGAGTGGCTTTACCTCCGAGCTTATCACAGGTACACAATGTTTTTCACGTTTCGATGCTGAGAAAGTACATGCCAGATCCATCTCATGTTTTGAGTCTAGAGGTAGTTCAGCTGGAAGATAACCTATCTTATGAGGAACAACCGGTCCAGATTCTTGACCACAGGGAGCAAGTGTTACGGAATAAGGTGATTAATCAGGTAAAGGTTTTGTGAAAAAACCACATGATGGAAGAGGCAACATGGGAATCTGAAAATGCAATTAGGGGTAAGTACCCCTATTTATTCGATAAGTAAATAAATTGCGGGGACACATTTTTCTAAAGGGGGGAAGGATGTAACATCCCAAGTAAGTAATGAATAATAGATATTTTCATCTATGTCTATTAATGATTAAGAGAGTGTTTTAGAGGCTTAAAATGAAAATAAATACAATCTTATGCATGGAATACACTAATATTCTTAAAAGATTGTTTTACTTCCTTTTGATGGAAAACCCTTTTTAAATATATCTTTTAACAATTTTATAAGCTATGTTTGTCAAAATAAACTTATTATTTATGATCGGGACATCAAAATTTACTTTTTATGAATTTTTGGTATTTTTCCGATAAAGTTCCTTTTTTAATGAATAGTGAAAAATGTTGTATTTTAATTCAAAACCGCTTTTTAATCTAATTTATTTATATGATTATATTATCTTTTTAATTGTTTTGGAAGTGAAATTAGAATATATTATTACCATTTTATCCAATGGTGGTCATTGGAATCAATTTCACTTCGAAATTGGACTTAAACTAGTGTCAATCTTTTGATACTTATTGTTTCATAAAAACACACTATTTTTCATGACAACGGGAATTAGTTATTAAATTAATTAATTCAACTTACATGTTTTTAATTTTGTAAAATAGACATCATTTTTTAATTCGGAATATCAAATATAGCTTAGGGTGATGTTTTGGTTTCTTTCTGAAAAACTTCAATTTTTGATGAACAGTGAAACCACTAAGTGGTAGTTAAAGAAACTGATTTTTCGTTTAAATGAAACTTTTCCACTTCTGTGATTTGATTTTCAAAAATCCTACATACATGGTTTTCATTAAGAAGTAAAATTTGGTTCAATGAGATTAAAATAATTTTATGGTGAATAGTAACTTTTAAGTTCTTAATCGCGATTAGTTGTAATTAGTGTAGTTTAAGATAAAAATAATGATTTAATAATATGAGATGAGCTTGACACATGTACTACCCTCATTGGATGTGTCATGGCCGACCAATACAATCCATGGGTCATCTTGGGGACCCCATGGAGCCACTTTGGTTGGGAAATGACATAAATAACTTTTTATTTAATGTTAAAGTAAAAATGACACAAACAAGAGATTTTTTAATAAAACAATTTTTACATGGGGTTATACAAGTCAGATTTTTTATTATAAATAGTAATTGGAAAGATAAAACGATTTCCTACATCATAGAATTTTTTTTATAATTTTTAGACTTTAAATAAATTAAATTATTTATGACATCATGTTGATGTAGTGATTACCTCATTAATAAAGGATTTAAATAAAATGAAATGATACTGTAAAATCTATGAACTACACATGTCCAAAACCTATTTTATGGGTGGATTTCGAACCCTTAACACCTTACCCTCGAATTATATCAATGTTGGACCTTTTGAATCCGAAAATAATTTTAAAATAAAGTGACTTTTCTTTACTTTCCAAGAGTGCCCCTCCTCTCCTCTTATAAAAGGCCCCCACCTCTACCTCATTACCCACACTCCCAAAGCCTTTGGCTCGGCCAACACCTGCCCATTTTGTCTCTCCACATCCCTCTCTTACTCCTTGAAGCCTCACTTTGGGCAGAAGTCTTCCCAAGGAAGCCTTTGAGCTCAAACCAAAGGGAGTTACCCGATTTTAAGGTAATGTCTTCACTTGAGTCCTTTTGTTTTATTTTGCTTCTCCAACCCCCTAAACTCTTTTTATTCATTTATTTTGTAACAACTCCAGTATCTTCAATATACTAGGATGTTGTTATAAGAAGGATTCGAGCTAAACTTACACGCACCTACATCTAATGGTTAAAGGACATACTGTTTCCGTGGATGGTGAATTTATGCCTCCCGAAACGATGATTGTTCACCTTTCTTTTAACACCTTCAAAGGTGGACATTAAAACGTCACTATATTTATATATGATATATAATATTTTTATATTTTCCTTAGGCTTCTGTATTTTTCATTTTGGGCATACCTTTATGGTTTCCATTATGGGTAAACGCGATATCTTCATTTAAGGAAGTGCGGACTACCGCCCCCTCAAAGTGATTTGATTCGTTAAATACAATATGTGGGACGTATAAAGTATGGAACTATGATATTATATATGATATTATACTGGAATTATAACATACCTTTATATCATTATGATTCCATTATATAAAATATGAAATAGAAATGAAAGTAGCGTTCATGCGTACGTACGGCTTACCGTCTCCATGAACGGTGCATTTCATTTCTTACCTCTAAATGATTATGTAATATTATAAACGCATGCATGTACTAGATATATATGACATATATTATATATACATCATGAATACCATTCTGGATATAATGGATACATGAACAACTTGTAATTATAAAGGGATTATTTTTTACTCAAGTACCAATGATCGTTAAAACGACCGTTATTAACTTATATAATTACATACTGTTCATGACATGGCAATAAGTGATATAAAAGGAAAAATGAACTTGAAAAAGGTTCTTAAACAAGTAGAAATTAACTCAAGTTTATTATTCAGGAGATTTAAGAACGACCGAGTCAAGTCGGACCCGAGGTATGGGACTTCGTCTCAATTTCCTTTCATTGAGGCATATTTTGTTTTATACACAACTTTCTTTTATACGGTGTATAAACCACTTTGAATTTTACGAATCTTTTTTATACGAAGCATTTACTAAATGACAAAAGGGAATGTTTTTGTCGTACGTATGCAGCGACAACGACTTCTCCGCCGCCGTGACCATTATTTGAGTTTCGGATTCCTCTATAAGCCATACCTTTTTTTTAAAAAGACAAATAAATACCATGGTTTACTTTTATTTTATTTTGGTATTCAAAATTGTTTTCATAATGTTTTTATATAAATGTGTTGTATTTATATCTTTTGATTGAAAGGTGGAAATGTTATGTTTCCTTTATGCATGTTTTATGTGATACAATTATGTTGAGGTTCTTGGGAATTATTTTGAAGACGGGTGGTTATGTGATAGACTAAGGGAGGGTGTGCCCGATATAGCTCTGCAATGCATTGGGTAACGCGAAGGAGTGAAATGTTAAGGTTTCTCCGAAGAGATTTAGGGAATATACTGTGATGGATATTCCAAACGTAACCAAGAGGGTTACTCCCTACGTAAGAATGTTATGAATGCCTCAAGTTACCTTTATGTCTTATGATTTCTATGATTTATTCATGATTTGATGAGGTATGTTAAAGTGCTTATGTTTTATGGGTAAAGTATGATTTCATTATTATTATATATATATGTACCCATGTTTCCTTTCCGTATTTTTATATCCCTTACTGAGCTTTTTATGCTCATCCCATGTTTTTTTGAAATATTTTTCACAGGTCAAGGGAAAGGTACATGATATGATGATAGTGTCAAGGAAGTGTCAAGAAAGAATCCATGTTTTATTTTAAATAAGTTTCCATTGATGGGAAAGAAGAATACTATCTTTATGTAACCACTTTGTTTATATGTGGAATGTAATGAAAGTTTTATGATCTAATTCTCTAAAACTCTAAACCCGAAAAGATCCTCAATGTGTAATCTTGTAATAACTCAAGATTAAGTAAGTTTTAACGCTGGGGCCTTATACCTAAAACAAAATAGAATAATTTCCTGCACCAACAACTTTTATTTCAAATTTTATCAAATCAAAAACCAAAGGATATCAATCCAAATGTATCATGGTTAATGAAGCATAAATTTTTGAATTAAAGCATCAACCACTTTATTTTCCTTTCTTGGATGGTAATGAATCATGCAATCATAATCCATGATTAATTCCAACCATCTACTATGTCTCATGTTCAATTATTTTTTAGTAAATATATATTTCAAACATTTGTGGTCACTATATGTTTCACATTTTACTGCATAGAAATGATGCATCCAAATTTTTAAAGCAAAAAAATATCAGAAGCTAATTACAAATCATGTGTAGGGAAATTTTACTAATGAGGTTTCAACAGATGTAATGCATAAGAAACTACCTAATCATTCTGAATAAGGACACAACCAAGTCCATTCAATGAAGCATCACTATAAATAAAAAACTCTCCATTTCTAGAGGTCAATTCCAAAACTAGAGCATTCACCAATCTTCTTTTCAATTACTGAAAACTATCATCACATTGTTTTGTCCAAATGAACTTAACACCCTTTAGAGTTAACATAGTAAGTATTCTAGATAACCATGAAAAAATCTCAACAAACCTACGATAATAACCTGCTATACCAAAAATACTACGGATCTCGGTTATATTTATGGGTCTTGGCCATTATTCAAAAACCTTTGTTTTAGCGGGGCCAACAGTTATGCCATTTTTGAAATAATGTGACCAAGGAAAGAAATTTTATGTAACCAAAACTCACACTTGCTAAATTTCCCAAACAGTTTGTTTTCTTTTATGATTTAAAATACAACCCTTAAATGACTTTCATGTTCCTCTTTACTTTTGGAATAAACCAAAATATCATCAATGAAAACAACCACAAAATTATCCGTGAACTCACAGAAAATTCTATTCATAAGATCCATGAATACAACAGGTGCATTAGATAAATGAAAAGGCATAACTACCTATTCATAATGGCCATATATAGTAAGAAACGCGGTCTTCAGAATATCTACTTCCTTTACTTTCAACTGATGGTAGCCTGACCTCAAATCAATCTTCAAAAAATATAGAGCTCCCTGGAGCTGATCAAACAAATCATCAATATGAGGCAAAGGATACTTGTTTTTAACAGTTATGTTATTCAATGCTCTATAATCAATGAAAAGTCTCATTGAACCATCTTTATTTTTAACAAACAAGACTTCAGCACCCCATGGTGATGTTTTAGGTCAAATGAAACCTTTATCTAATAAATCTTGCAATTTCTTCTATAAATCTAAAAGTTCAATTTGATCCATTCGATAGGGGGTTTTGAAATTGGATTAGCATAAGGAACTAATTAGACCAAAAAATTAACTTCCTGATTAGGTAAAATACCAGGAAACTCATTAGGAGAAACATCAAGGTACTCATTTACCACTGGAACACCATTAATCTCAACACTTACTTTATTTTCAACAATATGTTCAAGGTAACATTCATTTCCATATTTTACAAGTTTCACAGCTTTTTGATATGTTATCAAAAGTAAGGGTTAATTCTTGTATACAAACTAAAAATATTTCTGAAAAGAAACCTCTTTAGCTCTACAGTCAATCTTAGCATGATAAACAGAAATCCAATCCATACCCGAAATAACATCAAACTCAACTGGAGGAAAAACAATAAGGTTTTCAGGTAGATTCTTCCCGCAAACAACGATATGAAGTTTCTTATAATTTATTTTGGTCTCAACATCCCCCCCTGGTTTTTTTACAATAAGTTGAGGATTCATATCTTGAGATGGAATTCCTAATTTACTAAAAAACTTCTCAGAAATGAATGAATGTGTAGACCCTGAATCAAACAACACAGTGACATAACTTGAACAAAGAAACATTGTACCTGATATTAATTAATTTGATGGCCCAACATCTGATGAAATAGGGGCAAAGGATTTCCCCACCCCGTTCTTCTTGTAGTATGGATACTCTCCTGGAGTGAAGATATTCGTTGTAAACTCATTTACATAATGACCAATTTAATTTCACTTAAAACATTTCACTAATTGTAAATACTCTTTTGTCTTACTATTAACCTGATTCTCTTCAGTGAAATTTAGAGCCTTATGCCCCATTTTACCACATCAGTAGGACTTACCAGAATTCAAAAGACATATCCCATCATGATTTTTACCACAATTTTCACAAACTTTAAACTTATGTTTCTTACCCTCATTTTTGTTTGAAGAGTTCTTCCCTTTCACCTACCACCTAGACCTCTTATTCTGTTTTATGTCCAAGAACACTTGATCATTGGAAAAATACATTTCCACCTTCTCCGTACAATAAAAAATTTTTCCATAAAATTTGAACTCACGAGATGCTGAAGCCCTTTGATTATTTGGCTTTAATCGTGAGTAAAAATGGTTGATTTTACTATCAAGATCTCGAATGAAAGTTGGAGAATACCTTGATAGTTTAGGGATTTTTTCTTCATAAGTATCCACTGAGTCATCCTTCTACCTCTTTTCCAAGAATTGTTTTCCATCCTAAGTCGAACCACTTTAGGAAAATATTTCTCAAGGAATATACCTTTGAATTAATCCCAAATAAGAGCATCAATATCCTCACTATCCCTGATATTTTTCACCATCAACCACCACTGATCAACTTCACCTTCAAAATGGTATACAACAAGACTAACCATTTGTTGTTTTGAAAAATCCATGACATCGAAAATTTTCTCCAGTGCTTTAATCCACCCTTCTTCTAGCACAGGGTCATATAATCCTCTGAATGATGGGGGTGTTACCTCATGAAATGCTCCACTACTTACATTTTCCTCTGTGGTTAATATGGATGATCTTGTGCATGGATACCACTACCATTTATATCCTGAGTCAAATGTGCCATCACTACAACAAACTATTCAGTTCCGATTACGACCATCTCAGGTTGCTGATTTGGAAGGTTGTCTTCCTCCAGATGTTGTCCCAACATAGCTACCCTATTTCATCTTCAAAAAAACCATTATGAATAGAGAGATATCTTAGGAAAAGAAACATGATAATCTATAAATGCTATATCATTTCAATCATAACTTAAACTAAAATAATTTATGGATATTAATTTAAATATATTCTAACTCCTGAAGTTTTCTAATCCAACCTCGGATACCAACAATAAGGCCCCAACCTTAAAACATTACATAATCATGAATTAAATGAATAATTCCCTTTGAGGATATTTTCCGGTTTAGAGTTTTATAGAGTTAGGTCATAACATTTACATAACAAAATGAATATTACATATGGAAAATTCTACTCAGTACCCATTTTTTTCATAAAATAAAAACTCTTGAAACAAATTCATGTCTAGTTCTATGTTTTATACATAAATACTTTTCCTTGATCCCATCCTTGACCCTATTCACCTTTATGTCCTATTAACAAAATTTCAAAAACTTGGGATGAGCATAAAAAGCTCAGTAAGGGTTATAAAATAAGAAAGAAATCATTATTCCATCAATACATACAAAACATAAACTCTTTTACTTACCTCATAAAAACATAATATTTATGGATGACATAAAGTAATCACAAATCATAAAGGTACTTATGGCATTCATATCATACCTACATTGTATCTATCAAAACTACATAGAGAGTTACGTTGGAATACCAATCACAATATATTCTCTAAATCTCTTAGGAGAAACATTCATGTTTTCCTCTGTCACATTACCCAATTCATTGGAGAGCTATCTTGGGCTCACCCACCATAGGTTTATCAAGGAACCACCCATATTCGTAAATAATTCCCAAGAACCATAACATATTCATAACACATAAAATAAACATAAAAAAGATGACATTTCCACATTTCAATAACAATATATCATTTTAATATATTGACATAACAAATCCATTATCAAAAAAAATTTCAATACCAAAATACATAAAAATTATATGGTATTTAGTTTCCTTTAAAATAACACTACGGATTGCTAAGGAAGCCAAATATCAAATAATACTTACGAAGACAGAAAAATTTTGTTGTCACCACATACGTTAAAAAACATTCCTGTTTTTTCTTCTAGTAAAACACTTCATGTGAAAAGATTCCCTTTGAATTAAATGAAAGGTAGTAGGGTTTTATACACCGTAGAAAAGAAAATTAATGTATAAAAGAAAATATGCCTCAATAAAAGAAGATTGAGACAAAGTCCCTGGCCTCGTCTCCGACTTGACCCGTTCGTTCTTTAATCTCTAGAATAATAAACTAAATTTAATATATACTTGCTTAAGAACCTTTATATAGTTTATTATTAATTTTATATCACTTATTACCATGTTATAAACATTATGAAATCATTTAAGTTAATAATGGTTGTTTTGTCGATATTTGGTACTTGAGTCACAAATAAAAACCATATAATGACATGTTTTCCATGTGGTCAATAGTCCATTATCTCCAGAATGATATTCATGATTTATATATCATATACAGCAAATATATTAATTATATATATTTATTTATAATAGTACATAACATTTTGGAGACAAGAAATGAAATGCACTATTCATGGAGACGGTAAGCCGTACGTACTCATGAGCGCTACTTTCAATTCTATTTCGTACTTTAATGGAATTAAGAAATAACTGTAAGTAGGTATATTTTAATTCAAGTATAATATAATATATAATACCATTAAAACTATCCTTTGTACGTCCCACATATGGCATTGATGAGTCATATCACTTTGAGGGGGCAGTAGTCTGCACTTCCTCAAATGAAATTATCGTGTTTACCCATTATGGAAACCATAAAGGTAGGATATAAATGTAAAATACAGAATAATAAAGAAAAAATAAACATAATTTATATCATATATAAATATAGTTCCATTTTAACGGCCACCATGAGAGGCGGTAGGAGATAATCGAACAATCATCCTTTCGTGAGTTGTTAGTTTTCCATCCAAAGAAACATTATGTTCTTCACCCATTAGATAGAGGTGTGTGTAATTTTAGTTAAAATAATTCTCATAAAAAAATCCAAGTATATTTTTAATGCTGGTTTCGTTATAAAATGAAGGAATAAAATGGGTTTAGGTTAGTAGAATTAAAATAAAAGAAAAGAATTTAAGAGAAACAGTTACCTTTAATTTGGGTAACTCCCATTGGTTTGAACCAAAAGGACTT
Organism: Viscum album; assembly: GCA_963277665.1. Lineage (NCBI taxonomy): Eukaryota > Viridiplantae > Streptophyta > Magnoliopsida > Santalales > Viscaceae > Viscum > Viscum album. Next base: position 1,312,726,041 of record OY728126.1, on the reverse strand, counting down.
ATTGAAGTGACTTATGCATGAGGTAAGGATTCTAGGAGGAGTATAAGGATCTTAAGAAATAATATGGTCAGGGTTTGGATGATCCAAGGGTCTTGAGAGGTGTGAGGAATGAGTAATAAGTGAGGGTTTTTAATAAGGGGGAGGAGGGGCTCTCTATGAAAGTGTTAAAATATTATTTTATTATATAATGATATTCGGTTTCAAAAAGGCCCAAAACAAATTAAAGTCTAAGATAATATTACTAATGGTCGAAATAAAATCATCCAATAATAATTGGACAGGTTTTGTATATTGTTTTAATATTTATAATCTTATTTATTTAAATATTTTATTAATGAGGTAAATACTGCATCATTATTGTGTCATAAATAATTTAATTTATATGATGTTTAAGAATTATAAAAAACTACCATGATGTAGGAAATATTTTTATATTTAGAATGAATATTTATAGTCTAAATTATATATTATAAAACACCATGTAAGAATTTATTTACTAAAAGGTATTTGATTGTGTCATTTTTATCATTATTTTATGTTAATTAATATAAAGTGTCGTTGTCACTACCATGTGGCTCCATGGGGTCCCAAAATCGACCCAAAGATGAACATTGTCGTAAATGACTCAACCAATACGTTTATGACAAGTGTTAAGGTAATTTTTTATTATTATAATATTCTTTTTTACCTTGAATTGCCTATTTACCTTTAACCGTGATAAATAAAAGTCAAAAGTTACTATTCACAAAAAATTATTTTCATCTTATTGAACCAAATTTTACATACTAATAATAATAATGTATGTAGGATTTTATAAATTCAATTCATAGAAGTAGTATAATTTTATTTAAATGAAAATATCAGTTTTTAATTACTACTTAGTGGTTCCACTATTCATCAAAAATTGATGTTTTTCGAAAAACTACAAAAAATTCAGCCTGAGCTATATTTGATATTCTGAAATAAAAAATGATGTCTATTTTACCAAATTAAAAACATATAAGTTTCATTAATTAATTTAAAATTAATTCCCATTATCAAAACAAATAGTGTGTTTTTTGTAAACAATAACTATCAAAAGGTTGATACTTGTTTATGTCCAATTTCAATGTGAAATTATTTCCAAAAACCAACATTTGATTAATTGGTAAAAATATAGTCTAATTAAAATTTAAAATTAATTAAAAATATAATATAACCATATAAATAACTTATATTAAATGGCACTTTTGAATAAAAATACTGTATTTTTAACTATTCATTAAAAAAATGAAATTTTGCAAAAAAATATCAAAATTTTACCTAAAGTAAATTATGATGTCCTGAATACAAAGACGAATTTAATTTTTTCAAATAGAACATATAAAAATGAAAAAAATAGATTTAATGAGGGTTCTCCATCAAAAGGCAGTAAATCGACCTTTTAGTGAATATTAGAGTTTTTATGCTTAAAATTAGATTCATTCATATTTGAAGCCCCTAATATTTATTGGATAAATGTAAAAACATTTAACAAGAATGTATAATAATATTGTAGTTAGTTCTATTCATTCCTGCCAATACAACGATGAGGCGTTAACTACCATTTAAAATAATAATATTATATTATTAGTGTGCAACACAAGATTTTAAAGAAACCTGTTGTTGCATATCAGGTAATCCATTGAACATAGCGCCCCATTTAAAGTAAAATTAATATTTAATTCACCAATATTAAAAAATATAAAAAATGACTTATTCTTTATTTACCTGGGATGTTACACACCAAGTATAAAGTAGGTGATCAGAGTCTTAGTGTGTGGTTACATCATCTTCCCCACCAACACTATAGTCCCTAGCCTGAAATCTGAAATCGAAACACTAAACACTATTTCCCAAACCCAAACTCACTAAATCCTATCCTAAGCTAGACCCAACCACATATGACACCACTCTATCATGACCTAACCTATCAAGGTCCAACTTGTGACTACCCCATGACCACCTCTAATAGTCTAGTGTCTAGAAACTAGCACCTAGTGGGCATATCCTACAAAATGGGAGACATTAGTAGATATTACATGTACACACACACACACACATATCAAAGCCCAAAAAATTCTGAAATTTAAAAAAACTGAAAACATGCATTCATATGTCTACGATCCCATAATAGATTAAGATAGTAAAGTTATGAAAGTGGAAATAGGGCCAAATACAAGCCCAACCAAAAACTGTAAAGTGTCGAACCTACTCCAAGGGTGATGTCTAATGTCAAATTCTTGTTCTTGGTAAAAATTTAGTCTGAGAAGCTACTGATATGCTCCAAATTATCCCTATCCTCTTATCACACCATTAAAAGGGGTTTCATCTATATAAGACATGAAATATTCAGGAAAATCCCATGGAGGGGTGATTATAAGATTACCAAGTAGGACAACCGAAAAACAAAAAACACAAAGCACCAATTATATTCAGCTCAATACAAGATATACCAATCATGGTTTGATAGAAAAACCTAGATATACTCAGGATCAACACCACACCACCAAACAATCATAAAAAATTTGTCAACCCCAAGATTCTACTTGAATAAATACCCTATTTGGTAGAGTCTAATCCAAGAGACACATTAACATCATAGACACTCGCTGAAGATGTATAGATTATTAGTCCAACCAAATATAGTTCATGTGTCTGGGAAGACCCTAATACATAGAGAGAAGGTCACGCCTAGAATTATAGGGTGATACCACAAACCCAATATAGATCAACCCATTGTTTTTGGGATCATATGTATTTGACACCACAATCGCAACTGATACAACATACTAGATAGAGGATAAACACCCCGCTCAGTGAGGTCATTCCAACTCTACAAAACCCACCTAGGAAAAAAGATGATAGAGGATCACACCATGTCTCATGGATGGAAACCACAACAAAATCTATGTCTCAATCAATATAGGGGATCAAAATATTTTGATATGGATGTAATTCCACACTATGACATCAAGGTAATGGACCAAGGGAACACGATCAACCTAGAGTAGTCCAATCTATGGAAATGAAGGGCTATAAACACTCTTGAAGAGGGTACATGGTGTGTACTAGGGGGTACGTGACATGTGCATCTATCCCAAAGTCTTCCCATATAGAAAAGACTCACAGAAAATATAAGTCTCCACATACACATCATGTATAATAAAAAAATGAAATTTAGAGACACACAACATCATGACCATGTCACCTGGTCATGTCGATTTCAGGTGGACATGTCAGTTTACTAGCCTGTGTACACCTTAACATGTATGTACCCATGTAAACAATGTTCCACAAGCCTTGTACTATTTATTGTGGAATTTTACATCACGAATTACATGATGATACATCTGGGAATGGTCACAAGTCCTGTGATATGGGTCCAACATTTTGTGATCCTTATCTTCATCTTGAATCCCAATCCACCATCAAATGGGACCTAAATTACATATAATCCCGACTTACATGTCATGTTTCTTGGGATTTTCCATAACCGAAGGTTTTTCCTACATTCTTCCTTGCACATTGTTGTAGCCTCATTTCTTTCAAAAAAATCACTACATAGATCCCAGATCTAGGTGAACTGAGTGTCATCATCACATTATTGTATGGCCATCGAAATGCATCAGGATCATACATTTAATGGTTGAATCTTCATGATACACCTAGGAATATGAGTAATCCTCAACCCAATCTCATTATCCCTTGATCAGGCCACCATTTTCATTGATTCACAAATCACAACTTCTATCATTTTTCGTATCCACAGTTTTGATCCTTTGTGACAAAGAATAATCAAAAAATGATCAAGAACTATGTATTTGTCAATCCATTGCCCAAAATAAATACTAATGATGATTCAGAAATGAAATTGAGGAGAAATTCATAATCCATAAAACATGAGTAATAAACCTCACCAATTGTTCATTTGGCCTTGACTCAAAATTATAAAAATGAAAGAATAAAGAGGAGAAGAAAAAAAATGAACATGAAATATTCATAAATTAATTTAAATATACTAATGAAATTAATGTAAATTCTATTCATGGAAATGATCCATTTTCAACTGAGACTAAAAAATTGGATGGTAATCATAATGAAAAACATCCTACATTGAGTTTGTATTAATTGATGGTGAACAATGGTTGTGTTTCCATTGTTGATGAGATCCATGAACTATGTCAGCCCAAAAATCCATGGTCCAATCGTGATCCATCTTTATTCATTAGGAAATCACTCTAATGATTATTTGAATCTCTAGAGTTTTGAGAAGATAAACCTAAGGAAATCATATAACAATATACTAAAATGATAAATCTTTCACTGTGTCAAAACTAATAAAAAAAATTAATTATTAAATTTAATTTATTCATTCAAGCCCATGATGACTTTTCCATAAATGGCCCATGCCAAAAAATATTATGTTTTTACTAGGGTGAAACTCGTGTTTTAAACTCAACGATGCCCTAACATTTCTAATTTGTGCCCCATTTAGAGTTATTCCACTTTTTAGGAAAAAATGAACATGCATTCTATTTAATATATTTAATATATTTCAAAATTTTATTCCAGGCACACCAGGCCTTGGAATCTCATGATGTCTATGTTCTTGTTGATGAAAATAATCCATATAATATCAAAAAATACTATATAGAAAATCATAGTCACTATAATTATATATTTTCTCAATGGTGATGATCCATCACTCTGGAATTATTGTATTGATAGATCCCTTAAAATAATGTTCATTTTTTTATCATTAGAGGATAATTAGTGTAGCATGCCAATACTTTACCATATTTTCAATACCGAGTTTGTTTTCAATTCACACAACCCTATAATTTAAACAATACAATATTTAGTCATGTTTTTCTCATGAAATAAAAAATTTTAACTTTACAATAGTTTATATAGTAAATGTATATATTATATATTCAAATAATTGTTTTACATGCATCCAATATATTTCATAGGAATACGATAAGAAAAAACCCAATATTACACATAAAATACTATGTTTGTATAGAGGCAGTTTTACCAATTTCAAATGACTCACTTATATTAAAACTAAATTTTGACACTTTTACAAATTCTATTAATCAGAATAAAATTTTATTTTGAAAATTAAAAATTAAAAATTATCTTAGGGTGAAATATCGGTGATTTTCTAGAAATATTTATTTTCTACTGAATAGTATGTAAATCCCAATTTTTATAAAAATTTCATTTTTATAGTAATATTATATTTATGATTTGAATATTAACCTCACCTATAAATGTTTAAATAAAATTTAGTACTCTTATTTATGGAAAAATAATATAATTATATCTTGGAATAAGTAAATAATAGTTTTAGAAATGATTAATTAAGTATTGATAAATTTATGAATCGTAAATGAGCATTCATAATTTCATAAATATATAATTGTTTAAAAGAAAATATTTTTTTTTAAAAATAGTTTTACAAATAAATACCTTTTTGTCTTATTCTTATATGGTAATTTTATTGGACATTAATTAATTTTTGAATGTATCATAAAATCAGTTATAATATTAAAATCAATATTTTTGGAGTAAAAGATGATTTTATTTAAAAATTAAATTTCACATATTTAAAAAATTACTTTAATAAAATGGAATCGATTTTTTAATTCTAAATTCCAAAAAATTATTAGGGTTATATTTTGGGATTTTTCTAAAATAGTTGATTTTTTGTGAATAGTGATCTATGATAATTTATAATATTTACCATTACTAGTAAATAAACAACTTATTGAGTCATTATTGAGTCATATATGATGTAAGTGACCATAATCATGAATCCACATGCTATATATAAATTATTTAGTAATTTTAATAAAAATATTCCTAGTCTTGAGCCAAAATAATAAACTAATGAATAAAATAATAAAAAAACACCCATATCCACAATAAAAGTCCTTATCTCCTCCCACTTCTTCAAACTTATATAGAAACTTTTTATCAACCAATATCTTCCCAAATATTATATCTAAATCCCTCCCCTAAATATATAGGCCTCACATTGGGCAGAAATCTATCAAAGAAATCCTTTTGGTAAAACCAATAGGTATTACCCAATTAAGAGGTAACATATTTCCTCAAGCTCTTTAGCTTTATTTCAATTATCGACCCCCTAAAATGTAATTATTCCATGATTAATTAATTTTTTTTGATAAATATAATGACATGTTTTTTTGATAAGGTTTCGACCTACACATACACACACTTTCATCTAATGGGTAACGAACATACTATTTATGGGTACGGTAAACTACCACCTCACAAAATGATGATTGATCATTTATCCTTTACCACCATTCGTGGATGGAAATTATGATGTAAAATCTATTTATATATGTTATATTTGATATTTATTATTTCTTTAAGAGTATATAAATATTTTATAATAAAAACCCTTATGCTTTCCAATTAGTATAAATACGATAACATCATTTGTGGAAGTGTGGATTACTGCCTCCCCAAAGTAGAGTGATTCTTTCACACTATACATTGAATGTTTTAATGATTATTTTAATAAAACTATGTAAAGTATATGAAATAGATATTATAATGTAATTATAGTTCACATATACATATATATCTTTACTTTTCATTCTTTTAAAATATGACAATGATATGAAAGTATTGTTCATACATAGATACGATGATTATTATCCATGGACACTGTGATTCATTTTTTATCTCTAAAATTTATGAATTATTATAAGTATATATATAAGGAATACATTTTATATTTACAACATGTGTTACATTTTTTATATGATTAAACCATGATCTAATTAATAAGAACAACAACTGACATGTTAAAACATACTTGATAAACAATGAAATTATCACTAAGAATATTGAAAATAATGAATGATTGTTATCAAATGGTAAATACGATATCATAAGAAGGTAATATAAGATATTATAAACATTAATATGGTTGTTTAATAATTTACTAAATCTCTTAAAACCAATATATATGAGGTTAAAGTTCTTTCACATGGAAGGAAACACAAGGTAAGAGATTTAGTCTCACTTTCATTTTATTGAGAAATTTTGTAAGGTGACTCACCAAGTATATTTTTTATGGTGTATATAATAACATTTGACATTATTTATCATAAATTTACGCATTATAATTATATTATAAGATTATTTAATGTCATTAATTCATGTGAATTATGATTCATATGTTTTGAAAGTGGTATGAGACAATTTGGAATGATTAATGATTATTTTCCTCAAGAATATTTTAATGATCATTAAATAACATCAATAACCCTTATTGTTAGTTATAATAAACTTAATAAATATTGATAAATTTGTATTATATATTCAAATATGGATATTTTGTATGAAATATTATTTATTTGGAATAATTTATATGAAGATTTATTTGGACTAGAAATGATGGCAGGGGCCCAAACTTTACATATCCCCTTGATGCATAGTTAGGTTCTCATGAAAAAATATGTTGACCAAATTAAATAGGTTTATATTCATAGTTTTTAACCATATTGTTAAAGGACTTGACAGTACATGTTTTCGTGTACCTTAGGCATTACATCTAATAATTAAGCATCTCACTGATTTAGACTTAGTTATAATTTATCGATGAGATTTTTCACTGAAATATCTATGGATTCATTATATTCTCAATTTATTGATTTATATGGATTATGTTTCCATTTCTTACCTTACAGTATTTATTGTTCCTCATCTTGTTAATTGAATGTCTTTTGTTATGAGTTATTTACCATTCCATGTTGATTTATTATCATTGATTTATTATTGCTTCTGATTTACCAACGATTAATGAGAATTTTACCTCACCCTTATTATATTTAATTTCCACAAGTTATGAAGAAGAAAACATTGAATTATCTTTCAAAGATGTAATTTATTTAATTTTATTATGTATCATTTTTTATTTTATTTATTAATATGTTATGGGTATCATGTATATAATCTGGTTTCCTAAGACTAGTAAACTGATCAGTCCTTTGGGATTTGGTTCATTGTAATCATGACAATGTAATATAATAAATCATTGGATATAAAATTCTGGGTTCGGAGCATTATAGTTAGTATCAAAGGGAGTTTAGTAGAATCCTTGGAAACTAAATTTAGAAAACGTAGATTAAAGAACATAACACTAAGATATACCTTGAGAATAAATTATATAAGAACTCCATAGAATTATGGTAAGGTATAGATTATGTTGTAATTTCAAGAAATACATCCCTATCTATATACTACATGTGGATGTGTTTATGGAACATACGTACCTATGAGTAACAAATTTTTTAAGGTGTGTCTGTCCTGACTCAATGTAAATGTGTTTATGAAAATATTCTTTACTATTCACCTTATTTGATACTCATATGGGATATACTTAGGATTATTCCCAATTTTGTTATAAACCATTAAGAAGGATTTAAAACTAAATATTCCCAAAAGAGACTAGAGTTTATGGTTCTAATACTTATGATGCCTAATTTTTTTTCATGCCACGCCACATTCAAAATTATACTTTATGATTTTATGATATAATCAAGTACATTACATTATATAGAAATTAAACATGGTAGGAAGAATGGAATGAATACTTGTGAGAAATGTAGAGATTTACCTACTGAAGAACCAATATAGTTAGTATTGAAACATAGAAAATTATAGAAATATTTGGGAAAATATATCAGGTTATGAAAAATAACCTTTCCCAAATGGAGTAACCTATTCCATATAGAGAATATAATATGTTGGATCAAATTATGTGATATAATCTCCCATAATTTAGTGGGGATACTCATTCAATTGTATATAAATAATATATTACGGCTCTAGAGAATATATTTTTGGACTTGGGATGAAGTGAAACAGAAAATGTTGAATTTGTAGTCTATTACCTCAAAAGTCATGTTGATGGATTATTGAACTTGATCCAAAATACTATGGAGGAATAAAAAATTGAAATCATGGAATGGAAAAACGTTAAAGGGGCATTCATTGATAAATACCTCCCGTGTCATAAAAAATTAAGATGAAGAGAAAGTTACTTAGTTTAGAGAAAAAGGAATAAATGAGGGTTGTGTATTGTTAAGCTACATTTACATGATTAGACATGTATGTTATAGATTACATATTCTATATAGAGTGTAATATTTATAAATTTTTATGTTATTAAGTCAATTCTACATAGTGTACTGGTCTCCCAAATTTTTTCATCATATTATGAAATAGTTTTATTTTTCATTAAGAGGGAGAAAGAATTTTGTAGAATAAATACATTAAAAGAAAATAAAGAAAATACGAGTCCATCTTTGCACCATGAAAAAGGAAATGCATTAAATAATAATAATAGGTTTGATAGATTTCTATCTTCCGAATGGTGTGGAAAAATGAACCTGGTGATATGTTTGAAGGGACTGAGAGTTTCTATACATGAAGAGATAGGTTTCACCAGGCTCCTGAATGTAAGGATAAGAATTAATTAAATGATGTACAATGCTATCATTTTAATGAGATGATACATTATGAAAATTTATTCACAAATAATCAAGGTAATATACAACATAAGATGCTGGGGATATGGTCATGCTTATGTGACCACTACGGTGGAGGTTGAAATACCAAATAGTGTGGTGGATGGTATATTAATCCTATATTAAAAATTTGTCAATGTGTTATTTGATTATATATAGTCACACTCTTTAATATCTTCCCATATTTCCAAGAAAATTAGAGAATTTCCTTTTGATTTAATGAGAGAGTTATAAGTCAAAAATTCAAACGGAAGTATCATTGTAATAGAGATGTGTCGAGAAATGCCCATTGTGACATATAAACAAGCTTTATGTGCTGACCTTATAAACATACCTATTATTGAATTTGATATAATCCTTAGTATGTAATGGGTCTTAAAATATGATGTAATGGTTTATAATAAGAGAAATGAAATTAAAATTTGTGAGGAAGATGTAGAATCCCTAATATTTAGAGCATATGATTTCACACTTGATTCTACTTTAGATCCACTGTTAGTAAATCTACTGAATAAAACTCGTAGGGAAGAGGAAATAAAAATTTATAGTGAGGAATGATGTAATCTTAAAATTGAGGATGTAACTGTTATACAGAAATACATTGATGTATTTCTAGATTACATAACTAGACATCCCCCAGAGTGTGAGGTTGAAATATCCATTGATTTGATTCCCGATGCAAGGGAAATATCTAAAAATACTTATATAATGGACACTATTGAATTAGTTGAGTTGATGAAACAACCAAAGGTTTTGAGTTATAAGGTATTTGTTCACCCCAATGTTTCACCATATGGAGCCCCTTTCCACTTTATTAAAAAGAACGTTGGAACAATGGGGTTGTGCTTTGTTTATTTGGAAATCAATGGTATTATAATAAAGAACAATTACCATATTCCTCCCATAGATGAATTGTTTAACCAACTACACAGAGCCCAAATTTTTTCAAATATTCATCTTGGTTTTGGGTATCACCAATTGTGAGTGAAAAATGAAGTAATTTCTATGACATATTTTTAGATGAGGTATAGAAATTATGGGTTTATAATAATGAAATATTTATTGACTAATGAACTTGATTTTTTATGGGCTTAATGATCAAATTATTCAAGGAATATCTTGAATATTTTTGTGGTATTCATTAATAATATTATGGTGTATTATAAAATATATGATGAACTTCAGAATCACTTGCATATCATTCTTAAAACTCTTAGAAGGGAAATATTATTTGCGATATTTAGTAAGTGTGATTTATGGATTGAAGATGTTTTTTTCATTGACATATTTTCCCTAAAGATAAAATATTGATTGATCATATAAAGAGAAAGGAAGTTAGAGACTGATATTGACCAATAAACATAACTTAGGTATATAATTTTATTGGCTTGGTAGTTTACTATAGGAGAATAATTCTAAAAATTTCCCAGTTTCCTAACCCATTAACCAATCTAACATGTAAAGGGGTTATGTTTGTTTGGAATAAGGAAAATGAATAATGATTTTATAAACTAAATAAAATATTTTTCAATGCTCCAATTTTGAATGTAACATCTAGGAGTGATAGGGTTTTTATATATAATGATACATTATAGAGGGGACTTGGTTGTGTCCTAATGCTAAATGATAATGTTATTACATATACATCAAGAAAATTATAGACTTGTGAACATAACTTCCCAAACCATGATCTTGAGATAGAAGCTATAATATTTACTTCAAAAATATGGAGACATTATTTTAATGGAACAAGATGTGAGATATACACGGATCATAAGAGCCTGAAATACATCTTTTCACAAAAATAGCTCAGTATGTGTAATGTCCCAGAATTTATGTGTAAAATTTTTAATTTGTATGGAATTATTTTGAGACTACATGCTCTGAAAGAACATGATTATGAGGCCTGGATTTCCTGGAATGATTCGTTAAAAAATGTAATGCTTTAAATACCACCCGTGGGCAGTTTTCTTGAAAAAGTTTAATAACTTCTAAACGGGTGCTCAAATCAGAAACCTGAGGGCATTGTTGAATTCAGGATGGTGGTTTTATCCTAAGAAGGACTTATATTTAGTTGGCGCATGGCTCTGATGGGAAACCCTGAAAATGGAATAACCACAAATAAAATAATTATATAAAATTATTTTACATTTCAAATTCTTATAACTCACAAATGGGGACTTAGATTAAAAATATGGGAGTACTATAAAAATCATGGGGGTTGTTTTTCCCTTAGTTGGAGCCTAACCTCAGCCGCCGCCTGTCATGGGTGAAAGTTAATTTTTGAACTGTTTTTTGGTTCATTTAAACAAACGTGTGAGTGAGATTTTATATCTTTTGAACTATTGATCAGATCAAAAATACAAGGACACCGTTGAACTCAGAATTTCGGGATCTTATTATAAACGACTTAACTTCGACTGACAAGGGATGAGAGGAAAATTTAATTTTTGAACCATTCGAGAAAAAAATAAAATAATTTAAAGGAATTATTTTTTCCTTCTCACAATTGGGTGGAAGACCGCGACGCCGTGGTGCAGTATTGAGGTGGTGTTGATTTGTATCAATGGAGGAATAATATTTTCTCTTTTGAAACCACAACACTATTTTTATAATGACTCATTAAATTTTCCTCATTAAAGTGTCCCATTTAATGAGCATCATTAATTGATACAATGACGTTGTGCTTTTGTTTCCTTTTTATTGTCTAATATGTTGGTGGACTGTGAATTAAAACTTGGAGGATTCTCCAACGAAACTCTAGAGAATATCCTCTCCAACGAAGAATGATAAAACCATGTTGATCTTCATCATCTTCAATGAACCTCAAAAAACAGAGTAGGAAGTGAAAACATTGACATATTGAAACCTTGAAGAAGAATGCGTTGACATTGAATGTAAACAATTTAGGGGTTGTTTTATATATATGTTTTACCGTTCATTTATAATAATGATTAATTCAGATCAATCCACGAACAAGCTGATCCGCAATTCGTACGTTATGAGGGAGTTAGACTTTTGTTGGGGATTTATTTATCCAAGATTCAACATAGCATGGTACGATTGAACTCAATCCCTTAACCTCCCCTTGTGTTAAAAATATATGGAGGAGGGCCCGAGCCGACAAGAATAAGGCCCAAGAACCACCGCTTGTGTGTTCATGGTGGCCACACTCTTGATGTGATGGAAAGACAGAATTGAGGCCTTCGTAGTTAAGAGGGTGACCTTTAGGGGCCATAGACGCATGAAACATGTAGAATGGACCACTGGAGAGTGTCCGGTGGTCCACAGAAGGCTCGACCATCACGCGTGGAACCAGCGGAGGCAACAGTAGCACGTGCCAGTCGTGTGCTGGACAGCAGGATAGAGGGCCACCGGCTCCGTGGAGCGGCGCGCCTGTCGGTGCTCTACTATGGCTAGACACCTTGGCATCGGAGGATGCGGTTCCAGGTGGGGCACCATGTTGTGAGGCGGCCCGTGATAAGGTTTCTAGACTGGATGGAGGAGACATGGACTATTGACAGTGGATGGAGGCGGAGGCCTCGCGACGTTCCCGTGGGGGGAGGGGGTCAGACATGGCGTGCTGCCACGTCCTGGTTGGATAACGCACCACCGATCGCTCCAGCGGCCGGTCCTCGACTGGAAGGGTAAGACCCCACCATGCCTGGCCCGCGCAGGTAGGCCAGACTTGTATCCAGTCAGTTGAACTTGCACTGGCAGGCCAAAAAAACACCCTTCAGGCTAGGCTGGACTAGACCATGTCACCTGGTGACCCGACAGGTTGAACACTCAGTCAAACCAGGCCGGGTCCAACGAGGCCCATTAGGCCAGACCCATTGGCCAGATCAGACCATACCGGCCCAAATATGAACCATGTCTGGTTGAGTTGGTAAATTTTAATCCAAGGTATGTGGGACCCTAGGTAGGTCCTATTGGGTCAGACTGGGCGCGGACGCAGCCGGCCCCTGGTTACTAAAACTCTAATAACTCGCAGACCGGGAGTCTAATTGACGCGTTGTCTAGGCAATGAGGACCTTTATGAAAATATGTTCTTTATAAGATACTCTAAAGTAGTTTTATTTTTTGTTTTTGTGTGTGTGTGTGTGTGGGGGGGGGGGGGGGGGGTTGGAATATGTCTAGGTTGGATCAGAATCGAATCCAACTTAGTCATTTTTACTAAAAAACTTGTATCTTGCAAACCACGCATCCAATTGATGAGCTGTTTACAGATTTGGGGCCCTCTTAATAAGGAAGGTATTTTGGAATGATATATGGTTACTTTAATGGAATTTGAGATGTGAATAATGGCTTGAGGAGTGGTTATCTTAGGCGCACTATGTATGGAACCCAACAGTCAGCTTAGACCTGAGGACTGCTGACTCTCGACTCTATATAACTCAACTATGGCCCAATGGGAATCTCATAACTATGACTTTGCAGGACCATAATGGGAAGAACTTATCTATGAATTTTCAGGCCCATGGTACACAATGAAGAGGAGTACGTCATTTGTCTATGATTAGTGGGAAACGCTTCTCTAGGACTTTTCCAGTGCATGGTGGGAAGCACATATCTGTGACTTAGAAGGCCCATAGTAAATAGTGGGAAGGTGTACCTAAGTAGACCAAGGTTAGTGGGGAGAAATTCTTTGCGACTTGACATTCCCACTTTACTTTTTATAGGAGGAGTTCTCCAGTAGCTAAGGTGTTCAATGATTTGACTGATGATGCTACTATCACTACCCTAAACGTATAACTGGTGTGAACTGTCTTGTGTTTCATGCTTTAGTTTGAGGATTAATGTGCAGTATTTCCTTTTTTTCTTTAGGGACCCTACCGAGTAATTTATTATTCACCCTTGCATGGGCTTTTCCCAGACGTGTTGTGTCTGGTGCAGACGATCAACATTTCGACATAGTCTTTGGTGGACAAGGACCTAAAGTTGCTTAGGGAGATGATACCAACAGATGCTACAACAGTGGACCTGGCGGCCTAGGACCAGGTGGGGCCTAGTCGGATAGGGTGGATAGAACATTCTAATTTGGATTCCTATAGCTACATTACTCTCGTGACCAAGTGTGGTTTTTCGTGGATAGCCATCATAGTTTCCTTTGTGTAACTTGAAATTTTTAGTCCTTTCATTTGGTTTGTTTTCTAAAACACTTACTTTTAGCTCTAATTTTTACTCATTATTTTTTCAGAATTCTTTTATTTCTTGGTTAGTGTGTGGGACTTTCTTGGGCATGTGTGTACATACTTGTACTCAGGAAAATGCCTCCCACTTATAGGTCGATGCCTTCAGTTCCAGTTGCCATCCTGTAGCCTTTGGGAGGCATGCTTGGGGTAGCAATGACATGGGACCTAGGAGACGAGTCATGACAAAGTGGTATCAGTGCATGGTCGGTCATACCCCAAAGATTGAGAGTCTGCTGTTTTCTTTTGGAGAAACACTGTTAGGTGTTGTGAATTTGTCTTTTAGATTCATGGAGTCCAGTGTTAATAATGCGGTAGTATCCATACACCAGGGCCTTGAATTTTATTTCCGGCTATATACATTAAATAACTAGTTGTATAAGTGTTTCCTTATGTTCTTTTTAATAATATTCACCTGAAAAGGTATAAACTTCTAATTGTGGTACATCTTGATCTATATTAGTATGCCTCCACAAGGATGAACAGCCAGGATCCTGATACACGATCGGCAGGATAACACACCTCATGATGAGGCATTTTTTCAGGGACCAATGCTAGAGATGGCCCCACCTGGTGGTATACCAGTGTTACCAGCACCCATTTATCAGCTTGAAGGACCACCTCTAGTGGTTCTAGTGGATGAAGCTTTCCAGACTGAGTTGTGGATGACTCTTTTGGCACTTAGAGATGAGGAAAAAGGTTTGAATTTGTGACACATGCATATGAGTAAATGATCACCCAAGATGTTGGGTCAACAAGACCTATGGATTGCAGGTGCACAATGTAATCCATGGAACCATATGGTTCATATGAGAGAACCTTCTAGTTTCCAGAAGGGTATGATTTCCTATTCTTGTCATGAAAAGGGATATATGGTGCGATATTTTTACACCATTCATGCTGAAGGGAAGGAGAGGAGATAATTGCAAACTATTTAGGATTATTACCCCAGGACTCTAGGGATAAATCAATTTATCATGCATGCTTTTCTACTTTAGTTGGATTATTGTTAGAAACTTGTACTAGTGATTTCCCTTTCCGAATACTTATACGTGTTTGATACCTGGAGGTTCTAATTGAGGCCATTGACTTGAACCACACATTAAGAGACTCATAATGTAATAGATGAAATGACCACACACTAGTGCCGATAGCGTGACTTGACTCTTTGAGGTGAGAGTATCAGTTGAGATCTCTTGGTATTTTCGTTGAGGCTTTACGACGTCATTTTTGGTATGGACTAGTACTATTCATTCTAGGATTACCTGTATTAGGCAAAAGGATATGGTTTATTTGTGGAGATGGAGGAAGGCATTCCTTTATTGGAAGGGGGAAATCCTTGTAGCTCTTGATGGACTCTGGTAGAGGAGGGTATAACAAAATCCCATTCAGTTGGATAGATTGACCCTCAGTGTAGTGAATTCAATGAGTCCTCATGTTATTTAGTGATTTTAGATTATAAGGATGTCACCCTTGAAGATGTTCCATGATTACCTATCTATTGAGAGTTAAACTCCTACATTAATATGTACCGAGGGATGGCACTGATATCCACACTAGCATATAGGATGACTCCAGTAGAGATTCGTGAATTGAGGGTATAATTGGAGGATAGGGGAAGGGTGTAGCTGCAAGTGGTCAAGGATTATGAATCTAAGGATCCAGGAATGATTTGAGGTACGTCCTGTCTACACTACTGGAAACCGTATTAATAGAAATAGGTGTTAATCATTCCTTATTATCACGAATCTTGTTCAAGACCTATAGTTTCTGGTTAGACCGTTGACATGATCCTTATATTTGGAGATACCTATGGAGGATACTCAATAATAAAACTTTTTCCAAAGGCGTGATCTGACCCTTGAGGCGAGAGTTTTAGTTTGAAGCTCTTTGTTTTAGCATCAAGCCCATATGATGTTAGTTTGGGTATGGACAGGTCATCCAATTTTCATGCTCAGATTAAATGTTTTAGGAAAAAAAGGATGTGGTATATTCGTATAATTGGAATCTTGTTTTCCTTGTTTGGTGATAAAAAGGAAACCTTGGCAGCACAGTATAAACTCATTCATAGGAGGGTCATCAAATCTCCCTTGAGTTGGCCGACCTTACCCTCGTAGTAATAGATGTTTTGAGTATTCAGTTCCCCATACTAGAGGTGGAGTGCCAAACCATCCCTTAAAAATATGTTTCTAGGGTTACCTCCCCATAGGAGGAGGGACTTCAGTATCATTCTACACCCCATGATGGCACCGATATCAGTATTAGTATATCAGAGGGCTTTCGTAGAGCTTTGCAACTAGGGGGGTAGGTGGGTGACTTTCAAAGGAAGGGATCAGTAAGACCTAGTGTTTGAGTTTATGTGTGGAGTACCATAACATTAATCAAGTGTTCCTGGATAACGATTACCCACTACCAAAGTATCTATTGGCACATCAATCAGTTAAAATGGGTACCCTTTTGCATGGATAGAATGGTGTCTGTGGTATTTTTAGCTGTTGAGATAGCGAAGATGGCTAGAGTTCCTTATGCAATATTAATTTGATATTGTCTATACTGCAGGTAAGGGGAACATGTTGGTAGACACGCTCAGTAGGAGGTCTGGTTTTGAACTGCTAAGTGAGTCAATAGATCAACTAGTCGCGATACAGATATCCTTTGTGGATGATGATGGAGTAGTTTACCTTCAGTCAATGACTGTCACTCCCCAACTCAAACAGCAAGTCAAGGAGGCACAATTCATGGATGTAGACTGAATGGAACGACATGCTCAGCTATTCCCAAGACAAGATCTTGATGGATTTTCGATAGGTGGGGATCCCATTTTTCTTTTTATAGGACATATCATAGTACCAGAGATATTACGGAAAGAGGTGTTGAGGGTGTTCCATACATCCCCTTTAGTGGTATATCTTGGTGTGGTGATGATGTACCAGGACCTCCGATGTTAGTACTAGTGTCGAGGAGATAAAGACCCTTGGAGTTGAAGGGGGAGACCATGTGTTCCTTCGGGTCTCACCACAACGAGGATTACATAGATTTGGCTAGGGATACAAGCTATCTCCGAGGTTCCTTTGAACTTTCCAGGTCTTTAGTAGATTTAGAGAGGTGGCCTACCACCCAACACTTCTTCTATAGATAGACTGGGCTCATGATGTTTTCCACATGTTGCAGCTGAGGAGGTATGCGCATGACCCATCACACGCTAACGACCAGGGCGATCTAGACATTAATAATGGGGTGAATTTTTTAGAGTTCCCAGTAGAGATAGAGGACTGATAGAAGTTGGTCCTACGAGGATGGTCGATTCCAATAGTGCATGTTTGTTGGCATCATTAGAATCAAATGAAGAGCACATGGGAGTGGGAAGCCCAAATTCATGTTTAATACCCTCTTTGTTTTACAAGCCTTTGTTTTGGATTACATGGATGTAAATACCTAAGGTGGGGAGTTTGTATTTTCCTAGAATTTCCCTATAATTTTTTTTATTTGTATGGAATTATTTTTAGACTAAATGATCTGACGACACATAATTCCAAGGCCTGGAGTGCCAAAAATGATCCATAGAAAAATGTTAAGCTCCAAATAGCACATAAGGGAGGTTTTATTGATAAATTTTAATAACTACTAAACCGGTGCCCAGATAAGAAATCTGAGGGCACCATTGCATTTCGGATGGCATGTTTACCCTAGGCGTGACTTAAGTTTATTCAACGCCTTCCTCTAGTTAGAAAACCTGAAAATGGAATAACCCTAAATAAAATAATAAAATAATATTATTTTACTTTTCAAATGCCTATTACTCATGAGCAGTGACTGAAATTTAAAATCCAAGACCATAGATGAACTTGTGATGGTATTCCTTCCTTAGGAAAATACTATTATTGGATGGCGCGGTCCAACAGTGTAAATTAGTGTTTGGCTGTAAATGAAATAATTAAGAAAAAAATATTTTATTTTCAAATCCTTATAACTACTAAATGGTAAATCAGATTAAAAATACGAGATTACCATTGATCTCATGGGGGCGTGTACCCCTAAGACAGATCATAACCTCAGCTGGTGCGGGTCATGGGTAAAAGTTAATTTTTGATCTTTTTTTTGTTCATTTAAATAAATGTGTGAGTGGGATTTTCTATCTTTTGAAACATTACTCGAATAAAAAATCTGAGGACACCATTAAACTCAGAATACCAAGATTTTCTTAGAAACAACTAAACTTCCGCTGAAAATGGCCAAGAGTAAAAGTTATATTCCAAACTTTTCAAAAAAAATTATAATATAATTTAAAGGAATTATTTTATTTCCTTCTCACCGTTGGGTGGTGGATGACAACACCGCAGTTCCGTGACAACGTGGTGATGAGGTGCATTAATGGGGGACAAATAATGGATCTTTTGAAACCATGATGATGTTTTTATAATGAATCATTAAATATTGCCCATTTAATGAGCATCATTAACTGACACAACGAGGCTATGCTTTTGTTTCCTTTTTATTGGATTGCGTGTTGGAAGATGGAGAATTAAAACACTGAGGATTACCTGAAAAAGCTTTGGTGAATCTCATATCTAACAAAATCGGATGCATGACAACAGATCTTCATCGTCTTCAAAAAACCTCCATGAATGAAGATGGAAGTGATGAAATCAAAATCTTGAAACCTCACGGATGAAAACATCGACATCAAATGTCAACGAGGTAGGGATTGTTTTATTTTGATGTTTCCCCTTTATTTTCTAAAAATGACAAACGTGGATCAAACTGCAAAAAATTTGATCTTCAATTCGTGCATTATGAGGGAGGGTGACTTTTTTTGGGGATCTATTTATTCAGGATTCAACTTGGCATGGAATGATTGAACTCAATCAGCGAACCTCCCCCTTATTTAAAACCTCTAACGAGGAGTGTCGGGCCGACATGAACAATGCTCGAGAACCTACTTATGTGCATTCTTGGTGTACATACTCTCAATGTGATGGAAAGAGAAAATTTGATGCCTTCGTGGAGAAGTGGGAAACCTCCATGGGCCACAGATGCAGGTGGCGTGAAGAACGGACCACCAGAGTGTGTCTGATGGTCTGTCGAAGCCTCGACCGCTCTGCCGACACCAGTGGCAGACGCAGTATACAGTGGCCACCTACCAGTTAGTGGGATAAAGGGACTCCAAACATGCCAAAATCCGGGTGGATTGGTGTGCCGTGGTGGCTAGAAACCACATCCATCAGACAAAGATTGCAGAGGACGTGGGGCGAGGCAGGGCGCCGCGTGGAGGGGTGGTCTATGACCGAGCCACTCGACTGGATGGTGGATCTGTGGTCCGTCGATTCCAGCTAGAGGTGGAGGCCCTTTGGCATCCTGCGGGGTAAAGGGGGCCAGACATAGTGTACTGCCGCGTCCCAGTTGGACAATACACCACCGACTAATCATCAGTTGGTGGGCTGGACCCACACATGTGGGTCAGACTCACTTTAGAAGGCTGGGCTAACACACTTTGGGCTGGCCCAGACTAGACTGGGTCACCTGTCGACCCGGTGGGCTAGACCACTGACCAAACAGGGCCGAGTACAGTGAGGCCCATTGGCCAGACCGGAGCGGACCGACCCACTCCAGAACTGGGTCACTTTGAGTTGGTCAATTTTAAAATGGGATATGTGGGACTCATGTGCCTGGTTAGTCTGGTCGGTCTAACCAGGTTGGACCTAGCCTAGATGCCACCAGCCCCTGGTTACTAAAACTCTAAAAACTCGCAGACCAGGTGTCCAATTGACGGGTTGTCTACCCAATGATGACCCTTACGACAAGGCGGTCATTATGAGATACTCTATGAGAGTTTTGGTAGGGGTTGGAACATGGATGAGTTGTATCAGACTCGAATTCAACTTGGCCCTTTTTACCAAAATGCATGTATCTTGGAAACCACACATTTGATTGATGAGTCATTTTCAGATGAGGCTGATCTTTTGTCATGATTTATGGTGAATTTCATGGAATTTGATATGTGAAAATATTATGAGAAGTGTTTCTTTCAGGTACACTATGTACGGAACTCGACGGTTCACTTAGACCTAAGGACTACTGACATTCGACCCTGTATGACTTGACTATGGCCTAGTGGGAAGCACTTCCTTTTGACTTCTAGGCCCACTGTGGGAAGAAATTCTCTATGACTTTGCATGCCCATGGTACACGATGAGGAGGAGTACCACATTTGGCCAATATTAGTGGGAATCGCTTCTCTTTGACTAAGTTGTCCCATAGTACGTGGTAGGGAGGTGTACCTAAGTTGTACAAGGTTAGTGGGAAGTACTTATTTGTGACTTGATAAGCCCACTATACTCGTTAGAAGAGGGTGTATCTAGCATCCGAATTGTTCAATATTGTGACTGATGATGCTACTATTAATATCCAAAATGTATACCTAATGTGACATGTCTTGTGTTTCATGATTTACTTTGAGGATTGTGGTGTGGTATTTCATTTTTTGTTTTGGGGTCCATACTGAACACTTTGTTACTCAGCCCTACACAAGCTTCACTCACACGCGTTGTGTCTGGTGAAAACTGTCGACGTTTCGACAGAGACATTGGTGGACCTGAACATAGAGGTCCTCTGAGGGATGAGATCGAAAAACCCTACGACAGTGGAACTAGTGGCCTTGGACCAGGCAGGGCCCAATATGACCAGGTGGACAAGACATTATATTGTGGCTTCTAGAATATACACTAATCTCATAATAAGGTGGGGTTTTCCACAGATGGCCATCAAAGTTTCCTTTGTGTACCATTCTATTTTAAGTCCTTTTGTTGGGTTTGAATTCTGGCCCACTTTCTTTCAACTGTACTTTATCCTCTATCTTGTTTTTGTATACTAGTATTTCTATGTTTAGTGTGTGGGACTTGGTTGGGCATGTGTGTGAATACAGGTACTCCGGAAAATGCCTGCCACTTGCAGGTTAATGGCTTCGATGCTAAGCACTAACCCCTGGCCTTTGGGAGGTGGGCTTGGGGTAATCATGACATGGGCCATGGGGGACATATTGTGACAGTATGAGAAAAACCTTATGGTTTGAGTTACTCATGGATTACGATTACATAATATACTACTATCTAGGGAAAGAGAATAAGGTAGCAGCTGATTTGAGTGGGAAGGACCATGGAGTTCTAACCCAAATAATGATTGAGAGGGATCTTATGTTCATGGATCTAGTAAATATTGATATGGGAATTTCTGAGGAAGGGGAGACATCAATAATTTTTTGAATAATTTCAAAACCATATTTATTAAAAATGATAAAGAAATCAAAATCTGATGATGATTACTTTTATAAGAAAATAAAAAATGTAAAAAATGTAAAATTAAAAGATTTTTTGGTATAATTATGGTGTTCTATGTTGTTGAAATATTTTATGTGTTTCATTTATACCTAAGCTAAAAATGAAGTTTTGGATGATTCTTATTGCTAAAATTTATCTATATACTCATGGAGCATAAATATATATAGATATTTGAAGTAAAATTTTTGGTTGGATAACATGAAGAGGGAAATTACTAATTATGTGTCAAAATGATTGGTTTGTGAACTAGTGAGGGTTATGAGGGAGCATCTTAAAGGAGTCCTATAACCTCTTCCTATTATTTTATTAAAATGGGAAGAAATTACTATGGACTTTTTCATAGGAATACAAAATACTCCTTGATGTAATGATGCAATATGGGTAATTTCTAACACCCCAATATTTCATAGTATGTTATCTATTTAAAGTAATTCAATATCTTGCGCTATACGCAACACCATGTTCGAGAACACCACGACTATCCAAACTAACCATTCTAAAAGTGGTTATAAATAGTATTAAATATAATTTTAATTTTATATAATCTATATAATTTTATAATTCATATAACGTGTTTCATAGACATAATATAAGAACAAATTCATTTTTTTGACAAAAAATTTATTTAAAAAAAAATAAATTTTACTGCCTTTTAATAGAGAACCCTTTTAAAAATCAATATTTGAAACTTTTATTTATTAAAAATGACAAAATAAACTTTTTATTTAGAATCGGGACAAAAAAATTTAGGTTGGATAAATTATTTGTGTTTTTCTGATAACTTTAACATTTTGATGAATATTGAAAAATACTAAATATTAATTGAAATGATATTTTTTAATCAATTTTTTTATAGTGTTAAATTAGAAATTTTTTATAGTTTTGAAGAATAATTAGATTATGTATTTATCATTTAATCCAATTTTGTTAATTGGAAGTAATTTTACATTTAAATTGGACATAAACACATATCAATCTTTTGATAGTCTTTACTTCTCAAAACCTCGCTTTTTGATTTTGACAACATGAATTAAATTTAAATTAATTAATTTAACTTCTATGTTTTGTATTTGGTAAAATAGTCTTTTTTTAATTCATAATATCAGAATTATATTAGGATGAAGTTTCGGTATTTTTCTGAAAAGTTGAAATTTTTTATGAATAGTGAAAAACACTGCGTTATTGTTTAAAACCGAATTTTTATTTAAATAATTATATTTAATTAAAATTTATTTTAAAGTCAAAATATAATCATAAAACTTGTATTATTACAATATAATTCATTGAAGAAATTTTACTATAATATTATACATATAACATTTTGTTGAACTTTTTAACGTCTTTTACATGCCTTCTAGGCATATTTGGTAGTTTGCATAAAACGTAATTTTACCACTTCTATGAATTGAATTTCAAAAATCTGAAAGTCACAGTTGAAATTAGTAAGTAAAATGTGGTTCAATTGGTTGAAAATAATTTTTTGGTGAATAGTATCTTTTGAATTTTATTTACCACTTTTAAAATAAATAGGGTAATTAATGGTAAAAATGATATTATAATTACCCTAACACATGTTCTAATTCTATTGGATTAGATTTTTCAACCGAAATCAGCCTCATTAATAAAATATTATCCTTTTTGATCAACTTGGAATATATTAGGACATTTATTATATTTTATTTAAAGAAGTGTTAAGAGTGTTAAATTCAAAGTTTAATAAATAAACCATTTTTAATATAGGGTTATACAAAAGATAAATTTGATTATAAAGAGTAATTAGAAATCTAAAATGATTTCCTACATAATGGTATTTTATTTATAATTTTTAGAAATTAAAAAATGAAATATATTTATGACACAATAATGATGCAGTAATTACCTTATTAATGAACAATTAAAATAATTGATATTATAAATATTTAAATTAATTTAAATTGAAACTTATTATTCCATAAAAAAAGTGGAATATGAAATTTTAGGATTGATTCAATGTATTTTTTTCAAATTAATAAACCTGTTATTAATTTCACAAAAACCAAATACTAAATAGTGTCAAAATTGATATAAATGAGTTTTAAAACAAAATATATATTATTAAATTATATAATATTCATAAAAATATAAGGTTAGGACAAAAGAATTATATAATTATAGATATTTTATTAATTTTCCACTTTAGGTTTTCATTGAATTTTATAGTATGTTTATTAACCATATAATATAAAAATACAAGAAGACACGGTAAAATTAAACTATTTAACTAAGAGTTAAATAAAAAAGATAGGGTTAATATGGTGATATAAAAATGTATAAAACCTATTGGTTGAGAGGATTTCGACAAGTCCCCACCTTATCCTTGAAATAAACTCATTTTGAGACCTTAGAAACTGAAAATGACTTTATAATAAAATAATATTTCAAGCTTTTTCTAAAGTTCCCCTTACCTCTCTTATAAAAGGGTACTTCCCCTTCTCTCAAAATCACATCTCCAAATCCATTTGGCTCGGCCAACCCTAGGTAAAATATCGTCCCAACTACCCACATTTCAATTTAAAGGCCTTAATTTTGTCAAAAAGATAACCTAAGTATCCCTTTAGATCAAATCAAAAGGTAGCACCCGAAGAAGAGGTAATTATTTCATCACCTCTTTCAAAGTTCTTTTCTTCTCCCACATCTTCTTTATTTGTTGTTTCAGTAACAAAATTATAACTCCAGTACCTTCTACACATTTTTATTTTATTATAAATATGATACTACTATAATCATTATTCTATTCATCCTGGGAATGAAAAATTCACCATATGTGCGTACATATGGCTTATTATATCCACGTCGTGGTCTAGTTTGTTATTCAACACCTCATTATTTGGACATGTATAATAATTTTATAATTGATATAAATAATAAATTCAACATTTTAATGATTATTTATATAATATTCCATCCAATTAAACACGATTTCACCATCAATAGGATGATATCGTCACTCGTGCGTATGTACGGCTTACCGTCTCCACGATGCGATGAGATTCATATCCACATTCACCATTCAACGGTAATTATAAAATTATATATTTTCAATAAGTATATAATATATTACATAATAATTCTACTGGATATATATATATATAAATATATCTTATTCATATAGTTCAATTCAATACGATATGAAAATGGAAAGAACGTTTATGCGTATGTGCGACCTACCTTCTCCATAAAGGGTGTTTTCTATTTCATATATCTATCTATTGTGAATATTTATATTATAAATATATATGACATATAAATAATGTTTTATATTATCAAATTATGTAAATCATTATCTATGTGATACGATCAAGAATAACAAGTTAAAACATATACGATAAAAAAAGAAATTATTACTCAAAATGTTACTTTAACAAGAAAATTATCATTAATGGGAAGTATAAAGACATAAATGAATCACCTAAGATATAATAAATATTAACATGGTTCTTTTATAATTTAATAACATACTTTGGCCATTATATATGAGGATAAACATACCATCGACTAAAAGAAAGTACACTATAAGAGTTAATTCGTCAATCACATTATTATCCGAGATTGTTTATGTGTAAGTATTTTCTAGGAAAAATTTATTATCCATGTCCATGTTTTATAAAAATCCTTTTGAAAATGATTTTTTAAGTTTCTCTTTAAATAAAATATCATTTTAAATGCTTTAAATATTTATTCTTCTATATCTTTCAAATTAATGTCCATGTTTTCAAAATGTTTTTAAGGATTTATTTATATGGACATGAATGTTTTAAAGTGTTAATTCTTTTAAAAAGTTTCCACGTGGTATGGGAATATTTTATTAAAAAATATCTTTTAAATTTATTCTTTTATAAATTATTTTACTTTTAAATTATTTCATTAAAAAGGGGTATTCCAGTAAAGAGATTTACTGATCATTTTCAACTATATCAACATCATTTACTGGATATTATTCTTCATTAAGGCTGATATGTTATAATACAATATTTCATATTGTATTGAATGAGTTATGATATGTTTTAATGTTGAGGTGATATTCTTATACCATTTATGGTTTATGGAAAATGTGTTGACATTTTCTATGATAGTTTTAATATGAATGTTTATGTTATTTTTCAACATTTTTATATGAGGAATGCATTGGAGTTAATAATTAACAGGTGGGGCCCTCTATATCCCCTCGATGCATCGGTATCTATCATTAGACAAATTAGTGTCTTAACACAAGGAATTGACAAAAATTTTATTTGTAGTCTTGGTACGAGGTCTTGACTATGTTGTAATGATGTCCGACATTAGGCATTATCTCATTATGAAATTATTTTTTACATATAATAATTCAACTAGTAGAATATCCAAGTAAATGTTTATACGGTGATGTTTGAATTATTTTTTCCATATTGTGTTCAAGATTTTGTTTAAAAATGATGATGTTTTTATTACACATTTTTCAATAAAAGTTTATAACTCGCAGTAAATTATTTACCCTTACTGAGCATATGAACTCACCCATTTCTTATGTTTTATTTTCCTAGGATGCCAAGAAGTGTATTATTATTTATATATAGGTTTAACATAGATTAATATTATAATTATAAAAGGATTATCTATGTTGTATTTTATGTTAGAAATTATAATGTAAATTTCATATATGTAATTTATTTTCCAGTACTTCTAAACTGATCAATCCTTTAGGACATGATTCTTGGTAATCAAGATAATATATTAAAATAATGCACTGCCTCCAGGATTCTGGGGTCGAGGTGTTACAATTGGTATCATTGGAAGTTTAACAACAACCTTATAAATAGATTTATATAAACAATGATTTGAAACATTACCCAAAGATATACTTTGATGATTAGTATAGAACAACATCATTGAATATTGGTAATGTAGAGATTTTGTGAATTTTACAAGAAATGCATGCCTGCCAAGATATGAGTAGGTAGAGACAGCACTGACACATATATATCTAGGGTTAATAACCAAAAACACTCCTTTGAGATAGACTCGAATGGTAACTAGTGCACGACAATGAGCCCTGTGACACTCTTGGTTACAACAGTCCTGAGGGATATGCTTCAGATAATTCACATTTTCTTTACAAACCATTATGAAGGTTTTATTTGTTAATATATCAACAAAGAAACCATTTTTATGATTATGATACTAGATGTGTAAAAATATTCAATTAATGTTGATAATTTTTTATGTTTTATGATCATTAATTTTGATATGATCTAACCTAATATATGTCACCATTTAAAAATGGTTACTAGTAGAAGGAATGATAACTCCAGTAATACGCACGATCAATGAGTAAGAAGGATCATATCAATCATGGTCTTAATACAACATTTATAATGTAAATAGTATCCCACATATTCTAATCATATAAATAAATAATATCATGTGTTAATAAGATAAGTAAATAATTGTCTACATCTTATGGCTTTGAAGGGAAGCAAGAGAAGAAAAGGATGGTAGAGAAAATGATGGATAAAGGGAGGAGGGGAAAGAAGGATTTTCCAATACGTGATAACTATGGAAAGAATCACCTTGGTAAATTCTTGAATGGGAGTATGATATAAGTGTAGAGAAAAATGACACTATGTACGTGATTACAAGGGTAAGAAAAATGTTTCAAGTGTACAATGCTTTATCTGCAAGGCGTTGGGGCACTACATGAATCAATGTCGCAATCATTAGTGTATACTACAAATGATACTATTGGATAATAATCATGTTATGATAATAAAATAGGTTAAGATTAATGATTAGTGTTCTTATGTTGTTATTAAATAATTGTGTCATTTGAGTGTTTTATTAATCATGTACATGTTATATTAATTATAGAGTATATAAGGATTGTACTACTGTACTATTTCATTAAGGATTTGAGATTGTATGATACCAAGTAATGTGACACAGTTTCAAGTTAAATTTTTTGGAAAATACATGGCTGAGGGAATGATAAACCTTAATATGGTTTTTATGCTTAGGAAATGATCTTAGAAAAAGAGATAATTGAGTTGGATAAAGTATATTAGATATTATTGACAACCTAGAAACTAATTAATTGTTTGTTTATTCCATCATTGTTGGGGTTAACATAATTTATGGGTTTACGTAATGTATCTATTATTATATGTTTACAGAAGGAATAAAGAAGAATGAACTTATTCAATACGGTTTTCTGGTAATTCAATTTATTATAATGTCTTAAGAGAACAAACAGTGTAGGTATTAACATGTATGTTATGTGACCTTCCGTATAAATTTTGGATTATGAGTTTGGACTAAGGTATTTTGGATAAGTTTAAAGGCTAGAATGGATTATGTTGGAAATTGGATAATATTGTTCAAGGTTAAAACAATTTCTTAATTTTTGTTTTTATTGTTATGAAAAGGACAACTCGAAGGTCAGGCAATAACCTATCACGTCCAGCACAACCGCGAGACATGAAACCACAACTGAAGGATGACAAGGGTTCATCACCCACTACTGGCCTACATGATGTTTTGGTTTGTATAATGTTGTTGTTTTAAATGGTATGATAGATTAATTATAAATTAATTTTTTTGAAACCCCATATTATTAGGTTTAATAAAATATTATCAAGTTTTATTACATTTTCGAGAGAGAGATTAGTTTTTGGTAGAAATTAGTTAAAGGATGGAACTTTACCTATATTATTATTTTTTCCATATTCTATGAATAAATTAATGCTTAAACATTAGTGAAAGGATATAAAAACAAAAAATGTGTTATCCTAATACCTTATGTTTTTTTGAACCGATGATATTTTAACTCATCATAAATTTATGGATGTGAAGCCCTAAATTTTCCATTTATTGTTCACTTGTTTGTGATTGATTACCTCAACAACTCTATAAATATTTACATTTTCCCTCCAACTATGTGTCTATAATTGACACCAATTTTCTTCTATTCAAACCCCGAATTTGGTGGTGATTTTTTTATTTCCCTTTCCCTCTAATTAAGACTAAATATTATTAACCCTTTTCCTGATGTGGGTTTTCCACAAAAGTATATTCTATTCTAAAGAATTTATTTTCAAAGAAAAATTTCAAATCGGGAGGAAAAAATTTATTGAAATATGGGAGAATGTAACACCCCAATACTTCATAGTACATTATCTCTTTAAATTAATTCAATAGCTTGCGCTACACGCAACACCGAGTTTGAGAACACCATGACTTACAAAACTAGCCGTTAAAAAAGTGGTTATGAATAGAATAAACTTTATTTTGAATTTTATATACTTCATATAATTTTTAAATTCATATTATGTGTTTCTTAGAAATAATGTAAAAACAATTTTATTTTTCTCAGATAAAAGAAGTACTTAAAAAAAATGCAATTTTAATGCCTTTTAATGGAGAACCCTATTTAAATCCATTATTTGACACTTTAGTATATTCAATTTGACAAAACAATATTATTATTTAGAGTAGAGACATAAAAATTTAGTTTGGGTAAATTTTTGGTATTTTTTTGATGACTTTAATATTTTGATGAAAAATGAAAATACTAAATTTTAATTGAAAACAACTTTTTAATAATTGTTTTTATAGTGTTAAATAATACATTTGAATGGGTTTGAAGTATAATTAGATTATATTTTTATCATTTAATCAAATTTTGGTCATTGGAAGTAATTTTATATTTAAATTGGACATAAACACAAATCAATTTTTTGATAGTTTTTACTTTTCAAAAACCCGCTTTTTGATTTTGACAACGGGAATTAATTTTAAATTAGTGAATGTAAATTAAATTTTTGAATTTGGTAAAATAGAATTAATTTTTTAATTATTCATATCAAAATTATCATAGGATGAAGTTTTGGTATTTTGTAAAAAAATACAATTCTTGATGAAGAGTGAAAACACTGCGTTATTGTTTAAAACCGACATTTTATTTAGATAACTATTTTTAGATAAAATTTATTTTAAAGTAAAAATAAATAAATTATACTTATATTAGTCCAATTTAAATCCTTGGAGTTATTTTATAATAAGATTATTCATATAACATTTTATTTAACATCTTTTACCGACCTTCAAGACACATTTGCAAATTTGCATAAAACGTAATTTTACCGCTTCAATGAATTGAATTTTAAAAAACAAAGAGAAAAAGTTTAAATAAATAAGTAAAATGTGGTTTAATAGGATGAAAATAATTTTTTTTGAATAGTAACTTTTGAATTTTATATACCACGGTTAAAAGTAAATAGGGTATGTAAAGGTAAAAATGATATTATAATTACTCTAACACATGTCCTAATTCTATTGGATAAGTGTTTTCAATCAAAATAAACCTGAGGAACAAAATATGATCTTTTTTTATTCACTTGTACTAGATTAAGACATTTATTATATTTTATTTAAAGAAGTGTTAAGAGTGTTAAATTCAATGTTTAATAACTAAACCTTTTTTAGTATAGGGTTATAGACAAGATAAATTTGACTATAAATATTCATTAGAAATATAAAAACATTTACTAAACCATTGTATTTTATTTATAATGTTTATACATTAAAAAAGTAAATTTATTTATGACACAATGATGATGCAATAATTACCTTATTAACGAAAGATTAAAATATTTGATATTATAAATATTAAAATAAGTGTAAATTGAAACTTTTTATGCCATAAAAGAATATTTTAGGTGTATATTACATGTTAGTATTGATGATTTTTTTTGAAGTAATCAACATGTTATTACTTTCACAAAAACCAAATACTAAATAGTGTAAAAATTGAAATTAATGAGGTTTTAAAACAAATACAACATTATTAAATTATATAATAATCATAAAAATATAAGGTTCGTCCAAAGGAAATATATAATGATATATATGTCTTTAAAGAACCACTTTAGTTTTTCTTGGATTTTTATAGTAAGTTTATTGACCATGTAATATAAAAATACCAGAAGACATGGTAAATGTTAAACTATTTAACTAAGAGTTAAATATAAAAGATAAGGTTAATATGGGGACATAAACTTGTGTAAAACCTATTGGTTGAGAGGATTTAGACCCATAACCACCTTATCCTAGAAATAAATCCATTTTGAGCCATTAACAATCGAAAATGATTTTATAATAAAATAATATTTCAATCTTTTCCTAAAGTTCTCATCACCTCCCTTATAAAAGGGTACTTCACCTTCTCTCAAAATTACACCTCCAAAGACATTTGGATCTGCCAAAAACTAATCCAATATCCTCCCAACTACCCTTATTTCAACATAGAGGCCTTAATTTTTTTCAGAAATCCAACCTAAGGATCCCATTTGATCAAATCAAAAGGAATCACCTAGAAACGAGCTAATTATTTCATCACCTCCTTCAAAGTTCTTTTCATCTTCCACTTCATCTTTCATTGTTGTTTAAATACCAAAACAATAAATCCAGTTGCTTCTACAATTCGTGATGTTATTATAAATATGGTACTACAATATTCATTATTCTATGCATCCTATGAATGAAAAGTTACCAAATATGCGTACGTACGGCTTACCGTCTCCACGTCGTTGTGTAGTTTTTTATTCAACACTTCATTATTTGCATGGGTATAATAATGAGTATAACTGATGTAAATAATAAATATAACATGGTAATGATTATTTATATATAATATACCATCCAATTAACATTATTTCACCATCAATAGAATGATATCGTCGCTCATGCATACATATTGCGAAAACAGAAACAATGTTTATGCATACGTATGGCCTACCGTGGCCATAAAAGGTGTTTTCCATTTAATATATATATCTATTATACATATTAATATTATACATATATATGATATATAAATCATTTTATATTTTTGGGAAGTATGTAAATCATGATCTATGTGATACGATCAAGAATAATATGTTAAAACCCATATGACAAAGTAAGAAATTATTACCCGATATGTTACTTTAACATGGAAATCATTGTTAATGGGAAGTATAAAGTCATAAATGAATCATGTATAATATTATTTATAAGAATATGGTTCTATAATAATTTAATAACATGCTATAGTCATTATATAAGAGGTTAAATGTACCCACAACTAAAGGAAAGTACAAGGTATGGGTTAATTTTTCAAACTCATTATTATCTGAGACTATTTATGTGTAATAATTTTCTAGGAAATATTTATTATCCATGTCCATGTTTCAGAAAATAATTTTCAAAATTAATCTTTCATGTTACTATTTAAATAAATCATCATTTTAAATGATTTAAATATTTATTCTACAAAATCATTCCCATTAATGTCCATGTTTTCAAAATGGTTATAAGGATTTATTTATATGGACAAGAATGTTTTAAAATGTCAATTACATTAAAATGTTTCAAAGTGGTATGGTACTATTTGATTCCAAAATATATTTTAAATTCCATCCTTAATAAATTGTGCTACTTTTAAATTATTTCATGTAAAATGTGTATTTAACTAAAAGAGTTTTACTGACCATTTTCAACTATATCAACATCCATTACTGGATATTATTTTTGATTGAGGTTGATTTATTATAATAAAATATTCTCTATTTTATTTAATGAGTTATGATATTTTTTACTATGGATGTGATATTTTTATACCATTCATGTTTTATGTCTAAAGTATTGACATTTCGTATATTAGTTTTAATACCAATGTTCATGTTTTGTTTCAAAAATTTCATATGAGTAATGAATTAGACATTGTAAGTGTTTGGTGGGGCCTGATATAGACCCTAGATGCATTTTTAGGTCTCATGAGACAATTTAGTGGTTTGTAAGAAGGCCTTAATTTTTTTTATTTGAAGTACTGGCATGAGGCCTTGACTATGTGGTAATGATTGCGGACATTAGGAAATCCCTCCATATGAAATTAGTTATCACATGTGATTATTATACTAGTAGAATATCTATGTGCCTATTTATATGGTAATGTTTGATTTATTTTTTCCATATTATGTTCAATATTATGTTTAAAATGTATTTTTTTATTACTCATTTTTCCTTAAAAGTTTATTTCTCTCTCTAAATTATTTACCCTTACTAAGCATCTGAGCTCACCCCTTTCTCATGTTTTATGTTCCCAGAATTCTAGGAATTGTTTTGTGATTTATATTCAGGTTTAAACTAGAATAATAATGGAATTATAAAATAATTATCTATGTTTTATTTTATATTATAAATTGTAATGTAATGTTCATATATGTAATATATTTTCCAATACTACTAAACTAATCTGTCTTTCAGGACATGATTCCTTGTAATCATGCGAATATATTAAAATAATACACCAGACTCGGGATTCTGGGGTTAGGGCATTACATTATTGTTTATCACCTAACCAAACATTCTCATTTCCTTTCCATAATAGAATACCTGCCTGTTGAGTGCCTTGAAGGACTATATATTAACGAAGTTGTTAGACTTCATGGTACACCTCTATCAATTGTAATTGATCCAGATACCATATTTATATCAATATTATTGAAAAATATTCAGAAGGCTCTTAATACTGATCTTCATTTCAACACTGCATACCATCCTCAAACAGATGGGTAATTCGAATGATAAATTAAAACAACGGAAGACATGTTTAGGGAATGATGACTCATCATTAAATGTACGAGGGATAAATACTTAATTTTGGAAGAGTTTACCTATAATAATAGTTTCCATTCAAGTTTAAAAATGGAAACCTTTGAAGAATTATGTAGCAATAGATGTCATACTCCAACTTGTTCAGATGAGGTTAGTGAAAGGAAACCCTTTGGACTAGAACTTGTTGAAGAGACGATGACAAAGGTAAAGCATAATCAACCTCATATTAAATCATATCATTATAGGAAAAAATGTTATACCAATAATCAGAGGAATTATTTAGGATTACAAGTGAGAGATCATGTTTTCATGAATTTGTCTACAAGGGAGGGTGTTATAAGATTCGATAATAATAGAGAACTGGGTCCATGGTACATCAGTCCATTATAAATTATGAGAAGGGTTGGAGTTATTTCTTATCGTTTTTCAATGCTTCCAAATCTATCAAAGGTATATAATGTGTTACATATATATATTCTAAAGAAGTAAATTACAGACCCAACACATGTGCTCACCTATGAATAAATAGTGTTGGAACCCGACCTTTCATATTGTGAAGAAACAATCTAGATTATCTATACTAGAGAGAAAGTATTGAGGAATTGGCTGACTTGTATGGAAATGGTACTATGGAGAAATCATAAAATGGAAGAAGAAACACAAGGAAATGATTATATGAAAGAGAAGTACCAACATATCATTGAAGGTAATAACCCTGGAATTTCAAGGATAATATTTTTGTAGGAGGGAAGGATGTGGAACCCCAATACTTTACCATATTTGCAATAATGAGTTAGTTTTCAATGAATACAACCCTCGATTTAAACAAAACAGTATTTCGTCACATTTTTTATACCAAATTAAATTTTAACACTTTTAGGGATTTTATATATTAAATATATATGTTATATAGAATTTTTTTGACACTCATCCAATATATTTGATAGAGATAAGATAAAAACAAACCTAATATTACACATGAAATACTATAATTTTTCTAAAAGCAATTTTACCACCTTTTAACAGTGCACCTATTTTAAAACATAATTTTTAAAAATTCTAAAATTATATTAAACCAAATATTCGTTTTTTAAAAGTAGAATGTTAAAATTATCTTATGGTTAAATTTTCTTATTATTTGGAAAATATTTATTTTAATGTGAGTAGTAAAAAAATCCCAATTTTTATAAAATTGTAATTTTTGTTAAAATAGTAGTATATTTATGATTTTAATATTAACCCTACATATGAATTTATCAATAATATTTAGGTATCTTATGAAGGAAAATATAATATAGTTATATCATGGAATAATATAATGAACTTTTTAGAAATGGAAACTTAAGTATTGGAATGTTTTTGAAGCATAAAAGATCATTTACAATTTTATTATTAAAATAATTTTTTAAAATGGAATAAATTTTCTTAAAATATATTAATAAATCAATATTTTTTTGTCTATGGATTATAAGGTAATTTTATGAGACCATAATTATTTGTTTAAATTATCCTAAAATCTGTTATAATATTAAAATCAATATATTTTGAGTGAATAATGATTTTATTTAAAATTTTAAATCCACATGTTTAGAATTTTTTTTCATAAAATTGAGAATTTTAATTCTACACATCAAAAAAATTTTAAGTCAATTTTTTGGTATTTTCTAAAATAGTTTATTTTTTTGTGAATAGTGAAATACAATAATTGGTGGTATTTTACATTATAAGTAAATAAATGAATTATTGAACCATGATTGAGTCATGGATGATGTAATTGAAAAAAATCAAGAACTAACATGCTGTATTTATTTTATTTATTAATAGGAATAAAAACTATTTATACTTTTGAGCTAAAATAATAAACTATTGAATAAAATAATCAAAAACACCCCTCTCGTTCCACTATAAAAGGCCTCCTATCCTCCCAAATCCTCACACCTCTCAAGAAACTTTTTCCCAGCCAAGATCTGATCAAATATATACTAAAAATTCATTTCCTAAACCTAGAATCTTTCCATTGGTAAAAAATATACCGAAGAAATCTTATTAGTACAAACCAAAAAAAGTTACCAAATTAAGAGGTAACATCTTTCCTCATGCTCTTTAGTTTTGTTTCCATTATCCACCTCCAAAAATATCATTATTCAATGATTATATAAAAAATGATTATAATAAATATATAAAGATGATTTTATGATAAGGGTTCATCCTATACTTACACACAATTCCATCAAATGGGTAACGAGCATACTATTTATGCGTAAAAAAACTACTACCCCACGAAATAATGATTGTACATTTTTCCTATACCACTTTTAATGGTCGGTAATTATGATGTTATATATAGTTACATATGTTATATATAATATTTATTATATCTTCATGCTAAGTTAATTTTTTTATAACACATACCCTTATGATTCCCATTTAGTATAAATACGATAACATCATTTGTGGATGTGTGCATTGCAATCTCCCTAAAGCAATGTGATTCTTTCATGCTATACATGAAGTATATTAAATAATATTTTAATAAAGATAAGTAACATATATTAAATATATATGATACTATAATTACCCTATAACTATAAAAATTTATCATTTAATTTTCATTTTTTTAAAATTGTACAATGAAAAAAATGTAGTATTCATGCATATGTACGACCTACCGTCTCAATGAATAGTGCATTTCATTTCATATCTCCAAAATTTATGAATTGTTACAAATAAATATATACTGACTATATATGATATTTAAATCATGTATTACATTCTATATATTATGAAACCATGATCTAATTAATAAGAATAACAATAGAAATGTGAAAACATACATGAAAAACTAGGCAATTAACACTAGGAATAATGAAAATAATGAACGACTATTATAAAATGGTTAATAAGAAATTATAAGAAGATAATATATGTTATTATAAACAAGAATATGGTTTTATAATAAGTTATAAAAACTCTTAAAACCATTATATAAAGGATAATATATGTTCTCATGAAATGAATTGCAAGGTAAGGGATTTTGTCTAAATTTCATTTCATTGAGACATTTTGTAAGGTTATACACCTAGTTTTTTATACGGTGTATATACTTCAATATGACGTGTTTTATCATGAATTTAATAATTATCATGATATTATATTATTTTTTTAATTTTATTACTTCATGAGAATTACGATTCAAATATTCCAAAGTGTTACGACACACATTGAAATGTTTAAAGATTATTTTCCCCATGAATGTTATAATGATCTTTAAAAAACGTTAACAACCCTTTCTGTTATTTATCACCCACTGAGGAATTATTGATAAATTAATATTCTCTATTCAAATACTATTATTTTATAGGTAATATTTTTTTTTATTTATTGATATAGGAAATTCCTTGAACTAGTAATGACGGGTGAGGCCCAAACTTCATATAACCCCTTGATGCATCGATATGTTCTCATGTGAAAAATATGTTGGCCAAATTAAATTTATTTTTATCCACAGTTTTTAACCATCTTGTGAATGGTATTTAAGTTATACATTTTCATGTGCTTTAGACATGATTTCAAATAATTATGTGTCTCCTTGATTTAGATTCAGTTATTATTTTTCCATTAGAATCTGTGATGACATATCTATAGACACATTTTATTCTTAGTTTATTGTTTTAGATGGAATGTGTTTCATTTTATTAATATTTCATATTTATTAGTTCTTATATTATTAATTTAATGGAATGTGTTATCACTTATTTACCTTGAATTGTCGATTTATTATCATTGATTCATTATTGATTCTACATTACTTAACCTTACTGAGAAATTGAGATCTCCCTAATTGTTTTGACTTTCACTTTATTATAAAGAAGAAAAAATTGAATAATATTTCTAGGTTTTTGTTTATTTAATTTTATTATTTCTCATGTTTTATTCCTTTTTGCCAATGTATTATGGGTATCGTGTATGTAATCTAGATTTCTAGGACTACTAAACTAATCGGTCATTCAGAATTTGATTCCTTATAATCATGCCAATGTAGTAAAATAAAGTACCAGATCCTAGTTTGTGAGGTCGTGGAATTAATAATAGCTTGTTGTTCCATAATTTGGTTATTTAGAATAGCAACAATATTTTGCGTTTTAGCTCCCATATAATTTGGTTACTCAGTTGGACAATTATTTCTTTGTCCAACACATTTTTTATTAACAAGATGTCTTCTAGTTATATCCAATGAATAAAACCAAAAAAGAAATTTTAGGAATCAAGCTATAATAATCAGAGTGAAATATCATATAATCATGAAATATAATTCATAATATATGTAACACTTGAAACCTTCTTTCCAAAACATGAAAACTTAGGTTTATTCTAGGTTTTCCATAGTCATTTAAAAAATTGAAAATGTTATCAAATACTTTTAATAATGAATAGGGTGTTTTCATAAAGGTTTTATAACTATAACCTCCATATATTGACCAAAATATACTATAAAACCAACTATAAAGGACCAGGATTATCATACATAAATATTACATCTCTTTATATGAATATTAAATATATTTCCCAAACACATGCCCAAGGACTGTAAATGTTTAGTATATTTGGAGACTATATTTACAATGTTTTTATCTTTTGAAAGATATCAAACATTTCCCCCAATATCAACCCATTTATTACAATTCATTGAAAAACCCGACATAATGCATTTCTTCATAACTTAGGGAATGGAAAAATATTAAAAGGAGAGAAATTTTTTTACTAAGGATAAACATCAGAGAAGTCAATTGATGATCATATGAAAGAATTAGATATGAATATGGGTATGGGAATATAAAAATTAATTTAAAAGTTCATCATCTATTTTTCAAAGATAGAAAACATGGGTTATGGTATAATGTTTTAACATTATAAAAGTAATGTTGTATAAGTGTGAGAAAACATCATAAATAAATCATGAACTATATGTTCATTTCATAAAAGTGTTGCACCATCATTAGTATAAAAATATTTTCACATGTCACTGTTGACTACCTAGTCCATTGAATAATAATAGATTAATAATCAACACATATTTCTCAAGTTCATTAAAACAGATCAAATTGTTTCTTATAGGAGATCAATCCCATCAACTTTTTCTATACAGTGGATCAATCACATTAATTTGTTTCCAATAGCTGATTATGAACATCAACATATTTACTATAATTATCTCATGATATATAATTATTTAATCAATGAATTGGAGGGATATATAATTAAAAGCCTAACAATAAAATAATTAAAACTATAAATATGTGTTTGATAAGATCATAAAATGTTAACCATATCACACTATCATTACTAGCATAAAGGAAACATGATTCGTAATCATTTCATCAATTCAACATAGAATTACCCAAAAAAATTGGTTTCATAAAAATATCATAAAAATAAGCGTAAAATATCCAAATAAATAATAAAGATTACATTATTTGATCATATCCATAGTAAATCATAATTAACACTAAATTATTTTATAATAAATGAAAATTTATTTATAAGATCATCAACAAATTTCCTGAGGAAAATACCATTTCAACTTTCAAAATAACTTTTGAAATACCAATGTTTCCAAAATATCATAGAAAATATTTTATTATAAAATAAGCATATATAATTTTAAATTTCTCTTTAATGTATTGAGTATTCATGATGATGGGAAATTCCATTCATTCCATATAAGTTAAAAGAAAACATTCCTTTCATTTATTTCTAGAAAAAGTCAAAAATTAACTCATTTAGAAGAAAGATAATTAATTAATTTTTTTAAAAAAATTAATTACATTAACATATAATAGGATAATATAATAATTTTTATATTTTTTTTTGAAAACATGCATATGAAAGAAAATGGATTTTAAACCAAAGATAGAGAAAATGATTTTCCTTAAAATAATATTTTGGTGTCTTGAATACTTAATGTGAGGAGTATTAAAGGAAAAAACATATTCCTAAAAAATAACCATCGGTGAAAAAAATTAAATGGAATTATCAGGTAAAGATCATATAATTTCTTTAAGGGATATTTGAGAATAAATATTTCTAATTTAAATAGAATTAGAACATAAATCCCTTACCTCAAGTCTCACCATTCCTCATTCACAATCAATCCTTATTTGTACTAAATTTAGAATTATTATAAATGAATTATATAACCATATTAATATCTATAATACCATTTATTATTTAATTATGACATCTTATCACTATATTAATAATAATATTTTATTAAAATCATTGTCCTGCGTGATAACTGCTTCGTTTTTACGCAAGATTCAGTTTGAAATTATTAGTCTTGATACTTTTAAAATAGTTAAATGATTTAAATAATTTAAATAATTAAATAAATATTATATTTATTCATTATATACAAATATATAAATATATATTCATCCATAAAATTTATATATAGAAAAATTAATATCACTATTTATAGAGAGTGTAGGCCGTACGTACGTAGGAACATAGATTTTACTCTTTGGAAGATGGGAAACAA
Source organism: Viscum album (assembly GCA_963277665.1). Classification (NCBI taxonomy): domain Eukaryota; kingdom Viridiplantae; phylum Streptophyta; class Magnoliopsida; order Santalales; family Viscaceae; genus Viscum; species Viscum album. Next base: position 1,312,685,714 of record OY728126.1, on the reverse strand, counting down.
ATAAAGGTAAAGTAAATTTCATAATTTCATAATAATTATCACACAATATAATTCCTATATTTTTGTAATATATATAATTATTAATAATCATGTAAATCTGTTATAAAAAATGATCACATCGCTTCGTGAGGGTGGTAACCCATAAATACACACCAGAGACATTATCATTTTCAAATGATTTGTAAGATATGAATGTAGATAATATATTATCTTTATATAAGAAAAATCATTCCATAAATATCATTTATGAACATTGAAACTATCATAATTACCATCTAGGAAATATGGTGATGAAAAATGAATTTTATCACTATTTAGAGATTGTAAGCTGTATATATGCATTAACAATACTTTAACTTCCCATGTGATGAGAAAGAGGTTTTATAATGGTGGTTTAATAATTATAAATAAATTAAAATATATTTTTGATACATAATATATTATTTTATTACAAATACACTACATTTAAATGTGGAAAAAGAATAATAAAATAGGTAGTTATTGGTTAAGGAGATTACCTCTTTGTTGAAAGAACTCATTTAGATTCTCCCTTAAGTAAAATAGGTTTATTTATTTGGGATGAAAAGAACGTTTAGAATGGGGATACATGATTGGATAATATAATTTTTTAGTAGCTGGTTGATCTATAAGGCTCAAATTTTTATGAAGAATACTGGATCGAAATATGTATGAATATATCACAATTAAAATAGGGTAGGTGCTGTGAACTGTAAGTTTAAAAATCCTAATTTTTAATCTTCTAGTTTTTTTAAAAAAGGTTAAACAATTTTGATTCACGGAACCCAGTTCAGTAAGGTTAATTAATAATACATTGACTCTGATAAATATGATTGTCATAATAAGATTTATGTAAACTTCTACATTGATGAGATTCTATGTTAAAGTGCATCGAATCTTAAATCAGAGCTAATACAAATTGAGAAGGTATAATAAGCAACAAATTCTATTTATAAGAAATTGTAGTGTAATTAACAAAATGTGTAACATAACAAGTAGAAAAATATAATTCAAATATTTTATCCCAAAGAGAATGGTATCCAATGACTTTGGATAAAATTCATTTCATTTATACTTTCAAGAAATTATATCTTACCCACACCATGGTAATCCCTCTATCTTCAAAACATTGGATGAAAATTCTGTCATGATATATCTGAAATTCCTCAATGAATACATATTTCTTCCTTTAGATGGAATTCGTCTATTAATGAATGAGACAGAAAAAGAAAATATTAAGGAGAATACCAAACAAGTTTCCGCTTAGATTGACACTGTCTTACAACTGTTACAAATACTAGGAATAAGAAGTTCACAAGAGAGAAAATTTATAGCTTTTAAACACACACATAGTTGTAGATCACTATTTTCAAGTGATTAAGTGACCATGTATTTATAATAATGGAGTAGAATGATGAATTAGGTCTCAAATAGTCATACTTTTCCTGATATTTCAGAGGAATCTTTAAAAAGAGAAGTTACAATGGTCATAAAATAACAGATTAGATGACATCATTTTATCATAATGAAAAATACCATGAGAAACATTATTATGTAACCTAGAAATGAAAATAAGTTATTATCATTTTATAATTAGAATATAAAATTATAGAAACTAATATTTTTTTAGAAAATTTTGAAATCATTTTCTTAATATTGGGAAACCAAATTCTATAAATGACAAGAATCAAATTATAAAATAGTGAGAGTTGGATTAGAAAAATTTAGAGAGTCATATTTGTGATACTATGATAATAAGATTCCAAATTATGAGTAAATTATAATTGATAAATGTATTGAATCTTATTCAAAATTCTGATCGAATTAGAATTGATAAAATCAGTGAATCAGATTCAAAATTCTGAGAAAATTGTAATTTAGAAACATTGTGAATAAAATTAAATTTACAAATACAATTTTCATTGATTATACTTTATATTCAATCTAAAGAAATTGTTTTTTATAATTAGATATAAAATAATATAAAAGATCTTAAATAACATGATTTAGAGTATCATAGAACTTGCATAAGTTTCCAACACATTGATTATATATGGTATAAAAAATAATATTAAAGGAAATGGGCTTGCGATTTCCATAACATAAATGAATGAGTAATGTCATTATAAAACTACTGACTCACAAATCACATCTTTTTTGAAATTAAAAAAAGCATTTTGATAAAAGAGTATTAAGACCGAAACATTTCATATTTTAACTTAAATGTACTTATCATTTTTTAAGCTTATAGATTATAAAAATATGAATACAACTAACTCCCTTCTAGGATATGAAATTCCTCTAAGTATTATATTATTTTCATCAAGAATTTTTTATCTTTATTAAGGAAACATCTCCCCATTACTTAAGCATATCTTCTTTAATATTCTTAACCATTCTCCCTTTTTCTTATTTACAAAAAAGAATGATGAAAAAATAATGTCCCTGAATATGGTTAAGAAAAAATATACACGAAACAAGATAAATATAATACTTGATAATGAAATTTTTTAGAAAAAATGTTTTAGAGATAAGAAATTTAATACTTATTTGAAATTATAGACCTGACTAAAACCTTTAACATCTTCAATTATTTATGATCTTCTTCAAAAATTTCTAAGAGAAATTCAAGATATTTAATCTTCTTTTCAAGGCTTTGAATCTTATATTCCTGACTTTTGAATCTTTTCCTTATGATACTTGAGTTTTATACCATGTAATCTTTGTTAGAATTTATAATTTTGATCTCAGTGCTGTATTAAATCAATATTCCATTTAGATCTTTGATTTCTTACATTTTAATTCTTTTCTACTCCTTTATCTTTTTTTAGAAACTGTATGATAGTTCTTTGGAAGAATCTTTGGAAAATTCTAATTCATTCTTGATTAAATCAAAAATATCATCATAAACTTTAAGATTGTGATTGATCTTCCTAGACCACTAGGTTATATCCCTGAAATATTTCCTATTATAATGATAATCTTCCATGAATTTTTTTTAATTCATCTTCAAGAATGACCTAATTTTTCATTGTAAGAGTTATTGATTCTGATTTTTGATTTAAAGATTCTTTAATTATATGAAATATTGACTCAATATTTATAAATTATTGAATAAACTTTACCAAATTCTTAATATATTGAACAATGAAATATTCTCCCATATAAGATAATGAGTTTTCTGATTCCAATTTATTATATTAGGAAGTTCCAACATCTATCTTCTTCTCTTTGTCTTTCTTATATTCTAATTTTTCTTTCCACTGTTCTATTTTCTTTTCATCAGAAACTTAAATAGTGTTGTCTTCATCATCACCCCCATCATCACCATAGTTATCACCATCATAATTTACTTTTTTAACATCACTATAAGTGGCATTTTCATTTCAAGATAAGGTTGAATTCTAGATCTAACTATCAGATTTATGAACTGAATTTTCTTCTAAAGAAATAGTTGAAGATTAATATTTAGGAATTATTATAGAATGTTTTTTGGATTGAATATCTTTTTGAATATTTTCATTTTCATGAATATCATTCTCAAATTATTTCTCTCTACTATATTTATCTCTTTCTTTATATTGTTCTTCAATATTGGAGACTGAAACTGAAACTACTATTTTTACTTTATCTTTTGGTTTAACCTATATCATCAAGGAAACTGGTTGCTGAGGGGGAAGTTAAAAATATTGAAGGAAGGATTCTTGAACAATAATTAATTCTGATTTTTTTAAATAGATTTCAAAAAAATTTAACACAAATCTACTTTCGATAAATTTTTATTTGGCATCTTCTCTTTAGCTTCTTTTTCTAGTGCTTTAGTACCTTGAAATTTTAAATCATTTTTCTCTGCTGGATTTATCCCAAATACTAGATCTCCTTCTTTTTTCTATCTCTCTTTAATTTCTCTTTTTTTTCAACAACTTTATTTGGATAAGATTCCTGTTTCTTTGACTTCTGTAGTTCATAATCTTGAGATTTTATTTTCTTACATTCAGCTATCTATTTCTTTGAACTTTATCCAACTTGATATGCCTTTTCAGATTAATCAACAAACTCCTTAGTCTTATTATCAAAAGAATATTTCATTTTTCTAAGTCTGTCATTGCCTAAAAGAAAAATCTTGAACTTTATTGGCTTCAATGAACAAGTAACATTAAAATAATTCAATTAATTAACTATCAAACTAGAGAAAGTTATTAGAAACATAGTGATACAAGACTTGACCAATCAATAATTTATCTTAACGGTTGTCAAAAATATGTATATCATCAAGTGTATATTACTTATATATACATGAAAATATAGCATGAATATATCTGTTACCTTAATGGTATCTTTTTATCCTTTTTTTGGAATGAGTAACTTTTCCATCCATAATTATATAATACAATATTTTGAGGTGAGATGAGAAATATTGATGGAACACATAAGGATTCTATTTACTTTTACATATTGAAAGAATATTCTGATTATGGTAGTTTGTTATAATGATAGAAATATTCTCATTTAGAAGTGTATTTCTAGGATGTCAACTACTTTCTTAAAGGACATTGAGTGTGATTTTACCTAATATTTAAACTGTACATTATATTATACAACTTCTATAAAGAACCCAACTGATTCGTCAAACTGAATAAATAGTCCTAGATATAATGGATCATAATCTCTATTTTTTTTCTAAATACTATTATATTTCCATCATTGGAACATTGTGATCTTAAATAAAAAATAATCTTGCTTGAGAAACAAATATTGTTCAACTAACCTTTCTTGGAATATAAACCAATATTTGAATTTATTTCTTGTAGGCATTGAACATTGAGAAGATACTAACTGGAACATTTAGAATTAAGAAAATGGAAATAAATTACAAGGATAGTTTTAGAGGCTAGCAACAGCCCAAGAAAAAAGATAGTGGATATCAATGTGGGACATTGCAGTATCATTATATACATAGGTAGTGAGGTGAGGTTCAGTTTAAAAAATTATTATAATTGTTGAAAAATAATGATCATATGTAATGGATGATATTGAGGTGAAAAAGGTTTTATAAGTTTCCAACTGTTGAGGTTTTTAGGAAAAAAACAGTTTTAAGAAAACAAAACAGTTTTAAGAAAATATGATTTTGATAAGAAAAAGAAATATCATCATACTAAATTTAATTTAATATGTAATAAAATTAAGTTATACCTATTGAAGTTCTAAAAATACATTAGCATTGGAAATAAATAATTCGAAGGAATTTTAAATCTGAATTTTTTTTGATTATAATCTTTTTTAAATAAAGTTTACTAAATTCTAAAATATTTTGTAGGGTAAATTTTTGGATAAGTTCCCGAACATTTAAAAAACTTTATTGCCCCTATAATAATGAGAGAAATAATGCGAGGATATAGTTTAAGAAAAAGTGTAAATGAATGATTAAAGTAAAGTTATCAATCCTATCTTTTTATAATTTATTCAAATCTATTGGAGGATAAAACTTTTGTAAAAATATCAGCATGTTTTTCTTGCATTCTAATGAATTATAAAATAATATCTCCTTTGAGTATGTGGTCCAAATGAAAGTGATTCCTAATATCTATGTGATTTTCACGTGAGTTATGTGAAGGGATTTATCTTAGGGATATGGAACTAGTGTTATCACATAGTATTTGAGTTTTATTAAAACTCTTTCCATAATCAGTGAATGTTTGTTGCATTGACAACAGTTGAGAATGAAAACTTCCCACCACCACATATTCAGTTATATTAGTGGAAATTTCTATTGATTTTTTTCTTATAGTACCAAAAAACTAGTGAATAACATAATAAATTAAAAATTTCTCCTATCCATTCTGCAATCACTAAATTCAATATCTGAAAAATCTTTTTAGTTCAAAATAATTTCCATAAGAATAAAAATGTCCCAAATACATTGTTTCCTTTAAATAACGAAAAATTCATTTCATAGATTTCAAATTGCATTTTTCTAATTTTTTTGATATCTTTAAAATAAGAATACGAAAAAAATTATGTTTGGATGACTAGATATTACGTAAAATAAACTCTCTATAATACCTCTAAATGTTGTTTAATCCACTAGTTGTATAGCTTCATCAAGATCAGGGGTATTTGAGGTACCAATTAGAGTACTAATAATTTTATTATTTTCAAGTCCATAATTAATAAGAATATCTTTACTATACTTATGTTGGGATATATTGGTTCCTTCTAGTTTTTGAGTGATTTGAAAACCAAGAAAGAATTTTAATCCACCCATGATACTCATTTCAATCTCGTATTTCATACGATTTATAAATGAATTATTTAAATAGTGCTGAGTTGATCTGAATATAATGACATCAAAATAAATTTGAAAAATCAAGAAATTTTTTTATTTATGAAAATTGTTGGATCAGTAGTTCCATGCACAAAATTGTTTTGTAACAAAGATCATATAAGTCAATCATACCAAGCGCTAGGGGATTGGTTAAGACCATATAAAGATTTGGTATGTTTAAAAACATATTTAGAATGTTTTTTTTCATTCAAAAACCAAATGGATTTTCTACAAAATCTTCTTCTTGAACATATTCATTACTAAAAGCACAATTCACATTCATTTGTAGAATTTTGAAACTAAAGAATACTAAAAACGCTAATCGAATATGAATTGATTCAAGTCTAGCTACTGGGGACTACATTTCTTCATTGTTTATTCCATCTTGTTGATTATAGACTTTAAAAAATTCTCTCTTTATTTCTAAAAATTATTCCATTTTCATAACATTTATTTCTCTAGAACCATTTTACTCCAATTACAGAGATTTCATCACATCTTTCATCCAAGGTCTAGTATTTTTTCCTTTTGAATTAATTAAGTTCATCTTGTATAGATTTAATCCAATCTTAATCTCCTAAAGCCTCATAAATAATTTTAGGTTCTAATTGGGAAAGAAATTCTAGAATATCTATTTATTTCTTAAATAACATCTAGTCCTTATGTGTTTATTTACATCACTAATGATACTATCACTAGGATGATTCCTAAAAAACAACTAAATTGGGTTTTCAAAAACCTGTTCATCAAAATAGGGTAAAAAGTACTTTGGAGTGAATAAATTAGAAATATTTTCTTGAGTATACTATTTATTAGAAGTATCTTCAATCAAATCATTATTATAAATTTTTTAAAACACATAAGAAGATATTGGTTGGGATTGATTAAAAAATGATCGTTTTCATCGAAATGATCATGTATTGTTTCTTTAATAGTACAAGAATTGTTATTGAAAACTCTCTAAGACATAAAGGTAGTGTAATATTCTATGAATATACCTTCATTGGAGTTGGGTGAAAATTTATGTAAGTTACCTCATGTGTTGAAAATGAATACTTTTCATCCAAATACTCTAATGTTTGAGAATGTTGGTTTTCAGCCTGTCGATAATTCATAAGGTGTTTTATTAAGAAATGGCCTTATTAAAACTAAATTTATAGTATAACTAATTGTATAAATAGCTTCAACCAAGAAAATATTATTAATTGATCATTCACTCAACATTTTCTCTATTATCTCTTGAAAAATTCAGTTTCTTCTTCAAACAACACCATTTTTTGAGGAGTTCTTGGATATGAGAAGTTATTTGTAATGCTATTTTAACAATAAAAAGATTCTAAATCTAAGTGTTTGAATTCTCCATCATGATCACCATGAAATTTCATCAATGGAAGGGTTTTCTCATTTTTATCTTTAGCTATAAATGTTTTAAAGAATTAGAGGGACTCAGATTTATTTGAAAGAAAATATACCCATGTAAATTTTGTGTAATCATCAACTATGAAAAATAAATAGTATTTTCTTATGATACATCCAGATTATGTAGTATCAAAATATCTTTGTGAACTAATTGTAAAGAATCAATATTTGAGACTTCATTAATTGATTTAAATCTTCACTAATGTTTCTCTCTATATTGAAAGGGGTTGCATACTTTTGAAGAATAAAGTCTATGATCCTATAGATCTTTAAAATGTCCTTTTTTATTCAATTTTCACAAGTTCTTAATCATAAAATGTCATAATATTATATTAATTAACCAATATTTACCTTCTATTATAGTTAGGAAATGTAAATCATGGATCTTAAGGCATTCTAGGTTGATTGTGTAAACATTCTCATGCCTATGGGTAGAAAGAAAAAATTCATCCTTGGAATTTTGTAATAGAAATTTATCATTCCTAAAAGTCACAAGATAACCTACATCATAGATTTGTATTATCTTTATAAGATTTTTCTTAATACCCTTACCAAATAAAACATTATAAATAAATAATTTTCAAAGATGAACAACGTTACCTATACTAATGATCTTTCTCTGATCATTATATAAGAAAGTAATCCTTCCACCTTTCATTTCAATAATATTTTATAAGATGTATTTATTACTAGTCATATGCCTGGAACAACAAATATCCATGTACCATATTCATGTTTGGTACTTCTATTGTTTTCATAAAAATAAAACTGTTAGTTTTCTAGAATCGAAACATTCTTGGATCCAGAAATGTTAGAAAGTAAAATATTAATAATACAAATTTGTTTATAAAAATGAAATTTATGATATCATAAAGATTGTGTTTTTTAAAGAACAATTTTTTTCCACTATCCACCACATTGAAAATTAGTGAAAAATGGGGCACTATTGGGAATAAAATATTTATTTCTAAATATCGGTTTCGATTGAGATTAACCAAATCAAGAAATATTTCTTATAGGAAAAATTTGTGAATACATATTATCAAAACATTATTTCCCTGATGTAAATATTTATAAAGTATATTTAAGTGAAAATGTTTCAGATATTACAATAACGACTAAATCCTTATCCTTATAAGGATTTATTTTAGAATTTGGTTTTGTCTATAAATTTTTTTTCTTAGAAACAAAGTTTTTAAGATCCTTATAATTTTTATACTTTTTAGAATTTACATCCTCAACGTTTTAAGAAATAAAAAAAATTAGAGAGATTTTATATCAAGATCATTAAAACGATCTAATACTTAATTTGATAAAATATTCATTCTAGAATTTGGATTTTCATGTTTCTTCTAGATTAAACTATTTTCATTTTAAATAATCCTGGAGAATATAGAAAATTCTTAAAAATAAGGTAAATTATATTCTACTTAGGAAGAAGTTTCATATAAATAATTTTAATTTTTATCATCAGGGTAGTTATCAATTAAATAAATAGTTGTTATGAATTCAATTATGTGTACCTTTTGCATGAAAAATTGATTATCAAAGTATATTCTGATAATAAGACTCATATTCTTATGTATGGAGTTTTCAATATATGAGGATTCATCTGAAGAATATCCTCCAATTGAACACCATGAATAATTTACGTTCATAACACTATTTACATTATTATTTTAGTACATTTTACGATTCCTCTCGTAATGTCTATCATTTCTGGCTTTTTATTTAAGGCTTGGAAAATCATATCTTATGTGTACTGATTTCTTACATTCATATAATGTGACCTATGAATATTTCTTTTCCTTGTTATCCTTTTTCTTACATCTAAATTGAAAATACATCATTCCAAAGATTTTTTTTTCATAATATGAGAAATATTGGCTAACTCATTTTAGGATCTTTAAGATTCACTTATGTCTGATTAAACAAAAACATTATTCTTCATTGACATCACTATTTTTTCAAGTGTCTTGGATTTCATCTGATTTGATTTTATAGTAAAATCAACACTTACATTATTATTTTATAATCCCTCGTTAATCTATTCTCATATTTTAGAAGAGTTACAATTAAATCATCAAGATTAATATTTTTAACTTTTTTTGATTCATGAACTACTGTTCTCTTTGACTCCCATTCATTATCTTGACATATATGATATTTTCCATAATAAATACATCTTTTAAGCCATTTTCTCCCATGTATTGTATGCTATTTAAAATATTCAAAAATATATATTGAACATTAGTTACAGGTTCTCTATATGGAAAAAAAGTCATTATAGTCTACTCTAAGCATGACTATTATTGACTCAACAACTTTAGATGTAACAAATATAGTAATCTAAAGTTTCTTCCAAATTCAATTTTTTTCTTCACAAGATGATATATGGATGTGTATATTTCTAGTCATTGAAAAAGTAAATTATTGTGTACCTTATAGTTAAGTTGACATTACTTTATCTCTTGATTTGGAAATTGTCTAACATCATTATCAGAATTTTTAAATCTCTACCTAGAATTACAAAATTTTCAACACCGGTATTTATAACAGACATCTTCATTATATCTCTCAAGTATTCAATTCATTAACAAAAATAATTGGTGGTCTTGTTGGATTCAAATTGGATATGAATCCAACATTAACAACTTCCATATTTTGAATAATACAAAATATTTTTTTCCACGATACACGTTAGTGTAGAAAAATATTCATAAACAAAATGTTTATAAAAGGAATATAAATAACTTTCAATAGTAATGTAAAAAAATATATTGACCAATTCAAACTTGATATGATACCAATTTCTGGATCAAAATATATTTGAAGACAACACAATGATAGGAGGGGGGGGGAATTGTATGTTTAAAAGCATTCATTTTTAATCTTAAGGAAATATTATTTTAATAAATTTAAACAAGTCAGATTCACTAAACCCCCTTTTATAAGGTTAATTAAAAATACCTTGAGTCTGATAAATATTATTATCATAATGAAATTTTTAAAAAGTTATATTTATATGGTATTATACATTAAATCTCATAGAATCTCAAATTATGGTTAATAAAAGTATAGAATATATAATAATTAACACATTATATTTATAAAAAATTATAGCTTATTTAAAGAAACTTATAATAGAACAATTATGAAAATTGAATTAAAATACTTTAATCCAAAGATAACGGTATCCGATTACTTTTTAGAAAATTCAACATATTAATACTTTTAAGAAATTCTGTCTCACCCACACTAGGGTAATCCCTCAATTCTCAAAAGATGGGATGAAACTTTTTTCTTGATATCTCTACAGGGCCTCAATTAAGTAGGTAATATGAACCTCTATCTTCCTTTATCTACAAGACCTCGATTAAAGAATCATAAAAATGATGAAAATCATAAAGCCACAACTTGACATGGTTTATTTTATATTTACCCCACCTTACAACATTTATAAACACTTGGAACACATAGTTCACAAGAGAAAACATTTACCATATGTAGACACACACACAGATGTCGAGCACTATTTTCCAATGATGAAGTGACTTGGTGTTTATAGGCATGGATTCCAACAGTCAAATAGGTCTCCAAAGATCATATTTTTCTTGAAATTGTAGAGGGACCTGTAAAGCTCGCACTTACAATGATCATAAGATAATAGATTAGACGACATCATTTTAGAATAAAGAAAAATATCATGAGAAAAATTATTATTTAACATAGAAATGAAAATATGTCAAAATATGATTATAATAACAATAAGAAAATATATAAAGTAATCGGTTTTGGGAAATTTATAAAATCAGTTTCTTAAAAAAAGGGAAAAATGATTCTATAAATGATGATAATCAGATTCTGGAAATAGTTGGAATTGAATTCAATAAACTAAGAAAATCATATTTAAGAAAATATGAGAAGCGATTTTGAAATTATGAGTGAATCAGAATTATGAAAATTAATGAATAATATTGGAAACTTTGATTGAGTAAGAACTGGGAAACTCAAGGTATCGGATTCAAAATTCTGAGTGAATCTGAATTGAGAAAATCAATAAATCAAATTAAAAGTATGAATACTATTTTCATTGATTCTAGTTTTGATTCGGTCTTAATAAATAGTTTTTTTAAACGTAGATAGAAAATAAAATAAAATATCTTAAATAACATGATTCGTATTATAATTAGACATGCATATGTTTATACAAAAATTATTATATAAGTTAAGAAACATACTATTAAAGGAAATGGGTTTGTGATTTCCAAAACAGAAAGGAATTAGAAAAGTCATATGGAAAATTTTGACTCGGTATATAATGTAAAAGAGAGATTCACTTTTTTAAGTGAGGAGTTGTATACTCTTAGAATTTATTAAATAATTAAAATATAATAAAGTTATTATCATGATCAAATGACTCAAAATAGTCAGAGATTATATTACAAGATAAGATGGAGTTTAAATCACATCATCCAATAAAATTCAGATAAGTTTATATTTTGTTTCAAACCTTATATTTTTTAACCCCTTAGTTAACCTACATTAAACATAACCATTGTAACGTCTTTTTCAATAATAAATAGTTATAAATTTAAACATAAGGTGTAAATTGAATCACAAATGAGAAATAGATAAAATTTTAGACAAAAAATTATCCTCTTTTTCCACATTGAATATTTTTCTTTTATTTAAATAATTTAATAAAATATTATTTTGATAAAATATGAATATTGTAAATTTCAACCCAATTCATTAAATTTAAATTAAAATTCATAGATAATATTTTTAATTTGAATATCATTATTTAATGAAAACTAATATTTCATATAAATCTATAAAATTTGTGGAACATAATAAACTCATTAAATTTATATAACTTTTAATATTTTTAAAATAATTTATTTAATTTTTTTAAGTGAGAAAATAATATATTGTCTTTTATAAGCATTTAATGAGATTATATAATCAATAAAAATTAGAAATAAATTTTCATAAGGAAAATAATTTCATTATTATAAATCTATAAATTTATATTATTATATATATTTATTTTCAATATATGTTAATACATAAGTTATATTTAAAAGTAGGAGGATGAAATTCCGTCACATTAACTGATTTAATTGTTATTTATGTCCTTTCTAAAAATGTGAGTCCCTTAAAAAATTTAAATTTAGTGCCAAAGGTGATAATGGTAATATTTAACTCATCCAATAAAAATTAAGATGAAACTGTATGTCCTTATCAATTTTTTCAACTAGATTTTCCTGATATATCCTTTACAGTGGTGAATCTTTTTACCATAGATACTATTAACAATGACTATAAATAAAAAGGTAATAATTATCAAATTTTGACATAATTATTCCAAATAAAAAATCCATTTTATCAAATATGATATCCATAATTTTAATAAATTTATTTTAAAATAAGTGTGCAAAACAAAATGAAAACCTATTTAAAAAAATACAGTTTCAAAGAATAGAAATAGATTTATTATTATCCAATGAAAAGTATAAAATATTAGATCAATGTTAAAATTTTGGGTAAAATATATAATCTTGAAATTCAGTTAAAAATATTCATCAATAACGAATAATTTTAATTTATTAATATAAAAACACAATCCCCACCAAAAAACGTGTTTTAGAGAAAAACATCTCTTTTATTTTTTAAAATATTCTTATTTTTATTTATAATTAATTGATAAACAATGAATTAATTTTACAAAAATGTATCCATAATTTTTTATAATTTAGTATTTCTTATTCATACCTATAAATTCAATATGTAGGAAATAACTGGAAAATAATAATATTATAATACTATATCCCAGTTCGTTTAAACTCAATTTTTAATTTAACAAAAGACCTCAAATAACTTATTTTTTATAGAATGATTGAATAAAATATTTGCGTGTTATATTTTATATTTAATCTATAGAAAATATTATAATCATAACTATTTACCTTTAGTAATCAGCCAATTATGAACACTTTTTGGTGTTGTTTGGCGTCCTGTAAAGGGAAATATCAGCCGATTTTAGAGGTTCTTATTAACAATATTTTTTCCATGCCACTAATTTTTTTATGGAAACTCAATTCATTCAAAAAATTAAAATATTATTCAAATAGATGACATTTCACTCATAAAATGCACTATTTTGTTTTCTTATTTTTTTTCGTTTCCATTAATTAGCATTTCATTCCATTGTACTAGAAAAGGCCTTAAAACCATTACAAATTTAGAAAGGATTTTAGATCATCATTATAAAATAATAATATAATTTATATTATAAACACAAATAATTTTTAATATGTCACATACATATAATAAATATATACAACTCAAAGTTGTTGTTAATGAAAATGGGGGTTAATGAATTTCGAAATTTGTAAACATGAAACCTCAATAACTAAATCAATAATTAAGTAGTATATAATTAGAAATTATTGAGGTTTATTCCAAAATGATATGGTTTGGAGAAAATAATTGACTTAGTAAAAGAGACCTAATTTATGAATAAATAAAGAATTCAAATACTATGCTACTAAGAATAGTTTTTGAAAGGGGGGAGGGGAGATAAACAAAACGAAAATAGAGTCAGAAAACACTAAGTTCTGATAAAATAATAATTAATTTTTTTGAAGTTTTCTGAATTAGGTCATACTAATTCCACTATCATGATAAATTACCTTCATCCTAACCACTCCTTTTCTCACAGATAAGTATATGAAATTATAAAATAATGTGTGACCGAAAACCATATTTAACATATAAAATAAGAACTAACCAAAAGGCCATAGTGGAATCATATATTACAGAACACAAACTATGAAAATAACACTAAAACTAACTTTGTATATAAGCGTACTCAAATATAGAAAGATATTGAATCATTCTTCATTACCCGCTCTTACAACGACCATGAAGAAATAGATATATAATTGATAGAATAAAATAACTTTTGCAAAAACCCAAAATTAATTTTAATTAGAATTATAAATACCTTAATACATTCAATTACTCTTTATCATGAATTTTTTACCACAAAATAAAACTAGACCCTCATTCAAGGAGTGATTGTGTAGTGACAGAAAACACAACTAAATGAAAATACTAATGAAGTGGTGTCGTATTCCTGGTGGTGGTATTTGTTGTTGCACATAACCTCGCCCAAGGAATTCATCTCAGATCCCCATAGAAGAATAAACCAACCTATTTATTTATAGGCATATATATGACAATAATATTTTCATCTAAGTCAAAAATCAAACTTTTAATTCATGGTGGTCCATACCCAAAGGTCTATGGTAAAAAATGATGAAATCTCCCATATATTATGAAAAACGAGTTCTTCAATTATCATGTTTTCTAGGTTTTCATAGAATGAATTAATGTTTCATGACATAAATGTTGTGGCTCTACCTCTCCACATATATTTTCTAGAACATTCACATGGTGAATGGAGTTTCACATCATAAATTGATGCAAACTTATTTCTATCTCTATCAACTAATGGGATGATTATAATTCATAGAATGAATTACTTCTTTGCAACCTGTATAATTCATGACTTATTTTTATCATAGTGTGAATGGGAGATATGATTTTTGGAATATATCAAGCTTAAATTAGTCATAAATTTAATGATATTCATGACTTTAATTAGTCTTTCCCCAAATTCTTCCATTTTCCAATATCAATTACATCTTAAATCTTAAGATACTGCATCATAGAACTTCAGAATCCATAATTCATCCATTTTTATTCATTTCTCTACACATCATATTAAAATGGATCCTATAAAAAATAATGAAATAAATAAAACAATTATTATACTTGTACGGATAAAAACTTTTAATTCAAATATCAATGAATTTAACATTAAAATATATATGAATAAAATGTAGAAATGAAATTTATAATATATCATGTACCCATAGAATAATTAATTTTTTAGTTGGTTATTATAAATAAATATTGAAATGATTTTAGGATTGAAATATTTCTAAATATGGTTCTGTAAATGAGTTTAATCCCTAAACACATTACCCAATATCTAAACATGTTCAAGGAATAAAGGCATTTCCATCTAGATCAAAATTGAATGTGTCCTAGTCTTTAACACATTTATAAAATAATTAGGCAATAATTATACTTATAGTTTTAGTAGTTGTAATGAATGGGAATTAGAAACATAAATGGTATAAATTTTATGAACTACAGACAATTGTATATAAATTTATTTATTAATTAAGTTATGGAAATTGTATTTTCGACTAAATTTTTAGTTAGTAGTAATTAAAGTATTTGTTAAATTATATGAAACAAAATAATTACTTATAATTACCCTTTAAATATAATTAAGATGTACGCTAGGTAAAACCTATTTGTTACATGTAATTAGTTGAATACTGTGTATCAAAATATCAAAAAATTATTAATAATATGTAATGGTCAAAGGAAATTCAACATACATTTATCCATAGAAATTGTATAAAGTTAATGAGTAGAATAAATTTCATTCTCTAGTACCCCATAATTGGGATTATCCAATGTTATATTTTCTAAGAGATTTTAAAAGGTGATGATAAGATCTTATCAATATTTTTAGTTGAATATCAGATTTTAATATGCACACACACACACACACAGACACACATATATATAATATTTAAGTGAATATGTT
Source organism: Viscum album (assembly GCA_963277665.1). Taxonomy (NCBI): domain Eukaryota; kingdom Viridiplantae; phylum Streptophyta; class Magnoliopsida; order Santalales; family Viscaceae; genus Viscum; species Viscum album. Next base: position 1,312,669,257 of record OY728126.1, on the reverse strand, counting down.
TTATACTAAGAAAATATTCATATTGTATATAGTAAAATATAATTATAAATTTAAATATAATAATCATGGGGATAGTGTAGGAGGCCACCATTTTATAAAGAAGCACTTTTTTCTTTTTTTCCCATATAGGAAAAATATTTGAAGACCCATTAACTCTAAAACACTTTAGCATTCCATAATGGATGAGTATATGCATCCATTCGTAGAATTTATCCTCACATGCCATCCAAACATGTATTCTACCGAAAAATTGAGTTGAGTAATATATGTTGATGTACAATGTTGAAGACACATGAAAACCACTTGCTTTGCTTTTTTTAAATGGTGTGACACCCATTTCCCTAATAGATGATATATTCCCTCTGCACATAGGCCCAAATGGCCTTAGGTTAACTTGTTTTAATGGAATATTCAGTATAATAGAGATCATGACAGGTTGAGTTAAATTTTTTTCCCATTGGATTGAAAATATATAAAAAATTGAGATTGTGAGTTTTCATTGAAAAACAAAATTATTACCTTATTGGAATAAAACTGTATTGTACTTAAAAAATTGTAATGAATTAAAATAATTTAAATCCAAGAAAAAAAATAATTAATTGTTTATCCATAAAGTAAATATTTTTTATATTCATAGTTAAATATTAATTTTTAAAAACATTATTACATGTAATAGACCATTTTAGAAAAAAATTCTATAACTAAATCTATAAAAAGTAAATAAAATTAATTTGAATAAAATTTTAAATTTTTTAATCATTTAAAAATAATTAATTGATTATTACTGTTAAAAATACTTTTTATGATAATATTTACATAGTTAATTTTCAAAAACATATAAAAATAACAATATATATTTATATATCATAAATAATAATTAAAAAATTCTTTGAAAAATTAAGAAAATTTTAATTTAAAAATGTTAGTTTTGATTTTTTATAAAATGTAAAAAAAATTATTATCTATTTAAAAATTATTTTCAAATATTTTATAAAAATTAATAATTTTAGAAAATATAAAAAAAATATTATATATATATATATTTACAAAATAAATTTGAATTCACAATGATATTTTAACATAGAAAAATATACATTAAAGAATATATTTGAATTTTATAGTTTAAATTTTCATTAAAAATTTATATTACAAAATTTCATTAAAATTGTGTAAAAAAAATATTTCATTTTAAGAAAAGATATCTATATGAAATTTTTTTAATTTAATTTCATAGTATCAAATTTCCCTAGAAATAATTATCTAAAATTTATTACTGTGAAATTTCATTTCAAAATCCCAGTTTAAAATTTAACTGAAATTTTCTTTTAAAATTTTTACTGTATTATTAAATAAATATCCATATGAAATTTTACATTTATAAATTAAATTACATGTGAATATTTTTAAATAAAAATTATTGTAAAAAATGATAATATTTCCAATAAAATATTTCTGTATAATGTTTATCATCATTAAAAAATTCATATAGAAACAAGCGCATAAAAATTCAAGTTGAAACTTTTATAGGAAGTTCAAGTGAAACATACAAAAAAAATTCATCAAGAAACTTATAAAGTAAAAATAAATTGGAAATATATAATTGAAAAAACCACTATAAACTTCCCTCAGAAAATTTTAGTATTTACATTACAAAATTCTAGTTATAACCGTCATTGGAAAATTTATGTATAAAAATCATATGAAAAAATATAAGAGAAAATATGATTGGAGAATTCTACTGGAAACCTGCACATGAAAATTATAGTGAAAACATCGATTTTTAAATTTCATCAGAAATCTAGTTGTAACTGTTGTTGGAAAATTTATGTATGAAAATAATATGGAAAAATATAAGAGAAAATTTGATTGGAAAATTCTAGTGGAAACCTGCACATGAAAAATATAGTGAAAACAACAATTTTGAAATTTCATAGGAAACATCAACTTCATCATGAAGATTTCAGTTGAAATATTCATCATAGATTCTCAGTGAACTTCTATTAGAGCATGCAGTGATTCATATACTGCATACTTGAGTAAAACATTTATAAGAACATTCTAGTTTAAACATCCACTAAAACATTTCAGTGGTTATTTGAAATTTCATTGGAAAATCAAATGAAAATTTTACTTGAATTTATAATGAAACATACACTAGACATTAATGTCAAACATACCTTGAAAATTATATTGAAACATTTACTGAAAAAATTTAGTGGAAATGTACACCAAAAAATTTCAATGGTAACCTCAAATTACACTTAAATATTAGTTGAAACTTTCACCAGAAATTATAGGGTTGTTTTTGTTGGAAATTTTAGTGAAACTTATATGGAAAATTCTAGTGAAAAATCCACATGAATAGTCTAGTGGAAACATAAAATTACACTTGCAAATTATAGTTATTATTCAACTAATAATTCTAATGACGATTCTTATGAAATATTCCAATGGAAACTCAAAAAAAATTTTGTTTGTTACTTCAACTTCCACATGATGATTTTATTTAAAACATTCATTGAAAATTACAGTGGCATGAAAATTAAAAATTATAGTGAAACATATATCGGAAATTCTTATTAATCTTAATCTTAAAAATTATAATGTAAATATCCACTGGAAAAATTTTGTGGTATTTTCATATTCGACCTATAAAATTTCAAATAAAACATAATGTGGAAATTAACCTAAATAATACAGTGGAAAATTTTGTGAAAATTAAAATGGTAAATTCTAGTTGAAACCTCAAGTGGAAAATTTTAGTTGAAATGTTCAATGGAAAGTTCTTGTGATAAATTTTATTGGAATATTCATGTTCAAATTTCCATCATAAAATTTCAATGACACGTTTCAATGATAATTATAGTGGAAATATTTATTGAAGAATTCTTGTGTAACATCAACTTACCCTAAACATATTCCATTTTTGGGCATTATTTATATGTTTCTGGTCAGGTCATCAGTTAGAAGAAATCCAATGTTGTGTTTGTAGAAGGTGTTTTACTATCTAAACAATATAGAGTGAATAGGGACCTTGGTGTTCATAGAGGGTCCCTTACATTTATCTGTCTTGGAGTTACCATTTTATCGGGTAAGGTTAGAATATGTTACATGGGGATATTTTTTTTCTAGGATAAATAATCAAATAGAGACAAGGAAAGGGATAACCATGTATATCCCATCATCAGTCTGGCCAGCTATCATGAAGGATTATCATGGTATTTTACAGTTCTCATAATTGATGGTTTATAGTCACAATTCATTATGATTTTTTAGTACTTAATGTATCTCAACTCAAATTAATGAGGATATTGATATTAATAATTATTTTGAAGAAGTTTCTATTGATTATCTACACTCTAATTCTAGTGATTTTGGTTTATTATCACCTCATTTTCTTTTGTAATTCTGTAGTTACTAGTACATTGATTGAGACACCTTAATATGGAAATCTAATTTGATTTGTTTTTTAAATAATAATGAATGCAACAGTAATAATTGGGAAGACTCATTTTTATACCATAGTTTCTGATAAGATTAAAGAAGTTGTATATTTCTCGAGATAATAATCTGTTACTTTGGAAAATATGTAGGAAATGACTTCCATTACAAAATCATATCTAGAATTCATGATTCAACTTCAATCCATCTTATTATCTCTATTTTAATCCTTAAAAAATTTTGAACTTATTATTTTCCACTATAATTTTTCATGTTTGTGGTGGGTTTATATTCAGGGTTCTTTCAGTTTCATGGTTGATTTTGGTGACTTTTAGGGGTTGATGTTCTCCATAAACAAGGTTGGATGTAGTGAGTATTTTCAAGTTTTTCTATTTACTTCTATTTCTACACCAATTTTTTATATCTTCTTGGTAAGGAATGAGATTTAATTAAATAATTAGGTTCCATATATTAATGATATAATTTGTGAAATTCTAAATAAAATAATGGTTGCATCCAAATATTATACAGGATCAATGAATAATTATTTTTATGATTTGTTTATTTTGAGGTCTATTGGTGTAAATGTATGGATCATGAAACATTTTTTGGCCAATTATATCATGGTGATTACTCATATAATTAGGTGTCTGATGATAAATGTGGATGGGGTGACTTCAGGTGAACTAGGGTCCCTGGGTTGTGGTGGTGTCTTCCACACTCAGTGTGGTTTCATTAAGGGATATTTTCATCACATCATTGGGAGTGGTCTTAAAATTGAGGTCCAACTATGTGACAAGATAAAGGTGGTCACATATTCTATCCATCATGGTTGGTGATACTTATGGATGGATTCTAATTCAAGCATCATAGTGGATGTTCTCAAAGACCGTTCGTTTAATGTTCTATGGAGGATTCATTCCTGGATTGGTTGACTTAAACATGTTGTTCAGATATGTATTGAGGTAAAACATGTTCATAGGGAGGAAAATCAGGTTTCTCATTCTTTCTCAATGATGGAATGTAATCCATTTCTTCTTAGTCAAAAAAGACCCGAAATACCTCAAAATCATAGTTTTTAAGTGCTATTTTCATATTTTTAGAATATTCGATTGAATTTTTTCTTAGTTTTAAGATGATCTTCTTATCTATCTTTGGGTGGAGTTGGAATTTTTAATTATTTTACTAGTAACTAAAAATTTATTTTATATGAATATATATATATATATATTCAATTATAAAAAATTAAAAATAAATAAGTAAATATTTAATATTATATAAATCATATTTATTTAAATACACTATATATTTATAATAATATAAATATATTTAAATGTTTTAAAATTCTATATTTATTTTTTTCAAAAAATATGATATTTGATTAAAAAATATTGATATCCCTTTCTCAGGATTAAAAATATTCTTAGAAAGAATAAAAAATTGATGAGAAAGGCACCATTTCTCAGTGTTCATTTCGAATTTTGAAATGGTGCCTTTCTAAAAAATTCTTTATAAGAATTACGATGTCCCATATAAAAATATATGAGGTTGGACATAGGGTTTATAATCCCTATAACCCCATGATAGGCTCGATTAATCCCCACAATGTGCCCCTTGTTCCCCTCCATTCTTATAGTCTACCCATTCGATCTGGATCCATTGTTGTAACCTTACATCATCATCTCACATGTTATTTTAAAACCAATTTCGTCTTGTGTATTATTAATTTCTAGCCCCTACACATGTGACAATAACTATCACCTCCCATAAATATGGTTTATTCTATGGATGACGGGTTCTTCAGTTTACCCAACAAAAAATATCTTAAATATCTTACCACCCTCTCCCAATTCTATTTAACACCAACAAAGTCACCGCATTTATCAAAACTAATTTAAAATTAAAAGAATATTTTTTGTTCACTCATAAAGGATGATTTTTTAGTATTATAATTCCAGGAGAGTGGAATATTCCAAAACATTTAGTGTGAATGTTAGGCTTGTATCGACTTTATTGATCAACACAATGTGGTGGCGTGTGAATAACATGGGGGGGTACTGTAAGGACCCATCCATTAAAATCACATATTCTTGAATTATGTTAAAAATTTACATTAAGGATCTATTAAATTTTATAGATTTAGATAATATCTAAACTTATACATAACAACTTGAATATTACCGGTAGACAATTCTACTCAGTATCTATTTTTTTATAGAATAAAAAATCAAAAAAAGAAACATATTTAGTTCCTAGTTTTAAACAGCATGAATTTTCTATGATCCCATCCTTGACCCTATTTTACTTTATGTCCTATGGAAAACATTTCAAAAACATGGGATGAGCATAAAATGCTTAGTAAGGGATACATAAATAAGGAAAACTGTTAGTTTTTCAGAACAACAAGTAAATTAGGAATACTTTATCATAAACTAATACCTTTTACCTTTAAAAAGTTGCAAAAAAACATCACTGAATATAAGGTCATTTCTTACCATTTTTAACCATAATATTACCATAAATCCCAGTGAAGGAAACATATATCATATAAAGTTAACTTGGGACATAAACATACTGAAATGGAAAAACCATACAGTCTACTTCCACAAATATCACTAAATAGAATTGCCATAAGACTGACATCCATACCTAATGAATTAGAGGTTATAAAAAAACCACCCATCCTTGGTTTATCATGGAACTACCTATAATTTTTTTTATCACATAACCACCCGTCAGATGTCCATGTACCATTATATAATCATCCGACAAAAAAGTTATTAATTATCAAAATTTCAATCATAAAATTTAATTTTCAAGAATAAGAAATAATTTGAAGATATCGAAATAGTAAATACACTTTAAAAACCATTTTTAATACCAAAATACCCAAAATGGGAATAAGGTGGTTCTTCTTTTCATTTTAAAAAAATTAATTCATATATAAAAATACAAATATTAGATAACGGTTACAGTTGCAGAAAAGTGATTTTTGTCACAAACTAGTAAACAAATTTTTTTTGTTGTTTAGTAAAACGATTTGTAGAAAAATATTCCTTTTTAAAAAAGTAAAATTCAATGTTGTTTATTATACATTGTGTAAAATAAGGAGGTGTATATTATCAAAACATGTCTCACTTAAAGAATATCGAGACGAAGTCCCTTACCTTGGGTCCGACTTGTCTTATTCGTTATTTATCTATATAAATAATAATCATTATTTAATTTTTACTTGAATCAGAACAATTTTCAGGTTTATTATTCCTTTTATATCACTTATAACCATAATATAACTGTCATATATTTATTGAAGTTCATATCGGTCGTTTTGTCGATGTTCGGTACATGAGTCAAAAAATGAAATTGTTATAATTAAAAAATTATCCATGTGGTCAAAATTCCATTATCTCTAGAATGATATTCAAGATTTAGATATCATATATATCATATATATTTAGTATATATGTATATATTTATAATATTACATAATATTTGGAGATATGAAATAAAATGCGCCATTCATGGAGACGTTAAGTCGTACGTACGAATTAACACTACTTTCATTTCTATTTCATATTTAAAGTAATGAAAACCTAATTATACATGGGTATATTATAATTCCAGTATAATATCATTTTTTATATATGATACATATGTTCATTAATTCCATCCTTTATACATTTCATGTATATCTTGAATGAGTCATATCACTTTGAGGGGGTGGTAGTCCGCACTTCCTCAAATGATATTATCATATTTATAAAACATTAATAGAATAAAAGTATATTCTAAATGATAACTACATAAAAATAGAGAAAAAATAAATATCATAAATATCATAAATATTTATATTTCCATCATAATGGTCTCTATAATAGGTTGTAGGAGAAGATTGAACAATCATCGTTTTGTGAGGCGGTAGTCCACCATCCAAAAAAACGGTATGTTATATACCTATTATACGGAGGTGTGTGTAAGTTTCGTTCAAATAATTATCATAATAAAACATAGTATATTGAGAATACATGTGTTTTTATGTAAATAAATAATAAGAAGAGCATAGGGAGTGGGGATGGAAAATAAGGGAAAGGAACATGAGAGAAGACGTTACCTCAAATCGGGTAACCCCTTTTTATTTAAACTAAAAGGACTTATTGAATTGCAATATTTACAAGTTAAGTATTCTAATAGGAAGAGAGGGATGTTGGTAGATTATTTGGGTAGATTTTTGATGATCCAAGTGGTATTGAGAGGTGTGAGTAAGGGTTAGAGGTGGTGGCCTTTTATAAGAGGAAGGGTGGTAGTTTAAGAAAGTTTGAAATTTTATTTTATTATAAATTTAATATATATTTTCAAAAGGTCCCAAACTAATTTAATTAGATTATAAGATATTTATTGTTCTAAATACTTTCAATAAATATTTTTAAGAATGTTTGGGTTTCAAATGTAACCTTATCATTTAGCATTAACCCTTAGTTAACTTATTTGACTCTTACCATGTCTTCTTGTATATTCATACTAAATTGTTAATATAGATAATATTAAATGCCAATAAAAACTCAAATAGTTCATAAATGACGTGATAAACCATTTCTAATTCATTTTTAAGAATATTATATTTTCCCAACTATTATATGATTTTATAAAATAATATTTGTTTTAAAAACTCTTTTAGGTCAATTTTTATGCTATTCATATCATGATTTTTAAAAACCTATTAAGAAATTATTCTTTATAAAAAAAATAATTAATTCAAAGATAACAAGTCACTATAAACCCAAAAATTCTTGGATGGAATAAAATGTTTCAAAAAGAATTTATTTTAATATTTATAATCTCATTTATTTAAATCATTCATTAATAAGGTAATCAATACATCATCATTGTGTCATAAATAAATATATTTATTTTATTTATAAAAACTAAAAATAAAATAGCATGATGCATTGAATACTTTTATATTTCTAATTTTTATTTATAGTCAAAGATATCACTTATATAACCCCAAATAAAAATTGTTTTACTATGAGATACAAGTTTATGTTACATTTTTATTACTTTAAATTAATTTTTATAAAATGCCATTTTCACATCTGAGTGGCTCTATAGGGTCCAAAAATTTTCTCTAGGATTCCCATGGTCGAAAATATCTCATTAAATAAGAATAGAACTAGTTTTAGGGTAATTAAATATTATAATAATCTTATTTTTACTCTTATTTACCAGATTTACCCTTTAACCATGGTAAATAAAATATTTACTAAAGTCACTTTTCATAATTTTAAAAAATAAAAGCTGTATATTTCTACAATTTGGCCCACCGAATCCAAATATGGAATCCGTTTTTCCAAATTCAAAACACCAAAATTGAAAAATTTCATTTAAAATTATTTTCCACTGTCAAAACCAAAAAACATGTTTTTTAATAAGTACGAACTTCTAAAAGGTTGACATGTGTTTCTATACAATTTGTAAGTGAAATTATTTCTAATGACCAAAATTGGAATAATTGATAAAAACATAATTTAATTACCCTTTAAAAACAATTAAAAGTACAATATAACTAAATAAATAAATTCGATGAAAATACCGTTTGGAATTAAAATGAGGTATTTCTCACCATTCATTAAAAAAATGAACTTTATCAAAAAAATACCAAAATATCATGCAAAGTAAATTTTGAAATTACTATTCTAAAAAAATATAAATTTATTAAATAAAACATATAAAATTAACAAAAACTAGATTTAAAAATGCTTCGCCATCAAAAGGTGGTTAATAGACCTTTTAAAGAATATTAAAGTATTTTATGATTAAAAACAAATTCATTATTATTTTAAGCCTAAACAATTTATTTGATTAATGTAAAAAAATTTAAAAAAAATTTAATCATAATTTAGTAAGTTATTTTCATTCTCAGAAATACAAAATCTATGCATTAACTACCATTCACAATAATAATAATAATAATAATATTTTATTTTTTGGCATAACTCAACGTTGTGTGCAAACATATGATTTCAAGGTAACCCATTGTTGGATGTTGAGTATGCTCTCAAGAAAACTATAATATTTAACAAAAAATTAATATCTTATTCATAAATATTAGTAGAAATGAAAAAAATATTATTATATAAATACCTTGGTCATTATAGGTACTCTTCTTCATCTATTAGAAAATAACAATCCGATTATTAAACAATGTTTGACTCATCATGAAGCAGTGAATACGGGCTATTAAGATAAAATGAAGTTCTAATAGATCCTTCTACCTTTAGGAAAGTTTAAGGACCCCTCAGATCCTTCTCTCACTATAAATGATTATGGTTGTGACATCCGATAATTAATCATCTAAGTCTGTGAAATGAAGTCATAGATGTTAAAACAGTTGGTTATGTAAATTGGTATAGGGTATGATATCCTAGATAAGGATAATTTATCTTCTGTAATATAATAACTCAGGTCAAGCTACCACATCAGATGAGATGATCTATTGTAAAGATCAAAGTGCCTTGTTGATTTCTACATACTAAAAAGAAGCAACGAGGACTTCAAACTCATACCTTGGGAATGAGTCCACCAACAAATCAAGAATGAAATACATTGGACCCTTACCAAGATAACAATATTATTTATATATAAGTTAGAAAATCAAGAAAAAAATTTCAATAGTTTCCAAATATAATAAAAGACAACCACGGTATAACCATAATGAAAGAAATAAAAATTCTCATTAAAAATTCCTAAACAGTGATGTGAAACTCGATATAATATAGAAAACATAAAATATTAAAGAGATACTGGTACAATCAATTAACCATGAATCCTCATCTATATATAATGATCAAAACTATTGTCCCATAAAATGAAGGTAGTTAAAGCTATAAGAGGTGGTGAATTATTTTCATGACCCGACCCAATAGGACATGATCCCCAACTCCACAAGCCTACAACCAAAAATCCAGGGGATGGGGACTAGAACCGAGTATGGCATCACACACATGGGAGGAATTATCCTAAGGTACCTATATGCACGCACCAATATACACCTCCCAGAAACAGTTTAGAGATATATAGAAATTGAAAATAAATTCAGGCATACCTCCATCCCACAACAAGAGTACAAAAACAATACAAAAAGGGAAAATAAAAATTCCCCTAAAATAAACACTGAAAAAGAATCCAACCCACTCTGAAGGAGGGGATCATTTTAAAACACCCACTGGTATGATTTTCATCCAAACTCTAATGAATACAATGGCTAGTCTAGGTACTATGATCTTCTTGCTTAGGGTATAACTGAGACTATGTTGAAGGACCCGTGGACTACATAAGAAACAAAAGATGTGTGGGAAAATCTTATACAGGGGTGAGTATAAAGATACTCAACAGGCACCCCAAAAACCCCATATAAGGGAGTAACTGATAGACATCAGTTAACTCAACCCAACCTGAGGGAGCCCAAATGAGATAGCTCCTTCTCAAGACCATCCTTGTAAATACCTGACTAGTCATATCAACATCCCTAATATGTCAATAAAACAACCAATACCACAGGGACTCCCAAAACACACCCAAATTTACTCAGCTCCAAGTATTATGGTCATGAACATAGACTATCCACAGTAAATGAAATGAGGTACCAAAGTATCCCTCACAACGATCTCATGAGGTTCTAACCTCATAGACAATAAAAAACAAAATCCATCCCTGATAGATTGGAAAATGAAATGGATAAAGCATCATCAAATCTAAGTCTATGATCCAACCTCACAATCCCAGATGGAACTGCACAGAGAGATTTCACTCCTTTGGTAAAACAAAAAAAATTGATCACTATTCTATCCCTCGTGGTACCTATCCATGAGGGTACGCTCGATGGATACATTCACATAAAAAGTCACATGTAGACTAAACTACCCCGACTCCTTAGGCAGGGGATCCCACTGAAGGTCTATTGGGGGACACAAAACCCCAGACAGAAACACCAAACATAGAAATGGGTTCTGTGTAACAACCCAAATCTGGAACAAGTCACATAGAAGAGGATTGACTCTTTTGTAGGGTTGGTCACACAGATTTCAATAACTCCACTGAGGAAAACTTCATGACAGATCACAGAAGGAAGAAACCAATCTTAAAACATAGATATGGAGTCTGCACCTAGGGCCCACTGGGGCTCCGTACCCTTTTAGAACATTCTGGGTAGAGGATTAGTGTCCATGTAAATATTTTCCATGTCGACACCAAAAACCTACAACGGCCTATCCCTTAGGGCCCGTGCCTTGACATACCCTAAGCCCACCTCCCGAAGTCCCGGGGTTGGATATTAGTGTTGAAGGCATCAAACTGCAAGTGGGAGGAATTTTAATGAGTACCTGTATGCATGCACACACAACCACATCCTAAAGCTAGAAAAGTAAAAAATAATGCCACTAAACAACCACAAAGTACAAGTACAGTGAAAAGTCAAATGGGAGAGAATACAAACTCGGGAAAAGACTAACCAGAAAATGAGAATGTACAAAGAAACAATGGATAAACATCTGCTGAAAACCCACCTGATGGGTCAACACAGAGTAGTTGCTGGAAGCTGTATAAGTACATCCCATTTTCTTATTCTCACTAGGAAGCACCAGGTCCTAGGCCAGTAAGTCCTCCGTCAAGGCGACGATCATCTGCACCAATAACAACACAAGCGGGCATCGCCTGTATAGGGGTGAGTAAAAAAATACTCATTAGCGTCCCCAATACAACAAAGGAATGACCCTAAAACCTTATACAGCCAAACCAAAACTCATGATCACTAAGCATGATCATGGATAAATACAACTCACACAAGGTATATTCTAGAGTTAGATAGTAGAACAATTAGTCACATCATCAAACTCCATGGGAAGCTGGAGAAATCCTCCTCAATGAGTACAATGGGCCTTCTGGGTCACCCAGAATCTGCTTCCCACTAACCATAAGACTACTGTGGTACTCATCTCGGATGATTACCATGTGTATTATGGGTCATAAAAAATCTGATCCCAATTGTCGGCATGTATGGTCACACAGAAGCTGCTTCCCACCTATGTACATACTGAGGTACTATTCCTGTTGAGTACAATGGGTTTGTTGGGTCACATAGAATCTGCTCCCCACCTTGGTCCTACTGGGTCACCCAAAATCCACTTCCCACTGGGCTATATTATCTGATCCAAACAGGGTTTCTCGTCAGCAATCTTTAGCTCTCAGCCAACCAGAGGGTTTATGTACATAGTACTCTTGATCTCTGGAGAATGACTCCCCAAGCCATTCATCAAATTTAAAAATCCATGAAATCCTCCATAGTGTTTTCCAAAAGACCAGCCTTGTCGAGAGGGTTCTAATTCCTCAAACATCTCATCAATCAGACGTCAAATTAAAAAAATATTGGCGATTTTCCAAAATGGGGCCAGTGGGTTCCAAATCCGGTTAGACCTGACCCGACCCAACCCAGCCCACTGGCATGCCTGGTCTGCCAAAGAGGGATCGAATCACCCAACCGGGAAGAATTTTCAAGCCACGTCCGACTCCCTACTCACCCCATGGTCACCATAGGGCCATTTCCTCCACTGCGATCAAACAACCGTGACCTACTGTTATGACACAGATGGCTAATCCGGCCAGCCCAGATTCCAGCACTTGGTCAAAGATTGCGTGCCTTCGAGACCCATGGTCTGTGGCTACAGGTCACTCCACTGACATGGCAGAGGCACCATGTATCTTCCACCATCCGTCAGATATTTTCGGTGCAATGCATCCATCCCGTGGCCGCCGCCGTGGGTCACCATCGATGGTCACCGACACCAGTGAAATAGTGGGATCTTCCACAGACCACCAAGTTTTCACTACTGGACCGTTCTTCGCACAGACTATGCCTGCATCCTCTGTGGGAAACCGTCTTCCCTATTAAGTCATTGAAATTAAATTTCCATCATTTCAAACATTCATCGACCAAGAATGCACAAGGTGGAGGGGGTCAGGCCTTGATCATGTCGTCCCATACCCTCTGTGTTTGGATTTTAAAATAGATGAACAGTGGGAATGATGTTCAATCAACAATAATTCATCCCCAAATAGAAATATCAAGAAACAGTCACCCTCCCGCAAAAATGAATGATCCTCGGATCAAAATATTTGTTAGTTGATCCACGTTCTTCATTTAAATGATGAATAAGGAAAACAAATACAAAAAAACCACACCTTAAAGCAGTTCGACATTGAAGTGGTCCGCCCATGAAGGTTCAAGAATTCGAAGGCATTCATTTCTTCCTGGATTCATTCTTCAAGGTGCGTCAAAGATGTTAACATTTCACCAGCGTTTGTTGTTCTTCATTGGAGAGAATACTCGTAGGTGGTTCATCAGAAAATTTTCTTCCATTAAACCTCAATTATTCAACGTGTTATTCCATAAAAAGAAAATACGTTTCATCGTTTATGTTATGATGCGAGGTCTCTTTGTTACGCTTCACATAGAAAATAATTACACAACACCTTAAAGACCCATTAAGGTGATTCCTTTAATGTGCCTCTTCGTTGTCCCCTAGCACTGTCTTCCACTACTCAAAAGTGAGAAAAGAAATAAAATAACATTTTATGTTATTTTATTATTTTGTTTAAAAAGTTCGAAAATTAAATTTTCTGTCTGACCCATCCTGGTCAAAGTTATGTATTCTCTAGGTGAATCTCGAAGTTTTGAGTTCAATGGTGCCCTCAAGTTTTCAATCTGAGAACTGGTTCAAAAATTAGACAGTCTGATTCATAGTTTTACTTAAGTGAACTTAAGAAAAGTTCAAAATTCTGTTCTCGGCTCACCCAGCCTCGAAATCAGACGCCGTTAAAGTGTTTTGTCTCAAAATAATTAAATTCAAATTAAAAATATTATATAGAATATATTGAACTCTAAATTATCCCCACATTAAGGATTTACATCCCTGAAAGAAAAAACAAAGTCATAAAAAACAAATGGGGGTACCGAGCATGAATCTAAGATTCCCAATCCCATGTGCTCTCATGGAGGTTCCTGTGTTGTCACCAAACGTGCACCAGAGGAATCAACCATCCATGAGGGACCCAGTCCTATTTATTCTCTATCTCTACCGGGAACTCCACAAATTCCCCCCATCGTCAATTTCCAAACCACCCCAATCAATGATGTGTGATAGATCAGGCATGTACCTCCTCAGTTTCAACACGTGAAAAATAGTGTGCTCCTAGTGCTTCTATGGGGGAAGAGCTAGGAGATACGACACCTCACCAACTCTACTGAGGATATAAAAAGGTCCGATGATCCTCAATGTTAATTTACCAACCCGGCCATATCTCTCCAGTCCTTTTTGGGGTAATACCCAAAATAAAACATGATATCCCTCTTCAATCTACAAGGGTCTCCTGCTTCTGTCAACATACAATTTATACCTACTCTATGTAGTCCTCATCCACTCCTAGATGATTTGAACCTTCTTAGTGGTATCCGATACCAACTCTGGACCCATGAGTTCTAACTCCACTAGGCCTGTTCGACATAAAGGTGATCTGAATGGCAACCCATACAAGGACTCAAACAGTGCCATGCTGATGGTGGATTTATACCTATTTTTATATTCTAATTCCACCGGTGGTAGGTGTTCCTCCCAAATACAACCAAAATCAAGAACACAAACATTAATTATTCCCTTTATGGTCTATATGGTATGCTCCGTCTGACCATCTATCTAGGGGTGAAAATCTGTGCTCAAACATAGCTGACTCTCGAACACCTCCTATAATACTTTCCATATTCAGGATGTAAAGTGAGAATCATGGTATAATATTATTCTCAAAGGAACCCTATGTAGATACACTATCATCTAGACATTGTGGTTCCCTAAGACCTCTACGGATCCTTGCTCCTAGATGGGTAAGAAGTGAGATGACTTGGTGAGTCAGTCTATGATCACCCAGATAGAATCATGGCTCCTAGAACTGTGTCTTAAACCCTTCAAAATGTATATGAAGATAACATACCACTTCTATTCTGGTACCTAAAGTGGCTACGTGAAGCCTATTGGGACCTGGTTCTTGGCTTTCACTTGCTGACAAGTGAGGCAGCATGAAAAAAACTCTACCAACTCTTTCTTCATCCCTGGCCAATCGTACTGACGTTAGAGGTCATAGTACATCTTTCCTACACTAGGATTTTCCACAAAAGGGGATATATGGAACTACCTCAAAAACTCATCCAACAAAATCACTGGTAATACATTGTATCTTTTGAAAAAGATGACGTACTCCCCAATTATTTAGAATACATCAGGAGCTTGTCATGAGGATTAGAAAGCAAGTAAGGCCTCTTATTCAACATTAACAAGATGTGCCTCCCTGAATCACTGTAAGAGTGTAGGAGTGATAGTCATCAGCTAAAGGTAATTTTCACCATCATCATCCTTGAAGGATATCTGCATCTTGGCTAACTGCTCCGTCCCATCATTTAGTAGATGTAGACCAGACCTCCTGCTGAGCACGTCTGCCACCACGTTCCCATTCCCAGGAGTATATAATATCTCAAAGTCATAGTCCTAGAGGAACTCCAACCATCACCACTGTCTCATGTTCAGGTCCTTTTGTGAGAAGATATATCTGAGACTCTTGTGTTCATACTAGATGGTAAACCATTCACCCATCAAATAGTTCCACCACATCTTCAAGGAAAAGCCCAATTCTGCTAATTATAGGTCATGGGTTTCATAGTTATGATCATTCTACCTCAACTAACCTAAGATGTAGGATATCACTGCTTTCTCCTGCAATATGCCACAACCAAGTATGGTCCCAGATGCGTCATACAAGACTACATACCCAATTCTTTCTTCTGGTAGTCTCAATATGGGGGAATTCATCAGTATCTTTCTCAACTCTTGGAAACTCTTTTGGTGATTTTATGTACACACAAAGGGATGTACCTTCAATGTCAAGGATGATAAAGGTGTTACTACTTTGGAAAAGTCATGTTCGAACCTCAAGTAGTCTCTAGCCAACCCCAAGAAACTATGCACCTCAGTCAACCTCTTGGGTGGTTCCGAAGCATACACTACCTCTATCTTCAACAGATCCACTACAAATACAACCCCCAAGATGACGTGTTCCAAAAAGTGGACCCCAAAATATTTAATGGGAACTTCAAGAGAATACCAGAAACCAGGTGCTCTTAGAGTGTATCTAGGAATATCTGCAGGTGTGTAGTGTGATCCCCCTCCGACACCAAGTACTCCATGATTTCATCATTGAAGACCACCACAATGTGATCAAGGTATGGTTGAAATATCCCATTCGTGAGTCCCATGAACACTTTTGGGGAATTGGTCATGCCTAAGGACATCACCATGAACTCTTAGTGGCCATACAAGAATTTAAAAACTATCTTTAGTACATATTCTTCCCATAACCGAAGCTGATGATAGCCTGATTTGAGGTCGTTCTTTGAGAACCACCTCGCTCCCTTTAGCTAATCAAAGAGGTGACCAATCCAAGGTAGTGGATACTTGTTCTTCATGGTCACTAGGTTCAGGTTCCAAAATTCCATGCAAAACCTCAAGATCAAGTCTTCCTTCAATGAAAACAACATTGGGGCTTCCCATAGGGAAATTTTGGGTCTCGCAAAGCCCTTCACCTGCAAGTCCTCTAATTACACCCTAAATTCATGAAGCTCTATAGGAACCATCCAATATGCCAATGTAGATATCTATGTCATCCCTAATTATAGATTGATGCACAATTCTACCTCCCCGCATGGAGGTAGTCCCAGAACATCCTTAAGAATGATATCCTCATACTCGTCCAAACTATAGGAAATCTCAGTCTCCTCTTGTCCACCACACCGAGGGTGATGTAATAAAACTGGTGAGTGATCAACTGCACTCTTCTTTGAGAAAGACCATAATGTGATGGAAAGATTCCTTTATCGCTAGTGAAGGAAAAATCATCCCATCCTTGTAGAAAAACCACACTTTTCACCTAAATTAGGTGATAAGAGCATGAAATTTGGATTACCAGTCCATACCCATGATGACATCATATGGCCTCGACGTTTCTACAAGGTGATCTGAGTCGAAGCTCTCGCCTACTAAAGTAATCTCACACTAACAGAGCTACTGTTTAATCATAGAATCCCCTCCCATAGAAGTCAAAAATCATAAGGATTGATCCAACAACTCTAATGGAATCTCTGAACCTCGAATGAGGTCCATGGTAGGGAAAGAGTGACTGGAAACTATGTATATAAGAACTGAAACTAATGTAGAAAAGACACAGATTGTAACATCCCAAGAAAGTAATGAATAATAGATTTTCTTATCTATGTCTATTTAGGAATTAGATAGTGTTTTAGAGGCTTAAAATGAGAATAAATCCAATCTTAAACATGGAATACACTAATATTTATAAAAATATTGTTTTACCACCTTTTAATGGAAAACCATTTTTAAATAAATATTTTGAGAATTTTATAAGCTCTATTCTTCAAAATAAACATATTATTTATAATCGGGACTTTGAAATTTACTTTGGTTAAATTTTTGGTATTTTTCTGACAATGTTTTTTAATGAATAGTGAAAAATACTGCATTTTACATCAAAACTGCTTTTTCATATAATTTAATTATATGGTTAGATTATATTTTTAATTGGTGTTAAATTATAATTAGAATATATTTTTAAAATTTAATCCAATGGTGGTCATTAGAAATAATTTTACTTTGGAATTGGGCATAAACAAGTGCCAAACTTTTCATAGATATTGTTTCAAAAAAACCCGCTATTTGTTTTGACAACGGGAATTATTTTTAAATTAATTATTGAAATTTATATGTTTTTAATTTGGTAAAATGGATTCCATATTTTTAATCGGAAGGTTCAAATTATTTAATTAAGTCTCTTTTGTTTTTAGACATTATGAATAGTAACGATGGTAATTATCATTAATTATCGTGATTAATTAGTAATCAGGTAGTTAACGATAATAAAATAATATCATAATAATAACAAATGACCCCAACATGTGTCCTAATGCTACTGGTTGTGTCCTGGACAACCATGGGAAGCCTTCTGCCAAACTTTGGGACCCCATGGAATCAGTTTTTGGTGAATGTGACACTTTATCATTTTATTTTTAAAGAAAGGAGCATATCACTAAAGAATGTATCACCTGAGTAAAAAAAATTTAGTTTTGTCTATGTAAATGATATATTAGACTATAAATATTAATTGGAAAGCTAAAAATATTTCCTACATTATAGTATTTTTTTTATAAATTTTAGACATTAAATAAATTAAATTATTTATGACATCATGATGATTCAGCGATTACCTCATTAATGAACGATTTAAAAAAAATGAAAAGATAATTTAAAATATAAGACTTACACTTGTAAAAGACCTATTGGATGAGTATATTTAGAACCCTTATCACCTTATCCTAGAAATATATCAATGTGGGATCTTTAATATCCGAAACTCATTTTAACATAAAGTTACATTTTATAACGTTCCAAGAGTGCCCCTCCTCTCCTCTTATAAAAGGTCCCCACCTCTACCTCCTTACCCAAAATTCTCAGGCCATTGGCTTGGACAAGCTCTACACATTTAATCTCTCCACATACCTATCTTCATCCTAGAAGACTTACCTTAAGAATAAAGCTCTTCAAGAAACCCTTTTGGTAAAAACCAAGAGGAGTTACCCGATTTAAAGGTAAAGTCTTCTCTAATGTTCTTTTGTTTCATTTTGCTTCTCCAACTCCCTAAACTCTTTTTATTCATTTATTTTGTAACAAAAACAGTATATTCAATATACTAGGATGTTTTTATAAGAAGGATTAGAGCTAAAATTACACACACTTGCCTCTAATGGCTAAAAACATACTCTTTCCGTTGATGGTGAATTTCTGCCTCACGAAACGATGATTGTTCAATATTCTTTTAGCACCTTTAAAGGAGGCCATTAAGATTTCACTATGTTTATATATGATATTTATTATGTTTATGTTTTCCTTATGCTTCTATATTTTTCATTTATGACATACTTTTATGTTTTCCACTATAGGTAAACACGGTAATTTCATTTTAGGAAGTGCGGACTACCGCCCCCTCAAAGTGATTTGATTCATTAATGCCATATGTGAGACATATAAGGGATGGACTTAATGATATTATATATTATATTATACTGGAATTATAATATACCTTTATGGCATTATGATTCCATTCCATAAAATACGAAATAGAAGTGAAAGTAGCGTTCATGCGCACGCACGACTTACCGTCTCCATGAACGGTGCATTTCATTTCTTACCTCTAAATGTTATGTAATATTATAAATGCATGTATATAATGTATATATATTATATATATGATATCTACATTATGAATATAATTCTGGATATAATGGATACATGAACAACTTGTAATTATAAAGAGTTTATTTTTGACTCAAGTACCAATGATCGACAAAACGACCATTATTAACATAAATAATTAAATAGTGTTCATAACATGGTAATAAGTAATATAAAAGGAATAATGAACTTGAAAAAGGTCTTAAGAAAGTAGAAATTAACTCAATTTTATTGTTCAGGAGATTAATGAACGATTGAGTCAAGTCGGATACGAGGTAAGGGACTTCGTCTCAATCTCCTTTCATTGAGGCATATTCAGTTTTATACACATCATTCTTTTATACAGTGGATAAAACCCTTTTAATTTTAGGTTTATTCAAAAGTAATCTTTTTATATGAAGCATTTTAAAAAAACAAAAGGGAATGTTATTGTCGTACGTATGTGGAGACAACGACATCTCCACCGCCATGACCATTATTTGAGTTTTGGCTTCCTCTAAAAGCCATAAACTTTTTTAAAATGAAAAATAAATACCATGTTTTACTTTTCTTTTATATTGGTATAGAAAATGGTTTTATAATGTTTTTATATCAATGTATTTTATTGATATCTTGTGATTGAAAAGTGGAAATGCTATGTTTCTTTTATGTATGATTTATGTGATACAATTATGTTATGGTTCTTGGAAATTGTCTATGAAGATGAGTGGTTCCGTGATAAACTAAGGGTGGGTGAGCCCAATATAGCTCTCAAATGCATTGGGTAACAAGAAGGGGTTAAACATTAAGGTTTCTTTAAAGAGATTTAGGGAATATACTGTGATGTGTATTCCAAATGTAACCATGAGGGTTACTCCCTACATAAGAATTTTATGAATGCCTCAAGTTACCTTTATGTCTTATGATTTCTATCATTTATTCATTATTTGATGAGGTATGTTAAAATGATTATGTTTTATGAGTAAAGTATTATCTCATACATGGACTAATGTTTTCATTTTATACTTTTATATCCCTTACTGAGATCTTTATGCTCATTCGAAGTTTTTTAAATGTTTTTCACAAGTCAAGGGAAAGGTACATGATGTGATGATAGTGTCAAGGAAGTGTCAAGAAAGAATCCATGTTTTATTTTATATATGTTTCCATTGATGGAAAAAATGAGTACTATCTTTTATGTAAACACTTTGTTAAAATATGGAATTTAATGCATGATTTATGATCTAATTCTCTAAAACTCTAAACCTGAAAAGATCCTCAACATGTATTCTTGAAATAACTCAAGATTAAGTAATGTTTAAGTCATGAGGCCTTATAGTTGGTATCAGAGGTCGGTTTAGATAACTTTAGGAGTTAGAATTCTGTTAAGTGATTATCCAAAAATATATTTTTTTATGGTCAAATTGAAATGATATAGCATTTGAAGATTAACATGTTTATTCATCTAAGAAATGTTTTTTCAGAATGGTTTTCTGTAGGGGAAATAGGGAAGCAATGCTAGGAAGGCATACAGAAGGAAATGACCTTTCGAATCAGCATCCGGAGATGGTCGGAATTGTAACTGAATAGTTTTTTGCAGTAATGGTGTAGTTTACTCAAGCGATAAATTGTGGTGGTATCCATGCATGAGATCAACCAGATCAACCACAGTGGAATATGTTAGTGGTGGAACGTTTCATGAGGCAACATCCCCCATCATTCAGAGGATCATCTGGCCCTGTGCTAGTTGAATATTGGATTAAAGAACTGGAGAATATTTTTGATGTCATGGGGTGTTCATAAAATCAAAAGGCTAGTCTTGATGTTTACCATTTAGAGGGTGAAGCAGATCAGTGGTGGTTGATGGTTAAAAATATCAGTGACACTGATGAGATTGATTCTCTCGACTGGGATGAAATCAAAGGTTTCTTTCTTGAGAAATATTTTCCTAAGGCTGTTCGACATAGGATGGAAAAAAAATTCTTGGAATTGAGGCAAGAGGAAGACTAAGTGGATTCTTATGAAGGAAGGTTCACTCATTTGGAAATGTATGCTCCAAATTTTATCTGAGACATTGATAGTAAAATCAATTGTTTTTACTCAAGATTAAAGCCAAAATATCGAAGGGATTTAGCTTCTCGTGAGTTCACGAGTTATTAAAAGCTTGTTCTATGTGCTGGGAAGGTGTAAATAGAGTTCGCTGATGATCAAGTGTTCTATAACAGCCAACAGAAGAAGAGACCGAGGTGGTAGGAGAAAGGGAAGAATTATTCAAAAAGGTCTGATGGTAAGAAAACTAAGTTTACAGTTTGTGGTTAATGTGGTAAAAGGCATGCTGGGGAATGTCTTTTGAATTCTGGATAGTGCTACTGATGTGGTAAGATGGGACATAAGGCTCGTGATTTCACTGAAAAAGATCAAGGTGATGGTAAGACCAAATTTGATTTACAGTTAGTGAAATGTTTCAAGTGCAATGAGATGGGTCATTATGCAGATGAGTGTCCGAAAAAGAGCTCTAATGATGGTAAGAAGTCAGTCTATAAGCATAAAAGGTGTGGTGAAATCCTTCGCAACTACTTTAGAAGATGTTGGGCCATCAAATGAAGTTATATCAGGTACTTTGTTTGTTTTCTCAGATTATGCTGATGTGTTGTTTGATTCGGGGTCTACACATTATTTCATATCTGAAAACTTTTCTAGTAAATTGGGAACTTCATCTCATGAGTTGACTCCTGAACTTTTCCTAAAAACACCTGCGGGAAATGTTGAGGCAAAAAGAATTTATAAGAATCTTCCTATCCTTATCTGTGGAAAGAACCTACTTGAAAAACTTATTGTTTTACCTCTAGTAGAGTTTGATGTTATCCTGGGTATGGATTGGCTCTCTATTTACAATGCTAAGATTGATTGTAGAGCTAAAAAAGTTCTTGTCAGAAATACTTTCAGTTTGTGTACAAGAATGAACCCTTACTATTGATAACATATCAAGAGGCTGAGAAACTTGTAAAAGATGGAAATTAATGTTACCTTCCACATATTGTTGAAAACAAAGGAACTGTTCAGATTAATGATGTGCTAGTGGTAAATGAGTATCCTAATGTTTTTCTTGATGAGTTTCCTGGAATAATACCAGATCAGGAAGTTGAATTTACTATTGACTTAGTTCCTGATGATAAGCCAATTTCAAAACCCCCTTATAGAGTAGCTCAAATTGAACTTTTAGAGTTGAAGGAGGAATTGCATGATTTATTAGAGAAAGGTTTTATTCTACCTAGCACATCACCATGGGGTGCTACTGTTTTATTTGTTAAAAATAAAGATAGGTCAATGAGACTTTTCATTGATTATAGAGCCTTGAATAACATCACTATTAAGAATAAATATCCTTTTCCTCATATCGATGATTTGTTTGATCATCTCTAGGGAGCTTAGTTTTTTTCAAAGATTGACCTGAGATCGGGGTATCATCAGTTGAAGGTAAAGGAAGCAGATATTCCGAAGACCTCATTTCATACAAGATGTGGCCATTATGAATTTGTAGTTATGCCTTTTGGGCTAAGAAATGCACCTGCTGTATTCATGGACCTTATGAATATAATTTTCCATGAGTTCTTGGATAAGTTTTTGGTTGTTTTCATTAATGATATTTTGTTGAATTCTAAAAGTAAAGAGGAGCATGGAAGACATATAAGGGTTATTTTCCAAACATTAAAAGAAAATAAATTATATGGGAAATTCAGCAAGTGTGGGTTTTGGTTGCAAAAAATTTCTTTCCTTGGTAATATTGTTTCTAAAGATGGAGTAACTGTTGATCCTGCAAAAACAAAGGTTGCTGAAGAATGGCCATGACCCACAAATGTAACTAAAATTTGTAGTTTTCTATTTTTGGAAGGATATTACCAACAGTTTGTTAGAAATTTTTCATGGTTATTTAGTCCGATGACTAAGCTAACTCGGAAGGGTGTTAAGTTAATCTGGACAAAAGAATGTGATGATTGTTTTTAGGAATTGAAAAGTAGATTGGTGAATTCTATAGTTTTGGTACTACCTTTCAGGAATGGTGAGTTTGTTATCTACAGTGATGCTTCATTGATAGGACTTGGTTTCATCCTAATGCAGAATGATCAGGTAATTTCCTATGCTTCATGTCAGTTGAAAACTCATGAGGTAAATTACCCTACACATGATTTGGAATTAACTGTTTTTGTTTTTAGTGAAGAGGATGTGATACAAAAAACCCTTGAAGGTAAAGCACCTGGTAGACCCACTCAACCCAACTAGTCATAATGCCACCAACTGAGACTTGGGGGAACCACTCAACTCAGTTATTCATGACTCCACCATATGAGACTAGGTGGGACCACTCAACTCATGGAGACGATAAGCCGTACGTACGCATGAACGCTACTTTCATTTCTATCTCATAATTTAATGGAAAGAAAAAAATAATGATATAAAGGTATATTATAATTCCAGTATAACATAATATATAATAACTTTAAATCCATCCTTTATACATCCCACATATGGCATTAACGAATCAAATCACTTTGAGGGGGCGGTAGTCCGCACTTCCTAAAATGAAGATATTGCGTATACCCATAATGGAAGCCATAAAGGTATGCCACAAATGAAAAATAAATTATCTTAAATAAAACATAAAAATATTATATATCATATATAAACATAGTGACATCTTAATGGCCACCTTTGAAGGTGTTATATGAGTGTTGAACAATCATCGTATCGTGAGGCAGAAATTCGCCATCCACAGAAACTGTATATTTTTTAACCATTAGATGAAGGTGTGTATAAGTGTATCTCGAATACTTATTATAACAACATCCTAGTATATTTAAGATACTGGAGTTGTTACAAAACAAAATAATAAAAAGATTTTAGGGTGTTGGAGAAGCATTCTAAAACAAAAGAGCACAAGTGAAGACGTTACCTTAAAATTGGGTAACTCCCTTTGGTTTGAACCAAAAGGGTTTCTTGGAGAGCTTACTGCCTATGTTAAGGCTTATAGGATGAGGATAGGGATGTGGAGAGACAAAATGATCAGAGCTTGGCCGAACCAAAGGCTTTAGAGGTGTGGGTAAGGTGGTAGAGGTGGGGGCCTTTTATAAGAGGAGAGGAGGGGCACTTTTGGTAAAGTATAAAATGTTACTTTATTTTCAAATGCTTTTCGGATTTTAATGGTCCCACATTGATTTTTTTCAAGGATAAGGTGATAAGGGTTCTAAATCCACCCATCCAATAGGTTTTTTATATGTGTAGGTCCTAGATTTTGCATTATCTTTCCATTTTATTTAAATCTTTAAATAATGAGGTCATCGCTACATCATCATGATGTCATAAAGAATTTAATTTATTTAAGGTATAAAAATTACAAAAAAATACTATGATGCAAGAAATCTTTTTATCTTTCTAATGACTATTTATAGTCAAAATTCTGACTTGTATAACCACATGTAAAAATTGTTTTAGTAAAAACAAATCATGTTTGTGACATTTTTATTTTAACTTTAAATAAAAGGCATAAATGTCATTATCAAACCCAAGTGGCTCCATGGGGTACCAAAAATCGACCCATGGGTTGTCTTGGTCGGCCATAACTCATCCAATAGGGTGAGGACATGTGTCAATATATTTTCATTTTATTATAATATCATTTTTACCTTAAATCACACTAATTACCTTTAATCGTGATTAATAAAACTTAAAAGTTACTTTTCCTCAAAAAATATTTTCATCCCATTGAACCACATTTTACTTAACAATTAAAATCATTTAAGTTGGATTTTCTAAATTCAAATCACAGAAGTGGTAAAGTCCCATTTAAACGAAAATTCAAATTTTGTAACCACCACTTTGTGGTTTCACTATTCATCAAAAAATTGAAGTTTTTCAGAAAAATACAAAAAATTCACCCTAAGATATATTTGATATTCCGAATTCAAAAATGATGTCTATTTTACCAAATTCATAACATAGAATTTCCATTAATTAATTTTATAATTAAACCCCGCTGTTAAAACAAATAGCGTGTTTTTAAGAAATAATATCTTTCAAAAGATTGACAATTGTTTAAGTCCAACCATAAAGTGGTATTAAATACAATGACCACCATTGGATTAAATGGTAAAAATATATTCTATTTACATTTTAAAACCAGTTATAAATATAATCTAGTCATATAAATAAATTAGATTAAAAATATGTTTTGAATTAAAATACAATATTTTTCACTATTCATTAAAAAATATGAACTTTATCAGAAAAATACAAAAAATTTACACAATGTAAAATTCAATGTTCCGATTCTAAAGAATAATTTTATTTTGTCAAATATAACACATAAAATTGTCAAAAATTGGATTTAAAAGAGGTTCGCCATCAAAAGGCGGTTAATTGACCTTTTAAAGAATATTAGACTGTCTACGCTTAAAATTTGATTCATTCGAATTTTTAATCATCTAACATTTATTGTAAAGAGTAAAAATATTTGACAAACATATATAATAATTTTGTAGTTAGTTCTGTTCATTCCGTCAATTCCAACAGCTAGGCATTAACTACCATTTAAAATAATATTATTTTATTATTAGAGTGCAACGTAAGATTCCCAAAAACTCGTTGTTGCGTGTTGGGTACTCCATTGAGCATAGCGTCCCCTTTAATGTTATATTAATATTTTATTCAAAAATATGGATAAATGTGAAAATGTCATACTCTTTATTTACCTGGGGTGTTAAATCCTTCCCACCTTTTGAGAATTGCGTCCTCACAATTTTAAAATTGGGCATGGATACTTCATTGAAAGCCCCCCACCGGAAAAGGAGTAAATTAAACTATCACTTTAAAAGAAAGGAAAGTACAAAGGTCACCCGAGTTAACCCATACTAGGATACCAAGTATGAAAATATGGACATGGAGGAAAAAACAAAGGGTCATGTTCTGATGGAGAGTGATAGTAAACATGTCCAGGAGAAAGTTAACCATAAGAAAATCACAAACTTGTGATGGGTTAAATGGTATTGGATTACCCAGTAGGAAAAGTTAACAGACAACATTTTTGTTTTAAGTTACTTTTCATGGAGAAATTTATTTTTGAACTTAACTAAATCATAATGAAACATACTTACTTGTCATGTAGACTTTCAACTTTTACTAGATTCCTTAATCAAACTCATATTTTCTCCAAAAGATGGGTATTTAGGAAGACTTGTTCGCATTAAGGTTACTATAATCAATTTCTATAGAATCAACAAATCCAAAAAAGAGAACTATACAATTCCCATGTCTTTAGACTCTAACCAAAACCAAAACCAAAAAGGTTAGTATAAGATCAGATAATCCAGAAAAGGATAACCCCTTATAAAAAAAAATCTATTCTTAATCTCCAAAATTTGTCCAACAAAACCCAAAGTTCAACGAGGACCATTCGATAAAAACTTTGTCCATAAAATTCCTCAAAGTAAACCAAACTAAGATTGAAACCCAAATATTTGAAGGATTTAGTCACATAGTCTTCCTAGTTAAGTCGTAACATTTATCTCCAAAAAAACATCAGTTTCTCCTAAAGTCTCGCATTGAAAAGTAATTAACCTAATCACATATCCTCCATGATAAGTTAATAAAATTCCATAGATATCCCAAAATCAACATACTCTTAATTCATAAAATCATTTAACTAAAAAGAATTAGTCAAACTAACCAGGGACATCACGTAGTCCAGCGGTTGGCGATAAATACCCATTGCACTTTGGTTGTGGGTTCGATTCCCACAACCTTGTCCGATGCGAAGGGTTGTCACACGGTCTGCGTGTTGTCCATTTTCCAAAACTACATAATTCTTAAAACATTCCCCAATAACGAGATAAAATATTAAAAAATAACCATAATGTAATTTAACCTCAATTTTATCTCATGACTTTTACTTTCCATCATTACATATAGTAATCCATAATTACCTCGAAAGTAAGGATCATATAAACCCAAATGGTTCTTTATAACTATGTCCACAAAAGAACAGATTACTATTCTTTGAATAAAATTTTCATATATCAAACATCAGTGTTACACATACTATAAAAAGTCTTCTAATGTACCCCATCATCAATAGACACTTAATACTCTTAAGAATTTCACCATAACTCTTGAATCCCTTATATGTTGACTTCTTACTCATTCAACATTCTTCATGATCCATTAACCATTCCTTTACAACTTATTCTGAAATACTTCTTTCCTACAAACAAAATCATGAATCATATCCTAAGATTCCAAAATAGAAAAAAAAAGTTAAGAAATAATCCATACCTTTGATTGGTCATTGTTAGTTTCTTCATCCTCAATCGGAATGGAATTAGCTATTGGTAAATGATTATTTGTATGATCTTGGTGATACCATTCACGAAACTTCTTCATAGGACATGTGTTTTCATAATGACCAGGCACACCACATTTAAAACATTCAATTGATCCCTCAGAAATAACTTCTTTCCCTTTCCTCGAGTCAACTGGATGCTTCCTTTTTCCATGGCAGGTTCTTGCTTTATGACCATCATTTCCACATCTATAGCATATTTCTGTCCCTTTGAAACATTTTTTATCTGTTTCCTTCCACATCTATGACACATTGGTTTTTGAACACACTTACCTTTATGATTATTACCTGTAGTTCCGTAGGGATTTGTTTCTCGCATATATGATGCCTTATAGAAATCACCAATCTTTAGGTGGTCAATCATGACTCCAGATAGTTGGTTGAGGATAAACACAAGAGTTCTCATTGAAGCTCCCATATCATTCAGTTGCTCGCTCAGAAAACTGTCACAGTTTCCATCACATCCATCGTTACTTTGGTGCCTGCTAGATCCAGCCATTTACTAAAACCAAAAAGGTCAGTGTGAGTATATCAACAAAACAATCATGTACTAAAGAGGAAGATAAACACTAAGATATACTTACTCATTCACTTTATCTAAAACTAGGACTGTTTATGAAATCCTAACCATTATGTTCATGTCACTTATGCTGAAAGAATACCCTAACCTCTAAAGTTATCTAAACCGACCTCTGATACCATCTATAAGGCCCCATCCTTAAACCTTACTTAATAATGAATTAAATGAATAATTCAAATTGAGGATCTTTTCAGGTTTAGAGTTTTAGAGAATTAAGACATAACTATTACATCTCAAAATATTACAAATTAGTCACTTCTACTAAGTTTCCGTAAAATAAAAAACTCTTAAAAAGAAACATGTCTAGTTACATGTTTTAGGTTGCATGACTTTCCCTTGATCCCATCCTTGACCCTATTCGATGTTAAGTCCTGTGAAAAACATTTCAAAAACTTTGGATGAGCATAAAAAGCTCAGTAAGGGATACACAAATAATGCAAACTGTTAGTTTTTCAAAACAACAAGTAAACCATGTATACTTTATCAAAGTAATAATTTTCACCTTTTCGAAGTAGTAAAAACTCTTCACTGAATAAATGTTCATTACTTACCCTTATGTAAACAAAAGATTACCATAAAACCAATATAAAGATCACATAACATATAAAGGTAACTTGGGACATAAACATACTTAAGTGGAATAACCATAAGGTCGACTTCCACACATATCACTTAATGGAATAACCATTCGGCCAACTTCCATACATACTTAATGGAATAGCTACACGGCCAACTTCCATTCCCAATGCATTGGAGGTTATAACATAACCACCCATCCTGGTATTCACGACACCTCCTGTCATTTGGTTTATCATGTAACCACCCGTAAAATTTCCAAGTACCATTATAAAATTATAACACATAAAACCAATATAAAGGGATGATAACATTTCCACATTTCAATCACAATATATCATTTAAATATATTGAACAAATAGAATCCTTTATCAAAACCATTTTCAATACCAAAATACATAAAAGAGTATATGGTATTATTTTATTTTAAAAACATTACGACTTGTTGAGGAAGCCAAAGATCAAAAAGTACTCGCGGCGGCGGAAAAGGTCTTTGTCACCGCGTACGTTAAAAGAAACATTCCTTTTTTCATTTAGTAAAACACTTCGTAGAAAAAGATTCATTTTGTATAAAAGTAAAAGTCAAAGGGGTTTATACACCGAATAAAATATAGTTGTGTATAAAACGAAATATGCCTCAATGAAAGGAGATTGAGACGAAGTCCTTTACAAAGACGATATCCTTGGATTAAGGATAAATCAATTACATAATTATGTGTGACAAACGAATACACCAAATATAAGTGGATATTAAGTGTAAAACAATCAGAGGTTATTCACACATATTCATAGAACGACATATTCAAGGAGTATAAGTTTATCCCAAAGAATCAAATTTGGGTTAAGAAGTTCCCTTGCAAAAATTTGACAGCCAAATGACGTCACTACAAAATTCAGAAAATGAGTTGATGAGATATAAAAGGGTATCTCATCACATGGAAATAAAATTTAAATCAATAAGGATATAGAAGAACATATCCCAACATAATAGTATGTGAATTAAAAGACATAACAAAAGAAGTCTTTTAAAAAGAGGAGGGTGAAAGTTTCCCTTACCATCATGGGTATCTTTCGAAACATACACCCCGTGAAAGAAAGACAATACAACATTGATGTAAATACTCATAAATGAAAGTATATTATACAATGAGTAAAATAATGGGCAGTACATACACCACTCAAAGGAAATTGTGGAAAATGTATCATAAATCTCATGGGAATAAAAGTGAGATGAAAAATCCCTTACAAAAACTCGGCAGCCTAACGAAGCCACATAAAACTTACAAAAATGGATTGATGAGATCAAAGAGGGTATCTCATAATATTAACATATAGTTTATAGATAGAAAAATATAAAAGAACATCCCCCAACATAACAAATAGGTGCTTGAAATAAGTGACATAAAGGAGAGTACTTAAAAAGAAAGAGAGAGGTTAGATCTCTTACGAAAATTCGGCAGCCTAACGGCGCCACTCAAAACTTTCAAAATGGATTGATGAGAGAGAATAGGGCCTCTTTATATGAAAATAAAAATTATAGTAAGAGTAATATAAAATAACATCCAAATGACAAGAAAGATGATCTTTAAAGGAATGACATAAAAGAGCGTACTTAAAAAGAAAGAGAGGAGTAGGATCCCTTACCTCGTGTCCGACTTGACTCGATCGTTCTTTAACGTCTTGAATAATAAATTTGAGTTAACATATAATTTCTTAAGAACCTTTTTCAAGTTCATTATTCCTTTTATATCAATTATTGACATGTTATAAACATTATGTAATCATTTATGTTAATAATGTTTGTTTTGTCGATATTTGGTTCTTAAGCCAAAAGTGGACTTCTTACAATTACATGTTGTTCGTGTGGTCAAAGGTTCTTTATATCCAGAATGACATTCCTGATTTGGATATCATATATATCATATATATCCAGAATATAAATTTATTTATAATATTACATAATCATTTATAGGTAAAAAATGAAATGCACCGTTCATGGAGACGGTAAGCCGTACGTACGCATGAATGCTACTTTCATTTCTATGTCATATTAATGGAATTAAAACTAAATGAGAGATGTGTATATTTTTAATTCCAGAATTATATTCATCCTTTATATGTATCATACATCATATATATCCATTATATGTACTTATAATAGTAAATTACATTTGAGGATAAGAAATGAAATGCACCATTCATATAGACGGTAAGCCGTACGTACGCATGAACGCTACTTTCATTTCTATCCCATAATTTAATTGAAAGAAAAAAAATAATGATATAAAGGTATATTATAATTCCATTATAAAATAATATATAATAACTTTAAATCCACACTTTATACATCCCACATATGGCATTAACGAATCAAATCACTTTGAGGGGGCGGTAGTCCGCACTTCCTAAAATGAAGATATCGCGTATACCCATAATGGAAGCCATAAAGGTATGCCACAAATGAAAAATACAGAAGCTTAAGTAAAACATAAAAATATTATATATCATATATAAACATAGTGACATCTTAATGGCCACCTTTAAAGGTGTTATATGATTGTTGAACAATCATCGTTTCGTGAGGCAGAAATTCACCATCCACAAAACTGTATATTCTTTAACCATTAGATGAAGGTGTGTGTAAGTGTATCTCTAATACTTATTATAACAACATCCTAGTATATTGAAGATAATTTAGTTGTTACAAAAGAAAATAATAAAAAGAGTTTAGGGTGTTGGAGAAGCAAACTAAAACAAAAGAGCACAAGTGAAGACGTTACCTTAAAATTGGGTAACTCCCTTTGGTTTGAACCAAACGGGTTTCTTGAAGAGCATAATTCCTAATTTAAGGCTTATAGGATGAGGAGAGGGATTTGGAGAGACAAAATGATCAGATCTTGGCCGAACCAAAGGCTTGAGAGGTGTGGGTAAGGTGGTAGAGGTGGGGGCCTTTTATAAGAGGAGAGGAGGGGCACTCTTGGTAAAGTATAAAATGTTACTTTATTTTCAAATGGTCCCACATTGATTTTTTTCAAGGATAAGGTGATAAGGGTAATAAATCCACCCATCCAATAGGTTTTTTATATGTGTAGGTCCTAGATTTTTCATTATCTTTCCATTTTATTTAAATCGTTAAATAATGAGGTCATCACTGCATCATCACGATGTCATAAAGAATTTAATTTAGCTAAGGTATAAAAATTATTAAAAAAATACTATGATGAAGGAAAGTTTTTTATATTTATAATTACTATTTATAGTCAAAATTATGACTTATATAACCTCATGTAAAATTTTTTTTAGTAAAAACAAATCATGTTTGTGACATTTTTATTTTAACTTTAAATAAAAGGCATAAATGTCATTATCAAACCCAAGTGGCTCCATGGGGTACCAAAAATCGACCCATGGGTTGTATTGGTCGGACATAACTCATCAAATAGGGTTAGGACATGTGTCAATATAATTTCATTTTATTATAATATCATTTTTACCTTAAATCACACTAATTACCTTTAATCGCGATTAATAAAACTTAAAAGTTACTTTTCATCAAAAATTATTTTCATCCCATTGAACCACATTTTACTTAACAATTAAAATCATTTAAGTTGGATTTTTTAAATTCAAATCACAGAAGTGGTAAATTCCCATTTAAACGAAAATTCAAATTTTGTAACCACCACTTTGTGGTTTCACTATTCATCAAAAAATTGTAGTTTTTCAGAAAAATACAAAAAATTCACCCTAAGCTATATTTGATATTCCGAATTCCAAAATGATGTCTATTTTACCAAATTCATAACATAGAATTTTCATTAATTAATTTTATAATTAAACCCCGCTGTTAAAACAAATAGTGTGTTTTTAAGAAACAATATCTTTCAAAAGATTGAAAATTGTTTAAGTATAACCTTAAAGTGGTATTAAATACAATGACCACCATTGGATTAAATGGTAAAAATATATTCTATTTACACTTTAAAACAAGTTATAAAGATAATCTAGCCATATAAATAAATTAGATTAAAAATAGGTTTTGAATTAAAATACAACATTTTTCACTATTCATTAAAAAATATGAACTTTATCAGAAAAATACCAAAAATTTACACAATGTAAATTTTAATGTTCCAATTCTAAAGAATAATTTTATTTTGTCAAATATAAAACATAAAATTGTCAAAAAGTGGATTTAAAAGAGGTTCTCCATCAAAAGGCGGTTAATCGACATTTTAAAGAATATTAGACTGTCTACGCTTAAAATTGGATTCATTCACATTTTTAATCCTCTAACATTTATTGTAAAGAGTAAAAATATTTGAAAAACATATATAATAATTTTGTAGTTAGTTCTGTTCATTCCCTCAATTCCAACGGCTAGGCATTAACTACCATTTAAAATAATATTATTTTATTATTAGAGTGCAACGTAAGATTCCCAAAAAACTCATTGTTGCGTGTTGGGTACGCCATCGAGCATAGCATCCCCTTTAATGTAATATTAATATTTTATTAAAAAATATGGATAAATGTGAAAATTTCATACTCTTTATTTACCTGGGGTGTTACATCCTTCCCCCCTTTTGAGAATTGTGTCCTCACAATTTTAAAATTGGGCATGGATACTTCATTGAAAGCCCCCCATCGGAAAAGGAGTAAATTAAACTATCACATTAAAAGAAAGAAAGGAAAGTACAAAGGTCACCCGAGTTAACCCATACTAGGATACCAAGTATGAAAATATGGACATGGAGGAAAAACAAAGGGTCATGTTCTGATGGAGAGTTATAGTAAACATGTCCAGGAGAAAGTTAACCATAAGAAAATGACAAACTTGTGATGGGTTAAACGGTATTGGATTCCCCAGTAGGAAAAGTTAACATACAACATTTTTGTTTTAAGTTACTTTTCATGGAGAAATTTATTTTTGAGCTTAACTAAATCATAATGAAACATACTTACTTGTCATGTAGACTTTCAACTTTTACTAGATTCCATAATCAAACTCATATTTTCTCCAAAAGATGGGTATTTAGGAAGACTTGTTCACATTAATAGTACTGTAATCAATTTCTAGAGAATCAACTAATCCAAAAAAGAGAACTATACAATTCCCATGTCTTTAGACTCTAACCAAAACCAAAACCAAAAAGGTTAGTACAGGATCAGATAATCCAGAAAAGGATAACCCCTTATAAAAAGAAAATCTATTCTTAATCTCCAAAATTTGTCCAACAAAACCCAAAGTTCAACGAGGACCATTCAATAAAAAATTTGTCCATAAAATTCCTCAAAGTAAAACAAACTAAGATTGAAACCCAAATATTTGAAGGATTTAGTCACATAGTCTTCCAAGTTAAGTCGTAACATTTATCTCCAAAAAAATCATCAGTTGCTCCTAAAGTCTCGCATTGAAAAGTAATTAACCTAATCACATATCCTCCACAATAAGTTAATAAATTTCCATAGATATCCCAAAATCAACATACTCTTAATTCATAAAATCATTTAACTAAAAAGAATTAGTCAAACTAACCAGGGACATCACGTAGTCCAGCGGTTGGCGATTAATACCCATTGCACTTTGGTTGTGGGTTCGATTCCCACAACCTTGTCCGATGCGAAGGGTTGTCACACGGTCTGCGTGTTGTCCATTTTCCAAAACTACATAATTATTAAAAAATTCCCCAATAACGAGATAAAACCTTAAAAAATAACCATAATGTAATTTAACCTCAATTTTATCTCATGACTTTCACTTTCCATCATTACATATAGTAATCCATAATTACCTCGAAAGTAAGGATCATATAAACCCAAATGGTTCTTTATAAATATGTCCACAAAAGAACAGATTACTATTCTTTGAATAAAATTTTCATATATCAAACATCAGTGTTACACATACTATAAAAAGTCTTCTAATGTACCCCATCATCAATAGACACTTAATACTCTTAAGAATTTCACCATAACTCTTGAAGCCCTTATATGTTGACTTCTTAATCATTCAACATTCTTCATGATCCATTAACCATTCCTTTACAACTTATTCTGAAATAATTCTTTCCTACAAACAAAATCATGAATCATATCCTAAGATTCCAAAATAGAAAACAAAAGTTAAAAAATAATCCATACCTTTGATTGGTCATTGTCAGTTTCTTCATCCTCAATCGGAATGGAATTAGGTATTGGTAAACGAGTATTTCTATGATCTTGGTGATCCCATTCACGAAACTTCTTCATGGGACATGTGTTTGCATAATGACCATGAACACCACATTTAAAACATTCAATTGATCCCTCAGAAATAACTTCTTTCCCTTTCCTCGAGTCAACTGGATGCTTCCTTTTTCCATGGCAGGTTCTTGCTTTATGACCATCATTTCCACATCTATAGCATATTTCTGTCCCTTTGAAACATTTTTCTATGTGTTTCATTCCAAAACTATGACACATAGGTTTTTGAACACACTTACCTTTATGATTATTACCAGTAGTTACGTAGGGATTTGTTTCTCTCATATATGATGCCTTATAGAAATCACCAAGGTTTAGGTGGCCAGTCATGACTCCAGATAGTTGGTTGAGGATAAACACAAGAGTTCTCCTTGAAGGTCCCATATCATTCAGTTGCTCGCTCAGAAAACTGTCACAGTTTCCATCACATCCATCGTTACATTGGTGCCTGCTAGATCCAGCCATTTACTAAAACCAAAAAGGTCAGTGTGAGTATATCAACAAAACCATCATGTACTAAAGAGGAAGATAAAAACTAAGATATACTTACTCATTAAATTTATCTAAAACTAGGACTGTTTATGAAATCCTAACCATTATGGTCATGTCACTTATTCTTAAAGAATACCCTAACCTCTAAAGTTATCTAAACCGACATCTGATACCAACTATAAGGCCCCAGCCTTAAACCTTACTTAATATTGAATTAAATGAATAATTCACATTGAGGATCTTTTCAGGTTTAGAGTTTTAGAGAATTAGGACATAACTATTACATCTCAAAATATTTCAAAGTAGTCACTTCTACTAAGTT
The DNA here is from genome assembly GCA_963277665.1 of Viscum album. Classification (NCBI taxonomy): domain Eukaryota; kingdom Viridiplantae; phylum Streptophyta; class Magnoliopsida; order Santalales; family Viscaceae; genus Viscum; species Viscum album. The sequence goes on along the minus strand of OY728126.1, from coordinate 1,312,632,832 downwards.
TCCATAAAATAAAAAACTCTTAAAAAGAAACATGTCTAGTTCCATGTTTTAGGTTGCATGACTTTCCCTTGATCCCATCCTTGACCCTATTCCATGTTAAGTCCTGTGAAAAACATTTCAAAAACTTTGGATGTGCATAAAAAGCTCAGTAAGGGATACACAAAGAAAGAAAACTGTTAGTTTTTCAAAACAACAAGTAAACCATGTATACTTTATCAAAGTAACACTTTTCACCTTTTCGAAGTAGTAAAAACTCTTCACTGAATAAAAGTTCATTACTTATCCTTATGTAAACAAAAGATTACCATAAAACCCATATAAAGATCACATAACATATAATGGTAACTTGGGACATAAACATACTTAAGTGGAATAACCATAAGGTCGACTTCCACACATATCACTTAATGGAATAGCCATTCGGCCAACTTCCATACATACTTAATGGAATATCTATACAGGCAACTTCCATACCCAATGAATTGGAGGTTATAACATAACCACCCATCCTGGTATTCACGACACCTCCCGTCATATGGTTTATCACGTAACCACCCTTAAAATTTCCAAGTACCATTATAAAATTATAACACATAAAACCAATATAAAGGGATGATAACATTTCCACATTTCAATCACAATATATCATTTAAATATATTGAAAAAATAGAATCCTTTATCAAAACCATTTTCAATACCAAAGTACATAAAAGAGTATATGGTATTATTTTATTTTAAAAACATTACGGCTTGTTGAGGAAGCCAAAGATGAAAAAGTACTCACGGTGGCAGAAAAGGTCGTTGTCACCGCGTACGTTAAAAAAACATTCCTTTTTGTCATTTAGTAAAATGCTTCGTAGAAAAAGATTCCTTTTGTATAAAAGTAAAAGTCAAAGGGGTTTATACACCGAATAAAATATAGTTGTGTATAAAAAGAAATATGCCTCAATGAAAGGAGATTTAGACGAATTCCTTTACAAAGACGGTATCCTTGGATTAAGGATAAAGCAATTACATAATTATGTGTGAAAAATGAATAAACCAAATATAAGTGGATATTATGTGTAAAACAATCAGAGGCTATTCACACATATTCATAGAACGACATATTCAAGGAGTATAAGTTTATCCCAAAGAATCAAATTTGGGTTAAGAAGTTCCCTTGCAAAAATTTGACAGCCAAATGGCGTCACTACAAAATTCAGAAAATGAGTTGATGAGATATAAAAATGGTATCTCATCAGATGGAAATAAAGTTTAAATCAATAAGGATATAGAAGAACATATCCCAACATAATAGTATGTGAATTAAAAGACATAACAAAAGAAGTCTTTTAAAAAGTGGAGGGTGAATGTTTCTCTTACTGTCATGGGTATCTTTCGAAACATACACCCCGTGAAAGAAAGACAATACAACATTGATGTAAATACTCATAAATGAAAGTATTATATACAATGAGTAAAATAATGGGCAGTACATACACCACTAAAAGGAAATTGTGGAAAATGTAGCATAAATCTCATGGGAATAAAAGTAAGATGAAAAATCCCTTACCAAAACTCGGCAGCCTAATGAAGCCACATAAAACTTACAAAAATGGATTGATGAGATCAAAGAGGGTATCTCATAATATTAACATAAAGTTTATATAAAGAGGAATATAAAAGAACATCCCCCAACATAATAAATAAAATCTTAAAAGAAGTGACATAAAAGAGAGTACTTAAAAAGAAAGAGAGAGGTTAGATCTCTTACGAAAATTCGGCAGCCTAACGGCGCCACTCAAAACTTCCAAAATGGATTGATGAGAGAGAATAAGGCCTCTCATCATATGAAAATAAAAATTATAGTAAGAGTAATATAAAATGACATCCCAATTACAAGAAAGATGATCTTTAAAGGAATGACATAAAAGAGCGTACTTAAAAAGAAAGAGAGGAGTAGGATCCCTTACCTTGTGTCCGACTTGACTCGATCGTTCTTTAACGTCATGAATAATAAACTTGAGTTAATTTATAATTGCATAAGAACCTTTTTCAAGTTCATTATTCCTTTTATATCAATTATTGACATGTTATAAACATTATGTAATCATTTAAGTTAATAATGTTTGTTTTTTCGATATTTGGTTCTTAAGCCAAAAGTGGACTTCTTACAATTACATGTTGTTCGTGTGGTCAGAGGTTCTTTATATCCAGAATGGCATTCCTGATTTGTATATCATATATATCATATATATCCAGAATATAAATGTATTTATAATATTACATAATCATTTAGAGGTAAAAAATGAAATGCACCGTTCATGGAGACGGTAAGCCGTACGTACGCATGAACGCTACTTTCATTTCTATGTCATATTAATGGAATTAAAACTAAATGAGAGATGTGTATATTTTTAATTCCAGAATTATATTCATACTTTAGATGTATCATACATCATATATATCCATTATATGTACTTATAATAGTAAATTACATTTGAGGATAAGAAATGAAATGCACCATTAATGGAGACGGTAAGCCGTACGTACGCATGAACGCTACTTTCATTTATATATCATACTTTAATGGAAAGAAAAAAATAATGATATAAAGGTATATTATAATTCCAGTATGAAATAATATATAATAACTTTAAATCCATCCTTTATAAATCCCACATATGGCATTAACGAATCAAATCACTTTGAGGGGGCGGTAGTCCGCACTTCCTAAAATGAAGATATCACGTATACCCATAATGGAAGCCATAAAGGTATTCCACAAATGAAAAATACAGATGATTAAGTAAAACATAAAAATATTATATATCATATATAAACATAGTGACATCTTAATGGCCTCCTTTGAAGGTGTTATATGAGTGTTGAACAATCATCGTTTCGTGAGGCAGAAATTCGCCATCCACAGAAACTGTATGTTATTTAACCATTAGATGAAGGTGTGTGTAAGTGATGCTCGAATACTTATTATAACAAGATCCTAGTATATTGAAGATACTGGAGTTTTTACAAAAAGAAAATAATAAAAAGAGTTTAGGGGTTTGGAGAAGCAAACTAAAACAAAAGAGCACAAGTGAAGACATTACCTTAAAATTGGGAAACTCCCTTTGGTTTGAACCAAATGTGTTTCTTGAAGAGCTTAATGCCTAAGTTAAGGCTTCTAGGATGAGGATAGGGATGTGGAGAGACAAAAGGATCAGAGTTTTTCTGAAACAAAGGCTTGAGAGGTGTGGTTAAGGTGGTAGAGGTGGGGGCCTTTTATAAGAGGAGAGGAGGGGCACTCTTGGTAAAGTATAAAATGTTACTTTATTTTCAAATGGTTTTCGGATTTCAATGGTCCCACATTGATTTTTTTCGAGGATAAGGTGATAAGGGTTCTAAATACACCCATCCAATAGGTTTTTGATATGTGTAGGTCCTATATTTTTCATTATCTTTCCATTTTATTTAAATCGTTTAATATTGAGGTCATCGCTGCATCATCATGATGTCATAACGAATTTAATTTATTTAAGGTCTAAAAATTATAAAAAAAATACTATGATGTTGGAAATCTTTTTATCTTTCCAATGACTATTTATAGTCAAAATTCTGACTTTTATAACCACATGTAAAAATTGTTTTAGTAAAAACAAATCATGTTTGTGACATTTTTATTTTAACTTTAAATAAAAGGAATAAATGTCATTATCAAACCCAAGTGGCTCCATGGGGTACCACAAATCGACCCATGGGTTGTCTTGGTTGGCCATAACTCATCCAATAGGGTTAGGACATGTGTCAAGAAATTTTCATTTTATTATAATATCATTTTTACCTTAAATCACACTAATTACCTTTAATCGTGATTAATAAAACTTAAAAGTTACTTTTCATCAAAAATTATTTTCATCCCATTGAACCAAAATTTACTTAACAATTAAAATCATTTAAATTGGATTTTTTAAATTCAAATCACAGAAGTGGTAAAGTCCTATTTAAACGAAAATTCAAATTTTGTAACCACAACTTTGTGGTTTCATTATTCATCAAAAAATTGATGTTTTTCAGAAAAATACCAAAAATTCACCCTAAGCTATATTTGATATTCCAAATTCAAAAATAATTTCTATTTTACCAAATTCATAACATAGAATTTTCATTAATTAATTTTATAATTAAACCCCGCTGTTAAAACAAATAGCGTGTTTTTAAGAAATAATATCTTTCAAAAGATTGACACTCGTTTAAGTCCAACCTTAAAGTGGTATTAAATAAAATGACCACCATTGGATTAAATGGTAAAAATATATTCTATTTACACTTTAAAACCAATTATAAAGATAATCTAGTCATATAAATAAATTATATTAAAAAGAGGTTTTGAATTAAAATACAACATTTTTCCCTATTCATTAAAAAATATGAACTTTATCAGAAAAATACCAAAAATTTACAAAAAGTAAGTTTTGATGTGACGATTCTAAAGAAGAATTTTATTTTGTCAAATATAACACTTAAAATTGTAAAAAAGTGGATTTAAAAGAGGTTCTCCATCAAAAGGCGGTTAATCGACCTTTTATAGAATATTAGTCTGTCTACGCTTAAAATTGGATTCATTCGCATTTTAATCCTCTAACATTTATTGTAAAGAGTAAAAATATTTGACAAACATATATAATAATTTTGTAGTTAGTTCTATTCATTCCCTCCATTCCAACAACTAGGCATTAACTACCATTTAAAATAATATTATTTTATTATTAGAGTGCAACGTAAGATTCCCAAAAAACTCGTTGTTGTGTGTTGGGTACGCCATCGAGCATAGCGTCCCCTTTAATGTTATATTAATATTTTATTCACAAATATGGATAAATGTGAAAATGTAATACTCTTTATTTACCTGGGGTGTTACATCCTTCCCCCCTTTTGGGAATTGCGTCCTTACAATTTTAAAATTGGGCTTGGATACTTCATTGAAAGCCCCCCATCGGAAAAGTAGTAAATTAAACTATCACTTTAAAAGAATGAAAGGAAATTACAAAGGTCACCCGAGTTAACCCATACTAGGATTCCAAGTATGAAAATATGGACATGGAGGAAAAAACAAAGGGTCATGTTCTGATGGAGAGTGATAGTAAACATGTCCAGGAGAATGTTAACCATAAGAAAATCACAAACTTGTGATGGGTTAAACGGTATTCGATTCCCCAGTATGAAAAGTTAACAGAAAACATTTTTGTTTTAAGTTATTTTTCATGGAGGAATTTATTTCTGAGCTTTACTAAATCATAATGAAACATACTTACTTGTCATGTAGACTTTCAACTTTTACTAGATTCCTTAATCAAACACATATTTTCTCCAAAAGATGGGTATTTAGGAAGACTTGTTCGCATTAAGAGTACTATAATCAATTTCTAGAGAATCACCTAATCCACAAAAGAGAACTATACACTTCCCATGTCTTTAGACTCTAACCAAAACCAAAACCAAAACGGTTAGTACAAGATCAGATAATCCAGAAAAGGATAACCCTTTATAAAAAGAAAATCTATTCTTAATCTCCAAAATTTGTCCAACAAATCCCAAAGTTCAACGAAGACCATTAGATAAACAATTTGTCCATAAAATTCCTCAAAGTAAACCAAACTAAGATTGAAACCAAAATATTTGAAGGATTTAGTCACATAGTCTTCCAAGTTAAGTCGTATCATTTATCTCCAAAAAAACATTAGTTGCTCCTAAAGTCTCGCATTGAAAATTAATTAACCTAATCACATATCCTCAATGATAAGTTAATAAATTACCATAGATATCCCAAAATCAACATACTATTAATTCATAAAATCATTTTACTAAAAATAATTAGTGAAAATAACCAGGGACTTCACGTTGTCCAGCGGTCGACAATAAATACCCATTGCACTTTGGTTGTGGGTTCAATTCCCGCAGCCTTGTCCGATGCGACGGGTTGTCACATGGTCTGCGTGTTGTCCTTTTTCCAAAACTACATAATTCTGAAAACATTCCCCAATAACGAGATAAAATCTTAAAAAATAACCATAATGTAATTTAACCTCAATTTTATCTCACGACTTTCACTTTCCATCATTACATATAGTAACCCACAATTACCTCGAATGTAAGGATCATATAAACCCAAATGGTTCTTTATAACTATGTTCACAAAAGAATAGATTACTATTCTTTGAATAAAATTTTCATATATCAAACATCAGTGTTACACATACTATAAAAAGTCTTCTAATATACTCTATCATCAAAAGACACTTAATACTCTTAAGAATTTCACCATAACTCTTGAAGCCCTTATATATTGACTTCTTACTTATTCAACATTCTTCATGATCCATTAACAATTCCTTTCCAACTTATTCCGAAATACTTCTTTCCTTCAAACAAAATCATGAATCATATCCTAATATTCCAAAATAGAAAACAAAATCGAAGAAATAATCCATACCTTTGATTGGTCATTGTCAGTTTCTTCATCCTCAATCGGAATGGCATTAGGTATTGGTAAATGAGTATTTGTATGATCTTGGTGATCCCATTCACGAAACATCTTCATAAGACATGTGTTTGCATAATGACCATGCACACCAAATTTAAAACATTCAATTGATCCCTCAGAAATAACTTCTTTCCCTTTCCACGAGTCAACTGGATGCTTCCTTTTTCCATGGAAGGTTCTTGCTTTATGACCATCATTTCCACATCTATAGAATATTTCTGTCCCTTTGAAACATTTTCTTAGGTGTTTCTTTCCACATCTATGACACATAGGTTTTTGAACACACTTACCATTATGGTTATTACCTGTAGTTCCGTAGGGATTTGTTTCTCGCATATATGATTCCTTATAGAAATAACCAAGGTTTAGGTGGTCAATCATGACTCTAGATAGTTGGTTGAGGATAAACAAAAGAGTTCTCATTTCAGCTCCCATATCATTCAGTTGCTCGCTCAGAAAACTGTCACAGTTTCCTTCACATCCACCGTTACATTGGTGCCTTCTAGATCCAGCCATTTACTAAAACCAAAAAGGTCAGTGTGAGTATATTAACAAAACCATCATGTACTAAATAGGAAGATAAACACTAAGATATACTTACTCATTCACCTTATCTAAAACTAGGACTGTTTATGAAATCCTAACCATTATGGACATGTCACTTATGCTTAAAGAATACCCTAACCTCTAAAGTTATCTAAACCGACCTCTGATACCAACTATAAGGCCCCAGCCTTAAACCTTACATAATATTTAATTAAATGAATAATTCACATTGAAGATATTTTCAGGTTTAGGGTTTTAGAGAATTAGTACATAACTATTACATCTCAAAAGATTACAAAGTAGACACTTCTACTAAGTTTCCATAAAATAAAAAACTCTTAAAAAGAAACATGTCTAGTTCCATGTTTTAGGCTGAATGACTTTCCCTTGATCCCATACTTGACCCTATTCCATGTTAAGTCCTGTGAAAAACATTTTAAAAACGTTGGATGATCATAAAAATCTCAGTAAGGGATACACAAAGAATGAAAACTGTTAGTTTTTCAAAACAACAAGTAAACCATGTATACTTTATCAAAGTAATACTTTTCACCTTTTCGTAGTAGTAAAAACTCGTCAATGAATAAATGTTCATTACTTACCCTTATGTAAACAAAATATTACCATAAAATCCATATAAATATCAGATAACATATAAAGGTAACTTGGGATATAAACATACTTAAGTGGAATAACTTTATGGTCGACTTCCACACATATCACTTAATGGAATAGCCATTCGTCCAACTTCCATACATACTTAATGGAATAGCCATACAGCCAACTTCAATACCCAATGCATTTGAGGTTATAACGTAACCACCCGTCCTAGTATTCAAGACACCACCCGTCATATGGTTTATCACGTAACCACCCGTAAAATGTCCAAGTACCATTATAAAATTATAACACATAAAACCAATATAAAAGAATGATAACATTTCCACATTTCAATCACAATATATCATTTAAATACATTGAAAAAATAGAATCCTTTATCAAAACCATTTTCAATACCAAAATACATAAAAGAGTATATGGTATTATTTTATTTTAAAAACATTACAACTTGTTGAGGAAGCCAAATATCAAAAAGTACTCGCCGCGGCAGAAAAGGTCGTTGTCACCGCATATGTTAAAAGAAACATTCCTTTTTGTCGTTTAATAAAACACTTCGTAGAAAAATATTCCTTTTGTATAAAAGTAAAATTCAAAGGGGTTTATACACCGAATAAAAGATAGTTGTGTATAAAACGAAATATGCCTCAATGAAAGGAGATTGAGACGATGTCCCTTAAAAAGACAGTATCCTTGGATTAAGGATAAATCAATTACATAATTATGTTTGACAAACGAATACACCAAATATAAGTGGATATTGACTGTAAAACAATCAGAGGTTATTCAAACATATTCATAGAACGTCATATTCAAGGAGTATATGTTTATCCCAAAGAATCAAATTTGGGTTAAGAAGTTCCCTTGCAAAAATTTGACAGCCTAATGGCGTCACTACAAAATTCAAAAAATGAGTTGATGAGAGATAAAAAGGGTATCTCATCACATGGAAATAAAATTTAAATCAATAAGGATATAGAAGAACATATCCCAACATAATAGTATATGAATTAATAGACATAACAAAAGAAGTCTTTTAAAAAGAGGAGGGTGAAAGGTTCCCTTACCGACATGGGTATCTTTCGAAACATACACCCCGTGAAAGAAGGACAATAAAACATTGATGTAAATACTCATAAATGAAATTATATTACACAATGAGTAAAATAATGGGCAGTACATACACCACTCAAAGGAAATTGTGGCAAATTTATCATAAATCTCACGGGAATACAAGTGAGATGAAAAATCCCTTACAAAAACTCGACAGCCTAACGACGCCACATAAAACTTACAAAAATGGATTGATGAGATAAAATAGGGTATCTCATAATATTAAAATAATGTTTATAGAAATAGGAATATAAAATAACATCCCCCAACATAACAAATAGGAGCTTAAAATAAGTGACATAAAGTAGAGTACTTAAAAATAAAGAGAGAGGTTAGATCTCTTACAAAAATTCGGCAGCCTAAAGGCACCACTCAAAACTTCCAAAATGGATTATTGAGAGAGAATATGGTCTCTCATCATATGAAAATAAAATTTACAGTACAAGTAACATAAAATAACATCCCAATAACAAGAAAGATGATCTTTAAAGGAATGACATAAAAGAGCGAACTTAAAAAGAAAAGAGAGGAGTAAGATCCCTTATCTCGGGTCCGACTTGACTCGATCGTTCTTTAACGTCCTGAATAATAAACTTGAGTTAATTTATACTTTCTAAATAACTTTTTTCAAGTTCATTATTCATTTTATATCAATTATTGACATGTTATAAACATTATGTAATCATTTGTGTTAATAATGTTTGTTTTGTCGATATTTGGTTCTTAAGTCAAAAGTGGACTTCTTACCATTACATGTTGTTCGTGTGGTCAAAGGTTATTTTTATCCAGAATGAAATTCCTTATTTGGATATCATATATATCATATATATCCATCATATATTTGTATTTATAATATTACATAATCATTTAGAGATAAGAAATGAAATGCACGATTCATGGAGACGGTAAGCCGTACGTACGCATGAACACTACTTTCATTTCTATGTCATATTAATGGAATTAAAACTAAATAAGAGATGTGTATATTTTCAATTATAGAATTATATTCATCCTTTAGATGTACAATAAATAATATATATCCATAATATGTACTTATAATAGTACATTACATTTGAGGATAAGAAATGAAATGCACCGTTCATGGAGACGGTAAGCCGTACGTACGCATGAACGCAACTTTCATTTCTATCATATACTTTAATGGAAAGAAAACAATAATGATATAAAGTTATATTATAATTCCAGTATAACATAATATATAATAACTTTAAATCCACACTTTATACATCCCACATATGGCATTAACGAATCAAATCACTTTGAGGGGGCGGTAGTCTGCACTTCCTAAAATGAAGATATCGTGTATACCCATAATGGAAGCCATAAAGGTATGCCACAAATGAAAAATACAGAAGCTTAAGTAAAACATAAAAATATTATATATCATATATAAACATAGTGACATCTTAATGGCCACATTTGAAGGTTTTATATGAGTGTTGAACAATCATCGTTTCGTGAGGCAGAAATTTGGCATCCACAGAAACTATATGTTATTTAACCATTAGATGAAGGTGTGTGTAAGTTTAGCCCGAATACTTATTATAAAAACATCCTAGTATATTTAAGATACTTGAGTTGTTAGAAAAGTAAATAACAAAAAGAGTTTAGGGGGTCGGAGAAGCAAACTAAAACAAAAGAGCAGAAGTGAAGACGTTACCTTAAAATATGGTAACTCCCTTTGGTTTGAACGAAAAGGGTTTCTTGAAGAGCTTAATGCCTAAGTTAAGGCTTCTAGGATGAGGATAGGGATGTGTAGAGACAAATGATCAGATCTTGTCCGAACCAAAGGCTTGAGAGGTGTGGGTAAGGTGGTAGAGGCGGGGGCCTTTTATAAGAGGAGAGGAGGGGCACTCTTGGTAAAGTATAAAATGTTACTTTATTTTCAAATGGTTCTGGGATTTTAATGGTCCCAAATTGATTTTTTTCTAGGATAAGGTGATAAGGGTTCTCAATCCACCCATCTAATAGGTTTTTGATATGTGTAGGTCCTATATTTTGCTTTATCTTTCCATTTTATTTAAATCATTGAATAATGAGGTCATCGCTGCATCATCATGATGTCATGAAGAATTTAATTTATTTAAGGTCTAAAAATTATAAAAAAAATACTATGATGTAGGAAATCTTTTTATCTATCCATTGACTACTTATAGTCAAAATTATGACTTGTATAACCACATGTAAATTTTTTTTAGTAAAAACAAATCATGTTTGTGACAAATTTATTTTAACTTTAAATAAAAGGCATAAATGTCAGTATCAAACCCAGGTGGCTCCATGGGGTACCAAAAATAGACCCATGGGTTGTATTGGTCGGCCATAACTCATCCAATAGGGTTAGGATGTGTGTCAAGATATTTTAATTTTATTATAATATAATATTTACCCTAAATCACACTAATTACCTTTAATCGCGATTAATAAAACTTAAAAGTTACTTTTCATAAAAAATTATTTTCATCCCATTGAACCACATTTTACTTAACAGTTAAAATCATTTAAATTGGAATTTTTAAATTCAAATCACATAAGTGGTAAAGTCCCATTTAAATGAAAATTCAAATTTTGTAACCACCACTTTGTGGTTTCACTATTCATAAAAAAATTGAAGTTTTTCAGAAAAATACCAAAAATTCACCCTAAGGTATATTTGATATTCCAAATTCAAAAATGAATTCTATTTTACCAAATTAATAACATAGAATTTGCATTAATTAATTTTATAATTAAACCCCGTTGTTAAAACAAATAGCGTGTTTTTAAAAAACAATATCTTTCAAAAGATTGACACTCGTTTAAGTCTAACCTAAAAGTGGTATTAAATAAAATGTCCACCATTGGATTAAATGGTAAAAATATATTCTATTTACAATTTAAAACCAATTATAAAGATAATCTATTCATATAAATAAATTGGATTAAAAAGAGGTTTTGAATTAAAATATAACATTTTTCATTATTCATTTAAAAAATATGAACTTTATCAGAAAAATACCAAAAATTTACACAAAGTAAATTTTGATGTGCCGATTCTAAAGAAAAATTTAATTTTCTCAAATATAACACATAAAATTGTCAAAAAGTGGATTTAAAAGAGGTTCGCCATCAAAAGGCGGTTAATCGACCTTTTAAAGAATATTAGACAGTCTACGCTTAAAATTGGATTCATTCGCATTTTTATTCCTCTAACATTTATTGTAAAGAGTAAAAATATTTGACAAACATATATAATAATTTTGTAGTTAGTTCTGTTCATTCCCTCCATTCCAACGGCTAGGCATTAACTACCATTTAAAATAATATTATTTTATTATTAGAGTGCAACGTATGATTCTCAAGAAACTCGTTGTTTCGTGTTGGGTACGCCATCAAGCATAGTGTCCCCTTTAAAGTTATATTAATATTTTATTCAAAAATATGATTAAATGTGAAAATGTCATACTCTTTATTTACCTGGGGTGTTACATCCTTCCCCCCTTTTGGGAATTGCGTCCTCACAATTTTAAAATTGTTCTTGGATACTTCATTGAAAGCCCCCCATTGGAAAAAGAGTAAATTAAACTATCACCTTAAAATAAAGAAAGGAAAGTACAAAGGTCACCCGAGTTAACCCATACTAGGATTCCAAGTATGAAAATATGGGCATGGAGGAAAAAACAAAGGGTCATGTTCTGATGGAGAGTGATAGTAAACATGTCCAGGAGAATGTTAACCATAAGAAAATCACAAACTTGTGATGGGTTAAACGGTATTCGATTCCCCAATAGGAAAAGTTAACATACAACATTTTTGTTTTAAGTTACTTTTCATGGAGGAATTTATTTTTGAGCTTAACTAAATCATAATGAAACATACTTACTTCTCATGTAGACTTTCAACTTTTACTAGATTCCTTAATCAAACTCATATTTTCTCCAAAAGATGGGTATTTAGGAAGACTTGTTCGCATTAAGAGTACTATAATCAATTTCTAGAGAATCACCTAATCCACAAAAGAGAACTATAATCTTCCCATGTCTTTAGACTCTAACCAAAAACAAAACCAAAGAGGTTAGTACAAGATTAGATAATCCAGAAAAGGATAACCCTTTATAAAAATAAAATCTATTCTTAATGTCCAAAATTTGTCCAACAAAACCCAGAGTTCAACGAGGACCATTCGATAAACAATTTGTCCATAAAATTCCTCAAAGTAAACCAAACTAAGATTGAAACCCAAATATTTTAAGTATTTAGTCACATAGACTTCCAAGTTAAGTCGTAACATTTATCTCCAAAAAAACATTAGTTGCTCCTAAAGTCTCGCATTGAAAAGTAATTAACCTAATCACATATCCTCCATGATAAGTTAATAAATTTCCATAGATATCCAAAAATCAACATAGTTTTAATTCATATAATCATTTAACTAAAAAGAATTAGTCAAACTAACCAGGGACTTCACGTAGTCCAGCGGTGGGTGATATATACCCATTGCACTTTGGTTGTGGGTTCGATTCCCACAGCCTTGTCCGACGCGACGGGTTGTCACATGGTCTACATGTTGTCCTTTTTCCAAAACTACATAATTCTTAAAACCTTCCCCAATAACGAGATAAAATCTTAAAAAATAACCATAATGTAATTTAACCTCAATTTTATCTCATGAATTTCACTTTCCATCATTACATATAGTAACCCATAATTACCTCGAAAGTAAGGATCATATAAACCCAAATGGTTCTTTATAACTATGTCCACAAAAGAACAGATTACTATTCTTTGAATAAAATTTTCATATATCAAACATCAGTGTTACACATACTATAAAAAGTCTTCTAATGTACCCCATCATCAAAAGACACTTAATACTCTTAATAATTTCACCATAACTCTTGAAGCCCTTATATGTTGACTTATTACTCATTCAACATTCTTCATGATCCATTAACCATTCCTTTCCAACTTATTCTGAAATACTTCTTTCCTACAAACAAAATCATGAATCATATCCTAAGATTCCAAAATAGAAAACAAAAGTTAAGAAATAATCCATACCTTTGATTGGTCATTGTCAGTTTCTTCATCCTCAATCGGAATGGAATTAGGTATTGGTAAACGAGTATTTGTATGATCTTGGTGATCCCATTCACGAAACCTCTTCATAGGACATGTGTTTGCATAATGACCATGCACACCACATTTAAAACATTCAATTGATCCCTCAGAAATAACTTATTTCCCTTTCCTCGAGTCAACTGGATGCTTCCATTTTCCCTTGAAGGTTCTTTCTTTATGACCTTCATTTCCACATCTATAGCATATTTCTATCCATTTGAAACATTTTCCGAGGTGTTTTTTTCCACATCTAAGACACATTGGTTTTTGAACACACTTACCTTTATGATTATTACCTATAGTTCCGTAGGGATTTTTTCCTCGCATATATGATGCCTTATAGAAATCACCAAGGTTTAGGTGGTCAATAATGACTCCAGATAGTTGGTTGAGGATAAACACAAGAGTTCTCATTGCATCTCCAATATCATTCAGTTGCTCTCTCAGAAAACTGTCACAGTTTCCTTCACATCCACCGTTACTTTGGAGCCTAATAGATCCAGCCATTTACTAAAACCAAAAAGGCCAGTGTGAGTATATCAACAAAACCATCATGTACTAAAGAGGAAGATAAACACTAAGATATACTTACTCATTCACTTTATCTAAAACTAGGTCTGTTTATGAAATCCTAACCATTATGGTCATGTCACTTATGATTAAAGAATACCCTAACCTCTAAAGTTATCTAAACTGACCTCTGATACCAACTATAAGGCCCCAGCCTTAAACCTTAATTAATATTGAATTAAATGAATAATTCACATTGAGGATCTTTTCAGGTTTAGAGTTTTAGATAATTAGGGCATAACTATTACATCTCAAAAGATTAAAAAGTAGACACTTCTACTAAGTTTCCATAAAATAAAAAACTCTTAAAAAGAAACATGTCTAGTTCCATGTTTTAGGTTGCATGACTTTCCCTTGATCCCATCCTTGACCCTATTCCACGTTAAGTCCTGTGAAAAACATTTCAAAAACTTTGGATGAGCATAAAAAGCTCAGTAAGGGATACACAAATAATGAAAACTGTTAGTTTTTCAAAACAACAAGTAAACCATGTATACTTTATTAAAGTAATAATTTTCACCTTTTCGAAGTAGTAAAAACTCTTCACTGAGTAAAAGTTCATTACTTACCCTTCTGTAAACAAAAGATTACCATAAAACCCATATTAAGAACACATAACATATAAAGGTAACTTGGGACATAAACATACTTAAGTGGAATAACCATAAGGTCGACTTCCACACATATCACTTAATGGAATAGCCATTCGGCCAACTTCCATACATACTTAATGGAATAGCCATACGACCGACTTCTATACCCAATGCATTGGAGGTTATAACGTAACCACCCATCCTGGTATTCACGGCACCACCCGTCATATGGTTTATCACATAACCACCCGTAAAATGTCCAAGTACCATTATAAAATTATAACACATAAAACCAATATGAAGGAATGATAACATTTCCACATTTCAATCACAATATATCATTTAAATATATTGACAAAATAGAATCCTTTATCAAAACCATTTTCAATACCAAAATACATAAAAGAGTATATGGTATTATTTTATTTTAAAAACATTACGGCTTGTTGAGGAAGCCAAATATCAAAAAGTACTCGCGGCAGCAGAAAAGGTCGTTGTGACCGCGTACGTTAAAAGAAACATTCCTTTTTGTCGTTTAGTAAAACGCATCATAGAAAAAGATTACTTTTGTATAAAAGTAAAAGTAAAAGGGGTTTATACACCGAATAAAAGATAGTTGTGTATAAAATGAAATATGCCTCAATTAAAGAATATTGAGACGAAGTCCCTTACAAAGACGGTATCCTTGGATTAAGGATAAATGAATTACATAATTATGTGTGAAAAACGAATACACCAAATATAAGTGGATATTAAGTGTAAAACAATCAGAGGTTACCCACACATATTCATCGAACGACATATTCAAGGAGTATAAGTTTATCCCAAATAATCAAATTTGGGTTAAGAAGTTCCCTTTCAAAAATTTGACAGCCTAATGGCGTCACTACAAAATTCAGAAAATGAGTTGATGAGAGATAAAAAGGGTATCTCATCACATGGAAATAAAATTTAAATCAATATGGATATATAAGAACATATACCAACATAATAGTATGTGAATTAAAATACATAACAAAAGAAGTCTTTTAAAATGAGAAGGGTGAAAGGTTCCCTTACCGACATGGGTATCTTTCGAAACATACACCCCGTGAAAGAAGGACAATACAAGATTGATGTAAATAATAATAAATGAAATTATATTACACAATGAGTAAAATAATGGGAATTACATAAACCACTCAAAGGAAATTGTGGCAAATGTAGCATAAATCTCACGGGAATAAAAGTGAGATGAAAAATCCCTTACAAAAACTCGACAGCCTAACGACGCCACATAAAACTTACAAAAATGGATTGATGATATCGAATAGGGTATCTCATAATATTAACATAAAGTTTATAGGAAGAGGAATATAAAATAACATCCCCAACATAACAAAGAGGATCTTAAAAGAAGTGACATAAAGGAGAGTACTTAAAAATAAAGAGAGAGGTAAGATCTCTTATGAAAATTCAGCAGCCTAACGGCACCACTCAAAACTTCCAAAATAGATTGATGAGAGAGAATGGGGTCTCTCATCATATGAAAATAAAAATTGCAGTAAGAGTAATATAAAATAAAATCCCAATAACAATAAAGATGATCTTTAAAGGAATGACATAAAAGAGCATACTTAAAAAGTAAGAGAGGAGTAAGATCCCTTACCTTGGGTCCGACTTGACTCGATCGTTCTTTAACGTCCTGAATAATAAAATTGAGTTAATTTATACTTGCTTAAGAACCTTTTTCAAGTTCATTATTCCTTTTAAATCAATTATTGACATGTTATAAACATTATGTAATCATTTAAGTTAATAATGTTTGTTTTGTTGATATTTGGTTCTTAAGTCAAAAGTCGACTTCTTACAATTACATGTTGTTCGTGTGGTCAAAGGTTTTTTATATCCAGAATGACATTACTGATTTGGATATCATATATATCATATATATCCAGCATATAAATTTATTTATAATATTACATAATCATTTAGAGGTAATAAATGAAATGCACCGTTCATGGAGACCGTCAGCC
Source organism: Viscum album (assembly GCA_963277665.1). Lineage (NCBI taxonomy): Eukaryota > Viridiplantae > Streptophyta > Magnoliopsida > Santalales > Viscaceae > Viscum > Viscum album. The sequence continues at coordinate 1,312,615,733 of OY728126.1, read as the reverse complement.
GTACGTACGCATGAACACTACTTTCATTTCTATGTCATATTAATGGAATTAAAACTAAATGAGATATGTGAATATTTTTAATTCCAGATTTATATTCATCCTTTATATGTATCATACATCATATATATCCATTATATGTACTTATAATAGTACATTACATTTGAGGATAAGAAATGAAATGAACCGTTCATGGAGACGGTAAGCCGTACGTACGCATGAACGCTACATTCATTTCTATCTCATACTTTAATGGAAGGAAAAAAATAATGATATAAAGTTATATTATAATTCACCTATAACATAATATATAATAACTTTAAATCCATACTTTATACATCCCACATATGGCATTAACGAATCAAATCACTTTGAGTGGGCGGTAGTCCGCACTTCCTAAAATGAAGATATCACGTATACCCATAATGGAAGCCATAAAGGTATGACACAAATGAAAAATACAGAAGCTTAAGTAAAACATAAAAATATTATATATCATATATAAACATAGTGACCTTTTAATGGTCACCTTTGATGGTGTTACATGAGTGTTGAACAATCCTCGTTTCGTGAGGCAGAAATTCACCATCCACAGAAACTGTATGTTATTTAACCATTAGATGAAGGTGTGTGTAAGTGATGCTAGAATACATATTATAACAACATCCTATTATATTTAAGATGCTGGAGTTGTTACAAAATAAAAGAATAAAAAGAGTTTAGGGGGTTGGAGAAGGAAACTAAAAAAAAAGAGCACAAGTGAAGACATTACCTTAAAATTGGGTAACTCCCTTTGGTTTGAACCAAAAGGGTTTCTTGAAGAGCTTACTGCCTAAGTTAAGGATTATTGGATATGGAGAGGGATGTGTAGAGACAAAATGATCAGATATTGGCCGAACCAAAGGCTTGAGAGGTGTGGGTAAGGTGGTAGAGGTGGGGGCCTTTTATAAGAGGATTTGAGGGGCACTCTTGGTAATATTTAAAATGTTACTTTATTTTCAAATGGTTTTCGGATTTTAATGGTCCCAGATTGATTTGTTTCGAGGATAAGGTGATAAGGGTTCTTAATCCACCCATCCAATAGGTTTTTGACATGTTTAGGTCCTAGATTTTGCATTATCATTTCATTTTATTTAAATCGTTAAATAATGAGGTCATCGCAGCATCATCATGATGTCACAAAGATTTCAATTTATATAAAGTCTAAAAATTATAAAAAACTACTATGATATAGGAAATATTTTTATCTTTCCAATGACTATTTATAGTCAAAATTCTAACTTGTATAACCACATGTAAAAATTGTTTTAGTAAAAACAAATCATGTTTGTGACATTTTTATTTTAACTTTAAATAAAAGGAATAAATGTCATTATCAAACCCAAGTGGATCCATGGGGTACCAAAAATCGACCCATGGGTTTTCTTGGTCGGACATAACTCATCCAATAGGGTTAGGACATGTGTCAAGATATTTTCATTTTATTATAATATCATTTTTACCTTAAATCACACTAATTACCTTTAATCACGATTAATAAAACTTAAAAGTTACTTTTCATCAAAAATTATTTTCATCCCATTGAACCACATTTTACTTAACAATTAAAATCATTTAAATTGTATTTTTTGAATTCAAATCAAAGAAGTGCTAAAGTCCCATTTAAACGAAAATTCAAATTTTGTAACCACCACTTTGTGGTTTCACTATTTATCAAAAAATTGAAGTTTTTCAGAAAAATAACAAAATTTCACCCTAAGCTATATTTGATATTCCGAATTCAAAAATGATGTCTATTTTACCAAATTCATAACATAGAATTTGCATTAATTAATTTTATAATTAAACCCCTCTCTTAAAACGAATAGCGTGTTTTTAAGAAACAATATCTTTCATACGATTGACACTCGTTTAAGTCAAACAATAAATTGGTATTAAATAAAATGACCACCATTGTATTAAATGGTGAAAATATATTCTATTTACACTTTAAAACCAATTAGAAAGATAATCTAGTCATATAAATAAATTAGATTAAAAAGAGGTTTTTAATTAAAATACAACATTTTTCCCTATTCATTAAAAAATATGAACTTTATCAGAAAAATACCAAAAATTTACACAAAGTAAATTTTGATGTGCCGATTCTATAGAAGAATTTTATTTTGTCAAATATAACACATAAAATTGTAAAAAAGTGGATTTAAAAGAGGTTCTCCATCAAAAGGCGGTTAATCGACCTTTTAATGAATATTAGTCTGTCTACGCTTAAAATTGGATTCATTCTCATTTTAATCCTCTATCATTTATTGTAAAGAGTAAAAATATTTGACAAACATATATAATAATTTTGCAGTTAGTTCTTTTCATCCCCTCCATTACAATGTCTAGGCATTAACTACCATTTAAAGTAATATTATTTTATTATTAGAGTGCAACATAAGATTCCCAAAAAACTCGTTGTTGCGTGTTGGGTACGCCATCGAGCATAGCCTCCCCTTTAAAGTTATATTAATATTTTATTCAAAAATATGGATAAATGTGAAAATGTCACACTCTTTATTTACCTGGGGTGTTACATCAACACCCAGTTGGAATCCTATAAGGTAATTCGAGAGTTTTTTAGTTGTTGAGTACATTGTTGATTAGTTTATTTATCATAACATTTTTCATCGACCTCATCTCCTCTTTAGAAATATCCTACATTCACAAACCTTCTCATGTATCATGAATTTATTCAGGAATTAAAATTCATTTTAGACCAGCTTCAACATCATCATACCTCAATTAGAAAGTATCGTAACACTCATTCCAACTTCTTTCTTTCCTTCACATCATGAGTACAACTTTATGTGGACGGTAATTCTAGATATGATTTCCCAAAAAATTATTAGGCTGGGTAATATTTTTCTAGGTATGATCTTATGCTCCCCTTTTCTTCTATTCCTACAAGATATGATTGTACTGTGTACGATTATTTTTAGTTCAAAAAAAATCTTTCTTCTCTTCCACCTGTATACAATATATCTGGGTACAATTTGAAATACTTACTTTCCCTTTTCTTCTATCAAGATTTCATCATATGTTATTCAAAGAACATATGATTTATGTGAAATATAAATCAATAGAGAATCATCACATTTTATATTATTGTTATAGAGAATCCAATTATCTATCAAAACAACCACTTATTTTACACTAATTTATAGAGAATTTAATGACCATTTACTTTCAGTAAGATACATTCTCCATATAACCAATTATTTTATTCCAAATTAATGATGAATTCCTCATTATTATCATTTCACATATCGGATCCGATATGAGTCTGTTCAGAATCATTTATTTAAAACCACCTCTTCTCAATACATTGAAATATTCCTAAACAATGTGAGGTGATTTTATTTCTAAAAAAAATCCCTTGAAAATAAATGAAAATTTTAATACAGACTCCTTCCTCTTTAGCTTGGTACAAACAATTTCCATCATTGATTTTTTTTTCAACCAAGTTTCAAAAATCACTGAACTTTGTATCCTAATGCAATGAATTACATATCAATAATTCTAAGCCTACGTGAGCCAACTAATTTTAGTAAACAAGATTCAGTGATAGAAAACCCATTCTATAAAAAAGTAGGGATTTTGACTAAATTTTCCATTTTTTCACTCCTCATCTCTTCTTCAGCCTAATCATTTCACCATCCTCCATATAACACAAAAAAACTTCTTTCCCTACAACCACTCCAAAAAATAGTTAGAATTGTAAACACAAAAAATAATTATGAATTCACAGATTACCCACACCCCTCTATTTTTTTATGAAATGCATTCATTTATGATTCAACTCTTCCCCTTGACAATACAATCCAACATTAAAATGAATGAGGGGATACAAACACATACCTAAACCTCAATGAGAAAAATGATAGTCACCCTTGTTAAAACTCAATTTAGAAAACTATTCCTTAGTAATGGTTTTGTGATAATGCCAACAACTAATTAGAATGTTAGAACATAATCTAGCTTCAATTCATTCTTCTCCACTTGCTCTTTGATGACATAAGATTTGATATCAATATGTTTTGAATGAAAATGTTGAACTGGTTTCATGGTGACATTGATTGTATGTAACATACATGATATATTTTAAATCTAAATTTCATTTAACTTCTATTCATGCTTTTTTTTGGGGGTTTCCCCTACTTTTATAAAAAAATGGGTGAGTTTTCATGAATTGGGCCAAACTGTTAGCCCAATTCCAGATTTAAAAATAAATATTTATTCCTTTATAAATTCTTCATTTTTTTTAACAATTTTCATCAATTGAAATTCCAACTTGTCATCTCCAGACCTATGAACACCTCAAAATTAATTTGGACCATTTATAAATCTATAATCTTGGTGCGTTTTAGTTATTATTTAAGGGATTGGGCCTGGCCGAAATCCCATTTCCTACATTAAAAATAATTTTTAATTATTTAATAACTCATTATATTTTTAATTTTTTTCAGTGATTCAAACTCCCACCCAAGATCAACTACCTAAGGAACTCCCCCATTCTCGCCACCCTGAATTTGGAGCTCAATAGAATCACGAAATTGGGAGAAACTTCTCTTGATTTCACAAATCTCCCAGATTTGAGGACGTAAATTCATCCATTCATAACTACTTCTATTTTTAATATTTTCATCCATTCTAGTTCCTACATGATATCCCCATACATTTTCAAATCTCCCTTAAATTTTTATTTATTTTAAAATTCAGATTCTGGTGGATTTTGGGTCGTTTTCTTCAAGATTGTTTTCGGTAAAGGTTTATCTCTTCAATTCCTTCCTTCTACTTAGGGTTTCATTCCTCCTTCATAAATATATAGTGTTTCCAAAAGTTAGAGTTCATACCTAGGGTTTGATTTGGGGTATTTTTGGTTAAGTAATTTGGGTTAGGGTTTGTTTTCACTTCCTTGTGGTGTGGCAGAGGTGTGGTTGAGGTTTCACACCAAGATTCAAGGGTTTTGACTGAAAAGGTAGGTGGTTTCATGCGTAAACTATTATTGATGTGTTATTTTTCTATATTTACTCATTTTTTACATTCCTCATATGTTGGGTGTGCTGCGAAAACTGTTTATGATTTATTTGATTACGTGTTAAATTTTATAGTTTCTTTTTAACATGAAATTGGGTGTTTTCATGTGTAACTCATGGGGTATTATTTGTGTGTATTTTATAAATTATGGAATTGGTTTACTAAATCCTATTAGTCTTGAAAATTATGGTTTGTTAATGTATTAGTGTCATGTGGTCCTAAAAAGAAGGGCTTTGAATAGGTTTGACGTGTAAAACAATGTTATATTTCATGAGACCATTTTATGAAATGTGTGTTTTCATTTGTATCTTTTGTGGTATTATTCAATGTTATTCTATAACACTTGAACGTGGTTTTATAAATTTATCTTGGGCTTAAAATTATATTTTCTATAGGAATTGGTATGTTTTTGGTCTTAAATGGGGGGTTGGAAATGGTTTTGTTGTACAAGACATAGTTACACCCCTTGAATTTGTTTTATGAAAATTGTGAATGTTTTTTTGGTTAAACAATGTGGGTAAAAGTTTGTATATGTACTTTTTTTGGGGGTTCTGTTCACCTAATATGGGTTTTAAAGTTATGGTGGTTATTTAAGATGTCAAATATTTTTTTATAATGTTTTATAAAGTGCTAAAATGTATTAGAAAATGGAAAGAGAGCCACAAAACATGGTTGTGGGTTGTTTTGTGTGACTGTGTTCTGAAAAACGAATTTTGTTGATGAAATAGGTATTATATTATATTTGAGTGGGCTGTTATGTGAGTTATAATTTCTTGGAATGGTTTATAAAAACTGTTCATAGGATTTCTGGAAGTGTTAAAGAAATGTGGAAAGTGTTGTGGGCTATTTTGGTGTGAGTTGGATTTCAAAATCAATTTGAATGAAAACTGGAATTTTTTGACTTGTGTTGTATACATGTGGGATTTTTGGTGAATTTGTCATATAGAAATTATATTTTCATGTGAAAAGTATATTTCTGGACTTGTTGAACTTGTTTGAGCACAAAGGGAAAACCCGGGTATCTAGGTGGGTGGACGTGTACTAGTATGCTAGTGAATCAGTGGGGTTTAACCTTAGTTTCACTTAGAAATATTTAATCATAGAACTATAAATAAACTATTATGATGATTATTGGGGACCACTAGGTTATGGGTATGTTCCCTACTAGTGTATCATGCATGAAACCAGATATTTTTTATGGTTACTCTCACCAAGATTCGAGGTACCTGAGACCCACAACAAGCTAGTGCCTAGGGGTTATTACCTATTGATTGTGCTCATTAGATCCTTCATAATTACCGTCATCATATGGTTTATTTGGATATAAAATTCAGTATCTTTGGAATTTATTTTAATATTGTTTGTTATTTATATTTTTCCACTTGAAAATTGATTATTTTTAAGTTGCATATTTTAGAAATTGTAACTAGAAATTACATATTTTTTACAACTTGCATGCTTTTCGCCTTTGAATGTTTATCGCATGAAATATGATAGTGGTGGTATCCTAATACGCATTGGATCACACCCTACATACACCCTTGGGTTTAAGTAGACTTTTTTGTTTTTGTTTTCATAGGTTGGGTACAATTTTTTAGTTTCAGTGGTTCAGGTTTCTAAAAGGTCCTTGGTGGTGATGTTTTTTGGAGATGGATTGAGGGCGGTGCCCCTTGCCCTGAGGGTTATTGGTCTTTTTTTGTTTTGTTTTTAACTTTGTTATAGTCTTATTGAGTAGTTTTAAAATATGTAATTTTGTTCTGAATTCTTGTAAAAGATTGTCTGGTTTGAAAAATCCAGATTCATTTTATTAGATCCTTTTGTTGTTTTAAGTTTATAAACTTGAGTAAATCATTCCCAATTCTCATTTTATGATATCGATGAACTTGTTATAGCTCGTGGGGATTGGGAACGCCGTTCAGAATTTTTCACGGGCAGGGTTTGGTTCTGGTTTCGGTGGCAACCAAATTCGGTACGTGATAAAATGGTATCAGAGGATGTTCGCTCTCTTTGGGTCATATAATTTGGGGAATAGTTTGTATTGTCAAGAGTTTTGATTTTTGGGACTTGGTATTCTGGTTAGGAGTAGTGTAGCTGATCATCACACCTCATGACAGGATTCAAGTCACCAGGGGAAGTCGAGACTTTTTTGAGTAGTTTTATTTTCTTGATTTGGTTATGATTAGTCGAAATTAAAAGAGAGTTGGGTTAATGGTCTCAGTGAGCTCTCAGGGTCTGGAAAGATATGTGGAGCCAATGATATTTCCCTAGAACACTCTCTATGATGGTTAAGTGATTGGAATATGGACAACAACCATATATCCAAGTCACACATTGAAACTAGTTTCCTCTTGCATTGGCTTGTGTTATTTAGTTTTAATGGGATGAGATGTTTTGAAATTGATTTGAATAATATTAAATTGAGTTTTTTTGGAAGGTGTGTGCCTTTCTGAAAAGTTTTTTAATGCGGTAATTTGAGTTTGATTTTGTGGTAAGCAGTCTTGAGAAAAAGGATGCATTGGTTGATTGGTTTGGTTTTGAAAAGTGGAATGAGTTTTTGTATTAACCTTTGGTATTTTCAAAAGAAACCACATTAATGGGGTTATATGGGATGATGGATGGTAAATGTAATGACTAGATGGGTTTCGGGATGGATATGAGGAGGGTGCCCTTATTGTAGCAAAAACAGACATGTGTGAGAACCATGGGGTACCATTGGTGGATACGCTAACCGCTGAACTATTTTTTTTTAAAAACACGATTTTAAAGAAAAACATGATGTATTAATGAATATTTTGGGATGGTGTGTATTTTGTGTTTTTGAAAATGTTGATGTTGTGGGATGTTTTGAGTCTATGAACCCCCCCTGGTTGAACTGTGTTTTGGGATTGTGTTTGGTCGGTTAGCTGTGTTAAAGGTCTAGTTAGTGGTCTATTCTGAGAAATATTTTGGGATTCCTTTACACTGGTTAACATCATGGGTTTCATCTAGTGTGTGGTGTGTCTTGACTAATGGAACATTTTGGTTGGGTCCTTAGGTTCAATCGTTGGATAAGGTATTCCCCATTAAGGGTTAGTTCATAACTGAAGTGCAACCCATATTGTTTCTCCGTTGTAAAGTCTTCTAGATGATCAATATAAGGAATATTTTTTTTGAGATCTGGATATTGAGTCTACACCATTTAGTTTCTTGGTTTTTCTAATCCAATTATATCAGAATAGTGTTCATTGAAGGTTAAAAGAGGCCTTAGTTTATTAATCTACTTGATTCGTCGAAGGTGGAAGTGGTCTGGGGTTGTTAGTGTTGATGAGTGTCTTGATGGTGTCTAAGAGGGACTCAGGGTTTTCCATAGTTTCTTTGAAGCATGAGTTCCTGTTAAACCACCAGTATGGGAAATATGGTCACAATAGAATATTTTGGGCACATTCTAGAATTGTGTGTTGTTTAGGGATGTTTTATAAGTTCCTTTTCCATGCATTGTTTATATTAGTCGTAATGGTCATGTTTGGTTATTCCTTGTGATGTCATGTGCACAATTGACAGTAAAAGTGAAAGTCATGAAATCATCTTAGAGTCTCTCTTATGTTGGGAAAATGTCACCCTCGAGAAAACTAATAAATATTCCATTTTAGAGGAAGGTGAGTATAGGTGTTGTTTACATCTATTGTGTCCCAACTGAAAAAACAAGGTGTGATGTGTGTGCAACATTTAAGCCCTTGTTTTAGTGAAATATCAAGTTTGGGTAAAGTGAGCTTGGAATGTGTTATTTCTTGGAAAACTTATCTAGGATTGTGGTGTAGTTTTTGGTTGCTCCGAAGGAAGAATTCTCATTTAGGGGGTTTACAAAGCCTAACTGTGAGGCCGAAGATGCTTCAATCATTATGCTCCAGCCATAGGTCTCGGAGAAAAGCTGGCTCATTGTCAGGGGAAATCCCAGGGTTATTTAAACCCTTATACAATGTCTTATCCTCAACATTTAAGATAGGGAGAGTTTAATCCTCTGGTGTAATCATCTTTTCCATGTTTTTTCCATTCAGTGGAAATAGGTAGAGGGACTTATACCCATGACATCACCTAATGTCATTCCCTCCCCCTTTGGTTTCTATTGAGTCATTAGAGAATGGTTTGAAATTTGGATAGATGTGATAAGGACATAGTTTGTGCACGATTAGTAGTGACCATGTTACAGGAAGCCATTCATAATGAATGATCTACACAATAAGTGCACGATTTCCCAAACTGTGCGTACTAACCCTATGCCCTTCTCAAATCTTTAATTTTTTTGGGTCTTTCTATATCGTCCCTTGCTGGTCAGTTAAGATGGTTGGTTCTTATGGTGTGGAGGACCACTATTATTCTCATGTACATCCCTTCCTTAACATTGAATGGAATTATACCCTTTGTATTAAGGTGTTCGTTCAGGCCTCCCCTGTTAGTGTCTGATTCTGTCTCAGAAAAATATAGGTTGTCTCTTTTGGCAGGGTGCCTATTTCTGTCCCCCCGTACCAATAACTCAAATTTATTCGTGGTCTTGGATTCATGGTAGGTTGTCTCATTAATAGAAATCCAGATACCAACTTATTCTTTGAGTAAAGGTTGGGATTGGAAGGCGCCCAATGGTTTAGTTAAAGTAAGGTAAGTGTAACCTTATTCGAAGTTGTTGTTCATTTGGGTGAATTTCTTGAGTCTTGTTTGGATAGTGTTTGAGGAGTATTATTTTGGAAAAAGGTATTAATTTGATTGATCATTCCAAAAAAGTGGTGTAAGTTTGGGTTGTGAGATTAATCCTTCCTTTTTTGATCATTGGAGGTGTTTTGGCCTTTGGGGGTGAAACCTGGCAAAGGAGTACCTCTTGGTTTCTCAATAGGGTTTGGTCTTTGTATTGGCCTTAATGTGGCTTTCCAGAGATGGAATGTTTTTTTGGTGGGGATAATTGTCACATATATGACATATTATAAAGGTAAATTTCATTTAATTTCCACTTGGTTTGTTTTTGGGGTTTCCCAAGCTTTTATGTAGGAGGGAGTGAGTTTTCATGAATTGGGCCAAACCGTGAGCCCAATTCTATATTTAAAAATAAATTTTTATTCCTTTATAACTCCTTCATTTTTCAACATTTATCATCTATTCCAATTCCTAATTGTCATCCCCTGACCTATGAACCCCAAAAATTTAATTTAGACCATTTATAAATCAATAATCATGGTGGTTTTTAGTTTTTATTTAAGGGATGTGGCCTGCCCGAATGCCCATTTCTTGCATTAATTTTTTTTAATTCATTAATAACTCATTCTAATTTTTATTTTTCTCAGTGATTAAAAATACCACCCAATCCAACCTACCTAAGGCGCTCCCCCATTCTCTCCTCCACCAATTTTGAGCTCAATTCAATCATTCAATTGGGAGAAACATCTCTCGATTTCACAAATCGCCTTGATCTGAAGAGGTAAATTAATCCATTCATTACTATTTCTATTTTAACTCTTTTTCCACCATTATAGTTCCTACATGATATCCTCTTCCTTGTTCGAATCTCACTTAACTTTTTACCTGTTTTAAAATTCATATTCTTGTGGATTTTGGGTCATTTTCTTCAGGATTATTTTGGGTATCTGTTTCTCTCTTAAATTCCTTCCGTCTCTTTAGTGTTCTTCCCTCTTTCATTAATATATAGTGTCGAGAAGCTAGGGTTTATAACTAGGGTTTGATTTGGGCTATTTTTTGTGAAATCATATGGTTTAGGGTTCATTTTAACTTCCTTGTGGTGCAGCGAAGGTGCAGTTGAGGGTTCACACCAAGATTCAAGGGTTTTGACTCAAAAGGTAGGTGGTTCTATGTGTAAACAATTATGGATGAGTTAGATTGATGTATTTAATCATTTTTCATATTCCTCATATGTTAGTTGTGGTGCGAAATTTTTTTATGATTGATTTGATTAAGTGTCAAATTTTATACTTTCTTTTAAACTTGATATTGGTTGTTTTCATGTGTACTCATGGAGTATTATATGTGTGTATTTTATAACATATGGATTTGGTTTAATAAATCTTTTTTTTGCATGAAAATTGTGTTTTCGTAATGTATTAGTGTCATGTGGTCCTAAAAAAAGGTTTTTGAATAGGTTTGATGTGTAAAACATTGTTATACTTCTTGAGAGCATTTTATGAAAATGTGTGTTTTCATTTGTATCTTTTGTGTTATTATTCAAGGTTATTTTATAACACTTGAATGTGGTTTTATAAATGTATCTAGGGCTGGAAGTTCAGTTTTGGATAGGAAATTTTATGTTTTTGGTCTAAAATGGGGGTTTGAAATGGTTTTTGTGTACAAGACATAGTTACACCCCTTGAGTATGTTTTTTTTAAAATTGTGAATGTTTTGTTTGGTAAAACAAAGTGGTTAAAAGGGTCTATATGTCCTGTTGGGGGGGGGGTGTTCAGATAATATGGTTTTTTGAAAGTTAATATTGTTATTTATGATGTAAAATATTTTTTACAACATTTTATAAAGTGTTAAAATGTTTTAGAAAATGGAAATTGAGCTGTAAAACATGGTTGTGGGATATTTTGTGTCAGTGTGTTGTGAAAAATTAATTTTGTTGATGAAATAGGTATTATATGATATTTGAGTGGGCTTTTATGTGAGTTATAATATCATGGAATGGTTTATAAATTTTTTTAATTGATTAGTGGAAGTGTTAAAGAAATGTGAAAGTGTTGTGGGCAATTTTGTTGTGAGTCGGATTTGAAAATCAATTTGAATGAAAAGTGGACTTTTGTGACTTTTGTGGTATAAATGTGGGATTTTTGGTGAATTTGTGATATGAAAATGATATTTTCACGTGAAAAGTATATTTCTGGACTTGTTGTACTTGTTTGAGCACAAAGGGAAAACACCGGTATCTAGGTGGGTGGATGTGTACTAGTATGCTAGTGAATCAGTGGGGTTTCTCCTCACATTCACTTAGCAAGATTGACTCTTAAAACTCTAAATAAAATATGATGATAATTATTGGGTACCAATAGGTTATGGGTATGCTCCCTACTAGTGGATCGTGCATGAGAATGAATATTTGTGATGGTTACTCTCACCAAGATACGAGGTACTTGAGATGCACAACAAGCTAGTGCCTAGGGGTTATATCCTATTTCTTATGCTCATTAGATCATTCATACTTACCATCGACATATGGTATATTTGGATAGAAAATTCAGTATCTTTGGAATTTATTATAAAATTGTTGAATATTTAAATTATACCTCTTGAAAGATGATTTTTTTAGGTTGCATATTTTAGAAATTGTAACTAGAAATTAAATGTTGTTGAAAACATGTATGCTTTTCGTATTTGAATGTTTATCACATGGAATCTATAAGTGATGGTATCCTAATGGGAATTGGATCACACCCTACTTACACCATTTTGTTTAAGTATACTTGGTTATTTTTGTTGTCGCAAGTTGGGTACTATTTTTTTGGTTCTAGTGTTTTGGGTTTCTAGAAGGTCCTTCGTGGTGAAGTCTTGTAGAGATAGCTTGAGGGAGGTTCCCCTTGCCTTGAGGGTTATTCAGATGTTTCCATTTTGTTTTATAACTTTTTTATTTTATTTTTGAGTGGTTTTAAAATATGTAATTCAGTTATGAATTTTTGTAAAAGACTGATTGTTTTGAAAAATCCAGATTCGTTTTATTAGATTATTGTGTTGTTCTGTGTTTATAAACTCAGGTAAATCATTCCCAATTATAATCTTATGATACCCATGAACTTGTGCTAGCCCGCGGGGATCAGGAACGCCCTATGAGCATTGTCCAAGGCTAGGTTTGGTACCAGTTTCGGTGGTGACCAGATTAGGTTCGTGACATTGTACTTTGATTTTCACAACCATAGAGAAAGGGTAACTTCAATTGAACAAGTAAATATTCCAATTGAGTTTTATTCCATAGAAGTTGAGTAGTGTATTGAGTTGAAGAAACATACTCCTCATCATATATACTGAGATTTACTAAATTCCATTTATTTTAATTCCAACTAACAAAATTATTTCCCTAAAATAATACTCTACTGGATGTGGATCTTATATCATTAACATTTCCTGCCAAATCAGTATCTGAATAGCCTAACAATTCAATACTATCTGATCTTCCATACAAAATTTTTAATTCATTTTTTTCTTTTATGTATATGATAATTTTTTTAAAGTATGTAAATGTAATTATTTTTGAGAACTATGAAATCTTTCACATATGGTAATAGCATGAAAAATAAAGGGTCTTGGGGTTGTAAAATAAAATAAACGTCCAATCAACTTTAAAAATTCTTCATGATAACCTTTTTTTCCTTCTCTATGTTTAGAAAACATAATTTCTACTAATATTGGCATGGAAACAATTTTTGATCTTTCAATTCCAAGCCTTTTAAAATGTTTTTTAGATTATTTTTCTTGAAAAATAAAAATGAATTCCTTTATTTGATATATTTGAATCCCAAGAAAGTATTTCATTTCCCCCAACACGGACATTTAAATGACCTTTTTATTTTCATTAGAAAACTTTTCACAACATATTTTATCATTGAAAGTAAATACAATTTCATCAACATAAAAACTTACAATGATTAATAAATCATGACATTATTTGATGTAGAGACTTCTATCTAATATACCTTTATTATAGTTCCTCTTCTTTAATAGTGTATCTAATTTGAAATACAATAACCTTAGATCTTGTTTTGGAACATACATGGATTTCTTCATTCTACACACTTAACTTTCATCTTTTCCAACAACAAATCCACAAGGTTGTTAAATATAAACTTCCTTTTCAAGATCAACATTCAGGATTGTGGATTTAACATCTATTTGAAATATATTTTAACCTCATTCTGAACTAATAGAAAGAATGTTTTTCATTGTTTCAATTCATTCTATCAAACCGAATATTTCATCAAAATCAGTACCTTCAATTTGTGAAAACCATTTACACACCAATATTTCATTGTTTGTTATCACTTCACCTTCTCCATTTATCAATTTTACAGAAAAGACAATTTGTTCCAATAAAATATTTTATTTAGGATTGGGTATGAGTTACCATGTATCATTATTTTCAATTTTATCTAACTCTTAATTTATGGACTGAACGCATTACAGATGCTAAAAAGCTTCTTTCACAACATTCATCTTAACTTTTGAATACAATGAAGCATATATAACAGAATTTGTTTTTTTTATTATTTGAAAATTCTTATGTAGATCACCATTTATATTTTTATCTTCTAATTGATTACTCATCATTGGATGATATATTTGAGTATATTTATCATCACTATAAATAGATGAGTCCAATTATTCTTCTTGAGTTGACCAAAAAATTTATGTATCCTTATCAGAATTGTTTTCTTGAACCTTATCAACCTCATTTTCTGCCTGAACATGTTTTTCTTACACACCTCTTTTAATTACCTTCACATCAAAAAAATAAACAATAATTTATGTTTATTTTTTGAATCACTTGTATCCTCTTATATTCGGAGCATAGCCAATAAATATTCTATCTTCACGTTTCGGCTCAAATTTTCAATAGCTTTCACCTTTCTTATTTATAATGAATAGACTCATAAACACTTTAAAATGATTCAAACTTGGTGTTTTTACATAAAAAATTCATATGGATTCATATATTATTTAGTAATATAGAAATAGTCGTTCCAGATTAAATAGTAGTACTCATGGATTGCCTGTAAAACTAATGAGAAAGGCCATGATCAGGTAACATGGTTCTTCCCGTTTCAACCAAACTTCTATTATTACATTAAGAAAACCCATCTTGTTGTGGAGTGTATGTTGAACTATTAAAATGACGAATTCTATTCTTCTAAAAATAAATTTTAAAAGCCTCACTTCTGCATTCACCACCCTTGTCTGTTTTCAATTTCTCCACTGAATACTCAGATTCTTTATTAGCTTTCCTTATGAAACTATTAAAAATTTTCAAATAATCTGACATATGTTTCATAAACATAACATAAGTAATGTGAGTAATATCATAACTGAACATAATGAAGTAATTATCTCAATTTTCTAAAAGTTATATCATTAGCCTGTAGATATCAGAATTTATCTGCTCTAGGGGTTGTTTGGAATAAATCTCAAAATTCTTATATACAACATTTATAATATTTCCTTTATAAAATATAATGAAACAAAAATATATTCTTCTTGGAAAATTAGGAATGTATCAGATACTATCTCCATATGATAAATTTATAACATTTCATTAACACATGTTTCTTAGCCTTTTATTCCACAATTCATTATGTTCCACCATACTCATGTAACAAGAATTTTTTATTTCAAGAATCTAAAACAAATTTCCTTTTGTGTGTTGGACTCTTATAACAATCTTTCCATATTATTCTATTTTCACAAAAACCCATTCTTTTTTGAAGATGAATTTTTTACCCTCATCACACACTTGTGAAATAATTAGCATAATATGTTTCATCCCCTTAACATAAAAAGATTTATTAGAATTCAAATTTTCTTTTCCAATGATGGCTGGACAAACACCTTTGATTCTATAAAATTCATCATTGAAAAATGTAACTATGCCTTATTTAAAATCATTCAAATTCTTCAACAATGTAAAATTTCCAATCGTATGAGAAGAACAAAAATTATCAATAATCCATTTTTATTCTCCTTTTTTAGCTTTAAAAGTAGTTTCGACAACAAGAGCCATTTCTTATACTTTTTCTTTCTTCATATTTGAATTCTATGTATTTTTGAGAATATTTTGTTGTTCTGGTAACAAAACAATACATCCTTTTTCATGGTGTCTAGGTTATTCACATCTATCACAATTGTTTTCAAATGTTCTGAACCTATTTTCAAAATTTACCTCACCTTTATTAGGTTTATTTAAAATAAACTTTTCATACTTCTTCTTTTACAGGAATTGACTCATCCTCAACCCCTACATTTCATAACCTATGGAATAATATTAATTTTTTTGGTTGTAATACCACATATTTCCAATATATATGAATCCACCAAAATACCAACAGCCACATATGGATTATTTTACACTGAAATATCAATATTGATTGGAGTTTTGAATAGGTTTTATAGCCACATTATGCTGTTTTTTTCTAAGATAATAACCTTTCAATTACCAATTACTATATTCCTCTTATTTTTTAAATTAATGAAAAAAAGTGTTCAAAAGTTTTCTAGAAATAGATTGTTTCAAAATATTAATGAACTTTGGGTAGTTTTAGACTTATGAATTCCTGAATTTTTTGGTGTTGGATAGATACCACAATTTCCCAACATTTATCTTTTCAAATAAAATTTCATCAGTCGTTTCCAACATTTAATGTATCTTTTTTTAACCTTTGACAGTTTCTCATTCCGAGAACATTCACCAGCTTTAGTGATAAATTTTTGGAAACTTGTATTTCTAAATTCATCTTTTGAGAGTTTTTTTTGGAAAACTTCCAAATTTTCTTCTTTTTTCCTTTAGCTCTACCTCCATATTCTCTTAATGATTCTATTTTTATTTAAGTGATTTATTAAAATCATAAATCTATTTTACCATCTTCAATTTTTATTATAAAATAATTATTTATTTCTTACTGAAGAAAATTCATGTTTCAGCTTTTTTTTTACTTTTTCTGGCCTACTGATGTTTGTCATACATTCTTTTAAGTCTTGTTTAAAATGATGTTCATGTTGAGTTTCTTATTCTTTAAAACTACTACTTCTTAATTATTCATCATTAATTTTTCAATAAAACTATTTTAAATACAATATTCAACTAATCTTCTTGGGTTTAGTATCCCTAACTTATTCTTCTTCATCGTTAGTTAAGAAACATCTTCTTTTGGATTTGAATAACTTTCTTTCTTTCCCTATGGAATTAGATTTCCCTTTATCTCTCTGATTCTTCCACAATCTTCTTGGATTTTTTTTATTCTTTATCATTATCCTATTACTTCTTTCTTAGAGGAAAATTAGCTATAATGTGACCAAAACCTCCACATTCAAAAATTTTCAAGGGATTTTTCCCTTTGTATTTCCCTAAAAAACATTTAACATTATTCGAAAACAAGGATAAAATATCCTCCAGATTTTTCATACCCCATTTTTAGAATTAAAATAACTAGCTTTATATTTAATAAGAATCTTATTTAACATTTCTTTCTTATCATACCTGAAAGACATTTCTCTATCATCTTTTGGTTTATTTTTATATCTTTCACTCTTCTAATTTCAATTGTGATGAGAATGGTTTAAAAATCATCAAGAGACAATGGTTCATGATATATGTATTTTAATAAAGCTTTTTTTCATAAAAATTATCAATAATAATTCTAAATATATTTTAAACAACTTTAGAGTCATCCTACTTTTCACAAAGACATATGATAGAACTCACAATTTCATTCACCCTTGTAAGGATTTCATGAAAATATTTAGGTTCACCAATCTTCAAATCTTCACATTTCCATATCCAGATTTGTAGCTTTTCATTATTCACTTTCTTATTTCCTTCATGTATGTTTATTTATTTATCCCATATACCTTTGGCTATGGAAACACATTTTACACTTAGCAATTCACTTTTATAAAGTGATGATAATATAGAATTCTTTGATATTCCATCATTCTCCAGATTCTTCGTATTAATAGAGGTAAGAGGAGTTTTAAAATAAATAGAGGGAAATCCATATTTTACATCTTCAATAACATCATATCCAATAGATATAAGATATAGAAACAATCTATATTTCTAGATATGATTTTTATTTCTATCAAAAACTATAATACCTTTACTATTCCCATAATTCATATTCCCTATCACCAAAGAATAAGCCAATGGAACATACCCTATGATACTTGTTGAAAGTTCCCATTAAGGATGACTACATCATTTAGAGTGGTAGGGGTGAATTTGTGATACTTTTTTATTCCTTGCAATTTAAATAACATTGGCCTCCTATTAAGGATTCTAATATCTGCTGAAACAAATTCAAACACACATCTACCAGAACACACTTATATACAAGTTTCACTATTCAATTATAATATATATGTACTTGTTATTGTATAGAAATGATCCTATACCACACAATCCACTTGAAAAAAATCCTTAGATTACAATGAGTATGATATACCATTTCACTCATGTAACAGTATATAAACAATTCCAATAGTGTGTATGCACCCTCTTAGAAAAAATAGGGTAATAAAATATCTTTCTGATAATTCATGTTACCTATGTTTCTTTTCAATTCCACAAATGTATTCAATTGAAAAATATTCTTCAATTTATTACCCAGAAGATTGTAATAACCTCTTGTACTTTTTAAGGAAAAACAGAATCCACATTTCCTTTTCTATTTTTCCCAGTCAAATCCCTACGGGTACGATTCTCCCAAATACAATTCTCCCAAATATGATTCTTCTCTATATGATTCTTCCTAGTACGATTCTACCCATAATTTTTTTTACTTTTATAGAATATGATAAAGTTTAATAAGTACCGCTTTAAATCTATGTGTACAAGGCCTTGTACGATTCTCCCTATACGATTATTCATCAGTCTAGAAACCTCAGTACAAAACTCTCGAATCCAATTATCCATCTCGATACAATGATCAACTGAATATGATTGAAAAGCTAAATATAGTCATCAATTGAGTACGATGATCAGTTGAATAAAATAATGCAAACTTGTCTCTTGTCATTCACTTCAATCTGTCAAAACTTTTTCAGCACAATTGATTAAAGAAACTTATTATTCTCTCTAAAACTCAAAGATTCTCAATCATGAATAGTACATCAGTTATAAAAAAAGTGAAATTGAATTTTATAATTTTATAGGAGAACCATGAGTGGATTTTGTAGGAATCCGAAAATTTTCATGCTTAATCAATTTCACACTAATCTCAATTTTCCTTAAAATGTTGGGTTTATTTTGACTTCATACAGTCTTCTCAAAGCTTATCAATTCTTATAAAATAATTACAACTTAATCACAATTTAATTTCAACTTCCAATCTAATTTCAATTAATGATTTCAAATTTATAAATCAAAATTCTTCAATACAATGCCTTGTATCAATTTAATATATAAATTCATGAAGAAATGTATTCCACTCTAAATGCTGAATAAAATCCTTATTTTTAATTTTGACCTCCCCATTAATATCAATTTCAATTAACTCCTCCTTTAAAACACTTTACATATTCAATTCTTCTCTTGACCTAGTTGGGAACCAAAAATGAAATTCAAATTTTTTTGAAAGGCTGGCTACATTATTGACCAGTTTTTTATCATAACCATTTTCATCAGCCTCATCTCATCTTCGGAAAATTCCTTCATTGCCAAACCAATGCATGTACCCTGAATTTCTTCCTAAATATAAATTTATTTGAGACAAGCTTCATCATAATAAATATTCAATTAGAATGTATCATAACATTCCCCTCATTCCACCTTCATTTTTTCCTTCACAACCTTTGTATATTTTTTTGGGTATGGTCATTCTTATTATGATTATTATAGGAATTATTTCCCTGAGTAATATTAGGTTTAGTATGATTTCTATGGGTATGGTCTTAAGCTCATTTTCTCTTCACTTCCTACCAGATACAATTTTACATGGCAAGATTCTTTTCCAATTTTCAACATCTCTTTCTTCTCTTCCACCATGATATGACAAATCAGGGAAAAATCTGGAGTACATAATTTCCATTTTCATAAATAAATCGTTAATCAAAAGTTATTCAATCATATTATGATTTATATGAAATAAAAATCAGTAAAGAATCATCACATTATTTATCATAGTAATTTAGACTCCAATTCTCCATAAAAACAACAACTAATTTCACACCGAATTCAGAGAAAATCTCATTATTATTTAATTTTAGTAAGATATAATATCCATGAAAATGATTCTCTTATTCTATATAATGATCTATTCCTCCTTATGATCTTTTAAAATACAGGAACTGAGGGGATTTCGATTAAAATATTTTCTTCCAAACCACTTATTCTCAATATGATGAACATTTCTTAAACAAAGTGAAGGTATTTTATTTCTTTAAATAAATTCCCTGGGAAAAAATATAAAAATTGAAAACAAACACCTTCCACTTCAGCTTGGTACTAACAATTTTCCTAATGTTTTAAAGTTATAACAACATATTCTTCTATACAAAATCTAATAAAATATTTTAAAACACATAGTGAAGTCATATTTTTATTTATAAGATATTCTATGTCATATGTGTAAAAATTATCATTCCAATATGTAGATATAATATATGTTTCATTATAAACAATAAAAAGTAAATTTTTTATTATTTAAGGTCATATAGAAACCCTCATCACATAGTTGTATTATACTAATAGGGCCACTTTAAAGTATTAAAACATATAAAACATCACAAATTCTATATTTTCCTAAAAAATATATTTCACCGATAATAATGATATTTCTCAGTGCATTGTCCCCAAATGTAACACAATCACCATTTATATTTTTTCTTATTTTGGACATTAGAGCTATCTATATACATGTGTTGATAATAACCACTATCCACATAACACTTATTAATGTTCTTGGTACCCATCCACTATTCTCAAAATTATTATGACTAAGTACTTAGTATCTAAATATAAATGGGTCTAGGAATGATAGAAAATAAATTTTTTAAAATCAAAATTTGTTAAAATATTTTATATTGAAAAAATTATAGTTATTTTGAAATAAAAGATTTGAAAAATCAAAAATAATTAACATGATTTAAAGAGAAAATATTTCTCTAGTGACCCCCATTTGTGATTTTTTTCCAAAGTTTTACATTAATACAAAATGTAATTTGAATTAAAATGAGATTTACTAATGGTTTAACTAATTCCATTATATGTTCTATATGTTTTTATTTGTGTACAAAAAATATCCAAATTTTCATTATAGTAATTATAGTAATATTATTTCTTTAAACTACTAATCTTAGAAATATTTTTTATAACTAAATAAGGATAATTTAAAGATGAATTTTAACTATATTTTGACTCTAATACCAAGAAAAGTTTAAAACTATCTATATTATGAGATGAAATTGTACCATTCTATTTATCAACATTAGCCTAAGAATAATTATAATTATTATTTAACTTTTTATCCTCTCTTTAAACTAGAGTAAAATATCTTATCATTTATTCATACGTAATAAAATATTCACCACCATCTAATGAATTTGATTAATCATCATCAAAAATATAAAAAATTAAGAAATCTTATATTAAATTGAATGGATATATTTTAATTACATTCACCATAAGATATTTCAAATCAATTAGAATATTTACATATATTTCAACAATATTTTTAATTTCTCTACCACTTAATTCTACAGAACAATCAGAGGTTTTGTCTTGTCTACTTTTACTCTATTTAATGAAGGATTTTAGACTCTTATTCCCTTATATTTTATAATTTCTCTTAAAATTAATTTATTTACTATTTAATTTAAGACAATATAGTTTTATATGGACAATATATTTTCATTGAAAAAAAATAACAGCAAAATATTATTTATTATAATGTTTTCCATTTTTTATTTTTAAAATTAATGTTATAAATTATTTTTATAACATCAATATTGATTCTCCTTTCCAATAATTAAAGATAAAATTTCCAATATTTAATATGTCTGACATCCACCACTCGTTTATATTTATTATTTTCATGATTTTATCAAGAATTTATTACTATAGAATAAACATTACTATAAGTTGATAAAAAATATAATATATTTTTTATCTTATATTTCTTCTTATCTATTTTTAATTTATTCTCACATTATATAAGAGTTGTAATAAAATTATCATAAATTAATTTAGAAAAATACAAATAATAAATAATAGATTTATGTTTATATTACCAATAATTTAGATGTATTTCAATAAATTTTCCCACTAGATACTAATTTTACAAATCCTTATGACCCTGAGATTGAAATATTTATAAGATCCGTAAATCCTGATAAAATTGAGTAGAAAAATATCTGGGATATAAATTAAATTATTGATAAATTTCATGTAACATGGATCATTTGGTTTCAAGAAAATTGGTATTTCAAAAATAATTAACCAATAATTTTCTCTAAATTATGTTTTTAATTTTCCAAGAAGATATTTTAAAGTAAATATTTATCATCATTAAACATAATAAATTATATTTCATGCTATAGTTATCCTAAAATTTAATCTTATCATCTCCGGTAAATGAAGAAATATCCCTCTTAGAAATTTTAGCATTTCCTATCATCATAAGAAAATTCTATACTGAAGTATTTCTGAATAAACGATTCATACAATCATGTTAATAATCATAATAATTTCCATGAAAAACCATTTAATAATTAAGATTCAGATAATCAATAGATCCAATTTTTTTCCTGTCAATATAAAAAAAACATTTTCTTCACCACATGGTTAGTGTAATAAAACTAATATATTTATAATAAAATAATGGGATATTAAAAGTATTCCCAACCTCATATTTTGATACAATATTTTATAACAAGTGTTTTTCTTGAAAGAGAAGGATGGTAAACAAATAAATGGGTGTGAATTGTAGTTTAAAATTTAACATAAAAATTTCTTCTAGCTCAATGTGTATGTTGATAAAAAATTCGATATTTTAATCGTATAAAAATTTATTATATTAAATGCAATACAAATAATTATTATCATAAATTCAATTAATATCTTACTAATGTAGTACAAATGTTGGAATTTTAGTTTGTCCAAAATTTCCAATAAATGAAAAATTAAAATAAATGAATATGTATGATAGAAAATTTAACAAAACATACATTACTAAATAAAATTAAAAATACTCCATTAAAGGATAATATAATGTCAAAACTTTTTAAAAATTGTAACGGGGTATATAAAATTATTCCAAGGTATTATGTATTCCTTCCCCAAGATGTCCTCAACATAAACACATTTGAAGGTGTGTCTATCTCTCTATCCCAAGTAGTTTATGAACATGATTATTAGAAAAATATTTGTATTACTATACCTAGATGAACTAAATCAAAAAATATTTAATAAAACTATATATTACTATCCTCAAAATTCTTCAATCTAAATGATCATAGAAACAAATACAATACAATGTTCTATGTGATTTAAAATGAAATACTATCCAAAAAATATCTTAGAAAAAATTTATAAATAACATAAAATCTAAATAACTATCACGATAATAATATATTATAGACATCATGAAATTTAATTCACACAAATTTCACTTTCATATCACTCATAATCTTCAAGGATACATTCCTTTTATAGATGGATTTTTAACATACTCTAATCTTCGAACTCCAAATTCCATGGAGTCAGTTGTAATATTATTAAGATCTTATTAATCATATTTTGATGAACTAATAAATTATCTCCATATTTTTATTAAAAAAATACTATAGAGAAGTAGGGATTGTTTAATCAGTGAATGTAATAATTGAATGAAACATTAGTTTACAAAATTTTCAACATGTACACTAAAAAAACTAAAAAAAAAATAAAATGAAATAAAAATCTCGAAAAGTTTAATGTGATATCCAAAACAAAATATATAAAATAATCATTAACTCAATATTAACATCATATTACATCTATTTATGACATGGGAGAAACTCTATATCGCAAATCTAATGTGCTATAAACATACCATATTATGAATCCAAATTAAGGAACCACAACCTGAATACCTAAATGAAAAAAATATAACTAAATACAGAGCAAAATATTTATTTATGGTGTGAGGTAACACACCTAATAATATTCCTATAAATAGTTTACATAATTTATTGTATATGATATTTAATTGATTCCAGGTTGGAATTAAATTATAGGATAATTCTAACCTATGTGAACAAGTACTGAAAATTTAAAACATATTACTTTATCATTCCAAACTTTTACCACAAGACATGTTATAAATTAGATCCATGATTTCCAATAATTTATACTTTAAAAAATTAGGAAAAATTAATCTTATTTCATGAAATATTGAACACAAATAATAAATTACCTTTTTAACTTTATTTTTGAAAACATTAAAAATTATTATCTGAAATAGAAACCATTGATAATAATGAAAAAATATAAAAATATTAAACACATATGTATAATAAATTCATCATGATATACATAAAATTATAAATATATAATGTTAATTATTAATAATATGAATTTTTTTTGATAGGTTTTATGATATCTGATAACATTAAAGTGGTTTAAATAAAACATTAATTCCTATATGTGAATGAGTACAATTAAGATGAGAAAAATAATTGAAGAATCATTAATATAAATATAATATAACATTATAATAATATGGGGGAACTCATTATTATCTAATGGTATACTACCCAATACACTCGAGTGGGAAAATCTTCTGGCTTATGATGTGTTCTTGTAAAAATAACCCTCAACATACTATCAACAAACCTCCCAAAGTGACACTCCCATAACTGGAGTCCCATCATAAACTACGGTATATTAGCTAGTTCATGAATTAATATAGTATATAAATTGTCTCCTGATCTCCTAGTTAGATACGAAGGTTCCCATGAAATATTTTAATAGAGTTGGGGAAAAAAGTCACTAGCATATCACAACATTAATAAAATGAATCAGTATAAGTCTGATGTATCAAATATTTAAATCCTTTAAAGAAATATCCTCAATATTTATTATATCAAATGAAAAATATTTCACATTATAAAATTTCTAAATTCATATCAACAAACCCATAATGAGGATTTATGATAATACTGTAAAGTATATCTTAAAAATTATTTTCTTCCAACCATGATTTAAAATAAAATATTGAAATCAGAGTTATAAAACATTATTTTAATATCCTTTAGGAATCAATACATAAATTATATCATCATATGAAATGATATGATATTTAATTAAGAATAAGGTAGTACCAAAATATAATATGCGAATAAAAAATATTAATAAGAACTTAATCCCTATTAAACACACCACTAATTTGAAAGAAAATATTTAGAAGAAACTAAATTACCAACTAAGGAAACCTCTGGAAACGTAGGAAGAACATTAAATTACAATTATAATTAGAAAATTTCTATTTCGAGTTTTTAAAAACACAATGAGTGTGAGAAAAAGAGTTATTAATATATCAATACTGGGAACCATAGAAATACCATTTTTTCAAAAATAAAAAAAAACAAGTAAAAAATATTTTATTTATAATTTTTTAGATATATTAAATATAGAGATAATATTGATGAAAAAAATAAAAAAATATTAAACACAAAAAAATTACCATGGAAAGGGGGATGTAAAAAAATTACAACCTTAGTTTGGAGATGCTGATTTTATTTTGATGAAAAGAATAAAATTTGGTTAAGATATAAGTATTAAATTTCCCAAAAAAGGAATCAACATGTAATAGGAAAACCATATACAAGATTGTGGCCACCATTGACATGACCTAACCCAACATGGGCCCACCTAGATCGATAATAAGCTAAGATTTTAACCAATAGACCACATCTAATATTCCAGGTGTTGCTGACTAGATCCAAGTAGGAAAATATCACATAATTGGAGTCCTTATCCAATAACTTCCTGAATCAAATATATCTCAAATACATAATATAACCAAAAAATTATCAGGATATATAAATAATTAATCGATCTTTAAATAATGAATGTATGAGAAAACAAGTACTGTTACAGCAGACAAGGTAAATATAGGAAAAACATTACATCCACAAGCCTAATAACTAAAAGGAAATAGGAATATATTATACAATTCATGTACTCCTATGTTACTCTCTAACGATAATGATAAACCCTTCCTTATTAAACCACTAGTATCCACCATAAATCACCATGAAACATTAGGAATCATCTTTGAACAAGAAATGCATTCTCCATATCCATTGTGACCATCTCCAAATTATGAATTGTTGATATAGACACAACACATGTGGGAACAAATCCTGTGCATGAGTTATTACAAAAATACATAATACACCAACAAAAAAATAAAAAAAAATATAAATCATCATTATTTATTGGGGATATAAATACATAATATTAAATGAACTCATGATAACAAAGATTAATTCAAATATGCACTATAGCTAGGTTTCTAAATGACCCAAGGGATGTCCCCATCATTAATACTCCAAGTATTCAAATCCATACCACATAATAAAATAAAAAATATAGGATCATTGAAGTGTCTATAAATCTTAATTTAAGTATCCATATATACACCATAACTCAAAGGTAACCCATGTTATGTCGATAAGTCACATGCAATATAGAATCCCACACTTCTCATCATTTCAAACTACTACACCACTACCAAAACTCATAAAGGGTAGAATGCACATAATTTTGGTATTCTATATATTTGAGGAAGTACCAATTCCATTGATATATACATATTTTGATTCCAACAATGAATCTATCCACCATTGTAAAAAAATAAACATAACATCCTTAGGAAACACCTCAGTCAACGAAGTACTAACCCTAGTGGAAGGCCCTCAACCCACCTAATCTCCTAGGTAGTGGTGTTCCAAATACATATATAAAGGACCCATACCCATGTGCATGTGAGACAGTACTAATCTAATTTATAAATGTGATTTAGGGAACCATTCCCTAATATAACCATAATTATATGGAGTACCATCCTCAATATTACTTTGAACATAACGACCAAATACCATAATAATCTATCTGATTATAAAGAGAATAATTTGGTCACAACGTCTCACATATATTCTTTAATATTGACGTAAAGTTCAACATAACATTACATGTGTAAAAGTACTCAATAAAGACTATTTATATAGATAAATCAATGTTTGAATCAATGTGAAATGAAAAGTAAATATTATTAGAGGAAGTACATGACATATGTTAGTGTTTCAGGGTATTCAGTGGGTTCAAAAATGATGTATTTAATTATAAGAATTTTGACACCATGGTTGGTCTCTATTGGTGTAGAAAAACTATTTTATGAATATAATTTCATTTTTATGCTTTTTTATTCTATAGTAATTTTGTTGGTATTGGGGATCACAGAAGGTTGACAAGAATCTTTATCCAAAATAGATGAAGCCTCTATATCTATTTTGGTCCCCATGGAGTCCTTGGAAGAGAGACTATTCCATGATTAATAGGAATAAACCATGGTGATTATCATAGAGATCCCCCAACACATGGGAATCAAAAAATTATCTTCTATGTCATGGTTTAAATATAGGGATGGTTTTCAAAGGGCCACAAGGTGTCTCATACATGTGGTACATACCGTGGTGCGTTGAGAAATTTCTTACATGAAATGGGAAAGGGTGAACCACACATGGTGAATTCATTAATCATGATTTGAACTAGGATATATGGGAGGTATGAAAAAGTATGAATAAGGGAGAATCATATTATTAAGGGTTCTCATTATAATATTAGTTCACTCTAATATACACACCACTATCATGTGTTTCACCTCCAATCAAGCCCAATTCTCTCCCATAGGCCCTATTCATAGATTTCAGACCTCCAATGATTAATTTCCAATCATATATGGATGAAATTAGTTATTATACTCATATTTTCATTATTATATGTTTCATTGACAAATTAGTACCATCCAGAACCACCGATGTTACTTCCCTATAAAAAAAATCCAACATTAGCCATCATCTCTAAAGATAAATCAAGATCTCATTGCAATTGAACCCCTTCATGACAACATTGTTTTTTATTTTTTCACTAGAATTTTATAATCATCACCATTATAGATAAAACTTGTGGCCCTAGTCATATTATCATTCCATGGTTGAAACACCAACCCATGTAATGGATAACGATGGTAGTTCATCACAAAAGGAGGAAAAAACAGAGAATTTTTATCTGTTCAACTACCATCCACTCAATAATTCCTTAGGATATCAACATAAGATGTGTAGAAAAATAGTTATTACAAAGGGGTTAATCACATTGAAATTCAAATTGAAAAGCCCTAGGAGATCAAGGACTAACGTTATAAATAATCATTACAATATGGGTTTCTAAAGAGAAATAACATCAAATATTTTCATAATACCATTTGAATTCAACATATTATAATAAATTTTATTATAAAAATTTTCCATAGAAATATATCAATAAGATAAATCTATAAACATAATATAGAACAATAACCTCAAAGTGAATCATTTTTAGTTCCATTATGTTATTTCAAGCACACAATCCACTTATCGATGTAACTTTAGATCCAATCCCATTTCCATGATTCTTTGATTCCATCAAGATCCATCCCTCACCCATCTCTCTATTTTTAAACTAGTGAAAATGTTGAATGACTCAAGTGAGAAAAAAATGGTATATTATTAGTGGTTCCTTATAGAGTTAAAAAATAATAAAAATAATTAACGTATTGGTAACACCCCGAGCGTCCATGATATGCTTCTCTTTCAATAATGCAATAGCTTGCATTATACGCAAGTGCGAGATTCTAACACACCGCGAACAATCAAAATAGCCATTATGAATAGTAAAACCTAAATTTTGAAATTATTTATATTTTATATTTCAAAATGGACGTCATTTTTGGATTTGGAATATCAAAAATATCCTATGTTGAATTTTGGTATTTTTCTGAGAACTTCCAATTTTTATGAATAGTAAAAAATACTAAAAAACAACTTTTTTAATAAAAATAATTTATAGTGATAAATTATACTATTTAGTGGTTTTAAATTATAATTAGAATATATTTTTACCATTTTATCCAATGGTGTTCATTAGAATTAATTTCACTTTGAAATTTGACATAAACAATTGTCAATCTTTTGATTGATATTGTTTCTTAAAAACACGCTATTTGTTTTGACAGCGGGAATTAATTATAAAATTAATTAATGCAAATAATATGTTCAGAATTTTTTAAAATATACATCATTTTTAAATTCGGAATATCAATTATAGCTTAGGGTGAAAATTTGGCATTGTTCTGAAAAACTTCAATTTTCGATGAATACTGAAACCACTAAGTGATAGTTAAAAACTGATTTTTCATTTAAATGAAACACTACCACTTCTGTGATTTGATTTTCAAAAATATAACATACATGGTTGTCATTAGGAAGTAAAATGTGGTTCAATGGGATTAAAATAATTTTTTGGTGAATAGTAACTCTTATGTTTAATTAATCACAATTAAAGATAATTAGTGAAATTTAAGGTAAAAATGATATTATAAAAATATGAAAATACCTTTAAACTTGTTCTACCATTATTAGATGAGTCATGGACGACCAATACAATCCATGGGTCAACTTGGGGACCCCATGGAGCCACTTGGGTAAGAAAATGATATTAATAACTTTTTATTTAAAGTAAAAATAAAATTGCCACAAACATATGTTGTTTTACTAAAACAATTATTACATGGGGTTATATAAGATAAATTTTTGACTATATATATTAATTTTCATTCTAAAAATATTTCCTACATCATGTTATTTTTTTTATAATTTTTAGACATTAAATTAATTAAATTTTTTATGACACCATGATGATGCAACGATTACCTCATTAATTAACGATTTAAATAAAATGAGAATATAATGTAAAATCTATGACTTGAACTTGTCAAAAACCTATTGGATGAGTAGATTTTAAACCCTTATCACCTCTTCCTTGAAATATTTAATTTTGGGTCTTTTGGAATCCGAAAAGCACTTCATAATAATATAATCTTTCATGACATTCAAAGAGTGCCCCTCCTCTCCTATTATAAAAGGCCCCCACCACTACCACCTTATTCACACCATCCAAGACATTTGGCAAACATTTGGCTCGGCCAACCTCTGCCAAAATACTCTCTCAAATGCCCTATATTACTCTTAGATGCCTCACTTTGGGTAAAAGGCTTCCCAAGGAAGCCTTTGGCTCAAATCAAAAAGAGTTACCTGATTTAAAGGTAATGTCTTCACTTGTGTTCTTTTGTTTTATTTTGCTTCTCCAAACCCTTAAACTCTTTTTATTTATTTCTTTTGTAAATAAACCAGTATATTCAATATAATAGTATGTTTTTATGAGAAGGATTTTATTTACACTTACACACACCTTCGTCTAATGGTTAAAGAACATACTGTTTCTGTGGTTGGCGAATTTCTGCCTCACGAAATGATGATTGTTCAATACTCTTTTATCACCTCTAATGGTGGCCATTAAAGTGTAAATATACATATATATATGATATATATTATGTTTATTCTTTCCTTATGCTGCTGTATTTCTCATTTATGGAATACCTTTATGATTTCCATTATGGGTAAACGGGATAATTTCATTTTAGAAAGTGCAGACTACCGCCCCCTCAATGTGATTTGAATTGTTAATGCCATATGTGGGATGTATAAAAGATGGTGTAAATGATATTATATATGATATTATTCTGGAATTATAATATACCTATATATCATTCTGATTTCATTCCATTAAATATGAAATAGAAATTAAAGTAGCGTTCTTGCGTACGTACGACTTACCGTCTCCATGAACAGTGAATTTCATTTCGTACCTCTAAATGTTACGTATTATTTTGAATGAATGTATATACTGAATATATATGATATATATGATATCTACATCATGAATATAATTCTGGAGATAATGGATATTCTACCACATAAAAAACTTGTAATTATAAGAAGTTTATTGTCGACTCAAGTACCAAAGATCAACAAAACGACCATTATTAACATAAATGACTACGTAATTTTTGTAACATTGTAATAAGTGATATAAAAGGGGATAATTAAATTTAAAAATGATCTTAAGAAAGTAGTGATTAACTCTAGTTTATTATTCAGGGGATTATAGAATGGTCGAGTGAGTTCAGACACGAGGTAAGGGAACTTCTTAACCCAATTTATATTCTTTGGGTTAATCTCCTACTTTCAAATTAAATCATGATATTATTATGTCATGTCTTGTATTTGTACTTTATTTATGTGTAATTATAGTGAATACACATAATATATTTATTTTATTTAAAAAAAATTATATTTGTAAGGGACTTCCTCTCAATCTCCTTTAATTGAGGCATATTCGGTTTTATACACAACTTTCTTTTATACGGTGTATAAACCCCTTTGAATTTTACGTTTATTCAAGGGGAATATTTTTTTATATGAAGCATTTTACTAAATGAAAAAAGGGAATGTTTTTTTGTCGTACGTATGCGGCGACGAAGACTTCTCTGCCACCGTGACCATTATTTGAGTTTCGGCTTCCTCTACAAGCCACAACTTTTTTAAATTAAAAATAATTACAAAGTTTTAATTTTCTTTTATTTTGGTATTGAAAATGGTTTTAAAAGTGGTTTTTTATATCAATGTGTTGTATTGTTGTCTTGTGATTGAAATTTGGAAATGTTATGTTTCCTTTATGCATGTTTTATGTGGTATGATTATGTTATGGTTTATGATATGTTTAAACCTTTTCATATAAGGAATGCATTGGACTTAATAAGTGACGGGTGGAGCCCGCTATAACTCCTCGATGCATCGGCAGGTCTCATGAGACAAACTAGTGTCTTGGCACAAGGCCTTGACAAAATATTATTTGTATTCTTGGCACGAGGCCTTGGTTACGTGGTTATGATAGTCTCGCATTATGAATTTCATCATTATGAAAGTGGTTATTGATATTGCATGTGATTATTCGAACAGTAGAATATCCATGTGAAGAAGTAAATGGCATTATCTCATTTTACATTTTCCATATTATGTTGAAGTTTAAGTTTAAAAGGCTTATGTTTTAGTTACACATTGCCTTAAATGTTTATATTTATTTATGAAAGCTTCCGCTATATTGTTATCCTTACTGAACATCTGAGCTCAGCCCTTTCAATGTTTTAATTTTTATAGGATGTGAAGAAGTATTTTATGAATGACCTATAGGGATAGTCAGAAGTGGATATGAGTGTGGACTATGGAGACCATGTTATTTTAGTTTTTAACTTTATGATATAATGTAATGTTTATGAATGTATCTAGTGTTTCCAAGGCTACTAAACTAATCGGTCTTTCGAGGCATGATATTTTGTGATCCTGCCAATGTTACGAAATAATGCACCGACTCTGGGTAACTGGGGTTGGGGTGTTATAGTTGGTATCAGAGGGAGGTTAATACTAACCTTGGAAGCTAGAGTTAGATAAACTCTGATTAGAGCACATAGCCCTAAGATAGACTTTGAGTATTAGTGTAGAAGAACTTCAAGAATTTTGTTGTTGTATAGATTTTGTGAGTTTTCCGAGAAATACATCCCTGTCTGGATATGAGCAGGTAGAGGTGGCTCTGGAATATATGTACCCTGGGGTAAAACCCGAAAACACCGCTTTGAGCTAGCCTCGAACAGGAACTGGTGCACGACAACGGGCCTTGCTGCACTCTTGGTTACGACGCTCCCATGGGAGATGATTAGGATAATTATCATTTTCTTTACAAACCATTATGAAGGGTTTATGAGTATATACTTCCTCAAAGAAAACTTTTCTTTTTATGATTATGGATTATATCCATAAATAGTTCAATTTATGTTAAGTGTTTTACAAGTATGGAATTATGTATTTTGATTCATAAACCAATCTAGTTTATGCCATTGTTTAGAAATGGCACCTAGTGGGAGGAATGGAAACCGTATAAATGCATGCACTCCATGTAGGGATTTCCCTCTTTCTTAGGATAATTATTGTGGAGATAGAGATACAACTGGTGCTGATCACCTTATCACCATACTGGGATAACTCACTCAGGTTATGAAAAATAACCTTACTCATATGGAGCACCCTGATCCGCAACGTGGAGGATCAATGTTAGATCGTTTCATGCGCAACAACCACCAACATTTAATGGGGGTACAAATCCATTAGTAGCTGATAAATGGAAAAACCCCTTAGAGAAAATATTCCACGCCTTGGGGAGTAGAGAAAGGGAGAAGGTTGTCATGGAAGTTTACGGCCTTACTAGAGATACCGATCAATGGTGGTCGCTAATTCAAAACACAAAAGAAGATGAATAAGTATCATGTATGGAATGAAGAGAGTTCAAAAATATTTTCTTAGAAAAATACTTCCCTCATGACCATAGAGAAGATATGGAAAGAAAATTTCTATGTCTGAGGCATAAGGAGGATGAGAATGTCGCAAAGTATGAGGCTAACTTTACATGGTTAGCAAGTCATGCTCCAGATTATATACGTAACCCAAGAAGTAAGATCGATCGTTTCTTTGATGGGTTAAAACTTTTTCTCCATCGAGCATTAGTCACACAAACCTTTTCGGTGTACGAAGATATTGTCTCATGTGCTATCAAGATAGAAAAGGAATTCTCTAAATCTTATGACAATAAAGTAAAGCAAGAGAATAAGAGAATGGTGGAATAAGAGACAGATAAAGGGAAAAAGGGAAAGAAGAAATCTCTATTATGTGATAATTGTGGGAAGAATCAACCCGGTACTTGCCTAAAAGGAATGGGAGTTTGTTAGAAATGTGGAGAAAAGGTTCACCAGGCTCATGATTGCAAGGGAAAGAAAGAGGATATCAATGTTGAATGCAACAATTGTAGTGAAATGTGGCATTATGCAAATGAATGTCCTAAGCGTCAGGGAAACTTACCTCAGAAAAGGCCAAGGGATCAAGGGAAATCTTATACTGTTACTACAGTTGAAGTGGAATAATTAATGTATTGGTGATTTTGGACTCAAGGATTATATTCTGGTTATAAGTATAATGTGATATATATATAAGGATTGTACTACAGTACTTGTTTTTTTCATTAAGGGATTAATTTTATGAAGGTAATCATATTTTTAGTATGTGTCAATAAGATAAACTTTACTTTGTTTGAGGAATCTGATGTTACAATTGATTTTGGAATTTAGAGGCCTTTTAGAGAAATTCTGGATAGAGGTATTTTGGATAACTATAAAGGTTGGAATGAATTAAGTTGAACTTTGGATAGTATTGTTTAAGGTTAAAAAATTTCTGAATATTATTTTTGGAATATTATAATACTATACTTTTAGGAAAAGGACATCCTGCAGGTTGGGGGATAACCTGTCGCGTCGGAAAAAGCTGCAGGAATCGAACCCACAACCATAGTGCGACTTGCCTTTATTACCAAACACTAGCCTACAAGAAGTCCCTAGTTATTACAAAATAGTTTTCATAATCTAAATGGTATGTGGTAAAATTTGGAACCTTATACAATTAAGATAAATAGAATATTTTTGAGTTCTGTTACCATTTGGAGTGAAAGATGGGTTCATGGTAAAAATTTATTAAATAACGAAAGCCTACATGACAAGTAAGTATATTTTTTTACGTCCTTAGTAAATCTCTTAAATAAATTCATCAACTTTATGAAAGGTAACTTAAAACAAAAACGTTGTCGGTTAACTTTTCAAACTGGGGACTCAATGACCATTTAACTAATCACAAGTTTGTGATTTTCTTGTGGTTAACATTCTCTTAATCCTGTTTTCTACAACTCTCCATCAGACCATGATGGTTTTTTTCCTCCATATCCATATTTTCATATAATCCAAGTATGGGATATCTCGAGTGACCTTTGTACCTCTCTTTCTTTCTTTTAATGTTATATTTTTATTAACCTTATTTCCGATGTGGGTTTTCCAAAAAGGTATTTTCTATTTTCAACCTTTTATTTTCAATGAAAAATTTCAAATTGAGAGGATGCAATTTATTGAAGGAGGGGATAATGTAACACCCCAAGCTTCCATGATACGCTTCTCTTTCAATAATCAAATAGCTTGCATTATACGCAAGTTCGAGATTCTAACACACCGCGACCAATCAAAATAGCCATTATGAATAGCAATACCCACTTTTTGAAATTATATATATTTTATATTTCAAAATTGACTTCATTTTTGGATTCGGAATATCGAAATTAGCCTATGTTGAATTTTGGTATTTTTATGAGAACTTCCATTTTTTTATGAATAGTGAAAAATACTTAAAACAACTTTTTAAATCAAAATAATTTATAGTGATAAATTATAATATTGAGTTGTTTTAAAGTATAATTAGAATATATTTTTACCATTTTATCTAATGGTGTTAATTATAATTAATTTCATTTTGAAATTTGACATAACCAATTTTCAATCTTTTGATTGATATTGTTTCTTAAAAACAAGCTATTTGTTTTGACAGAAGGAATTAATTATAAAATTAATTAATGAAAATTAAATGTTTTGAATTTTATAAAATAGACATAATTTTTGAATTCTTAATATCAACTATAGCCTAGGGGGATTTTTTGGCATTGTTCTGAAAAACATTAATTTTTGATGAATAGTGAAACCACTAAGTGATAGTTAAAAACTGATATTTCGTTTAAATGAAACATTACCACTTCTTTGATTTTATTTTCAAAAATCCAACATACATTGTTTTCATTAGGAAGTAAAATGTGGTTCAATGGGATTAAAATAATATTTTGGTGAATAGTAAATCTAATGTTTAATTAATCAAGATTAAAGGTAATTAGTGAAATTTAAGGTAAAAATGATATTATAAAAATATGAAAATACCTTTAAACTTATCCTAACCTTATTGGATGAGTCATGGACGACCAAGAAAATCCATGGGTTAACTTGGGGACCCCATGGAGCCACTTGGGTATGAAAATGACATTAATAACTTTTTATTTAAAGTAAAAATAAAATTGTCACAAAAATTTGTTGTTTTACTAAAAAAATTATTACATGGGGTTATATAAGTTATATTTTTGACTATAAATATTCATTGGAATGATAAAACTATTTTCTACATCATGGTATTTTTCTTATAATTTTTAGACGTTAAATAAATTAAATTTTTTATGACACCATGATGATGCAACGATTACCTCATTAATTAACGATTTAAATAAAATGAAAAGATAATGTAAAATCTAAGACTTACACTTGTCAAAAACCTATTGGATGAGTATATTTAGAACCCTTATCACCTTATACTAGAAATATATAATTGTGGGACCTTTGTAATTCAAAAATCACTTCATAATAATATAACATTTCATGACATTCCAAGAGTGCTCCTCCTCTCCTCTTATAAAAGGCCCCCACCACTACCACCTTATTCACACCTTCCAAGACATTTTTATCGGCCAAACTCTGCCCAAATACTCTCTAAACTTCCCTATATTACTTCTAGAAGCCTCACTTTGTACAGAAGTCTTCCCAAAGAAGCCTTTGGCTCAAATCAAAAAGAGTTACCCGATTTAAAGGTAATGTCTTCACTTGTGTTCTTTTGTTTTATTTTGCTTCTCCAACCCCTTAAAATCTTTTTATTTATTTCTTTTGTAACAACACCAATATCTTCAATATACTAGTATGTTGTTATTACAAGTATTTGACTTAAACTTACACACACCTTCGTCTAATGGTTAAAGAACATACCGTTTCTGTGGTTGGTGAATTTCTGCCTCACGAAATAATGATTGTTCAATATTATTTTAACACCTCTAATGATGGCCATTAAGATGTCACTATATTTATATATGATATATATTATGTTTATGTTTTCTTTATTCTTCTGTATTTCTCATTTATGGCATACCTTTATGATTTACATTATGGGTAAACACGATAATTTCATTTTAGGAAGTGCGGACTACCGCCCCCTCAAAGTGATTTGAATCGCTAATGCCATATGTGGGATGTATAATGGATGGTGTAAATGATATTATATATGATATTATACTGGAACTATAATATACCTTTTTATCATTATGAATTCATTCCATTAAATACGAAATAGAAATGAAAGTAGCGTTCATGCGTACGTACGTATTACCGTCTCCATGAACAGTGCATTTCATTTCATACATCTAAATGTTACGTAATATTATGAATGAATGTATATAATGGATATATATTATTTATATGATATCTACATCATTAATATAATTCTGGAGATAATGGATATTCTATCACATAAACAACCTGTAATTATAAGAAGTTTATTGTTGACTCAAGTACGAAAGATCGACAAAACGACTGTTATTAACTTAAATGACTACATAATTTTCATAACATTGTATTAAGTGATATAAAAGGGGATAATTAAATTGAAAAAGTTTCTTAAGAAAGTAGATATTAACTCTAGTTTATTATTCAAGAGATTAAATAACGGTCGAGTTAAGTCGGACACGAGGTAAGGGAACTTCTTAACCCAATTTCTATTCTCTGGGTCAATCTCCTACTTCCAAATTATGTCATGATATTATTATGTCCTATATTTGAATTGTACTTTATTTATGTGTACTTAGAGTGAATACCCATAATGGATTTATTTTATTTTAAAAAATGATATTTGTATGGGACTTCGTATCAATCTCCTTTCATTGAGGCATATTTTGTTTTATACACAACTTTCTTTTATATGGTGTATAAACCACTTTGACTTTTACATTTATTCAAGAGGAATATTTTTTTATACAAATAATTTTACTAAACGACAAAAGGGAATGTTTTTTTGTCGTACGTATGCAGCGACGATGACTTCTCCGCCATAGTGACCATTATTTGAGTTTTAGATTCTTCTACAAGCCATAAATTTTTTAAATGAAAAATAATTACAATCATTTAATTTTCTTTTATTTTGATATTGAAAATGGTTTTAAAAGTGATTTTTATATCAATGTGTTGTATTGATGTCTTGTGATTGAAATGTGTAAATGTTATGTTTCCTTTATGAATGTTTTATGTGGTATGATTATGTTATGGTTTATGATAGGTTTAAACCTTTTTATATAAGGAATACATTGGACTTAATAAGTTACGGGTGGAGCCCGCTATAGCTCCTCGATGCATCGGAAGGTCTCATTAGAAAAACTAGTGTCTTAGCACGAGGCCTTGACAAAATCTTATTTGTAGTCTTGGCACGAGGCCCTGGTTATGTGGTTATGATAGTATGGAATTATGAATTCCATCATTATGAAAGTGGTTATTGATATTGCATGTGATTATTCGACCAGTAGAATATCAATGTGAAGAAGTAAATGACATTATCTCATTTTACTTTTTCCATATTATGTTGAAGTTCATGTTTAAAAGTCTTTTGTTTTAGTTATACATTGCCTTAATAGTGTATTTTTATTTATGAAATCTTCTGATATATTGTTATCCTTACTGATCATCTGAGCTCACCCCTTTCAATGTTTTAATTTTTCAAGGATGTGAAGAAGTATTTTATGAATGACCTGCAGGGATAGTTGGAAGGGGATATGAGTGTGGACTATGAAAGCCATGTTATTGTAGTTTTTCACTTTATGATATAATGTAACGTTTATGAATGTATCTAGTGTTTCCAAGGCTACTAAACTAATCGGTCTTTCGATACTTGATCTTTTGTGATCATGCCAATGTTACGAGATAATGCACCGACTCTGGGTAACTGGGGTCGGGGCATTACCATATTAATTAAATTTATTAAATTAAATAATTAATCCACCCATGATGGTTTTTCCTTGATACATATGGTCTAAAGAAAACATACCCTTACTAATAGGTAATATTCACATTATATACTCAATTGTTTTCTTGTTTTTCCCATTAGGGATCCTTTTTAGAGGGAGAAACATAATTATAGAGAATTCATGAATGTGATAAAATAATAATTTATGTTACATAGAGGGAATTGATTGATGTGCACTAAAATTTGAGAGGGGATAATGTCATGGGACTCCACACCATGGAATTTCCAATAACATGTATTTATTTTGTGACTATGTATTGTTTAATTCATATGATGAAAATGTTTTGAAAATCCACTCTTATATTTTTTTTAGTTACACATCCATTATGAATGGATTTGATATGGCCTGTGTTTTCATTGAATGAGTTAAAGGATGTGTATAATGGAAAAAAAATATTATTGTACATTAAATATGGACATCTTATTACATTATTATTACACACATTGAGGATATATATATAGATAAGGGATATTATCCTTCCTATTAGTTTGGAAATTTTTTTTAAAAAAAAACTAAATCCCCTATCATTCCCAGTTATTTAATTATAATTTTTTCTAATGTTTCTTCAAACCATTAAATGTATGGTAAGAAAAGGAAATGTACATGTATAAAAAGGATGGTGTAACCCCTAAAAATCCAGATACTTTTCTGTTATATCCACTTGGTCGAATAACCTAAGAGGGGGGGATGGGGTGAATCAGGGAATGCTATATTAAAATTCTCTCCCTTTTGGATCTTGTTTCGTTGTTATAAAAAACTCAATTCTCTCTTCCTCCCGTAACAATATGTGAATAGATATGAAATCATGCACATGAAACAACATTTTTTACTTGGTTCACCCTCACCAGGCTTCGTCCAAGGAGCACACAAGGACAATGTACTGATGTACCAAATTCACTAAGGCTCACATGAAATAATGAGTACAATGTCCAGGAAAGATATTCTTTGCCCAAGCTTAATACCTATACAAGGATTAGGGTCTGCTCAATGCAATCCCAAAATTCATGCCCTACACCTCTTTCTTTAGATCACTGCTGGTGGAAAGGGTCATCGTTTTCCTCTTCCTTTGCTCACTATTCATGGAAATTAATCCACTCAGAGTTTATGGACTTGTAGGTCAAAAACAGATTTTGGACATGTAAGTCCCTTTATTTGAATGAATTCCTAAATCCTCAACTATAGGTATATTCTCTTTTATTGTTACGTTTTCACCCATAAATGAAGTCCACCTTTCCTGGTACTTCTAGGTACTGAGAAATACTTTCAAAAATTGATTTGAAGATCTCACAATAATCATTGTTCAAATCATGAACCGATTTCCTCTCCCATGCACTGATTACCAAGTTTGGTATGAGGGACACCTGTTTCACATACCACCGGCACTTCCGTGAACTACCCTTTGTCCGTGGACCTCTTATGCCTTTGTGATCACGTACTGATACTACGTACCGATTCCAAAAAACCTCATCTGTGAATCACTCTCTATCCATGAACTGTTATTTGTTCATGGATTGCCTTCAATTCTGCATACTAGAGCCACCCCTCCATGTACATCTTGTTGAATTGTTCCTCTAGAGTACTGAAGATTTCTCCTTTGTGTACCTAGACACCTGCTTCCTCGTACCAGACTTTCTCAATCACATACCAGACATCCTTTGCAGGTTAGGAATCCCCGCAAACTTCAGTGCAAACAACTTTTGGCCTTTTTCGAATTCCGAGAGAAAAACCCTTTTTAATTAGGTTCAATATTCATAGTAATCAGTAGGATTAGTGTTTCTTATATAGGAAAAGATACCCGCTTAATCTGCTAAGTCATGATTTATTAAATCTGGATTCGATATATCCTCCACCACGTACCACATCTTCTATAGCCACAAACTGCAGGCCACATGCGAACCAACTTTCCATGCTGTCAGTATACTGAATTTTTCCTTACACAGCTGATCTCTTCTTCTGACTTCAACCCATCTATGCACCGCACCACTGCTCAGCCACGAACCGTTTTAGATTTCATGATCTGTATCTGCATACTGTTTTCACTGCTCCACTTTCCATTCCTAGAACATGTTACGTGACCCATGCATTATGGTATGAGGTTCTAACCCTTTTCTTATTTTCATCACAAAAGACAACCACACCCAACAAATACTGAGAGAATGACTTGAGGAATTTTTTCCTAACAATATTTCCCTCTGGTATTGTTGACAACTATTCTCATAATAATGCTTTCACATTTTGATACCTCATTTAACATTCTTCCATCTTCAACCAGAATTCATTATACAAGATTAAGATAGTGACCAAAAATTTAATCAATACATACTGTAAGACCACATGAGAAATGATTGGTTTGAGAAACAAGAGTAAATTAAAAGTTAATCAAAGAATCATATCATTTTCAACACCAATTGTTAATATCAAACTGATATCAATTTCTAATTGTTAAAAACATTTGAACACAACTTCAACACCACTCTTCTGCTTTTATAATGATCCTAAGCTATTTTGATATCTATTATTTGATCAATAACTTCTAGCATCATTAGATTTAATGCTTCCCCCTAAGTTACATATCCTCTAATAGCTTCATCTCATATTCAACTCCCCTTATCCCACTACTCCACTTAGAAGCTTATACCCATGTCTTTTCTCCCCTAGTATAGTAACAATTTCTCCCCCTCTATCAACAAACCCGATGAGCACTTCAAGGGTGTCTCAAACAGGGTAAATAATACATATCACCATATTAGGGAAAGACACATAACACCTTGGGGAGAGGGGGACCCACATCCACACTTTTTCAAGAATGGGAAGTTGACTGGAATCCCAGAGTCAGTCGATGCCTTTCAAATGCTTTTTTGGGTAAGGCCTTTTTCATAATGTCTGCAACCTGTTGTTCTATAGGCACATACATTAACATCAAAATCCCTTACTCTACCTTCTCCTCGATAAAATGATATTTTATTTTTATGTGCTTTTCCATTGGGCGATGGACTGGATTTTTTCTCAGATTTATACCACTGTAATTATCACAATGATTTTCAATTGGATATTTCAATTCAATTACCATATCTTTAAGTTTTTGCATCATCCACAATAGCTGTGTGCATGATTGAGAAGCTACGATGTATTCAGATTCTATAATGCTTAATTAAATGCAGTCTTGTTTCTTGATTAACCACGAAATACAAACCCTTCCATGATAAAAGGAACCTCCTGATGTTGACTTCCTATCAT
Organism: Viscum album; assembly: GCA_963277665.1. NCBI lineage: Eukaryota > Viridiplantae > Streptophyta > Magnoliopsida > Santalales > Viscaceae > Viscum > Viscum album. Next base: position 1,312,573,747 of record OY728126.1, on the reverse strand, counting down.
CTGATAAACCAGCCCAATTCACATCTATATATCCCAATAACTCTAGATGAGATTTTTCTTTATACATTAAGCCAAAATCCACTGTTCCCTTGATATATCGAAGAATTATTTTTACTGAAATAATGTGGATATTCTTGGGATTACATTGATACCTCACTGATTGGAATGTGGAAAATACAATATCAGTCCTTATCGCTATCAGGTACAACAGACTTCCAATGATTTACCTATATTCTATGATATTAACTGGTTTTACTTCATCATCTCGTGACAATTTCAACAGGGTAGCAACCGGTGTCTTCATCTATTTGGAATTATCCATTCAAAACCTTCTCAAAAACTCCTTGGAGTATTTATATTGCGAAATATAATTTCTATTACTTCTTTGAGTCACCTATAATCCAAGGAAAAATTTAATCTCTCCAATCATCGACATCTCAAACTCACTTATCATGAATTCAGAAAATTTTCTCCACTGTTCTTATTCTGATTCAACAAAGATTACATCATAGACATAAACCAACACCATCATCCTTTGAATATTTAATTTTTTTTAATAAAAATTGTAATCTACACCACCAATTTGAAAATTGAGATTATTTAGAAATTGATCAGGCCTCTAATACCATGCTCTTGATACTTTCTTCAAAGAATATAAAGCCTTCTTCAGTTGAAAAACTCTGTTCTCATCTTCATGAAAGATAAAACCATATGGTTTCTCAATGTGGAATTCTTATTCTATAATTCCATTCCGAAATGCAGACTTGAAATCCATTTACAAAACATTAAAATTCTGTTTCATGGCCATATCTATGAATATTATAATTTTCTTCAGCCTTGAAATAGGTGTGAATGTTTCATAGAAAAATATACCCTATAACTAAGAGTACACATTACACACAAGTCATTATTTTTTTCGAATCACAACACCATATTCATTCATTTCTTTGCAAAAGACCCATTTTGTCCCTATGAAATTCTTGTCTTCTAGTCTTGAAACAATTTACCATGTTTGATTCTACTCAATTCAATCAAGCTCTTCATTCATTTCCAGAACCCAAATCTCATCTCCAGATACTTCATTAATGCATTTAGGATCTACTTGTGATAAGTATGATGCTTTCTGTATTGACTTCATCCTTTTTGTTTGAACGGGTGCTATCTGATCACCAATTATGTTCTACCTATCAATTTATTCTCTTTTTTATAATCTAAACTGATTTATTCTCATCATCTATGTCTTATTTCTGAATTAATCTCTAGAGATGGAGAGTCTCCCGATCTTCTCATCTATCCATCGCTATCCTCCTCAGTCTGATTATGTTTTTATTGAAGATTATATTAATTTTCTACTATAGTCACATCATGACATTAAACTATATTTCCCAGCCACTTATTAAAGAATTTCTATTCTTTTCTTTTCTTTTAGTAGCCATGAAATATCTCTTTATCCCCACGGGATTCAAATTTCCTTTGTTTCTCCTTATTGAGAATGAAACATTTACTTCTGAATATTGTAAAGTAATTTAATGATGGATTATTTCCATACCATAAATATTATGGAGTATTCTTCTATTTTGGATAACATAAAGATCTATTTGATATTTATAATGATATCCTCACTAATTCCTTCAAAAATTTCCATGGACGGCCTTTCGCAATGAGAATTATTCTTGGAAAGTTGTTGACAATCTTATTTCTTCTCTCAACTACTCCATTTTGTTGTGGAGTTATAACTGCTGAAACTTGATACCTTATCCCATGATTTTAGATACAATCCTCCACTTGGCTATTTGTGAACTATATTCAATTATCAGTTTGAATCATTCAGATTTTTTGACCAAGCATCTTTTTACATTCCCGTCGAAATCTAATAGTGAAACTGAACACTTTAGATTTGTGGGTGATTATTGAAACCCATTACATTCTGCTATAGTCATTAATGAAGAAAACATAATATCTCTTCGTATCAATATCACTTGGTGAAATTTTCCCACACACATCAATATGCACCAGCTCAAGCAATCTTGTTGAATTTTTCTCCTTTTTTTTATATGTCTTTCGAATGATCTTGCACTGTTGGCAAGCATCATACGTACGGGTAAGATCACGTGATAATCTAGGGAGATTTTGAGCTACATCATATTTTACCAGATTGTCTATGGAACCTTGGATAATGTTCCCCATATGCTTATGTCATAACTTGTTTTCTTAATCCTTTGACAGAAAGCACATATCTTCTTCTCCGCTTATGATGTAGAGATTCCCTTTCATACACTTTTCTTAAAACATAACAAAAACATCATTTTCTTCGATGCTACATAATTTATTGATAAATCCTATGGAATTTTTTGGGTCACAAAATTGACTAACACAAAGCATGTTGGAACTAAGCCCCTCAACAACCAAGAAATATGCCCGTCTCATGTATTTTCCTCCAATCTTAGAATTTCCGAAAGAAATAATTTTCTAACCCTTATCCTTACTCAATCGTACCATAAATTCATTATGATACCTGATTCTGGTTATTAGATTATTATTTCCCATTATATGGGAAGTGTATCCACTGTCAATTATCTATATCCCTATGTGATCTGATTCCTTGAATGCTATTTCTACAACCACGACCTGCTCGGCCCTTTTATTTTTTGACCCAAGCCATTGAATTCATAACTGAAATGAATGATAATATTTATATTCCTCATTATATGATGTGTTAGATTCACCCCACAGAGCTACAAATCGATTTTTAATTTTCATCTCACTTGAAGATACATTTGGTTGCTTCTTAGGAAAAAATTCAATTTTCCTCGTCATATTCCTCTGCATTGGTGATGTTCAATATCATGCCATATGTCCAAGAACATTACACCCAAAACAGAAACCATCAACTGGAGATCTTTAATTTAGAACTAATTACAACCACCTCTATTGGTCTTATTCACTTTGGTACGTATTTTCCATAAAGGATACATTTTGAGAGTGTCATATCTTACCACAACAATATAGTCTTATGTTAGGTACATTCTTGTGATATAGTGATGATACATTAGTTATGCCTTGGGTTATATGAATCTTCTAATTCTTCTTCGTGCCCAGATCAGTCTTCAATCATGGAGTGGGGGCTTGTGGTCTAACTTAAACCATAACTGCTTCCTATTTCAGATCAAGCCACTTTGGTTCTGATGGACCATTCCGCTCAAATATCATCTTATCTATTGCATGTATGATCTTCTATTCCGATTTCGAACGGAGAGTTAGCAGTTTCTACTAATCTTAAATTGTTCATTGCAGACAGATGACTTTTTTTCTAGATGCTCGATACATTTGATTTGTTCTTTTCTAGTTTCAATCAAACTGTCAATTTCAATTTTTTTCGTCAATTTTGAGTATGTGCTCAACCAAATTTCCGAGATTTCTAGCATCAAATACCATAGATTTTTAATTTATTCACTCATCTTAGATTTATATCCTCACTACTATTGCATAAAGAGTTTGGAACCATGATCAACTTTGTTAGCTTTTTTAATTTTGGCTTTAAAAATATCTATCTCTTCAAGAGAAGCTTCTAATTCAGCCTGAAGATCTACACTCCCATAAATTTTTCATTCTTCATTGTCACTTTCTTCTCTCAATAAATAATTTATTGCAACTACCACAAAAGAATCTACTTAATGATCCATGCAGTCCTCCAACTCTTCCACCTCAGATTCTTATGAACTTTCACTCTCTCTTGAAAGAAGATTCCTCTCTTTCAAGAACTTTCTCCTAGTATTTATCCTTCCTTTCTCATTTGATGAATACTTATTTTGGGTAATTTCATCATTTCAGTCATTTTAATCATAAAACTTATTAAAGAAATTTGATAAAAAATTCCCAATATTTCCTAATCGAAATCACGAAAATGGATGTTTACCTTTGAACTCTCTTTTTTCCTTTTTTGCATATTAGAGGATTGAAATGACATGAAATCATTTATATTATCTTCCTCCAGACTATATTCTACAGGGAGATTCTTTATGAACTTGAACTATACTTCCTTTTAATTCCCAATTTCCACTACATCATTTTCATCGTTTCTCATTTCATATTTTATAAGAGTACTGTTCAGGTATTCTAGTGTCAACTCTTTCGGGTCATTGTCTTCTAACACTGAAACTTTTGGATTGAACTACGGTGTGAGATTCCTCAATATACGTTTCACAATCTTTATATCATCAATGACTTCTCCAAGACCCCACATGTCTTCTATAATAATATTTATCATATCAAAGAATGTATCAATAGTCTCATTGAGATTTATTTTGAGTTCCTCATACTTATTATAAAGAACCTGTAGGTTTGGTTCTCAAACAACTGTGTCTTTCTCAAAAATGTTCAAAAAATTTTCCCACATTGCATGTAATGTTTTATAGGACATCACCTTCATATAGATTTCATTTGATAGGGATCCCCCTAAAGAATTGATCCCTTTAGCATCCGCATACAATTATCTTCTTTCATCTTATGATAAAGCACCATTATTAATGTCAGCAGATATTTGATTCATAGATATGGGGAATAATTCCATCTCCACAGATCATAAGTAGTGCTGCATTCGATTATTCCATAGCTGAAAATTATTTTTTTCGAATACCCTGGGGGGGTGGTGAATCAGGGTATGATAGATTTAAACTCTCTCCCTTTCAGATACTGTTTCATTGTTAGACATTAATCAATTCACTCTTCCTCCCATAACAATATATCAATAGATATTAAATCGTAAAAATGAAACAACAATTTTTACTTGGATCACCCTTACTGGGCTACATATAAGGAGAAAATAACGATAATGTACTGATGTACCAAATTCACTAAGGATCACTGCCAATAATAATTACAATGTTCGGGCTAGATCTACTATGCATAGGCTCACTGCCTTTACAAGGTTCTGGGTTTGCTCACTACATTTCTAAGGGTCACTCCCTATTCCTCTTTCTCTAGATCACTAATGATGGAATGGGTCACTATCTTCCTCTTCTTTCGCTCACTACCCTTGGAAAGGAATCCACTCACATTTTATCAACATGTAGGTCAAATATAGTTTATGGACATGTATATCCCTTCTTTTGAATGAATTTTTTCATACATAACTATAGGTTGATTCTCTGTTGAAGTGCTGTTTTTTACTTTTATATAAAGACTACCTTCCCGAGTAATGCTTAGTACCGGGAAATACATTTGAAAACTGATTTGAGGCTCTTAAAAGCTTCCTTGTGAAAATCGCAAACCACTTTCCTCTACCTCATATTGAGTAATGGGTTTGGTATGTGGAACACATTCTTCGTGTACCACTGCCACTATTGAAAACATCCCTTCATCCTCAAACTACCTCCTCCTTCACGATCACGTACCGCTACTGCATACTGATTCCACAAACCTCCTCTGAAAATCATTCTCTATATATGAACTGTTCGTTGTCCGTAGACTACGTTCCCTTCCATGTACCATAGGTCCCCCTCCTCATACCACTTCTGGAATTATCCCTCTCAAATACCAGAGATTCCTCCTCCACGTACTGAGATAACTCTTTCAAAGTACTAGAATTCCTCCTATGTGTACCAAACTTCCTTTGCGGGTTAAGAATCCCAGAAGGCATCAGTGCGAACCACTTTCAAACTTTTCCAAATTCCTAGAGTAAAAACGATTCCTAAAGATCATTAATATCCACAGAAATCGGTAGGATTATCATTTTTAATATAGGCATAAATACCCACTTAATCCGTTAAATCATGATTTACCAAATATTTATTCAATACATCCCCCACCCTGTACCAAATCTTCTGTCTTCACGAACCACATGCCACCCTTGAACCATATTTCCACACCATCCGCGCATTGAATTTTTATTTACCTGACCGATCTATTCCACCAACATCAACCAATTCGTGCACCACACTATTTCTCAAATGAAAACCATTTTTTATTTCGTGAACCATACCCGCATACTATTTTCTCCGCTCTGCATGCCGTTCCTGGAACATGGTATGCGACCTATGTATTATGGTATGCAGTTCCCAACCTTTGTCGATTTTCATCAATTTTCTTCATACATTTCACTCATATGTATAAATCTATACATTTCCAATATCAAACTCTCAAGTTTGTGGCACACAAATTTGGAAAATATGGGGAAACTATGTCACCTTAAAAACCTATCTTTAGAAAACAATAACGATACTCATTTGTAGTCCGTTTTCATTGTAAAAAAACACAACCACACCCAAAACATACTGATAGAAAACCTTGATGGATTTTTTCCTAACACATTTTTTACAAGTTTGGGTATTTTCATAAAATTTAATCTATCGTCAATGAATATGAGGATGGAGGCTATTAATACCACATTCCAAGCATGAAATGTTTTGATATTCCTTGAACATTACAATTCCTTGAATATATATCATGTTTTGGTTTTGTTTTATCACCTTTATAATTATCATACATTGATCCCATAAACCCATTAGTGGTATCAGAGCCTCATTCTTCAATGAATTTATTTTTCAATTCAATAGTTTTTGAAAAAAATATATCATCACTATAGAATAGTGTGCCTTGTTTCACTGCAATGACTATTGAATAGGAAAAATCACCATAACAATGCCATTGTGAATGGTGTTGTTCTTATTCAGTGGAAGTTTTAAGGGATTATATAATGAACCACCACATAGACTCCCAATTGGGAATAACCTAGTGTATAATTTTTAGAAATAACTTGACACTCATAACCACCACCTTTACTGGGGCATAATGTTTTTCTGATCTCTTGGCCATACACTATGACAAGTTACATAACAAATAGTATCTTCCTAGAATCATCATAATTTAAAGAAAAGTATCATGGTAATACAAGGTTGTATTTAAAAGGTCTAAACATTTATTTTGAGAAATTGACTTATGATTTATAAATTGGTTATAAAGAAAAATTTATATATATTAAAAAATTAGATTTTTCATGACTAAAATAAATATGAATATTAAATATTTATCTCTCTAGTTTTGGTAAATAATCAAAATGTTTGTTTATATTCTTAATTAAGTAATATTATAGTTTTTAATTCTTTTAAAATATATAAATTTTCTTGAAAAATTATGGGATGAAATTTTTTAGGAGAAAAACCCCTACATTTTATACAATGGATGACTCCATAATTGTTTTTCTGTCTACATTGAAATCTATTTAAAATTGTATTTATTATATTGAATTTAGTTTTTGGGAATATGTTTTGTGTATTTGGTCCTAGAAGTTTCATGAATTGGATCCTATATTGAGTAAATTATCTATGGGTAGAGGTAATTTTGGTTAGAATTCCCACCGGCCTATAGGAATATGTCTTATTTTAAAAAGTGGGTGTTGGTTATCTATACACATAAGATTAATCATGTATAGGTTTTAAATCTAATATAGATCTAAAACATTACATAAGGAGTCATATAACATATTAATATGATGTATTTAGATATGTTTTAATATGTTTGGATTTAATATTTTAGTGAGAAACACAAATTGTTGGTTGTGTAATGAGTTACACATTAATGTGGTGGGAACATCTTAATTTGGGGGATGAAATACAAATTACAAAAAATATCATTATAAGAATGCATACACAATGAAATTAATCATGGTAAGATAAATATTTCAAAATACACAATAGAAATCTATTTGACTTGAATATTGTGTATATTAAATTGGAGATACATGGAATGAAAACCTATCAAATACTATGTGTGAGATTCAATCTAAAATAGATCTTTTTAGGACCTTGATAATCCAATTGGGTAGTTGAATCCAAAGAAAGGTACCCCATGATGATATTTTATAAGGAAGATTAGTGATGATTATCCCTGGATAAACAATTTATGTTGGTAATTCCAAATCATGTATCCCCTTGATTTTCCTTTTTATCTCATTCTTGGAGTTTTTTTGTGTTACACTAGATGAGGAATTCTAAACAATAATACATGAGATAACTTATAATTATTTCATCCATATGATTGATTTGGATAAATATTTACCTATACATTTATCTAAAAATAATAAATGTTTTGATTGAGGTGAGTTAATACCAATATAGTCATGGGTTATTTATGTAATAGTCGGTGTAATTCATGTTGAAATATGGATATTTTCAACTAAATAGATATATTGGTAACTAGGATTGATATTTTTACTCAAATGCAATCATTTTGAGTATGTTGATGAAAATGTTATAGAGATACATTCCACTAACTCTCACTCATTAATATTAAATACTAAGTGTGAGACTAAAATTTATTACTGATAAACATATAATTAAAGAAAAAAGTGATTTCATAAAGGGATATGTAGATATTTTAATCGGAAATGGAGAAAGATTTTTTATATTTGATATTAGATCTTACAATCTATGTCTTACTATTTTAGTGGTACTATAATTTTAGAATTATTATTATTTTCCCACTATAAATTTATATTTTAATCTATATATTTTTTTTGGAAAATATGGTTTTTTAATTTAATTTTTATAAACAGAGTTATTACATATAGAAGAAAGGAATTTTTATGGAATTAAGAATGTAGTTTAGAAAATATATCATTATAATATTTTATTACATTGCTAAAAATAAGGTCTTTTTTATTTAAATCCCAGCTACCCTTAAGAATTATCTTCTTAGGTATATAAATGAATAATTCAATATAATACTCCATAAATATGGATTCTTAAAATAATTTGATACCTGTGAATATTGTTTATAGTGAAAAATGAGCAAGTAAGCTTTTAAGAGAAAATGTAAAATGGCTAGTGTATTATTGGAAGTCATATAAAGTGATGTTTGTAGACTAATAAAAACACAATAATGTTTTGGTTTTAGGTATCTTATTACCCTTACTGGTGATTTAGATATCATGGTTATTTTATTCTGATGAAACAAAACATTGAATTTTTTTAACAAATTATAGAGTTTCAAAAAGAAGTATAAAATAAACATTGAAAGAGTCTTAATATTTTCCAAAAAAATTTAGGTGGTGAATAATTAAGCCATAAAATAATTTATCCTATGAGATATTGTTGAATTGTTTTACAACTCAATAATCATATAATACCACAATGGAATGGTATATCAAAGAGGTGTAATTGTACCTTATTGGATATGGTCTAATCGATGATGATTCTATGTTACTTTCCAATTATATTCTGGGTTTATTTTCTAGAGACTTATGCATTCTTACAAAACCATGTTCCATCTAAAGATGTCATAAATAAAAAATATGAGATATGGAATAGTAAGTATCCATTAATTTATTTTACGAGGATTTGTGGTTGTGATGTATATATGAGACATTATTTCAGATAAATTATACCCCAAATGAGAAAAACTAATTATTTTTTGTTATCCCAAGGATACTATGTGATAATAATTTTATGCCCTACCAAACACAAAGTGTTTGTTTCCTGATAGGTTGTTTTCCATGAGATGGAAAAAATAGACAAGGAGTCAATTGGAAGAAATTTAAACTTTTTTTAGGATCAATAAAAAAAATTATAAATGTTTAAAATATGAAACATGGTTTGATTTCACAGTGTGTTATGGAAAAATAATTGACTCAAGTTACACAAGAACTATGAAGGTTTGGTAAGCTTCATCAGGAAGATATGAGATTTAAATTAATCATGGATAATGACGATTAAGTAACATTCATAATAGATATAACTACTACTTATTTTATATCCATTTATAGTTTTGATTTTGTGGAATGGTCAAAAGTCAAGGACTATAAGATATAAAGCATTCAAACTAACTAATTTTGGTAGTTGTGATATGCACACGATGTGGTGAGAACTGTAGGTCGTAAATGACCTTTCTAAAATAAAAATAACATGGATGGTCGAGTGTATAACTCTAATAAAAGAATTTTGGAAATGTGTTACAAAAAAAATCATCATATTGACTATGATAGATTCCTATAATCTATTTCTATATAAAAGTATATGAAAAATTTTAATTACATAGAACCTATTTTTGATTATGAGATATACCATATGGATGTCCAAAATTATTTCATTAATATAAATTTTGTTAAAGATGTTTTTATGAAACAACCTAATTTTTTTTTGTTTAATGGAGTCAGGTATGGTATCCAGGTTATAATCGTTTATTTACGGACTAAAGAAAGTTTCTTATATGTAGGATATATGGTATGATGATGAAATAAAATGGTGTTTTTCCATCAAAAATGTATATTTTTCCTTTGAATAAAATAATATCAGTGGGATTATAGTTTTTTTCTTTATATTTTATGTAGATGAAATAATACTAATAAGAAATGATATACCAACTATTTACTCTATAAATATATGGTGATGAAAATACATATTGATTAAAGACACTGGTGATACTTACAACATTTTGGGTATTTGGGTATATAGTGATTAATCTGGGAGGATTATTTTAGTTAATCAAGACACTAACATTGGTATAATTTAAAATAGTCTTTCCATTGATAACTAAAAGAAGAGGTATTTACTAGTGTTTCATGAAAAAAATATTAAGAATACTTAAGACCCTTATAAAGAGTTATAAAGGATGTATAGAATAACTTATGCATCCATTGAAAGATACCAGGTTTTCATAAGAGATAAATATCAATTTTTAGTTTAAATTCTTGTTTACAGACTAATGTGAGCACCCTTTGAGGTAATGAGGGTATCTATGCGGTTGTGGGCATTTTTGGAGCCTGTATTTTTGGGAAATTAAGAAATTCTGTACAGTTAGTTGAAACCAGGTGGGGGAAGGTTCCACTGTGACTACTAATCTTGCAAGGATGGGATGTGGGGTGTTACATTCAATATGGTTTGTTTAAATCTTGTGGATAAAGGTGAAAACATGTGCGATAGAACCATTAGTCTGTGAATTTTTTTTAATAGTTTATACATGGTTTTTCAAATTGTATGTAATGAATTTTTTGGTCCCCCCTAACACAGTACAAGGTGCACGATTGGTGCAAAATTTGGCCAACCGTGCAGCCAAACAATGTGACCCATGTTTTTTTATATAAAATAACAAAATTTATCTTAAAAATATATTTAATCTAAAAATAAATTTTCTTTATTATTTATTTGATGACATGGGGATTTAGAGATATCATTAAAAGGTAAATTTTAGTTTTTTATCTATCTTATCCATCCAATATCGGGATCAAACATCATCGGTCTCATCAGATCCTTTTTATTTCCTTATCCACTCTTCATTTTTCACTCGATATAAGTATAATTAGAAGGTGATACTAGATGATAACTCTACTACAGATCTAAGGTAGGTGGTATATACTTCTCGCCAGTGGTTTGATGCTTTATTGATGTTGTTCCAATCATTTTGACCACTAAATTTTTTGATGTTTCCTTGAAAATTAGTAGAATAATTAAATTGAATAGAATGGATCATGTTATGTATGACATTTAGTTCCCTGAGATTAGTTAAAGGTTTCTCCCCAACCTAGGACACTCATGTGGTGTTCCTTTTCCATTGACTTGGTTAACCACTGAAAGGGTGTGTGTATGATCTTTTCTTTTTTATAGGAATACTAATTAAAAATGGAATGAAATGAAAAGTATTAATTTATTTGGATATGGTATGCCTCCTTTTTCATTTTATAACTTATATGACTTCCTTAAATTGATTGAATTATTTTTAATGGAATTTTCATATGCATGGGTAAAATCATTGAATTTGAATTATTTTATGAGTGGGTAAACTCATTGAATGTAATTGAATGAAAATTAATTTATGAGTGGGTATATTCATGGAACATGGAAACTTGTGAATTGAAGAAATGAATGAGATGTGAATTAAAATGATAGTTGATGACTTGGTTGGTATACCAAGGGTTTTGATTCAATTTAGAATCCATAAAAGATTAACCAAAGGGTCTCAATATGTGTTATCATATACCTTTTAATTATATGCTCTTTAGAACATGATTCTATAGGATTCCAATGTAATATAGACCCCTTATATATAGATTGATAGACTCGAATTGGACATGCTCTATTGACATGATATTTGGACTCCACTAGTGTCAATATCGAGTTTCCATCTGGATGCTACTAGACCTCAATTAATATGCCTTGGTGTTCTAAACCTTAGATCTTGCCTTGCTGGGTATGACACTTTTGATTATATAGCAGGGTTGTGGTATTTTTTAACACCTATTTTGTTATGGTGTGGCCAAGGTGGATATGATATACATGTTATACATCAAAGACATGGTGATATGATATATTATATATATGGAATAGAAATGATATTTACCTATTTTTACTTTATTACTGCCTTATTATACGAGCTTGGCACTTGTTCTATAGAGAGACATGTATAATCGTACAAGATCACATGTTTTTTTTCTTTTTTACTAGGGAATTGCACTTTTATTACTGTCATATTTGATATATATCTCAAAATATTCTTTAGATCATATTAAATAGCTAGTAATTATTATATAATCCTTTGGTGGTTACCTAATGACATTTTATCTCACACCATGTCTGGGCCTCCATTGGGTACCTGGACAGATTATTTGGATACAGGTAGGGGTCAGAGAAAGAACTCACAATATGATTATTGACACCCTACCATGCTTAGGTGTAGGAGAACACATGACTGAGCTATATCTCAGGATTCATGATGGGATATATTTTGGTTTTTTTGGTATTTTGTTACATGTATTGTTTTGATGTATATATATCTATGTTGGATGCTTTGTAGACTGATGAAATGATAATCATTGTATATGAGATTACTTCTATCATTGTTATATATAAATTTGTTTATTATTATATTATATCTGATTGATTCACATCTTCATATATTGATTTATATGATTGATACTGATGTCTTACACTCTAATAAGAGGGAATGGTCTCCCCATAGACACACCCTAGGCCCTCACTTCTAGTCATAAGACTCTAGAATTTTGGGAGATGTTCTTGAGGTAAAGTGTCAATATGGGATCAAGTCACCTTTCAATGACATCTGGGTCTGGCACATTAAAAATTGGCATCATAGGAATTATTTTCTAGATGCCTTACTATTTTGATAAAATATAATGCTATAGGAAGGAATATGTTTTTTTAATGATCTGTTCTTGGGTGTAGGTAACCCACATACTGTAAGAATTAAAATTGACCCAAATGAAAATTGATTTTGTTAGGATTTTGGATATTTAAGGTGGTTTGATTCTACCATTTTGAGATGAACATGAGTTGGGATGTTATCATTGATATAATTGGAGGTTCTATTTGGTTACTACCTAAATATATGTCGGTATTCTATCCCATTCATAATTTTAGACACTTTATAAGATTCACACACAATGCATTATTCCATGTTATATAGGTTTCATTTCATGTTTGCATGATATTGTGATATGTGTTATGATAGATATTCCTTATATTTTGATAGATATTTTTCCCAGTGAATTGAGAAAAAACGTTAGTATTTAGAGTTCATTCCACAATCTAAGTAGTTTTTTCCTTAGTAGGATACAATAGACACCATAAGAAACACATTGATTCATGGAACATGGTCCAAATGGTCTAGAACATGTTATGCTGTGTATTAGGTGGATGCCACATTTCAGTTCATGTGAAGCATGGGCCTTTATGGATCAAAAGTGGGGAACCATTTGGTTTGACCATTTAAAATGAAATGTGAAATGGACCCAAAATCCATTGGAAATTTGACTTTTTGAATGGATATCTTGACCATTACCTAGCTTGTGAATGGGTAGTAGGCACTGACTCTAGTAATGCATGTGACTGTTTCTTTTTACCAGTACTATCTTTAGGAGAAGTCTGTGTGGTATAAACTATTTAAAATAAGGTTTTTACATTTTCTCTACTTTTAGCTGTGACAATTGATATCAATTTTTTCTTGATTCATGTGTCTTTATTAGTGAGACATTCGACCATGATGACCTGCAGTCATACCGTAGGAAGGTTTCAATGAACATACTTCGGTGGAGCTAAGTAATGGGATACTGGTGGCTTCTCCTATAGTGTCATCTAGGAAACTAGAAATTTTATCAAACATATAAGTTAAGGTATAGTTACTTGAGGGGTTTTTCCAATTCATGAAGACTTTTTAGAAATCACTAAAGGATAACTTGTCTACAGTTGAGATGATACGTGTGTTCTAGCAATATAGTCTTCCCACAATTTCAGAGGATGGTGATCCATAGTCTGTTGAGCTATTTATTGAGACTATGCCATTGATCATCGGGAATTTGGGGACACATGAAGAGAGAAGAGTGAAGCTCATGGATTATATGATTTGAGGAGCAGTAAAGTGCTTGTGAGATGTCCTAAAGTAGTTTGAAAAATTTTTAGATATGGTTTGGGTAGATTTTAAAACCAGGTACTATGACTACATTTACACCTAAAATCTTGGGGTAGAGTAGGCCAATGAGTTCAATATTTTATAGAGGGGTTTCATGATGGTCATAGAGTATTTTAAATTCTTTATAGAGGTTAAATATTATTTATGGACAAAACTTTATGAATTTTTATCGTGGTGATGCAACTTTGAGGAAGGTTTCTGAAATCTTGTTCGATATGTGGTCAACATGTTAATTTGAACTCTATTAATGAAGTTGTTAGTCATTATCAAATTTTAGAGTGGATCCTATGATTAGATAAGGGTACAGAGAATAGAATAATAGTCTCTCAATCTAGTATTTCAACTTCTGGTTGAAGTAAGGTACATTTTGAGGCTTCCCGTGGATGAGAACCATCTAGACCTAAAATTCTGGTAGTACATCATTCTATAATAAGTGCGATAAGTGGGGAAATGTGGGAAATTAGGGTGATAATGGCCTAGTAGAGTTTCAATATTACATCAAAATAGTCCATGTTAAATGTTTCTATAGGACCTTCCCTCCACTTGTGAGGGGTATGGGGTCAGTTCCAACACCAAGTTTTGGAGTAGGTTTCTTAGGTCCACATCATGCATGGAGCTAGAGTAGTACCAGTTGATTAAGAAGTGGTGGTGGTGGTCATGGTTGGGGAGTAAGATAGTAGTTTTACTGAGATAGCATAGCAGGACTACTTTATGTATTGAGATTGTGTAATAGGGCTTCATTTCAGACCAGATCTATCTTGTACAGCCTAAACCTGAGGAGCAGAGTGGTGGACCATTTACGGTGAGAGTTATGATCATAATATCCTCTAATATTGTATCTAATATTTTTTAAATAGGTTCATCACATAGTTTTATATATTTATCTATTGTATAGAGAATTTAATTCATGATATAGTTTTCTGAGGGTTCCATGACTTTTGACACTCCATTGGGGATCAAAATGGAGGATGTACGTTAGGGAAGTGAGGGAACCATTGAGGTTAGTAGGTTTCACTCTATCTGGAATCATTTTTTTCTCAAGATGACCAGGATTGATATTATAATCGAGATGGAAATGCTAGTTGGTTATCTATACAATGTTGAAGTTTACCAGTGAATAGTTAGTTTCACATCATGAGGGGGGATTCTTATACTCATTAGGGTAAATGGGATTTCCAAGAGAGCCGAGATGGAACAAAAGATAATGGGTTGGGTGCGATGAAAATCAATATTTCTAATTGGTATATGGATAATTATGTATCATAAGAGGAAAAAAATTCTTCTCATGGTTGATCTTTTCAAGTATGTTTTCTTGGATACGTTTTCTAGTTTACAACATGGGACAAAGGAAGAGTTCTCAAAAAATCTAGTTCTAGGATCATTACATTTATCAATTCCTCTTTATTGAATGACTACTATGATGTTGCAGGAGCTCAAGTGGTAGCTATCATACTTAATGGAAAAGAGGATTATTCAACCCATTAATTCTCTGTGGGATTCTCCAGTACTTTTTGAAAAAATTGTAGTTTTTACCATTAGGTTATTCATGGAATATAGAAACATGAAACGGTTAACAGTTAAGAAACAATATCATTTTCTTTAGATAAATTATCTTTTTACCAGATTATAGGATCTTGGGTGTTCTTAAAAATTGTTTTGAGATCTAGATATCATCAGGTGAATGTTTGAACCATAGACCAACCTCATACAACTTTTTATAGAATGTGTGGTCTTTAAGAGTATATAGTTATGTCGTTCGGTCCCAATAATGTGCCTATTGTTTTCATGGTACTAATGTAAAGAGTTTTCAATGTTATATGGATTCATTTATAGTCATTTTTTGGTTGATAACTTGGTGTATTTTCAAAATTAAGAAAACCATTCCAAACAACTTGAGATCATTTTGGATACATTAATAGAGAATCAATTAAATGATAAGATCACAAAGTTTCACTTATAAATGGATAATATTCACTTATGTAGTTTCCTAGGAGTATCCCAAGAACGTATATGACATTCATAATTTTTTTGGGCTATATGGATATTACCAGAATTTCATAATTGACATATCATGTTAATTAGCACAATTGATGGAGTATACTAAGAAGGTCATTTGGTTTTTATGGATAAATATATGGAAGACATCCTTTTTGGAGATGAAAGTGTGATTGTCTTCAAAACTAGTCTGGATTCTTCCAAAGTATGGAATAACTACACTGTGAATTAAGACATATTAGGTATTGGGATAGGAGTAGTGATGGTGTAGGGAGATAAAGTCATGGAGTACAAGTCTTAGAAGATGAGGCTACATGAGAGTTAATACCTGGCGCATGATCTTGATATCGATATAGTTGTTCATGCTTTGAATTGTTGGAGACATTATTTATTAGGATTGTGTTTTGTGGGGTCTATGGACAAAAAATTTTGAAGTACATATCTACACAACATGATCAAATTTGATGTAACAGAGGTGGAATGAGTACCTACAATACTTTGACATAGATCATTATTATATGATTGGTAGGTGCAATGTAGTTTCTGATGCATTGAGAAGGAGGACTATGATATAGGTAGTTCAGAAAGATAGTTGTGAGTGGAAGATTATGGATTTGTTCTCATATATACACTTAGAGGTGTAGAATATTCAAGGTAATACTTTTATTTCATCCTTAGGTATGTCCTATACCTTACTAGATAGAGTGGGGGTGTGGAAAATAAAATATTTTGAGGGCCTAGAATTATGAGAGTGTGTGGAAGGTGAAGACCCACATCCTAGTTGGACTATGGGAGAGGATGAGATCATTTGTATCGATGGTCGTGTATAGATTTTAGTGGAAATATGTAAGTATATGATCTAGGAGTTTCATTCCTCCGCATGGGTAGTACACCCTTGAGTTATCAATATGTATCTTGACCTACAACAATAGTACTAGTGGTTGAGTATGATATATGAGGTATCTGGTCTAATTACGAGGTTTTCCACCTATCAGTAGGTGAAGGTGTAACATCAACAACAAGCCAAACTTTTATAGTAGTTAGCTATTATTGGTTGGAAATTTGATGATGTCAGGATGGATTTCATGATAGGTTTACCAAGGTCACCTCAAGGTACTGAGGCTGTGTGGATACCATATAGTCTCAACAAAAATAATACTCTAATAACTATAGATGACATGAAGAGTTAGAGGTCTGGGATCATTTCTTTTTATGTACATCATTGCGGATGGGACACATACAGATCAGGAGACAAGGTAATATTTCATCATGATATCTCAAGACATTATATATTCTGGTTTGAGTTAGTCCAATAGCATATCAGTTGAAATTAACTTAGAGGTACCAGGAAATGAACGACGTATTCCATATATCTTAGTTACATCACTCTCACTCAGACCCATCTCATAATCTGTATCTATATGAGGTGGAGTTACAGGTATATACGTCTTTTGAATATCACCCTATTGATATCATTAGTAAGAGAATCAATGTTCTCCTAGACCGATTAGTTCCTATAGTACAAGTGTTATGGCTTCACATCTGTTTATTGGAAGAGATTAGGGAGTGGGAGGATAACATACATTTTCATTGTTTGGATAAATTCTCATATAAATTTTGACTCCCCTTGAGATGAAAATCCTGGGAAAAATTTCTTTAATCGGTGGATAATGTAAGATTCTGTGTTTTCATAAAAGCAAGAGATCAATGATTTTGGGTTTAAATATTTTTTTATGGACTAATGAGAATACCCATTGAGGTCATGGGGGAATCGGGGGTTTTTGTGGATTTTTTGGAGACAAAATCCATTTTTTCTTGAAAATTAGGATTGGCCTCATGGTTATTAGAAATAGTGTAGGGTCGGTCGAATAGTTAGCAGTAGTCTTGTGATCCTGGACAATGGGGTGATATAAGTCAAATAGATTGAGGAAATAGTGTGGATGGAGTCACAAGATGATGTTTGAGAACATTCAGTTTTTGAGTGAGATTTTTTTCATGTTTTCCACACAGTTAGTCATCTATACATATTGACTACGTGGGTTTCCCCTTAGTATACTAGACGTCAAATAACCGGTTTATAGTTTGGAAAACCCTACCACAAAAATGTGTATCCCAATTTTCATGGTAAAATGGGAAAACTGTTCTTAAAAATATATTTAGCCTAATAAACTATTTTCCTTCTTCTTAATTGGATAGAAAGGGGTATAAGAGATATAATTTGAAGGAAAATTGTAGATTTTGATCCATCCTCTCCATCCGAAATCAAAATTTAGTGTCATCGGTCTCATTGGATTTGCAATGGTTATTTTCTCTATTAATAGTTATTCACTCCCTCAGTGCTGATTAAAAAGCTTATGATGGACGATCACCCTACTACGAACCTATGATATATGTTCTATAGTTTTACTGGGTGGTTCGATGCATTATAGAGCCAATTTACATTATGACTCCAGTCGTACATTTTTAAGTGTATATGAAATTGAATTGAAGAATTAAATTCAATGTAATGAAACATGTCGGGGACTCCCTTTAGTTCTTTTAGATTAGTTGGAGGGTTTTTCCCAACCTAGGCCATCCATGGGCTGTGCCTATGCCTTTCCCTTATTGAACCACAAAATGGGTATGTTTATGAGATTGTTGTTTGAGAGGAATCCCAATTTCAAATGAAATGAATTTAATTAATTGATTTGGAGATGGTATGACTTCTTTTCCATGTTTTTAAATGCTATGCCTTGATTGAATTGATTAATTGTTTTCCAATGGAATTGGTAAATGTGTGGGTATTATTAATGAATGTAATTAAATGTTAATTTTTATATGAGTGTCTAAACTCATAGAATGTAATTGAATGTGAATGTATCTATGAGTTGGGATACTCATGGAACTCAAATTCTTATTATTTGCTGAATGAAATGAGATGTGAATAGAAATGGTAGTGGGTTCATTGGTTTTTATACCAATGGTCTTGATTCCATTTAGATTCCAAGGAAATTTCACCCATTGGTATTGATATATGGTAGAATATGCCTTGCACCAGTAAGTTCCTTGGATCATAATTTCTTAGAATACCAAGGGAATTTCTTGCACTTGGATTCAGATTACTTAACATGAATTAGAATTGGTCTATTGGCATGAACCATGGAAGAACCCAGTTCCACTACTAATATAAAGATATTAGTATGTTTTTTTATGATCACAACAAAAACCATAGTTTCTTGTGTAATAAAGAAAATTCCTTAGAGAACACTCATTTATTTCATCTATGAAATAATAATTACATATATATTTTGGAAATTATAAAACAAATTTTTGGGTCCCATAGTTAGGCATATGGATAAAGATTATGTTTAGTCAAAGTGTTTGTTCTAAAATGAAGGGAGTTTGATAAATGTGTTTTCAAAAGAGTTTGGTTGGATCCATAAAAGTTAATATTTTCTTTATAATACCCAATGTGATTTTAGTACAAGTGGGATATTGTTGGACATGTCTTAAAAATTAGTAAGACACCAAGTCCTGGGCCTCTTCATAATATACCTCTTTTCTATATTCCTACACTCCAAGGGCCTTCACACCATGGTCTTAACCATTACATTTATGGGTTCCAAAACTATGTACTTTAACATGAATATGATGCATTTGTTTTCAAATTCCACCCACATGATTTTATCAGTTACAAATAAATTATGAATGTATTTAATATGGATTGAGTATTCTTCCAATGATTTAAATGGATTTATCTAATGTTATGAAACTTATGTTTTCAAATTTCATATATATAGAAGATTTCAGGTAGATGAAACATGTCAAAAATGTATATATATGAGAATTGATCCTCGTATTACGTTAAAAAATAAAATTTAAGATAAAAAAATGAATTTATATTCTTTATAAGGGATTAATTTATCATTAATTGTGAAGGTGATAACACCACTTTAGAGTATAAAGATACTGATGAAATGTTTTTTTATATTAATGTGTAATAACTCTAAGGTGGAAGGCATTTTCTTGCTACTTTGGTGATCTTCACAACACATACTCCATTATCTAAGAAAAAGGAGATTAAGGACATTTCTAATAAATTCCAATTTTACTTATTTTTGATATTCATTGAATGTTTTAATTCCATGATGATATATTGGTCTATTTCTGAGTTCTATTCCACAACCGACGATAATATAATGATATTCTAAAACTCAATAGGGATTAAAAATAAAAAACACACACACACCCTGACATCATAGTGGCTCAAGTCTATTTAATCCACATAAGGATTGAAAGGAACTCCCTATGACCTAATTATAATTTATTTATTGTCCAAAGGACCCACTATGATGAAGTTGAATAAAGGAAATGATATACAATGAGGTTATGCCTCCTATGTTTCAAAGGTCCTTGAAATGTGGCTTTAGGCCCATGTTTTTAAATATTGATACCTTATATAGAAAATTTCTGCCAATAGTTATCATATACAATATTAAATGATATAGTACCTGAAAAATTTTGTGCTATATTTACTACTTCAGTATTCATTTGATACAATACTATGATAGTAACTATAGAAATCCCTCCAAATTGGGGATTATTAAGGGATGAAACCCCATCATATTTTTTATGGAGAAACAACATGTACAACTCAGGTACGAGCTACATCACAACATGTGTAGTATAAAAATAATATTTTTATAGAGAATAAATTTTTATTATGGTCCCTCCATACTAAAAATTTCACACCGATTGAAAATTTGGGTAAACCCCATGCCCTAAAATAAATAATCAATTTGATAATTTTTTTGAGGTTGTCTTCTTGGATAAATATTTGAATTTTACCCCAAGGGTTGTGTTATGACTATAAAAATCATAACTGATCTATGTATCAACTGAGAAAAGATTACATCACAACATAAACCCCAAAATGATAATGTTTATACAATGAAAATATACAAATTACTATTCACTATAAATTATCTCACTAAAAAATTCTCAGGCGAAAACATTCTACCATTACATGTACTTCATTCATCATCAATGTTCCAATCTCTAAGAAAACATATCATACTGCTTTCTAGAAAAGAAAGATCCTACCTATCAAAAAATTCAATAGGTTTTCTAATTATGATGTAATATCTTAATGGTATCATATATTTACTATATCTGAATATTACCCCAAATCTTCACACAAATCCTTATCTAATGTGGAGGGTTTCATTTGACACAAGACCCAATAATTCCGTCATGCATCAATATCCTCTATTAAATTATTCATTACCAAGGATATCACTGATGAGAGTTCCACACTCTCCACACTATTAAATAGTATTTCATATGTTTATAATATAAGAAAAATTCATTTATTCTATACCCCAACATCGTGTTATTCAAAATAATTCTACATCGAATCAAACATAGTTTCAGAGAAACATACTTCTTTATACCCACATCAGCTTATATGAAATATAATATGAGAAATTAATATATAATAATGTATCTATATTGAGTTATATGAGTTATATAAAGATTATACATTATCCTCTTTACAAATATTCTATAAATTATTCCATCGACATCTCAAACATTAGCTGGTTCACACCCACTACTGATGATAGTTTAGTTGTGTTGTCATCTATCATTTATAGAAGACAATAACAAGTAAATTAGGTAAAAATACACATTAATCAAATAATAAAACAACAAACTATTTCCCTTTGGCTGGGCCAATCGACCACAATCCAAATTAAAATATCAGGCCATTCAGATTACCATGATAAGTCATCTCTAGGACCCAAGATAACATCTATCCAATAACCAAAATTAAAATAGAAAAAAAATTAACTTCCATTAAATCACATATTAATGGTTTCCATATAGTTGGTACACCCACAACGATTCAGATGGAATACCATACTGTGAACCATACTTTATTATTGTGCTCTCTGATTACAATTTCCATTCTAATAATAAATTCCAATGTAAAGATGGAACTAGAATCCTTATGGGAAGTTTGTGATATGATCTCAATCATTAAGAGACACATATTGGCCTAATTCTAGAAAAAAGTTGGTGACCCAAAATCATAAACCTGACTTAGTTACTCTAATATATCTCTCTCACATGATGGAAATGTACGGGGCCACTGCCATCGATCGATGGTGAGAAACAGATGTCTTTACAAAGAAGAATAAACTTATCAAAATCTATATCCACAAACACCTCTACTTTCATCTGATTATAAGCCTTACAATAAGAAGTCTAAACTAGTATATCACCCCACATCACTCAAATTTTACTAACCACTGTTTATATATATTCAAAACTACCAATGATACCCTAAAATATTGGATCTCATACTGTGGGAGGATATTAAATACTATACACCTTCATAGTAAGATTAGGGATATCCATGAATATATGATAAGTTCAACCATGACACATTTTATGGATAGATTCATACCATGTTCTCAAAACACTATAACTGAGTTCACTATTCTATTCATCAACACAAAATGTCAATCTTATAAAGTAATCCTTTACTAATACCAACTCCTTGTCAAGAGAGAACCATATTACACCCTCCAAAAACATATGTTCATTCCACAAAATTCACAATAATTAAACTCTAAATGACAATAGTAGTATAAAACCCATTCCTACTACCTGATCGGTAACTAATTCATAATGTGGTGGAAATTACAACACCTCTCTAACATCATCATGAATATTTGAAAAAACTCTTTCTCCACCGAGGAAAAATGAAATTCACTAAAAGTGGAGTGGTATATGGAATCGAAATTAGTGGGTTTACACCAACTAAATACAGATATACCATAGGTTCTACTAGAATTATTAACTGCAAAAAATATTATACAAGATTAATTGGTCATATATGCGTCAACACATTTTGAGGGTCCATAAATAATGGACAACAATCATTAATCTGATTTAAACCAATCAATTTTTGAAGATTGGAATCTCTTGTGTCTGTCATCGCATATCATTAACAAATATCAAACCAAGTTAAATAGTAACTAAACCATGTTTTGAATCATGGGATATAATCAAAACATCATCAAACTCCATGTACTCTCATGAAACCCAATTATAATCTAAAAATTTGTAGTAGAAAACATGTCCCAAAATAAGGACATTCATAGTCTCATCAACATCATCAATGTGGGGGGGGGGGTCGATCCATAATTCTACAATGGATGATGGAAGGTGAAAATAAAATATATCCTCTTAGTTGGTGGGTATCTATAAAAATAAAATATTAAAAGTATCACCTGTTAGTTCCAAAACAATTTGTATTTTTTAAAATCAAATCCCTAATTTATGGCCCCATATTCAATAGTATCCCCTTGAACCACTGAGATCAAACAATTTCATCGTAATAAATAACTAGAATACACATTAAAAAGTATGTGGGTCTGAATTTATACTAAAAATTGGTCACACCACTTTTAGGAACATTGAAAACCCTCAGATAAGACATTCTCTTAGAGAAAGTGATCAAAATCAAGCCACAGTAGAGAACCCGATAGAATCTTTGAGAGAAATAAGTGTAAAGCCCCTTAACAGTTCATGGTACCATTTAAGAGAAAATTATTGAATTAATTTTTTTTGTTCATACCTGATGATGGTCTAAATTTGAGTACTAGAATCTAGATGATTTCTGATAACCAATAGATATATCATTCTCCCACCATTAAATCAATCACACTATATAAAACCATTGTTATCTCAAACCCTATCAATATAAACTAAAATATTCTCTACAAAATCACACACTAAGAAAGATGTAGATAGAATATTCATAAATAAAAGGGAAATGATGTTTTCAAGTACATTTATAAAAAAATGCCTCATTATCTAATAAATAGATATGAAAAGGACTAATTTTTGGAATAATTTCATCATCATCCAACCCATAGCACCTCGACCCAAAAATACCTAGATCTAGTGTCTTCTATCAATTAAATTGGCTAGATTACAAAGAATAAAATCCAAATGGACTGAGAGTTTAGAAGTATTGGTAAAACAGATACATAAATGAGTCTTTTATTAAAAATAAATTGACAAATTATAACATAATTTATTTCCTAAATATATAATTTTGAGGATAATAACATTGAGGGTAACTTTATTCAATCTATTATATCCCTACATATCATTCATAATATTCTTCTTAGATTCATTGGGAAAGGAAATATAGTAAGGGTGAGATCAATTCTTAGTAAGGGTAAGGTAAAATATAAGAAATAATGAATAAATGAGAATAATAATCATAGAATAATAAATAACTGAACACACATACTATGTAATCAATAAACTGAATGGAAGTGACTAAAAAATATGGAAATTTAATAATTGTAAGCACATGTTATTAAAATAACTAGAAACAAAAAAAATAAAAATGTAATGGTAAGAAACTAAAACACATGAAAATTAAAATTAAATGTATCTATAGATATGTTGACGAAAAATCTCATTGATGAATAATAACTGATACTAAATGAGATAAATTCTTTATTATTGGACGCAATGTTTCATAGGTATACGGTACCTTCACCATCGATACTATTCACAAGAAGTTTTATAACATATCGAGTAGAAACACATTTATGGTGGCTAGCCAACTAAATTGTCCCAACAGAATACAAATGAATCAAGGGGATATCTGAAACCTGGCCTCACCCAAGTAACACTAGAATAAAACATTCATCATATATGAAATTATCAATTTAACAATGTACCATATCAAATATCCGTATCGAGTAATAGATATAGATTTATCAATATTTTTTTGAATATTAAAATAACATTAAAAGTAAAAACATTATAAAAATGATATATGGTTTAGAAAATTAACATATCCATGATAAATGATATTAAAAAATAGAGGAAATTTAATGTTCAATGATCATAGAAAATTTAATATTTAAAAGCCAAAAAGGGATCAAGGAAGTGAATGTGAATACTATCCTTAGAAAATGAAATCATAAAACATCCATAAGAAGATTAAGTATGGTATCAATAAAACAAAACCCATATATAGTAAAATATAGGCTTGATTTCATTGATTAATATAAATATATTAAAAATATATTCTAAATAAGTTTTTGAGGAAAATAAATTTTTTTTTAAAAACCTTTTTAATTTTTTTTTCATTAAAAATAAATTTAATAAAAAATTATTTAAAAGGTATCATTTTAAACATGAAAAGGAATATTAGAAGGAATAATGTTGGGTAAATTCGTATATGTCATACAAGCTAAAATGAATATTTCTTTTACATGGTAAAAAGGATAAAAAAATGCCCTGTTCGGAATGAGAGAAGAAGAATCCATTGAAAAATTTGGTCAAAGACAAAAAAGAGTAAAATATATATTTAATAAGACATTTATTTTTTTATTTTATTTAAGAAAACATGTCCCATGACTAAAGAGAGAAAAGTAGTCGGGTTTACATAAAAAAATATTGTAAAATACATTGAGTACCAAAGAGTGGAAAAATGACACTAATACTTGATAAAGATCATGAATTACGATAGGAGAGGAAAATTAAAGGGTTTATCAAAAATGGCCATATAATTGTTTTTAATTAAAACACCATGGAAATATCCTTAATGTTATTATTGAGATAAATAATCATTAAACCTTCCAAAGTATCCCATACCACTTTGAAACATTAGAAATCATATTCCTCATGAAGGAATAATATTAAATGAAAGTTTCAAATACCATGAAGATAAATGAATTTGTGATATATTATATAATTTATTTATTAGATACACAACCCAAAATAATTAAGTTGAAAACATTAAATTTATCTCTTATAAGTAAAAATTGTGATGAAAAAATACCTTACCTTGTATATGATTTTCATCATGTTTCTTTATATTACTAAATAAAAAAATTATGATAATTATTTACAGGATTTATATCATTTTTTTCTATACATATACTTATACTTAACTTTTTTACATGTTATATAAAACTACCTAAAAAATTATTTTTTTTACATCTATTGTTTTGACCAAATCCTATTTATATGTCAAAAACAACATTGGTAGGTCAACTATGGTCAAATTGGTCAATATATAACATCTATAGGGCAATAATAATTACATTATTATCATATTTATACATTAATTATACATTTAAAAACAATAATTAAATATGGTTATGATAAAATGAATCAATGTTTCAATCATGGAGATGATAGGTCGTACCTACGCATGAGTAACGTCCACGGACGATGTTATCAATTTTTAAGTCCGTGAAAAGGTAAAATAAAAAATTATATATATTTTATTTATAGAAAGGTATAAATGTAATTAATATAATTATTATATTTTTATGTCACATATTATTAATTAAAACTACACTTTATACTTCCCATGTATACTGTGAAAGAATAAATTTATTTTGAAGAGGCAGTAGTCCACACTCCCACAAATGATGTTATCATATTTATATCGATCAGAATGTTTATGGGTTTGTGTTATAAAAAAATTAAAAAGGACAAAATACATTATAAATATCATATTTAACATATATAAATATATTTGACATTATAACATTCACCATGAGAGGCGGTAACAGAAAAATGATCAACCATCATTTTGTGGGGCAGTAGTCCTCCGTACACAGAAATGACATGTTCATTACCAATTATATAGAAGTGTGTGTATGTTTTGGTAAAAAACATTGCATAAAAGCATCATAGAATACTAAGGATACAGGTTTTTTATACATGAAAATAATATGAAATGTTTATATGTTGGATAATGGAAATAAAATGATATATCTTAAGGAATGATGTTACATCTTAATCGAGTAACTTATTTTTGTTTTTACCAAAAGGCTTCCTTTGAAGGATTTACTCCAAAGCAGAGTATTCTAGGATTAAGAGAGAGATACTGAGGAGATATTTTTTCTGATATTGGTAGACCCAAATCTTCTTTATATGTGTGAGAAAGTGGGAGGAGAGGAGGCCTTTTTATAGCAGAGGATGAGTGGCACTCTTGTAATATTTTGACAAAGGAGTTCCATACAATTTTTAAGCAATTAAAACATCTCTAATAATGAAAAAAAAGAAAAAAGTTAATATATGGTCGATATATTTCTATAGACAGTATCTTTGATGAGTTTGTACATTATTCAATCTCTTAAGATTAATGTTTAGTCTGTTGTTAATCATAATTTTACCTTAAACATTGTGATTAATTTTAATCACAATCACTAATATTTTGGTCAAAAACTATTTTGAACATATTATAAATTATAAATTATTTTATCCAAAATATGGAACCAATTTTTAGAAATTAAAATCACAGAATTGGTAGAAATAAAATAAAATTTAGTCCTATAGAAGGGATAAATATTCGGGTTTTAAGGTAAAATCATCCAAAACTTTGATATGTTTTTATAGTCAATTTCAAGGTAAACATGATTCCACATGACTAAATTGGATTAATTGGTAAATATTTAATCTAATTAATATTAATAAACAATTTAAAATATGATTTTAACTTATAAATAAATTAGATGAAAATATGTTTTGAATTTAAATTTAGTATTTTTCATTATTCATGAAAAAAATGAAAATTCACATAAGAATACCAAAAGTTCATAATAACCAAATTATTATTAGTTTTTCAAATATGAAGTTAATTTTGACATGTTAACTTGATAAATGGGTCAAAAATTTAATTTAAAATGGGTTCTCAATTAAAAGGTGGAAAAAGTGTCTTTAATAAAAATATATATTTTATGTCAAATATTGTATTTGTAATTATCTTATCCATATAAAAATAAATTTTATGAATAAAAAAATATTATATTGAATATATAATATATATTATCATTAATATCACTCACTATTTGTAATTAATTTAATTTATTATGTCAAAACAAATTTTAGATCATAAAAATTGTTTTCTATAAAATATTCCCTTTTCAATTGGCTCTTATATCAATTTCTAATTAATTTGTAACTAATGAATTTATATTATATATTTTTCAAGACATAAAATTTCATAAGTTAGTTTCTAAAATTTATAATGGATCATTTTTTTCTTATTATATTAAATAAAACTATTTTAATAATATATTTTTTTAGTAAAACAGTTTCTTGCGTGTAACACATACCATTGAAGAAACAAGTTGTTGCGTATGTGGAACTCTAACTAAATATGACATTCATTTAAATATATAACATATATTTAAATTAGTAAATATATTATATATTTTTAGGATATTATGTTCTATTACGTTCTTGGTGGTGGGTGTCATATATGCTATCAAATACAATATTCATGCTTGTGAGTTTCAGGAATTAAATTCTCCCCAAATTAATTATATTGTACCCTCAAAATTTTAAATAAAACTTGGTAATATATTGTTTGATATTTATTATGTTTGAAATTCTAAATCCTGATAAGGTTTTATAAACCATCTTCTAGAAAAGAGAAAATGGGAAGTACAAGGGTCACATAGAATAACATATGACTAGGTCTCTATGTAGGAGACCATTAGTGGAATGTAGAGATACATAGTTAGTGGAAAAGTGTAAATATTTATTGGGGGTTATTAAAGTCATAAATAAAAAACAATTAAATGATAAATTAAAATATGAATACCAAAAATCCAAAAATATATGATGATTTAGAAGGCAACAGTTTAACAAAAATAATTTTATTAGAAATCCATTTTATTTCTATGTCATTTTCATAATGTTGGGTAATCATTTTACAGACCAAGAATATAAGAAAATATTATTACTTTATTGGTTTTAATTTCTTATGCATAGTTATATATTTTTGATATGCTTTTATCAAATTCTAATTTATCCCTTTACTCTATAAAATTAATAACCAATAAAAAATTTTATTCCTCAAGCAGTAAAAGATATTTTTAAAGGATCATAAGGTCTACAAAAGAGTGAAAATTCTTAATATTTTTCTATAACTATTCTCAAAAGACAATATGATTAAAAAATAATTATCTAACAATAGAAGAACCACCATAGGATCATCATTAGTATTTATTCATCAAATTGTTTAACTAAAAACAACACCATATTAACAAGGACATTTCACAAGACATTGGTTGGTGTCAACCCTTATCATACTTTGGTAATGGTTTGATGTCCCATATACTTTCCGAATTCTACGGTTTGTCACCCAAATTACATGTTTTACTTTTCTAAATACATCCTAATCTAATTTCCAAAATAATTGTGACTGACATCTTTGAAATTAGGTTAATCACCTAACATCCTTTTAAGTGAAATTCTCAATACAACCTCAATACATAAATACTTCATCATTTATATTTCCAAATATATCCTTCCCTAATGTACTAATTTTTCCAAGTACTTTATTATCATTATATATTATGATCCTTCATAATGATTTTTAAATAAAATTTGAATTATGTTATGAATATATCATGACATTGTCAAACCGGGTGCACAATAAGGTCTGTTGTCATGTAATAGGTTACAGTAAGTCAGGACTAGGAAAAATTTCCAGATTTGTTACTCCTAGGTATATCAATTACAACACCACATCCACTTGTAGTATCTTGATTGGTATATATTTCATAGAAGACCCCTATAATCTTTAATTTTAAAAAATTCTTTGTTGTTCTTCTACAATAATCTTAAAATTATACCTTATCTTTGTGTTATATAATATAATTTTTCCTAAATATAGTTCATGAGCTTGATACTAAACTTCCTCTAATACTAAATGTAGCACCCACACCCTAGATGACTTACAACTAGTGTTTACTACCAATTACATTTTCATGATTACAAAGATTCAAATCCCAAGGGACTAAGAGTTAATTAGTCTGGGTAAAATAGATACATACATTAGAATTGTATTAAAAATTAATAGAATAATTAAAACATAAATGTTTTTACAAAATACACAAGGTTTAGGATAATAACATCAAGGGAAACTTCATTACATTCAGTATATCCTAATATATCTTTTATAGTACGCTTCTTGGATTCCTAGGGAAAGGAAATCTAATAAGGGTGAGCTCAACTTCTCAATAAGGTTTAAGTACAATAATAGAAAAAAGAATCAAAGATAATAACAATGATGACAACCTAAATAACTAAAAAAACACACCACGTAATCAATAAACTGAATGTAAGTATGTAAGCAACATGGTAAGGTAATAATTATAGACACATTCCATTAAAATAATTATATAAGGAAAAATGAATATAGAATGTTAATATGAAGATATATTTCAAAAACTATAATCATATAGTAATTTATATATTATGTTTTCATATATAATTATACAAATAATTCTTTTGATGTAAAAGGAATTACATATTGTTGAAGATGTGGTAGTCCACATGTCCATGAATGATATTATAACTATTTAAGTGTGTGAAAGGGTAATAAAGAAAAATATATATTTTATATTTATAAAAAGGTAATTATATATTTATTACCATATATAGGTTTTTATGTCTTGTATTATTAATTAATACCATCCTTTATACATTACATGTATCATGTGAACAAATCACATTGCTTTGAAGAGGAGGTTGACCACACTTCCACAAACAATGTTAAAATATTTTTAAATAATTGAAAGTATAAGGGTATATGGTATAAAATAATTAAAAAATCATAAATAGATAATAAATTTAATATATCAAATATATAAATAGATTTCCCATCATAATGGCTTCCATTATAGGTGGTTAATAAGAAATAAAAAATTATCATTTCGTGACGTAGTGTTCACTTTACACAATAACAATATGTTCATTACACATTAGATTAAAGTGTGTGTAATTGTAGTTATAACCCCTAGAATATAAGAATAATAATATATTTAGGAAACTGGTGTTTTTATACAATCATATAATAATAAGAGTTTTGGGGTTTTAAAATGTAAATAAAATGAAATATCTTAATGAAAGATGTTACCACATAATCATGTAATTTATTTTGGTTTATACCAAAAAGTTTCCTTGGATGGATTTTTTCCAAAGGGAAGAATTTTATGATTAGTTGAGGCACTTTAATGATATATTTTGGTCAATCATGGTTGTGCCAAAGTGGGTTTAGTGGTGTGAGAATGTGGAAGGAGTGCATTCCTTTTTATAGTGGAAGAGGAGTTCAGCTCATGTAATATTTTGAAAAATGAATTATATACCCCTTTTTCACATTGATATTTTCTCCAATAATTCCCCAAAAAATGAGAGAATGGAGTATAAGGTAAAAATATGTCCAGAAA
Source organism: Viscum album (assembly GCA_963277665.1). Classification (NCBI taxonomy): domain Eukaryota; kingdom Viridiplantae; phylum Streptophyta; class Magnoliopsida; order Santalales; family Viscaceae; genus Viscum; species Viscum album. Next base: position 1,312,542,068 of record OY728126.1, on the reverse strand, counting down.
ATGTCTCATATACAAGTTTTTAGGTCAATTGGTCCCTTAATATTGAGGTTTCATCCATTATTATGATTAATTTTACCTTAGTCACTGTAATTAATTTTAATTACATTCACTAATAATATTGGTGAAAAACTAATTTGAAATTATTATAAATTATATTTTTTTTATTAAAAATATGGAATCAATTTTAAAAATATAAATTACATAAGGGGAAGAAAATAATTTAAATTTAATCTTATATAGGGGATGATGATGCTGGGTTTAAGGTAAAATCATCCAAAATTTTCTATGTTTTTTGTAGTCAATTTAAAGGTGAAATTGAATTAAAGGGATTAAATTGGATTAAATAATAAAAAATTTATCTAATTAATATTTTTTAATAAATTTAAAATATTACTTATCCTGATTAATAAATTAGATGAAAAATATGTTTTGAAATAAAATTTAGTATTTTTCACTATTCATTTAAAAAATGAAACATTACGAAAAAATACCAAAAAATGATGCTATTATAATTTCTATGTTTTTATTTTGAAGATTAATTTTATTTTGAAAATGTTTTCCATTAAAATGTGGTAAAAGTACCCAAATAAAAAAAATATGTTTTTATTTGAAATTTTGGGTTTGTTCTTATATTATGATTATAAAATAAATTGGATGAATATAAAAAATGTTATATTTAATATATATATATATATATATTACATTAATATCACTCATTAATTTTTGTTATTTTAATTTTTTTGGGTAAAACAACTTTCTGGGCAGAAAACTTATTTTCTATAAAATATTTCTTTTATTTTCAATTGGTTCTTATATTCATTTATAATTAATTTGTAACTTATTAGTTCATATTATGTTAGTGTAAACCATATATTTTCAAAAGATATTTAATAATATAAATATTTTCTAGTTTAGGTTTTATTATATTAAATAATCATTATTAAATAATATAGTATTGTTTGGTAAAATATGTTCTTGCATGTAATTCAATCCATTGAAGAAAATAATTGTTTTGAATGTCACATAGTAAATTAGTATCAAATTAATTTCAAGATATAAAATATATTTATATTATTTAAAATATTAAATATATAATAAATTCTAAGGATATTATATTCACTTAAGTGCTTGGCGTTGCATGTCGTACACTATATCAAATACAATGTTCATAGACTTTATGAGTGTTACACAACCTCAACACAAAATATGGTTATCAAAGGGTACAATATTTCATTTTATATAATGAAACCATGCAAATTATAGGATATATATATATATATGGGATAAGATGTAAATGAAATGGAATAACATAATTTTTTGATATATGATGCATGTACGAATCATAGTTATACTCTATAATAATGTCTTAATGATTTAGGTTGAATAACATGTTATCATAGTCATATTTAATGGATACATTGTCCTCCAAACCTATTATTTCATCTTTATTACATTAAGAAAACTCAAGACAACTTTTAAATCATTTCCTTAAGTTACAAAAGTAATCCTCACATAACTACTAGATCTAAACAGTGCCCATAAGAACACCCAATCTGATACCACCATAATATGACTTAAAAATCAGGAATATACAAAGGATAAAGGTAAGAAAATATTTCCTCCCCCATCCCACCTTCTATCGTCTATAGGCTGTTGACTATCAAAAAGTATGGATTTCTCATATCATGGGTAGCGTTATCCAAAAAATTCCTATGAAGAAACCTACCTTCAATATATAAGATAACAAAAACAGCATCAGGACATATAAATAATCAACAAATATATATATATATATATAACTATTGAATGATAAAACATGTAAAATTAAATCCCATAAGTTAAATAGTAAAAAATAATACATCCAATAAGTGTCTAAAACATGAGGTATTGGGAAGAACCATTGTACTACATGTACTCCTTGGACACCCTTCAACAAGAATGATCAATACCTAGAGTATGAACCACAAGTTGTACATCTCCTAGAGACACTAGGAATTGGCTCAGAATAGACCTCACCATATTTATGTTTATGTATACCATCTTTTAACCATTGATTATCTTCATAAAAAATAAATATGTGGTGATAATTCCTATTCATCGATGAGTGAAAACATATATATATAAACTCATCCAGAAAAACAAAAAAATTGAAAAAATCATGATATATTGAGGATCCTATTATTAATGATTAATGAGAATGTTGAAAATTAAGAATAATTTATATGATCCCTAAAACTATGATTATCAAGGGTTCATGGGAAGTCCCATTTATTAAAGATATAACTCTGGAATGTTATACCATATGGTCAAACAAGAAGTCTCAAATAATTAAAGATTATATAATTCTGAAAGTCAAAAACCAAAAATATACTACAAATAAAGGGTAAACAATGTGGTGCTAAGAATTCAAAAGAATCAAAAGACTAAACATCTAATCCTTTCCTACTACTAGAATAATGTCCTACTAGGGTGACCCATACTGATGACCCGATCTGGTTTACAACATGACTTCAGGAACATATTACTGTATGCCAAATCCTACTAACTAGTAGCGAGGGACTAACATGAATTGTGGGAAGACTATATCTATTTATCAAATATATTCAAAAACATAAATCAATATATCAATAGTCAATATAATAATAAACAATAACAAAAAATTACCATGAATTAAGAAGTAAAATCCAAAAACATAGAAAGATACTGTAACCAAAATATTATATATGTCATCCCATGTATGTTTCAAGTATTGAATAAAAACCCAAAATAAAGTCACACTAATAACTCCCCAAATGGTTCATGACATCATGCCTAGTATCCTCATCCATTCTTCTACCCAGAACAAAAATTAACAATCTTACATAAGGCCTTTTTTCCTTATCCCGAATGTCAAACATAAAGTCTACTTGGGTCCCATTCGGCGGCTTGAGAAGGGTGTGAGTACAATTTTCTATACCCACATGAATTGTGTATAGATCAATATCTAGTCTATAATAGTGTATTAATTAGTATAAGGAATAATAAAAAAATAAAAAAAATAAACTTATTTCAATTTTTTAATGTTATTTAATTAACCTCATTAGACCTCAGGTTCTCAATGACACCCAAGTTAATCATACCTGCTACATCCCATTCTGATATTTGGTCCATATATAATAGGACCATCACTTCAATTAACAAGGGATTTCATTATCATTCAATTCAAATTATGTTTTACTAACTTTGAGTGTTGGTCTATGTACCATATCATGGATGATTAGAGAATCATTCCATCATCATTATCATGGGTAAATAAAGCATCAGTCTAGCACCAAATCATGGGTTTAGAAAGTCAATATAGAACAATTATTATGGGTACTCAGAGCACCATTCTATCATCAATATCATGGGTACATGGAGCATCAGTAAAACATCAATTCTATCATATTATTTACAAATATCTAGGTCAAAAATGAATGAAATTTTATCAAATATACAAAAAATTTCAATTTAATTTACAATATATCCATTATGAATCATTCCAACCCATTAAAAACCTGAAAAATTATTCTTCAATGATTTAACCCAATAATAATCTATCATATCTCATCTCATTATCACTATCCATTTAATAAAAATAATAATTTATATTGGTTTAACATTCTAAGAAAATTCACAAATGGTTTAATTTAATAAACACTATAATTCCACATTTTCATTCCCTAAATGTCAATTCAAGTAAATTTTCACACCCCTTGGTTAGCCATTTTACCAGGCCTCATAATATCCAATAGATCCAATAGGATATGTGAAGAGTCTCATAGATTCAATTGGATTTAATTTTTTTTATGGTTAAATTTAATATCTCAAGATAATTATTCATGTAGATGACTACTATATAAGATCATTATCATGACCTTGGGAAATATCATTTAGACCACTTTTGTTAGGGTCATTGACAAATGTCCGCCAAACCTTGACCCTGATTTAAGGTAGAATGGATAAAAACACAATGGTGAAGACGAAATTGGATAAAAACCTCGGATCAAGATCCAATGAAGAAAATATCCATTAAAACCTAGTTCTAGACCATCAACAATAGAAGGATTAAACCCTCTCCAATGGGAGATAAATATCGAAGAGAGTGAATATAAAGTATGTGTACATAGTTTCATCGATGAGATATGCGTTTATATAAATTGTTCACACCTATTGTATGGGGTGAACAATTTATACTCAGTGGAAATATTGTTTTCAACACCATGGGACAACCGTGAAACCCCTACTATCCTAGGATTTAGAGTTTTATGAGGGATGTCACATTATTTGCGAAAATTAGGAACCAACTGTGAATAGACCAAAAACCCACTAAACATTTCCAATGATCAATCAAACACACCATAGAAAATCCATGATCAAAAGAAGATTAAAAAAGGTTATATAGGTATTTGAAAATGAGTAAAATAATGTCCTGATAAAGTTCATGATCTTATATTCTATATAGCTTATAATAGATCAACCTAAAATTATACATCCAAGCACCACATTGATCCTAAAGTTAATGGGATGTCCTATTAGGCCCATATATCCACTTCCCATTCCCATGTTTCATCTTGAATATCCCCATTCCAACATATAACTCAGACTAATATCATGGTATTTCCATAAAGAAACTTATTAATGTGTTCTACAACACTAATAATGTCCTCCTAAAAGGATGCATCATCCCCAATCACAACATCATCAACATAGACCACATAAGAAGTGTTAGGGTGATACTAATGAAGGTATGGAACATGGAATAAATCATGAAAATCAACATAACTCTATTAAATATTAATTAATAAACTACTGTACTGATCCTCTCCATAATATCAAAGGGTTAGAAAAATATGGGTGCTTGCTTTCCCTACATTAGAATTCGACATTGAACCAATATCAGTTATACTTGATGGAATATATGTTCACCTAATATAATGTCATGTTATTGATGATGTTGATCAGAATAAGACTTCTATATACTATGTGCTATATTCACATATTTCTGAATCAACTAGACCTATTAGGATTTATTCTATACAAGGATTGACATAAAAAATTCTGAATCACCCACCTTCATCCAACAAAATGGTGATCTACATGGCCTACCATAAAATACCTCTTTCGGTTCCATTTGAATATCCACATGATAATTATTGGTATAGGAAAAGTCGACCAGTTCTAGGTGTTTCTTCCAAGATACATCAAAGTCTAGGACACATGTTTACAACATGCTCTACAACACCAAAAATGTATGCCACAATTTTCGTCTATTTATGGGTGAAAATCACTTATTATAAACAAAAGTGTACTAAGTGAGTTCTACATGATTTTATAGAAGAACAATTGAAAATGTGGATCCTGATAAAAAATAATACTTATTGGCACCCCTGGAAAAAATTTCCAAAAAATATATGTCACCCAACTGATCAAATATAATGGTTTATTGAATTAAAAATTAATATTCAACTTTTGTCAACTTGTCTTCAATCACCCATATTATGTCATTCTTCTAAGGGGTCCTTGGAAGACATACCATGTGGTCCATGATGACGTATTTCAATTTCAAATCTGGAATGGTTAAATGATTTATAATTCCAATAGTTCATTGATTCCCAACTATTACTTTCTGACAAGTGTAGAATCTTGTCACAAAACCTATAATATGATTTTTTGTTCCCTACCACCATTAATTTATCCAATAACTGAGGTATATTTTGGTCAAAATATGATGTACCATACAATTTAATACATAAAACTAAAGCATCTACTATTCCCTCACACATGAATTCACTATAAAACAACCCCAAAAATTTAAAATTTCATCCTCATCTGTAGTCAAATAGAGATGTTTATCACATATTTCAAAATTCCCCACAACGATAGACCCTTTAAATCCTCATACCTCCATTTCATGATCCAGGTCTGGAGTATATTCTCAATAGATAAGAAAACAATTGTAATATTTTCTTGATCCTCTTAGACATCCATGTGCATATTAACCATAAAATTCATCATCTTCCACTCAGAAATATACTCCATTATTTCCAGAGTTTGTGTCAATCATCATAAAGTGTCAGAATTTTTTTTTCTTTCCCCGAAATATAGTCCAACTAAAAATCAAATGATTTCATATACTAGACCCATCTTCAATGTTGGATAATGAAATTATATAAGGAAAATATGTATTTATGCATTTTTTGGCCGTTATAAATAATAAATATTACAAAGATTTTAATTATCAAATAAATTTAAGGTATAAACCACCATTGATAATAATGGATCATGCATAGGATAATTTTGTTAGTGTGGAATCAAACTTATTGATCCATATTCCACGACTCAATCTCCCTATATCAACATAACCTCATCCAATCTCAGATGCATCACAAAATAATTTTGACTTCCCACCCAGTTCCAGAATGCTTATGTTTTATGTAGTAGTTAACAGCTTCATTAACAACTAGAAGACACTCTCACAAAATCCATAACATTCAAACATGATACTGTTTTTGGTCTGCCCAAAAATTAGGGCTTCCAAATTAGAAAAGTACATGATAAACTATTAATAATAACCCAACATAACCAAAAAATATGTGGATATAAAAAACATTTTTAGTACTATACTAGTAATCAAAATCATAAAACTTTTCTAGGTATATCAATAAAAATTCCTCTAAGATGATGTGACACAAGAATTAAACACTATCGGTCTAAAAACTACACTTAGATATCTGAATGTAGACCCCATTTTCTCCAAGTGTACTCAATATTATAACATGTTGTCTGACATGATCTTCATAAGTATGGGAGTAAACCAAGATTTTATCAATGAAAAAGGCCAAAACTATTTAGATTATGGGTGGAATAATTTGTACATTAAGGCTAGAAATACAATAAGATAATTTTACAATCTAAACAACATTACAAAAAGTTCATACTAGCCACACCATCTCCTGAATGGAGTCCATGGTTTATCAGAAGGTCTCACTCTTGTCTAATGAAACATTGACCTGAAATCAAAATTTGAGAACACATAATAACCCCCAATATATTCAAATATATAATCGATTTATGGAATATAATTTCATTTCTTAACTTTCATCATATTTAACATCCATTAATTTATTAATAAGAATAATGTTCCATTATATTTCATGGAAAACATGAATATAGAACCTCGTGGTGATGTAAATAAATGGATAAGTACCATATAAATAAAATTTTATAGTTGAGTTTTAAGATACTGAATCTTTAATAGTCCCATTCGATAAGGTGGAAAATAAATTGGTTCAGCTCCATGTATTATCTCAATCATAAAATCAACATTTACCACAGGTGGAATCCCATATTAGTCTTTAGGAAACATAGTCATAAATGTTCCACTAGGGGTTGAAAGAAACAATGATTTGAACCCCCATTGTCCAATAATAAACACAAAACATTGAAAGTGATCTCCTCGAGTTTCTGGTGAACTCTCCCCATAAGAACATCCTTAATATCCCATTCTACATGATGAACATATCTGTCACACTCAAAATATATGATTTCTACTCTCCTTTGGTAATAATAAATGTCGGATAGGTATGATACCAAATTTTCCATAACCAAAATCATGTCAAAACCTAACATCTCAAGCATATATAGATCCCAATTTAAATGATACTCACCAACCTCAATGGAACAACCCTTGAATAAATATATGTCCTTCGATTGTGCACCAAACAACTGGTTGATTTTCATTAACCCACAAACAAACTCTACCTTAATACCCATAACATCCAAAATTTAAGAAGATATAAAATAATGGGAATCCAATATATCAAATAATGTTCTAGAATACATAAATTTTTTAATAATTATACCTCTGACTATCAATAGCCTACCTTTACTATCAATAAGTAAAGGATTAACTAAATGAAAATGTCATATCCCTATACCGCGTACTCTAGTTATTATTCCCTATGCTACACTTCCATTATTATATGGGTGTTTCTTTCATAATGTACCATGTCAACCACCCCAACTGACATGACTTGTAGAACTCTAACTGCCCTACTAGTACGTGGTAGAAGATCCCCCCTCCAGTGTTCTGGGGTAGCCTATTTTCTCCATTACTTCCCATATATTGAGGGTTCCTAAAAAAATTATATATCTCTCTCTATATATATCCCATACTTCTATGTACTGAATATTCCACATATGTTTGGGAAAACTGGCTTTGAATGTGACATGACCCAGCATACTAATGTAGAAACACTTAATCATTCGAATGAGAAACTGATCCTCAAACTCAGATACTTTTTCGGCCACTAATATAGGGATTATTCTCATTAAGATTATTTCTACCCATGAAAGACATAACCCATTATCGTCTAGCTTAATCCACCTATATTACATTGGAACCCTTCTTCAGGTTCCCCTCAGAAACAGGTTCTTGTCTTTTTTCCCCAACAAAATTCTTCAATTAGAAGATATTAACCTGGGACTTAATCTCATTATTAAATCTATCTGGAAAATGACTCACCATAGTTGCCTCATATCCTAATAGTACTTGGAAAAAGAGTTTAAAATAATTGGAGTGGAAAACAAATCCGATCAATGAATTGATTCCCTGGGTCAACCATGTAAATGATCATGACCTCTCATACGTTATTATCTCTAGGAAAAATGTTTACATGAACTTATTCTTGAATTAGTTATATATAATTCCCTTCAATTGATTTTATAGATCCTAAATTTTACTCAATTTATTCACTGGTACTCATAACATATAGGTTGCTAATTTGGTTATTTTCTACGGAGGAGTCTCTAAATGATTTTGGGGTTTTTGGATAGACATAATAATGAACACATATCCCTATGGCACACCCTCTCTAGTACACATTGGATGGTACCAAAACTATAATTACTAGGTCAAATAAAATATATTCCTCATATCCCACCTTAAGACTCTTTTCATGAACTACATAAAGTGATCAAAGTACTCAATGAACTATTCTTCTACCCCTTCACCCAAAAGTATTGAGGCATATTTTTCTACTACTAGAGGCACATTCCCAACAATTTTCTCATGGAATCCTCTGAACAAACTTCATCATAGAAGAATGTATGTTCAATTCCATGAATATATCTTAGGATGCATGAAATATTATTAACACATTCTCACAAGATATATTCATACAATCTCTAACATGTTATCTCGTACACTGCCCTATAGTCATAATCCTAGAACTATCACTACCCTCAACCATCCTTAATCTAGTTTATGGATAACACATGGTAACAATAATTTTTACCTATAACTTTTCCCTTTGGTGTTCTTATTCACTATTTAATTATCCATGTTTCAATATTTTTTAACAGTTTTAAATTTATTATTTGGAACCATTTATTCTAAATCATACAACGAAAGAGGATAATTTTTTTGTATGAGAACTCACTCATAATCTACTTTTCCGTGCATTCATAATATACATGTCACGTATATCTTAGAGTACCTAAAATACTGTATACATACTCAACTATCATTCTATGTCAAGGCATGAATATATTGTTAGTAAATAATAAATCACACAATAAGTGAAACTCCAAAGGCAAATTAATATTCAACGGTAATAACAATCATTATGAATAAAAATCCCTACCCTGGGTACATGGGGTTCCCCCCACACATTGGTTAGCTATACCCTTGCATGAGGTCATGAACAAAGCCCAAATCATCCTAGTCTCCAATATAACATTTCAATATAATAAATTAATAGAAAGGAAAACCTTCTTTTACACCACTTTTTAACATCACGACCTGAGTTCCACATACTGGTTCAGTATATCGGTTCACCAAATGATGTCAAGGGAATATTACCATATGATAGAGGCTAAAAACATGAAACAAGTTTTTATCACAAAATCTAGAAATACTATAACCTCTTGATCAAATAAAGAATACCATAGAAGTCAATAAATCAATAGACATGAAAATAATAAATAATTACTAAAATGTGTCATCAATCACATAAAAAAAACAAAAACATGGAAAGAAACCATAACCAGAATTGTAAATGTGTCATTACATGTAAGTGTCAAGTGATGATAGAAAACAAAAAATAAATACACAATAAAAAAAAATCCCAAAATGGTTCCCAAAATCATCCATAACCTTCTCATCTATAATCATTTTTTAAAACAAAAATCAACCACCTAATATATGCTCTTCTCTTTTATCCTTATCTACAAACACAATTCTTCTAAGGTAACAATCAGAGGCTTGAGTAGAATGTGATTACAACTCAGTAGGCCAGTTCCAATAATGTTTAAATCAATAACCATTCTATAAAAGTGTATGAAGTATAAAAAGGAATAATAAATAGATGAAAAGAATTATAAATACTTCACATTTTTTAATAATTTTTAATTAACCACAATTTTTATTTGGTTCTTATTGACACTCTAGTTAATCTTACCATCTTCACTAAATAATGGACTTTGAACCACATATCATAGGACCAACACTATAATTTTCAACGGATTTTATTATCACTAAATTCCAATTTTATTTTTGTACCTTGGAGCATCAGTCCCATTACCATATCATGGATTCTTAGAGCATCAGTCCATCATCAATATTATGGGTACAAAGTGAATCTTTCTAGGGGAAAATCTGGGGTATATAGAGCATCAGTAAAATAATTTTATCATGCATCTCTATAGAATCTGTTTAGAACTAAAATCATTGGTACATAGAGATTTGATCCACTGATAACACAATCCCATTATTAGCACATATCTTGGATCAACATCAATGACCATTTTTCAAAAATACAACATAGTTCTATTTTATTTAAAACATATCCATTTAACATCATTACAACAATTTATAAACCAGAAAAAGTATCCATTAATAATTTAACCTAAATATCATCAATCATATGTCACCTCATTCACACTTTCATGTTAATAAAAATAATCATATATAATGAATTAACATGCTAAACACATTAAAAAATGGTTTAACAATATAAAATACATGATTCCCAATTTTCGTTCCACAATTTTCATTTCATGGAAATTGGTACACTCTTTGTTTATCCATTTAATCCAATATCAAAATCTCTAATGGTTCCATGGGGATCGATGAATGTTCTAAAATATTCATAGGGATTCAATTCACTTTTATAAATTAAATATAATTTCATAGTGTTGTTACATAATGATAAGAATGAACCAAAATATCATCATTAATAATTTGAAAAATAGCATGTAAAACACCTACCATAGGGTTATTGAAAAACATCCACAAAAAATTGGCCATTGAATCTAGGTAGAAAAACCAAAAACACAATGATGAAGTATATATGAGATCAAAATCTAGGATCAACATCTAATGAAACAAGATCTAATATAACTAAGATATATACCATTAGGAATGGTTAGATTCATCCCTCTCAAAAGCGATAGAATTAAAGGAGAGATAGAAAATAAATCAATGAATAGATCACATATATGAGAAGAGTCAATATCTTATAAAAGAACATAGATTCAAAATTTAATAGGTTTGGGGATCCTAGGAATTCACTCAGAATCCTCCATAAGTATATGAAACACTATTAGGTCAAGGGGGTGATTAATGATTAAAATTGGGGATCTAAGAGTTTTTAATAAAAAATCAAGGGGTTTATAATCTGTGTGAATGAATTTAAGATATAACACATAGTTAGAAAAAACGTGTTCCCTAACTGTGTACCACTATTATATACGGTCCATGGTTTCTCCTAGGTGGGAGCATAGTTTTTCAAATCCTCCCCCCAACCATACATACCTCACTATACCAGGGTTCATGGTTATTTAGGGGAGGCTGCACAGTTTTGGAAAACAATGTGCCAACCATGCATTTCCCAAAACCCACCCAAAACATCCAAGACTCAACAGAATACACCAGAGACAAGACTCAAACAAAAAGAGATTAAAACATGGTTTAAAAAAGAACCTGAAAAAGTGTAACATATCTTTTTCAGAACGGTCAATATGTTTCAACCATTCTACTTGCAATGATCATTAAAGGGAGCCTAATAATTATACAATCATTCTCCTCTTTTAAGAAAGTACCACACTCTATGGTCTATCCCTACTATTCCACCAATCAAGAATCCAACCTCCCATGAAAAAAACCTATGTAACATCATAATAACTATATAGGGGATGCAATACTCATTATAAGACACAACAGTTATGGGATTATCAATCATAGTGGATGCCCTAAACCCCACCAGAGCACTTAGATATGGGAGTGCAGATTGAAAAAATACAGGACATGAGCCCCTTGTTTATGTAGGGGATTTCTAAACCTATATATAAATATGACATAGGGGATCCTAGACCAATAATGGCCAATATTAAACAGGAAAAATGACCGTAGAATTATATTATAGATCATTCTTGAACCCCATCATTGACTATACAATTCTAAATATAATAGACCTCTTAGATCACCTCATATCCCATCTTTGTTATCAAATCAAAGACAATATTAAAATTAAACTTAGGAAAAAATTATGGACTATTTAGGTGACCATTTCCATGTTTTGAGTAAAGAGATTTTAATATTCATTTGGTATGAATTAATTTCAGGGCTGGTGTTAGGGTCTTGTGGTATTATACGGGCTCCAAAATAAAAATTGAATTTTGTGAATCGACACACTATGGACAAGAGGTCACCTTTCGATGTTGGATCCCTATCAATATCCAAATTCCCATTTTATGTATATCCATTCTATATTATAACCTATTTTTCATATATGGGTGATTCTATGATTAGCGTGGTCAGTGAAGGTTGAGTGGTGTCTCTACATGAAATGAGGGAAGCCTCTGTGGTTTTTTGGTTCCCGTAGTGGATTGGGAAGAGGAACACCAACATGGTTAGTAAGACTACACTATGATGAATATTTGGGTAATCATGAATGTTTTCATAATTGAAAGGTAATATACCATTCCATGGTCTAAATATCTCTACTGTTTTGATAGGAATATAAGGCGTCACATGTTATGCAGCATTCTATGGTGTATGAAGAAATTTTTTTCCAGAAATGGTGAGGTTGAATCATTCCATTGAGGATCTCTAGGAAATTATTTTTCTTGAGCTGTGTAAAAAGGAGTCATAACATTTATAAGGTATCACCAAACTATGGATAGTCCTCATGAGAATTCATATTAAATTTATCTTTACATTTTTTCTGCTATTTTTACCTCCAATACTACTTTATTTCCTTCCATACTCCCCATTCATGGATGCCAACACTCTAATGATTAATTTTCTAAAAACTATGATTAAAATTAGGATTAAATTTTATTTATAAATATTTATCAAATTATAATCCAATAAAATATATCCATGACCACATAGGGTAATTACAGGTACTAAATTCTTCACTACTTCTCATCTTTAAAAATACAACATGGTCATGTAGTACCTGAACCCCATAGTGAATATATGTGTTCATAAATAATGAAATACATACATGAATAATCATAGATATTGAAAAAATAATCACCCCACACATCTAATTGTTTAATGGTAAAAAACATATCCTATGTGATTTTTGATAATGGTTATTTGTCACATGAAAAAAGAAAAAAAAGAGCAGTGGCTAGTAAGAATGAAAAACACCCAATGAATCTACAAAAGAAAAAAATTATTCATGAACAAAATGGAATTATCAATGGGTGAATATCACAATAGTAATATAAGAAAAAATTTATTGGGGATTAAGGAGGAATATATTTAAGAGTCATTACCCAAGTGCTTTCTGAAGAACAACCGCATCAAACAGTGTCATAACACCATATGAATTTAACTCGATATAATAATTATGATCATAATGATATTATATAGAAATATATAATGAATTTTAGGGAATTAACATAAGTAATAATCCATATGTAATGGATAATATCAATTTCTTTCATTACATTATCATAATCACATGATTTGTTCATCAATGAAGTTGTAGAATTAATCCCTTTTCCCCTGCTCTAGGATCCCCCCAATAATCAATACATTTTCTCCAAAATCTCTATATATTTATGTCTATAAATAATATTGATAGTTTTAAATATATTTTATTAATAGAAATTTATATGTTTTCCTTCGAGAGTTGAACCATATTTTTCACAACGGGCTCTTTAATTAGATCTATTAAATAAATTAACTATTCAAATAGCATTAATCTTCCCTTGATACATATAGTGAAAATAGATACATCATCCCTAGGGTAAAATCCATATTATAGACTCAATTTTGGTTTCAATTTTTTCATTTTATAACCTATTTATGTGGAAAAATAATTATCAATAATACATTTACAGGATAAAATCAATATTTTTATACATAATATAATTTTATTAAGTCACTATAACTGACAAAATTATACAGCGAGTAAAACTAGGGGTAAAAACCAAACCCTGAAATCAATTAAACTAATAATTTCATTTGAGGTTATTTAATGGGATAAATTTTATAGTTTTACACTAGGGGGGGGGGGTCCCAAGACTCTAAAAGCTCAAAATTGAACTGGGTATCAATCTGGAAAAATTAAGATCACTACATATATCAAAATTTTGGTTGGTAAGTAGTAAAAAATGAGAAAATTGGGTTATGATAAATGAGAAAAGACAGAAATTATTATAATTACCTTAGAAACCCACACGAGAGAAAAAGAGGAGAGATGATCCTTGCAAGAAGATGATGAAGGCTATTATTGGCCTCCCAAGGAAATTTTATTGAATGTGAAAAACGATAGAATCCCAAATAAAATAGGTGGAGGAGAATATATAATTTTTAAAAATATGAAAAATGCTTGGTTAGGTAAAAAAATTACCAACAAATATGTGTTTAACTATGTATTGGTATCATACTCAAAATGACTCTGCATTGTTTATAAGTTCTATTTGGGTAACCATTCATTCAAACTAATAACCTACAAAATGTCCAAAAATTTACATTTTTTCACCTTACTTCACAATTTTTTTTAAAATAATGTAATAAATAATAAATTATATACTAAATAGTAATTTAAGCGGTTTTACAATTCTCCCCACCATATAACTTTATATCCCCTGAAAATCATGAGATAACTTCGAGATTTAAGGAAGGATTGGATCACCTAAATGGTTTCTTATATAATTGTTTTAATCTTAGTTATGTAATCCAATGTTCTATAATGTGTTTTTCAATATAGATCTATAGTTTCATTTAAAAAAGTATTTTTCTATGTAAATCACCTAACATCATTTTCCAACAACTGGATCGTCATATGACATAGTGTTGAAAAAAAGAAGATTGTATTTAGTTTTTTGAGAAGGTGAATGATGGGACATGACCCCAACATTGTATTTGAATTTATTTTCAATAAGGGAGAGAAATGTAGCCATAGGTATTTACATGGTAGGTCTATCATGGAACTGATCATAAAATTCAATGGGGAATAATGATGTTCGCAATTGAAAAATTGTATTTATAGTCAGTAAGTAAATATTTGTTTCATGATAGAATTGACGATTCTTATAGGATTGGTATTGTATATAATTGTTGAGAATAAATTAAAGTATATATTTTTTGTGATATTATTCCATGGTAAATGAAAAAATAAGATTTGGGGCCGCTACTTGAAGACCATGGTTGGAATACTCTGAAGAACCTTCAATTTTGATGATTGATGTGATTCCCATCAAGGGAACAAGAGTAAAGTATTAGTGGATGTAAAGAAACTATCTAAAACAACTTTTAATAGTTTTTTTAATATTTATAATGAGTGGATATGTTTTTAGAAGTCACTGATTCAAAGTGAAGCATGTCTGTAAAATTTATACCATGGTTGATCAGCATGGTCGATCAATATGCATCACACAGTAAAAAATTCATGATTGATACATTTTTCATATGGTCAATTAAACATGGTCTATTGATTTTATCATGGTAAATACACATGATCTATTATTTTTTTATGAATTAAATCCATACATTCAATTGTACATTGACTTTTACATGCGATCGATCTATCTAAAGAATTGCAGTTAATAGTTTTTTTTGCGATTGAATTATACTGCGACTATGGATGAACCATAGTGTTACATAACTATTTTAAATGTTAATTCTTCGGGTTAAAGTGTTATAAATATGGTCACATCCTATGGAACATACCTGACAATTAATTTTTTTTGGAGGTATGTATAATACAAAGTCACTCATATACATTGGGAATTTATGATGGTTCTATTGGGTGAATAAATAAATTTATAGATTTTATATATTATAAAGATGTAAAAATCAGTTGATGTCATAGACGATTTTTTGGAATAATTTAAATATAATGGTCAAACAAATTATAATGGTTTTAGCTAATAAACAAGTACATAAATCCAAGGGAGAAGTTAAACAATGGGATGAGTTTCAAGTATTAGCATGATGCCCACATGGAATATTTTTGTGATGATATGGATATGGATATTTTTAATGGTTTAAGGAAGAAAATTTTATGGGAAATTAAAAGGGTGATCTATCTAAATTTCTTAGGGAATTTTTGATCAATATTTCAAAATTTTTTGAAAGAAAGAGAATATCTTTGACAAATTCAAATTTGGAGATCAACTATAATCCAAGATCAAGGATTTTCAAAATTTATAATATAGAAGATATTTAACCATGTTTATTTATAATAAATGTAACCATTTATTAACAATATAAAACTATTAGAACTCATGAATAATATTTAAGAGTTATGATAAATGATTCAAAATCTATATTAAAGAGAGAGTACGAGTCTACAAGAAACAAATATTTTATTGGAGAAAAATTATTGTTTCATGAGTTTCTTAAATAACTATGCCTTAAAAAATTCAATATTTGAAATGGGTTTTGAGACTAGAGGTTATAATAATCATTTTCCACTATTAATTATCCTGAATATACTGTACATGGGTGAAACAAATCATATTCACTCATAGTGGAATGTCATTAAAAGAAGGCTATGGAGAACCCCTGAATAAGAAAATGTTATTTCTACAACTAGATCAGAACTAAAGAGGAGACTATGATAAGGTAGTATAACTAATTTCTATTGTTAACTAGGTTATATAACATTCCTATATAAGAATAGTTATTGACATTTCTAACCAACTACTACTATAAACACTTGTAAATTTTTTAAAGAATCCACTTGAGGTGAATAACCATGATGTAATGTAGTATTATTTTATACTGAAGTCCTTAAATACTATATTCTATTATCTTTATCTACCATTACAACTAGACATGGGGTGTATATGTGATAGAATATTGGGAGGATCTAATTTTAGTAAAAAAACATTAGAGAAAATTATAAAAAGAACACATAATGTTTTTTATAGTATTTCATATCATAAATATCAATGTATATTCATTAGTCTTCTATAATCGACGAGAATACTGGTATTCACTAAAGATATCACTTTTTTAAGGATCAATAATCTTATTAGAGAAATATTTTTTACTCATATCTTTGTATTTCCTAATTATAATAACACATTTTCTCACCTTGTGGTATACCCCTAAGTAAATTTTAAAGGAGTCACAACCCAACTAGTTTTTGTCTAAGAGTCACAACCTAACATTTATTTTAAATTAGAAGAATAAACTTGTAAAATATATTTTGTGTGGGAAAATCTTAATCCAACTCTACAAGAAAAAACATAAGATAAATAGAAACAACAATGAAAAACTAGAAGAATTAAGAATAGAAGTGTGGATAATGATGATAAATGTTGATGCATCTAAAGAAAGTAATTCTATCTAGTAGTGGATAATCAATCGAAAAAGTCCTTCATGATCATACAAATAAAACAATATTCACTATAGATACTCAATAATTTGTAATTGTTATATCAATTTATTATTCCCTTATATGTTTCTTATATCCCATTAATAAACTAAATCGAGATTATTTTTTAATGTTCCTCTTTCATTGTATTCCATTGGATTAATACCACACCATTAAAGTATGATATCTTATTGAGTATGAAAGACTTTTTATATAACCAATGACATATTTCCATATCATAAAATATTAACTTTGAAAATAATACCTTTTATATATAATTTAAATCATCATATTCATTATAATAGATTTATGATAAACTTTTTCCCTTAAGAAATAATTCCAAAATACTTCCAATACGATCATTAACGCAAATATGCCTTCAATATATATATATATATATATTAATAAAAAAATTAAATATAAAAATGATATTGAAATAGTGTTTAATTTCACAAATATTTTTTGCATGGCTATATAAATCATTTATGATAAAAAAATGTTAATAAATTCAACCATTTATATTTAACAAATAAAAATACTATAAAAATAAAAAAATATCCTTTATAGACAAGTAGAAATAACAATGAAGACCGATTGATGTTGTTTTACTATGAAATGGTTGTATATTTTATAACTAATGGATGTAAATTCCTTCTACTACTAATCTTAGAACTTATCAACCAATTATAATGTGCTACCATTACTGTTCAGGTGGGGAAACCACCATGTGAGGGGCTACCATTGGTTATGTGAGTGTTACTACTAGTTATGATAGTTATACCATTAGTAGAAAATTGGGTTTCTACCATTAGCATTGAATAAATACCACTGATATATGAAGATTTTTGTACCATTATAAGGATTGGAAATGTACTAATATTTAAAATTATATGCTACCATTATTTTAAATTAGAGAAATTTTGGAGTAATTATATCCATATAAGAAGAAATAAGCAATATACCCACATAAGGGTAACTTGATAGCTCAGATTCATAGTATTAAACAATAAATTATAAATGCTGTATAAGGATAAAATAAAAATTCAACTACATACATAAAGGTAATGTTTGTACTTCAATTAGGTACAACATATACGACGTAATGGCAGTGAAGAATTCACAAAGGTATATTATGTTTTTTGCACTATGTAAGGGTAATTTATATGCTCAATATATTATATAAGGTTATATGAAAATTTCAAAAGGTTAATCAACTATTTTTAAGGATTAAGTAAGGTTAAGTCAAATATCACGTATGAGTGACTCACATTTTATATACACTGGGTAAGTGTATAGAAAAACATAAATAAGGATACAATAAATATTCATAAGGGTAGTTTAATTATATGCAAGGGTAAATGGAAAAATTAATTTCTCATATAAGGCTGAATATATGCTTGTGTAAATATAACAAAGGGGTTATTATACACACAGAAGTGTAAAAATAAACTATGCAAGGGTAAAAAAGAGTTGTGAAAGAGTAAATAAAATACAAATAATTAAATTTAAATAGTTTAAATATATTTTATAAAAATAATATATTTTAATAATATTAAAAATAAATGGTTATTAAAATTAATAAACTAAAATAAAATTAAATTTTATCAATTAAATTTTTATTAATAATGATTTTCAATGATATAATTAGAATTTAATTAAATAGTAAAACAAATAATTTACCACAAAAAACATAACTCTCAACACAGACATCAAGAAAATTAATTGGTTAAGGAGGATTAAATATAAAGAAAAATTCACAATTAAGGCCACTAATTCACCCCTACCATTGGGAAATTTGGCCAAGGATTTTATAGTTAGTATTTCCTTGGTATTTTCTTTTGGTTACACTTAGCTAGGAAGCCCTGTGAATTAAGATACCAGAGGAATATAGTTGGTTAAATCAATATGATGGATTTGGAAAAAAGTTACCCACCCAACAACCTATGAATTTTATATGTTTTTATGGGTATGATTCCTTATAAAAATAGAAATGTGGAAACTAAAATGAAAAATCATACTCATTTATTAGTGAAATATGAATCATTCTCACAATAATAGTTATGATGAGTCTGAATGGGGTTATAATTTTATTGGGCGTGAATTTTAATAAATTTTCTTATTAAATGATTATAGAATGTGATATTCAATTAATTAAATCTTCTATTATAGAAAAGTATAATCATCGTCATCTATATTTACCATGAGATTAATTTTGGAAATATAAAAACTAAATGGAATTAACATCCTTGACTGGTACCATAACATGAGGATAGTTTTCAAGATTGAAGGAAAGTTACATGTGTTGAATCATTCATTTACAAAGATAACAATTCGTGATTTCATTTCGAAAATAGAGGTAGATGCCAATGATATGAATCTAAAAGATTCAACAGAGGTCTCTATAGTCATTTTGGTAACCATGGAGTCTATTTTTCAAAAGCAACAAGATACTATGGATACTCCTAATATGACAGATAATACAAAAGGATATATCATGAGAAAACTATGAATGAAATGTATGGACTATGAAAGGACCATTCAAGGTGTAAATTAGAATAATGAACTTTAGTATAAACTAATGTGTTCAATATTACTGGGGATATCAATTATTTATAATGGAAAGGTTTACCTCTTATTCTTGAAAGATTAAAATATTTCATTCCACAGTCACTCCTAGAAAGGTTTTGAAAGTTTTCATTTAATTATAAAATGAATAACTACAATAAAACCTTACCAGATATCTTTAATATAGTAATCATATCTGATTAGTACATGGGTAATATGTGATAAAGTTCTATGTTGATGGTATAGAAATAAGAGGTAAATGATTTTTCCAATAAATAAAATAAAATTTGATTTAGAGAGTGCACCCCATTGGATATGGTGAAAAAGAGGTATAATGATTTTATTATGAAAAAATTATTTATTGGGTGATGAATATTTTAGATTATTTGAATGGTTGTAAAAGGAAATGTGGAGATGCTACTCTAGGTATATTTTTTAGAATTAAATTATTACACTATGATAGGTATATGATACCAACTATGGGTTTTACAAGGTTTATCTATATATAAGAGGGAAAAAAATAATTGAGTGAAAAACCTTGATGATTTATTTCATTTACTAGAGTAAAGATATTAATGCATTAAAAACATAGATTATTCATGATTTGATTAATTTTCAATATTTTTTTTTATTTTTTATCATGTTTTTCTTTTAAAAGATACTCTAATTTGTTTTATTTAATTAAATTCGATGAATTCTTTTTTTATTTAGAGTTCAAGAATTTTTAAATTCTATAACATTTTGTAAATTGGAAAATGATAAATGAATTTTTCCAACACCCAAAATATCATATAATTTATTGGTGAAATATTCATACTAAATGAAATAAGCTATATTTCCTAAAATGATTTATTTTGTGTTTAATATCATGATATTCTGAAGAGAATATACTATTTATGATTATATTGAGAGTATGTATGAATTTAATGAAATTTACGGATAAAAATTTAATAGAAATATGATTTTTAGTTAATGGGATTCATTACACAATATTATAACAATTATAGGATTTGTGGTGGTAAATAAAAATGTAAAGTGATACGTTTAGTTACCATGAGAAAATGTACATCACTTTTTCCTTGTGAATCATACCAGTCAAATTAAATTTGAATTTAATTTTATCCTAATGGAGTTTAATATGTGATGTTGAATAAGTATATAAACAGTTAAATTCTTATCTATGGATAATTTTTGGTGGAATAGGTTCCATTTATAATAATGTTAAACATAGAATGATTTTTAAATAGATAAAAATTTTGATATCATAAAATTACATATTTTTGATTTAAGGATTTTGAATACATGCAATGAGATTAAGAATTGTGAATATATTTCCAAAATATCATTATTATTTGAACTGACATAAATAATAGATGTTATTCACTAAAATAGTTTAGTGGGAGTGTTTTAACAAGTAGTTATATATGGATGGGTATGAAATTACATATATAAGTAATGAGTGAACAAAAATCCTAAAAGTACAAAAAACATAAGACTGATCACATATGATTTGGAAAACATGTTCTTATGAATGGTTATGTAATGTATTTTTAAAACTATTTAGGAATATAAAATGTATCATATAAGTGTAATTATATAATTTATCATTCATTAAAATTGGATTCATATATGTATATATTGATATATATTTCATAAATTATAATAATTATTGACCTAACAATGTTTGACCTTGAGTTTTGCCTAGCAAATTTTGACCATGGAGTATTATAGGGTATTAAAAAATGTTAAGTTTAATATGAGTTGGATTCATGTAAAAGGATAAATAGTATGACCATGAGTTACAAAAAAAGGTTATTTTGTGTTCAATGGAAACCCCACTTTACATACTACATGGGGTGTCATATACTTTGTGTTTTGTATATGAGGGTGTTCATGACTCATATTAGATCCCAACTACATGAGTGTGGAGTGATATAGAGAATGAGAACCTTGATATATTGATACATTTATTACATAATTTATTATGTAATAATGGGGTGTATATGTATTTTTTTGATCACGTCATTGGTTAAAGCTCAACCAATATGGCATTATTCATTTAATATGATGAGTATAAAATCTTGGACTACAATTGCAATAGACTATGGTGTTTTCCGTTGCACATAGATAGTGCACATTATGTGCTTATTTATTAGGATAAGAGGAATGTGATATTATTTTATATATTGGTGTAATGAAATGTGATTTATTCATTATTCAATTTACTATATACTTGGAGAGTTGATAACATATGAGTTGGATATATGATATCTACATACTTTATATCCAAAGGTCACTTGATGACTTATTTAAAGGGAACATAAATGAATATAAGCTATCATGAGATGAAATTGGTGGATATTGGTACAACGATGCACATGTTTGATTAATATCAGACCAGATCCATTTACAAGTTGAGTAACATTGATTGTTTTCTAGAGGCTTGTATTTATATACATATATAAATTCATGGGATTATATTTTTTTTCAATTCAATAAATGTCAGTGGGGTCACATTTTATTTTTTTACTATATTGGGAATGTGTTTAACTCATAGTGCTACTCTAAAAGTGTTTAAGAGTTTCTCTATAAGAGACTTAGATTGGTATTGATAAGGTATTTCATACAATATGATAAAAAGGGATGTTATTGATTGTTTTAAAAATGTTTTTTGAGATATAAAAAATGATTTTTTAATTTCACAAGTTATTTTATAAGATACTATATATGGTAAATTTTTAATAATTTTTTTTATGTTTAAGTAAAAGTGGGAGATTAAATGAAATATTCCCAAAAAAAAATATTTCATGTGATGTATTTTGGTGATTTATTCCTTTAGTTTATGATTCTATAATACATCCTCTTAATAAATAAAATGATATTACATTATTGAATAAATATTATTATTGAATGGAATAATGTTACATTAGAACAATCCTATGATTGGAATATCATATGTGTATGGTTTATCCAATAATGATCATTTTTTATTAATTTTCATTAACAATAATTCTATCATTAAAATATAATTTTAGAAGGTGTAATGTGAAAGGATATTAATGAATATGATATATGTATTGACTAATATATAAACTCATGCATAATAAATCAATATTTAATATGAAAAATCCCAAGGTATATCCTCAAGATCCCAATAAATATAACTCTTTATTGGGATGGAAATTGGGTTTGAGAACATTATATTGATTGAATACCCCTGACCTATTACTCTCTGTATCTTCCTCCGTAGCATGAAAAAGAACCATCACACAATGATCATTGGTGAATACCATTCTTATATTGAATGATAGATGTGAAACATATGGATACCTCTAGTTGTGTGAAAATATCTGTTTTCCATTTTTTTGATCTTAATTAAGCTTATATTAAAGTGTTCATTTGTTTATAGTAGAAATTCACAATTAGGTTTATGGTATGCAAGATATTAGAAGAAGTTATTTTTTTCTATTTATAATTGTTATATATTACCTCTAAATTGTAATATTAGGATGGTATAATAATCACTTTCACAATCATGATTATGTGTAAAACATGCATTACAAAACCTAGAAAATTGATAATTTGATTCTTTACCTAATGTATACCATGGTTTAATCTATATGGGGTTGGCGTATACCTATCAAGGATGAGTTTTATTAATGTATATAGAAATGTAGTTGATAAGTGAATAACCATATCGAAAGATTTTTATTTCTAAATATAATTTAAATATCCATTAAGAATACATCATTTTAGCTGTCAACATATTTATATCATGAGGAAATTAAAAAACACTCATTTTAATTTATGGATTTAAACTTATTAATGTATTGAAGAGGTTTTTTATAAAATTAAATAACTGAAAAATAAAAATATTTAAAACAATAGAAAACAAAATGGAAGGAAAGATAATAAAGACATGTGTTATAACGAAATTATAATACATTAAGATAATTATCAATGAAAACCAACCCTACATACTATTGATTTGTCACAATTTCTCCCAGTGTTGGAAACATTCCAAGAACACATCCTTTCATCACTTGTGTGTTAATATAAAATGAGTAAAAAACCTTGAAATATCACCACATATTGACTTAATCCATGTGTGATTGAATAAAGGACTCTAAAACAATGACCATCACACACTAACCCCCTTTGTTTACTCTCACACTATTTCAAAACCACAATTATAACTATCAGAATGATATATGGATTAATTTAATTATTCATAATTAAGAGGAAGAAAATACAGAAGGATTAAGGATAATGTGATACTTTCACCAACCGAAATCCCCTAAACCCTAATGAATTTCCATAAAAAAATAAAATAAAAGTTGAATGAATTGTGTTTTTGAGAAATCCCCCCCATGGGTGAACATTGTATTCCATCTATTGAAGAATAAATTTATGAGATCCATGATATAAGGAAATAAATATATATAATATAAAAAAATAACACATAAAAAATATTAAGATTAATAATTTAAAACAAAGCCCATAAATTGAAAAAAAATCCAAAACCAATTCAATGAAAGGTTGAGAGGATATGTTTTGAATCATTTAAAGTGGAATTGAGAAAATGATTAAATTGGAATCATGACCACTTCACTATAGATTAATGATTTTTTCCTATGTAATCCTTTCTTGGATCAAATATATGTGGAGAAATAGAGAGTTGGAGATTTCTCCATGCTAAGATCGGCCTTGAATCTTCACTGATGTTTGAAATTCCATCACAATCACTGTATTTTCTGATTATTGGATAGATTCCAAATAGGATCTATTAGAAGGTACCTCCAATTTTTTGCCTAGAAGAAAAATTTATGATTTAATAAAATTTATAATAAATATATAATTTTTGTATATACGGTTTTAGTACTACGTGGGTATTGAAAATTTGTGGTTAATCTAATGTGAATCATGGTATATCATTCAAAATGGCGATATTATGAAAGGAATATCTTCAAATTACTAAAACATTCAACTTTAATTAATCTAAAATGGTAACTAGAAAAAGAGATTATTCATATAGAATGACTTGTATGACCTATTCAATATGAAGAGACATTCATTTAATATGACTTAGGGCCTTTCTATGGGAGTTTCTTTTTACATGATATGAATTTAATCTGTCATGAGCCCTAATTATTGTAGTGTGATATTACAGAAAAAAATTGTTGATTCTGACACTATGAATGAACCATTTATTTAATTTCTCATAGAACATATCAATGAGTGTTATTCATATATAGTGATTATGATCCACGATAAATCTAGCTCATGTGTGGGGATCCATGCTTAATCTAAGACAGATCCCATTATTTATATTTATTAATATTTAAGTATTTTTAATTATGGTTTAATGCAATATAGCCTCTTAGATATAAATTTTAATTTTATTTTAAGTCACCATAACCTTTGAAAATCAAATTCCCTCCCAATAATAAATGTAGGATTTTATTTGTAGAATCCTTGAAATAAATAATCCTTCTAAAAATAATGAATTTAATTTTTTCAAATTTAAGTCTAGATTATTACCAAATATTAAAAAAGACATTTTTTAGAATGATTTATTTCAAACATGGGGATAATTTACATTAAAAATTAACAATAAACTTGGAATAATTTATTCTTATCTCTAACCAAACTCATTCCATTACACTCCTATTAAATTAAAAGGAACTTCAAAAAATGATAAAACATACAACAATAAAAAAAATTAATCAAATGGGAAGGAACTAATTTACCCAATATTAAAAATTATCACACTTCTCTATATATGTAAGGTTCACTAAATCACCACAAATCATCATTTTTTAACCTTATAATAGTTCCCATTATAGTAAATAATATACTCTTCACGAAATTATTCCCTCATCACTCCACAAATGTTTGAAATCGAGTTATGATAATTCTTAGAGTGTTTTTGATTCACCATAGGTTTGTCATGGATCTATGTTCTCTTATTTAAGAGGCAAGTGTGCTAATAATGGTGAATTTAAACATGTTTTTGTAGGGTTTATGGGTTGTTAGTATTTAAATGTGGAATATTTTGAGGTATAATAGAGAGTTATTATTTCTAATTAAATTTTAAATTAAATTCCAACCAATGTAACATAGTGAATAAAGTCTCACTAATTTCTTAAACAATTTATCACCTCCAATTCTATTTTCCTTATTTTCCTTTCCATTCTTCATAAAAGTAATGTTCTTTATCTATTAAGGAAAAATCCTATTTTTTCCTTTTTTAATCTATTTTTATTATCCTTTTGTTATTTTTTCATAAACATAATTTTTTGGAAATTAAGATATAATAAATAATAAATAATAGTATTTATCATAAAACCACACTAACCATAACTATATTTAATGGAACCTCACACTCAACCCAAAATAATGAACTTTTTCCCAAGATTATCAATGACAACATCATCTCCCTTATACATAGATGAAAATTTAACATGAAATAAACCAAATGGATAATCATATAGGGGTTAATATATACTGTAATGTGGCTTAACGAATGTATGTTCATGGTTTATATGGGTTAAATAAGTTCAGATGTAAATATGCCTAAAAACAAAATTTTATATGGTAATTTTCACTAAACGATGGCCTCAATCATAGTTATAACAACTGAATCTAATATATTCAAATAATAATCATGGAATATTCTTGTTTTACATAAATTCCAATACTCTAATGAAATGGGTTACAAGAATGAATACTTAAAAAATGATTATAATGTCACTTTGTTAAGGAGTTAAAAATTTGGGATAATAATTTCATCACATAAACATTAATATATCTCTTACTCATAAAGTACATGTCCAAGATCTATAAAATAAATTATATATCAGTAATCATTTAAGGCTATTAAATTTAAAAAAATTAAATTCAAAACTAGTGAAACCATTAAAATTGTAAAATCCTCATAACCTAGTATGATAGATTTAAAGATCCAATTTATTATTACATAAAAAAACATTCCAAAAATTAAAACTGAGAAACAACTATGTAATTTTCTAAAACAAGTTGAGACCCCCCCACAATCATCAATTTTGCCTCATTTTTGTTCTTGATTAATTCTCACTAGATATTTTAGTAATTATAACAATAATGTAAGAATACAACATGATGTTATTGATAAGTGGTTGGAAGGAGTTAATATCCCTTTTTAACACAAAGAACCAGAAATTATAAATATAAACAAAGAAGATAAATTATTCAATGTAAAAAATAAAATGAGAAATGTTGAAGGAAGGATACACTTTGACTATTCCACAAGCAAGTTCCATGTTTCAACTACTTACCACTATGTTGTTTCAGTATAATAACCCTAATTAAAAGGTGCGTTATTCGGTTGTGGTACAAACAACCACATGTTCCTTCTACCACTTCTCATCACTAATAACTAGTCTATGATTTTCCTATAAAAATTTTCACCAATCCTATCCCCAACTAAATATAAAATTTGTAAATGGGTGGGAATAAATAAAAATGTATCTCCATATCTTTTTTATATCCCTCTAGCAGGGAATTGATTTGATATTAAGGGATTGATTTATTATCTATGTCTATCATGTTTTCATCTTATTATTTATCTACATATTAGGTGATATATTCTTCATTAATTATGTAAAGATTCATGGTTTCTCTAGAATAATAATCTACATATGAATATGTATAAAATTTTATTTGAATAAAAAATAAGTTTAATTTAGATTTGATTCATTCCCATTGAAATGGCCAGATTGTTAATTTAGATCATAATAAATATCTAGTGGGATTTTTTTTATTTACATATTAGCACCATTATATTTTTAATGGTATCTTATTTTTAATATTTATCAATTAAAATTCCATATATAGAAATATATGAATCCATATTAAAAAAATAAGGATATTTATTTTTCAAATTGTTTTCATATAATACAAAAACATGTCAATCAAGTTTTTTGTCCTATCCCACCAAATTCCAAGTAAAATATATTATTACCTCTTTTGGTCAAATTAAAATACAATGGGAATGTGTAAATAGAATTATTTTCAAATTTTTCTTCCACTTCATCTATGTCTTTTTTTACAAAATGTCATTTTCACTTATTATTATTGTTTTCTTACAATTATAAATTTTTATCCTTGTATGATTGGGGTGTTATGGTCATCATTATCATAGTGTTTTTATGTTCTCTTATATTTAATTTTTGATCCTTAAATTATTTATCCATCATTAGGGAGTTAATTTTTAACAGTTTATTTTTTGATAACCTTGATTATTCTATAACATGATCGTATGAGGTATTTTAATTCTAAAATTTTAGTTTTTAATTGACATAGTTATAATATTCCTCCCATATCTTAGTTTAGAACTTTGGTTTCCCATTATCCAGACATTTATTTTCATATGTGGGTTCTAATGGGAAGATTGAGTGGTTAATTGTAAATTAATGGGTTTGGTATGCATCTTTGACTTTGGTGGTGATTTTATCCACTTCCTTAAACTGAGAATTTAATTACACTACATTATTTTTGAATCGAAACAAAATTTTATCCTATCGTAAGAGAAAATATATATATTTATATATAGATATATATTAAAATAATGAATCATAAAAAAAGTAAAAATATGAGACTACATATAGTTGTCAAAAAACAATGAATGCAAGGATTGGATCTCTAATAATAGAACAAAACATGATAGGAAGAATACCTTAAAAATGATTTTTTATCATTAAATATATTTTAACAGTAATTAAAATAATATATTTATGTAATAACTCTCTTTAAATAATTTTATTTATATGATATCTTGGGTTATTTGCAAGGGAGAGTTTTGATGAGCTGTGAAACAATAATAAAATATTATATGTCCATTATCACCAACCTGTTGGATTGATTGGTATGAATAGTAATTACTATTATATAAAAAATATATGGACTTCATATATACAAATTTAACCCATTACTTATCAAATTTTTATCATTCAAAATAAATATTATTTTAAAATAATTTTTTTTCTAGAAATTTGTTTTTATGATTCCATTTTATTTTCTATATATATATATATATATATATTAAATTAATCATAATTGGTGAATGATTTTAATAAAAAATATATATTTTTTATTTGACCAAATTCATTTAAAATTCAAATTTTTTATGAATAAGATATTAATAAATCCAGTTTTATGCTTAGACATGCATTTTTCATGAAAAAATGAGTTTTTGTCCCATTTTCATGATTTCATTCAAATTACATTCATATATATATATATATACTTGAATTTTATTATTAAAAAAATAAATTCATATTTATAATTTTTATTTTTAAATTTTTTAATTATGCCCCTTTTATTTTTGGTCATTATGAATAGAAATAGTGATAAAAATTATCACCTCGGTAAATGGTACATCGACTTAATCTAGATTAAAAATAACTAATATAGACATAATATTTATTCAAAATTATTATTTCTTGAAGTTAATTCAAACCATAACACCTATGTTAAGAAATATTTTTTATTATGTTGAGACTTATCATTGAAAAAGACATATTTTATTATAATCAAAGAATGTTACAAAATAACACTTTATTCATTTTTTAAAATCTCTTTGATGTCCATATAGGGGAAACAATGTAATGGATGAATATAAGTGTTTATTTTAAAATTGATAATGGTTTTTTCATGTTTTTAATATTTGAGTAATTATATAGTGGATTTAATTTCTTAATAAACACTGATGTAATATTTCACCACTTATTAAAAATATATATTAAATGAATTTAAATATATTAAACATGATATATTTTTATTAAATTGATGTAATCCAAAAATTTTATAGATATATATGACGTATTAGGGAGGTTTGAAAGCATTATATTCAAATTTTACCTTTTTATTGTTGTATTTAATGTTAAATTATACCAATAGTTTCAAAATTTGTAATATGATATTTTATCAAAACAAAATTTTACTAAATTAGGTAGAAATTAAAAAACTGTAAATAAATTTTTTTTTTATTATATGATAAAAAATTTAAAAATTGGATATTGATGCTCCATTTTTCACATTATAAATTTAAATTACAATCTTTTAGTTTTGAAGAAGTTGTTTCTATTGTTAAAATAAAAATAGGTTAACTAGGGGTTAATTATAATGATAAGGTTTAAAATTACCCCAAAAGTTATCTTAATTATATTTTTTATGGGATTACAACCATATACCTTTATATATTATAATAACATTCAATTTTTAGGTATTTTTCTAGAGAAATTATTTTTTATAATATAATATTTTGGGAAGTTACAAAATTGGTTGTCACCTGAATTATAAAATGACTCATCATCCCTCACATAATTACATTAATTTGTTTCTTACAGATGGGCCATACACATAAAATTTTCTTATAAAATTTTATCACCACAATATAGAGGTGATATTTTTCTTAATAGACAAACCCTAGAACCCATTATAGGATATCAAAATAAGTCATTTCAAAGAAGAGGTAATCAACTCAATTGATTGTTTGGACTCAAAAGAACCACAAGTAATAATATAGAAATTGAAAAAAAGGTTTTGGATGTAGGTGGAGAATAGAACAATGTCGGTCCCTTCCCTTTAAATGGGGGAGGGGCCTTCTCCATCCCTTTTAGGTGAGAAAACCTATTTATTCTCCCTCTGCACAAACCTAGAAGATCATACTCCCTTCCCCTAGATTTGGATTTTCCCTACACTCCATGAGTTGTTAGATGGATTCCTGCAACTGTAAAATATCTTCCTCATAATTCATAGGAACAACTTTCCAGATGGATTTTATTGTGATATCACGATTCAGGAACCGATGTCTGTCTGTGGACACTTTCAACCATCATACTTTTGGATCATGGGGTTTATAGGACCAGGATATGGTTGGACTTCTCGATTCCAAGTACATCATTGTTAGGTTTCTATCTAAGGATGACCTGATTCTAGACTGGTCAGGTTCTTCCCACATCTATGATGGTTCTAGATTCATCCTCTTTTGGTGTCTTATTAATTCCATATTAAACTTGTTTCAATGAATAAAAATATTTGGGTAATATTCCCAAAACACCCTTATCCATTTCAAAATCCTAAGATCCTTTGAATATTGGGAAACCTCATGTGTCTCTATCTCTTCTCTAATAACAGGACTATAGACACCGGTCACCCAATTTCTATGAAAATATGATTTTGATTTTACATTTCAACAATTCTTAGTAAGTATATATGGGTTTCCATAGGAGTTCATTTCATTAAAAAAATACATTCTGCCAGAATACCAGTTTGATTTCTATTCCTCTTATATGAAAATGAGAAATTTTTTGGCAGTGTGTAGGTGTAGGAGGCTGAAATTATATCATACATTGGAGATGGGTTCTAAGAGAATTTATCAAAGAATATAAACTCATACAAGAGAGAAGCCAGTTGGGAAAGAGCATCTCTTTGGACACACTACTGATCAGGGAAACACATGTGGTTTTATTAAGGATTCCCACATAGAACCATATAGTCTCTCTTGACCCAAAATAAATATATATCAATGAAAATTCATACATAAGACTAGAGGTGGTGTGTGAACTAGGATATGGGGAGGTTATTTTGGGTATAGATGCTCAAGGTTGTAGGCTTTCCCTTGGAGAAACAAATTCCCAGTTCAACCGTTAAACTGATGGAAGTGTCTCATGATCCAAGAGTCAAGAACATATGTTTAACGTTGTATCATGATTTGGGGACTTCCATGTTGACAATTCCAGCCTTATATGTTTCTTCCTCATGAATAGATCCCTCATTCATTGAGTTAGTGAAGAAGTGTGTGTTTGGTTAACAGTAAGGTGGATAAGTTGGTGTATTGAAGTAAGAGTGATAACAGAAGCAATTAACTCCCTCGATTAGAATCATATAGTGTCTCTGGGTCATGGAGTGACTGTACGATGTGAAGCATCGAAGTCATTTAAGTACCAATTTTTCCTTGTTTCTTTGGAAGGAGTTGGAAATGAGAATTTGGATCATAAAGGATAGAAAACCATCATCCAATGATATAAAAGAAATCATGTTTGGTATTGATCTCAAGAATCATGATTTTAAAATAATAAAGAATAATGAGAAATGTCATGGTAACACTTTGTTTGGATGTGGATCTAGATAGGGGAAACAAGGAAACACACTCCTTGAGGATTTCTCGACCCACAAGGGTGGGGGGAGTTAAGACATAGAATGGAATTCTAAAATACCCCTAAAAAAATTGTAACCCGATCTTTAGGTTGGATGAAGATTAACAATATTTAATCCAAATCCGGGGGAAAAATGAAACTGTGGCCACTAAAAATAAAAAGAAACATGTTGAAAAAATTTATTCTAAAGAACCAGAGATTCATCTCGAGCTTATTATTCACGCAAATGAAAAAAATAAAGGTTGAGACCATAGAGTTCAAGGATTAAGAGAATGGGAAGGAGAAATCATAGCGAGGGAACTTTCGGTTCATGCCAATAAAGATAAATTGACTTCGATTATCCAACAAGACCCGATCATAGCTTTCGGATTCAATGAAAGGAAGATCAGTGCAGAGGAATACATATAATCATGGGACAAGCTTTAAACTCATTTTGGGTATATTATCAGAGATGATCAATATTCAGGGGTTTGTGATCTTCAAAGGGGATTATATCTGGTAAGTAAATCCACTAATATTACTATCGTTTTCAATGAATATGTCAAATACTTTAGTATTTAACTTCTTTCATACTGAACATATTTGGTTTTAGTTTTGGAATTATTTAATCTAGTTGTAATTATTTAGGCTTCACAGTTATCCCTTAAAAGTGTTTTTTTTAAATACAGAAATACATATTTGGGTGTAATCGACTTAACCAGTCACTTTTCTTTTCTATTAATATTTAATTACTCTAAATATGTTAAATTTATAATAAAATAATAAATTTTGAATCAAAAATATTATGAAATTTTATTATGAATATTAAAACACCATTATAAACCCTTTTCCATCAAACAATAATGGAAAAATCACTTGTGTGTATGTATGATTTACAATCTCTACATAGAGATACAATTTATTTATCATCTCTATCTTTTATGGATTAGTATTATGATGGGATTAATTTTTATATATTATATATATGACATATGTATACTCTAGCAGTGATAATATAATATTTACCATATTACTATCCAATCTTTTTGGAAATGATAACATCACTCATGCATACATATACACTACCATCTTTATGATGCAATATGATTCATTTTTCATTTATATTTCACATGGATGGTAATAATGACGAATTTTATGAACATATAGGACATATATTACATATTTAATATTATAATGATTCTATAATTTTTTATTATTATTTAACATTATTTCATTTTCTCATTCAAAAAAAGGAAGAAACGTTCATGCATATGTACGGCCTACCATCCATTTTAATGGTGTAATTCACTTATATATATATATATATTTTATGAATGATCATAAATAGGTATATAATGAATATATGTTATATTTATACAATTATTAACATTTTATAAATTTAGGGATAACGGTAAATGTATAAGGAGTAGGACTATCGAACCAAAACATGCGTGGAAAAAGAAGCAGTTATCACCAAAAATTGAGATTCTAATGATAAATTATTAATCTACGGGTGACAAGATTTTATAAATAAATACAATATGGTGTAATAGATATAAATATTATTATGGATTAAATTTATAATAAATACATATTTATTCTACATTTGGTCATTGCGTGAACATAAAATAAAGATACATGAGGGAATGAATTATTTCATAGTCTATTCATTATTCATTATTGTTTATATTTAAGTTTCCACTTGTAATATTTATATTCCATTTTCTGATTTATAATTTTTTTTTCAATTTTTTTACTATTTTCCTATAATAATTTAAAATATTTTTTACCCATGTTTGTCTTTTTTGTAAATGGTTTAAAAGGAATCTGGTTTTGTTTTCCCAATGAGGCGCTTTTTAAATTTTCTTAAGAAAATATAATGAATATATTTTAAGATATATTTAATGAGAGATTTTTCCTACCATCATGATGCCTAAATTTTGTAAAGCATCATTTATAATTTCAGAAGGTTATTTTCTTAGATAAAGTTTTCATTTATATGTGAGGGAATTTAGAAAAGTAATCTTAAAATTGAAAGGTTATTTTCCTCGAGGATTATTCCAAGTGATATTTTGAAATCATTTTCTATCTAAGATGACATCCTTAGATGTTACATAATCTTTACTGGTGTTATTATCTAATGATATCATCCTTATTATTTATCTGGATGGTTAATGATTATGATTAAAATATGAAATTTTTCTGAAACCCATTTCTTTTCCATGGATTATGATTTGGTGATGTGTTTTTAAAACCCATTTTTTATCATTAGTATTGATGTGTTTAATGATTTATGATCCTCTCAATTCATATTTATGGTTTTATTATTAGGTATTTAGAGGATATAGCTCCCTCTAATGAATTGTTTGAAGTATTTTATCTCTACAGATTGTTATGGGAAACAATTCAAAGATCTTTATTTGTTATAGGAAAAAAGTAGGTGTGCTTGATAGGTTATGGGAAACAAGTTGAAGTGCTTCATCCATTAGGAAAAATTAGTTTATGTGATTGAAATGTTATAGGATACAAGTCTATGTGTTTTATATATTATGGGAAACATGTGTTCATGCATGAATTTATATTCATGGTTGTTATTCTTGAATTTTTAGATGGTCTCTACACTTATGATGGAGACTCGCATATTTATGAAAGGAAATTATGCTTCATGATTAAGTAATGTTGAATTATTGTTCTTATGATTCATGTATTTCAAAAAGGTAATGTTTTATTCCATAACTCAATTTTTTTGGGTATGAGATTTGTAATTTATGGTATAGATTTCATGTTCTTGGGCATATATTTTTCTTTTATATGATCATAAATTGATATCTCCATCATTTAACCTTACTGAACATATGAGATTACACTTTCCTTATGTTTATTTTCCCAGGTTATAAAGAAAGATTTTTAGTAGGGTATACCGATGGAGATTACTATTTTGGATGAACCTTATGATATTTTTTGAATATCATTCAGAGAATAAGAATATTTTATATATAATCTCCCATGACCCTAAATTTTATGGTTATTTCATGGATCACCTTTTTTAGTATTGGATATTTATATAAATTGATGTAACAACTATGTATAAAAAATATGGTTTGTTATTATTGGTATCAGATAAGGATTTAGTCAAACATTATCTATTAGGGTTATAAAAATTTAATGAAAACCATGGTAATAGGTCTATGTTTTGGATAAAATCCCATTGTTTTCATACTGATCATGAATTATCCAGGTTAATCATAAGGTTTAATAATACCATGATTCATGATATACACATTCTAAAACAAGTTTTCAGAATTATGTGGTTTTTCTCTATGATTACTATTTCTCACAATGTGATATTTAGTTTTAGTGTATGGATGGAACCCTAAATGAATTGTGCTAATGATGAATGTGATGAAAAATGAAATGATTTTCACCTTAGAAACCAAATGTTATCGGATATAGAAATAAAAAAATTACTACAGTGATCACACAAATTTCTAAGGATTTGAATCATATAGATTTCCAAATGACTAATAGAGGGAACAATATATTGTTGAATCTTTTATGTGGAAATATACACCATCATTTATTATATATTTTTATCTACTAGTGGACAAGTGATCGATAAAAACCACTGGGAAAATATTTTTCTTATATATTAATAGGGATATGAAGAATTATTCTCATTATTTATCATTTAGATGGAAGTGTACATTAATGGCCAAATCTTAACAAGAATAAGAGGAAAGGGGAGAAATTATGCCTATAGAATTGGATGATTATAAGGGTATGTTATTCAGTAAGTAGTTTCCTAATATTCTAAGTACAAATATGGGGATGAAATTTCATGAGATGAAATAAAAGTATGATTAATCCATTGATCCCTATAAGGAAAATTTTACAAGACTTTCAAGGTATGTCACTGGTTTAATTATTAGTTCTAATTTTAAAATTTATCGATTTTTTGGTGGATGAAAACCATGTCTCTAAGGGGAATTATCTATAAGATACTTCAATAGGTATGAAAAAATCAATCTATGTACAATAAATATTGGAATATAAATTGTATATTCCCTTTATTTACATGGTTTTTATAAGAATATAATAATCAAATTTCATGAAAACTCGGATAAATAACAAGGTTTAAGAATTTATACCCATCATCAAGCTACAATTAAGGGGTGAAAAATATTAGGAAGTGTTTGAATGGGACTAGTATGTTATTTAAATATGTAAAGATGTTTCAGAAATCCCATGAATGTAGAGAGGAGATTAATAGTATTGTTAATGGAATTAAAGAAAAGAAGATGAAAACTAATGAACCACCAATGATCCAATGCATCAAATGGAAGGAGTATAGTAATTATGAAAAAACATAAATGAATCTGATGATTTTTTATGATCAACATCAATAATTAATTAAGAAAAAATACAAAGGAAAATCATATGTGATCACGAATACCTAATTGGTTTTTGATAATGATGTGGGTCAGGTAACACTTATCATTCACTCTATGAAAAAATGTCTTATTTTATTTTCGATCAACCCACTAATTTATTTTAATTTTTTATAAGGGTATCTTTATATCACTTTAGTAATTATATGTTGATTTATCTATGATAACACCTGAGGGAACCATAATAGAATATCATGTCTATAGTTCAAATCCAATTGAAGTTTCTGTAAATTTGTTCCAAAATTTCTTATGATTCTCTGGATTAATAATTTTTATGTGATTATTTTTATCTTTTTTATTTCTCTATATGAATATCAAATAAAATTTTCAAGAAGGGAAGTCATATTTCATATTATAAATGAACCTATGTGTGGATGAATATGAACTTCAAATTTAAATTTATTTCATATTCCAGGTCTTAATTCAAATATACAAAGTTTATCTATATTAGATTGTTATGAAGAAAATAGTCATTAAGGATAAAAATATTGTATGAGAGTTTATTATTGTATTTCTAAAAGAATTTTTAGGACTTCCACTAAATTTTTATGTTACTTTTTCAAAATAACTCATAAATGTTGCCCACATTAAATAACCCTTATAAAACGGACCTACTAAATTTTCATGAATTTGAAAGGAATCTCAAAAATAATATTGGAAATTGGTTCATTTTTTCATGTGAATCACCTTGGGGTGCACTTAATGATGGATCAATGTGACTCAACATTGATTGACAAGAACATAACAAGATCACTATCCAGAAAAAGTACAATATACCCTGTATTGAAGACTTATTTGATCAACTATTCTGAGAACAATATATTACGATTATTGAAATTCATTATGGATATCATCAATGGATGGTCAAAAAGAAGGATATAACCAATATATAATTCTATTAAAGGTATGGACACTATGATTTTATACAGATTAATATTGTTCTTACTGATGTTCATTCTATATTCATGGATTTAAGGAATAGTCATTAGAGATTTTATTAATTAGTTTGTGGTATTATTTATTGATAGTATAGTTTTATATTAAATGAAAGGATGGGAATGAATGTCACTTAATGATTGTGATGAAGACCCTGAGGAAGGAGAATATTTTGGAAA
Source organism: Viscum album (assembly GCA_963277665.1). Taxonomy (NCBI): domain Eukaryota; kingdom Viridiplantae; phylum Streptophyta; class Magnoliopsida; order Santalales; family Viscaceae; genus Viscum; species Viscum album. The sequence continues at coordinate 1,312,503,894 of OY728126.1, read as the reverse complement.
AAATTTACAACGTGTGAATCTTGGAATTATAGAGTTTAATTTTTTGTCATATAATTTCAACTAATGTTATATCAGTAGATCCTTCAAATATATATGTTATTGAGAAATTACATTGACTTACCATGGTTAATAAAATCAAGAATTTTCTTCAGCTGGTTGTATATTATTTATGTTTTTTGAATTATTTCTCATGATTGTCTAATCCAATCATCATGATGACTCAAAAGGTGCTATGTTTATATGGATAGAAGAATTTAAGGATTATTTCACAGCTTTAAGAAGAATGTTGGTCAGTGAACCTATGTTCACACTACCATATTTATGATATTGTGTTGTGAAATATTGTGATATATTAGAGAAGGGACTAATATATTTTCTGAATAAAAATGATATAGTGATAGCTTATGCTTCACGCCAATAGATGGTCAAAGAGATAAATTACCCAACTCATTATTTGTAGTTAGATGTGGTCATTTTTAATTAAATGTATCGATTCATTTTCTCTGTAGATAATGGTTTGACATATTTAATGATCATTAATGATTATTCTATATTTTCCCAAAAAATTACATGAATACGAGTTAAACAATATGGTTGGAGATGATTAATGATTATGAAAACAAAATAAATTAGCATAATGAGAAAGAGAATAAGGTGGAATATTGTTTGAGATGAATTGATCATGGAAAACTATATATATTATATACCAAAAAATATCCAATATTTATGGATTTAAAATGTATATATCTAAAAATAATAATGAAAAGGGAGAAATATGGTCTGGCTGAAATAAATATTCATCCATTCATCCATCTGAATATTAAAGTAGTTTAAAAAGAAGACATAGAGATGTAAAATAAGGCGAGAGTTGTTCCTAAGTTTAACTTTGATTGTGATGAGGTAATAAGGTTTATGAGCGATGAATGATTCTATCCCATAATATATTAGAAGGTGCTATTAGATGAGGATTATATTTCATCATTCTCTATTAATTCTATAATTATAATAATTTATAGAGAAATAAAAAATAATTTCTAGTGGGATGGAATGAAGTGAAATATTGCTAAGTATATTTCTCTTGCATGATTTGTAAGAAACTTAAGTATGAGGGAAATAAGTCTAAGGGGTTGTTATAACCATTAACTACACTTGAATGAAAATGCAAAAACATCACCATAGACTCTATCATCAAACTACCCAAAACATCCAAAGGACATAATGATATATGGGTTATCGTCGATCACTATATGAAGTGGGAACACTTCATTACTAATAGGGAAGATTTATATTTGGATAAAATTACTATAATATATATTAAGAAAGATGTAAGATAACATGGATTACTACTTTCCGTTGTATTTAATCAGTATCCTAGGATTTCCATGATGTTCTGGTGAAGTGTTTAGATTAACGTAGATCTAGAGTAATGTTTCATCACTTCTTATCATAATTAGATTGATGGTTTTTATGAAAAGATCATAGAAAAATTCAATGAATTTTAGATATCTTTATCCATGTATTTAAGTGGTTTACATGACAAAATATTCCATTGGTAGAATCTTCTTATAACAACAACTTTCAATCCAGGATTTAGTTGTCTCTTTATGAAGCACTCTATGGTTAGAAGTCCACAACACTAACATACTTGAATGAAGTTGGTGAAATAAATATATTAGGACCTAATATATATTTGTAAATTATAGATAATGTTAGATCTATTAAAAACAAATAAGTGTATCTCAGATTAATTTTTTTTTGATAAAAATCATCAGAATTGTCAAGATTTTGAAGTAGGTGAAAATGTATTCCTATGAATATATCCCAAGAAGGGAGTGATCAGATTTTAAAGAAAGGTATAGATAAATCATAGGTATATCAGCCCTTTTTAATTTATTGATCATTATAGGATAGTAGCTTATCTATTGATGCATCCACCTAGTCCCTCTCAAGTTCAGGATGTGTTCCATGTGCCTCTCCAGAGGAAGTAAATACCTGATCCCTAAGTGTAATAAACTCATTGGTCACAACATGGTAGAAATATCATTCTTTAAAAAAAAACTGATAGATTTATTGGATTTTGGAGTAAACATTATATGACATAAGACCACTAACATGGTCAACTTTTTATGGATAAACAACTAATTTAAGGTAGCTATGTTGAAACATGAAGATGCGATGAGGAAGGAGTACCCTCTTCAATTTTTATCAGGGTGAAAAATTTAAAGGTGAAATTCATTTTAAGGGCTGTAAAATGTATCTCTGCTATATATATTTTGAATTTTATTTATTTAATTTTATTTTTTGATAGCATCTGTTACACGAAAGAGAATGTTTAAATGAACAAAAAAACAATAATAAAATTTTATTTTTCAACTATCACATAACTATTGGACTAGTGGGTGTGAATATTAATAACTAAATTACAGAAAATATTTGGTTTACACATTTATAAAATGAATTCATTAATTATCAAATGGTTATCATAGAATTGTTTTAAAAAAAATGATGTTTTTATGAAAAAAATTATATTTATGCGTGAAATGTATTTTATGTTAATATATTAAATTAGTACCAATTTTTGAATGACATTAAATAAATTTATAAATTTTTTAATTAAAAAAATGTTTTAAAAATTCAATATATATTTTTATCATTATATGATATTAATAAATCTAGTTTTATACTTAAACATATATTTTTTTTATAAAAAACATTTTGGTCACATTCTGTGAACATAATATAAAATTAATTTCTTCCTTTTATATGTATTTAATTATAAAAATTTTATTTAATATTTATAATCTATTGGTACAAAATTAGGTAGTGAAGACACTTTTATTTTTGGGCAATATGAATAGTAATCGTATTATAATTTATCACCTATGTAAAGGCTAAAACAGGTTAATGTGGATTAAAAATAGTTAATAAGACCATAATGTTTCAAAAAAATTCGTATTGGTTGAATTTAATTCAACACAAAAAACATAAGGCTTGAATATGAGTTATTTAATGGACACATGTCCATGAAAATGTCTTATATATTATTACAATCCAATAAAATTCAAAAATGTCACTCTCTTTTCTCTTAATATCACTTATATGTCCAAATTGGGACAAAAGTATGTTATGAATGAATATAAGTATTTATTATGAGATTATTGAAATTATTTTCCGGAAAAAAATTATATTTAATATTTTGTAATTATATAATGGCCATAATTTCTTTAGAAAGACTAATGTAATATTTCACTATTTAATAAAAAATATAATAAATTATATTAAAAATAATAATGGTGATATAATTTGATTGATTTAATGTGACCCACGGATTTTCAAGATATATATGACTTATTTTGAAGGTTTTAAATAATTATACACTAATTTACCATTATTTTGATGTATTTGAAGTTGAATTATATGAATAGTGTCAAAATTGACAATAATGATATTTTATAAAAATAATTATTTATTAAATATTTCAAAAATAATAAAAATATTGAAATATAAAAGTTGAAAATTATATACTCTAAAATTTAGTAAAATAACCATTTATGTTCCTAGTTTAGGTTTATAAATAAAATTACAGCATTTTAATAATGAAAATTCCGTTATAGTAGTTATAATTAAAATCGTATAACTATGGGTTAATCAAAATGACCAGGTTTAAAAATATATAAAACTTTTCTAAATTCTATTGGATAATGGTATCACGACCCTAAAACACTTAATCATATAATCCTTTTTCATTTTGATGAATTTTTTTGGCAACTAATTTATTATAATTTAATCAATTGGGAAATTCCAAATCTGTCCTCAACTCCATTATAAAAGGACACCTCCTCCCTAACTTCATTACACCGCATCGAGCCTACTATATCGATCATAATATAAATAAATTTTTCCCAAAATTCTATAGAGACATTATATAGGTTATGGTAATCCCAAAAGTCCAAACCTATATCCCTTTAGAGGATAAAAAAAGGAGTCATTTTGAAGAAGAGGTAATCACCTTTAATGATAAGTTTAAATTCTATTATTATTTAACACATATACATCCATGATATATATAAAATTATTATAAATTAATTATCCTGAATATCATAAAATGTTATTATAATTATTAAAACACCATTATGAACCCTCTTTACATCAAAGAAGAAGTGAAAGTATTGCTCATGCGTACGTATGGATTACTTTATTTACATAGTGATAAAACTCATTTTCATTCCCATATTTTATGGATGGGTATTGCGATGGATTAAATATTTATATATTATATTTATTAACTTAATATACTTACTTAATGATAATATAAGATCTAAAATATTCGTATCTAATTTTTCGGAAAGGTTAACATCACTCGTGCGTATGTATGAACTACCATCTCTATAATGAAAAGTGATCCGTTATTCATTCATATTTCACATAAATATTTATAATGATTAATTTTATGATTATATATTATATATACAATATAAAAATTATTTTTTGAAGTTTAATTATAATTTACATGAATTTTACTATATTAGTCAAAAAATGGAAACAATCTTATGCATAGATAAGGCCTACCATCTCAATGAATGGTGTACTTAATTTTTCTATCTATACCTTTTATAGAGGATTATAAATATAAATAATTAATATTTATTACTTTTATACTATGATTATAATTATATATGTTATGGGACCACGATAAAATTATGAGTATTGGGACTGCCGAACCAAAACATACTTGGAAAATGAAAAGTTATCAACTACAATAGTGACTTCAATAAAAAAAATTAATAAACATGAGATAATATGTTATAAATAAACAATGAATGGTATTATAGTTATTAATATGGCTATCTAATATGTGTATAGTAAATATATATTTATTGTAATGATGGTTTTTATGTGATCAAGGAATATCGAGAGTTGAGGTAAGGGTTTCTTTTACAATATAAACATTATTTAATATATTTTGTGTTTAATTCTAAAATTGGGAATATTTATATTCCTTGTATATGATTATTTTTTTCTTTCAAAATTTTATTTAATATTATAATAAAATAGTTTTAAATTAATTTTACCCTTGTTTTTTTTTTAATAAAATGGTTTTAAAGGGATCTTAATTTTATTTTCAAAACGTGGTACTTTGGGAAATTTATAAAAAAATATATGGACGGAATATTTTTTTACTTATATAACATGAGAGGATTTTTCCACAATCATGATTCACAAATTTTATGAATCTTCCTTTTTAAATATATAGTTTTATTTTCAATGAAAATATTTTCCTTTATAAGTATGTTGATTTATTTGAAAAAAAATTATTTAAAAAATGGAAGGATGTTTCCCTCAATAATTAATTTAAGTGACCTTGAAAAAAAATTTCCCATTTAATATAACATCCAGTAATGTTACAAAATCTTTGATAGGGATATGATCTTAGGATATCATCATTATTCTTTATTTGGATGGTTTATCTCCATGATGAAAAAAATAAAATGATTATGAAACCCATTTATTTTCCTTGGGTTATTCTAGGATGACATGTTTGTGAGAAACATTTATTTTCATAGGTTTTGATATAATTAATGATTTATGGTCACATGGAAAGGAAACTTATAGTTTTTATTATGTGATGGGTGAGACCTATATCTCCCTCTAATTAATTTTACAATGTATTTTATATCATGATATAGTTAAGGGAAACAAGTCAAAGTGCTTGATTAGTTATGGAAAATAAGTCAATGTTCTCGATCTATTATAAGAAACAAGTTTAATGGATTGATCCATTATATAAAAAAGTAAATGTTTATAATTTTTATGCTAAACAAGTCAATGTACATGACACAATATTGGAAATATATATTGATGTCTGATCGGATTGACTTGGTATTTAAACCTAAAATATGAAATGGTTTTTATACTAATTATGGTTCCAAACACATATATGACATGAACATATGGTTCATGAATGAATTATGATAAATTATCAATCTTATGATTCATTTTTTGAAATGTTAATTTTTTTTCCATAACTGATGTCTATGATATATTTTATATTGTGTATGAGCATTGTTAAAAATAGTCAAGATATCATGTCGTTGTTATTATATTTCACATTAATATTATCATAAATTGATATCTCCCATTTTTACCCTTACTGATCAAATGAGATGAGCCTTTTATTAAGTTTCCTTCACCAAGTTATGAAGAATATTTTTAGTAGGGCATGATTATGAAGTTTACTATGTGGGAAGATATTTATGGAAGATTTTAAATATCTATCATAAAATAAGATTATTATATCTCTTATCTCCTATTATGTTAAATCTTTAATGTTATGTATTGGATTATTTTTTAATGTATTGAATATTAATTTAAATAGATGCAATATTTGTTTCTATAAATCTCTAGATGTTATATTAAAGATCCCCTATGAAATTAGATAGGATAGTGACCATTATTTTTTCCTTTGAAGATAATTATTAAATAGTCACTATTAGTTAGTTTATTTTGACTTATTACAGGTTTTCCAATTATTAATAAATTAAAATCATTGAAGATAAAATGATGTTAAAAAATTAATTTAAAAAAACATGAATAGAAAATTTTAGTTAAGAATGTTTCAATACTTGGGAGAATTACTAATTAAAATCTTCACATACTTTCTTTTATTAGTCAATATAACTCCCAATTTTTTTTTGAATCCATCCAAGAACAGTTGTATTTATCACTTCTGTGTGATTGCGTGTTGTACAAAAAACATTCACGTTCATCAAAACTTCAACTCTTTTATGGGAGTGTAAATAAAGGACTCCGAAATTGAGCGTAACCTTCACTCATCCACTTTTTGTGATGCCAAATCCATTCAAAACCACCATAATAACCATTAAAGTGATATAGAGAAGACATTAATTAACTACGATTAAGTGGAAGAAAACAGAAATAGAAAATGGGTGAAGGCCCACCCTCAGTAAACCAACCTAGTTAAACACTCAAGGTTTCAATGATTGAATATAATTTTTATATATATTTAATAATACAACTATGTTTCTTAGAAATCCCTCTATGGGTAAAATCGGTTAGCAATATTTTCAAAAATTCAGGTACGAGATGATTAATATAAGGAAATAATTAATCTCATGGAACAAATGAAAATACGAAGAAGAAAAATTAATTACAAAAAAAATTAAAATTTTAAAAAATATAAAACTAATCAAAATAAATGATGAGAGTTCAGCTTCATAATTGATTATAATGTCATGGTAAATGTTTTTAAGTAGTCTTCATAGTCTTTTTACTACATACAAATTATTTTTAGTGCATCAGAATTACTACCTTATATCTCATATATATAGAACAGCAAAGGGGTATGTATTTTTCATTAATAATATTATTCTTTAATTTTCCATAATTTTTCCCATTTCATTATGATCACTCTTTACTCTAATTTTTATATGAATACCACATGTCATATTTGAATAGATATTTAAAAATGTATATAGATAATATTAATTTATGAATTTATGAAATGTATGAGCCCCATAAAACATTATGTAATTTATTATTTTAATCATCTATGAGAAATTAAAATATGAGGATAATTAAATGAAATGAATGGTTGATTAATCATTGGGGGTTGTATGAAACATGACATCCTATAGTGATAATTAAACATATTAATTAAATTAATATACTATAATTACTATAAAATGAGTTTGTTCATATGAATATAAAAGAACAACCCATTTAATATGAGTCAACAAGCTTTTTATCAGACATTTGGAAATTCCACATGAGTTCATTATAACATGAATTCCATTAAATATAATAAAATACACAACTATTCAGATATGAGATTTATGGATTGACTTCTTAATTATTACACAAAACCTTCCCTTTCACATTAATGTCACACAGTTCCTATCATAGTGTCAGAATCTTGCATAACACTTGGGATACACAGTTAATCTCATACATGTGTTGGGAGCCTAGTTTAATCACACCCAGATTATCCTTTTTTTATTTTATTATATTGAGACATTATTTATTCGGTTTAATTATATTTGAAAACAAAAACACAATTTTAATGCTCCATAGACTTTCAATGTCAATAAAAAATTCCAAAATAAATTTCAAACCGAAAAATTAGTATTGGAAGTTATTAAATTTTTTTGAAAATAAATAATTCAATTACAAATAATTAATTGAATACTTTTTATTATTTATTCAAAATTATTCTCAAATACCAAATTACTTATATGAAAATAATTTATAACAATTATAAGATAAATTTATAATAAAAATAAAAAAAACAAAAAATTGGTTTTAATTACAAGTCTTTGGAACTTATCTTGTGGAAGCTATGACCTACCATGATGAATTGGAAGCATTAGTATACTCTTAAAAACAGATGAGTTACTTCATTAATTTAGTTTGGGACTATCTTAGTGATTAATTTAAATAAGTACTAGATCCTTATATGATAGGTGGATATACACTGTAGGAGAATAAAGTAACATATTCCTGTCATTATATGGAGAAAAAGTTTCCTTGAAATCAAATAAAGTATCACTAGTCTAGGTAACTCCAAATTAGAACATATATTACTGTTCTAATTAATTATTTTCTATTTATTTTTCATGGAACACATATAGGAGTAATTTTATAGATTATCCCTAGCCCAATGTCATTATCACATATAGGGGAAGTTATACATACATAACTCGTGTGACTAGAATGTAGGGGAAGGATCCCCAAATTCTATAGAATCTGCAGTGTTTTAGGGAGTGTTTCCATCTAAAAAATTATCAAATTCACAAACCACCAATTATTTACAACATATAGAGAGTGTGAGGATTATAAGGATATTCTTGTGACTCGGATATCTAGGTATGTACACCTTCATTCTAGCGTCAATATTTGTTTTTCATAAAATGTACTAATTTATTTTAAATTAAAATGTTGTAGAGTTAGTGTGACATGTTGATGAATCTTATATGGTGACCTTGGGTTTAAACTTCAATGTTGAGGGATCATCAATCATTATGTCAATGTACAACATGCATAAGGACCGAACCTACTAAATTCTATAGATAGTTGTCAGATCTTATATAGGGACACCATTTGATTTGAAGACTATATCATTATTATAGAGGATGTGGTAGAGATTTACAAAAAATCTCTCAATATTACACATATTAATTTAGTGATATTAATTAAATTTAAATTTAATTTATTATTATAGACTTCAATACCGAAGAAAATAATAAATAACTAATCCTTTTTTATAAAGATATTTTCTTTATTATTATCATGAAGGAGAGGGGGGTGAAATAACATTATATACTCAATGCTATTGTGAAACCCACTAATATTTTAGAAGTATATATATGAGATGAATCCAATAAAATTAATCAATCTACATTGAAGGTGGGGAAAAACTGTCCTAGAAGAAGTGTACTGATGTGGGAACTCAAGGGTCTCATTATAAATAAAGAGGAATATATATTGTCCATATATATGGACTTGTGTATTATGTTGGCGAAGTGCCCCCACTAAAAATCATGGGGATAGTTGAGAGAAACTCTTTTCATGAAGGATCCTAGAATTAATGCTAAAGTGAAATGACCATGAACTATATAAATACTTAACACCATTTTCCTAGATTCATTACATTATTTTATTACACTGGAATATAAACAAGTAAATCATATCTCAAAGGAAATAATTGCGTATTAGCTTTGGAAAAAAATATACATACATAAGTTCAACATTACAGCTTGAAAATAAATTCATAATTTCAAATTCTTTTTAACAACACATGAACTCCATGATTATCCTTGTCGGTCATTCATAATATTCATCATTACCAACTATGTAAAAAATAAAACATAAGAACATGGTGAGTTTAGATACTCAATAAGGGTAAGTAATAAAATTAAATCTTTCATAAACATAGACACTAGGTATGGTGAATAACTGAAAACACATGCACTTAATAATAATACTTGAGCATAATATGGAAAAAATAAAAGCTGCTTAAAAAAAGCCATATAAATGATCATAAGATAATATAACATAACCATTGATATTTTAATATTCTAATAATCACATGGTTTATCAATTTTTAATACCATAATTAGGAAATACATAATTTTAGACTTTTGAAACATAATGTCAAGGCCTCGACAAAGACATTTGAAAAGACTAGGATAAGCCCTCATCCAAAACTCAATTTTATTTGGTCTTATGAGACCTATATATGAATCAAGGGGATATAAAAGTTCCCACAACTCACATGATAATTCCAATACATCCATTATATGAAAGGTGTTAAACATATAAAAAACATGATCATTTATATAACTTTCCCCAATCTAAACACAAAAACACTAACTGATATGTGGAACTAGATTCTTATCAATAGATCAAGAACCTTTTTATAGCCATGGTTGCTGAACTTCTCCATGTAATCTTGTATGATAGAAATTCCATTATTCAAAACAATTGCCCATCCAATATTAATTCCGGAAAGACGTGAATTCTCATTACCATTAAGGATGCTGCTTCGATCCAGAAATCTCACTGCGACAACACAGTTAGTGACATTGCCATCCTTTATAGACATCAGATTGAAGGACTCTACAAGAAACTGAGGAGAACTTTTGAGGTCTTATAGTAGGCCCCACTCCCAAGATGGATCAAAGTGAATGTGGATGGTGCTTCGAAAGGAAACCTAGGCCTTGTGGGTAGTGGTGCTGTCTTCTGAGACCACCTTGGTATGTTCCATGGGTGCGTCTTTGGCAGCTGTGGTATTGCATCGTCTCTAGAGTCGGAAATGATGGGCCTGATACATGTCGTTTCTTTTTCCTAGAAAAAGAGATGGAACAATATTTGGATTGAAAGTGATTCAACCACTATTTTCAATGCTCTTTGGAAGGGTTTGGTGCATATTTCCTAGAAACTGACCACTCGATGGATGAACTTCCTTGAGTCGCTTATGGGGACTAACTTCATTGCCACACATGCCTTTCATGAAGCGAACGTGGTTGTAGATAGTCTTGCTAACAAGGTGGTCAAGCAAGACCTTATGTAACACCCCAGGTAAATAAAGAATATGAAATTTTCATATTTACCCATATTTGTGAATAAAATTTTGATATGAATTTAAAGGGGACGCTATGCTCGATGGCATACCCAACACGCAACAACAAGTTTCTTGGGAATCTTACGTTGCACTATAATAATAAAATAATATTATTTTAAATGGTAGTTAACATGTAGCCGTTGTATTGGCGGGAATGGATAGAAATAAATAAAATAAGATTATATATGTTTTTAAATGTTTTTACATTTATCCAATAAAAGATAATGGCTTAAAATACGGAAAGAATTCAATTTTAGGCTTTTATACCCTAATTTTCACTAAAGGTTCACTTATCACCTTTTGATGGCGAATTGTCATTAAATATAGTTTTGATCACTCTTATACATTATTTTTGACCAAATAAAACTCTTTTTTATAATTGGGACATCAAAATTTACTTTGTGTAAATTTTTGGTATCTTTCTGATAAAGTTCATTTTTTTCAATGAATAGTGTAAAATGTTGTATTTTAATTCAAAACCTCTTTTTAATATAATTTATTTATATGATTATATTATCTTTTTAATTGGTTTTAAAGTTAAATTAGAATATATTTTTACCATTAAATCCAATAGTGGTCGTTGGAATTAATTTCAGTTTGAAATCAGACTTAAACTAGTGTCAATCTTTTGATACTTATTGTTTCATAAAAACACGCTATTTGCTTTGACATCGGGAATTAATTATTAAATTAAATAATCTGAGTTATATGTTTTGAATTTTCTAAAATAGACTTCATTTTTGATTTCGGAATATCAAATATTGCTTATGGTGAATTTTTGGGATTTTTCTGAAAAACTTCAATTTTTGATGAATAGTGAAACCACTAAGTGGTACTTATAAAAACTCATTTTTCCGTTTAAATGAAATTTTGCCATCATTGTGTTTTGAGTTTCAAAAATCCGACATACATGGTTGTCATTAAGAAGTAAAATGTGGTTCAATTGGATAAAAATAATTTTTTGGTGAATAGTAACTTCTTAAGTTTTTAATCGCGATTAGTGGTAATTAGTGTAGTTTAAGGTAAAAATAATGCTTTAATAAAATAAGATGAGCTTGACACATGTCCTACCATCATTGGTTGTGTCATGGCCGACCTAGACAATCCATGGGTCAACTTGGGGACCCCATGGAGACACTTTGGTTGGGAAATGACATAAATAACTTTTTATTTAATGTAAAAGTCAAAATGACACAAACATCATATATTTTACGAAAACAATTTTTACATGGGATTATAATGATCAGATTTTTGATTATAAATAGTCATTGGAAAGCTAAAAATATTTCATACATCATAGTATTTTATTTATAATTTTTAGACATTAAATAAATTAAATTATTTATGACATAATAATGATGCAGTGATGAAATCATTTTTTGATGATTTAAATAAAATGGAAAGATATTGTAAAATATATGAACTAAACATGTCCAAAACTTATTGTATGGGTGGATTTAGAACCCTTATCACCTTATCCACGAATTATATCAATGTGGGACCTTTTAAAACTGAAACACATTTTCAAATAAAGTAATATTTCTTTACTTTCCAAAAGCGCCCCTCCTCTACTCTTATAAAAGGACCCCACCTATACCTCATTTCACACACTCCTCAAGCCTTTGGATTGGCCAAACCCTGCTCATTTACTCTCTCCACATCCCTCCCCTCATCCTAGAGGATTCCCTTTGGGAAGAATCCTTTTAAAGGAAGACTTTAGGCTCAAATAAAAAGGAGTTACACTTTTATAGGTAATTCATTCTCTCATGTTCATTTGTTTTATTTTGCTTTTCCAACCCCATAAACTCTTTTTATTTACTTCTTTTGTAACAAAACCAGTATCTTTAATATACTAGGATTTTTTTAATATTTATTCGAGCTACACCCTCACACAACTACATCAAATGGTTAAAGAACATACGGTTTCCATGGATGGCGAAATTATGCCTCCCGAAACGATGATTGTTCAATAGTCATTTAACACCTTCAAAGGTGGCCATTATGATGTCACTATTTTTATATATGATATATAATATGTTTATGTTTTACTTATGCTTCTGTATTTTTCATTTGTGTCTTACGTTTATGGCTTCCATTATGGGTATACGCGATATCTTCATTTTAGGAAGTGCGGACTACCGCCCCCTCAAAGTGATGTGATTCGTTAATGCCGTACGTGGGACGTATAAAGGATGGATTTAATGTTATTATATATGATGTTATAATTGAATTATTATATACCTCTATATCATTATTATTTCTTTCCATTAAAGTATGAGATAGAAATGAAAGTAGCGTTCATGCGTACGTACAGCTTACCGTCTCCATGAACGGTGCATTTCATTTCTTATCCCCAATTGTAATGTACTATTATAAGTACATGTATATAATGGATATATATGATGAATGATACATATAAATGATGAATATAATTCTTTATTTAAAATATACATACCTCTCATTTAGTTTTAATTCCATTAATATGACAAGGAAATGAAAGTAGTGTTCATGCGTACGTACGACTTACCGTCTCCATGAACGGTGCATTTCATTTCTTACCTCTAAATGATTATGTGATATTATAAATACATGTATATTCTAGATATATATGATATATATGATATCCAAATCAGGAATGTCATTCTGGATATAAAGAACCTTTCACCACACGAACAACGTGTAATTGTAAGAAGTCCACTTTCGACTTAAGAACAAAATATCGACAAAACAAACATTATTAACTTAGATGATTAACTAATGCTTATAACATTTAAATAATTGATATAAAAGGAATAATGAACTTGGAAAAGGTTCTTATGCAAGTATAAATTAACTCAAGTTTATTATTCAGGAGATTAAAGAACGGTCGGGTCGAGTCGGATACGAGGTAAGGGATCCTACTCCTCTCTTTCTTTTTAAGTACAATCTTTTATGTCATTCCTTTTAATGCTCATATTTCTTGTTATTGGGATGATATTTTATATTAAACTTACTGTAATTTTTATGTTCATGTGATGAGAGACCCTATTCTATCTCATCAATCCATTTTGGATGTTTTGAGTGGCGCTGTTATGCTACCGAACTTTCGTAAGAGATCTAACCTCTCTCTTTCTTTTTAAGTACTCTCCTTTATGTCACTTCTTTTAAGCTCATATTTGTAATGTTGGGGGATGTTCTTTTATATTCCTCTTTATGTACATTTTATTTTAATGTGATGAGATACCCTATTTGATCTCATCAATCCATATTCGGAAGTTTAATGTGGTGCCGTTAGGCTGCCGAGTTTTCGTAAGGGATTTTTCATCTCACTTTTATTCCCGTGAGATTTATGCTACATTTGCCACAAATTCCATTGAGTGGTGTATGTACTGCCCATTATTCTACTCTTTGTGTAATATACTTTAGTTTATGAGTTTTTACATCAATTATCTATTTTCCTTCTTTCATGGGGTGTATGTTTTGAAAGATACCCAAGTCGGTAAGGGAACCTTTCACCCTCCTTTTTTTAAAAGACTTCTTTTGTTGGGTATTTTAATTTACATATTTTTATGTTGGGATATGTTCTAATATGTCATTATTGATTTAAATTTTATTTCCAAGTGATGAGATACACTTTTTATCTCTCATCAACTCATTTTGATGTGATGTCGTTAGGCTGTCAAGGGAACTTTTTAACCCAATTTCGATTTCTTTGGGTTCAACATGTAGTCATTGAATATGTCATACATTGAATATGTGTGAATGACCTTTTATTGTTTTACACTTAATATCCACTTATATTGGGTGTATTTATATTTGTCAAACATATTTTTGAGATTGATTTGTCCTTAATTTAAGCATACCTTCTTTATAAGGGATTTCGTCACATTTGACATTTCTATTGAGGGTTCATTTTTGTTATGCACAAATTCACTCTTATATGGTGCATATACTGTCCTTTGGAGTATTATATCATGAATCCATTTATTCTCAAGATATTATAAAGTTCTGACTAAATGTTATTCCTCAATTATTGTATTCAAGTGTCTCTAATTTTGGTAAAACCCCCTTAACCAAAATATCGTTTTAAATGTTTTAATTATTTGTTCTTATTAATATCCATGTTTTCAAAATGGTTTTAAGGATTTATTTATATGGATATTAATGGTTTAAAATTTTAAGCTTCAAGGTGGTATGAGACACTTGGATTCAAAAATCTCTTTATTAAATGTTTTAAATGGGTTTGAAATGGTTTTTTAATGGATTCATTATTTGAATATCCTAAAATGTTATATTGTGATTGAAATGTGGAAATGTTATGTTTCCTTTATTCATGTTTTATGTGATACGATTATGTTATGGTTCTTGGGCATTGTTATGAAGAACGGGTGGTTCCGTGATAAACTAAGGGCGGGTGAGCCCGATATAGCTCTCCAATGCATTGGGTAATGCGAAGGAGTGAAACGTTAAGGTTTCTCCAAAGAGATTTAGGGAATATACTGTGATGGGTATTCCAAACGTAACCAAGAGGGTTACTCCCTACGTAAGAATGTTATAGATGCCTCAAATTACCTTTATGTTTTATGTTTTCTATGATTTATTCATGATTTGATATGCCTATGTTTTATGGGTAAAGTGTGATTTCATTCTAATGTATATATGAACTCATGTTTCCTTTCCATATTTTTATAACTCTTACTGAGCTTTTTATGCTCATCCCAAGTTTTTGAAATGTTTTTCACAGGTCAAGGGAAAGGTACATGATGTGATGATAGTGTCAAGCATGTGTCAATAAAGAATCCGTGTTATATTTTAAATATGTTTCCGTTGATGGGAAGAATGAATACTATCTTTTATGTAACATCTTTGTTTAAATGTGGAATGTAATGAAAGTTTCATGATCTAATTCTCTAAAACTCTAAACCTGAAAAGATCCTCAATGTGTAATCTTGTAATAACTCAAGATTAAGTAAGGTTTAAGGTTGAGGCCTTATAGTTGGTATCAATGTCCGGTTTAGATAAATTTAGAGGTTAGGGTATTCTTTAAGCATAAGTGACATTACAATAATGGTTAGGATTTCAGAAAGAGTCCTAGTTTTAGATAAAGTGAATGAGTAAGTATATCTTAGTGTTTACCTTCCTCATTAGTACATGATGGTTTTTTTGATATACTCACACTGACCTTTTTGGTTTTAGTAAATGGCTGGATCTAGCAGGCACCAAAGTGACAATGGGTTTAAAGGAAACTGTGGTGGTTCTCTGATTAAGATACTGGATGAGATGGGGGATTCAATGAGGAATCTCATGGTTTTTCTAAACCAACTATCAAGGAGTCATGATCAACCCCTTGAACCTTGGTGTGTTCTCTAATGCATCATGTACGAGATGGACAACTCGATGTGGAAATTCAGGTAATAATTATTAAGGTAACCATTAGGGTTTATATGATCCTTACTTTTGAGGTAATTATGGGTTATTATATGATATGATGGAAAATGAAGGGCATGAGATAAACTTGAGGTTAAAATATGTTATCATTATTCTTGAAGATTTTAACTCATTTTGGGGAATGTTTTAAGAATTATATAGTTTTAGAAAAAGGACAACACGCAGACCGTGTGACATCCCGTCGCGTCGGACAAAGCTGCGTGAATCGAACCCACAACCAAAGTGCGACTGGTATTTATCGCCTACCACTGGACTACATGAGGTCCCTGGTTAGTTTGACCGATTCTTTCTAGTTATATGATTTTATGAATTAAGAGTAATTTGATTTTGGGTTATTTATGAAAATGATTAACCTATCATAGAGGATATGTGATTAGGTTAATTACTTTTCAATATGAAACTTTAGGAGAAACTGATGTTGTTTGGAGATAAATGTTACGATTTAACATGGAAGACTATGTGACTAAATCCTTAAAATATTTGGGGTTTCAATGTTATATTGGTTTACTTTGAAGAATTTTATGGACAAATTGTTCATCAGATGGTCCTCGTTGAACTTTGAGTTTTCTTGGACAAAATTTGGAGATTAAGCATGGATTTTCTTTTTAATGGGTTGTCCTTTTCTGGATTATCTGACCTTGTACTAACCTTTTTGGTTTTGGTTTTGGTTGAAGCCTAAAGACATGGGATGTATATAGTTCTATTTTGTGGATTAGGTGATTCTATAGAAGTTGATTATAGTACTCTTAATGTGAACAAGTCTTCCTAAATACTCACCTTTTGGAGAAAATATGAGTTTGTGTAAGGAATCTAATAAAAGTTGAGAGTCAACATGATAAGTGATTATGTTTCCTTATGAATACATTCCTCAATAAAAAGTAACTTAAAACAAAAATGTTGTATATTAACTTTTCCTACTGGGGAATCGAATACCGTTTAACCCATCACAAGTTTGTGATTTTCTCATGGTTAACTTTCTCCTAAACATTTTTTCTATCACTCTCCATCAGAACATGACCCTATGTTTTCTCCTCCATGTCCATGTTTTCATACTTGGAATCCTAGTATGGGTTAACTCGGGTGACCTTTGTACTTATCTTTCTTTATTTTAAAGTGATTGTTTTACCGACTCTTCTCCGATGTGGGACTTTCAAGGATGTTTCCAAGCCCAATTTTAAAAATTGCGAGGACGCAATTCCCAAAAGGGGGGAAGGATGTAACACCCCAAGTAAATAAAGATTATGAAATTTTCATATTTACCCATATTTGTGAATAAAATATTGATATGACTTTAAAGGGGACGCTATGCTCGATGGCGTACCCAACACGCAACAACAAGTTTTTTGGGAATCTTACGTTGCACTCTAATAATAAAATAATATTATTTTAAATGGTAGTTAACATGTAGCCATTGTATTGGCGGGAATGGATATAAATAAATAAAATATGATTATATATGTTTTTAAATGTTTTTACATTTATCTAATAAAAGATAATGGCTTAAAATACGGAAAGAATTCAATTTTAGGATTTTATACCCTAATTTTCGCTAAAGGATCACTTATCACCTTTTGATGGCGAATTGTCATTAAATATAGTTTTGATCACTCTTATACATTATTTTGGACCAAATAAAACTCTTCTTTAGAATTGGTACATCAAAAATTACTTTGTGTAAATTTTTGGTATCTTTCCGGTAAAGTTCATTTTTTTAATGAATAGTGTAAAATGTTGTTTTTTAATTCAAAACCTCTTTTTAATCTAATTTTTTATATGATTAGATTATCTTTTTAATTGGTTTTAAAGTTAAATTAGAATATATTTTTACCATTAAATCCAATAGTGGTCTTTGGAATTAATTTCACTTTGAAATCATACTTAAACTAGTGTCAATCTTTTGATACTTATTGTTTCATAAAAACACGCTATTTGCTTTGACAGCGGGAATTAATTATTAAATTAATTAATCTGACTTATATTTTTTGAATTTTGTAAAATAGACTTCATTTTTGATTTCTGAATATCAAATATAGCTTATGGTGAATTTCTGGGATTTTTCTGAAAAACTTCAATTTTTGATGAATAGTGAAACCACTAAGTGGTACTTATAAAAACTGATTTTTCCGTTGAAATGAAATTTTGCCATATTTGTGTTTTGAATTTCAAAAATCCGACATACATGGTTTTCATTAAGAAGTAAAATGTGGTTCAATGGGATAAAAATAATTTTTTGGTGAATAGTAACTTATTAAGTTTTTAATCGCGATTAGTGGTAATTAGTGTAGTTTAAGGTAAAAATAATGCTTTAATAATATAAGATGAGCTTGAAAAATGTCCTACCCTCATTGGTTGTGTCATGGCCGACCAAGAAAAGCCATGGGGCAACTTGGGGACCACATGGAGACACTTTGGTTAGGAAATGACATAAATAACTTTTTATTTAATGTAAAAGTCAAAATGACACAAACATCATATGTTTTACGAAAACAATTTTTCCATGGGGTTATAATGATCAGATTTTTGATTATAAATAATAATTAGAAATATAAAAAGATTTCCTACATCATAGTATTTTTTTTATAATTTTTAGACAATAAATAAATTAAATTATTTATGACCTACTAATGATGCAGCGATGACATCATTATTTGACGATTTAAATAAAATGGAAAGATAATGTAAAATATATGAACTAAACATGTCCAAAACTTATTGGATGGGTGGATTTCGAACCCTTATCACCTTATCCACGAATGATATCAATGTGGGACCTTTTAAAACCGAAACACATTTTCAAATAAAGTAATATTTCTTTACTTTCCAAAAGTGACCCTCCTCTCCTCTTATAAAAGGCCCCCACCTCTACCTCATTTCACACACTCCTCAAGCCTTTGGCTCGGCCAACCCCTGACCATTTACTCTCTCCACATCCCTAAACTCATCCAAGAGGATTACCTTTTGGGATAATCCTTTCAAAGGAAGCCTTTAGTCTCAAATCAAAAGGAGTTACACTTTTAAAGGTAATTCATTCTCTCATGTTCATTTGTTTTATTTTGCTTCTCCAACCCCCTAAAATCTTTTTATTTACTTCTTTTGTAACAAAACCAGTATATTAAATATACTATGATGTTGTTATAAGATTTATTGGAGCTACACTCTCACACAACTACATCAAATGGTTAAAGAACATACGGTTTCCGTGGATGGCGAAATTATGCCTCCCGAAACGACGATTGTTCAATACTCATTTAACACCTTCAAAGGTGGCCATTATGATGTCACTATTTTTATATATGATATATAATATTTTTATGTTTTACTTATGCTTCTGTATTTTTCATTTGTTTCTTACCTTTATGGCTTCCATTATGGGTATACGCGATATCTTCATTTTAGGAAGTGCGGACTACCGCCCCCTCAAAGTGATGTGATTCGTTAATGCCATACGTGGGACGTATAAAGGATGGATTTAATGTTATTATATATGATGTTATACTGGAATTATTATATACCTCTATATAATTATTATTTCTTTCCATTAAAGTATGAGATAGAAATGAAAGTAGCGTTCATGTGTATGTACGGCTTACCGTCTCCATGAATGGTGCATTTCATTTCTTATCCCCAAATGTAATGTACTATTATAAGTACATGTATATAATGGATATATATGATGAATGATACATATAAATGATGAATATAATTCTGTAATTAAAATATACATACCTATCATTTAGTTTTAATTCCATTAATATGACAAAGAAATGAAAGTAGCGTTCATGCGTACGTACAGCTTACCGTCTCCATGAACGGTGGATTTCATTTATTACCTCTAAATGATTATGTGATATTATAAATACATGTATATTATAGACATATATGATATATATGATATCCAAATCAGGAATGTCATTCTGTATATAAAGAACCTTTGACCACACGAACAACATGTAATTGTAAGAAGTCCACTTTCGACTAAAGAACCAAATATCGACAAAACAAACATTATTAACTTAGATGATTACCTAATGTTTATAACATGTCAATAATTGATATAAAAGGAATAATTAACCTGGAAAAGGTTCCTAAGCAAGTATAAATTAACTCTAGTTTATTATTCCGGAGATTAAAGAATGGTCGGGTCGAGTCGGATACGAGGTAAGGGATCCTACTCCTCTCTTTCTTTTTAAGTACACACTTTTATGTCATTCCTTTTAAAGCTCATATTTCTTGTTATTGGGATTATCTTTTATATTAAACTTACTGTAATTTTTATGTTCATGTGATGAGAGACCCTATTCTCTCCCATCAATCCATTTTGGAAGTTTTGTGTGGCGCTGTTAGGCTGCCGAACTTTCGTAAGAGATCTAAACTCTCTCTTTCTTTTTAAGTACTCTCCTTTATGTAACTTCTTTTAAGCTCCTCTTTGTAATGTTGGGGGATGTTCTTTTACATTACTCTTGATGTAAATTTTATTGTAATGTGATGAGATACCCTATTTGATCTCATCAATCCATATTTGAATGTTTTATGTGGCGTCGTTAGGCTGCCGAGTTTACGTAAGGGGTTTTTCATCTCACTTTTATTCCCGTGAGATTTATGCTACATTTGCCACAAATTACATTGAGTGGTTTATGTACTTCCCATTATTCTACTCTTTGTGTAATATACTTTCTTTTATAAGTATTTACATCAATTATCTATTGTCCTTCTTTCATGGGGTGTATGTTTTGAAAGATACCCAAGTCGGTAAGGGAACCTTTCACCCTCCTTTTTTTTAAAAGACTTCTTTTGTTGGGTCTTTTAATTTACATATTGTTATGTTGGGATATGTTCTAATATATCCTTATTGATGTAAATTTTATGTCCAAGTGATGAGATACACTTTTTATCTCTCATCAACTCATTTTGATGTGATGTCGTTAGGCTATCAAGGGAACTTTTTAACCCAATTTCGATTTCTTTGGGTTCAACATGTAGTGATTGAATATGTCATCCATTGAATATGTGTGAATGACCTTTTATTGTTTTACACTTAATATCCACTTATATTGGGTGTATTTATATTTGTCACACATATTTTTGAGATTGATTTGTCCTTAATTTAAGGATACCTTCTTTATAAGGGATTTCATCACATTTGACATTTCTATTGAGGGTTCATTGTTGTTATGCACCAATTCACTCTTATATGGTGCATATACTGTCCTTTGGAGTATTATATCATGAATCCATTTATTCTCATGATATTATAATGTTCTGACTAAATGTTATTCCTCAATTATTGTATTCAAGTGTCTCTAATTTTGGTAAAACCCCTTTAACCAAAATATCGTTTTAAATGTTTTAATTATTTGTTATTATTAATATACATGTTTTCAAAATGGTTTTAAGGATTTATTTATATGGATATTAATGGTTTAAAATTTTAAACTTCAAGGTGGTATGTGACACTTTGATTCAAAAATCTCTTTATTAAATGTTTTAAATTGCTTTGAAATGGTTTTTTAATGAATTCATTATTTGAATATCCTAAAATGTTATATTGTGATTGAAATGTGGAAATGTTATGTTTCCTTTATTCATGTTTTATGTGATATGATTATGTTATGGTTCATGGGCATTGTTATGAAGAACGGGTGGTTCCGTGATAAACTAAGGGCAGGTGAGCCCGATATAGCTCTCCAATGCATTGGGTAACGCGAAGGAGTGAAACGTTAAGGTTTCTCCAAAGAGATTTAGGGAATATACTGTGATGGGTATTCCAAACGTAACCAAGAGGGTTACTCCCTACGTAAGAATGTTATGAATGCCTCATGTTACCTTTATGTCTAATGTTTTCTATGATTTATTCATGGTTTGATATTCCTATGTTTTATGGGTATAGTGTGATTTCATTCTAATGTATATATGAACTCATGTTTCCTTTCCATATTTTTATAACTCTTACTGAGCTTTTTATGCTCATCCCATGTTTTTGAAATGTTTTTCACAGGTCAAGGGAAAGGTACATGATGTGATGATAGTGTCAAGGACGTGTCAAGAAAGAATCCGTGTTATATTTTAAATATTTTTCCGTTGATGGGAAGAATGAATACTGTCTTTTATGTAACCTCTTTGTTTAAATGTGGAATGTAATGCAAGTTTCATGATCTAATTCTCTAAAACTCTAAACCTGAAAAGATCCTCAATGTGTAATCCTATAATAACTCAAGATTAAGTAAGGTTTAAAGCTGGGGACTTATACCTTACATGGAAGGATGCCTTGCCGATGAATCTTCTTACCCTTTATGAAAAGATTGTAATAAGATTCTTTACTTTTGACTAATGTAATTTCCCTTTCTTCTTTTTCGAATAAAAAACTTTCTTTCTAAATAAAACATAAACAGTAACCATTCTAAGTAGTATGGTGAATGGTATCAAGATATAACATCTATAGTCAAACCATTCATAAACCATTTAATACAACATGATAGATTATTGAAATAATATATCAACCACAATAATATATAAAACTCAATAGATGTGTTGAATAAAACAAAAATACTAAAATAAAATCATTGAGTAATTTTTTTAGGGAAATACACTTTTACTTTGAAAAGAAGAGTTCATTTGGAAATATATTTTCATAAAACAAGAAATAAACTATTGTATATTTTCTAAGTCAAAATGAGTGGTTTTAGATAAATAATTATAGCTTAAATCAGATGATATATTTAACTTGAAAATAGGTAAGAATATTAGATGTTATCGGGAATTAGGCTTGTTTACCGTAAATAATTGAAAATGATCATTTTAAAACATTTAATACCATAAAAATAAAGATGGATTATGGCTGTTTTACATATATAATAAATTAAAATATAACTTATCCTAAGTATAAAATAATAAATAATAATTTAATTGGTATTAAGTTAAACAAAGAGTATCCCGAAATTAAATAGATGTTTGTGTAGAAAACACTTACCTTATGTTGGAATTTATTCTGCACCTGTTCTAAAAGTGTTGGATAATAAAATTAAATCCATTAAGTAAATAATTAATAAACTAATTTAAATATATTTTATTCATTATATATTTATTAAATTCATTAATATTCTTATTGACAAGTTATAAGACTGAATTCCATCATTCTGGAGGAGTAGTTTCCTTGATTTAATGGTCATTTCACTTGATTATAAGAGTATGAAAGTTCATGTAAAAGGGTAATTTTAGTAAATAATTGAATTTATATGTTATTAATTATCATAAATAAGGTCAAATTATCATATAAATTATTTGGATATATATGGAAACAATAAAACATTGGATAAAACTTTAATGATAATTTATTGGATTATTTTTAGTTTTTTTTCTCACAGCGATCTTATTTTGATTTATTATTTCACATCATGTGTGTATGATGGTTCCAGAACATTAAATAAGACAGATTAAATATACGATAATCTATTTGAACCATAAAAAAGGTTTCATGACTATCCATGAAGACAAAAATAGAAATTTAAGAACCTGTCAACCTTGAATATGATAAATTAACACAAATCAGATGGTGTTTTCTTTTTTTGTTTAAATGGAAGTTAAAGAGAGATAATGTGGAATTATTCAATAAAAATAAATAAATTCAGTAAATTTAAGGTACTATAGTTATCATAACTTTTGGATGGTGGGATTTTACAACAGAAAAGAAAAATAAAGGAACTTTAAAGAAAAGAGAAGTTGAGAAATCCCTTTAAAAAATTCGGCAGCCTAACGACGTCACATAAAAAATCATAAAATATGTTGACGAGAGAAAAATGGGTCAGTAAATTTTTTTAAAATAATATGTACAGTAAGGAGGATATGGAATTACATATCCCATCTTAATCCAATGGAAATTAAAATGAAATAACATAAAAAGATTACTTGAAAAAGAGGCTGGTGGTAGATTACCTTACCTTGTAGAGTAATTCATCAAACATGAATTTTGGTGCCGTAGGGGACTGATGAAACCTTTGGAGGAATAATAGGAAAGTAAAAATAAAATATATTTTAGGATTATGGATTTTGAATGAATGGAATGAATAAATGGGTGGGTAATTATAGAAATAGTGAGGGAATTTTGTTTATTAATTTCCGAGGACAGTCCAACAATGATATATGAAAAACCATTGGCTTCCCAACGGTATTGTACCATGGTAGTGGCTACATGAGAAAACCCATATAATATTATAATTTAAAAATGGTTATAATTATATTATATTAATTATTATATCATTATGATGTCATTAAACATATTAAAAACCCAAAATTTATTTTTTACTATTCACAAAAAACTAAAGTATTTTATAAAATTCTCATAAATTCAGAAGAACCTAATATAGATGTTTTAAATTCAAAAATATAATATATTTTATCATAATAATTTTATTAATATGAAAATTATATCTTTTATCTATGAAAATAATTATTTATTGAAAATAATAGCGGACATAAAATGAATAGTAAAATGCATAGCTAATTTTTCAACACCTAAAAAAATAAAATTATTTTTATCATTTGTAATTAAATAAAAGTGTTTTAATTAGGATATTTAATTATCATAAACATTTATAAAACCTTAGTTTTATATAATAATTTATATGTTTTTGAAATGTACAATTGTTACCTGAAAAATCAATTTATCAAATTCGTCATATATATTAGAAAAACTAAACTCAAGATAGAAACGACGGAAGAAAAAATTTATTTATACATTATTAGGTGAAGTTACTATTACATTGGTCATATTAATATTTATAATGTAAATTTAATATTTATAAGGGTATGTAAATATTACATTACTCACAGTCCATATGGAATGCATTGAGCCATCTCAATATAGAAGAATCAAGTCATGTCAGACTTGTAGTCAAGTGTGTCTATCAAATTATCAAATTATTTCTTATGTATGATTCTTCCCATGATTATATTGACAAATCAAGTATATAAATTATTATATATATCTATGTAATCTGGTTAAGGGCATTAAATAAAATCCATGGGATGATCATCTGTACTCCACTAGATATGATTTGTGGCATATGTGAAGCCTAAATTACTATATGGTAAACCTAAGGTCTTGTGGGGTTGACAATCATTCCCCCCATGATATTAACTTTGGTATTTT
Organism: Viscum album; assembly: GCA_963277665.1. NCBI lineage: Eukaryota > Viridiplantae > Streptophyta > Magnoliopsida > Santalales > Viscaceae > Viscum > Viscum album. Next base: position 1,312,478,182 of record OY728126.1, on the reverse strand, counting down.
TACTTAAAAAGTGTGATGGATTCATATATAGTTTAATTATCTATGGTCTAATCTATGGATTTTCCCATAGAGTCTTTGTTGGTGATTTGTTACGATATTTCCAAATGAGAGGTTGAGAAACTCCAGTTTAATGTCATTATATTGGGGAGGAAGGGGATAGACACATTATTGAGGAACCAACTAAAAACTATCAATATTTATATTGAAAAAATTCTTATGTAGAAGGTATTATAAAAAATAGTTGATCTCATCATACAATAAAAACATTTACACCCACAGGCAGAGGTTTAATTAGAAGTGATAATAGAGTTGTGGCAGGTTGCAGAATTCTATTGATATGGAATGATTGATCTCAAGTACTTAATGTCCCATTTTAAATAATAAAAAATTATATAAACATAGATAATCAATGTTTTAAATTATTCTCCCTTCATGATCCCATAAAAAAATCATACTTTTCAAAACACCTTATTTCAATCCTTTGGTGCATCTCACTAATTTTTATGAAATAATAAACTATAAATCCTAAGACCATGATATTCTTGATAAATGTGAGTAACAAGATGGAATTTAAGATCGACCATACTATACTATATCACAAAAAAGATATAATGATTTGGTGTTTCAATGTTTTATAAACCACTCCCAAATATCATTAGACAATTAAGTCATTTAGATAGATGCAATTCGAAAATACCAATTTACTTTAGAAATATGGAGGAATTTATGGGGGCACAACACCAAATCTATTTTAATTACAATTGATTATATGGGATGTGGTATAGAGTTATTTTTTTTGGATTTTAGAGATAATATTATTATCATTATTACTATAATAAACTCATGAGGAAACCAAATCTACCATAAATATAAGTGACATACTAAAATTAAGAACATATAGTACATATGTACCATTAATTCTAAAAGTGTAAAATTTTACTATTTAATATAGTATTCTTGATAGAGATCAATAAATAAAAATAAAAATAAATCACTTCCCTAAAGTATGTACATTGATCTTCGATCCCCATTCAAAATGATAGGGTATAAAATCAATAAAGTGGTTCAAGATCCTTCTTTTCGAAGACAGATAAGTATTCCAGATGATGTGAATTTCATATTTTATTAAATTAAACAAATAAAAATTATTAATTATGATACTATATATTTTATATAATTTCTTTGTTAATTGAATATAATCAAATTATCAAAGTGTTAGATGTAATCTCATGGAAAATAATAAAAGTTACTTTATATTTATAATTTCATAACCATTGTAACACTTAAAACGATTAAACATGATTTTTTAGTAATTAATGAGTCATTAGCATTTATTCATAATTGAATGAAATTTGAATGGGATGTTGTGTAAATGACCATGAAATTGTACTCACTTGTATCCCATGTCAAAATCATTCCTCACACTATAACATAGTTTAAAAGTGGTATCTCGATTCCCTTTAAGGTATAATTCTATCAAAAACTGATATATTAATATCATTCATATAGAATGATATAAAAAAGTTACACCATAATCTAAATTTATCCGTATCTTATTTTATTTAAAATATTCTCCAACTTTAACTTCAATAAAATAATGACTTTATATAAAATAAAACAACTATTTATGAATCCCTAAAATACTCTTTTGGATATAGGTCGTTAGAATCTCTTCATTTTAGATTTCTTTTGAAACCATAATCCTTATCCTAAGGATTAACAGTGTGACCCTAAGGGCCATTGTAGAGATGAAATAAAACATTGAAATCCTGATATTATAAATGTATGTAAAGAGTATCCTATAATAAAGAATAATGACTTATCAAGATTTAAATTTATACAATTTGATCTTGATCAAATATTCTCATATCTCCATATAGAAATTTCCAAAATAAGATAGATCATATGAAAAGTTTATATACCTAAATAATCCCTTTGTATATGATATCAAGTATCTACTAAACATGGACATTCTGACCTAGCATTTTTTATATCACATATTAGTGATTCTCTAAAAACTATATCTTGTTCAATGAATACATCACGTGTAATTCATATTGAGGTTGATAAAATCATATGTACCTCTTCCATGTTCCTGATCACATCACATGTTTTCAACTGAGCATGGAAATTCATTTCATTAGTCCAATTCAATCTTGTTACAGATAAAATTTAATATAATATGAGTAAAAAAACACACATTGGTTGTGGTACAACTGATGAAACGATAAATAATATACCCCACCACCAATGATTACCTAATACTGAAGGATTTCATAAGAAAGGTATCAAATTATCAAGGCATCATGTTAGTCATCTCACCAAACATAGCTAAAAGATATTCTAAATAAGAATACACTCAAAATTATATCAATGATTGTATGATATTTCATGAGATACATTTTGGGGGGTCATAACAAATAATATATCTATACAAATTATCTCAATAGTTAAATAATGATTATAATATGAGCATATCCTCACAACCCATAATTCTCCATGATATCCATCAATAACAGACACCCCACATCATTCATTGAGGAGATATAATCATTATATTCTTCATTTAATTTAAATTACCACACAAATCTGTGAATGATAAATAAAGAGTTCATTTATTAAAATAAAATGATATATTTTTCCAAAATTATATATAATATCTAATGTGTCTAGGACTAATAGATTAAAAATAAACCTTATAATTATACTTTGGTAAGGGATTTAGGGATGCATCTGCTATACTATTCTTTATAGTCACACAAACTATATTAACATCACACCATCAATAATTCCTAACATGAAGTGGTATTTGTGAAGGATTTGTTGGGTTGATTGGTTTTACTGAGGAACTTTGGATAGAGATATTAATACATTATTGTAATAATAACTCTTGAATAACCCCTCAATACATGGAATGCAACTATGTTTTGAAGCGAACTAATTAATAAAAAATGTTTCTGTCACAACATCCGATGAAGTGATGAACTCTTCCTCTATTTTCAAGTTCACAATAGTGGGTCTTTTTGATTCTTCCAATTGATAGGTCCAATATTTTTGAAAAACCTGAAAAATGTTGTAATCACCTATTTTCATTACTAGTATAGAAACTAGTATCAGTGTAACCCTAGTCATAGAGATCATCCACTCTTTATAAGATAAAAAACATATCCTTAGGTCTTTTCTATTACTTAACGATTCTTATAAATGTAATCTAATGAATCTCAATATGATTAGAGTGGTATCAACTAGATATTATCAATGAATAACCAAAATCTATTGAATTACACCACATTCAATTCATGATAGATCCTATTAAGGATGAATAAGTAATTTTTTCAATCCATTTTAAATCCATTTAATGATATTAAATATTCATAATATTTGTGTGATGAAACATTAATAATGAATACATTTTTGTGTTTTTCAAAAAAAATATTAATTTTTTTTAAAATACATGTTTTATTTTAGTTTAAGAATCCAATTAGATCGATATATACAGACATCCATACCTAGAATAAAGGCTATTTCAGCGATGTATTTCATCATGAATAATATACCCAACCATATATTTATATAATTTAGATTTAAGAAATTATTTATTAGAAGTAGAATTTCATCTATATACAATATAAAAAATAATAACATACTCATACTACTATTATTGTATATAAAATATTAATTTATATTATTAATGAAACCAAAATCTTTTATTACAGTATCATACTAGATATTTTATGTTTTAAAATTATTTTTCTAATTTATAAATGGACTATTTAGACATACAAAAATTAATAAACTCATTTGGCACTTGAAAAACTTTTTATAATAACATCTAAAAACCAGTTACTAAATTCTCATTATAGAAAGAGGTTTTTATATTCAGTTTATCTATCTCATAATTCAAATTAGATTAAAGGGTGTGAAATGTCCTAAAGGATATTATCATCAAAGTAGTTTGTAATGTATCTTCATAGTCAATACCATGGTTTTATTTGTTTGTATTTTTGAGGAGGAATGATTTATTGGTTGAAACTCTATTGTCCATGTCAATTTTATTCGGGAAAATCATCTTTAAAAAAATGAGTCTCACCCTATAGTATGAATCTACCATGTTTTATGCATTACTAGAGTACATGTGGTCTATTTTAGATTCCGTACCTCTGAAATATTTCTTAGAATCAAGACTCACAATAGTGTTTTTTATGTAGAATATTCCACACATATGAACTTTACACAATCATATTTTTCTAAAATAAATAAATATAACTCTTTCTAATAATGAATCCAACAAAAACATAAAGGTTTGAGTGTATCATTAATTATCCTAAATAACTCCTTCCACAACATTTATAATTTTCATCTTAGAAATAAGTCCTATTTTTTGGTCTTTAACTTCTCAAATTTTAAATTTCCTCCCTTTAAAATATCATCTTATATGCAATTTCAGGAGGAAAATACCAGTTTGGGTAGTAAACAATTTCGGTTCAATGTGGTTATATAACAAATATCACAAAGTTACACTGGGAGAACCAAAAAATAACAATTTATTTGATTTATAGTTGATTATATCAATGGTTAAATGTTATACATATGTTTCACAATGCAAAATATTTAAAAAATAATTATCATGATGTTTCCATGTCCATATAAGATATGGTGTCTTTATGAATTCTTTAGATGAATCGTGGTTATATAATAATGTATAGGAATACAGAGCATACTTAGGAAATTAAATAATAATATAACAATGAATAATAATTTACCCATCTATGTGTAATGGGTTTTGATTTTTCCACTTATACACACTATTACACAATGGTTTTCTAAAAGGGGTGAGTTGTAGAATAATTATATAATATATATGATGATTAGTGAATTAATGGATTATATATTCCTCACCCTGACCTAATATAAAAATAGTAATAACATTTCTTATTTTGTTATCTACTTCATCAGGAATCTATTTATCATTTTTTATAGTTTCATACTAATCTCTAATTAGAAAAAAAACCATATTGAATAATGTCATCCACAAAAGTAACAAAGTAAATGAAACCCCGAATTTCTTTAGTAATAATTAAATCATTTACATAACTATATATAATATCCAATACTGCACTTGACTACTCACCTTTTCCAAAAAAACAATCTTTAGTCGGTTTTCCTAATAAACAATATTCAAAATTATTTAATGACTTATAATTAAATTATTATAGAAATACATCTCTATGGTGACTTTGGATGTGTTTCTCATTTATATTTAGAAGGTAAAAATTCCATAGTTAGGTGAGGTTAGTGTAAATCCTATCCATAATATTATTAATGTTATAGAAATTAGTATTGATATGAAGAATGTATAAACACTTCCCATATTTTCAATTCCATAATATCATTCAATCCTATATATAAAAAAATCATTCCTGTTAACAAAGAATGGAAATAGCTCTATGTCTAAAAAATATAGAGAAATCAAATATACCCTTATGGCGAGAACATTATAGAAAATATTAAATTATATAACCAATAACCTTTTTTGAAGTAGATAACAAGTTACCACATCTTATTAAGAAAATCTTGATCCATTACAAACATATAGACCTACTTTACCCATTTTAAATACCCTCGCAAACTTTAGTATGTGTTTATCATCAAAATTTTTTAATGGACATTCGATATCTTATACACATGAATTAGTGTTAGAGAAATTAAAGTATATAAAATGAAAATTAAGATTCATAGAATGATTTAATTTGTAAATTATTATCAATATTATTTACATATCTATAATTTTTAATTATTCATACATAAAAGAGATCTCAAAATTATATACATTTTGAATTTAATAATCTATAAAAAATACATATCTATGGGTGAGTATAATGTTGTATATCTTCTTGTAATGGACTTTTTATGAATTTAATCATACTAAAAGTGATTATCCCATACATCAAACCGATTTTGGATAAAATATAATGATTTCATTTTTTATTATTCATGTTTTAGCACATAATTAATTCGTAATTATATCTATTAGAAAACAATTAAAAATTATATCATATAATATTATTATATATTTTAGTTGATTAATTTTTATCAAAATCCATCATATGAATTCACTCAAATATGTTCCTATGGTTACAAACTATTAGGGTTTCCAAGCTAGGTGTAACACAAATCAAATTCTGAGAATAAGGAACCTAATCATTGGAGACACTATATCACTTACTTTCCTCGCATAAGATAATTTATCAGCACCTAACCATTAGGATTACCCATACCTAATGATAGATGAATTGATTGATGAGTGGATAATATCCATTACCATTTATTTATTTATTTATAATTATTTATAATTATTTATTCCCTTCATATCTTAATAAATTCTAACATTAATTTACATATTTCACTTTATTTTATTCAATTAGGTTATTCAATTATCCTATCAACTAATGACTGTAATGATATTTAACTCATTTTTATTATTTGTTCAAATTGTTTATTTATTATTATGTTTATTTATTAGTATTATAAATGATATTTATATGTTAAAAAAATTTAATGTTATAAAAAGCTTACTTAATATGAGGTATTTTGAGTGGATAAGAAATATAAATATTATCTTCGAGTATTTTATTTTTGGAAATGTTCTAATGTATTAATATTTATAGAATTTGGAATTTATTAGGAATGTAAGATATATAACTTATTAAATAATCTTACATATTGAACATTTTAAAAATTAACTAAAATTATAAAATATAAATTGTATATAATTTCCTTTAAATATTAATTTATATATGTAAAAAACATTGCATATTATCAGAGGTTTTAGAAATATGTTATGTATTATAAATTTCCCCAATAGAAAACCCCAAACTTTGAAGAATAACCTCATGCATTAATCAAGAATATTAAGTATAGTTATTGTCTATTATATATAGAGAAGAAGTTATGCAATATAATTCTATGTATCCTAAATTAAATTTTTGTATTGAGATTTTGGAAAAGTAAAAGATTTGTGGATAATAATATGTCTCTTATGTACTCAGTATTGGTATTCAGAAATAAACTATCTAACAATTTTTAGCAGTTATTATAGGGAATGAGATTCATTAGTTTTTTTCCTTCAAAACTTGAGACAAAAAATTTCATCCCACAATAAAATATTTTATTCATAGTAGTACCAAGATATTTTAAATTATATTTTCATTTAAAAACTAATGTGTTCCAAAGGGATATTAATAGGTCACACTAAAAAACTATGAAACATTATATAACTATTAAAATATAACCGTAAAATTTGTGTGTAAAAAAAGCGGTAAATGCATTGGGAATTTTTTATAAATAATAATTTCCATTTAAGAAATATATTTCATTGTTAAAATTAATTTAATTCAGATAAATAATTTTTGAGATTTTTTATGCTTTATTTTCTTGGAAATTGGTATTTAATTCACATTATTTTAGTAAACTAAATATATATTATGTAACAATTATATTTATCATTATGGACAATATATTATAACTAAAATAATTAGTAGTTGATATAAAATAAGAATAAGATCAATTTATATTTTAAAGAAGTTATTTTCATATATAAAAGGTTCTCTCTTTATTCTTATCTTATTATTTAATAGTTAAATTCCGAAATTATAGAATTTTAATCTCATGAAATTAAATTCATTTTTGGATTTTTCATTTCAATATTATCTTTGGTAGAACATTTTTATTTTTTCTAAAAAGGTTGTTTTTTGGAGAATAGAGATAAATAATGTTTTTTAATACTATAGTGTTTTTGATATTTTTTTTGATTTAATCAAGAATAAAAAAATTTATAATTATTTTTTTATGAACAAGAATGTACGTAAATAATATAATTATCAATTTAGAAATACTATGTCGAATTTAGAAAATCCATGATTGGAACTTTGAAACTAAAGTAATAATTGATTCTATTTTTTTTATCGTTATTCTTTATTTATGATATCACAAGGTATAATTATGTTTTTTATTCATAATCGAGATAAATATTATTTTTTTAATAAATAACTTTTCAATTTCATCAAAATAATTAAAATTTTATTTAATTCAAAAACAATATACTTACTCATAAAAGTAAAAAATTTTTTCTAAAAATGGTTTGATGCATTAGGTGAGCTACCATTAATATTATTTCTAATTGAGCATAAAAAATTTAATTTATCGAAATTTAATTCGTATTTGAAATCAGTTGGTCTAACATATGTTATAAGGTCTATTTCATTTCATTGACTTAGAGATGAATTACTTATGTAATGATTAGTTACTTTTATAAATTTTAATTTATTTAAAATGGGTTTATCCATGTGATAAAATTCAAAAAAATGTTAAAAAATGTCTTAAAATTATTTTATTTGATGTATTTCAACCATACCATTTTCATAATCCATTATTATTTATTGATGTATCCTTTTGATAATTGAATAGTGACTTTCCTTTTATATTATTTCCAAAATTATTGATCTCTCAGTTATAAATATCCCCATTCACCACATAATTTATCTACTCAACCTAAATATTTATATAAAAAACAACTCTACCCTATTCTTTTCTTTATTGTGTTTCCTATGAGAGAACATACAATGGGGGGAAGTAACATTCTCATCTAAGACCTATTAATTATTTTATTCTTCTACCATATGAAATCCATTCTATCCATGAATGTATAATAAAATAAGTATTATAAATATGATGAAATGTTTTTATATGAATGAAATATTTATTTTCTATCATTATCAAAAACCATCCAATAACTGAGGATGTCATCATGTGTTTGTGTGGACTACTACCTCCCTGAATTTTTCATTTTATTTTTGATATTATCTTGATATGGATGGTTAAATAATGTTATTTAGTTAAATAATATGCTATTTATAACATTATTGTGATTCCATAACATTATATGGATTTATTTTTTAACCCCTCCCATTCTATAGAAAGTGAAAGTGTCATTCATGTGTATGTGTGGACTACCTTTTCCACAAAAATGAGATATTTTATTTTCCACTAAATTCTAACATGGATGAATTTTACGAAAAAATTTAATTTATAAAAAATTATGTTTTAGACATATTTGTTTTTTAAAATATAAAATTGGACAATATATAATTGATATTAAGAAGATATGGTTATAATAATATTAACCACCACAATTGAACATATTGATGAAACTTTTTAATTTGAGTCTATTTTGGAAAGTCCAAATAAATTTCATATTCTTTTTATAAAGAATAGTTAAATAAAAACTCTTATAAAATTATGAATATTATTAATCTATTTTAAAAAACATTTTTTCGCATTAAATATACAAAGACCGTTTCTGATAAATTTATAGAACAACCTCAAGAAACTGACAATAGAAAAAAATATTTAATAAATTTATAAAAAATTATAATAAAAACACATTATGAAATAAAATATAGATTTAAATGGTTACTAATAATGTTTTTTAATAAACATAATTTAACTATTTAATAAGTTAGGTGAATGTGCATAATAAATAAGGACCTGTGGTTAGGGTTTTTTCATCTCAATTTTGTTTTGTTGAGATATGAATTGTACTCACCACTTGATACCATTTTTTATGTAAATATTTACCTTATATTTATTTTTATAAAATTTTATTAAAGTATAATAAATTTACAAATCCATCTCATTTTCTATCATTATTAATTTTTATTCGAATGATAACAAAATAAGAAGTGTTTTATTGACTCAATTTTCTTTCCATTTGGGTCTTGAGCAATCGTTATTAAATATTATTTTATATGATAACTTACTCAAACATTTTTATATTATAAATGAATAATATTATTTTTTTCATCAGGTTATTTTCTTAATTAAATAACAAACATCATTTTCTTGATTTTTTCCAAATTTTAGTAACATTTTTTGGATTTATTCCCATCTTTGTTAGTGTATTTTTATCCCCATTTTCCATGTTTTCCCTTACGTTAAATGTTATCTTTTATTATTTTGGAACAAAAATATTTTTTATATACTATGGTCCTTATATTTTTCGTTACCCATTTTAAAACAAATTTTATATTATCATTTTTATTTTTTAGAAAAAATGTATTTTAAAACATAAAAAGTGATCTTATAAACATCTCATGTTATTTTTGGGTTACTTTCTACCTTTATCTTTCTACCATTTCATCTATATTATTCCCATGTATTTTATCTATTTTTATATGTTCCTAAAAAGTATAACTAGTATAATATATATTTATTTTTAAAATGATACATGTTTTGCTACTTTTATGATTCCCTTTATTAAGAAAACTAGAATTAAGAGAAAATAAAAATTTATCATTTCATGATAAGTATCACCTCCATAAAATGTTTTTAATTATTAATAGTTTTTTAAAAGAAACATTATTTTAGTAAAAAACCTCCCAGTTCAACTTTAGTATAATATTAAATAATAATCACCTTCCTTCATTAAAATATAATTTACTCCTTTTATAAAGAATCACCTAAGAATCACCAATTCATTTTTATTAAAAAATGAACATACAACAAGATTAAGTTACAACATCCATTGGGAATATTAAAGATATATATTCTAGTTATTCTTTGTGATAGGATTATTAAATCCACTTCTTTATCAATGGTTTTATCATGGTTATAATTTATGTATATTTTTTTCCCTTATGGAACACATATACATGAATATATTATGAATCTAAATGGGGGTACACTAATATTTCTCCATTATATTGGGTGATGTTTTATTCTCATGTAATTCCATGTATGGTTCATGTGATGTTATCCTAGGTACACTTTGTTATTTTACTTTGTGGCGAGCCTTGACTATGGTGCATGGGTATTTAGCATAAAAAAGAGGGTTAGGTTTTCTCAGTGGTTATCCTTGAAACATTATTTTGATTTCATTTTATATTTAATTTACACATATTTATGATACCATGAAATTATGAAATAATTCCCTTATTTTATATTTATATTCTTATCTCATAATATTATTCACTGGTATATGTTTGTTCATTTGATATTACATGTTATGATAACATGACCAATAAAAAATCCCACTATTCGATGTAATTGTTAATAATATTATTTCCCCCTACTAATGTTTTATCAAATAATTTTAATACAACCCTAGTTGACTTGTTGAGGAGTTTTTACTTTACGAAGTACTTTAACTCACCCCTTTGTTATGTTTCCACTCATTAAACTATACATATGAGTAAAAATTATGATATGTCAATAAGTGAGTCTAGTATGTCCCAATTATAAATAAATATCCACAAGTTATATGAAATAAATTTATTGTAAAAATATTCCCCAAAGACAAAAAATATTTAATTCTTTTGATTTTATTAATATTTATGAGATATAATTTTTATGTTTCAAAAAATATTTATAATAATTATATTTGTCTCTGTTCATATCAATTTGTATCAAACCCAATGTTCAATGAATGTTTTTTTAACACCAGATCTAGGAGTTTAGGGAGATTCCCAATTAAATAAGAAGAAAATAAATCATTATCATGTATAAATGCATTAAAGTAAAAGAATGGTAACAACCATGAAGATAATTTTTACATCACTAGGAAATTAAATTATGAGAAGTTAAGTACCAATTTTGAAGAATAAATATCTATCTATAAATGTATTATACCATCCATAATAATCAATTGATGTTATAAATAAATTATTTTTTTATAAAAATTAAAATGATTAAATTATCGAAGATGATTTATTTAAATATTTTTGGGATGTTAAATGCTAATTGACTTGGAGTAAATTGTAGAAATAAATTTGTACATGGAACAAATAGATGTGAAAATATTTTTTAGTGAATACATAACTTTTAGGTTGTTAATTATTTTAATGACAAAATATATAATAGTTGTGTCCTATTTTATAGTGTGATTTATGTATTTCGTTGACTGTTTTTTGAAATATAAAATGGTGGAATAATTGAAAAAATAATATTTATCTTTTTATTTTATATATGTTTTCTAATAGGTTGAAAATATTTTAAATAGTTACAAAACAATTAATAATGAAGATATAATCTATGATATATACAAAAAGAGATATAAATATTATTATTATCTTACTACTGTTATAATATTTGAAAAATATTTTGAAACTAAAATAATATTATTGCTTCAAATTGGGGTTCAATAAATAATGTACATTAAGAATATAGGTGTTTTGTTCACATTACTATTACCACTCCTGTTATAAGAAAATATGGAGAGTGATGATGGAATCTTACTACTACCCTGTTGAATATTTCATACTAAAAATATATTCATTGATGATCACATTATAACAAAGAATCACTTCAGTAAAAAGACACCATAATAACTATTTTTATAGATTTTGAATCACTTATTTTTAGTTGGTAGAGTATTGTAACTATGTGCAGAATTTTATCCACCCTCTATATCTCATCTATTTAAGTTCTATGTGTCAGCTTCTTATACATAGTTTTGAACAACGTATCACCTACATGTTCTTATATATCAGTCAAGAGTTAGATAGTGGTTCTTATATAGATTTTACTAGTATTTTATTGATCATTTATGAGGTCCCTAGTTAAAGGATATGAATTAAATTAAAATCCTTGAACTAAGTTCCAATATATTTCGATTATTTGTGACAACCCATGGAAAACAATTCGAATAAAAACCACTAATTATATATTGGATTCTAGTGGAGTGAACAAGTGGTTGTTCTTTGTATCCTTAGAACACAATACAATTATTGAAAGTATTTTTCGTTAAAAAATTTATTATTACATCATTAATTAATAAAAATAGAAGTATATATATATATATATATTTGAAGTTATATGTTTTAAATTCTAGAAATTATTTAAAGGAATCAATTTACCCCACCTTTGAGTGTTTCCATTCATATTATTGGGACAAAAATTGGTATCAAAGACGATCTCTTTTTGTATATTTTTATTTTTTCCTTGTTTTCAATTATATTATATACTTTTAAACCTAATAACTTTGAAATATTAATATTCAACTATTAAAAAATATATTTAAATGTATTATCATGAATAATGTATTTCTATGATTAGAGATTCTTACTTTGGTGGTATTTTAATTTAATTATTAAATAAACACTAAAATGCACTCCAAGAGGAGGTGATACATGACCATCGATATACCTGCACATAAGTTAGAGGTTTTCAAATTGTTGAAAGGGTCATATCCAGAGATTGTTCCATTCAATTAGAGTGAAATAACTATAGAATATAATGAAACCATCCATATAAATAATCATTAGAGTACATATAAATCAATAAGCATGATTCTATAATAATATCACGAATAAAATCATAAATCAATGATTTTACCATTAGTATGATCACATATACACAATATATTGAGGAAAAAATGAACAGAGGCCCTATTTCTATCCCTATCCCCCAATTACCCAATATCCAAATATCAATTAAGCTACTCCAACTCAATCTAGTATAAAATGAGTTATCAACCTAAAGTCAAATATAAGGTATAATTGAAAATCAGAGTGCCAATTTAGGCTTTGAGAAAAATATCTTAGTTGAGTATCACCATGTTACCATAATATACAAAGTCATATATATGTATTCAAGAAGAATGTAAACATGGCACCCATGTTTTTAGTCATATTTTGTAGTTCATATAACGATTAATCCATCAACATAAATTTAGTTTGTAATAACCATGCCATCACAATGCCCAACCAAACCTACTTCAGTGCCTTGGTAGAACCTATATTCACCTCATGCTATAAAACCCACAACACAAACTATACCCCAATAATCAATTAATCACATTATCAAATATTGGCTACTAATATAAAGTGCAGGGTAATGTCCTATATCATAATCTTAAAACATAGTTTCGCACTCATGGCAGTCCTACATACATATCATTGTAACACCCGAGACTTTTATGTTATATAAATCATCAAAGGAATCTTTTTCTACACAACACTTGCTTGGCTTGCTTTACACGCAATCGCGACCTTCCTCGATAGCTTGCGTCGTACGCAATACCGAGTTTCAATAAACAACAATATGCTATTAAAACTAGCCGTTATGAATAGTAATAACCACTTTTTGAAATTTTATAAATTTTATTTTTCAAAATGGACTTCATTTTTGGACTCAGAATATCGAAATTAGCCTAGGGTGAAATTTTGGTATTTTTCTGAAAACTTTCAATTTTTGATGAATAGTGAAACCACTAAGTGGTAGGTTAAAAACTGAATTTTGCATAAAACTTAATTTTACCACTTCTGTGAATGGAATTTCAAAAATCCGAGAGACACGGTTAATATCAAGGACTAAAATGTGGTTCAATGAGATGAAAATAATTTTTTGGTGAATAGTAACTTTTTACTATTTTTACCGCGGTTAATAGTAAATAGGGTAACTAAGGGTAAATATGATATTAATATTACCCTAACACATGTCCTAATTCTATTGGACAAGTGTAATTCGACCAAAAACAAACTTAGGAATAAAATATGACCATTTAGGCCCACTTGGATTAGATTAGGACATTTATTATTAATTTATTTAAAGAAGGGTTAAAATAGTTAAAATCAAAGTTTAATAAGTAAATCATTTTTAATATAGGGTTATACATAAGATAAATTCGATTGTAAATATTCATTAGAAATCTAAAAAGATTTCCTACATGATGGTATTTTATTTGTAATTTTTAGACATCAAATAATTTAATTTATATATGACACAAAGATGATGCAGTAATTATCTTATTAATGAAATATTGACAAAATTGATAATATAAATACCAAAATAAATGTAATTTGAGACTTTTTATGAATTCCACTAATTTTCTAGGTTACTATGATGTATTAGTGTTGATTTAATCAACTTGGTTCGAACATATAATTCTGTTATGACTTTCAAAAAAATCATATATCAAATAGTGTCAAAATTGACACAAAATAGTTTTTAAATCAAATATTATATTATTAATTGTTATTGTATTCCTAAAAATCTAAGGTTCGGCCAAATGACTTAGATAAGGATATATATTTTAATAATAAACAATTTGGGGTTCGTTTGGCATGTTATAGTAAGTGTATTAACCATATAGTGAAAGAAAACAAAAAGACATGGTAAAAGTTAAATTATTTAACTTAGAGTTAAATCTAATTGATAAGGTTAAAATAATACCCTAAACTTGTCTAAATCCTATTGGTTGATAGTATTTCGACCCTTCCCCACATTATCTTCGAAATAAGACCCTTTGGAACCATTATAAACCGATTTTGACTTTAATATAAAATAATATTTTGAGATATTCCTAAGGTGCCCCTCTCCTCCCTTATAAAAGGGCACCTCTTCCCCCTCCTCCTCACACCAATTTGAGCACTCAAGCTCGGCCAACCCCTGCCATGTTCTCCTCTACACTTCCCTAGAATAATCCTAGAGGTCCTGGTCTTCTCCAAAGACCAATCTTAGTTCCTTAAGTGGAGGATTCAAAGAGGCGTTCCAAAGAAGAGGTAATATCCATTACCGATCTTTTCAATTTCTTTCTTCTTCAACTTCTTCTTCTTTAGTTGTTTCATGATGAAGTAATAACATCAGTATTACTTACATACTGATATGTTATTATAAATATGAAACAACCCTAATTAACCTTCTATCCATCCTACGGAAAAATGAAATCACCGCGCGTGCGTACGTACGGAATACCGTCTCCACGCCGTGGTGTAATCTATTTTTCCACCATCACTTTACAAGGATGGGTATAATGGTGTAATGAGTAACTATTTATGATTATTATAAAGTAATATTGATACTGAAATAATATATATATACTCCAATACATTTCCACGATCATAGGAATGATATCATCACTCGTGCGTACGTACGGAATACCGTCTCCACGATGTGATGCGACTCGTTCTACATGATCATCATTACATAGTAATTATATAAATGAATTGAATGAATAAATATGATATATGTTACACTAATACCATTCTGGATATAAGGTATCTATAACCTTGAAATAAGAATAAGAATTTATTCGGCAAAACACGCGTAAGAACAAAAGGCAATAAAGACCCGAGTAAACAAGTAACAATGAAATATTACTAACAAGAAGCTAAGAATATGACCATATATGATATCATATCAATATGTATGATTCTGGAATAAGTCAATAACATTATTTAAACCATTATACAGGAGCTTCGGACACATAAAAGGCAAATTGGACCTAAGGTAAGGGAAATATCACAATCTCATTTTTATCCGAGATTGTTTATTCGTAAGTATTTACTAGGGTGTATTTTATCATCCACATCCATGTTCCTTCAATATGTAATCTTGTTTCCATCCACTTACAATAGTTTAAATCCAATTTTACTCTTCGGTGAGTTTTTAGTGAAGAATATGAAAGGAATCTTTTGTCGCTTTTTCATACGAGGTACTTTTTGACTTTTCCGACAAAAGTACGAAGAATGTTTTTTTTAACTTATACGGCACGAACGGATTTCTACTGTTTTATAAAGCCTTATTTTCATGAAGCTTCCTCTAAAAGATTTCATGACTATTTTCAATAAAATCTCTTTCTTTTAAAATTGCATGATGTTTTGTGAAAAGAAATTGATTTTGAAGAAGAAAGGATATTTTCCTCAAGAATTCAATTCAAGTGTCTTATCAAAATTATTTTCCATCTAAGATAATAAAGGGTTCTGTTTCTATCCATATTTTTACATTGATTTGACTATGTTGTGATGGAATTATGTTTATGAATTCCTTTATCTTATATGAATTGATTTATGATGTCATGATGTTTCAAGAATCCCATTTTTGTTACCTGTGTTATGCGATGATGTATGTTTTATGATTATGTGGCACACATAAGAAAGGATTCATTATAAGATGGGTGGGACCTATATCTCCCTCCAATGCATTGGGTAAAGATTTTATATCTCATGAGATAGACATGGCTGGAACGGAAGGTTATTTCGGTTCAGTGATACAGGACTGAAACGAGGAGTGAACTCGGTTCAGAATGGGACTTTGTCCACTAAGATAGTCTTGGTAATGAGTCATGACTAACAAGAAATGATTTTCCAAGATTATGTGTGCATGCCACAAAGTTTCAAGTTTTATGTTATGATTATGGGGATCTCATTTTCACTTCTATGATTTATTCCATGTTAAGATATTATGATCTCTTTTGCAGGTTTTTGATTTTCAAAAAGATATGATATGTTTTTTATTTCCTTTATTTGCCCTTGCTGAGCATTTGAGCTCACCCTTTTATGTTTTCTTTTCCCCAGGTCAGGAAGATGGATATTAAGTAGAATATGATAAAAGGGACCCTAGATATGATGAAATAAATGGGAGACACTGTAGAAGATTTATGAACCAGTTGTTTATGTTTCCCAGTTTCTAAAGACACTATACCTATACGGTCCTTTGTGGTTTTGTCATATGTTGTAATAAGTGTGCTTCAATTTTGAAATATTAACAATGTATGTAAAGTATGGGTCGTTATAGTTGGTATCAGAGGAAAGGTATAGTCAACCTTTGGAAACTAGGATGTGAAAGACTTAGTAAGAACCCTAAGGATAAGTCTAAGCATAGAACACAATCTTAGAAGTGGACATGAATAACCTAGGATAAGACCTTAAGCATGAAAATTTTATTCTTGAATTATGTGGTTTCCTATTATAATTAGTGTTGCTCACACTATTCTTCTTGGTTTTAGTCAATGGCTGGAACCCGAAGGAACCGTGTTAATGCGGAATGCGATGGGCAATGCAATGATTGTCCCCCTGAGCAACCAAACGATATGGGAGCTGGAATGCAAAATCTTGTAGCCATGCTCACACAACTTTCTCAAGCTATGAATCATGCAGGATTTCCAAACGAACAAAGGAGGGAGCAACATTCTGTTGAATCCTTCATGAGGCAGCGTCCACCTTCTTTCAGCGGGTCTACTGATCCATTAGTTGCTGAACAATGGATTAGTACTACTGAAAAGATATTTTCAGTTCTTCAATGTTCTGAGCATGATAAAGTCATCCTAGCAGTGTATCATTTGGAAGGAGATGCGGATCAATGGTGGAATCTTGTTAAGAATACGAGGCAAAGGGATGAAATTGAGTCTATGGAATGGGACGAGTTCAAGAACTTATTTTTCAATAAGTACTTCCCTCGTATTCTCCGAACAAAGATGGGGAAAGAGTTCCTTGAACTGAAGCAAAGGGATGATGAATCTGTTAGTACCTATGAAGCAAATTTTACAAGACTTGCAAGGTACGCTTCTGGTATTATTATCCTACCTGAGAGTAAGATCGATCGATTCTTTAGTGGCTTAAAACCAAGTCTTCGAAGGGCGTTAGCCATAAGGGACTTCAATAGCTACGAGGAAATCGTTCGATGTGCTCTCAAAGTCGAGATGGAGATTGGAGTAACCCATCAGTCACATGGGTTTGATAAGAAGAGGAAGATGGAATTCAAAGAAAAATCTAAAGAGCACATGGAAAAGAAGATGAACTTTCCCTTATGCTCAAAGTGTGGAAAGAAACATGGAGGGAGTTGTCTTAAAGGGACAAGTAAATGTTTTAAATGTGGAAAGGAAGGTCATCGGGCATTTGAATGTCGTGATAATGGGAAGAAGATGTCTAATGATGCAAACAAAGGAAGGGATACACAGAATGAACCTACTACACTTCAATGTTTCAAGTGCAAGGAGATGGGGCATTATGCCAATCAATGCCCAAATCCAAGGGTTGATGATGATGGTCGACGTCAACAAACTCTTAAGGCTAAAGACAAAGGAAAGTCACATGCAATTTCTATCAGCGATGTGGAGTACGATAACGATGTGGTGAAAGGTACACTTACCATCCACTCTAAAGTAGCAAATGTTTTATTTGATTCTGGATCCACCCACTCTTTTATTTCTGAAAAATTTTCTAAGGGTATCACCGTATTACCTCAACAATTAGATGTTGAGTTAGCTGTGACAACACCTAATGGCACATCAATCGCATCAAAAGTTTATAATTCTTCTCCGATCGAAGTTTGTGGGAAAGTGCTTCCTGCAAATCTTGTGATCCTTCCTTTAGTGGAATTTGATGTGATTCTTGGCATGGATTGGCTTTCTCTACATGGAGCTCATATCAATTTCCAAAGAAGGGAAGTCACATTTCATATTCCAGATCAATCTACAATCGTCTATCAATGCAAGGATGAACATAACCTTCCAGTGGAGATTCCTTCCATCTTATGGTTCATGATTCCACTAAATGAAGGTTATTTATCTCAAATGGTTGGTGAGAAACTCACGATTAAGAATATGCCCATTGTACGGGAGTTTGATGATGTCTTTCCGGAGGAATTACCGGGTCTTCCACCAAATCGTGAAGTTTGGTTTTCAATAGAACTCGTACCGGGTGCTTTGCCTATTTCAAAGACACCTTATAGAATGGCCCCAATTGAGTTGCAGGAATTGAAGAAGCAACTCCAAGAGAATCTTGATAAGGGATTCATACGCCCTAGTGCGTCACCTTGGGGAGCACCTGTTCTATTTTTTAAGAAGAAAGATGGATCAATGAGACTCTGCATTGATTATCGAGAACTTAACAAGATCGCTATCAAGATCAAATATCCTCTCCCACGCATTGATGACTTATTTGACCAACTACGCAGAGCTCAATACTTTTCCAAGATTGATCTTCGTTCAGGGTATCATCAATTAAGGGTCAAAAGGGAGGATATACCAAATATGGCTTTCCGTACAAGGTATGGACACTATGAATTTATAGTGATGCCATTTGGTCTTTCTGATGCCCCTGCTATCTTCATGGATCTAATGAATAGAGTCTTTAGAGACTATCTTGATCAATTTGTGGTAGTCTTTATAGACGATATTCTTGTCTATTCAAAGAGCAAGGAAGAACATGAAGATCACTTGAGAATTATATTGAAGACCCTGAGAAAGGAGAAGCTTTATGCCAAATTTACCAAGTGTGAATTTTGGCTTCAAAAAGTTGCATTTTTGGGTCACATAATCTCAAAAGAGGGGATATCTGTGGATCCAGCAAAAACAGAGGTTATCGAAAGATGGTCGAGACCAACAACAGTAACTAAGATCCGAAGTTTTCTTGGTTTGGCTGGATATTATCGACGTTTTGTAAAAGATTTTTCACGATTATCTAATCCAATCACCAAGTTGACTCGGAAAGGAGTTAAGTTTGTCTGGACAGAGGAATGTGAAGAGAATTTCAAGGAGTTGAAAAGAAGGTTATCCAGTGCACCTGTGCTCACACTGCCTTGTAGTGGAGAAAGGTTTGTGATCTACAGTGATGCATCCAAGAAGGGATTGGGGTGTGTTCTTATGCAAAATGATATGGTGATAGCTTATGCCTCACGACAGTTGAAAATCCATGAGAAAAATTACCCAACACATGATTTGGAGTTGGCTGCGGTAATCTTTGCATTAAAGATTTGGAGGCATTACCTTTATGGTGAAAGGTGTGATATTTATACTGATCATAAAAGTTTAAAGTATATTTTCACACAAAAGGAGTTGAATATGCGTCAAAGAAGATGGTTGGAGCTGATTAAGGATTATGACTGCTCAATCCATTACCACCCTGGGAAAGCAAACAAGGTGGCAGATGCATTAAGTCGACAAGACCATGCTAGTTTATCCATGATGAGGATCACAAAAGATACAATATTCATGGATTTACAAAGGATGGATCTTGGAATTATAATGGAAGGGGAAAAATCTTATCTTTCTCAAATGAATGTTCAACCATCTATACATGTGAAGATTAAAGAGGCACAGAAAGAAGATGTCGAGTTACAAAAGAAGGTGAGAAATGTTCCTGAATTCAACCTTGATTGTGATGGGATAATAAAGTTCAGGAATCGGGTTTGTGTTCCTTCCATCCCCGAATTAAAGAAGGAGCTGCTGGATGAGGCTCATAGTTCTTCATTCTCTATTCATCCTGGAAGCACGAAGATGTATAGGGACCTGAAAGAGTACTTCTGGTGGGATGGCATGAAAAGAGATGTTGCTGAATATGTCTCTCGATGCTTGGTTTGTCAACAAGTTAAAGCTGAGAGACAGAAGTCTAAGGGGATGTTACAACCATTACCCATACCCGAATGGAAATGGGAAAACATCACTATGGACTTTGTCACAGGACTTCCTAAAACATCCAAAGGCAATAATGCTATCTGGGTCATAGTTGATCGTCTTACAAAGTCTGCACACTTCATTCCTATTAGAGAGGATTTATCTCTAGATCAGCTTGCCAGGATATATGAAAGGAAGTGGTAAGATTGCATGGAGTACCACTTTCTATTATATCTGATCGGGATCCGAGATTTACCTCGAAGTTCTGGCGAAGTCTTCAGCATACTCTGGATACAGAGTTGAGTTTCAGCACTGCTTATCATCCCCAGACAGACGGTCAGTCTGAGAGAACAATTCAAACCCTAGAAGATATGTTGAGAGCTTGCTCTATGGATTTCAAAGGAGGTTGGGATCAACACCTACCTTTGGTGGAATTTTCTTATAATAATAGCTTTCACTCCAGTATTCAGATGGCTCCTTATGAAGCTCTCTATGGAAATAAATGCAGGACTCCAACTTGCTGGGATGAAGTTGGGGAAAGAAAGCTATTAGGACCTGATCTCATTGATGAAATGGCAGAAAAGGTCAGATCTATTCAACAACACATAAGAGCAGCTCAGAGTCGACAGAAAAGTTATGCCGACAACCGAAGAAAAGACCTAGAGTTTGAAGTGGGTGATAAAGTGTTCTTACGAATATCTCCCTGGAAGAGGGTTATGAGATTTGGAAAGAAGGGGAAGTTGAGCCCCAGATATATCGGTCCTTTTGAAATACTGGATCGTGTTGGGAAGGTAGCTTACCGATTGGCGCTTCCACCGAATCTCTCTCAAGTTCACGATGTGTTCCATGTATCTCTCCTGAGAAAGTACATACCAGATCCTTCACATGTACTTAGCTCAGAAGTTGTACCGCTGGAGCAAGATCTTTCTTATGAAGAACAGCCGATAGAGATTCTGGATCGTAGCGAAAAAGTCCTACGAAACAAGACCACTCGCTTGGTGAAAGTTTTATGGAGAAACCACCAACTTGAAGAAGCTACATGGGAGCTTGAGGATATGATGAGGGAGAAGTATCCTCATTTGTTTGTTGCAAAGTGACGAATTTCGAGGGCGAAATTCTTTTTAAGGGGGGTAGAATGTAACACCCGAGACTTTTATGTTATATAAATCATCAAAGGAATCTTTTTCTACACAACACTTGCTTGGCTTGCTTTACACGTAATCGCGACCTTCCTCGATAGCTTGCGTCGTACGCAATACCGAGTTTCAATAAACAACAATATGCTATTAAAACTAGCCGTTATGAATAGTAATAACCACTTTTTGAAATTTTATAAATTTTATTTTTCAAAATGGACTTCATTTTTGGACTCAGAATATCGAAATTAGCCTAGGGTGAAATTTTGGTATTTTTCTGAAAACTTTCAATTTTTGATGAATAGTGAAACCACTAAGTGGTAGGTTAAAAATTGAATTTTGCATAAAACTTAATTTTACCGCTTCTGTGAATGGAATTTCAAAAATCCGAGAGACACGGTTAATATCAAGGACTAAAATGTGGTTCAATGAGATGAAAATAATTTTTTGGTGAATAGTAACTTTTTACTATTTTTACCGCGGTTAATAGTAAATAGGGTAACTAAGGGTAAATATGATATTAATATTACCCTAACACATGTCCTAATTCTATTGGACAAGTGTTATTCGACCAAAAACAAACTTAGGAATAAAATATGACCATTTAGGCCCACTTGGATTAGATTAGGACATTTATTATTAATTTATTTAAAGAAGGGTTAAAATAGTTAAAATCAAAGTTTAATAAGTACATCATTTTTAATATAGGGTTATACATAAGATAAATTCGATTGTAAATATTAATTAGAAAGCTAAAACGATTTCCTACATGATGGTATTTTATTTGTAATTTTTAGACATCAAATAATTTAATTTATATATGACACAAAGATGATGCAGTAATTATCTTATTAATGAAATATTGACAAAATTGATAATATAAATACCAAAATAAATGTAATTTGAGACTTTTTATGAATTCCACTAATTTTATAGGTTACTATGATGTATTAGTGTTGATTTAATCAACTTGTTTCGAACATATAATTCTGTTATGACTTTCACAAAAATCATATATCAAATAGTGTCAAAATTGACACAAAATAGTTTTTAAATCAAATATTATATTATTAATTGTTATTGTATTCCTAAAAATCTAAGGTTCGGCCAAATGACTTAGATAAGGATATATATTTTAATAATAAACAATTTGGGGTTCGTTTGGCATGTTATAGTAAGTGTATTAACCATATATTGAAAGAAAACAAAAAGACATGGTAAAAGTTAAATTATTTAACTTAGAGTTAAATCTAATTGATAAGGTTAAAATAATACCCTAAACTTGTCTAAATCCTATTGGTTGATAGTATTTCTACCCTTCCCCACATTATCTTCGAAATAAGACCCTTTGGAACCATTATAAACCGATTTTGACTTTAATATAAAATAATATTTTGAGATATTCCTAAGGTGCCCCTCTCCTCCCTTATAAAAGGGCACCTCCTCCCCCTCCTCCTCACACCAATTTGAGCACTCAAGCTCGGCCAACCCCTGCCATTTTCTCCTCTACACTTCCCTAGAATAATCCTAGAGGTCCTGGTCTTCTCCAAAGACCAATCTTAGTTCCTTAAGTGGAGGATTCAAAGAGGCGTTCCAAAGAAGAGGTAATATCCATTACCGATCTTTTCAATTTCTTTCTTCTTCAACTTCTTCTTCTTTAGTTGTTTCATGATGAAGTAATAACATCAGTATTACTTACATACTGATATGTTATTATAAATATGAAACAACCCTAATTAACCTTCTATCCATCCTACGGAAAAATGAAATCACCGCGCGTGCGTACGTACGGAATACCGTCTCCACGTCGTGGTGTAATCTATTTTTCCACCATCACTTTACAAGGATGGGTATAATGGTGTAATGAGTAACTATTTATGATTATTATAAAGTAATATTGATACTGAAATAATATATATATACTCCAATACATTTCCACGATCATAGGAATGATATCATCACTCGTGCGTACGTACGGAATACAGTCTCCACGATGTGATGCGACTCGTTCTACATGATCATCATTACATAGTAATTATATAAATGAATTGAATGAATAAATATGATATATGTTACACTAATACCATTCTGGATATAAGGTATCTATAACCTTGAAATAAGAATAAGAATTTATTCGGCAAAACACGCGTAAGAACAAAAGGCAATAAAGACCCGAGTAAACAAGTAACAATGAAATATTACTAACAAGAAGCTAATAATATGACCATATATGATATCATATCAATATGTATGATTATGGAATAAGTCAATAACATTATTTAAACCATTATACAGGAGCTTCGGACACATACAAGGCAAATTGGACCTAAGGTAAGGGAAATATCACAATCTCATTTTTATCCGAGATTGTTTATTCGTAAGTATTTACTAGGGTGTATTTTATCATCCACATCCATGTTCCTTCCATATGTAATATTTTTTCCATCCACTTACAATAGTTTAAATCCAATTTTACTCTTCGGTGAGTTTTTAGTGAAGAATATGAAAGGAATCTTTTGTCGCTTTTTCATACGAGGTACTTTTTGACTTTTCCGACAAAAGTACGAAGAATGTTTTTTTAACTTATACGGCACGAACGGATTTCTACTGTTTTATAAAGCCTTATTTTCATGAAGCTTCCTCTAAAAGATTTCATGACTATTTTCAATAAAATCTCTTTCTTTTAAAATTGCATGATGTTTTGTGAAAAGAAATTGATTTTGAAGAAGAAAGGATATTTTCCTCAAGAATTCAATTCAAGTGTCTTATCAAAATTATTTTCCATCTAAGATAATAAAGGGTTCTGTTTCTATCCATATTTTTACATTGATTTGACTATGTTGTGATGGAATTATGTTTATGAATTCCTTTATCTTATATGAATTGATTTATGATGTCATGATGTTTCAAGAATCCCATTTTTGTTACTTGTGTTATGCGATGATGTATGTTTTATGATTATGTGGCACACATAAGAAAGGATTCATTATAAGATGGGTGGGACCTATATCTCCCTCCAATGCATTGGGTAAATATTTTATATCTCATGAGATAGACATGGCTGGAACGGAAGGTTATTTCGGTTCAGTGATACAGGACTGAAACGAGGAGTGAACTCGGTTCAGAATGGGACTTTGTCCACTAAGATAGTCTTGGCAATGAGTCATGACTAACAAGAAATGATTTTCCAAGATTATGTGTGCATGCCACAAAGTTTCAAGTTTTATGATATGATTATGGGGATCTCATTTTCACTTCTATGATTTATTCCATGTTAAGATATTATGATCTCTTTTGCAGGTTTTTGATTTTCAAAAAGATATGATATGATTTTTATTTCCTTTATTTGCCCTTGCTGAGCATTTGAGCTCACCCTTTTATGTTTTCTTTTCCCCAGGTCAGGAAGATGGATATTAAGTAGAATATGATAAAAGGGACCCTAGATATGATGAAATAAATGGGAGACACTGTAGAAGATTTATGAACTAGTTGTTTATGTTTCCCAGTTTCTAAAGACACTATACCTATACGGTCCTTTGTGGTTTTGTCATATGTTGTAATAAGTGTGCTTCAATTTTGAAGTATTAACAATGTATGTAAAGTATGGGTCGTTATAATCATAGTCCATCCATTATCAATAAAGGGAGGTCATCCAATAAGAACCAATCATTACTTTATCGCTTAAGGCAGTATGTCTTATCCAATCCATACCAACTCATGTCCTCTTACTTAGAGTGAAATTTACCAAACATTACTTCTTATTATATTGTCCCTTCCACACTTGTTACCTCACCTCTCAATGTAAAACCCAACATCACATCACCACTTTAACCTTCTCACTCATGGTAGGGTCTTAAAAATAACAAATTTATTATCACTCAATATAAAGGCTAGTATTATATCTAAAAATCTACCATTTCATTCAAGGAATGTTTTTATAGAAACTTATGCCTCAAGGCGAGGATAGGCCTCAGGATCCATCATTGAAAATTATGATATTTATTTCTTATTACTCTCATGAATCATGATAATGAAACATATAATATCCTAAAATATCAATATATCTATAAAAAATTATAGTAAGTCAAGACCGATCCACTCATCTCAAACACAACTCTTCGTACAAGGAGAACATGTTAAACCTCTTCACATTTTCATCTCAGCCATCACAATGTCCAATAGGATACATCAAGAACATATTACATGGTTTAAAAATCCATCAACACCTCACAATTTACTCAAAAGAAATGAATTATTACCATAAAAACCCTCAAATGTAAGGTACAATCCTAATGTAAACCATAAATCAAATCCAACACCTGATTCCATCACACATCACGCTTAGAAGATCTCTCAACCCATTTGATGGATTAAACCCTCTCTATCACCCCTTATCAAGTATTAGAGTAATTTTCTTACTCAAACCCCTTAATAAGACACATTCCATCATTAGGCATGTATTCCTTATATAGCTTGAGATGTACAACCATTTCCCCCATAACCACTCAGACTAATCGCTCTTCCTCTACTCCCATCTATCCTTAGAGAGTATAAAAGAATACCCACATCATGGGTCACATCTTGGGACCTAAACAGGGAATTTTTTAACACAATTAGGAATATTTTCCCTTAGCTATATAGTATTTTGGTGATCCCATTACACTCAAAGGGATGAGGAGTAGTTGTTCCACCTCTAGGACACCGACTATCTCTAACTCGTTACCCAATTTAAGAAAGTATTCATGTAGTAAGGAAACTATTCTAAAAAATTAATATGAATTTATATTATATGGACCACCTTCCTCAAAAATTTAGTTTCAATCCAGAAGATCCTTAATATAACCACACCCAATCCAATATATTCACCTAAATTATTGTAAACAATTCCATGATTAGATATTATTACCTGAGACACACATAATTAATTATATAAATTTTTAATTATTAATTTAATTTAATCCAATGAGTCATAACTGAAAAAAAATCACCATAAATGTATGCTGAACTACAGAAACACCCCACAAAATGTGATTTATGTACAAGGATCACCTATATACAATACACATAAAATATCCATAATTCTCACTCAATTATAACATTACCTGGTGTAATACACAGCAAAACCCAAACTCAATCACACCAAAATCCATGACCAACCAAAGGGGTCAATGAAGGATGATAAAATGGAATTTAATACCTGAGATATCTTGGAAAACTCAAAAAAAACCATCACCATTAATGGGGAATGAAATGGAAGTTGTATAGGTGGAGGGTAATTTGGGAATGGTTCCCCTATGCGCCTTTCCCCTCTAAAATGTTTTGGGGAATGACCCTTAAAATAAGGGTCTCCCATTGATTAAAAAACATAATAAGGAATTGTACATTGGGTCACTAGGTGGTAATTTCATGAAATGGGTGTTATGGAACAATAAATTATTTTTCTAATTTTTTTACATGACCAAGGTGTCACAACATGGCCACCATAAATCAGACTATCTAACCCCCAAACTAGCCACATTTGGGTGAAAACCTATTTTCTCAGGGTGAGATCATCCCCATATAGAGGGGGTAATACTCATACAGAACTATCAACATGAAACCTAATAGTTTATGATTATTGTTATTTCTTTGAGAGAAATAAAATAAAAAAAACTATAATAGGAATTGAACTATTTATATGAGTCATTATTTGGGTGAAAACCCCATCTTCATAGTGTTACCCATTTTAGAAGATATTTATTTCCACGAACCCTAAAAAATTCTAGGCTATGAAGTAAGTAAAAAAATTGAAACCCTTTTTAGTAGGACATTTTAGTGTGACTTATTGTTTAAGGATCAACCTAACATACATTTCACATTTTAAAAAGGCCTTTGAGAAATATTTTGACACCCACATGATCACATAAACAACCTTTCTAGCCTCAATAATCATCTAAAAAACATAACCCAAAAATATTCTAATTATCGTATTCTAATATAAATATCAATTACTAAATAGACCCATTCTATGGAACACAAATTTTATACCTCTCTTAATCTTAATAAACCTATATTCATACAGAAATTAAGGATTCCACACTATAATGATTCTCATCATTGAGAAGTAATATTAGTCCTTCCTACATCAATCCCAAACTACTATATTTGAGTGATTTTATAAAGGTCTTCTCATAGGTTCTTACCCAAAATTTATCCTGATCATTCTCAAACCCAATAGGTGAACAATCACATGTAAATATATTCGACAACCCAACTCATTGTCCACTGTGTAATATATTATCAAGCCTAGGATTAGGTGTATAATTCGTTGACCATGATCCTATATACATTATATCATCCATTAATACCTAGGAATCTCACTCATTCCAAGAATAATACATGATTATACTTTACATAGGCATTTTTCTAAGACAAGTGTCTTTAACCATGATTCCACTACTACACCAAAGAACATACATAATAATTAAATTTTAAAATACCATTGATCCTTATCTACAACTTGAAAATCAAACCAAACAATTGGATTTTCATATTCCATTCATTTACACTCTCAAGGGTATACACAAAATAGACCATTTTAGTTATATAGAATTCCAAAAAGAAGATAAAAAAACAATTTCACATATTGGTTGTTACCAAAACAATAAGTACCCAAACTCCATATTCAAGTAAAAATGTTTCATCCTAGAATCACAACATAGGAGTACCATTCCTATATCAACCCACAAAGGGAATCAATACATATGTTACACAGAGAAACTTTATAACCATCACCAGAGAACATCCTATGCTAGGATCCACAAAAATTAATATCATAGAGTTAACATGGTTCATCTTAGTAGAATTAAATAAATATGTTCTCTTTTATCCACTAGGTTTATTTTATATTTTTGTGTTGGTACATCTAATAGATTCTAATTTCAATTTGGATTAGTCTCATAGAGTATTTAATGATTAGATAGATTATAAGAATGGTTATCAGGGTTTTTAAATCAAGAATGTTCATCAAATGGATGTGTGTTTTCACCTTGATGTTTGTATGTTGAGAAGTTTTATTATTATCCTACTCAACCAATAGATAGTGTAAGACCATTTAATATCATTTTTTCCATGTTCTAATTTTCAATAATTGTTTATGTTTAGAGAATAAATCAATATACCCCAAGAAAATGTTTGTTAAGTAAACATTACATAAGAACCATGGTTTTTGTAAAAAATCCACTTTCAAATGGGCCAAGAAAGAAATACATAAATGAAAAACATAAATAAACAAAAAATATTTTCTAAACACCTCATTCCTAACAAAATAAACTAAAAATAAAAATTCCACAAAACATGTTAATGAGGACTTCTTCCAAAAAATAAGTTTATGATGCACTTCTTCAAGGTTCATTAAAAACACTAGTACATCCCTATTATCTATATAACATATAAAAAGTACAATAAAAATATGAAAATTATTTTTAAATTCAATTATTAATACTATAGTCTAGTTTCTAATTAATAGTGCCCCAAACCAAAGTGTTTATAGCCTCATATGTGCCTCCCTATATGCCAAAGGCTACTAAATAACGATGGGGTCCTAGTATATAAAATGATGATATAGTGCACTAATATCATAGAGAAAAATGGAAAATAACAAAAATATACTCTACATAAATAATTAGGGTAATCATAAAATAAATAAACAAAGTGATATAATAATGTTTCATATGGAATCATATAATCATGCATCAACTATTCACCCATTATTCCAATAACATATACAATGTAAAAAATAAAACCAAAATTAATATGGTTCATACTTACCTAAAGAGGACTCACAATCATAAACCCCAAATACGCATTGAGTTACACTGAACTGATTCATTATGTATGATCCCTTATACAAATATATTATAATCATCTAACAGAATTTTAATTTTAATTATTGGATGGGTCAAATCCTAAATTGAAAAATATAATGATATTCTGAGAGTTGTAATACCTCAAAGGATTTTATGATATGAGAAATGTGGCTTAATAGATATCCCAGGTGTTTGTATTCTCTATAGAGGCTTCAGGATATGTTTTATATGTTTTAGTGGTTTTTTGGAAATGGTGCATGGTTTGGTGTGTACATATTTTGTGAAGCATTGTGAAACATTGAGACTTTGGAGGTTATTAGTTAATTTTGAAATAAGAATGGTTGAGTTTATTGGGTTAGGGAATTGTTTTTGTTAAAAAACGTGGGGAAAATTATAAGTTGTATGAGGTAGAAGATGTCTAAATCATGGCGCATGAGTTGCACATTATTTCAGAAAAACTGCACACCTTGCTAAAAGTGGGAAGTAGTGCTAATAGATTGGTTAGCACAAATTTTTTCAAAAAATGTATAATAATCATGTTGGACATGGGGTATTGTTATGTAATAGTTTTTAGAGTTAGAATAGAGTTTTGGAAACTGTGTAGACAAACCCTGCAAGTGGTGGCTTTGGACAAAACCAACTTCACGGTTGGCGTATAGTTTGTAAAACAATAAAAAAAAGAAAATTCATATTATTTCATTAAAATTTTATATGTAAAAATTTCTCCCAAAATATTTTAATAAAACATTTTATCTCTCTTTTCATAGTTTACATAAACTATAGGAGCTTTATCTTTTCTTCTTTCTTTCTTCAAGCCACACTAATGAGGTGATTTGGTGGTGTTTCTTTAGTATTTAAGGTGAGATTTCACATCATAAGCATTAAATTTTTCCATCCAGTAGTTACATATAATCTTAGGTGTTTTAGTTTAGGGTTTTGATTCTTATTCTACTGAATCATGGTGTAATTTTCCAAGAATGATGGAACCTTTGGTTTTCTTAGGAAAAACAGATGGATTCCGCACTTCGTTTCCTCAAGATTCACGTAGGTATGTGGCCAAGATGAATTATATTAGATTTTTATGAAAATTGTATTTTTTATTTGCCTAATTTGTATCATATCTTAAGGATTTTTCCCAAATTGTGGTCAGGATTATGCCATGGGTCTTTTATGAGTATGTGGCTTCTGCTTTAGTATTGGAGGATGACCTAGTGAGTTTTCTGTCTTTATTCCATGTTGGGTTTTGGTTAATGAATTTACTTTAATTGTTATAATTAATTAATTTTTGTTGTTTGGTGTGATACAAGATATTGGAATGATCTTTATGATATTGGTTTGGTGCCGATGGGCTAGGGTGATTCTTAGACAAGACATAGAAAGGTCATCATTCTTTAGAAATATTTTGGAAATATTTTCTGATGAGGTAGGTAGACTAAGAGCATTACCCATAGTCATGTAAATTTATTTTCATGTGTATGTGGTGTGAACCATAATTACTAGGAGTGAAATGTTTCATTCTACTATTTAGGTAAAGTATTTTAGTGATGGTATTAACTTAATTAAGATCATTGTCTGTTTTGATTACATAGTAAAAAGTGTTTATGGGTAGAATATAGAAATAAAGTCATGAATATTATATGAAAAAATGTTCTTTTTTATGGATTGAGAATTAAAAAATTCTTATGAGGATTTTGAAATGGTTTTAAATGTTGTAAATTGTATTTCAATTTGTTTTTGGTGTCAAAGGAAGATGGCCATATTTTGAAATGATCTGTGTTCTGAAATGAGGTGTTAACCACCCGATGGTTTATAAAAAAGGGTTTTAATTGTATTTAAAATAATGATTTGAAATAGGTTGCCGGTTAAATATTTTTTTAAAATTACATAATGGATATTGTGATGATTTTAATGGATGTGTAGGCATCAATACTTGTTTGGATTTAAAAGAAATGACCCATGTTTTAAAAGTGATGTTTTTAAGTGTTTGAACAGAGAGTGTAGTTGAGTAAAATTTTAGAATGTGAAAATAGGTCGGGCTTGGTTGAAGAATGTTTTGGTTTGGGAGGCCCATATTTACCTTAGTAAGAGTTAATGGTTTAATGAGGTTTTTTTTTGTTTTTTATTGAAACATTTTTGGTCATGATATTTTTCTTAGTACTTGATAAATGATGGATGGTTTAGGTGATAGACTGATACTCCATGCATCTGTATTTATGGAATAATGGTATGGTTGGGTGATTAATTAATTCGATTAAAATTATAAGTACACTATGAATAATGTATCAAAATAAGGATCTGGATAATAATTATATACTTCATTGGTTAAGCATTATAATGGGGCTCTTGGAGATGATAATATAACAATTAGAAGAATATATTGGACCAATTATCCAATTCAATGGGATGGGCGACACATATTCTCTAGGCACTACTGATGTATTGTATAAATGGGTGATAGATTGAGACTTCAGGCATTGTTATTATGTTTTTGATGGGTTAAACATACTCGATTATTAATATTAGTAAAGTTAGTTGGTATATTGTTAGGTGTTGGACAAAGGCTCCAACCACGTGTGATTTTATGTTAATATTTTATTTGGATTATAGGTTGATGATATTATCATTAGTGTCATGTGAATAACAAATTAATACCGTGGATGTATATTTATTCCTTCCAAAGATGGCTGAATAAGAGGCAACCACCATCTGTTTTAGATGCGGTGTGCCATTATATTATTTTTTAGAAGACTACTTTAGATTGATTCATGTTTGTTTGTTATGGGTATTACCTTTCAACCCATGGTCTACTGTATACTAGATGAATTGACATGTTTTTGGCTATATCACCTCTATGATCTATTTATTTATCTAACTGTTTATCTGATAACACTATTGTACAAAATAATGTTTTACCTAGATACCATTGGTGGTGGGATACTATGTTTTTCTCACACCATATTTAGTATACAATTTCACTTGTGTATGTTAGAATCTCTTACATTTCTTTATAGGAATTGGATTGGGAAGAAGCCTCTATTGGGTATGGCTTGGTCAAGTAATGTTTCTCGAGTGGTATTGAGTGAGTGAATGGTTTGGTTGGGTGATACTGGGATCCTTCTTATAAATTTCTGTTGTTTTGTTATTTTATGTAACCATCCTAGTTGGTGTCTGGTTTTATGTATGATATATCCATTACTACCTTAAATATAATACATTTGAAAAAAAATTCACCTTATTTATTATTTTTGATTTATATGATTTTTAAGATATGTGGTTATTAACATCTGGTTATTTACTCTGGTATGAGGGTATATTATCCTGATAATTCTATTTTAGACCACCAATTTTATTTGGAAGGATCTAGTTACAAGGAAGTATCATCGACGTTTACATTCCTATTATTTCACTATATAGGGTTTGATAGAAATATGATATAGGGATGTGTTAGAGCATGAGATGGATAATAATATGGTGGATTATGAACACCCATTCTGGTAGGATGTCTAGGTTACTAGGGGCTGTGATTGATGTTTTGGATGCATCATATTACAGTTTTTTATGATCTTCACTTCTAGAAACACACATGTTGTTTGGATGTGATAAATTTCGAAGGATTTATGGATCTATCTCCACATGAAAAATTCTTTTTATTTGACTATTATTATTGAAATATAGAATAAAGTGGTGTCTCATGAATCATGATAGTCACATACAATCCACTTCTTATCATCCTTCTAGTTTGTTATTTTATGGATTTTTTTCCTGATGAATAGTAACGTTGATCTAAAGTGAGTTGTTTAAACAGGATGATG
Organism: Viscum album; assembly: GCA_963277665.1. Classification (NCBI taxonomy): domain Eukaryota; kingdom Viridiplantae; phylum Streptophyta; class Magnoliopsida; order Santalales; family Viscaceae; genus Viscum; species Viscum album. Next base: position 1,312,444,218 of record OY728126.1, on the reverse strand, counting down.
CAGGTGATGTCTTTATGATTGGTTAGTGAAAAGAACATGTGATAAAATATTTTATAAGAAATAGAATGTTGGACCGTTGTGGGAGATTTTTGTTTGATATCAGTTTCATGACTTGGTACTAGAGGTAGTGGTCAGATGAGAAGATTCTCAATGAGGAATACCACCCATGTTTTGTTATTGGGTTGGTATATAACTATTTTATGGTTTGAGAACATAGATTAGGTTGTTTTGACTTTTTTATTTTAGGTGATGATGAGATAGGTGGATTATTTATTCCTAATGATCTATGGACTCATGTGAGTTGGAATAATCCTTTGGTGAGTGGACCTTGTGATCTTTGACATGGTTATAGTGTGGATTTGTGTGGTGAGGATTTTTTGGGTGGCCATTGATAGTGTGGTTAGACAATTTATGTATGATTTGGGTGTTAGGGGAATATATGAATGTTTCATATTTTTTTGACAATAATTCATAGAGAGTTCAGTTGGGTGAAAATTTTTGACATGTAAGAATTCATGGGTTTTGAAAAAGAGAACTTTAGAGTTAAAGTTTTAGATATGTGGTTGGTTTCTAAGGGGTTGGGGGGATTTTTTGGCTACACAACCCATGTTATAGATATGAACATGAGTAATGGATACCTGTTATGATTAGGATCATGATAAAAAGTGGTTTTTGAGGAAATTTGGTTTCTTGTATAGAAGTTCAATTTAGGTGATCACAGTATGTGCAAGCCTATTCTTATTTTTGGGAACATGGAAATTTCTAGTTTTTATAAGATGAATAGGTTTGAGAAATGATTCTTTAGGAATATAGTGATAATTCAGGTGATCTATTTTGAATTTTGAATTAATCTTAGGTTCTTAAGGATTGATAAAGTGGTTTCCATTCGACATGTTTCTTTTAGTTTTTGAAAGGAAGAAGTGTTCTCTATGATGGATGAGATGGGAATGTGGGGTTGGCATGATTAATGATAGATATCATGAGTTGAGTTTTCTTGATACATGAATTATTGAGGTTGTAAATAGGTTTCGTGGTTGGGTTAAAAAATATGTATTATTTTTAAGTGTTAATGGGATCATTAAGTAATGAATGGTTGGTGACACATGATATCGTTTAGTTTTTGGATTGATGTTACATGAGTATATGCAAGAGGTGTTTGAGTGGTGTTGGAATCCATGAGTGGGAAGAGAACTGATATGGTTGGGATGGGACACTTATGGGAAGGGTTTACCTGAACATTTTATGCATTTTAGTGATGTTTATCAAGAATATATAAGCATGAAGTCAGTTATGGGATGATTATCACCAATATCTTTTCATTGTATTAGGAACACAAAGAGATCTCAGGATATATGATTAGCAACCCTAATTTATTCAGTTTGATATGGGTAATCATTAAGGTTACAATCATGTAGAGTTGTATGTGGCTATATATAGTGGGAAGTGAACCATTGACCATATATGGGTGGGGTCCTCATAATGGGATTGATCTTGAAAAATTCCATATGTTCTATTATCGGATGCATGGAATAGGAAATAGTTTATGTTTCTCATGGTTGCTCAGGTGTTGGAGAGATGGCCACATTCAATTATTGGGTTAACAGTGGTTGGGGTGTGGGTTGAAGTGGTTTTTGTTGTTGGGTGAGTCAGTGATGAAGAAACCCATATGGTTGTGAGTGATATATCAACTGAAAAAGTAAAACCCATATGCTATATGGGTAGTGGATGTGTGGATCTGGTCATGGATCAGTCTTGGTGGAACTATAATATCAATGAAGAACTATTGAGGTGTGTTGGTTTCAACGGCGATGGATGACCAAGTGGAGAATTGGTTTTGAGATTTTGGCGGTTCTGGAAAGAAGTTCATGTGTGGAAAAAATTAGTCATATTTGGGTGATTTTGGAATGTTAATGTGTGTGATAGACAACTGATTTAGTGTGATGGGGATAGACTGATATTTCGATCTAGGAACATTGGAAATGAGATTGCTGAGGATAGTCTGAAAATGGTTTAGCACACAATGTGGGTGAGGCTATTCTCAAGCTATATCTACTGTTTCATTTGGGAAAGGCATATGTTTATCAGGTTGAGTTTGGATTTTAAAGAAAATACAAAACATTCTTAGTTGTTACTGGATGATGGTTATGCATCCGATTTTTTTTGGGTTTCAATGAAAAGTATGATTAAAATGATGATTGGAATTATCATGGTTAATTAATTGTGATTATTTGAGAATTATGCAAGGCCATTTGTGGGAAAATAAATTTGGATTAGTTTTGGATTCCCTAGTAGAATAGGGTCATGTAACAGAAGTTGGTGGTTATAAGATGAATCGTATGGTGCAAATAAAAGTACCTCTATGAAAGATTGGGTGATGTTGCAATCAATTTTACATATGGATGGGTTAGAGTATGAAACATCATGGTGTTTTTGTTTTCATAATTGGAATTAGTTTAAAGATTTGTTTTGATTACGGCCCTTGAGTTGGTGGTTCTATGTTGGTAGTGTTTTAGGAAAATGGAAGCTGGATAAAGATGTTTCTAGAAAATTTGGTGACTGACATCGGTAATACAGAGAAAATGTATGACCACTAATACTTCTCAAAGATGATAGGTATCTTGGTGTGGATAATGTAAGATCTTATGTATATAAATATAGTAAATTTGTGAAGGAATTTGAATTTTCATTTCCAGAAGTATCACATCTTAAATTAAGATTCATAATAAGATTTTGAGAGTGAGAATTCTTAAAATGGTGTAATTAGATGAAGAATGAGGCTTGGGAGTAAACTAGTGTTTTTTTGGATGAGGATTAAATGAACTAATTTATATTTTGGTTGTCTTCGTGGTTTCATGGGATGCGTGCATGGTTTGGTGTGCATAAATTATGGGAAACTGTGTGACACCTTATGCATTTTGTGTGTTTTATTTCATTTTGAACTAATCATGGTTGGGTAGAATAGATTGGGAAATTTTTTGTGTAAACCTTGGGAGTAAAACAAATAAATACTGTGAGGTAGAGGAGGTATGAGACATGCCACACATGCTCTGCATGGTTTCAGAAAAATTTACACCTTTCTACAGGTGGGAAGAATAGTGGAAAACATGATTCACACATTATTTTTCAAACCATGTTGCCTAATCATGTTAGACATGGGGTGTTGAAAAATATTAGAGAACAATATTAGCACATGTTATGGGAAACCATGTTGACAAACCATGTAGGTGGTGGACTTGAACATAACCAACCACGCAATTGGTGCATAGTTTGAAACAATTTGCAGCCAAGCTGTGCGAATTCCCTAAATTTCATTATAATATTATTTTTTCCATTTTCACCTCTAGTATTTTAGGATACCCATGACTTTATATTATCTTGGTTCACTAAAATGATAGGAGTTTTCTCATCACTTCCTCTCTTCTTCAAGCCTTACTAAAGAGGTTATTTGGTCGTGTTTCAATGGATTTCTAGGTGAGAACTATTTTCTTCCACCTTCCATTTCTCTCTTCACTTTCTTCTAATTATGAGTTTGTGGGTTTATGAATTTTATTATTATTACATTAGATCATGTTATTTTCAATAAGGAATGTTGGGTAATTAGGCCTACTTGGGTAGAAGATATCCCGATACGAATTCTACAGTTCATTGCGTGGCATTTCATTAAGTTTTATGACCTAAGTGAATTTATTTGGTTTTTTAACATCATTTTATTTTCATTTATTTGATTAATTGGAATCACCTATTATGTATTTGACAAAAAATGTTGACAAGGTTAAGTCATGTTTCACTGATGAGTGGGTGTATTTTTTTTCAGTGTGGCATAATTACCCAAGAAGTTTTCCAGCATTATGCCATGTTGGGTTTTGGTAAATTAATTAATTATAAATGTTATAATTAATTAAATGTTATTGTTCATTTTGAGATTAGAGCTTGGTTGATTATGAAAAGATCGGTTTGGTGCTGATTGGTTTGGTCGATTCTTGGTTGGGACTTTGTATGTCCGATGTTCTTCGAAAATGTTTTGTAAAGCTTCATTAATAATGTAGGTAGTCTAAGATATTTTCCAATAGTCTTTTTAATTTAATTTCATGTGTATGTGGTGTGTGATGAAGAATCCCATGAGTGTCATGTTTTCTTCCTTGATTTATGTAAACTATTTGGGTGATGAGATGAACTAAATTAAGAACGTTGGGTGCTTTGATTACATAGTAAAAAGGGATAATGGGTAGAATGTGGAAATAAGGGTTGAAACTCTTACATGAAAAAATGGCGCGTTTTATGGGGTGAGTTTTACAAAATTCCATTGAGTATTTTGAAATGGTTTTTAATCTGTGATTTGTGAATTGATATGGTTTTGGGTGTCAAACGGGGAAGTTGATGTGTTGAAATGATACTTATTTTGAAATCTTGTGTGGAGTTCCAGGTAGGTTTTAAAAAGGTGTTTTAATTTGATTTGAAATGATGATTTCAAATAGGTATGTGGTGATTTTTTTGTGAAAATTCCTTAATAAATCTTGTGATTATTTTAATGGAAATGTAGGCCTTTGGAATTATTTTGGTTTTCAGAGGTAAATAAAAATGTTTTAAAAGAAATATTATGAATAGTTTAACAATATATTTTGGTTAATTTATATTGGAAGGTGAAAAGGGGTTGGGCTTGGATGAGTCATGTTTAGGTTTTGGAGTCCCATTGGAACAATCATAATCATTACTATTTTAATAACAATTGTTTTCTTTTTATTGACCCTTTTGTGTGGTCATGATATTCAGCTTAGTATATAATAATTATTTTATTTTTTAGGTTCTAGACTGATGGTTTGAGAATAGGTACCGATGGAATGATGGTATGGTTTTGGTGTTATTAAAATGCTCAGGGTATAGAATGTATACTAGAAATAAGGTGTTAGACTGAGGCATAGAGCAACAATAATATCATTCATAGATTAGTAACTAGATTAAGGCTCTACGAATTGATGGTATATGATGTGAAATATGATTTTGGACTATGTATCCGTTTTATTGTTCTAGGATAGACTAATTCCACCGGAAAGACTGATGTTATGTGTAAATTGGTGTTAGATTGAAGCTCCATGAAAATCTATTATGTTTTTTGATGGGTTAGATAAACATGATATCTTGTATCAGTACTTATAGTTGGTATATTGTTTGAAATTTTATGGAGGCTCCACTCGTGTGTAATTTTTCTATTGATATTTGATTCAGGTTCCTTAATAATTTTTTAGGAAAAAGTTATATGAGTATATGAGACATGTACTGTCGATGTATGTTTGTTCCTATATGAGATGACTACATAAAAAATACCCTCAATTAGATTTCATGAAAAGTACACCAATGTTATGCTTTATATGAATATTTTATATCGATTCATGTTTAGTTGTACATGGAATTACCTTTAAACCCGTGGTCTAGTGGATACTGGATGAAATTTCATGATTCTTAGATGTATCACCTATCTGAACTATTTATTTATTTTACAGTTTATTTTTATACACTATTATACTGACTAATATTTTTCTTTGACACCATTCGTGGTGTGTTATTGAGTTTTACAGACATCGTGCTCGAGTCTCCATTTCACATGGGTACCAATGCATCTGTCACATGTCATTGTAGGAATAGTTTAGGGAATAAGATAGTGTTGGTTATGGCCTTCTTGAGTATGATTTCTCGTGTGGTAGCAGGTGACTAAATGGATTGAATTAGTGATGATACAAATCATTCTAATATATTTATTTAATTTTGATATGTTATGTAACTTTCTTAGTGAGATATTGACTGTAAGTATGATATGGTCATTTGAGCCTTTTTTATAATTCATTTATTAATATCATTTTTTTCTATTTATTCATTTCACATACATTTATGTTCATGATATATGGTTATTTAGTACTAGTTGTACACTCTGATATGGGGGTACAGTCTCCCCACAGTTCCATTTTATACACCCGCTGCTAGTCAGTAGCCTCAAGTGTATGGGGAGCAACACTTGAGGTCACGTAGTAAACTAGTCTCGGCATTGGTTTTGTGGATCCTGAGTTGGGGGTTACATATTATGTAACATTTTAAATACCTGAAATAATTCATAAGGTTTGCACACATGATAGAGTTCCTATATAGAATTTGATAAATATGTCTCATTAGGGTCTCAATACATGGACCTAATTTATATCATCAAATACTTATATGCATGATAAATGTAAAAAAAATTACACAAGTGAATCAAGAAACATGTTCTATATCATACTTCATAAATCAATGCAAATATAGTCACAATGTGCCAACAAGGATATGATGACACCCAATGATCAATATTTTAGTGTAATTCTATATCGCTTCATTGAATCAATGCCCCAAAATAATATCTTATATTATACCAAAGACATATGGTAGGGTTTTATCGAGTCTCAACTAATACATGATGTTTTAGGTTTAAATCTTATATCATAGTATTGGACTAACCTTCTCACTAATGGTTGTCCTATATCCACATTTTGGATTATCCCTTACTAGTTAAGAGAAGAAATCTAGAAATTCCCAGCCTCTAAATTACCACTCTTGGTGGGATCTATCAACTATGTTTTACCAACCCATGTCCTCCCACTCATGGCATAGTTGACCATGAATTCTCACTGAAAGTATTATCCCTTTCACAATATCTACCATATCACTAATGGTTTTACCAGACATCACATCACTACCACCTTGTCACTCATGGTAAGATATTAACCATATTTACAACATTTTCATTGAAGGTAAATATCATAATCACATATTAACAGTAACCTTATCACTCATGGTAAGGCTTTTCCAACATGTTTTATCTTATGGTGGGGCTGAGAATCAGGTTCCTTCTGCAATCATTCCAGGATCAATCACCTATGACCCACATGCAACACATGAAATTACATATTCCATCACATAGTCTCAAATGATCGATATAGGGTGCTATAAATTTATACTTATCCCCTCATCTCAAATTGGAGACATTGTCTAGGCACAAAATTCCGATCCTATAGAAATTATCTTATCACCCATTTGGGTGTCCACTATGGTCTTTTAGGCCCATATTAGTACATAAAACAAATCAATCATCACCCAATAATGACCTCAAAACGTAGAGAATATTTTATGACCTACCCTCAAAAGGCACGCCCCAAACTAACCCAAACCATGATTCATAACCCTTAGCCAGTATTACTTTCACATCACTCATGAATGAGGAATGAACCCATCACCTGGAAGAAACACTATTACTCTATTCCAATCTATTCATGTAGAAAATTCCCGCCTCACATCATTCTCTATGACTCAATCTACCCATAAGATATTGATCCTTACCAAGAATGAGACATATGACCATCTCAAACATCTCGACATAGAATAATAAAAATTTTGACTTCTTAAATTTCTTTATGAACCAACCATGGGTAAACACATCACATCTCACATCCTAAGACCAACTTGCGGTCTCTTGCTAACTCAACCTGCACTGTCTTCACATTGAGAAGACACCGGGAAATCCCATGACACTTAAATTACTAATGAAAAAATGTTATACCTATAAGTGGCCCACATGCACCTTATCTATCACCTTAGGGTGCTCATGGTCCCTTACCTATTGTCCATAACGATGAAGTATACAGGTAGGACATAAAACATGAACAAATAGTGATACCAGATTATATTATTTGGACCACTGACATCCAAAATGGAGTTATTATATTCACAATGCTCCATATAAACATAACAAATCTGAAACATTCCTTATTTATGATTATACCACTTCCCGAGATCCTAAATCATTCCAAAAAACACAAATAATTAGTTATAAATATCTAAAAATAATTATTTAATTCCAACCTAAGATGTATTATAGACTAAAAAATCATCATGCTTTTCCACTAAATCAAAAGAACACCCAACACCATATGTTTTTCCTCCCATGATTTCATTTACAATGACAATAGAAAGATCCATTATTATCTCATGACTCTTACATTATTTGGTGTAAATAACATCAAAACCATTTCCAATTTAGAAAAAATTGAAAACAAGATAAAGGGAGACAATAATGGACAATTAAAATGAATACCATACATTATTTCATTTTTATAACACAACTCGAACCATCTTTATCCCTTTAAGATCCAATAAAGTGAGGATATTGGGTGATCTTATGAGAATGGTAGGACTAGTGTTCTAATTTTCTCCTTAAATTAAAAGGTTACTGAACCAAAAAGTATAGGTATGTACATGATTAAAAAATCCAACCAAGTGTTATCCACAACACAGGTAGGGGTTATTATGTGATATAAAAATTCGCTCGACAATTTAATGTAATGGTCAAGGGGCCGCGACATGAACAGCATAAGAAGAGTGAATATACCTTAGTCTAAAACCATCATGAAGTGACCATATATGAATATATAATGACTACCATTAAGAAGTGGGGCCATCCCATATCTAATAAACTCTGGAGAGTTACTTAAGCGTCATAGTGAGAATAGTCTATCCTTGAGAAAAACCGAAGAGAAAACAATAAGTTACTACCCAAAATAATTTTATGTGTTTTAATTTAAATAAATACTCTATATAATAACATTTATAATTCTAAATAATTACTTATATGAATTGATATATACCTTTCATTCCAAGGAAAACAATAAAACATTATGATAATAAAATATTAAAGGAAGAGGTAGTTATTTTAAATGAGTTCATATAAATTTATATCTTCTTTATCTTCATAAAAATATTTTTAAAACATATTAATATAATTAAATAAGTATCATTATTATACTATAATTTTATTATATTTATGTAACAATAATTATCTGCCTTCCTCTAATGTTTTAGAAAATGGAAATTTCACCCGTGTTATAGTCGCATTAACACCTACATGAATGAATTATTTCAATCATCACATTACATGGATGGTTATGAAAATAAAATTTGATGAATAAATATAATATATATGTAAATATTAATTTCATTAAATAAAACTATGAATTTTATTATTAATACTAACAATAATTTCTTATAACGAATTTAACTACTTGTAATGAGTATACTGAAAAAAATTTCATAAGATGAATATATTTTTAATAAAATATTAAAATGTACAAATTTGGAGATATTATAATGGTATATAAAACATATCTATATAATTATATTGATGATGTAATTTTTTTATAACTTTTTGACCTTTTTCAATGTAATGAAGAATTTTGGGAGGGATTTACAAAACAACCCCAAGTAGCTGATGAGGGAAAAAACTATACAATAAATTAATGATAAATGATTACAAAAAAACATTAAAAATATAAATATAAATTAAAAGGTTTTTATTAATGTACTTTTTAAACCTAATATCATTATTTATTTAGTTATACACACAAAAACATACACCATGTGAGTCGGGACATAATGTTGGCATTTTTTTCTGAATTTATTTCCATGCGACATTTTTCATGTTCTAGAGAAATTTAATTTATTATATTGTAAATATATCCCTATTGAAATGGAACATAATAAATCATTTTTTATTATTTATAGTTCCACATAAATTTTTGATCTCGCTAATTTATTTCATTTGATTTATTACCCATGTGGTAAGTATTTTTGTTAACTTAATTTACATTCATTAAGTTACATCATATTATTGATCTATATAAATTTACGTTTAGTTTATTATACCCAATAATTGTAATAAATTTTATTCAAATTTTCATTTATGGGGTTCTTAATCCTTATTGACATTTCTACGTCCTTTGGATCATAATTTAACAAAATAATTATTTGTATGTGGACTCGACCAAAAATATTCATTATAAACGAGGTTATTTTTTTCCATGTGTATATTAATAATATTATAATAAGAATTATCTTATCTTTAATGAAATGATTAATTAAGGTAATTTTAATTGTCATTTAATTTTTTTTTCTAATGTTTAAAATAATATCTCTATCTTTTTCGGTATAGGACATTTCTGACTTTCTTATAAAATGTGTGTAAAAATGACCTCATTTATATTTTTTACCACACGAGAACATTACAAAATTTATGTAAAATATTAGTTATCAATATTCATATTAAAATTTCCATGATTTTTAAAATAAAACACTTTTTTCAATTTTTATTATTTCTTAAAAATAAAATTTATTATTTATTAATAATAAATTCAGCAACTTCATTCCAATTATGTATACATTTATAAACAAATGCATATTTACTAGATTTAAAATCATTGATTTTAATGCTTTTCATATTTAGAATTAATTTAAAACTAAAATTTATATTGTCCCATGTTTTCCCCTTGTAATAGATTTATGAAAGTGACTTAGTTGTTTTTCTTACAACCACAATACATTTTATTTGCAATTGTTTCTTTAAATTTTCATTAATTTTCATGTATTAACCACTAAATTATCATATGATATTATGTTTCAAACATTCCCTTATTCATAATTTTTATAATCTCTATCCCTCATCAAATCAATCTTGACTCTATTTTTCTTTTTCACATCCATATTCATTAATTTCATAAATATATTATATGTCAAATTAATTATTTATATTTTTTCTATTTTAAATTAACAACCATATTCCCATAAATATATATGGTGTTAGTCTAATTGCATCCATCCATTATCCAATATTCTATGATTTGGGATCCTCGTGGTTCCTCTATTGGTGTCCTAATACATTTTCGATGAATTATTCCGTCATTTCATAACTGGTCATGCCTCCCTCTTTATTGGTGTTTAGTGTACTAATATGTTCATGGGCTATGGATTCATGGGAATAATAATTTCTATGGGTCCCAATGTGTGATGTTGGGGTGAAAACATGGTGTCACAAATGTGGCTTAAGGTTGTCACTACTAGGGTTTGAAGTAGTGGGAGTAATCCACGTTTGGTTCTTAGGCTAGTTCTATTACTTGACACTCTTATATTACAAGTGTCACGACCCGCCTTCACCAAAAGGAGGGAAGGGTCAGCAGGTTGCCAGGCCCTTCCTTCTTTAAGTTGAAGGAGAGATAACGACCCCCGAAACCCACCTTCAATAGGTCCCGGAGTGGCGACTAGCACCAAGGGTATAGGAAATTCTCGCAAATGGAAGGCATTACCCTTTTTTTTATTTTATAGGATCGAAAGATAAGGAGGAGGAAACCCAACAACACCAAGGTAGAAAGAAAAGTAAAGCCAAAAGTAAACCATTCCCACATGCATGTTTCAAAAGTGAAAGCCACAAAGTGCAAAAGGTGACCACAAGGTAAGTACCAAAAGAAAAAGAGAAACAACTGCAACTGCTCCCAAAAGTCCGAGCTAGTAAGGTCATGCGTGATCCCCGAAGTCCTCCTGGAAACCTGAAAGTAGTTTTATATACGTAGGGTGAGCATACAAGTACACTCAGTAGGGAAAACCAAGACTCTCGTGCACAAGTGGGGGAACGTACTAAAGTCCCGTGAGAAAAGAGTAGACCAAACACCTAACAAGGCAAACTATCCATCCCAGGCCTCACCAAGGCTCGCTCCCCAAATAACGCAAGTCAAGTAATATATATATAAGAGCACATCAATGTTTGGGTACCCCGCGCCACTTTCCCACTGGTTATTGAGACATCCTACGCATCGGACCAATCCCGCCATTCTCACCGCAGTCCCACTGCCACACCCGCCCGCACACACCTGGGCCACAACCACACGCAGTCCCACTGCCGAATCCCGCCCGCACACACCTGGGCCACAACTACCACATGTAACCATGCCTGCAAACACCTAGGCCAGAACAACCACCGCTACGCCCGAAGACACCTGGGCTAAAGGATCCACTGCCACGCCCGAAGACACCTGGGCCTCATCCCGAAGACACTTGGGAAACCACCTGCCGCACACACCTGGCCAACCACCACAACACCCTGCCCGATGGTTCTTGGGATAATAATGGACTTCAGGCCATCACAGCCTACCCGAAGGTACTTGGGCTATCCGGGAAAGGGAGAAGAAAAGGAGCTAATAACCAGCCACTAAGTATAGTGTTGGAAAAAACAAACTTCCCCCATAAATGGGGGTGTTCGGCACTAAGTGCTCAACTTGGGTGGGGCGCGAATAAGAAACACAAATCTACAAGTATAGATATAGGTAACAAACACTCACCCAAAACTTAGGTTTTCCTAGCCAACCTACAGAACACAACACCACTGCGTCCGAGTCTCAATTCACGACCCTTTCCCACAAAACTATTTGTCCCATTCTTGTTTCACGTTCAGTCAAAATGTTCTATTAATTTTAAGCACTACTGGGCAACTACCATAAGCATAACCAAGGAAAGCGTCAAAAGCATAGATCAACCAAAACACTCACACCTGGTTCTGCCAACAGAGGATCTCTCCCCAATTTGTGATAAAAACTCACAACCACTGATACCATACCAACAGGAGATCCCATCCCCCAAATTCACACAGCCACCGAGAGTATAAAAAGAACAGGGGATCCCATCCCCTCCCACATTTCCAGCAAACGGCCCGAAGGGAAAACAACCAACTACCACTACCAACACAAGTCAGGGATTTTCAGATTTAAAATATTTAACACACTCCATGATTTCAAATTTCCGTGTGTTCTAACCGGGAGTTATCACAGAAGGGTTGATCCTGGTGCTTTCAACTTATTCAGCTGGATATACGTGATTAACCAATTTCACAGCAGGAGTTCACAATTTCAGCAACCCATTTAAAACATCATGAGGGGATTCAAGTGCACACACACGACCACCAACGACCTCAATTTTCAGAAAACATAAACCAGTACAACAAAAGGGATGATCAAAAGATAAAGAATAAACAACGATCACAACCCCTTCCCCTTATTTCTTTAGAACTTCGTTTATTATCTTCATTAGGGTTCGGTTCAACCAATTCCATAAGAACAAAAAATAACGCCCACCCCGCATGATACACAAAAGTGAGAGACGAAAGAAATTCCCCACTTGTTGATAGATGATCGACGTTTAGGCCGGGGGCGCGGAACTTTACGGATAACGACGCGGCGATCCCGATGCACCAGAAGAGCCACGATCGAAGAAGGGGGAAAACCACGGCCTAACCCTTAATTTTTAAGAGCCGGGAACGGTTGAGATAAAAACGCCGAACCGCGTAAGACGTGGAAGTCGTGGGTTGACCACGCGGCTTGACTCATCATTAAAGGTGTTGAGTGGTTTAAACCGACTCATGAGCCGATTCAGTATTTAATTAATCTTTTGTGCGCGTTACTGGAACAACTTGGCAAGGCCGAGTGACGTTGGCCGGTTCCGCCGATCCGTCACACCGATCGGTCGCACCGATCGGTCTCACCGATCCGTACCCCTTCAGGGTCCGGATTTTGGCAAAGGAAGGGACCAAGGGGGGTCTGGGTCATCACATCAGATACCTCTTAAACGATTCTCGTCCTCAAGAATCACAACAAACCAGAAGGAAAGAGAGGGTCCGAATAACCATCTTCGAAAGATACCTCTTAAGAGTGAACCTCTGCTAACTAAAAACACTTTCCTGTCAAGAACTAAGCAACATACCACGCAAAACAGCCCGGTCATGCGGGTTTGGGGAGTTTCCCCTCCCCCATGTCAAGATATTATCCGCTTTGGGCGGCACTGACTCGCCCGCACGGGTTCAATCGCATCCACCTTAATGCATCTTGATTAGGGGTCGGGTTCCCTCTCCCCATTAGCCGGGGCTTTTCACACACAACAGAGGAAAGGAACTAGTACATTTCATAGCCAAAAAGGTCAAACGTTCTATCACAGCAGGTACAAAAGGAGCAAAGCTCAAAACAGCTCGGGGTATTGGGCACGCATCTGTGCTTCCCTTTCCCACATACTCTCCTTGAGCCCGCCATGTCTCCACAACACACGAACCAAGGGAATAGCTCTCCCACGAAGCACCTTATCCTTGCAATCCTCGATCATCACTGGTTTTTCCACGCAGATTGCGTCGTCCTCGATGTCCAGTTCACCCCAATCAAGGACGTGTGAATCATCCTGCAGATAGCGACGGAGCTGGGATACATGAAAGACATCATGTATCCCTAGCAGCGGCGGAGGTAACGCTAGCTGATAAGCCACTTCGTCGACCCGCCGTAACACTTCGAAGGGTCCGACGAATCTGGGGGAAAGCTTACCCCCCTTGCCGAACCTCCGTTGCCCACGCCGCGAGGAGACCTTCAAGAACACGTGGTCTCCAACCTCAAACTCCAAGGGCCTTCTCCTGGTATTGGCATACGACTTCTGTCGATCCTGGGCCGCCTTCATCCTTTCCCGTATGAGCTGAATATTCTCTGTCGTGTTCTGAACTACCTCCGGGCCAAGGATGCCTGCCTCTCCTACTTCGGTCCAACACACAGGTGAACGACATGGCCTCCCGTATAGAGCCTCAAACGGGGCCATACCGATGGTAGAGTGGTAGCTATTATTGTAGGAAAACTCTACTAGAGGCAAGTATCGCACCCACGACTCTCCTGAGTCCAGAACACATGCCCGTAGCATATCCTCCATGGTCTGGATGGTTCGCTCCATTTGTCCATCTGTCTGGGGATGGAAAGCAGTGCTAAGCCGTAACTGGGTTCCAAACTCATGCTGCAATCCTCTCCAAATTCGTGAGGTAAACCGTGCATCCCTATCCGAGACTATGGACCTTGGAACTCCATGCAACCGCACCATCTCATTCACGTACTTCCGTGCCAAAGCATCCACAGTACTTGACTCCCTGATTGCCAAAAAGTGAGCTGATTTCGTCAACCTGTCCACCACCACCCAAATGGCGTCGCACCCTCCTTGGACCTTGGGTAGTCCCGTGACGAAATCCATTGATATGTCATCCCACTTCCACTCGAGAACAGCTAAAGGCTGTAGTACGCCGCCTGGAACCCGGTGTTCAGCCTTCACTTGCTGACATACTAAGCATTTGGCCACGAATTCTGCCACCGCTCGCTTAACTCCGGGCCACCAGAACTGCCTTTTCATCCCCTGGTACATCTTGGTAACTCCTGGGTGCACTGCCAGGGGTGAGTTGTGGAACTCTCTGAGAACCTTGCCTCGCATCACTATTGGAACAAACAACCTTTTCTGGAAAAGCATCCGGTGCTGACCATCCTCTGTCCATTCTCTCAGAGCATCGCCCTGGTCAACCCGATCACGAATCACTTCGCACTCGGGGTCTCCCCACTGAGACTCCTCCAATTGTCGAAACAGAGACGACTGCACTATCATCTGATATAGGCATCCTCTGCCACTATCCATCTTTGCATCCAGGTGTAAGGAAGCCAAATCCTCCATTGCCTTCCAGGAATTTGTCGACTCTCGGACCGCATCCTTCTGCGTCCTCCTACTCAAGGCATCAGTCACTACATTGCCCTTGCCCTCAGTATAAGAGATTTCAAAGTCTTAGTCCTGGAGGAAATCCACCCATCTCCGTTGTCGCAAGTTCAAGTCCCACTGTGAGAAGATGTACTTTAAGCTTTTGTGATCTGTGAAGACCACAAAGCATTCCCTGATGAGGTAGTGCCGCCATAACATTATCGCAAAAACGACCGCTGCAAGCTCCAGGTCATCGGTGGCGTAGTTACGCTCATGGGGGCGTAGCTGCCTGGACACGTAAGAGATCACCCCTTGTTGCCGCATCAACACGCATCCCAAGACCTGTCCTGAAGCATCACAAAATACCTCATAGGCCATCCCTTCTTCTGGTAATCTCAACACTGGGGCACTAACCATCTTTTCTTTTAGGTAGCTGAAGGACGACTCGCATTGCTCGCTCCACACAAAAACCTGGTCCTTCTTGGTCAATGCCGTTAAAGGGGCTGCTACCCGGGAGAAGTTGGGTACAAATCTCCGGTAGTAACCTGCTAGTCCGAGGAAACTCCAGACTTCCGCCAAATTCTTGGGTGCTGCCGAAGAAACAACTGCCTCAACCTTTGATGGGTCGACTGCTACCCCCCGCTCAGACACTACACGCCCGAGGAAGTGCACTTCTCGTGTCCAGAACTTGCACTTTGACAACTTCTCGTAGAGCTGGTGCTGTCGGAGGACTTCCAAAACTGTCCTCAGGTGCTCTGCATGGTCCTTTTCTGACCTTGAATAGATCAGGATATCGTCGATGAATACCACCACAAACCGATCCAGATACTCCCGAAAGATGGAGTTCATAAGCCCCATGAACACGGCCGGGGCGTTCGTAACACCAAAGGGCATGACCACGAACTCGAAGTGCCCATACCTACACCTGAACGCCGTCTTCGGGACGTCGCTATCCTTTACCCTCAGCTGGTGGTATCCAGATCGCAGGTCGATCTTCGAGAACCATCCTGCCCCCTTCAGCTGGACAAAAAGATCATCTATCCTCGGAAGAGGGTAGCGATTCTTGATCGTTACCTGATTCAGCCTCCTGTAATCGATGCACAACCTGAGGCCACCATCTGCCTTCTTTGCGAACAAGACTGGAGAACCCCACGGTGACGTACTTGGACGAACATAACCCCTCTTCATCAGATCGTCAATCTGTATCCGAAACTCCCGTAGCTCCGAAGGTTCCATCCGGTAAGGAGCCATCGAGATTGGTCGAGAGCCGGGCTGCAGGTCTATCCCGAACTCGACATCACGTCGAGGGGGTAGAGTCGTCACCTCCTCAGGAAAGAAGTCCATAAATTCACGAACGATCTCTGGTACTTCCACCTTTTCCGCATCTACTGATTCTATCGTCAGTTCGGTCAACAATGAGAGGAGAGGTTCCTCCCTCCTGTTTCCCTTCGAACAGCTCCGCTCGCCGGTGAAAGTAACACGCTGGCTGTCCAAACCGGAGAACACCACCCTTCTTTGGAAACAGTCGATGACGGCGCACACAGAATATAGCCAGTCGATGCCTAGGATGACATCGTACGGCTGAATCTGTAGCAGAAGGAGATCCCTAACCGACTGATGTGGCCCTAACATCAGTCTACATCCCCGACAAACGAACAACAAGTCGGTCTGACCTCCAACTGGTGTGCTCAACACCAAAGGCACTGGAAGTCTCTCGGCATCTAGACCCAAGGCGCGGGCTAGACTGGGTGCAACAAAGGAGTGCGAAGCTCCGGTATCGAACAAAGCATAAGCAAGAGTGCTAAACACACTGATCGTACCTCGAACAACCTCTGGCCCTGCTGGAACTGTTGCTTCGGCGGTGTGTAACTGTCCACGCCCAGCTCCCCTGCCCCTCGGCTGTCGGCCACCTCCCCGACCACGCCCTGGTCGAGGTCCCTGGGGAGCGCCCTGAGGTCGGCCTCCCCCTCCTATGTCTGCCTGCGGAGGAGCGGGAGCTCGCTGTCCCTGCTGCTGCTGCCGGAAGGGTCTGGCTGGAAACTGCTGCTGCGGCGGATGCTGGGGATGACTGCCACTGCTGTACTACACCCGATCGGGGCACTGACTCCGGAGATGTCCAGGGCTCCTGCAGATGAAGCATCGTGGTCCCGAGCCTGAAGGAAAAGAACGTGGGCCAGGGGATCGAAACTGAAACAGCTGCGGCCTGCTCCCTGTGGGTCAGAACCTGGAGGGTCCCGATGCTGGAGGCCTGGCGCTGACGGCCTTCCCCTTCGATGGTCCCAGCTGGATCCCTTCTCGTGACACTCCTCCCAGAGCATGCATCCTTTCCACCACTTCGGCCTTCTTCTGAACCTCTAAGTATGTCGGAAGGGTAAAGGGGGTAAAATCATACTGGAGGGAGGGTCGGAGCGCCTCCTCCAAACGTCTTGCCCGAGACTCCTCATCGGGAAAGAGGTCCGGAGCAAAACGCAGAAGGTCCTTGAACTTGATTCCAACTTCCCTCACGGACATGCTCCCCTGCTAGAGGGAGAGTAGCTCCTGCCTCTTCTCCGCCTTCATTGTCGAGGAGAGAAACTCCGCCCGGAACTCCTTCTCGAAATCTGCCCAAGCAACCTCAGATTCTTTCCTATTCCCCAGGTGAAGCATCCACCACTGACGTGCCACTCCTCGCATCTGGATAATAGCAAGAGGAACCCAGTACTCGGTCGGGGCCCGAATCAGGCCAAAGGCTATGACTAGCTCCTCTAGCCAGCCTTCCATCTTCATATCGGAGGTGCTGCCCTCATACTTCTCGAGGGCCTGTCGCTGGAAGGCTCGAAGAGTCTTCTGCCACTGGTCGTCCTCTTCCTCTCGATCAGCTCTCTGCCGATTGGCCAATGTAGTCTCAGGAGTCTCGATCGCCTGTACCACACGTGGTCGCCTTCTAGGTGCCATAGCTGCAAGGTAAACAAGAAATGCCTAAGCCCAGTAGTGCAAAGAAAATCGTTCTTAAAACTTATTAAGATTTAATTTATTCTTAATTTCCCAAGACATCCCAGAAACACAAGAACACAAGTCATTTATGATGCATGCACCTTTCCTAGGGTCTCTACCCTATAATCAGTGTAGCCTCACTTGGTCGTTCGGTAGGTCCAGAGCCCTTGCATCGGATCACGGGGGCCCCTAAAATCCCGTGTCCTAGCCGGTCCTCCCTGGCCTAATTCACGCACCAAGGTCACCCAACGTTGTTGCCTTACCTTCCCATGCAATCCTTACTGTGCCTAACTCCAGACTCCATCCTATCTCTCAACCTCACCTCTGATACCATTCTGTCACGACCCGCCTTCAACTTAAAGAAGGAAGGGCCTGGCAACCTGCTGACCCTTCCCTCCTTTTGGTGAAGGCGGGCCGTGACAACAAGACACTTGTATAGTTTCACACTAAGTAGGGGTTCTACCGTATCCCATAAAAATGGGGGGGGGGGGGGGGAGGGGTGAGAGTTGAAGGATCTTTCCAAACCCTATAAAAATTATAAGCTCATGTAGGTTCCCCCTGAAAAATTTAAAAGGGGTTATTTGAGAAATAAATAAATTAGAACAATAGTCTTATAATTTTTATTTAAGTACAAATTTTTATTAATTACTAAATCATACCAGCTACCTCTTTTATTATTTATTAATCCTTTTAAATTAATAATTCATTGAATGAAATTTTTAATAGTTGGGGCCTGAAATTAAATATCCCATAAATGCATCATTAGGTATCATGAAAAAATATTTTGGGAATTTGGTTCAATACATATCTATTAATGTACGTTTTCTTGGTATAATGCCTTAATGTAATGTTTTTAATGCCTTGAATTATTCATTCCATCTCTATTACATAAGTTATTATTTTCTATGTGAGTATTCACATTGGTATATTATCCATGGATGCATCACATACCCATTTTATCTATTATTTGTAACATTTTTCAAAATTATGTATTCATTCCATTTTATTATTGACTTTTGTTGTGAAAAAAAATCCATCAAGGTAACATTGATGCATTTTTTGGGTTGATTGTATTTGTTGACCATGTGGGTTTACATGGAATGTTGTCGAAATATAGATATATTATTTACATGGTTTGTTGAAAATGATAAAATACAATGTAATTTATTCTATGGAATAAATACATAAAATTATATACAAAAGGTGACACTGTTTCCCAGTGTTTTCCAAAATTTTAAGGTCCAAATTTTGGAGAATGTATAGTGTCATGAAAGAAGCATTTCCATGATATAATTTTAAAAATGTTTAAAATGAATTAGTTTTTCAATGACTAGAGATCATGAAGGTTTTTTTCAAAAAGGCACAAAAAGTTTGAGGTTAATCTTCACAATTATGAGAAGCTTCATAAATAGGGAATTTTCCAAGAGCTTCAAGAGATAGGGAGAACCATGGGAAAAATGAGAGGGAATCATGAAATGTTTATGATGATTATAGAATCTTCTAAAATAATTGGAATCTTTTATAAATAGTAGTATAACCCCTTAATAAAGATAAAAAGACTTAGTAATGATTCTAATGATCTGAATTCACGAATGTGGTTCATAAATGTTATTCTTGTAAAAGAGCTTGTGAAGAAATGGTGTTAATGAAGCCTATGAATCTAACAAAAAATTGTGAGCATCATTGATGTAATTTAGTTCAGGAATAATATATAAATCCAATAGAATATTTTTTTACTTTTTGAAGGCTATGTGAGATTCATGTATTAAGGATTATTCATGAAGGATATTGGACCTTTATGAAAGACGTGAGCTTCACGAAGTTAGTGAGCATCCAAAATGTGTTCAGAAAAAGATTCCTAGTAAATATGTGGGAAATTGGTATTCATCAGGTTGATGAATGTGGTACATCATAAAATCATCTACTTATAGAGGATGATACTTTTATTAGTGTTAATGAAGGGACCTACATGTCTATAAACTATGGGTTATGACCTTCCAGGAGTAGTGAAAAATAGAATAAGAAGAAGGAGATCCTTTCTATCAGATGTGATCCAAATTAAGAGACCATTGTGAATATAGTTATTTGAACATAAAACTTGTAATTTTGGTGAGTTTTGGTAAAGAAGTGATCTAGATCACACTATAATTTTAGCGGTGAGCCTTAGTGGATTTGGTACATTAGCACATTAAACATTGTATGCTCTTTTGACATATACCAGTTAGGGTGAACCAAATAAAACTATTGTCTCTGATGCATGATTTTTCATCTACTCATAAATATCTACGATAAAGGATGAAAAATATTTCTTTAGTGATGAAACAATTTCAATTGGAGAAGTTATTTTAATCTATCATTACCGAATTCACCTCCACTCTTAGGGTATTTAACATATCTGGGATAATAACTTGTTTATTACATGATTAATCCTATTTTAAACAACCCTTTACTATGAATTTGAGATCACCCCCCTTATGTTCCCATCTCTCCGGGTCATGATGAATAGAATTACATATGAAATGTAAATATGGGTGTGCTGGAGGAGAATATTTTATGAGATATTTAAGAATTATTTTAGATAAATAATCCTTGGTTTAGTTGTTAAAAAATGAGAAAAATGAGGAAGGATATATGAGAAATGTCGGGAAATAATATAAGTATCCTGGAAACCCATGTGAGAGAAAAGGAGGAGAAATGATCCTTGGAAAGAAGATGATAAAGGCTATTATTGGCCTCCCAAGGAAAATTGATTGAATCGGAAAAAATGATAGAATCCCAAATAAAATAGGTGTAAAAGAATATATAATTTTTAAACATATGAAAAATTCGTGGTTAGGTGAAAAATTTACCATGAAATATATCTCTAACTATGCACTAGTATCATACACAAAATGACCCAACATAGTTTCCATGTTCTATTTGGGTATCCATTCACCCTAACTATGGACCTACAGAATGTCCCAAAAATTTCTATTTTTCAACTTACTTCCCATTTTTTTTAAAATAATTTAATAAATAATAAATTATATTCTAAATGGTAATTTAAAAGGTTTCACAATTCTCCCCACTAAATAACTTTATATCCCTTGAAATTTTTTAGATAACTTCGTGATTTAAGGATTGGATCACCTGTATGGTTTTTTATATAAAAAATTGATAATCTTAGTTATTTAATATTATTTTATACAATGTTTTGTCTCATATAGATCTACAGTTTCCTTGAAAAAAATTATTTTTCTACATAAATAACCTGACATCATTTTCCTACATGTGGATCATTATATTACATAGTGTTGAAAAAAATATGGTATTTCATTTTTTGAGAAGGTGAATGAGGTGACAAGACCCCATACTTGTATTTGTATTTATTTTCAATAAGGGGTAGTAATTTAACCATTGATATTTACATGAGGTGTGTTTCATGGAACTGATCATAAAATTCAATGGAGAATAATGAAGTTCCCAAGTGTTAAATTGTATTTATAGTCAGTAAGAAAATATTTTTTTGATGAAAGAATTGACGATTCTTATAGGAATGGTATTGGATGTAATTGTTAAAAATAAATCAAAGTATATATATTGAGTTATATTATTCCACGGTAAATGGAAAATTGAGATTTGGTGTCGTTGGTTGAAGACCATGGTTGGAATACTTTAAAGAACCATCAAATATAATGATTGATTTGCATCCCAACAAGGGAACTAGAGTAATGTATTAGTGAATGTAAAGAAACTATCTATAACACCTTGGAATAGTTTATTTCTATGTTGATAATTCATGGAGATGTTTTTATAAGTCACTAATTCAATGTGAAGGACTTTTTTAATATTCATACTACGGTTAATCTATGTGGTCAATCAATATGCATCGTGTAGTAAATAATTAATGATTGATTTTTTTTTCATATTTTCAATTCAACATGGTCTATTGATTGTATCATTGTCAATGCACATGATAAATGATTTTTATAATCATTCAATCTATACATTAAATTTTAAATTTATTTGTACATGTGATCGATTCATACAAAGACTTGTAGTCAATAGTTTGTTTTTGCGATTTAATTTTGCTTCGACTATGGATAAACCATATAGTTACATGACTATTTTGCATGTTAATAATTGGGGTTAAAGGGTTATAAATTTGGTCACATCTTCTGTAATATACCTCACAATCGATATTTATGGAGGAATGTATTATACACCGTCACACATATACATTGAGAATTTATGATGGTTCTATTGGGTGAATAAATACATTTATAGATTTTTCATATTCTGAAGATGTAATGATCAGATGATGTTATAGAGGCATTGTATGAATAATTTAAATATCATGATAAACTAAATTATAATGATTCAAGATAATAAAGAAGTACATCAATCCAAGGGAGAAGCTGGACAAGGAGATGCGTTCCAAGTATTAACATGATTCCCACATGGAATATTTTTACAATGATATGGATATGGATATTTTGAATGGATTAAGGAATACAATTTTATGGGAAATTAAAAAGAGGATATATAAAGATTCCTTAGATAATATTTGATCAATATTTCAAAATATTTTGAAAAAAAGAGAATATCATTGAATAGTTCAAATGTGGAGATAAACTGTAATAAAAGATCAAGGATTTTCAAAATTTTAATATAGAAGATATTTCCCCTTGTTTATTTATAATAAATGTAACCAATTTTCAATAATAGATAATTGTTTGAAATCATGATTTAATATTTATGAATTATGAGTAACGATACAATATTTATATTAATGAGAGAGTAGGAGTCTAAAGATAAAAAATATATTATTGGAGAAAAATTATTGTTTTCCGAGTTTCTAAAATAACTATGTCTTAAAACATTAAAAATTTGAAATGAGTTTTGAGACTATAAATTATAATAATTATTTTACCCTATAAAATATCAGGAAGTTATTGTACATGGCTGAAACAAATTCCATTCACTCAAAGTGGAATGTCATTAAAAGCATGCTATAGAGAATCCATGAATAAGAAAAAGATATTTCCAGTACTAAAGAAGAGCTAAATAAGAGACTATGATGGGGTAGTATAACTAATCTCTATTGGTAACTATGGTATATATCATGTCTCTATAAGAATTTTTGTTGGAATTTATAACCAACTTCTACTATAAACAATTGGATATTTTTTATACAATTCATTTGGGGAGTATAACCATAATGTAAAGTAGTATTATTTTATAATGAAGTCTATAAATAATATATTCTATTATCTCTTTCTACCATTACTACTATACATGAGGTTTATATGGGATAGAATATTGGGAGGATCTAATTTTATTAAAAAAAACCTTTTAGAAAATTTTAAAAAGAACACATAATGTTTTTATAGTATTTTGTAGGATAAATATCACAGTCTATTCTTTAGTCTTCTATACTCGATGAGAATACTAGTATTCACTAAGGATCTAACTTTTTATAGGAATAAATAATCCTCTTAGAGACATACTTTTTACTCATCTTGTTGTATATCCTAATTATAATCATACATTTTTCTCACCTTGTGGTATACCCCTAAGTAAATTTTAAAGGAGTCACAACCCAGCTAGATTTTTTCTGAGGGTCACAACCTAACCATTATTTTTAATTGGCAGAATAACCTAGTAAGATATATTTTTTAGGGGAAAAATATTAATCCAACTCTAGCATAAAAAACATATGATAAAAAGAAACAATAATGAAACCCTATAATAATTAAGAATAGAAGTGTGGAAGATTATGATAAATCTTTATGTAGCTAAATATCATAAATTACTCTAGTAGTAGATAATCAATCGAAAAAGTCATTCATGATCGTACTAGTGAAACAATATTCACTATAGATACTCAATAATTTGTAATTCTCATATTAACTTTTTATTCCTCTATATGTTTATTCTCTCCCTTGAATAATCTTCAATGAGTTTATTTTTTCATTTTCCCATTTGATCGCATTCCAAGGGATTAATACCACATTATTAAATTATGATATCTTATTGAGTGTGAATGACTTTTTATATAACCAATCACATATTTCCATATTATAAAATAATAACATTTAGAAAAATACCACTTATATATAATTTGGATCATCATACTTATTATAATTGAATTATCATACACATTTTTTCCTCAATAAATAATTCCAAAATACTTCCTCTATGGTCATTAACACGAATATTCATTTTAAAAATAATAAAAAATAAAAAATATATATATATGAATAAAAAATGTAATATAAAATTGATATTGAAATACAGTATCATTTCACAAATATTGTATGTGTGGATTTATAAATACATTATGATAAAAAAATTATTAATATTTTCAACCATTTATATTTAACAAATAAAAATAGTGTAAAAAATATCTTTTATTGACATGTAGAAATAATGATGAATACCAAATGATGTTGTGGTCCTATGAAATAGTCGTATATTTTATAACCAATGGATGTAAATTCTTTCTACTACTAGTCTTAGAACTTATCTAGCAATTATAATGTGATATCCTTATAGTTCAAGTGCGGCAACCACCAAGGAAGGGGCTACCATTTGTTGTGTAAGTGTTATTACTTGTTATGATAGTTATACCATTAGTAAATAATTGGTTTTCTACCACTATCATTGAATAACTACTATCTATATAAGGATGTGTTTTTACCATTATAAGGATAAGTAATCTACTAATATTTATAATAGTATTCTACCATTATTTTAAATTAGAGAATGTTTGGAGTATATTTATCCATATAAGACGAAATAGGAAATATAACCACACAAGGGTTACCTGATAGCTCACGTGCATAGAGGTAAACAATAAATTCCATATGTTATACATAGGTAACATGAAAATTAAACTACAAACATAAAGGTAATGATTGTACTTTAATTAGGTACAACATATAAGACATAGTGGAAGTTAACAATGCACAAAGGTATATTATGTTTTTTACACTATGTAAGTGTAATTTATATGATCAAAATATTATGTAGGGGTATATGAAAATTGAAAAAGGGTAATCAACTATTTCTAAAAATTAAGTAAGGTTAAGTCAAATATCACGTAAGGGTAACTCACATTTTATATAAACTCTGTAAGTGTATAGAAAAAAAGGTTATAGTAAACATTAATAAGGGTAGTTTAAAGATATGTAAGGGTAAATGGAAAAATTAATTTCTTATATAAGGGTACATCTAAGCTTGTGTAAACATAATAAAGGGGGTTTTAAACACACAGATGTGTAAAAATAATCGATGTAAGGGTAAAAGAGAGTTGTGTAAGAGTAAATTAAATACATATAAATACTATAAATATATTTTATAAAAATAATATATTTTAATAATATTAAAAATAAATGGTGAATTAAATTAATAAAATTAAATATTATCAATTAAAATATTTTTAATAATTACTTTTGAATTATAGAATTATAATTTAATTAATCAATAAAACAAATATGATACAACAAAAAACATAACTCTCAACACAGAAATCAAGAACATTAATAGATTATGGGGGATGAAATATAAAGAAAAAACTCACAATGAAGACGACTAATTCACCCCCTCTCATTGGTCAATTTGGCCCAAGATTTTACAGTTAGTATTTTCATGGTATTTTTTTGTTCTACTTAGCTAGGAAACCCTATGAATTAAGATACCAGAGAAATAGGGTTGGGTTAATCAATATTATGGATTTTGGAAAAAGTTACACACGCAACTATCTATGAATTGTATATGTTTTGATGGGTATGATTTTTTATAAAAATAGAAATGTGGGGAGTGAAATGAAAAAGTATACTCATTTCTTAGTAAAATATGAATCTTTTTCACAGTAATAGTTATGATGAGTATGAAAGGAGTTATAATTTTAGTGGGAGAGAATTTTAATAAATTTTCTTATTAAATGATTATAGAATGTTAGATTAGATTGATAAAATATTCTATTATTGAAAAATATAGTCATCATCATCATCTATATTTAACTTTAGGTTAATTTTCGAAAAATAAAAACTAAATGTAATTAACTTCCTTGACTAGTACCATAACTTGAGGATAGTTTTCAAGATTGAAGGAAAATTATATATGTTGAAACATTCATTTACAAAGAAAACAATTGGTGATTCCATTATGAAAATAGTGTAAGATGACAATGATATGAAATTAAAAGATTAAATAGAGGTCTCTATAGTCATTGTGGTAACGATGAAGTCTATTTTCCAAAAAGAAACATGATACCATGGATACTCGGAATATGATAGATAACATAAAAGATTATATCATGATAAAACTATGAATGAAATGTATGGACTATCAAAGGATCATGCAAGGAGTAAATTATAAGAATGAACATTAGAATCCACTAATGTGTACAATATTATTGGGCACATCAATTATTTATAGTGGAAAGGTTTACCTCTAATTCTTGAGCAATCAAAATATTTCATTCCGCATTCACTTCCAGAAAGGATTTGAATGTTTTTATTTATTTATAAAATGAATAACTTCAATAAAACCTTAAATAATCTCTTTAATATACAAATGATTTATGAGTAATACATGGTTAATACAGAATAAAGTTCTATGTTGATGGTATATAAATAGAAGGTAATTTATTTTCTTAATAAATAATATAAAATAGGATTTAGAGAGTGCACCCCATTGGATAAGGTGAAAAGGAGGGATAAGGATTTTATTATGAGAAAATTATTTATTGGGTAAGGAATATTTTATATTATTTTAAGGGTTGTAAAAGGACATGTTGAGATGCTACTCCGGGTATTATTTTTTAGAATTAAATTATTATATTATGATAGGTATATGATACCAACTATAGATTTTATAATATCTTTCTATATATAAGAGGATAAAAATAAAGAAATAATTGAGTGAAAAACCTTAAAGATATACTTCATGTACTAGAGTAAATATATTAATGCAATAAAAACATAGATTATTCAATATTAAAAAAGTTTTAAAAATATTTTTAATTTTAATCTTATTTTTCTCTTGAAAGATACACTAAACATTTTCTATTTAATTAAATTTGATGAATTTATTTTTTAATCAGAGTTTATGAATTATTAAATTATATAACATGTTTTAAGGGAGAAAATGAAAAATGGATATTTCCAACACATAAAATATCATATTCTTTATTTGTAAAATATTAATACTAAAATAAAATAAGTGATATTTCCTAAAACAATGATGTTTTTGTTTCATATCACGACATTCTGAATAGAATATTCTATTTCTAATTATAGTTTTAGTATGTTAAAATTTTGAGAAATTTAAGGATAAAAATTTAATAGTAATACGATTTTTAAAATAATGGGAGTATTTACCTAAAATTCAAACAAATTTAGGATGTGTAGTTGTAAAAAAATGTAAAGTGATAGTTTTAGTCACCATGAAGAAATATAAATCCCTTTTTCCTAGTGAATCATACCAATGAAATTAAAAGTGAATGTTTTTTTATCCAAAAGGAGTTTAATATGTGACGTTGAATAAGAGTATAAATTGTTAAAATATTATTTATGGATCATTTTTAGTGAAATAGGTTCCAATGATAATAATGTTAAGAATAAAATTATTTTTAAATATGTAAAAAATGTTGTCATTATAAATTTATATATTTTTAATTTAAGGATTTTGAATATGTTAAATGTGTTTAAGACTTGTGAATATATTTCCAAAATGTCATTATTATTCAAATTGGCATCTTTAATAGATGTTATTCACTAAAATAGTTAAGTGGGAGTGTTTTTTCAAGTGGTTATATAGTTATGGGTAGATAATTACATATATATGTAATGAGTGAACAGAAACCCTCAAATTTCAACAGACATAAGATTGACCATATATGATTTGGTAAACACTTTCTTATGGATGGTTTTGTTATGTATTTTTAAAAATATTTATGAATAGAAAATGTATCATATAAGTGTAATTATCTAATTTATCATTCATTCAAATTGGATTTATATATGTATATATTAATATAAAGTTCATAAATTATAATGATTATTGGCCTATAAATGTTTGAACTTGTGTTATCCCTAGATAATTTTGACCATGAAGTATTATAGGGTATTATGAAATGTTACGTTTAATATGAGTTGGATACTCATACAAGGATAATGTGTATGACCATGAGTCACAAAAAATGAAAGGTTATTTTGCGTGCAATGGAAAACCCACATTGCATACTACATGGGCTGTCATACACTTTGTCATTGGTATATGAGGGTGTTCATGACTCATATAAGGTACCCACTACTTGAGAGTGGAGTGATATATAGAATGAGAACTTTGATAAATTGATACATTTCTTACATAATTTATTAAATAACAATGGGGTGGGTATGTATGTTGTTGATCATGTCATTGGTTAAATGTCAACCAATATGATATTTTTCATTTAATATGATGCGTATGAAATCTTAGACCGCAATTTCAATAGACTATAGAGTTTTACATTGCACATCAATAGTGCCCATGATGCGCTTATCTATTAGGATAAGGGTAATGTGATTTTATTTTCTATATAGGCATAATGACATGTGATGTATTCATTATCCAATTTACTATATACATGGAGTGTTGAGAACATATGAGTTGGATATATGAGATCTACAAAATTTATATCCCAAGGTCACTTGATAACTTATTTAAAGGGAAAATAAATGTATATAATCCATAATGAGATGAAAGTAGGGAAAGTTGGTACAAATACACACATTTTTTATTAATATCATGCCCGATCCATTTTAAACTTGAGTAACATTGCTTAATTTTTAGAGGCCCATATTTACATACATAAATGAATCCATTGGATTATATTTGTTTTCAATTCAATTAATGTTAGTGGGGTAACATATTATTTTTCACTATATAGGGAATGAGTTTAACTCATAGTGCTACTCTAAATATGTTTAAGAGTTTCTCCATATGATATTTAGATTGGTATTAATGAGGTATTTTATACAGTATGATATAATGGAAAGTTAGTGATGGTTTTAAAAATGTGTTTTTTAGGATATGAAAAAGGGTTTTTGACTTCACAAGTTATTTTATATGATACAATATATGGTAAATTGGAATAAATTATTTTAGGTTTTAGTAAAAGTTAGTGATTAAATGAAATATTCTGAAAAGAAACTATTTCATGTGACACATTTTGGTGATTTCTTCCTTGAGGTTATGTTTCCATATAACAAACTATTAATAAATAATATGAGATTACATTGTTGAAAAAATATTCTCAGAGAAATAAATAATGATACATTGGAACAATATTATGATGGGAATATCATATGTGCAACTTGTATCCAATTATGATCATTTGTTTTTTTATTTTCATTGACAATAAATATATCATCAAAATATAATTACATAAGGTGTAATTTAAAAGGATATTAATGCATATGATATATGTATTGACTAAGATATTAAATCATGCATAATAAATATGGATTTAATACAAAAAATCTCAAGGGATATCCTCAATATCCCAATAAGTAGAACTTGTTACTGTGATGGAAATTGGGTGTGAGAAAGTTATATTGATTGAATCCCCTAACCTATTACTATATGTATCTTCCACTGTAGCATGAAAAGGAACTAGCTGACTTTGATCATTAGTGGATCTCGTTTGTATAATGAATGATAGATGTGAAACATATGGATAACTCTGGTGGTGGTAAAACATCAGGTTTCTAATTTTTTTTGTCCATAATTATGCTCATATTAAAGAGTTCATTTGTTTATAGTAGAAATTCACAATTTGGTTTTTGGTATGTAGGATATTAGAAGAAGTTATTTATTTCTATTTATAAATGTTCTATATTACCTATACATTTTAATATTAGTATATTATTTTAATCACTTTCATAATAAAGATTATGTGTTAAACATGCCCTACGAAACTGAGAAAATGGATACATTGATTCCTTACCAAATGTATACCATGATTTAATCTCTATGGGGTTGGTGTATATCTATCAAGTATGAGTAGAATGAATGTATTTAAAAATGAATTCGAAAAGTGAGCAACCATATAGAGGGATTTTTATTTTTATATATAATTTAAATATCCATTAAGAATACATCGTTGTACCTATTCAAAAATTTATATTAAGAAGAGATTCAAAAACACTGATTTTTATTTAAGTATTTCAACTTAGTAATGAAATTAAAGGGTTTTTTTATAAAATTAAATAACTGAAAACAAAATAAATTTAAAACAATAGATATCAAAATTTAAGGAAAGAAAATAAATACAAGTGCTATAGAAGAAATTATCATACATTAGGAGAATTTTCAATGAAAACCAACCCTACATATTGTTTCCTTATCACCCAATCTATCTATGATGGAAACATTTCAAGAATACATCACTTAATAACATGTGTGTTAATATGAAAAGATTAAAAAACCTTTAAATATCACCATAAATTGACTTAATCCATGTATGATTGAATGAAGTACTCTTTAACTAAGACCATAACACACTAAACCTCTTTGTTTACTCTCACACTTATTCAAAACTGTATTAATAACTATCATAAAGATAGAGGGATTAATTTAATTATTAGTATTAAGAGGAAGAAAATAGGAAAGGAATAAGGATAACACAATACTTTCACCTTCCTAATCCCTTAAACCCTAATGAATTTCCATAAAAAATAAAATAAGATAAAAGTGGATTGATTTTTTAAGTTTTAGAGAAATCCACTCTATGGGTGAACACTGTATTCCCTCCATTAAAGAATAAATTTATGAGATCCAGGATATAAGAAAACAAATTTATATAATATAAAAAAATAATACATAAAAAAGAATAATATTAATAATTTAAAATAAACCCCAAAAATTGAAAAAATTCTAAATCAATCCAAATGAAGTTTGAGAAGACATATTTTGAATCATTTAATGTGGAATTGAGAAAATGTTTAAGTTTGAATCATGGTCACTTCAATACAAATTAATGAATTTTTGTTCTAATGTAATCCTTCCTTGGATCAAATATATGTGGAGAAATAGAGATTTCAAGATTTCTCCATGGTAAGATTTGTCTTAAATATTCCATGATGTGTGAAATTCCATCACAATCACTATATTTTATGATTATTGGATGGATTCGAAATGGGATCTATTATAAGGTACCTCCAAATTATTGCATACATGAAAAATTTATGATTTTCTAAAATTTCCAATAAATATATAATTTTTCATTTATATGGTTTTAGTAATACGTGGGTAATAAAAATATGCGATTAATCTAATATGAGTCTTGGTATATCAGTCAAAATGGAGATATTGTATATATAATATCTTTGAATTACTACCACATTCACTTGAATTATTCTGAAATGATGACTAGAACAAGAGATTATTCCTATAGAACTACTTGTATGACCCATTGAATATGATGAGACATTCTTTTAATATGATTTAGGGCCATGATATGGGAGTTTATTTTGACATGAGGGGAATTTAATCAGACATGAGCCTTAATTATTACAGTGTCATCTTACAGGACAAATTTTTTGATTCTAACACTGTGAATGATCCTTTAATTTAATGACTCATAACACATATCATCGAGTGTTATTCTTATATAGTGATTATGATCCATGATATATCAAACTCATGTGTTGGTATCAAGGATTAATCTAATACAGATCCCATTTTTCTTATTTAATCATATTTATGTCTTTGTAATTATTGTCTAATGCAATATAGCCTCTGAGATATCAATTTTAATTTTATGTAAAGTCATAATAACCATCCAAAATCAAATTCCCACCCAACAATTAATGTAGTATTTTATTTGTAGAATCCCTGAAATAAATAATCCTTCTAAAAATAATGAATTTAATTTTTTCCAATTTAAGTCATGATTATTACCAAATATTAAAAATGATTTTATTATAATGATTAATATGAAACATGGGGATAATTTACATTAAATATAAAAAATAAACCTGGAATAATTTATTTTTATCACTCCCCAAACACATTCAATTACAATCCTATGAAATTAAACAAACATCATAAAAATGATCAAACTTACAACCATAAACACATAAATTAATCAAATGGAAAGGAACTAATTCACCCCATATTTAAAATTATCACACTTCTCCATATATGTAAGGTTCACTACATCTCCTCAAATCATCATGTTTTATCATTATAATAGTTCCCATTATTTAAATAAACTGCATCTCATGAAATTATTCCCTTATCTCTCCACAAATGTGTTAAATAGTGTTACGATAATTCTTAGAGTGATTATTATTAAGCATAGGCTTGTCATGGTTCTACATTCTATTCTTTAAGAGGAATGTGTGATACTCATGATGAATGTAAACATGTTTTTATAGGGTTTATGGGTTGTTAGGATTTAAATGTGGAATATTTTGATGTAGAATAAAGAGTTATTATTTATAAATAAAGTGTAAATTAATTTCAAACCAATGCAACATAGTGAATATAGTCTCACTAATTTCATAAAAAATTTATAACTCCCAATTCCCTTTTCCCTTTTTTCCTTTTATACTTCCTAAAAGTAATGCTCTTTATAAATTAAGGAAATATCCTATTTTTTCTTTTTTAATTATATTTTTATTATCGTTTTATTATTTTTTCATATACATATCTTTTTGGAAATTAAGAAAGAAGAAAAAAATAGTATTTATCTTAAAACCACTATAACCATAACCATATATAAAGGAACCTCACACTCAACCCAAAATACTGAACTTCGTCCCAAGATTAACAATGACCACTACATCTATATTATAAATAGATGGAAATATAACATGAAATAAACCAAAGGGATAAGTATACAGGGGTTAATATATATTGTAACGTGGCTTACATAATGGATGTTCATGGTTTCTATGGGTTAAATTAGTTCAAATGTAATAATTTCTAAAAACTACATTTTATAGTATAATTTTCACTAAACTATGGCCTCAATAATAGTTAGAACAATTAAATCCAATAGATTAAAATAATAATCCTGGAATTCTCTTGTTTTACATAAATTCCAATACTCTCATAAAATGGGTTATAAGAATAAATATTTCAAAAATTCTTATAATGTCACTAGGTTATGGAGTTAAAAATTTGGGAAAATAATTTCATTACATAAACATTAATATATCTCTTTCTCAAAAAGGACAAGTCCCAGAACTATAAAATAAATTACATATCAATATTTATTTAAATCCATTAATTTTAAAAAATTAATTTCAAAACTAGTGAAACCCTAAAGATTTTAAAGACCTCTTATCCTAGTATGATTGATATAAATATGTAATTTATTTTTATTTAAAAAAATATTGCATAAAGTAAAATTGATAAAGAACTATGTAATTTTCCAAAACAAGTTGAGATACCCCCACAATCATAAATTATACCTCATTTGTGTTCAAGATTAATTCTCATGAGATATTTTAGTAATTAAAAAACCATAAAAGGGAATACAACTTGATGATATTTTGTAGTGGAGGGAAGGAGTTAATATCCTATTTTTACACTAAGAACAAACAATTTTAAATATAAACAAGTAAGATAGGTTATTCAATGTAAAAAATAAAATGAGAAATCTTGAAAGAAGGAGACTCTAGGAATATTCCACAACTGAGTTCCATGTTTCAACTACATACAACTATGTTGTTTCAGTATAATAACTCTAATTAAATGGTGTGTTATACTGTTGTGATACAAACAAACACATGTTCCTTATACAAATTTTCATCACTAATAACTAGTCTATGATTTCCCTATAAACAATGTTCATCAATCCAATCCCCAAATAAATATAAAATTAGTAAATGGGTGAGAATAAATATAAATGCATCTCTATATATTTTTTATATCCCTCTAGTAGGGGTTTTATTGAATATTAATCGATTGGTTGATTCACTAAGGATATCAAGTTTCCTTCTTATTATTTATCCACATATTGGGTGATATATTATTCATTTATTAGGGCATTATTCATGGTTTTTTTGGAATAATAATCAAAATAGGAATATGTATAAAATTTTATTTGAATAAAAAAAAAGTTTAATTTAGATTTGATTCTGTCCAATTAAAATGGTCAGTTTGTTAATTTATTTCTTAATAAAGATCTAGTGGAATTTGTTTTTATTTACATCCTCTAACCATTATATTTGTAATTATATCTTCTTTTTAATTTTTATCACTTTAAATTCCTTATATAATAATAGTTGAATCAAAATTTTCATAACAAGGAGAGTTATTTTTCAAATGGTTTTAAAATAAGACAAAAAAAGTAAATCATATTTTTTCTCATCTCCCACCAATGTTCAGGATAAAATATCTTATTTCTTATTATGATAAAATGAAAATACTATTAGAATGTGTGGAATAGAATTATTTTCAAATTTTTCTTCCACTCCATCTATGTCTTTTTTTAAAAATATCATTTTTACTTATTATTATTTTATTCTAACAATTTTAAAATTTTCTCCTTGTATGATTGGGTTGTTATGGTCATAATTATCATAGTATTTTTAAGTTCTATTATATTTATATTGTTGTACTTAAATTATTGATCCAAAATTATGTAGTTAATTATTAATAGTTTATTTTTATAACATTGGTTCTTCTGTAGCTTGATTTTATAAGGGATTTTAATTATAATATTTTAGTTTTTAATTGACATAGATATAATATTCCTCCCATATATTGGTGTCGAACTTCAGTTTCCAATTATCAGAACATTTATTTTCATTTATGGGTTATAATTTTTAGATAGAGTGGTTAATTGTAAATTAATGGGTTTGGTATGCATCTTTGACATTGGTGGTGATTTTAACAACTTCTTTAAACCCATAATATTATTATAGTACATTACTATTGAATCAAAACAAAATTTTATCCTATCCTAAAAGAATATATATATATATATATATATATATGAAAAGAATGGATAATAAAAAAGAAAAAATTTGAGACTATATATAGTTGTGAAAAAATAATGCAAGCAAGGATTGGATATTTAATAATAGAACAGAATTTGATAGGAAAAAACAATAAAAATAATTTTTGATCATTAAGTATATTTTAAAAGTAATTAAAATATATATTTATGTAATAAATATCTCTAAATAATTTTATTAATATGATATCTTAGGTTATATTCAAGGGAGAGTTTTGATGAACTTTGAAACAATATTACAATATTATATGTCCATTATCACCAACCTATTGGATTGTATGGTATGAATAATAATTAATATAATATGAAAAATATATGGTCTACACAAATATAAATTAAATCCATTAATTATCAAATTATTATCATTGAAAATAAATATTATTTGAAAATAAAAATGTTATTTTTTTTAAAAAAATTGTGTTTATGATTTCATTTTATGTTGTATAAATATATTAAATTAATCAAAATTGGTGATTTATTTTAATAAAAAAATATTTTTTATTTGATTATATTCTTTGAAAATTGAAAAACAAAATTGTGAATAAAATATTAATAAATACAGTTTTTGCTTAAAAATGCATTTTTTCTTGAGAAAATCAGTTTTTGTCCCACTTTCATGATTAAATTAAAATTACACTCATATATATATATATATTGGAATTGTATAAGAAAAAACATAAATTCATATTTATAAATTTTAGTTTTATATTTGGTAATTATGCCCCTTTTATTTTCGGTCATTATGAATAGAATACTGATAAAATTTATCACCTCGGTAAAATGTACATAGACTTTATCTTGATTAAAAATAACTAATATAAACATA
The DNA here is from genome assembly GCA_963277665.1 of Viscum album. Taxonomy (NCBI): domain Eukaryota; kingdom Viridiplantae; phylum Streptophyta; class Magnoliopsida; order Santalales; family Viscaceae; genus Viscum; species Viscum album. The sequence continues at coordinate 1,312,408,042 of OY728126.1, read as the reverse complement.
ATATTTCCTCAAAATTCTTTTTTAGTGAAGTTAATTCGGGCCATAACACATATGTTATGAAATTTTTTTATTGTGTTGAGAATCTTCATTGAAAAGGAAATATATTATTAAAATTAAAGAAAGTTACAAAATAACATTTTATTTGTTTTTAATAACTCTTTTAAGTCCATATAAAAAGAAAAAGATATTATGAATGGATATAAGTGTCTATTTTGAAATTTATAAAGGTTATTTCATGTTTTTTATGTTATAGTAATCATATAGTGTAATTAATTTCTTAATAAACATTGATGTAATATTTCACCACTTTTTAAAAATATATAAAATATTACTTAAAATATATTAAACATGATATAATTTGATTGAATTAATGTAATCCAAATTTTTTATAGATATATATGATGTATCAGGGAGGTTTGAAAGCATTATATTCCAATTTTACCTTATTCTTGATGTATTTAAAGTAAAATTAAATCAATAGTTTCAATTTTTTTAACAAAGATATTTAATCAAAATAATATTTTATTAAATTCATTAATTTCTTTTAAATAGCATTAAATAATGGAAATTTTTTTTTATATGGTAAAAAATTCAAAAATTATACATTTTTACTCCAATTTTCACCTTATAAATACAAATTAAAATCTTTTAATATTGAAGAATATGTTTCTATTATTAAAATTAGAATTGGTTAATTAGGGGTTAATTATAATGATATGGTTTAAAATTACCCCAAATGTAATATTTATTATAATTTTTGATTGGTTTTCAACCATATACCCCCATATATTATAATAAATTTAATTTTAATGTATTTTTCTTGAGAAATAATTTTTTATAATGTAATATTTTGGAAAATTACAAAATTTTCCCTCACCTAAATTATAAATGGACTCATCCTCCCACACTTAATTACACTAATTTGTGCCTTATAGATAGACCATACAATATAAATTTATTTTATAAAATTTTATAACCATAATATAGAGGTGCTATTTTTACTAACAGACAAACCCTAGGACCCATTATAATATATCAAAAGGAGTCATTTCTAGGAAGAGATAATCGAATAAATTGATAGTTTGGACTAAATAAAATCCTAATTAATAAAATTGAAATGGTAAAAAAAGGTTTTGGATCTAGGCGGTGATTTTAACTACGCTGCCCCTTCCCCCTCAATGGTGGAGAGACCTTCACCATCCCTTTTTGGTGAAAAAACCTTTTTCTTCTCCCTCTTGACTAACCTATAACTTCATCCTCCCTTCCCCTAGATTTTGATATTCCCTGAAGTCCATGAGTTGTTATATAGATTCCTAAAACTATCGATCTCTTCCCTATAATTCACAGAAACATCTTCCCATATGGATTAGATAGTGATTGCACGATTCAAGAAACGATGTCTGCTGGTGGACACTTTTGACCATCATAGTTTTTGGATCTGGGGGTTTACAAGACCAGGATATGGTTGGACTTATTGATTTCAAGCACATCATTGGTAGGTTTCTATCTAAGGAAGACCTTATTCTAGAATGGTCATGTTCTCCCCACATCAATGATGGTTCTAGATTCATCCTCTTTTAGTGCCTTATTAATTCCATATTAAACATGTTTCAATGAATACAAATATCTGGGTAAGATTCTCAGAAATTCGTTATCCATTTTAAAATCTTGTGATCCATTGAATAATGGGAAACCTCATGGGTCTCTATCTATTATCTAATAGAAGGATTAGGGATACTTGTCACCCAATTTCTACGCAAATATTATTTGAATATGAAATTTCAACTTTTCCTACTATGTTTATATGGGTTATTTTAAAAGTTCAGTTTCATTAAAAAAATACATTCTGTCAGAATCCGAGTTTGATTTCTATTCTATTTGCATGAAAATCGGAAATTTTACAGCACTGTGTAGGTGTTGGAGGTTTACAATCAATCATTCATTGGTGATGGGTTCTAAGATCATTGATGAGAGAAGAAAAACTCATACGGGCAGGGATCCTATTGGGAAAGATCATATCTTTGGGCACACTATTGATTAGGGAAACACATGTGGTCTTATTAAGGATGCACCATAGAGAACAAGATGGTCTGCATTAACCCAAAATACTTAGATATAAATTATAATTCCAACATAAAACTAGAGGGGGTGTGTGAACTAGGATATGGGGAGGTTCTTTTCTGTTCAGAAGATCAAGGGTATAGGCTTCCCCTTGGAGAAACAAATTCCCAGTTCAACCATTAAACTGATGGAGTTTTCTCTGGAGACAAGAGTCAATAACATATTTTTAAGGCTGTATCATGATTTGGGGACTTCCATGTTGAAATTTACTGCTATATATGTTCCATATTCCTAGATGTCTCTCTCCTTCACTGAGTTAGTCAAGAAGGGCGAGTTGGTTAATGGTTAGGTGGGTAATCAGGTTGATTCTCATAATAACGAATGTGTTCACACTGAAGTAAGAGTGATAATAGCTGTGATTAACTCCCTTGATCTGAATGTGATAGTGTCTCTAGGTTAGGGAGTGACTGTACGATGTGAAGCATCAAAGTCATTTAAGTCACAGTTTTTTTGTTTCTTTGGATGGTGTTGGAAAACTGAATGTGTATCCTAAAGGATGCTAAACCATCATCCAATTAAATAAAATAAATCATGTTTGATATTGATCTCAAGAATCATGATTTTAAACTAATAAAGAATAATGAGAAATTTCACGGTCACACTTTGGTTGGAGGTGGCTCAGGAAATGGAAAGATAGGAAAGACACTCCTTAAGGATTTCATGATCCACAGGGAGGAGTTAAGACCTAAAATGGAATGCTCAAATACCCCAAAAACAATTATAACCAGATCTTCAGGTAGGATAAAGAGTAACGAAATTGAATCCAAATCTTGGGAAAAAATAAAAGTGTGGCCACTCAAAATGAAAAGCTACATGATGAACACATTGATTCTAAAGAACCAAAGAATAATCCTGAGCTTTTTATTCACTTAAATGAAGAAATGTAGGTTGAGACCTTGGATCTCATGGATTCAAAAAATGGGAAGGATAATATCATATATTGGGAACATTGTGTTAATTCCAATAAAGTTAAAATGACTTGGATCAACAAACAAGACAATATCTTAACTTTCAAATTCAATGGAAGGATGATCAGTGCAGAGGAATACATCAAATCATGGGACACGATTGCCACTAATTTTGTGTATATTATCACAAATGATCAATATTTTGTGGTTTGTGATCTTCAATAAGGATTATAACGTGTAAGTAAATCAAGTAATATTACAATAATTTTCAATGAATATGTCACCTCCTTTAGAATTTAACTTCTTTTATCCTGAGCATGTTTGGTTTTTCTCTTGGAATTATTTAATCTAGTTTTAATTTTTTATGCATCACACTTATCTCTTTAAAGTGATTTTTAGAAAATAAAAAAAGACATATTGGGGTGTAATCGACGTAACCAATCACTTTTCTTTTACACTCATATTTAATTCCTCTAAATCTATTAAATTTTTCACAAAATAATAAATTTGGTATCCTAAATATTATAAAATGTAATTATTAATATTAAAACACCATTATAAACTCTTTTCCCTCAAACAATACGTGAAAGCATCACTTGTGTGTATGTACGACTTACCATCTCTACATAGCGATACAATTCATTTATCATCTCCAACTTTTATGGATTAGTATTGTGACGGGTTTAATGTTTAAATATGATCTCTATGACATATATATACTCCAGGAATGATAATATCATATTTACCATCTTACCATCCAATCTTTTAGGAAATGATAACATCACTCATGCATACATATTAACTACCATCTCTATAATGCGATGCGATTCATTTTTCATTTATATTTCACATGGATGGTAATAATACAGAATTTGATGAATATATATGATTTATATGACATATATGATATAATAATTATTGTATAATTTTTAATTATTATTTAAGATTATTTCATTCTATCGTTCAAAAAAGGAAGCAACATTCATGCATATGTACGACCTACCATCTATTTAAATGGTGTGATTCTCTTATATATATATATAAATTTTATGAATGATTATACATATGTATATAATGAATATATATTATATTTATACAATGATTAACATTGTAAAAATTAAGTAATAATGGTCAAAGTATAAGGACCAGGACTATCGAACCGAAACATGCATGGAAAATGAAGCTTTTATAACCAAAAATTGAGATTATAATGAAAAATTATCAATAAATAAGTGATACGATTTTATAAATAAATCATACATAGTTTAATAGTTATGAAAATTATTATGGATTAAATTTATAATAAATCCATATTTTTTTTACATGATGTCTTCATGTGAACATGGAATGAAGATACATAAGGCAAGTGATTATTTCACAATCTATTCATTATTCAAGATTGTTTATATTTAAGTTTACAGTTGTAATATTTATATTCCATTTTATGATTTATTAAAATAGTATCTATTTTTTAATATTTTCCTATAATAATTTAAAATATTTTTACCCATGTTTGTTTTTTTGGAAAATGGTTTAAAAAGAATCTGGTTTTTTTCCCAACGAGGCACTTTTTTTACTTTTTTTTGAAAAATTGAATGAATGTATTTTAAGATATATTTAATGAGAGGTGTTTCCTACCATCATGATTCCTCAATTTTTAAAGAATCATTTATAGTTTCAGAACCATATTTTCGTAGAAAATGTTTTCATTTATAAGTGTGGGAATTTAGAAAATCTATCTCAAAATGGAAAGGTTATTTTCCCTAAGGATTATTCCATGTGATATTTCGAAATCATTTTCTATATAAGATGACATCCTTAGATGTTACATAATATTTACTAGTGTTTTAATCTAATGATAACATCCATACTATTTATCCGGATGGGTAATGTTTACAATTAAAAAATGAAATTTTTATGAAACCCATTGGGTTCCCATGGGTTATGATTTGGTGATGTGTTTTTGAAACCCATTTATTATCATTGGTTTTGATATGGTGAATGATTTAAAATCCTCTCAATAAATATTTCTGGTTTTATTATTAGGTATTTTGGGGATATATCTCCCTCTAATGAACATTTTAAAGTATTTTATCTCATCAGATAGTTATGGGAAACAAGTAAAAGTGATTTCTATATTATAGGAAATAAGTAGGTGTACTTGATATTTAATGGGAAACAAGTCGAATTTCATTATCCATTATGAAAAATTTGTCTATGTGATTGACATGTTATAGGATACAATTTTATATGTTTTATATATTATGGCAAACTTGTGTTCATGCCTGATTTTATATTGTTGGGAGTTATTCTTGAATTATGAGATGGTCTCAATACTTATGAGGTAACCACACATACTTATGAAATAAAATTATGGTTCATGATTAATAAATGATGAATTATAGTTTTTATGATTCATGTATTTCAAAATGACAATTTTTTATTCCAGAACTTATTTTTTTTGATTTATATTGTTTTGGGTATGAGCTTTGTAATTAAACCTATGGAATGAGATAATTTTATGGGTATATTCATTAGTATGTAGTTTTCTAATATTCTATTTACAAATACAGGGAATTAATTTCATGAGATTAAATAAAATTATCATTAATCCATTGACCCATATAAGGATATTTTTAGAAGTCTTTTGAGGTATGTCAATGGTGTAATTATTAGTCTTAATTGAAAAATTTATTGATTTTTTGGTGGATGAAAACTATGTCTCTATAAGGAATTATTTATAAGATACCTCAATAGGTATGAATAAATCATTCTATGTGAACTACATGTAGAAATTAATATTGGATATTCCCTCCATTACCTTGGTTTTATAAGAATCTAAAGACCGAGTTTCATTAAAACTTTGATAAATTACATGGTTTAAGAAATTACAGCCATCTTCATGCTAGAATTATGGGAAGAAAAATATAGGAAAGTGTTTGAATGGGACTAGTAGGTGATTTAAATATGGAAAGGTGTTTCATAAATCCCAATAATGTAGAAAGGATATTTAATGTATTGTTAATGTAATTGAGGAAAAGAATAAGAAAACTAATGAACTACTAATGATTCAATGCATCAATTGTAAAGAGTATATAAATTATGAAAAATAATAACTGAATACGATGATATTTGATGATCAAGATCAACAAAAACTGAAGACTAAATACAAAGGAAAATATCATGTGATAACGAATACCTAAGTGGTTTATGATAATGATGTGGGGGAAAGTTACACTTATCATTCACTCTATAAAAACAAATTTCTTATTTTATTTTTCATCAACCCAGTAATTTATTTTAATTTTTTTAATGGTATATTTATATCACCTTTGTAATTATATTTTTATTTAGCTATGAAAACTTATGAGGGAATAATAATATAATATCATGTCTATAGTTCTTATCCAATTGATATTTGTGTAAATTTGGTCCAAAATGTCTTTTGATTATCTCGCTTGATAAATTTTATGCGATTCTTTTCATCTTTTTTATTTCTCTATATGGATCCCAAATAAATTTTTCAGGAAGGTTAGTCAAAATTCATATTATTAATGAACCAATGTGACGATGAATATGAACTTCCAATATAAATTTATTCCGTATTGTGGGTCTGAATTCCAATATACAAAGGTCATCTATATCGAATGGTTATGAAGAAAATAATCAATAAAGATAAATCAATTGTATGGGAGTTTATTGATGTATTTATAGATGGATTTCTAGGACTTCCACTGAATTTTGACATTACATTTTAAAAAGAATTCATACCTTGTTATTTGGACGCTTTAAATAACCCTTATAAAATAGACGAACTGGATTTTTAGGAATTGAAAAAGAATCTCCAAAATAATATTGGAAATCGGTTCATTTATCCATGTGAATAACCTTGGGGTGCACTTATTCCTTTTTTAGGAATAATGATGGATCAATGTGACTCTACATTGATTATCAAGAACATAACACGATCACTACCAAGAAAAAGTACCATCTAACCTGTATTGAAGACTTATTTTAGCAACTATGATGAGATAAATATATTTCCATGAGTGAACATAATTATGGATATCAATAATTGATGGTCAAGAAGGAGGATATACCCAATATATCATTCCATTCAAGGTATGAACACTATAATTATATAGAGATTCCTATTGGTCTTATTGATGTCTATTCTATATTTATGGATTTAAGGAATAGAGTCTTTAGAAATTTCATAAGTTATTTTGTGGTATTATTTATTGATAACATAGTTTTTCATTCAATGAAAGGATGAGAATGAATTTTACTTGAGTATTGTGTTGAAGTCCCTGAGGAAGGAGAAGATTTATGAAAAATTTACAATGTGTGAATATAGGATTTATAGAATTTTATTTTTGTCACATAATTTCAAGTGTGGTTATATGAGTAGATCCTTCAAAGTTAGAAGTTATTGAGAAATTATATTCACCAACAATGGTTAGTAAAATCTACAATTTTCATAGACTGGTTGTATATTATTTATGTATTTTGAATTATTTCTCATGATTATATAATCTAATCACCAATTTGACTCAAAAGGAGACATATTCATATGGATAGAGGAATTTATGGATTATTTGAAGGAGTCAAAAATAAAGTTTGTCAGTGAAACTGTGGTAACACTACCCTATTTTTGTTAAAGTGTTGTTACATATTGTGATGTATTAGAGGAGGGATTGATATGTTTTATGATGAAAAATTATATGGTGATAGCTCATGCCTCATGACAATAGATGGTCAAATAAAAACATTACCCAACTCATTATTTTTAGGTAGAAGTGGTCATTTTTTAATTAAATGTATGTATTCATTTTCTATATAGATATAGGTTTGATATATTTAATTATCAATAATGATTATGGCATATTTTCTCTAAAAAGTACATGAATACGAGTAAAACAATATGGTTGGAGATGATTAATGATTAGGACAACCCAATACATTATAATCATGAGAAAGAGAATAAGGTGGAAGATTGTTTGAGATGAATGAATCATGCTAGATTATATATATTTTGGAAGAAAACATATCCAATATTTATGGATATACAATGTATGTATCGAAAAATAATAATGTAAAGGGATAAATATGATCTGGCTGAAATAAATTTTCATCCATCCATCTAGGTGAATATTAAATAAGTTTAAAAGGAATACATAGAGATGTAAAAAATGGTGAGAAATTTTCCTAATATTAACCTTGACTTTGATGGGTTAATATAGTTCATGAGACATGAATGTTTCTATCCCATAATATATTTGAAGGAGCTATTGAATGAGGATTATATTTCATCATTCTCTATTAATTCTATAAGTACAGTGATTTATAGATAAATAAAGGAAAATTTATAGTGGTATGAAATTAAGTGATATATTCCCGAGTATATTTCTTTGGCATTTTTTTATGAATGTTAAGTGTGAGGGAAATAAGCCTAAGGGGTTCTTACAACCATTAATATCACTTTAATGAAAATGAAAAAATGTCACTATTGACTATATCATCAGACTCCCCAAAAAATCCAAAGGCCATAATGATATATGGGTTATATTTGGTCACTATATGAAGTGGGAAATATTCTTTACTAATAGGGAACATTTAGAATCTATTCAAATTAATATAATATATATTAAGGATGTGGTAAAATAACATGAATTACCACTTTACATTGTATTTTATTAGGATCCAAGTCTTACCATGAAGTTTTGGTGAATTCTTTAGATTACCCTACATATAGAGTTATTTTACAGTGCTTCTTATCATATATATATTGATGGTTAGTTTGAGAGGATTATAGAAACTCTTGACTACTTTTAGATATCTTTATCCACATATTTAAATGGAGTACATGATCAAAATATTATTTTTGGTAGAATATTCTTATAACAACAGCTTTCAATCCATCATTTTGTTGTCTTTTTATGAAGTGCTCTATGGTTAGAAGTCCACAACTCTAGCATAATTGAATGAAGTTGGTGAAAAAATATATTATGACCTCATCAATATGTTTAAATTATAGATAAGGATAAATCTATTAAAAAACACAAAAGTGTATCTCAGATTCAACAAAAAAGTTATTTAAAAAATCATCAGAATGGTCAAGATTTTGAAGTTAGTGGAAATGTATTCCTATGGATATATCTCAAGAAGGGAGTGATTAGATTTGGAAGAAATGTAATGATAAATGACAGAAATATCATTCCTTTTTAATTTATTGATCATATCATGATAATAGCTTATCTATTGATGCATCCACCAAGACCCTCCCAAGTTCAGGATGTGTTCCATGTGTATCTTATGATGATGTAAAAAAATGATCTTTATGCATAATAAACCCATTGGTCAAAACATGGTAGAAATGTCATTCGTTAAAAAAACCGATAGATTTATTGTATTGTTTAGTAGAAGTTATATGAATTAAGACCATTAACATGGTCAACCTCTTATGGATAAGACTCCAATTTGAGGTAGCTATATAGAAACATAATAATGTGATGTGGTAGAAGTACCCGCTTCTATTTTTATCCAGGTAAAATTTTTTTGTGGTGAAATTCATTTTAAGGGGTATAAAATGTATTACCGCTTGATTTTTTTGGAATATTTAATTTTATTGAATTTTTTATGATAGTATGTGTTACACAAAAGAGAATGTTTAAATGAACCAAAAAACATTACTAAAATTTTATTTTTCAATTACCACATAGTTATTGTACTAGTGGTTGTGAATATTAATAAGAAAATTATGAAAAATAATTGTTTTACACATTTATAATATGAATTAATTACTTATAAAATGGTTATCATGGAATTGTTTTGAAAAATAAAATTCATGTTTTTTCATAAAAAATTGTTTTTATGCATCAAATGTATTTTATGTTAACATATTAAATTACTACCTATTTTTAAATTACATTAAATACATTTAGCTATTTTTTAATTGAACAAATGTTTTAAAAATTTAATATATATATTTTCTCATCATATGATATTAACAAATCCAGTTTTATAATTAAAAATATATTTTTTATAAAAAACTGTTTTGTCACATTTTTTGAACATAATATAAAATTAATTTCTTCCATTTATATGTATTTAATAATAAAAATTTTATTTAATATTTATAAAATATTGGTACAAAATTTGGTAGTCAAGCCACTTTTATTTTTGGTTAATATGAATAGTAACCGTATTATAATTTACCACCTAAGTAAAGGGTAAATCAGGTTAATATGGAATAAAAATAAGTAATAAGACCATAATATTTCCCAAAAATTGTTTTTGGGTGAATTTAATTCATCGCAAAAAACATAAGGATTGAAATTGATTTATTTAATGGACACTTATCATTGAAAATGGATTATATATTATAACAATCCAATAAAATTACAAAATATCACTCTATTTTTTTTAATATCTCTTTAGTCCAAATTGGCACAAAAGTACGTTATGAAGGAATATAAGTATCTATTATGATATTATTTAAAATTATTTGCATGAAAAAAATTATAATTAACTTTTCATAATTATAGAATGACCTTAATTTCATAAGAAAGACTAATGTAATATTTCACTATTTAATAAAAATATAAAAAACTTTTATTGAAAATAATAAAAGTGATTTAATTTGATTTATTTAATGTGACCAACGAATTTTGGAGATATATATGACATATTTGGACGTTTTTAAGTAACTATATACCAATTTACCAGTTTTTTGATATATTTGAAGTTGAATTAAATTAATAGTGTCAAAATTGACAATAATGATATTTTTTCAAAATTATAATTTATTAAATTATTTAAAAATAATAAAAAAATTGAAATAAAATAAATTAAAATTATTTGCTTTGAAATTTAATAAAATCACTATTTATGTTCCATTTCTCACTTTTTAAATAAATATTGAATTATTTTAATATAGAAAATTTGGTTATCGTAATTAAAATTAAAATATTATAACTAAGTTTTAATCAAAATGACAAGGTCTAAAAATACAGAAAACATGTCTAAATTATATTGGATAATGGTATCACTACCCTAAAACACGTAATCATATAATCTTTTTTTATTTTGACACATTTTGTTGATAATTAATTTATTAAAATTTAATCTATTGAGAAATTCCCAATGTGTCCTCAACTCCATTATAAAAGGACACCTCCTCCCTAACTTCATTACACCACATTAAGCCTACAAGATCGATCTTTATCTTAAAAAATTTATTCCAAACCTCCATAGACATATTATATAGGTTCTAGTAATCCCAAAATTCCAACCGTATATCCCTTTAGAGGACACCGAAAGGAGTAATTTTGAATAAGAGTTAATCACCTTTAACGACAAGTTTATTTTTCTACTATTTAACAAATATAAATCCAATATATATATAAAATAATAATAAATTCATTATCCTGAATATCATTAGACGTTTTTATCATTATTAAAACATCAATATAAAGCTCTTTTCCATCAACGAATAAGTGAAAGTATTACTCATGCATACGTATGGATTTCCTTATTTACAAAACGATAAAATTTATTTTTCATCCCCATATTTTATGGATGGGTATCGTTATGGTTTAAATATTTATATATTATATTTATTAAATTATGATACTTATTTAATGATAATATAAGAATTAAATTTTTACCACATTATCTATTTGTAAAGGATAACATCAATCGTGTGTACGTATGGACTACCATATCTATGAAGAAAAGCGATAAATTATTTATTTATATTTCACATGGATTGTAATAATGAATAATTTGATGAATATATATGATATATAAAATATTAATATTATTTTTGGAAGTTTAATTATAATATACATTTATTTTATTATATTACTCAAAAAATGGAGACATCATTCATGAGTAGATAAGGCCTACCATCTCCATGAATGGTGTAATTAATTTTTACATCTCTACCTTTTATAGAGGATTATAAATATATATTATTAATATTTATTACTTTTAAACTATGATTATTATTTTTTAAGTTATGGGACCATGATCAAATTGTTAGTATTGGGACTGCCGAACCAAAACAAACTTGGAAAACTAAAAGTTATCACATATAATAGTGACTTTAATAACAAATTACTAATAAAAATGTGATAAGATGTTATAAATAAATAATAAATGGTATTACAGTTATGAATATGGATATCTGATACATGTATAATAAATTTATATTTATTGCAATGTAGGTTTTAGTTTGAGCAAGGAATAGCGAGGGTTGAGGTAAGGGTTTCTTTTACAATATAAATATTATTTAAAATTTTATTTGTTTAAGTATCCTATTGGAAATATTTATCTTCCAGGTATATGTATTATATTTTTCTTTAAAAATATTGTTTAATATTATACTAAAATATTTTAAAATCATTTTTACCCTTGTTTTATTTTTAATATAATGGTTTGAAAGGAATCCTTATGTTATTTTTCAAAAGATGTACTTTAAGAAATTTCTAAAAAAATATATTGAAGGAATATTTGTTTACATATACAGCATGATATGAATTTTACACTATAATGATACATATATTTTATGAATCTTACTTTTTAAATATATAGTTTTATTTGTAAATAAAATCTTTTCTTTTTATAATTATGTAGATTTTTTTTGAAAAAAAATATTTCAAAATAGGAAGGGTGTTTCCCTCAATAATTACTCCATGTGGCCTTTAAAATATATTTTTTACTTAATATAGCATCCATTAATGTTACAAACTATTTTCTAGGGATATGATCTTAGGATACCATCATTATTCTTTCTTTGGATAGTTTGTGTCCATGATGAAAAAATGAAATCTTTATGAAACCCATTTCTTTTCCATGGGTTATGCTATGATTACATGTATGTGAAAACCATTTATTTTCATGTGTTTTGATATGATTAATGATTTATGATCACATGGAAAGAAAACTTAATGTTTTTTTATGTGATTGGTGAGACCTATATATCCCTTTAATTAATTTTACAATGTATTTTATATCATGATATAGTTATCAGAAACAAGTCAAAGTACTTGATTGGTTATGGAAAATAAGTCCATGAACTCAATCTAATATGGGAAACAAGTTGACTGGATTGATCCACTATGGAAAAAAGTAAATGTTTATAATTTTTTATGGTTAACAAGTTGATGTAGTTGATACAATATTGGAAATATATAATGATGTCTGGTCGGATAGACTTGTTATTTAACTGTGAAATATGAAATTGTTTTTATACTAATTAAGGTTCAAAACACATTTATGACATGAAAGTATGGCTCATGAATGAGTTACGATAAATTATCCATCTTATAATTCATTTTTTTAAATATTATTATTTTATTTTATAATTGATGTTTATGATATATTTTATATTATGTATGAACATTTTTACGAATAGTCATGATCTCATGTAGTTTTTATTTTCTAGAATATTAAAATGATCATAAATTTATATCATCCATTTTTACCTATAATTATTTAATACGATCACCCTTTTATTATGTTTCCATCACCAAGTTATGAATAATATTTTTAGTAGGGCATGACTATAGTGCTTACTATGTGGGAAGATATTTATGGAAGATTTTAAATATGATTCATAAAATAAAAATATTATATCTCTTATATCCCAAGATTATAAATCATTAAGGTTATAGATTGGATATTTTTTTAATGTATTGAAAATTAATTTAAATAGATATAATATTTGTTTTTAAAAATATCTTGAAGATATATTAATGATCCCCTATGAAATCAGCTTGGGTGGTGACCATTAGTTTTTCCCTTGATGATCATCATAAACATTCACTATTAGTTAGTTTATTTTTAATTATTATAGTTTTGGAAATTATTAATAAATTAAAATCATTAAAGATAAAATGATGTTAAAAATTAAATTTAAAAAAATATGAATGGGAAATATTAGTGAAGAATGTTTCAATCCTTGGAAGAATTACTAATTAAATATTCACATACGCATTTTTTTGTCCATATAACTCCCAATTAATTATAGAATCCATTCAAGAATAAATCTATTTATCACTTGTGTGGGAATTCGTATTGTACCAAAAACATTCACGTTCATAAAAAATTCAACACTTGCATGGGAGTGTGAAAGAGGGACTCCTAAATTAAAAGTACCCCTCACTCATCCACTTGGTGTGATGCCAAATCCATTAAAACCCACCATAATAACCATGATAGTGATATAGATAACACACTAATTAAATATGATTAAGTGGAAAAAAATATAATATGAAAATGTGTGAAGGGCCACCATCAATAACCCAACTCAGTTAAACAGTCATGGTTTCCAAAAATGAATATAATATGGATGTAGATTTAATATTATATTTATGTTTCTTATAAATCCCTCCATGTGTGAACTTGGTTTTACATATTTTCAATAATTTGTGTATGAGATTACTAATATGAAGAAATAATTGACCTCATGGAAGAAATGAAAACAACAATAAGAAACAAAATTAATTAAAATAAATTTAAAAATATAGAAAATCCAAAACTAATCAAAATAAAGGCCAAGAGTAAAGGTTCAAAATTCATTATAATGGAATGGTAATTTTTTTTAAATAGTCTTTATAGTATCATTACAACATACTGATGAATTTTAGTGCATCTAAATTAATACCTTAGATCTCATATATATGGAACAACATATGGGTATGCATTTTTCATTAGTAATATTATTCATTAATTTTCCATGATGTTTTCAATTTCATTATGATCACTCTTGAATCTAATTTTTATATGCATACCACATGTCATATTTGAATAGATATTTAAAATTTTATATAGAGAAGATTAATTTAGGAATTTTTGAAATGACTGATCCCCATAAATCATTGTGTAATTTATTATTTTAATCATCTCATAGAAATGAAATATGAGGATAATTAGATTAAATGAATGGTTGATCAATAATTGGGGGTTGTATGAGACATGATATCCCATAGGGATAATCATATATAATACTTAAATTAGTTTGCAATAATTCCTAGAAAATGAGTTTTTTCATATGTATATAAATGAACAACCCTTTTTATATGATTCAACCAGCTTATTATCAGACATGTGGATATTCCACAAGAGTTCATTATAACATGAATGACAATAAATATAATAATATAAACAATTATTCAGATATGAAATTTCTGTATGGACTTCTTAATTGTTACCCAACACCATCCCCTTCACGTTAATGTCATAGAGTGCCTATCACAGGGTATTATTATTGCATAACAATTGGGATACACAGTAAATCTCACACAAGTGTTGGGAGCTGAGTTCAATCACACCCAAATTGTTCTTTTCTTATTTTTTCATAGTGAGAGTTTATATATGCGGTTTAATTATATTTAAAAACAAAAACAAAATTATAATGATCCACAGACTTCAAATGTCAATAAAACTATCCAAAATAAAATTAAAACCCATAAATTATTATTGGGATTTCATAAAAAAATTATTAAAATAAATAATTCAATTAAAAATAATTAATGGAATATTTTTTATAATTAATTCATAATTTTTCCCAAATATGAAAATTAAATTCATGAAAATAATTTATAACAATTGTAGGAGAAATTTATAATAAAAATTTAAAAAAATGAAAAATTGAATCTAATTATATGACTTTGGAACTTATCTCACAAATACTAAGACCTACCATGATGAATTGGAAGCATTAGTAAACTCTTAAAACCGGATGTGTTACTATGGAAATTTAATTTGGGACTATCGTTGTGATTAATTTAAGGAAGTACTAGATCCTTCTATTATAGGTGGATATGCAGTCTAGGAGAATAAATTAACATATTTTTATGATTATGTAGAGAATATGTTTTCTAGAAATCAAGTGAGGTATCACCAATCTATGCAACTCTATATTAGAACATATATTACTATTATAATTAAATATCTTCTAACTATTTGTCATGGAACCCATATAAGAGTAATTTTATAGATTATCCCTAGATTAATGTCATTATCAAATGTAGGGGATGTTAGTCTTACATAACTTCAGTGACTAGAAGGAAGATGAAGGCTCCCCAGATTCCATGGAATTCATAGTGGCCTAGGGAGTGTTTCCCTCAATAAAATTATCAAATTCACAAACTACCAATTATTTACAACATACAGAGAGTGTAAGTATTATAAGGATATTCTCGTGACATGGATATCTTGGTATGTACATCTTACTTCTAACATAAATATTTTTTTGCATAAAATATACCATTTTGACCATTCTTTTGTAGAGTTGGTGTGACATGTTGATGAATACCATATGTTGACACTGGATTTAAACACCAATATTGAGGGATCATAAATAATTAAGTTAGAATACAACATGAAAAATGTTTGAACCTTCTAAATTCTATATAGAATTGTTAGATCATATACAAGACACCCTTTGGTTTGAAGACAATATCATTATTATATAGGATGTGGTAGATATTTACACTAACTCCCTCAATATTACATATATTAATTTAGTGATAATAGTTAAATTTAAAATTAATTTATTATTGTAGTCTCTAATAAAAAAGATTAGAAGAAATAAGTAATCCTTTTTTATAAATTGATTTTCTTTGTTATTATCATAGAGGAGAGGGAGGAGAAATTACATGATGTACTCAATGATCTGGTGGAACCCACTAATATTTTAGAAGTATAGATATGGGTTTAATATAAAAAAAAGTATTCTATCTACATTGAAGGTGGGGAAAAAATATCCTAGAAGATGTGTACTGATGTGGGAACTCAAGGGTCTCATTATAAATGAGGAGGAATATATTTAATCAATATAAATGGACTTGTGTAATAGGTTGGTGAAGTGCCACCAATAAAAATCATGAGGATATTTTAGAGAAACTCTTTTCATGAAGGATCCTTGAAGTAATTCTAAATTGAAATGACCATGAATTATATAAAGACATCACCCTAGTTGCGTAGATTCATTGCCTTATTTTAACACATTGGCATATAAACAAGTAAATCATATCATGAAGGAAAGAATTGTGTGTTATATTTAGAAAAAAATATACATAGATAATTTCAATATTACTACTTGAAAAAAAATTCATAATTTCAACTTATTTTTAATAACACATAAAATTCAAGATTATCCATGAGGGTCATTCATAATATACTTCATTACGACCTGGGGAAAAATAAAACATAAAAAAGTGGTGATCTCAGATTCTCATTGAGGGTTAATAATATAACTAAATCTATCATAAACATAGACACTAAGCATTGTGAATAACTAAAAACACATGCCTCTAATAATTATAGTTGAGAATAATATGCACGGAATGAAATCTTCTTAAATAATCCCATATAAATGATCATGAGATAATATAACATAACTCTTCATATTTTACTAGTCTAATAGTCACATGGTTTATCAATTCCAAATACCATAATTATGTAATATGTAATGATGGACATTTGAAATATATTGACAAGGCCTCGACCAAGGCGTCTGAAAATACTAGGGTAAGTCCTCATCCAAAACCCAATTATATTTTGTCTCATGAGACCTACTGATACATCAAGGTGATATAGAAGTACCCAAACATCCCATGATAATTCCAATACATCACATATATGAAAGGGGTTAAACATAAACAATATGATTATATTAAATAACTTTCCCCAATCTAAATATATAAACACTAACCATTTTCAGTGGTATGGTGAATGGTATGAAGATAGAACATTTATAGTCTAACTATTCATAAACCTTTTAATAAAATATGATAGATTATATAAATAATATATTAACCTCAATAATATATAAAACTTATTATATGTTTTGAATAAAACAAAAATACTCTAATAAAACCATCGAGTGATTTTTTAGGGAAATACACTTTTACTTTGAAAAGAAGAGTTCTTTTAGAAATATATTTTCATAAAACAAAAAATAATCTAATTTATCATTTCCATGACTAAATGAGTGGTTTTATAAAAATAATTTTGGATTAGATCAAATTATATATTTCAATTGAAAACAGGTAAGAATTTATATGTTCTCAGGAATCAGGCATGCTTATCGTAAATAATTGAGAAAGATCATTATAAAACATTTAACTCCAAAAAAATAAAGATGGATTATGATTGGTAATCATTTATTATACATTCAAATATAATCTATCTGGATTATATAATGATAATTAATAATTTAATTGGGATTAAGTTAAACAAAGAGTATCCTGAAATTAAATAGAAGTTCGTGTAGAAAACACTTACCTTATGTTGGTATTTATTCTGCACTTGTTCTTAAAGTCTTGGATAATAAAATTAAATCCATTAATTAAATAATTAATAACATAATTTAAAAATATTTTATTAATTATAGATTTTTTAAGTTCAATAGTTTTCTTATTAACAAGTTATGAGACTAAATTCCATTATTAGGGAGTGTTTGTTTCCCTGATTTCATGACCAGTTTGCTTAATTATAAGAGTATGGAAGTTCATGTAAAATTGGAATTTATGTTTATAATTGAATTTATATTTTATTAATGGTCATAAATAAGGTCAAATTTTTATATAATTCATTTTTATATTTATGGTTAGGATGAAACATTTGGTAAAACATTAATGATAATCACATGGATTATTTTGAGTGGTTTTTCTCACAACGATGTTGTTTTGATTTATTATTTAAAATCATGTTTGTATGACGGTTCCAGAACATTAAATAAGATAAATTAAATATATCATGATCTGTTTTAACCATAAAAATGTTTTCATGAATATCCATGAAGACGTTAATAGAAATTGAAAAACTCATCATCCTTGAATGTGATAAAATAACACATATGAGATGGTGTTTTCAATTTTTTATAAATGGAGGGAAAAGAGAGATATTGAGGAATTATTCCATCAGAATAAAAAAATTTATGTATATGTAATTTATTGGAGTTATCATAACTTTTGGATGGTTGTAGTTTAGGAGAGAAAGGAAAAATAACAGAACATGATATAAAGAGAAGTTGAGAAATCCCTTAAAACAACTCGGCAGCCTAACGACGTCACATAAAAAATCAAAAAAGATGTTGATGAAAAGAAGGGTTCTCTAAATTATTTTTAAGTTATATTTACAGTAAGGGGGATATTTAATTATATATCCTATCACATTTCAATGTAAATTAAAATGGAATAATATAAAATAAGTGCTTGAAAATGAGTTGGGTGGTAAATTCACTTACCCTGTAGAGTAACTCCTTAAACATGAAAGTTGGGACCATAGGGGATTGAAGAAATCTTGGGAGGACTCATACGAAGGTAAAAATAACATGTATTTGAGTATTATGAATTTGTAATGAATGGAATGGAATAAATGGGTGGGTAATTATAGAGAAAGAAAGGGAATTTTGTTTATAAATTTCCGACGACAACCCAACAGTGATATATGAAAAACGATGGGCTTTCCAATGGTATTTACCCATATTAGTGGATAAATGATACACCTAATATAAAATTTTAATGTAAAAAATTATATAATCATTATTATAAATTATTATATCATTGTGATGTAATTTAACATACTGAAAACTCAAATATTATTTTTAAAATTCACAAAAAACTAAAGTATTTTATAAAATTCTCATAAATTCAGCACAACCTATTATAGATGTTTGAAATTAAAAAATGTAATTTATTTTATCATAATAATTATATTAATATGAGAATTTTATCTTTTATCTATGAAAATAATTATTTATTAAAAATAATATGGAACATAAAATGCATGTAAAATGCATAGATAATTTTTCAACACATAAAAAAATAAAATTATTTTCTCATTTTTAATTAAATAAAAGTGTTTTTATTAGTCCATTTCATTATCATAAAAATTAATAAAACATTAGTTTTATATACTAATTTAAATATATTTTAAATATACAATTTTGACCAGAAAAATCAATTTGTCAAATTCGTCATATTTTTTTAGAAAAACTAAAATGAAAATAGAAACTACAGAAAAAAAATTTTATTTATACATTCTTTGGTGAGATTACTATTTTATAGGTCATATTACTATTCATAAGGTAAATTTACTATTCATTAGGGTATGTTAATATTCACAAAAATGTAAGGTTATCCTATCAGAGTCTAAATATCTTACTGAACACAACTGTTCATATCTGTTTTTTGAAATTCATATGATAGATGTTATAAAATTATGATTACTAGCATGGTTATAACTAAGTAGAGTTTTGTAGAGACTTAATGTTTCATTTATTAAATAAATAATTTATTTATTAATTCTTCTTGGTGTTAAAAATTATCACATAAATGGTGTAAACACTAATTACAATCTATATTGTTTAATTTATCACACCCCATGATCACTATATAGAGCCACCCTTCCATTGAATAACCAATTAATGTTTTGGATGTAGTTGAGTGTCCCTCCACATTGATGAAACTATTTATTATGAATGTCCATACCCTAGAAGAAGATCATGTAAGGTTGGAACTGTAGGGCCCCACTATCCATGTGTATGAATATGTTTTATCCCCAAATGATAGAAAAATATAGAATAATTGTTTAGTGTAACCACATACATATATTTTATAGGAAATTTCAAAATATGGACAAGTGTAGTTGGATGGTTTAGTGTCACCAACTACATCTAGGGGGATGAGTCAAAATCATTCCATGAATGATCCTTACACCAACACTAAGGGTAAATCACAAAAAATCAAAATTAAGTGTTTCAATCAATAATGAACATTTATATTGTTTTAGGGTTCATAGTCCTTTTGGAATGCACTGAACCGCCTCAATATAGATAAATCATGTCATATTAAACTTGTAGTCAAGTGTGCCTCTCCAATTATCAAATTATCTCTTATGTATGATTCTTCCATTGATTAGAATGATAAATAAATTATAGAAATTATTATATAGATCCATGTTATTTGATTAAGGGAATCACATAAAATCCATGGGATTATCATCTACACTCCATTGGATCTGATTTGTGGCATATGGGAAGCCTACATTAATATATAGTAAACCTAAGGTCTCGTAGGGTTGAAAATCATTCCCCCATGCTATTACCTTTTTTTATTTCAATTTAACAAGAGTTATGGAACCATATATAGTTTAATTCTCTATGTTCTAGACTATGGCTTGTTCCATAGAGTCTTTGTTAGTGATTTAGTAAGATATTTCCAAATGGGCAGTGGAGAAACTCCAGTTTCATGTCATTACATTGGGGAGGAAGGGAATAGCCAAATTATTGAGGAACCAATTAAAAACTATCAATATTTACCATGAAAGTTTTTTATGTAGAAGTTATTAGAACAAATAGATGTTCTCATGATACAATCACAACATTTACACCAATAGGTAGAGTTTTAATGGGAAGCGATAATAGAGCTGTGGCAGGCTTCTGAAGTCTATTGATATAGAATGATTGATCTCAAGTATTTAATGTCCCATGTAAAACCATAAAAAAATATAAACATATAGAATCGATGTTTTAAATTATCATCTCTTATTGATCCCATAAATAAATCATACTTTTCAAAACACCCTATTTTAATCATTTAGTGCATATCAATAATTTTTATGAAATAATCAACTAGAAATCATAACCCCATGAGAGTATTAATCAATGTGAGTAAGAAGAGGGAATTTAAGATCGACTATACTATATTATATCAAAAAAAGGGATATCAAGATTAGGTGTTTCAAGGTTTTATCAACCAATCCCAAATATCATTATCTAATAAGGTTATTTAGATAGATACAATTTGAAAATACCAATTTACTTAAGAAATATAAGAAATTTATGGGGACACAACAGCAAATCGGTTATAATTACAATTGATTATTGGGGAAGTGGTATATAGTTCAGTTTTCTTGGGATTTTTGAGATAATATAATTATCATTATTACTACAATAAACTCCTCAGGAAACCCAATCTATTAGAAATATAAGTAACACATTAAAATTTAGAACATATAGTACATATGTACTATTTATTATAAAAGTTTAAACTTTTACTCACCAATATAGTATTCTTGATAGAGGTCATTAAGAAAACCTACTAATAAATCATTTCTCTAAAGTAATTACATAGGTCTTTGATCCCCATTGAAAATGAGAGGGTATCGAATCACTAAAGGGGTTCAATATCATTCTTCTTAAAGGAATATAATGATTCTAAATGAAGTGAATTTCATAATTTATTACATTAATCCAATAAAAATCATTAAGGATGATACTATAACATTTATATAGTATCTTTATTAAATGAATAAAATCTAATTATGAAAGTGTCAGATTCCATCTCAGGAAAAATAATACCAGTTATTTCACATTTAAAATTTCATAACCATTGAAACAATTAAAACGATTAAACATGATTTTTTAGTAATTAATGAGTCATTCTAGTTTAATAATAATTGAATAAAATTTTCATGGGATTAGGTGGAAATGAAAATGAAATTTTACTCACTTGTATCCCATGTAAAAATCCTACCACACACTATAACACAGTTTAAAAGTGGTTTCTTGATTCCCTTTAAGGTATAATTCTGTCAAAAACTGATATATTAATCTCATAAATATATAATGTTATAACAAAGGATACCCCATAAGCTAAAAAAAACCTTATTTTACTATATATACAATATTATACAACTTTCACTACAATAAAATGATGACATTATATAAAACAAAACAACTATTTTTTAAACCGTATAATTCTCTTTTGAATATTGTTCCTTAGACTCTCTTTATTTTGGATTTTTTTTGAAACCATAATCATTATCCTAAGGATTAACAGTGTGACAATAAGGGCCTTTGTAGAGTTGAAAAAAATTATGAAATCTGGATATTAAAAATGTATGTAAAGAGTATCCTTTAATAAAGAATCATTACTTATCAAGATATAAAGTCGTACAATGTGATCTTAATTAAATATCACAGAAGCCACATCCTGGTTAGTGAGGAATCTTAAGTGCATCCCGGTGACCATGGATCAAATTCAGGAGAAGGCACAACTTCTGAGTGTGTTGTAGCAGCTCTGTAGTAGGTACTGTAGTGGGAACTGTAGCAGGAAATGTTTGACACTCTAGCAGATAAAAATTTTCCCTCGTTTGGGCCTTCGGGCCACCGATTTGGTCCCCGAGTCCTTTACGACCTTCGGGACACCCAAGCCTTCAGGCCTGTAAGGCCTTTGGGCCAACTCAAGGCCTTTGGGCCACCTCAAGGCCTTCGGGCCACCTTTAGTATAGATGAAAACTAGACATGGAACAAGATCTATAAGAGGATGAGCAAGGATCTTTCACCACAAAAGAATCTGAAAATATTTTCAAGAATGAGAGGGTATCGAACCTGCCATTGGGACAAACCTGTGCTTGCATGGGATAGCCTAGCCAAAAAACCAAGTGAAGGTGGAGAGCTGCTTTGATGATAAAGATACTGGCAGGAGTTCCATGTAGTTAGTCTGGGTTGTGTGTAATGTTTGAAGCCTACGGGAAATGAATTCCTCTATGGCCCACACGGACATGTAATACATACACCTAATGGAATTGTAAGGGTTACACCTCACCCCTTGAAAGGTGGATTGTAAAAAATCAATACAAATTGAAGGACTTCAGGCTATTGGATGATCTTGATCAAATATACCCATATATCCATATGGAAATTTCCATAATGAGATATATAATAGGAAAAGTTTATATACCAAAATCATCCCTTTGTCTATGATATAAAGTATCTACTAGAGATGAACATTCTAACCTATTATTTTCCATATCACATATTAATGAATCTCTAAAATATATAGCTGGGTCAATGAATACAACACATGGAATTCATATTGAAGTTGACCACATCATATGTACCTCTTCCATGTACCTAATCACATAACATGTTTTCAATTGAGCATTGAAATTAAATTCATTAGTCTAATTCAATCATTTTATAGATAACATTTCTTATAATATTAATAGAAAAAAGACACAGTTGTTTTCATACAACTGATGAAATGATAAATAATATACCCCACCACCGAAGATTACCTAATAATGAAGGATTTCATAAGGAAGGTATCAAATTATCAAGGCATCATGTTATTCATCTCCCCAAACATAGATAAAAGTTATTATAAATAAGAATAAACCCAAAATTATATCGATGATTGTATGATATTTCAAGAGATATATTTTGCTGGGTGAGTAAGAATAATATATCTATACAAATTATCTCAATAGTTCACTATTGATTATAATGTGAACGTATAATCACAACCCATAATTCTCCATGATAACCATCAATAAGGGACATCCCACCTCATACATTAAAGGGATATAATAATTATATTCTTCATTTTATTTACGTTACAACACAAATGTGTGAATGATAAATAAAGAGTTCATTTATTACACAACAATGATATATTTTTCCAAAATTATATATAATATCTAATGTATCTTAGACTAATAGATAAAAAATGACCCTTATTATTATAATTTGGTAATGTATTTAGGGATATATAAGATATTATATTCTTTATAGTCACCCAAACTATATTTACATCACCCCCTCAATAACCCCTCAAGTATGGTGGTATTCTTGAAGGATGTGTTTGGTAGTTTGGTTTGACTGAGGTTCTTTGGATAGAGATACAGATCCATTTTTGTAATAATACTCTTGATTACTCCCTCCTTTCATGGAATGAAACTATGTTTTTAAATGATGTAATTACTAAAAAAAGTTTTTGTCACAACATTCAATGAAGTGATGTACTCTTTCTCTATTTTCAAGTTCACAATAGTGGGTTTTTTTGAACTCTTCCAATTGATAGGTCCAACATTTTGGAAAATCATGTCAAAGGTTATAATCTTTTATTTTCATTACTAGTTTAGAAACTAGTATCAGTGTATCCCTAGTCATAGAGATCATATACTCATCATAAGATAAGAAAAATATCCTTAGGTATTCTCTATTACTTAAGAATACTCATAAATGTAATCTAATGAATCTCACTAGGATTATATTGGTATCAACTAGATATTATAAATGAATAACCAAAATCTATTAGAGTATCCCAAGTTCAATTCATGATAGATCTAGTTGAGGATTAAAAATTAATGATTTATACCCATTTTAACTACGTTATATGATCTTAAATATTCATAATATTTGTGTGATGAAACACTAAAAATTAATCCTTTTTGTGTTTTAACAAAAAATAAACGTTATTAAAATATATGTTCCGATTTAGTTTAACAATCAAATTAGATAGATATATATAGACATTCATACATATCAAAAAGTCTATTTCATCCATTCATGTCATCAAGAATAAATTACCCAACCATATCTTTATAGAATTTATATTTAAGACATTATTTCATAGAAGTAGAATTTCATCTCTATACAATATAAAAAATACTCACATACTTAAAATATTCTTCTTGTATATAAAATATTAACATATATTATTAATGAATCCAAAATCTTTTATTACAATAGCAAACCAGATATTTTTTCCTTTAAAAATATTTCTTTAATTCATAAATGGACTATTTAGACATACAAAAATTAATTGACTCATTTGGATCTTTAAAACCTTTGTATAAAAACATCTAAAAACCCATTACTAAATTCCTATTATAGAAAAAGTTTTTCATATTAATTTTACCTATCTCAAAATTCAAATTATATTAAATGGTGTGAAATATCCTAATGTATATTATCATCATAGTATTTGAAAATGTACCTTCATAGTTAATACCATGATTTTATTTGTAACTATTTCCCTATAGGAATGATTTATTGATTGAAACTCTACTATCCTTGTCAATTTTATTATAGAAAACCATCTTTAAACATATGGGTATCATTCTATAATGTAAATATTACAGGTTTTATGCTTTATTAGAGTAAATGGGGTCCATTTTATATTCCTTATCTTTGAAATATTTCATAGAATAAAAACTCTAAATAACCTTTTTGTATGTATTATATTCATCACCAATGAACATTACTCAACCATATTTTTCTATAATAAATATCTACAAATCTTTCTCATAATGAATCCAAAAAAAAATCAAGGTTTTTGGGCAACATTATTTCTCTTAAACAACTCCTTCCATAACATTCTTAATTTTTATATTAGTAATAAGTCATATTTTTTGGTCTTGAACTACTCAAATTTTAAATTTCGTCCCATTGATAGATCATATTATATTATATTTCATGAAGAAAATACCTATTTTGGTAGTAAACAATTTGTGTTCAATGTGGTTATATAGATAATATCCTAATGTTACACTGTGATAACAAAAAAATAAACATTTATTTGATTTATTGGTTATTATATCAATAGTAAAATGTTATACATATGTTTCACAATTCCAAATATTTATAAAATAATTATCATGATGTTACCATGTCAATATATGATATAGTGTCTTTATAAATTCTTTAGATGTATCATGGTTATGTAGTACTGTAATTGTATCATGATAATACTCATGAAATTAACGAATAATATCACAATGACTAATAATTGACCCATCTATATGAAATAGTCCATGATTCTTCCTCTTATACACACTATTACACAATGGTGTTTTAAGAGAGGTTAGTTGTAGAATAATTCTATTATATATATGATGAATAGTGAATTAAATAATCATTTATTCCCCACCCCGATCTAATATAAGAATAGTAATACCATTATTATTTGATTCCCTTCTTCATCATGAAACAATTTATCTTTTTTAATGTTTCATACTTGTCTCAATTAGAAAAAATAATCATATTGAATAATTTCATCCACAAAATTAACAATGTACAGGAATCCACAATTTTTTAGTACTTATTAAATCATTTACATAACTATATATAATATCCAATACTACACTCAACTATTCACCTTTTTAAAAAATAGGATCTTTGGTTGGTTTTCCTAATAAAAAATATTTAAAATTTTAAAATGATTTATAATCAAATTATCCTAGAAATAAATCTCTATGGAGTCTTTAGATGCATTTCTCATTTATATTTTGAAGGTAACATTTCAATAGTTAGGTGAGGTTAGTGTCAATCCTGGCCATAATATTATTAATGTTAAAGAAATTATTATTGATATATAGAATGCATAAAAACTTCCCATATTTTGAATACCATAAAAATTAAATCATATATATATAAAAAACAATTTTTTTTTATAATGAATGGAAATATCTCTATGTCCAAAAAAGATAGAGATATCAAATATACCCTTATGGGGAGAACATTATAGAAAATTTTAAATTCTAGAAAAAATACGAATTTTTGATGTATATAAAAAGTTACAACATCTATTAAGAAACTGTTGATCCATTACCAACATATAGCCCTACATTAAGCATTTTAAAAAACCCTTTCATAAATTCGTTTCTGTTTGTCATCAGAAATCTTTGATGCACACTCTATATCTAATACACATGAATTAGTGTTAGGGAAATTAACATATATAACATGAAAATGTAGATGCTTAGAATGATTTTATTTTTGAATGATTATCAATATTATTTACCAATATATAATTTTTAAATTATTCATACCTATAAAGGATCTCAAAATTATATACATGATGAATTTAATAATCTATAACAAATACATATCAATGGGTGATTATCATGTTGTATATCTTTTTATAATGGCGTTTTAATGAATCTAATCACAGTAAAAGTGATTATCCCATACATCATACTGATTTTATGATAAAATATAATGATTTCATTATGTAATATACATGTTTTAGCACATAATTAATCAATAATTTTTTATGTTAGAATACAATTAGAAATCTTATCATATAATATTATTAGATATTTTAGTGGATTAATTTTTATCCATATACATTATATGGATTCACTCAACTATATTAATATGGTTCCAAACTATTAGGTTTTCCCAGTTAGGTGTAACACAAATCAATTTCTGAGAATAAGGCACATAATCATTGGGGACACAATATTACTTACTTTCCTAACACAAGTTAATTCATCTACACCTATCCATTAGGTTTACCCATACAAAATGAATGATGAATTGATTTTTGAGTGGATAATTTCAATTACAATTTATTTATTTATATTTATTTTTTCTTTTCATATTTTAATAAATTCTCACATTAATTTACATGTTTCACTTTATTTTATTCAATTAGGGTATTCAATTATCCTATCAACAAATGAATATAATGATATCTAATTCATTGTTATTATTTATTATAATTGTTTATATATCATTATTATTATTTATTATTATTATTAAATATATTTCTAGGTTAATAAAATTTTATGTTGGACAAAGCTTACTTAGTATGAGAAATTTTCAGTGGATAAGAAATACGAAAGTTATATTATAATATTTTATTTTTGGAAAAGTACTAATGTATTAATATTTACAGAATTGGGAAGTTCTTAGGAATGTAAGATATATTACTTATTAAATAATCTTATATATTGGAAGTTATAAAAATTATCTAAAAATATAAATTATAAATTATAATGAATTTCCTTCAAATGATAATTTATATAAGTAAAAATTATTGCATAATTTCAGAGGTTATGGAAATATGTTATGTATTATAAATTTACCCAATAGAAAAAACATAAACATTATAGAATAAACTTATGCATTAATCAAGAATATTATGAATAGATGTTTTCTATTATATATATAAAAGATGTTATGTAATTTAATTCTTTGTATTGAAAATTACATTTATTTATTGAGATTTTGTAATAGTAAAAGATTTGTGCATAATAAGATGACTCTTATGTACTCGGTATTGGTATTCAGAATATAAGCTATCTAATTATTTTTAGAAGTTTTTACAGGGAATGAGTTTCATCAGTTTTTTTACTTCATCATTTGATAGAAAAAAATCCATCCCACAATTAAATATATTATTCATAGTAGTACCAAGAGATTTTAAATTATATTTTCATTTAAAAACTACTGTGTTCCAAAGGGATCATAATAGGAAAAACTAAAAAAACATTGAGACATTATTCAACTGTTAAAATATAGATGTAAATTAGTGTGTAAAAAAAGGTAAATGAATTGGGAGGTTTTTTAGAAATAATAAATTCAATTTAAAAAAAAATTCTTTATTAAAATTCAACTAATTAGGCTAAATGACTATTGAGATTATTTTATTGTTGACTTTTTTGGATATGGGTGTTTAATGAACATTATTTTAAATAACTAAATATATTATATAAAAAATATATTTTTTTAGTATGGACAATATATTATCACTAAAATAATTAGTATTTGATATTAAACATGAATAAATCAATTTTTCTATTTTAATAAATAAATCTTCATATTAAAATAGTTTTATTTATATTCTTATCTTATTATATAATAGTTAAATTCATAAATTATAGAATTTGAATCATGAGAAATAAAATACATTTTTGGATTTATCATTTAAATATTATCTTTGGTGGAATATTTTTATTTTTTTAAAGCGTTTATTTTTTGGAGAATAGAGATAAATATAGTTTTTATTAATACTATAGTGTTTTTGATATTTTCATGATTTAATCAAGACTAAAAATATTTATAATGAGTTTTTCAAGAACAAGAATGTACATAAATAAACAAATTATCAATTTAAAAATACTATATCTAATTAAGAAAATCCATGATTGACATTTCGAAACATAAGTAATAATTGATTCTAAAAAAATTTGTTTTTTTATCTTTCTTATTTATTTATGATATCACAGGGTATAATTATGTTGTTTTTTGATTTATAAACCATATAAATCTTATTTGGTGAATAAAAAACTTATTATTGTATTATAAATAATTAAAATTTATAATTAAGTTAAAAACATTATTTTTACGCATAAAAATACATTTTTTTTAATAAAAATGGGCTTATGGATTATGTGAGATAACATTAATATTATATTTAATCGAGCATAAAAATTAAATTTAAAAAAAAATAATTCATATTTGAAAATAGTTGGTCTAAAATATGTTATAAGGTCTAATTCATTTCATTGATTTAGAGATGAATTACTTATGTAAAGATTAGTTACTTTTTTAAAGTTGAATTTATTTAAAATGGGTTTAACCAAGTGATAGAATCCAATAAAATTTTAAAACATGTCTTAAAATTAGTTTATATGAGGTATTTCAACAATACCATTTTCATAACCCATTATTATTTATTGATGGATCCTTTTAACCATTGAATAATGACTTTAATTTTTTATTACTTCCAAAATTACAGTTCTCTCACTTATAAATTCCACTATTCACCACATAATTTATATACTCAGCCTAAAGATTTATATTAACCAAAACTCTACCCTTAGTATTTTCTTTAATGTGTTTCCTATGAGAGAACATTCAATGGGGGAAGTAAAATTATCAAAGAAGATCTCTTAATTATTTTATTCTTCTGCCATCTGAAATCCATTATATCCATGAATGTAAAAAAAATAATTACAATTAATATATTTTAATGTTTTTATTCAGAAAAAATATTTATTTCCTACTTTTATCCAAAACCATTCAACAACTGAGGATGTCATCATGTTTTTGTGTGGACTACTACCTCCCTGAATTTTGCATTCTGTTTTTGATAATATCATTATATGGATGGATAAATAATGTTATTTAGTTAAAAAATATGATATTTATAACATTATTATGATTATATTTAATGAAATTGTTTTATTTTCTAAACCCTCCATTTATATATAAGGTTAAAGTCTCATTCACATGTTTGTATGGAATACCTTCTCTACAGAAATGATATATTTTATTTTCCACTAAAATACTACAGGGATGAATTTAAATTTTTTTTTTAAAATTATATTTTATACATATTTTTTTAAAATATAATACTAGTAAATATATAAGTGATATTAACAAAGAATTGTGATAGTAATATTAATAACCTTAATTGAACATATTTAGGAACCTTTTTAATTTGTGTCCGTTTTGGAAAGACCAAATAAATTTCATATTGTTTTTATAAGTAATAGTTAAATAAATTCTACTATACAATTATTAATATTATTATTCTATTTTAAAAAACCTTTTACTAAATTCAATATACTGAGATCGTTTTAGATAAACTGACCGAACAACCTCAAGAAATAGACAATAGAAAAAACTAATTAATAAATTTATAAACAATTATGAAAAAACACCTTCTAAAATGAAATATAGATGAAAATTGTTACTAATAATGTTTTTAATAAACATAATTTATCTATTTCGGAATTTAAGCGCTTGTGCATAATAAATAAGGACCCACGGTAAGTGTTTCCGCATCACAATTGTGTTTTGTTGAGATATGAATTGTACCCCCCACTTGATACCATTTTTTATGTAAATATTTACCTTATATTCATTTTTGTAAAAATTTGTTGAAATATAATAAATTTATCAATCCATGTCTTTTTCTATAATTAATGGTTTTTATTTGAATGATAAAAAAATCATAAGTGTTTTATTAACTCAATTTTATTTCCATTTGGGTCTTGAGATATCATTATTAAATATTATTTTATATGATACATTATTCTAAAAAATTTATACTATAAATAAATAATATTTTTTCATCATGTAAATAAATTAATAAAATAACAAACAACATTTTTTTCTTTATTTTTCGCTTTTTTTTTGATATTTTTTGGATTTATACCCAAACATGTTAATGTATTTTTATCCCTCGTTTCAATTCGTTCCCTTACATTAAATGTTCTATTTTATTATTTTGGAACCCAAATATTTTTTATATACTATGATTCTCATATTTTTCCTTACCAATTTTCAAACAAATTTTATATTATCATATTTAATTATTTTTTCAACAATTGTATTTTGAAACATAAAAAGTGATATTATATACATCTCATGTTACTTTTGGGTTACTTGTTCCCTTTATCTTTCCCCCATTCCATCTATATTATTCTGATGTATTTTATCTATTTTTTTTATATTTTCCATAAAAATATAACCAGTATAGTATAATTTTATTATTTTAATATGATACATGTTTTATGTTACTTTTATGACTCCCAATATAATGAAAACTAGATTTAAGTGAACGTAAAAATTTATTATTTCATGATAAGTATCATCTCCATCAAATTTTTTTAGTCATTATTAGTTTTTTAAAAACATCATTATTTTATAAAAAAACCCTCCCCATTCAACATTACTCTAATATAATATAATAATCCCCTTCATTCCTTAAAATATCATTTACTCATTTTATAAAGCTTCACATAAGTATCACCTATTTATTTTTATTCAAAAATGAAAATACAACATGATTAAGTTCCATCATCCCTTAATAATATTCATGATATATCCTCTAGTTATTCTTTGTGATGGGATTATAAAACTTACCTCTTTCTCAATGGTTTTATCATGGTTATCATTTATGTATAGTTTCTTTCCTCTTATGGAACACATATGCACGCATATATTATGAATCTGAATGGTTTACACTAATATATCTCCATAGTATTGGGTGATGTTTTTATTCCCATGTGATTCCATATATGGTTCAAGTGAAGTTGTCCTAGGGACACTATTATTTTACATTGTGGTGAGCCTTGAAAATTGTGCATGAGATGTTATCCTAACAAAATAGGGTTATTTTTTCTCAGTAGTTATCCTTGAAAAAATTTTATGATGTCATGTTGTATATTATTTCAACCTATTTATGATATCATAAAATTATTAAATCATTCCCTTATTCTATATTTCTATTCGAATCTCACAATTTTATTCTATGGTATATGTTTGTTCATTTGATTTTACACATTATGATAACATGAGCTTTATAAAATTTCAATATTCAATGTAATGTTTATTAATATTATATCCCCCTACACATGTTTTATCATGTAATTATAATATAACCTTAGTTGACTTGTTGTGGAGTTTTTCCTTTATGAAGTACTTTATCTCACCCCTTTGTTATGTTTCCACTCAGTAAACTATGCATATGAGTAAAATTATGATATGTCTATAAGTTATTTTTGTATTTATCAATTATAAATAAATATCCAAAAGTTCTATGAAATAATTTTATTGTAAAAATAGTCCCCAAAGATAAAAAATATTCAATTCTTTTGATTTCATTACTATTTATGAGATATAATGTTCATGAGTCAAAAAATATTTATATTAAATATATTTTATCTTAGTTCATATCAATTTGTATCAAACCCAATATTTAATAAAAAAATTTTAACACCAGATCTAGTAGTTTTAGGAGATTTTCAATTAATGAAGAAGTATCTACATCATTATCATGTAGAACAACATTAATGTAAATGAATGGTAAAAACCATGAAGATAATTTTTACATCCCTTGGAACTAAAAGTTTGATAAGTTAAGTACCGATGTTGATGTATAAATATCTATATCTTAAGGTCGTATACCACCCATCATAATCTATTGATGCTGTCAATAAATTATTATTTTTTATTAAAATTAAAATTATTAAATTATTGAAGATGATTTACTTAAATAATTTTGTGATGTTAAAAGCTGATTGACATAGAGTAAACTGTAGAACTAAATTTTTACTTGGAACTAATAGTTGTGAATATATTTTTCATGGAATACAAAAATTTTAGGTTTCTAATTATTTTAATGATAAAATATACAATAGTCATGATGTATTTATATTGAGTGATTTATGTATTTCCTTGACAATATTTTTGAATTATCAAATAGGAGAGTAACTGAAACAATCATATTTATCTTTTTATTTTATGTATGTTTTCAAATAGGTCGAAAATATTTAAAATAGTTACAAAACAAGTAATAATGAAGATATAATCTATGACACATACACCAAGAGATATAAATATTATTATTATATTACTACTATTATAAAATTTTAAAAATATTTTCAAACTAAAATAACATTATTACTTCTAATTGAGGTTCAATTAATAATGTGTATGAAGAATATATGTGTTTTGTTCACTTTACTATTACCACTCCAGTTATAAGAAAATATGGATGGTGATGTTGGAATCTGACTACTTCCTTGTTTCAAATTTCCTACTACAAATATATTCATTGATGATCAAATTATTACAAAGAATCACTTCAGTACATATACACCATAATGACTATTTGTATAGAGTTTAAATAAGTTACATTCAGTTGGTAGAGGTTAGTAACTATGGGTTGAATTGTATCCACTCTCCACATATCATCTATCTCAGTTCTAAGTTTCATCTTCTTATACATTATTTTGGAAAACGTTTCACCTACTTGTTCTTATATGTATGAAAAGTGTTAGCCAGTTTTTCTTAGATAGAGTTGACTGATATTTGATTGATCATTTTTGAAGTCCATAGTTAAATGATATGGATTAAATTAAAATCCGTGAACTATGTTCCAAAATCTTTCATTTAGTTTTGACAACCCATGGAAATTTTTTTGAATAAAAACCGCTAATTATATATTGGGTTCTAGTGGAGTGAACTAGTGGTTGTTCTCTGTATCCCTAAAACACAATAAAAATATTGCAAGTATTTTTCATTAAATTTTTAATTCCTACATTATTAATTGATTAAAACATATATAATATTTATATAAGGATGTATATTTTAAAATATACAAATTATTTAAAGGAATCAATTTACCCTGAGTGTTTCCATTAATATTATTGGGGAAAAAATTGGTATCAAAGAATTTCTCTTTTTGGGTATTTTAATTTTTTCCTTATTTTCAATTATATTATATAATTTTAACCCTACTAACATTGAAATATAAATATTCAATAATATAAAACATATTATAATTTATAATCATGTATAATGTATTTCTATGGTTAGAGATTATTACTTCGTTTGTATTGTAATTCAATTATTAAATAAACACTAAAATTCACCCCAAGAGGAGGTGATACATGACCTTCAATGTTCCTTCACATAAGATATATGTTTTCAAATCGTGGAATGGGTCATATCCAGAGACTATGCCCTTTAATTAGAGTGAAATAACTATATAATATAATGAAACCATCCATAAGAATAATCATCAAAGTACATATAAATCGAAAAGCATGATCCTATAATAATATGATGAATACAATCATAAATCAATGATTTTACCATTAGGATTCTCACATATACACAATAAATAGAGGAAACAATGAGAATGGGCACTATTTCTATCCCCATCCCTCAATTAGCCTATATCCAAATATCTATTAAGCTAATCCAACTCAATCTAGTATACAATTATTTATCATCCGAAAAGCAGATATAAGGTATAAATGAAAATTAGAGTGCCCATATAGGTTGTGATAAATATATCTTAGTATATTATCACCATGTTACCATAATATACACAATCATATATCTGTATAGAAGAGGAATGTAAACATGTAACACAAGTTTGTTAGTCCTATTTTCTTGTTCATATAACGATGAATCCATCTACATAGAGTTAGTTTTTAATAACCATGCCACCACAATGTCCAACCAAACCTACTTTAGTGCCTTGGAAGATCCTGTATTCACCTCATGCTATCCAAACCACAACCAAACCTATACCCCAATAATCAATGTATCACATTATCAAATCTTGACTACTAATATAAAGTGTAAAGTAAGGTCTTGTATCCTAATCTTGAACATATTTTCTGACTCAAAGTGGTCCTACATACATATCATAGTCCATCCCTTATCAATCAAGGGAATTAATCCAATAAGAACTAATCATTACTTTATCACTTAAGGTTGTATGTCTTATGTAATCTATACCAAACCATGTCCTCTTAGGGTGAAATTGACCGTACATTTCTTCTAAATGTAATGCACCTTCCACACTTGTTACCTCATCTATCAATGAAAAAACCGACATCACATCACCACTTTAACCTTCTCACTCGTGGTGAGGTATTAACTAGAACCAATTTATTATCACTCAATATAAAGGCTAGTATCATATCTCAAAATCTACCATATCATTCAAGGTACTTTTTTCCAACAAACTTTTTCCTCAATGTGAGGATATGCCTTGATATCCATCATTGAAAATTATGATTTTTATTTCTTAATAATCTCATGAATCACATGAATGAAACATATAATATCCTAAAATATCAATAAATCTATAAACGATTCTAGTTAGTCAAGACCAATCGACTCATCTCAAACATAACTCCTCGTACAAGGACAACATGTTGAACCTCGTTACATTTTCATCTCACCCATCACAATGTCGACTAGTATCCTTTTAGCATATAATAGGTGGTATAAAAAGAACTTAACACCTCACAATGTCCTCAAAACCAATGAAATTTTACCATAAACACCCTCAAATGGAAGGTACAATCCTAATATGAACCCTAAATAAAATCCCACACCTAATTCCATCACACATCACTCTCAGATGATCTGTCAACCCATTTGATGGATTAAACCCTCTCTATCTCCCCTCATCCAGTATTAGAGTAATTTTCGGACTCACACCCTTACTAAGACTCAGTCCACCCTTAGGCATGTGTTCCTTATATAGTGTGAGATGCACATCCATCTCCATAATCACCAATCAGACTAATTTCTCTCCCTCTACGCCCATCTAGCCAGAGAGATTATACAAGTATATCCACATCATGGGTCACATTGTGGGACCTAACCATGGAATTTTGTAACACAAGTAATAATATTTTACTTTAAATACATAGTATTAAGGTGATCCCATTACATTGAAAGGGATGTAGAGTATTTGTTCCTCCACAAGGACACTAACAATCTCCAATTTGTTACTCGAATTTATGATGTATATATGTAGTAAGGAAGCCATTCTAAAAAATTAATATTTATATCTATTATATGGACGACCTTCCTATGAAATTGTGTTTCAATCCTGATGATCATTCATATATCCTCACCCAATCCAATAAATTTTCCTAAAATCTTGTGTAAAATTCTAAGATCCTATATTATTTCAAGTGACACAAATAATTAAATATATCAATTTTTAATTATTTATTTAATTTAATCCAATGAGTCATAATAGACAAACAGATCACCATAAACATCTACTAAACCAAAAAAACACCCATCAAAATGTGATCTATTTCAAAGGATCTTATATATACAATACACATAAAATATCAATAATTTTCACTAAATTACTACATTATGTAGTGTAATCAACACCAATAACCTAACTCAATTAGACCAAAATGCATGACCAACCAAAGGTGACAAGAAAGGATTATAAAATTTAATTTTATACCGGAGATATCTATGAAAACTCAAAAAGAACCATCACCCTTAATGGGGAATGAAATAGAAGTTTTATAGGTGGAGGGTTATTTGGGAATGGTTCCCTTGTGGGCCTTTCCCCCTAAAATGTTAAGAGAAATGACCCTTAAAATAAGGGTCTCTCATTGATTAAAAATCATAGCAAGGAATTGTACTTTGGGTCACAAGGTAGTAATTTCAGGAAAAGGGGGTTATGAAACAATAAATTCTTTTTCTACATTTTCTTTACATGACCAAGGGGTCACAACCAGGCCACCACAAAGCTGATAGCCTAACCCCTAAACTGTCCTCATTGGGGTGAAAACCTATTATCTCCAGGCGGGATCATTCCCATGTAGAGGGGGTAATA
Organism: Viscum album; assembly: GCA_963277665.1. Taxonomy (NCBI): domain Eukaryota; kingdom Viridiplantae; phylum Streptophyta; class Magnoliopsida; order Santalales; family Viscaceae; genus Viscum; species Viscum album. The sequence continues at coordinate 1,312,370,295 of OY728126.1, read as the reverse complement.
CTCACCCAGAACTATCAACATGAAACCTAGTAGTTTAGGATTATTGTTATTTCTTTGAGATAAATAAAATGAAAAAACTATAATAGGAATTGAACCATTTATATGAGTAATTTTCTTGTTGAAAACCCCATCTTCATAGTGTTACCAATTTCAGAAGATATTTTTTTCCAAGAACCATGAAAAATTCTAGGCTATGAAGTACTCAAAATAATTGAATCCCTTTTTAGTAGGATATTTATTGTGACCTATTTTTTAAGAATCAACCTAAAATTCATTTTAAAATTTTACAAGACCTTTGGAACTTATTCTTATACCCACCTGATCACAGAAACCACCTTTCTAGCCTCAAAAATCGTCCAAAAAACATAACCCCAAAATGTTATAATTATATTATTCTAATATAACTATTAATTCCTAAAGAACCCCATTCTATGGAACAATAATTTTATATATCTCTTAAAATTAATAACCCTACATTAATATGGTAATTAAGGATTACCCACATTAATGATTCTCATCCTTGATAAGTTATAGTAATCCTTCATACATCATTCCAAAACTACCATAGTCTTCAATTCATAATGGACTCAAAACATTCCATCTCTAAATGTAAAACACATTTCAATTATGTAACTCCAATAGAAAAATCATATTATATTCTAGATGTCTAGCCACTATAATTCCAATATCGGAGATATCAAGATGAAAACAAACCTCAATTTCTATTTTGATACACTAAATGATCATTAATTGATTTATCACTATGATTATGATCTTTACCATAATATTAATCTTCTCACAAAAAATGAACAAGAACTACTATTCTTTTTATGCAATAAATCTATTTTTATATGTCAATTAAAACTTATAACTATCCATTTGTTACACTCTGAGCTTCCATGATATGCTTCTCTTTCAATAATGCAATAGCTTGCATTGTACGCAAGTTCGAGATTCTAACGCATGTGACCAATCAAAATAGCAATTATAAATAGTAATACCACTTTTTGAAATTATATATATTTTATATTTCAAAATGGACATCATTTTAGGATTCGGAATATCGAAATTAGCCTATGTTGAATTTTTGGTATTTTTCTAAGAACTTCCAAATTTTTAAGAATAGTGAAAAATACTGAAAAACAAATTTTTTAATCAAAATAAATTATAATGATAAATTATACTATAGAGTGGTTTTAAAGTATATTTAGAATAAATTTTTACCATTTTATCCAATAGGGGTCATTAGAATTAATTTCACTTTGAAATTGGACATAAACAATTGTCAATCTTTTGATATATATTGTTTCTTAAAAACATGCTATTTGTTGTGATAGTGGGAATTAATTATAAAATTAATTAATGCAACTTATATGTTTGGAATTTTTTAAAATAGACATAATTTTTGAATTCAGAATATCAATTATATCTTAGGGTGAAATTTTGGCATTACTCTGAAAAACTTCAATTTTTGATGAATAGTGAAACCACTAAGTGGTAGTTAAAAAACTGTTTTTTGATTAAATGAAACATTACCACTACTGTGATTTGATTTTCAATTATCCAACATACATGTTTTTCATTAGTAAGTAAAATGTGGTTTAATGGGATTAAAATAAAATTTTGGTTAATAGTAACATTTATGTTTAATTAAACGCGATTAAAGATAATTAGTGAAATTTAAGGTAAAAATGATATTATAAAAATATGAAAATAACCAAAAGCTTGTCCTACCTTTATTGGATGAGTCATGGAAGACCAATAAAATCCATGGGTCAACTTGGGGACCCCATGGAGCCACTTGGGTAAGAAAATGACATTAATAACTTTTTATTTAAAGTAAAAATAAAATTGCCACAATCATGTGTTGTTTTACTAAAACAATTATGACATGGCGTTATATAAGTTAACATTTCGACTATAAATATTCATTGGAAAGATAAAAATATTTTATACATCATGATATTTTTTTATAATTTTTAGACATTAAATAAATTAAATTTTTTATGACACAATGATGATGCAGCGATTACCCCATCAATTAACGATTTAAATAAAATGAAATGATAACGTAAAATATAAGGCATAAACTTGTCAAAAACCTATTGGATGAGCATATTTCGAACCCGTATCACTTTATTCTCGAAATATATCATTTTGGGACCTTTAGAATCTGAAAACCATTTCATAATAATGTAACATTTCAATCTTTCCAAGAGTGCCCCTCCACTCCTCTTATAAAAGGCCCCCTCCACTACCACCTTATTCACATCTTCAAAGCCATTTGGCTCAGACAAACTCTGCCCAAATACTATCTAAAAATCCATATATTACTCCTATAATCCTCACATTGGGCAGAAGTCTTCCCAAGGAAGCCTTTGGCTCAAATAAAAAAGAGTTACCCGATTTTAAGGTAATGTCTTCTCTTGTGTTCTTTTTTTTATTTTGCATCTCCAACCACCTAAAATCTTTTTATTACTTTATTTTTTAACAACACCAGTATCCTCAATATACTTGGATGTTTTTATGAGATGGATTTTATTTACACTTACTCACACCTTCGTCTAATGGTTAGAGAACATTCTGTTTCTGTGGGTGGAGAATTACTGCCTCACGAAATGATGATTTTTCAATCTTCTTTTAACACCTCTCATGGTGGCCATTATGATGAAAATATTTTTATATATGATATATATTATGTTTTTGTTTTCCTTATGATTCATTATTTTTCATTTATGGCATACCTCTATGATTTCCATTATGGGTAAATGCGATAATTTCATTTTAGGAAGTGCAGACTACTGCCCCCTCAAAGTGATTTGAATAGTTAATTCCATATGTGGGATGTAGAAAGGATGGAGTAAATGTTATTATACATTATATTATACTGTAATTATATTATAACTTAATATAATTATAATTTCATTCCATTAAATACGAAATAGAAATGAAAGTAGCGTCCATGCGTACGTACAGCTTACCGTCTCCATGAACGGTGCATTTCATTTCTTACCCATAAATGTTATGTAATATTATAAATGCATGTATATAATGGATATATATGATATATATGATATCTAAATAATGGATATAATTCTTGATATAATGGATATTTAATCACAAGAAACACTTGTAATTATAAGAAGTTTATTTTTGACGCAAGTACCAAAGATCGACAAAATGACCGTTATTAAATTAAATGATTACATAATGTTCATAACATGGTAATAAGTGATATAAAAGGAACAATGAACATTAAAAAGGTTCTTAAGAAAATATAAATTAACTCTAGTTTATTATTCATGAGATTAAAGAACTATCGAGTCAATTCGGACACGAGGTAAGGGAACTTTTTAACCCAATTTCCGTTCTTTGGGTTAATCTACTACTTTCAAATTATGTCATGGTATTATTATCTTGTATTTGTACTTTAATTATGTGTACTTATGGTGAATACACATAGTAGATCTATTTTATTTAAAAAATGTTCTTTGTAAGGGACATCGTCTCAATCTTCTCTCATTGAGGCATATTTTGTTTTATAAAAAAATTTCTTTTATACGATGTATAAACCCCAATGAATTTTAAGTTTATTCAAAAAAAATATTTTTATATGAAGCATTTTACTAAATGATAAAAAGGATTGTTTTTCTTGTCGTACGTTTTCGGCGACAACGACTTCTCCACCGGCATGACCATAAGTTGAGTTTCGGCTTCCTCTACATGCCATAGCTTTTTTTTAAATGAAAAATAAATACAATGTTTTAATTTTATTTTATTTTAGTATTCAAAATGGTTTTGAAAGTGTGTTTTTTATTATATCAATGTGTTGTATTGATATATTGTGATTGAAATGTGGAAATGTTATGTTTCCTTTATGCATGTTTTATGTGATACGATTATGTTATGGTTTATGATATGTTTAAACATGTTCATATGAGGAATGAATTGAACTTAATAAGTGACGGGTGGAGCCATCTATATCTCCTCGATGCATCAGCTGGTCTCATGAGACAAACTAGTGTCTTGGCATGAGGCCTTGACAAAATCTTATTTGTATTCTTGGCACGAGGCCTTGGCTTAATGGTTATGATAGTCTGGAATTATGCATTACATCATTATGAAAGTGGTTATTGATATTGCATTTGATTATTCGACCAGTATAATATCCATGTGAATAAGTAAATAGCATTATCTCATTTTACTTTTTCCATATTATGTTGAAGTTCAAGTTTAAAAGGCTTTTGTTTTAGTTATACATTGCCTCAAATGTTTATGTTTATTTATGAAAGATTCCACTATATTGTTATCCTTATTGAGATTCTGAGCTCACCCCTTCCAATGTTTTAATTTTTCCAGGATGTGAAGAGGTATATTATGAATAACATGCAGGGATTGTATGAGGGGATATGAAAACAAGATGTTGTTGTAGTTTTGTTTTACTTTATGATGTAATGTAAGACATATGATTGTATCCAATGTTTCCAAGGCTACTAAACTAATCGGCCTTTTGAGACTTGATCTTTTGTGATCATGCCAATTTTATTCAATAACGCACCGAATCTGGGTAGCTGGGGTCGGGGCGTTATAGTTGGTATCAGAGGCAGTTTAGTACTAACCTTAGAAGCTAGATTTAGATTAACACTGATTAGAGCACATAGCCCTAAGATTTACATTGAGGATTAGTATAGAATAACTTCTTAGAATTTTGGTATTATAGAGATTTTATGAGTTTTTCGAGCAATACATCCCTGTTTGGATACGAGCAGGTAGAGGAGGCTCTGGAACAGATGTACATAGGGGAAAAACCCAAAAACACCGCTTTGAGCTAGACTCGAACAGGAACTGGTGCAGGAGAACGGGCCTTGCTACACTCTTGGTTATGACACTCCTGGGGGACATGCTTAGGATAATTCTCATTTTCTTTACAAACAATTATGATGGGTTTATGTGTATATAATTCCTCAAAGAATTTTTTTAATGATTATGGATTATATCCATAAATTGTTAAATTTATGTTAAGTGTTTTACAAGTATGGAATTATGTATTTTGATTCATAAAATAATCTAGTTTATGCCATTGTTTAGAAATGGCACCTATTGGGCGGAATGTAAACCGTATAAATGCACACACTCCATGTAGGGATTACCCTCATTCTCAAGATAATGATTGTGGAGCTGTAGATATAACTGGTGCTGATCACCTTATCACTGTACTGGGACAACTCACTCAGGTTATGAATAATAACCTTACTCGTATGGAGCACCCTGATCCGCAACGTGGAGGATCAATGTTAGATCATTTCACGAGGAAACAATCACCCATATTTAATAGGGGTACAAATCCATTTGTAGGTGAGCAATGGATAAAATCCTTAGACAAAATATTCCATGCCTTGGGGAGTAGCGAAAGGGAGAAGGTTGTCATGGCAGTTTACCACCTCACTAGATAGGCCGATCAATGGTGGTCACTGATTCAAAACACAAAGGAAGTTGAAGAAGTATCAAGTATGGAATGGAGAGTGTTTAAAGAGATTTTCTTAGAAAAATAATTTCCACATGACCATCGAGCAGATATGGAAAGGCAATTTTTGAGTCTAAGAAAAAAGGAGGATGAGAATGTCACAAAGTATGAGGATAACTTTACAAGGTTAGCAAGGCATACGGTAGATTATATATGTAACCCAGGAAGTAAGATTGATCATTTCTTTGATGGGTTAAACCCATTTCTACATCGAGCTTTAGTATCACAATCTTTCTCAATGTACGAAGATATAGTCTTGTGTTCTATCATGATAGAAAAGGAATTCTCTAAATCTTATGACAATAAAGTAATGAAAGAGAAGAAGAGAATGGTGAAGAAAGAGACAGATAAAGGGAAAAAGGGAAAGAGGGATTTTCCATTATGTGATAATTGTGGGAAGAATCACCCCGGTACTTGCCTAAAAGGAATGGGAGTTTGTTATAAATGTAGAAAAAAGGGTCATCAGGCTCGTGATTGTAAGATAAAGGAAGAGGATATCAAGGTTGAATGCTACAATTGTAGTGAAATTGGGCATTATGCAAATGAATGTCCTGAGCGTCAGGGAAACATACCTCAGAAAAGGCCAAGGGATCAAGGACAATCATATTCTGTTACTACAATTGAAGTGGAGTAATTAATGTATTGGTGCTTTTGGACTCATGGATTATATTTTAGTTATAATAATAATGTGTTATATATAATGATTGTACTACAGTACTTGTTGTTTTCATTAAGGTTTTAATATGATGAAGGTAATCATATTTTTAGTATGTGACAATAAGAGAAACTTTATGTTGTTTGGGGAATCTAATGTTACAATTGATTTTGGAATTTAGAGACCTTTTAGAGAAAGTCTAGATATAGGTATTTTGGATAACTATAAAGGTTGGAATGAATTAAGTTGAACTTTGGATAGTATTGTTTAATGTTAAAACATTTCTAAAGATTATTTTTGGAATATTATAATACTATACTTTTAGGAAAAGGACAACCAACAGGTTGGGGGATAACCCGTCGCGTCGAACAAAGATGCAGGAATCGAACCCACAACCATATTGCGACATGCCTTTATTACCTACCACTAGCCGACAGGAAGTCTCTAGTTATTACAAAATAGTGTTCCTAGTCTAAATGGTATGTGGTAATATTTGTAACCTTATAAAATTAGGATAAATAGAATATTTTTGAGTTCTGTTACCATTTGAAGTGAAAGATGGGTTCATGGTAAAAATTTATTAACGAATGAAATCCTACATGACATGTATGTATATTTACTTAAATTCTTAGTAAATATCTTAAATAAATTCCTCATCTTTATGAAAGATAACTCAAAACAAAAACATTGTCAGTTAACTTTTCCAACAAGGGATTCAATGACCGTTTAACCAATCACAGGTTTGTGATTTTCTTGTGGTTAACTTTCTCCTAATCATGTTTTCTACAACTCTCCATCGGACCTTGATGGGTTGTTTTTCCTCCATATCCATATTTTCATATAATCCAAGTATGGGCTATCTCGGGTGACCATTGTACCTATCTTTCTTTTAATGTTCTATTTTTATTAACCCTATTTCCGATGTGGGTTTTCCACAAAGGTATTTTCTATTTTCAACCTTTTATTTTAAAGTACAAATTTCAAATTGCGAGGATGCAATTTATTGAAGGAGGGGAGAATGTAACAGCCCGAGCATCCACGATACACTTCTCTTTCAATAATGAAATAGCTTTCATTGTGCGCAAGTTCAAGATTCTAACGCACCGCGACCAATCAAAATAGCCATTATGAATAGTGATACCCACCTTTTGAAATTATATATATTTTATATTTCAAAATGGACTTAATTTTTGGATTCTGAATATCGAAATTAGCCTATGTTGAATTTTTTGTATTTTTCTATGAACTTCCAATTTTTTATCAATAGAGAAAAATACTAAAATTTTTTTTTTCAATCAAAATAAATTATAATGAAAAATTATACTATACAGTGCTTTTAAAGTATAATTAGAATATATTTATACCATTTTATCCAATGGTGGACATTATAATTAATTTCACTTTGAAATTGGACATAAACAATTTTCAATCTTTTGATATATATTGTTTCTTAAAAACACGCTATTTGTTGTGACATTAGGAATTAATTATAAAATTAATTAATGAAACTTATATGTTTGGAATTTTTTAAAATAGACATCATTTTTTAATTCATAATATCAATTATAGCATAGGGTGAAATTTTGGGATTGTTCTGAAAAACTTCAATTTTGATGAATAGTGAAACCACTAAGTGGTAGTTAAAAACAGATTTTTTGTTTAAATGAAACATTACCACTTCTGTGATTTTATTTAAAAAAATCTGACATATATGGTTGTCATTAAGAAGTAAAATGTGGTTCAATGGGATTAAAATAATTTTTTTGGTGAATAGTAACTTTTAAGTTTAATTAATCGCGATTAAAGATAATTAGTGAAATTTAAGGTAAAAATGATATTATAAAAATATGAAAATAACCTTACGCATGTCCGACCCTTATTGGATGAGTCATTTCCAACCAATACAATCCATGGGTCAACTTGGGGACCCCATGGAGCCACTTGGGTAAGAAAAAGACATTAATAACTTTTTATTTAAAGTAAAAATAAAATTGTCACAAACATGTGTTGTTTTACTAAAACAATTATTACATGGAATTATATAAGTTAACTTTTCGACTATAAATATTAATTGGAAATCTAGAAATATTTCTTAAATCATGATATTTTTTTTATAATTTTTAGACATTAAATAAATTAAAAATTTTTATGACACAATGATGATGCAGGGATTACCTCATTAATTAACGATTTAAATAAAATGATCAGATATTGTAAAATATAAGGGTTACACTTGACAAAAACCTATTGTATGAGCATATTTAGAACCCTTATAACCTTATCCTCGAAATATATCATTGTGGGACCTTTAGAATCCGAAAATCATTTCATAATAATGAAACATTTCAATCTTTCCAAGAGTGCCCCTCCTCTCCTCTTATAAAAGGCCCCCACAACTACCACCTTATTAACAACTTAAAAGCCATTTGGCTCCTCCAAACTCTACCCAAATACTCTCTAAACTTTACTCTCTTACTCCTAGAAGTCTCATTTTGGGCAGAAGGCTTCCCAAGGAAGCCTTTGGCTGAAATCAAAAAGTGTTACCTGATTTTAAGGTAATGTCTTCTCTTGTGTTATTTTTTTATTTTGCTTCTCTAACCCCCTAAATTTTTTTATTAATTTATTTTGTAACAAAACTGGTATCCTCAATATACTTGGATGTTTTTATGAGATTAATTTTATTTACACTTACACACACCTTCTTCTAATGGTTAATGAACATACTGTTTCTGTGGGTGGCGAATTACTGCCTCACGAAACGATGATTGTTCAATCTTCATTTAACAAATCTCATGGTTGCCATTATGATGAAACTATTTTTATATATGATATATATTAAGTTTTTGTTTTCCATAGGATTCTTTATTTTTCATTTATGGAATACCTTAATGATTTCCATTATGGGTAAACACGATAATATCATTTTAGGAAGTGCGGACTACCGCCCCCTCAAAGTGATTTGAATCGTTAATGCCATATGTGGGATGTATAAAGGATGGAGTAAATGGTATTATACATTAAATAATATTGGAATTATATTATACCTTTATATAATTATAATTTAATTCTATTAAATATGAAATAGAAATGAAAGTATCATTCATGCCTACGTACAACTTACCGTCTCCATGAACGGTGCATTTCATTTCTTACCCCTAAATGTTATGTAATATTATAAATGCATGTATATAATGGATATATATGATATATATGATATCTAAATCATGAATATAATTATGTATATAATGGATATTTCACCACATGAATAATTTGTAATTATAAGAAGTGTATTTTTGACTCAAGTACCAAAGATCGACAAAATGACCGTTATTAAATTATATAATTACATAATGTTCATAACATGGTAATAAGTGATATAAAAGGAATAATGAACATGAAAAAGGTTTTTAATCAAATATAAATTAACTCTATTTTATTATTCAGGATATTAAAGAACGATCGAGTCAAGTCGGACATGAGGTAAGGGAACTTCATAACCCAATTTCCGTTCTTTGGGTTAATCTCCTACTTTCAAATTATGTCAGGATGTTATTATCTTGTATTTGTAATTTATTTATGTGTAATTATGGTTAATACACATAATAGATCTATTTTATTTAAAAATGATCTTTTTAAGGGACATCATCTCAATATTCTCTCATTGAGGCATATTTTGTTTTATATACAAATTTCTTTTATACGGTGTATAAACCCCTTTGACATTTACATTTATTCAATAGAAATATTTTTATATGAAGAGTTTTACTAAACGATAAAAAGGAATGTTAATCTAGTCGTACGTATGCGGCGACAACGACTTCTCCGCCACCTTGATCATTATTTGAGTTTCGGCTTCCTCTTCATGCCATAACTTTTTTTAAATGAAAAATAAATACAAAGTTTTAATTTTCTTTTATTTTAGTATTGAAAATGGTTTTAAAAGTGTTTTTATTATTATATTAATTTGTTGTACTGATATCTTGTGATTGAAATTTGGAAATGTTATGTTTCCTTTATGCATGTTTTATGTGATACAATTATGTTATGGTTTATGATATGTTAAAACCTGTTCATATGAGGAATGCATTGGACTTAATAAGTGACGGGTGGAGCCCGCTATAGCTTCTCGATGCATCGGCTGATCTCATGAGACAAACTAGTGTCTTGGCACGGGGCCTTGACAAAATATTATCTGTAGTCTTGGAACGAGGCCTTGGATATGTGGTTAGGATAGTCTTTCATTATGAATTCCATTATTATGAAAGTGGTTATTGATATTGCATGTGATTATTCGACCAGTAGAATATCCATGTGAATAAGTAAATGGAATTATCTCATTTTACCTTTTCCATATTATGTTGAAGTTCAAGTTTAAAAGGCTTTTGTTTCAGTTATACATTGCCTCAAATGTTTGTTTATTTATGAAATCTTCTGCTATATTGTTATCCTTACTGAGCATCTGAGCTCACCCTTTCCAATGTTTTAATTTTTCCAGGATGTAAATAGGTATTTTTTGAATGACTTGCAAGGATAGTATGAGGGGATATGAGGACAAGATGTTGTTGTAGTTTTGTTTTACTTTATGATTTAATGTAAGACTTATGAATGTATCTAGTGTTTCCAATACTACTAAACTAATCGGTCTTTCGAGACTTGATCTTTTGTGATCATGCCAATGTTATGCAATAATGAACCGACTCTGGGTAGCTGGGGTCGGGGCTTTACACCATTGACATTATTTGTTCAATTTCTGTCTTTTTAAATCCAATTCCAATGAAAACACTTTTCATACCTCATCTATAGAAATTCTCTCCAAAAAATGATAATCCTTTTTCCTATAATGCTTAATTTCACCACCTTTCATGATCATGAAATTAATACTCATAGAGGAATCAAAAAATCATCTAATTTCTCAGAATAAAGTATAAACCAGACTACTAGTGTGATTACATGATTGGATCACCCACCAACCAAATCCAACCATTATTATCTACCCTGATAATTGAGGCACCCTAATGTTAATAAACTAACTGTATCTAATATGACATCTAAATTCCAAATCTATTATTTAAGATGTAACCTGATCATATCAGGAAAACCTACTTTCCAATATCCTAGTGACACCTCAATCCTTAACTAACCAGTCTCACTAAACTTATTATCCTACCCAAAATGAGAATACCTCATTGATAACATTAATTATATTAACCATAGTAGTATCATTATAATTTACCTACTAAACCAATAATCTTGATCTCTAGATCCCACTCTCCAACTGTTACCACACATAATGACTGGATGTGACCATCTCAATCATACCTAGGTTCCATCCCCAAAAATCAAACACATCTCATTTTAGATTATTAGTAACGCCTTCCACATTGTTCAAAATCTAAATCACAATGAAGGTCACACCCTCTAAAAACCAATAGTTCACACCCAAGTTATGTTTTCCCTTTCACATATCCTTAATCATTTACCCAACTGAGTCCTAGCACTAAAACCACATCTCTTAATTGAGAAACACTCACCCATGTTGATTACACCAGAAATTTCGATTGAGGACCACTCAGATCGATTGTCCCTTGACAACCTAATCCATTTTGATGTCAAATATTACTATATAGGTACACCTAAAATTATTTTATAAAACAATTTGTTGACATTCTCAAGATTACCTAACCAAATATTCCATTACATAACCCACAAACATGTGCTCAAAAGTCAGAAAACCCAATGGGAGAATTCATGAAAAAAATATGTAATTACCATCACACATTGATAATTTCCCCTAATATAAATTATATATATCACTATACATCCCTATTTGAGTGATTTTCAATGGGTATTCTCATAGATTCTTACCCACAATTTACCCAGATCATTCTCAAACCCAATAGGTGAATAATCACATGTAAATCTGTTGGACAACCCAACTCATTATCCCCTAGGTAATAGATTATCAAGCATAGGATTATCTATACGATTCATTTACTGTGATCCTATACACATTATTTCATCCATTAATACCTAGGAATCTCATTCATTCCAAGGATAATAAATGATTATACTCCACATAATTGTTGTTCAATGACACATGAGTTTTACCCCAATTCCACCAATACACCAAAGAACATACATAATAATTATATTTTAAAATCCAATTGATAATTATATCCCACTGAAAATTCAAACCAAACACAAGGATTTTCATATTCCATTATTTAACACTCTGAAGGGTATACATGAAATAGAGTAGTTAATTTATATAGAATTCCACAAATAAGATATAAAAAAAATTCACATATCGGTTGATACCAAAACTATAAGTACCCACACCCCATCTTGAAGTAAATTTGTTTCATCCTTGAATAACCACTTAGGAATAAAATTCCTACAGCAACCTGTAAAGGGAATCGATACATCGTTTACACAAAGATATTGTATAACCATCACCAGAGAACATACTATGCTAGGATCCACAAAAATTACTATCACAGAGTTACCATGGTTCATATTAGTAGAATTAAATAAATATTCTATCTCTAATCCATTAGATTTATTTTATATTTTCATGTGTGTACATGTCATAGATTTTAATTTCAATTTGGATTAGTCTTATAGATTATTTAAAGATTAGATAGATTAAAGGAATGACTATTAGGGTTTTTGAATAAGGCATGTTCATCAAGTTGATGTGTGTTTTTACCTTGATGTTTGTATGTTGGAAAGTGTTATTTTTATCTTACTTAGCTAATGGATAGTGTAATACCATTTACAATCATTTATTCCCTATTTCTAATTTTCAATAATTTTTTTTAAGTTTAGATAATAAATCAATCACACAAAAGAAAATGTAAGTCCTGTAAATTCTCCATACGAACCATGGTTTATGTAAAAAAATCTCTTTGAAATGGTCCAAGAGAAAAATACATAAATGAAAACCTTTATTAAACACAAAAAACATACTAAAAACCACATTCATAACTTAATAGACCAAAAATAAATATACCACATCACATGTTAACGAGGACTTCCTTCAAAAAATAAGTTTATGATGTAGTTCTTCAAGGTTCATTAAAAACTCTTGAACACCCCTATTCCCTATATAACATATCCCAAATACTATAAAAATATGAAAATTCTTCATAATAGAAAATTTTTAATACTCTAGTCTTGTGTCCACTTAATAGTGCCCCAAACTAAGGAGTTTATATCCTCATATGTGCCACCCTATATGAAAAATGAAAATGAATAATGATGAGGTACAAATATATAAAATTATGAGATAATGAATTCATATCATAGACAAAAAATTTAAAATAACCAAAAAATACTATACATAAATTATTAGGGTAAACATAAAATCAATAAACATAGTTATACAATAATGTGTCTTATGTAAGCATACAATTATACTACAATAGGTCACCCACTGTGCCAATAACGTATAAAATCTAAAAAATGAAACCAAATTTAATTTGGTTCATACTTCCTTAATGAGGAATCACAATAATAAGCCCAAAATACCCATTTATTTACACTGAACTGATCCATTATATATGATCCCTTGCATTAATATATTATAAACATCTAAAGTAATTTTAATTTTGATTACTTCACGGGTCATATCCTGAGTTAAAACATAGAATGAGATTCCGAGAGTTGTAATACCTCAAAGGGTGTTATGATATGAGGAATGAGACTCTAGAGGTATCTTAGGTGTTTGGATTATCTATGGTGGATTCAGGTTATCTTTTATAAGTTTTAGTGGTTTTACGGAAATGGTGCATGTTTTGGTGTGAACAATTTAGGTGAAACATTGTGAATCAATGAGGATTTGGAGGTTTTTGTTCATTTTGAACTAAGAATGGTTGAGTTTTTGGGTTAGGGAATTGTTTGGGTTAAATAATGGGGGGAAATGATAAGTTGTGTTAGGTAGAGGAGGTCTAAATCATGGAACATGAGTTGCAAATAGTTTCAGAAAAACCGTACACATTGGTAAAAGAGGGAGGTAGTGCTAATATGATGGTTACGATAAATTTTTTCAACCTATTTATAATAATAATGTGGGACATGGGTTGATGTTATGTAAGGGTGTTTAAAGTTAGCACAGAGTTTTGGAAATTGGGTTGAGAAACCCTACAGGTGGTGGCTTTGGACAGAACCTACTTCCTGGTTGGCGCACAGTTCAGAAAACCATGAAAAATATCAACTTTATAGAATTTCATTAAGATTTTATATTTGAAATTTTTCACTCAAATATTTAAACATAACCCTATATCTCTCTTTTCCTAGTTCACATAAACTAGCGGAAAGTTATCCTCTCTTCTTTTATTCATCAAGCATCACCAATGAGGTGATTTGTTTGTGTTTCTTCAGTATTTAAGGTTAGATTTCACATATTAATCATTCCATTTCTCCATCCAGTCGTTACATATAATTTTAGACGTTTTAGATTAGGTTTTGGACTCTTATTCCACTAAATCATGGAGGAATTGGCAAAGAATGATGGAACCTTTAGTTATATTAGGTAAAATATATCCTTAAATGGATTCTGCACTTTGTTTCATTGATATTCAATAAGCTATGTGACCAAGATGAATTATATAAGGTTTTTATGAACATTTGAATTTTTTTTAATTGGTATCATCTCATTGATATTTGTCCCAAAATGTGGTATGGATTATGACATGGGTCTTCTATGATTGTGTGGATTCTTCATTAGTGTTACAAGATGACCTAGTAAGTTTTCTATCCTTATTCCATGTTGGGTTTTGGTTAATAAATGTATAGTAATTTTTATAATTAACTAATTGTTGTTGTTTGTTGGGAGACAAAAGCTTGGATTCTTGGACAAGACATATAAAGGTCATCATTCTTTAGAAATATTTTGGAAAATTTTTTTGATAAGGGAGGTAGACTAAGAGAATTAACCATAGACATGTTACTTTATTTTCATGTGTATGTGGTGTGAACCTTATATACCAGGAGTGGAATGTTTTGTTACACTATTTAGGTAAAATATTTTAGTAAAGATATTAACATAATTAAGATCATTGGTTATTTTTATTACATAGTAAAAAAGGTTAATGGGTAGAACATGGAAATAAACTCATGACCATTATATAGAAAAAGGTATTTTTTACGGGTTGATTATTACAAAATTTATAAGAGGATTTAGAAATGGTTTTAAATATTGGAAATTGTATTTCCATTTGTTTTGGGTGCCAAAGGCAGAAGGCCATATTTTGAAGTGATCTGTGTTCTGAAATGAGGTGTTGACCTCCCTATGGTATATAAAAAAGGGTTTTAATTGGAATTCAAAAGATGATTTGAAATGGGTTTGTGGTAAAATATTTAGTGAAAATGACTTAATGGATCTTGTGATGATTTTAATGGACGTGTAGGCATAAAGACTTGTTTTAATTTTTAAGGTAAATACCCATGTTTTAAAAGTGATGTTTTTAAGTGTTTGAACAGAGAGTGTGGTTGTGTTAATTTTTGGAATGTGAAAATAGGTTGATCTTGGTTGAGGTATGTTTTGGTTTCGGAGGCCCATATGTACCTTAGTAAAGGTTACTGGTATAATGAAGGTTGTTTTTTTTCATGATCCTTTTTTATGTCATGATATTGTGCTTAGTATTTGATAAATGATAGATGGTTTAGGTGATAGACTGGAACTCCAGGCTCCTGTATTTAAGGAATGATGGTATGGTTGGGTGATTAATTAATTCTCTTGTAATTAAAATTACACTACAGATAAATTCATCAATATAAGGCTTTGGATAATAATTGTATACTTTATGGTTTAAGCATTATAATGGGGCTCTTGGAGAATATGGTATACCAATTTGAAGAAGAATTTGGATTGATTATCCTATTCATTAGGATGTTCCATACTTTTTCTCTTGGCACCATTGATGTTTTGTATTAGTGGGTGATAGACTAAGTCATCATGCATTGTTATTTTGTTTTGTGATGGGTTAGACAGACATGATGATTAATATTAGTAATGATAGTTGGTATATAGTTAGGTTTTGGACAAAGGCTCCAGCCACATATGATTTTGATGTTAATATTTTATTTAGATTATAGATCAATGGTTTGTTCATTAGTGTCACGTGAATAGAAGATAAGTATCCTGGATGTATATTTATTCCTTCCTAAGTTGGTTGAATAAGAGAAAATCGTCGTTTGGTTTAGATGTTGTGTCTTATTATATTAGTATTTAGAGTACTAGTTTATATTGATTCATGTTTGGTAGTGATCGGTGTTACCTTTGAACCAATGGTTTAGTGTACACTAGATGAATTGGAAATTTTCTTGGCTATATCACCTCTATGAACTATTTATTTATCTTACTGTTTATCTGCAAAAACTATTTTACATACTAATTTTTTACCTAGATATCGTTGGTGGTGTGATACTAAGTTTTTCTCACACCATATTCTGTATATAATTTCACTAGGGTATGTGAGAATTTCTCACATGTCTTTGTAGGAAATGGTTTGGGATGAAGCATGTGTTGGTTATGGCTTGGTCGAGTAATAATGCTTGGGTGGTAGCAAGTGAGTGAATTGTTCAGCAGTGTGATACTGGGATCCATCTTATAGATTTATTTTTTTTGTTATTTTATGTAACCATCCTCGTGAGTGTTTGGTTTTATGTATGATATGTCCATTCTGGCATTTAATGAAATTAATTTTATAAAAACTTGTTTCAATTTATTGAATCTTTGTGATTACTAATATGTGTGTGATATGATATTATTGACTTCTATTTATGTACTCTGATATGGGGGTATAGTCTCCAATTAATTCCTTTTTAAACCCCCAATTTTATTTAGCAGACTCTGGTTACAATGTCGTATCATAGGCATTTACTTTCCTATTATTTCACTATCTAGCATTTGATAGAAAGAATATATAGGGATATGTTGGAGCATGATATTGATACAAGGATGGTGCATTATAAAAACCTATTCTGGTAGGAATTCTAGGATACTAGGGGTTGTTATTGATGTTTCTGATGTTTCATATTACATTTTTATATGATTTTCACTTCTAGAAACACAAATGTTGTTTGGATGTGATGAATTGCGATGGATTTATGGCTCTCTCCCCATCAGAAAAAGGCCTACTATTTGGTGATGATTTTTGAAATGTATAAGAAATAGGCATCTTAGGAATCATGATAGTCACGTAGGATCCACTTGTTATCATCCTTCTAGTGTTTCATTTTCTGGATTCTGTTCTGATGGATAGTAACATGTATCTACTGTGAGTTGTTTGACTAGGATGATTCTACTGAGGTCTTCATGATTGGTTAGTGCAATGACCCTATGGAAAAATATGGTATATGTAATGGAATGTTGGACCATTGTAGGTGATTTTTGTTTTATATTAATTTCATGTGTAGGTACTATAGCGAGTGGTCATATGTGAATATTCTCAATGTAGAAGACCACCAATGTTTTGGGTAGTGTATTGGTATATTACTCCTTTATTGTTTTAGAACATAGATGTGGGTGTTTTGAATTGTTTATTTTATGTGATGATGAGATAGGTGAATGATTTATTCCTAATGATTTATGGCCTCATGAGAGTTGGAATGGACCTTGAGTGTGTGGACCTAGGGATGTTTAACATGTTTATAGTTTGGTGTTGTGTGGTGATGATTTTGTGGGTGACCATTGAGAGTGTGGTTATATAGTTTATGTGTTCTTTGTGTGTGAGGGAAATATATGGATGTTTCATATATTTTTTGACAACAATTCATTGACAGTGCTGTAGGGTTAGAGTTATAGACATGTATGAATCCATGTGTTTTGAAAAAGAGCACTTTATAGCTAGTGTTTTAGATTTTGTTTTGTTTTATAAGGGGTTGGGGAGATTGTTTGGGTGCACAAACTATGTTATTTATTTGAATATGAGTTATGTATACCTGTTATGATTAGTATCATGAGAAAAAGTGGTTTAGGAGGAAATGTGGTTTCTTGTACACAAGTCTAATTTTGGCCATGATAGTATGTGCGAGCCTATTCTTATTATGGGGAACATAGAAATTCCTAGTTTCTATAAGATGAATAGGTCGTTAGAGAGATGATTAATTAAGAATATGGTGAAAATTCATGTGATCTATGTAGAACATTAAAACAATCTTAGGTTCTTAGGGATTGATAAAGTGTTTTTTGTTTGGTATTTTTCTATTAGTTTTTGAAAGAAAGAAGGGTGATCTATGATGGATGAGATAGGCATGCGGGGTTTGCATGATGAAAGATAGATATTGTGTGTTGATTTTTTTGAGACATGAATCACTGAGGTTGTAAATAGGTTCTATGGTTGGGTTATAAAAAGTTGTATGATTTTTAAGTGTTAATGGGATCATTAAGGAATAAATGGTGGGTGAAAAATGATATTTTTGGTTTGTGGATTGACGTTATAGGAGTATATGAAAAAGGCATTTGAGTTGAGTAAGAATCTATGAGTGGGAAGAGAACTGATATTGTTGGGATTGGACACTTATGATAAGGGTTTCCCTGGACCTTTTATGGGTTCTATTGGTGTTCATCGAGAATATATTAGCGTTGTGTCAGTTACGGTAAGATCAATCCCAATATCTTATAATTGTCTTAGGAACACAAAGAGATCACATTCTATAATATTAGCTACTCTAATGTATTCAGTTTGATATGGGGAATCATTAAGGTTACAATCATGGAGAGTTTTATGTGGGTACATATAGTGGGAAGTGAACCATTGACCATTTATGGATGGGGTCCTAATAATGGGATATATGTTGAAAATTTCCATAGGTTTTATTATCAGATATATGTAATTGGAAATAGTTTATTTTTATCATGGTTTCTTAGGTGTTGGAGAGATGGAATAATTCAATTATTGGGTAGCAGTGGTTGGGGTGTGGGTTGTAGTGTCTTTTGTTGTCGGGTGAGTTAGTGATGAAGAAACCCATATGGTTGTGAGTGATATAACAATGAAAAATGTAACACCCATATGCTAGATAGGTAGTGGATGTGTGGAACTGGTCATGGATCCGTCAAGGTGGAACTATGATATCGATGAATAACTGTTGAGGTTCATTGGTCTCAGTAGTGATGGATGACAAAGTGTAGAATTGGTTTAGAGATTGTGGTGGTTTTGGAAATAAGATTAGGTGTGGACAACAATGGTCATATTCAGGTGATTGTGGAATGATCTTGTGTGTGAGGGACAAGTGATTAGGTTTGATGGTGATAGAATGATAGTTTTATTTAGGAACATTGGAAATGAGATTACTGAGGATAGTCTGACTGGGGTTTAGCACACAATGTGGGTGGGGAATATCTCAAGCTACGTCAACTGTTTAATTTGGGAATGGAATATGTTTATCAGTTTGAGTTGGGATTTTATGGAAAATATGAAACACTCTTAGTTGTTATTGGATGATGGTTATGTATCCTTTTTTGGTTTTCAATGAAAATTATGGTTAAATTGATGATTGGAATTATCATGGGTAATGAGGTGTGTTTATTTGAGAAGTATTCTAGGCCATTTGTGGGAAGATCAATTTGGATTTTGTTTGGATTCACCAGTAGAAAGGGGTCAAGTACCAGAACTTGGTGGTTATAAGATTAATCTTATGGTGTATAGAAAAGTAGCTCTATGGCAAATTCGGTGATATTGAAATCAATGATTCTGATGGATGGGGTAGAGTATGAACCATCATGGTGATTTTGTTTTCATAACATGCATTGGTTTAGAGTTTTGTTTTTGCTAAGGCCCTTGAGTTGGTGGTTCTGCTTTTGTAGTCTTCAAGGACAATGGATGCTGATTGAGGATGTTTCTAGATTATATAGTGACTGACAGAAGTAAATTGGAGAAAATGTATGACCAAAATTAATTCTCAAGGATGATAGCTATCTTGGTGTAGAGAAAGTAATATCCCATGTTTGTACAGACAGTAAATTTGTGAAAAAATTTAAATTTTCATTTCCCAAAGTGTCACATCTTAAATTAAGATTTAGAATATGATTTGATGAGTGGGAATTATTAAAATGGTGTAATTAGATGAAGAATGAGACTTGGGAGGTAGCTAATTTGTTTGGTTGAGGATTAAATGATCTGATTTCTGGTTTGGATGTCTTCTAGGTTTTATGGAATGTGTGCATAGTTTGTTGTGCATAGATTAAGAGAAACAATGCGATACCTTACGCTTTTTGTCAGTTTTATTTCATTTTGAACTAATCATGGTTGGGTTGATTAGATTGGGAAATTTTTTGGGTAATCATGAGAGTAAAAATGATAAATATTGTGAGGTAGAGGATGTTTGAGACATGGTACACTTTCTCTTCATGGTTTCAGACCAACTTTGCACCTTTCTATCGGTGGGAGGAATAGTGGACAACATGAATGGCACATGGTTTTTCAAACCATGTTGTCTAACCATGTTTTACATGAGGTGTTGAATATAAGCGGTGAACATTATAATCAAATGTTATGGGAACCCATGTTAACATACCATGTAGGTGTTGGACTTGAACATAACCAACCACACAGTTGGTGAATAGTTTGAAAACCTGTGCTACCAAACTGTGCGAATGGCTAGAATATCCTTAAAATATTATTTTACCATTTTCCCCTATAGGATTTTATGATGCCCATGCCTTCATATTTCCTTCATGCACACAAACCATAGGAGATTTCTCATCCCTTCCTCCCTTCTTCTAGCTCACTAAAGAGGTTATTTGGTAGAGTTTTAGGGGATTATAAGGTGAGATTTATTTTCTTCTACCTTCCCTTTTTACCTTCACTTACTTCTAATTATGGGTTTGTGGGTTTAGGGTTTTGATCATTATTCTATTAGATCATGGTGTAGACCACCAATAATGATCGGTAATCTAGTCTACATGGGTATAATAGACCGTGACATGAATTATACACTTCATTTCATGGAATTTCATTACTATATATGACCATGGTAAATTTTATTTGGGTTTTTAACAACATTGTATTTTAATTTATTTGTTGAATTTGAATCACCTATTTGGTATTTGAACCAAAATTTGGTCAAGGTTATGTCATGTTTCATCGATGAGTGGGTGTATTTCGTTTCGATGTGGCATAATTACCAATGTAAATTTCCATCATTATTTCATTTTATATTTTGGTTAATTAATTAATTATAATTTTTATAATTAATTAAATGTAATTTTTAATTGTGAGATTAGAACTTTTTTGATTATTACAAGGTCAGTTTGGTGGTGATTGGTTTGGTTGATTCTTGTTAGGGCCTTTCTAAGGCTGATGTTCTTCGTAAATGTTTTGGAAAGCTTCATTAATGAGTTTGGTAGTCTAAGAGCTTTACCTGTAGTCTTTTAAATTTATTTTCTTGTGTATGTGGTGTGTGCTAAAGAATCCTAGGAGTGTCATGTTTTCTTCCTTGATTTATGTAAACTTTATAGGTGATCATATTAACATAATTAAGAATTCTGGTTTCTTTGATTACATAGTAAACAAATGATAGTGGGTAGAATGTTGAAATAGGGGTTGAAACTCTTACGTGAAAAAATGAAGCGTTTTATGGGTTGAGTTTTTCAAAATTCCTTTGAGGATTTTGAAATGTTTTTTAATTTGTTTTTTGTGATTTGAAATGGTTTCAGGTTTCAAACAGAGATTTTGATGTGTTCAAATGATACTTATTTTGAAATAAGGTGTTGAGTTCCAGGTGGGTTTAAAAAGGTGTTTTAATAGGATTTGAAATGATGATTTCAAATAGGTATGTGGTGATTTTTTTAATGAAAATACATAATGAATCTTGTGATTATTTTAATTATAATGAAGGCCTATGGAATTATTTTGGTTATCAAAAGAAAGTAAAAATGTTTTAAAAGTAATATTTTAAAGTGTTTAACAAGATATTTTGGTTAATTTATATGGGAAGGTGAAAATGGGTTGGGCTTGGATGAGGCATGTTTAGGTTTTGGAGGCCCATTGGGACAATAGTAAGTGTTACTATTTTAATAACAATTGTTTTTTTTATTGAATCTTTTGTGTGGTCATGATATTTAGCTTAGTATATAATAAATTTTTTATTTTTTAGAGTGTAGACTGATTGTTTGAGAATAGGTACCAAAGGAATTATGGTATGGTTTTGGTGCAATAAAAATGCTCCGGGCATAGGAAATATACATGGAATAAGGTGTTAGACTAAGGCTCAGAACACCAATAATATAATTAAATGTTTATGAGCTAGAATAAGGCTCTACAAAATGATGGTATACCACGAGTAATTTTATTTTGGACTAATTATCTTGTTTCTTAGTCAATGACAGTCTAATTCTCTATGCACGACCGATGTTATGTGTAAATGGGTGCTAGATTGAAGCTCCAGGAACATCTGTTATGTTTTGTGATGGGTTAGATAAACGAGATATTCAGTATCAGTACTGATAGTTGGTTTATGGTATGTAATTTGATGGAGGATCCATCCATGTGTGATTTTTTGTTGATATTTGATTCAGGTTCCTTAATTATTTTCTAGGAACTAGTGGTATGAGTATATGAGACATGTACTGTGGAAGTATGTTTATGCCTATATGAGTTGTTTGAATAATAAATTCCCTCAATTGGATTAGATGAAAAGTACACCTATGTTATGCTTTGAAGGAATAGATTATATTGAATCATGTTTGGTTTTATAGGGCATTAACTTTAAACCCTTGGTCCATTGGATACTGGATGAGATGTCTTGTTTCTTAGATGTATCACCTATCTCACCTTTTTATTTATTTGACTGTTTATTTTTATACACTTTTGTACGGAATAGTACATTCCTTTGAAACCATTCGTGGTGTTTTATTGAGATTTATAGACACTGCTCTCGAGCCTCCATTTCACTTGGGTACCAAAGCATCTTTCACATGCCATTGTATGAATAGTTTTGGGCTTAATCTAGTGTTGTTTATGGATTGCATGAGCCAGATTGATCATGTGGTAGCAGGTGACTGAATGTATTGACTCAGTGATGATAAAAATCCTTCTTAGAGATTTATTTTATTTCTATATGTTATGTAACTTTCTGAGTGAAATATTTATTGTATGTATGATATGGTCATTAGATCATTTTTTTATAATTCATTTATTAATATCAAATTTCGGTTTATTTATTCCTTTCACATACATTTTTGTTCATCATATATGGTTATTTAATAATAGTTTTAAACTCTAATATTATGGTATAATCTCCACATAGTTCCATTTTATTCACCCACTACTATTTAGTAGCCTCTAGTGTATGAGGAGAAACACATGAGGTCATGTAGTAGACTAGTCTGGGCATTGGTTAAGTGGATCCTGAGTTGGGGGGTTAGGCATTATGTAACTTTTTCATTACCTGAATTAAGACTTATGGTCTTCATGCATGACAGAGTACCCATATAAAATTTGATAAATATTTCTCATTAGGGTCTCAATAAATTGCCCTAATATATATCATAAAATACATGTACGAATGATTATGTAAAAACATTACACAAGTGCCTCAATAACCATGGTCTATCCTAGAATGCATAACATTATGAACCTACAGTCAAAATGTGCCATATAGGATATGATGATGCATAATGATCACTATTTTAGTGTAATTATGGATCCCTTCATTGAATCATGACACCAAAATTATATCTTATATTATAACCAAGAAATATGGTAGGGTTTTATAAAGTCTCAACTATTACATGAAGTTTTAGGTTTAGATATTATATCCTCGTCATGGACTAACCTTCTCACTAATGGTGGTCATATATCCACAATATGGATTATCCCTTACTAGTTAAGAGATGAAATCTAAAAATACACAACATCTAAATTATCACTCATGGTGGGATCTATCAACTATGTTTTAAAAACCCATTTCCTCTCACTTATGGCATAGTTGACCATGAATTCTCAGTGAATGTATAATCCCATTCACAACAGATACCATATCACTGATGGTATTACCATAAATCACATCACAACCACTACCTTGTCACTCATGGTAGGATATTAACCTTATTCACTACCTTTTAATTCAATGTAAATATCTTAATCATATAATAACATTTATCTTATCAGTCATGGTAAGGGTTTTCCAACACGTTATATATCATAGTGGGGCTGAGCCTCAGGTTCATTCATCAATCATGCCATGATAAATCACCAATGTCCCACATACAAAACATGAAAGTACATAGTTCTTACCACAGTCTCAACTACTTAATATAGGGTGGTATAATTTTAGACTTATCCCCTTATCTCAAATAGGAGACATTGTATAAGAACAACATGAATATCCTCTAGAAATTATCTTATCACCCATTTGGGTGTCCACTAGGGGTCCTTTAGGCCCATCTTAGATCATAAAAAATCAATCATCACCCCATAATGACCTCAAAACAAAGAGAATATTCTAGGTCCAACCCTCAATAAAAATTCCCCATACTCACCCAAAACATGCTATATAACCCTCACCCTGTTTCCATTTCACATCATTATTGAATGAGGTATCAACCCATCATCTATAAGAAACGATATTACACTCTCCAAATATATTCATGTTCAAAATGAACCCCTCACACCATTCTCCCTAACTCAATCTACCCATAAGATATTGAACCTTACCAAGAATGAGACATATGACCATCTCACGCATCTCCACATATCCTAATATAAATATCTCCTTCCCAAGTTTTCTTATGAAACAACAATGGGTACACACATCACATCTCACATCCTAAGACCATATTAGGGTCCCTTGTTAACTCATCCAGTACTGTCTTCACATGGAGAAGTCACCAGGAAATCCCATGACACTTTAATTACTAAAGAAAACATGTAATACCCCTATGTGGCACACATACACCTTATCTATAACCTTAGGGTTCTCATGGTCCCTTATCTATTGTCCATGACCACGAATTATGCAGGTAGGGCATAAAACATGAATAAATAGTGATACCTGATTATATTATTTTGACCACTGACATCCAAAAAGGAGTTACTATAATCACAATGCTCTATATAACCTTACGAAATCCCATACCATCCTCATTTAAGATTATACCACTCACTGTGATCCAAAAGCATTACAAAAGACACAAATAATTACTTATAAATATCTATAAATAATTATTTAATTCCAACCAAAGATG
The DNA here is from genome assembly GCA_963277665.1 of Viscum album. Classification (NCBI taxonomy): domain Eukaryota; kingdom Viridiplantae; phylum Streptophyta; class Magnoliopsida; order Santalales; family Viscaceae; genus Viscum; species Viscum album. The sequence goes on along the minus strand of OY728126.1, from coordinate 1,312,344,924 downwards.
TATTATAGGCTAAAAACTCATCATGCATTTCCACTACATCGAACGAACACCCAACATCATATTTTTTACCTTCGACGAGGTCCTTTACCCATGACAAAAAAAAACATTCATTATTTTCTCACGATTCTTACATTACTAGGTGGAAATAACAACAAAACCATTTCAAATTCAGAAATAATTGAAAACAAGGTAAAGGGAAACAATTATTGATAATTAAAACGAATACCATACATTATTTCATTTTTATAACACAATAATAACCATCTCTTACCCTTGAAGATCAAATGGAGTGAAGATATGGGTTGAGTATTATGATAATGGTAGACCCAATTTTCCAATTCTATCATAAAATGAGAAGGTTACTAGACCCAAAATGTATAGGTATGTCCCTGATTAAAAAATCAAACCAAGTGTCAGCCACAATAGAAGTAGGGGGTTATAATGTGATATGAAACATTACTCGACAATTTAATGGAATTGTAAAGAAGCCAAGACATGACCACCATAGGTATAGAGAATATAACTTGGTCTAAAACCATCATGAAGTGACCTTATAAAAAAATATAATGACTACTAGTGGGAAGAGGGGCCATGCCATATCCAATAACCTCTAGAGAGTGACTTAAGTGTCATAGTGCAACTAGTCTATCCCTACGAAAAACCAATGGGAAAACCATATGTAACTCCACCAAATAATTTTATGTGTTTTGAATTAAATAAATACCCAAGATAATAACATGTATCATTCGAAATAATGAAATAAATGAATTGAGATATACTTTTCAATGCAATACAAACAATAAAACATTATGACAATAAAATTTCAAAGGATGAGGTAGTCATTTTAAATGAGTTCATACAAATCTATATATTATTTAATTCCATAAAAATATATTTAAACCATAATAATATAATTAAAGAAGTTTCATTAATATGCTATAATGTTATTATTTTTTTGTAATGATAATTATCTACCTTCCTACAATCTATTAGAAAATGGATATTTCACCAGTGTTATGGTCAAATTAACACCTACAAGAATGATGTATTTAAATTTTAATCATCACATTAAATGGATGGTTATGAAAAAACAATTTGATTAATAAATATAATATATATTGAATTAAAAAATTTATTATATAAAACTATGAATTTTATTATTAATACCAGCAATAATTTTTTATAACTAATTTAACTACTTGTAATTAGTATGCCAAACAAATTTCATAAGATGAATATATTTTCAATAACCTATTAATATTTAAAAATTTGGAGATATTATAATGTTATATAAAACATATCTATATAATTATATTGATGATGTAAATTTTTTATAACTCCTTTCACATTTTTCAATGTAATGACGAAATTTTTTAGGGATTGACAAAACAACCCCGAAGTAGCTGATGAGGAAAAACACTATAAAATAAATTAATGAAATATGATTATAAATAAACATTAAAAAAATAAAAGTACATGAAAATGTTGTTATTAAGTTATTTATTAAAACTCATATCGTTATGCATCCTGTTATACACACAAAAACATGCACCATGCGTGTCAGGACATAAGGTATGCATTTTTGTCTCAATTTGATTTCCATGATACATGATATATATTATAGAGCAATTTAATATATTATATTTTAAATATTTACCTATTTAAATGGAAAATAATAAATAAATTTTTATTATTTATAGTTCCACTTTCATTTATGATATCCCTAATCCATTTCATTTGATTTATTACCAAAGTGGTAGAGATTTTTGTTAACTTATTTTACATTGATTAAATTAAAACAAATTATTGATCTATATAAATTAATGTTTATTTTATTATATCCTATAATTGTAATAGATATTATTAAAATTTTCATTTCTGGGATATTTAATCCTTATTGACATTTCTCTTACCTTTGGATTATAATTCAACCAAACAATTATTTGTATGTGAACTCAACCTTATATATTCATTATGAATGAGGAAATTTTTCATCCATGTGTATATTAATTATATTGTAACATGAATTATATTATCTTTAATGAAATGATTAATTGAGGTAATTTTAAATTTCATTGAATTTATTTACTAATAATCAAAATAATATATATACCTTTTTATCTATAGGCCATTTGTGACTTTCTTATAAAAAATGTTAAAAAATGACCTCATTTATATTTTTTACCCCATGAGAACATTTTACCACATTTATATACAATATTAATCATCAATATTCATATTCAAATTTCCATGGGATTTAAAGGGAAAAAATATTTTAATATTTTATGATTTTTAAAAATAAAATTAATTATTTCTAAACAAAAAATTCAGTGATTTCCTTCAACTTATGAATATATTTATCAAGAAATACATATATACTATATTTCATTTCGTTTATTTTAAAGGTTTTCATATTTATAATTATATTAAAACTAAAATTTTAATTTTACTCGTTTTCCCCTTGTAATGGATTTATGAAAGGGACTTAAATGTTTTTTTCAACCATGTAACTAAAGATTTGTACTTGATTTTATAAATTTTCATCCATTTTCATGTATTAACCACAAAATTATCATAAGAAACTATGTTTCATACATAAACATATTCATAATTTTTATAATATTTACCCCTCATCAAATCACTCTTGACATGATTTTTCGTTATCATTTCCATATTCATTAATTTCATAGATATATTATATATCACATGATTTATATATATATATATATCTATTTTTTTACTTAACAACCATATTACCATAAATCTATATGGTGTTAGTCTAATTAAATGCATAATTTTTTCAAGATTCCATGATATGGAATCCTGGTGGTTCCACTATTGGTGAACTATTACATTTTCAATGAATTATTCTGTCATTTAATACCTGGTCATGCAACTCTTTTTATTGGTGTTTAGTGTATGGATATGTTCATGGGATATGGATTCATGGGAATAAGCATTTATATGGGTCCAAATTTTTGATGTTGGGATGAAAACCTAGTGTCAAGCATGGGGCCTGAGGTGTTCACTATTGAGGTATGAGGTGGTGGGAGTAATCTTGGCTTGTTCTTTAGGATGGGTCTATTCCTTGTCACTATTATATTAAAAGACACTTTTATTGTGTCACACTAATCAGGGTTTCTACCCTATCCCATAAAAATGAGGTTGGATAAGGTTTTTTCCAAACCCAATCAAAATTATAGGCTCATGTAGGTTCCCCCCCCCCAAATTTTAAAAGGTGTTACTTGAGAAATAAATAAATTTACAACATTAGTCTTATTATTTTTATTTAAGTACAAATGTTTATTAATTACTAAATCATGGTGGTTATATATTATATTTTTTTATTAATCCATTTATATTAATAATTCATTAGTTAAAATCATTAATAGGTGGGGCCTGAAATTAAATATACCATAAATGCATCATTAGGTATCATGAAAAATTTGGTTGGGTATTTGGTTAAATATTTATCGATTAATGCATATTGTCTTGGTATAAAGACATAATGTAATGTTTTTAATGCCTTTAATTATTCATTTCATCACTATTACATAATTTATTAAATTCTATGTGATTATTTACATTGGTATATTGTCCATGGATTCATCACATACTCAATTTATCCATTTCAAGTAATTATTTTCAATATTACTTATTCATTCTATATTATTATTGTCTTTTGTTGCAAAAAAATCCATCAAGGTAATATTGATGCATTTTGGGTTTGATTGTACTTGTTGACAATGTGGATTAACATGGTATGTTGTGGAAATATAGATATATTATTTACATGGTATGTTTAAAATGATAAAATACAATGGAATTTATTACATTAAAGAAATACATAAAATTATATACATAAGGTGACATTGTTTCATAGTTTTTCCAAAATTTTTGAGGTCCGAAATTTAAAGAATGTGTAGTGTCATAAAAAAAGGATTTCCATGATTGAATTGTAAAAATATGTAAAATGAATTAGTTTTTCAATTACTGAATATTGTGAAGGATTTTTCATAAAGGCAAAAATATATTGATGGTAATCTTTACAATTATGATAAGCTTCACAAATATGGAATTTTCCACAAGCTTTATGAGATATAGAGAACCATGAAAAAAGGGAGGGCATCATGAAATGTTTATGGACGCTTATAGAAAAGGGGGAAACTCTTATAAATAAAACTCCACCCCTTTATAAATATAACAAGACTTAATAATGATTCTATGGATCCGTATTCACAAATGTGGTTCATAAATATTATCCTTGTAAAACAGATTGTGAAGAAAGGGTGTTAATAAAATATTTGATTCCTTCCAAAAATTGTGAGCATCATTGATGTAATGTAGTTCAAGAAAAATATAAAAATACAACAGATTTTTTTTACCTTTTGAAGGCTTTGTGAGATTCGTAGATGAAGGTTTCATCATGAAGAATATAGGAGCTTTATGAAAGAAGTGAGCTTCATGAATTTACTGAGAATAAAAAATGTGTTAAAAAAATATTCCTAGTAAATATGTGGAAAAGTAGTATTCATAAATAGAGTGAATGTAGAATATCATAAAATCATCTAGATATAGTTGAGGACACTTTTATTAGTGTTAATGATGGGACCTACATGTCTATAAACTATGGGTTAAGACCATCTATGAGTACTGAGAAATAGAATTATAAGAAGGAGATACTTTCTATCTGATGTGATCTAGAGAAATAGGCCCATGGGAATGTAGTGATTTGACTATAAAACTTATAATGGTTGTGAGTTTTGGTAAATAAGTGATCAATCCAAAACTATAATTTTGGTGGTGAGCCTTCGTGGATTTTGTACATCAACACAATAACATTTTACTCTATTTGGAAACACCTCAGTGAGGGTGAACCAAATAAAAATGTTGTGTCTCATGCATGATTTAAATTTTAGTCATAAATTTTTATGATAAATAATGAAAAGATATTTTTGTTTATGTGTGAAACAATATCAATTAGAGAAGTTATTTTAATCTATTATTACTGAATTCACCCACACTCTTAGGTTATTTAACCTAACTGGGATGATAACTTGTTTATTCCATGATTAATTCTATTTTAATGTACCCTTTACTGAGAAATTGAGATAAACACTATAGTTTTTACACTTCCCTAGGTCATGATGAATATAATTAATTATGAAATGTATAGATGGGTGTGCTGGAGGAGAATACTGTATGAGATATTGAAGAATTATTTTAGACAAAGAATCCCTGGTATATTTTTAAAAATTCTCTTTGTATTAGAAAGGATGGTGTATCATTATATAATGTATCTTACTATCTCAACAAAATTCTAAACCAAAAGACCTTGGGTGTGTGTGAGACTCAATGTTATTTATTAATATTGTAATTTTTCTGGGTTTGGTTTGGGTTTCTTCAATTTTTTTCAAAGATAAAATATAAAGAATCTGGTTTTAGTAATATATAGAGGACTGTGGGTCTAGGCTATCAGAGTTGGTAATATAGGATGGTTTATATAACTTTATATATTAGGATGTAATGAGCTATAAATAATTTTACAATTAAAATTAACATCATGGGATAGTAATGAGGAAACCCAAGCATCAAATAGCTAAATATTACATCATTTGGGATGCATATTTAAATAATATCATAATAATGCACAAATTGGAACCATATTGTTTTAGTGTTTTATGATACTAGACACATAATAATCTTATTTCAAGAAATATCTTCTGTGTATACTAAAAATTGCTTCTTATATAGTACCCTTTTTAAACATACCTTACTAAAACCAGACATTATAACCACGAAAAAGAAATCATAATAAAGTGTTAAATTAGATTCTAAGTATGGGTAAACATAAGAGATATAAATAAATGATCACAAATTCGAATAATATAAATATAAGGGTACAATAATATGATCAAGTCTAATAAAATTCCTACCCAATTAGTTAATAAAAGTTAATAATGAATTATAAACAAAAAATTTGTAATAATAAATGTAATAACTCAAAAGAGTGTGGAATCATGATTAATTAACCATAATCAATGAGAAAATATCATAAGATGGATTTTGAATCTAGATTAATATTTAAAATAATTTCCTTTGTCAAGGATCAATTCACAGACTATCATAGTGAACATAGGCTCATAGTGGATTGGGTTCAAAAACTATTCCATCATTTCCTAAGTCAATTATCATAACAAAGAATAACAAATATGATAGATTCCATTAATAAAATGGGTTCAATAACTATTTTAGTTTATATCATTTCATGATAGATCAATATTAAAAAAAAACTAAAAAACTATATAATTTTCAGACCACCCATATAATGAAAACTATACATATTTATTCCAAAAATCATAATAATATTAATTATATCATCATAACATAACCCTTGGAAAATTAATAGTTTTTATAAGATTATCATCATCACATAATCATAATCTGAAATGGTAAAATAATTAGATGATGTCATAATAACATTTTGTATCTCATAATAGCTTAATTATCCCATGGGAAATAAATAGGTTTTATGGAATCATTCTAAGAACATAATGATTATAAGTCATCCAATAATATTTATGGTATTGTAATAGAATATTCCCATTGATTAAAAAGTAACATTAAAGGGTGATGAAATAATTTAAAAACACCATTAAAATTAAATTTTATCCTTTCATTGAAAACAATCAAAAGATATTTTGTTCATAACTTCTTAAAAAAATCATATAATATTGGGAAAAATCATAGATTTTCTATAAAACATTTTCTCTATAATTTCATTTAAAAATGAGAGAAAAAATGTGATAGTATAGGAAAATTTTACAAATAACAGGATTAGAAGAAAATATATAGATTTCAATGTAAATGTATTATATAATTTAATTAATGAATATTTAACTGTCACGACCCATCCTTAGGACCCGTGCCGTGACTACCCTAAGCCCGCCTTCCATAGGCCAGGGGTTGGTGACTAGCACCAAAGGCGTAAATCCCGATAACTGGGAAGACATTGCCTTTATAAAAATAAACAAAACACCACAAAGTACAAGAAGAAGTAAAAAAATAAGTACAAAAGAAGGCGATGAAAAGTAAAAAGGGCCATAATACAATCCCAACTGAAAATTACATCTATAACTGAAAGGAAGTGCAACAGAAAAGACAAACAGCTGGAAGAATAGAAGCAGCTCCTGGGTCGTCCACCTTGGATCCTACCTGAAGGTAAGTACATATAGCACAGCTCCTGGATCGTCCACCACGGATCCTACCTGAAGGGTAGGTATAGATAGTGCAGCTCCTGGATCATCCACCACGGATCCAACCTGAAGGGTAGGTACAGATAGCCTCTACAACGCTCTCTCCCGTCAACCTCCTCCGAGTATCTTCATGTCGTGAAGTCCACCACTGGATACTGACTCGTCGTGAGATCCACCTCCGGGTACCGTCTAGTCCTCGAACACTCGGCCTCTGTCAGCGTTGCCCGTCGTCTTTAACCCACACAAAGAGGTGTGGGAATAAACCGTACAGGGGTGAGTATATTGATACTCAGTAGGGACCCCGAGACCCTCAAGGTCTCACTAAATCCAAAAAGGATATCCACAAATAAAGATCTCAACATATAACCTCTACTTAACTATATGCCCACACATATACCGATGTTATCAAGTAACCCATCTTAATCATGGGGAAACACAAAGATTATGAAATCAACGGATAACCACTACCTAGGTATATGCCCATACATATACATAAGTTATCAACTGACCCATCTCAATCATGAGGTAAACACAAAGGTCATAGACTCAGCTCAAACCACGATTTTCATTATCGAAACCGTAACTGCTGAAGAGCCACGTCTCTGTCGAGTACAGTGATCCTCTCATGACTCTGAGGTACTGCTCACTAACCTAAGACTGCTGAGGTACTCCTAGGTCGGTGTTTCCTTCCCTGTCATGGAAGAGGAAGTAAAAAGGATTGGAGAAAATGTAGTGCATTCTTCGCTGAGTCGGAAGGCCGTTATTCATTTGAAGATAAAGTTCTTCAAAAGAGGGAAGAGATCTCTCCCAAATTCTCTCACACAACAAAACTCACAAAATAATACAAGGCCTCTTTTTATTTTATTATTTTTCCATGCATTATAACTTTTAAAATTCAAAAACTTGGTTAAATTAATTGAATAGGTTTAATCAATTAATTTAATATGTGTGTTGGAAAAATTAAATAGGAGAGAGGGGAGATTTACACAATTAATTACAAGGGGTTTAAGGGGAAGAGTTAAGGGGGTTAGAGAATTTGAAGGGGTGGGGATCGTGTGGGGCCCACCTCACTTTTATTCACACTTTCATAGTTCCCCAACTTCCACATATAGGTTAAAACCAACTAGGCTAGAAATAAAATTGGAAAAATTTTTTGTATTCTTCATATAAACCTCAAATTTTAAACAACACTTCCCGAGAAAACGCAGCTTTGGAATAGGTCTCCTTAAGAAATTACAAGTGCTGCAGTTCCATCGGTGCCCTCGGATTTCGATTCTGAGCACTGGTTCAAAAGTTATAAAAACTCACTCATTCTTTCACTAAATGTACCCGAGCGAAATTTCGGAAATTGATTCTGGGCACACCGGGCCTCGGAATCAGGTGCCATCTGAAACCGCGTTCTTGTAAAATCCCAAAGAAATTAAGAAAAAAATTTCTTTGAAATTTCCGGGTCTTTACATTACTCCAACCTCATGGATTTACATCCCCATAAAGCATTAACACAAACTAGGGAGACAAAAGTGGTACTGAACATGCAACTGAGCCTTCAGCTCCCATGTGCTCTCCCCGAGGTTCTCATGCTGCTCGTGGAAGCGCACCCAAGGAATCGACCGTCTACATAGGATCTTCTCTTCTTGATCCTCGATCCCCACTTGAATCCTTCGTGAATGTTGTCTAGTCATCGATGTCCAACTCCCTATGGTCGATGATATGCGTCTGGCCAAGCACATATCTCACCAGCTGAGATACGTGGAAGATTTCATGCACCCGGTGCAGTTGAGGGTGAAAGGTCAAGCGGTAAACCACCCCACCTACATTGCTGAGGACCTAGAAAGGTCCATTGAACCTAGGAGATAACATTCCGCCTTGGCCAAATCTCTGTAAACCTCGTCGAGGTGAGACCCATATAAGCACATGGTCATCATCCTCGAACTCAAGAGACTTCCATTTCCTGTTTAGAACTAAAACTCAAAACACCTGTTGCCACGAGGGTAAGGTTGACCGACTAAAGAGTGATCGGCTACACCCTTCCATGCACGAGTTTATCATGTGCTGCATGGGGTTTAATTTTCGCCAACCAAGGAAATCCCATACCGATGTTTCCCTAATACTGTCAATTTGAGTATGAACAGTTATTTCCCAATCCATACTCAAACTAACGTCGTAAGGCCTCGACGCTGCCACCAAGAGGTCCCAACCGAGACTCTCGCCTCAAGGGTCAGATCACACCATCGGCGTATGTGTGACTATCAAGTCTCCTCCCAAAGGTATCTTCAGATGTGAGGGTCAAGTCAACGGCTTAACCGGAAACTCTAGGTCTGGGACTAGATTCATGGAAGGAAGGGATGATTCGTATCGATGTATGTGGCTACAAAAGCTAGTAAAAGACAAAGTCTGTACTTTGAATCATCCTTATAGCCCTTTGGGTCGCACTCCTTGACCGCATGCAGCTACTCTTTTTCCCTTCCCTCCAGTTCCTTGAGCTTGGTGGGGACAACAAAGGCAGGTAGTTGTAACATGTTGAAATGAACACCACCTCATGCTGCTCACCTAGCTCTGCCATCCACATCTGCTGCTCTGCAGATTTATCTGTCCTTAACATTTCCTCTTCTTAAAACATTCACACGCCCAAGTCTCTGAGACTGGCACGAGCTCGCTGTGTTCCAACTTCTAACATTCTATAGCTGTATTCGTTCAGCCAAAGAACATTCAACCTAAAGGTTCTCTTTAGCACCCTAACATGAGTAAGAATGCATAGAGGAAAAAGTGATGGATCGAATCGTATTCATCGAGTACCCAGAATGTTCGGTACACCTCGATGAATTCTCAGCTACTGACACGTCGTCCTGTCGAAGCTGTATAAGTTCTAGAAAACTCGCAGCCACCTCTTCAAGGCAGTCCTCAGCCTCTTGTGAGTCAGGTTCGCCTCAGATATTGAGGGTATCTGATGTTAGAAAACGTGTAAGGCAGTAAGCTTACATGTGTCACCTACCAGTACCACCGATTGTATCTGCTAACTAATAAGTAGTGATGTATAGCTGATACACTACCCAAATGCACTGTCTCAAGAATCGGTCCACGTACCGAAGCCTCATCACTATGCGGACCATTCTCATGGACATTCACTAGAAAACACTAGTGGCTAAGTCCACCATCCACTCCACTGGTGTCTCAGATAGGCGGAAAACTCTAGCAGTCGCCTCGATCCAGTCCTATACAGTATGGGAATCTTCCTTGCCTCGTAACCTCGAAGTCCTCTACTGCTACAACTCGTGCAACGTGCTCTGCCAGCGTGCACAGTTCGCTAGTATAGTTGCTGTCATCTGCTGCCCAACAGGTGGTGGTGCTGCTGGTACACCACCTGAGGGTGCCAATATAGTAAAAAGGGCCCTACACCAGAGCATCGTTGCTCAGTGAGCCATCATCGAGTACTCTCTCGGAACACCAACTGACTGTTTTCATGGAGACATCCTGAATAGATTCGACACGGTCAACGTTTTATACCTGGTAAGCTGACCTGGTTTGAGCTGACTCTAAAACTTTTGGAAACACACACGCAATCAGTGTTTTCATGCACAAAGTTGGAAATCAGTAGTCAGGGTCCTGGTGTACAGATACGTCGGCCGCCACACCAACACTGGACTCCCTAAACTGAAGACCACACTCGGTATGCTTAACACTATTGCTTCAGAGAAAAGAAAATATCAGAGTTATAAGTCATGCGGTAGAACCGACTCCTATGATACCAATTTGTCACGACCCATCTTTGGGGCCCGTGCCGTGACTACCCCAAGCCTGCCTTCCATAGGCCAGGGGCTGGCGACTAGCACCAAAGGTGTAGATCCTGATAACTGGGAAGGCATTGCCTTTATAAAAGTAAACAAAACACCACAGAGTACAAGCAGAAGTAAAACACTAAGTACAAAAGAAAGTGCTGAAAAGTAAAAAGGGCTAGAATACAAACCCAACTGAAAAGTACAGCTACAACTGAAAGGAAGTACAACAGAAAAGACAAACAGTTGCATGAATAGAAGTAGCTCCTGGGTTTTCTACCTTGGATCCTACCTGAAGGGTAGATACAGATAGCGCAACTCCTTGATCGTCCACCACGGATCCTACCTAATGTGTAGGTATAGATAGCGCAGCTATTGGATCGTCCACCACAGATCCTACCTGAAGGGTAGGTACATATAGCCTCCACAACGATCTCGCCCGTCAACCTCCTCCGAGTATCGTCACATTGTGAAGTCCACCTCCGGATACTGAGTTTTCGTGAGATCCACCTCCGGGTACCATCCAATCCTCAAACACTCGGCCTCTGTTATCGCTGCTCATCGTCTGCAACCAACACAACGAGGTGCGGGCATAGCCTGTGCAGGGGTGAGTATAATGATACTCAGTAGGGACCCTGAGACCCTCAAGGTCTCACTAAATCCAAAATGGATATCCACAAATAAATATCTCAATAGATAACATCTACTTAAGTATATGCCCATACATATACCGATGTTATCAAGTAACCCATCTCAATCATGGGGAAACACAAAGATTATGAAATCAACGGATAACCACTACCCAGGTATATGCCCATACATATACATAAGTTATCAGGTGACCCATCTCAATAATGAGGTAAACCCAAAGGTCATAGACTCAGCTCAAACCACGATTTTCATTATCGAAACTGTAACTGCTGAAGAGCCCCGTCTCTGTCGAGTACAGTGATCCCATCACGACTCTGAGGTAGTGATCACTAACCGAAGACTGCTGAGGTACTCCTAGGTCAGCGTTTCCTTCCTTGTCGTGGAAGCGGAAGTAAAAAGGATTGAAGAAAATGTAGTGCATTCTTCGCCGAGTTGGAAGGCCGTTCTTCGTTTGAAGATGAAGTTCTTCAAAAAAGGGAAGTGCTCTCTCCCAAATTCTCTCACACAACAAAACTCACAAAATAAAATAAGGCCTCTCCTTATTTTATTATTTTGTCATGCATTAAAACATTTAAAATTCAAACACTTATTTAAATTAATTGAAGATGTTTAATCAATAAATTTATGATGTTTGTTGGAAAAATTAAATAGGAGAGAGGGGAGAGTTATACAATTAATTACAAGGTGTTTAAGGGGAAGTGTTAAGGGGGTTAGAGAATTTGAAGGGGTGGGGTTCGTGTGGGCCCCACCTCACTTTTATTCACACTTTGATAGTTCCCAAACTTCCACACATAGGTTAAAACCAACTAGGATAGAAATAAAATTGGAATACAATTTTATTTTATTCTTCACTTAAACCTCAAATTTTAAACAACTCTTCCCGAGCAAACGCACCTTCGGTATAGGTCTCCTTAAGAAATTACCAGCGCTACGGTTCCATCGGTGCGCTCAGATTTTGATTCCGAGAACCGGTTCAAAAGTTATAAAAACTCACTCGTTCATTCACTGAACGTACCTGAGATAAACTTTGGAAATTTATTCTGTGCACACCGTGCCTCAGAATCAGGTTCTGTCAGAAACTGTGTTCTTGTAAAATCCCAAAGAAATTAAGAAAAAAATTTCTCTGAAATTTCCTGGACTTTACATTAACATTGACTATAAGAAAAATAAATGGGATTGAAATATAAAGACATACCTCAAGCCCCATATTTCTTTGTTTGCATTAACACCTAAGATATAATAATTATATATTTATTTAAAATCTATTATAGATCCACAGTTTGGAATGAATAACTATATTTCATTACATTATAATTTAATAATATAATTTTTTAATAATTATTCATTAATAGAATATTAAAGTGAAAATTGATATGTTTCCTATGCATGTTTTTGTTCGATGGTTCTGGTCCTTTCACTTTTGTCATCTTATAATCACCTAAATCAAATTAATAATTTTATAATTATTATATTTATTCATTATATACAATTTTTTACCAGCCATATTATGTTTTAATGAAAAATGACATACATCACATTGTAGAGATGGAAGTCCATATGCTGATATCTGTGATTCTTCTACTTTTTGATATATAGAATGAAAAATTGATAAATAACCAGAAAAATTTTTAAAATCATAATTATAATTTAAATATCAGATACATTTTTAAATAATTATTTCATATATTCCATGTATGTTGGAAAATAAAAATAACCACATAACATTTTTGATGTGGTAATACACACATACACATAAGTAACATTAAGTGGGTTAAGAAGAATGAAACGTAAAAAAAGGATGGTAAGAACATATACCTCTTATTTGGGTATATTAATTTAAAATGAATCATAACGATTGTTTGACATGTATTTTGGAAATAAAAAACCAAAAGGTTATAGATTATTATTTTTTATTGTATTTTGGTTGGTATTTCTCAATAAAAAGTGTTCAAGAGGTATATAAAATAGAGGATAATTGGTTTACTTTTATGAGTGAGATGAGTGGAAAACATTTAAGTACTTAAAAAATTAAAGTATAATAAATCTTATTGATGTGAAGGTGGAATAAAGAAAACAAAAGTTAGATGATAAGTTATGCATGGTTTTAAATACACATATCCAATAACATTTAGTGACATTTAGGGAATTTTTTTGTATCATGTCTAAGTTTAACCACCCCATTAATCTTTTTAACCGTTATCAATGTGAAATTGTTCTTCCTTTGTAATTATTCATAATGAACAAAATTTAAATTTAGCTTACTAATAAATTTCAAAATTATTATTGAATTTTTTGAAACCATTTTAGGAAATTAAATTTCTCATAAGTGTAATAATTTTCTTTAAATAATAATCTCACAAAACATAATAAAACCAAATTTTAGAAAAATAAATTTTATGAATTATATAGAATTCGTTAATATTGATTGACTAGTAAAAATCATTAGGCAGATTTAACGATATTTTATTGAATATATTATCTATTAAATTCATTAAATTCATTAATCAATACTGACTTAATGAATTTATCGTTTTAAAATATTCCCCACACAATAAAAATAGTTTTTGATAGATATCCCTTTTTACCTAAAAATTATTTTATCATTTTTTATAACTAATTGATAGTAATTACTTAAATAATTATTAAATTTTCTACAGAAAATACCAATATATTTCAACCAAAAAATATTTAATTATTTATCATGATATATAATATACGAGAAAATATAATTCTTTTAAAATACTTATTTTAATTTAACCTAATATCATTTCTATCATTTGAAAATGAGTACTTATTTTTTAGTTATTAATAAACAGAATTTCATTAAGGAATTTTTTTTATATATTTTTCATATTATAGATGTTCTTATTCATACCCACAAATCCAATGGCATAATGATAATAATAAAATTTAATAATAATACTTAAATGGTATATCATAGTTTTTTTAATGTTGGTATTGCGTTTATTGAAATATGTAAAAATTGAATTTATTTCAAGAAAAATATATCCAGTAATATAAGGGTGTTCCATTCTACCAGGATTATATATTTTTCAACATCAAAATTTTATATCTCATATAAAAACAATGGTAGAGAATTCTACCTAATAACATCCTCAAGAACTGCCATAACATTTTGAAATTTATGATTCCTCCAAATTACCTTTACCATAGAAGTCATATTATTCCATTGGAAATTATCTATGTGATACTAGATCTCCACTGGTTCTTCCTTATAATAAATTTAATTCCCTATTGGTATAAAATATGAGTTCATTATTTGTAAATGATCAGGAATGTACATCCCTAAAACTGATACATGAATCACATCACGAACATAAGATTAATTTAGCGGAATTCCTTACAAATATGATATAATCATGATATAATCAATAATCATAAAGGGAATAATATATCTAGGTCTCTAATGACCCTTATTTAAAAATTTCATGACATACATACAAGGAGATAATCATTACATAACCTTGTCACCCACATCAAACACATGACCTATCTGATGATTAATGGAATTACTCTTATATCAACTCTAATTTTCCGGGAAGTTCTGTTGAATAACTCAATTTTCTAATATTTCCTTAGTTTGATTTTGTCACAATAGATTTAATTTCCTACCATCATAGATAAATTTTGTATTCAAAACATAATTCCTTAATGGTCTTCATAAGCAATCATCTAAATTCTTGGGTGAAATAAATTGTTATAAGTAAATTCAACCAGGGGAAGGTGCTGATCCCAAACAGTTTTCGAATCTATATTGTGAGACACCAATCTAACTTCTTATTTTTTGAATGTTCATCTTAGAATGATCTTTTTATAATGATGATATTAAATACTAAAGTTCAACATTTTATCTAAATATTACCAAAGACTTCTCATGAACATCATATTAATCCTCAAATCCTGATTAGATAGAATTGAATATTGTACCCCATGAAAACTTACAAATTTCATAATTTATATCATGAAAAGTTGATCAAGGATTAAATCAACACTAATAGAATGTAATTATTGTGAACTTATAATTTTTATAACTATAAATAAATAACATTATTTCCTTTAGATGTTTTGGGGAGTCTAATGATGAAATCCATGGTGATGTTTTCTAATTTCAATCATGGTATATGTAATCGTTTTAACAATCCATTAGAATTATATATATTAGAATTAACTTTATGATATACCATCTATTAAGATATATACAATGAAAAATCCATTTGAATTTTTTCCCATCGTAAAAACTCTTTCAAATCCCTATACATCTCTATAGTTATAGGATGAATGTGGAATGGTGAACTATGAGCTTCTTCTAATGTCCCCTTATTCAAATTAGGTATTGACAGGAACCAAACTCTGTTTACAACACATATGAGTCATTAAAATTTAAATTTTAACCTATGAAAATTCTTTAAATTATTCCATAGTTCTTCATCTTTCTTCTATTATTCTTTAATACTCACATGGATTAATGGTTGAACACTCATCTAAAAAATATAAGATCATCCCCCTTTTCTCATGTTTATAATATCCATATTCCCAAAATTTATAATTATCAGTTCTTTCACAATCATATTCTTGGAAAATCTAGTACACTCTTTTTGACTTAGAGAATTATCTATCTTTATGACATTATTGAGGTGAAAATGTGTTAAAAAATAATAATATTTAACCAAACCCAAACATTTCTATTCGTTCATATTTTACACTTTTTGTGTGAATATTTAATTCATGATTTTGTGATTTGTGTGTATATCATCCCATTCACCATATACGTAATTAATTATTATCTTAAATGAAAAATTAACACTTCCAACTCTAAATAATGAGTCAGTTAATTTTTACTCTTAATATTAAGTGGGTATGATGAATAAACTACTACCAAATCATTATTTATGGGGAATTCTCACATTCCCATTATAAATGAACCAGTAAAGATAAAAAAATTCAAAATAATAGGCTATTTTTAGCACATTCACACTGAAAAACTTATTTTTCATCTTCTTGAAAATTTATTCACATTCATATGTACAACTTATGTTTGTTCCCTTAAATGTAAATTGTTATTGAGGTTTTTATATCCACGATAAATTTATCATAAATATTTAATTGTTTGAATAAAATATATGAACGATATGAAACTTGGCACCTATGTTCGATATATTCCATTTGTTAATAACATTACTCCTTGAATTATAAACTGATATTATCTTTATCAAGATTATATAACCCATGAATGAATCATTTTATAGCTAGAATCTAGACATTCTAAATTTATAACATAATGTATCCTTCATAAAGGTATTAAAGGAAAAAAACAATCTTCATTATCTAACATGATCTTATAATATATTTGAATAAAATATATAGAGAATACCTGAAATTTGTAAAAGTAACATGTAAAGGCTCTATTCATTATCTTGAAGATATCATGGTCATTGGTTAGTCCAAATGGAGTAAATATGAATTTATAATATCCATAACCTACATAGCAGGATGTCTTAAGAATATCAACCTATTTGAACTTCCAATGATGGTATCTAGATTGAATAACAATCAAGGGAAAATATTGAGATCTTTTTAATTGATGAAAGAGACCATCATTGTGGGGTAGATGACACTTTTTCTTAATAACGATCTTGTTAAGCTTCCAATAATAAATGAAAAGTCACATGTACCCATATGTCTTCTTAAAAAATGAATAGGAAAACCAAATATTGACACACTAAGGTGTATTAATACATTATTATGATTCTCATGGAGTTTATTATTAAATTCTTATAACTCAATTGAGTCCATTTTATAACGATCTATTTAAATATGTGTAGCTCTAGGAAATATTTATATTGAAAACTAAACTACATAATTTGGGGTAATTCTAGGAATGTATTAACGAAATAGATCAAAACATTGTTGAAAAATATTAATGTAATAAATTTTATGTTTCTCCCAAAATATTTGAGATAAATATCGGTCATCAATAGTTATTAAGACACTTAAAAGGATGTAATTTCCATTGTAATTTTAGGTTTATCCTTACACCAATTTACAATCATATATTTATTAATAATATCAAATGTGACTTATATTCCTTTGAATTTGACATGGTCTCTACAAAACGGGTTCTATTAAATTCCGAAAATCATATCAAGTACACAAATGGAATAATATAAATATTTACAAGAAAAAATTATTAAAAATTTCAACAAAAAATCTATAAATTTTGAGGTGGAAATGTGTACCATAATTAAGGTAATCAATTTTATCCATTGATATAGAATATTCAATTTAATTATATAGAATTCAACCTATAGATTAGATAATTGATTTAGATAACTTAAAAGATCCCCAAATTAATTTCATTGAACTATCAATGGTTTCTTAAGATGAATTTTTTTCTCTAATAAAAATATTTTTATTTTCTCATTAATTTGTTCCTCTATGTCCTTTTCGAAACATAAAATACCTTACCAGTTATTTGTAAAATTTACCCAGGTTCTTATTCCATCATTCATAGAACATAGTTAATTAAATTTTATTTATCTTTTATTCTTAATTTACTAAACATGAATGAAATTTGATTTTTATTTTGAAATGGGTATTCTAAAACTCTATAATTTATCAGTTGTTAGTCATAATTTCAGATTACGGTATAATAAAATTATAAAATTTTTCACTATAGAATCTAAATATATTGCTTTATCATTCAAAAAACCATCACATTATACTTTAGAGCAATTTTTCACTTGGTTCCTCATTATTACATACATTTACAAAACCTAATACCCGAGTGAGAGTATCATAGTAAGGAATCCTATGATTATGAAAATCCTACTCAAGATGTCTTGAATTATGAAACATTCATTCAAACCCCAACTATTTATGTTCATATCATATGAAAATGAATAATTATAGGTTCTTATAGATTATATCCTCCCATTATTAATAATTACTCACAAAAAGAATTTGAATTAGCAGAAACATATTATCATGGAGTGTCAAACTAGGTGTATGGTTATGCCTCTTTATCAAACACTAGGCGAAGATCAAGTTAATTTCCAACGTAAAAAAGTTATGGTATAATATGTTTAAAATCATCAAAAAAAATTCAGGACATTAATATAATTTATTTGATTGTCATAATATATGTATAGATCCTCTTTTAGGCTTAGAAATTAATATTTTTTTTCAAAAAACAATTTTACCAGCTTTTAATGGTGTACTTGTGTTAAATCAAGTTTTGATACATTTAAAATTTATAGTTGAAAAAATAATCTTTCTTTTTTGAAATTATAATATAAAAATAAAATTTTGTTATTTTTTTTCTATTTCTGATAAGTTTCATTTTTTGATGATGAGTTAAAAATACTACAATAGAATTCAAACTATTTTTTCATCAAATCTTTTGAATGGATTAAATTATTTTTATGAATGGTTTGAAAATATAATTAGATCATTTTTCCTAATTAATCCAATTTTCATAATTTAAATCAATTTCATATTGAATTTGGATAAAAAAATATTTCAATCTTTTGTAGGTTTTTTACTTTAAAAACATGTTTTCTCATTCCATTAATGAGATTTTTTATTAATGTATGAAATTTATGTGTTTTAAAATGTAAAATATAGATTCAATATTTTTAATTATAATATAAAATTAAAAAAAAAATTTATTTTAGGATATTAGAAACAGTAACATTGGTAATTTTTTTAGTTACCATGATTAAGGGTAAATTAGGTATTTAAAAGTCAAAATAGTTTTATAAGTATTATAAAATTACCCTACCACGTGTTCTAATTTTATTATATTACTGGGTTTATAAAAAAATAATAATTGGGCCAAAATTATAAAATTTTGAAAGGAATTTTATGAGTGTGAAATTTTGAAGAGTTTATTTAAATAAAAGTGAAAGATGTCATACTCATGTTTTTTCTAATTATATCTTTTTAATATTGTTTTATATAGTAAATATTTTTTAATTAAATTATTAATAAAAAATAAAAAATAAATATATTAGTTATGGTAATTTTTTTAAATTTTAAGGCATAAATTTTTATGGTAATGGCTTAAATAATGATTATTGAGTAATTGTTTAATTAATAGAAATATCAAATAAATGATATCTAGATTTTTTTAAAAAAATATATGTTGATATAATTACTGTTACAAATGAATTTTATATATCGATTTCACATGTTATTGGTGATCTAAAATAGTTTTTTTGGAAGAAACAACATTCTCATGATATTTTTAAAAAATCAATCAATGAAAAGTGTTAGAATTGAAATTGATGGTATTATACAATAAATAATATTTTATTAAATGACATAAAACTAATAAAAATTAAAAATTTGTAGAAATTATTATAATGAGTCTCAAAATTCAATCGATGACTCATTTATTTTTTGTTTTTTATTTTATAGTAAATATATTAACCCTCAATGTGTAAATTAAATGATATCACAATTAGAATAAAAAATGTTAAATAAGGGATAAAAAATTGTAATGAATAAAAATTGTCAAAACTTAACTAATTTTAATTATAATGATTTATATAGACCTATAAGGACTTATATATTAAATTAATATGTTTGGATCCATTTGGAATATAAATTTAATTTATATTAATTTAATATTTTGAATAATTCCAAGAGTACCCTTCCCTTCTATTATAAATTGACCCCTTATCTTCTCTAATACTCACACCTCATAACCTATTTGTTTTGGAATATATATAAAAAATTACCATACGAGAATCCATGAAAACCTTATAATGATCTTATTTTAGTCATAATTATATACTTAGGGGTGTTAATCTATTAATCAAATGAGATTTTCCAAAGAAAATGTATTTCTTTTAATTAAGTTTATTCATTTTTTTCGTCATAAACATAAATAAAATATTATTCCACTATTATTAAATAAATTATCCAGTATACTAAATATATTTAGACGATATTATGTTAATATTTTAAACTAAATCCATCTCGACATCCATCAAATGCGAAAAGATTTTTCGTTCTTGTGTCTGATGATCTACTACCTCACGAACCGATATAACTTGGTTTCCATCACCATAACTCAAGATTAATTATAATGATGGAATTAAATTTTATATTTGATATTAATGAAATATTCTTGATTCTTAAAATTTAATATATCACTTATGTTGTTACCTTTACATGCTATTAAAAATGAAAATGTTGTTAGTACGTACATGTGAACTATGACCTCCACGAAATAAAGTGATTCATTTTTTATCACCATATAACATGGATTATATATATAACTATTTTTTAAAAAATTATATGTTGTTAATGATATAATCATGATATTTTAATGTTACAATTGAATTTAACTTCTTTCCATAATGATCATTGAAAAATTTAAACATTACTCATGCGTACATATGATTTACTATATCTAGGATTGTAACATAATTAATTTTTATAATATATATTTAAATATTTGATTTAAAATTATAATTTATGTATAAAAATTATAATAATGTAATGAATATTATTCTTTATATGATGTACTAATGTCCACTTTGACTATTAACGTCCTACCAAACTCATTTTGGACTCCAGTATCGAGTATCATCAAAGTGTCCCACATGAACATAAATATTTAACTTATTAATCGTTATAAAATGGTGTTAATAAAATTTATAAATGTTATAATGAAAGTAAATAATTAACATATGTTTATTATTCATGAAATTAAATGACATATGCAATGACTCAGACTCACAGCTGGGGACTTCATCCCAGTTTACTTTTAGTGAGGCATATCATGATGTTATGTGTCTTTAATATTTTATTATGTGTATATACAATCATTTTTAAATTATACGTTAGGAAATTTTATGTGATAAATATATTATTAGTTTTTAATAGAATTATTTTATTTTATTTATTGATTAACTTGTTTCTGAAGTGATAATGATATTTTTCCTGGAAAATAAATCCACATTTTAATATGATATTTTAAATGTTTCATTTATAATATGGTTCATGGATATTTTAAATGATGGGTCAACCCATATTGTGCCATGTGAGCCCGTTATAGATTAAATAATGGGTGTTTCTAAATAGTTGATCAATCCATTTGGTAATTAATATATTTACCAACAAATTATATTTGAAGTTGGGAACATGGCTATTACAATCTATAAAGGTTCTATAAGGTCTCTATGTGATGATGTCCCAAGGTACCTACATGAATTTTCTATTATTGATAATATATTTTATGGTTACAATTTTATTTTAAATTTTAAAAAACTATCTTTATAATGTATGATATATACCATAATGATTAATTTCATTTTGTTTTCAAGGAGAGTGTATTTCAAGGATTCTCATGTTTTTGCTGAACTAATAGTTTCATTTCTATTTTATATCCCTTACTAATATTTATTTAATCTTCCCAAGACCTATATTTATTTCATTTTATATAAGGTAGAATATTGAAATTAATGATATCATGGAAATTTTTTTGATTATTGATCATAAAAAAACATTTTATAATATAATTTTTTTTTATTTTGTAAAAAATAGGATATTTAGTAGAGGTTTCTACTTTATAATATTTGAGTTGTTTTGTATGTTTTTTAGAATAATTCTCAAAAACCATAAATATAAAAGAATGATTGATTTTAAATAATTTTATTTCATTAATAAAACTAAATTGTATGTAATGTTTAATTTTGTGGACTTATATTTGGTATCAAAGTTCTGTTTAGATTACATCACAGGTTAGGGTAAAATTAGTAAATTTTTCTTTAAATAATTTCCCATATGATAATTTTAAAATGTTATATCATTTTAACCCTTCCATGTTTATTTGTATATACTATTTCTATTCATAATGGTTTTCTACAAAGGACTCAAGATAGATGTTGTAGGAATGAACATAGACAGAGATATCCTTCCAAGTCAACATCCTATAATGGTAAGAATAACAACAGAATATTTTGTTGTAGTGATGGATCTTTTGGTTCATGATATAAATGGTGGTGGTATCCATGATTTAGAGGAACCAAATACTCTATTAAGTAATATTTATTTGTTATGGACTTAATGAGGAAACTTCCAAAATCATTTAGTGGATCATATGACCCGATGGTATCTGAAGGATGGATCAATTATCTGGGAAATATATTTAATGTCCTGGGATATTTAAGACATATAAAGGTAATAATTTATTATTATTTTTATTAAAGGTGATGATAACCGATGGTGGTATTCGTTCATGAATTTCAGAGTTTAGGATGATCTAAATGACAAGGAATTAGAAAAATTAATTGAAATTTTCTTTGAAAAATATTTCCATAAGTTTGCTAAAATAATATTAGAAAATAGTTTCTAAAATTAATAAAAAATATAAATATTCCATATATTCTTAAGAATAAATCATCATAATATTTTCTATGTATATGCCTAATTTTATTTGGTACACTAATAGAAAAATTAATCATATTTAATCAGGATAAAAACCGGGTACATAATTATATCTGACAGTATATGAATTTTAAAGCTATGAGAAAATAATTTGTTATTTCAGAAATGTTGAAATGTTTTTTTCTAACTCTTATGTTCCTCATGACAATAAATTCGAAAAGAAAATAGGATAGAGGGTGATGGGGAAACATAGTAAAATTATATTTGGAGGTTTGAAAATTAATTTACTATATTCTAAAAAGTGTGGTAAAATCACCATAGAGAATTACTAATGAAGTCAAAGAAGTTTTAAATATGTGAAAATATTTTTAACATGGCCCATGAATTCATGGAAATAAATCCTAAAGAATCAATTAATGGGGTAATTAATATAAATATAATAGTGTGATGTTTTTAGCTTTACATAGTTGGGTTATTATTGAAGTATTAGGCAAATGTTACTTTAAAAAGATGAATATTTTAGTGACAAAATATAAAATAGTATAGACATGTCAATTTTGACTAAAAAAGTTGATGTTAGGCCATCAGATGAAGTGGTGACAAGTATTTCATTTGTGTATTAGAAATCCGAAAATACCCTATTTACTTATGGATCTTCGCATTCATTAATTTTCATAAAATTCGAATATAAATTGGAAATGTAACCTACTTAATGTAATATACATCTTTTGGGGAAAACCTTGAGTGGAAGTGTTAATGAAAACATGATTTATAAAAATCTACCTATTGTTATTAGTAGGATGGTATTTTCTAAAACCTATTTTTGAACTTGCTTTATTAGAGTATGATTTCATTATTCTTATGGACTTGATTTCAGTTTATTATGATAAAATAGATTAATGTCCAATGAAATTTGTGTTCAATTATTTTATACCATTGAAAACATACCAAAAGATGAGAAATCGATCAGATATGGAAATAAAATTTACCCAAGTCGCATTATGGAAAATTAAAGGACATTTCTAATCAGTGATGTTCCAATAATAAATTAACACATGGATTTTTTTATAGATTAATTACCTGGTGTTATTAATGAAAAACATATTGAGTTTTATATTTAATTATTACAAAATTTCAATCTTATTTCTAAATATCATTATCAAATTGATCAAGTGGAACTTTTAGTAATGAAAAGAAATTTCGAGAGTTATTATATAAAGCTTTCATCCAACCTAGAACATCACCTAGGGGTTTTACTATATTGTTTTTTAAAAGAAAATATGGTTCAATGAAACTTTTCATTGATTATTGATCCTTAAATAAAATAAATATTTAAAGAATTCATAATTTTCATCATATATATAATTTCTTTGAATTAGTCTAGGGGCATAATATTTTCTGAAGGTTGACCTGTATCGGGGTACCATCAGTTGACGGTAAATGGTGTAGATATTCCAAAGACTTTATTTTATGCTGCATATGGGTATTATGAATTTTTAGTTATTCCATTTTGGTTATATAATGGACATTTTGTATTCATAGATTTTATGAATCAAATATTTCATGAGTTTTTGGATATGTTTTTAGTTGTGTCTATTGTTGAAATGTTGATATATTATAAAACTAATAAGGTTAATGAATTAAATTGATTAGTTGTTTTTAAAAACATAAATTAAAGGCACATATATGGGTAATTTAGAAGGTGAAAACTTTAGTTGCCAAAAATTTCATTCTATGGTCACTTTGTTTCCAAATATGGTATAACCATTGATCCTACTGAAATAAAAGTTATTGAAAAATGGACGAGATAAAAAAAATAATTGAGATTCATAGTTTTCAGGGTTTAGTTGGATATTATTGGTGGTTTTTTGAAACAATTGAACAGTTGTCAATCCCATTTACTATGTTATGTTGAAAAGGAGGTATGGTCATCTGGATAAAATAATGGGATGTTTATTTTGAAGAATTTAAAAGTATATTGGCGAAAGCTCCAGCTTTGGCCTTACCTTCCTAAAGTAGTTATTTTTTAATATATAATGATTCTTCATTGAACGAAATTTTTTATAACTCAATATATAATCATTAAGTAATTGATAATGCTTTATTTCAGTTGAAACCTCACTAGTTCAATTAGCCTACAATATATTTTGAAATAGCGACTATTTTTATTTCATTAAAAATATATAGGCCTCATTTGTATAAAGTATGGTATGAAATATATATATATATATATATATATATATCAATTTTTTTGAAGTATGCATTCACTCAAAATGAATTAAAAATAAAAAATAGTTGGATAAAACTAATCAAATATTATAATTTCCTGATTCATTAACACCCAAGAAATGAAAACTATTGTCTGATTCTTTGAGTCAAATAACTAATGCTACATTTACCATGATACACTTTAAACATTACCATATGGATACTGATTTGATGAATATTTTCTTGAATGTTGTTGGTGATGAGAATTATTGTACTTCGATTCAGGTCTCAGTGAAATCGTTTCTATCAATAAAAATAAAGAAAGCACAAAATGAATATTATGAGTTATAGAAAGAGGTAGAAATGGATAAAACGAAAGATTTTCCTAAAATTAAATTTTTTGAAAATTTTGTTTTAATTTTTTTTAAATGTATTATGTTTTCCTTTTTATTCATTGTTAAAGAAATTGTTATTATATAAAGGTCATAGGTTTAAATTTTTTGTTTATACAGGAAGCACTATGATGTATAGATACCTTTGAGAGTATTACTTTTGGGATGTAATGCAACGTGATATTGATGACATGACCCTGGGACGATTTAATTTTCAATATGATAAAGAAGAAAGGAAATTAACTAAAGGAATAATTCAACCATTGATTGTCCAGAGTGGGAATGGTTAAATATTTCCACAGATTTTGAAGTATGATTAACCAATACATCTAGGTTAACAATGTGATTTAGGTTATTATGGATCGACCTATTAAATATTGTCATTTTATTTATATTTCAAACACCTTATATCTAGATAAAATTTATCTATTATATCAAATTGAGATAGTACAATTATATAGAAGTCCTATCTCCATTTTATCTAATCATGATCCCATGTTCACTTCTAAATTCTGTAATGGCCTTTAGAAGTCAGTGGGAACTGAATTAAATTTCATCGCACTATTTCAGCCTCTATCTAAGGGACCACCATAATGAAAAACTAAGACCACAGAGAATATTTAATGTATATTTTCAATATAATACCATGGATGTTTGGATAAATATATTAATTTAGTTGATTTTTCTTATAATAAATGTTCTCATAATAATATTTATATGGAATCATTTGAAGCATTATATTAGAAGTGGTGTTGGACACTAGTTTTTTGTGATGATGTGAGAGAGGGAAGTTGATGGGTCTAGAATTGGTAGGGGAGACAGTAGAAAATGTTCAATTTGTTTAGTGAAACATGATAATAGATCATATGAGGTAGAAAATTCGTACTGATGATTAGATGATGGTACTTTATTATTTTTGTAGGTGATCATGCCTTTCGCAAAATTTCTCCATGGAAGAGTGAGATGCATTTTGGTATGAAGGGTAATTTATTTCTGTAGTTTACTAGACCCTATGAAATTTTGGATAATGTTAGATGATTTGTTTACAGTGTGGACTTACATTATAGATTATCCTAGGTACACAACTTATTACATGTTTTAGTGGTATGGAAATATATTCAAGATTCATCTCATGTTTAAAGTCCAAAAGTAGTTCAGTTGGAAGAGAATATTTTTAATAAGGAACAAATAGTTTAGGTTCTCTACTGAATTGATAATGTGTTATAGAATAATTTTATTCATTTAGTTAACATTTTCTTGAAAAACCAAATGGTTGAACAAGAATCATGGGAATCTAAAAATGCATTAATGTAAAGATATCTTTATTTAAATAATAAGTGAATAAATTTGCAGGGATAGAAATTAAAGAAGGGGAATAATGTAACAACCCAGGTAATGATAGAATAATTTTAAATTCATTTTAAATAAATTTATAAACTATTATAATATATTTTATTGGTATAATATATGTATAAATCATGTTTTACTCTTAAAAATGTATTGTTTCTTATAAAAATAAGTTTTTCCACCTTTTGATGCCACACTTATTTTAAATCTAGTTCTTACAAGTTTATAAATAATATCTTATGTAATAAATTTTTTATTTTAAATAGTAATATCATTATTATCTCTGATTTATTTTTTGGTATATTTCTGATAAGATTCATTTTTTGATGAAAAGTAAAAAATAATGCCTTTTAATTGGAAACTAATTTTTCGTCAAATTTACTTATATTATTAAATTTTATTTTTGAATAGTTTTAATTTATTACTAGATAATTGTTTTTATTATTAAACCTAATTTATTTAATTTAATTTAATTACACATTAAATTTTGATATAAAAAATTTTCAATAATTTGAAGGTTTTTACCTAAAAAACCCTTTTCTCATTCGGTCACTGGGGTTTTTTTTACTCATTTACACAATTTTTATGATTGGAATTATAAATAATGGATCCCATGTCTTTAACCAATATTAAAAATTTAGTAAATAGATTATTTATAATTTCGGAATAAAATAGTAACTTAATTTTTTTAAATTACCATGGGTATGGGTAAATCTGGTAATTAAAGTTTAAAACAATATTTTAATATTTTAAAATTTCACTTAAACTTATAATAATATAATTGAATGAGTGTTTTTATACAAAAAAAATTATTGAGACAAAATTACAACCATGGGATCCACTAGGATGAGATTATGAAATTTGTAATATTTTATTTAAAGAAAAGTCAAATATGACATTCTCAATTTTTTCAGTATTATAACATTTTTAATATGGGTTTATATAGAGTAAATGTTCGACTATAAATAATAGTTTTAAAGTTAAAGGGTTTATATTCATCATGGAAATTTATTTCTAAATTTTTTAATATAAATAATTATCTTAAATCCTTACACAATGATGATGCATTAATTGTTTAATTAATATAAATATCGAATAAATGATATTAAAAATAATAAAATAAATATAATTTGACCTAATTTGATTCAAAAAATAATTTTTTCAATTAATTTTAAATTTATTGATAAGTTATATATTTGTATCGAAGATATATAATTTTTATGAAATTTTTAAAAAGTCACGTAATGGATTGTGTCAAAATAGTCATTAAATATATTTTAAAAATATATTCATTCCTTAAATGATAAAAAATTCTTAAAAAAATAAATTTCACAAATATTATCATATATATCTCAAAATTTCATAAATAACTATTTTTTTGGTATTTTGGTATTTTAAAATAATTATATTTTCCTTCCAATTGTAAACTACATGATATCATGTTAATATCAAAAAAAGGTTAAATAAGGAATAAAAGAAAATGATTAAGATTAAAAAACTTGTATAACTTCAATTTTCTTAATTTATTTAGACAAAAAGACATCCTATATTATTAATTTATAAGCATTCAACCATTTGTAACATAATATTGATTTATATTAATTTAATATTTTGAAGAATTACAAGAGTTCCCCTCTCTTCACTTATTGAAAAACCTCTTCTTATCTATTCATAAAAAATAAAAAACTATTTTTATCAGAAAATATATACTCTAATATATTTTTAGAATCCCACCCCACATTCTATATATTCTTTTTTAGGCATAATACTCATTGTAATTATGTTAAGGTGTTAATCAAATATGATTATCTTGAGAAAAGGTTTCATTTTTAGTCAACTATTTTTGTTTTGTTTCTTATACCACATTATTGAAATATTCATACACCATTATGAAAAAATAAATTCAGAATATAAAATAATGTTATAT
Organism: Viscum album; assembly: GCA_963277665.1. NCBI lineage: Eukaryota > Viridiplantae > Streptophyta > Magnoliopsida > Santalales > Viscaceae > Viscum > Viscum album. The sequence goes on along the minus strand of OY728126.1, from coordinate 1,312,315,952 downwards.
GTTTTTATGTTAACATCTTCACCATAATCTATCTGCACTTCCGTAAAATGGGTAAATAACTATCATTCGTGTGTACGATGAAGTGATTCCTCACAAACCGATATAATTAGTTCTGCATCATTGACTCTGATGAATGTTTCTAATAATATAATTAAATATTACATATTATTTTAATGAATTATTTATAATTATAAAAATATAATTTACATTTTATGTTCTTAAATTTCGATGTATGGGAAAATGATAACATTGTTCATGCGTACTTGTGAACTATCACCTCCACGAAATGATGTAATTCAATTTTCATCACCATATAACATGCATAATGTATATAATTATTTATTAATATATCTATATATATGATATTATTATCATTATATAATTTTAAAATAATATTACCCTTCTTTACATAATGGTCAATGAAAAATGGAAAAGTTGCTCATGCATACGTATGACTTACCATCTCTATGATTGAAGCATCATTAATCATTAATTTCCATATGTGATGGTTTGATTTAAATGTATAATTGATGTATAAAATGGTAATTAAATCATGGATATTATCTTGAAGATGATATACTAATAACCACATTGACTATTGAGATCATACCAAATTAAATTTAGACTCATGTACCGTATATAGTGAAAAAGTCAAACATGGACATAATTAATTAATTAATTAATTTTTATAAAATGGTTATAATGAATTTGAAAAAGGATATAAAGAAATTAAATTATTTAAATATCTTTATTATTCAAGAATATAATTAATATACGTGGCAAATATGAGTCAATGTAAGGGAGTTCATCTCAATTTAATATCATCGAGGAAAATCTTGTTGTTATGCACCTTTATTATTTTATAAGGTGTATATACAACCTCATTGAAATTATATGTCGACAATTTAACTTTTATCATAATATTATGTGTTTTTCAAAGTAATTATTTAATAGGTTTTAGGATTCATGTGTTCCTCAAAAGATAATGTTATTTTTATAGAGAGGAAATCCACTTTTAGAAATGATATTTGAAATTTTTAATTCATGTTGTAGTTCTTGAACCTTATAAATGATGGGTGAACCGAGATTTCATCGATTGATCCCATTATATATAAACTATTTTGTGTGAAAATTTATGTCTCTCATTCATTAGACAATGATTATATTCTATAGATAAATATTTTTAAATTTTGTCACATAGATATTATAATCTGTAAGGGTTCGGTAAGGGTTCCATGCGATGATGTCCCAAGGTACCTACATGAATTTTCTATTAATGATAATAAAAGTTTATAGGAATTATTTTTTTAATGTTAAAATAAATATTCATTATAATGTAATGTTATTTACCTTTCTGGAAAAAATGTTATGTTTTCAAGAACTTTTTTTTTCAAAGGTATTCATGTATTTTCTGAAGTAGAAATTTATATTATTTTTATATCCCTTATTTGATTTATGTTCCCATCCAAAGTATTAATATGTTTTCATATGATTTAAGGGATACTAGTGGAAATAATTGGATCAAGGGGAAACTTCTGATTATAGATAAAGAAAAAAACCATTTTTCATTTAAAAAAAATTTATTTTGTAAAAAAACGGATATTGACTAGAATTGTATACTTTTTAATATTTTTGTTGTTATGTAAGAGTTATGAAATAATTATTCAGATCTATAAACTAGAAAAGGTTATCAATTTAAAAGAAATTAATTTCCTGACGAAGACCCAATATTATATGATGTCTAAGGCTGTAACATTATACCCAACCTACATTATCAATGTTATTACACATTGGTGAATTTTTATCATAGCCTATGTCCAATTTTCTGTATATAAAATAAAGATTTAATTCCATTAAAACCATACAATCTATGCATTATGTAAAAATTATTATATTATCTAAAACATAAACTTATCCCCATGGTTTTCATCCGGTTTTCTAACCCTAATATTTAAAAATAACTAAACCTTGATGTGATACAAGATGATGTGACCAATACATTACATAACAAATATTACATCACATTGGATGAATTATAAAAACATATCATAACAACTCATTCCCCAGAAACATTTTCTTTTTCTTTGGAGTATAAATAAGTAATTAAATTATTACTCGAGTGACCCTCAACATCTCAAAAAAAAATTCTTATCACATATAATACTGCTTAAAAATACACTATTTAAAACATCCTTATTAACCTACATAAAAATAGAATGAAGGGTTAGATCAGATGATCAGTAATAATAAACATAAGAAATATCAATCACTAATCATAAGCGATAATAAAAAAATTGATAATCATATGATATCATGATTATAACTTATGGAAGTCCTACCTAATTATCCAGATATCATTTATACTAAGTCATAGGCTAAGGTATTTTAATATTAAAAGTTATAAGTCATAATAATTTAATATAGTAAATAATAAGTCTTGATCCATGGGAGTATATCATAAATATAACAGAAAATTTTGTTTCATACATATAAGTATTGAAAATAATTTTTTTATTCAATGGTCACTTTATAGATAATCATTATAGATATATTCCCATAGTGGATTCTGTTCAACCTCTATTCCATCATTTAAAAAGTCAAATATCACTACCTATATGATTGATATAGAATGTCTCTGATTTTTAGCTAGGATCACTTCTCATTTTAGTTAATATTATCTAATGATAAATTAATCTTTATCCAATGAGTTATGGGGATATATAAATTCATGCAAACCACTCATATAATGAAAACTATACATATGTGTACCAAAAGATGATAATGAAATTAATAATTCTATAATAACATTACATGTGGAGTAAAATTAGTTTCATAAACTTGTAAACTTCACATATTTAAAATCCATTCACAAAAATTAAGCGGATGGTATTACAAAAACATTCATTATCTCATCAAGGGGGTGTAATGGGTTTGATAAAATAACCATAAGAACATCATTATCATAAGTCATCAAGAAAAGTAAATGGTATCATAAGATTATATCCCCAATTAATCACACGAAACATTAAATTGATGTTGTCATTGATGATAAATGTAATGAAAAAATACATTCTAACTGTCATTCGAAAATATAATAAAAATATCATTTTCTTTTGATAATATATTGAATAATAAATATGAAAATATTTAGGAAATTATTTTCACAGAAAATACAAATCAAAACCTATAAAATAATCTTAAAAAATCAATGGTAAAGAGTGTGGAAAAATCTATTTATTTCATCCATGTTTAATCAGAACATTCAGTTCATACTTTTTTAAAAAGAAAAAATGAGTTATTCATGTTTTTTTAAATAGTAATTTTAAAAAATTGTAAATCAGTAAATATTTGGTGAATATAAATATTTTAAATCATTTAAATTTTTTGAAAAATAACCATAAAACTATTTTCATTAAATTTTTATGGAATATGATGATTCTTGGCCTAATAGGAAGAAATTATCGCCATTTCTCAGAAAATCATCACCTCGATCATTTAAAGTAATAATGAAAGGAGAGTGAAAATAATATAAAAAACCATGGAAATTACAATAGTATTATAAAATAAATGGGTATTAAATTATTTGTATAATATAATTTACCTCAATGAAAATTTATCAAAGATAATCTTGAAGATAAATGACAATGTTAAATAAACCCTTACATAATATTGCATCTTCCCTCTAACGCATTCAATCCTAAAATATAATAATAATAGATTTATTATAAAGAGATTTTAGAAAAAAATTTATATATAACAAACTATATATAATTTCATTTTAATTTTCAATTACACTTTTATTAAGAATTTGTCATTAAAATGAACATTTTTTATAACTGGCATGTTTCCATGCATATTTCGATTAGATGGCTCTAGTCCCTTCATATTGGTCTTGGTATCATTATCTAAAGAGTATTAATAACTTAATAATTTTAATATTTTTTAATCATTATACCTTTTTTAACCATCCCATTGAATTTATGATGAAAATTTACTTATATCACATCATGCAGACATCAGTCTATATGCACACACAAGTGATGTTTCCACTTTTTTATAAAAGGAATATAAATTATTAAATAATAATTCATATTTATAGAAAATTAACATAAAAAAATAAAAAAACTTATTATTTTATATATACATATTAAATCATCTTAATAAGTTTATAAAACATTTTATGATGTTTTAAAAAGATAGAAACATAAAAACGATTGGTAATAACATATATATATATATAATATTTATGAATCTTCCTATGAAAATAACCTCAATGATAGTTGGATGGATATTTTGAAAAAAGAAGAACCTAATGGTAAAGGTTAAGGATTTTTAGAGAGTATTTGGATAAATATTTCCCAATATATAAGGGTTATGTGTTATGGAGAAGATAAGAGTGGAGGTTTCCTTTTATAAGTGAGGTGAGTATTAAGCTTGTAAATATGTTAAAAACTATACTATAATAATTTCATATCATGTATAAGGGGGATAAAGTAAAATAGAATTTTTAGGTAGTATAATTTTGGGTATAAATACTCTTAAACAAAAAAATGTTCCATGTTTTAGGGAACATTTATTTATTATCTCTATTTTAACCGTAAATTAATCCTTTCAACCATTACTATAGGGATGATGCATCACCCTGATCAATATTCAAAATGAATAAACAAAAAATCAACCTCATTAAAAAAACATTAATTGAAGATTCATATATTTTAATCCATTTTACGAAATTAATTTTTTTATATATGGAAGGAATTGACTTCAAAAAATTAACATAAAATGTAACTAAAACCATTTTTATAAGAATACATTTTAAGTAGAACACCAAACTTATTATTATTATTTTCCTTGTAAAAACAAACATAGGAACATTAATAAATAATATTTAATGCATTAGCTAAGAATTTCATTTAAATAAAAAATATTACTTTTTAATTAAATTTATTTATATAAAATACACTGTGAATAAAAATAATTTTTCTCAAAAAATATATTATATTAACTTTAAATGATTTTGTCTTATTTTCTAGCCAATTAACAATGAATTTATTAATGATTATTCATTTTTTGAATTTTAATACTAATATATCCAATAAAAATTCATATTTTGTTAGTGTTAAATATAAATAATATGTAAAACATTAAATACTTTCAAAAATTGATCTTTTAATGAAAAAATAATTTTTTAAACATTTAAAATTAGATAGTTCTTTTCTAGGATATAATAAATAGTTTTTCTTAATAATTTTTTATAAATACTTTTCATAATTTAATATGACATACTTATTCTTGAAAATAAAACAACTAGGTTATAATACTTATATTTAATAATAATATATCAATACTATATCAAGGTTCGTTTATAATAATTGTTACATGTAAAGAAATCTATCAAAGACATTTAATTTCATTAAAGTAAAATATATCATAAACCATTAGGGTGTTATAAATGAAATTAAGGTTGATTATAATATTAAATGAATATATACAATTTAGAGGTCTTATTTTATTAGATTGTAAGGCGATTAATGATATTTTATATAAATTTATTGGGTTTTAGGAAGAATACATGATCAATAGATAGGTATCCCTTAGTTTTGTAATATAACTTAACATCAATGAAAATATTTTTATTTTAAAAAATGAATAAAATCTTAATTAGAGTATATATGATAAATGGATATATTGTTTAGGATGTGACTAATATTTCTTATATATAAGTGAAAGGTTAAATTCTAAGAGCATATAATTCCATGAATTTTATGGTTTATTAGTAGTGGAAAGATCTTCATTTAATTATTTTAGGAATTTATGACTAGATTTCATTAAGTGAATCCCAAGGGATAAATATAAATAAAAAACACCTTAAAATTGTTGGTGAAGTAAAGATTGTGTTGTTTACAAGAAATTAAATTACTATCTAATCTTTATATATCGATATAGGAGTTGGATTTGATGTACCTGGAGGGAAATAACGTTTTAAAAGTTTTTTAAGTTTTAACTCGATATTTACATGGTTATATCTAATATTATATATATATATGAATATTTTATTCGTAATTATAGAAGAAATATATTTATATTTTTTAATAATTCCCCAAAATATATTAAAATTATTAAAAATGCATTGGTATTCTCGTTTTACTTGATTCAATTTATAATTAAAAATTACTTTTAATATCATTAATAGCATTACAAATTCATTATACAATATTATTATGTATTTTTAAAAAATCACATTTATTCAATAAATCCACTTTTGGAACAATATATGTATGATGGTGATGAAAATTTAAATTCATCCTTCAAGGAGGTGGTAAATTGTCCATTACATAGATAACATTTTTCTTTTCTAATGGATGTGAGGAAGGTAGATAATTGATACTACATCACATAATAACAATTCTATTTAATAATAATAGTAAAATCATTATGTTAGTATGGTTATAATATATTTTCAAAGGGTTAAGAAGAAAGAAACATGAATGAAATCATTTGAAACTATTTCTTTTTTTTTTTGATACCAAACTTTATAAATCTTTTTAATTCATAATATATTTGTAATTTTATGATAATTTTTTTTGATATGCGAAAGATGGTTGGTGAAGGTTTTTGTTATATTTTTTCAATATATGATGTTTATTTGTGATTATAAGTTGAGTGGTGAAGATGTCCTTTTATTAGTGAGATGCTAATAATTTTTTAAATATAAATTTATTAATATATAAAGACATGAATTATTCAAGGTATGTGGATCAAAAATTCCTAATTATGAATTATAATATAATTTCTAGTTAGAGATACCCCGTCAAACCATTTATAGATAATGGCTTAGTAACATTTGAGACATTACCTCTTGATTTTACATTTTTACCTAATTTTAGCCTGTACTATGGTTAATTTTTTTACCTTGGTAAGTTATAATAAAATATTTCAATGTTTACAAAAATATATTTAAATAATTAATTATTAATTAATATGAAAATAGATTAAGAACACCAAATTTTTAAAAAATGCATTTTTCTATTATTTTTTTCATTATGTTTTTTGTATTGATCTAAAATTTAATGTTATAAAATTTATAATTTCATTTTTATATAATTAATTTCTATTTTTATTCATCATTTCAAAATTATCTTCTGATTAATTTTAGCGGTCTATTTGAAACAGTTTATTTTTAATGAATAATGAAAATATTTTTTAGTAATTAAAATAATGAATATTTTTATCACTTTTGAAAATTTCCTGATGAAAAATTTAATTAATATTAGGAATACTAATTTTAAAATTAAGAAATAATTTAATTTCATTATTGGTCTTAAAAATAGGTAACCAAGGTAAAAATAAGTCACCATGGTATGTGATAAAAATAGTTAAAAATGTAAAATCAAGAGGTAAAGTCTAAAATGATCCTTAATTATAACCAATAAATGGATTGATGAAGGATTTATAGACCATATATTATTTTATAATCCATAATTCTGAATTTTGGATCCACTTACCTTGAATAAATAAAGTTTTTTTATATTAAGAAATTTATATTTAAATAATTATTACCATCTCACAAATAAAAGGAAATATTCACTAATCCACTTATAATCACAAATAAAAATCCTATACTGAAAAATATATACCAAAAACCATCCTGAATCATCCTTCCCATATCAAAAAGTTTTTTTCTCACAAAATGACAAATATAATATGTATTAATGATTATTTTAAAGGTGGGTATCAAAGGAAGAGAAAATAGTTTCAAATGAGTTCATTCAATTTTCATTATTCTTACCCCTTTGTAAATATATTATAACAATATTAACATAATGATTTGAATATTAATATTGAATATAATTATAATTAAGTGGTGTAATAACTACTATCTACCGTCCTCGCATCCATTATAAAAGAAAAACGTAACCCGTTCTATGGTTGGATTACCAAATCCTTAAAGGATGCATTTAAATTATTCTCACCACCATGCATATGTAGTTCAAAAAAGTAGGTTTAATGAATAAATGTAGTTTTTTAGAAAATAATAAATATTACTAAATAATAAATTTTTAATTCTATTAACAACATTAACAATAATTTTTTATTGTAAATTTAAATAACTTAAATGAGCATGCAGAGAAATTTTTCAAAAATTGAATATATTTTTCATGAATTATAAAAAAATATGAAAATTTTTATTCTCTACTGATTATATAAATATATATAATATTATATATAATTATACTATTTCATAACTCATTTGACCATAGTCAATGTACCAAATTTATTTTTTAGTAACAGACTAAACACCCTCAAGTGGCTAGTGAGAGGAAAAATTCTACAATAATGAATGAAATATTATACTAAATGGTACATGAAAAAGTAAGTATACATTAAATATTTTCTCAGTCATGTATTTAATAAACTCAATTTTATTAATTAGTTGCTTATGATGATTTCCCAAGTGATTATGGATTTGAGGTAAGGGTTCACTATCTCAATTTAAATTCCTTTATACATGTTTCTTATTATAAACCAATTAACATATACATACTATAAATATTGAAATATTTACTTCTTCTATATATTAAATTATCATTTATTATTCAGAGTTTCACTTTTATTTTCACTCTCACTATTCTTTTCATTTTATTATTTTCCTACATTTTAATGGTTGTTATTTATTTAATTTATTTTCATTAATTTGTAACCTTTATTCTTAAAAACTACATTGGTATTTTTTGTTACTTCAATAATATTATTATATTATATTATTTTGGTTATTTATTATTCATGTATTATATGTCTTATATAAATTCTATCTCTCATTAGATCAAAATTCATCAAAAAGGATACTTGTATATGGACACGATCTTATATATTCTTTACAAATGAAAATATTTTCCCTTAATTTCCAAATTCCTTATATTTTAAATATAAAGATATTATTTATGCATAATGATTTTTTATGTTCAATATATGTTTCTTTTTTATATTTTCATTTAAATTTTTTTTTAAAAATCAATTTTAAATTTCCCACATTGGTTGGTTTTGAATTCCATTACAATAGTGTGAAAATTAACTCATTTTTATCATTTTTTTCGTGAGAAATTTTCTTGATTTTATTTCCATTCTTCTTTAAAAAGTATCATATTCCACTGTATATGATTTTTTATAAAAATAATATTCCCCTTTTCGTTTAATTTTTTAAAATAATAATGTTTAATGTTATAGAATAATAAATAAATGGACATGATTTTACATATGTATATTATTATCTTCCACTACACATTTTTTATTTGTAAATTCATTACTTTTAAAGGATTCAACATTTAGAGTCTTTTGGATTTTCTTTCAAGGTAACTTTTCACCCATTTAAAGGGATTTATAAAATTAACTTAGAATATTTTTTAAAAACATGTTATAAAATATTTATGAATTTTTTCAATATTCTTGGTAGAATTTTCCTCTCAAAAAAAAATATATCGGTTGATTTAAGTTTCTTGTATTACCATTTAAATTATGTTATAAATTTACCTTTCATACATTATATTGTCCATAATTCTTATATTATATATCACTCATTACCTTTCTCTCGAATTTACTTTTCCACTTTATCTCCATATTTTTTTTATTTCATGGATATTTTTTATCACATCTACTATTTTTATATAGTGTTTTACAGTATTTAATTAATAATATACTTATCAATATATATGGTTATAGTTTAAAATATTCTTACCTAGAAGGATATTATATTTATCAACTCAATAAATATTAATAATATGTATACATGCAATTATAATAATGTTTCGTATTTATTGTAAATTCATGTTAGTTAATTATTTCATTTTTCATTGATTAATATATATAATGAATACTTTGGACTTTCTTAGTAATGGATGGCGATCTGATTTATATATCTCTCTGATGAATTTTTGGGTTTAATGGGAAAATATAGAATGGGTATTGAGTTTAAACCTGACCCATTTTTATATGGTGTCTTGGAATAATGACTTGAGTATTAGTTTATGACATATGACATTATCCATTAAATCATAATGAAAACAATTATTATTTTCCATGTGATTATTTACATTGTTAAATTATTTATGTATATATCACGTTCTCACATAACCAGTTAGATTAAATTTTATTACTTTTAATTATCTATATAAATTATTCATTCTCTTATTATTCTATTATTAACAAAAACCATTACTTAGAGTTTTTTGTCATACATATTATGTTTGTATTTACCTTATTATAAAAATTTTTATAACATATAGAATGTGTAAATGGGTGTCAAGTGAGTAGAAATTTTTAGTCGATTTTGAATACTTTTTGATAAGTATGGAATAATTGGATTACTAAAAAAAATAACAATTTTATGGAAAAGATACGGGGTTCATAGGTTAAAGGTTTATCATATCTGTCAAAAAATATAAACCTAAAAGTTCTTGGGTGTCATAGTGACTCCAAATTTTTAGTTTATTTAGTAATTATGAAAGGTTATGTTTTTTTCACTTAAGTTGGTTTGGAAAATAGTATATCAAGAATATATTATTAGCAGTAGGTACAAGTGTGCAGGTCTAGTGTGTCACAGTTTTCATCAGAGTATGGTTTAGATAAATTAAGTTGTTATGATTCAATTGAGGAAATTTTAACTACTATAGATTCCTTCAAGAGTTAATAATTTTTACTTTTATCATGTTTCTAAATGAATTAATACCATTTTTAGATCTTATCTTATTGGATAATATTATGAATAATGACAATTTGAATATTTTATTGGGGTTGAAGAAGAATATATGATCGAGGTGTTAGAATTTAAATTGTTATCAATGTAATTAATCATATTTTTTTATAAATGATTAATATATTCTTATTAGTGTATATTAATAAGGTATATATTGATAAGTATATGATTACTGTTTGTTTGAGGAAAAAGGTCATTTGAATCCTAGGAAAATATGTTTCTATGAATTTTGGGATTAAGATATAGAATGAAAGATATTTAGTTAATAATTCTTAAAAACTAGGATTAGAAAAATTTGTGGAAACTACAGGGTTAAATGTAAATTTAGGAAAACATCCTAATGTTTTAGTGAAGTAAAGAGTGTAATGTTTATAGAAATTTCATCCAGGTCTAGATCTTATAAATGGTTTCAAGCTTTTCTCCTCATCCACATCAGGGTAATTTACCTAAAAAGGTTAGTTTAGTATCAACTATATCTTACCTGAGTGAAAAGAATGAGGGTTCAAATATACACCTTGTTTGACACTATTATAAGATATGATTTGATTGATTCACAAGTTCTTTATGAACCAATAAGAAAGACCTATGTAATTTTTTATATCATGAGTCCTTATTATATTAATATTAGTCTCAACTATTTTAAATAGTGATTAGATGTAAAATTATTAGGATAAAATTTATTTAGGGGAATAGAATATAACCCCCTGAGCTACTTGTAGACATATTATTTATAATAAATACTATGTTGATATTCTTATATCATAAACAACACTAAAATAAAATAATCCTCGATATATTTTTCAATGAAAGACAAATATTAATTTAATATGAGAATAAAATGTTAAATGGCATGGATAACATTAAAATAAAAGTACTCCCTCATGTAAAATCAAATAAGATATTATTTATTTAATATATTATTTTTATTTTAAATTATAATTTGATATTTTTTAAAAATATCTACTTTGGTAAATTTAAATGTTAAACGATATATAATTAATGGGATGCGATTAAAATAGATTATTACTAAAATTATTATTTTCAAACATTCATATTTTTCTATATACATTTTATTTTTATATCAATAAATTAAATTAATATTTTGAAAAACATATTCTAAAAAAATTATACAATTAATAAAAAATATATTGAATCTAATTTAATTACTAATTTATATGATATAATATTAAGAATAAATAATGTTTAAAGAGTCATTTTCCAATAGAAATAATTTTCATTATATTTTATATATGTATTTCATATTTATATAACAAAATATTAGAATTTGAATTTGATAAAGTGAAATTAAATTTTTTTGATTCTGCATGATAAAACTAGATGAGGGGGTATTATTGGAATTTTATAAAAAAGTTGACATTTAGTGAATATAAAATATTATTTTTATTAAATTAATAGAAGTCAAATTTTTAATACCTTTAGACATTGGATCAATGAAAATTAATTTAATATTTGGAATCAATTTTTACAAAATAGGTAATAATTTCTATTTAGTTTTTCTTTATAAAAATTATCCATTGATGTAAACCTTAGTCACCATAGTAAATGTTTATATAAGGTTAAAGCTATATGAATAATTAATGTCATAAAATATCACTAAAGCTCAACTCTAAATGTGTAGATAAGGGACTGGACCACTATTACATATCTTTTAGCCTTTAATTAATCATTTTTTATACTCATTCCATATATAATGGATTTCTTTTTTATATAAAAAAATTTATATTTACAATAATGCCACCCTCTCACCTGTAAAAGGAAATCGTCAATATCCCACTTCTCAAATGACATAAATCATAATACCTAGAAAATTTTTGAAAAACACCAAATCAATACTATTTTCTATGTCATATATGGTATTACCTCACCGAAATTATTATATTAGATGGATTATGGGGTGGGTTAAAAGATTATATCAATGTATGGGGTAATATTTTTAACCATCAACTTTTACAGTTTTTTCTTATTCCCCCATTTCTAAATATATTATACCTATATCAATATAATAACATAATTATCTTTTTTAAACTAAAATGTTATTTTTTTCTTATAATAACGATTAACTACCGTCATTTAATCAATTATGAAATGAAGACATTGCCTAAGTTATGGTCTGATTAATGCGTCCATAAAAAAGAATACCTAATTTTTCATACCCACCATAAATTTATGGATTTACAAGTAATTTTAATAAAAAAAATATGACAATTATGAAATAATTAATATTATATAAACAAAAATTTGTAATTTTATTATTAATTTTCATAAAAATGTTATGGTAAATTTAATTTCATAAAACAAGCATACCAATACATTTTTATTAATTTGAGTCTTTTATGAAAACTTAATAAAATATAATTTTTTTAATTATGGAATGACAAATAAAATATATCTATTTAGTTTTGGGGTTGATGGAACCATTTTATAACTCATTTAACCAAGATAAAAATATAAAAAACTTTTTAGGGTAAGTGACCGAACGAGACCTAGTGTTGAGAGAGAGAAAAATTATACAATAAATGGATTATATATGATATTAAATAGAACCTAAAATTTAAATATACATAAAAATATTTTTAAATAAAGTATTTAATAAAAATACATTTATTAATAATGAGAATTAAATTATTCACCATGCGATTTAGGACATGTGGTTATAGTTCTTTGAATAAAAATAAAATTACTTTACATATGATTATTATACACTAAATTACCTTTACATTGTGAAATTATACTTTATTAACTTTTTATGTCTTCAATAAATATTTATTACTAATAGTTTCACTTTTAGTTATGGTTTACCATTTTCTTTTTCATTCGACTTGCAAGCTAATTTATTAGCGTTTTTGCTAACATAATTTTCTTTCATTTAGTTATATACTTTATTCTTTAATGTAACCATTATATGCTTGAATTTTATTACAATATTATTTAATTTTATTATATAACCTATTTGATTTTTTGGTATTGTAATTATTCTTCAAATTTTATCTTCCTTTGGTTCATAATCAAACTATGTTTTTTCTTATATATGGACTACACCTATTATCTTATTTATACATGAAAAACCATTCACAACATGTTCATAATATTTATATTTTCACATGAATTATCTTCCATCCACTTCATTGATTTATTAATTTTATTTTATATTTCCATAAATGAACTTTACAATGTTTTATATAGAATTTTTTAACTTTTTCTGCACGGGTCATATGTGACTTATTTACAAAATTGAGAAAATAATATCATTTTTAACATTTACGTTTGAGAACCATTTAAAAATTTTATATTATTTATTCATTATCAAGATTCCAATAAATATTTATATAGGATTTAAGGTAAATTACTATTCAAATTGTTCAATAAAATTTCTATTTTATAAATCACTGTTGATTTTTTAGATTAATAAATAAAAGAAGTTAATTACAGTTTTGTATATTCCAATATTTAACTATAAATTTCCTATTTTTAACCTCACTTATCATCAAGGTTTCAGTTTTTTTATTCATTTAGATATTAATTTATTCAATGTCATATTTTTACCACTTGAAATGGATTAATAAATGTTATTAGAAGTTATTGTTACCAACATGTTGCAAGAAACCTTATAGAAATAATTTTTATAATGTTTCATTCATTATCCAATCAAGATATAAAATATCTATCCCATTTATTGTTATTTTCTATGTATTACCCTTTAAATTATCTACATAATGTGTAGTTATTTCCTCACCCTATAAATAGTGGGTTTGTTCCCCATTAATATTAAATCTATCCTGAATCTTTTTTTATCATCCATTTCCATAATATTTAATTTCATAGATATATTCCATATCCCATCCACAATTTATACATTTTTTCTATTACCAAATTGACCATATATCAATAACTATATAAGATTATAGTTTTATTTTTTTTCCTAATAATTCTATTTGATTTATTGACTGTGGAAATATTAACAAAACATATAACTTTAATTTCAAAACAATTATTTACTAATAAGTAATGAATGTTTATTATATATTGTAGTGTTTATTTATTCGTTTATAAAATGAATTCATTGGACATTAATTGTAATTGTTGGGTCCTGAGATATTGTTTCCAATTAAGTTATTATTATGTTTCAAAAGAAAATGTTTCTTGGGAATTTGATGTATACCTTTCCCACTAATATATGATAACTTGGATGAAAGCATTGATGAAATGATTATGATGTCAGAAATTATTAATTCCATCACTATTCACTCATTTATTATTTTCCATGTTCATATTAACATTGTTATGTTATCCATGGATATATCTCTTTATCATGATGTTTGTTGTATTTGTTTTTTTAAATATCATTGTTGCATACCATATTATTCATGCCTTGTTTATTCCATAATAAATTTTGATTTACACGATCATTATTGAGTGTTTACGATTACCCATATTATGTTTGAATTTAATTATTTTATTAAAAAGATTATTAAGTACCAAATTTATAAATGGGTATCATGTGTAGAGAAATTCTATTATAGATGTTTAAGATATATTGTTAAATATTATTTCCATATTTTAGTGAAAAAATGACCATTAGATTCGAAATATATGGTTTTTTTATTTTATCCCTATCTATATAATATTGTAAACCTACAAGGTATTGGTTCTGTAAGTTACTCAATACATTTTTGATGATATAATAAATTTTGAAGGTTATGTTTTAGTAATATTATATGGTTTCAATGTTAGTATATGAAGAATATGTTTTAAGCACTAGATCTAGGATTGAGGGTATCAGTTGTTACTCCCTAAGGGTATTTTTACCCTTTTAAGATTTATTATTATAGAGAGAAAATATCTTTAAATAAACATCACACTTATCATGATTATTTTTATTATGAACTGATAATATTTTCACATAATTAAACCATGGTCATGTCCTAACTTGATATTCATGGTGTGACCTACGATAAGTGAATCATATCAATGAAGCCTTTAGGTATTTATTTAGCACCAACATGATTATTTGAACTACCTTTTTAGACACAATTTTAAGAAAAAATATCATGTCAATTTTAAAATACTTGGATTCCGAGTCAACAATCAAATTCATGAAATTTTCTCTACTACAAGTAAAAACATCATATACCCTCTAAATATTGATTACACTAAAATACATGGATTGTTTCATGTAGAAATTATGATTGTTGGTAATATTGTATTATTATCTATTTAGATAATATTTTTCTGAATATTTTTTTATATATTAGGAAACCCTATAATATTTCCTCTAGTTAACCTAATTTTTTGATATATCTTCAAGAATTTTTCTATGATTTGAATTCAACAGTTATGAATTCTATAATATATAGATTATAAATAAAAGAATTTAATAATTTCCCAACGTGTTACATCCTTTAATATGTGAGAAACTATAACTTTTTCTTATAAAGGAACTAATAATATATGGAAATTAATATACATTATTGAAAATCTAATTTTTTATACTTTTATGATTTTTGAAAGATAATAAACTACTCGAAAAAAATAGAAGACTCAATGATATTATAAAAAAAGAATAAAAAAAACTTAAATATTACAAAAATTTCATTATTTAAATAATAATTCTCTCATATAGTTTCACCACGTAAGGACATAAAGGTTTAGAGTCTTGAAGATTAGTATCATATATATATTTTTTCAAAACACTTGGAAATATTTCTCTATAATCATGCACCAATACACCATTTCCTATAACTATCCCATGATATAATCATAATCATATCATTGGGAATGAAAATATAATAAAAGTGTGATCTTAGATTCTAAGAAATGGAAAAACATATCCAAATATGTCTGATCACAATCATGATGGAGAACATGTGGAAGATAAAAATATATTTATAAAATTTCCAAATACCAGAGATGATAATCATATACCATGATAGATAATCATTATCTCATAACTATATCATTAAAAAAGTTTAAATTTTATGAAGTGCGCAAAATACATATGAATAGTCATAAAACATGTGAGCATGATATAATTGTGTAGAATACATTAAGAAGAATGTGTATTCAGGAAATAATGGTATATCCTGAAAATTAAATGAACATTGAAAATGTGGAATAATTGTAAAATTTTCATTGTAATGTAGAAATCTATAATCATATGAAAAACATTGTGATAAAACCCATTTTACACAGGCATATGTGAACAGACACACTATGTTTATCCCTATAAATGTAAAAAAACCCATTATGACCATGCTAATTAAAAAATAATAATTTTTATCATCCCTGACTATCTTGAGATATATAAAAATAAAAAATTCAATTTTCGGATGCTATTTTACCCCTATAAATATCTATACAAATATCATCTACATAATATCAACTATAATCTTATCTTATATAAGCCATGAAAAAAGGTCTCTTAAAACTTTTTAAAAAATCACATAACAGGAACATAGAAAATCATGGGATATAAAAAATCCCCTTTTCTAAAATGTATCACATAATAATATATATAGGGTGATTAAATAATTTCATCATGAGAAAAAAAACCTTGGGTGAAAATGAAAAATGACAATAAAAATGTTTTATGAAAACATTTTAATCGCGGCTATAAATGATGATGTGTAAATTATTATTAATAAAATTGATTTATGAATAAATAAAAATATTAAAAAATATAATATATGCAGTTAAAAATAAATAATAATTTATAAGAAAGAATATTATCAAGAAAATAATTGTGGAGTTGTGAAAAATTAAAAGAAATGAATTTATTATGCCTTTTAGAATCATTCAATGAAAAATCACAATAAAGAAATGTTTAAAGTATTTCATTTCATAAAAATGTTTGAGTAAAATTTGATGAATATAAAGTAAAAAACATGTATGGATTTATTTTAATAAAATATTATTTATAATAAAAAGTGGGGCATGGAATAAAATGATTTATTGGTAAAAAGTATTGTTTTTAATATAAATTATATACATTTATCTTGGAATTTTTTTTATAAAACTAGTATTTTTTGATGAGAAAATGTGATTTACATAACAAAAAATATAGATTATTATATAAAAATTGTGGATTAAAGGATAAAATAATTCATATTGTTTATATTAGAGTAATAAATACTATGACGTAATGAACCGGAAATTGAGTCGGTGAAACCATTAAAATTGGGAAAACACACAAGTCAAAGAAGATTTGAAGAGATAAATATGAGTTAACAATATATATTTGATAAATTTTAAAATGAAAAGTATAAAAAATTAATGGGATTTAAAATAAATAAAACTCCCTAAAAAATGTTCCAAAAAATTAACATTCCTCAAAAACAATTAATTGAGACCATGAAAACCCTTACCTTGGTACAGATTTGTTGTACACATGCGCCATGTTATTATATAGAAAATTATGTTTAATAAAAACTAAATTATAAATATTATTCATCTCTATTTAATAGTAATAGGTTAATTTATTATTATATGTTATTTATTTATTCGATAGTTTTTTAATATTGGTTTCTTGATGTGGATCGATCATATTTTATATAAATCATTTAGTATATAAAATATGGTCAATGGTTTTGTAGAATATCTTTATAATATCCAAAATTTCATATTTTTGTGTCTTTATTATATTTTTAGAAAATTAATACAAATATATAGGCTTTGATAAAATGAACCAAGATTAAATAATGTACTGCGATATGTTCATCTTGAGATATAAAATTTATTATGATTGTTTAGTGTTAGTAAAACTTTTATAATTTAGAATATTTAATTTATAACAAATTCGTTGTAATGATACATCCCACAAGAGTTTTTACAAATAACTACATTATTAAATAAAATTATAAATATCTAATTTTTCAAGAAAAATGGGAAGATATGAAAGAATGACATTATCTAGAATCAAATAATAATTGGCTATGTTCTAGGAAACCATTAAAGTATGTTCTGCCACATGGTTAGGAACTTCAATCTATGCAATTGGGACTGTATATGCTTGGCCTTGCTCAGTTGGCCTTCATTGCGGAATTTAATCATTATTATTATCAAATTCATGTGTATAATTTACCATCTATTTGAAATTATAGAATTGATCATTGGTATCTTTTTTCATCACCTTATAATACCGATACAGGTGGAATTTTTCTCCACACATTTGATATACTCGCATTCCTTTCACAAAAGTACCAAGGTTATTCTTCCCATAATTACTATAGGATGGAAGGTCAACTCTTCCATTCTTCCCAATTTGTTTATTTCCTTTTCTAGTGTTTTCGGATTCCCTCAACTTATCTTTCTTTCCTTTAATGTCATATGACTTAGAGAATTAATTTTACTTCTGGATATCAGTTGATACTATATCTTCATATGATGAGAAAATTTGGGATACAAGATCCCATCAGATGAATGGTTTTAAACCATGAAATAATTGATCAATATTGCTCCATGGATTATGTATATTATATGCGACATGTATTTCTATAATTATACTGTTGGATTCAAACTTGGTAAAATTTTCATCCCCCTTATGCCTTAGATTCATAAATTTCCTATCCATATGATCTCGTTATCCATGGGGGAAAATGTTTTTGTTGGATGATTTCTTTAAAATCCTTACATTGCATCTCTTATATTTCTTCCTCCTCTTTTGTGTTTTGGATTAATGACCACCAGTGATCTACATATCCCAATTGATGATATATATATATATAAACAATCTCTTTATCATAGCATCCCAAACTGAGAAATATCTTTTCTAGGGATCTTATCCACTTTTCAACTAAAATGGGTTTGTAGTACCATTTAATTATGATGGTTGTTGTCGCATAAAATTATCCAACATATCTATTCCATGTTTTTTATTAAGATGATCCATAGGATTAAGGTTATTTTTTATAAAAAGAGTCAGTTTCCCCAATATAGTTAT
Source organism: Viscum album (assembly GCA_963277665.1). Classification (NCBI taxonomy): domain Eukaryota; kingdom Viridiplantae; phylum Streptophyta; class Magnoliopsida; order Santalales; family Viscaceae; genus Viscum; species Viscum album. The sequence continues at coordinate 1,312,296,246 of OY728126.1, read as the reverse complement.
AGGTTGATCAAAACTAGTCGTAACTCTCGAGACAACATCATTATCTTTCATTGGAGGTAAATCCATACATGGTATATGCATGTTCATGCAGTTTCTATTTTTTCCACTAGATGGAATTTCAGGGTAATGGAATATACTATATTTGGTTATGAATTTTAAAGTATAATATCATTGTAGAAAAATAATTATAGTAAATTGGTGTCCTATTCAGGTCTAATCCCATAATAACAAACACGGTTTTATTGAGGAAAAATATTCAATTTAATCCTTCATAATGGCTTGCAAATAAAATATGAATTATCCTAAGAATATCCCCCAGGAGTGTCATACCAGGTGCATAGTGAGGACCATTTCCATCAAACTGGATACCAAAAGTAATGTCTGAAACTCCTTGTAATACTTTTCCCTCCCAAGTATATATGATCCAGAACCATGTCCACATGTTGTATCTGTACTGAAAAGTATTTTCTAGAAAGATCCACACCATCTATTCCATTCTAAAATTTTCAGGATGTTCTTGTATTTTTTATCCTCATATAATATCTTATGGGTTTGTTCCCTAATCTATGTTCTCTAAATCTAGTTTCCATGATTTCTTTTAAACATCATTTGATACCAACTGTAAGGACACAACCCCAGTTGATCAGGGTCAATGCTTTATTTTATTACATTGGAAAACAGACATTGAACATGAATCCTAAAGGGACAATTAGTTTAGTATATTTTGAAACTATATGCATACATAATGTCCATACTACCACTTGAAATGAAATAAAACATATACATTTTGTCAGGAACAACCACAACTATAATTTTATCCTTACAGGTCAATCAAAATAAACTTCTTCATGTCCTGATTAAATGAAACAAAATATAGGGGTGAGTTCAAATGCTCATTATGGGTAATAAATAAAATGCGATATATCATAAACATAAACATTATACATGGTGAATAACTAAAAACACATTCCTTTAAAAATAAACATGAAAACATTATAGTTTTAATAAGTGCCGAATAAATAAGGTCGTAATAAAACATTAGCATGGTTATTCTACTAGTCTAATATCCACATGAACTATCATAAAAATTTTTATAATGAAGGAATTTATAATGTGGAACATCATAATTTTATCATCAAGGCCTTGTGCGCTGGCCATAAATATACAATTTGTCAAGACATTGTGCCAAGACTATAGTTTGTCTCTTGAGATATATTGATGCACCAAAGTGTTATAGCATGCCCCACCCAACGCCCTCTAAGTATAGTGAATTTCTCAAATGAACAAGGGTAAACATAAAAAACATATAAATTCATATCAAAACTAATATATGAAATTTAAATATAATTCATTAAAAATTAAGCATAAACACAAACCATTCAGAGTAAATGGGTGAATGGTTTTAAGATAGAACATCCACGGTAAAAATAATAATAAACCATTCAATTAAATATTGTAGATGAAATCATAAAATATTAATCCTTATAATATATACTAATCAACAAGTGTGTTTAAATAGATGATGACACTCTTATAGAATCATGGAGTAATTCTTGAGAATAATACTCTTTTACATTGAGAAGAAGAGTTCTTTAAGAAAAATATTATTATAATACTAGTAGCGAAGTAAACTAATATATTCATAATAAAATGATATATTTAATAAAGATAATGATTTCTTAAAATGATTATAGTGTTCCCTTGAAAATAGGTATGAATGTTTAGAAATTCCATTGAATTGGGCTAATATTACCGGATGTGTTTTCAAAAGAACCATTTGAATCCTATAACGAGATAGAAGTAAATGTGGGATTATGGATTGAACACATATATAAATCATTATAAAATAATATATGAATATTACATATTAATAATTATGAATTAAATTGTGGTATGCAGAGAATAAGAGTAACCTGAATGAAAATGGAGGTTCGAGTAGAAAACCCTTACCCAAAGACTGAATGTTCCGCTCTTGACCTTATCGTATTGTAATATAAAATTATACTAATTAATAACATAATTAAAAAATTATTATAAATTTATCAATTTTGTAATAATTTTTTTAATTCATTCATGTCCATGTTGATAACTTATAATATTGAATTAAATCATTATAGAGTGTTTGTTTTCTTGATTTTCATAAACAGTTCACCTATTTTTACATAATGGATTTCATGTGGAATGTATGTTAATATTCATAGTTGAATTTACTATTTATTTATGAACATACTTAGTATTTAATGGTCTAACTTCTACAATGTATGAGGGTATGATAATGAGAACTGGATAAGATGTTAGGGAATGAAAGAAACACCAACTATTGATCCATAGCCTTTTCACTCTAAGGAAGCTCCTCTAATGCATTACACTGATAAGGATAGGTGTATTGGTAGGAGATATCTGATTAATTAAGTGGCTTCTCACTCAGTTGTGGATGTTACTCTTAATTGTGATTCTTATATTGAGGAGTCTACCATAATATCCCCTTCTATGGAGGTTAGTGAGGGGAAGCATACTCATGATATATATCTTGGTCATCCTTATGAATTGGTCATAAATTGTGATTTGGATCCCACTACTCCTAATGATGTCCCTGTGCCTGATCGGTGTTCAGATCCTAATGAGGTCTTGGTCAGAGACACTGCAACTGTTGAACTCCCTATGAATGACCTAGTTATTGATCCTTCGACAATGATTCCGACTTCAGATCAAAGTATCTCAAAAGTTTCTAATGCAAGTAATGTTGGACCACCTATTCCAAACCCTAGAAATCATGATGATACATGTGCGTCCCCTACCCATCCAGGTGATTTATTACGGGTTAATGCATCTACGGTTTCAAAAAGTGTACTACCTTCTAATCTACTCTCTGTTCCAAGTGGATCGATAAATAGATTTTATTTTCTCGATATTTGGGATTCTATTAGAGAGGATGATGAACCTGCATCGGCTGATCTTGTTCCTTGTACTTCCATTGTAACTGATAATTCCCCTTCTAATAAGAATCTGGCATAATGAAATGATGGTTCTAGTATTAGGATCATATCAAAAAAATAAAAATACTATTTTGTAATTCTCAAGGGATTGGGGACCCTCCCACGGTAATGCCCCTTAAACATTTTTATTATGGATAAGATTCCATTATTGGTTGGTATTGCTTAACCAATGTGAAGACTTAAACTAGAGGTTTTTCAAATGGGATTCTATGGGTTATTTATTATTGCAAATAATCAATTTGATACAAACTATAAATCTTTCTGGGTGATCAATCATGTTCTTGTGTTAATTAGTTCTTTTTTAATGACTTTCAATATATTACTCTTACATGATGTTTTGGTAATCCCTCACTTTCTGTGAATTTTGTTTCTTCTTTCAATATCAACACAAGAAGATGAGCACTATGGAGAAACACAGTTTATATTTCTAAGAATATATCAAATATCTGGGTTTTACATGGTGACTTCAATATTGTCTTAAGCCTTGAAGAAAAAACTACTGATAACATTTGTCGGGTCTCATCTTATAACCTTTCATCTTGCATTGATAAGTGTGGTATTATTGAGGTACCTATTTCTAGAGATGAATTTACATGGAGTAGATACACTACTAATTGGAGGAATTCAAGTAAATTAGTCATATGCTTTATGTATGTGGATGATAGGAATCTGGAGATTGATGTTTCTTGGATAACTGTTATGAGATTAAATTCTGACAACAATATCATTATTGCCGATGTTTTTTCAAACATTGAGGTCAGTACCTCTTCCCTTTAGGTTTAATAATTATTGACTTTTCATTCAGGGATAGAGAGAAATTTTTCTGGATTCCTAGGAAAATATATACTTGGGTAGTCCTTTTAACATTCTTTTCTATAAATTGTAGTTAGTCATGGAAAGGCTGATGAAATGGAGAAAATAATCCATTTCATCCATTGATAATGATATTTGGGGGGTTGAATCTGTTCTATAAAAATTTTAACAAACTAATCTGCCTTAGGAATTGCCAACTCAGGTTGAGATTCATGCTATATAAAATCAGGAAAAGATTTTAGACCTAAAAAATTGGTAAAAAACTAGTTTAATGTTAGATGGTTGAAGGATGGAGACTGAAACTCAAGGTTGTATTGTTACATGAATAGGGAGAAAAAGGCCAAGATAAGTCTTCAAGCCCTTAATATTTAGTTTAATCTCTTCTCCTCTGAGAATGATATTACAAATTCATCCATAAAGTGTATTGATAAGCATTACTCTTATCATGGAGAGGATAACATTGATAAAATTATTTAGATTTTTGATCCTTCAATTGTGGATGATCAAAATAGAAAGTCTGTTGATATCCCCAATGAAAAAGTGATACATGATGCCCTATTCTTTTTAAAGATGGATAGTGTGATAGGATCCGATGAATTTATGAAAAAAAGTGACATTCAATTGGGATATTATTCATCTCCAGGTAACAAATCTTGTGAATGATTTTTTAAATAATCATATATGATTGTTAGAATGAATTCTAACTTCTATAATTAATACCCAAGAATGATAATTACCTTAACATTATGGATTTTAAACATTTTTCTTTTGGTAAACCTATATCAATGGTGATTAGCAAGATCATGACCCTTCTATAGATTGATTTTGCAAGGGGAACAATATCTAGAATTCAATATAGATTTTTTCTAGGATGGGATATTCAAGACCATCTCTTTATAGATTCTGATTGTGTCAATTCAAATAAAATTAATGCAAATGATGGTTACATGGAATTGAAGATTATTATCTTCAATGATTTTGACACGATCAGATGGAGCTTTCTTTCCACCATTAAAGAAATTCAAGGATTACTATATAAGTTCATTGACCTTATTGGCTATATTCTTACATTTCATAGGGACTCCATTCTTGTTAAAAGAATTTCAAGTGAATTATTTCAATGCTTGATAGGGGGTAGGAAAGGCGGCCCTCTCAATGGTATACTTTTTTCTAATGTGGAAGATCAATTAATATGGTGACATGATGATATTTATAGTTTTGGATAGTATTAGAGGATGAAAATAGGGAGAGAACTGTGTGCCCCCTCACTTCTTTTTATGTTGATGATATTCTTCTATTCGGTAGAGCGGATAAAAGAACCAACTCTTGTATTAAAGAAATTTTTTCACACTATAAAGAGGTTGTAGGTCAGGTCATTAATTAAGGGAAATGATCTATTATTTTTGGTGGATAAATTATTACATCGAGGAATACTATAGATTATCTGAATCATGGTGTTAAGAGGGGTGTAATTATTCTTAGTTAATTTGGTGTGCCACTTTTTTGGGGTAGAGTTAAAAGGTGTCATTTAGAAAACATTTCTATGAAAATAAAAAATTAGTTAGCAAATTTGATGGAAAAAACATGTCTCAGGTGGGGAGGATATTTTTGGCCAATCCAGTGATTACATAGATGTTTTTTATTCCTTTTCTATCTATTGATGGCCAAAAACACTTATTTAGAAGCTACATAGAAAATTCATAAACTTCTTTTGGATGGGCTCAATTCATTAGAGGATGCTGGTCACTGTGGGGTGGAAAGACTATATCAAACCAATCCACATGGGTGGACTTGGTGTCAATGATATCATATTATTAAATAAAACCTTGATCAACAAGTTCCCTTGGAATTTAATTTCAATATTTTTTGAATCCATGGAATTTCATAGAATCAGGTTTGTTGGGATGCTCTATAATAGGTATTCTAACTATCTTTTATAATCTATTTGGAATTCCTTAAGGAAGGCATATGATGATCTTGTTTCTTGTATAAAATAGATTTTTTGTAAGCATTCCCCAATGATCTTATGGACTACTCCTTGGTTATCTCAACCCATCTATGATGATACTGTATTCCCTCCACTACTAAGGGAGATGACCATTTTAGAATTTCATAGTAATTCACTAAATGATAGCGTGATTCTGAATCATATCAGCATGGAAGTAAAAAGGTATGGCTATAATGATTGTGACACCCTCGTTTGGATGCCAAATTTGAATGGCATGTTCACTACGAAATATTTTCACATGTCAATTTTTTGTGTTTCTTTGGATCCTCTATCACGTGTTACAAAATATTATAAACACTTTATTCCTCAGACCTCCTCATTGCTAATTTGGAAAATCTAGAAATTAGGATACCATGGTAGGGAATGTTATAGTGATTTAGAAGAAACATGGCTATGATCTGAGTGTTCTTCATAGAGGCAGATAAAACTCTTTCTCATGTTTTTTTCTTGAAAATTAGTGTGTAGGCTTTTCAATTATGTGGATGAGGTTTGTCATTACTGTCTCTCCACCTAATAAATTCAAGTGGTGCTGCAATCCCCTTACAAGACCGAAGACAGTGAGTAGTTCTATGCTCTTCTCTTGATAGTTGTGTCTAGTTTGTTGTTATTCATATGAAAGTAATGAAATGTTGTGAATTTTAACATCATTTTCCCCTTATTTCATAATGGTGTACTCGCTATACATTGTGAAATATGAACTGCCTCTAACATTCTAACTGGAGCCATGAGGAAAGATGTTTATGATATTGTACAGTTGAGGTTCCTTGGAGTTAATGGCAGGGAGAAGAAACCACTTATGATGAAACACATTCAATCGATTCTAGCTATCTCTCAATGGTTTAAGGTAAATGTTGATGGGGTGGCTTCTGGTACACCAGGTCCTTCCAGATTTGGTGAATTCTTTTTCACTCATAGGGGTTTTTTAAAATGATGTTTCTTCCACTTCATTGCCAATGTTTCTGAAATTTAATCTGAGCATTGGGATATGATAAATGCAATCAGGTATGCAGTCCATTATGGCTGGAATGACTTAAAGATTGAGTCATTGTCATCTGTTCTAGTTCATATTCTTAGATATTTGTCATGTAATGTTCCATGGAAGATGTTACCAGTTTTGGTTGAATGCCTTTGACTTACAAAATCACTCACATAAATATTTAAATGTTATCATAAGGGAAATCATGTTTTAGATGCTCTTTCCGAGAGGGAAATTTCAAGGGTCATTTATATTTAGTTTTTTTACCTATGTTTTTTAATTTCTTTGTTCACTCTGATTACCATGTTTAGGTTTATACTCATCTTTGTAGAACACCTCTTTGATACAACATTGTGTACATTATGGTTTTGAATATATTTTCTTAGGAGGATGCATTACTGCCTCTTGATATTCATGGTACATAGTTTTTAACGGTCATTTATATCAGTTTGTTTCATGTAATCATGATGAATCATTAGATGAAATATTAATTACAATCAATTAGCTTATTTTGGTTATATTTTGATTATTAGGAACTAGTTTTGACATAGGATTAAATATTATGTACATATACTAGCTCCTGAATATTAAATAGGTTATAATAAATATATTATAGCCTGGTTAAACCATAAAAATGATTTCATGTCATGTATTGAAGGGGAAATAGAATTATGAAACTTCTTCGTCCTTGACGGTTGAAAATTGGCCCCTCATGTACAATGATTTCATATATAAAATAAAATAAAGAGTAAGGATATTGATGATGGTTCTTCCATTAACACAATATGATTACAATATATAGATGATACTAGAGTTATAATGGTCATTTGGGCAGATGATGTGAAGATATGATGACAATAAAAAGGAAATTAAAATGAAATTTAATGAAATGGAATGCAAATTTACCTCTCGAATCCACTTCCTTGAAAATCTCCATAAGGGAAAGGGTTTTGGACTTTTGGAATAACGAACAGCTCCTAGATGTTGGGAGTGACTAGAGAAGGGTATTTGGGAAGGACATTGAGGAGCATAAAGTCATGGAGGAGTGAAAAGAAGATGAAGTGGGTGGGGTATGAGGTTATAGTGGAGGAGAGGAAGGTTTCCCCATATTTTACTCATTATTTTCTTTTTTAGCCCAACACACCTATAGTATTTATTTTTATGACCAAGAATAGTAATATGTGTATTTTATTTTGAAAGAAGTTTTATTAAATCGGCCTTACAACAACTATATCTCAATTAATCATGCATTTAGCATTTATCATAAATTATGATATTTTATTATTCACCCAAAATTCATATATTTTTAGAAATAAACCCAAATACCCACCCAAACAATTTTTTAACAAGTATAATTAAAAATTAAACTCCATTGGTTTGAAAATATGTTTATAAATATTTTTAATTTAATTTATAAATAAAATATTAATTTATTCAAAAAAACACCAGTAAAACTATAACTCATTTTATAATACCTTTAAAATTTAACCAAGGTCTCATAATATTATCTTCTTACAATATGAAAATAACACAAATTTATATGAATACATTTTACAAAAAAAAATTCCATTTAAAATTATTAAATTAATCAAAAAAGTGTAATTAAAGTATTTATGACAACACTAAATATAGATACTTATACTATGATGGTTTTTTCACATTTAATATATCTAAATTGTATTTATACATTCATGAGTGAGTTTTCTATTTTTATGTATGATTTAGTATTCATTACTATTAATTTCTATTTATAAAGGAATGTTTCTATTCATAAAAATCAATCCTTATTTTATAAGACTCTAAATATCCTACTGAACACAACCGTGTTTTTCAGGATTTCAAAATTCAAAACACAGAGGTTAAAAAATTATATTTACAATCAAGGTTATAACAGAGTGGTTTTTTTGTAGATACACTGTGATTCATGAATTCAAGATCAAATTTATTTAAAAAATATTGGGGTGTTAAAATAATAGAATATATTAATTGATCCAAAGGACACATTTAAAGGCTTTATATATATGGTCTTTCCATTCACTTCAATGATGGTTTGAGGTAGTTGATACAATGACGGTTGGACCAAGTATCATAAAGGAGGTTCCTAAAATGATTTAGTTGATCAAGAGGTAGTTCAAGACCATTTAGTGTAGGATTAAATATCATGCGAATTATTAGATATGACCTATACTATTTTAGGTGGGTCATAATGTTCTCATTTGGGTGTCACCTATGATGGGGAAATGTATTATTATGAAATAGGGAAATTCAGAAAAAGTATTTGTTTTTATTTTTTTTTATATCGGATAAGTTCGTTCCATTAGAATAATTATTTCTCTTTAAATATAATTATATTTCAATGTAAAACATATTTAATACATTTTAACATCAGGGATACCATCAAAACTAGTGTAATGTTATAAATACTGGTGAAATTATTCATATTGTAGATGAATCATCTAAACATCATCTTATATAGTTTGTTTTTCATATAGAGAATTATCTTAGAGGAAATAATCAACCACTATATCTTGTACAATGAAAAAATGGGAGTGATCAATGGGTAACTAAGAGATGGATTCTAAAATGTGTGTTTAGTGGCCAAAATAATTCTTTGAGACCCTATAATGAATCATGGGGTAGATCATGAAAATATATTATATGATGCATAAGATGTAAGAACCCTATTATTATAATTACATCAATCATGATTTATGGTTTATCTTTTTTTAGTTGGATTTTCATATCTAATTAAAAATAATTTGTAGAACATTTTCCTTGGGGTGGAGATATTTTATATAGAAAATGAACTAATGTTTACCGATATATGTTTTTTAATTAATCTATTATATCAAAAAATGGTTCAATGGACTGTAAGGATATTCCTTGGTTTGAATGGATTGGGATGTGGTTTGGGATTTCCATATAGAAGAATTTTTTAGAGGAGTTTGATGGACGATTTAACATCATGAATAATTTACTAGAAAAGTACCAAATATGGGGCACAAAACATGAAATAGTTACGAGTGAGAATATTTTACACACTGTGAAGCTAATTCAGATCTTGAAATTTTCAATCATGGTTACTTTTACCTTAGAAGACTATATTTTTAGAATATCTTATAAACTGGGAAATTCGTGACATGAATGTCTTTTATGTTGTGAATATCCCAGGATCATTGGTTCAGAGACATAATGTGCATATGATTTTCTTTTAATCCTCTACAATACATTCTCTCTCAATACTATATGTTAATCTATGGAATTTTATGGATAGAATATTTTCATTTTAGATGTCTCAATCTGGCATTTACCCTTTATTTATTACATTGAAATTATTTTCCCCCTTCTTCTATTATCCTCAATTATATTGGTGTGATATCTTGAGCACAATTTAAACTTATTTTGAGATTGATTTTTTGTTATATATGATCTCTATGTGATCACCATAACATCAATTTTTATTGTCATTACATGTTAGAAATTTTTCTTTGATCAAAAGATTAAGGTCGACAGCCAGAAACAAATCCCTATGGTCATTTTCAATATGATTTTTAGTATGAAATACTAAATTATTGTGATGGATAATTGTGTGAAATAGATAATGGATCAATGTGAGATGATGCGCGTGTTTTTGGACAACTCCATAAATTCCATTAAATTTGATGGATCTCTAACTGTACATGTGGCTACTCTTAAGGTGGGCCTACCCAGGAATAGTAATGAATTATATATTGTTTTAATATAGTTTTCACTAATACATGAGTCCTCAGGTGACTTCTTGTAATATATTTAAATTCAAAACTAGAAGACTCGTTTATTAAAATGATTGGTGATACATTGACATGAGATGGGTGTGTAAACTAAAAAAATATCAAATTAAGATATAATTTGATAAATAAATGGGATAATTAATATCAAGTGGTATTTGGAAAAATTTACCATTGTAGTTTTTTAACTTAGGTTGTTTTATATTTTCTATTATAACATTTCTTATCATTATATTGAAATGATTATATAGAGGGAATTATTTGGTTATAGTAAAATTACTAAATATTGGGATTGGGAAAAATATGATATCATGCAAATATAGAGGGTTCTCACTGTTATGATGTAATAATTATAGGCCTTGGCCTTTTATGCTTTAATGATTATAATTATTGGAATTGATTTTTTAAAATTTATATACAATTGGACTTTTTCCGTTATGTGATTATGCTATGGATGTGTGGTCATGTTTTTAATGGATATAATACATGGTTAGATATATTTTGGTATGGTACTAAATAATAATAATTATGTTGATATAATAATTTTTTACTTAAAACATTTTTAACTAAATATTGCATTCAATTATTAATCTATTGGTTTTTTAGACAGTGTGGTGTTGAAAAAAATATTTTCACAGAAAACATATTCAAGACTGTATTTGTTATGGAAAAAATTATATGTAGTTTTTTATAAGGGAAAAGTATATTGTAGTGTAATGTTTCTTACTTGCTGGGTTGTATCTTGGAGACATGGCCGAACAAGGATTAAAGACTATGGTCTTTCGATTTTATTTCTGTTAGATTATCCAAATATCTATATGAAATATATTCTATAATTTAGTTACATTCTAGAATGACATTACAAGATTTAATTTTATTTTATTAATTGGTTCTTACTTTATCTTCATGTTGTATGATGTATTATTTATGGAATTTTTTGTTAGTATGATATGTTTTAATATTAATGTATTGAAACTTCATATCGTTGGTTATAACCTCCAATTGTTTTTAACTATAACCATATACTATTTAGATGACTCTAGAATACATGTAAGTATTATTGATGTCTTGTAACCAACCTAATTTTTACTTGTGAGAGCCTACAGATCAAAGGATATCACATATATTGTTGTTATAAAATATATATCAACATTTTTTCATTTATGTTGATGGGTTCTTGAGAAGACACAGATTAATATAACCGAGTTTATGCCCTCACACCATGAATTTTAATCATAGGGAATAGAGAATGAAATATGGATTGAAATATAGATAGACGGGTATTAATATTCATGGTATTTGATGAAATATTATTGTTTTGATGGTAGATACTAAATGTGGATGTTTTTATAAATATTCTCTTTTATTGGGGTCATGTTTTTTTATAAATTATAGAGTTAATTTTAATTTTTTTTGTTTGTAAATATGTGTTTAATTTTAAATAGAAATTTTTATATTTTGTGAATAGGTCTGAGGATGTGAGGGGTGTTTTATTTTTTTAATTTTCTTCATATCTTTTTTTCAATGTTTTTTAATGGCCCTTTGAAATTTGGGGGGCAACAACATCGCCCGAGTGACATTCTGACTCTGATTTGGGTGGAGTTTGAGAGGTTACATAATGATGGAATGCTATAAAATATATTTTAGGGGAAATATTGATATCATATTGATCAAGTATGATGATAAAATGAATACTTTTATATTTTTTAGTTATATAATATTTACCAGTTTGTATATAATTATAATAATGTTACTTTATATAAATTACTTACTTTTGTATTCCATACATTCTTGGTCATCATTATTATTATAAAATATTTATAATATTATATCTTTCAATATTATTATAATAATTATACCCTAAAAAAATTATCATAGTTGGTAAAATGTTTTCCTTTAAAATAGTGAGGTTCAAAAGAATCAATAAATAAATAAAAATAAATATTTTGATTAAAAAATTATAATGATAAATATTTTATTATTATTAAATTAATCTGTATCATTTAATAATATGTATACTTAATAATGTAAGATATTTTACTCATCCTTAATTTTTCATCATAAGAAATTATGAATTATTATTTGTCACAAATGTGGCTCCAAATATAATTTTTATTTAGTATTTTTATCAAAAAATACCGACTACAAATCCTTATATATGAAATGATATATCATTTTATTTGTCACTAATTTCATCAGTTAAATTTATATTCATACATTCAATAATTTTTTAATGAAAATAATTGATTTTCAATTAGTAATGAATGTGGAAATATTGATTGATTTTATCTATATTGTAATCATCATTGTGTATTGTGTTATTACAATAAAACATGATGCTTTTATGTCTTTTGATTTTTTAAAATCAATTCATTGTTATTTTTACATTTTTATTTTTCAATATTTTTTATATGGGAAATAATTAACATATATCTAATGTTAAATATTCTAATTTTTTTATTATAATTTTCATATAATAATATTTAATTAATTTTCTATTTTTAATATTTCAATCACAAATTTTTTTTTGTAATTTTCTGTTATTTTATATCCATTTTTTTTGTTTTTATCTTTTTACATAACTCATGTTTTATCATAAATTATTATGAAAAAATTTTATATATGTTTTTTTTAAAATCATTAGTTTTAAATTGTATAAAATATGTCATATATTAGTTATGGTTAATATCTTAAATACTATTTGTTCTTCAATTTTATTAAATTTTATATAAAAATTAATGTATATAGCATTTTTCATGTGTTCAACAGTTTTTAGAATATATTATTTTTGATATTTTATTTATATTATTATTAAATACAAATTATAAGGTTTATTATGAATTTTATTGGATATGTTTAATAACTATTATTTATCTTTGACCAAATAAATGTAGGCATGGAAAAAAACACCAAATGAAAAAAACACCAACCAAAAGCTCACAGAGCCATCCTTATATCTATAATTGTAAAGTAATTTTGAAAACATGGTCTTTAAATAGGATGAGAGGTCATTAAAAATTTGTCTTCATCATTGAATAATTGATTGTGGGAAGTGAGATAATGTGGTTTACAATTATCCCCCACTTTAACCAACAAAGGTAAATTTTGGCCCAAATATCTAAATAAACAAACATATAAATACACCTTTAAAAGAAAATCCTAAATACGTTTATTCATCTAAAATATCTATATAAGGTAATTATAGACCCTATATGTTTAACAAAATATATTTTTACTCTCTATGGTACTTCTCAAAAATTATTTTTCAACTTTATACATATTATAGTAAACCCAAATTATTTTTTTAAATAAATAGTAGCCATATTATTAGTGGTACTTGTAAAATTAAATTCAATAAAGGTAAATAATTTAGTAGATTATTCAACCCATATATTTATAAACATTATAGATATAGAAATTTTATGAAGGTGTCTTATAAGGTACTAGAATATATAACATATGAGTACTTTAAAAATAATTATTTTAATGATCCCCTTTAGAGACTTTAAAAACATAATCTTTCTTAAATATTATGACTAATAATATGATAATAATATTTTGTTTCACTATTTTATAAACTAATATTCATCATAAACAATTCTTTATCATTAAGACATGATATAATTTATTTTATATAACATAGAGTAGAATTTCCTTCATTTAATTTTCCTTACATTATTTATATGAATAGGTATAAAACTATAAATATTAATCCAAAATCTCCAAACTCTAGATTTCTACCATTTTTTTACATTCTCTAGATTGATAATGGATTCAATTTCCATCCTAGAAATCTCCTGAATTAATGTAAACTATTTTTTGATATTTTTTATTATCAAATAAAAATATATCATATTTTGTAACTAATTCCCTCACATATATATTTAGAATCAAATCCATTTAATTTTTTATATGTGATACTCGAACAACCTGACCACCCCCACACACACTTTATACCATATGTTGTATCACTATAATGTTAATATATGGGAGGATTTAAGAAAATCTAGGATCTCATTTCACTATTAGGTATAATTGGGGATTCTCCCACAAAATGATATGGCAGAGTAACTTTTTTCCCGCCCACTTATTTTTATAACCTTTCCTATTTTATATTTCATTTCAGAATAATCCATTGTTTTAAACTGATGCATTAAGCATTATGTTGAATTTGTATCATATTAATTTTTATGTTGAATTATATATCTTGATCTTTATTACCACTCTTTTGTGCCACTGAAAAATAACAATTAGTTATCCCTAATAAAAAACATGAATGATAAAAGTGATAAATATAAATATGATGGAATACCTCACCTATTTATGTTTCTATTTTTTATCACAAATACCTATAACACCTAAGAGTGGTATTAGATCCATGGATGTTACAACCACATTAATAAATGAATATAATAAGAATCTAACATGGGGATTGATTTGTGAGGGGGTGTGTTTGTTTAAACAACATTGATTTCATGAAGGGAATGGCTATAGAAATGAGGATAAATTTGTTTGATTTTTTGATAAATTTTTACGTTTAGAAAAAAGGAATACAATTATAATCATTTTATTTAGTAGTAAAAAATCCCTATTTTATCAATGATATAAATTTCAATGAAAAACATTTTTTAACTATATTAGGTAAAATATTTATATATTTATTATTGAATGATATTTATTTTTAATAGAGAATGAAATAACAAATTTAACTTTAATTATTTTAAAAAAAAATATATATATGAATATTCATATAAAATAGATTACTTACCCCAAGGTAAATCCTCTATTATTAAAGAAATAATTGATTTATAATATTTAGAAAGATGAAATTACAAAAAAACATTTGGAATTCGTGAGTAAGCTAATTTAGGGATATAATTAGAGAAAACACAACCATTAGTCTCAACCCCCTTGTTTGCAAGACCATATTTTAGGTACTTATCTTTAAAAACACATGTGTAATAATAGTGCACATTGTTGTACTATGATTTATTTAGTTAATAAACATTAAAGTGAGCTTCCATAAAAGGTATAATTGGCTATTTCATAGTGCCTAAATTATAATGGTAGAGTCACATTGAAACACAATTCTGTTCAAACAACTTTTTTTCCATGTTCCCAACAATAATGATATTTAGCATTTATACCTCCAATGAAGTACTAGGACTACTAGATCCATAACTAAATACACCAATTATACCATTGGATGTACTGAAGGATGAACCAAAATTTGTAGGTGTCAGATTACCACTAGATTCCCCTTCTATATTACATTTGATCCAATCCGTGAAGGGTGATATCGATAGCACCACAAAAATGTAATGTGGTCACGAGAAGTGGGATGTAATAAAAAGTCATCTTGACACCATGAGGTCATGCACCAAATTGTTGAAGCTACCCAGGTGCGGTGATTTTGTAGATATGGTTATTATAGCAAATTTTTATTTGGAAGCCGTTATATTTAGAGTATAATTATAGTTCCTTGCATCATTATGGCTACTCCATGGAATATGAATATTTTCAGCACATACAAAAAGGAAGAGATAGGGGAACAAAATTGATAATGAGGTATTAAAACATTCTAATAGACAATACAATATAGTGTCAGTCCATTGAATGTTAACATCAAACACATTGAGGAAAATGCTCCATTAGGTTTTGGTAGTGGAACATCTTTGGAAAAGATAGTTTACATCCTCTCGGTGTTGTGAAAAAGATCACATATTAAGGTAGTATAAATGCAAATATATTTTAAGGAGACATAAACAGGCATCCAGTAGTTAATTAGTCTCCATAATAACACATCACAAGATAGATAAATATAGTTTCTATGAATTATTCTAAATCATCTTTATTGAGTCCCTCTATTCAGGTTATGTTAAAATGATTTTGTTGTGAGAATTTCATTGGATGTCAGTTCCCAAATAGGTTTTCATATAATAATATCAATATATTTATAATATTTATTTTATATGTATCTATCATATATATATATATAATAATATTAGTTAAATGTGTAATTAATAATATTTTATATATAAATTAAAATAAAATTAATATTATTTTGATATATATATGTATATACACTTAATGGGATGTTGTTAGGATCCTTAAATAGGAATGAACAACGATATAAAGATATATAATTATACGCAAATAAGGATTATTATTTTTCAGAATAATTATCTACAAAATAAATCTTTTAAAATGCAATTTAATTTAATAAACATGCCCATATTTATAATTTTTGTAAATTTTAAAAATAAAAAATTCTCTATGCTATTAATATACAAAAAATTAATAATTTATATATACAGTTTTTATTGTATATTTTAAATAATTTTTTTTGAATATATCTTTTTTAATATAATTATATATTAATTATATAACAAATGAAATATTTTTAAAATATTTTCTTTACGTAGAAAATAATGTTTTCATCATAATTAATCATGTTAACTGTAATTAACATTGAAATTTATTTATTTCATACTTATTCAATAAGTTCTAAATATATATAAATATATTGATAATAGTATATAAATATGTTGAATAATATCTTAATATATTAAAATACAATTATTAGAATATTAAATTAAATTTTATAAATTTATATTTCATAATAAACTACGAAAATGTTCATAAGGTTTTATTTTTTATATTATAGATAAAAAATAATATACTATTGACTATAAAATTCTAATAATTTTTTGAAAATAGTAGTAATATAGTTTTATAATAATTATATTTTATAATAAGTTAAATATTAATTATCAATAAACTAAAAATACAATTATGGAAATTGAAATATAATATTTTTCTATTAATTTTTCTATAGAGTTAATAATATATAAATATTTTTATTATCTTTATATTATTTCTCAATCATTATCATTTATCATTTTTCTACATTTATTTATTATTGTTTTTGGAAAAAAATATACATTTATGTATTTAACGATATATTTTCAAACATATTTATTCATCTAGAAAAGTTAATATTTTTCAATTATATTTACTATTTTATAAAGTTAATTATAAATTTATTATATTTTTCATATACCTAAAAACATCAAATAGTGCTAATATTATATAAATGTATTTTAATTTTTCTATTTTCACATATTTAGAAAATAATTTAAATTTAATTTTATAATTTTATTATTTATATTATACAATGAAAATATATAGGCATTTATATTTTTCAGGTAGTGTATAAAAAACTGATATTTTTTTTTAATTTATAAATACTTTCATCAAATAATAATAATTTTATATTTTTTTATACTTTTTTATAATATTAAATATTTATCCATTAGTATTTAATAAATATTTATAAATGTTCATAAAAATGTTGGAATACCATTAATAATTATTTATATTTTCTTTATCTAATTAATACCTTATACATTTATATAGTTTTTTATTTAATATAAATATTTTGCATTTAAAATTAATTTTTTATATTTTATATTTTAATATATAAATATATATTAGAAATTAATATTTATTCAATTTATAATTAGTAATATTTCGTTAATATAATAAATCAAATTGAAGTATAATTACGATTTAGGAATGTTTTTATATAATTAATATTGCCTAACAATTCCAGTAATACATTGTTTTATTAATTTATGTGGTCATTATCAACAATATCTATAGCCATGATAAATATTTTCCATGAAATAAGTTATATCCATATTAATGACTCGTTTGTTATGTTAATCATAATTAGTGTAAGGATATTTTCATTTCAATTAGCATTAATTTGATATAAATTACTTATCAGCATTAAAAAATGATTAACTTTTCACTTCTAAAATGTATATTTTTTAGTGATTATATTATTAGTGTTTATAATGGCATGGTTTTTTGGAACATGATATAAAAAATAAAAAAGTATTCACATTCATTTTAAATGAAACATACTTTCATAGCTACGTAACCTATTTTTTCAAGCCATCATGGAAGATAACACTAACATATTTAACTGTGAATTATTTTTATAGTTATATTTAAAATCAAATGGTACGTTAATTTAAAATTTTCATTAGTGACTTGTTAACTAACTATATACTATTTTATTTTATTTTTCATTATATTTCTATATTCCTATGGAATCTAATATCATTTTTTGTTGAGGTCTAATCATTTTTGTTCTGTAAACATTAATAAATTCTTTTATTGGATGATATATTAATAGTACAATTACATTTGGCTACATAGTAAATCTAAGAACAATAGTCAGTTATTTTTTTCTTCAAATTCATATTATAAGTACAAACAACCATTTTTTGTTTAATTCGTGTGTTTTTCATGAAAAATCTTAATGGGAATATAAAATTTTTCAATGTTTTTCTATTAATATTTTTTATCAAAAATTATATTAGTGAATTTTTATATTGGTTTGGGAATAAACAGTTTATTTGATTATATATCCTTTCATCATCATTTTATATTATTTTCAAATTCTTTTGAACTAATCAAAAAATTGTTTTTAATGAAACAGAGAATGAAAATTAAAATATTCCAATTTTTAATAATATTATTTAGTATATAATAAACATATATTGTACATTATGTAGGATATTTAAAGCCATTTGATCTATTATTTTTAGCATAAATATATTATTATTATTAATCATGTTATAATACAATACTATAGATATTCATGATCTATCAAAAAAATAAAAATGTGTAATTTCATAAAAATATATAAAAAATAAGGCATAATAAATTATTGGAATATAAAAATATTGTCCAAAAATAAAAAAATAGAAATTTCCTATAAATGTGAATGAAAAGATAAAATAATCATTTTAAAATATTTTATAATTTAATCTTAATACTTATTAATTAAGTTGTTAAAAATCAAATCAAGAAATATAATATAATCTTATTTAAATAAATGATTTTAAAAAATAAATAGACTAATAAAAATTAAAATGAATATTTTCCAAATTATTTATGAATACAAATAATTTAAAATACAATTATCCTCTATAGAAACTATATTTTATATTAAAAAAATGCTTAAAGTGAAAAAAATAATGCTTAAAATCAATTCTAAGGGAAAAATAAAAAATTAAATGATTACATGGATGTATATTATTTCTTATTAAAGAGATGCAATATGATTATTTTGAACTCAAATAAAAATAATATAAATCAAATATTATTATTATATTTAATAGTGTTTATGTATTTTTGTTAAAAAAAATTTGATTTCTATTTAACAAAAAAAGATGAATGTGAATCGAAACATTTAAAGTCAGATTTTTTAAAAAAAAAATCTCATGAGGATATAGTAAAATATTTCAATATAATTGAAATACATAAAGTAAATAATAATTGTCAGACCATTTATTCATATTTATGATGTTTTTATTAAGGAGAACTTATTATAGATGCCATAGAAGAATACATGAAGTGTCAATTAATATATCACATTTTTAAATGATGGACTAATAATAGTGAAAAATTTAACATAGAAAATTACTATGAAAAAAATATGTTTCATGTATTATATGGTATGAGTAAATATGTGAATTATGAAACAGATTATACAATGGAAATGAAAACAGATATGGAATGTAACTAATGTAAATGTTTATATATTTTTACAAGATATAGGGTTGTTTAATGATTTAAATGTCTGATATATTTATTCAATAAACAAAACTATTATCCATATATATTCTATATATTTTAAAATCTAGAATTTATTATTGATACACTATATCTGTAGAACTACTACGTCCCACAAATAATATATTATCAATATATATTGAGCTCCCTTATCAACTATATTATGCGGAAAAATGTTTTCAACATTGGGATTGATAGCTAAATTGAAATCATTCATATTTAAATTATTTTATTTTAATTCTAAATAATTGTGAATAACAATTAAATTCCCTAAGTGTTGTTTATATCGATACAAGGAAGAAAAATATTGTCGATTTAATATTCTATATTAAATTTAATTTTTTATAATGTTTAGATAATTATATAGAACCAATAAGGAATCCATAAAAATATCATGGAATGAAAATAAAATAATTCATGATGTGAAATATCATAACCATATAGACTCTCTTAAGATGAATAAAATTTATCATTAGTCTTCTAAATTTTAAAATGACCTAAGAAATCCCTATTTTGTTCTATCTAAAATTGGGATTTGATTATATAGATTATAAATATTCATTTATTGGATATGTCTATTCATGATGTAAATTTATGAATTTTCATCATGATTCAACATGATGTAAAAATATATTTTGTTCTCTATACTTATATAAAGACCAAAATTTCTTGTAATTGACATAGAATTAGATTTATAAAAATATATAATAGATATAAATTAAAATTAAAATTCAGGTGTTATATTTCATACTAATCAATGAAATATATAATTCATTTTGGGAATAATTTTTTAGAAATGATAATTAATTTCCATTCTAAAAGAATATCCTAAGAAAAAATTACATGAATTTTATGGTGTCATATTTATAAAGAAGGTACAAACTTCGGTTTTAACATACCTTAAAGATAATTTTTCTCATGAGCCATAAATTTTTAACCCTCACATATATATATATATATATCATAGAAAAAATAATTCTATTAGAATATGAAATATGTTATAATACCATGTCCACTAAATGGAGAAAAATAGTTTTAGTGTAAAATTCATTTATTACCAATTTTGGAGAACCCTTTACAAAATAATAAATTTTTAAATAGGATGAAAATCATTTCTATGTTTTTAATTATTTTATTTTACTTTTTTTATGACTTATTCATTTTCTTTACATCATGTGAGTAGAAAAAAATGTTATATTTTCATTGGTATAATAATAAATTCTCCTAGAAAAAAATTTCCACTAAGGACATGTTTGACATGATTAAGATATGGATAATTGGGAAATTTGTATAAGTAATTAGTGAAATGGGGGATTTTCTTCTTCTATTGGATTAAAATCATTCCAAAAAAGGTATATTTTTAGTTTTCAAAATTACGTTGTTGTATAATGGTAGAAGAACAGTATTTAATAAATATCAAAATTATCATGTCTCTTAATACCATATCAAGTAGCATAAAATTAATAAGGGTAGATTAATTATAACATAATCCAAAAAATACTTATTTTTAATGAAATCCTCACAACCAATTATTATTTTTCAATGTATCTTTTTAGACTCATTCTCACTCATATAAAAAATAACAAAAAAATACCATAAATAAGATATTTAATATGATCAACCATGGTGTTAGATCATACTTCTTACTATGTCTAAAGTCCTCTTGGGTCAGAGATATTGTAATCATAATAAATAGTTAGTAAAAACTGATTTAGAACAACACAAAAATAATTTTTTAACACGTGTCATTCAAATCTTTAAAACGAAATTCAATTATTTTGATTAGATCCACCATGTATTTATGATTATTCTTTCTCTATTTATGTTTTAATGACATCTTAAACTTATAATTTGATATATCAGTACAATATAATTGATCTTATTTTAAAAAAAATCCTACAAGAATTATTTTAGTGCAAGAAAAACTAATAAAAACTCTTATCATAGTTCTTCAGGATGATATTAAACTACATGGGACAATTAATGAATAAAATGATATTTTTTATCCTTAGTCACATGTTCATGGAAAAATGAGAATTATATCATTTTCCCTATAACTTTTTATAATATTCATATTTATTATAGGTTGTATTGTTATTTTATTAAATTTATCTTTAATACAGATTTTCTACATTGTAATAGAGTATTTCCAACTTCAGTATATTCACAAACAAATTACACCTCGTTATTTTACACATTCATAAATAATAAAATATTGCGAAAAATATAATGATATCATCTAAATTCATTGAATTTTAGTCACATCCATTATCTATGAAACATAGAAATGTTAATAATAAATATTAATTCAAAATTATTGAATTTCATCTATAAAAATAATTATGAGTTATTGGAATCATTTCTCTTTAAATATATCCATTTAGCCACCATTCAATTATTATTCACTCTTCCTTAAATTTCTACATTATCATATCTTTTGAGGGATTAAATAATATTTTTGGAATTTAAATCACAATAAAGAATCAACGAATTTTATTTTCCATTTTTATCTTAAAATTTTCATCTTTGTATAGTTTCATAAGATATACCATAAAAATTCTATATGGCAATATTATGAATTCACCTAAATATAATTTCACATAATTTGTATGAAATAATTATTTTTGTGTTCTCTATATACTTCATTTATATCTTATTATGATTGTACAATAGAAATTCCTATATATCCTATAAATTTCTATTCTCGCTCAATGTATGAATTATTCCATAAATATTTTAAATTCCATAAAATATATAATGTTTTCAATTTATGGTTAATGTACCCAATAAATTATATTAATTTCCCATGAGTATATATATATTATTTGTACCCTATGAATCCACCCATAATGTGCATAAATAAGAAACTTTTCCACTTCTTCTACCAAAAATATACTATATTGCGATTTCATTCCACCATATGAATAACATAGGGTTCTTATCTTTTCTAGGTTTTATAATCCAATTACACATCTTAAAATTTCCCCAAGTACTTGCCATAACTATTAAAATAAATTAAATACAATGTAAATTACATCAAATGAACTTAAATCATTATCAAACTTATTACATTAATGATTAAAATATTAATAAATACCACAAAAATTTCATGGCCATGTCAACCTCCCAATTTATCTTTTTTTCATCATCCTGAAATGATTACATAAAGAATAATTTGCCAATCAGGGAGCACTAAATCTTGGCCATTATCATGAGACAAACATATTAACTCCAAACCATAATAATTATATATATTTTGATTGAAAAATGTCTCTAATGGATAAGAAATAATTTTTCCAAGTGATAATATACTCACCCCCTTAATGTGGTCATTAAAATATGAATCATTCCCCACGATAAAATATAATAATTGCACCTTGAATGAAGCTAAATAATTAGAATAATTACATTCCTTCATGGGAGTTAGGAAACAATTATAAACAATTATTATTAGAAAACAAACCATTGTTGGGACCAGATATTATACCTCATGAGAGATGGAGGTCCTGAAAAGTGATTTTTAACCTTTGAGTTTTGACCAACTATTTAATATGTCATTGGTAAAAATATAATTAAAATAATCACTGACTGTGGGAAATTACATATTTAAATCTATATAGGATAACATATTTTTAATGAAATGATATATTATATTGATACAAATATAACACAATAGTTACAATGTAATTATATATAGTTCAATTGTATTTTATTAATTAATAATATTCTGAGTGGTTTCCAAACCATTATCCTAAAATCTTTAATATTATACAAAATGTATAGAATCAACATTCAAGATCATATGCATAAAATATATTATTAATATGTTGTTCATTGATTTAATAATTTTTTTTATTCAAGATCAAGGTAACATAATAAGAATAAATTTAATAGGAAAACCCAGCAGGATCCCCAATATACACCTCTTCTTTATCTCATTATTCAATAATATATATTTAACATCTACTTGATATGTTTTAATATTCATTGATATTATAATGAAATAAATATTCTTCTATATTAAAATATAGATAAAGAACCAATATTCTCTTCAATGTAATGAATTTCCACATGAGATTATTCTTTTCCAAAAATGCTGGACTTATTTATAGTCAATTTTCCATGATCATCTACCTTATTTTGAAAAACCCACATGGTCTCAATGATGATTTTTTAAAACTTCCATTAGAAAACAACCCATGGTTAATTAGTTTAAATTTTATTTATCAATGAATCCGTAACATTAACCAATTACTTTTATAGAAAATGTTCTACCATTAATTTTGGAATAACCTGATTTGTTATAGTTGTTTGTTAATTTTATAAATTCCATATCCTATCATAGATATATGAATACTCATTTTCTATGATATTTGTTTTCCTACAAAACTTCTTTGACATTCAATATATCTATTTTCAATTGTAATTGTATTATATTATCCACTAGTCTCATAAAATACAATTTCAAGTGGCATTGGTCCAATTTTAACCTATACCACTCTATAATTTCCAAAAAGCATCTGGTTATCTTTAGTTTTACCTAAAAATTAGCAACATGAGGAAATCTATTATTGGTCGTTCAATAAGTTATTTCAAAAACATAATATTAAACTACCACTTTTATAATTTTGTTCAAATATCAATAACATTTTCTATTTGATATGAAGAAAAAAAGATACCATCTTCCCTACTATCCTTATGTTTTACCATAATAGTGTATTTGATTTTAATATTTATAGGACTAAAAAAGAATCTAATATAACTCTCTATCATATTATATTTCTAAAAAATTTATGATTCTATGATTAAAATCATCAATGGTAATCCCAAATTATAAATGTTCCCATTTTTGAAAACTTTTTCCCATAAAAAACATTGATCTCTCAATCATGGCATAAAATTTACAAAATATTTTAAAATTATTCCAAAATATATTTATAGAAAATTATTTTACTAATGAGTGTATGGAGTATAATATTGAATTTTAATTTATTAAAAATAAATATACTATTAAAGTAAAGTTATTCTAAATGATTTACCATTATTGTTCATAAATTTATGGATTTTAACATGAATTTCGCTACTAATTATTCTTATAAAGTGTTCTAATGTTTCCAATACCCCTCACTTGTGTTTCAGAGACAACACATGTGTCTTACATATGAAACCCTGAATGATTATTATGAAAAACAATATAACTCGAGTTTGTTGGATCTTCATTGGAATACATATATCTGAGTAAATAAGATCAGTTTGCTTAGTTGAAATTATCTTCAAAATTTTATGATTTACATGAACACCCATCCATTTTGAGTGGTTTTATAAATAATATATATATATAATCTCAATTTGGTTAGATCCCTAAAAAAAATTTAAAAATATTATTGTATATTTTTATACATATTTATGTATTATATATAAGATATTCTTTGATTATTTTCAGTCTGATAAAAAAGTAATTATATGGATATTCGATCTAAAATAAATTCCCACTACATCATTAAGCACTTGTAATATTTATACAATAATTAATTCATTTATTGATAAAATATTTTCTCTCACGTAATTTAAATTATCATAGTGTTAAATCAGACACTTAATATTATTCTTGAGCCTATCAATGAATAAATCCTATGGGACTTAATTTAACATGAACTTATTTATTTTATTTTCAAATACCACTAATTAAAATTGTTAACTACACCACCATCATTCTATTAAATATATATCAATTCCATGGTATCCTTTTTCATGCATGATAAAATTAAAATATCATGTATCCATGGATTTATTTTCTAGGAACCATTTAATAAAATTTCAATAAAAATCAACTTATTTACATTGGATTTTGGATGAGTCTTCTTACCCATAGAAATGTATTATTTTTCCTTTCAATCATAATCATAAAATATCTTGCCTAGTGACCTTTTTTGTCACAATTTTACAAATAAATCTAATGTCACTAAACATATTATGGATAGTTTTCATAGGTTATATTATATTCACATTCAATTACAACATTTATTTCATATTCCCTCTTTTTGGACGATTCAATGTAAATTTAAAAAACTAAATTACAGTTTAATATATGTTACCTTTTGAGAAGTTTTTTTCTTGATATCATTCTCCACACACATCTCCAAAATGAAATAAATGTATGTTATTCTTATACTATTAAATCCTAACCATTGAAATATTGATAATGAATAAAAGTAAATTCTATAATAAAACAAATACACACATATATATAATTACAATAAAATATGTTTTTAATATTAATTAAATTCAATTGGTGTGAATAGAAAATTAAAAAATATTTTTGTTATTAAAAATATATGTTTTTAAATTGTTTTTTATTTCAGAAATATATGTTCCCTATGATTATAAAATAAAATATTATATTCAAAAAATATTACTTTAAAATATATTTGTAATTAGTAAGAAATAAGAATAAAGGATTGTTATCTTTTCAAATATCTATTTTTAAATATGAAAAGGTGTATACTATATTTTAATAATTTATATAAATTTTAATTATAATATTACATAAATTTTAATTTAATAAATGATTAATATTTTTTAAAATAATAATACAAATAAAATATGTTTTCGATTTTTTTCATTTTTTTAAAATTAATTTTTAGTTGAATAGTATATAAATTTATTTTTTACAAATAATATGAATATTAGGACATTATTCTTATATATGTATGAATAAAGAATTCATGAAACATTTTTGTTATACCAATAATATATTATAATTTATGAGTTTACTACTGTTAAAGGGAAATATAAAACCCATTCTCTTTATTTTTTAATAAATGTAATATTTTCTTTGGATTTTTTAATAAATTATTCAATTTTTTATTTAAAATTAATTTTAATAACATTTATAAATTGAGACAAAATAAATAGATTTCATATTTATAATTATTCCTTCCAAATTATCTAATAAGGACACTTTTATGTTTAAGCATGAATATTATGTCACATTAGGTAAAAAATAGTTACTATGGTATAAGCTAAAAGGATAAAATTAATAATTATAGGGGTAAAGCTATTGTATCATTATACAATCAAATTAGTAATTTATTTTATTCCGTTGGCATTGAATAGTTTCTTTATGAAAAAATTGAGTTATAGTTTTGGAGACATGAGAAATGTTTATCCTTTGATACCTTTATATTGAGTTGAAATACATAAAATGTTTCATTATCATCACTTATAAAAGTACTATCTCATGACCCCTTAATTTCACAATAAATTTTTTCAATTATTCGAAATAATAATATCTTTTTTCACCCTATATTATTATATTTAAATATAATGAGATTTTGTTAATAATTTATTATAAAATTCCATATATTTCTATGGAATTTTCAAAGGTAATCTCAAAATTCACAATGTGGGAAATCCTTTTTAACCTAACATGTTTTCTATATTTTTATTTTCTAATAAAAATTTCAAAATATATTTTTAGTGAAACCGTTAGTAATTATATATATAATGTTACAATTCTATTGAAAAAAAATTATTAACCACCTTATCCATTTTCAATTATTTAAAAAGAAATCATTATTCATGCATTGGGAAAACTACATCCTCCAATAAACAAAGTGTTTAATTTTTCATCACCCCCATTAACGACTGGACTAAAAATTGAATTTGAAATTTAATTATGATATTTATATCATCTTTATGATTCCAAATCCAAAAACCATTTTACTCTTTTCGCACATTCTATAGAAATAATTTTCAGCATCTAGGAGTATTTGTGGACTACCACCTCTATTAAAATATTGTTTCATATTTTTCAATTACACACTATCATAAGTTGATTGTCAGGGGGATGATAATAATAAAGAAATACGATGTTTTTGATATCATTATGATTAGTTTCCATTAAATTTTAAATCCTAATAATCACATGATCTATAAATATTTATAATTAATTAATTTTTTTAAAACATGAAATCTAAAAGAATAATTATCTATTCTTTATAATTAATGATTTCATTTAAATTTTCTTGTTTGTAAAATAAATTAAAATTATGATAATTACAAATAATAAAATCTATATAATATCTTTATGCATTTGGGATAATTACATTAAAACAAAACTACATCATAATCACTAGGTAATTATTGTTAGTTTATATTTTAGATCTAGGTAACCACCTTCTTAAATAGTACTATATATTTCTATTATGGATGAATATGCGAACAAATTTACTATTCAAATGCGATATAAATATGTTATTAATTTTTTTTATTTTTTCTCCAGGTATGATTATATAAACATTTAAATTATTATTTATTAAAGATAAATGTTTTTAAGAAAAAAATAAACATGATCATCATTTATTTTATATTCATGTTTTGTAAGCAAAACAAATATAGAATAAAATTATACTACTACAAATACAATGGATCGTGTATTCCATTACATGAAATTATCATTTAATGATGAACATTGTAACAATAATTGAAGCCAATTTATTTATAAAAATAGTTCCATGATGTAATGATTACAATCACCCATTTTTGAAAAGAAGTTAATTAGAAAATAATATTTTTAATGTATAAATAATTTTAAATGGGGAAATAAATGGTTAGAATAATAAAAAAATATGTGTTTTTAATTATGTTACCTTTTTTAATTGAGGATATTCGAGGAATGTTACACATGAATTAGGACCAAGGTAAGAGATTTTGTCTCAAATTATTCTTTTTGAGATATGTTTGGCATTAAGAAACTAATTTTTTAGTTTCCTTACTATAAATTTGAGATATCATATCATGATTTATCATTTTATCATGTAATTTTACGTTCATTTAAATTACCAAAATTTCTTGGTTATTATATCAATGTTTTTGTCAAGTTGTATATGTTTTGTTTGTTTCATTTCAAATTCATTGGGACAAGATACATGTAATGAATAATTTTTCCTTTATATGGTGTTTTTATGATATCCTAACTCTTGAATTTTATATAAATTATTTTATTATAATTTGTTTAAAAATGAATCCATTTTATATTCAATTTTTCAAGTTATTTTTTATAAGGCATACTCCCTATATAAGAAGTTTTGATAACTCAATATTTTTAATTGACTTATGATTATTCACTTAAAATTATTTCTCTTTTCCCCTAAATTATATCCTTTGATTTTATTATGTTGTGTTATCTCATTATTTATATATTTTCAACAATTTTTTTTCACAAATTTCATAATACATGGATTATATTGATTGTAAAGGATATTGATAACTCTAAATCATTATTTTTTACTTATAATGATTCATATTGAACATTAATTTCAATGAATGGGTTCTCCCTGTTAGGTTGGTGTCCTGAGAACCAAGTGTTCTATACTTTGATTACATGAATATACACCAATTATATATTGTTCATTGTTCTTCATAACTATAATATAATACTGTCTATGAATATCTGTTGCATTAATGAGTTCATGGAAGATCCCCGCTTTGATGAGAACCTTGAAATGATATAAAAATATTCTTAGATAAAGTTCTACCTTTGGACGACATACTATTATGGGACACATAGTATACATATCGTCATGTGTGAGTACTTGTAAGAAGATGAGAATCTCTCTCATGGAATTCACACTTGGTAATCTCCAAGATAGGAGATTATGTGAACTTACCTGCCAATAGTAATTCTACATGTCTTGGTGTCCTCAGACATTACTATCTACGAGAGTGTTTATTGGCCCTTAGACTAGAAGATTATCATTAACTAATTTTATGACTTGTGTAGTGATATTTGCGGAGAAAAACCATCATAAAGATAGTTGGCGGGAAGTAGGGTACGTTGGGTGTGTCACGAATGACATGTTGTTAATGGATAAGTCGAGGAATGATTTGTCCCGTCCATTTATGGAAGTTGATATCTCATTCCTTTGATTGAAATAGAAGTGTCACATGGAATTCTATAGAAATGATGAAATGGAATGTCTATTTCATGTAGTCAAAGAATGAAAGATCAAGCATATTGGTTTATGACACTTCCATGAAACCCGTTTGATGAGATATTGAGACAATGGGATTAAATTACACGGTAAGTGGTCATATGAGGTGACACGTCAATGCGACATCAACTTATTTCTCTTGGGTGCCTCGACCCATTTCTAGAATTTAATCAGGGAAATTTGGCAAGCCTTCTTAATTCCAATAAGGAAGAGGACTACATGGTCACACACGAAGTGTATTCAAGTATCTCAATTAGAATAAAAATTATTCCCATACAAGGTTTAAGAATTATTCAAGGAATCCTAAATAGTTATAAGGATGGAGTAAGAAGGACATGAAAAAACAAGATATACATTCCATGTATTAATGATTGCACGCCGTGTATTTTTTCATGGAAAAAATGTTCACGCTGTGTATTAATGATTAAACGCCGTGTAGTTTTCATTTTGGAAAGAAAAAGAAAAACAGGTACATGCCATGTATTAATGATTACACACCATGTAGTTTTATGGAAAACAAGTACACGCCGTGTATTAAATATTACACGCCGTGTAGTTTTCCAGTCAGAATTTTTGAGGATATAATATTGTTTTATTAAATGATATTTATTATAATCAGCGTGGGTGCATGTCAAGGAATTAATTATTCGACATGGGTTTTCAATAAGAGTCAGTGAAATAAATAAAATGTGTAACGCGTTTATTTATTTTCATAACTCTACAACCTCAAACCCGAATATAAATATCTTCATAACCCCAACTCTTTTCCAATAAGAGAATCATTGTGCATAATAATTCTGGAGAATTCCCTCATGCACAAGAGAACTCCTTCCTCCAAGAACGCTCTCAAGACCGAGAGAGATCCTCTTCCATCAGATCAAGATGATTTAAGGCGGACAACACAAGAAAAGGTTTCTCCACGCTAGCACCCAATGAATCCTTTGTTGATATCCAGAGATACGTGGTGCATGTGTGTATCACTGCTAGAGGAAGTCTACCCTTGGATTCGGCGATGCAATGACATATAACATCACAACGTGATCAGAAATATCAATGAAGAAAGAACACCAAAAGGTACTTCTTTTCAATTGATTAAATTAAGTTTAATCAACCTGTAACGATCCTATTTTGTTGTTTCGGGAAATTTCTTTTCTTTGTCTATTTCTGAGATTTGATCTATGGAGACTGGCATTTATCATCATATTGATCCCAGATTGATCATTATTAATGACAAAAAGCCAAGTGGGCACATCCACCCACGCGCTTCGGCTACGCCCGAAACCTTTAATTTGTATAAGAGTAAGGTTACAATATTTATTATAGTTATTTAATTTTCATTGATAATTTACACATTTCCAATTCATGATAAATATTTCTATAAACTGAATAAACAAGATTTGTTCTTCCTCCTTCTTCTCTCAATTCACATCTCCAAAACGACCTTTTAATTTTAATTTTTATTAAAATAAAAATGAGTAAATCATATGGAGGAGCTGCTCATTCTGTCTGTACAACAAGGGAGTAAACGGTGTGTAATGAAAACTACACGCCATGTACATAGGTTTAACGAACCTGTACTGGTTCGAAAAACCATGCCATGTGAATTGATTACACCTTAGTATTTATTACCCCGTGTTGACCAGAAATGAACATCGCATGGGAATAGGAATACACGATGTGTATGTTGATTCAACATGCCATGTAGTCTGATCCAGTCCTGGTGAAACTGTATACAAGAAGATGTCGTGTTCCACGTACACGGGATTGCTAGGCCGTTAACCACGTAAAAAGGAAGTACACGCCATGTTAGATTAATCTACAATCAGTGTACTCCAAAAATTACAAAGTAGAGAAAACACGCCAAATCCCCTGGCATGTAATTTGGATGAAGGGTAAAAAAATACACGTAGTGTAAATATAAACTACAGGACGTGTACTTTCCAGAAATAGAATTTCTCCATGTTTCCTCTAAAAGTACAAAGACCTGTACATGGAATATGGATGAGAATAATCTCAAGGAAATTCATAAAGGAATTTATGACAAAGAATTGAGTAATTATAAGATCATAATTATTTGAATTGAAGTAGGAAAAATCTTAAATAATAAAACGATTAAATGAGTTTGAATTTTAAGTATGCGTAAATGTTGTTGCTTGCTATGGATGATCATGAGATAGACCAAAGACCATTTGTATGTGTGTATGGTCTCATTTAAATTTGGTTAATTTAAATTCTTTGGCCTACGATCCTTCTTCCAATAAAATCAATGGCCTACATGCCCATGGTTTATTTACTGTAAACCCCATGAAATGGTGGATCTCTAAATCCAAAGGAGACGGTTCAAAATATGAAGCTGAGGTGAAACCAACACAAAAATTTGTAAAGGTAGACAAGTGGGAGCTGTAAAACACGGACCATTAGTTCAAGGTGTTTTTCCCTAGGTCAGGGTTAACTTATCAAATTGTTATATAAGCTATCAAATAAAATCTCATGATCATGACATCTTATTTTATTTCTATCTGAATGAATGGTTTATTTATTTTTTATATGTTGTTGTGATCACATAGTTAATAAAATGAACAAGCATGAAAATATGGAATTAAATAAAAAATGGACTATGAGTAAACATTATCGAAACATGGTTAGTAACTTAAGAAAGGATCACATAATATTGACAAGCATGTGATAATGTGAAACTACGAATAAAGGATTAAAATCCCTCAATACCATATTAAGTCAGACCAAGCCTTTCCTTGCTTTATTAAGGGAAAGACTCAATAAATCTATGTGTTTGACCTATCCTTGTTGGGACACTTACTTTAATAAATGAAGACCATTTGAAATATTTAGGTATGACTTAACCATATTGCATCAAGAGAATTAGCTCTTGATAGACTTGGTGTAATATTGGAGGCAAGTGTTGAATAAATCAAAGGCAGGATTTCAGGATTGAGAATTCCACTCAACAGATCAAGGAACTGTAAGCTCACAGATTTCAAAGACCTGCCTACCTAAATACCTTCAAATAGCTTGACCAACCCTTGATTGGGTTATGTGAAGGGGAATAAGGATCATTGACACTAGAATGTCAAAGAAACAAGACATCCTGAGTTCAATGGTGAGGTCCATTGGGACTTGATAAAATAGTGGGAGACTTAATAAAATTTATTATTTCTCATAAAATGTAATTTAAAAAGTACTGATAAATCTACTATTTTAATTTTTAGAATCAATATGACAAACTCATCAACCACATTTTCTCTATGATCAATTCTGGATAAATACATTATCCTCACTGGAAGTAACTTTCAGGAATGGTTTAGGTGCCTTCAGGTTATCATATGTCATGAATGAATGTTTTACATACTGGAGACCTCACTTCCTGATCTGCTCGCCCATGGGGCAAGTGATGATGATTTACTGGTCTATGATCAACATTTTAATGATGAACTTGATGTTCAATGTTTTATGCTATCATCAATGTCTAGTAAGATCCTGAAGTCTCATTAAGACATGTATTCTAATATCATGCTCGAGAACCTTCGAGGTTTTTACCAGGAGAGAGCAAGACATGAAAGAGTTGACATCTCCAAGGCTCTATTCCAGATCAATCATAGAGTGGGATCCCCAGATGGGCCTCATGTAGTGAGGCTCATTGGATACATTGAGTGCTTCAAGGTTCTAGGGTTTATACCCCCCGAGAAACTCGGTACCGATCTCATTCTTGCATCACTTCCCCAGAGCTTCTCTAACTTTGTTGTAAATTTCAATATGAACAACATTGAGAAGTATCTATCTAATCTCCTTATCCCCATTCACCAAGTGGACAATGATATGAAGCGTGAAAAGACTTTTTTCCTTATGTTGAATAAAATGAAATGGAAGAAAAAGGGATTTAAGCCCAAAGCTTCTTCATGGCCTTCTAAGAAAAGGAAGATCAAAGGAGAGGCAAGAGAACATGAGGCTGTTTATTTTGCATGTGGCAAGAAGGGCCACTGGAAGAAAAAATGCACCCAGCCAAGGAAGCAAGGGGAAGCTTCAGGGGCATTTGTTATCGAATGCAATCTATGTGTTTCTACCAATTGGGTATTATATACTACTTATGGTGGTCACATCTGTATCCAAATACAAGAACCAAGTAGATTCAGAAAAATTGAATGAGGTGAGGTGGATCTTCGAAGAGCCAACAAAGCCATACTCGCTATTGTAGCTATCGGAGACTACCACCTGAAATTGCCTGTAACAGCCCGAGATTTTATGAAAAATATTCTTTTTATTTCACTAATGTCTTGTGTTGTACGCTACACGAAAAGGATTTTGCACAACACGCATCCTTGACTTTCCTTGCATTACACGCAATCGCGACCTTCCTCGATAGCGTGTGTAGTACGCAATAACGAGTTTCACTAAACAGCGATATGCTATTAAAATGTTATTAAAACTAGCCGTTATGAATAGTAATAACCACTTTTTGAAATTTTGTAAATTTTATTTTTCAAAATGGATTTCATTTTTGGATTCGGAATATCGAATTTAGCCTAAGGTGAAATTTTGGTACATTTCGGATAACTTTCATATTCTGATGAATAGTGAAAATTACTAAATTTTAATTAAAAACAAATTTTTTAATCGAAATAATTAATATTGATAAATTATTAATTTGAGTGGTTTTAAAGTGTATTTAGAATATATTTTTACAATTTAATACAATGTTGGTCATTGGATGTAATTTCACATTTAAACCAGTTATAAACTAGTGTCAATCTTTTGATAGATATTGTTTCTTAAAAACACGCTATTTGTTTTAACAGCGGGATTTAATTATAAAATTAATTAATGCAACTTCTATGTTATGGATTTGGAAAAATATACTTCATTTTTGAGTTCGGAATATGAAATATAGCTTAGGACGAAATTTTGGCATTGTTCTGAAAAACATCAATTTTTGATGAATAGTGAAACTACTAAGTGGTAGTTAAAAAAACTGAATTTTTCATAAAACTTAATTTTACCGCTTCTGTGAATGGAATTTCAAAAATCCGAGAGACACGGTTGATGTCAGTAAGTAAAATGTGGTTCAATGAGATGAAAATAATTTTTGGTGAATAGTAACTTTTTACTTTTATTTACCACGGTTAAAAGTAAATAGGGTAATTAAGGGTAAGAATGATATTAATATTACCCTAAAACATGTCCTAATTCTATTGGATAAGTGTAATTCGACCAAAAACAACCTTATGAATAAAATATTACCATTTAGGACCACTTGGATTAGATTAGGACATTTATTATTATTTAATTCAAAGAAGAGTTAAAAGAGTTAAAATCAATGTTTATTTACTAAAACATTTTTAATATAGAGTTATACATAAGATAAATTAGACTATAAATATTCATTAGAAAGCTAAAAAGATTTCCCACATAATGGTAGTTTATTTGTAATTTTTAGTCATCAAATAAGTTAATTTATTTATAACACAAAGATGATGCAGTAATAATCTTATTAATGAAATATTGACATAATTGATGTTATAAACACCAAACTAAATATAATTTGAGACTTTTTATGAATTACACTAATTTTCTAGGTTACAATGATATATTAGTGTTGATTTAATCAACTTGTTTCGAACATATAATTCTGTTATGACTTTCACAAAAATCATATATCAAATAGTGTCAAAATTGACACAAAATAGTTTTTAAATCAAATATTATATTATTAATTGTTATTTTATTCCTAAAAATCTAAGGTTCGGCCAAATGACTTAGATAAGGATATATATATTAATAATAAACAATTTGGGGTTCGTTTGGCATGTTATAGTAAGTGTATTAACCATATAGTGAAAGAAAACAAAAAGACACGGTAAAAGTTAAATTATTTAACTTAGAGTTAAATCTAATTGATAAGGTTAGAATAATACGCTAAACTTGTTTAAATATTATTGGTTGATAGGATTTCGACCCATCCCCACTTTAGCTTCGAAATAAGACCCTTTGGAACCATTATAAACCGATTTTGACTTTAATATAAAATAATATTTTGAGATATTCCTAAGGTGCCCCTCTCCTCCCTTATAAAAGGACATCTCCTCCCCCTCCTCATCACACCAATTTGAGCACTCAAGCTCGGCCAACCTCTGCCAAAATCTCTTCTTCACTTCCCTAGAAACATCCTAGAGGTTCTGGTCTTCCTAAAAGACCAATTTTAGTTCCCTAAGAGGAGGTCTCCAAAAGGCGCTTCAAAGAAGAGGTAATTACCGTTACCAATTCTTTCATCTTTATTTCTTCTTCCACTTCTTCTTCATAGGTTGTTTCATTATGAAATAATAACATCAGTATCACTAATATACTGATATGTTATTATAAGTATGAAACAACCCTATTTCACCATCTATCCATCTTACGGAAAAAGAAATCACCGCGCGTGCGTACATACGGAATACCGTCTCCACGCCGTAGTGTAATCTATTTTCCACCACCACCTTACATGGATGGGTATAATGGTGTAAAGAATAACTATAAATAGTCATTACAACATCATATTGATTCTGATATATTGTATAATCCCCTCCAATTCAATTCAATATTTATGGAAATGATATCATCGCTCGTGCGTACGTACGGACTACCGTCTCCACGACGCGATGAGATTCATTCTCCATGTTAACCATTTAAGAATGATTATAAAGTATATATAAGAAATAATAATGAAATATATGACATTATAAAGCTACTGGATTTATGTATATATATACATATTTATGTCATCTACTTACTTCCATTTCAAGACAATAAGGAAAGGAAAACAGCGTTCATGCGTACGTACGGACTACCGTCTCAATGAACGGTGTTTTTCATTTTATTTATCTACCTATTATATACATATATATACTGAATATATATGATATATAAATCATATTTTATATTCTGGAAGTAAGTAAATCATGATATAAGTAATAATGATGTCAAGAACAACAAGTCAAAACACCTACGATAAATGAAACGATTTTACCCAAAACGCTTCTTTAACATGGAATTTACAAAAGAACGGGTAATATAATGTCATAAGTGAACCATATATGATATCATAACAATGAATATGATTCTGTAATAAGTCAATGACATTATTTAAATCGTTATAAAGGAGGTTCGGACACATACGAAGCAAATCAGACCTAAGGTAAGGGAAATATCACAATCTCATTTTTATCCGAGATTGTTTATTCGTAAGTATTTACTGGGGTGTATTTTATCATCCACATCCATGTTTACTCAATATGTAATATTATTTCCATCCACCAAAAAATTGTTTAAATCCATTTTTACCCTTCGGTGAGTTTTTAGTAATACGTATGAAAGGAATCTTTTGTCGTTTTTCGTACAAGGTACTTTTTGACTTTTCCGACAAAAGTACGAAGAATGTTTTTTTAACTTATACGGCACGAACGGATTTCTACTGTTTTATAAAGCCTTATTTTCATGAAGCTTCCTCTAAAAGATTTCATGACTATTTTCAACAAAATCTCTTTCTTTTAAAATTGCATGATGTTTGGTGAAAAGAAATTGATTTTGAAGAAGAAAGGATATTTTCCTCAAGAATTCAATTCAAGTGTTTTATCAAAATTATTTTCCATCTAAGATAATAAAGGGTTCTGTTTCTATCCATATTTTTACATTGATTTGACTATGTTTTGATGGAATTATGTTTATGAATTCCTTTATCTTATATGAATTGATTTATGATGTCATGATGTTTCAAGAATCCCATTTTTGTTACATGTGTTATGCGATGATGTATGTTTTATGATTATGTGGCACACATAAGAAAGGATTCATTATAAGATGGGTGGGACCTATATCTCCCTACAATGCATTGGGTAATGATTTTATATCTCATGAGATAGACAGGGCTGGAACGGTAGGTTATACCGGTTCAGTGATACAGGACTGAAACGAGGAGTGAACTCGGTTCAGAAAGGGACTTTGTCCACTAAGATAGTCTTGGCAATGAGTCATGACTAACAAGAAATGATTTTCCATGATTATGTGTGCATGCCACAAAGTTTCAAGTTTTATGATTATGGGGATCTCATTTTCACTTCTATGAATTATTCCATGATAAGATATTATGATCTCTTTTGCAGGTTTTGATTTTCAAAAAGATATGATATGATTTTTATTTCCTTTATTTTCCCTTGCTGAGCATTTGACCTCACCCTTTTATGTTTTCTTTTCCCCAGGATATAAAGAAAGGTTTTAGGTAAAAAAAAGAAGGGAAGATATTTATGGGAGATATTGAAGATCTTTCACCACGATTAGAAGTTTACGTTCCGAGTTTCCAAAGACACTAAACTATTACGATACTTATGTGTGTGTTTTTGTTATGTACTAAGTATTCCGCAAATGTAATGTAATGTCCATGTAAGTCAGGATTCGGGTCTCTACAGTTGGTATCAGAGGAAAGGTTTAGTCAACCTTTGGAAACTAGGATGCGAAAACGTTAGTGAGATCCCTAGAGATATTTCTAAGGTATGTCTAGGGATGTCTCTAAGGTTAAGTATACGTATAGGTTATAGTCCTAGAATTGCGCTAACGATCTTCGAATTTAACTTAAGATGTTAGATATTGAGGGTACTACCCCTTTATTATGTTGTTTTCCCTAGCATGATTTTTGCCTCTCACACTATTCTTTTTTGGGTTTTAGAAAATGGCTGGAAACAAGATGATTCACGATAATGGAGGATATGATGGACAATGGAATTATATTCTTCATAGTGAAATGGGATTTGGATGTCCAAACATCATTATTATGCCGAATCAGCAATCTCATAATTTGATCAATAAAGTAAAATTTGGTAAGTTTCCTGACTCGGCTAATAAGAGAAAGATGGAGTTTTATGATGATCATAGAGGAAAGAAAGTTCAATTTCCCCTATGTAAATCATGTGGGAAGAGGCATCAAGGAGAATGTTTCAAAGGAACTGGAAGATGCTTTGGGTGTGGAAAAGAAGGAAACAAAGCAAGTAAGTGCAAAGGAAAAGGTTCAGTTAACACCATGGATGAGGATAATGGTATTGCTACGACATCAACAATGGTTAAATGTTTTAAATGTGGAATGTACGGGCATTATGCAAACCAATGCCCTAAGGGAAAGTCTCATGAAGATAATCAGTATGGTCGTATGGGAAGTATTTATGTTGATGATGATGAAGAGACTACAAATGATATGTGAGATGAAAGAATTATTGAAGCTTGGTCAATGGTTTAAGAAGGTAGTGGAATGATTACATGTTTATCAAGTGTAATGTTGTACTATAGAATAAAAAGACATCTAAGGATTGCTACACTGTTGTCTTTCCTTAAGTTTTGAAAGTTTATGATGAATGGTATGAGTAACAATGAAAGGTTATTCAGATATTTTTTGGAAAGTGGATGATATGCGCATAATGAAGGGATAAAGAGAATCTAATATGTTTGATAGTATTCATGAGCTCATGATTGATATAAGGACTAAGTGATATCATGGTTTGAGTATATAGAATTTTTAGGATTTTGGTATGTGGAAAGTGTTAACTTTAAACTACATTCATGTTTTCACTAAGGTATTCAAGAGAATACATGATTAAGGCCTTTGAATGTTTGGAATGTGACCAACAAGACATATATATGGGGATTAACGATAGTATTAAATCTCTGGTAATCGTTTTCACTATATTATGAGAGTGGACTGCAGTATTATGGATAAGCCTAAAGATTAGAATGGATTATGTTGGACATAAGTTAGTATTGTTTAAGGATAGAAGTTTTTTCGATATTATTGATGGGATGTTATAGTAATATAGTTTTAGAAAAAGGGACAACCTGCAGGACGGGCGACAGCCCATCGCGTCGGACAAGGTCGTAGGAATCGAACCCACAACCGAAGTGCGACTGGCCTTTATCGCCTACCACTGGCCTACAGGAAGTCCCTGTTTAGTAGAAAATAGTTTTATTATATTAAGCCGTATGATATATGAAGTATAAGTCCATTTTAGGAACAATATATGATTAATCTCACTATAGATCGACTTATAATTTTTGCTAACCTTTTGTTTGAGACAGATGGAATGACCCGTCATTCTATCACATGATCTGCTAACACTTCACAAATAACAAATTCAACTTCATTTATTTAAGAGATGAAGTTGAAATTGTTAAAGAAACAAACAACAATGAGGTTGTACCAACATAAAGTAAGTATTTATTCTAATTCAAATTCTTTAACTTTAGGGAAACGATCTTGAAAACCAAAAATGTTGTCCTAGTGATCTTATATCTGATGAATCAGATGGTACCTTAGATCGTCACAAATTTATGGCTTTGTGATTACTGGCTTTTCCCTAGCCATGTTCTCTACCACTCTCCATCAGAACATGATGGTTAGATTTTTCTTCCATATCCATATTTTCACCTATGTGGAAACCCAGTGATTAGTTTATTTGGGTAACCGTTAGGTTTCATACTTTTGTTTTTAAAGATTGGTTTTGGTATTCCTTTTTACGATGTGGGATTCTATTAAAGAAACTTTTGAATAGTAAACCATTTATAACCCCGACGAATTTCGAGGGAGAAATTCATTTTAAGGGGGGTAGAATGTAACAGCCTGAGATTTTATGAAAAATATTCTTTTTATTTCACTAATGTCTTGTGTTGTATGATAAACGAAAAAGAACCTTGCACAACACACATCCTTGACTTGCCTTGCATTACACGCAATCACGACCTTCCTCGATAGCGTGTGTAGTACGCAATAACTAGTTTCACTAAACAGCGATATGCTATTAAAATGTTATTAAAACTAGCCGTTATGAATAGTAATAACCACTTTTTGAAATTTTGTAAATTTTATTTTTCAAAATGGATTTCATTTTTGGATTCGGAATATCGAATTTAGCCTAAGGTGAAATTTTGGTACATTTCGGATAACTTTCATATTCTGATGAATAGTGAAAATTACTAAATATTAATTAAAAACAACTTTTTTAATCGAAATAATTAATATTGATAAATTATTAATTTGAGTGGTTTTAAAGTGTATTTAGAATATATTTTTACAATTTAATACAATGTTGGTCATTGGATGTAATTTCACATTTAAACCAGTAATAAACTAGTGTCAATCTTTTGATAGATATTGTTTCTTAAAAACACGCTATTTGTTTTAACAGCGGGATTTAATAATAAAATTAATTAATGCAACTTCTATGTTATGAATTTGGAAAAATAGACTTCATTTTTGAGTTCGGGATATGAAATATAGCTTAGGATGAAATTTTGGCATTGTTCTGAAAAACATCAATTTTTGATTAATAGTGAAACTACTAAGTGGTAGTTAAAAAAACTGAATTTTTCATAAAACTTAATTTTACCGCTTCTGTGAATGGAATTTCAAAAATCCGAGAGACACGGTTGATGTCATTAAGTAAAATGTGGTTCAATGAGATGAAAATAATTTTTGGTGAATAGTAACTTTTTACTTTTATTTACCACGGTTAAAAGTAAATAGGGTAATTAAGGGTAAGAATGATATTAATATTACCCTAAAACATGTCCTAATTCTATTGGATAAGTGTAATTCGACCAAAAACAACCTTATGAATAAAATATGACCATTTAGGCCCACTTGGATTAGATTAGGACATTTATTATTATTTAATTCAAAGAAGAGTTAAAAGAGTTAAAATCAAAGTTTATTTACTAAAACATTTTTAATATAGGGTTATAAATAAGATAAATTAGACTATAAATATTAATTATAAATCTAAAAAGATTTCCCACATAATGGTATTTTATTTGTAATTTTTAGACATCAAATAAGTTAATTTATTTATGACACAAAGATGATGCAGTAATAATCTTATTAATGAAATATTGACATAATTGATGTTATAAACACCAAACTAAATATAATTTGAGACTTTTTATGAATTCCACTAATTTTATAGGTTACTATGATATATTAGTTTTGATTTAATAAACTTGGTTCGAACATATAATTCTGTTATGACTTTCACAAAAATCATATATCAAATAGTGTCAAAATTGACACAAAATAGTTTTTAAATCAAATATTATATTATTAATTGTTATTTTATTCCTAAAAATATATGGTTCGGCCAAATGACTTAGATAAGGATATATATATTAATAATAAACAATTTGGGGTTCGTTTGGCATGTTATAGTAAGTGTATTAACTATATAGTGAAAGAAAACAAAAAGACACGGTAAAAGTTAAATTATTTAACTTAGAGTTAAATCTAATTGATAAGGTTAAAATAATACCCTAAACATGTCTAAATCTTATTGGTTGATAGGATTTCGACCCATCCCCACTTTAGATTCGAAATAAGACCCTTTGGAACCATTATAAACCAATTTTGACTTTAATATAAAATAATATTTTGAGATATTCCTAAGGTGCCCCTCTCCTCCCTTATAAAAGGACATCTCCTCCCCCTCCTCATCACACCAATTTGAGCACTCAAGCTCGGCCAACCTCTGCCAAAATCTCTTCTTAACTTCCCTAGAAACATCCTAGAGGTTCTGGTCTTCCTAAAAGACCAATTTTAGTTCCCTAAGAGGAGGTCTCCAAAAGGCGCTTCAAAGAAGAGGTAATTACCGTTACCAATTCTTTCATCTTTATTTCTTCTTCCACTTCTTCTTCTTAGGTTGTTTCATTATGAAGTAATAACATCAGTATCACTCATATACTGATATGTTATTATAAGTATGAAACAACCCTATTTCACCATCTATCCATCCTACGGAAAAAGAAATCACCGCGCGTGCGTACGTACGGAATACCGTCTCCACGCCGTGGTGTAATCTATTTTCCACCACCACCTTA
Organism: Viscum album; assembly: GCA_963277665.1. NCBI lineage: Eukaryota > Viridiplantae > Streptophyta > Magnoliopsida > Santalales > Viscaceae > Viscum > Viscum album. Next base: position 1,312,253,146 of record OY728126.1, on the reverse strand, counting down.
CATGGATGGGTATAATGGTGTAAAGAATAACTATAAATAGTTATTACAACATCATATTGATTCTGATATATTGTATAATCCACTCCAATTCAATTCAATATTTATGGAAATGATATCATCGCTCGTGCGTACGTACGGACTACCGTCTCCACGACGCGATGAGATTCATTCTCCATGTTAACCATTTAAGAATGATTATAAAGTATATATAAGAAATAATAATGAAATATATGACATTATAAAACTACTGGATTTATTTATATATATACATATTTATGTCATCTACTTACTTCCATTTCAAGACAATAAGGAAAGGAAAACAACGTTCATGCGTACGTACGGACTACCGTCTCCATGAACGGTGTTTTTCATTTTATTTATATACCTATTATATATATATATATATTGAATATATATGATATATAAATCATATTTTATATTCTGGAAGTAAGTAAATCATGATATAAGTAATAATGATGTCAAGAACAACAAGTCAAAACACATACGATAAATGAAACGATTTTACCCAAAACGCTTCTTTAACATGGAATTTACAAAAGAACGGGAAATATAATGTCATAAGTGAACCATATATGATATCATAACAATGAATATGATTCTGTAATAAGTCAATGACATTATTTAAATCATTATACAGGAGGTTCGGACACATACGAAGCAAATCGGACCTAAGGTAAGGGAAATATCACAATCTCATTTTTATCCGAGATTGTTTATTCGTAAGTATTTACTGGGGTGTATTTTATCATCCACATCCATGTTTACTCAATATGTAATATTATTTCCATCCACCTAAAAATTGTTTAAATCCATTTTTACCCTTCGGTGAGTTTTTAGTAATACGTATGAAAGGAATCTTTTGTCGTTTTTCGTACGAGGTACTTTTTGACTTTTCCGACAAATGTACGAAGAATGTTTTTTTAACTTATACGGCACGAACGGATTTCTACTGTTTTATAAAGCCTTATTTTCATGAAGCTTCCTCTAAAAGATTTCATGACTATTTTCAATAAAATCTCTTTCTTTTAAAATTGCATGATGTTTTGTGAAAAGAAATTGATTTTGAAGAAGAAAATATATTTTCCTCAAGAATTCAATTCAAGTGTTTTATCAAAATTATTTTCCATCTAAGAAAATAAAGGGTTCTGTTTCTATCCATATTTTTACATTGATTTGACTATGTTGTGATGGAATTATGTTTATGAATTCCTTTATCTTATATGAATTGATTTATGATGTCATGATGTTTCAAGAATCCCATTTTTGTTACATGTGTTACGCGATGATGTATGTTTTATGATTATGTGGCACACATAAGAAAGGATTCATTATAAGATGGGTGGGACCTATATCTCCCTCCAATGCATTGGGTAATGATTTTATATCTCATGAGATAGACAGGGCTGGAACGGTAGGTTATACCGGTTCAGTGAAACAGGACTGAAACGGGGGTTACTCGATTCAGAAAGGGACTTTGTCCACTAAGATAGTCTTGGAAATGAGTCATGACTAACAAGAAATGATTTTCCATGATTATGTGTGCATGCCACAAAGTTTCAAGTTTTATGTTATGATTATGGGGATCTCATTTTCACTTCTATGATTTATTCCGTGATAAGATATTATGATCTCTTTAGCAGGTTTTGATTTTCAAAAAGATATGATATGATTTTTATTTCCATTATTTGCCCTTACTGAGCATTTGAGCTCACCCTTTTATGTTTTCTTTTCCCCAGGATATAAAGAAAGGTTTTAGGTAAAAAAAAGAAGGGAAGATCTTTATGGGAGATATTGAAGATCTTTCACCACGATTAGAAGATTATGTTCCGAGTTTCCAAAGACACTAAACTATTACGATCCTTGTGTGTGTGTTTTTGTTATGTACTAAGTATTCCGCAAATGTAATGTAATGTCCATGTAAGTCAAGCTTAGGGTCTTTACATTGCCTACTAGGATGGTCTTGGTTTTGAAAGGATGTTATTATGTACACTCTATAACCCAAAAAAATATTTCAGAATACAGATTAGATACTGATTGATTCATCTTCAAGTTGGGAAGTGGATGTTACTACTTTTATAAAGATAGCATTTTTTGTAGGCACATTTATATAATGGCCTTTATGTGTTATACTACACAAACCAAGTAATGGAAATTGAGGACAATGTTAATTCACATGACTCATACCACACCCAACTTTGGCATCACCGGCTAGGGCATGTCAATGAGAAAGGTTTAACAAATTTACATCAAGATGGGTATTTAGATTCATTCGAACTAAAACCACTCAGTGTATGTCATCCGTGTCTACAAGGAAAAATGACCAAATCACCATTTAGTGGGAAAGGTGAAAGGGCTAAAGAGCCTCTAAAATTAGTTCATTAAGATGTGTGTGGACCATTTCCAGTTGAAGCAAGGGGTTGGTTCTCATACTTCATAACTTTTATTGATTATTTTCATAGATATGGATACATTTAGTTAATGAGGTGTAAGTCTGATTATTTTGTTCGGTTCAATGAATACAAGAACGATGTTGAGAACCATCATGGTAAGAATATTAAGAAACTTCACCCAGACAGAGTAGGAGAATATCTTAATCCAGACCTCATTGATTTCTTATGGGAGTTTGGGATTCTATCTCAACTCACTCCCCCTTATACACCTAAGTGGAATGGTGTAAGTGAAATGAGGAATGAAACCCTATTGGACATGGGGAGATCAATGATGAGTCATGCGAGTCTTCCATTATCCTTTTGGGGATATGCATTACAAACAGAAGCATACATACTAAACCAAGTACCAACTAAATTGATAAATGGTATTCCATATGAGTTATGGAGTGGATGAAAATCCATGTTATTGAATTTACATGTGTGGGGTAGCGAAGCATTTGTTAAGGCCTCTTCAGGAAACAAAATTTCACCTCGAAGCACAAAGTGTATCTTTATAGGATATCCTAAGGAAATAAGGGGATATTAGCTGTACAACCCCTTAGTAAAAAAGGTTACAGTGGAATGAAATGCCATATTCCATAAGAGGGAGCACATCTTTAAAAGAGATAGTGGGAGTGAGATAGACTTCAATGATGTCGAGGTTCAATATACACAGGAGTTGGTACAAGAACAGATTCCTCAAAGCCCCATGGAAGAAAAATATATTCTAGAGACTCAATAACTATTTAGGAGTACAAGAGAGGTGAGCGAACCATAATGATATGGTTTTATTGTCACTGAGGATGGTGACTCATTATTGGTTGACATTGATGATCCTCTTACCTACAAGGATGCAGTTTAAGGAACATATGCTTCCAAGCGGAAAGAAGCCATGAATTCTGAAATGGATTCCATATACCAAAACCATGTATGGATTTTGGAAGATCCTCAAATTGATGTAAATCCTGTTGGTAATAAATGGGTATTCAAGATGAAACTGGACATAGAGGGGCAAGTCAGCACCTACAAGGCATGACTGGTTGCCGAAGGTTTTAGACAGCATCATGGAATTGACTATGATGAAACCTTTTCACTAGTTGCGATGCTGAAATCCATCAGAATATGATTGGCCATTGCTGCTTACCATTACTATGAAATTTGGAAAACGGATGTCAAAACAACATTCCATAATGGGAACCTCCAAGAAGATGTCTATATGACACAACCTGAAGGGTTGGTTACTCCAAATGATGCCAACAATGTATGCAAGTTGCAAAAATCCATTTATGGATTAAAAAAAAATCAAGGTCATAGAACATTCATTTTTATGAATCCTTAACAAAATTTGGCTTTATCAAAAATTAATGCAAGCATTGTGTCTACAAAAGGATTAGTGGATGTGCAGTCGTTTTCCTAATAGTATATGTTGATGACATATTACTAATTGGAAATGAAATACCTGTCTAACAGTCAGTTATGGCATGGTTGGATAAATTATTCTCTATGAATGACTTGGGAGAGGCAGTATATACTGTTGGGATCAAAATCCATCATGATAAATCCAAGAGAATACTAGGCCTAATAAAAGTACATACATTGAGAAGATACTGAAGAGATTAAGTATGGAACAGTCCAAGAGGGTATTGTTGCCAGTGTCACATGGAATTCATATTTCCAAGAAAATGTTCCCTCAGACACATGAGGAATGAAAGAAAATGGAAAGGATCCCTTATTCATCTGTGATTGTGTCAATCATTTATGAAATGCTATGTACAAGGCTAGATGTTTATTACGCATTAAGTGCAGTAGGCATATATCAAGCAGATCTAGGAGACCGCCATTGGATGGCAGTCAAGAATATCCTTAAGTATTTGAGGCATACTAAGGATATGTTTATGGTTTATGGAGGTGATGAAGAACTAGTCATCAAAGGACATGTAGATGCTCCTTTACTGACTGGTCAAGATGACATGAAGTCGCAAACTAGATTCATCTTTAGTTTTAATGGAGGTGAAATGAGATGGAAGAGCTCAAAGAAAGGTGTTGTCGTTGATTCTACAACAGAGTCTGAGTATATCGCAGCATCTGAGGTAGCTAAAGAAGCAGTATGGATGCGAAGCTTCATCCACGAGCTAAATGTTATACCTAGAAGTAAAGATCCTATCGCACTTTGTTGTGATAATACTGCAGCAGTGGAACTTGCAAAAGAGCCAAGGTGACTTCATCGGACAAATCACGTGGTTTGGAAGTATCATCTTTTGAGGTATTTTTCTCAGAGAGGTGAAGTTTTAGTGAGCATTATTTCCACGGAAGACAACATGGTGGATCCCTTCACTAAAGCCCTGACTCAGCAGAAACATGATCATCATGTGAGCTCTAGCGGACTAAAAGTTGTAGGCAGTTGGCTCTAGTCCAAGTGGGAGTTTGTTTGGGTTGGTTTCCTAAGAACAAATTGTTCTGTACTTTGATTACATGAATGTACACTTATTATATATTGTTCATTGTTCGGCATGAATATAATATAATAATGTCCTAGAATATTTGTTTCATTAATGTGGTCATGGAAGATCCCCTCGCTGATTAGAACCTTGAAATACTATAACAATATTCTTAAATAAAGTTCTACGGTTGGAAGAAATACTATGATAGGACACATAGTATACAGACCGTCATGTGTGAGTACTCGTAAGAAGATGAGACTCTCTCTCAAGGAGTTCAAACTTTGTAATCTCCAAGATAGGAGATTATGAGAATAGACCCACCAATAGTAATTTTTTATGTCTTGGTGTCATCAAAAATTACTATCTACGAGCGTGTGTAATTGTCCTTAGACTGGAATATTATCATTTACTCATTTCATGACTTGCACACTTAGATTTGGTGATGAAAACCATCACAAAGACAGTTGGCCGGAAGTAGGGTACGTTGGGTGCATCACGAATGACTTGTTGTTAATGGATATGTCGAGGAAGGATTTGTCCTTTGCATTTATGGAAGTTGATATCTCGGCCCTTTGATTGAAATAGAAGTGTTGCATGAAATTACATGGCCATGGTGAAATGATGAGTTTATTTCAGGTAGTCAAAGAATTACAGATGAAGTATATATGTTTATGACACTTCCATGAAACCTACTTCATGAGATATTGAGACAAAGGGATTAAATTACATGGTAAAAATTCATATGAGGTGACATGTCAATGGAATGTCAACTTATTTCTAATGGGTGTCTTGACCCGTTACAAGATAGTGATATTGGACTTTAGGCAAGCCCACCTAATGCCAATGATAAAGAGGACTAGAGGGTCACACATGAAATGTAATCAAGTATCTCAAGTATAATAAAAATTATTCCCATACGTGGTTTAATAATTATTCAAAGAATCCTAAATCATTTTAATTATGGAGGATGAAGGAAATGAAAAATCACGATATAAACAACGTGTATTAATGATTACACACCGTGTAGTTTATCAGGGAAAACATATACATGTCGTGTATTAATGACTACACTCTGTGTGGTTTTTATTTTGGAAAGGAAATGAAAAAAAAATATGCTGTGTAGTTTTATGGAAAATAAATGCACGCCATGTATTAATTATTACACACCGTGTAGTTTTCCAGTCAGGATTTGTGAGGATATAATATTGTTTTATTAAATGATATTTATTATAATCATCATGGGCACATGTCAAGGAATTAATTATTTTACATGGGTTTTCAACAATAGTTAATGAAATAAATAAAATGAACAATGTGTTTATTTGATGTCATAACTCTACAACCTCATACCCGATTATAAATATCCTCATAACCAAAAATCATTTCCAAAAAGATAATCGTTGTGCACAATAATTCTGGAGAATTCTATCATGCCTAATAGAAATCCTTCCTCTAAGAATTCTCCCAAGACCGAGAGAGATCCTCTTCTATCAGATCAAGACGATTTAAGACAGACACCACAAGCATGGGTTTACCCATGCTAACACTCGGAGAATCCTTTGGCGATGTCCAGAGATATGTGGTGCACCTGTGGATCATCGATTGAGGAAGTCTACCTTTGGCTTCAGTGACACAATGACGTTTTACATCGGAACATGATTAGAAATATCCATGAAGAAAGAACACCAAAAGGTACTTGTTTTCAATTAAATAAATTAATTATAATCAATCTGTAATGATCATACTTTTTGGTTCTAGGAATTTTCTTTTCTTTGTCTATTTCTGTGGTTCGATCTGTAGAGACTGACATTTATCGTCGTATTGGTCCCGGGTTGATAATTGTTAATGAAAAAAATCCACGCGGGCACATCCACCCACATGCTTCCACTGCGCCCGAAACCTTCAATCCCACCATAGAATTTTTATATTATTACTTTCTAATACATGTTTGGAAAATAAGAAATTGGTAAATATGAATAATTTGTTTCTCTTATAATAATAGGATTTTTAAACAATTGTTTTATGTAAATTATAAGCAAGCATTTTTTTCACTTTAAAATGTTTTGTATTCCTCTCTACATTTCATCATGATAATCTATATGAATTATTAATGATCCATTATTATTATTTATTTTATAATGTAAGGGTTTTTAAATTAATTTATTTCACCATTCCACATAGCAACTTTGAATGTGGCATTTAAATTTTTATTTTATGTCAATGTCAAAAAAATTTAAAATATTTTTTATGATTTTTCTTCTTATTTTATTATCATTTTAAAATTGATTAACAGTGTTGTCGTTTTGTTACTAATTTATACTATAATACATATATATAATATAATTTTTTGTATTAAACTCATGGTATCAAACTATTGGATTCTTTATCCCTTATTTTTTTTGATATTGTTCAATGAATTATTAATATAAAGGTATTTTTTTATGTCAAAACCCTCATTTGTTTAATTTTTACCACTATATATATTTTATTTTAAAACAATTAAATTTTTTCGTTAGATAAATTACAATCATATCATTCTGTTATTGACATAGGATTACACTCATTATTCTATATTGTGTAAACAGAACATTTTACAAAATTCAAAATGGATGTTGTTCACAAATAATGAATGTCAATTTATTATATTGGTGATTCTTTGGAATAACATTTATTTTTATTCCTATAAATTATGTTATTTTAAATTTTATTATGAAATAGTTTACTATCAACATTAATTTTTTAGGAATTTCTGTGACCATCTTTTCACTTTTATTCAAATTGGGGAAGTTATTGACATTCTTGATGATTGTTTATTATTATTGTAAGTTGATCAAGTATTGATAGTATATATTTATTGTTATATGGATAATCATCTTTTACTATTAAAAAGGGTTCCATTTGAAATTGTTCGACATGACCTATTATATCTTATGGTGAATGTATGGTTCTTATTAATGCGATAGGTGGGTCTCAAAATTATACATATCCTCTATACATCAACATGTCTCCTGATAAAAAATAAGATTTTTATTTGGTGTATGCATGGCTTATCTAGTGTGATTTATTTATTGTAGACTCAATGAAATGTAAATATATTAGAAGGTTTCCTTGATATCATATTTTTTATATTAATAATTATATATTTCATCATTATGATATCATTATTATTAATATACATGATTCAATTAATTCTAAAATATAGTGAATTATCTTTGATTTTTAATCACTATTAAGGAAAAACTCATAAATCAATAGTATGGAACCATTGGTATAGGTCTCCAGAACATTTTTATGGCCTATAAATATTGTTTGGTGGGGTGTTGGTGGATAGGTTTTTATAATTCCCCTCTACTAGTTGTTTTTGGAAAACCCTTGGAATAGGTAATATAAAAAACCAATAAAAATGGTTTTAAAAAACCCTTGGACCATTTAATTTTAAAACAATCATATTTTTTTATTATTGTACCTCTTATTTATAATCCAATTATCTAGATATAAACATAAGATGAATTTATAAAATATAATTGATTATATATACATGTGTTTTAACATTTGATGTAATTTATGTTAATTTTAAAAAATAATCTATAAAAAATGGATCCCAAAAGAAATTGTTTTGAAAACCATTGGTAAAGGTACCATGAATTTTTTAAATATACCAATGACTTTTCTAAAACTATTAGAATAGGGTTGACCTATAACAATGGTTTATGAAAACTATTAGGTATATGATCTCTCAAATGGACCTATAGAAACACGTTTAACCAAAACCGTTGGTATATTGTCTCTCCATAGTACCTAATTGAAAAAATAAAATATAAAAAACAAGATTGAAAAAAGAGCCACAAGATAATCCAAAAGTGACATATGTTAAAAACTAAGGTGTTACAAACGAAGACATGTTATAAGGATTATTTTAATTTTTATATTTTAAATATAATCATAATTTTTTTAGTTAGTTAAAAAAGGCCCACATTTATAAACTTATTAATGGTATGTACTCAAGAAAACACTTCTGTCTTATAACTGAAAAAATAATTATACATTAATTGTGGAGAGTATTACTATAATATTGTTAATATCAAAATATGTTAATTTTCCTGTCTTACCTACAGTATTGGGGATGATATCTGAATTCAAATTAAATCACGATACTAATTTGTATTTTAATTACTAATTGATATTTATCAATGATGTTATTCTATATTATAAAATTTATGTGGATTATATGAATCAAGAGAGTATTATTATTTACTATCAATACATTATAGTTTTATAAAAAAATTTATATCCATAACCTTGATATTTTATTTTATGACATGGTTCTATATCAAAGGATAAATATTTATGAAAAATTGATTGATGTTTAGATATCTATTATGATTATGATATTCATTATATTGGGGTATAAACAGTTATACTATTTTAATAGAGGTAATAGAGTTATGATGGAATTGGATAGGTCGTTAATTTATTAAAAAATTGAACCTTTTGATTTTTTAGGAATATTAGATCATCAATGCGATTATTATTGACTATTTTTTAACCATAATGGCTACTATTTAATATTACATAAAAGTAAGATTTATTTTAAATTTACAAAATAATATTTATTTTTATTTTGATTTTGTTTTGTAGAGAATCATATGTTTTTTGGAAAGATAAATTTTAGATTAATCATTATTTAATGTATATACATACTTGAGTAAACTATTTTATGAAATAATAATGTTTTTTGATGAAATATAGGTAACATAATATATCATAATAGAGAAATGTATTTATCTTATTAGCAGTAATATATTGAATGATGAATATTTTAATAATACCATCATCATCTTTATTCAATGAGTAATACTTAAAATTTAAAGAGGTAATTTATTTAGTGGGGGATAATGTAACACTCTAAAAATTAAATATATGATTACCTATAAATAAGTAAATGTTATCGATTTTTAGCCCCACACAGAACATAAGAAAACTAATATGGAACTATAAAATTTTTATATAATTGAAACTATTCCATTAAATTAGTAGGAATTAATAATAGTAATGCCATTATAATATATATATATATATATATATATATATATACAACTAAAAAATTGTTACATTCAATATGAATTAAATTCAATTTATATAGTTTAAAAACCATGAAAATAATTTTTTTCTTATGAATATTTTTTCAAAATAAGTTTCTTTATTTTGACAGACTATATATGTTATGAATAGATAATAATAAATCATATTGAATTTATGTCACAAATAATTTAGTTTTTAATTATTTGGAAATAAGATTATATGATGTTTATCATTTTAGAAACTTATTCTCTAGTATTTACAATTTTACAATATATGTTCTGATTTTATATAAATACCTAACTAAAAAATTTCACATATTTAATATGAAAACATAAAGATAATTTCTTTATTCATCAAAAAATATAATATTATTTTGAATTTTTTTATCTTTATAAAAATTGTTTTTTGGTTAATAGTGCAATATTAAATTTTTTAAAAATAACCAGATGTTATGATATTATTTTTAAAGAAGTACTAATAAATACCAACAAATGTTTTTTCAGTGGTGAAAATTTAAATTAATATGTGACTTTATTAATTTAAATTCTATGTTTTAATTTACAAGAACATATTTTTTATTATCAAATATCAGTAACACTTTCTTCGGAATTGAATATTATAAAATACCTTTTTCATTTAAAATTATATTCTATCATGTTTATAAATAAAATAAAATTAAATTGATTTCAATTATTGAATAATTTTTTCCATTATCCTATAATGAATAATTTATTTTATATCATAACATTTATGTTACTGTAGGTAAAATCTAGTTATCATGTAATATTTATAATGGTAAAAAAGTATAATTCAATGTGTATAGGGATTGAAACATTATAAAACATATCTATAATCTAGGGTATGTGATTTTACTCATATATAAATAATCCCTATTTAATTATTTATAATTTCATGAAGCAAATATTCATGTTTTAAATGTTATACATTTATACCGTGTTGAAATATTTTTTAAAGAGTTATTCTCATTAATTATAAAAGGGACCTCCCACCACCCCATTAAGGATGTCCGGAGAAATTATTTTCCTTTAGAAAACATCCCCTTTTCCTTTATATTTAAAAATATTTAACTTTCCTTTCCTTCTGGTCATATGAAATTGTCCTATTTAATTTATTTTCGTGGGATCTTACAATGAAATATGAATTTTCTCAATATGAATAGTCATTTTGAATAAAAATAATTATCATTAAATTTTTACAATTGATAAAATTAAAATACCTATCTAATGAAATTATTATAGGTTATACATAAAATTTTATAAATCTATGAAAGTAATAATTAGTCAAATTATCCCATTTCTTTTAAAGAAAAAAAAATTCATTCATACGTTGTGTGGACTATCGTCACCACGATGCAACATATCTCATTTTCCTTAATCACTATAAAATATGTGAATAAAAAGTAAAATAAAAAAATAATTATTATATTTATATCAATATTATAATTTAATATCTACAAACCCATTTTCCTCTTTCTATTTTTCGATTGAAAATGAGATCATGAACCATCAGTATGCGTTGACATCTACCTTAATAGATTGTTTAATTAAAATTTCTTCATTTCATGACCACCATACGTGTTGGGTATGGAGGATGTGATTAAAGGAAAAATATTTTTAAATGAAATAATTAATGTTCCCGTTTAATATATTTAAGATTCTATTAATTATATGACCATCAAAGAGCTATTTTTAATTTAGTCACCCATAATAATCATTTTAAGAGGTTAATGATCTCTTATTTTAATGTAATTATATATATAATTTATATACTCCCTCTACATATTTCAATTTCATATATGTAACTAAAATAAATATTAAATTTGGACTTTATTATACTATTTTAGTGATATTCCAAAAACCTATTGTACCATCCCAGGTAAATGAAGACTAAGAGATTTTCATATTTAATAATATTTTTGATTTATATATTAATTTTACTTTAAAATGGTAGCTATGTTGGATAGTGTACCTGATACGCAACAACTGGGTTCTTTGAAATATTACGTTGCACATTAATAATATAATATTATTACTAGAAATGGAAGTAAAATCGTAGCCATTTTATTGGAAAAAATAACCAAAACTAAATACAATATTATTATACATGTTTGTTAAATGTATTTACATTTAATAAATGTTTGAGGCTTAAAATGCGAATGAATCTAATTTTAAACATAGTTTATATTAAAATGTCGATTTACCCCCTTTTAACGGAGAACCCTATTTAAATCTAGTTTTGGCCACTTTAATACATTATATTTGATAAAATAAAATTATTATTTCAAATGGGGAGATCAAAATTTACTTTGGGAATTTTCTTTGGAATTTATCTGATAAAGTTCCTTTTTAATGAATAGTGAAAAATATTGTATTTTAATTCAAAACTGCGTTTTAATATAATTTATTTATATTGTTAGATTATCATATTAATTGGTTTTAAAGTGTAATTAGAATATATTTTTTCCATTTAATCAATTTTTGGTCATTGTAATTAATTTCACTTTGAATATGGACATAAACAAGTGTCAATATTTTGATGGTTATTGTTTCTTAAAAACACGCTATTTGTTTTAACAACAGTAATTAATTTTAAATTAATCAATGAAACATTATTTTTTATAATATTGTAAAATAGACATCATTTTTGAATTTAGAATATCAAATATAGGGTTAGCTGAATTTTCGGTATTTTTTTGAAGACTTTAATTTTTGATGAATTGTGAAACCACTTAGTAGTAGTTTAAAAAACCGACTTTTTCATTTAAACGAAAGTTTACCACATCTGTGAATTGAATTTCTAAAATTTTACATCCATGGTTGTTATTAGTAAGTAAAATGTGGTTCAGTAAGATGAAAATAATTTTTGGTGAATAGTTTCTTTGGACTTTTATTTACCGCGGTTAAAGGTAAATATGGTAACTCAAAATAAAAAGAATATTATAATAATTAAAAATTACAATAACACTTGTTGTAAACGTATTTGATGAGTAATGGTCGACCAAGGGAATCCTTGAGATCATTTTGGGACCCCATGGAGCCACTTATGAATGATAATGACACTTTAGATTAATTAACATAAAGTAAAGAAAAAACTTGCATAAACAAAAATCTTTTAGTAAATCAATTTTTACATTGGGGTTATAAAAGTCCTATTTTAGACTATAAATATTCTTTATAAAGAAAAAAATATTCGTACATCATTGTAATTTGTTTATCATTTTTGGACATCGAATAAATTAAATTATTTATGACACAATAATGATGCAGTGTTTACCTCATTAATAGAGCGTTTAATTAAATAAGATTATTAATATTAAAATAACATAAAAAACATTTACAACTCTAATTGGATGATTTTATTTCCACCATGAGTCATCTTATCATAGATTTTAATGACTTTTGGACCTTTAGAAACTGAATATCATTATATAATCAAATAATATTTTTACACTTTCTTAAAGAGCCTCTCCTCGCCCTTATAAAAGGATACCATTTCTATCCAATTACTCACACCTCTCAAGCCTTTTGGATCGTCCATCCTCTACCCAATTAAGATATATATACATTACTTTTTTCCACCTAGAATCCTTACCTTAGGTAGAGGGCACTTCAATAAACCATTTTGGTTCAATCCAAAGGAACTTAACCAAATTAAATTATATTGAAGAATGAACGGGTCCTGTCAGAAATGAGGTAATGGACTTCATCTCATTCTCCATTAATTGAGGCATATTTTTTTAACACACGACATTATTTTATATATTGTATAAACACCCTTGAATTTTCAAAGGGAATCTTTTTTTCTATGAAGTGTTTTACTAAAAAAAAGGAATGTTTTTTTAACGTAAGAGGTGACAACGACCTTGCTTCCGCTATGAGTATTATTTGTTATTTAGATTCCATAACAAGCCATAATGTTTTTTCTCAAGGAAAATAAATACCATATATTATTTTATGTATTTTGGAATTCAAAATGGTTTTGATAATGGATTTGTTATGTCAATATATTTAGGTGATATATTATTATTGAAATGTTGAAATGTTTTATTTTTTTTATATTTGTTTAATGTGTTATGATTTTATAATGGTACTTGGACATTTGGAGGGTGGTTATGTGATAAACCAAATTCCTGGTTGTGTCGTGATGAACCAGTATGGGTGGTTATGTTATAACCTCCCATGCATTGAGTGTGGAAGTCACCTGTATGGCTATTCCAATTAGTGATATGTGTGGAACTCAACCATATGGTTATTCTATTTAAGTATGTTTATGTCCAAAGTTACCTTTAAATGTTATGAGTTCTTTATATGGGGTTTATGGTAATATTTTGGTAACAAATTGAAATGTACTGATCTTGTATTCTGTGAATATTATTTACTACTTCATAATGGTGAAAATTATTACTTATGATAAAGTATATAGGGTTTACCTATTGTTTTGAAAAACAAACCGTTTTCCTTCAGTGTGTATCCCGTACTGAGCATTTTATGCTCATCCCAAGTTTTTGAAAATTTTTTCACTGGACATAATGTGGAATAGGGTCATGGTGGGATCAAGGAAAAGTCATGTTTTCTTAAACATGGAATTAGTCATGACTCTTTTTTTCTAGAGTTCATAATTTGTGAAGAAAATGGAATCTAAGTAGAAGTGTATACTTCATATTTTTTTGTTTTTTTCAATGAAATGTACTAGTTATGGCCTGATTCTTTAAAACTCTAAACCTGAAATGATCCTTAATGTGAATTATTCATTTAATTCATGATTATGTAATGTTTTAAGGCTGGGTCCTTATAGTTAGTATCAGGGGTCGGTCTAGAAAACTATAGGAGTTAGGGTATTGTTATGGAAATGTACATAAATGAATTTGTGGTAATATTGAAATGATATAGCACAAATAGTTTACTGTGTTTCTTCACCGAAGATATTTCTGTGTTCAGAATGGGTTTCTACAGAGGAAATAGGGCTCCTATGTTGGGACGACATTAGGAGGAAGGCAACATTCCAAATCAGCAACCTAAGATGGTCAGAATCGGAACTCAACAATTTTTTGTAGTGATGGAATATTTGTCTCAGGGTATAAATGGTTGTGGTATCAATGCACGAGATCAGCCAGATCAACCGTAGAAGAACATGTCAGAATTAGAGCATTTCATGAGGTAACATACCCTATCATTCAGAGGATCATCTGACCGGGTGCTAGCAGAAGGGTGGATTAAAGCACTGGAGAAATTTTTTGATGTCATGGGTTTTTCAGAACATCAAAAGTTTAGTCTTTATATTTAACGTTTTTAAAGGTGAAGCTGATCAGTGGCAGTCGATGGTGAAAAATATTTGGGATAGTGAAGAGATTGATGCTCTTGATTGGGAAGAATTCAAAGGTATGTTTCTTGAGAAATATTTTCCTAAGGTGGTTCATCTTAGAATAGAATACAATTCTTGGAAGTGAGGATGGATGATGACTCAGTGGCTGTTTATAAATCAAAGTTCACTCGACTGGAAAGGTATTCACCAAATTTCATCTGATATATTGATAGTAAGATAGATCGATTTTACTCAGTTCTAAAGCCACGATATCAATGTGAATTAGCCTCTCATGAGTTCAAAAGTTATTAAAAACTTTTTCGATGTGCAGAGAAGGTGGAAATGGAGTTTTCCAATTATCATGTGTTTGTTGAAAAACAACAGAATAACAGGTCAAGTTGGAAGGCAAAGGGAAAGAATTCATCAAAGATGCATGGAGGTAAGAAAATTAAATTTCCAACTTGTGAGAGGTGTGGTAAAAAGAATCCTGGATAATGTTTATCAAAGTCTGGAAATTGATTCTGGTGTAGTAATTCTAGTCATATTGCTCGTAACTGTAAGGAATATGATCAACCAGGCAATGAAAATCCATCGGTAAGATGTTATTAAGTGTAATGAAATGGGTCATTATGAAAATTAGTGTCTAGGGAAGAACTAAACTGAGGGAAATCAACTAGACAACAAGAAGAAAGGGTTGGTGAAATCCTTTTCATCTACTACAACAGATGGTGGTCCATCAAACGAAGTTGTATTTTGTATACTGTTTGTTTGTTCAGATTATTCAAATGTGTTGTTTGATTCAGGGTCTACATACTTATTAATTTTTGAGATTTTTTCTAGTAAATTGTGAATTCCATCTCAAGATATGAATACAAAATATACGGTAAAAACACCTTGATGAAATTTAGAGACAAAATGAAAAGAAAAGAATATTCCTGTCCTTTTGTGCAGAAAGAATCTATCTGCAAAACTTTTTTTTCCTCTAATAGATTTTGATTTTATTTTGGGCATGGATTGGCTATTTTTTTATCATGCTAAGATTGACTGTAGAGCTAAAGAGGATTCATTTCAAAAATATTTACAGTTTCTGTACAGTAATGAACCCTTGCTTTTAATAAAATATCAGGAAGCTGAGAAACTAGTAAAATATGCAAACGAATGTTACCTTTCACATATTGTTGAAAATAAAGGATCTTTTGAGATAAATGATGTGCCAATGGTAAATGGGTATCTAGATATTTTTCCTGATGAGTTTCCTAGTATTATACCTAATCGAGAAGTTGAATTTATTGTTGACTTAGTTTCTGATGCTAAGCCAATTCCAAAACCCCCCTATCAAATGGATCAAATAGAACTTTTAGAGTCAAATAAGAAATTGAACGAGTTATTAAATAAAGGTCTCATTTGACCTAGAAAATCATCATGGGGTTCTCCTGTCTTGTTTGTTAAAAAAATATAGTTCAATGATACTATTCACTGATTATGGAGCATTAAACAACATTACTGATAAGTACAAGTATCCTTTTCCTCATATCGATGATTTGTTTGATCAGCTCGAGAGAGCATAGTATTTTTTAAATATTGAATTCAGATTGGGGTACCATCAGTTGAAAGTGATATAAGAAGACATTCCAAAGACCACATTTTATACTAGATATGGCCATTATGAATTTGTAGTTACCTTTTGTTTTAACCAATCCACCTACTGTATTCATGGATCGTATGAATAGAAGATTCCTTGAGTTCTTGGATAAGATTTTGGTTATGTTCATTGATGATATTTTGGTTTATTCCCAGAGTAAATAATAACATGAAAGTCATTTAAGGTTTGTCATAAAAACCTTAAAAGGAAATAATCTTTTTTGAAAATTCAGAAAGTGTGAGTTTTGGTTATAAAACATTTCTTTCCATTGCCACATTTTTTCACAAAATGGCATAACTGTTGATCCTTCTTAAACAAATGTTATTGAATAATGGGAAATACATACAAATATAACCGAGATCCGTAGTTTTCTTGGTTTGGAAGGTTATTATAGGAGGTTTGTTGAAATTTTTGCACAGTTATCTAGTCCAATGACTAAGTTAACTCTAAAAGGTGTTAAGTTCAATTTGACCACATTATGTGATAATTGTTTTCAAAAATTGAAAAGAAGATTGGTGAATGCTCTAGTTTTGGAACTTCCTTTTAGAAATGATGAGTTTGTTGTTATAGTGATGATTCATTGAAAGGACATGGATGTGTCCTTATGCAGAATGATATGTTAATTTTCTTATTCTTCACATCAGTTGAAACCACATGAACTAAATTCCCCTATATAGGATTTGGAATTAGCTATTTTTGGTTTTTCTTAAAAAATTTAGAAGCATAATTTGTATGGAGTAAAATGTGAAATATATGCTGACCAAAAGAGTTTAATTTATATATTCAATCAGAAATAATTGAACATGAGACAGAGGAGATGGCTGGAATTAATCAAGGACTATGACTGCCTGATCTATTACCATTCGGGAAAAGAAATTAAAGTGGCTGATGCTTTGAGTCGAAAAAGTAATGCCTCATTAACCATGCTAAAATTGGAATAAGATCCTTTGGTTTTTTATTTGAATAACATTAGAATAGAATTTGTTGGTGCTAGAAATTATTCTATTTTGTTTCATGGTGTCACTGATATCATCTCTATCAGATAGAATAAAGCAAGCGCAGAAAAAAGACAATGAGTTGCATAAAAAGGTAGAGTTGGTTATGATGGGTAAGTTTCCTGATTTTAACTTTGACAATGATTGGGTTTTGAGGTTTGGGAATAGATTATGTGTGCCTTGTGATTCATAGTTGAAGAATGAGTTATTATGTGAAGCTCATAGTTCTCCATTCTCAATTCATCTGAGTAGTACAATGATGTACAATGGTCTTCAAGATTATTACTAGTATGATAGAATGAAAAGAGATATTGTTGAATTTACTATGAAGTGTTTTACTTGTCAGTAGGTTAAAGAAATGTGGCATTTACCAAAAGGAATGCTTAAGTCTTTACCGGTTCCAGAGTGGATATGAGATAATATATCAATGGAATTTGTTATTGGATTACTGAATACATCTCGTGATAATAATGCAATATGGGTTATATTTGAAAGATTGACTAAGTCTGCTCATTTCCTTCCTATTCGAGATACTTTGTCTCTATATCTACTTGATAGGTTGTATGTTAACGAGATAGTCTGGTGGTAAGGATTTCCCCTCTACATTTTGTCTGATCGTGATCACAGGTTTACTTCTAACTTTTTGAAAGGCCTTCAGAAGTCGTTTGGTACTGAATTAAATTTTATTACAACTTTTGATCCTTAATCAGATGGGTAGTCAGAATGAAAAATTTAGATCATGGAGGATATGCTACGTGCTTGTTCACTAGATTACCAGGGAATTTGGGACCAACATATATCTTTGGTTGAATTTTCTTATAATAACAGTTTACATTCCAGTATACATATGGCTCCATTGGAGGCATTATATGAAAAATGTTGTCGAACTCTAGCTTTTTTGGGATGAAGTAGGTGAAATAAAGCTGATGGGACCAGAACTGGTAGAAGGGATGGCAGAAAAAGTGAAGCTGATTTAGAAGAATATGAGAACATCTCAGAGCGGATAGAAAAGTTATGTGAATAATTGGAGGAAGTATATTTCTTCTGAGGTAGGTGATCTTGACATTCTCAATGTTTATCCATGGAAAAGTGTGATGCATTATAGTAAAAATTGAATGTTGTGTCCGAGGTTCATTGGACATTATGAAATCCTGGAGAATGTTAGATCAATTTCATACAGAGTGGTTTTACCTCCATGTTTATCCCAGCTATGGAATGTTTTTCATGGTTCGATATTGAGAATGTATATAACAGATCCATCTCATTTTTTGAGCCTAGAGGTAGTTCAGTTGGAAGAAAATCTCTCTTATGAAGAACAACCAGTCCATATTCTTGACTATAGAGAGCAAGTTTTTCAGAATAAGGTAATTCACCAGGTAACATTTTTTTGGAAAAACCATATTGTTAAATATGCAATGTGGGAATCTGAAATTGCTATGAGGGATAAATACCCCCATTTATATTGATAAGTGAATAAAAATTGTGAGGTCAAAATTTCCAAAAGGAGGAAATGATGTAACATCCCAGGTAAATGAAGAATAATATATTTTCATATTTATTAATATTTGTAAATTAAATATTAATTTTACTTCAAAAGGGTTTCTATGTTCGATAGCATACCTGATACACAACAACGAGTTTCTTTGAAATCTCACATTGCACACTAATAATATAATAATATTATTTTGAATGGAAGTTAACTCCTAGCCATTGTATTGGAAGGAATAAGAAAAACTAAATACAATATAATTATACATGTTTTTTAAATGTATTAACATTTAATAAAAGGTAGGGGCTTAAAATGTGAATGAATCTTATTTTAAGCATAATTTACATTAAAAGGTCGATTTACCACCTTTTAATGGAGAACCCTCTTTAAATATTGTTTTTGTCACTTTAATACATTCTACATGACCAAATAAAATCCATATTTATAATGGGAACATCAAAATTTACTTTTTCTAAATTTTTGTAATTTTTCCGATAAAGTTGATTTTTTAATGAATAGTGAAAATTATTTTATTTTAATTACAAACTGCGTTTTAATAAAATTTATTTATATGGTAAGATTATCTTTTTAATTGGTTTTAAAGTGTAATTAGAATATATTTTTACCATTAAATCTAATATTGGTCATTATAATTAATTTCACTTTGATTTTGGACATAAAGAAGTGCCAATCTTTTGATAGTTGTTGTTTATTAAAAACACACTATTTTTTTAACAGCATGAATTAATTCTAAATTAATTAATTCAAATTATTTGATTATAATTTTTTAATATAGAAATCATTTATTAATTTGGAATATCAAATTATCTTAGGATAAATATTTTGTTTTTTTATGAAAAACATCAATTTTTGATGAATAGTGAAACCACTTAGTAGTAGTTATAAATGAGAATTTTTCATTTAAAGAAAATTTTACCACATCTTTGAATTTAATTTCAAAAATACAACATACATGGTTATTATTAGTAAGTAAAATGTGGTTCAATAAGATGAAAATAATTTTTTGGTGAATAGAACCATTTGGCTTTTATTTTTCACGGTTAAAGGTAAATATGGTAATTCAAAGTAAAAAAGAATATTATAATAATTTAAAATTACCTTAACACATGTCCTAACCTTATTGGAAGTGTACTATGCAACCATGGGAATCCTTGGATTGATTTGGGACACCATGGAGCCACTTATGAATGATAATGACACTTTAGATTAATTATCTTAATGTAATGACAAAAATGACATAAAAAATTATATTTTAGTAAATAAACTTTTTCATGAGGTTATATAAGTCATATTTTTGACTATAAATAGTATTTATAAAGATAAAATGATTTCCTACATCATTGATTTTTTTTATAATTTTTAGACATCAAATAATATATATTATTTAGAACACAATAATGATTCAGTGTTTACCTCATTAATAAATCATTTAATTAATACTAAAATAACATACAAAACCTGTCCAATTTTTAGTGGATGATTTCATTTCAACCATGATTCATCTTATCTTCGACTATAATGATTTTTGGACCTTTAGAAACCGAATATCGTTATATAATAAAATAATATTTTCACACTTTCTTAAAGAGACCCTACTCCCACTAATAAACGGAGACCATTTCTATCCAATTCCTCACACCTCTCAAGGCTTTTGGCTTGTCCATCATATTACCAATTAAGCACTCTACAACCCTATCTTCCACCAAAAAGCCTTACCTTATGTCTAAGGCACTTCAAAAAACCATTTTGGTTCAATCCAAAAGAAGTTACCCAAATTAAAAGATATTAAATTATGAACGGGTCAAGTCGGACATGAGGTAAGGAACTTTGTCTAAATCTCCTATAATTGATGAATATTCTGTTTTAATAAATGAATTTTTTTTATACCTTGTATAAACACCCTTAAATTTTCAAAGGGAATGTTTTTTCTATGAAGCGATTTACTAAACGAAAAAAAGGAATGTTTCTTTAAAGTAAGCGGTGAAAACGACCTTTACACTGCCGCGAGTATTATTTGTTCTTTGTCTTCCTTAACAAGCCATAATTTTTTTTTCAAGGAAAATAAATAACATATACTTTTTTATGTATTTTGGCATTTAAAATGGTTTTTGTAATTGATTTTTTATGTCAATATATTTAAGGGATATATTGTGATTGAAAAGTGGAAATGTTTTCTTTACATTATATTTGTTTTATTTATTATGATTTTATAATGGTAATTGGACATTTGACAGATGGTTATGTGATAAACCAAATGACGGGTGGTGATGTGATAAACCATGATGGGTGGTTACATTTTAACCTCAAATTCATTGGGTGCGGAAGTTGGTCATATGGCAATTCTATTTAGTGATAAGTGTGGAAGTCGACTATAAGGTTTTTCCATTTAAGTATGTTTATGTACCAAGTTACCTTTATATGTTATGAGTTATTTATATGGTTTAATGGTAATATTTTGATTAAAAATTCTATGTAGTGATCTTTCATTTAGTGAAGATTATTTACTACTTCATAAACGTTAAAATTATTACTTATGATAAAGTATTCATGGTTTACTTGTTTTTTTTTGAAAAATTAACTGTTTTCCTTATTTGTATATCCCTTATGGGGCTTTTTATGCTCATACCAAGTTTTTGAAATGTTTTTTAATAGGACATAATGTGGAATAGGGTCAAGGATGGGATCCAAGAAATTTCATGTTGTCTTAAACATAGAACTAGACATGACTATTTTTTAAGAGTTCCTATTTTTTGAAAAAATGGAAAATGAGATGAAGTGTCTACATCATATTTTTTGTTTTTAAGATGAAATGTAATAGTTATGGCATAATTCTATAAAACATGAATCCTGAAAATATCTTTAATGTGAATTGTTACTTTAATTCATCATTATGTAATGTTTTAAGGATGGGTTATCATAACCACCCCATAATTACCCATTAATCATGGTTTGTTAATTTTTTGAATTATTTATCGACCTAGTAAGTCATAACTCAAATATATAACAAGTATGAATAATATAGCTTATTTAATAGAATAATGTAATATAAATATGTTAATAATTCTTTCTTTTAATTTTATATCATCATTGTCTCATTAATTAAGAAAATAAAATTTTGAAAGAATCACCAAATCATGATATTCATTTATTTCATCTTTATTGTTTGTAAAAAAATATTGTAATGAAATTATAACATTAATACTATCATTAATATTGTATTATAATTAAATTATTTGTATATTATTGATTAAAATTGTGAATATAAATTATATATGAAATATTTTTATGAATATTGTTCCAAACAATAATGATTACTTACCCCAATGTTGAAAATAGGTAAAAAACTAATGAATATTTATATTTATCTAATGAATAAAAATGATAATTATACATTGTTATAATAATGAAAATTGTTCTTGGGTAGGTATTTACTAAACATATTTAATTATTCATGATATATGGTACAATTTCCCAATGAATCATGAATTAGCTAAGGAGTTTCTTCTATAATTTCTTTCGTTGATACATGATTAAAATTATACTCCTAGTTTAATTTTTTAGTTGAATAAAATTTCTATTGGAGATATCAAATCTAGATTTATATTTTAGTATCTTTAAGTTAATATTAATTATATGTCATAACATTTATGTGATTTTTGATAAAGTGTTACTCTACCCTCAATCGATTTCTCGGTCAAAATTCAAGTTCTTTGATACATGAGGCATGTTCTGCACAATGTATCATTTTTAGGATGTTATATTTATTTATTATACCATAATTTCTTATACGCTGGTTATATTTTTTTCATGGAATTAAAAATTCGATATCATTTTTAATTCTTATGTGTGTTCAAAGTCAAGTGTTATCACACTCTTAAGAGTTTTTTGTGACTCACTTTTTGTTCATTTTGATATGATCATTCACTTGAACATATTACATATATAATGGATAAATTATAGTCATTTATTGTACTATGTGGTAATATTGTTTTATATTATTTCTAGATAATCCCCTTTTTAGATTTTTCTATGTCTATTGAGTATCTTGAACATATGTAAATATATAATTCAAATCCATTATAATTGGGTTATAACTCGTCTTCATGTACTTTAAATGTCCATAATTTGGATTTAAAACACAAAAAAATTAATATTTTTTAATTTATAATTAAATTTTTATAAATATTTTTTTAATATAATGGAATTTTTTTACACTTCATTCAGTGTGATTAATGAAAATTGAATTCTGAAAATAATTAAAATCAATTTTTTCCTTTCTCTTTAACATTTATTTTCTTCCTTTGTCCCATTTCTCAATGATTAAGAATATCATTTTTTAAGGATCCATTATAAGAAATTTTATTTTACAAATTAATATTTATGAAATTATTTCACCTTAAATTTTCAAATGTTACCTCTGAATTAATCATGTATTTTTATTATTTATGATTTTTTTAAATGTATTATAAAAGATATTTTTTATAGATTTATATTATAATATTAAATATTATTTACCCCAATGAATTTAGGTTTCATTATTTATCCCCTAATAAATATATATGACATATGATATTAATTATAATTATTAAAAAATTAAAATTTTATCCATTATTTTGTGTTGCAATTCAAATATTTCATTATGCGATGTTGTTTTCCATTTATGCCAATTCACGCATATGTTTCCATTTATATAATTAGGATTTTTTATTTTAGAAACCTTTATCTTATATATGAGGATAAATTGTGATCTTGTTGTTCTCATATTGACATATTCAAATACAATTGATCTATATTGTCTTAGAATCACATTATATATAATCCATATATGATGATATTTTCTTTGAAATACTGTTAATCTCTTCACATGGTGAAAAGAATTTGTGTACTATATAATATTATTCCAATATGGATGATTATTTTTTATTTGATAATGAGTGTTTATTTTCAAAATAAGTGATGAACATATTATACATTTTATTTATATTTTGAATAATATTTACATTCATGATGATTGGTGGTTATAAACATATGTTGATCATTTATTGATATTCTATATTATTTATTATATATATATACATGATTTTATTCTTGAAGGGGTTCCATATGAAAGGATTGAAAGGTATTTTTTAATTTTATGTTGTATGAATTAGACCTAATCAGGTGATGGGTGGGGCCAGAAATATATTTCATTGCGATTCATCGATAAATCTAATGATCAAAATCATGTGTTGGTATTGGGTGTATAAATTCTAAATTCATAAAGGTGTATTTATTACTATGCCGATGAAAAATAAATAACTTGGAAAAATGAATTAACGAAATTTTCTTTTATTAATATTTTTTCATTCCATCAATATGATATTATTATTATTTGTTTCTATTTTTTAATTGATTTTATTGGTTATTTCATGCTCGTGGTTTAAGATGATTATGAAATTATCTATATTATTTATCCCTACAAAATTGTGTTTATCATGATTTTTTTATTATATATTAACTTATATGGTTCCTTTAGTTGGTGATTATTCAAACACATTATTATATTTCTATTTCTTGAGGGTTTGAATAAATGCATTTGACATGTTATTCCAAGATGAATTTCATTTGTGGAACATTATGAGGGAGATGATAAATATTTTTTATGGATTCAGTAGTTTCTTATATACATAGTATTGTATAAAATAAATTCATTGACACCATAGCATATAAAACAATAGTAGATTTCACTGAATATGGTTTTTCATTTAAATGGTTGACTCAGATCCTAAAAGTTATCATATTGTTCCTTTGTATTTCTAGCCTTCCTTTGTTTAGTTTTATAACCCATTTCAATATAAAAAATTCATCTTAAATTATTTAGTGTAGCATCCATCTTCCCAGGTTTTCTCTCAGTCAGTGATTTCCCAATTTCTCATTAAGATCATCTACAATTAGTCAAAATATGTTTTTCATTTTCAAATATAAAATATGTTTATTTTACATGAATATTAGTATAAATATTTTCATTATATTCATATGACTCAGTATTCGTATCCTCAAAATTTTCATTTTCCTCTTTAATATTACCAAGGGTATTCACTGACATAATACACATAATCTCAGTGAGATTGATTTCTTTTTCTTCAAAAGAAAATATTTTTTAAAGCACTATTATAATTTATTCATGCTCGACCTCTATTAAATTATGAACAATTATCTTCTCAATGTTATAATTTCAAAATTTGAACTTATATCAATATATTTAATTTTATTTATTAATTCACTCTTATGATTTTTTATTAGTTTTTTTATCATGATTATTTTTCTCAAGGGAAATTTCAAGATTGGTTCTATAAAAATGTTACATATAGGTTTCATATCCTTATAAATCTACACTACATAGGAATTAATCTATATTTTTACATGTTACATGAAATTGGTATATTTTATCAAATATGCATATATTAAATCATTTATTGAGGAATAACATTATTTATTATTTTAACTAAATAATTTTTTCATTCTACATTTTATTCTTCTTTGAACTTCATCATATATCTTTAATTCCTTGGTTTTTTTCTTTTATAACATCTAGAAGGATTCTATTCTTATGCATCCTCATTTTAAAACACTTACTTATTTTTTCATTGGAAATAAAAAACAATTTTCCCTACTCCACCATAATTGATGAATTTGAGGGAGCGCCCTCTCTTGTATTTCATCATACATATTTTCCTCTTTTTTAGTGTAAAACCAACATACTTATTGTGATATTTTTCGCTCATATTGTCTTTCATAAGATCAATTAATGATTTATCCTCTTCTTATTTAATTTTTCAGTTACTCTGGATTTCAAAATCTATATTATCTTTATATATATTTCAAAAATTGGATATTTATCTACTCATAATTAAGGAAAATATTCTGTATATAGAGATATGCTTTCAGTATCTTCTATAATTGAAAATTTCAGATAAAATATATCAATAATGGTTCTCATTAATTTATTACTTCAGAATCATAAATATTTTATAAAAATTAATGAATATGATTAAAAATTTAATTAACTCATGTAAAATACAACTCAACATTTTCATCTTTTTCTATCTTGTTTTATTTATAATTGTCCCTATAAAATTTTGTCTAATCGCAATGTTCTTGATATTTACCCATTTATCTATTCACTTTTTTAGAAAATTTCATTAACTACTTTTATACATATCCCTATTTTATATAAATTTTTTAACAATGATGATAGTATAAAATTTATAGGATTCTCATTTACCACTATAATTCATATTATAATTGAATTCATAAGATCATCTCTTGCAACAAGAGGATAACCCACACTAACAACCACACCAACCTCAAATAAATATGATATTATATTTTGTAGAATAATATTCTAATATCCATGTATGTAATTTACATAATATAATAGTAAAAAATATCCAATATATATATCTCATTATCTATGATTTTATTTTGAAAATTTTGAACTCATTAAAGCATGGTTTGATATGATAGCACATATAGAGATCAGAATATCCAGAATATCAAAAAAGGGGCGGGTGAATACATTACATGCATTTATAAAGAATTAAATATGACTGATTATAGCCATGATCATCTTTATTGAAAATTTCTCTCACCCAAAATTATAAATAAGTGTCACTCAAAACACATAAGTTCTTTATAAAGGTTGTGATCTGTTAGAGCATATTTATTTCCACATCCAACATCCTTTCTGAACCAATATTTTGTAAACATAAAAAAATTATGGGATAAATAATTATTTTCATGTATATGAAATGGTTCTATAAGAATTCAATTAATTATAAAAATGGAATTTTATAGATCACATCCCATAAATTTAATGGATCTATTTTTATGGAAACCACTAGTGCTTCAATATTAATACAGCATTCTTCAGTTTTAATGTACTATTTAAATTATCACTAAATTATCTATTTAATAAAAATAACTCTTCATCATGATAGGATTCCTAAACATAAATAATAATATTTAAGTAGCAGAAGACTGAACTTCCACTCATAGTTCTTTTAAATTTTAATGTCAATCATTATCGCATGCCTCTATGAAAAGATATCATTCCTCCTCGATTGAATGTTCATAGATTGATAATATTAGAATAGTATTCCCTCTATAATTTTAAATTATTTAATATAGTATAGATCAAATTCTGCATTTCATCTCACTCTTAATGAAATAGATGATATATAGTTAAATAGTGTATTATCATTCTCTCTATATATATGATAAAATTTCTACTCTTCAATTTTCATAATTTTAATTCAAAAAAGTCACTAGAAAAATATATCCATTAATATAAATGAAATTATATAAATATATACTGCATAAAATTTCCATAAAAATATTTTTTTGAATCCAAAATTTTAATTCCACATATTCTTATTTTATTAGTTATAATAATTTTGACGTATTCCTAGAATTTTACATGATATTATTCTCATATAATATTTATATAAAATATACTCAATAATCCTTGAATGTCATTGAATCCCAATTTTTTATTGATCTGGCCATATTTTTTAATTTAATTCACAACATACCATTGATTGGTTTTTTTATCTTCTAATATGAAAATTCCACCATAAAAGTATACCTTGAAAGGTACCCTAAAGATTCAATATGGGTTCCTTTTTATGATGATTTTTCCCAACTATCCATACATGACCCTCGGTAACATATAAATGATGATTCACATATATTTCACTCCATCTCCGTACTTGAGATGTCTCATAAGTATACTTTCATAGCTAATAAACATGAAACACATTCATTGTCGACTTCATCTAAGGAAGAAGTTATAAATTATATGAAACATTTCAAAAACTATAAAATAACTCAAAAGGACCCACAAAATGAAGAGTAAGTTTAAATTGCCTCCTGATCTTTTAAGGAACCAATTGAGGTGAAACATTAAAGAACACCTGGTCACCAACTAAACATTATATATGCGTATTATGATGATAATTATAATACATATACCATCTTTGCTCCATCAATGTTTTTTGATGAATCAATTAAATAATTTCAATCATATGTTGAACTACGACCGATCTAACCAAAGAAATTTCATTCATATATTACCAACGTAACATATATTTATAATGATAGGCATACACTTCCTCAAAAGAATCCATTCCAACCTCAGATTGTTAATTTATGTTATAAGAAAACTCAAACAACCCTATTGATCATCTACAACTTTTCCAATGTCATGAATGTTGGTGTGAAGCATATCCTAAAGAATCTTATTCTCTCTTTCTTTCAATCCATCCAACTACAGATAGTATTTCATGATCAAATATACCTGAGACACCCATTTACCCAGAAGGAAACACAAAAAGAATGAAGTGAAATGAGGATCCATATTAGAGACTATAACTGATGGATCTTCGTGAAATAGACCGTGATCTTTCACATATATATCCCAAATTTTTATCATTTTTTGAGTCATGAATGGTTATAAAATGACAAAATTTAGTGAGAGAATCGATCACAACCCATATCACATTATTTTTTCATTAGGTATAAATAACCCAAAAACAATGCCTATAAATATCTCATCCCACATACACGTATAAAATGGTTATGGCTAAAAAAACATTACGGTCTCCAGTGCTCATTCTAAACCTATTGGCACGTATTAAAATGATAGAAAATACATAATTTCCTCATCTAATATATGGAAAATATGAATTATTCCACATTTCATATAATATATATGTGGTTCCTGGGTGCACATTACATTTTAAATTATAGAAACCGCCCATTTAGACATTCTTAAATGATAGAGGAAAAATAAATGTATTAAGATAACACAGAATGTCATCTATAAGTAATGAAGAATCATACATAATCTCTCCACCATAAAGAGAGTCTCTAATATCATAGAACTCATCATCATGATACGTTTCATGGAGAAACATCTCAAGAAGGGAGTTGGTCAACTAAACACTGCCCTGAACAACTTCTTCCACTGATTTATGTACTCTATTATGGAACATCAAAAATAGAGAAATCATGCTCTAGAGTTATAATGATTATTTCTTCTCCTGGATTGGATTTTTCCTTCTCACTGAATATCTAATGACATTCTCTATCCCTATGGTATATACATTTTAAAATTCAAAAGAGTGAAGGTAATGCATCCAAAACCACTGGTAGAGATTTGAATCTTTATTATAGAATATATAACTCAAGATTTTCTTTTCGGATTATGTGGTAAAACATACCTCATAAAGGTAATTCCCCCAGCTTTAAAGTATGTTCATAAGAGATATAAGTTCAAGAGAATGTGTTGTATAATTATTATTTTTGGACTAAGAAACTGAGATCTATATGAAATTTAATGATCACATAATATAAGAACACAACCTAAAACTGATCATAATGGATCATAGAAGATTCCATTTCTATGAATAAATATTAGAGGAGTCAAAAACAACATTTATTAATAATGTGTTTCATCTAAAAAAATAGTTAATACATTACCTATCCCAAAACCAGCGATAACATGTTTCTAAGACCAAATAGCTTCATATATCATTAATTTTTTTTCCTCATTTCATAATAACTCTAACCTCTTCACAATTAATTGAAATTCAATGTTCCAACACCACATGTCCAAATATAATGACTTCCCAAATCTAGAGATCACATTTTGAATTTTTAGCATAATGTTGTGGATTTTTCAAAATATCCAAAATTACTCTCAGATGATGAACTTGATCCTCTTTTCACATATAGTAAATAGGGATTTCATCCAAAATGAATACCATTAACACATCAAGATAACCAGGGAAGATCATATTCATTTAATACATAAAAAATGCAGGAGAATTGATTAAACCCAATAGAGAGAAAATGTACTTATAATAGATATACCTTCTCTAAAAGGTGATTTTCTAAATGTGATATTTATTAATCCTAAATTGATGGTAACCATTCCAATGTTCAATTATTTTAAAAACTAAACCACTTTTTGTTTTTTAATAAAATCATAAATCCATGGAAAAATACCTTTTCCTTACGAATTCTCTATTTAGTTTTCAATTATCTACACAAAGTCAATGTGAACCATCAGATTTTATAAAAACATAAATTGGAATATCCAACGGTGACACACATAATAGTATGAATCATATCTATAAAATATCATCATTTTGACTCTTCAATTCTTCAATTTCATCTAGTTCTATTCTAAAATTAATAATTTATACTGGTTGAGTACCATAACCTATATCGATAAAAACCCTACCTATATTACCAATGGGAAACAAGAGAAGTCCAAATAATAACATTTGGAAACTCTGTGAAAATTAAAGGTAGATCACCTATAAAGTATTATCAGTCCATATCAAAATCAAAAAAATATATTAAATTCCCCAACTCTCTATAAGAATATATTTCTCTACTCGACCTATGTTCACATTCTCCCTATTTGATATACAACACACTATCGGGTTTAGTGAAGGTGACCTGTCAAAGATAACAATCATTCCAAGCTATATTGGGAATGATACAATCTATCTACAAAACGAAATCAAGAAAATTTAGGTCGAGAACTAAAAAAACATAGGCAATATTAATATATGATATGTATAAAACACAGTAAGGAAAATAAAGACCGTTATCTCTCATCGTTCTGAGAGGTGTAAAAATATTCATCACATAAGAAAAAATATTTATATGAATATTTAGAATATTGAAAATTAGGTTTCCAAAAATTGATTCTAATGAAATTCCATCAAATATTGTAATCAATAATTATGATGTTATAGTGATGGTTCCACTCAGAATTTATGGAGCTATATCGAAATCCCCTAGATACTCATTCACTATGTGAAGAATCATCATTACGAATATTGGTAGATGACAACCCTTTTCCATAATTCACCTGATTGATCTGATTTGTTATTAGGACTTGAAAATCTCATTCCACTACATGGAGTATAATAGTTATGATAATATATCTATAAGTGTCTTAAGCATCATTATGATCCATAAAAATTGTGTTCCTCCTTGAAATCCCGTTTCGGGTGAATATGTTTTCCACACTGGTAACAAATCAAGGGTACATCACAAAGAACTGCATTATGTATAGAAATAACCTAGATGTCAATATCCACCATGATAATCATTTTGGTTTCTACTACCTTTACTGGAATTCACAAAACCACCACTTGGAGAAAAAGGAATCCATACCAACCCTAACATACCTGCCTGGTCCATTTTGACAATTAATGCTCCATCCAACACATCATCATAAGAGGTCATCTTCATCAAGAAAATATTAGAAGTAATATTATATTGAATTACCATCATAAAAATTCATTTCGTTATATATTAATTCAATATTGTCTCAGGTAAAAACTAATCAGGAATAGAAAATCTATTTCCATATTCTCTTAGGTTATTTTCGATTATAATGAGTTTGAAGAAATTAAAAACCTTTTCTAACACCTTAGGCTCAGGAGAGAAATAGTCAATGGAAGGAAAATAAAAGATCATCAAATCCAATCCCTTATGGTTTTTCATTAGCACCATTATATTCCACCATATCCTTCTAGGATCCTCTAACATGAAGGTGGAACACTTCAACATGATCTCTTAAAATGTTTCTAAAAACATAAACTAACAATAAATCCTACACAATAATATTCAATCCCTTATGGATATATTGAGACTTTGAGTGTTGGTGGGTTTTTGTGATGGAAATTCTAACAAGGATTAAGTAAATCATCCCTACATGGGTTCAAAACTAGGTCCTGATCATGCACTGGTGGTGGTTCATTCCATAGATATTTTATAATACACACAATCACCTCTAATAGATTATGGTAGAAGAGAATTTTTTTCCTCAATGTGGTTCATTAGTATCATCATCATCAATCTGATTAGCATGTATTTTAGATGATTGTTTCAGTAGACCATTAGCAGTCACCCTATAAGACATCATTTTTGCACTCAAAGAGATAATTAAGGGGAAATTAATCACAATATATAAGAATATAATATTTGGATATCAAAATACTAAAATCAAAATATAGGAAAATACTAGACCTAATCATAATTATGTGTTTCCCATCACACCCCTCTTCAATACGATGATAGTATGTTGTTCACTAAATTACAATTACCCCCAAAGTCCCAATAATATTTCACAACTTAATACTAACATCAAGGTATGATTTCTTAACCCAGAACTAATACAACATTGTCAAAAAACATCTAGAATACCCCCACAGACCTGAATAAAAAAAATTTTCCTAATATATCATGAAGGTTGTTAGATTTACCATGGGTTGGTGAAAAGAACATGACATCAATCGATATATAGGTTGGAACAAATTTTATATAAAAAATGGAACCAAGAGGGAAAAATCAGTTTTCATAAATGAAAAATCCATAGGGATACTTATAGTAGAAATAAAATAGATATAAAAAACCCAAATAAAAATGAAAATATACTTAAAATTATAATAAAAGACTCATATCACCATACAAAATGAAACACGATAACAGCTATCTGAAACAATAACTACATCTAAGTGGTGCTTTATCCTTCCTTATACTGGTAGGGAATAATCTAAAAATCACAAAGGAACAGGTTGGGTGTTATCTAATAGCCTTGTAGTGTCTTATAATAGAATACATAATTATATAAAATAATTCATTAACAAAATAAATATTTCAATTCTAATTAAACTTATTTGTAATTTCAATGAGTTTATTTTTTATAAAAATCTTTTTTAAAATATCATTGATGGAAATAAATTAAAAAATAGATTATTAATTTTTTTTAAAAGTTTTATATAAATTCCTAAAAAATTGGTAAAATAGTTTACAAAATTTATGTATATGTTTATTAAATTAATAACATGGGAGAAACATCATCGTCTTCTAAGAGGTATAATAGTTCTAGGTTATGGGAACCTCATTATGTAATCTATTCAAATAAGAATCTTTACACATGGAACTTTTACAACAGTTAATGAAGAATTACCAACATCCATCTTGTCATAAAACCATACAAAAATATTGTTCATGTTTTTAATGATTCATTCCACTTATAGGGAGTTACCCTCAAATATTGTTTTTCCCTAATGACTCACATGATACCTGGGTTTTTATGTTCTCCAAAAAATTGTTAATGAGAAATTTATTTCAAAATATTTCAAAATAAAATTCATCCCTTTATTCTATTTCATGTATACCAATTACTATTTAAAACTGAAAATGGATTTTCTATCAAATCATTCAATTTCTCTAAAATAAAAAACTAATATTTCTATTAAAAAAATTTAATCGATTTTCCCTAAATATTAGTATGAAATAAAATTTCACAAATCAATTTCAAAATTTAAATTTAAAAAATTGAATTCGATAATTGAAGTTTCAACTTAGAAAAATTTCCTAGACACACCCCAATTCGATGGAATTGTGGGGTTTTCCAAAATTCCAAGCCATATCCAATTCAAATCCCCAATTCATTGAAATTTGGTTTTTAAATAAAAAATTTACAACATGTAAATAGAAATGATTAAATTCAATTTAAAACATACTATTATGGGATAATCAAATGGTAAATCAAAAAACATAAAACATACCCATGAATTATCGGATTACATATCAAATAGGAATAATCATAAAATTTTAATGAAGAATAAAATTAAGAATGCCCAAAAAATGTAACTCATATTCAAGACATAAAAAAACATGGAAAATATCCCCCAATGACATAGAGATCTGTTAAACCATATAAAGGTTAGAAAGAGAGGGAGGGATATAGTGAATCTAAATTTAATCCTCACTAGGATAGGGTTGAAAAAGAATTTCTACACTATATCCACATCAGAAGCAGTTTCAAAGAGAAAAAATTGTTTTTGGGATCTCTATATTCATAGGATTTTATATTTAGGATATTCATTCCCATGAAGATGTAACAATAGGGTTTCGGGAAAATTTTAGTCAATATTCTAATTAACTAAAACTGACATGCATTGTTAGCTATGAATGGCTACACAATTAGATAAAATGTGCACCCTAACCATGACCACTCTTCTGTTGGGTTCCCAGGATAGTCAAAATGTGTTCCAGCCATGTAAACCCATACTATATCGATTTTTTAAATTTTCACTATTAGGTCTCATGGTTTGGGAAAACTACTATCTTACCATTCAAAGCGCACAATATTTCAAAACCTAAAAAATATTCACTTAAAGCATCTTCAAATTATTCCCAACAAATATTATCACTATAGTTTGTTTAAGTGTACCTAAAAACAATTACAGGATGTTACATTATACCTATGAATCCTTATTAACACCAAAGGTATGGTTCATTCCATGTACAATATGATTCCATTAACATGACCTTAATTTAAATTAGAATTAATTTTGTATACCCTATTAATGTAACTTATAAAGTTGATATTTACCCTATGACATCCATCTCATGTTCAAGACTTCTTGGGTTTCCCACACTGTCTACATAGAATCTATCATAAAATTATTTCCTTGTACCAACAAAAGTCTTTAGGGTTCCTCCATATTCATATTTTTACATCCATTACATTATAATAAAATTTATCAAAAAGATATAAGGACATATTATAATCATGTTATGGGAATTTTAATTATTCCAAATCAAATCAAATAATATTTAAACATCTACAAACATGATTCAAAAGAATGAAATGTTCCTCACTAATTTAATGGTTTCATTTCTATTGAATACTAATTATATGTTAAAGGGTGAAAAACCACATAAAATTTATATTTAATTTAGATATTTAATAGTTTTTAATTTAAATTTTATTATAAATACTAATATTGGACATATATTATCTTTCTATTAATTTTTTTTTCAATTTCATATTTGTTAACTTTAAAGTGTTTTCGGTATTTCTAACATTGTAAAATAAAATATCTATCATATTATGTGAAAGGTATATTTTTATTCCCATAAAGATTTTATATAATTGATCTCTTAATGGTTCACTTTTTTAAAGTGATATGAAAATTATTGAATGTATATAAGAATAGTTTGAAAGAGTACACAAATTTTATTTGTTTTAAAAAATTTAACAGTAAAGTGTTTTTAATTTTTGATCAACTCATTTAATATTATAGAAAATATATTTTTGTTGTGGATTGTTTGAAAATCCTTCAATCATGTCCTAGAGGGAACATTGTGAGTGAAATAATTTCTAAATGTTATATTGTTGAAATTACCATTACAAATTCAAGGTAGTCTAACAATTATTTTTTAAATAACAATATAGTTGCTTAACTATGTTTTAATTCCAAAATATTAATTTTTTTGTATTTTAATCTAACAAGGGTTAAATGGTGTATATCAAATTCACATTATAAATAAAATAGTGAACATTTTTAAGGAATATATTGATGGATATATAAAAAATATAATAAATTTTTTTTTAAAAAATATATTTTTTATAGGACCAATTATACATGTATTACCATATAATTGTAATTGAATTAACTTTAATATGATTGGTAAACCGAATCATTATAAACATTATTTCATAAAAACATGTGTTGTTACACTTGTGGTGGGTGTGATACCGGTATCTTCTATCAATAATAGAAATTTTATTTATCAAAATAAGTCAAACTTTGGAATCCTTTGAAAAATATGGGGGTTATATTATAAAAAATTCCATGTAACTTTCTTTATATGGGTTTATAACATGAGTATAATCAAAATAGAAGAATTAGGGGACATGATAATGAATATTATAATTTCATTTTACTACAATGACCAATTATTAATGGAATTACATAGATTGCACATATTTTCAACTAATTCCTTATTATTTTATTTGTAAATTACTTATTTTTATTAAAAATGCTATAGTATCAAAAGATCATTTCATGATGGATAGACATTTCATTTGGATTTCTTAATCATAACATAATGGTCTCATTGTAGATGATGTATTATAAATCATAGAGGACCATAAGGAGGGTATTCAGATATGTAATAGAGGTGGAAATACCTTTATCATGAAATGGAAATGAAATTCACCAAAAAAGTAAAATATATGTTGTTAGTTTTTTATAAAAAAATATTAAATAATAAAATGATTTCTTTATTAAAAAACTAAAAAACAAAATTACATATTTATTTATTTATAAAATAATTTATAACTCTACTACTAATGCTACTACACTCAATCAACAACATAGTGGCAGTTATGATGTTGTGAAAATATATGAAGGTGAGAATCTGCATAAAGGTGGAAAAGAGAGAACTAATAATAATGTCACACAAATGATAGGAGGGTTATATCTTTCTAGTGATAAAAAATAAATAATTATTGTTTAAAAATTTATTATTGGTTTTAATATATATAGAAAACTTATTGACACTGAAAAACCCATTCTATTTATTTATATATGTCTAATTACTCAAATGAATATCAAAAATTAAATATGTAATTGGTAGAGTTTTTTAATTTTATTTATGTAAACAATTTAGAAATTCAATTCAATATCCTTCTGATATACTTATTCTATTTTTTAAATAAAAAAATATTAAATAGTTATTTACTCTTCACTATTCCATAGAGTGTTTATTTATAATAGAATAGTATCAAATGATATTAATACTGGAGTATTATATAATTAATAATAGATTATTTTAAAGACATCCTAAAAATAATAATCTTAGTCATACTAATGGGGAATAAAAATACCACCCACCAGATATATATAGACATATAGAACACTAGGAACCCAGGGATACATTTTTTCCATCATGAAGAAAGAAAATTAAAGGAATATTTTGTTAGTTATTATTTTATGTTACATTATGTGTACTAATCACATTTATTTAGTATTTTAAATTTATGAATTAGAAAAGAATTTCAAAAAAAAACAACATGCTTTGAAACCACTATACCCCTGTTCTAAATAATTTATATGTTTTCATTCACATGAATAAAACATTTTTGTTTTTTAATATATGGTTATTTGATATGAAACTATAATATATTCTTAATTAATTGTGTGTTTTCATATTGTTTATTTGATAAGTCAAGTAAAATCCATCCTCTAACATGTGTCATAGAGAGATTATTGTGTATATATAAAAGGATTAATTGCATATGAGAAAACAATGAAATTATAAAAATAATGTATAAGTATGATATAAATTAATTTTTTACAAATTAAAAAAAATATTTGAAACCATGGAATACTTTTTAAAATATAATTTTTTATTTATTTTAGATATAAGAATCATAATCTACTATCACTGATAAATGAAGAAATTTTGTCTGTATGAAGCACATAAAAATATTTTCCCATGTTGGAGGGGTATGCTTTAGAGTGTCAATGTTAGAATACTTTTATAAGGAAAATAAATTGTTGGATACTAATGATAAAATGAATAATATATTTTCAATGATATAGATATTGATTGAAATATGTATTTAGGTAGGACTATTTCATTAATAATTTTATTTGAATGGTTTAGGAGGGAGAGTCAACCTAATGGAATCCAATACAGGAATAGACACACTAAAATATATTTTAGTCTATCCATTCCCCTCAAAGTCATTCTTTGCCTTTATAAATATCCATCAAACAAAAATTTCCCAATTTTAATATATTTTATCATTTTCATTCAATATTATAAAAAAATTCATTGATGGTACACTATGAAAAAAATAAATAATGAATAAATATGAAAACATAAAAATAATAAAATAATTTTTTTCGAAACTCAACATTATTCAATGAAATATATGAATATAAGAAAAATGGACAATAAAAAATATTGTGTTCCATAATAAATTACCAATAACAATAATCATAAAATTATATATCTATTATTTTTTAAAAAACACATTCATTTTCGATAATCAACCTCAATAATATTTATTTGTTGAAATAACATCTATCTACACCATAAATATATGTCTATAGAATCAAAATTACCATTTAGTGAATCAAATTTTATTAATCCTTTGTTTCTTCTTAATGTTCATCCATAAAATCAAATGTCATATGTGTTTAGTATTTTAATTATTGAAATGAATGTATCTATGTAGAGAGGGTATCTTTTCATCTAGCTCATGTTGTTATTAATAAAAAAATAACAATATATTTATATAAATTCAATTATGCTATTTACATTATCAAACGTAATGATTACAGCATAACATGCCTAATGCAATAAAATTATTACAATTGTGGGAAATATATTAAGAATATAAAATAAAGAAACTCATTTAATTTTTTTTAAATTCCATTAAATTTTTATAGGTGAATTATTTCTCATAATTTACAGAACAATCTAATATGAACCCACAATATGGAGTTGAACTACAAATATTTAAAATTTACAACAAATGGACTATTGTCTAATTCCATATGCTTTGATTAAAAAAATATACATTAAAAAAATATACATTAATAGATAAAAAAAGTAAATTTTATGTTGAAAAATATCATTTAAATATAATATATTATATTCATTGAATTTATGGAAATAACTAAAATCATTTTTTGTCTTAGGGAAGAAAAAATTTCTCAAAGAGTAATAATATTCTTCCTAATCATAAATAATATACAACAAAATCATATAATTTATTTAGTATATCAAAATTTTATGTAATATATATATATATATATATATATATATCTACTTATAAATCTCTTTTCATTGTTAAAATAAAATATATACAATATACTGATTAAAAAAATATTATCCTTCAGAAACAAAATTCATGATCTGACTGAAATTATTTCCTCCTTCCTCCAATGTTGTCAAATTGGTAGAAATATTTTTTCGTTTTAAATACTCCTCAAACATTGAAATCATTAAATAATTGTTAATAAAATAATTCAAATCTCTCTCATTTGTATTTAATTGATTAATATTTTTATGATCAATCACATCCCATTATAAATTTATACCGACATCTATATAGATGGATCTCTTATATATAATGTGAATCTAGAATTTGTTGAAAAGGATTTTAATATTTCTAAAATTATATTATCTCTTGTTTAAATAACTAACCATCATTGATACATGTTATCAAAATTTTATTATTTATTGATTGACATAGTGAAATGAATTAACTTTTAGTATCCATGATGTAACACCCCAATACATGACAATATTTTCCTTTTAGAATAAATTTAATTTTTTCTCATAGATTTATATATAAGAAACAACAAGGAAATATTTTGTTACAATGAACATATTATTTTAGCTTTATACACATTATACATTTATTAATGCTTGAATAACATAAATTCTGAGTTTTCTCAATGGTTTGCACAACATGTATGACCATGTATTACTGAACAATCATATATTATAAAAATCATTAGTTTTTAATATAATAAGATACAAACATGATATAAATTTATGGTTTGGAATATTATTAATGATTTCATTAACATGTATATTTTAATTAATTGGTTACAATTATTTATAAATTGATATAATAACCAATTGAATATAAAGGGAATGTTTTAATAAAAATTAAATTTTTATGATTACAAAGTCATATTAATATAAAGTTATAGATTAATTATGGATTGGGATATTAATTAATTATATATATATTATATAGTCATTAAAAAATATTTTACATTTTTATAATATTGTATATAAGCATAATATATGAACAAACCATATATAACGTTTAAAAAGAAAAAAAAATTAAAATTTTTTCCTCCTTTTAAGGATGCATAGAAAGTAAATCTAAATTTTGAAACATTAATAAATTTAAAAAATAAAATTAAACATCATAATTTTATAACTAACATAAAAAATTTCATAGGCATATGTTTTTGTTATTTTTCTCTAATGTTTGAATTTTATTAATGAATAGTATAAAATATTGATTTTTTTTTTCAATATGTTTTTCTTGTATAATGTATTTATATGGTTGAATTATATTTTAAATTGGTTTTACTAATTAATAATATCAGTTATTTATTAATTAATATAATTTATATAATAAAAATCCATTTCATAGTGAAATTAGATATAAAAAATTGGAAAACTTTTGAACATTTTTATATATAAAACCTCCATTATCATCCCTTTAGTAAAATTAAAATGAAATAAAATTCATCAAAATTTTGAGAATAATATTTTAAAAATGAATTTAATATTTGGAATAATAATAATTTATAATTTTAAATACTTTTATCCAAAAACTTTTCCCTAAATATTAGTGAATGTAATTAAAATTAATTGCAAGGAATAAAAAAATCGCTTCACAAAAGACTAAATATTCTACTTAAGAGCCAAAATGACCAAGAAGATTGTTAAAAATACATTTTATATTAATATTTATAATTTAGAGTATCTTTTCTCATATTTGTATAATTTTTTGATACAATTTTAATGGGATAAATGTGGGTTTAATTCTCTTTCAAAAAATTTACAAGAATGTCACTCATCCACCACTATAAGAATAAAATCAATCCTCCAAATGAATCAAACATCTAAAACAAATTTGGAACGAACATTATCTAAAAAATATATTCATAAAATCCATTAATCTAATATATAATCCTCAAAATTTCATGAATCCTTCCAGGAAATCCCTCTGGTGGATACCAAACAAAATTACCTAATGAAGTGGTAACATCCTTCCGTAATCTCTTTACATTATTTTCATTTTCCACCCCCTAAAATATTATTATTGAAATCATATATATAACCATAATTATCATTAATATACTATTATTTTTTAAAATTATGGTTTCTATATTCAATTATAAACCTATCCATCTAATGTGTAATGAACCTATTGTTTATCTGTACAGAGAACTACCTCCTCCTGAAAAGTTGATTTTTCGTTTTTCATTACCACCTATCATGGTTGGAATAATGATG
The DNA here is from genome assembly GCA_963277665.1 of Viscum album. Classification (NCBI taxonomy): domain Eukaryota; kingdom Viridiplantae; phylum Streptophyta; class Magnoliopsida; order Santalales; family Viscaceae; genus Viscum; species Viscum album. The sequence continues at coordinate 1,312,211,780 of OY728126.1, read as the reverse complement.
GAAAAACTATTTATATATTAAATACATAATATTTAAAATTTATTTATTCTTATTTAATTTTTTTATAACACATAACCTTCTGCTATCTATTTTGTGTAAAAATGATATCATCATTTGTGGAAGTGTAGATTACCACCCCTTAATGAGATGTGATTTATTTACAATATATATGGAACACATAAATGATGGTTTTATAAAACTTATGTGTAATATATGAAATAAATATAATTTCATTATAATATACATATATATCATTTACTTTTAAATTTTATAATTTGAAAAAGAAATGAAATCAGTGTTCATGTTTATAGAGGACCTACGTCTCCATGAACAGTGCATTTCATTTGTTATCACCAAATATTATGGACTATTAAATATACATATATACTGAATATATATGTTAATAAAATCATGTATTACATTATTTTAATTATAAAATCTTGATATATATATATATATATATATATATATATTTGAAACCATACTTAGTAGGTTAAAACATAATCAAAGAACTAATAAATTAACAGCTAAAATAGTGAAAATAATGTTGGATTGTTAACTAATGAAATAGGATATTATGAGATGTTAATATATGATATTGTTAATATGAGTATGTTTTATTTATAAGTTAGTAACATATATTTAATCACTATACAGGATGTTAGAGAACACATAACAAAAATGAAGGATAATAGAATGGATTTTCATCTCAATTTTTTTACATCTGTGAGATAAATGTCATATTTACCACATACTTCTTTTTTGTGTTGTGTATAACTTCCAATTTTGATATATTATATCATGAAAACATTTATGATAATTGTATCCAAAAAATAACTTTATTACTTCATAGGGATCATGATCCTAATGTTTCAATGATTTATAGGTATATTTGTATTGTATAAAGATTACTTTCCTCAAGGGTGTGATTAATAATTACCTTTTTAATCTAACAGTCTTTTGTGATTGTTAACATTATCATGAAACAATGATTTCTGTATGATACTTTTATAGTATAATATCCTTAAATTTTCATATTCCTATGAAATAGTGATTATTATTTCATAAACTACTTACCATTTAATAGACAGTTTCAGGTTGACTGTTATTTGATTAACTAGTGAATTATTGATAAATCAGTAACATTTATTCAATAAAAATATTTTAAAATAACATTTATTTATTAGTTAAATAAATTATTAGATATATGATGAATCCTTCTCACTAGTACGACATGGTTTGTCCCGGTTACAGACATACCCATGATGAATTCATAGTCTGATGAGAAGATTTTGTTTCACAAATTAGATAGGGTTTTACCCGACATGTTATAAACAATGTTATGATTGTTCTTGATGTTAAAGGTGTCGTGTACCTAGGAACCATGGAATCCTAGAGTTAACCAGTTACCTTAATTAGATTATGTTATTAATTATCAATAATATTTGCGTGTTGAAAAATATAATGACGCATTCTACTATGAGTTTACTTATTAAATTGAATGTGTTTCAGTTCCTTTCCTCTTCATGATTATTATACTATACATTTTGTTTTGGAAATTTCATGTATTATCAGTTATTTAACCTTCCATATTTAATTTTATCATAAATTAATTATGGATTCTAGTAAACATTTACTCATTGAGCATTTGATATCAACCTAATTATGTTTATATTATGTGGGTTATGATGAAAAAACATTGAATAATATTTCTGAGATATAGTTTATTTCCCTTTATATTGTATCTTGTTCACATATATTTTCCCAATGTATAATGGGAATTATTTAGGTAATGTAGACTAAAAAAACTAAATTGATCATTCCATCTGGAATTGATTCATTTAAAATATGGAAATTTAATAAAATAATTAACCGACCTTTGGATTTGTGGTTTGGTCTGTTACAGTTGGTTTAATATGAGGCATAAAAGAAACCATGAAAACTAGATTTAGAAAACAATTATCAAGTAGTATAAACCTATGATAAAATTAAATGATAATTTTATAAGATCAATCTATAATTTGAATAAGGTATATATTTTTTGGTTCATCCTAGAAATACATCCATCTCTGGATACTACAAGCGGACACGATTCTCTCCCAGATGTACCTTGGGGTAATAAATCAGACATGGTTTTTTAGGTGTGAATTGACATAACTTGTTACAGAAAAAAGTGCCTTACTATGCACCTATTTTTATAATTGTTGGGTATACTCTTAGTAAATTTTACATTTTCATCAAAAACTAGTAAGAATTATTTAAATGTAAAAATGTGCCCAAATAAACAATGCTTGTGATTATTAGATTAGCTAAAAATAATATTTTTAATTTTTTATAATTGTTTTTCTAATTTTGTGATAATAAATTACTCTATATAATGATATGATCTAATATAGTGTATTTTCATAATTAGAAAAAATCCAATTAAGATGGAACATGAAGATATAAATTGTACATGATCTTAAGTGCAAGAATTATAATATCATGTATGTCCTTTGAACAATATTTTGAAGTGAAATTATCTCTCAATATTTCTCATAGTATGAGGAAAAATATCATGTTATAAAGATAAGGTAAATAATTCTCTATACATTTTGACTTTGATGTAAATCTAGAAATTAATAGTAGAGGCCGTTATAAGATGATTGATGGAAATAATGTAAAGAAGTATTTTCCAACATCTAAAAATTATTGAAACAATCACCCTTGTACTTTCATAATGTTAATACAAGATTTTAATAATTTTAAAGAGAATGAAACTGTATTATTTATTTTAAATGAGTGAATGAATATTACAATGTCCAAGGCTTCCACTGCATGGATATGAGACATGTAACGCCCCGACCCTAGTTACCCAGAGTTGGTGCATTATTGCGTAACATTGGCATGATCACAAAAGATCAAGTCTCGAAATACCGATTAGTTTAACAGCCTTGGAAATAGTAGATACATTCATAAATGATACATTACATCATAAAGTGAAAAATCACAACAACATAGTCTCCATAGTCCACACTTCTATTCCCTTCAGACTATCCATGTAGGTCAGTCATAAAATATTTCTTCACATCCTGGGATAAATAAAACATTGAATGGGGTGAGCTTAGATGCTCAGTAAGGATAACAATATAGAGGAAGCTTTGATAAATAGAAATAAACATTTAAGGAAATGTATGACTAAAAAAACTTTTAAACTTGAACTTCAACATAATATGGAAGAATTAAAATGAGATAATTCCATTTACTTATTCACATGGATATTCTACTGGTCAAATAATCACATGCAATATCAATAACCACTTTCATAATGATGGAATGCATAATGCCAGACTATCATAACCAAGTAGCCAAGGCCTCGTGCCAAGACTACAAATAATATTTTGTCAAGGCCTCGAGCCAAGACACTAGTTTGTCTCATGAGATCTACTGATGCATCGAGGATCTATAGCAGGCTCCACCCGTCACTTATTATGTCCAATGCATTCCTCAAATAATGGTCACAGTGAAAGAGAAGTCATTGTAACTGCATACGTACAAAAAAAAACATTCCATTTTGTTGTTTAGTAAAACGCTTCGTATAAAAAATATTCCTTTTGAATAAACATAAAATTCAAAGGGGTTTATGCACCGTATAAAAGAAAGTCATGTATAAAACAAAATATGTCTCAATGAAAGGAGATTGAGACGAAGTCCCTTAAAAAGAACTTTTTTTTAAATAAAATAGATCTATTATGTGTATTAACTATAAGTACACATAAATAAAGTACAAATACATGATATGACATATTAATATCATGACAAAATTTGAATGTTGGAGATTAACCCAAAGAATGGAAATTGGGTTTAGAAGTTCCCTTACCTCGTGTCTGAATTGACTTGACCGTTATTTAACCTCCTGAATAATAAACTAGAGTTAATTTATAATTTCTGAAGAGCCTTTTTCAAGCTTATTATTCCTTTTATATCAATTATTACCATGTTATGAACATTATGTAATTATTTATGTTAATAATGGTCGTTTTGTCGATCTTTGGTACTTGAGTCAGAAATTTACTTCTTATAATTACAAGTTGTTCATGTGGTAAAATATAAATTATATCCAGAATTATATTAATGATTTAGATATCATATATATCATATATATTCATTATATACTTGCATTTATAATATTACATAACATTTAGAGGTAAGAAATGAAATGCACCGTTCATGGAGACGGTAAGCCGTACGTACACATGAACGCTTCTTTCATTTTTATTTCATATTTAATGGAATGAAATCATAATGATATAAAGTTATATTACAATTCCAGTATAATATCATATATAATATCATTTACTCCATCCTTTATACATCCCACATATGGCATTAACGATTCAAATCACATTGAGGGGGCGGTAGTCCTCACTTCCTAAAATGAAATTATCGCGTTTACCCATAATGGAAATCATAAATGTATGCCATAAATGAAAAATAAATAAGCATAAGTAGAACATAAACATAATATATATCATATATAAAAAATATTTTCCTCATAATGGCCACCATGAGTGGTGTTAAAAGAAGATTGAACAATCATCGTTTCGTGAGGCAGTAATTCGCCACCCACAGAAATAGTTTGTTCTTTAACCATTTGACGAAGGTGTGTGTAAGTGTAAATAAAATACTTCTCAGAACAACATCCTAGTATATTGAAGATACTGGTTTTGTTACAAAAGTAAAGAATAAAAATATTTTAGGGGGTTGGAGAAGCAAAATAAAACAAAACAACATAAGAAAAGACATTACCTTAAAATTGGGTAACTCTTTTTGATTTGAGGGAAAGGCTTTCTTGAAAAGACTTCTTCCCAAAGTTAGGCTTCTAGGAGTAAGAGAGGGAATTTTAGAGAGTATTTGGTCAGATGTTGGCCGGGACAAATGTCTTGGAAGTTGTGAATATGTTGGTAGTGGTGGGGGCCTTTTATAAGAGGAGAAGAGGGGAACTCTTGGAAAGCCATGAAATGTTACATTATTATAAAGTGCATTTCAGATTTCAAAGGTCCCACAATTATATATTTCTAGGATAAGGTGATAAGGATTCGAAAGATACTCATCCAATATGTTTTTGACATGTGTAAGCCTTAGATATTACATTATCTTTTCATTTAATTTAAATCATTAATTAATGAGGTAATCGTTGCGTCCTCATTGTGTCATAAAAAATTTAATTTATTTAATGTATAAAAATTATAAAAAAAATTACCATGATGTAGGAAATAGTTTTAGATTTCCAATTAATATTTATAGTAAAAATGTTAACTTATATAACCGAATGTAATTATTTTTTTATTAAAACAACACATGTTTGAGACAATTTTATTTTTACTTTAAATAAAAAGTTATTAATGAAATTTTCTTACCCAAGTGGATCCATGGGGTCCCCAAGTTGACCCATGGATTTTCTTGGTCGGCCATGACTCATTCAATAAGGTTAGGACAAGTGTAAAGGTGTTTTAATATTTTTATAATATCATTCTTACCTTAAATTTCACTAATTACCTTTAATCACGATTAATTAAACATAAAAGTTACTATTCACCAAAAAATTATTTTAACCCCATTGAACCACGTTTTACTTCCTAATGACATCCATGTATGTCGGATTTTTGAAAATAAAATCACAGAAGTGGTAATGTTTCATTTAAATGAAAAATTAGTTTTTCAACTACCACTTAGTGGTTTCACTATTCATCAAAAATTGATGTTTTCAGAACAATGCCAAAATTTCCCCCTAAGCTATAATTGATATTACAAATTCAAAAATGATGTCTATTTTAAAAAATTCCAAACATATAAGTTTCATTAATTAATTTTATAATAAATTCCTGCTTTCACAACAAACAACGTGTTTTTAAGAAACAATATATATCAAAAGATTGACAATTGTTTATGTCCAATTTCAAAGTGAAATTAATTCTAATGAACACCATTGGATAAAATGGTAAAAATATATATTTATTATACTTTAAAACCACTAAATAATATAATTTATCACTAAAAATTATTTTTATTAAAAAAAGATGTTTTTATGTATTTTTCACTTTTCATAAAAAATTAGAAGTTCTTTGAAAAATACCAAAAATTCACCTTATGATAATTTCGAAATTCCGAATCCAAAAATGAAGTCAATTTTGAAATATAAAATATATATAATTTCAAAAAGTGGGTATTACTATTCAGAATGGCTATTTTTATTGGTCGCGGTGTGTTAGAATCTCGAACATGCATACAATGCAAGCTATTGCATTATTAAAAGAGAAGCGTATCGTGGAAGCTCGGGGTGTTACATTCTCCCCTCCTTCAATAAATTGTGTCCTTGCGATTTGAATTTTTTCTTTGAAAATAGAAAATACCATTGTGGAAAACCCACATCGAAAATAAGGTTAATAAAGTTTATCCTTAATAAGAGGGAAAGGGAAATGAAAAATTCACCACTAAATTATGATCTCAATAAAGAGAACACTGGTGGAAATTAAAGACATATAATTGGATGAAAAATGTAAATATTTTTAGGGAGTGATTGAGGTCATCAATCACAAACAAGTGTAAAATAGAGGGCCTCAAAGTCATCAATCTATGTTGATTTAAAATATTATCAGTTCAACAAGACATAAGGTATTAGGATAACACATTTAATGTTTTAATGTCCCTTTATTAAAGTTTAATAATAAATTTATTCATATAATAATAGATAGGTATATTTATATCTATTCTTGACAAGTATAGTTTCAACCTTTAACTAATTTCTACCACAAACACATCTTTCACTCAAAAATATAATAGAACTCAAAAATATTATATTTATCCTAATCCTAGAAGGTTCAAAATATTAACACATACCATTTATATTAGGAAAACTATTTTGAAATAACCAGGGACTTCCTGTAGGCTAGTGGTAGGTAATAAAGGCCTGTCATGCTATGGTTGCGGGTTCGATTCCTATAGGTTTTTCCAACGCGACGGGTTATCCCCCGACCTACAGGTTGTCCTTTTCTTAAAAATATAGTATTATAATATTCCAAAAATAATATTCAGAAATGTTCTAACCATAAACAATACTATCCAAGGTTCGACTTAATCCATTCCAACCTTTATAGTTATCCAAAATACTTCTTGTCCAACTCACAGTCCAAATTTTATAAGGAAGGTAAACATAATGAAGATCCTTTTTTCCGCATAACAACATGTGAAAACCTTCTTCGTGTATTCTTTTAAAACACTAAAATATCTTGAATTACCATAAATACTTATTGATTACATTCATGATCCCTTATTCCTTATAGAATACTAGAAATACTCCTTCTATCCAAAATTGTATACGAATCATTAATCAGTTTCAAGGAAGTTAAGAATATCCAATATAATTTATCCAAATAAATCATGTATTATTCCAAAATCACTATCTTGGTATCAGAACCATATTATGGTTTATCTTTCTCTCTAACATATATGTTCCAAAAATATAACCTGTTGTGGAATCACTATTCATGGTTCCACACCATCTCAAGTCCTTGATGAAATAGTACTGCAGTACAATTGTTATATACCCCATAATTATTATAACTAGTACATCATTGATACAAAACTCAAATGAAAAAAATTCTTTAATAACAACATAAGGACTCTAATCAGTCCTCCTCATGTGCGGGAATATCATAACTTGATTATTATCCAATAACATCATTTGGGTCATACTTTGATGATTTGGACATTGGTTTGAACAGTGTCCCAACTCCATGCAGATGAAGCATTGTACATTTGAAACCTTTTTCTTACCCTTGTAGTCACGCACTTGGTGTCCCTTTTCTCCACACTTATAACAAACTCACAGTCCCTTCAGGAAAGTTCCAAGGTATTTCTTCCCACATTTATCACATATTGGAAAATACTTCTGTTCTCTCATTCCTTTATCTATCATTCTCTCTTCTATCCTTTTATTCTCTTTATTCCATTTAAAGCCATAAGAAACATAGAATTCTTTACTTATATTATTAACACATGATACTATTTCTTCATATGTTGAGAACACATGGGAGACTATTTTCCATCTAAATGTGGGATTAATACCGTGAAATATATGATCATTCTTACTCTATGAATCATACGTATTGATGGAGTTCAGATTCCTTCTACTGGGTGCCATTTCTATACAATGGCATAAACTAGTTTAGTTTATGAATTGTAATGAATAATTCCAAACTTGTAAAATACTTAATGTAAATTGAATGGTTTTTGGATATAATCCATAATCAGAAAAAATGTTTTCTTTGAGGAAGTATATACTCATAAACCCTTCATAATGGTTTGTAAAAAATGATAATTATCCTAAGTATAACCCCTGGGAGTGTCGTAACCAAGAGTGCAGCAAGGCCTGTTGTCGTGCACCAGTTCCCGTTTGAGTCTAGCTCAAAGAGGTGTTTTCAGGTTTTACACCTAGGTACATCTGTGCCAAAGCCGCCTCTACCTGCTTGTATCTAGATAGGGTTATATTTCTTGGAAAACTCACAAAATCTCTATAATACTAAAAATTCTAGGAAGTTCTTCTATACTAATCCCCAAAGTCTATCTTTGGGCTATGTGCTCTAATCAGAGTTTATCTAAATCTAGCTTCCAAGGTTAGTACTAAACTGCCTCTGATACCAACTGTAATGCCCCGACCCAAGTTACCCAGAGTTGGTGCATTATTTCGTAACATTGGCATGATCACAAAAGATCAAGTCTCGAAAGACCTATTAGTTTAGTAGCCTTGAAAATACTTCATACATTCATAAATGTTACATTACATCATAAATTGAAGAATCACAATAACATAGTCTCCATAGTCCACACTTTTATCCCATTCAGACTATCCCTGTAGGTCAGTCATAAAATATTTTTTCACATCCTGGGAAAAATAAAACATTTATAGGGGTGAGCTTAGATGCTTAGTAAGGATTAAAATATAGAGGAAGATTTCATAAATAAACAAAAACATTTAAGGAAATGTATGACAAAAAACCTTTTAAACTTGAAATTCAACATAATATGGAAAAAGTAAAATGAGATAATTCCATTTACTTATTCACATGGATATTCTATTGGTCTAATAATCACATGCAATATCAATAACCACTTACATAATGATGGAATTCATAATGCCAGACTATCATAACCATGTAGCGAAGGCCTCGTGCCAAGACTACAAATAAGATTTTGTCAAAGCCTCGTTCCAAGACACTAGTTTGTCTCATGAGACCTACCGATGCATCGAGGAGCTATATTGGGCTCCACCCGTCACTTATTAAGTCCAATGCATTCCTCATATGAACAGGTTTAAACATATCATAAACCATAACATAATCGTATCACATAAAACTTGCATAAAGGAAACATAACATTTCCTCATTTCAGTCACAAGATATCAATAAAAAAATTTGATATAAAAAAAACATTATCAAAAACATTTTCAATACCAAAATAAATGAAAATTATATCTTGGTATTTATTTTTCATTTAAAAAAAGTTATGGCTTGTAGAGGAAACCGAAACTCAAATAATGGTCACGGTGGAGGAGAAGTCATTGTCGCCACATACGTACGACAAAAAAAAATTCCCTTTTGTCGTTTAGTAATACTCTTCATATAAAAAAGATTCCTTTGGAATGAACATAAAAGTAAAAGGGTTTAATACACCGTAGAAAACAAAGTTGTGTATAAAACAAAATATGCATCAATGAAAGGTGATTGAGACGATGTCCCTTACAAAGAAATTTTTTTTTAAATAAAATAGATCTATTATGTGTATTCACTATAAGTACACATAAAGAAAGTACAAATACAAGATAAGACATAATAATATCATGACATAATTTGAAAGTAGGAAATTAACACAATGTATGGAAATTGGGTTAAGAAGTTCCCTTACCTCGTGTCCGACTTGACTCGACCGTTCTTTAACCTCCTGAATAATAAACTAGAGCTAATTTATAATTTATTAAGATCCCTATTCAAGCTTATTATTCCTTTTATATCACTTATTACAATGTTATTAACATTATGTAATTATTTATGTTAATAATGGTCGTTTTGTAGATCTTTGGTACTTGAGTCCAAAATAAACTTCTTATAATTACAAGTTGTTCATGTGGTAAAATATCCATTATATACAGAATTATATTCATGATTTAGATATCATATATATCATATATATCTAGTATATACTTGCCTTTATAATATTACATAACATTTAGAGGTAAGAAATGAAATGCACCGTTCATGGAGACGGTAAGCCATACGTACGCATTAATGCTACTTTCATTTCTATTTCGTATTTAATGGAATGAAATCATAATGATATAAAGTTATATTATAATTCCTGTATAATATCATATATAATATCATTTATTCCATCCTTTATACATCCCACATATGGCATTAATGATTCAAATCCCTTTGAGGGGGCGGTAGTCCACACTTCCTAAAATGAAATTATCACGTTTACCCATAATGGAAATCATAAAGCTATGCCATAAATGAAAAATACATAAGTATAAGGAAAACATAAACATGATATATATCATATATAAAAAATATTGTCATCATAATGGCCACCATGAGAGGTGTTAAAAGAAAATTGATCAATCATCATTTCGTGAGGCAGTAATTCGCCACCCATAGAAATAATATGTTCTTTAACCATTTGATGAAGGTGTGTGTAAGTGTAAATAGAATACTTCTCATAAAAACATCCTATTATGTTGAATATACTTTTTTTATTACAAAAAAAAAGAATAAAAAGAGTTTAGGGGGTTGGAAAAGAAAAATAAAACAAAACAACATAAGAGAAGACATTACCTTAAAATCGGGTAACTCTTTTTGATTTGAGCCAAAGGCTTCCTTGGGAAGACTTCTACCAAAATTGAGGATTTTAGGAGTAATATAGGGATGTTTAGATAGTATTTGGACAGAGGTTGTCCGGGCCAAATGACTTGGAAGGTGTGAATAAGGTGGTAGTGGTGGGGGGCTTTTATAAGAGGAGAGGAGGAGCACTCTTGGAAAGCCATGAAATGTTACATTATTATGAAGTGATTTTCGGATTTCAAAGGTCCCAGAATTATATATTTCTAGGATAAGGTGATAAGGGTTCTAAATATACTCATCCAATTGTTTTTTGACATGTGTAAGTTTTGTATTTTACATTATCTTTTCATTTTATTTAAATCATTAATTAATGAGGTAAGCGTTGCGTCATCATTGTGTCATAAAACATTTAGTTTATTTAATGTATAAAAATTATAAAAAAATTACCATCATGTAGAAAATCTTTTTATCTTTCAAATGAATATTTATAGTAAAAATGTTAACTTATATAACCTTATGTAATAATAATTTTATTAAAACAACACATGTTTGTGACAATTTTATTTTTACTTTAAGTAAAAAGTCATTAATGTAATTTTCTTACCCAAGTGGCTCCATGGGGTCCCCAAGTTGTCCCATGGATTGTCTTTGTTGGCCATGAATCATATAATAAGGGTAGGACAAGTGTAAAGGAATTTTCATATTTTTATAATATAATATTTACCTTAAATTTCACTAATTACCTTTAATCGCGATTAATTAAACATAAAAGTTACTATTCACCAAAATATTATTTTAATCCCATTGAGCCACATTTTACTTCTTAATGAAAACCATGTATGTTGGATTTTTTAAAATCAAATCATAGAAGTGGTAATGTGTCTTTTAAATAAAAAATTAGTTTTTCAACTACCACTTAGTGGTTTTACTATTCATCAAAAATTGAAGTTTTTTAGAACAATGCCAAAATTTCACCCTAAGCTATAATTGATATTCCAAATTCAAAAATAATGTCGATTTTAAAAAATTCCAAACATATAAGTTGAATTAATTAATTTTATAATTAATTACCGCTTTCACAACAAATATCGTGTTTTTACGAAACAATATATATCAAAAGATTGACAATTCATTATGTCCAATTTCAAAGTGAAATTAATTCAAATGAACACAATTGGATAAAATAGTAAAAATTTATTCTAATTATACTTTAAAACCACTCAATAGTATAATTTATCACTATAAATTATTTTTATTAAAAAAAGTTGTTTTTATGTATTTTTCACTTTTGATAAAAAATTGGATGTTCTCAGAAAAATACCAAAAATTCAACTTAGGATAACTTAGATATTAATAATCCAAAAAGGAAGTCCATTTTGATATATAAAATATATATAATGTCAAAAAGTGGGTATTACTATTCATAATGGCTATTTTTATTGGTCGTGGTGTGTTAGAATCTCGAACTTGCGTACAATGCAAGCTATTGCATTATTAAACGAGAAGCGTATCATGGATGCTTGGGGTGTTACATTCTCCCCTCCTTCAATAAACTACTTCCTCACAATTTGAAACTTTTCTTTGAAACTAAAAGGTTGAAAATAGAAAATACCATTGTGGAAAACCCACATTGGAAATAAGGTTAATAAAATTTATCCTTAATAAGTGGGAAAAGGGAAATGAAAAAGTTACCCCCAAATTATGATCTCAATAAGGAGAACATTGGTGGAAATTAGAGACATATAATTGGAGGAAAAATGTAAATATTTATAGGGAGTGATTGAGGACATCAATCACAAACAAGTGTAAAATTGAGGGCCACAGAGCCTTCAATCTATGATGATTTAAAATATTATTAGATCAACAATACATAAGGTATTAGGATAACACATTTTTTTTGTTTTAATATCCCTTTACTAAAGTTTAAGAATTAATTTATTCATATAATAAGAGATATGTATATATATATATTTATTCTTGACAAGTAGAATTTCAACCTTCAACTAATTTCGACCACAAACTCATATTTCACTCAAAAAGATAATAGAACTCGAAAATATTATATTTTTCCTAATCGTACAAGGTTAAAAATATTAACACAAACATTTTATATTGGGAAAACTATATTGTAATAACCAATTACTTTCTATAGGCTAGTGGTAGGTAATAAAGGCCTGTCGTGCTATGGTTGTGGGTTCAATTCCTACAGCTTTGTCTGACGCGACTAGTTATCCCCCGACCTACAGGTTGTCCTTTTCATAAAACTATAGTATTATAATATTCCAAAAATAATTTTCAGAAATGTTTTAACCTTAAACAATACTATCCAAGGTTCAACTTAATCCATTACAACCTTTATAGTTATCCAAAATACTTCTGTCCAACTCACAGTCAAAATTTTATAAGGAAGGTAAACATAATGAACATCCTTTTTTCCGCATAACAACATGTGAACACCTTCATCATGTATTCTTTTTAAAACACTGCAACATACTAAATTACCATAAATCTTTATTTATTACATTCATGATACCTTATTCCTTATAGAATACTAGATATACTCCTTCTATCCAAAAATTTATACAAATCATTAATTAGTTTCAAGGAAGTTAAGAATATCCAATATAATTTATCCAAATCAATCATGTATTATTCCAAAAGCACTATCTTGGTATCAGAACCATATTATGGTTTATCTTTCTATCAACCATATAATTTCCAAAAATTTAACATGTTGTGGTGTCACTTTTCATGGTTCCACACCATCTCAAATCCTTGATGAAATAGTACTACAGTACAATCCTTTTATACTCCATAATTATTATGACCGGTACATCATTGATACAAAACTCAAATGAAAAAATTCTTTAATAACAACATAAGGACTCTAATCATTCCTCCTCATTTTTGGTTGTATCATAACTTGATTATTATCCAATAACATCATTTGGGCATGATTTGATGATTTGTACATTGGTTTGTGTAGTGTCCCCACTCCTTGAAGATGAATCATTGTACATTTCAAACCTTTTTCTTACCCTTCTAGTCACGCACATGGTGTCCTTTTTCTCCACACTGATAACAAACTCCCATTCCCTTCAAGAAAGTTCAAAGGTGTTTCTTCCCATAGTTATCACATATTGAAAAATTCCCCTTTTCACTCGTCCCTTAATCCATCATTCTCTCTTCCATCCGTTTCTTATATTTCTCTCCTTCAAAGTTATAAGACTAAGGGAATTCTTTACTTATCTTATTAACACATGATACTATTTCTTCATATGTTGAGAACACATGGAAGATTATTTACCTTCTAAATGTTGGCTTAATACCATGAAATATATGATCCTTCTTACACTTTGGATCATACGTATTGATGGAGTTCACATTCCTTCTACTGGGCGCCATTTCAATACAATGGCCTAAACTAGGTTACTTTATGAATTGCAATGAATAATTCCAAACTTGTAAAATACTTAGTGTAAATTGAACGGTTTATGGATATAATCCATAATCATAAAAAATGTTTTCTTTGAGGAATAATATACTCATAAACCCTTCATAATGGTTTGTAAAAAAATGATAATTATCCTAAGCATATCCCCCGGGAGTGTCGTAACCAAGAGTGCAGCAAGGCCCATTGTCATGCACTGGTTCCCGTTCGAGTCTAGCTCAATGCGGTGTTTTTGGGTTTTACCCCTAGGCACATATGTGCCAAAGCTTCCTCTACCTACTCGTATCCAGATAGGGATGTATTACTCGAAAAACACACAAAATCTCTATAATACAAAAAATTATAGGATGTTCTTATATACTAATCCTCAAATTCTATCTTTGGGCTATGTGCTCTAATCAGATATTATCTAAATCTTGCTTCCAGGGTTAGTACTAAACTACCTCTGATACCAACTGTAATGCCCCAACCCCAGTTACCCAGAGTTGGTGCATTATTGTGTAACATTGGAATGATCACAAAAGATCAAGTCTCGAAAGACTGATTATTTTATTATCCTTGGAAATAATAGAAACATTCATAAATGTTACATTACATCATAAAGTGAAAAATCACAATAACATAGTCTCCATAGTACAAACTTCTATCCCTTTCAGACTATCCCTATAGGTTAGTCATAAAATATTTCTACACATCCTGGGAAAAATAAAACATTGAAGGGGTGAGCTTAGATGCTCAGTAAGGATAACAATATAGCGGAATATTTCACAAAAAAACATAAACATTTAAGGAATTTTTTGACTAAAAAGCCTTTTAAACTTTAACTTCAACATAATATGGAAAATGTAAAATGAGATAATGTCATTTACTTATTCACATGGATATTCTACGGGTCGAATAATCACATGCAATATCAATAACCACTTTCATAATGATGGAATGAATAATTCTAGAATATCATAACCACGTAGCCAAAGCCTCGTGCCAAGACTACAAATAAGGTTTTGTCAAGGCCTCATGCCAAGACACTATTTTGTCTCATGAGACCTACCGATGCATCGATGAGCTATAGCGGGCTCCACCCGTCACTTATTAAGTCCAATTCATTTCTCATATGAACATGTTTAAAATATCATAAACCATAACATAATCGTATCACATAAAACATGCATAAAGGAAACATAACATTTCCACTTTTCAATAACAAGATATCAATACAACACATTGATATAATAAAAACGTTATCAAAACCATTTTCAATACCAAAATAAAAGAAAATTAAATCTTGCTATTTATTTTTCATTTAAAAAAAGTTATGGCTTGTAGAGGAAACCGAAACTCAAATAATGATCACGGTGGAGGAGAAGTCATTGTCGCCGCATACGTACGACCAAAAAAAATTCCCTTTTGTCATTTAGTAAAACTCTTCATATAAAAATGATTTTTTTTAATAAACATAAAAGTCAAAGGGGTTTATACACCGTATAAAAGAAAGTTGTGTATAAAAAAAATATGCCTCAATGAAAGGTGATTGAGACGAAGACTCTTACAAAGACCATTTTTTTAAATAAAATAGACTTCTTACGTGTATTCAATATAAGTACACATAAATAAAGTACAAATACAAGATAGGACATAATAATATCATGACATTATTTGAAAGTAGGAGATTAACCCAAAGAATGGAAATTGTGATAAGAAGTTCCCTTACCTCATGTCCGACTTGACTCGACCGTTCTTTAACCTCCTGAATAATAAACTAGAGTTAATTTATAATTTCTTAATAGCCTTTTCATGCTTATTATTCATTTTATATCACTTATTACCATGTTATAAACATTATGTAATTATTTATGTTAATGACGGCCGTTTTGTCGATCTTTGGTATTTGAGTCAAAAATAAACATCAAATACTTACAAGTTGTTCATGTGGTAAAATATCCATTATATCCAGAATTATATTCATGATTAAGATATCATATATATCATATATATCCAGTATATACTTGACTTTATAATATTACATAACATTTAGAGGTAAGAAATGAAATGCACCGTTCATGGAGACGGCAAGCCGTACATACACATGAACGCTACTTTCATTTCTATTTCATATTTAATGGAATGAAATAATAATTATATAAAGTTATATTATAATTCCAGTATAATATCATATATAAAATCATTTACTCCATCCTTTATACATCCCACATATGGCATTAATAATTCAAATAACTTTGAGGGGGCGGTAGTTCGCACTTCCTAAAATAAAATTATCATGTTTACCAATAATGGAAATCAAAAAGTGATTCCATAAATGAAAAATACATAAGCATGAGGAAAACATAAAAATAATATATATAATATATAAAAAATATTGTCATCATAATGGCCAGCATGAGAGTTGTTAAAAGAAGATTGAACAATCATCGTTTCGTGAGGCAGTAATTCGCCACCCACAGAAACAGTATGTTCTTTAACCATTTGGCGAAGGTTTGTGTAACTGTAAATAAAATAATTCTCATAAAAACAACCGAGTATATTGAAGATACTGGTTCTGCCAAAAAATTAAATAATAAAAAGTGTTTAGGGGGTTGGAGAAGCAAAATAAACAAAACAACCTAAGAGAAGACATTACCTTAAAATCGGGTAACTCTTTTTGATTTTAGCCAAAGGATTCCTTGGGAAGACTTATGCCAAAAGTGAGGCTTGTAGGAGTAATAGAGGGAAGTTGAGAGAGTATTTGGGTAGCGGTTTTCTGGGCCAAATGGCTTGGAGGTTGTGAATAAGGTGGTAGTGGTTGGGGCCTTTTATAAAAAGAGAGGAGGGGCACTTTTGGAAAGCCATGAAATGTTACATCATTATGAAGTTCATTTCGGATTTCAAAGGTCCCAAAATTATATATTTCGAGTTTAAGGTGATAAGGGATCGAAATCTACTCATACAATAGGGTTTTTACAATCTTAAGTTTTAGATTTTACATTATCTTTTCATTTTATTTAAATCATTAATGAATGAGGTAATTGTTGCGTCATCATTGTGTCATAAAAAAATTAATTTATTTAATGTATAAAAATTAAAAAAAAATAACCATGATGTTGGTAATCGTTTTATCTTTCCAATGAATATTTATAGTAAAAATGTTAACTTATATAACCCCATTTAATAATTGTTTTAGTAAAACAACACATGTTAGTGACAATTTTATTTTTACTTTAAATAAAAAGTTATTAATGTCATTTACTTACCCAAGTGGCTCCATGGGGTCACCAAGTTGACCAATGGATTTTATTGGTTGGCCATGACTCATCAAATAAGGGTAGTAAAAGTGTAAAGGTATTTTTATATTTTTATAATATCATTTTTACCTTAAATTTCACTAATTACCTTTAATCGCAATTAATTAAACATAACAGTTACTATTCACCAAAAAATTATTTTAATCCGATTCAACCTCATTTTACATCCTAATAAAAAAAATGTATGTTTTATTTTTGAAAATCAAATCACAGAAGTGGTAATGTTTCATTTAAATGAAAAATCAGTTTTTCAACTACCACTTAGTGGTTTCACTATTCATCAAAAATTGTTGTCTTTCAGAACAATGCCAAAATTTCACCCTATGCTATAATTGATATTACGAATTAAAAAATGATGTCTATTTTAAAAAATTACAAACATATAAGTTGAATTAATTAATTTTAAAATTAATTCCCGCTTTCACAACAAATAGCGTGTTTTTAAGAAACAATATATATCAAAAGATTGACAATTGTTTATGTCCAATTTCAAAGTGAAATTAATTCTATTGAACACTATTGGATAAAATGGTAATAATATATTCTAATTATAATTTAAAACCAATAAATATAATAATTTATCACTATAAATTGTTTTGATTAAAAAAAGTTGTTTTTAAGTATTTTTCACTATTCATAAAAAAAATTGGAAGTTCTCAGAAAAATACCAAAAATTCAAATTTAGATAATTTCGATATTCCGAATCCAAATATGAAGTCCATTTTGAAATATAAAATATATATAATTTCAAAAATTGGGTATTAATATTCATAATGGCTATTTTTATTGGTCGCGGTGTGTTAGAATCTCAAACTTGCGTACAATGCAAGTTATTTCATTATGGAAAGAGAAGCGTATCGTGGAAGCTCGGGGTGTTACAGGACACCCTATGAATCAATGTCTCATGTGTCAATGTAATATCCCCCAAAAGAGGTTAATAGATCACAGTCAATATTATGCTACCACCACATATGCAAATTGTTAATTAATGTGATTATTTTTGGATTCAATTGTTATTTGTTCTGATTATATTATAATTGATGTACACATAATAAAAATTATGGAATACATGAGGATTGTAATATAGAGATTTTTTTATTAATGATTTGAGATCACATGATTAATAGTACCAAGAAATTATATTTAATAGAATGTAAAGATTTTCATGTAACACATGGTCAAGGGAAAGATAAACATTAGTATGTTCCTACTGTTTTGACCATGATTTTTGGATAAATAAATGATATGGTTGGACAATGTAAATCATAAGTGCTGAATACATTGGAACTAAGAAATGTTTCGTTGACATGGTGGTTTATACTCTCATTGATAAATATTGCATCATTTTTATCGAAAAAACATATTCAATAATATATGTAATATTTATTGAATAATAAGAATTCATGTTTTCAAATTGTTTTTAGGTTAATTAATGTTATTACCAATTTCACATTTTCGGTATGTGACGATTAAAATGAACACCATGTTTTTTAATAAGATCAATTTAGGGATTATGTTACATTTCTTATAAAGTGATGTATCATAATATTTTGAAATTATTTCCATTTTTAAATGGTTTATTTTAATGTTTGGAAAATTATTTATAGGAAAATGTATTACATAACAAAATGAAGCATCATGTGATTTTAAATGATGTAGAAATAGTTTAAGCAACAACCAAATGATAAAGATGCTATTCAGAAATATAAATACATCAAATAATTATATTTCATTACATTCATATATTATGAAATAATTATTCAATTGATGGTAAGGTAATGTAAAAAAATTATATTATCCTCATTTTTAATGATATCAATTTCCTTTCCCATAAATTATGTACAAGGATTTGTGGTCATCAGTATTGGGTTTAACATGTTCTCTATCAATATCCATAAAAAAGAATTGTTATAATTTTCTTCTATATCTCAGATACCATTACCCACATATGTTCTCCTACTAGGGGATCTAGTTATGTTACCGTTTTACTTCCATTTAGTTTATATCATCAAATATCAATCCCTTTATTACCGAGAACAATTTTGAATTTTGAGGATGTAATTTCTTTAAGACACAGAGAATGTAACACCCCCAAAAAATCACAATATTTTCGATTCTAAATAAATTTAATTTTTGTTTCTATATTTTACTATATTAAAAAAAAATTTACTCTTATTTCACCTAAATAATTGTGTTTATATTTATCAACACGAACTATATAGGTCAATATTTATTACGTACAAGACCGAGTTTTAACAAACAAAAATATATTATGAAAAATAATGTAATTTAATATAATAAGATACAAACTATATGTCAACATTATTGTTATGAATATTTTTAACAAACATATAATAATATATATTTAATTTCATTTCTTTTATAATTAATTATAAATGAATAAAATAACCAATTGAATATAAAGGGAATGTTTTTATAAAAAACTATTTTTATTCTCATAAAGTCATTTTATCATAATAAAAAGAATAATTAAAATTAGTATGTTATGTTAATATATATATATATATATATATATATTCACAAAAATATTTTTTAGATTCATACAATAGATTTTATAATCAGATGACAGGAACAAAACCAATTATATGCATAAAAACTTATATTTTTATAAATCATCATTTACCACCTTATAAGGACACACCTAAATTAAATATGATTTATATGTAAATTTTATTTTTATAAATTGAAAAACTAATCTTTATATATTAATTAGTAACATAATAATTTTCTTTGGGTTAAATTTTGGTATTTATCTATAAAGATTTATTTTCCAATGAATAATGAAGAACACAAAATTGTAATTCAAAACCCATATTTCGTAAAATTTATTTATAAGGTTATACTATATATTATAATGGTTTTAATGTTTTATTTTACAATATTTTATTAATTAAGTATATTTATTTCTTTTTAATAATCTTTTATTCAAAAATATATTAAAAAATATTACAATATTTGAACAATTTTATTCTAAAACCCTCATTTCCATCCCCTATAAGAGATTAAATTTAAATTAGTTTCTAAAAATTATGTGATTTTAATTTATTCAAATGGATTAAATATTTTTTAATCAGAATATATGTTAATTTATAATTTGTTCGACATTGTTTTTTACCAATAATATTATTGTATGTAATAAACATTAATTGCAATGTTTGAGAAAAAATTAGAATGACAAGGGACTATACATTAAACTTATAAGCCATAATGACCTAAAAAACGAGATCATAATTGATTTATGTCAATATTTAGACCCCATAATCTATTTCATATCATTTTAAAATTATTGGATCCAATTTTCATGGTAAAATCACGGGTCTAATCTAATTTAAATTTTTTTACAAGAATGTCACATCTCATCCACTATAGAAAAGAATCCATCCCTCCTACTTCCCCACATATGTCATGAATCATTAGATAAAATATTATCAATAAAAATAGATAAAAACTATCCCTACCATCACTCTTTAATCCTCATATTTGGCATAAATCTTTCCATATATGCCTTTTGTGGAAACCAAAAAGCGTTTCTCAATGAAGAGGTAATATCCTCCCTTAATCTCTGTAATTTTATTTTCAGTATCCACCTACAAAAATCTTCTTATTACAAGATTATATAATAATATAAGTATAACTAATATACTGGTATTTTTTATGTTATATTTTCTATATTAACTTACACACACATTAGTCAAATGCATATCGAACCTACCGTTTATGAGTACAAGGAACTATCGACTCACAAAATGATGATTGTTCATTTTTCAATAACCTCCTCTCATGGTGGGAATTATGATATAAACACTATTTATATATGATATTTAAGATATTTAAATGTCATATATTCTTATTATATTTTTTTTATAAAACATACCCTTTTTGTTCCAATTTTTTGTAAATATAATTACACCATCTGTGAATGTGTGGAATACCACACCCAAAAAGTGATGAGATTAATTAACACTATACATGAAATGTATAACGGGCGGTTTTAATAAAAAAATGATATATATATGAAATTAATATTATAAAATAATTATAATATACACATATATATATATATATTTAACATTTCATTCTTTATGACTATAAATAAATGAATGTAGCATTAATGCATATGTATTACATATCGACTCTATGAATGATGCAATTCATTTAACAAATTTATAAATAATGGATTATTTTAAAAAATATATAATTCATGTATATTATAATTAAACCATGTATTAAATTATATTTATTTTTAATTCAAGATATATTTAATAGGAACAACAATTAACATGTCTAAACATACATGATCAACGAGGAAACTAATGCATGAAATAGTGAAAATAATGAATAATTGTTAACAAATGGGTTATAAGAAATTATATGAAGTTAATATATGATATTATTAATATATGTATGTATATTTTATATGTTAGTGAAATTTTTTATACTGCTATTCTAAAGGATAAATACCACACCCCAAAAGTATAAGGAAAGGGTTGTTGAACTTAATTTTTTCATTTGTGAGACAAATTTCATAAACACCACTTACTAATATTTTGTGTTCTGGATAATGACCCATTTTGATATAATATATCATTTAATATATTATCTTTGTGTTATAAATAATCTTCATTTATTTTTATATTTTAATGGGGATTATGATTCAAATGTTTTTATGTGGAATGTGGCACTTTAAAATGTTTAACGATTATTTTCTTCAAAATGTGTTTAATGAATCCTTTGAAATATCATATTATTTTCTTATTATTAATTTATTTTTCAAAAATAATATTTTATTAATCGTTTTTATGTTATATTAAATTTCTCTTAATTATCCATTTTTCTATGAAAGGGTTATTATTATTTCTTAATCTATAGATCATTTTTCATATGATTTTAATTTGATGGTTCCTTGATTAAAAAAGTAATTGTTTAAAAATATTTATATATTATTCAATAAATATATTTTAGAAGGATATTTTTAATGAAATAAATTGATTATATGATATATGTGGAATACTTTTGATAGGTAAAAAATTGGTGGGGCCCGGTTATAGGCATCCCCTCGATGTATCGGTAGTCTCATTAGATGAATGATTTTGGAAAGTTAGATGGGATTTTACACGAAATGTTATAAAAAATATTAGAAATGTTATGATGGTAATAGTACCATATTCCACGGAAATAGATTATCAAATAATTAATCATTTCCCATATTTATATTTTATCATTATTTATATATGCGACTTTTTCTTTGACATGTCTATGGATGCATTTTAATCTAATTTTATTGATTAATTGAAATGTGTTTTAGTTACATATCATTATATATTGATTATTCTATATATTTTTTATATAAAATTTCTTATGTTATCAGATATTTACCTTCCCATGTTCATTTTTCTCACGATTTCATTATTTCTTCCATTTTTATTAACCTTATAGAACATATGATCTCACCTTGTTATATTTCCATTCCCCTTGTTCTAAATAAAAAACACAGAATAATATGTCAAGGATATAGTTTTTTTCATTTTATTAGGTACCATGTTTTAGTTTTATGTTCTAGTTTATTATAGGTGTCATGTGTGTAATCTTTCCATTGAATAATTATAAACTGATCTGTCCTTTGGGATGTGGTTCCTTGTATTTAGTCTAATGTAAGGAACTAATGCACCAACTCTAGGATTCTTGATGGGGTGTAACACATGATATCGATATTTGATTTCATTTTTCATTTCCAGGTAAAAGGTCTAAAAACATAAAACCAAAAGAATTATTATAGAATTTATAGTATTTACTTTAGTATTATATTGAATTTCTAAAAACCCATTATAAATATCATGGTAAATCATTTTACCAAATAATAATAAAATAATGAAAATATAAAACATATATAAGAAATCATTTTAAACTATTAAATTTTTTTAACTATATTATTAATTTATTACTTATTATAAGAAACTATGAATGAAAAATAATCAATTACTTATCAAAAATACATTAATCTTCTTAGATATTTTGTTTATGAAAATCTAATCATATAATTAAAATAAAAATAAATATTATGATTTTTTGAAAATAAAATCTAAAATATTCTGACGATTTTATTCAAGAAGTATTACATAAATTTATATAAAATTAATTAAAAATAATTTTCACATAATCATGTCATTAAAGGTATAATATTTGTTTAATTCAATCACTAAAAATATATATGACTTTTTTTAGGGTTTATTTAATTAATATAAAATTCAATATTATATACTTTTTTAATATCATTAAATAGATTAATGTTCCTAAATAAAATTATCATGTGATCTAAATAAGTAAGATACTATATTTTGTTTAAAAAAAATTATATGGGAAATATAACATTATAATGACCTGGAATAAAATCATTATTTTTCAAATAATTATTAAAAAATAACATCACATTCTCGAAAACCCTTTCAGCAAATAATTTTATTTCAAAGTCATTCCTTATTTATAATTAAAGAATGAGGGAATCCATAAAATAGATTAAAAAAAATTCATGATGTCCACATATGGTAAATGAATTTTTCCCTTTAAACTACATAGTATTAAAATAAAAACTACATTTATATATGTAAGAAACCTAATGGATGATTATTTCACCACATTAGAAAAAAAATTGAATGATTAATTATTTCCCTATATGATTTTTTTGTTATATATTTATATTTTAATGTATTATCATATTTACATGAATTTCCTTATTTTATTTTAGAGATCTATTTACAAAAAAACATATTCTAATTTTAATTTTTAACAACTCTAAAAAAATAATTTTTTCAAGGGAAAACATTTCTTATTTCATATATGATGGCCATTAGTTAGAATTTTTATTATTAATTTATTATGTATATTGTTAATGTTAGTCAAGAAAAATATCAGTAATGACTATAATAATTAATAAAAATCCATTTGAAAATACATATTAGATAACATAATAAATATTCTTTTTTATCACTGTCAATTATGTAGTATGGCTCATAGTGAGAGTATTTGGAATTAAAACAATATTCCTTATAATAATGATGATTTTTAAAATTATGATTTAGATATATATGAATATTTACCAATAATTATATACCTATACAACAATAAATATTGTTTTCAAATAATTTTTTTGTTTTATTCTTATTTTATATGAAATATTCATAAAAAGTATATCTTTGATATTGATAAGAAATTTTAAACCATGTTTCTAAAAACCAAAATATTTATATGTTAACATACTTATATTATCTTGAAAAAATATTAAATTTATTTATTATATATTTTAATTTTTATAGTTAATATATTCTATCTAACTGAAAATTACTATTAAATCATAGAATTTTGATCGATCAACACAATCTTTATAATGGGTTTTAAATCCTATTATTGAATAGAGATACCTATTTTTTATAGAAAAGAGAATTGGTATGATGAAACCATAAGTATAAAAGAAGTAGGTATAGGAAAAAAGGTTAAACCCTTTAAGGATAGTTATATTTATTTACTAACGAGAAATATATTATTGAGGTATTTCATCAATATCATGTATCTATGTATAGAATTATTGTTGATGAAATAAAAAACAACTAGGAAAATAAATATAAACCCTTTATGGTTCTTATAAATGTCAATTTATTAATAACTAAATTATTCCCCTTTTGATTACACTCCTAATAAAATGAATTATTTTAATATTTTATCTAAAACATTGAAATAAAAGTTTCTATAAAAATCATATATTATTCTTCTCAAGTAATTTTTATGTTTCTATGGATTAAAAACACTTTTTCAATATATAAAAAGACAATAGAATCCTTATAACTAGGATCATCATGTTTAAAAAACTTAAACACTGTAAATGAATAGGTATAATGTGTACTAATCAGTGAATATGGTTATACATCACGTTCTATATTAATAGATATATTATGAAGATAATTACAGAACATTGAATAAATGCTTCCCTTAATGGAATGACTTAATCACCCAGTTATTCTTTGGGTTCCACCTTGAAGACCTATTATTACAGTATTTATTATCAGCTGAAATTGTAAAAAAAGATACATTCAAGAATGGTATAATTCATACTGAAATACAATTTTTGGATGATAATAAATAATCTTATGGATTTTTTTTATTTATATAGGCCTCAAGGATTATTCTCATGTCAGACTAGTATTGGATACTACATTTTCATTTTTTTTAATAAATGGATCCATTTCTTATCAAATCCCTTTATAACCCATGCTGATAAATTCTCATATATATTTAATCTCATGATACAAAATGATAATAAATTATATTTATAAGATTTTAATTTGAAGCATTTATTATTGGTTTCTATCATCAATTATAAGAATAATAAGATTTGTTCTATTATAATCACATTTGCTTATAATATAATATAATTTACACTATCAAAAATATATTTAGTGTTATTGAATCATATCATTTTTTCATGATATGTGAACCATTAATAAAAATCTTCCTTTGAGTCCGATATTCCATAACATAAGGCACTTATACATGTATCATTCATCATGATAAGTCCCTAAATACATCACATGTACAATTTTTTTTTGAATTTCTCTATAAATATCCCTAATGGGAAACATCAACATGGATTTTTTTTTCATTTTACCATATATTGTACCATATATATAAACTCATAAATCCATAAACTAAATTTCATTTGTGTGTCTTCCAAAATATTTTTTGAATGATTCTATTAACATCACAATATGTCAACTAATAGGGATTACATAGTGAATATATATCCAAAAATCTATTTATAAACACACTAATACAAAATTAAAATTGTATTCTTTGTTTCATAGAGATTAATCATCATTAATTAAGCTCTAAAACATTACCGTACTGGTCTATATAGTACATATAAAATATTTAAATTTATAAATTCATAAATATAAGAAACAATTATCCCTTAACAATGAATTTGGGATACTCGAAATATAAAAAGGATCTATCAGGATATCTATTAAATACATGTATAATTACTCATATGTCCAAAAATATAATAATTAATTATTTATTTATTTATAAATAATATTATAATCCCTTTGTAAAAGGATTTAGGTGTTCAAGGGACATGAATTTTTTGAAACCCATAAATCCCCCAATATGTTATTGATTCACATATAATAGGCAGACCCAATTGATAAATAAATATTGTATTATTCATATAAAAACATGATAACATGAAATATACTTGATCTAAAAATATAAGAACAGTAAATTTAAATTATAATATTATATCAACATATATCCTATTTCTCTCTTAATCTCGGTTCTAAATATCAATATTTTCATACGATATGGAAAATACCATTTTGTATAAGCTTACACTGATGAATAATCATCAACATTCATAAACACCTACTATTGGTTAAGCAAGAAAATATCATAATAAATGTATTAATGTATGAATTATAACACATAATTTATTATTAAACCCAATCTAAAAATATTCAATATGAAATACTCAATAAATGAATAAAAAATACATTGTGTGTGGAATGTTATGTGCTGTACTATTTTAAATATTTAGTGAAATTAACATATTTCTCCCCCCATTAAAATATTTTGTATCTATATTTAATATCCCACTAGAAAAATACTTTATATATATATAATACTATAATATTACCCAACAATCATTGGTTAGAATTAAATTCGTCTCAAACTTTCAAAAATCAATTATAACTGCACTTAACAAAAAAAATGAGACAAATGTGTAATAATTATGAATCCATGAATATTTTTATAAACATGATATATATATATATATTATTTTAATAAAATATATAATCAAAAATTATAAAACTCTATATGATAACCACTAAAATACTATCCCATAATATTGACTAATATATCAATAATATGATTAATATAGAATTTTGAGTATTGTAAAACTCATTACATTACTATGTAATTCCATCCACTTGTTTTTCATCACGGTGTAATAAATTTCATCCCACATAACATTTATGTTATTTAATTCGATAAATTAATTTATATTGAATAATTTAAAAATATAAGAATCGTATTCATAATGAATAACTCAATGACATTGGTATTCGATCATTTTAGAATAAAAACCTGAAATTTTTTTATTGTTAACAGTGACAAGAATTTATATAACATCCATGTTGAACTATTTCAAAAGGAATAAATCATGAATATTTGTTCAATATCAAAATATACTAAAAAAATAACTACTGGAACTGTTCATGATTATTAGGATCATGTTCTAAAACATGATGAAAAATCAGTAGGTATCGATATTGAAATCATAGAAGCTATGAGTAATGTAAGAACCATTTTAATAGTTTCTTTATAGATTTATTATGGTTTTAAAATGTTATATATAAATAAAGAAAATTTTATTCAAATTTAAAATAAATAATCATTGGAAGGAAACTGTAGTGGTTTGGTGATAAATAAGAAATCAATTTTGATCATGGCCAATTATGGGCACCCAGTGAATATGAAAATCTGGTGGAATTGGGTTAACTAGATGGTCCCCTCTATAAATTGTTTGGTGGTGTCATATTTTTTTTAAAAAAATTAACTTAAATATTGACTTCATAATATATAAATAAATATAGAATAATTATTTTTCAGATGGATTATATTTTATTTCAAAACCATAAAATATCTTATTATCATTCTAGAAGTGAATGAATGTTTCCATTAAGATTTTTTAACATTTTTTATTGAGTAAGTGGTATTTGAGACTAAATGATGTGGTTAGAGTGTCTTATTAATCACATATTAGATAAATTAATATCACTAGTTTATAAAATTCACATAATGTTGTAAAATTGTATATTTGTAAATTTTTTAAATGGTGTTTCTTGTACCAATGGTACTATAAAAAACAAGTGGTATCAGGAACTATTTTCTAATAAGGGTATGAAAAATTGGAAAAAATATCATAATGTAACCTTCTTACCAATATGATTATTTATTTGACAGGGAGTTCCTTATTTTCGATGGTATTGTGTAGGAAAATATAATGATTTATATTGTAAAATTCAATGAGGTGCGAATCTGATTCTAGATTATATATATAGAGAATTATAAGTTACATATAGAACAATGTATTCCATTTTATGACTGAAAATTATATGAAATTCATAAACAAGAATGTTTAATCCTTTACTTGAAGGATGTTTGAGTGATAAAAATGTCATTGGAATGAAATATTTTTATAAAAATTCCAAGAGGTTAAGAACAATGTAGAGTGAATTAAGGAATTTGATATTATTTGTAAGAAGATAGTGATTATTTAAAAAGATTTCATACTAGATAGGATTTTAAATATTATAATTTAGAAATAAATACATATGACTGATCAATTCAATGATGTCAAAATGATCTTTAGTTATTTGCAATAGATATAAGTAAATTTTTTCATTCCAACACATGATTTGATGCATCTATCATCACTTATTGAAGATTAGAATGTGATGTATCATTCTATAAATAATAAATTAAATACTATAGATATTTTTTTGAATATGTGAAAACCTATGTATTTTATAAAATATAACACATTAAAACATTATTAATGTCCATGATTATTAATGTAAATATTTTTATAGAATATGTGTGTATGTTTATATGATCTCTAAATATATTTTATATAAAAATTTATAATTTTATTATATATTTGTTTTAATTACTCATTATTAGTAGAATAAAATAATATAGATATAAATATTTATATATTTGTGTGTGTATAAAATATAATATCTTGGATATCGAGGTCGATATCATGGATGGGGTGGTAAGAATAATGCATGAATTTTGTTTTTCTCATTTGTTTTAGTGGATTATTTTTCAGTTATACCCAACAACTCTAATATTTACATGGTTTTTTTTTATAGTAGATTATTTTGGGCCTTGGATTGTATACAAGGTTTAAGCATTCATGTTATAAATTCCTATATATTTTTAAAAAAATTGCTTTATATTAATAATTATTCTATGGAATGTATTGAATGTGATGTATCACAGAAAAACATGATTATTTATATTTAGTTTAATATTCATAGATTTTAAATAGTAATTTTTCATATACTATATTTTCTTATTTAAATGTTAAACTTCATATTTACATATTATGAATTCGATGTAATGGACTTAATTTTTAGTTTCATCATGAAAATATTCTATTATGGTGTAATTTTAATATTATTTATAAATGATTTTATTTATAGGTAAATAGTAGTCATAATTGTTTTTATGAATACCATATCATTTATGAAATCATCTGGATATTACTATAATCAAATTAAAAACTTGTGGAACTTCTATAGACACCTATTTATTATTACATTACACTCAAATAATTCTAATTATAAATAAACTAACAAATTACACAATAAGGTTAAAATGTTTTAGTGTCTTGGGAAAACTAATCCCATACATAACTTTTATAACATTAAATAGAAACATTTATTTAATTACTTCTTATATAGCTTTTGATTGACCCTTGTGTTCTTGTAAGTACATGTAGTCTCTTGAGGATATACATAAAAATGGGTGAGATAAAATCCCAGTAGAAGGATATATAATAAAATGATACAATATAACATGGGTTAGGAATAATCCTTATCAACATAACATTTCCTAAATCAGAATCATGTGAGGTGGAATTATAAAAAGACTTGTAAAGTTGAAATGTGTAAAAAATGAAACATATATTATTAGTGGTCAAATAAAAAAAATAGTTGTGAAAAAATCATGACCCATTTTCATGGATATTTCACTTTACTAATTAGGTTCTTCACATTACCGAATTCATTGAAGCACTATAAAATTTTTGGGGAACGTGTCACATCATAATATTTAAATTGCTCTATACAATATGAGGTTCCCCCATGACATCATAACATTTAAATTATTATTCATGAAACATAGAAAATATATCAATAATGAACATAAATAGTCCATTGAATGAAGTGAGTTTCATATCATAAGAATACATTCTTAATCAACGAGTTCTCAAATGAAAGGGTGTAATAACATACTGAATGTAAGAATCATCATTCTTTCGTTATAAGTAAAATGTGTGTTTTGAATGAAGAGTTCTATTAGAATTTTTTTTCATAAACTATAGTATAGAACATTTATATCACAAAAAAGTTAATATAATGATGTATAACATATTTTTAAGCAATTACCATAATGAAAATGGGGATAATGAAAGAAAACATAAAGAAATTGGGTTGGGTTTGAGAAATCCTCATACCTTTTGTTAGAAATATTCTTTCACATAAATAACCTATATAACAACCTTAGATTTATTAATTGAAATTAAAAAAATGTTTTGTAATTGATCATGATTCATTATGGTTTTATTATAGTATTTTATTTTCATTTTTATGAGTTATAGAGATTAAATTCATTGTTTGGGAGTGTTCGTTTTCATAGTTTTTATGATCAATTCACTTCTATACATGAATGGATGTTCATGTATGAAGAATATATACATATATAATTGTTATTATATGTTTTTAATGATATTTTAGAATATTAATGATTTTTAGTATTTTTTTATATACCATGATGATGATTTACTAGAAAAACGTTAATGATGGTCATTTGAGGTTAATTTTGGTGATTTATCTAAAACATTGAACTAATATTGATTTATCAATTAGTAATATGATTATAATTTATTTAAAAATCCTTAAAAGGTTTATGACATAAAAAATAAAAAATATAATTATCCAATTAATTGACCTTTTAACATCCTTGAAGGCATTTATGGAAAGTAAAAGTTCAACGCCCATAATGTCGGTAAATTGTCACATCACGGTAAACAATTTCTTTTTTCTGATACAGGAGAGATATGGATGAGTATAACGTTGAATATAAAATTAACATGATATAATTCCAATATATTTAATGTAATAGAGTTATCTTTCCATTTTTATTAATAAACCTTTGGAGAGAATTAGAATAAGAAAGTAAAATCAAAATGCAATTAAAGGAAATGATATAGGATGTACATCATTATTTATCCTCCTAAGATCCTCCACATGAAGCCTAGGCATCATAATTTGACGATAACAAGAGATTATAGATGTGGTGGAGATAATATTGAAGTTTATTTGAAATAATATTTGAAAGGGTAAAAGCTATAAATGTGTGAGGAGAATAACGTGCAAGGGGTGGTATTTATATTAGAGGAGAGGGGTGTTTTTTTAATCAATAGTTTGTTATTTTGATCAAGACAAGATATAGTGAAGATTATTGTGACTAAATATTTTAATAATTTCATGTGAGTTCAAACCAATGGTCACCTACATTATCCAACACTCATAAATGGGTAAATAATTCAGGTTTTTAACATTTATAGTACATTCTGGTATTTTACTATTCACAAATAAATTCATCTATTTAAAAAAATATGAAAAGATAATCTT
This sequence comes from Viscum album, assembly GCA_963277665.1. NCBI lineage: Eukaryota > Viridiplantae > Streptophyta > Magnoliopsida > Santalales > Viscaceae > Viscum > Viscum album. Next base: position 1,312,179,658 of record OY728126.1, on the reverse strand, counting down.
AATAATTTTTTTATGTGTATAATTAAAAAAATAAAATCCATTTTAGAAAAATAATTTTTTAAATATGATTAATTTATTATTAAATTAAAACAATAAATTACTAGGAAAATAAAAATTAAAAAATAATAACAGATTTTATAACACATTAAAAATATACTTAAGGTCTCATCAAATTATCGTCAAATAATAATACATATGAATACTAATTTATGAATAATTTTCAGGTTAATAAATATTATTTTAAATTAATTAATTATAAAAATGTAACTAAATATTTATAAATTACAAAACTACCAAAAAATAAATAATAATTTTTAAAATATTTACGTACTTATGTTATGATATTATTATATCATATTGTCACTAATATAATTTATATATATTATTTATATTATCCTTGGTACAATAAATACTCAATTGGATAATTTACTATATATAAGGTTTATATTAATATTCACAAGGCTATCATTACTATTCTTAAGGGTAAGTTACTTTTCACTAAAAAATATGTTTGTCCTATAAGACTAAAAATTTCTTATTGATCGAAATTGTGTTTGTCATATTTTCGAAATTCAAAACACTGAAGTGGAAAAATTATTTTTAATGTAATGTCTATATATGTCACATAGTATTTTTGTCGTTTTTTTTATTTCCAACATGAATTGGTCAACCAATTCATGCTGATATTTATTAAAATCAAAGAGATCAGTACAAGTAGGAGGTGTAAATAACTTACACCAGCATGGCGTGAAGGGGAAACAAGAAAAACCTGAACAATAGTAAGAAGAAAAAATAGCTCAAGTCCTTCAGAAAGTAAAACATGGAAGTTGATGTCCAAATTCAGCAGGCAGCCAGGAAAACGCTGCAGTGCACCTCAACAACAGTAAGCAAGAAGGGACCACCGGCTCTGCCTCGATCAATAATGTACAACACATTTTTCATAAGACATATTCAAGTAAAACATATCTTCATTGCAATAAGCATAAATAACATTAGTTAAAAACTCAAAAAAGAAAGAACAAAGATAAACAGGATACATGGTACTCCCAAAATAATATCAAAGTAGCATACAACACCACTCAAATGACAGTAAAAACTATATATCATTATTCCAATAGAATAAGCAGCTTGATGCAGAACTTATGATTTAAAGAGAGGATTTCACTCCAAAGTTATAGCCTTGAAGTCAAAATCAAGATTTTTATACAATAAGCCAACATCCTAATAAACATGCGCTTTCTGATTTCAAGGTATTTCTCAACAGTAATGAAACCATCGTGATATTTCTAGAATGTGATTGCATATTGTTCATCCATCCATTTGTCAGATGCTTCTCCCACTACCTCCTCATTACAGTAGGCATCCATGTATACGAGATAGGTATTCCATTCATCATATTCTTCAACATAACTAGATATTGAATTAGGTTGATCAACCACTATTGGGATTGTATTTTCTTTCTTATTGATGTCAAGAGATCATGTCACTATTTTAATTTTGAGGCTAAAATAGTCTCTATGCTTATTTATTTTCTTAGGATGTGGGTTAATGAAACCATCAATGTCCACAATTGGTTTTTCCCCTTTCTTAGCGCTTGAGTTGAGAAAGCTTTCTTCAATCTGACTAAGATTTTCATCATCTGTAAGCAAGGATTCCCTAGCATTAGGGAGTTCCCCTTGATCCTTATCTTCATGGTCATTTATTTCACTTTGATTCCCTTGAACTTTCACCAGGTTGGGGGGAACATTGCAATCATATTTGGTGTTAGGAAGAGAATTTAGAAATACTAAAATATCTGTAGGATGGATTACTTGTTGAGAAGAATGAGAATTAGTTATCAAAGGCTCCTTATTGAAATCCGGATTCTGCTATGCATTATCCAAAGAGACAACTTTTTCTACCTGAAAAGAATTGATCTCATCCTTTTCAATTTACATCATGCCTTTTTCAATCCAAGAAAATTAGTTAGGCTCAGTACGTGCATTTATAGAGTCGCAGTATTTCGGGTCATGCCCGAGCCTAAGACAGGCATAGTAGTAATTAGGTAACCGTTCATAAACAACATCCTGGAAGAAACGAGACCTGCCATTCTAAATCCAAATTTGGGTAGTAAGACACTTATAGACGTAGATTTCAACTCATATTCTAGCTACTAAAGGTATGTAATGAAGCTTCACTACTAAATCCATCCTCAATGGAGTACCAATAAGCTGAGAAATCGGAAACAAGGCTTCATGTTTGAAAAGGTGAAGCGGAAAATAAGGGAATCCGATCTAGATCTGGACTATGGGAGGTTCAAAGTAGGGGTTGAAGTACGGGATCCATTTGAGAACATTCATAGAAAAACCTCCAAAAGACCATGATCTCCATGCCCAATGTCTATAAAAATAACCTTCGGAGGAAAATCGAGGCACAACATTCGATGCATTCAAAAGTCCGAGATGGAAACCCGAAACTCCAATTCCTTCAAGGGCAGTTCTTAATAATTTCAAAGATGGTCTACGGTATTGGAATCTTACAACAAGAAAACATCTAAAGTTGGAAGTAAGAAGGTTTACCTCATCTGAAGAGATGTAAATCACCAGTAGTCCACAATGAAGAAAGTGAAGAACCTTACCTCTCCTGTCTAGAATCATTACTAGATTCTCTTCATAAAAGATATCATCTTGACCTATAACACCTCTTAGTTTAGTATATAAGAGGGATTTGGTATGTACTTCCTTAGGAGTGATATATGGAATGCATCACAAATTAGAGCCAAATTTGCTGGATATTCAAGCAGATAAGCCATAGATCCTACATAATCAAGGAACTCAAATGGGAAAATGTACCATATATATTGCTTCCCTTTCGTTCCAAATTGCATGCCTCTCTTCCATGGTGATATTCAAAGGAAGAATTTGTCTCCAATTTAGAACATGAAGACCCATCAACGGTTGTCAGCAAAACAATTTTTTCAACTATGAACAACCTTGATATGTTGCTGGATGGATTGATCCTTATCTATCATATATTGTACATGATCTGGTCCAAGTAGATTTCATTCTCCAAATTCAGTCCAATAGGATGAAGTTCTATATCACTTTTTATATAGAGATTCATATGGAGCCATTTGAATACCTGATTGAAAGCTATTGTTGTATGAGAACTCAACAGATGGGATATAATGATCCTAACCACCATTAAATTTTAAAGATTATTCTCTTAGAATATCATTGGGCATTTGAATATTCATCTCAAATTGTCCATAAATTTAATGGTGATAGGTCATTCTAAAATTCAATTTAGAACTCAATGTTTCTTGAATTCTCCACTATTCCTTATATGTGAACCTTCGATCCTGATCGAAGACAATTGAGAGTGGAACCCCATATATTTGCATCGCTTATTTTACTTATATATTATCAAGTTGTTTATGTGGAATATCTTCTTGAATAATGGAAATATGAGTAGTCTTGGTGAGTTCTTCCACCATAACCCATATTGAAATAGTTACCTTGGATGTATGCATGATACCCATGATAAATTACATGGTGTACTTATCTCAATACCATATGGGTATAAGAAATGGTTTCATAATCCCTTTGGATTTTTTTCACTCTTCTTTAACATGTTCGCATATCATGAACCTTGAGATATATTCTGAAATCACTTTATTCATGTTATACCACCAGAAGTGTTCTGAGAGTACATGATACTTGTTGGTGATATTAGGAAGGATAGGGAAAGTTGAGTTGTTTGCATTGTCCAACCGTTCCTTCTCTATCCTGAGTGATTAAGACACATTGATCCTTAATCAAAACAGAATTACACCATCATCATTTATATAGAACTCCTTCAGATACCCTTACTTTATAGTATCCACCCTCTTTGAAACTTGGGATTCTCCTATTAGGAATCCTTAGTCATCTCTTGGATAGATAGATGTAAATCATTTGGGTGAGGATGTATGTATTCATGGATGTTATGATTTATATATCAATGATTTCTATGTCCCAAAAAGATAGAGTCTTTCCCAATCTGCATTATGTATAGAATATCATCATCTTTTATACTTATGGCATTATATACCTTGTTCTCCTTGTTGGGATGATAGATAATAGAGAAATAAAAGCTTTTGATATGCTCAAACCATCTCCTTTGACACATGATGAGATAATTATATGTTAAAATATAAATTAGGATCTTGTGATTGGTATATATGTCACACTTCTCACCATACAAGTAATACCACCATATTTTCAAAGAAAAAATCAGAGCTTCTACCCATATATTGTCTATAGAATATTTATGCTTAGGTATCTTCAACTATCATTAGGCATTGGCTATCAAATTATCAATTTTCTTGAGTATACAACAAAATCCTTTCATGTATGCATAATTGTATATCCCAAAACATTCACCGGTTTTTGTTAATATTAGTACAACTATAATGATCATCCATCTCATTAATTCCATGGATCATTCCAAACGTTCATCCATCCAGACATACTTTACCGATTTTCATTTCAACATAGTTAGTGGGATTGATAATCCTGAAAAATGTCATATTAAACATTGATAAAACCATTTAAATCGAAGAAAAATATGGTTTTAAGTGGCCCTCCAGGATCTGGTGAATTCATTAATTTCCATGAGTTATGAAGGCTCCACAGAAATTCCCTCACTTGTGGGAACATGTCCCAAGAACATGAATTTCTAAATCCAAAATTCTGAAAGATGAACATGGCCTAAAACATATCCTTCCTCAATGTCCCCAAATGTACTCTTATATGTTCTTCATGTTTCTTCTTTATCTAGTAGTAGATAATAATTACATAAATAAAACTACCAATAAATTTTTGTTGTAATGTTTAAAGAAAATATTTATAAAATACATGAATATTTCATGGGCATTAGTAAGCCTTAGGGACATCACTAAAAACTCATAGTGCCCATACCTTGTACAGAAGGAAGTCATCTCAATATTTTCATTATTCCCTTTATATTGATGATATCTAATGTGTAGATCCACCATTGAAAATTAATAAGAACCTATCAACATATCAAACATGTCATAAATCATTGGATGAAGATACATGTTCTATATAGTTATCTTGTTGAGTTCTGAATAATTTACACATAGCCTCATTGATCCATCCTTATTTTTTAAAAGGGGAACTGGCACACCCTATGGTGATGCACTAAGGTGTATGAATCATTTTTCAAAACTCTCTTTTAGCTGCATCCTTAAATTCTCCAGATCCATAGTATCCATCATAGAGGGACACCATGAGATAAGAGTTTCTCTATGTTTGCATTCTGTCGATAACTCCACCTAAAAATATGAGGGTAGTCTGGGTAACTCATTAAGAAATACAAAAATGTATTCCAACATGATGGATATTTCTCCTAGGTGGATAATATACTTTCATTCAACCTTCGGGGTGAGGTATGTTTCTTCATAGGTAATCAACATTCACACCATTGAAGGAATTTTCAATGGAGATTCATCATCTTCCTTGCATTTGTATAGGAGCATGGGGTGTTTTGGAATATAAAATCTATCTGATTTTCTTGATAGATGGTATGTGATCAATATAATGAAAACTAATCCATCCTAGTATAGATTTATATTCCAACAAGGGAATATTCTTGATATTTTATGGAATAATATTCCCACGTATTCCGATTATTGAAGACTCCAACAATTGGGTTGCAATTGTTGAACCACTTTGTGATTTTCCAATATCTTTACATAAAGGTTTCGAGGATTTGATTCAATTTCTCTAGAAATAATATGACATGTAAAAGAATACATATAACCAAAATCAAATAATAAATCTTCCATTCTTGAGTAAATATGAAGTGTACCATTTATGACTTCATTTTCATGATCCCCCTCAGAAGTATTGATAGAATAATCTTTCCCATGTTCCAGTCGATTTTGTGGCAGATGATGCTAATTACCCTTGAGATATTTATTTATAGTGCAATTAATTTTATAGTTCCATTTCTCCCTATAGACGTAGCAATGGATCATGGGTGGTGTTCTCCTATACATGAACATATTGTCGCACCTTTTCTTATATTTTGGGCATTCACGAGAATAGTGGCCTTTTAACCCACATTTCAAGAATTTCCCCATCAATTTTTGGAAGTTCCCATGATGATTTATTCCGCATTTCTAACATGTGGGTTATTGATTTTTCATTCCACCTTTTCATTATAACCTCCATATTTTTTTTCTTGTCACCATAGCCAGGAGACAATTCTCCAAACACCAAGTCCACATTGAGAGCACATTGAACAACATTTTAATAACTCATAATGTCTTTAATTTCAATATAATATGGAAGTATTGTTCTTAAAACACTAAAAATCTATCATTTTTATATAATTTTTATAAAAAACATGAATTGCACATTTAAATCCCTATGAAATTTGATTTGTAGGGCGTAATAGATTCTCTTTCCTTTTACATCAGCTCTATAATTTCACTCTTCATATTAGATTTAATAGTTCGAGGTAAATACTAATTAAGATAAATTACCTTAATGTATTCTCACTCCATATATTCAATTTTTTCCCTAGTCTTGGCGTTCTTAAGTAATCTCCACCCTTGATCAGTCTCTCCCCCAAGAGGATAAACATCAGGATTCAACTTCTATGTTTAAGAAAACCAAAGCACTAAAAAGATATTTTCCATAATGTTGACCTCTATTCCACAACTAGTGGATCAAAAGATCCACTAAATATTAGTGGTCATATCCACTTGAAGAACATGATTTCTAGTTTCCCTGTTGTTTTTTAAGGAGGAAATTAAATATAATTTATGTTATTATTCAAAATATGTGATATATGGGTAAAGATTTCTATTGAATTTTTAATTATGCCTTAGAAATCATTGGGGATGACATCTTTATTCAATGAATTTTCCCTTCTGTGGTTTGTTGGCCTTTTTTCTTCAATATATGACCATTTTATAAAATATAAATGTTAGAACAAAACATAAGTCAACAAGTCCTAACTAACTAATTTATTATTATTTTTTCAATCAATTCTAATGGAATATATTGTAGGATAATTATTTTTATTAAATCATCATGTTTTTTAAATATACGTAGTCTCATACTAAATGTTTTTATTAAGGTTCTATAATCCTAATTCCAAAAATATCAAAACAATCCCTTAATACCAACTATCAAAACTCTACATTTTCTTACATTAATATTTCATAATTTTAATGATAATAATACAACAACATTACACAATAAGGATCCAAAGAATTAGTGTCTTGAAAAAACTAAGACAATAAAAAACATTCACAACATAAAACATTAACATTTACTTAATTCCTTCTTCTCTAGCTTCTTATTTTCCAATGTGTTCTCTTGAGTACATGTATTATTTTGATGATATACATAAAAAATGGGTGATCTATAATCCAAGAAATTGGATTGATAAGTATATGAAATAATATAATATGGGTGGTCACAATCCTTAGAAACTGGACATAGTAATGGGATAATAATTATGAGAGTAAGAATTATGAAACTACTTGGAATGTTGAAATGTATAATAATGAAACATCATGATTAGTGGTCAGCTACCAAACATAGTTGTGAAAAATTATAGCATCATGTTCACACATATATAACATTAATCATGAGGTTATTCACATTACCAAATTCATTTTAGCTCTATATAATACTTGGTGCACCCATCAAATCCAATCATTTACATTGCGCTATATAATTCAAGGTGCAACTGTCAAATCATAACATTTACATTATCATGAACTCCACATAAAAAATATATTAATAATAATAATAAATAACCCATGGAGATGAATGTATATAATTTCATTATACTACCTTCATAAAAAATGGATTCCCAAATTAAAGGTAGTAATAACATTCTTCATGTAAGAATCATAAACATTCATTTACTAGTAAAATGTTTGTTTTGAAAGAAGAGTTCTTTTGGAACACATTTTGTTTGTCATAAACACTATTAGAATAAATTTATATCCCATAATAGATAATATAATGATGAATAAATTATTTTTAATGAACTACTATACAAAATAAGGGGTGAAAGCGGGATACCCCAAAGAAATTGATTTGGGTTTAACAAATCCTCATACATTTTGTCAGAAACCTTATTTAATGTTAATATACAATATAATATAAATATATTAATTAGTTAACTACTAAAAAATATTTTTATACATGAGTTAAATTTATTATGGTTTTATTATGTGATTTTATAGGCAATTTTATGAGTAATATAGTATAAATTTATGGTTCCGGAGTGTTCGTTTTCTTACATTTCATTATGAGTTCACTTGTATAAATGAATAAAAGTTTTTTTATGATGTGAATAAGAATATAAAAGTGATATAATATGTTGTTAATGATATTTATTATGCTTAATTGATCTTATGAATGGTATTTATATACCATGAGGATTATTCATTAGATAAATGTTTATGATGATCATTTCAGGTTAATTTTTTCAGTTTTCCGAGCACTGTGAAGTCATTTTTTTTATTATTTATTATTATAATTATATGTTATTTAATGAACATAAAAATGGTTATAACATTAACATTAAAAAATAAGCATTTAATGGTGTTATTATCATCCCTTACAGAATTTATGGAATGTGAATGTTCTTTACCCATGATGTCAATAAATTGACACTTCTCATACACTGAAGTCATTTTTAAGATAAAAGATATATAGAAGGAGGAGTTTAATATTATATATTACATTAACAAGATATAATTAAATTATATTTAATGTAATAATGTTTACATTCCATTTTGATTGTGGGAGGAGAGTATAGAATATGAAATTTAATTAAAATTTATATTAATTTAAAAGAAAAGAGAGAGGATTCGCCTCTAGAATTCTCCTATTGAAATCATCCTAAAAGAACCTTGTAATAGTGTTTGGATGATACCTAAGGATCATAGAGGTGGCGGAAGGACTAAAGATTTGTATTGGTAATAATATAGGCTAGTCTCAAATATTGAGAGGTGTGAGGAGAAGAGTGTGTGAGGAGTGGTAATTATAGTGGAGGAGAGCAGTGTTTTCTTATTATTCTAATCATTAGTTTATTATTTTGATTAAGAAAATATATATTTTGGATTATTGTGTCTATAAATAGTAATTATTACATTTCATATCGAAACAATGGTCACATACATCTTCTATTACTCATGCAAGACTAAAAAACTCATGTTTTTGGCACATATGGTAAATTATTATATTTTCCAATTCAACAAAAAGCCATGTATTTCAGAAAATTCTCAAGAAATCACCTCAACTATTTTTTAATATGTAGACTTAGTAATGGAATCAATTTTATGAAAAAAATTATAAATATTTACAATTTCATTTTAAATTAAAATCATTATTTACTAGGAAAATTTAAAATTTAAAATTATAACTGATTTTATAAAACTTAGAGAAATTTCTTAATGTCTCCTAAGATTATTGTAAAATCATAAGACAAAAAAATATTATTTTATTAAAGAATATTGTGAAATAAATTTTCTTTTAAATAAATTAATAAAAAAATGTAATTAAATATTTATGACTTACAAATATACCAACACTTAAGGAATAATTTTTAAAATATTTAGTTATATATACTATGGTATAATTATATGATATTTCCACTTATAAGATAGGTAAATTTTATTTATACTATCATTTTCATGATTACTATTTACATGGAAATTTACTTTTCATAATTGTCATATTACTATTCATAAGGTTAAAATTTTTATTCATAAGGGTATGTTACTATTCAGCGAAAAATAATGTTTGTCTTATTAGACTCCAAATATCATACTGAACACAACAACATATGTCAAATTTTGAAATTAAAAACAATTATGTTGATAAATTATGTTAAACAAATAGGATATAAAGGCCACATTATATTTAGTAGTTCATTTCATCATGATGTGTCATTGTGTTTCTTAATTTTATTTTATGTGAAATAATTATAAGAAGGGAATTTACATTGATAAAAAATTAGGTAAATACAAATTCTCTTATAAATAAAAATATTTTAATTTAATCAATATAAAAATAAAATATTATAAATTCAATTTTATGTGAACATAAATATGAAAATATTTTTTGGTGTTGACATATATCTTTAACAACTTTAGAAATTTCAAATTTCTATCTTTAAGATAGAATATTGGAAGGGATACATATTTATAAAACATACATGGTATAAATCTATTGTAATCCTTGAGTTTATAATATATTATAGTATTTTAAAATTATATAACCAGATAATTATCAAATATTATACCCAGTACATGAAGAAATAAAAAAAATTAAAAACTATTATTTTAAATATGTTATGTTAATATTAATATGATTCAATAATTTTATTAACATATTTAGATTATTATGTCAATGGTATTAAAATATATTAATCTAATGAATTTTATATTGATTTGGGTGTCAATTTACTCCCCAAGAGGTGGTGGATGATGGTGGCTTCGAATTTCCACTTTTCATTTTATCAACTAGATCTTGTATTTCAAATGGTTAAATCCCCTTTTATATGTTTTATTATATAAAATAAAAAAACTACAAATATAACAAACCCATGATTTTTATGTTGTTTTTATGTTAAAGTATAAATATATGGAATACATATAAATAAACTAATGATACTCTAATTTACTAAAACATCATTAGTATTTGAATAAAATATTGAATAGAGTCTCATTTCATGTACACGGTCTAAAACCTCTTCCCACATTACAGTCTCTATAATAATGAGGTATATAAATATTTAATCAACAAAAAAATTGGACTACATAATTTTAATCAATTATTCAAAACAAAAATACATGTTTCTTTTCCATGATGTAATTTTCCTCAAATTAATGACCATTTATGGTATAAACTATAAGTATTTCTTTCAATCCAAATAATTTTTGATATTTAGTATGACATATTCAATTCACTAATATAGATATTAAATAACAATTTATTCTCTCTAATCATAAATTGTTTCTCTTTATTTTCATTTTGTTTATCTATATTTCAGTTAAACACATTATATCTTCAAAAAACCAATACAAATTTTAATTTCAATGTAGAAATTAAAATAACCTCTAACATATAATATAAATTAATTGAAATTCACCCCTTATATCATCTCCAATACTAATATCCACCGTAGAATTAAAAAAATGTAGTTATAGTTTTGAAAACAACTAACATACCCTCATGATTATATCATATAATCACTATTATTCAACACATGAGGGAACCTAAATCTTGGTGATATATGATTCTACAAAAAATTAAATGTCATATTATATGTTTTAATCTATAAAAACCTTAAACTCTATTTATTTCCTAAACTTTTCAACGCATCTTTCAAAAAATACAACAAAAATATTTACAGTTATACTCTATTTTGCGATATTAGAGACATAAATAAATTATTTTAAACTTAAATTACGTAGTTGTTATTTAAAAATAAAAATAAAAATCCTTACTCTAATAGGTCTTATAAAAATACCTAGTATCCTTGTTGAAATAATTAAAGGAAAATGGCAGGTATGAAATCTCAATAAGGGAATGATTAAAATAATTAAAGATAGTAAGATAGAAAATATATGTTATATTGACAAAATGATAACATAATATGAATGAAAATAAAAATATACATATATAATAAGGATGTGATATCATAAGATTATGGAATAACATATTATTTTAATAAATTATTAAATTGTTTGAATATGTTGATGACTATAAATTAGGAAAAAGAATATAGTTCTCCTAGGACCACCACTCATTCACAATACATAGTATCATAAGTAATGAGACCACTACCAATTCCAATAATATTATATTATTGTACACCCTTCGTATTTTTAACATGTAAACACATATTTTTTCCATAAGAGGAAGAGAAACCATTCACAAATCATATGAATGTTAAAACACATGAGAATGATATTTTATTTATAGTTATTTCTAATGGAAAACCGAATCGTATATCGTAATAATATCCATCTGAAGTTGGAATTATATTATTTTTTTAATTTATAGTCAAAAGAGAAAAAAATTCATGAATATAGAAGTATAATATAGAAAATATCTAGAAATTGAATTAAAAAATTTGAATTGTTAATGAACCTCCTACATTATGTTTTTAATATAGATTATTGAAGTATTAATATAATGATGAATATAATTATTTTACATTTGAAAAAAATCATAAGAAGTAATATTTAATATAAAATAATTTTAATATTAAAAATATATTTATGGTTAAAAACATTTAATGGTTGTGTTCGTCAATATAAAAAAATAAATTATGTAGTTACCCTAAATCATGTTTACATAAAAGAGGTAATTATGAAGGGAAATTAATACATGTGGTAGCCCAAATAAATAAAGGCATAGTAATAAGGGAGATATATTTGTATATATATGGATCATATATATATAGTATGGATAAAATATATGGAAACAACTAAAAGGTAATGTGATAAAAATGAAGATAATGTGTACCATAAAATAAACAAGTGGGGTTTAGAAGATTTATTACCTTGAGACCAGAGTCACAATATACGTACACCTAAATCCATAAAAATAATATTATTTTAATTATAAAAATTTTAGAACATTTTATATTTATAATTAAATTTATAAGGCCGGTTTATCATAAATTTTTATTTAATTATTTTTTTATCGCAATTAGAGTGGGCAGTTTGATCAATTTCACTAACACCTCCTTAGTATGAAGATCGAGGTAATTTTATTAAAATATATTCATTATCTCAATAATATTGGGTTTCTTTATATATTATTATTAAAATAGAAAAAATCATATCGTATATTTTTTCATAATTGACTCAAAATAACAATTGTTCCTCGATTTGTTCTTTTATTGATTATAAATATTCAATGACTGATTTTTGTTAATATCAGGTATATATTGTCTTATATTGTAATATAATTATATTATTACTCTCTTAAATATCATGTTTATACGATAAGAATATTTTTTCTTCTCTCTAGGTTAGTTTTTGATGGAAATATGATTATGGTTTTGATAGAGGTGGTGGTATGCTTGTACGTATTATGACTTCAATAATTTTATAATTAATTTGGAGGAAAGAAAATTCAAATTAAATTAGAATATAAAAATTTGTGTATATTAGAACTAATAATTTTATCATGCTCTACCATCCATAAAGTTTTATGTGAGTTGAAGGGGAAAAATTAAGAGAAAACAGTTGAGAATATTTCATCTCTAATCGGATGTAATCTGTTAGGTATCACATTAAGGCCACTTGGAATAGTCAATTGTATTAATAAATTCACTTAGGTCATGAGAATAGGGTTTAGCAAATACTTGGGTAGAGTTGTTTTTGATATAAACAATTTAAATGACTGTATAAATGGGGTTCTGTTGAGCACATTTAATAGGTTAAGGGAATGTAATTTTGGTAAATAAAAATTTTATTATAAATAGAGGACATGTTTCACATGGAATGAAGAGAAAATGTACAAATATAATAATTTGGTTCCGAGCTAAGGTATATAATCCCCCATAAATTAATATTAACATGTTTTTTCAATTATATTTTAGTTATTTTAATTTTGATTTTTTATATTTATCATTTTATCTTTTACCATAGTAACTACATTTTATATAGGATATTTATTAATTTTTTATTAAAAATATTTTTTAACATAATAAATAATTTGTAGATACATATTTCAATTATGAAATATAATTTCTTATATTTTATTTATTAAGGTGATAAAATTTAATTTTAATTAATTATTATAAATCACATTAAAATAGTCATTAGAAATCTATGTTTCTAAGAAGAAAAATTATATTAGTGTAAATTAAGAAATATTTTTTATTTCCAATACATTAATTAGACTATTAAAAACAAAATATGTTATACATGGTTTTAAAAATAATTGAAAACAATAACCCACAAAAATAAAACACCATTAATTAAAATGATTAAAAATATTTTCATTATAATAATTTACATATTAAATTTCTAAATGACAAGTATCAGTTTCCTAAATTCGAAATAGTATTATTTTTCTCCATTACTATTTTTCCCTTGAATTTTTTTCTATAGGATTTTATAATAAACATGTTTCATGTAAAAATAATAAACTAAATAATATTAGTAAAAAACTATATTTTTTCCATTTCCCTAAAAATTATTTATTTCTAAAAAAATACCAACAATTCATACTATTTTAATTTTTAGTTGATGAATCCAAAAAATCAATTTAATTTTATTAAATAAAATTAATATCATTAATAAAATTTAATATTATGTATAATTATAAAAAAATAAATAAATACCATCTTAAGACAAATATATATTAGTGTATGAAATGAATTTAAAATTATTACTCACCACAATATAGCGTGACATTCTAATATTTATGATATTATCCAAATTCTAATATTTATAGAAAATGTAAAATTAAGGATATTATTTTATTTAAAAAAATATCTATATTACCTAAAGATATAGACATATATACTTAGATAGAATCTATTTACATATAACTTCAAAGTCATAAAATTATACATCACGTAAAAAATTTATCAACAAAATGTTATTTCACAAAATATGATAAATAATAAGGGTATATCTATTTTATTTTCACTTTAAAGTCCTATGACTATTATTCGAACATAAGATTTATCCAATGTAAATTAACAAGGTGATATTTCCTGATTCAATGAACAATTTCTCTATTGTCCATGATCTTATTCATTATCTCATTTTAAGGGAGATCATTCATTAATTATACAAGGACCAGATTCAGTATTGGATGGAATTCATTTATGATCAACTTTATGGGGGATATATGTAACACTATATTATGTAAAAAAATTATAATTTCATGATTTATGAAAGGGGTCATTCTTTATTATGTTCCTATGATAATTTATCTTTATATAATTAGATAATTATGAATTAAAATCACATTTAAAAGTGGAAACATTCATACATATTCAATTTTTCTACAAATATAAGGATTTAGGTTTACAATTGTGTTTCATTTATTATTTTTTTCTACTTCTAATATGTTTTAAATGTATAGTGAAAAACCATAATTTAATTTTCACACATCCTTAGCTCTTATTAATAAAAATTATAAAGTAGGTATTATAAAAATAAACCTCTCTAGGGGATAAAAAATTGAGTCTTACTTTTCCAATGAATAGTATGAAAGCATCCTAAAATGGTTGTTTTCACAATAAAAAAAGGATCACCTAAATTCCACATATACACACGGTAAAATAAAAAATTAATCAATGAAATAATTTTTTCACTTTGAAATAAAATAAAATCTTTAAAAACGCATGAAATATATTTAATTCAAAAAACATTATATTATTTACACACCATTCACCTTTTTAAAATTTATAAACTTTTCATTCATGATTATATCAGTATATTTTATTTGGATCCCAAAAAAATTATAAAACAAGTATATTAGGGAATCATATTAATAACCCATGTTTATCCCATGTAATAAATATCTAAGGCCAATTTAATTCCATTGGATTTACCTTCCATGTTATCCATATCATTATAATCTTTAAAATAATATTCATTACCCAATTAATTGTAGATACACATTATTATCTTCCATAATCTTATGATATTGGGTCCACAACCATCATCTTGAATCACTCTCAAGTACAATATCATGAATAAATGTTTTTATGATTTATCCTTTTTATCAAAACACATTTGAAAAAGTATATTAAAAATATACATAAACAAGTATTTCAATTATGTTTAATAATGAGTATACATATCCCATTCATTGTAAAATTATTTTAGGAAAACATTCTCATAAGAAGAAGAATATGATCAAATTTGATTATCCATAAAAATATATAGAGTACTTTTTATAATTAATAAAAGGTATGATAATAAAATATATGGATAATAGTGATTTGGATAGAGTAATTTCAAATAAATCTTTAATGTGAAATCCCAAACCCAAAATCTTATCTATCTTCATACAATATCAAAATCCTAAATACAAAATTTTAGTTAGTTCCTAACATTAATAATAAGCTAATTCATTTTAATTCCATCAATAAATTTATTCCACTTCATTATGTTATAATAATTAATTACTTATTGACTAAAATTATTAATTTAAATTTGGCTGTATTGGGGCCTCTCTATTTATAACCTCACAAAAAAATTAGTGTTGTGACCATGGTTAAAAGAAATCATTTATCATCATATATAGTATATAAAAATATTTTCAACTATAATTTTTTCACATTAATTTTTAATTTTAATCCATATATTTAAATATTTCATGAAAATTAAATTACCTCATTTCCCGGTGATGGATAAACGCATGTATACCTAAACGTCATAATCATTTATACACTTGAGGGAAAATGAATAAATTAGAAAATATTTTAATTTCAAAAATTAATATTAAATTATTTCAGTCATATTAAACTATTAGTTCAGCCCTTATTAAAATAAATTATTTTCAATAATTAAATACAAATAATAGAGATATTTGGAGGTAGTAGTTTACACAAACACATGTGTGACCTTATCATTCCCAACTGTATTGAAACGTAAGATTTTATGTAATATCTCATCTTTAATAAAATAATAAAATTTGTTAAAAGTGTTATATTTTGTCATTTGATTCATCATTTTACAACTATGTATGATATAGAAATGAAAAATGAAACACCTCACTTCAGAGAGAAGGCAATCCATATATATAAATGAACAATGATTTTATATGCGATTTGATGGAAATAGATTTGAAAAATTATTTATCCATAAAAATAATAAAATTTAAATATTTATAATAACAAAATTTTATTATATCATCATGGTTTTATAGTATTTAATAGTGGATGGATAAAAAAATTAGCAACAAAATACCAAGTTAAAGGTTATAAATCTTTTTTTACAAAATCATTTAGAATACACCTTATAATTTCATGTTTTATGATTTTGGGGATTCCATTACCACTAATAAATGGTTATAGTATTTTTTAAGTTATTTCTTAAGGCTACACTCTAGATAAATCATTTAATTTACTTATACAATCAATGATAGTGTGTGACATTTTATGAATAAGGATGGTAGAAGACATGTAATTTTTGATGTTTTAAAATAATACAACATATATTTCATGGAAAATTGGAACTAAAGTAACTAAATATATAATATAAGGTGATAAGGTTATAAATACTCTTGTAATATAATATTTAAGATCATAATTTTTGACTTTTTCATTTACTTATATCATCAATTAATATTTCTACACCATTATCATTATAACTACTTTTTTACCATAGTAATCATTAATTTTGAACAAATGATATTAAAACAATAAATAAATTATTACTTGATTATCAAAAATATAAGAACTATATTTATTGAATCAGTTTATATAATTTTTAAAAATTACTCTTAGTATATGATTTGAAAATATAGTGGAAAAAAGGATTAAAACAAATTATTGTTACATTAATTAATACAATTTTTAAAAAAACCATTTATATAAAATAATTAAAATACACTGATTTCAATTATTATAAATTAATTGTGAATAATATTACATTAGAAAAAATAGAATATATAATTGGAATTTGTATATACATTAACAGAATTGACATTTTTTATAAAAATAATATTTTTTAGTTATTCTCAAAAGAATAAATACATTCAAAAATGATCCAAAATATTCACCCTATGAAAAATTTGATATTATGTTAATATTTTTAATTTAAAAAATAAAGAAATTTAAATTTTTAATTAAACAATATAATTCATAAAAATAGATTATTTTTTAAAAGACTATTTATTTTTTCAAAGACAATTTCATTAAAATTCATATACTGAATATGACTCCATAAAATATAATCATTAATATTACTACGAAATGTTATTTATTTATTTTTAATATTTGATATATAATATTTTTCCACATTAATACTCTTTTGATAAATTAAATCCTCAAAATATTATTTATTACTTTAACTTGTGAGTATATTTTTTTCCCCACATAATTTTCTGATTCTCATGTTTATTCCTCATTCATGTAATTCTTCAATAAATACAAAACCTGGTGAATCCGCTTATTTTTGTGTACAAACTCTGAACCAAAAAATTATGTTTTTTTATCATTTAAAATATCATTGTGCAGTAAAAATACCTCCGGCCACAAAACATGAGATTCATCTTGTACATATATCCTTAAATTAAAACATAAAAAACGTCATGTAACTGAGTATAACTATAGGTTATGGACACTCAGTATAAAAGTGATCCCACTTTTTCTAGTATCTTATATGAACTAATATATCATGGAAATAATTTTCCTGTATTTACACAATACGTAACAATTTTTCAAGGTGATGTTTTAGGAAAAATAATTCACAAACCACAAATGAGCGATCATTCATTATTCTAAAAAATATTTTACAATTTTCTATGATAGTATTATATTATGTTGACTCATCTTTACATACATAACTATATCTTTTAGAAATTCTAAACCCAAATAATTTATTTCATCAGCTTCATCCAAACACAATTTTTTACCATATTTTTTATAATCCCAGAAAATGTATAACTTTTTGTCTTGAATGACACTAATATTATAAAAAAATTACATATGTGAATATTGTTGATCCTTACATCCTTGATAATCAAATGCGAAATAAAAATATATATCTTAACTAATAATTATAGTACATTCTGACTTTCCATTAGCATTACAATAAGAATATTTATAAAAATTTAATTCAACACCTAAAAAAATAGGAGGTGGATTCAATAAATTTTGTTTAAATATTGAAATAAAACTTTATTAAATAGTGATGGTAACTCTTTGTAATCTTCATACCTCTTTATGATAATTTCAATAATGTTGATCACAATTCATAGTAATTCAAACAGAAATAGTATTTTATCATTTATTCAAATAATCAATAATAAAACAAATCATATTATTTCAATGTGATGTATCTATTAATACCACAAATATATGCATATATATTTATATATTTAATTTATATGCAACACTGGAAAATGAAAAATCATCAACTTCGGTAGTTGTCATTTAAATTTATCCTGTTGAAAATTCTATAATTTCTTATCTTAATTAACGATGAATTTCTTCATTCTACCCCTAGCCATAATAGTATATACAGTTTCTAAATATTTTAGTGATTTTGGGATAAATATAATAATGAAATATATTATCTTCATGTACTTATTTATTCATTGACTAAGAACCACAATACACTCACAGCCTACTTCAAATTTTCACAACATCTTCTTAATAATTTTATATTCAAGTATCATTCACTTCATAATATTTTTTAAATTTTTTTATAAAACATGATCTTAATTTTTATAATTAATATATCGTTATTTCAAATATGATAGAATTAATAACTAAACCAAAATAATGTTAGTTCCAAACATAAAATCTTATAAGAAGAAATTTGTTAATAGGTAACCAAAGGGCCATGTTCTAGAAATATCATTGTTAATTATATATTATCTTTTCAACCTGAGGAATTAGATACTCTTTTTTATTACATAAATATAGTTAATCTTAAAGATAATATTTCTTATCTATTCTATCCATCCTCTCTTACTCATGTTCCACTCTTTTAGTGAATATATAAATTAAAATTCAATTCTAATGAATATATTACAAATTTCATCCCATAAAAAATATTACAATAAATTTTTGAATTAAAAACCCATTGATTAAATCCAAATATCTTATGTATGGCAATTAAAATACATGAGTTTCAATTGCTATGTAGCATAAACAGTTACATGATTATCATGCATCAAGTAAAGAAAAATTATTTCAATGACAAATCATATTACATAAAAACTACCACATTACATTGTTTGGTGGATAACACAAGATAATTAAAAAATATTCATTTTAATTGATGAAGTCATTAATAATATTATTTTTTATAAAATAATTTTACTCGATTTCGTGTTAACTTTAATTGAATGAAATATAAAGGCGTCTAATTTTCAAAAAATATTAGTATTTAACTTCTAATCCAAGAAACAAATTTAAACTTTGATACCTTTTTTGTCTTTAATATTAGTCAAAAACATTATCATTAAGAACATCATATGTTATAGCATCTTATAAACAGTATTCCCAAGTGATGAAATTAATTTTTTCCAAAATTTAGATTCTTTGTAATTTCTATAGAACTTATTGTTATTTAACTTTTATAGAACATTCTATATATGTTCTTTATATTACAAATAAATTTTAGAGTAAATAAAAATATAATCAATGTAAACATAGATAAATTTCTCCAAATACACATAGATAACACTATTTATAATATCCATAAATTCAGAAGGTGTATTCATCTCCCTGAAGGGATTATATTTGATCTTATAAGGGGCATAAATACGAAAAACGTCAAATTTAGAATATCCCCCCACATCATATTCAGATGATGGTACCAATATATTATTTCATTCATAAAAAAGTATACTTGAGTTGATCAAATAAGATATATAGAAGAGGAAATGGAGATTTTTTCTTAATTGTGATTTTATTTAGTTCTCTATAATAAATTAAAAGCCTCATTGAACCGTAATTATTTTCTTAAAAAAATTATCACATTAAGGTGAATTGATGAGGTAAGTGAAACCCTTATCAAGAAACTCTTCTGGTATTTTATTAAATTTATAAATTTCTACCAGAGCTATGAGATAAGGTTATTTTCAAATTGGATTAAAATTTCAACTAATTCAACAGTAAATTCAACATCACTTTTAGAAGTTAAACTATAAAAAATATATTGAAATACAACCATATATTCATTTTTTCTTTTCAAACCCCTAATTTCAATAGGTTCATTAATTTCACCAAAATTTATTAGGTAAATTTTAATCCCATATTTAATCATTTAATCAATATATTGATATTTTAGTAGAGATATATGCAATTTAAAATATATATAAAAATTAAAAATGAATTATTTATGTCAACAATATAAATTATAATGATAAATGAAAAAATAATCCATAAACATTTGTACATAAAAATAAACTAATTATATTACCACATAGTTTTCATGAAATCCCATTCATCAGGCAGTGATATTAAGGATACAAAAAATTCTTATTTCCATAACATTACATTATGGAGTTTTTACAAAAAGGTATGAATTCATTTCTCGATATGGAATTCCCATTTTACAATAATTTTTTTTTCAATAAAAAACAATTTTTACACACTCAAACAAATAAAATATTAGAATAATATGAATAAGAATATAATATAATTTGAACATCTAAATTTATTGTTTTTATATCTATTTAACTTGTAGAAATAGAATTTGTCACTCCATTTGTATTTCTGTCTTCATAATTTTACATTGAGTAAATAAATTTGGATTGGTGTTATCATAATTAAAAAAATCATTACAACTGAAACACATAATTTTTGGACGACTATATACATTCACATTACTTTTCATATTAGAAATCCTTTCGTTGAGGTCATGATCCAAATGAATGAGATTACCAAATTGTTACCAAATTATTGATCCTATAAAACAACATTTAATATATTATTCTACCACATATAGACCATTTTAGAGGATTATCTTTAACATTTTGAGTTTTATGTTTCTCCATTGTTTGACACTGTTCTCGTATTTCATTCATTTTTTAATAAATTTTTATGTTTTGAAATACTCCATCTCAACATTCATAGAACAATAATAAAAACTCAACATTGAATTAAAATTAATGAGACTACTGTTCTCTTTTATAACATCTTCTAGTACTTTGAGAAATCATATAATTTTACTCTCATGGTTTATAATGAAATTTCATGTATACCAAGCCAATTTGGTAAAATATTCTTCCTAATTAGCAACAGATTTTCCTTCCAAATATTTCAACTATAGAAATTAATATTACATACTAATCCAATAAAAATTAGTAAAATAATTATCATGAAAATGATCCTTAAAAAATATAATATGTATGGAATCTATTTAATCTTCTTATATAGTGTTCTTAATCCGTAACCATCGTCTATTGACATTACCATCATGATTTAAAACTCCAACAGTTTCCTTTTGATTTTTTTGACATATAACTACATAAAATAACATAAAAATTCATTAATATAGTTTTCAACATGGAATAGGATCAGAGATTAATTAAATATTATGTTCTATAATTCATGAAATCCATTATAATATGCATGTTCCCCTATATATATTTTTGTCATTCTCTGTAATGTTTTTGACTATTGATCATTTTTGAATACTGATTTATAATTTCCAAAAACAATGTTTTTTGATCTATTCTATGTTTTTGATTCAATAGGTTATTACCCACTTGACTCTAATGTACAACATATACAATGTTTCCTCTAGGGAAAATAATTTTGAAAAAATCATTGATTATATGTTGTAATAGGGAAATTTTCAAATATATATAATGATAAAATTACCATAAATTGGAATATCTTATAAATATCTTTTGAGATCACTCTAACCACTAAATATTTCTATACCATTCCTAAGATAACAATTATAACACTTATAATCATAAAAAATCCATAATTAAATTATTTATAACATTTTTTACACAATATTAAACTCACTAGACCCTTATAATTTATAATTTTACATATTTTAGAAAACATTACCTGATTAGGTGGACAAATCATAATAGAGTAAATTTTTCACCATGAAATATGGATTTAAATTCACACCACACCATAATAAAATGTAAATTTTCTACATTTAAAATAAATTAAATGATAAATGTTTTGAAAATGATATAATTATTAAACAACCATTGATACTGTGAAAAATAATTAAAAACATGGGATATGTAAGGAAATTATCTATAAGGGTTATCGAAATAATATTATCCTCTTACTGTATTAAAAATTATGAAAACATAGAAAAATTTTTAATTATCACATTATAAAAACATTGAGAACATTAATAAAATATTTACGCATGATAACAAAACCATTAATATTTGAAAGCCATTAAACACCATTAACATCGTTGTAATTCATCTAGGAAACATGTTATATATGAGAAATAATGAAGAAGTTTCTACAAAAGACCAATAGTTCAGATATTAAAATTTTATAAACTATTATTTTCACATTTATTCATAATACATCAAGAATAACCTTATAATTAAATCAAATAATATATAAGTGTATCACATTCATAGATAAATTTCACTTGTGTTTAACGTTTTTATAAATAATTAATGACTAATTAATTCTATAGTTATAACCTACCAGTATATCTCTGTGTTTATTCACCTAATAATCCTAATATATACCTAATGAATTGAATATAAATATTAAGAACACCCACGACTATGGGATATTTCAGGATTACCCATTATTATCTATAATTATATAATTCCATGTCATGAATAATCCATTTGTGATATATATTTTTTATTATAAAACTTATGAATTTCCATTTTAATACCACAAACTAAAGAAAAAACCATTTTCATGTAAAAATAAAGAGAAATACCCCATTATTTTGAAATATCATTAGGAAAAATATTTATAGAATAATGATAAAATTAACTTTTTATAAAATTGATGAAAATATTTTGGGAATATTTTTAATGAATAAAATCAATTCCCTTCAGAAAAAGTGGTGATACACCCAAAAACTTAGCTTCATGATTTAGTACTAAAAACATGTCTTCATACACTAGAATTGATACAAATTGAGATGGTCCTATCATTATAATACATATATTACTATAATATAAACATTAAAAGTCATAATTAATCTCATAATTATAAGAATGGAAAGTGTTTTTCTTTGAGTATAAGATAAATAAAAACATTAATTTATGTAATATATAAAAATTTCACAATAATAAAGGAACACTAAACTCCCTTCTAGACTTCTCATAATTTATACACCTCTATATATCCTAATGAAGGTATCAGCAAGAAAGTGGAGATCTCAAAATCATATTAAGGGAAAAATGAGCATTCAATCATGGTCTATTCCATACTAATATGATGAATCAGGATCAGGTGAGAAATATCTTACTAAAATTACATTGAATAATATGATATTTTAATTTGATTGGATAAAAGAACATGTAATCTCAAATGAAAAATCATGTTCTATCAAAAAAAATTTTAGATTCATGAGTTATTTAAAAAAATCATGGATCAAAATATAAGGAATAATATTTATTAAATATGGGTTTTTAATAAAAATAAAAACAATTATATAAAAATGTGTTTACTCAAAAAACATTTTTACTAGACCTCAATCAGATCAGTTTTATCAATCGATGTTGATGATGTTATAATATTTAAATATTTAATAATTTTGAATTGTTATCTAGTTGAAGTATTATTTAAAAAAATATTTATAAATTTTTAATAATTTATAAAAGGGGAAATTGATATTTTATGTATTTATCAATAAATCAACTTTAGATCATTTAAACCACATGATCATTTTATTGAATAAATCTTTTTCCAGGATCAATATCTATGTTAATAAACTAATCAAATGTATATTAAGATGTAATTTAAAGATAATTAAAGACATATCATTAATAATTTTGGTGATATGATTCCCAATAGAATAATAATGAATAACAGTTCTATTATAACACTAATTCAAAACAAAAACAAGTTTACATACCCAATATAAAAGAAATATAATAACAATCATATATAAATTTGTATAATAATTATTAAATAAATATTTAAATGGTTATAAATATGAATTTTTTTTAGAAAAATTGATTAATATTGTTATTCTTGTTATATAGGATTGTGTAGTGCATTTTAGTAAGAAATAATTACATGTTAGGATTTCATTGTCACATTTTTAATTCCATAATGAATTTTAGGAATTTTATGTTCTCAACAATTTTATAGAGTTTTTTAATACGTAATGAATGTACTTTTCAAAAAATCATATTATTTTTATGGTTTGTTATGTATGTTTTTGTTATTCTAATAAATTGATATCAATTAAGATGATACCAAATTTGGAAGGGTTTTTTTAACTATCATTATTTTATAGAGTTAAAATACATATAATTAAATATTAATCTTCCAAGTTTGGTTCCTTACATAATGAGATATTATGATTGGTTTATTTATCTTTCTTTATTAGTAATGAAAAAATTCATTCTAATATACTTTTTCAATTTATTTGGTAATGACATGGAATTGGAATCCACTCAATAGTATCCCAAGCATAGTTTGTTACACAACCTCAAAAAAAATCTCCCCAAATTACAAAGGAATATTATTGTTAGTGAAGGTATAGGGGAGTTATTTTAGAGATTATTCCCTCGTTACTATAGTATATCATAGTGTAATTCAATCACATTCAATATCTGAAGAAGGTACAATATACAAACAACATATAATATAGACAAGCAGGACAAGAATATATAATAAACTATAATAGTTGCATATACCCTTGTGCAGACGATACATATATCTATAATATAGCCAATATAGGTAAATAGAAATATAGAAAAATAAACGTATTCAAAATCAAAAAATCATAAAATATCTTTTGTAGCATCAGATGCAACAACTTGGTCTCATGGTCCCATGCTCCAAATCTATTATCCACAACCACTATTTTAAGTGTGAAATCCCATGTCAAATTTGGACCCATGCTCCAACATATTAGTATATATTCCCATATTATCACATAAAACCATATTATATTTTTGGTTCCCCATGTAGGCCTAAATAAATTGTGAGATAAGTATCCCCGTAGGTTTCCACCCATAGATCTACAATGTTCTAGGCATCACAATTTAATATTCTAAATAGGTGAAGTAACATCTAATTTATGTGTGAAATCCCAAGTCATATAACTACTACAAAACATGTAATATTAAATAAAATCTCAAGGATCCCTACAACATGAGTCATCTACTAATAAGGTAGAAACTAGAAATATAGACAAACAATATAACATAGTTTTACATCCATCCCTATCCATTCCACAAATCCTTATCGAATAATAAAACCATATCAAGAACAAACGAAATTTCCATACTACAATAGTAATATATCCCACGGTCGTGCCAAATAATAATGTGTTGCCCACAAAATGCATTGAAAAATGGCTTAGAATACCATTTCATACTCAACGAGTCTTTATAACATCTTGATGGAATATCGGTATAAGTACTTTTTGGAGACCTAGGAGCATGTGTACACACAATTCCTATGGGAGTCCAAGCAAGTCGGGTCCAAGGGGTAGCCCAACCCCAAAAATCCCACTAAATCAAGACCAAAGGATAATTATCAGATAAGGATTCAACTTCCACATTCTAGATCCATTGTGATCCATCCATGGAATATATTTCAATCATCAACCATTTCATACCATTAAAAAAAGTCCCTATAATATGAGTCAATAAACTCATATAAACATTTACATTCAAAATAATTCAATGAGTATACCGACTCAATTAACCATTACATCTCATGAGTATACCCACTCATGTATTCCAATTCTTTTTAATCAAGTCACCTGGGAATTCCCACCCAATTATCACAAATATTTATCTAACACATCATATGGGTATACCCACCAGTTAATCAAAATTACCAAAAAAACATTTAATTAATTTAAAAAAACATTCAATTATACCCCCTCATTTAACAATGTCCATTTATGTATTTAATCATGTTTGGAATCAAATATTATGGTATCATAAGTCAAGTGTGTAGGATATCCCTTATAAATGTAAATCAAGCACATTAAATAAACACTAGAATTCCTTGAACAAGGAAAACATGAGTTCACAACCCTTGGGATGTTCATAAAAGGTAAAAATCAATGAAAAGGTATGGAACAATGAATGGGTGGCCATGGGATGGGGAAAAACAACCAAAAAACTAAATTAACCTACTGGAATCACTAATAAATCCGATTTCATCTATTTCAAATTAACATTTCAATTCCGAGCCCATGCTAAAATGTTTTGCAGGCTCCAAAATGGACGATAGATCTATAAATCATAAAAAGTCGAAAGAAGGGAGTAGACCACATAAATTAGCTTGGTATTGGATTGCTTATCTTGTATCAAGTATTAATTCATCCTGGTATGGATAAAATCTAAATAACAGATGAAGAATGAGAAAATAATGCATAAGAGTAGGAATCCATGTAGTATAGTTGTTTTTCCGAAGAATCAAGAAAGTAAAAATGAAATCAAAGAATTATTGATTTGAATATAATGTGACTATAGGTGTAATAAATACAGTTAAGATGGGACAATATCTGAATAAACTATAAAAGAAGGTTTTCAAACTTCATAGAGAGAAGTATAGGGTTTTCTATGAAAAATAGAGGCATATACCCCTTTTAAAAATCCTTCTCGAGAAGTTACACAATGTGTAATTTCCGTTCATGTCCTGTAATCCATATTTTTCCTTTCATAGAGAAAACCCATTACATATATTTAATGGTCTTGGCCAGACCATTACACGTAGCGATATTGGATTACATGGTGTTTATCCCAATTACGGATTATTTAAATGGTCTACAATAATTACACATCCTTACAGCTTCTTCTTTCCCCGAAACAACCCATCCTACCCATGGCCCAACTTTGGGTCTAAGACTAAATATGATTGTAAATAGTATTTCAAATATAAATGTAAAATAAATATACCTAATAAAAAACTAGGGATCTGAGAATCCCCCCTAAAGATATTTTTCCATGAATTTATCTCTATAGGGTGGTAAAGATTCATCTTAAAAAAACTCTAGCCACTGAGCATATACATTAACATCTATCTCTGAAATCTCATTAGATTAATGGCCATGATTCCATATAACATATATTAGAAGAAATGAACAACATTAGTGAACCCTTGTGATCCTATCAATGATATGAGTCAAATCCCCTTTAATTGACAAAACAACCTATAACTCAAACCTCATTGGGTTCAAAAGCATGATACATGTATGAATGATAATAGAGTATTTGAGATACGTATAAGACATCATGCATAGATTGGTACCTCTAAGGTAAATAAAACCAATATGATGTCAACCCAACACTATCTATAATCTCAAATGACCGAACATATTATGTATAAACTATACCCCTAATCTTGATCCATCTATGTCCCAACCTTGGTCAAACATTTAAAAAAGACCATATCCACGTCCTCGTGCTCTAGAAGTCATCTACCGCAATCAGAATATTATATTTGATGAGACTGTATAGAATAATTCTTCTTTATGAATCATGTAGACCAACTCTAAATTCTGATGCACGATATGAGGTCCCAGTAAAGATGCCTCACCTACCTCTAGCAGCACTAGGTTGATTATCATGGCCTACCATAAATAATAAAAAGGAACCATTTGTATCATCCACAAATAACCATTATGTTGGAAAACAAATCCTGGGGAATAGTCCTGTCCATGAGCCCCCAAAATCACGGATGCATCCTCTCAGCATGTCCTCTTGAATGTTCAACATATTCTCTGACTGACAATATTTCTAATGGTTATATGTTGTGATCAGGACCTGTGTACCATGAAACCTATGAATACTATTCCAAAAAATGTGACGTAAATCCGGAACCCCAATTCAAAAAAATAGTTTGTGGGACACCGTGAATTCATACTATCTCATGGATATACATCCTTCCAAACTCATCAACATTGATGGTCTTCTTTACTGGAATAAAATGAGAAATCTTCATGATCATGTAAACAACAACACACAAAACATTTTTTCCTTTTTACAACCTCAATAAACTATTCACGAACTCCATTGTTACAAAATGATGTTTCTAATCTTGAATAGGTAACTATTGTGAAATATTGCATGGTCGTCGATCTTCTTTCTCCTCCTTTTGATGTATTGAACACCTCATAAAAAACTAGCTACATTTTTTCCATTCTAGCCACCAGTCATGATGATGTAAGTCATGGTACATCTTGGTGACTCCAGGATGCACTGCCCATGATGAATAATAGAACACCCACATCATCTAATTGTGTATATCCACTGGAAAAAAAATGCATCCATGGATATTTAGGATCTCATCAATGCCTACTGCCCAACGAGGATGAGGCTCATCACCTTCTAAATTATCCTATAAAACTATTCCCATAAATATTATTACTTCCTCATTATTTTTATATTATATAGGGTAAATTTCAGATCGATGGATGATATATATTCCTTTCCCTGACTATAATTTCCCTCTAGATTCATCGTAGATAACAACTCCATACTCTTCCCCACAATACTGGCATGTTGCACTACCTATATCTGAGTCCCCCTACTCATCTCATCAACCACTCCATTTTCTTTACTAGGCATGTAGGAAAAATAAAATTCAAAATAATATATGTAATCCACCAACCTTCAGTATTTCCAATTCAAATCACACACAGTAAATATATACATAAAGCTTCTGTGGTCTGCATGCACCACAAAACACTCTCTATGTAAATAGTTTCTCTAATAGCATAAAGCATGAACAACTATAGGATGCCCAATATTGTGCATCTGGTAATTTCTCTCATGTTGTCTTTATAGCTGAGTCCCATATTCCATGACTCTATCCGCCTACATTATCACTTTTCCCAGCCAAATACCTGATTCATCACAATACATAGTGTAGCTCCTTCCCTACTCTGGTGGTATAACAATTGGTGTTGTTTTCAACCATCCATTTATATCCTGATAGATGGTCTAAGAAGAATCTGACCACAAAACATAAAACCATTCTTAGTCAACCCATCATCATTACTGATAAGTGTCACAAGTCTTGTATGAAAAGCATGAAGTAACCAAATATCCTCAAGAATTAGTGTGTGTAAAATTGATATTGGGTTTCTCCAAGGAAACTACAGCTCTCACCTTGATAGGGTTGACTGATACTCTTGTATCTAAGAATAAATGACTCCGAAAGTGAATCTAATCCATCAAAATGTGGAACATTTTGTTCATAACATATAATTGGTTATCCATCACTGTTTTTAAAATGATATCAACATGGTTGTCCTGGTCATTATGATTGTGATATTACACCAAGATATCATCAACTACAATTTCCTCAAATAATTAATGTAAGGATAGAACAATCGATAAATTGGTGCCATGAAAATTACTAGAGAATTCGTGAGACTGATCAGAATAACCAAATACTTTTATAGATCATAAAAGATATGAACGGTTTTTGAGGTATTTTTATTGGTGAAACCACTACTTGGTGATATTTGAACATTAGTAAATGTTTTTATAATACCTGGGTTGCTCAATTCTGATCAAATTGGTCATCTATTCATGCAAATGGATATTGGTTTTTAACTATCAGCTAATTCATCATCCAATAATCCACACATATGTTGTGATTTCCATCCATCTTTTTGTAAAAAAGGACTAAAAACCCACATATGTGAATGGTTTCAAGTAAACAACTTCACCTCCAAATCCTCTAGATATTGCTTATGTTTCTAGAACTCCATCATGGCCAACATGAAAGTAGAAATGGGACTAGATCAATGGAGAACTCAACCTATATTTTAATAGGAAACCCCATGAAATTTCATCGAAGAACACATCCCTAAAATGATCATGAACTGAATTAATATACCTCTAACTCACTCTCATATAATCCAAAATAATACTTGCATTCTAGGATGTCCTCCCACCCATACCATGATGCTCTGGTCTGTATAAACTCACAAGGACAACCCACTCACACATGTGAGTATACAATACACACTTTGGTGAAGTGAATGTAAACCTTTGTAGATAGTAATAAAATTTAGCTTGATAAACTTATGACTAGTGCATCCTATGAATGATTCCAGGCCCTATCATCTCAATGAAATAATGATCCAAGATGAATTTACACCCACCAACCTCATGGTGGCACCCCCTACACTGGCACATGGCATCCGTTCTATTTTCAAAAATTGTATCTACCATCAAAACACCCTCAAAAGACAAAACTACAAGCCCATGGTGTTTCACTAAAGTGGTAGTTATGAAACTATGGGAATAACCTATATCAAATTTAATGGATTCAACAGTGGAGGATATGATGATCGTACCTCTCAATGTAGATGGTCTGACACCCTTCTCCTTGGGGGTAGGTTGTATGGAAATTATCGGGCATGTTCCACAACCTTGTGACACAACCTCACTACCTGGAGTAGGTCCACTATAATGTTATGGTTTAACCACTATCTAGCTACCTCTTCCATAACCATTATGGAATCAATTTTTCTGGCCCTCACTATACCAGGTCCCTTCATAACACGGATCTAAAAAACCTTCTCTTGAAGATGATACCAGAGATGACCCCCTATAACTCATAGGTAGATTGACGGTCCAGAAAAACTACTACATGTGGCCCATCCTATGGAAATACCTTCAATATACTAGGATGCATGCACACTAATTCTTTATGTGGCCTCACCCACCACAATAGTGACAAAACACTAAGCTACAAGAACTCACAGCGTAACTAGATCTCAGATCATGGGATGCCTAAAAATGAAACTTCCTTCTAGAAGATATAGAACCACTAGGTCAAGAAACAACAATCACCTCCTCTATATCCCAATATTCCTTTAGTTTATGCTCTATAATTAGATTCTAATTCAAAATAACAATTATATAATTCAATTTGAACATGTTGACATGGAATTTGATAGCATGCTAATGAGCATCCTCGAAGGGTCTCCCACTCAACTGCCCATCAATAAGGTAAATCAGTGAAAAAAATACACTTCTATAATGTATAATGATTATCCAAAACTATCTTCCCACCCCAATAATGGTAATGAAATAACCATCATTATCTAGGAACAATGTCTTGAGTTAGAAGTCGTCATAGATGATGTTTTGAAAATCAGTCCACAAAATATCATACATCCCATTAGCCATGTTCAGAACATCCCACCATCACTTTTCACCTCCAAGTAGCATATATGTGGTGTGAACGAACATACCCTAATAAGGGATATCTATATTCTCAAATATATATAGTGTGGTCTCAATCCATATCTCAGTATCATGTGGACTACCATCCCCCAAAAACAAGAGAGGATTTTTTTGTTGGAACACACATTCCATCTCACCCATATCCATAGAAGGTTGAAGAGCTCCTTGAAAAGTCTTCATATTGTGAATAGTAACGATGTTAAACCATTTATTGTTATCCATTTCAAGTATAATCATTGTTGTCATAGCTAGTTGAAATAAAGATCCAACCACATCCCATTGACCTCTGCCTCCGGAGCAAGTTCATCACCACCCTCCTGGAATATAACTTTTGGTCTTCATGGTGGCAAGCCTCTATGATGCCAAACACACTCCTCAGAAAGGAATGATTTCAATGTTGTTGTTTAGAAGAATAGAACATGTAAAAACCATCCTAAGACCAATACAACTCCCACATCATGCTCCAAATCTTATGAATATATAAAGAACAACCCTAACACAACTAGAAACACTACTTATTTCCAACCCAGAAGATGGATCTAGTGTGAGTCTATATTTTTCATTTCAATATCATTTAATATCCATTAGTCAGAATTATTTAACTGATGGTCCACAATGTTCTGATCCATGAGGCCCCATAAAATTTTATGAACCAAAATTTATTTCCCATTTAAGAAATGCGCATCAAATTCACTATAATAGTTTAATTTAAAAGTTGTGACATTTTCTAGTTCATAAGTTCCAATAAACATTATGAATTGAATGATTATGTCATTACTATGTCCTCTACACTATGTATATCACAATAGTAGATAGAACTATCACAACACATATCACAACAACATGCATAATATAATTAATCCTAAATGAAATGGAATAATACATTGCATGTGTCTTCTAAAAAATTTATTTATGATGCATAAGATTGTATAATATTTCCTAATTTAGTTTTAATGGAAATAAAACCTAAAATTGCAACACTAATATCAATACAATCATGTTCATTACCCAACGTTGAAATCTAATCAATTTTAATAAGAAAAACAATAAAATCACAACATCAATCAGGGAAATTAGGATACTTCCTCTACAAGGATTATCTATACCCAAACACAACTCGTTACGAAATTCCATTTCCTTCTTATCCCTTTCTATTATCTCCAAACAGTAAATCAATCCAGAGAAAAATCCCTCTAATACCACTTCATAATGTCTCAGACTGGAATTCTAGTCAATAGTTCCCCAATCCTGGTTCGATTCATGGCCATTAGTGAATCTCCCCAAAAGCCAGAGGCTTCTGACAATAATTGAGGGATAAGGTGATTCATTATGGAATCTATGACCTCATTGTCAAAGTATATCACAAAGGATGTAAATCACATTAAATAGGGGAAGGAGGTACAATATGAAAACCTCATATAAAATAATCAAGAATGAAATGGATATATAATAATCGATAAGTGTCTCACATACCATGGTAAATATGATATATGTATTTTGAAAACATCCAATATAGGTACATTGAATTATAGTACAATAAATATATCAAAAATAAATGAATAACTAATTTTTTTCCCTTAGCATAGCAAGGCACATCTTAGTTTTATTCTCCCATGCTCTAATGAAATGACCAACAACAAGTGCAAGAGAAATTTCACCTATTATCACCTACAATCGGATAATATGTATGTGTCCTGAAGGATGGCCAAATAGTGTGTGAGATAATAATCCTAGTTGGTTTCCACCAAAATATGCATATAGTTCTAAGTAGAACAATTCAATATGCCAAAGAGATGTAGTAAGTTGTAATGTAAGTGTGAAATCCTAAGGAATGTAACTACTGAAAGAATGTAATACCAAACAGCCTCTCGAGGCTCTATCTAACAACTGTTAGTTCCTAGCAAGTTAGATACAGAAAATATAAACAAACAACATGGACTCAAAATAAAACTATCCATATCCTTTCAACACTTCCTTACCATATAAATAAGCAATATCAAAACCCCATAGACTTATTGTACAACCACAATCATATATCCAATGGTTGTGTCATATAATGATGTGTAGACCACGAAGGGCCAGATCAAAGGTGTTGAAGTCCATAGAATCTGCATTGAGTCCTAGGAAAATCTCAACGGAAGCTTGGTACATGCACTGGTTGGAGTCATAAGAGAATGTGTACCAACATGACATATAATAGTCCACGAAATCCAAATCTAAAGGGTATCAAGGCCCAAGGCATCCAATAAAATAAAAAACCATGGTTTATAATCAACTAAGGATTCCACTACAATGTTCAAGATCCATGGAGAGACCTCCATGACATATATATAAATCCTCAAGCAGTTCATACTATTTAACAATACCTAACCATATGAGTCTACCCACCCATATAAAAAACTATATTAAAAACCATTCAACGGGTATACCCACTCATTTAAACCATTACATATAATGAGTATAACCAATCATGTACTCCACCTCTATTTTAACATATTACAAGGGTGTACCCACCCATTAATCATAAATATAAATTGATCCCAACACACGAGTATACCCACCCATAAAATACAATTACCAACAATTTTTTTTAAAGAAATGTAAAAAACAAATGAGTATAACCACTTATTTAACCAAATCTAATTAATAATTTATTCATGTAATGCATGGAATATTATGATAACACCAAGAATTGGGTAAACAAATCTTATATTATTATTAATCAACCACATTTAATTACAAATGTGCTTCCTTAAACTAGGAAAACTCAAGGTCACACCCATTGGGTACATAATCAATGGTCAAAACCACTAAAAAGGAATATTGTACCACATGGGTGGATTTGAATTAGGATAACACACTAAAGATCATCAGAAAGAACCCAAGGGAAACCATAAGAAGTCTGATTTTATCTGTTTCTACTAAAAATTTCAATTTTGAGCCCACACCCAGAAGTCTGGAGGGTGGAAAAGAAGGCTGATAACATTATCATTCATCGAAATCTAAAATAAATGTACATAACACCCACAATAGCTCAGTAGTTGATTGATAATCGTGTATAAATTCCTAATTTTTACTAGTTTGGAAGAAATATGATGAATAGATGATGAATGGGAAATTATAAAAAAAGATCCAAAATCCAAAAATTCTGTCTATTATTCCAAATAATTCATAATGGCAAAAAATGAATAAGTGAATTATAGATTCTCATCTAACATGACCAATGGTGAATTAAATGGATTCTGATTGGGTTCCAGATATAAAAAACTATAAAATAAGTTTTGTATGCATCATCGAGATATGTATATGGCTATCTATGAAAAATGGATGTCTCCAACTCTTTAGAAAAAATCTCAGGCAATTACATGAAAAATAATTTCCTTTTACATTGTGTAATGGGTGGTTTTCCATTCCTTGGAAAAACTATCATTGGCCATGAATTCTCCAACTAAGAATAATTCAAGTTGTGTAATATTATTACACAAAATGTATCCCACGTATTGATCATGTAATTGTCATGAAACCAGTACATGACCTTCCTACCTCTTCTTTTCGAAAAATTCCAACTGACCCATGGACCAGCTTAGGGTCTAAGGAAAAAAGTAATGTAAGAAAGTGTTATACTAGAAAATCCCAATATCGACACCTCAAGAAAGAAATAGGATCTAAAAAACATAATTAAAATTACCATTATATCCCTCATGGAAATAATTCCCACTAACATTACTGATGGTTTCCCATCACATTCAATATTTTATTTCCCACCAATATACTCTTTCATAATTGGAACCATAATTTATTTTATCCCCTATATCCTTCATAATTTTTTTAACACATTTTAATGTAATGCATTTCTATATCTTTTTAAAATGTGGTATTTCAATAAATGTATTTCAAACTATTAAAATGTTTCCCATAATTTGATAATAAAATGTTTTACATTCCTCTATAATTTTATTTGTGATACCATTATGTTTAATAATGGTCCCACTAATGAAAGTTACATTTAAATTTACATAATATTAAAATATTTTCACTTCACCATTTAACCAAAATGAATTTTCAACAATACACTGTCTTCTTAATTACAGTAAATATAAAATCATTTTCTAAAAACACTTTTATTATTTCCCCATGATTATCATATTTATCTATAAATTATATATTCCCTTGAAAGTTATTCTTCATTAATCACCCATTATATGTACATATAAAATAAATTTTTAATATTTGAATATTTGGTATCATTCATTAAAATTGAAGTGGTTAACTTTACAGATACCACCTTAAAAATTTATGAAACCAATTATTCATTTCATGGATTATAAATGATTTGTAGAATGATTTTATTTATAGTGAATAAATATATAAGGATTATTTATTTATTTTCCCATATATATCATTTTAATTCATTACTATTTTTTATATCTCGTGTGATCAAAAGGGTATATGAATGTATTTTTTCCATTAAAAAGTATAGATGGATATTTATCCAATGATGATGGGTACACATGGAAGATTATCCAAATAAAAAATATTGATGACTGGGTTTATCCCAGTCCAAATGGTACGTCAAAGTAACTTTCCAATATAAATGTAGCACCCTATTATATTTTTATAAGGTATTCCCTTAACCTTGTCATGGAATTCCCTATCGTTGAGATTGAGAGGATACCAATAATGGTGAAGTGATATATTTGTTGGTATTTCAACTTTAAACATCCTTCTATACAAGATGCAAGAATATTTTAGTCTTTTTAACTATGTTACATAGAGTATAATTGTTACCTGGTAGAATTTGTGGAAGATGATTCATGCTGAAAAATATTTCACATCGTGAATGGTGGGGTCATGTCTTGAATGTTTTAAATGATGGATTTTTAATTTGAGATGATGGAATTATTGTCCTATTTATAAAAAATCAATTTCATAGGATTTAAATATATTTCATTCTATGAAATGACCCATGTTTAAATTTTAATGTGGTCCAAGGGATGTTTTGTGAGAGATATTTCTCTTGAGTTCATGGATGATGAAACAAGACTCTACCTAGTCGATATTTAGAGACACTACTCCCCCTAGATCCATCTATTAGACTTTGTATCATCATTACAATGGTGGTGCATCTTTCTAAGTGTGTGGTCGGTCTACTTATTTGTAACTATTGATTGTGGTAGCGTTGATTGGTGGTGTATTTGGATCCATTGGTTTAATTTGGTTCTGTATTCTTGATTTCTCCTAGATCTGTGGTATGATCTACTTCCAGGGGCCTTTTTTCATTATTCATTGTGCAACATTTATTCTTCTTTGAGGTTTATATATTTTCTCTCTCACGTGGACCCCTTATCTTCTAAATTAATTACTTTTTTATATGGATTTTATTATAGGTCCTACATTGACATCATTGGAATTCTTGGATATTGGATACCATTATGGTCGTGTGTGACTTGTGTTTCCAGGTAGGTGGGTCTTTCTCTTACCTATATAGATGATCATAATTATTATTTATAATAACCTAGTACCAAAATATGAATAAACCATTTTCGATATTTATCTTTTTTATCTTCAAAATCTTCAAATACAATTTTCCAATCAAATGCTAAAAAAATTCCATTTTCATATAAAAATAAGAATAAATATCCAATTAGTTTGATAACTCAGTAAGAAATATATTTATAGAATAAATATATAATTATCTATTTTTGAAAACCCATGAAAACTTTTGGGGGAATATTTATAACGAATAACATCAATGACCTTAGGAAAAGGTGGGGAAACACCCCAAAACTGAACTCCATGCTTTGGTTTTAAAAATAATTATCTTAAATCACTTGAATTGATACAATTTATGATGTAACAATCATTATTTTACAAGCATTACTATAAGATAATCATTACAAGTCATACATCATCTCATAATCATAATAATGGATCATTTATTTCATTGAATGTCCGATAAATATAAATACTAATTTATTTCACATATAATTATTTCTCTATAACCGAATCACACTAAACTCCTTTATAGACATCTAATAACTTATACACCTCTTTATATCATAGTTAATGGAACAATAAAAATGTGGTGAGGTGAAAATAATAGTAAGGGAAAATAAATGATCATTTAATCATGATATATACCATAAAAATTTGTGGAATTTTGAGAATGTGAGAAATGTCTTACTAAAATTTAATTGAATAATATTAGTTGCCGCTTTATTTTGATAGAAGGGACTGTAATCTTAAATGAACAGTCATGTTCCATGGGAAATGTGTGTAGATTCTAGAAAATTTTAAAATAAATTCATTTATCAAATAATAATGAAAAATATTTATTTCATATTATTTTTATAAAAACATAATAAATAAATATTAAAAATAAATTTCATTTCTAAAAAAGGATATTACAGGTTCTCAGTTGAATTGATGTTTACCGCTGATGTGGATGATGTTATAATATTTAAACCATGATTGTGAACTATTATATAGTTGAAATATAATTTATTAAAATTTTATTTATTATATTTTAATGAATCATAAACGGTGAAATTAATAGTTTATGTATTTATTAATAAATCTCATTTTTTTCTTTAAACACAAAATAAATAGTTCTTTAAAACATCATCTTTCAAGAAAAATATCTTAGTCTATAACCGAATAAAATGGATGTTAAAAATTAAATGAAAAATAATTAATGTTATATCATTAATAATTTTTTTCTCTTATTTCCTAATAGAATAATAATGAATAACAATTCTATTGTAAGGCTAGTTCAAAGAAAAAATAATTATACAAATCCAATATAAAAAGAGGATAATAAAAACATAATATATATAAAGATAATTAGAATAAATTTTAAAATGGTTATAAATAATATAAATTTTACATAAAAATTTATTAATTTTATTATTCTGGTAATATAGGATGGTGTACTGCATTTTAGTAAATGATAATGCAAGGTCAAGGATTCATTGTCACATTTTTAATTCCATTATTCATGTTTGGCATTGTACACTTTCATCTATTTTATATATTGTGATTAATAGGTAATGAAATTATTTTTCTAAAATCAAGAAATTAGTATATTTCATTGAGCTATATTTTCATCTTTTAAAAAATTGATATATATTTAGAATATAGTAAATTTGGAATGGATATTTTATAAATAACATCATTTCATCGAATTAAAATATATATAATTAAATATTATTCTTCCAAGAATAGTTCCTTCAACAATGATACATTATTTTAGTTTAATTTATCATTCTCTATAAGGAATGAAAAAATCAATTCAAAAATACATCATCAATTTATTTTTTAAAGGCCTGGACCCAGATTCCACTCAAAATTATCCAGATCATCGTTAGATACATGACCAAAAACACATCTTACCAAATGAAAAAGGATGTTCAATAGAGTTATGGGCCTCAGAGATCCAATTAAGAGACTATTCACTCAATACTTGAGTATATCATTGTGTAATTCAACCACATTCAATTACGATAGAAGGTACAATATACAGACAAAATATAAAATAGGCAAGCAATATTGGATTATATAACACATCAGAATAATATCATACACCCATATGCAGATGATACATGTATATATAAAATAGCCAAAAAATGGTCTGTGGAAATATATTACAATACATGTATCCAAATTCCAAAAGACTAAAATGTGCCCTACTAGAATCACACGATACAACATGGCCCCATGATTCCAATATCCAAATCAATAATCAACAACCAGTGTGGGTGAATTTTCCCCTATTATCACATGCAATCTTATAATATATTTGGTTCCCCATGTAGGCCCAAACAGAATGTTATATAAGAATCCCATATGGTTTCCACCCATTGAACTATATAGTTTTATGAACCACGTTGAAATATTCAAAATAAGTGAAATAATAACTAATGTATGTTTGAAAGCCCAAGTAATATAACTTCCAAAAAACTTGTAATACAAAATAGACTATCAAGGATCCTTGTGACATGTGTCATCTCTTATCATGTTTACTGTATGTAATATAATAAAACAACATATCATAGCCGTAAAACCATCCCTATTATGTCCAAAAATACATTATGAATAAAAAATACATATAAAAAACCAGAAACAATTCATTGCAACTATAGTAATATATCCTACATTCATGTTGTTTAGTGATTTGTATACAATGAAAGGTCTAGATCCAAGGTTCTAATGACCAAGGAATCCTCATTGAGTCTTCAGATCATCTCGATGGAAAGATACTATGGGTACTTTTGGGAGTCTTTAGAGCTTGTGTCCTAACATTTCCTACACGAGTCCATGAAAACCATATTCATGGGGTAGAAGAGCACGAGGAATCCAAAAAAAATCAAGACCCTAGGTGAATGGTTAACCATGGTTTCAATTACTGCATTCCTGATCCATGGAGAGCCATCTATATAAATCAACAGCCATATCACACCATTTAACAATTCTCAACTATATGATTATATCCACTCATATTATGAATTACATTCATAACAATTCAATGAGTCTACCCACTAATTTAAACCATTACATATAAGGAGTATACATACTCATGTACTACACATCCATTTAATTATGTAACATGGGTATACCCACCCATTTATCACAAATAGTAATTTAACACATCATAAGGTTATACCCACCCATTGGTCAAATTTACCAAAAAAATGTTAAAGCAACCTAATAATAACCAACAATTATACCCCCTCATTTACCATATTCCATGTAAGTATTTAATCAATTTAGTCATGAAATATTATGATAACACATGTAAATGAGGTAGGATATCCCATATTCATGTAAATAAACATTTTTAAATCGCAACTTGGTATCCGTAAACTAAGAAAACATGTGGTCATACCCATTGAGTATTACAACCATGGTAAAAACAAAATAAAATGCATGTAACACCCCATGGGTAGACATGTTTTGGGGAAACCCCCACTAAATCATCTTAATGAATATACAGAAATCCTTAATATGTTATATTATATCTATTTCAACATAAATTTACAATTTTTTTCTTGTGCTGAAATGTTCAGAGGATGCAAAAAGGCTAATAGATATATAAAGAATCAAAAGCCGAATGAAAAGTACAGACCACCTATATTAGCTTGGTAGTCGAGTTGTCATCTGTTATCAAATCATGATTAATCCTGGGTTGGATGAAATATAAATAATGAATGATGAATGGGAAATTAACACATAAGAGCCTATATCCAAATAGTATATCCATTGTTTAGATGAATCAAGAATGACTAAAATGGAAGCAAGGAATTACCAATTTTTTTATACTGTGACTAGAGTAGAAATAAGAATATTCTATATAGGGAAATATTTTATAAACTATAAAAGATTCCTTTTAGGCTTCATAGAGAAAATGGGAGGGTTTTGGGTCAAAAATAGAGGCATATGCCTCTTTTAAAATCCTTCTTGGGAAGTTACACAATGTGTAATTGCTTCTTATGTCGTGTAATTCTCGATTTTCCTTTTCGGGGGAAAACCCATTACACATCTTAAAAGGTCCTGGATAGACCATTACACATCATGAAATTGGATTACATGGTGTGTATCCCAATTAAACATTTTCTATGTGGTTTGCAGTGAGTACAAAACCTTCCGACCGCTTATTTTCCAGAAACAACCTAACCTTCCCATGGACCATATTTGGGTCTAAGAAAAAAAGGAATGTAAACATGTGTTTAAATAGAAATTTAAAAGACATATACTTTAAGAAAAAAAAATGCGATCATAGAATCCCCCCACACCCCTTAATGAAATTAATCCCATA
Source organism: Viscum album (assembly GCA_963277665.1). Lineage (NCBI taxonomy): Eukaryota > Viridiplantae > Streptophyta > Magnoliopsida > Santalales > Viscaceae > Viscum > Viscum album. The sequence goes on along the minus strand of OY728126.1, from coordinate 1,312,137,754 downwards.
ATTTACCTCTCATGGGTGCTCATGATTCGTCTTAATACAACTCTAACCACTAATCACATACATCAACCTCCCTTTCCCAAGTCTTTTCCTAATAATGGACATGCTTCCATAGCACCGGTATTAGTAGAACTTAATATACTTAGAGAATCATCATGATCTTATCAATGAAACTAATTTTATGAACATCAATCTATACAATAACTTGTATCTCAACCTCATCAGGTTGAAAAGCATTAGACGTGTTCGAATGATAATGGGGAAATTGAGATAAATGGAAGATGTCATGCATGGATCAGTACCTCTGAGGTAATTGTAACCGATAAGATACCACCCCAACTCTGTCCATAATCTTAAATGACCCAACATATCATGTTGAAAGCTTACCTTGTCTCATGATACATCTAGTCCCCAACCATGGTGAGAAATTTAATATACATGATCCCTATACTAAAACCCTATAGGTAGTCTATGATGATCAATATAAGATTTTTTCATGATTTTTTAGTATCCCTCAACTTATAAATCAACAGGACCAACTGTGAAGTCTCCTACACGAGATGAGGTCTCAGTAAAGATGCCTCACCAGCCTCTAGCAAGCACATGGCTGATCAACATTGCCAACAATAAAAAACATTGTATGGTTCCGTCTGTATCGTCACATTATAAATATTATTATTGAAAACTATACCTGGGGAATATCCCCCCCCCCCCCACATAAGTCCCCAAAATATAGGACACATGATCTCATTATGTCCCCTTGAACCTGCATCATATTCTCTAACAAGCCATCAATTTGAGGGTTGTATGTTGTGCATAAAAGAACCTGTGTACCAAGTTCCCTGAGAATAATATTCTAGAAATGTGACATAAAAATACATCCATATTGAAAACAATATTTTGTGGGTCCCCTTAATTTCATATTATTTCATGGATATACAACCTTCCAACCTTATCCTCACTAATGGTCTCCAGCATCAAAAATAAATGAGCTTTATTTTTCAGCCTATAAAACAACAACCCGCACAACATTGTTTCCTCAAGGTGACATCGGTAAACCAGTCACAAAACTCATTATGACAACATACAATTTCAACATTAGAATTTTAAAAAACTATAATATCCCAGGTGGTTGCTGATGTTCTATTTCTACCTATAGATAGGTTAACACCAACTAACAAAACTCATAAACATTTATTTCATACTTGGCCACCAGTACTGACGGGACATGTCATGATACATCATGGTGATACCATGATGCACTACCCAAGAAGAATAATGAAACATATACATAATCTACTTGTTCATATCATCGGAAACACAAACAACTCCAAGGACACATAGGATCTCATTAATGCCTATAGTCCAACCGGGATGAGGCTCCTCAGTTACTAGATTATCTGGTGGTACTAGTCCCTCAGAATATGATTTTTTCCTCATCATTTCACGATCTGACGTGGTAAAATTCATACATAATAATGATAGATGTGTATTTCCCTATCATTCAATCCCCTCTAATTCATCATAGAGAATAACACCATATGTTACCCTTCAAAAATGGAATGTTTCACCGCATATAGCTGAGTCACCCAACTCAGTTCATCGACCACCACATTGCCTTTACCAAGCATGTATGAAATCACAATGTCAAAATACTGTAGGTAATCCACACACCTTCACTACCTTAGATTAAAATCACATTTAGTAAATTTATACATTAGTCTTTTATTGACCATGTACACTAGAAAACACATTCCCAGTAAATAGTTTCCCCTAGTGTAAATCCTAAACATATATATCTAGATCAAGAGTGTGGATTATATAATTCATTTAGTGTGGCCTCAAATATTGAAACCCATATTACACAACTCTATCTCCATGAATCAACAGTACTCCCAGACTGATACATGATGTATCATAGTACACAGTATAGCTCCTGCCCTACTCGGGCTATATTATGACCTGTGTTGATGCCAACCGTTCTTTTAGATCCTAAAAGTTTGGCATAGAAAATTTTTTCCTTCCAAACATCACTCATTTCTTGTTCAAGACCTTCATCAATGCTGCTAAGTGTAATAATTCTAATATGAAACAATTTTAGTATCCAGGTATCCCTACGAATCATTATATGTAAAATCGATATTGGGATTATTACAAGAAACTATAGATCTCCCCTTCTTAGTGTCAACTGATACTCCAGTCTCTATGAATATAAAAACCCAGGAAGCTAATCATATCCATAAAAAAGTGGCACTTAATGATCCTAACATATATCCATTGATACTTCATTGTATACAAAATTATCTTAATATGTTTGTGTTGGTGATGAAGATTATGAGATTACACCCAGATGTCATCAACAAAAAACACCACAAAATAATCCTTGTAAGAACGGAACACTCAATTCTTCCATCCCCTGAAAACTTCTTGCACATTCATGAAAATGAAATACAAAACTAGATACTCATATAGACCATACACACTACAAAAGGTTGTGTATGGTATGTCTATATGTTGAACCTATTATTGGTGATATCCTAACCATAGGAAAAAAATTAGAATACTTGGACTTCATGAAGATGAAAAAATAAGTCAATTATTCATGGAAATGGATATTAGTTTCTAACCATCAGCTCATTCAACCTATAATAATCCACACATAGGTTAATATTTCCATATGTCATTTTACAGAAAATATAGGAAAATCCACAGATATGTATTGCATCAGATGAACTTTATTACCTCTAAATTCCTTAATGGACACTTTAGTTCATGAAATGTTATTATAGTCATAATGTAAATAGTACCAGATAATAGAGTCGATAAGGGTAGTAGTTTGATGGATAAATCACCCTATCTCTCCAGAGGTAAACCAGAAAATAATCATAGAAAATATCCATGAATTGATCTAGCACTGCAAGAATGTTCACCTGACTCACTCCCAAATTATTAAAAAAAAATCATTCTGGGTTGTAATCCTGCCCATCCCACGATGCTCTGGTCTAACTCAACTAACATAGACATCTCATTCAAAGTGATGAATTAACACTCCACCCTCTTGTGAAATTAATTAAGCTCATTTGAGATAGATGTCAAACAATGCTTGGTTATCTTCTAAACAGTTCATCATGATAATGAGGAAAAACCCTATCATCTCAATGAAATAATGATCCAAATGAAGTGACACCCTCCAACCTCATGGGAAACTCCCTACATTGGTGCACTATATCCATTCAATTTTCCAACATTGTGTCTACCAAAAAAATACCCTCAAAATACCACACAACAATCCTATAGTTCTCAAAAATAGGTGTAGATATGAAACTATGATATGTACATATATCAAAGACAATAGATGAAATAGTAGAGGCTACTAATATTTTACATCTCACCATCGATGGTATGACACCCTTCTCCCTAGGGTTAGGTTGTATCGAAGATATCAAGAATGTACCACAACCTTCTGACACAACCTCCCTAACTGGAGAAGGTCCAACCTAATGTATAGTTGTAACTACTATCGAGATACATCTTACAAGACTAATATATCCTTAAATTGTTTTTCCGACACTGCACACATTATCTACCAGACATAGATATGAGAAACTTACTACTGAATCTGATATCAATGATGACACCCTACCACTCAAACCTAGAGGGAAGGTCCTGCAATGCTATTACACATGGACCATCCTATGGAAAGATCGAAACTCTACTAGGTTGCGTCCACACTAATTCTTTATGTGGAATCACCAACAAAACAATTGAAAAAACATTAAGCTACAAGCACTCACAACATGATTGGTGTTCACCTAATGAGATCCCTCAAAACAAATCTTCATTCTAATAGATGTAGAACCACTATGTTGAGAAGTAGAATTTACCTCCTCTTTATCCCCAATTTCTATTCTTTTTTGCTAAATATTTTTCTTATAATTAATAATATCAATGTTTAAGTTCAACATGAGAATGTTCATGTAGATTTTGATAGAATTTTTTTGATCTTCCTTGTAGGGTCTCCCTCTCGACCGCCCATCATCAAGGTACCTTGGAGCAAACCACAACAACTCTATAAAGCAAGATGTGTCTCAATAACCATTATAGTTCCCTAATCCAAAACATGAAATCACATGCCCACTTTAACGATATAGTCTTATGGTAATAGTATTCATTAAATAAGTTTTGAAAATCAATCCAACCCATATATTTTGTCCCATCATCCTGATTCAGAACATCCCACAAGTGATTTTCTTATCCAAGTAGCATATAAGTGGTGAGCATAACCCTCCACAATGGATGCATCTCCAAGTTCCCAATGATAGATAGTGTGGTATCAATCCATAACACCTTAGCCTATGGACCACCATTCACCAAAGACCTGTGAAGATGTTATTGCTGGAACTCTCATGACATATCATCCATTTCCAGGGAAGGATAAAGGGCACCCTAAAGAGTTATTATATTGTGAAGGAACCTCTTATAAAACTATGCCTCATCAACTGTGTGTAAAATATTCTTTGGATTCGTAGATGGAAGTAAATGATGATCCACCCATAGCCAAGCGACCACTACCTATAGAGAATGGTTATCACCACCCTCCAGAAATACCACTAGTGGATTTCTTGGTGGCATGATAATACTATTCTAAACACACTCATTATAATGGAATGATATCAATGTCGCATCTCAAAATCATATAACATGTCAAAACCATCCTAAAACCAATTCATACCCTACAACCTTTTTCTAATTCCATTAATATATATATAATAACCACAACACAACCAGAAACACTACCTCTTTCCCTATAAATAGATGGGTCAAGGTTAAGTCTATATTTTTCATTTCAATTTTATTTAATAAACATTAGTTCACATGATTTAATTGATAGACCCCATGTTATACTCCGTGGGGGCCCATAACATGTCAAGTAAAAAATTTAATTCCCATACAATCAATAAAACAATATTATCTCTAACAGTTAAATTTATGAGGTTCTCCATCTTTCTATTTATAAGGTCCAACATACATTATAAATTGAATGATGATCTCACTCTTCTAACCAATGTAATAAGTCTATCATAAAATCAGAAAGAACTATGACCACACCTATCTCACCAACATGTGTAAAATAATAAAACCTAAATGGAATTTCATAATAGTTGACATGTTCCTTCTAATAAGTTCCTATATGTCAATGAGATTACATAACATTATCTAATTGGGATGAAATAGAAATAAAACTAACAATTCCATCAATAATATTAACATAAATCATTTGCATCACACCATGGTGAAATCCAATCAATTTTAATAGTAAAAACCATAAAATATACACTTTGATTGGGGAAATTTGGATTTATTTGTACATTGGTTAGCTATGACTGAGAAAAGATCATTAGAAAAATTCCATTTCGTTCATGACCCTATTTATTGTCTCATGCCAGTAAATAAAACATGAAAGTAAACCCTCTTATACCACTTTGTAATGTCCCGGTGCAGAATGACATTAAATATTTATCTGATCCTAGTTAGATACAAGTCCTGAAGTTTATCTACCTAGAATCTAGAGGCTTCCCACGGGAAACAAGAGACTATGTGAGTCATTGTGGAAACTATGACCTCATTATCAAAGTATATCACAACAGATTTCAATCACATTCAATAACAGAAGTCGGTACAATATGTATATAATAGATAAAAAATCAATAAAATCATTGATATATAACAATATGGGAGTTTTTCATATACCACGATGTAGATAATACATGTATTTAGAAAACATCCAATATAGGTTAATGTAAAAATAATACAATAAATGTATACAAAATCCAAAAACAAAAATAATTTCCCCCTTAGAATCAGAAGCCTCATCTTAGTTTCAGGCTCTTATTCTCAAATGCAATGATCAACAACATGTGCTAGGTAACATTCCCCAATTATCACCTACAAAAATATATTTTTTGGGTCTTTGAGGATTCAAAAATATGGTGTGATATAAACATCCTATTTGGTTTCCACCCAAAGATCCATAATGTTCTATGTAGCATAAAAAAAATATTCTAATCAATTTTAGTAATTATTAATTTATGTTTGATATCCTAAGGCATATAACTACTAAAAAAAGTAATAATAAATAGCCTATCAAGGCTCCCTACAATTATTTTTAGTTCATAACAAGGTTTCTACAACCAATGTAATAAAACGGCAATTCCTCTCAATAGAACCATAAATATCCTATCCACACTACCTTAACATATAAAAAATCCATATCAAAACCCCAAGGCCTTTTTTGTACATACATAGTCGTTTATCAAAATGATATGTCATACAATGATGTTCAGACCTCAAAGGGTAAGATGCAATGTGATGAATACCAAAGAATCCTCATAGAGTCCTAGGAGAATTTCAATAGAATCTTAGTAGATGCACTGTATTGAGTTGTAGGAGAATGTGTACCAGTATGACATTTACAAGTCCAATTCAGTCATATCCAAGGGGTATCAAGGACTGAGTCATCCCATTGAATCAAGACACAAGGTGCATACTCAGCTAAGGCATCCACTACCACATTCCAGATCCATGGAGAGAAATCCATAGAATCTATATAAATCATCAACCCTTTCATACCATATATCATTTATCTTGTATTTGAGTCTATGCCCCCATATAAAAAATTAGATTTAAAACCATTGAATGATAATAAAAACTCATTTAAACTATTAAATATCGTGAGTATAACCACTCATGTACTCTACTTCCATTTTATGTTGTTACATGGGTATACCCATCCATTAATCAAAAATAGTAATTTAACCCATCACATGAGTATACCCATCCATTATTCACAATTACCAACAAAACCATTTCAGAAATCTAAAAACAACCAATGACTATACCCCCTTATTTAACTAATTCCACATAAAAATTTAATCATATTAGGCATTGAATATTATGAGAAAACTTCAAAAGGAGGCAGTACAACTCTTATGCATGTAAAACAACTACATTTAATTATAACTAAGATTCCATTAAACAACTAAAACTCGAGGTTACACCCCTTGGGTGGTTCAATAATTGTCAAAACCAATGAAAAGTCATGGAGCACCCCATCGGTTGCCTTGGGTTAGGGAAACACCATAAAAAACATCTAAAAAAACCTAATGGAAACACCAATAACTCATATTTTGTATATTTCTACAATATCATTCTATTTAGAGCCCACAACAAAATGTATGGATGGTGGAAAATAAATTGATATCATTATAATGCATCAAAAGAAAAAATAAATGTATATACCACCAACCTTAGCTCGGTAGTGGAATTCTCATATAGTATCACTTCATGATTCATAATAGTTTTGAGGAAATATGAATAATGGATGAAAAAAGAGAAATTAGTTAATTAGATCCAAAATCCAAAAGGTCATCCGTTTTTCCGAAGAATCAAGAACAACTAAAAAGGAATTAGGGAATTATCAATGCATTTACAACATGACTAATGGTGAACATAATTTAGTCTAGATGGGTGATAAATTAAAAAACATGAGAAGAAGGTTTTTAGGCATAAAAATGATAAGGATATGGTTCTCTATAAATAATATAATCCTCTAGATATTTTTTAAAGAAAATATTCACATGAAATTATAGGACATGTAATTGCGTTTTACATAGTATAATGGTAGGTCTCCATTCCATGGGAAAACACATTACACGTCATGAAAGGTCCTAACAAGACCATTATATGTTGTGTAATTGGATTACACAAAAAATATACCAATGAAACATCATGTAATTATGCTGCATCGAGTACAGAACCTTTGTATCTCTTATTTCTAAAAAACCCAATCGGCCCCTGGCCGGTCATTGGGACGAAGACAAAATGAAAAGAAAATAGTTGTTTATTTAGAAATGTAAAAGAACCCTTCCTCTAAAAAAACCAAGGATCATACAAATATCATTACCATTATTTGTACATCAATGTTGGGAATAATTCCCACTAACATTAATGATGGTTTCCCATTACAATCCATATTTTACATCCCATAAATATAATACCTTAAATTTAGAAGCATAATTTATTTATCCTTTGTGACCATTTTAATTTTTTACCTAATTTTAAATGAAATCATTTCAATATATTTTTGAAATTGATAATTTCAGTAAATGTGTTTCAAATAATTAAAATATTTTTTCATCATTTTATAAAAAATAAATTATTTTCCTCTATAATTTTATTTTGGATACCATTAGGGTTTTTAAAGGCTTCAATAATGAATGTTACACTTAAATGTACATTATTATTAAATATTTTCACGTCACCACTTCAACAGAATAATTTTTTTGTTATCAGAACTTTTTTTTATAGTTATGATGACTTAATTTTCTAAAACCACCTTTATGATTTCACAATTATTATCATTTTAATCTATAAATTCTATATTCCATTGAAAATTATTCTTCATTACTCACCCAATATATTTACATATAAAATAACTTTTTTATTTTAATATTTGATTTTAATCATTCACATTAATGAGGTAAATTTTACTGATACCCCTGTGATATATTAAGAAACCAAATATTTATTTAATGTATTATTAATGATGTGTTGAGTGATTTTTTTATCATTAATGAATATATAAGGATTTTTTATTTTTTATTTTATATATCTCTATTTAATTCCTTTATAAAGTTCATATCTAATTTGATAAAAAGGGTATATGGGAGTATTTTTTCCTAGCAAGAGGGTATAGATGGGAATTCTTCCCAACATGAATTATAAACCTTAAGAACTATCCAAAAAAATGTAGATGAGATGGTTTATCCCAATCCAAAGGGTACGTGGGAGTAACTATCCAATATAAATGTAACACCCCATTACAGTATTATCAGGTATTACCTTAAACTCATCATTGGTTTCCCCTCCTTTGAGATTGTAAGTATACCTATAATGTTGATGTTCGAGATTTTTTGGACTTTCTACATTAGACAACCTTTTTTAAAGGATTAATGATGATTTATGGTTGTGTAATTAGGTTACACACTATTTAATTGTTTATGGGTATAATTTGTGAAAAACAATTCAGGCTGTGGAAGATTACACATTGTGTATGGTGGATTCATGTCATTAATGTTTCAAATAATGGATTTGTAATTTGACGGGATCATTTTTTTTTTGTATTTGTAAAAAGTTTATTTCAAAGTATGTAACTATATTACATGTAATGAAATAGCCTGCATTTATATTTTAATATGGGCCAATGGATTTTTTTTGATGTATCATTATTCAGTCCTCATGGATCTCATACTAAGGCTCTTATTATTTGATATTCAAAGTCATTGATCCTAATTGATCGATCCATTCATTTTTGGATCTTCATTGTGATTATGGTGAGTCTCTACGAGTGACTGTCCTTTCTGATTCATTGTTTCTGTTGATTTTGGTATCGCTGTTGGGTGGAATCATTGGATGTATGTTGATTTGGTATCTCCCACCGACCCCTTGTCTTATAATTTGAATAAATCTCGATGTGGATTTCATTCTTGGGATTTCATTGACATATTTGAGATTCATTGATTTGGATTCTATTTTCGACATGTGTGACATGTGTTTTGAGGTAGGTGGTTCCATCTCTTACTTATATTGATAAACCTAATGTTATTCTTTATAAAAAAAATTATATTGAAATTAGTATGATTTTTGTGTTTGTGTTAAAAAGGGTTTTTTTTAATAAATGGTTGTCCATAGTTATTGTCAAATGGAGATAAAATTTTTATTTTCAATGTGTTGAAATGGAATTAAAATTGTTTTAAAAGAATCCAAATAAATTGTGAAAAAATAGAACATTGGTTACATTGGGGACCTAGGTGGAAGGTTTAGCTGAGGCCATCATCCAATGTGTTGTGATTATCATGGAGGAAAGTATTGAGTATTTACTCTATTTCTTAATCACATCATTTTGAGAGACTGATATTGAAATTTATGGGGGATTAATCATGGGGTATTAATATAATTCATTGGCCCATTGTTCTAGGATCATAATTTTATTCAATTAATTTATTCTGTTATGTGTAGTATGCATCCAAGACCTATAGTATTCATTGGTGTATTGATACATGTGATTATTTTATTGATTATATTTCAATGTTACCATGTATATTCATACTTATACTTATTGAAAATGATATTGAAAATGTTCATCGAAATTGATATACCTACATTTATTTAGATCAGTGGAAAATGAGAAATCATTACCATGTTTCTTTAAAACTAGTTAACAACTTATCATGGAATGTTATCCGTAAATTGAGCATAAAAATATATTTATAGAGGCTGTTTGTTGAACACCTTTGTTAGATCCTAATAAGAATATTAGCAAACACAGTACACACCTCTTTGGTGGTTTATAGGGTATTGTATTTCTTCTAGTGTTGGGAAAGAAAAAGAGATATAGTAAGGAAGAGATGTTTGTGTCAGCTATTTGGGTAGTTGGTGGTGAGATTGTGGGAATCTATCCCTTCCATAATTTGGAGAAGTCGGTTTTAAAGGTTATTTTCTGTTGTAATTTTCATTGGTGTTTTTAGCTTCATCTATTTTATCTTATTTCCATAGTTGTCTTTCAGTTTTGGAAAATATTTTTTTATTTCATTAGATATTCCTTTTTTATTTAGTACATATATTCCATGTTCGTGATTAGTTTAGGGGAAATTCATCCCTCAATTGTGTTTTTCAACTCTTGGGTGCTTTTTTCTAGTTTGTAAGGATTCGAAACACCATTCAGGTATGTCACATAATGTGTTGAGAGCAGGGTTTGAGGTAAACCTGGGTTGGGAAATTAAATGTTGGTATCAGATGAGGTATAATCATAAGAGTCATTATCTTGGGAAATTTTTTCTACTAGAGATATGAATATCGGGAAATTAGAAGTATGTTGCGATAAGTTCATGGCCAACTCTTGTCATAATGAGACTCTTGTTTCCCCCATACATTGGGATGTGTCTCTCTTGTTTCAGTTTTGATTTTCAAAATATTAGTCATTCATATGGGTTTTCTAGTTTTATTTGAGATTGTTCTATTTTTTTATCATTTCTATGTTCGATGTGTAGTAGTATTCCTCCAAGTAATCTTCCATGATTTCCTTTGGAAGGTACAACTAATGCTAGTCAAGAGAATCCACGTATTGTTCAGAATGTCATCAAGAATATCAATCCGGTAATCTATGTTGTTGATCTTGATGTACCATGAGTTCAAAACACTATTCTTGTGGTATAAATAAGAGTTAGAGGAGAGAGAGAGAGAGATCATGGGTGTTTCTATGGGAGAAACAATCGTCCCATAAAAGAATGACTAAGTCACAAGAGGTGGAGGACTGGCTATACATGATCGATAAAATCATTGACTTTTTAGGGAAATCTGAGAACATCATGGTAATGTGAGAAGCACTAATAATTGAGGGGTTTAGCATGCGATGGTGGGATTCTTTCTTCTAGGATGATATTCACATAGAATTGGATTAAAAGGGTTTACAACCCTGTTTTTTCAACACTTTTTTCTTGAGTTCATGATGTTGGGAATGTCCCTGGAGTTCATTTCTTTATAATAGGTGGACCATTCTGGGTCATAATACAAAAATAATTTTTCTAGGTTGCCTTTTTTACCCCAAAATGGTGAATAATGACCCGAACAAGGATTAGAAGAGCCTACATGGTTTGTGATTGGATATCAGATCACATGTCTGTATGAGGAATCATTCAAATTATTCAAAGATAGTAGAAAATTAAATGATGATAGAAATGAATATAGACTGAATGATTATATTTTCATCCTCTTCTCATCCATTGGTTGGTAGCTTAAGTGGTGCTCATGAGGAGAAGATAATGTGGGAAGATCATAGCAGGAGTTGTGGAGTTGTGTTTCAGCAGAGAGCCTCCTATACACCATCTATTACAGTGGGTTGTCTGCCTCTGACTCGATATCAGTGTGGAAAGGGAGGACACACTAGATGTTCTTTTCATGTGATCATGAATACATTCAACAACTGTCGACACATTAGTCACTTACAACACTTCTGTCTGCCCATGAATAAACCACAATATAGTAAGGGTTCATGAAATCCAAAGCCAATGTGTTGTAGATAGAAGGTTCAATGACTATAGGGCTCCATCCATAGTCATTTGGAGTGAATAATTTTTACACAGTAGATTAGTGAAGAGAGGAATTTTATTCAGGTTTGGAAACAGGGAGAGATACAATCCTAATTTCATTATTTGTGGCAATTTCTTTGATTGATTCTGGTTCGTCCTACTCATTTAAATATACATGATTTTTTGATGTTCTTAAAAATTCAAATGAACTTATTTCCATTAAAATGACGTTAGTGACCCCTATTGGAAATTGAAGAGACAAGTTGTTCAAATGTCCTTGTTCACTAATGATATCTGATAAATATTACAGGTATGTTTTCCTTTTTCTTGATATGGATCCATTTGACCTCATAAACTATATCGATTGGAATGTCACTCATCGAGCTGAGTCTGATTTTTATCATCACCGTGTTTCATTTCATTATACTATTTGTAGATCTCATGTGTTTCTGGGGGATTGGGACCCGATTTCATTTCATTCAAGACCATACTACCTAATGATCAGTATTTTTTGTTGATGTTGTGTTTGATCATGATGAAATTTCATCTATTGATGATTTTATCATTGTTGATTGAAAATTTCATGATGTTTTCCGAGATGATTTCTATGGTATTTCAATAGAGAGAGAGGTAGTGTTTATTATTGTTCTTGTTCTAGGTATACATATGATATCTATACATTCTTATCAAATTGAACCAATAGATTTGAAGAGATACAGATTCAGTTGGATGACATGTCAGAAAAAGGTTTCATTCTTCTTATAAATTCACCTTGGGAATCCTCTATGTTCTTTACTAAGAAAGAATGTAGTTCACTTCATTTATGTGTGGCCTATAAAAATTTTAATCAGTAATGGTTAATTGAAAATATATTTTTTTGTCATTTGGATGATATGTTTGATTAGTTAAATGGAACAAAGTGGTTCTTGATGATTGATCATTAATTTTGTTATCATCAGCTCAGAGTTTGAAAAAATGATATACATAAGACAACCTTCAAGAGAATTTATGGCCATTATGAATATCTTTTGAGGCCTTTTCCTATTTCTAATTATCCTATAGTTTTTTTCCTTTTATGAATCATATAATCCATCAATATCATGACACATTGGTTGTTCTGTTTGTGGATGATATTCAGTTTTTTGATTAATGATATGAGAGTTAGCACGAGAATCGTCTGAGTTTGGTTTTGGAAAATTTTGAAATTCACCCTTTGAATTGAAATCCTTCATAATGTTTTTTTCTTGATTTCTGAATTGATGTTATTGGGTCACATAATATCAAATAATGGATTTTTTGTTGATTTACTGAAGGTAGTGGTTGCCGTTTTATGGAAGGAACTACTGGATATCATAATGATATGAATCTTTAATGGTCTTTCCAAATACTAATAATAGACTTTTAAAGACTTATTTATACTAGAATAATCATTTAATTCTCATACAAAAAAATATTGAAAATAAATTAGTATTAAAAGTATCATAATTTTTTTAATGACCAGAAATGTATTCTGACAATGGCTGTTATTCTGATGTTACCAGAGAGAATTAATGGATACATGGTGTTTTACGATGCTTCTAGTGTTGGTTTGGGATGAATTAATAGGAATGATGTCCATGTAGTAGTTTATGTTTGTCATTGGTAACAAATTAATTAAAATAATAACCCCTCTCATTATTCAGAGCACACCATAGTCATGCATGTGCTCAAATGTTAGAGGTACCATATTTTTGGGGAGAAGATCACTATCTTCTATGATCATAAGATTCAGAGTTATATCATTTCTTATAAGGAATTAAATTTCCGAGAGATACGATAGGTATAATTAATGTAAAAGTTTATCTTCAATATCGCCTACACCCTTGGGAAGGATACAATTATTATAGATGCTATTAGAAGGAATATACCATCATAGAAAGTTTTGGAATCAAAGGAAGAGTGGAACCTTATAGGGATTTTTTTCTTATTTGCATCTGGATTCTTAAGAGGATGTTTCATGTATGGTTCTGACTAAAATTCATTTAACGTCATCTATCTTGGAGCCTAATTTTTATATTGAGTTATTAGATGATGTAGGATTGAAATATGAATTTATATGCTCAATATACAATAGGGGTTAATTGTATACATTAATAATTAATTTGGAAACATTAAATTTGGTATAAATCATTCATTTTCTACCGTGAGGAAAACTATGTTTAACAATGTTAAACAAGGTAAATTCACAAGACCTCTTCGTTCTACAATCCTTCTAGGTTCTGGAATAATTGTTCCAAAAATGAAACTCAAGAAAAGTTTACAAGGAAGACAACTCAACCTTAAATCATGTAGTATCATCCTAATCAATGTATACAAATAAAAGAAACTATAAGACATTTATACTTTACTTATTAATCAAAATTTTGCAGAAAATAAAATCGAAACAATACAAGTAAAAAGTATGAAATCCACCAAACTAAAGAGTAGGGTATCCAACAAATTTGGAAAAAGGCCCCATGATTTATACTTTCATGAAAGACTATCTTACACACACCAAGGTAATTCATTGATAAGAATATCTGAATCTCTATTAGTATCCCCGCAAGCGCTCAAACTTCAAGGTAGTCAACACCTCATTCATTTAAATCAATGAAGTCCTCTAACTTTAAACGTGGTCAACACCTCTGTCTTCATATCCCCGGAAGCCCTCGATTATACAAAGCAACAATCAGACATGCATGAATCAATTTGAAAAAAATGTTCATTATGTATAAGGTAAAAGACTATTTCTCTCTAGAAATCACTTCAACAACATGCGGTCTCTAGAATGATCAATGTCTGTTTTTAGTTATTTTTTTATTGAGCTCGTTCAAATGAACTTTTATTTATAGGTGCTTTTCCAATGTTTGGCTCCCTCCTCCAATGTTCATATTTTTCCTTGAATATCTGAAGGACTGGTACACATGTAACTCGAACATAGGATAATTATTAATAGAATGAATGAGAGAATTTCATAATTAATAAAAGTGTAAGCAAAATATGGTTTCATAACCAAATCCATTATTCGGAGTCTAAGAAAAAAAAATTTCAGTCTAAGAAAATATAAAGCCGATGTCTATATTATATAGATACTAGAATTCTATTTTTCAAGGAATTCCGAATTAGAATTATATGGACTTCGAAGACTGAATTCTATGAATTCAGAGTTCGAATCTTGAGGAATTCGGAACTTGAATTATGATGAATTCAAAATCTGAATTATATGGAATTTTTAACCTAAATTCGAGGGAATACAGAACCTGAATTATGAGGAAATAAAATTCTAAATTAAGAGGAATTAGGAAACTGAATTCTGAGGACTTTGGTATTTGAATTTTAGAGACTTTGGAGTCTGAATTCAGAGAATTCAGAGTCTAAATTTCAGAGAATTCAGATTCTGGTTTTTAGAGAATTTAAAATCTAAATATCGCAGAATTTGGAATCCGAATTCAGGAAATTTGGAATCTGAATTTTAGATAATTTGGAGTCTGAATTTAGAGAAATTGAATTCAGAATTCAAAGAATTCAGAATCAGATTTCAAAGAATTCAGAGTAGGAATTTTAGAGAATTCGGAACTTGAATTCAGAACCTGAAAATAGAATACTCTATATCTAAGTATTTATAGGATTCCTAGGATTAATATATGAAACAATATTTTATAGTTATATATAGAAATAGTTATATTTAGAGATACTATATATGAACAATGAAAAAGAATGTAAGGATAAAATTTCATTGGGAATGGAAAGTTTCGTTATTAAGATAAATATTCAGGTAAATATAATTTTCCTTGACATAGAGTGTTCGTGATTTTCATAACATAAATGAATGTAAAATTCATAAATAAACCTTATTGACTCAACAATATCCATTTTTTGGAAAGCACAAACAACCTTACTAAAAAAATCTAAGGACCTAGAAATTTTATGGACATGAAAACGAAAACATATCTCCCAATACATATGGATAAAATGGAATAAGACTAACTCCCCCTTAGGATTATGAATCACTAAGGATCATATTATTGATTTCCTGAATGAGATTTTACATTATCTTGCATATGAATATCATCATTGATTAGAACATTTCCCTAGACGAAATCCCCTTTACTTAGGGAAATACCTTATTTACATTGTAATATTTTGATCATTATTTTCTACACCTTTTTTATTTTCAAAAAGAAAAATAGGGTATGGAAAGAAAAAGAAATATGTACCTGAAAATTTAGTATAAAACAACCATAAAAAATTTATATAAATAACAACAAGCATTTCATTAATGTTGAAAGAGTTTTTACAAGTAAAAGTAGAACAAAATTTCAGAATGGAAAGAAATCATTCTTCTTTCTACTTCAACATCAGATTCTTCACAATGGATTTTATATTTTCAACCTCCTTTTAATTCTCTTCTTCAGGCTTAAGAAACAGATCATGTTCTTCAGTTTTCTTATCTAAGGCTTTAATTTTTTTTACCTGAACCTTAAGACATTTTCCTTGCGCTTTCAGCACTTCGTATTTCTTAACAAACTTTTCTTCAATCTCAATTATGATATCCCTTTCACTCTTCCCATTCATAGACACCAAATTAGGGTTTCTATTCAGATCCTTAGCTTCCTGCTTCCGAGTAGTCTGTTCTAGGATTAAATTTTCCTCAAGACTATTTGTAAGATCCTTGATCTTCCCATCTTCGGTGTTAAAAGCATCCTTGAAATTATCATGATATTCATCAAATAATCAAATCTCTTCTATTGTATTATTTGACCACATTACAATCTTCATGAATGATCTTTTACGATCCTTATAACCAATGAGGAAATATTTGAAATATTCCTCGACTCCAACACATTTGTCCATAACCATGGAAATTGAATCTGATTTCTTATTAATAGTATAATGAAGCATCTGGAATTTTGAGTCTATGCTTGGAAATAATGGAATAGTATCAAATATCTCTTTCAATGACTGGACAACAAAATCATGTCCAAGGGAAGATAATTATGAATCCGAGTGATTGGTTGAGGAGGGATTTTTTATGTCTTCAACATTCCACTTTTTGGAAGCACCAACATCTTTCTTTTTCACCACATATTTACATAGTGTATCTACTGCCACCTGCTTTCCCTTATCAGTTCTTGGAATGATGTCTTGAGCTTTGGGAGATTCGTGTATTCTATCTGATAGCTAAACAATATTATCTTCATACACTTCTTCATTATCTTCTCTTGCCTTAATATCCTCTAGCTGGATAAAATTATGATTGCTACTTTCCTCGTCAGGAAATTTATACACTTCTTCCTTGCCCTTCTCATATTTTCCTTGAGTATCATGTTTTGAATACTCGGCTTCAGAAGTTAGGATTGATAATTTCTAAGAAAGTATTTCCATATCATGATAATACTCAACCTACCTTATCATATCCTTAGTATCACCAATTCCGTCTTCATCATCATCTTCTTCTACTTCTTCTCCTTGCACTATTTATTCTTCTTGATCTCGTTTCAGAATCACCAAATATTTTCCCAGAGTCTCTATTAGTGATTCTTATTGAAAGGATTAAGGAACCATAATTTTATAATAGGATTTTTCAGCAGCCTTTAGAAGATATTGTACTAAATTAGCCTCATACATATTATTCTTTTTCTTCTTCTCTATCTTTTTCTCCTCATGCTCTTTAGCCACCTTTATTTTTAAGTATTTAACCTCATTAGGATCTAAGGAAAACTTAGGCTCCCCTTCCTTCCTGTTTTTATTATCCTCTCCCCACATAGCTACTACCTCATCAGGATAATCTTTTTTTTCTTCTTTAGATTCGGTGGTGCAGACTGAGTTTTATTTGGCACATGGGTTTTTCATTTCCCTTCTGTTTATGTAGCCTTTCTTTTCCTTCCACATTTTTATAGATTTTATCCACTTATGAATACTTTAAAAAGTCATCAACTTCTTATTCTGATAAAATAGATGATTCTCTAGTTTCAATGGAGGAACCAGCCTTCATACTCATAAAGTAATAATCCCTTTACAACATTAGTAATTTCTTGGATTGGAATTGCATATAATTTTAAAATATTCTACACAAATAACTATAATATTTGATAGAATATCTGGATACATAATGATTTGAGTTTTCAGATTTCCATTCACAATATTCTCAATCATCACCAAGATATACACGAACTTGTTTTTCATCTTGAGGATCACCAAGAAATCCAATATATAGATATCAGTATTCTTTAGAGTATCCTTATCTATTTTTCATGGAATTATAAAAACTCGAACCCATAATTCCAGAATCCATAAGTTTGTAGATAGATGAATAATCTTCGGAGTCTTCACTCCTTTCAAGCCAAGACACTGTATAGCCTTTTCCTTTTCAAAAGATTCTGATACATCGGGTAATTTTCAAGTACAAAATTATACTTCACCTTCATAAGGAATTCCAATTAGATATGCTGCCTTGTTGGAGGATTGAGAGTAGGTTTTTCCATAACACAAGAAAGAGAACATTTATCTACCTTCTTCCTTGAAGAATCATGATGTCTCATATAAATCAATCAATATTCCTAGATACACCAGATCTTGTGCCTTCACCTTTGTGACACGAAGGCTTTCCCCGTCGCAAATAGTTTTCCCGCGATGCGCGCCAAATCGCGGGAAAACTATTTGCGACGGGGGAATATTCCCGTCGCAAATAACTGGCGGCGGTAAAAGGTATTTGCGACGGGAATATTCCCCCGTCGCAAATACTATGTCGGCAAGGGTTATTTGCGACGGGTCCCGTCGCAAATAACTATTTACCGGTTGACCGTAATAAATGGTGGCTAAGGTATTTGCGACGGGTACCGTCACAAATAATACTATTTGCGACGGGAATCCCGTCGCAAATGGGCCCGTCGCAAATAATCTAACCTATAAATACCCCCATCTGTTTTTTTCATTTCATTCACATTCCTTATCTTCTCCTTCTCTCAAAATTATATTTCTAGAGTTGAGTTTTTCTCCAGTTTAATTTTTTTCTCCGGAGCTGATATTAAAGTTTTGAAGAACGATCAGAACATATCAATTTTCAAGGTATTTATCTTCATTTTAATTTTTTATTTATTTTTTATTTTTTATTAGTTTCAATTATTATTAATTAGTTGTAATTTAATTATGTTTACATTGTTTTATTACTTAATAAATTTAAATTATTAGTATTGTTTATAGTTAATGGTAATTAGGAATAATTAGTAATAATTTTTAATAATTAAGAATAAATATTAATAATTAGTAATAAATACCAATAATTAGGAATAAGAACATTATTACATTATTAGTTTATTTTATTATTAAAATTAAAATAATATAAATTTTTATATATATACAATTCTTTTTTCATCTGTGTGTTTGCTGTCTTCACATGTATTATTTGTATGTGGAGATAGAAAACGCACAGATGAAAAAAGAATTGTATATAAATTAGAAAATTATATTATTTTAATATTAATAATAAAATATATTAATAATGTTATTATTTGTAATTATTGGTAATTATTTCTAATTGTTGATAATTATTCATTTAATTACTAATAATTAGGAACAATTATCAATAATTATCAATAATTAAGAATAATTAGTAATAATTAGTAATAATTACCAATAATTAGTATTAATTACCTATAATTAGTATTAATTACCTATAATTAGTATTAATTACCAATAATTAGTACTAATTAGGAATAATTAACAATAATTAGTAATAATTACCAATAATTCACAATAATTAATAATAATTACCTATAATTAGTATTAATTACCAATAATTAGTATTAATTACCAATAATTAGTAATAATTAGGAATAATTAACAATAATTAGTAATAATTTGTAATAATTAGGAATAATTAGTATTAATTATGAATAATTAGTAATAATTACCAATAATTAGTAATAATTATTATTAATTACCAATAATTAGTATTAATTACCAATAATTAGTATTAATTATCAATAATTAGTATTAATTACCAATAATTAGTATTAGTTACCAATAATTAGTATTAATTACCAATAATTAGTATTAATTACCAATAAGTAGTATTAATTACCAATAATTAGTATTAATTACCAATAATTAGTATTAATTATTAATAATTACCAATAATTACCAATATTTAGTAATAATTAACAATAATTTCCAATAATTACCAATAATTAGTAATAATTACCAATAATTATCAATAATTACTAATAATTATCAATAATTAATAATAATTAGCAATAATTAGTAATAATTAGTAATAATTCCTAATAATTAGCAATAATTAGTAATAATTAGAAATAATTAGTAATAATTAGAAATAATTAGTAATAATTAGAAATAATTAGTAACAATTAGTAATAATTAACAATAATTAGTAATAATTAACAATAATGGGTAATAATTAGGAATAATTAGGAATAATTAGTATTAATTAGGAATAATTAGTAATAATTACCAATAATTAGTAATAATGATTATTAATTACCAATAATTAGTATTAATTACCAATAATTAGTATTAATTACCAATAATTAGTATTAATTACCAATAATTAGTATTAATTACCAATAATTAGTATTAATTACCAATAATTAGTATTAATTACCAATAATTAGTATTAATTACCAATAATTAGTATTAATTATCAATATTTAGTAATAATTACCAATATTTAGTAATAATTAACAGTAATTGCCAATAATTAACAATAATTAGTAATAATTACCAATAATTATCAATAATTACTAATAATTATCAATAATTACTAATAATTATCAATAATTAATAATAATTAGAAATAATTAGTAATAATTAGCAATAATTGCTAATAATTAGCAATAATTAGTAATAATTAGAAATAATTAGTAATAATTAGAAATAATTAGTAATAATTAGAAATAATTAGTAATAATTAGTAATAATTAGTAATAATTAGCAATAATTAGTAATAATTAACAATAATTAGTAATAATTAGGAATAATTAGGAATAATTAGTATTAATTAGGAATAATTAGTAATAATTACCAATAATTAGTAATAATGATTATTAATTACCAATAATTAGTATTAATTACCAATAATTAGTATTAATTACCAATAATTAGTATTAATTACCAATAATTAGTATTAATTATCAATAATTAGAATTAATTACCAATAATTAGTATTAATTACCAATAATTAGTAATAATTACCAATATTTAGTAATAATTAACAATAATTGCCAATAATTAACAATAATTTCCAATAATTAACAATAATTAGTAATAATTACCAATAATTATCAATAATTACTAATAATTATCAATAATTACTAATAATTATCAATAATTAATAATAATTAGCAATAATTAGTAATAATTAGCAATAATTACTAATAATTAGCAATAATTAGTAATAATTAGAAATAATTAGTAATAATTAGTAATAATTACCAATAATTAGTAATAATTAACAATAATTAGTAATAATTAGGAATAATTAGGAATAATTAGTATTAATTAGGAATAATTAGTAATAATTACCAATAATTAGTAATAATGATTATTAATTACTAATAATTAGTATTAATTACCAATAATTATTATTAATTACCAATAATTAGTATTAATTACCAATAATTAGTATTAATTTCCAATAATCACCAATAATTACCAATAATCACCAATAATTACCAATAATCACCAATAATTACCAATAACCACCAATAATTACCAATAATCACCAATAATTACCAATAATGACCAATATTTTCCAATATTTTCCAATAATTACCAATAATTACCAATATTTTCCAATAATTACCAATATTTACCAATAATTACCAATATTTACCAATAATTAGGAATAACTACCAAAAATTAAGAATAACTACCAATAATTACCAATAATTTGGAATAATTACCAATAATTTGGAATAATTACCAATAATTTGAAATACTTACCAATAATTTGGAATAATTACCTTATTACATTATTTGTATATTTTATTATTAATATTAAAATAATATAATTTTCTATATTATATACAATTCTCTTTTCTTCTATGTTTTTTCTGTCTCCACTAGTAATATTGGCATTCTTTTTCAAAATTATCAACCTACTCGCCAATGGAGAGGTGAAAGTGAATGCCAATATTACATGTGGAGACAGAATGTGAAACACACAGATGAAAGGAGAATTGTATATAATATAGAAAATTATATTATTTTAATATTAATAATAAAATATACTAATAATGTAATGATGTTATTATTATATAATTAATATTTATGAAAAAAATTATATTAGTATTATTAAAAAAATAAAAAATCAATATAATATTAAAATTATCAATATTTGTAACAGGTTTTGATTTATTCTCAATATATTCAATCCTTGCTTGTGTTTTTTCTAACAAATTATTCAAAACCAGTAATGCTTTTATATTTTATAGAAAAATATGGAACAACGAGGTCGTCAACAGTCATTATTAGATGACCGCATATTGATAAATCAACGTAGAAATCCAAATGGTTCTGGTTTAAATCCAGTATATATAGAGGGTGTGGAGAGTTTTTTATCATTTGCGGCATCAAATCCAGAATTTGTTTCAGAAGGAAAGATAAAATGCCCTTGTAGAAAATGTGCATTGAGAACGTTTGACACGTTTGACAAAGTGGGGGAACATCTCTTGCGTTTTGGTTTTCAAGAAGATTATGTTTTTTGGTATCAACACGGTGAACGCAGTTCCAGAGCAGGTGATACCAACTTGATTCCGGATCCATCCCAGTTTCAAGATTTAGTACATGATGTTGCAGGTTCATCTGTTCAACATACAGAAACTCCGGCTGATATAGCTTCAAATCCTGAGTTGGGACCGTATGAATTTTATGAGTTGTTGAAGTCTGCTGAGGATGCATTATATCCTGGCTGCAAGATGAGCAAATTAGAAGCAGTTGCAAAATTTATGGCTATCAAATCATATAACGGAATGTCAAACACCTGTTTTGACCAGATATTTTCTTTGCTGAAAACACTGTTACCCGAAGGAAATGTTTTACCTGCAAATTACTATGAAAGTAAGAGGTTGTTTCGAAATTTGGGACTTACTTGTCAGAAGATTCATTCATGTTCAAATGACTGCATTTTATATTCAGGGGAAAATGAGTCGTTGGATAGTTTTCCCACATGTGGGCAACTGAGATATAAAGAAGGACAACACGGGAAGTCTTGTTTGATTCCTGTAAAACAGTTGAGATATTTTCCGCTTACATCCAGACTTCAGCGTTTATTCATGTCTAAGAATACAGCGACAATGATGTCATGGCATAAAGAGAATAGTTCAACCGATAAAAGCTTGAATCATCCAGCTGATGGTGATTCATGGAAACATTTTGATAGAGTGAATCCATCATTTGCTTTAGAAGCTAGAAATGTTCGACTGGGCCTTTCCACTGATGTTTTCTGTCCGTTTGGATCTTATGGTAGTAAATATTCATGTTGGCCTGTTTTTTTAACTCCGTATAATTTACCTCCATGGATGTTGATGAAGGAGCCATATATCTTTTTGATTTTACTAATTCCAGGACATCCGAAGAAAAATATTGATGTTTATTTGAAGCCATTGATTGATGAATTAAATTTGTTGTGGAGTACTGGTGTCAGTACATTTGATGTTGCAACGAAATAGAATTTCATACTGAGAGCAGCATTGATGTGGACAATAAGTGACTTCCCGTCTTATGGGATGTTATCTGGCTGGAGTACACATGGTCAGAAATCATGTCCTTACTGTATGGGAGTGAACAAAGAATTTATGCTCATTCATGGAAAGAAACCTTGTTATTTTGACTGTCATCGCAGATTTCATCCAGCTGATCATCCTTTTCGCAGAAACAGATCTCATTCTAGAAAAGGAACAACTGAAAGGGATGGACCTCCAAAAATTCTATCAGGTTCGGAGTTAAAATCGGTTGTATTTTCATTACCTCCTATCACTTTTGGTCCCACAATAAACCAACAGAAAATTTCTGGTTTTGGGAAAGAACACAATTGGATTAAACGTAGCATATTTTGGGATTTGCCATATTGGTTTGATTTGTTGGTCCGACACATGTTAGATGTCATGCATATTGAGAAGAACTGTTTTGATAATTTGTTTCATACAGTTTTGGATACGCCAGGAAAGAGCAAAGACAATGTAAATGCACGTTTAGATCTTGCCCAAATTTGCAGGCGTCCAGAATTGGAACTATTTGAGAATGTCAGAACAGAAAGGTTACTGAAACCAAAAGCAACTTATACACTGTCTAAAGAAAACCGTTTATTATTTTGTCAGTGGATTGCAGATTTGAGACTTCCAGATGGCTGTGCTTCCAATTTGGGTAGATGTGTAAAGAATGGTCATATTACTGGATTAAAAAGTCATGATTGTCATGTTATAACGGAGATACTTCTACCCATTGGATTAAGAGGTCTATTGAATTCTGTGATTTGGGATTCCATAACAGACATGTCTCATTTTTTCGGGAAATTTGTGTGGCTACGACAGATTATGATGCTCTAGGAAAACTTGAAAAAGATGTTGTTGTAATTATATGTAAACTGGAAAAAATATTTCCGCCGTCTTTCTTCGACTCAATGGAACATTTGATGTTACATTTTCCATATGATGCCAAATGTGGAGGTCCGTTACAGTTTCGATGGATGTACCCATTTGAAAGATGCTTGCAAAAATTGAAAAGAAAAGTACGCAACAAAGCATCTGTTGAAGGATCTATTGCAGAAGCTTATTTACAAAAGGAAATATCTTTTTTCTGCTCCCATTATTTTGAATCTGAGTATCCTTCAAAACACAACCGAATGGGACGGAATGAGAGGAATATTGATGAAATCGACAATCAATTACTTATTTTCAACCAGTCAGAGCTTGGTTTTGGTGGAGTTTCTGAACGCTGGCTTTCAGATGATGAACATCATAGAGCTCATACGTATGTTCTGCTCAACTGTGAAGAGATGACATCAGTTGTACTGTAAGTGTTTATATCACTTATTCTATCATTTATGTTACAGTAAATAACTTTTGTTTTTATAGGTTGTATGATAATCATATCAAGAAACAAATTCCACAAATTACAGCAGCAGCTCTCGAAGAACGTCGACTGAAAAATTTCTCTCTGTGGTTTCAAAAACTGGTAACATAAATTCTTTATCTTTTAGAAACTCATTCAATGTATAGTTTACTATATTGATAATTATTTCACAAATCTTCAGGTGTCTCGACATGCTGATAAAATTGACAAACGACTGTGTGTATTGAGTAACCCACCTTCCAAACTTGTTAAAACTTATAATGCATATGTGGTGAATGGATTTCGATTCCACACACATGCATATGGGGAATCGAAAAAAACAATGAACAGTGGAGTTAGCTTGAGAGGATCTCATCATCGAGAAAATGAAGTTGACTTTTATGGCATACTTGATGAAATCATTGAACTCTGTTATCTTGGACAACATTACATAACCATGTTCAAATGTCGGTGGTTGGATACAGAGAGAGGTGTGCGTGTTCATCCGACTCATGGAATCATCGATATTAAATGTAAAAGTGTTCTCGCAGTAAATGAACCATTCTTATTGGCTCAACAGGCATATCAAGTTTATTATGCAAAGTACTGGGCAACATCAAGAGACTTGACTGATTGGTGGAGTGTAATAAAGATCAAAATTCGAGACAATCAGTTTAGTCAAAGTGAATGTGCTTTCACTGATGTGCAAAGAATTGAAGTTTTTCAAGAGAGTACTCAAAATCAATCTTTTTTACAAAGAGACATGAGTATCGATGACGACACCCCACATTTAAGAGTCGGTGATGACGATGATGTTAATGATGTCACATATGAATTTGAAACGGTAAGAGATGAAGCAACTGTAACTCGAATGGATATCGATGATGTTGAGGAGGAATATGAAGATGACATTGACATATATGAATATGATGATGATGATGAACACTGATAGCATTTCATGGTATTTATATACAATCATAATATGTATATATGTATATATAATAGTAATTATCAATTATTTTCTAACATTAACATTTTCTGTTTCAGATGGATGACGCCACATTTCGTGCGTTGGCGGATGCTGACCTGACTTTTGATGCGGATGAGTTGCTGACAGATGACCCTCAGCCTGCAGGCGCTCCAGGGATTACGCGGAGGGGGCGCGGTCTTGCACGATTGATGATTCCTGACCCTGTCCCCGAGCGACGTCCACGTCTTGGGTTTGATCCACGCACACGGAGGTGTGATAACCTGTGTAATAACCTGTGGATTTGACTAAGATTTCATTAATCTATTCACATAATAAATGTTTATTATTTTTTCAGTTTTCTGCATATAGCAGTCAGACAGGGAAGCGCTATTTTGCGCAACTATTTCTCTCAGCCGTGGACCACATGGGAGCAGATTCCCATTGATGTGCAGCAGGCCATGTTCGGCCATTGGTTGGTACGTACATAAATAAATAATTTTTATTTTGAAAATTATTTCATTTCTAACTTGATATTTTGATTTATTTGTAGGGTTTATGGTATCCGATCGAGGATACCATGCGTGACGCCATCCACGAGGCATGGGAGGTGGCCATGCGTGATCGTCTTCGTCAGTTTTTGCACAATTTAAGAAAAGCCGCGATGAAGAAAGCAGGAGTGTCAGATTTTGAGGATTCATGTAGAGCACACCGACCAGAGTATATTTCATCCCATGTATGGGATGGATTATGTGCGCACTAGTTGAGTGGTGCCTTTCAGAGGAGATCATCGGTGGGGAGGCAGAATCGGGGGAGACAGGAGGTGACTCATCGAGCTGGGAGTCGTTCTTTCAGTACTCATAGACAGCATCTGGTACGTACATTATTTATAAATATTTTATATAACTATAAATATTAACAGTTTTTTTATTCTTATAGGCTTTCGAGCACCCCGATATTACAGAGTACGACGTATATCGGAGGATGTATAGTGATCCTGCTACTGGGGAGCTCAGAGGTGATCGTCAGCATCACATCGTGGTCAGTATTATTTGTTTTCAAGTTTAAAAATTAACTGCATATAATATATTCACAATTTTAATTTTAAATTGCAACTATAGGAGTCATATGAGGCCGCAGCGGTACAGGCCCGGCCTGAGAGTCAGGCCAAGTCATCAGATCAGACCACTGCCCGTCAGTTTGATGAGGCGGCATGGATGCAGGCCACCCAGTATGCCTTCGAGAAGGGCCGGGTTGTTGGTATCGACTCTCGACTGACTCCCGGAGATTATTATGGCAGTGCTGCGATGTCGGCGTCCAGCTCGAGAGGAGCTCGTGCATCTTCTTCTACACAGTATGAGGATCAGTTGCGATCTCAGACTGTACAGATAGAGAGTCTCCGACAGGAGCAGGAGCAGATGCGTCAGCAGCATGAGGAGGAGCGTCGACGCCAGCAGCAGCTGTACGAGGAGCAGAAGAGTCGGTGGCAGCAGCAGCATCAGGAGCAGATGGAGTACATGCGCCGACTCACCCATGCTTTAGGGATGGAGTTTCCTCCACCACCATCTGCAGATCCCCCACCTCCCCCCCCCCCTCCCCCCCTCCTTCAGATTAGAGTTTGTATTTCTGTTATAAAATTTGTGAAATCAAAATATTTTTTTTCTATTCGTAGTTTCTGTCTCATTATAAAATATTAATAATATTATATTTTTAAATAACAATATTAATATGAATAATAATATTATTTATATTTTATAATATTAAATTTTATATATATATTAAAATTTTATATATATATTAAAATTTTATAATATTATAATTTAATTATTTTTTTTGTAATACTTGAATTATTTTAATATTTGAATGTAAAATAATTCTATTATTTTTATATTAATTAAAATAACTTATTAATATTTTTTTTTATTTTTGAATTATAATTGTAATATTATTATATTAATTAAATTTTTTATTAATATTCTATTATTTTAATTTTTGAATTATAATTCTACTATTATTATAGTAATTAAAATAATTTATTATTTTCATTTGTAAATTATAATTCTATTATTATATTAATTAAAATAATTTATTAATAATTTATTGTTTTTTATTTTTTTTATAGTATTTGCGACGGGATACTATGCTTGTCGTAAATACTAGTATTATTAATAGTTTTTTATTTTTTTTTTAAAAAGGATTTGCGACAGGACCCGTTGCAAATACTATTTATAGTATTTGCGACGGGTCCCGACTCCCGTCGCAAATACTAGTATTATTAATTTTTTTTTATTTTTTTTAAAAAGAGTTTTTGCGACGGAACCGTCGCAAAAGCTATTTGCGACGGGTCCCGTCGCAAAAACTGTTTTAGAAGTTTTTTACAAAAATACGGAATACTATTTGCGACGGGGAGAATGCCCGTCGCAAAAAAAGGCTTTAGCGACGGGCCCGTCACAAATAAGTGTAGTTGCGACGGCGTTTTCAGCAACGGGCTATTTGCGACGGGATGCCGTCGCAAATAGCCCGTCGCAAATACCTGTTTTTCTAGTAGTGTTGGCATATCTTTCCGAGGATAAGATTCCGCAGACATTCGGAACTAGGGAATCATTGGAGATTCGGAATAGCCTTAAGTAAAGAGGCAGATCTTCAACACATGAAAGCATGAATACCTTATGTGGGAAAACCATTTGAGGGGATTTATATAGTCAATTGAGGGGATGGTTCAATATCATTAGTTGATACAATAGTTGAAAAAACATCTGATCAAATCTGATGGTTAACCGAAGTTCAATTTTTATAAATTCTGATCTCTTGTAGGTTTTTTCAGATAATCATTCATATTTATGTAAAAGAAAGAATCTAAAAAATATAAAACAAAATGAAAATACCAACGAGTAAAAAGTTGATTATGAAAAAATAATAAATAAAATATAGCTTCTGGATTTCTTAGAAGATTATTCGTAATGAGGGAAATTCTTATTAAAAAACCATAGATTTTGGAAAAATGTGATAAAAAATTTAAAGAAAATTTTGATTATGAAAATATGATTACGAAAAAATTAGACTACGAAAAATTTTGACTACGAAAAAATTTAGAATATTTAAAATGTTAAGTTACAAAGAAATTTTGACTACAAAAAATTTGACTACAAAAAATTTGTCTAATAAGAAAATCCCCCCCCCCCTTATGAAAAGAAGATTCCTAATGTAATGATATAGCTTTCAATAAGAATTTAATATGAAAAAATTACCTTAGTATTATCATTCCAAACATCCATTTAATGTATTATAATCTATTGGAGTGTAATGATTTTGAGAAAATATCAGAATGTTGATCATGTGTTCCAATAAATTGATGAATGATATCTCTTTTTTGTGTGATCCATAAGAAAGGGCTGCCTAATATCAATCTATTTTTCCTGAGAGTGATGTGTTGGGTGTTTACTTAAGGAAGTGGAACTAATATTATCACACAATATTTATGTTTGGGTAATACTCATACCATTTTCTGTGAGTGTGTGTTTCATCCACAACAACTTCTAACAGCTACATATTCAGCATCAATAGTGGAATGTGCAAATGGGTGTTTTATTTTTCAGGACAAAGAAACTAATGAATCTCCTAATAAATCAAAACTTCCGAATGTACTTTTCTTATCCATTATACATCCACCAAAGTTAGCATCCAAAAAACCTTTTAAGGAAAAAATAATTTCCATAAGTATAAAAGATTCCTAAATCCATGGTTCCCATTAATTAGTGAAAAAATCTTTTGACTTCCTTTTAATGAGGTTACATAGTATTTTATTGATATCTTGCACATAATCATATTCAAAATATCATGTCAGGATGACTAGGTGTCATGTATAGTAAATTTCTTATCATACCTTTAAATAATGTTTGATCCACTAGTTTCACAGCATCATCAAGATCAAGTGAATTTTTTGTACCAATGGTTGTACTATTACTTTTAGTATAGTCATTTCCATATTTTAAGAAGGTATATAATATATTTATGTTTTGATATATAAATTTCTTCGGGTTTTTGAGAAATTTTAAGACCATGGAAAAAGGTTAACTCTCCCATAATACTCATTTAAAACTCATATTTAATTAGATTCACAAACGAATCAGTTAATGATTGCCGAGTTGAACCAAATATAATTTCATCAACATAAATTTTAACAATAAAAACATTTTTCTTATCTTTATTTATAAATAGGGTTGGATCAGCATTTCCCTTAACATAATTATTTTGAATAATAGACCATGTAAGTATGTCATACCTGGCTCTAGGGGCTTGTTTAGGTATATAAAAAACATTGGTATGTTTGAAAACATGTTCATGATGTTTCGTATCTTCAAAACTAGGATTCTATTTAAAAAAACGTCATCTTCAACATACCCATTAATGAAAGAATATTTTACATCCATTTGAAAAAGATTGAAATTAATGAATTTTGTAAAGGAAAGTAGAATACAAATAGATTCAATTCTAGCCACTGGAGCATAAGTTTCATCAAAGTCTACTCCTTGTTTATTATAGTCTTTGGAAACTAATATATATATATATATATATTTCATACTATGATTCCATTTTCTTCACACTTAATTCTGAAGACCCATTTTACTCTAATAACAGAATTTTATTTAGGTCTTTCAGCCAAGGTACAGACAGTATTCCTTTCGAATAAATTTATCTCCTCTTGCATAGCTTTTATCCAATCATCATCACGTAATTCTACATTAGGGATTTTGGGTTCTTATTGGTAATGGAATGCTAGATATTCTAATTTATTCGAAAAGGAACTTCTAAATCGTACAGGTCGATTTACATCACCAATGATACAATCAAAAGGTTGATTCTTGAGAAGCAATTGATTTGGGTTTTGTAAAATCTGTACATCAACAAATGTTAATAAATCTTCTGGGGTAAATGCATCAGAAATATTTTCTTGAACATTTTCTTTATCAGAAAGATCTTTTATCAAGGGTTGATAATCAGTTTTTGAAAACACGTCCGTAGATATATGTTTAGGGTGTTTAAAAACAAATTGATTGGTTTCATCAAATATATCATGTACTATATCTTCAACAATACAAGTGTTTTTATTGAAAACTCTACAAGCCTTAGAGGATGTGGAGAAACCTATGAAAATCCCTTCATCTGATTTTAGTGTGAACTTATATTGTAACAGCCCGAGATTTTATGAAAAATATTCTTTTTATTTTATTAATGTCTTGTGTTGTACGCTACACCAAAAGGAGCTTTCACAACACACATCCTTGACTTGCCTTGCATTACACGCAATCGCGACCTTCCTCGATAGCGTGTGTAATACGCAATACCGAGTTTCACTAAACAACGATATGCTATTAAAATGTTATTAAAACTAGCCGTTATGAATAGTAATAACCACTTTTTGAAATTTTGTAAATTTTATTTTTCAAAATGGATTTCATTTTTGGATTCGGAGTATCGAATTTAGCCTAAGGTGAAATTTTGGTACATTTCGGATAACTTTCATATTCTGATGAATAGTGAAAATTACTAAATTTTAATTAAAAACAACTTTTTTAATCGAAATTATTAATAGTGATAAATTATTAATTTGAGTGGTTTTAAAGTATATTTAGAATATATTTTTACAATTTAATTCAATGTTGGTCATTGGTTGTAATTTCACATTTAAACCAGACATAATCAAGTGTCAATCTTTTGATAGATATTGTTTCTTAAAAACACGCTATTTGTTTTAACAGCGGGATTTAATTATAAAATTAATTAATGCAACTTTTGTGTTATGAATTTGGTAAAATAGACTTCATTTTTGAATTCGGAATATGAAATATAGCTTAGGATGAAATTTTGGCATTGTTCTGAAAAACATCAATTTTTGATGAATAGTGAAACTACTAAGTGGTAGGTTAAAAACTGAATTTTGCATAAAACATAATTTTACCACTTCTGTGAATGGAATTTCGAAAATCCGAGAGACACGGTTAATATCAAGGACTAAAATGTGGTTCATTGAGATGAAAATAATTTTTTGGTGAATAGTAACTTTTTACTTTTTTTTACCGCGGTTAATAGTAAATAGGGTAACTAAGGGTAAATATGATATTAATATTACCCTAACACATGTCCTAATCCTATTGGACAAGTGTATTTCGACCAAAAACAAACTTAGGAATAAAATATGACCATTTAGGCCCACTTGGATTAGATTAGGACATTTATTATTAATTTATTTAAAGAAAGGTTAAAATAGTTAAAATCAAAGTTTAATAAGTAAATCATTTTTAATATGGGGTTATACATAAGATAAATTAGATTGTAAATATTCATTAGAAAGCTAAAAAGATTTCCTACATGATGGTATTTTATTTGTAATTTTTAGACATGAAATAATTTAATTTATTTATGACACAATGATGATGCAGTAATTATCTTATTAATGAAATATTGACATAATTGATGTTATAAACACCAAAATAAATGTAATTTGATATTTTTTATGAATTACACTAATATTCTAGGTTACTATGATATATTAATGTTGATTTAATCAACTTGGTTCGAACATTTAATTCTGTTATGACTTTCACAAAAATCATATATCAAATAGTGTCAAAATTGTCACAAAATAGTTTTTAAATCAAATATTATATTATTAATTGTTATTGTATTCCTAAAAATCTAAGGTTCGGCCAAATGAACTAGATAAGGATATATATATTAATAATAAACAATTTGGGGTTCATTTGGCATGTTATAGTAAGTGTATTAACCATATAGTGAAAGAAAACAAAAAGACATGATAAAAGTTAAATTATTTAACTTAGAGTTAAATCTAATTGATAAGGTTAAAATAATATCCTAAACTTGTCTAAATTCTATTGGTTGATAGGATTTCGACCCATACCCACTTTAGCTTCGAAATAAGACCCTTTGGAACCATTATAAACCGATTTTGACTTTAATATAAAATAATATTTTGAGATATTCCTAAGGTGCCCCTCTCCTCCCCTATAAAAGGACACCTCCCCCCCTCCTCCTCACACCAATTTGAGCACTCAAGCTCGGCCAAACCCTGCCAAAATTCCTTCTCCACTTCCCTAGCAACATCCTAGAGGTTCTGGTATTCCTCAAAGACCAATTCTAGTGCCCTAAGAGGAGGTCTCAAAGAGGCACTTTAAAGAAGAGGTAATTACCGTTACCAATTCTTTCATCTTTATTTCTTCTTCCACTTCTTCTTCTTAGGTTGTTTCATTATGAACTAATAACATCAGTATCACTCATATACTGATATGTTATTATAAGTATGAAACAACCCTATTTCACCATCTATCCATCCTACGGAAAAAGAAATCACCGCGCGTGCGTACGTACGGAATACCGTCTCCACGCCGTGGTGTAATCTATTTTCCACCACCACCTTACATGGATGGGTATAATGGTGTAAAGAATAACTATACATAGTAATTACAACATCATATTGATTCTGATATATTGTATAATCCACTCCAATTCAATTCAATATTTATAGAAATGATATCATCGCTCGTGCGTACGTACGAACTACCGTCTCCACGACGCGATGAGATTCATTCTCCATGTTAACCATTTAAGAATGATTATAATATATATATAAGAAATAATAATGAAATATATGACATTATAAAGCTACTGGATTTATGTATATATATACATATGTATGTCATCTACTTACTTCCATTTCAAGACAATAAGGAAAGAAAAACAGCGTTCATGCGTACGTACGGACTACCGTCTCCATGAACGGTGTTTTTCATTTTATTTATCTATCTATTATATATATATATACTGAATATATATGATATATAAATCATATTTTATATTCTGGAAGTATGTAAATCATGATATAAGTAATAATGATGTCAAGAACAACAAGTCAAAACACCTACGATAAATGAAACGATTTTACCCAAAACGCTTCTTTAACATGGAATTTACAAAAGAACGGGTAATATAATGTCATAAGTGAACCATATATGATATCATAACAATGAATATGATTCTGTAATAAGTCAATGACATTATTTAAATCATTATACAGGAGGTTCGGACACATACGAAGCAAATTGGACCTAAGGTAAGGGAAATATCACAATCTCATTTTTATCCGAGATTGTTTATTTGTAAGTATTTACTGGGGTGTATTTTATCATCCACATCCATGTTTCCTCAATATGTAATATTATTTCCATCCACTTACAATAGTTTAAATCCAATTTTACCCTTCGATGAGTTTTTAGTAAAGAATATGAAAGGAATCTTTTGTCGTTTTTCCGTACGAGGTATTTTTTGACTTTTCCGATAAAAGTACGAAGAATGTTTTTTTTAACTTATACGGCACAAACGGATTTTTACGGTTTTATAAAGCCTTATTTTCATGAAGCTTCCTTCAAAAGATTTCATGACTATTTTCAATAAAATCTCTTTCTTTTAAAATTTCATGACGTTTCGTGAAAAGAAATTGATTTTGAAGAAGAAAGGATATTTTCCTCAAGAATGGAGTTCAAGTGTTTTATCAAAATAATTTTCCATCTAAGATAATAAAGGGTTCTGTTTTTATCCCTATTATTACAGTGATTTGATCATGTTGTGATGGAATTATTTTTATGAATTCCTTTATCTTGTATGAATTGTTTTATGATGTCATGATGTTTAAGATTCCCATTTGTATTACATGGGTTATGCAATGATTTATGGTTTATGATTTTGTGGAACACATAAGAATGGTATCATTAAGAGATGGGTGGGACCTATATCTCCCTCCAATGCATTGGGTAAAGATTTTATATCTCATGAGATAGACATGGCTGGAATGGTAGGTTATACCGGTTCAGTGAAACAGGACTGAAACGAGGTTTACTCGATTCAGAAAGGGACTTTGTCCACTAAGATAGTCTTGGCAATGAGTCTTGACTAACAAGAAATGATTCTCTATGATTATGTGTGTATGCCACAAAGTTCCATGTTTTATGTTATGATTATTGTGATTACATTTCACTGCCATGATTTATCCCATGTTATGAAATTATGCTCTCTTTTGCAGGTTATGATTTCCAAAATGTTATGTTCTTATGAATATGATGTGATTGATATTTCTTTTGTTTACCCTTACTGAGAATTTGAGCTCACCCTTTTATGTTTTCTTTTCCCCAGGATATAAAGAAAGGTTTTAGGTAAAAAAAAAGGAAGATCTTTATGGGTGATGTTGAAGATCTTTCACCACGATTAGAAGATTATAGTCCGAGTTTCCAAAGACACTAAACTATTACGGTCCTTGTGTGTGTGTTTTTGTAATGTACTAAGTATTCCGCAAAAGTAATGTAAAGTCCATGTACGTCAGGCTACGAGTCTCTACAGTTGGTATCAGAGGAAAGGTTTAGTCAACCTTTGGAAACTAGGATGCGAAAACGTTAGTGAGATCCCTAGAGATATTTCTAAGGTATGTCTAGGGATGTCCCTAAGGTTAAGTATACGTATAGGTTATAGTACTAGAACTACGCTAACGATCATAGAATTAAACCTAAGATGTTAGATGTTCAAGGTACTCCCCCTTTATTATGTTGTTTTCCCTAGCATAATTTTTGCCTCTCACGCTATTCTTTTTGGGTTTTAGAAAATGGCTGGAAACAAGGTGATTCACGATAATGGAGGAAATGATGGACAATGGAATGATATTCTTTATGAGCAACCAAATGAAATAGGATTTGGAAGTCCAAACATCATTATTATGCCAAATCAGCAATCTCATAATATGATCAATAAAGTAAAATTTGGTAAGTTTCCTGACTCGGCTAATAAGAGAAAGATGGAGTTTCATGATGATCATAGAGGAAAGAAAGTTCAATTTCCCCTATGTAAATCATGTGGGAAGAGGCATCAAGGAGAATGTTTCAAAGGAACTGGAAGATGCTTTGGGTGTGGAAAAGAAGGACACAAAGCCAGTAAGTGCAAAGGAAAAGGTTCAGTTAATACCAGGGATGAGGATAATGGTATTGCTACGACATCAAAAATGGTTAAGTGTTTTAAATGTGGAATGTATGGGCATTATGCAAACAAATGCCCTAAGGGAAAGACTCATGAAGAGAATCAGTATGGTCATATGGGAAGTATTTATGTGGATGATGATGAAGAGACTACCAATGGTATGTGAGATGAAAGAATTGTTGAAGCTCGGTCAATGGTTTAAGAATGTAGTGGAATGATTATATGTTTATCATGTGTAATGTTGTATAAGTAATCTCATGGTACTATGGAATAAAGAAACATGTAAGGATTGTAACATTGTTGTCTGATTAATGTTACCAGTATCCATGAAAGGTTATTCAGATAATTTTTGGAATGAAGATGATATGCGCATAATGAAGGGATAAGGGGAAAATGAAATGTTTGACAGTATCCATGAGCTCATGATTGATATAAGGACTAAGTGATATCATGGTTTGAGTATATAGAATTTTGAGGATTTTGGTAACTTTTAACAGCACTCATGTTTTCACTAAGGTATTCAAGAGAATACACGATTAAGGACTTTGAATGTTTGGAATGTGACCAACAAGACATATCTTATGATATGTGGGGATCAACGACAGTATTAAATCTTTGGTAATCGTTGTCACTATATTATGAGAGTGGACTACAGTATTATGTATAAGCCTAAAGATTAGACTGGATTATGTTGGACATAAGTTAGTATTGTTTAAGGATAGAAGATTTTCGATATTATTGATGGGATGTAGTTCTAGAAAAAGGGACAACCTGCAGGACGGGCGACAGCCCATCGCTTCGGACAAGGCTGTAGGAATCGAACCAACAACCGAAGTGCGACTGGCCTTTATCGCCTACCACTGACCTACAGGAAGTCCCTGTTTAGTAGAAACTAGTTTTATTATATTAAGCAGTATGATATATGAAGTATAAGTCCATTTTAGGAACCATATGTGATTAATCTCACTATAGAATGACTTATGTATATTTAATAACTTTTTCTAACCTTTTGTTTGAGACAGATGGAATGACCCATCATTCTATCACATAATCTGCTAACACTTCACAAATAACAAATTCAACTTCATTTATTTAAGAGATGAAGTAGAAATTGTTCAAGGCACGAACAAAAGTGAGATTGTACCAAAATAAAGTAAGTATTTATTCTAAGCAAATTTTCAACTTTAGGGAAATGATCTTGAAAACCAAAAATGATTGTCCTAGTGATCTTATACCTGATGAATCAGATGATACCTTATATCATCACAAATCTATGGATTTGTGATTACTGGCTTTTCCATAGCCATGTTCTCTACCACTCTCCATTAGAACATGATGGTTAGATTTCTCTTCCATATCCATATTTTCACCTATGTGGAAACCCAGTGATTAGTTTATTTGGGTAATCGTTACATTTCATACTTTAGTTTTTAAAGCCATGTTTTGATATTCCCTTTTACGATGTGGGTTTCTATTAAAGAAACGTTCGAATAGTAAACCATTTATAACCCCGACGAATTTCGAGGGCGAAATTCATTTTAAGGGGGGTAGAATGTAACAGCCCGAGATTTTATGAAAAATATTCTTTTTATTTTATTAATGTCTTGTGTTGTACGCTACACCAAAAGGAGCTTGCACAACACACATCCTTGACTTGCCTTGCATTACACGCAATCGCGACCTTCCTCGATAGCGTGTGTAATACGCAATACCGAGTTTCACTAAACAACGATATGCTATTAAAATGTTATTAAAACTAGCCGTTATGAATAGTAATAACCACTTTTTGAAATTTTGTAAATTTTATTTTTCAAAATGGATTTCATTTTTGGATTCGGAGTATCGAATTTAGCCTAAGGTGAAATTTTGGTACATTTCGGATAACTTTCATATTCTGATGAATAGTGAAAATTACTAAATTTTAATTAAAAAAAACTTTTTTAATCGAAATTATTAATAGTGATAAATTATTAATTTGAGTGGTTTTAAAGTATATTTAGAATATATTTTTACAATTTAATTCAATGTTGGTCATTGGTTGTAATTTCACATTTAAACCAGACATAATCAAGTGTCAATCTTTTGATAGATATTGTTTCTTAAAAACACGCTATTTGTTTTAACAGCGGGATTTAATTATAAAATTAATTAATGCAACTTTTGTGTTATGAATTTGGTAAAATAGACTTCATTTTTGAATTCGGAATATGAAATATAGCTTAGGATGAAATTTTGGCATTGTTCTGAAAAACATCAATTTTTGATGAATAGTGAAACTACTAAGTGGTAGGTTAAAAACTGAATTTTGCATAAAACATAATTTTACCGCTTCTGTGAATGGAATTTCGAAAATCCGAGAGACACGGTTAATATCAAGGACTAAAATGTGGTTCAATGAGATGAAAATAATTTTTTGGTGAATAGTAACTTTTTACTTTTTTTTACCGCTGTTAATATTAAATAGGGTAACCAAGGGTAAATATGATATTAATATTACCCTAACACATGTCCTAATCCTATTGGACAAGTGTATTTCGACCAAAAACAAACTTAGGAATAAAATATGACCATTTAGGCCCACTTGGATTAGATTAGGACATTTATTATTAATTTATTTAAAGAAAGGTTAAAATAGTTAAAATCAAAGTTTAATAAGTAAATCATTTTTAATATGGGGTTATACATAAGATAAATTCGATTGTAAATATTCATTAGAAAGCTAAAAAGATTTCCTACATGATGGTATTTTATTTGTAATTTTTAGACATAAAATAATTTAATTTATTTATGACACAATGATGATGCAGTAATTATCTTATTAATGAAATATTGACATAATTGATGTTATAAACACCAAAATAAATGTAATTTGAGATTTTTTATGAATTCCACTAATATTCTAGGTTACTATGATATATTAATGTTGATTTAATCAACTTGGTTCGAACATTTAATTCTGTTATGACTTTCACAAAAATCATATATCAAATAGTGTCAAAATTGACACAAAATAGTTTTTAAATCAAATATTATATTATTAATTGTTATTGTATTCCTAAAAATCTAAGGTTCGGCCAAATGACCTAGATAAGGATATATATATTAATAATAAACAATTTGGGGTTCATTTGGCATGTTATAGTAAGTGTATTAACCATATAGTGAAAGAAAACAAAAAGACATGATAAAAGTTAAATTATTTAACTTAGAGTTAAATCTAATTGATAAGGTTAAAATAATATCCTAAACTTGTCTAAATTCTATTGGTTGATAGGATTTCGACCCATACCCACTTTAGCTTCGAAATAAGACCCTTTGGAACCATTATAAACCGATTTTGACTTTAATATAAAATAATATTTTGAGATATTCCTAAGGTGCCCCTCTCCTCCCCTATAAAAGGACACCTCCTCCCCCTCCTCCTCACACCAATTTGAGCACTCAAGCTCGGCCAAACCCTGCCAAAATTCCTTCTCCACTTCCCTAGCAACATCCTAGAGGTTCTGGTATTCCTCAAAGACCAATTCTAGTGCCCTAAGAGGAGGTCTCAAAGAGGCACTTTAAAGAAGAGGTAATTACCGTTACCAATTCTTTCATCTTTATTTCTTCTTCCACTTCTTCTTCTTAGGTTGTTTCATTATGAACTAATAACATCAGTATCACTCATATACTGATATGTTATTATAAGTATGAAACAACCCTATTTCACCATCTATCCATCCTACGGAAAAAGAAATCACCGCGCGTGCGTACGTACGGAATACCGTCTCCACGCCGTGGTGTAATCTATTTTCCACCACCACCTTACATGGATGGGTATAATGGTGTAAAGAATAACTATACATAGTAATTACAACATCATATTGATTCTGATATATTGTATAATCCACTACAATTCAATTCAATATTTATAGAAATGATATCATCGCTCGTGCGTACGTACGAACTACCGTCTCCACAACGCGATGAGATTCATTCTCCATGTTAACCATTTAAGAATGATTATAATATATATATAAGAAATAATAATGAAATATATGACATTATAAAGCTACTGGATTTATGTATATATATACATATGTATGTCATCTACTTACTTCCATTTCAAGACAATAAGGAAAGAAAAACAGCGTTCATGCGTACGTACGGACTACCGTCTCCATGAACGGTGTTTTTCATTTTATTTATCTATCTATTATATATATATATACTGAATATATATGATATATAAATCATATTTTATATTCTGGAAGTATGTAAATCATGATATAAGTAATAATGATGTCAAGAACAACAAGTCAAAACACCTACGATAAATGAAACGATTTTACCCAAAACGCTTCTTTAACATGGAATTTACAAAAGAACGGGTAATATAATGTCATAAGTGAACCATATATGATATCATAACAATGAATATGATTCTGTAATAAGTCAATGACATTATTTAAATCATTATACAGGAGGTTCGGACACATACGAAGCAAATTGGACCTAAGGTAAGGGAAATATCACAATCTCATTTTTATCCGAGATTGTTTATTTGTAAGTATTTACTGGGGTGTATTTTATCATCCACATCCATGTTTCCTCAATATGTAATATTATTTCCATCCACTTACAATAGTTTAAATCCAATTTTACCCTTCGATGAGTTTTTAGTAAATAATATGAAAGGAATCTTTTGTCGTTTTTCCGTACGAGGTACTTTTTGACTTTTCCGATAAAAGTACGAAGAATGTTTTTTTAACTTATACGGCACAAACGGATTTTTACGGTTTTATAAAGCCTTATTTTCATGAAGCTTCCTTCAA
Source organism: Viscum album (assembly GCA_963277665.1). Lineage (NCBI taxonomy): Eukaryota > Viridiplantae > Streptophyta > Magnoliopsida > Santalales > Viscaceae > Viscum > Viscum album. The sequence continues at coordinate 1,312,096,703 of OY728126.1, read as the reverse complement.
AAGATTTCATGACTATTTTCAATAAAATCTCTTTCTTTTAAAATTTCATGACGTTTCGTGAAAAGAAATTGATTTTGAAGAAGAAAGGATATTTTCCTCAAGAATGGAGTTCAAGTGTTTTATCAAAATAATTTTCCATCTAAGATAATAAAGGGTTATGTTTTTATCCCTATTATTACAGTGATTTGATCATGTTGTGATGGAATTATTTTTATGAATTCCTTTATCTTGTATGAATTGTTTTATGATGTCATGATGTTTAAGATTCCCATTTGTATTACATGGGTTATGCAATGATTTATGGTTTATGATTTTGTGGCACACATAAGAATGGTATCATTAAGAGATGGGTGGGACCTATATCTCCCTCCAATGCATTGGGTAAAGATTTTATATCTCATGAGATAGACATGGCTGGAATGGTAGGTTATACCGGTTCAGTGAAACAGGACTGAAACGAGGTTTACTCGATTCAGAAAGGGACTTTGTCCACTAAGATAGTCTTGGCAATGAGTCTTGACTAACAAGAAATGATTCTCTATGATTATGTGTGTATGCCACAAAGTTCCATGTTTTATGTTATGATTATTGTGATTACATTTCACTGCCATGATTTATCCCATGTTATGAAATTATGCTCTCTTTTGCAGGTTATGATTTCCAAAATGTTATGTTCTTATGAATATGATGTGATTGATATTTCTTTTGTTTACCCTTACTGAGCATTTGAGCTCACCCTTTTATGTTTTCTTTTCCCCAGGATATAAAGAAAGGTTTTAGGTAAAAAAAAAGGAAGATCTTTATGGGAGATGTTGAAGATCTTTCACCACGATTAGAAGATTATAGTCCGAGTTTCCAAAGACACTAAACTATTACGGTCCTTGTGTGTGTGTTTTTGTAATGTACTAAGTATTCCGCAAAAGTAATGTAAAGTCCATGTACGTCAGGCTACGAGTCTCTACATATATAGATTAACATTAGTATTTAGAATGAATACTTTTCAACGAAATAACTTGAAGTATGAATTTCGAGGTTTTCTACCATTCCATAACTCGTAATAGATTTTATTAATAAATTTTTTAATAAAAACACGATGTATAGTATAATAAGTATTACTTACATCTTCAGCCCAATAGTGTTTAGCTATCAAATATTCACTCAAGATGGTTCTTGTTATTTCATGAAGAATTTGGTTTCTTCTTTCAACAACACAATTTTGATGAAGAGTTCATGGTGCTGAGAAGTTATGAGTAATGCCGTTCTTACTACAAAATGTTTCCGAATCAGAATATTGAAATTCTCCTCCATGATCACTTTAAATAGTTATCAGTGAAAGGTTTTTCACATTTTTAACTTGGGCTCTAAAATGTTTGAAATATGAAAATGCTTCAAAGTTATTTGCTAGAAAATAGACCCTATTAAATCTAGTGTAATCATCAACTAGGAGAAATACATAATATTTTCCTCCAATGATTTCAATTTGTGTTAGAACAAAAAGATCTATATTCAACAACTATAATGCCTTAGGGGTTGAGACTCCACCGACTGATTTAATAAATGATTTATGTTGTTATCCATATTGACAAGTATCACAAACTTTTGAATAATCAAATTTGTACTCTAGTATATCATTAACTAGTCTTTTCTTAGAGAGTTTTCATAGGTTCCTAAGGTTACAATGACCTAAAATTCTATGCCATAACCAAGAATTCTCTTCCATTGCATTATGTAATATTAGGTCTTGGATCCTATGTGTTGGTTTGAGAATATATCAAATATACACAGGGGGGGGGAATTGTGTCTTCTCAAAAATCATCATGAGATCGTGTTTTATCTGTTATCTTTAATCAGATTGATTAATGTAGAAGAAATATAAAATTTCGGGACACATTATATATAGTGGTTTGGGGAACAGAATTCCCCTGGTCCACTCCACCAACACTCTACTCCACTAGCATGGCAATTATCACTCTTTGGTCCTCATCTCAAAAGACCTTAAAACAACTATGTGTAGGAACTTGAATCCTTTACAATATAAGGAAAAACACAAGCTTCTGGTTTAATCACAAATGCTACGCATCTTGAAATGAGAAACTGGTCACTCAAGATAAAAAGTATTTGTTCTTTGAAAATACTCACCTGATTGTTCTTCACAATTGCAACAGAATGAAATTGACAGTAAATGGATCATCGTCTTCAGAAAGAAAGATCTTCCAAAAAGAGTCATTCAAAGTCAATCACTTTTCAGTAGATATAGAAATATAAATCAAAACTTCAACAACAGTAGATTCACAATTGATCTTCAATATCGATAAAGTGAAACTTTTGTTCTATAACTTCTTCTTTAACAAACATATATTTTATCAGTATTAGTAATAAAAAAAATATAGATTGAGATTGAATCTATTTTTTTCATCTAATTGTCATACATCATATCTTGTATATTGATAGATGTATCTTCTCTTGTTTTCATGATCAATGTATGTAGTTCGTAGATAAAAAAAATTCATTCTCATTAAAAATCATATCCACAATCTTCACCTCTTAACTCACGTAATTCAAACATTTGAGTTTACTGAGTAATCGTAACTCTCCTTGTTATTGTCCATGAAAATCTCCGTTTAATTAGATCCTTAAATGCCCTTGAACTCGTCAAAGACATGCTTTAAAATCATTTTTTAATCTGGCATAAAATCATCTTGATAATTCGCTTATATATCATTGAATAATAATATCATCTTTATGCTCTCTGAAACAAAATGTAAGGTTGAGTTGTACAATATGAATCCTCCAAACATAATGTAGATCATAAATGTAAAGTTGATGACGTAGCCTTTAAATGTATGGTTTTGAATGTATGGTTGATAAAAAACATAGTGTTTTCCATCCATGGTTTTCTATCCTACTTTCAATCGTATGATAAATGATCCATACTTTTATAATATTTCAAACGATTGGTACATGATCCATAGTTTTGTATGAAATGTATGTTTTTTTACAAAATCAAGGTTGATGACCCATACATTTGAGAAAAAAATGTATCATTTAACACTTATGTATGGTTCTCCTTTAATACATTTATAATATCTTAAACGTAGGGTTCTTTCCTAATGTAGGGTTATTTATTGCACTTTGCTGATAATTTATGGTTTATTAACTATACATTTTTGATAACTTGTATAGTACACACCACATTCCATCCTTATTATACGTTTCTACACGTAGGGTATGAATAGTGATTCTAGAACACGCTTAATGAATTCCCGAATATGTAGATCATGAACAGTGATTCCAGAACACGCTAATGTGAATACTTTAGCAATTATATCAAATTGGTCAAGAACATAAATATTTCTTCCAGAAATAAAAAATAAAAAAAAATTCCTGAAATATACTGAAAGTAAAATCATTAGAAAATAATTGAGGGTATTTGTGGGCATCAAAATCATCATAAAAGGGAGAGTATTGTTATCAACAATCTCTCCCTTTAAATAAAAACAATATGTATTTTTGAAAACAACACTTTCTCAACAATCACCCCCTTTTTGATGATCACAAAACCCATAAATTAATAAATGAACGTATCTTTTAAAATTAATTACATATATTTTAGAATTTTGATTAGATAATTCAATATTTAATTTTACCAAAAATGTTTGAAAAATAACGAAACATTTTGTCATCTATAATCATAATAAAAATTTCTCCTTCTTTTTTAAAAGTAAAAAATAATCTTAAAGAAAAAATATATCCCCTTAAATTAAAATACTTATTAAAAACAGAAAATATTTATCCAAACTTCTCCCTCTTAAAATATTTAAAAGTTAAAATTTGTATTTCTCCTTCAATAATAAGTTTTTTTTTTAAAAAAAAACTTTTCTTAAAATTTATCTCTAAAATTACATTTAATAATAGTAAATAAGTTAAAATAAAATTTTGTGTTTATCCTAATTTCTCCCCATTTTTGATATAAAAAAGAATGAAAAAATATGCAATATAACACATATTAATGTAGCACTGAACTTACATAATACTATATATATCATTTTATCAATTAGTGAATGTGGATTACTAGAATATCTAATCAAAGACAGTAAAAAAACAAACACACAAATATATAATGACAGAGATTTTCATTGAAAATATTTAATAGTACAAAATAATTAAATATAGGAATAAAGGGGTGGTCGGGGTTTAGATAGGGTCTATCTTTTTTGAACTACTTCCCTGATTTCTGATAGCTTCTCCCTTAGTATTCTCATCATTCCATCACCAAGATAAACAAAAATATCCCTATTCTCTTGAGTCAAGTGAATGTATTCAATTAAGTTGACTCTGAAAAACTCATGTAGTATTTCTTCCTTCTCGAAAAGAAAAGGAAAATCCTCAGTTAACTTGTACAAGACCAATCTAATTTCAGATCTATTTGATGTCAATTATTCAACTAAACAATTTTGACTGTCTAGCTGCACTGAAAGAGGAGAAATATTGCATTGAAAATCATGCAATCGTTCATTCATATCAACTAAAACAGTGGTTATTGCCCTAAATCTTCTGATCATATCAGGTGAAATACCTGAACTACGAGCCTCATCGATCCTGACCATTTCCAACATTTTCTCCATAAATGATTTGAGATCTGACAAATTTGACCTAATAACCATTTTAGGGATTAGTTTTGCAACTTCATTCCGCATATCCTTGTTAAAAAATTTAACTTATTTCTTTAAAACTGTACTATTCTTTAACCACTGGAATTTTAAATTTTCTTTTTTCCATTTCTCTCCTCAGAGAATCATTCTCTTGCTCCAATCTCTGCAAATCCCTGTTTATTTCTTCAACTTCCTAATTTTCTGATTTAGTGGTACATTGTTCTTGGTTCTTTTTTTCAGTATGAAAGTGATGTACTAACATTAGGGTTAAGTATTCAGCATCTTCTTTCTATTTATCTTCTCTAACTGGATGGTCCACATATTTTTACTCTGAGACTTTTCTAGACTCCTCCACAGGAGAAATATCTTATAGAACATAATTTTTTATATATGAACGGTTTTTATCATGTACATTAGCAATCACATATTCTATTTGATTCTCTTGAATAATTTCATCTTCAGCTAATTGAGGACTCGCCACATCTACTCTAGGCACCGCCTCTTTTTCAATTTAAACTCCAGGTTCTGGTTCTGTTCTTTCAACAGCAATCCTTTCAGGTTCAACTTTTGTAACAGCCACATCATGTTCTTGAGTTTCTCCATCAACTTCTATTTGAATTCCAGATTGAATATGTGGTTCTTCCACTAGTTCTGACATCTCTATATCTACTTCCATTGATTTTTCAATAGCAGCTCCTCTTACAAATCTAAAACCCAATAAATTTTAGGGGGTTAAAACATTTGAAACTTTCTCTTCATGAGAAGTAGAATCTCTTTTCCTTTTTTACTCGAATCCCTTCTTGACTTGCTTCCTCTAGCACAGTCTCATCCTCAAAAAATATTCTTTTGGAAACTGATCCTACTATTGTTGTAGCTTGATTTTCCTATGACTTTTCAGGCTGAGCCTGAGATCTCTCTTCTTCTACTTCTTTATCAGCTGTTACTGGAAGGATTTTTCCTTTTACTGTACTCCAGAAATAAATATTTTTTCTCAGCATTCTATCATTAAAAACATTTTTTTGGTGACAACGAGTTCCTACCTCAACAATATCACCATGTATTTATTGAATAAGTGTTTTGAAATGAATCTAACTAAAGAGTATAAATTCATTCTAGCTTCATTTAGAGAGAAGTAACTTAGGTATCTCACCATGTACCTAGGAAATTTAAATTTTACATCATTGAGTAGAAGGTACTATATGTACATGTCGAGATACAGTATCTTCTCCATCTCTGACATTCTGGGTTCAATCCCTGTTTGTACAAATTTCACAAGGATCTTATTATAGAGAACAGTACTTGATGTACAAAGAAATTGCATTATCTTTTCAGAATACTTAATACATAACAAAAACAGACACCAAAGGACCGTAATAGTTTAGGGTCTTTGGAAACATGGAACATAATCTTCTAATCATGGAAAAAGATCTTCAACATCTCCCATAAAGATCTTCCCCTTTTATTTTCTAACCAAAAACTATATTTATATCCTAGGGAAAATAAAACATACGAATGGTGATCTCAAATTCTCATTAAGTGTAAACATAGATAACATAAAACAATCCATAAATATTTGAATGAAAAAACTTGAACATAAAATCTAAACATCAAAATCTTGAGCAAAGACATGAATCTTGGTAGTACGTAAGTAATAGATCATAATGGAACATAAATCATGATAAAATAACATGGGAATAAAACATGTAATTGTGTAAAACCATTAATCACAAGATATGATTTCCATAGTAGCCAAGTAATTGCTACCAAGACCATAATAGAGGACACATTCCTTTTTTGAATCGAGTTCACTCCTTGTTCTAGTCCTATATCACTGAACCAGATTAACATAACTTTATAGCCATCTATATTTCATGAGATATAAATACTTACCCAATGAGTTGGAGGGAGATATAGGTCCCACCCATCTCATAATTAAATCATTCTTACGTGTTCCACTTTATAAACATAAATTATTCATCATAACCCAAAGAATAAAATGTGTTTCATAAACATCATCTCATCATAACATAATCCATATAAAACAAATGGATATCATTTAATCATAAGAAAAGTGAAACCATTTAAATAATAGATACATTTTAATTGAAACATACACATATGAAATAATGTAATATTAGATGGAAAATGGTTTTGATAAAACACTTGAAATGAATTCTGGAGGAAAATATCCTTTGTTCTTTAAAATCATTTTCTTTTCACAAAATGCCATGCAATTTTAAAAGAAGAGGATTTTGTAGAAAATTGTCATAAAATCTTGTAGAGTAAGATTCATGAAAACAAGGCGTTATGAAACTGTAAAATCCATTCACACCGTATAAGTTAAAAATCACTGTTCTCATACTTTGGCCGGAAAAGTCAAAAAGTACCTCCTACTAAAAACGAAAAATGATTACTTTCATATCTTATACTAAAAACTCACCAATGGGTAAAATTGGATTTAAAAAATTGTATGAGGATAGAAATAATATTACATATTGAGGAAACATGGATGTGGATGATAAATATTCCCCAGTAAATTCTAAAGTATAAACGATCTCGGATAAAAATGAGATTGCGAGATTTCCCCTTACCTTATGTCTGATTTTCTTTGTACATATCTGAAACTCCTGAATAATGAATTAAATAATGTCATTGACTTATTACAGTATCATATTCATTATTATGATATCATATATGGTCATATTCTTATCCTCTTATTAGTAATATTTCATTGCTACTTGTTATTCGGGTGTTCATTGCATTATGTTCTTATGTATGTTTTGTCGAATAATTTTTATATTTTTATTTTTAGGTTATAGATAACTCATTTCCAGAATGGTATTAGTGTAATATATATCATATTTATTCATTCAATTTATTTATATAATCATTATTCAATGAAGATCATGTAGAACGAGTCACATCACATCGTAAAGACAGTAGGCCGTACGCACGCACGAGCGATAATATCATTCACATGATCGTGGAATTGTATTGAATTGTACGTATACTATTTCAGAATCAATATCAATTTACAATAATCATATATAGTTATTCTTTACAACATTATACTCGTCCAAGTAAGGTGGTGGTGGAAGACAGATTACACCATGGCATGGAGATGGAATTTTGTACTTACGCATGTGCGGTGATTTTGTTTTTTGCAAGATGGATAGAAGGTGAAATAAGTTTGTTTCATTTTTATAATAAAATATCAGTATGTGAGTGATAATAATGTTATTAATTCATAATTCACCAAAAAAATAATAGGAAGTAGAAGAATAAATAAATTTTTAAGAATCGGTAACAGATATTAGCTCTTCTTCGACATGCCTCTTTGAAACCTCCTCTTAGGGAACTAAAATGAGTCATTGAAGAATACCAGGACCTCTAGTATGTTTCTAGGGAAGTTGAGAAGATAAATGGGAAGGGGATGGACGAGAATTAAGGTTCAATGTTGTGTAAAGAGGAGAAGTAAGAGGTTCCCTTTTATAAGGCATGAGAGGGGCACCTTTGGAAACCTCAAAAATATTAATTTATAATAAATAAAACCGAACATATAAACCTCAAAAAATTACTCATATACGAATATTAGATGAGATAGGTTTGTAATATCATCAAAAAATAAAATTTAAACATGTTTTAAATTTATTTTAAACCTTATCAACTTGATTTATCCTTATTTAATCTATTTAATTTTATTTTTGGTAAGAAGATTCTAAATTTTAAATTGCAATGAATAATTACTTATGTGTTGTTAATTGTCCATAATTGGATAATTTATTACATTTTGGACCATATATATTTTAATTTATAATTTTTTAATATTTTTGTTATTTTTAAACAATTTTATATTTTGTTATGTTTATAAAATAACAATAGTTTCAATTTTGGAAATACTCATTTACATGAATTTAAATAAAACCCACACAGAAGATATGTTCGAAATAAAATCTTTAATAGATTCATAAATTGTCATATTTATCTAAAAAATTCATGGAGCACATTTAATAGTTCATATAATATTTATTTTAATATTTGTAAAACAATTCATTTGATATTTCAATCAATAAAATAATTTCAACATCACTATTGTGTCACCTTTAATGATAATTATATAATATATAATAATTCTAAATAAAATCAAATGATGTATATAATTTTATTATCTTTCTTGATACTATTCCTTTTTTATGTTTTGTGATGTTTATCAGTAAATTAAAATTATTAAACTTATACTATTTAAGAGAGTGACATGTTGTCACTTTCTTTAGTTTTAACAATAATTACATCATTTTCAAGGTCAAAGCTCAATGAAATGAATATATTCTGACCCTTAGGTGATATAGATTGACTTTTATTAATCCAATAGATTTTTGTAAAGTGGTAGGATAATTTTTCAATCATATTTTTACCCTTAATTACCCGATCTACCTTTAACTTTAGTAAATAAAAATTATCATAGTTACTATTCATAATATCAAAAAAAGTAACCTATTAACATAATTTGGACCCAATGAATCAAAATATGGAATCCATTTTTTAAAAATCAGAACACAGAATTTTCAGTAATTAATTTAAAATAAATCTCGTTGTTAAGAAAATGGGTTTTAAAAGTTAAAACATTGTCAAAGATTGAAATGTTTTTACCTTTGAATTCAATATAAAATTAATGGTAATGACATGAATTATATTAAATGGTAAAAATATATTCTATTGATAATTTTAATCCATAAAAAATTATAACATAACTGTATAAATTAACTCGATGAAAATAGTTTATTTAAATTAAAATTTAGCATATTTTTAATATTCATCAAAATAAGAAACTCATCCGAAAAAAATCAAAAATTTATCCAAAGTAAATTTTTATATCATGATTCCAAAGAATAATTTTATGTTGTCAATTTGAATATATAAACATGTCAAAAACTAGATTTAATGTCGGTGCTCCATCAAAAGGCGGCAAACTACATTTTTATAAAAATACTTATTTTACACGAAAAAATTATTTTGATCTCATACCATGTTCTAGAAAATGTGTATTATGAATAATAATATTATAAAATTGAAAATGAAGTTTATTCTATTCATAACGGCTAGTTCATAATAATATTATAACCATATATCGTTGTCTAGTGAAACCTGGTATTGCGTACAACACACACTATAGAGGAAGGTCACGATTGCGTGTAATGCAAGCCAAGTCAGGGTTCCATGTTGTGCAAGACTCTTTCGTTATTTCATATGATATAATCCAACCATATTTTATTTTTACATTTAATATATATATATACACTCAATTTTCCGTAGAATAACTACAATCAATCAAACTTTAAATTGTGTGTAACATGATCCAAGAATAGTGTTGTGTATACTGCAAGCTAATACAGTGTTGCGTATAGTGAAAGGTAATCATGGAGTACTGTAAAATAGAAGATATAAAAAAATTAATATATCTCATAAAATCTCTGGGTGTTATATTCTACCCCCCTTAAAATGAATTTTTCCCTCGAAATTCATCGGGGTTATAAATGGTTTATTACTTGAGAGTTTCTTTCATTGAAAACCCACATCATGAAAAGGAATACTAAAACATACTTTTAAAAATGAAAGCTAGAAAAAGAAACAAACACCCAAAGTAACTCATCACTTGGTTTCTCATGTAGAAGATCATAGGTGAAAATATGGATATGGAGGAGAAATATAACCGTCAGGTTCTTGTGGAGAGTGGTAGAGAACCGGGCTATAAAAAATCCAACAGTCAGAAAGCCATAAATTTGTTATGATCTATGTTACCATCTGATTCATCAGATATGAGAGCACTAGGACAAAATTTTTTGTTTCCATGATCATTTCCCAAATGTTGAATAATTTTTAATTTAAATAAATACTTACTTGATTTCGGTACAATGTCAACGTTGCTGATGCCTCAAAAAATTTCCACCTCATCTCTTAAAGAAGTGGAGTTGAATTTGTCTTTTGCAAAGATTTAGGATATCATGCGATAGAATGATAGGGCATTCCATCGGTCTCAAACATAAGTTAGAAAAAGTTATATACATAAGTCCATATATGGTGAGATTAATTCGATATGGTTCCAAAATAGACTTAAACTTCATCTATCATCATGCTTAATAAAATAAAACTAGTTTCTATTAACCAGGGACTACCTGTAGGCCAGTGGTAGGCGATAAAGGCTTGTTGCACTTCGGTTGTGGGTTTGATTCCTACAACATTGTCAGACGCGACGGGTTGTCGCCCATCCTATAGGTTGTCCTTTTTCTAAAACTATATAATTATAAACTTCCATCAATAATATCAAAAAATTTCTATCCATAAACAATACTAACTTATTTCCACTATAATCCATTCCAATCTTTAGGCTTATACAAAATACTTCTGTCCAATCTCATATTATAGTGAAAAAGATTACCAGGTAGGTCATATAAGAATCATTTTAATATCATCATTTATCCCCCATATATCAAAAGATATAACTCACATGTGAATACCTTAATCATTTATTCTTACCATAGAACCATGGTGAAAACATGAATTCTGTCAAATGTTAACTCTCTCAACATACCAAAATCCCAAAATTTCTACATACTCAAACCATAACACTGTCCTTATTTCATTTTCTCTTTATCCCTTCATTATGTGCATATCATCTTCTTTCCGAAAATATTTCAATCACTTTTCATGGTTACCGATAACATTCATCATATACTTTTAAATACTAAAGGAAATAAAATAGTGTAACAATCCTTAGATTTTTATTTATTCCATAGTACCATACATTATTCTTGATAAACATGCAATAATTCCACTAACTTCTTAAACCATTGACCGAGCTTCATCATTTTATTCCTCAACACTTCTTTTATCTCACTTATCATTTGTAGTCTATTCGTCGTCATCATCATAAATACTACCCATACGACCATGCTGATTCTCTTCATGTAATTTTCCCTTAGGGTATTGGTTTGCATAATGCCCATACATTCCACATTTAAAACATTTAACCATTGTTGATGTCTTCGCAATACTATTATCCTTATACATGGTGTTAAAATGACATTTTTCTATACAATTACTTGGTTTGTGTCCTTCTTTTACACCCCCAAATCAAATTACAGTTCCTTTGTAACATTCTCCTTGATGCCTCTTCCCACATGATTTACATGAGGGAAATTGAACTTTCTTTCCTCTATGATCATCATGAAACTCCAACATTCTCTTATTAGCTGAGTCGGGAAACATAACAAAGTTGGGATTATTGATCATATTATGATATTTATGATTAGGCATAATAATGATATGTGGACTATTAGATCCAATTTCATATGGTTTCTCATGAACAATATCATTCCATCGTCCATCATATCCTCCACTATCGTGAATCTTCCGGTTTCCAGCCATTTTATAAAACCCAAAAAAAATGTTATAGGAAAAAATCATAATCAAGGGGGAGTACCTTCAATATATAACATCATAGGTTATATTCTATGATTTTTACCATAATTATAGGACTATAACATATACTTATACGTAACCTTAAGGACATACCTAGAAATACCTTATAAATATCTCTAGGGATCTCACTAAAGTTCTCACATCCTAGTTTCCAAATGTTGACTAAACCTTTCCTCAGATTCCAACTGTAGAGACTCGTACATGACGTACATAGAAATTGAATTACTTTTGCGGAATAATTAATACATTACAAAAACAGACACTAAAGTACCGTAATAGTTTAGTGTCTTTATAAAATTGAAACAGAATCTTCTAATCATGGTGAAGGATTTTCAACATCTACCACAAATATCTTTGCCTTTTTTTCTTACCTAAAAAATTTCATTATATCCTAGGGAAAAGAAATCATAAAAAGGGTGAGCTCAAATACTCAGTAAGGGTAAACATAGAGAACATAAAACAATCCATATGCATTTGAATGAAAAAACTTTAACATAAAATCTAAACATCAAAATATTGAGCAAAGACATAAATCATGGAAGTACATAAGGAATATATCATAAAGGAACATCAATCATGATAAAATAGCATGGGAATAAAACATGTAATTGTGTAAAACCATTAAGTACATGATATTATTTCCATAGTATCCAAGTCATTGCTGCCAAGACCTTCTTAGTAGACAAATTCCCTTTCTAAATCGAGTTCACTCCTCGTTCCAGTCCTGTATCACTGAATCGGATTAACTTACCTTTCTATGCATGTCTATCTCATGAGATATAAATCTTTACCCAATGAGTTTGAGGGAGATATAGGTTCCACCCATCTCATAATGAAATTATTCTTACATGTTCCACAACATAAACATAAATCATTCATCATAAACCAATGAATAAAATGGGTTTCACCAACATCATCCCATCATAACATCATCCATAAAAAATGGATATCATTTCATCATAAGAAAAGTGGAAACATGTAAATCATAGATACATTTTACTTGATACATACACATATAAAATAATGTCATCTTATATGGAAAATGGATTTGATAAAACACTTGAAATGAAATCTTGATAAAAATATCCTTTCTTCTTTAAAATAATTTTCTTTTCACAAAATTCCCTGAAATTTTAATAGAAAAGGATTTTATTGAAAATAGTCATGAAATATTGTAGAGTAATATTCATGAAAATAAAGTGTTATGATACCAGAAAAATCCATTCACACCGTATAAGTTAAAAAAACATTCTTCACGTACTTTGGCCAGAAAAGTAAAAAACTACATCGTACTAAAAATGACAAAATATTCTTTTCATATCTTTCAATAAAAACTCTCCAATGGGTAAAATTGGATTTAAAAAATTATAAGAGGATATAAATAATATTACATATTGAGGAAACATGGATGTGGATGATAAATATTCCCCAGTAAATTCTGAAGTATAAACATTCTCGGATAAAAATGAGATTGTGAGATTTTCCCTTACCTTAGGTACGATTTGCTTCATACGTATCCAAACCACATGTTTAATGATTTAATAATATCATTGACTTATTACCAAATCATATTAATTGTTATGATATCATATATTTTTATATTCTTATCTTATTATTCTTAATATTACATTGCTAATTGTTATTTGAGTGTTCATTGCATTATGTTCTTATGTATGTTTTGTCGAATAAATTATTATTATTATTTTTAGGTTATAGATACCTCATTTCCATAAATGGCATTGCTGTAATATATATCATATGTAACAGCCAAATATTTTATGAGAAATATTATTTTTAATTACTTTGATGTATTGTGTTGTACACCACACCATGATTATATTGTACTATATGCAACACCGTATTAGCTTGCAGTATATGCAACACTATTTTTTGCTAGTGTTACACACTATTTGAAGTTCGTTTTCTGGAAATTATTCTACGCAAAATTAAGTATAGATTTTGTTTAATGTATAAATGAAATAAGTTTTGATTATGTTATACGCAACACCAAACAGAGATTTCACTACACGCATCCCTAACTTGGCTTGCATTACACGCAATCAAGACCTTCTTCGAAAGTGTGTGTAGTACGTAATACCAAGTTTCATTAAATGAGATATTATTATAATATTATTATGAACTAGCCATTATGAATAATAATACCCACTTTTTGAAATTTTATCTTTCAAAATGGACTTCATTTTTTTGATTCGAAATATCGAAATTAGCTTAGGGTGAAATTTTCGAATTTTTCTGAAAACTTTCAATTTTTGATGAATAGTGAAAACACTAGGTTACTATTTGAAAACTAACTTTTTATTTAAATAATTAATTATTTTATTTAAATTTATTTTAGGTAAAAAATGATACATAATACCAATATATGTTCAATGTAATTCATTGGAGTCATTTTATAATAATTTTAGGTTTATAAAAATTTTATTGAACTTTTCACTATCTTTACCGACCTCCTAGGAGAATTTACAAATTTACATAAAACATAATTTTACCACTTCTGTGAGTGGAATTTCAAAAATCCGAGAGACAGGGTTGATTTCATTAGGTAAAATGTGGTTCAATGAGATGAAAATAATTTTTGGTGAATAGTATCTTTTTTCTTTTATTTACCACGGTTAAAAGTAAATATGGTAATTAAGGGTAAAAATGATATTATTATTACCCTAACACATGTCCTAATTCTATTGTATAAGTGTAATTCGAACAAAAACAACCTTTGGAATAAAATATGACCACTTTATCCCACTTGGATTAGATTAGGACATTTATTATTAATTTATTTAAAGAAGGGTTAAAATAGTAAAAATCAAGGTTTAATAACTAACTCATTTTTAATATAGGGTCATACATAAGATAAATTAGACTATAAATATTTATTACAAATATAAAATGATTTCCTACATAATGGTATTTTATTTTTAATTTTTATACTTTAAATAATTTAATTTATTTATGACACAATGATGATGCGGTAATTATATTATTAATGAAATATTGACATAATTGATGTTATAAATACCTAAATAAATGTAATTTGAGACTTTTTATGAATTACAATAATTTTATATGTTACTATTACATGTTAGTATTTATTTAATTAACGTTTATCAAATTAATCATTCTGTTATAATTTTCACAAAAATCAATTACCAAATAGTGTCAGAATTTACATAAAATTGTTTTTAAAATAAATATATATTATTAATTCTTATATTATTCCTAAAAATATACGGTTCAGACAAATGACTTAGATAAGGTTATATATATATATAATAAACAACTTGGGGTTCATTTGGCTTGTTATAGTATGTTTATTAACCTTATAGTGTAAGAAAACAAGAAGAGACGGTAAAAGTTAAATTATCTAACTAAAAGTTAAATCTAAATTATAAGGTTAAAATAGAACCCTAAACTTGTCTAAATTATATTGGATGAAATTATTTCGACCCATCCCCACCTTATATTCGAAATAAATCAAATTGGAGCTATTAAAAACCTAATATGACTTTATATTAATATTATATTTTTAGTTTTTCCTAAGGTGCCCCTCTCGTCCTTCATAAAAGCGAACCTCCTCCCACTCTTCCTCACACCACATTGAGCCCTCATGCTTGGCCAAACCCTACACAATTATCTTCTACACTTCCCTAGAAACACCCTAGATGTCCTGAACATCTAAAAAGATCTATTTTAGTTCCCTAAGTGGAGGTCTCAAAGAGGCGCTTCAAAGAAGAGGTAATGTCTGTTACCGATTCTTTCAACTTTATTTTCTCTTCCACTTCTTCTTCTTTAGTTATTTCATTATTAAGTAATAACATAAGTATCTATCATATACTGATATGTTATTATAATTATGAATCAACCCTATTTCACCATCTATCCATCCTACAGAAAATGAAATCACCGTGCGTGCGTACGTACGGAATACCGTCTCCATGCCGTGGTGTAATCTGTTTTTCCAACACCACCTTACTTGGATGGGTATAATGGTGTAAACAATAACTATAAATAGTTATTATAACATCATAATGATTCTGATATATTGTATCATCCACTCCAATTTAATTCTATAATTATGGGAACGATATCATTGCTCGTGCGTACGTACAGACTACCGTCTCCACAACGCGATGAGATTCATTCTCAATGATTAACCATTCATGAATGATTATAAAGTATATATAATAAGTAATCATGAAATATATGAAATAATAATGATATTGGATTAATGTATATATATGTATGTCATGTATTTTGTTTCATTCAATTCAATAAGGAAACGAAAACAGCGTTCATGCGTACGTACGGCCTACCGTCTCCGTGAACGGTGTATTTCATTCCTTTTATCGATCTATAATATATATGTATATGATGAATATATATTATATATAAATCATGTTTTACATTCAAAAATTATTTAAACCAGTATATAAGTAATAATATCAAGAATGACAAGTCGAAACACATGATAAATAAAATGATTTTACCCAAAATGCTTCTTTTACGTGGAATTTACAAAAGAACGGGTATTATAAAGTCATAAGTGAAACATATATGATATAATAACAAATTATGATGATTATTTAATAAGTAAATGACATTATTTAAGTCATTATACATGAGTTTCAGATCTATACGAAGCATATCAGACCTAAGGTAAGGTATAACTTTTCCAATCTCGGTTTTATCCGAGATTGTTTATTCGTAAGTATTTACTGGGGTTATTTTTATCATCCATGTACTTGTTTTATAAAAATGTTTTCATGTATTTTTAATGTCCTTTTTACTCAATTTTTACTTTTACTACATGGTATTTATGAAATCATTCTTTTACGAGGTAATTTTTCGCTTTTCCAGCAAAAGTACGAGAAGAATATTTTTTTAACTTCGAACGGATTTTTATGGTTTTATAAAGCCTTATTTTCTTGAAGCTTCCTCCAAAATATTTCATGAATATTTTAAAAGAAATGTCTTTTATTTTAAAATTTCAAGACATTTTGTGAAAAAAATTGATTTTGAAGAGGAACTGATTTTTTCCTCAAGAATTCACTACAACTGTTTTATCAAAACCATTTTCCATCTAAAATGACATCATTTCATATGTGTATTTTTAATGTATCATGTATCTATGATTTACATGGTTTCACTTTTCTTATTATGAAATGATATCCATTTATTTTATATGGATTATGTGATTATGGGATGATGTTTATGAAACCCATTATATTTGTTGGGTTATTATGAAGAATGTATGTTTATTTTGTGGCACAAGTAAGAATGATTTCATTATGAGATGTGTGGGACCTATATCTCCCTCCAATGCATTGGGTAAAGATTTATATCTCAGGAGATAGACATGGATCAAACGTCAAGTTAAACTGGTTCAGTAATACATGACTGGAAAGAGGAGTGAACACGATTCAGAAAGGGACTTTGTCCATTAAGATGGTCTGGGCAGCAATGCCTTGGCTACTATGGAAATCATAACATGTGCTGAATGGTTTCCACAATAACGTTTTTTATTCCCATTATATTTTATCATATTTATGTTCCATTATGATATATTCCTTACGTACTTCAACGATTTATGTCTTTTCTCAAGATTTTGATGTTTAAATTTCATGTTCAATTTTTTGCTTTCAAATGTTTATGGATTGTTTTATGTTCTCTATGTTTTCCCTTACTGAGCATTTAAGCTCACCCTTTTTATGTTTTATTTTCCCCAGGAAATAAAGAAAGGTTTTAGGTAAGAAAACAAAAAGGGGAAGATCGTTATGGGAGTTGTTGAAGATATTTCAATAGGATTAGAAGATTATATTCCGAGTTTCCAAATACACTAAACTATTACGATCCTTGTGTGTCTGTTTTTGTTATGTATTAAGTATTATGGAAATGTAATGTAATGTCCATGTACGTCAGGTTTTGGGTCTCTACATCATATTTATTCATTCTATTCATTTGTATAATCATTATTCAATTAATATCATGTAGAACGAGTCACATCATATCGTGGAGACGGTAAGTCATACGTACGCACGAGCGATGATATTGTTCCCATGATCGTGGAATTATCTTGAAGTGTATGTATATTATTTAAGAATCAATATGTATTTACAATAATCATATATAGTTATTCTTTACACCATTATACCCATCCATGTAAGGTGGTGGTGGAAAATAGGTTACACCACGGCGTGGAGACGATATTCCGTACGCACGCACGCGCGGTGATTTTATTTTCCATAGGATGGATAGAAGGTGAAATAGGGTTGTTTAATATTTATAATTGTATATAAGTATTTGATTGATTCTGATGATATTACTTCATAATGAAACAACAAAAGAAGAGGATGTAGAAGAAGAAATAAATTTGAAAGAATCGGTAACATATATTATCTCTTCTTCGGCACGCCTCCTTGAAACCTCCTCTTAGGGCACTAAAATTGGTCTTTAAAGAATACCAGGACATCTAGTATGCTTATAGGGAAGTTGAGAAGGGAAATGGTCAGGGTTTGGCCGACCTTGAAGGCTCAAAGTTGTGTACATTGGAGAGGGAGGAGGTACCCTTTTATAAGGGAGGAGAGGGTCACCTTTGGAAACCTCAAAAATATTAATTTATAATAAATCACTACCCACATAAAAACCTCCAAATATGACTCATATGAAAATAATATATGTTATAGGGTTGTAAGCTCATCAACCAATAAAATTTAAACATGTTGTAAATTTATTTTAAACCTTATCAACTTGATTTATCCTTATTTAATCTATTTAATTTTATTTTTGGTAATAGGATTCTAAATTTTAAAATATTATGAATAATTACTTATGTGTTGTGAAATTTCCATAATCGGATTATTTATAACATTTTAGACCATATAAATTTTAATTTATAATTTTTAAAGATATTTTTGATTTTTAAACAATTTTATATTATGTTATTTTTATAAAATAACAATAGTGTCAATTTTGACACTGTTCATTTATTTGAATTTAAATAAAATCCACAGAGAAGATATGTTCGAAATAAAAGATTTAATATATTCATAACATGTCATATTTATCATGGAAATTCATGGATAACATTAAATAGTTCATATTATCATTATTTAAATATTTTTAAAACCATTTATTTGATATTTCAATCAATAAAATAATTTTAACATCACTATTGTGTCACATTTAATGATAATTATTTAATCTATAAAAATTATAAATAAAATCAAATTATTTAGATAATTTTATTAGATTTTTGTAGACTATTCATTTTTGACATTTAATGAAGTTTATCAATAAATTAAAATTATTATACTTATAATATTTAAGAGATTGACATGATGTCACTTTCTTTAGTTTTAAAAAAAATTACATCATTTTCATATTCAAAGGTCCATGAAATGAATCTATTCCGACCCATAGGTGATATGGGTAGACTTTTATTAATCCAATGGAATTTTAGTAAGTGTTACGGTAAATTTTGAATCTTATTTTTACCCTTAATTACCCGATTTACCTTTAACTGTAGTAAATAAAAATTACCGTAGTTACTATTCATAATATCAAAAAACTAAAAGTAACATATTAACATAATTTAAACCCACTGAACCAAAAATGGAATCCATTTTTCAAAATTCAGAACATAGAAGTTGCAGTAATTAATTTAAAATAAATCCTGTTGTTAAGAAAATGGGTTTTAAATGTTAAAACATTGTCAAAGATTGAAATATTTTTACCTAAGAATTCAATATAAAATTAATGAGAATGACATTCATTATATTAAATGGAAAAATATATTATATTTATACTTTAAACCAATTCAATAATATAATTTAACCATATAAATTATATCGATGTAAAAGATGTCTTTAATTAAAATTTAGCATATTTTTACTATTCATCAAAATAAGAAACTTATCAGAAAAAAATCAAAAATTTATCCAAAGTAAATTTTTATATCCTGATTCAAAAGAAAAATTTTCTATTTTCAATTTTATCTTATAAACATGTCAAAAACTATATTTAATGTGGGTGCGCCATCAAAAGATGGAAAAACTGTATTTTTTGAAAAATAATTATTTTACTCAAAAAAATTATTTTGGTCTCATATCATGTTCTAGAAAATGTGTAAGATTAATAATAATGTTCTAAAATTCAATATGTAGTTGATACTATTCATAACATCTAGTTCATAATAATATTATAACCATATATCGTTGTTTAGTGAAACCTGGTATTGTGTACAACACACGCTATCGAGGAAGGTCGTGATTGTGTGTATTACAAGCCATGTCACGGTTGCATATTGTGCACGACTACTTAGTTGTTTATTATAATATAATCCAACCATATTTCATTTATACATTCAATATATATATATATATATACACTCAATGTTGCATAGAATAACTAATATCAAACAAACATGAAATTGTGTGTAACATGATCAAAGAATAGTGCTATGTATACTGCAAGCTAATACGGTGTTGCGTATAGCACAAGGTAATATAGGTGCGACATAAAATTGAATATATGAAAAAAATTAATATATCTCATAAAATCTTGGGGTGTTACAATTTTGATCTTGTTCCAAATCATTAACTAGGATTTTCCTTATGTTAGTATATCCAAACAAAAAAACATAATGTCTTCCGATTTATGCACATAATCTCTTATAATTTTCAAATCAAAATGAAACAATCCCTCATGATGGCAGTTCAGTATCTGACTAATTTCAACTGAATAGATTGAAAAATATATATCCTCTATCTTAGCCATCATGGTGTCATAATCATCTCCCAAACTAAATTGAACAATGTTAATGAAATATTGAAGCACTACATCATAAAATAATTCTGTATTCTCACTATTGAAGGTATGTTCGAGATTCTGAAACGATGGGGATTGTTTTAACAACAAGTTCATCTGAAATATCCATATAAATCAATTACCTTGACCTGTAAGATTTTCCTTCATACTGAGCGTTGTTTCTTGGCATTTCTGGTCTCATCCACATCATCTCTCTTGGCCTTTTCCATTTCTGGAAAATTTTCTAATGGTTTAAAAGTTAGGGATTAGAGATTTAAAGATTTTGGGTGACATGCAGTGGTGCGGTTTTTCAAGTTCGAAAGGGTTTTGTTAGAAATGAAATAGTTCAGAATTCGAATGGTTCAGACGGCCTTGATTCTTGTGTTATCAATAATCATTCCATCGATTTAAAAAACAAATAAAAATTTTCCACCGTGTATATAAAAATAAATCTAAATAAAATTTTATATTTTGTTTGAAAATTAAATAACAAATATCTATTTAAATAGTAAAAAAACAAAATAAATGAATAAAAATTAAATTTTATTTAAAAATAAAAAAATCTAACTCACCCTTAGTAAAGTAAAATCATGATGTGGGAAGTTGGTTAGTAATAATATCTTCTAATTGTATTCCTGTATTAACAAATTCTAAAAATATATCCTTTT
Organism: Viscum album; assembly: GCA_963277665.1. NCBI lineage: Eukaryota > Viridiplantae > Streptophyta > Magnoliopsida > Santalales > Viscaceae > Viscum > Viscum album. The sequence goes on along the minus strand of OY728126.1, from coordinate 1,312,075,081 downwards.
AAAGAACATGATCTCTTAAAAAGTGATGTCTCATATCAATATTCTTAGACCTATAATGATTAATTGTATTTTTTTTTGAAATATTTTTAGCACTAGTATAATCACATAAAATAGGTGTATTATTAAGATTTAGTCCAATGTCCATAAGAGTGTTTTTTATCCACAACACTAGTTCACAGAAACTACCAGCAGAAACATATTCTACCACACATGTTGATAGGGAAACTAAATGTTGTGTTTTACATGACCATGACACTAAGGATTTCCCTAAAAAGTGACAAGTACCTGAAGTGATTTTTCTATCAAATCTAAAACATCCAAATTCAACATCTGAATATGATATTAAATTGAAATCAGAAGTTTTGGGATAATGTAGAGATTGAAAAATAGTTTCTTTTAAATATCTAAAAATTATTTTAACTTCAGTTAAATGGGATTCTTTTAGATTTGATTGAAATATAGAACAAAGATATACTGAATACTTTATATCTGGCCTTCTAGCAGTCAGATATAATAAACTAAAAATCATACCTCTATATAATTTATTATTAACTGACCTTCCAGTTTCATCTAAATCAAGTTTTATATTAATACACATAGGATTTATATATGTGTTGTTGTTTTCAAGACCAAATTTCATATGTAAATCAGTAATGTATTTACTTTGATTCAAAACATTTCCAAAATATTTTTGAAAAAGTTTTTAGTGTTATAAAGTAATTTAATTCTCCCAGCATACTCATTTAAAATTATTTTTTCATTAAGTTCGAAAACCCATGACAATGTATTTTATTATTTGATCCAAAAATTACATCATCAACATATATTTGAACCAATAAAATATTAGTTTTTACAGTTTTCTTAAAAAGTGTTGGATCTTCCACTCCAACAGTAAAAACGTTTTTCAAGAGAAAAGAGATTATTCTTTCATACCAAGCTCTAGGCACTTGTTTAGGCCCTAAAAAGCTTTAGTAAGTTTAAAAACAAAATTTGGCTTTTTTGAATTTTCAAAACCAGGAGGATTCTCAACATAAAAATCCTTCATTAAATATCCATTTAAAAATGTAGACATAACATCCATCTGAAATAATTTAAAATTCATATGAGATATATATTCTAATAGAATTCTAATGGCTTATAATCTAGCTACAGGTGCAAAGGTCTCATCATAATGTATTCCTTCTTCTTGATTATATCCTTCAACTACTAGTCTTGATTTATTTCTAGTTATTATTATTTGTTCATATTTTTTATTCCTAAAGACCCATTTTGTTCCTATCACTTGATAATTCATTGGCCTTTCAACTAATTCACAGACTTCATTTCTCTTGAACTAGTTTAATTCGTCATGCATTGCTATCATGTAGCTTTCATCATATAATCTTCTTCTATACTCTTAAGATTTGGTTGGGATAGAAAGGAAATGAATTATACAACATTTCTTATATTTCTTCTAGTTTTTTTCATGTGTCTACGTCACCTATTATAGTTTTTAAAGGGTGATTCTTTAGGTTTATAGACTGTATAGGTAAGACACTTATAGGTTCTTCTATGTCATTTTTTTCCGGACTGGACTGAAATTCATTTATATCTTTTTCAAAATAATCTTTTAGGTTCTCAAGTCTCATGTTATCATTAGAGTCATGCTCATCCATTTCATCTATCCTATTCTTAAGGGGATAAGATTTATCAAATTTCACAAGAACTGAATGTTAAAAAATTCTTGACTTTTTATTAAAAATTCTATAAGATTTGGAAATATTACAATATCCTAATAAAATGCCTTCATCAGATTTTGGATCAGACTTACAAAGACTATCTTTGGTGTTTAAGGTGTAAACCTTGCATCAAAAAAATTTAAAGTAATTTACTTTTGGTTTTTTGTTATTCTATAGTTTAGAGGGTGTCTTTTTTAAAATTGTTCTAATTAAAACACTATTAATTATATGGAAGGATGTGATTACATATTCTACGAAAAAATAGGTAGGAAGACTATATTCATTTATCATAGTCCTAGCAATTTCTTGAATAGCCTTATTTCATCTTTCAAAAATTCCATTCTGTTGAGGTGTTCTTGGTGTAGAGAAAGTATGTTTAATACCCATGTTTGAGAAAAATGAATTAAATTCCTCAATCTCAAATTCTCAACCATGATACCTTCTTAATGAAATTATATTAAAAACTTTTTCATCTTTTATTTATTTAAAAAATCGTTTAAATAATGTAAAAGCTTCATTTTTTTGAATTTCATAAATATAATCCATGTAAATATAGAGTAATCATCAACTAAAACATATATATATAATTTGACATCCATGCTTGCTACCCTTGATGGTCGAAACAAATCCTCATGGATAAGTTATAGAGTTTTAGTTTTAGAAATGTTGTTAATATATTTGAAGGATGCTTTGTGTTTCTTTACAAGTTGACATGCATCACATAATCTGTCACTTTAAAATCTGAGACTAGGAAAACCAGACACTAATTGTTTCTTAGATAATTTATGAAAAACATATACATTACAATGTCAAAGTCTCCTATTCTAGATCCAAGATTCATTCACATTAGCAGTTAGTAAATTTACTTGTTGTTTACACAAGGAATTCAAATGTAGGGTGTATACATTATCAGTTCTTGCTGCTCTAAATTTAAGAAGTTTATTTTTATAAACAGTAAAACTGTTATTATAAAAATGAAGAGTATAACCATCACCATAGAGTTGAGAGATACTTACCAAATTTTGGTTCAATAATTTTACATAATGTACTTTTTTGATTGATACTTCTTCATGATCTCTAATTATTCCAATGCCAATGATCTTCCCTTTGACATTGTCACCAAATGTAACTAGTCCACAATATTTTTGTGTCAGTGTGGTGATGTTTGATGAGATTCCACTCATATTACTTGAGCAGCCACTGTAAATATACCATATGTCCTTTTTCTATTGTGACCTACTCCCTGCAAAGGAATTTACACAATTTTCTTTGGTACACATAATTTGATGGGTCCAGGGGTGTTTGCCAACAATGATATGGGAATTCATAATTGCTTTGATTTTCTAATTTCAGAAGAGTAAAATAAATTATTTGTTACAGAAGCTTTTTTAATACCACATATTTGGTGTTCTCTTAAGAAAATGTATTTAGAAACATTTCCCATTGTTCCACAGTAATTAAAATTTAATCTTTTCTTACAAGGAATAAAATAATTCTTGTACAGCTTAGGTTTTTCACCTTTACTACCAATTCAAAATCATTTCTATTTTAATGGTATTATTCCCAAGAATTTCATGTAAAGCATTTTATCCTTTAGTAAAAACAAGGGATGAATTTTTATATGTTTCCACTTCAGTTTGTATTGTTTTTATCATTGATTCATAATATATATTGTTAGTGTTAATTGAGTTAAACTTTTAATTAACTCCTTTGTTGTATCAGCATTGTATCTATTTCACTAGAAACAACCTTATGAATGTAATTTAAAGACTTATGCTTCTTAAATAGAGAATAAAATTGTTCTTTAATCATATTGTAGTAGGCTGCAAGTTTTTCACTAGAGTAACTAGATTTATAACTAGAGTCAGAAGAGTAGTATGATTGTACCTCATCTGTTTCTGCTATAAAACACATTTTGGCTTTTAGATTTACTTCTTCCTTCTCTGAGTCTGATTCATAAGTGTTATTGGAGCCTTTAGATACACTTCATGTAGCTTTCATTTCATTCTTGTCCTTATGCTCATAAACATTTTTTGAAGCATTTATTTTTCTTGTCTTCTTTTAACTAAGGACAGTCAGTTCTGATGTGCCCCATTTTCCTGCACTCATAACATCTGACATCCTAGTCATTCTTTTTGAAAGATTTTCTGAATCCCATATTCTATCTATATAATTTAGTGAATTTTCAGGCTGGATGAGCTAGTTCCACATCAATATTTGACGAATCATAACTTTTTGATTTCAATTTTATACTTTTCTTCATCTTTCAGTTTTTTCTCTGTGATGACACATTCAAGGCAATGTCATCTCTCTTGATACAAAATTTATGCTAATTTGCTCCATCTTGCATCTCAACTTCTTATATCATTAGTTTTCCAATCAGTTCTCTCATGGTTATGTCTTTAACAGGTGTTGACTATCTGATTGTAGTAGAGATTCCATTCAATATAGTAGGTAGTACTCTCAGTACTTTTAAACCATGATCAGCTTGTTTGATTGGTTCTCCCAATGTTGTTATATTATTGAAAATCTCTGTCATCCTTCCATTCATTTGAGTAATGATTTCACCTTCAACCATTATGAATGTGTCAAATTTATGATTAGCAGTAACACCTCTCATTTCCCTGATATTGTTAGTTCCTTCATAAGCAACAAAAATTGTTTTCCACATCTCATATGTTTTCGGGCATTGAGACAATCTATTAAATTAATTAGGTTATATACCACATATAATTGCATTCATTGCCTTCATGTTCATATCATATTCTACTTCTGTGGCTTCACTCAATGGATCATGTTTTTCAGGTATATCATATGGAGTCAGTATCTTAGAATATACTATGTATCCATGGTTTTTCAGATAAATAATCATTCTTGACTTCCAGTATCCATATTTTTTTTCATTGATGGACGATGCTCTGACCATAGACATTACCTCTGTAGTATTAATCATCTTTCTCTACGTAAAATCCGTAAACGCTTTTATCTTATTAATGCTTTATCAATATCTTAACCTTTGATACTAATTGCTGGATTGAGATTATATCTAGTATACTCAAATGGGGGGGGGGTGAATTGTGTCTTTTCAATAATCTTCATGAGATCATGTTCGGTCCTTTATCATTAATCAGATAGATTAATGCATTGGAAATATGAAATTCAGGTACACATGATGTATAAATGTTTGGGGAACAGAATTCCCATAGTCTACTCCACCAACTCTCTACTCCATCGGATTGGAGATTGTCACTATCTGTTCCCCCTATCAACAGACCATTCAACAAATTAGTGCAGGTAGTAGAGAACTTTTCAATCGAAGGAAAAACAAAACCTTCTAGGTCAATCACAGAACCTACACATCTTAAAACGAGCATCTGGTCCCTTAAGATAAAAAGTATTAGTTCTTTGAAAATATTATCCCGATTGTTCTTCATAATTACAACAGAGAGCCATTGACAGTAAATGGATCATCATCTTCATAAATAATGATATTTATGAAATTTTCATTCAGAGTCGATCCCTTTGTAGTAGATATAGAAATATAAATCGTAACTTCTTTAGTCGCATATTCACAATTGATCTTCAATGTCGAATAAGTTAATCTTTGGCCGTGTATCTTCTTCTTTAACAAACATAGATTTTATCACTCTTCCTAATAAATAGAAATATAGATCATGATTCAATCTATTTTTATTCTAAATGTCATACAAAATATCTCGTATATTGATAGATGTATCTTCTCTTGTGTTCTTGATCACTATATGTAGTTTGTAGATATAAATAATACTTCCTCTGTAAAAATATGATCCACAATCTTCGCCTTTTTTACTCGTGTAATTGAAAAATTTTAATTTAAAGAGTATTCATAACTCTCCTTGTAATTCTCCATAAAAATATCCTTTTAATTCGATTTGTATACGTCTCTGAATTCATCAAAGATGCACTTTAAAATACTCTTTTTATCCGGTTTAAAAACAGCACGATACTTCGCTTGTAGATCGTTGAATAATAATATCAACTTTAAACTCTCTGATTCCAAACGTAAGGTTGAGTTGTACATTATGCATCCTCGGTATGTAACGTAGATCATAAATGTAAGGTTGATGATGTAGCCTTCAAACATAAGGTTGTCAAAATATGTTTGATCACAAACATAGGGTTGGCCATCGATACTTTTCTCTTCAACATTCAAATGTATGATAAATGACCCATACATTTATAAGCTTCCAAAATAAAGGTACATAATACATACTTGTATAAGAAATGTATGGTTTTTTACGAATGTAAGGTTGATGAACCATATATTTGAGAAACAAAGGTAACATTTAATACTTACGTACGGTTCTCCTTCCATAATTTTCTAACATCCCAAATGTCGGGTTCTTTCCTAACGTAGGGTTCTTCTTCATACTTTGCCGATAACTTATGGTTGATTAACTATACATTTATGATAACATGTAATGTATATACACCACATTCTTTCCGTACTCTACGTTTCTTCACGTATGGTATGAATAGTGATTCCAGAACATGCTTAAGCAATTCCCGAATATGTAGAGCATGAACAGTGTTTCCAGAACACACTAATGCGAAAAATTTAGAAATTAAATACCGATGTTCATGAACATTAATATTTCTTCCATAAATATATAATAAATAATAAATTCCAGAAATATACAAAAAGTAAAATCATTATAAAATAATTAAGAGTATTTTTGAGCATCAAAATAATCATAAAGAGATAGAGTATTGTTCTCAACAATTTCCCCTTTAAATAAACATATTATGTATTATTTAAAACAACTCTTTCTCAATACTAAGGTCTACTATGTTTAGTGTGTATTCATTCTCTTCCCAATGGGTATAATGAATAAACTCTTCCTTAGAATTGTATACTAAGAACTTATCATTCCTAAAATTCACAGGGTGGCCTTCATCACATTTTTGACTTATGGTAAAGTGGTTGTTCTTAAGAACCACAACAAATAAAACATTTCCAATTAATGTCTTTCCATGAAGAATAATGTAATTTATACCAATAATTTCTCCCAAAGCATTATATATGAATGTTAATTTTCCTCCTTTCATCTTGATAATATTTTCAACAACATGTTTGTTACCAGATATGTTCTAGGAACATCTACTATTTATGTACCAAGTATTATTGTTGGTACTATATTTATTTTCTTGAAAAAATAGTGTTATAATTTCAGAACCCAAAATTTCTTGGATATGGAATCATTAAAATGAAACATTTTAGGAATCCACATTTTATTAAAAAAAATACACATTATGAAAAACTAAAGACTGAGTTTTGTTTACGGAACAATTTTTTCCTAATGCCCACCACACTAACATTTAGTAAATAATATGGCACTTTGAGGAAAATATAATTATTTCTATAAAACTATTTTTAATGTGTATTATTAAATTTAGAATTATTTCTTAGATTTTGTATTTTGGAATAAATCTTATCAAAATTTTCATTACCTATAGTAATGTTTGAGAAACACAATCCGAAAGAAAAATATTTCTGAAATCAGTCTAATAACTATGTTTTTATCCATAAAAATAGTTTTAGAAATAGAGTTAGTCTCTAAAATATTTTTCTTTGAAATTACTTTTTCAAGATCCTTATAAACATTATTATTCTTAGAATTAACTTCCATAAATGTTTTTGAAATAATTTCAAAATCATATATTTTCTTATAAATATCTTTAGAAAGATCTGAGACATTTTTATTAAGAATATAAATTCTAGAATTTTTTTATCATGTTTTTTCTTCACTTTAGAATTTCCATTATCAAGAAGCATATAAAACCTAGAAAATTCTTCATAAGTATGTAATGTAATATCTTCATCAGAAGAATATTCTTCATCTAAAGATTCATAATATCTATTATCACTATTATTTTCATTTAGGAAACATTGGTTATAGATTCATAATTATGTACCTTAGCCATAATAAATTGATTTTCAATGGCTAATCTGGCTAATAAACCAAGATTATTCTTATATGAAGATTCATATTCTGAAAATTCGTCAGAATATTCTCCCCCATTGTAACTCTAGGATTCCTTAGCTTTCAAAAAATTATTAGCTTTAGATTTGTAGTACCACTTTTTATTCTTCTATTAATGCTTTTCCATTCTATCCATTCTCTTAATCATACTACAATTCGGCCTTATATGGCCTGCTCTTATTCATTCATAACAATTAACATTAGAGTATTTTTTGTCATTTCTTTCTTTCTTTCTTATATATATACTGAATGAATTTCTTCCAAACTATCTTGTTCATCCGTCAAAAAACATTAGCTATATCATTATCAGATTGTTCAAATTCACTTTATTAAGATAAAATAGTGAAATATTTGACTTGGACCTTCAAACCCTTTCAGTAGTCGTTGCCTTTATAGTAGTAAAGTTTAAACATCCATTGCCATTCTATTTCATATTCGAATCAGCATCTCTTTTCAATCATGTCTCTCATTGAAGAATAGTTCTAAAATGATCATCAAGTGTAATACGAGATAATTTTCTATTCTCATCAATATCTATTCTCTTATATTACCACTCATTAGGCATGATATCAATAATCTTTTCCATAAGTGTCTCAACATCAAAACCTTTCTCCCCCATAGATTGTAAGCTGTTAACAATAGAAATAATATTTGTTTTACCTTTCACACCAGTTATCCATATGGAAATATAAATCCATCATATTCTACACTAAGCATAGCTCTTCTAGTTTATATAACCTTGGATGTACCAAAATGAGTAACCTCTAATTTCATCCAAATACATTTTGTAGCTTCAAAAGAAGAAATAAGGCCATATATATTCCTGGTCATGAAACACAACAAATTAATGCATACCTTATAGTTCAGTTGATATTCAGACTTTTATTCCCTAGTCAATGTTCTGATTTCCTTATCAGGAATCTAGTAATTTCTAGTAAGCATAATGAAGTTTTCCACCCTAGAATTAATAACAAAATTCTCCATATGATCTCTCCAATACTCATAATCATTCCCATCAAATATGTGTAGTCTGGTAGGATTTAGAATGTCAATCGAACCAACATTCATTCTGGCCATCTAGTAGAAACTATATTTCCAAAAAAACATGTTATTAGAAAATGTTTGTAAACAAGGATAAAAATCCTAAGAAATTAAAAATATTTCAAACAATGAAAACTTGAGCAAGAAAACTTATATGTGAATATAATTATTTCAAAGACCTCCTCTGGTACCAATTGTAGGATCGAAATATGAATGTATATTTTTTATATACAATAGGGGATGAATTGTATATGTTAAAAAAATTGTAATCATTAAAGTTGGTATAAAACATTCATTTTTTACCTTAAAGAAAACAATGTTTAACAATGATAAACAAGGAAAATTCCCATGAAATCTTAGTCCTACAAACTTGCTAGGTTCCAAAAATGAAACATAAAGAAATTTTTTCAAGGAAAAGATTCTAAATTAAAGAATATAAAATCTTTCTAATCAGAGAATTAAAATATAAGAAAGTATAAAAAAATTACTTTCCTTATTAATCAAAATGCAGTGGAAAATAAACTCGAAATAATATATGTAACAAATATGAAATCTTCTAACCTAAAGAGTCGGGTATTCAAAAACCATGGATATATGTACATTGATTTATAATTTCAAGATATTATTTCTTACCAACTCAAGGGATTCATTCGATGGAAATATCGGAACCTGTCTTTCTATCCTCGCAATCCCTAGAACTTCAAGGTAGTTGGCACCTCTGTTTTCTTAATCAAGGAAGTCCTCAAACATTAAAGTTGGTCGACACCTCTATATTCCTATCCCTGGAATCCCTCGATTGTACAAAGAAACAATTTGAATCGCACGAATAAAGCTGAACAAGATGTTTAGTATGACCAAAGCATGAGAGACTCTCTCTCTATAGATCACTTCAACAACATGTGGTCTCTAAAATTATCAACCTCTGTTTTTAGTTCATTTTTTATTGAGCTCGTTAAAATGTTATCTTATTTATATTCATGTACCCAATGCTTGGATCCCGTCTCCAATGGTCATACATTTCCTTGAATCTCGAAGGGACATGTACACGTGTCACTCAAACAAAGGTTAATTATAAATATAATGAACAACAGAGTTTCATAATTAAAACAAGGGTAAGAAAAATATGGTTGCTTAACCAAATCCATTTTTTGGAGTATAAGGGAAAAAATAATGTTTAGAGTATGAGAAAATAAACATTTGGAGTCTATATTAAATAAATACTAGGATTTGTTTTTATGGAATTCAGAATCAGAATTCTATGGACATCGGATTCCGAATTCGACAAATTCAGAGTCTAAATCCAAATGAATTTTGAACATGAATTCTGGGGGGTTACAAATTTTAATTTTTAGGAATTAGGAACATGAATTATAAGAAATTCAGAATCTGAATACTGAAGAATTTGGAACCTGAATACTGAGAAATTTGGATCCTGAATTCTCAGGAATTCAAAACCTGAATTTTGAGGAATCTAGAACCTGAAATATGAGGAATTAAGAACCTAAATTCTAAGGAATTTAGAATCTTAATTTAAGATAATTCCAAATCTAAATTTAGTGAAATTGGAATCTAAATTCAGAAAATTAAGAAAATGAATTTTAAAGAATTCAGAGATTGAATTCAGAGAATTCAAAATCTGGATTTGGAGAATTCTGAATCTGAATTTAGAGAATTCGAAATTGGAATTTTAGAGAATTCAGAATCTCAATATAGGAGCAAAAAAAAGTATTCTATATCTATGTATTTATAGGATTATAAGGATTAATATATGAAACCAAATTTTACACTTAGAAATAAAAAGATTTAGATTTAGAGAAACTATAACATGACCAAACAAAATGAAGGAGAGGATAAAATGTACTTGGGAAAGGAAAAGTTTCTTATTAAGATAAATATTTGGGGAAATAAAATTTTCCTTGGGATACCGTGTTTCTGATTTTCATAACATAAATGAATGGAAAAGTAATAATGAATCCTTATTAACTCAATAGATGTTGTGTTTTAGAAGACTCATGTAATCCCTTGTGGTCGGGAGACCATTTCCGGTTAGTCTATCTCTTCAAATGGTATTATTCACTTTGGAAAAATGTTCTTCATCCCAACATTGTTGAGGAGTTAAATCTTGTTTGATTGTTATAGATCTTCGTGATCCATTCATATAGGCACTATGATGATGTATTATAAAATGTGGAAGAGGTTCTGGTTGCCGAGTATGAATTGTGACATCACGATGATTGTGTCTCACTCTTACACCTGCCAACAAATAAATACATATCACTTCAAACGTTTTGGTTGGAATTAGCCTCTTATAGTGCTTATCCTGAAATGGAGTGTTGTATACATAGATATTTTCGTTGGATTTCCATGGAATACCAGAGGGAGTAATTCTATGTTGGTGTTTTTTGATCAATTGGTCAAGTATTCTCCTTTCATTCTGATCAAGGATACCACTAAAGTTGAATATCTGGGTAAACTGTACGTGTAGGATATTTTTATGTTACAAGGGTGTCCTTCTACTGTTCTTTTACCTCGAGTTTATTTTGGAATATTCAATGGGCAATAGGTACTCATATCATGTTTATTATAACTTACCATCCATAGTCAAATGGTCAAACAGAGCAAGTAATTTAAATTCTAGAGGACATTCTTTGTTCTCGTGTATTGGATTTAGAAGTATCACAGGATATAAATATTGGAATGTGTGAGTTTTTTTACAAAATATGTTATCAATCATCAATAATGATAGTTACCTTTGAGGCGTTGTATAGTATCAAGTGTATATCACCTATTAATTAAGATTATGTGAGTGATGATTCCTTAGTTGGAACAAGTGTGGTTTAAGAACATTGAAAATGATTCAAGATGTTCATTGATGTATCTTTATATAACATAGTCTACATACATCATATGTGTACTGACAGTGGTGACATTTTGAGTTTTCATTAAGGGACTGAGTATTCATGAACATTTCTCCATGGTTCGGTCATCGTCAGCTTGGAAATCAAATAATGTTGGATCCAAGATATGTTGGTTTGATTGAGGTCATTGGGTGTCTCGTAAAATTTTCACATAAATTATCATTTTTTGTAATGCTGATAGGTAACCATGATATTTTCCATATATCTTATCTCAATATGTACCATCATGATCCCACTCAAGTTCTAATTTGGGAAGAAATTGAGTTAGAACCTCATGTTTATATTTGGGAGAAACCAGTTGAAATCGTCGAATATAATGTTAATGTCTTTTGTGAGAAGTCAATTCTATTTTTCATAGTTCAATGGAAAAAAGGATTAGATTCTGATGAGACTTGGGAATTTGAATCATTGATAAGTGAGTAGTGGCCTTATCTTTTTCTAGGAATTTAATTTTCCACAATACTTTTTAGGTAAAGAAAATCATTATGAATGGGTGTTTGTAACACCCATTTAGGGTTTTATTATGTATTCCCATAACCCCTTATTGATTTTTCCCACCTTCAAGATTGGTATATTACCTATAATGGTGACGTTAGATATTTTTTTGGCCTTTTAACGTTAACCATCATTTTTCTTGGATACATGAATATTTCTTTCCGTGTAATTGTGATACATGTCGTGAAATGGTTCCTGTGTACAAGCCATGAATCGGGATTCACGCTATAAAATATTGCATGTTTTGAATGGTGGATTCCCTTCATAAATGTTTTAAGTAATGGATTTTTAATCTAAGGTGATGTATTTTTTGTCATATTTTTACACCATGGATTTCACAGTGTCTAACTATATTACATGTCTTGAAATGGACCGCATCACGATTTTAAAGTGGATGTATAGTAAAATTTCTTTTCTTACATTACTATTACATCATTTTAATGATAAAAAAACATTACACAATGAGGATCTATAATTTAATAGTCTTGGGAGAACTAGGATCACACATAGAATTTACCACATAATCCAAAATCATTTATTTAATTCCTTCTTCTCTATATTCTTATAGGCCTTTGAATTCTTTGTAGTACATGTAGTCTCTTGAGGATATACATCAAAAAGAGGTGATCTGAAATCCCAGAAAGGGGATAGAAAAGAACATGAAACAAATTAGCAAGATGTAATAATAATCATTATCCTAATAACATAGGTGTGGGATCCTAATCATGATAAGAATCGTTAAGAGAATACATGAAATGTGGCAAAGCCTAAACATGATATATCTTGTCTTAGTGGTCAACTACAACATATATTGGTGAAATAATATAGACTAATTTTCATGCATATATCATTGTACCAATGAGTTTCTTCATTTACCCAATGCATTCGAGTGCTGTATAATTCATAGTTCACACATCACAATATAACATTTTCATTGTGCTATATAATTCTGGGCACACACATCATGTCACATCATAACATTTACATTATCATGCATTCCATGTAGATAAAATATCAATATTGAACATAAAAATCCATGGAATGTAATAATTTCACTTCACAATGCATTAATTCTTAATCTTTGGCTTCCCAAAAGAAATAGGGTACAACATACATGATACAAGGACCATCAAACATGACTGATAAGTAAAAGGGGTGTTTACGAAAGAAAAGTTTTTTTTTGGAAAACATTGTGTTTGAAATAAAATAGTAGAAAACATGCATATCCTAGAAAATGTATGACAATTATTAAGGAATTACATTTAAGTAATATCCATACTAAAAATCGAGTCAAGGAGGGAAACCTAAATAAATAAAGTAGGGATTGAGAATTATGCTTTCCATGTGTCCGAACACATTATTAACTTTAATATATTGTATAATGATATGAGATTCAATTATTAACCACTAAAAAAAATTATACATGAATATGATTCATTAGGGGTTCATTAAGTTATTTTATGGGCCTTTTTTGAGTTATAGTGTTCAAATTCATTGTTCGTTATTGTTCTTTTTCTTATTTTTCATGAACGGTTCAATTATGAACATGAATTGATGTTTTTGTAGAACATGGATAAACATAGAGAATATCTATTAGAGGTTATTAATTTTCATATATGATTTTAATGGATCATAAAATGAATTTTTTAATATACCATAAGGATGATTCATTAGATGAAGGTCATTAATGACCATTTGAGGTTAATTTTGGCGGTTTTTTATCACAATTGTTTTGTTTTGTTTAATCATTTACTATTATATATAAATTTTTTCCAAGAATATAATAGGGGATAAAAAATATGTATTAAAATATTTTTTCAACAATTTAACTGTTTTATTGATAGTCATTATGGTTTTGGAGGAAAAATGAAGTGTATCACCCACATTTTAGTTAAATTAACACATCAGGGGCGATGAATTGATTTTTATAATCAATGAGAGATCAATAAGAGTATACTAAATATTCTTTTATTAATATGATATAATACCATTATATCAATCATAATGGATTTATCATGACATTTTATACTAATAAAATGATGACAAACTAAGAAATGAAATTAAAATATAATGGAATTTGAAATATAAGAGAGATAAAGAGAAATTACCTCTTTAACATATCTACCTTGAGATCCTCCTTAAGGACTGTAGTATTGTTCTTTTAAGGATAACAAGATCTCCCAGACATGGGGTAGGGGATCAAGATGATTATTTGGTATAATTTAGGAATTTCTTGATTCTTGAGAGGTGCGAGGAAATGGTGTTGTGTGAGGTAGTATTTATAATTGAAGGGAGATGATTTTTCTAAATATTTAATTCATTAGTTTATTAATTATCCTAACAATAAGAAATAGTACAGATTATAGGACAAAATTCCGTAAATAGGTCATTTTTGTTTAAACAAATAGCCATTTTCATCATCCATTGCTAATGAATGATTTATAAATTCATTTATTTATCATATTTTGTAAATTATCAAATTTCACAATTCCCAAAGAAATATTGTATTTCAAAAAATTCAAAAAAATCACACAGACCATTATTCAACATGTAGAAACCAAAAAATGAACACCATTTCAAGATAATAAATTTCTATAAATGTGTAATTTAATTTTTAATTAAAATTTTATTTTACAAAACTAATACAAATGTTAAAATTAAAACTGCTTTTCTAACTCATTGATAATGTAATTATAGTCAAATAAAATTATCATATAATCACGAGACACAAAAATACATGTTTATGAATTATTTTTAATAAAATATAATATGATTCAATTTAATTTATTATTCATTAATTATTCATGAACTACAAAAATAGAAACACTATAATATAATTATATCATATTGTCACTGATGGAATGGATAAATTTTATTGATAATATCATTGGTAAGGTTCCAAATCTCCTGGCCAATTTACTATTAATAAAATTCATAATAATATTCATAAGAGTAAAAATACAATTCATAAGTGTATGTTACTATTCACTAAAATTTATGTTTTTTATTATTGGTCTCTAAATATCTTACTAATCACAACCATGTTTGTGAGATTTTTAAAATTCAAATCACAGTGGTGGGAAAATTTTGTATAATTGTCACATAGAATTTATTAGTTAATTTTAGAATGATGTTGAATTTTGTTTCCTAATATGAATTTAGTTTTTTCTACTATTTGATATAATTATAAGATAGGAATTCAATTGAAAAAACTTTGGGTCATATCATTCTTCCCCCTTTTGAAATTTGGCCCTTGAATTTTTTTACATAAATAGGAGAGGAACTTCTCCTTCATTGCCACCTCTAGTTCCCAAGTTTCTTCATCATACATATGGTTATTCCAAAAAAAATTGACATGGTGGGTTGTCTTGTTATGTAGAACCTTATACCTTTGGTCCAGTATCTTTATTGGTTACTCTTCATAAGAGAGTCCAGCCTCTAGTTTTACCAACACTAAGTTTAGTACAAGAGAGGGATCTTGTATGTACTTCTTCAGGAATGATACTCAAAATACATCATCATTATGAGACATATTCGGTTGAAGTTCATGATGATTGACCAATGTTACTATGTATTCAAGGATCTAAATGGAGATATTGTACCTTGGGCTTAGCTTCACTTTCATTCCTAACTACTTGTCTCCCTTCCATGGTGATATACAACATTTTCTTTAATGTCCAACTCCATGTCCCTTCAATGGTTGTCAGTATAGATTGTTTTGTGAATCTACGTAGCATTGATATGTTGTTGGATGGATTGAACAACCTTTATAATTTCTTTTACAAGATCGGTTCCATGTATCTTTCATTCTACAACGCCATCCAAACTAGTCAGAGTTCTACATCTCTTTGCATATAGAGCTTCATACTAAGTCATCTGAATACTTGAGTCAAATCTATTGTTGTATGAGATCTCAACCAATGGGAGATGCTGATCACACCCACCTTGGTATTATAAAGTGTATTGTAATATAATATCGTTATTTTTTTAATACTCTTTTCTTATTAACCATTAGTAATAGTGTGATAGGACATTCAAAAATTCAATTCATTACTCAAATAATGTTTAAGATTCCTCTAAATTTTAGATGTGAACTTAGGATCATTATCATAGATAATTGTGAGTGGAACCCAATGCAGTATCACCAATTCATTAAAATATACCCTTTCATGATAATCAAGAGATATATCTTCTATAATAACCACAATGTGGGATGTCTTAGAGAGCCTTTCCACCATAACCCATATCACATTATTTTTATTAGGTGTCTTTGGGAGACCCGTGACAAAGTCCACAGTGACATTCTCCCATTTCCACATAAGTATAGGCAATGGTTGCATCATCCCTTTGGAATTTATTCATTCTTATTTAACATAATAACATATCAAGAACCTTGAGATATACTCAAAAATATCATTCTTCATGTTATCCCACAAGATGTGTTTTTATAGATCACAAAACATCTTGGTGCTACCTGGATGGATAGAGATTGTGGAGCTATGCGCATTGTATAAGATCTTCTTATCTATCCAGTGTAATTAAAGAACATAAATCCTTATTACAAGACAAATTACCCCATCATCATCAATATGTAACACTTGCAACTTCCCTTCCTTTATATATTTCACCTAATTTTGAAAATCTGGATCATCCTGTAGTGCATCTTTAATCTTCTCTTGGATAGAGGGTTGAAAAATAATTTGGGAATGTTGTGATGTATTGCCTACCCTTATGGTTTCTAAATATATCAAGTTCATATCCATAATGAGAGGGTATTTCTAACGCCACAACATGGATGGAGTATCATGTTCTTTCCATCTTAGAGAATGAGCTACCTTGTTTTCCTTGCCACTATGATAATGAATAGAGAAATCATAGTCCTTGATTTTCTATAACCATCTCCATTTATGCATTATGAGATAATGTTGTGTGAATTTATACTTTGGTTTATTTTTATAGGTATATATGTCACACCTCTCACCGTAGATATAGTACATATATCAGCAATTTCCAGATCATGCATTGGGTAGTTCTGCTCTTGGATCTTCGACTTCCATGAGACATAAGTTATCTAATTATCATTTTTCAGGAGTACACAACCCAATATGTTCTGTTAAGCATCATTGTATATCAGAACAACTTCTCTATATTTAGGTAATTTGAAAAGTAGTGCAATTATCATCCTTTTCATTATCACCTTGAAGCATTCCTCAAATTCATCTTCATAGAAATACATCACCCATTTCCTAGTTAACTTATTTAGCAGGCTTGAAAATTGTGAGAAATTTCTCAAAGAATTACTATGAAACCCTACTAGGCTGATAAAGAAATGGATTTCTTTGACACTAGAGGGCCTGGTACATTCCTTAATCAACTTTTTTAAATGGTACACATATATTTCATCACTTCTGATCACATTACCCAATAACGTGAGTTACCGAATCCAAAAGTAACACTTTCTAAACATGGCTTACAACTTCACCTTCCTCATTGTCACCAAATGAATTCTTATATTTTCTTCATGATTCTACATGATATTAGAGTGAATGATATTTTCATCAATAAACACTAGGAAAAATTTATTGAGGTAATGTCTAAAGCCTCTATACATCAATTCCATGAATATTGTAGTGGAATTATTTTGTCCGAAGGGATTCACCAAAAATTCATAGTTCCAATAATGTTTATAGAAGGTTTCCTTATAGATATCTTAATTCATCACCTTTAGCTGATGATATCGATAATGAATATCCACCTATAAAACATATTATTCTCCTTGTAACTGATTGATCATGTTTTCAATCCCTAGGAGAGGATACTTGTTCTTTATGGTAATATTATTGAGTCCCTGATAATCAATTCACATTTTCATTGATCCATACTTTTTCTTCGCAAAGAGAAATCAGAAAACCTATGGTGAAGTACTACGTCATATGAACCCTTAGTGAAAATTATCTTGATGATACTTGATTAACTCCTCCATTTCAATAGGAGACATCCTATATTGAAACTTTGTGATAGGAATAGCTCTGGGTATGAGTTATATGCGAAAATATGTCTCATTATCAAAGGAAGTCTATTTAAATTTTTAATAAATGCATCAATTTATTCTGTCATGATGGGAATTTATCCTAGGTTGATTCATTCCTTTAAATCAACCATTTGAGAGATATACACTTCTTCATAGGAAACCAAAACTGACATAGTATATGGTTTTTTTTAGTGAAGATTCTTGAGCTTACGTAATTTAATTTAGTATCATGGGATGGTTCATAATATGAGAAGATATTTCATTTTCTTATAAGTTGATGTGTGCTCTATATAATGAGATCAATTCCATCCCCATTATATTATCAAATTTCACCAAGGGAAGTATTATGAGATTCTCTAGATGAATCATCCCACATTCATAAATATGAGAAGAGTCCAATGCTTGGGATACAATAGAAGGAACCACTATCTGTTTTTATAGATATATATACTAATATGTATTGGGAATTCATTCAATAGTATTATCAAACTTGTAGGATATAAAGGAATGCGTAGAACCAAAATCAAATAAGATGTTTCATTTATAGAAGTGTACCTTTTACAACGTCATTTTCTTTCTCATCTTCTATAGTAGTGATGGAAGAATCTTTTCCTTGTTCCAATGGAATTGGTGGCTGATGATGTTGATTACCCTTGAGAAATCAAGGATTAGTGCACTAGCTTGCATAGTGCCCCACCTCCCTACATTTGGAGAATTGGATCATGTGTTCTACTATTCTTTCCCCCTCCACATTCTCTGGACATCTAATGACTTTCCGACATTCTTGGGAATGGTGTAATTCTCTCCATCAATTGAAGAATTTCATAATTCATTTGATGATATTCCCATGATAATTTTTTCTACAATTTTGGCTTGTGTGTGGTTGAGTTTTCTTTTCACCATTCTCATTAGACCCTCCTACTTGAAACTCTATCTTTCATTTCATATCACCATAGTCATGGGACAGTTCTCTAAACACCATCTCCACTTGGGGATCACATCGAACAACATCTTCATAACCCAAAATATCTCAAATTTCAATTTCCTTTTGAAGGTGTGTTTTTAATCCACTATAGAATATATCAATTTTTCAATCATTATTGCTAACAAAACATAAATCATACCTTGAAGTCCTTTAAAAATTGTCATTGTTGGTAGTGATATATTCTACATGATTTTTCATTAGCCCTATAAATTCTCTATCCATATTTGTACAAATATTGCATGGGAAATACATGTTAAGAAAAATTATCTTAAATATTTCACACTCTATCGCATAAATTGCATCTCTCAACTTGGTGTTCATAATCAAATCCCACCACTGGTCAACCTCTCCATCAGGATGAGAATATAATGTCCTAATGTTCTATCAACAGAAATTAACTTCTTATAATTATGTTATATAATCACATGAAATCATAAAATAATAAACTAATAATTACTATGTGACCTTTAAACATAATATTATAACTTCTGTGATTTCAATTTCAAAAATCTAACACAGACGATTTGAATCAGTAATATTTTTGGAGTCCGTTATTACAAACGAAAATTTTTGTAAATAGTAACCCAACCATATGAATAGTAACCTACCCTTTTGAATAGTAATATGACCCTTATGAATAGTATATCACTTAAATGAATAGTTACCTCACCCATAAATTTATAAATAAAATTTAGGAATTTTATAAGTGAAAATTTTCCCATAGTAAAAGTATATTTATTTGTATAATTCATAAAAAGTAAATTATAATTAATTTATTAATTTAAAAGAAAATATATTCTCCTAAAAGGGGTTCTTAAATTAACAATTTTATTTCTCTGGGTTGTAATTTAATTTTATATGACCTTATTTAATTTTTGAATGCATTATATAATCAGTTTCAGTTTTAATATCAGTATTTTTCATGTGAATTGTGATTTTAATTAAAAATTAATTTAATTAAAACTATAAAATTATATTTGAAAAATGGAGTTCATTTTTATATTATTAACATCATAAATTTGTTATGGTGAATTTTTAGGACTTTTCTGTAATGTGTGAATTTATTGATGAATTGTAAAATACGGTAATTTACTGTATATATACATTATATATTAAATATACTATTTATTGAGTAATGAATGATGTAAGACCCTTGGGTTTTAACTCATATGAGCATATTACATTTTTTGTCATAAGATTCATTATTGTTTCTTGTATTATGGAAAAACAATAAAATAATGATTAAAATGTTAACAGAACCCTCCTCCCTTACACATTAAAAACCACCCACACTCTCATCTTCTCTTCACTATTCTCAACCCCTATTCATTCCCTAAATTATTTCAAAATCTCTACCAAAGATCCTACTCTATGCCCATCAGCCCTTTCTTCCTCAAAATACCAAATCCTCTCTCATTAAGAGGGTCTCATGGAATATTAAATCAAGAGGTAAATTCTTCTTTTCATTTTTTTCATTTTCTTTTCATGTTCCTTTGTTCTATTTTCTTCTATAACCACTCTTTATCAACATGGTATCAAAAATCATGTACCATATATGTACTGGAATGTTTTTATGATATTGGGATAAATACATATCATCTATCCTTTACCCTTCTTTTACACAAATGAAACAATAACATTATTTGAGATGTGTTAATTTATCACATTCAATGACGATGAGTTATCAATTTCTATTACCATTTTCAATTATGGACATAAATTTTTTTTGGATGAAATGGACTATTAAATATTTATTTTAGCATATTTGATATTTTGGATTCCTTTTTCACTCATGATGTAATATAACAATCCAAAACATGTTAAATATGATCAAAATGGACAAATTAATCAAAGTGATTATCATTTATGTTTTATATAAGTACTCACTGTCACTCCAAATAACAAATTTTTTTTATAAAAATGAAATCTTATTTATGTTCACTAATTTCTTATAACATAAATTATGAACAACCATTGTCATCATAAATGTTTATTCGAACATTAATATATGTGAACTCGTTATTAAAACCATGGAAGAAAACGCTCCCAGACAATGAAATTGAACTTATTAACTCATAAAAAGGACATGGATGAACAAAAAAAGTTTATAAAAATAGTAACATATACTAGATTTTATTGAATTATTAATTAATGAATCAAATTTTATTGTACAGGTAATTTATATAAAGTAGAGAACACCATTAGACTTAAGCTAAGAGATTCTACCAAATACTCTTATATTCCATTGGGGATATTTTTACTCTCTTTTTAGACAAATTAAATCTAATATTCTACTTCTTTACATATTCTAATTTATTTTTACATTTATAAACTCATGTATCAATATCCATAAATCATTCTATTTTAGGGATATACATGTTTTTATGTGATTCCATCCTCAATACTTCCTGGTAAGAAAACCCATTTTAAGGGAAGTTTCTATATTCAGACCCAATTTAAAGCGAAATATACCATATGTTATAAGCCACCATTGTTTTCATAAAACCAATGTCTTTATTATGAAAACCGTTTGAACCAATTATTATTTTATACAAACAATTATTCCATTTTTCTATTTTAAAGGCTCGTTAGTAATTCCCTTAGAACCTTACTAAAATGTTTTAATGATGAAATTCTATAAATACTCTTGTTTCATGATGAAAAATTTCATTGACATCACTTACCATGATATATTATTATTTTAACATCTGAATTTCCATGTATGGTTAAATTCCTTTCTCTCATGGACACTTGAATGATACACTATTTTGATTGTGCTTTATGACATGATTATGATTCTCATTCCATTGAATGGGTACCCTTATGTTCATGCATGATTTATTATTTATGATTATTAATTTTGAAAAAAAAATATTCATGAACATGTTAATATGGGGTTTCCTGGATAGATCGCCATTGAATTTGGTAATTTTGAGTCTCATGAGACTTTATGTGAGTCTATCATGGTAGTTAGCTTTGAGTCATTCTACAATGTGCAATGGTCTTAGTGGTTAACCTTGAATTTTTCTCCACTATGTGAAATGATCCATGAATAATGATAATGTCATGTTTTATATTACTTAAACATTATTATGAATCCATTTTTATATGAATACCTTCTATATGATATGATTTCACATGCCTCAAGCATAGTTATTTCATTATACCATGCCTTCTAACCCCTGTTCAAAAGCATTATTACAATAATTTTTCCCTTACTAGGATTTTAACTCATCACTTTGTTCATGTTATCCCCAGGATAACCTATGAAGTTTTTTGATGACAATGGACTTTATGATATATTTATATATAATAAATAATTAATTGTTTTTTAGTCTAATGTATTATGTTTTATGTACCTCGACATCCTAGATAGTACACTTTATGATCTTTGTCTTCTAATATGATGTTTCATTATGATTAATATCGTGAAATGTTTTGTGTAAATGGATAGGGTAACTATATGATAAATGGTTAGAGTCACCTTCTCCATATTAAAATAGTGAGCCACATAAAATATCTTCTCCGTTGTGTAGAACAATTTTTCTAAAACAAGTGGATCATAAGATCCAATAATCATTTGTGTTCATATTCACATAAAACACATGATAACCAGTTTTAGTCTCGTAGATGAAGGAGGACATTCCAAATTATTCATTTTATTATTCATAACCTTATATTTATGATTATTTGTCTCTATAAAGTATTAACTGCCCCTCCCAAAGCATTGGGGAAGTCATTCGGCCAATCGCTGTATTGTCCCGCTCATGGGTTGTTGGAATGGATTCTTTTGGTTTCCAACATTTCTTAAAATAAACAAGGTTAGAACATAACATAATCCAACATGTCATAAATAATTCATTCCAATGGGGAATTCGGTCTAAATGGATATAATATGGGATCCCAATGTTTATAAATTCTTCCTGCATGAGTATATACACTTATTATAATACTAATGGTTTTCTCCAAGGTTCACTAATCCTTATTCCAACATTAACTAAAATTTCCTATCATAGAAACTATAAAAACAATGGTTTTCATAAAATACTATTAAATCATTTTAATAATAAAAAACATAAATATAATTCACAACAAGGATCCAAAGTCTTAGTGTCTTTGAAGAACTAGAACAATACATAAGACATAAGACATAAATAATAAACATTTATTTAATTTATTCTTCTCATGCTTCTAATTGTCCCATGAATTCTCCAAAGTATAAGTTGTCACCTAAGAATATAAATATAAAATGGGTGAGATAAAATCCCAGTAGGATGTTAGATAATTACATTATATAGTTTAACATTGGTTTTTTATAATCATTATCAATATAACATAGTAATAACATCAAAATCATGAGAGGTATCATTAAGAGAAAACATGAAATGTGGCAATGCATAAATATGAAACATCATGTCTCATTGGTTAACTACCACACATTGTCCTTAAAAAATATACAATATCATTCAAAAATATTTCACTTTACTAATGTGGTTATTCATGTTACCCAATGCATTGCAGGGCTATATAATTTTGGTCACATCAATCACATCATAACATTTTAATTATGCTATATAATTTTTGGTGCACCCGTCACATCATAACATTTACATTATCTTCCATGCCACATAGAACATGTATCAAAATTGAAAATAAAACAACCCATATAAATGAATGGATTTAACTTCATAAATCATATATTCATAAACATTTGGTTCCCAAATTAAATATATAATAACATACTTGATACAAAATTCATCATCCTTGAGTGATAAGTAAAAGTGGTGTTTTTTAAATAATGGTTATTTTATAAAACAGTGTATTTGAAATAAACTCATGTTGAAAAAATTTATATAAAATAAAATGTATGATAATGATTAATAAGTTATTATTATGGAATAACCATAAAAATGGCGTGAAAGAGGGAAAATCTGAATAATGAAAGTTGGTTTGAGAATTCACCTTACCTTGATTCCGAATGCATTATTCACTTTAATGTCCTCTATAGTAAATTTACATTCCATAATTAACAACTCATGAACCTTTTAAAACATTACATGGTTCATTATGTTTTCATTATTATCTTTTATGGGCCTTTGGATGCGTTATAGAGTTTAAATTACTTGTTCGGGGGTGATCTTTTTCTTAGTTTTCAGGAATGGTTCACTAGTGAACATGAATTAAATGTCATTTATAATGTGGATAATCATCCCAGTTTTTTATTAAATGTTTCTAACGATCATCTTGGAGTTTTAGTCATATTATAATGATTTTTTTATAATCCATGCGGATTAATAATTACATAATTGTTAATGTTGATCGAATTTGGTTAATTTTGGTAGTTTTTATCACAACAGACATGTTTTTTTTTCATCTTGTATTATATAAAAAATTTATTTCTAGAGCACAAAAAGGGTGATTGAATACATATTTTATTCTAATTTCAACTAGTTAACCATTTTTGATATCCTAGAAGGTGCTGAATTAAAATGGACATGCA
Source organism: Viscum album (assembly GCA_963277665.1). Lineage (NCBI taxonomy): Eukaryota > Viridiplantae > Streptophyta > Magnoliopsida > Santalales > Viscaceae > Viscum > Viscum album. The sequence goes on along the minus strand of OY728126.1, from coordinate 1,312,050,370 downwards.
TCGCCCTTGATGTAGGTAAATTAACACATCACAACCGATGATTTAATTTTTATAATCAAAGAGATAGATGCAATATTAGAATAAATATTCACCAATTAACATGATTTAATAAAATAAAATCAATTATAATGGGGTTATTAGGAAATTTGGATAAGAGAATATGTGGATAAGAGAAGAAAAGAAACGAAATTTGAGAGGAAATTGAAAGAAAGGAGGAAACTTTTACCTCTTGAGTATATTTTGATTGAGATCCTTGATAAAAAACTATCATTGGTCTTTTTATGAAAAAAATATCTCTTGGACATGGGTGAGGGTATAGGGAATTTTATTGGGATGAATTTAAGCAATTATGGAATCTTGAGTGGTTTTTTCTAATGTCGTTGTGAGCGGTGTTATTTATAGTGGAGGGGAGAGTGGTTTTCTCAATATTTATGTCATTAGTTTATTAATTTCCCTCCAGAAATTAAATATTGATTATTCTATGACTAGATAATATAAAGAGGTCATATACGTTTGAACCAATGTCCATTTATATCATTAATGTCTCATGCATGATCAAAAAAATCATTAATTTATCATATTTTGTAAATTATCGAATTTCACTATTTAACAAATATTAATTTATATTAGAAAAGTTATAAAATTTAACCCCAACAATTTCATTATGTGAAGAATAAAAAAATTATCTCCATTTCATGATTTTTTTTTAAATATGTGTAATATAATTTTTAAATAAAATCATAATTTACTTGATATATTAAAAATTATATAATTACAATTTCATTTCAAATAGATTGAAAATTTAATTAAGGTCTCATAATATTATCATATAATCATTTGACATAAAAATACATGTTTATGAATACATTTTTTTAAACAAATTTATTTATACTATTAAAGTAATTTTTAAATATTAATGACATATAAAAATACCAACACTAAAATATAATTATATCATATTTCCACATACACGATAGATAAATTTAATTTATAGTATTTTTTCTATGGTTCATGCACACAAGGATGATTTAATATTCATTAGGGCCATAATAATATTCATAAAGATAACATTAAATTTCATAAGGGTATGTTACTATTCACCAAAAATTATGATTTTCAAATTGAACTCTAAATAACTTACTGATCGCAAACTATTTATGTCATATTTTTTAATTTCAAATTCTATATGTGGAAAAATTGTGTTTAAAGGATGCATATAATTTAGAGTTCCATTTAATCATGATGTGGCCTTTTGTTTCCTAATTTGATTTCTCGTGGTTATACTATACAACATAATTATAAGATGGTAATTCCATATATAAATCAATGGGTCATTATAGGGTGAGGAGCTGTTTTGTCATGTATCGTTCTCTAGACAACTTGTCCCTCAAATCAAGGCTCTTCAAAGGAAATTTTTTGAGACATCTCTCCTTCTAGATCGATCTGCCTGGCATTGGATCTCTAATGCTTCTATGGTGAACCTCTCTGGGTACCTGACATTTTCTATTCTTTTTTTTCCTTTAGATCACGGTATCATTGTTGGGTGTTATGTTTGGATCCATTTGTTTATGATGGTTGTGTATTCTTTGTTTTTCTATGATTCGTTGTGCTATCTAGTTCAAGACTCCATTTTCATTATTTGGCATAGTTTTACAGGTGTTCTTCTTTAATATATGTGGATTTAATCTCTTCCTCCAACAATTTGTCTTCTAAATTAAATCAACTTTTATGGGGATTTGATTCTATGAAGAAATTTGATGTGGTTGAGTAGTGTTTATTTTGGATTCGGTTATAGGCATGTGAAACCAATGTTTTGTAGTAGGTGGTTCTGTCTCTGGGAAGTGTTTATGAACCTGATTTTTATTTCAGTATAAAATATTTAGTATATTGAAATTTCTATGATTGTTTTATTTCCATTTAAAATGGTTTTTAATGAAAAATGTTTTTTCCCTGTTATTGATAAATAGAGAGAAAACTAGTATTTTCAAAGCATTGAAATCGAATTTGTGAAATGGTATTGAAATGGTTTTTATTTCATAATAATTTATTGTGAAGGTGATCACATTGGTTACCATGGATACTTATGCAGATGGTTTAGTTGAGGCCATAATCCATTTTTTTAATTATCAATGATGTTTTTCATGGAGATTTACTCAGTTTCCTAGGCCCGTTTATCTAGGACACTGATATTGAAATTTTGGGGGGTTTACACCTAGGGTATTCTTATGCTTCCATGGAAAGTTGTTATAGGATCTAAATTAATGCACATGATTTATTTCGGTATGAGTTTGTATGGCTAGGACCAGTATTATTCCATGGTGTCATGATACTTGTGATTTTGTTTTGTATTGAAAATATTTCTGAGTTAGACTTAATATTCATGTTTATGCATGTAGAAAATGATGAGGGAAATATTCATTGAAATTTATATAACTGCATTTATTATGAACATTGGTAAAAAGTAAATTTTTACCATGTTTTCAATAAAACTATTTTACTTTTTATCATTCCATTTTTTTACATAAGATGAGCTTATTGGAATTGTTACATAGAGGCTTGTTGTGGAACACCTGGGTGTCATCCTACCGAACCTGTTACCTCACACCATGTGCACCCCATTAGTGGTGTGTATACCATTGTTTTTATCATAGTGCAGTGAAAGGAAATGCACCAAAATGAGGTGGTGAGGTTCATGTCATTTTGTTGGGTAGCTGGTGGGGAGTTGGTGGGAGTTTCTCAATGTCATCATTTAGAGAATCTATTTGGTTTCAGTCCTTGGTAATTGGACTTTTCCTTTGAAGTTTTTTGGTACTTTTGATGAAGTCTGTTTCTGTGGTTTTATAGTAATTAGGTAATATAAATCTTTTTCATCTTATAATATATTTTTTTGTTCAGTACTAATATTCCATGTTCATAACATAGTTGGGTGAAATCATTCCCTTTGTTTTGTTGTTCGATTCCATGGTACTTCTCGCCAGCCTATGGGGATCGGGAATTCCCTTCAGGTATGTAATAGAATAGGTTGAGAGTCGGGTTTATGGGAATCCCAGGTTAGTCTGTTACAATTAATATTTTGTTGGACCATTTATCCCAATCCAAAGGGTAAATAGAATGATTTATCCAAATCCAAGGGTACAGAGTAAGACTATACCAAATCAAAGATGATATAATAATTATTTTAAAAGGCAAACTATATAATTAATGCCTTGGTGGAAAGCCCCAAAACATGATTTTCTTCTTATGTATGTTAAATTTTATTTTTTATAAAATATTATTCCTCTAATTCTAATCTTGAATAACTTTTAATGTATCATTAATCTAAACCCATTGCACATGGAATATTATTACTCGGTTGTGATTAAATGTATTTTTATCCGAACAAATTGAAATCTACTATTCATATATTTTTCATAAATTTAGAAAAAAAATTAACCATCATAATCCAAACAAACATAGGGTAATATTTATAAAGTAAGTCATTCTTAAATGTATCCCATTATATAGTATCAACCTATCATTTCTATGTTATTATTAACCAAATACCACCATTGAAAGAAAACACATTTAAAAATATAGATGTTAAGAGTTATCTTTCGACACTATGAACATACTATGACTTCAAATATATTCCCTTATACATTAATACGTAATGTTTATAGAACCGGGTTATATGTTTCATTGAATGATGGTGTATGTTTCCATATTAAATTTTCACTATATATATTTTTAGTCATGTTATATGGGGTTCCTCTCTAGCATGTATACCACCGCCGTTTATATCTTTTGTAAATAGAGGCATAACAACAAAAAAACTGTTATGTACCTATTCCAAATATCTCAACATACTGATTTAGTAGAAAATTTTCCATCAGTTCAATCCCAAAAATATATTATATTTTACATTATGGAAAAATATTCTGAATAAGAAGATTTTAGATAAATAAATATAGAAATCATAAATTTATATTTCATTTCAATAAAACCATAAAAAATATTTTACGGAAATTATTTTAACAATATGGTAACCCCAAATGTTATGTAAAATTTCTGTTTATACATAATATTTGGATGAAACACCCCATGATTTCATAATACGTTTTCTCTTTAAAGCAATTCAATAGCTTGCTCCACACGCCACATCGAGTTCGAGTGCACCATGACTTACCGAACCATCCATTTATAAAGTGGTAATGAAATGTATTAACTAAAATTTTATTTTTATATACACTATATAATTTTAACATCCATATTATGCGTTTTTGTACATAATATAAGAACCAATCCAAATTTTCAGATAAAAGAAGTGTTTTTCAACAAATGCAATTTTACCACCTTTTAATGAAGGACCCTTATTAAATCTAATATTTGACAGTTTAATATATTCAATATGAAGACATAAAATTCTTCTTTAATATTGGGGCCTAATAATTTATTTTGGAAAATTTTTTGGTGTTTTTCTGATAACATTTAAATTTTGATGATTAAATAAAATTACTAAATTTTGATTGAAAACAACTTTTTTAATCAAAATAATTTATATTGTTAAATTATAAATTTGAATTGTTTTGAAGTATAATTAGACTATGCATTTATCATTTAATCCAATTTTGTTCATTGGATGTAATTTTACATTTAAATTGGACATAAAAACATGTCAATCTTTTGATAGTTTTTACTACTAAAAAACACGCCTTCTGGTTTTGACAATGAGTTATATTTTTAAATTAATTAAAAAACATATATTTTTTAAATTATTTAAAATTTTAATAGTTTTTGATTTCAGAATATCAAAATTATCTTAGGGTGAATTATATGTATTTTTCGGAAAACCATCAATTTTCGATGAATACTGAAAAATACTACATAGTACATAAAAACAGACTTTTTCATTTAAATAATTATTTTTAATTAATAATTTATATTTATATAGATAAATAATAAATATATTATTACAATTTAATCCATTAGAGTCTATTTATAATAATATTAGATATATACAATTTTATTGAACCATTTTAACGTATTTTTACCCACCTTCTAGGTACTTTTACCCAACTTCTAGGCACATTGGACAATTTGAATAAAACATAATTTTACTATTTATATGAATTGAATTTAGAAAATTTGAGAGACACAGTTGAAATCAGTGATAAAAATTTGGTTCAATGGGATGAAAATAATTTTTTTGTGAATAGTGACTTTTGCATTTTACTTACCACGATTAAAATTAAACAAGGTAATTAAAGGTAAAAATAATATTAAAATTAAACCAACCCATTTCCTAATTCTATTAAATAATTTTATTTAATCCAAAATCTACCTTATAACCAAAATAAGATCCTTTGTATCCTTTTGGGTTAGATTATGACATTGATAATATTTTATTTAAATAAGAGTTAAAAGTGTTAAATTCAATGTTTAATAAATAAATTATTTTTAATATAGGTTTAAAAATAAGTTAAAATCCACTATAAATATTAATTATAAATCAAACAATATTTCCCAAATCGTGGTATTTTATTTATAATTTTTAGAAACTAATTAATTAGTGTTATTTATGACTCAATGATGATGTAGTAATTACCTTATTAATGAATGATTAAAATACTTTATATCATAAAAATAAAAATAAATTTAAATCGAGGCTTCTGATTCCTTCCAAAAAAAATTTCAGTGAAGATGACAAGTTATAATTTATTTAATATATTTGGTTCGATGTAATCAACTCATTATGAAATTAACAAAAACCAAAAACTAAATAGTGTCAAAATTGACATAAATGAGTTTTTAAAACAAATACTATATTACTAAATGATATAAAAATTTCAAAAAATATAAGGATTGTGCAAAGGATGTATATAATGATTGATATTTTATTAATAAACCACTTTATGTTATCTTAGCATTTTATAGTATCTTTATTAACCTCGTATAATAATAATTCAAGAACACATGGTAAAAGTTAATCAAATTAACTGAGGGTTAAATCTAAAAAATAAGGTTAATATGGTGACCTAATCCTGTCAATAACCTATTTTTTAAAATATTTCGGCCTATACCAAAATTATCTATGAAATAAATCCATTTAGAGCTATTATAAACCTCTTTTTTTGAATAATATAATATTTCAAGATTTTCTTAAAGTACCCTCACTTCTCCTATAAAAGATCACTTCCCATCCTCTTGAATGGAAACCTCCAAAGCCATTAGGCAAGTCCAACCCCTACTAAAATCACTTCTAAACATCCCTCACTTCATCTGAGAGTCCTTAATTTGATAATAAATCCATTTTAAAGATCCCTTTTGTTCAAATGAAAAGGAAGAACACGAAAAAAAAATAATTATTCTGTCACCTCTTTCATAGTTATTTTCTTCTTCCACTTTATCTTTCTTCATTATTTCTATACAAAAATAACAAATACAATACCTTATGCATAATATAAAGTTAATATAAATATAGTACAACCATATTAATTATTGTATCCATCCTATTAATGATAAAGTCACCATACGTGCGTACGTACGACTTACCATCTCCATGTCATTTTTAAGTATGTTATTGAACACTTCATTATTTGGATGGGTATAGTAATACGTATTATTCATATAAATAATAAATATAACATGTTATTTATTCTTTATATATAATATACCATCTAATAAAATATGATTTCACCATTAATAGAATGATATCATTGCTTGTTTGTACTTACGGATTACCGTCTCCACGACTCGATGAGATTCGTTTCCACGTTCACCATTAAAAGATGACTATAAATATATGTATTTTTAATAAGGATGTAATATATGACATAGTAATACTAGTAAATATATGTGTGTGTGTGTGTGTCTTTGTGTTTACATATATCTCATTCACTTACTTTCTTTCAATACGATATGAAAACAGAAATGACGTCAAGGTGAATGTACGACCTACAGTATCCGAAAATGGTGATTTACATTTCATATATCTATCAATTATACCGACATATATTCTGAATATATATGATACATAAATAATGTTTTATATTATGGAATCAATTAAATCATGATATAAGTTTTACGATCAAGAATACCAAGTTAAAACATGTATGATAAGGTATGCAATTATTACCTGAATTGTTATTTTAATATAGAAATTATTATTAAATGGGTAGTATAAAGCCATAAGTGTATAAATTATGATATAATAAATATGATTACGGTTCATTTATAATTTAATAATAGACTATGGTCATTATACTAGATGTTAAATTTACCTTCGACCCAAGGAATGTACATGGTAATGGTTATTTCCTCAATCTCATTATTATCTGAGTTTGTTTATGTGTAAGTATTTACTGGCAAATTTTTATCATCCATTTCCATGTTTCCTGAAAATGAGTTCAAAATGAATAGTTTAAGGTTTTTGTTGATGGAATTATTTATCAAAGTCATCATTGTAAATGTTTAAATGATTTGTTTTTCTAAATCATTTTAATTAATCTTCATGTTTTAAAAATGATCTTAAATATTTATTTATATGGATATGATTTTTTTAAAATGTTAATTCCTTTAAAAAGATTCAAATTGGAATGGAAAACATTGATTAATGAATCTCTTTTAAATGAGATCCTTTATAAATGTATGATTTTAAATGATTTCTCAAAAAGGGACATTTCTCTCAAATAGTTTTAGTGATCATAATTCAACAATGTAAATTTCTTTTAAAATATATTTTTCTTGATAAATGTTGTTTTTTTATAATAAAATATTCTATATAGTATCGAATGTGTTATGATATTTTTGACTGTGAATATGAAATTTTTATACCATTAATGGTTTATGGTTAATGTATTGACATTTCGTATGCCTGTTTTAATACGAATGTTTATGTTATGTTTTATCATTTTCATATGAGAAATGCATTGGACATAGTAAGTGATGGGTGGTGCCTAACATAGCTCCTCTATGCATTGGTAAGTCTCATTAGACAAGTTAGTGTCCTAGAACAAGTCCATGAATTTTTTTTATTTTTTATCTTGGCACGAGGCCAATACAAAGTTGTTATAATGTCCGACATTATGCATTCCATCGTCATGAAATTATATAATTATATTACATGTGATTATTCAAATAGTAGAATATCCATTTGAATATGTTAAAGTAATTATTTTGTTTATCTATGCCATATTATGTTGTAGTTTTTTTAGAGGTCTTTTGTTTTAATTTTATACCTCGCCATTAAATTTTATGATTATTTATGATAGATTCTTCTATACTGTCAATCATTACTGAGCATCTGAGCTCACCCCTTGTTGTGTTTTTTCTCCCCATGATTCCAAAAAGTTTATTATGATTTATATGTAGGTTTAAGATAATTGAATAATGTATTTCTCAAAAGTTTATTTATGATGTGTTTTATGATAGAAATTATAATGTAAAGTTTATGTATGTAATCTATTTTCAAAGGGAATTAAGCTGGTCTGTCTTTCGTGACATTATTCCTTGTAATCGTGCCAATATATTAATATGATGCACTGAATCACGGTAACTGGATTCTAGGTTTTTTTTTTTAGTATTAGAGAAATTTTTGCAACATACTTGAAAATAGATATAGATAAGATATGCTTTTGAAAAAATACCCTAACATAGACATTGGGGATTGGTACAGAAGAACATCATAAAATATTGGTAATTTATATATTTTTGGAATTTTCCAATAAATACATCATTATTTTGATACGATGTGGATGATGTGGCTCTGGAACTGATGTATCTAGGGGTAAAAAAAGAAAACATTGCTTTTATCTAGACTCAGACGAGAACTGGTGCATGACAACGGGCCTTGCTGAACTATTGGTTATAACACTCCTGTTGGATATTCTTAGGATTATTCAGATTTTATACAAACCATTATGAAGATTTTATGAGTAAATATGTTAGAAAAAACCCATTTTTATTATTATGATACTATATGTGAGAAAATAATTAAATAATTTTTATAATTGTTCTAGTTTTATTATTATAAATTATTACATAATCTAACCTGGTGTATGTCACCATTTAGAAATGGTGCCTAGTAGAGGGAATGAGAACTCTATAAATACACATGATGCAAGGAGTAAGAGGGGTCATATCTTTCTTGGTCTTAATCCAACATTAAGAAGTAAAATATTCTCCCACATATTCTCATCATAAGAATAAGTGGTATCATGTTTTAATATGACACGTAAATAATCCCTTGAGTCTTATAGATTTTTGGGAAGCTAGAGAAGAAAATGATGGTAGAGAAAAATATTGATAATAGGACAGAGGGGAAGGAAGGATTTTCCCATATGTGATAACTTTGGAAGGAATAACCCTGGGAAGTGATTGAAAGGAATGAGAGTTTTTTATAAGTGTGGTGAAAAAGGAAACCATTTTTGTGATTTCATGGGTAAGAAAAAGTTTTCAAATATACAATGTTACATCTGTAATGAGTTGGGATACTAAGAGAATCAATGTCCCAATCATCAATGTATACCCCAAATGATACTATTGTACAATAATAAAGTTCTGATACTACCAATGATAAAGATGAATGATTAGTGTTCTTAAGCTATTATTAAAGAATTGTGTCATTTGAGTACAAGTTATAAGACTTAAAAATAATATATGGATTATACAACAGAACTTCTTCATTAACGATTTGAGATTTTATTGTACCAGGTAAATTGATACAGTTTCAAGTTAAACATTTTGGGAAATATATGGTTAGGGGAAATATAATCTTTAATATTTTTCTGAAACTAGGATAATGAGTTTTTAATAAGATATAATTGAGTTGGATAAGGTATATTTGATATTATAGACTTCATTGGAACTAATTAATTGTTTCTTTATTCCACCATTATTGATGTTTACAATATTTTTGGATTTATGGAATATATGTGGAATTATATAAGGAATAATTAAGAATTAGAATATTCAATACGGTTTTATGGTAATTCAGGTTGTTACCATATTTTATGAGAATACATAATGAAGGTATTCACATGTTATTATGTCACAAAATTGATCTTTGTTTTCTTTACCTTCCTTATATATTTTGGATAGTTTGTTGGGAAAAAATTATTTTGGATAAGTCAAAAGGTATGGATGAATTAAGATGGACGTTAGAACCTATTGTTAAAGGTCAAAATAATTTATAATATTATTTTGGGATTTTTATAAAAAGAACAACCCAGAGATCAGGAGACAACTCATCGCGTCTGGAAAGGCCGTGAGACTTGAACCTGCAACCAAAGGGTGAAATGGGTGAATCACCTACCACAAGGCTATGTGATGTCTTGGTTTATATAATGTAGTTTTTTTAAATAATCTCATAGATTAATTATAAATTCATTAATTTTTCAACCCTATATGATTAGGATAAATAGAATATTTTTGAATTATATTATCTTTTGGAATGAAGATGAGTTTGTGGCAGATTTTTATTGAAGGATGGAACACAACTTGTCAAGTATTTTTTCTATATTTCTATGAACAAATTAATTCTTAAACCATAGGGAATTGATCTTAAAACCAAAAATATGTTATCCAAATACCTAATTTTCTTAACTGGTGTTATTTTAATCATCATAGATTTATGGCTTTGAGGCCCTTAATATTCTATTTATTGTTCACTTGTTTGTGATCGATGATCTCAATCACTGGCAATGAATATTTATGTTTTCATCCCGTTATCTGTCTCAAAATACCACCAATGTTCTTCTATTCGAAATCCTTAATTGGGGTGAATTTTTCATTTCTCTTTCCCTCTTATTAAGTTTAAATTTTAGTACCCCTATTTCTCATGTGGGTTATACATAAAGGTATTTTATATTTTCAAACATTTATTTTATACGAAAAATTTTAAATTATTATTACACTATTTTTTTAAGGAGGGGACAATTTAAAACCCCATGAATTTATAATATGTTATCTCTTTAAAGTAATACAAATCTTGTGTCACAAGAAACACCGAGTTCAACCACACCGTGACTTACCAAAATAGCTGTTTATAAAGCTATTATGAATATTATTAACTAAATTTTGAATTTTATATACTCCATAAAATTTTAGCATCCATATATTTTGTTTTTATACATAATATAAATACAAATACAATTTTTTCTATAAAATAAGTGTTTTCCAAAAAAATGCAATTTTACTACCATTTAATGGTGATCCCTTTTAAAATCCAATATTTGACCCCATTGTATATTAAATTTTAAAAAATAAACATATTATTTATAATTTTAACATAATAATTTATTTTGGATAAATGTTTTGGGGTTTTTCAAGTAACATTCATTTTTGGATGAATACTAAAAAATACGAAATTTTAATTGAAAAAAACTTTTTTAATCATAATAATTTATAATGTTCAATTATAAATTTGAATTGCTTGTAAGTAGAATTAGATCATATTTTATCATTTAATCCAATTTTAGTCAATGGATTTAATTTTAAATTTAAATTGATCATAAACACATATCAATTTTGTTATTGTTTTTATTTTCTCAAAAACCTGGTTTCTGGTTTTTACAAATGAAATTAATTTTAAAATAATTAATACAAATTATATTTTTTTAATATGGTAAAAATGAAATCATTTATGAATTCATTATATAAAAATTATCTTTGGGTGATAATTTTTATTTATTTTTCTGAAAACATTCCATTTTCGATGAATATTGAAAAAAATACTGAATAGTACATAAAACCGACATTTTCATTCAAATAATTATTTATAATTAAAAATTTATCTTAATATAGATAAATAATTAATATATTATTAAAATGTAATCCATTAGAGTAATTTTATAAAATTATTGTATTTATATAATTTTATTGAACCATTTTAACATATTTTTACCCACCTAATATGGACATTTACCCAACTTCTATGCACATTTTACAATTTGGATAAAACATAATTCTACCACTTCATTGAATTGAACATTAAAATATTAAGATACGTAGTTGAAATTAGTATGTTAAATGTGGTTCAATAAAATGAAAATAATTTTTGGTGAATAGTAAATATTGAATTTTATTTACCATTGTTAAAAGTAAATTATGTTATTAAAGGTAAACATAACATTAAAATTACCCCAAAACATGATCATTTTCTATAGGATGAGTGTATTAAGACAAAAATAAATATTAGTACAAAACTATGATCATTTGGATCTAATTGGGTTAGATTTTGAAATTTATTATATTTTATTTAAAGAATTGTTAAAAGTTTTAAATTCAAGGTTTATTAAGTAAACCATTTTTAATATGGGGATAAACATTAGATAATTTAGACTATATATATTAATTATACATATTATAATATTTCATACATCATGGTATTTTATTTATAATTTTTGGACATTAAATAATTAATGTTATTTATGACAGAATAATGAAGTAGTAATTACCTTATTAATGAATGGTTAAAATAACTGATATTATAAATATCTAAATAAATTTAAATTGATACATTATGCCCTCCTAGAATTTTTTTGTATAATATGACATTGATATAATTGATTTAATTTTTTTTAAGTAATCAAATTGATGTTACTTTCACAAAAACCAAATACTAAATACTGTCAAAATTGACATTAATGAGTTTTTAAAACAAATACTATATTATTAAATGATATAAAATTGCTAAAAATCTAAATCATGGGAAAATGACATATAAAATTATATAAATGTCATTAATGAACAAATTGAAATTATTTTTTTCATTTTATCATATGTTTATAAACCATGTATTATACTAATACAAGAAGACATTGTAAAAGTTAAACAATTTAACTAAGGGTTAAATAAAAAAGATAAGGTTAATATGGTGACATAAACGTGTATAAAACATATTTGTTGAGATCATTTCAACCCAAATATACCACATACTCAAAATAAATTTATTTGGATCTATTATAAGTAGAAAATAATTTTAGAATAAATTAATATTTGAAGGTATTCATAAAGTACCCCTCACATCTCTTATAAAAGGGTAATTCCCCTCCTCTTAAATTCAAACCACAAAGGCCATTTGTCTCAGGAAACCCCTGCTAATATATCCTCTAAGGTACACTCAATTTTTCCTAGAGGCCTTACTATGATCATAATTCCATACTAAAGATCCCTTTTGATCAAATCAGAAGAACAAACCTAAAGAAGAGGTAATTTTTTCATCACCTTTTTCAATGTTCATATCTTCTTCCACTTCCCCTTTAATTTTGGTTTCAATACAAAAATAATTAGTACAATTTAAATATATATATACAGGGTCTTTATTATAAATATGGTACAATCATATTCATTATTCTATCCATCTTATGAATAAAAAAGTCACTATACGTGCAAACGTACGACATACTGTCTCCACATCGTGGTGTTGTTTGTTATTTAACACATTATTATTTGGATGGGTATAATAATGAGCATAAATTATTTTAATAATTAATAAATCAAGTTAATTATTATTTATCTCTAATATTCCATCCAATTATATATGATTTCATGATTAATAGAATTATATATTTGCTCGTGAGTACGTACAACTTACCGTCTCCATGAAGCGATGAGATTCATTTCCACGATCACCATTAAATGATGATTATTTATAAAAAATTATTAATAAGTATGAAAAATATGATATAATAATACTATTGGATATATATATATATGTATTTTCATATAACACATTCACTTACTTCCATTCAATATGATATGAAAACGGAAACGACATTAATGCATACGTAAGGCCTACCGTCTCCACAAACGATGTTTTCCATTTCATATATCTATATGTTATACATACATATATTCTGAATATATATGATTCATAAATAATTTTTTATATTCATTAATCAAATAAATCATGATATAAGTTATACAATCAAGAATAACTTTTTAAAACACGTATGATAAAGAAAGATATTATTTCCCGAAATGTTATTTTAACTTTGAAATTTTTATTAAATAGGTATTATAAATCCATAAATGAATCAAGTATTATATCATAAATATGAATAAGTTTCTGTTATAATTTAATAATATATTATATTCATTATACAAAAGGTTAAACATACCCTCGACCAACGTAAAGTACAAGGTAAGGGTTAATTCTTCAATATCATTATTATCTGATATCGTTTATGTGTAAGTATTTACTATGAAATTTTTATCATCCATGTAAATTTTTCATGAAAAGTTTTTGGAAATAAATATTTGAAGGTTTATTGGAAGGAAAACTTTATCAAAATCATCATTTTAAATTTTTTAATGATTTTTTTAAATTCATTTTAATTAATGTCTATGTTTTAAAAATGATTTTATCGATTTTTTATATAGAAAAGATTGTTTTAGAATGTTAATCATATTCAAAAGTATCAAAGAATTATGGGAAAATTTTATTTAAAATATATTTTCAATGAATTCCTTTATAAATGCGTGACTTTAAATTATTTAAAAAAACGTGACATTTCACTGAAATATTTTTACTGATCATTTTCAGCTATTTCAACATTCCTTACTAGATGTTACTCTTGATTAAGGTTGAATTATTATAATCCATATATTACATATTGTATTTAATGAGTTATGATATGTTTTACTGTGAATGTTCTATTTTGATACAATTCAGGGTTTATGGTTAAGGAATTGAAAGTTTTCATGGTAGATTAATACTAATGTTTATGTTATTTTTCAACATTTTGATATGAGGAATGAATTGGAATTAGTAAGTGACTAGTAGAGCATGTTGTATCTCTTCTATGCATCGGTATTTTTCAATATAAAATCTATGTCCTGGAACCACGATTTGAAAAAATATTTAAATTTATTCTTGGTACAAGGCCTTGACGATGTGGTTTTGATATCTGGAATTATGCATTCCATCATTATGAAATTACCTATTGATATTACATGTGATTATTCTACTAGTATTATATCCATGTAAATATGTATATGGTATTATTTGATTTATCGTTTTCATATTATGGCATAGTGTAAGTTTAATGGTCTTTTGTATCAATTTTATTCCTTTCTATAATAGTTTTTGAATATTCAGGATAGCTTCCACTATAGTTTATTATCCTTACTAAGTATCTGAGATCACCCATTTCTTATGTTTTATTTTCCTAGTATTCCATGAATTTTATTATGATTTATATGTAGGTTTAAGATAATGGAATAATGGCATTATAAATGGATTATTTATGCTATGTTTTATGTTAGAAATTGTAATCTAATGTTCATGTATGTATTGTATTTTCAAAGACAGCCAAACTAATCATTCCTTTGAGACATGATTCATAATAATCATGCTAATGTATTAAAATAATGCACCAACACTGGGTAACTAGGGACAGGGTGTTACCGTTTGTATCAGAGGAAGTTTAGAAACAACCTTGGAAATAAATTTAGATAATCTATGATTTTGAGACATTGCGCTAAGACAAACATTGAATATTAGAATAGAATAACATCCTCGAATTTGGGTAAAGTAGTGATTTTGTAAATTTTCCATGAAATACATCCTTGTATGGATAAATTCATGTAGTGGTGGCTCTGACACAAATGTATCTAGAGGTAAAACCTGAAAACACCTCTTTGATCTAGACTTGAACGACAACTAGTGCACGACAACAGGCTTGGATGCACTCATTGTTATAACACTCCCGATATATATTCTTAAGATAATTCAGATTTTCATTACAAACAATTATGAAGGATATATGATTAAATATGTTAGAAAATCAATTTTTATGATTATTATACTTGATCTATGTAAATTGTCAATAAATGATGAGAATTTTTAATTTTTTATGATTATAAATTATGATATGATATAACCTTCTATATGCCACCATTTTGAAATGGAACCCAGTAGTAGGAATGAGAAATATAGCAATATGCATGATCCAAAGAGTAATAAGGGTAATACATTTCATTGTTTTAAGACAACACTTAAATGGGAAATAGTCTCTTACATTGTAGAGACCCAAATCGTGATGTACATGGACTTCACATTACTTCTGCGGAATACTTAATACATAAAAAAAACAGACACCCAAGGACTATAATAGTTCAGTGTCTTTGGAAACTCAGAACAGAATCTTCTAATAATAGTGAATGATCTTCAATATCTACTATCAAGTTCTTACCATTTTTTCTTAACTAAAACATTTATTTATATTCTTGGGAAAATAAAATAAAAAAATGCTGATCTCAAATGCTCAGTAAGGGTAAAAATGGAAAACATCAAACAATCGATAAACATTTGAACGTAAAAACATGAACATAAAACATGAGTAATGACATAAATCTTGTAAGTACTTAAAGAAATGATTAGAAAGGAACATTAATCATGATAAAATAACATGGGAACAAAACATGTAATTGTGGAAAACCATTACACACATGATATGAAATCCATAGTATCCAAGGCATTGCTTCCAAAACCATCATATTGGACAACGTCCATTACTGAACCGGGTTTACTTGTTATTCCAACCATGTAATACTAATCATGATTTACTTGTCATTAAATCCATGTTTATCTCATGATATATTAATCATTACCAAATAAATTAGAAAGAGTTATATGTCCTAGCCATATCATAATGAAATCATTCTTTCATCTACCACAAAATAAACATAAATAATTCATCATAACCCAAAGAGTATTATGACTTTCATAAAAATCATACCATCATAACATAATTCATATAAAAAATGTATATAATTTCGTCATAATAAAAATAAAGCCATGTAAATAATATAGACATTATACAAGGAACATAAACATACTAAATAATGTCATCTATGATAGAAAATATATTTGATAAAAAACTTGGAATTAACTCTTGAGGAACATATCCTTTCTTCTTCAAAATCATTTTCTTTTCACAAAATGCCATGAAATTTAAAAAGGAAAGGATTTTTTTGAAAATAATCATGAAATCACGTAGAATATGATTCATGAAAATATGGTGTTATGAGACCGTAAAAATCCTTTCATGCCATATAAGTTAATAAAAAATTACCTCATACTTTTACTGGAAAAGTCAAAAAGTACCTTGTATGGTAAACAGATGAAATATTCCTTCAATACCATGTGGTAAAAGTAAAAAAAGGGTAAAAATGACTTTAAAAAACATGGAAGAATATTAAACATTTTATGAAAATAGTTTTAAAAGACATGGACATGGATGATAAACAAAACCCCATTAAATACTTACGAATAAACAATCTCGGATAAGAACAAGATTGGAATAATTATCCCTTACCTTATGTCCAATTTCTTCCATATGGGTCCGAGACTTCTATATAGTGGTTTTAAACATATTTTTAACTTGTAACCAAACCATAATAATATTTATGATATCATATATGATTCACTAAGAGTTTATCTTTCCCGTTCATTTGTAAATTCCATGTCAAAGCGGTGTTTTGGGTAAAATAGTTTCACATATCGTATGTGTGTTGACTTGTAATTTTTTTAATATGTTTACTTAAATAATGATTAATTACATCCAGAATGTAAAAAATTATTTATATATAAAATATTTTAAATATATATAATCAATCGATAAATGGAACGAAATACACCGTTAATGGAGATGGTAGGTCATACGTACGCATGAACGATGTTTTCCTTTCATTATTGACTTGAATGAAAGTAAGTATATGAAATATATAAATATATTTGTAAATAAATCCAGTAGCATTATTATATCATATATCTCAGAATTATTCATTACATATACTTAATAATCATTCTTGAATGGTTAATATGGAGAATGAATATCCTTGCGTTGTGGAGATGGTAATCCCTATGTACGCATGAGCGAGGATATCACTACCATAACTATTGAATAGAATTTGAGTGGAAGATATAATATCTCATGATTAGAATCATGTTATAATCATAATATATAGTTATTATTTCCAACATTAAACACATCAATGTAAGGTGGCAGTGGAAAAAAATATTACACTATAGCGTGGAGATGGTATTCCATACGTACGCACGCGTGGTGATATCGTTTTTTGTAGGATGGATAGAAGGTGAAAAGTGGTTGTTTCATAGTTATAAAAACATATCAATATTTTAGTGATACAGATGTTATTACTTTATAATTAAACAACTAATTAAGAGGAATTATAAGAAGAAATAAATTTGAAAGGATCGGTAGAAGAGATTACCTCTTCCTCGACGTGCCTCTTTTAAACTTCCTCTTAGGGAACTAGAGTTGGTCTTTCGAGAAAACCCAAACCTATATAATGTAACTAGAGAGGTTTAGAAGAGGAATTTTCAGGGGTTTTCCATGAATGAAGGCTCAAAATTGAGATAATATGAGATGGGAGGAGGTTCCCTTATATAGGATAGGAGAGAGGCACTTTTGGAATTTTCAAAAATATTAACTTATAATAAACTCAAACCCACATAAAAACATCCAACGTGACTCACATTTGGATATGATATAATATAGTGTGTTACTATTTTCAATAAATCAAATATAGACATGTTTTGAATTTATTTTAAACCTTATCAATTTGATTTATCCTTATTTATTATATTTAATTTGTTTTTGTGGTAATAATGTTATAAAATTGAAATGATTATAAATAGATATTTTTGTGTTGTTAATTGTACATTATTTGATACTTTATGACATGCTAGACCATGTAATTTTTAATTTTTAATTTTTAAATATTTTTGTGATTTTTAAATAATTTAATAATATTCTATTTTATAAAATATCAATAGTGTTAATTTTGAAACACTTCATTTATTTGAATTTATTTGAAATCAAAAAAGAATATATTTTCTAAAAAACTATTTAATAGATTATTAAAAAGTCATATTCTTCTATAAAATTCTTTTATAACTTTAATTATTTCATATAATATTTATTTAAATACTTTTAAAATCATTTATTTGATATTTCTCTTAATAAAATAATTACTCTACCATTTTTGTATAATTATTTTATATACTTATTTTTTCATAAAAAATAAAAATAAAATACTAATATGAAGATAAATATAATATATTTCATAAGAATACTTCTAGTCTAATTTATATTTTAAAACAACTAACTTTTAAAATGTTATCTTTATTCAAGTATGAAGGTGACAACTTAGACATCATTTAAAATAAAATAATATAAATGAAATTATCTGTTTTATAAGGTTCCAAATGGTCCAAAAGTAGACACTTGGATTCTTATCGTTTATATATACTCATCCAATAAGTTTTGGTAAAGTTTTTTGTCTTTTTGATTGTTATTATTATTTAAAAATACTATATTATTGATTTTTCACAAAATAAATAATTTCTGCATCATAAATGTATAACCTATTAAAGAAATTATATATTTTTTATAAATAACTAATAAATTAAAATGATAAAAAAAATTATCTTTAAAATGATTATTTATAATATAATTTAAATTATATATTACCTTATATTAAAATTAATTTTATTATTAATGTTTGATTGAGACAAATTTTACTTTCTCTAAGTAAAATAAATCAAAGGTCTTAATCACATCCAAGTGGGTTCTAAAAGATACCATATCGACCCAAGTAAATTCGAGGACGAAATACAATCATCCAGTTATATTAATACATGTTTTAGAGTAATTTGATAATATTTTTTTTTACCCTTAATTACCTGATTTACCATTAACTGTTGTAAATAAAATTTATTGTAGTTACTATTCATAATGCCTTAAAATAAAATCGATCATATTAAAATAATTTGTACCTAATGATTCCAAATTCAGAATCCATTTTTCCAAATTCAAAACACAAAATATGTAGTATTTAATTTAAAATTAATCCCATTGTTTGAGAAAATGAGTTATAAAAGTTAAAACATTGCAAAAGATTGAAATGTTTTTACCTAAGAATTCAATGTAAAATTATTGATAATTAATTAAATTATATTAAATGGTATAAAATATATTATATTTATACATTTAAACCATTAAATATAATAATATATCCATATAAATTATCTTGATGAATCATGTTGTTTTTAATTAAAATTTAGCATATTTTTAGTATTCATCAAAATATGAAAGTAAACAGAAAAATATTGAAAAATTTTCCAAAGTAAATTTTTAAATCCTTATTGAAATGAATAAGTTTATCGTGTTAAATTGAACTTACAAATGTATCAAAAACTATATTTAAATTGGGTTCTCCATCAAAATGTGGCCAAACTGCATTTTTTTAAAAAATAGTAATTTTAACCTAAAATTTTAATTTTGTCCTCATACCATGTTCTAGAATATGTGTAAGATAAATGATATTGTTAGAAAATTAAAAATTTTTCTAATAATATTCATAATGGCTAGTTCATAATAATATCATAACAATATATCATTGCTTAGTGAAATCGTTATTGCGTACTACACATGTTATTGGGGAAGGTCGCTCTTGCGTACATTACAAGCCAAGAATAGTGTTTGCGTATACTAGAAGCTAATACATTGTTTCATATAGTGAAAGATAATATTTTTTTAGTTTACAACACAAGACATCAATGAAATTAAAAATAATATTTCTTATAAAATCTTAGGGTGTTACATTTTACCCCCCATAAAATGAATTTCTCCATTGAAATTAGTCGGGGTTATAAATAGTTTACTACTTGAAAGATTCGTTCATAGAATCCCACATCGTAAAAAGTAATTCGAAAACTTAATTTTAAAAACCCAAGTATGAAATGTAACGGTTACCCAAATTAACTCATCACTATGTTTCCACATAGGAGAATATAGGTGAAAATATGGATATGGAAGAAAAATCTAACTAGCATGTTATGATGGAGAGTGGTAGAGAACATGGCTATAAAAAGTCCAAAAATCACAAATCCATAAATTTGTGATGATCTAAGCTACCATCTGATTTATCATATATGAGGGTACTGAGACAACATTTTTTGTTTTCAAGATCCTTTCCATAAATTTGAAAATTTTGAATCAGAAGAAATACTTACTTGATTTTGGTACCATATCACCGTTGGTTGTTCCTTGAACAAATTACACTACATATCTTAAAAAATGAAGCTGAATTATTCATTCGGGAAGTGTTAGCAGATCATGTGATAGAATAATGGGTCATTCCATCTCTCTCAAACCAAAGGTTATCAAATGTTATTAAATATACATTGGTCCATATATTGTGATATTAAAAGTATATGGTTCCAAAATGGGCTCATACTTCATCTATCATACCACATAATAAAATAAAACTAATTTCTTCTAACCAAGGACTTCTTGTAGGACAGTGGTAGGTGATAAATTCATGTCTCACTTCTGTTGTGGGTTCAATTCCTGCATTCTTGTCTGATGCGGCGAGTCATTTCCCATCCTACACATTGTCATTTTTCTAAATCAATACTATTATAAAATTTTAGAAATAATTTCAAAAAGTTATATCCTTAAACAATTCTATATGATGTCTAACATAATATATTCAAATATTTAGGCTCATCCAAAATACTTCGGTCTAATATCGTAGTACAATGAAATTGATTACTAGAGAGGTCATATACGAAGCAATTGAATACAATCATTTATCCACATAAATTACTAGATATATATTCTTGGTCATATTCTAATGATGTAAATACATTAACAATGTATTCTCTTGAAACATGAATTGACATAGTACATTAGTGAAAACATGAATTTTTTATAAGTTAATTATTTCCACATACCAAAAACCAAAAATTTCAATATACTCAAACAATGATGTCAATTTTTCCTTATATCCATTGTGAGATCATTAATACTATCAAACATATTATTTTATCCTTATCCCATCATTATGTTCATGTCATCTTCCTTCCAAAAATATTCCTACCACTTTTCATGGTTACTGGTACCATACAATTATTTAAAACCAATACATAGATATTCCAATATTCCATAATATTATAAATGTGACTCTGCAACGCTATTTTGAAATCCCATTACATATACACATAATCATTCCACCACTTCATTGTCATATTAAAAATCACCAATAGTGATTGCATGTGACTTTCCTTTGTCCTTTTCTTTAAGAGGTTGTTGATTTCAATCATCATTAACCCTTGGATTAGGGCATTGGTTAGCAAAATGCCCC
This sequence comes from Viscum album, assembly GCA_963277665.1. Taxonomy (NCBI): domain Eukaryota; kingdom Viridiplantae; phylum Streptophyta; class Magnoliopsida; order Santalales; family Viscaceae; genus Viscum; species Viscum album. The sequence goes on along the minus strand of OY728126.1, from coordinate 1,312,028,212 downwards.
CATTTCCTTGAACTTGTACCATTGAAGTGTTGGTGGTGCGTTCTCTGTAGTATTTTCTATATTCACATCATTACCTACCTTTTTCCCATTAATTCTACACTCAACTGCTGGATGAAAATCTTTTCCACACAGAAAACATTTTTTAGTCCCGTTAAGACAATTTCCACCATTCTTCCTTCCACACATTGGGCACAATGAATCATTTATCTTCTTTTCACCATTGTGTTGAGATTATTCCTTGAACTCCATCTTTCTTTTCTTGTCAAAACCATGACATGGATATGTAACACCAATATCCAGTTCCACCTTGATAGCACAACACACAATCTCTTCATAGATACTGAAGTCTCTTATAGCTAATTCCATTCGAAGATTGGTTTTATCGATAAACTTTACTTTTAGGTTGGATGATAAAGCCAGATGCATACATTGCAATCCTTGTAAAATTATCCTTGTATATACCAACATATTCATCATTCTTTTTCATAAACTCACGGAACTCCTTTTACTTTTTTGTTACAAGAATTTGAGGGATGTACTTATTGAAAAACTAGTTCTTGAACTCATCCCATTCAATAGATTAAATTTTATATTGGGGCCTTGTATTCTTAATTATAGTCCACCACTGTTCTGCTTCACCTTATAAATGGTAAACGCCCAAATGGATTTTTCATGTTTTGAATAGAGAAGTATAGAAAATATCGTTTCAATGGTACCGATCTATTGTTCATCAATATGTGGATCAGAAGACCAACTGAAAGAAGGTGGGTGTTGACTCATGAAGGACTCAACAAAATATTGTTCCCATCACGACTCATTTGGAAGTATATAGTGATTAATAGCTTGTGTAAGTATATCAATAAGATTTTTCACTCCATCTCCCATAAAATTTGTTTGTTCAAGAGGAAAATCATTGTATTGTACATTACATTGGTCAACACAGTTCTTTCGAGTTCGACCCATCATCTAAAACCCAAAAAAATAATGTGAGAGGAAAAAATAATGCTAGGAAAACAACATAATCAAAAAGTGTATATTCAATCTATAAAATCTTAGGATTAATCCTAGGTTATTAATTAATGTTATCATAATTCTAGGACTGCAACCTATACTTATACTTAACCTTTGGGACATCCCAAGACATACCTTAAATTTATCACTAGGGATCTCACTATAGATTTCACATCGTAGTTTCAAAAGGTTAAATAATCATTTCCTCTGAGACCAACCATAGAGACCCAAATCTTGACATACGTGGAAATTACATTAATTTTGTGGAATACTTAATACATAACAAAAAACAGACACCCAAGGACCGTAATAGGTTAGTGTCATTGGAAACTGGAGACAAAATCGTCGAATCATGGGGAAAGATCTCCAACATCTCCCATAAAGTTATTCCCCCTATTTTTCATACCTGAAACCAATATTTAAAATGTGGTTAAATCATAAAAAGGGTGAGATAAAATTCTCAGTAAGGGTAAACATGGAGAACATCAAACTATCCATAATCATTTGAACGTAAAAACATGAACATAAAACATGAGTAATGACATAAATCATGGCAGTACATAAGGCATATATCAGAGAGGAACATTAATAATGATAAAATATCATGGGAAGAAAAAAATGTAATTATGGAAAACCATTAAGCATATGATATGATTTACATAGTAGCCATGGTATTTCTACCAAGACCATCATAGTGGAAAAATTCCATTAACAAACCGTGTTTACTTGTCATTGCAGCCCTATAATACTGAACCATATTTACTTGATGTTCCATCCATGTTTATTTTATGAGCTATTAATGATTACCCAATGCATTGGAGGGAGTTATAGGTCCCACACATCTCATAATTAAATCATTATTTTGTGTGACACTAAATAAACTTAAATCATTCATCATAACCCAAAAAATAATATGGCTTTCGTAATCATCCCATCATAACATAATCCATATAAAACAAATGTATATCATTTAATCATAAGAAAAATCAAACCATGTAAACAATAGAGACATTATACTTGAAACATAAACATACTAAATAATGTCATGTTAGATAGAAAATAGTATTGATAAAATAATTGAAAGGAATTCTTGAGGAAATTTTTTTTCTTCATAAAAATCATTTTCTTTTCACAAAATGCCATGCGATTTTAAAAGAAAAGTATTTATTTTGAAAATAATCATGAAATAATGTATAGGAAGGTTCATGAAAATAAGGAATTATGAATCCATAGAAATCTATTCATGCTGTATTTGTTAAAAAATCATTCCCCTTGTACTTTTACCAGAAAAATAAAAAAGTAACTAATATGGTAAACAAAAGAACGATTCCTTCCATACCATGTGGTAAAAGTAAAAAAGGATAAAAATGACTTTAAAAATACATGGAATAATAGTAGGAATTTTATGAAAATTTTTAGAAGATACTGACATTGATGATAAACATAACCCTAGTAAATACTTACAAATAAACAATCTCAGATAAGAATGAGATTGGAATAATTGTCCCTTACCATATGTCCAGTTTCTTCTGTATGTGTACAAGATTCCTTTATAGTGGGGTTAAACATCTTATAATCTTTTCACAGAACCATAATAATTTTTATGATATCATATATGATTCACTAAGACTATATATTTCTTGTTCATTTGAAAATTCAATGTTAAAGCGATGTTTTGGATAAAAACGTCTCATTTATCGAATGTCTGTTGACTTGTAATTTTTTTTCATATGATTACATAGATCATGATTAATTAATTCCAGAATGTAAAACCTTATTTATACCTCTTGTATATTATATATATATAACCGATCGATAAATGGAATGAAATACATCATTCATGGAGACGGTAGGCCGTACGTACGCATAAACATTGTTTTCCTTTCCTTATTGACTTGAATGAAATTAAGTAGATGAAATATATATATATATATAAAGAATAATTATTATTCCATATATCTCATTGTTATTCATTATATATAATTTATAATAATTCTTGAATGGTTAACATAGAGATTGAATCTCATCACCTCGTGGAGACGTTAATCCGTACGAATGTACAAGTGATGATATCATTCTCATAATTATTGAATGTTATTGCAGTGGACAATAGAATATCTAATAATTAGTATAATGTTATAATAATAATATATAGTTATTATTTCCACCATTATACCCATCCATGTGAGGTGGTGGTGGAAAATAGATTACACCACAGCTTGGAGATGACATTCCGTACATACGCACCGGCGATGATTTTGTTTTTCATGGGATGGATAGAAGGTGAAATAGGGTTCTTTAAGATTTATAATAGCATATCAGTATATTAGTGATATTTATGTTATTAACTTATAATGAAAAAACTAATGAATAATATGTAGAAGAAGAATTAAATTTGAAAGGATTGGTAGAAATGATTACCTCTTACTCGACGTGCCTCTTTTAAACATCTTCTTAATGGACTAGAGTTGGTATATTGAGAAGACCAAAATAATTATAATGTAACTTGAAAGGTTTATAAGAGGAATGTTTAGGCGTTATCCAATCTTGAGGGCTCAAAATTGAGAGAATAGGAGAGGGAAAGAGGTACCCATATATAGGAGTGGAGATGGGCACTTTTGGAATCCTCAAAAATATTAATTTATAATAAACTCAAACCCCACATAAATACTTCCCAAGTGACTAAAATTAGTATATGAGATAATATATGGTTGTAATCCCATCAACCAATTAAATTTATACATGTTTTGATTTTATTTTAATCCGTATCAATTTGATTTATCATTATTTAATCTATTTAATATTATTTGTGGTAATAATGTTATAAATTTTAAATGGTTATAAATACTTAATTATGTGTTTTTAATTGTACATAATTTTATAATTTGTGACATGGTAGAAAATATAAATATAAATTTGTAATTTTTAAATATTTTTTTCTTTTTTAAATAATTTAATAATACGTTATTTTCATAAAATATCAATAGTGCCAATTTTGACAGAATTCATTTATTTGAATTTTAATAAAATCCTAACAGAATATATTTTCGAAAAAAAAAGTTTTAATAGATTTATAACAAGTAATATGAAATTATAAAATTCGTGGAGCACATTAATTAGTTCATATAATATTTATTTTAATACTTTTAAAATAATTTGTTTGATATTTCACTTAATAGAATAATTACTTCAACAATTTTGTATAATTTTTAATATAATTATTTCTTCAATAAAAATTAAAAATAAAATAATAATTTGAAGATAAATATAATATATTTTATAATAATACTTTTAGTCTAATTTATCTTCTAAAAGAGCTAACTTTTAAAATGATATCTTTATTAAAGTATGAAGGTGACAACTTTTACATCATTTAAAATAAAATAATATAAATGTCATAATATGTTTTATAAGGCTCAAAGTAGTCCAAAAGTCGACAATTGGATGATTATAGAGTAGATATACTCGACCAATAAGTTTTTGTCAAGTTTTCGGGCCTTTTTATGGGTATTATTTTTTAAATAAAAACAATATTACTGATTTTTCACTAAATAAATACTTTCAGAATCATTATTGTATAAGCTATTAAGGTAATTATATATTTCTTAAAAATCAGAAATAAATTACCATGGTAAATAAAAACAATTTAATTCCAAATGTGTATTTATAATTGAATTTCTATTATGTATAACCATATATTAAAAATACTTTAATTATTAAAGTTTGAGAGAGACAAATTTCACTTTCTAATAAAAAATAAATTTAAGGTCTTAATCACATCCAAGTGGGTTCCAAAAGACACTGTCTCGAACAAAGTATATTATAGGAAGAAATATAATCATACATTTATATTAATACAAGTGTTAGGTAGTTTTATAATATTTTTTACCCTTAATTACCTAATATACCTTTAACTGTTGTAAATACAATTTACCGATGTTACTATTCAAAATGCCTTAAAATTGAAATTAGCCTATTAACATAATTTAGACCTAATGATTCCAAATATTGAATCCATTTTTCAGAATTCATAACACACAATTTGTTGCATTTAATTTAAAATTAATCCCACTATTTGAGAAAACGGGTTCTAAAAGATATAACATTGCAAAAGATTGAAATGTTATTACCTATGAAATGAATGTACAATTAATGATAATGAATTAAATTATAATAAATGCTAAAAATATATTCTATTTATACTTTAAAACCATTCATTATTATAATTTATCAATATAAATTATCTTTTTTAAAAAAGTTGTTTTTAATTAAAATTTAGCATATTTTTACTATTCAACAAAATATCAAAGTTAAAAAAATATTAAAAAATTATCCAAATTTATTTTTTATATACTTATTGAAATTAATATTTTTTTCAAATTGAAATTATAAACGTGTCAAAAAATAGATTTAATGTGGGTTCTTCATCAAATAGTGACAAAAATGATTTTTTTTAAAAATACTTATTTTACCCGAAAAAATTATTTAGTTCTCATACCAGGTTCAATAATATGTATATGATGAATGATATTGTAATAAAATTAAAAATGTGATTAATTAAATTCACAATGTCTAGTTCATAAAATTATTATAAAAATATATTGTTGTTTAGTGAAAATCTTTATTTCGTACAACACACGCTATTGAGGAAGGTCACGCTTGAGTGAAACACAAGCCAAGAATAGTGATTTCATCTACTAAAAGCTAATATGGTGTTGCGTATAGTGCAAGATAATATTTTTGTAGCGTACAATACAAGACATCAAGGAAATTAAATATAATATTTCATATAAAATCTCTGGTGTTACATTCCACCCCCTTAAAATGAATTTCACCCTCGAAATTCATCGGGGTTATATATAGTTTACTACATGAAATTATATTTCATAGAAACCCACATCTTGAAATGGAATACTAAAACCTAATTTTAAAAACTAAAATATGAAAAGTAACGATTCCCCAAATTAACTCATCAATGGGTTTCCACATAGAAGAACATAGGTGAAAATATGGATATTGAAAAGAAATCTAACCATAATGTTCTGATGGAGAGTAGTAGAGAACATGGCTATGAAAATTCCAAAAATCAAAAATCCATAAATTTGTGATGATCTAAGGTACTATATTATTTATCGGATATGAGGTTACCCGGACAACATTTTAGTTTTTCAAGATCCTTTCCATAAATTTGAAAATTTTTCATTAGAATAAATACTTACTTGATTATGGTACAATCTCACCATTGGTCGTACCATGAACAATTTACACTTCATATCATAATGAAATGAAGTTTAATTTATTATTCATGAAGTGTTAGATGATCATGTGATAAAATGATGGGTTATTCCATCTGTCTCAAACAAAAGGTTAGAAAAAGTTATTAAATTTTCATAGTTCCATATATGGCGATATTAATTGTATATTGTTCCGAAATGGAATTATATATCATATATAATACCACTTAATAAAATAAAAATAATCTATACTAACCAGGAACTTCCTATAGGCCAGTGGTAGGTGATAAAGTCATGTCTCACTTCGGTTGTGGGTTCGATTCCCACATCCTTGTTTGACGCGACATGTTGTCGCCCGTCCTACGGGTTGTCATTTTTTTAAACTATTCTATTACAAAATTTAAGAAATAATATCAAAAAGTCATATCCTTAAACAATACTATGCGATGTCTCTCTTAATCCATTCAAATAATTATGCCTAACCAAAATACTTTTGTCCAATCTCATAGTATAATGAAAAACATTACTATGGAGGTCATCTACCAAGAATGTGAATACCATCATTTATCCCACATATATTATAAGATATATCTTGTTGGTCATATTCCAAACATGTGAATACCTTAATTCAGTATTCTCTTGAAACATGAATTACAATAGAACCATAGGGAAGACATGAATGCTGTCAAAAGTTTATTATTTCCACATACCAAAATCCCAAAATTTCTATATACTCTAACCATGATGTCACTTTTTCCTTATATCAGTTATGATTTCATTAATACAATCAAACATATTATTTTCTATTTATCCTTTCATTATGTGCATATCATCTTCTTTCAAAAAATATTTCAATCACTTTTTCCTTATATCAGTTATGATTTCATTAATATAATCAAACATATTATTTTCCCTTACACTTGTAGCATTGAAGTGTTGGTGGTGAATTCTCTGTAGTCTTTTCTCTATTCACATCATGAGATAACTTTTTCCCATTTCATCGACACTCAGTTACTCGAAAACCATATTTTCCACACTTAAATCATTTTCTAGGCCCTTTAAGACAGTCTCCACCATGATTCTTTCGATGCTTTGAGGATAATGAAACATTTATCTTATTTTCACAATTTTCCTGATATTTTTTCCTTGAACTCCATCTTGTATATCTAGTCAAAACCGTGAGATGGATATGTAACACAAACTTCCACTTCCACCATGATAGCACAATGCACAATCTACTGATAGCTACTAATGTATCTTATATCTAATTCCTTTTGAATAATTGGTTTTAAGCCACATAAGAATCAATCAACTTTACTTTTAGGTTGGATGATAAATCCAGATTAATACCTTGCAATCCTTGTAAAATTTTCCGCGTTTATACCAACAGATTCATCATCCTTTTTCTAAAGCTCAAGTAACTCCTTTTCTATCTTTGTTCAAATAATATGACGGAATTTATTATTGAAAAACAAGTTCTTGAACTAGTCCCATTACATGGATTCAATTTCATCTTGGGCCTTGTATTCTTAATTTGTGTCCACCACTGGTCTGCTTCACCTTCCAAAGGGTAAATAGCCAAAATGAATTTTTCATGTTCTAAACAGTGAAGTATGGAAATTATAATTTCAAAGGTAGCAATCGATTGTTCAGCAAAAAGTGGATCAGAATACCCACTGAAAGAAGGTGGATGTTTCCTCGTGAAGGACTCAATAGAATATTGTTCCCTTATCTACTCATTTGGGAGTCCATAATGATTTATAGATTGTGTAAGTATATCAACAAGATTTTTCACTCCATCTCCCATAACATTGGTTTTTTCAAGAGAAAAATCATTTCATTGGCCATTACATTGGTCAACACGGTTCCTTCCGGTTCCAGCCATCTTCTAAAACCCCAATAAATAGTGTGAGAGGAAAAAATAATTCTAGGAAAACAACATAATCAACAAGAGTACTTTCAATATCTAACATCCTAGGTTTAATCCTAGGTTATTCTTGAACATGATCACAATTCTAGGACTGTAACCTATACTTATAATTATCCTTAGGGACATCCCTAGACATACCTTAGAAATATCTCTAGGGATCTCAATAAAGATTTCGAATCCTAGTTTCCAAATGTTAACTAAACAATTCATCTGATACCAACAGTAGAGACCCAAAGAATAAAGTACATGGGCATTACATTTCTTTTTCGAAATACTTAATACATAACAAAAACATACCCCGGATGATCGTAATAGTTTAGTGTTATTGGAAACATGAAACATATTCTTTTAATCATGGTGAAAGATCTTCAACATCTCCCATAAAGTTATTCACCCTTGTTTTCTTTCCTAGAACCTGTATTTATATCATAGGGAAAATAAAACATAAAAATGTGAGCTCAAATGCCCAGTAAGGGTAAACATGGAGAACATCAAACAGTCCATAAACATTTGAACATAAAAACAAGAACATAAAACATGAGTAATGACATAAATCTTTGAATTACATAAGGTATATATCATAAAGGAACATTAATCATGATAAAATATCATGGGAATAAAAAATGTAATTGTAGAAAACCATTAAGCACGTGATGCGATTTCTATAGTAGCCAAGACATTGCTGCAAAGACCATAATAGTGGACAGTGTCCATTACTGAACCATGTTTTCATTCCGTTCCAACCATGTAATACTGAACCAGATTTACTTAATGTTCCATCCATGTTTATATCATGACATATTAATCTCTAACCAATTAATTGGAGGGAGTTATAGGTCCCACCCATCTCATAATGAAATAATTTTTCATGTCACAAAATAAACATAAATCATTCATCACAACCCAAATAATAATATGGATTTCTTAAAAATCATCCCATCATAAAATAATACATATAAAACAAATGGATATCATTTCATCATAAGAAAAATCAAACCATGTAAATAATAGAGATATTATAATTGAAACATAAACATACTAAATAATTTCATCTTAGTAGAAAAATAGTTTTGATAAAACACTTGAAATGGAATCTTGATAAAAATATCCTTTCTTCTTCAAAATAATTTTCTTTTCACAAAATGCCCTGATATTTTGAATAAAAAGTATTTTTGATGAAAATAATCATGAAATCATGTAGTGGATGTTTCAAGAAAATAAGGTGTTATGAAACCGTAAAAATCCATTCATGCCATATAAGTTAAAAAAACATTCTCCTCGTACTTTTACCAGAAATGTCAAAAAAGTACCTTGTATGGTAAAAAAAAGAAAGATTACTTCGATACCATGTGGTAAAAGTAAACATAGGGTAAAAATGACATTAAAAATACATGGAATAATATTAAATATTTTATGAAAAATGTTTTATAAGACTTGGACATGGATTATAAACATAACCTTTGTGAATACTTACGAATAAACAATCTCAGATAAGAACGAGATTGGAATAATTATCCCTTACCATAGGTCCTATTTCTCTCGTATGTGTCCGAGACTCCTGTATAGTGGTTTTAAACATATTATTAACTTTTAACAAAACCATAATAATATTTATGATATCATATATGATTCAAGAAGACATTATATTTCACATTCATTTGAAAATTCCATGTTAATGTGGTGTTTTGGGTAAAATCGTTTCATTTATCAAATGTCTATTGACATGTAATTTTTTTCATATGATTAATTGGATCATGATTAATTATATCCAAAATGTAAAACATGATTTATATATCATATATATTAAATATATATAATAAATTTATAAATGAAATGAAATAAACGTTCATGGAGACGATAGGCCGTACGTATGCATGGACACTATTTTCCGTTCCTTATTGACTTGAATGAAAGTAAGTAGATGACATATATATATATATACATAAATATAGTATAATTATTTTGTAATATATCTCAGTATTATTTATTATATATACTTTATAATCATTCTTTAATGTTTAACATGGAGAATGAATCTCATCACGTCGTGGAGAGGGTAATCCGTACGTACGCACGAGCGATGATATCATTCCCATAATTATTGAATGGGATTGTAGTGGGTGATATAATTTTTAATAATTAGTATTGTGATATAATAATCATATATTTATATTATTTCCACCATTATACACATCCAAGTATGGTGGTGGTGAAAAAATAGATTACACTTTAGCATGGAGACGGTATTTCGTATGTACACACGCACGATGATTTTATTTTTCGTAGGATGGATAGAAGGTGAAATAGGGTTGTTTCATATTTATAATAGCATATAATTATATGAGTGATACTTATGTTTTTACTTTATAATTAAACAAATAATGAAAAATAAGTAGAAGAATAAATAAATTAGAAAGGATTGGGAGAAGAGATTACCTCTTCCTCGACGCGCCTCTTTTGAACTTAATCTTAGGGCACTAGAGTTGGTCTTTTGAAAAGAGAAGAACCACTATAATATTACTAGAGTGGTTTAAAATATTAATTTTTAGGGGTTCGCAGTGATTGAAGGCTCAAAATTGAGATAATAGGAGAGGGAAGGAGGTTCCCTTATATTGGAGATGAGAGGGGCACTTTTGGGAATCCTCAAAGATATTAATTTATAATTAACTCAAACCCCAGATAAAAACATACAAAGTGATTCAAATAAAGATATGAGATAATATATGTTTTTAATATTATAAATCAATAACATTTTGAGATGTTTGGAATTTATGTTAATCCTTATCATTTTGATTTATCATTTTTTAATCTATATAATTTTATTTGTTGTAATAATGTTATATATTTTAAATGGTTATAATTATATACTTAGGTGTTTTTAATTTTTCATAATTTGGTACAATATGAAATGTTAGAACATATAGATTTTAATTTGATTTTTTTAGAAAATTTTATTTTTCAACAATTTAACAATATTTTATTTTCATAAAATATAAATAATGTCAATTTTGGCACAATTCATTTATATTAATTTCAATAAAATTCCAAAAATAATATATATTATTAAAAAACTATTTAATATATTCCTAAAAAGTAATATTTATATATAAAATTCATGGAGAACATTAATTAGTTCCTATAGTATTTATTTTAATACTTTTAAAATAATTTAATTGAAATTGCTCTTAATAAAATAATTACTATAACAATTTTCTATAATTATTAAATATACTTATTTGTTGCATATAAATTAAAAATAAAATACTAATATGAATATAAATATATTTTTTGTAATAATAATACTTTTAGTCTTATTTATCTTCTAAAACAACCAACTATTAAAATGTTATCTTTATTATTGTATGAAGGTGACAACTTGGACATCATTTAAAATAAAATAATATAAATGTCATAATCTGTTTTATAAAGTTACAAATGGTTCCCAAGTTGACACTTGGATGATTATGGTGTAGATATACATGAAAAAAATGTTTTGGTCAAGTTTTTGGGCTTTCGATGGGTATTATTATTTTAATAAAAACTATATTATTTATTTTTCACTAAATAAATAATTTATGCATCATTAATGTATAAGATATTAAGGAAATTATATATTTCAAAAAAATCACAAATAAATTACCATGATAAAGAAAAAAAAATTATCTTTCAAATGAGTATTTATAATAGAATTTATATTATATATAACCTTATATTAAAAATACTTTAATTATTAAAGTTTGAGTGAGGCTTATTTAACTTTCTTTAAATAAAATAAATTAATGGTCTTAATCACATCCATGTGGGTTGCAAAACATAACACATAGAACCATGCATATTTTTGGATGAAATATAATCATCCAATTATACTGATACAAGTGTTAGGGTAATTTTGATAGTATTTGTTTTACCCTTAATTACCTGATTTACCTTTAACTGTTTTAAATAAGATTTACCGTACTTACTATTCATAATTCCTTAAAATAATAAAGTAGCCTATTAACATAATTTGGACCTAATGATTCTAAATATGGAATTCATTTTTCCAAATTAAAAACATAGAAGTTGCAGTATTTAATTTAAAATTCATCCTACTGTTTGAGAAAAAGGATTCTAAAAGTTAAAACATTGCAAAAGATTGAAATGTTATTACCTTTGAGTTCAATGTAAAATTTATGAAAATGTCTTATATTATATTAAATATTAATAATATATTCTATTTATACTTTAATACCATTCAATATTATAATTTTACCATATAAATTATCTTGATAAAAAAGTTGTTGTTAATTAAAAATTAGTGTATTTTTACTATTCATAGAAATTTTCAAGTTAACAGAAAAATATTAAAAAATTATCCAATGTTAATTTTTATGTCCTTATTTAAATTAATAAGTTTATTTTGTCAAATTTAACTTATAAACTTATCAAAAACTATATTTAAAGTGGGTGTGCCATCAAAAGGAGACAAAACTGCATTTTTTTTAAAAATACATATTTTACCCGAAACATTTATTTTGTTCTCATACCATGTTATAGAATATGTGTAAGAAGAATTATATTTATATAAAATTAAAAATGTGGTTAATACCATTCATAAATACTAGTTTATAATAACATTATACCAATATATCATTTTTAGTGAACCTCAGTATTGCGTACAACACACGCTATTGAGGAAAATCCCTCTTGCATGCAACAAAATCCAAGAATAGTGTTTGTGTATACTATAAGCTAATATGGTGTAACATATAGCACAATATAATCTTGGTGTATCTTACAAAAGAAGATCAATGAAATTAAATTTAAAATTTCTCATAAAATCTCGGGGTGTTACTTACATGTTCTCATCATAAGAAAAATAGTATCATTTGTTAATAAGATAAGATAAGAGTTCTATGAGTTGTATGGATTTGAAAGGATGCCATAAAAGAAAAGTATAGTAGGGGAAAATATGGATAAATAGATGTAGGGAAATAAGGATTTTCCCATATGTTATAATTGTCGAATGTATGACCCTGGGAAGTTCTTGAAATGAATGAGATATTTTTATATGTGTGGAGAGAAAGGACACTATGTTCATAATTGAAAGGGTTAGAAAAATGATTCAAGTGTACAATGATTCATCTGATGGGAGTTAGAAAACTATGCGAAACAATATCCCAATCATCAATTAATACCCCAAATGATACTATTGGATAATAAGAAACGTATGATACAACCGTATATGAAGATGAATGATTAGTTTTATTAAGTTGTTATTAAATAATTATCCCATTTGAGTACAAGTTATTTGAATTATTAAGTATATAAGGATTGTACTGAAGTGTGTTTTCATTAAGGATTTGAGATTTTATTGTACCAGGTAATGTGACACAGTTTCAAGTTAAACATTTTGTAAAATTTATGGTTGGGGTAAATAAAATTCTTAATATGTTTCTAAAACTGAGATAATGATTTTAGAATAAGATATAATTGATTTGGATAAAGTATATTGGATGTTATTAACAACCTTGGAACTAATTAATTGTTTTTCTATTCTGTTGTTTTTGGTGTTTACATCATTTTTGGATTTAAGGAGTATATCCAATATTCTATAATGAATACGGGAGCATGAATATATTCAATAAGGATTCGGTAAATTCAGTATGTTACCATATCTTAATATAAAACATTATGAACTTATTCACATGTTATTACGTGGAAACTGAGATCTTCATTATGTTTACCTTCCTTATAAATTTTGGACTATGAGTTTGAAGAAAAGTATTTTGGATAACTCTAAAGTTTATAATGAATTATGTTGGACAATAGATACATTTGATTAAGGTAAAAACATTTCATAATATTATTTTTTATTGTTATAAAAAGGACAACCTGGAGGTCGGGCGAAAACCCGTTGTATCTGGTACAGTCGTGAGACAAGAACCCACAACTGAAGGGTGACAAGGGTGCATCATATACCGCTGGCCTATGTGATGTCTTAGATTGTATAATGTAGTTTTTTAGATGGTATGATAAATGAATCATAAATTCATTATTTATGGAACCCTATACAATTAAGATAAATTGAATATTTATGAATTCTATTATCTTTTGGAGTGAAATATGAGTTTGTAATGGAAGATAGTTGAAATATTGAACTCTAATTGTCAATTTTTTTTTTCATATTCTATGAAGAAATTAATTCTTAATACTTTGGGAAGGGATTTTAAAACAAAAAATGTGTTATCCTAATACCTTAGGTTTTATTAAACCGATGATATTTAAATCATCATATATTTATGGCCTTGAGGACCTCAATATTCCATTTATTGTTCACGTGTTTTTGATTGATGAAATATATGAATCCTTATAAATATTTATGTTTTTCATCCAATTATTTTTATCTAATTTCCAACAATGATCATCTATTATAAATCCTAATTTTTTGATGACTTTTTCATTTCCCTTTCCCTCTTATTAAGACAAAAATTTAGTAACCCTCTTTCGGATATGGGTTTTGTACAACTATATTTCTTATGTTCAACTATTTAATTTCAATGAACTATATCAAGTTGCAAGGATGAAATTTATTTAAGGAGGGGAGAATTTATCACCCATGGATTTCAAAACAAGTTATCTCTATAACATCATTCAATAGCTTGTACCACAAACAACACCGAGTTCGAGCACACTACAATATACCAAACAAGCCATTTCAAAAGTTGTTAGGAATAGTATTTACATTATTTTAGATTTTACATACTTCATATTATTTTAACTTCCATATAATGTATTTTTATACATAATATAAGAACAAATCGAATTTTTCAGATAAAAGAAGTGGTTTTCAATAAAATTTCAATTTTACTACCTTTTAATAGAGAACCCTTTTGAAATCCAATATTTTACTCTTTTATATATTCAATTAAAAAAATAAATTTCTTCTTTAGAAGAGGCACATAAAAATTTATGTTTGTATAAAATTTTGGTGTTTTTCTGATAACTTTCATATAATGATTAAAAATGAAAAACACTAAATTTTAATTGAAATCAGCATTTTCTAACTAAATAATTAATATTGTTAAATTATAAATTTCAAGGGTTTTTAAGTATAATTAGATTATATTATTGTCATTTAATCCAATTTTGGTAATTGGAATTAATTTTACATTTAAATTGGACATAAACACATATCAATGTTTTGATAATTTTTACTTCTCAAAAACCCAATTTCTAGTTTTGACAATTAGAATTGATTTTAAATTAATTAATAATACTTATATGTTTTGAATTTGTTAAAATAAACATAATTTTGGAATTTGGAATATTAAAATAATCTTAGGGTTAATTTTTGGTATTTTTATGAAAACATTCAATTTTTGATATATAGTGAAAAATACTCCATAACACATAAAAACAGACTTTTTCATTTAAATAATTTGTATTAATTAAAAATTAATCTTAAAATTGATACATAATACATATATTAGTAAAATTTAAGTTCCTATAGTTATTTTATAAAAAATAAGATATATAAAATTTTATTAAACCATTTTAACGTATTTTTCCCACTTTCTAGGTACATTTACCCACCTTCGAGGCAAATTTTCAAATTTGAATTAAACATAATTTTACCGCTTATGTAAATTGAATTTCTGAAATCTTAAAAAAATGGTTGACATTAGTATGTAATATTTTGTTCAATAGGATGAAAATAGTTTTTGGTAAATATTATCTTTTTAATTTTATTTAACAGTGTTAAAAGTAAATAAGGTAATTTGAGTTAAAAATAATAATGAAATTAGCCCAAAATATGTCCTAATTATATTAGGTAAGTTTATTTCAACGAAAATAAACCTTAGAACAAAAATTAGATCCTTGTGATTCTTTTCGATTAGATTAAGGCATTTATTATATTTTATTTATAGAAGGGTTAAAAGTGTTAAATTCAATGTTTAATAACTAAACCATTTTTAATATAGGGTTACACATTAGATAATCTCAACTATAAATATTAATTAGAAATATAAAAATATATCATACACCATGGTATTTTAGTTATAATTTTTATACATTAAATAATTTATGTAATTTATGACACAATGACAAAGTAGAAATTACCTTATTAATGAATGATTAAAATAATTGATATTATAAATATAAAAAAAATAAAATTGAGACTTTTCATGAAATACACAAATTTTCTAGGTGAATATGACATGTTTTTATTGATTTAATTTATATTTTATATGTAATAAACTTGGAATGACTTCCACAAAACCAAATACTAAATAGTACTAAATTTGGAAAAAATGAGTTTTTAAATTAAATACTATATTATTTATTGATATAAAAATACAAAAAATATAAGGATCAACCAAAATAATTATATAATTATATTTATTTCATTAATTAACTAATTTAGTTTCTCTGGTAATTTTATAGTTTGTTAATTAACCATGTATTATAATAATAAAAGAAGACCGGGTAAAAGTTAAACTTTTTAACTAAGAGATAAATTTAAAAGATAAGGTTAATATGGTGACCTAAATATGCCTAAAACCTATTGGTTGAGAGTATTTAGACCCATATATTACTAATTATTTAAATAAATACATTTTTAATTATTATAAACCTAAAATAATTTTAGAATAAATTAATATTTCAAGCTTTTCATAAAGTACCCCTCACCTCTCTTATAAAAGGGTACTTCTTCTCCTCTTAAATTCACACCTCCAAAGCAATTTGGCTCAGCCAAACCCAGATAAAATCTTTTCTAAACTACATAAAATTTATCATATATTCCTTACATTTATGATAAATCCATCCAATAGATCCCTTTTTCTCAAATCAAAAGGAAGAACCCGAAGAAGTGGTAATTATTTCATCACCTCTTTCAAAGTTCTTTTCCTTTTCCACTTCCTCTTTCTTTGTTGTTTCCATAAAAACAATCCAATACATAATTAATATTTTTATGTTATTATAAATTTTTTACTAACATATTAATTATTATACCTATCATATCAATGAAAAAGTCACCATACATGTGTATGTTCGTCTTTCTGTCTCCACGTTGTGGTGTAGTTTGTTATTCAACACTTCATTATCTGGATAGGTATAATAATGCATATAATTGATGTAAATAAAAAATATAACATGTTAATAATTATTTATATATAATATAACATCCAAAAATATATGATTTCACCATTAATAAGATGATATCATCGCTCATGCGTTCTTACGGATTACTGTCTCCACGACAAGATGAGATTCATTTCCACGTTCCCCATAAAATGATGATAATAAATATATATTATTAATAAGCATGTAATATATGAAATATTAATACTACTGGATATATATTTATGTATGTATGTAATTACATCTATCTCAATTTCTTACTTCCTTCCAATACTATATGAAAATGGAAACAACATTTATGCCTACGTACGACCTACCATCTCCAAAAATGGGGTTTTTCATATCATATATTTATCTATTTTACATAATTATTTTATTAATATATATGATACATAAATAATGTTTTATATTCTTGAATCAATTAAATCATGATATAAGATATAAGATCAACAATTACAATTTCAAACACAAATGAGAAAAGAAGTGATTATTACACGAAATGTTATTTTAACATAGAAATTATTATTAAATGGGTATCATAAATCCATAAATGAATGAAGTTTGATATCATAAATATCAATATGGTTCTGTTATAATTTAATAACATACTATGGTCCTTATATATGAGGGTAAACATACCCTCGACCAAATGAAATTACAAGGTAATGGTTAATTCCTCAATCTCATTATTATCCGATATTGTTTACGTGGAAGTATTTAGTGGATCATTTTTATCAGGAATTTTTGTTTTTCCTAAATTTTTTTTCAAAATTATTATTTTAAGTTTTTCTAGAAGGGACTCATTATCATAATCATCATTTTAAATGCTTCAATGATTTGTTTTTTTCTAAATATTTTTAATTAATTTCCATGTTTTAAAAATTATTTTAATGATTTTATATGGATATGATGGTTTTAAAATGTTAATTCCTTTAAAAAGATTCAAAATGGTTTGGGGATCATTGAATAAAAATCTATTTTAAATGACTACATATTTAAATGTGTGACTTGAAATGATTTCACAAAAGGAAACATTTCTCACAAATTGTTTAATTGGTCATTTCTAACTATGTCAACATCCTTTACTGGATATTATTCTTGATTGAGTTTAATTTATTATAAGAAAATATTCCATATTTTATTGAATGAGTTATGATATGTTTGACTACGAATGTGCTATTGTGATACCATTCATGATTTATGGTTAAAGTATTGACATTTTGTATGGTAGTTTAAATATGAATGTTTTTGTTATGTTTCAACATTTTTATATGCGGAATGCATTGGACATAGTATGTGACCGGTGGAGCTCACTATATATCCTCGATGAATTGGTAGGTATCAAGAGTCAAATTAGTTTCTTCACACAATGCCTTGAAAATTTTTTTATTTTTATTTTTAGCACGAGCCCTTGACAATGTTGTTATTATGTCCGACAAAATGCATTCCATCGTTATGAAATTATCTATTGATATTTCATTTGATTATTAAACTAATAGAATATCCTTGTGAATATGTAAATGGAATTATTTGATTTATATTTTCAATATAATATTGTATTATATTTTTAAAGGGCTTGGGTTTCAATTTTATACCTTACCATAATGTTTTATGATTATTTAAGATAGATTCCAAGGTATTGTTTATCCTTAATGAGCATCAGAGCTAACCAATTTCTTATGTTTTATTTTCGCAAGATGCCAAGAAGTATATTATTATTTTTATGTAGGTTTAAGCTAATGGAATAATTTCATTCTTGAAAGATTATTTATGTTCTATTTTATGTTAGAAATTGTAATTTAATGTTCATGAATGTAATCTATTTTACAAGACTGCTAAAATGATCGGTCTTTCGGTACTTGATTCCTTGTAATCATTACAATGTATTAACATAATGAAACGACTCTGGGTAACTCGGGTTGGGGCATTGCAGATGGTTTTAGAGGAATATTAACAACAACATTATAAATAGATTTAGATAAACTGTGGTTATAAAACATTTCCCTATGATAGACATTGAGTACTACTATGGAATATCCTAGAATATTCGTAATGTAGAGATTTTGTTAATTTTCCATGTAGTAAATCCATGTATAGATACGATAAGGTTGATACGGATCTGGAAGAGATGTATCTAGGGTAAAACCTAAAAACACTGCTTTGAGCTAGACTTGAATGGGAACTTGTTCATGACAATGGGCTTTTCTGCACTCTTCGTTACGACACTCCCATGGGATATTCATTAAACCACTACGGGAAAAATGGGTATTTGCGACGGGTTATTTGCGACGGGAATAAATCCCGTCGCAAATAGTCCCGTTAAAAAATTATTTGCGACAGGGGTATTTACCCGTCGCAAATAATTAGGCTTTTGCGACGGGATTGCTTTCCCCGTCGCAAATAGTTTTCCCGCGATGTGCGCCAAATCGCGGGAAAACTATTTGCGACGGGGGAATATTCCCGTCGCAAATAACCGGCGGCGGTAAAAGGTATTTGCGACCGGAATATTCCCCCGTCACAAATACTATGTCGGCAAGGATTATTTGCAACGGGTCCCATCGCAAATAACTATTTACCGGTTGACCGTAATAAATGTTGGCTAAGGTATTTGCGACGGGTACCGTCGCAAATAATCTAATCTATAAATACCCCCATCCGTTTTTTTTCATTTCATTCTCATTCCTTATCTTCTCCTTCTCTCAAAATTATATTTCTAGAGTTGAGTTTTTCTCCAGTTTAATTTTTTTCTCCGGAGCTGATATTAAAGTTTTGAAGAACGATCAGAACAGATCAATTTTCAAGGTATTTATCTTCATTTTAATTTTTTATTTATTTTTAATTTTTTATTAGTTTCAATTATTATTAATTAGTTGTAATTTAATTATGTTTACATTGTTTTATTACTTAATAAATTTAAATTATTAGTATTGTTTATAGTTAATGGTAATTAGGAATAATTAGTAATAATTTATAATAATTAAGAATAAATATTAATAATTAGTAATAAATACCAATAATTAGGATTAAGAACATTATTACATTATTAGTTTATTTTATTATTAAAATTAAAATAATATAATTTTTTATATATATACAATTCTTTTTTCATCTGTGTGTTTGCTGTCTTCACATGTATTATTTGTATGTGGAGATAGAAAACGCACAGATGATAGAAGAATTGTATATAAATTAGAAAATTATATTATTTTAATATTAATAATAAAATATATTAATAATGTTATTATGTGTAATTATTGGTAATTATTTCTAATTATTGATAATTATTCATTTAATTACTAATAATTAGGAACAATTATCAATAATTGTCAATAATTAAGAATAATTAGTAATAATTAGTAATAATTACCAATAATTAGTATTAATTACCTATAATTAGTATTAATTACCTATAATTAGTATTAATTACCAATAATTAGTAATAATTAGGAATAATTAACAATAATTAGTAATAATTACCAATAATTAACAATAATTAGTAATAATTACCTATAATTAGTATTAATTACCAATAATTAGTATTAATTACCAATAATTAGTAATAATTAGCAATAATTAACAATAATTAGTAATAATTAGTAATAATTAGGAATAATTAGTATTAATTAGGAATAATTAGTAATAATTACCAATAATTAGTAATAATTATTATTAATTACCAATAATTAGTATTAATTACCAATAATTAGTATTAATTATCAATAATTAGTATTAATTACCAATAATTAGTATTAATTACCAATAATTAGTATTAATTACCAATAATTAGTATTAATTACCAATAAGTAGTATTAATCACCAATAATTAGTATTAATTACCAATAATTAGTATTAATTATTAATAATTACCAATAATTACCAATATTTAGTAATAATTAATAATAATTGCCAATAATTACCAATAATTAGTAATAACTACCAATAATTATCAATAATTACTAATAATTATCAATAATTAATAATAATTAGCAATAATTTGTAATAATTAGTAATAATTACTAATAATTAGCAATAATTAGTAATAATTAGAAATAATTAGTAATAATTAGAAATAATTAGAAATAATTAGTAATAATTAACAATAATTAGTAATAATACACAATAATTAGTAATAATTAACAATAATTAGTAATAATTAGGAATAATTAGGAATAATTAGTATTAATTAGGAATAATTAGTAATAATTACCAATAATTAGTAATAGTGATTATTAATTACCAATAATTAGTATTAATTACCAATAATTAGTATTAATTACCAATAATTAGTATTAATTACCAATAATTAGTATTAATTACCAATATTTAGTAATAATTACCAATATTTAGTAATAATTAACAATAATTGCCAATAATTAACAATAATTAGTAATAATTACCAATAATTATCAATAATTACTAATAATTATCAATAATTACTAATAATTATCAATAATTAATAATAATTAGCAATAATTAGTAATAATTAGCAATAATTACTAATAATTAGCAATAATTAGTAATAATTAGAAATAATTAGTAATAATTAGAAATAATTAGTAATAATTAGAAATAATTAGTAATAATTAGAAATAATTAGTAATAATTTGCAATAATTAGTAATAATTAACAATAATTAGTAATAATTAGGAATAATTAGGAATAATTAGTATTAATTAGGAATAATTAGTAATAATTACCAATAATTAGTAATAATGATTATTAATTACCAATAATTAGTATTAATTACCAATAATTAGTATTAATTACCAATAATTAGTATTAATTACCAATAATTAGTATTAATTATCAATAATTAGTATTAATTACCAATAATTAGTATTAATTACCAATATTTAGTAATAATTACCAATATTTAGTAATAATTAACAATAATTGCCAATAATTAACAATAATTAGTAATAATTACCAATAATTATCAATAATTACTAATAATTATCAATAATTACTAATAAATATCAATAATTAATAATAATTAGCAATAATTAGTAATAATTAGCAATAATTACTAATAATTAGCAATAATTACTAATAATTAGAAATAATTAGTAATAATTAGAAATAATTAGTAATAATTAGTAATAATTAACAATAATTAGTAATAATTAACAATAATTAGTAATAATTAACAATAATTAGTAATAATTAGTATTAATTAGGAATAATTAGTAATAATTACCAATAACTAGTAATAATGATTATTAATTACTAATAATTAGTATTAATTACCAATAATTAGTATTAATTACCAATAATTAGTATTAATTACCAATAATTAGTATTAATTACCAATAATCACCAATAATTACCAATAATCACCAATAATTACCAATAATCACCAATAATTACCAATAATCACCAATAATTACCAATAATCACCAATAATTACCAATAATGACCAATATTTTCCAATATTTTCCAATAATTACCAATAATTACCAATATTTTCCAATAATTACCAATATTTACCAATAATTACCAATATTTACCAATAATTAGGAATAACTACAAAAAATTAAGAATAACTACCAATAATTTGGAATAATTACCAATAATTTGGAATAATTACCAATAATTTGGAATAATTACCAATAATTTGGAATAATTACCAATAATTTGAAATACTTACCAATAATTTGGAATAATTACCTTATTACATTATTTGTAAATTTTATTATTAATATTAAAATAATATAATTTTCTATATTATATACAATTCTCTTTTCTTCAGTGTTTTTTCTGTCTCCACATGTAATATTGGCATTCTTTTTCAAAATTATCAACCTACTCGCCAATGGAGAGGTGAAAGTGAATGCCAATATTACATGTGGAGACAGAATGTGAAACACACAGATGAAAGGAGAATTGTATATAATATAGAAAATTATATTATTGTAATATTAGTAATAAAATATACTAATAATGTAATGACGTTATTATTATATAATTAATATTTATGAAAAAAATTATATTAGCATTATTAAAAAAATAAAAAATCAATATAATATTAAAATTATCAATATTTGTAACAGGTTTTGCTTTATTCTAAATATATTCAATCCTTGCTTGTGTTTTTTCTAAAAAATTATTCAAAACCAGTAATGCTTTTATATTTTATAGAAAAATATGGAACAACGAGGTCATCAACAGTCATTATTAGATGACCGCATATGGATAAATCAACGTAGAAATCCAAATGGTTCTGGTTTAAATCCAGTATATATAGAGGGTGTGGAGAGTTTTTTATCATTTGCGGCATCAAATCCAGAATTTGTTTCAGAAGGAAAGATAAAATGCCCTTGTAGAAAATGTGCATTGAGAACGTTTGACACGTTTGACAAAGTGGGGGAACATCTCTTGTGTTTTGGGTTTCAAGCAGATTATGTTTTTTGGTATCAACACGGTGAACGTAGTTCCAGAGCAGGTGATACCAACTTCATTCCGGATCCATCCCAGTTTCAAGATTTAGTACATGATGTTGCAGGTTTATCTGTTCAACATACAGAAACTCCGGCTGATATAGCTTCAAATTCTGAGTTGGGACCATCTGAATTTTATGAGTTGTTGAAGTCTGCTGAGGATGCATTATATCCTGGCTGCAAGATGAGCAAATTAGAAGCAGTTGCAAAATTTATGGCTATCAAATCAGATAACGGAATGTCAAACACCTGTTTTGACCAGATATTTTCTTTGCTGAAAACACTGTTACCCGAAGGAAATGTTTTACCTGCAAATTACTATGAAAGTAAGAGGTTGGTTCGAAATTTGGGACTTACTTGTCAGAAGATTCATGCATGTTCAAATGACTGCATTTTATATTCAGGGGAAAATGAGTCGTTGGATAGTTGTCCCACATGTGGGCAACTGAGATATAAAGAAGGACAACACGGGAAGTCTGGTTTGATTCCTGTAAAACAGTTGAGGTATTTTCCGCTTACATCCAGACTTCAGCGTTTATTCATGTCTAAGAATACAGCGACAATGATGTCATGGCAAAAAGAGAATAGTTCAACCGATAAAAGCTTGAATCATCCAGCCGATGGTGATTCATGGAAACATTTTGATAGAGTGCATCCATCATTTTCTTTAGAAGCTAGAAATGTTCGACTGGGCCTTTCCACTGATGGTTTCTGTCCGTTTGGATCTTATGGTAGTCAATATTCATGTTGGCCTATTTTTTTAACTCCGTATAATTTTCCTCCATGGATGTTGATGAAGGAGCCATATATCTTTTTGACTTTACTAATTCCAGGACATCCGAAGAAAAATATTTATGTTTATTTGAATCCATTGATTGATGAATTAAATTTATTGTGGAGTACTGGTGTCAGTACATATGATGTTGCAACGAAACAGAATTTCATACTGAGAGCAGCATTGATGTGGACAATAAGTGACTTCCTGGCTTATGGGATGTTATCTGGATGGAGTAGACATGGTCATAAATCATGTCCTTACTGTATGGGAGAGAACAAAGCATTTATGCTCATTCATGGAAAGAAACCTTGTTATTTTGACTGTCATCGCAGTTTTCTTCCAGCTGATCATCCTTTTCGCAGAAACAGATCTCATTTCAGAAAAGGAACAGCTGAAAGGGATGGACCTCCAAAAATGCTATCAGGTTCGGAGTTAAAATCGGTTGTATTTTCATTACCTCCCATCACTTTTGGTCCCACGATAAACCAACAGAAAATTTCTGGTTTTGGGAAAGAACACAATTGGATTAAACATATCATATTTTGGGATTTGCCATATTGGTCTGATTTGTTGGTCCGACACATGTTAGATGTCATGCATATTGAGAAGAACTGTTTTGATAATTTGTTTCATACAGTTTTGGATATGCCAGGAAAGAGCAAAGACAATGTAAATGCACGTTTAGATCTTGC
Source organism: Viscum album (assembly GCA_963277665.1). Lineage (NCBI taxonomy): Eukaryota > Viridiplantae > Streptophyta > Magnoliopsida > Santalales > Viscaceae > Viscum > Viscum album. The sequence continues at coordinate 1,312,003,004 of OY728126.1, read as the reverse complement.
CCAAATTTACAGGCGTCCAGAATTGGAACTATTTGAGAATGTCATAACAGAAAGGTTACTGAAACCAAAAGAAACTTATACACTGTCTAAAGAAAACCGTTTATTATTTTGTCAGTGGATTGCAGATTTGAGACTTCCAGATGGCTGTGCTTCCAATTTGGGTAGATGTGTAAAGAATGGTCATATTACTGGATTAAAAATTCATGATTGTCATGTTATAATGGAGAGACTTCTACCCATTGGATTAAGAGGTTTGTTGAATTCTGTGATTTGGGATTCCATAACAGACATGTCTCATTTTTTTCGGGAAATTTGTGCGGTTACGGAAGATTATGATGCTCTAGGCAAACTTGAAAAAGATGTTGTTGTAATTATATGTAAACTGGAAAAAATATTTCCGCCGTCTTTCTTCGACTCAATGGAACATTTGATGTTACATTTTCCATATGAAGCCAAATGTGGAGGTCCAGTACAGTTTCGATGGATGTACCCATTTGAATGATGCATGCATAAATTGAAAAGAAAAGTACGCAAAAAAGCATCTGTTGAAGGATCTATTGCAGAAGCTTATTTGCAAGAGGAAATATCTTTTTTCTGCTCCCATTATTTTGAATCTGAGTATCCTTCAAAACACAACCGAATGGGACGGAATGAGAGGAATATTGATGAAATCGACAATCAATTATCTGTTTTCAACCAGTCAGAGCTTGGTTTTGGTGGAGTTTCTAAACGCTGGCTTTCAGATGATGAACATCATAGAGCTCATACGTATGTTCTGCTCAACTGTGAAGAGATGACATCAGTTGTACTATAAGTTTTTATATCACTTATTCTATCATTTATGTTACAGTAATGAACTTTGGTTTTTATAGGTTGTATGATAATCATATCAAGAAACAAATTCCACAAATTACAGCAGCTGCTCTCGAAGAACGTCGACTGAAAAATTTCTCTCAGTGGTTTCAAAAACTGGTAACATAAATTCTTTATCTTTTAGCAACTCATTCAATGTATAGTTTACTATATTGATAATTATTTCACAAATCTTCAGGTGTCTCGACATGCTGATAAAATTGACAAATGGCTGTGTGTATTGAGTAACCCACCTTCCAAACTTGTTAAAACTTATAATGCATATGTGGTGAATGGATTTCGATTCCACACACATGCATATGGGGAATCGAAAAAAAACAATGAACAGTGGAGTTATCTTGAGAGGATCTCATCATCGAGAAAATGAAGTTGACTTTTATGGCATACTTGATGAAATCATTGAACTCTGTTATCTTGGACAACATTACATAACCATGTTCAAATGTCGGTGGTTGGATACAGAGAGAGGCGTGCATGTTCATCCGACTCATGGAATCATCGATATTAAATGTAAAAGTGTTCTCGTAGTAAATGAACCATTCTTATTGGCTCAACAGGCATATCAAGTTTATTATGCAAAGTATTCTGCAACATCAAGAGACTTGACTGATTGGTGGAGTGTAATAAAAATCAAAATTCGAGACAATCAGTTTAGTCAAAGTGAATGTGCTTTCACTGATGTGCAAAGAATTGAAGTTTTTCAAGAGAGTACTCAAAATCAATCTTTTTTACAAAGAGACATGAGTATCGATGAAGACACCCCAAATTTAAGAGTCGGTGATGACGATGATGTTAATGATGTCACATATGAATTTGAAACGGTAAGAGATGAAGAAACTGTAACTCGAATGGATATCGATGATGTTGAGGAGGAATATGAAGATGACATTGACATATATGAATATGATGATGAAGATGAACACTGATAGCATTTCATGGTATTTATATACAATCATAATATGTATATATGTATATATAATAGTAATTATCAATTATTTTCTAACATTAACATTTTCTGTTTCAGATGGACGACGCCACATTTCGTGCGTTGGCGGATGCTGACCTGACTTTTGATGCGGATGAGTTGCTGACAGATGACCCTCAGCCTGCAGGCGCTCCAGGGAGTACACGGAGCGGGCGCAGTCTTGCACGATTGATGATTCCTGACCCCGTCCCCGAGTGACGTCCACGTCTTGGGTTTGATCCATGCACACGGAGGTGTGATAACCTGTGTAATAACCTGTGGATTTGACTAAGATTTCATTAATCTATTCACATAATAAATGTTTATTATTTTTTCAGTTTTCTGCATATAGCAGTCGGACAGGGCATCGCTATTTTGCGCAACTATTTCTCTCAGCCGTGGACCACATGGGAGCAGATTCCCATTGATGTGCAGCAGGCCATGTTCGGCTATTGGTTGGTACGTACGTAAATAAATAATTTTTATTTTGAAAATTATTTCATTTCTAACTTGATATTTTGATTTATTTGTAGGGTTTATGGTATCTGATCGAGGATACCATGCGTGACGCCATCCACGAGGCATGGGAGGTGGCCATGCGTGATCGTCTTCGTCAGTTTTTGCACAATTTAAGAAAAGCTGCGATGAAGAAAGCAGGAGTGTCAGATTTTGAGGAGTCATGTAGAGCACACCGACCAGAGTATATTTCATCCCATGTATGGGATGGATTATGTGCGCACTGGTTGAGTGGTGCCTTTCAGAGGAGATCATCGGTGGGGAGGCAGAATCGGGGGAGACATGAGGTGACTCATCGAGCTGGGAGTCGTTCTTTCAGTACTCATAGACAGCATCTGGTACGTACATTATTTATAAATATTTTATATAACTATAAATATTAACAGTTTGTTTTATTCTTATAGGCTGTCGAGCACCACGATATTACAGAGTACGACGTATATCGGAGGATGTATAGTGATCCTGCTACTAGGGAGCTCAGAGGTGATCGTCAGCATCACATCGTGGTCAGTATTATTTGTTTTCAAGTTTAAAAATTAACTGCATATAATATATTCACAATTTTAATTTTAAATTGCAACTATAGGAGTCATATGAGGCCGCAGCGGCATAGGCCAGGGCTGAGAGTCAGGCCGAGTCATCAGATCAGACCACTGCACGTCAGTTTGATGAGGCGGCATGGATGCATGCCACCCAGTATGCCTTCGAGGAGGGCCGGGTAGTTGGTATCGGCTCTCGACTGACTCCCGGAGATTATTATGGCAGTGCTGCGAGGTCGGCGTCCAGCTCGAGAGGAGCTCGTGCATCTTCTTCTACACAGTATGAGGATCAGTTGCGATCTCAGACTGCACAGATAGAGAGTCTCCGACAGGAGCAGGACCAGATGCGTCAGCAGCATGAGGAGGAGCGTCGACGCCAGCATCAGCTGTACGAGGAGCAGACGAGTCGGTGGCAGCAGCAGCATCAGGAACAGATGGAGTACATGCGCCGACTCACTCATGCTTTAGGGATGGAGTTTCCTCCACCACCATCTGCAGATCCCCCACCTCCCCCCTCCCCCCCCTCCTTCAGATTAGAGTTTGTATTTCTGTTATAAAATTTGTGAAATCAAAATATTTTTTTTTCTATTCGTAGTTTCTGCCTCATTATAAAATATTAATAATATTATATTTTTAAATAACAATATTAATATGAATAATAATATTATTTATATTTTATAATATTAAATTTTATATATATATTAAAATTTTATATATATATTAAAATTTTATATATATATTAAAATTATATATATATATTAAAATTTTATAATATCATAATTTAATTATTTTTTTGTAATACTTGAATTATTTTAATATTTGAATGTAAAATAATTCTATTATTTTTATATTAAATAAAATAACTTATTAATATTTTTTTTATTTATGAATTATAATTGTAATATTATTATATTAAATAAATTATTTATTAATATTCTATTATTTTTATTTTTGAATTATAATTCTACTATTATTATAGTAATTAAAATAATTTATTATTTTCATTTGTAAATTATAATTCTATTATTATATTAATTAAAATAATTTATTAATAATTTATTTTTTTTATTTTTTTATAGTATTTGCGACGGGATACTATGCCCGTCGCAAATACTAGTATTATTAATAGTTTTTTATTTTATTTTTTAAAAAGTATTTGCGACGAGTCCCGACTCCCGTCGCAAATACTAGTATTATTAATTTTTTTTATTTTTTTAAAAAAGAGTTTTTGCGACGGAACCGTCGCAAAAGCTATTTGCGATGGGTCCCGTCGCAAAAGGTATTTGCGACGGGTCCCGTCACAAAAACTGTTTTAAAAGTTTTTTACAAAAATATGGAATACTATTTGCGACGGGGAGAATGCCCGTCGCAAAAAAAGGCTTTAGCGACGGGCCCGTCGCAAATAAGTGTAGTTGCGACGGCGTTTTCAGCAACAAGCTATTTGCGACGGGCTCCCATCGCAAATAGCCCGTCGCAAATACCTGTTTTTCTAGTAGTGAACTATTCACATTTTCATTACAAACCATTAATGATGGATTTATGAATAAATATGTTAGGGAAGAAACCATTTTTATGATTATGACACTAGTTGTGTAAAAATCTTCAATTAATGATGAGAATTTTTCATTTTTTTTATAATAAATAATGACATGATCTATCCTAGTGTATGTATTCATTTAGAAAAAACACGTAGTAGAAGGAATGATAAATCTAGCAACATGCATGAACAAAGGAGTAAAAAGGGCCATATCATTCATAGTATTAATCCAACATTTAGGAGGGAAATAGTCTCCTACATATTATCATCATAATTAGAAATAGTATCATGTGTTAATAATATAAGTAAAGAATTTTTATATTCATATGGCTTTGAAGGGAATCCAAAGAAGAAGAGGGTAATGATGAAAATATGGATAAATGTAAGAAGGGAAAGAAAGATATTCCTATATGTGATAATTGTGGGAAGAATCACCATGGGAAATGCTCGAAAAGAATAATACTTTGTTATATGTGTGGAGAAAAAGGACACCAAGTTCATGATTTCAAAGGTAATAAAAAGGTTTCAAATGTACAATGATTCATCAGCAAGGAGTTGGGACACTATGTGAATCAATGTCCCAATAATCACAGTATACTCAAAATGATACAATTGGTGAATAATCAAGTTAAGATACTAACACATATGAAGAGGAATTATTAGTGTTATTATGTTTATATTAAATAAATGTGTCATTTAAGTACAATTTATAATAATTACAATGTATATAAGGATTGTACTACAATACGTTTTCATTAAAGATTTGATATTTTATGGTACCAAGTAATGTGAAATAGTTTCAAGTTAATCATTTTCAAAAATATATGGTTGGGGGGAGTATAATCCTACTTTTTTTCCGGAAACTTAGAAAATTATTTTGGAATAATATATAATTGTGTTGGATAATGTATGTTGGATATTATTGGTTACCTTTGAGCTAATTAATCATTTGTTTATTCCATCATTGTTGAATTTTACAAACATTTTTGGATTTAAAAGAATATCTAGTATACTATAATTAATAAGGGAGGATGAATGTATTCAATAAGGTTTTATGTTAATTTAGGGGGTTACCATGTTTTAAGAGAATAAATAATTACAGTATTCACATGTTATTATGTGGAAAAGGAGATCTTCATTATGTCTACATTCCTTATAAATTTAGGACTATGAGTTTGGAAAAATGAATTTTGGATAAGTCTAATGTTATGAATTAATTAAGTTTGACATTGGATAATAATTTTAAAGGATAAAACATTTATGAATATTATTTTTGTAGTGGTATAAAAATGAAAACTTGAAGTTAAGGGGACAACCCATCATGTCAAGAAAGGTCACGAGACTTGAACCCACAACTGAAGGGAGATAAGGTTGCATCACCTACCAATGGACTACGTGATATCATGGTTATTATAATGTAGTTTTTTTAAATGGTCTCATAGATGAATTATAAATTCATTTTTTTGGAACCCTATATGATTAGGATAAATAGAATATTTTTTAATTCTATTCTCATTTTATGTGAAAGATGAGTTTGTGGTAAAAGTTAGTTGTAGGATAGAACTCTACTAGTAAAGTATTATTTCTCTTATTCTATGAAAAAATGAATTCTTAAAAATTAGAGAAGAGATCTTAAACCCAAATATGTGTTTTACTAATACAGAATGTTTTATTGAATAGATGATATTAAGATCATCACAGATTTATGGATTTGGGCAGTCAATATTCAATTTATTATTCACATGTCTGTGATTGATGACCTTAATCACTCTCTATATATATTTATGTTTTTCCTCCAATTATGTGTCCCTAATTTCTATCATTATTCTCTTATTCGATATTCTAATTTGGTGGGGACTCTTTTATTTCCCATTCCTTCTTATTAAGACTAAATATTAGTAAACCTATTTTTCATATGGGTTTTACACAAATGTAATTTCTATTATCAAACTATTTTTTGAAGAAAAATTTAAAATTTTGAGAAATCAGTTTATTGAAAGAGGGGAGAATGTAAAACCCCGTGATTTCATAATACGTTATCTCGTTAAAGTAATTTAATAGCGTACGCCACACACAATATCGAGTTCAAGCACACCATGAATTAACCAACATTTCATTTAAAAAAAATTATCAATACAATTAATTGTAATTTTATTTTTATATACTCCATATAATTTAAACTTCCATATTATGTGTTTTTTGACATAATATAAGAACAAATCCAATTTTTTAGATAAAATAATTGTTTTTTAAAAAATGTAATTTTAACTCCTTTTAATGGTGAACCCTTTTTAAATATAATATTTAACACATTCAAATGTTAAATTTGAAAATATAAACTTCTTCCTTAAAATAGGGGCATAAAAATTTAGTTTGGATAAATTTTTAGTTTTTTATGATAACCTTTATATTTTGATTATTATTGAAAAATACCAAATTTTATTTGAAAACAACTTTTTTAATCAAAATGATTTAAATTTTTAAATTATACATTTTAATGGTTCTGAAGTATAATTAGATTATATTTTTATAATTTAATCAAATTTTTTTTCATTGGAGTAATTGTATATTTAAATTAAACCAAGACGCATATCAATCTTTTGATAGTTATTTACTTCTCAAAAACCATCTTTCTAGTATTGAAAACATCAATTAATTTTAAAGTAATTAATATAACTTCTATGTTATGAAGTTGGTAAAATAGAAATAATTTTTGAATTTGGAATATAAAAATTATCTTTGGGAGAATTTTTGGAATTTTTCTGAAAACTTCAAATTTTCTATGAAAAGATAAAAATCCTGTATAGTAAAGAAAAATGAATTTTTAATTTAAATAATTACTTTTAATAAAAAAAATTATCTTAAAATAGATAAATAATACATATATTAGTACAATTTATGCCATTAGAATCATTTTATTAAAATATTAGATATATAAAATGTTATCGAACAATTTTAACGTTTTTTTACCCATTTTCTAGGCACATTTATCCACCTTCTAGGCACATTTGCAAATTTCCATAAAATGAAATTTTACTACTATTTTAAATTGAATTTAAAAAATCAGAGATACAATCTTTACATTAGGAAGTGAAATGTGGTTCAATGGGATGAAAATAATTTTTGGTGAATAATAAATTTTGATTTTTATATACCACGGTTAAAGGTAAATAAGGTAATTAAAGACAAAAGTAATACTAAAGTTACCCCAACACAATTATTAGTTCTATTTGATAAATATATTTTGTCCAAAATCTACCTTAGGAAAAAAATAAGATTCTTTGGATCAATTTGGGTTAGATTAAAACATTTATTATATTTCATTTAAAGAATTGTTAAAAGTTCTAAATTAAACTTTTCATGAATAAACCATTATTAATATAAGGTAAAACATATGATAAAATCGTATATAAAAATTAATTATAAATATAACATTTTTTCCTACATCATGGTATTTTTACTAATTTTTTTACATTAAATAAGTAATGATAATTATGACACAATTATGAAGTAGTAATTACATTATTAATGAATGATTAAAATAATAGATATTATAAATTAAAAAATAAATGTAAATTGAGACTTTTTATGCCATCTAATAATATTATAGGTGAATATTACATGTTATTATTTAATTAATGTATTTTTTTAAAAGTGATCAACTTTTTATAACTTTTAAAAAAACGAAATACTAAATACTGTCAAAATTGACATAAATGAGTTTTTGAAACAAATAATATATTATTAAATGATATAAAATTACTAAAAATAATAGGTCTCATCCAAATAACTTATATAGTGATAGATATGTAATTAATTAACCACTTTATGTTATCATGGAATTTTATAGTGAGGTTATTAACTAGATATTATAGTAATACAAGAAGACATAGTAATGTTAAACTATTAAACTAAGGGTTAAATATAAAATATAAGGTGAATATGGTGACCTAAAATTTCCTAATACCTATTGGTTGATAGAATTTCTACCCATCACCACCTTATAATATAATCAAATACATTTTGAGCTAATATAAACCGAAAATATTTTTTAGAATAAATTAATATTTTAAACATTCCTATAGTACCCACCACGTCTCTTATAAAATGGTACATATCATCCTCTTAAATTCACACCTCTAAAGCAATTTGGCTCTAAAAAACCCATCTCAAATATCTTATAAACTAACTATAATTCATTATATAGGCCATAATTTGATCATAAATCTATCAGGATGATCCCTTTTGTTCAAATCAAAAGGAAGAACCCGAAGAAAAAGTAATTATTTCATCACATCTTCCAAAGTTATTTTCATCATCCACTTCCTCTTTCATTGTTGTTTCAATACGAAAATAATAAATTCACTAAAATATACATAATTTGGTTTTATTATAAATATTCTATAACCACATTCATTATTATATCCATCCTATTAATGAAAAAGTCACCATAAGTGCGTATGTATGGCTTATCGTCTCCACGTCACGGTGTAGTTTGTTATTAAACACTTATTTATTTATATGTGTATAAAAATGAGTATAACTAATTTAAATAATAAATATTACATATTAATAATTCTTTATATATAATATAAGATCCAATTAAATATGATTTCACCATTAATATAATGATATCATCGCTCGTTTGTACGTACGGCTTACCGTCTCCACGACGCTATAAGATTCATTTCCACGTTCACCATTAAATGATGATTATAAATATATTTATTATTAATAAGTATTTAATATATGAAATAATATTAATACTAGATATATATGTGTGTCTGTTTTACTTATATCTCATTCACTTACATCTATTCAATATGATATGGATATAGAAAAAATTGTTATGCGTACGTACGATCTACTGTCTCTATAAATAGTGTTTTCCATTTCATATATCTATCTATTATAATTACTTATATTTGAAATATATATGATACATAATTAGTGTTTTATATTTTTTAATCAATTAAAACATTATATAAGTTATAATATCATGAATAACAAGTTAAAACACGTATGATAAAAAAAGAGATTATTACCCGAAATGTTAATTTAACATAGATATTTTTATTAAATATGTAATATAAAGCCATAACTTAATCAAGTATGATATAATAAATATGAATATGGTTATTTCATAATTTAATAACATAATATGGTCATCATACAGTAGGTTAATCATACCATCGAAAAATGTAAATTACACTGTAAGGGCTATTTCATCAATCTCATTATTATCTAAGATTGATAATGGGTAAGTATTTACTGGGAAATTTTTTTCATCCATGTCAATGTTTCTTGAATTTTTTTACAAAATGAACATTTTATGGTTCTTTAGGTAGGGAATCGTTATCCATACCATAATTTTATAGGTTTTAATGATGTATGTTTTCAAATATTTATAATTAATGTTCATGTTTTAAAAATGATTTTAAGGATTCATTTATATGGACATGATTATTTTAAAATGTTAATTCCATTAAAAAGTTTCAAAGTGGTATGGGACACTTTTATTAAAAATTCTCTGGTAACTGGTTGTGTGTATTTATATAAGAAATAGTATTAAATAATTAATAATATTCAGATTGAGGAGAATCATTAATTCTATTATATTTGAGGATCATCATAGATATAGAGTTTTCAGAATTTTTCCATATCTCATACATAACGAAACCACAAAATACAAAATGTCCACCACTAATTAGTATCCATTTCCCCATTATATAAAACATTAAATATAAACAATTATGCATTTTCTTGTAAAATATCAATAACATATAACAAAAATTACTCCTTTCTCTTTCCCATTATTATAAACTATGATTTTTTCCAAAACATGGTATGAGAACATATGTAACACCCCATGGATTTTCAAATAAATTTTATATTGAATTCAGGAAACACTATGTCTTTATAAAAAATAATTTTTAATAACTTAGCCAATGAACATTATTTTTCAACTTCTGTGTTTTGAATTTAAAAATTCTAACATACACGATTGCGTTCATGGTGATATTGGTAGTCTGATAGAACACACATAATTTTTTATGAATATAACATACCCTTGTGAATAATAAAATGACCCTTATGAAAAGTAATATACAATTATGAATAGTAACATCACCCATGTAAGTATAAATAAAATTTAGTCATCATATAAATAAAATTTGATATTTTAAAATTTAATATTTACTAGGTGGTATTTTTGTGAGTAGTAAACATTTAGTTTTAATTTTATAATAAATAAATTCATTTAAAATAGAAATCTTTTTTCATAAAATATACAGAAAAATAGATATATTTTGTTTCCTAGTATTTTGGAGTAATTTAATAAAACATTAGTTATTTTTTAGGGCATTACAAAATAAGTTTTTGTTTTAAAACTCTATTTTACGAGTAAATGTTGATTTTTTTTATAATAAAATTTCATATATTTAAATTTTTTTGTTAAAATGGAGTTCATATTTGGATTATACATATTTAAAATGGTTAGATGGAATTCTTATGATTTTTCTAAAATACAGAAATTTTTTATGAATTGTGAAATAATATAATTTTCCATATATATACATTACGAGTTAAATAAAAAAATTCTACAAACAACGCTAATGTCAACACCATTAGTTATAATTGAAATTCACATATTAATATTTTTTTTCATTGAATCATCACAATTTTTTATCTTATGAAAAAATTAACGATTACAATTTTACAAACACCATCCTCTTCTCCACTATAAAAATCAACCAAAATCCCCTCTTGAATGGTCTAAAATTTTCATATATCATGATTTTGTTTATTCATATGAATTGGACACTTCTCTTTGGCTCGATAAGTGTTTTCCCAGGTGATTGAGATGGCTCGAAGATATCTCGGGGGTTAAGGAGCTGAAAAAGGAGAAAAAGGGGGTCTCTGGGAAATTTGCACAGTTTGCACACAGTTTGGAAAACTATATGAGGGGAGACTGTATGGGTAGTACTAATCTACATAGAAATAATACAGGATCAAAAACCAAGTCGAATTCCTAGAAAATCATTCAAAGGTGTATATTTTTGGGAAGTATCCTCTATACGGTTTTCACATGGTTTGGTAAACTGTGTGGGTAAACTGTGCGGCACGGAAATATTGAGAATATTATAAAATTTCCATGATGATATTTTTATAACCAACTTAGGATTTATCAAAAATCATCTTCCTTCAACCCTAATGATTGTCCAAGCTTCCATGATCATCCAAGAGATCGATCTTCCATGTTTTTAGGTTGTTTTGGATGTCTTTTGTTGCCAATGAATGCTCCAGTTAAGTAAAATACTACCCGTCCTTATATATTTTGGATTAGTGTTTGTTGTTTCTTCCATTTTATTTTGAATCCATAGGCCCAACTTCTTCCAGTGGACCATAGGATGGGGCTTCATGGGGTGCATGAATCCTGATATAAGGTCATGGTTAAAACAATGTTCATCAATAGACTTGTGGTAAGTGGTCTACAAGTATTATCCAATAGTTTTATTTTTGATTTGTGTATGGAATCATTTATTCTGTTTTACTTAATTGTTTTCATGGTTCCATTAGAGTCTTTGATGAAAATAGGGGGATATGTGACCAATTGAAACCATCATTATCGCACTGAGATGGACGGAGGAGGGCTTGAGCATTCTAGGGACACCCATGCGGTGCACTAGCAAACCCTGAGTAAGATTGTTCTAGGGTTAAGTGAAGGGTTGTCAAACAATTATGTGGAACCCATGTAGAATATTTCATAATGGTTGATTATGTTGTAAATAGAATATTGATAAATATTACTTGAGTGAGAATTGAGTAAGATATTGTTGGAATGACATGAAAATGGGAAATTTGGATGAATGAAATTATATCGATTATTTAACGAAAATTGTATAGTTTTACTAAGGGGATTTTTTTCACATAAAATGGTGAACATGAAAGAGGGTTAAATAATTGTAAATCAAGGTGTTGATGGGATGTAATAAGGTAATGGATGAATTTGTGGTAAGGGTAACATGTGAGAATTATGTTATGCACAAAAATTATTTAATGTAATGAAGGGATTGTGTTTTGTGAATTTTAATTATACGTGAAATTCATAAGTTGGTAAATTCATGTGAACAGAATAATGTTATAAATGGGTTAATTAATGATAATTCATAAAATTGGATATGAAATATAAGTTTTTGAATAAACCTAATGAGTTAAGGCATGTGAATGGGAAATTTTCTAGATGTCATTGAATTGTAAATGGAAAATGTATTAATGGGTTATAGAATTGCATCAAGTCCCATGTCTGTGGTATTGTATTGTGAATTACAATTTCATTGAATATGATATGTTGTGTTATGGTATGGTTTTTGTGACATTATTAATATTCATGTGCACATTGATTATATAAATAGGGTATTGACATGAGGCTCTATGCCCATCAGTTGAGTTAGATTGAGGCTCTAAACTCCACCCCAAAATGCACAAGTTAGGGATGGGGACAAAGGATCTATTCCCCTTATTGTTTCATTCCACTTAGACTGAGGGTTTTAGGTGAGGATAATGTGTTGATCATTCCACCTAGACTAAGGCTTCATGGTGAGGATATTGTGTTGATCATTCCACCCGAATTGAGGCTTCGAGGTGAGGATAACATGTTGACGTGGTATGTGTATCCCTATTGAGATAAGGATGTGATTTATTTCCCCAATTAATTGTGATTTATTTCCATAGACACTGTTTTAGATGATACTTATAGATAACCCATGGAACATGTCATAAATATGGTTTATGTAATGAATATGGTATAAGAAATTGGATTGTGAGAAATACTAGTCATGAATTAAATGATCCTTGTTGACTTATACAACTTGAGCTTTCTATTATTCAATTACTTTTTACTTTGTATTTTCATGCACTATTTATTAGACATGATTTTTAATAGACTCTATTGGTGGTGGCCTACTGAGTTTTGTACTCACACCCTACTCAGGCCGTTGTTGGCTACCCGAGAAGATCTCTTGGTTGTAGGTCTTGAAATGGGAATATGAACTACACTAAGATATTTATTTAGGATTAGGTTGTACATGAAGAAGGATCTAGACATTGATTACATTCCAATTTGGAGTTTTGTCCATTTTTTTAGTTTGGGCTTCTTTTACTTTCACTACTAGTATGGCATGACATAATTGTATTTGATTAGTGTTTGAACCCCGTTTAGGAAATATTTTTTTGCATGTTGTTGATTGATTATATTTTCTCTACTATTTGTATTCTGTTAGGCAGTAGGTTTCTCTGAACAACACATCCTTCATACTCCACCCAACTATCATCATCACATGGAGAACACCAACATCTACCATATCTATGTGTGATGATGACCGTTGGGATAGTGTATGAATTATCGGTAGTTTAGGTTGATAGTGTGAATAAATTTCAACATGTGGTTAAATACTCCCTGTCATTCATTCATTTGTTCAGTTAATTATATGTTTATATGTATAATGTTTGAGTTTAAAGGTGGATATCCATGTTGTTTTCGGTTTTAGCCTTATATGTGTGGGTTGGGGAAGTGATATTCCTCAAGTTGAGACTTTGGGTTAAAATTGTGAATCATTTTCAGTTGTGATATGGCCTATGTTTTGTGTTTAGGGAACCCTTAGTGGGGTTGTGGCCTTGGGTTGTGAGGAGTTGTTTGGAAATGATAGTGGGGAAACACTCATGGTTCATGACCTTATCGAGTTTATTCTAGACCTTAAAGATGGTGGATGGGTCATGGTGACCATGTGAGTTGACACCTTGTGTGTAATGTCTTGAATCCCATAGTATATTTTTTTCTCATAGAGCTGATGAATGATTAAACCATTTTTGTGCAACCTATTTTTAATGGTTGTTTGGCGCACTAGGAACAATGTGCATTAGAGTAAGAGTGAGAGTTCCAATCACGAACATTTTTTTGATGATAAGTATGGTTTGGAGAGAGGACCAGTGAATTCTCATGGTTGTGACTCCAGCCCAGGGATTTGGTATCATTTATCATTCCAACATACCTATCAGAGAGGTCAAACATGGTATCTAGTTCTTTGTAGTGTGTGTCGCACATGTGGATGTTTTGAACATTGATAGTGGGACTTGGAGTGTTTCATGGCGCTGAATTGGCCTTTATGGATATGTGGGAAAGTTGATCATTGGATGTGCCACTCGATTTGAGGTTATACGATGATAGTTTCAGAAAATCAAGGGTGACCTCATGGGAGGTTAGGTCGGCGGGGCATGTAACATGGAATAAAAATCATGGGAGATGCTTTAGAGGTGGTTTCATTGCATAATAAGTACCCCGTGTTTTATTGAATGGAATAATTGTGCATTGTTATTTAATAAGGGAACTATAATTCATTATTAGTGTTGAGGTGTGTTTTTAAGGGTTGTATAGTATGGATTGCAAACTCACCAATTTTGGATGAGGATTGATGGATTCCAGGGAGTTTTTTTCAAGAAGAAAAGACAATGGTGGCCGAATTGAGGTTATATGATTTATCTCGATTATGACACTCAAGGTGAGGGATGTAACATGGAAAAACTTGTTAGTGTGAATGGTCTAGTTTTAGGCTGAGATGGAGAGTATGCATTAGGGATGATGAGGTTAACTAACCAAGAGACATGGTATGGTGTGTAATAAAGTAATGGGATATACCCAACATAAGGTTCTTTTGTGAGAGACTAATGGTTTGATTTTTGTGATAGACCATTTTCCATCGGTTGTTAGCTAGTATGGATGCATCATAAGGACTAGAATAGTGTGGTGGATGTAGTTCCATATGAAATGTTGGTTCACTAGTTCTTTGTGGTTTGGTTGTGGAGAGATGGTTCAATCTGGTTGGAAATCACACATGAGATGGGGTGGTTATGTGATGTTGAGACATGTTTAGTAGGGAAGCTCGAGATCCTTAGCAAGTCATAGTGTCCCATAATGTGACATCAGAAATGGATATGCTGATAGTGGTGTTCTTCTACAACTTCTCATCATACCTCATCAAGTGACGAGAATTCCCAATATCTTTACATAATACCATGTATATTGAGAAGCTCTAGCTAATGCTAAGAGACCTTCAGATGTTTGGTTGGATGAAGGACATCATGGTGTTTATGGTCATTATATGAGTGTCTGCATTAGATGAGGGTGGTTTCTTGTGAAGATCTTGATTCCTATGATGAAGTTGTAGGAGGTTGTGGTTGGACATGACAATAGGTTGTGGTGATAGGGGTTGGGTTATATAACTCTAAAAAAATTGGGGATAGACTTGGGTAATTTTAAATTCTGTGGTTTTGGAATGTCATAGAGTTGAGTGGACCATGGAAATCTTTTATGGTTTCATGCCAATGGTGAATCCCAATGACAGTCTGGAGGGCGGTCATGCCATGATGATTGAATTGTAGTGGAATTCTGGAAATAACCTTTGTGGGAGGTGGGAGTTATTGGATAACCAAGGCAATGGCTGTCCAACCTGAGATGGTAAACATGAATTGGTGTGGTGAGAGCGACCCACCTCTGGGATAATATTATAGAGGAAAGAGTATTTTTAAAAAGAAAATTTTCTTGAGTGGGGAAAGTTGATCATATTCCTTGGATGGATAGGGCAGGATTGTCCTCCGGAATGTTTTTGACGGTGTGATTGGTTTCTAAAGTATGGTAATCCACTGTGGATTATTATGCATGGTGAGTTAGATCATGTTAGGAAATGGGAATGTTGGGTTGAGTTATGGTGGTCCTTAATCAATGGAGGAGGTTCCAAGTAATCATAAAAAATGGAGAGAACCATAGCGGATAAATTTTTGGTTGATGATGTGATAAGAGTTTCAGGTTAGAAAGACTCTTGTGGTTACTGGTTATGTGAGTCATCCCTAGTAAAGAGCCATGAAATTATTTAATTGGTTGAGTAGCCAAGAGTTTTGGGTTGTTATTGGAAGTATAGTTGTGTAATGAAATCTTTAGAAGATTTGGTTTGGTGGATCATGTGTTTTCATTTGGGTGATAACGGGTTTGGGTCACTGTTAGAGGTTGAAAACTTCTCAAAAATGACGCCAATTAATTTGAGTCATGTGTTGTGTAAAGGATCTAGCTGATGTGGTTTTGATTGGTTCATCTAAAATGATGTGATGTTTTCTGTATGTTTCCTTGTGTTGTGAGTTAGGTGTGGTCACCTATGTTCCCCCATGAAGTTATCATGGTGAGAATGGTTGAAGTGGATAAATCCTCTAGGATTTTTCTGCTCGTGTTGTGGTTTTAGTAAGGAAGGAATATAGGCAATGTTCATGCCCTTGATCTGTGCTTGGTGGGAATTGAGATGTGCAACCAGAAACATGGAGTATGATAATTATTATGAAGTCATAGTGGAATGAACTTTAGTTACCGATGCATAGTGATTCATGGAAGTGTGGCTCGAGGATGTGACTTTATAAAGTGGGGATCCTCTGAGGTCTATGATATTCATAAAGCAAGTTATTTTATTTTGGATTTGGCTTCTTCTATTAGTTAGATAACTATTTTCCCATTTCCTTGATAAATCTCAAGGGTGTCCCGGGGGGTTCGGGGAAGGAATAAAGGGAAAAGGGGCTCTCTAGGAAATCCACATAGTTTGTGCACATTTTGGAAAATCATGGAAGGGGGGATTGTGCAGGATGTAGAAATCTGCATGGTTTTCACATGGTATGGTAAATTGTGTGGAATTCCAAGGAAACATTTTGGAAGAAGTTATTTTTGGTTAGTAGCCTTTGAATGGTTTTCACATGGTTTGGAAAACCGTGTTGTTAAACTGTCGGGCCTCGAAACTGTTGATGAAATTAAAAAAATTCTATGACGGGATTTTCATTCCAAACTCGGGATTTCTCCCCCTTCATCCACCTTCATCCATTGTGATGAGAAAATATTCCAGGATATAGCAAGAGGTTAATATCCCTGATTTATAGGCCATTTTGGATGTCCTTGCTTGTAGATCAAATCTCCAGGTAAGTCTAATACCTGACTTCCTTATCATATTTAGATTATGGTTTGTGTTTTCTTCCATCTTCTTCTAAAACTCAAAACCCTCATTTTCTAGTAGAACCTAGGTATGGGATTCCAGGGGTGCTTGAGTCTAAATATAAGGTCATGTTTAAGAGTTTGTTCATCAACAGATTTGAGGTAGGTGGTCTACTAGTATTATCCAACAGTTTTATTTTTGATTTGTGCATGAAATATTGTGTTCTTCTATTCCCTAATTATGTTCATCATTAAATTGGAGTGTTTGATTAAAATTAGAGTGTATGAGACCAATTTAAACCCTCAAAATCCATGTGGGATTCTTGGAAGAGGGCTTGACCACTGTATGGATACCCATGGGGTGCACCGATAAACCCGAACCTAGAGTGTTGTAGGGTTAAGTGATTGGTTAGAGAATAATAATATATAACCCATGTATAATATGAATTATTATTTGAATTATATTTAAATAGAATAATTATTAATATGCCTAAGGTGATAAAGAAAAAATGTGTGGTTGGAATGACCTGAAAGTGGGTAATTTGGTTGAATGTGATTGTGTCGATTGTTTAATGACTATTGTTTAGTTTTTCCTAAGTGAATTTGAGCACACCAAATGGTGAAATATCAAAAGGGTAAAGGAATAGGAAAGGGGGAATGAGTTAATTGTATGTAATAAGGTAATGGAAGAATTTTCGAAATGGATTATACTTGAGAATTTAGTGATGCACCTAAATGATTGAATGTAAAAGAGGGATTGTGTTATAGGATATGACTATTGTACTTGAAATGTATATTTTGGTAAATTCTTATGAAATGATAAATTAAACAAATGGAATAATGAATGGTCGATGATGAATTTGGATAAGGCATAGTGGTAGTACAATACACATAACTGGTTAAGGCAAGGGAATCGTAATTTGGATATATGTAAATGAGTTCTAAATGGAAAATATATTATTGGGTTATGAAATTGCATTAAGTTCCATGCAGGTGGTTATGTATTTTGAGTTCTAATGGATTGTAATATTCATGGTTGTGTTATGGTATGGTTGTGGTGACTTGACAAATTGGAATCTTCACATGGGTTGGAAGAGTGGGGTATTGACCGGAGGTTATACACCCACAGGTCAGGTTAGAATGATGTTGTAAACTCCCCCAAAAATACACAGGTTAGGGAAGGGGACATAATACTTATTCCCCTCGTGGTTTCATTCCACCTAGAATGTGGCATCGAGGCAAGGATAATGTTTTGATAATTCCTCCCAGACTGTGTCTTGGAGGTGAGGATAATGTGTTGATCATTCCACCAGGACTGAGGATTCAAGGTGAGGATAATTTGTTGATGTGATATGTGTATCCCTAGTGAGATACATACTAGATTTATTTCCCCTATTCATTTTGATTAATTTATATATACCCTTTTATAGATGATATATATATCTAACCCATGGAACATGTGATCAATATGGCTTATGTAATGAAGATGGTATAATAAATGTGATTGTGATAAGTTCTAGTCATGAATTAAATGAACCTTGTTGACTTATGGCACCTAATTGTCCCTAGTTCACATAACTTTTACACTGTAGATGCATGGACTATCTGTTAGAATGGATATTATGTGTTGTGAATTATGAAAATTTTTATGGGATATAATATTAGGTAATAAAAAAAATTAGATATTAAATAATATTTCTATAGGTGAAAATATTTTTTCTCTGTCTGAATTGAGACTAGACACTGAATTGGAATGTGATTCTAGATTAGAACTATATACATTTTAAAATATGATTTTTATAGCATAATTAAAACTATTAGTTTTAGTTGAAATGTGAGGTGTTACTTAAAATTGATGTCTATATTATATCAATATGGACATATTTATTGTTCCTAAATCTGATACATTATAAAATTGTATTTCATTTTTTGAATTGCTTAAAAAAATGTTTTCTAACTATATAAAATAATAATTATAGATAATGTGACATTCAAAAAACCCTAATTTAAAAAAATTGATAAGGGGGTAAATAATTCTTTTTCACCCCTAGAATACCAAAAATAAATATTTCGTTGAATGGAAAAATTGTTTATTATAGGAAAAGGTCATGACAATTGTAACACCCAGAGCATCCATGATACGCTTCTCTTTCAATAATGCAATAGCTTACATTGTACGCAAGTTCGAGATTCTAACGCACCGCGACCAATCAAAATAGAAATTATGAATAGTAATACCCACTTTTTGAAATTATAGATATTTTATATTTCAAAATGGACTTCATTTGTGGATTCAAAATACCGAAATTACCCTATGTTGAATTTTTGGTTTTTTTCTGAGAACTTCCAATTTTTTATAAATAGTGAAAAATACATAAAAACAAATTTTTTAATGAAAATAAATTATAATTATAAATTATACTATAGAGTGGTTTTAAATTATAATTAGAATATATTTTTACCATTTTATCCAATGGTGGTCATTAAAATTAATTTCACATTGAAATTAGACATAAACAATTGTCAATCTTTTGATATATATTGTTTCTTAAAAACACACTATTTGTTGTGACAGCAGGAATTAATTATAAAATTAATTAATGCAACATATATGTTTGCAATTTTTTAAAATAGACATCAGTTTTGAATTCAGAATATCAATTATTTCTTAGGGTGAAATTTTGGCATTGTTCCGAAAAACTTCAATTTTTGATGAATAGTGAAACCACTAAGTGGTAGTTAAAAAACCGATTTTTTGTTTAAATGAAACATTACAACTTCGGTGATTTTATTTTCAAAAATCCAACATACATGGTTGTCATTAGGAAGTAAAATGTGGTTCAATGGGATTAAAATAATTTTTTGGTGAATAGTAAGTTTTAAGTTTAATTAATCGCGATTAAAGATAATTAGTGAAATTTAAGGTATCAATGATATTATAAAAATATGAAAACAAACATACGCTTGTACTACCCTTATTGGATGATTCATGGCCGACCAAGAAAATCCATGGGTCATCTTGGGGAACCCATGGAGCCACTTGGGTAAAAAAATGACATTAATAACTTTTTATTTAAAGTAAAAATAAAATTGTCACAAACATGTGTTGTTTTACTAAAAAAATTATTACATGGTGTTATATAAGTTAACATTTCGACTATAAATATTAATTGGAAAGATAAAAAGATTCCCTATATCATGATATTATTTTTTATAATTTTTAGACATTAAATAAATTAAATTTCTTTTGACACAATGATGATGCAGCGATTACCTCATTAATTAAAAATTTAAATAAAATGAAAAGATAATGTAAAATATAAGGCATAAACTTTTCAAAAACCTATTGAATGAGAATATTTATAATTCTTATCACCCTATACTACAAATATATCATTGTGGGACCTTAAGAATCCGAAAATCATTTCATAATAATGTATCATTTAAATCTTTCCAAGAGTGCCCCTCCTATCCTCTAATAAAAGGCCCCCACCACGACCACCTTATTCACACCTTCAAAGCCATTTGGCTCGGCCATAATCTTCCCAAATAATCTCTAAACATCCCTCTATTACTGCTATAATCCTCACTTTGGGCAAAAGTCTTCCCATGGAGGCCTTAGGCTCAAATCAAAAAGAGTTACCCGATTTTAAGGTAATGTCTTCTCTTGTGTTATTTTGTTTTGTTTTGCTTCTCCAACCCCATAAAATCTTTTGATTAATTTATTTTTTAACAAAAATAGTATCCTCAATATACTTGGATGTTTTCATGAGATGTATTTTATTTACACTTACACACACCTTCGTCTAATGGTTAAAGAACATACTCTTTCTGTGGGTGGCGAATTACTGCCTCACGAAATGATGATTGTTCGATCTTCTTTTAACACCTATCATGTTGGCCATTATGATGACACTATTTTTATATACGTTATATATTATGTTTTTGTTTTCCTTATGATTCTTTATTTTTCATTTATGGCATTCCTTTATGATTTCCACTGTGGGTAAACGCGATAATTTCATTTTAGGAAGTGCGGACTACCGCCCCCTCAAAGTGATTTGAAACGTTAATGCCATATGGGGGTGTATAAAGGATAGAGTAAATGGTATTATACATTATATTATATTGGAATTATAGTATACCTTTATATAATTATAATTTCATTCCATTAAATATGAAATAGAAATAAAAGTAGCGTTAATGCGTACATACGGCTTACCGTCTTCATGAACGGTGCATTTCATTTCTTAACTCTAAATGTTATGTAATATTATAAATGCATGTATATACTTGATATATAGGATATATATGATATCTACATAATTAATATAATTCTGTATATAATGGATATTTCACCACATGAACAACTTGTAATTATAAGATGTTTATTTTTGACTCAAGTACCAAAGATCGTCAAAACGACCGTTATTAACCTAAATAATTACATAATGTTCATAACATGGTAATAAGTGATATAAAAGGAATAATGAACATGAAAAAAGTTCTTAAGAATGTATAAATTAACTGTAGTTTATTATTCATGAGATTAAAGAACGATCGTGTCAAGTCAGACACAAGATAAGGGAACTTCTTAACCCAATTACCATTCTTTGGGTTAATTTCCAACTTTCAAATTATGTCATGATATTATTATGTTATATATTGTATTTTTAATTTCATTATGTGTACTTATAGTTAATATACATAATAGATCTATTTTACTTGAAAAATTATCATTGTAAGGGACTTCGTCTCAATCTCCAATCATTGTGGCATATTTTGTTTTATACACAACTTTCCATTATACAATGTATAAACCCCTTTGACTTTTATGTTTTTTTCAAAAGGAATATTTTTATACAAATCGTTTTACTAAATGACAAAATGGAATGTTTTTTTGTCGTACCGATGCGGCGACAATGACTTCTCCGCCGCTGTGACCATTATTTGAGTTTCGGCTTCCTCTACACGCCATAACTTTTTTTAAATGAAAAATAAATACAAAGATTTAATTTTCCTTTATTTTGGTAATGAAAAAGGTTTTGAAAGTGTTTTTATTATATCAATGTGTTGTATTGATATCTTGTGATTGAAATGTGGAAATTTTATGTTTCCTTTATGCATGTTTTATGTGATACGATTATGTTATGGTTTATGATATGTTTAAACCTATTCATATGATGAATGAATTGGACTTAATAAGTGACGGGTGGAGCCCTCTATAGCTCCTCAATGCATCGACAGGTCTAATCAGACAAACTAGTGTCTTGGCATGGGGCTTTGAAAAAATCTTATTTGTAGTCTTGGCACGGGGCCTTGGCTACATGGTTATGATAGTCTGGAATTATGCATTCCATTATTATGAATGTGGTTATTGATATTGCATGTGATTATTCAACTATTTAATATCCACGTGAATAAGTAAATGGAATTATTTCATTTTATTTTTTCCATATTATGCGTAAGTTCAAGTTTAAAAGGCTTTTTTAGTGATACATTGCCTTAAATGTTTACGTTTAATTATGAAAGCTTCCACTATATTGTTATCCTTACTGAGCATCTGATCTCACCCCTTCCAATGTTTTAATTTTTACAGGATGTGAAGAAGTATATTATGAATGACCTGCAGGGATAATATGAGGTGATATGAAGACAAGATGTTGTTGTATTTTTGTTTTACTCTATGATGTAATGTAAGACTTATTAATTTATCTAGTGTTTCCAAGGATACTAAACTAATCAGTATTTCGAGACTTGATCTTTTGTGATCATGCCAATATTACTCAATAATGCACCGACTCTAGGTAACTGGGGTCAGGCCATTACAGTTTGTAATAGATGCAGTTTAGTACTAACCTTGGAAGCTAGATTTAGATAAACTCTGGTTAGAGGACATAGCCCTAAGATAGACTTTGAGGATTAGTATAGAAGAACTTCCTAGAATTTTTGTATTATATAGATTTTATGAGTTTTCCGAGCAATACATCCATGTCTGGATACGAGTAGGTAGAGGTGGCTCTGGCATAGATGTACCTAGGGGTAAAACCTGAAAACACCGCTTTGAGCTAGACTCGAACGAGAATTGGTGCAAGACAACGAGCCTTTCTTTACTCTTGGTTAAGACACTCCCGGGGGATATTCTTAGGATAATTCTCATTTTCTTTACAAACCACTATGAAGGGTTATAAGTATATACTTCCTCAAAGAAAACATTTTTATGATTATGGATTATATCCATAAATAGTTCAATTTATGTTAAGTGTTTTACAAGTTTGGAATTATGTATTTAGATTCATAAAGTAATCTAGTTTATTCCATTGTTTAGAAATGGTGCCTAGTGGGAGGAATGGAAACTGTATAAATGCACGCACTCCATGTAGGGATTTCCCTCCTGCTCAAAATAATTATTGTGGAGCTGGAGATACAACTGGTGCTGATCAACTTATCACCATACCGGTACAACTCCCTCAGGTTATGAATAATAACCATACTCGTATGGAGAACCCTGATCTACAATGTGGAGGATCAATCTTAGATTGTTTCCTGAGGCAACAACCGCAAACATTTAATGGGGGTACAAATCCATTAGTAGTTGAGCGATGGATAAACTCTTTAGAGAAAATATTCCATGCCTTGGGGAGTAGCGAAAGGGAGAAGGTTGTCATGGCAGTTTACCACCTCACCAGAGAGGCTGATCAATGGTGGTCGCTGAATCAAAACACAAAGGAAGATGAAGAAGTATCAAGTATGGAATGGAGAGAGTTGAAAGAGATTTTCTTCAAAACATACTTTCCACATGACAATCGAGCAGATATGGAAAGACAATTTTTGAGTCTGAGACAAAAGGAGGATGAAAATGTCACAATGTATGAGGCTAACATTACAAGGTTAGCGAGGCATGCAGCAGATTATATACGTAACCCAAGAAGTAAGATTGATCTTTTCTTTGATGGGTTAAAACCATTTCTATGTCGAGCTTTAGTATCACAATCATTCTCAACGTAAGAAGATATAGTCTCGTGTTCTGTCAAGATAGAAAAGGAATTCTCTAAATCTTATGATAATAATATAAAGCAAGAGAAAAAGAGAATGGTGGAGCAAGACACAGATAAAGGGAAAAATGTAAAGAAGGATTTTCCATTATGTGATAATTGTGGGAAGAATCACCCCAGTACTTGCCTAAAAGGAATGGGAGTTTGTTATAAATGTGGAGAAAAGGGTCACCAGGCTCGTGATTGTAAGAGAAAGAAAGAGGCAATCAATATTGAATGCTACAATTTTAGGGAAATGGGGCATTATGAAAATGAATTCCCTAAGCGTCAGGGAAACATATCTCAGAAAAGGCCAAGGGATCAAGGACAATCTTATGCTGTTACTACAGTTGAAGTGGAATAATTAATTTATTGGTGCTTTTGGACTCAAGGATTATATTCTGGTTATGAGAATAATGTGTTATATATAAATATTGTACTGCAGTACTTGTTGTTTTCATTAAGGTTTTAATATGATGAAGGTAATCATATTTTTAGTATGTGATAATAAGAGAAACATTACCTTGTTTGGGTAATCTGATGTTACAATTGATTTTGGAATTTAGAGACCTTTTAGAGAAAGTATGGACATAGGTATTTTGAATAACTATAAAGGTTGGAATGGATTACGTTTTACCTTTGATAGTATTGCTTAAGGATAAAATATTTCGGAATATTATTTTTGGAATATTATAATAATATACTTTTAGGAAAAGGACAACCAGCAGGTTAGGGGATAACCCATCATGTCGGACAAAGCTGTAGGAATCGAACCCACAACCATAGTGCGACAAGCCTTTATTACCTACCACTAGCCTACATGAAGTCCCTGGTTATTAGAAAATATCATTCCTAATCTAAATGATATTTGGTAATATTTGGAACCTTATACAATTAGGATAAATAGAATATTTTTGAGTTCTGTTACCATTTGGAGTGAATGATGGGTTCTTGGTAAAAATTTATTAAAGAATGAAAGACTACATGACAAGTAAGTATATTTCCTTACGTTCTTATTAAGTATCTTAAATAAATTCCTTAACTTTATGAAAGGTAACTTAAAACAAAAGCGTTGTCGGTTAACTTTTCCAACTGGGGATTCAATGACCGTTTAACCAATCAAAAGTTTGTGATTTTCTTATGGTTAACTTTCTCCTAATCCTATTTTCTACAACTCTCTATCATACCTTGATGATTTGTTTTTCCCCCATATCCATATTTTCATATAATCCTAGTATGGGCTATCTCAGGTGACCTTTGTACCTCTCTTTCATTCTTTTAATGTTATATTTTTATTAACCCTATTTCCGATGTGGGTTTTCCACAAAGGTATTTTATATTTTCAACCTTTTATTTTCAATGAAAAATTTCTAATTGGGAGGATGAAATTTATTGAAGGAGGGGAGAATGTAACACCCCGAGATTCCACGATACGCTTCTCTTTCAATAATGCAATAGCTTGCATTGTACGCAAGTTCGAGATTCTAACGCACCGCGAACAATCAAAATAGCCATTATGAGTAGTAATAACCACTTTTTGAATTTATATATGTTTTATATTTAAAAATGGACTTCATTTGTGGATTAGGAATATTTAAATTAGCCTTTGTTGAATTTTTGGTATTTTTCTGAGAACTTCAATTTTTTTATGAATAGTGAAAAATACGTAAAAACAACTTTTTTAATAAAAATAAATTATAATGATAAATTATACTATAGAGTGGTTTTAAAGTATAATTAGAATATATTTTTAGCATTTTATCCAATGGTGGTCATTAGAATTAATTTCACTTTGAAATTAGACATAAACAATTGTCAATCTTTTGATATATATTGTTTCTTAAAAACACGCAATTTGTTGTGACAGCGTGAATTAATTATAAAATTAATTAATGAAACTTATATGTTTGTAATTTTTTAAAATAGACATAATTTTTGAATTCAGAATATCAATTATATCTTAGGGTGAAATTTTGGCATTGTTCTGAAAAACTACAATTTTTTATGAATAGTGAAACCACTAAGTGGTAGTTAAAAAACTGATTTTTTGTTTAAATGAAATATTACCACTTCTGTGATTTGATTTTAAAAAATCCAACATACATGGTTGTCATTATTAAGTAAAATGTGGTTCAATGGGATTAAAATAATTTTTTGGTGAATAGTAACTTTTAAGTTTAATTAATCGCGATTAAAGATAATTAGTGAAATTTAAGGTAAAAATGATATTATAAAAATATGAAAATCACCTTACGCTTGTCCTACCCTTATTTTATAAGTCATGTCCAACAAAGACAATCCATGGGTCATCTTGGGGATCCCATGGAGCCACTTGGGTACGAAAATGACATTAATAACTTTTTATTTAAAGTAAAAATAATATTTTCACAAACATGTGTTGTTTTACTAAAAAAATTATTACATTGCGTTATATAAGTTAAAATTACGACTATAAATATTCATTGGAAAGCTAAAAATATTTCCTACATCATGATATTTTTTTTATAATTTTTAGACATTAAATAAATTAAATTTTTTTATGACCAATAATGATGCAACGATTACCTCATTAATTAACGATTTAAATAAATTGAAAAGATAATGTAAAATCTAAGGCTTAAAATTGTGAAAATCCTATCGGATGAAAATATTTCGAGCCCTGGTCACCTTGGCCTAGAAATATATCATTGTGGGACCTTTTGAATCCGAAAATCATTTCATAATAATGTAATATTTCAATCTTTCCAAGAGTGCCCCTCCTCTCCTCTTACAAAAGGCCCCCACCACTACCACCTTATTCACACCATAAAATCCATTTGGCTCGGCTAAACTCTGCCCAAATACTCTCTCAACTTCCCTATCTTACTCCTAGAAGCCTCACTTTGGGCAGAAGTGTTCTCAAGGAAGCCTTTGGCTCAAATCAAAAAGAGTTACCCGATTTTAAGGTAATGTCTTATCTTGTGTTCTTTTGTTTTATTTTGCTTCTCCAGCCCCCTAAAATCTTTTTATTACATTATTTTTCAACAAAACCAGTATCCTAAATATAATTGGATGTTTTTATTAGAATTATTTTATTTACACTTCACACACCATCGTCTAATGGTTAAAGAACATACTGTTTCTGTGGGTGGTGAATTACTATCTCACGAAACGATGACTGTTCAATCTTCTTTTATCACCTCTCATGGTGGCCATTATGATGACACTATTTTTATATATGATATATTTTATGTTTTTGTTTTCCTTATTATTCTGTATTTTTCATTTATGGCATACCTTTATGATTTACATTATGGGTAAACGCGATAATTTCATTTTAAGAAGTGCGAACTACCGCCCGCTCAAAGTGATTTGAATCATTAATGCCATATGTGGGATGTATAATGGATGGAGTAAATGGTATTATACATTAAATTATACTATAATTATAGTATACCTTTATATAATTATAATTTCATTCCATTAAATATGAAATAGAAATGAAAGTAGTGTTCATGCGTACGTACGACATACTGTATCCATGAACGGTGCATTTCATTTATTACCTCTAAATGTTATGTAATATTATAAATGAATGTATATACTGGATATATATTATATATATTATATCTAAACCATGATTATAATTCTGGATATAATGTATATTTCACCACATGAAAAACTTGTAATTATAAGAAGATTATTTTTGACTCAAGTACCAAAGATCAACAAAACGACCATTATTAACCTAAATAATTACTTAATGTTAATAACATGGTAATAAGTGATATAAAAAGAATAATTAACATGAAAAAAGTTTTTAAACAAGTAGAAATTAACTCTAGTTTATTATTCAATAGATTAAAGAATGATCGAGTCAAGTCAGACACATGGTAAGGGAACTTCTTAAACCAATTTCCATTCTTTGGGTTAATATCCTCATTTCAAATTATTTTAGGATATTATTATGTTATATATTGTATTTTTAATTTCTTTATGTGTTATTATAGTGAATAAACATAATAGATCTATTTTAATTTAAAAATGATCTTTGTAAGGGACTTCGTCTCAATCTCCATTCATTGAGGCACATTTTGTTTTATATAGAACTTTCCATTATACGGTGTATAAAACAATTTGACTTTTATGTTTTTTAAAAAGGAATATTTTTATACGAAGCATTTTAATAAACGAAAAAATTGAATGTTTTTTTGTCATACGTATGCGGCGACAACGACTTCTCCGCCGCTGTGACCATTATTTGAGTTTCGTCTTCCTCTACAAGCCATAACATTATTTTAAATGAAAAATAAATACCAAGATTTAATTTTCCTTTATTTTGGTATTGAGAATGGTATTAAAAGTGTTTTTTATATCAATGTGTTGTATTGATATCTTGTGATTGAAATGTGGAAATTTTATGTTTCCTTCATGCATGTTTTATGTGATACGATTATGTTATGGTTTATGATATGTTTGAACTTATTCATATGAGGAATGAATTAGACTTAATAAGTGACGGGTGGAGCCCGCTATAGCTCCTTGATGCATCAGCAGGTCTCGTGAGACAAACTAGTGTCTTGGCATGAGGCCTTGACAAAATCTTACTTTTAGTCTTGGCATGAGGCCCTGGCTACGTGGTTATGATAGTATGGAATTATGCATTCCATTATTATGAAAGTGGTTATTGATATTACATGTGATTATTAGAATAGTAGAATGTCCATGTGAATAAGTAAATGGAATTATTTCATTTTATTTTTTCCATATTATTCTGAAGTTCAAGTTTAAAAGGCTTTTGTTTTAGTTATACATTTACTTAAATGTTTATGTTTAATTATGAATGCTTCCTCTTTATTGTTTTCCTTACTGAGCATCTGAGCTCACCCCTTCCAATATATTAATTTTTCGAAGATGTGAAGAAGTATATTATGAATGACCTGCAGGGATAGAATGAGGGGATATGAAGACAAGATGTTGTTGTAGTTTTTTTACTTTATAATGTAATTTAAGACTTAAGAATGTTTCTAGTGTTTCCAAGGATACTAAACTAATCAGTCTTTTGAGACATGATTTTTTGTGATCATGCAAATGTTATGCAATAATGCACTGATTCTGGTTAACTGGGTTCGGGGCGTTACACCAATGTTAAATGTGTTCTCTTTAATGAAATATTAATAGGTAGATGTTTTTAAATATTCACTAATTTTTTGAAATATATTTAAAAAAATTCTATTTTTAAGGATACTCTTTATAAAATATAGAAAATATAGAATCCTATAATTGGTTTTTAAGAGTATTTGTATTAATAGTTCAGATTCTGAATACTAATGATTCATAATTACATTTTGAATCCAAATTAGATAATGAAATTTTCCAGGGAAATATAATACATTGAACTCAATTATTGTTTATAAAGAAACTAGTATCTATAGACTCCATCCATGTATTTTTTTAAATTATATATTGTAACAGAAATTTTATTTGGAATACATTGAGTAAGAGTATTGAGATTTCATGATTGGTGAAACTGAAAATTTTGAGTTGTATGAATCTACCAAGTGAAAGATTAGAACTCATGAAAAAACATTAAATTTTTGCAAAGATCATCCATTGATACAAACTATTAGTACCTAGCCTTAAATAATTCATAATATTTAGTTTAATGTGAATAAATAATTCTATTACATTTTTCTATCTTCTTAGATTTAGATTTAATGTGTATTTTGGAAAATCTCATACATAAATGTAGTAAAATAGTACAATGTGGACACTTCTGATTAGTATCAAATTTTCCATAATATTAAACATTTAATATAAATAATGATTTTTTTTTTTTGTAAAATATCAATGACAATCAAAAAAAATTATTCCATTACATTTATATTACATAAACATTATGTTTTTTTAAACATGGGTTGATCAGAGAAGCTCAGAAAATGAAATAAAATGATAGGAAACAATTATTTCATTAAAAACTTTAAAAAGAATAAAATATTTGATTTTAAATTAGTTTTATTCGGTTAAATGATATAAAATAATTTTACATGAAAATATATACATATTTGACTCAAATAAATACATGAAAACCCATGGAAATTAACTAAAACTAATATTTTGAGACTTATAGCGTTATATTAAACAAAATTCTAATACCCTTAAATGGGAATAACCTTTTGGCCGACTTCCAATATAATCATTACCTAAATAATTATTATATAAGGACGATAATTTTACTATAATAGTAGAAGAATTGTAGCATCGGTAGAGCTTTAGTGGTGGAGGGAACTGTAATAGGAATTATAGATTGGGAAGCACTGTAGTGAGTACTATATTATCTTGGATTTAATGGTAGAACAATTCCATGGTGGATTTTCAGATAAAAATTATGGGCTTATTGGGCATTTAATGTTCTTTCATGACCATTGGGAATATGATCCATATGATAGAATTCATACCCACTATGCCTACGATCCATGTATTGAATATATAAAGGATTTTTGGGTGGTTTATCCCATCATAGGAGGTGATATGGCTTGCCATTACATCCTGTGTGTGAGGTGTGTCTGTGTTTAATTATAATTGTACCCCCATGATAATAATTTATATGGTTATATATAATGAGTCTCACCCCGTCCAATAAGAATAATTATGATCACTAGTGATCAATAAAGGAAATTAACCCTTTTTATAAGATGTATCGGTCCCAAACACTTCATATAATTCTCTTCTACCATAATATGAATTTAAAATTTCATCAAAAAAACATTAATTTGTTTACGTTTCTTGAATTATTACAATGTTTTTTGGGATAAAATACTGGGTAATAATTTTATTTGGATATTAAAGATGCTTTCTATATGTAAATATGTATTTTTTATGTATGGTTTCTGGGTTGATCCCAACTCCGAATGTGAATAAACATTAAAAGAAAAGTATCATAATATTTCATTCATTTAAATTCAAGAGGTGAAAACATTAAAACAATTTAAATTATGCTTTACTTATCTTAATTAAAAAACAAGTCTTAGAAGAAAAAGGGATGTGTTAGTTAAATCTAATGAATATTATATATTAACATGGACAAGTTTTTTTTTCATAAATATGAGACATTATAAAATATTATTTCATATTAGAAATTGATTGAAAAAAAAATCATCTGACTATATCAATTAGAAATGATATATAACGTGAGTTCTATAATATATTATTTGATAAAAAATATTGATAATGGTTTTAGTCATCCATTTTCATCCACTAGGACTAAAAAAAATGGAGGGATAAAAAATAGAAATTATAGGAAAACATCATGAAAATCGTAAATGTGTTGTCCTTATCCAATTGTTTAGAGTTCATTGTTTTTAAATATTCATTATTGTTTTGTAATATAATTACACATTTTCAAATTATTAATGGATTATACATATCAAATTTGGGAAGTATGGAAGCCTCGAATAGGTTTTTATGATTATTTGGATGAAAAGTTCATATTAATAATAATAATGATTCATAATTTATTATTTATTAAAATTTCTACAATGCTGTTTTCTAAGGTAAAATAATTCATGGAAGTCATTTATAGTTTATAAAAAATTAAAAGTTTTATAATAAAACAACATTAATATTTATGAAAATTATATAGTGGAAATGATGATTTATTTAATACAGTTTGAGGAAGATTTTATAGATTTCATCATTTTTTAAACTGAAAATTTTGAGTTGGTTAAATCTATCATGTGGGATATTACCAATAATGTACCAAAATTAAATTTTTATAAAGATCATCCAGTTGAATAATTAATAAGTGATATAACTACTTATGATGAATCCATATATTAATTATAAATGTTCTGGCCACATCATGCATCTATTTATGATTTGTTTCCACAAAATATTTATGAAACATTTTCTAAATAAAACATGATTATATAAATTATTTTATAAGTATAATAATTTAATTTTATTTCATTCTATAAATCCAGTATGGTTAAAAATATTATTGAAACCAAATAGATATTAAGAAACATGTTTGTTGAGGGTATTATAATAAATACAAACAAGTCTAGGATCTTGAATTAATGTTAAAACTAGGACAAAATAATTGACATTAAAGATTATTTTTCTACAATTACATGATATTAATATATAATGGTTTTTGGGTAGATACATCTCATTTTGGAATTAATAATTTTCCAATGGTTGTAAAAAAATTAATTTATGATTGTCTATATTTCCAACATAATTTATATAGTGATACATCTAGGTTTTATGAATGATTGTTAATAAAATAATGTTTTGGTACACTGAAAATAAAATTATGTTCTAAAACAATCTCAAGGAGATTAGTATTAGATGAATCCTTAAATTCAATAAAATAATCGGGTTGGTAAGTGAAAATTTGATCCAACCTTATTCATAAATAAAACATCATATTATATTTTTATTTTCTCAAAAATATTTCATTTATGTTTTATTTGCTTTATTAGGTGATATAATTTGTTATGAATTTTCATTATTAATGTTTTAATAGTTTAAAATAAGACTTATGGATTGAAATAGTATCTTTTGGGTTTGAAAATAATTTTGATAAAAGATTGTATCATCCTTAATCAAAATAAATATAAAAAAACATTTGTCAACGGGATTGGTCATGATAATTATAAAATATCTTATATTCTAATGAATATTTCTTATTTGATTGAATATGATGAATCATGAAAAAATATTGAAAATAAAATGACATTCACCATTATTCAAAAATTAAATTATTTTAATGAGTCTATTGAAGAATATATATTTTTTAAATGTGATAGATTGAAAAATTATCATAAGGAATATAATATATAATAATTTTATATAGTAACTAGTTTTGTAATTAATTTTGTGAATATTCAATTATTTTACCCTCCTCATACAATATTTGAGGTAAATAGATTTTAATATTATCATTTTGTAGTTGAAAATAGATAAAAAAATATATAATGGAATGTATCACATTCATGGTAAATGTTTTGTCTATATGGCTTTAAAGATACAAAATTTAGGCAATTTATCTACATACGAATGTGAGTTTATTTTCACAAAATATTATTGTTCATGTTTTTCAATGATTAAAAGAATAATTAAATATTTTGGTATAATTGTTTTAAAAAAAGTCAGATATATTGTGATAATAATTCTATAATTTCTATTTTAAAAATACATTATATAATAATAGGAAATAATTATTTAATATAAAAAAATTTTTACAGAACATGTTCAAAAAATAAATACTATATGATAATGTTTTTTTACATAAGGTTAACATGAATATTTATTTACTAAACTACTTTATTATTCTATTTTTGATAAAATCAAATAAGAACATTAAAATATCTATATTTCATCATAAAATATATAATACTTCAAAAATTATATGTATGAGATACAATTAGATTATTATAGGATTAAACACATTGATTTCATGTATAAATTATTTTTAGATTAGTTTCAAAAATTAAATATTATTTTAGAAAATATTTATATAGAATATGAAAATTATGAAATTTTTAATAAACCCCTAGCTTTCCTGAATTTATATAAAATCAAATTTTAATATGTAAAGATGAAAATATAATGAAAAAAATATATAGGTGGAACTTGATGTGTATTTTTATATAAATATTAACTAGTTCTCTTTTTCTTGTGTAAATAATTTATCTATTTTATATATAGTTTATCACACTAATGTATTCTTAGTCAGATGTATTTTATTTAACTCTTTTTAAATAATTATATACATCCTTGAAAAACATTAACTTTTTACATGGATTCTAATATCCTATCCAATACCATTAATAAATAATTTATACTATTATACACAACTATATTTTTATTCCCACAGATACTTTTTTTAAATGTATGAATTTATAGGAATCTGAATATGCAATTTATATTACATTTTGTGTTATTTTTTCTCTAATTAATAATTAACGGAGAGATTTTCATGTTACATGTTGAGATTATAAGGGTCAGTTTCTATCCTAATTATTCTTTAGGGAGGGATTTCAATGTTAAATTTTATGGGGAGCATCTTTATCAATTATCTATTAATACATTTGTGGATATTTTAACATAATATTTTTGATCAAAAATAAATAAGGGGATAAATTTTGGATTTTTAATTTTTATTGTAATTACTAACTCAGGGGTGAATTTTGAGTACCTCCATGAACTTCATTGTTTTTTTTATTTTTTGATAATTAAATAATTATAAATTTTTTATGGAGAAAAATAATTTAAAAAATTGGTTTTTAATTCATATGGTGTTTTCAATTATTGGAATTTAATTGATATTTTTGAAATGTCTGGATGCAACCATGAGTTAAAACATTACATATTGTTGAAGTGTACCTCAGTACAAGTTTTACAATGCCCGGATGTGACCCTATTATGATGTGTCCTTGAGTGAAAATTTCACACATTTTACAAGTGAGTTCCTCTAGAATAAACCTTGAGTAATAATTATAAAAAAAATCTAAATATGACCACGTAAAAAAACACCACCTCAGGATGAAGATGTAACTGACCAGATTAATAAAAACAATGTCTCCTCCTAAAGAAAAATATATTACCATGTGAAGAAAAATATAATGGATGAATGAATAAAATTGATGTGACAGAAATAAAACAATAAAATGGATACACAAATTAAAATCCAATGATCATTAGAAGAAAAATGACCACACCTAATTATAAAAAGACAATGTGATGTAATGAAGAAAAATTTTGTGGCCGCAAGTTGAAATTTATTTATATTTTTTAACATAACATATGAAATATGCACACTTATTGAATTTCTGGAATTTTATTTCAAAACATTTTTTGTTTTATTTATACTTTTAAATTTATTGTTACAGTTTTTTCATGTACTGTCCTTCATTTTCATGGATGTATGAACAATTTTTTTTAAAATTAAAATTCACTAGTTATATAATAATGAGACTAGATGGATATAGAGTTCTATGGGAGATCTATATCTTATTCTTGGTCAAGAGATATGAATTTTAGGAGGACATGTAGAACTACACCATTAGCACATTGTTAGGGATTACAATGAGACTCAACCATGTGGGAACTCAATGGGAAAGTGGAGTCTGCAAGATGTGTCTATAATAGAGTGGGACATGGAACGTGATCATATAAAATTTATCAGAAAATCCATAGATACATTTAACATGGGATTTTCATAGTTATTAATGTAGTACAGATAACCCCTGTGAGGGATCCCTATATATAGTGTGTGGTAAATTATTAGTTCATGTTTTGGCCAAATATGTGTCCCAATACATAATGTACGTATGTACATTTCTCCTCATTATGTTATGAATCCAAAAATACATCTTCCAACAATTTTTTCCAATAGATCGTGCATCAGGAGAACCTCCTCCTCCTCTTCCAAGGGATTGTGTTTCCTATTTTGTTCATCATCTATTACCTCCATCATCATATGCATTGGAATTTTATTGGTGAGGTATTCAACTATATTCCGTCCATTTCTATTATATCATTCAATAATTTTTTACATTTTTTGTATGGAAACATTTTACTTATTATATTATAGAATTTGATGATTCCTATGATCCCTTTAATTATACATAGATTCAAGGGATGAATATGGATGAAGAGAGTATTGATAGACCAATGTAGGTGTTGTGGGTTCATTCCCTCATGTTTTATTGATTATATGTTAGGAACCCTTTATCCACTCTTCAAAGAATTCCAATAAAACAATTAATATTTTTATTCAATTAGATGGTATAATTTACCATGAATGATAGAACACTAGATTGTAGAAAATCAACACTTCAATTGATCACCATGACATGAGACATTCCAATGGGAGTTCCTTCCTTACTATCCCAATATATATTTATTAATATTTTTAAGAATATCATGATTTGTTATTCATATAATTATTTTTTCTGAATATAATTAAGAGGAATTATTGGATATGTGTTAGTCCCCTCCTTTTATTCCATAATTGAATTTCTTTAATATCATAAATTGGATACCATATTAATATAAAATAAATTATTTCCTTAGAAAATGGTATGACCATGGTAGCTATATAAAAACCTATTTAATGTTGAGGTAAAGACAATGGTCTTGATTTAAAAACACAATGGATGGAATCATCTTGTATTATAGATAAAAATTTATAAAATAAATTTAAATATGATATGGTAGATATTAATTATTCCTTTTAGGGTATCATCATGTTTTTTTATACTATCATATGAGTGATATTAATTCGCTTTGGGTGACATAATGAATTGTCTCAGTGGAGATATAGGGTTGTATCATTCCATGACTGAGACCTGAAATCTTATTAGATTGTAATGGCCCAAACCCAACGCCCACTAATTTGGTTCCCTAATATTGGTCATCATATGACCTATGTGAACCTACCTGCATGCTAGAGGTTTTTGACTAGAAATTAGGGTATGATAAGTAATATGGGGATATTATAACCAATTTTCCATATTAATTCACATAAAATGAAAATAATTGTGGATAAAAGATAATGTAACCAATGAAAATTTATAATCAACATCTCATAAAACAGGGCACAAATCAATACTAAAAAATTATTCCTCATCAGAGAAGTATTGTCACTAGTGAATGAAACCCCAAAATAATGATAATTGATGATTGCCCAAAAATAGTTCTTACACCATGTCTAAAACCCAATAAATTTACATCCCAAGCCTAAATAAAGTCCCTATAATGGGGCCATTGCCCCTAACCTTATGTAAATTCATGAAATTTGCTCAGGTACCCAATATAACCCAAGAAGGGTGTGGTTACAAATTTATATCCCACTGCCAACTATGTCTATAAATTATTAAGTCAAAGAAGATAATAAATGTTAAAAATAAATAAATTCCATGGTAACAAAATTATAAAATGAGTTATATTTGCTAACATTATAGACATAATCAATTTCCATCATCATAGTCATTTCAGAAATTAAGATATCTTCATCGCTAAACTCATCTTCATCATGTGTTCTATGAGTTACGAATTTAAATCATTCACACAAGGGTTTAAGGAATTCATAATTATGTATAAATTTATTAAGTCATGTCTTTATCTCACTAGGGATAACTAGGTAACAATTAATAAATCTCACTGTCCTTGGATCCTTATTCACAGTAGAATCATCAAATGTAACCATTAGGCTCATAGAGAATCAGTCAGACCCTCGAACTAATGAATTGTTGGGTGGGTTTAGAGTTACAATACAACATGAACCAGGGGTGGAGCCTCATTCCTTTATCCAACCTCTATGCCATGTGCACACGATTATATATATATATATATATATACATTCACCACACATAAAATATCACAACCAAACACAAACTATACTAATAAAAATCACAATCCTGAAAATTCATCGTGGGATAATCATTATCCCAAATACCCATTACCACTTTTCCATTTACATTACATTTTTATTTACTGTAATTCCCATTTATTAGCCCTTAAATTATTATGAATATTCAATATTTCTTATACATTAACCCATACAACATATTCAAACCTTTTTATATTTTAACTCACATAAACCGTACATCATTTCACATGTATTAATGCCCTTAGACATCTCATGTACATATCAAAATCTATTTAGCACATTACAAATAACCCCTTTTTGTCATTATTGACCCTAGGAACAAGTACCATATTTACTTTTATCAACAAAAATACCCACAATATCAATATCTCTATTGGATATACATAATCACATGTCAATTCTATACATATCCTCACCAATATATAGGTATGGGAAGGTCAGCACACTACATGGGTGGCCTGAAATCCATAAAATTTTTCTCAATGCATCCCATGAGGATAACGAGGGGTTCAATTCAGTGATTTGATGATAATTTTACAAAATATCACTAATCGGATCAAAATAATTACAATTAGTAACCATGAATTAAACTAAACATGCACAAATATACAAAATTAATGTTAGATAGAACTTGTAGACCACATATCTAGAATTTAAGGATGAAATCACTCCAAACCATAAAAATTGATCTAGATACTAGCACCAATTGTATCCTAAACCTATATTCT
This sequence comes from Viscum album, assembly GCA_963277665.1. Lineage (NCBI taxonomy): Eukaryota > Viridiplantae > Streptophyta > Magnoliopsida > Santalales > Viscaceae > Viscum > Viscum album. The sequence continues at coordinate 1,311,964,414 of OY728126.1, read as the reverse complement.
TGTACAAGAATAGGGGTTTGTGGCTTCTGTTGAGGATTTCCACTACTACAAGTGCTAATATGAAAATGAGACCAATGGAGAGGATTATACTAACCCTGAGTTTGATCTGCAACAAAAAGTACTTCATGTAGCCTAGAAATGAGCTAAATAGAGAATTGGGAGATCATGATGATTTAAGTGTTTCACTAGGGCTGGAGGTAGGATAATGGGGAGAAAAATAAGGTGGAACTTAAAAACAGAATACAGAAAAATTGTAAATTTGTTATCTTTTAATTAGGCACAATATTTGTCACATCATGCGTAAATGATACCCCAATTATTATCTATGGGATGTTTGGTTTCACAGTTACCTGGGAAACCCTGTGTGTTTTTGAAACCATGAACCTTCCATGAAGAACACCACTATTTAAGGTTTATCAATTTTTTGGGAAGGATGAAATATTAACATAACAATGTGCCAACCATGTGACTTGTACATGTTAGACTAGTTTCCCTCATTCAATTTCCCATACCCATGGAACACCCATGAGTCCGCACACACTATTATAAAAAAATTCATTTACGAAATCTACAGATTGAGACAATAGTGATACAAACTAAACAAATTCACAAACTCTATACTCTTGCAACATCCCCACCATATACAGGATCATCCTCATGTTTTTCTCCAAACTATCATAGTTTTTTTGATGAAAATTGATCAGGATACTGGGCCCCCACATTCGATTACAACTCCTATGTTTAATCTTTGAAAACTCAAATGATACCATAGAATTTAAACTAAAGACACACTATTTCCCCAAAATAATTTCTCTATTTGATCCATAAGACACGTCAGATACATTTCAAAGGACAAATAAGTGTTAGTCTCAACATCCTCAACGTTAACCCCATGATATGGATCAGAGTGATACTTACATAGTAGTGAACTATAAAAAACATCATTCATTCCAATATAATTCCATGTAAAACCCAATCAGTAAGACACATGTTCTATCCTCTCCAAAAACTCAAATGTCACTACATTCCTCAGTGCTACCTTCCATGTTTGTAAATTTGAGGGTTACCCAGCCTTAGTGACACCCGAAGAAACATACTATCACCCACCAAGAATTCATGAGATCTAAAATGTTTATCTTCATATGATTTATTCCCACTATGATTATTTTTCTTATATTTTTTAATCAAATTGACATTTGGTGATGACTCTTATGTGACACTTAGTCCCAAAAATTCATCATCTTCGTCATCTATTTAACACAATAGAAATATATATGGTCTCCCACAAAGTACCTCAAACAATGTTCTGTGTATCACACCTTGGAAACTATTGTGTTATCAAAATTAAAAAATTGATAAGTTTTTATCCTAAAAACCACCAAATTATAGAACACAAGCCCTTAACATACCCTATAACACTAGTTTTGTATTTTCTAACTTCCTATCCTTCTGTTTGTGAGATAGTGCAGTTCCATGGTGTACTGGGAACTATTTCAGAATGGTAAATTGATGAAAAAACCCACTTGGGTGCTGATGATTCACCTTGACCGGCAAATAGGTAAGGAATCCCAACACAAATCTAGCAACCACTTTCTTCGTTCTCATCCACCAGTATTGCCTATATATATCAATAAATACATTATTTAAACTAGGACTAACTACATACATTGATTCATGAAACTCGTTAACCAAAATGTTTTGAACACCCACATGAAAAAACCACAAGGCCACAAACATTGTCAATCCCATCATGACCAATATCCCAATTAGAAGGTGACTACAAACCTTTATGATTTACTTTATACCAAAACACTCCAAATCATCACGATGATACTCCTTAACCCAAATAAAAAATGGGCTCTGCTTATAATGATGGAAGGGTAATTTTCACATTCCCCTCTTCTACCTATAGATGCATCTCAACAAACAAATTTGTCATCATCCAATTAAAACTAGATTCTTGAACTACCTGACGTTGTGTTTTCCAACTCAATGTATCTACAACAATATTCCCTTTTCATTTTGTATTATCCAAATTAATATGGAAGGATTGTAGGTACATGACCAATCTTTGATGCCTAATATTTAGGTCATGTTTGGAGAAGATGTACAGAAGTCTTTTTTGGTCGTTAAACATTATGAACCCCTATCCCTACCAATAATACATCCATAATGTAAAATAGTACACCTCCATGGCCAACTCTTGATAATGAGTGTGTTATTTTCATTAAATAATCCTCAAAAGTCATGGCCCTAATGCAACAATACAACTATCCTACATCAAGACAACAACAATAACTATGTATGATGCATCGAAGAACATGTTTTACCTCCTACATAGTTTTCTTAAGATCAGGATTGGTACAGTCATCAAACTCTTCCCCAACTCTTGAAGATCCATATCGTTTTCCTTAGACAATTTTCATAACACCCTGAGATTTTATAATTTATTTTCCTATTAATTTACTAATTTTATATTTTCACTTCATGAAATAGTAAATATATATTTTCTTATTATATAATAGAAATATGATTTGGATTATTTCATATGCAACATTATGCAAAGCATGCACTATATGCAACACCGACTAGGCTTGCATTACAAACAACACTGACTTGGCTTGCGTTTCATGCAACAAAGTGTTTTTGTGAAAAAACATAGTACTATTATAATTATATGAATAATATATTTAAAACATAGCTGTTAAAAATTTAATATGAATAATATTATGTATTTTTTAATATTATTTGTAACTTGTTTGATAATGAAAAATATAATTTCAACATTAACTTTTATATGATTAAAATGAATATTTTCTACAATTAATGGTTTTCCGTGTCCTTCAATGTAAGATAACAAAAATAATTTTACATACTTATATAAATTTATTTGGAAAAATAAAAATAATTTTTTAACTCGAAATATCAAAATTAGGTTATGGTTATTTTTTATAATTTTTCTGAAATGATTCAATTTGTGATATACAATGAAAAATACTCTATAGTAGTTAAAAAACAAACTTATTCATTTAAATAATTATTTATTAACTAAATTAGTTGTAAATTTCCAATCGATAAATAATACATATATAAATCAAGTGTAAGTCGTTGGAATAATTTTATAATATAACCAGATATGAAAAATTATTGATCTTCTGAATGTCTCTTTTACCCACCTTCTAACCATATTTGAAGGATTAGCAGTAAACATAATTTTATAGCTTATGTGAATTATATTTCAAAAAATAGACATACATTTATTTAAATGGTATAAAAAATGTTGACTAATATGATCAAAATAATTTTTGGTGACTAATAACTTCGTTAATTTTATTAACCATAGTTAAAGAAAAATAGGGAAATTGAATAGTAAAACATATATTATAATTACCCTAACAAATTCCCAAATTTTATTGGATAAGTTATATTCAATAAAATGAAAATATTTTGAAGAAAATACAATCCTTTGTATGCCACATGTGTATGATTAAGAAATTTACTATATTGTATTTGAAGAAGAGTTAAATGTGTCATATTAAAATTTTAATAAAAAATAATTTTTAAGATAGATATATACATTAGATAAACTATTCTATAATTAATAATATGAATTTTATGATATTTATGATATTTATTTTCATCATGATATTTTATTTTTTTACAGAAGAATTAACTTAATTAATGGCTTGTATAATAATGATGATGTAATTGTTTAATTAATAATGATATCAAATAAATGATATTAAAAATATTAAAATAACTATAATTTTACTTAATTAATGACATAGAAAGATTATATAGAAATATGAAACATTTTTCTAACATATATGATGTATTTATTTCAATTTATCAGGTTGGTTAGATATTTTTACAAACAAAAATATTGAATAGTTTCAAAATTAAAATAAATTATACTTTAAAATGAATAATATTTTATTAAATGTTATAAAATTCATCAAAATATTTGGGTCATCCAAATAACATTAATAGTGTAAAATACTTTATAAATGATCCAATTGTGGGTTTTGGGCATTTTATAGTCACTATGTTAACCATATAATTTAAAGAAAACAAGATGTCACAATTAAATTATTTTAGTTTACACACATTTAAATCCAAATAATAAGGTTAATTATAAGAGATAAACCTTTATATAATTAATTGGTTAAAATTATTACTACCCATCCTCATATAATTTCCTAAATAACTCACTTTTGAGCTATCTGAAATTAAAAATTGATTTGTAATAAATTAATACTTTTATATTTTTTTACAGTGTCCCCCTATTAAAGGGAACCTCTCATTCTCTATTATATAAAACAATAAATATTTATGAATCAGAAAACACCTGAACATTTATACTCACAAATTTCCTCCATTAATTTTAGAATCCTTAACATGGGCATAAGTCCACTAATGTAATCTTATTGATACAAACTAAAAGGAATTAACTGATTTGGAGGAAATGTCTTCTCTCAAGGTCATTTACTTTATTTTTCTTCTCCACCCCACCTCTCTTTTTACTCCATTATTTTATGACAAAATAATTATCCTCAATAAAAAAGGATTTTATTATTTCTATTTTTCAATCTACTCATACAGACAACTCCATCTAATGGACATCTAACATACTATTTCCTCGTACGACAAACCATTGTCTCACGAAACGATGTTTGTTAATTTTTTCCATTTAAACCAATTATGGTGGCTATTAAGATGGAAAATATTTATATATATTTTATATATAATAATTATTATCTATTTATGATCTCTTATTCAATATTATAAAATAATTTTTTTTTTACTTTCTATTTGTTGTTAGTACGATAATCTCATTTGAGGAAGTGCGGACTACCACCCATTCTTAGTGATGTGATTCGTTCACGCACCCCATAGAATGTATTAATGATGGGTTTCGTGAACCTATATGATATATAATATATAATAATTAGAAAAATATTGTGATATAAACATACATACATATATTTACATATTTCATTTACATACTTTCTTCGAATATGAAAATTAAAATTGAAACAATGTTATTGTATAAATACAACTTACCATCTCAATGAATAGTGTATTGCATTTCATGATTATTTATGCTATAAATTATTTTAATTTTAATATACATGATAAAAATGATATTTATATGATAATTTACATTCTGGAATCATTATATAAGTATAAAGACCAATGAAATGAGCAATTTAAACACATACGAAGAACAAAATGAATAATGCCCAAAGTGAACCCTGGCCATATGATAGTTAACAAGAGGATAATATAAGGTCATAATAAAAAAAATAAGTGGTATTAGATATAAATATATGATTATATAAATATATTATAAAAAACTTATATTTATTATAATAGAATCTTTGTTGAGTAATAAAATAGTCCATACATATGGTAAGGGTATTTTTGTCTCACCTTTATTTTTTGCGAGACATGAGACTCATAGACAAAATGATTCTACTAAGTGGTGTATATATATCCCATGAATGTATATTATTAGTATTAATAGATGATTTTTATATTTCTATATTTTTATTGGTATAATATTCTATTGATTATTATATGAGGAGTGATGATTTAACAATCACTTCTATATTTTGGATTTTTTTATTTAATTATTTGTTGGGTAATATTAATCATAAATTTCCATGTTTTCTAAACAAAATTCATAAAATGTTTTAATATTAAACTATGGATGTGTAATGGAATTTACTAAAAAAAATTACTTTTTTGACATGATTTTAAAGGAATATTTCTTAGGTTTTCCAAAAAAATTACTTTTTTAATTATTTGGTAAAAGTAGAGAAGAAAATTTTATTTTCACATATATGGTATGGAAATATTATTACACATTAATAAAACCATATTTCATTGAATCATAAACTAAATAATTATATGTTTTGTTTAAAAGAAAAAGTTTTGTTTTCTTGTTGGACAACATTTTGTGAAAAGAAAACTATTTCAGCAAGAAAGTGTATTTTCTTCAAGAACTGTATTAAAGTATTTTCATGATTATTTATATGTTCTTAAATTGGTTAAATTAAAATGGTTTAAAAAATGTATTATGTTTGAAAATGTTATTTTATGTAAAATTAATGATCAAAGTGTTCTTTCAAAATACTTCCCCAAATATGATGGTATTCTTTGTTATAGTTCAAGAATACCATTCTTATACTTCATCCAAATTATTTATGTTTTGATGGAATGACATTTAAATAACACATTTATTTTCATGGGTTATGATTTTGATGATATTATTATGAAAATTGCATCTCATTCCATAGGTTATGATATGATTACATGTTTATGATACCCATTCATTTCATGGGTAATGTTATTATTTTTATTGATCTTGTGCCACATGTATGTATGATTTAAATTGGAAATGGCAGGGAGCTATATCTCCCTCTCATGCCCTGGGTAAATATGGAAAACCCATGAGATATAGATTTTATACATGATCCTAATTTCTTGTTCAAAAATTATTGTGTGGACTTAGTTTTCACGTCCTTAATTCTATGTGTCATCATGGTTTGTGTGTCCATAAGTTCATGTTTTAGCCATGGTTTAATATATATAATTCTATGTGTGGGCTTGGTGTTCATGTTTATAATTATATGCGTGGACCTAGTTTTCATGTCAATATATTTATGAAATGGCCTGATTTCATCTCCATAATGAGTGAACCTATTACTATTTATACCTGTTCATAATGTTACAACTTGATTTGAATGCCATAGTTTCATTCCTTATTCTAATTTAATGATCTTATTGATTATGCTCATTCATATCCTTATGTTTAATGTTTACCTTTTATATATAGGCTATGATCTACAGATTTTATGATCACATTATCAAAACCTTATGCTCATGTTATGCTTATTCATCTCTTTTCTATACCCTTAATGACTATTTAAGCTCACCCATTTCATATGTTTCCTTTACCCGGTTTACAAATGATGGTTTTAGGTAGATTTACTAAAGTTGGAGATCTTTATGGGATATGTTTATGATATTTCACTAGAAAAGATGATTTTTTTTCTAGGTTTCCAATGTAACTAAACTTATAAATTCCTCAAGATTCTATTAATGTATTGAATAGAATATTCATGTAAAATTATGTAATGTCCTTGTATGTTATGTTTGGGATCACTATATTTGGTTGGATAGGAATGTGTTTTCTAACGATTGAAAACTACGATGTGGATTTTTTTTGCAATTCCTTGGTATATTTCAAAAGATATATCTAGTGATGAATCTAAATATTAGTATAAGGATGAATCAACATTTAGAAAAATGTCCTGGAAATTCGGTAGAGGGTATAGGGAGTGGTTATTTAGAAATACATCCCTCTGTGGATACTATTACTAGATGTGCATCTAGAACAGATGTATCTAGGGGTAATAACTCTGACAAGATATTTTTGGCCTAACTCAAGGTAATCTGGTACACGAAAAGAATACTCTCTACACACCTAGTTTAGAACACCCAGGGGATATGCTTAGGAAATTAACAAACTCATCACAAACCATCATGATAGATTTAGATATATGTTGGCTATGAATATACTATGATGAACCTAGGGTATCATATATCAAGAAAGATGTTATGATTTATAAATCCCAAAAGTAATTATTTTGAATATTATGTGGTTTTAAACAATGATAAGTAATTCTCACACTATGATTATAGTTTTAGTAAATGGAGGCAATTAGAATGAACTAGATTTATATTAATGTGATGGTTGATTTTGAGATGAGTGGTCAAGTGGGATGACCACTGAATTGAACGATGTTGTTATCATTCCTGATCAGTTATCAAGGAAAATGATTAACAAAATATACCTTAACTAACTATACAAATCTATATATAGTAGGAAAAATGAGATCACTAAGAGTTTGGATAATGAAGACCATGTAGGAAATAATATTTTGTTTCATTTGAGTCTATAATGTTGGAATAATTACCTATGTGAATGTCTTAGAGGAACAAGATGATTTTTTAACTGTGGAAAAGTAGGACATGTGGAATGTGAATGCATGGGAAAAATTAAGAGTTCTATTAATGAAATGGATGATAATATTGGACTACCTAACATATCAGCAATGGTTTAGTGTTTTATGTTTAGAGAAAATTTTCATCGTGAAACCCAGTTCCCCATGATGAAATCCCCGGTTGGGAACCATAAAAGTGGTGTGAGTAATTGTTACATTACTAATTACTAAGAGATAACAGATGAAATGTGAAATGAGAGAGGTATTATATAATAAGATGAGTTATCCCTGTTAACTGATTAATGATGAAGAAATAAATGTTTTTATGGATTGGAATTATAGAAAAACAATGTTGAATTACTTTTATGTTAGTAAGTAATAGATAAATATTTGAGGATTAGTCCACTTTAGTTTTTACAAAAGTATTTAATAACATATATTGATTGGTAGTGGGTGCTTGGTAGATTTATCAACGTACTGAGTAATATTTTTTGAAAACACATTATTAAGGGAAGGATAACCTTTAATATTATAATTATGTTTTGACAATGATATTTGGATAAAGATAGGTTGGATAAGAATAATTAAAATTGATGGTACTAGTTATCATGGAACTAATTGAGGATTTATTGACATGTGGGTCACACAATCAGGGATGAAGTTTACAACTTTTTGGACATCCGAAGAATGAAACATTCATGTTTTTAACTAGTATATATGGAAATTCATGTTATTTCCATCACGCAAGATAATACATAATGTGATTGTACACAATGTTTGAACGTGACCAACAAGTGATACAATTTTATATATAGGGGATAACAATTAAACCGAGTTAGTGACCCTTTTTTTTAGTTTTTAATTTCAATATTATAGAAGGATTGTATGTTTTTTAATTTATGTAATGTTTATGTTAGTCACAATATGTTGTTGTTTTGGAATAAAGTATTATGTAACAATAGGTCGATTTATTCATATTTGACTACATTTGATGACCTTTTTGTGGTGATAAAGATATATTGAATGAACTATAATTAGATTTATGGGTCACATGCTATCCAAAAACATCAAGAATAAAAAATTCAACATAATTTATTTGAATAAAATACAAAAAAGAAATTTTTAAAGGCATGACCAACTGAGAGATTTTACTGAAATCAAGTAAATATTTCTTCTCATTTTCTTCAAGTTCAAGAAAAAAGATCATGAAAAAATAAAATTTTATCCAAGTATATACTTAAATGATGAATCATATGGTCATATAGATCATCAATGATTTATGAATTTTTAATTTTAACATTCTGATAATGTTATACTTTATCACCCTCCATCAGAACATGATAGTTCTATTTTTCTTCCATATATATGTTTTCACTTCCGACCAGTGTTCTCTTATATAGAACCCAATGATGAGTTAAATTGGTTAATCGTTATGTTTTTAGAATTCATTTGTAAAAAGAAGTTTTTGTATCCATTATTACAATGTGGGTTTCTATAAATAAAACTTTAAATTAATATAACATTTATTACCTAGTTGAATATTGATGGAAGAATACTTTTTAAAGTGGTTTGAATTTAACACCCTGAGGTTTTGTAATTTTTATTTTATAATTAATATAATCTTTTATTATTTTCACTTAATTAAAAAATGAATATAGATCTTGTTTTTTATATAATGGCTATATGTTATGGATTATGTTATATGAAACACCATGTGAATACTTCACTACATGAAACACCTACTTGTCTTGCATTACACGCAACACCAACTTGGCTTGCATTGCGTGAAATATTGAGTTTCTATGAAACAACACTAAACTATTATAATTTTTAAAATAATATGTTACAACCTATATATTAATCATATAAAATGAATAGTAATAAATAATTTTTAAATATTACATATAATGTTTGTTATAATTACACTTATAATTTCTCGTAAAATAATTAAATGTTTAAAAATTCTATTTTATAAAATGAACTCTTCTTCATGTCCATGTTGAAAAATTAATAGAACTAATATTACATACTAATAAATATTTATCGTGATAAATTTTTAATTTTTTTAATTCATAATATCAATATTAGCATAGGGTAATTTTTTGTATTTTTTGAGAAGTTTCAATTTTGATAAATAGTGAAAAATTTTATAGAGTTGTTAAAAACTGAATTCTTCATTTTAAAATATATTTTTAGTTTAGATTTAATTTAAATTAAAAATATAAAAATAATAAATCTATTATTATAATTTAGATCATTGTAATCATTATTATAATATAATTATATATATGAAATTATGGGACTTTCGATTGTCTCTTTTATCTGCCTACTGGCCACAGTTACGGGCATAACCGTAAATGTAAGTTTACAAATTTGGAGAATTGAATTTTTAACAATATATATACATTGATATAATCAGTATAAAAAGTAATTTCTAATAGGATCCAAATAATTTTTGGCAAATAATAAAATTTTGAATTATAATTTTCATGGTCAAAGGGAAATAGGGTAATTAAAGGTAAAAATAACACTATAATCAAACTATAACTTTTCATAATTTCATTATATAAGTGTTTTTTAACCCAAATAAATAATTGGTTAAAAATATGATTCATTTTAAGCTAATTTTATAAGATTAGGACTTTTCTTTTATTTTATTTAACTAACTAAATTTTGACATTGGATTATATGTATCTTTAAAATAAAAAAAATCAAATAAATTTTAATATGGGGTTATATTTAATATAAATTCTAGTATATTTATTCAGGATAAATATAATAAATTTATCATCATAATGATATTTTATTTTGTATTGGAGAAGATATAACTTAATTAAAGTCCGGTATAATAATGATTAAGTATTTGTTTAATAAAGTAAGATATCAAAGAAATGATTTTAAAAATATTTGAATAAATAAAATTTGAATTAGTTAATGAAATAAACAAGTCTGTTGTAATATTAGACCACATATTAATACATATGATGTATTGGTTTTAATTTTTCATCTTTTATTGGTATTTCTAAAAATGAAAATATCCAATAGTATCAAAAATAGACATAAATTACAATACAAAAAAATAATAATTTAATAAATGTTATAAAAAATATATAAGTATCATCCAAATGAAGTTTATTGTTTTCAAGATATCATTAATTATCCCTTAGGTTTTTTTTGGAATTTTATAGTTACTATATTACCCCAATAGTGTAGAAAAACAATTTTTCACGGTAAAAGATAAATTATTTAACTAATGGTTAATGCCCTAAGATAAGGTTAATTCAATGACCTAAACTTGTCAAAAATTCATTGTTTGTAGTGGATTTAGACTCACCCACAAATATATATTTAAATAATTATATTACTATCTATTTGAAATTGAAAGTCATTTTTATGAAAAATTAATAGTTTTGGAGTTTCCTAAAGTGCCCCACCTCCCTCTTATAAACGGGAAACATCTCCTTATCTTTTATTCAAACATATAAAGCATTTTTTCTCAGAAAAACCATGACCATTTTTCGTTAAAAAATATCTCTGTTACATCTATAATCATTACCTTTTGAATAATTAAACTCAAGTAATTCTTTTTTCCCAAACCAAAAGGAATTATCCGATTAAGAGGTAATATCTTGTCTCAAGATCCTATAATTTATTTTCTTTCTACAACCCCATGCTCTATCTTTGTCCAATTATTTTATGAAAAAAAGTATCATAAATATATTAGTATGTTTTAATGGTAATATTTTGGTTTAAAAATAAACCCAACTCAATCTAATGGATATCTAACATTCTGTTTATACGTAAGGAAAAATACTGCCGCATGAAACTATGATTGTTCATTATTTTCTATTACCACCAATCATAGTGGAAATAATTGTGGAAAAGATTTATATATATATATATATATTATTTATTATTTATTATGTTCTCATTGTTGTGTATTCATTTTTACAATATATACCATTTTACATTCCATTTTGTGTTAACACGATAATATTGTTTGAAGAAGTGTGGGCTACCACACCCACTTAGCAATATTCTTCACTCACACACCACATGGAATGTATTAAGGATTTTCTTTAGTGAACCTATATGATATATATGATATAATAATTCTACGTGAGTATTCCATTTCATTATTTATGAAATTTATTATTTTAATAAAAATATATGGTATATAAATAATATTTATACCATGATTTACATTTTTTAATCAAGATATAAGTACAAAGAACAATAAAATATCACATTTACACACATGTGATGAACATAAAGAATATTAACCAAAGTGAAACCATAACATATGATAATTAGAACGTGGGTAATATAATTTCATACAAATCTTATTTGGTATTAGATATATGAATATTATAATATAAATAAGTATAATTAAATTATATTTATTATATAGGAATCTTATTCTAGTATGAAGAGAGTCAAGACAAAAGGTAAGGGGTTTTTTGTCTCACCTTTATCTCGATGAGACACATGCCTCACACACTACTTTTTTCTTCAACGTGGTGTATATAATACCCATGTATTTATTTCTAGTCTTATCTATAATATTATGATATTTCCACATTCTAATGTGCATAAAATTATTTTTATTATTAATTGATGAGTGCTAATTTCAAAATCACTTCCCTGTTTGATATTGTTTCATTATAAGTATATATTTTGTAATATTTATCATTCATATCCATGTTCTTAAAAAAATTCATAAAATGTTTTATTATTATTATATGGACGTTTAAATGATTTTTTACCGTATTTTGACTCTTTACAACATGTTTTGAATTGAATCATTGTTTCATTATTCAGATGTTGTTATTTTTGAAATTTCTATTAAAAGTTTGAGAAGAATGTTTTATTTTAGGTTATATGGAATGGACAAACTTTTATGCTTCCATAACACCTTATTTCCTTGAAACCTCCCATACATTATTACATGTTTATTTTCAAATAAAATGTTTTCTTTTAAAATCATATTACATTTTTAGAATATAAATCTATTTGAGAAAAGAGGGTGTGTTTTCTTCAAGAACTGTATTAAATGATTTTAATGAATCGAGTATATGTTTTCAAATCGGTTTAAATTAATAGTTTTTTAAAAAAATTTATTGATTTAAAAATAATTTTTTTAAGAAACATTGGTGTTCCAAGTGATCTTTCAAAATCGTTCCCCACCTACTATAACATACTTTGTTATAGTTCCTGAATAACATTCATATTCATTCTTCGAATGGTTTATGCATTGATGGAATGATTTTTAATAAACCAACATATTTTAAAGGCTTTTAATTTTGAGAAAATGAATATGAAACACATATCTTCTTCCATAGGTTCTGATATCGTTACATTTTTATGTAACCCATTTCATTTCAAGGGTTATGTTATTTTTTTAATGATCTTGTGGCACATTTATGAATGATTTCATTATGAGATGGGTGAGACCTATATCACCCACATATTCATTGGATAAGGATTGAAAGAACATGAGATATATATGTTATACATGATCCATATTTCATGTTCACAATTCTATGTGTGGACCTATTATTCATGTCCATTATTTTATTTTTGGCCATGGTTTTAATATGCATTATCCTAGGTTTGGGCTGAATTTTATATCCATGACTCTATGTGTGTACTTGGTTTTCGTGTAAATTTGTTAATGAAGGGTCAGATTTAATGTCCTTAATGAGTGAACTTGTTACTATTTATACATGTTCACAATGTTACAAGTCAATATGTATTCTACAATTTCATTCCTTATGTCAATTTCATGATATTATTGATTATGTTCCACCATTTTCATATGATTCAGGTTTAACTTTGATATGAAGGTTATGATATTATAATGTTATGATCACGTTCTAAACCCCTTATTCTCATGTTATTCTCATATATCTGTATTGTTTAAACTTGCTAATAATTCTATCACACCTGTAATGCCTCGACGCCAGTTACCCAGAGTCGGTGCATTATTGCGTAACATTGGCATGATCACAAACGGTCAAGTCTCGAAAGACTGATTAGTTTAATACCCTTGGAAACACTAGATACATTCATAAGTCTTACATTAAATCATAAAGTAAAACAAAACTACAACAACATATTGTCTTTATAACCCCTCATATTATCCCTGCAGGTCATTCATAATATACTTCTTCACATCCTGGAAAAATTAAAACATTGGAAGGGGTGAGCTCAGATGCTCAGTAAGTATAACAATATAGCGGAAGCTTTCATAAATAAACATTAACATTTAAGGAAATGTTTAACTAAAAAAATCCTTTTAAACTTGATCTTCAACATAAAATGGAAAAAATAAAATGAAATAATACCAATTAGTTATTCACATGGATATTCTACTAATCGAATAATCACATGCAATATCAATAACCACATTCATAATGATGGAATGCATAATTCCAGACTATCATAACCATGTAGCCAAGGCCTCGTGCCATGACTAAAAATAATATTTTCTCAAGGCCTCTTTCTGAGACACTAGTTTGTATCATTAGACCAACCGATGCATCGAGGAGCTATAGCGGGATCCACCCTTCACTTATTAAGTCCAATGCATTCCTTATATGAATAGTTTTAAACATATCATAAACCATAACATAATCATATCACATAAAACATGAATAAAGGAAACATAACATTTCCATATTTCAATCACAAGATATCAATTCAAAACATTGATATAATAAAAACATTATCGAAACCCTTTTCAATACCAAAATAACAGAAAATTAAAACTTGGTATATATTTATCATTTTAAAAAAAGTTTTTGCTTGAAGAGGAAGCCGAAACTCAAATAATGGTCATGGCGACAGAGAAGTTGTTGTTGCCGCATACGTATGACAAAAAAACATTCCTTTTTTTGTTTAGTAAAACACTTCGTATAAAAATATTCCTTTTGAATAAACATGAATGTAAAAGGGGTTTATACACTGTATAAAAGAAATTTGTGTATAAAACAAAATATGTCTCAATGAATGGAGATTGAGACGAAGTCCCTTACATAGATAATTTTGTAAATAAAATAGATCTCTCATGTGTATTTACTATAAGTACACATAAAGAAAGTACAAATACAAGATAGGACATAATAATATCATGACATAATTTGAAAGTATGAGATTAACCCAATAAATGGAAATTGGGTTAATAAGTTCCCTTACCTCGTGTCCGACATGACTTGACCTTTCTTTAAACTCCTGAATAACAAACTAGAGTTAATTTATATTTTCTTAAGAACCCTTTTCAAGTTTATTATTCCTTTAATATCACCTATTACCATGTTGTGAAAATTATTTAATTGTTTAAGTTAATAATGGTTGTTTTGTCGATCTTTGGTACTTTAGTCAAAAATAAACTTCTTGTAATTACAAGTTGTTCATGTGGTAAAATATACATTACATACATAATTATATTCATCATTTAGATATCATATATATCATATATATCCAGTATATATATGCATTTTTAATATTACATAACATTTATAGGTATGAACTTAAATGCACCGTTCATGGAGACGGTAAGCCGTACGTACACATGAACGTTACCTTAATTTCTATTTCATATATAATTGAATGAAATCATAATGATATAATGTTATAATATAATTCCACTGTTATATAATATATAATATAATTTACTCCATCCTTTATACACCCCACATATGGCATTAACGATTCAAATCACTTTCAGGGGGTGGTAGTCCACACTTCCTCAAATGAAATTATCACATTTGCACAATATGAAAAGCATAAAGATATATTTTAAATGTAAAATACAAAATCATAGAGAAAAAATAAATATAATAAATATCATGAATAAATATAGTGCCATCATAATGGCCGCCATGAGAGTTGGTATGAGAAGATAGAACAATCATCGTTTCTTGAGACGGTAATTCGCCATCCACAGAAACAATATGTTCTTTAACCATTAGACGGAGGTGTGTGTAAGTGTAGCTCGAATACATATAATAACAACATCATAGTATATTGAAGATACTGATTTTGTTACAAAAGATAAGAATAAAATGAGTTTAGGGGGTTGGAGAAGAAAAATAAAACATAAGAACCCAAGTGAAGACATTACCTTTAAAATCCGGTAACTCTTTTTGATTTGAGCCAAAGGATTCTGTGGGAAGACTTATACCAAAAGTGAGGCTTCTAGGAGTAATAGAGGGAATTTGTGAGAGTATTTGGGCAAGGGTTGGCTAAGACAAATGGCTTGAAGGTGTGAATAAGGTGGTAGATGTGGGGGCCTTTTATAAGAGGAGAGGAGGGGCACTCTTGGAAAGTCATGAAATGTTACATTATTATGAAATGATTTTCGGATATCAAAGGTCCCACAATTATATATTTCGAATATAAGTTGATAAGGGTTCGAAATCTACTCATCCAGTAGGTTTTTGACAAGTTTATGTCTTAGATTTTACGTTATCCTTCCATTTTATTAAAATCGTTAATTAATTAGGTAATCATTGCATCATCATGGTGTTATAAAAAATTTAATTTATTTAATGTCTAAATATTATAAAAAATTACCATGATGTAGGAAATATTTTTAGACATCAAATTAATATTTATAGTCAAAAAGTTAACTTATATAACCCCATGTAATATTTTTTTTAGTAAAACAACACATGGTTGTGACAATTTTATTTTTAATTTCAATAAAAAGTTATTAATGTCATTTTCTTACCCAAGTGGCTCCATTGGGTCCCCAAGTTGACCCATGGATTTTCTTGGTCGGCCATGACTCATAAAATAAGTGTAGGACACGTTCAAAGGTAATTTCATATTATTATAACATTATATTTACTTTAAATTACACAAATTACATTTAATCGCGATTAATAAAACTTAAAAGTTACTATTCACCAAAAATTATATTCATCCCATTGAACCACATTTTATGTACTAATGACAACCATGTATGATGGATTATTGAAATTCAATTCACAGAAGTGGTAAATTTTCATTTAAACAAAAAATTAATTTTTTAACTACCACTTAGTGGTTTCACTATTCATCAAATATTGAAGTTTTTTAGAAAAATACAAAAAATTAACCCTAAGCTATATTTGATATTCCTAATTCAAAAATGATGTCTATTTTAAAAAATTCAAAACATATAAGTTGGTTTAATTAATTTAATAATTAATTCCCACTGTCACAACAAATAGTGTGTTTTTAAGAAGCAATAAATATCAAAAGATTGACAATTGTATATGTCTAATTTCAAAGTGAAATTACATCTAATAACCACCGTTGGATAAAATGGTCAAAATATATTTTAATTATACTTTGAAACAACTCAATAGTATAATTTATCACTATAAATTATTTTTATTAAAAAAGTTGTTTTTATGTATTTTATCTATTCATAAAAAATTTGAAGTTCTTAGAAAATTACAAAAATATTCAACATAGGATAATTTCTATATTTCGAATAAAAAAATGAAGTCCATTTTGAAATATAAAATTTATATAATTTAAAAAGGTGGGTATTACTATTCATAACGACTACTTTGATTGGTCGCGGTGTGTTAGAATCTCGAACTTGCATACAATGCAAGCTATTGAATTATTGAAAGAGAAGTGTATCGTGAATGCTTGGGGTGTTACATCACCCCTTTCATTTATTTCATTTCATCGGGTTATGAAGAATGGTTTTTGGTCAAATTAATAAAGGTGTATATCTTTATAAGGTATGTTTATGATCTTCCATTGGGATAGAAGTTTTTGTTTCCATGATTCCATGTTTCCAAAGTCACTAAACTATTATTGTTTATAGGCATGTATTTTTGAAATTTATAGAATATTCATCTAAATAAATATAGTATCCATGTATGTTAATCCATGGTTGATATAACTCTAACATATCCCCTTCATGGTTAATATCAAAATTGGAGCTAACAAATGGGATAATCTTGAATAAACCATTAGTAATGACTGACTAATCCAATAAATCTTCTGTTATCATAAAAATTATTTGGTTTTTTCCAAGAGACCCTTCATGCACATTCTAAGGATCTACTAAACTTCCCTCCACTAAGATAATTGTAAATAGTTAATTCACCCTAACGATAATGAAATTAAATTTTGATAAATTGGTGTTTATCATATTCTCTCTTAGTGTACTCAATAGGATATCAATAAAATTAGAATGATCTTCCTGATTTTTTCAGTACAAAAATAATTCATTAATGAAGTAAAATAAAAATTTGTCTATATATGGGTGAAATATTCAACTCATCATATCAATAAATATTAATGGTGTGTTGTTAAAGATGAAGGGAATCACAAAAAACTCATACAATCTCACCAACTCTAGAATGTAGTCTGTGGTACACCATAAGTCCTAACGCTGGACTAGTGCTACCCAGACTATAAGTCATTCATAGAAAGAACTAATGAACTGATATTTTGGTGAGATATGTCATCTATTAATAAACTATGATATATATATTTTTGGATATTATCTAATTAATCTTCATCTTATCTATGAAGAACCACAAAAACCCATCTAGATTCTTAGAAAATTACACTGGAGATCCCCAATTTTACGTACTAGGCTGAATAAATCCTTTATTCCCAAACACCTCAAATTGATTTTTAAACTCATGGAATAAAACCCAAAAAAATTATATGGTGTAATGGAACCTAGATATTTTCCTTACAATAAATTTATTAGGAACTAATCATCTCTCTTGGGTGGAACCTCCAAGAATCCCTAAGGATTTGCATCCAAAAACATACAACCAGAGGAGGAAAGAAATTTTTCTTTACTCCTCCATCATCAAGAGTAAGATAAGAATCTTGATCTATGAGATCACTCAACTAATGAAAAAAAAGAATTGCATGACCACCCCTACTATACCACACACCATGATGAAAATAAGTATCTACCCCAAGATATGTAAATTTAATCCAAGAACAATAACATTCGATATGGGCCTCATAAAACAAAAACTAATGAAATCCCAAAATCAAGTAAAACATTTAATTTATAGGATGATAAATATTCATAGAAAATGGTACACACCGTCCCCTAGAGCGCATCCAGTACATTGATTTATATTCTCAAATTTTACCCCCAATAGTGTATTAATTAACATAACCCCACACACATGTTCCACTGATAGGACTACAAAAACAACAAACTAATCATGGATAAAAGAATGGGTGGAACCAATGTCAATTAAAGAACTAGAATGCATGGAAGCAATAAGGTTTGAACCTTGAACTATAGATATTCTAGCCTCCCCATATCTAGGTTTAAACTAATATATGTTATTCTGACATGTCCCTCTTCCATGGGCTCAGACCTGAGTACCTTGCAATGAATTCCACTACTGGCATAACCGATTTTCCACAGAGTACCACATATAATGTCTCTAGTAATGTAGTTTGTGGATCTCCAAATACCTTCCATATGTATGGTAAGTGACCCCCTTATTATATACTATACTAGTCTCAATCCTCCATAATATCCCAACTACTATAGGTTCCTACCAAACCTCAGCACATGGCCTAATATTCTACATGCACGATGTTGAACTGGTAGTCAGTAACACTAACAACATATGTGTCATAGTATCGCACACTGATAATAGAAAAATTTATTAGTATAATGACTGACTGGTTCTTTTTTATGGATACCATTTCTGCCACAAACCTTGTGAAAACTCCAAAAATAATGCTTCTAGCTATTTAAAGTCGCACCACTGGTTCACCCAACATTAATTTCATGTCTACATTTTGATGTATTTTTGATGTTTACTTTTAAAATAAGGACATGATCAAAAAAATAAATGACCCTATTAAAATTTAATATAATCAACTAAGACATGATATCATAACATATTCCATCATGGAAACTTCTCTCCATCATCTCATCATCCCCAACCATAGCTAGAGTGAAACATTTCAAGGTGGTGAATTTTCTATCAGATTCCATTGTCGTCATAGAACCCTGGGTAAATATCATAATCATCATAAACATTTTTTACCTCAAGGGTTTAATATATATGTGTTCCAGAGACATATCCTGATAATTTATCTAACTCTTACTGTCAACTTCAGAGTTTGAACCAGGATGTCCCACCATAGATTTTCATGACCCTACAACATGTAGGATTTAAACATGACTCTCTTCTCAAGAAAAGTATCCAAGTTATTAAAAACTGTAAAGTTGATTGTATCTAGTATTCCAAAGCCATAGGTTTACAATCTTCAGGAAATATTGGTTGGTATTTCTACTGAAAAACTTTAGATATCTCATACATACTAGGAATAACCCTCCCCGGTTCCCTTGACATCATCTTCTTGAAAAGAAAAATTTTCTCATAGATTTATTCTTCCCCATGTTATTTTAATTCACAAAGTTTTCCTGTTCCACATATGGGGGTGAATTCTTAGTGAAATCCTCTTATTTTTTAACTAGTACATGTCATTTTTATGGGTCATTCCTACATTTCCAAGAACACATATCAGAACACATACCACAAGGATTTCACAATTTATGGAAAAGATAGCTTTCCACTATCCATAAGCATCCCAAAATTCATAAACCATCACAATATTTATCAACACATATGGAACACTACACTCATAATCCCTACTACGACTCATAGTAAACATGGGTAAGACATATCAGTTTTTCATGGGTCATTCATTATACACCACATTTATATATTTCCACTTGTTTACATTTCACATTTTATAATATTTTATGAAAAATAATTTTATTAACATACAAATATTAATTCATTACAATTCATTAGAAATTATTTGACATGTTATTTCCATTTTAGACATTTGAAACAGTTTATTAGACATCATTTTCTTATGGATGGTCAAGAAATTCATATGCAATCTACCCATTATTTCCCCCACACCCATCCTATGTGTGCACTTATTATGATGAAAACATCGTACAAAAATTAGATCATATAATGATTCATGAATATAAAATATTGTTTAATTCCATCCAAAAGATAAATATCAACAATATGTCACAACATTGAACTAGTGCATCACATAATGGTGAAATATCCTCAATTGTAAGAATACCAAATAAGAAATAAAGTTACCACCATGGGTGAAATAGGTTTTCTATTATACAATGGTTACCTACTCCTAATCATGAGATCATTACCAATGTCTTACACCTTCACAACCTTCGATTTCTTTATCAAAATATAGTAAGTCATGGAAAATACCTCATATGATAGCACATTATAGTGTCCCTAGCCTATGGGCCATTAAATTGACGCCCAGATCTAGATCGTTAGATGACCTCAAGAATGCCTCCCCATACACAAGAGGTTTCCAAACAAAAGAGAGGGTCAAATAAGTTGTAGAGGATATTATAAACTCATTACTAGATAATCCACAATCGATTGAAATATGAATAATGGAAAAAATATTAAAAACCCCATGAAAATGAATTAACATATTCAATCAAAAACGGGTATAAATCAAAACTAAGAACAATTATTCCATGAAATACTATTAGTGTCACAAGTGAAAAAAAAAACAAAAAATAAATACAACAGTTGAATTCACAAAAACGGTCCAGACTACAATTTCTGAACCCCATCCATGTACATATTAAACCTGAATCAACATGAGACCCTTTACCTTATCATAACCGTCAATAAGGAAGTCTCCCCAAGTACCCATCAATTTCCTATTAGGGTGTGAGTATAAATCATTAGGCCACCACTAAAAGTGAAAAAAAAACACTCTAAGAAGATAGTGTGTGAAACAAAATAACACAATAACCAAAATATAACTTTTGTTCCACTAGTTAACATTGCACACTTAATCCATGTTAATCTTGATATAAATTTCATTAATTATTCTATCTTTAATGATAAACACATATTCCTCTTATGTTCCATGGGTTTGGAATTTTCATCATTCACACATGGGTCTTAGGAATTCATCATTGTGCATAAAGTGGTTAACTCGAGTCCTTATCTCACTAGGTATAAACATTTCGGGAATAAATAAATATCACATGCCTTGGATTCTTAGTGCATGTAGTATCATAAAATGAGCCCATTAGGGGAATTGACCATTAGTCTAACTCCCTAACCCATGCATTCCTAGGTGGGGTTACAAAATCAGTCCATTCCGAACCATGTAAGAAGACTCAATCATTAATCCCACCAAAAAAACATGTGAAAATACATATTTATATAAATTCATTCATAACACATACCATAAAAAACAAAACATAACCAATATAAATAACAATAATAATCTACACTAATCATAATGGAGAAAAATATTATGCTAACAACCCATTAACACTTTATCATTTTCATTATATTTTCGATTATCAAAATGCCCATTTGTTATGCCTAAACACATTAATAATATTCACTAATTCTCATAAATTATTCTATTTAACATATTCATCCTTTTCTATATGATAACACACATAACCATCTCATTGTTCTCTATTTATTAATCACATATACATTTGTAGTACAAATCACAATCTATTTATCACATTCTCATTAAAACCTATACGACATTATCAACCCCATGAAAAACTACAAATATAAACTTTTCAAATATAATTCACTACATTAACATGATCTCTATGGGATCAGTTTAATCACACATGAAAACTATCCTTAATCACAATAATTTCTATCTATGGGAAGGTCAGAGCACCCCATAGGTGGTCCCAAATCAGTCAAATTTTCCTCAATGTGTCCCAATAGAATCATGAGGTTTTCAATTAATTATTTATAATCTTGTTTTACTAAATTTCACAAAAATTAAACTAAATCATGACAAGGGGTATCCATTAATGCAATAAAACATGCTCCAATCAACACAACAACTATAGGATATAACAAGTAGACCACCGTACATGAATATAAAATAGAATAAACTCCCAACCATAGCCTTAGATTTTATTTAAATCATCCCTTTAATCCTTGACAATAATTCCATATAAAAATAAGCTTTAATTCTTTGGAAGATGATTTCCCATGTTACATTCTTTGATATGGGAAAATAGACAAAATGATAGGATTAAAATTACATAGAGCATCGATCTCCAACCATCGGTGCTCCAAATTGCCTATAAATGAGGGAGATTGATCCATGAGAGATATTGATGATTTTAGATCCTCACAATGTCTGGTTATATGATAATGTGGAGATAAATTTGTTCGAACATTAAAATGATGAGATTAAAAATTTGTAAAATATTTAAATTTTAATGGGGTGCATGGTTTGGAAGTACAATTTTCCAAACCATGAAAAATCCATCACCCAACCTCTATATAATGATGTTTGGGTGACATAATGACCTTGAAATACACAAAATA
Source organism: Viscum album (assembly GCA_963277665.1). Classification (NCBI taxonomy): domain Eukaryota; kingdom Viridiplantae; phylum Streptophyta; class Magnoliopsida; order Santalales; family Viscaceae; genus Viscum; species Viscum album. The sequence goes on along the minus strand of OY728126.1, from coordinate 1,311,941,010 downwards.
TTTGGAGACCACGTGCCAACTATGTCGGACATCATTTTTTATGTTTGAATGTTTTTAATGGAATAACATCATGGTTTACTTAACTTTTTGCCAACTATGCACCTTGAATAGGTTGGACTGGTTTTCCTTCCAATCAAGTCCTAAATCCTCATAACACCCCTGAGGCCCCTCATAATTCCAAGAAAAAGTTCGTTAGTCAATAAATATATTGAAACCAAAATATAAAAAAAGAAATACAATTATAATTTTCAGATCATACAGAGACATACCGAAAAAGTTTACATAAGTCATTTTTTCACACCATCTTAAGAGTGGTACTTCCTAATTCAATTATGGGTCTCCATTGATAAAATCCCATTGAATTTGGTTTCTGTAGTTCCCAGAGAGAGATACACGTGGTTCCATCTGAATCACCTTAGATTGTTCTAGGCTTCCTCTTATAAATTTATAAATATTTTAATTAAATTAAATGTATGATTGTGTAATTGATTTTCTAAAGACACATCTATAATGAAAAAATATAATCATGGTGATGGTCCATCGTTGAAATTTTATTTATTAAAAATAATAGAATATCATATACTTTTATAGGTCACCACGTTTAAATAATTCTATTTTAGGTCAAATAAGGTAGATTCAAGTAAGTATCTTATTGAAATTCAGTTAGATGTATTGTTATTTTCAGTACAACATTGATCATATATTAGTAAAATGATATTTTTATATGATATTACTAGAGTGATATATACACCATTGGTGGGTTTATACTGAGTATATATCACGCCCTATATGGGATAACATTGTTTCCTACTTGGACATCATTGTTACTAGTATAGATAAGGGGAAGTGGCCAACTTTTGATTCATGATACTGAATCTATGATGTAGTACATGTGGAGAGTACTGGCCCTGTGCTTTTAATTCCATTAGCTATAGTTTTCAAGAAATTTATTATATATAATTTTGTATATTTATTTATCCTATATTTCACCCATTTAGTCATTTTATATCTACATTTTTATCATTATTGTATATTTAAATATTTATTATTCATCTTCAGCCTATTTATTTATATTGATAATATTTTTCATTTCCAATAAATCTTATTTAATCTTTTTTTTTATATTCCAAGATCTTTTATCATTTTGTTACACTGTAATAAATGAGGGAATAATATCCCCATGGAAACTCCCTAGGTCCAAGATGATAGTTTTAAGCCTATGGTTTACGGGGTGGTAAACTTGAGGTCATTTGGTTGACCATATTGGGAAAGTACATTGCAGATTATTTGGTTGGACGCTGCAATGTCGTATGAATGGATTAAATATAATTTGGTAATGAGACTATTCCTAGGATTAGTTTAAAAATATTTTGGTTAAACCTAAATTACCTAGAATATATTAAGGTTATTTTAGTTGAACATTTTTTGGTATTATGGATTTAACTTTTGGGTGGTCCACATGTTTTATGTCCTTAATATTTTCGTCATTATTAGAATGGTATTCTTTTTACAGTATCGTAATAATATGAAAGAATACCTCGACATACATCATACTAGAAACCTATGGATTTAAATTTTATGCATTATGTCATTCTATGTCAATATTTCTTCATGAATTTGTCGTATTTCGTATTCTTGATGCATTAACCATGATGAAATATATTGAAATGTGAAATAATTTTTTCATGGATGAATTGATTCTATTAATTAATGTTAATACATAAATCTATATGGTTTTCCCAAATATCTTTATGATGACACCTTAACTAAAAAAATATGACATAATTCAGGCATAGTGCCTTTGTTATGTGATCTCAAACATTATGTTATTTGACCGATTTATTCCAAAATAAATTTATGAATAAAGTACTTCATTAAAATTGGAAATGGTAGTTCACTCAATAGAATGACTATAAATGACATGTTACATTCTATTTCTGAATATAAAGGTCATTTCAAAGTTACATGACATGCTAATCGAAGTTGAAAATGTGTGTGTCCTTTTAAATTTGGAATTGGTAATGCAGTTAACTATATTTAAATATCAATAAAAAACATGAATATATATAGACAAATTAAAAATTCTATAAAATGGTAACTGGAAAATGGGATTCTATTTTCAATGAAAATGGTGTTTTCCTCTACACATTGCAATCTAAACTCCATATAATGAAACCTCTATTGTGTTTAATGAGACCATAAACCTAACCCAACCTTTATAGTGGGTATTCATCTATGTATATTGTGGTATTTCATGTTCATTTACATCACTTAGACCTAGACTTATGATCGGTTTTTGTGGAATGACTTATTATAGGAAGGTTGTATACATAAACTTCTTAATATTTTTTGTTTCTTATATTCTATTGTAAATAAATATTTAGCATTACACATGATATTTGTAGAGTTATTACACCATGTAAACCTCACATAATACACTAAGAAAGTGGTTATGAGTATTATTCATATGTGTTGGGCCCTAAGACACTAGTGGATCCTCCTTTAGTTCCACCTCAGGTACCACTTGTCAAACTTCCACTAGGCATTGATTCATAGTTACTATATAGTCACATTATCTTTCTTATGTTTATAAATGGTTCTTCGTAACATTCCTCTACCATGGAAGAGTAGACCTGAGAATTATAACATCATTATACCCCGATTTATCAAGGGATTTCGATCCCTAGGCTACTATTTCATGGATAGAATCAATGTTTTCTATCTTCAAGAATACTGGTATACCTCCAATGTTGAGGTTCAGGCTCACAACCTATATGTTTCATGACTCCGTGAATCACTAGTGGGATTTACTCAATCAGGCTATTCGAAATTATGGTTTTCTCTAGGAGGACTTATAGAGATCATCCTTCTACTATATTTTTCTAAAAATACTAAATACTAACCAAACCCAAGCCATTATACACCTTATGCAATGTCACATGTTGTTGATTGATTATTCATAATTATGCACCTAATTACAAAATTTTCACTGACCATGAATGATGATGAGATAGTGAATGAGGGTCAATTTTATTATTGTATTGAATACACCATCAATACATTGGTTAACATGTTTATGTTTCCAAATATATCTATAACTATGAACTAGGGCCTCATCATTGAGAAGAACTATAGAGAATATGGACATGAGATCCAAGGAAGTTTAGATTACAGACATACATATGGATTATCCTATGGATGAAAACGTTGTTTTAGAGTTCATTTGGGGGATGCACTAGCATGGTGGAATGAACCTGCCACTATGTGGTGTGTTAGCATTGTTGCCGGGTAAGGAAAAAAAATCTCCAATGTTTGAGAAACTCAATCCAGTGATGTGCTCTAGATGGGATTGGATAATATCAGTGCTTTATCCAAACATTTCCTCCAATTCCCATTCAAAAGGGGTATTGTAATAACATTGAATTCAGGTAAAATATAGCTAAATCAAATTTATTCAAGGATTTATTCTCATATTGAAGAACTAGGTTGGGGTAATTTAAATGGAATTGGTATTTAGGCCTCATAAGCTCAAGGACAGTAGACTAGACCTACCTATATCAGTCAGGTTACATATCAAAACCATGGTTCAGAAAATATTTTTGAAATACATCCAACACCTGATAATCGTAGATTGGGGCTTCAAATTTATGACGTATTATTCTTGTAGAATCTAATTCACTCTTTATATATATTTTCTTCTAAAGGTAAATCCTACACTTTTATATTTGTTAATATTATGTAGAATTTGGGACTTCCAAAATAGTAATATATTGGGTTTGTAACTATCAATAATTTTTTAGGGGTCCAATAGAAGGGAATGTAATAATATAAGGACTTCCACCAAAAAATATATGGGTATAATTTCATATAAAATTTCATTGTCCTCAATATGTATGGATTGATACATATTCTTGGTGAGGAGTGGACAGTGCCTTATAGAGCCCATGTTGATTGTTATCACTGAATGGATTCGTTAATGTGACGTCTTGACCTGAGATCCCCCAAACGGTGCTCGGAGTTGGTCAGCCACATGCCCCCAAGCATGCCTCCCCATACGCCAGAGGGTGAAGACTAACTGCAAGGGTCTGATAAGTCATTATTATGGAGACTATACCATCAGTTATCAAGATAAAAACTTAGAGGGAGTAAAAATAAATAACAAAGTGTAGAAGCCTATAAATTAAAAACAATACCATGACTTATGGTACTCAATACTAGAAAATAAAATTCTCAACTGAGAGATAAAACATGATATGAGGATACAAGTTCCATGTTTCTACAATAAAACTCAATGTAAATATATGACTCCAAAATAGGTCCTGAAATGCATCTCGCTCCCTCTCTTATAATCTAATCCCAAACCAAAACTTGTATTTGGGCCATGACCTTTTCATGTCCTATAACAACAATGTCTACTAGGGTTCCGATCAAGCAGCCTAGATAGGGTGTGAGTACAACTCCGAAGGCCACAACCAATGATGTCTAAAATGAGTCTAGTCAAAATATTTGGGATGTAGATTAATGACAAAATAAATAAAATGCATAATTTAAATATTTATCACATTTAAATTTAATATTTAATCATTACATTAGGACAAATCAATTCATGATTCCCATTTGAATCATTATTCATTATTATCATTCATTTGTTGTAGGTTGGAATCCCTAGAACCCAACATATCAATTGATACATCATTCATTGTTATCATTCATTGGGAGTAGGTTGTCTTGCCTAGCATTCCAACTCTTGTAGAGTGTAGTTATTCTAGACTACAACTTCTTCATTTCAATTGGTTTAGTTAGTCTTTCCTAACACCCCATAATCTTCTTCATGGAAAAAAATTTCGGAGGGACACCATGGCTAAGTCCCAACTTTTAATCTGTATAGGAAGCCATGCCTAGCACCATAAAATCTGATCCATTTAATAATTATTTGTTTTATAAAATTTTACACACTATTAATTTACCATTCCAATGATTAGTAATACATTTCCAAGGCCTCTAGTAAATTAAATATTTTACTAATCAGAAACCCCGTTAATGAATTCATTAAATAATTAATCAATCAAACTGATTATCCTTCCATAATTAATTATTAACAATTATTTATTAATATCAAAACCCAACAAGTCATCATCAATTATCACATTTAATTTAATTTGATCACATCATGACACACAATTAAATCTCATAGTTAAATATCTTTCATATAAAAGAATAATTCTGTAATTAATTTCCCCTAATTAATTATCTTATTACAACACATAAATATCTCAAGACGATATCTCTACCCAAATTGTTTTTCCAAAACAATTATCAATTTGGGAAACCCCCTTCATTTTTTCTAGGATAAATTTTCAACTAACCAATATGTTAAATCACAAGTCAATTACATATACCCTATTACTCAAATTTCGGAATTCAATTATCAATGGAATCTAGAAAATTATAAACTCATCAATATATCATAAACCATGACTAAGGAAGTTCGACATAGATCGCCAACATAGGTTTATTGTTGGATTTTATATCAGTGTAATTCCCAAAAATCTAAGCGGCACACCATTGATAATGCTCTACATAAAAATCCCTAAAACAAAAAATAAGATCGATGGAATAAAGGTTGTGAAAAAGTAGATCTAGATCTAGAATCCTAGATCTAGATCTTAATTCATAGGATCAGATCGATGGAAATGTTTGATATGTTCCTTTAAAATATCATAGAATTATAGATTAATAAACGAAAGAATCATTGAGATAAAATTCACATAACCAGAAGAGAACAGATCTTCAATCTGGAATTTGAATCAAGAAGAATGGTGTTTGGATCACCAGTGAATCTCTACAGGAGGTTTTGGAAACACCTTAAATTCTTCACGCCCAAGACAAAGATGAAAATATAGAATTCATGGGGTTTTGTGTGGTTTAAAATAAGATTTTTTGAAATAAAATCCCATGTGCACAGTTTTCTAGGAAGAGGCACAGAGTTATGGGAAACCGTGCGCCAACAGTGCAGTCCCCTCTGACCAATTTTTTACAATTTGAACGGTTTTGTCGCACGGTTTATCAAACTATGTAGAAATCATACAGAAACCAATATCCCTGATTTTCTCTTAACTTTTCACCCAAAATCACCCCAAACCACTAATACATTTTAATGGTACTTAAATTCTTCGAAATGTTGTAACACCCCAACCCAGAATCCCAGTGTTGATGCATTATTACGTATCATTGGCATGATCAGAAAAGATAAAGTCTTGAAAGATCGATTAGTTTAGTAGGCTTGGAAGTACTAGATATATTCATAAGCATTAAATTACATCATAAAATGAAAAACTACAATAAAATTGTTTGCATAGACCATACTCATATCCCCTTAGACTATCCGTGCAGTCCAGTCATAAAATACTTCTTCGCATCCTGGAAAAAATAAAACATAGAAAGGGGTGAGCTCAGATGCTCAGTTAGGATAACAATATAGTGCAAATTTCATAAATAATCCTAAAAATCTAAGGCAATGTATAAAACTAAAACAAGATCCTTTAAACATGAACTTCCACATAATACGGAAAAGATAGAATCAAATAATTACATTTACGTACTCACATGGATATTCTACTAGTCGAATAATCACATGAAATATCAATAAAAACTTTTATAATGATTTAATGCATAATTCCAGACATTCATAATCACATAGTCTTGGCCTTGTTCCAATACTACAAATAAGACTTTGTCAAGGCCTTGTGCCAAGATACTAGTTTGTCTCATGAGACCTACCGATGCATTGAGGAGCTATAATGGGCTCAACCCATCACTTACTAAGTCCAATGCATTCCTCATATGGAAATTATTAAACATAACATAAAAATTTGTATTAAAACTAGAATACGAAATGTAAATACTTGATCCATGAACCATTAATGGTATAAAAATAACACATCTAAGGTCAAACATATCACAAAACCTTCAATACAATATAGAATATCCGTATCATAATAAATCAACATCAAACAAGTTTAAAATCCATTAAAGTATGTTGATATAGATGAACATGAATTGTAAAACTCTTTGGGATAAATATCCATATTACATAAAAACATTTAAAAGTCACACAATTTTGAAAGAAATACATTTAAAGACATTTTGGAATCAATGTGTCCCATAGCACTTTGAAACTTTTGAAATGAATTAACCTTTGAAAAGAATTCATGTCCATATAAATAAATCCTTAAAAACCATTTTGAAAACATGGACATTAATGAGAATGATTAAGAAGAATAAATATTTAAAACATTTAAAATGATTTTTTAGTAAAAAAATACCTTAAAAACTAATCCCTTTGAAAGTTATTTTATGAAACATGGACATGGATAATAAATATATCCTAGTAGATACTTACTTAAAAACAACCTCAGATAATAAAGAGATTGTGAAATTAACCCTTACCTTGTACTTTTCCTTGGCTGAGGGTAAGTTAACATCATGTATAATGGTGAAATAATTGTTATCGAATTACACAAGAATCACATACATTAATATGATATCATATATGATCTTTTAACATTTCTTTGTTAATAAAATCTTAGTATTATCAATGTTTCAGGTGTTAACATATTATTTTTCCATTATATTCATTGTTATAAGAGTCATATTTTTTATGGATGGGATGTATTTAATTCATACCCAGAATTATATCAAGTATTTAAACATTATTTTTAATTATAAAATGAAAATTATTATTCAATACATATGATGGGGAATGAATCTCACCGCGTTCGTGGAGACGGTAATCCGAATGTAAGCACGAGCAACAATATCATTTTCTGATATTAAAATCTTATATAATTGGATGGTATATCATATATACAATATAATTATGATTTTATATTTATTATTCACATCAATTATACATCATTATTATACACATCCAAATAATAATGTATTGAATAAAAACTACACTAGAACGTGGAGACGGTAAGCCGTACGTACCCATGTATGGTGACATGTCATTCAAAGGAAGGATGGAATAATGAATATGGTTTTACCATAATTATAATAACATCACAATATATATAATATACTAGATTTATTATTTTATAGGTGAAACATCAAAGAAATAGGAAGTGTAAGAAGAAAGGAACATGAAATAGGTGATGAAATATTTATATCTTCTTCGGGTTCTTCCTTTTGATTTGATCAAAAGAGATCCTTAAGTTAAATTTCTGGATAATGTAAGTCCTCTTGGATAAAGTGAGATATGTTGAGAGGATATTTGGGTAGGTTTTGGCCCAGACAAATGGCTTTGAATGTGTGAATTATAGATAAGGGGGGGGGTGCACTTTTTATAAGAGGGGTGAGGGGCACCTAAGGAAAAGCTAGAAATATTATTTTATAAAAAAATAATTTTCGGAATCTAATAAACAAAAGTGGATTATTTAAATGATAAGGCAGGGATTGGTCTAAAAACACTCAAAAAATAGGTTTTAGACAAGTTTGGGTCTTTATATTAAACTTATTTCTTAGATTTAACTCTTAGTTAAATAGTTTTACATTTACCATGTCTCTTTGTATTTTTATATTATATGGTTATTAAACATACTATATACTTTCCAGAGAACCCCAACTAGTTCATTAATAATAAACCTATCATTATATATGTCTTTTGGACAAACATTAGATATTTATAAATCGAATAAAAATTAATAATATAATATTTTTCTAAAAACACCATTTTTGACAATTTTGATAATATTTGGTATTTTGTTTTTGCTAAATTCGTAACAGCGTTATTACTTCAAAAAAAATTCATTTAACGAACCCTAACATGAAATATTAACCTAAAAATTAGTTTATTTAATAAAAATTCCCAAATTACATTTATGTGGATATTAATAATATCAATTATTTTAATATTTCATTAATTTGGTAATTACTGCATCATCATTGTGTCATAAATAATTTAGATAATTTAATGTCTAAAAAATAAAAATAAACTTCCATTATGTCTGAAATCTTTTTAGATTTCTAATGATTATTTATAATCGAATTTATCTTATGTATAACCCTATATTAAACATGTTTTAGTTATTAAACTTTAATTTCAACTCTTTTAACTCTTTTTTGAATTAAACAATAATAAATTTCCTAATATAATCCAAGTGGTCCAAAAAGGTTCATATTTTATTCTTTAGGTTTTTTTTGTCGAATAATACTTATCCAATAGAATTAAGAAATGTTTTTGGGTAATATTAATATCATTTATAACCTTAATTACCCTATTTATTTTTAACCGTGGTAAATAAAAGTAAAAGGTTACTATTCACTAAATATTATTTTCATCATATTGAACCATATTTTACCTTTTTATATCTACCATGTCTGTAGGATTATTGAAATTCCACTCACAGAAGCAGTAAAATTAATTTTTATGTGAATTTGAAAATTCTCCTTGGAGGTGGGTAATAGACGGTGAAAAGAACAATAAAATATTTATATATCTAAACATATTATAAAATGACTCCAATGAATTGAATTGAGAATATGCAGGTATTATGTATCTATTTTGACCTAAAATTAATTTATATAAAATAACTAATTATTTAAATAAAAATTTGTTTGTAACCATAACTCAGTGTTTTTCACTATTCATCAAAAATTGAAACTTTTCAAAAAAATACCTAAAAATCACCCTAATATAATTTTGACATTCCAAATTAAAAAATGAAGTCTATTTTACCAAATTAAAAACATAGATGTTGAAATTATTAACTTAAAATATATTCCCGTTGTAAAAAACCAAAAGGCGTATTTTTATTAAATAATAACTATCAAAAAATTGACACTTGTTTATGTCCAATTTCAATGTTAAATAACTTAACATGACCAGAAATGGATTAAATTGTAATAATATAATCTATTTATAGTTTAAAACCATTAAAATTTATAATTTAGCACTATAAATAATTTTTATTAAAAAAGTTGTTTTCAGTTAAAATATAGCATTTTTCACTATTTACCCAAATATGAAAGTTATTAGAAAAACACCAACATTTTGTTGAAACTAAAACAATATGTCCCAATTATAAAAAATACTTTTAGCTTTTTCCAATTGAATATATAAATATTTCAAATATTTTATTTTAAAAGGGTTCTCCATTAAAAGGCGGTAAAATTGCGTTTTTGGAAAAATACTTATTTTATCTGGCAAAATGAATTTTTTCTTACATTATGTCTATGAAACTCATAATATGGATTCTAAAATTATAATTATCATATAATGCTCAAAATTCAGTTAATACCATTCATAACCTCTTTTGAATGGCTAGTTTGGTAAGTGGTGGTGTTTTTGATCTCAGTGTTTTTTATAGTGCAAGTTATTGAATTACATTGAAGAAATAACATACTATGAAATCTTGGGGTGTTACATTATTCCCTCATTAAATAAATTATGTCCTCGCAATTTGAAAATGTTCTTCAAAAATAAAATGCTCAAAATAGAAAATAACTTTGTGGGAAAACCCAAATCGGAATTTCGGTTAATAAAATTTAATCTTAATAAGAGGAAAAGGGGAATGAGAAAGTCACCACCCAATTATGATCTCGATTAGGAGAACAATGGTGGTAATTAATGACACATAATTGGAGGAAAAAGAAATATTTATAGAGAGTTATTGAGGTCATCAATCATAAACAATTTTCGAATTTAGGGCCTCAGAGCCATCAATATATGATGATTTAAAATATCATCAGTTCAACAAAACATAAGGTATTAGGATAACACATTTTTAGTTTTAAGATCCCTTACATAATGTTTAAGAATTAATTTCCTCATAGAATAAGAGAAGAAAAATATATATATACTTGACAAGAAGAGTTCCATCCTTTAAATAATTTCTTCCACAAACTAAACATTCACTATAAAAGATTATAGAACTTTAAAAAATTGTATTTATCCTATTTATATAGGGTTCCAAAAAATGAATTTATAATTCATCTACCAGAACTTCTAAAAAAACCACATTATCCAATCCAGGACATCACGTGGGCTAGTGGTAGATGATACACCCCTCTGGCCCTTCAGTTGTGGGTTCAAGTCTTGTGGCCTTGCTGGACACGATGGGTTGTCGCCTGACCACCGGGTTGTCCTTTTTATAGAAATACAAAAATAATATCAAACTATAATTATCCTAAATACTTATGTCCAAACTCATAGTCCAAAATTTATAAGTAAGGTAAACACATTGTAGATATTTTTTCCACGTAATAACATGTGAACACCTTCATCATGTATTCTTTTAAAACACTACAACATCCTGAATTACCATAAATCCTTATGGATTACATTCATGATCCCTTATTCCTTATAGAATACTGGATATACTCTTTCTATCTGAAAATATTGTAAACTCCAAAAATGATTGAATATACAAATTACTAATCAGTTTCAAGGTAGTCAAGAATATCCAATATAAATAATCCAAGTCAATCATGTAATATTCTAAAATAACTACCTCAGTATAAAAACAATATTATTGTTTATCAATCCCTCAACCAGATATTTTCCAAAAATTAACCTGCGATTGATTCACTTTTCTTGGATCCACACAATCTCAAGTCCTTAATGAAATAGTACTATAGTAAAATCCTTATATATTATAAAATTCTTATAACATGTACATCATTAATATATTTCTCAAATGACACAATACATTAATAACGACGTAAGAAATCTAATCATTCCTCTTCATCTCCAGTAGTATCATTACTTTATTATTATCCAATTGCAGCATTTGGGGTATACTATGATTATTTGGACATTGATTCACATATTGTACCAACTCCTTGAAGATGAAGCATTGTACATCTGAAACTTTTTTCTTACCCTTGCAATCATGTACTTGGTGTCCCTTTTCACCACACTTATAAAAAACTCTCATTCCATTCAAGCATTTACCAAGATGATTCTTTCTAAATTTTTCACATGTGGGGAAATTCTTCTTTTCCCTCTTCCATTGAACCATCTTTCTCTCTTTCATCCTTTTCTTATATTGCTTTCCTTCAATTGCATAGGACTCCAAGATTTCTTTACTTATCATATTAACACATGATACTATTTCTTCATATGTTTAAAATACATGGAAGATTATTTCCCTTCTTAATGATGTCTTAATACCATGAAAGATAAGATCCTTATTACTCTTTGGATCATACGTATTGTTGGAGTTCACATTCCTTCTACTGGGTGAAATTTCTATAAAATGGCATACACTAGGACAGTTTATGAATTGTAGTGAATAGTTCCAAAATTGTAAAATACCAAACATAAATTGAACAGTTTATGGATATAATCCATAATCATAAAAATATTTTATTTGAGGAGGTATATAATCATAAACCCTTCATAGTGGTTTGTAATGAAAACGAGAATTATCCTATGTATATCCCAGTGGAGTGTCGTAACCAGGAGTACATCAAGGCATGTTGTCGTGCACCAATTCTCCTTTGAGTCTATCTCAAAGAGACGTTTGCATGTTTTACCCCTAGTTACATCTGTTCCAGATCCTCCTCTACCTGATCGTATCCAGACATGGATGTATTTCTTGGAAGACTCACAAAATCTCTAAAATACGAAAATTCTAGGAATATATTTTATTCTAATCCTAAAAGTCTATCTTATATCCATGTCGTCTAATCAGAGTTTATCTAAATCATGTTTCCAAGGATTGTACTAAAATTCCTCTAATATCAACTGTAACTCCCCGACCCCAGAATCCTAGAGTCGGTGCATTATTACGTATCATTTTCATGATCACAAAAGATCAAGTCTCGAATGATCGATTAGTATTGCAGCCTTAGAAGTACTAGATACATTCATAAGGTTTAAATTAAATCATAAAATAAAAAATTACAAAAACATTGTTTCTATAGACCACACTCATATCCCCTCAGGTTATCCCTGCAAGTCAGTCATAAAATAATTCTTTGCATCCTGGGAAAAATAAAACATATAAAGGGGTGAGCTCAAATGCTCAGTAAGGATAACAATATCGAGAAAACATCATAAATAATCATAAACATTTAAGGCAATATATAATACTAAAAAAAGACATTTAAAGTTGAACATCAGCATAATATGGAAAAGATAAAATCAAATAATTCAATTTACTTAATCCCATGGATATTCTACTAGTTGAATAATCACATGCAATATAAATAAACACTTTCATAATGATGGAATGAATAATTCCAGACTATCATAACCACATAGTCAAGGCCTTGTGCCAAGACTACAAATAAGATTTTGTCAAGGCCTTGTTCCAAGACACCAGTTTGTCTCATGAGACCTACCGATGTATCAAGGAGCTAAGAGGGCTCCACCCGTCACTTACTAAGTCCAATGCATTCCTCATATGAAAAGTTTTAAACATAACATAAACATTCACATTAAAAATACTATATGAAATGTAAATATTTATATATAAACCATGAATGGTATAAAAATAACACATCCATAGTCAATCATATTACAAAACCTTCAATACAATATAGAATATTTTAATCGTAAAAAATCAACTTCAAACAAGTTTAAAATCCATCAAAAGATGATGATATAGATGAAAATAATTTGTAAAACTCTTTGTGAGATATATTCCTTTTTCATAAAAACATTTAAAATTCACACAATTTAGAAAGGAATACATTTATATATATTTTTGAATCAAAATGTCCCATACCACTTTGAATCTTTTGAAAGGAATTAACCATTAAAAAAATTCATGTCCATATATATAAATCCTTAAAAACCATTTTTAAAACATAGACCTTAATAATAATGATTTATAATAATAAGTATTTAAAACATTTGAAATGATGTTTTAGTAAAATATTTCCTTAAAATAATCCCTTTAAAAACACTTTTATTAAACATGGACATGGATAATAAATATGTCCCAGTATATACATACATAAAAAAACGTCAGATAATAAAGAGATTGTGAAATTAAACCATACCTTGTACTTTTACTTAGTAGAGGGTAGGTTAACCTCTTGTATAACGGTGAAATAATTGTTTTCAAATTACACAATAATCATATACATTAATATGATATCATATATGATCTTTTAACATTGATTTGTTAATAATATCTTAGTATTATCGTCGTTTTGGGTGTTAACAGATTCTATTTCCTTTATATTCTTTGTTATGTGAGTCATATTTGATATGGATGGGATGTATAATATTCATACCCATAATGATATCAAGTCTTTAAACATTATTTTTAATCATCAAATGAAAATTATTCTTGAATGGATGTGATGGGTTATGAATCTCATCGCGTTCGTGGAGACAGTAATCCGTACGTATGCTCGAACGACAGTATAATTATATAGATATTAAAATATCAAATAATTTGATGTTATATCATATACAAAATATAATTATCATGTTATATTTATTATTCAAATTAATTATACATAACAATTATACCCATCCAAATAATAATTTATTGAATAACCACTACACCACAACGTGGAGATGGTAAGTTGTACGTACGCACGTATGGTGACATGTCATTCAAAGGATGGATAGAATAAGGAATATGGTTGTACCATATTTATAATAACATCAAAGTATATTGAATATACTGGATTTATTATTTTATAATGGAAACAAGAAAGAAAGAAGAAGTGGAAGAAAAAAGGAACTTGAAAGAGGTGATGAAATATTTACCTTTTCTTCGGGTTCTTTCTTTTTATTTTTTCAAAAGGGATCCTTAAGATGGATTTATGACTAAAATAAAGACCCTATGATGAAGTGAGGGTAGTTGAGAGCATATTTGGGCGTGGGTTGGTAGAGTCAAATGGAATTTATGGTGTGAATTAGAGAGAACGGGGAGTGCCCTTTTATAAGAGGGGGGTAAGGGGTACCTAAGGAAAAGCTATAAATATTATTTTATAATAAAACAATATTCATTTTTTAATGGCTTGAAAGTATATTATTTAAGGGATAAGGTGTGGATGGGTCTAAATCCACTCAAAAAATAGGATTTATACAGTTCTGGTTCGTTATATTAACCTTATCTTTTAAATTTAACTCTTAGTTAAATAGTTTGAAATTTAGCATGCCTCTTTGTTTTTATATTATATGGTTAATAAACATACTATATACTTCCAATATAATGCCATGTGTTACATTAATAAAACATCTATCATTATATAAGTATTTGTTCCTACCATTACATTTTTAATAACAGAATATCAATTAATAATATAATATTTGTTTTAAAAACTCTTTTATGTCAATTTTGACACTATTTAGTATATTGTTTTTTAAAAATTTATAACAGCATTATTACTTCAAAAAAAATTTCTAACCAACCCTAACATGTCATATTGACCTATAAAATTAGTGTAATTCATTAAAAGTCTCAAATTACATTTATTTGGATATTTATAATATCATTTATTTTAATATTTCATTAATTAGGTAATTACAGCATCATCATTGTATCATAAATAATTTTAATTATATAATTTCTAAAAAATATAAATAAAATAAAATTATTTTTTAAATCTTATTATATTTCTAATGAATATTAATTATCTAATTTATCTTATGTATATCCCTATATTAAAAATTCATTAGTTATTAAACATTGATTTTAACTCTTTTAACTCTTCTTTGAATTAAATAATAATAAATGTCGTAATCTAATCCAAGTGGACCAAAAATGTTCATATTTTATTACTAAGGTTGTTTTTGGTCCAATTATACTTATCAAATAGAATTAGGATATGTGTTAGGGTAATATTAATATCGTATTTTCCTTAATTACCATATTTACTTTTAAACGTGATAATAAAAGAAAAATGTTACTATTCACCAAAAATTATTTTCATCTTATTAAACCACATTTTACATACTGATATCAATTGTGTCACTCTAATGTTTGAAATTCAACTCACAGAAGAAGTAAAATTAGGTTTTATGTGAATTTGCAAATTTTCCAAGGAGGTCGGTAAAAGGCAGTGAAAAGTTCAGTATAATTTTTATATATCTAAACATATTATATAATGAATACAATGAATTACATTGAAAATATATTGGTAATATGTATCTATTTTGACCTAAAATTAATTTAAATAAAATAACTAATTATTTAAATAAAAATTCGATTTTAACCAATAACTCAGTGTTTTTCACTATTCATCAAAAATTGAATGTTTTCAAAAAAATACCAATAATTCACCCTAAGAAAATTTTGACATTATGAATTAAAAAATGAATTATATTTTACCAAATTCAAAACATCAAAGTTTCATTTATTAATTTCAAATTAATACTTGTTGTCAATACAAGAATGTGTATTTTTTAGAAATAATAACTATCAGATGATTAACAATTGTTTATGTCCAATTTCAAAGTGAAATTACAGACAATGACCAAAATTGGATTAAATGGTAAAAATATAATCTATTTATACATCCAAACCATTAAAATGTATAATTTAACACTAAAAATTATTTTAATTAAAAAAGTTGTTTTCAGTGAAAATATTGTATTTTTAACTATTCACCAAAATATGAAAGTTATTAGAAAAACACCAAAAATGTACTAAAAATAAATTGATATGTCCCGATTCTAAATAATAATTTTATTTTGTCATATTTAATATATAATTGTTTGAAATATCGTATTTAAAATTGGTTCGCCATTAAAAGATGGTAAAATTGCATTTTTGGAAAAAAATACTTCTTTTACCAGAAAAAATGAATTTGTTATTACATTATGTCTATGTAACTCATAATAAGTATTATAAAATTATAAGTATTATATAAAGTTCAAAATTCAGTTAATACTATTCATAACTGCTTTTGAACAGCTAGTTTGGTATGTCGTTGTGCGCTTGAACTCAATGTTGCATGTAGTGAAAGTTATTGAATTACATTGAAAAAATAACGT
Organism: Viscum album; assembly: GCA_963277665.1. Lineage (NCBI taxonomy): Eukaryota > Viridiplantae > Streptophyta > Magnoliopsida > Santalales > Viscaceae > Viscum > Viscum album. The sequence goes on along the minus strand of OY728126.1, from coordinate 1,311,924,044 downwards.
ACTATGAAATCTTGGGGTGTTACAAAAGTACTTAAAAACACACCCGAAATGACTCTAGAAAAGGCTAGTATCTTACAATATCCCACATTATAACAGCTCATCCTTTAGTTGAACTCCCTAAAATCTCTATGATTTCAATCCAAAATGATTGGTCCATTTATCCCACATGTCTACTTCCCATTCCCATGTTTCCTCTTGAACATTCCCATGTTTCCATAACACATGAACCAACAACACAATCATTCCCCATAACGCTTTCTCACTATGACCCCACACATATCATATGATCCTCAGAAGATACATCAGTCTCGAGGTCAACTTCATCCACATAAATCACATGATGTGCGTCAAGGTGATTCCACTAATGTTTTGAGACATTGAAAATGTCAGGAATATTAATGAACTTATGTAAAAGTGCTTATTGGTACGCCACCGACCAAATTCTCCCCTACCCCTCAAACAGTCCCACAAACCTGGGGGCTAACAAGATCTTCCTCCATTTACTGTGGAAACCCCGTCAAGGAGACAACAAAATTAAATACACTGTCACCCTCTATAAACTCAATGGGTCATCTTCATCCATAAGTTTATGAATTCTATCTACTCTGAGTCATAGATATATTTTTTCAGATCAAATTTACACACTCGTCTGTCTCATGAATGAGCCTCTGTCCCAGCAGCTCTAACTCACCTATCTCTAACCAACATAGAGGTGATCTATAAGGTCTAATGTAAAGTGCATCGTATGGTTCCATCTGTATTGTTTCCTAATAATTGTTGTTATTTTAAAACACTACTAAAGCAAGTTCTTTTTCCAAGAACCACCAATGTCAAGAACACATTATCACATCAAATCCTCTAACACCTCTATAGTACACTCTGACTGCCAATATATTTATGGGTGGAAGGCAGTACATAGCAAAACTTGTGTACCATGTTCCTTTTGTATCCCTTCAAGAAGAATGAAGTAAAGTGCAAATCGTGATGTGAAACTATAGTCCATGGTACCCTAGGCAAACAAACTATCTCTATCACATACAATTATTTCATCTTCTATACTATAATGGTTTCATTGATAGGAAATATGATCCCTACCTTCTTTAGTCAATCCACAATGACAAAAATACCATCATTCTTCCTAAGAGTCATTGGAAGTCCTACGACAAAATCCATAGTCACGTCATCCAACTTTCATTTCAGAATAGTCAACGACTGCAATAGGCCTCTAGGTCATAGATGCTCTTCCTTAACCTACTGATATGTGACACATATTTTTAAAAACCCGGATATCTCCTTTTTAATTCCTGGACACCCAAACTATCGTTGAAGGTCATGGAATATTTTTTTCATCCCAAGATTTATCGCCCACCTTGAAGCTTGAAATTTACGCATGAGTTCATCTTGTATACTCGTAGGCATGACAACTCTAATTTTCACATAGATTAACTCATTCCCATCTATTTTATAGTCTTAAGGTGTATCCCCAGTATCAATGACTTCCCTCAAGGATAAACAATCCTAATCGTTCCTCTACCTATCCCTGATCTATTTCAAGAGTGGAGACTCAACTACTACAGAAACCACAACCATCCTCTTTTTACTATCCTGAATTACCACATGTATTTCCACAAGTAAATTCATCATCTTATGCTTTTCACTAAACTCAAGTACCAACTGAGTCTGAGTTTTTCAACTCAAGGAAATTAGAAACACTATTACCCTTACTAGGTGTATATTCTAGTTCTAAATCAAAGGACTTCATATGATCTTTCCATATTCTCTCTTTAATATTCTAGTCATGTTGTGAGATGATATAATCAAAACTTTTGTGATCCATAAAACCTGTACAATTTTCACACAATAGTTAATGTTTCCAACATATAAGAGCATAAACCACTACTGCAAACTCAAGGTCATGCATTGGTTAATTAAATTTATGGGGCCTCAGCTTATGAAACCCATAAGCAATGACTCTAACCCCTTGCATCAACATGGATCCAAGACTGATCCCATAAGTGTCACAAAACACAATGTACTCTTCACCTAACCCAGGTAAGATCAAAATTGGTGTCGAAGTCAAGAGATTCCTCAACTCATAGAAAGAATTATAACATGTTTCTATATAAAAAAACATTATCCCTTTCATTTTAAACCTATTAAACGATGCTGCCATTCAAGAAAAGTCCTAGGTAAACCTCCTGTAATAAAATGATAATCCCAAAACATTGAATATCAAAAATATTTTTGGGATGCTCCTAATAAACTACCGCCTTCACATACTCTAGGTCAACAACCACACCTGCTTATATGATGAGGTCCCCCAAAAGGTGACCCATATCAATCCAAAACTGATATTTACATAGCTTGGTATATAGAAGATGCTCTCTCAGTGTACCCATGACAATGTAATGATGTTGGGAATGATCATCAAGTGTCTTATAAATACACTAAGATGTTATCCACCTAAACCACCAAAAACTAATCTATGCATGGATGAAGGATCATTTTCATTAAGGCCATAAACACTGCCAGAGAATTCGTCATCCCAAACAACATGATGAAAAACTCATAAAGGCCATAACTACTTCTGAAATTAGTTCATGGTATATCAGATCCCTAAAGTCTCACCTAATGATACACTGATCACATATCGATCATTGAGAAAAAAATTCACCATTCAGTTGGTCAAACATATCATTGATACAGAGAAGAGGATATTTATTATTCATATTCATTTTGTTAAACTTCTGGTAATCGACACAAAAGAGTAAATTCCCATCAACATTATTTTCAAACAAAACTGGTGATCCCCAAGGAGTCAGACATGGATGAAAAAACCCTTTATCCTCTAACTATTAAAACTGTGTTTTGAGCTCCTAAATCTAAGTCAGTGCCATTGTGTAAGGTGAAATAGATACCATCTTATCTCCAAATATGAGCTCTGTTGTGAATTCCACAACTCTCCCAGGTGGAAACCCTGGAATGTCAACAAGAAAGAAATCATGAAAAAAATTCTATTAATAGTTGAAGGATTCCTTTCCTACCACCCCAATCATATTGCAAATGACTAGTAACATGGGTATTGAGATCTCTTAGTTGCTGAGTAATTGGCCTAGCTCGGCCTCCATGGATATTCCATTCTCCATGAAAGACATATTTGTAACGCTCCAGATATACAAAGGTCACTCTCCTATGGTAAAAAAATATGTGAGCTCATCATGAGACTAGCCATTCTATACCCATAATCTGGTCAAAGCGAGTTAAAAAAATCCTAGATATCCCAAAGAAAATGATATTCTCCAATATCTAGAGAACATCCCTAGCATAAACAAAAATCCCTAGTCCATGTTCCCATCAGTATATCAATATTCATCAGCCTGCTTATGTACTCCACATCCATGATCAATCCATTAACATGATTTGTAGATACAAAGGAATGAGAGGACCCAATATCAACCAATGTAGTAGATGATGTAGAAGAAATAATAATAGTACCTCTCACTATAAATGGACCTGATTGTCTCTCCACAAGTGTAGTATGCACTGCATGTAACTCTCCTACCCCTATTCTTTATGGTGTCTTTTGACTCTCCTGAGTAGCACTACTCTGCTTATATGAGTAAAAATTTCCTAAAGCACCATGTCCACTTCCTCTAATGACTCATCTATTAGAACTCCAACTGTCGGACCTATATGGTGTAGAAGAACCCATTCCAAAAATATGACTCTAATAATATTATCCCATAGCACCAGCCAGCCCATGCTTCCTACAAAAACTCTTTAGATGTCCCATATTGCCACAAAACCATCACTCCACTGGTGGTTGATGACAATGTGTATGATGATTTCCATTATTACCTCTTTGGTGTAAAATAACCTGAGAAATATCTGGTGTAACTAACCTTCTAATTGTCCACCTTTATTTCCACTGTCCTGACTAAGATTCTCATAGTGATGCTTCCTGATCTCAGAAGGCCAACTCTCTGATCATCTTGCTATATGCCATGTACTGGAATACTCTTTTAGGTTACCCATTGAAATGAGAGCCTAATTAATAATTTTTAAATTTTTTTCAGCCTAATGATATTAACCTGGGACTAAATTTCACACATCAGACCATCCAGAAATTGTTTTTCTGAAGAAGCCGCATATTCTACCAAAGCTAGAGAAAAATGATGTAAATCGGTGAAATGTACAACTTAATCCACTATTGACAAGAATCCTTGTGTTAGAGGAATAAACTATGATGCCTTTTCTTCCCTCAACGTATCTGGATAAAAGTGTTCCATGAAATTCTCCAAAATATCTTTCCATAACATCTCGTCAGTCTGCCCAGATTGTACCTAAATGTACCACTAGCGCTTCGTAGAACCCGAATCATATAAGCATCCAACATGAACCTCCTCTCAACCATAGTCTCTATATGTACAAGTATCATCTCTATGGATTCAATATAGAAGTCCGCTCCCTCAGGTCCACCCTCTCTTATATAAGTGCAAGGGTGTTGTAGCTGAATCTCCCTTGTCAACTCAGGCATGCTTTTCTAAACCCACACTTGGTCTCTCTTTATCCATAAATCGCATTATGAGATGAGAAAAGTTATCTCGACATTGTTCCCCTTCATCCACATCTTTCACCAACGATTCCTCATGCTCCCTGTTTGGATGTTCATTCTGAGTCATACCCCTCGATCTCTCCCTCAACAAGTTTTGTAGATGCATACTCCTACAAATCCAAACACAGGTCATAGGTCTCATAATTTAGCATTTTATCATTTACGTAAGAGGGTAAACTAAGACAACAAGTTTCAACATGTCTTTTCAACCTTTTTTCTCACTACACGGTAAACATAGAGTTATTTTCGCTACCCTAAAACATCATTCTCATAGGTCTTGGTTAAAAAGGGTATATTAATTATCATAAATTATATCACCCATTAATTGATCACATTTTAAAAAATTAAGTAATTAAAAAATTAATTAATTTCTCATATTCAATTCAACAATCAAGGTTCTCATTGGAAACCCATTTATTCTAATTTTTCATCATTATTCCAATCTCACAATAGGTAAAAAAAGTTCATGTTCAAAAAAAAACCTAAAATCCTTTTTCCTATGAGTTCCTAGAATAATGCATGTTACAACAACCCTGAGTGCCAATAATGATGCATGAAGACTCAACTATCATTCCACCTTAGGCCACAAATTAAAATTAAACAATTTTCAAAAAAAATAACACATCACACCAAAAGTGTGTCATCCAAGGTGAAATAATATTCAACTGCAACCACAAACAACAATAACAACAATACCACACATATTAATAAAAATTTTCTTTGTACACGGGTTTGAAAATCCCATGGAAGATCTCATTACCAAGCCTCAACTATTCATTGTATCCTTTCCACCATTCCCAAAATAGTGACTCAAAATAATAAGAAAGAAAACAGAAACTGATTTTGATACCACATTGTGACATCTCGACCCAGGAGCCACTGAACGGTGCCCCGATTCGGTTGGCCACATGCTCTGAAGCGCACATCCCCATGTGTGAGAGTTTTATCACTAGCAGTAAGGGCCTGGTAATTTGGTTAGGGGGGAAACTATACCATCTGTTATTAGGATAAAACAGTTGTAGAAGAAAAAAAATTACCATGTGTGGAGGTGTATAAATAACCAGAAATATGAAATAACATATGATAGTCAAAACTAGAAAATAAAATATGCACCTGAAATGTAAAACATGATATGACTAAAAGTGTGAGGTTCAAATAATGAAACTCATTGTTAAGAGACAAGGACTCCATAATGGGTCCTGAACTACATCTGGTTCCTTCTCACATTCTCCAATAAAAAACAAAAACATATCTTAGGGCCTTTCCTTTTCCTATCCTACAATAAAAATGTCTTCTAGGGTGTATATCAGGAGACCCGAATAAGGTTTGAGTACAACTTAGTAGGCCACCACCAATGAAATAAAAATGAATCCATTGAAAAGATTATGTTTGCAGATTTAAAAAGTAACAAATTCAGTGGCTAATTTAAATAGTTATCAAATTTTCATTTAATCATCATTCATCAAATTAAGAAAAATCAATTCATGTTTTCCACTTCGATCATCATTCATTATTATCATTCATTTAGTGTAGGTTGTCAGGCCTAGCATCCAAAATCTCAGTTGAAACAGCATTCATTTTTATCATTCATTGGGTATATGCCCTCTTTCCTAGAACCCAAAATCTCGTTGAGTGTAGGTTGTCATTCCTATAACATTTTTTATCAATCAGTGAAGGTCATCGTGCCTAACACCCATTAATATAATTCTTGGATAACTACAGGGGAGGAACGCCATGTCTATGTCCTAACTTCTAATCGGTCTACTACGTCATGCCTAGCACCACAAAATCTCATCCATCTAACCATTCTTTAAGTCATAGGAATTTTTCACATTATTCGTATTTTAATCTAATGATTCGTTAAACATATACAATGCCATTAGTAAATTTAATAAATAACTAAGCGTATAACCCAATAATTAATTCATTAATTAATTAATCAATAAACACAATTCATATTCCATGATTAATTCATCAAAATTAATTATTCATATCAAAAACCAAAAATTCATCACTTGTTATCACTATTAATTATCTTTGATCATATAATAAAAGATAATTATTTCCTACAGTTAATTATCTTTCATAACACAACATAAATCAACAATTAATTTCCATCAATTAATTATCTTATTATATAAATTCAATATCTGAAGACAATATATCTAACCAAAATCAATTTCTAAAACAAGTACCAATTTGGGAAACCCCCTTAATTTGTTACATGATCAATTATTAATTAACCAACAAGGAAAATCACAAGTTATTTCTATATTACCAATTAATCCAATTTAGGAATCCAATTATACGGGGAATATATCAAATTCATGAACTCAGAAAAATAACAAATATCATGACTATGTGAGTTAGATTTAGACCACGTACATTGGTTTATTGATGGATATTTGCCCTGTGGAAAAACCACAAAATACAAGCATCACAACCTAATTGATCAAGATATAGATCTAAATCCCTAAAACCAAAATTAACAACAATGTAATAAAGATCTTGCAAAACTAGATCTAAATCCACATTACAAGATTTAATTCTTAACTCATGTGTTTAAATCCATCAAAATGGGGGATATCATCCTTCAAAAGATAAAATAATGACAGAGTAATTAATGGAAGAAACATTGGGATGAAATACACATACTTAGAGGAGAGTGGATCTCCAATCCGAGCTTCCAATCTCGAAGAACAGTGTTAGGATCACCTTGGAATCTATCTGCGGGTCATTGGAATCACCTAGAATTTGTCAATCCTAAACCAATGTTGAAAATATGAATGTCTCGAGGGTATCAGCTGGTTTTAGAAAGAATTTTTGGAATTAAAATCCCACACTCATTATTTCTTGTGTAGAGGCCCATGGTAATGGATAACTATGTGCCAACCGTGATGACCCCTCTATCATGTTTTCACAGATGGCACGGGTTGTCAAACCATGAAAAAACCATTCACAACCCACTATCATATATTTTTCCTTAAATTTTCTCCCAAACACACACTAATCTAAGATAAATAAACATAAAATCTGCAAAAAATACATGAAAACACGCTCAAAATTACTCCAGAAAAGGACATGATCTTACAATTAACCTCACCAATGCGAATGTATGTATTCATACGGGGGAATGAGATATCCATCAAATCTAAGTTAGACATGGGCATATTGGACCATGTAAAGTGATAACTCCTATAGATAGTATCTTTAAAAAAAATAGAGGAATGAAGCTTGTTGAATTCCATTATATTATAGATTTCATCAGGGTTTTATTCCCTTTTAATATATCTTGATTACATCATACGAATTAAGTAATGTTCACCATTGATACAGTTCAATGTGTGAAATCATTTTCAATTACTCCCTATAGGATGGACCCTACATAGTTCAAAAAACCCAAAAAAATGGAATACATAGAGGTAAAGAGTTTCTTATGACGTAACACTTTTCCATGTGTTCAACTATCCTTTTGACCAAAAAGGTTGGTTGTACCATCACGTTATGAGTGGGTTACCAATAGTTTATCCAGCTTAAAGTAAAGAAATAGTATATACTACCTCATATAAATGAATTCTTTGACTAGATTGGTGGAGCACCAGTCTTTTCATTGAGTGATTTTATATTAGACTACCATTAGGTATGTGTGAGATCATCAAACATAACATGTCAAAAAATCTGTAGTAGGTAAAAGTGATACTAGATTATAGTTATTGCATTCACCCTTATGAACTCAACTCCAATTTTTTTATTCAATGAATCTGGTTCTCCACCCATAATGTGATTCATTTGTTATAGTCCTCATTAACAGAATATTGGTGTATTCTTTCACTAGACATGACCATTCCAACCAACTTGATACTGTGAAAAATACATTAAGAGAAAACCAACTATATAGAAATCTCAAAATATTCCACTTTTAGAATAATAAGGTTTACTTCATAAGTGATATATATTTAGAGGATGGTGTATCTATTTCCATATATATGGTGAGTGTTGTGGTTTCTTATGTGATTTCCATGAATGAATTTTATATATACGGTTTCCTGAGGCCATTTGGAAAATACATGTGATTCATTTCGGACTTCAAAAACCTTGAAATACTTCATATATGATTGAATAAAAATGGTCCAAATATTGTATGTGATGAATCTTGTTTGACATCCTTTTTTGGGGTTGAATGGTAGAATGAATTTAGTGTTGATCATGATTCATCCATATATATTAATAGTTTTTTTTTCATACCATGATGAATTTGTAATTGGGTATGAAGTTGTTCTATTGTAGGGAGATCATGTTGTGCCATACTGGTCCTACAAGCTAAGACCTCATGAATGAAATTACACTATTCATGGCATTACTGTAGTTTCTATAAAAGATGAATTACATTAATAAGATAATTTTCTACTAGGTGAGTGGTTCTATATTTACATGGAACATAAAATTTACAAATACATCACCAAATAGTGATACCTAAATCTCATGTAGCTCATGATGGTAGAATATCTGCATTACTTCGACATTGATCTTACATACTCACCCAAGATGTGTAGGTCATAGCTGATGCACTGATCCCGAACACTAAGATACAAGAAATCTAGAAGGATGTCAATGAGTGATGATTGATTATTCTATTTCCTATTATGTACATTGAGGTTCAAAAATAGCACCAACACTCTTTTTATCTATTATGTAATTGAAATACCCTCGTCTATGGTGGGTGCGGAAGAGACCACAATCTGATCCTGGAAGCCTCATCCTAAAATAGGTTGTATTAGGGGAGATCCCACCACTAGGTTTTATTAATTATAGGAATGATACCCTGCTCATTTTTTCAAATAACGGGGATCCGTTAGGCCTTTGAGAAGTTGTGATGAGTGAATATCAGGCCTTTTTTGGGATGTTTGCCCCAGTCTTACCTTGATTTACAAATACATACATAATCAGAATTGGAGGCCATGTATGAAGTGCAATATAGAATCATTTATCAAGAGGTACTCTACCGTCAACTAGGTATAGAAAAATCACTACTGACTTTATGTTCTAAAATATCATCCATCTATTCTTGAGATGAATTAAAAAGACATCAATACCTATATTTTTAGGGGATATATGAGATCCACTCATTTGAGTGACGTAATATGGGTGATGATTGATAGGTTTACTAATGTCCCATACTTATTACCTATCCAGGATGCTTTCACAGTTAATGGGAATAAGATTATAAATATTTGGGAGATTTTGGGCCTTCCGGTTGTTACCCATTCAATTGTATCATAATGAGAACCATTTTATTCGATGAATTTGGTAGGAATACATTATTAACTGGGTTTAAAGGAAATCATGAGTACTATGCACCCCCCTCAGACCAACTGACAATTCAATAAGATGATATGGCTGTTTTAGGACCTGATTTGGGCATGTTTTAATGGATTTGGAGTATATGAGAGAAACATTTACCTCTTATTGAATTCTATATAAGAAATATTTTAAGAAGTTATTTAATTGGATATTTATGATTCCATTTATGGAAGTACGTGTAATTCAACTCTCTAATGGTTAGAGAAAGGTAAGGGATCACTACTAGGTCTTCTAACATTTTGGATTAATTAGTGAATGTATAGTTAATCCAAACTAATATGGAAGAAATTTATTTGAGGAAGAATTTTTATACTTATAATCATTGTAGACCTATAGAGTTTGAGGTGGGACATCAAGTATTTTTATGTATCTCTCCTAAATTAGATCAATGAGTATATATGATATAGGTAAAACTATAACCCTGTTTTATCATGTTGTTTGTGATATGTGAAAGAGTCATGATTGTAGCCAACCAGTTGTAGCTACCTCTGAAAAAATGTACCATGATTGATGTGTTTCATATAAAATATCTTCACCAGTATCATGATGACCCATAAATTTAATTTTCCCCTATGGATATTGATCTAGAAATTTATGTGTTATTCGAGATGACTATGATACATATCACTAATTGTGGACAGAATTCTCTCTGATCCCATACATCTCCACTTGTTCAATGTATATAGTAGAATGACCATGTACATGACAATATGTTGGGGAAGGAGGCTGATGTACTAGATCAATGGATGAAATCTTCCTCAGATGATATTTTATCACCCTCAGAAGGGACAGACGAGGATGAGTTCTTTCATGAACACTACTTGGGGCCTGTGCCATGACTACCCCAAGCCTGCCATCCATAGGCCAGGGGCTGTCGACTATCACCAACGGCATAAATCCTTAAGGTGGGAAGGCATTGTATTTATAAATTTTAAACACACACAATCAGAGTATAACTGGAATAAAAACTTAATAAAAAAAATATAAAAAGGAGTGCTAGAAAGTAATAGGGGCCAGAAATCCCAACAGTAAAGTACAAGGAAATAGAAAAGTAACAGTACAACTAAATGAAAGTACAACTGAAGAAAAGTAAGCAGCTATTGTGCCATCCTCTAGGGTTCCTACCTGATGGGTAGGTACAGATGACCTCTACAACACTCCATGTCCATTCATCCGCTTCGTGTACCATCACACCGAGTGGTCCACGTTCTGTTACTGTCCAGTCCTGCTACTATCTGCCTCAGTCAACACTGTCTGTCATCTGCAAGCAACACAATGAGGTGCTGGCATACCCCGTGTAGGGGGTGAGTATAATGATACTTAGTAGGGACCCTGAGACCCTCAAGGTCTCACAATATCCATCAAGGATAAATCACAAAGTATGAAATCAAAAGATAACCATAACTTAGGTATATTCCAATATATATACCTAAGTTATCTAGAAACCCATCTCAATCATGAGGAAAACACAAAAGTCATTAACTCAGCTCAAAACCAGGATTTTACTCTAGGGGTGGTAACATGTAACACTCCCAGTCTAACATTCGAAACCTCGGCTCCTGGTGTACTCCTCTATAGAGTATTGTGGGACTTCCGCATCACACAAAGGTGCTTCCAACTATCCTGGACAGATTTTGTACTCCTCCTCTCGAGTACTGTGCGTCTTCTGCGTCACATAGAGGCACTCCCCACTGTGGCTCTGCCGCATCACACAGAGGCGTTGAATCTTGTAGCATGCTAGGGTACTCCTCTTGTTGAGTACCATGGGTCTGCTACGTCACACAGAGGCGCTCCCCACTGTGGGTCTTCCACATCACACAGAAGCTCTCCCCAATGCGCTAGTTGAAACACTCCGAGTCGAAAGGTCACTAGTCTTCAGGTATCATCCAGCTACTATGTTTCTGTACTCTGCTTGCTCATCTCTAAGAGGATATGCTCTACCTGCTACTGGTCTATCCACCGAATGACATGAATTCCCACAAAAAGTTATCTCAAAGGTCTACCTCGTCATAGGGGTATCAATGCAACAGACGATGCGTCAATCGGACGCCCGGTCTGTGAGATATTGACATTTCTGTTCCATGGGCCCTCTTGGATTTTAGGTTCAAATCAACCTGAACATACCCCAACTATCTCCAAACCAGAAGTGGGGTATGAAAAAATAACTGTCTTGCTTCAATCCTTCTATCGCCGTAGATGGTCCGTCGATCAAATACTTGTAGACTATGTTATGAGAGAAAAGGTGAAAACAGGCCATAGCGGGTCGGGGTCCAGTCCGACCGAGTCAGACTTACTTGACCTAAAATGGGTCTGGAACAGTTTCCGACCTGGTCCTCAGGATCGAGCTGGTCTGCGGGTCCGACCTGGCCCATGGGGACATCACGAGCTGAGGGAGCGACCCAGCCCGCCCACGATCCAGCTCGCGCTGGGTCCGGCCCGGTAGCCTGGTGGCCTGCGGGGGTTCTCCCTCATCCCCGTCTAGTGGGAAGCTACGCTCCCCCCGGATCTTTAATGGTAGAGCCATTTGGGAGGAGTCCCAATAGGTGCCAAGTGGTTATTGTCCAGCTCATGCAGGACCTAGCGAGGTCCTGCTCCTCCCGGCTGGCTAAGCGGCCCCCCGCTCCGCACCGCTAGTGGCTGTCCGGACATCGGCCACCCCTGATCTGACGTCGTTGCCCGCCTTGTCCATGGATCTCCTTCTCCGCGTGGCGCTCCAGCGTCGTGCCCTTCCACAGTGGCCCGGCCTAGCCGCGACCCCCTTATCCTCCATGCTGCACGATGTTGTCACACTCTTCCAGTGACCCGGTTGCCTTGCACCGCAGGTTTATCCACGGTCTGTCTGATGCCAGCCGACGTTGCTCTGCCGCAGTCATCAAAAAAATGAGGTAAAATTAAGGCGGAGGGTCGGGCCATGTTCGTGCGGTCCTAACCCTCCACGTTATGGTGTTATCAATTGGAAAAACATTAGCTCTGAGTGAACGGCGTAGAACAGAACAATTTTGAACTCAAATCATAAAACAATCCCCTACCTCATATTGTTGTTCATTGACGATGTTGGGAAAGAGAACGTCATTTCGTCATTCATGGCGTTTGTCGCATACTCGGGATTTCATACTCGTTCATCAAAAAGTTTTCGAGGTAGAAGACTGAGGAAGAAGCCTCGCTAGTGTTCTTCATGTTCTTCGTTGGGGGGATGGTTCACCCTAGCTCTCATATTCCTCTGTTCCATATAAATAATGTTTCCAACAAAATGAAATAACAGATTATCCATTATTTTAATGGTTGGCATGAATTCAAAAAGATAATTAATTAATGGGGGGCTCCACTTAATTAATTCTTGTGTGTAGGGACAAATTAATTAAGAGAGTTCGAGAGTTTTAATGGGTGGTAGCTCCATAAATGGGGAGTTCAAGGGTTTCATCATCGGGTGGTCCCCACCTCATTAATTAACAAGAGGTGTTTAAACCTCTTGTGGGACCCACCACCATAACCTCTAATGGGAGGTTATGGTGTGGTGGCCCCCACCTCTAACCTCCCCGTGGAGGTTTTAACCAACAAATAAAAAAAGCTACAAACTTATATTATATAATTTTATTCTTAAAAACTAAAAAACTAACATTAATATTCGACCAAATGTCATCGAGATGCATGTATTCATAAGTGAATATTGGCGTTGTGAGTTCAACAGTGCCCTCAAATTTCAATTCCAATCATCGGTTCAAAAGTTATAATAACCCGCTTGTACGTTTACTGAACATACCTGAACAAGACATTAGAAATTGATTCGAGGCACACTGGGCCTTGGAATCATGCATAGTCAATTTTCACAGACTCATAAATATCCCATGTATTTATGAAAAAAAATTCCATGGAATTTCTAGGTCATTACATTCTCCCCACCTAAGGGCTTCACATCCCCGTAAGCTAAAACTCGAAATATGGAAACAAATGGGGGTACTGATCACACAGCTGATCCTCTCACTCCCATGTGCTTTCATGAAGGTTCTCGTGCTACCAGCTAACACAGACCAAAGGAATCAACCATCCATGTAGAACCCACTTCTATAGATCCTAAATCTCCAATGGAACCTCCGTGAAGGTCTCCCCATCGTCGACGTTCATCTCTCCATGGTAGATGATGTGTGAAGGGTCGTGGATGTATCTCCTCAGCTAAGATGCATAGAAGATGTCGTGCACCTAGTGCAACTGAGGTGGAAGAGCCAAATGGTAAGACACCTCACCTACTCTACTGAGGACCTATAATGGTCCGATGATCCTCGAAGATAACTTTCCTACTCTGCCAAATATACATTGACCTTATAGAGGTGAGACCCATAGAAATACGTGGTTGATATCCGCGAACACTAGAGGCCTCTATCTTCTGTCATCATCCGAAATCCACCTACTCTAAGCAGTCTTCATTTCTCTTGGATGATCTTAACCTTCTCAGTGGTATCTCTCACCATCTCTAGTCCCACTAGTGCTGACTCCCCAGAGTCTGTCCAGCACAATGGTGATCTGCAAGTTCATCCGTACAATGCTTCTCAAGGTTCCATCCCTATGGTGGAGTGATAGATGGTGTTGTAGGAAAACTCCAACAAAGGTATGTTATCATCCCAACTGCGACCAAATTAGAGGACACATGCACAAAGCATGTCCTCGAGGGTCTGGATGGTCCGCTCTGTCTGACCATCTATCTGAGGATGGAAGGCGGTGCTCAGATGTAGCTGCATCCCGATATCCTCCTACAACCCATTTTATAATAGGGATGTAAACTTTGTGTCACGGTCAGAGACAATAGAAGAATGTAATCCTTGAAAACACACAATCTTCTATACATAGAGACCTCCCAAGCTCTCAACTGATCTATGCTCTCTAATTGGTAAGAAGTGGGATGACTTGGTGAGTCAGTTATCAATCAACCAAATTGAGTCAGGACTCTTAGTTTTACATGGAATACCAATCATGAAGTCTAGGGATATCCCATCCTACTTCCACTATGGGACCTCTAAGGGCGGTACCAATCATGATGGTACCTAGTGATCTGCCTTCGCTTGCTGACAAGTGAGGCATCATGAGACCAACATAGCTACTGCCTTCTTCATACCTGGAAACCAATGCTGTCATCGAAGGTCCTGTTACATCTTCACCTCTCCTAGATGTACAGCTAGTGGGGAAGTGTGGAACTCCCTCAACACTTCCTCCTGATGTTCTAGTGGTACCATGGTATGTCCTTTGATGAGGATGACATGCCCCCAACATTAGAAAATCCATCTGGTTCTTTCCAAGTGGATATCTGAGCACGTCGTGTCTCACAGTTAGTGTTCTCATGTTGCGCCTCCCTGGCATGTTGAATTAGTGGGGAAGTGACTATCAGAAAATGTAAATAGGATTCTCTATCTCTATCCACAAAGGATATTTTTAAGGCAGCCAGCTACTCTGCCGCCTCTCTATGTAGATGTCTACCAGTCCACCTGTTGAGTGCAACTAAAACAATGTTCCACTTACTAGGAGTATAGACTATCTCAAAGTCATAGTCCTGGACGTACTCAAGCCAACATGGATGTCTTAGATTCAGTTCCTTCTCAGAGAATATATAACCGAGACTCTTCTTGATCATAGTACACGGTAAAACTTTCTCCCATAAGATAGTGTCGCCACATCTTCAAGGTGAATACCACTACTGCTAACTCCAGGTCATGTGTAGCGTAGTTTTTCTAATTCTGTCTCAGCTGTCAGGAACCATATGTGATCACTGCCCGATCAGGCATCAGGACACACCCAACTCTGGTCCCTGATGCATTGCTGTAAACTATTTACCCTACACCCTCCTCTGGAATCCTCGGGATGGGGGTACAAGTCAGCCTCTGTCTCAGCTCCTGAAAGCTCTGCTGGCATCTCACCAACCACACGAAGGGTTTCCCCTTCTTTTTCAAGGCTGAGAGTTGTGCTGCAACTCTGGAGAATTCTGGAATGAATTTCCTATCGAATCTATCCAAGCCTAGGAAACTCCAAACCTTCGACACACACCTTGGGGGCTCCCAAGCAAGAATCACCTCAATTTTCACTGGATATATTGCAACTCCATCCTTCGAGATAACATGTCCCATGAATTGAACCTCTCTAATCCAAAACTAGCACATTGAGAGCTTGCTATAAAGATGTTGCACTCAGAGTGCATCCAGTACTACCTACAAATGGTAGGCATGCTTCTCCTCAGTAGTCGAGTAGACCATAATGTCGTCGATAAATAGCATGACCAATAGATCGAGTTAAGGCTAGAAAATCCAATTCATGAGACCCATTAAGACTATTGGATCATTGGTTATGCCGAAGGGAAAAACCAAGAACTCATAGTGGACATATCGACATTACAAGGCTGTCTTCTGTACATCCTCATATCAAACACTGAGCAGGTGATAGCGTGATATGAGGTCTATCATCGAGAACCACCGTTCTACCTTCAGACGTTAAAAGAGGTCGTCAATCCTAGGGAGTAGGTACGTTTTCTTTAGGGACACCTGTTTAAGGTGATGGTAGTCGACATAGAGCCTCAAGATTCCATCTGCCTTCTTGGAGAATATAATTTAGGCTGGCCAAAGAGAAAAACTGTGCCCGATGAATCCCTTTCCCTACACGTCCTCGAGCTGTACCCAAATCTTACGAAGCTCAGTAGGAGCCATACGATATTCTTGAGTAGATATCAGTGTCGTCCCGGGGTAAATTTCAATGTAGAAGTCCACCTCTCTATAAAGAGGTAGTCCTGGAACAACATCTGAGAAAACATGAACGTACTAGTCTACCACTACAAGATAAGTCATAATCTCCACAACAACAGCTCCGAGGGTAAGGCTAGCCAACTGGTGAGTGATTGGATGCACCCTCCTTCGAGTAAGTTTGTCCTATGCTGAAAATGATCCCTTCTCACTGGTGAAGGTGAACCTTGTCCCATCCGTGTGGACACAGCGCACTTTTGTCCTAATAGAGTCGATATGAGAAAGGAATTTAGATAACTAGCCCATACCCAAGATGATGTCGTAATGCCTCGACGCCGCTATGAGGAGATCCTAGCTGAAACTCTCACCTCCTAGAGTAATCTCCCACTACTGACACCAGTGCGTGATCATCTAGTCTACTCCCATAGGAGTCTCTAGTTATAAGGATCGAGCCAACGACTCCGTTGGAATCTCCAAACTCTGAATGAGGGAAATGGAAGTGAAAGAGTGACAAGCACCTATGTCTATAAGAACTGCAGCAATAGTGGAGTAGACATATATTGTACCTTGAATAATCTCCAGAGAGCCATGATCGTATGCCTCAGCTGCCTGAAGCTGTGCTCTACCAAGTCCACTTTCTCCCTGTGGTTAGGGTGGACCTCTTAGTGGTGGTGGTGGTAACACCTCATAAAGTCGTCCACTGCTAGCTGCCCGACCAGCTCCTCTTCCACGTCCACCTGCTCTATGAGGACCGCCTCAATCGAAACTCTACCTCTTCCTGGGAGGTCCTTCAACTGTCTATTGATCATCTGAATGGAATGTTGGACAGTCACGAGCCATGTGACTCTACCCACTACAAGAGTAACACTGTCGGCTCCTGGAATATATGTCACTGCCCAGGGTGCCCCGCACATCTGATCCTAAGACATGCGGTTGTCCACCCATGGGTCTGGTCCTCTTGGACCTCTTCTTTATCTATCTACTGCTAGCCATAGAAGACTCTGCTTCATGTTTACAATTAATGGTTCTTGCTACTGGTGACTGCTCAGCCAGGAAAATCTCGACTAGAAGGGCTCTCTCTAATACCCCTGACTACATCAGGATGCTGAGGGAGATCACTGATGCCATGATCTCTCACCTGAGCCCCTACTCGAAGGTATGTGACCTAAAAAATGGGTCTCGTACAAAATCTGTGGAGTAGCACGATAGGTTGGTGAACCTCACTGAGTACTGAGCTACCGTAATGCTAGCCTGCTATAGAAGCAGTAGCTCCTATATCTTCACTGCTCATAGAGTCGTTGGAACAAATTCCACCTGGAACTGGCTCTCGAAGTCTGCCCAGAGAAGCGCTGCCTTATCATGCACCTAGAGAATCAGGTTCCACCATCTTCGAGATACTACATTAAGGAGGTGGAAGCAATAAGAACCATGATGCTTGTTGGTGTCCTTACTATCCTGAAGACTCTCACCACAACCTCCATCCAATCCTCGGCTGCATGTGGGTCCATCTCTCTCAGGAACCTAGGTGGCCTCTATTGATGGAACTCATGTAACATGCTCAAGCGGCATGCATCGTCTTCTACTGGGGCTTGTGGCATCGGTGGCCCAATAGAAAGAGGTACTGCTGGTGTCTCCACTTGTAAAGGGCCCAACACCGAGGCCTCATCGCTCGGTGGGCTGTCAGAGTGTATGATTCTTGGGGCTATGCAGGGAGGAATCCTAAATGAAACAGTTGTGACACGGTCAAAAGATTATACCTTGTGAGCTAACATGGTTTAGTTTACATATGAAAAATATTAAAGACTGCACAAAATCAGTGTTTTCGTTCACTAAGTCGGAAATCAGTAGTTAGGGTCCTGATGTATGGATACATTAGCTGCCTGCACCCACACGGGACTCCCTGAACTGAAAACCACACTTAGTATCCTTAACACTATTACTTCATAGAAAATAATGATCATAGTCCTAAGTTATGTGGTAGAACTGACCCCTCTGATACAAATTTGTCACGCCACGTCCTCTAGCCTGTGACGTGACTACCCCAAGCCCGCCTTCCATAGGCCAGGGGCTGGAAACTATCACCAAAGGCATAAATCCCCAAGTTGGGATGGCCTTGAATTTATAAATTGTAAACACACACAATCTGAGTACAACAGGAGTAAAAAAAAAGTAAAAACTATATACAAAAAGGAGATCTAGAATCTAAAAGGGGCCAGAAATACAATCCCAATAGTAAAGTACAAAAAAATAGAAAAGTAACCGTACAACTGAAAGAAAGTACAACTGTAGAAAAGTAAGCAGCTATTGGGTCATCCTCTAGGGTTCCTACCTGAAGTGTTCGTAAACATGACCTCCTTAGCACTCCACATCCGTCTGTCCGCTCTGTGTACCTTCATGCCGAGTGGTCCACCTTCGGGTACCGTCCATTCCTGATACTCTCTGCCTCATTCAAGGCAATCTATCATCTACAACCAACACAACGAGGTGCGGGTATAGTCAATGCAGGGGTGACTATAAAGATACTTAGTAGGGACCATGAAACCCTCAAAGTATCTCAAAATCCAACAAGGATAAACTAAAAAGTATAAAATCAATGGATAACCATTACTTAGTTATATTACCATACATATACCTAGGTTATCTAGTAACCCAACTCAATCATGAGGAAAACACAAAAGTTATTGACTCAGCTCAAAACCAGGATTTTATTCTAGGGGTGGTAATATGTAACACTCCCAATATATCATTAGAAACCTTGACTGCTGGTGTACTCTTCTTCTATAGATTATTGTGGGCCTAACACGTCACATAGAGGTGCTTCCCAATATCCTAGATTTATGTGGTACTTCTCCCGTAAATTATCGTGGGTCTACTGCGTCACACAGAGGTACCCCCACTATGGGTTTGCCACGTCAGATAGAGGTGGTCCCCCTCATATCCTACTGAGGTACTCCTCCTTTCATTTATTATGGGACATCTGCATCACATAGAGGAACTCCCCACAATGGGTTTGCCGCGTCACACAAAGGCTCTCCCCACTGGGCTAATCAAAACACTCTGAGTGGAAAGGTCAATAGTCATCAGTTATCAAGAAGCTACTAGGTTTCCATACTCTGCTCGCTCGTCTCCGGGAGGATCCACTCCACAAGCTACTAGTTGATCCTCCAACTAACACGATGTGCCACTCAAAAGTATCTCAAAGGTCCGCCTCATCATAGGGGTATCAACACAATAAAATGTGTGTCAATCCGACGCTCGGTCTGTGAGTTATTGGCATTTCCATTCAAGGGCCGCGGTTGGATTTTAGGTTCAAACCAACCAGAACATACCCCAACTATGTCCAGACCTCATGTGGGGTATGCCAAATGAACCATCCGGCTCCATTATTTCTGTCGTCGTAGATGGTTCGTCGATCGGACACCCGTAGCCCATGTTATGGGAGAAAAGGTAAAAACAGGCCCTAGCGAGTCGAGGTCTAGTCCCACGTAGTCTGACCGACCTAGCCCATGGGGGCGGCCTTACTTGAGTTGGATGCCCGGAATGAGGGAGGCCCTCCCAAGGGGGTGGTGCTGCCCACCCGAGGGGGTAGCTCAGCCCAAGGGGAAGCCCGGCGGCCCACGGGGTGTCCGCCTCAGCCGCGTCTAGGGGGAAGTCGTGCGCCCCTGGCTCCCGAATAGAAGAGTTGTTTAGGTGGAGTCCAAACTGGTTCTAGGTGGCCCCGGTCCAGCTCACACAGGACCCAGCGGGGTCCTGCTCCACCCAACTAGCCGAGCGGCTAGCCCCTTCGCCCAGCCAGCGTGTGGCCCGACGTCGTCCGCCCCTGCTCCTCTGCCACGACCAGCCCTTTCCGCGGCTCTCCTCCTCCGCATGGAATGATAGCGCCATGCCCTTCCACCATGGCCCAGATTTGCTGCGTCCCCCTTCTCCTCCACATAGCACGATGGCACCGCAGTCTTTCAGTGACCTGATAGACTTTCACCACCGGTTTCTCCACGGTTAGTCCGATGTCGGCTGATGTTGCTCTGCTCCGGTCATCAACAAAATGAGAGAAAATGAAGGGGAGGGGGGTCAAGCTGTGTTTGTGCGGTCTGAAACTTCCACATTATGGTGTTATCAATTAGAAAAAACATTACCCATTAGTGAATGTCGTAGAATAGAAAATTTCAAACACATGTCATAAAACAGTCCCCTCCCTCATATTGTTGTTCGTTAACGATGTTGCGGAAAGTGAAGGTCATTTCCATATTCACTGCATTCGTCACACACTCGCAATTTCAAGCTCGTGTATTGGAAAGTGTATGGGGTATAACACCGAGGAAGATGCATCACCGGCATTCTTCAAATTCTTCGTTGGGATGATGGTTCTCCCTAGCTCTCCTCTTCCTCCGTTCCACCAAAAAATTGTTTCCAACAAAATGAAATAATAGATTATCCATTATTTTAATGGTTGGAATAAATTAAAATGGAGAATTAATTATAGGGGGGATCTACATAATTAATTATTCTGTGTAGTCACAAATTAATTAAGGGAGTTCAAGAGGATTAGTGGATGGTAGCTCAATAAATGGGGCATTCAAGGGTTTCATCCTTAGGTAGTCCCCACATAATTAATTGACAAGAGGTGTTTAATCCTAGGGTTTTCCCCACCACCATAACCTCTCATGGGATGTTATGGTGTGGTGTCCCCCACCCCTAACCACCACGTGGTGGTTTTAACCACCAAATAAAAAAATCTAGACACTTATTTTATTTGATTTTAATCTTAAAAACTCCAAAAACTGATTTTCATTCTCAACCAAATGCGGTCAAGATGAATGTATTTTTATGCGAATACAGGTGCTGTAACTTCAATGGTTCCCTCAAATTTCAATTCTGAACACCGGTTCAAATGTTATAAAAACCTGCTCGTACACTTACTAAATGTAGCCGAAAAAACATCATAAATTGATTCTTAGCACACTGGGCCTCGGAATCAAGAACCGTAATTTTTAGCGGACTCGTAAAAATCCCATGTATTTATGAAAAATATTTCCACATAATTTCTAGGACTTTAAAAGTTGTTTTTAGGATTTAAGTTTGAATTATTTTGGGTTTTTATATAGGTACATACTGTTATGTTATAATTCAAAACCCCTAATATTATACTAATAATATGATTAAGTGTCTCTAGATTGGTCTAGTAGATTATGGGGCCATTAATAGCCTAGAACACTGAATTTTAGAATGAAATTGTGAGTTTCAAGGTTAGAACGTGGTTTATTCTATCCATGAACTTGTGTTGTTAGGGTACTCAGTGGATTGGAAGAGGCTTCTTGGTTTGACTGTAACTATGTGGGTCAGGGCACATGACATTGTGACATTTCATGTATCAGATGAAAATATATTCCTAATGGGATACACATGGTTACTCAAACCTTGTAGACATCCTTTTTATGGGACTCCCCATGATAGTTAGGGGTTCCAATTTTTCATATTCCTTGGCCAACCACGCATCCAACCCATATAGACTAGTAAATAATTAATAAATTTCTATTTTACCACATTAATTTTTTTAATCCAAATACCCTAATTATACACATCTATTTTGGTAGAATACATGTATAGATAAGTTCATATTCCTCTTCCTAGGTATTTTCCCCTTAAATATTTCATATGATTAATCTTCCATCAAATATGTTGGAATTCTACTAGAAAAATATTCACACATTTTCTGTTTATTTTGAGAATATCATTCCATATTTTTCCTTGTTTTGGGATCAAATTTTTGATGTATTTGTAGTTCATTTGATAAATATTCACATATATCCCATTGTATCATGGTTCAATGGTAAACACATGATGATGTGAGAACTATTAACCAGAGGTAAGTGGTCCATCTTCATATCATCAATTTAATTTCTCTTATGTCATGGATTGTTTTTCTACACAATATACCATTCTGGTGTTACCTATTAGTTTTTACTAAATTAATAAGAATTATTTACCATGTAAGTGAAAACCCTAGAAATTGGCGAATTAAACCTTTAATTTAACTCCAAAGAAACTGAGACATCTGAAATAGGGGTTCCTTCCATTTTAGCCTAATTTCCATAGATTAAATTTATTTAAACCCATATTGACTTCTTTTTCATTGTAATGAATTCCATGATTTGGATTAATAGGGATGTCATAACAATGGTTATGGTCCTCTATTACTAACATAATTTTATTTCATGAATTAATTAAATTGGTCCACATGGTAATCATTTTTAAATGGTAGTCTTGGTAAATGATATGCTCTGGATAAAAAATAAATAACCTATTTTACATTGTGGATGAGTTAAGGGTCATAAATTAAAGACTCCTTGAATGAGATCAACATTAAAGATAGTTATAAATTTACAATGAATTGTAAATATTCCATAGATGATACTGGGTATTCATTGTATGGGCTCAACACCAGTTTCCTCTAACTCTAGAAGAGTGATAATGGATCTTTAGAGGATACCCCTTGGATGAAATTCATAGTGATATGTTTTCACTATGTATCTAGTGAGACTCTGACCCTATGTGAGATACCATGGGCAAAGACATATGTATTTTTTGTTCTACACCATGTTATGAGTCAATGATGGATTATGGGTTCAATAGAAAGAGAATATAATCATGATTCTAGTAGTTGATGTTTTTTCCTTTTAAAATATTCTCATATCATATGGTATATTTTTGTATACCATATTTACCACATATACACATTTTTTATAGATACATAATCATCATAATCATCATTTTCATTTCAAATTCTTATTTATTTTCGGCATGATTATTTACAATGATGATTTCATTCTTATTATATGCTACTTATTTATTCTATTATAATTGATACCTCAATTATATACCACTATGTTAAACACTAACTAATAATGTAATAGACTACTCATGGACAAATCCTACTATATCACTTCTATTCAAAATCATTTGGTATATAAAGATGCATTCTTGAGGTCATGTGGTTGACCATCTAAGGACACTACCTGATGGATTCCAAGGTGGGGTGCTACAGTTTAATTTCACATGATCTCCAAAAATAACATATTCCTTAAATAGTTATTTTATTCTATACGGCACATTACATGAGATGATACTTCACATTGGTTTCTTTGGAAAATGATAGTTTCAAAATTTAAATTGGTTTTAATTTAAACATTTTATCTAACATGTTTTATAAGAATTTTCTAAAGGAGATTAGTATATATTTTTATTTATTCATGTTGCTATACTAATTAATCTAACATTTTATAACTTTATAACATTTTTTTAACATTAAATTAAATCAAGGTAAAATTCATTCGCATTTTTTTCGTCCACATTTGTTAATGAAATTATATGTTTCATTGTGATGGGTTAAATGAAATGAGAATCATTAATAGATTCATATATATATATACACACACACACACTAAAACACTATGAAATGATATGTTCATATCTAGGTCAAATTATATGAGCTTGCGGATATTCATATACTATGAGACATATATAGAGATTAAATATATCCCATAACTAAAACCAAATTCCTTGATATTTTTTCACAGAGGTTTTCTATTTCTTATTCAACACTTCATTCCTATTATTTTCATCTTGTTCTCTAATTTTACATTTTTTATTTACTTATGCATAGATTTATTAGGTTATAATACATATTAAAAAGTATGACATGGATTATTAATCCCCAAAAAAATTTCATGATTTATTAGCTGATATAATAATATATTGAGGACTCACTTTTATAATGTATTTCTTTAATAATTTGTTTTTTTCTTCTATCACATAAAAAATTCTTCCTCTAGATTATTCAACTAGCTTTGAAAATGAAAGGTAATCTCAACAAGCTACTGTGTGAGTAACATGTTATTCACTTTGGTTGTACCTATTGAGATTACAAATCCTGTTGAAAAGAGAGTTGATTCACTAAAACATTTAAAAAATGTTTATATTTTCGGACATCCATATCTATACTTCAGCACCATCAAAGAAAAATAACACCATATAGATCATAACTAATAATAAAATAAATATATTGAATACTCTATAATTTTTTGTTTCATTAACTCAAATTTGGTTAGAGAAAATAATAATTTTAAAAATTCAAGTCACCCCACCCATCCCTCATCACCAGTCATCCATTCCCCATAAGACCTAACATGCAATATCAAACATATCTCAAGGATTTAGAAATTAGACAATGAAACCTACACACTGTATTATTTCTTATATAAACATTCTCTAACCTCTTTTAGAAGAATCATTCATGATAACATATTTCATAATTTTTCACATATCAATATCCTTTTATATATTCCTTTCATAATTATTCCTTATATGTATTTTAATTAGTTAATATCAATTTTTGATATAGGGATCGAGTGATCATGAATGTTTTGAACTCTTTTCCTAATTTTAGTTTCATTATTATTTATTCTCCCAATTTTCATCATTCTAATACTTTTAATTATATAATAATAAAATTTTTCTATTTTTTCATAATTTCCTTTTCATTGGCTGAAGGACATTGTTATTCTTTGGGACTAAAAAATTATGATAAACTAGTTTTGATGTGTTTAATGATTGAATGGTGATATATATATATAAATATATTAATTAGTAATAAAAAATTATATAATCATTAAAAATATTATAGTCACTATTATTATATTATTTTACTCTTATATAACATTAGTTAAAAATTCATGGTTTAAAAACTATAAAATAATTCTTGATACAGGTAAAAAATGACCCAAATGAGAGAGTGTTATAACAATATTTTATATAAGTAATTTTTTTAATATAATGATCTTGGAAAAGATAAAGGATTCTAAAATTTTAATCAATATCATTCATCTTTATTTAACTTTTTATTCGAACCATCTATGTTGGGTTGTTGTGACTAATTAAATTCATCATTCATGGAGGAAGATGTCTATCATATGAAAAATTTAGGATTCCATTTCTAAACAAATGTAATAATAAACAGTTATATGATAAATTAGCATTTTATAAATATAATTTGAACATATTAATAATATACACTCATTAAATCGATCAGTTTTACCAACTATGAATTCTGGTGTTGAAAAATAGAATAAAGTCTATTGTCGAGATGATAGTATTCAAAAACAAACAATCTATGTTTTTTTGTGAATTGTACGTAAAAAGTATTGGTTTTACATACATATAGATTTTTTTAATAATAAATATATTTATATAAATATATTTTTGTTAATAAAATATGTTTTGAATTGAACAATTAAGAGGAAAAAATTTCGGATCATGTAATAATTACAACGAGAGAAATAAATTTATTATTTATGTTTCCGTATCAATAAATGGATTTATATAAATAGATGAGACAATATTGTTATGATTATGATATATGATTATAATAGTTGAAAATAGATTATTTTTAGATGAAATTTCATGGAGAATGTCTGTAGAAAAGGACTGTAATTCTATCCCATTTATAATTGATAGAATGAATCTTTTGTGAATAACCAAATGTTTTCAATTATGGAATAAATAAATACAAGGATAAATGGATCAAATGATGATACTAATTGATTTTATTGTGTCATATGGTAGATAAATTCTCCAATGTTCATTTTAACACTTTTTTAGACATGATTTTTCCTTTTACTATTTTATTTTTTAAATTTTCCATTTTTTGTTTATTGTGTAAAAACGGTTTTACAAAAGTATTTCATATTTTATTAAAAATATAAGGTACAAATTTTAAATGAATATTACTTTATATAACTATATATTTGATAAAACCAATATATTTTGGTTTCTATACAATTTTAAAGTAAATATCAAGTAATAACATCACAAATAGAGAAAAACTATTTTTTGGGAAAATGTTATTTGTACAGTTAAGTGTTCTTAATCAATGTTAGTATTTATTTTTAAATTCATGGATGACATTAAAATAAAATTTATGAATAATTATTATTTTAGAGTATCTAAAAATATGTGATTAATTTATTTGATAGATAAAAAAATTTCACAATGTCAATATAACAATTCTCTAAAAATAATAATATATATATTCTTGAAGTTGATAACAATAATCATATTAATCATTTTTTAATACCATCAAGATAGAATTATTAAATTGAATTAAAATGTTGATATAAAATTTTAAAACCATTTAATATTATTAATTTTTATATGTTCTGAAAATTAATTTCTTATATAAGTGAATAAAAAATATTTTTTAATTAAAATATTACATTAGTATTCAGAACACTAATCATAGGTTTCATAAATTCAATAGAGTGTTTATAAATTATTTATTAACTTTTATTTATATTAAATTTTTTAACTAATACAATTCACTGTTTTATTTTGATCATTTCATAAAGCATAGAATATTTAAAAAAATATTAAATTTATTACTATTAACCAAAATTAAATTATTTTCGAAATATAATAAAAACTTATTAATTTTTTTTTCAGATGTTGAACTACTAAATTTATTTATTTTTTTAAAATTATATATATAAATGTGTAAATTTATATTTAAATTTTAGTTCAATATATTTATATAAATAAATAATATATTTATTGAGAAATTCATTCATAAAACTGTAAGAGTTCTTAATCCAATTTTGTATGCAATTCACAATGATTATAATCATTTTATTTATTTCAAAATTTATTATTCCTAATGTTCCATAATAAAATTCACACAAAATTTCCCATATCATTTATGATTGATTTTATATTATTTTTTAAAAAATATGAAACATTATTACTTTATAGAAATATATATTTCAACATTTCAAGATTTTACTAGTCCCCATTCTTTATTAATTAAAAAACATTATATTTCCCTATTTTAAAGTGTACAAATTTCTACCATTGTAAATATATAAAAGGTTATATTTTAATCCATAAAAAATTCAATATTAATTGAAAATTTAATTTTATATATATTTTATTTATATGTATGAAATATTAATGAACATTTTGGTGAGATGGTACATAATAGAGAAAAAATTAAGAGGGATAAATTAAAACATGTATTTTAAATTAAAATAAATTACTATATTTTATTTATATCATAGATTGTTATCTAAATCGGGAATAATATAATAATATAAATTTTTTATAATTTTTAATTATCTTTTTATATTAATTTTATTATTATTATTCTTTTTATTTCATTTACAACACAGAATTATTAAATTTCTAAAATTATTAATTTTATTTTTTTCATTTGGTTGTCATTCGATTTATTACCTAAAATAATTGTAGGTCATTGACTGTTGTCAAAATGGGTAATTTATCCATTATATCAAAAAATAATTCCTGTTATAACTATAATTTTTTGTTAATTTTAAATGAATTTAAGACCATCAATTTATGGTGACTATGAAAAATGAAGGACATCATATCATTGTGATGGTGGTTAGTACGTATCAATGAAAAATATTTTCTTATACTATATGGAAAATTTTTATGTTATATATTATTATACCATTATAGAATCAATAATAAGTTATAAATTTCATAATTATACATTATTTATAATGTAATTAAATGTTAATTGATAAAATAATGGAAATTTAATCACATCATATCACAGAGGTGTTATTCCATACACACGCCGGAGGAAAATTATCATTTTATAGTGGATATAAATAAAATAATATATGTAAAATTTAATATCATAAAAAGATTTTATTATTTAATAAATATGATATATTTTTCTTTTATTTATCATTATGAGAAATACTTTTAGATATTTATGAAAGAAGATACACATCGCTTAATCGTGGTAGTAATATACAGATACATATGAGTAAAATTTTCATTTTCCATGGCTTAGAAAAGGAAATTAAAAACAGCCCTGATATAAAATTAATAAAATATTATTTTATAGAAGAAAATTATATTTTTATATCATCATGGTTAATTAATATTTTACGAATGAAGATGAAGGAATAAACCAATAACCACTTGCTTAAAAGTTATATCACTTCTTTGAAAACCTCCTTGGTATTACACATTAGGCTTTTTATTTTACATGATTTTTCAAAGAAAATACCACTAAAAATATAGAATAATGTTTGAAAGGTATTAGTTTTTTATTTTATGATCTAGAAGGACCAATTTCTGTGAATTATAGAGGATATTTTGTAACCCTTTATATGTACCCGGAGTGGAACTCATATACTTATAAAAATACTTAAAATATAATAATTCCTTAATCATGCTACTGTTGAATTAATGAAAATAATGTTTAATTATATGATCATAATGGTAAAAATAATATTATGAAATAAAATTTGTGATGATATCTTCTAACCATGTTACTTATTTTAAACCATAAATAGGTTTTTACCATTCATATTCGAAATAAATTCTTATCGTGGTAATTATTCAGTATAACAAAAATGAACATGAAATCATTATTATATTAAATAATCGTGATTATAAATATGAAAAAAGCATTTAAATATTTTATATACAACTTTTTCATCAATTAAATTTAATATAAAATTAATGAACTTAGCAAAGACCATTTTTTGAAAAAAAAACATTTTATAAACAATCTTTATATTATTCCAACGTCATGTAAAATTTTTATTATTTTGGAATTAAATATATTGTTCCTAATTAAATGGTACTCATATTTTTTTAAAGTAAATTGAGAATATTATGTTATTTTAAAAATGATTTTATATAACTTATAGTATATAATAAGAAGTATTTTTTTACATTTCACAAATAATATTTGTTTTCTCAAAAAATCATGAAAGATAACCCAAATATATATTTAGAATGGTGATATGATTAAACAATTAAATTTTATCAAATTTATGTACTAAACATACACAATTTGTAATTTAAAATATTCCATATAATTCAATATAAAATTTTTTTTAGAAATATCTCTTTCCTTTTACATGAAAATTTTTCTAAGAATTTGTATACAAAATATTAAACTCTAAAATATTTTCATTAATATTTCTAAGAAGTGATATTTATTTATTATTAACATTAATTAGGTTTTCAAACTATGTGGATGACATCATTATCTTTAGGTAATTCTAGAGTATGTACTAATCAATATTAAATGAATTAGTTGTGATCATGATTCTCAAAGGGTCTATATATATAAGAAAAAAATTCACTATCTTCCAAAACTACATGAATTTATTCCATAAATATGTATTGAAAAAAATACTTATCTAAAACAATGATCCTCATCAGTGGTAATCATAAAAAACATGTTGAAAACTCTTTTCTATTCTAATATGATCTTGAGTTATTTTGAAATTCAGTATAATTTCATGCTCATAATCTACTCCCAAAATCCAATATTCACCATCCTTTTCCCAATAAAATTATGATTAATATATATTCCAATATATTTTATTTCAAGCGGTGTTTTATTGCCCATTGGATATTTCTAATTTGTTATAACTCAATTAAAGAAAGATGTCAGTCCCAAAATTCATTGTAGTCAATGGAAATTATACGTCAATATATTCTCATGTGTCTGTGTTATTTAATCATATTAGACAACACCATATAGGTGGAACATCATACTGATGTTCAACATTGTTTTAAGATAATACTATATAGTAATGCATAACATTTATGTGAACCATAAATATTGATCAGATACATTCAATATGTTTTCTTCAAGGAAGCCTCAACATTTATCTAATGTATATACAAAAAAAATCATTTATTTTTATATCCTCAAAAATTGGAATAATGTGAGAAGGCTTTATAATATGGCCAACCAATACCCATACAAAGATATTCCCTTTGGTTTCTTTTCAAAATCAATTGATTAAAAATCAATGTGATGTTACCCTATTTCTATATAGGTATAAGAAATGGTTTTTGTAATGCCCCTAAGTTTTAATGTAACAACATTTTAGTTGATAGCATTTATGAAGTAAATAAATGAGCATGGAAAAATTATACAAACCCACAAAATTATGATATATTTATAATTAGAAAAATATAACCCTAATAATATAATATATCACTCAAAACACTGATCTTAGCTTGAGTTACACATAACATAATGTTTACCATGATCTACAGGGAACACCGAGGTCATATTGTGCATACACGATAATGAATTTCCTTGATGACTTGTGCGTCTTTCAAGAGAGAGTATTATAGAATAAAATTTGTGTGAAAATTATATCTTAGCCATTAATTTAATGATTATTTATAATATGATATAAATTATAATAATATATTGTCAAATAATTTGTTATTAATTAAATAAAAATAAAAATAATAACCAATTGAATATAAATATAATGTTTTTATAAAAACTATTATTAAGTGAATTATTTTTATCTTAATAAATTAAAATAATTAGTCTTATTTAATGTTGTTGATAAAATTAATATATATTAAGTATGACCATTTTATATTCATGCAATATATTCGATAAGGTTATGATGAGAACAAATCCACTTTTATTTGTAAGAAAGTATGTTTTTTTCAAAAGGCTATTTTGCAGCCTCGTGATATTGAACTTGGTTTAAAACTAAATTTTGAAACATTTATTAATTTTTAAATAAAAAAATATTTTATAAAAAATAATTTAAAAATTATCTTATAGTGAATAGTTGGTTTTGTTTTCAAAAAAGTATAAATTTTTTAAAGAAATGTGAGAAACCCTAATTTTGAATTGAAAATATAACTATATTGGAAGAATTTATAAAGATAAATTAAATATAAAATTGATTATAAATCCAAATTATATATATTATACATTTAGTAATCCAATTAAGTACATTTTAATAATTTCTATATAGAACATTGTTATAAAATTTTTTAACCCATTGAACATTTTCACTTTATACCCCTTCCTTCTTATCACATTTGCTGGATTAATTTTAAATTAAATTATTATACTTATGTTATTGGAATTTCAAAAAATGTATTTCATATTTGGAATTGTGATACATTAAAATTTTATCATGTTCATCTTATTTTTTTACAAAAAAAATTGTGAATGTAATTATAATTAATTATAATATTTAAGAGAAAAAGTAGCCTAAGAAGTGACTAAACCAAAATATTAATGGAGAAAATGACATAGAAACATATTCAAAATATATCGGATTTAAAAATTTATACCATTTACAATATTATATCAATGTTTTTTTATTATTTTAGACACACGATGTAAGTGATAACTAACAATATTTTTTCCATATTTATATTTACACAAATGTCACTCATCCCCCACTACAAAAATGAACTTGAACCCTAACTTATTTAAACATTTGAAGTCTTTTTTATCTTTAAAAACCATCCCAAGAAAGATTAAAATCCCCTATAATAGTCATATAGGAATCTTATTTGTATAAAACCAATCACAGCAGACGTTTTGTATAAAAAAAGGAGTTTTTGGAAATATTCAATGTTCTTCAATGAGAATATTTTTTTATTTAATTATCCTACCCTTTAATTAATATTATATATTTATTAAATAGAAACATTAATATAACAAATATAATGATATATTTTTATATTTTTATAATGTGATAAACCTACACAAACTTGTATCAAATAAGAAACACAATCATCATTTGTATGTACAGAAGACCACCGCATCGCAAAATGAAGTCATTCGTTTACCCATTACAATCATTCATGTTTTTAAATAATTATGGAATGGAATATTTATGATACATATAATATATTAATAATTATTTAATCATTAAATAATATATACCTTCTGGAATTATATTTTTTGAGAATATGATAAAATCGTTTTTTGGACCTATGAACTAAATTATAATCAAAGAGATGTGATTTATTAACACTTTACATGGAGTGAATAATGAAAACTGTTAATAATAATTTGTGAAATATATGATAAATATGATAAAATTTAATTATAATATATATATATGATTAAATTTTATTTATTTTAATATGAGAATAAAATGGAAATGCCATTCATCTAAACATATTACCAATGGTCTCCATGAATAGTGTATTTCATTTACTATCTCCAAATGTCATGGATTGAAATAAATTCAAATATAATAAATATTTAATACTTTCAAATCATTTTATAGATTTTGGATATGAGGAAATAATTTTTTATGTAATAGGAATAAAAAATATAATTCAAAACATACTAAAAAACTAGGTAATTAACACATGAAACAATAAAAATAAAGCAATATTATGAAAAATATAGGTGATAAGATGTTATAAAATAATAATAAAGTATATTATAGTCATGATTAGGGTTTTTTAATAATTTATTAACATTTTTAAAAACATTATAAATATGGTTAACTAATGATTAATAAAAAGGAAGTGCAAGGTAAAGGATTAAATATACATTTTAATTAATTAAGCCATATTATAATGAAATTCTCATTTTTTATTTTATATGGTGTATATACATCCCACTTGACATTTAATTTTTTTAATAATTCATTAAAAATGATTTTTATGATTTATTCTAAGTTAATCATTTTATATGGTTTTGAAATAATATTTTACCATGTGGTAAGGATATTTTATAACTCAATTCCTTATCATTAGGTTCTATTAAATCATTGTTTTCAATAATATTATATGATTATTTGTATAATTACATTGAATATATTATTATTTATATAAAATAATTATTTTTTATTTATATTAAGTACACATAATAAAATCATTGATTATTTTTTAGTTTAACGTTATTATCATTCTAATTGTTTATTTAAAAATCACAATCTAATAGTGAAAGCTTATTCCTGAATTTACATTATAAAATTTTATATGATAAACTTTTAATAAAAATCTACAATTAATCTACAACAGTTATATATGTTTTTTTAATGATAATTGTACAAATTTTATACTCTTTATTATTCATCATTTTTTAGAATTTATTTTATTAAATTCCTGCATCATTCATCTCTTCATTTAGAAACTTATTTTCTCTTAAAAATGTTTTTAAGAATTGTTCTCGATTTTTTTTACCTATTAAAAATGATTTCAAAAATATATATTTACCAATTTTATCCTTTAGAATCATTTTTAAGACAACTTATTTCCACTTTCTAAATAAGACACTTTGCAATCATTTTGTAATGAATAAGAAATTTTCATTTTATGATTTATGGAATCAACCACCATTATTACTTTTGAAGAATCTATTTCATTATTAGGTATATTTTTTTAAAGAAAATATTTTTAAAATATGTTTTAAAACTAAATTATTCTCCACGTTATTTTCATAATTAAATCATTATTTTTCATCAAGAATATGTTTTATGGATATTGTTTCACTACCAAAACATCATTATTTTATAAAAAAGGGGTATACATAGTATATATACCATCTTTATTAATTAGTTTGATGGATTTTTATCATTTTAAAACAGGAAATTATAGAACATCGCATACATGATTCAATTTTTTATTCACTTACATCCCCATGAAATATTCACTTTTATGTTAACATTAGAGATTAAATTTTTCCGTAATTCAATGAAATTTTTTCGTTATACTAATATTTCTTAAACCAAATTGCACTATTAAATACTATGATTATCATGGGAGTTAAGATATATTAGGGAAACATTGAAAAAAATCATAAAATTTACTTAATATTGATATTTGAAAAGGAAGATTATTTATGTTCTTTTTAATATTCAATATATGAGAAATGTTTTTAAAAAGAATAAAATATGTTGGGGACTAATTAATGGAAGGACCTTAGTGCATCTAATGACTCGTAGGATGATGTCTAATTTAAATGAAATATTTCATTTTTTTTCAAGCTGTTTAAATCATTCTATGGGTAGTTATTGATAGTAACTATACTGAGTATGGGGATTCATGTTTTAGATGGGATTTTAACCACAAAAATAAACCCTCTTGGGGATAAATATTGATAATATCGATTTTGAAAAAAATTCATAAATGTAACTATCTATAGGGGAGATATTTAAAGCTCCAACATCCATTATTCTGAATTACATCTTTATTTTAATCCGCATTACAATTTATTTAGTTAGAATAACCTTGGTCATGTTTTGATCTCAGGTGAATTTTAATATGAAATTCTTCAATATTATTTTATTCATTTCATTATTATTATACTATGTCCACATGATTAATTGAATGCATTCTCAGTTATTTACTATTCCTTATTGATTATGCTCAGTGATTCATTATTTATTCCACTTTACATATCTCATGAATAGAATTTCATATAATCCTTATTTTTTTCTATTCACCATGATTCCCTGAAGTTTACTTTGAATGATATAAAATGATATTATATTTTGATTTAAATTTATCTTCAGAAAAATAAAATTAAGTCATTATTAGTGGATTTCATTGTAATTTAAGACTCGTGTATGTATCTATTTTCCAAATATTACAAAAATCATTGGCACTTCCGAATGATAATACTAGTAATCATGAAAATGTAATGGTAGTAGGAAACAACTATGAGATTACAGAGGTTTGATTTCTATAGTTGGTATTAGAGAATGTTTGGTATAATCTTTGGGAACAAAATTTAGGAAAACACATTATATAGAACATAACCTAACCATAGACATTTTTATTATTATAGTAGATTATATGTCTATATTAAATTAATATTTATGAACCTCATTATTGAATTATGATATTATGGTTGATCATAAATTCAATGTCTTAAGAACCTCTTATTAGGTTTTATGTGTTTCGAGTATACTAAGATTATGGATAATTTCGGTTAAATCATTGTAATATAAATAATATTTTTTGTATATGTTTTAGTAAAAATATTTTTTGAGAAATAATTAATTTATATTTTATAGAAATAATTATAAAAAAGTTTACAAAGATTAAGTCCGATATACAAATAATTTTATTATACATCATTAACAAATTGGTTATATAGAAAACCATAATAAAATAGTCCATTAACGATTATTTTCATTTCAAGGATATACATTATAATTTTTTGAAATATTATTGGAATAATATTATAATAGTCTAGAAAAAAGTTCAACCCATGTGTATGGTCACAACCAATAGCATCTGGTGTGATGGTGGGGCTTGAAACCTTGACTTACCGATGATAAGTGTTTCACAGATTCCACTATCCAACACAATGACTTTTATATGGTGTTATTTGTTTTAAACAACATAATGAATAAAAATTAAAAATAAAAGGGTAGAATTGAATTTTAGGTTTAGTCATTAATTTTTGACATTATTAGTTTTAAAAATAGTTACTGAAATATATAGAGACTTGATTTATGGATATTATGACCCATTAAATGTTAATTATAGTTCATTATGAATAAAAAATAACAATAT
Source organism: Viscum album (assembly GCA_963277665.1). NCBI lineage: Eukaryota > Viridiplantae > Streptophyta > Magnoliopsida > Santalales > Viscaceae > Viscum > Viscum album. Next base: position 1,311,887,996 of record OY728126.1, on the reverse strand, counting down.
GGAAGTTTAATCACTAGATGTAATGTATAATTTGTTAATTGGTCCATGAACAAATAAAATATGAAATTGTGTTTACATAAATATATCAAACAAGTATTTTCTCAAATTTGTATGAATTAAAATAAAGACTCAATATTAGGGAAATTGTTTAGGGATAAAAGAGTATCATAATACTTTAATTTATGATGAATTTATAGTCATATAAATCATGAAATAATGTTGGTTTTGATAACATAAACAATAAATTAATAATTAACATGTTTTTGATAAATGACCCCATCTAGTCATTATAAATATTTACACATTTCTTCCATTTCCATATCTTTACATGCGACTGATGTTATCATATCTGTAATCCTTGTTATCTGATCATTTCACTACCCATTATCTCATATTAAGAGGATGTCTTACTAAGCCTTTTATGATGTGAGTTTTTCATCCATGGAATTATAACATAACAAACCATAGAAATTTGTGATCTGGTTCAAATTATGTGGACACAATATATTGTAGGTGGGGATAATGTAGCATTATGAAATTCTAATGTAAAACCATTTTTTCATAAGGCATGTGTGAAACATATCACCAAGAATAGAAAAGAATATAACAACCTGAAAAATTATGATATATTTATATATAGATAATTTCATCAATTAGAATATAATATAATTCATGAAACATAAATATAATCTTACATTACACTCCATATAATGTATAACACTATCTATATGAAACACCAATGTTTTTTTGTGTTGAAATCGACAATGAATTTCTATGATATCTTATGTTACAGAAATGAATGATATTTACCATATAATATTAATGTTAAAATTATCTCAAAGTAATTAAATTAGTTGTTATGAATAGAATTAATAATGTTATAATAATATGTGGTTGAATTCATTGGTTACAAATTAATTAGAAACCGAAATTAGAACTAATTGAAAATAGAGTAAATATTTCTATAAAACATATTATTATCTTCCAATGAAGTTCTATTTTAGTAAATTAAATTAACTACTATTATTGCACTATATTAATAAAATTTATTTATATTAAATATAATATTTTTATATTAATTAAATAGATTTCTTATGTATACAATAATATGAAATAAATTTTTATGCATAAGAAGTTATATTTTTCTAAATCCATTTTTACACATTTTAGTACAAATAATGATATAAAAATGGGTTTTTAAATTTTTATAAATTTTATATAATAAAATATAAATCATTTTTGAAATATAAATTTCAAAATTATCTTTCGGTAATTTTTTTGAAGTATCATTTTATCATGAATAATGACAATTATATAATTTTAATTAAAAACTAAATTTTCATCTAAACACCATGAAATATTAAATTATATTTTAAAATTGATTCAAATTGAAAATATATAAAAGATACATCTGTTAATATATTTTAGGACATATTAATAATTTTTATACAAATTTTTTTAATAAATTTATTTTATATTATTATAGAAAAATAGATCCTATATTTAGAATCATAAAATTTTATCATTTCTATTAATTTCAAAAAAATTCAATACAAAAAATAATATTAAAATAAATTGAAATTAATTAAATGATTCTGATAAAAACTTGTTTAACAATGGAGTAAACCATGGTGTTAAGGAATAAATTACATATAAATATGTATAAAATCCATTTTTTGTAAATTTTTCATGAATATTATCTCTTTTATAGAATTATGTTTATTTTTTGTTGAAAATTATGTTAGGAATACCTTGAAATAGGGTATAATTTTTTTTATTTACAAAAATGCAACTCCTCCTACAGTATAAAAATAAAGTCACATTCCCCCCTCAATTATAATCATCTATCAATCCTTTTGGATAATAAAAAATGTAAAAAAATTAGCTCCAAAACCTTGAAACTAATAGTGTATTCCAAATACTTTTCTTAAATTTAAACAATGATGGCATTTGGCATAATCCCAAATTAGATAACTGAAAAATAGGTAACCTTTTTCATTGAGCACTTTTGTTTTCTTTCTGCATCCACATATTAAATTATTTTTATATAATGATTATATAATGACATAATAATCCTAAATATTATTATTTTTTGTTATCTTAAGGTCATGACAACCAGTTATACATGCTTCCAATAATAGATATATACAATCATCCTTTGCCTGTATAGCGGACAATCGCCTCACAAACCGATGTTGTTCATTCTTCCATTACCAACATCCAAGGTTAGAAATAATGATGTATTTATAATCTATATATGATATATATGATATTAATAATATTATTTTTATTCTATAATATATTTAATAAAATTATTCCATCCGTTTGTTGGAAATACTATAATATCATTTTTTGGACGTGTGGACTACCGACTCCTCAAAGTAATGTGATTGGTTCACATTTCACATAGAAGGTATAAAATATTTTTTTCATCAAAATATGTGATATATATAATAAAAATATTATACTAGAAATATAACATACAAAAATAGAATGAAATTTACAATTTTTAGTATAAAAAGAAAATCGAGAGAGTGGTTTTCTGTACGTACAACTTACAGTGTCCATGAATAGTGGATTCCAATTACTATATCCCAATTTTTAAGATTACTCAATATATATATTATTAAAAACATGTGTAAATATGTTTTAAAATAATAATTTAAGATATTATACACATTATTATGGTATTTTAATAAGTTAGTAACATGAATAAACCATTATAAATTAGTTTCATTAATGATAAACAAGAAGAAAGTCTAATGTGTGGATCATGAAAAAAATTACATTTCATTGAGGCATATAGAAATGATATAATACTAATTTATTTTATATAGTGTACTTACATCCCGTTTTACATTTAATATCATGGATCATAAATTCATAATCGTATTTTGGGTTTAAATGTTAATTTTTTCATTGATTGGGATTTGAATTAAAATTTTACAAGTTGTAATGAAATTTCCCAACTCAATTCATTTTCATTGGGTTATATTAGAAAATCATCATTATTATTTTTCTATGATTATTTGTATACTACATTTTATTATATTTTTATTTATTTAATATTATTTTATATAGATTTAAATGAGGTAGACCTTATCAATTCATTTTTTTATTTAAATTTTTTGATAATTTCAAGGGTTTGTTCTATAATATCATTTTAATTGCGATTTTTTCCTTAAATTCACATAAAGTGAGTTATTTGATCATTATTTTGAAAACCAATCAAAAAATCTTCCTCTATTTAGTAATGATATTTTTTAAATAAAATTAACATATTCAAATCTTTGTTACATCAAATGTTTATAAGAAATAAAGACAACATTTATCTCCTCATTCTTAAATATGTTTTCTTTAAAAACGTAATTTAAATATAGGATATTAAAATTGATGATAACTATTTAAAAAATTTATTGAATAATTATTTACCCATGTTGTCTTTTTAAAAAATCAAGATAATATTCTTTTCGATTTTTGAAAAAGGAACCATTCTGACCAATTATAAAAAAAATCTTCAATTAATTGTGTACAAAATTTCCCCGAGTAATATCTATTGAAGCATCTAATGAGAGTTTAAAAATATATTTTTAATGAATATTTTATTAAACATAATTTTCAATAAAATTATTTTTGAATATCTTTCCAAAATGAAATGAATATTTTCATCTATAATTTGTTTCAATTATAGTTTTATTTTATTAATTATAATAACCCTTATTCATAATCATATGCGGATAAGATTTATTGATACTATCCAGAATCTTTCTCTAGATGTATAATGTTCATTTTGACCTTGTAAAATATGGAACATCTCCTCATTAATTAATTTTTTTAATCGTTATATTTATATTTAAATATTAATTTTCCTATTATCATTGATCATTTTATTCCCCCTTAATATTAATGTTATTTATCATGGATATTCATATTTATTAAACATTACATAACATTGAAATATGGTGTTTAATTTAGATATTATATGATTTATTGGGGAAATATTAATAAATATGTATCATTTAAAAAATAGGGATATATTACATGGAAATATTTTTAATGAAATAAATTGATTGATTGATATATAAAAAATATTTTGGACATACAGTAAATTTGTTGGGGACCAGTTAATAAAATCCCCCGAATGAATTAATATTCTCATGGGAAAATTTTAATTTTTTATTACCCCTATGAATTATTTCTAGGTAGTTTAAATCTATATAAAAGATATATCATGAAATTATGTATCATGAGGATATATATTGATAATTTAGATGGGGTTATAACCACAAAAATAAAAATTCTTAAGGATATATCATGATTATAACTTTCTCAAGGATAGATCATGATAGCGACTATCGTGAGGAATGATTTTATTAGATCAATCAAACAACATTTTTATTGACATAATTATTTTTATTACATATCATTATTTTATTAGTTATAATATCCACCAAAATGTTTCAAGATATGCGGTATTTTATAAGGAATTATTTGATAATATATTATTCATTCCATGTTTATTATGATATATCCAATTGTTTAATTGAATGTCGGCTTAGTTATTTACCTTTCTAAATTTATTATTCTCATTGATCCACTATTCCTTCTTCTAAAAAAAACATATACTAAACTTTTTAGGTCACCATTATTTTATTCATTCCATGGGATTCCAAGTAGTTTACTAAAAATTCTATGGAAAAATAATCTATGTGGGAAAAAATTTATTTTTATAAAAAAATTTACGTTTTAATTAGTTTATTCGATATTAATATAAGCTTCATTTATGAATCTAGTTTAAATAGACTACTAACCTCTTTACTCCCTCTATATTAGAATCCCTTTAATCATTCCAATTTAATGAGAGGATGCATCAGCTCTAGGCTTATTGAGGATGGGTCATAATAGTTTCATCACACCTTTATAATCTTTCCCTGCTTCCTTCACCTTTTGTCTAGAAAAATTTATGTACATTCAACAATTTTCATCAACATGTTTTCCTATAAAATATGATCTCAGATATCCCCATAAATTTCCATACTCCGAAGGTCGATTGGGATTTTTGATCTATGAGAATCATTCAGTATATCCATTTTTATTTTGGGATATTATTTTACACATAGTCTCTAATCATGGAATTTTTCAATTTATTCACCTACCAATGAATGTTTTGGATTAAGATTTGATAATATTTGATAATATATGACCATATTTTTTAGGGAATTATTATATTCATCTATATGTTTATATATTTTAGGATCCTGTGCTCTATATATATATATATATCACACTTCTCTTCATAGAGATAATTCTTCTAAATCATTAATGAAAAATTATTATATCTAATACTAGGTCATACGTCTGATAATTTTGTACAGGAACCTTCTACTATCTAAATAAAGAGGATTATACATTATCATATCTCATTAGTAAATGTCCCAAACATGTATATTATGTTACCTAATAAAAAAATTCTTCCCTAATTTTTGGTTTTATATGTAAATGTGTGGTGGACTGCCTTTTCATTATCTACATTTTTTTCGTCAAATTAATATATCTAAAACCAATTTAGTACATAATGAGTCATTATTTATAGTGGGTTTTAAAACCTATATAATTTTTTAAAAAATAACCTATAATAACCTAGATAAATCTAAGAAATTATGGATACACACTAATTTTTTTTCTAAGAAGTTACTTAATCCCATTTCACTTTAATGTATATAAAAAAAATCCCCCCATTCTTGATTACAATCCCAAATAATTTTAATATATTCATTAGAAAATAACATTTCATTTAATTTTAATATATATCTTCTCCTTAGTCAATGTTATTAGTATAGAATTTAAATAATCCTCATGTTCTTTTTTGATATTTTTGCACATAATCATGTCTTCTATAAGTACAAATATTATTTTAATGATGTAATATATAAAGTCCCTATTCATATCTATATAAACATTTATTGAGTATTCCGACAATCGATTAAAATTTTAATATATGCATAGTTTCCACATCATGTATGATACCTGGCCTTGTAAATATCTCTTTTCACTTTTAATAGATGTTATCATAATAAAAAATTGTACTCTAGATAATTAATAGGACACACATAATAAGATTCCATTATTGTTTCTTCATCATCTCTAAAATTTATATTGGGTTATTATATAAAGAGTCAAGGATATTATTAAGATTTCTGGTATAATATAAATTGATATATCAGCCTCTAATTGAAGAAGAATAACTAGAAACTCTTTAGGGAATAAATAATTATATTCCCTTATAATGGGACTACCTTCAAAAGTGGTGCCCTCCTTTCTTAAAATAATTTTAGAAAGATATTACATCTCATATGTAAATAATTTAATTTTTTTTAAGAAGTGTATAAATGAGATTCATCATCATCATTTTACATGCGTATAATTGAAATATAATTTTCTATGAAGAAAATGATTTCATCATCCCACTAATTGATGTGGTTATTGTATTAAGACATCAATTCTATTCAAAATACAGTATCAAAAAACACTAATGGATTTATTACAATGTTATTTATAAGATTTATCATAGAAATTTCTACACGTAAGGATTTACATACATGAGATTCAATAATTACACAATTTTTTATTTTGATTGAGAATTCAACATCATTGTTTTCAGTGGTGTTTGAATAGTTCAACTAAATTTTTTTTATTTTTAATAATTATATAATAAGAATAAAATTGTATACTGACTATTTGTGTATGAATAACTAATTAACTTCTCAACATGTTATTGAACAGATCGTCCTTAGGTGTAGTAATAATTAGTCTCTCCCTTGATCACCTGACTTTGAAGGTCGTTTAGTAGTGTTTGACAACCCTTGTCTTAGTTTATCAGTTTCAACAATTTCTACATACCATTCAATTGAGTCATATATCTATAATAATTATGGTTAATCTATAAATTCATTTCCCTCATGATATTGTCATGATTCTTCCCCTCACTTCCACATTCATTAGATTTATAACCATCCATTACACAAATATATCATTTAATTTTCCAGATGAGATTGTTTCGAGGATACTTCTTCTCACACTTTTGACATGTGAGATATTGAAAATGCGTGATACCTTGATATTTATCCTATTTCCCATTATAATTAAACTCCACTAAACACTCAATATCTTCAATTCCTTGTGACCAATGGGAAAACCCATTGTCCATTTAATCATTAATGTCAAATCAACCAATTTACTTATAATTATCAATTTATATAATTTTAATATCACTTAATATATATTAATTTATCACAAAAATGATAATTACAATTTTACATCGAGTGTTGTTGATGAATATGGGGTACTATGATGAAAAAAAGTTGAATTTTATACTATAAGACCTAGTAAATTCATCCTCTATTTTCATAATTTCAATTAACTCACTCTCTATTATCCCATAATCAAAGTAAACAATGAAACTAAAAAATAAATACTACTATGTACACAACTCATGAATCTATATCAAACACACCCCTATACACTCTTTAAATTCATCATCAATACAAAAAAAATGATCCACTGGAATGGTCTTACCATGTAGTTCTATATATTGTGACATATGATTAACATATATGAAAATTACATCATTTTAGATAATTATTCATCACATTACAAAAAAACATGCCCAATTACGGTAATAGTGTAGTATCACCGAAAACCAAGAAAAAAATATTCGTACATGGTAAAATACGATCACTGTTTCCCAGAATGATATTTACATATATTAATTCAAAAAAATACATTTCGTAACATCTTTTATAAATGAAACATTTGAAATGGTGATCTCATATACTCAGTAAGGGTAAAAAAAAGAGATAATTAATAATAACTTGGGAAAAAGTGTACTAGGACATCAGAGAAAAATTATAGGACATATCATATATATATATATTATTATATATATTATTCATGTCATACATATTGAAATTTCATAAGACATGAATCATAAGTGAATCAACATAATAATCCATTTGAATATAACAAAAGTATAAGACATAGAATTTATGGAAGACACATTATGATATAATATAATTTCCATATTAGTTAAGGAATCACTACAAAGCCATATTAATATTGTGTGTTCACTCCAAGAACCATATATTTAGTCATTTTTATCATTCATGACCATCTTAGTTGTCAAGGTTAACTCTAAAGACAATCGTATAAAAAAAATTTCATTACTGAAATGAGTTCAACATCCATTCAACCCATTTTTATCTCATAAGATATAAATCTAAACCTAATGCTTTGGAGGGAGATATAGGTCCCAAACATCTCTAAATTTAATCATACATATGTTTTCTATAACATGATAAACAATCATATCAAAACCCATGAAATGAAACTGATATCATAAATATATAATCATATAATAACATAGAGAAAGAAGTCAGGTTTCAAATTAATTTATTCAAAGAATAACCTATGAAAAGTATTTGGTTTCATAAACATTTAACTCATGAGAAAGAAATAGGTTTCATTAATATATAACTCATAAATGAGAAATGGGTTTCATAAATATATTTCATTTAAAAGAGAAATGTGTTTCATTAATATATAACTTGTGTGACATAAATGAGATTCATAAACATAATGAAATCAAAACATAAATCATTCCATGATCGTATATGAAAAGAACCATTGGATCATTAACCTATAAATGAATTAGTAACACCAATGGATTTCATCGTAGATGGAAAATAAGTTGGAAATATCTTTTAGAAAAAATTCATTACAATAATATAATATTTTCATTAATTTTTTTAAGACCTAAAACCCCTTGAAAACCATTATATTTTCAATTAAACTTTTCAATATATATTGGAGTCTAGATAAAAATTTGGAATTATTTTCCTTGATACCATATTATACAATATGGAAAAAAATTAAGAATTGTTTTTCATCAAAAATTATAAATTAATATTGAAAGATATTTGGGAAAATTGTTTTTGTGAAAACATATAAAATATTATTGAAATTATATTCAAAACTAATTTCCTAAAAAACGAAGATTCAAAACATTTTCAAAACCATTTTCCATAAAATCATATTAATGAACATTGGAATAATTTTGGAATAATTTACATTAAATCATATAAAATAATTTTGAAAACATTATAAATTTTTTCTTTCTAGAATACATATAAAATAATCATGAAAACATTTTTCAATACTTTTTCTTCAAAATATCCTGGAAAACTTATCGAAATTGTTTTTGAAAATGTTTGGAAAATCCTATCATTATAAATTTAAATGAAAACATATAAAGAAATATTTAAAAAAATTGATAAGTTTTTTATTTTAAAATACGTTCATACATTATAAAAATGAATGAAATAATTTTAAAAACATTGTAAATAGAAAAAAAAAATTAGACGTTTTCTTTAGAAAACATTGTTTTAATGAACACAGATATCTGACCTAAGAGAGTGTTAATGTATTATTGTTTTAAATACAAATATTAATTTTCACAGCTACCAATGATTAGAAAAAGTGTACCAATACATGATGATATCATCAAATACCATAAAATAATAAATTACATGATTTTTATTTTTATATAGATAAAAATATTTCATCAATGGATGCATAATCATAAATAATCCACATAAACATCAAGATAGTAGAAATAAACTATTAAAAATTTAGTAACATTATCCAATAATAAACATAAGATAATAAAATTTAAAGAATATAAAAATATCATTAAAATAATATAGTCATGGTATAAAATGTGTACTAGAATAATATATACCCCATAGAAAATATAGATTCAAAAAATCATATGTATCTCAAAGAAGGAAAATTGGGACAAAAATACCTTTCCAAAATAGTAAATTCAGAAAAATAAACCCTATGAATGAAAAATAATCAAATAGATTGGTATATACACATAAATTTAATTACATGAATCATATAATACATCTTGGGTTTTTATAAATACCATATATAAGAAAAATGTGGTGATCGTGGCTTGTGTATCACAGAAAACAAATGTGAGACAACAAAACCCTTACTTTAAGTCATGAATTTCTTCATTAAAGTTAAAAACTATCATTTAATTAACAAAAGTTTATTACTAATATTATAAAGAAATATATTTTTATATCTAATAACACATATTATTTTAATATTACTTTATATTACCCATTTATAATCAATTTAATTTTTATGTTATGTTTCGGGTAATATCCATATTATTTTCATATAAGTGTTGAATGTTTATTCTTAATAATCATAAAAAGATCATTGATTATTTATTTATATAATTTATATAATTATAGAAAAAAATTATATATTCGTTATATAAATTCTTATAATAATAATTGAAATGTATAATTAAGAAATTCAATACACCATTCATAAACACGGTTTGTCGTATGTATGCATGAATGTTGTTTTCATTTTATTATCGTATTGAATGATTAAATGTAAAATATATGTATATATAAAATATAATTTGAATTATAATTTCATATATGTCATATAATTGATCTATACCCATCATTAATACAATCCATGTAGACTGTGGAGCAATAACATCGATTTTAGGCGGCGGTAGTCCACACATCCACAAATGAAGATATCATATTTACACAAAATGGAATGGTTGATGTTATGTTTTATATAATAACTAATTAAAAATAAATACATCTTAAATAATATATATAAAAATATATATAATATAAAAAATATATTCCTCATTATAATTCTTATCCAAGAGAGGTGGTAAAGGGAAAATGATGAACATAATTTCATTATATTGTAGTTTATGATAATCAATAATTGTAAGTTCATTACCCCTTAAATGGATGCATGTGTAAGTGTATTTATACACCTTATGAAAATAATATATGTATTTAGGATACATATTTAATTATATAATCATAGAATACTAATATTTTTGGGGTGGATAATGAAAATAGAAAAGGGTTCCTGGAAGGAAGTTTCCTTTTTTTGCGTAACTCCTTTTGGTTTCAACCAAAGGGATTCATATATGGATGTGTTCTAATATGGAGGATTATATCCTTATGTTATGGATTTAGAGGGTATATTTACTAATATTTTTTAGTTTTTATGGTATTGAGATGTGTGAATTAGCGGGAAGGGTGGGTGCTTTTATATAGTGGGGGAGTAGTAGCATTCTTGGATGTGTTTAAAAAGAAACGTCCAACCATGATTTCCCATTCCATGTTTCTCCAATAATGGTAAAAAAAGAAAAAAATGGATCATAAGGTCGAAATATGAACATAAAATGTCTTTAATAAAAGACTATAGGTTAGTCTGGCCCTTAATATTGTGGTTCAGTCCTTTGATAAGTTAATTTTCACTTAATCATTGTAATTAATTTTAATTACCATTAATAATAATTTTGGAAGAAAATATAATTTTACATTATTATAAATTCTAAATTATTAGGATTATAAATATGGGATCCATTATTCCAATTATAATCCAATTATTTATAGAAATTAATTTAAATTTAATCCCACTAACGAGGTGATAAAATAGGTATTAAACTAAAACCATTTAAAAAATTTAAATGTTTTTGTTGGTCGAAGTGGAAACTCAAGATGGGGGTGAATTGAGTTCCAACTGAAATTTGTGTTAAAAATATTTCTCTTAAAATCCCACTATTTAAAAACAAAACTATAGTTAATTTATACGGAGTGTAAATATTCAATTAGTTTATCAAAGATTGATTAGGTCATAGTTAATTTAATCTGAAGATTAAATTAAATTTTGAAAGTAACTTAATGGTTTGCAATAAGTATAAACACTTGAAAATTTAACTATCAATGTAACTTTAAAAAAATTATATTTCAAAGTAGTTAGTAGCGTAATATGAAATATATAGTATACTTATGACTTAAACCAAAATGCACAGCATATGTAACCAAGAGGTTCAGTCTCAAGTCGAGACTTATTCCTCTCAACAATTTATGTAAATTGATCCACACCCTGGATCAGGGTAAAAAATAGTACAATACTATCCAGGTCCAAAGACCTCTACCACAGTTCTATGTGGGAAAACAAAGACAACAACTCATAGTTGTCCAGGTCTTACTCAACCTCTACCACTATCCATAGTGGGATACAAGGGTGTAAATAGAATTTGAATGAGGATTTTAGAATCATCCAGCTTAGATCAGTAGATAGTTTGTGTGTAAAATAAACAGGGTACACACGCTGCTCAAATGTAAATCAAAGAATCACTAAAGAAAGTGTGAATGAGTTTAGAAATTCTTTAGTGATTGGCAGTGCAGCTCTGGACTCGTTTGAATGGTTAGAAAAGCTTCTAATTCCTTTTCTGGTTCTTATTCTAGAAAACAGAGAATCGTTTTCTTCCTTGGTTCCAAGTTCAGCTTATCAGCCTGAGTACATGAAGCATCTGCTGTATTTCTTCACTAAAGATGCAACTTGTGTTCTCCTCTAGAGAAGAATTTCTTCGTGTATGTCCAGGGCTCTTGGAGTATGGATGTAGCCTTCTGTGAATGCACCATGTTTGAATGATGGAGAGACTTTTCCTTTTTCACCCCTTGTGTTTAGTTCCTTGTTTTTTCCTATATGCACACCCCATGTTCACTACTGTCCAGTTAGGTATTTATCGTTCTTTTTGTACCTTTTTTGCTCCGGTAAATGGGAATGATTACCTTTTTTCATTGGTACTAGGTATGGTTCCCTGATAATGAAACATACATCATTAAATAACATTAATTGCATTAAAAACATAAATTGTAACCATTATCTTAATAAATAAATAGTAATGATAATATAGAGTTTGACGGGTTGGTCATTCATTAGTAACCTCTTGTTGGTAGACATGTTCGGTGGACTTTTTATAATAGTGACCTTCCATCGGTAGCTCTTTGAACATGTATCAGTAGATCTTTGAATCAGTAGCTCTTGGTATTTGTAATTCCTTACTCTGTATTGGTAACTTTTGGTATAGGTAGATCTATTTTCCGGTGACTTCATTCTATCAGTAGCTCTTGATCAATCGGTAACTCTTGATCTATCGATAGATATGCTTTGTATCTGTAGCTTCATTCTGTATCAGGGACTCTGTATATCGGTAGCTCTTGGTCTATCGGTAGCTCTGGCTTAGTTCCAGTGATTATGTGTATCAGTAGACTTATGCACATTGGTGGCACCATTTTGTACTATCGGAAAACTTGTTCTATTTATAGCTATCTGCATCAGTGACCTTGTTCTATGCTTACCGTTAAATTTGTACATATCGGTAGCTCTACGTATCAATGACTCTGTCTATTGGTAGACTAAGATCTATTGGTAGAGTAAGTTCTAGTGGCTTTGTATTTGTAGCTATATGCAGATCAGTGACTAACACTTGTCTGTTTTATGCAAAACATATCCGATTGGATTAGAATTACTTCAAAACTCATACAAACGTGGATAAACATTGATTAACATATCTCAATGATTATTTTAAAATTATTATCATAGAGAATGTCATAGGTTGAGAGAATTAGAATATAGATAAACATTAATTGTGATTATCAATGTATGTAAAATCATAGTTGTGATTATCAAAGTATGTAAAAGAATAATTGGGATTGTCAAAACAAGTGAGGTCAACAATCTCCCCCTTTTTGATAATCAAAACTTATGATATTATAGATTTAAAAAAATGAGTAGTTGTATCAGAGGATATATCATTAATGGAAACTATCTCAGATAAAACAATATGTTATAGAACATAATGTATCAGAGGTAGAATTAAATGCAATGATATCAGAGGGGAAAAGCATGGTAGCTCTTTCTTCGATAATATTGCTCCCCCTTTGAGTATAATTCACCCTCTTTGATACTTAGATAGATAATATTTCTCCCCATTTGTGATAATAAAAAAGTGGGAAACAAGAAATAAAAAAAGGAACACACTAAGAAATAAATGAATGCCAATTGTGTTATATGTTGCAAAAGGGTACATAGGAAGAAAAAAATACATGGTATTCCTATCAAACATCTTAGCCACTTGTTCAATACACATCCTCAATGTGAGATTTTCTCTTTGGATCCGAAGAGGGTTCAGAATGTGTGGATGCAGGTGAAGGCTTAGGAATGCCAGAGATGATCATAGGAGGCTGAGTGACTGAAAATATTCCTGGTCTATACTGAGGATCCCTCTGAGTAATCAAAGGTGTGAGTCTTTGAATGTCTTGGGCTGGAGTCATCTGAATAGGAGAAGTAGTAGATGCAAAGGCACGTAAAGCAAGAGGTACAATCACTGCCCTAGCATTGACATACAGGAAAGGCAACAAATGATTTCTGAAATCCATAATTATTCTTCCTCCTCTTTCCATAGCAGATTGAAATCATCCTTGTTCTCCACGAATTTGTCCAAGGATGGAGTCAATTCCCTTAGTTTTCTGTCTTTCTCTCTGAAGGCTTGATTGACATGAGGTAAATTCAGGTTTTCCAACAGATGTTTGAAGTGATTGGTGAGTTTATGCTCGGTGTAAACCTTTTGAAAATAGGAGTCCACCTCGTCTTTCACTTCTTTCTGAGAGGCAGAAGATTCTCTCATATACTCTTAGACTCTCTTCATTATTTCTCTAGAAGAATATTTAGTAGAAATCATAAAATTGCTCAGTTCAGATGAGTCCACAGATCCACTATTTGAAGATTGACTGAGCTCCTCCTTCATCATAGCTCGAATCTGATTAAAATACACTGAGAGTTTAGAAGAAACAGAACCAATAGAAAAAGATACAATTTCCTTGAGGATTTGGTCAACCTACTAATAAGATATTAGACTTGGGAATCCTGGGTTTTAACATGATATTTCATGTAGGTTTTAAAACCTTGAAACACTAAAACCATCTGGCATACAACAATTTTGACATAGGATAAATCCTTGTCTGCTTGAGATTTTTAACTCCTGTAAGAGTATAAAGATATAAATGATTTCTTTAGAGCTTCAACATCAGCTTCTAGTCTAGATACTTAAGTCTGGAAGTCTGTATATTCTTCCACTATTTCGGCCACAATGGTTGACAAATTACAACCGAGAAAAAGTTCAAAAGATATTTCCAAATTTCTAATCTCTTCAACAAAGCAGTACTTCAACTCATCAACAAAAACACTAAAGGACTCCTTCATCTCATCCTTTATGGATTCAAGATCATCCCTGGTGATGATATCAGTATAAGAAATCAAAACATGTGCTCTTTCAGTTTCTATGTTGGCCACTATGTCAGTCATAATCGATTGGATTTATGACACCAGTGAAGCTTCCATCTTCCTTGTCACTTCCTCAAAACGGTCCTTAAGCTTTTTTTTTCAAAATATACAGGCCATGCATTCTGACCAAATATTCAGGTAACAACGTAGACTCAACATCATAAATAATTTTTGGTCTATTTAGAGATTCCTCATTATCAGAATCTGGATAGTCTAATTCGAAAACCACAAAAACTGGGTCTTCTGCCCAGTCCACAATCTCAACAGCAACTGACACACTTCCAAACATGGTTTGATGCTCCCCCGCAATGGGTTCATTCTATTGTATAACAAGTTAATTCTCAGCGGGTGTTTCTTCCTTAGAAGAATCTTCAACGATCAATTCTTTATCTGCATCAGTAGGAGGGTCCTCTGGATTAGGTACAACTTCTTCCATTTATCCTACTACAGCCTCAGTAGGCACAACTGAGCTTCCAATTAATGGACTCTAACATAAGTAGATAGAATCAAGGGCTTCAGATTCATTCCCCTTTTCTTATTTATTCTCAGGGGATGGATAGTCTTCCATATCAATAGGTGTCTCTTAATCTACTAAGATTTCATTTCTAGAAGATTCAATTTCAGCAGTATGACTTGGAGGTAAGTCTGGATCTCTTTTATAATCCATAAAAGTCTCTTCTTCTTCAGTATCATCACTGTACCCATGTTCTTCTTCATCAGGTCCTGGACCTGGATCCCTCATATCCTTAGGTCTTCAAGGATGATCCCCAGGATTAAATTTATCATATACCTTTTGGTAATCATTAACCCACTCTCCTTTCCATGGGTTCCAATTTATCTTCATGTATTTGCACACTATGATTGTGATACAGAAGTTGTTCCTTACTACCATTGTCTCATCTTGAGTCTCAAATAACCCTTTCACTTTTATCATCACAGAGATCAACTCGACAAATTATAGGGCATTATTCTTTGAATTTGGCCTTGTCATTTCTTCCATTTGAATAATCAACAATCTGTATAGATTTACATTCAGACAATGTCTCAAGAGATTCCAGAGATAGATATCCTGATATCATAAATTTGAAAAGTCTCATCTCCTTGGAATTAAGACTTGCTGAACAAATTTTAACACTAATATGTTCTCTCCATCCATTTCAGTAGCCACTACTTGTCTTTGATTTCCATCACTGATGAGCTCCTCCAAGGAAATCCCATAATCAAATATATCACTTGTAAGTGGCATAAATTATGAGACCAATCCAGATACACCTTTGTGTGGAAACATCAGGCATTCATCCCACTCAACAGATGAAAAAAACATCTCCATTCCATTCACAAAATAAGTCACGTTGTTTTTATTTTCAGATTTCTCAAAGCTTACAAAATCATAAAACTGTTTATATAGCTTTGGATAGTAGGGTCCATTTTTGTTCAAAAAGAAATCTACCCAATTTTGATCTTCCAGCACTTCAAGCACTAACGACTTTCTAGGCAGCAACCATTCCACACATAGCTCTTTTTCAATCACAATAACTCTATTCTGCAAATGATGATTCACTGGTCACCTACTCGACCTAGTTCTACCAACACTACCACTTTCTTCTGGCTTGGAAATCTTCTTCTTTTCTTTCGGCTAATCAGTTTCATCGCTGATGGTATAATGTTTGGTTTTTTCCATCTCTGGTTCGGGGGATTTAAGATTATCGAGAGATTCAATAGCTAAGGTTTGAGGGTAACAGTTTCAGGCTCGGTGGATTGAGACATAACTTGGACATAGTTTTTATCATTTAGGAATCATAAAATAAATAAATAAAATTAAATAAAGGGAAAATGATTAAGATTCTGGCAGCTGATAGAAGTTTAAAACATCACACTTATCGATATGGACTATTAATGAGGTTACATCAGCGAGGAATCCACATCGGTGAGGTATCTACATCGATGAGGTATCTACATCGGTGAGGTGTTTACATCGGTGAGCTATATACATCGGTGAGGTATATACATCAGTGAGGTATCTACATCGGTGAGGTTACATCGGTGAGGTATCTACCGATCAAGTTTAATCATTCCCAACTCATGTCTAATGTAACTTAACCTATCCGAACTTAATGGTTTGGTGAGAATGTTAGCTAATTGATGTTCAATACCTATAAATTCAAGAGTAATATCACCCTTTCAGTAATGATCTATCAAGAAATGGTGCCTTACATCAATGTGTTTGTTTCTAGAGTGAGATACATGATTCTTTGAAATGTTTGTTGCACTAGTGTTGCCACAGTTGATAGAAACATGCTTAAAATCGTATCTATAGTCCAAAAGTGTGTGTTTCATCCCCAGAATTTGTGCACATAAACTACCAGCATCTATATACTCTGCTTCGATAGTGGAAAAAGCTACAAAATTCTACTTATTACTACACCATGATACTATGGATTTTCCCAATAAATGACATGTTCCAGATGTCCTTATTCTATCCAACTTGCAACCAGCAAAGTCAACATCTGAGTAACTCATTAACTCAAGGGATTGTCCTTTTGGGTAAAACAAAACTAAGTATAAAGTGTGTTTATGATACTTAAAAATTCTTTTAACAGCATGTAAATGATATTATTTTGGATTAGCTTGAAATATTTCACATGTACATACACTAAACACAATATCTGGTCGACTAGAAGTAAGGTAAATTAAGCTTCCAATATTACCTCTGTAATTGGTTTGATCCACCAGTATCCCAGTTATCTCTGCATCCAATTTACAGACTGTACT
The DNA here is from genome assembly GCA_963277665.1 of Viscum album. Lineage (NCBI taxonomy): Eukaryota > Viridiplantae > Streptophyta > Magnoliopsida > Santalales > Viscaceae > Viscum > Viscum album. Next base: position 1,311,869,975 of record OY728126.1, on the reverse strand, counting down.
CATAGGAGTATCACATTCCTTAATACTATCCAAACAAAAACGTTTTAAAATATCCTTTGTATATTTACTTTGATTCAAAATAATACCACTTTCATTTTGAAAAACATGAAATCCAAGAAAATATATAAGTTCTCGCATTAAACTCATTTCAAATTCATATTTCATACTCTTTGAAAAATCAATACATAAATAATGTTTAGAAGAACCAAAAATAATATCATCAACACAGATTTGTACTATTAAAATTCTTTGGAACTTCTTTTCATAAAAAGTGTTGGATCAGCAATCCCTTTAGTAAAACTTTTTGAAATAATAAAATTACTAAGTCTGTCATACTAAGATCATGGAGCTTGTTTTAAACCATATAATGCTTTAGAAAGCATAAAAACATTATTTGGAAAATGAGGATTAGTAAATCCAGGTGGTTGTTCAACAAAAACATCTTCAACTATAAAACCATTTAGAAAAGAACTTTTGATATCCATTTGATATAACATAAAATTCAGATGAGTATCATAAGCATGTAAGATTATAATGGTTTCTAATATGGCTACAGGTGAAAAGTTTTACTCATATTCTATACCTTCCTCTTGACAATATCCTTGTCTAACATGCCTAGCTTTGTTTCTAATTATATTTCCAGATTCATCAACTTTGTTTCTAAAAACACATTTAGTGCCTATTGTCAAAGTGTCCTTGGTTCTGTCAACTAATTCCCAGACATTGTTTCATTCAAATTAATTTAACTGTTCTTGCATATCCATTACCAAAAATTCATCATTGATTGCATCATTGACATTTTTAGGTTATAGCTCTGAAGGAAAATATTGATGTTCAACTTGGTTTCTTAGAGAAGCTCTAGTTATTGTCCTTCTATGAAGATTACCAACAACAGTATCTAAAGAATGATTCTTTAGAATCCTAATTGATTTAGAAAAGGTAGGACTAGAAATTTTTGGTTCATCTATAGGTTCAGGTTCAATAGAAGTAGCTTATTGAACATGTCCAGAACTGGATATTTTTGCAGCAACTTCTTTTGTTTTATCATTAAGGTCTAGAATAGTAAAATCTTCATCAAGATTTTTAAGAGAGGTTTTAGGATCATGTGGATCAGTTTCATCAAACATGATGTGAACAGATTCTTCCACACATTTGGTTATTATATTAAAGACTCTATAGGCTTTTCTGTTTAATGAATAACCAAGAAAAATTCCTTCATCACTCTTAGAAGAAAACTTGTCCAGATTATCCTTTGTATTGAGAATAAAAACTTTGCAGCCAAAGACTCTAAAGTTACTAACTTTGGGTTTTCTATTATTCCATAGTTTATATGGTGTCTTCTTGAGAATAAATCTAATGGAGAATCTATTAATAATATAACAAGCTGTATTCACAGCTTCAGCCTGATAATAAATAGGCAGGTCATACTCATTAAGCATGGTTCATGCAATTTCTTGAAGGGTTCTATTTCATCTTTCTACTACACCATTCTGCTGAGGTGTCCTAGTAGCAGAAAATTTGTGACTATAGCCACTGTGTGAGAAATAAGATTCAAAATCTTGATTTTCAAACTCAAGGCCATGATCACTTCTCAGGGTTTTAATCTTAATTCCACTATGGTTTTCTACAGACTTGGAGTATTTAATAATGTAAGAACAAGCTTCACTTTTGTGAGCTAAGTAGTATACCCATGTATATCTAGAAAATTCATCTACTAGGACATAGAAATAGTGATTCCCATTTAATCTAGAAACTTTATAAGGTCCAAAAAAGTCCATGTGATCCAACTCGAGAGGTTGAGAACATGAAACTTCATTCTTTTATTTAAATGAAACTTTATGTTGTTTTCCCTTTTGGCAGGGATTACATACTTTGTCATTTGGGAATTCATGTTTGGGTAAATCACTAAATAAGTTCTTCCTAATCAATTTTATAAGTGAATATATGTTTCAGTGTCCTAATCTTATGTTCCAAATCCAATAATCTTTATGAAAAGCATTTAAACAAGTAACACTTTTCTTAGCTAAAGAATTCAGATCAACAAAAAAACATTTTCATTTCTCAAAGAAGAAAATACTAAAACATTTTTAGAGTTGAAAACATTACAGGAATAATTTTCAAATTTCACAATAAATTCATCATCACATAATTTAGAGACACTTAACTGGTTATACTTATGTCCATCAACAAATAAAACATTAGAAATTAAAACTGAATTAGTATTACCAATCTGGCTTAGGCCGATGATTTTATCTTTAGAATTACCACCAAAGGTGACATGGCCTCCATAAACTTTTATTAGACTCTTGAAGCATGAATAATCACCAGACATGTCCCTTGAACATCCACTATCCATGTACTGTACCTTCTTGTGAGAACTCTTCAAACAGGTTTCCTACATAATAGGTTTAGATGAAAATGATTTCGGTACCTAGATCTTCTAGGGTCCAGAAAGGTTAGCAATAAAAGCATTAGGTACCCAAATTTTTCTTATGGGTCTCATATAATTTATAGAATCAATTGATTTTGAAAGATAAAATTTATTTGATATATAACCATATGAATAACTAGTTGAAGCATACAAATTTCTAGAACTGGAACAAACAGAATTTTTTCCTAATTTAGGAATAAATTGAGTTTTAGTAAACTGTCTTTTTCTAGGTTGGTATCCCAAACCAGTAGTGTATTTTGGTTCAAATTGATTTCCTAACATTTGAGATAGAGTATCCTTTCCATTTTTGAGTTTTTTTAAGTCTTTTCTATGTTTCTAAGTAGACATTTTCAGTTCTGTATTTTCTTTCAATAGTTACGCATTATTTTCTTTTTCTATATCAATGGAAGATTTAACATTGGCAGTGAGAGCATGCTATTTCTGTAATGACTTATATCTTTCCTTAAGTTCATTACATGTTTCTCATATCATGTTACAATATTCAAACAATTAGGCCATAGATATAGCTTCATAATCAGAATCAAATTCTGCATTATCTCCAGAATAATAGGAAATAAAATAGGAGTATCTAAGGTTACCTCAAATGTGTTGGTCATAAAACACATGTTGGCACGATTCTTTTCAGAATAAAAAACATCAGATTCACTTATGATGTCTTATAAAGCACTCCAAGTAGCTTTCATATCTTTCTTGTACTTCTTGTCCTTATAATCATGTTTCATTTTGAATTTTAATTTTGGAAAGTCAGCCTTGATCTATCCTTTCCTTTTTCATTCATAGAAGACTATATCATCTTCCTTATTATACTTCTTCTAGTCCTTCTTTCAGTGTCCTCTATTGTCATACATACCATTGTAGTTTGATTTTCTGATGAATTTCATCTTTCTATAGAACTTCATAAATCTCCTTTCTATTTGAGCCATTTCCTCATCACTGTCTGAATCTGAATCTTCACTGGTTGAACTTTCAGTAGGTACATGTATTTTCTCCTTGTCTTTGCTCTTAGAAGCATTAGACTTAAAATACAATGATTTTATTTTAGGTTCATCATCTTCCTCCTTATTCAAATTGAGTTATTCCTCATACATCATTAATTTACCTATAAGCTCTTTAACAGGGAGAGCACTAATGTCACATGATTCTATGATTGAAACAGAAGTACCCCTCCATCGGTCTGGTAGACATCTCAAGATTCTCATGATTTATTCCTTTGCAAGAACAGCCATTCCAAGAGAGCTCATAGTATTGATAATCTCATTGAACCTGAGATATATGTCAGAAATAGGTTCATCAGATTTCATTTTAAAATTATCATATTTAATAGAATATGTTTTGAATCTTATTTCTTTAAAATTGGTTGTTCATTAATGAGAAACACTCAAAGTATGCCACATTTCACAAGCAGTTTTGAAAGCATATATTCTATTAAACTCTTCATCTCTTAAAGCATAATACAGGGCATTCATAGCTTTACAATTATTTTTGTATGTAGTCTTTGTTGGTTCATCCGATGTTGTTCTATAAGTTTCTGGAATTTTATATTGTGACTCTATAGAAGTATAGATTTCAAAACCCATACTTTCTAAATGAATTATCATCTTAAGTTTCCACTGGTCATAGTTGGTACCATTGAAGAAAGGTGTCCGGTTAGTAGCAGTACCTTCTAGTCTATTGTCCATAACATGATTTTAGAGAATATATTAAAGAGATAAAATTTTGAACTAATAGAAATTTACGATATTTAAAGATGCAACGAAAATCACAGTTGAAAAACGGAATGTTTTGAAAACACTGAAAAACAAAAACAACATCTGATACCAAATTTTGGTCAAAGTTGACAATTAAGAGGGGGGTGAATTGAGTTCCAATTAAAATTTCTGTTAAAAATATTTCTCATAAAATCCCACTATTTTAAAACAAAGTTGAACTATAGTGATTTTATATAGAGTGTAAATGTTCAATTAGTTCCTCAATGATTGATTAGGTCTCAGTTAATTTAATTTGAATATTAAAATTAATTTTGAAACTAACTTACTGGTTTCCAATAAGTATTAACACTTGATAATTTAACTATCAAAGAAAAATTAAAACAAATTATATTTCAAAGTAGTTAGTAGTGGAATATGATATATATAGTATACTTATGACTAAAACCAAAACGCACATCAAATGTAACAAAGAGGATCCGTCTCAATCTGAGACTTAGACCTCTCAACAATTTATACAAATTGATCCCACCCTGGATCGGGGTAAACAACAGTACAATACTGTCCAGGTCCAAAGACCTCTACCACAATTCTTCGTGGGAAAACAAAGACATAAGCTCACAGTTATCCAGGTCATACTCGACCTCTACCACTATCCACAGTGAGATACAAGGGAGTAAATAGATTTTGAATGAGGATTTTAGAATCCTCCATCTTAGCTTAGGAGACAGTGTGTGTGTAAAATAAACAGGGTATAGACACTACTCAAAATGGAAATGAATGAATCACTAAAAAAAGTGTGAATGAGTTTAGAAAATTAGTGATTGGAATTGTAGCTCTGGACTCATTTCATTGGTAAGAAAAGCTTCTGAGTCATTCTCTGGTTCTTGTTCTGAAAAATCAAAGTATCGTTTTTTTCCTTGGTTCCAGGTTCAGCTTATTAGCCTAAGTGCATGAAGTGTTTGTTGTAGTTCTTCACTCAAGATGTAGATTGTGTTATCCTCTAGAGAATAATTTCTTCGTGTATGTCCAGTTCTCTTGGAGTATGGATGTAGCCTTGTTTGAATGCACCACGTTTGAATGTTGGTGATCCTTTTCCTTTTTCACCCTTCGTGTTTAGTTCCTTGATTCTTTCTGTAGGCACAACCCATGTTCAATACTGTCCATCTAGGTCATTATCTTCCCTTTTTTATCTTTTTAGCCCCGTAAAATGGGAATGATTACCTTTCTGGATGGGTACAAGGTAAGGTTCCCTGACATGGAAACAGAAATCATTAAATAAAATTAATTGCATTAAAAACATCAATTGTAACCATTAGCTTAATAAATAAATAGTATTGAACATATAGATTTTGACTGGTTGGTCAATCATTAGTATCCTCTTGATGGTAGACGTGTTTGGTGGACATTGTATTACATTAACCTTCCATTGGTAACTCTTTGAACTTGTATTGGTAGATCTTTACATCGGTAGCTCTTTGAACATGTATTGGTAGCTATTTTAATCGGTAACTCTTGGTATCGGAAATTCCTTACTCTGTATCGGTAATTTTTGGAGTAGTTAGATCTACATACCGGTGACTTCATTCTATCGGTAGCTCTTGATCTATCTGTAGCTCTTGATCTATCAGTAGCTCTTGATCTATCTATAGCTATGCTTTTTATCTGTTGCTTCATTTTTTATCAAGGACTCTGTATATCGGTAGCTCTTGGTCTGCCAGTAGCTCTGGCTTAGTTCTAGTGATTATGTGTATCTGTAGACTTATGCACATCGGTAGCTATATTCTGTACTATTATAAAAATTGTTCTATTGATAGCTATCTATATCAGTGACCTTGTTCTATGCTAATCAGTAGATTTGTACATAACGGTAGCTCTGCCTATCAGTGACTATGTCTATCAGTAGATTAAGATCTATCGGTATACTATGTACCAGTAGCTCTGTATTAGTAGTTATATATAGATCAGTGACTAACACGTGTCTGTTTTATGAAAAACATATCCAATTGGATTAGAATTACTTCAAAACTAATACAAATGTGGATAAACATTGATTAACATATATCAAGGAATATTTTCATATTATTATCAGATAGAATGTCATAGATTGGGAGAATTATAATATAGATAAACCTTAATTGGGATTATAAATGTATGTAAAAGAATATTTGGGATTATCAATGTATGTAAAAGCATAATTGGGATTATCAAAAGAGGCGAGGTCAACAATTTTTTTATCAAATTTTAATACGAAATTGATTCCATTGAAAAAATTGGAATAATTGATGTAAAATTGATCTAATAAAGCATTATAACCAATTTATAACATAATATAACTATATTAATAAATATATGAAATGAATTTTCTGAATTAATATTAAATCTTTCTATTATTCATAAAAAACAATGCTTTGTAGAAAAATACTAGAAATGAAGCCTAATATATATTTGATATTTTGAATCCAAAAATTAATTTTATTTTTTAAAATAATTATTACAAATAATTCAAAGAATATATTATAAATTTTTTCTCCATTAAAAGATAGTAAAATTAACCTTTTATGAAAATTCATATTTTTATTCATAACATTGAATGTATTCTTATCTTATACCTTTATAATATATTGGATGATTGTAATAAATATTTTCTTTAATATAAAATATTAAAATATTTTTAAAAAGGATAATAAAATGTGGGTTTTTAAAAGTAATGAGTTAAAATTGTGTTCAAATATAGAGAAATGTTTTTCTTATAAAATTATTTTCATTATTTTATAATTGTTCAATCATTCAATTCTACTTATTGATATGAAATGCATTCATTTTATATAAATTTTTAAATAATATTTTAATTTTTTTAAATATTATTATGGAATTAAATTCCAATGGCTTGGTGGTATCTATAGTAATATTTTAAATAATAATATTAATATTATGATTTTGTTCTATGAAACTAGTCCTTGTGTATTTCAAAAATTTTCGAAGTAAAAACAAATTGTGTGAAATATAATAAAAAAATAGTTTTATGCATACTTCAAGGTTATCATTGTGTTTCATGTGTTAAAATATTTATTTTTTGTATAATTCAAGCCACACATATTTTTTTATATAAAATAATGTATTTAGTGTTTTTTGAAGTAGAAAATATGAAAAGATGAAATTAATTTGAAAAATGTATTTTAATAAATCTTTTCATGTTAAATTATACACCCTATAAAATAAATTTCACCCTCTACATTATTATTTTTCATAAGAGGAATAATACCAGAATGTTACTTTCCTAGAAACCCACAATGTGAAAATGAATACTAAGACGTCCTTTAAGAAAAGATAGTTAGAAACATTTATGTTACCATAAGTAACTCATAAGTATGATTCCACATATTATAAAATATAGGGGAACATAAAACTTGTATAGAGAAGAGAAATAAAACATTCAAGATATAGTGGAAAGTGATAGAGAGGATTATTAACAGAAATATGATGATCATAATTACATAACTCTATGATTAACTTGAGTACCATTTGATTCATCAAAAAATATTTTACTATGATGATATTTTTTTATCAACACTCTTAGTTTCAAAAAATTTATGAAAATTTAAAATAGTATTTGTTTACATGATTTTATTCCAATCCAATGCACATTACCACTATACGGTTTTGTGTTCCCCAATTCCCACATTATCTATAACTCCGGGGAATAAAGGTTATTTTTTCATTACTAATGAACTAATAGATCATGTGATCCCTTAATAAAATTATAATTCATTCCAAATGTAATTTTTATTCTCCGTATAATGGTTATCAATGGTTAACCAATATGAATAAAAACACGTATGGAATGATCATACATTAATCTCAAAAGTATTTCCCAATGTTTAGAATAATCCATTCCATAAATGGTTAAACATTAAACCCATACAAAAGATGAAAATACAAAAGATTATAATTAGGGCCACTAAATGGATTTACACTAATCCACCATATATCATATATAATTTGGTTTTTTTTTCATATTCCAAACATCTGAATACATTCATCTTATATTCTCTCAAAAACATGGTAATAACCTACATTTCGATAAATCCTTTTAGAAAAAAAATATTCATCATTATTCCAATTATTACAGGATATATTCCATTAATTAAAAAATATTTAAACTAATTATATGATTTAATATATCAATATTTCAAAAAAAATCTTTATCGGTTATGAAGTCCTAAATACCATTCAATTTAATTAACACTAATAATAATCTCTTTATAAATATATGATATCATTTTCTCATCAATATGAAATCATTAATGGTTATATATCATTATTTTAATCATTACATTAATTAAATATTATAGTTAATCATTTTCTTTTAACATGTTCTTTAAAATACATAAAAATTAACTTCTAAAAAATTCCTTATATACTTATTGATTCATATAACAATATATTTCAATTCTATAACAAATACTCTTCAATCATCCATCATTATTATTAAATAATATCTTGGCCTTCATCATCATATTTCTTAATAACCCTTGTCCTATAATAAGATATTTGAATCATGTTTTATGGTTCTTAAAATTCTATATTACCATTGTTTTTTATGATTAATGTAAACAATAATTTTATAACTTCCCTTACCTTGCACATATCATTTTTGGTTTCATTATCTTCAGTTGTATAACCAATAATTTTACCACCCTCTTGGTTCTCTTTGTGGGATCTCAAAATAGGATATCGGTTTGTTTAACAACCAAAGCATCTTGATCAGAAACATTAAAATTTAACCTAGTTGTATTTGGTTTTTTCAAATTATTATCACATGAAATCATTATGTGTGAAACTATTAACATAGTATAATACCATCTAATCATGATAAAATAACATATAATATGTTTAAATCATGATATATTATTCGTTAATATATGATACCATAGTTTTATCATAGATTATTTATATTAATCTTATATTTTATTTCTTCATGACAATTTATAATGAGTTTTTAAATTTCAATAGCATATCCACCAAGAGTGTAAAACAACGTGTGCCGCAAGGCCCATTTTTGTGGATTAGCTTTCAATAAATAGTAGCTCAATAAGGTATTTTTCGTTACCCATATGTAATTTTATGTCGGAGGCACATCCACTTTTAATATCCACACATGGATATATTTAAGGGAAATGGATTACTATATCCTTTACCAAAATTCTTATACATTTCCCTAAAAATTAACTCATTGTTATACTCATCTATAAAGAGATCACTACATATATCCTTAGAAATATCCCTAGGGATAAAACTAAATTTTTCTGATCCTAGATTCCAAATGATGAATAAGCATTTCCATTGATATTAACTATAGATATGAAGCATAACATACCTAGTTATAACATTATTTTATATTCATATTTTACACATTTTAAAATTACATGTCTGAGGAAAATAATATTTTAGGTTCTTTATAAAAATTGAAACAAAATTAACATTGTGAAATATGAAAAAAGTTTCCCACAATGATATTATCCTTAAGTACTTATACTAAAATATTTTCTTCATGAACTGGGGACTGGATACATAAAAATATGGTGAGCTCAGATGTTCATTAATGGTAAAAACATATATGAAAAAGCATAACATGATCTTGAGGTTATTAGAACATGATAATAACATTGTATGATCAATCCAGAAATATAAAAGATCATATAAATGATTCATGGTATATAGATTGGATGATCATTAGAATGAATCATAAAGAAATCAATATCAAAATACCAAATAACATAACATAGGAATCAGACATAGAATATGTGGCATACCCAAATGTCTATAAAATGATGTCTAGAGTTGTTAAGGAGTCACTATGAGTAACATTTTAATAGAATGTTATCACACCCCAAAACATATTATTATAAATGATTCACTCCCATTAAAATCATTCTAGTCAAGGATAACATCGAATACTATCTTAGTGGAAAAATACCATTACAAAACTGATATCACATGTTGTTCCAGCCATTTGTATCTCATAAAATATAAATAAATACCCATTGAGTTGGTCGAAGATATATATCCAAACAATTTCATAATAAAATCATGTATACGTGTTACATAAGATAATAAACAATCATATAATTATCTATGAAATTAAATGGGAATCATATATATGTAAAAATATCATAATCTATGGGGAAAAGTAATATTTTGTAATCATTTCGTTATAAAATGACCCGTGAAATGAAGCAGGTTTCATAAATATATAACCGATGAATATGAAATTGGTTCCATAATTATAAAACCCATGAAAGAGAACTGGGTTTCATAAAAATATAAAATGTCAAATAGAAAGGTCTTTCATAAATATATATCCTCAAAGAGTTAGTTGATTCTCATAAGCATAATCCAATCAAAGAATAAACCATTCAGAGAATGAATATGAGTGAAACCTTTAGATAATTTTCCTAGAAATTCATGAGTAACATAAATGCGTGACTTCTTATTTTGAAAATAATTTTAATATATCATTTCAAAATGTATCTTTATATAAATACCCTTTCTTAATTGGAAAATTATTTTTGAAACATTAAACATTTTGAACACCATTTTATTTTGACATAAACATGAAAACATATAATGTAGTATAAAAAATTTTATTTAAAACCTTTTCAAGGAAAATATATTATTGATGATTGAAAATATTTTCAAAATAACTACCCTTAAAGAAATGTATTCGATATTTGAACATTTTTTTTAAAATATATGTTTCAATATTTATAAATGATGTTTAGAAACAAATTTAGAAAACCATTCAATGAAATATGATAAAATAATCTTGAAAACATTTCCAAAAACATTTTACTTGAAAATTTATAAAATAATCATGAAACAATTATATAAAAAAATCAATGAAATTATATTAAAGAATCACAAAATCATTTTGAAATATTTTTTCCAATAAAATTATTAAAAGAATCATTAAAATTTTTTTAAAATCCTTTTCATGAGTATTAAAATCAAAAAAATTATAAGTAAATCATGAAAATTCATTAAAAACTATTTCATTGAAAAAACATTGAAAATTTTGAAAAAAAAGTGTAAATTTTTTTGAAAGCATTTATCTCAAAAAAGAGTTTAAAAATTATTAATAAATTAATGAACACATTTATATCAATTTTTAAATAGAGAACCTTGTTTAGAATCATTATAGAAAACCTAGTTTTATAGAACACCGATTTCTGACTAAAGACATAGGTATTGTTTGATTTTCATACTGACAATTTCTTTATTATCATATCTACCAAATAGTGGTAAAATGAAACCAATACATGAAGATATAATCAATAATAATATATTAATAAATTTCATATGTTTTCTTGATATACTGATCATAATATTTAATCAATGAAAGCCTAAATGTATATAATCCTTATAAATGATGAGATTATAGAAATAAACTATTACACCATTTGTAACATTGAATCATAATTAAATTTATAGAATAGAATTATATTAAAAAAAATACCATTTAATAATTAGATTAATCATATAAAATATTATAGATATGTATATAGAAATTATATAAATTATATATTTATAATATGGAATGTATCTCACAGAAGTAAAATTGAGACAAAGATACTTTACCTATATAGTATCTTCTGAAACATTAACCCCATGAAATAAAGATAATAAAATTGATATTTAAAAACATATAAATTTTATTATATTAATCATTTAATACATCCATGGAAATTACACACAACACATATAATAAATAGAATGTTATCAGGGTATGTGTCTCAAGAAAAACAATACTCATATAAGAAAACACTTACCTAAATTGTTGACATTATTTGTACACAATCAAACACTATGTATAATTAATATATGTTTTTTTATAAATATAATAATGAATTTTATTGTTATATCTAATTCTGTATATGATTTCATTATGATTTTATATCACCTTTTTCTATCAATCTCATGTTACTGTTAGGTTTCCTATAACATCCATATTATTTTTTGTATCTGTTTTGAAATTTAATTTTTGATACTAATACATAGATAATGATTTAATTATTAAAATAATGTAAAACATTTTATAAATATAATATATATTCATTATATATATTTTTAAAACAATCTATAAAACATGTAATTATGAAATTGAATACACTATTCATATAGATGGTCGGTTGTTCATACGCATGAACGACGTTTCCATTTTATTATTATTTTATAAAGAATAATAAATAGAAATATATATATAATAAACGTATCACTATTATTTCATATATATAATATAATTTTACTAAAAAAATATCTTATTATATTCATTGTAGATTTTGAATGAATCTTATCGCTTTGAGGAGGTATTAGTCCACTCATTCAATAAAGAGTTTATCATATTTACACAAAATTGTAATCATGAAGCAATATTTTATATAATAATTAAAATATAATAAATAAATCATAAATATCATATATATATATATATATTATTATAAAATTTTAGTTTCAATCATAATTACTATACATGATAGTTTGTAAAGGAAAAACGAAAAATATCATTTCGTAAGGTAGTAGTGTACCATACAGAATAAAGATATGTTCGTTAAAAAATTTATGGATTTGTGTTTATGTGTAGGTAAAGCAATAAGAGTAAAATTATATTAGTATATTTGGAATAATATTTTTTTACATGATTATGGAATAAAAAGTGTTGATGGGTAGAGAATATAAATTAAAAAATTGAGCATAAAGAAGGATGATACCTATTCGTTGGTTAACTTATTTTAGATTGCATCATAGGGATTCCAGGGGTGGAATAATTCATAATGGTATTAATCTATGATTAATGAAGTAATTTTTATAATATATTTGTGAAATTTTTTTAAAATCAAATTTGCTAGATAATTTTTAATAAGTTGGAGGTGTGACATTATTTTTATAATGGAAGAGGAGTGGAATTCATGTTAATTTTTTAAAAGTGAATTCCCCTAATATTTTTTCCATTTAATGTGGATCCAATTATTGTAAATATTTTATCCAATGTATTACAACATCTTATTAAGATTATTCAAGGAATTTTGATCAACTATTTATGTTATTTTGGCTTTTAAGATAATTCTTTAGTTATTTGTTAAGCTAGTTGTTTTCATAATCGTTATAATAAATTTTAATCACATTCAACCATATTTTGGGTAAAAAATATTTTGACATTTTTATAAATATTATATTATTCTAATTATTGACATGAAATCCATTTTTCCAAATTTTAATAACATAATTAATAGAAATTATATTAAATTTAATCTCGTGGAAGGGAGGACAGGGGAGGTTTTAAACTAAAAATTTTTACATGATTGAAAGGTTTTCTTATCCAACTTCATTTTGGAATTGATCCCAAAATCCAAAATTTGATTAACTTATGTAAATATTTTTAAAATAATATTAAAAAAGTTATAAAATAAATTAATTATAAAATAAATTAAAAAAATTAAATTTGAATATAAATTCAATGTTTTTAAATATTCATAAAAAAGAGACGTTTGATAAAAATAATGAAAATTCACTAAAAGTAATGTTTTTATATTATGCATCCAAAAGTGATGTTTATTTTGGAAAATAAAAATTTTTAATGTTACAAAATCAAATATAAAATGGGTTCATTAAAAGATGGTAAAATAACATTTTAGAAATTTACTTCTTTGTATTCATAAAAATTGATTTATTCTTATCTTATACATATATTATCAATTGGATGAGTATGAAAATTATTTATTGAATATATAATATATAAATTTTATTGCAATAAATAATAATTTTCTTTTAATTTTTTGACATAAAATTGTGTCTGTACATATAAAAACTATTTTTCTAGAAAATTAATTTCATTAGTTTCAAAAAGTCCGTTCATTTACATTAAATAATTTATAATCAATGGATTCATCTTATGTGCTCGTGTAATTCATATTTTAATAAATTTTTTATTATCAATCATCAATAAAAATCCAATGTATATAAAGTAGATATAATAATATAATAATAATAATATAATAATAATAATATTAACTATATATTTTAGTTCGGTACAAAATCGCCTTTCATGTTATTAAAATATTGAAGGTACTCGATATTTTATGTAATAGAAGTGACACATAGTTTTTTCTATAATGAAAGATAATCCAAGTGTTTCATATGGGAAAAAATTAACATGGTGTTTTTTATAATGAAATCCAATTTTAATAATTTTATATATAAAAATCAACTTTAATAATTTCATGAATTGAAAAATATAAAAAGATGAAATTTGTCACGACCTTCCCCCAGGGCCCGTATCGTGACTACCCCAAACCTACCTTCCATAGGCCAGGGGGTGGCGACTAGCTCTAAAGGTGTAATTCCCTAAAAATGGGAAGGCATTACCTTTATAAATCGTAAAAACACACAACCAGAGTTCAAGAAGAAGCAAACACTAAGTAAAAGATGTATATTAAGTGTACTGAAATTCAAGGGTCCTGAAATACATTCCCAATAATAATGTACAAATAAATAAAAAATAGGTACAACCAAAAATACAAACAGTTGGTAGGTATCTAGAAGCCCTTGGATCACCCACCATGGATCCTACCTGATGGGTTGGTACGGAAAGCCTCCTCAGTGCTCCATGTCTATCTGTCGTCTCCAGGTACTGAATCATCATGAGGTCCACCTCCAGGTACCATCCAGTCCACATACACTCCGCCTCGGTCAGCGTTGTCCATCATCTGCATCCAACATAATGAGATTGGGGAATATCCCATGCAGGGGTGAGTATAACGATACTCAGTAGGGACCCCGAGACCGACAAGGTCTCACAAAATCCAACAAGGATAAACCACAAAGTATGAAATGAAAAGATAACCATTACTTAGGTATATTACCACAAATATACCTAAGATATCAAATAACCCATCTCAATCATGAGGAAAACACAAAGGTCGTTGACTAAGCTCAAACCAGGATTTTTCATTATCGAAACCACTACTGCTGGAGAACACCTCCTCTTTTAAGAATAGTGGTCCTGTTGTGATACTAAAGCACTTCTTACTAATCTTAGACTGCTGAGGTACTCCTCCTGTTCAGTACCGTGGGTCTGCTTCCAAACTGGGTGTTGTGTCCGCTATCGGTCTGCCGCCAAACCGGGCGCTCTACCTATTATGCGTCAGAGGTACTCTTCTTGTCGAGTACCGCGGGTCTACTGCCAAACCAGGAGCGCTGTCCACCGTGGGTCTACCACCAAACTGGGTGCTTCATCCACTGGGCTAATCGAATCACTCCAAGTCGAATCGGTCAAGCAGTTGTGAGGTCTAATGCTACTAGGTCTTCACACTCTATATGCTCACCTCCGGGAGGATCCGCTCCACAAGCTACTAGTCGATACTCCAAGTGTCAAGAATTCTCATGTGTAAACATCTCAAAGGACCACCCGGTCATAAGGGCCTCAACGCAATAGACGTCGGGTCAATCGGACACCCGGTCTGTGAGTTATTATCCTTTTAGTCCCGGGAGGCTGGTTGGTTTCTTGTACGAACAAACCTGACTGTATCTAAACTATACCCTGAACTCCCATTGGGTATTCTCAAAAGGACAACTAGGCTCAAATAATATTGTCTCCAATGAAGGTTCGTCAAACGGACGTCCGGTGCCAAAGATAAGGCCTAAGATGGTAATGGGTCAGTAATGGGCTCGTGTCCAGTCTGACCCAGTCTGGGTCATCCCGGTCAGACTCGCTAGGTCTGACCCAACCCATTGGGAGGGTCAGTCCGCTATGTTTTGACTCGATCCACTGGGCCCAACATAGCGGGTCACGGGGGCGGTTCTGTCCGGTAGTCGCCACGTAGGAGGCTCGGTAACTCGGCAAGGGGGACTAGGCCAGTTTGGCCAACGACCTCGTAGGGAATTCGTGGGTCAGTATAGGAGGTCGATGGCTGGGAGGCCAGAAGATAGGCCCCGCGGGGCGCATGCAGGCCGGCTTGTCACCGGCAGACCGCGGGTGCACCGAGAAGGGCGATGGGGTGCCGGGCAGAGCACCAGGGTGCCGAGCAGGCCGCCGGGATGGCGTAGGGGTGCCAAGCAGGCAGCCAGCATGGCGAGGGGGTGCCCGTCAGACCACGGGCAGGGGCCGGGCAGCGCTCCGGGGCGGCGGGCAGTGCACTTGTGGGTCCCGGGCAGGGTGCCAGCAGGGCACGGGCAGCCCGCCAGGCAGCGCTCCGGTGGGGCGCGGGAGCGTAGTGCAGCGTGCCAGCGGGGTGCAGGGGCACCGGGAAGCGCATCGACTGGGCGCCGGCGAAGCCAAGCAACACACGGGGAAGCATTCTAGGGCGCAAAAAGAGCACCGGGGCACCGTGGGGGTGGCACAGTTCGCGGAGGCCGTGGGTAGCACGTCCCTTGTTCATCATCCTCATCATCGTCTCCTCTTTGTCAAGCCATCGTCATATAACATGAACAAACAAGGGGAGGGGCGGACTGTGTTCGTGCGGCCCGAGCCCTCCACGTTACGGTGATAGAAATTGGTTATTCACATACTGTATATTTGTTCGAAAAAGAAATATGTTTATATTCAAATAGAAAAAAACACAAAACCCCCTACATTTTATTTGCCAGTAGTTGTTCGTTGACGTTGGGGAAGGATGGTCTTCAATCCCTAGTAGAAAAACACGTCCCACATCAAAGGGGGTCCGAGGAAGAGGGATGGGGAAGAAGAGCATCACCATAATACTTCGCATTATTCACGTTCTTCGTTGGAGAGCATAATATTCCAAGTGTTGGGCGTCACTGAACTTTACCAGGGCTTTGTCTCTGGGTGAAACCGACCCAAATCCTCATCCCAAGCTCCATATATATAAGAGAGGGGGGAAGGTAGGTAACGATCCCTGAAAATTATTACGGTTCATTTATTAGGAACCTTTCTAAATTAAAACGAAATTGTTACTTAATTTAAAAAGGGGAAAGCCAATTAATTTACGCTGGTGCAAAGATGCGGTTCGTTGGAATAAATTCAGTGTGTGTGCTTTGGAACAATTAATTTTGTGTGCGTTGGCATAATTAATTGTGTGTGCGTTGGAAAACTTATGGTAGAGGAGGTCAAGAGGCTCTCCCTCATTTATGAGGGAGTTGAGAGGTTTCATCGTCCTATGAATAGGGGTCGGGTGGTCCCCACCCATATCATCAATAGGGAGGTTTTGTGACTCAGGTGGTCCCCACTTCAATTATCCTCCCATGGGAGGTTATGATCAGGTGGGACCCACAATCATAACTTCTCATGGGAGGTTTTGGTGTGGTGGTCCCACCGCCAACCTCCATGGGGAGGTTTTAACCAACACAGTCAACACATTGAAGATTAAAAAATAAAAAAAGTGTTGTACTCTATTTTTTTATTTTTTTAAAAAATCCATAAACTAAACTATACTCCCGAACATCTGCTGATGAGGTGAAAGTATTATTAAGAGAATACTAGCACTATCATTTCAACAGTGCACTCAGATTTCAATTCCGAGCACCAGTTCAAAAGATACGAAACGCCGCTCGCGCGTTTACTGAACATACCCGAAAAAAAGTTCGAAAAATCTTTATCAGTCACCCTCAACTCACTGCGGTTAACGTTAGGATCTCCCTATGTGAAACACATCCAAACAAACCCAAATGTACTAACATATTTTTAATCCAAGTTACCATTTAGATGTTATGAATTTTAGAATAAAATAATTGTCACTAAATTAATTTATTTGCTACCAAAAACTAACTTTTTCTAGTGGCCCACGTCAGCTGAAGTTAGTATCTTCTTAAATAAATAATGTCCTCATGAGTTCATTGGTGGTATCAAATTTCTAATCCGAGCTACTGTTTTGAGTTATAAGCATTTGAAAAATAAAATAATTTATTTAATTATTTTATTTACGGTTATACCATTTTTGGGATTTCTCACAGGAGGCTCGCGCCGATTAATCTAAAGTCACACCTACGGTAAACCCACCATACCGAGCGAAACGGTTCCCTCGGATCTCTGATTCGAGTAACCATTTAAGAGTTATTCCACTTTTTCAGGAAAAATACAAACGCGCGTTAACATAAGCTTAATAATAACAGCAGAAATTGATTCCGGGCATTACGGGCCTCAGAATCATCCTATGTCAGAAATTTCGGACTTGTAAAATTCCCATGTATTTATGAAAAAAATATTCCATTAAATTCATGGGTCCTTACATTCTCCCAACCTCAGGGCTTTATATCCCCGTAATATATAACTTGAACTAAGGGAACAATTGGCGGTAGTGAGCACGCATCTGAGCCTCCCGCTCTTATGTGATCTCCTAAAGGTTCTCATACTGCCAGAAAATGTGCACCATAGGTATCGACCATCCATACAGGCCCCACTTCTGTCGATCCTCAATTATCACTAGAACATCCGTGAACGTCGCCCCGTCATAGATGTCCATGTCTCCATGGTTGATGATGTGAGAAGGGTCATGCACATATGTCCTCATCTGAGATACATGGAAGACATCATGCTCTCTATGCAACAGAGGTGGAAGAGTCAGGAGGTAAACCACAACACCTACTCTGCTGAGGACCTAGAAAGGTCCAAAAATTGCGGAGATAACTTGCCGCCTTGGACAAATCTTCGTAACCCTCTTTGAGATGAGACCCATAAGAAGACGTGGTCTCCATCCTCAAATGCTATAAGTCTCCGTCTCCTGTCCGCATACAACTTCTGTCTGCTTTGTGCAGTCCTCATCCGCTCCAGGATGACGTGCACCTTCTCCATCATAGCTCGTACCATCTATGGTTAGTAGGAAGTGGGATGACTTGGTGAGTCGGTCGAGCATCACCCAAATAAAAACATGACTACTGGATGTAGGATGAAGAACCGTCACGAATACCATGTATATCCCATCCCACTTCCACTCTGGGACCTCTAAGGGATGAACCAAACCTGTTGGTACCCGGTGCTCTACCTTCACTTGCTGACAAGTGAGGCATCGTGAGACAGACTCTACTACCACCTTCTACATACATGGCCACTAGTGCTGTCATCGAAGGTCCTGGTACATCTTCGCCACTCCTAGATGTACCGCTAGAGGGGAATTTTGGAACTCCCTCTAAACTTCTTCCTGAAGTGAAACTGGTACCAAGGTACTTCCTCTGAAGAGTATGAAATGCTCCCACCTTTATAAAATCAATCAGGAGGTTGCCCCATGGATATCTGATCACGTCGCGCCTCACAATCAGAAAATCCACACTGCGCCTCCCTAACTCGCTGAAGAAGTGGAGGAGTGACTCTAAGAGACTAAAGATAGGAAACTCCATCACTAACCACAAAGGATATCTATAAGGCAGGAAACTGCTCTGTGGCCTCTCCTAGCAGCTGAATGTCACTCCTCCTGCTGACCACATCTGCAACAATGTTCCTATTCCAAAAAGTATAAACTATCTTGAAGTCATAGTCCTAGAGGAACTCGATCCATCTCTGTTGTCTTAGGTTCATGTCTTCTTGAGAAAAGATATACCTCAGACTCTAGTGATCAGAGTACACAAAAAAAAGTTCTCCCATCAGATAGTGCTTCAACATCTTCAAGGATAAGACCACTGCTGCTAACTCTAGGTCAGGGGTAATGTACATCTACTCATGTTGTCTCAACTGCCGAGAACCATATGAGATCATAGCTTTCTCCTGCATCAAGACACACCCGAGTCTGGTCCCTGATGTGTCGCAGTAGACTACGTACCCTACGCCTTCCTCTAGAAGCCTCAAAATAGTAGCACTTTTCATCCTCTGCCTCATCTCTTGAAATCTCTGTTGGAATCTCTCCGACCACTAAAATGGTTTCCCCTTCTTCTTCAAGGAGGAAAGTGGTGATGCAACTCTGGAGAAGTCTAGAATGAACCTATAGTAGTATCCAACCGAAGGAAATGTCCCTCCCCCTTTGGGGGGTAATCCAAGAAACATCTTTTGAAAATATTTCCCCATGTTCTATCACTCTTGCATGGAACTGAAAACTGAAAAATCTTATTTCCACGAGGGAAAGTATGGCCGACTCAAGAGTGATCAGTTGCACCCTCCTAAGACTGAGTTTAAACTATGCTGCCTGGGTTTCCATTTTTGCCGACTAAGGAAAACCTCATCCCAACATTATAGATAAACCAAACTTTTTTTGACTAATACATTCAATTTTTGTATGAACTGTGGTTTCGTAGTCCATATGATAACTAAATTTGTATGGTCTTGACACTATCACAAAGAGGTTCCAACTGAAACTCTCGCCTCTAGGGTCAGATCACACCGTCGGCGTAAGTGTGATTATTGAGTCTCCTCCCAAATGTATCTCCAGACGAGAGGGTCAAGTCAATTTTTTAACTGGAAACTCTAGGTATGGGACAAGATTCATGGAAGGAATTAATGATTGGTACCTATATATTGATATGGAAGCTATTAGTGGACACATTTCGTCACTCGAATCATTCCTATAGCCCATGGTTCACACACTTTGACCACATACATCTACTCTCTTTCCCTGCCCTCCCGCTCCCTGAGCCTGGATGGGACTTAAAGGCAGGCGGTTGTACCATGTCAAAATGTTCACCACCTCACGCTGCTCTCCTAGCACTACTTCCATGTCAGCTGCTCTGTAGATTTATATTTCCTTAACACTTCCTCTTTCTAAAATAGTTTACACGCCCAAGTCTCTGAGACATGAATAAGTTTCCTAATTTCCCACTGCTAACATTCCATGGATGTATCCGATCATCCAAAGATCATTTAACCACCAAGGTTCTCCCTAGAACCCTAACATGTGTAGGAATTCATAGTGGAAAAGTGTTGGCTCGGTTGTTCTTAAACACACCACGCTCAGAAGTCTGAGCCTTGAAGCACTGTCTGCATCTTACTCATGGAGTACCAAGAATTGCGGTATGCCTAGATTAATACTCAACTATTGAAATGTCGTCCAACAGAAACTGTAGAAGCTGAAGGGAACTCTCAACCACCTCTTCAAGCCAGTCCTCAGCCACCTGTGTGTCCGGCTCGCCTCGGAACATGAGTAGTATCTGCTGCTGAAACACATGTAAGTTACTAAGCCTATAAGGGTCCTCTACCAGTGTCGCTGGTAGTGTCTACTGACCAGCAAAAATGATATAGTTGGCACACTTCCCGAAGGTACCATATCGAAAAATGGTCCAAGTACCGAAACCTCATCACTATGCGGACCATCCTCATGGTCACTCACTGAAAAAGAATAGTAGCTATGACCAACATATTCTCTACTAGTGTCTTAACTAGGAAGAAAAATCCAGTAATTTCATTCATCTAGTCCTCTCCTACCTATGAATCTGTCTCACCTCATAAACTCAAAGTCCTCTGCTGCTGGAACTCATGAAATGTGCTCAGTCGGTGCCCACTGTCTTCCACTGCGGCTGGTGGCATCTGCTACCCAACAGGTGGTGGTGCTTCTGGTACACCACCTGGAGGTGCCAACATAGTAAGAGGGCCCTGCATCGGAGACTCTTCACTCGGTGTGCCGTCATCGCATACTCTCTTGGAACTCTAGCTGGTTATCTGCGTGGAAGCATCCTAAACAGATGTGACAGGGTCAAAAGTATATACCTTGTGAGATGAACTGGTTTGAGCTGACATAAATAAAAAATTTAAAAACAAACACGCAATTAGTGTTTTCTGGTACTAAGTCGGAAATCAGTAGTCTGGGTCCTGGTGTATGGATACATTGGCCGCCGCTCCAACACTGGACTCCGTGAATAGAAAACCAGAATCAGTACTCTGATCATTATTTTTTCATAGAAAAGAATGATCAGAGTCCCAAGTTCTTTTGTAGAACCGACCTCCTCTAATACCAATTTGTCACCACCCGTCCCCCGAGGCCCGTATTGTGACTACCCCAAGCCTGCCTTCCATAGGCCAGGGGCTGGCGGCTAGAAGAAAAGGCGTAATTCTTGAAAACTGGGAAGGAATTTCCTTTATAAAATGAAAACACACACAACTAGAGTACAAGTGGAAGAAAATAGTATGTAAAACATGTGTAACATGTTTACTGAAAGTAAAGGGGTCGGAAATACCATCCCAATAGTTAGGTACAAGGAAAGGAAAAAAAATACAAATGAAAAGACAAACAACTGGAAGGTTTCTAGAAGCTCATGGATCATCCACCTCAGATACTACCTGAACGGTAGGTACAAATAGCCTCCTCAGTGCTCCAAATCGTTCTATCTCCTCCAGGTACCGAATCGTCGTGAGGTCCACTTTTGAGTACCATCCAATCCTCGTACACTCCGCCTCGGTCAGCACTGTCTGCCGTCTACATCCAATACAACGAGGTGTAGGCATTTCCCGTGTAGGGGTTGAGTATAATGATACTCAATAGGGACCCCGAGACCCTCAAGGTCTCAAAAAATTCAACAAGGATAAACAACAAAGTATGAAATCAACAGATAACACATACTTAGGTATATTCCCATATATATAACTAAGTTATCAAGTAACCCATATCAATCATGAGGGAAACATAGAGGTCATTGACTCAACTCAAAACATAATTTTTCATTATCGAAACCATGAGTACAAGAGAAATCCTCCTCTTTCAAGAAAAGTGGGCATGTCATGACGCCAAGGCGGTTCTTACTGACCATAGACTCCTGAGGTACTCCTCCAGTTGAGTACCACGGGTATGCAGCCAAACCGGGCACTCCGTCCGCTATAGGTCTGCCGCTAAACTCGGCACTCCCTCTAATAGTCGTCAAAGGCACTCCTCCTATCGAGTACCGTGGGTCTGCTGCCAAACCAGGCACTTCGTCAACTGTGGGTCTGTCGCCAAACCGGGTGCTCCGTCCACTGGGCTAATTAAATCACTCCGAGTCGAATCGGTCAAGCAGTCATCAGGTCTATAGCTACGAGGTCTCCGCACTCTGTATGGTCGTCTCTGAAAGGATCCACTCCATGAGCTACTGGTCAATACACCATGTGTAACGAAGTCTCGTATGGAAGTATATCAATGTACAACCATGTCATACGGGTCTCAACACAATAGATGGTGCCTCAATCAGATTCCCGGTCTCTGAGTTTTTAGCCATTTAGTCCTGGTGGCCCGGTTGGTTTCGTGTACGAACCAACCTGACCATTTCACAACTATAACCTGAACTCTCGTGGGGTATTCTCAAAGGGATGAATATGCTCCAAGAATATCTTCACCACTGACGGTTCATCAAAGAGACATCTGGAGCCAAAGATAGGGCCCAATAAGGCAATGAGATAGTAATGGGCCCTGGTACGGTCTGACCTGGTCAGACTGACTCGGCATAACCCCGTTTGGGCTGACCTGGTTTGGGTCGATCTGGTAAAAATCACTTGGTCTGACCCGGTGCTTTGGGCGGGTCAGTCCTCTATTTTTTTTAAACCGGTCAACTGGGCCCGACCCTGCGGACCGTGAGGGTGGTTCGACCCGGTATTCACCACGTAGGTGGTTCGGTAACTTGGCCCGGGAGACCGGGCCGGTTCGGACAGTGACACCACGGGGGAATCTACATGTCGGATCTGGAGGCTGGTGGCTGGGAGGCCAGCAGACCGGCCTCGCGGGGCACGGGCATGACGACTACTCACCGACAGACCGTAGGTGCACCAGGTAGGGCGTCAGGGTGCCGGGCAGGACGCTTGCAGGTGCTGGGAAGGCCGCCGACAGGGCGTGGGATGGCCGGGCAGACTGCTGTCATGGGCCGACCAGCGCACTGAGGGCATGCGCAGGGCGTTGGGGCAGTGTTTAGGGTGCTGGTGGGGCACGAGCAACGCACCAATGAGGTGTGGGGGAATCAGGTAGCGCTCTGTTGAGGCACGGGGGCGCTGGGCAGCACATCAGTGGTGCGAGGGGGCATCGGGTTGCGCGCTGGCAGGGTGCCGGTGAAGCCCAGAAGCGTGCAGGGCATCACACATGGGCGCAAGAAGTGTGACGGGGTGTCGTGGGGGCGACGCAGTTTGCAGAGGCCTCATGTAGCGTGGCCCTTGTCCGTCGTCCTCGTCGTCGTCACCTCTTTTTCAATCCATCATCATCGAAGATGAACAAACATGGGGAGGATCGGACTGTTTTCATGTAGCCCGAGCCCTCCTCGTTACAGTGATAGAAATTGGCGATTCTCATACCATATATTTGTTCGATAAAGAAAGAGGTTTCTATTCAAATATAATTAAAACACAAAACCCCCTACCTTTGATTTGTCGATAGTTGTTCGTTGACGTCGTTGAAGGATGGCCATCAATCCATGGTAGACGATCACATCCCACATCGATGGGGATCCGAGGAAGAATTTCGGAGAAGAAGAGCATCACCGGTATTCTTCGTGTTCTTCGCGTTCATCATTGGAGAGCGTTATCTTCCATGTGTTGGGCGTCGCGGCACTTGACCAGCGCTTCGTCGCTTGGTGAAGCCATCCCAAATACTCCTCCAATGCTCCATATATATTGGAGAGGGGTGAAATAGGTAACTATCATTGGAACTTATGACGTTTCAGTTATTAGGAACCTTCCTAAATTCCGACGACAGTTTTACATAATTTAAAAAGGCGCAAGCC
The DNA here is from genome assembly GCA_963277665.1 of Viscum album. Taxonomy (NCBI): domain Eukaryota; kingdom Viridiplantae; phylum Streptophyta; class Magnoliopsida; order Santalales; family Viscaceae; genus Viscum; species Viscum album. The sequence continues at coordinate 1,311,845,210 of OY728126.1, read as the reverse complement.
AATTAATTTATGCATGCGCAACGATGCGGTGTGTTGTTAAAAATTAATTGTGTCTGCATTGGCACAATTAATTGTGTGTGAATTGGAACAATTAATGGTGTGTGTCTTGAAAAAATTATGTTAGAGGAGGTCAAGAGGCTCTCCCTCATTTATGATGGAGTTGAGAGGTTTATTCCTCCGCCATCAATAAGGTATGGGTGGTCCCCACCCATATCATCAATAGGGAGGTTTTGGGACTCAAGTGGTCCCCACCTCAATTATCCTCCAATGGGAGGTTATGATTAGGTGGGACCCACCAAAATAACCTCTCATGGGAGGTTAGGATGTGGCAGTCCCACCGCCATCCTCCAAGGGGAGGTTTTAACCAACACACTCAACACATTACAGCATAAAAAATAAAATAAAGTTTTGTACTTTATTTTATTATTATTTTATATAAAGACAAAAACTAACATTTATTCCCAACCATTTCTCGTCGAGGTGAAAGTTATCTTAAGTGAATAATGGCACTGCGATTTCAACGGTGCCCTCATATTTCAATTCCGAGCACGGGTTCCAAAGATAGGAAACGCCACTTGCGCATTTACTAAACATACCAGAAAAAATGTTTGGAAAATTATTATCAGTCACCCTCGACTAAGTGCGGTTAAGGTTAGGCTCTTCCTAAGTGAAACACGGTCCAAAGAACCATACGGTACTATCAGATTTTCAATCTGAGTAACCGTTTAGAAGTTATGAATTTTAAAATAAAATAATTTTCACTTAAATATTTTATTTGCGGCCAAAAACTAACTTTTTCTGGTGGCTCGCGCCAGCCAAAGTTAGTATCTATATAAATAAAGCATGCTCCCATGAGTTCATCGGTGGTATCTGATTTTTGATTCGAGCTACCATTTGTGAGTTATAAGCTTTTGAAAATAAAATAAGTTATTTAAATTTTATATTTATGGTTATGCTATTTTTGGGATTTCTCATAGAAGGCCCACATCGACAAAACATAAGCCACCCCTGGGGTAAACCCGCCATCCTGAGCACAACGGTGCCCTTAGATTATTTGTCTAAGTAAACGTTTATGAGTTATTCCACTTAATCATGAAAACTTCTTACGCGCATTAACTTATGCTTAATAAAAACATAAAAAATTTATTCCAAGCACACCAGGCCATAGAATCATGCGCCTTTAGAAACTGCGCACTCCTAAAATTTCAGTGTATTTACGAAAAAAAATTCCATAGAATTTATGGTCTTTCCAAATTTAATTCCATAAAAATAATCCATATAATCACAGGGTGTTGTACCTTCTCCCTAAGGTCCTGGATGACTACGTTCCTCTCAAAAAATTCCACATCATCCTCAATATCAATCTCAAACAACATAATGACATTTGAGTAATCATGAAATTACAAATTATTCTATGACATGGGGATTAGGTAGAGGGTCCTTTTCAGCTATGGGGGAAGTGAAAGATGATAATCAATCATTCTAAATCATCCTAAGACCACTAAGGGAAAGAAACATGGATGCGAACATACTACCACAACCAATCATCCACTAAAATTTTTCTTGGGAAAAATTAGGAACATGTTGCCTACCACTAAAAAATAGTAAGGGCATCATCCTGTAACTATGATAATACTTTTATCAGTCCTATACCACCTTCATCCTTTCATGAATAACCTGAAAATTCTCTGTCATATATTAACCTATATCAGAACTAAAAATAGAAAACTCCTTAACCCCATCCTGGGAAAATGAAGACCAACATGGAAAACATACAAATCCATAAATTTGTCCATTCTAATAAATGAGTGGTAATAATTTTAATAATCAAACATAAAAAATTGACTGATTTTTTAAGAATTTTCAAACCCTAGGATAAATGAACTCAATATATCCTATAATATATGGATTCACTGATTCATCTACACATATGTTTTAGGATGTAATGTAGTATTAAGGCATAACAGTCTTTTAAATGAATTTATAAATCATCTTCTGAATCATAAGGTAAAATGGTCATCTTGACCAAAGACGATAGACCTTGTAATTCCAAGAATTCATATAAATACATCTACATAAGACCTTTGAGAAAAATATCTAGGTCCTAATGGCTTTATAGATTTTATGTGGTCTGTTGTCATTAATTAGTCCTCAGTTAACAAAATAGAATCAAAACCCCACTAATCATTAGGTGTCAATGTGACTAAGTCCATAGATAAGTTTTTAATTAATTATCCATAGTAATCAAGAGTCGGTGGATACATAATTACATTTGGAAAAAAATACAAGGGATCACATTCTCAAAAACCAAAAAGATAATTTTTTTGAAATACAGATAAATTATTGAACTCTGATTTACAATTTAAAAATAAAATAAAATATATCCAACCCTTTGAGGATGCTATTATTGTTCTGGATGAACCTTGAATTTCAATCATTTTAAAATTATTAGCAATCTGGGGAAAAATTAGACATACAAAAAGGGTGATCATAGATTCTTGAAAATGATATGTACAATACAAATTATCATACGAAATAATAAACAATTATTGTAAGGTAAATAAATTAAACACAAGCCATATAATCAATTTCATATCCATAATATGCCCTAAATTTTTTGGAAAAAATAATTCTTTTTAAATAATAATAAGATATTTAAAACATAACCATAGATGTTATAACAATTTAATAATCACATCAAAATAAGTAAGTATTCTCATAATGATTGAATAAATAATGTGGTACATCATTAACATGTCATCAAGTCTTCGTCTAAGACACTATACACAAACTGGTAAGACATCATAAAATACACAAACAAATGTGTCCCCTAGGACCAACTGTTGCATCAAGGGGTTATATGGGGTCCTTCCCATCATATTATGAATCTAATTAATTCAACTTATTAAGTGGTTACAATTTTATAATCATATACATTTCTATTGGAACTGGAATACGTGATTTAAATAAATTTCCACATTTAGTGAATATAATGACAACCCATCCATAGTAATATGGTGAATGGAATTAAATTATATATCCCACGTATATCTAAAAATTATCTAAATAATACTGTTTTTAATATTTTATCATACGATATTAACCTCAATGAAGAATAATATTAAACAATGACTTTTATCAAAGATGAAAAAACATTAAATGAGAGCATTGAATGTTTTTTTTGGAAAATACTATTTTTATCCTTGAAATTAAAATATAGAAAAACCATGAAATTATTAAAGAAAGAATTTTATTTAATGTTTATATTATAAAATTTTAAGGTTTAATTAAAATAATTAAGGTTTTATGACTAAAGACACATATTATCACGCCATATAAGTTAAAAAAATTCCTTCCTTATTTTTTTCAAAAAAACGTACCATAGAACCTTGTTTAAAAATGAAACAATATAACATTAAAACCATTTCGTAAAAAGTAAAACATTAGTAAAAATGACGTTAACATAATATTTTAATAATAAAAAATTGAAATTGTTATATAAAATATCAATGTGGATGAAAAAGAATTTTTTAAGGAAAAAATTTAAAATATAATTTTTAAAATTATATCTTCATATCTTATCATTCATGCTAAAATTAATGAATTAGTTATTTTTGTGTATTGTCTATAATTACACATAAAAAATATTAAATACAATATAATATAATAAATGGTCATCTCATGCATTATCTAAAAATATAATTATTAACGATATAGATGTTTAACCCAATGAATTGAAATTGAGTTAAGAAACCCCTTACATGAAGCTTCTCTTTAGTTTCCTATACATCCTCCTCCTATATAATTTTTAAAATAATTTTATAAATTTATTGATAATGTATTTTCATTTTTATACTTCCTTATATTATCTTTTATAATAAATTACTAGATATTCATTAACAATATTTTCTTATATTCATTGTTTTTGGTGCGTTCGTTTCATGGTTTAATGGTCGGTTCCCTCATGGAAGTTCATATTAAATAAAATATAATCTCTTTAAGTGAGATGAAATCAATTAATAAACACGTATATACAAATAAATGTTATTATATGTCATTTTATTTTATACACGTGGATGATTATTTGATAACAATTAATGGTAAATGTTGAGTTTATTTTGGATATTTTTCTGACAATCACGAACTGGATTCATTTTATTTAATAATTTTTATATAAACTAGTAAAATAATATAAATTATGTTAGATTATATGTATTACTGTATTATTTAACTAGGATAATACTTTTGCGACCATACTTGAATACTGTAATGGAAAATGAAAAAACATTATCCACAGAGATGGTTCCCTGCCAGAATTTGAACAATCATTTAGTTTTATTGAATAAGAAGAGGTTAAAATTGACTAAATATAACATATTTCATTTCCAGGATAAAAATAAAATATTTTATTTTTACTGTATTTATTAGTTAATTTTTATGAAATACTTGATGGGAAGGTAGAAAAATAATATAATTGAAAAAATGTTATTTTAGAATGTTCCCTCTTCAGTATCACCTCCTTGAAGGATGTCTTGTATAACATATCATTGTTCTTTAAGTGAGACCATTAGAACATGGTTGTGGGGTGATTGTAAAGAAGCGGTTTTGTCAGTGAATCGATGGGATTCATGTATTTTTATGAGAAAGGGTGTTGTGAGGTGTGGTATTTATACTTGATGAGGGATTGTTTTAAGTGAATAAAAAATGGTTATATTATATTTAAAGACAAAAAAATCGATAGAACTAATTAAATATAAATAAATTTATAATTAATGTGTTGATGCATTTTTAATATGTATGAAATCATAATAAATCCATTCTATTTTTTAATTTTTATTTATTATAAACTTTTACCTTATACATACTAGCTACATTATTATTCTTATACTATAATAAATCCTTTTTTATAATGGTAATATTTTTTTCATGAAAATGAACATGAAAATATTAATTAATTTAAAACTGTATAATAAAAATATATAAAACATATTCCTTTATAAAAATTTTTAATGTGATGCAAAATAATTTATATAAATGTAATGGAAAAAAATTATAAAAATGATTTTAAGGTTAAAATTATAGATTTCATGGTTTATGATTATTTTTTTCTATATGTACCACATGATGTATTATAAAATTAAATATATAAATTTTTATGAAGAATAAGTGTTAAAAAATTTTAAATTATCATCATATAATAGTGATTTAACAATATTTATGGTATTTACACAAAGATGTTTTTTTACATTTGACCAAAAATAAATTTTTTTTTAAAATTTTTAGAAACAATACCTTAATCTAATTTTGTGGTGATGGGTCAAAAAATGAACATTTATTTTACAAATATATTTAATAAATATTTAAATTTTTATTTATTTTAAAAGAAAATAAAAATTTATTTTAGAAGATAACATTTATTTGAATAATAAATTTACTATAAAAAATATTTGTTCATTTACTAAGAAAATTAAAATTTGTTTTTAATATGAACATAATTTGTATATCATAATATAGTTAATATTATTCACTCCCACCATTATAACTGTTTTTATATATGAGTCTTTAAAAAAATTGGAGTAATTTTATGCGTAGTGTTATAGGAAACAAAAGATGTTAGACATAGTTTTATTTTAAAAATAGTAGGTAGTTAAATTATACACTCATTCAATAAAATTAATCCTCACATTTTAAACATGTGATTGGTACTCAATTAGGTAAAATTTTAAAATTTTCTTGTGGAAATCCCACACCATGATAGGGGTTAATAAATCATTCTCTTAAAAATGATATGAGGAAATCACAAATGTTACCGAAAAACTGGATTTCTAAATAGGATAAAATTATAATTAAGTGAAATCATGGAAATATAAATGTAAATTAACAATAATTTTCTAAATGAATTTGGCAGAGAATATGGTCATTACAATTTTTACCATAATAAAACTATATATAATAATGTTTTAAATGGGTATTTATTTCAAGTTAAGAAACATAAATGAATAACTATTGTGGTTATAAATAAATTTTCCAATAGTTTTGGAGTTCTATAACATCATATAGTAATAAAATAAATAAATATACTTACATGATATGTAGATTTTAATTTACTATACAATAGTCACTAAAACCAATATTTTTTCCAAAAGACAATTGAAACTTTATTCCTCAAAAACATCAAAAATAATATAGGATTCTTAAAAAATATGTTTAACAAAAATTAATATATAAATTACACATCATGAAATTTAACGAATAAAAGTAATAAGCTATTACAAAAAAAGGAAGCATGTAGTATAGTGGTAAGAAATGCAAACATATCTCCCTTTAGTTTTGGGTCCAATCCTCACTGAATTACTGGATGCGTTCAGTTTTCACACAACCTATGATTTGTATGGTCTGTAGAAATACTTTTATATAATCCTTAAAACATTATGAAAAAAAATTAATATATTAAAGATTAAAAAAATGTTATAACCTGAACGGTTCTCTTATAAGATTAATTTTTATTCCTAAAAAATAAAGTAACACATATTAAATCATTCGTTTATGGACTCTTTGGTAAATCATGGATAAATTCCCTTATAAAATCATCCATTAATATAATAAATTAAAATAAAAAATTATTTTTTTATTCTTGATGTACTATATATGATAATTAAATTATCATTATATCTATAAGGAGTGATAATTACTTCTCTCAATCTAAAACTAATTTTTAAAAATATATAGATAGAACAACATATCCAATATGCATAAATAAATTAATATATAAAAAATATTTCATGTTTGACATATCCCATTTAATAAACAGTTACCCTTTTTACCCATCAAAAATATCATGTTCCAAAACCATATAAATAAGGGTATTAAATTTCCATAATTAATTTACCTTTAATATCTCAAGAAACTTGATGTATATCTTAATCATTAAATAAAAAAATGAGAATACCTCCATCATTTATTCACTTAAAATATAGTAATTATTCAAATTATCATAAATTGTTTTTAAATAAATGAATTCTATTTTATTTATTAAATGAATCATAAATTATTAGACGTTTTCCATAAATATAAAAATATTGTCCACTTAATCATTGGTAACATTAAACCAATTTTAAAATAAATCATTAATCAACTCCAATGTATCCTTTAATATCCAATTTAATTTTTCTATATTAATCATCTCATAATAACAAAATCGTTATCTCAAAATTAAGACCATATTAAGGGTTATCATTCCTTCCATCACGTTTTTTCAAAAAAAAAATCCATTCAATTTATAAAATTTTTTCGTTATTAGTTCAATTTAATATATACTATAAAATACATAAAGAATATGTATGGTAGTAAAACACTTATAATTTTCATAATTATTGCAAAGATAATTTTATACAACATATTTCATTGGTCAGTAAGGTTATTGGGATTTTTTTCATAGGTAATGAATGGAATGTATTAGGATATCTACATTATTCTAGTAGTGTATCTTCTTCTCCTGACGATGATATGCTCAGTGTAATTGTTTTGATTGATCAATCCATTTATAGAATATTGTAAAATATTTCAATATAATTTGATTCCACCATTGTTGTTTAATATATTAGAATTACATCTATTCATGTCATATAGAAATTAATTAATCGATGGATAAATAACATGGATTACCTATAATAAATTGATTACATCATAATGAATGTCCATAAAGACGAAAATTCTCTATAAGATGTGATTTCCAATAAATTTTCTTATGAAAAGGATCTCATTTTGTTTTACCATATTCCCATTAATCTCATTTATTTTCATTTGATGAATAAAATAAATTTTACTTTGTTTCAACACCTATTGAACATTTTTATTATTATTAATAAATGAATCCTTTTCTTCAAATAAGGTTAAATTATTACCCAAAAAAATTTCATCCCTTATATTCATATAAATTTATCCATTATATTCTTTTAAGTTCAATTCATTTTATTATTTTATTATTTATTTTTTAGTTCCCCATATCACTTCAGTTGATTCTTTTCACAATGTAAAATTCATTCTTTACCTAAAAAAATCAATCATGGTGGCCTCTTTATCCATACTATATGAAAACACATTTTCAATTTAATCAGGTACCAAAGTGTTTCTATCGATAAATAAAACATGTTGGAAAATATAACTTTTCCTTCCACCCATTAACCATAAATATCCATATCTTCCTCTTCATATCTTACACCCCATTGAAGAAAAAATACATAGAGAATTATTTATCCATATTTTAAACAAATGATATTATGTTCTCATATGATGAGAATGTTTGGTATAATATTTTTCATAAAAATATTTTTTCATATCCATCCAAGAAGCTATCAGTATTACTCATTGTATCACTTTTATTGATGTGATTAACATTATTTCTATAATTCTCCATTTTTAAATGATGTATGGCACTAGATTAGTCAATAATATTTTAAAAAATATTGTATAATGTCTAAAATAGTGCTAAAAAATATTTAAATTTTTTTACAAATAATATCAGATAACAATAATTTTTTATTTAGATATATTTATAACATATCTCATAGGGTTTCATATTCTAACATATAATTTCCTATTTCGAGTTCCAAATTTGACTACTAAACATCCTATAATTCAAGATCTAATGAAGTTGAACCTAGTAGCCTAGATTCAGTGGTTACTTTATTACACTGGAATAATATACAAGGAATTACATCCCAAATGACTAAATAGTTTCGTATTTTTTGGAAACTATATACATTTTATGATCCTACATTACAATTCATAATCTAAAATATAACATAGTTAATCCTTTGGGGAACCATTAATCTATTAGCTTACCCATGCATTCTAATCATAATAATCTTCAATGAATTCATGAGAGAAATATAATATAAGGGAAGAGTGAGGTCATATACTAAATAAGTGTTATGTATAGAATAATCTATCATTATCATGGATAAATAATTAGGGAATGGTAAATGACTAAAACACAATCCATTCAATTGGTATGTTGAGGATAAAATCGTTATATTACAAGATGGTAAAATGAATACTTATAATTAATCACATGCCCTTGGAAACATTACGATATGCATTATAATAATTGAATACTATCTTGTATATCAATAACTAATATCATAATGTGAAAATACGTACTGTGGGGTATCATATACATATCATAAAAACATTGACAATGATAACATACCCAATAGGTAATACATCATCCAATACCCAAAGAAGTTTTCCTGAAGAGATATATTAATTTTTCTAGGTGATATAGTGAGACCCTTCTATAAATTACTCTATAAAATTAATTTCAATTAGGAAAGGGGTGAAATAATATATATATATGTATACCTTTTAATTTGAACTAGTAAATATATGTATGTTAATTTCTCAAATCAGTAATCTTAATCCCAAACCATATTGAGTATTATAGTGAATTGTATCAAAACAGTATATCCTGATTCAAACTATATTTAAAATATTCAATATATTTTGGAATTGGGTATCATAATATATCAAACAAAATTAATCAAAATGTTCAATAATTTATGTTTAAATATATGAAAATACATTAAATGATATCACTGAAAATTATTTTATAAAGTTAACTTTTTCATTTTAAAAATCACACATGTTTAGGATGACATGAAATTAGAAATGATTTTTATAATATTAACCTGTATGATTTAAATTCACAAAATCCTGGAATTGAGATTTATTTAAAATGAACTCATATGATATAACATAAAAATCATCTATTATGTGTCATTGTTGAAAAAGTATCAAGGAACCTTGTTTTGTAAATAACAAAATACACCATAGAAACAATTTTTAAAAAAGTAAATCCGGATTAAAAAGAAATTAATAAATCCTAGTAGAATGTTAATAATGTTTTTTAGAACAATTATAAAAAGTTTGAACATGGAATAAAAAAGTGTTTTAAGGTAAAAAATAAAAAGATTATTTTTAAAATAAAGTCCCCTATAAATATCGTATCATTGAAGTGAGAATTAGATAAATTTATTGATTTTGTAAATTATATTTTATTCCATGAAATAAAAATGGAAATAAAACATAATATAATAAAAAATTAATCACACACATAATCATAAAATTTCATGATAAATGAAGTACATGTTTACCCTAATTGATGTAAATTGAGTTATGAAAATCTTTATATCATGATTCCATTTAGATTTGTTTACATAAACCAGCATTATAATTGCTCAAACAATTTTATTAAATTATTATATAAAAATGTTAATATTTATAGTACCTTATATTATACTTTTGTTTATTATTACCATCATTTCAATACTAATAAGTCCTTATTTTCTATGATTTGGGTGTATTCGTTTCATAATTTCATGGTTGGTTCCCTTCTTTATGTCAATTTAAGTGTAATTAAAACCCATTAATTGAAAAAATAGGATATTAATTAAACTACTTTTTTTAAAAATGGTACCATATATCAATATTATTTCTTATATGATGGTGATTTATTTTTAAAATAAATGAAAAATGTTTTTTTTCATTTCTGTAGATTTTCATACCATTATTAACTAGTTTAATTTTATTTAATATTGTCTATTTATATTAGATTCAGAACATAAATTTGGTTATAATATATCTATTAAAATATTATTGTAATATGAAAATAATTTTATTTCAAAAATTGGATTTTGCAATAGAAAACTACAAATCATTATCCTTAGAAATAGTTAACTACCATAATTCGTACATTCGCATCACTTCTTTAAATAAACTTAGGTAATAAATGGAATACATATAATATATTCCCATTTAAAAATAATATCTATGTATATAAAAATTAAAAGATTAATTTTTTCCTGATATATGAAAGAGGTGAAGAAAATGTAGTAAACAAAGATAAATTAAGAGAGGTTGTTTGTGAATGTCAGCTATTTAATGTCACCTCCGTAGATGACCTCTAATAGAACATGGAATCCGTCATTGGAATAGAACAAAATAATATGGTAGTGTGGAAATTAATTATTATTTATTTTTTCATATATTTGATATTATTACCGACTTTTGAGGAGAATGCAGGTGGTGAAAAGAGATATTTATACTTTTGGAGGGTTGGTTTTATATAATTAATTATTAATCATTTTATATTTAAATCTATACACATTTGTTGGGCCTTAATTCCAATGAAATTTCGTGAAAAGAATATTTAAAAGGAATTTTATTATCAATAAACTTATAAAACATCCATGTAATTTTTTATTTTTTAGGTAATTTATGCTTTAATCTTTTTAATTTAACACACTACAATATTTTTCATATACTGTAGTAAATCTTATTTTCCATGGTACCATTTTATGCCAAAAAATTAAAATTACCTCAAAAAATAATGTGTACGTCTTTATTACAATTATGGAATTTATATTACATTAGTAAATTAACAAAATCAATTAACAGAAATTTTTTATATGATATACATTCAACTAAAAAATATTTTCTAAGGGTTAATATCATGGTTTTCAATTTTGTTAAACATGTGTTTCTAAATGCAATACCATGTGTATAATTTAATTCAATAAATGATTTTTATCAATACTAATGATATATATATTTTAAATAATAATCATATATAAACTATTTTATTTGATTAATGGTATTTCATAGAAATACAATATTTACTTTTTAACCCAAAAATCGGCATTTTTAGAAAATTACCAGAAAATTCCCAAAGATTATTTTTATGTTATGAGTAAAAATATGAAGTTCAACTTGAATAATTAATTTAAAAAATGTGTAAAAAATATTTATATGTTTTTCCTCTTTGAATTCAATAATTTTTTTTGATTAATACATTTATTAGATGAATAAAATGAAATTAAAAACATTGTGTTTATTTAATAATTATATATAAATTTCAATTGAATATATAATACATATTTATTTTAAATTATAGATAATATTTAAAAAACCATCCTATTTAATTCCTAGAATATAATGAACCTTTGAAAATAATGATTATTTAGAGATCATTTAGGATTGGAGTTATCTGAAATGTATGATTTTATATATGGTGTTATTTTAAAATATTGGGGTGTTATAGATTTCATTACCCTTCTAGTAAGAAAAATAATTCAGTTGAAACAACCATACAAGAACATAATTCTAGGCCTTTCCTACTAGAAACAATTCCCCATGTAACAAACACATACACCACTTTTCCATACCATGCTTCCAAAACCACATAATTAAACCATATTATATATTAGATACATATTAATGTACTACTAATGATGTGAAATAGAACTCATGAAGGGGTCACATATTAAATTAAAGCATAAAAACATCATACTGAGGGAAACATTCAGTTTTAACAATACTCCAAAAATTTATATGGGGCATCACAATGACCAAATATTTCATGAATCACATCTAACATTGATTCATCCTAATAATATTACACCATTGAATTTTTCAAGGAATAATTCACTAGAGAATGATATATGAAACCTCATCCATTTGCAACCCTTTCTTCTTAGTGCAGGCCTTCCAACTGCTCTACCACACACAAGTCATATCTAGACTCATTAGAAAATCATTTCAAGGATTTATTCTAAATGGTTCAGTCATGATATTATATATTCTTAATTTTTAGGATATCTAAATATATATATCCAATAATAACTCTATCCACATTCATTTTCATAAATTCAGTTCCTGCTAAGAAATGATATACCTCATGCTCATATGTTTTGGGATGATAAAAATGAATTTTGAAAGAGATAATGTCTCCAATGATTTTGAATAAAAACCATAACTATAACCCAATAATGGGTGGAATAGGTAAGATCATGTGTGTATAACTTCTAATATGCATAATATATTACAAAAAACTTCTAATAAAAATTCCTCACAATATCAGATGGAAAAAATCACTGAAAATTACAAATATCACATAAAATATTAGAAAAATGAAGCACTGGAGCACTGATCATTCTTCCCTTATGAGAGTAAAAAAATGTCTTTCACTATATAATTTTTTTCACCTTCTTAGTCATATCATTCAATGGGACTGTAATCTATGAGAATTCATACATTAACTTCTAGTAATAGCCTGTGATACTGGAGAAACTATCTACCTCTTAACATTCTGGGGTGCTTCCCATGAAAACTAAACTATTATATTTAGTAGTTCTATAGACACATCCCATTAGAAAACCACATTAGAATTTAAATATACCTATTTCATCTATGAAATAAACATGGAAAATATGTCATAGAGTGGGTTCCATCAGAGGTCATTCAATACAAATCTTATATGATGAACATGGTCATTTTCTGACATCATTTAGATGAATATGGAAAAAGTGAACATGATAAGGAACTATTCTTGGAACACATGGAACACATAGTTCCTAATCCCAATGAACCCAATGTGTATATTCATTACACCATATAAAATGGCAAAAAAACTCACTATTCATATACCTACACCAAATGAAAATATTAATGACATCCTTATCCTTCAATCTCAATTGTTGATGCTCAGAACACAAGACAATCATATAGAATCACTTATCTCCCCTAAATGGGTCAAAAATTTAGTCAATATTAAAAATATTGTAGATATTATTGATCTTCATCATATTTATCCAATGGTAGGATATAGACATCCTGGTACTACCATATTTATTCTTATAGAATAACTCTCGATCTCCACATAGAGACCCGCTATTATAGATGAAACCATTAGTAATTTCATAATTTATCTAAATCTTCAACTCCTGAAACTCAAAGGGTGTCATCCAATAAAGAGATATCAAGACTAAAAAAGTGTCATGACATAAATATATCCTAAAAATAATATCTATAAATAGGATAACATCATATCCTACTTTAAAAAATACCAGGAAATCCTTAATTGAACATGGGATCCTCCACCATCCCAATGTCTACAAATATATCCCTAAAAACATATATTTTTTTAATTTAGTGGACCCTCACATCCAGTGCCCATATGGTTTTACCATTCAATAATTAAAATATATTGTTGAATATCGACATATCAATCAAAATTATACTATAAGTGCAGTCAACAATCACATACATCGAATACATTATTATAAGATAGTGGATAACATCATATGGTTGTTTCTATAGAAAAATATAGAAACAAGAACAATGATTCCCTAGAAATACTCTACATCCATAGAACACATTAAACAAGCTAGTCCAATATTTTAACAATGTCATTGACGTTAGTGGAATCAAATCCTACTCTACATCTATCCACTCAGAAAAAAATTAGAATGGGTAAAACAAAATATTATGAATCTCCTTTGTAAAACATGGAATAAAAAATGGTGGATGATAAGATAAATGTACATTGAATGATATATAGGCACTTCGGAACAAGAACTTCAACAATATAAAACTAATTATTTATAGATCTTGTTCTATTCTACCAATGACTATGTCCATGAACACACTTAGGTCGAAGTTCAAAAAGATGTTAAATATCCTAAATTTGACCTCTTCTATCCCCATATAATCATAGAGGATAATATGCCTAATACCACTACAACTGAAATGGAGTCACAAGTGGAATATATTTAGGAATACATTGAACCATTCAAGCCTCACCATACATACCTCAATGAACAGAGGACACTAATTCTAATGATGACTGTAAACCCTACATACATATTACACAGAAAAAATACTCCAAATAAAAACAATGGATTCCAATTTCTATATAAAAATATAGAGAAATTTTTGAGGGTTGACTCCTCACTATTAAAAAATATAAAGTCCATGTTTCTTTAAATATACCTCTAAAAACTATTCTTCTGGTGGAATCATGATTGTCCTTCTCTTGGGGTAACCCTATTAAGGTGTTAAAATCATTGATCACCACCACATTTTCTGAACAACCATGTATGTTATCAACAAAGGATTAGTTAATTTACAGTTGATAAAAGATAGGAGTACCACACACACACATCATTAAAAAGAGTCCTCATTTGGATAATGATCAGGGGAAATGAAAAAGAACCACGAACATGATCCAAACCCCCCAAATGGACATTCTTCCATGTTGAAGAGGGATAATAATCTTCTTATTTTAACAAGTATAGTGATAATAACACTTATAATAAATCATTTTAAATGGTTTCCCAAAAAACATCAGCCGCCATCCTATAGAAAAAATAAAACATATACCTTTATCATGTTGCACACCAAATTTAACTTGCTATTACTGAGAAACAATACTCTATCGGTGTATGAATCAAACATTCAGAGATATTAAGATTATTAAACTAGTTCTCTCTCTCCATATCAAATACACTATACTAATAATATCATTGCTCTTACAACTTAATTTCATAAAAATTCCTCTTCTACTAATCATCCGACTCATTTCCACCAACTCTCGAGTGGTAGACCGAGTCATCTAGCTAAAACTCACCATCCTGAACAACATGTGGATGACATCTAGGAGCTCTAGTTAAAATTTAATAAATATGTTTTCTAATATTGATATAATTGAATATTTATTTAATAAAATTTACATAAAAAATCATCAAATACATATAATAACACAAATAATAATAATTAATGCACCGTACATAGGTCTCTAACCTATAAGATGTGTAGCCTCACTTGTTTCATAGTTGGGAAAAATTTGTTGCATTAGATAATGTGGGGGATTAAAATACCATGTCCCAGCCATTATTCAATGTCATATGTCACACACCAAGTTAAAATCACATTGTTTCCCTACCAACCCATGAAATACATTATGTTCTAACCTCCAAATTCCATCCTACCTATCAACAATACCTCAAATAACCTAATTTCATGACCCCTACCTCCAAATTTACCCATCTTGGTCTCCTAAATGATGTAAGGGGGATGATGAACCAATAGTGCCACCTTTATTGGAACCATAGTCATCGGTAATAATTATGGGTATAAAAGTCTCACACGATTAAGGAATTGGCCTACATAAAAATATAGAATTAGGAGATAGGATAATGAATGACCATAGACACTATGAAATAATATGATGGAATACCAAAAAACCACCCCAAACATTTGTAAAGTAAAAAACACAAGAGTATCTAAATACACACCAAATAAAAATTTATATATTTGTTACACATCAAAAGAAACAAGGTATGGTATCTTAACATATAGAAGGGACCACATGGTCCCCTTATTAACTTGAAAAATTTATTTTATATATTTAGGGTGTGCATAAAATATTTACTCTATAAGATGACAACCAATTTTTTCATTAACATGTTCAAAATTACTGATAAATAACCCATTAGAAATTGAAATTACTAATAACCACAAAACAGATCAACTAACCCATCACATCCCCACTACGGCATACCTATCAAATAACACATCAATCTATAATAACATAATTGGATTCATATTGATAAATGGGTATCTCAAACAACTTTCACACTATTTTTATGATCTAATAACTCAATTTTGTATATAATAACACTCTAATTTCTTCTGTATAATCTCACTTGAAGAAAAATGGTCCAGCACACAACATATCTCCCAAAAACACTCAAGCCTTCACATAACAACTCACCCACATCCACATGGGTCATTACACCACATCCATAGTCAAAACCATTGTAGTAGGGAATAATGAACATGAAATACCTCAAACATGTTCCCTCCTCCTAACATGTTATCCCCCACTATGAACAACCTCAGATTCTCATAGAACTTCACCACATGTTAACTATAAAAAATATATCAAATACTATATATAATAACGTCTCATTCAGGAGAAAGATAGAAGAGTAGGTATCTATAATTTATTCTTAATTATCCTGATGTTTTGTAAATTACCACAAAACCCATTATGTGTCGTAACATAGTGATCAATGTAGTTGGGAGTATATAGAAATCAAATATATATTTATATATATATATATATAAGGGGAATACATATGTACTCGGTAAATGGGTTCTTAACATAAATAACACTTTAAATCACAATATCACAACCGAACCTCAAAACATTCCCATATTTTAAGATAACTTCTAATTACATCACAACACACAAGAAACCATAAATACTAACCATTTTAAACCATCCTATTTATTTTATGAAATTACCAATATTACTACTTACCAACTATATTCATCAATTATACCCATTCATTTTATATTTTACATCTAACACATAAAACATGCAACATATTTCAATTTATTAATTATTTTTTTTATCATATTAGACATTCAAGATTCATCATTGATATTTAAATTCATTACTATAGTGAAAATTTTATAGTATTTCATAGTATAATAATAACATATACTATCAATTCCAATAGTCCCCACACTACCACCATTTACACATCATCCACCACATATCACAACAACGTCACAAAAAATCATATATTTCTCATGTAATTATACCTACATATCACAACCTCTACACAACAGATTCACTATAAAAAACATTCAAAAAATAATTTAAAATTAATCGATATGTCTTAATCACAATTAATTCAATATTCTCCATATATCTATCATACAATAATATGTTTTATAATTAATAAAATTATTAACTGAATATTTGTTCTTAACCTCACTCCATGTGTGTTGAGATCAAGAAATAAGGATGGTTGGGATGCTAATTGAACCACCTAAATAATGGAATAAAAACCAAGAAAATAAAAAACTATAAGAATATTTGGAATTCTCATTGTACTAAAAGAATTTAAATTAGTAATGACATGCATTTTCTCCCCATTCTATTCTATTTTAATATAGTAAATATTTAGAATCAATAAAAAGTATATACAAAAAATTTAATGGATAATAAATAAATGATATATCATGAATGTGAAGAAAAATGAAGAATATTGGTCTATTTTCATGAATTTTACTTCTGATATCATATAAGTAATGTATAGAGGAGAGATCCAGTTTTTCCTCCCCCGTAAATAATAAGGAAAACTTATTGCATCTTATAATACTAGAAAACATATAAAGAGTGAAGGAAAATTGAATTGATACTGGATTATGTATTTCAAAATGGGTGAAATTCATAAACTATATAAATTTATCTTCAAAAAGTTAATAATTTCTCTAAATGTTTTATAGTTCTTAATAAAATGTTAATTTTCCAAAACATCCTAAGATGTTGTTTAAATAATAATGAATTAGAAACAATTAATTCCAAAACTATAGTATTTCAGATTATTGAAAATGGTTCGTTGGGGGTTTACATGTGTAATATGAATATATAACTGGAGAAAACGTTTTAAAATAACTTCCCTTATTCATGGTTGAGATTATATGTAAGGTTAAATTAGTTTATCATTAAACTATACTTTGGTATAGCACATGTAAGGGTTACTTTAAAATACCATTATGTATGATTTGAAATAATACCCCCATCCTTACATGAGTTAGGTGGTCTACATAGGTGAAACATATTGTACACTTATATAGAGATATTATAAGGTTCTCATTAGGGTAACATACAGTTATATAATATTAAAAAAGATATACCAACCCCTACTTGAAACATGAGCTACCCATACATAATAGATGACTAACCTTACATATCTAGTAGTACCATTACAAAAAATAAGTTTTATTTTTTGGTTTCCATTATAAATCATTTTAACTACTAGAATTACCTTTAAATAGGATTATCTAGTCGTATGGAAGTAGTTAGGTCCCTTACAAAATACATGGTATCACCCCAATACACTTATATACCACTTATAAATTTAGATACCATTATACATGATCTTTAAAAAATTTATTCCTTTATTTATACCATTAATACAACCATCATCACTGCACATCACCAATAACATTAATAAGTGTAAATATTCTACAAAAAATATTATATATTAAAAATAAAAACATGAAAATAATTAATATTTGGATTTATTTTCATATAAATATTTTTCTAAAACATCCAGCAACCATTAAGTTATTTCAGTAACTCCAAAAACACATATAAAATATTCCAATAACAATAATGGTTCAAAATTAATTCCAAAATAAACTTTTAACATATTTAATTTTTTTCCTATAAATTTAAAGACCATTATAAATAATGATAATAAAAAATAGATTCATTAAAAAAATATATTATATAAATTATAAAACAACACTTGAAACTACGGAAAACTTATAATGGAAATCATTTCTTTGGTAATATTGAATTCTATTTTCTTTATATTATCATTGAGACCTATATCTTCATAATTAGGGTTCTTTTTTAAATATGATTGTTTTCCATATCAACTGTTTACTATTTTACATCTACATATTTTACATGATTTTCTATTTTCATTGTAAAATTTTACAATACATTTTGTTTTCATTCGAATTTTCTAGTTTGTAAAACACAGTGAATGGGAAGACACTTTTGCCATTTTATAACATATTGAGGTACTGAAATGGATTTTTATGTAGAATTTTTTTTAAATTTGTATCTTATGGGAATTGAGTTAATTCATAATGTAAATTTATAGTTAGGAATGACTTAGTAGATTGGATAAATGGTTTATTTGACATATAGGGTAGGTTATGATCCATAGTATGGCTATATATCATTATAAATAGGCTAAATTTACCATGGAAAATTTGAAAAAATTGTCTTGTAGTGTTTTCACCATATTATATACTTTTTAAAATGATTTCATTTGAGCTTAATGTTTCCTAATATATTTATGATTGATTTTTTAAGTTAAATAGTTTCTCTCAACATCAATTTTTATTATTTTTTGTTGATGTTTTGTAGTACCATGCCTCCTAGAATTAATATGAATATAATTTGGGAGGAGATTATGATTAAACATAGTAATAAAACCATCCATTTGATCAAACCCATGTAGTGGTTGATTAGTGTGTGGTCCAATATTTGTCTAGGTAGATATAAAACCTCATTTCATGTTCTGAATCTTGTACCTTTCATGGATAATTATTGTTATAATGATAAGTTGATTCTTCTTTTTAATATAACAAATTTCATGGGTATGAATGATCCTTATATAGATAAAGATTTTTTTTTAAATCTGATTAACTTTTGAGTTCTTGGAGACTACATACATTTTTATGGGGATACATGTTATCCTAAAATAGTAAGGGCCTTATAAAAGGCTATGATATTATTTTATTCTAACATTAAAAATGGTGCATTAGAGTGGAAAGATATTATTCCTACTTTAATAAAGAAATTATATCCATAATATATTTTATTGGAAATTCCATGATGTTTCTTGACTGTCAATAATGTCATAGGATAGTGATTTAATATGTCAATAATGTTTATGAGAATTTTCATTTACCAGATGAGATAGTGTCAAATGATAATTTAAAATCATGAGGGTTTTAGATAGGTATATAAGAAAATATTAAATTATAGGTTTTCATTATTAACTTCACCTCATATTTCATTGTTATGGATAGAACTCTTCTAGTGGAACATGACATGAATTGTATGTCATGGTTAATAAGAGTTCCTAAAACTTACAGAAGTAGATTATGTTGTACCATTAATGATAAGAAGAAGTGGTGTGAGTCTTATGGTGGGAACCATAGATTTTGACGACTATATCAGAAAATTCTATATATATTGTAATGTATATAAAAATACCTGTGATATTTTTCCAATGATAAAATGTTGGGAACTCAAATAATTCTTACTAAAAGGCACCAATGAACTATAGCTATCATGGATGTTCTATTAACCTATAGAGTTATTTCAGTGTTTTTTCAATCAGTATAGTTGTACAGCCTCATGAATACTATCATGAACTTTGTTGAAGTAGGATTATTCAACCACATGGGGGTTCATGATGCTGGAATCGATAATGAATAATCTTAATTTATTGAATGACTCTCCCAAGGAATCTCATTTGGTACATATAATAGTGTGTAGTACCATTACCATTTATCTTTCCTTATGGAAAACATTATTTGATATATTTTATATCATTCCATTATATCTACATATATTTGGGACTTCTGGTATCTTTATTGGAAGTGATTCCCTTATTCAATATAGATTGGTATACCTTTTAGGACAAAGAGATACACGGATCTTGAATGGAATTCACGGACATTAACTGTAATATAATTTTATATTATTTTGTAATTTTATGTTCTATCAGCTAATACTCATGATTTCATTCATGGGATGGACTGGCCAATTTCCATATACTCTTTTTTCGACTATTACATTTCACAGCTCTCCTTTATTACTCATGATGGATTGTGATGTTAAACTCATGGAGAGTGGGACATGAGGTCGAACGAATATGGACCTCCTCTACCAAATAAGGGTAATATATTAACCATGTTTTATTTTAAATTGGGTCATTAATCCTCTTGTGATAATATTCCTACAATAGATACCTATTTTACTATTGTGTTTTAATCAAAATTTTCTTATTTCCCAGTAGTTAGGTAGGTATACATATCTATGAAATTTATACCAGGTACCTAACCTATTTTTAGTTTATCTTACCTTATGGAATTGGTTAAACAATAAGAGATATATACTTTCTTGGAGGATTTTTTATGCATTGTATTCAATTAGCCTAGTGTATTACATTAGACAACATCAGTTCTTTTTTTCCAAGATGGTCGGTGAAACCCTTCACCTGTTACATTACTGTCAAAATATAAATTGGTTTACAATAAAGAAAAATAATGTTTTCCCCATATTGATGATTTTTTACATGTTAAAATGTGTTACTTGAAAAAAATGATCCTTATTTTCCTAATCACATGAATTGAATCATGGACTCTATTATCCTTATAGATAATTTCAGGAGAAGGTATGGCCACTAAGTGTACATTTTAATACGTTTTAGTATAAATTTTTTTTGTTCATATATATTTCAAATATAAAACATATTTCACACTAGTATCTAAATTATTTTATCGTTATATATATTGATGACATCATGGTTTATTCAGAAAAAGGGGAGGATCGTGATTGTCTTTTGGGGGAATTATCAAATATAACAAGGAATCACCTAATTTATAAGTGTTTTTCTATGTGTAATTCATAGATAAATGTGGTTGTTTTCCTTTTGAATGTTTTTTTCAAACATTTTATTTTAATATATCTTAATAAGGTTACAAATATTATGACATGGTAGGAACATCAAAACACTATTGAGGTTCAGAGATTCTTCGGTTTAGTGGTGTATTGTTGATGAGATTTAAAATAATATTCAAAATTTCCTTAATAGTTGACCTATCTTAACAACGAGTGAGTGATTTTTATTTGTTATTCTAGGATTCTATATTCCATTGATGTATTTATTCATCAAATGACTTATATTCCAATGTTGTTGTTTCTAAAACTTATGCAGGACTATTTGGCCTTCAATGATGAACTACAATTATGGTCAAGCTATATTATTATATTATCTATTCACATGGTGTATTATGGTTCTTGTTATATTTAGCATAATCAAAAATATTATCATAAATATGATCTAAAATTTAGAGTTTTGTGGGATTATCTTAGGTGTTAACATTATTTCATTTTCAAAAAAATGTTTAAAATCATGTCCTACTATAAAGAACATGAGTTACAAATTATTATAAAAATACTTGAACCTTCAGAATTGTTGTTGGGGGTGATTAGATACTATAATTTCTTATTGAAATTTCCTATATCTATATATGGGTAAATTTCATTACTAATTCTCTGATTTGGATTCATATATCATAAACCATGAAGGTATTTTTTTAATAATGGAATATGATGGATATTTTTTCCTTTATGTAGTAAAGTGTTTTCTTGGATGATATTGGGTTTTTTTATTGAGGGTTCAATTTAAATCATATGTTATCTTTTTTATTCTCTATGAATAGAATTTAGATTATGAGTTGCAAGGAATTGTAGAATCACTATATTTTGGGTAAACCATCTAAAAATAGTATCTAATTTCTATATATATCTTTTACATTTGGAACATGTTCATTTTATCATTACCTATATGGAAGGCTATTATGGGGAATTTTAGTAATTATTAGCAGGAGGTTCAGCATAGAAAAATGGATTCCTCTCTCGTTATCAAAAATAATTTTTGGTTGCCATGTTAAGAACAAGTAATTAATACTTTTTTCCCTCATTCAATTACATTTCAACTGAGTAATTTTGAGAATAGGTTGGCATTATGTTTTGTTCAATGACGTTATATTTTTTACTTTGATGTGGAATGAGATATAGATGTATATTTTTATTGGTTATTCATATACACCTCAATGAATGAATTTCATTTGGGTATTGGTTGAAAATTTATAAAAATTTGATAACATTATTTCCATTCAGGATATGAACAAATTTGAGGTCAAGGGAGATCTATATTTGCAACACATTGCAAAATTAACAGGAGTTACATGTTCCATAGTTTCCAAAAAAAAATCTCATATTCACTTCTTATTTTTGGAGAGGCCTCCAAGAGGTTATGGTATTCCAGCAAAATATGATAACGTATTACCATCCACAGATATAAATTCATAGTAAATGGGATATATACATACATACATACATATATATATATATATATATTATTGAGGACATGCTTCGAGCATGATTAACTGTCTTTAGAGTATCATGGGGTTTTTACGTGGGTTTGGTTGAGTTTTCCTATAACAATATTCACTATTCAACCCTCTTCTTGGACCCTTTGATGCCTTGTATGGCCAAAAAATTTAAATATCTAATTTTTTGGTTTCAGATTGGTGAAGATTCTCTATTGTGACCTAGTCTATTCCAACAGATAACAATAACGATTTAGCTGATACATTGTTTAGTGATATTGACACAATGTTGTAATTAGTATTATACTAATCATAGAAAATTGTATTTTTTATTATGTAGGGACATTAAAGCCTCACCTTGGATGGGTTATTGACTTCTTAGATGAAAGGGAATGATGGAACATTAATACATATGTCTATATGAGTTTCTTGATTGAATTGGAATCTTATAATACAATCCTATGTAAAATACATTATAGATTTCTCATATATTGATTTTGGAGGACCTTAATGCCGAACTAGATATGATTGTGACTGAGAAACTAGTTTAAATGATTTATCTTTAGATAAAGGTTTTTTATGTTAATTACCTACCATTTGTATGGTATCCATGGCTCCATGGTTTTGATTATTTTGATAATTGTGTGTGTAAGGTCTTGGTAGTAGAAAAATGGGCACATATCTTTGTTGTGGAGACTTCTTTAAAGGGTTTATATGGGCCGAAATCATTTATGGTAAGGATATCTTTAGCATATTTATATAGTCTTTTAGGTAAATAAATTATTTTTTCATCTATTTTTAAATAGATATCACATTTAATTTTTTGTGACTTCTTAATTATTTCAGTTGTTTCATGGTATGTGCACGATCATTGGATGATTAGAGGATTTCATGAATCACTACCTAGGAAACCATGCACGTTAAGTTGGATTCTAGGAGGAGGGATTATGGTTAGTTAAAACTAAGAAAAAAATCCCTAAAACTAGGTGGAATTAGATAGTGGTAGTGTTCATAGTTATATAATAATTCATAAAACTATGTGAAAAAACCAATACCATTGTCCATTATTCAATAATTGGGTATATTATTGTCACATAGTTTTGAAAACCATGTCAAAAATCCACCCAATGTGAATTGATTATAAAAAAATAATATGAAACCCATATAAAAACATGAAATACCATGAACTTATTCTATTTTAAATAGATATAAACCAAGGAAAACCTTATTTTATATGTTGGATAATCCTTTACAACCATTTTGTAATAATAATAATGTATTATTGACTGTTGATCAATATTTTCAATGTTGTGGTACCATTTCTCATCTGTATTTTTTTTCTTGGGACCCACCCATGTTTTATTAAATGGAATATTCTATCGAGGTTGATGTTTATGGATAACGTTTTTTTTATTTTATCTTATTTCATTTAATATGTATTAATAATTTATTTGTGAATTTAATTCCATATTTTCATTATTTTTAGTGATTTCATTCGGAAATAATTATGGTATGTTTTTCACTTCCTCCTTTTTATCTATAAATAAAAAATTGGATATTTTAATCATTTATTAATTATTATAGAATCCTCTATATATCATTTTCCCCTTCCATTTAATATGGATCCCTTATTTTGGTTTTAAGAGATTGTGTAATTAGTTTTGTGTTTTTATAAGAAAATGCATATCATTGGAATCTTTTTTTTATTACTAAAATTGAAATGGAATTTTAGTTGATTTAAATAACATGATTTTAATCTAAGGGTTAATTATTTGAAGTGTAATAGATTGTGTGTTATGAAATCCCGATGACAATGATTGTTTAAGAAAAAAGTGTTTCCGAAATAAATGTTTTATAATTGAAATTATTAATTAAATTCATGATTTAGATGCTTCCGTTTGAGATAAAAAAATATTTTTTGATTCCAATCGATATAAATTTAATTTAAATTCATGGGTTTTCATAAAAAAGTCATATTTTTTTAAATAAAATGTTTTTTTTTAGATATTTACCATAGTGATGACTAAAATGATTGTTTAAAATGATTTGATATTGAATGAAATTAATGATATAACAAATGGTTAGAAATTACCATGAGGAATGTGGGAGCCTAGATAGATAGGTAGAAGTAAATTCATTCTTTGTATAATTATATTTACAAATATATTAATGACTAAAATGAAAACTACACTATCATGTTTTCTGAGCTTATTCTTTTTTACCCACTCTTTCCCCATAATTGTAGTATACATATAGTTTTTTAAAACCATGATTATTATTAAACTCAGTATTGTGGGAACCCTGTGAAAAAATTAAAATAACCATGAGTGTTATTAATATGGTTCTATGATTGAAAATAATTATGCAGTCTAGCGTTTTATTTAAAATGTTATTCATACTTATATTTATAGATAATATTATTAATTAGTTTTTTATAAATATTGAAATATCTATTTGTTTTGTTGGAAAAACATTTTTCTAACAATTTTATGTTACCCAATTAATTTTCATTAAAATTATTCATTGATATGAAATATGATTATATTTCCACTCAATGTTTTATTTTAAATTTTTCATAATTTTTAATAGATTTGTAACACTAATATAATATTAAATGCGATCATATTTTTTCTCTAATTATCACACTATAACATTTCCTTCATGAGATTCTAGTTTTTTTTCCATGTAAACATAATGGAAAGGCATTTCTTTGAAGTGGTGTATATTGTATGTTAGTGGGACCATGGCAGAAGGTAGTGATTGATGGATCTTATGATCCATTTATAGCATTGATGTTCTAGGACATTGTATTTATTGGTTTTTGTTGAGACTATGGTTCATTTAACAACTTTGGGAAGTGTATGTGTCCCAATGTGGTACATTTCACTAGTTGAGTGTTTAGAATACCTATTGTTTATTATTTTAATATCATTACATCATCTTGAAGAGTTACTACCATGGAGTAACTATTCTCACTTTTATTATTTATGCATATGTTTTAGTCTATATACTATAGGGATTGTGAATGCACTATGGGTAGGTTAGAATTGATTTTAGTACCATCTATTTAAGATATTAGGTATACTTATTTAAATATACCTTATGATGATGTGAAAATTGGAATTATATTACATATTGGTTAAAATGAGTTTTCAAATGGTTTTAAAATGAAAAAATAAATGATTATATTTTTCCATATAATACTTGATAATTATATATAATGATTATTAGTTAAGATATATCTCATAATAATAGGTGATCCCTATAGACCTCTGTAAGGCATTGGGTTATTCTATTATGATGGTTACTCCAAATACAAAAAAAATATGATTTTGAAAACTATTTTTATAAAAATTTTGTGATTTCATGATATATGTAATATTTATTAATATTCAATGTTGAAAGGATCTATTTGTAAATAAATGATTTCATGAGTTCAAACATAACTCATGATACCATCCTGTTTTTTCTTATAAGATTTATTAGTTTTGAAAGGATTTATTTGATAAAATATTTATTTTTATACATGTAAATATTTTTTGGGAAAATCTCTCAAGGTAACATTACAACATTTTTGGGTTGGTTATATTTGTTGACCATATAGGTTTACATAGTGAATTGTCGAGTTGCAGAGATGTTGTTGAAAATCCATGTTTAAAAATAACCCTGAAAATGAAATTTAATGGCTTGAGTTTCACAAATATGGGCTTCATTAATTTAATTTCGCAAAGACATGATGAATGTTGATCGCGAGATATGTGATTATGAAGAGCTACATGAATAGCAGTGTTGAACTACATTATGAGGAATCATTACAGGGGAGGCACAAAGGAATTGACATAATGCTTCTTAATAACAACGTTCTCTATGATCCAAAAATTTCTGTCGTTCTTCGCTATATAGTGATAATTTTAGTGGGAATTTTGAAGATTTTCAATTCGAGCTGGCATGGTGCTATCTTTTCATATAAGGTTCTCGAGTCATTGAAATAGCCTATAAATAGGCGTAGATCCATTGATAGATGTATAGTGTTTTCCAAGAAAAATTTTTAGATCTAAAATCATAAAGGAGGTTTACGAAGGCAGTGTGATTCGAGAAAGATAGGAGCTTCGTGGAAGTTAATCAAGCTCCACCAAAGTTTTGTGCTCTGTATTGGATCATTGAGCTTCTCGAAGGAAGTTTATTTTCAACTACTTGAGATCTATGAATTCCAAATTTCTGCGAAGGCTTATGATCATTGAAGAAGTGTTATCTGTGAATCAGTGATCTCTGTGATGGTGTGTTCTCTGTGAAGTGGATGGGACTTCATAAAGTCTGTTTTGTGTTTTTCGAAAATGGGAACATTTCCAAGTAAGGATATTCGAAAAGGTTTTTCAAAATGTAGTTTCCCAGTGAGTAGTATAGAAGGGGTATTAATTAGTGGATAACATTTGTATTTCAATAGATAATCTACATACAGTGAAGGATGCACTCATTAAAGATAATGAAAAGACCTATAAGTCATTAAACCATGATTTAATCTTTGGAAGAAGAAATGAGATCACATCAGTTGAGAGAGAAGTGAGTTCCCAAATTGTGATTGGCTGTAAAGTGGGAGGGACAATGAGTCCGCATCAAACATGTAAACAGTAGTTCTCTTATACTTGACATGGTACATCGACATATCGTCGGTGTGTGCTCCTGGGACATAGACATGTGAGGGTGAACCATGTAAAATTTTTATGTCATGTGCATGATTTAAGATTCATTCATACTCTACAACAAGAATGAGACAGAGAATAGTTCTTTTCTAACAACGAAACAAGATCAAAAGGATAGGTTTTTTAAATATTCATACCCTAATTCACACCAATAAAAGAATATCTATCCTAGTGAACTAAATTTTTTTATTTATGTGACTAATGTTTATTATTATAATGTTAAATGTATTCATGGGTTTTTATATTTCAATTGAATTATTGGATTCTATTATCTTCATATCCCTTACTGAGAATTTATTTTCTCATCCTGAATTATCAAAAAAAATTCATTGGATCTAAGGATTATTGGAAATTTTAGACTAATACTGATTCTTTATGTAGTGACTCAACATATACGAATACGAATTTTCTGTTATGAAAAAGGAATGTAAAATTAAAGCCCTTTTTTATGAAAATTATAGATGTGTCTACTTTAATGTATAATAATTTTGTTAATAATATAAATCAATGAAACTAAAATACATATTGATGTTATAAATTTTAAATCCATACCATCAAATTCATATCTATATTTAGATAAATGAATTGGTCCTTATAGTTGGCATCCGAATAATTTTTTAATGCCTTAACTGCATTTGAGAAGATTAAAAGACTCATTAATGGGTCTATAATTTATAGATATATAATCATGATATACATTTTATTATTTTAATGTTTCTCCCTCTAATCCATGTATATTTATAATGTATTTCCCTTGATGGAATACATAAGCTTTAGTTGGATGGAATCATTTTGATAATAAACATACAAATATGTATCCTAGAATGGTTGGAATTGATTATTGCGTGGAAATGTTATCTCTATTGAAAAAGTATGTTAATATAGAACCAAATAAATATAACAACTTAATTATAAATAATGAAACATTTCTATAGTAGAGAATTTAATGAAATAGAACCATCTTGCTTTAAGTGGACCTTTATACCAAGTTAAATTTTAGGGATGGACAGAAAAATTATAAAATATATTCAACGTATTAATATTTATAAAGGATTAAAATATAACTCTTTATATTTTCAATTTTATGTTCAATACCTCTGATAGTGGTTACTAGTTAATAATAATGAGGACAATGATGATATTGATTCCATGGATTTTAGCACATTTAGATATCTTTTTCAGAAGACACATTTTTATCGAATAATAGAATAGATAATTGAAAGAAAATTTAATGAATTGAAAAAAATAACATGATTCAGTTGTTTATAATGATGGAAACTTATCTATATTGGAAAATAATGAAGAAAATCATTCTAGACCCAGAATATAAAGTGTTTTGGACTCTTATGAATTTAAAAGTCTTCAAAAGGTTTTTAGTTTTGTGGTAATAGTTGAGGTGATATTTTTTGGAAATTATGTGCGTCATGAAAACAACAATAAATAATAATATATGTTGTAGGTGATGCAGAATCATTCAACTATAAAATCTCAATTTAATCCCATAAAATGTATTAAATTTTCTAAAATAAAATTTACATAACATTGTAAAATCTCATGATAAATTTTTAGGATGTTGTAACATGGTTATTTGGCTCATTACTGTAATGAAAATTGTTTAGATAAGTAATGTAATGAGAAAACCTCTAATTAGTTAGTGGAATGAGGTTTTGAATGCATTGTGTTGGGTTATCATGCTAAAATTATTATGAAATAAGTAATATAATGTGGTAGTCCTCAATATCTGAAGTTAAAATATAAAACATAGTGTTTTTATAAAAAAAATACAATTTAAGGACCCACATAAGAATTAGTGAATGTTATCTCATGTTTTCTATTTCAATTAGGCCCATTTATTTTTTGAATCCATGTCCACAAATTCAAATATATATATGAAATATTCATTTAAAATAGATAAACCTACACACGAAATGAATCTGTATGTTTATGAAAAACACCTATATGCAGTGAAAAGATAAAAATATATATAAAAATATTCATGTTATCATCTATGAAATGGTTTTTCCAAAAACCATCATTTAATTTATATTAAATTAGTCGAAATTATTTTTGGTACGGATTGGATTTATATTTAACATGATATGTTAGATTTCATAGATAAAGAATATATTTTTCAAAATGATTTTCAGTTTGTATAAAACAAAGAATTAATAAAATTGACAATATATCATAATGATTATAAATTCATACAATATTCATGTGAAATTTACCGTTCATATAATGATTACAAAAAATAATTCTAATTTCTGATGAGTTAGTATTAAATGAATATATGGATGTACTGCCAAATGATTTTACTGGTGCTATTCCTCATTGGGAGGTAGAATTGACTATTTTCATAGTTCTTATTGCTAATCAAATTTCAAAAACATGTTATCAAACAGTTCTAGAATATCATATGGAATTGATAATTGTAATAAAACATTTACTGGATAAGGGTATCATCTATATTATTATATCACATTTGGATATTCTAATTCTATTTTTTATAATAAAAGATGGTTTCATAAGACATTTCACTGATTATTGATCACTCAATTTAATCCATGATAAGAACATATATTTCATTTTTAATATTAATTTCATTTTTTATTATCTCTATGATGTTGAGTATGTTTTAATGATTTAGTTTAGGTTTTGGTATCACCAGCTAATGGTGAAGGAAGAAGACACTCTAATAACTGTTTTCAATTATTGGAATTAGTATTATGAGTTTTTGGTTAATTTTTTTTGAATGATCCCACTGTA
This sequence comes from Viscum album, assembly GCA_963277665.1. Taxonomy (NCBI): domain Eukaryota; kingdom Viridiplantae; phylum Streptophyta; class Magnoliopsida; order Santalales; family Viscaceae; genus Viscum; species Viscum album. The sequence goes on along the minus strand of OY728126.1, from coordinate 1,311,814,179 downwards.
TTTAAGAATTTTATTAATAGTGTTTTACATGTGTATTTGGATATATTTTTTGTTGAATTCCATTATGATATTTTATTCCAGTCTAGAATCTACGAGGAATGAGAGAATCCTCAATGAATTCTTCTGCGGACATCAAAAGAAAATATGTTTTATAGAAAAATTTATTATATTTTAATTTTGAATATAGATCATTAATTTGATTGGGTATATTGTTTCCATAAATGGAATAACTATTAATCCTCCTAAAACAAAAGTGTAAGAAATTGGAACATGCCTATAAATGACTTTGTGATTTAAAATTTTCATGTATTAGTGGGATAAAAATGATGATTTATTGAATATATCCCCCTTATATCTAGACAAATAAATACATTAACTCAAAAAACGAGTCATAATGTTTCAAACAATGTAATTTAACAATGATTCTAGGAGTTCAATATAATATTGTTCAATGCTTCTATCCTAGCATTACTAATATGATGTGGTGAATATATTATTTAAAATCATTCTTATTTAAAGGGAATTACTTGTGTATTTATATTAGATGATCATGTGCTTCTATCTATCTTATTTAAATTAAAATAATAGTTTTATAGCTACCCTATGTAGTATATGGTTGTTTAAATAGTGTGGTTTTCTTTAAAAATTTGTTGGTATCTTTTATAAGGAGGATTATGTGAAATATAAAAAAAACATAAAAATTGAAAAACTATATTCACTCCATAAGAGTCGATCATGGTGTCATGAAGATATTTTGAACTGATAAAAGTGTTTTATTTCAAGATTCACTATCATTTATTTAATGAAAATTAGGTATCCAATTCATTGAGTAAAAAAGACACAATTCAAAATTTGGACTATAGCAACATGCATATTCTCAATGTTGGAAAATAACATGGTAATATTACACCAATTTAAATAGTCAACCAAATCACTCTAAATATAGGGGTTCCTTTTTTACCCTACTGTCATGGTAATATTCAACCATATATATAGTAGGCCACGTCATTTTTTTAAGTGAAAAAAATACCACAAGAATTGTGCACAAAAAATCTACAACTAGAGTCACATGGGTGACCATGGACATAACCATTCTTGGCATGGATGAAGAAAATATTAAAATTAAAATCATGGATTAATAATTTTTTTGGGAATTCCAAATTCTAGAGTCTAGGGATGATAGTATTCTTAAGTGTCTGGGAAAACACCGATTAAGATGGGTATCATTTTATCATGGATGTTGGGGGCATACAACCATGGTCACCATGGTCACATATATATATTTAAAATTTATTATTATATATACTTAAATATATAAATTATTTAATTATAGTGGATAATTAAATATTAGTTTATTTTTGGTCATTGGATATGATTTATCTTCAGGATTTTTTTTAAATTTCCATGGACATAGTCAGCCTTTTCAATAACCATAGGTTTTCCATAATATGGCATCTAGGTAGTAGGATATGATCTTGGATCAAAATAGATATGGATATGGTTAGCGACCTTGATTATTTCTTACAAACCTACTCTAATAGAGACAGGCACCATAGCTGTATGAATAGTTAAAATTACTACTTTACAACTAAATATATAATTTATTATTATCAACATTTTATTTTAACATGAGCTTTGGATAAAGATTTAATGAAAATTTTCTTAAACAAATTTCATGATGGAAACCCCCTAATTTGATTCATCTATTAGAACAAAAAAAATTATTAAAAAAAATTAATCATGAAATGAAGGAAGGTTTTGGTTTGAAAGAAACTATGACATTTTTTAAGAACGTTATGTTTTCTAAATTTAACATTTACAATGATTCTATAATGATCATTCGAAAGTTCAGGTTTATTCCATGTGAATCCATTTCTTAGAATTAATTATGGAATAAATTTCTTAGATATCTATTTTGTTTCATTCAAGATGCCCTGTGAAATATATTGACATTCAAGAATGTTATTGTTGTCGTGGAAAGAACAAATACATTTATATTATTAATATGAAATTTTTATATTTAATGTAGTTTAAAATCACAATTCAAATACTGAAGCGGTTGATTCATCGCTTTCTAGTCAATTAATAATATTGTGAGAATATAACCATGGGTTTTATAGTAATATTAATAAAGTAATATTGATGTGATAATGTGATTTATGTTATTATTGATCATTTAACAAAATCGTTGCATTTTAATTCAACAAAAAAATATAATCTTTTATCATTAAACTCTATATTTTTAATATATATTTTTATTATATGGAATCCCACTATTTATTATATTTAATAATGATCCCATATTTACCAATATTTTTGGAAAGTACATTAATTATAATTAGTTATCGTACTAAATTTCAACACATATTATCATTATCAATATGTGTGACACTCTGAATGAATAATTTATACTTTGGAATATGTTCCATATAGATGTTAATTATATTATCAATGAATCTAAGATCAATATATTTCATTTTTTTAGTTTTATTATAATAACATTTTTCATTTTACGATAGGAGCCATGATATTTAACTATACTCCAAGAAGTGTATCCCCCTAATAATGGTTAACCAATTTATTATAGCTATTGCATGGAATCTCTACATAATCTTATATGACCATAAAAAAATGATACACCAGCAGAATAAATTCATCATCCATTATTATATTGAAATAATTATCAAAGATGTCCTATTTTATAATTCTATTTAACATGAATTTCATCAATATTATATATATTATTTCATAGTCCTGAAGCACCTTGGTGTTAATGGTATATTTAATCTTCATTCATTTACTTTTTAAATTTTATTAAAATTACCCATTCTCATGTTGGAAAAAAATTAACATGGATAGGGAATAAAAAGTTAATACTAGACCCTACTGATTTATGGTGTCTTCACAGAAAAATATGGAAGCATGTTTGGCTATTTTTATAGTCCCTATGGAATAGGTTATTCTCTATAATAAGAAATGTTTTTGACCCTCAAAACTGTGGTATACCATGTAAAAAATGGATGGACTAATTTATCTAAACAGTGTGAAACCACTAACATCCTTCAATCCTATAAAAAAACACACCTCTAATGGATCTTAACTGCATGATGGATAACGTTCATTTAATTTTAATCCACCAATTTCATCATTATCAACGATATCAATCAAGAGGAAAAACCTCAGTTAGGTCAAATTGCAGAAAATGGAAATCTACTAATATCCATGTCTATGATAATGAACTACCTACATGTTTGATGTATATAATAGGATGATATTCATATAAAACTTCTAAATTTACCATTATGTAACTCTGTAATCATAATATTATTAATTTAAATAGTTTTTTCTACTTGACCAATGATTCAAAAACATCAAAAATACATCATGTACACATGAAGAACATTTTGAGTAATTATATGGAAAGAATATTTGAAATCAATATCTTAGAGAGAAATACATGGAAATTATGTTTTCTGGTCTATAATTGAAACAAAGAGATGGTTCAGAAGGTAAAACTATTTCAACACCATGTGAGGGTATATATGATTAAATAGAAGTGTTTTATAGATAACTAGAAAAATGGACTATCCATTACGGTAGGTGATCATTTTTTTCAAACACTACAACCCAAAAAAGCGATATGATTTTTTCTCAAAAGGATCATATGTATTTATGTTATTCAGAACTATTAAAGTATGGATAATATGGGGTTATTTACCTGGTGAGTACTTTAACTATATATTTTATCTCAGGTACATAAATTCTTCTATGTTTTTTTAATAAGGAAATACATAACTGATGCATCTCAGGGTTTTATCCCTATGGTGGTATTTTTGGAATTAAATCAAAGTGTATTGAAAATTTATTTAATATTTTCTATCATATTAAATATTTACTAAAAAATAACTAGCGTTAATATGTAAATGTTTTACATAAAAACCAACTAATTGAGGTAACATCCTTGGAATTGAAATATTCTATCAAGGAAAATTACCTGACTTCATTATGTAATGGGAAACATTTTGAAGGTAAAATTTCTTGAAAGGGGGTTGAATTTGAAATCCAAGGTAATCCTTGAAATAATTCAATCATACTATTTACATTTATTCAATTTATGGATTCATAATCATCATATATTTATAAGTGAATATATTAGAAAGAATATAGTTTTATTTATCTAAGTTTTTAACATGTTGTAGATGGATTTATTTAAATGTTTTTATTATTAAATATATATATAATTAATTTTATACGATTGAATAAATTTTTTTATAATCTATCATTTAAATATGTGGTTGAGTTATTGGTATTTTTCTAAAAAAATTAATGTTTTGTGGAATGATGAAAAAATAAAATTTTAATAAAACAAAATTTTGATTTTATGTTATTTTGAAAACTATATTTTTTATTTAATTGTTTCTATATTCATATTATCCCCCATTATCCTAAAATTATATATTAAATTCTATATTAAATATCATTTTACTTTAGTTTTGGATGAAAAACCTTTCCATCTTTGAAAATATCTTCTTTCAAAAAATTGTTTTCATTGTGGATTGCATATTTGTATAAAAAATAATTTATGAAAAATATACTGGATGATCATTAAATACTGATTTAAATTTTTTTATAATGAATTTAAAATTTATTAATAATTTCAACTTCAATTTTTCTTTATTTTTTGCAACTGTGATAAAAATTTCATACCAATGTGAAGGGTAAAACGATTTAATTATGGTAAAAACTTATTAACGAGGCCAAAATGTTTTTATCATAATTCATATATAAAAATTTTATTATGACCATAACCTATGAATTGAAGTTTAATAGACTTATAACATATTTTACCTATTTAATAAATTGTATTATTATAAAACATTTAATAATTACATGTGTGGCATACCCATCAGTTATAAAACAGTTCAAACGCTACTAAAAATTTGGCCATTAGCGACCACCATTGGCGGTTGCTAATGGCCTATAGAGACCGCTCAGCAACTGCCAATGGTAGTCTCTTTAGGCTCGCCGCAGTAGTCCTATAGCGACCGCCAAAGGTGGTCATCGAAGGAGGCCGAAAATCAGTCCAAGAGTGACCGCCAGGTGGTCTCTGACCTATTGCTCGGCCGAGCAAGAGAAATAGCCAGTGGCGGTCACTGTCACGATCCTCAGTCGAGCTACAGGGACCGCCATTGGCGGTCACTTTCCCGGTGAAATATTTTTTAAAAAATATTTCACAGTTCCCAATCAACAAAACATGGTATGAATCATAAAAAACAATTCTAAATAGCATAAACATCAAGATCATCATAAAAAATAAATGACAGACATGCTTCAATGATCTAAATAGGTCCAATCCATTTCAATTGTCTGCTTTAATACACCTACAATAAGATAAAAAAAATAAAATAATCAAAACAAATGTGAATTATAAATATTTATTCAGTTAATATATATATAAAAAATTTAAATCATACATCAAATTATGGGTGCTATAGTAATTTAAAACCCCCAATTTTAGAAATGTAATCATGTGTGGATTTCTTTCTTGTTTTGGAGTCTTTGGTTTAGCTTATGAAAGTGTTTTGTGGTCTAAAAAGGAATGATCTCCACGCACACCGTGTGAAATAGTAAAAAAATTATTCGGTCATACCATGCACACCGTAGTCCTGATTGACGTGTCGTCTATTCCAACATGTCACTAATACCATTAATATTGTTTTAGTGTGAATTCAAGTCATTCTGAGCACATTTGTTGTGAATTCGACTGTTAGTCATCATTTTGGTGTTTTGTGACTCTAGAAATGTGTTTCTGGTCACCGCGGTCAAATGACACCTTTTATTGACATGCCTACTACCTAACCATTTCATAATTCACAACACGGTTGTCGTTGTATGATTTCATCACATTCCATGGTTGTTCGGCTGGTTTTGACTACCCAACACGCCCTTTTAGAGCGCGAAAAACTATAAAAAAACTATTCGGTTGTACCACACCCACAATGCATGTCCGATTGACGTGGAGTCTTATCCTACATGTCACGAATTTTATTCGTATTGTTTTCGTGTGATGTCAAGTCATTCTGGACTTGTTTTCTCGGAATTCAACCGTTACATGTCGTTTTGGCATTCTATGACTCTGGAAATGCATTTTTGGTCACCACGGTCAAAAAAACCTCTAATTGATGTTCCCTCTACCCAACCATATCAAAATTCACACCACGGTGGTTGTCGTATGATATCATGGCATTCAGAGTTGTTCAGCTTGTTTTGAAAACCCAACGCGCCCTTTTAGTGCGAGCCGAACTGTTCAAAACAACTTATTTGGTCATACTACGCACACTGCACATCCAATTGACATGTCGTCTACTCTTACAAGGTAAGAATATTATTTGAATTTTTTCATGTGATTTCATGTTAGTCTGAGAACTTTTTCTCTGAATTCGACCGTTACACGTCGTTTTGGCATTTTCTGACTCCAGAAATGTGTTTCCGGTCACTACGGTTAAACCACACCTCCTATTGACGTTCCGTTTTCTCAAACATTTCAAAATTTACACCACGGTTGTTGTATTATAACTTAATGGAATTCTGAGGTCAATTTCCTGGTTTTGACCACCCAACGCGCCTTTTTAGTGTGTGCCAATCTGTTAAAAAATATTTGGTTGTACCACGCATAATGCACGTCTGATTGATGTGGTGTCTACTTCTATATGTCACAAATAGAATTCAAATTGTTTTCTTGTGATTTCTAGTCATTATGAGAATGTTTGATGTGAATTCAACCATTACACGTTGTTTTGGTGTTTTATCACTCCGGAAATGCATTTCTGGTCACTGCGGTTAAATGACACCTCCGATTTACGTGTCGTCTACCCTACCATTTCACAATTCACACCACACTTGTTTTCATATTATTTCATGGCATTATGAGGTCGTTCTGGTGGTTTTGACCACTAAACGCGTCTTATTAGAGTGCGTCAAGCTGTTAAAAAAATATTTGGTCATACCGCACACACCGCATGTCCGGTTGAAGTGGCTTCTACTCCTACATTTCACGAATAGTATTTCTATTGTTTTTTTTTGTGATTTTAAGTCATTTTTGAGCACATTTGCTCTGAATTCAACCATTACAGGTCGTTTTGGCATTTTATGACTTTAAAAATATGTTTCTGGTCACCACTATCAAATGACACCTCCGATTGACATGTCATCTACCTAGACATTTAACAACTCAAACCACGATTGATGTCGTATGATTTCATGGAATTCCAAGGCCGTTCGGCTGGTTTTGACCACCCAACGCGCCCATTTAGAGCGCGCCAAACTATTTAAAACAACATATTCGATTGTACCACGTGCCTCGCATGTCCAATTTATTTCTAGTATGCTTCTAAAAGTCATGAATGGAATTCCTTTTAATTTGGTGCAATTTCATGTCATTTTGAGTACGTTTTCTCTGAATTTCATGGTTACATGTCATTTCGAAATTTACGACTCCGGAAATGTGATTCTGGTCACCGCAGTCAAATAACACCTATGATTGACATTCCGTCTACTAGACCATTTCAAAATTCACACCATAATTGTTTTTGTATGATTTCATGGCATTCTGAGGTCGTTCAGCTGCTTTTGACCACCCAACGCACCCTTTTAGAGTGCTCTGAACTATTCAAAACAGCATATTTGGTCGTACTGCACACACCGCACATCCGATTGATGTTCCATCTCCTATAACATTTCACGAATAGTATTACTATTGTTTTCATGTGATTTAATGACATTCTGAGCACATTTTCTTCGAATTCGACAGTTACACATCGTTTTGGCTTTTAATGACTATGAAAATGCGTTTTCGGTCACCGTAGTCAAACGACACCCATGATTTACATGTCGTATGCCCGAAAATTTAACAATTCATACCACAATTGTTTTTATATGATTTCATTGAATTCTGAGGTCATTCAGCTGGGTTTGACCAGCCAACGCGCACTTTTAGAGCATGCTGAACTGTTCCAAACAGCATATTCAGTCGTTCTGTGCGCACTGAATGTCCTATTAACTTTTTTTCTACTCTTACATGTCAAAAATAGTCTTATTGTTGTTTTTGTGCAATTTAAAGTCATTATGAGAACCATTTATCTGAATTCAACCGTTACATGTGGTTTTGGTGTTTTATGACTCAGGAAATGCATTTTCCTATCACCGCTATCAAACGACACCTCCGATTGACGTGTCATCTGTTCGACCATTTTACAATTCACACCACGGGTTCTTTCATAGGATTTATGGCATTACAAGGTCATTTGTCTGGTTTTGACCACACATCACACACTTTTAGAGTGCATCGAACTTTTCCAAACCGCATATTTGGTCGTACAATGCACACTGCACGTCTGATTGCCGTGTTGTGTACTCCTACATGTGAAAAATTGTATTTCTATTATTTTCATGTGATTTCATGTTATTATGAGCATGTTTTCTCTAAATTCAACCGTTACACGTCGTTTTGGCGTTTTATGACTTCATAAATGTGTTTCTGGTCACCGCAGTCAGACGACACCTCTGATTGACTTGCCATTTGCCCGACCATTTCACAATTCATATCACGGTTGTTTTCGTATGATTTTATCGTACTCTGAGGTCATTCTTCTGGTTTTGACCACACAATGTGCCCTTTTAGATCGTGCCAAATTGTTCAAAACAACATATTCATTCGTACGACGCACACTACACATATGATTGACGTGCTTTCTCCTCCAACATGTCATGAAGTATTTCAATTGTTGTGTGATTTCAAATAATTATGAGAATGTCTTCACTAAATTTTACCGTACACATTGTTTTGGTGTTTTATGACTCTAGAAATGTGTTTCCTATTGTTTTTGTGTGATATCAGGTCATTTTGAGCATGTTTGCTCTAAATTCGACCCTCATTCTTCGTTTTTGAGTTTTTTGACTCTGGAAATGTGTTTCCAGTCTCTGTAGTCAAGAGAAACCTTTGATTGACGTGTCGTCTGCCTGACCATTTTACAATGCACACCACAGTTGTTTTCTTATGATATAATGACATTCAGAGGTCATTAGGCTGGTTTTGACAACCCGAAGCACCCATTAAGAGTGTTTCAAATAGTTCAGAACAACATATTCGGTCCTACAGTGCACACCGCTCGTTCGATTGACATTTTGTCATCTCTTATATGTCACGAATAGTATTACTATCGTTTTCATGGGATTTCAAGTCATTCTGAGTACTTTTTATCTGAATTCGACAATTACACGCCGATTTGGCATTTTATGACTCCAGAAATGCGTTTATGGTCACCGCGGTCAAACGACACCTCCTATTGACGTGTCTTCTACCGAACCATTAAAAAATTTACACCAAAATTGTTTTCGTATGATTACATATCTTTCCGAGGTTTTTGGGCTGATTCTGACCACCCAATGCGCCTTTTTATAGCACGCCAAACTGTTCAATACAGTATATTCAGTTGTCCCATGCACACCACATGTCTGATTGACATGTCATCTCCGTAGATATATCAAAAACAGTCTTCCAATTGTTTCTGTGAGTTTTCAAGTAATTCTATGCAAGTTTTCTTTGAATTCGACCAATACACGTCGTTTTGGCATTTTATGACTCCGCAAATGCGTTTCTGGTTACCACAGTCAAACGACACCTCCGATTGACTAGATGTCTGCTCAACCATTTCACAATTCACACCAAAGTTTTTTTCATATGACTTCATGGCATTCTGAGGTCGTTCGTCTGGTTTTGACCACCCAACGCACCTTTTTAGAGCGCGTTGAACTGTTCAAAACATCATCTTCGATCGTACTGCACTCACCAAATGTCTGATTGACGTGTCATCTTCTCCAACATTTCATGAATACTATTAATCTTTTTTTCGTGTGATTTAGATTCTTTCTAAGAATTTTTTTCTCTGAATTCGACTATTACACGTCGTTTTGGCATTTTATGACTTCAAAAATGCATTTCCAGTCACTATGGTCAAACAACACCTATGATTGATGTTCCATTTTCCTGACCATTTCACAATTTACACAACTATTGTTTTCGAATGATTTCATAGCATTCCGATGCTTTATGTGAGTTTTCACCACCCAACGCACCCTTTTATTTCTTATCGAACTGTTCAAAAAAGCATATTCGGTCGTACCATGTGAACCACACGTCTGATTGTTGTTATGTCTCCTCCTACATGTCAAAAATAGTATTCTGATTGTTTTCATGTGATATTAAGTCATTCTAAGCACATTTTCTCTGAATTCGGCCGTTACAAGTCTTTTTGGCGTTGGTGACTCCGGAAATGCGTTTTCCATTCCCCGCAGTCAAACGAAACCTCTGATTGATGTTTCGTCTACTCGAAAATTTTAAAATTTACACCACAGTTGTTTTCATATGAATTAATGTAATTCAGAGGTCATTCGTCTGGTTTTGACCACCAAACCCGACCTTTTAGGGTGCACCAAACTGTTCAAAACAACATATCTGGTCGTACCGCGCACACCGCACGTCCAATTAACGTGTCGTCTCCTCTTACATGTCACAATGAGTATTTCTATTATTTTAATGTGATTTCAAGTAATTTTGAGCTCATTTTCTCTAAATTTGACAGTTACACGTTTTTTTGGAGTGTTTGAATAGCGTGTGTGTGGTGATCAAAACCGGCCAAACGACCTCAGAATGCCTTGAAATCGGACAACAATAAAGGGTGAGTGAATTTTTAAATGGTCGAGTAGACTGAACATCAATCGGAGGTGTCGTTTGACCGCGGTGATTTGAAGCACATGCCACATGTCGTAAACGGCCAAAACATGCGTTTAAAGGTCAAATGCATACCGAACAACATCAGCATGACTTGATAACACAAGAAAACACCCTAATTATTATTCTTCAAGCGTACAAGGAGACGAAACTTCATTTGAACACGATGTTTGTGTGGCACGACTGAAGATGTGTTTTGTAGATGTTTGCAATGCTTGAAATGTGTGCGTGGGGGGGGGGGTATCCAGTGGGGGGGCTATCTGGGGTAGGGGGCACTGTCCGTAGTGGGGGGATGTCTGGGGTGTATGGGGGGGGGGTTGTTCGATGGTGGGTGGCATAAAGACTAATTTTCCTAAGGGAAAATTTCCATAACGGAGTAAGGATCAATTATCTTAATGGAAGAAAGGTAAATTTTCCTAATGAACCAATGTCAAATTATCAATTTACCAAATCAACTAATGCCCTAATTCCGTAATGGCATAGTGACCTGACACACAGTTTGAATAATGGCCCATTGTCTAGCTGTACAATTGGAATAATGGCATAATGGCCTAATGCCCATTTGTCCTACATCAAATTAGACAATTATCCTAATGGCCATTTGGCCTAATGTCCATTTGGACAAAATAAATACAGTATAAACATATTCCATATAATCCTTTAACCATCACCTATATGCACATATTCCCACAGTGATCTATCCCCAGTGATCAATTGTGCATTTACCTCCTCGGATGCGGGCATCCATGCCTCGAAATCTGACAACTCTTGTGTCATCTGAGCAATAGCAGGACCAAAAAACGCATCACGTGATACTACAGAATGAGGAATCATGTTCTATAGGTCAAACTATATCCATGCCCATCCTGACCAACAATACGATGGAAGATCTCAACCCTTCGAATGGGAAGCTATTGCTGGTTCTCTAGCAACTGTTCTAAAAAAGCTTCAAATTGAGCCTGTGAAATTTTTAAATATATAAACATATATATGTTAATATACAATATTATTTAAATATTTCTAATGAGTAAAAGCACTTACTATCATTGCTACATCCTCTAGATCATTTTGATCAGGAGTCCTCATCCACACCGTCATTTTATTACTCGGTTCACCTTTCTCCCGTAACTGTATATGAATAGAATATAAACACAAAACCATATTATTTAATAAATTAATAAATGAATAATAAATACGTGATGTTGGATCTGAGACATGTGACGAGTGTCGAGCCTATGAGGTGGTCCCTATAATGCTCGATTCGCAGAATGGCGTGCTGACACCTTCTACATTCAGTTAATTCAAATTTCAATAAAATAACACATTATTGAAAATATATATACCAAAATAAATATACAAAACCCAAAACCCTCAGAAGTCCAATATGCATCTAAGTAACGCCACTGACCCGGGAGAACTACGCTCGAGACTTTTTCTAGAATGTGTGGGGCACCCACATTTGGTATGCAGTGGTCCCTATTGACTTTTCCTTTATAATCGTTCCACATCTTACGGCATTTGTTGATACACACAGGCAGAAAATCATCGGGGAATACTATATAATTTTTATATTAATTAACAAAATCACATATGTTAGTATTTTTTATACATAGGGAAGAATATAAAATGGTCTTCTAACCTGAACCTCCCTTCAAAGACGGTCTAATGTCTCCTAAGGGATATAAGACTAGTCCCATACAATCAATGAAAATTGATGAGGGTCACATATTATATGACCCATATGATGATAAAATGTAGGGTAGTTCAATACCACAAGATAAAATGGCTCCCCAAAGGAAATATCATACGTTGTTTCGGAAATCCATGATAAAATTCCATGACTTGGGCCTCTCTTGTGAGAGGAAGAATTAGTGGATTTTGATCATGTTAAATACAATTATATATATAATTTGATAGATTTTATAAATATATATATGTGTGTGTGTTTATCAATTAAATAAAAATAGACACAATGAAATTCAAACATACCTCAACCCTGAGACGTAGATGGCTCAGATGGATGATGTTGATTTGCTGCCTCTTCCCCTGACATGCCTGTAGTTATAGAAAACATTATTAAGGGGACTATCCAATGTGTAAGAACCCGGTTATTCATTGGGAGGTATGGGATTCATCTTTTCTCTTTTTCTTTAAGAGTTTTAATAAAAATACTGAAAAATGGGTAAAAATAAATAAATTTGGAACTACACGCAATATACTTTTCCACATGCCATGTACTTCTTGCCATGTTGGGATTAGTACACAGAGCGTGTAGCCTTGCCGGCGAAAAAGGGTGTAGGACCCGACTACGCACCGTGTAGTGGTCTTTTACATGCTGTGTAGTCAGTCGGTATTCCAAAATAGTAAGGTGGTGGAGCAGCCACCAGCTGGGCGACAATACACGTCATGTACTCAGAACTACATGTCATGTACTCATGTCGGTAAGTGAACAGTGCTGCACTGGTGGGAAGCTCCCAGAGGAACAGTTAAATAAAAGGATTACATGCCATGTACATCGAAGTACAATCCATGTACATTGTTTTTTCGGCTTAAAACAGGCAGTAGCCTCCTCATTTGTCAGAGGAGTCATTTGAGCCGTTTTGGAGCCAAAGGAAGAGGCATGACCTTTGAAGATTTGTGGGGTGTTCGTCTGGAATCGGTTTCCGCCTCGGACGATCTTGTTGGAATCACAATGGTAAGACCTCTATTCTCCTAGAGTGTTGCATACCAATTATTCTCTTAACGTACGTTATTTATGTTTGAATGGGTTTTGTTATTCGTCAGATCTATGCCGTTCTTGGGCGTTTCTGGAGTCTGCGTCCAGGTATAACGCTCGTTGGCGTATAAGGTAGGTGGCTTGGTGTTTAGTTTTCCAACTGTCATGTGTTTTGTGCATTTTTGTGCCACGAACCCATATTGGGGTGTCGTGTGGCTGAGGTCGTGGCAATATTAACTACCTAGAACTATAAAGGTAATTGAATAATTTTTGAAAATGCTGGTTGGGATCATTTCATGGATCCGGAACCACCTCGGGGGTGTGTTCTACTCTTTAGCCATTTGGCCAGGATACCAGAGGGAATGCCTTTAAAGTAGTAATTGTAGAATTTCCTTGAGAGGAATTTCTTGTTACTGCTTGTACCATGTTGGGAATGGCCCGTTTACCTGTTTATCCTGAGGGCGTTGTTGTGATTAGCCTATGGGCACTACACTGTTTAGCCTGAGGGCGGTAGTTATTTCTCCTGAGGGAAAAATTTTGTACCTGAGGGCTTGACTTCTGTGCATAAGGGAGACACTTCCTACGCATGAGGGAAAATTCTGTTACACCTGAGGGCTATACCTGCAGGTTGGATTCTACGTACCTGAGGGTAAGGTATTTCTTGTCTGAGGACATGGACTGTTTACATAGAAATTCACTGTGGTGATTTCTAATATTTAATGGATTAAATGAATAATAAAATGGAAATTTAATTGTTATGATTGTTACTTTTCAATACTTCTAACTTTATTTCATTTTACTATTGCACACTATTCTTGCGTGCTTAGAGGCAGTTGGGAACAGGAGTTTGGTGGGTGCCAACTGAGATATATTTCTCACATCCTGTTTGGGTCCGGCTTTTCGGCCAAAACAGATTACGTTGCAAAAGGTGTGGATAGGGGAAAGAGTCCCTATACAGGTACATGATTGCTGCTGAGGAGTAGGAGGGCATGGGACCGAGCCTAGGCTCGTGATGTCGTTGCCTGCTGTTTTTCTTTGTTTTGTTGTACCTGTAATTCAGTTGTATTTTATTGATTTTGTAACATGTTATAGTTGTTTTCTTAGAACTTGAGACATGTAGCATCATTATTTATCTACTGTTGGTTATATTCACTGCTATTGGTTATTTCAATTGTGTATGGTTCATTGTTTCCATTGTTTGTTGTATGTTTTATTTTGTATTCTGCTGCGCTACACTTTGACAACTGAGGGCATAGTTTCCCCACTATCAGACATGGGCCCTCGCTTCTAGTCAGCAACCTCTGGCGTTTGGGGAAATGTGCTTGAGATCACGTGGCGAACCGGTTTCGGGGCACCCATTGAGTGGCACCCAGAACCGGGACGTCACAAAGTGGTATCAGAGGAATTATTTTATTTGTCTTACTATTTGGAGCCTTAGTCAGGGATAGGACAGACCGGTAGTTGGTAATAAGTTGGGTCCGGGCGTAGCTAACTCATGTACATGGAAAATATAGTCTACCTCATATATTTTGCAATTTACTGATTTTCCAATTTACAGTTGATATGATTTCACCGTTGGGTGACTCACTTGAGATTGTGCTATTATAATTTATCTATGGGTTCTATATAGTTGCAACCCGATGAGATGAGGGTATGCCAAATCATGCATCATTTAGGCACATTCTAGAATCACATTCCATGTATAGTTTCCATGCTATGTAGGAGAATTAGAAAATTGCATGTTGTTGTGATAGTTGCTGTGCTAGAAAAGCATGTTGTTGTGATAGCTGCACTGATAAAATACCTGCTATTTGATAGGGTAAATTTTGTGTGAGCTGTTCATATAATGGATGCCAAACTTTGGTTTTTGGGGAGTATGGGCCCCCATTGACTTCAATTTGATGGATCATTGACTATTGATTATGTTTTAACACAGATAAGATGTCAAACTTTGATTTTTGGGGAGTATGGGCCCTCACAGGTTAGAATTTTACACTTAGGTGTTGTTTTTCAGTGTTTTCTGGGTTTCAGCGATGTTTCTGAGGCATAATATCTGGAAACACATTATACACGTTGTGTAGTATTTTTATACACGTCATGTATGGCCTTCTGTCCAGGAAGAAAAATGAACTTTTTAAGTACACACCGTGTACTCTGAGTACATGCCATGTAGTATCTTCCCGTGTCACAAACCTTGTGGGCGGCAACACGGGGTAAGGAAGGCATGGGAAAACACACCGTGTACATGATCTACATGCCATGTAGTGTTGACCCGGTGTCTGACCGTGTAACTAACAACACGGTTCGGTGAACTCCTTTACATAACACGCCGTGTCAATTTTGAACACGCCGTGTAGTGTGACCTAGGGACTCAGCCATGTAACTAACAACACGGGTCGATGTCATCGTTCCTTGAACACGCCGTGTACCTTTGGGGACACGCCGTATAGTCTTGTCCGAGGACAGACTGTGTGGACATAGCTGGGTGGCTAGGGAAACGAGGTGATGTACATGCCGTGTGCGGGTGTAACACGTCGTGTAGTTTAAAGGAGAGTAGTCGGCCATGTCACAAGAGACACAGGCAGTTGGAAAATAATATTATACACACCATTTAGATTGTGTACACTCCGTGTAGTTTAGTTTAACGGGAGTCGTGTGGCTTATCCGTGTAGAAGGACCCGGGCAGGGGAAGGGGAGTCAAGTACACGCCCTGTAGTCAGTGTACACGTCGTGTAGTCTTGTTTTGAAAATTTTGAGATGCCTTCTTCCTCTTGTTCCCGTTGTGGTTTCTTCATTTTAGCCTTAATAATCTTGAATCTAAGGCGTGCTTTTGACATTGTAGTGCCATACCGCCTAGATGACCGCATGTTGTTCTCCAGGTGAGTGGTTACGACATTACTCCGGAGATGGTGGGCCATGGGTTACCAGTTGATCCTCCAGTAGAGCTAGATGTGGCACCAGCTATTATACCAGACATAGGTGCGGAGACGCAGTTCCATGATGTATTATTGCGGTTCATGCAGACCTTTCAGGGAGCACCACATGCTGCCACATCTATGGACGAGCTTACACGTATCTTCAAGCAGCAGCATCCGCCTATGTTTTCAAGGGATGGCGGACCATAGGCTACGAATCTTGGCTGGGGTTGATGCTGACTATTTTCAAGCATCTTGAGACGCCTCCAGGGAAGAGGGTCAAGCTCGCGTCATACATGCTGCGTGATTCCGCCAAGAGGTGGTGGGATGTTACCACCCAGTCAGAGCATCACAGGGACATGGCGTGGGAAGACATTAAGGAAGTATTTTATGACTTTTTCTATCCCGAGACACTGAGGGATGATAGAGCATGAGAGTTCATGACTCTGAAGCAGGGTGTTGTGTCAGTGATGGACTATTCTACTCGTTTTATGGAGCTTCAGCACTTTGCACCCGTGCTGGTGGGTGATGAGACGTTGAGAGCCAGAAGTTTTGAGGATGTTCTTCAGTATGACATCCGCGTGCTGGTGAATGTCTTCAGGTTGCCTACTATACATGATATTGTGAATCAGGCATTGATCACAGAGAGGAACCTTCGATAATCTGGTGGTGTGGGCCAGGGCAGTTCAGCACCAGTTACTGGTACTTTTTCTACTGGCATGAGGAAGAGACAGATGGACTTCTCTCTGGGGCGAAGTACCAGTCAGGAAGTCTCTTCAGGTGTCCCGATCAGGTGCTACCAGTGTGGTAGAGAGGGGCACAAGAGACCGCGGTTTCCACGATACCCAATGGAGTGCCGAGCTTGCAGCAAGATGGGTCATCTGCAGCTCTTCTACAGGGTGTTTCCACCGATCGCTAGTGATAGGTGTTCCGTGCAGACTCAGCGTGCGAGAGTGGGACCAATGGCTTCTTACCAGTCGGGGAACTGGAATACGTCAGGGTGTGCAGGTAGGGATGGTGGTCATGGCCGTGGTATCCAGACACCAGGATCTCAGAGGCAGTAGGGCGGGATAGCTCAATGAAGCCAGGCTGTGTCGCAGTGGCGCGTCACTGGGAAGGGATATGCAGTGCAACAGACCTAGAAGGAGAAGGATCTCGGACCTTCTAATGTCATAGGTACTATTTTAGTAGCTTCTTTCTTATCTTTAGTACTTTTCGATACGGGTGCTACACATAGTTTCATATCTATACCCGTTGTAGAGAGCTTTGGGCTCTGTGTTTCTCCTTCATCTGATTTTATGACCCAAGATACTCTGTTGGGAACTAGAGAGGATGGTGTGAGTCAGGGCAAGGAGTTCCCCCTTGAGGTTGGAGGGTGTCACTTCTTTTGGGACCTCTATGTCTTAGAGATGATGAGCTATGACGTCATTCTCGGGATGGACTGGTTAGTTCCCTTTCGAGCCTTTGTATACTGCTAACGTCGCAGGGTGTGTTTCACGTCACCAGAGGGCGGAGAGTTTCTATACAAGGGAGAATGGGATGTTCAGGCGAGTCGAGCTGGACCAGAACATCGTGGGCTAGGTGGAGTCACGACCCAGATTGCGAGCTTATATCTGGATGATCAGGGGAATTGTTAGATGAATTTCCCTCCAGTTGTTGATCGTTTCAGGGATGTCTTCCAGGATGACTTTTCGGGTCTACCTCCAGAGAGGGAGGTGGATTTATCTATTGAGCTTGTTCCTGGAGTATCACCGGTGTCCATTCCTCCATATAGGATGCCCACACCTAAGTTATAGAAGCTCAAGAGGCAGTTAGAGGAGTTACAGGCAAGGCACTTTATCTGACCCAATACTTCTCTTTGGGATGCACCGGTCTTTTTTGCGAAAAAGGCGGGTGGTACACTTAGACTTTGCATGGATTATCGGAAGCTAAACCAGTTGATGGTTAAGAACCAATATCCCTTACCAAGTATTAATGATATTTTTTATTATCTTCGTGGAGCATGAGTGTTCTCGAAGATTGATTTGAGGTCAGAATGTCATCATCTGCATGTTAGACCATCAGATATACCTCTCACGAATTTCAGGAGTAGGTATGGTTTATATGAGTATATGGTTATGCCGTTCAAACACACGAACGCTCCAGCAGTTTTCATGGATCTGATGAATCGTGTGTTCCATCCGTATCTTGATTCTTTTGTGGTAGTTTTCATGGACGACATCTTGATGTACTCTCTCAATCAACACGACCATTCCACCCATCTTCATATCGTATTGAGTACACTGAGAGAGAATCGAATATATGCTAAGCTCTCAAAGTGCCACTTTTTTATGGACCAAATTCACTTCCTAGGTCATATCATCTCGGAGGAAGGAGTTTTAGTAGACCCAGAGAAGGTGAGAGCAGTAGTTTCCTGGGAGCAGCCTAAGAACGTGTTTTAGATACAGAGTTTCTTAGGTCTGGCTGGTTACTATAGGCATTTTATATAGGACTTCTACTTCTTGGAAGTATTGTTGACATTCTTGACTAAGAAGGGTGTGAAGTTCATTTGGTCGGAAGCTTGTGAGGACGATTTTCAGGACTTGAAGGGAAAATTGACATCAGCACCAATCCTGAAACTCCCAGAGCAGGGGAAGAGCTATAAAGTGTACTGTGATGCATCAGGTATTGGGCTAGGAGTAGTGTTGATGCAGGGTGACTGAGTTGTGGCATACGGGTCTCGGCAGTTGAGGCCACATGAGAGGAATTACCCAACACATGTTCTCGAGTTAGCTGCAGT
Source organism: Viscum album (assembly GCA_963277665.1). Classification (NCBI taxonomy): domain Eukaryota; kingdom Viridiplantae; phylum Streptophyta; class Magnoliopsida; order Santalales; family Viscaceae; genus Viscum; species Viscum album. Next base: position 1,311,794,980 of record OY728126.1, on the reverse strand, counting down.
TGTACATGTGTTGCGCTGTTGGAGACATTATCTATTGGGGGAGAATTTTGTGGTTTTCACCAACCACAAAAGCCTCAAGTATATCTTTACTCAGCATGACTTGAACCTGAGGCACATGAGGTGGGTCGGGTACCCACAATACTTCGATTTTGAGCTTGCCTATACACCTAGTAAAGGTAATGCAGTAGCTGATGCACTGAGCAGGAAGACTCATATACAGGAAGTGTAGGAGGCCACCAGTGAGTGGAAGATCATGTATTTGTTCTCTGAAATGTATCTGGAGGTGCATGACAATCAGGGGTAGAATTATCTTTAATATTTAGTTGTGACTTATACCCTCCTGGATACAGTGAGTACGAGACAACTATCTGATTCAGAAGGCCAAGTTCTGCAGGATTTGGAGGCAAGTGCGGACCCTCCTCTTAGTTGGACGATAGGTGATGATGTGGTTTTGTGTTTCCATGGATGATTATGGGTTACATGGGATATACATGAGGAGATAATGCGAGAGTTTCATGCTTTAGCTTGGGGAGTTCATCATGGGGTTACCAAGATGTACCGTGACTTGAGACGTCATTACTGGTGGCCGGGTATGAAGAGAAATGTAGTTGGTTTGGTTACGAGGTGTTCCACCTGTCCGCAGGTGAAGGCGGAGAATCAGAGACCAGCTGTACTGTTACATAAGTTACCAATTCCGGAGTCGAAATGGGATAATTTCGCAATGGATTTCGTGATTGGGTTGTCGAGGTCACCTCGCGGCAATGATGTTGTGTGGGGTTTTGTGTATAGACTCACGAAGGAAGCTCACTTTTTTCCGATCAAGGAGATCATCGGTGATGACGATCTCGGAAGGCTGTATATCTGAGAGATCATACGTCTTCATGGGGTCCCCCATTCAATCGTTTCTGATAGGGATTCTCATTTCACATCTCATTTCTGGCATAGGTTTCAGTTGGCGCTAGGTACATAGGGGCTTCTGAACACAACATACCACCCTCAGACAGATGGCCGGTCAGAGCGTACGATACATGTGCTAGAGGGCATGTTTCGTGCATGCATCCTGGACTTTGGGGGATCTTGGGAGAAGCATATTACCTTAGTCGAGTTCGCCTATAACAATAGCATCCATGAGACTATTGATATGGCACCATACAAGGATTTATATGGTAGGTCGTGCTGATCACCTTTGTGCTGGATAGAGCCAGGCGGGACAGCTTTACTTGGGCCACAGCTCGTGCAGGAGACGTCTGAGTAGGTCCAGTTGATTCAGAAGCGTATGGCTACTGCAAAGTCTCATCAGAAGTTTTATGATGATCACCGTAGACGACCTTTGGAGTTCATGGTCGGGGATCAGTTTTTCTTGCGTGTTTCATCGAGGCTGGGACACAAGCGGATCAGGAGGCATGGTAAACTTCCACCACAGTATGTGGGACCATTTGAGATTCTTGAGAGAGTTGGGCTGGTTGCTTATCGGTTGCGGTTACCGCAGCGGTACCGAGCCATGCACGATGTCTTCCACGTATCTCAGTTGCGTCGCTATTATTCAAACTTGTCTCACGTTTTTCAGCACGAGGAGATTGAGCTAGAGGCAGATGCGTCCTTTTAGGAACATCCTATTCGTATCGTTGACAGGAGCACCATGGTTCTCCAAGGCCAGTCAGTTCTTCTCGTACAGGTGCTATGGCAGCATGGCCGAGTGTAGGACGAAACCTGGGAGCGGGAGACTGACATACATTCTCAGTGGCCAGAGTTGTTTACAGCTATATCTTCACCACCCTTGAAAGTAAAATTCAGGGACAAATTTCTATAAGGGGGGTGAAGTTTGTAAGAAACTGGTTCTTCTTTTGGAGGTACGGGCTTCTACTTTTCTCTTTTCCTTAAGAGTTCTAATAAAAATATGGAAAATGGGGAAAAATACTAAATTTTGGAACTACAGGCCGTGTACTTTTCCACACATTGTGTACTTCTGGCTGTGTTGAGATGAGTACACAGGGCGTGTAGCCTTGCCGGCGACAAAGGGTGTAGGAACTGACTACATGCCATGTTGTGGTCCTTTATATGCTTTGTAGTCAGTCGGCAGGCCAAAATAGTAGGTGGTGGAGTAGCCGCCAGTTGGGCGACAATACACACCATGTACTCAGAAGTACGTGTCGTGTACTCATGTTGACTAGTGAACAATGCCGCGCTGGTGGGAAGCCTCCAGAGGAACAGTTAAATGAAAGGAGTACACGCCGTGTACTTGGATGTACACATCCTGTACTTTGTTTTTTCAGCATAAAATAGGAAGTATCCTCCATATTTGGCAGAGGAGGCATTTGAGCTGTTTTGGAGCCAAAGGAGGAGGCAGGACCTCTGATGATTTGTCGGGTGTTCGTCTGGAATCGGTTTCCACCTCGGAAGATCTCGTTGGAACCGCACAGGTAAGCCCTCTCTTCTCTTAGCGTGTTTCTTACCAATTATTATCCTAATGTATGTTATTTACGTTTGAATGGGTTTTGTTCTTCATCAGTTCGACGCCGTTCTTGGGCGTTTCTGGTGTTATCATCCAGGTATAAAGGTCGTTGGCATATAAGGTATGTGGCTTGGTGTTTAGTTTTCCAACTATCGTGTGTTTTGTGCATTTTGGTGTGACAAACCCATATTGTGGTGTCGTGTGGCTGAGGTTGCGGCTATATAAACTACCTATAACTATAAGGGTAATTGAATAATTTGTGGAATGATGGTTGGGATCGTTTCTTGGATCCGGAACCACCCCAAAGGTGTGTTCCACTATTTAGTCATTTGGCCATGATACCCAAGGGTATGCCTTTAAAGTAGTAATTGTAGAATTGCCCTGAGAGGAATTTCTTGTTACTGCTTGTGCCATGTTGGGCATGGCCTGTTTACCTGTTTATCCTGAGGGTGTTGTTGTGATTATCCTGTGGGAACTGCACTGTTTAGCCCGAGGGATGCAGTTATTTCTCTTTGGGGAACCTTTCGTGCCCGAGGTATTGACTTTTGTGCCCGAGGGTGACACTTCCTAATCCTGAGGGAATATTTTGTTATGCTTGAGGACTATACCTGTGGGTTGGATTCTGCTTACCTGAGGGTAAGGTTTTACTTGTCTTAGGACATGGACTGTTTCCTTTGAAATGAACTGTGGTGATTTCTAATATTTTATGTATTAAATGAATAATAAAATGGCAATTTAATTGTTAGGTTAGTTACTTTTCAAGACTCCTTACGTTATTGTATTTTACTATTGGACACAGTTGTTGCATGCTTACACGCAGTTGGGCACGTGCCTTTGGTGGGTGCCAACTGAGATATATTTCTCACACCCTATTTGGGTCACACTTTTCGGCCCAAACAGATTACGTTGCTTCAGGTGTGGATAATGGAAAGAGTCCCTATACAGGTACATGATTGTTAATAAGGAGTAGGAGGGCATGGGACTGAGCCTAGGCTCACGATGCCACTGCCAGCTATTTTGCTTTGTTTTTCTGTACCTATACTTCAGTTGTATTGTATTGATTGTGTAACATGTTCTGGATGTTTTCCTAGAACTTGAGACATGTAGGATCATTATTTATATTCTATTGGTTATATTCACTGTTGTTGGTTATTTCAGTTGAGTATAGTTTACTGTTTGTGCTATTTGTTGTATGTTTTATTTTGTATTCCGCTGCACTACACTTTGACAACTGAGGGCATAGTTTCCCCACTATCAAGACTGGGCCCTCACTTCTAGTCGGCAGCCTCTGGAATTTGGATAAATGTGCTTGAGGTCACGTGGAGAACCGGGTTCGGGGCCCCCGTTGAGTGGCACCCGGAACCGGGACGTTACACAAAGTGTCCAAATGATAAATTGGGTTGTTTAAAAAAATAAAACATGTACAGTTTTTAATCATACAAAATTTGATTGAATAATTAGTTGTGAATGGATTTTATAAAATCATAAATATTTTAAAATATATATACAAATTATTTAGAAAACCAATCAATGCATAGACAAATTTCAGATTGAATCAATAAAAATTCAAGTAGCACATGAACCAAATGAAGAATATCTCAATGGGATTATACAACGACAATAAAATAAAGATACCAAATGACAAATCACCCTAAATATTTATAAATGAATAAACTTCCAAAAGTGAGGATTAAAACGTACAAGTATTTATATAATTGTTAGATAATTTATGATATCATTGGAAATTCAATACTAAATAGCGGGAAAAAATTATACCATTCCTTAAACATGAAAATCGACCATTTCTCCTTCAATGGACACTTTGACCCAATAAATATCTTCTTCACGTTGAACTATGGTATGTGATCAAGCTATTAGAAAAAAAATACATTCTCTGGTTTATATTGTTCAAATAAAAACACTCATCACTGAAAAATTTTCACAACAACTTGCCAACATAGATTCGAAGGCAAAGTAACAAAGAATACTTTTTCCACATGTGGTGTCAAAATGAAAGGTTCATTATCAACTCGTTCATTTATGTATAACATATAGTTAAAAATCACCAATGGAAGCTGATATTGACTGAATTTATATCTACGAACTAGATCATCCCAATTACACTTTAACAATATGTACATCAACCCGTGTGTGTATACAACATCAAAGATGTATAATAATTGACCATAGTAACAACCAGAATCGAGGAATAGATAACCTATGCCACTATTTTGTGTTTCTCATTTGATTTCAACATCTTTAATGCAAAATAAAAACCCATTAACATCTATAGCTTTATAACGATGAGCCGTTATAGATTGACCCTCGTCTAGTTAGAAAAATTATTTAGAGAGCATGGGGCCCCCGAACTCACTCACCATATTAACCTAAATAATTCATAGAATTTAATAATGATTTATGTATAAAGAAATTAGAATAATACTTCACTCATAATGAAAATCAATTAATACGTACATAGTCCTTGAACCAATCATGAAATGACGCATAATGATATTGTTGAAATTGATACTCAGTCACACGATACATCTCTTCTTTCATCTCATTAATGTGTTTCCGGAAAATGATAACATGATGTTTAAATGAACAACATATGCCAACAAAACATGAAAAATTTAAACAATAAAAGTGATAAGACACTTACTGCATTAATGATGCAACTGATGGAGTATTGAACATGATATATCGATGCGCTTGTATCCACTTGATGCTGTCCATATCAAATATGGTTCTTTCTCCAAATGGACCATCATGAATCTGAGAGGGATTGTCTAATTTTGTTTAAAATCTATAAGATATTCTGTACAAAAAGTATTACACTCATACATCAAATAATCATTGGCAATTGATGCCTCTGGACGAGCTCTGTTGTGTACAAATAGATTCAATGTAATCAAATAATTCTCAATAGGATAAATCCACCCAAATTGCCCTAGAACAACATCCATTACTTCATCAGTTAGGTGCACTATCAAGTGGACCATAACATTGAAAAATGAGGTAGGAAATTTTTTCTCAAAGCGACAAAGCGTAAGTAAAATTCCATCATGTAAACTTTTCAAATCACCAATTCGTTGATTTATTAAACAATGTTGTCTAAAATAATTACTCATCTCAATCAATGGATGAAAAACATTGGGGGATAAACAATCAAAAAATGTGATTTGAATCAACTGCTGAAGTAGAATGTGATTGTCATGTCTTTTTATCCCTTTCTATGTCCTGCTTATCAAATTCACACACTGTTAAATATTAGAAGAGTAACCATCAGGCATGTTATGAATCATAAAAATGGAAAGAAATGTCTCTTTTTCCTTTGTAGTCATTTTATACTGTGCAACATGCATATATGCCTTGTTTCCCTTAGCTAACAGAAAATGCTACCATTTTCATAAACCCATTTCTTCCAAATCACGACATGTATTAACATGGTCCTTTGATTTTACAATAACACCTAAAATGGTCCACAATATGATATCACAAACATTTATTTCGATGTGCATGACATCCAAATTATTCCTTAGCATGTTAGTTTTCCAATATGGATGACTATAAAAAATACTTTCCTTTTTCCAAATGTGACTGCGCTGCCTACCCGTAGCATGATTATTATGCAATGGATGATCCACAAAATCCAGAATTTCATAAACGATGTGGTTGTTTTCTTCCTCATTCAGAGATAACATTTCAACTCTTATCATAATCTTTGGTGCTGGGCTAAAATCTCTAGAACCATCAAATGCCACTCTGTCCTTTCTGAACCTGTGCTGAGGCAGAGAAAATGTCTGTGACCCATGTATGCCAATTTTATGGAATGTTTAAGTCATACTGACTTTTTAATATTATTTCAACATGGGAAATCAAATTCCATTTTCATACTCTAGCCTGATAAATTTTTATAAGCCGAGAAGTTAATTATATTCAACAATAAATCAGCCTGCACTTTGAACATTTCATTCATTTCACAGTCATAAGTCATCACACCATCGCCCCAAATTTCATTTAACTCATCAATAAATGGCTGAAGGTAAACATCAATCTTATCCACCGGACTTCTAGGCCCCTCAAAAAGAGCAGAAAGTAATATAAATTGTTGTTTCATACAAGGCCAAGGAGGAAGATTATACGGAACCAACACCATGGGCCATGTGCAATGAGTTGCACCAAATATAGACTTTAATGGATTGAAACCATCTGCTTCCAACCCCAATTAGACATTAAAAACATCCTTAGAAAAGTCGGGATGTCTCTTCTCAAAATCCTTCCATGCACAAGAGTCTGCCATGTGAGTTAAAATACCACTTTCATTAATTCTTTCTACAAGTCATCTCATTAAATTATAGAACTTCAGATGGCATAAAAATTATTTTCAACCTCGCTTTAAGGGGAAAGTAACACATTTTATTTTTTGAAATCAGATTCCCCTATATAGAAATCTAACTTTGATGAGTCTAATTTCCCCTGTTCTCTTTCCACCTGGAAGTGCCACAAACTGTACAAATATCCAAATTTTATGGTTCCTTTCTAAAAAACATACATTTGTTGGCACATGAATCTATGGTAACATATGTAAATACTATGTTCTCTTTAAAATTACGAGCATGGTAATATGACTCGGGAATCTTATCTTTGACAGGAAGAACCTTTTTCAATAACACCAAAAGCATATCTAATGATGTGTCTAACAACTGATTCAAGGTATTTAATTGCAACAACTACACAATAAACAAAAATTTATTGTAAGAATTACATCCATGATATAATTCTATTTTTCCATCATCAAGTGCTTCATAAAACCTCCTTGAATCACGATCTGCACCAGAGTGAAGAATTATCTCACTCGTCTCAAGATTTTGGATGCTTATACCTTCAGGATCCATCCCACAAACCATTTTAGTAAGCATTTAATGCATTGGATCATTCATCCTTGCATCAACATCCATCTGATCTACATCCATATTTTGACAACGAACATATTCTTCTCCATCACAGGTAAAATCTTATCAATTTTCCGAAATCTGTTAAATAATTGGTGCCCCCTCACAGTATCTTGTTTTAATTGATATCTGTTAACACATTTTCTACATGGACAACTAATATAGTAACTTTCAAATCCTCTGGTGAAGTCAATAAACTTCAAAATTCCCTTGAAATATTCTCTATATGTTCTATTTGAAGATGAACACAACTCCTGTCCAAAACAATATATGTATAACAAACATTTACACAAGACTTATTACATGTATTTTTTATATCTAATAAATTAAAAATAAATAAAAACCAACTTCTTGTGGACAATTTTAAAATAATAAAATTATATCTTCGAATAATAAACAAGAGAATAGATAATGGAATTTATGTGAAACCCCGTGTCATGTCATACCTAATGGTGCTAAAAACCAGGAATGGAGGGGAGATGGAGGCGTTGTTGTGGGGGAGAGGAGAGGTAGAAGAGGGGATCCAGAGCCAAAGACGGTGCGGTGAGGGAGGGGATGGGCGGTGGCTGCAGCCGTGAGCCGGAGGAGAGGATGCTATGAGTTGGTGATGGTGTAGTGAGGGTGGGACGACGAGGGAGGGGGAAAAGGACAGTGGGGAGCTAGACTGGACTAGAGGCAGGGGCGAGGGGACGAGCAGTGGCCATGGGAGAGGGAGGGGATCGGGCGGCGGTGGTGATCCATGGGAGAGGACAGTGAGGGAGGGGATGGGCGGTGGCGGTGCAGAGAGGGAGGGGGACGAAGAGAGAGGGGACATGGGATGGCAAAGAGCCAGAGCGGAGGGCAGAGAGGGGACAAATTACAGGCATATAAGGGTCGGAGGGCCGAGGGCCGAGGGGGCAGAGGGCAGAGGGGGAAGAGGCCGGAGGCAGGGGGGTGAATGGCAGAGGCCTGAGGGCAGAGGGCGAAGGCTGAAGGGCAGAGGGGGTGGAGGGTAGAGGGGATGGAGGCCCGAGGGAGTGGAGGGATAAGGGAGGAGGGAAGAGGGTGGCGAGGGGATGGGCGGCGAGTGGTGGAGGGTGGCAAGGGGAGGGGCGGCGAGGGCGGAGGACGGAGGGTGACGAGGGACAGGTGGTGGCGATCGAGGGATGCGGGTTGGGTTTCACAAGGGGAGGGGGTGGGGCAGTGCCAAAACTTCTTGTTAAATCCTAGAGACCGCCAAAGGCGGTCGCCCGCGTCAGGGGGCTCCAAATACTATTTCACAAGTAGTGATACTCACCTCAATTATTCAGACAATTTGAGCATTTTTTTCTCAACAACGAAATAAAAAATTGCTTCCCAACTACCCTACCCAAAAACTATTGTATCATGTCCCACTAATATATCAACAAAACAAGTCTAACATTGTAATCAAAGGGAGTTTTGTCAATGAATATTTTTCATTATTGGCCGAGTGTTTTATTCTTAATTGTTATTCTACCTCCTTTATATCTTATTTTTCCACATTGACATAACAAAATAAGTATCTATCATATATTAAAATGTTACTATTAATATGGTACATTCATTTTTAATCTCCTCTGAAATCTTATTAAAAAGGAAAATATCAATTGTGTGTACATGTAGACAATTACCTTCATAATGTGACGTGTTTTATTTTTCATAAACGGATATTATGAAAAATTAAATGGGCTATTTAAATTAATATAAAATAAATTTATGAAATAATTACCAATATTAAGATAGTATATGTTACTTATCATCATGAAAATCATGTTCTATATAAATCTATATCATCGCTCGTGCACACGTGTTGAATACCACCGCCAAAATGAGGTTGGATTTATTTTTCAATTATGCCTCAGGTGGATGTTCATAAGGGCCTAAAAATTGAATAAATATTTAATCTTGAAAATATTTATGATTGGATACAATTTAAATATTATCAATTCTATTTCTTTTTCTCCAAGTATAAAATCTGAAACATTTTTTAACTATACATATGAACAACCATCTCCATGAAACCTCAATATTAATTTTTCATGACTACCACACATAGTTTTTTATAAAATATAATTTTTTGAATAAATTTTACATTTAGAAATAAATTAAGACTGATAAGTTATTTGAAAATATCCTTTTTAAACATATCCAAAACACTAACATTTTGTGAGATTATACACTAAACAAAAAAATGGTCAATTTAAACATGACCTATTTAGTAACTAAAAAATTTACTAGTAATGATTTAAATAAAAAGAAATATTAATAGGGAAAAATAATACTAAGAGTGTAATTTATAAATCATATAAATAATATAATTTTAATATTAATTAGATAGAGGATATATAGAGCTATCTTAGACCTAAGGTAATAAATTTTCCATGAAAATATTCTTTATCATTATTTAAACTCAATATCATATATATCTATGATCCTCCAAATACTCAAATAATATTATAACATATTCATCAGTAATTGTTAAAATTCATTTTAAAATAATATTTACTTTGAAATTATTATTTTATGAAATGGATATTTTATACATTTATTATATGGGGTTTTTTTATTACCAAATGTTAAAATAATGTTTTTAACATATATGGTTTCAATTTTTTTCTTACCATTATAGCAATTTCATGTTATAATAATTTATTTAGATTTTAAAATTTATTTAATATTTATATCTTATTCAATATATTTATTTGATTAAAAAGTATATTGGTCCTCAGGATTATGTAAAAATGGTAAGTATTTTTATTTTGGGGTAAAATGATTTTTAGGGAATTCAAATAAAAATGTGATATATTTTAAAAATTTTCTTCATGATGCATCGATTTTGTAATATATATGATGCATATTGATCTCTATATTTCCCACGATGATAAGTCATCCTGATAAATGTCTCTAATTTATTAGGTAATGATGCAGTCCTAAAAAGAAAAAATGATGGACATATTAGGGATGGAAATTCTAATGGAATTAACATGTAGTTAGCTATTTTTTCAGGATTTGAACATTAAGTAGAAATTTGTTTTGAATTTAGTTATACTATACACATATATTATTCCTAAAAACTATTTATTAAAATAATCTAATTTCATGATGTTAAGAATGATTATGAAAATTTAAACATGAATGTTTTGTTTTTCAATAAAATATTTTCATGAGTTCCCACATTTCTATATATTCATTAATTGGATTTCATATTTTTACTTATGGTTTTAGAATATTTAATTTTATAAAATAAACATTTTCACATGAGGGAAATGTCATATTTTTTGGGATATATGTTTTATTTTGAAAATAGAAAAATCTCATCATAGGTTTTATTTTTTTATGAAACTAATGATATAAAATTATTTTTATATCAGATACCAATATATTTTTTTCTAATCTAGTGATATCAAAAAAATCATGCTATTTAAAGATAATAAGAAATAATAACGATTTCATGATTTCATATATGGTGGCTCATAACATATGATTCTAAAACTACTTTGGTGAAATATGGGTGGAAATATAAATTATATTTAAAAAAAATGTAAAATGTGTAGTGGTTTCCAATTGGTTATATAATTTTGATTATATGTATATTAAACAATAATGATAAAAGATCATAGGAATGTAAAAAATGTGAGATCCTTAGTATTATTGTCAAAATTATGGGTTGTTAAAGTAATAGCTAATAATATTTTTTATAAAATTTTCGGATATAAAAATACACCACACATTTATTATATTTAGTATAACATAGTCGTATTTCATACATAACCATCTCATACAGTTCTTATCAAAATAGAATGATCTGTCATTGTTGGATTTTCAAACCAAAATTTCATCCTCTCAGTTTTCATATCAAGAGGCTAAAAATTTAAAATCATTCACACAAGGAAAACGAAACCACAACTCAATAACCCATTAATATATCTTGACATTCACATCACTCTCAGAGTAATCCATTATTCTGAAAACACATTAAATATACAACCCAGGTTATTGCATAAAATATGTCGATACACAGTATATTTAGTATACTACTAATGAATATTTTTTAATGATATGGTTCAAACCTATTAATTATTTTATGCATATGATTTTTTTGAACTTATATTAAATTTTTTTGCTAGCCTACAGTATTATATTCATAATTTCAACATTAATTCATTCAAATAATTTACATGGTAGTTGAAAATAATATCTTATTTGTGATGTATTTGTATCTATAAGATGTATCTTAATTTATAAATAAATTCAATATAAAATTCAAGAGACATTAATTGAATGTTGTTTCCTATATATATCTACTTTATACCACAAATAATTATATCATTTATAAAATATATTACCCTAAATTGTACTTTTTATGATTTATTCATGTATATGATATGAAAAAATCATCCACATATGGAATCCATCATCTTATGGAAAGAATCTATTCTTGAAAAATAATCAGCAGTTTCTTTCTATAGTCTATACAAATCCTTTCTCAATTTAAAAATTTTTGAAATAAAATATCTAATAAGAAATCTGATTATTCTATTGATACACACATATTTATTTAAGAATCAATTTTTTTTTATTATATCCGTATTTAAATATCTCAGGTTTCATTTGTATAGACAATAACAAGAAGAGTTTAATATGTTTAATTCATTATATAGGTGATAATGTGTCATTGATATCAACACCATCAACCTGAGAATATGTTCTATAATCCAAACCCTCTATGTTTTATATTACATTTTCATTTTATCCAACACATTAATAAAGACCCAACTTTCTCAACAAACATTATGATTAAGTACTCTCTCCACAATAAAAAAATTATGATTTTTAGAAAAGTGGTGTAATTATTTATTATTAGATTTTATATATGATTCTAATTTTAATACCTCAACAAATTAATTGGGGTTTATCTCAAAAAATAGGGAACAATTCTTTATTATATTAACCCATCATGTCTGTGTCTGAGAGGATTGTCTTCAATGATATTACAGGGATCAAATTTAACACATTTCATTCATGTTTGAGCTACATGTTATAAGGACCTGACCATAAACATTTCAAAGACTTGAATTAATTTAATAATTCACATTGAGGATTGTGTCAGTATTAGAGATTTAGAGAATTAGTTCATAACTTATACATAAAAACTTGAATATTACAAGTAGAACCTTTTACTCACTATCCATTTTTCATAAAAAAACTTATTAGATAGAGATATGTTCACTTCCTTGATTTAAATAACATGACTTTACCTTAATCCCAAACAAAAACTTATTCATTATTAAGTCATATAAAAAGAATTTCAAAATAGGTTATGAGCATAAAAATGTCTATAATGGATACATAAAGAAGTAGCACTATTATTTTTTCAAGACAATAAGTAATCAATTAATACATTATCATAAAGTAATACCATTCAAATTTTAAAAGTAGCAAAAACAATTCTATGACTATATGATTATTTCATACCCTTTATTTAACCAAAAATTACCATAATGCCCATAGAAATAAAAATATAGAATTAAAAGGTAACTTCGGACCCAGACATACTAAAATGAAATAACCATATCGTCAATATCCACACATATCACTAAATAGAATAGACATACGACTGACTTCCATGCCCATTTCATTGGACGTTATAACGTAACCACCCATCCTTGGTTTTTTCATGGAACCACCCATTAATTTTTTTCACGTAACGACCCATAAAATTTCCAAGTACCATTATATAATCATCACACATAAAAGATATCAAATATCAAAATTTTTGTTACAAAATTTTATTTTCAGTAAAAAGAAATAATTTCATGATATATAAATAGTTAATCCACTTTAAAAACAATTTTCATTTCTAAAATACACAAAAAGGGAATAAGCGGTTTCATTATCCTTTTAAAACATTGTGGTTTATAGAAGAATCTGAATATCTGATAATGGTTATTGTGGTAGAAATGTTATTGTTGCCGCAAAATGGAAAAAAATTCATTTTTTCGATTAGTAAAACACTTAGTAGAAAATAATTCCTTTTAAATAATAGTAAATTTAAAAGGGTTTTATTATAAACCATTTAGTATAAGGAGGTGTATATTATCAAAATAGGCCTTAATTAAAGGAGATTGAGATGAAGTCCCTCACCATGTGGCCGACTTTTCATGTTCCTTATTTATATCATTGAATGTTAAACATAATGTAATTTATACATTCTTAAGAACATTTATCATGTTTATTATTTTCTTATATCACTTGTTACCGTGCTATAGCAATAATATAATTATTCATGTTCATATTGACTTTTTTGCCGATGTTCAGAACATGAGTCCAAAATGAACTTGTTATAATTAGAAATTGTTCATGTGATAAAATTTTCATTATATACATGAATGATATTAAAGATTTAGATATCATATATATCATATATATCTAGTATATATGCATTTCTAATAGCCCATATCATTTGGAGAAAAGAAATAAAATTCACCATTCAAGGAGATAGTAAGCTGTACGAATCCTGGAACACTAATTTCATTTCTATTTAATATATAAAGGAATGAAAAATTAATGATACATATATATATATTAAAATTATAGTATTATAGAATTTTTTATATATGTTACACATGTTCATTAATTCCATCCTTTATATGTTCTCTGTATAGTATTAACGAATCGTATCACTTCGAGGGGGTGGTAGTTAGCAATTCCACAAATAAAATTAGCATACTTATAAAACATGAAAAGCATAAATGTATGTTATAAAGGATTATTATAGAATAATAGGGATAAAATAAATATCATATATATCATATATAATTACAGTTCCATCATAATTTCCTCTGTAAGAGGTGGTATTAAAATAATGGACAATCATCGTTTCATGTGGTAGTGGTTCACCATCTATAGAAACAATACATTCTATACCCATTAGACGGAGGTGCGTGTAATTATAGTTCTAATACATCACATAAAAACCTTTTATATTTTTTATATTGGTTTTGTTATGAAAAAAAAATTAATAAGAAGAGAATATGGTGTGGAGAGGGAAAATAATACAAAGGAACGTGAGAGAAGACATTACCTCAATTCGGGTAACTCCATTTGATTTAAGATTAAAGGCCTTCTTGAATTTACTTATGCACAAGTTAAGGCTTCTAGGAGGAATAGAGTGATGTTTGAGGCTTATTTGGGCTGTTATTGGACGATCCAAGGGGTATTCAGTGGCGTGATTAAGGTTTAGAGGTGGTGCATTTTTATAAGAGGGAGAGTGGGTTTTTTTAAAAGTTTTAAAAAATATTTTATCATAAACAGAATTTCGATTTTGAAATGGTCCAAAACTCATTTAATTAAAATATAAGATGATTATTGTTCTAAATACTGTCAACAACTAGTTTTTAGAAATGTTTTGGTTTCCAATTTAACCTTAACGTTTATCTTTAACCATTAGTTAACTTATTTGACTCTTACCATGTCTTCTTGTATATTCATAATATATAGATAATATAGTTAATATAAAATTCCAATATAACCTAATGTTGTTCATTAATGACATGTTCAAAAAAAATTAAGTCATTTTACATAATCATAAATTTTTAAGACTATTATATAATTTAATAAAAAGTTATTTGTGTTTAAAACTCTTTTGTGTCAATTTTTATACTATTCATATCATGATTTTTTAAAAACCCATTACAAATTTATTCATTCTAAAAAATTTATTAATTCAAATATACAAATTAAAATTAAACCCAAATATTTTTTATAGGCATAAAATGTTTTTAAGAATATTTTTATATTTATAATCTCATTTATTTAAATAATTTTTTAATAAGGTAATCACTACGTCATTGTTTTGTCAAAAATTAATTTATTTAATTGAATCCTAAAAATAATAAATAAAATACCATGATTTATTTAATCTTTTTATATTTTTAATGAAAATTTATAGTCAAATATTTCACTTGTTTATCAACATATAAAAATTAGATTACAATAAGCTACTTTTGTATGTAACAATTTTGTTTACTTTAAATTAATTTTTATAAAATGTCATTTTGAAATCCATGTGGCTCTATGGGGTCCCCTAATCGACCCAAAGACACCCATAATCAGATGTATCTCATCCAATAGGACAAGAACACATTTTAGGGTAATTTTATATTTTTATAATATTATTATTTACCCTTATTTACTATACTTAACCCTTATCCACAGAAGATAAAATATTTATTGAACTTGCTATTCATAATGTATATAAATTAAAGGTACCTATTTACACAATTTAGACCTCCTGATTCCAAATATGGAATTCATTTTTTGAAATTCAAAACACAGAAATTTGAAAATCTAATTTAAAATTAAATCCAGTTGTCAAAGCCAAAAAAGCGTGTTTTTAAAAATTAAAAACTACCAAAAGATTGACTTGTGTTTATATCCAATTTCAATGTGAAATTAATTATAATGACCAAAATTGGATTAAATAATAAAAATATAATCCATTTAATTTATAAAACCAAATAAAATTACAATTTAACTATATAAATAAATTATATGAAATGGCCGTTTTGAATTAATTTGCAATATTTTTCACAATTCATTAAGAAATGACCTTTAGCAGAAAAATTCCAAATTTTCAAACAAAAATTTTTTTTTTGTTCTTTTTATGAATAAGACAATTATTTTGTAAAATATTACATATAATGGTTACAAAAACAAGATTTAAAATGGGTTATTCATAGAAATGTGGTAAATGGGCCATTTAAAAAATATTAAATTCTTACATTCCTAAAAGGTGTTAATTAATTTTTTATGCCTCTAAAATATATTAGATAAATGTAAAAACATTTAACAATAATTTGAAATAATAATCTAGTTAGATATGTTCATTATCAATAACACAACGTTTATGCGTTAACTACCCTTTAAAATAATAATATTGTTATTTTATTTTATTGTATAACTAAAAGATGTGTGAAACATAAGATTTCAAAGAAACCCATTGTTGCGTGATGAGTATTCTAACAGAAAAATTGTCCTATTTAACATAAAATTAATATCATATTCATTTATATGAATTGAAATGAAAAAATTATTATTATATAAATACATGGTTAATTACAGCTTTCCCCCCTTTTAAAAATTGTGTACTTGCAATATTAAAATGGGGTTTGGAAACATCATTCAATGTCCCACATCCGAAAACGAGTAAATAAAAATATCACATTAAAATAAATATATAGATGACAAATGTTTACTTGAGATAACCCATACAAGGGTTCCATGTAAGAAAAAATAAATACAGAAAGAAAACAAACCATCGTGTTTTGATGGAGAGTGATTGAAAACAAGCTCTGGAGAAAGTTAACAACCAAAATACCATAAACATGTGATGGGTTAAATAGTCATTGATTACCTAGTATGATGAGTAAATAGACAAAATTTTGGGGTTTTCCTCCTTTTCATAACGTAGAAAACTTTATTTATTATCTTGACTAATAACATAAGGAAACAAACTTACTTGTCATATAGACATTGAATCTTTAATAAATTTAGAACAAAAACTCATATTTTTTTTATAAATGATGAGTATTCAAGATGATTAGGGCATATAAAAAAGAACTAGAATCATTTTCTATTGAATCAAAAAACCCAAAAAAGATTAATGATATATTTCCAATGAATTTATAAATAAACCAAAACCAAAATGTTTAGTACGAGAACAGATAATCTCCCAATGGGTAATCCTTTATAAAAATAAGTACAACTATTAATCTCTAAAATTATAAAAACAGTACCCGAAACTCCACAAAGACCATTCAATACACAACTGTCATTAAAATTATTCAATATAATTCAATCTTCACTTGAAACCCAAAATTCAGAAGAATTTAGTCACAGCCTTCCATAGTAAATCGTATCATTTATCGGCAAATAACCTTGAATAATATTAATGTCTCACAATGATATATAATTAACCTAATCACATATTCTCTTGGACAGGATAATAATTTCCATAAATATCCCAAATCACCATATTTACACAATAAGAACATATTTTATTCCAAAATAATTTTTCAACCATTACTCCAAAAATGAGATCCTATATTGTTCTATTTTCCTTATGCATAGATTTTTTCTAAAAGAGAGATCATATTCCAAAATAACTTTTGTCACTTAATCACCAAATCATTTTTATATTCTAAAGATATCAATTTGATAAAATAGATGTTCCCAAACCCAACATATTCTTGATCCATAATATCTATTAACTAAAATTAATTAGTCATACTATTTAGAGACTTAATATAGTCTAGTGGTATGTGATAAATCCTAATCACATAATGGTTCTGGGTTTGATTCCCGCATCACTGTCTGATGCGACAAGTTCTCACACTGTCTTCATGTTTCCATTTTACAGAAACCTTAAAATTATAATAAAATTAACCAAATAAGGTAAAATACTTAAAAAATACAAAACATGTGTTAACCTCAATGTTTATTTCATAACTCACATTTTGCATCCCAAAAACTAATAACTCGTTATTTCCTCAAAATAAATATCACATGAACCCATATAGTTATCCATTATGTCCACAAAATTTAAGATAATTATTCCTTGAATAACATTTTAATATATGAAACATTAGGGTTAAAAATACTAGAAAACATCTTCCAAATTAATAATATAATTAATACATTTAAAGATATTATCATCCTTATATCCAACATAACTCTTCAATTTCTCGATATCTTTGTCATAGAAAATTCTTTATTACCCATTATCTATGTATTTTTATCTTATTATTTTATACATAATTCCTAAAAATAAAATCATGAATATTCTCCTAATGTTGATGTAATTTCAAAACATGAACTAAGAAATAATCCATACCTTTCATAGGAAATTTTATGTTTCTTCATCTTCAATAAAATGGAATTATGAATTGGTAAACATATACATGTTTGATCCTAATGATGTTGTTCACAAAGATTTTTAAAATGACATATATTTGTATAATAAACATGAACCCCAAATTTGAAACAATCAATTGATCCTTCGGAAAGAACTTCTTTCCCCTTCTAGGACTCAACTTGGAGATTCCTTTTTTCCATGGAAGTTTATTGCTTTATGACCTTTATTACCACATCTAACACATGTTCTCATCCCTTGGAAGAATTTTCCTAAGTGTTACTATTAACATCCTTGACACATAGGACTTTTAATATACATACCTTTATTATTATTACCTGAACTCCCATTTGTATTCATTTTTCAGATATATGATGCCTTAGAAAATTCAGAAAAGGTTCAAGTGGTCAATCATAAATCCGGAAAGATGGTTAATAATAACCCCATGGGTTCTCATTGTATTTATAATTTCATTTGGTTGATCATTCAGAAAACCACCATAGTTTCCTTCACATCTATTGTTACTTTGGTGCCTACTAGGTCAGTCCATTTACTAAAACAAAAAATGACACTGTGAGTATATTAGAAAAATCATCATATAATATCTTATGAGGAGGGTAAACACTATCATATACATATTCATGTTATATTAAAATCATTAAATTTATCTAAAATAACTAAGAAACATTACAATATACTAATAATTTTTTTTATTTCACTTATGCTTAAATAACAACCTATCCTCTAAAGTTATCTAAACCAACCACTAATACCAACTATAATTCCCCACCCTTAAACAATAAATAATCTTGAATTATGTTAATAATTCATATTGAGGATATTTTAAGGTGTATTTGTAAATATAATTAGGTCCTAATATATTCATAATTGTTGTAATATTACAAGTATACACTTCCACTCACTATAGACTTGTTTTATAAAGAAAAAACTCTTTAAAAAGAGAAATGTTTAGTTCCATGATTTAAACAACATGACTTTTCCATGATCCCATACTTGACTATATGCTTCCTTATGTTCTTTAAAAACATTTCAAATCATGGTATGAGCATAAAATTCTCAGTAAAGGATACATAAATATGGAAAACTCTTATTTTTTAAAAAAAACAAGTAAACCATGAATACTTTATCATAATGTAATACATATCACCTTAAAAAAGTATTGAAAACACTTCACTGAAATTAAACTCATTTCAAACCCTTTTTGTAAATGAATGATTTCCATAATTACCATAGAATGAAACAAATTTCATATAATGGTTCCTTTTGATATAAAAAACTGAAATTGAAAAACCATACTGTCTACTTACATACATATCACTAAATAGATTAGACATACAACTGACTTCCTTACCCAATAAATAAGAGGTTATAATATAACCACCCTTCCTTGGTTTATCATAGAACCACCTGTCATTCGATTTATCATGTATTCACCCATCAAATTTCCAAGTACCATTATATAATCACCACACATAAAAGACTTAAAATATCATCAATCCAATCATAAAAATTCATTTTCAATCACAATAAATAATTTGAAGATAATAAAATAGTAAGTCCAAAATCAAAACCATTTTCAATACCAAAATATACAAAAAGGTAATAATTATTTTCTTTTTTCCTTTTAATAACATTATGACTTATAGAAGAAAACAAATATTAGATAACAGTTGCGGCGGAAGAAAAGTCATTGTCCATGAAATATGGTAGAAAATTCCATTTTTCGTTTAGTAAAACACTTCATAGAAGAAGATTCCTTTTGAAAAATAGTAAATGTAAAATGTTTTATTATAAACCCTGTAAAAGAAAGAGGTGTATAGTATCAAAAAATGCATCAATGAAAGGTGATTGGGATGAAGTCCCTTACGTTGTGACTGACTTGTCTTGTTTGTTCTTTATCTCCCTTAATAATAAACATAAGGTAATGAATACATTCATCAGAACCTTTTTCAATTTTTTTATTCCTTTTAGATAACTTATTTTATTTCTATAAAAATCATAAAATTATTGTAGTTCATGTCAGTGGCTTTGTTGATTTTTGGTACATGAGTCAAAAATGAAATTATTATAATTAACAAAAATTATTGTGGTAGAAATTATATTATCTCAATAATGATATTCTATTTTTATATATCATATATAAAATATGTATCCATTATATATTTCTTTATAATAGTATATAACAATGGGTGACAAGAAATTAAAATCACCATTCATGGAGATGGTAAATCGTACTTACGCATGAACGCTACCATAATTTCTATTTCCCAGTTAATGGAATAAAAACATAATTATACATAGTTATATTAGAATTCCGATATAATATCATTTTTTATATATGTTCGATATGTTCTTTAATTACAATATTTAGACATTCCATGTATAGCCTGAACACGTCATATCATTTTGAGGGGACAGTAGGCCGCACATTCTCAAATAAAGTTATCATATTTATACAACATGAAAAGAATATAGTATTTATATAAATGATAAATAAAGAAGAATAGATAAAAAATATGATATATAAAATATATAATTAAACATCCATAATTTTGGGCACCATAAGAGGTGGTATAATAAGATTAAACAATCATCGTTTCGTGATGCAGAAGTTCACCATCCACAAAACATTATGTTTTATACCCAATTAGATGGATTTGCGGGTATGTTTAGTTCAAATAATTCTCATAAAAACCCTAGTATATATAGGATACTAATGTTTTTATGTAAAAAAATAATAATAATAACATAGAGAGTGGAGATGGAAAATAATGGAAAGGAACATCAGAGACGACGTTACATAAAATCAGGTAACTCCTTTCGATTTAAGCTAAAATAAATTATTTAATTGCCTTCTACCCAAGGTAAGGATTCTAATTGGAAAAAAGGGGAGTTGGGTGATTATTTGGGAAGAGGTTGTATGATAAAATGGACATAGAGAGGTGTGATTAAGGGATAGAGGTGGTGGCCTTTTATAAGAGGGTGGATAGGTACTTTTGGAATGTTAGAAATATTATATTATTATAAACTGAATATCTATTTTCAAAAGGTTGTTAACTAATTTAATTGGTTGATAATATGAGGTTTGGTTTAAATCCTTCCAAAAAATATTATTTAGAAATTTTTGGGTTTCATATTTAACAATATCATTTTTCTTTACCCATTAGTTAACATATTTGACTCTAACCATGTCTTCTTATATATTCATACTATTTAATTATTATAATTAAACTAAAATGACAATAACACATAAAGTGGTTTATTAGTGATATTTTAAACCTTATCTAAGTAATATAGACTAATCTTAGATTTTTATGAATGTAATATTATTTAATAAAGTAATATTTTCTTTTAAAACACATATATATCAATTTTTATACTATTCATATCATGAATTTTTAAATATCCATTACAACTAAATTATTTCTAAAAAAAATTATTAATTAAAATATATAAATTAAAAATCATCTTCAAAATTATAGGATATCAAAAATTGTTTAAAAATTAATTTATTTTAAGGTTTACAATCTCATTTATTTATATCAATCATTGATAATAAAATCACTACATCGTCATTTTGTCATAAATAAATTTATTTATTTGATGTTTAAAAATTATCAATAAAATGACATGATTTAGGGTATATTTTAACATTTATAATTATTATTTATAGTCTAAGATTTCACTTATAAATCCACATATAATGTTTTTTACTAAAAGATAAATGTTCATGATAAATTTTTTGTTACTTTGAATATATTTTTATAAAATATCTTTTCACATCCAATGGGATCCATGAGGTTCCAAAATTTACCCAAGGATAGCCATGGTCATAAATATCTCATAAAATATGGCTACACCATGTGTTAGAAGAATTTAATATTATGATAATATTATTTTTACCCTTATTTACCATATTTACCCTTAAACCACAGTCAATAAAATATGTACATAAGTTACTATTTATAATGTATAAAAATAAAAGGTACATGTTTAAAAAATGTGTACCTGCTAATTCCAAATATAAAATAAATTTTTAAAAATTAAAAACACAAAAATTACAGAAATTAATTTAAAATAAGCTCTCATTATCATAACCAAAAAGCATGTTTTTTAAAAGTAAAAACTACCAAACGATTGACAGGTGCTACTGTCCATTTCCAAAGTGAAATTATATCTAATAACACAAATTGGATTAAATGATAAAAATAATATTCAATTAAACATTAAAAAAATTAAAAGTACAATCTAACTATATAAATAAATTATATGAAAATACAGATTTGAGTTAAAATGCGGTATTTTTCATTATTCATTAAAAAATGAACTTTATCATAAAAATACAAAAATTTCTTCCAAATATTCTTATTTATTTTACACTAATGAGGAAAAATTTTATTTTTTCAAATAAAACATATAAAAATGACAAAAAATGATATTTAAAAATGGATCTCCATCAAATGGTGGTAAATTAACCTTTTAAAGAATTTTATGGTATTTAATGCTTAAAACCAGATTCATTATTATTTTAATCTTATAAAATCAATTTAAAAGATGTAAAAAAAATTACAAACATTTTTAATTATAATATAGTTAGTTATGTTCATCCACGAAAATACAATGGCTTTACATTAACTACCATTTTTAATTTTGTTATTATTATTTTATTTTTTTAATATAACTCAATGTTGTGTGCTATTTAAGATTTCAAGGAAACCCATTATTGCATGTTGACTGTGATATTGGAAAAAGTTTCATATTTAAAATAAAACTAATATCTTATTCATAAATATTAATAAAAATTAATAATGTATTATTATATAAATACATGGGCTGTTAAACAGGTGCACTTAATTATGCACATATATTAATTTATAATTAATTTATAATTTACAAATACTCTATTTTTTTGAGAAACTCATAAATATATATTATTTTCATTATCTTATTCGAATCCATTATCTAAGATTGAAATAAAAAAATCAGACTTTTCTTCATTATTAAATATATTTACATCAATTTTATCATAAATATTATCGAGCGTTTTATTGGATAACATGTATGCCTTACTCATTAATAGATATCCTAGGAAAGTATATCTATAGATTTAGACATCATATTTTCTATTATTTATTCCTTTTAGTGGATAAATGACCTAGTGGCAACCAAGATTAAAAACTGATATAATTTCCTTTTTTCCACATTTCAAATGTCATTTTACCTAAACATTGACAATATAATACTCTATTATATGTATACATAGAGCCTCATATAACATATTTTCAATATTGACAATGAGTTTCTTCTATATATCAACAGTATGTTTTATAAATTTTTATACATGAGATTTCCTCTTTTCATAAAACTGTTATATTAGGGGCATCTAATAAAACATATGTCCAATTAAATTTCATTTTTTTGAAGAAAAATTTAAACATCTTATGAATTGTACTCTATTCAATTATCAAATCTATGTATTTAACTATTCAAACAGATTAATTTTATACAGTTTTTTAAAACCTTTCTATGAAATCAATAACTTATATATTTGAATATTTGATTAGGAAACAAACCATTTTGTTGGTCATATAAAAATAAGATGAGAATGATATAAAATAGTTTCTAATATTTTCAAAAAAAATTGTGTGACAAAAATTTACGCCCAATATTTTTCTAACCTATATTAATGTTAGGAATATCAATTTTTTCTCCATATAATGAAAAGTTATCCATAATCTTTTGATTAATGAGATATATATTTGAATTAAAAATTATTTTCTTCTTCAAATATTTGATGAGATGAATTTCTATTTTCATATACCTTATATAGACGACCATTTATCATCAAAATATTTATCACACAATTACTAAAAATTCAATTAATGTTATTTCCCACCCAACATCATGTTTCTTTCAAAAATTATTCATGAAGAATGAAAATAGTCAATAAATTATAAATAACCCCATAAGTAAAAAATTGGTTATATTTCAATATTTACTATATATTCATGTATTTCAACATCTTTTTATCATTAAATTTCCATCGTTTTAAAATTAAAATTTATATAAACTATACTCTTCAAAATTATCAAAAAATTCATTTTAATAGTGAAATGATATGCTCACTCACTACCTATAATATTGGTGTTGTTAATCATTAATTTTGTTGCTGTAATTTTAGAAAAAATTTCTTTCGCAATATTCATTAATGACTACTAATGTATTCCTAAATTATTTTAGTGATTTTATGGTCTCTTCTGATTTTCACATGCATAAGATATCATATTTATTTATTTTAATTCATTATGAAAATAAATATTTTAGAGTGAATTGAATTTGTTTTTAATTATTATATTTTATTTTAACATAAATAGGATGATATATACATTTTATTCTAGTGAACTAATGTTTAATGGACAATGTTTTAGTAATTAAAATTGAAACTAATGAATAAATTTCTTCTTTGTAGGATGTGTATTATCTGACACGCATTTTTAACATCCAACATCTTATGAAATTATAACTATCATAGTTTCACCATTTTAGGATACTGTATGTTAATGAAAAATGAAGAATATGCACTTCATCTATTGAATTAACCAGTTTCTCTCGTTAATCCTAAGATCTCTTACATTTCAAATCCAGATTTATTTTTTATGTTCTCTATGGTTGGGAATATTAACCTATTTATTTCATTAATATAATCATAAATTTTATAGAATTTTCATTAGTTGGTAGATATTAAAGAAAATACTTGTATTACCCATTCCACCCAGACATAAAAAACCGACCATTTCATTTATTTATCTTATTCATTATTTTAGCCTCTCATTTATGACATCATATAATTTTTTTTTAAAAAAAATATTCATACAAAATATAATGGATTTAGTCTCTAAATATGTCTTCTATTGTAAGGATATGAATTGATCCATGAAAGCTACAATAATATTCAAATTTTAATTAAATGATATACAATAATCATCAATGATTTTATCTTGTACTGAAATAATTAATTTATAAATCACAAATTCATAAAATATGGTATTATTTTTTTCATGTTATTCAAATATTTCATTATTATTATCAAATTATATTTAAATTTAATATTTATATATCATTTACTCATTTAATAATACTCTTTTTTTATTTTCTTATTTACTTGTAAATAAATATATTCATTATCACCTTTAAAATCTACTAGATGGTGTGAATGTCCCACTAATTTTTCATCAAATTATATATATATTAGTCTTATCCATGGAATTTATCATTTCATACCCAATTTTTGATAAAAACCAATTTTAGTAACAATTAATTGGTTTTATCAAAAATCACCATTTTCATTTCTAATAAAATATTTTCACTAAAGCATATTTTCATATAAATTTCTAGAATTGAATTCTCTAATATGATGAATGTTTGTATTTTTAGGGGGTGAGAATCCACACTCATAATCTTCTTTATAAAACCACATTGGAAAAGATTTAGTGACATGTCCAACATTCTTATAGGAGGATCATGGTAAAGGTAATGATCATCAAATCTATATTACCGTTTTAAGAATTACTTTCAATATAGAATAAGAAATAATGAAATAAACCATCTTAAATTTTTATATGAAAAATTATTTTCGAATAAATTATATTAATTTAATATAGATAGATGAATCCTTTCAATTGCTCTATCATTTTACATATTACATATATAAACTCTAATTTTTGTATAAATCATTAATAGATATATCTTTATAACGTATTTATTCAAGTGCAGAAATATTTTGATTCTAACTAGGTTCAAATATTAATATATTATTTTATTCAATATAATAAAATTTTATTTCCTCAAAAAGTCCTTATAAAGTACAACATAAAATTAAAAGATTGGTAAAGAGAATCAAAATTTCCATTGGAATTCATTTTAAAATAATCATCTTTATTTTCTAGCACATTCAATTTTTATTATTTCACTTTTCCACCACCTTTATAAATGGTTGTAATTGTATGTCAAAAAATTTATTTCTTAGATATTTGTTCACTATTATATAACTTTTTATAAAGGACACTTGGTATAGTATTTTTACTCTAATAATCATAATTTACAAAAATCGTATTATCATTCATCAATTATCTTCTTGTTAAGAATATAAACATAACATGATCCATTATAAAGTATATATGAATTATAATAAATGATAAGTAATATGTTTTAATTTTATTAAAAATAATATGAGAACATACTTTATCATTCACAATGTTATCCATGATAGCAGAATCTATTCAATATTATTAATATTTAATGTATGGCATTGATTTCATAGGTTATACCTGATAAGACAACTATTATTTTTAATCAGGGTTGAATTAGGGTGTTTATAAATTTCTTCTTTATATTAGATTAATGTGATAATGGATTCATGTTAGTAAAGAATCATAGGATTTTATTGGCCTAGTAAATAAAGTTTAAAATAATATGTTATTCTGATCAATGTTTTTTATATAGTTCACTCGTAAAAGGATATATCCAAGGAGCACATATCAACTATGTGATTATATTCCAATTAACCACTACTTCATGGGTATGCTTAAAAATATTTTTTTTTGATCTCATTGCTCAGAAAATACAGAAACCACTTATTATCTTCTATGATATGATTTCATTAGGGATAAAAAGATGTAATTGACACATTGGTCAAACTCACAATCATTCGATCAATGAATCAACACAAAATAGTGTATGCATTTTAAATAATTTTTTGTTATTAAAATTTTAAATATTAATTTTTATTTATAGTATGAAGTTTATATATGAATTATAAATATTTATGTATCCCTCCATATCACCTTAGGAATTTACAATAAGTTATAATTATAATAAAATTCATTTCTCTGAAAACTTGTTGTATATGAAACACTGAGTATAAAAAAACACACTACTATATTAAAATATTATTCTTTAAATGTGGATTATATAACCTAGATGTTATGTTTTTATATATATAGAGAATAAAATATACTATTAAAAATATATTATTTACAATTTTTCATTGGGAATATATTAATCATGAATAAAAATACAAATAATTTGAATAAAAATGAAATATGTTTTGAAAAATTGATTATGTGTGTATTCAGTTTTTCTATTAAAATTAATAATTTAATATTTAAAACTTCTATAAATTTATATTTATAAAATTAATTAAGTATTTAAATCATAATATCAAAAATTAATTTACCTCTATTTTTTTGGGATTTTTCAAAAATAACTTTTTTTTCTAAATATTGAAAAATAATGATTTTTATAAATTAATCATCCTCTACACTATATAATTTATAAGACCCATTTTATTTTAGAAATTCATTTAAGTTTTTTATTTCATTTGTTTCATAATAATCCAATTTAGTTATTTGTATTAAAATATATATTACTTTTTATTAAAAACAATTTATACTGTTTCTGATTTTCCTTTGGAAACCATTTTTTAGTCACTTATACATGAATAATTATAAATTAAATTATGCCAAATTAATATTCTAAATTTCTTAAAAAGGATACAGTATTTTTAAAAGAAATAATTAAATTTATATTATATTTTCTACACAATTTTTAGTAATAAATAATTATTAAAACTATCAAAATTAATTGTGGCAACTAAAGTTAAAATGAGTTTATCGGTCATTAAACTAAGAAAAAAGGGTTAAAAACTACATGACCCATTACAATTATTAAATAATGTATATATTTAGACCTTAGTTTATCGTGTATCAATATGGATCAATTTTTTATCCTTATGAATTGTGAATACTATGAGGGTAATTCATTATTTTCGATAATACAAGTGTGCCATCTCCCCTGCATATAAAAGGACACCCATCTCCTTTACTCAAAACACATCAAAATCCAATTCATTATCCTAATAAATGACAAAATATATGCCAGTTATACCATTAAACAACGTATTGGTTTTCTAACATAAATATAACTAAAAAATACTTCTTTTTCAAGCATTAAGTGGCCATCAATGGAAGAGGTAACATTATTAAACTAACATTTTTTTATTTTTTCATCTATCTCTTACAAATAATATTAAATAAAAATAATATAAAATCACAAATATCAATATTTTATTGATATTGTTTTTCTAATTTCATAACATATATCATTCCCATTTTCTATGAAATGGGAATGATACTCATTAATTGTATCTACGATGGACTACCTCCACCCGAACTTATGTAACTCATATTTTATCTACACATATCCATTTTAGATATAATTGGGTATTTAATATATATATATATATATATATAATATTTATGGTAATACTATAATTATATAATTAAAATATCACATGTAAATTCTAACCTTTCATTCCATCTAAAATATGATAGGGTCGCATTGTTGTCTACGACAAACAATCGCCTTATGATGTGAATTTTTTTCACTTGTTATAACATAAAAGGTATTAAATAAATTTTTAATGAACATATGTCATATATATTAAAATATATTTTCTTATTAATATTAATATTTCCTCAACATCATTACCCATTCACCCATTATGAACTCATATCGTCTCTTGTGTATACGTACTATATACCATCTCCATGAATCAATGTGATGAATTTTTTATGAATTACATTAATGAAGGGCCACAAATATATATATATATTTATTGAAAACAAATCTTTATAATATTAATATAATTCATCATATGAGGTAACTATTTATTATTTTCATGATCTAAAACCATGACGATAAATAATCAATGGAAAAACAAGGAAATGATCACCAGAAACCCTAGTATTATATCATTATTGTTAAAGACTGTGTTAAAATATGTTACAGATAGATAATATATGATATAATAAATAATAATATATTTCTATTATAAGTTATTACCACATTTTAAACAATCATACATGATTTGAAGTTGATTTTAACAATAAGAAATATGTGATTTCATAACAATTTCTATTTCACTAATACATAATCCATAATATTAACATATTAACATTTATGGTTTGTATATACTATCTCATTGATGTATTTAAAATTAATACATATGTACCAATAATGTGAAACATTAAGAAACATTTTATTCTTTGAAGCCATTACAATTTGAAAGATACAAAATTCAAAAGAATCTATATTATAATTAGACATTCGATTAGATTTTTGTTCATGGTGATAAAATATTACCATTTCTCCTTTATAAGGTCCATATAATTTTTTATGTTGTTCATTTTTATGTTTATTGTATATTTTCTTCCAAAAATTCATCTATTTTTTACTTAGAGAAAGAAAAAAATTCATTAACAGAAAACCAAATATATATCCCATTAACTCTGATATTTTTTTCCGTACCCATATTCTAAAAATTGTGTTACAATATTTCATTAATTTAATATAATTATTTATTAATGATATTTTATTATATACAATAACATTATAAAATTAATTAAAATTACACATTCTACAATTTTTCTTAATGTTTCATTTTTTATAAAAATTAAAAATGAATGTTATTAATGTTAGTTACGATAATATATGACCCCATATCCTAGACTATTTTACAAAATATATCTTATTATATTTATTTTCAATTTTTTTAAAAAGAATAATATTTTATGAAATAATATTTTAATTTATTATTTGAATCCATATTAATTCTCTAAATGACATGAATTTATTAAAGAAAGCTATATTCATGATGAACTAATGGACACCTATCATTTCATTATTAATTTATTTATTATTAACATTATATAAAGATAAAAAATTTATCTTTATTATTTTTAAATAGCAATAATATATCTCTAATATATCCATATTCATTTTATCAATATTATAAATATTTTCAAAAAAACATAAAATATGTACAAAAGTTTTTTTCTTTGAATGTTATTTAATTAACTGGGTGAATATTAATAAATGTGAATTGTTATGTAAATATTTATTTTTTATGATAAGTATTATTAAAAATTAGTTAAATATATTATTAAATATATGAGGTGTTATTTGGGAATGTAATGTTGAATAGGGCCCATAATTACAAAACACCTCAATGCATTGATTTCTCACATGATAAAAATCACTATTTAAAATTAAATGAGTTTTTTAAATAAAAATTATTATCTTGTGAATGATCCTAAGAGTAAAAATATCATTATTTTTATTCTCATGACATCTAATAATTAATCATTTAATTCATTTAGAATATATTTATTAAAATTTCAATGATATTTTTTCATTGATATTATATCTTAATGTATTTTATTTTATATTTATTGATTAAATAGAAAGTGTTTTAAATTATTTACCCTTAAAAATTGATAATTCATTATATAATAAAGATATTAATCTTGTTGATTATGTGGAA
Source organism: Viscum album (assembly GCA_963277665.1). Classification (NCBI taxonomy): domain Eukaryota; kingdom Viridiplantae; phylum Streptophyta; class Magnoliopsida; order Santalales; family Viscaceae; genus Viscum; species Viscum album. Next base: position 1,311,764,258 of record OY728126.1, on the reverse strand, counting down.
TCTTTTTTCAGTTAATTACTTTACCATATTTATTTATCCTTATTGATTTTGAAAAAAATAATATGTATGTAATAATAAATAAGAATTTCAACTGACAATAAAATTTTTCCTTTCCCTATGATTTGTAGAATAATTATTTTAATGGGTTCAAGGATGTATAATGTTCTATATTACTATTTTTAATTTTCAATTACTTGTGTAAAATGATCAAAAAGTATGAATCCAGTTCTCTAAAACCACTAAATTAATCATTCAATTGGAATTTTACCACATTTATGTATTCCATCATAACAAATTATATGTGAGATCAATTTTATTAGAGTTAGAGTGATTATTGTTTGTACAAGTAGAATTTTAGTAGAACCCTAGAAAATTAGATTAACGAAAACTAATAGTTGGGACTAAAACCTTATGATATAACATATTGATATGTATATAATAACATATAAATGTTTTGGTGGAAAGGATATTATTATGTCTTTACTAGAAAAAAATCCATATATGGATACAGAAACTCGGGGGGGGGGGGGGGTACAGTGGTTATGGGAAGGAGAAAAGAAACGATGTTATTTAGGTGGTGTAGGGTTCAATTATGGGTAGTCCTCTCATAGGATAACTTCTCCTCCCTCTTGGATCCACTTGTATTATTGGGTCACAAAATTCCTTACATGATTGGGAAAATGAGGTGCATCCCACCAATGATGATGCATTATTATTTTGAACCATCGTTGATTAGGTTTTCCTCCTCCAGGATTCCCTATTATCACAACTACCAACAACTCCTTCACAAAGGGGCCTCTCTTCGGAATGTTATCTTCATGATGAGGGGGTTCCCTTGTGTTGATGGTTTGAAATTCCCACACCTTGGGATTACCATAAATGTGTGAAATACTTTTCTAGATTCTACAATTGTATGTGGTTTGGAAACATATGCACTTAGGTATAATAACCATGAAAATATTTGGTCATGTATATCATGGCTACCATGTTGGTGTATGGTGAATGTTCTATTACGTTGCACCTGGTTTTTCCCTCCTGTGGTATTTTCTTATTATAATATTCATTTTAAATATAAACAATTCTGATTGATTTGAGAATTATGGTATCCCCATAAAAAATAATTATACGCTTACAAGATTAAATATGAATATATTTTTTATTTATGTAAAATGATACACTAGATATAGTGTTATTAATTATCATTCAAATTCATAATTTTATTTTCTATTATAGTATATCATATTATATATAAATGATTCCTATAAAAATAATGGTATCAATACCTATAGCCAATAAAGAGATCTCCATACTGAGAAATCCAATATTTCATGTATTAGAAACAAGATGATCATAGCCATATTAGATAAACTATAATGATCCTCTTATTAACATTGGAATGGGATTGCAATGAGTAATTAAAAGGTGTAAATTTACTTCCCCAAGAAACCAAAGGTTGTCAATAAATGATGAAGTGTTTCAAAGCTAGTGGGGGACTATTTGACCATTAATTTCTAAAATCAACAACCCAAAAAATCATCCCCAAATAGCTCATTACCTGATGCCTGAATGAAACTATGAAATTTCAAATCATTGTATTTAAAACAACCATCCAATGTATTCTATAGTGGATAAAAATTGACACAAAAGTAAATAGTGTAATGAAGATGGGTAAACTCTAAGATGACAGCAAGACTTTACACTCCACAATATCCATGCTCTAACATCACAATGTAGTCCATTGTATCAGGACTTGGTGTAAAAGAGGTGTGGCAAATTACCATTCCCATATCTTGTAAGGCGACATCTATAAAAACACCATAATTCCACAACATGGGTGAGTATAAAACATAGTAGGTTTTCCCAATGAATTTCCTATTAATGCCACTAGGAGAAAACAGTTAACACATTATATAAAATATTTTATATAACACAATTTAACAAAATAGTTTATAACTAAATATAAAAGAGTTTGAAAATGAATAATAACTAAGTGAAAATAAAAGTAAATTAACATAATTTTAATCAAGTTATTATCCATAAAATAAAAAATTCAATTCATATAGACAAATCTGATTATTATTTTGGTATACCCATTCAATAGTTTTCAACGCACCCACATATGCATGATTTGTTCGAAAATTCTATACTCATGAGTGGTCTCTTGTATAATCACATTATGTCCCACTAACTCCCACCTCTGATCCAGGGTTGGGTATTTTTACCCCAATGGTACATGTCCCTTATTCAGGGACTGTTATGAATGAACTCGCACCAACACCATGTATATAAAATATTTTCATTAACATAATAAACCACATTAATAAAACTGAAATTTTATTGAAAACCAATGCACAAAAAATTTGATAAGTTCATTTAATTTCAATATAACATTCCCTTTCATTGAATACATGTAATCTAATTCATGTGACAACATTCTAGAAAAATAACCATTTTAAAATCACTGTATAAAAAGAAAGAACAAAATCACTTTCCACATTAACACAATTGTCTATATTTCACTAATAGTCACTCATGAAGGTTTCCAACAAGGGTTCAAAAATCAATACACAATCAATTCTACACAGTAAATTCTATTGAAATCGTTACTATAAGTTACACAAAGATGATTCGAGAGTAAATCCACCTACCTTATCAGTTTTGAAGAAACCCAACAAAGGAAGAACAAAGATCACAAAAACCAGGTTGATTCCTCAATGAAATGACCTCAGATCCCTTCTCTGATCAACATCAAATCCAAATGTCAAATTATTTTGAATAAAAAAATACTATATCTACCAATTACTTGCAATGATATTAGATCCTAGTGGAGAGGAGATGTAGATATAATAGAACACTTACTTAGAGAGACGTGCTACAGATACAACAAATATCCAAAGAAGATCAGAAAAATCCTGAAGAAAGTGTGCCTATGAAAACCTCATAGGGATATTTTAGGGATGATATCCAAGAGGTCTAGAAATAATATACTAAGAAAAACATCAAAATGCATTACTTGGTGTTTGGTGTGGGTTGGCTCATGACATTCACCCCATAGTCATCACCTGAAGGCCTTGATGGATAAGTATGCAAAAAACTTGTCGCCTCAAGTGAAAGAATTCCATAATTCTCCTACAAGACATGCACCTAATGTAAAAAATGTGTACCAGATCATGATGTGATATTCCCATTCACAACCTAAAATTATATCCAAGTACCCGACGTCTACTTTAGGTACACGATGTATACCTATTCTGCAGTCTATAGTAAGCCTAGAAAAATCAATTAAAAAAATATTTATCTAAATGTGGACATAGAAAATGCGGAAAACATACGTGATCATGATAATATATTGTCACAAAATAAAAAATGGGGTACCATATTATCCTCACCATTGGTCTTTTTTGTCCTCAAAATGTAGAAAACCCTTTCTTCTCTAAAAGAGTTCTGAAAATTTCTCCTTCATTTTCGTCTCTTATTCCCAATAATCTTCACGAATCTGACCATGATTCAATAATACATACGCCATAATTGTAGTTTCTTAATGCAATATTATCTCTTCCTACCCAAAATCGGCACCAAGGTCTGTACTCATGAAGCATCCGAATCTAGGTTAACATAGTCCCATCTGATCACATGGTGAGGTTTAGGTTGATTCTTTTTTTACATGGATACATGGATCACATTATGAACCAAACTAGATAGTGGTATAAAATCTAGGCAATATGAATCCCCTCTGACCCATTAAATTATCTATGAATGAGATATTTATTGTGGAAATAACTTTCCCTCCTTCACAAAATGACTATGTCTAACACCAGGATATATCTGCAAGAACACATGGTAACATACTAAAAATGAATATGGTCGTCAATGATTATCATCATGTGAATTTTTATGAATGTAATTAATATCAATTATTTATGATCAAATGGATGTTCTCTATTGTTATTGGAACAAGGCTCTTCTCGACTAGTGAAGTTGAACATGATTCCACCCAACATAGTGGATAACGACAATTACCCCTATATAACACTTCAAATGGATCCATATGTAGTGAGGCATGATAGTTTTTTTATATGAGAACTCAACCAAGGGTGCATGATCTTCCCATGAGCCACTAAAATCCATTACAGAATCCCGCAACATGTCTTCCAACGTCTGTATCATCTTCTTAGATTAGACATCTGTCTTAGCATTATATGTCGTTCTCATAGTCAAATGAGTCCTAGGGTCTTTCAGTATTGATTTACATAAATGATATGTACAACTCATATCTCTATCTGACATGATCTAAATGAGTATTCTATGTATGTTGACCACTTATTAGATATAAATATTTGGACAAATCCTCCACTGAATGAGTTTTACGAAAAGGGATGAAATTGGTTATCTTGGAATGTCTGTATACTGTCACCAATATGGTATTAGGTTCTTGAACCATTCTTGGAAGACCTTTAACAAAATCCATAACTATATTCCCTTATTTTCACACTGGGATAGTTTTATACTTCAACATTCGATCTGGTCATTGATGGATAAAATTAACCTATAGACAAATTAAGCTCTACAAGACGAACTCGTCCACCTTCTTTTTCATGCTACTCCACCAAACCCACACCATCAATGCCTTATACATATTGTGTACTTATATGTACAAAAAATATTTAATAGTGGTAATCATGAAGGATTTGTTCTTAAAAATTTATATGTACAACAATCCAATCTCAAAAAAAACAAAAATGCACTCTCATAATGTTTATTACCCTTAATAGTCCCCCCACCATTGAGTTTTGAACTCATTACCAGACATTCTACATTATGTTTTTTTTTTCAGAAATGGACATATTAAATAAATCCTTAATAAGCATAGTTGAAAAAAACAACAGCATCACCTAGGTCTTCACATTCCAAATGCATATCGTCTAGGAGTGAAATCAACTTCCATTCATTTGAAGCTTCTTTCTCCAACTAAGCATATGAATTTTTTCTCAATGAATATTCCACCTGAATCCCTTTTCTATGTATATATATCAAGTCATTTTCAAATATCTATAGATACTCCATCTATCTACATTGCCTCATATTCAAATCACGCTGTGAAAAAAAATGTTTTATGGTTTTATGATCTGTAAACATAGTGAATTTCTCACCAAAAAGATAATGTTTCAATGTTTTTAAATCATTGAAGACTATAGATAACTAAAAATCTTGAGTTGGGTAATTATTATCATGAACCCTCAATTTCCTTGAACCATAAGCAACCACATCGTCTCCTTTCATGAGAAAATATCCCAACATTGATCTTGATGAATAACATTCCAATACATACTCATGTCCTGATTCTGAATCAATTATTATATGTGTCGATGTAAGATGAATATTTAGAAACTAAAATTACTTGTATAATTTTTCTGTACATTATAATGAATAATTTTTCTTTGTAAGAGCAGTCATATGCGAAGAAATTCATCATAAATTACGTATAATGCATTTTTAGTATCCAGTTGGACCATGAAAACATCGTATCTTAAAGATATTCTTTGGTGGTTACCAAGAGATAACAACATCTCTCATATTAGGATCAACAAAAACATCATTCTCAGAAATAACATGGCTAATAAAAAGTACATCACGTATCCAAAATTCATGATTTGATAATTTCTCATAAAAAATGTATCTTCAAAAATCTATAACACTATTTTTAGGCATTCCTTGTGGTCAACCCTAGTAATTGGACACACCAAGATGGAATCCACAAACACCCCCAACAAAATAATATTGATATCAATAAAATATCATATTCAACGAATTCATCAATACCTCTACTACATTCATCAGTCTGAAAGGCATGACTACATTTTCATAGTGTCCATATCTGCATCAGATTGCTATATTTGGAATATCTTCCTTCTGAACTTGCAATTGGTGATATCCCATTTGTATTTCAATTTTATAAAACCATTAATATCCCCTTAATTAATTAAAAAGATATTAAATTCATGAAATAGGATATATATTCTTTATCATAACATGGTTCAGCTTATGATAATAAACGCAAGACCATAGAGTCTCAACTACATTCTTCACGAACAAGACTGGTGCTGCTAAAAAAGACATACATGGACAAATGAAACAGTTTTTATCCAGATCATCCCAATTCACATTCAATTCCTGTAAATCTAGTGGTGTAATACTATAATATAGAATAGAAATAATAATAGTCTCCATAAGAAGATCAATTCAAAACTCTTATTCCCTTATAGGTGGTTACCCAATGAAGATATTTGAAAGGACATTTGGAAATTGATCTAAAACTACTGGAAAACTCCCTTCCTTGATCTATTAAATTCATTCCACATCGAATATGGCCAACTAATAAGTGTTCATTAACAACATTGGTTCAAGAAAGATCTTTTCAGCTTTCGTTAACATAATTTATCATATGAAGACATGCTCGACGTCGTCCTAAGTCATGAAACTAACTATTCCCGTATAAAATCCCATTTGACATATAAACATTGTCATCCAATCCCAACCATAGATTACATCATACAAATTCATCTCTATCATCATGAAGAACCATTTTAGCTCAGTTCTAAAAATATTTGTAGCATAAGCTCTGATCACAAAGGCCTGAAATTCTCATTCAAGAGAGAGGTTTGCAGTTTTAAAACAGAAGGCATCATTTTAATATTTAGACATTAAAAATCTATTGCACGAGAATCCATGAATGAATGTGACAAACCAATATCCATGAGAACTTGGATAAGTGAATAATTCAAAAGAATCATACCTCTCCCCATAGATGTTCCAAACTCATCATAAATTATCATCTACTCAGATCTATACAATAACATCATTGTTTCACTGCTCCCCTCATTTACATGCATAGAATTTCTTGGATGAGGATTTTGGGTAATCTGAGAATCACCGTGGCTAGATTTTCTCTTATGATGTGACTGATTCTGCTGACCTTTCCCTATTAGATCATATTATGCTTATGATGCCTGAGAAGTGTATCGAGCACTTGAAATTAGAGAAATGCAACTATAGTGATAAATATTACCCATATTATTGCAGTTATGTTATTATATAGGTTGTGATGTACACTCTATCTTTATATGGTCAAGAGAACGACATTGAAAACAACTAACATTTGTCTTGGGTTGTAGAAGAAGGTTCACGGATCCAGCCGTCTGATTCTAATTTCCACATCCACCAGAAAAATAGATGTCCCTTTTCCGCTTCCTCTCATCATTTTTGTTCCCACCATACTTGTAGCTATCATCATACCTCATACCATAGATCCTGAGATATAATTTCAAACCATAGTCACTTTTTCACTATCTCGTAATAATCTGTAATACAAAGCACTATAATATTCGATCAAATGTCATACATTAGCACTAATTCGAAGATGTGTGCCATAAAGTATGAACTTTTCACACATTATGGTGAAATTTTCTATAAATTCATGAAATTAATTTCATATTCTTTGATAGAGATATTCTATTTCTTTATGCTAAACGAGTTAGTCATCCTTTGGATTTTGAACGAATGAGAATACAATTTTTTATTAAAAAATTTGTAAAAATTCTATCAAGTAAGGAAATTATCCTATTTTCCTTTCCCCGCTATATACTACGACATGCATACTATATACTTGATCCTAAAAGTCACCAACTTGAATAGAGCTTTGATGATGTGCTGATGAAATTGAAGATACGACTCTTCATACTCAACCAACCACTGCTTTTTCTGGTTCAACGTCACCCCAGAAGTGTGGTGGATTCTAAATTATGAACTATGTAGTATGATCCACATACCTTGAGTAATTCCTCTGGATCCATGTATCCAATTCATGAAAAACTGGGAATATACTCTGAACTATCTCTTGGTACACCCGTGGATAAGGTGCCACCACATTATCCGCAGCTTTATCAGGCTGGTTTCGACGACAAATATTGGGTACCATTTTCTTAACAAATAATAAAATATGTCAATCTAACTCTGTAGAAACCAATGGATTATAATTTCAAATTATGTCACATCGACTATCACAACATTTTGTATTAAAAACTACATGATTACATTTTCATCCATTTTTTTAAAAATCTTATTCTTGTTTATAAAAATCATACCATTTCCAAAATATAACAACCCTCCTTTTCAAATTCATTCATTTCAAAATAGTTTCATACTTTTAAAAAAATTAATACTTTTTACACCACATGAATGTTTAATCAAATGATGTTTTAACACTTATTTGAAATTCATTCCTCTAAAATTCATGTCATGATCCTCTCATTGGATAAACCCTTGAAAATGACAGTTCTAAATTTCTAGATGTGTCTCGGAAACACATCTATTCCCAACACCCTGGTAACATGAAGTTCATCATAAATGGGATAGCTATTCCATTTTATTCAATATAATTAATTTTATGACAATTATACTCTTTTCTGTGATTCCATCGCAAGGAATATACAAAAATAATTCCAAATCCAATGCCATGTACAGTAAGACTACTTGTTAGGCATAGACCAAAAAAGATGATACAATTTGTAATGACCCACTAATTCCCACTGTCTTGAGAGTAAAACGAGTCTTTACTAGTACTCAATATATATCCCCATCATGCCAATGGATTTCAATATATTATTAAGGGTTTCATAGAATTTGGGTGATGATTTGGCCATTAAATTCTAAAAACAAATACTAGAAAAATCAACCACAAACAGCTCCCTATATGATGCATGAAATAAAATAATACAATGAAAATTATTATTTTTAAAACAACCAACCAAGGTATGGAACAACGAAAGACGAAACAACATCAATGTAAATAGTGGAATGATGACTAATAAAATATATGACAACAAAGAGACACCATAATCCATAATATTTATGCTCCTACATCACTATGATATCCATTGTACCACTACATGAAGCTAAAGAGGTGTGATACTTTACCTTTTCCCAAGTCCATGAAGGTAGCATCTACCAAAGATCCAAAAAGACAAATGAGGGGTGATTATAAAACCCAATATGTTTCCCAAATTACCTCATTGAACTCGACACTAGGATAGAAAGGTTAGCACATTATATAAATATAGTTCTTATAAAATTATTTACCAATACAATTTATAAACGAATATATTAACTTTCAAAAACCAATTATAACAAACTGTAATAAAAATTATTGAAGCCAATTTTCTGAAATCTATTTTCCAAAAAATAACTGATCATTTCTTATAAAAAATTATGATTATAATTTTTTCATACCCATTTTATAGTTCAAAACACACCCACATAAGTATTCGTTATTCGACAGCTCTATACTCATGAGAAGTCTCTTTTCCATTCACTTTGTTTCCAAATGACATCCTACAATGATCCAGGGTCATGTTCCACATAAGCTAGTGGTATGTATCCCTTATTTAGGTCCTATTAATCGTGAACTCAAACCAACACCATGTATTCCAAAAATATCCATTACCAAAAAACCACTTCAATAAAACTGATCTTTTATTGAAAACCAAATCTCAACCAATTATTAAGTGACATTTCATTTCAATAAAGCATTTTCTTCTATTATAACCATGTAATCCAATCCATGTTACAACGTTCCAAAAAATCCCCATTTTCAAAATCTCTAATTAAATATTAAGAACAAAATAACCTTCCACATTAACCCAATTTTATATATTTCACAAACCGGCACTCAAGAAGAATTCCAATAAGTGTTCATCTATCAAGACACCATCAATTCAGCATAGTTATTCTATTGAATGAATTTGAATCTACTATACTAAGACTATTCAAGAGTGAATCACCCTGCATTGATGGGTTAGACGAAACCCAACAAAGCACGATGAAATCTCACAAAAATTAGTTTGATTTATCAACGAGACGAACATAGATCCCTTCTTCTATCAACATCAAATCCAACTCTAAACTTACATGGAAAACAATATCCTAGATCTACCTATATGGAGCATAGATCATAGAGACAAGAGTAAAATAGAAGTATATATAATAGAACACTACCTCAGAGTGACGTTTCGTAGATACAACGAAAATCCAAAGACGATCTGATCGATTCAGAAGCATTAGTGCCCCTAAGAACCACCTACGGAGATTATAGGGATAAGATCCTTGAGATATAGAAATAATAGACATAGGGAAACATCAAAATGCATGAATTTATTATCGATGTGGGATGGATCTTGATGTGTATCTCCTGGTCATGACGTGAAGGCCACACTGGATAAGCATGCCAAAAAACCTATTTCCTCGAGTGAAAAACATCTATTTATGCCCTGCATGAAATTTACCTCATGAAAATGATTTGTACTAGCTCATGATATGATCTCTACATTCACAACCAGAAAAAAGCTCTAAGTACACGATGTGTACTTCAGGAACATGATGTGTACTTGTTCCACCGTCTGTAGTAAGCCGAGAAAAATCACATAAAATTATTTGTAACTAAAAGGGTACATTGAAATTATAGAAAAAAAACATGATCAAGGTAATAATATCTCACAAACGAAAAACTAGGGGTAATTTATATTCATCACAATTGGTCTTTATAACCTCAAAATGTAGAAAACACTCACTGCCCTAAAAGTGTTCCAAACATTTCACCTTCATTTCTTTCTCACATTCCCAAGTTTCTTCCTGAATCTAACAATGATGTCGTAATACCTACATCAAAACAGCACTTTTTTAATTAAAGACTTTCTCATGCCTATCCACAAACCGTACTGGGCTATTTACCAACAAAGCATCCAGCTCTATGTCAACATGATCCCATCTGATCACATGGTCATGATCAGGCTGATAATTTTTCAGCTACGATACGTGGAAAACATTATAAACCAAAATGAACAATGGTGGTAATTACATGTGATATTACACCTCCTAGACACATTATAGTATCTCAAAAGGGATTTTTTATCGAATAGATAACTTTCCATGCTTCCCAAAACAATGACCTTCAAGCCTTAGATATATCTTCCCCATCACATGATCACTTACTATAAAGGAAAATGGTCATCGTCGAACATCATCATAATATTTCTAATGACTCGGATCCATATCTATACTTTTTTGATCATTTATATCTTCTCTATTCTTTTTGAGACAAGGCTCTTCTCGAGTAGTGATGTTTTACCTATTTCCACCCATCATTGTGGAAAAAAATAAGGACACCCATTCAACGCTTCAAACAGATCCATATGTATCCACGAATGATAGTTTTTATTTTATGCGAACTCCACCAAGGTTATATTCTCTTTTCATGAGCCCCCAAAATCTATTACAAATGCCTACAACATGTCTTCCAACATCTGTATCGTCCTCTCATACCAGACTTCTATCTAACGATGATATGATGTTATCATAATCAAATTATTCCCATGGTCTTTCTATAAGAATTTACATTAGAAGATGTATACCTCAGATATCTATCTAACATGGTGGAAACTGGTATGAAATGACTCTTGACCACTTCTTGGATATACATTTTGGATAGATCCTCCACCATATGAGTTTCAAAAATAGGAATGAAATGGGTTGGATTGGTAAGATGATCAACTACAGCTTATATATAATGGAACTTTGAAATATTATTAGAATAATTGTAAAATAGTCCATCACTATTATCTCTCATTTCTATATTGGGATAGCCATGGACTATTACATACCCACTTTTCTTTCCTGATCTACCATAACATGTAGACTACTTGAGCAATTTAAGACAAAACTGAGCACATTTTTTCATGTCTCTCCACCAAAACCGCACCATCAACACCTTATACATATTCCTTTTACCAAGATGTACAACCAATATCAAATAGTGGTTAGAATTAAGGAGTTTTCTTAATAATTCACAGGCAGAACCATCCAATCTCTAAAATAAAAAAGTGACATATAATAAAGTTTCTATCCCCAAATGGCCTCCCCACCATTGATTTTTGATCTCATAATTAGAAATTATACATCAGATGTTTTTTTTTCTGTTTGACCGAATTAAAAAAATTGGACAAATGTTGGTTGAAAAAAAATAACATCACTTTAGTATTCATATTCCACATGCATGTCATCTAGGACCAACATCAACTTCTATTCATCTGATGTTTCTTTCGCCAACTGAGTATATAACTTTTTTCTCAATGCATATTTCACTTGATTACCTTTTCCTAGTGTATATATGAAGTCGTATTCAAACATATAGAGATAATCCATCCATCTCATATTCCTTACATTCAAAACTCATTGTGAAAAAATATGTTTCAAGATTTTATGATCTATAAACATAGAGAATATCTCACCAAAGTGATAATGTATCCGTGTTTTCAAAACATGGATGATAGTAGGTAACACCAAATCATGTGGTGGGTAATTATTCTCATGAACCCTCAACTATCATGAACCATAATCAACCACATTTTCTCCTTTCATGATAACACAACACAACCCTGGTCACAATGCATCACATTACACCACATACCCATGTCTGGATTCTGGAAAAATCAAGATAGATTTCAGTGTAGGATGACCTTTTATCAACTATAATTACTACCAGCATTCATCATTCCACTGGGGAAACACCCAAATATTTCATACTACTTTATCCTATTAAAGTAATTCAATAGCTTACGTTACACGCAATAACGAGTTCAAGCGCACCACAACATACCAAACTATCCATTAAAATAGTAGTTATGAATAGTATTAATTGAATTATGAATCTTATATACTATATATAATTTTAACATCAATATTAATTGTTTATTAGAAATAATATAAGAACAAATTCATTTTTTCAGATAAAAGAAGAATTTTACAATTAATGAAATCTTACGACCTTTTAATGGAGAACCCTTTTTAAAACCAAAATTTGAATCTTATATATATATAATTAAATGAAACTAAATAATTCTTCAGAAGTGGGACATAAATTTTTATATTGTATATATTTTTGTTACTTTTCTAATAACTTTCATATTTTGATGAAATTGTGAAATTTATTATGTTTTAATTGAAAAAAACAATTTCTGCCAAATAATTTATTGTGTCAAATTATGCATTTGAATTGATTTTAAGTATAATTAGATTACTTTTTTATCTTTTAATACAACTTAATACATTATAAGTAATTTCACATTTAAATTTGATATAAACACATGTCAATCTTTTGATAGTTTTAACTTTTTAAAAACCCGATTTTTGTCTTTGAAAATGGAAATTAATTTTAAATTAATTAATGAATGTTATATATTTTAAATTTTGTAAAATCGAATTCATTTTTGAATTGGGAATATCAAAATTAGCTTAAAGTGTTGTTTTGGTATTTTTTGGAAAACATTCAATTTTTGATTGATAGTGAAAAACCCTGCATTATTATTTAAAAATAACTTTTTATTTAAATAAATAATTATTTAATTTAATTTTTTTTTGAGTAAAAGTAGTTATATAATACCTAAATAATTTTAATGTAATTTATTGGAATAATTTTATATTAAAATTAGATGTATAAAATTATATTGAACTTTTTATCCTTTTTTACCCACCTTTTAGGCACGTTAGCAAATTTGTATATAACCTAATTTTACCACATATGTGGTTTGGATTTCGAAACTTCGAGAGAAAGGGTTTCTATTAGTATGTAAAATTTTATTAAATAAGATGAAAATTATTTTTCATGAATATTAACTTTTGACTTTTATTTACCACGGTGAAAAGTAAATTGGGTAATTAATAGTAAAAATGATATTATAATTACCCTAACACGTGTACTAATTATATTGGATAAGTGTAATTTGACGAGAAACAACCTTATAAATAAAATATGATCCTTTAGGACCACTTATATTTGATTAGGAAATTTATTATTATTTTATTTAAAGAATAGATAGAAGTGTAAAATTAAAAGTTTATTAACTAAACCATATTAAAAATGGTGGTATATATAAGATAAATTAGACTATGAATATTAATTAGAAAGATAAAAAATATTTTACACATAATTATAATTTATTTATAAATTTTAGAAATTAAATAATTAAATTTATTTATGACAGAATGATGATGTAGTAATTACCTTCTTAAAGAAATATTAAAATATTTAATATTATAAATATTAAAATAAATATAATTTAAATGTTTTGATTCCATCCACTAATTTTATTGGTTAATATGCCATGTTAGGGTTGATTAGATAATTTATCTTCTAAGTGATAAAGTTTTTATGACTTTCACAAGAACAATATACCTATAGGGTCAAAATTGATATAAATTAAAATTTTAAAACAAATACTATATTATTGGTTGATATAATACTCCCAAAAATATAATATTCAGAAAAAGGTCTTAAATAATATTATATCTGTCATTAATGAACCACTTGAGGTTATTTTGAATGTTTGGACTATGTTTATTAACTATATAGTGTAAGAATACAATAAGACACGGTAAAAGATAAACTATTTAACTAAGACTTAAATCTAAAAGATAAGGTTAAAATTGTAACATAAACTTGTCTAAAACCTATTGGTTGAAATAAGTTTAACCCATAACCACCTAAGGTTATAAAAAAATTATTTTGAGCCATTATAAACCGAATAAGATTGTATAATAAATTTATATTTTAATCTTTTCCTTAAGTGACCCTCACCACTCTTACTAAAGGGTACTTCCCATTATCTCAATATCACTCCTCCATAGCCATTTAGCTCAGCCAAACCCTACCAAAATATCATCCCTACTTACCTAACATAAACCCAGAGTCCATACTTTGATCAAAAAGACAATATATGGAGCCCTTTGGATCATTTGAAATGGAAACACCCGACGAAGAGGTAATAATTTCACCACCAATTTCAAGTTCTTTTCTTCTTCCACATCCACTTTCATTGTTGTTTCTATAAAAAAATAACTCCATTACCTTCTACATAATTTGATTTTATTATAAATATGGTACAACCATATTCATTATTCAATCCATTACATGATTGATAATGTCACCATGTGTGCGTACGTATGTTTTACAGTCTCCACGACGTGGTGTAATTTGTTATTCAAAACTATGTTATTTGGATATATATAATGATGAGTAATATCTCTATAAATAATTAAAATAACATGATAATTTCTTTGTATAATTAATATACCATCAAATTCCACACATTTTAATCATTAAAGAAATGACATCATCTCTCGTGTTAACGTATGGCTTATCGTCTCAATGACACGATGAGATTCATTTCCACATTCACCATTCAATGATGATTATAAAAATATATATATATTATTAATAAGTATGTAATATATTACATAATAATTCTACTTAATATATATATATACATATATATGTTTACTTACATATACCTTACTCTCTTACTTCCATTCAATATGACTGGAAAACGGAAACAACATTTATGCGTACGTACTACTTACTGTCTCCATAAACAGTGTTTTATATTTCTTAAATCTCTCTAATAAACATATTTATATTTAAATTATATATGATATATAAATCATTTTTTATAATCTGGATGTATGAAAATCATGATCTAATTTATACGATCAAGAATCATAAGTTAAAACACATATGATAAAGAAAGCGATTATTGGCCGAATTGTAAATTTAACATGGAAATCATTATTAAATGGGTATTATAAAGTCATAAATGAATTTTTTATGATATAATAAATATTAATATGGTTCTGGCATAATTTAATAACATACTATGGTAATTATAGAATAGGTTAAACGTACCCTTGAATAATGTAAAGTGCAAGGTAAGGGTTAATATCACAATCTATTTATTATCCGAGGTTGTTTTTACATAAGTATCTACTGAGACATATATATTATCCATTACCATGATTCATAAAAAAAAATTCAAAGGGATTATTTTTAAGGTTATTCTTACTAAAAAATCATTTTAAATGTTTTAAATATTTTTTATTTAAACCTTTCTAATTAATATCAATGTTTTCAAAATGTTTTAAAGGATTTATTTAAATAAACATGAGTGTTTTAAAATCTTAATTACATTCAAAATTTTCAAATTGGTATGGGAAAAATTGATTCAAAAAAATATTATAAATTAATTCCTTTATATGAATTTTAAATGATTTCATAAAAAAGTGATATTTCTATCAATGATTTTTACTAATCATTTTCAACCATGTCAACATCATTTATGGGATATTATTCTTGATTGAGGTTGATTAATTATGATACAAATAATTTATATTGTATTGAAGGTTCTGTTATATGTTTTATTGTGGATGTGATATTTATATACCAATCATGGTTTATGGATAAATTATTGACATTTCATATGCTAGTTTTAATATGAATGTTTATGTTATATTTAAACCTTTTCATATGAAGAATGCATTGGACAATTTAAGTGATGGGTGGAGACCGATATAGCTCCTTGATGCATCAGTAGTTCTCATGAGACAAACTAGTGTCTTACCATAGGGCCTTGACAAAATTTTATTTGTAGTCTTGGCACAATGCCTTAACTATGTGGTTTTGAAGTCTGGGATTATGAATTTCCTCATTAGAAAATTAGATATTGATATTACATGTGATTATTCGACTAGTAGAATATCTATGTAAATATGATAATGGAAATATTTGATTTATCTTTTCCATATTATACTAATGTTTATGTTTAAAAATATTTTGTTTTTGTTTTATACATTGCCTTAAATATTTGTGCTTATTTATGAAAGTTTATGCTATATCATTATCCTCACTGAGCATCAGATCTCACCCTATTTCTATGTTTTATTTTTACCAGGATGAAAAAATATATATTATGACTGACTTGTAGGGATAGTCTAAGGGATATTAATGTGTTCAATAGAGACAATTTTTTTTGGTTTCTTCCATTTTATAATGTAATGTAACGTTCACATATGTAGCATATTTTCCATGACAGCTAAACTGATCAGTCTTTCGAGACATGATTCCTTATAATCATGCTAATGTATTAAAATAATACACCAACACTGGGTTACTAGGGTTGAGGCATTACTGTTGGTATCAAAGAAGTTTAGGAACAACCTTGAAAATAGATTTAGATAAACTCTGATTAGAGAACATTACCCTGAGACAGACATAGAGGATTATTTTAGAAGAACTTCTTTTAATATTGGTAATGTAGAGATTTTG
Organism: Viscum album; assembly: GCA_963277665.1. Classification (NCBI taxonomy): domain Eukaryota; kingdom Viridiplantae; phylum Streptophyta; class Magnoliopsida; order Santalales; family Viscaceae; genus Viscum; species Viscum album. The sequence continues at coordinate 1,311,747,055 of OY728126.1, read as the reverse complement.
TGTATTTTCAAACAAAAATATCCATGTCTGGATATGAGCAGGTAAAGGTTGATCTGGAATATATGTAACTAGGAGTGAGAACTCTGACAAGGAGTTTCGGGCTTGAATCAGGGTATCCTAGTACACGACAATGGGTCATGCTGCACTCATGGTTATGACACTCCTAGGGGATATGCTGGGTATAATTCAAATTTTCATTACAAGCCATTATAAAGAATTTAGGAGTAAATAACTCCTCAGAGAAAATATTTTATGATTGTAGATTATATGCATGATATATTCAAATTATGTTAGGTATTTTTTCATGATTGTAATTATGAATAGCGATTCATAAACTAACCTAGTGTATTCTATAATTTATAAGTGTCACATAGTAGATGTAATGAGAATTCCAGCGATATGCATGATCGAAAGATTAAGAATAGTCATATATCTCATGGTATTAAGGAAAAATTGAAAAGGGAAATAGAAACCCAGGTATTCTAATCATATAAAGAAATAGAATAAAGTGATAATAAGATTAGTAATGATTTATTTGATTTCTATGGCTTTGAAGGGAAGAAAGTTAAAAAATTATGGAAGAGAGATAGATGGATAGAGGGATGAGGGAAAAGAAAGATTTTCTCATATGTGATAACCGTGGAAATAATATCTTGGTAAATGCTTGAAGGGAATGTTAGTTATTTATAAGTGTAGAGAAAAAGGACACCATGTATGTGATTTGAAGGATAAGAAAAGGTTTCAAATTTACCCTACTTTATCTTCAAGGAGTTGGGACACTACGCGAAAAAATGTCCAAATCATCAGAGTATACATCAAATACTGCTATTGGATAATAATCGAGTTATGATACTACTGAAGATGAAGAGGGATGATTATATTTCTTATGTTGTTAATATTGTTATGTGTCATTTGAGTATTTTATTAATGATTTAAATGTTATTAGAATTATAGAGTGTAAAATTATTGTGTTGCGGTAATATTTCATTAAAGACTTGAGATTTTTTGGAACCATGAAAAGTTACTCAATAGCAGGTAAATTCGTTCTTGAATATATATGGTTGAGAGAAAGATAAACCATAATATGATTCTGATATTGTGGTAGTGATTTTCAAATAATATATGATTTATTTGGAAAATTATATTTAATATTCTTGACTACTTTGAAACTTAATAATGATTTGAATATTTCATCCTTGAATGAGTTTAGAAAATTTTTTGACTGAAAGAGTATATCCAGTATTTTATAAGAAATAAGGGAGCATGAAGGAAATAAATAAGGTTTTACAGTAATTAGGGGTTTTAATGTGTTTAAAAAAAATACATGATACATGTATTTACATGTCATTACATAGCAAAAAGGATCTTCATTGTGTTTACCTTCCTTATAAATTTTGGACTGTGAGTTTTGACAGAGGTATTTTGGATAATTCTAAAAGTTGGAGTAGATTATTTTTGACATTGGATACTTTTTTAAGGTTTAATCATTTCATGAGATTATTTTTGGATTGTCATAAAAAAGACAACCCGGAGGTCGGGGACAACTTGTCGCGTCCAACAAGGCCATGAGGCTTTAATCAACAACTGAAGAGAGACAAGGGTGGATCACCTAACACAAGAATATGTTATGTATTAGTTTTTATAATGTTGTTTTTTATATATTTTGATAAATGAATGATAAATTAATTATACTTGTAACCCTATATGATTAGGATAAATAAAATATTTTTGAATTATATTATATTTTTGAGTGAAAGATGAGTTTGTGGTAGGAATTAGTAGAAGGATGAATATACACTTGTCATGTGTATTTTTTCCCTATTATTCTATGAATAAATTAGTTCTTAAAATTTAGGGAAGGGATATTAAATCCAAAAATGTTTTATCCTAATACCTTATGTTTTTTTTTGAATTTAAAATATTTTAAATCATCTTAGATTTATAGATTTGAGGCCCTCAATTTTACACATGTTTGTGATTGATGACCTCAATAACTCCTTATAAATATTTACATTTTTCCTCTAATTTTTTGTCTCTAATTTCCACCAATTTTCATTTAATCGAGATTATAATTTGGTGGTGACGTTTTTATTCCATTTCGCTCTTATTAAGACTATATTTTATTAATCCAATTTCCAATGTGGGATTTTAAAAAAAGTTATTTTTATATTATTAACATTTTATTTCTAAAGAAATATTTCTAATTGTGAGGTTGTAATTTATTGAAGGATGTAATAATGTAACACTCAATGATTTCATAGTAAGTTATCTCATTAATTTAATTCAATAGCTTATGCTACACGCAACACTTAGTTCAAGCACACCATAATTTACCAAACTAGCAGTTCAAAAAGAAGTTATGAATAGTATTAACTACATTCGAATATTATATACTTGATATATTCTTAACATCCATATTATGTCTTCATAGACATAACATAAGAAAAAATTCATTTTTTCAGATAAAAGAAGTATTTTTCAAAAAAAAATGTAATTTTATCATCGTTTAATGGAGATCACTTTTTAAAAAAAATATTTGATGAATTTATATATTCAATTTAAATAAATTAGTTTTTTCTTTATAACTGGGAAAAAAATTTGGATTGGATAATTTTTTGGAAATTTTCTGATAACTTTTATGTTTTGATGAATAGTAGAAAATACTATGTTTTAATTGAAAACAACCTTTTTAATTGAAATAATTTATAGTGTAAAGTTATTCACTTGAATTTCTTTTAAGTATAAAAAGATTATTATTTTATCATTTCATACAATATAGTTCATTATAAGTAATTTCACATTTAAATTTGACATAAAACCATGAAAATTTTTTGATAGTTTTTACTTTTTTAAAATCCTCTTTTGATCTTTGACAATGTGAATTAATTTTAAAATAATTAATGAAACTTATATGCTTTAAAATTGGTAAATAGAATTCATTTCTAAATTAGGAATATCAAAATTACCTTACGGTGAATTTTTGGTAATTTTCTGAAAGCATTCAATTTTTGATGAATATTGAAAAACACTACATTATTATTTAACACTGATTTTTTATTAAAATAATTATTTATTTTATTTCAATTAATTTTAATGTCAAAAATATATATATAATACCTATATAATTTTAATGTAATATATTGGATTTATTTTATAATAAAATTAGATGTATAAAATTTTATTGAATCTTTTAACCTCTTTTACCAAACTTTTAGTCATGTTAGAAAGTTTCCATAAAACATAATTTTACTGCTTCTGTTTGTTTAATTTAAAAAATCAATGAGACATGGTTGACACAGTAAGTAAAATTTTATTCAATAAGATAAAAATATTTTTTGATGAATAGTAACTTTTTACTTTTATTAACCATGGTTAAAAGTAAATAGGGTAATAAAATGTAAAGATAATATTACAATTACCACAACTCATTTACTAATTCTATTGGATAAGTGTAATTCGACCAAAAAACATTAGAAATAAAATATGATCCTTAGGTCCACTTGGATTAGATTAAGACATTTAATATTATTTTATTTAAAGAAGAGTTAAAAGTGTTAAATTCAGTGTTTATTAACAAAACCATTTTTAACATAGGGTAATACATAAGATAAATTTGATTATAAATATTCACAATAAAGATATAAGTATTTCCTACCAAATCGTATATCATTTAAAATTTTTATAGATTAAATAAATATATTTGTTTATAACACAATGATGATGTAGTAATTACCTTCTTAATGAAATATTAAAATTGTTTATATTATAAATATGAAAATAAATAAAATTTAAAGTTTTTTATTACATACATGAATTTTATAGGTTAATATAAAATTGTAGGGTTGATTTGACAAACTGTTTTTGAATTTATAATGTTTTAATGAATTTCAAAAAAACAAATACAAAATAGTGTCAAAATTGACATAAATTAATTTTTAAAACAAATACTATATTATTGGTTGATATAATTTTTCCAAAAATATAATGTTCAGCCAAAGAGATTAAATAATATTATATATTTCATTATTGAACCACTTGATATTCTCATTGAATTTTAGAGTATGTTTTTAACCATATAGTGTAAAAATACGAGAAGATATGGTAAAAGTTAAACGATTTAACTAAGAGTTAAATCTAAAATATAAGGTTAAAATGCTAACCTAAAATTGTCTAAATCCTATTGGTTTAGTGGATATAGACCCATAACCAACATAGGCTCGAAATAAATTCATTTAAATCCATTATAAACCGAATATTATTGTATAATAAATTAATAATTTAATATTTTCCTAAAGTGACCCTCACCCCTCTTATAAAAGGGAACTTCTCCTTCTCTCAAAATCACACTTCCAAAACCATTTTTATCAGCCAAAACCTACCGAAATATCCTCCCAACTTCCATCAAATCATCCTAGAGTCCTTATTTTGACTACAAATCCATCCTATGGATCCCTTTTGATGAACACAAAAGGAAACACCCGAAGAAGAGCTCATAATTTCACCACCATCTTTCATGTTCTTTTATTTTTCAACTTTGTCTTTATTTGTTGTTTCCATACCAAAATAATAAATCATTTCTATTATATATAATGTGATGTTATTATAAATATGGTAAAACAATTTTCATTATTCTATCCATCCTCCTAATGATAATGTCACCATGTGTGCGTGCATACAGCTGATCGTCTCCACGTCGTGGTGTAATTTGTTACTCAACATTATGTTACTTGGATGTATATAATGATGAGTAATATGTCTATAAATAATATAAATAACATTCAATTGTATCTTTAAAAATAATATACCATCTAATTCAACACCTTTTAATCATTAAGTAAATGACATCGTCGCTTGTGTGTACATACGGCTTACCATCCCCACGATGCGATGAGATTCATTTCTATATTCACCATTCAACGATGATTATAAAAATATATATGATTAATATTTTTGTAATATATGAAATAATGATGCTACTGAATATATATATATATATATATGTACTTACATATGTCTTATTCACTTACTTCCATTCAATACGATATGAAAACGGGAACTGCGTTTCTACGTACCTACAACCTACCGTATCCATAAATGGTGTTTTACATTTCATATATCTATCTAAAAAACATATTTTATTCGAAATATATGTGATATATAAATCATGTGTAGTATTATGGATGTATTTAAATCATTATCTAAATGACACGATCAAGAATAATAAGTTAAAACACGTATGATAATGAATGTGATTTTTACCCAAAATATTAATTTAAAATGGAAATAATTATTATATCGGTAGTATAAAGTCATAAATGAATCATGTATGGTATAATAAATATTAATATGGCTATGGTATAACTTAATAACATACTATGGTCATTATACATGAGGTTAAACGTACCCTCGACCAAAGGAAAGTGCAAGGTAAGGGTTAAATTCACAATCTATTTATTATCTAAGGTTATTTTTATGTAAGTATCTACTGGGACATAATTATTATCCATGTAAATGTTTTTTAAAATAGTTTTCAAAGGGATTATTTATAAGGTAATTTTTACTTAAAAATCATTTTAAATGTTTTAAATATTTATTCTTCTAATCCATTCTCATTAATATCTATGTTTTCAAAATGGTTTTAAGGATTTATTTATATGGACATGAATGTTTAAAAATGATAATTCCTTTAAAAAGATTGAAAGTGGTGTGAGATAATTTTATTCAAAACTATATTTTAAATGAATTTTAAATTATTTCATGAAAAATTGATATTTCTCTCAATGATTTTTGATGATAATTATGAACTATGTAAACATCCTTTATGAGATATTATTCTTGATCGAGGATAAATTATTATTATACAAATATTCCATATTGTATTGATGGTTTTGGGATATGTTTGATTTGTGGATGTAGTATTTTTATACCATTCCGGTTTATGGATAAATTATTTACATTTAATATGCTAGTTTTAATATGATTATTTATCCTATGTTTTAAACATTTCATATGAGGAATGAATTGGACTTATTATGTTATTGGTGGACCTCGTTATAGCTCATAGATGCATCAGTACATCTAATGAGACAAAGTAGTGTCTTGGAATAAGGAAATGGCATAATCTTATTTGTATTCTTGGTATAAGGCTTTGACTATGTGGTTATGAAGTCCATCATTATTCCTTACTTCATTATGAAATTAGATTTTGATATTACATTTGATTATTAGACTAGTAGAATATCCATGTGAATAAGTAAAAAGAATTATTTGATTTGTCTTTGTCAAATTTTGCTGAATTTTATGATTAAAATGTATTTTTTTTGTTTTTTACATCGCCTAAAATGTTTATACTTATTTATGAAGGATTATGATATATTGTTATCCGTACTGAGCATCTGAGATCAACCCTATCTATGTTTTATTTTACCCAGAATGTGAAAAAGTATATTATGACTGACCTTCAGGGTTAGTCTAAGGGATATGAATTCTATTAATGGAGACAATGTTTTTGTTCTTTTACATTATATAATATAATGAAACACTCATATATGTAATCTTTTTTACAATACTGCTAAACTGATCAGTCCTTGGGGACATGATTCTTTGTAATCATACCAAAGTATTAAAATAATACACCAACTTTGGGAAACTGTGTTCAGGGATTTACAACAGTAACAGAGAATTATTCATTATTAGAGCTATCGTTGGCGAAGAAAGTTGTCAGAAATCTTGAAAAAGCATTTGTAGTAGCAAGCTGGACAAAGAAAACATCTTTTGTCAATGAAATTCATCAGTGGTTGAAAAATTGTAACAGCTTATATCTTATCAGGATCAATAGAAATACCTTTCTCAAAAATTAATTGGCCAATAAAACTTACATCATGTACCAAAAATTCAAAATTTGATAATTTTTCATAATAAAGATGATCTTGAATAATTTGTAACTTTATTTCTAGGCGTTACTCATGGCTAGCCGTTGACTTTGAATACACTGTGATTTCATCCAAAAAACCACAATAAATGAATCAAGATATCTCCGAAATATATGATTCATCAAATCCATTTAGACCGCATGTGGATTATTCAGTTCAAAAGGAATGAATATCTTCTCATTATGGCCATATCTGCATCTGAATTCTATTATTGGAATTTCTTCCTTCCGAATTCCCAATTTGTGATATCCTGATCGCATGAAAATTTTAGAGAACCATTGAGATCTACTTAATTTATAAAATATATCATCAATGAATGGATTTGGATATCAGTTCATTATCATACCATGGTTCATCTTTTGATAATAAATGCCCAACTCAAGAGTCAAATCATATTTCTTCACGAACAAGACTGGTGCTTCCCATAAAAACATAATTGGCCAACTAAAACAATTAATATCCAACTCATCCAAGTGCACATTAAATTCTTGTATCTCTATTGGTGTAATACTATATGAAAAAGTGAAATAGGATTGGTCCCCAGAAGAAGATAAATCATAAAATCCTCTTCGCATAGAGGTGGTCACACTATGAAATTATTGGGAAGGACATCTGAAAATTGATCTACAACAACGAGAAAACTATCATCCTCGATCCATTCTATTGCTTCCAAGGTCATAGTTTCCGTCTGATAAGAAATTTTTCACACCTTTGGTGCCATAAATCTCTTTTCACCTTTCTTTACCGTCATTTATCATTTGAAGAGATACTCGACACCATCCTTAGTCATGAAATTAATTGTTCTCCTATAAAAATTGATGTGACCACTGAACATTGTAAACCAATCCATTCCATGTATTATATCATAGAAATCAACCAATTACATCAAGAAGTCCCACTTCATCTCAGCTCAATCAAAAGTTATAGCACAATCCTTTCACAAAAAGGATTGGATTTATCTTTTACCGATACGAGTTAGCAATTTTAAAATAGAAAGAATCATTTCCAACATTAAACATTAAAAATCAATAGTACGAGAAGTAATGAAATAATGTGATACACTTGTATCCAAAATCACTTTCATAATGGTATAATTCAAATAAATCATACATCTCACCATTGTTAGTCCAAACTATTCATTAGCAATCATCTACTCAGGTCTATAAAACTTATTCATTGTTTCACTGTTCCACATATTTTATTGCTATGATTTCCCTGGATGAATATTCATTGTATTAATAGAATCAACAAGTATATATCTACTCTGTTGATGAGTCAAACTCTTCTTCCCTCACCCTATTTAAGCATACCATGCTTGTGGCGCCAGAGAATTGTATCCAAAACATGAAAATGGAGCACTACAACAAAAGTGCTGAAGATTATGCATATGATTTTAGTTATGAAATGCTTTAGGATTTTCTGTACACTTTCTATTTATGTAGTCAACCAAAACACATTGAAATAAACTATATTTTCTATTAGGTTTTGGAGGAAGGATCACTTATCCAGCCATTTTATTCCAATTTCCACTTCCGCCTTGGAAATAGTTTTCCCTTTTCTGATTGATCCAAGCATTTGAGTTGCATTCATTCCATGTATGTATCATCATACCACTTACCAGAGATCCTGGTATATCATGTGCATCTATAATCACTATGTTCCCTATATCAATATAATCCATAATACAAAGAACTGCAATCTTCATTCGAATAACCTTTCACAACATTCATTTGATGATGTGTTCCTTCAAGGATGCACTTGTTGCAACATCGGGTGAAATTTTTTCAAAATTCAATAATTTAACCACATATTATATGACAGAGAGATTCTGCTTCTATAAGAAAAATAAGTTTGTCCTCCTCTATATTTTTAACGTATGGGGATATAATTTTTTATTAATCAATTTTTCAATATCATCCCTTATAAGTCCTTCATCTTAATTTTCTTGAACCACTATATTCTACCATGATCATGCAAGATCCTCGAGCTTATAAGTCACCAGCTTGAAATTGTTCTCTGATGGTGTGCTGATGAAATTGATGATACGATTCATCCTACATAACAACACCTCTACTTTTTTGGATTCAACATCACCACAAAAGTTATGTGGATTTTTCATCATTAAATTGATGGCGTGATCCACATGCCTTGAATCATTCCTCAATTTCCATGTATCTATAACTTGAAAATACATGACAATTTTCTAAATTATCTCTTGGTTCACCCGTGGTTCAGGTGCAACTATATTTTCCACAAATTCATTGGACTAGTGTCGAAGACGACTATTGTGTGCCATTTTCTAAACTACGAATAAAATATGTCAATATCACTTTCTAGAAACGTATAGATTAAAATTTCAAATTCTATCACATCAACTATTACCACATTTTCTTCTGAAAATATTATTTTTCCATGTTCAACCATTTTTTAAAAATCAAATTTTTGTTTTTGAAAATAAAACAATTATTAAAACATAACAACCATGATTTTCAATGTCATTCATTTGAACATGGTTTCATACATTTTAAAAAATCAACACTTTTTCACAACATGAATCATTACTAAAAATTATGTATGCACTCCAAGTGAGAATTCATTCCACTAAAATTTATTTCATGCTCTTTTCATTGGATAAACACATGACAATGAGATTTCCTACGTTCTAAACGTTTCTCCAAAACACTTTTGTACTCAATAACCTAGTAACATGATGTCCTAAATAAATGGTTTAACTGGGTCATTTTATTCTATTCATTTCATTTTTTGACAATCATACTCCATTCTATCATTCCAACCCAAGGAATAGACAATAATTAATTCCAAATCCAATACCATGTACATTAATGACTACTTCTTAGGCGTATACCAAACAAGAAGATACCATTTGTACAGACCTGCCAATTCCCATTGGCTTAAGAGTACAATGAGTCATTACAAGGACTTAAGTGATATCCTAAAGATGCCAAAGGCTGGAAACAAATTAAAAATGGTTTCAATGAATATGGGGGATTATTTATCCATTAAATTATAAAAACAAAAACACGAAAAATCATCCAAAAACAACTCACAACATGATGCCAAAAATAATATAAGACATTGAAAATCATTCTCTTTAAATAAAACAACCATGGAATGAAACAATGTTAGACCAATCAATGTTAATGTAAAAAAACTAGAAATTTTAAAAATAAAGTACAAGATAAAAACAAGACTCCATGCTTCACAAAATCCATGATCCAACATCACCAAGTAGTCCAAAGTATCACTTCATTGTGCTAGAGAGGTGTGCTATAATAAAATTTCCCAAGTCTCAGATGGTAGCATCTACCAAAGCACCAAATAGAAAAATTTCAGGTGAGTATAAAACTCAACTGGTTTTCCCAATGACATACCTACACAATCCACTAGGATATAATGGGTAAAAAATTACATAGAATAGTTTTTATAAAATAATTTACCAATACAGTTTATAACCAAATATATACAAGTTAAAAAACAAATTATAACCAAGTGAAAACAAAAGTAATTGAATCCAATTTTCAGTAATTTAATTATCTAGAAAATAACTAATCAATGCTTATAAAAACATATGATTATTATTTAGGCATACCAATTCTATAGTTCACAACACACCCATAAAACCATGCTTCGTTCAAACATTCCATACTCATGAGTAGTCTCTTTTCCAATCACTTTGTGTCCCAATGAAATCCCCCCTGATCTCAAGTCACATTCCATGTACCCTAATAGAATGTGTCCATTATATAAGGCATGTTAAGCACGAACTCACACCAACACCATGTATACAAAATATCTAAATTACCAAAATAAACAACATCAATAAAACTGAATTTTTTTTGAAATCCAAAGCACAATAAATTTCAAAGAAACATTTAATTTCAATATAAAATTATCTTTTAATAGAATAATTTAATCTAATACATGTTACAAAGTTCCAATAAAATCCACTTTTTATATTCTATATTTAAAAAGTACATACAAAATAACATTCCACAATAACCGAATTTTCCATATTCCACAAACCATCACTCAAGATGGTTTCCAACAAGGGTTCATCTATCGAGTCATGATAAATTTAGCACAATAAATTAAATTGAAAGGATGTTAATCAATTATTCTAATAGGATTAATGAGTGAATCCACCTACCTCAACGGTTTTGGGGAAACCCAATAAAGGATGAAGAAAAATCACAAAAACTATGTTGTTTCTTCCAAAAGAAGCCTTAGATCCCTTCTCCTATCAACACCAAAACCAACTATCAACAAATATGGAAAACTAAATCCATTATCTACCCATTATAAGTATAGATAATAGATCCAAGAGTAGAGGAGAATATTATCTAATAGAAAACATACTTGGAGAGTCATAAAATAGTCACAACAAAGATCCAATGGTGATAGGATCGATCTAGAAGAAGGAATGCCTTTGAAACCCACTTAGGGAGAGATTAGGGATAAGAGTAATGTGATCTAGAATGAATAGATGAAGAAAAACATCCAAACATGTGACATTAAGCTAGGTGTGGGTTGTCTTATGACATGCACACCTGGTCATGACGTGAAGTCCACGCAGGATAAGTATACCGAAAAACCAATCCCCTTAGTTGAAAAATACTATCTATCCCATACATGATGTTTACCACATGTACACAATGTGTACTAGCTCACAGCATGATATCCACATTCATGACATGAAATAACTTCTAGGACCTGACATTTACATTAGGTACGTGATGTGTAGATGTTCTGTAGTCTGTAGTATGCCCCAAACAATCACATAGAATGATTTTTAACTAAAAAGGGTCTATGAAAAGGTGGAAAGCATACCTGATCAACATAAAAGGAAGTCACAAACCAGAAACTGGTGGTACTACACAAACTAACTCTAGTTTTCAAAAATCCCTTAACCAAACATAGAAACTTATTTTCCCCATTGTGGTTTATAAGTTGTATATCTATATGTGAAGTAATACCTTATCATTTTTTTGGTACTTATAATATACATTTAGTGGATAAAAACATTAATTCACAAAATAAGAAATTTTATCATTGGGATCTCTTGAAAATAAAATTCATACACTTTTAGTGTGTTTTCTTAAAGGTAAGGCTAATAAATAATGGTCATTGATCTATAATATAAAGGAGGAAGTCAAAATAGGACACATTGTCTTGAAAAATTATTTAGAGGAATTCATTAAAAATATTTCCCTCTTGAGAAATGAACAAGAATGAAAAGAATGTTCCTTATTATAATGAATATGTTTAGATAATTTTATTTGAATATGATTTATCCTTTAACATGATATCTAAAATTTGTAGTGATTACATACAAAACATAGAAGTTAATATTGACCAATTTATTAAGTTATTAATCCATATATCCAAATAGTTCAAGTCCATTAATATTTTATTATTAGATGATGAAATAGTTTTATGTTTTATTAAAACCTAGAAGGAATATTTTTTGATCTTATATGTTCAAGGGAAATATTGAAAATAAACAGTCTTCTAGGCAACAATAAAATTGGAATTCATCAATGTAAAATAAGATAATGAAGCAGTATCCATCAAGATAAATCATTTGAATGAATCACCCTAATAATTTCATGAATGTCAGCAGATATTGTTATATGTTTATAGATAGGGGTTATCATGAAAAAAATTATCGAAGAAAAAAATACTATTAAAAGCTAAAAATATAATAAAATGATGAATTATTCAACCCAAATTCTCAAGTATAAATTGATTCAACCATTAAAGAGTCTTTGTGGAGAAGCCCATACTTATAGTATAACAACATCTGAGATAGAAGTATCAATTTATTTGGTTCATGGTTCTTTATTCAGATCCTATTATTTATCAAAATCATTATATGATTCATTATCATCTCTCTATTTTATATCCTCCTTGTTTTATATGTAAATATGATATTTACCTATCATCATGTGAATGAATCTGCCTCTCAAAACTCTTAGTGTATGTATCAAAATAATAATGAAGTGTCATGAAGTCACCATTATGAAAAATATAAATTTCGTATGTATATAATTTGTTATTATACTAATAGTATAATTTCATATAATCCAGAGTATAAAATGATTTTTGAAATATGATGAAAATATATATTATAAAGAAAAGTAAATTTTTATTCTTGATATAGATATATAATTTCATATCCTAATACTGGGGACCTCATCCTTTAAGTTATGTATATGTCCACACCTAGTAGCCCTTCTGAATGTGTTTCTGGTGAAATATTAGAAAAAAATCTTTGGTTGTATAAGGTAATTATCATATTGAGTATGTAATTATTATATACGAATAAATTTGTTTATTTTATGTTGAATTACAAGGAAATACTATAGGATATTAAGTTGATTTTTAAATTGATATAATCCATGAATTATGAAAACATTCAAAAAAACCTATATTATGGACACTATTGAATTATTGATGTTTAAAAAACAACTATGTGATTTTATTTAAGTTTTATTCTCCATAATGTTTCACCATTTGGAGCCTATTTTATTTTAATTAAAAAGGATGATTTATCCATTATGATGTTCATTTATTATTTGGAAATAAATTATATTATGATAATGAAAATTTTCCATCTACACCTTCTTTAGGACTTATTTTATCATCTTCAGAGAGATCAGTATTATTCATAGATTCACATATGTTATGGTTATCATCAATTGATGGAAACGAATGATTACATTATACAGATGGAATTTTGATTATGGTATGCATACTATGAGTTAACAGTAACAAATTTTTTATTGAATAATGAAACCTCTATTTTAATGGACCAAATGAACTTATTTTTCAATGAATATCTTGATTATTTTTTATAGTTTTCATTGATGGAATAATGGTGTATTATTAAATCTATAAGGACCATTTGAATAACTTGTACATAAATCTGGAGACATTTATGATGAATGAGTTATATGATAAATTTATTATGTGTGGATTATATTTCTCAATAAGTATCTTTTCTTGGAAATATTATCTATAAGGATAGAATTTTAGTTGAACCCGTAAGTACAATGGTGTCTAGATAATGGTCTACCCCAAAGAAAATATCTGAGGTACATGGATTCATTAGATTGGATGGTTTCTATCCGGGCATAATTAAATATATTTCTTGTTTGGATAATCCATTAGATTAGATTACTCAGAAATGCATTATGTTATTTGGAAAATTTAATGTGCGTATTGTTTGAAATGATAAAAAGGTGATTGGTCATGATTTGATTTTCTACATTAACATTAAGAAATAATGGGTTTTCAATATATAGTGATTTATTGAATAAATTACAGGGATATTTCCTTATTCAAAATGATATAGTTATTTAACATTTATCATGGGAGATGAATACTCATAATCCATCTCATGATCTTGAGTTGATAGATTTAAACCTTTTCGTTGAATATAGGAATGAATTGTCTCTTGGGTGAATAGTGTGAGATATACATAGATCATAAGATCCTAAAATACATTATTGCATAAGAATATATAAACATGATAAAAGTTCTTGGAATGTGCAAATCAAGTATTTTGATTTCACAATACAGTACCACCTAGTGTAATAAAATAAGCTAGAATATGTATTGAGTATTAATTATAATGGGGTTCTGACCGAAATATAGATTGAGATAGATCATACGTTCCTAGATTTTTTAGATATGGGAGTTAGAATAATGAAGGAGGGGGATATATCAACCCCATTTAAAATGATTTTGAAACCATATTTTAAAAAAAAAAATTAAAGGACTTAATATGATGATGATAAATTTTAAAAGATAATTAATTATCTGAATGATGGTAAATTAGCTAAAATCAATTTTAATGATGGTGCTCAAAAATATGGAAGGTTATTCTATTCTTTATCTAAATATAAGGAAAAAAAAGGAATTTTTGACCTTATAATTGATCACTTTTCTCTATACACCATGTAACAAAAAAATGTATATGTTTTATATGGAACATATTTGGTAGGATAACATGTAGTGAGAAATTTATTATTATGTTTATAGATATTTGGTTAATCAATACGTGAATGTTTATATACACATCCTAGAGTATTCTCTTACACTATTATTATTTCTGTGTGATAATGGGATTACATTATGGTTAGATTATTAATAAGACTATCAAAGCCACATTTAAATAATGATGTGTTAGAGATTATAGTTTATTGCCTACCCAAATATGTACATTTCATCACTATAAGAAAATATTTTCCTCCTTGTAACATCATGTAGATCTATATTAATGAAGTTGTCAGCCTTTCTGGTCCACCTATTTCAATTATTTATCATCATGATTAAATTTTTATATCGAAATTCTTGAATCGTTTTTATGTGCATAATTAAATTGTCCTTCATTTGAGCATCACCCACCATCCTCAAACTGGTTGATAGTCTAAAAGGAAAAAAATCATAAAAATATGTGCTTAGGTCAACATCTTATGATATTAATGGTATGTTGGACCATTTTTTTCCATTGGTTGTTTTCTCCAATAATAATGGTTTCCATTATAGAATTGAATTGGTGTCTTATAAAGTATTATATAGAAAATATTTTGTACTCTAACATTTTGGATTGATATTTGGGAAAGGAAACAAATAGTACAATATCTTATTGAATATACAATAAATATATTGGATTAATATTTAGTATCATATCAAATATTAAAAATGTAGTTAAATAATTTGAACTGACAATCCGATGAAGGATTTGAAAATTCAAGCGAAATATAATGTTTTATTGAAATTTTCTCTATTGATGTGTCTCATAAAATCTGGTATGAGCAAAATATTATGCATAAATGTTTTTGAAAAATTTTTAATTTTGGAAATGATTGGATCTATGTCTAATTAGAATAAAATTTCATCAAGACTCTCAAGAGTACAAGATGTGTTACATATATCACTGTTATAGAAGTACATTCAACACCAAATAGATGTGATCACCTATGAAGATATAGAATTTGATATTCAATAATCATTCTATATAGAACACATCATGATACTTGACAATAGTTATAAAGTATTGACGAATCATATGAATTTATTGGTAATAGTACATTATATAACGAAAAGTAGGAAACATGGGATGTTATGAAGAAAACATAACATAATTTGTTTAATAATAATTTCCTTTAAAATATTTTTGAATTTTTTTAATAAGAAGTAATTAGACACCGTGATATGTTATAACATATTTCTTTTCTAATAAATTTTACTTCCTCTATAGCTTATGGTGTATATATAAATGAGTTTAAATGAAACATATTACTATATTAAAATATTATAATTCAAACATGACCATTATAGCATATTTGTTATGTTGGAGTGAATAAACATGAATAACTAATGAAAATATATATTTTACAAAAGTCAATTTGTTATATATAAACGTGGAATAAAAAATAATTTGAAATTAAAAGACACATTTTCTGAAAAATAGTTTCATTGCATCTTGAAAATATATGTAAAATTTAAATTTTGACACTATAAAAAATTTATTTGAGAAAATGAATTTCAATTTTTAAATCATTATATCAAAAATATCATATAGTGGATTTTGGGGATTATTTTAAATAGATTCTTTTTCATAGGAATATTTATTAATATTGATTTTTATTAAAAATTTCATTTTCATTTAATATTTTTACAATTCAACTTAAAAAATAAATTTCATTATACAAATAAGTTAAATTATATAATAATAAATTCTATATAGGCCTTTAGAATCAAATACATTTAAATGTTTCTTTTAAAAAATTATTCTTTGGAATTATATTTCTTTAAAAACATGTTTTATATCATCTATGGGTTTAGTATTATTTTATATTATTCATAAATTTGAGGTTGAAATGACATAAATATTGTCAAATTATTATTTTATATCCTTATTTCAAATATATATCTTCTTTTTTTTCATTAATGGTCCATTTTTTACCTTATGCCATGTAAAAAACAATAGCGTAATTAATTTGTTTTAAAAAAACTCATTTGTGTCCACTCCCACACATATAAAAGGTAATCCCATATCCTATGACCTCAAAATTCCAATAAAATTTGTTTGAGTCAATATCTACTTGAATCCCTTCCTTGTCTCCCAAAATCTATGAGGCCCAATTATGATTAAAAACAACATATGATAGATTTTGTTTAAATCCATTAGTGGCCATCTAAAGAAGAGCTACATTCATTAAATGAATGTTTTTAATTTATTTCATCTTCCACCACAAAAAAATATTATTAAATCATGATAGTATTGTAACACATTTATTTCAAATATACTAATACATTATTATGTTAGTTGAATAATCTATATCCCTCTCTCCTTCTATCATGTGGGAAACCAAATCGTTTATTTTGTGTATGGTATAATACTTCCTTGTGAATTGATGTAACCCCTTTTCTATCATCACTTCCCACATTTACATATAATTATGGATTGGAGGTATATATTTATATATCAATACTTATAATAAAATATATAATCTATTATCTTCAATTACATTTAAAATACGATATTGTCCCTTATGTGTGTGGTGGACTACGACCTCATAAAGAGATGTAATTTTTTAAACATATGATTTACATGGAATTTAATAAGGATAAATTTTAGGAATATATGTTATAAATATGACATTATATCGATTCATTAATGTTAATATATCACCCACTTCATTACAATTTTTATCCTTATGAAATTTTATATCCACTCGTGCATACATATGGCTTACGGTCTCCACTATAAAACCCCATATTCTAAAATAATAACATTTTATATTTTTTGGTATGAAAAAAAAACACAACTGAGCATTAAAATCCCCATGAAATATAGTTTCATAAATTTAATCAATTTGATAGCATGCGGAATACGCAACTGTGAATCAAAATGAATTATAATATAATATATATTCTAGTGTAGATGTTAAATTGGGGGGGGGTATGAATAATAATAAAAAAATTATAAAAATTTTATGGCTTATAAATATATAAGATAAATTAATTGGTTATATTTTTATTATAAATAAAATAATAACAATTTAATTGAAAAAGAAATTGTTTCATAAATTTTTTTTATAAAGAAAACCATTTTAATAGTTCTTTAGTACATATAAAAAAATTAATTTCTAAACATTTAAAAAATATATTTGATAAAGGTAAATTATTTTTTGAAATAATCCTATTAATATTATCTTAGGATAAATTTTATATGTTTTTTAAAGCATTTATGGGTTTTTTAATATTGAAAAATATAAATTTTTGATTTGCAAGATTCCATTTAATTTAAATATATTACATGTTTACATTATTTTATAATTATTTTAAATATTATTTATTTAAATTATATTAATAGTTAAATAATATTGGTCATTTAAATGAATTTTATACTTATAGTTTTTTAATTAATACCTTATATATATATATATATGATATTTTTCTTTTTGGATACTCGTCTTGTAACCGCCTCTCCGGGTATAATTTTAAAATTAATTCTATTACTTATGTAAAATTAATTTGGATAAATGGAATATATACTTCGAAGAAGATTAATTTATATTTTATATTATGGTAAAAATAAATTTTTACCAAAATTAATCGAAAAAACATTAATATTTAATTTTTTCGGTTAAAGTAAATATATGTTTATTAGAGGGGGTTAAACATCAAAGTTAAGGGATAAAATGAAAAAAAAATGGAATAAAATCTAATGGAAAATAATATTTATAAATAATACAACCAATTTGAAAATGATAATCTATTATATACATTTTTGTAATATGAAAAACATTTGTAAACCCTTTTCATTTTACTAATTATAATTGTGGAACTCACCTCACTTAGAAAAGGCCACCCCCTATCATCTCATCTTTACACTTTAAAACACTTTTCAATCATAAAAAAACAAACCCAAATCAATTCCAAAATTCCTTACCCTCAATTAGATAACCATTTTTTGGTTGCGATACCATTATATAAATAATTTATTTATATCTCTAAAGAGGTGGTCTAAGAAGTGGAATGATTTGGGAAAATGTGTTTTTATTTATATAATAATCCATTTATTTAAAATATTCATTATTTATGAATATATAATAAAATAATTATCTTAAATATTACTAGATTATATTATATTAGGCTAATGGACTATATCTATATCCTTCTGCCTCAAATGGGAAATGATAATGTCACTCATGTTTATGGTGGATTGTCATCTCCCGAACAGATGTGAAACTTTTTCAATGAGTACCTCTCACAGTTTTGAATGATGATGGATCAAAAGTATATATATTATATTTTTATCATAAATATAAATATAGATTATTTATATCATACATACGTTTTTCCATTCCATTTCATAGGAGATATTATAATGTCTCTCGAGTGTACAGTGGACTACCGGCTCCTGAAGCGATGTTGTTCGTTTTCTAGTGATGCTTGACGTGAAAGGAAATAAGGATAATTTAAATGAATATATGATATTAAAATAAAATAATTATGATAATAATGTTATATTAATCATTCATAAAATTCAATACTTCATTTTATTTCTTTCATTTTGACTCATATAAAGAAGATAACAACGTTCTTGTACATGTGTACTACCGCATTTAGAAATCAATGTGACTCACTTTTCATAACCACACCACATTGATGATATATATTTAATAATAATTAAATAAATATTATGGTATAAATTAATTTAAATTAATTCCAAAATGATAAAATATTACCTAACACTTTTCTATTGTGTTTTTTGAAAAGTGGAAACATTCTTTAAATGTACATATTACCCACCGTCTCAATCATAAAAACACACTTCGTTTCTCAATGACATATTTAATTATTAGTGCAAAAATTATAAATGATGTATGAATATGATAATTATTTCCTGATTATTATTTTTTAGTAGTTAAAATATTGACATCTTAAACCAATAGTAAACCAACCCAAGTGATTTCTGACACATAAGTAAAATATCATCAAAACACGTGTTATAGACATAACTTAGTAAATAATTTTATATAACATGTTAATAAAAAAAATTAATGGAATAAAAGGTATGCAATATTTTTTTATGGGATAAATTAATTAACAAATTTATATTATTCAGGATTTAAATAACTTACATAAGGAGTTAAACTAAAGCTGGTGGTCTTCGTCTCAATTTCCCTTTATTAAGGATTGTTGTAATGTTATTCTTGGAAATTCTATTATATTGTCTATAAAAAATACATTTTACATGTAACATCATGAATTATTTATTTTTAGGGTAATATTTGTTCCAATTTAGATTAATTCATCAAAGGGTATTCGACTTGAAAATTAATGAGTGGTGATGAATTTCATAACTTATATTATTTTAATAAAGATAAATTACTTTTTCACTGTCTTTGACATTTTATTATTGTGTGTTTTATTCTTTTCTTTTATCATATATTTTATTTCTAATTTTTTTGTGGAATGAAAATTAAATTAAATAATATATTAATTGATTAATATTTACTTCAACATTATAATATTTTAATGGTTTATATTACAGACTAATTTTAATCCCTCAATATGTGAGATATGATTAATTGTGTTGGGTTATTTGGAATGGGCAAGAGGAAAATCGCAAATAGTCCATTAAAAAGAATTTTTTGTGTTGATATAAGTATCCCATCAAAACTAATCATTTTTCTATTATTTTTTATGTGAATTTTTTTGCCCCCAACACCATTGTTTCACAATCCATCCATTTGGTGGGAACCATTATGTGTGATGGACATCTAATACCAATCACAAATTTTATTCATCCTATGGTTAATTTGATGTTGGGATAAACAACAAATCACAAATTATTTTTCACTGGAATACTATTTGTTATAGGTTCCATCACAACTAATTATTATAGCACCGTAATATTTATTTATTGTGTGAATTATTTGTTATGGGATCTATCACAAATAAAATTATTCATAAAATGAATTCCAACACAAAATTCCTCATTACTACTAATTTATCCTATATAAATGACCCTCATCTGATTTCTCTCACCATATCATCTCCTATTTTTTCCACTCCTATCTTGAAATATTGTTTTTTAATTCCTGATTTCTTCATTTAAAAATTATTATTTTTACAGGGATGGAATCTTTTAATATTCGTATAAGAATTTTAATTCTGATAGTGCATCAGTTTTGAGGAATTTTTTAATTAAGTAATTGTTACCTTATTTATTTTATATTATATTATATATTATATTATTAATTAGTACTAATTATTATTAATTATAAGTAATTAGTTCTATTTAGTAGTTATTATTTATAGTTAATTGTAATTAGAAAAAATAACCATTAAATACATATAGTCTGGATTATTTTGTTATAATTGAAAAATAATTAGTACTAATAATTACTACGTAGTAATAATTAACAAATAATAGCAATAATTTATAATAATTTATAATAATTAGTAATGATTGTCACTAATGAATAATATGTACTAATTAACAGTAGTTAAATGTAATTAATGATAAATATTAATAATTTTAATAAAATTTGTAACAAAAAGTTGTAATTATTTGAAATCGATAACATATCACCGTAATTAGTAAATGTTATTGGTAATTATTAAAAATATCTGAAATTATTATAAATCACTAATAATTTGGGTTACTTAGTAAAAACTATTATTAATTAGTAAAAAATTGGGATAAGAAGTAAAATTTATTAGTAATAAATAGATATTAGAATTAATTATTAAAAATTATATATAATTTGTGAATGTGGCCATAATTATTTAAAATTAGTGGTAATTTTTAAGAATTTGTGGTGATTAGTAAAAATTAGTTTTTAACGTCCCGGTTCCGGAATCCACCCAAAGGCGCCCCATACCCAGTTGGTCACATGGCCTCAAGCATATTTCCTCGAACGCTTGAGGCTGCCGACTAGCAGCGAGGGCCTAGGGTGTGATAGTGGGGAAACTATGCCCTCATTGGAAGAGTACACTGCAGAAACAAAAAGATATACAATAGCTGAAGCAGTAATAATACCAGACAACAGTAATAGAAGAAGACTAATAAAGAAACAACTGGAGAATATATATATATATAATGATTCATGATACATATATGTCTAGGAAAGAATCCAAACAAAGCACAATTCTGAAATACAGTAATAAACCAAGTACGAAGGGAAAAAAGAATCTAGCTCCTTAGCATCAAAAGCCTAAGCTTGGTCCCTTGCTCTCCAACTCCACAACATGTCAATTATGTGAAGTTGAAGGGCTCTTTCCCTTGTTTATACATAAAATAATATAATCTTTTAGGGCCCAAAAGCATGTCCCAAATAGGGTGTGAGACTAATCGTAGTAGGAAACCACCATGAGATATGAGCCAACAACATATGGAATGAACAACAGCTGCCAACTCCAGATCGTGCGTCAGGTAGATCGTCTCATGTGTCCTCAACTACCGAGACCCGTATGCAACGACTCCATCTCTCGGCAAAAGCACAACACCCAACCTGATACCAGAAGCATCACAATAAATATTATAGCTCTTGTCGTGCTCTAGAAAGACTAGTAAAAGTACTATGGTAAACATATTTTTCATCTCTTGAATGGTTAACTCACAAGAATCTGACCATGAGAACATCACACCTTTCTTAGTCAGACATTTTTGTGTAGATTCTATGTGTGAAAAGTCTTGTATGAAATGTAAATAGTATCCAGCCATCCCTAGAAAACCCTACAACCTCAAATATTTTCTTCGACTACTCCCAGGAAACTACAGATCTCACTTTATCTAGGTCTACTGATACTCTAGCATCTGAGATAACATAACAGAAGAAGTGAATGTGTTCCATCCAGAAATGGAATTTTGAGAGCTTATCATATAT
This sequence comes from Viscum album, assembly GCA_963277665.1. NCBI lineage: Eukaryota > Viridiplantae > Streptophyta > Magnoliopsida > Santalales > Viscaceae > Viscum > Viscum album. The sequence goes on along the minus strand of OY728126.1, from coordinate 1,311,724,188 downwards.
CTGATGCTCCTTTAGTGTTCTCAAAATGATCTCAAGATGGGTATCATGGTCGTGTCGAGTGTGAGAGTGCACTAAGATATCATCCATGAACACCACAATGAAGGAATTCAAGTATGGATGCAACACTCTGTTCATTAGTGCCATGAATATTACAGTCGCATTTGTGAGACCGAACGACATAACCATGTACTCGTATAGACCATACTTGATTCGGATCGCTTTAAGAGGTATATCAGATGGTCTAACACACAATTGATGATAAATGGACATCAAGTCTATCTTCGAGAACACCCCGGCCCCTCAAAGATGATCAAAGTGATCGTCAATCCTCGGAAATGGATATCAATTCTTGACAATCAACTAGTTTAGCTTCCGATAATTCACACAAATACTAAGGGTACCATCTATCTTCTTCTTAAACAGGACAGGTGAACCCCATGAAGAAGTACTGGGTCAGATGAAACCCTTTTGCTACAACTCCTCCAACTTCTTCTTGAGCTCCTAAAACTCCAGTGTTTCCATCCTATAAGTAGGAATGGACATCGGTGATACTCATGGCACAATCTCAATAGAAAATTCAAACTCACGCTCTAGAGGAAAACATGAAAAGTCTTCTGGAAAGACATCTCTAAAACGATCCACCACTCGAGGAAAGTCTAACAGCGAAATCCTCTGGTAATCCAGACATAAACTAGAAATCTGGGTTTTAACTCCTCCCAACCCATGATGCTCAGGTACCTCTCTTCTCATTTGGACATGCCATTCACCATTATGAAGAAACGATACGCCCTTTGGTGATGTGAAACTCACCCTACGACGATAATAGTCGAAAACTTCTTGGAAGATAACTAGCCGGTCCATCCATAGAATAACATCATAGCCTACCATCTCTATAACATAGAGGACATATAAAAAGTGACACCCACCATACTCTAGATGGAACTCTTTGCACTGATGTACACTTGTCATTCTAGTCTCCAACCGAGTGTCTAGTGTCATGATACCAGTAGAAGAAAATATGTAGAGCCTAAGGCTCTCTAAAATCACAATAGATATTAATCTATGGGATTCCCCTATATCAAAAAGATAATATACTAAAACTGTGGCAACTAAGATCATATATTGAATTGTAGATGGTTTGGGATCCTTCTCCTTTTGGGTCTACTCTACTACAATAGTCTATCTTACACCACTTCCCTGTGGCCCCTCTTGACCATTATGAGCTGATCCACTCTGATGTTGTTGAATGACTAGTGACTGACCACCATGGCCATGGCCTCCACCTCGGCTTGAATGGCCAGAAGAACTCCAGTTCACCGACTTGTGAGAAATTGGTGGTGCTTCTCCTGAATGAGGAGTCATAGAAAAATCCCTATCACCAGCTGTTGGTGAGAAGATCTGACAGAAGCTCTAAAGGTGACCCAACTTTCCGCATGATCATCACTCCACTAGGTCTCTCGGGCAGTGTGTCCTGGTATTCCCGCTCTTCCAACACTCGTAGCACCCCACCTGGAAACCAGAATAAGTTTTTCACCTCATTCAATCACTGTACGAAGACTTCCTATAGTGCTTCCTACTGTAAGTAGGAGGGATGCTAACTCCAGATGTCGAGCCTCCCTAGATCACAACTCCAAATTCCCTCAGATTTCGCTCTGTGATTAGCGCCAGGTTGATGATATAAGTGACTGAATTCAACCGGAATATGTTCACCAGTGATCGAATGTCATCCCACAAACCATCCTTGAACTTCCTTGACATGAACAACTGATAAAATCCCAGAATAGACGTGCAGCGCAGCAGCTTGGTAAAGAGGGAGGAATACTCCATAACAGAAAGAGTACCTTGCTCTGGACTCATAAACTCTCAGGATCGATCAGCACTCAAGGTCTACATTTAGATGTAGTCATAGAATATGTGCTAAAACTACTCCAACTCTATAACCTGCTGGTGTCCCACCTGTGAGATCACATCCCACCACCTCTTGGCAGAGTCCTGAAACATATAGGTAGATAGCTTGACCCTCCTCTTTGGGGGTGTCTCTAGATGCTCAAAGATCATTAGCATGGCTTCTATCCATGACTCTACAGCCTTAGGTCATCCATCCACTGATAATTTGGGAGGACACTGTTGCTAGAAGACACGCGCCAAATCACCCATCGACTGGACAGGATGAGGCACTCCCGGAAAGGTCTGAATCATCCCCATAATGCCTTCCCTAAGCTGTGCATCAACACATGTGTCTGGTATAACGGCTGGCCCCACGTCTGGCACAACAAGAGGATCTATAGGTAATCCCTGATCGGCCATGTATGGTGTCTGATCACTACCCGGAAACAGGCATACAACCAGAGGATGTCTCGGTGGCATGACATCGCATGGTCAAATGCACACCTTAGATCAAGGTTATCGAGGATTGAAAACAAGGAGTGTAAGAAGGGAACATGTGGAAGAAAGCATTCAAATTTTACAAAACGTGACTACACGACATGTACATTTCCTACAAGACGTGTTCCCTTAACTCATTTACATGGGCGTGTACTCCTGCCTAAACTGGTTGTGTAACAACCAAAACACACATCGTGTTCTCATAACACACAGATTGTACTTGAATCCTTTTACCTTGCTCGAGTCATTCTAAACGGTAATGCCACACAACTCTCCTAAGGCCAGAATACATGACATGTTCACGATAGACACTGAGTGTACTAGATAAGCTTCACCTGACCTATGCTGTTAGTGAAATGACCTAACACACATCTCAAACTACACGGCATGTTCAAGGTGGACATGACATGGAAGTAAAGGATACACCGTACAATGTTATTGGTTACACGTTTGACTACATGGCTGACACTAAAAGGCATGTTCCAAGAAAATAAGACATGTATGATAAGGGAAAACCCCAACCTTGGTTGTTCGTGACATGACCGGGTACCTAGGTTTGGTGTAACGACCCAAGTCCAGAGCCCCTCCACTGGTGCCCCGTACTCGGTTCGCCACATGACCTCAAGCACGTTTCCCCGAATTCCAGAGGCTGCCGACTAGCAGTGAGGGCCTTGCTGAGTCATTGGGGAAACTATGACCTCATTCGGTAAGGTACACAAGGTAAGAAAACAACAATAGACAGCAGAAGCAGTAATCAACACGAATAACAAAACAAACTAGACAGTGGAAGCAATGCTGATATCTATCAATGATGACAATAATGCAGCAGGTACCAGTATCTATGGAAAGCAGCAAACAAAACAACGTTCTGGAATACAACTGAAACCACGTGAAAAAGAAAAATAAGGAAAGCTCCTCAGCAACACGAGCCACAGATCAGTCCCATTCTCCCCAGCTCCTGATGTAGTCATGATCCTGAAGTAGAAGGGTTCTTGACCTTATCTATACCTACAGCAACATAGTCTGCATGGGCCCAAAATCATGGCCCAAACAGGATGTGAGATACAATCTCAGTAGGCAATCACCCAAAGATTTTTGCCTAATAGTCAATGAATAAATGGAAGTAAATAAACAAGAAGCAGTAAACAGGAAAACACTGGCAGCTAAAATCCACAGTTCTAAAAAGTAGAGCACACAAGTAAGCAGTCAACAACAAGAAGAAAACAGGTAACCCTCTGGGTATCTCTCATAGTCTATCCCCTATGGTTCGACCTCTATGTACAAGCAACCCTCTGGGAGGCACACACAGTCTCACCCCTCTGGTTCAGCTATGTAAATTAAGCAGAATCTCTAGGGAAACACTCACCATAAATTCCCCATATAGTCTCGTATCGTGCTAAAGGCTCTCTGGGGAAGCACTCAACATCAATTCCCCCTATGGCCCGAGTTGTAGTTAAAGACACTCTGGAGAAGCCCTTCCTTCAATTCTCCCCTTGGTCCTGCATCATGATTAAAATGACACTCTGGAGAAGCCCTTCCGTCAATTCTCTCTTTGGTCTACTACTCTAGGTTCTTACAGCCCTGAGTATAACAAAACATGCTCAGGGCGTGTATATCGTCCAAGTAAACCTCAAGAACTACTTGGATTTCAACTAAGGCTCAACAGTAATAATGAAACAACAGTCCACAATCCTACAACTAGGCATGGAAACGCAAATTGAGCACAAAAAAATACTCTAATCACAACCAATAATCTCTACTAAAGCAATCGTGCAAACCAGGAATGTATCAATGGTAAAACAGGAAACACGCAATACCCCGTTCAAGGGTATTGGTGGAAATTGCACAAAATATTCATCAACTTTCTGCGTAACGGCACAAACCAACTACCTCGATCCTAGGGGATCGATATACGTGAACCATGATGACAGATTCCACTTAGAATGATGTAGATCTGAGAAAACACACAAAACGTGCATCCCACAATAACTTGGATAGGAGGAGGAATCAAGAAAAGGGGCTAGAGCGGAAGAAAGAACTCACCGCTATGATTCCAATGAAACTAATAGTTCTCGAATCGGAGAACGGACGGCGAGGTAGGACTCCATCAAAGATCCGTCCGTATGGTCTCTCTCAGACGGTCGAAAACTGAAGAAGAATATGGATATGGGGGTTAGACGTGACCCTGGTCTATTTAATGAAAAAAATAAAGTACATGGCGTGTACTTCTAGAGTACACGACGTATACTTCAAATTTTTCTGTACTCCGAAAAACCGGCCTCCACCTCAGCCTTACACACTGTGTGTGTGGCCTGGGCACGGCCAACACACGGCTTTGAGCTGGGAAGATTACAGGGCGTGTACTCAGAAAGTACACGGCGTGCACTTATGAAATTTCCAGAAAATTCATTTTTCTCAAAAACTCTAGAAAAAGGAAAAACATACCTGAAAAGATATCCGGGTTCTTACAAACTTCCCCCTTAAAGAAATTCGTCCCTGAATTTCCTTAATTTTGTGGAGAAGAAGAATCCCCGAACAGCTCTGGCCACTACGATCGTATATCAACTGCCCTCTCCCAGGCCTCGTCATGTACTCGCCCGGGCTGCCATAGCACCCATACTAGGGGAACAGACCGCCTGTGGAGAACCATCATACTACGATCGACAATCCCGATAGGATGCTCCTCGAATGACGCATCCGATTCAAGCTTGACTTCCTTGGGCTGAAATACGTGATATGGGTCTGAAAAGTATCGTCGGAGCTGAGAGTCGTGGAAGACATCATGCATGGCCCGATACCTCTGAGGTAGCTGCAAATGATAGGTGATCGTCCCCACTCTTTCCAAGACTTCAAACGGCCTGACGTACCATGATTAAAGCTTACACTGTCTCGGAATCCTCTTGTATCCCAACCTCGGTGCAACACGTAGGAAAACCTGATCACCAAACTCAAACTCTAGTGGTCGTCTCCGCTGATCAGCATAAGACTTCTGTCGAGACTGCCTTGTAGCCATCCTCTTCCGAACCAGCTCTATCTGCTCTGAAGTCTCCTGGAAAAGATGAGGTCCCAACAAAGCTACCTCTCCTGCCTCCATCCAGTATAAGGGTGATCGGCATGGATTACCGTAAAAAGCCTCGTATGGTGCCATCTAAATGGTCACCTGGAAACTGTTATTGTCGGAGAACTCCACCAGAGGAATATGCTTCTCCCAAGAACCTCCAATGTCAAGGATTCATGCTCGGATCATATCCTCAAGCACCTGGATCGTGCGCTCGGTCTCGGCATCAGTATGGGTATGGTATGCTGTACTCAAGAGTACCTGCGTACCCAAGGCCTTCTGAACTCCCTGCCAGAACCGAGAGGTAAAGCGCACATCTCTGTCTGAAACAATAGAGCGTGGAACTCCATGCAGATGAACGATCTCTCTAATATAAATTTGTCCCAGATCATCGACACTGAAGGTCTCCTTGATCGGAAAGAAGTGAGTAACCTTCGTAGGTCTGTCGACGGTAACCCAAACAACGTCGTTTCCCTGAGGTGACCTCGAAAACCCAGTCACGAAGTCCATCGCAACATCTTTCCACTTCTACTCTGGAATGGGTAATTGCTGTAAAATCCCCGCTGGTCACTGATTCTCTGCTTTCACTTTCTGACAAGTAGAACATTTGAAGACAAAACTAGGAACATCCTTCTTCATACCTAGCCATTAGTATTGGCGATGTAGGTCCCGATACATCTTGGTGATGCCAAGATGAACTTCCCAAATATAGGAATGGAAATCCTGCATCAGCTCCTCGCGTATGTCTGTTGGCACCCATACGCGTCCTTGAAACGTAAGATCTCTTCCTCGCCCACTGTCCATCCAGGAAGAGGGTCCCCTCCTCACACACTCTTCCGTAGGACTAAGCCTTCCGAATCTGATATCTGCCTCATCTGTACCCGATCAATTAGCATTTAGGTAACAGCTACAAAATATAGAAATGTCTATCTATGTCTGTCCTGCACCTCCAAATGTATCTCAGAGAACAGATCCATCAGCTACCACTCACTACTGGCCTCCTGAACTGCCTAAATATGAGTTCTCCTGCTCAACGCATCAGCCACAATGTTTCCCTTTCACGGTGTATAGGCAAGCTCGAAATGAAAAAACTGTAGACACCCAACCCACCTGCGCTTCCTCAGATTCAGATCACGCTGAGTGAAGATATACTTGAGACTCTTGTGGTCAGTGAAGACCACAATGTGCTCTCCCAGAAGATAGTGTCTCCAATAGTGCAAGGCATGAACAACAGTTGTCAACTCCAGATCATGCATAGGGTAGTTCCTCTCATGTGGCCTCAACTGCCGAGACCAATACGCAATGACTCCATCTCCCTGCATAAGCACAGCTCCTAGCCCAATACCCGAATCATCACAGTAAATAGTGTAGCTCTTTCCTGGCTCATGCAAGACTAGTATAGGTGATGACTTCAAATTCCCTTTCAGCTCCTGAAAGGACGAGTCACAAGAATCTGACCGTAAGAACTTCACCCCCTTCTTGGTCAGACCTGTCAATGGTGCTGCTAAATGTGATTGTCCCGAATGAAGCGTCTGTAGTATCCAGCAAGCCCTAGGAAGCTACCTACCACAAAAACATTCTTCTGCTGCTACCAAGATATTGTATCTCTCACTTTCTTTGGGTCCCCAGATACTCCTTCCTCCGAGTTCCTATGACCTAAGAAGTGAATCTGATCCATCAGGGAGTGGAAATTCGAGAGTTTAGCATAAAGTTGTTTCTCTCTCAGTGTACTCAGAACGATCTCAAGATGGGTTTCATGGTTGAGTCGAGTGTGAGAGTACACCAAGATACCATACACGAAGACCACGACGAAGGAATCCAAGTAAGGATGGAAAACTCGGTTCACCAGTTCCATGAAAACTGCAGGTGCGTTCGTGAGACCGAATGGCATGACTGTATACTCGTATAGACCATGCCTTCTCCTAAAGGCTGTCAGAGGTACATCTGATGGTCTAACGCGCAAATGATGATAACCGGACCTCATGTCGATCTTAGAGAACACCCGGGCACCTAGAAGCTGATCTAAAAGGTCATTAATCCGCGGAAAGGGATATCGGTTCTTGACCGTCAACTGGTTCAGCTTCTGATAATCCACACAAAGCCGAAGGGTACAGTCTGCCTTCTTCACGAACAGAATAGGAGAACCCCAAGGAGAAGTACTATGTCGAATGAACCCCTTATCATATAGCTCCTCCAACTTCTTCTTGAGCTCCTGAAAATTAGGTGTGGACATCCTATAGGGAGGAATGGCTACTGGTGACGCTCCAGGCATGAGATCAATAGGGAAGTCTACCTCACACTCCGGAGGTAAACCCAAAAATTCCTCTAGAACGACATCCCTGAAGCGATCCACCACTTGAGGAAAGTCCATATGTGGAGTCCCCTGATCATCCAGATAATGACCAGCAATCTGGGCTATCACCCCTCCTAGCCCAAGATGCTCGAGTCCTGCCCGACTCGCCCAAATGTCCCATTCGCCTCTATGAAGGAAGGATTCACCCTCCGGTGAAACGAAACTCACTCTACGACGATAACAGTCAAAGACTGCCCGGAAGGGAATCAACCAGTCCCTGCCAATGATGAAATCATAGCCTGTCATCTATAGGACATAGATATACTATAAGAAGCGATACCATGCAATCTCGAGAGGGTACTCTATACATTGGCGTACACAAGATGTCCTCGTTCCCAAAGGTGTGTCTAGTGTCAATGAGTCGAAAGAGGAAAAGATGCAAAGTCCAAGGCTCTCCACAATGGAAACAGAGATAAAACTATGTGTAGCACCAGTATCGAAAAGAGTTGAAGATAAAACTAAGGATACTAAAATCGTACCTCGAACAATAGAAGGGTCGTGATCCTTCTCATGATAAGCCCGCTCCACGGCGAAAGACTGGCCCATGTCACGACCCTGCGCCCCTGCTTGACAACTCTCAGCCGAACCTCCCTACTGGGGATGAGTAACTGGTGGCTGACTGCCATGGCCATGACCTCCACATCGGCCCAAACGTCTGGAAGAACTCCAGTTCTCCGATTGGTGAGAAGCTGGCGGTGATGCTCCTGAATGAGGAGTCATAGAAGAACCCCGGTCACCATCCACTGGTGAGAAAACCTGTCAGAACCACTGAAAGTGACCCATCTTGCCGCAAGATTGGTACTCCATGTGGACTCTCTGGCACTGCAGCCTCGTGTGCCCTATCCGACCACACTGATAGCACCTCACGTGGGTGCCTGATGATGCGTCTCGCTTCCTCGAATCATCACGCGTAGGTTCCATACGGTGCTTCTTTCTATCATCTGAAGGAATGCTAGCTCTGGAAGCAGAACCGAACTGGATCGTAGCTCTAGAGTCTCTCAGATAGCACTCCGCAATCAGTGCCTGGTTGACGATGGTAGTAATGGAAGTCAGCTAGAAGATGTTCACCTGCGACCGGATCTCTCACCCGAGTCCATCCTCAAACGTCCTCGCCAAGAACACCCCACTCCCATCCCGAAGGGATGTAAAATGCTTCAGCTCAGTGAAACGAGTGGAATACTCCATGACATATAGAGTACCCTTCTCTAAGATCATGAACTCCCGGGCTCGATCGGACCTTATGGTCTCCGGTTAAAAGTAGTTGTAGAACATGCGCTGGAACTCCATGCAAGCCATAGCCTGCTGCTGACCCGCCTATGAGATCACATGCCACCACCTCTTGGCGGAGTCTCAGAGCATTTAGGTGGAATGCTTGACCCGCCTTTTTGGAGGGGTCTCCAGATTCTCGAAGATAGTCAGCATGGCTTCCAGCCATGACTCTGCAGCCTGAGTTCCTCCCTCCCCCGAGAACGTGGGAGGATGATGCTGCTGGAAAACCCGGGTCAAGTCTTCCATAGACGAGGTAGGAGGCGGTGCTCCTTGGAAGGCGTGAATCATCCTCATGGAACCTTCCCTGAACTGCACATCATCTCCCGTGACTGGTACAACCACCGGTTCCAAGGCTGGCTCGGCTGGGGGATCGACAGGAAGTTCTCGATCAGCCATGTCTGGCGTCTGATCACTAACTGACGACAGGAATACGACCGGAGGAAATCTCGGAGGCATAGATCTGAAAGATAAAAATCACACCTCAGATCAAGAAAAACAAGGACAGAGAACACAAGAGCTCAAAACGGGAAGAGGGGAAGAAAAACACACAAGATTGGAAAACACAACTACACGGCGTGTATAAAACTACACGGTGTGTCTTTTTAAACCACTGACATGGGCGTGTACCCCATCCCTACAAGTCGTTTACACTTAAAACTACACGGCGTGTTGACCCCAACACATGGCGTGTACTTGAAAACTATTCCCCTGCCCGAGTCTCCTTACACAACTAACCCACACGGTCTGACTCAGCCCAAGACTACACGGCATGTTCGAAACAAACACGGCATGCACTAGACAAGGATTCGGCGGCCCGTGCTATTAAGAACACGACTGTATACATGGATGAACCGTACACGGTGTGCGCCGAACAAACACGGTGTGTATAGTCGAAGGTGACATTGTCCCGTGTTGTTCGTGACATGGCCGGGTACCTGGGCAAGACTACCCGGCGTGTTCCGAACAAACACGGCGTGTGGAAAAGAAGGTCATGCCGTCCTGTGTTGTTCGTGAAATGGCTAGGTACCTAGATTGGACCACACGGCGTCTCCCTATGGACACGGCGTGTTCTACCTGAGCTTCCCCATCCCGTGTTGTTAGTGACAAGGCCGGGTACAGGGCTTCAAACTCACACGGCGTGTACCAATGGTACACATCGTATTCCCGAAGTTACTCCTACAACACCGTGTTCTTCTCACACGTTCAGTGACACGGCCAGAAAACTACATGGTGTGTATCTAAAAAGTACACACTGTGTATTCTGGGTTCTTCTAGGCAGCCGCTCAGAAACTGCTCAGAATTCCAGAAACACTAAAAACTATGGATAAGATGCCAAATTCCGATACGAGAGGGCCCATAACACCTCAAGAACGACAATTTGGGATTAATTTTAATCAAGGAACAAAAAAATAGTTTTCTAACACAACAGCCTGGAATCTATCAAGCATCTATCACAACAGAATACATAATCTACACAGAGCCTATCACAACAGCATGCAATCGCTAATGCACCATAGATGGCATAGCAAGAATTCATGACATGTGATTTATACAAGTTCCTATATGATGCATGAGATGGCATACCCTCATCTCATCGGGATGCGATAGAAATAGAATCGAAATATAAAAACAATAATAGCACAAGCCATGCGAATTACTCTAGGTGAAATCAGGTCAACCATACAATCTCAAAACCAGAAACTGCAATTAACGAGGTAGTATGGCTTTTCCCTGTACACGGGTTAGCTACACCTGAGAACAGCTTAATGCCATGTACCGAATCCGTCCTATCCCTGGCTAAAGTCTCCAAACAGTAAAGCAAGAGAAAATAACACCTCTGATACCACTTTGTAATAACCGGAGTCCGGAGCCCCTCCACTGGTGCCCTGTACCCAGTTCGCCACATGAACTAAAGCGCGTTTCCTCGAACGCCAGAGGCTGCCGACTAGCAGTGAGGGCCTTGGTGAGTCGGTGGGGAAACTATGCCCTCATTCGGTAAGGTATACAAGGTAAGCAAACAACAATAGACAGCGGAAGCAGTAATCAACATGCATAACAAAAGAAACTAGACAGCAGAAGCAATGTAGATATCTAACAATGATGACAATAATGCAATAGGTACAAGTATCTACGGAAAGAAGCAAACACAACAACGTGTTGGAATACAACTGAAACCAAGTGCAAAAGAAAAGCAAAGAAATATCCTTAGCATCGCGATCCACGGGTCAGTCCCATGCTCCCCACCTCCTGATGCATTCAAGATCCTAATGTAGAAGGGTTCTTTCCCTTATCTATACCTGCAGCAACACAGTATTCTTGGGCCCAAACGCATGGCACATACAGGGTGTGAGATACAATCCCAGTAGGAAATCACCCAATGATTTGTGCCTAACAGTCAATGAATACATGGCAGTAAATAAACAAGAAGCAGTAAACAGGAAAACACAAGCAGCTAAAATCCACAGTTCTAACAAGTAGAGAACCCAAGTAAGCAGTCAACAACAAGAAGAAACAGGTAACCCTCTGGGTAGATCTCATAGTCTAACCCCTATGGTTCAACCTCTAAGTACTAGAAACCCTCTGGGAGGCACACACAGTCTCACCCCTGTGGTTTAGCTACGTAAATTAAGCACACCTTCTGGGGAAGCACTCACCATCAATTCCCCCCTATAGTCTCGTATGGTGCTAAAGTCTCTCTTGGGAAGCACTCAACGTCAATTCCCTATGTGGCCCGCTTCGTAGTTAAAGACACTCTAGATAAGCCCTTCCGTTAATTCTCCCCTTGGTCCCACAGTGTGATTAAAAAGACACTCTAGAGAATCCCTTCCGTCAATTCTCCCTTTGGTCTACTACTCTAGGTTCTCACAGCCCTGAGTATAACTAAACATGCTCAGCGCGTGTATATCGTCCATGTAAACCTCATGAACTAATTGGCTATCATCTAAGGCTCAATATCAATAATAAAACAACAGTCCACAATCCTACAACTAGGCATGGAAAAGAAAAATGAGCACAAACAAAATACCATAATCACAAGCAATAACCTCTACTATAGCAATCAATAAAAGCAGGCAAGTAACAAGGGAAAAACAGGAAACACTCAATACCCCGTTCAAGGGTATTGGTGGAAATTGCTCAAAATTTTCATCAAATTTCTACGGAAAGGCACAAACCACCTACCTCGATCCGAGTAGATCGATATACGTGAACCTCTATGACAGATTCCCATTAGAACGATGTAGATCTGAGAAAACACACAAAACGTTCATCCCACGATAACATGGAAAGGAGGAGGAATCAAGAAATGAGGCTAGAGTAGAAGAAAGAACACACCGCTGTGATTCCAACGCAACTGACCGTGCTCGAATTGGAGAACAGACGGCGAGGTAGGACTCCGTTGAAGACCTGGTTATACGGTCTCTCTCGGATGGTTGAAAACTAAAGAAGAAGACGGATGTGGGGGTTAGACGTGACCCCGATCCGTTTAATGAAAAAAAGAAAGTACACGGCGTATACTTCTAGAGTACACAGCTTGTGCTTCAAATTTTTCCGTACTCCGAAAAACTAGCCTCCACCACAGCCTTACACACCGTGTGTGTGGCCCGGGCACGGCCAACACACGGCTTTGAACCAGGAAGATTACAGGGCGTGTACTTTTGATAATTCAAGAAAATTCATTTTTCTCAAAAACTCTAGATAAAGGAAAAACATACCTGAAAAGAGATCCGGGTTCTGACATTAGGCAAAACGGTGTGTTCTTCTGGTATACAATGTGTTCCCACCAGATGTTCCACATCCCCTGTCGCTGCCCACACGGCCTAAGACACAGTCAGAGACTACATGACATTTACATAATGTACACTGTGTGTGCCTAAGAAAAATAGTTTCTTCTTGAATAGAAGAACACACGGTGTGTAGTCCAAACTACAAGCCATGTATTTTGGGTGTGTTCAGACAATAATCTGTATAAACTACTCCAGACCCCATAAAACACTGAAATAAAAACTGAAAATTCCAAATTCCGACCCGTGACAGCCCATACTCCCCGCGAATAAAAGCATTGAATCATAAACATGTTATAACAATGTAACGAGTCAATGATCCACAAAATTCCCATCTATGAGGGCCCATAACACCTCAAGAACCAATGTTTAGATTCCATTCCTGAAAAAAATTTCACAAAACGATACCCTATCAAACAACATGTATTCTTATAAGGGCATCTATCGGAACAACATGAATATTATACCCAACTTCTATCACAGCCAAATGAATTCGTGAATTCATCCTAAATGGAATTGCAAGAATGCATGAAATGTCATTTCAAGAAAGTTTTTATATGATGCATTAGAAGGGATACCATCATCTCATCAGGTTTCAATAGAAATAGAACCTCCATGACATCAACAGTATCAACAGAAATCATGTGAATCACTCAAAGTGAAATAAAATCAACTGTAATCTTGAAAAACCTAAAAATTTCACTAAACGAGGTAGTTTGTCTTTTACCTGTACACGAGTTAGATACTCCCAAGTATAGATTATTACCAAGTACCTATTCCTTCATATCCCTAGATAATAGCTCCAAATAGTACATAAAGAGAAAATAATTCCTCTAATACCACTTTGTAATGTCCCGGTTCCAGAAGCCACCCAAAGGTGCCCTATACCTGGTTGGTCGCATATCCTCAAGCGCATTTCCCCAAATAAAAGAGGTTTCTGACTAGCAGTGAGGGCCTGGGTGTGATATTGTGGAAACTATGCCCTCATTGGTAGAGTACACAGTGAAAAAAACAGATATACAATAGCGGAAGCATTAATAATACCAAACAATAGTAACAGCGGAAGGATGATAAATAAACTACTGAAGAATATATATATATATATATATAATGAATCATGATACATATATTTCTAGGAAGGTAGCCAAACAAATCACATTGATGAAAAAAATAATAAATCAAGTACAAAAGGAAAATAGAAGCCAAATCCCCAACATCACAAGCCTAAGCTTGGTCCCCTGCTCTCCAGATCCACAGCATGTCAAGTACCTGAAGTAGAAGTGTGCTTGCCCTTGACTATACCGGCCATAATATAATCTTTCTGGGCCCAAAAGAATGGCCCAAACAAGGTGTGATACTAATAACATTAGGAAACCACCTTGAGATCTGTGCCTAACAGTCAATGAGTCTATGGCAAAAATACGTACAAAAAGCAGTAAAAAGGAAGGTACTCAATAGTAAACAATCCATGGTTCAGAATCAAACAATAACTAATAAGTAGGTAAACAAATAGGTAAACAAATAGGTCAACAAATAGGTAAAAAAAATAGGTAAAAAAGGTAAACACACAAGTAACCCTTTGGGAAGTACTCAAAGCCTATCCCCACTAGTCATACCTAACAAGTACAAGAAACCCTCTAGGCAGTGCACTCAGTCTAACCCCTCTGGTTTATCTTATGTACAGACTCTCTAAGGAAGCAGTCACCATCAATTACCCCCTACAGTCTCATATCATAACTAAAGGTGTTCAAGGGAATCACTTATGTAACATTCTCCCTGTGGCCCATGTCAAGAAACTACAGACACTCTTAGGAAACACTCAACGTCAATTCCCCCTCTGGTCTGTCATCGTAAAAATATAAAGACACTCTAGAGAATTCCTTAACCTCCATTCTCCCTATGGTCTATACACAAGGTTCTCACGGCTCCGTGTAAGTCATGCAAGTCTAGAAGTGCATAACGGCCAAAGTAAACCCTAAGTACTACATGGCTAGAATTCTACATAACAATAGAATAACAGAACAACAGTCCCAACATCCTACAATATTTGGCATGGGAATGTAAATGGAACCCTAATAGGCCATCACGACCCAAAGGTACAAACATGCAAAACATGCATGGGAAAAACATCCAAAGAACAAAAATTCACCATATTCACCATCAATAATCATCTACTCAGGCATACAACCTAGTAGAGAAACAATAGGGATAAAATGGTAAACATGCTATACCCCTTTCGAGGGTACTGGGCAATTTTTCTCATAAAACTCAAGGACTATCTACGGAAAGGTACAAACCACCTACTTCGGGGTTATGAGATCACAATAAGTGAACCTCAATGCTTGAATATCCTTATAACATAGAAGATATAAAAAAAATTCTAGAACATTCATCCAACGATAACATAGAAAAGAAGAGGAAACATGAAACCAGGATCCATCATAAAAGAGAACACACTGATGCAATTCTAGCGCAACCAAAAGTGTTTGATTCAGAGGACCGATAGAGGCTCAGGGGCTCATCGAAGATCTACACCCATACCCTTGCTCTCGAAAGAACCAGACCTATAAGAAGTCTTTTCTGTCCATCAAATGCGACCCCGATGCGTTTAATGAAAAAAGTACACGACATTTACTTTTGAAGTACACGTAGTGTACTTTCCTTTTCCACACTCCACTTTAGGTGGCCTCTACATCACCCTACATGACTATGTGTGTGGCCATGAAACAGCCAGCACACGACCTCCTATGGCAATATAGTATAAGGTCTGTACTCATAAAGTATACGATGTGTACTTCATAAATTTCCAAAAACACCCCTTCTCTCAAAAACTCCAGAAAAAACATACCTGAAAAGAAGATATGGGTTCTTAAATTGTTTTTATTAGAAAAATATTAAATTTAATCAGTACTTTTTTTTAAATAGTAAAAATTGATGGTAATTAGTAATATTGTAGTGGAAAATAGAAAAAAATCATAAATTTGTAAAAAAATAGTAATTAGTAGTAATATGTTATAATTAGTTTTAATTAAATATAAATATAAATAATTTTAGTTATTAGTTTTTATGAGATAAAAATAGTGGTATGTATTTACAATTAGTGAGAATTAACAGTAATTAGTAAAAATTTGTGGTCATTAGTGTAAATTATTAAAATGCAGATTTAATTTCCAGTAATTAGAAAAATTGTTTAAATAAGAGTTAATACGTAATAATTAGTGATAGTAAATAATATTTTGAAAAAAGTAATCAGTAAATAGAAATAATTAGTAAAAAATTGTTATTATTCATGGTAATTACAAAAATTTTGAGGTAATTTGAGGTAATTACAAAAAATTATAGATAAATATATAAAACAATACCTTTAATTTTAAAAAATTCATAATAATTAATAAAAACAAGTGATAAATAATAAAAAAGGTTTAGTAATTAGTAAAAATCAACAACATGTAAACATGTATGGTAATTAGTGGTAATATGTAAAAATTAGGGGGTAAATGGTCTTAATTAGAAATAATTTGTAGTAATTTTCAGTAAGATGAAAAATTAGTGTTATTTATTTATAATTATAAATAAATACCCTTAATTACATAAATTTGTTGTAATTAGTAAAAAATAGTAAAAATAAGCAATAATTGTCCCTATTTAGAAAAAATTGGTGTAAATTAGTGGTAATTAGTAAAAAAGAGTGGCAGTTAGTGTTAATAAGTAAAAAATAATCAGTAATTAGCTATAATTATAAGAAAAAAAATATTTATGTTTTGTGGTTATTAATTAAATTAACATGAAATTAGATGAAATTATTACAAATTACTAGTATATAATTGTAATAGGTATAAAACTAGAGGAAATTAGTGTAAATCACTAAAAATTTGAAATAATTAGTAGGAATCATAAAAAATTAAAGATAATTAGTAGAAATTAGTAAAAATAACAATTATGAAAAATGAACTAAAATTATTAACCTATAACAACAATTATCTACAATAAGCCACAATTATCCAAAATTAACCAAAATTATAAATTATTATCAATAATTAAAAATGATTTGATAGAGAATTTTATCTATGTAGCAGGAGGGAAACCTCAAGTAGAGGAGATGAAGGTAATTATTTAGTGAAATAACTTAAGTTCCTCTTATTTAAGACCATTTGGAAGAGAGGAAGTCATTGGTAAATATGAGAGTGATAAAAGGGGAATATTTGGAAGAGATAACAACGACATCCTTAGTGAGAATTTTTTTCCCTTTTTGGTTCAATATATCTTCATGGTAAAATAATGTTTTATAAACAATTATAACATAAATACATGATTATCAGTAAACAATTATTTTATAATGATTATAGATTTAAATAAAAATGGACCATAATAAATTAATAGATTCATCTTTATCTATCATGTTGACTTCCTATTACATCACTCAGGGTTTTATCAATAAATTTAACTTCAATAATTGATCCGATCATAAGGGACCCAATATAAATTTCCTTTGTTGATTCCTCTATCTGATTTACTCTATAATTATCATGAGGGTGTTATAGTGTGCAGGGGATGAAGGTGATAACTAATTGAAATAATTATAGGGACCTTGTGACAACTCTAACTACTATAAAAAATCCCATTATAATTTAATTTAATTTTATATTATGTAATATGATTATAGAAAACACATTCATTAATTTTGTTTTATTATATCAAATTTTATTTATAAGACCACTGTATGTCATCATCACTGATAATATAGCCATTTAAATGTGATCACATTATTACTATAAGTTTTTCACAACTCCAATTAACACATATAATGGATGTGGTGGCCTTAAACTTTATAATTGTACCCTATTAAGAACATTCTTTGGAGTTTCTAAGGGATATGGAATAATTGGAATTTTACCTTGACCAATACAAAGAGAATATCCAACAACTTATTGATGAGTGAAACTATTTATTTGATATGTACAATCTCATTGAGATCACAGACCAAACCACATATTCCAAACCATACCATGAAAAGTACAATAGTAAAACACCTTAATAATAGTGAATTGTATGATGTATTAAATGTATATGTATCACAACCCTAGAATTATGATTTTGTACATCATTTTCTATGTGATGATAAATATATATTCATCGTAGTACGGTTTCATTATAACTTATTTATATTTCATTAAAAATAAATCCCAAATATTAGTTTTTGGTATTATTCAAATTCAATTACTAAATTTTTTTATGAGTTAATAGATTTATGATATAAATACTTTTTTAATAAATTATTTTTATTGAATAATTATTATTCAATATAAACGATCATGTAATTTTTATGATGACAAATTGGATTTTTATAAAGTTTGAAAAACTATTATTGTAAGAAAAATAGTATTTCTGAATAAATATAAAATTCCAGTATTAAATTGAAAATGAACATATTTAATTAATTAAATAGATAAAATGAGTATTATTTCATGAATTAGGTGATTGAAATTATTCATCTGTGAATCTTTCATAGTTTTCTATGACAATCTAATTTTCATATAAAAATTAAATACATTATAAATATAATTTATGTATTATGACATCATAATGACCCAAATGTGATTTAATATATACAATAAATAAAATCTATGACAAAATATATATTTGTAAATTAACATAATCTGATTATATATTTATATTATATTTATAAAACCCTTATAAATACTAAAAAATCATTAATATTCTTAAATTATTTAAAATCATTTCTTTAATAGTATAAAACAACATCGCATAAGAACATCTATTATTATATTAATTGGGAGTGTGGACATATAAAATAATGAGATCCACAACCATTTTTTAGAAACTACAATAATAAATATCGGTTGGTTTATGGTTTGGGTTATTTTATTATATAGAGTACATGACCTAAATAATAAAGAAATATTCCACTTTTCCTCTATAAAATAACCATAAACCCAATTTCCATTCACTGAAATATTTTGTATCACATCCATACTCTTCCATACACTCACTATATTCCCCTCAAGGAGACCCATGAAATTAAGAATACCCTCCCTTGCATTTGTAGTCACACAGGTTTGTAAGGGTTTTGTTCTTGAAACTATTTTCTAAAGGAACGCTATTATCATATGCCTTCCATTTTCAATTACTAATGATGCGTAATGTATATCTATATCTCTATTTCTTCCCATTTTATGTACAAATTTTTAGATACCCTTATGTCTCACATCAACCTAATTTTTAAATTTTTACGTAATGTTGTTATGATGCTGAAATTTTAGTGTGATTTTCTATCCAAAAAACAATTGTTTATTTAACACCATATTGATTTTCTATCAAGGTTGTTAACCATAATAAACCTATAATTCATTAAAATGGGAAATTAATTATGTTATTACACACTCCATGCTAATTGAGTAAAATATTAAGATGAATGAAACAATGTTATTGGATCTATGTGGAGAACATAAGCATGAGTATGAAATGAAAGTGACAGGAGTTCTCAGAATTATATTGCATCCTATGCCTTGGGAAATTTTTGTCTAATGAGACATTGTGTTGTGATATAAACATAAAATGATTCTTTTTTGGGACATTTTCCTGCATAATGTCTTAGTATAATATCCTTGACTAATGAATATGATGTATTATTTTATGTTCTTGAAACATTTCCAATGTAATGATTATCATGTTATATCATGTATCATTGTTGATATTTATGATTACTACTCTTTTTATACTATATTTTTAAATCTAATGTCAAAAATATTTCCCCTTATTCATTTTTTATTCCCATAATGGGATTTGTAGCTCACCTATTTCTTATGTTTATCTCCATGTTATCTTATACAGTTTTAAAATACATGAAATATTTTAAGCATGTTAAGGATATTTTCACTAATATTATTATATCTGTTCTTAATTATGTTGTTATTTGTAGATAATTCTAAAACACACTAGAATTATAAACCTATTTTGTTTTATTATGTATACTTTTATATAATATATCATTGATTAATTTCTAAAAAAGAACATGGGATTCATAGTTGGTATCAAAGGAAAAGATTAGGTACTTTGGGATTAGGAAAATAGACTCATGAAAAATCCATATTGATAATAATATATATATTAAAAAATCCCTATATATTATTATGAATATATTTGGTGGATTATCAATAATATTCATCTATGTTTTCATACTATAAGTGGATGTGGTTCTCGCACATATATACCTAGAAGTTACAAATCTATTAAGGTGTGTTGGGACTTACTTGGGGTACCCTGGTATATAAAAATGGTCTTCACTATGATCCTATTTTGAAACTCTTAGTAGATATTCTATGGTGAATTCATAATCTCATCAAGGACCATTATTATGGGAAACTATTCACAAAATGAATTTTTTTAGTAAATAGATCATGAATAACATAGATTAAAGCATAGAAATTCAAAATTCATGGACTTAAATATAAGTTATAATTTACCCCATTATTGTCATTAAATTCCAATTTATGTTTGTAATAGTTTAAAAAGAATCAACCCCATTTTTCTTTATATTATATCCAATGCCCAAAAATAGGAGATATATGGTAAAAAATCAATGGGATGTGTAACACGATGAGTCCCCAATGAAATGCCCAACCCAATGGGAATTGGAATCATGGACATCATGATAATAAACTCTAAAATGAATCTGGTTCTGAATATATAAATGGATACAAAGGAGTCAATAAATCCCCTTATGAATGAACATTTCATGATTGAAACCTCTATTCAAAAAATTCCTCTAACATAAATGGATCATATGATCCCTTTATTGTGGAATAATGGATCAAATACATTGATAATATCTTCTTCATACTTCACTTTTGTAAGTAAGAGAAGGTTCTAAAGGTTGTTTATCATATACAGGGAGAATCTGATCATATGTGGATATTGATCAAGAAATCAAAGTGTGAGGAAGATATCAATGTGATGGGGTCGAAGGAATTAGGGAAAAAATGTTTCAAAAATATTTTTCTCAAAATATTCATCTTAAAATGGAATTTTATTTAGTATCCATGAAGAAAAAATATGATTAATAATTTTGGGAGTATGAAGAAAACATTCCAAGACATTCATGATATGCCTCCACCATTATTATTTCTCTTTATTTCGAAGTTGGTTGCTTCTTGGATGGCATGAATCTTAGTCTAGAAAAGGCCCTGGTGATCCTTGACTATGATAGATATAAAGAAATTGTTTATTGTTCCCTAAAATTTGAAATTAAGATCACCCGAACTCATGTTTCACAAGATTATAAGAAGAATAAATTAGATTTTAATTTTTAATGTCTCATGAAGAAATGTAACCATACCCTGAAATTTTATCCTCCCAATTATCAAAAGTTTGGAATGATGAACACCATAAAATTCTTAAGGGGGTGAGGGGTGGTAGTGAATAACACCAAGATATAGATTTATTATAGGATAAAAACATTAATACGGTGGAAGAAAAGAGTGATCCATTAAACCCTTAGTGCATTTTTTATTGATTAAAATACAAGGAACCCAAGAACATTTCAAATCAACGCACTATGAAATGTTTATTTGGAGACAACCAACAACATCCAAGGGAGAAATGGAGGAGATATTTCCATCAAAATTTCTATGATGGATCCAGACAATGAAGTGGTGATAGGTTTGTGATTCATTCATTCATTAATATCAAACTTTTGTTTTTTATTGTGGGTTTATTCAATACTTTATATCATGAATGTTTATTATATCTATTTAAAAACGATCACAAATTAGTAAACTTGGTCTTTTGGTGAAAATTGAAAAGGGGAAATTATTATATCCCATGTATATAACTCATCCTCTATCATAGATTATGGGATAAACTTCCAAATGAGCCATGCCGTACAAAATTTGGTAGAATTTGATATGATTTTGTATATGGATTGGATTCCCCAATATATATCCAACATAAATTTCATTGAAAATGCAGTCACCAACCATATTTCAAATCGATCCCTGATTCTGAATAAGTGTAAGGTTAAAGATAAATCTTATTTACCCCCAAAATATAAAGAATGGATATTTCTTTCATATGAGAAAACATATAATGATAAATCCAATGATTTTAAGGAAATAACCATCCCCAAAGACATTACAATTTTTAGGGAATACACTAATGTGTTTCTTGAGGAATTAGGTGGTCATCTTCTTAAATGAAAGGATGAATTTGAATCAAGCTTATACCTATTGAATTCATATAATCCAAATATTTTTATATAATTGATGTTGTTGAACATGAGGAGCATAAGAAACAACTATAAGATAATCTAGAACAAAGGGTCATACACCCATGTTCTTCTCCTTGTGGTATACCATTACTCTTCTTTAAAAATATGGATGGTTCAACACACCTTTTCATTGGTTATAGTGAGATCAACAAGATCCAGATAAAGAAAAATTATCTTATTCCATTTATACATGACTTGTTTGATCACCTATGTAGAGCACAAAAATTCTCTAATGTGGATCTCTGGTTAAGATATTACCATGTTTGTGTGAAGAAGGTGGATATCTCTAAGGATAATTTTCATACAAGGTCGGAGAAATATGATTTAATTGATATTTAATTTTAACTCACTATTGCCCTATAAATCATCATGGTCATTATTAATAGATTATTTAGATATTATCTCAAAAAATATTTGGTAGTATTTATAAATTTTATTATTATATATTCCAAAACTAGGGAGTTGAATGAGGAGCATCTGGGAATTATGCTAATGACCTTATGAAAGGATAGGAATTAATAAAATAATAGTAAATGAGTGCTTTGGTTGAAGTAAGTCTCTCTATTTGGGATATCATCATAAGAAATATGATCTATAAGGATATTATAAAAAAATGTGATTGAAGGATGGATTAGGCCAAAATCTATGATAGAGATCAAAATTTTTCTTTAGATTAACTATGTATTATAACTGATTTGTGAGAAACTTCTCACATTTATGTGAAACTCCAACCAATATTCCTAGAAGGGTAGTCACATTCACATTTAATGAAGAATTTGTAGATAGTTTTCAGGTGTTGAAAAGTAGGATTATCATTACACCAATTTCCACCCTACCAACATGTGTATATCTTTTCGTGGTATTTTGTGATGCTTTTTGTGTTGTGTTAATGAAAAATGAAAATTTAATTGCCTTATCTTTATGATTGTTGAAATATGAGGATCCTAACTACCCAACACATGAAACAGAGTTCAATTCATTAATGTTAAATTTGAAAAAAATTTGGCATTATCAGATTGTGGAGAAGTGTGAATTATATATGTATCACTAAAGCCTCAAGTATATATTCAATCCTAAAGAGATGAATATATCCCAACAAAGGATATTAAATATAATCAAGGAACATGAATTCTCAATTCATTACTATCCATGAAATGAGAATAAATTGGTATATGATTTCTGTAGAAAAGAAAATATAAATTTTATAATTTATTATAATTTAGAATGACTTGATCTACTTATACAAAAATAGTATGGAACTAATAATCCCATCGAAATTAACATCATAAATCCATTCAAAAATGATTTCTCAAATATATCCCTTTAATGAAATAAATGATTCCTAAAGAGATGATGTGAAAATTTAAAGAATGTGGAAATTGTAATAAAATGGAAATACATAGAGTTCAATGTTAATGAAGAAGGTGTTTTATGATTTGGTTCAAGAATATATGTACCATAAATTCCTGAGTAAAAATATTAAATTTTAGATGATGAACATAGTTTAACATTCTCTATTCACAGAGGATGCACAACGTTGTATCAAGATCTCCGAGATCACTATTAGTGGAAAAATGTAATGAAGGGTTTCACTGAGTATACACCAATGTTCTTAGTGTGTTATCAAGTAAATGTTGAAAAGAAAAAGTCTAAGAGGATTATGTAACCATTTCCCATACCAATATAGACATGGGAAAACATCACCATGTGATTTTCACCATAATTCTAGAGACATCCATGGGAAAAAATGATATATTGGTTGTTTTGGATCTTCTTATAAACACATATCAATTTATTTGAATTTAAAATGATTTATCACTTGATATACTTGCACGGATTTAATAAAAAAAAATTGTAAGGTTTATTGAAGTATAGATTTAAATTTTTTTCTATCCGGATATGAGATTCACTTACATGATCTGGATATTTATTCAATATGATTTAATCATTGTGTTGAACTTCATCACAACTAAACACCCACAAACTGATAGCCAATTTTAGGAGACTATTTTGACAGTGGTTGAAATCATGGGATCATGCTCTATGGACATAAAAAGAGGATAATACTAACATCTACCTCTGTTCGAGTTCTCATACAACAATAGTTTTCAGTAATTCATCCAAAAGGACACCTATGATGCCCATTATGAGAATATATGTATAAGATATGCAATATGTGATAAGTTTGGGGAATGAAAATTGTTAGGTTATAAAATGGTTAGTGAAATTATGGAAATGGTTAATACCATCCAACATCACATCAAGGAAACTGTTGGTCGACAGAAGAGCAATGTTGGAAATAATAAATGAGACTTGTTTCTTGATTTTAGAGTCATGTTATACCTCTACATAACTCTATGGATGATAGCAATGATTTTTTGGTATAAGGAAAATCTTTGTACATGATACATTTTCTCATGTGAGATCATTGATCATATCAAATAGGTTTCATACTTACATGAACACCCAGATATCCTATAAAAAATACACGAAGTATTCCATGTATCTCTCTTGAGAATGTAAATACTAGACCCCACACTTGTAATCATTCTATTGGCGGTACCATCGTAGAATGATCTATTACATGAGTATTAGCATGTGAACATATCATATCATAGATAAATTTTCTATGAAATATAACTATTCACCTGGTTAAAGTGGTATGGAGGAAACAAATGTTTGAAGAAGTGGTGTGGAAACTAGAGAAGTTGAAGAAATTAAGTAACCCACGTATGATTTATTTTGGGAATGAAAATTTAGTTGGAATATTTTATTATGGGGGTGATAAAAATGACATGAACTATTTTAAATAGAATTCAAATTTTGATTTATTTAAAATTATTATTAAATAAATGGTTTATAAAAATCACATGAACATATTTTATATTCTTGTATCTTACTGTATTTAAGATACTATTAAGTATCATTACCACTAATAACATAATCATTTAACCCAGACAACAAGATTAGTATAATATTTTATCAAAAACAAATTAACATAGAAAAAGGAGGCGATGGCCACATCAAATAGGATTATACACAATGAATTTGATTAATAAGAGAAAAATAGGTTGTTTGTATCACTAGTATTTTTCCTTGACAAATCCTAATATGATATCCCAAAATGTATGTATTAGTTAAACCATTTACAAAATATGTTCAAGATCAATGAGGTCACAAGCCAAACCATATATGCTGAACCACCCCATTAAAGTATCATTGCATGGTACCTAAATCATATGGAGTTTTAAGTTATATTAAATGGATATGTATGAAGACCCTATAATTATGATTACATACATTATTTTGAATTGTATTAGGAATATATTTTCCTACATTTATGGTTATATTATAAATGATTTTTATTTTGATATAATATAACAAAAATATTATTTCATGTTTTATTAAAATTCAATCGAGAAACATGTTTTCATGAATTAAGGTATTTTGGAAATAAATATGGTTTTAGTGAAATATAATTATTATAAAATGATTTTTAAATATACATGATCATATAATTATTAAGAAGCCACAAGTAATTTTTAAAAGGGTTTGAATATATATTATTTTATAAAACCCAAGAATTTATCAACAAATAAAAATTATAATTTTAATTATAAAAATTAAAATATTTTATAATTTATTTAGAGAAAATTAATATTATTTTTTTGAATCTGAACATAGATATTTTCCACTGGTGAATATTTTATCATTTCCTAAGACAATAGTCTTTTTCAATACAAATTAAATACCATATAAATATTATTTATGTATTATGATATCTTAATGACATAAAAGTGATCTAATAAATTCTATAATGGGTATCCATGAAAAAATATATTTTTCAACATTAAAATAATGTGATTTTATGTTTATTAGAATAATTTCATAAATCCCTTTTGAGTCCTATATAACTTTTGTTATATATTTATATTTTAAACCCATCTCATTAAGAATATGAGTGTCCTCCAAATAATAAATTGTGATATGTTATTATGTTTTGATCATTTCCAAAAAAATAATTGGAACCTCTAGAATTTGGTTAAAACCATTGGAATAACAAATGGTTTATTTTTTGGTTTTGGTAATTTTATTATGTAGTGTCAAAAATCTAACTAGTAAATAAATACCCATATTTTCATATAAAATCCCACCCGAGCCCTCATTTCTCAACACTAAAATTTCATTAATCAAATCCATACGTTTAACTCCACACCATATAGACCAGCCATGGAATCCCCAGGATCTTAGGAATCCCATCCCAATCATTTGGAATAACAAAGTCATGTAAGGGTTATTTTCATTCTAATCTTTATTATTGTTTCTTTGTTATGTTATGCCTTCTATTTATAATTATGAATATAGAGACATGTATTTTCTTGTACCTGTTACATCATTTTTTATGTAATTATTATGATATGACAATTTCCCTCTCATCAACCCATTTTATGAATTTTATGTGATCCAATTATGCAGTCTAAATTTCACCATGATTTCTCATCCCAAAAACAATTGCGTAGTCAATACCTTACCCATTTCCTATCAATAGTGTTAACTTTTATACAAAAATAAATAATTGACATGGGACATTCATGAATGTATTCTAGAATCCTTCATCATGGAATAAAATAATATGATAATGGAACCCACCTTTTATGATCTATGTGGAAACATAGGCATGAGAAGGAAATGAAGTTATGGGTGCACTCAGAGTTAGATAGTGCTCCAATGTTTTGGGTAATGTTTATTCTCATGATATGTAATGTTGGAACATAGGGTGATAGTAATTACATTATAGAACTTTTTACAAAATTATTATATTAATTTTTTTCATTGACCTATTTTTACGATGCAGTGATTTATTTTGTTTCCACACTTCCCCCATTTGGATTATCATGCCATATCATGTCTCAGTGTTCATGATTATGAATAAAACAAATTATATCACCCATTAATATTCTTATTGACCAAATTTATCAATTTATTACCTATTTAATAAATTAATGATATTTATATATCACCCCATTATTATTATTTCCCATTCTTTTCTCATACATTTTTAAAAGCCGGGGAATTTTAGAAGCATGTTATGTATGTTTTAAAAATAGTTGTTGTACCACATGTTCAGGATGTTATGATATGTACCTAATTCGTTAAGACATTATAAATACATATATTTCATTTTTTATTTTCTCTAATTTTATGTAATATATCACAAATAATATTCGAATATTGAACAGGGTTGTTATAGCCCCTTGGTTTAGATGGATCAGAGCAACCTCCCCCAAACTGTGTGAACTGAGGGGCTATAGACATCATTCTCTCACACTACATCATTATCCCCTCATCCTTATGTATTCCTTTTACCCCTTTATTGATGTTATTTTTTTATATATGGTAATTTATTAAAATTGGAAAAAATTAGGGGTAATTTGAAACAAAATCCTTATTTAGATAGAATATATAATATTTTAAGGCAATTTTTCATTATTGATATTCAATTTTATTTCATTGTCTATTTCATAGATCATTTTTATCAAATGAAATATTTTCATTTTATATTTTATAGAATAATTGGAAACAAGTATGTAAGAAAAAATATTGATTACAATATATTGATAGGATAAATCATTATAGAAATCTAATATATTCTAGTATACAACGTGTATATATTATGGGTGTGGAATCATTTAATCCATTTAATTATAAAAAGGAACTTTTTTAGATGGTAAAATTACGTATAAATGTTTGAAATGAGATTTTAGGATTTTTTTTTTCATTAGAAATGGTTGAGATTCATATACTGTGTCTTCATTTTCTTAGTTATTATCTTTTATTGGAATCAACATGTTGAACACAGTTTTAGTGAAGATACCATATATTTTGTTCCAAATCCATCATAGGATAAAATATTAGTACATCATTTTCCTAGTATTTCAATTCAATTAATAGAAAGTCATAATGATATTGATTTAAATATTGAGTTAAAACCTTCTTTATTTTAGGTTTTTTTTAAGTTTTCTAATAATTCATTCTTTCCTAGTTTCATGATGTGGAAATTTGATGTGGTTACAAAAAATTATGGATATTGAATTAAAAAACATATTGTAAAATAGTATTTTTGATAGGATAATCAATTTGGTTAAATCACTATTACCTTATGGTAATATTTTACATACTAGTATCTATTCGTGATGGAGGTGGGTTTCAAATTTAGGACATAATTTTCAAAATAATCATGTGTGTACAAATGATTTAATTTTAAATTATAGTCAAAATGTGTTATTAGTTAGTTATCCAACAATTAGAAAATTTTCAAATGAAGACGCTCAAGAATATATGTATAGAATTTATACTGTTTAATAGTTTATGAATTTCCAAATTAAACCTACATTGCAATATTTATTTATGTTTTAGACCACAATTTCATTGATGTAATAGAAATAATAAAAAATTTCAACCAGCAAAATATTAATTCATTATCTTTATGGTTATTTAAGGAATCATTTTTACTATATATATATTTCATTTTCAACATAATCTCATAACGTGTGATTTTGTATTTCGAAATCGAGTTTCTATTCATTTGGGTTTTATAGTTATAAATAGGTTTGGCCCACCTCTATAAATATGTACAACATTCCTACATGGATTTTATTAATGGGCCATATATTTATTGGAAAATATTAAATCATATATGTAAAAAAATTAATATTTATTTATTTTTTGAATCCATTTATTGATTTTTTTGATTTTTTTATCAAGTAATAGATTCAATATGTATAATTTTAAAAAATAGAATTCCAAATGAATGTTTCCATAGTTTTGACAAATTTTGACTTCCAAGCATATAGCATGTCTTCAAGATAGAGTACAAATGGTGCTAGATAATTTCTATAACGATTGAGTAAAAATAAAAAAAAAATTCTTTATTGGAAGAATAATTTTTTTCAACTATCATCGTATATTCTATCCTACATATCATCATTTCAATAAGAAAAAAAGTTATTTAAAAAATTTAAAATTAATAGATATAGTCCTCCCACAATGGAATAAGGTATTGATTTAAAATATATTATCTATTCATTAAATATTATTTCCTTTGGCCTAGTGTAAACCAATTGAAATAGATTCCTTTAAGAAATATCACAGTAAGAAAAACATTATTTTTATATCTTTCGTATTGATCTGATTTGTTGGGTTTTCACATTCTTTATCTCATGAATATTGAGAAAAATAATGTTAATAATATATTTTAGGATGTCTTGGACATAACTAGTAATAATAAATATTATGTAATGTAATGGTTAGATATGTACCGAATATTAGGGTGACCATAACATGAAATATTTTAAATATATAGACCACATAAGTTGATAAAGAAAAAATTGGATTTCATATTTACAAAAATTATTATTTTGTCAATGTATTGTTGATTTGAGGATACCATATTTTTTTCATTCTAATTTTTCTGTATTTGTAAAAAAATATCATATTACATGTTTAAAAACTCATTATTGGCATGTTAAAAAAGAAACAATTATATCAATTGGATTGAGATAATTTTAATGTTGTTCATTTATAATGAACTATTAGAAATAAAATATTTTTTAGAGACATTATTTCTATGAAAAAAGGATAATTTTTACTTAGTATACTGCACAACGAATTTTTTTTACTTTTATATAAAATGGGAAAAAAATCCACGAATATTTTATTGATTTACTAGAACATTTGATGTTAAATTTGAGGAATGTTGAAAAATGTTGAGAGATGGTATATTTCTAATGCATGAAAAAATTTGTGAGATGCATGTGGAAATTATAAAAAATTTACATAACATTGAAATTGTTTAATGGGAAATTATATAAACAAATATTTAAGTGGGAATTTATTTTTCTACACCCATTATTTACGACCTAGATATCCATAATAATATAATTTAATTTCATATAATGAGGAAAATTTAAAGGCTGAAATGAATATTCTATTATCATTTTTTATTCATCCATGATTATTTATTAATGGAGTTCATGATCGATAGACTTCATATAATTAGAGTCAAAGTGCTTGTAGATATTTTCTACTTAACGATGATGACATGAAATGATTTGTATAATAAGCACTACAATAACTTATTCAATATTTTTTTGTATTAAATTAATATTATTATTATATTAGATAATATGCTAATCATATCAAAAAACATTTATCAGATATCACAAAATGTTCCCTTGATGAACACCAGCAATATAATTATCTCTAATTGATTGAAAAGGCTGTTAATGTAACTTATTTATTATTCAAACTATGAAATAAATTTATAATTTATTATATTTCAATTTGATTTTCAATTTTTTAGGTATCAAAACATGTCAAAAAAATTATATCTAATTGTGTTTATTGAGATACCCAAATCCAAAATTTGTAAATCTTTTATTTATATATGTTGTGAATGGTTTGCGATGTCACGAACGTGAATATGGTTATGAAAAGAACAATAAATATTGGTTTCTTCCTAAGAGGATTTTATCAAAAATAATTTGATGTTAAATACTATGGAATTATAGATTAAATAATTTAATAATGTTATCTGAGATAGAATTATGTAATGATGTTAAAATTCCCTTAGATTGAAAATGATAGAGTCTTGTGTGTATATCCACTATATAAAATCATTACCATTAAATAAATAATACAACATGTAGTAAATTAAATATTTTTATTGAATCACGAAAAACATAAATATTATTATTAAAATCAACATGTGTATCCAATAGATAAAATTTATTAGTAGATGGTTACAAAAATAAATTATCATGATAACCATATTAGGAAATAGTACTGTTGATATTATAAAGTGAATGAACTTGAATTTTTCCAAGATATAAATTGAAAATATTTTTTTTCATGAAGATACATGAAAATCTATGGTGACATCTCATATTTACATGAAGATGGTGATTGTGATTTTTATGATGTATCCAATGAATTTAGAATAAAAAGAGATGTTGAAGATTAGGATCCTATATAAATTAATGATATTGAGGTGGAAGATGATGATATTGATACCCTCATTTATGAATATTAGTATTGAAATAATGAAAGACAATGTTATATGCTATTTAAAACCTCAATTAATATATATTTAATAACCATATACAAGTATTATATAACAACAAATTTCTATGTTTCAGATTGATGATTGAAATTTTGATGAGATAATTTATAGACTCAAGTAGGATATGCTTCCAAGTATAAATCTTGATTACTTTTTGTCACACCCTTCATTTGTAAAAATTTAATCATTGACTCAAAGGTTTTACGGTCTTGATATATTTATGTCCCTAAACTATTTTCATATGCAACAACCACATATTGATTTCAATCCATGCATACATATTTATGTCCATTAGTGTATTTTAGTTAATTATCAATAATTAATAGTTATTAAAATTTATTTATTTATTTACAGAATTTAAATTTTTTTTCCTTTTCCCCTAGCTATTATAAATGGGCCTTATATTTTGAATAATTATTTATTTGGAGCATGGGTGTTATGGGATCAGATTCCCAATGATGGTCGACACTGTATGTTTTTTCATTGGATGGCTAATAAATAAATAATATTTATTTTAAATTTTATTTAATTATTAACATTATATTGTTATATATTTATTAGTTTTATGGTATTAAATTGTATATTAAATGAGAACCTACATATAAGAGGCCTGAATAATTTAACAATGTTAGATTTTTTCACTATCTAGGATAACCATATAGAATGATGGATCAATAGTTTCTAATCAGTCTTGTTACATCCACCGACCCAATTACATCTCCTCTAATGGTTGGGGCAGATTATTCTCATACTAGATGGGAGATGTTTTTATAGTAGATCAACATCGGGTCTCTAGAACTGGGGAAGATATGGAGTTATTCATAAAGATGGTAGTCATATATTTATTACTCATCGACAATATTGGGTATGTAATATTATTTAAATATATATATAGTTTTAAATGTAAACAATTTTTTATATAAATATTTGTAGTAGAGTATCCTAATATTGTAGATTTCATTTTTAATTAGATTATATACTCTAATACTATAACAAAATATATTTATGGTGGCTGACATCTTCAGACTGTGGTGAGTTAATGTTTTTGAGTTTTAAAATTAACTAAATATAAAATATTATCTATATTAATTTAAAATTATGTATTAAGGGTTATAATTGGACTAAGAATTCCAACACACATGATGAGAGTTATAAAAAGACTTTCTTTTATTCCACCAATGCATTAGGATTCGATGATGCAATATTGATGCAGGATAAACATTATGATTTCATGAAAGCACTATATAATGGAATTTGTTCTTGATTTTCACCTTGATGTCGTTATGCTACTATTATGTGGTTAGCTTTCAACTCGAGTGGAGCTTTTAGAGATTCTTCATCATCGGAAATATATTGTCAGTAAAAGCTATGAACACATAATGAGTTTATAGATAACCATTTTAGGGAGAGAGAATAGGTTCTTTTACAATAGAAGTAGTATCAGCTGGAGAAGTTTCAACAGAAATAGAAGTTACTTGAGTAGAAGATGGAGTACATGTTACCATTTTTCAAGGTAGATGGATGAAGTTCCCTCTACCACCTCCCCTTGATGACCCTCTCCATTCATTTCCATTCATATATTTTATTGAAACATGTAATATGATATTATTTGAATGAATATATTATGTGTAATATTCCTATTCATTCAATGATTTAAAATTTTATATATGTCATTTTTAAAAATAATTTTTAATTATTTTGATTTTTTAAATTGTAAAAAAATAGTTTTAAGAGATGTAAATGTGGTGGAACTATAGCACTTGAGACACTAAAACAGCATCTAGCAGTATATTTGAAACTATAATAGCCTAGGAATTTTATCATACCTATTAAATATAGGGTCCTATAGAAATAATATATGGCGGTGGGGCTATGTTTTGGGATTTAAGGAAAAAAGGGATGAGAAACCATGTAATGGGTCCCTCTACCTGATAAATGATGTCCTTGGTTTAAAAAAATAGGATTTACTTACAAATTTTGAAGACAAAATTAAATTTGATGGACTATTAAAAAATAATTATGATGTTTTTTGTATCCACGAATTATTTTTAATGGGACTTCATTGTAAATAATTCACTTTCTGTTAGTAGGGATTATTTATAATTAATTTTCCCTTCATGTAAATTATTGTTTCATAATGTGATAAACTAGTTTAATATTATTTTTCACTAGTTATTCATGGTGTGTACATGTAAAAGTACTATTTTTCAATTCATTGAGACTAGAAAACATTTTTAGTAAAATAAAACATTGTTTCTCTCTTTAGTCAAAAACAATTCTTCGTCCAATACCATAAATTCTAAAAATTATTTCAAATTTGATATAAAATTCTAAAAATTAAGTTTAATTATATTTTGACCAATCATTTTCTTTTTAAAAAATGCATTGAAATGAACATTTATATCATATTCTAAATAATGAAATTTTGGAATTTACCAAAATCACTAAATGGAATATATGTTTTTATGTTTAATATATGAATGGAATTTCTAAATATCATGAAAAATCATTTTTTAATATATACCCATAGATGATTTTAAGGTTATTGTGTAATAAATGTTTTTATAAAATGATTTTTGAACATTTATTTTTGAAAAAATTAAATTCCGAATAAAAAATATATTTTCTTTGTGAATATTGTTAAAATCATTTTATGATATCTCTTTTTAGAAATGAAAATATCCAATTAATTATTGTATAATAATATATCTTTTTAATTAATAAAGTAATTATTTATACAATAGAATGTTTATGATTATTTTGAAAAAGGATTTTTCTAACATTATATTCCTTGATTCATTTTATAGTCATTAACTTACCCATGAAATATCAAATTTCCTATGATCATTTTACATTAATTTTCCAATAAAAATCTATATTACTGATCAAGAAAATATATATTTCATTAATTTTATATCATTTATACAAAAATTTATATAAATTTAACTTAATATGATTGACAGTGGAAATGTTAATAAATCTGTTTTCATTACTCAAATCAAAAATTTATTGATAAGTCATATTGTTTTTAAATTAAATTGTTTATTAAATATATAAGAAATTATTTGGACATTTGGATATAGACAAGGACATATTGAAGAAAAAACTTGATGCATTGTTACTCCCCTGAGATGAATCAGTTTTCTACCCTTAGTTAAATGGGTTTTTCATGTATACATACACATCAAATTCACACTATC
Source organism: Viscum album (assembly GCA_963277665.1). NCBI lineage: Eukaryota > Viridiplantae > Streptophyta > Magnoliopsida > Santalales > Viscaceae > Viscum > Viscum album. The sequence goes on along the minus strand of OY728126.1, from coordinate 1,311,689,734 downwards.
CTGTAAATGATCTTAACAATATAGGTATCATGTTCCTTGGATCCTAAAATAAAATAATTAATAATTTATTTCATTAAGATTCTAGTTATAATTATTCATGATATATTCACAATAATAGTATTATAATTTGTATTTCATTCTCAGTTTTCTAAATATGATGAATCTATTTATAGTTATATTACACAACATATTGATTCTTCCATAAATTATTATCTATGATATTTTCATTATGATACTATCAATTCATTCATTTAATTATAATTATATTGGCTAAACAGAATGAGTTTTCAATTATTTACCATTTCATATTGATTATACTATATCTTGTTATCCAGGATACCCTTGGAATAACAATATATTTGGATTCTTTACATTATCATTATATTGACTAATAAACACATTATTTATGTTATTTACTTTTTCATATTGATTATCCCTTATCTTATAGTGATATTAATGTAATTTAAAGGTCATGTGTGTTTAGTTATTTAGAATTAAATTTTTATTTTTCTTATTATTTCAATATATCTTATTTTTTTACTTGAGTATTACTAAACATTTTATCTCACCATTAATATTTTTTTTATACCCATGAGACCATGATGTGTAGTATGATTGGCATGAAATTTTATCCAAGGGGGAAAATTTTATTATTAGGAAATGATTAATGTCATATTTTTGTATTAAAATATAATATATAAATCATGTGTGTATATTTTTAACAGGACTAATTAAATATTTGGTTTTTTTTGGTTTTGATTCCTTCAATCATATAAAAATATAATAATGTATACACAACCATTGGATTACTGGAGTCAGGTTCAATATAGTTATTATTAGTGGAAATTTACTAGAAACCATGGAACGAGATTTTGGAAATATATGATTAGGGAAAAAACCCTATGATAGGAATTTTAGAATAAGAAAAAACGAAAATCATAATATTTTGCAAACATTTAGATTTTGTGTTATGTTTTTATAAATACATCCCAATCTGGAAACTACAAGTGGAAGTTGTTCAAAAATGGATGTACATAGGGGTAGTAACTCTAAAAAGGGACGCATTAGGCATGACATTATAATAACATGGTTCACGACTACAAGAATATTTTTTCACTTTTTTTGGAACTCTAGGGGGACCTGATTGTGATAATTATCATTTTCATTATAATCCATTTTTTTGGATTTTACAAGATGATGATAATAAAAAAAACTATGTTAAATAAATGATATTATTGACCAAAAACATTCTTAAAATTTATACATCCTAAAGATGAGTAAATTATTTTCATAATTATATTATTTTTACTCACACTATGGCTTTTGGTTTTAGAAAATGGCTGGATCTTAAATGAATATTGTAAACATTTAACATGAAGGATATTGTGGTGACCATGAACTAGAAAATTGTATGATGATAGTAGACAATGATATCATGATTATTCCAAATCCCTTATTCTAAATTTTTTTAACAACTCCGTACATAACTAATAATCAAAATTATAAAATAATGAAGGATAACATTTTCTAAGAGCTTGAGTGGTGGAGACCAAAAAGGAAAAAATGCTCGATTTACATCATGTGAAAAATGTGGAATACAGAACCTACTAATTGGTCTCAAAATAAAGGGATTATTATTTATGTTAGAAAATAATGTCAATAAAGAGAATAATTTCTTAGAAAAAATAAAGAGTATGATGAAATGAAATAAATCACATCATATAGATACATTTAAACTATGTTTTCTTAAATGTGTTGGAATTGGGAATTTTCTAAGTCAATTCATTATTTTAATATAAACCACTAGTCTAGGGAAGGTTCTATGTTGAAATAAAACAGATGATTCTAGTATTTATATGGATTCAATAACCAAATTGGGTATGTTTTCTAACAAAGGTTAATTTTGTTATAAGAATCTAGAATCATATAATGATTTTGTAAAATTTTAGAAGTATATATATATATTTTAATATAATAATAATATATAGAATAATAGGTTATGAATTTATGGTTAATAAAATGTACAAATACATATGCATTCATTTTATGTTTTAGGTGATCTTTGTTTATGAATATTAAGTATATTTATATGGAATATATTTATTAAAATAAAATATATTCATCAATTATGAGAAAGGGGTTTTAGAGGAATATTACCATTACAATTTTTGAACATAATATTAAAAATATTAGTTACCACTAAGGTTCATATTCACATTAATGTTTTAGTATTTAGAGGTATTCAATTTTATATGAATGTTATCGAAATTATATTGAAATTTATTTTATAAAACGGACAACACACTTGCTGGGTGAAAACCTGTCGTGACTGTTTAATTTCATAGGTCTTGAACCCATTCCCAAAATATGATATGGGTATAGCTCATACCATAGGCCTACATGATGTTCTATTTAATATGTCATTTTTTTAGTTAAAATATTTCATTAATAAAATATAATTATAATCCATTTTCATAACAATTATAGTTGAAAATTTAATTTATTATATTGGATAAATTATTTTATTTATATGTGTTTGGGAAAATAATTAGAGGTATATGGAAAGTCATTTCTCTCTTTTATTGATTTTATTATCTTTCCAATGTGACTTTGATAACATCATGCATAAAAATTTATGTTCTGGATAGTCATTTCATAGAGTAAGCAGTTAATTGAAAATTGATCAAAACACAAACAAATGATTTTATTCTACTTATAAAATAGAAATAGATCAATTAACTATATATCTTTATATTATTAGAAAATAAAAGAAACCCTCATCATCAGGAAAATTATATTGAATCAAAAATATTATTCTAATACATTAATATATATTTAATCAAATATTATTTTAATTGATCACATTTTAATGGTATTCAATGCCTTAACATTGCATTTATCATTCAATTTCTTACTATCAATGACCTCTATAATTAACTATAACTATTTACACCTTTATTCAATGTTAATATCATCAAATTTTAATAATGATCCCCTACATACAAACCTACTTATGTTATCTTCCATTTCACCTTGGTACTTATAATTTTTTTTTTGGAGGATAGTTTATTAAACCTTTCTAATTTATGAGTTTTGAACAAATAAATTTTTTCAAATATGAAAACCTTCTTTTTGAAGCACAACATCAAATCATGGTGATACAATTTATTTAAGGCTAGGATAATGTTACATCACAATATATATAGTAAATATCAAATGAATCAATAAAAATTAATATTAAACATCCCACAAAATATATTTATTTAAATTAAATATCTTTTATATCATTATAAACATACAACCTCAATATTTAATAAACTTCAATACACTATACCATTATAACATATCTGTTAAATAAGTTTTTATTAATATAACTATCTAGATTTTAAAAAATATATTGATTACAAATGTGTAAAATAAATTACATTAATTTAAATTCATCATAAATTAAATAAGCATCATTGGATTGATTTTTTTTTAAAATGTTTTATTATAGATTCATTTCTATTCACGCATTAATGGTAAAATTAATTGTACATATTTAGTAAATAAATTATTTGTAACATTTTAATTTCTATTCCATAGAGAAAAATATTACCATTTAATACCTTTTCCCTCATAGAATTATGATAACATCATTTCTCTACGTGTGGACTATCACCTTAATGAAACAAAGTGACTCCCTTTTCATCACCACCCCACACGGGTTATATATAAAAGTTTGATTAGATACATACTTTTTTATTCATGATCATATTATAATTCTTTAAATATGAAATATTATGTTCCTTCTTTTTATAAAAATCGTTCAAAAATTGAAAAGTTTTTCTTACATATATTTGACTAACTACCACACCCATCGTCATGGAATTAGTTAGTTTTGTGAATTTTCTTTGTGTCGGGTAGTCCGGGTTGAAACCCAACATATTATTTCTAGTATTTTTTTTTTAAAAAAGTGTGTTTTGGCCTTGATTGCGTCCAGCGCACCACGGTCGAAGCCACGTGACCTCGGCTGGGTCATTGCGCGACTCTGCCCGGTTCACCGCATGCCTTGCCGATGTTTAATTAATGAAATAAAATGATTTAAAAATAGTTTTAAAAATAATATTATTAATGTCACTTGGGAATATTATTACTATTATCTTGGATAATAATTTAATTGAGAGTATTATTTTTATTATTATCATTTTATTATGTTTATTATTGTAAAATTATATTATTTAATTTATTATGTTTTTTGTAATGTTATTATTATAATTATTATCAATATTATTCTTATTTTAGTTTACCACTATTATTATTATTATCATTAGTTTAATTTTGTTCTTTTTTTTATTTTGTTTTATTAATTTTTGGGTAGTGTTTTTTCGCCCACCCTTCTTCTTCCCTTGGCCTGTCGCACCCCCCCACTCTCTGGATTGTATTGCGCTGCCCAGCCAGGTCGCCCCTACTGGTCGACATCGACCCCCTCCCGCTGATCTGCACCATTTCCTTCCGCATCGCGCAACAAACAGTCGTGCCACCACCTGTCCTTCTAGGGCCATTTACTGACCGCCCGGACTCCCTCCTACCCAACCGCTATCGCAACGCCTCCTCTCCAGTATTGTGACAACCTACCCACTACCCCACTGGCCTTCTTTCTTCGCCCGACGAAGTGCGGAACATCCCACCCCTCCACCATCCAGCAAACACCCCGTCCCTCCATACTCAGTGGCTTCCTCCAGCGAGGCCAGCCTCGTCGCGCTGATTCCCTACCTCCCCTGCTCAGAACCGCTCTCATCCAACCACCTACCCATCGAGCCTCACCTCCATCCAACATTTCCTTCTCCTCCCGGATCCACCCAGGGCCCAGCTCCTGCTTCCCCTCCTCAGTCTGCCACACCCCATCTCAGCCACCCCCTTTCTTCCTTTCGTCGGCCTATCGTTCATCTAGGGAGCCTCTCACCACCCTGACATGCATTACTGACCCTTCATCGGAGTAAAAAATTGTCATCCCTCCTCCTGTACCTTGAAAAACCACTCTAATTAATCCTTCTTATCCTTTTTGTAATGTTTCTTGAGTTTTTGTTTCTTTTTTTCAGAGGGTTTGAAATTCCTTTTGGATTTAATACTCAATTATTTTTGGATCGGTTTTTTGTTTTAGGGTCTACTTTGTTTTTTTGTGGTGTGTATGATGATCAATTGGAGATGCACCCTAATTGTTCTGGAATTCCTTCATCCGAGGTAGGTGGTTCCATGAATGAGTATTAATTTATAAATTAAATTGGTAATTTAATTAAATTAGTATGTATATTAATTAGTTTTTTTGGTGAAAATTTTATTTTATTTTAGGTTTAGTGTGTTTTGACTTGTCTATTAGTGTGTTGTATAGTATGAGTATGTTCTTGTGAAATCAATATTGAACTGATTATTAGTTTTTTTAAAGAAATCTGGGTAGTTAATTTGTTAGAGCGTGAAAAGGGTTCAGTTTTTGTGTTAGTATGTTGTATGATTGTGTTTAGTTAGAAATGGAATTTGAAATAGATTTTGGTGTTTAATGTCATGAGGAATATCATGAAATTGTTTAGAAATTGTTTCTGGTAGTTTTTTTAGTTATAGAAATGGTATTTTTAACTATGGTGGTGGTTTCATTAATCATGTGCGTGTTGCAAATTGGGTTCCTGAGGTGGAATTCTGTGTTTTTGGTTATGTGAGGGGGTTTGGGTTGGTCTAGTGTTTAAAAAATTGTTTTTCTCTCAAAAATTTATTTATGAAAACTTTGGTTTGTTTTATTAAATAATTATTAATACTGAAAGATTGTTTTGGTTAAATTGTGTGAATATTTTTGGTGATTAATGTCATGAGATGTGTGTGGATTTGGTTTAATAAATTTTTTTAATAGCATGTTTGATAATGAAAGTGATGTTTCTGACTGTGTAGTTGGTTTAATTGGTTGGGTAATTGATGCAGATTTGGTTTTGAGATATTTTTAGAATGCACCTTATTTCATAATGATGTTTACATGTGTAATTGGTGGTTTGTTTAGTGGTGACTATCTTTTAGATTTTCTAGATGGTATAGTTGAGTATCTAACCTATGCATATTATGTTTCAAAAATATTTTGGTGTGTGTATGGTTTTAGAAGCGGTTTTTGGCGTGCAAAGTGAGATTTTGAGTGCGTAAATACCTTTTTTGCCTTTTATGCATTTGTGTGATATGTGACATGAACATGAAACATGTTTGAGCAAAAATCTGGAAGCTCGGGTAGCTAGGAGGGTGGACTAGACTAGTAGGCTAGTGTTCAAGAGGTGACTCGACCCATTTTCATTCGCAGGACTGAGGATTACATCACTAACTAAACATATGCTTTTTTGAGGGTCGTGGCTTTCTAATCCACATTTTCTAAGGGTCTTGGCCTTCTATGTCATGTTTTTTGAGGGTCATGGCCTTCTAATCAACATTTCACTGAGACAGATAGTTTTAGGGACCCATGCATGATAATACCTATATGGCATCCCCCTTGTTTGGTGTTCATTAGTTACTTTACCCTCATTAGTGTGACACATTGTTATTTTAAAAAGTAAGGGTGTATGTTTATTTTTAATTTATGTTTTCCCATTTGAAATTGTCTTCCTAAAACCCGGTTCATTTAAAACTGTTCAAGCACATACATATTTTCTTTAATAAAAACTGCAAATGTATTTTTCATTTAATAATTATTCATGAAATATTTTCATTGGGTGACATTTTACTGGGATTTTGGTTCACACACTACATACACCTTTGGGTGTTTGTAGATTATGTTTCTTTTGTATTCTAGGTCAAAGATTAGAACTTAGTGGTGGTGGTTCTCGTTGTTGATGGTCCCTCATTCAAGTTATTGTCTGTGGCTTGTGGATGTCACACATCTCTTATTTCATGAATGTTTGAGTTAGAGTCTATGTTTCTTTTGATTTCGTTCCTTTTTGGATGTCGTTTCGTGTTTTAAACCATTAAATTTGATTTTAGATTAAGGTTATATTTAGATGTCTATTTTATATTTATTTTATCTATCTAGTTGATTGGTTTATGTATCTTGTTTTGGGTAAACTTTTCCCACATGTTACTCTTGATACACAGGAACTTGTGCTAGCCCGTAGGGATCGGGAACGCCCTTCGGGGCATGTCGCAGACTGGTTCGGGTGCCAGGTCAGATGGTGACTTGGCCTGGTTCATGAAAAAATGGTATCAAAGGAGGTTTTCTCTCTTGGGTCATGTTTTTTGGGATAGGGTTTGTTTATAACAAATTTAAGGGTGTTTGAACTCGATGTTCTAACTATGAGAATGGTTCTTGGTCAGCACACCTCGTGGCGGGACTCAAGTTACCAATGTAAGTTCCTTTTTTGTCCAAGTCGTTGGTCCTCATGATTAATCTTGTTTTGGGGAAATGAAAAATGAGTAGGTTCAGTGGTCCCAGTGAGCTCACAGGGTCTGGAAAGTCATGTGGTTCCGGAGACGCTATCCTAGAATACCCTCTGTATTGGTGGCGTGATTGGCATATGGACGCCAATCATATATCCCAGTCACCCACTGACACTAGTTCCTTCTTGAAACGTTCCTTGTCTCATTTTTTAGGATTCATGGATATCTGGGTTTTTAGAAAAAAAACGATTTGATCTTGAATATTTTATTGAAATGAATTGATTTCAAAATAAAATTATGTATGAGGTTTGAAAGGTGCGGGTTAAATTTTTTGGATTTAAAAAAATTGAATGATTTGGTTTTGATTCTTGGTGATCTCAATGACAACCACATGAATGCATGTATATGGAAAGAGAAAGGGTCAATGGTGCGAGCGGACAAAATCTTGGATGGATATGAGGTGGGTTCCGGTGCGGTACAAGTACATGCATATGTGAGGCCCATGGAACACCATTGGTGATTGTGCGACCCACTAGCTTTGCCTATTTTCAAAATGTTTTGTTAAATGAGAATTTGGTATTTTAGTAATCAGTGATTTCATGGGGTGTCCTTGTGTTTTTGAAATGATTGATGGGAGGTGTTTCATGTCGAGATTCCATTTTGAGTGATTTTTTTCTTGAGTTTGAATTTTTATTTGTAATTTGGTGTACAAGCGCATAGTAAGTGAATTATTTTGAAAAGTGATTCGGGAAGCCCTTGCGGTGGTTCCCCCTGCATGTTTAGCGTTCTATTGTAATATGTCTACGCCATTGGAACCATTTGATTGGGTCGATGGTTTTATTTCTAAACCACTATATGCCCCCATAAAGTGTTAACATACAATTGAAGAGTAGCCATGATTAATTCGACGTTGGCCAACCCTCTAGCTGATTAAAGTGAAGATTCTCTCTTTTTAGTGATAGTTCTATGTTTGTGCCTTATCCTTTTCGGTTAAGTGGATCTTCTCGTAGAGGGATGACTGATGCGAGTGGAGTTGAAAGGAGCTTTGGTCTCATTGATTTGTCTTAGTTGTTGGGTATGAAGTTTTACATCATTGGGCCTGAAGGAATTCCCCTGGAAAACAGTGAAAGAAATTCCATCATGGAAGGGTGATGGTGGTTCATAATTTTCAATGTTGACCAATATCTTGAAAGGTTTGTAGTGTTTCCATCGACCACAATGGTCATGTTTGGAGACATCTACACCATGAGTTCTCTTGAAAAGCAAAGGTGGATTTCATAGAACCCTTCGAGAATCCGTGTTGTCATAGGAGTGTGTCCTCTTATTAGGTAGTTTTTTTCTGTCGAAAGAGGAGTGTTTGTCATGCATCAATATTTCATAGGTTTCTTAGTTAAGGTGAAGAGGTGATGCATGTGAATCATATAAACTCATGTGTTGGTAAATGGTTTGTGTGAGGGATTATTTTGACGCCGAAATGTGTTGTGTTTGTTGGTGTTGTCTCGGTTGTTGTGTGGATGCATGTGACACCAAAAGGAGAAGCTTCGTCCTGGATTCTTCAATAACTGACTGTGAGTTAGGACATGATTCAAACATTAGGGCTCCAACCATAGGTCTTGGAGTGAAGCTGGCGCATTGTCATGAACCCCGATAGTATATGAGACCCCAACCATATTTTTATCATCGGTATTGAAGGTGAAGGAGGTTTAAATTTTCTGTTGTGGTTCTATTCCAAATTACCCGTTTATATGCCTGGGGTTTCTCATTGCTATGAGGAGGTGTGGTCGTCTTGTTACCCTAAAGTATCGAGGGTTGCGTCCCACCAAATGTAATTTATTTTGGTGGTCTGTATGGGAGTCTATTGGGAAAATTAGTCTTAAATTTGGATAATTCTCATCGTAGTATTTGAAGATAATCGCCTATCTCCGATCATAGTTTTGATGCCCGGTAGCTGGCCCCGACCGTCCCCGCCCCTTATGGTTGTGTATTTGGTCACCGTCAGAAAATATTCAATTTTTTATATCTTATGTCAGTTCTAATGGTGGGGAGTCTGCCTGGACCACCCCGTGTCAGCTTTCCAGTATTGCATTAGGGTTTAGTAGGTTCCTAATGGTGGAGAGCACCTCCCAATATTCCCCTATTGGCCTTTGAGTTCTTTTCATAAAGATGATTTGGTGATAGATGATAAGAGTGCTCCATAGACATGGTTGGTCTTATTTGGTTTTTTCAGTCAAACCACGTGGATTCTGTTTTGTGGTACTTGATATGCTCAGTTTGTGCAGTTGGATCCCATGGGTGTGAGAGTTTCATTCTTTGATCAGCCAACTAGATGTATTCTAGCTCTTTGCCGTGGGTGGAATATATCAAAAAGACTTTTTACGAGTTTATTGATGTTTTCATTCAGCCGCTCTTTCATATAACGATGATTTTTCCACTTTCTACTTGTTTTCATAGGAATACTTTATAATCCATAAGGGTGTATTGTTTTTTCTCTTTGAGCCTCAACCATAGTTGTGGCTTTTTGGGCACCGAAAGAAATATAGTGGTGCGAATTGTCACACCCACCCTCTTGGGATTAGCTATTTTCATTGATTTTCTTTGCATCGGGTAGTCCGGGTTGAAACCCAACATAAGATTTCAAGGCTTTTTTTCAAAAGAAATGCTTCTTTTTGCATTGATTGCGTCCAACACACCACAGTCGAAGCTGTGCGGCCTCGCCTGGGTCGTCGCGCGACCTCGCCCGGTTCACCGCATGCCTTGCTGATGTTTAATTAATGAAATAAAATGAATTAAAAATGGTTTTAATAATAATAATAATGTTAATGTCAAATGAGAATATTATTATTATTATCATGGTTAATAATTTAATTGAGAGTATTATTTTTATTATTATTCTTTTATTTAGTTTATTATTGTAAAAGTTTATTATTTAATTTATTAAGATTGTTTTTTACGTTATTATTATTATTATTATTAACATTACTACTATTATTTTAGTTTACCAATAAGATTATTGTTATAATTATTTTAATTTTATTTTGATTTTTTATTTTGATTTATTTATTTTTGGGTAGGTTTTCACCCACCCTTCTCCTTCCCTCGGCCCATCACACCCCACTCTCTCTGGATCCCATTGCGCCGCCCACCCAGCTCGCCCCTACTGGTCATCTTTGACCCCCCTCCCGCTGATTCGCACCATTGCCTTCCATGTCACATAGCAAACAGTCGTTCCACCTCCCATCCAGCTAGGGCCATTCGCTCACTGCCCTGCCTCCCTCCTACACAGCCACTTTCGTAGTGCCTCCTCATTATCCTTGTGTCGGCCTACCCGCTGCCCCACCAGCCTTCCTACTTCATTCGACAAAGAGCCGAATTGCCCGCCCCTTCTCCGTCTGGGAAACAACCCACCTCCCTCCATACTCAGTGGGTTCCACTAGCCCATCCAGCCTCGCAACGCCGATACCCTTCTTCCCCCGATCGGAACCACCACTGCCTCTCCCTTCCAGCCACCAGCCCGTCGAACCGCACCTCCATTCGGCATTTCCTCCTTCTCCAGGATCCACCCATTGCCCATCTCCCCCTTCCATTCCTCGGTCTGCTGCACCCCATCTAATCTGCCCCCCTTTACTACTTTGGTCGGCCTTCAATCCATCCTGTGATCCTCCCACCACTCCGACTGGCACCACCGACCCTTCACCGGATCAACAAACCGGCATCCATCCTCTGGTCCCTTACACAACCCTCTAGTTGAGCCTTCTTCTCCTTTGTTTTTGTTCTTTCTTGATTATTTGTTTATTTTTTTCAACGGGTATGAAATTTCCATTGGGGTTCAATAAAAAATTCTTTTTGGTTTGGTTGTATTTTAGGGTCTACTTTGTTTTTTTTTGTGGTGCGTATGATGAGAAATTGGAGCTGCACACTGAATTTCATGGAATTCTTTCACCCAAGCTAGGTGTTTCCGCACATTAGTATTAATTGATAAATTCATTTTCTTATTTAATTAACATATAAAGTTTATTAATTAGTTTTTTTGGTGAAATATTTTATTTTATTTAAGGTTTAGTGTATTTTTACATGTCTAGTAGTGTGTTTCATGATATGGTTATGTTTTTTTGAAATCAATGTTGAACAGAATATTAGTTTTTTTAAGAAAATTAGGTTGTTAATTTGTTTGGGAGTGTAAAGGGGAAGTTTTTGTTTTAGTATTGCGTCTGTTTGGGTTTAGTCATAAATTTCATTTGAAAGACTTTTTGGTGTTTAATTTCATGCATTATATCATGAAATTGTTTGGAAATTGTTTATGGTAGTTTGTTTAGTTATAGAAATTGTATTTTTAACTATACTGGTGGTTTCTTTAATCGTGTGCATGTTTCAGATTGGGTCCCTAAGGTGGCATTTTGTGTGTTTGGTTATGTGAGGGGGTTTGGTTCGGTCTAGTGTGTAAAACATTATTTTTCACACAAAAAAAATTTATGATAAATTTGGGTTGTTTTATTAAATAATTATAAAATTTTAAAATTGTTGTTGTTAAATTGTGTGAATATTTTTTTCATAATTTCATGAGACATGTGTGGAGTTTTTTTACTAAATATTGTTAGTGGAATGTTTGATAATGAAAGTGATTTCTTTGACTGTACAGTTATTTTTATTGTTTCTGTAACTGATGAAGATACAGTTTTGATATATTTTTTGTGTGCACCTTATTTTAAAATGGTTTTTACATGTGTATATGGTGGTTCATTTAGTAGTGAGTGTCTTTTAAGTTGTCGAGATGGTTATGTTTATTTTGTAACCTATGCAGATTCTGTTTTGAAAATATTTTGGTGTGTGTATGGTTTTAAAAGAAGGGTTGGCCGCGAAAATTGCGATTTTGGGTATGTAAATGCCCTCTTTGTCTTTTATGAATTAGTGTGATATGTGACATGAACTTGATACTTTTTTGAGTACAAATTGGGAAACCTGGCTAGCTAGGATGGTGGAAAAGACTAGTGGGCTAGTGTTCTGGAGGTTACTCAACCCGGTTTCACTAGCAAGACTGACGATTGCAACAATAACTTGACAAATACATTATGAGGGTTGTGGCCTTCTAATCCATGTTTTCTGAAGCTTGTTTCCTTCTAAGACATGTTTTTGAGGGTTGTGGCCTTCTAATCAACCTTTCAAAGATACATGTCAATCTAGGGACCCATGCTAGCTAATACCCATATGGCATTCCCCATAGGTAGTCCCATTTGAAATTGTTTTCCTAAAACCCATTTTATTTAAAATTGTTCAAGCACTTACTTCTTTGCATTAGTTAAAATTGAAAATGTATTTTCCATTTAATAATTATTCCTGGAACCTTTTAGTTGTGTGATTTCCTACTAGGATTTTGGATCACACCCTAAATACACCTTTGAGTGTGTGTAGATTATGTTTCTTTTTAATTCCAGGTCGAAGCGTTGAACTCAGCGGTGGTGGTCCGGGTGGTTGATGGTCTCTCATGAAAGTATATGTTTGTGGATTGTGTATGTCACACCTCTCTTTTTTACTAAAGGATTGAGTTTGAGTTCTAGTTTCTTTTGTTTTCGTTACTTTCTGGATGTCGTTTCATGTTGTAGACCATCGAATTTGATTTTAGTTTAAGGTTCTGTTTAGTTATCTATTTTTAGTTTTAGTTTACCTATCTTGTTGTTTGTTTTATGTATCTTGTTTTGGGTAAACTATTCCCACATGTTACTCTTGATACCTAGTAACTTGTGCCTACCCATGGGGAACGGGAATGCCCTTCGGGCCATGTCGCAGACCAGGTCGGGCACTGGGTCGGATAGCGACCCGTCCTGGTTTGTGACACCAACTGTTCTCATGATTGTACGGTAGTTCACATCTAAAAAGAATCATTCATTATTTTTTCTTAAAAATAATTGATGTAAAAATAAGAAAGTTATTTCATGATTTTTATTTTAATGATTTTGATTTAATTACCTCTTAATCAAGTTATCAAACAGATGACATAATTTTTGATACAGGAGTCATGTATCATTAAAACACTCCGTATAAAATTAATTGATTATGTAGTTGTATATGACATGATAACATATAAAATAAAACGAATAACAAACATGAAAATTGTTTTTATAGATATAAATAATTTACAATATTTTAGTATTTTTGAATCTAAATAAATTAAATGATGAGTTGGACTCATGGAATGGGACTTCTTCTCAATTTCACTCAATTGAGGCATCTTGTTATGTTATGCAAAAAAAATATTTTTTAAATGGTTTAGAAAGCCATTTATAAATTTTATATAATTAATTATTTATAATTAATTGAATTATAAAATTGAATTTGAATTATTTAAATCAATATTATTTGACATGAAATATACCAATTGGTAATGAATATACTTAGTCAATTTCTTTTCATTAGTTTATATTACTTTTTTCTCATCTGTGATATTCTATGATTATGTGTGTAATTATTTTACTGTATCTTATATTTTATTTTTCACTTGTTTTAATTTTTTAATTAAATCGACATAAGTGATTAATTTATAAATTATAACTTCAATGTTATGATATTTTAATAGTTTATTTAACAATATCATTTCAACCATGATTTTTTGTACTTGAGTTTCTCTTGAATTAAATTGTTTTATAATTGACTAATAACCCAATTTAATTTTCTTCTTATCTAGTTATTCGTGAATTTTCTATTTAATAGTTAAAATTTTCAACCAATTGTTATATAAAATGATTAAGAATTTTTTTTTAAAATATGATCTCATTTCACTTAACGATTGAATATTCATTTCCTTCCAAAACCATACCTTCTAAAAAAATAACATATTTTTAAAAAAAATTCAAAATGATTAATTGAAAATATTTTCACCCATAATAACATTATTGTATTCTTTTATTAAATGAATCATTAATTAAATTTCTAAAATATTATTATATGGTGATTAATGAAAAATTTATAGGAAACATTATATTAATGGGTAATTTATGTATAGAATTTTCTTCCCTCTTAACCACCCAATATTATAAATATTCCATTTTATGTCTCCGAGTTTATTTTAATGTAAAATTATTATAAAATTTTATATTTAATGTAATTTTTTTAAAAATTCAAAATAACAATCCTATTTTCCCCATTAAATTTTGTTATTATTTTATTTATATTAATCTAAAATAAAAACTCATTACTTTATATATAATAAACTATGGATATTCTATCTTAATACCATTATTATTCTACATATGTATGTTTTATGACAATTTTTAATAAGGGTTGTATAGAAATTTACTTCATTTATTCATTTGTTTTGTCATAAACATTCACATCAAATATCTACTTCTATATGATCGTTGAACATTAAATAATCCCTAAATATTGATATTATTTATCTTAGATATGTTTTTTCATAAAAATATATAATTTTTATATAAATTGAATTTCATTTAATATAATTTTATTGATTTGCGAATATTCTTAAATATTATATTGTTACACGGTATAGGTAATTTTCATAATGAATATTTCTTATTAACTAAATTTCTTATTCAATACATAACTAGTTTTTTAGACATTATAACATGGATGGGGTCTAATTATAGATAAGGATCATATGCATCAATTGTATCATGATACAAACTAGTTCACTCAATTTAGATCAATGTGTTTATATTGTATACCTACCCATTAATTTTAAATTGTCTTATGAAAGATCTTGATATTAGAGGTGTGATGTTCTTAAGGACATAAAATCCATTAATTAATAGTATCTATCATAATAATAGTATTTTTATTATTATGAATGATTTTTTCAAAATGATATTTTATATGGATAAAATACATTCATTTTATATGGAATAAATGTTATGTGTTTCCAGTTATTTATATTTCTATATTGATTGTGACTAATCTAATGGATCATGATTTTTTTCATATAGATATTATCTCTAGATGTAATTCATTATTAATTTTTTACTAAAAAACATGTTTTTTCTATTATATTACATGGAATATTGATTTTTTATATTTTCGTATTATCCCTGAGAATTTCACCATTATATTTTCTATGGATTCATTTAAATCATTGTTTATTAACTCAATGCCATGTGTTTTCAGTTAGATACCATTATATGTCTATTATTTCTTATATAATCATGATAGTCACGTTATTTAAATGGAATGTGTGTTCAAATATTTACTTTCCCATGTTTATTTTTTTATTGATTTATTATTTCACTGACATTACTTATCCCTTACCATTCATTTTGTCTCACCCTAATTAGATATCCTTCCTTAGGGATCTATAAATTTTAGTATGATTAATTTTCAGTATCATGTTATAGGTAATAATGTTGTTATCGAAAAAAATGTTATAATTATTTTCCAAATATTTAATAATGGAATAAATTTGATATCTACTATTACAAAAAAATTATAAATTTTTTTTTAATTTTATTTCATGTATATTATGAATATGAAACAAAGTCGTTATCAGCTCACTCTTACTAGAGTAACGGTCCCTACATCTATGAAGTGATGTGATTCATGTTAAATTTACTATTTTATATAATTGTATTAATGAATAATTTAATTAATAAAAAATTATAACATTATTATCATTATAGAGATGAGGGAACCACATCCTATATTAAATATTGTCAACATTCATGACAAATATACAAGGAAAAACAAGACAATTTACACCTGAATAAATAGTCATAATGAAATATTACTAAAGAATATGTGATAATATTTTGTAAAAGGATCATATATGATATAATAAATATTAATATTGTTCAATTATAAGTTAATAACATGTTTTAAACCAAAATAAATGATGTTAAAGAGAACTCAAAAAAAGATAGTGTGAGGGAAGGGATTTCATCTCAATATCTATGTCATTATGACTTATTCTTTAATATTAACAAATAACAGTTTATATAATATATATTGAAATCATTTTATGTATTTAATGTGGATAACAATTTATACATGATGATATATTTTTCAAAAAAATAATCATTCATGTGGATAAAATTTGATTTTTATTAATGAGGTAGGAATCTATATTACAATCCTAGTTTCACTTTTTATTTATTTTACTATTATAGAAATAATATTATCATTTATCCTTCAACATATCCACTTACTTTTTTATCCTCTAAAAAATTTAGGATTTTTAAACTTTTATTTAAACTTTTCATATTTGTCATTCATGGATCAAGAAAGGAATCATTTTAAAAAATTCTAATTTAATTTCCCTTTAAATCAAAATTATTTTCCTTACATATTCTAATTTTTGAGGAAAACGCTATATAATTCAATTTTTTTTACTAAAATATGTTATTTATTATGTTTTATGTTGTATTTGAAATTTAAAAATTCATTTAAATGGATAATTATTAAATTTTAAAAATAGTTTTTTGATTAAAAAGTATATAGGTAAGTTTTTTGATGTTTATTTGGATAATGGTAACACATCCTGATATATCATGGACAATAAGATATGTTATAATCAATACGAAAAGGTAAAAAACATAAAGCACATTCTATTTAGAACACAACAATACATATTTACTAAATATATCATACATAACATTTTACATTCCATTCTATAAATCATATGATTATCATTTCATAACTTTTCTCTCATTGAAAGATAATTACATCATTTGTGTATGTGTGGACTACCAGTTTAATGAAACAATGTGACTCTCTTTCATCACCACAATACACATGTTATATATATAATTATGTTTAAATATATGACATGTTATTTATGATAATTTTATCAATGTTTAAATATGAAATATTACATACCACCTTTTTATAACAATCATTAAAAAGTGTAAAAGATAGTCATGCATAAATACGACCAACCATTCTTGTGATTGTAGGTTAGTTCTATTCTCAAAAGAATAATTCACGATTTTTAATCAAAATATTATTGACGTAAAAATATAAAATTATTTAATGATTATTATTTTGATGATTTTGAATTAATTACTTCTTAGAGATGTTATCATCTTAATGAAATAATTGTTGATGCACTAGTCAAATATCATTAAAACACCCCATATAAAATTAATTGAGTATGTAATTGTATATGAAATTATATTAAGTAAAATAAAATGAATAATAAACTTTAAAAATGTTTTTATCTATGTAAATAATTAACAAATTTTTAATCCAAATAAAGTACATCATGAGTTAGACTCATGGTTGGGGCCTTTATCTCATTTTCACTTCTTTGAGGCATCCTATAATATTATGCACAAAGTGTATTTTCTATGTGGTTTCTAAAGACATTTATAAATTTTATATCATTAATTATTCATAATTAATTGAATTTTAAATATCAATTTGACTTATTTCAATCAACGTGATTTTTCATGAAAAGTACCAATTGGTAATAAATTTATTATGTGAATTTTATTTAATTAGTTTTTATTAATTTTTTGTAATATATGGTATTCTAAGATTATGTGTGTAATTATTTAATTTTATCTTATATTTTGCTTTCAATTATTTTAGGTTTTATCAATTTCATATACATTCATGATTTATTTTTGAATTCTAACTACAATGTTATGATATTTTAATTGGTTATTTCCCAACTTCATTTTACCTAGGATTGTTTATGCTTGTGTTTCCCTTTAATTATATTGTTTGATTATTAACTAATAATCCCCACAATTTTTCATCTTATCTGGTTATTCTTGAATTTTTCTTGTAGCAGTTCCAATTTTCAACTAATTAGTACATAAAATGAATGTGAATATGTTTTAATTAAAATATAAATTCATTTCACTCTACGATCAAAAATTAGTTTCCATCCCAAACCATTATTTCTAATAAACGATTTCAATTGTTTTATATTTTTTAAAAATGATTAATATTTAATATTTTCACACATGATGACTTTATTTTATTGTTTTATTATGTAATCTTCATTTCATTTTCCAAAAAAAGTTTTTATTTAATTTATAGAAAAATTAATAAGAATAATAATATAATGTCTATGTAATGTATAGTATTTACTTCTCTCATGACCATTAATTGTATAAAATATTCCATTATAATATTCAATGAATATATTAAAGTAAAATTATTAGATAATATTTCATTTATTCTATTTTTAAAAGTTATTTATAAAATAATAAGCATATTGTCCTCATTAATTTTTGTAAATTTTTTTGTTTGGTATTTCTATTATTCTACAAAAAAACTCATTATTTTATATATAATCTAAAAATGAAATGCTATATTGATATCATATTTGTTCTACTTATCCATTTTTTATGATTATTTTTACTAAGGATTGTGTTTATATTTACTTTCTTGATTTATTTTTGATTTCATAAACATTTCCTTAAAATATGAACTTTTCTATGATCATTGGATATTAAATGTTCCCAAAATATCAATATTCTTTATCATGGATAAAATTTTTCATAAAAAATATATAATTTCTATATAAAATTAATTTATTTTATTTTTTTGTTAAAATTTGAAATATTTATTAATATTTAATCATTACATGGTATGAACAATTTTTTAAGGATTATTTTTCATTAAATAAGTATGTTATTCAATATATGACCATCAATTGGGACATGATGGCATGGTTGGGGAATTATTATAGATAATGAGCCTATGAATCATTAGTATCATGGACAAATTACTTCACTATCCTTAATTAAGTGGGTTTCTAGTGTACACCTCCCCATTTATTTTATATTGTCTTATGAAATGTCATGATATTCAAAGTATCATGTTTTTAAGAACATGGTGTCCTATAATTATGAATTTCCTTCATAATAATAATTTTATTATTATTATTCATGTGTTTTTAATAATTATAGTATTTATGGATGAAATCATTTCGTTTTTTATTTAAAAAAAGGTTTTTGTACTTAGTTATATACCTTCCCACATTGATTATGACTTGTCTAATTTAACATGATTTTTTTATAGTGATATTATCTCTAAATGCAATTTGTTCTTAGTTATTTACTAAACTACGTTTTTTTCTATTATATAATATGGAATATTTATTTTTTATTTTTTTCTTATTATCCATCTGGTTTTGGAAACTATATTCTCTATCAATTAATACAATTAATAGTTTAATAATAAATGTCACTGGTTTTCTGTTATATACATTCCAATGTATACTATTCATTATCGAATCATGATAGTCATGTTATTTAAATGAAATGTGTGTTCAAATATTTACCTTTCATTTTTTCTTTCTTATTGGTTCATTATTTCACTGACCTTTCATAACAATTACAATTCATTTCATCTCACCCTCATTAGATATAATTTCTGAGGGATCCATACATTTTACTATGATTGATATGCAATGACATAATATAGATAATTATGTTGTTATAAAAAATATTTGTAATTCATTTCATAATATTTAATAATGGGATCATTTTTATCTTGTTTTCCAACAAAAAAAATATTATACATTTATTTTTTATATTATTTCTTGTATATTATGAAACTTTAATAAGGTCGATATCATCTACCTCTTACTAGAGTCACGGTACCTATATCCATGATGTAATGTGATTAATGCAAAATGTTATATTATTAACAATAGGTTTTATAAAATTATATAAAGATTATGAAAATTATTAAATTATCATCAATATGGAGATGAGGGAACCATATCCTATTTATAATATCAGTAACATTCAAGAAAACCATGTATAGAAAAACAAGACATTTAACACATGAATAAATAGTGATGATGAAATATTTTTAAATATTAGGTGATAAGATGTCTTAAAAGGATCATATATAATACTATAAATATTAATATGGTTATATTATAAGTTAGTAACATTTTTTAAACTAGTATACATGTTGTTAATAAGAATTCAAAAAAAAATTAATTTTGGGGTGTGGGATTTCGTCTCATATGTCTATGTCCTGAAGCCTTATTTTCTAATATTCACCAATAAAATTTTATAGAGATTATATAAAACACTTTTTATCTTCTTAAAATGAATAAATATTTATACATGATGAAAAATGTTTTGAAAAAATATATCATCTCACGTGGTAATAATTTGAATGTTATTAATGATTTAAGAATCTGTATTACAATAATACATTCTTTTTTGATTTATTTTAATATTATTGATAAAATATTATCATTTATCCATCATCAATTACAAAAAATTTATAGTACTGTAGATAATTTAGTATTTTCTTATAATTTATTTAAACTAATCATATATTTCATACCTGGATCAAGAACGGACATGTTTAAACTAACAGTTATTTAATTTCTTGTTAAATCAATTATATTTTACATTTAAAAGCTATTTTTTTGATAGAAAACCATGAAATTTTCTTTTATTTACTAATATAAGTTATTAATGAGATTTTAGGTTGGACTTGACATTTTAAAATGAATTGAATGGGAAAATTCATAAATTTTTTAAAAATAGTTTTTTGATTAAAAAGTCTAATTGTATGATTTTTAACGTATATAATGATATTTTCCATCCAACCCGATGTATCATGGATAATAGTATATGGTATAATCATTATGTTATAGTATATAACTTAAAACACATTCAATTTAGACAATAATTAATCATATTAATAAATATTTCATATGTACCATTTTTATTTCCATTCCATAGAGAAGAAGATTGTCATTTCTTATCTTTTCACTCATAGAAATATGATAACATCATTCATGAACGTGTAAACAACCTCCATAATAAAACAATGTGACTCCCTTTTCATCACCACCCACACGGGTTATATATATAAGTATGTTTAAATATGTGATATGTTATTTATGATACTGTAATCGTTCATTAAATATAAAAAATTACTTGCCACTTTTTGATAACAATCATTAAAAAGTGGAAAAGATACACATGTGTACATAAAACCAACTATTCCATTGATTCAAAGGTAGTTAACTTAGAAAAATAATCATTCATGGTTTCTCCTAAATATTTAACTGATGTAAAAACATAAAAATAATATCATGATTTTTATTCTCCTAATTTTGAATTAATTACCAATTTGACAAGTTATCAACCTAATGAAATAATTTTTTATACACTATTCAAATACCATCGAAACAACACATATAAAAGTAATTGAGTATGTAATTTTATATTACATGCTAAGAAAAAAGTTAAATGAATAATAAAAATGAAATTTTTTTATTGATGTAAATAATTAACAATATTTTATTATTTTTAAATTCAAATGAAGTACATGACGAGATTTGACTCATGGTAGGGGACATTATCTCAATTTCACTTTATTGAGCCATATAGTAATATTATTCACAAAACATATTTTTTAGGTTTTTTTAAAGACATTTCGAAATTTTTTATCATTAATGATTCATAATTAATTGAATTTTAAATTTCAATTTTACTTATTTCAATCAATGTTATTATACATGAAAAGTACTAATTTTTAATTAATTTCCAATGTCAATTTCATTTCATTAGTTTATATTACTTATTTTTCAAATGTGATATTCTAAAATTATGTGGGTAATTATTTTAGGTTATCTAATACTATGTCTTCACTTGTTTTAGTTGTTTCGATTATATAGACATAAGTGATTAATTTCTTAATTCTAAGTTCATTATTTTCATATTTTAATAGTTTATTTCACAATATCATTTTAAACAAGATTGTTTATGCTAGTGTTTCACTTAATAACCCCATTTATTATTTCATATTATATATTTATTCTTGAATTTTCTATGTAACATTTCGAATTTTTATGTAATTGGTACATAAAATTATTGAGAACAAGTTTTTAATAAAATTTGACTTCATTTAACTCTACGAATGATAATTTTTTTCCTTCCAAAACCATGTTTCATAAAAATTGATTCATTCTTTTGAAAATTTTCAAAATTAATAATTGATAATACTATCACTCATAAATAATTAATAGTATTTTTTTAAATTAATCATCATCTGATTTTTAAAAAATTGTTTGTTTGGGATTTAATAAAAAATTTTAAAGAATCATTATATTAATATATACATCATGAATAGAATTTTGTTCCTTCATGACCTATCAATGTTTTAAATACTACATTATAGATTTCAATGAGTATTTTCAAATATAATTATTAGAAAATTTTCCTTTAATCACTTATTAATATTAATTTTCAAAATAATATTTATTTTTTCCCCAATAATTTTTTTAACATTTTTGTTGGAATTCTTATTAATTTATAATAAAAACTGATTATTTTATATATAAACCACTAAGGATATTCAATATTAACAGCATACTTATTATACTTATTTATTTTTTATGATAATATTTTCTTAGTATTTTGTTGAAATTTACATAATTTATTATTTCTTGTTGTAATAAACATTCCCAACAAATATCCACTTTTATATGATCATTGAACATTAAATATTCTATAAATATAGATATTATTTATCATAGAAGTTTTTTTCATAAAAAATATATAATATTTATAAAATGTTCATTGCATTTAATGTTATTTTATTGAGTTTGGAAATATTCATAAATATTTAATCATTAGATGGTATGGATAATTTTCATTAAGGAATATTTTTCATTAATTAAATTACTTTTTCAGTTATTCAATAACTACATGGACATGATGATATTGTTTGGTGTGGATTATAGATAATGAGCATGTACATTAGTAGTATTATGGAATAAATTCATTCACTATTTTTAGATTAATTGGTTTCTAGTGTATACCTACTCATTAGATTTATATTTTCTTATGAATGTTTTTGATATTATAGGAATCATATTTTTTTAAACATGACATCCAATAATTAATAATTTCATTAATTATAATTTTTTTATAATTATACATGTTTTTTTCACAATGATAGTATTTGTGTATGAAATCCTTTCATAGTTTATTGAATAAATGGTTTTTTTTTGAGTTATTTACCTTTCCATATTCATTATGATTTGTCTAATATAACATGATTTTTCTAAGGGATATTATATCTAGATGCAATTAATTCTTAGTTTATTTTCTAAACATCATGTGATTTTTATTATATAACATTGAATATTGATTTTCTATTTTGTCTTACAATCTATGATTTTTTCACAATTATATTATCAATAATTTCATTAAAATAATAGTTTATTAGAAAAATGTCACGTGTCTTTAATTATATACCTTTCTATGTCTATTATTCATAATCTAATCATGATAATTATGATATTTAAAAGAAATGTTTGTTAAAATATTTACCATCCCATATTTATTTTTCTTATTGATTCATTATTTCACTGAAATTACATCACCCTTACTATTCATTTTATCTAACCATCATTAGATAACCTTTATTAGATATCCAGAAATTTTACTAGGATTGATATGAAATGACATGCTTGAGATAATAATGTTATTATCGAAAAAATGGTTGTAATTATTTTCCTAATATATAATAATGGAATCATTTTTTATACAATTTTCTAAAAATACAATATTATACATTCCATTTTTATATAATTTCTTATATATTATGAAAATGTAAAAAATTGAATATTTAATCCCTCTCATTGGACTCATGATCCCTACATGCATGAAGTGATGTGATTCATCTTAAATATAATATTTTCAATAATTGTATTAAAAATGTATCTAAAGAATAAAAAAATTATGGCATTATTATCATTATGGATATGAGGGAACCATATCCTATGTCCAATATTGGTAACTGTCATGACAAACATTTATTAGAAAACAAAACAATTAACACCTGAATAAATAGTGATAATGAAATATTATAATCTTATAGGTGATAAGATGTTGTAAAAGAATATTATATGACATTATGAATATTAATATGGATCTATTAAAAGTTAGAAACATGTTTTAAACCTCTATAAATGATGTGAAAGAGAAATAAAAACTATGTAATTGTGAGGGAAGGTATTTTAACTCAATATCTATGTCATTGATACTTATTTGTTAATATTCACCAATATAATATTCGATGGATTATATACAAAAGTTTTTATGTATTTAACATGAATAAGTATTTATACATGATGATAAATGAATCAAAAGAATCTTCATTCTTTGGTATCAATTTGAATGATATTAATGAGGTAATAATCTATATTACAACTTAAGTTTCTTTTTTGATTGGTTTTACCATTATTGATGTAATATTATCATTCTTTCATAAATATATACAAAAATTTTCTTATCCACTATAAAATTAATTATTTTATATTTTTTTAACTTATACTATATTTCATACATGTATCAATAAAAGAAACACTTAAACTAACTATGATTTAATTTCCCATTAAATATAATATATTTCCCTTCCATATTCTTATATATGTTAAAAAAATCCTTGAAATTTCCTTTTATTTACTAGAATAATATTTTAATAAAATTTAAATTCATACATTACATTTAAAAATTCATCTAAATGGTTAATTTTTGAATTTATTAAAATAGTTTTTTTGGATTAAAAACTCTAATGGTATATTAATTAATGCATTTAGTTATAATGTTCATCCACCCTGATGTAACCATTTTACAAAATATACCTTTTTATAAATGATTCATGTGGTTTTACAATAAATTTCTTTTTATAAAATTATATTTCAATGGCTCAATTTTTTTACATGTATTTTTTTAAAGTATATGAAATATTTTCAAAATCCTATATTCTCGATGAATCAATGGTCACCCCCATTCTCTAATTAACTTCATTGATTTTTACCTTTTTCATGAGAAAATCACATTCTTGTGAACATTTCTTTTTAAAAATTACATTTCAATACATTGTTAGTATTTTTGTATCATAAAAATGATTACTGACTAAACCGTATACCATTAGTAAATTTGGGGTTTACTATGAAGGTTATTTGATTAACAGTAGAAATATTGACAATTTTTTTATTTACTCGACAATTATATTTGTTGATAAAGATTTTTAGTCATTAATTAATGTGATAATTTAATAAATGAATAATGATTTGTACATGTAGTGAGGGGTCGGGCACAAAATTATATATCCCAGGAATGAATCGATATGTCTCATGAGACAAATAAATTATAATGACCCCAACAACAATATACTAGAGCCACTATCCTAATTTATATCATTGGAATAATATACAAGTAATCTAATCCTGAATAACCAAATGTTTTAGTATTATTGGAAAACTAGATAAAAATTGATTTTCATATTACAATTCAGAAAAAAAATTGTAATATAATTTATTTATATTGAGCATTACTTTAATTCATTCAGTATATCCATTACAATGAAACATAGTACACTTAATGTCACGACCCATCCTCGGGGCCCGTGCTGTGACTACCTCAAGCCTGCATTCCATAGGCCAGGGGCTGGCGACTAGAACAAAATGAGTAATCCCGATAAATAGGGAGAGCATATCCTTTATTAATTAAAAAACAATAAATTACAGAACTGGAAGTAAACACTAAGAAAAGTTGTATACAAAAGAAAGTGATGAAAGGAAAGGGGTTGGAAATACAAGCCCAACAGTAAAGTATAAACAATTGAAAAGCTATTACAACTACTGAAAGGTAAAACAGAAACTACTGAGTCATCCTCGGGAAATCCCACTAGAAGGGTGGGTACAAATGGAATCCTTATCTCCCCAAGTACATCTGTACACTCCGTGTACGTCTCACCAATTGGTCCACCTTCGGGTACCATCCAGCTCTACATCTCACTACCTCGATCAGTGATGTCCATCGTTTGCAACCAACACAATGATGTGCGGGAATAGCCCATGAATGGGTGAGTATAACGATACTCAGTAGGGCCCCCAAGACCCCTGAAGGTCTTCCAAAATCCATAAAGGATAAACCCCATAAGAAAGATACAATCATGAAGAATCAACCAACCCTACTTAGTTATATGCCCATACATATACCTAAGATACCAATCACAGTTCGACTCTAACTCTCGAGCCCAAGAACAACCCAGTCCACTCAGGAAGTAAATTCAATCACCTCGAAGATATATGATTGAAAGTCAAGACTCAGCTCACACATGTATACATCATTCGTAGAGTGAGAGAGATGATCAGATGTAGTCACTGATTCGTCTAAGCTATTTGACCCACACAGGATATAGGACCAACTACGATGTCAGACCCACACAGGTTACAGGGCTATCTATTCTACAATACCCACATAGGATACAAGAATAGAAGTTTTCTGTGGGTCCGACAGCTTAGCTGGTCCTCTATCATGTGTGGGTCTAGCAGCTTAGATGAATTAGTGACTACATCTAATCATCGCTATCACTCTGCGAAAGATGTATACCTGTGTGAGCTTAGTCATGTATTCAACCTTTATCATCATGGTGATTGACTTTACATCATGTGTGTACTGGGTTTTTTTTAGTCTTGAGAGTTGGAGCAGAACTGTGATTGATAACTTAGTTATATGTATAGGCATATACCTAAGTAGGGTTTGTTGATACTTCGTGATTGTATCTTTATTCTGTGGTTTATCCTTCATGGGTTCTGGGAGAAGATCAGGGGTCTCAGGATCCCTACTGAGTATTGTTATACTCACCCCTATACGGGCTATGTCTGCACTTCGTTGTGTTGGTTGCAAACGACAGACATCACTGATCAAGGTAGAGAGTTGTAGAACTGGATGGTACCTAGAGGTGGACCACTTGGCGAGATGTACATGGAGTGGACGGACTGACCTGGGGTGCTGAAGAGGCCATATATAACCACCCTTCAGGTGGGATTCACAGAGGATGACTTAGTAGTTTCTGTTTTACCTTTCTGTAGTTGTACTAGTTTTGTAGTTTTCTGTACTTTACTGTTGGGCTGGTATTTCCAGCCCCTTTCCTTTCAGCAATTTATTTTGTATACAGTATTACATAGTGTTTACTTCCAATTTCATACTCTGTTGTTTATTATTACTTATTAAATGAAATGCCTTTCCTTTTTATTGGGATTATTCTTTTGGTAGTAGTCGCCAGTCCCTAGCCTATAGATGGAGGGCTTGGGGTAGTCACAGCATGGGCACTGAGGATCCCAGTACAACAGTCATCACTATCATTTCAATGGAGGATTACTGTACAATATCTTTGTGGTCGAACCCACGGAGGATTCCGGTATAGTAGTCATCGCTGTCGAACCCACGGAGGATTCCCGTACAGTAGTCGTCACAACCATCCCAAGGGTTCCCACACACAACACGCTTGTTTCTAGGGGGTCCACTCCTTGAGCCATGTTTTGATATATCAACTATCACAAATTCGTGAGTTGATGTATCCCGTAGTTTTGTGTCATCATAAGGAACCCAATGCAATACGGTGCGTCAATCTGATTCCTGGTCTGAGAGTTATTGGAATTTTCGTTCAAGGTGCCCAGTTGGATTTATGCTCAATCCAAACCTGGACATTTCCCAAATTTTTCCTCAACTCTCTGAGAGTATCCCAAAAGGATCTCCTCGTTGTGAGGGTGCCAGTGGCATAGACGGTGCGTCGATCGGACACACAGTCTAAAAGTTATTCGTATTTAAGGGAAGTCGGGCCCGGCCTGTCAAGCCCAGTGGGCTGGCGGGTCGGCCCAAACCATCTCGGTGGGTCCAACCCGGAAAGGGGTTGTCCCTGATCGGTGAGACGTGGCCCACCTGCAGACCCCGCCCGCACTGTGGGCTAGTCTGGTTCACCTGGCGGCGCCAAGCGTCGCCGCCTCCTTTGCTGCCCGACAGGCCGTAGCCGTCCGGTTCTGCCCAGCCCACACGGCTTGCGCAGGGGGCAACGATTCTTCCCATGTGGCAGCTGTGGGCGCCACGGTTTTCCAGCCCGCCCGGCAGGCGGCCTACTGGTTTGCCCAGCAGAGCCGCCTGCGGATGCGTGCCTCTATATCCCTCTACACTGCGCCTGCGGGAACCGCGTCCTCCAGCAGGCCGGCTGGTCAGTCGTCCTGTGGTCCGGCTCCACAACGGCAGGCTCGGCCGGATGCCTCTGCACCTCCACTGCGAGGCAACGATGTTGCGTACCTGCTTCCCTTCGCACTGCGCGACGGTGCCGATCCACCTCATCTAGGGCCAAACGTGGCCGTAACTATTGGTTTCACCGTGCGGCGCGACGGTGCTGCGCTTCTTCATCCATCGTGGCCCTCCCGACCACGGTTCCTCTTTTGTCGACGTGATTCTTCTCCAGAGCGGTGTGATGGAACCACGCTCTTTCGGCTCTGCCTTCGATGTCAAACAACAAGAACCAACAGAGGGGCGTCGGGCCGTGTTGGTTCATCCCGCTCCCTCTGCATTAGGCGATATCAATCATCCAATGACGAACCGAAGCATTATTTGAAGAATGATGGAAAAATTTTATACATTTAAAAATAAACAAATCCCCCTACCTCGTGTTATGATGTTGAATTTTGATGAGTCGCGGAAGGTGGACGTCGCAGAAGACGGACATCGTTCTGTCAACATCGAAGGAGATGACGTTGTGGTTGGAGACGTTCTCTGCGTGCCGCGTGTCCCCTTTCTTGCCTCAGTTGGAAAGGAAGAAGACGTGTCATTGTTCTTCGGTGGAAATGGCGTTCTTCGTCGAAAAGATATTGTTCTTCCAAGCCAACTCTCCAACGATTATGCCAACCCAAAATAAAATAAACTCATCCCATATTTTAATGGTTTACACAAGTTCAAAATAATTCAAACACTCAAATTAAATAATTAATTTGGTTCACTTAATTAAATGCATAGAGTTGGAAAGAATTCAAAGGGATTCAAATATTTAAAACAAGGGTTTGTTGACATATTAACGGGAAGTCCAAGAGTTCAAAGGGGTTTTAAAGGGAGTTGAGGGGTTTGAGATCGTGTGGGGCCCACAACAAAATATCCTCCCATTGGAGGTATTTGGGGGTGAGCCGCACCTCCAACATCCCCTTGGTGGATAAAACCACCGCATAAATAAAATTATTTCACACATAATTTTTATTTAATTTATTATGAATTCCCAAAAATTAACTTCCACTCCTGATAAAACACGATTGCGGTAAAGGTCTCCCTAATTGAATACCAGCGCTGCGAGTTCATCAGTGTCATCAGATTTCAATTCTGAGCACCAGATAAAAAGATATAAAATCTCGAACGTATGCTTACTGAACGTACCTGAACAAAACTTCAAAAATTGATTCTGAAAACACTGGACCTCAGAATTAGGTGTTGTTAGAAACTGCGGACTCGTAAATTTCACGTGTATTTAAAAAAAATTCACAGAATTTTCAGGTATTTACATTCTCCCCACCTTAGGGCTTTACGTCCCCATAAGCTACATCACACGCTAAGGGAACAAATGGTGGTACAGAGTACGCATCCGAGCCTCCCTATCTCATGTGCTCTCCTGGAGGCTCCCATGCTTCTAGCGAACACGCACCAGAGGAATTGACCATCCACGTATGACATGTTCTGGTCAATCCTCAATCTCCACTTGAACCTCCGTGAATGTTTCCCTATCATCGATGCCTATTTCTCCATGGTCGATGATGTGGTACGGGGAATGCACGTATCTTTTCAGCTGAGATACGTGGAAGATGTCGTGCACCAGGTGCAACTAAGGTCGAAGGGCTAGGAGGTAATCCACATCGCCTACCCTAATGAAGACCTGGAATGGTCTAAAGAATCAAGGAGATTACATTCCGGCTCGACCAAATATCCATAGACCTCGTTGAGGTGAGACCTGTAGGAATACATGGTCACCATCCTTGAACTCCAGTGGTCTGTGTCTCCTATCAACATAGGACTTCTGTCTACACTATGCAGTCTTCATCAGCTCCTGTATGATATGCATCTTCTCCATCATAGCCTACACCATCTCTGGTCCTACAAGTGCTGACTCTCATGGGTCAGTCTAGCACAGAGGTGATCTGCATGGTTGGTCGTACAGTGCCTCGTAATGTGCCATCACGATGGTAGAGTGATAGCTGTTGTTATAAAAAAGCTCTACTAAGGGTATCTAATCCTCCCAGGTACAACCAAAGTCGAGGACACATGCACATATCACATCCTTGAGAGTTTGAATTGTCCTCTCAGTCTGACTATCCGTCTAAGGATGGAAGGTGGTGCTCAAGCGAATCTGTTCCCAAAAAGCCTAATGCAACCTCTTACATAACTGGGAAGTGAAACGAGCACCCCAATTAGAGACAATCGTCGATGGCGCACCATGAAGCTGTACAATCTCTTATATATAGAGACATCCCAATCTCTCTACCAAGCCCTCCTCTCTGATCTGTTAATAGTGGGCCGACATGGTGATTCGATCTAAAATCACCAAGATAGATTCATGTCCTCTAAATGTATGTGGAAGCCCCGTCACGAAATCCATTGATATCATGTCCCACATCAACTCTGGGACCTCTATAGGATGAACCAATCCTGGTGGAACATGGTCCTCCGCCATCACTAGCTCACAAGTGAGGCATCATGAGACAAATTCTGCAACATCCAACTTCTTACCTGGCCACCCGTTCTATCGTCATAGGTCCTTATACATATTCTCCACTCTTGGATGAACTGCTAGAGGGGAAGTGTTGAACTCCCTAAAAACCTCCTCCTTTCGTGAAACTAGTACCATGGTACATCCTCTGATGAAAACAACATGCTCTTTACCTTCATAAAATCCATCAAGTGCTTTCCCTATGGAAATCTTAGCACGTCGCATCTCACAGTCTTTTTCCCCACGCTGTGCCTCTCTAACTCGCTGAAGAAGTGGAGGAGTGATTGTGAGAGACTACTGAAAGGATGCTCCATATCTATCTGGAAAGGATGTCTGCAATGCATCCAACTCCCCTATCGCCTCTCCTAGTAGCTGAATGCCTGATCTTCTGCTGAGATCATCTGCTACAACTTTACCTTTTCTATGAGTATAGACTACCATGAAATCATAGTCCTGGAAGAACTCGATCCATTATCACTGTCTCAGGTTCAGGTCCTTATGTGAGAAGATATACCCGAGACTCTGGTGGTCAGAGTGGACTATAAAACACTCACCCATCAGATAGTTCCCCCACATATTCAGGTCAAAGACCATAACTACTAACTCTAGGTCTTGGGTAGTGTAGCTCTACTCGTATTGTCTCAACTGCTATAAACTATACAAAATCACTGCTCACTCCTACATCAGAACACACCCGAGTCTGGTCCCTGATTTTTCACAGTAAACTACTTACCCTACGCCCTCCTCTAGTAGCCTCAAGATGGGCACACTGGTCAAAATCTGCCTCAGATCCTGAAATCTCTTCTAGAATCTATCTGACCACATAAAGGGTTTCCCATTATTCGTGAATTCTGAAAGTGGTGATGCAACTCTAGAGAAGTCTGGAAGAAACCTCCAATAATACCCAACCAATCCCAGAAAACTCGTTACCTCCGTCACACTCTTGGGTGGCTCCCAAGAAAGTATTGCTTTGATCTTCACTGGATCCACTGCAACTCCAGCCTCCGAGATGATGTTTCCCCGAAAGTGAACCTCTTGAATCCAAAACTAGAACATCAAAATATTACTATAAAGATGGTGCTCTCAGAGTGTGTCAGGTACTGCCAGCAAATGGTAGGTGCGCTCCTCCTTAGTATTCATGTAAATCATCATTGTCATTGACGAAGACTACGACAAATAGATGGAGGTAAGGATGGAAGATCCTGTTCATGTGACTCATGAACACTGCTGGAGTGTTTGATAAACCGAAGGGTCTAACCAATAACTCATAGTGGCCATACCGACAACTGAAGGATGTCTTATGCACATCCTCATCTCGAACTTTGTGCTGGTGATAGCTTAACATTAGGTCTATCTTCGAGAAACATTGTGATCCATTGAGCTGATCAAAAAGGACGTCAATCCTCAGGAGTGGGTACTTGTTCTTCATGATCACCTGATTTAGGAGACGGAAGTCAACTCACAGTCGTAAGCTCCCATCCCCTTTCTTGGTGATCAAAATTGGAGATGCCCAGGGTGAAACACTGGGTCGGATAAATCCCTTCCCCTGCAAGTCCTCCAGCTGTACCCATAGCTCAAGAAGCATAGTGGGAGCCATCTGATATGTTGGAGTAGATATCCGTGTTGTCCTGGGGTACATGTTAATGTAGAAGTCTACCTATCTGCGAGGAGGTAGTCTCAGAATGTAATCAAGGAAAACATTTGCGTACTGATCCACCACAATAGATAAACTCATACTCCGCACATCAACCGCTCCAAGGATGAGACTAGCCAACTTATGTGTGATTGGATGCCCCCTCCTCTGCGTATGTCCATCATGCCCCCAAAAGGCTTCCTTCTCACCAGTGAAGGTGAACCTGGTCCCATCTATGCAGACACACCACACATTGCACATAATATTGAAAATATGGGCATGAACTGTGGATAACCAGTCCATACCCAAGATGAAATCGTAAGGCCTAGACGCCGCTAACAGAAGATCCCAGCTAAAGCTCTCGCCTCCAATAGTATGCTCACACCGCCGGAACCAGTTTTTAATCATCGTGTCTACTCCCATAAGATTCTCTAGTTGTATGGATTGAGCCAACGGATCCGTCGGAATCTCTTAGCTCCAGACGAGGGAAGTGGAAATAAAAGAATGTCTCGCACCTGTGTCTATAAGTATGGTAGAAAGGGTGGACTAGACATAGATAGTACCTCAAATAATCTTAGGTGTGCTGTGGTCGTAGGCCTCGACTTCCTAGAGCTGAGCCTACCTTTGTCCGCCAACTCCCTGTGGTCGGGTTGGACCCCCTGGTGGTGGTGGTGGTAGAGCCTTGAAACATTATCCACCACCCGCTACTCAGCTTGCTCCTCTTCTAATTCTTCCAGCTCCTAGAGAACCACCATGGTCGAACCTCTGCCTCTGCCTGGGAGGTCCCTCTATTGTCTACTACTTATCTGCATGGTGGGTCAGGTAGTCACGAGCTGTGTGGCCCTAACAGCCACGTGAATATCATTTACATCTCCCCATATAGTTGGATTTGTCTCGTGTTCCCCGCACAACTAAAGATGTATTATGGGGTCACCCACATGATGGACTCATCTGCTTGGACCTCTGCGTCATATATCTACTGTCGGCTACATAAGAATCTGCTACATGTCGCCCTATGGTGGGTCTCTCCACTGGTGACTACTCAGCGAGAAAGCTCTCCACTAAAAGTGATCACTCTAGCACCCCCACATTTTTCAGTATGCTGAGGGGAATTATCAAACCCAAAATTTCATGCCAGAGTCCCTGCTTGAAGGTCCATGCCCTAAATAATGGGTCTCGTACCATATTTGTGGAGTAGCGTGAGAGGTCAGTGAACCTCGCTGAGTACTGTGCTACTGTCAAGCTACCCCGCTGCAAATGAGGTAACTCCTGAATCCGCACTGCGCCAAGGGTGGCTAGAACAAACTCTGAGCGAAGGAGACTCTCGAAGTCTATCCATAGTAATAATGCCTCATCATGCACCTAGAGCATTAGGCTCCACCATTTGCATGCTGCTACATATAGGAGATTCAAGTAAAGGATCACCATGAGGTCAGCTAGTGTCTCTACCAATATGAAAACCCTCACGACAGCCTCTAGCCAAACCTCAGCTAATAGTGGGTCCTTCTCTCCCTAGAACCTAGGTGGCCTCTGGCACAGGAACATGTGCAACACACTCAGGCGGTGTGAAATCTCTACTACTGGAGCTGGTTGTAACGTTGGACCAGCAAGTAGTGGTACTGGTGGTACCTCCTCTGTAATGGGGCCCCGCACTGAGGCCTCGTCGCTCAGTGGGCTACCATCTAGTACATGGCTCGGAACCCTAGCTGGATGCCTTCATGGAGCCATCCTAAAAAGAAACATGTGTGCGATGGTTAAAAAAATATACCTGGTGAGCTGACATAATGTAATCACAAAGAAATATTTTTCAAAAGAAACACACATGCAATCAGTGTTTTCATACACTGAGTCGGAGATCAGAAATCAGAGTCCTAGTGTACGGATATGTCAGCCACCACCACAACACCAGATTCCCTAAACTTATAACCACACCCAAAAAAATTAACACTATTTCTGTTAAAATAATCAACGTCTAAGGTCTGTCATAGAACCGACTCCTCTAATACAAATTTTTCATGACCCATCCTCGGGGCCCGTGCCGTGACTACCCCAAGACCACCATCCATATGTTAGGGGCTGACTACCAGAACCAATGGCATAATCCTGATAAAAAGGGAATGAATTTCATTTAATAAGTAATAAAAATCAATAGAGTATGAAACTGAAAGTAAATACTGAGTAATACTGCATACAAAAGAATGTGTTGAAAGGAAAGGGGTCGGAAATTCAATCCCAATACAAAAGTAAAAATAACTATAAAACTAGTACAACTACAGAATTGTAAAACATAAACTACTGAGTCATCCTCTGGGAATCCCACCTAAAGGGGGGTACAGATGGCCTCTTTAGCACCGTAGGTAAGTCCGTCCACTCTGTGTTCATATCACAAAGTGGTCCACCTCTGGGTACCGTCATGTTCTACAAATCTCTACCTTATTCAGTGATGTCTGTCGTCTGCAACCAACACAATGAAGTGCAGGTATAGCCCGTGTAGGGGTGAGTATAACGATACTCAGTAGATATTTCGAGACCCCTAAACTTCTCCCAGACTCCATGAAAGATACAACACAGAAGAAATATGAAATCAAAAAGTATCAACAAACCCTACTTAGGTATATGCCCACACATATACCTAAGTTATAAATCAAATTTCAGCTCCAAATCTCAATCTCAAGCACAACCCAGTCCACACTGGACGTAAAGTCAATCACCATGATGATAATGGTTGAAGACATGACTCAGCTCACACAGGTATACATCTTTTCTATGGTGATAGAGATGATTAGATGTAGTCACTGATACCCACACATGATACAGGACCAGCATATCTTTTGGATCCACACAAGACTATTATTCATGCGTCCTTTGTGGGTCTTATACAATAGCTAGTATTGTATCCTCTATGGGTCTGACAGCTTAGCTGGTCCTGTATCATGTCTATTTTCGACATCGTAGATTAATCAATGACTACATCTGAGCATCTCTATCACTCTATGAATGATGCATACCTATGTGATCTGAGTCATGTCTTCAACCATTATCATCATGGTGATTGACTTTACAACCTATGTGGACTGGTTTGTTCTTGGGCTCGAGAGTTGGAGATGAACTATGATTGATAAATTAGGTATATGTGTGGGGATATTCATAAGTAGGGTTGGTTGATACTTCGCGATTGTATATTTCTTATGTGGTTAATCCTTCATGGATATTGGGATACCTTCAAGGGTCTCAGGGTCCCTACTGAGTATAGTTATACTCAACTCTGCAAGGGGTATGCCCGTACTTCATTGAGTTAGTTGCAGACGACGAGCATCACTGATCGAGGTAGAGAGTTGTAGAGCCGGACGATACCTGGAGGTGGACCACATGGCTACATGTATACGGAGCAGACAGATGGACCTGGGGTCCTGAGGAGGCCATCTGTACCCACCCTTCAGGTTGGATTCTCGGAGGATGACTCAGTAGTTGCTGTATTACCTTTCTGAAGTTGTACTATTTTTACAGTTGTTTGTACTTTTCTGTTGGGTTTGTATTTTCAGCCCCTTTCCTTTCAGCACTTTCTATTGTATGCAGTATTACATAGTGTTTACTTATAGTTTCACACTCTATTGTATTTTTTTACTTATTTAAGAAAATGCCTTCCCTTTTTATTAGGATTATGCCTTTGGTGCTAGTCACCAACCCCTGGCCTATGGGTAGGCGGGAATGGGGTAGTCACGACACGTGCCCTGAGGACGGGTCGGGACACTTAATGGGTTCATAAGATTCAAAAAAATAAGGGTGATCATAGATGATAAATAAATATTGTGTATTTTGGGAACTAACATTAATCATTTATAATAATTAAAATGGAATTTTAAATAACTATACCCACATGACACTAATGAAACAAGACTATAATTATAATATAAGGCATAATCAATATGGAAAGGCAAATAACTGATAAAAACCCATTTAATAAATAAACTATGAATTGAATTCATCTCGATATAATATTATGTTAAAAAATATCACTAATAATAATAAATGAATTGATATTATATTAAATGGTTAATTACATGAATTCATGTCTCATGTATACGATACCACTACCATCAATTTATATCCTTGTGATATTGTGAAAATTAGGATTAGAAAACCATTTAACTATTATTATTCAATTGAGTTTCCTCATGATAACTATTTATGCACTAGTGGTTTCTATTTTTAGCCCACAATTGTGTCTGTATATCCTAAAAAATTATCATATATCTAATAATGAATTTAATTAATGAAAAATATTCTCTACCACTAAATATTTGTATTGATGGAATAATATGAATTATCAATATTTATATAATACATAAACATATTTTTGAATGTTAAAAACTATAATATATGTAACACACTATTTAAAAAATAAGAATATCCTTGCTAAATAATAACAATATTTATGGGACATTTAATGGAAAAAAATCTGATGAAATTTTATAATTCAATGGGATGTAAATTAATAAAGAAATGAATGAAGGTATTGAGTCCCAATATATTCTTTTTTTAAAATGATTCTAATCCATCCATATAAATAATAAAGACATTATTAAACTATAATCTACCTATTGGATAAACAATAAAGGGTTTTCAACAATGCAGAATAGAAATACTATTAAACGTTCATTAAAAACAATTTCACCTACTAACAGAAAAAGATAAAAAATTAACTATAATTTTCATTAAAAATAACATAAAATTATTTTAAAATAATCATTATAACATTTTTTGGTCATGACAACCATAATTTTTTTTCATGTTGTACACATTAAAATAATGCTTCCTTTCACTCTTTTCTAAAAGACAAGTGAAAATTATTTTCAAAATGTCATCAATTTTCATTTCGATATAAATTTTAACATTCAAATGGAAAAAATGTATTTAATAAATAATTATTAAAGGTTATTAAATTATTTAAAACAATTTTAGAACACATTTGTTTTGAAGAAAAAATATTTTCATGTGAAGAGATAAATGATGCTGAATTTATTAAAAACACCTTATAGAATATTTTAATCAAAAAAGAGTAAAAATGACAACATTAATTATAAATATAATGTATTATGGAAGGATACAAAATTTTAATGTGTAAGTTATACAAATATAAAATAATAGAAAATATCGAATAGAATTTTGATGAGAAATAAATTCTAACAATGGTCATAACATTTATGTGAGGATTAAAAAAAGTATTTATTATGTATATCAAATATAAATCATAATAAAACAACTTCAAAGAAACATAAAACAATCAATGGTAAGTACAAAAATATTCTTATCATTACATAATTAATTATGTAGAAGTTAAAGACAATGAATGAAAATTATGTTAACAAATCACGTACCTCACACTTCCTTTTGGTTGAAAAATATTTGACCTTCTATATAATGTTTTCTAGATATGTTATTATTATATAATAAAATAATATTTATATTTATAATATAATATTTTTTTGTTAGTAGGATTGGTTTTTCTTGTATGTTCACTCATTGATGTTACATTTATTGTTTATAGTACACACATTCACTATATAAAAATAATAATAATTTCCTAATTATAATATTTATGAGTGAAACATTCTTTTAACATTGATCATGAAATTTGGTTTTAATAAAAGATGTATATTAAAATTAGGGAGACAGTTTGCCTTACACAGACATGAATAATGATTCCATTTTTCATTAAACAAAATAAAACAATGGAATATAACACCCCAACCTTGAAAATACTCTTATTTTATTATTTTCATGTGTTTGGGTTTTTTAGTTGGAGTTTATGTTGATTTACCATCTTAATCTTTTGATTTAATTGTGTTTCGAGTGATTTCATTCCATGTTCATTGAAAGCACATGGTTGTTGGAAAATATGAGACCAAACATAGGTAGTTGTATAATGGGTCATATAGTTGGACATTAACTACAGCATGGATTGAACACGATGCATAAAACGACGTAGGATAGCCTTGCAGTCGATCTTCTTTAGGGTAGTTGCCACTACCCATTTTTTACACGGTTTGGTAAACCAACTGTCCAAACCGTGCAACCTTCTCTATCATTAAAAATATAAATTTTCCCCTTTTCCCATCTATTTTTACCAAATTTATTGTTTTAAAAAAATATTCAATCCTAGGACCAATAAGGGGACCTTAGAGACCCTCCTCGCTTTCTCCCAATCTCACATGAATTTTTTTCCTTCTAATCTATAGTAAGATCCTTCTATTTTTTGTTAATTTACTCATATTTCTCCCTTAAACTCTTGATTTAGGGTTATACCTTGGTGTGGATATAGATTGGATGAACCATAAAAGCAAGTGTTGATTTTTGGTTAGTTTTTTTTGGATTTTTTTGGCATGCATATAGATCTTCAGGGTGTATTCTTCATTCTCTGTAAGTTTTTTTTAATTTTCACACCATTAAGGTTTGTTATTCCCTTATTTACTTTATAATTAATTACATTGAAGCATGTGGATTTTTAAGTAATGAAAAAATGTGTTTCACAAGATTGTGTTTTATTTTATTGTCTTTTACGGTGTTTTTATGTTGGAAAAAATTAGTTGTAGTGGTTGTTAATGAAGTTTTATAAAATATATTAATTATCCATGCATGTATATTGTTAGATGAAATGTCAATTTGTTTGTAAAGGGTTTTTATTATATATGACTGTTTGTTCATGTGTGAAAGGTGTTTGATAAAATGTTTCTAGGTAAATATTTTTGAAATTGAATAGTTTTAGAGCATGTTTGGTATGGTGAAATATGATTTCTGTGAAAATTATGGGTTTTTAAAATGGTTTAGATATATTCATGGGATTTTATGACAATGGAATTAGATTTGGGAACCTTTTTATGTACTCAGAGTGAACATTTGTGTGTTACAAAAAATTATGATGGCCTTCTTTGACATAATGAATTCATTTTAAAAAAACTAATCTATCTCTCTTTAATTCATTATTTCATCAACCTATTAACTCTCGAAAAAACTTCACATAATGTTTTATTCTCAACATAATTTACTAGACTATATGAATTGGGAATTCCTTTCTGGCACTGTCATGTGCTTGGTCAGTTGTCAATTTAGATTAAATACCAGCTTCATTCGTTAAATATGGTGTTATAGGAAGGTATATATTATTTGTGTTGTTTGTTTGTTGGGTATTTTGACTATTAGGACTCATGATATAGATATAGAAAGAGAATATAAAACAATTTAGCTTTGTGATCCTTGAGTTATTGAGGGTAGTACATGTTTTTAGTCTTTTTCTTGGATCCAGTCTGTCGGGATGAGAAATGAACCTAGTGGCGAGATGATATTATTTAATGATATCAAATGGTTTAGTGACCCATGAAGATTCTATGTACATGTATTACTATCCTCCTAGTTTTGGATTCATACATGGGGAATATACCACTACCATACCAATGAATAATCCATTAACACTACTTCCTCGTTCTAGTGGTTTGGTGTGATTTTTTTTCGTTTTTCTTTTTAGAGTGTGTTTTTAAAATTACACAAGTTTTTTGAAATTTTTCTAGGACAAATGTTCTCAGATTGAAAACTATAATGAGACATTAAATAAAAAATTAATTGAATTAAAAATATTCCAAATTCTCGGGTTGAATGAGAAAATTGCTTATGTAACCTTCGTCATTCCATGTGAATGATCACATATGTTTGGGTATCTATAGAATGTTCATGTGGGAATGTGTGCATATATGGTATGAAATGATGATTAATGAACACATATGAGAAGGTTTAAATGATTCCAATGGTTTTTTTGGAAATAAATGTGTTTTTCTGTGGAAATGGGTTTTGGTTTTTTAAAAATACAATTATAAGGACACAATTTCAAATATTGAAATGAAATTTTTGTTTTAAAAAGTTTATTTTTGGTTGTTCTTATATGTGTTAAACATGTGAGGTAGTTTTTTGGTTTGTTATATTCTTTTATACAATTATTTGGGATTATTTTGGTTTTTTTATCATGTAAATCATAGTATACTACACAGAAATTTCCCCAAAATTTATATTGAATTATTCCAAGTTTCTAGTTCTTATCATGTTTATTCTATCTATCATCATGATCAATGTCCCATAGAGGTATTAGAAATGATAGATAATATCGAACGTGTCTTCAGATCATTGGGACTCCTGAAACTGTTATGGTTTGAGATGTTCTGAGATTGTTTGAGGGTCCAAATTAGGATGAATGGGACATATTTTCCCCACCACCAATATAGGTAGGGATGATGTGGAATGCTTTTGATTCCATAATTTTATGATGGTTTATACCTATGGTGGTGGTGATGACTAAAAATAAATATATAATGAGTATGCAACAAGTCTAGTGGACAATTAATGATTTTGTGGACCACTTCAAGGAGCTTATCTCTTTTTCTCCGAAGGTATCTCTTTAATATCTACTGAAGGCATACCATTTCATTAGGGGGGGTGTTTATCTAGATATCAACTTGTGTGTCCTCTCCTCCATGCATATTCATTTTTAGAAATTGGTGGATAATGCATTAGAACATGAGTTATTGGTAGAGAGTAGGATATCAGTATTCTGGGTGTTACATGTTTCTCATTATGCTTTTCCATCTAGAATAGAATTCATGTAAGAGGTAACTTTCTCAAAAAAGTGACCTTTTTTGGTTTTAAAGTTCCATTTTACAGACCGTTCACTAGTTTTCAACTGGATTGGTTGGATAGGGAACACAATGTCTTCTTGCCTCAATCCACACAATGTTTTTCATCATTGCAGATGTTTGACCAATAAAAAAATATTTTTATAGAATCTTCAATCTAAGAAGGCATTGTGACTAGAGGATTAATGTTCCTTACTATGAGTCTAGAGATGCTTCGTTCAGTTGGGCTCTCCCCATATGCCTTGAAGAAAATCTCGTGAAATGTTAGTAATTAAAGGGGGTGTGAGGAAAAACCTAATCCCTATTTGTCTCCCATGTTGAAATTAATACATGATGACCCCTAATTTGGTTTTTTGTTTGTTGTATATTCATCATTCCATTGTAAAAATGGGATGGTCCTATTCTACGATAACTAGAATAGTTTTTTTTATCAAAATGTGGCCCTTTGAAATTGTTGTTTCTCATTAAGTGTTCTTAGACATTGTGTGGGAAGGTATTATATTAAGCTATGCTCATTTAAATATTATTGAGTTTTGTGATAAATATAGATTGTGTTTTGGTTCACTACATGATGTTGTTTTCTTATATGTTTCTCCCCTATGTTTGGGATTATTTGTTGGCATATCAGATTTTTGGTTCTTGTGGGGAGTTCCCCCATTCCAAGTCGTAGAGAGGGTGTTTCTCAATTGATGTGGACATGTTTTGGGTAGCTCTCATTATGAGATTCTAGTTTTTATGGATGTTCTAGTTGTGATATTTTGGTGGGGATAAACCTCCATTTTTATCCCATCCTTATTTCACTATGTTTTATTCATAATTTGTTAGGTGTGACTTAAAGAGTAAACAATGTAACCCTTGAGTTCATATTTTCTCTAGTTTTGATCAGACATGAAGTCAAGTTTTGGTTACCTATCACCTGGGATCTTCATGGGTGAATAAAGTGTATATAGTGGTGAGAATATTTTCAACTTGACCATGAAAATCCTCTTATTTTATTATTTTCATATGTTTGTATGTTTTAGTTAGCGTTCATATTGAATTCGTATATTGGAATTTTGATTTTTTTGGATGATTTTTTGTCATGAGACCAAGAAGCGCACGGTTATGGGAAACCATGAATCCTAGCCCTGGTAAATGTGCAACAGTTCCTAGAGTTGGAAAATAACTACCATATGGGTTTATAACAGTAAAAAAAGTTCAAGATGACCATGTGGTCGATTATATCTTTGTAATTACCCAAAACACAATTGGAAAATGGTTTGGAAAATTGTGTGTCCAAAACATGTGATTTTTATAATCATTAAAAATTAGAAATTACCTCTTTTTCCAATATAGGTTTTAAACCCCATTTAATGTTCCTTCAAGCTCTTTTAAAATAGTCAAACCATGGGGAACTTAGAGACCTACCTCTTGTTATCCTAAACACCCATTATTTCTTATCATATGAATATAATGATAAATCCTTTTAATTTTTGGTTGATTAATCCATATATATAAAATCCTATGATATATTATTATTCTCCCTTGGTGGGGTTCCTTATTAAGTAATCCCAAGAAGCTAGGGTTGATCTGTGTTTTGATTTTCAATATGTTCAGCATTTGGGTTTTGATCTCTTAGGTGTATTCTTCCTTCTCTAAGAGTTTCTCTACATTCTCAAATTGTTGAGGTAGGTTATTCCATTATTTTCCTTTCTGATTCATAATATTGATGCTTTGGAAATTCTAAATAATTTATAAATGGGTTTTTAATTATTATGTTGTATATTTATTCCTTTATTTGTGATTTTAGGTCCGTAAAAATTAGTGGAAATTCTTTTTTAAAATAATTATTCAAATATGTTAAATAAGCATGCACATAATGTGTTCGATGAAATGTTTATTGTTTTAATGGGGGTTTTTAAATATTCCAATGTGTTCATGTCTGTAATGTGTTTCATAAAATTTTTCTTTCTTCCTTTTTATGAAATTGAATGGTTCGTGGGAATGTTTGTTCTTATTTATATATTCGAAGTTTAATTCTATGGTTACATTATCATTAAGTGAATTTTTGGGTTCATTAAAAATATTTGGGTACATTATTAAGATTTCTTGCGAGTTACATTGTATGTGGGAACCTCCATATGTACAGAATGTGTACATGTGTGTGTTACAACAATTTATTATGTACATGTTTAACATAAGGAATTTATTCTAAAAACAATCATCAAAATTTAAATCATTAATTATTTTTTCAAACTCATAGCTATTAACATATGTACCCTTGATGTTCTATGGACTGAATGTGATTTTAACTTATGAGGGAGGTAATGAATTATTTATTTCTCTAGATAAAATGATTATTTTCATTAAAATGTTATAAATTCATGTTTGAGATCTTAAATAGTGTTGTGTGTTTTCACATTGACATGAGGTTGTGTTTGAACATGAAATTAGATTTATTATAAGGACCATTTTAGAATGTTATATAGAATGTGGTGATTAATGTTATTCATGAATTTTTTTTGGAAATTTCTTATAAATATTTTCGAATTAAAATGTTGAATGTCCCAATTGTAACTCTTTAAAATATTTGGGAAATTAATATGATTTATGAAATATAAGAAACGATTTCCACATTCGAATATTTTGAGAATTGTTTTACGAAATTAAATTATGTTACAGCCTAGTTAGAACTTGAGAGTAAATCACTTTGTGGGGGGGATCCCTTTGGAGGATTTCTATATGTCTTTTAGTGCATAGGCTATGTCTGTGATTGGGGTAGGAAAGTGCGGTGGTAGTAGGTAAGGTGTGCACTAGTGTAAAGGACTCATATTTCACTAAGTACATTTACCATTGTACTGCTATGTGAATTTATGATAGTCGTGTGGGATGTGACACAAGTGAGGATATATTAGATAAGCTATTTGGTTATTTTATATGGAGCTAAACCATATTTTGGTAGGTGATTCCACCCAAAGTAAGAATGTGAAACTCTCTAATGTTGGTTAAGAACACCCATTCTTTTCAATCTGTACGTGTTTTTTATTTTTTGTTACACCCGGATGCCTTTATTTTTAATCTATTTATATTTAGCAGTGTGGGGTATTTCATATTATCATCTATGTTTTGGGATTGTTTTTACTGTGTTATTTTTTCTTGAAAATATAATGTGAAGTGTGTTGGATTTTAAAATTGGTAATGATTTCATTGTTTAATAAAATGAGATAAACCCTATTTTATATATAAAAATTTTCCAAATACTATTTAAGGAATACTTTTTGAAAGGATTTCTATCAATTTTTTGGTGATTTCCTAATGAAAT
This sequence comes from Viscum album, assembly GCA_963277665.1. NCBI lineage: Eukaryota > Viridiplantae > Streptophyta > Magnoliopsida > Santalales > Viscaceae > Viscum > Viscum album. The sequence continues at coordinate 1,311,645,258 of OY728126.1, read as the reverse complement.
ATTTAAGCTCACACCCTAATTGTATCATTCGGTTTGGGTAAACCCGAGGCATTTTTCTAGTGTTGGATTTAGATATTGTTTCCCTTAGAGTAGATTTGTTTTTTGATTTTGGTGACTGCAATTCCACATATAGATCTCGTAGTCATTTTCCAATTTTATTTTTTTATTTAGTTTGTTTTTTATTATCAATTCATGGATCTAGATCATTTTTTAGTATTACTCATGATCTATTGTTGTATAATATTTTGTATTCTGTTCTAGTTATTTGAACATGTTTTTTATTGGGTTGAAATCATTCCCACTTTAATATTTTTGATTCCCAGCACTATAATCCATCCTTTAGAGTTCGGGAAGGCCTTTCAGACATTGTCTTAGACCATGTTAGAATTTAGGTTAGATGAAATCATGGTTTGTTTCATGAAAAGGTAAGAAATGTTTTACAATTATAGAATTATCATTATATAATATTATTTATTTTAATATAATTATAAATATAATCCATAATTTTTGTTGATGAATATATAGTCACATCCCTATGTGATGGTGGTAGTCCCAATGAACACGGACGATGTTATCATCTTTAGCTGAGTGAAAATTTAAGAAAAAATTAATATAATATCTTTATATAATTATAAATATTTAATTATTATCATTATACTGTCATTTATATGACATATTTTGATTAAATTTACCATTGTTATCTTTCATTTAAAACATTAGTAAAAAAATAATCACATCGTTTCATGAGGCGGTAGTCTTCCATTCAAAATAGTGACATTATTATTTCCCCTAAGTATAAAAATGTTTAAAAATATATATATGATATAAAAAATATATATATACATATAATTATTACATATTTATGATATATATATTCTTTATATCCATCATCATACGCATCCTCAAAATATGGTAATGGAATAATGAATGATACTAGTTAATTAGGTAGTAGTCTCACATGCACAAGAATGGTGATTTCATATCTCATTTGATTGAAGTGAATTTTATTGTAGTTAATTCCCTAACAATTACAAAATATTATTATACGGAAGATACCAATTTTATTATTACATCACTATCTGACAATAATTAATGGAGGTGGAGGAAAAAATAAAATAAAAATTCTCATTAAATAATGTCACATCTTATTTGAGTATCCTCCATAGGATATGGAAAAAATACTTCATACAGTGGATTTAATTGAAAATAATAAATTATATGATGGGATACTGGATTTATTTCTGATTATGGTAGGTATTGGTTGAACAAAAATGGTTCTAATGTTTTATAATGATTGTAAATAGAGTATCCATTAATTGATGAGGTATGTAGAACAGATTTAATGTTAGAAAAGAAAAAGTTGTACCAATGTTTTAAACAATCCATCCGAGTTAAAAATTTATTAATATTAATACTAAGTCATTAAAGTGTCTATATATGTCCATAAAAGAGATTATAAACATATATTTTTGTCATATTAACCATTATATTTTTAGTTTAACCCCATCGAAAATAACTTTCTTACATTGATTGTGGTAATTTTTTTTTACTATTTTAACAATTTATTTTGGTAAACAATTTTATACACCTTATTAACTAATGAAAATTATGATTATACCAAATATAAAATCCATTTCTTAAAATTTAATTCCTAGAATCAGAAATTTTTAATTTAAAATTTATCCAGTATATGTGAGGAGATTGCAGCATTTCAAAGAAAAAATGTTCACAAGAATAAAAACATTTTATATAAAATTTTAACATGAAAATGATTAAAATGAACTAAATTGGATTAATATATATAATTGTAGTATTTTCACATTATAAAATTTAAAATATAATTTAACATTAAATAATACATAATAAAATGTTGTTGTGAAATAAATTTCAGTATTTTATTATTACTAATCGAAAAAGAAAACATTTTTAAAAAATTACAAAAAAAAATCACCCATAGATAATTTTTGTATTAATTTTCTTTAAATAGTATTTTTATTAAATAATGTTTAAAATTTGGAAAAAAATTAATTTTAAATTATGTGAATATGTAGTGGATGAATAATCACTGGGAAAAATATTGTTTTTTCAAAAACTATTTTTTATTAAGAATATTATAATTTTATTTTCAATAAATAAATAAAAACACTTTTCATAATGAAGTTAGAATAATTGATACATTCTAATTATATGGATAGGTTATAATATTATATTATATTATCGTTCATTTTGAATGGGTGTTGCGTGTTATGAAATTAGTACAAAATAATAAATTTTAAAAAAAATATTAGGTTGATTAAACACCATTTTTGTTGTCAGATACACTATCAAATATGATGTTCATATTTTATAACATTTGGACATTAAATTCACCACACCTTATGTAAATTTTATTCTCATAAATAAAACTTGATCTCGGTAATTCGGTATATGACATTTAGTAATACCATTGATGAAAAACTGACAACACAAAAGGGTTAATAAAATATCAACTTTTGAAGAGAGAAAGTGATGTAAATATTTCATATGGAAGAAAAATTAACTATGATTCAAATTAGGATAAATTTTTTAATATCATGCCCCAACTTCCATGGATTTAGATTTCTGTTAGATTCACCTTGGCCTATGGGGCATTCTCAAGGTACCTTAGAATAAAAGTCGACCGATTCATGAAAAATTGAGGAACAATTTTACCTTAGAATAAAACCAACAGACCAAAAATTTAACAACCAACCCCAAGTACATGATTCATGTAAAAAAATTAAACCAATGCAACACATTACCCAGAAACAACCATGTAAACCATCTAATTCCATAAAAATTCCCAAAGACTAGTAAAACAAACCCACAATAATATATATCAGTGTACCAAGAAGAATACTAAAAAATAAAAACCAATAATATATTTCACAACTTCACAACACCAAGACATGATCTATACTTCATGAAACACAAAACCATTCCAGCCTCATGATGATTCACTAGAATAATTAGATGTTTTACCCACACTTGTCTCTTAGAAAATGACATCATCAACTGTACGAAAGTGTCAATGAATAGGGTGAGTATGAATCCTCAGTATGTTTTCCAAAAATGAATTCCCTACATAGACTACTAGGATATAACTATTATCATAATTATAAAATTTATATTATATAAAACATAAAAGGGTGAAACAATTTCTACCATGAAAACATGCCCTTACCATGTCATGTCTAACCAAAATCTAAGCAATGCAAGGGATATCCATCCAATAGGAAACTATCCATTTTAACATCACATGTTATCACAAAAAAAATATATTTCTTATCATGGTGGATAATAAAACATAGAAATATGTTTCACACACTCATCCCAGTGTAACAATCATAGTGGAACTTACAATATATGCCTCTTTACTTCTTTCCAAACTTATTGGTGCGTCACTCCCACTTATATTTTATTGTGTCCCTAAAATTCACTATCCATCCCTATATTATAGTAGTACTCTTTTCCAATATCACAACAGAATAAACACATGTATAAAATTATTAATACAATAAAAATAATATACACACATTGAAGCCACAACACAGTCCACAAAAATAATTCAAACCCAAATAATCCCTTAATACGTATTCCATTCCATATCAAATTTTATTTAAAAAACCCATTTTATTGAAAACCATTTTCACCAATCAATCCAATCTAGAAATATTAAAATAGACATTTTGAAATCTGATAACAAATATAATTTCATTACAATAACCCATTTTTCACAAAAATACACAAAACATAACCCTGGGAATTTCCATGAATCTTCACACATCATAATAAAAATTAATTTTAAGAAGAAAAATTTAAATGAAAACAAGGATTTTAGTTCTAACAAAATAAAGTTGAGAGATAATCCAGCTACCTTAGGGTTCTTGTGAAATAAATCAACTCACAACTACACCATAAATCCTGGTGTAATCTCCCCCAAAACCTTAATAGATCCCTTTTACTAACGTCAAAAAGATATAATCACATAATTTTAGGAATCAAAAACCCTATAACTACATGTGATAGAAGTAGATCTAGAAAACGAAAGATGGATATATGTAGATCTAAGGGAAACCATGAATAAATCAAGAGAAAAGTATTATCGGGAAAGATTCGCATTCATCGCATCTTGAAAACCCCTTGAATCTCTTATAAACTTAGTGGGAGAGCCTATACAACCATTGAAAACCATAAATCCATAGTTGGAGTATGTATGGGAGAATATAGGAGGAGTTTTAGAAAATCTTGAATGAACCGATAATTAAAAATGCAATTTTTATTTCTGAGCATGGGGCTCCCACAATTATGAAAACCATCTTCTTACTGTGTTCATTTTACTACCTCAATAGGTACCCCTAGATATTTCCACACATGGTTAGACAAACCATGTGTATACCATAAAATTTCCACTTCCTCCACTTACAAGGATATCTATAGAAACCACATAGTTTCCCCAAACCAAGCTCAAACATTGATCACCTAGAAAATCATCCAAACCATTCCAAATCCCTCCCAAACACTCCCATACATTACATAACTACCTTAACCAAATAAACAATGAATGAAAAGGTTTACATACCTCAATCCTGGGGTCTTACATTGTCCTCACCATTGGAATTTCTATCTCTAGAAAGTACATAACCATTGGTTTGAGGAATGATCTCAGACCACTACTCGCCTATCTCTTTATCTCTCTCCCAATGCCTCCTAAAAAATCTGACAATGCCACCAAAAACCCAAACTCGACCTATTATTTTACAATGCATTACTTTATCATTCACATACACAATCCACACATGATCTTACACCAGGTAATCAGCCAGATCTAGATCAACATGATCCCATCAAATCACATGGTCTTGATCCGATTGATTCCACTTTAACTAAGAATCATGGATTAAATTGTGAACTACATTGAACCTTAGGGGGAATTCCCATCAATATTCCACCTATCCAACATTCTTTTGTTTCTTAAAAGGTACAATATACCATAGTGATAACTTACCATACTTCACAAACCGACGAAGTCCAAACCTAGTAGAGATTATCAAGAGTACATGTTCACCGACCATGAATAACAATGGCCATTGATGATGATCCACACAAAATTTATGACAGTTATATTTCATTTCCATTATTCGCTTAGTCAACATGATCTTTTATATTGTGTCCCTTATGAGGATCAATCCCACCATCAATGTCTCATCGGTTTTCACACAAAAATGTAGAAAATGAAATGGATTCCCATATAGTGTTTCAAAAAGATCTGTATATACTGGGTCCTAAAAACAATTATTATATGAGAATCATACAAATAGAATGTGGTCCTCACACGAGCCACCAATCTCCATCACACAAGACCATATCATATGTTTCAATGTTTGAATCATTAGTTTGTATTTCTCATCCTTATGAGTGTGGTATTTCATATTCATGGTCAATAGGGATCATGATATTTTATTAAGGATTTCCAAAAAACAATATGTGAACCTTGGATCTCTAACTGATACAATCTAAACTGGAACACGATACCTCTTTACCACTTCACGGATACAGATTTTGGACTGATATTCAACCGTATGAGATCAACAAATAGTGATGAAATGCAATGAATTTGTAGTCAATCCACTATCACACATATGGAATCATGTTTTTTTATCAATCATGGGATACCTATATAAAAATATATAGTTATCTACTCCCACATCTGTGATATGTAAATATTAAATCAAACATACTTGTAGCCAATGATTTGCCTTGACTTTTAGAGAACTAAATCATCTTGAAACAAACTTCTCCACTCTCATATTCTTACCATCCCAGCAAAAATACGGTTTCAATGCCTTATAAAATATCTGAATTCCAAGATAAAAACCCCATCTATAATTTTGATAACCCATGTGGTTTTCCTCTTGGAAATCAATCAGTACGACCATATGATTCCAAAAACACAAAACTTATCACATTCAGTTCCCAACCCTCAATGGTCTCCCAACTATGGAATTTTGAACTCATCTCCATACACTAGTAATCTGACCCATGTTCCTCTTAAAAAAACCATGATCATTAATAATAAATGAGATTAGAATGAAAATTACTCTATCCCCACGGTCCATATATTTCTACCGCTTGTCAGCTATGACCAAAATCAACTTCTATATATCTAATTCATGTTTCAACACCTGGGTAAACAAATTATTAATTAACGAATCTACCATTGAATCTCACTTTCCAAGTGTGTACATCAATTAAAATTCATACATCTATAGACACGACATCCATCTTGTTTTCCACATGTTCAAATCCCTTTGTGAGAAAATATGATTTAAACCATTATGATGGGAAATGAACATGAATTTCACACAAATGAGATAATAACCCCACATTTTTAAAGTATGATCCATAGTCGTCAACTCTAAATAATATTTGGGAAGTTCTTCTCATGAAATCTCAACTACTATGGGCCTTATTCTTCCACATGATCCCCTTACATGAGGACATACGAAAACTTGATCTTTATGTGTCACAGTACAGCATGAATACTATTCCTAGTTCTAGAAAATCTATGATTTGTTTTGCTGTATGGAAACTCTTTAGATCATAAAAATATTTCATGAAATGATAATTCTATTAAAATGGAACATTCTTCCATGTAAAATATTACATTAGTGAAGAAATTATTGATAAATCAAGAACAAAATGTCGACAATAGATACTTATACCAAGGAATATTTGTATCATAAAAAAATCATGACAGGTTGGAACAAAACAAAGCCTCTATCTTATCCAAATCAACTAAAACACCAATCATAGAAATTACATTGTGAATAAGTGTCTAGAAATAATTCTTCAAAAGTTTATAATATAATCGATGATCTCTCGATATTACAGTCACTATCGTTATGTACTTCTCATGCTCTAGCATGGTCCTGTAATAAACAATTATATCATCATCAAATACCAGAACAAAGGAATTGAGATATCTGTAAAATATCATATTCATCAATTCCATGAATACCACTTGTTCATTCATCAGACTAAAAAAATAACCAAAAACTCATAATGGACATATAATTTTTTTTAAATGTTTTGGGAATGTCTAGCTTCCTCACCCATAACTAATGATACCCTCATCGCATGTCAATCACAGAGAACAACATTGCTCCCATAAAATGATTTAACATGTCATCAATGAATGGTTGTGGATGTAAATTCTTGATTATAACATGTTTATCTTTAAATTATAAACAAATAGGCAAAGAGTTCCTCCCACCTTCTTAACAATAAAACCCGACATTTCCCATGGAGATGTGCTGTGATAGAGGAGCCCTTTGTTTTCTAACTCCAATAGAAAAAAAATTCAATTCCCTCTATTCTATTAGTCCCATTCTATAATATGGAAGGGATATATGACTGATCCCTAAAAAGAGATCAATCATAAACTCAACTTCACCCATTAGTGGAAACCCTGATAATTCATCAAGAAACATATAGAAAATGATCAATAACCACTCAAAAGATATTATATTGGTTTCCTTCCATTAATTCCAATGACAATTCTAATAACTGGTACAAGATTATTCCAAATACTTGTGTCAAAATGTCTATTGCAGGTATCTTTTCATTCTTTTCTCCACTAATGAGATGTTAGACAACATCATTCATTATGATACTAATCATTCCCGCATAACACTTGATGTGTACCTTAAACATTTCAAAATATTACAATCACATGATTATATAATAAGAATATATCTAAATAACTAATAAATCCCACATAAACCCAAACTCATCCAAAACTATAAAACATGCTCTATAATGGATGGCTTGAGACTCTCTTTGACCCAAATGAGTTTGATGTTTTAAAACTAATGACAATATTTCCACACATACACTCATAAATTATTAGCATGAGTAGAAATAAAAGAATGTAAATCACCCATATCAAAAAATTCCTACATTATGGAAGAATTTTAAACAACCTTACCTTGAACTATTGATGATATCGACTGATCATCCACCACAAACTAGTCATCTCTAAACCACTATTTTTGTTCCACAAACATCTCTTTATTTCTCTAATGAGGAGTCATTGTATTCCCTGAATCACCTTGAATAAATTTTATCTACTGACAAGAAGTTTCATAATAACACATACCTATCGAGGAATAAAATTCCAACGACCTCATAAGAGTATCAAAATAACTAGATCTTTGAAATATTACAACAATAATGTTTATGAATCCCTATCTTCATTTAGTTATGGAATGCTCGAGGATGTGTTGTACAATACCTATTGTTATGTCCTCTAGTGCCACACTAAAAACATCATTGCATTTATTGAGGATTCAAAGGACGATTCATTGATCCATTCATCGGATTTTATTCCATACTTCCACCTGGGATATAATTTTCCCGATTCCACTTCATCCCAACGTTGAGTTCCCACCAATTCTTGTGGGTACCCACATTATTTCTCCACTTGTATCCCCCACAATATCATGGTTAGGGATTGTTCCTATATGTACGATTTATGTGTAATCAAATATACATAACACTACTATTTTAGAATGAATTTCCAACCTCAACCCAGATTCTAAAATTCATGCCATCAACAATGTACTACCTTCCACCTTAAGTAAAAACTTAAATATGTTTATAAACATAGCCACAAATTTCTCTAAAGAGAGGTTGTATTTATTTAAACAAAATAAATATATTGTGCACTAAATTATAAAAATATGAGAGTATAATAAATTTTTAAATAATTCCTCAAATCCCTCCAATTTCATCCCTTGTTCCATTTAATCTGGGACAACAAACTCCCGCAACTGAATGGAAATATCTTCTAATATGTACTCTTCTAGATTCACATTAAGATCCTCCTATATTCCCATGAATTAAAATATCTTTCTGTTTTGTTTAATCATTAATATTTCTTTTTATAGTTCCATGTAGCTAAAAATAATGGGTGGATTTTACTTTTTAAATTGAACATCATGATCGACATGATTTGGCTCACCCATTTTATTCACACTTTTCATATCTTGGATTGATTGCACTAAAATATACAATAGATGCTTGTTCATTTGGGACTTAGGTGCAACCACATTTTGAGAAGCCTGCTCCATTTGGCTTATACGACGCCTTCCTAGTTACATTTATACCAACACAAAAACAACCATAAGTATCACCCCCTTAGAAAGAAAATGCTTACAATTTCTAAGTTAATTACATTGAAACTATTAGAACCATGACTTCTAAAAGATAACATTTCCCATGTTGCACCATTTTGAAATAATCTATAAGGTTCTGAAATTTAAACCGTTTTCAAATTACCATAACTATCCACCGTTCATGTCCATAGATTTGACAACCATTTCCAAATGTATCAACAATAAATATATTAATACCACTACATAAATCATCATACCAATAAAATATTCAATTGTACAGGGTATTAATTTCTATCATGTATTTAAGCTCATCTCCTTGGATATAACCATGACCGTGAGATATAAAATTCCTATAAGTGTCTCTAAAACACTTATATATCCAACTCCTTAGTAACTTGATGATCGGAATAAACATGTTAGTTATATAATTTTGTGTTATAAATTGTGTGTTCTAAAAATATTATTCCTTACTATCATCCAAACTCAATAAATATACCCTTATTGAATGTGATCTCCAAGACCAACAACTACTGCCATAGAACCCATCAAACATGGATGTCAAGGACCGAACAAACTGATACCACTAATATCATCCCACCCTAACCACATTGGATTAAGAAGGCGGTGAGATGTATCATGTCCTTGAGTGATGTTCCCAAGATGTCAATGGCGGGGAATAAATGTTAAGGTATTCAAGAAAAAATGGGAAATTATTTCCCCTTCGAATAAACCAATCCATAAAAACATGGAATAACCAACCCCAACTACCTGATTCTTTTCAACAAATTAAACCAATGAAACACATTTCCCAAAAACAACTATGTAACCCAATTGATTCAATGATAAATCCCATATACCAAGATATATAAACACAACATTCCATAGTTAGATTACTAAGAAACGGACTACAAAAAACCCCCAAGAATATATAACATAATTCCACATAAGCACCACAAAACCATCCAAAATCACAATAAACCACTGCTGAAATGAGATGATTTACCCTTTCTTGTGTCTTAGAAAATGAGATTTGAAAAATAAGCAATGTTCTAATGTAGGGGGTGAGTACAAATACTGAATATGTTTTCCGCAAATGACTTCCCTACACATGCCACTATGATATAGATATTATCACATTTTTTTAAAGTATCTTATATTAAGCATCAAAGAGTGATTCCATTTCCCGCAAGCTTACCCACCCACAAGAAACCATTTATCACCCAATTCCACACAATGGAACGGAAAGCCATCAAACAAGACATTATACATTTTACCATCACATTTTATCACAATATTTTGATATTTCCTAACAACATGCATAATAAAACATAGCCATAAATGTTCACACACTCAACCTAGTGTAATAATCATGACAGAAATTCTCATCCAAGCTTATTTACATTATTCCATAGTGATACTTAACCAAATATTATTGTTTATGGTGGACCATCCATAAAATATCCTTCCAATTTTTAAAGTGGTACTCCCCTCTCTCTTCACACCACAATCAACAGATGAATAAAATTATTAATCAGATAATAAACATAGACACCCTCTAAAGTAGCAACAAAATGAAAACTACTATTTCACAATCAAACAATCCCGTAAGACATCATCAATGCAATATAAGATTTTAATAGAGAAAACACTTTTATTTGAAACCATTTTCACAATACATTTTTTCAAATCAACCCATGATAAAAATATTAAAATCAACATTTTATAATCTGACAATAATGAACATGTTAGGCAATAACCCATTTTCCCCAAAAATCCTGAAAACATCACAAAGGGAATTACAATCATGTTTCTCACATCATAATCACAATTTATATTATAAAATAATTTTTTTTAAGACAATGATTATTTTTCTAACAAAATGTAATTGATAGAGAATCCACATACCTTAGGGTTTTAGTGAAATTGATCAACTCAAAACTACACCAAAAATATGGGTGAAATCTCCACAAAAACGTCCTTAGATCACATTGTAGAACATAAAAATACCAAATCTATTCATCTTAGGCAAAAAATATATATATCTACATGCGATGGAAATGTATATATATAAACAATTAGGGTGGGAGAGAAGAATATCTATGGGAAACTAAGAACGAACTAAGAGAGAAGTATTAATGGAAAGGAATATCATCCACAACACCTTGAAAACCCTTAAAATCATATCAAAATGAGTGTCATAGCACCTACAGACCTTGACACAATGAAATTACATGTAGTTTCTGTATGGGAGAAGATAAGATGGGTTTAGGGAAAAATTGAGCAAAATCGTAATTAAAACCCCAATTTTTTTGACGCACATGGTTAGCTCACACGGTAAGGAAAACCATTCACAAACCATGTGCATGCTACTACCTCAGTAGAGATCGTAATGAGTTTCCAGAAACAGTTAGAAAAAACACATTAAAATCATGATAATTACACTACCTCCAATTGCATGGTTTCCTAGAGATCCTATATGGTGTTCCCAAACTATGTTCAAACTATGCTTCTCTGAAAAAGCCTTTAAAGCATTACAAAACCATCCAAAACTCTCTTAAACATTACCCAACTACTATAACCACATAAAAATTTAGAAACAAGGTTTATATTCCCCAATCCAAGGTTCATAAAACATTGGTGGAATGTAAATATATGTATAGAGAATAAAATAATATTTAATTATAGATAATGATACAGTTCATGGATCACAAGAAAGTGAGTGATCAATAAAATGTTAAATACATAAAAAACTATAAATAATTAATATTTTAAATACCAGCTGATTCATAAAATATGCATGTTATAGGATAATATTTTATTTAATATCCCATTCCCAATTTTGAGGAAGTATTTTCATTTTTATAAATATTAGGAAATATGAAAACGTGATATTTTTTAATTTCCTAATAAAAATTTCATCCCATGGTATTTTCTTAGATGAATTTATAATTCATTGATTACCCTGGGAAATAAATATCCAAAAAAATTAATTCCTAAATCATTTAATTTCACTTATAATAGATCTTAATATGCATAATTTAATGATAACCCGTTCTTTTTATCTCTGGAGATTATTTTGACAAAATGTTTATCACATGTTATCCAATATGCATAAGTCTCCATATGTTGAAAAATATATTTAACAATAAAACCACATACATAGTTAAACTTATATCATTTGATAAATAACTATGCTTATGAACCTTCCAAATGTGTAATATCGAAAACACAATCAAGAGGGTAATCAATTTTTTTAATGTATTAATCATTAGTTACTAAAAACCTGAACTAGATCTTTCTCATAACCTACAAAACATGAGAATACCTTTAATCATGCATTTTACTAAACATGGTAATATAATATAAATTAAAATAAAACATACTATAAAACATGAATAATTCTATATTCCTTAATTAGAATTTTTATTATTTGATATATTCCATTAATACAAAGATGTTGTTAACTCCATCAATGATACTATAAGACACATTACCAATAAATCATTAATCAGACCCATGGTAGTCTGTACAAATATAGTTAAATTATCTATATTAATCATATTTTTATCACATCATCATTATCCCAATAACTAGAATATATTAATTTTTATCTTTGTAAGAAACAATTTTTCTCTGAGTCAAAATACCTTTTTAGTTTTCATTTAATTCATTAGTTTTACAATTAATTTAATTACTAATAATTATATGGATTAAATGAGGGAATCTAGGGCTTGTTCATATCCTGAATCCCATTTGGAGGAAATATATATGCTACAAGGATCGTTTAAATTTTGAATCTCAGTCTGTACGGTTATAACGAGGATTCAATGGTGTTTCATTGAACAGTAGGAGCCGTAATGTTTTCCTTAACCATTCATCCCATGTTGTACGACAGTGAAGTTTTTCACATACATGCTTCATAGTGGTTTCGAATGGGATGTTATCATTTTTTCAAACATTATTGAAAAATTATGGGAAGGATATCTTGGGGCATTTCATCATTCAAGGTTGAATATTTTTTTGTCTAACTGTACATAAAAATAATAATGCACTTTAAAAATTTGGAAGATGACAATTTTTTATTAAATCCTTATATCAAAAAACATCCCTTTATTTCTTTATTTCTAGTGGATTACAACTCCTTCTCTTATCTGAGAGCACTTATCCTGGAATCCACCTTGTTTGTTTGAGAACCTCTCTATTCAATCTCTAAATCAATATCTTCTTGTCTCATTGGATTACTACTTCTAAGATCCACATATAACACCGAAAGATTTTATGAGAATTACTATTTTTAATTTCATTGTTGTCTTGTGTTGTATGCTACACCAATATTATCTTGCGGTAAACACAACACCGTATTAGCTTTTAGTATACGCAAACACTATTCTTGGCTTGTGTTGCACGCAAAAGAGATCTTCCTCAATAGCGTGTGTTGTACGCAATACCGAGTTTCACTAAACAATGATATATTGTTCTTATGAACTTTAAATTATGAATATTATTAACAAAATTTTGAAATTTATAACATTATCATTCATCATAAACATATTCTAGAACATGGTATGAGAACAAAATAAATGTATTGGGTAAAACAAGTATTTTTGAAAAAAATGCAGTTTTTCCACCTTTTGATGGCACACCAACATTAAATCTAGTTTTTGAAAAGTTTGTTAGATAAATTTGACAAAATAATGTTATTAATTTTAATAAGGATATAAAAATGAACCTTTTATAATTTTTTAATATTTTTCTATTAACTTTTATATTTTGACGAATAGTAAAAATACACTACATTTTAATTAAAAACAACATTTTCATCATGATAATTTATATGTTTAAATTATAATGTTGAATGGTTTTAAAGTATAAATAGAATATATTTTTACCATTTAATATAATCTAATTCATTATCAATATTTTTACATTGTGTTCATAGGTAAAAACATTTCAATCTTTTGCAATGTTTTAACTTTAAAAACATGTTTTCTCAACAGTGGGAATAATTTTAAATTAAATACTGCTACTTCTGTGTTTTGAATTTGTAAAAATGGATTCCATATTTTTAATTAGTAGGTCTAAATTATATTACTAGGCCACTTTTTATTATTATAAATTATGAATAGTAACTAGGGTAAATTTTATTTACTATAGTAAAAGGTAAATCAGGTAATTATGGGTAAAAATAAGATTATAAAATTATCCTAACACCTGCAAAAATTATATAGGATGAATAAAAGTTTACCCATATCACATATGTGCTGTAATATAATCCTTTCATGGACTTTTTACCATGAAAATGACGTAATTGTTATTAAAACCATAGAAATTGACAACATGTCACTCTCTTATATCATATAAGTGTAATAATTTTAATTTAGTGATAAACTTCATAAAACATAAAACATAAATATTAAAAATAAATATAATAAAATTATCTACATAATGTGAATTTATTTATAATTTTTAGGGATTAAATAATTATCATTAATGGTGACACAATAGGGATGTGGAAATTATTTTGTTGATTGAAATATCAAATAAATGGGTTAAAAAATAATAAAATAAATATTATATGAACTATTTAATGTTCTCCATGAATTTTATAGATAACTATGACATGTTATAAATCTATTAAATATTTGTTTTCGAATATATACTATGTGTGGATTTTATTTAAATTCAAATAAATGAATACTGTCAAAATCGACACTATTGTTAATTTATAAAAATAAAATATTATTAAATTGTTTAAAAATCACAAAATTGTTTAAAAATTATAAATTTAAATTTATATGGTTCAGAATTTCATAAATCATACATTTATTGAAAATTCAAAACACGTATGTAATTTTTTATAACAATTTAAAATATAGAATATTATTACCACAAATACAATTAAATAGATTAAATAAGGATAAATCAAGTTGATATGGTTATAAATAAATTCCAAACATGTATAAATTTTTTTGGATGATAATATTACAATCCTATCTCATATCATATTCATTTTGACTCATTTTGGGGATTTTTATGTGGGATTTGAGTTTATTATAAATTAATATTTTAGAGGTTTCCAAAAGTGCCCCACTCTTCTCTTATAAAAGGAATCCTCCTCCCTCTCATCTTCACAAAACATTGAGCCATAATTCTTGGCCAAAACCTATACATTTCTATTATCCACTTCCATAGAAAACTACTAGAGGTCCTGGTATTTTTCAATGTCCATCTTTAGTGCCCAAAGAGGAGGTTAGCGCATCAAAGAAGAGGTAATATCCTTTACCAATTCTGTCAAAATGATTTCTTCTTTTACTTCATCTTATTTATTTATTTAATTATAATGTAATAAAATAAGTATCACTCATATACTGATATGTTATTTTAAATATGAATCAACCCTATTTCACCTAATATACATCCTATGAAAAATGAAATCATTGTGCGTGCGTACGTACGGCTTACCGTCTCCACGTCGTGGTGTAATCTATTTTTCCACCACCACCATAATTGGATGGGTATAATGGTGGAAATAATAATTATATATCATTATTATAACATGATACTAATTATGAGATATTATATAATCCACTACAATACCATTCAATAATTATGGGAATGATATCATCACTCGTGCATATGTGCGGATTACCATCTCCATGATGCGATGAGATTCATTCTCAATGTTAACCATTCATGAATTGTTATAAAGTATATATAATAAGTAATAATTAAATATATGAAATTATAATTCTGCAGGATTTATTTATATATCTATTTCATTTACTTCGATTCAATTTAATAAGGAAACAAAAACAGCGTTCATGCGTACGCACGGCCTACCGTCTCCATGAACGGTGTATTTCATCCCATTTATCGATATATTATATAAATATTCTGAATATATATAACATATAAATCCTGTTTTACATTAGGAAAGTATGTAATCATGATCTAAGTAATCATATGAACAATTACAAGTCAAAACAACTACGATAAATGAAACGATTTTACCCAAAATGCTGCTTTAACATGGAATTGACAAATGAAAGAGCAATATAAAGTTGTAAGTGAATCATATATGATATCATAAATATTATTATGGTTCTCTAATACGTTAATAATATTTTCTAATCCCAATATACAGGATTCTTAGACACATATGGAAGAAATTGGTCATATGGTAAGGGGTTATTTCGTCTCACTTTAATATATGTGATACATATGCCTTAATCACCCTCTTTTTATTTTGTATGGTGTTTATGATTCTATTGAATGTTTTATAATTTTTATTATAAAATATGGGATATTTAAATATGAATGTAATTTTATTTATGACAAGTATGATTTCACTGATCATAAATGGTATTGGATAATTATTCTAATCTCGTTCTTATCAGAGATTGTTTATTCGTAAGTATTTACTAGGGTTATATTTATCATCCATATCCATGTTTCTTAAAAAAACTAATAATTTGTTTAATATTCCTCCATGGATGTTTAAATTCATTTTTAACCTTTGTTTACTTTTTCCACATTTTATGGAAGGATTCTTTTTTTGTTTACCATTCAAGGTACATTTTGACTTTTTAGGTAAATGTGCGAGGATAATGTATTTTTAACATATACAGCGTGAAAGAATTTTTATAGTTTTATAATTCCTTATTTACATGAAGATTATTCCAAAATATTTCATGGTTATTTTCAAAAAAAAAATTCCCTTTAAAATTGCATGGAATTTGGAGAAAAGAAAATTATTTTGATGCAGAAAGGATATGTTCCTCAAGAATTCATTTAAAGTGTTTTATCAAAACTATATACCATCAAAGATTAAATTATTTAATATGTTTATGATTCATGTATAATGTGTCTATTATTTACATGGTTTTATTATTCTTATGAAGAAATCATATACATTTTTTATATGTATTATGTTATGATGTGATGATGTTTATGAAACCCATTTTATTCTTTGGGTTACGATGAATGATTTATGTTTATTTTGTGGGACACATAAGAATGTATTCATTATGAGATGGGTGGGAAGTATATACCCCTCTAATGCATTGGGTAATGATTTATATATCATGAGATAAATATGGCTGGAATGTCAAGTAAATATGGTTCAGTAATATATGGATGGAATGACAAGTAAACCTGGTTCAGTAATGGACTTCTTCCACTATGATGGTCTTGGCAGAAATGCCTTGGCTACTAAGGAAATCAAAATATCGGCTTACTATTTTTCCAAAATTACATGTTTTATTCCCAGTCTATATTATCATGATATATGTTACTTTATGATCTATTCCTTACTTAATGCTAAGATTTATTTCACAACGTAATATTTTGATGTTTAAGTATTATGTTCATGTTTTTATGTTCAAATGCTTATGGATTGTTTTATGTACCCCATGTTTACCCTTACTGAGAATTTGAGCTCACCATTTTTATGTTTTCATTTCCCTAGGATATAATGAAATGTTTTATGTAAGAAATCAAAAAGGGTTAGATCTTTATGGGAGATGTTGACGATCTCTCACCATGATTGGAAGATTGTGTTCCATGTTTTAAAAGACACTAAACTATTACAGTCCTTGGGTGTATACATTTGTTATGTATTAAATATTCCACAAAAGTAATGTAATGTACATGTATTTAAAACTTCGGGTCTCTATATTTGGAATCAAATTAAAGGATACGTTAACCATTAGAAACTAGGATGCGAAAACTTTAGTCAGATCCCTAGAGACATTTCTAAGGTATGTCTAGAGATGTCTTTAAGGATAAGTATAATATATATGTTAAAATCCTAGAATTAAGATAATTATCATGAATAACCTAGTATTAAACCTAAGATGTTATAGATTTAAATTACTCCCCTTGATTATGTTGTTTTCCTCGTATGATTTTTTCCTCTCACACTATTCTTTTTGGGTTTTAGAAAATAGATGGAAACAGGAAAATTCGTGATAATGGATGATATGATGGACAATGGACTAATATTCTTCATGAGAAACCAAATGAAACGGGATTTGGAAGTCCAAACATTATTATTTTTCCTATGCATAAATCTCATAATATTATCAATAATATCAAATTTGGTATGTTTCATGACTCAGCTTATAAGAGAAATATGGCGTTTCATGATGATCATAAAAGAAAGAAATTTCAATTTCCATCATATAAATCATGTGGTAAGAGGTATCATGGAGAATGTTTCAAAGGAACTGGAAGATGCTTTGGGTGTAGAAAAGGACACAGATCCAGTAATTGCAAAGGAAAATGTTCATTTAACACCATGGACAAGGATAATGGTATTTCTAAGACATTAAAAACTATTAAATTTTTTAAATGTGAAATATACGAGAATGATGAAAACCAATGCCCTAATGGAAAATATCATGAAGAGAATCTACATGGTCGTATGGGTAGTATTTATGTTTATGATGATGAAGAGACTACAAACGATATATGATATGAAATAAGTGTTGAATAATAAAATGATGAAGCTCGGTTAATGGTTTAAGAAGGTAGTGGAGTGATTGTATGTTTCTCAAGAGTAATGTTGTATTGGTAATTTAATGGTACTGTGGTATAAAGAAACATCTAAGGATTGTTACATTATTGTTTTGATTAATGTATTTTAACGTATATTTTGAATGGTACCGGTAACCATTAAAGGTTATTCAGATATTTTTGGAATGTAGATGATATGCGCATAATGAAGGGATCCAGAGAAAATAATATATTTGATAGTATTAATGAGTTTCTTACTAATATAAGGAAAAATTTACATCATGGTTTGAGTATATAGAATGTTTGGGTTATCGATATGTGGAAATAATTAACTTTTGACCGCATTCATGTTTTCACTAAGGATCTATGGGAATTCATGTTTCAAGAGAATACATGATTAAGGTATTCACATGTTCGTAATGTGGCAAACAAGATATATCTTATGATATATGGGGGATAAATGATGGTAATCACATGCTTTCTATATGACATATCTAGTAATATTTTTCATTATACTATGAAATTGGACATATGTATTTTGGAAAATCATAATGATTGGAATGGATTAAGTTAGACATCAAATAGTATTGTTTAAAGCTAGAAATTTCTGATATTATTTCTGAAATGTTATAATAGTATAGTTTTAGAAAAAGGAAAACTCATAGGATGGACGACAACCCATCGCTTTAGACAAGGATGTGGGAATCGAACCGACAACTGAAGTGTGAAAAACCATTATAACCTACCACTAGCCTACAGGAAATCCCTGGTTATTAGAAAGTAGTTTTATTTTATTAAGTAGTATAAGTACATTTTTGGAGCCATATATGATTAATATCAACATATATGAACTTATGCACATTTGATAACTTTTTCTAACCTTTTGTTCGAGATAGATGGAATGACCCATCATTCAATCACATGATCTACTAACACTTCAAGAATGAAAAATTCACCTTCATTTAATTAAATAAGAGATGAAGTGGAAATTGTTAATGGAATAACCAAGGATGATATTACACTGAAATCAAGTAATTATTTCTCCTCACGCAAAAATTTATCAAATTTAGGGAAATGATCTTGAAAACCAAAAATGTTGTCCAAGTACCCTCATATCCGATGAATCAGATGGTACCATAGATCTTCAAAAATTTAGGGATTTTTGATTGTTGTCTTTTTCAAGGTCATGTTCTCTACCACTCTCTATCAGAACGTGATAATTAGATTTCCCTTCCATATTCACATTTTCACCTATGTTCTCCTATGTGAAAACTATGTGATAAGTTAATTTTGGTAACCATTAAGTTTCATACTTTATTTTCTAAAATTAAGTTTTAGTATTATTTTTTACAATGTGGGTTTCTATGAAAGAATCTTTCAAGTAGTAAACAATTTATAACCCCGAGGAATTTCAAGGGTGAAATTCAATTTAACGGGGGTAGAATGTAACAACCCGATATTTTATGAGAAATATTATTTTTAATTTCTTTGATGTCTTGTGTTGTACGCTACACCAAGATTATCTTGCAATATACACAACAGTGTATTACCATGTAGTATACACAAACACTATTCTTGGCTTGTGTTGCACGCATGAGTGACCTTCCTCAATAGTGTTTGTTTTACGCAATACTTAGTTCCACTAAACAATTATATATTGTTCTTATAAACTAGACATTATGAATAGTATTAACATAATTTTGAATTTTATAACATTATCATTCATCAAACACATATTCTATAACATGTTAAGAAAACAAAATAAAATTTTCAGGTAAAATAATTATTTAAAAAAAATGCAGTTTTACAACAATTTGATGTCGCACCAACATTAAATCTAGTTTTGGACACGTTTATAAGTTTAATTTGACTAAATAAACCTATTTATTTCAATAAGTATATAAAAATTAACTTTTGATGATTTTTTAATATTTTTATGTTAAATTTCATATTATGATGAATAGTGAAAACATGCTATATTTTAATTAAAAACAACTTCTTTCATCAAGATAATTTAGATGGTTAATTTATAATATTTTATGGTTTTAAATTACACCTAGAATATATTTTTACCATTTAATATAATTTAAGTCATTATCATTTATTTTAAAATTAATTCATAGGTAAAAACATATTAATCTTTTGAAATGTTTTAACTTTTAAAAACCCTTTTCTCATCAGCGGGATTAATTTTAAATTAAAAACAGAATCTTTTTTTCTTTGAATTTGGAAAAATGGATTCAATATTTGGAATCAGTAGGTCCAAATTATGTTAATATGTTATTTTTTATTGTTAGACATTATGAATAGTAACTACTATAAATTTTATTTACTACAGTTAAAGGTAAATCGGGTAATTAAGGGTAAAAATAATATTATAAAATTATCCGAACACCAGAGAAAATAATATTGGTAGAATAAAAGTTGACCCATATCACCTAAGAGTCTAAATATATTTATTTCATGGACTTTTTACCATGATAAGAATGTAATTATTATTAAAACCAAAGAAAGTGACAACATGTCACTCTCTAATATCTTATAAGTGTAAAAATTTTAATTTAGTGATAAGCTCTATAAAACATCTAACATAATTAGTCACCAGAAATATAATAAAATTATCTACATCATGTAAATTTATTTAGAAATTTTAGGTTTTAAATAATTATC
The DNA here is from genome assembly GCA_963277665.1 of Viscum album. Taxonomy (NCBI): domain Eukaryota; kingdom Viridiplantae; phylum Streptophyta; class Magnoliopsida; order Santalales; family Viscaceae; genus Viscum; species Viscum album. The sequence continues at coordinate 1,311,623,875 of OY728126.1, read as the reverse complement.
ATTAATGGTGACACAATAGTTATGTGGAAGTTATTTTATTGATTGAAATATCAAATAAATGGTTTTAAAATTATTAAAATAAATACTATATTAACTATTTAATGTGCTCCAAGACTTTTCTAGATAAATATGACATTTTATGAATCTATTAAATAATTTGGTACGAATATATCATATGTTTTCATTTTATTTAAATTCAAATAATTGAATGGTGTAAAAATTGACACTATTGTTATTTTATAAAAATAACATATTATTAAATTGTTTAAAAATCACAAAAATATTAAAAAATATAAATTTAAATTTATATGGTCTAAAATTTCATAAATTATCTAATTATGTATAATTAAAAACATATATGTAATTATTTATAACAATATAAATTTTCGAATTTTATTACAAAAAATAAAAATAAATAGATCAAATAAGGATAAATAAAGTTGATATGGTATAAAAAAAATTCCAACCATTTATAGATTTTATTTTTTATGATATTAAAACCTTATCTCATCTCATATTCTACATGGAGTAATTTTTGACTCTTTATGTTGGGGTTTGAGTTTGTTATAAATTAATATTTTAGGGGTTTCCAAAAGTGTCCTTCTCCTCTCTTATAAAAGGGCATATCCTTCCTCTCCTCTTCACAACATTTTGAGACTTAAATCATGGCTAAACCAAATAAATTCACCTTATAAACATCTCTATAAAACTACTATAAGTCTTTGTGTTCTTCAAATTCATCTTTAGTTCCCTAAGAATAGGATAAGAAGAGGCGTGTCGAAGAAGAGGTAATATCCTTTAGCGATTCTTTGAAAATTATATCTTCTTCTACTTCCTATTGTTTATTTTTTTCTTTATAAAGTAATAACATTAGAATCAATAATATAATTATATGTTATTGTAAATATGAAACAACCCTATTTCACCTTCTATCCATCCTACTGAAAACCAAATCACCACGCGTGCGTATGTACGGATTACCGTCAATACGATGTGGTGTAAATTGTTTTTCCACCACCACCTTACTTGGATTGGTGTAATAGTGGAAATAATAACTATATATTATTATTATAACATGATACTAATTCTGAGATATTATATAATACACTCCAATACCAATCAATAATTATGCGAACGATATCAGTGCTCGTGCGTACGTACGGATTAACGATTCCCCGATGCGATGAGATTCATTCTCCATGTTAACCATTAAATAATAATTATAAAGTATATATAATAAGTAGTCCTGAAATGTATGAAATAGTAATTATAATGGATTTATGTATATATATATGTCATTTACTTCCATTAACTTTAATAAGGAAACAAAAACAGGGTTCATGCATACGTACGGCCGGCCGTCTCCATGAATGGTATATTTAATTCCATTTATCGATCTAATATATATATATATATATATATATCATGTTTTACATTATGGAAGTAAGTAATAGTGATATATGTAATCATATTAATAATTAAAAGTCAAAACACGTAAGGTAAATTAAACCAATTTACCCTAAACGCTCGTTAACATGAAAATTACAAATGGAAGTGAAATATAAAGTCTCAAATGAATCATATACGATATCATAAATATTATTATGGTTCTGTTATAAGTTAATATTATTTTTAAACCCAATATATAAGAGTCTCAGACACATATGGAATAAATTGGACATAAGGTATGGGATTATTTTGTCTCACTTTTATTTCTATGAGACATATGCCTTAATCACCGTCTATTTCTATTGTATGGTGTTTATGCTTCACATGAATGTATTAATATTTTTATTATGAAAGATATGATATTTAATTATGAATGAAATTTTCTTTTTTACATGTATGATATCACTGATCATAAATGGTAAGGGATAATTATTCCAATCTCGTTCTTATTCAAGATTGTTTATTCATATGTATTTACTAAAGTTATATTTATCATCCATGTACATGTTTTATAAATATGTTTTCATAATGTGTATATTATTCTTCCATATATGTTTAATTTCATTTTTACCCTTTGTTTACATTTACTGCATTGAATGGAGGATATCATTTTTTTGTTTACCATACAAGGTACTTTTTGACTTATCTGTTAAATGTGTGAGGAGAATGTTTTTCTTAACATATACGGCGTGAATATATTTTTTCAGTTTCATAATTCCGTAATTAAATGAAGCTTATTACAATATATTTCATGATTATTTTAAAAAAAATCATTAAAAATATCACGGTATTTGGAGAAAAGAATATGACTTTGTTGAAGAAAGGATATTTTTTTCAAGAATTCATTTCAAGTGTTTTATCAAAACTATTTCTCATCTAAAAGAAATTATTTAATATGTTTACGTTTTAATTATAATGTATTTATTATTTACAAGGGTTGATTTTTATTATTATGAAATTATATCCATTTGTTTTATAAGGATTTTGTTATGATGGGATGATGTTTATGAAACCAATTTTATTCATTGGGTTACGATGAATGATTTATGTTTATTTTGTGGAACACATATGAATGGTTTCATTATGAGATGGGTATCACCTATATCTCTATCCAATATATTTTGTAATTATTTATATCTAATGAGATAAACATGGTTGGAATGATAAGTAAGTCCGATTCAGTAATACAAGGCTGGAACAACAAGTAATCCCGATCTAGTAATGGACTTTGTCCACTATGATGGTCTTCGAAGAAATGCCTTTGATACTAAGGAAATAATAATATGTTCTTATTAGTTTTCCACAATTACATGTTTTATTCCCATGATATTTTATCATGGTTTATGTTCTTTTATGATCTATTCCATACTTACTTGCAATATTTTTTTCACAACACAAGATTTTGATGTTTAAACATTATGTTCATGATTTTATGTTCAAATATTTCTGGATTGTTTTATTTTCCTGATGTTTACCCTTACTAAGAATTTGAGCACACCCTTTTTATGTTTTTTTCCCCAGGATATAATGTAAGGTTTTAGGCAAGAAAACAAAAAGTGGAACATCAATATGGGAGATGTTGAAGTTCTTTCACCATGATTAGAAGCACTTGTTCTGAGTTTCCAAATAATGTAAACTATTACGGTCCTTGAGTGTATATTTTTGTTATGTATTAAGTATTCCATAAATTTAATGTAATGTACATGTATGTCAAGAGTTGGGTCTCTACACCACACACATTAGTATCCATTTATCCTTTGAATTTATAGCAGTGAATCTATTCCTCTAATACATATTAGTTTTTATTTTTATGGAATCACATTTTCTTCTGTTTCCATCTCATTGAGTCCAAATAAAAGGATAATACTGAATGAGGAATATACTGCATGCATAATGTAGGTGGTACATTATTTTTTTCACCATTTCTCAATATTTTTTTCTTTTTGTGAACACATATTCCATGGAGCATTTATCCAAAAAAGTCACCTACATCATTTTAGGTTCTATAGGTTTTATTGTCGACCCAAAGGGAATATCATAACCCTTATAGAGGTTAGAACCTCAAAAAGACCACCCAAAATGTCATGTGTTATTTTTTATACCATTAGTTACAAATATTCATATTACTTGAGACATTATTTTTGTTTTCATAACATGACATGAGGTGAGGTAACTGTTCCATACTAGTGTCCTCCTTGGATTGTTGATGTAATGGCATGACAACATAGTGGGTATCATTCTAATCTGCTGGGGAAAATTTCATGGGTGATACAAAATACAAAATTAAGACATTTTATTTTTTTCTAAATGCATCAACATATTAAATATGGTTCAATTTAGTATTTTTTGATATTATTATTCCATGGATAAACATCTTGAATTCCTCCTGATATCATAAGACATGGGTATCTACAGATTCACCCAACTTGGACTGCTCATTCATAGCTTAGGATTATTATAGATAATCTCAATAGACATTGTGAGATTCTTTTATAGAGGAATTACTTGGTTGTAACCCCTAGATTACACTAAAAACTATTTTTTCAAACATTATGAGTTATCACTATGTGTTAGCATAAACCCTATATACAAGGGTTACATGGTTTCACCATGGATCTTATATTATTATTATTTAATATTTCATTAATGTTAAAATCTTACTATTATATATTTAATATATACTAAACTATAGTTAACTCTTTTAATAATTACTTTTTTGGTGACCTTCCAAGTGAGCGTGAAGCATATATGGATTGTTTACATTAACAATTATTACTTTTGACATACATGTGAAATGTTACTGATTATATTTACTGAATGTATTTTTATAAACATAATTGGTTTTGGAATAAAATGATTTATCTCAAAATGTATCCTATATTTTATTAGAACATTTAAAAATTATATGATCATAGGTTATTTCACGGTGAAGGATAATACTTTTCACACATAATGACTTCTTTCATTGTTAATGGACCGTGGAGGTAGATGACTAAGATGGAGACTGAGATTCATGGATAATGTTTGTAATAGTGGATTCTTTTTAACATCATGTATTGTACTATCTACCAGCTTCAATGTATGCCTTCATTTATCTTTTTTACAAACACACCATAATCATTTGAATATAATATTATTTACAGTTTTGGATGGTTAACAAATGAATTGATGATTGTTATTGATTTTTGTATTTATTAATTATGAATATGCTACTAATATTCATTCATCTATGTTAACTATTGTTCCCCACTATTACATAAGGGGACAGTTACCCAGTGGATACAACTTAGTCCTCCTATGCTAGTCTGCAGCCACCGGCATATAGGTAGGTGATCCTGAGTCCCTTTGGCTAACCATGTGTAGTTGCCCTGGAGTAGAATAGGTTTGGGATGCAAAAATTTGGTATCATAGATTTATATTATTTTCTTGGATATTTTTGGATAGAAAATTAATATTTCAAATAAATCATAACATGTTCATAAGCTATACATAAGAGAAGCTAACTAGTATTTTGGTTAAGAACCTTTTTTCCTAGGAATAAAAAAGTGTTTTCTCACCTATTATAGTTTATATATTTCTATCATTCGTTGATTAACATAAAATGTGTCTTTATAATATATAAATATTCCTCCTTGTACTGGTATAGAATGGTCCATTGTAACATAGAAATATTTCATAGTACATTATCTCATTAAAGTAATTAAATAGCTTGCGCTTCACACGACACCGAGTTCGAGCGCACCACAACTTAACAAACTAGTCATTCAAAAAATGGTTATGAATATTATTAACTGAGTTTTGAATCTTATGTACTCTATATAATTTTAACATCCATATAATATGTTTCTTAGGCATAATATATGAACAAATTCATTTTTCAGATAAAATATGTATTTTTCAAAAATGTAGTTTTACTGCCTTTTAAGGGAGAACCATTTTTAAATCCAATATTTGACACTTTTATATTTTAAATATAATGAAATTAAATTCTTCTTTATAATAGGGACATAAAAATTTAGTTTGGATAAATTTATGGTACTTAACAGATAACTTTCATATTTTGACAAATAGTGAAACATTATATGTTTTAATCGAAAATAAATGTTTTAATCAAAATAATTTATAATGATAAATTATGAGTTTGAATGGGTTTTAAGTATAATTATATTATTATGAAATCATTTAATAAAATTTTATCATTATATGTAATATCACATTTTAATTTGATAAAAACTGATGTCAATCTTTTGATAGTTTTTACTTTTTAAAAACCCAATTTTAGGTTTTGACAACGAGAATTCATTTTAAATTAATAAATAAAAATTATATGTTTTTAATATAGTAAAATAGGCTTCCTTTTGGAATTCATAATAACAAAATTAACTTAGGATATTTTTTTATTTCTCTGAAAACATTCAATTTTTGATGTATTGTGAAAAACACTGTGTTATTATTAAAAACCGAGTTTTTATTTAAATAATTTTTTATTTTATTTAAATTTATTTTGAGTAAAAATATTTATATAATACCTATATAAGTGTAATTTAATTCATTGGATTCATTTTATAATAAAATTAAATGTATAAAATTTTATTGAACTTTTTATTCTCTTTTACCCACCTTCTAGATACATTTATAAATTTATAGAAAAATTAATTTTACTGATTCTGTGAGTTGAATTTCAAAAATCATAGAGACACAGTTGAAACAAGTATGAAAATTTTGGTTCAATAACATGAAAATAATTTTTGTGGAATAGTAACTTTTTGACTTTTATTTACCATGGTTAAAATTAAATATTGTAATTAAGGGTAAAAATGATATTATAATTACCCTAACACATGTAATAATTATATTGGATGACTTTTAATCGACCAAAAACAACCATATGAATAAAATATTATTATCTTTGGTCCACTTGGATTATAATAGGGCATTTATTATAATTTTATTTTAAGAAGAGTTAAATTTGTTAAATTAAATGTTTAAAAACTAACCAATTTTTAATATAAGGGTAAACATAATATATATTCGACTATAAATATTAACTATAAATATAAATAGATTTCCTACATAATGGTATTTTATTTATAATTTTTACTCATTAAATAAGTTAATTTATTTACAGCACAATGATGATGCAGCAATTACCTTATTAATGAAATATTACAATAATTGATATTTTAAATATCTTAATAAATGTAAATTTAGAATTTTAATAAATTACACTGATTTTTAGGAAAATATGATTTGTTAGTATTCATTAGATTATTTTTTTGATGTTATAATGTTTTTGGACTTTTACAAAAACAAAATACCAAACAGGTCCAAAATTGACATAAATTAATTTCCAAAATAAATACTATATTAATGGTTGATATAATATTTATAAAAATATAATCTTATTCCAAATGTAATAAATAATATTATATAGGTCATTAATGAACCACTTTATGTTATTGTGGAAGTTTAGATTATGTTTAATAACCATATAGTATAAGAATACAAGAAGACACGGTAAAAGTTAAACTATTTATCTAAGAGTTAAACATAAATGATAAGGTTAAAATTATACCCTAAACATGTCAAAAGACTATTGGTTGAGAGTATTTCGACCCATAACCACCTAATCCTCAAAATAAATACATTTTTAACCATTATGAACAGAATATGATTGTATAATAAAATAATATTGTAATCTTTTAATAAAATAACCCTCACCCCTCTCATAAAAGGACACATAGCCTTCTCTCAAAATCACACCTCCAAAGCCATTTGTCTGGATAAACCCTGACCAAATCTCCTCCCAACTTTTCTCCCTTCGACCTATAAGAATTTCATTGATCAAAAGTCCATCTTTAGGATCCCTTTTGATCAACTCAACAGAAACACTAGAAGAAGAGATAATAATTTCACCACACACTTTCAAGTTCCTTTCTTCTTACACTTTCTATTTCATTGTTGTTTCCAAATAAAAATAATAAATCCCATACCTTATAAATATTATGATGTTATTATAAATATGGTACAACCATATTCTTTATTCTATCCATCCTATAAATGACAGAGTCACATACATGTGTACTTATGGCTTACCGTCTCAATGTCGTAGTGTAGTTTGTTAATCAAACACTTCATTATTTGGATGGGTATCATAATAAGTATAAATTATTTAAATAAATAATATATAATTTTAATGATTTGGAATATATGATATTCTATATAATTATATACTATTTCACCATTAATATAATGATATTGTCGCTCGTACGTATGTACAGATTACCGTCTCCACAACGTGATGAGATTCATTTCCACGTTCACTGTTCAATGATGATTATAAAAATATATATTATTAATAAGTATGTAATATATTACATGATAATTATATTTGAGGTATATATATATGTATATACATATATATATCTTATTCACTTACATCTGTTCAATACTATATGAAAACGGAAACAATATTTATACGTACATATGACCTACCATCTCCATAAACGGTGACTTCCATTTCATATATCTATATATTATAAATATAATATTCTAAATATATATGATATATAAATCAATGTTCATGTTCATGAAGTATTTAAATTATTATCTAAATGATACAATGAATAATAACAAGTTAAAACATGTACGATAAATAAAGCGATTGTTAAACGAAATGTTAATTAAATATAAAAATCATTATTAAATGGGTAGTATAAACTCATAAATGAATCATGTATGATATAATAAATATGAATATAGTTTTGGTATAATTTATTAACATACTTTGGTCATTATACAGGAGGATAAACGTTCCCTTGACTAAAGGAAAGTGCAAGGTAAGGGTTAATTCTTCAATCTCATTATTATCCAAGATTGTTTATCTATAAATTTTTACTGGGAAATATTTACTATCCATTTAAATGTTTCATAAAATTGTTTTCAAAAGGATTATTTTTAAGAGACTCTTTATCTGAAAAATCATTTTAAATATTTTAAATATTTATTAATATAAACATTTCTCATTAATGTCCATGTTTTCAAAATGGTTTTAAGGGTTTATTTATATGGACTTGAATGTTTCAAAATTTTAATTCCTTTCAAATGATTCAAAGTTGTATAAGACACTTTTATTGAAAAATATATTTTAAATGAATTAATTTATATATTGTGTGACTTATAAAATGAATTCATTAAAAAGGTATATTTCTCTCAATGATTTTTACTGGTCATTTTCAACAACTTCAATATCCTTTACTAGATATATTCTTGATTATGGTTTATTTGTTATGATGAAAATCATCCATATTTTATTGAATGTTTTTTGATAGGATTGACTATGGATGTGTTATTTTTATACCATTAATGGTTTAAGGACAAATTATTGACATTTTGTATGCTATTTTTAATATGGATGTTTATGTTATGTTTAAATATTTTCATATGAGGAATGCATTAGACATAGAAAGTGTGTGGTGCAGTGTGCTATATCTATATGATGCATCAGTATGTATCCTCGGAAAAAATTTGTCTTTGTAGAAGGCTTTGACTAAATCATATTTGTAGTGTTGGAACAAGGCCTTGACTATGTGGTTATGCAGTCTGTCATTATACATTCTATCATTATGAAATTGGAAATTGATATTTCAAGTTATTATTTGACTAGTAGAATATCCATGTGAATAAGTAAATGGGATTATTTAATTTATATTTCCAATATTATGCTGAATTTTAATTTTAAAATTCTTTTGTTTTGGATTTATACATTTCCTTAACCATCTATTCTTATTTATTAATGTTCCCGATAAATTGATATCATTACTAAGCATCTAACCTCACCCATTTCTTATGTTTTATTTCCCCAGGATTCCAATATGTGTAATATGATTGATAAGTATGGTTATTATAAGGGTTTAATGGCATCCTCAAAGGATCATTTATGTTGTGTTTTATTTTCTAATGAGCAATGTATTGTTCATGTATGTAATATATTTTCTACGACAGCTAAATTGATCGGTCAATTGGGATATGATTCCATGTAATCATGCCAATGTATTAAAATAATGCACCAACTTTGGGTAATTGGGGTCGATGTTTTAGTTGGTATCATATGATGTTTAACAATAATCATAGAAATAGACTTATAGAATATCTAAACAGGGAACAATACCCTAAGATAGAATTTGAGGATTTTTATAGAAGTACTTACATGAATTTTTCTAATGTAGATATTTTGTGTATCTTTCATGAAATACATTCCTATCTATATATGTGATGGTAGAGGAAGCTCTAGAACAGATGTACGTAAGAGTGAAAACTCTAACAAGGAGTTTCAGGCTTGACCTAGGGTATCCTGGTATATGAAAATGGGCCTTGATTGATTCTTGGTTATGACACTTCTAAGGGATACTCTTAGGATAATTCACATTTTCATTAGAATCCATTATGAAATATTTGAATGTAAATAATTCCTCCATGAAAAATATTTATGATTATAGATTATATGCATAATATTTTCAATTTAAATTTGGTATTTTACATGTTTTTATTTATGCATTGTGATTCATACACTAAAGTAGTGTATGACATTGTTTAAAAATTCCACCTAGTATAAGGAATGAGAATTCCCAAAATACACATGATCGAAAGATTAAGAAGGATCATATCCTTCATGGTATTAAGACAACATTTAAAAGGGAAATAGTCTCCCACGTATTCTCATCATATAAATAAATAGTATCAGGAGATAATTATAGAAGTAAATAATTCTCTACGTCCTATGGCTTTGAAGGGAAGAAAGCGAAGATAAGGATGGAAGAGAGAAATATGGATAAAGAGAAGAGGGGAATGAAGGATTTTCACATATGTGATAACTATGGAATGAATCGCCTTAGTTAATGATAGAAGGGAATGAGAGTTTGTTATAAGTGTGGAGAAAAATGACACTAGGTACATGTTTGAAATGGTAAGAAAAAGGATTCAAAGGTACAATGCCTCATATGCAAGGAGATGGGACACCACATGAATCAATTTCCAAATCATCAGAGTATACCAAAAATTATGTTGTTGGATAATAATCACATTATGATATTTCCAAAAATTAAAAGTGAAGACTAGTGTTATTTAGTTGATATTAAAGAATTATGTCATTTGAGTATTTCAACAAAGATGTTTTGATTATAGTAATTATTGTGCATATAAGGATTGTAGTACAATACTATTTCATTAAGGACATAAGGCTATGTGGAACCAATAAAAGTGACTCAATATCTGGTTAATTTTTTTGGAAAATATATGATTATGAGAAAGGTAAACCATAATATGGTTTTGATACTGAGGTAGTGATTTTGGAATAAGAGATGGTTGATTTCGATAAATTATATTGGATATCCTTGACTACCTTGAAACTGATTAATGATTTTTATATTCCATCATGGATGGAGTTTAGAACATTTTTAGATATAAGGAGCATATCCAGTATTATATAAGGAATAAAGTAGCATGAATGTAATCAATACGATTTTATTGTAATTCAGGGTGTTATAGAGTTTTTTAAGAATACATGATGAAGGAATTCACATGATATTACATAGAAGAAAAGATCTTCATTTTGTTTAACTTCCTTATAAATTTTGGACTATGAGTTTGGATAGAAGAATTTTTTATAAGACTAAATTTTGGAATTGATTATGTTCGACATTGGATACTATTGTTGACTTTAAATGATTTATTTAGATTATTTTTTGATTTTTATAAAAAAATACAACTTAGAGGTCGGGCGATAAGCCGTCGCGTCCATCAAGGCCACGAGACTTGATCCCACAACCGATGGTCTACAGGGGCGGATGACCTACCACTGGAATACATGATGTCATGGTTTGTATAATGTAGTTTTTTTAAATAGTTTGACAATTGAATTATAAATTCATTTTTTTGGAGCCCTATATGATTAGGATAAGTAGATTATTTTTTTATTATATTATATTATGGAGTGAAAATTAGTTTATGGTAGGAATTAGTGGAATTATAGAACTCTACTTGTCAAGTATACTTTTACCCATTTATTCTATGAATAAATTAATTATTAAACTTTAGGTAAGGGATCTCAAATCCAAAATTGTGTTATCCTAATAACTTATTTTTTTTAAATAACAATATTTTAAATCTTCATAGATTGATGGAATTCGGGCAATCAGTTATACACTTTTTTGTGATTGATGAACTCAATTACTACATATAAATATTTACATTTTTCCTCCAATTATGTGTCTCTAATTTCCACTAATGTTTTCCTAATCGAGAACATAATTTGGTGTAGACTTTTTCATTTTCCTTTCCCTATTATTAAGACTAAATTTTTTAAACCTATTATTTCTGAAGAAGAATTTAAAATTATGATGAAGTAATTTAATGAAAGAATAGAGAATGTAACACCCCATGATTTCATTGTATATTATCTCATTAAAGTAGTTCAACAGCTTGCGCTACACACGACACCGAGTTCGAGCACATCACAACATACAAAAATATTCATTCAAAAACAGTTATGAATTTTATTAACTTCATTTTTAATCTTATATAATAAATATATTTTTAACATCTATATTATGTGTTTCATCGATGTAATATAAGAAAAAATTAATTTTTTCCGATAAAAGATTTATTATTCAAAAATGCAATTTCACCGCTTTTTAATGGATAAACCTTTTTAAATCAATATTTGAACATTTATATATTCAATTTAATGAAATTAAATTTTTTTCTGAAGTGGGACATGATATTTAAGTTTGGAAATTTTTTTGGTACTTTTCTGATAAATATCATATTTTGACGAATAGTGAAAATAATATGTTTTAATTGAAAACAACATTTTTATTCGAAATAATTTCTAGTGTAAAATTATTAATTTGAATTTTTTGGAAGTATAATTAGATTATAATTTTATCCTTTAATACTATTTAGGAAATTAACAGTAATTTCACTTATAAATTGGACATAAACACATGTCAATATTTTGATAGTTTTAACTTTTTAAAAACCCGGTTTTTAGTTTTGACAACAGGAATTGATTTTAAATTAATAAATGAAATATATGTTTTGAATTTTTTATAATATAGGTCATTTTTGAATTCATAATATCAAAATTATCTTAAGATTAATTTGTGGTATTTTTCTAAAAACTTTCATTTTTTGATAAATAGTGAAAAACACAGCGTTATTATTTAAAACCGAATTTTTATTTAAATATTAAGTTATTTTATTTAAATTTATTTTTAGTCAAAATAGATATATAATACCTATATATGTTAAATTTAATTCATTGGAGTCGTTTTAAAATAATATTAGGTGTATAAAATTTTATTGAACTTTTTAACCTCTTTTACCCACCTTCTAGGTACATTTGCAAATTTGCATAAAACATAATTTCACCTCTTCTGTGAGTTAAATATGAAAATTTTGAGACACAAGTTTGACATCAGTTAGTGATATTTTTTTCAATAAAATGAAAATAATTTTTTGTGAATAGTAACTTTTTACTTTTATTTGCCACGGTTAAAATTAAATAGGGTAATTAAGGGTAAAATTGATATTATAATTACCCTAACACATTTCTTAATTCTACTGGATAAGTTCAATTCGTCCAAAAAATAGTAAGAATATAATATGATTCTCTTTGTTCCACAAGGATTAGATTAGGACATTTATTATTATTTTATTTAAAGAATATTTAAAAGTGATAAATTCAATGTTTAATAAATAAACCATTTTTTATATAAGGTTACACAGAATATAAATTTGACTATAAATATTTATTATAAAGATAATAATATTCAATACATAATTTTATTTTATTTATTATATTTAGACATTAAGTAATTAAATTTATTATTAACACAACGATGATGCAGTAATTACATTATTAATGAAATATTGAAATAATTGATATTATAAATATCTAAATAAATATAAATTGAGACTTCTGATAAATTACACTAATTTTGTAGGTTTATATGACATTTTAATATTTATTATATAATTTATTCGGAATTATAAGGTTGTTATGACTTTCAGAAAAACAAAATACCAAATAGTGTCTAAATTGGCATAAATTAATTTTTAAAAAAGTTACTATATTATTTGTTGATATAATGTTACTAAAAATCTATGATTTGGAAAAAGGAATTAAATAATAATATATATTTCATTAACGAAACCTTCAAGGTTCTCTTGGGAGTTTAGAGTATGTTTATTTACCACATAGTGTAAGAATACGAGAAGCCACGGTAAAAGTTAGACTATTTATCTAAGAGTTAAATCCAAAATATAAGGATACATTTGTAACGTAAACTTGTCTAAAACATATTGGTTGATAGTATTTAGACCCCTAACCACCTAAGTCTCGAAATAAATTTATTTTGAGCCATCATAAACCGAATATAATTGTATAATAAACGAATATTTTAATTTTTTCTTAAAGTGACCCTAACCCCTATTATAAAAGGGAACTTCACCTTCTCTCAAAATCACACCGAAAAATCCATTTGGATTGGCCAAACCCTGCCCAAATCTCCTCCCATCATTTCTCCCATTTAACTACAGGCCTTAAATTGATCATAAATCTAACCTAAAGGGACATTTTGATCAACTCAAAATGAAACACATGAAGAAGAGTTAATTATTTCACCACGCTCTTTTATGTTCTTTTCTTCTTACAATTCCCCTTTCTTTTTATTTCCATACAAAAAATAATAAATCCATTACCTTGTACATATATTTATGTTATTATAAACAAGGTAAAACAATATTAGTTATTCTATCCATCCTATAAATGACAAATTCACCATAGGTGCATAAGTACGGCTTACCGTCTCCACGTCGTGGTGTTCTTTGTTATGATAACAATCCATTATATTAATGGGTATAATAATGAGTATATATGATATAAATAATAAATATAACATTATAATGAATCTGAATATATGATATACCATCCAATTACATATGATTTCATTATCAATATAATGAAATTCTCCCTTGTGCGTACGTATGAATTACCATCTCCACAACGCGATGAGATTTATTTCCACGTTCACCATTCAACAATGATTATAAAAATATATATTATTAATAAGTATGTAATATATGACCTAATAATTCTACTAGATATATATATATACTTACATATATCTTATTCACCTATTTTGTTCAATACAATATGGAAACAGAAACAACGTTTTTGCGTATGTACGACCTACCATCTCCATAAATGATGTCTTCTATTTCATATATATATCTATTATAAATATTTATATTATAAATATATAGGATATATAAATCAATATATATATATTAGAAGTATTTAAATTATTATCTAAATCATACGATAAAAAATAACAATTAAAAAACAGGTACGATAAAGAAAGCGATTATTAAACAAAAGGTTACTTTAACAAAGAAATCATTATTAAATGGGTAATATAAAGTCATAAATGAATAATTTATGATATAATAAAAATGAATATTTTTATGGTATAATTTAATAACATACTATAGTCATTATACACGAGGTTGAACATACCCTCGACCAAAGGAATGTGCAAGGTAAGGGTTAATTCCTCAATCTCATTATTATCCGATATTGTTTATGTGTAAGTTTTTATTGGGAGATACTTATTATCAATGTCCATGATTCGTAAATGAGTTTTCAAAATGATTCTTATTAAGGGAATATTTAACTAAAAAATAATTTAAAATGTTTTAATGATTTATTCTTCTAAACCATTCTCATTAAAGTCCATATTTTCAAAATGAAATTAAGGATTTATTTATATAGACATGAATGTTTTAAAATGTTAATTCCTTTCGACAGTGTCAAAGTGGTATGGGACTCTTTGATTAAAAAATATATTTTATGTGACTTCATTTATACATTCTGTGACATTTAAAATGATTTCATGAAAAAATTATATTTCTCTCAAAGAGTTGTAATGCTCATTTTCAACTACATCAACATCCTTTACTGGATATTATTCTTGATCGAGGTTGATTTATTATGAAAAAAATCATCCATATTGTATTAAAGGTTTTTTGATAGGTTTGAATGCAGATGTGTTATTTATATACCATTAATGTTTTAAGGAAATATATTGACATTTTGTATGCTATTTTTAATACGAATGTTAATGTTATATTTAAAAATTTTCATATGAGGAATACATTGGACATAGTAAGTGACGGGTGGAGTCTACTATGTCTCCTTGATGCATCAGTAGGTCTCATGAGAAAAAATAGTTTTTTGGCACAAGGCCTTGAAAAAATCATATTTGTAGTCTTTTCACCAGGCCTTGACTATGTGGTTATGATGTCTAGCATTATGCATTACATCATTATGAAAGTGGAAATTGATATTACATGTGATTATTTTACTTGTAGAATATCCATGTGAATATGTAAATGGAATTATTTGATAATTATTTTACATATTATGATGAATTTTATGTTTAAAAGGCTTTTGTTTTAGTTTTATACATTTCCTTAAATATTTATGCTTATTTATAATAGTTTCCGCAATATTGTTTTCCTTACTGAGCCTCTGAGATCACCCCTTTCTTATGTTTTATTATCCTAGGATTCCAAGTAGTGTATTGTGATTGATAATAAATGTTATGCTAGGGTATTAAAGGAAATATCAAAAGATCATTTATGTTTTGTTTCATTTTCAAATTTGTAATGTAACATTCATGTATGTAATATATTTTCCAAGACTGCTAAAATGATTGGTCTTTAGGGACATTACTACTTGTAATCATTCCAATGTATAAATATAAGGCATCGAATATGGGTAACTAGGTTTGAGAAATTACATACATTTCTACAATAATAATTATAGGAACCTATTAATTCCCATGCCTTTCATATTCCATGAAATGTTGGATGATTTTTTTACCTTCATTGTCTATGTTTCACATGATTATTGAGTGAGAGATGGTTTTCATAAACTCTTATGTTACTAACATCCTATTGAAGTAATGTGATGTGTTTTCTAACAACTCATCATCAACCAAAATTGTTTTTACCAAAAATAAGTTGATAGTCTAATCTTAAATAGGCAATATTGGGTCCTTATAAGCTATGAAACCCTAGTTACTTGATATGAGATTTGGTAGAAATTACACGACTACCCATCTAAATTTATAAGGATTATGAGCACATATAAATTGTGATGGGTATTTGATCTTAATCAACCTATCATATCTTACCCATTACATTATGAGAAAGAATATAAGGGGTTACCATGAAATTAAAGGGGCTTCAATTTGAATTTATTAATAGCATGTTCCATTATATATTTTGATAAAAAAACACTTATTTGAACATTGAATTATTTAAAACCCCTTTAATGGTTTTATAATATAAATATTTTCTTAGAAATTTAATGTGTTCTTGTTAATGAAGGGGTTAAGTGTAACATAAAGTGCACATACCTCTTTGACTTTCAATTAAACCTCCACATACTAGAACTATTATAAATAAAAAAATTAATGCTTATAAATACCAAGATCGTTTATGAGGGTATCTAGGTAAGTTAATTGGGTAATGATCCCTTCATATTTATTTATTATATTATAGATTATATCATCCATGTTTTTATTAGGTGTTTTCTTGTAAATTTAGATCTACGACACCATGGTGTCCCTGAGTCAGTGCTAGGAGGATAAAAATGGAAAGACCCTAGAGGTAGGGGGCATCATCCAAACATGTAACATCTAGTAGTGACACTTCTAGAACCACCTATTTAACATATAGTTATTCAAAAATTTAGTTAATTAGTTCTTGTTTTTGATGATAAAAATATACCTCATTTTTATTTCTATCAAAATTACTTTTATGTCAGTTCTAAGAAGATAATATTATTCGTAATATTTAGTCTAGAAATATATTCATGTCATTCTTCCATGGGGAATATTTTTTGAAGAATTTTGAACAAGATTTGAATGTATATTGGAAATGATATTATTACCATACGTTTTATAATAAGTATAATGTATTGTTCAACACACCTACATTTCAAATAGGACATATGAATCTTATACCCTATTTTGTTAGAAAAGAATTGTTTTTCAAAACAATATTAGTAAGTAAACTAAAATATGTTGAAATAAATGTATCATACAACAAACCTATTTTTGTGACCAACTGCACGTTTCAACACTATGTTGTTTTTATTTCATCAGAAGAAGGAACCATACGTTTGAAAATTCAATATAAAGTTTTAAATATAGGATATTATATGATATTTATGGAATGGAATAGATAGATGTAGATATCTATTCAAATATATTTTATGATCGATTCAAAGGATCATTATGAATGTTTTAAGGGGGCTTATTTAATGGAGTAAATCTTTTATATTTTTCTAGGAATTTATGACTTTTGTTGAATTCTAATATTCAGGATTTATTTTGAGATATTTATAGAGTTGGTTTGACCAATAGTTGTTTGAATTATAAAATAAATATTGAGGAAATATTTATTGAAAAATAAATGAGGAGATATAAAAATTTGAAAATTCCTTTCAAAACGATAATTGTTTTGCTACCTTTAGAGTTACAATTTTTAGATACAGATGTTTTGATCTTCTCAATCAACTAAATTTTATTGTTTTCACTTATAATTCACCTTATATTTAGATATTATTTTACATGATTAATTATTAATTCTTTATAGATAAATTTTAGGGACATTCAAGTTTTATAAAAAATCGGCTGTTTTTTCCTTTTTTAAAGAAAGACTATACAAAATTGAAGTTATTTTTTATTTATTACTTATAATATATATATGTATATATATTTTACTATATATAGGGTAATGTATCTCTTTTTTTCAATAAAATCAATCTCGTTTTGTTTATTGGTGTTTTAGATGCTCGAACTCAATCGTGGTGAAACGACAGCTTCTTGTACTACGTTGTGGATTTACGGTTCATTAAAGAAGTAATAGAATGACATAAAAATCATTTTAAATGTGTTAAATTATTGAAAAAGGTTTTTATGGTATTTTTAAAATAATACGTATACACTAAAATAACCAAACTGACATTTAGAGTTTTAGTGGAGTGTTCTAGTGTACCATTGTTTTCTGAACCATTGTATACTTATCTGTTGTTTTCCTTAATTATTTCCACTATTGACATGTATAAAATATGTAATGATTGGTTTTCTACATATAAATCATTCATTTTTTAAATCAATATCCACCAATATGAATTGTTTTCATCATTATTCTGAAATATAAAGTAGTATTAGATGTCAGACTTTACTGGTAAATTTTCTTTTTCAAAATTATTTTGATTATATATGATATCAATAAGAAACTATGATCTATTTTGTATTATTTTATTTTTAAAATAGTTCATAAAAAATTTCCCTTTTACAAAAATAAATATTATTTACTGGATTTAAATATCCTTTGATTAATATTCATATCAATTAAACTTGAAATGACAGATTCTTGAGAACGCGTGTCAATTATTTTTGCTTAATTCTTTAATTATAATAATTATTGATGCTGGAATTTCTGTATGAATATTTCATTTAAAAATAATGTAATTAGGGCTCCTTTAATGGTTTTTATTCCTTATGAGACACAAAATAATGGTTTTAAATAGTATAATTATAATCACAAAGAAAATATGACCTCAATAAAATGCTAGGAATTCTATTGGATGTGATTTTCGAATAGATGATTTCAATTGAATATCTCAATGATTAACTGCATATGAGATGTGAAGGTATATTTCTATTTAATTTAATGGAACTGATAATATCAAACTATTATGGTCCACTTTAATGAAGCTAATTTTTTATAATTTCTAATGATTGAGGATGAATCTACCACTCAAACTAATGGGATATTGATAAAAATTATCAATAATATTTTTGGTTTTGGCGACCAAATTTTACAATCTGATCAAGTAGTAATAATAGTCATAGTTCTACCCTCTAAGTGGAATGGAATATTTTGAACTATACGATATTATAAACCATTATGAAATTTATATATAAACGAATTGATTGGGACATTAATGATGTACGAAAATGATATGTGTGTTGAAGATAAAAATCAGATCAATTATATTGATGGTTCCCGCAAAACTACTATGGATTAATCATTTCATTCAAGTCATATAGTTTTAGATAAATATGTTTCATATCATGATAAAATATTTTAAAATCGGTAAAAAATTAAAATAAGGGTACTAAATAAAATCGATGTTCTAAATACAAAAGAAAAAAGACATACAAAGGATAACTTTAACACCGAGATAATTTGAGAATTCATTTTTTTAAATTAATTTAATATGTCGATATTTATTTATTTCACAAAAAATCTAATATATATATATTATGAATTCATGAAAAAGTACTTATATTATATGATATATCGTCTTAAGATTTCATAATACGCTACATCGACATGTCTAACGTTCCAAACAAAAGCGAATTTCTACGAAACTTCATTTTTTATTATAATTATTTAAATTTGATGGTAATAATGTAGGAATTAAGTGTATTTATAAGAATTGTAATAAAAAAAATTTAATATAACTCATAATGTTTTTATATAAGTAAATCATAATGATAATAATACAATCAATTTTTAGTAAATAATTTATTTGTTTAAAAATATATTTGTATTAAAATTATTTTTTTATGTCCTTCGTTGGAAAATAAAAAAATTATTTTTATAAAATTTTATAGGTTTAATATGATAAAATTTAATTCACTTTTTAGTTTTTTTTATTTTTAATTTATCTTAGGGTTTTGTTTTATGGTTTTTTTTGAGAAAACATAATTTTGTGATAAATACGGAAAATAAAACATTTTAATTAAAAAATGATTGTTTTCTATTTTATTAATATAGTAAATTTATATTTTAATTTTATTTTAAATTAAAAATAGTCCAATTTTAAATATATTAATCCAAGTTAGGTAATTTAAGTAATTTTATTATTTAATTTAAATGTAGAACATAAAATCTTTTGAACATTATATGATTAAAACCATGTTTTCATGGCATGCCTGTAGGTCTATCATTAAAATTAATTTCACCAATTTTTTTATTTAAATTAATAAAATAAAGATGTTGTTTTTATAATCTTTATAATATATATTTATAAATAATATCCACTTAATTTGTTTAAAAAAATTTAGTGAATATGATTATAATTAATTATTTTTATTAAGGTAAAATTAAGTTTATCAAGGGACTAATACTTAGAATTAATTGATAAACATGTCCCAAGAACTTTTTCAACACTAACTGGATTGTCATATTTAGTCCATCAAACTTATATTATTGAGATTGGTTGGTTTTTTATGAATTTATTAGTTAAAACATCAGTACAACTAACCTGTTTTAAAAAATTCCAAATGTTTCCCCTCCCTCCCTAAAAAAAGGCCACCTTCTATCCGGATTCATCACACCTCTCAAACCACATAGTTTCGTCTAATAACTACCATATTTACTTCACATCATCCCTATATTCCTTTTTGAATTCTCCGTTTTGGAATAAGTCCAATCAAATAATCCTTTTGGTTCAATCCAAAAAGAGTTACCCAAATAAGAGGTATCATCCTTTGTCAATCTCTTTTCCTTTATTTTCATTATACAACAGAAAAAAATAATTATTTTAGATGATTAAATAATTAAATATTATTCTTCAAAATAATTATATTTTGTTATATTGAGGTGTATCCCATCACATACAGTCACATACTTCAAATGGGTACCATATATACCATTGTTATGAATATCGAACTATTGCCTTACCAAATGATAGTGTTCTTTTTTTCATTAAATATTCTAATGGATTGGAATTAAGATGAAAACACATTATTATATGATATTAATTTTTTATATGATGTATTTATTATTATGAAATTATTATATAACACATACCATTATGCTTTACATTTTCTATAAATAATATAATTTCATTTGGGGTAGTGTGGACAATCACCTCCTAAAAGTGATAGGACTCATTCAAATAATACATGTAAGGTACTACAGACGTGTTTATTAAAAATATATAATATATATTATAAAATAATTATAGTTTAAATATTATATATATGTATATACATATATATTTTTACATTCTTTCATTCAATGCTATAATTAAACAGAATCATTATTCATGTGTATGTATGACCTACCATCTTTATGAATAGTGTATTTAATTTATTATTTGTATATATTTTTTATATTAATATATATAATTATATAATAAATATATATTCAATTTATATCAATTTTTTAATTCTTCAGATCATGATATTACAATAAGGACCAAAAATATAACAAATCAAAAAAGAAGAGAAAAATAATGCGATTATTACCTAAAATGTGTCATTGTCATTGAGTTATTAAAAATAATGTAAAATAATTTCATATATGGTATAATAATATGGATATTTTATATATATATATAATTATATTTATGATGTAGTATTTTTAAATGAGTATGAAGAGAGTATGGAAAAGAGGTATGGATTCTCTCATCGCACATTTGTTTTCCAAGAGGCACAAGGCATGTTCACAACTTATATATTATTTTTTGTGTGTATATGTAAACTTTATGAATATAGTAACTATTATACATATATATATATATATGATTATATAAATATAAATTTTTTAATATTAATTTCATGAACATTATGTTTCAAAGTATACCATGTTTTTAAATTAATGTTGTATCAAATTTATTTCTTTGAGACACATATCCTGTTATGAACCTATATTTTACTCTGAGGTGCATATACTAACTTTGACATTTTATTTCATTAATAAATTTTTTTCATGTTATTTTATTCTTTATTTAATTTTATTATTTCCATTGTATTATGATTCAATATAAAAAATGCGGCAATATTTTATTGCTATAATCTCATCATTTGTTGAGATTATTTAATAATATGTATCTATTAATGAAATATTATAATCCATATCTATATAACTATCATGAATATTGTTAGGCTCTTTGTATTCATGTTATATCTATAGAAAGATTCCATTTTTATACTCTTTGATGTTAACATAATTAAGAAAATAATTATGAAAATCCAAATTTATTTCTCATTTGGGTCGGATGTCTATGTACTTTAAAAATTGTGTTTAATAAAAATAATTATAAATTATTTTACTATTTTTAATATTTTTTAATATGTAATTATATCTATATACTACGATTTTTTAAAATAGTTTTAATGTTATTCTTCATATCGTTTTCTGATACCAACACTTTTTAAAAAATTAAGGTGAAATATTATTGATTACCATGTACAGAATTTACTACTATCCTGACTGTCATTTCTATGATGATAGGTTCTTATATACATAAGGTTATTATTTTTAAATTAAATTGTATCCCTAATATTCTGAATATTTATTAATTTTACAATTTTTTTCAAAGAAAAATTATTTTCAAAAATATGTATTATGATTAAAAAAAATTTCAAAAAATTTCATCCTTATTTTATAGGTTTTCTAGGAAAATAGAATTCAAAATAATTTTATATTTTTCATGGATTAGGGGTTTCAAAATGCATTCAACCATTATTTATTGGTTTGGAAGGAATTTTTTTTTCAAAGTTATTTCAAGCCTTATTTTTAAATACCCAATTTATTTTCCAAAAAAAAGTACTTTAAATTTTTTTCTAAATTTAATTTTTTGTTTTAACGGTATTTTAAAATAAAAAATTTTCAAATTTCGTTTAATGATTTCACTATAATATTTAAAAATTATTTTAAAAGAAAAATGTTTGCAATATACTTTATGTTTTAAAACGGATTTCTCAAAGAGGAAAATATATCAGCCTCATGAAATGTTTTAAATAAAATGTTATTTTATTATTTGTCATAAAAGGATTTTTGAAATGGTTTTATAATAAAAATTAAGAAACAGGTATTTAAATAATAATTATTTTTTGGGATCTTCAAAAATCCATCTCCATATATGATTTCATTCATTTTATAATTTATGATTTATTTCGGACATGATCCAATAATACAATTCATATTATTTCATTAATGGATTATGTATTAGAATAATGAAATTTATGACACCTTTTTTACTTCCACGTGTTATATTTTATTAAAACCCTCTTATTTAATATGCTCTGATTTGATTAAATTTTTATTAAATTTATCTATATTCAATAGGTTATGATGTGATGTAATGTTTATGATACCCTTTTCATTTCATGGGTTCTGGTATGATGTTTTTGAAATCATTCCCTTTTTATTTATAATTATATGATGAATGTTTTATTATCATATTTCACATGTATCAATGGTTTTATTTTCTCATTTTTGGGGATAATAACTCCCTTCAATTCCTATTGTAAATGTTTATATCTCCTATGGTAATTATGGGAACCATGATGATGGGACTTGTCCACATTGGATGATGGGGAAACAAATTCTACTATGAGATGATAGGAAAACCTTATCCACTACTGGTATATGGGGAAACCAAATCCTCTATGTGCAGTTGGGTAAACTTGATTACTTATAAGGAAAGAACTTTGACTAGGAATGGTGGTGTGTCCTACCAAGTTGGTTTGGTCGCAATGATGATTTTTGATGAGTTTAAGCAATGTGTCTTAACTTTACGCGAATGATATAGCATGTATATGTGTATTCAAATATTATATCTCTTACTCCTATGTTATGAATCCAATGATTACGCACTTAATTTTTTTATTAGTTCCTTATAAAATATTAAACATTATTCCATTATTCATAATAATGATCATTGTTTTGTAGGGTATGATTTACTAATCACATTTTCATTATTTTTTGGTAATTTTTATACTTATATGTCTCATTTATTTACATTTACTAAGAATATGACATAAACAATTATTATGTGTCCATAACCATGTTGTGAAGATAGATTTTATATATGACATGTCAATGATGGGTGTTAGTTGTAGGTAACCTTGTGGAAATAATTTAGCTCACTCATGTTCTAGTATTTACATTTCTATGTTTTAAATGCACTAAACTAAAATAGACACATCTTGTCTTCTTGTGTAATTTTTTAAGTATTTCACAAAAATTATGTTCTTTAGATTTGTGTTATGAAGATTTTTTGTAGTTGGTACCATATACAATCATTATTTATCACCTGGAAACTACTATGAGATAGCTATAGTGAGAAATCCAAGGACATGTCAATGGAAAAGTATAGGGAAAGGGAAAAGAATATGAAAATGTACTGTAATTTTGTTGAATGATAGAGTCCGTGGAATACTATAAATACATAATTTTATGGACACTAGAAGTCGAAATGGTTCCGGAATACATATACCTAGGACTAACAACTCTAACTAGGTCTGTCAAGCTCGACATGAACATAACCAAGTACATGACAATAGATGTTACTATTCACTAGGTTCAACAATCTTGGGGGATATGCCTGGATAATTCACACGTTCTTCATAAACCATCATGAAGGAATTCAAAATAGTTTGGTTATTAATAACCTAGGATAAACATAATTAGTCATATATTAAATAATCTTTCATGAATTATACATCCTATAATTTATCATTTTCCATGATTATGTTGTTCCTCCCTATTAAAATTGTTCTTTACTCTATGTGTTTTTGTTTTGGTCAATGGAGGGGGACAAAAGGTAGTAGGTGAATGATTAATTTGAAAGATTTTTTTAAGAGTAGACAAATTGGACGATCACTAGAGTGATGGAATGTTTAATCATGCCTAATAGGTTTTCATAAACCATGATAACCAACATGTACCTTAACTAACTCCCGAACACACAAAATAAGTGAAAGAAAGAGCCCACTGAGAATTTGGATTATGGAAACCATGTAAGAAAGAAGATTCAGATTCCAACATTTAGAGAATGTAAGAATAAGAATCCAAGTTAATATCTTATAGGAATAAGAATATTTCATCAATATTGAAAAGAAGGACATGAAAAAAGTAACTGGAAATAGAAAACAAAATGTTATTTTCACAAAATTGATGGGAATATTGTCCTCCAAAAGAAACAATCAAATGATAAATGTTTTATCTATGAAATGAATGGCCATTATGTAAGTTAATGTTCCAACTAGAAAGATTAACAAGATAACCAACAAGGTGGTACTAGTAATGGTTATATTGCAGATGATAATGAAATTATATGAGAAATATGAAATGATCTATGGAGAGACACGTACATTACATACATAGACAGTGAATTACAATTGAGGAATACTTAATACCAAACAAAAATAGACACCAAATAACCGTAATAGTTTAGTTTCTTTGGAAACTTGGAACATAATCTTCTTATCATGATGAAAGATCTTCAACATCTCCTATAAAGATCGTCCCATTTTTTTCATAACTAAAAATTTCGTTATATCATGGGGAAAAGATAACATACAAACAGTGAGCTCATATACTCAATAATGGTAAACATAGAGAACATAAAACAACCCATAAACATTTGAATGCAAAACTTGAACATAAAATATAAACATAAAAATCTTGAGAAAAGACAAAAATCATGGAAGTATGTAAGGTATATATTATAAGGAAACATCAATCATGATAAAATATCATGGGAATAAAACATGTAATTGTGGAAAACCATTAATCACATGATATTATTTACATAGTAGCCAAGGCATTGCTGCAAAGACAATCTTAGTTGACAAAGTCCCTTTCAAAATTGAGTTCACTCCTCATTCCAGTCTTGTATCACTGTACCAGATTAACTTACCATTCCAGCCATGTCTATCTCATGAGATATAACTATTTACCCAATGAATTGTAGGGTTATATAGGTCCCACCCATCTCATAATGAAATCATTCTTACTTGTGACACAAAATAAACATAAATCATTCATCCTAACCCAAATAATAAAATGGGTTTCATAAAAATCATCTCATCGTGACATAATCCATATAAAACAAATGTATATCATTTCTTCATGAGAAAAGTGAAAACATGTAAATCATAGAGACATTATACATTAAATATACACATATGAAAAAATGTCATCTTATATGGAAAATGGTTTTGATAAAACACTTGAAAATAATTCTTGAAGAAAATATCCTTTCTTCTTAAAAATAATTTTATTTTCACAAAATGCCATTAAATTTTAAAAGAAAAGTATTTTATTGAAAATAACCATGAAATTTTGTTGAGTAAACTTCATTAAAATAAGGCATTATGAAACCTTAAAATCCGTTAATTCCGTATAAGTTAAAAAAACATTCTCCTCATAATTTTAACAGAAAAGTCAAAAAGTACCACATATGGTAAACAAAAGAAAGATTTCTTCCATAACACAAAGTAAAAGTAAAATAGGGGTTAACATGACTATAAACATGCATGGAATAATATTAAACACTTTATGAAAAACATTTTTTATGGATTAAGAATATAACCCTAGTAAATACTTACGAATAAACCTTCTCGGATAAGAACGAGATTGGAATAGTTATCCCTTACCTTAGATCTAGTATGCTTCATACGTATCCAAACCTCAAATATAATGATTTAAATAATGTCATTGACTTATTATAGAATCATATTCATTGTTATGATTTCATATATGGTTCACTTATGACTTTATATTACCCGTTCTTTTGTAAATTCTATGTTAAAGCAGTGTTTTGGGTAAAACCGTTTTATTTATCGTATGTATTTGGACATGTTGTTCTTGATATTATTATTACTTGTATAATGATTTACATACTTTCAGAATTTAAATAATGATTTATATATCATATATATTCAGTACGTATATGTATATAATAGATAGATAAATGAAATGAAATACACCGTTCATGGAGACGGTAGGCCGTACGTACACATGAACACTGTTTTCCTTTCCTTATTGACAGGAATTGAAGTAAATAGATGATATATATATATATATATATATATATTTATGAAATATCTTTATCATGTCGTATATTTCATTAATTTTCATTATATATACTTTATAATCATTCTTTAATGGTTAACATGGAGATTAAATCTCATCGCGTCGTGGAGACTGTAATCCGTACGTACACACGAGTGATGATATCATTCCCATAATTATTGAATTGAATTGGAGTGGATGATATAATATCTCAGAATCAGTATGATATTATTAAAACAATATATTGTTATTATTTACACCATTATATCCATCCATGTAAGGTGGTGGTGGAAAAACAGATTACACCACGATGTGGAGACGATATTCTGTACGTACGCACGTGCGGTGATTTCATTTTCCATAGGATGGAGAGAAGGTGAAATGGGGTTGTTTCATATTTAAAATAACATATCATTATATTAGTGATACTTATGTTATAACTTTATAATGAAACAGGTAAAGAAGATGTAGTTGAAGAAGAAAGAAAACTTGGCAGAATCAGTAGAAGAGATTACCTCTTCTTTGATTCACCTCTTTTAATCTTCCACTTAAGGAACTAGAGTTGGTTTTTTGAGGAGAAAAATACCTCTATAATTTATCTAGGTAAGTTTATAAGGGAAATAGGCTGGGTTTGGCCGATCTTCAAGGCTCAAAATTGTGTAAAGTTAAGAGGGAGGAGGTGCGCTTTTATAAGGGAGGAGAGGGGTACTTTTAGAAACCTCTAAAATATTAATTTATAATAAACATAAACCCCACATAAAAACTTTCAAAGTGGAAAGAAATAGGATATTAGATAATATAGGGTTGTAATCTCATCAACCAATTAAATTTAGACATGATTTGATTTTATTTTAAACATTATCATTTGGATTTATCCTTATTTAATCTATTTAATTTTATTTGTTGTAATAATGTTATAAATTTTATATGGTTATAAATAATTACTAATGTGTTCTTAATTATACATAATTTGATATTTTATGAGATGTTAGATCATATAAATTTTAATTTGTAATTTTTAAAATATTATTGTGATTGTTAATCAATTTAATAATATAAAATATTAATAGTGTCAATTTTGAAACAATTAATTTATTCGACTTTTAATAAAATCCCCACAAAAGATATGTTCGATCCAAAATATTTAAAATATTCATAACATGTCATATTTATCTATGAAATTAGTGTATCACATTAAATAGTTCATATAATATTTATTTTAATATTTTTAAAACCATTTATTTGATATTTAAATCAATAAAATTATTTCAACATCAGTATTGTGTCACCATTAATTATAATTATTTAATCTCTAAAAATTATAAATAAATTCACATGATGTATATAATTTTATTATATTTCTGAATACTATTCATGTTCGAAGTTTCATGATGTTTATCACTGAATTAACATTATTTTACTTATAATATTTAAGAGAGTGACATGTTGTCACTTTCTTTGGTTTTAATAATAATTTAATTATATTTATGGTCAAAAGTCCATAAAATGAATCTAATCCGACCCTTAGGTGATATGGGTTGACTTTTAGTCATACAATAGAATTTTGGCATGTGTTAGGGTAATTTTATAATCTTAAGTTTACCCTTAATTAACCGATTTATCTTTAACTGAAGTAAATAAAAATTTCCATTGTTACTATTCATAATATTAAAAAAAGGAACCTATTTACATAATTTTGACCCACTAAAATCAAATATGGAATCCATTTTTCAAAATTCAAAACACAAAAGTTTCAGTAATTAAATTAAAATTTATCCTATTGTTAAGAAAACGAGTTTTCAAAGATAAAATATTGCCAAAGATTGTAATGTTTTTCCCTATGAATTAAATGTAAAATTAATGGAAATGACATACATTACATTAAATGGTAAAAATATATTCTATTTATACTTTAAAACCATTCAATATTATTATTAAACCAAATAAATTATTGCTATGAAAAAAGTTGTTTTTAATTAAAATATATATTGTTTTTACTATTCATTAAAATATGAAAGTTTTCAGAATAATATGAAAAATTTATCCAAAGTAAATTTTTATATCCTGATTTCAAATAAAAATTTTATTTTGTCAAATTGAACTTATAATCATGTTAAAAATGTAATTTAAAGTGGGTGCAGCATTAAAAGGTGGAAAAACTGTATTTATTTTAAAATAGTTATATTACCCAAAAAATTTATTTTGTTCTCATACCATGTTCTAGAAAATGTGTGAGAAAAATAATAATGTTATAAAATTAAAAATGTAGTTAATACTATTCATAACGACTAGTCCATAATAATATTATAACAATATATCGATGTTTTGTAAAACTCGGTATTGCGTACTACACACTCTATCAAGGAAGGTCGCGATTGCATGTAACACAAGCCAAGCCAGTGTTTTGTGTAGTGAAAGATTCATTTGGTGTTTCATAAGACATAAGAAAAATATTTCTCATAAAATCTCAGGGTGTTACATTCTACCCCCTTTAAGATAAATTTTTCCCTCGAAGTATTTTGGGGTTTTAAATGGTTTACTACTTGAATGTTTCATTCATAGAATCCCACATCGTAAAAAGGAATAATAAAACATAATTTTAAAAAGTGATGTATGAAACATATCAGTTACCCAAATTAATTCATAACTGGGTTTCCACATAGTTGTCATGACCCGCCTTCACAAAGACGATGTAAGGGGTGACAAAGGTCTCCGGCATTCCTTCCTCAAGTCGAAGACGAGATAATTACCCCTGAGTCACTCCTCCAGTAGGCCCCAGAGAGGTGACTAAAACCAAAGGTATAACATTTTCACAATATGGGAGGAATTACCCTTTTTAGTTAACCAGGATTGGGAGAAAGAATGAGTCAACACCAAACACCACCCTGTATATAAAACACAAAAGAAAACTAAACTACATGCTTGTTTTAATAATAAAACTGAACAAAGTAAAAGAACTCCAAAGTAAAATCCCAACCGGAAAAGAAAAGGCTAAGCATAAAAAAAAGAAACCAACAGCAACTCCAATGTCCAGACTAGTAAGGTCCCGCACGACCTCCGATGTCCTCCTAGAAACCTGAAAGTAAACGTAGGGTGAGTATACAAAGTATACTCAGAAAGAAAAACTTATAGCTCTTATGCACAGGTGGGGAGACGCCCTAATGTCCCATGAGATGTAGAATAACCAACATCTATTTAGGAATCTATCCATCCCACCTCACCGGCCACACTCACCAAATAACACAAGTAGTAAGATAATAGTTAGAACAAAACATGTGGGTACCCCGCACCAGCGTTTCCCCCTCTAGAAAGCTGCTCACCACTAACAGAAAACGTCATAACACTACCACGCTCTTCCTGCCCACAAACACCTGGGCGTCACACCCATCCACATTCCTGCCCGCACACACCTGGGCCTCACAACCATCCACATTCCTTCCCGCACACACCTGGGCGTCACAACCATCTATCCCTGCCCACACACACCTGGGCCTCATCCCAATGATTCATGGGAAAACAATATTCCCAAAGAGTCATAGGCTAACAACACACCAATTGAAACCTACCCGAAGAATCTAGGTTGTATGGTCACCTCCAGCCATCACAGTCGAGGGAAGAGGGAGCAGGAAGGAGATTGACTAGGGGAAACACCCTTCCCCATGGATGGGGTGTCCGACACTAATTTCCCAAAACAGGTGGGGTGATACTAACCATAAAACATACAGTTACACATATATATACCAACACACAACCCGTCCTACAGCTCCTAAAATAGATATAAGCACATGGACATGTACTTCTACCACAGAAAACAGACACAGAACAAACAGTTCCCAGTTTCCCTGTTCAAGTTATCATTCATAACAGTTCTGTAAGAGTTAATCCCTCTAATGTTGGGAAAATAACAGGCACAAACACATATGAAACAACAATAAGCAGTAAGGGAATCCATCGAGTAATTTATGCATTCACACACGGTTCTCTTATGAGGCCAAATCAACAAAGGGATCAGTGAGATCCCCCAAAGTAATGGAACCAAAGGTAAACCCAAAAAATAGTTGGTTTTCCCACATTAATTCATTACCATTCCACACAGTTCATTATTAACTTCCCATATTTATTCATGTTCACAACCGAACCTGCAACCCTACTGCCAAACACCACCACAGCCATGGAACAACTCATTCCATTCCAACCACACCATTCACAGCCCTGTTGTTCAACCATCCAGTGTATCCTCTCTAATATCTCGGCCTTCTTCCGTACCGCTAGGTATGTTGGAAGAGTGAAGGGAGTGACATCGTAATGAAGAGAAGGACAGAGTGACTTCTCTCACCGTCTTTCCAGAGACTCCTCATCCGGAAAGAGATCCGGGGAAAAGTGCAATATATCTTTTAACATTATCCCCAGCTCCCTTACTAGCATGCTTCCCTCCTGAAGGGAGAGAAACTCATGTCTCTTCACAGCCTTCACCTTAGAGGAGAGGAATTACTCATGAAATTCCTTCTCAAAACTGGCCCATGAAACCTCTGCCTCTGTCTTCTCTCCTAGGAAAAACATCCACCACTAAAATGCTGCTCCTCTCAACTGACTGATGGCCAACAGAACCTGTAATCCCTAAAAGCATGGATCAAAGAGAAGGTGATGGCAAGCTCCTCGAGCCATCCCTCCATTACTGAGTCAGAAACACTTCCCTCGTACTTCTAGAGGGTTTGTCACTGGAAGGAGCACAGAGTCCTCTACCACAAGTTGTCCTCCACATCTCGGTCAACCCTCTGTTGGTCAACTGCCTCGGTCCGCTGAGCCTCAACCGCCCGAGTTGCTCATGGATAACATCTGGGTGACTTAGCTGCATGGTTAACAAAGAATTCCTATGCTCGAGTAACAATGCAATTATTATTATTATTATTATTAAATTTTTCTCCCCAAGGTTCCCCAAATCAATTAAAAAACAATCTGTATAATGCATTTACCTTCCCTAGGGTCTCTACCCTGCAATAAAATTTAGTCTCTCTTGGTCGTTTGATAGGCTCAGAGTCCTTGCATCGGATCACGGGGGGCCCTAAAATCCTATGTCCTAGATGGTCCTCCCTGGTCTATTTCATGAACCAATATCACCTAACATTGTTTCCCTACCATCCCATGTAATCCTCACTATGCCTAACTCCAGACTCCATCCTATCCCTCAACCTCTATTCTGATACCATTCTGTCATGACCCGCCTTCAGAAATACGATGGAGGGGGCAACAATGGTCCCCGCCATTCATTCGTCATGTCTAATACGAGATAATGACCCCCGTGTCCCGCCTCTAGTGGGCCCCAGAGTGGCGACAAGCACCAAGGGTATAACATTTTCACAATATGGGAGGCGTTGACCTTTTTAGTTAACCAGGATTTGGAGAAAGAATGATTCAACACCAAACACCACCGTGTATAGAATACTCAAAATAAAATCAAACAACATGCATGTTTTAATAATAAAACTAAAAAAAGTACAAGAACTCCAATGTAAAAAACCAACAGGAAAAGAAAAGGCTAAGAAGAAAACAACAGCAACCATCAGAAACTCCAACGTCCAGGCTAGTAAGGTCCTGCACGACCTCCAAAGTCATCCTGGAAACCTGAAAGTAAACGAAGGGTGAGAATACTAAGTATAATCAGTAAAAAAACCTATAGC
This sequence comes from Viscum album, assembly GCA_963277665.1. Taxonomy (NCBI): domain Eukaryota; kingdom Viridiplantae; phylum Streptophyta; class Magnoliopsida; order Santalales; family Viscaceae; genus Viscum; species Viscum album. The sequence continues at coordinate 1,311,590,786 of OY728126.1, read as the reverse complement.
TCTCGTGCACAAGTGGGAAGACATCCTAAAGTCCCGTGAGAAGCATAAGAACCAACATCTATTGAGGAATATATCAATCCCACCTCACCGGCCACGCTCACCAAATTACACAAGCCGTAAGATAATAGTTAGAAAAAAAACATTTGGGTACCCCACACCACCATTTCCCCCTCTAGCTAGCTGCTCATCCGTAATGACAATCCTCCTGATGCTACCACGCTCTTCCTTCCCGCATACACCTGGGACTCCCAACCATCCATATTCATGTCCGCACACACTTGGGCCTCACAACCTTCCATCCCTGCCTGCACACACCTAGGCCTGATCCCGAAGATTCATGGGAAATAAATTTTCCTGAAGAGTCAAGGGCTAACAACACACCAATCAAAACCTACCCGAAGAATCTTGGGTGTAAGGTTGCCTCCATCCATCACACCCGAGGGAAGAGGGAGCAATATGGAGAGTAACTAGGGGAAACACCCTTCCCCATGAGATGGGGTGTCCAACACTATGTACCCAGCGCTGGTGGGGTGTGACTAAAAAAACATATCGTTACACATATATATACCAACACACAGCCCAACCTAAGGCTCCCAAACAGAGACAAACAGGTGCACAAGCACTGCTGCCACAAGAAAATAGGCACACAACAAATAATTCTCAGTTTCCCAGTTCAAGTTATCATTCATAACAGTTTAGTAAGAATTAATCCCTTTACTACTAGGCAACTAATAGGCACAATCACAGATGAAAAAACAATAAGAAGGAAGGGAAGCCATCGAGTAATTTAAGCTTTCACACCCGGTTCTCTTGTGAAGTCCCATCAACAAAGGGATCAATGAGACCCCTCAAAGTACTGGAACCAAAGAAAAACCCAGAAAACCATTGGTTATCCCACATTAATTCATTACCATTCCACCCACTTCATTTTTAACTTCCCACTTTTATTCATGTTCACAACCCAACCTGCAACCCTTCTGCCAAACACCACCATAGACACGCAACAACTAATGCTATTCCAACCACACCATTCACAGCCTCATTGTTCACCCATCCATATCTGAACCGTCCCAATGTTCATAATTAATCCTTTTATATTATTTTGTTCAAGTGCGGTGATCACAAAAGATTACGGGCTTTCATATTCATCATCTGAGTTTAAGTGTTTAACCGATTCATACATGATTCCCATTCACCCGACAAAGCATAAAACAGAGCATAACATAGGTGCACAAATAAAGACCCCCAATGACCGTGATTTTCAATAGTCAAAAGCCCATTAAATTCATAATAACATCATAGGGAAGGAATGGATAAAAAAACATGTAACAACATTATCAAACTTCCTCATCCCCGTTCTTTAACCGGTTATTATCTTCATTATATAATTGGTTAACTACCTCGTGAAAACCATAGAACACCCACCCCGCATGATACCAAAGGAGGGGAGACAAATTTAAAATCCCTACTTGATTTATCAAGGATAAAAGTTATTTCCTCTCGTGGAAACTAGAAATCAGGAGTTGTAGGAGCTTCCACGGAACGCAATCAACGAAAACATCACAACAGGGGTATGACTCATCGGGAGGAAGGGTACTCGAAGCGCAGGGTGATAGAGGAAAAGAAACCTAGGGAGAAGTGAAACCTTTAGGTTATAAAGGATGAGATACAGCATCCCCGGGATGGTTAAGATATGAAGAAAAACTCAGAACCATGGAAAAAGTGGTATCGTGGGTTGACCACACAACTGGGCCACCCCACACATCCAACTGAAAAGGTCTCCACCCTTTGGGGTGGTTAAAACTGATGCACATCTCACCAATTATTTAATTAAACGCCATTAATGGTCTTTAAAACGGGCTTAAAGGGGTCAAAACATGGTCTAAAAACCAATTCATGCAAAAAGATGTGCTACTGGAAAACCCGTGGAGAGGTCACTAGTAGGCTAGGTCTACCGGTAGACCAAGATACCGATAGGCCGAGGCCACCGGTAGGCCAAGAAACCGCTAGGCTGAGCTACCGATAGGCCGAGGCCACCGGTAGGCCGAGCTACCAGTCGGCCGAGCCCACCAGTAGGTCGAGCTACCAGTCGGCCGAGCCCACCGGTAGGCCCAAGACACCAGTAGGTCGAGCTACCGGTAGGCCGGGGCCACCGGTAGGCCGAGCTACCGGTAGGCCGAGCATCCGGTAGGATATGGCTACCGGTAGGCCGAGGCCACCGGTAATCCAATGCTACTATTAAGAGTCATAAGCTTCATCGTGATGCTGTGATGGCCTTTCAGACCACCCAAAACACCCCAAACATCATATTTTCACCAAGTAATGGACCCCCAAAACCCCAGGACCTTACAATAGTAGAACATATGTGAAAATATGGATATGGAAGAGAAACCTAACCATCACGTTCTGATATAGAGTGGTAGAGAACATGGCTATGAAAAATCCAGCAATCACAAAGCCATAAATTTGTGATGATCTAAGGTACCATCTGATTCATCAGATATAAGGGCACTTGGACAGCATTTTTGGTATTCAAGATGATTTCCCTAAAGTTGAAGAATTTTAATTTGAGGAAATACTTACTTTATTTCAGTACAATATCACCATTTTTTGGTGCCTTGAACAATTTCCACCTCATATTTTTATGAAATGAAGTTGAATTTTTCATTTTTAAAGTGTTAGCAGATCATGTGATAGAATGATGGGTCACTCCATCTGTCTCAAATAAAAGGTTATAAAAAGTTATCAAATATACATAAGTCCATCTATGGTGAGGTTAATCATATATGATTCCAAAATTGGACTTATAATTCATCTATCATACTGCTTAATAATATAAAACTGGTTTCTACTGACCATGGACATCTTATAGGCCATTGGTAGGCAATAAAGGCATGTCCCACTTCGGTTTGGTTTCAATTCCTGCAACCTTGTCAAATGCGACGGGTTGTCTCCCATCCTGTAGGTTGTCTATTTTTTTCTAAAACTTCACTATTATAACATTACAGAAATAATATCGAAAATAAGTTCTATCCTTAATCAATACTATCCGATGTTTGACTTAACGCATTCCAATCTTTAGAATTATCCAAAATACATCGATCCGATCTCATAGTATAAAGAAAACGATAACTGGAAAGGTCAAAAAACAAGCACGTGAATACCAACATTTATCCCCCATATATCATAAGATATATCTTGTGGATCGTATTCCAAATATGTGAATACTTAATCATGTATTCTCTTGAAACATAAAATACCATATAACCTTAGTGAAAACATGAATTCTGTCAAAAGTTAACACTTTCCACATACTAAAATCCCAAAGTTTCAATATAATCAAACCATGATATCACATTGTCCTTATATTAGTCCTGAGCTCATTAATACTATCAAACATCTCATTATCTTCTTATACCTTCATTATGCGCATAACATCTACTTTTCAAAAATATCAGATTAACCATTCCTGGTTACTGGTACCATTAAACATATACTTTTTAATAATTTATGAAAAATAATAGTGTAACAATCCTTAGATGTGTCTTTTTTCCATAGTACCATTAACTTTATAACATAACTCTTGATTAAAAATAATAATTTCACTACCTTCTTAATCCATTGACCACACTTCATCAATTCTTTCATCTCACATATTATTTTTAGTCTCTTCATCATTATCAATATAAATACTACCCATACGACCATGCTGATTCTTTTCATGAGACTTTCCCTTAGGGAATTGGTCTGAATAATGCCCATACATTCCACATTTAAAACATTTAATCATTGTTGATGTCATAGAAATACCATTATCCTTGTCCATGGTGTTAACTGAACATTTTCCTTTTCACTTACTGGATTTATGTCCTTCTTTTCCACACCCAAAGCATCTTTCCATTCCTTTGAAACATTCTCCTTGATTCCTCTTCCCACATGATTTACATGCGGGAAATTGATCTTTCATTCCTCTATGATTATCATGAAACTCCATCTTTCTCTTACTAGCCAAGTCATGAAACATACCAAAGTTTATATTGTTGATAATATTATAATATTTCTATTTAGGCATAATATTGATGTTTGGACTTACAAATCCTATTTCATTTGGTTTCTCATGAAGAATATCATTCCATTGTCTATAATATCCCCCATTATCATGAATCTTCCTGTTTCCATCCATTTTATAAAAATCAAAAAGAATAGTGTGAGAGGAAAAAATCATGTTAAGAAAACAACATAATAAAGGGGGATTACCATAAATATATAACACTTTAGGTTTAATTCTATGATCATTACTGTAATTCTAGGACTATAACATATACGTATACTTAACCTTAGAGACATAGACATACCATAGAAATACCTCTAGGTATTTCACTAAAGTTTTCACATCCTAGTTTCCAAAGGTTAACAAAACTTTTCATCTGATACCAACTTTAGATACCCGTACTTGACATACATAGACATATCATTACATTTTCAGATTACTTAATAAAAAAACAGACACCAAAAGACTTAAATAGTTTATTGTCTTTTGAAACATAAAACATAATCTTCTATTAATGTTGAAAGATGTTCAACATCTCCCATAATGATCATACCCTTTTGTTTTCTTTCCTAAAAACATTCTTTATATCCTGGGGAAAAGAAAACATAAAAAGTGTGATCTCAAATGCTTAGTAAGGGTAAACATAGAGAACATAAAACAATACATAAACATTTGAATGCAAAAACATGAACATAAAATCTAAACATCAAAATCTTGATCAAAGACATAAATCTTGGAATTAAATAAGGAATATATCATAAAGGAACATCAATCATGATAAAATAGCATGGAATAAAACAAGTAATTATGGAAAACAATTAATGACATGATATTATTTCCATATTAGCCATGGCATTACTGCCAATACCATCTTAGTGGACAAAGTCCCTTTTTGAATCGAGTTCACTCCTCATTCCAGTCCTGTATCACTGAACCGGATTAACTTACCGTTCCATCCATGTCTATGTCATGAGATATAACTCTTTTCCCAATGCATTGGAGGAACATATAGGTCCCACCCATCTCATAATGAAATCATTATTACGTGTGTAAGAAAATAAACATAAATCATTCATCATAACCCAAATAATAAAATGGGTTTCACAAACATCATCCAATAATAACATAATCCATATAAAACAAATGGATATCATATCATCATAATAAAAGTGAAACCATATAAATCATAGAGACATTATACTTGAAACATACCCAAATTAAATAATGCCATCTTAGATGGAAAATGGTTTTGATAAAGCACTTGAAAATAATTCTTGAGGAAAATATTCTTTCTTATTAAAAATCATTTTCTTTTCCCAAAATGCAATGAAATTTTAAAAGAAACAGAGTTTATTGAAAATAAACATGAAATTTTTTAGATTAAACTTCATGAAATAAGGCGTTATGAAACCACAAAAATCAGTTCAGACCGTATAAGTTAAAAAAACATTCTCCACGAACTTGAAACAGAAAAGTCAAAAAGTACAACATATGGTAAACAAAATAATGATTCCTTCCATAACACAAAGTAAAAGAAAAAGAGGGGTTAAATTTAATTTAAACATATATGGAATAATATTAAACACTTTATTAAAAAAATATTTTTTTTGGATGAAAAATATAACACCAGTAAATACTTACGAATAAACAATCTCGGATAAGAACGAGATTGGAATAGTTATCCTTTACCTTAGGTCCGATATGATTCATACATATCATATACTCCTATATAATTATTTAAATAATGTCATTTACTTATTACAGAATCATATTCATTGTTATGATATCATATATGGTTCAATTATGACTTTATATTACCTGTTCTTTTGTAAATTCCACATTAGTGCAGTGTTTTGGGTAAAATCATTTTATTTATCGTACGTATTTGGACTTTCTGTTCTGGATATTATTATTACATGTATAATGATTTACTTACTTCCAGAATTTAAATCATGATTTATATATCATATATATTCAGTATATATATATATATATATATATAATAGATCGATAAATGAAATGAAATACAGTAGGTCGTACGTACGCATGAACGCTGTTTTCCTTTCCTTATTGACTTGAATGGAAGTAAGTTGATGAAATATATATATACATAAATATGGTTTCATTATCCCATCATATATTTCATTATTATTCATTATATATAATTTATAATAATTCTTTAATGGTTAACATAGAGAATGAATCTCATCGCGTCGTGGAGACGGTAATCCGTACGTAGGCACAAGCGATGATATCATTCCCAAAAATATTAAATTGAATTGGAGTGGCTGATATAATATCTAAGAATTATTATTATGTTATAATAACTATATATAGTTATTATTTACACCATTATACCCATCCATGTAAGGTGGTGGTGGAAAAACAGATTACAACACGGCGTGGAGACGTTATTCCGTACGTATGCACACAAGGTGATTTCGTTTTCCGTATGATGGATAGAAGGTGAAATGGTGTTGTTACAAAATTATAATAACATATCAGTATATTAGTGACACTTATTTTATTACTTTATAATAAAACACCTAAATAAGAATAAGTTGAAGAAGAAAGAAAACATGAAAGAATCGGTAGAAGAGATTACCTCTTCTTCGAAGCACCTCTTTTAAGATTCCTCTTAAGGCACTAGAGTTTGTCTTTTGAGGAGAAAAGAACCTCTATAATGTTTCTAGGGAAGTTGAGAAGGGAAATGGGTAGGGTTATATCGAGCTTGAAGGTTCAAAATTGTGTAAAGTGAAGAGGGAGGGGGTGCCCTTTTACAAGGGATGAGAGGGCACTTTTGTAAACATCTAAAATATTAATTTATAATAAACCTAAACCCCACATAAAAACGTCCAAATTGAGTAAAATTCGTATATTAGATAATATAGGGTTTTAATATCATCACAAAATTAAATTTAGACATGTTTTGATTTTATTTTAAACCTTATCATTTTGATTTATCCTTATTTAATCTATTTAATTTTATTTGTGGTACAAATGTTTTAAATTTTATATGGTTATAAATGCTTACTTATGTGTTCCTAATTATACATAATTTGATATTTAATGACATTTTAGACCATATAAATTTTAAATTGTAATTTTTAAAATAGGTTTGTGATTTTTAAACATGTTAATAATATAAAATATCAATAGTGTCAAATTTGACACAATTTATTGATTTGAATTTAAATAAAAACCGAACAGAAGATAATTTCAAAAAAAATATTTAATAAATTAATAACATGTCATTTTTATCTATAAAATTCGTGGAGAACATTAAATAGTTCGTGTAAAATTTATTTAAATATTTTTAAAACCATTTGTTTGATATTTCAATCAATAAAATAATTTCAACATCACAATTGTGTCACCTTTAATGATAACTATTTAATACCTAAAAATTCTAAATAAATTCACTTGATGTATATAATTTTATTCTATTTAATTATACTATTCATGTTAGAAGTTTCATGATGTTTATCACTAATTTAATATTATTATGCTTATAATATTTAAGAGAGTGACATGTTGTCAGTTTCTATGGTTTTAATAATAAATAAATTATTTTTATAGTCAAAAGTCCATAAAATGAATCTAATCCAACCCTTAGGTTATATGGGTCTACTTTTAGTCATTCAATAGATTTTTGGCAAGAGTTAGGGTAATTTTATAATCTTAGGTTTTCCCTTAATTACACGATTTATCTTTAACTGAAGTAAATAAAAATTACCGTAGTTACTATTCATAATATCAAAAAAAATTATCCTATTAACATAATTTGGACACACTAAATCCAAATATGGAATCCATTTTTCAAAATTCAGAACACAGAAGTTGCAGTAATTAAATTAAAATTTATCCCGTTGTTAAGAAAACTGGTTTTAAAAGTTAAAATATTTCCAAAGATTGAAATGTTTTTACCTATGAATCAAATGTAATAATATTGTTAATGAAATACATTACATTAAATGGTAAAAATATATTCTATTTATACTTCAAAACCATTCCATATTATAATTTAACCATAAAAATTATTGCAATGAAAAAAGTTGTTTTTAATTAAAATATTGTGTGTTTTTACTATTCATTGAAAAATGAAAGTTATCAGAATAATAAGAAAATTTTATCCAAAGTAAAATTGTATATCCTGATTTCAAAGAAAATTTTATTTTGTCATATTGAACTTATAAAAATTTCAAAACCTAGTTATAATGTGGGTGCACCATCAAAAGGAAGTAAAACTGTATTTTTTAAAAAATACTTATTTTACCCGAAATATTTATTTTTTTCTCATACCATGTTATAGAAAATGTGTAAGATGAATAATAATGTTATAAAATTCAAAATGTAGTTAATACTATTCATAATGGCTATTCCATTATAATATTATAACAATATATCAATGTTTCATGAAACTCGGTATTGTGTACTACACACGCTATCAAGGAAGGTCGCGATTGTGTGTAACGCAGGCCAAGCCAATGTTGTGTGTAGTGAAAGATTCCATTGGTGGTTCATAATACATACAAAAATATTTCTCATAAAATCTCAGGGTGTTACAATGGAGCTATTATGAAATAGGATTTAGTATAATTTATAATGTGTTATCGATGATGTTGAGTAACCTAATTTTTTTAGGTATTTGAATTCAATAATTATGAGTGGAGGAATATACAAGGATTTTTTAGATAAGTTCTTCTTTTAGGATTTGTTAGAATATGTTCATTGGTACTTATGGATAATAAAATTTATTTAGTGGAATGTTTTTATTCATGGGAAAAACATTATTTAGGGAATGATAACCCTTGATATGTTTATAATGTTAATATAATGATTTTATATACCACTATGTGAATTGGGTAGTATATATTACATTAGATCTGATAAATGATTTGTTGAAAAAGTGGTCTATGTTATCATAGATTAATTTTAAAACATAATGGATTCATGGATTATTTCAGGTAATCTTTTGAATAAGGAAGCATGTTTTTTTAGAAAATGGGTTTTTTTAATTCCAGTTATTATGATGTTTCAATATAATGTTATTTAAGGGTATTCAAATGTTTATAATTTGATAACCAATATCAATATAATGATATATGTGGGATCAACGTTAAAATTATTTAGACCATAATTATAATGATTATGATTTCACTTTTTCAGAAGGGTTACATGATTGAACATTTATGGAATGTAATAAGATATGATTTATATGGGGTTTTAGAGGTTAATGTAGAATATATCCAAATGAATATACATGCATATAAGAAAAAATATTCTTAAAAACTTTTTGAAAGGAAATATGGAATGAACTAAAATTCTATTTATTATCCTCATGACATGTTAGTGCTTCAAGAATTGAAAATTCACCACTCTTTTTAGAGAAAGAGGTGAAATTGAAATTGATCAAGGCATAACAAATGGGAGGATTTCACTGAATCAAGTATTTATGTCTTCCCATTAAAATTATGCACCTCTATAGAATGGATCTTGAAACTAAATAGGTTATTCGAGTTCCTTTTTCTGATGAATATATTGGTGCATTAAAGAATCAATGATTTATGGCATTGTTATTGTTATATTTAACTTGACCATGTTCTTGGTCACTCTCCATAAGAACATGGAGTTTATATTTCTCTTCCATGTCTATGATTCACATTCCACCAATGTTCTCCCATGTGGGAACCTAGTTATGAGTTACATTGGGAAACTGTCATGTTTCCAACATTCACTTTTTAAGGACGTCGTAGTATTCATTTTTATGATGTAGGTTTCAATGAATAGAACTATGATGTATTAAACATTTTATAACTTATATTAATTTGGACGGTCAAATTCATTTTGCATGGGGTGGTATATAAGACTCTGATATTTTTTAAAGTATTATTCAACCAAATTTATTTTTAATTTTTATATTTTTTTATTTCAAAAAACACAGAATGAACCATTTTTTAGTGAAATCACATTGCATTTGTTGTGTTTTATGTTATAAAAAGTAAATATTTCACTACAGGAAATCCCAACATTTATTTCATTACATGCAATACTTAATTTATATGAAGAAACATTTTTTTTATTATAAATATATAAAAAAGATAGTTATAAAATATTCATTTAACTTAGTAATATAAATATTAAAATAAAAATACTAAATATTATATACAATAGTTTAAAAATGATAAATTATTTTTATAATAAGGAATAAATTTTTTAGTAATGTATTTATAAGTTAGAAAATACTCCTTCCTTAAAAGTACTTATTTTTTTGTTCATATGTGAAAAATAATAAATTAAATTTAAATATTTTTTTAAATTCAAATTTATAAAATAAACTTAATTTTTAAATTATTAATGTAAAAAATATTTTATGGTAAACTTTGAGGTTTTTCATAGAAACTTCATTTATAAATGAATAGTGGAAATACTGAATTTTAATTCAAACTATCTTTTTTGTTTAATTAATTAATTAATTTAAATAATATTTAAGTCAGGTTTAAATAAAAATTGACAAATATTAAATATATTAATATGATATTTATAAGTTCAATAATTATTATATCTAATTTAGATAAAATATATCAATGATCATTTGAACATTCTCATATCAAAACCAATATTTCTCACTACATCATTAGGTTCAGCATTAAATACAATTTTTCTTCTTCTCTAAAAAACATTAGAAAATTGGACATATCCACCTATATTAAGTATAATATTTATTTTATAATATGACAAAATTAATTTATTACCTAAAATATAAGTTAATGTGATCAAAATTAATTACACAGACTAAGGTAATATTAATCATCACAATGGATTAAACCCAAAACATAAAGACCAAAATGACTTATCCAATTTTTTGAAACACATTTTATGGCCAAATCTCAGTCATAAAACTTATTTTATTTATTTTTGTTTGTTCTTATAAATTTTATTAGGTAAAAACATTGGTAAAGAAATCATTTTTCAAAATTTTCAAGTTTGTCCCCTCCATCAGTTATAAAAGGACATGACGTCTCCTCATTCTTCATTCATATCAATCCATATATGGTCATCAGGGATTGAACCAATTATCATCCGAGCAACTCTACCTTCCTCCCTGAATCCTCCCTTTGGGATTAATTCCCACCACTGATTCCCTTCAGTGCAAACAAAAATGAGTTATCGAAAGAATTTGCAGCATCCATCCTCACGCTGTTTTATTTATTTTCCTTCACCACCACAACAATTATTCATTTTCCTTGATGAAATAAAAACATCAGTATAATAAATATAAATTTTGTTTTTATATTAATATTTTGACTTACACATAGACACATGTTCATCAAATGGATAACTAATATACTGTTCTTCTGTATTGCGAATTACCGCCTAAAAAAACAATTTTGGTTCATTTTTCCTTTACCAAAATTCATGGTTGGAAATTATGATATAAAATATATTTTTATTTTACACATATGATATATATTATATATTTACTAATATTGAATTACTATTTAACACATACATTCTTTATTTCTATTTTTGGTAAATAACATAATTTCATCTTGGAAAATGTGAACTACCACCCCTCGAGGCGACATTCTTCATTAAAAATATACATAGAATTTATTAATGATGGATTTAGTAAAATTATATTATATATATGTAATAATATTTATAATATTTTTAGTGTATATATATATATTTAATTTAATTTTTTTTCTTTCAATGTGAAAATTAAACAGAAACTTTTTTTATGCTTAAATACAGACTACCATATCCATAAATGGTGTATTTAAGTTAAAATAGTTATAATTTTTAAATTAATATAAAAACATATATAATTAATATATATAAATTTTAACATGTTTTAAATTTTATATTTCATGATATAACCATGAGTTACAAAATTATAAGAAATGAAACCACAAGAGAAAAAATGTGATCATTTCTTGAAACGTAACATTGACTTTGAGTAGTTAATAAGCGAGTAATATAAAGTCATACAAGGTATATGTATAAAATAATTCTATATATTAATAATAAAATTATATTTATTATACATGATTTTTTAACAATTATTATGAAGATATTTAAAACAAATTTTAAAGGTTTCCTCAAGTCACTTTTATTTTCTGTGAGACCCAAGCCATATTCACCTCACATTTCTTATATGTGGAGTGTATAATTACTCTATATGTGTTCTATTATTATTATATTTAAATATATTGGTATTTACATAAAATATTTTATATAATAGTCATGGGGATTATATTTTAAAAAATACAACATTTGTAATGTGATTTTTTTCTCAATTTGACATCTTCGAGACATGAGACAAGTTATGCACCTATTGTTTTATATGATGTCTATATACAACCTTCAACAGGTTCTATCATGAAACTTTTTAATTTAATGATATTTTATGATATTTTTATTTTTTTTTCAATTTAATTATGATTCAATATAACAAAAACGGTAATGTTTTACCCCCAAAATATCATTATTTATCAAGATTTTTAATGATTATACTTCCATTAATGATCTATTTTGATCGATACATAAAGAAATGCAATGAATTTTTATAATTATTATTATTATTGTCATATAAAATTAATGTTAACATTTTATAGTAACTTATTGTGAATAAAATTATGAAAAAATTATAAAATTATGACATTATTTTTCATTTCAATTATAAATCTTTGTTCATTCAAATATGTGTTTTCGAAAAACAACAAAAACTGTATTAATATTATAAATTATTTTTTTAAAAGAAAATTTTTCCTAGGTTTTACATTTTTATATAATGTCTTTATGTAATCTTATTGTCATTTTCTAATCAATGAACATTTTAGATGTTTAAGGTACCAAATGAATGTTCAGTCTGTATGGACTAACCCATTATCCCGATCATCATTTCCTTGATTCTTTCATACTATATTTAAAATATTATTGAATTTAAATAATAAAATTTCTTAATATTTTGGAAGTGTATTATTTGATAATTTATTTCAAAGTGAGAAATTGTTTTTAAAAATATATAATAAAAAGTGGCTCTAATGTTATGAAGAATCTTTTATAATCATTCATGTAAAAAAAAAATTCAAAAAAATTCATGTTTATTTTTTAATTAATAAATGATACTAATTTAAAAACTGCTACAACATTAATTTTATATTTTTATGGAAAATTATATTTAAAAATATTTTAAGACTTATTTTGTGATTTAAAATTATTTTAGGAGAAAAAGGTTCCTAACATGTTATCAATAGTTCATTATAAATATCTATGGTGTTTTCAAAGAAATCATTTTTCAAAATACTATCAATATTACTTTATATATTTTCAATTATATATTATGAGAGAATGGAATAAAAAATTATTTATATTTTAAAAAACATTTTTATAGTTGAAATGATATTTTACTCAAGAAATTTTTTTATTTAAATTTTAAATAATTACTTATAAGAAAAGGATTTTTGAAAAGGGATTATGAAATGGATTTAAAAATAATAATATTTGACTTGTGAAATTTTTTGAAGTGCTCTTCCAAAATCTATATCTATCAATGATGTCATCTATTGTTATATTATACGATTTATCGAGGACATGATCTCAATGTATATTAAATATTTTTTCATGAATGGTTTATTTCTAAATATAATTATGTTTATGACACATGTTTCTCTTTCATATGTTATATGATTTGGAATCCCACACCTTTTCATGGGTTATGATTATATTAAAATTATTATGAAACCAATCTATTTTCTATAGGTTATGATGTGATGAGATTTTTAGGTTACCAATTACAAATCATGGGTTATGATATGACGCCTATGAAATGCATATCTTTTTATAGGTCATGATATAGAGAATTTTTTTTTATTGTGGAACATGTATGAAATGATTTAATATGTGACAGGCAGGATCTATATCTCCCTTCAATTCATTGGGTAGAGATTCATATCTTAGGAGATATTGATTGGAATCATAGTGACGGGCTTGATCCATGATAGATGATGGTGAAACCCAATCTACTATGGGATTACAGGAAACCCAAATCCACTATGTGAATATGGGGAAACTCAACCAACAATGGGAAGATTAGGAAACCTCATACCTTCTATAGAAATAACTATTACATGGGATGGTTATGTGTCTCACCTAGTTGGTGCCTCTCCCATGACATTCCCTGATAAGTTCTAGGAGTGCGTATAAATTTCTAATGGATGATGTTAAATTTTTATATGTATGACGAAATTCCAGGTCTTAAATCTATGTTATGATTTCATGTCTTAGAATATTTATTTATATATGAGTAATTCCTTAGGAATTGATAAACATTATTCCATGATTCATGTGTATAATCATTTACATGTTGGGTAATAATTCTAGTCACATTATCATTCCCTTATGTAAATGTTTAGGCTTATGTATGTCCCTTGTTGACCCTTTTTGAGCATCTTTTCTCACCAATTTTTTTGTTTTCGTCCCTATTTTAAGAAGATGTGTTTTATTCAATGATATTTATAAGAGTATTGATAGACTTATGGAACATAATTGGAGATATTGTTGGTCATTCATGTAGCGGTTTTTATGTTTCCTTGTTTTTTGAAGGAACTAAACTAATACAGACATTAGGTGGCTATTTGTGTAATGTTTTATGTATTCATCATATATGATTTACTTTATATTTATGTTAAATATTTTTGGTCTTAATAATTATCCTTTAAGAAAATATAAATCGAACCTTTATTATAGTATAAAGGTGGAGAAAATAAAGAAGGCTACTTGGAGTTATTATTTTATTTTACACAATCAATCTTCTATAGATTCTGAGGTTGAGCATAAAAGAAAAATGGTATGTCTTATAGATTATACTAATAAGGTACAATATTCTTACTCAGAAAACACTTGTTGTAAAAAAATTTCATATGATGAGTTAGTTATGTACTTCATTATTATACATGATAAATATGATCCATGATGAATGTTCATAATAATTTAAAAAACCTTATGATATTTTTTTATTAGATAAAAATTGACAGAACTAATTATTTATTAAGAATGTAGTACCATAATGTTTTTTAATATACATGAAAAATAGATTATGGATTTATATGTTGAAGTTAACAATTTGAAACTAGATTTTAGTATGACTATTAAGGGATTAAAACATATAAATAAAATCCTTGGTAGAAATAAAATTTATAATGATTTACAAGGAATCATAAGTAATGTAGACATTCAAAATTTCTATAATAATAGTATTTTCATCTATTAAATAGTAAAACATATATAATATTAAATGTCTTTATATTTGTATTAAGGAAAATTATGTGAATGACTACAGCTCTATAAAACATGAAATTTCATATGTTAAAATTTTATATTGTTCAAATGAATTATTTGTAATAAATAATATAAACTCTAATCTAACTAAGAATGTTTGGTTACATAAAAATTTATTTTATAATGATGATTGAATCAAAGTGTGTGGGTACCAATAAGAATTATTATTTTTTGATTTTATGGAATACTGTTTTGAGCTTCATTATTAAATCAATTACTGGTTGTAAATTTAAATGATTACATTAATGGTGTGATCATCCTTGAAGTAGTGTGTTATCAAAAATCCCCCAGTACTTAAATAAATGAACCCAAATTTATTTCCTTTTAATATAATTTTTATGAACTATATTTTTTTCAAAGAGGGGGAGATAGATATTTGTTATTACTCATTGACTCATGTCTTTTCTGTTTTATTAAAATTTATTTTCTAAAGACTTAAAATATATATAATCATTGTATTAATCATTAAATAATATAGTACATAGATAAATTATGATAAATTTATATTTCATATGTTGATTATTCATTTGAAAATTATTATGATAGAAAAAATCGATGTTCATAGTCTTGATGCACAAGAGGTCTGTACATCTAAAATATACTTTAAAAATACTCTATTCAATGTGAACACCTTCAATAAATAAATGGTGAAGTTACAACCTAATTTGGATGCGTCTAGAAAGTGATATAACAATATAAAAATAAATATCTGAATCAAAAATGGGATTTCAAACATTTTAAATGGAATATTAGAATGTGAAATATAGTTTAATCTAAATAGAATACATTGAATATTGTAAGTATAAATGGAATTCCAAATAGAATTACTCGGAAGATAAGTTGTTACTATACTAAATTTTGATAAGTAGAAACTATTCTTGGATGAACATTGTTCATCTTCTTCATATAAAAAAATATATGATGTCAAATAAATATAAGAAAAAATTTCTAGTTTTTTTTCTTCATTAATTGAAAATGTTTGTAGTTTGGACGGTTCATATGAACCCTTTATATTTTCTTAATGCTTTTATTTTTGTATATATTGTCTATTTAATATCACTGTAAATATATACCATTTTTAATATATTATTTACTAAAAATATACACTATCAGTAATTTCATAACTTATTTGTAAACATATTTTGGTTACCTTACATGAGAATAAAATTAATATTGGAATACTTAAATTAATTTATTATATTATGTAATAGATAATTTTTTTAATACTTATTTTTTCTAAATTTAGTTAAAATCAATATATTATTTGGAAACATTTTAATTCATTAAATCTACTATTTGATTTAACTTCATGGGTGTTATAAGGAGATGATTTTTAATTCATTAATTTAATAGTTCATATATAATCTATAATTTTATATATTTTTAATGAATCATAGTTTTATAGGTGATACTTTCTACTTTCCTTTTGATCACACAGGATCAGAGAATTTTATATTTTTAGTTTACATGTTTACCATCACATGGGAGAAGTTTTATATGTTTAGACACATATCATCAATAACCATAACCTGGGGGAGAATTTTTTATCTTTTCATTGAAAGATAAATTTATATCGAATTGATAAATTTACAATTTAGAAGATATTAATTGGAAAATTGTTGTTTCTTATATGTGATTGTGTTAAATGATGAATTAATTTTAATAAATGGTTATGAAAATTTCATATTAATATTTTATTTTTATCTTTTTACATAATTTTTTAGGGTGTTTTGATCATAAAAAATGTGGATATTATTGAAAATATGTCCATTAAACAATTTAATAATTTTTTTGGGTTTTTGATGCACATAAATGACCAAATTTATGTTACTAATGAAATTTATTTTTGTTGAATTTGAGGAAAACAATATTCATCAGAGAATTTATTCTATGAAAATATGGAATCATTAATTTTTTAATAAGTATTTTCGAACTATTTTGAATGTTTTTTGAATGTATTCTAGGAACATTGTTCATTCTTTATGTTCATTTTTTATAGAAATATATACTTCATCATACCTCCATTTGAAATCGAATGTATAGATAATGTAACCGAATTAGTTGAAAAATTATTGTTTATCATCCCTACATTATTAAGGATCCCTATATTTGATAAACAAATTTATGGTGCATCATACCTACTTTTGAGATCAAATTTACTTTTACAACCCGACATTATTGTTTTTTCAACACATAAAGGGAAAAAAATTACTATTCAATTAAGAATTTTGTAATCGAGGATATTATCTATGATTTATTAAATGGTTTCTATAGAATTAGAGATCTCTTTATAGAAATTTTATGACTGATTCAACATTTCAATATGATAATTTTAATACCTTATATTCAATATAGTAAATCATATCTATTCCCATGGATTGTTTATTCTATTTTGGAAATCAAATATCCATGATTTATTTTGAGATATATATAGATTTTGTTCTGATATGCAGTTGTTCGACCAATAGTGTAACACCTAGAGATTTTGTGAATATATTTTCTTTTTCAAATTAATTTAATATTTTGATATCTTCAGTTCAAAAATAATGAAATATATATTTTTATAATTATATAATAGCACTATTTTTTTACTGTGTTATACACAACACTAAGGGATGCTTGAACTATACACAACAAAGACATGGCATGTGTTATATTCAACACTGTCATTCTGTGAAACAACACTTTACATTTATTATTATTTAAATATTATGTTTATAACCTAACCATTAAAATTTGAATTCAAATAGAAATAATTACTTTTTAAATATTCTCTATAATAATTTAGATAATGAAAAATATAATTGTTGTTAATGCCATTATATGATTAAAGCTATTATTTTTAAAAATGAACTATTTTTCATGTCCTTATGTAGAAAACAATAAAATTAATTTTATAAAGTCATAGATTTAATTTTTTTAACTACAAAAAAAATTTGAGATCCGAATATCAAAATTATATTTGGTGAAATTTTGGGTCCTTTTCTAAATAGTTTCAATTTTTGATGGATAATGAAATTAAAACATTTTTGTCTAAAAACAAACTTTTTTATTTAATTTTTTTTGAAATTTATTTTAATGTAAATATATATTAAAATTAAATATATTAATCCAATATAATAAATTGTTATAATTTTTTTATAATATAATTAGATAAAAAAAATATATTGAACATTTGATTGTCTCTTTTACACACCTTCTAGGAACTTTTGAGGGATTAATACTAAACTTAACTTTACTACATCTATGAATTTAATTTATCAAATGAACATACATGGTTATAATTAGTATGAAAAGTTTTTGCTAATAGGATCAAAATATTTATTGATTAATAGTAACTTTTTAATTTTATTTACCGCGATTAAAGGTAAAATGGGTAATCAAAGGTAAGAATAATATTATAATAATATAAAATTACCCTCACACCTATCCTAATTTCATTTAATATGTGTATTTAAACACAAATAAAAATTATGTTTAAAATATGATATTTTTTATGAAATGTGGGTAAGATTAAGACATTTATTATATATTATCTAAAGAAGAGTTAAAATGTCATATTCAAAATCTAATAAAAAAATAATTTTTAATCTTCTTTTATTTATAAGAAAAATTACACTATAAATACTCATTATTAATATAATAATTTTTTCTTCGTAAAATTAATAATTTTTAATTTTTAGAGAATAAATAACTTATTTAAAGGATTTTATAATAATTATTAAGTAATTAGTTACTTTATTGATATACCAAGTTATTGATATTAAAAATAAAAAATATATAAATTGGAATGATTAATGAAATAAAAAAATAAAGATAACATATACATTTTAAGGAAATATTGGATGTATTGGTTAGATGTTATCATGTTGGTGTGATATTTTTAAAAATGAAAATACTGAATATTACCAAAATTGACATAAATAATACATTAAAATAAATAATATTTAATTAAATCTTATAAAAATATTAAATCTATAAGGCTTAGTGAAATAATTTGGATAATGGGTTATATTTCATAAATGATTTAATTTTAGTTTTTTTTGGAATTTTATATTATCTATATATTCCATAGAGTGTAAGAAATCAGGTTGCCATGGTAAAAGAATTTTTTTTTTAAATAATAGTTAACACTAAAATCTAAGTATAATTTTGTGACATAAACAAGCCTAAAATTTATATGATAATATTATTTTAACTCATCATCATCTTAGAAAATAAATAATTCACTTTTAAGAAATTTTAAATCAAAAACCATTTTGTAATAAATTAATAGTTTAGTTGTTTCATAAACTTCCCCTCTTCCCTCTTATAAAAGGGAAGCAATCCATACATTTTATTTGAACCTATAAAACATTTTGACTCAGCCAAAACCTAGCCATTTATTCTCCCAAAATCCCTCTTCTACTCCTAGAATCCTTCCCTTGGATAACAAACTCAATGAAACCTTTTTTTTTCATAAACCAAAATGTGCTACCCGATTAGGAAGTAACGTCCTCTCTCACTATCCTTTCCATTATTTTTCGTCTCCAACCCCTAAACTCTATTTATTATATTATTTTATGAGTAAAAAAGTATAATAAATATAATATTATGTTTTTATGATAAATTTTCATCATTCAATTAATCACACCTCTATATGATGGATGTCAATCACACTGTTTCTGTGTACGGTGAACTACTGCATCACTAAACAATGGCATTTCATTTTTCATTTACCACTAATCATGGGGGCCATTATGATGGAAACTATATTTATATATATATATAATATATAATATTTTTTATTCCTTTTATATTAAATATAAATTTTTACAACACATTCCATTTTTACTTTCCATTGTTTGTTAATATGCCATATCTCGTTTGAGGAAGTGTGTACTATCACCCACTCAAATCGAGGTGATTCATTCACACACAAAAAAGAATGTATTTAATATGGTTTTAGTGAACTTAAATGATATATATCATATAATAATGGTAATATAATATTGAATTTTTATATACATACTTACATAAACATATTTAATTAAATTCTTTCTTTCAATACGATAATTAAAATGGAAAGAACGTTTATGCTTAAATACAACATACCAACTTTATGAATGGTGAATTACATTTCATACATCATTATGATAATGATTATTATAATATAAATATAATAGATATATATGATATTTATATCATTATTTTTATTATTGAATTAATATATAAGTATAAGTACAAATGATATATTAAATTAGAACACATGGGAAGAACAAATAAAATATTACCTGAAGTGAAACCTTAACATATGATCATTAACAATCGGGTAATATAAAATCATAATCAGACTATATGTGGTATTATATATAATAATATACTTCTATAATATATTTATAATGAATATATTTTTATTTTATTGGAATAATGTTCGAGTATGAAGAACATCGAGACACAAAGTATAAAATTATTTTTTTCTAACAATTAATTTCTCTTAGATAAACGTCTCTTACACAACATGTTTCTTATAAGTAATTTATATACAACCAATAAATGTGTTTTATGAGTATTATACAGAATATTATTATATTTCTAGATTTCTACAATTATCTTTTTTACATGTGGAGTATGATTTTATTTATTATAAATCCATTTCACAATCTATTATATATTTGGGATTGATTAGTTTTATGTATCCATTGGGTACTATTTATTACCTTCCATGTATACTATAAATATTTTAAAAATTTATTATTATAATCATATTTTTTAAAGTCATTTTTACACATTTTTGGCTTTTTACTGCACTGTTTGAAAGTAATATCTCCTTTATATTTCAAAGGACGTACTTTTTTAATTTTCGGGAAAATGTACAAGAAGAATAAATTTTTTCTTATATGGATGGAATTGGTTTTTTACAAATTAATAATTCATTATTATATTGTAGCTTCCCCATCTATATTACGGGAAAATTTTCCAATAATTTTTTTCTTTTAATCTTGTGTGCTATTTTAAGAAAAGAGAACTATATCAATAAGGATTGGGTATTTTCCATAAAAACTAATTTAATATATTTTCATGATTTATTTACATGTTTTCAATCTGGTTTAAAAGATAAAGGGATTTACAAAATTGTTATTCCTTTAAGAAGTTTTTTTAAGGAAAATTTATGTTCTATGCGATATTTCAAAATCTTTCCCTACCTATGATGACATACATAGTTATTGTTCAAGAATATCATTCATATGATTTCTCTGAGTGGTTTAAGTTATGATGGAATGATGTTTACGAAAAACCCTTATTTTCACTAGTTAATATTTTAATGAAATGATTATGAATCGGGTCTCTTTACATATGTAATTATATGTTTACTAGTTTATTACACTCATTTTATAACATTGTTTATGATATGGTTGTTTATGATATATTTGGAACATGTATGTATGATTTAATTATTAGACAGGTGGGACCTATAACTTCCTCCAATGAATTGTGTAAATATGGAAAACTCAAGAGGTATATATATTATACGAGAACCTGATTTCTTGTTGACAATTCGATAGATGGACTAGGTTTTCTTGTCTATATTTTTATGTTTGGACCTGATTTTCATGACTATATTTTCATGAAAGTTTATGATTTCATGTCCTTAATAAGTCAACCTATTACTATTTATACATGTTTACAATGTTATATGTAAATGTGTATGAAACAATTTCATGCTTTATGTCAATTTTATGATTTTATGGATTAGGATCTTTTATTTCCTTATAATTAATGTATACCCACTACATGAAAAGTGTCATATACCAATAGTTTC
Organism: Viscum album; assembly: GCA_963277665.1. Taxonomy (NCBI): domain Eukaryota; kingdom Viridiplantae; phylum Streptophyta; class Magnoliopsida; order Santalales; family Viscaceae; genus Viscum; species Viscum album. The sequence continues at coordinate 1,311,568,587 of OY728126.1, read as the reverse complement.
AAACCATAGGTATAGCCCATCAAACTGTGGGTATAGGATGTACCCACGGTTTGGTCAATCGTGGGCTCCTGAGACGTTAGGATTTCCCTATACACACGGTTTTATAGAAACTATGGGTATAGCCCAATGAAATTTCAACTGACCCATGGTTCTGGTATACCATGGGTACACATATATGACCATGGTTTACAAAGCCGTTGAAATACATTTTTACAGTAGAGATTGATACCCAACATTAATTAAACCGTGGACACAAAGGGTTCTACAGCAGCATATTTTCCCACGGTTTAAAATCTGTGGGTATAGAGGGTTTTGCAAAAGCTTATTTACCCGTGGTTGAAGAACCAGGGCTATATAGGGTCCTGCAGCAACATATTAACTTACGGTACTCAAATTGTTGGTATAGATTGCCTTTCTAGAAATAAAAGCTCCCCGCTGGACAGACCCCCCTAAAACCCCTCCCTTTCCCCTTGGACAAACCCAATGTATCGCCTCGATTCCCTCTTGGACAGACCCCCCACGACACCCCCTCCCCCTTTTCACACCCACACTCTCCCCTCTGCACAAAACCCCCTTGCACCCACCCCCCTCTTTGACACCCCCAATGGACACCCCCTAGACACCCCAATACACCCCCATTGGACACCCCCCATGGACCCCCTGGACACCCCCTAGACCCCAATCCCACTGGACCCCCACATACCCCCTAGACCCTCCTGAACACCTTCCCTAGACCCCCCAACCCCCATGGACACCCCCTCCCGCTACACCCCTTGTACCCCCTTAACTCCAACTACCCCACCCCCACCTTCCCCCCACCACTGCCCCCCCCCCCCCACCCACCTACACCCCTAGTATCCACCCTCGCCCCCACCTCCACCCCCTGCCCCCACCTCTTGGACACCCCCCTGCACCCTTAGTACCACTTGCACCCAGAACCCCCTCCTCATGAACTCAACCACACTACCCCCTACACATAGGCCCCCCATCCACCTACCCCATACATCTAGCACACCCCCACTCTCCTATCTGGACAGAAACCCCTTGCACACACCGTGACACACCCACTAGACCAACGCCCAACCTCTGGAACCCCCTTGGACACCCCCTACTTGACACCCTTGAATGACTAGTACCACCTGCACCTAGAACCGCACCCCCCCTAGACCCATCCCCACTACCCCTGCAACCAGCCTCCCCCCCGACCCACACTACCCCCTTTAACTAGCACACCCCCACTCTCCCATCTAGAAAGAACCCCCATGGACCCCTCAGACACTACCACTAGAACCCCCCTTGACCCCCCTTGGACACACTCTTGGACACCCCCCCCCCCCCACTGGACACCCCCCTAGCCCCCCCCCCCCCCCCCCGGACACCCTTGCACCTTGGACATCCCCTACACCCTCCCCCTGCACCCCAGGCCCCCTGTACCCCACCTTCACCACCCCCCCCCCCACCGAACACCCCCCCCCCCCACCGAACACCCCCTAGACCCCCCTTGGACACCCTTTCACCTTGGACACCCCATGCACCCTCCCCCAACACTCCATGCCCCTTTACACCACCTACCATCCCCCCCCACCTGCACCCCATCAACCCCCCACCCTCCCGGACACCCCCTTGCACCCCCAGAACCCCCTCCCCCCTCCTCCCTGCACCCATCCCCTTCCAACTACACCTGGACCCTGGTCCCCTTCCTCCCTGGCACCAGGCCCCACTACACCTTGCTCCCCCTCCCCACACCCATCCCCCTACCAACACCAAGACCTAACCCAATGTGAAAACACTGTGAAACAATGAAAACCACAATGTAAAAAACAATGGAACCACAATGCATTTTTTCACCAGTTAAAATGTAAGTAGAGCAAGCCAATGTCCTCAAAGTAGAAACAATTTCATATCAGAAAAGTCATAAAAAATTGTTAATGACACATCATCATAATCAATTATCTCTTATTGAATCCAAAGAAACTATTCTAGAGGATGAAAAAATACAGCCTTCTTGAACTGGGTTGCATCAATAAAATGAATTAGGTTGCTATAGTAACCAGACATTATGGTCGGGGGCGTTCCTATAGTAGACCCCCTTGGACACCCCCATGAACCCCCCCCCCCACTGTTACCCATCCACCCCTAGTACAACCTACACCCAGATAATACATTCCCCCATGCACATATCCCCACTACCCCCTACACCCATCCCCCACAACCCCCACTACCCCTACACCCAGCACACCCCCACTCTCCCATCTGGACAAAACCCCTTTAACACCCCCTGGAACCCGTACTGGTCCCCCCTCGGTCACCCCTAGACCCCCCCACTGGACACCCCCTGGATACCCCTTGGACACTCCGCCTGCACCCCTTGCCCACTTCACCCCAACTACAACCAACCTTCACAGCACTACCCCCCCCCCCCCCCACTTGCACCCCCACTACCCCCTCCCCCTCCTGGACACCCCCTATACCCCCAGTACAACCTACACCCCGAACCACCTCCCCTCTGCACCCAGGCCCCACTACCCCTTCCCCAGGCCCCCAACCCCCCCCCCCCCACTTGGACACCCCCTTCACCTCTAGTACCACCTGCACCCAGAACCCCCTCTCCCCAACACCCAGGCCACACTACACCTTTTAACTAGCCCCCTTAGCCCCCCCCCCCCCCACTACACCTTCCACATATCCCCCCCACCCCCCCCCCCTACAGACACACCCTTCCCCCTCCCTATACCGAGCCCCCACCCCCCTGTATAACCACTATGAAACAATGGAAACCATAATGAAAAAAAATTAAATGAAAAATCATCGTTTTCAATGGCTAAAACATAAGCAGAATTGGCCAAAGTGTTCAAAGTAGAAAAATTTTCTTATCAAAAAGTCCTAAATAAATTTCTATTGACAAAGAATAAAAACCATTTATATCCTATTAAAGACATAGAAATTCTGATTGAGGATGAAAAAAATACATAAGATGATGTTGAGTATACAAAGGAATCATTTGTACACATGTTATAAGAAACATATATTTACCTGTAGTGGCAGCCACTATCTTGGACTTACCTTTATTGTACTTTGACGAAATCATTCATTGATCATGCTAATAATTATAATCCACCTCAGCCTAAAAATAATATTTCATTTCATCATTACTTTTCTTCGATGCTTCTATGTAGTAATTTTAATGGTAAACTGTGTCATTAATGATAGAAAAATATAGGTCATGGGTAAGAAATGGGAATATTAGACTACCATGGATTAATTCATTAAGAATATGGCCCTTTTTACATGACCCATACCCTGGGGCCCATGTCGTGACTACCTCAATCCCTCCTTCTATATGACATGGGGTGGCGACTAGCACCAAAGGCGTAAATCCCTAAACTAGGAATGCATTGCCTTTATAACATGAAACTCACACAATAGAGTATGATCTGGAAGTTAAACACTGAGTAAAACTATATACATAGAGTGCTGAAAAAGTAAAGGGGCTGGAATACAAGCCCAATATGAAATAACAATTACAACTAAAAAACAAGTACAATTGAAGAAAGGTAAAAGGCTATTGGATCATCCACTAGGAAGTCCTACCTGAAGGGTAAGTACAAATAGACTTCATATTAGTCCACATCTGTTCGTCTCTTCTGTGTACCGTCATGCTGTGTGGTCCGCCTCTAGGTACCTTCTAGTCCTAGTACTCTCATCCTTGGTCAACGTTGTCCATCTTCTACATCCAACACAATGAGGTGCGGGCATATCCTATATAGGGGAGAGTATAACGATACTTAGTAGGGACCCCAAGACCCTCAAGGTCTCACAAAACCAACAATGATAAACCATAAAGTATGAAATATATAGATAACCCCAAATAAGTATATTCCCATTCATATACGTCAGTTATCAGGTAATCCATCTCAATCATGAGGTAAACAAAAAATTTACTAACTCAACTCAAACCAGGATACAAATTTTGTAGAGACATGGAGATGATTAGACGTACCCACTAAATTATCTATTTTTTCGAACCCACATAAGATACTGGTATAGAAATCCGAACTGATAAACCCACATAGGATCTTGGAACAGTTGTCAGAGCTGTCAAACCCACACATGATCCAGGAAAAGTAGTCAGAGTCGTCAAACCCACACGGGATCCAGGAAAAACAGTTAGAATTGTCTAACCCACATAGGATCCAGGAACCATAGTTAGAGCTATCAAACCCACACAGGATCCAAGAATAGTATTCATAGTTGTCTAACCCACACAGGATCTAGGAACAGTAGTCAGAACCGTCGAACCCACACAGAATCTAGGAACAGTATCCTGAGCTGTCGAACCCACACAGGATCCAAGAACAATAGTCAGAGCTGTCGAACCCACACAGGATCCCGGAATAGTAGTCAGAGCGATCAAACCCACACATGATCCAAGACAATTAGTTAGAGCTGTCGAACCCACACATGATCCAAATATAGTTGTTAGAACTGTTGAACCCAGACAAGATCTAGGAACAGTAGTCAGAGCTATCGAACCCACACATGATCCACAAATAGTAGTTAGAGCTATCGATCCCACACAAGATCCAGGAATAGTAGTCAGAGTTGTTGAACCCACACATGATCCAAGAATAGTAGTCAGAGCTGTCAAACCCAAACAGGATCTAGGAACAGTAGTAAGAGCTTTCGAACCCATAAGGGATCTAGGAACTGTAGTTAGAGTGCAACCAGCCATAGGGTTTCCGCACAAGCACGCTTGATTCCGGATGGATCGACTCCAAAGGACAAGTGTCGATACATCAAAATCCACGAAGCCCAAAAAAGAAATAACCCAAAGGTCCGCCTCGTCATAAGGGTCTCAACGAAATAGATGACGTGTCAATCATACTCTCGGTCTGAGAGTTATTAGCCTTTTAGACCCAGGGGGCCCGATTAGATTAGTGCACGATCCAACCTGACCGTATCAAAACTATATCCTAAACTCTAGTGGGTTATAATATAATGGATTTTCATGATCCATGATTTCCAGTTCCACTGATGGTCCGTCAAATGGACATCTGGTTCAATTGATATGGTCGAGGATAGTAAATGGGTCGAGGTGGGCCCGGTTCCGGTCTGACCCGGTCGGATCAACCCCGCCTGACCGAGTCTGGGCCGACCTAGTCTGGGTCAACCCTGCCTGACCCGTTGGGTCTGGATCAGCCTGCTGGGCCCGTCCCTACAGCACGTGAAGGCCGCATGTTGCATGAGGGCGTGAACTGGTCGTGAGGGCACGAACCAGTCGTGCATCGGTGTAAGGGTAGTTAGGCCTGGAGGCACCGCGAGGGACGTGTAAGGTCGGATCATCTAGGAACATGTATTAAGAACCTTGATGGATAAACCCAAAAGGCCAAGGAAGATTCATCCAATGTCGCGAGGGGCGCCGCTCGGGTGGCCGGTGAGCGCACGGGAAGCCAGCGGCAGCCGGGAGCCAGTAGGCAGGCGGGCAGCCAGCGGGATCATGGGAGGCCGGCTGCGGCCAAATGCTGGGCGGCTGGAAGTGGGGAGGCCGGCCGATGGCCATGGGGCCAGCGGAGGCACGGGAGGCTGGCAGTCTCACGGGAGGCTGGTTGTGGAAGGGAGCCGGTTCGGCCGAAGCGTCGTGAGGGCGTCACTGGTCGGCGACTCTGCGGGTAACATGGTCGTTACCGGTCGCCTCTGTCACATCCTCATTTCATCACAATTCCAATGAACATAACAATGATATTGGTGGAGGGATTTTGGCCATGTTATTTTGGCCCTTACCCTCCACGATTAGGATGATATCAATCGGTCCATCAAGAAAAAATAACGATTAACATCAAATTCTAAGGCCTCAACAATGATTCTTTTCCAATCCGCAAAAGGAAATAAAGGAATGCATTAACATGAAAATGAACCCCCTTCATCGTGTTGCTCGATGTTTTTCGATGTTATCGTGGGGAAGAAGATGGATCATTGGGAAAAGATGGACCTCAGTGTCATTGGCGTTTTCCTTAATCGTTGGTTTGTGCGCAGACTCGTTGTAGTTGAAGTCTTCCTATGTCGGAGTAGGTTCTGAGGAAAGATGTCGAAGTCTCTCCTCACTAATGTTCTTCGTTGGAAGAATGTGTTCTTCATGGAGGATGTGTAATCCTCCAAGTGTTGGGTGTCACGTCACTTTACCAGCACTTTGTCACATGGTGAAGCTGTCCCAAAACCTCATCCCATGCTTCCTATATATAGGAGTGGGAGGGAGGTAGGTAACGATCATTGGAATTTATAGCAGTTCATTTATTCGGATCCTTCCTAAATTCCAACGTTGTGGTTATTTAAATTTAAAAGGAGAAAGAAAATTAAAAATGCTTCCGCAATTTAAGAGGTGTTTTGGCTTAATTATTGAAAGGATTCCAGGAGGCTTTCCCCACGTAGCCTTCATAAAGACAGTTTATAGGATTTAATATTATGTTGACACATAAAATTAATTCATAGCATTTAATTTTATATTGACACATAAAATTAAATTAAAAGCATGTAATTTTACACTGACAAGTAAAATTAAATTGAAATCATTTAATTTTATGTTGACACATAAAAATAATTGAGTGAGTTGAGAGGTTTCTTCTCCCCCACCCATTATGAGGGATACACCTTGACTTCTTCATCTTATTTCCTGCGTGCTCCCTATAGACAGCCTCGATCAAATCTATGTCTCTACCTGGGCGGTCCATCATGGATGGTTGATACGTATGGTATGTGTTCGCTGGCAGCACGAGAATCTCCAAGAGAGCACATGGGAGAGGGAGGCTCATATGCGTGCTCAGTATTCTAACTTGTTCACTTAGTTAGAGTTGTAGATTATGGGGATGTAAAACCCTGAGGTGGGGGGAATGTAATGACCCAGAATTTTTGTGGATTTTTTGTCTTAAATACATGGGAATTTTACGATTCTGCAAAAATTTACAGACCAAGATTATGTGGCCCGGTGTGCCCGAAATCATTTTCTGATGTTTTGTTTGGGTACGTTCATTAAACGCACCAGCGGGATTTTATTTCTTTTGAAATGGTGCTCGGAATTGATATATGAGGGTACAGTTGAAACCGTAGTGCCGATATTCTCTTAATAAGACTTTCATCTCGATGGTAGTGGGTCAAGATTAAAATATAGTTTTGGGTTTTACGAGAAAAATTAATATAAAATAAATGTGTGCGACATTTTATTTTTAATTTTTTTCCTAAAATCATGCGGGTGTTGGGAAGTAGGGCCCACTAGAACTAAACCTCTGTGTAGAGGTTGGAATTGGGGACCACCAAGCAATAAAAATTCATGAGAGGTTATGGTGGTGTGGACCACAATGCCTCGACTTCCCATGTGAGGTAAATGTGGTGGGGACCACCCGATACCACATAACCACCCAATTTGAATATTAGGGTAAAGGACCACCCGCCCCCTATTAAATGGGAGGAGAGAAAAACCTCTCAACACCCCTCTTTAATGTGGATGATCCTCTTGATCTTCATCCACATTAATGTTTCCAACACACCAAATTAATGGTGTCAAATCCTCCCCTTTAATTTTTAATGTGCCAAACAAGTGATTAGTTTTTTTAAAATATTTCTGATAAAATAATAGATATTATAATCTATTATTCGTCACAACTTTTTACATGGGATTTTTTAGAGGAGGATTATTGGTAAAGAAAAGAAAATATCTCAGTAATGAAGAATGAAAAATTAAGAATGCTGACAATGATCTCCTTCGACCTTCATCCTCGAATCCTACCAACATGGGACATATTCAACCGACCATCTCTCCACATCATCGTCAACGAGTCGATGCATGAGCTCGATATTGGAAGTGTGCGGTGGACGCAATGAACGATGATCAACTCCATAGTCTTTCCATGATTTCATCATCGAATAGTGAAAAAATGTAGGGGGTTATTTTCATTCAATTACTATTTTCTTCCTTTCATTCAAAACGATGAATGTAGATGTTTTACTTTTTGATGATGGGTTGTTGGGATTATTTTTATGAACCGATTGCTATCACTCTGAATGTGGAGGGTGCGGGCCAAAATAACATGGCCCAACTCCCTCTTTCAATCTCTCTTTTCATGTTCATCTTCATGGCGATGAAACGACGAGGCGAAGAAGGCGACATGCAATGATCGCGCTCCCCTAGGTCTCTACAACCCGTGTCGCCCTCGCGGTGCTTCAGCCGAACCAACTCCAAGCCGCCGCTGGCCTCCCGTGCGCCCGCCGACCACCCGGCTGCCCGCTGGCCTCCCATGCCCCCACCGGCTACCCGGCCACCCGCCGGCCTCCCAGTCTCCCGGCCACCGCCGGCCTCTTGGCCTCTTTCTAGCCACCCTGTAAGACACAAGATTTCCTTTGAATTTTTTTTCTTAAATTCATTGAAATTATATGAGTCCTCGAAAATATACCATGCATGATTCCAAGGCCTGGTGTGCTCGGAATCATTTTCTGAAGTTTGGTTTGGGTACTTTCAGTAAACGTACAGGTGGCTTTTTATATCCTTTGCACCATACTTGGAATTGAAATCTGAGGGCATCATTGAACCTGAATCACTGGTATTAACATAAGAAGTCTTTCACCTCAACGACAGTGGGTTGAGAATAAAAGGTAGTTTCGGTGTTTATGTGAATGATTAAAATAAAAATAAATGTCTGTGACAATTCTTTTTTATTTTCTTCAGAAAACCATGCGGGTGTTGGGAGGTAGGACCCACTGAAAATATAACATCCATGTAGAGGTTGGAAGTGGGGACCACCATGCCATAACCTCTCATGAGAGGTTATGGTGGCGGGGAACACCATGCAATGACTTCCCATGTGCGGTTAGTTTGGTGGGGACCACCTGAGACCACAAAAACTCCCAATTTGAATATTAATGGCGGGGACCACCCACCACCTATTAAATTAGAGGAGAGAAAAACCTCTCATCCCCCTCTTTAATGTGGAGGAGCCTCTTGAGCTTCCTCCACATTAATGTTCCCAACACACTAAATTAATGGTGCAAAATCCTACCCATTAATTTTTAATGTGCCAACCATGTGTTTAGTTTTTCTTTTTGAAACCATGTGAAAGAAATAAAAGATATTAAAATATATTATTTGGCACAACTATTCACTTGGGTGTTTTGAGAGGAGGATTATTGGGAGTGGATAGAAAATCTCTCACCAACGAAGAATGATGAATGAAGAATGAAGAATGCCGACAATGACCTCCATCAACCATAGTCCTCCAATACCAATAATTTTTCATGACCCGTCCCTTAGGGCCTCTACCGTGACTAACCCATGCCCGCCATCCATAGGCCATGGGCTGAAGACTAGCACAAAAGGCGTTAATCCATAAACTAGGAAGAAATTTCCTTTTACACTTGAAAATGCACATAACATAGTACAAGATGGAAGCAAAACACTAAGAAAAATTGTATAACAAAAGAGTGCTGAAAAATAAAAGTGCAAAACAGCTGAAAGGTGAAGAGAACATCTCGGATCATTAACCACAGATCCTTCATGAAGGGTAGGTAGAGTTAGCATCCTCAACACTCCACGCTTATCAGTCTTCATGGTGTATCAACACGTCGTATTTTCCACCTCTGGGTATTGTCCATTCCAGATACTCTTAGCCTCAATCAGCGATATCCATCGTCTGCATCCAGAACAACAAGGTGCAGGCATAACCCGTTAATGGTTGAGTATAACGATACTCAGTAGGGACCCCGAGACCCTCAAGGTCTCAAAAAATCCATGAAGGATAAACCACAAGGTATGAGATCAACAATTAACCCCACATAGGTATATGCCCATACATATATCTAAGTTATCACGTAATCCATTTCAGTCATGATAAAAACCAAAAGTTACTGAATTATATCACATAGGTATACGACTCACATAGAGGGAAAGGATATGATTAGATGTAGCCACTGATTCATCTATTCTGTCTAACCCACACAGGATCTTGGAATAAAAATCAAAAATGTCGAACCCACACATGATCTAAGAATAGTAAACAGAGTTGTCGAACCCACACAATTTCCAGGAATAGTCTTCAAAGCTATCGAACCCACATAGGATCCAAAAATAATATTCGGGGTTGTCAAACCCACACAGGAACCAGGAGAAGTTGTCAGAGCGTAGGAAGCTACAGGGTTCCACACAAGCATGGTTGATTCTGGTAGGGTCTTCTCCTCAAGCTATGTGTTGATAAATCAACTACCACAATTTACCAATTCGATATATCCAAAAAATCCATCTTTATATAAGAAACTCAACGTGATAGACGGTCCGTCAATCAGACGCCCGATATGGCAGTTATTGGAATTTCTATTCTGAGGTCCGAGTTGGAATTATGTTCGATCCAACCCAGCCACACAGCAACAGTGCCCAAACATTTATTGGGGTATACCAAAAGAACCATATCCTTCCAAGGTTCTTGTCTCATGAGACAGTTCATCAATTGGACGCTCGAAGCTCATGTTATAGGCAAAAGAGTGGAAGTGGGTCAAATGGGTCTAGGTCTCGTCCAGCCCGGTCAGACCAACCCGCCCCGACCCGGGTCCAGACTGGGGTCCGACCCTATTCGTGGGTCCGACTCGGTCCGTGGTTCAGACCTAATCGGTGGGGCGGCCCGGCCCCCATTGGGTCTGGCCCGGCGGACCGTGGGGTCCGTCCTAGCCGCGTCCAGGTGGGAGGTCGTACCCCATGGTTCCCGAACAACTTAGCCATTTGGGTGAGATCCAAAACTGGTGCCCCATGGCGCTGGTCTACATCACGCGGGACTGATGTGGGTTGGTCCCACTACTCTCGAGTGGCCTAGAGGCCAGCCCACTACCACGCGACTCAATTGCGTCGTGCCCCCTCTGGCGACCCGGTGGCTCTGGCCACTGGTCCTCCTTACGATATCCTTATTTCGGTCGTCGCTGCACCACTGCAGCTAGGGGACGGAGAACCCTTATTGCTCCACTGCACGGTGTGGTTATGTGGTGCCTTCTTCGGCAACCCGGTGGCTTGGGAAACCTGTTTTCTTCATGGCCGGGCTTACACCGATCGACGCTGCACCATCGCGGCCCGTCAACCGTGGGTTCCTCCTCTTGTGGCACGGTTGCGCTGCCACCTTCCATGCGGTGGCGGTTTGTCAGTAAATCCATTGGAGAACTTTCTGTGTGTCAGCGGATGAGTTTCGGTGGGACGATTATGATTTCAGAAGTAGCCACACATTTTTCAGGACGTTGCCTTCGATCTGCAACCATTGTTCAAGAGTATCACTCATCCCGGTCTCATTCTGCATTTAGAATCAAATTCCACAAAGAAGGAGGAGCGGTCGGGCTGTGTTTTTTCGGACCTCACACACCATGTTATGGTGAAAACATGTGGCTTCGAATAATAATCATCGACAGAAAATGATGAACATGAGACAAAACAATTTTCAAAACAATAACTTTGTTTTTTTGATCATCAACGAAGTTATAGAAAGTCGGATGTCAATTCGTTGTAGACGAACACATCCTACGTCGAGGAGGTTCTGAACAAGGAAGTCAAAGTCAAGATCGAGGTTGACGTTCTTCGTCAGTTGGAGTGTTATTCGTCGGCGGGACATGTTCTTCATTGGGAGCCTTCTCCCATTTTCCATCCTAAATAAAAATGCCAACCCAAAATAATAGATTATCCTTAACTATTATTTAATCATTGGAACATAATTAAAAAATATTCAAATTAATTAATTGATGTTCTCAATTAATTAATTAAGGGGATTTAACACCATAATGTGGGGAGCTCAATTGGTTTCTCCCCACATAATGGGGAGATCAATTGTTTTTAACCTTGGGTGATACACACCATATTGAATATGTAGAGGAGGATAGGTTTGGGTCGACCCCACCACCATAACCTCTCATGACAGGTTAAGGTGTTGTTGTTCCACCACCAACATCCAGGTGGTGGTTTTAACCAATGAATAAAAATAAATCCACACACTTTATTTTATTTAAAACATTCTCTTAAAACCTAAAAACTAGAATTTATTCTCGACCAACTGTCGTCGAGGTGAAAGTCTTCTTAAGAGAACACTGGGACTGCGAGTTTAACAGTGCCCTCAGATTTAAATTCTGAGCACCGAGACAATAGTTATAAAAACATACTCGTAATTTTACTGAACGTACCCGAAAAAAACATTAGAAATTGATTCCTGAAACCCCGGGCCTCAGAATCACACCCTATCATTTTTCCCAGACTCGAAAAATTCCCATGTATTTTAAAAAAATCCATGGAATTTATGGGTCTCTACATTCTCCCCACCTTAGGGATTTATGCCCCCTTAAGCTAAAACTCGAACTAAGGGGAAAAGTGGTGGTACTAATCACGCACTTGAGCCTCCTGCTCCCATGTGCCCTCCTAGAGGTTCTCGTGATTCCAGTAAACACGCACAATAGGTATCGACCATCCACGTAGGACCCACTCTTTTCGATCCTCAATCTCCATTGTATCCTCTGTGAATGTATCCCCATCGTCGATGCCCAGCTCTCCATGGTCAATGATGTGAGAAGGTTTGTGCATGTATCTACTCAGCTGAGATACATGGAAGACATCGTGCACCCGGTGCAACTGAGGTTGAAGAGCCAGGTGGTAAGCCACCTCGCCCACCATACTGAGGACCTAGAAAGGATCGAATAACATCGGAGTTAACTTGAAACCTTGTCTAAATCTCCGTAAACCTCATCGAGGTGTGACCCGTTGAAAAACATGGTTCCATACTCGAATTCCAGAGGTCTCCGTCTCCTATCGGCCTACGTCTTCAGTCTTCTCGTTGATGTCATCATCCTCTCCTGGATGATCTGCACCTTCTATGTGGTATCTCGTAACATTTGTGGTCCCACTAGTGCTGACTCCCTAGGGTTAGTCCAGAAAAATGATGATCTGCATGGCCCTCGTATAACACCTCAAAAGGTGCCATCCTAATGGTGGAGTGATAGCTTTTTTTTGTATGAAAACTCCACCTAATGTAAGTGATCCTCCAAACTGCGACCAAAGTCGAGGACAGAAGCACATAACATATCCTCAAGGGTCTGAATGGTCCGTTCAGTATGACCATCCGTCCGAGGATGGAAGGTGGTGCTCAGATGAAGCTACATCAAGAAATCCTCCTATAACCCCTTCCATAGCTAGGAAGTAAATCGTGCATCATGATCAGAGACAATATAAGAAGGTACTCCATGTAGTCGCACAATCTCCTTCACGTAGAGGCGTCCCAATATCTCGATTCAACACTTCTCACTAATCGGTAAAAAGTGGTCTTACTTAGTGAGTCAATCAACGATCACCCAAACAGAGTCATGCACCCTGTATGTTCGTGGAAGACCCATCGTGAAGTCCATGGATATCCCATCACACTTCCACTCGAGGACCTCTTAAGGCTGAACTAAGCTTACTGGTACCTAGTGCGCTTCCTTCACTTAATCATCTATTCTGTCAAACCCACGTATGGTATAGGAACAATAGTTGGAGATTTTGAACCCACACAGTATCCAAGAATAGTAGACAGAGCTATCAGACCCACACATGATCTAGGAACAGTAGTCAGAGATGTCGAACCCACACATGATCCAGGAACAGTAATTAGAGCATAGCCAGGCACATGGTTTCCATACAAAGCACGCTTGAGACCTGGGTGGGTACGATATAATATATGATTCAGTGGCTATATCTGATCATCTATATCTCTCTACATGATTTTTATACCTATGTGAGCTGAGTCAGTAACTTTGTGTTCTCTTCATGATGGAGATGGATTATTTGATAACATAGGTATATATATATATGAGCATATAACTATGTTGGATTATCTATTGATCTCATACCTTTTGGTTTATCCTTTTTGAATTTTGCGAGACCTTGAGGGTCTCAGGGTCCCTATTGAGTATCGTTATACTCACCCCTGTCCTAGTTATGCCAGCACCTCATCGTGTTTGACGCAGATGACGGATAATGCTAACTGAGGCCGAGAGTATTAGGACTGTACGATACCCAAAGGTGGACCATATGGCGTGTCTGTACACGGAGGAGACTGAGAGACATGTAGTTCCGAGGAGGCTAACTGTAACTACCCTTGAGGTAGGATATGTGGTGGAAAATCCAAGAGCAGCTTTTCACCTTTCAGCTATTTTTTCCTTTTTTAGTTGTACTTGTACTTTATCATTGGGTTTGTATTTCTCACCCCTTTACTTTTCAGAACTCTTTTGTTATATGGTTTTAATTAGTGTTTTGCTTCCATCTTGTACTCTGTTGTGTGTGTTTTCAAATTTTAAAGGTAATGCCTTCCCAGTTTTTGGATTTACACCTTTGGTGCTAGTCACTAGCCCCTGGCCTATGAAAGGCAGGCTTGGGGTAGTCACGACATGGGCCCCGTGGGATGGTACCCAAAGTTGGACTATACAACGAGTCGGTACATGGAAGAGACTGACGGATGTCGCCTGCTGAGGAGGATATCTGTACCTACCCTTCAGGTAAGAATTTTGGAGGAAGTCTAAGTACCTGTTTTTCCTTTCTTCAGTGGTACTTTTACTTCCAGTTCCTTGTACTTTATAGTTGGGCTTGTATTTTCGGCCCCTATTACTTTTCAAAACTCTTTAGCTTTACAGTTTACTTAGTTTTTTTATCCAGTTGTGTGATATGATTTGTGCATATGTAGGTTATAAAGGAAATGCCTTCCCAGTTATGGGGAATTACGCCTTTGTTTTTAGTCTCCATCCCCTAGCCTATGGAATGTAAGCTTGGGGTAGTCATGACATGGGCCCACTATACTCGATAGAGGAGGAGTTCTCCAGCAGCCGAGGTTTCGACTGTTCTAACTACTATTCCTAGATCCTGTGTGGGTTCGATAGCTCTGAAAACTGTTCCTAGATCCTATGTGGGTTTGACAGTTGTGATTTCTGTACCAGGATCCTAAGTGGGTTCGATAGAATAAATAATTTATTGGGTACATATAATCATCTCTAACTATCTAAAAATGTTGTATACCTATGTGAGATGAGTACGAAAATTTTGTGTTTTCCTCATGATTTAGATGGACTACATGATAACTTATTTATATGTATGAGAATATACATAAGTGGGGTTATCTGTTGATTTCATACTTTTTGATTTATCCTTGTTGGACTTTGTGAGACCTTGAAGGTCTTAGGGTCCCTACTGAGTATCTTTATACTTAACCCTAAATGGGATATGCCCGTACCTCGTTCTGTTGGATGTAGACGACGAACAATGCAAACTGAGGGTGAGTGTACCAAGACCAGACAGTACCCGGAGGTGGACTATACTACATGATGATACATGGAGGAGACGAAATGACCTGAAGTGCTGAGGAGACAATATTCACCTACCCTTCATGTAGGAACCTCAGAGGACGACACAATTTCATCATTTATTCTCTACAGTTGTACTTTCTATTTCATTGTAATTTATAGTTGGGCGTGTATTTACGGATCCTTTTTAATTTTAGTACATATTTTTATATATTTTTACTTAGTGTTTTGATTCCAGCTTTTATATTATTTTTTGTGTTTTCAGGTATTAAAGTCAATGCCTTCACAGTTTTAGGGATTTATGCCTTTGGTTCAAGTCGCCAGCCACTAGCCTATAAGAAGGTGGGCTTGGGGGTAGTCGCAGCACGGGCCTCGGGGGATGGTTGTGACATTAAAAGATTATTTTGAAAAAAGTGTACTTTTTATTGAATACATATCATCATGTCTATGAGATAAAAATTGAAGTAAAACATTTATTTTATGTTGATTTTACTAAAGTTATTTTGTATATATGTTTACTTATTTAAAAAATGATTTTTGTAAATATTTGGTTTTACTATTGTGTTTTGTATATCATTGTATTAATAATAATTTTATATTTTATCTTAATTTTTTATAATAAATTTATTATTATAAAAATTACTGAAATACCTTATCAATCATTTATGTATCTCAAGCTAAATTAATTTTTTTATTATTTAAAAAAAATCATATTAGATATTCATTTTTAGAGGAAGAGGATAAATGGAATGTAATCGATGTAGAACCAAAAAATAAATTTTTTGTTTTATAAATAAATATATGTAAATAAATTATATTATGATTTATTGTATGTCATAATATAAAATGATTCCCTAAAATCTCGGTGAAAGATATTAAAAAAAAAATAATATTAGCATCATATTCTAAGAATAAATTTTTTAATTATTCAACATAGACATATAATCTCATGTATTTTGAGTATTTTTGGTTCATTCAATTTATTTTTATTATTTAAATTTACTGATATAATGAATTATTTTGTAATTTCAATGATTTTGTTATAAATTCTCACCAATTTTCTCCATCTTAGAACCCTATAAATCTATTATTCATGACTACTTTTATATTTTCCTTTCCATACATTCAAGAGAATGTGTTATTAACTCATTTATGTGGTGATATTCATATAATAGAGCATTAAAATTCTAGTCCATAGATTATTGATATCATATTTAAATTTTAAGATTACAATTTTTATGGGGGTGGAATTTAATACATCATGATTTTAAAATAGAATTATTCTTGATAATATATTCAACATGCATCACTAATTTGTAATGAACTCTTTCATATTATTAAATATGAATAATTTAACATATCCATAATATTAGAGGATATGGATAGTGTTAACAATATTATTTAATTTATATATAGGTTCTAAACCATATAATTTTATTTACAAATTCTAATAATATATTCAATGAATATATTGTAATGTCAATTTATTCATCAAAAATATGTTTTCTTTACAAACTAATTTTTATGTATTTTTATTGGAAATTATGAAAATTAACTTCATTAAATATTTCAAAATATATTTTATATATTATAATTCATTTTTTAAACAACATATAAAAATTATCTTAGGTAATAATTTGGTATTTTTCAGAAAATATCTATTTTGTATTGAATAATGGAACACACCGAGTTTTGGAAAAACTGTTGTTTTTTAATCTATTTCAGTAACATAATGTTCCAATAAACACTATATTGATTTTAAAAACCCAAAAAATGTTATAATATTTTCATATATTATCTACATTTAAATCATCATTTTGCATTATTTAAATATAATATCTTATATAGTAAAACATATATTTTCTGAAAATAGTTTTATAGTGTATAATTATTACACATTTATATAATTAAAGTAATACCTAGTAAGGTGTTATTTAAATTAAATTTACATATTATAGATCAATAAAATAAAATTTAAATTGACCTTATTAGGTTTACTTTCCAAATAGTAAATATAATACAATGATTTCATTTAAAAATTTCATTTCCTTAAAAAAATGTTTCTTTAAATGACCATGGGTTTTATTTCAAAAAAACATATAACTAGAATGTGTGTCTAATTTAGAAAAATAAATTCCATATTTGGTATTAGAATAGTTATATTATATAATATGATAAAATTGTTTTTTTACCATATTGAATAGTGCTAAATTTAAAAATTTAGATGTCATAATTTGGTAAAAATGTATTTATCTAGTGTTAATATAAAATGATAATAGTTAAAAATGAATTAAAATATGATTAAATTGTATTTTATAGTCATATTTTGACATTATTTCTTTTGGGGTTTCAAAATGGTTCATATTATAACCCTAAGTCATGTAAAAATCATGTTCATAATTATTTAATTTAATGAAAATTCCCCGTATTTCTTCTCCCCCACTAATAAAAGTTTACCACTCATGTATACCTTAAAAACCTTAAAAACCCATTGTTTCATCCCTTAAATACCCAAATAACTTATTTAAATTCATTTTTTCACACTATAATATTTTTATTGATCATAAATCAATCCTAGAAATTCTATTGTTGTAATCCTAAAGAAGTTGTCAGCAGAAGAGGTATTAGCTCTAAACAATCGTATTCTCTTATTTATTATTTCATTTAAATAATGTAATACTAAACAAGGATGATAAAATATCATTATTATATTAAATATAATTATATCACTTTACGATATTTTATCAACCTTGAATCATCTCCTCATCCCTCAAATAAAAAACAAAACCATTTATTTTTTGTACAATGGACTCAAACCTAGATAACCAACATAATTCACTTAACATAAACACCTATTAAGGAAGGATATAATGATATATATAATGTCCGTATATCATAAATATAATATTATTATTCTTTTTAAATTAGAATATCACATATACCTCCTTATATTCCATACCATTGGATTATGACAATATCACTTCTGTATATGTTGAACTACCACCTCGCGTGGATTTGTGATTCATTTTCACATATTTTTTTTACATATAATGTAATATATATTATTTTTTTATATAGTATATTTGATAAGTATTATTAATTATGTAAAATAATTTATCACCTATGTTTATACCTCATTATTCACTGAATAAATGAGAATGTTTCTTTTGTGTATGGTGGACTACAACCACGCAAAGCAATGTGTTTTTTTATTACCACATAAAAATAATTATTAAAAATATGCTTATTTTAACAAATAACAAAATATTTCTCATTTTATGATCATTATTGAGAGTTAAAATAACACGTACCTTCATTTCAATATGATCATTGAAAAACGGAAACGTTACTCATGAATACATGCAACCTACCATCAAGAGGATTATAACATAGTTAATTATTCATATACATATTGTTTGGTTTTAAAAGTATAAATATTATCTAAAATCTATTAATATAACATTATTATTAGTATTTATATGATTAAATAATAATATCATTTACCTTAGTCATCTTACCAATGTTTTTTTTGGAAAAATGGTTCCTTAATCGTCAAAACATCTGTCATGATATTAATAATTTATGTTATATAATAAGACATAGTAATAAATAAAATAAATGGAATAGTAATATTTAAATGAATCTTAAGAGAGAATAAAATTAACATAATTTTAATATGCAGTAATATTAGGTAAAATTTCACTGAACAATAATTGATGAAAGGATTTAAATCTCTAAACTTACTTTTCTGATACACATGTTTTCTATAACCTCGTTTATTGTTGTTATTATTAATTACTTTTATATAATATCAATAATTCTTTATACTAATTGTTAAGGATGAAATTCATTTACATAATTCATGGGGGTTATAATTCCAAATTTACCAAAGTGATAATTGTTTATGCTTCAATCCCATTTTAATGGGAATTTTTAATGCTTTGATTGACATAGTAGGGAATTATTTGATCATTTTATAACATAGCACATCCATATACATCCAAATTTTTTATTAATGTTGTTTTAAACTAATGGTAAATTTCCCCCCCTTATTACTTAACATTATTATGAGTATTCTGAAACCAATCTGACATTATTTTTCTCTTTAGTCAAAATTCCATTTTTCCTTAAATCCATGTCTTCTAAAAAAAATTAAAAAAAATTATTATGATTTTTAATGTAATTTTTTCATATAAATAGTTTTACAATTAAAATTAAATAGAATAATTTTTTCTTCTTCCATAAAATGTATTTTTTATTCTTTATTACAATAATTTGAATATAATCATGTGTTTTAATGAAATTAGGATGAATTTTACCTTTACCCTATCATTAATTTTTTTTTAATTTTAATATTAATAATTTCATTCTATAGTTTTTTTGATGAAAATTATTTTAGAAATATTTTTTAAATTTTTATTTTTCAAAAAAATATTTTAAAATTTGAATGTTCATTTTCCTCAAGAATGTTTTCCAATATATTAAATTTATTTTTATCCACTAATGAAAAAAAATAATTTTTTGGAATTATTTAATGATATGCATATATTTCTCTTAAAGATATACATTTCTCAATATCTATTCCATTAATGATGTAAAATATTCAATTTTCATTATTCCAAAATTCATGCACCATGAAATTTCCATTGAATATATATAAGGTAAGATAATGTAACATGTATTATTTACATGGGAAATTATATTTTTTTAATTATGAATTATTTCCTTTTATGAAACAAATATACATGTACATGAAATGCATGTGATTGGTGTTCCTATAATGATATACCATTCCAATGAATTGATATAATTCTTTACTCTCCTAATATGTCATGTATGGGATTAGAGAATGAATATAATCCGTATTAAGGCTTCATCCACAACGTGGTGTTTTCTCAGAAATTAGCTATTAATTATTATTATATAATATCATATGTAGATGAAAAATATCTTATGATTCTATTCTCCTATGATTTTGTGTTCTTTATGTTATGCTTCCATGTGATTGAAGATTTTCCTAATCAATTATTATATCATGACATACCTATGAATCAAATGCTACGCTTCCTTATCATTATTATTTAATCACTAGTCTTTTCATATGAACCCTTTTGTCTCATTATTTCATAGGATATCCCATTTAATTTTAAGATATTTAATGTATTTGGAATCTTATTAGGCAGAATCAAACAATGATGTTTACTTTCAGCCTCATTTGAACATATTATGAACCTAGTCTTCCAAATTCAATGGTTATCAAAAAAACATTATTGTAATTACAAGAATTTAATTTTATAAATCATGTAATAATACATGTGAATTACTTGGTTCACTATACCAACACACTCACAATGAAATATTATCCTAAAATTTAATCCACTATGAATACTAAATTTGAAAATGGACTTGAAATTTAGATACCTATAATGTATTCCATTTAAACTGAGGTATTATAAAGAAACTTTTATTGGATATTCTCAAAATAACTCTACAAATAGGTAATAATATAAAAAACATCTCAATCAAACTGTTACACATTCTTATTTTAAATTTTTTATGAAGGTTTAAGCATTTTGTTAGCTGAAAAAATTCCAAGATCACTCTGGAGTATTGAAAACTAGGAATATTATAAATGATTCATTTATGGAAATTATTTGTTCCATGAAAATTAATATTTTTTAGGGTCAATGTAGACTGGATATAAAAAATTCAATAAACTATTATTATTATTTTGAAAACCTGAGTTCATGAATAATATTCGATATCAGCATTCATTTGAAAGCACTTCTAAAAAATCATGTATTTCCAACATCATTCCCACGTGTATGAAAAAATATTTTCCATATAATATTTAATCATATTGGTAGGTATAATTTAAAATAAATTATTAATAAAAAAATGTAACATTTTAATAATAATTTTATTATTATTATTTTACATTTTTTTATTTTGGTTTTCAATTTGAAAACCAAATCTTATTGATATTATATATAATTATTACACACCTAAAAATTATTAATTAAACATACTAACGAAATAAATAAACAGAAAAATAATTAATGTTATGGGTAAAATATAGTATGTTATTTTGTTTAATTGATAGAATCAATCAAATGATGTTTAATGACAAGATTCGATTTAAATTGTTTTTATAGAAGTGTTTAAGGAAATTCCCAATGATAGTTATTCAGCATACACATTGTTTGTGATAAATATTTATTTCCCAAAAAAAGCCATTATTAGTCATTATATACAGGATGAGCCACAAAGAATGCTTATAAAAATAGAGGGTATTCATAAAAGAATAGTATATAGGGACAATCTCACAAATATGGATATTCCACTAATTAATAATGTAATCTTGAAAATTACTCATCTTCCCTTTCTATATTGGAATGTTCTATTTTATAAATTCTTAATTTATTGTAGTTCATACTCAATAAAATCCTAATATAATTAATATATTTAAAATTCATATTATATTGTTTTGAATATATGTATATATGGGCTTCTACCAACATAGGAGCGAGATAATAGTTTCAACTAAAATTATTATAATATAAAATTTTGATGGATTTTTATAAATTTTTTATGTCATTCCTTAATTCCATCATTAATTCTTTCATATAATCGTATATTAAAATGTTTTCTGTACAGTTTTTTCAAGGATTTTATTAAAATTAAAATTGGAAATTTCCTTTTATTTATTATTTTAATGGTGATTTTTGGTAGATACATTATAAAAAAATTTACTTATGAATAATGGTATTTATATTGGATTAAATAAATGAGAACCATGTTTATAATGATAATCCTTGAAAAACATAAGCATAGTAAAAAGGTGTGATAACATGGAATAAATAACCATTTAAATGTATTGTATTTATTTTTTACTTTACATCCACAGATTTAGAGACATAATCTTCCCTTGATTGTTTGTCAATAGTCCCAATTAAATTTTTTATGGTTACCATGTTGTAAATATCTTATTCATTAAATAACTCTAATAATAATAATGGTTTCCAGTTAATTTTATTATTCCTTGTTGAATTCCATATTAAATTACATGTATGACATGTCAGAAATAACTATTGTAATATCTATACAATATTGTACAATACAGTTTAGAGTCAAGAACCATTAGTTTTATACATTGAGAGATAACGTTTGTATCATAGCCAAATGTGTTATTCATGGACAAACCGTTTTGAAATCATATACATGGACATATCAATGAAAAAATAATTCACAAAAAACCCTCTATGGTAATTTTTCATCACAAATATAACATTATTACTAATGAATAATACTCTTGGATTAAGAAGTTCTAAACTTTGGGTAATATATATATTCCAATGATAAATACCAAATATTAGATTACTAAAGCTAATGGTACTTGGAATAACAATATTTATTATCAGTTTAGATCACTATAATGGTGGTGGGTTAACCAACTAGATTATGTAATGGTGGGTAATGCTTTTAATTTTGTATGGAACCTCATTTTAGAGTCCGATCTAGTCTTCAATATATATGTTAAACTCTTGGGGTAAGAACATCCATTATAAGTGGTGTTGTAGTTTCATTGGATTATTTAGTATATATTGATGGGATTAATGATAAAAACTATAAAACATAAAATATGAAAATGTAAGTCGAATCCATCAATGGTAAAAACAAATTAATGAATATCTTCGACAACCTTTTTTAGTTTTCTTGGACTAGATATTGAACAAATAAGACATCTAAAATTTGATGAGTATCCTTATAAGACAATTATGGTTAATATTTAACCTCATTAATGTTAGAAGAAGGAAACATAAATTTTTTAGAACGATATACCACCTAAAATAAGATGATTGGTTGGGATATAAGACTCCTTTTTAGCGATTTAATGGAATCGTCACATTTTTTTTAAAAATAATCTCAGAATATTTTTGTCATAATGATAAAAAAGGACATGAAATGTTAATAAATGAATTAATGAATGATTTATAAAACAATATATTACCTAATAAATACCATACCTCATGAAAACAGTTAATATATGGTAGGGAGGGATTTAATTAATTTTATTGTTATATAAACTCTAATTTCATAAAAAAATATTAAATTCCCATGTATTATCGACCACCCTTACACAAAATGGGATCTATAACTATTCATAACTATATTTTTTTCAATATAAAAATTTATGATATAATATAGGGTTTCGTAACCATCCTCCTTGTATGAATTATAAAATATAAAATAATAAATGAATGAATTAATGAAATTTTCATTCTATAATGAAACCATACACATTATAATATGCAATAAATTACTAGTGGAATTTAATTAATTAAAATTGAATAATTTTATATGAAATTTCCAAAATTTATTAGTAAATTATTTCAGTTTATAATCCTAAGAGCCTATATTGTTTGTAAAATAGTACTAAAACCCATTAAGTAAATAATAAGGGGATTTAACTATGAATATTTTGACATTTGGTTATTTGAATACAGTGTAATGCTATCTTTTAACATGGATTCTTTAACCTAGAGTTAATCAATATATAAAGACCAAATATTTTGTAGATTTAAATGAACTAATTATTTTCTCTAAATTGATGGTATTATTATTTTAGTTTTCATACGGTGAATTTTCATAGAGAAAACTCATTTAATATATGATAATTAAGAAATAACCCTAAAAACAAGTAATTTTACAACATCCATTTTTACAAGTTCAAGGATGGTGTTATTTATCCTACATTATTAACTCCATATGGGGTAATCATTTTACCCATTATTTTTTAGAGAATGTAAATAAACGGAATAATACAAGGAATAGTATACAATTTTGGACCTATAACCTTTTTAACATCACTAAAATGGTTTAGTAGTTTTAGTTTTTATAATGAAAATATGTTATTGGAAATAATGATGAAAATTATTCTATATCATCAAGATATAAATATATAAAACTATATTGAAGCGCCATTAATTACAAAAATAGTTGTTTTTTGATTAATGGAAGATATTTTTGGGGATTGATGTCATTGACACTGTATATCTTCCCCTATTATTTTACTATGCTAAGATAATCAATAAAAATATGATTTTCTAAATAATTGATAGTCATGGTTACATTTTCATGAATAAATTCATCAATTAAAATACATGAAACTCACTATTTCAATTGAATATAAAACATAAATAAATTACATCCCAAAATATCAAATTGTTATGAATATAGTAAAATTTCATAATGTTTTTTGGGGAAAATGATGTGTGTGTAAGTAATTGGGGGGATACAACAGCAAATATTTAGGTAGTGTGGAGTTATCCTTGACAAGGTGATTAATCACATCGAGGATATTGAAAATTTAATTTTCTCCACTTCATTCCATACAAATAGTCACATTATGATCCTTGATGATTTTCTTGATTGTTTTATAAAATGGTTAGCTGAGAATGTTAATATCATGTATTATGGTTTGAGTCTCTATCATCTAAATCATGTAGCTTCATATTTGTTGGTAAATATTATTTTATCATATAATTATTCCTTCAATTAGTCTAGATGGTTTTATTGTTCTCTATATTTCAAGTGGTAAATTATTTCCATTAGTGGAATAACTCTAGGCTTTAGAAAAGTACACCAAAAGTGATAAATCATGTCAATTGAATAATCTAAATTAGTACTGAAATATAAAGATAATGTATATCCAATAGTTTATAGTGTCATAAATGTCATAGGATCATTTAATCAGTTAGAAATCACCGTTAAAATGAATTCCAAATCATTCCATCTATGGTTGACTATCTTTTTCACCTTATGTCACCACATATGGTTATAAATATTTTTTAAGGAATTTGGTAGGCTTAAAAAAATATTATGTATATCCATGATTAAATTATTAATCAATAACATCTCAAATGTAAACATCATCTATTTTTTCAAATTCATTATTGAATTTGTTTTCTTAAATGATAATGCGTTAGGGAAAAGCAAGATGAATTTCTAGATTTGTGGAATCCGCAAGGATGAAATAATTATTCAGAGAATTATTTAAATAATAAGAAAGATCATTTTAAAGGGAATGAAATGAATATTCCATTAAATCGTTGGAAATATTATATTATTCACTAATAAAATTAATGGGAGATACATTACATTTATCTTCTTTATTAAATATACGTTTGAATGGGGGGTAAATATAATTTTTATATTTAACTCACTAATATAGTTTTCTAATATTCATATCAATGTTTATATGAAATAAATTACACATTGATTGGTTTGGTTGAATTATATATCTTATGGTGATATTTTATTCACCATGTATTGAATTTTGATTCATATATATAAATAATAAGATGTTTAGTTTGGGAATGTAAGGGACGAGAAGGGTTTGTACATTAGCATTACAAATACTAGTTCTATCTTGGAATTCATAAGGTAGATCCATTTTCATATTGCGGTTGTGCTTTCCCCCTAGGTTGTATACATTTCCAGATATTTTCAATCCTGAAGTGAGATTAATCAATAAATATAAAACATGATAATACTATCACAAAATAATCAGATGAATCTGGATTTTTGACAATTTTATCAAAAAAATAGTATTATAAAAAATATGATAATGTACCAGAACTAGTAGTGAATGTAAAAAAATGATAAAAATATAACTATTTTAAATTAAATGTATTTATTTATTTTTATAATACATGTTGGTTTAATCAGAAAAGGGTATTCTAAATTTTTCCACTGAGTGGGTGATATTACTCATATACCAATCTATTGTACATTGTGATCTCTAAATGCTATCAATTAATCAAAAATAATATACGTTTATTACACTAAATAACCAAATATTAAAAATTATATGGTTTCTAGATCCATGTGGACTTTTCCCTCATTGGTTTATATAATTAGAAGTTGTTTTTTAAATTTATGGTGGGTGATATATGACTACTTGTTTTGAATCTGTCCAAATATTTAAGAAGCACTAATCCTTGCACATACCTAATTGAACAATTTTATCTCATTGATGATGATTTGGTGGAATTTAAAAACATCTCAAAAAATAAAATTTAAGGTCATTTTAGCCACCAATCATAGATGTTATATAGTATATCCATTCATTATTTATAACGTCAAGGGATAAATAGAATTATGTTATACTTCATAATCGTAACTCATCATGGGGAAACCCCTAAAATATGATGTTCTATTTAAGTTTATTTCATTATATAAGATGATTCCATTATGATAACATGAATAATTAGAAATTATATGAAATAAATTCACAATTTTTTTTTTACATTATAAAACATATGAATGTGAAACATAAGAAAATTATTTAACTGATCGTAAATCAAAACATGATCCTTTTTATGAATGAAGTAATGAAGATATATGTTCGTTGATTCATATATGAGAAAAAATTAAAACAATGAAAAAATATATTCAATAGAAAAAAAATTCCAATAAATAATATTAAAAAATCATACAAGATAAATAATTGGATTACATTAGTGTTCATCTACTAGGTGATCACAATGCGTTCAGACCTCTATATAATTATAGGTAACAAATGAATAATTTTATTGATGTCCACATTTACTAAAATTAGATATTTTCTATATAATCATTTCATACTGAGGAATAATATTATTTTTATTAAAATTTTACTCATAATATATTTAAGGTAATTAAATAATTTCCTAGGAATTATGGTGATTTATATTGAATAATTTTCTATCCACCTAATCAGAATCGCTAAATATCATAACATTATGATAATTAATATCTTTATATTAGATATATTATCCTTTGAGTATTCCTTCCAATTAACCTAAAATTATCACAATCATACTTATACTACCAATGTTATGGGATTATTATACAAGGGAGGTCTAATTTTCCACGCCCATATTTTATTTTTTATGTGGTCCCTATTAGGAATTATAAGATTCAATACATGTCTTGATATAATTGAAAAATTCGTATATCAATTATTTTATTACACTAAATAATTATATTTTCAAAATTTATTAGTCTATAAAATATATGGATAAATATAGAACTATTCTGCCCAATTGGTCACAATATAATTTCACCATTTAAAATGTGTTATAATCCAATAAATATAAAATATGTAAATTCATTTAAAAATGATAAATTAATGGGTTCAAAAACCACAAAAACAAATTAAATTTTTTTTAAAATGTCTAACTAAATGATATATCAATATCTGCTTTGTAGTTTTTATATATCTTCATACTACCATCAACCATATAAGAAAGAAATGTATGATCATCCCTTAAATGATACGTTGTGCCAAACGATAACCTTCTACATTACAATATTTATTCAAAAAAAATTCATCTTAGAACGATCCATTTGATAAGTTATCATTGAAAGGTGAGAGGGACTCTATAATAACACAATCACAAACTTGATATCATGTAAAAAAAGTACTTTAACTAAATTGTCAAGCAACACATCCACGAACACCATTGAATATCGTGGGTGTACCAAAACAAGGACCTCAATAAATAAATAATGTAATTCTTATAATTACAATAATAATATATTTTAATTATAATGAACTATTCAATAATAACTCTCACAACAGAACAACACATGATAGTCATCAATAGTATAATGAAAACCCCTTATCGAAGAGATATTGATAACCTCACACATAAAATGAAATGAATCTATCCAAATGATTACATTATATTTTTTTATTTTATAAATTAATAACCCCCAATTAGTGAGGATTTTCCATTATAAATAAACCACCAATACACATCACGAAAACACGTTGATCTTCCATCCTCATTAGGGGAACTAAAATCCAATAAATCTCGAGTCATCATGGATCAACCGAGGTAGTTTCAATAACATGTGGAGTGATATACAAAAAAATAAAGCATAATTTACAGTATATCATTAATATTTGGTACAAAAAATGATATATATCCCTCCAAATAATAGAATATACATAATGGGTATCTTACCACACACATCTCCACTCCGTAAAAATAGTTTTAGATGAAATCTTCCATGAAAACTATCATTGATAGGTAACAACAATTAGGGATAATCACTAGGGTTTCATATTAATAATTATATTCCCCATCGACGGACAAAAAAAATACCATCATTTCTAATAATATAGAGTCTAAAGAATCTATTGATGGTTCTAAAATATAAAAATCACAACTACACCATTTCTGATTTCGAGAATTGTTAGGCATAGAAATCCACAATGACTAATACTGCAGAAGTTATGGTAATAAGAATATAGATCCTAGCGAATTTAGGAGTGCGACCATCTCTAGTTAAAATATTGGGAAAACACTAAGATTACCCCCAACCAGTTAGTACATTTACTTCCCCAATATTTATGACTCGCATTCCACAATTACTCTCATTATAAAGAAGTGATGACCCCCACTCAAGAACATCATAACTGAAAAAGTGAACATTTTCTCACCACTACATTACTTAACAATTTTATATATAAAGTCTATAACAATTATCAATTTTAAAATATGAACGTTTTATTTGATGACATATCCAACAAAAGCACTAAGCGTTGAAGAAAACATAACTCCCATTGACATTAAGATATTATTATTTATGAATACATATCTTCAAATATTGAATAATATAAATAAAGAGATTTTATTGAGTAACATACAACACAGTGTTTATCATTCTTTACATGAACTACTATTTTTAGCATATGTTATATGCAACAATGTGTTTGAAAAAATGATATATTATTTAAGTAATATTATTTACATTGATAGGAATCACAAATAAATATGAATGGTGGTTCTAAATAGGATTAACTAAATTATGAAAATATATTGATTACTCAATTTCATTTTTTATTAAAATAATAAGAATAAAATAAGAATCATTTAAAAGGGAATGAAATGTTTTTTGGAGAACATTATTTTTCTAAAATATGGTCTCGTTGTAGTTTCCACACATTATTTAAAAATATTTTTTCCCTAATTTAGAAAATTTATATATACTAAATTAATTAATTTTTTAAATGATATTTTTGAAAATTATCATATGGTGTTTTTTGGTAGTTTTCTAAAAAGTATTATATTTTGATGAATATTGAAAAACTATTGAATTTTAAATATAAACTGCATTTCAATTTAAATAAATGAAAATGATAAAAATATTATAATTATTTTTAAAATTAAAATTATTTCAATTTTATATAAATTAATATGATTCATCAAAATATAATCATTTCTATAAAAAATATTGATATATAAATATGGAAAACTGTTTCCAATTGTTCATTTTTTAGAACCCAAAATCCCATCACATTAACAATATAATTTTAAAGTTAAAAATTTATAATTATATGAATATAATATAGGAAAGTGGATTCAATATTTTCATTTATGTTATTAGATATATCATAATTAGGAAAAATTAATTATTTAACAATAATTATGATATCATTTATTTAAATTAATTAACATTGTTAAGGTAAACAAAGATTCACTCAAGGCTTAATCTAAGGAAACACGGTTAAAAATTACCTCCCTAATTTTAAAAACCCCATTTTATAGAAATATTTCGACATTATATATCCTTTTTTTATTCAATAGAACATATTGGGTTAATTTTATTGAAGCAAACATTAGTATTCTTGAATCATTTAAAAAAATCAATCAAGTTCCACTCACAATACTTATAAATATCCACCTAAAATCCTCTCTTCCTCATAAAATCACACCTCATTTGATTTTCAAATACCTACAAAAATAACTTCCCAAGACCTATTAACTAATCCTAGATAATTATTATGGGAATAAGTCCAACATAAGAAGGAATTAGGGAAAACCAAAGAAAGGCCCCCAACGATGAGGTATTGTTCGTCAATAAGAGTTCTTATTTTATTTCATATCCAAGCAATTAAATTCATTTCAATCTATGATGATATAGTATATAAGTATCTTATATAATAATTAGGTCATTAACTATAACCATATCCACTCACATTAAATGGGTTATGAAATCATCATTTGTGTTTATGGCGGACTACCACCTCCGGAACTAATGTCGTACATTTCTACACAGCCACATTCTGTGGTTTGGTACGATGATAGATATAAAGAATATATATGGTATTTAAAACATATTTATACCTTATTTGTTATTATATCTTATTTATATATATCTTTTTTACTCTCCATTACTTAGTATATAATATTATATTTCTCATGTGTATGGAAGTATAATGCCTCACGAAGTGATGTGATTTTATTTTCACTATCTTCTACAATGGAATGTAATAAAGATAAAGAGATGATTATATGTGATATAAATTAAATTATTCAAACTATAATGGCATATTTTTCATTCTAATAAGATAATATATATATATATATGTGTGTGTGTGTGTAATTTTATGAGTCCCCACATTAAACATTAATTAATCTGGACTTAAGTCAATAATTTTACATTAATTCACATCAAGGATCATTTCAGGTATGGAGATTTAAAGAATTATGTCAGAAATAATATATAATATATTAAATATTAAAAGTAGAAACTTCCAGTCACTGCCCATTTTTTCATAAAACAAAACTTTTAAAAAAACATTAAATCGTTTCATGTTCTAACATCATATCTTTTCCCTGATCCCATCCATGACTCTATTCTACTTTATGTGATGTGAAATACATTTCAAAATATGGTATGATAATAAAACCTTAGTAAGGGATATATAAATAATGAAACTATTAATCTTCGGATAAAATGAAAAACATGATTAATTTATCATAAAGTAATACTTTTCACCGTTAAGAATTAATAAATATACATCACTGAAGATAAGCCCATTACATACCCTTTTTCCACAATAATATTACCGTAATTCCCATAAAATGTAACATAAATCATAGAATGGTAACTTGGAAAGTAAACATACTTAAATAGAATAACCATACGGTCAACTTCCATACATATCACTAAATGGAATAATCATACAACCTAATTTCATACCAAATGCATTAGAGGTTATAATTTAACCACCCATCTATGGTTTATCACCGAACTAACCTTCATTTAGTTTATCACGTAACCACCTGCCATTGGTTTAACATGTAACCAGATGTTAAATGTATAAGTACAATTAAAAAATCAAGACACATAAAATATTCTAATTATCAACATATCACTAAAAACATTTCATTTTAAATGACAATAATTAATTTCAAGAAATTGAAATATTAAATTCATTTCAAATACCATTTTCAATAATAAAATATGTATAATTGTATATGTTATTTATTTTTCCTTTTAAAATCATTATGGATAATTAAGGATTCCATATATAAAAAAATTCCATACAGAGACGGAAAGGTTGTTGTCACCATATAGGTTAAAAAAATTTCTTTTGACATTTATTGAACCGTTTCATAGAAAATACAATTCAATTTGAATGAAAATATAATTGAAAGGTGTTTATTATACTCTTTATAAAATTAGGTGCTTTATATTATCAATATATATTTATTAATGATAGAAGATTGAGAGGAAGTCCCTTACTTTGCATCTGACCCATCACACATGTTTCTTGTTCTTCCTGAAAAATAAACTTATATTAATTTATATTTGGTTCAAAACCATTTTATAGTTTATTATACCTTTTATATCACTTATTACCATGTTATTAAAATTTTATAATTATTTAGGTTTTTATTGGTAATTTTTTGATATTAGTTACTTGAGTTGAAAATGAACTTGTTATAATTACAAAATGTCCATGTGGTTAGAATTAAATTATCACGAGGATAATGTTAATGATTTATATATCAAATATATATTATATATCTAATATATATTTATTTATAATATTCCATAAAATTTGAATATAATAAATGTAATGCAATGATAATGGAGATGGTAAGTCGTACCTACCCATGAACATTATATTCATTTCCTTTTCTTATTTTAAAGAATGAAAAATAAATGATAGATATGCATAATATAATTAAAGTATAATTTTATGTTATATACATATTAAATAATATCATTAAAACCATCATTCATATGTCCATGTATGGCATGAACATGTCTTATCCCATTTAGGGGATGTAGTTCACACATACTCAAATGAAATTATAGTATTTATATATTATGGAAAGCATAAAAGTATGATTTAAATAAGTATACATAATAATTATAGAGAAAATAAAAATATAATATATATCATATATATATAATTCTATCATAAATTCTACCATGTGAGGTGGTAGAAGATAATTGAACAACATCGTTTCTTGAGGCAATATTTCACCGTCAACAAAAACAGTATGTTTTAAATATATTAAATGGAGGTGTGTGTGAGTGTAGATAGAATACATGGAATAAAAAATCCTATTATATTGAACTTACTGGTTTTGTTATAAAATAATTAAATAATGCGAGTTTATGTGGTTGGGGAATGGAAAATAAAGGCAAGAATCTTTAGAGAAGACATTAACTCAAATCAGGTAACTCCTTTTGATTTAGTCAAAAACTCTTCTTAATTTTTTTATTGAAATTTCAATGATTCTAAGAGGAAAATATAGATATTGGGAGCTTATTTGGGCTCAGTTTGTACAATTCAAGGGGCTTGTGATGTCTGATGAAATGGTTATTGCTGATGCACATTTATAACAGGGAGGAGGGGCAGTTAGGAAGGTATTGAAATATTATTTTATTATAAAATATTTTACCATTTAAAATGGTAAAAGTATATTTTATTTCAAATATAATATATTATTGGGTCAAAATACTCTCAACCAATACATTTTAGACAAGTCTAGGTTACAAATTTTACCTTATCATTTAACATTAGCCCTTAGTTAACTAATTTTACTCTTACCATGTCTTATTGTATATTCACACTATATGATTAATGTAATTGCAATTAAATTCCAATAGAGCCCCATGGGTATAATTAATGAAATGATAAAAATTATCTACTTAATTTTTCTAAATCATATATTTTTAGGACTATTATATCATTTAATAAAAAAATATTTCTTTAAAAATACATTTATTATATTTTTTATACTTTCCATATCATGAATTTATAAATATCAATAAAGAAGTTATTATTTCAAAAAAACATAATCAATTTAAATATGAAAACTCATAATCATTCATAAAATTATTTTATAGCACAAAAAGATTAAAAAAAGTTATTTTAATATTTACAATCTAATTTATTAATATCATTCACTAATAATGTATTCACTACATCATCACTGTGTCCAAATTATATTTATTTATATAATTTATAAAAATTATAAATAAAATACCATGATTTATTAAATCTTTTTATATTTTTATTCGTTATTTATAGTTGAATTGATCACATATATATTCCCATATAATTGTTTTTAGTAAACATACATGTTTATGTTATGTTTTTCTTTAAATTAAATTAATTATTATAAAAATCCATTTTCAAATAAAAGTGGATCCATGGTTTCCCAATGTCAACTCTAAGATTAACATTGTAAAATGTTTCTCATCAAATAGAATTAGGACATGTTTTAGTGTAATTTAACATGATTATAATACAATATTTTAACATTATCAACCAGATTTACCCTTTAACTTTGGTAAATTAAATAATTAATGACGATTATTTTTAAAATTTATAAAAATAAAAGTTACCGAATTACAAGATATGGACTTCCTAAATCCAAATATGGAATCAATTTTTCCAAAATCAAAACACAATATTTTCAGAAATTAATTAAAAATTAATTCTAATTGTAAAAATCAAAAAGGGTGTTTTTAAAAAGTAAAAACTACCAAAAGATTGTAATTTGTTTCTGCCCAATTTAAAAGTAAAATTACATTAAATGAATAAAATTGAATTAAATTGTAAATAAATAATCCAATTATACTTTCAAACAAATTAAAATTATAATATAACTATATAAATAAATTAGATTAAATGGTAGTTTTGAATTAGAAGGCTGTATTTTTCACTATTCAATTAAAAAAGAATATTATAAAAAACCAAAATTTCATCAAAAGTAAATTTTGATATCGTACTACTAAAACATATTTTTATTTTTTCAAATATAACATAAAAAAGTGACAAAAATAAACATGAAAATGAATCTCAATCAAACGGTGTTAAATCGACCTTTTAAAGAATATAAGAATATTTCATGCTTATAATTGTATTCATCATTATTTTAAACATCTAAAATTTATTAGATAAATGTAAAGGCATTTAACAAACATGTATAATAATATTTTAGTTAGTTTTTTTTCATTCCAAAAAATTGGCAATGTATTATCTAAAATTGAAAATAATAATATTTTTATATTATTTCTGAGTATAACTCAATGTTGAGTGCAATGTATCATTTTGGAGAAACAAGTTGTCTCTTTTTAAATGAACTATTTGAAATATCATGAATTTTAAAGAAAAATTAATATTTAATTCACAAATATTAATTAAAATTAAAATTTTATATTATTTATTTACTAGGGATGTCACACATTTTATTTCAGAACTTTTAACTCATTGAATGATAATAACATTGTTCATGTATGTGTGCACTACCACCTTCACGAAACTATGTGAATCTCTTCTAATCAGCACACCAAATGGATAATTTGTAAATTTATATTTAATTAATTAATATTGAATTTATTATTTTATTATAATTTTATATTTTTAAATTAAAACATAACTCCTTTGAAACATTACCATTGGTTATTGAAAACATTACTCATGTATACCTATGACTTATCGTCTTTATGATCACAACATAATTCATCTCTCAAAACCATCATTCATGATATGTATTAAAATTATAATTGATATATATATTTATATATATATATATTACTTAATTATTATTATTATGCAGAACATGAAACTATTTAATCTGATTAAGAATAAGATATTTAATGATGAAACACTTTTTAAAATATAGGGAAATTACCAAATGAAACAATGAAAGTACTGAAATATTATTAATGAAATAATGAAAAGATATTATAAAATGATAATATAAGATATATAAATATAAATATTTTTTTATGTTTATAACCCCTGTAGACAAAAAGAGTAGAGGTAAAATCATGTTCAACTAAAATGAAGCATCAGAGAATGGCGTATGTCTCAATTTCCAAACATTGAGGCATATTGTAATATTATTCACCCGATTTCAATTATATGGTGTATATAAGGACAATTTTACATGTAATATAATTTATCATTAATAATTCATGGTATTTTAATTTTCACATTGAATTATTCCAATCGGGTGTATTTCACATATGAGTTACCTTGTTGTGAATAAATTTATAACATAATTTCTTTTTATTCAGTTATATTACTTCATCTATATCACAAATAATCAATAATTACATTTTAAATAAATTTTAATTATATTATAATTTATTTTCACTTGATTAATGTAAATTTAAATTTTAGTCATATTTTAAATTTGTGGAATGATTCTTACATCAACTTTGTGATTATTATTTGGGTTTCTTTTATAATCTCATTCTCATTGAGGTTATTTATAATTCAATTTTAGTTGGTCGAAATTATATGCAAATTTTATTATAAAGATATTTAATTTTCTAATAATGTGTTTCCTCATGACATTTTATGGATACTGAATTACTTTTCCACTCATTGGTGATTAATGTAATTTAGATAATATATTTTACGAACCTATGGCTAAATTTTTATCTTCACTTGGAAATGTAATTTCTACAGAAATATTATTATTTTTTAAATAACTAATTAATTTATTAATTATTTATAAATTATATTTTTAACCATTTTTACTTATTCAGCAAAGAAATAATGTAATCTTATTGTTGTTTTCCAAACAAGAAAATTTTCCATCATTTTTTACAATACACAAGGAATGATCTTTCTAGCTTGTATCACATGCATAAAATTTCCCACCATTAAGATTTTCATTTATATGAAGGATACCTTAAAAGTCTATAAGGTTGTTTTAAAATAATTTTTTTCCCTAATGTTATATAAATTTAATGTTTTTAATGTTATTTTCATTGGAATGGATTTTTAAATTTTTTATGTTTTAGAAATATTATTTTCAAAATGAAATGGATATTTTCATCATGAATTTCTTAAAATATATTGTTATTGTTGTATTATTAACAATGAAAAAACCATTAATTATTACCATAATGGGGATATGTTGTATTAATTCCATCCTTATTATCCATATTAATAGTTTTTGTTTATTTTTACCAAAGTGAGTATTGACATTCACATATTTAATTAATTATTGTATTTATTAACATTTATATGAAATTTTTAGTTTCATATGATCAATATTCATTAATGACTCCTTAAATATTGATTTTACTTATCATGGATTTGATTATTTATTTTTTTGAATCTCATTCTTGGTATAGTGTTTTATATTGAATTTTATTATATTAAATGGAGAAATATAGGTAAATATGTATACTATTATCAATAATAATATTTTATGTCTAGGAATGTTGATAAATAAATTAAATAGATTACATGATATTTGATTATTGTTTTGGACCAATAGTGATGGGTGTGGACCAACATTAAATATACCCTAGTTTTATGAGCACATCTCTTGATGAAAAATAAGTATAATATCATTCAATGATGTTTTACATATAGTTTAATCCTTCATGTGAAAGGTATTAATGATAAATGTTTCATGTGAATAAGAGATAACATCCTATAATTATGTGTTTCCTTTATTTAGAATATAGATATTATTATCCATGATATTTTTTCATTGATATTACCTCTCGGATTATTTATTTCATATTTATTTCTTAAACGAAATTCAGTTTCAATTATTTAACATTCCTTGAGGATTATTTAATATCCAATTATGGTATATATGGATTTATTAAAAGGAATTCATTTTTTTATTTATATTCTATATTGATTATTATCCAAGAAATTTTCAAATTAATATTATCAATATTTTCACATGTTTTTATATATATTTATTACATGTAATGTGTGTAAAATTATTTTCAATTCTATATTAATTATTCTTAGTGATTCATGATATCTTCCATTTTACATACCCATTAATGATCATTTATTATCATACTAATTTTTTATATTTTTTCTGGAATCTATGAGGTGAACTATGACTTATATTAATGGATATA
The DNA here is from genome assembly GCA_963277665.1 of Viscum album. Lineage (NCBI taxonomy): Eukaryota > Viridiplantae > Streptophyta > Magnoliopsida > Santalales > Viscaceae > Viscum > Viscum album. Next base: position 1,311,531,051 of record OY728126.1, on the reverse strand, counting down.
CAAGATAAGTTACTGAAACTATAAATAAAAATATTTTGTAATTATATTTAATATAATTCAAAACTCCTGTATGTTTATAGCTTGAAAATAATACTACATTATTCTATCTATAAAAATTTATTCCTTATATCTAATGACAATGTAATAAATTAGACACTAGATCCATGTTACTATAGTCTTGATCACAACAATTGGTATTAAAAAGAGTTTAGTAGTTACCATGGGAACAATATTTAAGAAGTTATATATTAGGGAACATAAACCTATGATAGAATTTTAGGATATGTATGAAAGAACATCCTAATGTATTTAGTAATGGTGATTTTTTTGTATTTTCCTAGATATACACTCCTATATAGATAATTTTTGTGTATTTTAATCTACCATAAAGGAACCATGCATTAATAAATCCAAAAGGGCGCATTTTTTATGACCATCTAACTAAATATTTCAAGAAAAAGAGACTTACTGTCCAACTTGTTTGACCCTCCATTGAGACGTTCTTATGATAATTGACATTTTTATTAGAAACCATTATCAAGAATATGAAAATATAAATAAAATTAATCACATCTTATCTACATACAATGTGTTAAACATGAAAAATATATCATGATATAGAACTATTATAAATTATTTAATTGTATATCAACTATTGTTATTGTTTCAAAAAATATTCATTTTTTATGTTAATATACAGAACTGGATAGAAGCTTTCAAAAATTAAATATGAAGGAAATGATTGTGATAAGAGAACCCAAATAGGATTAGGGATATATAAAATCATATCATGATTATATATAATATGTTGTCACAAAATATAAATAAAAACCTATAAAATAACAAACGTAAAGACTCAACAAAAATGGAACTTATAGAGTCTTCTAGGAGGTGTATTCGAAAAGAAAATGGAGTAAAGGAGGATATATGTACTTCATTTCAATAATGTAGAAATATCCTCCCATGAAAAAGTCTAAAAGGAGTAATATAATGTAATTTTTGAGTATAAAATAATGTAATAATAGAAATAATTTTTGATGAAAAATGAAGATCTTGATAGAAGGAATTGAATATCATTATAGGGATCCATTAATAGTTTGTTTCCATAAATGAGGACAAACATTGAGTTATTGGAGTCAATCCCCTCTTATAAAAGATAAAATTTATACTAAAGAAAAAATGATGTCTATATAAAATTGATGATATATTTATGTAGTGAAGTTTTTACTAAAAACCAGAGTAAAATATATATTTAATAGTCAATGTTATTTCATAGATGTCTATCATAATTCTTACAGAATGTTTTTGGAATTATATTATTATGGTATTAAAAAATGACCACCCACATCCAACAAAAATATACATTACATCTAAAAATGATATAGGGACTCAATCCATGATTTATGGTTGATAAGGGTTAAACTACTACAATTTATCTACCTGATTTTCTCATTAATATGTAATTTTTTTTCTAAATGATTTGAAAAATTCATATTAATGATGAAAAAGTGAACTTATATTTAAGGTATAGAAATTAATTTATTAAATTGGAAAATATTCGAACCATATTTGATATAGGAAATATGATTTTTTATATAGAAAAAAAAATCAACTATTTTATTGATCTTGTGATTCACTAAATGAAATATTATTTCTTCATGAATAAAAACAAACTTTTTGATTTTAATTCCATGGGCTATGTAATTATTTGGAAATTGATCAAAATAGAAACAGAGGATAAAATTACTCTTATGAAATAAAAATGAAATATATTTTTATATTTCCTTATATACATAATCATTATAATAATTCATTGACATTAGTAAAATTTTATTGAGAAAGAATTTATCTCAAAATACACTCATATCCAATAAATCAGATTGTATTTAATATAATCATATATTTGTGGTTATATGGCCCTTACAATTTAATTGATTGATAAATTTTTTAAGATCAATGACATAAACCACTATCTAAAATTATTTATGGTATTTTATGTCTATATCTTCAGATTCCACCAATGTTATCTTATGTTGAAATATAGCAATATTTCATTCCATAAGACTTTTGAACTTCACTATATATCTTATTAAGTGGATATTATATTATATATCTTTGTGTTTTGGATTTAAAAAAAATAAATTTAAAATATTAATCAATTGAATTCAGATAACATGGTCAAATTTCAAGGATGGTATTTATTTATGGTGGACATGATATTAAATCATGAAATTATAAAATATAGAAAATGTATTTAATAACACAAGTTACATTACACACCGTTATTCGAATAAAATATGACACCCGAGCCTTTCTGATATATTCATTTACAAAAAATTAAATCACTTTAAAAGTGTGAATTACACACTAAAATGAGCATAGATTATGTTACATGAAACACAAAGAATATCTTTCATTACATATATCACATATTTTAGTTTGGATTATAGGAAACATTGAGTTTAAAATAAATGTGAAATTTGACTAAAATATAAATATTTAACGTGATAGTTAAAAACAAGAAATTAAATTTTCAAGAATTAATTTTAGTAAATAAATAAAGAAAATATATATTATACACATATTATTCTTTTGTTTACTGATTATTAATAAAATAAGAATCAGTTAAAATAAATTAATATTTTCACAAACAATTTTGTTTTAAAAAATTTGTTTAGCAATGAAATACACACATATTTTAAAATTAGTTTTTAACTAAATTATTGTATTTATTTAATTGAATGAAATTTATTTTTTCATTCATCTTCTCAAAATTATTCTAGGTTTAATTTATTATATTATTTGGATTATTTTCATATTTAAATTATTATTGAAAAATACTATATTAAAATTGAAAACTATTTTTTATTTGAATTATTTAAATTGAAAAAATTTATTATAAAATTTTTTAAAAGTAAATTTTTATACATTATTTAGAAATAAATAATATAAAGTTCATTATAAAACTTTTTCATGTCTAAATAAAATATAAATACATTAAAACTTTTTCCAATTTTTTTAAAATCTCAATTTCTATTTGTATCCGTGGGATTAAATTTAAATTGAATTTTGATCATCTTGGGATTTAATTTATAGAATTGTATTATATATTATCATTCATAATATCAAATGATTTTTAATATGTTCTACATAATATTTTTACCAAAATGAATTTTGAAATCAATAAAATTAATTACCACAATTACAGTAAAAATGTAATTATCGGGGTTTTAAAAAAAGAAAATAATGGTTTAAAATGACCAAAAAAGAGTAAAAAACACATTTTATATGATATATCAGAAAATAAAATTTATAGTCTACAATATCCCAATTTTTCTTGTTTCGTGATAAAATATTTTTTTATTGAATCATTTCAAATAAATATTGGTGTGCCACTCACCTCCCTTATAAATAGCCACCCTCTCTCGTCTCTTTTTCATACTGTAAATAATTTTTTTTATCATCCATTACCTACCAAAACAACATTAAAAAATTAAATAACTCATCCTTGAATACTTATTTTGCATATAAATCTATCCATTTATGGATTTAGTGCAATCTTAAGGATGATACCGAGAGAAGAGGAAATATTCTTCAATGCGCATCTTTATTTTATTTCTCTCTTCAAATCAGTAAATAATTAATAAAACAGAATGATGTAATAATGTAATTATTTCAAATATACTTGTATTTTTTAATAAAAATTTCAGGACCTAAAACCATATCCACTTCCCTGAATTGGGATACAAAATCATAGGTCATGTGTATGAGAGACAACTACCACACAACCCACTATGAATCATTTTCTCATTACCTTATTTCATTGTTGTTTATAATGATTGATATAAAGTATATGTATGATATTTATAACATATTAATACCTATGTAGTCATTAAATCACATTTATATTTTCAATTTCCATTCTGAATGGTATAGTACAATATCACTCATGCATATGACAGGCTACCACCTCGAGAAATGAAATGATTCGATTTTGAATGACAGAATACATTGAATGTAATAAACATTATATTATTTATTATTTTTTATATAAATTATGAAGTTATTCCATTTTAGGAAATATTTATCATTATGAAAATAATATATATATATATATATATATCATTTTCTTCTTTAAATTTTTACTCAATGAAAAATGATAATGTCGGTTGTGTATATGTGGACTACTACATTCACTGAATGAAGTGAAATTATTTTTCATCTCCTCACCACATGGATGTTATTTGTTTGTTTTTATAAAAAAATTATATGGTCTTTATATTTTTTATATCATTATGTAATTTATAAAATATTACCCACCAACATTTCATAAATATCATTCAGAAATGATAACATTACCCATACATACGTATGACTGAACACATCCTTGATCATATCATAATTCAATTCTCAAATCCATTACTGATTATTGGTATTAAAATAATAACTAATATATATATAATTATTATTTCATTATTATTAATCTAGATATGAAGAAACAATGTAATATGTGCAAGAATTAGTCCTTTAATGACTAATCATTTTTGAGAATATGGGGACATTTGAACCCATGACAATGTATGTGGTGAATGATTATCAACAAACTATTTATATGATGATGTAAAGTATCATATATGATATTATAAAAATTTATATGATTATTTTATAAGATGATATGATTTTTGAAAACAACAATATAATGATTTATTGCATTGTCATGACCCTACCCACATCTGGGCATAAGACACAATGACATCAAGCCTGTCTCCATAGGCTAGGGGAAGACCTCCAGTTCCAAGGGAATAACTAACCTATAGACCCCATTTACTATTTACATGTATGAAAAAACACATCGATAATGTTGCAATACTGCATATTGGATGACTAAAATATTCAACACTTCTATAATGTAAACCAAGCATGCATAAACCTATAGATAGATAACAATGTAGGTAGAGTAATTTATAAGTAAAGGGAAAGAAAACCATCTCACCTAGAAATATATACTAACCTGAAAAACAAGAAAAGTAAATAGATAAAATATAACCTTGTTTTTGAATCCCAAGCAACATCCACCCTACGCAATCCAGGAACCTAACATCCCAAAGATCTTCTAAAGTCATCATTAACATATATTTCTTCGACATAAGAAATGAAGCCTATGGGAAATCACATTTAGGGGTGATAATACACATAAAAATTATAAATCCATAAAATCAAAAGAGGGTAATGTATGATATTAATCAATATGGAAATAAATTAGATAGAATATATAGTGAAAGAGAATAGCTCAACCAAAAATCAATAATGACGGTAAGATCGTACAAACAAAAGGGGATAAACCCGGTGATTAAATGAACTACCCATATAGTCTTTTCATGAAATATAAGAAGGTTAGAATCATCAATCCAGTTGTTTTTGAACACATAAATCCTATCACATACACCATGAATCTTCACCTCTAATGGAAGAGGAATAACTAAATCCATGGTGTGGATATAGAAGAATAAATATATGTTCAGTCAAAGAAGGCCAAAATATAGAGTATGTGGATCCCCACCTCACAACTCAGACCAATAAAAAGATTATATTATAGTTTTGAAGTTCCATAAATGATTTATAGCATCTCACATATATATTTAGAATTAACCTTCCATTTAAATCCATTCCTTGTCATAATTCTTCATAGTTGGGGGCCTCAAACTCTAAGTAGGGAACCCATTCTCTCATACACAAGGAAGATCCCACTACTATAGAAAACAAGGGAATACACTTCCTAACTCTATTGGAGGGTAAAATATAAAATCATGTAGGAACTCCACTTCCCATAACTACTATAGGATACCTCTCATAAAGGTTGTCGAGGAAATCCACTACATATCTTGGTTGGAGGGAACCACTCAGAAGGATTATCAAGGAACACCATTCTCTATACCTTATGGAGGCTACCATTATAAAATAATGTCGTGTAACCTAATTACCCATCCCTACTAGGGTTACCACTATAAATTTTGTTCAAGGAACATCACTACATATACCCACATGAGGGTACCACTCTAATAAAGTCATCATGAAAATCCATTGACCTGCCCTACTAAAGGGAACCTGTTGGAATGGTCGTCGAGGAATTCTAGTACCCAGTCATGATAGTGGGTATAAATTGGAATTGTAATTGACGAACACCACTATACAACCCTTCTAGTTGGTACTACTCAAAAATATCATCATGGAAATATGCTTCCCAGCCCTGTTATATTTTACCACTCGTAAAGGTCATGGTGATCTTGCATGATCACTACCTTCATCTAGAACCGCCTCATTTGGACTCATTCCCAGAATATTTTACATTATTTATATAAATAAAAACTAATGGAACCATCATTTTCTATGTGTAAAAACACTAATTATAGGATACTCTCATGAAAAAACCCATGTTTCAATGAAATAGGCACGAATTATTTAGGTATCTTAAAAAGAGTTCAACAAGTACATAGTGTGTGAAGCTACACACAAGGTGTGTGGTCCAACTACACTTTGTGGATGTGTCTTCATCAAGAACATGGTTTCATCTCATGTAATATTGCATGAAGTGTTTGTAACTATATGGCATGTCTCAGCTAACATAGACTGGGACTTGCCAATATGTTTAGGTCTATGTACAGGATCTGATGACTGTGTGCTCGAGCACACAACCATTTACTTCTACATGGGTTCCCACCCAAATGACATATCAAATAGTTTGAACAAATAGAGAAGAGAAACATGGAATGTAAGAGGATTACACATTTTTTCATCATTATGTTTTCCAAAATCCTAGTAACTTCCACTAAGGGTGCTCCACGTTGTTTGTTCATGCAACTGCAAATCCTATAATGATGTTTTTTTCCAATAAATCCAAAATCCAAAACTCATTCCAAAATATGGTGTTGATGCATCAGATCCATCTATATATTTATATGAAAAAGTTTGATATATCAAAAATTTCCATTTTTTGCATAATTCATTGTAAATTATTCTATATTCCCATATGTGTATTTATCCACTTGTTCTGTTTGTCATAGATCCTTCAATCATTGATTTATTGATCATAAAATCATAAAAAAATCAATTTCCAATGAATCCATTCCTGATATAACACTGATTTTTTGATGTATTCTTTAAATTATATTTCATTGGGTTTCTGGTGTTCAGATCAGGCAAGGTAGTATTCGGTAATGTTAAACAAGTAATAAGGGGTCCAACCTATAAATAAAATGAAGAAACGATGTGGAAAATCACTAAATAAAGTTATTTATTAATCATTAGAAAATATTTATTTTATGATGATAAAAAATAGACATTCATGGTTATAAAAAATCAAATATAAATAAGTTTTTTTACCCAGGTGCATGCAGTTGTACATCAATTGGAAGAGATCCAAGAAAGATGATAGATCAACTCAATTAAATTAATAAATTGGTTAAAATAACCAATTGAAGAGTTAAAAAATGAATATATATTTTTTGTTGATAAAGAGATATTCTACCAATGATTGTCAAAAGCCATTGCATTTTCTCAATCATAATGTCATCTGAACCGATGTATTGTTTTCAATTGATGATATCCTCCCACAGAATGAGGAAGAAGATAATATTTTTTGATTTAAGGGATATAAGGCTAATCCTAGTATAATCTCGGTTGATGTAAATTTATATAATTAATTTATGTCTAATTTAGTAAATTAATTAATATAATAGTCTATTATTTCACTAAATGTACCTCTAACATGTGAGGAGTCCAAATGCCCTGCAACTAAACAATTTTTATGATGACTATGGTAAAAAAATGCATTCTAGACTCAATCATGGTTTCATATATTTGATATTAAAATCTATATAAAATTTATGATTTTTATAATTGATAATTTGTGCACACAAAATATAAAATATATTTGAAATTTGATAAAATAAATTCCATGAACATCGGCCATCAAAATCCACATCATCTGAGTTCTTATCTATGGAAATATAAATAACTATTTTAATGTTATACACATAAAAAAACTTGTTTTCAAATCATTTCCTCATTTAGGTATTATTCCATGAATATAGAAACAAGGATAAAAACATGGGGAAATGATCCAGAAAGTTGTTATCATGCTCTGAGGAACTCTCATGCATGTTCTTGGGCTGCCACAATATAAGTACAAAGGGAATGTTTCTTCCACAAAGGAACCTCTCCAGTCAATCCTTGATCACCGCTAGGTGATCTATAGTAGATTATTCATCATCTAATTCAATTTTTCTTCACACAATGATTTGTGTGGGGTCATGCCCATATCTTTTCAACTATGACACATGGAATATGTCATTCAACCACTGTATTTGTAGATGTAGGGTGAGGTTATTAGAAGCCTCACCAATGAACAACACTATCTCAAATGACCCGATGGACCTCATGGATAGAATGAATCCATTAATGAACCTCCTCATTCATAATCATTAGTAGATTGTCAAGATAATTTTTCTTCCCTGCTCAAAACCCACGAGACTATGACGAAAATATGTATATGAGATTTTTTAGATATGGGATATCCACATTCTCTGATGGTTGACATGGAATATATCTATCACCACCAAAAAATATCTAGGACTACAAGATATGTCTCACATATATCTTTATAGAACAATTTTGACCAAAAGGGTCTCTCTTATATTTCATATAAATCATCAATAATAATGGTAGAGTGGTTGGTATTTTGTACATTGACTCTAACAAAGGTAGGTGATCCTCCCTACACAAGATGAATACTAACACAGAAGCCCTAAACATATCCCCCAACATTGGGATTGTGTGCTTGGTCTTCACATTAGTATAGGGGTGAAAGGTTATACTTATCATTATTTGGGTCTCAAATATATACAAGATTCCAATCCACAACTATGATGTAAACATTAATCATTATCATAGAAAATATTTATGGGAACCCCATGAAGCTGAACAATATATTATAAAAAATGTTTCTCAAAAATATCTCATGAACTCATCTATGCGATGGAAATTAAGCCTTATAGATTCATCAATTTTTCAACAATAAGAGACCTAGAATCATGGACCATAATTGTGTGAGGAAGACCTGTGAAAATGTCTGGGGATACTCTATCCCATTTTCAGTCCTAGATTTCAAGGGATACAATAATACAACAATAAATTGTCACCCATCCTACCCCATTTTATAGGTGAGGCATCAAGCGATTAAATCATATATTATTTGTCTTGTTCCATGCCACTAAAACTATCGTTGATGGTCTCGGTACATATTACCCTCTCTTATATGTAAATCTAGCGGAGAAGTGTGAAACTCTCACATTACTTCCTCCTACAATGTGACATGGACCGTCATATATCCATGGAAAATGAAGACATGATTAAATCATTTAGAATATCCATATGGTGATTATGATATGGATATATGATCACAAAATACCTCATAGTAAATGACTTCTAACGAAAACACTATAACATGCTCGATAGAAAGATGTTTCAACACTATAAATGCAATCAATATATACCCTCATGCTTTACTTGGTTCAGTTGAAAGGAGGACAAATACTATGAATTCTGCTGCAGTAAGTTAAAAAGGGCCATCAATGTAAAGAATATACTAAGACAATTACCGTTCCTAGAATATATTCCATCTCAATGTAATATTCCTATAGGAATACTAATTGGCATTGTTGTCTCCTGTTTGGGTCTATTTGTGTGAAGACATACATGATACTCTGATGGTATGAGTAAATTAAAAAGTTCATCAATAGAAGGTAGTACCTCCACATAAGTAGGGTGAAGACTAAAACTACTATTTATAGGGATTGAGTCACATATTAATTATTGCGGGGTCTCAACTTCCTCTACATGTATGTAATAACTATCCACTAATGTATGAACTAGGTGCCAAACCTGTCTATTGAGGAATCATAACACACTGAGAACTTCATGAATCCCTATATTAGTCCAAATATTATAGCACTCATTAGACATTGTAGCATCACTTCATATGGAATTTAGAACTTCTCATACTCTGTAAATAGCTACCCTTTCTAGGACTAGGTAGTAAAATAGATGTAATTATGGAGAAATCTTTCACAAACCTCATGTAGTACACTACCTAGCCAAGAAATATCCACACCTCTTAAAATCTCATTAGTGGTTCCCAAGAAACAAGTAATTCAATCATAAGAGGATTCATGAATATACCATGATCAGGAAGGAATTTCTAAAAAATGTGGACCTCATGATTCTAGACCTATCGCATCATTGGATATTCATAATGATGGATCTCTAAAGGAAAATTTTGTTCCTTAGGTAAGTTGGATATATGATCCTCCTCTGATGAAGATTAGAAGAGTATGTTGCCGATGATGAAAAAAATAATATCGGGGCAAGTATGGATGGAAAAATTCATTCCTCAATGATGCCAATATGATGAGGGTATTCTTTACACTAATATGTATAACTAGGAACTTATAGTATCTATAACAACATTGACATTACATATTTGTAATGTATTCCTTGAGAACCCTAAAATGGTGGTATACAGACTTGAGATTGATATTCAAGAACCATATAATGCATTGAAACTAGTAAATTAGGTCATAGAAACTAGAAAATGGATACTTTTTTAATATCATGAATGTGTTCTAATGATGATAATATAGGAAATACCATAATATCCCATCTTATTTTCTTGAACAACACTTGTTCTGCCTTGTTATACACAATAGGATTGATGAAAAAATTTCCCCAATGGTCCTCTAACTGAAACTGTAGCTCTTGGAGCACAGAAGGGGTCATTAAATATTCTTCAAAAGAAATCATAGTGGTTTGAGGAGGAAAATAAATGAGAAATACTGTGGGATACACACTGGGTTTGATGAAAACATTTCCCCAATTATCCTCTTATTGAAACTGTAGCTCTTGGAGCCTGTAAAGGGTCATCCAATATGCCTCAAAAGACATCATAGTGGTTTAGAGGGAAAACTAAATGAAAAACACTATCTTCAAACTCAAAGGTTTTCCCATAACATCCTAGGATAAGATATCAATATAATCAATAAGAATAAAGAAAAAACATGTCTGAACATCCTACTACACAAAGGAATATAGTCGATATTTGATGGGTGATGGGTTACAAACACTTTACATAAGAACCCACATTCCATGCCAAGATATCTGCCTCAAAATAAAAGGATATTCTCATCTCAACTGTCTATAGCCATCTATATTGTCTACGATTGTAGTCAATGATGGCTTAGACCATCGAAAATCAATACTTACCAAAGATGATATCTTAGGGTTCATTCACAATGGAAAAAAGGTTTCATGTGAACCTTTATACCCCAAGATATAGCTTGCAGTACTTATAAGTAATAGATAAATAATAATTGTCCCCATTATGAACTTCAAGGAAATGATTATAAGCTAGAGCCTCAAATTGGAGCTCCAACTCTCACACTAGGATTATAGGGATAAATGAGTGAATTGAACCTATGTGTAATTATACTAAATAAAGTGTATAATAAACATATATCATAATAATTAGGATCTCATGTGCTACTAGAGAGCTCACATACAATGCATGTAGATGATTGTGGCCCTAAACTGTAGCTCCATAAGCCTGATGTGGGCCTCCAAGTGGGGGTTGTCATATGATATCATAGTCTCATCCACCGACCATAACTCCCCCCACTTCTCTTCTATATCCACACCCTATGGACCACCCTGGTTAATATTGGTAGATTCCAGATTGGGGAAATGCCTCTGCCATGGTTGTCCATCAACTATCTTACATTGCACCTTTAATTATCTGGTTGGATAGTCATGCACCCTGTGACCTCCCCATCACAAAAATTAAACTAAATATATTTCGTATTTATTGGTACCCTTCCTTATATCATTACCATACAATAGTGTACCTATATATGATAATGGGAAGGTCACCTACAATGATATTCTAACACCTATTGTCTTCTACTTGATGAATATGACTTATCTTATTAGTACCCAATTCCAGCTCATCTTGTATAGAATCACTATTATAGAAATATGTTTACCAGTAGTTTCAACTCCAACAAACCTACATATGTTTTAATACAATAACATCAAAATGTTGTGTCATATATCTATTTGGAGTCCCTTATTAAACTTACTGGCTCAAAATTAGATTTCTAAGATCATATCAAGTGGGTACAATGTATATCATGTGATCCTCACTTCATACTCCTCCACCATTCGTCCTCCCTACTCAATCCCTAGAATCTCCAATAACTGGACTGAGAAAAGCCAAAATGGGTATTAATCCTCATAGAATAGATGTTGGATTTTGGTCCATGGGAGTGTGTACACAAAATGTTTTGTCAGGAAAAAGTTCCACTATAGCACATATACTCCATAAAAAACATTTTCAAAATTTATCCACTCAAACTATTGGGTAATAGAAAATTTGGAATATATGGACAATATAATCTAGTTAATCCTTAATTATATCTACATCTGGATCTCTATAAAACCTATGTTTCCTCTAATGCAGGAACTCAAATAGAATTCTAATGCTCCACATATCCTTAGCCTTCTCATAAAGATTGATCAACTACTCGTTAAGAGTAGGTATATCTACAATACAATGTAGAAAATGGGTTTCATGGGAATGACACTAAATTAAGGCCATGAAATTCATAAGATCATTTTAATGAACCAAAATTGGTATCCTATATGGCATTCATTATTGAGGAATATTGATATCTATTATGATGCACCATGGTCAGATGAATATATATATATATATATATATATATATATATATATATCAACAAGAATGTGGAATTTACATAACTAGAAAATTCAAAGAGTAATTAATAAAAAATTCATGTATTATTGATTCCTACAATAAATGTATTATAATGTCGAGTCTAAAAGGAGGTATTCAGGGTTCTTGTGAACGATGTCAACCTTCTATACAATCACTAAACAATCTTGTCTGGGAAAAGAATTCAGGATACATTGAAACTTTTTCCATAAGCAATACCAAAATCATGGTAAGGAGTCTAGTCTAAAAAAACATCGTGAAGTTAATTCTTTCTCTTGCACCATAATTTTATGACCTGGACCATGTCGGTCCTTGAGCCAAAAGTACCCCAAAAACACATTTATAGGGGTGGGGCTAAATACTTCTTCTTAATGTATAACAAACTTAGTGAGGCCCTTTTATATGTACCTATATGCACAGACATTTCCATATTGATAAAAAAGTGCATACAAGAAGAATAAAATATGCCACAGTTCTATAAAGTAAATACAATAGGAATGAACCCCTAGATAGTTCAAATATATGGTAGTGTAACTGAATTATAAAGAGGAAAAATAAAGGACCAACTACACATAATTTCCAAACATAAAAAACCTGAAAATCAAATAGATGGAAGAGATCCCCAATACTAAATCCCATGATACAACCAAAGTATATATTCCATGCACCTTGTTACAATATACTCTTCTGAATTCACTGCTGATATGTCTTTCATATGTATAAGACATGTCTCATGCAAGAAAATCACATGCATGGTTGAGTATATTCAAACCCAGTGGGACACCCAAAAAGATGAAGCTGGAGTAGTAATTGATAAAATTGTAAATTAATATTGTAGATTTATTATATTTTGAAAGAGAACCTATAAACCCTAAAACAAGAGTGATGGTAAGCTCTTCCAATCACAAGTGGATAATCATGGGGAGTAGATGAACTACATGTCTAGTATTTTTCGCCTATAGGTGAATTGTTTCAACGTCAACCCATGATACTCTAATCATGGATTGAACATTGAACACCCTGCATGTATTCACCTCTTGTGGATGGAGAGTAACCAAAAACAAGGTTTGGAGATATAAGTATTTGTATATTTAAATATTCTCTCTCAAGGAATCTCTAATGAGGGAGTGAGGGGATATATATCTCATGGATTAGATGGAGAAGTAGAGAATCCATCAAATTTCTATCAATGGTGCCTAGTTTCTCAGGTTTCTTTTGTGATGTAATTTCTAAATACAATACATACCACATCACTACTCCATGCAGTCGGGGGGCCATATATTATTTTTAAGAAACACATGTTATGGTACAATAGGAGGTAAAAACTTGGATATCCATCAAGGGAATCCACTACCAACTGTTGCAGAGGGTATACTTTGTAATAATCGAGGTTCTCCACTTTCCATATCTAATATATATTACTACTATGAAAGGTTATTTAGGAACTTGAATTCCCATTACTACTAGAGGGAAACATTTAGAATGTTCACTATGGAACTCAAATTACCATCACATGTATAATGGAATTAATCGATAGGTTTTTGATAAACTCTATTTCCTTACCCTATTGAATGGATCTACAATGAAACTTCATTGAGGATCTCCACATCCCAGCTCTTCTAGAGGGTAATACTCTGAATGGACATCAAGGAACACCATTTTCCATCCCAGCTGGAGAGTAACACTGGGAATATTCATCGAGGATTTCCAATATTGAGTCCTAATAGATTGTACAACTTGGAAGGATGTTTATGAACTCCATTTCCCTTCCATGATGGAGGGTAGCACTCTGAAAGATCATACTAATCTTTTTTACGTGCTGTCATCATCGGACATTGCCTCATCCAAATCTATTCCAAAAACATTTCAAATTTTATCTACAACTCCACACAAAAGGGATCCACCACATTCTATATGAATATAATAGAGAAAAAGAAACTCTTGGGATAAAATAGAAGTCCAAACAAAGGAGATACAGATAATTTAAGTCTCTCTAAAATTTTATTATGAGGTATAAAAGAAGTAGGGGGACCCACTAGGTTCCCACTCGTCTGACCCATCACATAGGTTTTCCAACCAGGGAATGGTTACATGGTGTTTATAAGGACTAATCATCATGTCAACCTTATGCTTTAAAAAAAACTAACTTCTGGCCATTGATTGGGCTACAGAACATGTGTTAATCCAACTAAAAAATGTGTACATGGGTTTTTTCCAAAAATACATGATCTTATAATCATGCTTGAATAAATTATTTTATTACTACATCCTATAATAATTTTATCTAAAAATGGAGGATCAATATGAAAGTCACAGTTCCTAGCTATAGTTTACTGGAAATCGGAATATGATCACTCCTGGGGGGTATTCCACACATTTGGTTCAACATATATCTTTCCTCCATTTATTTCATGATTATAAAATCATTAAAAAATAATATATGAATTAAAAAGATCCCATATGTTTTTATTATTCATCGATCTGGGCATTGAACATGATTTATTTGTGGTTATAGGGTCCAATAAAACTTCATACATTCTAAAAAAATGAACTGATACTGAGGGACAAAACTGGGGAATAATGTGAAGAAACAAGGAATAAAAAAACAGTCACACAATTTAAAAAATCATTTTTTAGTCATTCTAATCCAAAGATCATGAACGAGCATCCATGGTTCAAAAAACTGAAAAAAAAAATTATATAACCAGGAGCATACAATTGGCCATAAATTTGAATAGATCTAATAAAAATGATAGATCTGGAAAATAAATTTCATCACAGGTCATAAACCACCAATCTAATAGATAAAACATTAATATGGATTTTTTTGAGGAAGAATATATCTTCCAACGATTAATAGAAACCATTGAATTTACTCTATCATGATCTGATCTGATCTAGTGTTTCATCATCGTATGATGAGATCATTCAGTTGAATGAGTATGTAGAGCATCATTGGAGATTAAAGGGTTATGAGGTTCTCCCTACATAAAGCTCCATGAATGTAAATTTATAAAATTAAATTAGGGTTTAAATATGGTAAAAAAATAATTTAATAATTAATTACTTCATTAAAGAAACCTCAAATGAGAGAGGAATAAAAAGGCCACACTTAGACCTATTTTATTCCATATCTAGGTTAAAAATTTTATTCTATAATGAACCATTTTCTCTGATTATTGAGATGATCTTCTTTTTGAGTGGTGTCATATTTGCATAAAGAATTTGCATGCAGCCCTTATAAAATATATTGTTTATTCTATTAGATTTATTCTGGGAACACCTACCTCGGGAATAACATATGTTCATAGCTCATATATCTACTAATATATAATAAAATATTTCAATTTCATACAAGAAAATAATAGGTTCTCTACATGAATGTTCCACAAAATTGAAACATGAGGTATGAGGCTTCATCTTAATTTTCTTTCATTGATCATTATTGTAATATTATGAACCTATTTTATTTATATGGTGTACATAACTACTCGATTATATATAATATCAAAAAATAATAATTCATGTCCTATTGAGGTTCATAATGATTTTTTCCATCCATGATGATTTTAATCAATAGTTACCAAGTGGTAATTAATTTCATAACTCAATTTCTTTTCATTGCGTTATATTACTCATATAATCATATATGATATTCAAAAATTATTTGTGTAAATAAATATAAATATATTATATTTTATATTAAAATTGTTAAATTAAATATATAGTTTATACATTTAATTTATACATTGATTAACTCTCACTTCAATCATATGATCATTGTAAGGGATACTTCTCATACACATTCTAATTAAGATTGACTATTTCTAAATTTCAGTTGAATGAAATTATTTAGAAATATTATAATAAAAATATATAAACTTTCCATCTCATGATATTCATGACATTTTGATTCAATAAAACAATTTTAACGAATTTTTACGTACAATTTATCATATACTATTTTTAGAAAAATCTTACCTTATTTATATTTTTAAGTAGAAATCAAATTTCTACCAAAAAACTATTTCTATAAATGTATTAAAAAAATTTTATAACTGTTTTACAAATTTAATATTAATGACATTTCAACCCATTTTTATTTTTTGTGATTTTTTTACTGTAATCCCCTTATCATTTAATAAACAACGGTCTTTTAATCCTTTTTACAAAGAAAAAATATTTTTATTTTTAACTTGTTAGGCATGTACATAATTAAGATCCTCCATAAATATAATTTATTTAAATTTCTATTAAATGTTTACAGGGTTATTTTTGAATTTTTTTTACTAATATTCACCAAATAAATAGTTTCTAAAATCTATTTTAAATGAATATGATTTTCTAGATTATTTTTGTATTAAAAAATTTATTTTCAAAATCAAAATGATATTTTACTCAAAACTTTTTAAAATATATTTTTATGTTATTTCTCATGGTCAAAAAAAGAACATTTTATTATTACTACAATGGATATATGAGGTATTTATGAAATCTATATTCATATGAAGGATGATTAATGAATATTTTTACCAAGTATAGTATCAACATTAGCTTCCTTATATCAATTTTTTTATTCGTTAACTATTAATTGAAATATTCACTTTTCTATTATCATTAGACATTTAATTTCCCCAAAATATATATTATTGATCATGGAAATTATTTTTTACTAAATGGTGTCTCGTTTTTTAATATGGTTAATTACATTGAAGTTAATTTGATTTATTGTGGATGTTTGTATAAATCTCTACACTTTACTGAATAAAAATATTTCATTCCAAGTCAAATTAACTAAATAATTATTTTTATTATTTGATATGTGAGGAATTATTTGGACCTACAGTGAAGTGTGAAACCACAATAAAATATCCCCTCTATGCATTGATAGGTTTTTTGGAAAAAGTATTTAGCTGACATTAAATTCATTTTAACTTATTTTTACATCATCTATTGAATGGATTTGATAGTAGAGGAATAATATTCTTGAGACATAAATCATAATAGTTATTTTTTTCCAAAATTTAAAGTTTAGTTATTATTATCCCTGATATTTGTCCAATTATATTATTTATAGATTCATTTTTATGTCAATTTTTAATTAAATGTATTTAATTTTTAGATATTTGCCATTCCAGTTTAATTATTCCTCATTTAGTTTTGATATTTATGTATTGATTAAAAGTTTTGTATTTAAAGTTATTTACCTTTCCATATTGATAAATTTTCATGAGAATTTCATGTTGATATTATAGCTCAATGAACATCCATCCAATTTTAATTATTCCAATGAAAGTTTGTTCAATTATTTACCTTCTCCTATTTATTATTAATATTGATTTAAGATGGAATCCATTATTCATAACCCTTGTTGTGAATTTTATCTCTACCTTGTTTTTCATCTTTTCTCTGGTATCCATGAAATTTAATACACTATTATTCAAGGATATTCGGGATTATATTATTTTATTATCAAAAAATATTATGTTATAATTTTTATATTTAAATGTAAAAAAAGAAACATGTATGTATATAGATTACCGATAATACTATAAAATTTGATCATTTGAGTTGTGATTCCTTATATTTTAATATAATATAACAAATATGACACCAGTTATAAGACACTAGTGCATGGGTTTCGGTATAAATCACTTCTATTAGATTGTAATATACGAAAAAGTTATATAAGTATCCTCATTGGAAAACTATAATATAGATTACTTATCTATAAGAAAATATAGGGAATGGAAAAAAAATCTCAATGAGAATCTGGAGATCCATGATGAAAAATATTCCCATTTAAGGTATAAAGACTCTACTCTCTTCACCACATTCATTATTTTTGAATGAAAATCATAAAAATTGATTATATAAATCATCCCACATAATATTCAACACTTTAAACACTCTATAAAATGAGATAAAATACTAGACCGTAACTACTTCTGTCTAATAAAAAATTAATGCAAAAAAATTAAACATACATTAATGCAACATTCTCAACGATATCTCTAGATCTTATAGAATGTACTATAGTTTTGGATCAAAGAAACTACTCTTATACATTTTTAAATACTATATGTATAACCCACATAAATTCCTCCTCCAATACATCACGTCTTAATCTAGGTAAACACTCCTTTTATCAATCATATGAACATATCTCACCTATATAATCAAAACAACATTTGGATATTTAAATTAGATATTTCTAAATTATAAATCTAATATATGTATCACCATATTCATTAATAATAATTTAATTATGTTTTATTCCAAAAGATATAAAGTCAACATATTTTAATCATAATTTCAATAATAATATGTATACACATACCCCGCTTAGGAACCTTCATCACAAAAAAAAAATTATCTTACATAGGGTGGTTAGGAACCGTAGGTTAATTATGTTTGAACTTAGGGTGATCAAATTATGAGTTACCTATACGATATCTCATAGAACATCATGCAGTATTTTTTTCTTATACTAATTCCCAAAAAATGTATTCAAGAATCACATTTCCCTTACACAAAACTACATCAAAATATTAAACTATATCACGAATATAAATTTATCATGACACACACCCACAATAAATTCAATAAAATATGGTAGTAATAATAATTTTTTCCCTGTATGCCGACCACTAATAGACCTTGGGTTGGAGATTTTTTTCTAGGGTATGAAATATATTAATGGATTGAACTTAATTTATAATCCTAGGAAAATACTGAATAAAAAATTATAAATATACAATAATAGGTTTGAAATCAATATCTCATAATGCAAAAAATGTTACAAATTATAAAATATCAAAAATAATATATGAAATGAAATCTTCAACAATTGTGGGAGAGACAACTACTCAGAGACATATGCTATTAATGCTCTTCTAGATCAATAAATATAAACTTGAAATTTTGAAAATATATTCATACAATTATATGATCAATAATATATACATTGGTGGATGATATATAGGACATATCTAGAAAATGTGGAATAATAATGATAATGAATCATTGAAAACAGTTTTGAATAAATTGCCACCCAATCGAGGTCGAATATTAGAAAACTATTGATCACACCAATATCATCGTTAAATCAAATAGAATATGTTTATGAATACATAATTGGTATAAATAAATATCAAAATGATAACAACATTATGCATTTGAGAATGATGAATTCACATTTTACTTAAATTACTATATGAAAACTCAACCCTCTAGTAAAACCTAGGAAAACATTCATATTATAATGATAGAATGAGATAATTAAATATAAAAATAAAATTTAAATTAGGTTGCCTTGTTTCTTAATCCACTTGTAAAATGGTGGTTTACTTTCTATATGGAAATAAAATGATTATTATAACATTAATTATAGTCCAAATTTTTAGTCATTTCACATAACAAAATAGAAGAGTCTGATGGGTTAAAAAATTATCCACCAGGTAATGATATTAATATGGGGATGTCTTCAAAATCCAATCTTTTTGTAATTCCCTAATTTTTTGAATAATATTCACCACCTCAACTATATCTTATATTCCATAGTACTCACATTAGAAACACTTAAGAATTTTACCTTATCATATGTCCATTTTTTTTAAATACAGTCCCCCCATACATTTTCATTGGTGTCACCAAATAAATTGAATATCATATATTTATATAATCTCTATAACATCATGTATCCTTGAAATTTTATCTATAACTCTATGTTTTTTATGTGTTCCACAATAATTGTCTTTTTGAGTTCTTAATTTGAAAATATAAAACTATTATTCAGAAAATTCATTCACAAATATTTCTGAAACCTAATATTCTCCCAAATAATAATAATTTTACTAGATTAAACGTTGGGCCCTCTATCATCATTATAAATCCCTATTATTCACCAAAAAATTCATTCAAACCCGCTTGGTTCCCCTAATATGCATTTAGTCACCCCAACTCAATTTCCAATTAGAATGTCTGAACACAAACAAGACCACATTATTCATTATCAAGACTTCAAAGTACTATGATAGTTATAAATTACATTTATCAATCACCCTATCCTCCAAAAACATCTAAATTTAGTGATATTTTTTCTGAATTAAATTCATCATGAATAAAATTTATAAATTTTGACCCAATGAATTACAGTTAATGAATCTAGAAAATGTATCCCACCATATTGTCTTCTTGCATAGTAATTTTAAAATCCATTTATTATGTTAAAATCATTGTCAACCTCTATTAATATATTGTATGCTACTTTAATTCTTTATAGTGATACATACATTTTGAATCATTGACATACATATCATAGTACATTTTATAAAAGTGAAAAAATATTGAATGATGATATTTTTACTGTATGAGTATACCATAGAGTTAGAGTTAATGAAAGAAAACCAAAAAATGACTCATATATGATAAGGAATATTTCTAGGATCCTAAAACCTTTTATACGATATAACCCTTTTCATATCCTTACAATGTAAAATTTGTGGATATAAAATGCACTATTTGAAACCTCCTAGTGCTTGTGCAATTTCTAATTGATTGAAAACTAATTCATAGACCATACTTCCATATACTGATACTTAAATATCCTTTTCCCTATATGAAACCTCATCATCTATTCATGGAATTTTCTAAATAGCCATAATCATTCCTAAATCACTCCAAAACCTTATAAACACAATCTAATTGGGAAATATAAATTTAGAAAATCATAACCACTTTATACATATATCCCTATGATCTATTTATCTAGATTAAGTACCATAATATTACATCTTTGTTAAAAATAAATTGTTCATCTAATAAAGTCATTCCTCCACCACATTGAAAATGTGAATTTCATCAATGTAGATAATTTTCATTTTTAATATCTATCTACCTAATTACTTATATTGAAAAAAATTATCAACCTATCTATCGATGTATTTAATCATATCCCTAAATGAAATGAACATCCTAATCCACTTATGTGGTTCCCAATTTGAGCCATGAGGACCCAAAATCACCTTGAATGTATACTCGTGTTTTGACTAATTCATGAATACCATAAAATTCAGAAAAAATATTTTATCATCAATTTCCCCTTGAATTAATTCTATAAGAAAATAAACTATATAAAACACAAACCTTCCATGGAAACCATACAACCTACTTTTTGAATTTTTATATGTTTTAATACCTTTGAATGTTTCTCAAAGAAGACCACACATTTGTTTTGATGAAAATAATATATTTCTAGGTAAAACCAATTCTTACATTTACCATATTATTGAAACATAAAATAATAAACCTATTTTTTAAGGAAATTCCATCCGGGAGACCATTCTATTTGGTACCATGATATAGATACACTGTGGAAATAAATATCAATGATCAATTCCAACTCCAAATGATTTTATTATTCAATTTTTTTTAACAAATTAGTGATTTTCGGATATCAATTTTCCCTGACTATAATGTAATGAAAATAAATAATACACCTCTTTAATTAGAACAATACATTGGTATAAAGATGTATTTTTTACAGTGGTATTCTTTATTCTAGTTCTATAGCCATAATATATTTATATTTTGATTATTTTCATCTAAAACTTTTTATAGATATTTTAAAATCTTTGAAAATTATGGTATGTATATCCATGATAACACTATCATAACTTATCTCCATTTAATAACATCCAGATATTAGTATGGAATTTTTAATTCTTAAATATATCATGAATTCCCTAGAAAATCAATAGGTTATATATTTCCATTTAACTAATCATTATAATTCTATAATATTTTTCACTTATATATAATATTATTTATCTACCATTTATTCCATAAAATTTATTTATAATGACGTAATTTTAATATTTTAAAAATATTCCTTGAAATATTTATTGTATTTGAACATAAAACTATTCGTTTCCAAAACCAATAATGTAATATTGTTCGGAAATAAGTTAAGGATTATCAATTTCAATGGAATTATTCCAAATATTGGTGAGTGATGAGATGAATATATAATGAGTATAATATATATTTATTCTATAACAATAGACTCTTAAATATTTATACACCATTGATAAAATTGGGACCATAATGTTCATGTATTATAGATAATCTTCCACTTATACATTATATATTTTTAAATTTTTGTCATTAATTATAAAAACAACCCATACATATGATTCTAAATGAACAAAATCATACTAAATTATTAATCATAGATTACTTGTACAAATGATTAATAATCCTCTATGATAATGAAATATTGATTCCCATATACATAATTATGAACTATCATTAAACCCTAGTTCTCACGTTTCTTACCATCCCTTTGGAAGGCCTTAAAAATATTTTTAGGAGATAAAACAATCATTTTTTCCATAAACAATGAATTTAATATTATTCATACCACTGATGGTGTAGATCATCGTCACATTATCACATATGTGGCCCATAAAATCGTTCCATAACATTATATATTTAAATTCATTAGACACCACCCATAAATTATAAAATTACATCTTCCACTCTAATAGACAACACTACGGATTAAAATAAATGTTTACATGTGTTATCCATGAATATTTCAAATTATCATATGTTTTATAACTATTTAATGAATATAATTTTTTTATCAATCATTGGATTTTATATATTTGTTGAATATATAGATATTTTCATTTCAATAACTGAATAATAATATCAACTTTCATTGTAATATGACGTTCTTGATCATATATAAGATAAAAAATTCTATATATTCTTGACGTATATCAATTAATACTTACCCTGAAGGATGATGAGAAATATTTATTTTCAGAATCTATAATAAATGAAAAAAGTTATATGATGGAAACTATTATAAAATACATGACCTATGTTATATGATTTAAATATATTATTCTATAAGTGAATATTCTATTAATTACTCTCTGATCATTGAATTAAATACTTTGGGTGGATTTATTTCATAATGTCAGTATATGGGACAAATTTCAATCAAATAACACCTATTTTAAAAAATTTATCACTGAACATTTATCTTATTCTTTCATTCATGGGTATATCAAAATTTTCGTATTCAATATGAATATCTAAAAGATAAATTAATTCTTTTCTCAGGATTAGTTCCATATCTTATGAAAACCTGAAGTGGGTCATACTTCTTGAGTTGATACACGTGATAGCCATCACATTTACAACACTAAAGATTAATGAATGTATCAATTGTTATTATTATACAAAAAAAAATTAAATATTATTCATTATAATCCATTCCTTTTATCTATAATAATTACATTGATTTATTAACTGACCTATCATATTTTACCTCTTTCTTCACTTTTATCTTAGTTCCAATTAATAAAAAACCATTCTCCTTCTAAAGAATATTTTCCTCTATCTATATTATCCATATTTATAAATTTGTGCCATTGAACATCTCTAACCATATCTCACACTCATCTGGAAAACTTCTCAAAAAATTATTAAACAGTCACTAAATTTAGGAATAATTAATATGGAGGGTAAAATACCTAATTAAACATTCATAGAAAGAAAAACGAATGAATGATTCCCAAAAAACTCTGAAACACCTTTAACGACATCTGGAATATGAAACTCTTATATTCATAATAATGGTACCACCATTTATCATCCATTAAACCAATGAAAAATTTATATTGAAAGATTTTATGTTATAAAAAATTGTAGAATGGGACATATTATAATGGTTACATAACCTAATATACATAATTCATCTAAATTATAAAATCAAAATGATAATCATAGAGAAAATCCAAAAAAATAAATTCAATATTAAATGATAAAAATAATGAATGATAAATAATAACATGATTTATGTTGTTTAGGTATAGAAATTAATCGATAGGTATAATGTTTTTTAATTTGATTATTTAAATCAAGAGAGGATCAAAAATATTATGTCGTAACCTATTATTTTGTATTATATTTGATAGATCCCTCAACCTACTCTTGTAGTGATCATCCCAGATTGATAACATATTTTTCATTTTCTCCATATTATTATATCATGACCACTAAAAATTATTCTATAATATATCTGGATAATATCCCCATGAACCCTATATATCCTTTAGATGAGGATAATTTATTTCTTCTCATATAGGATAAAAAATCACCCACTTTATCAAACACTCTATTTGAGATATCATTCATTTCATTTATAGTTTAATGGATGAATCATAGGCTACCAAACCCTTGAGGAATATACTACTGAAGAAATATTCTCCTCTTTATATAATAACTCATGGAATTTCTACCATATATTATATTGGTAACTAGTTATTAAGTGATGTTGAATTCCGATAATACATAATAAGTAAGGCTATCAAGGAACTCTCTTCACCCTCAATATTTTACTATTCATTATAAAGAATGCCAAAGGGATTATCTCCATAGTAAAAATCATGTTTTTATCCTCTGAAGTTTTTCATCAAATGTGTCTTTCGTTAAATTTACTGAACCCATGGAAAATACATAGTTTATAAACAATTTAAAATTCGTTTCACTGTTGATGATTTATTAAATTATATCCCTTTCGATGATAATATCTTTATCATCCTTAAAGAAAATATTTTAGTTTTACTGATTAACTATTATGCACAATATATTACAATAAAATATGATTTGTTTTTACAAATTAGATTCAATCTCATTGTTCGTGTAAAATTTAATGTTGATAATAGACAACTATCCTTACATTATATAAATACATTAAACAATAGTTATAAGTATTCATTGATAAAGGAGACTTAAATTAAATTTTATTCCAATCCTAAAAAATGACATTTAATCTTGTTAGGGAAGGGATTACTATAAAATATTCAGTTCATGATTTTTTAAATCAAATTTTACTAGTGTATTCTAGAGATCATTATGCATGGTGTCTGAACAAACAATGTGATAGGTGATCTTGGTGAATCCTATACAGTTGAATCTCAAAGCTTCATGTTATCTGTAATTTCCCCAAAACATTTGTCAGTAATAATTATTACAATATATCATACCACATTCTTTTCATGATCTAAATTATTTTTAATTATTTAAACCATATCCTCATTAAATTATTTAATGGATAGAAAAAGGATACATATTTCACTTATATCATCAATAACCCATGTAACTCTTCGATAAAGGGGTAGTCTTAGAATTTATCTTTAAAAATAACGGAAAATTCAGATAATAGATACATGAAATGCATATGGTAAAACATTCGACCATAGTGAGTCACGATATAATTATTAGAGTGATATCATAACTCAATAAATGAATACAATCATCATAAAAGTCTATATATTTTCTTCTAAACTCAATTGGTAGAAACACGTGTTATTTTAATGATGAGATGATAAAAAGATAAACATATAGGGTTCAATGAATCCAGGTTAGAGATAAAAATAATTTTTACTTTTAATTCATTATTAGGGTACATATATATATAAGGAACATTACCCTAAATCACTAGGATGGATCCTTCACTATTGATGTTCCCAATATTGATCTATTCTTAGTAGATCATTTATAGGTATTAATAGAAATATTATCATATTGTATATCAGGGGATATTCAAGTAAATATATTTACAGGTCACCATTCATATTATTACATTAAGACATGAAGTAGTGGTTTATTTATATTATTTTTATCATACATAAAGAAGGGAAAATTATAGAATCAATAAATATATATATTCAAGTACTGAGACTTGTCCAAATTGGCTTATGATATCTATTTACGTAGTTCCATTTTAATTCAATAAGATATATATTACCTCTTATATAATGGAATTCATCAAAGGATGATATATATCTTTGGTATCATGATCCACCTTTGTGGTCACAATATATTACATTAAACAAATCAACACAGTAAAATATTTTTGTATGATTATAATAATTATTTTATACTATGAGATCATAGGAATGAAAGTATGTGGTAATCTATCTATACAAGTTACCATCTCGATATTGAATGTATAACTTGTGTTCATATATAGTAAAAATTAAATTTGGATTTTACACCATATTTTTTGTTGAAAGGTGGCGTAGATTATAAGGCTCATTGATATAGTATCTTTTTATAGGATTATATGGAAGACTCGTATGAAAAAATATAATGGATAATCATTTAAATAAAAATGAAATAATTAGGATTCTTAGTGTTCTCTAGTGAAATATTATTCCAAAAAATGAATCATCTTCATATTTAGTAACCCTTATGGTTAACAGTTTTGATTTCATTAAATTTTATCATAGTCTAAGTAATGGGGAACCAATTTTCCTATTTATTAAAAATACATATGAATATTACGTCATTAAAAACCCCATACATACAATTTACCTTTAAATAATGAATCAATTCATCTGATGATATAGCCTTTGGGAGATATGACATTTATACATTATTGATTATATTTTTTTATTTAATGGAAAATATAGTTCAATAAATTATTTTAGGGATACAACTAACAATAATAAAATGTTGAGAGGAAAATATTCATTTTTAATTATAAAATTATCATATCATGATAATTCTCAGATAAAAGACCACATCAGATTGAAGGATGTATTTACCATATTAAGAGAGATATTCATATAATGTATCCTTGAGTGATAGTATCAGGTGAATGAATTAAAATTCATATCATTGATTCATTTTAAAAAAATCCATGATTAATTCGACAATGAGGAATGTATATTAATGCAATATGATAGAATAATCACATTGATTAAAAGTGAACTGACATCCATTTCTAGAAATATTCTCTCGAATACAATTTTTTTTAAAACATTCCTAAGAAATATCGACAATATCATTTCTAATTAATTTTGGGATACAAATGCAGATTTCACTTATAATGATTATATTGGAAGGTTCTCTCTGAACCAATTTACGATGATGGAATCAATTTAAATTGAAAATATCCTACTATGCATGAAATGATATAATAAGATGGCTAATAAATCTTTATGAGCAAAATCCAATGATATCATATACGATGGGAAAATATGTCTTTTTTCTTTGATTTTTGTTTCTCAACCGCACTCCATTAATAGTTACCCACAATTCCCATACACATATATCACCTATTTGTGGATGAATGTTACTAACATAATATAACATTTTATTTTGGAATCATATATGTGTTTTTTCCTAGGAATCAAAAATACATAAATTATAAGTATATAAGTAAACTACATCATCTCCCACTATGGACTACGTAACTAGAAATTCTAAATGATATATAATACATAATACCATTCATCATAACATAAAAAATGAAAATATAAGAAATGGTGACCTTAGTTTCTGAGTAAGGGTAAAAAAGGAAGATATTGACATGACATGATCATAAGGGCATAAGAACATGAGATAAATATTTTAAAATCATACCCTTCTTATTATATATAATAAAATTGAGTATTGGAATAAACTATGGAAATTTATATGACATGAATCATATAGTAATCAAAGTAAATAAACCATGTAAGGAAAATATTTCCATAAAGTGTAGGTCACTATCCTAAATATAGGAATAGAAAATAATTTACTTATTAATCAAGGATCATTGTGAACACTATAATTGTTGAATGGATTCTCCCCAAAATAATCATAGTAATCTTGGTTTACACAAAATATAATAATAGTGGACAATGTTAATTACTAATCTAGTTTTAATCCCCATTCAGGTCATGTATGTACCAGAAGATATAAATATTTATCTAATGTTTTTATGGATTATATAAATCTTGAAACATTATTCACATAATGAAAAATTAATTAACTTTTTCATAAGATCAAATGAAATTGATCATATACTATCCCATTAAAAAAATGACTTCATAATCATTTTTTCGCGGTATATCCATTAGAATTGAAATTCGTTTCATAATCATTTCATTAATTAAACATACTATAAACCATATAAAAAGAATGGGTTTTACAATAATATTTTTATCATAATCACAAACCATCATGAAATGTAATGAGTAATGAATAATTGGTTCATATGCCATTTAATGATTTAGAATCATCTACGGATGTAATATTTAATGGAAAATTGATTTCAATGATAAAAAAATTATTTAGTAAGGAAAATGAAATTTTATATTTAATAAAATGTTGATCAAACTTAAAAAATTGAAATATGATGGTAATTGTTTTCATAAATATAATTTCTATCATATAAAAGATGTTTCAAATCCATTATTTGTCATGAAGGGTGTAAATTATATTCATAATTTATATGTTATAACAAATATTCCTTTCATATTTTTATAAAATTATACTTGTACATAAAAGGAAGAGATAGTTCCTTTTAACTTTTCAAATTTTATACATGGATAAAAATTGAGTTAAAAATCATAGTTGAATATTAAAAACATTAATCAAATCATTTTTAAAAAACATTAAAATGTAAGAGAAAGTATTCTTCAATGAAGTGAGACATTAATTTGATTTAGATTAAAAAATTCATTTGGATTGTCAAGTGTATAAAAAAGAAAAATGAGTCAAAAAAAATGTAATCTAATAAGGTTACCTGAAGGCAAGAAATTGAATAAATTTATTTATTAATTTATAATAATATTTATTCATCGAAAACTCATTCACAATCAATGTCAATAAATAATGTGAATCTAATATTAATTGATTACATCGTTTGTAACTTAATAATAATCTATCTTATGATACAAAGAATCATAGATTAAAAATTTAATCACCATATCATTAATATAAAGAATCATAAAATTCATTCATAGGTTGTACATATAACACAAAAAATAACCATGTATTTAATATGGAATGTTTATAAAAAAAATAATTTGAGATTAAAATCCATTTCATCAGGTCTGAATTCCTTAAAACATGTTCCATAATCCTTTATAGTAGATATATATTTTTATAAATATATTACATAACGACTATATCATATAGAATGTAAGAATTTGTGCCTTTACAGACTATTGTTTTCAGCAGAAATTTGAATTTCATTGTCAGATGCATGTAATAGATAAAATGGAATATACCCATAGAAGATCATATTTTATAATTTTTCTGACCACTCTATTGGTTCGAGAATACGGTGTTTTCCCTCATAAAATGGTCTAGTTAAAATACGAGCCATACAAATTTTGAAAAAATAAATAATATTTAAATTTTAATAAATTAATAATTAAAATTTTTCATATCGGTTCATTCAACATTAGATTTTGAATGAAGTGTCATATTGAGATTCCACTTCCACCATTGAGTCTGGAACATGGAGTTTGTCATACGTGATATATAAACATGAGTTGTGCACCATGGTCATCAGGAGCCTTTTTTTCTTCTTGTTCATTATCTTTTATTTGTTTTTACATTCTCTTCATTCTTCTTTTATCACACATAGACAAATTATATGGATCCTCCAATGTCATTTTACTGAGGGAGAAAAGGGTGTGGGAGAAATTATGGAGATGTATGGAGAGGGTGGTACTTTCAAAAATCCTTCGACGTGCTGTTTCGATAAGAAAAATTCATAGATAGTGAAACTAACTGAAACTTTGGCCATTTTCACCCGAAGGTAGTCCGAATTTATATTGTTTCAAAAAAACCCATTAAATTTATTTTTTGATGTTTTTATATCTCAATTTCTATTGTATGTGGTCCCTTGTGGTTTTATATATATACTCATGGGTTCAAATGGGGGTTTCGGGTAATCTATGGGTTTCTTGTTTGGGGAACCCAGGTTACACAATGTGTAGTCCACGCGTGACATGTTTTGTGTTCTTCCTGGTTTGGGATGATGATATTTTGGGAGTAAAACTCATATATAGGGGTGTGTATTCAATGTATTGGTACTTAGTTGTGTTTTTGAGTACCTGGGGTATGTCTACCCATGATGGGGTACACTATTGTGTGGTATACAATGCTAGACCCTGTTTAGGGTAGCAGGTCGTGTAGATGTACGTGAAGTGGCCAGGTAAACTACCATGTCTATTCAAGGACATGGGAATGTAACCTATGTGGGCTAAACATCATGTAATCGTGTAACATGTCATGTACATAGGATGCACATGGCCAAGCCAGTGAGAATATATGACCATGTGAAACGCTGCGAGTATAATGACCCATGCTTAACATAAATAGATATTATATAATATTAGATGAATATTTAATAAATTAAAATAATATATTCCCCAAGACAATAATAGTTTATTATCATGGGAATCATGGAAGTAAAATCAAAATTCATTTTGAAAATGCACCAAAATATCCCATAAATATTTCCACCATTTGTACATATACCAAAAATATTCATTGTATCCTTGGGAAAGAAAACAAGTGAAAGTGGTGAGCTCAAATGATTAGTAAGGGTAAACAAAATTGAAACATAAAAATATCACGAGCATAGGGGTATGTAATGATGATCAATAATGTAGAAGATCATATCCTTCATATCAAAGATCATAACCATGATACATGTCAAAACTATATTATAAGTTCATATGACAATAATAATAAAGAAATCAATAATGATAATTAATAAGATTTTAAAATTTGTTGAAGGATTGAACATATAGAATACACCAAAAGTAATTAATTTTTAAACATGTATAAATAGTAATAGTTTCAATAATTAAGTACACGATATCGGGCCCTATCATAAACATATAGACATGAAAACAAGTTCCATGCATAAAATTATAGATATGAAAACTAGGCTGAAGAATATAATTATATACATGAGATCCAGGTCCTTGCATAGAGTTGTAAACATTAAATGAGGTTCAATCATAACATATACACCTCATGAGTTTTCTATAATTACCCAATGTATTTTATGTATATATAGGTACCACAAATCTTATAAAAAAATCATACATACATGTGCCACAAGATCGTAAACAATTGTATCATAACAAATGTAATGGAATGAGTGTCATAAACATGTAAAAATATAATAATCTATGAAAAGGAGACATTATTCATAATAATTTAATTAAATTAATAACCCATGAAAATAATGTGTTTCTTATACATTGATAAATCAATATAAAAACTATTTACAGAGATAATATGAACAATATTCTTGAAATAATAACTAGGTATGTAATCATAGGTGGGGGAGGTTTTAGAAAGATCACATGGAACATAAATTTTCCTTCTAAATAACATTAAAAAACATAAAACATTTTCAAAAGAATTCTTATTGAAACTCATATTATTACATAAAAAGAATCGTGAAAATCATTAAAAATAGTTTTTGTGGAAAATATACATTCTTTGTCTTAAAGGTTTCCTTTTCTTAAAATGATTTAAAATTTAATTTTTTTTAAAACATGTGTGATTTTATAGAAAGATTAAATTTAATAACCTTTTATGTATATATGAAAAAATTTCATTGTATTATAAGTTAAAATAATACATTCTTCTCATATTTTACTAGAAATTTCAAAAAGTACTTCTTTTTGAAAATGAATGAATGTTTCCTTTCAAACTATGTAGTAAAAAGTATAAAATCAGTAAAGATGACATTAAACATTCGTAAGAGTACAATATAACATTATATAAGTAAATATTTATAAATCATGGACATGGATTATAAATATTACCCAATTTTTACTTAAAAAGAAACAATCCCAAATATGGAACAGATTGTGAAATGAACTCTAATCACTTAATAATCAATAGAATCGTATGCCCAATGTAAAAAAGAAAATTTTAAGAATATGAAAATATAATAATATTTTCAAAAATAAACATAAAATAAATTAATTTAACATAAATACACAACACATAATAAACAAGTACTGTGTCCGGCATCTGTGTCACAGAAATAAAGGTTAGAAAAAAAGTATCCCTTACATTTTGTCCTGACTCTCTTTCATACTCAAAAATAATCATGATTAATAAATATAATTTTATTATACATAATATAAATATATATATTATAATATATAATACCATATATGCTTTTATTATGGCCTTATATTAACCTCTTGTTAACGATCTTATGTAAAGGATTCACTTCAAAAAAAATTTATTTCTAATTTGCTTGTGTCTTAATTTGTTATATCATTGGATGTTATAATTATATATATATTCCAGATTATAAATAATGAAATAAATATAATATATATCTAGTATATTTATCTTTCAAAAATATATATCATAAATAAGTATAAAATGGAATAAACAGTAAATGGAGACGGTAAGCCCTACGTAGGCATGAACGCTATTTCTATTTTAATTACCATATTGAAAGAATTTATTTAAATGATATATGTATATATATGTAAGTATATATATAATTATTATATTTTCATTATTATCTCATATATATCATATGATTTAACTTAACCCATCATTAATAAATTCCATGTGGTGTGTGAACAAATCACATCGTTTTGAGGGGGCGGTAGTCCACACATCCTCAAAGGAGATTATCATATTAACACCAAATGAAATTTAAAAAGTTTTTTGTTGTAAAAAGGAATGAAAACTCATAAATTAAAAATAAATATTATTTACAAAATGTATATATAGAGTTTCCATTGTAATGGCCACCATGATTGGTGGTAATGGAAAAGTGATCAATCATTACTTCCTAAGGCAGTAGTTCTCCGTATGCTGAAAATCATGTTATATATCCATAATATAAGGATTTGGGTAGGTTAATATATTCAAAATATCATTAAAACATCATAATATTTTTATGATGTTGAGGTTTGTAAAAAATAATGTAATAATGAGAGTGGAGTGGGTGTAGAAAGAAAATAAAGGAAATGAACTTAAGACAAGTCATTGCATTTAAATTGGTTAACTACATTTCCTTTAAGAAAAAAATATTACTTGAGTTTTTTATTCCAATGTTAAGGATACTATGATGGAGGGAGGTATGTTTAGAGGATAAATGGCAATTGGTTACCGGTTTCATAAGGCTTTAGATGTGTGGAGAAAATAAAAGGAGAAGTTCCCTATTATAAGAGCGGTGAGAAAGAATTTTGGAAAATATAAAAATATAAAATATTATAAAATGATATTTGGTTTCATATATTTTAATATTGACTTATTTCATGTATAATATAGGTATGGGTCTAAATACCCTAAACAATTGAGTTTTAAACATGATTGGGTCATAACATTATCCTTATATATTGGATTTAGCCCTTAGTTAAACACGTTATCATTTACCATGACATCTTGTTTTTCTACACTATAGGGTTAATATAGTTATTATAAAATGTCAAAAAAACTCCAAAATTATCCTTTATTACATATATGACACTATACATGTTATCTGACTACTCATTATGTTTTTATTAATTTTATAATAGTAAATAAAATATTTTTTATTTTAGAGTATCATTTATATCAATTTGGATACTATTCAATATTTACATTTTATGAAATATGAAACAACTAAGAATACTTCAAACCAATACATTGAATATGTTTCCATCATGTATTATATTTCTATAAAATTAGTGGATTTAATTTATTAAGTAAAATTATTTTAATTTTAATATTTTTAACATCGTTTATTTGATATCTCAACTAATCAAACTCTTAATGAATAATTATTATTCAAGACATTAATAATGATTTTTCATGTCTAAAAATAAATAAATTATCATGTTTGATATTGAAATAATAAAATATTAATGAAATTTTGTAGTGTCAATTTTATTATATATAACCCTTTATTATAAAAAAATAGTTATCAATGTTTGAATATGAAATTTTAACTATTCTTTAAATAAAGTATAATAAATTTCCTAATCTGACACAAGTGGATTAAAAAAGGTCATATTTTATAGATAAGGCTCACTGGGGTCTAAAGACACGTATCATATAAAATCTTTACAAGTGTTACGATAATATTTTATTATTATAATATAATTTTTACCATTAATTAACCTATTTACCTTTAACCATAATAAATAAAATTCAAATTTATTACTGTCCAAAAATTAATTTAATCTTATAAGAAAAAATTATTCATACTGATTAAACTCTTGTATGTCTGTTTTTAGAAATTGATTTTACAGAATCCATAAATATACATTTATTGAACATTCCACAATTATTGTTAGAAGGCCGGTAAAAGAAACAATCAAAAATAAAATAATTTTTTTTATCTAATTCATTTATAAAAATGATTCCAAATTCCCACATTTGAATAAATATATTTATTATTTATCTATTATGATATTAAAATTAATTTAAAATAAATTATTTAAATGATAAAGTAATTTTTAAACAAAAATGAAGTATTTTAACTATTTTTCAAATAAATTAATCTTTATAGTAAGACACCAAAGATTCATGCTAACATAATTATTTTATTCTGAAATTGAAAATAAGTATTCTTTTATCAAAATAATTTTCTATGAGTGTCAAAAATTAATTTTCTTATTTTTCATTGAAGGACAAGAAAAATAGGTCAATTGAAAAAAAATGGTTTTAAACATATAAAGGATATCCAAAAATTTATATTTTTCTTTATCAAAACCATTAGAACTAATATTTAAAAAGTAGTTATTTCTATTCATTTCACAATTTTAATAGCTAGTTTATTTCTTTCTTATATAGATAATTATAATAGTAATGTTTTAATTTTTAGAAACTCTATGTTGTGGGTAATGCAGGCTAAGTCAGTGTTTTATTTAATGAAAGATTCCCTTAGTGTTCAGTTTAACATAATTCAAAACAAAGTGATATTATATATTAAAAAAAATCTAGATTCAGTGTTGTGGGATGTGAATATATCCAAACAATAAGTTAATTTGAAAAAAATTAATTCAAAAAATACCATGGTGTTATATTCACCCCCCCTAAATCAAATTTCCCCCTCGAAATTTATTAGGGTTATAAATTTATTAATACTTGAATTTTTCATCCATAAAAACCCAAATCATAAAAAATAATTCAAAAACATCCTTTTAAAAAAGAATTGTTTTAAATTTACAGTTTCCAAAAGTAAATCATGAATATGACTCTATTTAGAAGAACATAGGTGAATATTTTAGTATTGAAGAAAAACATAAATAATCATAGAGATTGATAAATATCATTAAAAAGAAGCAAGTAAGTAACATAGAGAATGTTAAAAATAACCAAATAATATACTAAAGTAACATGACTGAGGTTATTTATATCACCAAAATAATGATATCATGAAAAACATTTACGTCATGATCCCTTTTAATAAGGTTAAATAATATCTTAGAGGAGATGCACATACATGATTTATATATAACTTCCCATTTTTTGTTCTATAATCAATTTCCACTTCATCTATTATTCCATGAAATGACGTTTAATTTTCCATTCCAAAAGCATTAGAGAATCACGAGAAGAATGATAGTTAATTCTATCTACATTCAACAAAAATTTGAGAAAATGTTATAAATAATGTATTAATCTACTTATGGAGAGATAATAATTATATCCCACAAACTAATCTATTGTTTAACTTAAAATTTATTAATATGGAGAAGCCCAATATCCTTTTCAAACACTAAAAATTGAAATCATTATAAAGAATGCCACTAAATCGTCTTAGAATTTATGTGTTATATATCAAAAGGTAGTTCTCAGTTGTCACATTCAAAACATTTGAATACCTTAATAAATTATTCTCTTGAAACATGGAAATAACATGAATCACCATACATACATATTGAAAAAAATCATGTTTTCTTATTCATAGGTCCAAAAAGATGTAAGCTTCATCCATGCTAGCATAACCCACATGTCTATATGTAACACCCCGAGATTTTATGAAAAATATTATTTTAATTTCATTAATGTCTTGTGTTGTATTCTACACCAAGATTACCTTGTGCTATACGCAACAACGTATTAGCTTGCAGTATACGCAACACTATTCTTGGACCATGTTACACATAATTTTGATAATAGTTATTCTACACAACATTGAGTATATATATATATATATATATATATATATATATTCAACGTATAAATGAAATATGGTTGGATTCTGTTATACGAAACAACGAAGGATTCTTTCACAACACGCAACCCCGACTTGACTTGCATTACAAGCAATCGCGACCTTCCTCGATAGCATGTGTCGTACACAATACCGGGTTTTAATAAACAATGATATATTATTATAATATTGTCATGAACTAGCCGTTATGAATATTATTAACTAAATTTTTAATTTTATAACATTATTATACATCATACACATTTTCTAGAACATGGTATAAGAACAAAATAAATTTTTCAGGTAAAATAAGTATTTTTAAAAAAATGCAGTTTTGCCGCCTTTTGATGGCGCACACACTTTAAATATAGTTTTTGACATATTTATATGTTCAATTTTACAAAATAAAATTCTACTTTTGAATCAGGATATAAAAATTTACATTAGATAATGTTTTGATATTTTTCCGATAACTTTCATATTTTAATGAATAGTAAAAACACGCTATATTTTAATTAAAAACAACTTTTTTCATCATAATATATTATGTGGTTAAATTATAATATTTAATGGTTTTAAAGTATAAATAGAATATATTTTTACCATTTAATATAATGTATGTCATTATCATTGATTTTACCTTGAATTCGTAGGTTAAATCAATTCAATCTTTTACAATGTTTTAAACAAAAACCCGTTTTTATTCGACAACGGGATTAATTTTAATTTAATTTCTGCAACTTATGTGTATTGAATTTTAAAAAATGGATTCCATATTTGGAATAAGTGGGTCCAAATTATGTTAATAGGCTACTTTTTATTTTTGGGAGTTATGAATAGTAACTACGGTAAATTTTATTTACCATAGTTAAAGGTAAATCGGGTAATTAAGGGTAAATATAATATTATAAAATTACCCTAACACATGCCAAAATTCTATTTGATGGATAAAAGTAAGCCCATATCAACGAAGGGTCGGATTAGATTCATTTTATGGACTTTTGACCATGAAAATAATTTAATTATTATTAAAACCAAAGAAAGTGACCACATGTCACTCTCTTAAATCTTATAAGTATAATAATTTTAACTTAGTGATAAACATCATAAAACTTCAAACATGAATAATCTACAGACATCTAACAAAATTATATACATCCTGAGAATTTATTTATAATTTTTTGGGATTAAATAATTATCATTAATTGTGGCACAATAGTGATGCAGAAATTATTTATCTAGTGAAAAATCAAGAATATAGTTTTTATTGAACTAATAATGGCCATAAAAGTCACAAAACACTGACCAAAACTTATTGGTCATGTAAATTTAAACTATATTCATCCAATGGTCGATTATTTGACCATTTGGAGTCTTATAAAAGCAATTATGACACATATATTATTTTATTTTAAATGATGCCAAAGTTGTCACCTTCATAATTTAATAAATATAACAATTTAAATATTGTTATTTTCAGATGATAAATTCGAGTAAAAGTATTATTGTGAAAGGTAATATATTTATCTTCATCATAGGATTTTATTTTAAATTTTTATGCAACAAATAATTATATTAAATAATTATAAAAAAATGATGTAGTAATTATTTTATTAAGAGATAAACCAAATAAATGGTTTTAAAAATAATAAAAAAAATATTATATGAACTATTTAATGTGATCCACTAATTTTATAGATACATATGACCTTTTATTAATATATTAAAGCTTTTATTTCGAACATATCACCTTTATATATTTTATTTAAATTCAAATAAATGAATAGTGTCGAAATTGACACTATTGTTATTTTATAAAAATAACATATTATAAAATTGTTTACAAATAACAAAAATATTTAAAAATTATAAATTTAAATTTATATGGTCTATAATGTTATAAAGTAAACAATTATGGAAAATTCACAACAAATAAGTAATTATTTGTTATAATTTAAAATTTAGAATTTTATTACCACAAATAAACTTAATAGATTAAATAAGGATAAATCAAAATGATAAGGTCTAAAATAAGATCCAAACATGTATAAATTTGATTGGATGATGAGATTAAAACCCTATCTCATCTAACATTCGAATATGAGTCATTTTTGGATGTTTTTAAGTGGGGTTAGATTTATTATAAATTAATATTTTTAAGAATTCCAAATGTGCCCCTCTCCTCCCTTATAAACGGACCCTCCTCCCCCTCTTCCTCACACCACTTTGAGCCTTCAAGCTCGGCCAACCCCTACCAATTCCTCCTCTACACTTCCTTTGAGGCATCCTATAGGTTTTGGTCTTCTTCAAAGACCCATTTTAGTGCCCTAAAAGGAGGTCTCAAAGAAGCACTTCAAAGAAGAGGTAAGGTCCGTTACAGATTCTTTCATCTTTATTTCTTCTTCCACTTCTTCTTCTTTAGTTTTTTCATTATGAAGTAATAAAATCAGTATCACTAATATACTGATATATTATTATAAGTATGAAACAACCCTATTTAACCATCTATCCATCCTACGGAAAATGAAATCGCCGCGCGTGCGTACGTACGGAATACCGTCTCCACGCCGTGGTGTAATCTATTTTCCACCACCACCATACTTGGATGGGTATAATGGTGTATATAATGACTATATATGACTATTATAAAGTGATACTGATTCTGAAATAGTATAAATACACTCCAATACAATTCCACGATCATAGGAACGATATCATCACTCGTGCGTACGTACGGAATACCGTCTCCACGATGTGATTCGACTCATTCTACATGATCTTCATTTCATAATGATTATATAAATGAATTTAATGAATTAATATGATATATATTACACTAATACCATTCTGAAAATGAGTTATCTATAACCTAAAGAAAAGAATAAGAATTTATTCGACAAAACACGCATAAGAACAAAAAGTTATAAACACCCGAATAACAAGTATCAATGAAATATTACTACTAAGAAGCTAAGAATATGAACATATATGATATCATAATAATAATTATGATTCTGGAATAAGTCAATAACATTATTTAAATCATTATACAGGAGGTTCGGACACTTACGAAGAAAAATGGACCTAAGGTAATGGAAAATATCACAATCTCATTTTTATCCGAGATTGTTTTTACTTTGGCATTTGCTGGGGTGTATTTTATCATCCACA
Source organism: Viscum album (assembly GCA_963277665.1). Classification (NCBI taxonomy): domain Eukaryota; kingdom Viridiplantae; phylum Streptophyta; class Magnoliopsida; order Santalales; family Viscaceae; genus Viscum; species Viscum album. The sequence continues at coordinate 1,311,491,035 of OY728126.1, read as the reverse complement.
TCCATGTTCCCTCAATATTTAATATTATTTCCATCCACCTACAATTGTTTAAATCCAATTTTACCCTTTGGTGAGTTTTTAGTAAAAGATATGAAAGGAATCTTTTGTCGTTTTTCGTACGAGGTACTTTTTGAATTTTCCGACAAAAGTACGAAAAATGTTTTTTTAACTTATACGTCATGAATGGATTTTTAAAACATTATTTACAAGAAGCTTCCTTTAAATGTTTTCAAGTTTATTTTTAATCAAATTCTTTTAGTTTAAAATTGTATGACATGTTAAGTAAGGAAAATTTTTTTGAAGTAAAAAGGATATTTTTCTCAAGAATGAAGTTCAAGTGTTTTATCAAAATTATTTTCCATCTAAGATAATAAAGGGTTTTGTTTTTATCCCTATTATTACATTGATTTGATTATGTTGTGATGGAATTATATTTTTATGAATTCCTTTATCTTATATGAATTGTTTTATGATGTCACGATGTTTAAGATTCCCATTTTTATTTCACGGGTTATGTAATGATGTATGAATTATGATTTCGTCACACACATAATAATGGTTTCATTATGAGATGCGTGGGACCTATATCTCCCTACAATGCATTGGGTAAAGATTTTATATCTAATGAAATAGATATGGCTGGAATGGTAGGTTATACCTGTTCAGTGAAACAGGACTGAAACGAGGGTGACTCGGTTCAGAAAGGGACTTTTTCCACTAAGATAGTCTTGGAAATAAGTCTTGACTAATAAGATATGGTTCTCTATAATGATGTATGTATGCCAAAAAGTTTCATGTTTTAAGTTATGATTATTGGGATTACATTTCACTACTATTATTTATACCATGTTATGAAATTATGCTCTCTTTTGCAGGTTAAGATATCCAAAATGTTATGTTCTTATGAATATGATGTGATTGATATTCCTTTTGTTTACCCTTACTGAACATTTGAGCTCACCCTTTTATGTTTTCTTTTCCCTAGGATATAAAGAAAGGTTTTAGGTAAAAAAAGGGAAGATCTTTATGGGATATGTTGAAGATCTTTCACCACGTTTCGAAGATTATATTCCGAGGTTCCAAAGACACTAAACTATTACGGTCCTTGTGTGTGTGTTTTTGTTATGTACTAATTATTCCGCAAAAGTAATGTAATGTCAATGTACGTCAAGCTTCGGTACTCTACAGTTGGTATCAGAGGAAAAGTTTAGTCAACCTTTGAAAAATAGGATGCGAGAACTTTAGTGAGATCCCTAGAGATATTTCTAAGTTATGTCTAGGGATGTCTCTAAGGTTAAGTATATGTATAAGTTATAGTCCTAGAATTGCGCTAACGATCTTAGAATTTAACCTAAGATGTTAGATATTGAGGGTACTCCCCCTTTATTATGTTGTTTTCCCTAGCATGATTTTTTCCTCTCACACTATTCTTTTTGGGTTTTAGAAAATGGATGGAAACAAGATGATTCACGATAATGGAGGATATGATGGAAAATGGAATGATATTCTTCATGAGAAATCAAATGAAATGGGATTTGGAAGTACAAACATCATTATTATGCCGAATCAGCAATCTCATAATATGATCAATAAAGTAAAATTTGGTATGTTTCCTGAATCGGCTAATAAGAGAAAGATGGAGTTTTATGATGATCATAGAGGAAAGAAAGTTAAATTTCCCCTATGTAAATCATGTGGGAAGAGGCATCAAGGAGAATGTTTCAAAGGAACTAGAAGATGCTTTGGGTGTGGAAAAGAAGGACACAAAGCCAGTAAGTGCAAAGGAAAAGGTTCAGTTAACACCAGGGATGAGGATAATGGTATTGATACGAAATCAACAATGGTTAAATGTTTTAAATGTGGAATGTACGGGCATTATGCAAACCAATGTACTAAGGGGAAGTCTCATGAAGAGAATCAGTATGGTCGTATGGGTAGTATTTATGTGGATGATGATGAAGAGACTACAAATGATATGTGAGATGAAAGAATTGTTGAAGCTCGGTCAATGGTTTAAGAATGTAGTAGAATGATTACATGTTTATCATGTGTAATGTTGTATAAGTAATCTTATGGTACTATGGAATAAAGAGACATCTAAGGATTGTTACACTATTGTCTTTCCTTATGTTTTGAAAGTGTATGATTAATGTTGCCAGTATCGATGAAAGGTTATTCAGATATTTTTGGAATGTAGATGATATGCGCATAATGAAGGGATAAGAAAAAATTAAATATTTGATAGTATTCATGAGCTCATGACTGATATAAGGAGAAGGTTATGTACTGGATTGAGTATATAGAATTTTTGGATTTTGGTATGTTAAAAGAGTTAACTTCTGACATTATTTATGTTTTCACTAAGGTTCAATGGGTATTCATTCTTCAAGTGAATACATGATTAAGGTATTCACAGGTTTGTAATTTGACCAACATGATATATCTTATGATATATGGGGGATAAATGATGGTATTCACGTGATTGTTCTGTGACATTTCAAGTAATCATTTTATTTATACTATGAGCTTGGACCAAAGTATTTTAGATAAGCCTAAAGATTAGAATGGATTATGTTGGACATAAGTTAGGATAAAACGTTTTTCGATATTGTTGATAAGATGTTATAGTAATATAAAAAGGACAACCTGCAGGACGGGCGAAAGCCCATCGCGTCGGACAAGGCTGTGAGAATCGAACCCACAACCGAAGTGCGACTGGCCTTTATCGCCTACCACTGGCCTACCGAAAGTCCCTGTTTAGTAGAAACTAGTTTTATTATATTAAGCAGTATTATATATGAAGTATAAGTCCATTTTTGGAACCATAAATGATTAATCTCACTATATAATGACTTATGAATATTTAATAACTTTTGCTAACCTTTTGTTTGATACATATGGAATGACCCGTCATTCTATCACATGATCTGCAAACACTTCACGAATAACAAATTCAACTTCATTTATTTAAGAGATGAAGTAGAAATTGTTCAATGCATGAACAATAGTGTGATTTTACCAAAATAAAGTAAGTATTTATTCTAATTCTTCAACATTAGGGAAACGATCTTGAAAACCAAAAATGTTTTCCTAGTGCTCTTATATCTGATTAATCAGATGGTACCTTAAATCGTCACAAATTTATGGATTTGTGATTGTTGGATTTTCCATAGCCATGTTCTCTGCCACTCTCCATCAGAACATGATGGTTAGATTTTTCTTCCATATCCATATTTTCACCTATGTGGAAACCCAGTGATTAGTTTATTTGGGTAACCGTTATGTTTCATACTTTTGTTTTTAAAGATTGGTTTTGCTATTCCTTTTTATGATGTGGGTTTCTATTAAACAAACTTTCGAATAGTAAACCATTTATAACCCCGATGAATTTCGAGGGAGAAATTCATTTTAAGGGGGATAGAATGTTACACCCCGAGATTTTATGAAAAATATTATTTTAATTTCATTAATGTCTTGTGTTTTATTCTACACCAAGATTACCTTGCGCTATACGCAACACCGTATTAGCTTGCAGTATACGCAACACTATTCTTGGACCGTGTTACACACAATTTTGATAATAGTTATTCTACGCAACATTGAGTATATATATTCATATATTCAATGTATAAATGAAATATGGTTGGATTCTGTTATACAAAACAACGAAGGATTCTTTCACAACACGCAACTCCGACTTGGCTTGCATTACACGCAATCACGACCTTCCTCGATAGCGTGTGTTGTACGCAATACCGGGTTTTAATAAACAATGATATATTATTATAATATTGTCATGAACTAGCCGTTATGAATAGTATTAACTATATTTTTAATTTTATAACATTATTATTCATCTTACACATTTTCTGGAACATGGTATAAGAACAAAATAAAATTTTCAGGTAAAATAAGTATTTTTAAAAAAATGCAGTTTTGCCGTCTTTTGATGGCGCACCCACTTTAAATCTAGTTTTTTACATATTTATGTGTTCAATTTGAAAAAATAAAATTCTTCTTTTGAATCGGGATATAAAAATTTACATTAGATATAGTTTTGAAATTTTTCCGATAACTTTCATATTTTAATGAATAGTAAAAACACGCTATATTTTAATTAAAAACAACTTTTTTCATCATAATATCTTATGTGGTTAAATTATAATATTGAATGGTTTTAAAGTATAAATACAATATATTTTTACCATTAAATATAATTTATGTCATTATCATTGATTTTACCTTGATTTCGTAGGTTAAATCAATTCAATCTTTTGCAACGTTTTAAACAAAATCCTGTTTTTATTCGACAACAGGATTAATTTTAATTTAATTTCTGCAACTTCTGTGTATTGAATTTTAAAAAATGGATTCCATATTTGGAATCAGTGGGTCCAAATTATGTTAATTGGCTACTTTTTATTTTTGGGAGTTATGAATAGTAACTACGGTAAATTTTATTTACCATAGTTAAAGGTAAATCGGGTAATTAAGGGTAAATATAATATTATAAAATTACCCTAACACATGCCAAAATTCTATTTGATGGCTAAAAGTAATCCCATATCAACTAAGGGTCGTATTAGATTCATTTTATGGAATTTTGACCATGAAAATAATTTAATTATTATTAAAACCAAAGAAAGTGACAACATGTCACTCTCTTAAATCTTATAAGTATAATAATTTTAACATAGTGATAAACATCATAGAACTTCGAACATGAATAATCTACAAGAATCTAAATAAATTATCTACATCATTAGAATTTATTTATAAATTTTTGGGATTAAATAATTATCATTAATTGTGACACAATAGTGATGCAGAAATTATTTATCTAGTGAAAAATCAAGAATATAGTTTTATTGAACTAATAATGACCATAAAAGGCACAAAAACCTGAACAAAACTTATTGGTCATGTAAATGTAAACTATATTCATCCAATGGTCTAATATTTGACCATTTGGAGTCTTATACAAGCAATTATGACAATTATATTGTTTTATTTTAAATGATGCCAAAGTTGTCACCATCATAATTTAATAAATATAACAATTTAAATATTGTTATTGTAAGATTATAAATTCCAGTAAAAGTATTATTGTGAAAGGTAATATATTTATCTTCATCATAGGAATTTATTTTAAATTTTTATGCAACAAATAAGTATATTAAATATTTATACAAAAATGATGTAGTAATTATTTTATTAAAAGATAAACCAAATAAATGGTTTTAAAAATAATAAAATAAATATTATATGAACTATTTAATGTGATACACTACTTTTATAGATACATATGACATTTTATTAATATATTAAAGATTTTATTTCGAACATATCATCTGTATATATTTTATTTAAATTCAAATAAATGAATAGTGTCAAAATTGACACTGTTGTTATTTTATAAAATTAACATATTATAAAATTGTTTAAAAATCAGAAAAATATTTAAAAACTATAAATTTAAATTTATATGGTCTATAATGTTATAAAGTAAACAATTATGGAAAATTCACAACAAATAAGTAATTATTTGTCATAATTTAAAATTTAGAATTTTATTACCACAAATAAACTTAATAGATTAAATAAGGATAAATCAAAATGATAAGGTTTAAAATAAGATACAAACATGTCTAAATTTGATTGGTTGATGATATTACAACCCTATCTCATCTAACATTCGAATATGAGTCATTTTTTGAGGTTTTTATGTGGGTTTAGATTTATTATAAATTAATATTTTTAAGAATTCCAAAGGTGCCCCTCTCCTCCCTTATAAACGGACACCTCCTCCCCCTCTTCCTCACACCACTTTGAGCCTTCAAGCTCGGCCAAACCCTGCCAATTCCTCCTCTCCACTTCCCTAGATACATCCTATAGGTTCTGGTCTTCTTCAAAGACCCATTTTAGTGCCCTAAAAGGAGGTCCCAAAGAAGCACTTCAAAGAAGAGGTAATGTCCGTTACCGATTCTTTCATCTTTATTTCTTCTTCCACTTCTTCTTCCTTAGTTTTTTCATTATGAAGTAATAACATCATTATCACTAATATACTGATATTTTATTATATGTATGAAACAACCCTATTTCACCATCTATCCATCCTACGGAAAAAGAAAACACCGCGCGTGCGTACGTACGGAATACCGTCTCCACGCTTGGTGTAATCTATTTTCCACCACCACCTTACTTGGATGGGTATAATGTTGTATATAATGACTATATATGACTATTATAAAGTGATACTGATTCTGAAATAGTATACATACACTCCAATACAATTCCACGATCATAGGAACGATATCATCACTCGTGCGTACGTACGGAATACCGTCTCCACGATGTGATGCGACTCATTCTACATGATATTCATTTCATAATGATTATATAAATGAATTGAATGAATTAATATGATATATATTACACTAATACCATTCTGGAAATGAGGTATCTATAACCTAAAGATAAGAATAAGAATTTATTCGACAAAACACGCATAAGAACAAAAAGTTATAAACACCCGAATAACAAGTAGCAATGAAATATTACTACTAAGAAGCTAAGAATATGACCATATATGATATCATAAAAATATTTATGATTCTGGAATAAGTCAATAACATTATTTAAATCATTATACAGGAGGTTTGGACACTTACGAAGCAAAACGGACCTAAGGTAAGGGAAAATATCACAATCTCATTTTTATCTGAGATTGTTTTTACTTTGGCATTTACTGGGGTGTATTTTATCATCCACATCCATGTTACCTCAATATGTAATATTATTTCTATCCACCTACAATTGTTCAAATCCAATTTTACCCTTCGGTGAGTTTTTAGTAAAAGATATGAAAGGAATCTTTTTTCGTTTTTCGTACGAGGTACTTTTTGACTTTTCTGACAAAAGTAGGAAAAATGTTTTTTTTAACTTATACGGCATGAATGGATTTTTAAAAAATTATTTCCAAGAAGATTCCTTTTAAAGTTTTCAAGTTTATTTTTAATCAACTTCTATTAGTTTAAAATTTTAAGACATGTTAAGTAAGGAAAATGTTTTTGAAGTAGAAAGGATATTTTCTTCAAGAATGAAGTTCAAGTGTTTTATCAAAATTATTTTCCATCTAAGATAATAAAGGGTTCTGTTTTTATCCCTATTATTACATTTATTTGATTATGTTGTGCTGGAATTATATTTTTATGAATTCATTTATCTTATATGAATTGTTTTATGATGTCACGATGTTTAAGATTCCCATTTTTATTTCATGGGTTATGTAATGATGTATGATTTATGATTTTGTGGCACACATAATAATGGTTTCATTATGAGATGGGTGGGACCTATATATCCCTCCAATGCATTGGGTAATGATTTTATATCTCATGATATAGACATGGCTGGAATGGTAGGTTATACCGGTTCAGTGAAAAAGGACTGAAACGAGGGTGACTCGGTTCAAAAAGGGACTTTGTCCACTAAGATAGTCTTGGAAATAAGTCTTGACTAATAAGATATGATTCTCTATGATTATGTGTGTATGCCACAAAGTTTCATTTTTTAAGTTATGATTATTGGGATTACATTTCACTACTATGATTTATACCATGTTATGAAATTATGCTCTCTTTTGCAGGTTAAGATTTCCAAAATGTTATGTTCTTATGAATATGATGTGATTGATATTCTTTTTGTTTACCCTTACTGAGCATTTGAGCTCACCCTTTTATGTTTTCTCTTCCCCAGGATATAAAGAAAGGTTTTAGGTAAAAAAAAGGGAAGATCTTTATGGGAGATGTTGAAGATCTTTCACCACGTTTAGAAGATTATATTCCGAGTTTCCAAAGACACTAAACTATTACGGTCCTTGTGTGTGTGTTTTTGTTATGTACTAAGTATTTAGAAAAAGTAATGTAATGTCGATGTACATCAAGCTTCGGGTCTCTACACTATAAATCCTTAATCACATAAAAGGTAACTAGTATCATCCAACATACTCATTCTTATCCAACATATCATTATCAAAATTTCATTATCTCAACATCATGCACATATTAAAGTTTATTCATACCTTAATGAATCTTTATCTAAAAAACAACACCTTGTTACCTCAATAATATTATATGGTTACTAGTACCATTAGAAATATTTTCTAAAAAATATAACTTAATACTATAGTGGATAAATCCATAGATTATTCATTATTCATTAATACCATAAATGTACTTCTACACCATCATTATTTAATTACAACACATAAACACTAAATCATTTCCAATTTTTTTTGTCATGCTCCACATCCCCAATAGTGATTGCATGATATTTAACTTTTCTTTTACACATTAGAGATTGATTACATGGATCATCATCACCAAACCTTGTGTTTTTTAACTAGTTACTGTAATTACAATAAACCATGCACTTGTAGCTCTAAAGCTAGGGAAGTGCATTTTGTGTTGCTTTCATTCTATTCTCATTGATAACTAACTTATTCCCATCACTTCTATACATGAATTCATGATGACCATCCTCTAAAGAAATAGACAATTTATTAGACCCATGAAGAAAATTTCATCTATTTTTCCTTCAACACCATGAGATTAAAGAAAATATAATCATATTTTCTCCATTTTAAGAGGTTTTTTTGGAATTATATCATTCTTTTCTTATCATAACAAATAGATAGATGGGAAATCACAATCTGTACTTTTTTGACACGAATAATTTGAAGGTAAATACTAAAAAGATGTTCTTGAACTCAACCTAATCATTGGATTGAATATTTTTTCTTTATATTTTTTTCTAAATTTCTACCATAGATTCTCTTTACCTTCTATGTTGTAAGTGGTCAAAATAAAATTTTCACATTTTGAATAGTGAATATTTAAAATAATATTTTCAATGGTAAAAATCCATTTCACAAAAACTACTGGATCATATTTTTCATTAATATAAAACGAATGTTTCCTCATGAAGTATTTAAGAGTACTTTTTTCCCTCCCTGTGTAATTTTATAGCCTGGAAGGATTCATGACTTGGAAAAGTTTGGGGGTCCTAGAAACAAGATTCTAAAATACAGATCTCAAAACAATAAATTTCATTGGAAGAAAATAATGACATTTCCCATTGTATAAATCATTGATCAGGTTCCATTGGACTCCACCGACTGACTAAAACCAAAAGTATAGAGTAAGTAACAATTATAATAATGAGGAACAACATAATCCTGAAAATTCACTTATTGGATGTCTATCATATAGAACAATCATTAATATATGACACATTAGGCGTATCCTAGTTTATTCAAATCCAACATCTATTGAAATAATTCATGATAGTTCTGGAAGAATTTGTGAATTTCTAAAGCATATCCCCTGAGAGTGACAAACCAGTTGGAACGAAATGCCTATTGTCCTGTACCAAATTACCCTAAGTCATACTCAGATCATCATATAAGAGTAGTTACTCATAGTCATATATATACCGCAACCACGAACACTTGTATTATCTAGACATGGATGTATTTCTGTGAAACCCCTCTCTTTATCCTTTACCAAAATTCAAGGATAGTTTAGTAAATCTCCACTCACCATTATACTTATCCTTTGTGGCATCCCAAGACATATCCTTATAAATATTCCTAGGTATATTACTAAAACATTCTCATTCTAGATTACAATAGATTACTAAACATTTCCTTTGATACCATGTATAACGTCCCAAATTTATCATATATTGATATTACGTCATTCTAGAAGATTATTTAGTACATGTCAATAATACATGCTTGAGGACTATAATAGTTTTCTATATTTAGAAACATAGAAAAAAATCATATATCTTGGTGAAAGATCATCTACATCACCAATAAAAATATCCATTTTTAAAACCTCTATCTAAAATGTTTCTTTATATCCTAGGGAAAGGAACCATAAGAAATGGGAGAGCCAAAATGCTCTATATGGGTAAACAAAAAAGTTACATAAGCATATCATGAGAACAAGGGTATGAGATAATGATCAAAAGAATATAAGATCATATCTTGTATATCAAGGTTCATAATCATGAGACATGGAGCAAAAATATTGTATGTTCATATGACATGAATTATATGGAAATCTAATAACATAATAAATAAGGTAAGAAATGACATATCACCTGAAATTATGGCATATATATCAACTTATAACATCATGACCATATATAAATTATAACATGTTCAATCATTATAAACATGAAATAAATATATTTAATTAACATATGGACATTAAAATCAGGTCCACAAATAAATTTATAGACATGAAAATCAGACCAATAAATAGAATTATTGACATGAAAACCAAATCCAAACATAGAATTGTGAAAATCAAATTAGGTTCACGCATAACATATATTCCTCATGAGATTCCCATATTTAACCAGTTCATGGGAGGGAGATATATGTACCACCCATAATATAATTAAAACATATATACATTTTCCAAAAGATAATAATAAACATATCATAACCAATGTAATGGAATGTGGGTCGTAAACATGTAAACAAATAATAACTTGTGAGAAAAGAGATAGGATTCCAAATCACTTATTTAAAAGAATAACCCATGAAATGAAAGTGGTTTCATAAACATAATTACATCAAAACATAATCCATTTAGATAATTAATATTAATTCTATTCTAGATATAATAACATAGTATGTCATCATAGGTGGGGATGAATTTTAAAATATCACATGGAAAATGAATTTTCAATAAAAATCACTTTTTAGAACATAAAAATTTTTCAAACCCATTTTCTTTGAATCCAATTTGGATATAAATAATAGAATCATGAATCTCATTTAAAAGGGATATTATGAAAAATATAATTTCTTTGTTGAAATATTTTTCATTTCTTAAAATGCTGAAATTTTTTAAAATAAAACATTTTAATCAAAAATAACCATGTAATATTGTATGTCATGATTCAACATAATAATGTGTAATGAAAGTTTACAAATAAATCCATGTTGGATAAGCTAAAATAAATCATTATTCTCATACTTTTACTGGAAGAGTCAAATAGTACTCCATTTAGAAATCAAAAGAAAAATTAATTTCAAACCGTGTATAATGAAAATATGTAAATATGTCTTTACAAATACATAGTAAGTATATAATACATATTATGAATTATTTTTTTATAATACATGTATATGAATGACAAATATTACCAAATGGATTCTTAAAATGAAACAATCTCAAATATAGAGGTATTGAGAAATCAACACTCATCACTTAATAATCAACAGAATTGTATGCCCCAAGAAAAATTTAATATTATGATAATATTTAAATATCACAATATCCTGGATAAAACACACAAAATACATTAATTGGAATAACATGCACCAAATAGAAGAAACATGTAGCGTAAGAGGTATGTTTCTCACTGAAATAAAGGGGGGGGGGGGGAATATCATTTACCTTATGTCCAGTATTTCGCAGTACTCAAACTAGATTACAATATAATCAATATAAGTTTATTATACATATTTTATATATGAATATTATTATAAATAATTCCACAAATGTTTTGATTATGGCCTTATATTAGACACCTATTAAAGGTCTTATGATAAGTATTCATTTCAGGTAATATTCTCTTTGTTTTTTGTATGTGTCTGAATTTGTTATATCATTGGTCCTTATACTTATTTCATGGTCCTAGAATATAATTAATTATATTAATATAATATGTAACTTAAATATTTATAATACAATAATCTATTTCATAATGAATTATAAAATGGAATACACCGTTAATGGATATAGTAAGTCATTGGTATGCATGAATGGTGTTTCTATTTTAATCATCGTATTGAAATAAAGTATGTAAATGAAATATGTATATTTATGTATATATATATTATATGTTTTATGTTATATATATAATAACATATCACTTTACAAATACTTAATACATTCCATGTGTTGTGTGAATGAATCATATCGCTTTGAGGGGGTGGTAGTCCACACTTTCTTAAACGAGACTGTCATATTAACACCAAACAGAATGTAATAAAGTATGGATTGTAAAAAATAATTAAAATAACATAAATACATCATAAATATTATATATAACAAAAATATTTAGAGTTTCCATCATAATGGTCTCCATGATTTGTGGTAAATGAAAAAAATAAACAATCAACATTTTTTGAGGTAATAGTTCATCGTATACAGAAATTTTTTTTTCAATATCCATTATGTAGATGAGTGAATAATTTTAATTTGAACCATTAATATAACAATATCCTATTATATTAATGGTTTTGTTTTTAGCATAAAATAACGGAATAAATCGAGTGGAGTGAAGGAGAAGGAAAATAAAGGAAATGTGATTGAGAGAAGATATTACCTCTAAATAGAGTAACTATTTCTGGGTTGTTCCAAAAAGATTACAGGAATTGATTTATGCCAAATAGAAGGATTATAAGAGACATGGAGGGATTTTTGGAGGACAGATGATTCAATTTTAGTTGAGAAAAATGGATTTAGATGTGTGAATAAAAGAGAAGGAGAAGTTCTCTTTTATATGAGGGGTGAGTGGTACTTTTGGAAAATCTAGAAATATTATTTTTTATAAATTGATTTTTAGTTTCAAATAGATAAAAATTATTTATTTATATTCTATAATGATTATGGGTTGAAATAACCTCATCCAATAAATTTTATAAATGTATTGGTTATAAAATTATCCTTTTCTTTTGGATTTAAACCTTAGTTAAACAATTTTTATTTTTACAAAGACAACTAGTTTTTTACGCTATATGGTTAATATATTTATTGTAAAATACCAAAATAACACCAACTAAATCATATATAAAATCTTTTACACTATCCATGTTACTTGTACATACCAATTTTATTTTAATTTGATATCATTTAATAAAAATATTACATATTTTAATGTAACATTTATTTCAATTTTGATACTATTATATATTTACAATATTTTAACAGAAAACCAACATGATAACATTAAAACATTAATTTCATTATGTCTCTAACATGTATATGTTATCGATAAAATTCTAGTATGTCATTAATTATGTCTAATTATATTTATTTTAATAATTTTACCATCATTTATTTGATATCTCAATTAATTAAAGAAATACTATATAACAATTTTTCATTCCTTTAAATAAATTATATATTGTATATAAATTAAAAATAAATTATCATTATGATGATATATTTATTATATTTCTTATAAATATTTATACAAGAATTTTTCTTCTATACATCCCTATATTTAAAATGATATAGTTATTTAAATTTTAAAATAACAATTTAACTCCTTTTTAAATAAAATATAATAATTGACCTTATCTAACTGAAATGGCATTAAAAGAGTCATATTTTCTACCTAAAGTTCATTTTGGGTCGAAAAACAAATATCCAATGATATTAAGATAAATGATAAGGTATTTTTATATTTTATAATTTTATGTTTACCTTTAATTACCCTATTTAACGTTAACCAATGTAAATAAAATTGAAAATTTACTTTTCACCAAAAATTATTTTGACCATATGAGACAGAAATTTTCATATTAATGATAATAATTTATGTTTTTTCATTAAAAGTAAATTATTGAATTGGTAAAATTATGTTGACTCTGAATTTCGAAGATGCTGCTGTAGGGATGGAAGAAGTGATCTTCAATAGTTCAAAAAAACTATATTTAATTATATTAGATAAATGATTCCAATGTCATAAATTGGATTAATATATGTATTTATCTATTATGACATAACAATAAATTTAAAATTTTATTATTTTTATGAAAATGTCGTTTTTAAACAGAAATTCAGTACTCTCACAATTCCACAAATATTTATTTTTTACGAAAATAACACAATTTCACCATAAACTAATTTTGATATTATAAATTAAAAAATAATGTTTATTTTATCAAAATAATTTTCTCTAAGGGGAAAAAATTAATTTTAAAATTTTTCATAGAATGACATGGACATCAGTTCATTGGATAAAATAGTAGTTTATAACATAAGAAGACATTTCCCAAAATTATATTTTTCATTATCAAAAGAATAATAACTAATATTTAAAAAGTAGTTATTACTAATCATGTCACATGTTTAACAGCTAGTTTATAACTCTATTATATAAAAAATTATAATATTAATGTTTTCTTTTTCAAAAACTTGTGGTTGCATGTATCGCAAGCCAAGTCAGTGTTGGGTATAGGGAAAGATTCCATTGGTATTTTTAATAACATAATCAAAACATAGTGATATTATAAAATAAAAATATCTGTAATCGGTGTTTTATGATGTGAAAATATTAAAATATTGAACTATTTTGAAAAAAATAATTCCTCAAAATCTCGGGGTGTTATAGGGAGTACACACTGATTACTAAGGTTACATGCCATGCACTGCCCCGTTCAAACCTTTTGAGGGGTTTTCATGCCATTGGCCCCTATGTATAAATTTAAATATAGATTAATCCATTATAATCATTTTTCCACATATATTTTGATGGTAGAACCTATGTAGTGTTCTATGGACACATAATGGGTTTTTTGGGATATTATCTAAATGGAGAGGTGCTTCCTCCAGTTATCAAATTTTGTTGTCTCCTAAGAGAAAGACATAGTCTGAATGATGTGATGGGTGTTTACTCCAACATAGTAGAGATCATGATATGATATTACACAAGTGTTATCACCCATGACATATGATTTTGAGGATTATCCCCTTATAAGACATGCCCTTATGGCCAATGAGGTCATGAGACTAGTTTCTTCTTAGGATCCCCTGAGGGATGAAATTACATATTTTTTGATCTAGGGATTCCCTTGTAAGATCCCTATATTTTCATATCATTCAGTGGATCCCATGTAGTTTTCCTTTATTTTATTTTCATTCATGTGTATCATGTTGGTTTCCTCCATTAGATATATATTAAGGATCCAGAGTAGGACGCCTTCACTTGTGTTCACATAGTGTATCCTAAGTAGGATGCCTCTAAAATTCTTGATTTTGAGAACCCATCAAGTGACCTATTTGATGAATAGTATATATTTGTTTGTAACTTTTGGGTAGAGATAGTTTCCAGGTGTCACCTAGAACCTGTGCCAAACTAATATGCAAGTGGGGTTATTGTTATAGTGTTGGCATAGGCGTTCGGGCCACCCCCACTCTTTTGATTATAATAGACATGGTTTTGATAAAGTTGGAGTGTTTAACGGTGTTCATTCCTAGAAAGTGGCTATTTACCATGATGTGAGGCATCTAAAATTATTTTTTAAATTCTCAGATGTTCTCCCTTGGGATACGACTTCTTAGCCATGTTTTATGTTGTTTTACTTGTAAATGTATGTGCTACTTGAGACTTTTCTTTTAAGAAATGCACGTTTTTTGTATTCCTTGGGTGATACATGGATTCCAAGATGTAGGAATGCCTTGAATAGACTCAATTTGATGTGATATTTGGTGGGTATGATTACACTCACCTCATCCTATGATTACTAGGTTTTTATACCCATGTCTAACGAAAAAATGTTTTACATTAGTGGGTATACTCATGTCTGATTCTTGAATGGTTTGATAGATTCCATAGACTGTTCTCTATGGATCTAGAATGCGGTAGTAGAATCCTTGGGTTTAGTATTCCTATTTTGTCTTGATTTAGTGGGATGCATCAGGAATTGCAACCTAGTGGATCTAGATTTGATGCGATCACGTAGAATATGTGATTTAGGAAAGCTCCTAGGACCCCATCCAGTTCTTAATATGATTTTCCACGGGTATATCTAGGGGAATTGATTTGGATGACTTGGATGGGATCCTTGGATCTGGACTGTTTTGGTCTATAACTCTGATTTGGATACCATATATGAATTCTATTGATCTATCCCTCCATGATGTACACTTTTCGTGAGGATTCCTTGGATATATTATAACGACCCAATGTTTCATTAATGGAAATCCCTCTTGATCTAATTAAATGTCTCTTTATGTTTATATAAAATTTCAACTTCATTGGTTTTATGTTATTAATTTTGACCGTTTCTAATATAGTCATTGAACAGTGGTCACATTATTAGTATAAATATAGGGCCTTAATAAATACAAATTTACTCAGACAAAAGACGCGATGGCCTCATCCAGTAGAATTGCTCCATAAGAAGCCCATTTGTCGGATCTCGGAAAAGTGGTGGCGTCCTTGGGCTTCGCTCTTGACCAATCCCATGCTGAGATTCATCATGTCAAGCTCGAACGGGACCGTCTACGAGAAAAGTGGAAGTTGATATAAATTACCACTCGAGCGATATTATCCGAGCCACCCCAAGAGTCTGTCACCATCACACACATTACCATTAGGTCATATGCAGCTATTTTAAGGTGTTATATTAATAATTGACAGTACTATGTTCATGTAAATTATCATTTTTATATAATAATGAATATAATTTCTTGTCATTATTGATATATTGTAAATAGTTTTTAAAGTACAAATGGTGTTTATATTTATTATTTAACTAAGAAATATATTTTATTAAATTAAGGGATTACTGAATTAAATAATATTTTAATAAAATATTATTTTTATTATTAGATTAATTTTATTATATATAAATGATCATATAATTGTATGAATGAAATTATAATTTTTATTAAGGTTTGAAAGCCATTTTTGTCAAAACCCGTGAATTTTCGATAAATGTCATTTTTTATTTTAAATGTGAAAATTAAAATATTTAGAAAATTATTTAGATAAAATAAATTTTTTTTAATCAGGACATCGAAATTATCCAATAGAAATATTTTCATAATTTTCAAAGACATTCAAATTTTTGAGTAAAAATTAAATACCGTTTAAATATATACTGTGTTTTATGACATCATAATGACCCAATAGTGATGTAATAAAACACTATAATCTTTATTTTCGGCAAATATATGTTTTCCCATTAAAATAATGTGATTTTGGGTTTTTTTGGCATACTTTTAAAAGCATTAATAGACCCATCAAGACTTATTAAAAACCTTATCTTTTTAAATTAATTTCCATGGGAGTGTGACTCACCTCCACATTAGCAACCATAATATTTTATGAAGTTCGGAGTTTTTCCTAATAAAATATTTTCGTCCTCTTCCCTTTTCAAAAAACCATGGGAAAAAACCATGGGATGGTTTGTGATTTGGATTAATTTAATATAAGGGGTCCCAAACCTATATAATAAATAATTCCCTCACCTTTCCTATAAAAACCCACCCAAGCTGCTAATTCCTCCTAACTAAAAGCCTTTGGAGTTCGTCCAACCTATGCCCTACTCTCTCTATAATCCCCCCAAGGTGCCCCAAGCTCTCAAGAATCCTTTCACAAGCCTCTCTCTAGCCTTTGGAAGAACACTTCTAGTTAAGGGTTTTTTTCTTCCTTTATCATTTTGTCCAATTTTATTTAAGTTGTTTTCCCTTTTAATTTAAATTATGAATGTTGGGGTATGGTTTCACACCTCCCTCATTCTGACCTATTTATGTTTGAATGATGGGAGACCCCTTTATCTCTCATTAAATGCCTCCCATGTACACCCGTTATTATGCCGAAATTCCGAAAGGAACTTCTCTCCCCTCTTTTACATTCAATCAATACTTTTGTATCATGAATCTAAATTCTATAAAAAAATTTGGGAAATGTTTCTATATGACCTCGTTACTTTCCATTACATGTAAATATGATGAGGAAACCCTTTCTCTCTCATCAACCATTTTTATGAATTTTTTTGTCACGCCGTTACGCTGCCGAAATCACATCGATTTTCTAAGTCAATGCCATTGTGTAGTGAATACCATGCACATTTCTCCATCAAGGGTATTCACCTTTATGCACATTTTCTTATTGATTATAATGTTTTATGTATTAATTCCACATTCATTTATTGTGGAATAAATGATTATGTTTTATGAATCCATGTTTTATGATCCATGTGGCACACTTATGCATGAAATAAAATGGTTAAGAAGGGTGCACCATTATAGAGCTCCAATGTATTGGGTAAAGTATAGTATCATGATACGTCATGTGCAATGAGGATTGACTCATGCTAATTCAATTTCAACGAGGGTTTACTCGTGATTCATGTGCAATTAGGATTTACTCAGGCTCTATGTACAATGATCCTTGGCTCATGCTAATTCCATGTTAAGTGTTGTTGCCACATTTCCTTGTTATTATTATCATGCTTTATCATGCCTTTATGTTCATGTTTTTCTTATGCTCTATTGATATGCCTATTTTCTAACATGTATTTTACTCCTCATGTTATTCCATGTGTACTCCCTTACTGGGCTTTATAGCTCACCCATTTCTTATGCATGCCCTCTAGTTATCCCATGCAATGGTAGGTACGAAGGAATGTAGTGATAATGTAAAGGATATATTCAATAAATATGTTGTATTTCATGTTTTCAGTTTTTATGTAATGATACTAAGCCAGAAAGACACAAATCCTCTCGAACATCTTTGGTTTATCATGTGATGTTTTATGTAATATATCATGTTTATGTTTGTTATAAAAGCAGTGTTGTCATTGTTGGTATCAGAGGATAGGTTTAGTTATTTTTGGGATTAGGATTAGAAAACCCTAGTAATGCCATAGAGACAAGACTAAGTAAAATAAAAACATCCCTAAGTTTTGGTAAGTACTAAGTAAATGGTTTATCAAACAAATACATCCCTGTCTAGATACGAGTAGGTAGAGGCGGCTCTGGCACAGATGTATCATAGGGGTAAAACCCGAAAACACTGCTTAGAGCTAGACTCGAACGGGAACTGGTTCACGACAATGGGTCTTGCTGCAATCATGGTTATGAAACTCTCGGGGGATATGTTTTGATAAAACTCACAATCTTATTATGAACCCTTATTAAGGGAATTAAAAAAAATTCCCTAAGAATATGTGTTAGAAAGTAGATCATGAAAATCCTAGATTGAAGCCTATAGACTCATGAGTAAAGGAAATAAAAGTTTATTTATAAGTCATAAACTTTTGTATTTGGATTACCCTTTATGTGTTACCCCCTAATATTCCTTTTATTCAAGCCAATGGCCGGTAATAGGAGGACTTGGGCTAACAACCGATGTGAAGATCAGTGTGATGACTGTACTAATGAGATGCCCAATCCAATGGGAGGAGAAATCGAGAACTATGTGAAGCTTCTCCCTCAGCTATTTAAAGCATTGAATAGAAACATGGGTCAAGAGGAATGTCCAAACCCCCCTAATAAAAAACAAGTTTCTATCGAGATATTCTTTAAGACAAAGGCCTCCTACTTTTAGTGGAACATCCGATCCCACAATCGCTGAACAATGGATCAACTCCATTGAAAATATCTTCTCCATACTTCAATGTTCTAAACAAGAGATGGTTCTCCTGGCAGCTTATCACATGGAGGATAAATCTGATCAATGGTGGACGTTGATAAAAAAATATGAAGCCTGAGGAGGAGATCGAGGCATTGGAATGGAAGGATTTCCAGAAGTTGTTTTTCGATAAATATTTTCCACGCACCATCCGGCTTAAGATAGTAAGGTACTTACTTTACCTCAAAAAAATGCGAAGAATATGGTGGATTGTATGAGGAAAACTTCACAAGGCTTGCACGATATGCTTTCGGCTTTGTTGTTACCCCCTAATTCAAGGTTGACCGCTTCTTTGGTGGGCTGAAGCCTAGCCTGCGGAAATCATTAGAAATCCGTGACTTCGAAAAATATGAGGAAATTGTCTGATGTGCCCTCACGGAAGAAATAGATATTGGAGAATCACAGGGGTATCATGGGGACAAGAAGCGTAAGGTAGAATTCATTCTGGCAGTCCGATTGATAAATCCAACAGTGCTAAGAAGATCCAGCACCCCCCTTTCCAAAAGTACGGAAAGAAGCACCCTGAAAATTGCCTTAAGGGGACGAGGAAATGCTTCATGTGTGGAAGATAAGGGCACCTATTTTTTAACTGTTGGAAAGAAAGACCCGCGGCTGTGACAGAGGACAGGAACGCTCCGTTCGAACCTCAAAGCATTGTTCAATTCTAAAAATGCAAATAACCGGGTCATTTTTCAAATCAGTGCCCAAATCCAAGGGTTTTTGGAGACAACCACCAAACTCCAAGGAAGCAAGGAAGAGTTTTGGCCATCACATCTTCCGAATTGAACCCCGACAATGAAATGGTGATAGGTACGCTAGTTATTCATTCATGAATAGTGAATGTACTTTTTAATTCGGGTTCTATGCATTCTTTTATATCTCGAAAGTTTTTTAGAACAATCCCAGCACCCCCACATGTAACACCCCATGTATTAAAAGAATATGACATTTTCACATTTATACATATTTTTGAATAAAATATTAATATTACTTTAAAGGGGAATCTATGCTCGATGGTATACCCAATACGCAACAACAAGTTTCTTGGGAATCTTAGGTGGCACTCTAATAATACAATAATATTATTCTAAATTGTAGTTAACGCCTAGCCATTGTAACGGAACGAATGAACAGAACTAACAACAAAATGATTATATATGTTTGTCAAATATTTTTACTTTTTACAATAAATGTTAGAGGATTAAAAATGCGAATGAATCCAATTTTAAGCATAAACATTCTAATATTCTTTAAAAGGTCGATTAACCGCATTTTGATGGAAAACCTCTTTTAAATCCACTTTTGACAATTTTATGTGATATATTTGAAAAAATAAAATTCTTATTTAGAATCAGGACATCAAAATTTACTTTCTGTATATTTTTGGTATTTTTCCGATAAAGTTCATTTTTAATGAATAGTGAAAAATGTTGTATTTTAATTCAAAACCTTGTTTTAATCTAATTCATTTATATGAATAGATTATATTTTGAATTGTTTTTAAAGTTAAATTGGAATATATTTTTACTATTTAATCTAATAGTGGTCGTTGAAATTAATTTCACTTTGAAATTGGACTTAAACTAGTTTGAATCATTTAATAGATATTGTTTCTTAAAAACATGCTATTTGTTTTGACATTGAGAATTAATTATTAAATTAATTGATGCATCATATATGTTTTCAATTTTGTAAAATAGACATCATTTTTGAATTCTGAATATCAAATATAGCTTAGGGTGAATTTTTGGTATTTTTCTGAAAAACATCAATTTTTGATGAGTAGTGAAACCACTAAGTTGTAGTTTAAAAACTATTTTTTTCGTTTAAATGATACTTTACCACTTCTGTAAATTGAATTTCAAAAATCCGACATACATGGTTTTCATTAGGATGTAAAATGTGGTTCAATGGGATTAAAATAATTTTTTGGTGAATAGTAACACTTAAGTTTTTAATCGCGATTAGAGGTAATTAGCCTAATTTAAGGTAAAGATAATGCTATAATAATATGAAATGACATTGACACATGTTCTACCCATATTGGATGGGTCATGGCTGGCCAAGACAATCCATGGGTCAACATGAGGACCCCATGGATCCACTTTGGTTTGAAAATGACATTAATACCTTTTTATTTTAAGTAAAAATTAAAATGTCACAAACTTGTGTTGTTTTACTAAAAAAAATTACATGGGTTTATATAAGTATTATTTTTTACTATAAATATTAATTAGATAGTTAAAAAAGATTTCCTACATCATAATATTTTATTATTATTTTTATACATTAAATAAATTTATTTATTTATGACACCGTGATGATGCAGTGATTACCTCAAAAATGAACGATTTAAATAAAATGAGAAGATAGGGTAAAATATAAGTCTAAAACTTGTCACAAACCTATTGGATGGGTGTATTTAGAAACCTTATCACCTCATCCTAGTAATATATCCTTTTGGGACCTTTAAAATCCAAAAATAATTTTATAATAAAGTATTATTTTATAACTTTCCAAGAGTGCCCCTCCTCTCCTCTTATAAAAGGCCCCCACCTCTACCACCTTACACACACCTCTCAAGACTTTGGCTCGGCCAACCCCTTCCCATTTCAATTTTCCACATCCCTCTATTCATCATTGAAGCCTCACTCTGGGCAGAAAAATTTCCAAGGAAGTTTTGGAGCTCAAATCAAAGAGAGTTACCCGATTTAATGGAATGTCTCCCCTTGTGTTCTTTTGTTTAATTTTGCTTCTCCAAATCCCTATACTCTTTTTATTACTTTTTTTTGTAACAACACCAGTATCGTAAATATACTAGGATGTTGTTATAAGTAGGATTAGTGCTACAGTTTTACACACCTCCATCTAATGGTTAAAGAACATACTGTTTTTGTGGATGGAGAATAACTACCTCACGAAACGATGATTGTTCAACATTCCTTTATCACCATCAATGGTGGCCATTAAGATGTCACTATATTTATATATTATATATAATATGTTTATGTTTTCCTATGCTTCTGTATTTTTCATTAATGGCATACCTTTATGGTTTCCATTATGGGTAAACGCGATATCTTCATTTTAGGAAGTGCGAACTACCGCCCCCTCAAAGTGATTTGATTTGTTAATGCCATATGTGGCATGTATAAAGGATGGAATTAATGGTATTACATATTATATCCTACTGAAATTATAATATACCTCTATATCATTATTATTTCATTCCATTGAATACAAAAAAAAAGAAACGAAAGTAGCGTTCATGCATACGTACGGCTTACCGTCTCCATGAACGGTACATTTCATTTCTTATCTCCAAATGATATGTATTATTATAAGTAAATATATATAATTGATATATATTTAATATATTACATTTAAATTATGGATATAATTCTGTAATTATAATATATATGTCTCTCATTTTGTTTTAATTCCATTAATATGACAAAAAATGAAAGTAGCGTCCATGCGTACGTACGGCCTACCCTCTCCATGAACGGTGCTTTTAATTTTTTATCTCCAAATTCAATGGAATAGTATAAAATTAATATATGCTGGATATATATGATATTTAAAACATCAATACTATTATGGATATGATGTACCAAAAACTACATGGAAAATTCATTTCCAACAAATTTAATTTTTACTCATGTACCGAACATCGAAAAACCCGTCTGATATGAACTCACTTTATTAACCAATTATTATAACATTATAATATTTGATGTGAACTGAATAGTAATATTTAAAGGAGGTCCTTAAGAAATTATAAATTGACCAAATTTTATTATTTAGGAGATTAAAGAATGATCGAGTCATGTCGGACATGAGGTAGGGGATCCTACACCTCTCTTTCTTTTTAAGTACACTCTTTTATGTAATTCCTTTTAAGATAATCTTTCTTATGATTGGGATGTTATTTTATATTAATCTTACTGTACTTTTTATATTCATATGATGAGAGACCCTAATTTATATCATCAATCTATTTTCGATGTTTTGAGTGGCGTTGTTAGGCTGCCGAATTTTCTTAAGAGATCCAACCTCTCTATTTCTTTCTAAGTACTCTCCTTTATGTAACTTCTTTTAAGCTCCTATTTGTTATGTTGGGGGATTTTTTTTAATATTCCTCATGATTTAAATTTTATGTTAATATGATGAGAGACCCTATTTTATCTCATCAATCCATTTTGAGAAGTTTTAAGTGGCGTCGTTAGGCTGCCGAGTTTTCGTAAGGGATTTTTCATCTCACTTTTATTCTCGTGAGATTTATGCTACATTTGACACCATTTCCGTTGAGTGGTATATATACTTCCCATTATTCTACTCTTTGTGTAATATACTTTCGTTTAAAGTATTTACATCAATTATGTTTTGTTTTTCTTTCATGGTGTGTATGTTTCGAAAGATACCCAAGTTGGTAAGGGAACCTTTTACCCTCCTCTTTTTAAAAGACTTCTTTTGCTGGGTCTTTTAATTTACATATTTTTATGTTGGGATATGTTCTTCTATATCCTTATTGATGTATATTTTATGTCCATGTGATGAGATACCCTTTTTATCTCTCATCAACTCATTTTCTGAATTTTGATGTGACGTCGTTAGGCTGTCGAATTTTTGCAAGGGAACTTCTTCACCCAATTTTGATTCTTTGGGACAAACTTGCACTCCTTCAATATGGTGTTCTATGAATATGTGTGAATAACCTCTGATTGTTTTACACGTAAAACCCACTAATATTTGATGTATTCATTTGTCACACATAATTATGTAATTGATTTATCCTTAATCCAAGGATACCGTCATTGTATTGGACTTTGTCTCAATCTCCTTTCATTGAGCCATATTTTGTTTTATACACAACCTTATTTTATACTGTGTATAAACCCCTTTTACTTTTATGTTTATCCAAAAGGAATATTTTTATACGAAATGTTTTACTAAATGACAAAAGATAATTTTTTTTGTCGTACGTATGCGGTGACAACAACTTCTCCACCGCCATGACTATTATTTGTGTTTCGGCTTCCTCTACAAGCCATACATTTTTCATAAATGAAAAATAAATACCATGTTTTACTTTTCTTTTATTTTCGTATTGAAAATGGTTTTCATAATGTTTTTATATCAATGTGTTGTATTTATATCTTTTGATTGAAAAGTGGAAATGTTATGTGTCCTTTATGCATGTTTTATGTGATACGATTATGTTTTGGTTCATGGGCATTGTTATGAAGACGGGTGGTTCCGTGATAAAATAATGTCTGGTGAGCCTGATATAGCTCTATAATTCACTGGGAAATGAGAAGGAGTTAAACGTTAAGGTTTCTTCGAAGAGATTTAGGGAATATACTATGATGGGTATTTCAAACGTAACCATGAGGGTTACTCCCTATGTAAGAATGTTATCAATGCCTCATGTTACCTTTATGCCTTATGATTTCTATGATTTATTCATGATTTTATGAGGTATGTTAAAATTCTTTTGTTTTATGAGTAAAGTATGATTTCATACATGGAATAATGTTTTCTTTTCGTAGTTTTATATCCCTTACTGAGCTTTTTATGCTCATCCCATGTTTTTGAAATGTTATTCATAGGTCAAGGGAAAGGTGCATGATTTGATGATAGTATCAAGGAATTTTCATGAAAGAATCTATGTTTTATTTTAAATATGTTTCCGCTGATGGGAAAAAACGAATACTATCTTTTATGTAGCCACTTTGTTTAAATGTGTAATGTAATTCATGATTTATGATCTAATTCTCTATAACTCTAAACCTGAAAAGATCCTCAATGGGAATTATTCATTAAATTAAATATTAAGTAAGGTTTAAGGTCAAGGCCTTATAGTTTGTATCAGAGGTCAGTTTAGATAATTTTAGAGGTTAGGGTATTGTCTAAGCATAAGTGACATTACCATAATGGTTAGGATTTCAGAAAGAGTCCTAGTTTTAGATAAAGTGAATGAGTAATTATATCTTAGTGTTTATATTCATCATTAGTACATGATGGTTTTGTTGATATACTGACACTGACGTTTCAGTTTTTAGTGAATGGATGGATCTAGCAGGGGACAAAGTGACAACAGGTTTGAAGGAAACTGTGGTGGTTCTCTGATTATGATACTGGATGAAATGAGGGATTCAATGAGGAAACTCGTGGTTGTTCTAAACCAACTATCAATGAGACATGATCAACCACTTGAACCTTGGTATGTTCTGTAATGAATCATGTACGATATGACCAATCGATGTGGAAGTTTAGGTTATAATTATAAAGGTAACCATTAGAGTTTATATGATCCTTACTTTTGAGGTAATTATGGGTTATTATATGTTATGATGGAAAATGAAAGGCATGAGATAAACATGAGATTAAAATATGTTATGATTATTTTTTAAGATTTTATCTCGTTTTGGGGAATGTTTTATGAATTATGTATTTTTGGAAAAAGGAAAACACGCAGATTGTGTGACAACCTGTCGCATCTGACAAAGCTACGGGAATCGAACCTACAACCAAAGTGCCACTGCTATTTATCACCTACCACTGGACTACATGAAGTCCCTAGTTAGTTTTACTAATTCTTTTTAGTTATATGATTTTAGGAATCAAGAGTAATTTTATTTTTGGGTTATCTATGGACATGATTAACCTATCATGGAGGATATGTGATTAGGTTGATTACTATTCAATATGAGAATTTAAGAGAAACTGGTGTTATTTGGAGATAAAAGTTAATTTGTACCTTGTAAGACTATGTCATTAAATCCTTCAAATATTTGGGTTTCAATCTTAGTTTGGTTATCTTTTAAAAATTTTATGGACAATTGTTTATCGAATGGTCTTTGTGGAACTTTGGGTTTTTTGGGACAAATTTCGGAGATTAAGAATAGATTTTCTTTTTATAAAGGATTATACTTTTGTGGGTTATCTGATCTCATACTAATAATTTTGGTTTTGGTTTTTGTCTAAAGTCATGGGAAATATATAGTTCTCTTTTTAGGATTAGGTGATTCTTAAGAAGTTGATTATAGTACTCTTAATGCAAACAACTCTTCCTAAATACTCGTCTTTTGGAGAAAATATGAGTTTGATTAGGGAATCTAGTAAAAGTTGAAAGTCTACGTGAAAATTTAGTATGTTTCATTATGATTTTGTTTGAGCTCAAAAATAAATTCCTCAATGAAGAGTAACTTAAAACAAAAATGTTGTCTTTTAACTTTTCCTACTGGGGAATCGAATACCATTTAACCCATCACAAGTTTGTGATTTTATTATGGTTTAATTTCTCTTAGACATGTTTAATATCACTCTCCCTCAGAACATAATCCTTTGTTTTTTCCTCTATATCCATTTTTTCCTACATGGAATCCTAGTATGGGTTAACTCGGTGACCTTTGTACTTCTCTTTCTTTATTTTAAAGTGACTGTTTTACTGACTCTTGTTCCGATGTGGGATTTTCAATAAAGTTTCCAAGCCCAATTTTAAAATTGCGAGGACGGAATTCCCAAAAGGGCATAAGGATGTAACACCCCATGTATTAAAATAATATGACATTTTCACATTTATACATATTTTTGAATAAAATATTAATATTACTTTAAAGGGGAATCTTTGCTCGATGGCGTACCCAATACGTAACAACAAGTTTCTTGGGAATCTTAGGTGGCACTCTAATAATACAATAATATTATTCTAAATTGTAGTTAACGCCTAGCCATTGTAATGGAAGGAATGAACAGAACTAACAACAAAATGATTATATATGTTTGTCAAATATTTTTACTTTTTACAATAAATGTTAGAGGATGAAAAATGCGAATGAATCCAATTTTAAGCATAAACATTCTAATATTCTTTAAAAGGTCGATTAACCGCCTTTTAATGGAGAACCTCTTTTAAATCCACTTTTTGACAATTTTATGTGTTATATTTGACAAAATAAAATTCTTCTTTAGAATCGGGTCATCAAAATTTACTTTGTGTGAATTTTTGATATTTTTTCGATAAAGTTCATTTTTTAATGAATAGTGAACAATGTTGTATTTTAATTCATAACCTCTTTTTAATATAATTTATTTATATGATTATATTATTTTATGAATTGTTTTTAAAGTGAAATTAGAATATATTTTTACCATTTAATCCAATATTGGTCATTGTAATTAATTTCACTTTGAAATTAGACTTAAACTAGTGTCAATCTTTTAATAGATATTGTTTCTTAAAAACACGCTATTTGTTTTGACAGCGGAAAATAATTAATAAATTAATTAATGAAAATTATATGTTTTGAATTTTTTAAAATAGATATCATTTTTGAATTCGGAATATCAAATATAGCTTAGGGTGAATTTTTGGTATTTTTCTGAAAAACTTCAATTTTTGATGAGTAGTGAAACCACTAAGTGGTAGTTTAAAAAAGGTTTTTTTTCATTTAAATAAAACATTACCACTTCTGTGGATTTAATTTCAAAAATCCGATGTACATGGTTGTCATTAAGATGTAAAATATCGTTCAATGGGATTAAAATAATTATTTTTGTGAATAGTAACACTTATGTTTTTAGTCGCGATTAGAGGTAATTAGTTTAATTTAAGGTAAATATAATGTTATAATAACATGAAATGACCTTGACACATGTTATACCCTTATTGGATGAGTCATGGCCGACCAAGACAATCCATGGGTCATCTTGGGGACTCCATGGAGCCATTTTGGTTTGAAAATGACATTAATACCTTTTTATTTAATGTTAAAATTAAAATGTCACAAACATGTGTTGTTTTACTAAAACAAAATGTTACATGGGGTTATATAAGTCATATTTTTTACTATAAATATTAATTAAAAATTTAAAAATATTTCCAACATCATGATATTTTTTTTATAATTTTTTTACATTAAATAAATTAATTTATTTATGACACCGTGATGATGCAATGATTACCTCATAAATGAACGATTTAAATAAAATGAAAATATAGGATGAAATATAAGTCTTAAACTTGTCACAAACCTATTGAATGGGTGGCTTTAGAAACCTTATCTCCTTATCCTAGAAATATATCCTTTTGGGACCTTTAAAATCCGAAAATTATTTTATAATAAAGTAATATTTTATAAATTTCTAAGAGTGCCCCTCCTCTCCTCTTATAAAAGGCCCCCACCTCTACCACCTTACACACACGTCTCAAGCATTTGGCTTAGACAACACCTGCCCATTTCATCTCTACACATCCCTATCTTCTTCATTTAAGCCTCACTTTTGGGTAGAATCATTTCCAAGTAAGCCTTTGAGCTCAAATCAAAGAGAGTTTCCCAATTTAAAGGTAATGTCTTCCCTTGTGTTCTTTTGTTTTATTTTGCTTCTCCAAACCCCTAAACTATTTATATTAATTTTGTTTTGTAAAAACACCATTATCATAAATAATATAGGATTTTTTGAAGAATTATTCGAGCTACACTTTCACACACCTCCGTCTAATGGTTAAAGAACATACTGTTTCTGTGGATGGCGAATTACTGCATCACGAAACGATGATTGTTCAATATTCATTTAACACGTACAAAGGTGTACGTTAAGATGTAAATATATTCATATATGATATATAATATGTTTATTTTTTCCTTAAGATTCTCTATTTTTCATTAATGGAATACCTTTATGGTTTCC
This sequence comes from Viscum album, assembly GCA_963277665.1. Lineage (NCBI taxonomy): Eukaryota > Viridiplantae > Streptophyta > Magnoliopsida > Santalales > Viscaceae > Viscum > Viscum album. Next base: position 1,311,461,881 of record OY728126.1, on the reverse strand, counting down.
ATTATGGGTAAACGCGATATCTCCATTTTAGGAAGTGCAGACTACCACCCCCTCAAAGTGATTTGATTCGTTAATGCCATATGTGGGACATGTAAAGGATGAAAATAATTGTATTACATATGATATCCTAATTTAATTATAATATACCTTGATATCATAAATATTTCATTCCGTTGAATACAACAAAAATTGAAAGTAGCGTTCATGCGTACATACGACTTACCGTCTCTATGAACGGAACATTTCATTTATTATCTCCAATTGTTATTCACTATTATAAGTACATATATATAATAGATATATAAGTAATATATTAAATCTAAATGATGGATATCATTCTGTAATTATAATATATATATCTATCATTTTGTTTTAATTCCATTAATATGACAAAAAATGAAAGTAGCGTTCATGCATACGTACGGCCTACCGTCTCCATGAACGGTGATTTTAATTTTTTATCTTCAAATGCTATGGAATAGTATAAAATGAATATATACTGGGTATATATGATATTTGAAACATCAATACTATTCTGTATATGATGTACCTATAACTACATGGAAAATTCTTTTCCAACAATTTTAATTTTTACTCATGTACCGAACATCGACAAAAACGTCTGATATGAACTCACTTAATTAAACAATTATTATAACATTATAATATTTTATATGAATGGAATAATAATATTAAAAGGAGTTCCTTAAGAAATTATAAATTCACAAAATTTTATTATTCAGGAGATTAAAGAACGATCGAGTCATGTCCGACACGAGGTAAGAGATCATACCCCTCTATTTCTTTTTTAAGTACACTCTTTTATGTCATTCCTTTTATTCTCATATTTCTTATGATTGAGATGTTATTTTATATTGATCTTACTGTAAGTTTTTTGTTCATATGATGAGAGACCCTTCTTTCTCTCATCAATCAATTTAGGAAGTTTTGAGTGGCGTCATTAGGCTGCCGAATTTTCGTAAGAGATCCAACCTCTCTCTTTAGTTTTAAGTAATCTCCTTTATGTGAATTCTTTTAAGCTCCTATTTGTTATGTTGGGGTATGTTCTTTTATAATCCTCATGATGTATGTTTTATGTTAATATTATGAGAGACCCTATTTGATCTCATTATCCCATTTTTGTAAGTTTTAAGTGGCGATGTTAGGCTGCCGAGTTTTCGTAAGGGATTTTTAATCTCACTTTTATTCTCGGGAGATTTATGCTACATTTTCCACCATATCCGTTGAGTGGTATATATACTGCCCATTATTCTACTCTTTGTGTAATATAATTTTGTTTAGAGTATTTACATCAATGATGTATTGTTTTTCTTTCATGGGTTGTATGTTTCGAAAGATACCCATGTCGGTAAGGGAATCTTTCACCCTCCTCTTTTTAAAAGACTTCTTTTGTTGGGTCTTTTAATTTACATATTGTAATGTTAGGATATGTTCTTCTATATCCTTATTGATGTAAATTTTATGTCCAAGTCATGAGATACCCTTTTATCTCTCATCAACTCATTTTCTGAATTTTGATGTGACGTCGTTAGGCTGTCGAATTTTTTCAAGGGAAGTTCTTAACCCAATTTTGATTCTTTGGGATAAACTTGCACTCCTTGAATATGTAGTCCTATGAATATGTGTGAATAACTTATGATTTTTTTCCACTTAATATCAAATTATATTTTGTGTATTCTTTTGTCGCACATAATTATGTAATTGATTTATCCTTAATCCAAGGATACCATCTTTGTATGGGACTTTGTCTCGATCTCCTTTCATTGAGGCATATTTTGTTTCATACACAACCTTCTTTTATATGGTGTATAAACCCCTTTGACTTTTTTTTTTATCCCAAAGAAATCTATTTATATGAAGCATTTTACTAAACGGAAAAAGGGAATGTTTTTGTCGTACGTATACAGCGACAACAACTTCTCCGCCGCCATGACCATTATTTGAGTTTCGGCTTCCTCTACAAGCCATACCATTTTTTGAAATGAAAAATAAATACCATGTTTTACTTTTCTTTTATTTTGGTATTGAATATTGTTTTCATAATGTTTTTATATCAATGTGTTGTATTGATATCTTGAGATTGAAAACTGGAAATGTTTTGTTTCCTTTTTGCATGTTTTAATTGATACTATTATGTAATGGTTCTTGGACATTATTATGAAGATGGGTGGTTTTGTGATAAACTAAGGGCAGGTGAGCCCGATATAGCTCTCCAATTCATTGGGTAACATGAAGGAGTTAAACGTTAAGGTTTCTCCAAAGAGATTTAGTGAATATACTGTGATGGGTATTCCAAACGTAACCATGAGGGATACTCCCTACGTAAGAATGTTATAAATGACTCAAGATACCTTTATGCCTTATGATTTCTATGATTTATTCATGATTTGATGAGGTATGTTAAGATGCTTATATTTTATGAGTAAAGTATGATTTCATACATGGACTAATGTTTTCTTTTCGTACTTTTATATCCCATACTGAGCTTTTTATGCTCATTCCAAGTTTTTGAAATGTTTTTCACAAGTAAAGGGAAAGGTGCATGATATTATGATAGTGTCATGGAAGTTTCAATAAAGAATCCATGTTTTATTTTAAATATGTTTCTGTTGATGGGAATAAAACGAATACTATATTTTTTGTAACCACTTTGTTTAAATGTGTAATGTAATTCATGATTTATGATCTAATTATCTAAAACTATAAACCTGAAAATATCCTCAATGTGAATTATTCATTTAATTCAATATTAAGTAAGGTTTAAGGCTGGAGCCTTATACCACAAATCATGGAAGTGAAGATGTCACTGAGTACGGAAAATGGAGAAATCATTGTATCCCATGAATATAAGTCCTCCCCTGTTATAATACGTGGATTGAATTTCCTGATGAACCTCATCATACTCCCTCTAGTGGAATTTGATGTAATTCTTGGAATGGATTGTCTTTCCTTATTTAGAGCCATCACATATTATCGGGAGAGGGAAATCACACTCCATATGGAGAATCGACCCCTGATTCATTACAAGTGTGAGAAGGAAGATGAATCTTCTTTAGATCCATCATCTCAAGCATGGATATGACTACCTTATGAGCACACATATCTGGCTCATATGATTGAGTCCATGGAAGAAACCATCCTTGATGAAATTCCTATTGTGAGGGAATTCGCTGAAGTGTTTCCCGAGGAACTACCTGGTCTTCCTCCTATATGAGATGTTGAATTCTCAATTGAACATATACCTGGGGCTTTACAAATATCCACGACTCTATATAGAATGGATATTGTAGAGCTTGAAGAGCTGAATAAACAACTACAAGAGAATCTGGATAAAGGGTTTATATTCCCAAGTGCTTCACCATGCGGTGCACCAGTCCTCTTCATCAAGAAGAGGGTTTGGTCAATGCGGATTTGCATTGATTATCGTGAACTAAACAAAATCACGATAAAGAACAAGTATCCTCTCCCATGAATTGATGACTTGTTCGATCATCTGCTTGGAGAACAATACTTCTCTAAATTGGACTTGTGGTCGGCATATTATCAAGTAAGGGTGAAGAAAGAAGATGTCCCCAAGGCGGATTTTCACACAAGATACGAGAACTATGAATTCATAGTAATGCCTTTTGGACTCACTAATTCTCCAAAAATCATTATGGACTTAATGAATAGAGTCTTAAGATATTACCTAGGAAAATTTGAGGAAGTCTTTATAGATGATATTCTAATATACTCCAAAACCCAAGAGTGTCATGAGGAGAATTTAATAACTGTACTGGAGACTTTGCACAAGGAGAAGCTCTATGAAAAGTATAGCAAGTTTGAGTTCTGGTTGAAGGAAGTCTCATTCTTGGGCCATATCATCACAAGAAATGGGATATATGTTGATCCCTCCAAAATAGATGCAACTGAGGGATGGTCGAGGCCAACATTGGTAACGGATATCCGTAGCTTCTTGGGGATAGCTGGATATTATCTATGATTTGTGAAAAATTTCTCAAGATTGTCCAACCCTCTTACTAAGCTAACTCAAAAGGGAGTAAAGTTTTCTTGGAGTGATAAATGTGAAAAAATATTCAAGGAGTTGAAAAGGAGGCTTATCACTATGCCTGTGCTCAGCTTACCCACAAGTGGGGAAATTTTTGGGGTATTTAGTGATGCTTCGAATAAGGGCTTAGGATGTGTGCTGATTAAGAATGAAAAAGTGATATCCTAGGCCTTAATGTAGTTGAAAATCCATGAGCAAAACGATCCAACCCATGACCTGGAGTTGGCAGTGGTGATCTTTACCTTGAAAATCTGGCGGCATTATCTCTATGGAGAGATATGTGAGATATATACTAACCACAAGAGTCTTGAATATATATTCACATAGGAAGAGCATAATATGTGCCAGAGAAGACGGATAGAGCTCATCATGGATTATGACTGTTCCATTCCTTACCACCATGGGAAAGCGAATAAGGTGGTAGATTCCCTAAGTACAAAGGATCCAATTATTCTATCAATAATGAGAATTGAGAAGGATCCAATCTTCATAGACTTGATGAAGATCGACATGGGAATAATAGAGAAGGGAACATAATCAATCATTTCACAAATTATTTCTCAACTGTCTCTTTTGGAAAGGTTAAAGGATGATCAAAAGTGAGATGTGGGAAATCGTGAAAAAGTGGAAGCTATCGAAAAAGGGAAATCCTCAGAGTTTAATGTTAATGAAGAAGTAATTGTGCATTTTGGGAAAAGACTATGTGTTCCATCAAGTTCGGAGCTGAAGAAGGAACTTTTGGATGATGCACATAGTTCAAATTTATCTATTCAACCAGGGAAAAAAATATGTAACGAGATCCCCAAGAAAACTTTTGGTGGGATAATATGAAGAAGGAGATTTCTGAATATTAATCAATGTGCCTGGAGTGTCAGAAAGTGAATGCAGAGAGGCATAAGTCTATGGGTATGATTCAACCATTGACCATACGAGAATGAAAAATGGGAAAACATCACCATGGACTTTGTCACCGGACATTCAAGGACATCCAAAGGCAATGATTCAATCTAGGTTGTTGTGGATCATCTAATAAAGACTGCACAATTCATTTCTATTTGGGAGGATTTCTCATTGGATCAACTAGCACAGATATATATCAGGGAAGTGGTAAGGTTGCATGGAGTACCACTATTTATTATGACTGATAGAGATCCAAGATTCACCTCTATGTTTTGGAAGAATCTTCAACATGCTATGAATTCTGAACTGAACTTTAGTACGGCCGATCACCCTCGACCTGATGGTCAATCCGAGCGGACTATCCAAACACTTGAGAATATGTTGACAGAGTGCTCAATGGACATTAAAGGAGGATGGGATCAATATCTTCCTCGCGTTGAGTTATCCTATAATAACAGTTTCCACTCGAGCATCCAAATGGAACCATATGAAGCACTGTATGGGAAAAGGTGACGAACACCAGCATGTTGGGATGAGGTCGGTGAACATAAGCTGCCTGCACCAGAAATGGTCGAGGAAATTCTGGAGAAGGTGAAAACCATTCAGCAGCATATCAAGGTATCCCAGAGTTGACAGAAGATTTATGCAGATAATAGTCGACGAGACCTTGAGTTTAAAGTTGGAGACATGGTTTTTCTACTCATATCATCATGGAAGAAGATCATAAGCTTTGGAAAGAAAGGGAAGTTAAGTCCAAGGTACATCGGCCCCTTTGAAATTCTTGATCGTGTTAGGGTTGTGGCCTATCGACTAGAACTTCAACCTACTATGGCCAAAGTATATGATGTCTTTCATGTATCCCTATTAAGGATGTACATACCGGACCCTTCACATTTACTCTCTTCTGAGGTGGTACAATTATAAGATGATCATTCTTATGAGGAGCAACTAGTTAAGATCTTAGATCGTAGAGAAAAAGTTCAAAAAAATAAGACAATGCCCCTCATCAAGGTGTTGTGGAGAAAACACAAGTTTGGAGAAGCGAATTGGGAATAGGAGGAAGTGATGAAGCTGAGTTACCCACATCTGTTTTAGTGTGGGAAAAGGAAAATTTCAAGGGAGAAATTTCTTAAGGGGGGAATATTATAATGACCCAATGTTTCATTAATGGAAATCCCTCTTGATCTAATTAAATGTCTTTTTATTTTTATATAAAATTAAAACTTCGTTGGTTTTATGTTAATAATTTTGACCATTGATAATATAGCCATTGAACAATGATCACATGATTAGTATAAATATTGGGCCTTAACAAATCCAAATTTCCTCAGACAAAAGACGTGATGGCCTCATCCAGTAGAATTGCTCCATACAAAGCCCATTTGGCAGAGCTCAGAAAAGTGGTGGCTCCTTGGGCTTCACTCTTGACCAAGCCCAAGCTGATCTTCATCATGTCACGCTCGAATGGGACCGTCTACGGGAAAAGTGGAAGTTGATAGAAATTACCACTCGAGCGATGTTATCCGAGCCACCACAAGAGTCCATCACCATCGCACACCTTACATTTAGGTATTATGCGGATATTTTAAGGGGTTATGTAACTAATCGATAGTACTATGTTCATGTACATTATTTTTTTGTATATAATAATGAATATAATTTCTTGTCTTTATTGATACATTGTAAATTGTTTTTAAAGTACAAATGGTGTTTGTAGTTATTATTTAATTAAGATATCTATTTTCCTAAATTAAGGTATTTTTGAATTAAAATATTTTTTAATAAAATATTATTATTATTATTATTAGATTAATTTATTATATATAAATGATCATATAATTGTATGAATGAAATTATAATTTTCATTAGGGATTGAAATCCATTTTTGTCAAAACATGTGAATTTTAGATAAATGTCATTTTTTATTTTAAAAGTGAAAATTAAAATATTTAGAAAATTATTTAGATAAAATAAATTTTATTTTTTGAATCAAGATATTGAAATTATCCAATGGTGAAATTTTCCTAATTTTTTGAGACAGTCAAACTTTTGAGTAAAAATTAAATTCCGTTTAAATATATAATGTGTTTTATGACATCATAATGACCCAATAGTGATGAAATAAAAAAAATCTTTATGTTCGGCCAATATATGTTTTAGCATTAAAATATTGTGATTTTGTGTTTGTTTGGCTTACTTTTCAAAGCATTAATGGAACCCTCAAGACTTATTAAACACATTGTCTTTTTAAATTAATTTCCATGGGAGTGTGACTCACCTCCACATAAGCAACCCTAATATTTTAAGAAGTTCGGAATTTGGCCTTATAAAATATTTTTTTCAACTCCCCTTTTCCAAAAACAATGGGAAAAACCATGGGATGGTTTGTGTTTTGGATTAATTTAATATAAGGGGTCCCAAACCTAAATAATAAACAATTCCCTCACCTTTCCTAAATAAACCCACCCATGATCCCACATCCTCCTCACTAAAAGCCTTTGGAGTTCATCCAAACTCTTCCATACTCTCTCTATAATCCTCCCGAGGTGCCCCAAGCTCCCAAGAAGCCTCTCACAATCCTCTCTCTAGTCTTTGGTAGCACACTTCCAAGTAAGGGATTTTTTCTTCCTTTCTCATTTTTTTCCAATTTTCATTAAGTTGTTTTTCCCTTTTAAATTCAATTATGAATATTGGGGTATGGTTTCACACCTCCCTAATACTTCCATATTTATGTTTTAATGATGGGATACCCCTTTCTCTCTCATTAAATGCCTCCCATGTACACCCGTTATTATGCCGAAATTCTTAAAGGAACTTCTCTCTCCTCTTTTACATTAAAACAATACTTTTGTATCATGAATATAAATTCCATTAAAATTGTTGGGACATGTATTTATATGACCTCATTACTTCCCATTACTTGTAAATATGATGAGGAAACACTTTCTCTCTCATCAACCTTTTTTATGAATTCTTATGTCACGCCGTTACGCTACCAAAATCGCATCGATTTTCTAATCCAATGCCAGTGTGTAGTGAATACCATGCCCATTTCTCCATCAATGGTATTCACCTTTATTCACATTTACCTTTTTATTATTATGTTTCATGTATGAATTCCACATTCCTTTATCCTGGAATAAATTATTATGTTTTATGAATCCATGTTTTATGATCCATGTGGCACACTTATGCGTGAAATGAAATGTTTAAGAAGGGTGCGGCCTTATAGCGCTCCAATGCATTGGGTAAAGTATAGTATCATGCTATGTCATGTGAATTGAGGGTTGAATCATGCTAATTCAAGTGCAATGAGGTTTTACTCATGCTACATGTGCAATGAGGATTTACTCATGCTCCATGTGCAATGAGCTTTGGCTCATTCTAATTCCATGTTAAGTGTTGTTGCCACGTTTCCATGTTCTGATTATCATGTTTATCATGCCTTTATGTTCATGTTTTTCTAATTCTCTATTGATATACCTATTGTCTAACATGTATTTTACTCCTCATTTTATTCCATGTGTACTCCCATATTGGGCTTTATAGATCACCTTTTTCTTATATATGTCCTCAGGTTATCCCATGCAATGCTAAGTACGAAGGAATGTAGTGTTCATGTAAAGGAAGTTTTCAGTAAAGATGTTGTATTTCATGTTTTATGTTTTTATGTAATAATCCTAAGCCCCAATGACGCTAAAATTGTCAATCTTATTTGTTGTATCAAGTGAAGTTTTATGTAATAAATCATGTTTTTGTTTGTAATAAAAGCAGGGTTTTCATATGTGTTTCTTGGATCTAACCATTAATTTCCTAACACATGCAGTATTATAGCATGTACATGGTAGTTTTGATCTTTACATGACATCGTGTAGTTATATTGTACCCTTGTTGGTGATTAGAGTCATGTATCTGTTTACCCAGGAGTACAATGTGTATCTCCATGTGGTGACGTAGCTTGCTCAGATAGTTTTTTTGGTCTTGGTCCAAGCTGGTATATAACGATTCGGAGTAAATAACTAGAGATAAACATGGATATAAATAGATTGAGTGGAATTATTTCGACATCAATTACCTTGCACATGATATAAAGGCGATCATGATTAGAGTCCCAATGATCTACTAATATTGGATTTATGTTATTTTTTTACACCTACACATGAATCTCATATCTATGAATGTATATATTGGTAGAAGAAAATACATGTATATGCCTTTAGATATTGACAGACATGGTGAGAATTTCCTATTTGACATGTATTATGGCCCAGGGTTCGACTGTGGGTTCACATTTGTTTTTTTACCGTTTTGTAGTGTCCTTGTGAGGCTAAAAATTTCCCTTTTCATAAAAAATTTGTTGCATAATTATATGTTTCTTATTAGGGTGGCCTATTGAGAATCATTGTCACCACTATAAAAGAACATCAATTTACCTATAAATATTTTGATATCTTTTCAGGTTATTCATGAGTTTTCTAGTGGATAGGGATGAGGCCCATAGTTTCCTGACTATGTGGAGTTGGTCGGGCAGATCTTCTAATCGGTATAGTGCAGTTCGAAAATGTCTGGAGACTGGGCACATTGTCTTCTTCAATGTTGGAAGTAGATACCGGAACATTACATTTAGTTTCATTTTTACACTTTTATATGTATGGTCATTATCGTGGTTGAACAATGTTTCATTGTATGAAATAGTTATTCATCCATTTTAAACTACTAAATTATTACTAATGCTTTCATTATTTATGTTTTTTACTGCATCTATTCTCGGTTTACATTCCAATGTGTTTGATACATAGTTATCTTCCATTATTTTCATACATTTATAAGAGGGTATATTCTCCCCACTATCACGTCTTAGGCCATATATACTAGTCTTCAGCCTCTAGAATAAGAGGGGCGTGTTAGAGGCCTTATGACCCATCATCTCGGAGACCGACATAGTGGCATCCTGGCCTGGACATTACAAAGTGGTATCAAAGGCATTCTTTTTATGGTTTTTACTATTTTGGATATCTAATATATTAGTATTAGGAATCCATTGTATCATATGGTGAATATAAGACTGGTATGTCGAGAACACTTGGTCAGGATAGAATTTTTGGATTCCATAGTGTGGTATTGTTCTTTGAGCAGCAGTGATTTGTTTAATAGAATTTTCCATGAGAGACTTCATTGGTGTGTGTGGATTTTTTTATTTACTATATATCTCTGGCTCTTGGTTATTTACAAGAGGTCAGAGATGGATTTTCAATCTTGGTCGAAAAATCCTATATGCGTCCCATGCATCATACCGGGGATGTAAGATTTACAACATATAGTCTTGATAGTTTGTGGTTTTACATACGACAGTGGCCTATTCAGCTCAGCCTTCTAACACATACGTTTAATCTGATGGTAGTTTATGTGGATCGACATTGAGGCATTTTCTTCTTTGATGCTTATGACATAGTCCATGTGAAATGGAGGTGTATAGACCTAGTAGGTAAATGTTGAACATGATTCCCCTTTTTTTGTAAACATTTTTGGTTGTTTTTTCTCAGGTATGTTGTCTTCTAGTTGGGTTGTTAAATATAATGCTGAGAGATACCATGAATTCTATTATAAACCAAACCTCTTGTGGGTACTTCCAAGTCTGAATACCCAATGAATATTACTTAAATTTCTATTCATCTTTGGTTATGAACTCTAGAGATCAGTTCCTTCGGAAGATGCTCATAGAGGATCATGACCCTCTGAAGTAGTGAATTCAACCTTAATCCATTTTTACAGTAATAATTACCTACTTTAAAGAGGTTTTTGTCTTTTTGGATAGGTTTTTGGAACATAGGACCCAATCTTTAAAATTTTACTCCAAGTATGGGTGGGTTACCTAGATACCCTTCATTTATACGTGGACCCTTGTAGGCTAACATCTATTTATTTATAGGGAATCCCACATGAGAGGTTGGACCGTATATTCAGATTCCATTTTGGATGTACGATTTTGCCCCTGGTTTTGGTATTAAAGAATTTTAGGTTCTCGACTTTAGAGTTATGGTCTTGTTCATACCTTTAGATTGTGGAAAAGAATCTATAATGATTTTTCATAGATACTAGTGTGATGGGTAAGACTAATTGAGAACATTGCATAGTCAACCAGTGTTTTTCAACTATTCCTGAAGTAATCAGAATGTGGGATGAAACATGTGGCTGGAATGACGCTGCTTGGAGGGAGGTCATGGAAATAATTCATGGCATAAGTATGGTGCCTGATTTTGTAGAGGAGTTCCAATATTGATTGTGGAATATAAAATTGAATTTCCATGTATAATTTCCATCTTGGCCAAGTGTTGTATAACTCACGAGAGTATGAGTCAAGTGATTAAGATATAGACTAATTGTGTGGGGATTCGCTTGAATATAAATCAGTGAGTGGATAGGTGCGATATGAGGATAGATGCTTCAAGATTGGCCATTGTATTTGACCTGGAATGATATGTTTGCATGTTACTATATGGTAGAGGTATCTTTCTAAAATTTTGTGTACCATGAGATGGTTGACCCATATCTGAATCCTTTTCTTATTTTGATAGGATGTGAGTGAGGATCAAAGGGATATTTACACACCTTTGTTAGTTTCTTAGTGTACTTCTTGTTGTAGATGAACATTCACTATTTTGATTCTTCTTGAGTATGCTAACATAGAAATGGCATTATACCAAGGTATTTTTTATTTCATAATATTTCCCATATTGAGGAATGAACCTCTTGAGGATGCACACAGGGAGTGGTGTATGGTAAGACATATGGTGGTGAGTACACCATTGGTCATTTGAGGGTGGTGACCATAGTATTCAGTTGTAAATCGGTGTTTTTCTTGATCCATTGGGGTTATGGTGTGTATTAAGATGATGATAAGGGTATTTTTATGTTATCGAGTATTATATCTATCAATGAAAAATATATTCCCCATCGAAGGGAGTTTTTTACACAATGTTGAAGGTAATTTAATAAACATGGTAGCTTGGTTGTGTAGATTCTTGGGTTCAGAGCATGGCTACTCGTCATTTCACTAGGCTTCTTGGAGATGATAAGGTTTATACTGTGTATTTTGTATGAACATTTGTCTTTCCAAACTACAGTTTTGAGTAGATATATGAATTTTTACTCTCCAATGCCTGCAAAAATATAAATGGTTATTATTCCCTATCACATGATCTAGAATAATTTTTTTGACCACTCTGTTGGTCCCATAATATTTTTTACCCAAGAATTGAATTTTGGAGAAAATATAATCAACTATAATTTAAATGAAATGATTATTTTTTAATTTATTATAAAGTAAATAATAAATTTTTCGTAGAGGTTCATTTGACTGTAGCTTGTGAACAGTGTGTAGTATTGATATTCTATCTCCATCTTTAAGTCGATAATCGTGTGTTTATCCTAGGTGAGTCATAAATTCGAGTCAGGGAATCGACCGACTATGGTACATTCTTCTCCTTTTTCTTTTTCTTTTTAATTTCTATATTTTTATTTATTTTATTTTCTATAATTATCATTCCCACACACACCTCTCATATGCATCCTCATATTCTATTCTAATGAGGGAAAAACTGTTGATGTGAAAAAAGATGAAAGGAAAATTATATGGCGGTACCACCATGAATCCATCGACGCATTTGTTTGATGTGTGACATCTGTGGACCGTGAAATAAAACTAATCATTGATAGTTTAATACCAAAAGTACTCCAATTTTAATATTTTTTAAAAATCCCCCCATTTAAATTCAATTTTTCATGTTTTTGTAGCGCTATTATTAATTTATGTGGTCTTTCGTTTCTCAATACTCTGATTTTAGGGAATAAACATTGGTTTTGAATGATCCTAGGGTTTCCCATTTAGGGAAACTAGGTTACACTATGTGTAGTACAGGGTGACACACCATGTGTACTTCCGGCTTGGGGAAGATAATCATTTGGATGTAAACACAATGTACAAGGTTGTACACTCAATGTACTGGTATATGGTTGTGAGGGAGAGTACTAGGTGAATGTCTTACCATGTAGGGGTGTAACTTCGTGTGGGGTACATAGACATACCCCGTGTAGGGTCGCATGCTCTGTAGATGTATAGAACATGGTCAAGTAAATGATCATTCCGATTGAGGGACATAGGAATGCACCACATGTAGGGTACATGCCATGTACCCATGTAACATGAAATGTACCTTGGCTATTACATGCCTAGGCAAGCATGTGTACATGCCCATCCCGACATGAGTACATTCCCATATGGTTGGATGGGAGTAAATGCCATGTTCCGATGTTACATGTCGTGTACTACCCCTTTCTACGCCTCTGATGATTTTTCTCAACATTGGCTCTCAAGTCATGATTATACCCCAAGAGTAGTCTATTGAAAGTTGTTATTCATATAGATCGTGATGGTGGAACCCATGGAGAATTCTAAGGACTCTGAATTTGTGTTTTTTAGACTCTATCTAATTGGAGGGATTCCTCCCCTAGTTATCAAATTCAATTGTCTCCTGGGTGAGAGACATGATGTGAATGATAGGTTGTGTGTTTAGACCAATCCAGTTGAGATAATGATATGAGATTACCTATATTGTATATCCCATTACATATTATTTTTAGGATTTTCCCCTTGTGATGTCTGTCCTTATGGTCTATGAGACCATGAGAATAGTTTCTTCTATGGATCCACTAAGGGAATCCATTGCCGATGTACTGATCTTGGTAACCCTTGTTGACTCAAATGTCTTCTTTTGACTTCTATATCATGTTTTGGAAATCACCAATGTATTCTATCATATTTTGTAAATTACAATTGTCTTATATCATGATTATCGTATCGTACAATACTGATCGTACTGACATTGTCAATCGTACCATACTGACTCTGTCAATCGTATCGTACTAACTCTGCCAATCGTACCATACTGACTCTGTCAATCTTATCGTACTGACTCTGTCAATCGTACCATACTGACTCTAACAATCGTATCGTACTGACTCTGTCAATCGTATCGTACTGACTCTGCTATTCAGATGTTCATTAGTTGTTTTGGTACTTTGTCAAAAGCACTTGTTTTATATGAATCGTACCATTTCTTATCAATATATATATCCTGTTTTAACCAATATGATGTCGTTAAGTTAGTTACAAACTAATCAAAATGATTTCGTGCTTTCTGTTTCAATATGACCGTTATGATGACAGGTGTCCAAGTCCCTCCGAGTTTTTCGGAGAAATATGACCGTTGGAGGCAACATGACCGTTGGAACCCGAGGCCTATAAAGAGGAGGTCATTTGAAGCTGAGGGAACAATGATGAATGGTGAAATGAATGAAGAGACTTAGTGAACTACCAAGATTCTAGAGAGAGACAATGTTACTTCTCTCATCCGCCTTGTGCGTCCGATTATCATATCGAGCGCTTTCATGTGATTGAAAGACAGAGGATCCGATTACCTACAAAATCGAGGGATGCCGGGGATAGGCAGACAGACGTGCCGATCATCGTATCGAGGGGCACCGTGGATAGGCAGACAGACGTGTCGATCATCATATCGAGGGCTCACCAAGGTGTTGGTGAGACTTACCTTTTAACCTAGGTGAAAGGATAACCCTTCTCTTTGGGTTAAAGAATTGTAATGCTTTTACATTTCTGTTGTTACTTGTATTAGAAAGGAATTTGTATTGTTTCCTTTATTCTTTACATATTCAATTGAAATTGTTTCAATTACAATCATTCTATTAAATATTGTATTGATTGATTCTATACGCTTTAAGGTAGAATCATTCATCATTGTATTACTCTGATTATTGTGTTCATCTTGAATACAATTGTTTCACATTACATTAGTATTACAATACATCATACCTTTTATATTCAATACAATTGTGGATGTTTGTATTTGTATTAGTTTAAAATCATTTAAACTAATCTCTTTGTTGCTAAAACTCAAAGGTTTTTAAACCTAAAATTCACCCCCCTCTTGGATTATTCCATCTAATAGACATACATATCTATATATTTGATCCAACAATTGGTATCAGAGGCGGTTTTCCACTGATTTGTTTTACAAGCTTTATTTATTTCTTATTACTATCTTGAATACTTACTACACTAACGTGTGGAGTGGAAAAGTTTTTGTTGTATTAGATGGCACGAATGAATATTGGGTCAATAGACAATCTGAATCCTTTTAGACCACCAATCTTTGATGGGAATGATTATGAGTATTGGAGATATCGTATGAAGACTTTTGTTATCAATACTGGTGTAGACAATTTTGTTTTGCTTACTGGATGTTACAAAATTCCTGACAAAGAAGTCAGTACTTTCACCAACCAAGAGAAGCCAGAATATCAACTGAATTACAAGGTACACAATACTTTATTATTCTCTATGACCAGGAATATATACAGTCATATATCTTCATGTGAAGCAGCCAACTGTATTTGGAAGAAATTAGAAGTTACTCATTTTGGTACATCCAAGGTTATAGAAACAAGGAGAGTAATTCTTCAAGCAGAGTATCATGGATTTGTTTTTCCTTATGGAGATCCAGTATGTAAAGTGTAACAAAGGTTTATGACAATTGTCAACAGTTTACAATCTATGGGAGAAAAAGGTCTTGATGATGAAGCTCTTGTTGACAAGATTATAGATATAATGCCAAATGAATGGGAGTCAAAAAGGACAGATATTGATGAAAATAGAAAAGTTTCTCAGATTACTCTTGATGAACTCTTTGGAACTCTTCTACAGCATGAGTCAATAATGAAGAGAGATGCTGATTTCAACAAGAAGAAGAATGGTAATGGAAGTGTAGCCTTTGCATCTAATGCTAAAACACCTGAAAGTCTTACAAGGTCTAAATACAAGAAAGTTGTTATATCTGATTCTAGTGATTGTAATCTTTCAGATAATGAGTTAGTCAATCTTGCTAGAAGAATTAACAAGATCTTGGGAAAGAAATACTTTCAATATAGATTCAAAAAGAAAGATAGGAAGGATAGGAAAGATTCATAGGTAACTAGTTATGAATGCAAGAAAGCAGGACATATAAGGCCTGATTTCCCTTTACTGAAGAGGAAAGATAGAAAGGATAAACACTCTGAAAGAAACAAGAAAAGGTTTTTTAAGAAAAAGAAAGCCTTGAAAGCAAATGATACGTGGAGTGAAAGTGGTAGTGATTCCTCGGATGATTCTTCAGAATATGAGACATCAGGACAAAGGAATATTTGACTCTTAGCCAGATTACCAATTAATGATCATTGTCTGATGGCTAAGGTACATAATGCTGAAGCTATTACAAATGTCTCTTTGAATGCAAATTATACTGATAATAGATATTATGAATCTATAAATGATGAATCTTCATCATCAGAAGATGATACATTACCTTCTTTTGAATAAATCTCTAGATTTGCTAAATTACTTGAAAATGAAAATTCTAAACTGAAGAAGAGGCTTGAAAAAGCAAATTCTAGAATTTCAATCTTGACAAAAGAAGTATCAGATCTTTCTAAAGATCTTGATGTGAAAACTTCTGATTTTGAAAGTATTTTAAAAACCCTTGATAAAGTTAAATCTGATAAAGATATACATTCTAAGGATCTTGAAACTGTAATTTCCAAGAAAAATATTTTAGAGCCTAACTTTAAGTCAAATTAAAATGTTTTGGAAAATAAGAATTTGGTTTTAAAACTACAGTTAGAGATTTTATCCTTGAAAAAATGTTTGTCAAACTTTACTCATGGAAAGGAAAACTTTGACAGGATGTATTCTCAGATTATACCTTCGAGAAATCGTTCTGGTCTTGGTTATACTTATTCCAAATCAGTTTTTAGTAACAACTATTTTGTTCCTCAAAAAACCTCTATTTGTTCTAAGTGTCAATGTGGAGGACACTAGAGAAGAAATTATTCTCTTAACAAAACTCAATCTTTAGGATTTCATAAAGCTCATTTTTCAAAACAAATGTGGATTCCTAAAATTCTTTTATCTATCCCTTCTGGATCCAAACAAGTTTGGATTCCGAAAAACTAATTGTTTCTTTTTCAGGAAAATGAGAAGTGTACCAATAAGAACATTTGGTACATGGATAGTGGTTGTTCTCAACATATGACTGGAAACAAAGATCTCTTTGAAAAGGTTTTCAAAACAAAAGGTGGAAAAGTTGCCTTCGGAGATAATGCTCATGGAAAGATTGTTGGTATAGGTAATATTGTTTTTCTTGGAAAAGTTATTATCTCAAATGTTTTGTTTGTTAAAGGTCTTAGGCACAATCTCATCAGTATAAATCAATTATGTGATGAAGGTTACCTTGTGAATTTTAGAAATGATAAGTGTTTAGTTCACAATTTCAAGGAGGAGTTCATTCTATCTGCCCATAAGCAAGAGAATGTTTACACTATTAACATAGAAGACCTTAGGAACCAAAACGTACCTTGCTTAAGTGTAATAGAAGACCAATCATGGCTATGGAATAGGAGACTAGGACCCTATAATATGAGAAACCTAAGTAAACTCTCAAAGAAAAGACTTGTAAAGGGGCTACCGGACCTTAGATATGATTCATCAAAAGTCTGTGATCCTTGTCAATTTGGAAAGAAACATAAAACTAGCTTTAAATCAATTAATGAAGTTACAACTTCTAATGCATTACAGCTAGTGCATATGGATCTTTTTGGTCCTTCACAATCTGGAAGCATTGGAGGCAAATACTATGTATTTGTTTTCGTTGATGACTTTACTTGTTTACGTGGGTCTACTTTCTCACAAAGAAATCTGAATCCTTTTCTTATTTCAAAACTGTTAAAGCCCAAGTTAAAAATGAGAAAAACCTACCATTGATAAATATTCATAGTGATCATGGTGGTGAATTTCAAAATTCAGATTTTGAAAATTTTTTTATTAAAAAAGGTATTACTCACAATTTCTCAGCTCCAAGAACTCCTCAGCAAAATGGTGTTGTTGAAAGAAGAAATCGTATTCTTCAAGAAATGACTCGAACCATGTTGAGTGAATACTCAATTGCTAAGCAATTTTGGGCTGAAGCCATTAGTACTGCCTGCTATACTATAAATCGTGTTTTAACTAGACCATTTCTTAATAAAACCCCTTATGAGTTATGGACTGGCCGAAAACCTAAAGTTTCATACTTCAAAGTTTTTGGATGAAAAGTATTAATTCTGAATACAAATGATAATCTACACAAATTTGCACCAAAATCTGATGAAGGAATCTTTCTAGGCTATTCGACAAACTCTAAGGCTTATACAGTTTTCAATAAAAACACTTGTACTGTTGAGGAAACAGTACATGTAAAATTCGATGAAACTGATCCTTTTGTTTTCAAACAACCCAATCCTACATCCTCAGATGTGTTTTCTAAAAATGTTTATCAACCATTATTAGAAGATCACTCTGAAAAGGAAAATGTTCAAGAAAGTAATCCTAAAACATTTACCACAGAAGATTTTCTACCATATGTTGATGAACAGGCTTTACAAAACCCAAATCAATTTTTTCTTAGAAATCATCCCAGTGATAACATCATTGGTGATGTAAATCAACCTGTAAGGACCAGAAATTCCTAAAGAAATGAAATAGAACATCTTGCTTTTCTTTCCCAGTTTAAAACTAAAAATCAGAGTGGGGATTTAGGTGATGATGATTGGATCAAAGCAATGCAAGATGAACTAAATGAATTTGAAAGGAATCAAGTATGGACATTAGATGATAGACCTAAAGAAACAACTATGATTGGTGTAAAATGGGTTTTCAGTAACAAATGTGATGAAAATGGAATCATTGTAAGAAATAAAGCAAGACTTGTTGCTAAAGGATATAATCAACAAGAGGGAATAGATTATGAAGAAACATATGCTCCTGTAGATAGACTTGAATCTATTCGTATTCTATTAGCCTTTGCAGCATATTTCAATTTCAAACTATTTCAAATGGATGTCAAATGTGCTTTTCTAAATGGTTTTGTTCGAGAAGAAGATTTTGTCGAACAACCTCCTGGTTTTCAAGACCCAAAACATCCTGATCATGTTTTTAAACTTACCAAGGCTCTATATGGTCTTAAACAAGCCCCTAGAGCATGGTATGATAGACTTACATGATTTCTTTTACAAAACAATTATACAAAAGGTACAGCAGATCCAACCCTTTTTATAAAAATGGAAAATAAAAAGCTTTTGATTGTCCAAATCTATGTTGATGACATCATATTTGGATCAACTCAGAAATCCTTAACAAATTCTTTTGCAAATTTAATGAAATCTGAGTTTGAAATGAGTATGATGGGTGAGTTAACATTCTTTTAGGTTTTGAAATTTCTCAAAAACAAGAAGGAACTTATATATCCCAACATAAGTATATTAAGGATTTACTCAAAAAGTATGGATATGACAAAACTAAAAGTATTAGCACTCCAATTGGTACCTCAAATACTCTTGATCTTGATGAAACTGGGAAACCAGTAGATCAAACAATCTTTAGAGGTATGATAGGAAGTTTGCTATACTTGATAGCTAGTCGACCAGACTTGATGTTTTCTTTATGCTTATGTGCAAGATAACAATCAAATCCAAAATAGTCTCATTTAAAAGCCGTAAAGATAATCTTTCGGTATTTAAAAGGCACTATGGATTCAGGACTTTTTTGCTCCTCTAGAAATGATTTTGTTTTAAACAGTTTTTCAGATGCTGACTTTGGTGGTTGTAGAATGGATAGAAGAAGTACATATGGAACATGTCATTTCTTAGGAGATTCTTTGGTTTCTTGGTCCTACAAGAAACAACGCTTAGTAGCACTCTCCACTGCTGAAGCTGAATATGTAGCAGTTGGAAGTTGCTGTGCTCACGTTTTGTGGATGCAGCACACACTCACTGACTATGGATTGTGTTTCTCCAAAACTCAAATTATTTGTGATAATACAAGTTCCATAGCTCTCAGTAAGAACCCAGCACATCACTCACGTGAAAAACACATAGATGTTAGGCATCACTTTCTTAGATATCACACACAAAAAGAAGATATTGTTTTACAATTCATCCGAACGCAAGAACAAATTATTGACATTTTTACAAAACCTTTACCTTCCGATAGATTTGAATTTATAAAACAGAATCTAGGAATGATTAAATTAAAATAATCATTCATATCTACTTCCTGTTTTACATCTCTCCTAATAGTAAGAAACTCCTCGTAGAAAGGGGGAGGACATTTCTTTCTATGTCTTTATGTTTCTTTTTATCTTAGGATCTTTAACTATTTACTCTCTCAATATGTGTATCTTTTTCTATTTATTGTATTGACAGTTTTATCGTATCATTTATTTTTTTTCTTCTGTTTATCATATTGATAGTTTTATCGTATCATTCATTTTTTTCTTCTATTTATCGTATTGACAGTTTTATCGTTTCATTCATTTTTTTCTTCTGTTTATCGTATTGACAGTTTTATTTTATCATTTACATTTTCTTTTACATCGTATCAACCTATGATGGTAATGAATTTCTTTTCCATCGTATCGACCAATGATGGTATTGAATTTATTTTCCATCGTATCAATCAATCATGGTATTGAATCGACCGATGATGGTATTGAATTTCTTTTCCATCATATCAATCAATCATGGTATTGAATCGACCGATGATGGTATTGAATTTCTTTTCCATCGTATCAATTAATCATGATATTGAATCGATCGATGATGTTATTGAATTTCTTTTCCATCATATCAATCAATCATGATATTGAATCGACCGATGATGGTATTGAATCTATTTTCCATCGTATCAATCAATCATGGTATTGAATCGACCGATGATGGTATTGAATCTATTTTCCATCGTATCAATCAATCATGGTATTGAATCGACCGATGATAGTATTGAATTTGTTTTCCATCGGCATGTCGTTTGATAATTCTTTTGTATTTTATTTCATATGTTTGTATTTTCTTTTGAAATCTATGGAAACCAACAATTACCTTACGTTCTCCGACATGTATTTTTTCATTTTTTTTAAATTTTTTTCCTTTGTTTTAATCATAACCATTGATCTGGTTTTCTCTAATCTTGACCGTAGAAGATCAACGTTCACCCTTTTTTCGACCGTAGAAGATCAAACGTCTCCCCATTATCGCCTATAATAGCCCCCTCCCCTCCCCAAACCCACATTGGTTTTTCAGGATTTCAGGCGAAGCTCTGCTCCACCAGCTATAAATCATCGTACGATCTTCTCATCGGCATCACCTTTATGTCTCAATCATCTGCTAACACTCCCGCAGAAATGTCTTCAAAGACTTTTACAGAGAAAGACTTTAATAGAGAAAGGTTAGTATCTCGGGACTTTTTCGATACATACGATTCCACAATCAGGAAGATCATATTGTTTCAAGGGTGGGAACATCTATGTGTTGAAAAGCCTGATTCTCAAGATCCGATTCTTTTTGATGAAGTTTGTCAATTTTGCAAAACTGTTTCTTTCGACAAAGACATGACTATCAATTTTGTTGTATACGATAGAAAATTTTCTATGTTTGTGAAACAAGCGGCTCATTTTCTGAATGTTTCTGTAGAAGGGAATTCTTTCTGTCCATCTCATAAACTACCAGAGGAA
This sequence comes from Viscum album, assembly GCA_963277665.1. Lineage (NCBI taxonomy): Eukaryota > Viridiplantae > Streptophyta > Magnoliopsida > Santalales > Viscaceae > Viscum > Viscum album. The sequence continues at coordinate 1,311,440,257 of OY728126.1, read as the reverse complement.
GTTGGTATGTTTAATAGAGAAAGTGCTGAAAAGACTTTGTTTGTTATTAATGAAGAAAAGAGAGAAGTGTCTCATCTTTCACCGGACAATCGTTTTGTGACTTTATGGATGCAAGGTTTTCTTATCCCAAGGAAAGGGGATAGGGAAACTCTAAAAGTTTCTGATATCTTTATTCATGACTATCATGTGAATATGAGAAAAGTGAATCTCATGGGGTATGTTTTTGAAACCATTAAGAATGTCAAAATAGGAGGGATTAAGTCCCAGATGATTATGTATCCAGCCATCCTTACGAAGTTCATTCTTGAAAGTATGAAGTTTTGTAACATTCCTTTGGAAGGAAACCCCATAGATTTGAAGCCATCGTGGATTAGCAAGAGTACGATGAAAAAGCTGAATGTTTGTTTTGATCCCAATTCAAAACTTTTTGTCAGAGATGTAGAAGCTGAATTGGCACAGAATCAATCGGCACCTATGACAGCCAAAGACATTCAATCTACTGGAGTTACTCAAAAATATGATCCGCAAACCAGTTCAAAGCCCAAGAAGAATCCAAGGTACAGTAAGGAGGTTGTAGCCAAATGGAGAAAGAATAAGGAACAAAGAAAGGAAGGTGATCCGAAGTTTAGTCTTGACCCTGCTGAGGATTTTGCAGAAAGAGTAAGGGTAGAAGAAACCCTTCAGGCTGAAAATAAGAAGAAGGTTCTTTTGAAAAGAAAGGCTCAGTACTTTGATGTCTCTAATGTTTTGAAAGCAGAAGAGGAAGCTAGTGCTCAACTAACAGAAGAAGTGCACCAAGAGCCCATCGTACAGAGTCTCCCTGAGAAAGGAAAACAAAATCAACTGATGGAAGAGATAGAAGAAGTGGAAGAAGAAGAAGGAGACTTTCTTCTAGAATTTCTTCAAAGTTCAAAGAAGAGTAGAGAGGAATCAGTTCAAAATATGAGTGAAGGTGTTCAACAAACTCCTCATGCCGATCAAGCTCGACCTCCGGACAGAGTGTCATCTCAAGAAAAGCAAGGTGCTCAATCCTCTCACTCTGATAAAGTTATTGTAATTAGTGACAAAGTGGAAGAAGAAAGAAAGCAGAATGAAAAAGAAAAAGGAAAACAACCATTTGTTGACTCAAGTAGATCCTATGAACTAGCATCGTACGATGAAGATACTGATTCAGAACATACAATCTCTCTCAAGAAGAGTGATTACATTGTTCATGTTTTGAGAAGAGTTGAGAAGACCATTCCTTATTTCCCGAGGCTGGAAGGGAAGATTGATTTTATTACTGACAATCAAAAGAAGAAGTTTGGCTCCGTAAAAGAGTTGAGGAAGAATGTTTTGTCAGTTGAAGCCGATTTGAAAGTTCTTTCAGAAAGTTCGGTTGCTCATAAGAAGGCCTGCAATAAGATGACCAAGTGGTCGCACAAAACAGAGAGCTCAATCAATGATCATGAAATAGATATTGAAGATATAACAAGGTTATCAAATGAGCTTGCAATTTCTTTCAACAATCTTGACATAGAAACGGTTGAACGGTTGAATCTTTTGTCTTCTCAAAGAGCCGATGTTCCTTCAGTGAAATATTTTCAAGAGAGAATGAATGTTTTTCAATCTGAATTCTCGAAGGTTTCATCTTTCAAGGATGAAATGGTCTTGCTGAAGAATCAAAATTCTGTCTTATCCATAGATAACAAGAATTTCCAAAATAGAATTGATACCCTTGAAGAAGTAATCAGAGTCCAGGAGGAGACTATCAAAAATCAAGATCAGATTTTTGCGGATCAACAAGAACTTCTCAGAACTCAGGTGAATCTATTTCTGAAGACAAGAAAGAAATCAAAAAGATGAATGTTGTTCTTCATCATCTCATAAAGAAGTAGAAGGAATGGCAAAACAAATGACTAGTATTCGTTTCTTTGAAAGCTGTCTATATTTTGTAATAACTTTTATGATCCTTTTCTTTTATCCATTGTCTTGTGTTTATTTTTTTCTAACTCCGTCAGACAATTCAATATTACTCCTTTCTTTTTGTAAATCACAAAGGGGGAGAATGTTTACAAAGGGGGAGAATGTTTACAAAGGGGCAGAATGTTTACAAAGGGGGAGAATTTTTTTTAAAGAGGGAGAATGCTTTACAACACTCTTAAGGAAAATCTACAAATACAATCCTTAGGAAATTCCATACCTAAGGGGGAGTTAGTTGTATTCAAATTCATTTTCAGAAGAGTTTCCAATAACTCAGGGGGAGATAAGTATTTCTTGTTACATTTACTTTGTGTGTTGTGCTTTCCAAAAAGGGGGAGATTGTTGAGTCAAAAGCCTTCTTTTGACTTCTATATCATGTTTTGGAAATCACAAATGTATTCTATCATATTTTGTAAATTACAATTGTCTTCTATAATGTTTATCGTATCGTACAATACTGATCGTACTGACTCTATTAATCATACCATACTGACTCTGTCAATCGTATCGTACTGACTCTGTCAATCGTACCATACTGACTCTGTCAATCGTATCATACTGACTCTGTCAATCGTACCATACTGACTCTGACAATCGTATCGTACTGACTCTGTCAATCGTATCGTACTGACTCTGCTATTCATATGTTCATTACTTGTTTTGGTACTTTTTCAAAAGCACTTGTTTCATATGAATCGTATCATTTCTTATCAATATATATATATATATATATCCTGTTTTAACCAATAAGATGTCGTTGAGTTAGTTACAAACTAATCAAAACGATGTCGTGCTTTCTGTTTCAATATGACCTTTATGATGACAGGTGTCCAAGTCCCTCCGAGTTTTTCGGAGAAATATGACCGTTGGAGGCAACATGACCGTTGGAACCCGAGGACTATAAATAAGAGGTCATTTGAAGCTGAGAGAACAATGATGAATGGGGAAATGAATGAAGAGACTTCGTGAACTACCAAGATTCTAGAGAGAGACACTGTGACTTCTCTCATCTGCCTTGCACGTCCGATTATCATATCGAGGGCTTTCATGTGATTGAAAGGCAGAGGTGCCGATTACCTACAAAATCGAGGGCTGCCAGGGATAGGCAGACATACGTGCCGATCATCGTATCGAGGGCTACCGGGTATAGGGAGACAGACGTGCCGATCATCGTATCGAGGGCTGCCAGGGATAGGCAGACAGACGTGGCGATCATCGTATCGAGGTCTCACCAAGGTGTTGGTGATACAGACCTTTTATCCTAGGTGAAAGGATAACCCTTCTCTTTGGGTTAAAAGAATTGTAATACTTTTACATTTCCGCTGTTACATGTATTAGAATGGAATTTGTATTGTTTCTTTCTTCTTTACATATTCAATTGTAATTGTTGCAATTACAATCATTCTATTACATACTGTATTGATTGATTCTATACACTATAAGGTAGAATCATTCATCTTTGTATTACTCTGATTATTGTGTTCATCTTGAATACAATTGTTTCACATTACATTAGTATTACAATACATCATACCTTTTATATTCAATACAGTTGTGGGTGTTTGTATTTGTATTAGTTTAAGATCATTTAAACTAATCTCTTTGTTGCTAAAACTCAATGGTTTTTAAACCTACAATTCACCCCCTCTTGTATTGTTCCATCTAATAGGCATACATATCTATATATTCAATCCAACAACCCTTGCAGGATCCATGTACATGAGTATCATTTTAAAGATTGCAAGCAGTTTTCCTCTTTTTTCATTTTGATTGAGGGTCTCGTGTAGGATTCATCCTTTACCTATCAACTAAGGATCCCAAGTAGGATGTGTTTTTTCATGGTTACATGGAATATCATGAGTAGTATTTCTCTTTAGTGCATGACTTAAATGAACCAGTAGTTGCAGTTTTTCTTTATCAACCACTAGTTGTACATTGGGGTTGGTTAGAGAGGGTTTTCATGTGTAACCTAGAAATTGTGATGAACAGATCCGCCCGTAGGGTTGTGACTGTAATGTTGGGTTGGTTTTCCGGGCCACCTTCCACTCTTTATTTTATACCAAACATCATTTTGTGGATCTATTAGGGTTTACCCAAGGTGCTACCTAGTTGGTTGTTATTGAGCTAGATGTGAGGTTTTATTTCTTAATTGTTGGGATGCCTAAACATTCTCACTTGGGATTCAGCATATGAGCCTTGTTTTCAGATAATATAGTACTACTCTTAGGTGATACATGACTCTAGTATATTGAGCCTAACATGTTTTTCTATATGAATGGATTGATACATGGATTTCCTGATGTAGGAATTACATTGAAGGACTCATTGGCTTCTAATATGGGGTGGAAATGATTACGCTATCCCCGACCTATGATGATTGGGTGGGTATACCCTTTTTTAATGATAAAAATTTTAACATGAGTGGGTATACTCATTTGTGATTCTTAAATGGTTGGATACATTCCATGGACTTCTCTCTAGGGATCTGAAATGTGGTATTGGACACCCTTGGTTGAGTATTCTACCAAAGTATTTATTCCACGGGATGCCTCGAGAATTTCTACCTCTTAGATCTGACATCCTTTGGCTAACAATAGACATGTAAGGCATACATGATCTTAGGAACCCAAACATTTCCCATACCATGTTTCTACTAGGACACCCATGTGAATTAATGTGGGTTCCATAGATTACTTCCATGGATCTGACCCTTCATGGTCTACAAATGTCAAGTGGATTACTTGGAAAATTCCTTAGATCCGATCCTTCAAGTTTTGATAGTTGAGGTGTTATAGTGTGTCCATGGTGGTTGTAATATTTATAAGATTTACCCTTGGAATATAGTATCCAATTTGGTGATTGGAGGCGAGTATGTGTGAAACCAGGTGTTTCCAGAGTAACCCCCTATGGCGGTGTAGCTTGATCGAAGTCTTTTCCAGTATTTTCTAAATTAGGTTTATGTGGATTAGGAGTATAGACCTAGAGATTAACTTTGTGATACAATATATGAGTGGAACATTGTATTGTTTGATTCCCTTGCATAAGATGTTTAGGCGATTGCGATTACGGACCAAAGGATCAACTAATTTTGGTTTTATGTTAATTGGTACACATACCAATGAATGCTATATCTATTTATTTATGTATATGTATGTGAATAGACACTAAAAACGGAAAATAATAATTGTTAATATAGATAATATTCATGAGATTAATTATTCATAAACACCATTTTAGTTCATTTTATACATTTAACATTATTTAACATTATGATTCTAATTCTTTGTTAATGTTCACTGTTACATGGTACATATATAAAGTAATCATAAAGATAAAAAGTGGTATTGATTTTTTTTAATTATCTTTTTCAGGTATCCCTTGCTATAAGGAACAATTCAGGTTTTAGAGCGCTATATGATTCACATTATATGACCACTAAATTTGGCCTTGAACCAACAACATTATGGGAAGGTAAATTGTAAAACATCCCAATAAAGAGACTATAGCAGCCAAGATACAATCCCAATGATTATAGAACATTAACTGTAGATAGAGTACATTATGAATAACATTTCATCTAATAGTTAAAAGAGATAATTTTGATGTTTTAATTGACTTCCATGCGACCCAATTTGGACATGAAATTATGAGCCAAATTATTTAGCCCAAAAATATTGTCCACCATTTCAATAATATCCTGCAAAAAAAATCCATTTGGGATGGAAATTTAGAAGAGGTTAGGAGAAGTACGTAGGTCCATTTTATTCTCCTATGGATCACTATAATCCAGCCATCTAGAAGGTCATATCGATGCATATGTTATGTGGATTCATGTTTCCTTCCACTTCGGGTCAAGGGTAGAAATATCTAAGCTCATCAATCTTTCCACCACCCTAACCCTATCATACTCAAGTGGGATGACATTCACTATTGGAGGATCAATCCAATTATCCTAAAATTATCATTTAAGGTAGTGTGTTGGAGGATTTATTCATCTTTGATTATTCCATTCATTATAGTGTTATGATACCACTTTTCCATTGTAATCTTTTTCTTCATTTGTAAGTAGTTCGAATCACCTTAGTTTTCATTAATAATTATTCATCTTCTTTTATTATATTATTTATATTATCACATTTATACCTTTCCATTATGGTGTGAATTTATTCACACCAAACCTTGTGAAATTATTCATAAAATGGTGGAGTGGTTATTTTCTTTTTTATTGTTTTTAATACTTTTTCAATTTTTCCCTCATGAGTCTACATTACACTTACATTGAAACCATAGCAACAATGGAGGGCTAAAAACATATGGGTTCATCAAAGATGGTAGCAATGTGCTATATTGGATGTTATTTATCACCCCATTAATGTCTAATCACTTATTTTAATGGATATTTTTATTTTATTATTTTAAAACTTCTTCGTCCATGTTATATTTCATGGCAACATACATCATGTGCTAATACAAACATCACCATAGAGTGATCATGAATTTTATCATCCTAGTGCATAGGTGATTATTATTATGGAGTGTTGGTATAAAACTAGAATGTGATGAAGTTATTTGATCTTCATGAAAAATCCCATCTCAAATAAAAGAAATTAAAATCATTAAAAAGTAATTTCATCCAATCCACCCCTTGTAATAACCTAGGATCAACCCTTATCATAATTTGATTTCACTTAAGTCACATAGTGTTTAATTAAACATATATAATATCAACCCAAATATGGCCACATTATATCCAAAATCATTCCATATAATTTTCATGTCTATAGGTTTCTTCTTAGGTCTTTGAGGAATTGATAACCCAAGTTACTCAACAATTGACCGATTAACCATAAAAACATGGGTAAATTTGGGCAAGACCAAATTTTGGTGCCGTTGACGGGGACCCAAGTATGTAATATGAAAACCCATTCTATTATCCCCTATTTATTCTATTCGTATCCAAATTCTATTATCTTTTCCCTTTCTTGTTTTTTTTCTTTGGGTGCATGTCCGCCTACCCCCGTGACCAATCAAACTGTCTAGTTAGGGTGGATATTACTAGGGTTGGGGTGTCAAGTACACCAAGGGAACTCTTTCCATTACATATTAACCTCCTTAATACTCTAGAGTGAAAAATTGAACCTATTTAAAGGGATTTTCATCATACAAACTATCTCATAAACCTGTGTGGGAACCAAAATGGAAATCCAATGTGGTAACCATAAAATTGGGGAATGGAGTTGATCAAATCATGAAGGACTACCTCAAACATGCCTGGACCAATGAATCCTCCTAAATTATGCATGTTTCCCTTTGATAATCCCACTATGTTTTCAAACCACATTCGTAAACCACCTTACATCCTTCCGTGGGATATATTCATAAATGTCATTCATTCATGTCTATGATTTTAATGAAATTTCATAAGCATTGTGCCCACCAGATCAACTTGAGTCAGAAAAGATGTGGCTCATTCATATCTCACTAAAGGATCAAGAAAAGAATTGGTTAAAAAATATGAGACCTACAAAAATCCACTCTTGTGACCAATTTAAAAGTGAATTTGACAATAAACACATCCCCTATAACAAAAAAATACACATAAAAAGAGAATCCAAATCACATCTTAAAATGAAGTGGAGTCATTTCATGAAACATGGGAAGGGAGCAATGACACACTCAACATGGTACCTCACCATGTATTTTCAATCGCATAACAATTTTTACTATTCTACGAAGGGTAGGACCTGGGAGACAAATAATTTATTGAGATGATGTGAAATAATACCTTTAAAAAAACCCCAAATGATTCTTATGAGTATCTGGAAAGCCTTTTTGAACAAAATAAAACATGGGGAACATCACCTTATTATAAAAAGACACCCAAATCTAGTGTAATTCACACACTTAGGTAGGAGTAAGGCCTTAGGGTGAAACTCGCAGCACTAACTATGAAGGATGAATATATTTATCTTACGAAAATAAAGGAAATCCATACTATAGACCCCATTTCCACAATATGTGACAATCATGACCACAAAATAGACAACATCTCAACCATTTTATCCATTAAGGAGGTTCTTCAAGGAGTACCAACTACTTAAGTCAATTCCCTATAAACCAAAAAGCACTATTACCAAATCACGTTCATCCTAAGGTATAATAACCACCCAGACTTCTTCTAGAAAGATAACCAACAATCTAGCTATCCATAAGGACCAAACCCATACCCTCTACAACATTTTCAAAAACATAACTAGTCCCGATCAAAACCAGTCCAATACTAAAATCCTCTTATCCTATACTAACAACCCATCCACCAACCCATGAAATAACCAATACAACAACCAAATTATCATCCTGGGATAAAAAAACTAGCACATGACCCTACCCAATCCGTATCTCTTCCTATCCTTGAGTATTAGTCTTATCACCAATAGAAATTAACACAGAAGTCACATCCCTTAAAAACGAACTACAATCCATTTAAACCAATAAGGAAACCATGCCTAATCAGGTGGTTCCATCCTTGAGTTTTATAGTATAATCTAGATACACACAAAACTCTCAAGAACGAATCAAAGTAGTGACTATTTAAATAAGTGATAATTCCATTGAGAAACCATAAAGAGTCATTATAGAACCAATAAAATATTCAAAAAAGCATGAAAATGATGAAGAATCACCCATAGATTCTAAAAAAACCAATGAGAATGTTAAGGTACTATAACCACACCAAACAATCAAACAACCTGAACCCTTCCTTCAACTCATGAGATGAAAAAAAACCATAACTGATTAAAACATTGAGGGAATTCTTTTCTTGGGTTAATTTTAACATTTCACTTATTAATGCAATCCAAACCATTCATTCCTACTCTCAGTACCTTAAGGAATTGTTCACTTTTATAATAAAATTTTCGCATAAAAACCATGTTTTTTGGTTTCTAATGTGAGTACCATCATTCAAGAAACCATTCTTCCAAAGATGAAAGATCCATGATGTCTATACATAAATTTAGAGATAGGATAGAACAATGTTTTCAATGCCCATTGGGATCTGGGAGTCAGTGTGAACCTCATTCCATATGCCATATATTGTCAGTTAGTGCTCGAAGAACTACAACCCACATTTTTCACTCTTCAACCTTATGATTGTAGTGTTTGAGTTATTATGGGGATCTCAAAGGATGTTTTGGTGAAAGTCAAAAATTCCATTTACCTTTCTAACTTAATTATCCTTGAAAATCACCCAAGCTTATGTTCTAGGGAGAAAACCCCCAATATCATGGGTCATCCCTTCCTAGAAACCATTAACTCAACCATCCGAGTCTGAAATGAGAACATGAAAATAACATTCGGGAACAAGAGTTTAGACATGAACATCTAAAATGAAAACTAAAAAATTGGGGATGTTGAAGATATTCATATGTATAATTGTATTGGTAGTCTTTATAGTGAACTCTAGGAACATCATGGAATTACTGAAAGATTTTTATGTTAAGAAGAGATTTATTTTCTCTTTTCAATTGAGGGAAATTTGTCTCCATGGCTTGAATCTATTTCAGATATCTATATTTATGATTTTATAGAATCACCAATCAATGATACCATGGATGAAATTAATAGAATTGAGTACATACCCATTTATGACAATGCTATGGATACTTTAGTGGATAACCGTTTTGTTCACAGGGAACCAATTCTGTCAAGAAATCTGATCAAAGAACCCGAGTTCAATAAAAAGTATCACCCTTTCTTGGAAAGTGATAACCAATATGATATTGAATTTAAGGTCTTACCTTTATCACTCATGTATGATTTCATAAGGTATAATCTAAACTTTCTTATTTTCATTTCTTCTTCTGTAGAATCTAATCAAGAGATGAATCTTCTAGATATCCTAAGAAAACATTAGAATGTAATTGGATGGACCATTTCTGGTATTCTTAGGATTATCCCACTCATTGGAAATCATTGGATTGTTCTTGAATCTGAATCCAAACAATGTCATCAACCACAGTGGAAACTCAATCCAAATATTCTGGATGTGCTAAAGAAATAACGTCTTATGTTATTGAATGCGGGTATCAACTACCCCATAGCTGAGAGTGAGTGAGTAAGCCTAATTAAATTTTTCCCAAAATAATACACAATTTCTATGATCACCAATGAGGATGGTGACCTTCTCCCCAAAAGGGTTATTAGTGTATAGAGAGTCTGCATTGACTATAGGAAACTCAAATCTTGTACCAAAAAAGAATATTTCCCCTTTCCCGTTATTGACCAAGTCATCCAGTGTGTGGTAGATCATAAATTATATTGCTTCCTAGATGGATTCTCATATAATAATCAAGTCGAGGCATCCTTATAAGATCAAGGAAAAACAACCTTCACGTAACCATTCAACAAATTTTCCTTCAAGTGCATTCCCTTTGGTTTATATAATGCTCCTGGTACGTTCCAGCGGTTCATGATGGGAATATTCCCGTACATGGTAAGGGTCTATTTAGGGGTCTTCATGGATGACTACTACATCATTGGGGATAATTTTGAGTGATTAAGTCTGATTGTTGAAAGTGTTTTGTCATTATATGATGTTATGAATATCATTGTAAATTGAGAATAATTCTATTTCATTATAAAGGAGGGAATTGTTCCAGGATATCTAGTATCTGGTACATGGATTGATGTTGATAAAGATATGGTTAAATCATTCTTCACCTTCCACCTCCTAAAACTATTATGAAAGATAGGTCATTCATATAATTGCATGATTCTAATGAAGGATCATTAAGAAAATTTAGCTCTATTTCTCAACCACTTTGTTATCTTCTGGAGAAAGATGCTCTATTTTTATGGACATAAAGCTGTGAAGAACCATTCTCTACATTCATGTCAGTTTTTATCCCTCCACATATCATGAAAGCATTAATTTCGAAATATTCATTCCAACTCATGTGTGCGAGGAGAGAATTTGTTGTTGGAGTAGTATTAGTTCAATGGTGTCAGAAAAATCCATGTCTCTTTGATTATGAAATCAAATAAGTAATTATCCCCAAGTAAATATCACCAATAATGAGAAAGAGTTTCTGATTATTGTCTTTTATTTTGAGAATTTCAGGTCCTATCTCTTAGGATCACCCATCATTGTCTTCAATGATCATTCAGACCTAGAATAACTTTTAAAAAAACATGATTCCAAGGCTAGATTGATTAGGTGGGTCTTTCTTCTTAAAGAGTACAATTTTACAATTAAATAAAAATAGGGTGTTGAAAATGTTGTATCTGATCACCTCTCTATGATGGAATTCAAAGAACACTCACATCACCATTTCGTGTTTGATTCATTTCCTGATGGGAACCTCTATTCTAGGAGTGATTTCCCATGGAATGCTGATATAGAAAACCAATTGGTTATGGGTGACATTCAAAAATTTTAGGGGACCTAAGCTAAGAAGAAATTTCTTTCTGATGTCAAACACTATGTGTTTGATGATCCTTCCCTATTCACATTATATCCTAGTCAAATCATTATGAAATCTGTTCATGAGACTGAGAAAGAGTCCATTGTAAGATTCTGACATGCTGAGGCATATGGAGGCCACTTTTCCACAAAGAAAACCACTAAAAAGTCCTCTAGAGTGGTTTATAATAGCTTAACCTCACTAAGTATTCCTACAAATTCTACCAAAATTGTCCTCAATGTCAAAAATTAAGTTCCCTTACCTAAAAGAATCAAATTCCCGTCACTCCCATTCTTATGTCTGAAATATTTTATTGTTTCAGAATTAATTTCATGGGACCTTTCCCAAACTCTAGGGGATACCTCAACATTTTCTTAGGTGTTGATTATGTCTCAAAATGGGTTGAGGCCATTCCCACCACGTCCAATGACCATCATGTTGTGATCTAATTTCTAAATGACCACATATTTTCACGAATTATAATTCCAAGGGCTATAATCATTTATCGAGGAACCCATTTCTGCAACCGCCCATTCTCTTCACTCATGTCTAAGTATGAGTTTTCTCAAAAAATTTCCACTTCATACTATCCTTAAACCAATAGTCATGCTGAGTTAGCGTATAGGTGTATTATGAAAATTCCTGAAAATATTTCCAATCCCTCTAGGAATGATTGGTCTGAGAAACTCATGGATCCCCTTTGGAAATATTTTACAACATTCAAAACCATCCTTGGAGTTTCACCATATAGGTTGGTTTAAAAAAATCATTCCATTTACCTGTTCAAATTTATCATAAGGAATTTTGGGTAATGAAAAAAAATGAATTTTGACATTTCTTTGGCTGAAGAAAAGAGTTAATTAGGTCTTAATGAACTTGTGGAACATAGGATGGAGGCTTATAAAAATTCAAGAATAAATAAAGTTAGATCTCAAGACTACCAATCTAGGAATATCATTGTCAATCATTTTAAACTATGAAAATTTGTGCTCTTGTATAAGTCAAAATCCCATTTACACCAGTGAATGTTATGGTCTAGATGGTCTGGTCCTTTTATAGTGCGTCATTTGTACCCCCCCCCCCTGGGGCGGTACAGATTCGAGGTCCCCCAAGTTATCACATTTTCATTGTCAATGATCATAGGTTAAAACCATTAATTAAATAATTCAATAAATAGGAAAAATGGTTGAGTTAACTAAGCCAACCTATGAACCAGAATAAAAATTGATAGATTTAGGACCCATGCTGGGTTAACAAAATTAAAAAAAAGTGATTCACGGGAGGTATCATGGGGTTATCATGTTTCCAATATTTTTGAATCATCTTAATTTTTGAAATATTATTAATTAATCATTTTGATATTTAAAAAAAATAGACACATGACATGTTCTTCTATTATGAGTATGGATGGGTATGAATGGGGAGCGCCATATTCATCTGTGACAGGTGGTGTGATCCTTATGTAATACCTTACCTTGATATTTAAAATGGATACAATGTATAATTATTTCATTTTATTTATATGTTTTTATAGGATAAAATAAAAATACAAAAAAATTAATTTTTTTAAAGGACACATCGTAGGTCATGGGGAAATCGCCATCACAACTAGTGAAGTCACGAGGACTCAAACTCGAGACCTAAGGGAGATAAGGGAGTGGTCTTACCACTGACATACATGTTATAGACATAACTTATTCTATAATATTTGTATATATATTTATATATTACATTATATATTATATTAATATATAAATATATATTTTTTACTTTTTTTTGTTTCTTTTCCTTTTTCCACTAGGGAACATTGCAAGTGACATGGATATCAAGGGAGTATATTGAAGCAACACAAACTTCAACCTCAACCACCAGGTGGATTTGTTTCATTTTATTATTTCAAATTCTTGTTAAAACTCCTATCCTCTACCACTACCCCCTTCTAAATTTTGTTTTCTATAAACACTAGGGATACTGATATTCTATATTGGGGGTGAAAATAATGAAATAATAATAATTTTGTGTGCGTAAAAATATGTGTTGTAGGAAATATTTCTTTAATATTGAACATGATAATACACATTGTACATTTTTAAACTAAATGTAAAATAATTTTGAATTCCAGGATTCTACCTTTAATCCATGTATAATTTCATGAGCATAGATTTTGGAATATGTGGCTGTCTAATGTGTAATTTAATCATTTATACATTTATCCAAAAAAAATCACAATGCACATCCATTGTGTAGTGGGGTATAAGTTTGAGTTCTTATGGTCCCTGAAATAAATATCATAGTTTTGGTTAGCATTTTAGATTTTATATGAGTATTCAATAAAAAATAATATTGAAAAAACAATAAATTTTCACATAGTTCAATGAAATGACCTAATGTGTGGATTTAGACACTTGGGGACCATGACTCTATAGTTTTATGGACTAGAATTAGTATTTTTATCTATATTAGTGGTAATTTGACTTTTTTTGACTGGGTTAACTCAAGATAATGCTCGAGTATGTGAGCTTTACATAGAGCCCTGAGGTCATTGAGATTATGAGTCATCCACAAAGTCTCTCTCCATGGGTTGACAATATTGAGTGAAATTTAAATTACCATGAACATGTTTCAATAAAATTGAATACTAATGTTAATATTGAATTGTGATTCCACCTAGCACTTCTGTAAATTCCCCCTTGAATTTAAATTAACCACCATGTCCATTGTGATACAGAACACATCCTCATGATTAATTGATATTGGATGATATATTGAGATTATATTTGAACAAAGAAAAGGGCATGGGATTGATATTAGATTATGAAACTACCTCATATTAAAATATTTATATGGGTTTTAAATTTTTTTGGTATTAAGGTTTTCGGTGATCATTGTGAATTAAAATGTTTTTGGAAAAGGGAATTCTATTTTCATATTTTTGAGATACATTTTTCATGGGACAAGAAAAACTCAACATTGGGGTGTGATTAGCCACTGAAATAGGATAATATTAAATGTTAATATTTATAATATTGGTGAGATTAATTATTCAGAAACACCATTTTGTTGCATTTTACACTTTGAACATTATTTCACATTATCATTGTAATTCTTTTAAAAAGAACTATTACTTGGTACATATTTAATCTCATTATAATAATAAAAAATGATCTTGATTTTATATTCATATTTTATTTTCTATTATTTCATGATATAATGAAAAATTCATGTTTTTGGGGACTAGAAGATTCACATTAGAAGATCACCAAAGTTGGCCTTGAACCAACAACATTCTGGGAAACGTAAACTGAACAACATCACAATAAAAAAGACCATATCGACCAAGATACAATTCAAATGATTCTAATTTTTTTTTTAAAATATAGAAGGTATCATGGATAAAATTTCATTCTACATTTACAAGTGATAATTCTGATGTTTTAATGGGGTTCTATGCAGCCCAATTTGGAGATGAAATTCTGGGCCATAGTCTACATCCCAGAAAAACGGTCCACCATTTCAATAATATCTCACAATATATAAGTAAATTTGTTCTAAAAGATTATAGTATAGTAGGACACATCAGGAGATCTATCTTATTCTTATATGTCCTTCTCTAATTCGTTCTTTTGGATCATCATTTCGACACGTCTTTTTGGTATATGCAAACTTCTTTCCACTTCAGCTCAAGGATAGAAAAGTCTAAGTTCCACATACATTCCACCACCCTGTGACTACCATACTCAAGTGGGATAACATTAATTAATGGAGGATATAACCAATGCTCCTAAAATGACTATTTAAGGTAGTGTATTGGTGTATTTTTTCATCTTTTATGCTTCCTTTCATTATAGTGTAATGCTGCTAACTTTCCATTGTAATGTTCTTATTTATTTCAAGTTGTTTGAATTAACATAGTTTTCATTAAAAATTATTCTTATTATATTATTATATTATTTATATTACCATATTGATATTTTATTATTTGAATTTATCCATACAGAACCTTGATAAATAATTCAAACAATGATTTGGTGATTCCTTTCTTTGTATTGTTTTTTACCTCTTCAATTCCTCCCTCAAGAGTCTATATCCTGCTTACAATGAAACCATATGATCAATGGAAAGTGTACCCACATATGGGTTAATCCAATGGAGTATAAATTTGATGGATTGGATGTTATTTATTAACCCCTTAATTTCTCTTAACTTATTTTAATTGATATTTTTATTTCATGAATTTATAACATCTTTATCCTTGCGGAATTTTATGTCCAGACACATCAAGTGATAATACAACACATTACCTTGGAGTTCTAAAAAATTTGATCCTCCAAGGGTATAGTTTATTATTGTGATGTGTTTTTATAAAACCATTAAGTGATGATTTTCTTTGATCTTCTTGAATAAACCCATCTCAAATAAGAGAAATTGAATTCTGTATAAAAGAATTGCATCCAATCCACCCCATGTAATAACCTATGATCAAACCTTATCATAATTTGATTTCACTTAAGACCAATAATGTTCACCTAAACCTATCTAAAATTAATCCAATGATGGAAAATTAATATCCAATATCAATCCATATAATGTGTGTGTCTATAGGTTTTTTCATATGTGTCTGTGGAATCGACAACCCAAGATACTCTACATTTGACCACTTAAACCTAAAAACGTGACTAAATTTGTGTGAGATGAGTATGTGACTACACATTCATAAAACTATATATATGTAAATAAATTGTGTAACTTTCATAATTGATATGTTTTATAGACCGTTGGTTTGACTGTGGGTTCATGTTTGGTTTTGGATACATTTTGGCAGTGTCTCAACAAGGCTGAGCAGTTTCTTATACATACACATTTAGTGGCACAATTACATGTTTCTTGTTGGGGTGGCCTGCTGATGCAATTTCTCAACCCTGAAAACACACATCATTGCTTATATAATTCTTATATATGATTTTCAGGTTGATAACTAGTTTCATGGATGATAGGGATGAGGCCTAGAGTTGAATTATAGAGTAGAGATACTCATATGGTTCTTCTGATTGTGCTAGTTCAATTCGATAGTGATTGGAGACTGAATACATGGTCTTGATCAGAGTTGGTAGTAGAGCCCTATATATTACTTTCATATTCTTATGTACTCATGTATATGTATGGTCCACCCATTTGGTGATCAGTGTTGTATTGTATGACATAGCTATTCAGGCTTTTACGGAATTTCATTTATTATTACATATTGTTCTATTTCTATTGTTTATTACTTACAAATTGTATTTAATTTCGAATGTGTATGATAAAATGATTTTTTCCACTATTTACTATCTGTGATATGATATCATAATATCCCCATTATCACATCCTAGGCCCTCAATGTGAGTCAATTCCTATGGTGTACGGGGAGATACTCTTGAGGCCTTATGACCCACCAGCTCGAAGCACATATTTTGTGGAATCCATGTTGGGATGTTATATATAACCCCATATATAATATATTTATAAACATCAATCAGAGATTTAATATCATTTTTTTGTTATAATCATCATTTAACATGACAAAATATTTATTTTTAATTTATTTTTTCTATTCGGTAGTTTGGGTCATTATACATTTATTATGAATATATCAACTGTATAATTTTAATAAATATATAAATATGACATATATTAATTATGTAATTATTCAGATTCATACATAAATATTATATATAAAAATAATAAATTACATCATTCATGGGGACAACTACCTTACGTAATCATGAATACTATTCTCATTTTTGACGGATGGATGAAATAAACTTAAATATTATTTCACATTTATCATATCATTTTTATATCATATATGTAATATATAATAATTATATCTATACCAACCATTTCATAATAGATTAAAAAAAATATCACATCACTTCTTGGAGTCGATAGTCGCAACATATTCAGAAGTGACGAGTCCATTTTTTAACATATTAGAATGTAAGAAGGAAGCAGTGATATTATATATATATATAATTAAATTAATTTGATAAATATAATATATATAGTTTATATAAATCATTATATATTCTTTAGTGGACATTATATAAAACTAATTACATTGATTCACAAGGTCGGGTCTTCCATACACATGATCGATTGTTTTGTTTTCCATGTTATTAAAGAGGTAGAGGTTATAGCTTATTTAATTTGAAAATCAAAAAATAAAAATTCTGAAAATACTAGAATTAATTTTTCATGATTTTTTAAGAATATTTTAATGTGATATAAGATGAAATAAAACAAAAAATATTGTTTATGAATGATGATGCTTCTTCAGACATCCTCTTTTGGTCTTCCCCACAATCCCTCTAAGGATGATTTTATAATCAAAAGAAGGAATCTGGTAATTTGAAATGGAGTTAATTATGGGATTACAGATATATTCTAGGAACCAAAATCCATTTTCAAGTTTAATAAAATATCAGATTATGTGTTAGTTTATAAGTGAGAAGATGTGACATTTTTGTAAATACCCAAAACTATTAAATAATGAGAATTCACCCTCAAGAATAGTACCCAAAAATTTGATAAAAACTAATGTAAGGGGAATATAAAATCAAAGAAAACTCTAAAATATTATCATATCAATTTCAAAAAAATTCATTCCATTTACCTTGAAAGATAATCACTTTTATGATTTTAGTTTTCACACCAATAACATGTTTTTCTATAAAAATAATTTATACATTAAATCTATAAATAAAGTGATAAAAATTATATATTATTATACTTTAATTAAAAATTATAGATATAATAATTCAAATAAAAAAACCAATTTCATTAGAATATTATGTTTAATAAAAACCCATGTTATGTCGAAAAACTCATTTTATCCTCAAATTTGATAATTAATTTAAAAATACTTTTTACTATTCATTGTAGAGAAAATTATTTCCACATATATATAATTATTAATTAAAAATATTAAAAATATTAAATCATTTCTATTAAATTCAAATCAAATAAAAAATATATTTTAAAATAAAACCCACAATCCTGATGAAAATGATGGGTTCCAATGAATTATTTTCTTAAGTATAATTTTTTATATCCATATTCAAAATTCAATTTAATAAAATGGTAAAAATTGAATTTATTGTAAAATAAATTATCTAATTTAACATTTAAATACATTTTAAACAAAATATAATATTTAAATCATTTAAATGAAATCATAGATTTAATTTAATAACATTATCCTCACAATTCATCAAAAAAGTAATCATATAAAAAAATTATAAAAAAATAAGTATAAGAGAATTATTCCATGTATATAACATAAATTATTTTAGTTATATTAAATACATTTTATTATATTTTTATGATAATAATTATAAAATACATGCGTAAAACACAATGACACTTGTTTTCTTGAAAAAATCAGTCATTAATCAAAAAAATAAATTAATTATTTTTCTTTGAAAAACAAATAGATAAATGACAAAAACATTTATTAAATACATAGTATAAATAATTATTAAATTAATATATCAAAATTTATTAATATAATTTATTAATATAAGAACACATTGTGTGTTTAAAATGAGTTTCTTATCCATTAATTTCCATTGCATTTAAATTATTTTAATTTTTTATATCGATTGATAGAAAATTAATTAATTTTATTCATTTGAGGACCATATAATTTTAATAATATATTCAATCTCATTAAAATAAACCAATTTAATTATTTAGATATAATTTTTTTTACATTATGGTTCTTTAGGATTTTGTGTTTCTTATAATGAATGTTATCACAAAATAAAATTTACTTTTAAAAAATATATTTCATTAATTCATGGGGTTCTACATTATATCCCCTTAAAAATAATTTCGCCTATTAAATTAAATAACATTTATATAAACAAATTAGTATACTTACATATCATCTTATTTACTGTTTCTCGTGTTGTATTATCAAATTTGATGTTTCACTACTAAAAATGGACTTGGTGAGTTGTATTTTTTATATATCTTTTTCTTTAGGATCCAAAACATCCACTAGTTTTTTCTCATATTAAATATTATACTATATTGGTATGAACATAGTCTTTAGAATATATAAATGATTATTTATGTACATCCTTAGGAGAGATTCATGGAAGACATTATGAACTTGAGAGATGATCAGTGGGAGAGAAAAGTTATATGATACCATATATACAAAATCATTAATATATAATATCCCAATACACATAGGGTTTATATTTCAAATCCATTATAATCATATGACCCTATTCTATGAATATATTCTTAATAAAATGTTATCAATATCTTCAAGTTACATATCAGATAGATGATTATGAAGATAAATGTTCAAGAGACTCTAAGCTACCTCAATTCGATTCCAAATGTCTCTAACATTCCATACCATTTTATCGTCAATATCGTGTATCAATAGATATCATTATCTAATTGCAACACTAATATTTTATGTTCTAAACATCTTTTCAATGACTTATAAATAAGGACACATGTGAAATGCTTAGGTGAAATATATTGTTGTACATAACCACAACATGAAGAATCTTTTGATACTAACCACCCCTACAATCCATATAACAATATCATAGTATATTTAATAGGGTGTGGATAATTAAATTATACTTAACACTTGTCAAAGGATGATAACCAATGCTAAAACTGAACTTTGTATCCATATATTGCTGAATAAATTGCTAGAACATTAATGTAGACCACAAATCCCAATTTAATAATATAGACTATGGTACACCTAGAAAACATAAAACATCCCTCATTTATATATTGTAAAGAAGATAATGATTAACTCTTATATATTTTAAAATAAATTTCATTAAAATGTAAGGAGATCGTGTATGACCAAAATATAATTATTTCATTTATATGTTTTCTGGTCTCTAGTTATAAAATCAGTGGTTGGTTTTCCATTTCAAACATGGTATGCGGACTGGTTTAATAAATTACATTAGATATATATATCACATCCTTTACAAGGATAAATACCAATAATTTAGATATAGACTCTAAAATATCACTCATCAAGACATCCCACTAGAAATACTTTTTTAGAGCATTATACATCTTTTTACATCCTCGATGAATTTAATATGAATAACTATGAGATTCCTCTAATATACTATTTTACGATTCTTGTATGGATGAAACACATAATTGATTTTGAAACCATATCAATCCATTATAATCATGTATAATATCAAGAATACTACTTACCTTCCTCTATTGTATTACATCTTCTTTTTGTCACCCATTTTACATTCACAAGGATTAAAGGTCGAAAAATAATTTGAGAAAGATAATATTTCTCCCCATCCTTCATGGTCTATGTAAAAAAAATTTAAAAATCACTATTTATTGGACCTTTTGTGATCCACATAATAGAAAATATAACACGATCCTATAAGCTAAATGAATCAGCTATCTTATTCAATATCCTATGGTGGTAATGGATTTAGTTGTCATAGTTATTAATAATTTCAAACTATATTTTAATCCTCATATTCAACTACTTCATTGCGGCTATATACTTTATGATTTTATAGTGATTATATATATCATACCTATCTTAAAAGGATAATTCATCCATATATTTAATGTAATAAAGTTACCACTATTATCTCCAATTCCTGAGTTGTGTAATATTTCTTATGAACATTCAATTTCTATGAGGCCCATGATGTCACCATATAAACCTTCATAATAAATAAACCTAATACCTTATTTGAAGAATCATTGTTGGATACAAATAAAAATCCACTACATGTTAAGGTAAGAATAGATGTGTTTAATAAAATTCTATTTTATTCTTTAAAATTTCCATCATATTAATTTATATAATGTAACTTGGATCCCGTATGTGTTATCTTCATGAGTCGATTTGATAGTCATGAAATGTTCTCCATAATGAAATGAAAATATCAATCCAAATGAAGAATAAATTAGATAACTGTCATTGTGGTTGGTCTGGTCCCACATTCAATAACATTTTTATTTTATGGATCCACCAATATATCATATCATTAGATTATATGATGTAAAAATGAGTCCTTTTTATAGAATATTCATACCTAGTAATGTTTACATATAGATTATTTTTCATTGAAATCATTAATAAAATTATCTTGTGATTTGTATTCCCTATTTACTATATAAATAAATATGTTTATCATGTATATAGAATACGAATCATTCATTTGGTTAATCTATAAATGTCTATTAATAAAATACAACATTATATTTGGGGAATTCGTAAGACCAAATGGAATCACTTTATAATTATTTTTACTATAACATATATATAATTTTTTCTTGATTATTTCCTAAATATTAATAATCTATTGATGATATCCCGAATTAACGTCAATATTGGAAAAGTATTTAGATTTTTATAGTTTATAAAACATGTCACAAATTAAGGTTAATGAGTTATTTATCATGATTGTGATCATATTTAGTATCAAATAATTATTTTAGAGTCACATATATCGATCTTTATTTTAAAAAATAATATTATATCAACCCCAAGGTGAAATTATTGGACAAATAATTAACTTATTAATACTCTCTTGGTATTGTTTCTTCAATTTTTCAAAAAAAAATTGAAATTAATATATGGATTTCTTTAATAAATCTATTACTAGGAATGAGTCTTATTGAAAATTCTACTTTAGTATTTGGAGGAAGACTATGAAACACTTCTAGAAAACATCCAAAAAATAATGCTAAATTGTCATATCATTGATGGTGAATTTCTTCCCAAGAATCAAAGATAAACACCCCAATTTAATAGAAATATATAAACCCAAAAGGAAAATTATTTCTTTTCGTGGTTAATATTTATCTTCAGACTAATATATGACCATAGTTTAGTTTGGAATATCTAATGTAACTTCCCTTCTTCTACAATTGTTTGGGTATTTATGTAGATCTCGCCAATCCTATCCCAAAATAAAAAAATTAATACGAATAATAGTTTCATAAGTTGAATTATTATAAACATAAAAACAATATATGGCCTTCCTTATTATAAGAGTTACATGATAGAATAGGTAATTAACACAAATAATTCTCCATTCCTCATATTAAATTAAATGAATTATAAATTTACCCAATGAAAAAAATTATTTCCTTTTATCCTAATAACTATTTTCCTTTTTAATTCATTATGTTATGACATTATTTCCCACACAATAATCACTATCATTTTATTTTTAGAAATTATACTAGGTTTCTTTGTTCAAAATTCATATATAAGTATAAATTTTCCTTCTTTCTTACATGGTTTTGACCATCTAATATCTCATTGAATCTCATTATTTTCCTCGTTGGTGATTCAAATATTTAGTTATATTTATGTTTATTAATCCTATATTGTGAAAACATGATAAGAATAATCACAATATATTTCACTCTATTATTCATCAAATAAAATTTCTAATAATCACCACAGAATCTATCAAATTCAATGTTAACATTTATTCTTTTTTAACTATGCTCATAATAAATCCAAAAAAAATTGTTCGATCAACAATAATAATTGTTAGAAACAACATAATAACGAAAAATAATTTATAGGTCATCTAAATCAAAGATAATTTTTAAATATATGACAATTTATGTTTAACCTAAGTCATTTATGGTACCATATATTAAATTCATTAATTGTGGATCTTAATGAGTTGGTAATTCCCCCATAAAATACACCATGAGACATTCAAAATATGTGTGTAGAAGGGACAATTAATATGCACTAGGAAATGATGATATCAAATAAAAATGCCCCATTTTTTATGGATATTACCCCATGGTAAACTTCTTTATAACCAATAAACTTATACTCTCTAGAAAATGGTGTAAATTCTTTATAACTGGACACTCTATAACTAACCGCAAATCTAGAACATTTTATTATACATTATCTTATCCATATGGTTATAAATAATTTTTACACATTCTAGTTTCTAAAGGTTATCTGAAAATATGTACGAGAAAAAATATTTCCACCCATAATATTAATATATATATATATATCATCATCTTATTTTAATATTCATTATATAACATAGGTATCCATTCTATAATCAAATATGACTAGTTTTTTTGGAATCATGGACATGTAAAAATCTTATTCATAAGTAACGTAAATATTATCCCACTATTTTATTCACATCTAGAACCCTTAAAATACCTTTAAAATATAATGGAATGTGAAAATAATAATAACTTTTAATAAATTTTTTGTTAATATCATATATCAATAACATAAGTCAGAGAATATATATTTGTCGTACATAAGGCATGTATCGTAATTGAATCAAAGGACATAATACATGATAGACTAAAAAGCGAATAAGATATATATATTTTACATGCACATAATCATATATAATAATTTCCATAATAATAAAGATCATTTAGAATACAATAAAAGTTGAATGGGTTCACTCTGAAAAGTCAACTAAGTAGTCATGGTTCACTCCCATAAATATCATATTGGATAAAGTTCATTACTCATATGGGTTCACTCCCCATTACATTACCATTTTTTAATGATATATAAATATTTTAATAATGAATTATAGGGATAAAAAACTATGTTAAAACCAGTAAAAAAATAAAAAGTCTTTAAAATGTTTTCCATAATATTATATAACATCTATAATATCATAAACTTGAAAAATAAATAGGTTTTAAAAATATTTAATAATTGTATAACCTGATAAAAAGAATCTAGTTACATAGTCCTCTTAATAATTCATCATATAATAACACATGCAATGGAACACATTTCATAACCATCATTTCATCATATTAATAAAACCTCCAAATAATTAACCTAGATTATATTATTTTATCAGATCTATAATGAGGATTATGAAACATTAATGAATTTTATAATATATAGAATATGATTTTAATAGATCACTTGGAGTATTCCATATGGAAAATATCATTTTCTCTTTGAAACCATATATTTAAAATTTGATTTCTATAAATATATACTAAATTAACGTTTTCCAATAGAACCAATAAAATTATTAAAGAACTCTTAATATCATTTATTTTTTATGATGGATTTAAATGTAGTTCAGGATTTATATGATTAAATAATAATTATTTTCAATTTATTCAGAAAAAAGTCAAAAATTCTTCATTTGGAGACTAAAATGTCTATTCCTATAAATTATTTTGTATAATTGAAAAAAATTATAAAAAATTTATAAACTAATTGGATTATTGTAAATAATTTATTGAGTACATTTTTATAAAAAATTTACTTGGAACATTAAGGATTTAAACCAAAGAGATAAATAAAGGTAGTTTTACATGAAATAATTAATTTGAATCATATTGTAAATAAATATAGGACAATGAATGTAAAAATTTCATCACAATAAATATAATTATTTGAAGAAAATTCATGTTCTTCTTTCAGATATATCAAATGATTTTATCATTCAAATCATAATAAGAAGCAATACTGAAATATAATGAGATTACAATAGAAAACTCATAGTTCTTTGGTAAAATTTGAATCATAAGACAAATAAATGAAGAAAAGGTGTATGGATATGTGTATCATGATTAAACTCGTAAAAAATCCGACATGAAATTTATTTGAATTATATATATCAAAAAAATGAAAAAGTGGTGAATTTGGCTTTTGTGTAATGTAATTAAAGGTGAGATAAATATATCTTTCATCTACTAAAAATTACATCTTATGTGTTAAGTCATAAATTATAATGAATTTAGAATCATTATATTTTTATAGTTATAATAATAATAATATATAACATACAATATATGATTTACATATAATAGTTCATTGCATGTTCAAAAACAATTTACTATTAAAATAAATGTCACTAGAGACAAATTTTTAGTTTTTAATTTATATTTTGATAAAGTAGTATTTTTTCTATTTTATTTATGGTAATATTATGTTATTAATATTAATAATTATATAAATAAATCTTAAATTCAATATTTACCGATTTAGATTCTCCATAAATGTTATTGTTTCAAAAATTAATTACACCATTCTTTGGGAAAACATGATACAAATACGCCTTAATGGTTTATTCATTTTTTGAATTATGAAAAAAAATAAATTGAAATATTAATTAACCTTCTAAAATATTTATTTTTTAATACATATCATATTAATTCATCAAATTTATCCTTATTACCATAAATTTAAAAATAAAATGATATATTTAACACATTGATTCATGGAGATAGTAGTCCACATGTATGAATGAATAACATTGTCATATTTCAATGAATATGAAGGTAAGAAGGTACATTTGAAATTGTAACATTATAATTATATTTATAGCATAAATTCCATATATATACTTTTAATCAATCATTATATGTTTTTGTTATAGGCACTGATGGAAAAATAATAACACTGGTTCTTGATGAGTTATTCAGTCATACACATGATTGAAATTTTAATTTTTTCATTTGTTGTAAAAGGAGATTCATGTAGGTTATCAAATTAAAATTGTTACATGTCAAAATATTAGAGAATGTATTATTATGATTTTATTATAGTTGATGATTAATTTATGGGGGCGGAATAAAAAATAAAATAAAATGTCTTTAATGAGAATGATACCACTTTTTCGAACATCCTCTATAGGATTACACCAAAGTAATTCTCAAAGGGAATTTATAAGTAAATAGTAGAATATATCATATATTAAGGGAAGTTGTTATGGTATATTATTATGGATTTTATGAAATAAAATGATTATCAAGTGTTAAAAAATAATATAGTAGGTTCCCATTTAAAATTTGGAGGAGTGATATTTTCATTTAATATATAAAACTATTATGTAATAGGATGTAATACACAAGGAATATTCCCCTAAAATTGGTAAGTTAGGGACTTTATTGAATATAGTTTTTTTTCAAACATCCAACAGTAGTCAATTAACATTTTTAATCAATTTATTCTAATTACCTAAAATGTTAGTCACTTTTACCATTTTACTATTATCACGATAGTTAGCATTTTAGAATATGTAAATTTCAGTTTAGTTATAATAATTAAATGTTAAATATTAGCATGTTTGGGTGAAAAAATCTTTATATTAAAAATATTGTATCAACTAAAAATGTTTTGATGTGTGGAAAATCAATTTTCACACTGGCACATGTAATACATAAAACACCAATTTAAGCATAACTTCATTAATTAATGTTTTTTATAATGCTTTTCATTAATAAAAACAAATAATATGAAATTATTACATTCTATCAATTTAAATTATTCTGAATATGTAAATGATTACAATATTATTATTACAGTTGTGGTAGAATATAATTTCAAATTAAACACGCAATAGCGATACAAAAGGGGTTTCTAAACAAATGAATTCCTAATTATAAATTGTTTTTGTATCCAAAATTATCATGATATTGATAAAACTAACCTAAATATTACTAATAATAAAATTATTAAACTAAAATTTATTATAAACAAATTTAAAGACAATATTTATTTGTAAATTAATTAAATTAAGATTATTTTTAAAAAATATATTTATTTTCTTAATAATTAATAAAAAATATAATAATTTCAAAAAACTAGAGAAAATTTAAATATAATATAATTTTTGCTTGTTGATTTAATAAACTAGGTTCCATTTTTTATAATAAATATCATAAATATTGAATAAATAAATTTTCAAAGAAGTTTGAAAAACACAATGAATGTTATTATTTGAAAAATATTATTTGTAAGGGAGTAATTTAATTTCATATTATCCCATGGATAGAAAAAAATTACATGTTGTTTAAAAATATTGATATATTATATAATATCAAAATTTTATTAAGATCATTCACCAATATTGCTTAATTTAATTTCTTAAGATAGAAAACATTTGAGAGAATAAAAATATTTAATTATTTAAACAATTTTTACATACAAACATTTTTTATTTGTAATCACATGATAAAAATATTGTTTTTATAAACGTGTAGACCATATAATTTTGAAAATTTTATTATTACTATAAATAAAAATCAATTTCATAGTAATTTTATAATGTTATGATACATTAAAATTCATTATAACTCAGTGTTTCATGTAACAAAATTAGTAAATTAAATTAAATTTATTTTAAAAAAATACATTTAATAAAATCACATGGTATTAATCCCTTTGTTTCTCCATTAAATGAAAATAATTTGATCATATTCATTTATTTAATTATTATTCTTATAGGATCATTGGAATTATAAATGTATAATTATTTAATGATTAATGGGTGGAATCTATATTGTTCTTCCACGGATTCCAATTATTATTATCAACTTCATATTTACCATTATCTTTCCATATTTCACTAACTTTGTAAAATATGATCTATAGACAAAATTCTTTCACAAAATTTAATTAGCATATGAATATGACCATTAGCATTTCAATGAATTTTACACTGGTAAATTTTACTCTACTACTTTCAGTAATCATTTTAATCACTAATAATGATTATAAAAATATGAAACAGTGACATAGGTTGATCTAATTTATGCCAAAATGAAATTTTTTACAAGGTATGAACACTATATAGTCATATTAACTAACAATTTTCTAAAATTATACGGTATATATATTTCCTCCATCTATTTTTATTACATATATATAGTTATATATAATTCAGAACAATTATTCTTTGATAGAGAATGGGAATGATCTATCAGTCTTTTTCTCAACAAATCCAGGGAAATCCACCTAGATGGTAGGTCTTTTGAGAAAATAGTTATTTTATAGTTTTACATGTTATATAACATCACACATATGTATTGAACTGTAGAATAATTTCTTGGTAGTATAATGGATAATATATAAATCCTAGATTTATTTTAGTCACCATTCAATACATATATCACACATTTATATGAAACTGAGGGCCAAATTTTTATATATGAATTGGATGTAGTTATCAAACACATAGACTATATGTACCCCAACAATGAAATATAGGTCCACCATTGACCACATTTTATTGAAAGAAAAAATAATATGTGGGGTCACTATATTCTCTAGATTCCACTACGACCTCTAGTGGCCTAAAATATCAAACTAATAATACTTAAATAGAGGGAATAAATCATCTAGGTTATATAATGTACATATTAGTGGGATTAAAACTGAAAACATTCACTACCGACTATATTAATTATAACTCTCTAATCATAGATCATGGGGTTTTTTTACCAATTATCATTCATAAAAATAATGTAACATTTACAAATCTATTATTGAAACTGATTTAAATTTATTAGTGAAATTCATGGATAATTCACTCAACCACTACTTCATAGTAACTTAAATACTAATGAGATACATAATCCTCTAGTAAAAAATTATGATATTAATAAAAAAAGAAAATAATAGAATATAAAAGTGATAATTTTTGGTTTTAAATGACTATCAATCTACCCTTATACATTTTTTCCTCTCAAAGATCACTTCATTTGGATTGTAAACTTGTTTCTATTGATGATATTGATGGAATATATAGTTTTACACTTCTTCAAGGATCCTCTCAAAGAGGTGGGTGATGGGTGATTTTTGATTGATTTCAATTATTTCAATAAAATTTATTATCCATGATCACTAAATAAATGATAATTATTTAAATAAAATTTAATTTAACAATTTTTATCCAATTCTACTAGTATTCACAAACATCTGAGATTTGAGTGCTAGTATTCCACTAGATCCAAGTTATAAATAAGTCCCCCCATGTTAGTCAAAAAACTCATATCCTCAATATCATATTTCATTCAAATGTTAAAAATTATAAATTAATATTCAGTATATCAATGTATAATTTCTTTGTTATATATCTCAAACATGATAGAATTATTATATATTATTTAAAAATTCATATCATTGATTTGTTTGGGGGGTTGAAGATTAATTTTTTAAATTTTGTTATTTAAATGGCATATCATGATTGTTTTATTGCTTTAAAAAATCATGCATGATTCATATAAATATTTTAATGATTATTTTTATTGAGGGACACTCATACATGGTGAGGAAATGTTTTGGGAAAATTCCATCTAAACCCTATGATAGATCATCAACATATCAAATAGTCAGTAAGGGTTGTAGACCATTATTTTAAACTAATATCTTTATCCAGGTACACTTAAATTTTATTTTCCCATTATAACAACCTTTAATTATAATAATATTTCACCCAACCCCATGATTTTTTATTGACCCTTTCTTGTAGAAATGTGACCTCTCTTTCCCATAATCATCAATTTTGAGAATCTCCTAAACTGATTTCAGATGGATTATTAAGGTACGTCCCTCTTTTCCTAATATTCATTCTAATCATATCCTTAATACATAGTGATTTTTTTTTGGTATACTACCATAAACAATATGATGTTTTTTGATGAGAATATGGTATAATGTGGATCTAATATTGTTATATTGGTAGTTTATGGACTTTAGAGTTGTATTTTTTTACAATGATTATGTTACCAATTTAAGGATACTTTTTTTTGAATAAAAGTTATCTACAAAGTGTTTTTTCTTGTGAACATCGTTTATAGGAAATTTTATTTAAATATTGATGTTTCTTTATTCCTATATTTTTCGATTAAATATATATTATCAAACCCTTAATGGATTTATAAAATTCATAATACGGTTTTGAAAAATTTATTATGAATTTGTTGTTGTATTTCTAAAATTATATTGTGATGTTTTATAAAACCATGGATCTAAAATGAATATTGTAGAAAAATTAATTTATTAAATCAATTTGAACAAAATTCGTTCCTGAATAGAAGAAATTTTTGGTTTATATTGAAATATATTATGGGAAGGAAGTGTATAGAAATGAAATGGGTGTTCACATGGAAATTCAACATCTATCATATAAATTGTATTATTTTTATGAGTTTTTACTACTACATTTATTATGGATGAAATGGCATGGAATATTGAGTTATTATTTAATGTAAAATGTTTAACACGTTATAATAGTGATTATAATAATAATATAAGAAACTCAATTTTTCACCTTGATATTAGTTATCCAGGATATATATTATGCCTTCAAGGGTTATTTTATATGTTATTTTTGAAATAGATGTTGTAAAATGAGGATATACATTATGATGGAGTTCGAGGTTATGAGAGATTTTTGTTTATTTCTTTATTTACCATATATGTTATAATCATGTAAATCAATTGATTTCCCACCAATAATAGAAAAATATAATGAGAACCCAATGTAGATAAACAAAATAAATGTCTGTTACACATGCACAGTGTATGACATCTAGTAGGTTCTATAGGAAAGACTCACGATAATACGGTTTTTGTACCCAATATGTTTGAATGACAGGTCAAATAAGTATTTTTTATGACTCATGTAATGGACTAGTTACATGAATAATTGGTATAGTATCATTCATAATAGATCCTAGATTATTTACGTGGAATCATAGATTTCATTGATAATTAAAATAGAGATCCCATGATAAGAATTTTTTATATCCTCTCTCCCTCTCTTTATTTTATATTGGGACACAAGTTATTTTGTTTTTTATTATATACATATTTTCCATTCCTATATTAATGAATATTTATGATGGTGTTCTATTTAATTTATGTATTTAGATTATATCACAAATGGATTTTAAAATGGTTTAGAACATTTGGTTTATAATTTTAATGCTATATTTAATTAAAAAACTGGTATTTTATAGAAATTTTGTTTAAATTTTTGAAAATATATTATTTTTATGATTTCATGTTCTATGTTCCATGGTTTGAAAAAGATTTTATGAATTTGATAGGTAATGTGTTTTATAATTGTAGTTATGAAAATTTTCTTATTTCCTTATTGATGTTTATGTTAAAAACATATTTCTTATATATATTTAAATGTAGTATCAATTGATGTTAATTTCCCAGAACTAATATGTGGTATCATTCTTAACCCAATTATCTTGGACCCTACAAAAAAATTATGTATGAAAATCCCATGATTTCACTCATCTTCCATATCTATGTTCCATTTTAGAATTCCGGATCATTTTAGTCATATAATGGATGAAATTGAATATATGGTCCCATACCTATCCAATACATTAGTTTTTTAAAATACTGTGTCTGAAGTGTTTTTGGAGGTCAATGTGACTCATACCAATAGACTTCCATATTTCTATTTTTACAATGGTAGATCATTCCATCTGTGGGACAGGAATACTGAGTTAGTAGCGGTGAGCCCGAATGATGAATAAATAATGGTGATTCACAATGTGGCTTGTAGAAGGGTAACTCAATGAATGGTGAGTCACTGGTTGATGGAACGACAAATGGTAGCTCACTGGAATGCGAATCTCTAAATTGTATCACATCTAACTAACACTCATACAATAGTGAGTCATCCAACAATGACCCATCTAATGGTGAATCATTCAACAATGAGTCATCCAATGGAGACACGTCCAATAGTGATTCATCAAATGGTTACTCATCCAATGTATACTCTTTCAATGATGGATCATCTAAATAAGAGTCATCCAATGGTTACTCGTCCAACGGTTAGTAATGATCATTGTTTCTAATTTTCAATAGTTTCACCCACTATGGAAAAAATGGGTATTTGCGACGGGTTATTTGCGACGGGAATAAATCCCGTCGCAAATAGCCCCGTGAAAAACATATTTGCGACAGGGGTATTTACCCGTCACAAATAAGTAGGCTTTTGCAACGGGATTGCTTTCCCCGTCGTAAAAGAACTGGCGCGGGAAAACTATTTGCGATGGGGGAATATTCTCGTCGCAAATAGTATGTCGACAGGTGGTTATTTGCGACGAGACCCGTCGCAAATAACTATTTAACCGTTGACCGTAATAAATGTTGGCTAAGGTATTTGCGACGGGTACCGTCACAAATAATCTAACCTATAAATACCCCCATCCATTTTTTTCAAATCATTTCAAACTCCATCTTCTTCTTCTCTCAAAGTTGTATTTCTAAAGTTCAGTTTTTCTCCAGTTTAATTTTTTTCTCCGGAGTTGATATTAAAGTTTTGAAGAACGATCAGAGCAGATTAATTTTCAAGGTATTTATGTTCATTTTAATTTA
The DNA here is from genome assembly GCA_963277665.1 of Viscum album. Taxonomy (NCBI): domain Eukaryota; kingdom Viridiplantae; phylum Streptophyta; class Magnoliopsida; order Santalales; family Viscaceae; genus Viscum; species Viscum album. The sequence continues at coordinate 1,311,407,644 of OY728126.1, read as the reverse complement.
ATATTGATTTTTAATTTTTTTTATTAGTTTCAATTATTCTTAATTAGTAGTAATTTAATTATGTTTACATTGTTTTGTTACTTAATAAATTTAAATTATTAGTATTGTTCATAGTTAATGGTAATTAGGAATAATTAGTAATAATTTTTAATAATTAAGAATAAATATTAATAATTAATAATAAATACCAATAATTAGGAATAATAACATTATTACATTATTAGTATATTTTATTATTAATATTAAAATAATATAATTTTTTATATATATACAATTCTCTTTTCATCTGTGTGTTTGCTGTCTTCACATGTATTATTTGTATGTGGAGATAGAAAACGCACAGATGAAAGGAGAATTGTATATAAATAAGAAAATTATATTATTTTAATATTAATAATAAAATATACTAATAATGTTATTATTTGTAATTATTGGTAATTATTCCTAATTATTGGTAATTATTCATTTAATTACTAATAATTAGGAACAATTACCAATAATTATCAATAATTGGGAATAATTAGTAATAATTACCAATAATTAGTAATAATTACCAATAATTAGTAATAATTAACAATAATTAGTAATAATTATCAACAAGTAGTAATAATTATCAATAATTAGTAATACTTACCAATAATTTGTAATAATTACCAATAATTAACAATAATTAGTAATAATTAGTAATAATTACTAATAATTACCACTAATTAGTAATAATGACCAATAATTACCAATAATTACCAATAATTGCCAATAATTACCAATAATTACCAATAATTACCAATAATTGCCAATAATTAGTAATAATTAGGAATAATTAGGAATAATTAGGAATAATTTGGAATAATTAGGAATAATTAAGAATAATTAGTAATAATTAGTAATAATTAGTAATAATTACTAATAATTACCAATAATTAGGAATAATTAGGAATAAATACCAATAAATACAAATAATTAGTAATAATTAGTAATAATTAGTAATAATTACCAATAATTAGTAATAATTAGTAATAATTAGTAAAAATTGGGAATAATTACCAATAATTAGTAATAATTAGTAATAATTAGTATTAATTACCAATAATTAGTAATAATTACCAATAATTAGTAATAATTACCAATAATTAGTAATAATTAGTAATAATTACCAATAATTAGTGAAAATTATTAATAATTACCAATAATTAGTAATAATTACCAATAATTACCAATAATTGGTAATAATTCATAATAATTACCAATAATTACCAATAATTGGTAATAATTCATAATAATTACCAATAATTAGTAATAATTGGTAATAATTAATAATAATTACCAATAATTAGTCATAATTATTAATAATTAGTAATAATTAAAAATAATTACCAATAATTAGTAATAATTATCAATAATTAGTAATAATTACCAATAATTAGTAATAATTAACAATAATTACCAATAATTAGTAATAATTAGTAATAATTAGTAATAATTACTAATAATTAGTATTAATTACCAACAATTGGTATTAATTACCAATAATTAGTAATAATTACCAATAATTAGTAATAATTACCAATAATTAGTTATAATTACCAATAATTAGTAATAATTAGTAATAATTAGCAATAATTACCAATAATTAGTAATAATTACCAATAATTAACAATAATTACCAATAATTACCAATAATTAGTAATAATTAGTATTAATTACCAATAATTAGTATTTATTACCAATAATTAGTATTAATTACCAATAATTCGTATTAATTACCAATAATTAGTAATAATTACCAATAATTAGTAATAATTACCAATAATTAGTAATAATTACCAATAATTAGTAATAATTACCAATAATTAGTAATAATTGCCAATAATTAGTAATAATTAACAATAATTAGTAATAATTAACAATAATTTGTAATAATTACCAATAATTAGTATTAATTACCAATAATTAGTATTAATTACCAATAATTAGTAATAATTACCAGTAATTAGTAATAATTAGTAATAATTACCAATAATTAGTAATAATTAGTAATAATTACCAATAATTAGTAACAATTAGTAATAATTACCAATAATTAGTAATAATTAACAATACTTACCAATAATTACCAATAATTACAAATAATTAGTAATAATTACCAATAATTAGTAATAATTACCAATAATTACCAATAATTGGTAATAATTAATAATAATTACCAATAATTAGTATTAATTAGTAATAATTAGTAATAATTACCAATAATTAGTAATAATTATTAATAATTAGTAATAATTAATAATAATTACCAATAATTAGTAATAATTATCAATAATGAGTAATAATTATTAATAATTACCAATAATTAGTAATAATTAATAATAATTACCAATAATTAGTAATAATTAGCAATAATTAATAATAATTAGTATTAATTACCAATTATTAGTAATAATTAACAATAATTATAAATAATTACCAATAATTAGTAATAATTACCAATAATTAGCAATAATTACCGATAACTAATAATAATTACCAATAATTCGTAATAATTATTAATAATTAGTAATAATTAACAATACTTAGTAATAATTACCAATAATTACCAATAATTACCAATAATTACTAATAATTAGTAATAATTACCAATAATTAGTAATAATTACCAATAATTAGTAATAATTACCAATAATTCGTAATAATTAACAATAATTAGTAATAATTAACAATACTTAGTAATAATTACCCATAATTACCAATAATTACCAATAATTACCAATAATTAGTAATAATTACGATTAATTAGTAATAATTACCAATAATTACCAATAATTGGTAATATTTAATAATAATTACCAATAATTAGTAATAATAAGTAATAATTAATAATAATTACCAATAATAAGTAATAATTATTAATAATTAGTAATAAGTAATAATAATTACCAATAATTAGTAATAATTATCAATAATGAGTTATAATTATTAATAATTACCAATAATTAGTAACGATTAACAATAATTACCAATAATTAGTAATAATTAGTAATAATTAGTAATAATTAGTATTAATTACCAATAATTAGTAATAATTAACAATAATTAGGAATAATTACCAATAATTAGTAATAATTACCAATAATTAGTAATAATTAGTAATAATTAGTAATAATTTGTAATAATTTGTAATAATTACCAATAATTAGTTATAATTACCAATAATTCGTAATAATTAACAATAATTAGTAATAATTAAAAATACTTAGTAATAATTACCAATAATTACCAATAATTACCAATAATTAGTAATAATTACCAATAATTAGTAATAATTACCAATAATTAGTTATAATTACCAATAATTAGTAATAATTAACAATAATTAGTAATAATTAACAATAATTAGTAATAATTACCAATAATTAGTATTAATTACCAATCATTAGTATTAATTACCAATAATTAGTAATAATTACCAATAATTAGCAATAATTAGTAATAATTAGTAATAATTACCAATAATTAGTAATAATTAGTAATAATTACCAATAATTAGTAATAATTAGTAATAATTACCAATAATTAGTAATAATTAGTAATAATTAGTAATAATTAGTATTAATTACCAATAATAAGTAATAATTAACAATAATTAGTAATAATTAGTAATAATTAACAATAATTAGTAATAATTAGTAATAATTACCAATAATTAGTAATAATTACCAATAGTTAGTAATAATTAGTAATAATTAGTAATAATTAGTATTAATTACCAATAATGAGTAATAATTAACAATAATTAGGAATAATTACAAATAATTAGTAATAATTACCAATAATTAGTAATAATTAGTAATAATTTGTAATAATTAGTAATAATTAGTAATAATTACCAATAATTAGTAATAATTACCAATAATTCGTAATAATTAACAATAATTAGTAATAAATAACAATACTTAGTAATAATTACCAATAATTACCAATAATTACCAATAATTAGTAATAATTACCAATAATTAGTAATAATTACTATTAATTAGTAATAATTACCAACAATTAGTAATAATTACCAATAATTAGTAATAATTACCAATAATTTGTAATAATTAACAATAATTAGTAATAATTAACAATACTTAGTAATAATAACCAATAATTTCCAATAATTACCAATAATTACCAATAATTAGTAATAATTACCAATAATTAGTAATAATTACCAATAATTACCAATAATTGGTAATAATTAATAATAATTACCAATAATTAGTAATAATTAGTAATAATTACTAATAATTACCAATAATTAGTAATAATTAGTAATAATTAGTAATAATTACCAATAATTAGTAATAATTATTAATAATTAGTAATAATTAATAATAATTACCAATAATTAGTAATAATTATCAATAATGAGTGATAATTATTAATAATTACCAATAATTAGTAATAATTAACAATAATTACCAATAATTAGTAATAATTAGTAATAATTAGTAATAATTAGTATTAATTACCAATAATTAGTAATAATTAACAATAATTAGGAATAATTACCAATAATTAGTAATAATTACCAATAATTAGTAATAATTAGTAATAATTAGTAATAATTAGTAATAATTTGTAATAATTACCAATAATTAGTAATAATTACCAATAATTCGTAATAATTAACAATAATTAGTAAAAATTAACAATACTTAGTAATAATTACCAATAATTACCAATAATTACCAATAATTAGTAATAATTACCAATAATTAGTAATAATTACCAATAATTAGTAATAATTACCAATAATTAGTAATAATTACCAATAATTAGTAATAATTAACAATAATTAGTAATAATTACCAATAATTAGTATTAATTACCAATAATTAGTATTAATTACCAATAATTAGTAATAATTACCAATAATTAGCAATAATTATCAATAATTAGTAATAATTACCAATAATTAGTAATAATTAGTAATAATAACCAATAATTAGTAATAATTAGTAATAATTACCAATAATTAGTAATAATTAGTAATAATTAGTAATAATTAGTATTAATTACCAATAATTAGTAATAATTAACAATAATTAGTAATAATTAGTAATAATTAACAATAATTAGTAATAATTAGTAATAATTACCAATAATTAGTAATAATTTCCAATAATTAGTAATAATTAGTTATAATTAGTATTAATTAGTATTAATTACCAATAATTAGTAATAATTAACAATAATTATGAATAATTACCAATAATTAGTAATAATTACCAATAATTAGAAATAATTAGTAATAATTAGTAATAATTAGTAATAATTAGTAATAATTAGTAATAATTACCAATAATTAGTAATAATTACCAATAATTCGTAATAATTAACAATAATTAGTAATAATTAACAATACTTAGTAATAATTACCAATAATTACCAATAATTACCAATAATTAGTAATAATTACCAATAATTAGTAATAATTACCAATAATTAGTAATAATTACCAATAATTAGTAATAATTAACAATAATTAGTAATAATTAACAATAATTAGTAATAATTATCAATAATTAGTATTAATTACCAATAATTAGTATTAATTACCAATAATTAGTAATAATTACCAATAATTAGCAATAATTAGTAATAATTAGTAATAATTACCAATAATTAGTAATAATTAGTAATAATTACCAATAATTAGTAATAATTAACAATACTTACCAATAATTATCCTATCTTGACTGTTTTTTCTAACAAATTATTCAAAACCAGTAATGATTTTATATTTTATAGAGAAATATGGAACAACGAGGTCGTCAAAAATCATTATTAGGTGACCACATATGGATAAATCAAAGTAGAAATCTAAACGGTTCTGGTTTAAATCCAGTATATGATGAGGGTGTGGAGAATTTTTTAGCATTTGCGGCATCAAATCCAGATTTTGATTTAGAAAGAAAAATAAAATGCCCTTGCAGAAAATGTGCATTGAGAACGTTTGACACGTTTGACAAAGTGGGAGATCATCTCTTGTGTTTTGGTTTTCAACCAGATTATGTTTTTTGGTATCAACACGGTGAACGCAGTTCCAGAGCAGGTGATACCAACTTGATTCCGGATCCATCCCGGTTTCAAGATTTAGTACATGATGTTGCAGGTTCATCTGTTCAACATACATAAACTTCGGCTGATATAGCTTCAAATCCTGAGTTGGCACCGTCTGAATTTTATGTGTTGTTGAAGTCTGCTGAGGATGCATTATATCCTGGGTGCAAGATGAGAAAATTAGAAGCATTTGCAAAATTTATGGCTATCAAATCAGATAATGGAATGTCAAACACCTATTTTGACCAGATATTTTCTTTGCTGAAAACACTGTTACCCGAAGGAAATGTTTTACCTACAAATTACTATGAGAGTAAGAGGATGGTTCGAAATTTGGGACTTACTTGTCAGAAGATTCATGCATGTTCAAATGACTGCATTTTATATTATGGGGAAAATGAGTCGTTGGATAGTTGTCCTACATGTGGGCAACTGAGATATAAAGAAGGACAACACGGGAAGTCTGGTTTGATTCCGGTAAAACAGTTGAGATATTTTCCTCTTACATCCAGACTTCAGTGTTTATTCATGTCTAAGAATACAGCGACAATTATGTCATGGCATAAAGAGAATATTTCAACCGATAAAAGATTGAATCATCCATCCGATGGTGATTCATGGAAATATTTTGATAGAGTGCATCCATCCTTTGCTTTAGAAGCTAGAAATGTTCGACTGGGCCTTTCCACTGATGGTTTCTGTCCGTTTGGATCTTATGGTAGTCAATATTCATGTTGGCCTGTTTTTTTAACTCCGTACAATTTACCTCCATGGATGTTGATGAAGGAGCCATATATCTTTTCACTTTACTAATTCCAGGACATCCGAAGAAAAATATTGATGTTTATTTGAAGCCATTGATTGATGAATTAAATTTATTGTGGAGTACTGGTGTCAGTACATATGATGTTGCAACGAAACAGAATTTCATACTGAGAGCAGCATTGATGTGGACAATAAGTGACTTCCCGGCTTATGGGATGTTATATGGCTGGATTACACATGGTCAGAAATCATGTCCTTACTGTATGGGAGAGAACAAAGCATTTATGCTCATTCATGGAAAGAAACCATGTTATTTTGACTGTCATCGCAGATTTCTTCCAGGTGATCATCCTTTTCACAGAAACAGATCTCATTTCAGAAAAGGAACAGTTGAAAGGGATGGACCTCCAAAAATGCTATCAGGTTCGGAGTTAAAATCAGTTGTATTTTCATTACCTCCCATCACTTTTGGTCCCACAATAATCCAACAGAAAATTTATGGTTTTGGGAAAGAACACAATTGGATTAAACGTAGCATATTTTGGGATTTTCCATATTGGTCTGATCTGTTGGTCCGACACATGTTAGATATTATGCATATTGAGAAGAACTGTTTTGATAATTTGTTTCATACAGTTTTGGATACGATAGGAAAGAGCAAATAAAATGTAAATGCACATTTAGATCTTGCCCAAATTTGCAGGCATCCAGAATTGGAACTATTTGAGAATGTCAGAACAGAAAGGTTACTGAAACCAAAAGCAGCTTATACACTATCTAAAGAAAATCGTTTATTATTTTGTCTGTGGATTGCAGATTTGAGACTTCCAGATGGCTGTGCTTCCAAATTGGGTAGATTTGTAAAGAATGGTCATATTAATGGATTAAAAAGTCATGATTGTCATGTTATAATGGAGTGACTTCTACCCATTGGATTAAGAGGTCTGTTGAATTCTGTGATTTGGGATTCCATAACAGACATGTCTCATGTTTTTTCGGGAACTTTGTGCGGCTACGGCAGATTATGATGCTCTAGGAAAACTTGAAAAAGATGTTGTTGTAATTATATGTAAACTGGAAAAAATATTTCCGCCGTCTTTATTCGACTCAATGGAACATTTGATGTTACATTTGCCATATGAAGCCAAATGTGGAGGTCCGGTATAGTTTCGATGGATGTACCCATTTGAAAGATGCATACAAAAATTAAAAACAAAAGTACGTAACAAAGCATCTGTTGAAGGATCTATTACAGAAGCTTATTTGCAAGAGGAAATATCTTTTTTCTGCTCCCATTATTTTGAATCTGAGTATCCTTCAAAACACAACTGAATGGGACGGAACGAGAGGAATATTGATGAAATCGACAATCAATTATCTATTTTCAACTAGTCAGAGTTTGCTTTTGGTGGAGTTTATGAACGCTGGATTTCAGATGATGAACATCAGAGAGCTCATACGTATGTTCTGATCAACTGTGAAGAGATGACATCAGTTGTACTGTAAGTGTTTATATCACTTATTCTATCATTTATGTTACAGTAAATAACTTTGGTTTTTATAGGTTGTATGAAAATCACATCAAGAAACAAATTCCACAAATTACAGCAGTTGCTCTCGAAGAACGTCGACTGAAAAATTTCTCTCAGTGGTTTCAAAAAATGGTAACATAAATTCCTTATCTTTTAGAAACTCATTCAATGTATAGTTTACTATATTGATAATTATTTCACAAATTTTCAGGTGTCTCGACATGCTGATAAAATTGAAACGGATGTGTGTATTGAGTAACCCACCTTCCAAACTTGTTAAAACTTATAATTCATATGTGGTGAATGGATTTCGATTCCACACACATGCATATGGGGAATCAAAAAAAACAATGAACAGTGGAGTTAGCTTGAGAGGATATCATCATCAAGAAAATGTAGTTGACTTTTATGGCATACTTGATGAAATCATTGATCTCTATTATCTTGGACAACATTACATAACCATGTTCAAATTTCGGTGGTTGGATACAGAGAGAGGCGTGCGTGTTCATCCGACTCATGGAATCATCGATATTAAATGTAAAAGTGTTCTCGCAGTAAATGAACCATTCTTATTGGCTCAACAGGCATATCAAGTTTATTATGGAAAGTACTGTGCAACATCAAGAGACTTGACTGATTGGTGGAGTGTAATAAAAATCAAAATTCGAGAAAATCAGTTTAGGAAAAGTGAATGTGCTTTCACTGATGTGCAAAGAATTGATGTTTTTCAAGAGAGTACTCAAAATCAATTTTTTTTACAAAGAGACATGAGTATCGATGACGACACCCCACATTTAAGAGTCGGTGATGAAGATGATGTTAATGATGTCACATATGAGTTTGAAATGGTAAGAGATGAAGAAACTGTAACTCGAATGGATATCGATGATGTTGAGGAGGAATATGAAGATGACATTGACATATATGAAGATAACGATGAAGATGAACACTGATATGATTCCATGGTATTTATATACAATCATAATATGTATATATGTATATATAATAGTAATTATCAATTATTTTCTAACATTAACATTTTCTGTTTCAGATGGATGATGCCACATTTTGTGAGTTGGCGGATGCTGACCTGACATTCGATGCGGATGCGTTGCTGACAGATGACCCTCAGCCTGTAGGCGCTCCAGGGAGTACGCGGAGGGGGCGCGGTCTTGCATGATTGATGATTCCTGACCCCGTCCCCGAGCGACGTCCACGTCTTTGGTTTGATCTACGAACACGGAGGTCTGATAACCTGTGTGATAACCCGTGGATTTGACTAAGATTTCATTAATCCATTCACATAATAAATGTTTATTATTTTTTTAGTTTTCCGCATATAGCAGTCGGACAGGGCACCGCTATTTTGCGCAAATATTTCTCTCAGCCGTGGACCACATGGTAGCAGATTCCTATTGATGTGTAGCAGGCCATGTTTGGCCATTGGTTGGTACGTACGTAAATAAATAATTTTTATTTTGAAAATTATTTCATTTCTAACTTGATATTTTGATTTATTTGTAGGGTTTATGGTATCCGATCGAGGATACCATGCGTGACGCCGTCCACGAGGCATGGGAGGTGGCCATGCATGATCGCCTTCGTCAGTTTTTGCACAATTTAAGAAAAGATGCGATGAAGAAAGCAGGAGTGTCAGATTTTGAGGAGTCATGTAGAGCACACCGACCAGAGTATATTTCATCCCATGTATGGGATGGAATATGTGCGCACTGGTTGAGTGGTGCCTTTCAGAGGAGATAATCGGTGGGGAGGCAGAATCGGGGGAGACAGGAGGTGACTCATCAAGCTGCGAGTCGTTCTTTCAGTACTCATAGACAGCATCTGGTACGTACATTATTTATAAATATTTTATATAACTATAAATATTAACAGTTTATTTTTTATTCTTATAGGCTGTCGAGCACCCCGATATTACAGAGTACGACGTATATCAGAGGATGTATAGTGATCCTGCTACTGGGGAGCTCAGAGGTGATCGTCAGCATCACATCGTGGTCAGTATTATTTGTTTTCAAGTTTAAAAATTAACTTCATATAATATATTCACAATTTTAATTCGAAATTTCAACTATAGGAGTCATATGAGGCCGCAGCGTCACAGGCCCGGCCTGAGAGTCAGGCCGAGTCATTAGATCAGACCACTGCCCGTCAGTTTGATGAGGCGGCATGGATGCATGCCACCCAGTATGCCTTCGAGAAGGGCCGGGTAGTTGGTATCAGCTCTCGAATGACTCCCGGATATTATTATGGCAGTGCTGCGATGTCGGCATCCAGCTCGAGAGGGGCTCGTGCATCTTCTTCTACTACACAGTATGAGGATCAGTTGCGTTCTCAGACTACACAGATAGAGAGTCTCCGATAGGAGCAGGAGCAGATGCGTCAGCAGCACAAGGAGGAGCGTCGATGCCAGCAGCAGTTGTACGAGGAGCAGACGAGTCGGTGGCAGCAGCAGCATCAGGAGCAGATGGAGTACATGCGCTGACTCACTCATGCTTTAGGGATGGAGTTTCCTCCACCACCATCTGCAGATCCCCCACCTCCCCCCCTCCTTCAGATTAGAGTTTGTATTTATGTTATAAAATTTGGGAAATCAATTTTTTTTTTCTATTCTTAGTTTTTGTCTCATTATAAAATATTAATAATATTATATTTTTAAATAACAATATTAATATGAATAATAATATTATTTATATTTTATAATATTAAATTTTATATATATATTAATATTTTATAATCTTATAATTTAATTATATTTTTTGTAATACTTGAATTATTTTAATATTTGAATGTAAAATAATTCTATTATTTTTATATTAATTAAAATAACTTATTAATATTTTTTTATTTATGAATTATAATTCTAATATTATTATATTAATTAAATCATTTATTAATATTCTATTATTTTTTATTTTTGAATTATAATTCTATTATTATTATATTAATTAAAATAATTTATTATTTTTATTTGTGTATTATAATTATATTATTATATTAATTAAAATAATTTATTAATAATTTATTTTTTTATTTTTTTTATAGTATTTGCGATGGGATACTATGCCCATCGCAAATACTAGTATTATTATATGCATTAAAATAATTTATTAATAGTTTATTATTTTTTTAAAAAAATAGTTTTTGCGACGGGTCCCGTCGCAAATACTATTTTAAAAGTTTTTTACAAATATACGGTGTACTATTTGCAACAGGGAGAATAACCGTCGCAAAAAAAGGCTTTAACGACGGGCCCGACGCAAATAAGTGTTGTTGCGACGGCGTTTTCAGCAATGGGCCATTTGCGATGGGCCCTCGTCACAAAAAGCCATTTGCGACAGGATCTCGTCGCAAATGAACTGTCGCAAATAACTGGTTTTCTAGTAGTGACCCCGTTGATGTTATCTTTGATGTAAAATTCCTTCAAATCCATATTTTAATGGATTTAAGGCCAATTAAAATCACATAACTCTTATCACGATACTCTTAATGGTCTGGGTGTCTTTACATGGTCCAAATGCATAATCATGAACACATCATATTTCGAGGGAAAATCTAAACTGTTGCTTTCTTTATATTTCCAAAAGGTGTAGCTACCATCCACCCTTTATATTCATCATTGCTTTTCCTTGGTATATGATACCCCGAGTTCTTCCTCCCGTAGGAGTCCTTCATTGTTTTATTGCCTTGGATCATGCTCTCCATGGATTTTTTCATACATCAAACGCTACCCCTATTTTAGAGAAACCAGGAAGTGTTGACCCATCATTGATGTGATGTATATTCTACCTCTATTCTTCTAGGTACATTGATTTTTTCTCTCATTAATACATTCCATGTGATGGAATGTGATCTCCATTTTTTTATTGATCATTATTGGTTCCTTCATGTGCAGTTCTGGGTTGGTATTATCAGGTGGATGCAGTCATTGAAAGAGAGGTGATCATGATTCGTTGTGTGGTTTCTTTTCAAGAAATGAATGTTGAATACCTTTACAGGTATGTGAATTTTTTCTTCTATTTTAATTTATTTACAAAAATAATTATATAATGATTTATCAGTTTTGATCATAATGAAATTTATATAATAATTATTTAACAAGATTAAATAATTTGTTTCCCTCAAACATCGATGTGGGTACTTTATAGCTTTATAATAGTGTGACTCTTGATTTAATAGATAATGTGATATCTATTCCTTTCTCTAATTATCATGTCTGTCATGATGAAATTTTTTAAATGATTTAATTTCAAAATTAATTGGTAATTAAGTGGATAACTATTTAAATAGGTATGTTAATGAATCAAATTTTTATTTTAATTTTATGATAATCAAATTGGTGTAGATATGAATTTTTAAATGAATTGGATTATGAACTGGAAGCATGATGATTCATGTTTAAACAAGTAATAAAGGCATGTAAAATTCATTTTTAAATAAATTTTTGATAATATGAGAATCTTGTTTCATTGTATTCCCATAGTTGGAACAATTGATACGAATTTATTAATTCATGATAGAATAATAACCAGTTGGATGAATAAAATATAATTCCATTACATGGAATGATTTGCCTACTTGTTGTAAAGGACAATTTCATTTTTTCTTTGGAGATGTGATATCTTGTTCGGTGTGAAGGGTTAATACCATGTCTTGGGCCAAGATAATATTTGTTAAATTTGTTTCATAGTGTTTGTGATGTAAGGTGAGCCAAGTATGGCTAATCCCGAACTTCTATTGTGGTATATGGGGTAGGGCTGAATGGTTTTTGTGTCATAATATGACACCTAGAGTAGATAGTTGCATTAGTTTATTAATGTGGGTGTTGAGGAGGACATTGAAGATGATGGACTAAGATGAAGTTGGGATTTACCATTGTTATGAATGTTGGATACTCGTTGAATCTTGTTTTTGTTTAACTATATTACATTCCCCACTTCTAGAGGAATAATGTTCGTCTTACTATCATTCGAAAAGAGGTGATTATGTATAGGGTATGCCACATTCTTTCTATGTGTATCTTATCGAGCATGTATGTGTCTACACTCCTATTACAGGTTCAAAATTCGGACATGTAGATTATCTATACGCCATGTCGAGCAACTTATGTATGGATTCATGAAGCATTTTCTAAGATTAAATGGAATTATGTAAACATAGAATGAGGTAATTATTTCACTTAATGAATTACTGTTTAACCATTTTTTTTAAATGGATGGATGAATTGTTTATGTTTTGACCAAGAGAAGTGGTGGACTCTGTTCAGTTATGATTGGAGGGCATGGATATTTTTTTTGAAATTCCAATGTAATCGAATTTAGAAAATTATAATGGTCAATTAATGGATAATGAAATAATTAATTTAATGTGAAACTAATAAAAAAGGATATGATGATTTAATAAAGCTATTCAAATGGTTTTGTGCCTTTAAGATATCAATTCTTCTCAGTTGTAGTTAGGATTCTGAGAGAGGTTAGTTTTAGTTGATTTTAATTCTTTTTTATTCCTTTAGTGTTGTTGTAAGCTATATTATATCATGTATGTTTCATGATTCTATATACAACCCCACCCTATCAGTTAGAGAAACTAACACATTGTTGATTTTGAGATATAGTGGGTGATTTCCTTATCATCTCGGAGGGAGGACTGATGATTGGCTAACAACATTAACACCACACTCTTCTCTTGGTAGTTAATCTTTTTTTATGAACAATGGTTATTTTTTCCCATATATGTGTTTATATTTTTGCGATGTCTGGTTTTTATTTCACACACATATGTTCTTTATACAGTTTTATATAAACTATTAAAGGAGTAACATGTCTAGGATTTCCTGACATGAATATCCTTACATGGTGCATGTGATGTAATGGATTGAGGAATAATACTCAATGTATGATACATGATGCGAGAGATTTGGTGGATCCCAAAAACTACATGGGTACTTTTTTATATGTGTATGTTGTGGTTTTGTTTTACTAGGTGCATGTTGTGCATGCTTCTTCCCCATGTCTCCGGGAGAGCCATTTGGGAGAGAGAAGACTAGGATGTGTGACATTGGTGAAATGTAAAAAACTAGTGGGTAAGTTTTAGGGAAGTACCCTTGATATTTTATATTATTTAATAGCATCATGTATGTGATACATGATGAGAGTATGCATGGGGAGAATTAGAATGTAGTGAACCTGTTTATGTGGCGAGTTAGTTTCACTTGTTGTTCATTATTCTTTAGCATGATTTCCATACTTTTTCATCAGAGGTTCTAGGGTCAATCCTAATAAGTATGCTATTATAATCACCTTACATTTAGATAAACTCTTTTTAAATCAGTCATAGAATGGTAGAGATTATGCTAGTTACTATTATCTTGGGGTTCTGTAGGAGCTTTTTGGGGTTTGTGTTCAATGTTATTTTACATTTATTGGTATGTCTAGTATTCTATTTTAGTTTTAAGTAGTTCTTGAATGAAATTACAAATGTTTTCTTCGGTATAATTTTATAATTTTTTGATCAATATTTGGTTGATATCGATATTATATCTCTCATTAACATGTGTTCTTCTAGAGGGAAATCACTCGGGTGTCACTATCCGCATTCTGCCACTACAGGCCCATGAGTGGTACGGCTTAAAAGGAAGGGGTGATGAAATATTGGTATCATAGTTTTGGTTGAGGTATATTATGGATTTAGAGTTAGGTATAGTTCAGGTTTCATTAGTTGGTAGGGAAATAGTGCCATATAATTTTAGCGATCACTGTAGACAAGTGAGACCATCTAAGTCACATGTTTTAGTCCCCCAAAGAAATGATGCATGGACCAAAATGATTATAGTATCTACTAAATGATGTGATATTTGTATTGGGTTCGAGACCTAGGAAAGATTCATGTAACATTATTTTTTATACTTCTGTTTGAATGGGTAGACCGTGATATATTTTTACCTAAAAAAATTAAATAAAATAATTAATTAACATTAAAGTATTCCATATTCTCTGTTTAGGATCTCATAATGTTTTTCCTTTTTAGAGATGTATCTAGGTCAATGTCCTTATCTAGTTTGTGTTTAATTTGTCTTGTAGGGTGTGCCATAAAATCACTAGAGTGTATAGGTTGACGCCGATGGCACTTGTAGGAGGAAACTATGATAATTTCATCACAGTAGTCTATAGAAGTACAAATAATCCATTTAAAATTCAGTTTTAGAATAGTGGTTAGCAGAGGTTGAGATATATTTCAGTTCAATTTTTTCTCCGAAGGATCACTGACTATCATTGGTTGTAAATATGTTGCATGGGGTAGCAAGGTGGTGGTGGTTTTATTTCCTTGGGGATCATTACGATACTATAGTGTCATTGGATATGTTCTGAGATTTATTTTTGAATTAGTTTCTTTCTTATAACAATAATGAGTAATGTTTTTTAGAAGCTTCATAACATTTGGTATAGAATTTCTTATATGTGGGAGTTTGAGACCTATTCGAGAACCGTATACAATTTTCTTTAGACATATATACGTATTGGGATTATAGGGATGTGCATCTCAAGGATGGTTTTCATATTTAGATCTACTGTCGTGTTACCCATTTTATGCTAATGAAATATCTCGGGGTGCTGGTGAGGATCGAGGATGTTGAATGGAAAATATACAGAACTAGATCCTTATGACAGTGGAGTCATCAGGATTCCTCACAAAGAAGAACTGTGGTCTAGGGTTTTAAGAATTTGGGGATTAATATTTTTCGATCCGCTAGGGGTAGGTCACCTCCCTTAGTATTTCATTTCTATTGGGGAAGTGATTATCATACCTATACTAATGGATTACTTTCTTTTTTTAATATTGGAGGCCAAATTCAGCAGTGGAAATAGTTAATGGCCTTTATGAGAAGTTTTTGGGTGCCAGTTGTTTCGCTCCTGGTTTCTCAATGGGGCAGTTCATGCCTATGCAGCAACAGTAGGTTCCACCAGTATTGGATCAGCAGAGAGAATATGTGGCTAACATATGATATATCCATAACACTCTTAGTATCCATATTGAAGAGAGATATTGGGGCGGCTTTCATCAGTCAGGTCAAAGGGGCATGGAGTAGGTCAAGGTGATTTTTATGCATTATCCATTCTTGTTCTAGAATAGACAGATATTGTTCAAGGTACCATTTTCTTGTTTTCTATTTGGGTGAATTCATTTTTTGATTCAGGAGTGACACACTCCTTCACATTACCATTCGTTTTCCATACCTCTTAACATGAGGTAAATAGGCTTACACTTCCTTTGGCATTGACTATGCTAGTTAGAGGTCGATCTATCATATTTAACGTATATAGTGACTATGATCTAGTACTGAGGATAAACCAGTCTTGGGGAGAATTCATATGTTTACTAATTCAAGCATATGATTTCATACATGGAATAGATATTTTTTATTTGAAGAAATCTATTTTTGATTGATTACCAAGAATGGTGGTGTTCATCGATGTTGATGAAGATCGAGTAGTTTTTGATCATGAGAGAGACCCTAAGATGGGCGACAGGAATGGTCTATCAATATCATCCATAATGGATGATCGGATGTTGGTACAGTTAAAGGATCAGTATTCAATGTTTCCTAGGGTCATGGAAGAGTTCCCAGATTTCATTCATGATGATGTTATAACATTACCCCCCCCCCCTCGACGAGAGATCGGGATTGGGATCAAGAAATATCTAGTCGTGTATACTATCTTGATGTATCCATGTATGATGGAACCTTATCTTCTACTAGATCTACATATATAGCTCAATGGTTTATTGCAGTGCAGTTTCATGTAGTCAACTATGTCACCATGGGGTGCACTAGTTCTTTTCATGAAGAATACATATGGAATTTTGTGGTTTTGTATCGATTTTGATTAATTACACTATGTTACAGTGAATAACTATTTTCATATTCAATGGATTGGTGATTTATTTGATAAAATTGAAGTGTGAATTTTTTTTATAGATGATCGATTTGCTGTTAGGATATCATCAGATGAGTTTGAATAATGAGGATACCTTACAGACTACATTCTTCTATCATCATGAGAATTAGAAAATTGTTGTAAGGACATTTGATGTGGTGAATTTTGATGTAGTGTTCATGGGGATGATGAGAATTGTGTTCCATGCATTCATGGGTATGTTCTAGGTGGGTTTCCTCAAATAAATCCTTGTGTTATCGGCATATGAGGAGGAGCATTCAAGACATCTGAGTGTTGTTTCAGGAGTTCATCATCATGAGAAGCTATTTGGGATGTTGTTGAAGTGTGTTTTTTCTACTGAGAAGCATGTTTCTTGGGAATTTTGTATCCCAACAGGGGAAATATATGAATATGTCAATGATATAAGTATTTGTGTGTTCGGAAGCCCCCAAGACAGTGGTAGAGGTGCAAAGTTTACTTGGTCATGTATACGATTACTGGAGGATCGTAGCCAATTTCTTTCACATAGTGACTCATATGACAATGATGAACATAAAGGATCAGACATTCATGTTGATTGATCGCTGTAGAAAGCTTTTGAGTATATAAATGTGATTTCTTTTTGTGATCTAATTTATTATATTTAATCAAAAAGATATTAGTTTGAGGGTTTATTGATTCTTCATGTATGGGGGTTGTCTATATTATGATGTAGTTGAGATCATTTGTTTCTTATGGTTCTCATAAGTTGAATCCCTGCAAAATAAATTATTCCATTCATGATCTCAAGTTGCCAAAATTGGTGATTTGTTTAATGTTGTGGATAAATTACCTCATTTGTGAGAATTTTGTGTTATTTACCGTTCATAAGAGCATGAGGTACTTCTTCTCCCAGTGTTACTTCAACATGTGATATTGTTGATAGATGGAGTTCATATAGTATTATGACTTCAAAATTTTGTATGCACTTAGAATGATGAATTTTTTAGCCGATCCGTTGAGTAGGAAGTCACGTAGTGATTAATTTTTTGAATCAGTTGATTATTAGATAATGATGGAAGAACCATTAGCATTACATTTGGAAATGGGAACATTCGGGCATAGGTTGTTTTATTTAGATGGAGATGAAGTCATATCAGGTGTATCATATAGAAGAGTCCCAATTAAGGGATCCTTAGGTAGAGCTTCGAAGAGTCAAATTTTTTTCATTCAATTCCACATATGGTTTGTCTACGGATGAATAACATTTGGTATTGTTTTAGGTATTTTTTTTTTCATTTGTGTCATATGATCTAACTCTTAGAGAGATTAATAGTTCAACCTTAGTTGTAATCCCAAAATAACATATATGTATCGACCTTTGAGAGGTCATTTTATGTAGAATGGGTTGAATTATGAAGTTGCAGAGTCTGTGTCTCAATCGTTGGTCTTCCAAAAGGTGTATATTAAGAAACTTGTTCCCAGTAGGTTTATCTATATATTAGATGTTCCTTGCAATAAGTGGGATGAAATATTTATGGTATTTCTTTATTGGCTTTCCTTGATCCCAGATAGGCTATAATTCTATATGGGTAGCACTGAATCATTTGATGAAATCGACCCCAAATTCTAGAGATCAATGTGTCTAGATCAGTGGAGTTTTTGTCAAGGCAGTGTTAGGAGGACGTGGTGATACTCTATGTGGTCTCATGGACAAGAATTTCTGATCGAGATCGTCTCTTTACCTACATAGTATGGAGAGGTCTTTAGGATTGTTTATGTTCTCAATTTTTCTTTAACACCGCTTTTCATATTCATATGGATGGTCATGATGAGCAGACCATCCCAAATCTTGAAAATAAGTTCCAATATTTTTTTCCTAGATTTTGGAAGTTCGTGGACGAGGCACCTTCCCTTGGTTGAGATCTCTTAAAACAATATTTTTCATTCCACCATTGGTATAGCACCATTTAAATCCTTTTATATTCCATATTACCTATATCTATTTCTCTAGATAGGGGTTCAAGAGTTTGTAATCCGTGGGCCAGAACCGGCATAGATTATGATAGAGTTGTTTTAGGTGATTTTGAAGTTGATGAAGGTAGTGTGGGATCATAAAAATTAATATGTAAATAGTATGACCAGGGCTATGGAGTTTTATGTTGGGGATCACGTAGGTCTGATTGTGACTCAGTATCATGGGATGTGTGGTTTTTGTCATGGGAGTATGCTTTCTCCCAGGTTTGTGGAGCCATTCGATGTGTTGGCTAGTGTTGAGGTCATGGTGCGTCGGGTTGCACTTCCCCATAGATGATTAAGATACATGATGGTCTCCATAGATTTAGACCATTCTTGATTTTCATGATAAATCTCACATCATTTATTGGGGATAGATCGATGTTGAATAGGATGATAGATTCGAGGAGTGGCCTATAAGGATATAGGACCACAAGGATTATGTGTTCCATGGGTATGATATCTCCTGGTTCGTGTCTTCTAGAGGCAAGGTGGATTGGAGTATAATAATTGGGAATGTGGGTTATAGATACATTATGAGTAACCCATTATTTTTTATATTTAGCTCATCACATGTAATATTGTTCCTCTGGTGGTTGTAGACCCTTTATAGAAATAAGATTGATTTCTCTTGATGCTTGTTGTGGATTTCTCATTATTGAGAGGCATCTCCCCCAAGAGATTTTTTAAGAGATGTTTTTGGTTTTAGCATGGCATTGTGTTGTTTCTTTATGGAGTAGTTTAGATAGAGTTGTGGAATTTACCCGGAGAATTATCTTGAAGGGTTTATTTTCATATGATTTTTTTCCTTCTCTATGATGTTTTTGGGTTATTTTGGATGAGAATGTTTTGGGATATATCTGATTTAATGGTCAAGATCACTTTTTTCCATTATTTTGTGAAAATATGGTGTTTATGGTGTTCTGGGAGGTAAAGGTGGCCCATCTCAAGTGTTTTATAGATTTCTAGTTTTACAATTGTATATTGTATCATTGGTGTGTCGATAATGGCGAGTCAGGAGCAGTGAGTTGGAATAGTGAGTTAGGAATGGTAACTCACAATGGTTTCTCACAGAATAGTATGTCACCAAACCATGACTCATCAAATGGTGGATCACTGAAATGTATCTCATTGGACGTTGAATCACCCAACATTGACCAAATGAATGGTATGTAACCAAATGTGCAATCTTCCAACAATGAGTCATCCAATGGTGACACGTCCAATGATGTGCCATGAAATTGTGACTCATCAAATGTTGATTCAACGAATTGTGACTCATCCAAAGCGTTTCATGATTTCTATAGTTTCTATCCATTAATGATATTTTTGATGTAAAATGAATTAAATCCTTATTTTATGTGACTTGAAGTTGATTCAATGACCTTAACTCCTATCTAAATTTTTAAACGGGTGTGAGATCCGTTAATCGATCAAATTTTTTAATCTTTACCATAAACAAATTAAATAAAAAATACAAACTACTGCACTCTTTAGATTTTAAAAATGCCAAGAAACCTTCTGCCCTTGTTCTTACTTATAGTTTTTCTGGTGTATAGGATTCCTAGAGTTCTTCCTACATTAGGATTCATGCATTTTACTATAGCCTTAATTACTTTTCCCCTTGGAGATTTATCTATGGAATGTGTATCTCTAGTTTTGTTGCCACCAGGAAGTGTCAAACTATATTCAATTTAGGTTATGTTTTACCAATGTTCTTATTTTTTCCTCAATATTTTCCCACTCATTTCTTCTTTCCATGTTTTCCATGTGGTCACTATGTTCTTAATGGAGCTTCCTCGGTTGTTGGTTATTGGAGTGGTGTCGCATCATCCTTTTGTGGATATAGTCATTATAGGATAGGTTATCATGATCTTTTTCTTGGTTCAATCTCGAGAAAATAATTTTTAATACCTTTTATGGTTGGAGATTCAATTATTCAATTTTTATTTACGTGCAACCATTGAAATAAATGAATTATTCCTTAGTATCACAAGTAATTTGACATAATTATTATTGGAAACAGATTATAGAATTGGTATTTCTCATATTGAAATTTTGTTTCTTTATACCATGATAAGAGTTTTACTCTTGTTTTCCTAAATAATGAGATAAGTACACCTTGCGTACTTTTAATCATTTATCTTGATAGAAACTGGTAAATAACCTAATGCAATAATTAATTAATATACAATTGATAACTATTTAAAGATTCATTTTATTGAAGCTGATTACTATTGTAATTTGAGGATAATAAAATTAATGAATATATGAATGTCTATCTTCTTTGTAGTTTTGATAGATTATTATCTATATTGGTTTAGTGCTTTATATATAGCCAAGAGCTCAGTCTATATGTATGTTTCATACATCTTGTGATGTGATTTGAGCCTAGGTTGACTAAGCATGATGGGCCTTTTCTATAAGTTGGGTGTAGATTCCTGGACGTTGTGGTAGAATTTGATGCCTAGAGTGGTGAGATGAATCAATTTATGCATGTGGATTTCAAGGAGGACACTATAGATCATCAAACTGGTTGATGTTAGTCACACATGTTCATATGAAATTTTGATGCTTGTTTATTTTTTTAATTGTTTATTTTCATTATATTCTTCAATTATTGAGAAAGTTGTATTTCTATTACCCTCCTTACAAATGATGAGATGACATGTGGGGTATGAAAAATGATTTATGTGTTTATCTTCCTAAGGATGGATCAGTCTACGCTCCTTATAAAGGAGTAAAAGACTGGATGGGTAGATAATATATTCACCATATGGAGCCCTATTTTCTTGGAAGCATATAATTTTTTCCTCGAATACATGGATATATAAAAATATGGAATGTAAAAATGTTGTTATTAAATGAATAATTATTTATCCTAGGTGGTTGGAGCTTACTAGTATGAAATGATGACGATGTGATTATGAGATGTCTTTGGATCATTTTGGTTATGCTTGGAGGGCTTGTAACTTAGTTGAAATGACAATTTAATGGAATGTGTAAAATGATAATGTTTAATTAATGTTCACTGAATTGATTAACATAATGTGAAACTAAAAATATGTACATCTATATTTAGTAAATCTCATAAAATGGTTATGTTCTTCTATTATATATATTATTAGTAGTAGTAGCTAGTAGAATGATATACTATAGTTGTAGTTGAATCTAAGGCATGGTTATTGAAATAGTGAGGTTGTGAGATATATTATATCCTATAATTTTTATGTTTCTATATGGTATTCAGCACTATAGATTATGGTAATTACACCCCATAGAATTTTGATCCCTTGGAATGTTTTCCCCAATATCTCAGTTGTAGGATGGATGGATGACTACCACCTTTAACCATACACACTTCTCATGAGAGTTAAATATATTGGATTTCACGGTGGTTAATTTTCTTTACATATGTGAGTAGAGTGTTATAATGTAATTTGGTTATTTTACACAAATATATTTAGGATATAGTTTCATATGTACTACTATAGGGGTAACATGTATAGGTAATGATTGAGTGATGATCCTTACTAAGTGTATGGGATATATTAAAATTAGCTATAATAGTTTATGTATGATAAATTCTATAAAATATGTGGTGCATCCAAAAAAACAAATTGTCACTTTTAGTTATATGGATGTGGTGGTTGTGTAGCATGAGATGCATGTTTTGTCGCTTCACCCAGGTGTCTTTCGTTAGGGAGACATGCTCAGGACATGCAATGTTAGGGAAAAGTGGTTAAATATTATTCCAATTACATTGGGGAACACTTGATATTATTTATTATGTAATATGATCCTTTATGAAATACATGGTGAGATTACCAATGGTGAGAATGGGTATATAGTATAATTGTTTATGTGACGAGTTAGATTCACTTATTGTTCACTGTACATTTCCATGCATTAATATCGTTTTCTCAAGAGGCATCATGGAGGATCATACAGATTATACTATTATACTCACTCTAAATTAATAGAGATTTTATTTTATGTAAGGCTGATCTAGTTGGAGATCACACTGGTTACTTATAGCTTGGGGTTTTGAATGATCTCTTTGGGATTTGGGATTGTTTTCATTTTACTATATTTGGTACGTGTAGATTACCCATTATGTTTTAGTAGTTCTTTAATGAAATTATACATGAATTCTTGGGTTTTAATTTATATTGCAATTCGATAAGGTGTTGGTTGGCATCTATACTATATCCCTCATTCACATGTGTTTTCTTAGAGAAAAAATCATCCTGTCTATGTGTTTATATTACCCTCGGTGCTAGTCACCAACCCGAGGCCTACTAGAAATTGGCCTCGAGTGTCACTATCTATCTCCCCCCATTTCCATCCTAATAGGGGTAAACCTTCTGGGACAAGGTCATGACATTGAACATGTAGAGTTACTATGGAATGAAATATATTGTTTAGCAGTGTATTATGAATTGTTTTATTTTTATATGTTATTATAACCTCATTTCATGAAGATATATGTGTTTTCATTTTTTATATATTATGTTATCTTTAAATAAATTTTATTAATTTTAGATGTCTATGAGTAATTATTATTTGTTCAACTATAAATTAATATATATGGTTGTTTCATTTATATATAAAAAAATTATTTGTTATGTGGGTTTTTAATACAATGATGGTTCATGTTATAATTTCCAGAAAATTCCTATGATGTCATTATGTTGGGTTATGACTATGAAATCACTCCAAATGGTTAAATTTTTATTCCATATAAATAGTTTAAACCTATAGGTGGTTGGGAATTAAACTGTTTCATCTAGTGATTCATGTTAGAAGTATGGTCTAGTTTTATAATAATGGTTCATTGTAAATATTTATTTGACTTCTCCCTTTTGATTTAGGGTGAATCATAGTAGAAAATTTATGTGGTTAAACTAATTATCCAAATTGACTTTTTGATTATGAGACCTAAATATCATGTTGAACTATATTTTATCTTGGTTAATCAATAATAAATATTGATGTTAATTTTTTTTTTGATTATTTTTTAATTATTTGGATTTATAATGAACTTATTTGGGTACCAATTTTTATATATCAATTATTTTTATGGAAATCATGAGTTATTGTTATAGAAAAAGATGAGGAATAAAAGAAAAATATAATTTTTTTAAAGTATATAAAACCATTAGGAGCCATTAAAAATTATCATAAAATGTTATTAATTATATTTGATTTTTGCGGTGTGTTTTGGAATCAAATAAGGTTAAATTGAGCATTGTTTTATTTCTCCATGATAGGGTTTTCTTCTTTTTTTATTTCTTAATTGGTCACAATGGGTAATACCATTTTTATGAGTATAGGAAAAGGATATTTCTTATGAAATATTATTATTTCTTGGATTTTTATTGATTTATATTCTTAATTGAATAGATAATTTTTTTAGAAAAATACTTTTGGTGGAAAAATATTTTTTTTAAAGGTTTTCTAGGTTAATGAGATGTTTCAAAAATTGTTATGTATATTTATTTAAAATGGAAATGGATTTATAAAAGATAATTAGGGTGTTTTTTAAATTTAATGAAAAATTCTTATTTTTGAGACATATTATTTTTTTCGAAGGATGTGTTGGTGTTTTCAATTCCAAGGGTGAGAGGCTTCAAAAAAATTTCATTTCAATTTGTGGTGTGTTTATTAGATGGTGTCCATTATATTTATAAATGAAATTTGATTTTTATAATATGATTATATGTTTTCTAATTAATTATTTTTAAGTAGTTGATTTTTTAACTAATAAAATCAATAGTTTATAACAGTAAAAATTATTTATATAGATTTTTATTGGGTTGGTTGGATTACTTGTTAATTATGAGCTATTCGGTTTTTTATCTCATTATATTCAGCATTATACTAATTGAAAATTTTAAAATAATACTATAATGTTTAATTCTTAGAATTATTCTCATGGTTATTACAATCATCCATTAAAATTTCTTATTCTATTGGACATCACCAAACACATTCAGAACATAGAATTTGGAAAGCTTCATATTCAAACATGAACCCGATTCGCCTATTTTCGAATCGTTGTTCGTATTACCTATTTTTGATGAGGATAATCTTACAAATGCGGAGTGCCTACCTAGAATTGATAAATACTATAATTATTTCATAAAATCATCAATAAAAAAAATTCTGTGAGATGTTATTTTATTTTACTACCTAACTAAGTGTTGTGTAAGACTACGGTTCCTTCTTAGCTATATAATGAAATATATTGTTAGTTTTTATTTTTTTTCAATTTAATCATACTAAATGTGTTAAAGTGAATATGAAAATTGTGCTCTAAAGCCTATATTAGTGTTATTAATCTCCAGAAGAGTTGATTGATTATTTATATGATGTATTGTTATTTTATATCTAGACAGTAATTAATTATACACTAAAAGTGTATTTCATTAAAATATTCCTTTATCTAGATTACTAGAACACGTTTCTTTTTCTATATTATAACATGGTATAAGTATTTTTTTGGTATATCCAGGTTAGTGGGAGATAATAGGCATTGAAATGTGGAGTTGGTTGTTATGTGGCCTTGATTGACATGTGTAAGTATATTCCATCTACTATGATGAATGTTTGGTAGTGCTTCTTTTATAGGAGTAGGTTATTGAAGGCCATGTCCATTAGTGAATTATTCCTTATTAGAAGAATAATATCATGCCTATATATATGTGTGATGGTTATTTATTTTGGGTTAAATTGATTTTTTAGGGGGAGTTTCATATTGATGTTATTATTGCGAGTTTTCTAAAACAATTCATTATAGATTATATTATCTATTGGTTATCTGGAATCCCTGTTTTAACTGACTATGTAATCTCGAGGCATCAATATTTATATTGTTGTTTATGTTGAAAATTAGTTTTTTGATTACATAGCATTATAAATCCTTCATAATTATCATTGGTTTATAAGATTATTCTTTAATTATTGTAATTTAGAACAAGATAGTGAATGATTTTGTATCATGGGTTCATTGTAAGATATTTTTCTTGGACTAAGGCCTTATCTTACCCCATTTATCTATATTATGATCCATGAAAGATCCCATGTTAGTTCACGACAATGGATGTTTTAATTATATTCCATTGTACATGCTTATTGGTTTTTATGTGATTATAGATGAGAAATATTTGTTTTAATCTAGATATTGTTATAATTTTCCCATCTATTGGAATTTTTTTTGGTTTCATGATTTTTTTATATTTGGTGGAGTTAAATAATTTACTTGTTGTTTTTTTCCAAGATATGAATTTATGTCAGTTTTTATTTTCATAGGGGTTTCTATGTACATTATGTTCCCATAAAATATTATTTCTAAAATAATTTGATATATAATAGGTACCAATTTTCTAGTTTGTATCTTTTTATCATGGTTATTATTATTTTTGACATTTGGGGTTATAATTTTTTTAATAATTGTTTCAATGACGGTGGTTCCTTATACACACTCTCTAGATAGTTATATTATACTATCCTTATGTCATGTGGAATATATGTGGGCTTCAATAGTCACATTTTACATTACCGTAATAATTTATAGAGGTACTACATGGCATCGATGGAAGAATTATGATGCCCCCATGTCCTTGTTTGTTAATTATATTTTAATCATTGGAAATTCTAAATATATGGTTTTGACGACAAAAAATTTTATATATGTATATATTCTATGTGAATTATTATTAAAAAATATTTTCTGATTCTATATGGGTATTTTATATGTGTATCACTCTTGTAGTATTAGAAACAAGATTTGTAAACCTTGTAGAAAAATCATGTGATATATCCTCGATTGATCTAGTAGAGCCTACATGGTTTACACATATTTTTGTAAACCGAGTTTTCCAATCCATTAGAACATTTTAAGTTAAATTTATAAGGGATATATTAGTTTTTTGACATTTTGCATTAATTATTTTATCCTTTAATTGAAACCCCAATTTTATGGATGTGACATGGGTTCAAGAAAATCGAATTTCCCTCTGACCAAGTTCCCTTTTGACAACTTCCTACATTAAATATATGTTATAAAAATAATGAATTATTTATTTGTTAATTTGTAAAATAGAATTATTTAATTAAAATTTTATAATAAATATATCTATTTTACAAAAAATTATCTTCATAAATAAATTCATAAATTATTTTTTGTTTTCTTATGATTATATGATAAATTTATGAGACCAAATATATTTTTTCATAGTGTTATAATATCAATTATACATTCAAAATTAGTATCTTTCGAATGAAGGATGATTTTAATTAAAAATTTAATTTATATTATTTATAAAATTATTAATATTGTATGGATATATTTATTTAATTACACACTTCCAAAAATTGTTAGAGTGATTTTTTTAATTTTTTTAATTTTTTTAAATATTTGGTGAATAATTAAATATGGTAATTTACAACATATATAAATAATTAGATAAACATATTATTCCTCAGGTCAAATCTGATCTAATCACCACATATATATAAATAATTAGAAATTTAAATATATTTAATGACTATGATAAAAACAATTCATAATCATGATCCTATATAAAAACTAATGAATAAAATAATCAAAAAACACTAATCTCCTCCGCTAAAATACCACCTCATACCACCTATCATCCTTTAACCTAAATACCTTAATGATTGAATAATTTATTCCCAATTACCATTTTAATACTATTACTTATGTTCAGGACCTTTTGGTCTCATGAAATTGAAAAAACCAAGGGATTTAAGGAGGTTCTCAATGATAATAATTCAAGAGGTAAAACCATCTTTTATTTCCTATTTTCATTTCAATTTATTTTAATATTTTATTCTCTCCTAAAATACCCCAATCTAAGTGAAAAGGTAACTAAGATATCATATATATACTATCATTTTATTGTTTTAATGTTATATTCATCAACAGACCTCTCATATTCTCCTATTATTTTATAAAATGAAAGTATCATCCATGATGTGTTGATTCACCACCTTCATGGATTTCACATTGTTATATTTATTTAACAACATAAAGGACAGTAAAAATAATAATTATTGTCAAAAAAATATTTAAATATGAATATTCTTACATTTATAATTCTCTATAAGTAATTTTTATTCATAATATTAATTAAAAAGAAGTATGTTTGTAATGGTTGGAAAACCTAAAAAAATAAACCATAGTTTTATCGTTAATCTGGTATCAAATTAATTTTCATCTTATAGAGAAACATAATGCAGTATAATTTATAATAATGTAAGTATATTGACACTATTTGATTCTATTTATGGTGCTTTTCTTCCATTTTATAAAAAAAATCCATAATGAACCAACCACAAAAACTATAAAATAAATTCCCCCAAAACAATAATCATTTTTTATTAGTTACTAGGTGGAATAATTTTAAAATAAGACTGAATAAATATTTATAATCAATATTGTGGTTATATAATATATTATTAACACTTCTTAAATCATAATATATTATTTTCTAACACATTTAAAGTATGAAAAACCCAACATATGAGACTTTCAACTAAAATTCTCATTTTAAATTTCAATTTTTAACAACAATGAAATGGAATGTCCTTATTTTGAATGTGTTCATGTTTTATGAATATATTATGGTTATTGGTAATTTTTTATGATGATATTTGGGTCTTATATCTCCCTATAATGTATTAGGTATTTTTATATTGGAGGTTGAAGATACGGTTACTCAAATAGTAACTATGATGGTTAAACTATAACATATCCTTGAGGGTTACAATATAAGGTATCTATGAGGGTTGCATTATATGAAATAAATGACAGTTACAAATTATAATGTATCAAATTGTTTTGAAATTATATTTAATTAATTCCTCAAGTTATATATATGATTTTTTCTCTGTTTTCTATTTATGGTAATAATTTTTTTTCAGAATGAAATTATATGATATTTTGTGGGCGAGAAGTATGTAAATGTGGAAAAGATTTCAAATGTTTATAAGTGTTAATAGACTAATGGTTCCTTTACATTTATGTTACTTATTGTGTATTTGTGCTCTTCCCATGTTACAAAATGTTTTCCACATGTTTTAAGGATTGTACAAAGAAAACCAGAGGCCATCAGGAATGTCATGAAAAAGATTCATAAAGATAACTAATGATTTATTAAAAACTCTTATATTATATATGACATTGATATTTTTTTAATTGTATCCACTTTATATTCTTATTGGTTCATATTTATGATTAATTTGATAATTCTTTAAATCTATAAAGCTAAATGACATTTAGGAATGTAATAATTGAATTCTAGTCTAATTAACCAAAATATGTAATGTTACTGTCTAGTTATTTATATTGGTATTAGAGAACTATTTATATAAACTTATAGGTTTTGATGATGTTAATATAACACCATATAATAGTTTGGTATTTTGGTTATTTTTAAATGAAATATAATTCAATGATTATGATGTTGTTTCATCTAATATATGTATGTTTAGAAATTTTTTCTGAAAAAGAAATATGGAAGATGAAGTAGAAAAGAATCGATAAGATGGTATATTTCTAAATACAATACTAGTATTTTTTATTGAATTGGAACTGAAAATTTTGTGATAGTAATGGCTTATTTGATGTATTATATATATTTTGGTGGCATATATGCAAGAGAACAACCATAACTATCACCAATGAACATGATGATAGTTGATCATGTTTTGAGGGAACGCCCTCCAACATTTAGTGGACTGTATGAACTATTAGAGAATGAAAGGTTTATTAACCCCTTGCAAAGATATTTGATTTCTTGGGATGTTTACATAATCAAATTTTTTGTCTCTCTATTTATCAATTTGAAGGTGATATTGACCAGTGGTGGTCAGTGGTCCTGAAGATTAGAGATAATGATGAGATTGATTCCATGGTATTGGATTAATTTAAGAATCATTTCTTTGAAAAATTATTTTGAAATAGGCTGGAAAATCAAATACAAGAATTGAATCAATAGGAAGAACTTTAAGTGGTAGTGTATGATGAAAATTTAACTTATTGGATAGGTATACGCTAAATATTATTTTAGTTTTTATAGTAATGTTAATCTTTTATTCTTAGTATTGTTGAGAACATATCAAATGGAATTTGATTATCATGAATTAAATAGTTATAAGAAACATTTTCAACATTCTTAGAGGAAAATGATAGAGTATATTGATGATAACATTTTATTTAAAAAAAGATGAAATTTTCATGATGTAAATAAACGGTTAATAATAAATCAAATAAATATAATGGTAAGAAATTATTATTTTTTAATTTGTGGGAATTGTGGCGAAAATCACCTTGGGAATTTCCATAACAAATCCAGAATTTTTTTTATGTTTTGTGTCTGGACATATGGCATAAGATTGAGATTAAAAAGAACTTGGTGACTACATGTTTTATTATTATGAGAAAACTATTATGTTATTTAAATTTACTCATATTGGGAATAATGACAATACCAATCCAAAGAATGATTTAATTAATAGAATTATACAAGCTTATAAGTAAAAAGGTGTAGTTATTTCCCTCGTGACTATGATTATAGATGTTGGAACAT
This sequence comes from Viscum album, assembly GCA_963277665.1. Classification (NCBI taxonomy): domain Eukaryota; kingdom Viridiplantae; phylum Streptophyta; class Magnoliopsida; order Santalales; family Viscaceae; genus Viscum; species Viscum album. The sequence continues at coordinate 1,311,376,669 of OY728126.1, read as the reverse complement.
AAAATGAAGTGGTATCAGGTAATTTTTTGTTGAATAAAATTTTAAAAATATATTGTTTGATATGGGTTATAAAAAAATTATTTGAGAATAAATTTCTGCTTATGTGGAAATATGAACTCAATAAATGAAATATTATCTTATAAAGATAAAATGGGAAAAATTTAAATTGTAAAAGGTAATATAAGAATCATTATTTTATTTTTTAGAAAGATATTACCAGAAAACCTTATTGTTTTCTCATTAGTAATGATTTATTTTATTAGGGGAATAGAATTGATTTCTCATTATTATGTTATGATTTACTATATAGATAATGATGATTTTTAGAAATAATTTTATTACGAAATCAATAATTAATCCATACAATTGATAACATATCAGGAAGACGAGGAACTCTTAAAAGATTATGAAAAATGTTATTATTCATATATTATTTAAATTAAGGGATATATTCATATTAATGATGTTCTAGTGATAAATGAATGCATGGATTTTTTTTTCTGAAAAATATATTAGTGTTATACCAAATCTGGAATTTGAATTTTCTATTGGAATAGTTCATGATTCTAAGACAATTTCAATACCCCAATAATGAATAGATCATGTTGATATTTTATAAAATATAATGTATTTGAAGGTGTTCTTTGAAAAATGTTCCATTCATTCTAGCACTTCGCCGTGTAATGATATAATTTTCATCATTAAAAAGAAATATGGTCCCATGATTCCTTTCATTTATTATAGATATTAGAATAATATTACTATTATTAATAAGAATCCATTGACTCATGCCGATGACTTGTTCGATTATCTCCAAGAAGAACAATATTGTTTCAATATTAACTTGAGTTCTAGCTAATATTCATTAAAGGTGATTGAGGATAACATTCGATAATTAGTGTTCGAATCTATATATGTTCATTATTAGTATGTTTTTCTCATTTATCATAAAAAATTATCTCTTCATATTCTATGTTATATGAATTGAATCCTCCATGAATATTTTTATACGTTTGATGCATTTATATTAATGATATGTATTTTTTTTAAAAAAATTATGAAGATCATGAAAAACATATAAATAATATACTGGAAAACCTTAATAAAAAAAGTTATATGGGAAATATATAAAATGTGATTTTGGGTTTCAATAGATTTATTTTTAGGATAACATTTTAAAAAATGTTGGCGTAAGATTTTATCCCCAAAAAAATGTGGTTGATGAATGGATAAGAACTATACATGTCAATAAGAATTATGCTTTTCTTGGATTAGAAATCTTTTATTGAAGATATGTAAAAAACCGTGTGTGGTTATCCAGCCCGGTAACATTGTTTACATGAAAATGGGTTAAATTTATTTAGACAACAGAATGTGATATTTTATTATAATAACTGAAAAGATGATTAGAAAATAATCATGTTTTGGCCCTACCTTCCATAAATCAGTATTTGTTCATCTACAATGAAGCTTCATTGAGGGAGATGGTTTTATTATAATGGAAAATAATTAATTAATTGGTTATGAATTAAGAAAACTGAAACCCCAAGAGATAAATTATCCAAATAATTATTTGTAATTAGCAATTATAGTTTTATCTTCAAAAATTTGGAGGTTTCTTTTTTATATGTACAAATGTAAATAATTTACTAACCATAAATATTTGAATTATATTTTTATTCACAAGTAATTGAACATAAAATAGATAATATTCTTCTAACTAATTAAATATTATGATTGCACAATCAATTACCATCATAAAAAAGAAAAAAATTGGATGAATCAGTTTGTAGATGGAATCATGCTTCATTAACGATGTTACATTTGGTGAATGAAAACATGGTTCACGGTTTGATAATTTTTTTATTGGATGTTGATGGTGTAATAAATACCACTATTATGGTTTAAGGTAGTCTTCTCTCATAGGAGGGAATAAGAAAGCATAAAAAGATAATAATGAGCGATTGAAAATGGATGAATTTCTCAATAAGTGTATGTTTCTAGAATTTAATGTTGATAAATTTTTTATTTTGAGATTTTGGAAGATATTATGTGTTCCTTGCGATAAATTGTTGGAGGATTTTTTATGTGATGCTCATAGTTTTCTATTTTCAGCTCATCCTTGTAACAGTATTATGTATAGAAAACATAGAGAGTATTACAATTGTAATGGAATGAAATGATATATTTCTGATTTTACAATGATATTTTAGACTTAATAATATGTCAAATAAAATTTATAGCTATAAAAGGGTATTTGTCATCTTTTTCTAGTCCTAGAGTTGAAATGAGATATGATATACATGTATTTCATGGTGGAACTACTAATTACTTCTATACGTAATAATGTGATTTGTATTATTTTTGATTGAATTAATAAATATGACCATTTTCATCATATTAAATATATTATTTATTTCCATTATATTTCTCAACTATATCTCAAAGGTATATTCAATTTAAACATAGTTACACACTCCATTGTATCTGACAATGATCCAAGGTTCACTTCTATCATTTGAAAAATCCCTCTGAAGTCTATTAGAAAGATTTAAATTGTAGCACATCTTTTCATCCATAATATTGAGCATAAACAGACAGAATAATTTATACATTGGAAGATGTCTTACGTTCTTGTTAAATGGAAAACATTGGAATATGGTATGAAGATATTTATATATTTGGGTATTCTTATAATAAAATTTTTCATCCAAGTATACAGATGATTCCTTTTGAGGAATTCTATGGAAAGTGGTTTTAAACTATGTCATTTTGGGATGAAGACATGAAATTGAAGTTTACTTAACCATAATTAGTTTAGGATATAGATAATAAATTGAAAATTTCCAGTATAATGTGAGTATTGATCAGAGATGATAGAAAAGATATAAAGAAAACCGGATTAACAACTTCTCTTTTGAGGTAGTTGATCATGTTTAACTTAAATATATATCCTCGGAAAAGTGTTATATATTTTTTTATGAAATGAAATCAAATTCCATAGTTCATTGAACAATATGAAATCATAGAAAAATTTGGACAATTTTCTAATTGAGTAGCTTTTCAAATGATTTTGTCTGAGGTACATAATTTTTTTCATGTTTTGATGTTAGGAAATTATGTTCCAGATTCATCTCCTATTTTTATCTAATAAGTGCATTATCATTAAGGTAACCATTCATATGAGGAAAATTAGGTTTATATTTTCGATCATAGTGATTATTTATTGTGAGTGAATGTAAATCATCTGGTCATGGTTATGTGGAAAAACCACATGGTTGAATATGTAACATAGGAATCTAAAATTTATGTAATGGAAAGATATCCTCACATATTTAATAAGTAAATAAAAATTAAATTGATACAATTTCTAGATGGCGGGGACAATGTAACAACGCAAGTATGAATAAAATATTTTTTACATTCGAGAATTAAATATTTCAATTCAATATAAATTTTTAATGAAATGAGTGATATTTATAGAAATAAAAAAATCTACTAATAAAATAGTTACATCTCCTATGAGTTTATAAATATAATATATGTATTTTATTAGTGAAATTTATTTTTTATTTATATCAGGGAATATGTGAATAAATGTCGCAAAAATAAATAATTTTCTAATTTGTAATTTTTTGAAATAGACATGTTTATTTCATATTTTATAAAAATTATAATGAATAGAATAAAATATTATCCTTCATAAGATAAACTAATAAATTATTATTTTTTTCTTAGGATTATGATGTAATTTTAGAAGACAATAATTAATCTTTCAATGTGTTATAAAATCAGTTATAATTTTGATATTGGTATTTTTGATTAAATGATGATCCTATTTTTAAAATTAAATATTTCATATATATATATATAAATATTTTCCTAAAATTGAGTTTATTTTTTATTCAACTTATCATAAATATGTTAGGGTTATGTTTTTGGATTTCTTAAGAATATTTTAATTTTTTTCGAATAGTGAAATACGATAATTAGAAATATATATATTATATATGTAAATATAGTATTAATTTAGTCATCAGTGATGTAATCACCATAATATGGAATCCTTCTTCATTATCATAATATATTTATTTATAACACTCAAACCATTCATATTCTTCAACCAAAATAATATGTCAATGAATAAAATTAGAAAAAACATCAATCCCTTTCTTGATAAATACAACATGTCACCACCTATTCTATTCACAACTCAAATCCCAAAAACATGTTTAATTCATCCCAATTACCCACAAAAAGTCTCTTCCCCATGCGTGAGACCAAATGGTATCATAGTAAGGCTAAAACCAAGGGCTTGAGGGGTATCTCATATAGACGATTTCCAGAGGTAAAATTCTATTAATTTTTTTATTTTAAATAACTGTTATAATATTACTATATAAAAAATCCCATAGTGAAATGATTACTATATTATCATTAATATTATAGAATATTATTTTTTAAATTAATTAACCATCATCAAACCTATCATATTTGACTATTATTTTAGAAAATGAAATCACCGTCCATGACATATCTATTCTTGGCCTCCATGGATATCGTATTTTCATTTTCCTTTACATCCATCATGTATGAACAAAAAACCATTTTTATGGCTATTATATTTTAATATTTTTTTTATATTTTTCTTAATATTTTGCAACTAATTATTATTCATAACATTAAATTAACCCAATTTAGTTTGTGATGGTCGGAAAAACAAACAAAAAATGAACCAAACGTTTTTCATTAATACTTTATCTAATGAATAACCATCTTATCATAATATAAAATGATATGTGGTATAATTTAAAATTATCGAATCATATTGATGAATTTTCATTCCACTTTTAGTGTTTTATACCCATTGGATAAGAAAATACATAATGAACCAACCGTCGAAATGATGAAAAAATTGTACCTAAACCCATAACAATAATAAATATTATTAACAATTTGGTGGAAAGTAGTTATATTAAAATAATATATGGGATTATGAATATTAATATGTTTTTATAATAAATTAATGTCACTTTATAAAATATTATATTGGATGATTGAACATGTTTTAATTAAGGAAAACTCAAGGTAAATGAGTTCTGATTAAAATAGATCTTATAAATTTATATTTTGTAACAAAATTGTACCTGAATGTTTTTATGTTGAAAGTATTCATTTTGGTTGGTTATGTTCTGGCTCTTGTGAATTATTTATGATGAAGGGTAGGACCTATCTGTACCTATAATGAATTGATTATGTTTATGTTGGAGGTTGACCATATAGTTACTAAAATTGCATCTTCAATGGTAATACCACAAGGTAGCCACATTGGGTACATCACAAGGTAGCCATGAGGGATACATTGTAAGGTGTATGTAAGGGTTAAAAATAACATGGTTCCTATTATGCATATAATCAAAGGTATGTAAATCCACATGATACTAATATGGTAGTATATATATTCTATATTTCTTATGGAAATATCTTGTTTTTACAATATAACTCTATGATACATTATAGACTATAAGTAAGCCTTTCTTATAAAGTATTTAAAATTTTTATAAGTATTCATGGACTAGTTTTCCCAATAATTTTAATTACCTTACATTGATTTCATGATAATAGAATGTTTTATAAATTTTTCATAGGTTTTATGGATTGGAAACAGAGAATAAAAAGGCAAGATGAATGGAATGAAAAATTTCCATAAAGAGAACTAATGTATTATTAAAAACTTTTATATTATTTATGAATCGTATACTGTTTTATTTGAATCAACTATTTTTATTTTGGGATTATATATATGAATTTTGGTTTAATTTTCTAAAAATAAAAATTAAAATGATATTTGGAAATGTAATAATTTTACTATAGTTAAATTTACTAGAAAATATAATGTTAATGTCTGGGTTCTCGTACTTTAAACCATTATTTCAACGCTTTTTTCGCCACTCATAAAAATTAATAACTATTTTGAATGATATTGGTTTATATATAGTTTATGTTTTTTTGGAATGTTTGGTATTTAACCCCTATAGAAATCTACTTTTTTATTTATAATGTTTTTTCAAATAAGGTGACTCGTTTTTACATTATTTCTTCTTAATTATGGTAGGTTTATTTTTGAGAATCTTTTAATTTTAGAAGTCATTGAATTAGTTTCATTTTAAATTTATTTATTATATTTAATTGAATATATATTATACATAATAAGTGGAATTCATGAATATTTTATGTATTTTAATAAATAGAACAAATGACTTTTTATTGGTTTTATAAACATTTACTGTTTTTTCAGATCCATGTTGTTATAAAAAGGACAAAAGTGAGTGATATAATTAATTTATTTGTTAAATGTATTAAAACATGTTTTCAACCTGAAATAATTAAATTAATATATTCCATGGTGTTATTTGAGGTTGTATAAGAGGTTTATTTTTTTAAAAGATTTCAAATAAATGTTGTTTTCATAATATATTTATTTATATGTTGTTTTAATGTTATTTTTATTATGAATTTTTAATTTTATTGGATTGAAGGGTGGGAATGACATAGAATTCCTTGTAAATTTTAGAAATTTACTACATTACACATTATGAATGTGATTTATATGATGAGTATGAGACTCTTTGCATTGATCCATATTTATTATTTTGAGTGAAATGAAATGTGGGCCTGAGGGGGAAGTTGAAGATTATTTGTAATAAAGATGAGGAAAAAGATGTTATTTATTTTATGGTCATTGGATGCGATGTTTAATTTATGTTTAATTCGTTATTTATAATTAATGTATTGATCATGGTATTAACATGTTTTATCACCACCACTAAATTAATTTCATGCGACCCCTAGATAGTTATATAGAACATATATGTTACACTACATGATTTTACAAGAGAAATATTTTATTCTATAGAGTATATGATATGAAAAAAAAAGTTTATAATAGAAAGTAACACTAAAATATATTATTAATATTCATTATTAACAGATTTAAATATCGTTGATAGGTTTAAATACACTCAACACCTTGTTTGAATGACATAAGATACTCTATTGAAATATTATTATTTAAACATGACCTTCACAACCAAGCCATTAATATGGATTGAATGAATATATATAATTAAGTAATTAAAATAATATGATTTATTTATGTGTAAAAAAATTAAATTGATATATATGTATTACAAATAAGTAAGATTCATTTGAAAGAAAAATATTTTTTTGAATACTAATGTTTTCTGAATGCATGTTTATTCGAGCATTTAGAACATAATTTTAAAATAATTTTCACTAGTAATAGATTATTTATATTAAAAAAATTAATTTTCTTAATCCATATTTACAAATTATCTTTTTTTTAAATATTCTATATATTTCTGAAAAATATTAATTTAAATATGAATAGTAAAAATGGTGATTTTTATTTAAGACAACCATTTTGTTTAAAGTGTTTACAATAAAATATTATATTATAATATTATTTTATAGTAATATGGGTAAAAATATTTTAATTTTTTTAAATAGGAAATTTTAATCAATTTTTTATTTAATTATGATATTAATAAATTTTATACTTATAATAATTTTTACTTTAGAAAATCATTCATTCATCACATATGTAGTTTAATTTTAAATTCAATACCACCACATATAATACATTAATTTGGAAAATGGATTTCATTTGCGAAATATTAATAATTTACATTATCTAATATGTTAAACATAATTTTTTACAATAATGAATACAAAAAATATTAAATAGAATATTTGGGTTAGGTAAAAATGGTTTACCAGGTTGTTAAATATAAGAGATATGTGTTAAAAATGTAATAAATACCTATATATAACCCATTTTAAGGCCACATATCGAACCCAAAATATCTATGGACTTATAATAAACCATTTTGGATTCCAATGGCACAACTAAATGCAAGGGTATCATATACCTTATAATATATTCCATGTTTTTACTCTCCCCCACTTATAAAATTCATTATATACTCCCTTTTTCACACCTAAATAATCCATAATTTTATGAAATTAATTAACATATAACTTTTCTTCTTCACTACCCACATCTATGAGGTCCAATTTTTATTATTAATCAACCCAATAGGCCTAGAGAATCATTATATAGAAGATGTAAAATTATGAAATGTGCATATTTATTTTAGTTCATATTCCACCTCCAAAAAACCATTATCAATTATAAAAATATTACAACACTAAAATATACTATATAACGAGTTGTTATTATGTTGTAAAAATATCACATATCTATATCCACATCAATTAAATTGGATATAAAATTATCAATCATGTGTACTGGGACTACCTCCTAGTGAACTCTTATAATTTTTTTTTCAGCACAACCTTTTTAAGGTGGGTTATGATGATGGATTTGAAATATTTAAATGATATTTATGAAATTATTAAAAAAATTATGCATTATATAACATATACCATATTACTTTTGATTCCATATGTGATATGATAATGTCACTCATGTGTACGGTGGAATATCCACCTTCATAATGATGTGATTTTTTACATAACACATTAGGTGAATGGTAATTACAATAAATTTAATAAATATATCTGATGTTTTTTCTTAAAAATAATTATTTAAATATAACATCTCATCTGAATTAATACCTTAAAATATGCTGGAAAACAAAAACATCACTCATGCCCACATTTGGACTACTTCATCCACACTGCGATGTAAAATTTATTTAATGTCAATGATATATCTTATTAATATAAATTGAATATGTGACAGAAAAATTATTCATTAAAGATTAATAAATATTTTCTCATTTTCTCAATTCATTAAGGAAAATAGAGACAACATTCAAGCAATATTTTGGCATACCATTTCCATAAACGGTGTAATCCATTTGTATCTCTAAATTTAATTTATTACTATAAATATATGTATAATTAATATATAAGATATTTATATAATTTATAAAATTAATGATATGATTCAATGACTAATAAAATCCTATTGAATAAAGATACTGAACTAAAATATATTTAAATAATGAAGCAATTATAACACAAAATAATGAGTTTAGCCAAGAAATATTAAAAAAATGTGGATAAAATACTATAAGTAATATATATATGGTATGTGGAATATCATCATTATTTTATCATTTATTTAAAATAAACTTATGTATATTATATAAATTTATTGAAAACATATCAAACAAGACAAACTTAATGTAACTATTTCTCATCTCACCTTTAATTTAACGTGACATATGCAAAATTCACCACTTATTTCTATTATATATTATATATAATTACACTTTTAATTCATAAATAATGAATATATTAATCCTAACTATATTTAATATTTCATTTATTTTATATATTTTATGGTTATTATAAATTTGATGTTACCAATTTGGTAAAGGTGTATTTTATATAATCTCATCACAATTCATTATTTTTTTCATTCATGTCTCCATATGGGAAATTTTTTGATATTTCAATAATATAATTTTTATATTATTTCATCCTATATTTATTTATTAGATTTTTCATATAGTAATATAATTTTACCAATGTTTAGAAAATTTGTTGATAGATAAAATTTTAATATGATTATCAAACATTATTTATCTCTTTCTTCAATATTCATTTTTATACCAAATCAATTTTTTTTAAAATTTTAATAAATGTTGTTAACCATGTAAAAATATGTATTAATAAAATTTTTACAATTTTAAAATTATTAAAAAATGTTTGGAATTGAATATTGATGCCTTTTTTCAAAACAAGGCCCATTTGGATTTTAATGAAAATTTTAAAGGAATATTTTTTTCAACATATACAACATCAAATAACAGTTATGACTTCATAACCACTAATTCTTATAATTGTTAATTTACATTTTTTATGTTATTTTAATAGAATTTTATAAATAATTTTCAAATCATTGTTTTAAATGGTAATTTTTAATGTGTAAAAGATATTTTCCTCATGAATATTTTAATGAAATTTTATGAAATTTAAATTCATCAAAAACATCAAAAAATATTTATACTGATGATAGTATATGGATATATTTTTTAAGGGTGAGTTCTTGTCAAAAGACCAGAACCGAGAGATTTATTCAAAATAAAAGTGAAGCATACATGTTACATGAGACAGAAAGAGGTCAATTTTCTAGAGTCCCTAATAAATAAAGGTGTCATCTCCAGAGGGAGGCCATTCCTCCAAGTGATCTCATGTTAGACACCCATTTTGGAAAGCCCATCAGCGATTGTATTGGCACCACGATAGGTATGAGTGGCAATAATGTTGAGGCCATCGAGTGCGGTGAGGCAGTCCATCCAACAGGGGGTGAGAGACCAAGCAAGATGAGCATCACCCTTCCAGATGGATTGCACAATAGTATTGGAGTCACTCTCAATCCAGATATTATTCCAGTTGAAAGGAATTTCATAGGAGATGGCGTGAATGGTAGTAATAATTTCTGTCTCCAGCGCAGAAGCAATGTCGCAGCTTCCATAGAAGCATCTGAGGATCTAATCCTAATGGTCTCTGAAAATTCCTCCGCATCCTGAAAGTTCAGGGTTTCCTTTCGAGGCTCCGTCCACATTAACATTAATCCATCTAGGTGGAGGTGCCTTCCAGAATACATTAATAGTGTAGTGTAGCTTCAAAAAATTACCTTTGACACCAATTCAGCGAAGGGTTTCAAGATCTAGGACAGAATTGTCACAATAGCCTTTTTGGATTGTGGCCGCCTCTTTTATAGAAAGAAGAATCCTCATTTTACCTAAATTAATATTTAAATAGTTATTGTTGAAAAAATAATCATTTCTACCATACCATAGAATATGCAGAAGCTCCGCAATAGCAGTAAGAAAGAGATTATTGATTTGGGGAGACCTCGGAAACTCCAACATTCTTTTCAATGGTGAGAAAATAAATGTGTCTAAAAGCAATCTACACTATAAAAGGTCAAAGATGTAATGCCAAAGGGCCATAAGAGTATCACGACATAAAAAAAGATGATTAATTTCCTCTCGATGTTGATTAGACAATCGATATTTAGAACAACGATAAAATCCATAAGATTGCAAGAAAACATCAGTTGGGATTTTTTGATGAGCAATATACCACATGAGCATAAGACAAGAGGGCTTGATCCAGGCTTTATTGAATTTTGAAATCCAATTAAAATTTTCATCCTCATTTGGAAAATTATGGTAATAATATTTTTTTAGAATCCAACGGGCCATTAGGAGCAGGTTCCCAAACCAGAAAATCCTCATTGGAAGTGAAATAATAATTATCAACAATCTCCTTGATAGGATCCGAGAGTTGAGAACTAGAGGAATTCATCATATCCCTGATAGAGCAGTTCGTGGGATTAGAGGAGAAAGTATTAGGAATCTTCGATATGAGGGGGGAGTCAGCCCAGTTATCAAAATAGAAATTTAAAGAATAATTCTTATTAACAAGCCACCTAGAATTTTCCAAGATATAGTGAAAAGATGCTTTGATTGATGTCCAGATAGAAGAAGTCATGTAATGAAAAGAACCATATTTAAGCTTATCAAGGAAAGGAGTTTTGAAGAATATCATGGAAAGAGAGTTATTATGTATGAGAGACCATGTGAGTTTGGCTTGAAGAGCCTCATTAAAGGTTTTAAGATTCTTAATACCAATGCCTCCATTTTCAATGGGTTTACAACAAGTAGCCCAAGAGACTGTAACCAATTTTCTATCTAGAGTACTTCCACTCCAGATGATGTTTATTATAGTAGTACTTATCCATTTAATCAGAACCAAATTCCATTTGTAGACCATCATGGAATAAACCAGCTTAAAGACAATGGTGGATTTTCCCAGGAAAATTATTCCAACCATTGAAAGGGATTTTCCTTTCCAGGAAGAAAATTGATTCTGTATATCATCTACAATGTGTTGAAAATAACAATCTTTGGAATGACCCACGAAGATGGGGACACCAAGGTAAGTGAAAGGTAATGTGCCTTCCTTAACCCCTAATACATTGGTGATAAGAGTTTTCCTATTAGAGGGGAAATTTTTACCGAAGTAAATGAAATATTTCTGCCAGCTAATATACAAGCCAACGACCTCCTCATAGGTTGAAATGATGAATTTAAGTTTATTGATATTTCTTTTATCTCCTTGTAGGAAGAGAATAATATCATTAGCATAGAGAAGATGTGAGGGAGCATGAAGATTTCTGGAAGTAATAATAGGTTTGATTCTACCTTGCTCATCATTGAGGGAGAGTAGTCTGCTAAGGTAGTTTTTAGTAACAGATAAATTGATAGTATAGATCAGGTCACCTTTTTTGACTCCTATGGAGAATTTCAAGTATCCCCTAGGTGAACCATTAATAATGATAGAGATATTGGCTGAGTGGAAGATGTTTTTCATTTTACTGACAAGTGAATCATTAATTCCAAAACTATAGAGAACATTAAAGATGGTATAAGGATATATTGTATTTATATCATCATTATTATCTTATTGGATTTTTATTATCAGTTTTACTAGGGATTTAATTTTTTTTCCATTCATAATTTTCTGGATGGATTATTTTTATGTTAATTGAAATGGGTAATTATTAAAAATTTATATGAATGTTTTTAAAAAATAATGTTCATATTGATTTGGTATCACCACATTCATATGAGGAAAGCATTATAATTAGTGTGTGATGAGTGGGGTCCATTTATTGGTATCCACCCAATGTAGTAATAGGTCTTAACAGAGAATTTATTTGGCCATGTTAGATTGGATTTTACAAAATGATTATTACTTTATTGTGTAAGGTCTTGATAGTATGATTATAATTTCTAACATTATTCATTCCAATAATATGACATCATTTACCACATTCCACGTAATTATTTAATTATATATAATATTCAATGATATGTTCCATGTTAATTTGATAATTTATATAGATTTATTTTAAAATCCCTTAATTTAACCATATTATACTCTATTTACAGATTAAATTAAATTTGTTATAGTTATTTACCATTACATAGTAATTATTAATATTTAACCAAGGTAGATTATACTATATGATTACTATTATTGATCATCAATTCTCACCACATTTATATATTTTATTTTTCCTAGGATTTCATGATGTATTTTGTGACTGATATGTATGGATAAACTATGGAATAATCAATCTATCAGGGAAAATAATTTGGGTAATTTTTTACAATTATTAATTAAATTAAATATATATATATATATATTATTTACTAATAGAATACTAGGTCTTTCAAGATGAGATTCACTGTATTATATTCCAATTTTATAATTTTACCCCATGCTCTAAGATATTGTTGTTAGGGTCTTTATTATTTTTATTAGAGGTTATTTAGTAGAAAAATTTAAAAACTTGATATAGTAAAAGATTTATTAGAGAATGAAACCCTATGATAAACATTTATAATAATTATAGAAGAAATCCGAAAAAATATTTTTTATATTATATTTATTTTCAAAGAATTAAATCCATGTATTGATAAAACATGTGTTTTTAGTTGTTCAAAAGATGTACTTAGGGGTAATTAAAATGATGATCGAATGATTGGACTGACTTAAGAATTTCTGGTACATTAAAATGGGCCATATTCCACACTTGGTTTAACAGTCCTCAAGGATATGCATTTGATAATTCATGTTTTCTTTAAAAAAAATTAATTTTTTAAAAATATATTTATGATTTGAAAACATTTCAAAAGAAATCATTTATTTAATTAAAATAAAATCAATTCCTAAATTAATCAATTTATGTTATATCCTTTAAATGTATTGGGATTATAATTTATGTTTGATAATGATATGATATAATATTTTTTATTACATTGATTATAAATGACTCTTAATAGATGTAATTTTAACAATATTAGTACACATGATCTATTTATGGATATCAATAATGTGAAATATAATGAAGATGGATTTCGATATTCTGATAGAACTGAAAAAAATAAAACCATATTGAATAAATTAATTGTTATTATGATTAATAACCTTACAGATATTGAGATGCATGGTAATCAGTCCTGGGTATTACCATTCTTGAAAACATTATGTTTCAGTAACAACTATCTTTTGATATTTATATAAATTATTTGTTATCATGGAAATGGTTTTGTTCTATAAGAATGGTATTGTTATCTTTTGAATGAATTGAAATGAAAAATGCTTCTTGGATGTATATCATTTATTTAGATATGAATAAAAATTCATTTATTTATAATTATGATAATGAAGTAGAAACAGAAAATAGAAAATAGAAGAATTTTATGATTCACTTCCTGGAAAAGTATTTTCCTCACCAGAAATGAGTTGATAGGGAGAGACAATAAATAAAATAAAGAAAAAAAATAGAAAAATTAGTTTCTATGTATGAATATAAAAATTAAAAGTTTATATAGGAATTATATAATCTACATATGTAATCCAATTTGATAATTGGAACATTCATGGATAGGATTAGTCTAATTATATAATCTCTATTAGTCTCTCATTCATTCCCACCATATGAAGAAATTGTATCATTTTGTATCATGTAAGATAAGTAATTATATATATTGTATGGATTAAAAGTTAATTAATAGAATAATTTAACAATAGGGGAAATATAGATAAATTTAATTTGGAAATATAGTATTTTCCTCAGGTGATAATTGTAGAAATAGGATGTGTGGTACTTTCTTCAAGGATAAGTGATTTTAATCTTATTGAGGAGTGAAATGCCACAAATAAACAGGATTTAAAGGTATATAATGATTTTTAGAATTTTCAATGATTCAATTGTATGGTTATATGGAACTATAAAGATTAATTCTCCAAGAATCAATGAAATATACCATAGAATAATATAAGGGATCAAAGTCAATCATTTTCTATTACTACTATTAAGGTGGAATGATTTAATATCTTGTGAATATAGATTCAATAAATTTGTTGTTTGATTATTTTATCAACAATATTATATTAATATTAATGATGAAATGTACCAAACATTTAGTGTAATAGTTTTTCTGGAACGGTTTTAGAACATTTGTGGAATGATAAAAATGACCAAGAAAATTGATTTTGTGGGAAAGTTATCTTCTTGTAAAACAAATTATTGGGGGGATATAACCATTAATATATTCCAAAAGATGATATAAAAAATTATATAGATATGTTTTTGGAATAGTTTTTTTTACCTTTCAATTGTTTAGTGATTTGATGTTTTATGTTATCTTTATTGGACAATACAGCGTGTTTTAATTTATAGAATATATTCGAAAACATCACGTTTTATTTTTTGGGAAAATTCGTGTTGTCATTATGTTTTTATGGGTAAAATTATCCTAAAATAATTTGAATTTCACATTAAGGTCTGCATTATATTATCTATGGAATAGTATTTTGATTTAGTGATTTTTTGGATATTTATTTTGTTAGGATGTATTATGAATTATTATTAAGGTGAAATATATATGGAATATAATATATTGAAATTTTGGTGATATTAAATAAATTTTTCTAAATATTTTAGTATTTTGATATATATATATATTAGGAATTATTTTCATTAATTTATTTATGTAATGTTATGTTTAATTATTATTTTTTTTACTTTATAGAAAAATTCTAACTAGATTTTAATTTCATAAAATAATAGATGAAGTTGGAATTGACCAAATCATAGCCAATGTATGAATTTTTTTTATTTTTTAGTGTTCTATTTCATTAATGGTAATAGAATTTCATAAATATAGGAAAATAATATTGAATACAAATTTTATCCTAGTAACCTCATTTATGACAATAAAAGGGCCCCACAAATAATTTCATATTTGGGAGTTGGTGGACATTAAGATTTCTTAATTATTAACTTTGTTGTGATCAATTATCTCTTTCACTCTCCATAGATATTTACAATTTCCTTCAACGTTCATATCTTTATTTCCCAAAAACGATCCCCTATATGGTTACCAAGTGATGAATTATTATGGATAACCTTCGTACTTTCCTATATCACTTATATAAATGATGTTTTATTTAGAATTTTTCAATTTATGGTTTAAACTAATGTCTTTTCAAATTTAAAAACATTTTTTATTTAGAAGAAGATTAAATTTTAAAGGAATGATGTATTTAAGGTGGGAGAATGTAACACCCTATGATTTGAAAAGATGAACATCGTATTAGATAGCTTAAATAACACAAATGAAACATTACTAAAAGATAATGAAACACCCCAATACATAATGTTGTATTTATTTTGAAATGAATTATATCCCTTTAATAGCTTTCAATACACTAAACACTAGGTTTGATTGAAACACTATATTCAATTATTGTATTATTATTTAATCATGACCAATTTGATTTTAACGTTATGTTAGTGGTTATGAATGTTAATAAATAAATTTTAGAAATTATATAGTTTACAAATAAAAAATCAGCTAGATATCTATTAATTAAAAATATAATATGAATGATTTTAAAGAAAATGAATTTTCTCTAAAAACTAGATTTATTTAAAAGTTGGTATAGTCAAGATTTGTGAAATTATTTTGAAATTAATTTCTAAAAACTAAAAAAAATTATTTAAAAAAACACATAATTATTGAAAAATAAATGGGAAAATAATCTCTTCGTGAATTTTTAACAATTTTATGAAATGAAATGTTTTTTTTAAATGGTGAAAGATAGTGATTTTAATAGAAAATAATTATTTTCTTACATTAGTTAAAATGTTAAATTGTAGTCAAAATATGTATAAAATTTATAGCAGTATAATATAATTGACATCAACTAATTTACATGACTGGAATCAATTTTATATATAAGATATGGACATTACAATATTGTGTGCTATTGTGAGGTTTCACTTTGAAAATTTGATTTTTCATCACATTTGTGGTTTTTTAAATTGAATTCTAATAATTAGTTTAGTTTTGAGGGGAAAATTTCCATATTACGAATCAAAATAATTGATATGATAAAATAATGATAAATTATGTTTTTAACACAATAAATTGTTATGATTGTCAGAATTTATTAACACTATTAATATGAATATTTGTGTTCTTAGTGGGATAAAATATGATGATAAGGTTTAAAATTAAATTAATATTTCTCCAAAAACAACTTTATGGATATGTTTCAGCCCTATAATCTCTATGGTTTGGTGAAGATCGATTTTATATGATTTTTTCATGATAAAAATGTCAGTATCAGATTATTAAAGGACACATCTAGTAAAGTAAACACTTGTGCTCAGAATATGATTATCTATTTAATATTTCTTTGTGTTTCCTCTACCATAATTATTAATGGACACACCTAGAAACATCCCGAACCTGGGTGTCACTATATTTGGTGCCCTGATTCAAATTAAAAGATAAGTATAGGTTCCTCTCCCAGTACTCTATTGGTTGAATACAAGGTGTGAATGTCTAATGTGACACATGAATATACTATTCACTCTTTATTGGAGTAATCTACTATAGATTGAAAATTGTGAATAGTATAAGAATATAAACAAAAAATATACATTTCCATCCATTTCTGAAAACTGTGTATAAGCCTAAAACCAAAAAAATATCTCAGTTCATATAGTTCCTTATCCAATTAAAACCAAAAAATAATGAAATCCCAATGAATCCAAAAAATCAACCATGGATCTATGTTTGGATCCCTCATCCATGAAAATACCAAGCCAAAAATAGCAATTTGTCATAAGTACTTTTCCAATTTTCTAACCTACAACCATGTAGTTTACTATGGTACCCAATGATAGCTTAATAAGTTCATGGGTAATAATAAATGTCTCACCAATGATGGTTTCTATAGAATATCTTGTCAAAATAGATAGTTTGTAATGGAACATAATGAATATAAAAATATAGAGTTTATAAAAAATGTGACATTTGAAAATAATATTGACTTTATCCACTTCCATTATATGTTAGATGGGTTTTGAATTTCATCAATTATAACAAGCCCAATGTCGAAAATACAAAAATATTAATAAGGGAAGAATTAAATCACCTTATTTCACTTGGGATAAAAATTAATCAAACCAATACATAACACATAACATAGAGCCTCAGTATAGGTAGTATCATCAATTAAAACTATTAGGGCCATAATACATAATTCAACTCACAAACCCTTACATTTCAAGGGTGGGGTTTATATCCTCATTCTAACTAGACCCTTGGGAATAGAACCACAATTCAGTACCCCACATACAAATAATCCATGTGCACATTCTTCTATAAAAATTATAAACTTATATAAAAAAACTAATATAACACTTTCATCATTTAAAATAATAGTTCATTCAACACATATACAGTCTTCAAGCCATATCCTATTTCAAAATTTCCATTTACATTCCATGATTCATTTAAAACATTATTAATATACCCTACCCCCTTATTCTATATTATTAACTAAAAAATTATCAATATTTAATTTTCATTGATCATTTTATTACATTGATCTAATTATCATGCGATCTATCACATAACTAGTCAAATCCACAGTTGACATTTGGAATCAATGTCCAAATAGTGACCCAACCTATGAGTGGCCATGAAACTATTCTGATAAACTTTTAGCATTCCATGGGGATTATGAGTGTATTAATTCAACATTTAACCAATAAATTTATCATTTATAACAAGGATACCCAAATAGACAACTCAACAATATAAACACAAAAACATGTACACTTAAATAAATTATAAATACTATCGTATATAAGATGTAGACCACCTACCTCAATTATTAATATGAAAACTATGTTATCCTTTTCCTTTGATTCAAACATAATCACCCTTTAAAAACTCAACCATGTATCTAGTAGAAATATACTGTTTTTGGGAAACAATAGTAGAAGAAAAACACAACAATCCCAAATTTGGAACAGAGATGGAAGATAAGCATTATATTCTACTAGGGCTACAATATACATATTATAATTCTTTAAAAAAACATATAAACAAGTAAGATTGATCAATAAGAAGCTTTATAGTATTTTAATCTTCACTTAAACTATTGGAAGAATAATTTAGTAGAAATATGAGTTACAACACTTAAGGACCAAGGGGAAAATTTAAAATACCACACTATTAATGGGGCACATGGTTTTGGGTGAAAGGTTGTCCAAACCATGAACCAACTGTGTTCCACCCTCTGTACAAGAGTGGGAAAGGATGTATGGAATTCTGGGGTTCCATCAAGGATTAAAAAACATGCATTGACCAAACATGATAGATAAATCCATGCCCACATGATTTTGTCACATCGTTTTTTTGTTTTCATAAACCTTGTGTCCATCCAATAGGAAATCATTGTTTTGGAACATGGTTAATCATAATCACTCTGCAATTGTGAAACATGATTTTCATGCCCCACATTCCTTTTATTCCATTCCTTGAACCATAAGAATTCCCCAGAGATTCCCTATAGAATAGTAAAATAATTCAGTAATATTTTTATGATATTTATCCAAAAGAGTAAAAAAAAATATTTTTTATTAGGTATCTAGGATCTTAAAACCTCCCACACATTATAAATAATCATTCATGAGATGTATTAAAAACCACCACTAATATTCCATGGTAAAATGACCTACTCACTCAGACTATATATCAGTGTTCATATCCATTGTCTCTTACTGAAAATTATTTTACTTATATAACACATGATCTTGACTAACAATATTTTCCTCTAATACTTTCTCACTACAATCCAAAATAAAGTCCAGATTCTCCTCAAACGATGTATTATCCTCAACCTCGATATCATCAACATTGATCACATGAGATGGGTTAGGGTGAAACTATAAAAGATATGATAGATAAAAAAATTATTCATTAGACAATAATTATGGAAAATATCCCATCAGTATTGTAAGAACACAAATCTTATTTTCCATTATGCCTTTATTTTATGGTTGTTTTTTATAAAAAGATGTGTTTTTGGAAATTTTAAGAGTACATGTCATGTAATTATAAGTACACATTGTGTACCTGGTTTCTGTAGGTAGACATGTGATGGCCATGCGACAGCCAAGCACATGGTCATGTGGGGTGACCTGGAGGTCACCTATAGCGGCAGATAGTTAAGGCAAGTATACACCATTAACTTTTAATGAATTCACCATGTATTTTATTTTCATTTCAATAAATAGAACGTGGTCACGTCTAATCGACAAAACACCCTTCTTCTTGACTTATCCCACCTAGGAGCCTATGTTGTCGGTGATTCTTCACCGAGCCCCCGACTCGACATGCAATCTATGAATTGATCGTTGATGATTCCATTGGAATCGACATGGTCTTCTCTTACTTCTTTTAGTTCCTTATTCCTTGAATCATCTTCTTGCACCAGTTTCACATGATTGACTGTTTTTTTCATTTTTGTAGATCTAAGACATTATTGGAAGATTCAAGGCATGAGGCTCGCGTACTTTCAAGAGGGTTATCAGTTCATGATTAACTTCTTACTTGATATGTGAAATTTAAGGAAATTGAACTATAGAATTGATTACTTTTGAGCACATCATTGATTACTACTTCTTTTTTCTTATATCCTTCTATATATATTCACTAACTATTAGGTAGATATCATTGGGTGGTTGGCTACATATATTTGCCTCTCACCCTAATTTTGTCATGTTTTGAGGCACAAACAGATTATATTGTTGTAGGTATTGATAGTGGAAATCTCTATTCTACTTCAAGTACTTGATTGTCATGGAGCTGGGGAGAATGGGACCAATATGAGGCTTGTGATCATGTTGGAGTTTATTTTTTTTCCTTGTACTTTTGTTTAGTACGTTATTGTAGTATTGGGACTTATTTGTATTCTTTCCTTGAAATATGTATCATGCATCATTTTTATATGTGCTCCAGTTATTTATTTCTTTCATTATTCTGGTATATACTATTGTATGGTATTATTATTTCCTCTGCTGTTGTAATCTATTTATTTCCATTGTGTTACTTTGAAAATGAGGGAATAATTTCCCAACAATCTCACCCATGGACCTTGCTTCTAGTTGGAAGCCTCTGGCATTTGGGAAAATTCTCTTGAGGCCATGTGACCAACTGCGTATGGGGCACCTCTAGGCGGCTTCTGGAACCGGGGTGTGACGTCGTGCATCCTTTTTTCGAGAAGGAACTGTTTTTATTAAGTACACGACGTGTATAGTAGTTAAACACCTTCTAATGTATGTACATGTTGTGTAGTGTCTAACTGTGTCGCTGTCTATGTCAGAAGATACATAGGGATGATAAATATTTTGTTGGATATATCATGTACTGAATTTACACGTCGTGTTGTAGATACTGTGAATCTGGCCATGTGACTAACGACATGGGTATATGAAATAATTTCAATAATTACACATCGTGTGGTTATTGAACACACCATGTTGGGTCAGCTGCATAACTAGTCATGTGACTAACAACACCGGCCACAGAAGTTTGTCTAGTACACACTGTGTCTGGCACAAACACACAGTGTAATCTAGTTCTAGGGGAACTGTTTTTGTTAATCATGTAAAATATCTTGGGCAGCAGAACATGTCAAGTTCACTTCTTGTCTTGGGATAACATGCCATGGGTATGGGGTGTTACACGACCTGGGATGGAAGGAGTACACACCCATGTGATGTAATAATAGAACACGATGTGTCGTGGTTGTACATGTCGTGTATTTCTATTTTGAAAATATTGAATGTTTTCTTTATCATGTTCCCTTATTGAAATTATATATTTATATTTTTTGTTGTTGTAGAGAGACTTGGGCTTTGAATCTATTCTTCTATTGATGTATGGATGTTGGACACTTGTTTCGGGACAAGAACGACTAGTGTACGACAGTGCAATGAGTTCCCTCTATAGTATGGTGGGTGTCACTACTTATGGGACCTCTACATCTTTGTGATGATGAGTTGTGATGTTATTGTAGGAATGGACTGGTTAGTTCCTCTCCAGGTTGTTGTCAACTACTACCACCCTAGGTTGAGTTTCACATCACCAGAGGGCGGATCGTTTCTTCCTATTGTCGAATGGGATGTCCATCCAAGAAGAGTGGGACCCGAGCATTATGGTTTGGGAGGCGTTCCATCCAAGATTTCTATTATATATTTGTATGACTAGGGTGATTCATAGATAAAAATACTTCTAATGGTGGATCTCTTCCGAGATGTCTTTCTAGAGGACTTTTTAGGTTCGTCTCTAGAGTGAGATGTTAACTTTTCTCTTGATCTTGTGCCTGGAGTGGCACTGGTTTCCATTCCTCCTTATTAGATGGCTACACCAGAGTTACAAGAGCTCAATAATAACTTTGAATAATTGCAGGAAAATGATATTATCTGACCCAGTGCTTCACCTTGAGGTTCACCTATCCTGTTTACAAAAAATGTGGACAGTAC
Organism: Viscum album; assembly: GCA_963277665.1. Lineage (NCBI taxonomy): Eukaryota > Viridiplantae > Streptophyta > Magnoliopsida > Santalales > Viscaceae > Viscum > Viscum album. The sequence continues at coordinate 1,311,354,180 of OY728126.1, read as the reverse complement.
CCTTCGAAATTCAATAGATTATTAGATGTTGATCCATTTGACACTCATGAACCGATAACCCATGAAGAGGATTGATGATCAATTTGATCAGATTCAAGGGGCCTGGGTGTTCTCGAAAATTTACCAGATATATGGATACCATCAGTTGTGCGTTAGACCATATAATATACCTCTTACTGATTTTTGACGTAGGTATTGTCTATACAAGTATGTGGTTAAGTTGTTCGGTCTCACTAATGTGCCAACAATTTTATTGAAACTGATAAACTGAGTGTTACATCCATACTTGGATTATTTAGTAGTAGTCTTCATAGATGATATATTGATGTACTCTCACACTTGACACGACCATGCGACACATCTTGAGATTGATTTGAGTACACTGAGAGAGCATCAATTATATTCTAAGATATAAAAATTCAACTTTTGGATGGACCAAATTCACTTTATAGGTCATGTAATATCATATATAAGAGTATCAGTAGACCTTGTGAATGTGAGAGTAGTAATCTCCTAGGAGATTCCGATGAGCGTCTTTGAGGTGTGGAGTTTTCTAGGGTGGGCTAGTTACTATAGATGTTTCATATAAGACATATCACACTTATAAGCACCACTTACGGGCCTGACAAAGAAGGGTGAGAAGTAATTTTTGTTAGATTCATGTGATTCAGCCTTTCAAGAGCTGAAAGGGAGGTTGGAATCAGCCCCGATACTAGTATTTCCTACTTTATGAAAGTTCTATATGAGTACAATGATGCATGATGTAATCTGCTTGATTTAGTTCTTTTTTAGGTAGAAGGGGTCGTTGCGTACGAGTCTCGGTAGTATAGGAAACATGAGAAGAATTACCAGATGAATGATCATAAGTTGGATGCACTTGTTCATGACTTATGCTGTTGGATACACTACCTATTGGAAGATCATTTTTTTGTTTTCACTGTCTATATTAGTCTCAAGTATATCTTCAATCAGCATGATCTAAATCTGAGACAGTGAAGGTTGGTAGAGTACCATCAATCCTTTGACTTTGAGATGGACTACATGCCAGGAGAAGGAAATGTAGTTACTACTGCGTTGATTAAGAGTTGTCAGATACAAGTATTTAAGGAGGAGAGAAATGAGTGAAATCTTATACCACTTTTCTTTGAGATGTATTTGGAGTTACATGAAATAGAGGGTCATATAACAACCCTTCTTTTTATGACACACTTAAACCTGATTTATTAAATATAAACTTCACTTAATACAATATAGAATATCTAGAGTTCTAGTGTCCATGGGGATTATGAACATTTCAAAATATATTAGATCATAAAACACACATCAACATTAATGAAAACATAATTTACATTACCACTATATTCCCTCATACTTAACATTTCATAGGATAACCCGAGGACATGCATAAGAAAAGGGTGAGTTATAAAGCCCAATAATGGAATACAAATGAAATAACATGAGAAATAAAATTCATGTTAGAAAATAGGAATATCAATTTACCACTAGAGAAACATGAACATAATGGAATTATAAATCATGATAATCATAACATGGAAATGTGGCAGCAACACTTAACATATAATTAGCATGGGCCAATGCTCATAGCACATGGAGCATGAGTAGACCATCATTGCACATGAAGCATGAGTAAAAACTCATTTCAATTAAATTATCATGACTCAACACCCATTTCACATGAAATATCATGATACTATACATTACCTAATGCATTTGATCACTTTCAGGGAACACCATTCTTAAACATTTCATTTCATGCACAAGTGTGCCACATGGATCATATAAGATGGAATCAATCTACATCATAAGTCATTCCATTATTAAGAAATGTGGAATAGAAACATTAGAGTAACATTAAATATGTATATGTGAATAATGGTTAATACCATTGATAGAGACTTGGGTATGGTATTCACTACACAATGATTTTGTCATAGAAAAATGCAGGGTAATTTCGGAATCATAACGGCGTGACATAAGGATTCATGAAAATAGTTTATGAGATAGAAAAGGGTGTCACATCATATATAAATGAAATGGACAATAAGGGGGATATATATACATGTCCTAACCAACGCAATGGAATTTAGATGCATAATAGAAAATAAGTACATGGATGTAAAAGAGGAGAGAGAAATCCATCATGGAATTTCGGCATGGTAACAGGTGTACATGGGAGGATTTAATGAGACACAAATGGGTATCCTATCATCCAAACATAAATAGATCAGTATAGGGGAGGTGTGAAATCATACATCAAAATTTGTAATTGAAAACAAAAGGGCATAAAAACGTAATGAAAATTTGAAACAAAAATGATAATGTATGATTTCCCTTACTTTGATGTGTTATCTCAAAGGCTTTGGAGAGGCTTGATAGAGGCTTCTTGGGTGTTTGGGGCACGTTTGGAGGACTATAGAGAGAGGAGGGCAGGGGTTGGTTGAACTCCAAAGGCTTTGAGTGAAGAGGAAGTCGGAGCTTGGGTGGGTTTATATTGGAAAATAGAGGGAATTATTTATTTTTTAGGTTTCAGACATCTCACATTAAACTATTCTATACCACATGAATTCTATATTCATTTATTTTTAATATTATGGAAATGGAAAATAAATGATACATAGCTATATTATTATTGAATTATAATATAATATGATATATAAATTACATATTTTCATTAACACCATCCATTATTCATTTTAGGTATGGCATGAACGAGTCATATAAATTTGATGGGGGCGGTGGTCTGCACTTTATCAAATGAAATTATCATATTTACTGATCGTCAAAAACATAATGGAATGTAACTTTTGAAAAGAGGCTACCTCTAAAAAGTGTAACTCTTCTTTGATTGGGGCTAAAATGATTTATTTAATTAAAATATATCAATTGTAATACTTATAAGAGGAATAGATGGATCTTGGGAGCTTATTTAAGAAGAGTTTGGATGAGCCAAGGGGATAGAGATGTGTGGTTTAATGGTGAAATGTGATTCCCTTTTATTAGAGGGAGGATGGGAAATTTAGGAACACCATGAGATACTATTTTTTTTATAGAATAATTTTTTATTTCAAATGGTCCCAATGTCCTTTATTTCAATGATAAGATGTTTTTGGTCAAAATACTCTCAACAAATAGGTTTTAGACAAGTCAAGGTCTCAAATTTATCTTTATCTTTTATATTGTAACCTTAGTTTACAAATTTGACTCTTACCATGTATTCTTGTATACTCATACTATATGGTTAATATGGTTACTATAATCTTCCAATCAAACCTCAAGTCGTTCATTAATGACATGATCAGTATTATCTATTTCATTTTGGAAGATATAATATTTGTAGGACTATTATATGATGTAATAAATTAGAATTTGTTTTAAAAACTCATTTCTGTCAATTGTTATACTATTGATATTATGAATTTTATTAAAAAAATTCATATCAAATGTTTTTTTCCAACCAACGTCATTAATTCAATTATAACAAGTCATAAGAATCTATAAAATTATTTTATGACATAAAAAGTTTTAATATAAAGTTATTTTTATATTTATAATCACATTTATTTAAATCATTCAATAATAAGGTAAGAAATAAATAATTATTGTTTCATTAATATATTATTTTTTATGATCTCTAAAAATTAAAAATGAAATACCGTGATGTGGTAAATCATTTTATCTTTATAATTAATAATTATTGTCATAATGATCACTTATATAACCGCATATAAAAATTGTTTTTCTAAAATAATCATGTTTATTTTTCATTTTTCACTACTTTTAATTATTTCTTTTAAAATTTTGTTTTCATTTCAATGTTACTCCATGATGCACCAAAATCGACTAAAAAAACCATGGTCCGACATATCCCATTAAATAGTATTATGACACATGTTATGGTAGTTTAATATTATTATACTATTATTTCTTCCCCTTATTTAGTAGATTTACCCTTTCACCACACTAAATAAAATAATTACTAAAGTTATTATTCATAATGTCTAAATTTAAATTGTACGTATATACACAATTATGTAATCATTATTCCAAATATGTAATCCATATTTTCAAAATCAAAACACAAAATTTTCATTAGGTAATTTAAAATTAATTCTCATTGTCAAAACAAAAAAAATGTGTTTTTATGAAGAAAAACCTACGAAATGATCGACATGTGTTTATATCCAATTCAAACATGAAATTATATCAAATGATAAAAATTATAATAAATGGTAAAAATATAATTTCATTACACTTTAAATCATATTAAATGTATTATTTAACTATATAAATAAATTAGATTAAATGGATTTTTTGAATAAATATTCATTATTTGTCACTATTCTATAAAAATGAACATTATCAAGAAAAAACCAAAATTTCATCCCAAATAAGTTTTCATGTCCCACATCTAAAGAAGAATATCATTTTCTTAAATAGAACATATAAGAGAGGAAAAAACTATTTTTTAAATGGGTTCTCCATCAAAAGGTGTTAAATCGGCCTTTTAATGAATATTAGAGTATTTCATTCTTAAAATCATATTCATTCTTATTTTATGCCACTAAAATTTATTGGATAAATGAAAAGAATTTAAAAATTGTGTATAATCATAAAATGATGAGTTTTGTTAATTCCCAAAAATACAACGGCTAGGTGTTAACAACCATTTAAAAATAATAATATTATTTTCTTATTTTCTGGTAGAACTAAATGTTGTGTGAAACGTAAGATTTCAAAGTAACCAGTTGATGGTTGTTGAGTATGCTATCGAAAAAAGAATCCCATTTAATTTAAAAATAATACCATATTCATAAATATTATTATAAATCAAAAAAGTGTTATTCTATAAATACCTATGTCATTACATCTTTCCCCGCTTTAAGAAATGGCATCCTCAATGTTTTAAAAATGGGCTTGAAAACATCATTCTATGTCCCATATCAGAAAAAGAGTCAATTGAAATATCACTTTAAAAGAAATAAAGGGAAGTAAAATTGTAAACCAAGATATCCAATAAAAGGATTACATGTAGGAAAACATGGATATAGAAGAGAAACTATCCATTATGTTCAGATAAAGAGTGATATAAAACATGATTAGGAGAGAGTTAACCCCCAAAAATTCAAAACTATTGATACATTAAAGGATATTTTATTCCCCAATTGTAAATTTAAATGAACAATGTTTTTTTTGTTTTATGTTCATTTTAATAATTTTGCATAATTTATTTATTAGATTGATTGTGAACATATGTTAGTATACATACATATGAAGTAATGTTTAATCCTTTAATAAATTTCTACCACAAACACTTCTTTTCTCCAAATGATGAGTATTAAAGATGACTTACTCACACCTAATGTGCTAAAATCAACTTCTAGAAAATCCCATAATCCACAAAAGATGAACTACGAATTTCTCATATCGTAAGAAATTATCCGAAACCAAAACAGTTATTAAAATATCAGATAATACCTCAAATAGAAAAATCATTTATGAGGATAAAGACTACTATTAATCTCCATAATTCAATAGTATTACAAAAATCTAGTATAAACCATTCAAAAAACAATTTTCATTAAAATTATTCAATATAATCCAAACTATGATCTAAAAAACTAAGAAAAATTTTATCATATATTATTACATGATAAATCATAATATTTATCTCCAAATAACATCGATTTCCCTTAATGTCTTACAATGAAAATTAATTAACCGAATCACATATTCTCTAATATAAGTTAATCATTTCTATAAATAATCAAATATTTATTAGGCCACTATAAAAAATTTTATTCTTCAAAAACAAAATTCCTCTATCACTACTAAATTGAAATCCCATAGTATTTTATTTTCATTAGGAATATTGTGTTCCCAAAAGAGATAAAAGGTTCCTAATTAACATTTATCACCTAATCAAAAAATAAATTTCCTATAATAAGGATATCAATTTGGCAAAATATAAGATCAAAAATTAACTTATTATTGATCCATTAAACCATTTAACTGAAACTAATTATTTCTACTAACCAGGGTATTTATGTTGGTTAGTGGTAAGTGATAAATCATAGATTCACTTTGGTTGCAGGTGTGATTACTATAGATTTTTCTGACACGATGGGTTGTCACACGATCTGTATGTCTTCCTTTCATAAAAAAATATATTATTATAACATTCAAAAAATGAGAAAAATATCTTAAAAATAACAATAACATGTTTTAACCTCAAATACCATCTCACACCTTTAATTTTTATCCCAATAAGTAATAAAATTTTATTGCATCAAATTCAAGTATCATATAGAACCAAATGGTTCATTATAACTATATTTTATAATAAAAGATAATTATTCCACAAATATAATTTTCACATAACAAATATCATGGATATACATACAAGAGAAAATTCTTCCAATGTAATCCCATCAAAAAAGAGCATTCATAATTTTAATCATTTCATCATCTAGATATCAAACATAACTCTTGAATATCTAAAAAGTATACAATTTAATCCCCAAATTGTCTTTTTGTTCCCTTAACCATTTTTTCCTACTTATTCTATAATACATTTTTCCTAAAAAAATCAGGAATCATCTCGTATGATTCAATAATATCAAAACAATAGATAAAAAATAATCCATACATTTCATAGGACATGGAATGTTTCCTCATCCTGAATTGGAATGGCATTAGGTATTGGTATACAAATATTTGTATGGTCCTGCATATCCAATTCCCAACCCTTCTTCATAGGAAATATAATTTCATATTGACCATATACACCACATTTAAAACATTTAATTGATCCCTATGAAGGAACTTCTTTCCCTTTCCTGGAGTCAACTAGATGTTTCTTTTTTTCATGGATGTTTATAGATTTATGACCTTTGTTACCACATCTATAACATCATCCCATTCCTTTGAAGAATGTTCCTTTGATTTCCATTCCACATCCAATAAACAATGGTTTTTTTAATTTACATACCTTTATGATTATTACCTGATATTCTATAGGGATAATTTTATGACATATACGATGCTCGAGAAATATCACCATAGTCCTTTTGGTATATCATGACTCTAGATAGTTTTATAAAAATAACCACACAATTTCTCATTACAACTCTTGTTTCATTTGGTTGCTTGTTCAGAAAATCATCACAATTTCTTTCACATCCAATATAACATTGGGGTATACTAGATCGATCCATTTACTAGAACAGAAAAGGTTAGTGTGAGTATATCAACAAAATCATCGTATTCTATCTTATGAGGAGTGTAACCACTGTGATATACTTATTCATGTTATCTTAAACATATTCAATTTATCTAAAATAACTATTACTCTTTATAATTTGATAACCATTATGGTTATGTCAATTATGCTTAAATAACAACCTAACCACTAAATTTATCTAAACTATCATATGCTACCAACTATAATTCCCTATCCACAATCATTACATAAACTTGAAATAAGTTAATAATTTTAATTTAATTCACATCAGAAATATTTTAATGTTTAGAGAATTAAATAATTATGACATAACATATACAAAAATCTTGAATATTACTAGTAATAACTTCTACTCACAACCCATTTTATCATAAAACAAAAACTCTTTAAAAAGAAACATGAAATGTTTTCATGTTTTATGATCATATCTTTTTTCTGATCCCATCATTGACTCTATTCTTATTTATGTCAAGTGAAAAACATTTAAATACATGGGATAATCATAAAAATATCATTAAGGGATACATAATGAAATAAAATTGTTAGTCTTGGGATGAAATGCAAATAATTAATACGTTAACATAACGTAATGCATTACACCTTTAAAAAGTTGTAAATATAACTCAGATAATATAAGACCATTACTTACCCTTATAGTAATCAGAATATTACCAGAATCCCAAAGAATTCCACATATATCATATAAAAGAAATATGGTAAATAAACATACTTAAATGGAATAATCATTGGGTGGGCTTCCACACATATCACTAAATGCAATGGACATACGGATGACTTCTATACCCAATTCATTGGAGGTTCTAACAAAACCACCCTTCCTTGGTTTATCAAGGAACCAGCCATCATTTGATTTTTCACATAACCACCCATCATTGGGTTATCATTTAACCACCCGTCAAGTGTCCAAGTACCATTATATAATCAAAACACATAAAATATTGCAAATATCAACATTTCATTTACAACAGTTAATTTCCAATCTCAAAAAAATAATTTCAAGATATTGAAATACATAATCCATTTAAAAAACCATTTTTAATGAAAAAATATTTAAAAAAGGTCATATGGTATTATTTTAATTTTAATAACATTATGTCTTGATGAGGAATCCATATATCAAATAATAATCGCTGTGACAGAATGGTATTTAAAGCCACAAATGTTAAAACATTCTTTTGTAGTTTGTTAAAATAATTTGTAGAAAAAGATTCCTTTTAAAAGAAAATAAAATTAAAAGGGGTTAATTATACACTATATAATATAAGGAGGTGTATATTATCAAAATATTCCGTAATGATAGGTGATTGATATGAAGTCCCTTACAAAGATCGTATAAATGACGTATGAATTTATTAATGGGATGGTTTTGTGTAGAAATTGTATATTCATGAAATTGGACTTGGAAATTACAACATAAATAAATAAATAGTAATTCCACATATAATCTTGGAATAATATAATAAAAAATGACTATGTACAACTAAATGATTGTATATTGAGACTAGAAATTCCCTTAAGAAAATTCGGGAGCCTAATAAGGTTACATAAAAATTATGAAAATTAGTTGATGAGAGAAGAAATTTTCTCTCATCACATGAACATAAACTAGAGTGAAATAATGATATATAAGAACATACCCCAACAGAAGAAAATATAAATTAAAACACACAATATAAAGGATGTATTTGACTAAAAGAGGAGGGTGAATTGTTCCCGTACTATGAGTCCAATTCGTCACATTTGATCCTTTTTATTCCAAAATAATAAACTTAACTTAATATATACATGATTATGAACTTTTTTCAAGTTTATTTTTTCTATTAAATCACTTATCACCACATTATAAAAATTACAGAATTATTTATGTCAATATCGATCATTTTGATGATATTGGGTACGTGAATCAAAAATGATCTTGTTATAATTACAAATTGTACTTATTGTAAAAAGAAAATCATCTCCAGAATATTAATAATGATTTAAATATCATATATATCCAGTTCTATTGTATTTATAATATTACAGTAACATTTGGAGATAACAAATGAAATGTACTGTTCATGGAGATGGTAAGCCATACTTATGCATGAATGCTACTTTAATTTATTTGTCATATTAAAGAATTAAAACTAAATGATAGATAGGTATATTATAATTCCATTATAATATCATATTATATATACGTTACATAAGATCATTAAAATGATCCTTTATATGTTCCATGTATGGAATGAATGAGTCATATAACTCTAAGGGGGCGGTAGTCTGCACTTCCTCAAATAAAATTGTCATATTTACACATCATGAAAATCTTAAAGGTACATTGTAAAAATAATTACAGTATCATATAGAAAATATAAATATAATATATATCCTATATAAATAATGTTCCATCATAATGTACACCATGAGAGATGGTCAGGTAAAATCGAACAATTATCGTTTTGTGAGGCTGTAATTCTCCGTACACAGAAACAGTATGTTAGTATCCATTAGATGGAGGTTTGTGTAAGTGTAGGTGTAATCCTTATGATAATAACATACTTGTATTTTTAGGATACTGGTGTTGATTTTTAGTAAAATAATATCAATTGAATATATAGTGAATATTTAAAATAAGTGAATGGAACTTTAGAGAAGATGCTACCTCTAAATCGTGTAAGTCCCCTTTGATTTGAGACAAAAGGTTTTCTTCAATTTTATTCTCTACATGTTAATGATAATATGAAGAATATATGGATGTTGGGATATTATTTGTGTAGAGTTTGGATGATCCAAGGTGCTTGATATGTGTAATTAATTGGGTATAGGTGATGTCTCTTTATAAGAGAGACGAGGGGAACTTTAGGAAGGCATTAAAATATTATTTTATTATAAAATGATTTTCAGTTTCAAATGCTCCCAAAGTAATTTATTTCAAGGATACGATGTTTTTGGGATTAAAAATTCTATAACAATATGTTTTAGACCATTACAAGTCACAAATTTAACCTTATTTTTTAGCTTTATCTCTTAGTTAACTAATTTCACCCTTACCATGTCATCTTGTATATTCATAATGTATAGTTAATATAATTTCTATAAAATCTAAATTGAACCATAAGTGGATCATTAATGTCATTTACAACATTATCTATGTCATTTTTCCAAATATTATTTTTAGGACTACTATATCTTCTAATAAAATAGAATTTATTATAAAAATGCATTTCTGTAAATTTTTATACTATTCATATCTTGACATTTTTAAAAAATTCATAAAATCATTAATTACATTGATAAAAGAAAATTAAATCAAAATATACATGTTTATGTTACATTTTCCTATAAAATTTTTTTACTAAAAGAAACATGTTTATGTGACATTTTCCTTTACATTATATTAATTTTAATAAAATATATTTTACACTTCAATGTACTTACATGGGGTCCCAAATTCGACCCAAGGATTCCAAAGTTAAAATATTTACCATAAAATTGGATTAAGACATGTTTTAGTGTTGTTTAATGTTATTCAAATATAATTTTTACCCTTATTTATGAGATTTACCCTTAAAAAATGGTTAATAAAATAATTACTAATGTTACTATTCATGATGTCTAAAAATAAAAGGTACCTATTTACACAGTTTGGACCTGATGATTCCAAATATAGAAGCTAGATTTCAAATTCAAAACATAGAGGTTGTATAAAATAAAAATAAAATTAATTCTCATTGTCAAAACCAAAAAGCGTGTTTTTAATAAGTAAAAACATTCAATAGATTGACATGGGTTTATGTCAAATACAATTGTTAAATTACTTCCAAAAACCAAAATTGGATTAAATGGTATAAATATAATCTAATTAAACATTAAAACCAATATAATTTACAATATAACTATATAAATAAATTAGATTAAAAGGACATTTTGAATTAAAATTCAATATTTTCACTATTCATTCTACTGATCGTAATTAGCAGAAAAAATAAAAAAAACTAGGTCTATTATAAATTTTAATGTCCCTTATTCTAAATAAGATTTATACTTTTTCCAATATAACATATAAATGTTACAAAAACTATATTTAAACAGGGGTTTTCATGAAAAAGTGGTAAATTTACCTTTTAAAGAATAATAGACAATTTTTTCCTTAAATTCCAATTAATTCTTATTTTATGCCTCTAAAATTTATTTGATAAATAAAAAGACATTTAAAAAACATGTTTAATCATAATAATTTAAATTCTATTCTTACCCACCAATACAATAGTGGTTGTTAACTACCATTTACAAATAATAATAATAATATATTATTTTTTAGTATAGCTCAAAGTTGTGTGCAAAGTATGCTTTCAAAGAAACCCATTGTTGCGTGTTGAGTACATTATTAAAAATAGAGTACCCTTTTAATGTAGAAATAATATCACATTTATAAATAGAGTAAAAAATTTTAAAAAAAATTATTCTATTAATACCCGTGTCGTTACATATTATACACCTCATGGAACACAAATCACAAACCATAAACAAAAGTAGTTAACAATATCCATCAGTATATGAAATATAAATTTTATAATCAATACCATATTTTTCTAAAATTATTATAACAAGTTTTGACATCTCATGAATGATTATTTTTCCCAACAACTCTAATTCCCCATCCTCCATGAAACGTTATAGTGTAATATACAGACTACCATAGATCTCCTCAAAGAATTCTATTTGAATCATCACTCGGTAACTAGTTTTATTTGAGAACTCAACATGTTCCAAGTACTTATACCATGATCCATCAATGAATAAGAAAAATTACCTTAAAATTTCTTCCAACACCATAAAGGTACGCTCTGACATTCTATCAGTATGTCGGTGGAGGTTTATAATGAAAAACACATTAGTACCAAGTACCTGTTTTACCTACTTCATGATGCACGAATTAAAACATGGGTAATTAGCGAAAACAGTAGTACATGGAACCCCATGCAACCATACGATATCATGAAAATATATATCACCCTAAAAATCCTCAATTAATGCCTCCTGAATTAGTAATAAATGATCCACTATGGTTAAAATTTCAAAAAATAACCATATCAAATAATTCTATAGATATTTCGCTCGGATACCAACCATAAAATCAATGGTAAAATATTACCACATTCATTAAGAAATGAGAAATATCTACAAAAACCAACTTGGATTATATTGATCAGTATTCACATACATAATGGTGTTCCATCATGTAATGAAACCTACAACATCCTTTTTCATCCTGGGACACCAATTCTGTTTATGATGATCATGATACATTTTGATCAGACCATGGTTCATTTACCCCTTTACAGAAAGAAACATACACACAAAATATTGTCGCATTCATGTTGGCCCAAAAACATCACCATACTCACAAATTATCCCATAATAATAAATATTCCATTAAGTCTATGATTTCACACCATCCTGATTTTTCCTCAAGGATAAATACCTTGGATTCGCATAATTCCACTCCTTGATCCAACATAGAATAATTGAATCAAATTCCAAAGATTCATGGGGAATTTATCCATGGCCACCCTGTCTAATTCATTGTCATTATACCTTACAAAATCTTGAGTTAATTAATGAATTTACATTTATTAACATTTTATTCTTTTCATGTCTACAACATTAGATAATCAGACCATATCTTATACAAAACAACTCAAATCTTAAGAAGTAGAACAATATAATCATTGTCCCTCTTTCACAAAAACAATACTATTTCAAAATAAATATCATATTGGTTCATGTTTAATTATCCAAATTTTATCATTGATCCCATTATTGTCTCTAATCTCTCTTAAATCCTATAAAAAAGATGTCAACATATGGTATGAGAAAAAAATATCAATAAGGTAAATAATGAAAGAAAAGTGTTATCCTTAATAATACATATAAATAATTAATACATTATCAAAATGTAATGATTTTCACCTTAAATATGTAGTAAATAATATTCAGTGAATATAATCTTGTTTCTTGCCCATTGTTTTATCCAATAGATTTCAGTAAAACCCATAGAATGAATATATCTTTTTATAATAAAAATATTTTGCATAAATTCAAATAAATCACATATTACATATAAAGGTAACATTTCATATAATCATAAATAAATGGAATAACCATATAGTTGACTGCTATACATATCACTTATACAAATGGAATAAGCATATGAATAACCACCATACCCAATGCATCAGAGGTTATAATGTTACCACCAATCCTTGAATTGTCATAGAATCACCAAAATTTTGTTTGTCACGTAACCAACAATATTTGTTTTATCACATAACCACCCATAAAATTTCCAAGTACCAATATATAATCATAAAACAAAGAAGACTATTATTATTAACATTTGGCTAATAAAAAATCATTTTCAATTGCAAGTAATCATTTCAAGATATTGAAACAATAAATCCATTTTTATAATAACTTTCTATAGAAAAATGCAAAAAAATGGGAATAATGGAATTCAGTTCAATTTAATTACATTTTGTATTATAGAGGAAACCATATAAAAAATAATGGTCATGGTGGCTAAGATGATGTGGTTGTTTTACATGATAAAAATCATTTATTTTTGTCGTTTTAAAAACATTCTGTGAAAAACATGTAAAAAAGTTTCCTTTGGAAAACCATTTAGTAAAATTAAAAATAAACATAAAATTTCTTGTATAATTTTTTTATAGGAATAAAAATAAATATTTAATTTAATATCATGAATTGAAATATTTTGTAACTAAATATTAAAATGGTCAAGGTGTTACAAATAACACTGAACATATAAATATTAATCTCCATGAATTGATACATTTATGAAAAAAATAAAATATTGTTAGTAATGGTAAAATATAGATATGTACTATTCTAGTGTCTGTATATATTCCATATTAAATAATGGATGTACATATTATCAGAAATCCCACAATGAAAGGTGATTGAGAGGAAATCCATTACCTTGAGATCAATTCATCAATCATATTCCTTGTTATTCATGAATAATAAAATTAGTTTAATTTATACAATATTCTGAATGTTTTAAATTTTATTATTCCATTTATGTCATTAATTATTATGTAATAATTATAAGATTATTTTTTGAGTTCATGCCAAACATTTGGTCAATATTATGTACATGAATCGAAAATGAACATGGTATGATGTTAATAGTCCACCTGATCGTAATTCCATCATCTTCATAATAATATTCATGAAATTATTATAATTTATTTATATAAATTGTACTTTTAAATTAGACCATTATATATAGATATGAAATTGATCAATGTTATAATCATGGAAAGGATAGGTTGTACGTACGCACGTGTAACATTTTTTATTTTTCATTGATCATTTTGGGAAGACGGTAAGTATTACTTCATCTCACCAAAATGAAAATAACATAACTAATATCATATTAATCCATTAAATATAATTCTATATATATATCGTAAAATTGATGTAGAGAATAAAAAAGTGTCGCATATGTTCATGGAGGTGATAGTTCACACGTACGCACAAATGACGTCATCCTTTTATGTGCATGGAAAGTAAGAACATAGTTGCTATATTATTTTTTATAATAATTAATACATCATGAATAACAAATATAAACATTATTTACACTATTATAACCAGTAATGATGGATAGTTAAATAAAATGAATTTGATCAGTTTTTTGAGGTGATAATTTAGACATACACTTGAACAATTAATTCATTTCCCATTTAATGGAAGTGGAGATGGATTTATGTGATGATATTGTAGTAATAACATATAAATTTATTGATGATACAAGATTTATTATTTAATTAAAGATGAATAATATTTGAATGAAAAGTAAGAACAATAAAAATAGAAACACTTGAATAAAAACATTATCTTTCATTTGGATGATCACATTTTGTAATACCTTAACACACCTACTGAGGTTGATTCAAATAAAATAAGTCTTCATGAATGTGGGAAGCTATACTATGAGGGGATTTAGGTATATATTGGGTGAAACAAATGGTTTTGGATTTGTGATTTATAGAGACAATTAAGTTCCTTTTTATAGGATAGGTGAGGGGAAACCTTAAAAACCAATAAAATGTTCAATTATTGTAAATTAATTTTTAACTATAAATGAATCAAAAAAAATACTTCAAATATAATATAATTATAGATCGATATCTTCTCTACCAATATTTTTTTGGAATTTATTTGTTTTATTTTAAACTATATCTGTTCTTTTAAGACCTTATTTATATTTTTTTTATTTTTACCAATTTAAAATGTAATTTAATATTTGAAAGTTAAAATAACGACTATATCAAGAAAAGAGTCCCATAAATGATTAATTTTTTATATGATAGGAATTATCCCAATTAATTTTTCCCATGTTTTTATTTGTATATATTTTATACCATTGAACTATATTTGAACTATTTTAAATCTTATAAGTATTAATTTCGATACTAATAACTAATTAAAATTTTAAAAATATTCTAAAACTCTGATTCCTTTAAAAAAAACCGCATTAATAAACTCTAACGTGTCAAAATCATCATGAAAATTATTTTATGACATCAAATATTTTAAATTATATTTATTTTAATATTTTAAATATCATTTATTTGATTCTTCCTTTAAAATCAATTATTTCATCAATAGTTTATCATTGTTTAATTTATATATTAATTTCCTAAAAATTATAAAAAATTACAATTAATTAGGAAATATATTCAGATTTTTATGGACTGTTTATAGACAAGGATATATCTAATATTTTCACATATTAATATTTTTTATTAATAAGAGGCACGTTAATGACATCATTGTCATTGCATTAAATAAATTGTAAAAAATGTCATATTCATGCCCATGTGTCTCCCAAAGGCCACAATTTCAGCCCAAGGATTGTATTCATTAAAAATAACTCATCTAGTAAAATTAAGACAATTTTAGGGTAATTATAAAATATTATAATAATTTTTACCATTTATTACCTGATTTACCCTTAACTGTTGTAAATTAAATTCTAAAGTTGTGATTCACTGAAAAATAATTTGATCAAATTAGATCACATATTTCATACTGATTAAAACCAATTATTTATTTTTTAAAAAATTCAATCCATATAACTGTAAAATTAATATAATGTTAATCTTATTGATGGAGTAAGAAAACAGATTTTTAATGTACAAAAATTATGAAAAATCAATGATTTTATATCGTATTTCAATGAGAAATTTATTCCAATTACTTAAATTGGATTAACTAATGAATACATATGCTAATTACTTTTTCAAAACAAAAAAATATAAATTAAATTTATAAATAAATATAATTAATATCTATTTTAAAATATAATATAGTATTTTCACTAATAATAGAAATATGAATTTTTTAGAAAAATACTAAAAATACACAAAAAGTTTAATATCCAAATTAAAATAAAGTAGTTTAATTTTTTAAATAGATCTTATAGATGTGATAAAAACTTGATTCAAACTGGGTTCCCCATTATAATGTCATAAAAGGGATTTTTGAAATATAATTTCATTATTCATAAAATTGAATTTCTTCTAATATAATGTCTAGAAAACATATGAAATGATTTTTAAACATTGGATTGAATTTATATTTCATTAATAAAATATAAAAACAGTTAATTTGTAGTCTTATTATAATAATTATTCTCTATTAAATATTTTTGAATATAAATGTTATTTTATATTGAATTGGTTTTTATTTTCATTTTTAAATAACTTTCTTACCCAGAATTCATTATATAAACTTTTATAGACCATATTTCAATAATTTAGTTAAGATCTTTCATTCCAACTAATCTAAATTATATTATAAAACTAAAACTAAAATAATAATAATACTATATTATATTATTGTATAACTCAGTGTTGTGTGTGAGGTAAGATTTCAGAGAAATGCATAGCTACGTGTCGGGTTGACTATCAGGCATATCATCCCTTTTAAAGTATATTTACTAGATAATTTAAATATATTAATAACCATTCAATATTATTATTCGATAATAACATACAATGTTACATCCTTCCCTCCTTTTGAAAATTATGTACCTGTAATTTTAAATTTGAGCTGGGTAACAAGGTTTTCAC
Source organism: Viscum album (assembly GCA_963277665.1). NCBI lineage: Eukaryota > Viridiplantae > Streptophyta > Magnoliopsida > Santalales > Viscaceae > Viscum > Viscum album. Next base: position 1,311,336,747 of record OY728126.1, on the reverse strand, counting down.
TATTCATAATTAATTCATTGAAATATCACAATGGAAATGGTATAAATAAAACCTCAAGTTTAAATAAAATAATTTGAATTATGAATTAACCATAGTTAGCAAATACTAATATTCCATGTTGTAAAACATGCATATAATAGAAAAATCAACCATCATGTTCTGATGGAGAGTGATAGAAGGCATGCTATGGAAAATGTAAGAAGTGGCGACTCCATAAATTTGTGATTTTTTAAACAATCATTGATTTCATGTTTGGAAATGTAAATGGATAAAATTTCAGTTTTAAGATCCTTTTAATCATGTTTTATAATCCTTTTACATCCTAGATATAGAACATAAGGAATGTACTAATATTAAAAGTATAGTTTCATCCTTTAAAAAAATTATACCACAAAATCATCATTTCCGTCAAATGATTACCATTAAAGATGAATTATTCATATATGAATATACATATAGAGTGTTATGTAATCAAAATAATATTGAAAAAACTATTTCTCCTATCATGAAACATAAACCTAAACCAAAATGTTATCCTATGATAGTGAAATTCTCTAAAATTAATAAATCTTTATCTGATAAAAACTATATTAATATCCAAATCTTTGCATTGATACCCAATTTTAATCATAGACCATTCAAAAAATAAATATTCTTATAATTATAAAAAATTATCCAAAATAAAATCGAAACCCCAAATTTAGATGTATTTGATCACATACTATTCACATATTTATTTAAACGTTTATCTCCAAATTAATTCAATTACTCTTGATATATCACACAAGAAAGTAATTGTCATAACGGTCATTAATATATCACAACCATTCATATAAATAAATCGAATAACCGTCAATACATCATTGATTATTCCAGATTAAAATTCAAACTTACTTCTCAAATATAAACAATTTGTGTTCTATTTACCATAATCAAATAGTTATTCTCAAAATAGTAAATTTATTCTGAATTAAAAATCATCACATAACCTCCAAATAATTTTCTAATTCCATGGATATCAATTCTATAAAAAATAATTTCCAAAAATCAATTATTTATTATTCTATAAACTTGTTTATGTAAAAAAATCATGCTAATCATTGACTTCAAGTAAGATAGTTATTGTCTATGAAACCATTTCACTTATAGATTTTTTGTTCGATTGTCACGGCCTTGACAGACGTGAAGGGTTGTAACCCATCATACGGTTTTTCTTATTTCTAAAAATATATCACTATTATAAAAATATTATTTTTTCCAAAGAAATAACCATAACATGTTTTAACCAAAATGAATAACTCATAACTGTCCTCATTCATCCCAAAATGAAATAACCTTAATTATCATAAAATGATATATACAAACCCTGAAGGTTATAAATTACATTATAATTATGTCTACAAAGGATTATTGTTACCAAAAGTACATTTTCAAAGAAAAATGTATTAGTGACATATTACACAGCTAAAAAAGGCTTCAAAAGTACACCCTCATTAAAAGGGTAATAAAACATAAAATCCATTCAATTTCCTTATGTATACCATAACTATTAAATCCTTTTTAAATAGAAATATTAATTTTTTGACATTATTCATAATCCATTAACTATGAATTTCCACATTATCTATTAATGAATAATTATTAAAAAAATGATATGGATTATATCTTCAAAATTAATAAATATCACAAAATCATATTTAATACATTATGGATATAAATATAATTTATACCTTGAATCTAAATTTGTAGATATTTTTATGCTTTTTTTTCTCTATAATCATGTTGTCCTATATTCAAAATGAATCGTTCACACCACTTCTATTATTTTCTATTTCTAAATATTTGGATGAGTTGAGATATTGAAATCATATGATAAAGATACTATTACCCATTCAATAGTTTTATAAATAAGTATGTGTCAGGTAACTCAAACAATTTCTTTCAGTTGATTTGAATACATATAAAGCTATCAAAATAATTAGAACAAGAATTGGTGAAAATAGTTATGATCAAATCACCAGGGAGGGTTAAAGAGGTTATGGAAGATCTCATTCCAAAAATCTTGAAAATTAATAATTAATATACTAAAATGAAACAACATATATAAATATAAATAATTATTAAAATAAGAATCCTCTAGTGGGTAAAGAAAACATTATTTTATTATAGTACTATAATCTATCATCCTAATTATATCTCAGTTGTTTATGTTTCAATAAAATACAATAAATTATCCATAATTGTGCCAAATTTTCCACATTATAACCCCATATTTTTATATGGGATCATTATCCTACACCTAGATACCATACTAACCTCTAAAGTTATCTAAACCTTTCCTTTGATACTAACATTGAGGCCTCCAAAAAAAATTATTATCTTTAGTTAAGCTGAATATAAAGAGTTATTCACATTGAATATATTTTTGATATTGGGTTTTTAGAGATTTAGTCCATTTAACATACATAAAATCTCAAATATTGCAATGTATATTCTTTTACTCACTATCCATTTTTTCCTTAAAACCAAAACTATTTAAAAATAAACCTTGTTCTATTTCAGGTTTAACCATCACAATTATTCCATTTATCTCATCCCCATCTCTGTAATCCCATATATAATATGAAAAACCTTTTATAACACAATATTTGCAGAAAAAAATTGAATGGGACATAAATAAATAAAAATATAAACCTTGGGATGACATATAAATCATGAATAAGTTATAATAAAGTAGTACTTATCACCTTAAATAATTATTAAATACACATTACTTAATATATTCCCCTTAAATTTCCCTTTTGTAATCAAAATATTACCATTAACCCCATCTATGTAACGACCTGGGTTTTCCATGTAATTTTATTTATTAAATGGGAAGTTTATGAGTCCGTGAAAGTTGACGACGCGTGATTCTGAGGCCTGGTGTGCCCAGAATCAATTTATGATATTTTGTATGGGTACGTTCAGTAAACGTACAAGCAGGTTTTTGTAACTTTTGAACTGGTGCTTGGAACTGAAATCTGAGGGCACCATTGAACTCGCAGCGCTAGTATTATCTTAAAGAGACCTTCATATCAATGGTAGTGGGATGAGAATAAAAGATTGATTTCGGGTTTTTCGTGGAAAATAATTAAAATAAAATGTACTACAATTTATTATATTTTTGAGCCACCAGGTGGAAGTTGGACGTGGTTTCCAGCAGAACTAAACCTCCTTGTGGTAGTTGAAGTGTAGGGACCACCCTGACCTATCCTCCAATGAATGTTTATGGTGGTAGGGACCACCTAGGACTAAACCCCAATTTTAATTGTGGAAAACCTCTCAACTCCCCTCATTGATGAGGGGGAGTCTCTCAAACCCCCTTCATTTAATAGTTCCAACTCTTCCTCTCATTTAATTGTGCCAACCACATGAATTAATTAATTAAACCCAACTTAATTAATTTACTCAATTTGAATTCATATTCCAACTACTTAATGGATTTTATAATCTATTATTCTTGGCTACCCTTTTCTTTTGTGGGCAATGTAGGAAGGAGCTTTTGAGAGAAAAACTCTCTCCAATGAAGAACGGAAAATGTGTTCTTATAATGAAGAACATCGGCAACGGGTGCCTTCAAAATCTTGCTTACGGAAGCATTTGATGAGGGACTTCTTCTCTGACCGACCCTCCCTCCTCATCGTTGTCAACGATCCCACACACATTCATGGGATTGGATGTGTGCGGTGGACGCGATGAACGACGACAACTCTTTATTCTTCTCCACGAAATCGTCGATAAACAACGAACACGGTAGGGAATTTATTTGAAGATGGTATTATTCCTTTAATTTTGGCCTTATATGTCATAGAATCATTATGGATGTTTTTTCATTGTGGGTTGGGAATTGTTTTTGCCGGAAGATGTGGGGTGTTGGATTTATTTTTCTTCTATCTTATTTTCTTATTAATTCATTAAAAATAAAGAAACAATTAATCCACATGATACCACCCTAAACGAGGAGGGTGTGGGGCTAAAAAACATGGAACGACCCCACAACCATTCTAATTTGTGATGGTATTCGGCATGGCGATGATATGACCAGACGAAGAAGGCGTCCAAGGCAACCTGCACCGACCCCACGACACTCCGCCGCCCCTAGCCGAACCGCGCCACCAAGGCCCCTGCGCCTCTGGCACCTCTTAGACACTCACTGCGCCCTCTTCAGCCCCGACCAATTCTGCCACCATGCATTCCCTGTGTGCCCTGCACGCCTTGCGTGTCCACTGGCTGAATAGGCCACCAGCCTCCGCACGCCCCGCATCGTCACCGGACGAACATACCACCGGCCTCAGCGTGCCCCGCACACACATCGGCTTTTCCGTCCGCGCGCCTCGCTGCCCCCCGACCTCACGGACCCCTAGACCCAGGAAAAGGTGCCCCAAGAAAGCCCTCGCGGCACCCTCCAAGCTGATTCCTGCCCTCAGGGTACCCTCTAGGCCATGCCGCCCACGCGGTGCCCTCCGGGCTGAATCGCCCTCGAACTGACCTGCAGCGGGTCCACGCCCTCGCGACTGGTCCATGCTCTCCCGACTAGCTGGGATGGGCCTAGCGGGCCTAGCCGAACATAATGGGCTGGCCTACCTAATGGCTGGGCCAGTCCTAATGGATCAGGCCGGGTTGACCCAGACCAGGTCAGCGTAGACTTGGTTGGGCCGAGTCGGTCTTTTCGGGTCAGACCGGACCCTGGCCCACTATGACCCTTTACTTTTTTTGGCCATAGATTTGTCACCGAGCATCCATTTGACAAACCGTCAGCGGACCTGTTAATCATAGAGCATGATGGTCCCTTTGAGTATACCCCACTAGAGCTTGGGGTATAGTTATGATATGTTCAGGTTGGATCACGCACGGATCCAACTGGGCGCCTGAGACTAAAAGGCTAATAACTCACAGACTGTGTGTCTGATTGATGCATAGTATGTTGCGTTGAGACATTTATGACGTGGCATAACTTTGAGATACTTATTCATGGGACTTACTTATAGTTGGAGTATCGACCATTAGCTCATGGAGCGGATCCTTCCAAAGAAGAGAGAACAATGTGCGGAGAGCTAGTAGCTGGCGGAGACTTGACGACTGCTGACCAATTGGCTCGGAGTGACTCAACTAGCCCAGAGGGGAGTGCCTAGTGGTGGCTAGACACCCTTGGAAGAGTAGAGATTGGATTTGGTGGAAGACTCGCGGTAATCGACAAGAGAAGTACCTCCGGAGGCTATTAGGGGGAGTACCTAGTTGTAGCGGCAGACCCACAGTGGGGAGTGCCTTGATTATGTACCAGACCCACAATACTCAACAAGAGGAGAACATTAGCAGTCCATGGTTTGTGGGAAGGGACTTGGTGTCACAGCTGACCCATTATACTCGATAGAGGAAGAGTTATCCAGTAGACAAGGATTCGATAATGAGAATAAAAACCCTATTTTAGACGAGCCATCAACTTTTATGTTTACCTCATGATTGAGATGAATCACTTGATAACATAGGTATATGTATGGGCATATACCTAAGCAAGGTTACCTATTGATTTCATACATAGTGGTTTATCCATGTTGTTTTTTGTTAGGCCTTGAGGGTCTCAGAGTCTCTACTATGTATCATTATACTCACACATTCACAGGATAATCCTGTATCTCATTATGTTGGATGTAGACGATGGACAACGCTGACTGAGGTTGAGAAAAACAGGACCAAATGGTACCCGGTGGTGGATAATACAACATGATGGTACACAGAGGAAACAGACATACCTGGAGTGCAGAAGAGGTGATCTGTACATACCCATCAGATCGAAACCTCAATGGATGACCCAACAAAAGTTTTTCTTTTCTTCAGTTGTACATTCAGTTTCATGTAGTTTACAGTTGGGCTTTTATTTCTGGACCCTTTTACATTTAACAAAATTTTGTTATACGGTTTTACGTAGAGTTTTGTTTCCATCTTTTGCACTGTTGTGTGTGTTTATAGGTTATGTAGGTAATTACTTCCTTGTTTTAGGGAAATATGCCTTTGGTTCTAGTTTCCAGCCCCTGGCCTATGGAAGGCAGGCATATGGTAGACATGGCACATGCCCCGGGGGACGGGTCGTCACCCCCTTGTTTTACACTCATGTTGCCTGACTCACCAGTGGACGACCGCATGACTCAAAATTGTTTTTGCGGGACACTGGATACAGAGCCAGACATGCCAAGAGAAGGTTGTTTTACTCATGCAGTGGGAAGGGTCATATGGCTCGTGACTGTCTGACCCGCCGTTTAGATGATCATCAGACGGTCGAAGGACTGCCCAGGAAGAGACATAGATTTGATCGAGGGGGTCCGTAGTGTGTATCCAGACATGGTATATGAGCTGGCCGTGCAGCTGGTGGTAGACAATGTTTTATGGTATTCCCAGCACCACTACTATGAGGTCCACCCTGACCATAGAGATCAGGTGGACAGAGGAGAGCTCAACTCTAGGTAGCTGAGGCAAATGATCATGGTACTCCTAAGATGATTCAAAGTACGATCTGTGTTTACTACACCATAGTATTGGTACTTGTAGACATATGTTCCGGTCATTCGTTTATTCCCAATAACCTCATTCAGAGCTCAGAGATTCCTACAGATTTGTTGGCTCAATCCTTATGGCTAGAGACTCCTACGAGAGTAGATTCGACGATTATGCACTATTGGCGGCGGTGTCAGCTTACTCTTGGAGGAGAGATCTTTGGCTGAGATCTCTTAGTAGTGGCGTCGAGGCCTTACGACGTCATATTGGGTATGGACTAGTTATCTACAGTCCATGCTCCGATAGACTGTATTAGGTGCAAAGTGTTTTCTGTCCGCATGGAAGGGACTAGGTTTACCTTCACTGACAAGAAGGGAGCCCTTGCAGTGTAGGATGGACTTTCCCAGAGGAAAGTACAATCGATCACTCAATAATTGGCTTCCTTTACTCTTAGAGCAGTTGATGTGAAGAGTCCGAGTTGTCCTGCAGTGGTGGACTCGTACAAGTGTGTTTTCCTAGATGATGTCTCGGGTTTACCTCCTCAAAAAGTGTGTGACTTTAACATTGACTTGTACATCGGGATGGTACCGATATCTACAGCATCATATCATATGGATCTCGGTGAGCTTCATGAGCTATAGGTACAACTAGAGGACTTGTAGGGGAAGGGATTCATATGGCCTAGATTTTCACCTTTTTCATCCTCGATTCTATTCGCCAAGAAGGTGGATGAGAGCTTGAGGCTTTGAGTTGACTATCATCGGCTGAAACAGGTGACTGTGATGAACAGGTACCCACTCCTGATGATTGACGACCTCTTTTATCTCCTCAAGAGAGTATGATGGTTCTCGAAGATAGACATCATATCAGGATATCACCAGCTCAGAGTTTGAGGCGAAGATGTGTAGAAGACGACCTTCATATGTCGGTATGACCACTTGAGTTCTTGGTAATTCCCTTCAGTGTAAACAATGTTCCAGCAGTGTTCATGGGACTCGTGAACATGATCATTCATCCTTATCCTAATCACTTCGTTGTTGTCTTTATCGAGGACATTCTTATCTACTCAGCTACTGAAGAGGGGCATGCCGAACATTTGTGGGTAGTATTGGACACACTACGAGAGCACCATTGTTATGTTAATCTCTTGAAGTTCTAGTTCTATATCCAAGAGGTTCACTTTCTAGGACATGTCATCTCGGAGGCTGCAGTTGTAGTGGATCCAACAAAGATTGAGGCGGTACATTCTTGGGAGCTACCCAAGAGTGTGATAGAAGTACGAAGTTTCCATTAATTTTATAGATATTACTGGAGATTGGTGTCAGATGTTTCCAGATATGAAGCACCACTATTATCCTTGACGAAGAAGGGGAAACCCTTTGTCTGGTAAGAGAGTTTCAGTAGATCTTTCAAGAGCTAAGACAGAGGCAGAATAGTGCCCCATTCTTGAGCCTTATAGAGGAATTCATAGGGTAGGTAGTCTACTACGACGCATCAAGGACCGGACTCAGATGTGTCCTGATGTAAGAGGGAGCAGTTATCGCTTATGGTTCTCATCATCTGAGGTGGAATGAGCAGAACTAGGCTGCCCATGACCTGGAGCTAGCAGCATTGGTCTTTGCATTAAAGATGTTGATACACTATATGATGGGTGTGCGTTTTACCGTATACTCTGATCAAAAGTGTCTGAGTTATATCTTTTCCTTGAAGGACCTTAACCTGAGATAGTGACGTTGTTTTGAGTTCCTCCAGGAAGATGACATCAAAATAGTCTATAATTTTGGAAAGGGAAACGTTTTTTCAGGTCCACTCCACATGAGATTTTGTATACAGCTGCTATGTGAGGTGATCAAGCAGCTAGCTGCTTTACAGATATAATTTGTGGATAGAGATGGAGCAGCCTTCCTTCAGTCTCTTACAGTAACTCCCTAACTTCTTCAGCGAGTCAGGGAGGCACAACATGGGGACACTAATTGTGAGACACGATGTGCTCAGATATCTATAGGAAAGTCACTTGATAGATTTTCTGAAGGTGGGGAGAAAGTCATACTCTTCATAAGTACTATGGTTCCAATGTCACTTTAGGAAGAAGTGTTGATAGAGTTCCCCATAACCCCTATAGCAGTACATCCAGGAGTGGTGATGATTTACCATGATATTAGATGATAGCACTGGTGGTCGAGAATAAAGAAATCAGTTGCAGAGTTTTTCTCTCGATGCCTCACATGTCAGAAAGTGAAGGGAGAGAATCAGGTACCAGTAGCCTTGGTTCTGCCTCTCGTGGTCCAAAAGTGGAAGTGGGATGGGATATCCATGGACTTCACGATGGGTCATCCATGTACTTCCAAGGGACAAGGCTCAATTTGGGTGATCATCAACCGACTAACCATGTCGGTCCACTTCCTACCGATCATAGAGCATGGTTCAGTAGAGATCTTGGGATGCCTCAATGTGAGAAGATTGTGTAGCTACATGGAGTACCCATGATGATTGTCTCTGATCGTGACTCATGTTTTAATTCTCGGATATGGAAGGGGTTGCAAGAATCTTTTAGGTTGAAACTTTGTTTGAGCACCGTCTTCCATCCTAAGATGGATGGTCGGACTGAGCGGACCATCCATACCCTCATGGACCTGATGTGTACTTGTGTTCTCGACTTCGGTTGCAGCTGGGATGATCAGCTACCTTTTGTGGAGTTTGCGTATAACAACAACTATCACTCCACCATTAGGATGGTACCTTTCGAGGCATTGTACGGGTGACCATACAGATCATCATTATGATGGACTGGCCCAGGGGAGTCATCACTAGTGGGACCATAGATGGTACAGGCTACCGCAGAGAAGCTGCATATCATCCAAGAGCAGATAAAGACATCACAGACCATGCATAAGTCATGTGTTGATAAGAGTCAGAGACCTCTGGAGATTGAGGATGGCGACAACATCTTTCTATAGGTATCACCTCGAAGAGGTCTATGATGATTTGTCTGAGGTAGAAAGTTATATTTGAGATTCATCTGACCTTTTCTGGTCCTCAACAGAGTTGGGAGGTGCTTACTACATATCTCTTCTACCTCAATTGCATTGGGTGCACGACGTCATCCACGTATCCCAACTAAGGAGATACTTGCACGACCCTTACCACATCATCGACCATGAAGATTTGGTCTTTGACGATGGGGAGACTTTTACAAAGATTCCAGTAGAGATTGAGAATCGATAGGAGTTGGTCCTTCGTGGATGGTCGATACCTCTGGTGCGCATTCGCGGGCAGCACAGGAACCTCCAAAAGAGCACATGGGAGCGAGAGGCTCAGATTCATGCTCAGTACCCACACATGTTCCCTTAGTATGGGTTGTGGATTACAGGGGCATAGATATCTGAGATGGGTAGAATGTAAAGGCCTGGATTTTCCATGTAATTTTTTTAAATAGTAATTTTATGATTCTGTTAGGGTTGACGGCGGGTGATTCTGAGACCCGGTAGGCCCGAAATGAATTTCTGATGTTTTGTTCGGGTACGTTCTGTTAATGTATGAGCAGGTTTCTAAAACATTTTAACGGGTGGTTGAAACTAAAATTTGAGGGCACTATTGAACTCATAGTGCTGGTATTCGCTTAAGGAGACTTTCAATTCGATAGCAGTGGGTCGAGAATAAAAGATAGTTTTTGGATTTTTCGTGGAAAATAAAAAAAATAAAATGAACTACACTTTTTTTTATTTTTGATCCACCTTGTGGATGTTTGAGGTGGGGTCCACTAGAACTAAACCTCTTTTTGGCAGTTGAAGAGTGGCGACCACCCAACCATAACCTCCCATGAGAGGTTATAGTGTTGGGGCCCACCCAAACCTAACCTCACATGAGAGGTTACGATGGCGGGGACCACTCGAGACGAAACCCCCATTTTAAATGAGGAAAACCTCTCAACTACCCTCATTAAGGAGGGAGAGTCTCTCTACCCGCCTTCTTTAATGGTGTCATCTCTTCCTATATTTTAATTGTGCCAACATCATAAATTATTTAAGTGAAGCCAATGTAATTAATTCACTCAACTTGAATTCTTATGCTAACGACATAAGATATTTTATAATATATTATTCTTGGCTACCCATTTCTATTGTTGGCAAAGGAGGAAGGAGATTCTGAGAGAAAAACTCTTGCCAAAGAAGAACAAATAACATGTTCTTCTAAAGAAGAATGCCGACAACAAGCATCTTGGAATTATTCCTTGCAGAAGCAACCGACTTGGGACGTCATTGAAAACCGACCCTCCCTCCTAATCGTCATCAAAAAACCAACATAGAACTCAGGAATGGATGTGTGTGGAAGACGTGACGAATGAAGACAACTTTGTCTTCTTCCCAGCAACTCTGTCGATGAACAACGAACAGGGTAAGGAATTTATTTTAATAAGATTTTATTCCATTAATTCTTCCATTATAAATAATAGAATCATTATGGATGTTTTTCCTTACGGGCTGTGAATTTTTTTTGTGGGTAGATGTGGGGTGTTGGATTGATTTTTCTTCTATCTTCTTTTCTTGTAATTTATATGAAATTAATGAAAGAATTAATCCAATTGCTACCACCCTAATCAAGGAGGGTGCAGGACCAAACAACATGGACTGAACCCTCCATCATTCGTCATTGTGATGTTCTTCGACATGGAGACAAGGTGACGGGTCGACGAAGGTGACGAAGGCAACCTGCGCCGCCCCCTTGACGCTCTGCCACCCCGGGCCGAACTGCGCCACCCCAGTCGCGCTCCACTCCTGCCAAACCTACTCGATCCACGCTCTAGCCACACCACCCCCCAACTCTCAGCCGCCGCACCTCCCATGCCTCTCGTGACCCTCGCGGCGCCCTCCCGTGCCCCGGCCGCGCCAACCTCCCCACGCTCCCCTCGTGTAATGTTCCTCCTCCGTTCACGTTCCCCAGGCACCCTGCTTCGATGCTAGCAGAAATGGCCGCCGACCTCTACACGCTCTTGGTGCCACAAGCGCCCCGCGTCCTCGCTGGCCAAACCAGCCACTGGCCTCCGCCCACCCCATGCTCCCCGCGTCTCTGCCGTCTGCATGTCCGGTGGTGCCCCAACCATACTGGCCCCCCGAACCAGGATGAGCCGCCCCATGTCGGCCCTTGCGGTGCCCTCCGGGCTGAGCCACGCCCTCGCGGGGGCCTCTGGGCCGAGCCACCCGCACAACACCCTCTGGGCCGAACCGGCCTCATGCTGAGCCGAGGCCGGTCTGCACCCTCACGACCGGTCGGTGCTCTCGTGGCCCACATGGCGGGGCCATGTGGTCCGGGCCGAACCTAATGGGCTGGTCCACCTAATGGTTGAGTCAAACCAGACTGGGTCGGCATAGACTAGGCCATGCCGAGTTGGTCCATCCGGGTCGGACCAGAACCAGGCCCACTACGACCCTTTACATTCTTTTGGCCATATCCTTGGCATCAGGAATCCATTGGAAGAACTCTCAGCGGCCCTCATAATCTTGGAGCATGAAGGTACCTTTGAGTATATCCCACAAGATTTTGGGGTATAGTTGAGATACGGTTAGGTTGGATCACGAACAGATCCAACCGGGCACCCGAGACTAAAAGGCTAATAAATCACAGACCAGGAGTCCGATTGACGCGTCATCTATTGCACTGAGACATATATAATGTAGAAGACCGTTGAGATACACCATCATGGAATATAATGACAATTGGAGTATCGACCAGTAGCTCATGGAGAGGATCCTTCTAGAGAAGAGTGGACAGAGTGTGGAGACCTAGTAGCTGGCTCAGACATGACGAGTGCTGACTAATTTACTCGGAGTGACTCCACTAGCCCAGTGAGGAGTGCCTAGTTGTGAAGGCAGACCCACAACAGAGGAGAACCTGGTTGTGGTGGTAGACTCGTGGTAGTCAATAGTACGAGTACCTCTACATTCTATTAGGGGGAGCGCCTAGTTGTAGCGGCAGACCAACGGTGGGGAGCACTTTGGTGACGTAGCAGACTCATGGTACTCGACAGGAGGTGTACTTAACCAGCCCCAGGTTTGTGGGAAGCTCTTTGGTGTCATGGCAGGCCCACTGTACTAAATAGAGAAGGAGTTTTCTAGAAAATGTGGTTTTAATAATGTGAATAAAAACACTGTTTGAGATGAGTCATTAACTTTTTGGTTTTCCTCTTGATTGAGATGTATCACTTGATAACTTTGGTATATGTATAGGGATATACTTAAGTAAGGTTATATGTTGATTTCATACTTTATGGATTATCCTTGTTGTATTTTGTGAGACCTTGATGGTCTCGAGGTCACTACTATGTATCGTTATACTCACCTCTGCACTAGCTATTCTCGCACCTCGTTGTATTGGTTGCAAATGATGGACATCGCTGACTAATGCCTAGGGCACCTGGACCAGGCGGTACCCAGAGGTGGACCATAAGGCGTGATGGTACACAGAGGAGAAAGAAGGACCTAGAGTGCTAAAGAGGAGATTCGTACCTACCCTTCAGGTAGGAACCTTGGGGGACGACCCAATGGTACCTTTTTATTTCTTCATTTGTACTTTTAGTATCTTGTACTTTACAGTTGGGATTGTATCTCTGTCCCCTTTTACTTTCGGCACACTTTTTTTATATAGTTTTACATAGGGATTTTTTTCTAGCTTGTTCTCTGTTGTGTGTGTTTACAGGTTATAAAGTAAATGCATTCCCAGTTTTAGGGAATTACGCCTTGGGTGCTAGTCGCCAGCCCTTGGCCTATGGAAGGCGGGCTTGGGGTTGTAATGGCAAGGGCCCCAGGGGATGGGTCGTGAAAATATAAATCACATGTGTCACATAAAAGTAATTTGTTACATAATAATACGTAAATAGAAGAATCATTCGGTCGACTTCTATACATTTCACTCATACAAATGGAATATCTATATGGTCGACCTTCATACCCATTGCATTAAAGGTTATACCATAACCACCTAAACATATTCTATCATGGAACAACCCATCTTTGGTTAATCAAAAATGTATCTGAATTTTTTTAGAATTTAACCACCCGTAAAATGTCTAAATACCGTTAGATAATAATAAAACATAAAAGACTACAATTATCAATATTTCTCTCATAAAATTTAATTTTCAATAAGTAAAAATCATTTCAAGATATTAATATAATCAATACATTTTTTAAACCATTTTCAATACCGAAATACCCAAAATATGGAATAATGGATTTATTTACAAATTTGAATAAATTAATGATTGTAGTGGAGGCTATATTAAAAATAATGGTCATGACGACGGAGAAGTTATTGTCACAATATATGAAAAAAGACACTAATTTTTTCACCTATCACAAAATTCCACAAAAACCCATAAAATGATTCCTTTTTAGAATAATATAATTAATTTAAAAATAGACATAAACTGTATTGTATAATAAATTTATATCCATATAAATAAATATGTATTTTATTATCACAAAGGAATATATTTTCTAATATAATCCTAAAACGTTTAAAGTTTCCCACACCACATTAAAATTCAAATATTAATCTACATGAATTAATATATTTAAAAAAAATAACAATGTTTTTATAGAAAAAATATGTATATGTAATTTTTTAGGGGAATTATTTACATAATAAAAAAGAATGAAAGTATATATTATCAAGAAATGTCTCAATGAAAAAATATTGATCCAAAATCCAAAACAATGAGTTTGATTCATAACATATGTTCCTTATTTATCCTTAATAAAAAACATATGTTAATTTATACTTGATTAGGTACCTTAAAATTTTTATTATTCCTTTTATATCATTAATTTCCATGTTAAAATAATTAGTTAATTATTTTTTTCATGTCTATGTTTTTTCGATATTTGGTATTTGAGTCATAATTGAACATGGTATACCATCAACAGTCCATGAGATCAAAATTATGTCATCATTAGAATAATATTAATTAATTTATTATAATTTCTAAACATAAATTATAATTTCCATAATTTATAGTTATCAAAAAATGAACCATGTTATAATCATGGAGACGGTAGGCCATACGTACGCCTGAGTAACATTTTCCATTTTAATTGATATTTATGGAAAGTAGGTGAGTATTAATTTATCATTAAAATATCATCATAAAACTATTATATTCATATTACCCACTTAAATATATATGTATATACCATACATGTGTCATAATTAATAAAAAATATTGACATCGATTCATGGAAGTGATAGTTCACACATACGTGTGAACAATATTATCATTTTTATGAACATGGAAAGTATGAATTTAATTGATATATTATTAACCTATAAATGTTAATATTTAATTAATATCAAATATAAAATTTAATTCCATTATTCTAACCCGTCTTGAGATATGATTATGGAAAACGAATTAGTTTGGGTTGTGGAGGTGGTAGTTCACACGTACACAAGAAGAATTAATTCATTTCCCATTTAATGGTAGTGGGGACATTTTTAGGTGATAGTATTAATAAAATAACATCACAGTATATTGGGGATACTAGATATATTATTTCATCATGGATGAAGAATAATTTATGTAAGTTGAAGAATAAATATAATAGAAACACTTAATGGAAACATTATACTTCCTTCTGATTATCACCATTCATAACACCTTAACACATCTAAAGAGTTTGTTCTGCATCAAATTATGTTTGAATAATGTGTGGATTTATTCTAACAATATTTTTGGTCAGATATTGGGTGTTACAAATGGTTTTTTAAGTGTCAGTTAAAAAAATTAATGAGCTCAATTTTATATGAGTGGGGAGGGGCACCCTTGGAGACAAATAAAATATTAAATTAATATAAATTAATGAATATCTCCAAATTGCACCAAATATCCCTTAGTTCGAGGAAAACAAAAGGATGGTTTTAAATACTCTCTACCAATAATTTTTTCATCATTTATGGGTCTTATTATAAACCTTATCTTTTTTAACCCTTATTTATCCTTTACAATTCATACCATTTTATAATGTAATTTATACTGTGAAGGTATATATAATTTCTAGAATATTTCAAAGGACCCAAAATGAGTAATTGGTGATATTATATTCCTTATAACATCTAGTTTTCAAAATAATATATTTTTAATTAAATTACATAATTTATTATTATATAAATTATTTTAAATTCTCATATGTGTTAATTTTGACAATATTCAATTATTTAATTATTAGAAATATCATAAAAACTTGATTCCTTTAAGAAACTACATTAAATCATATATATCATTTTATAAATAATCAATAATATTTGAGGATGGAATTAAATATTTAATATTATATTTTTATTAATATTATTAATATCATATATTTGATTTTTCCTTTAATAACTCAATTATTGCATCATCATTGTGTCACTATTTAAATTAACTTTTTTTCCCAAAAAAATATAAATAAACTAAAATAATATTGATAATATATTTACCTTTCAATGGAATATTTATTTTCTAAGATATCTCTTATATACCCCCATATTAAAATTACATTTGTAATAATAGACATGATTATTACATCTATTTTATTACATTAATTAAAAAGTATTAAATTTAATATTCACACCCAAGTGACTTAAAAAAGAAAAAAATTCTCCTTAGGATTATCTTTGTCAAAAATAACTCATCAAATGAAATTAGGACAAGTTTTAGTGTAATTTTAAAATATTATAATATTATTTTGACCTATAATTACATGATTTACACAAAAAAATATGGTAATTAAAATACTATTATTATTATTGACCAAAAATTATTTTGATCCTATTAGATCACATTTATCATACTGCCTATAACCATGATATTCCATTTTTTTATTAAATTCATAGAAGTTAAAAATTTTATTTAAAGTAAATCCTTTTGATGTATCGAGAAAATGGGTATTGAAGTAAAAACATTCAAAAGTTCAAAACATTTTCATATCTAATTTCAATCATAACATGATTAAAATAACATATATTTGATTAAATAATAATATAATACTCTAATTATAATTTCAGTATAATTAACATTATATCCTAAATATATAAATAAATTCCCTGAAATAGTCTTTTTGATTTAAAATGCATTCTTTTTCACTATTCATTAAAATATGAAATTTATCAGAAAAATATCAAAAATTCACCCAAAGTAAACTTTTATATTATGATTCTACTGTAAATGTTTATTTATATAAAAAATAATTTATAAATGTGATAGAAATTAGATTTAAAATCTGTTCTCCATCAAAAGATGGTAAGAATTCCATTTACGTATTATAATTTTTTACTCATAATATTAAATTTCTTTTTATATCATGTATAGAAAATAATAGATGTAATTAAAACATAAGATCAAATTTATTTTTCATTAATATACTCAATCATGAGTTATTTGATATTTTTTTATTCAAAGTTATTCACACTTAAATATAATTTCATAAAAACACATAATTTATATTAAATTATTTTTTATTTTCATTTATAAATAATTTTCTAACCAATGAATAGTTATATAAACAATTATAAACCCTATTTTTATAAATTAGTTAATATCAATTATTCCCTTCACTATAATGGTTATCTGATAACTACAACATAGTATAGTGATATTTCAAATAAATTATTCTTTTTGTATAACTATACCTTTCGTGCAACATAAGATTTTGGGGAAACCCATTATTGTATGTTGGTTATGATACAAGTCATAGAATCCAATTTAATATAAAATTACTATCTAATTAAAAAATATTAATAAATATCCAATATTGTTATTCTTCAATTACCTAGGATGTTACACCCTGATCCTCTAGGGGCATCTCATAAAACAACACCATTATCCTACACTCATAATCTACAAACAGATAAGCAAATATTAACACTTCCCCGTGACTAACGACAATCATAATTAAAAACATGGTATACTCTATACCCTTCTGAGTTATGAACAATATCTATGTCATTCTAACCTGCTATTTAAATCCTCAAATATATATTAACATGCTATAGTCTAGTTGATCTCCACACCTTTCATGGTCAAGCCTAAATGTTTTACATCCATAATAGAAATGTCATTGACGAACCAGTGATAATATCCCATGAAACAAAAAATATATATTTACATGAAAAACATTGTTTCCCTATTCAAAAGACACAACTAATTGAAATTTCACTAGATCCACTAACACACCTTCCTTGGATACAATATACCAATGTAATGTACATTGTAATTCTATAAATGAAACATAGATATCATAGCATATATTATATGCTCTCTTTGTGTACTCAATATAATGTGATGATATTTGAAATTATTTTCATGGGTTTTATAAGACACTATGAATTCATCCATAAATACAACTGTAAACTGATCCAATTGTAGATGAAATATGTAACTCATTTGAGAAGTAAACACTTTGAGATCATTGTTCAAAACATATGGAATCAAAATAGATTCTTGAAAACCGTACTTTCTCTTACAATAAATCTGTTGTATATCAAATGATATGACCCTCAACTTATGATAACCTATACTTAAGTCAATTTTGGAGAACACTAATCGACCTCTCACCTGATAAAAATAGATCATCAATTTTCAGATTAGGAGTTCAATTATTATGAATTATTTGATTCAACATCCGATAATCGACACATTGCAACAATGTTTATTCAGACATCTTAGAAAAAAAACCTAGATATCCCCAAGGTGTCCTTCTTGGATGAATAAACACATTATTCACCAATTCAACCAACTGAGTTGTTATGTTATTGATGTTCTATTGGAGCAATTTGATATGGTGGAATTGAAATTGATTCTATTCTTGGAAGAAGATCAATCATGAAATCAACATCTCTATCAGCCGGAAGCCTTGAGACCTTTCATGAAACACATCATGAAACTAATCCATCATAAGAGGAAATACAAGCTTCTCTACCCCCAATCATCATGTATAAGACATTCCAGTTTGTTTGTGATGTAAGAGAGATGATTAAAATTTTTCCCAACCAGGCCCTCTCAGATATCCCACTATCCCATGAGAATAGAAGTATCCTACCCAATAGACATGAATGCTAACCCATAATGGTAACAATCAATGTGTTATTCATGCATCACAATCCAATCCGACCCCAATATCTGGTTAAAAACTAACATATCAATAAACAATATGTCCCAAAGGAAATGGTACACACCAGCCTCAAGTGTACACTCCTAACATTGTTTGATATTGTGTAATCATTCCCCCAAATGACGTATCAGTCATCATAAACCCAAATTTTTTTTAATTCTAGTCCTAACATATTCAAAAACTGAGTTGATTTGAACAAATGTGAGGTATAATTATCCAATATTGATGTAGGAAGCAGGGAATTATATTCTATCATAGCTAAAACAATTGATAGTCCAGCCTTTCCACCTCTAAGTAGATGATAAACTCTAAAGAAGAAACCTATACCTTTGCCCTAATCTCTAGTTTTAGTATTTGAGGATGCACTAACCTTGTGTGAGGGACATCCTATTCATAGGGAACAATATCTTCTACACTGAATGATATGACTGATATATCTCCAAATGACTATATAGTATGGGGTAACTAACCCCTTATTTCACTTTTTATCAGCCTCGATCCGCCATCATTTCCCATATATAATGGATTCTTATAGAACATCTGTACATTCCCCATTCTGTTGCATGCTCAACAGTCAACTATTCATTTGGGACATTAACCTCACATGTGTCCCTACCTAAAACACTGATAATGAGAAACATTATCATTACCCTGATAGTTTTGTACTATCTTCTGACCACCATTCCAAAAATAATCATCTTAATAAATCCAAAAATGATTCTTCCTACCATTGTAAATAATACAACAACATTTATTATCTTGAAATGAATGTCCCCATGAGAATTCTCCCATATGTTCAATTCTAAAATGTGGTCCTAATCCACCACATCAGAAGTACAATTAAAATGGAATTTATTTACCATGCACATGATTTATTGTCTATTTCTATTAGGAAAATGTCTTGACACAACAGTCTCATTTCTGAAAACCATTAAAACAAATCATTGAATATTGGTGAAGTTTCCGCTAAAACTCATCCCTAACATAATCCCCTTGGTTAACCTCATAAAATCATTAGACATGTCCTTTCTCATGTAATACTAATTGAAATATTTTAGAAAAAAATTTAATGATAACTTTCTATAACATACATTATACCTACCCAGTCTAGACTAGATTATCCCACATGTGCTTTCCCTTTCCTTGGAGGATGGTAGCCACCATCATAGCTCTCTTCTCGAGATGATTCTCTATGTGGTCATGATTTTTTTAGATGGATTGTATCAAAATATTATTTTATTTATGTCCACTCTTTCAAACATATCATTGGGTACTCCAACTAGAACTCTCTGTACATGTAAATAATCCTATTAACAACCCACCTCAGATCAGTTACCATTATATCCTTAAAATGATCACTGTTCTCACAAAACATCTCCCCTACATTGTTACACCAATTATACAGGGTTTCTAGCTCCACCACTAAAATGAGAATTCTCATGGATATCCACTTATTCTTCAACTAGTACCCTTAATAAGTTTTTTATTTATACACAAATGTAAACACACATCTCAAAACACATTATATAGATCTTCTCTTATTTGATCAAAAGAAGGCTCTCTATTATCTATAATACCCATATAATGTACATTATCCCAAAGTACACTATCACATCTCTATCACTAAACTTATCTATCTATCTATATCACAGATCATGCTAAACATATGGTAAAAAACCTACATGATCACAATTATTTAATTATTCATCATTTTTGTCCATTTAAGATCACACCATATGTCATTCTCATCTATAAAACTCTATATATATAAAACTTATCATAACTGAATTTTGATCCATTCATGACTTCTCATTAGGAACTAAACATTATCCATTATTATAAATTGATTCCCTTCTACCCATTTTCAACATATTAATAGACAACATTTATTTCAAATATTAAATGAATTAAAAGAATTTTATCACATACATCCCACATGTCTTCCTTTTGGGTACCTATAATGATGCCCAACACATATATCCATGTGATTATAAAATTATTCATGTATGAATGACCTCATTCGATTTTGGTCATGACCAAAATAACATAAGATATCCATATCACACAACAAGAGCTTCACCCATGGTGAAATATCATACAACAGTAACAATGCACCTCAAAAACAATGATACCACATTTGGTACGTGGGTTTTCCATCATAAATGTGGTAGTTAAACCCATGAAAAAACCATTTACATGTCCCAACACATCCTAGTAACCCATCTAAAATTTCATGTAATTCATAAAATAGAAAAAAATGAAATAGATAAATCATTCCAAATTCAACGACCTGAGTTGCATTATAACTGGTTACCCAATATGGGTTTTCACATGACCTCAGGTACACCTCCCCATATAATAGAGTCTACCAAATATAAGAGAGGATATAATATGAATTTTGGTGAGGTAATAACCTATATATTATCATAAATCAAAATAGGAAAAAATTGATAATAAAATAAACGACTAAAAAATCATTTCCATCTAGTTACCCAAAACTGGGAACAATCCCTTGACCAAACAATTTTTTTTAAATTTCATATAGCTCATGGTGCAATTGAAACCTAAAATAAATAAAAACATAAGTGTCCAAAAAATGGTTCGCAACACAATTTCTAAGTCCCTCATAAATGTACATATAGTTCGCAAATAAACCATCTAAAAAATGGTCATTTCCTTTTTCCTAAACCGTAACAATGGAGTCTTCTCGAGAACCCAATGATGTTTGGGTCTACATATGAGTAAAGAAGAGTAGGCCACAACCAATGGTTTATACAAAATATATATTCTAAATATATATTTTATTTTGAAAAAAATTAATATCAATATAAACAAGTGACAAAAAGTTTGACATTAGTTAAAAATATTCATTGTATCCAATTTCATTATTCGTTTTGTGGGTTAGAAATTTCAACAATTGTACCATGTCTACATACAATAATATAAACTATACGTTATTGGAAAAGGTAGGATCCCTATATAGCTGTGGATTTTTTTAATATATATATATATATAACAAACCTAATAACCTCAAATTAGTTAGTCTAATCAAATGATATAACATGGGGAATAGATCCTCAATATGACTCACAAAACCATGCATTATTGGGTTCAGGTTTAGAGGCCCAGTCTATCATGACCCATGAGAATATAACCTCATGTAAATACCCAACATACCACCATACCATGTTGACATGCCTATTTAACCATTTCACACATATATCAAACCCAAACTAGAAATAATTTAACCTAGTTTTCATTTTAAAAAATAGTCCATTCATCGCATATAACATCTTAATGAATTAAACTTTTTAGAAATTACCATTTACATTAATCGACTCATAAATAGAATTACCAATTTTCTTGATACCCCCATATTTGGTTGTATTGTTTGAATATAATTATCAATAATACTTCATCGTAGATAATTTTATCACGTCAATCTCATTATCATGGCATATATCACATAACTGTTCGATTTCTCTTTTAACATTTCATCTCCTTATTTATGATAGAGGCACACCTTATGGGTGTCCCTTAACCTAGTTTAATACAACTAAAGAATACCATTAGTATCATGATGGGATAAATTAAAACTTTCCCCAATAATTTTATCATTTATACCAACACAAAAAAAACATAAAACCCAAAGACCCAAATTCACAACCACATACACATAAATAAATTACCAATATCAAGGAATATAAATTTTTTACAACCTATCAGGATTTTGAAAATGAGTTCACAATTGAATCGAGACATTGATTTAAACTAATATTTTATTAAATGTACTAAGCTATAATATTCTACAATAAGATGAGTCTATGGTTATGATGATTAATAACAACTCCACAAACACTAATCCAAAAAATGGAAGGAAGAAGTGTGCTAGGATGACCTAGGGTTTGAATCTGTACCTTACTATGCTCAAAACAAGTCAAAAATGAGGCTGATCTGTCCATCAGAGGAATGTAGGTGTTTGGATCGTCACAGAATATAACAGATAGTGTATGTATGATTTATCAATGTAATAAAACTTAAGACCTGATGTGGTAAAAATTATAAATTCCCTATTTTTATTATGGACATCAATTTAGATGAATGATGGGCCAACGATGTGCTAAAAGAATTACAAGACTGGGCCTGGGTGAATTGCCACCCTGGCTTCTAAAATTTTTAAAAAAAAATTTGGTGACTATGTGGCATGGTTATATCCATGAATGAATGGTGTGGAATCCATCTTTGAACAGGTTCATACAACATTTACCAAACCTCTACACAATCATGATTTGGGTGAACGATTAATACTAACCATGCACACACATGAAAAATGAATTGGATGGCCCCTTTTCCACTTATTTAATGTCCTAAATCCCCATAATTCCATCCATGTAGACTTGTAGAATTTTAAAACAATTTATTAAAATTTTAAATGTATGTAAACCAAAATATAATTAAGAATATACCACATTATAATTATATGATCTTACACACCCTCTCATCTCATTTTCACATATCCAATACCCTTTTAATAAGCCATGAACTAACCAAATACCTCCCATACATACCTATCTAGATCCTATATGACTTTTGATGAATATTAATACCTACTATGATGGTTTTTAGCATAAACCTAAACAAAATTTTTAAAGAATAGGTAATCTTAATAAACATGAGTATTTTTTACACAAACATCAAATCCTATTAAAATATGATAATATAATAATAAAAATATATTATATATATTGATATGTCATTATTTTTATGTAATAAACTTGATCCACCTACACAACAATCATATGTGAAATGAAACGATCGATTGTGTATACCACGAACTACCACCTTGAAAACCGATTTAATTCACATTTCATAACCACCCTTAAAGACTATATATAGTGATGGATTTAACATATTTATATCAAATTTATGAAATTATTTTACTTATTTAACTATCTTAATAGATATAGATTATTAATTTACATTTTGTGGGTATATGATAATGTTTTTCATGTGTATGGTGGACTACCAACTCATGAATCAATGTGATCCAATTTTTAATTAAACATTACATGAATGGTAGTATGGTTATTTTCAATGAATATATGTGTTATTTATTATGTACCTCTAATTATGGAATTATAATATATTATATAACTTCTTAACTACTAATATATTGTAAAATAATAAAGTTTCTCATCCAAACATGTGGACTACCGCTTCCATGTAGCGATGTAAAATGTTTTTTCATTTTGAGGTTGTAGTTGATTAATATAAAATATATATATATATATATGACATAATGATGATTATATAAATTTTAATTATTATTTATTTTCCATTAATTATATACCGTGAGAAAACATGAAACAATGTTAATGAATATGTAGTATGTATCACCTATTATTTTTGTAATATACTTTATACATTTAGATTTAATATATTTAACAAAATAACAATAAATTGAATATGGATGCAGATATTATCTTGTATAAAATTCAAAATATGATTTAACTATTGACAAATTTGAAGGAAAACATTATCAAACTAAAAGATAGATAAAAAATAATTCATCACCTAAAATAGATATTTTAATAAAGAATTAGTAAAAATACTAGTGATAAAATACTATAAGTAAAATTTATATGGTTAGAGATATATGAGTATAATTATATAATTGATTCATAATAAACCTATATTTACTATATAAATGTTTTTTACAACATACTAAGGAAGTAAAAATGAGGTAATTGTTTCTCATATCACTTTGACTACCATCACACATATTCCATATCCACAACATATTTATTTTATTTGGTTTATATCCTAACCAATTTATATTTTATATAACAAATAATTTTATCTTCATGGAAATTACTATTTCATTTTATGTAATTTCATTCATGGAACTTATAATATTGATGATACCAATGTGTTTATGGGTTTTTTCACAATCTCTTCATTACATGGAGTTGTTTTTATCTATTTATCCCTTAAAAGAATAAATTCATATTTACTTATTACAATAAGTCTATGTTTTCTACTCTATTTATTTATTTAAATTTTAATGTAATAGTTATGTCTTACACATTTTGTTTGTATTAATGATTGGTAGAATGTTTCTAATAATATATATATATATATATATATCGATTTTGTACAATATCATTTTTCATCAAAATCAATGATTTCAAAAAAAAATTAAAAATGTTTTTATCCATTAAAAAATAGTAATTGAATAAATTTATATGGATTTATACTTTCAAAAAAAAGTTAGAAGGGAATATTCAATTAATTTTTAGAATAGTACCCATTTTCCTTCTACAAGAAATGTGAATGGATTTATTACATTAATATTTAATAAAGGAATGTAATTATCCAATTTCATAGACATAAAATGCTTTCAATAATATTTTACATGTTGTAAAAGGCAATTTTTATAAAAAACAATTGAGAATTTTTTAATGGTTCTTTTAAAGTGAAAATAATATTTTCCCTAATAATGTTTTCAATGATATTCTTTTGTAATTTATTTGCATTGAAAAAGTAAACCACTTACTTAATATGTGATCCATATGGGATATCTTATATTTATATAATCAATATTCTCTCATCCTATGGTTTATGATTCGTTTTTCCTATGAAGAGTAATTTTATTACCATTCACAACAATATTCTGGATTGATTATGATCATGTCTATTTTATTATGGTATGTATTAAAATATCATATGTTAGTTTTTTAATTAAAATTTATAGGTTGATTATGTTTCACCCCTTTGATAATATGAATGAATTGGACATAGTATGTGATGGGTGGGTCCTAGTTTTAAATATCCCCTTAATGCATCCACATGTATAACGAGTAAATTTATTTGGACAAATTTTATTACATTCTAAAAAAATATTTAGATTGTATTCTAAGAGTTAATGATAGTATTAATAAAATGTATCACATTATGAATTCCATCATTATGATATATTTTATTTATTTCTATGTGATTATTCAATTAGTTAAAAAATTATTGGAAAAGATTCTAGAATATGTGATTATTTATATTTCATTATTTAATAAAAATTTACTTATAATATATTTTGATTAGCTTGTTGAATTGATGACATCTGGTTTGGTTATTTACATTTTCATATTAACTATTATTATTTATTCATTTTAGCATATATTGTATTATTACAAATAATGATAATCCGAGCATACACATTTCTATGTTTCATTTTCCCAATTTTAACATTATGTGTTTCTTTATTAGTAAATTGGGATACAATATGAGGGAATAAAGCCATTCTAAAATAAGACACTATGTTTATTTTATCTTTTCAATTGAAATTTGACATTCTATTATGGATCTTGATTTTTCAAGACTATTAAAAATGTAGACCTTCTTGTTGGGAATATATGTATCATATGATTATTAAATAATGTATACACCAGCTCTGAGATAGTGGGGTTATGTTCTTTAACTTGTAGGTACAAGTTATAGTAGCTTAGTTTTCATTAGCTTTCCAATTATATAGGAATGTTACACCACTATAGTGAAAATTTAATGACATGATTGACAGGGGGCCATATCTGAACATTGTTATAATTTATATTAGTTTAACGTGAACAAAACATAATGACGAATATCATTCATTCTATAACAAATATTTTTTTCAATTATTCTTCTATTCCATTGATTACATTGTAGGTGTTCTAATTGTATGAGTTTTTTGCCCCCTCAATCATTATTTGGATATATAACACAATTTTCTTTGTTATTTATTTTTTATATATCCCTATAGTTAATTGGGTTTATTTTTCTAATTTTTTCCATAGCAGTTAGGGTTATGGCTTATATTTATTTATAATATCAATACTGTTTTGAAATTTTAGTTTTAAATAATTGTGTGACATTTATATTTTTTTTAAAAGTTTTAGTTTTATGGTTCAAAAAAAGAAATTAAGTTAATTTTATAAATTTGATAATAATTTTTCATTTGATTGAGAATGTTTCCTTTGAAAATGAATGATTTTGTGTATTATTATATTTATTAAGTAATGTATATTTATTACATGAATTTTATTATGATAAAAAACTATTTTCTATTTACATTTAAAACTAGTACTAATAAAATATATTTCTAAGTAATTTATTAAATAAATTATTGATGTTTTATTAACCTCGACTATATAACAGGTTATACAAATCATTTGTTTTATGTTTTCTTAATGTTTATTTCACTTTTCCATTCTATTTTTATCTTTCATGATTTTTATTTGGTTTGGTCTGATGATGGATTGAATTTCATGTGTTGAGTGACTGTGAGTCATACGAGAATTGTTAGAAGTGGTATTTGTTACATTTTATGCTTGGATGTTATTATATTGGTCTTGTCATGAAAAAAATATTTCGTTCGATTTATTTTATATTTTAATAATAACCCATATATTAATTTTGGGAGTTATTGTGATTTGTGAGATATATATTATTAATATCTATTTCATCCTAAATAAATGGTTTTTTCTAATTGATTTGAGTCATTGGAATTGGTTTCTAGCTCAGGGTGATTGTGAATTCACTCAGTTCCTTCATGTTAGTCAGGTCAATTTACATATTGGATTTACCCTATCTAGGTCATTAAAATTTAATTTCCAAAATTTATCCTCTTAAATTCACTAGGGATATCCTTCGGTCATCTAATTCAAAATGCATTAAGTTATTTGCGTGACATTAATTATTCTCAATATTATTGTTTTCACTCCACCCTTTCCTTCTGAGCTTTCAAAATGTATTCTTCTATAGTTATTCTTTCTGTATGATTAATCTGTTAGAAAATAATTTTTGACATGCTTCTAAGACCTATCACCAGCCCCAATACAAATCACTCACCAAAAATCAACTATTTATATAATAACAAATAAAAATAATAATGCGGTAAAATTAACCCCATTCACAGTTATCCTTGTTTTCCCACCTCACTACAAAATAAAAAATGTCACTTTGATTCCATCCATTCAACATCTATTCCATCACACATAAAAACTCATGTCACATCAACATACCACATATCACAACTACAACAACATATACATAACCACAAACATCGTCCGCACATCATTATCCCAAACTATATAAATCTATCACAATTACAAACCAAATCACCACATAACTAGAACAGAATGTATCATAATCATAGTATTTTTTCATAATTTTGAATGACATAATACTTATTTCATCCTCAAACAAAGAATGACCCTAAACCCATAACTCATCCTCTCACATCATCAACATATGAATTTAAATGTGTTATACAATATGTTATAAACTATATTCATAAATACACCAAAGTTTATATGAAATTAAATTCAGTGGGCCGTCGAAGTGGATGTAACACTAACAAGGGGGTGACAAGAGGGGTCAATTATAAAGACCCGACCTTAAACATTTCTTATTATTTAATTAAGTTAATAATTTAAATTAAGGATATATTTTGGTGTAGATCATTAGATAATTATTTCATAAGATATAAATAACATCTTTAAAAGTACAAATATCAACCCAGTTTCCACTTTTTTTCAAAATACAAAATATTAAAAAAAAAGTGACTTGTCTAGTTCCATGTTTTAGATAGCATGAATTTTCATTGATCTCATCCTTGAACCTATAAAAATTTATTTCCTGTGTAATACATTTCAAAAACATGGGATGAGAATAAAATTCTCTCAAAAAGATACACAATGAAAGAAAACTATTAGTTTTTTAAAAGAACCAGTAAACCATGAATACTTTATCATAAGTAAAACATTTCACCTTTATGAAGTAGTTAATACTATTCACTAAAAATTTGATTATTTCTTACCTTTTTGTAACCAAAATATTTCTATAAAACCCATATAAAAAATAAATAACATATAAAGGAACCTTTGTACATATACATACTTAAATGGAATAACCGTGGGGTCGACTTCCACACATATCACTACATGAAATAGCCATATGGACGACTTCCATACCCAATTCATTGGTGGTTATAACTTAACCAACCATCCTGGTTTATCATGACACCACCCTCTATTTGGATTATCACATAACCACACGTCAAATGTCCATGTACCATTATAAAATCAAAACACATACAAAAAATATAAAGGAACGAAAACATTTCCACATTTCAATCACAATATATCACTTAAATATATTGACAGAAAAATCAATTATAAAAACTATTTTCTATACCAAAATAAATAAATGAGTATGTGGTATTTATTTTTATTTTAAAAACGTTACGGATTTCTAAAGAAGCCAATGATCAAATAATACTCTTGGTGGAGGAAAGGTTGTTGTCACCGCTTACATTAAAAGAAACATTAAATATTCTCATTTAGTAAAAATCTTCATAAAAAATATTCCCAGTGAGTCAAATGAAAAGAAAATGGTTTTTATACTACATATAAAAGAATGTTTTGTATTAAAACAAAATATGACTCAATGAACGGAGATTGAGACGAAGTCCTTTACCTCGTGTCTGACTTGACCAATTCGTTCTTTAATCTCCTGAATAATAAACTAATGTTAATTTATAATTAATTAAGAAACTTTTTCATGTTTATTATTCCATTAATATCAATTATTACAATGTTATAAACATTATTTAATAATATAAGTTAATAATGGTCATTTGGTCGATATTTGGTACTTTAGTCAGAAATGGACTTCTTATAATTACAAGTTGTTCCTGTGGTCAAAAGTTCATTATATATAATGCTATTCATGATTTAGATAGCATATATATAATATATATCCAGTATATACATGTATTTATAATAGTACATAACATTTATAGATAAGAAATGAAATGCACCATTTATGGAGACGGTAAGCCGTACGTACGCATGAACGCTACTTCCATTTATATTTCATATTGTAATGGAATGAGAACATAATGATAAATAATTATATTATAATTACAATATAATATCATAAAAATATTCATCATCTATACCCTTTATATGTTCCACATAATTTATGAACGAGTCATATTACTTTGAGGGGGCAGTAGTCCACACTTCTCAAATGAGATTATCGTATTTACCAACTATAGAAACCATAAAGGTATTCTATAAATTGAAAATACAGAATCATAGAAACAATATAAATGTAATATATATCATATATAAATATTGATTCATCATAATGGCCTCCATGATTGGCGGTTGGAGATATTTGACCAATCATCGTTTTGTGAGGCAGTAGTTCGCCATCCACAAAAACAATATGTTCTTTACCCATTAAAAATAGGTGTGTGAATGTTTAGTATGAATACTTCTCATAAAAACAAAATAGTACATATATGATAATTTTTTTATTATAATATAATGGAACAAAAGGAATTTATGTGGTGGGAGAAGTAAAATAAAACAAAAAATAATAATAATTTAAGGGAAACTGGTACCCTTAATTCAGGTAACCTTTTTTTGATTGAACCAAAAGGAATTATTGACGTTACTAATTCCTATGGTATTGATTCTAGATAGAATAGCAGGATAATTAAATATTATTTGATCAGTTTTTGGATAATACATGGGTCTTGAGTGGTGTGAGGAATGGGTTAGAAGTGGTGCCCTTTTATAAGGGGGGGGGGATTGGTTCTTTAGGATTGTTTGAAACAATTATTTTTTATAAACGTAAATTCTGTTTTAAAAGGCCCAAAAATAATTATTGTTAATGATAAGATGACACAAAGGAGAAATATAATCATCCAATAACAATTTTAATTTCTTTGGATATTATTCCAATATTTATAATCTTATTTATTTAATTCAGTTATTAATTTGGTAAACATTGCATCAATATTATGTCATAAATAATTTATTTTATTTCATGTCTAAAAACTATAAAAAATAATATAATGTATGAAATATTTTTTTTCTAATGAATATTTATAGTCTAATTTATAACTTATATAACCCTATGTAAAAATTAATTTACTAAAATATATTTTTTTATGTCATTTTGGTCTTTAATTTACGTTAATTAAAATAAAGTGTCATTATCATTCTCAAGTGGCTCCATGGGGTCCCAAAATCAACACAATGATGCCCATGGTCGGATAGGTATCAACCAATATGATTACGACACATGTTAGGGTAATTATATATTATTATAATAATATTTTTTTACCCTTATCTACCACATTTACCCTTTAACCATGGTAAATAAAATCCTCGCTGAAGTTAATATTCATAATGTATATAAATAAAAGATTCATATTTACACAATATGGACCTCGTGATTCTATATATGAAACCCATTTTTTTAAAATCAAAATACATAAGTGAAATAAATTAATTTAAAATTAATTTTCTCTATCAAAACAAAAGGCGTGTTCTTAAGAAATATTAACCATCAAAAGATTTACACTTATTTATTTCGAATTTCATAGTGAAATTACTTCCAATGTCCAATAATGGATTAAATATTAAAATAATAATATAATTACACATTAAACCCAATTAAAATGATAATATCACCTTAAAAATAAAATATATTAAAAGGTAGTTTTGAATTAAAATACAGTAATGTTTCACTCTTCATTAGAAATGAATTTCATCAGAAATGCCGAATTTTCAACCAATGTAAATTATGATATCCTAATTCTAAATAATAATTTTATTTAATCATATGGAACATATAATATTGACCGAAAATAGATTTAAAGAGGCTTCTCCCTCAAAAGGCGGTAAATCATACTTTAAAAATAAATTATTCATAAAATTAGATTCATAAACATTTTAAGCTTCTTTATTTTATTGGATAAATATAAAATAATTTAACAAACATGTATAATCATTCTATAGTTAGTTATGTTAATTCCTTCCACTACAATGCAAAGGTGTTATCTACCATTTTAAATACTAATATTATATTATTATTATGCAACGTAAGATTTCATTAATACCCATTGTTGCGTATCAAGAAAACCATCAAACATAGAAACCCCTTTAAGGTAAAAATAATATTTAATTCACAAATATTAATAAATATAGAAATTTGAAATTTCTTTATTTATCTATGATGTTACATCCTTTCCTGTTTTAGAGATCATGGCTTTGCAGTTTTATTCACTTATCAAATAAGTGGGGGTATTTATCCCTCAAAACATTTTCAAATTCCCACATTTCCTTTTCAACCATATGGTTTTTCTAATAAACCTTTACCCGGTTAACTACCTTATTATGCTATACATTCATTATTTGGTTAAGAATCTATATTGTCTCTTCCTCATAAGAGTGATTCTCTTACAACTGAACTATCTCTTGAATCAAAACATGAGAGGGATCCAGCATATACTTTCTAAATGTTGAAATTGGAAAATCATTATGTACCTGGGAAAAAATGGATGTAAATCCACTCTATAAGAAACTGATCCAACTTTCTCTAGTATTTTATAAGGACCAATTAACCTTGGACTCCACTTTCCCTTCTTACCATAACATGTCACACATTTCCTTGGAGAATCTTTGAGAAATACATGATCACCTACCTCAAAAGAAAGATCATTTCTCTGGTTATCCACATAACTTTTATGCCTTCTCTGAGACGTTCTCATGTGCTTTTGAATCAACTAAACTTTATCTTCCATCTCTTCAACTAATTCTTGTACCATCAACTTCCATTCTCTTAATTCTTCCCAAAAGCTTGAGTTCAACAACACTTTCCAAAAAATGCTTCAAACGGAGCCATCTGTATACTGGAATGAATGTTTTTATTATAAGATAATTCACCAAAGAAATATGTTGGTCCCAACATCCCTGGTAACCCAGTGAACAGGCACGTAACGTATCCTCCATGGTCTAAACTATTCATTCGGATTACCCATCTGATTACGGATGAAAATCTATACTAACATTTAATTCATTACCCAACGACTTCTGATGGACTTTCCAAAATTTAGAAGAAAACCAGGGACCAAGATCAAATAAATTGGAGAGGGGAACACCATTCAACCTAAATATATCTTTCACATAAAACTGAGAAATTTTATCTAAAGACAATGTATCTCGAATAGGATGGAAATGAGCATAATTTTTCAATCTATCAAAAGTAACCCAGAATGTATTTTTTCCTCGATATTTCATTGGTAATCCCACAACAAAGTCCATGGATATGTTTCCCCATTTCCACTCAGGCACCGGTAAAGACTGGATCATCTCTTTTGGTAACTGTTTCTCTTCATTAACGTGCTGACAAGTCAAACACTTCATAGTAAAATCAACAATACCTCTTTGCATTCCATCCAACCAGTATTACTCCTAAAGATCTATGTAAATCTTAGTACTTCCAAAATGAAATGAAAAGATGGAACTATGATCTTCACATAAAAAATCATTCTTCAACTGTGAATCACAAGGCACACACAATCTCTTTCAAAACATCAAAACATATTCACCATCAAAGTTAAAATCGGGAAACTTACTCTTCCAAACCAACTCTTCCATTTTTTGCAACTCAATATATTCCTTTAGTGCTTGCTTAATTATGTCTGATAGAGATGATCTCAGTGACACCTGAAAAAATATAGAATAATTTCATGCACCAATAACTTATATGCCAAAGTTCATCAAATCAGAAACCAAAGGATCTCGTTCTAAATGTATCATTGTTAATGAAGCATTACTTTTTCGACTCAAAGAATCATCCACATTATTTTCTTTTCATGGATGGTAAAGGATTGTCAAATATATTTCACATTTTACTCCATACAAATGATGCCTCTAAATTTTTAAATAAAATACAACAACATGTAATTCCAAATCATGTGTTGGGTAATTAAACTCATGAGGATTCAACTGAAGTGAAGAATAACAAATTACATGATCATTCTGCATAAGCACAAAACCATGTACATTCAAAAAAGAATCACTATAAATAAAAAACTCACTATTTCTGGATGAAATTTCCAAAACAGGAGCATTCAACAATATTTTTTTAATTCATGAAAACAATCATCACATTTTATTGTCCAAATGAACATAACACCTTTTCCAGTTATCTTAGTCAGTGGGATAGATAACCATGAAATATTCTCAACAAACCTCCAGTAATAACCTCACAAACCAAGAAAACTATGAATCTCGATTATATTTGTGGGAATTATACATTCTTCAACAACTTTTGTTTTACCAGGATCAACAGTTATGCCAATTTTTGAAACAATGTGACCAAGGATATAAATTTGTTGTAACCAAAACTCACACTTCTTGAATTTCTCAAACAGTTTCTTTTCTATTAAGGTTTTCAAAACAACCCTTAAATTACATCCTGGATCCTCTTTTATTTTAGAATTTACCAAAATAAAATCGATGAAAACAACCACAAACTTATCCAAGAACTCACTGAATATTTTATTCATAAGATCCAAGAATACAACAGGTGCATTGGTTAAACCGAAAGTCATAACTACAAAATCATAATGGTGATATCTAGTAAAAACGTGATCTTCAGAATGTTTTCCTCCTTCACATTCAACTAATGTTAACCCAAAATCATGTCAATATTCAAAAAATACTAATCTCTCTAAAGCTAATCAAGAAAATCATCGATATGAGGAAAAGGATACTTGTTCTAAATAGTGATGTTATTCAATTCTCTATAATCTATTCAAAGTATTATTGATCCATTTTTATTTTTAACAAATAAGACCGGAGGACCCCATGGTGATGTACTAGGTCAAATAAATCCTTCATCTAATTACACCTATAATTTTTTCTTTAACACTAAAAGTTCAATTTGAGCCATTCGATAGGGGAGTTTCGAAATTTGATTAGCATCAAGAACTAAGATAAAAGTAAATTAAACATCCCATTCATTTATAATACCATGAAACTCATCAAGAAACAAAATCAAGATACTAATTTACCACTAGAACATCATTAATATGAAAAATTCCATTGTTTTTTATTTTATATTCAAGGTACCATTTATTTATATCTATTATTAGTTTCTCTGGTTCCTGATATGTTATCAAAAGTATGGTTTCATTTTTGTACACAAACTGAAAATATTTTTATAAAGAAACCTCTTTAGCTCTTGAGAAAAAATTAGCATGATAAACAAACATCTTATCCATGCCCAAAATAAAATCAATCTCTAATAGAGGCAAATCAATAAGGTATGCCGGTAGATTATTTTCACTCACAATGACAGGAAGGTTCTTATAGTTTCTTTTTGCCTCAACATTTCCTCTAGGTGTTTTTATCATAAATTCATGAGTCATATTTTTATTTTTAATTACCAATTAACTAGAAAACTTCTTCGAAATGAAATAATGTATAGACCCTGAATCAAAGAACACATTGGCATAATCTGAAGAAACAAACAATGTACCTGATACAACTTCATTTGATGGAAAAACATCTGCTGAAGTACTTGTAGAGGAATCTACCACCCCTTTTGGCCTATAGTCTTGTTGATTTCACTCAGTTGAGTTCCTCTTTGGACACTCATTTGAATAATGACCCATTTCATTGAACTTAAAATATATTACCACTAGAGTTTCATTTCCTTCTTGATCATCTTCCTTATAGTTACAAAAAATATGCCTAGACCTACCACACCAGTTTCACTTTCTAGACATTGATAAACATTTTCCAGGATTCTTTTTACCACACTTCTCACAAGATAGATATTTAGTTTTCTTACCTCAAGAATTCATTGATGAATTCATTCCCTTTTCCTGCCAACTATACCTCTTATTTTGTTGTTTGTCAAAGGGAATCTGATCCTCAGCGAACTCCATTTCCATCTTCTCCACACATCAATCAAGTTTTTCATAACTTTTGAACTCACGAGAGGCTAATATTCTTCGATATCACGGTTGTAGTCTTGTGTAAAATAGATATATCTTACTATTAAGATCTCAGAAGAAACATGGATAATAACTTGATAGTGGAGTGAAATTTACTTTTAAATAGCCACAGAGTCGTCCTCCTTTTTCAATTACAATAATTGTTTTTCTATAATAAGTCGAACCACCTTAGGAAAATATTTCTCATGGAACATACCTTTGAATTCATACCAATAAAGATAATCAATATCCTCCCAATACAGAATATTTTTCACCATCGACCACCACTGATCAACTTCACCTTCAAAATTGTAAACATCGAGACTAACCTTTTGATGTTTTGAATACCCTATGACATCTAAAATTTTCAAGAGTCCTTTAATCCACCCTTCAGCTAGCATAGGGTCAGTTGATCCTCTAAATGAAGGGGGATGTTGTCTCATGAAATTCTCTACTAATGAAATGTTCCTTTGTTGTTGATCTAGATGATCTCGTGCATGGATAAAAAAACCAATTATAGCTTGAGTCAACTATGCCATCAATGCAAAAAACTTTTTAGTTTTGATTCTGACAATCTCAGATTTCTGATTTGGATTTTTGTCTTCCTCCTAATGTCATACCATCATAGCTGCAATGATTCCTCTACAGAAAACCATTCTAAACACAGAAATATCTTAAGAGATGAAACATTGTAATTTTTAAGGGATATCATTTAAATATTAACATAAATTAATATATGGATTTTATTTTAACAATACCTTAACTCCTAATGTTATGTAAACCATCCTCTGATACCAACTATAAGAACCATACCTTAAACATTACATATTATTGAATTATATTAATAAATTACATTGAGAATCTTTTCATGTTTATAACATTAGATAATTATGTCATAACATATACATAACAACTTTAATATTTCATACATCTACTAAGTTTCCATTTGTTTCTCAGAATAAAAATTCTTGAAAAAAATAGAGTCATGTTTAGA
The DNA here is from genome assembly GCA_963277665.1 of Viscum album. Classification (NCBI taxonomy): domain Eukaryota; kingdom Viridiplantae; phylum Streptophyta; class Magnoliopsida; order Santalales; family Viscaceae; genus Viscum; species Viscum album. The sequence goes on along the minus strand of OY728126.1, from coordinate 1,311,300,239 downwards.
TTCATGTTTTAGAGGCATTGAATTTTCCATGATCTCATCATTGACCATATTCCACTTTATGTCATGTGAAAAACATTTCATAAACATGCAATGAGAATAAAAATCACAGTAATGAATACAAAAAGGAGGAAAATTTTATTTTTTCAAAACAACAAGTAAACAATGAATACTTTTTCATAAGTAATAATTTTCACCTTTATGAAGTAGTAAATACTCTTTAATGAATTAAATATAATTGCTTACCATTTTTTAACCAAAAAATTCCCATAAAACCATATAAATAACACATAACATATATAGGTAACTTGGGACATAAACACACTTAAATGGAATAACCATGCAGTCGAATTCAACACATATCACTAAATGGAATAGACATATGATTGACTTCCATACCCAATGCATTGGAGGTTATAACGCAACCACCCTTCCTGTTTTATCATGGCACCACTGGTCATTTGGTTTATCATGTAACCATTAGTCCAAATTTCAAGTACCATTATAAAATCATAACACATACAACAAATATAAAAGAAAGAATACATGTCCACATTTCAATCACAATATATCACTTAAATATATTGACATAACATATCAATTAAAAAACCATTTTCAATAACAAAATACAAAAAACAGTATATGGTGTTTATTTTACTTTTAAAAACATTATGTCTTGTTAAGGAAGCCAAAGATTAAATAATACTCACAGTGGCGGAAAGGTCATTGTCATCGCTTACATTAAAAGAAACATTCCGTTTTTTCGCTTATTAAAACGCTACATAGAATACGATAACCTTTGAATGAAATTAAATGTCAATGTTTTTTATACAACATATAAAATAAAGTCTTGTATTAAAACAAAATATGCCTCAATGAAAGGAGATTGATCCATGTCCCTTACCTCATCTCTGAATTGACCCGTTCGTTCTTTAATATTTTGAATAAAAAACTAATGATAATTTAAACTTGATTAAGAAAATTTATCAAGTTTATTATTCCTTTTATATCAATTATTACCATGTTATAAACATTATTTAATCATTTATGAAAATAATTATAAATTTTTCGATATTTGGTACTTGAGTAAAAAATAGACTTCTTATAAATACATGTTTTTCATGTGGTCAAAATTTCTATATATACATAATTAGATTTATGATTTAGATATCATATATATTATATATATCTAGTATATACATGTACTTATAATAGTACATAACATTTGTAGAAAAAAATGAAATGCATCATTCATGGAGATGGTAAGTCGTATGTACGCATGAACGATACTTCCATATATATTTCGTATTGTAATAGAATGAAATAATAATAATACATAAGTATATTATGATTACTCTATAATATAACAACTAATTTCATTAAATTTACCAATAATACATTCCACATAAGGCATAAATGAGTCATATCAATTTGAGGGGGCGTTAGTCTGCACTTCCTCGAATGAGATTATCATATTTTCCCTCTATGGAAACCACAAAGGTATTCTATAAATAAAAAATACGTAAACATAGAAACAATATAAATACAATATATATCATTTATAAATAAATTTCCATCATAATGGCCGCTATGAGAGGCAGTTGGAGATATTTGATCAACCATAATTTGATGAGACAGTAGTTCATTGTCCACAGAAACAATATGTTCTTTACCCATTAGACAGAGGTATGTGTAATTGTAGTTCAATTCCTTCTCATAAAAAAACCTAGTATATTGAAATACTCTTTTTTATAAAATAAAGTAATAAAATATGTTTATGGGGTTGTATAAGTAAAATAAAAAAAATAGAAAAAATAATTTAAGAGAAATGGTTACTTTTAATTTGTGTATCTCTCTTTGGTTTGAACAAAAAGGACTTCTTAAAGTGCCTTCTACCTATGTTAAGAATTCTAGGTGAAATAGAGGGATCTTGAGATATTATTTGGGCAGGGGTTGGATGAGACAAGAGGCTTGAGAGGTAAAAGTAATGGGTTAGAAGTGGTGTCCTTTTATTAGGGGAAGGAGGGGATCTTTTAGAAATCATGAAACAATTATTTTATTATAAACAAATCATTAGTTTCAAATGGTCCAAAAATCATTACAATAGAAGATATGATTACTCATTATCGAAATAAAATAATCCAATAATAATTGGACTTGTTTTGAATATTATTTTAATCTTTATAATCATATTTATTTAAATAATTTATTAATGAGGTAAACACTTCATCACTATAGTGTCATAAATAATTTAATTTATTTGATGTATACAAATAAAAAAATTACCATTATATAGAAAATATTTTTACCTTTATAATTAATATTTATAGTCTAAAAATTACTTATATATCCCTTTGTAAAAATTAATTTACTAAATGATATTTGTTTATTTCATTTTTTGTGTTTACTTTATGTTAAATAAAATAAAGTGTAATTATCACTCCCAAGTGGCTCCATGGGGTCCCAAAATCAATCCGAAGATACCCATGGTAGGATATGTATCACTATATATTATTATGATATATGTTATGGTAATATTATATTATTATAATAATATATTATTTACCATTATTTACCAGGCTTACACTTTAACCATGATGAAAATGTTTTTTTACAGAAATACATATTCATAATGTCTTCAAATAAAAGATACGTATTTACACAATTTGTACTCCCTAATTAAAAATATGGAATCCATTTTTCCAACTTCAAAACACCTAAGTGTATGAAATTAATTTAAAATTAATTCCCTCTGTCAAAACAAAACACTTGTTTTTAAGAGATATGAACTATCAAACGATTGACACTTATTAATGTCAAATTTTATATTAAAATTACTTCCAATGACCAAAATTGGATTTTATAGTAAAAACATAATCTAATTACACATTAATAAAATTAAAAATATAATCTAAACTTATAAATAAATTAAATTGAAAGGTTGTTTTGAATTAAAATACTCTATTTTTGTCACTATTTATAAAAATGAATTTTATCAAAAAAATGCCAAAATTTAATCTAATGCAACTTTTAATATTCCAATTTTGAATAAGAATAATATTTGGAAAAATATTATATATAAAAATTTCCAAAACTATATTTAAATAGGTATTTCGAACAAAAGGTATTAAGTCATCTTTTTAATGTAAAATATGCTTAAAATTAGATTCCTTCGCATTTTAAGCCTCTAAATTCTATTGGATAAATTTAAAAACATTTAACCAAAATGTATAATCATATTGTAGTTAGTTTTGTTCATTCCCACCAATAAAATGGCCAAGCATTAACTTCAATTTAAAATGTTATTATTGTATTTTTATTGTGCAACATAAGATTTTAATGAAACACATTGTTGCGTATTAGGTGCACCATCAAACATAGAATCCCCTTTAAGGTAAAATTAATATTTAATTCAAAAATAAATGATACATATTAAAATTTCATATTTCTTTAATTACATGGGTTATTTCACCAATATTCAACCGGCCATTCACTATCCAATTCTAATATTTGGTAAGTCGCCAATAACATAATACATTTGGGAATTAGTAAGATTATCTAAAATTTTTTGGGTTTATAATAAATAACTAGAAAAATATGACATATGTAATAGTCCTACATAGATCGAACTCAATCTTAACTAAACACTAATAACATTCACAACTTACACTATAGTACAACTTAAAAAATCTTGGATCCACTTCCCCCAGTATGTTATAAAGTAGACCAAATTGCAACGTAAGATCTCAGTAAATATTGGATATTCAAAGTTAATCATTTTTTGAACCCATTTGAATAATTACTATGTTACAAACCACCTTACATCCACTATGTAATTTAGTTATCCATGTGTAATAGAATGAAATTTACCCCCATCACATATGTTAATCCTAACCATTACCAATTCATTTATCACAGTAACAATTCATTTAAATCTATTACATATGAAATATTACCCCTTATCAATTACCAAAATTATTATTACCAATCAAGTTGTATACTATTTAAAAACTATCAAACACCCATTAAAACGATATCTGATCACTGAAATAACAACTATTTTACAAAATATAAATTTCCATCACATAATATCTAACCTACTACCAGAAAATTTAATTGAACCACTCTAGATTTTTAACAAAAATACAATCAAAATAACATTAAATCATATTTATTTCAATATAAAAAACTTTTATACCAAATAAAACACATAATTTCTAATCCAAAAATTCAACATAAAAATATATCCTACACAAATATATAGGGAAAACCACAATATCTATTAGGAAACACATCCAACACCAACAAAACAACCCCAATAATGATATGTCACTCAATAAATTTACACCACCACTATCTTAACGCATTACCACATATAGTATAGCCACATCACAAACATAGATGAAATAACTAATAATAAAATTTTCATAACATCATAAAACAACAATTAAATTTGATAAACAAACATAGAAATTTTTTTCCATGTTAAACAAGAATTTGTGTTTTTCCGAAATCTTTTCTATAGTAGTCTCACCACATTTATATAATTCACACAACCTAATAATTATCATTATTAAAAAATTAACCTTTTATGGAAGGTTATACAAACAATTTATCAAAAAATCAATACACATATCACAAAAAGAGAATAAAACTTGAAAAAAACATCAAATATGTACTATTCACTAAAAATATAATAGTCTTATAAAAATCATAAACACTATCCATTCTATTGAATTTCTCTTAGTTCAATTCATGATATATATGATTTTAACCCTTAAAATCCACCAAAATAAACTAACGAATTCTACTCTAATAATTATCCCAAATTAAAGAGGGATAATCTCAAATCCCATACCTCAAGAGATTATTTATTCATAACTATGGGAAAAAATGTTGAGGATGATTATTAAAAGGCCAAAAAATTTGGTATGACAATGGAAATCTATGTTACAGAATTATATAACATCTATGTTACCCATATTGAATACAATTGAAGTAAAAATAGTTTCCTAAACTCTCTATGAATAATAACCATTATATTATTATTTAATGGATGTAAAATCACCTTAGATGACAAAATTATTGATCTCTCAATGTTGAGTGTTAAATCCAGTCAAGGAGTACTCAATAATGAAAAATGGCTTACATTTAGTGTCATAGGGTTCATGGAATTTTAATAGAGGATATATGAATTTTTTTATAGTTTAAAATATATATTAAAACTATAATTTTATGGCGTGATGTTATGATAGGTCATAGTTTTGAAATGTTGGGGATAATTCCTATTCATCCATAGATAACTATTCGAGATCTTTCATATCTCCCCTATAATATCACTAACAAAATTATATAATTATATATGATTTATAAAGTTTAATATATTTATAATATAATTATATTAAAATAATTTCCAAAAAGTAATAATAAAAAACATTAGCCACACAAGGCTTCATGCTTGGACAACCAATAGGAGAACATGATTTCCACTATAATAAAATTAAACAAAACCAGAATAGACCTTTAATTATGATATTGAGTCCCTATATTTTACGACTATAAAATTAGTTACAATAACATGTATGATAATTTAACCATATGGAGGTCCCCCATATATGCATAATTTATTTTTATAGATCATAAATATCATAAAAATTTCCAACTATACTAAATGATCTTCCACTACATGACTCTTGTTGGTTATACCATGACTATGAAACTTTACGTTACAACTAAAATTCACCAAAGTAACAACATAGGTCCAAAAACTTTTTCCCTACATATAATGAATTATGATATAAAGACATTGATATTACATCATTTTTTTTAATATTCAGTACATTAAAATGATATATGTTCAAAAAATCTAACAGTTTATGGTATTTTGAAACACGCAAAAAATATTCTATCCCAGTGAAAGATCATCAACATTTCGGAAAAATATCCACCTATAGTAATTTTACCTAAAAAATTATTTGTAACCTAGGGAATGAAAACATAATGAATGTTGATCTCAGGTGCCCTTTAAGAGTAAACAAGGGTGATAAATAATCATTATTTGTGAAAAAACAGTATGATAATGAGATTATAACATTTTATGATCCATCCCTATATATAAAAGGTAAACATGAATCATAAGGAAATAAAATAAAATAATACACATAGTCATCAAATTTACTTATGGTAGGAAATTGTAGAATACACATCAACATGTAACTTTGTGAACATCTATAAATAGTAATAGTTTGACCCATCAAGTAGATGAAATCATGTTGTAGGATAACATATGCTCAAGATAAAAAAGTCCACGAATAAAATTTTGGACATAGAAATGAATTTAACACATAAAAATATTGACATTAAAACTAGGTCTATTAATAGAATTATGGACATGAAAAATATTTCCACATATAAATTTATTGACAAGAATGCCATGTCTATGCATACAAAATATAAACCTCATGAGTTTTCTATCATTCCCGATGAATTTGAGTGAGATATATGTCCCACTCATATAATAATTAAGTCATACATAGATTTTAAATAAGATCATAAACAATAATATATTAAAAAATGTAATGTAATGGGTGTCATACACATGGAATCATATAATAAAATATGAAAATAAGACAGGATTCATTAGCATTTCATTAAAATCATAACCTATGAAATGAATTTGGATTAATAAACATTGTTACATAAAAAAATATACAATTATGATAAATAATAATCATGTAATCCATGAAAATTTACAATTTTGGTTATCATAGTTAGGGAAATATTTTTAAATATCACTTGGATCATGAATTTTTATTAAAATAACTTTTTAAAACATAAAATATCTTCAAAACCCTTTTATTCGATTCCATGGTGAACATTCATATAATATTATAAATATAAAAATGAAATTATTTAAAAAATGTTAGGATAAAAATGAATATATTAAATATTATAGGATAAGTACACACACCGTACACAAGAAACTAGTGGTGAACATGGATTATATCTCACGAAAATTAAAAGTGACACAGAATTCCCTTACCTTGTGTCCAGAATCTCTTCATACTCGAACAATATTTATTTATAATAAATTTTATTTAATTATAAATATTTTATAGAATCATATTATTATATATAATACCACATAAATGTTTATTATTACCTTATATTACCCTCTTGTTAATGATCTTATGTTAATGTTTGACTTCAGGTAATATTCTCTTTGTTCATCACATGTGTCTTAATTTGTTATCTCATTGGCACTTATAATTATATCATGATTCCATATATATATATAAATCATTATATAAATATCATATATATCCATTTATTGTATATTTAAATAATCTATGTCATATTGATGTATGAAATGGAATACTCCATTCAGGGAGATGGTAAGTTGTACATACCCATGAATTTTGTTTCTGTTTTAATTGTCTGATGGAAAGAATATATGTAAATAAAATATGTATATATATCATTATTATAGTATCCATGACTATATAATATATATTATATAATTTCACTACACCAATATTTCATACATTCGATGTGGTATGTGAGCGAATCACATCGCTTCTGAGAGGGCGGTAGTCCAAACACCGTCAAATGAGATTATCATATTGACACAAAACATAAAAAAATAAGTTAACTGTTATATAAAAGAATAAATAATATTATATAAATAAAAAAATATTATATATAACATATATAGTTAGAGTGTCCATCATAATTTCCACCACGATTGGTGGTAATGGGAAAAATGAACAAGCATCATTTAGTGAGGTAGTAGTTCACTGTAAACAGAATCCGTATGATTGATAGCCTTTAGATAGAGGTGTGAGTACGTGTTGGAATAAATATTTTTATAAAAAGATACTAGAATATTGAGGATATTGATTGTTTCATAAATTAAATGAATAAATTTAGATTATTGGGTTGGAAAGAAAATTTAAGAAAAGAGTATTAGAGAATACATTACCTCTTAATCAGATAATTCCTTTTGGTTTGTGCAAAAAGGAATCATTATGTTTACATTTACACAAAGGAAGGATTTTTGGAGTAACAGAGGGTAGTTGTAAGGAGAATTATTTTGGGTTTTTCCAAGCCAAAAGTAATTATAGTTTGTAATAAAAGAGACAGAGATGTGCCCATTTATATGTGGGAGGATGGGCACTTTTGGAAACTAAAAAACTATTAATTTATTGTAATCTAATTTTCATTCTTAAATGGATAAAAAGTGATTTATTTGGATTTTAATATGATTTTATGTCTAAATTCACTCAAATAGTGAGTTTTATACATGTATAGGGAAAAAATTAACCTTATCTTTTATCATTAAACATTAGTTAAATAATTTAACATTTACAGTGATAACATGTGTTTTAAAACACAAGGTTAATATAGTTACTATATAATGAAAAACAAAACCCTAATTGGATAATTTATGAATTCATTATTTATATAAAATTTAGTTTGAAAACCCTTATTTTTTAATGAATTTTATAACATTTAATAAAATATTATTTTTTTAATGTACAACTTCTATCAATTTTGAGACTATTAAATATTCTATTTTATTTAAAATATCAAAAGAATATGATAAATTCAATTCAATACATAAAATATGTCACTGACATGTCAAATATATAAATTAAAATTTTGGATTTCATTAATTAAGTAAAACTATTTTTTTAATATTTGTAATATCATTTATTTGATATCTCAATTCATTAAACAATTACATCATCATAATTATAGAAGCCTTTAATTAAGTTATTTATTTTGTAAAAAATAACAATTAAATATCATGATTTTGGTAAATTTTGTATCTTTCATATTAATAATTATAGTATAATTTATCTTTTTTATTACCCTATATTAAAAATTATTTAGTTTCTAAATTTTTAATATGACACATTTAACTATCTTTTAAAGAAAATATAATAAATGTATTCATCATACACAAGTGGTTTACAAAATATCATATTTTTTACCTAAGATTGATTTCGGTTCAAAATCATTTATTATGTGATATTTGGACAAGTGTTAAGGAAATTAAATATTATTATAATATTATTTTTACCTTTAATTACATATATCTACCTTTAACTATGGTAAATAAAACAAAAAAAGATATTATTCACCAAAAAATATTATTTTCATATTAAAAAAATTATACTGATTAAAACCATGTATTTTCATTTTTTGAAATTTTTTTCACATAAGTGGACAAATTAGTATTACTGCTAATCTCACAAATTTGGCTAAAAGGCGAGTAAATGAGATGTTCAAAAGATCAATATTTTTTTATATCTAAATCTATTATAAAATATATTAAAATAAATTAAATTGGATTATTGTATTTATTATTTATCAATTTTGAAATTAAAATATATTTGAAGTAAAATATTTATTTAGATGAAAAAGTCATGTTATAACTAATATGTAGTATAATTTACTATTCATCAAAAATTGAAACTATTCATAAAAAAACTAAAAATTCAACCTAATATAATTTTTATATTCTCAATTTAAAAATATTGTTTATATTTTGAAAATAAATTACTATGAGTGTCTGAAATTAATTACATTATTTTTCAAATAAGGACATGGAAAACATTATAATTAATAAAATGATATTTTTAAACGTATAAATATTTTACCAAAAAAACTATATATTTCCTTATCAAAACTAATATAACCAATTTTTAAAAATTCCATATTACTATTCATATTAAAATATTATCTTCTAGGATATATATCTTATTTAAAAAATTATAATACCATTTTGTTGTATCGTAGAGACTCGATGTTTCATGTAACGCATGCCAAGTCGGTGTGTCACATTGTGAAAGCATCCCTTGGTGTTTCATATATCGTAATCCAAATATTGTGTTATTGTAAAATAAACAAAATATATATTTATTTTTTTTAAGTCAAAATATCAAAATGATAAAAATAAAAAAAATCGGATTGTTACATTCTACCCCCCATAAAATGAATTTCACCCTCAAAATTTATTGGGTTATACAAAACATAGAAGTCCACATAGTACAAAAAAAGACTAAAAAAATATATTTTAAAAATGAAGAGTTGGAAAATAACAATTTACCAATTTAAATCACTATTAGGGCTTTATGTAAGATAACATTGCTGAATATTTGTCCATGGAGGAAAAGAAAAAATAGAGAATGATAAATATCACTAATCAAAAGAAGTAGGTGATCCAGATGATGTTAAAAATAAAAAAACCATAACTAAAGAAATGTGAAAGAGGTCATTGATATCATAAAAATAATGATAACAAGAAACCTTTATCATCATAATCTCATTAGCTAATGTTGAAAAAAATTGAACAGATATACTTTCTTTATTTTGACATAACATCACCATTTTTTGTTCCACGATCAATTTCCACTTAATTTCTTATTCCATGAAATGCAGTTGAATATTTCATTCCTGAAGCATTATAAAATCATGGGAATAATGACAAATCATTATTTATATCATCATAAAAATGTTTAGCACAAGTTAAAAAATTGTATAAATATACTTATGGTGAGATAAAACATTAATATCCCAAATGTATGATAAGATTAACATAAAAATTCCATAAATATATAAGCCCAAAATCAATCCCAATGTTGAAAATAGAAAACATTAAAAACACATGACTAAAAAGTATTTACAATTTTATCTATATATCAAAATGATGTTCATGGTTCTCACATTCCAATAATGTGAATATCATAATCATACATTCTACTGAAACATAGAAATAACTTGAATTACCATACATATTTAATGAAATCATGCATGATTCCTTCTTTTTAAGATAAAAAAGATATAAACATCATCAGTGATAACACAACTCACATGCCAATAAATCCTTAATCAGTTCTAAGGTAACTAGTATCTTCAAATTAACACATTCATATCCAACAAATCTTTATAAAAATATAATTATATTAATATAATGCTCATAGTAAGATTTATCCTTCCATTTAACATGTTCCTTCCAAAAATATAACCTTATTACCTAAAAATATTTTCATGGTTACTGGTACCATTAAACATGTGTTCTTATATCATTATGTAAAGACAACATTGGACCAATACATAGATGATTCATTATTCATTAATACCATAAAATCAGTTCTTAAACATTTTTCTTTATTTCAAATACATTAAATCATTGATTACATTATCATTTATCCTTTTAAAATGATACCTCAACATATTTCAAAATACCTATTTTTTTACATATCATTTTAAGTATCTTCATCAAAAACAATATGACCATTACTCACACGATATTATTGGTTCCCATTATGTGCTTTAATCTTTGGACACTTGGTTGCGTAATTACTGTTTACTCAACACCTAAAACACATGATTTCTCACGATATCATATAGAGGCTATTATTCTCATTTATTCCGTTAACCAAACTCATCATTTTCCCCTTATAGTCACTTGAATTTTTTCCTTCATTTGAACATTAAAAACATATTAATGTTCTTCTAATAAATTTTATTTGATGATTCATTCCACGTTTTTGACAGAAAAGAAATTGAATCATCTTAACTACAAGGTTATTATTACATGAACTCTTAGAAAAAACCCATCATTCACATCCTTGGTGAGTCTGAAGGCTGTTCAATGTATAAGTTGTTAAAAATGTTCCTAGAAAAGAAATTAGGATTGAAAACAACATCAGTCACTCTAGTAATAATCCCATTTTCCTTCTCATCAGAAAATCATTCGTGACATTCATAATTAGTCCAGTTCCTTCAAATTCCTTCCAGTGATTAAACCCCTAAGCATTATGGGAGTGTAACATATCATATTATTAAATCACACAGTAATAAAATGAATTACTTTGTAATTTTTCTAAATAATGAAACCTTTTTTAATATATGATACACTAGGTTCATCCTAGTTTATTCATATCCAACTTATATCTAAATCTTTAAGGATGGTTAGTGAAGAGTTTGTGAATTTATAAAGCATATTCCCCATGATTGTCAAAGCATATGTGCAGAAAGGCCCAATGTCATGTACTATATTACGTCGAGTCAGGGTCAGAACATCTGTTAAGTGTTGTTACTCCTAGGTACATTTTTTATAGATTTACATAGACATGTAGTATCTATAAAAGAATTTATTTCTAAAAAACCACCAATATACCCTTTACCAAAATTCCAATAGATTTTTCTAAACGTTGACTCATCCTTATACATATCTTTATAGACATACCTAGACAGATCCATATAATTATACTAAGGTATCTAACTAATATTTCATCATCCAAGTTTCAAAATGTTGACTAAACCATTCCTCTGATACCAAATATATTGACTCATACATAACATACATATATATTACATCATTTTAGATGAATATTAAATACCTTATAATAATACATGCCTGAGGAATGTAATTTTAGTGTATTTGGAAACATTGAAACAAAATATTTTATCTTGGTGAACGATCATCAACAATTTTCATAAAGATATCAACATTTAGAAATTCTACCTAAAACCTTTCTTCGTAACCTATTGAAAAGAAACTTATGAAAGCGTGATATTAGGTTCTCAGTAAGAATTTTCACCTGTGATATGTAAACATAGTCATGATCAAAAAGGGTATAATAAAATGATCATAACATTCATAGATCATTTTATATATATCAAAGGTAAAAATGAATCCTATGGAAATCAAATAACATAAGTCATAAGATCATAAAATTGACATAATTCATAGAATTGTGCATACAAATAAACATATAACATTGTGAACATGTGCGTATTGTAATAGGTTCACCCATTAAAGACATAAAATTAGGCCCTTCCATAAACATATAGACATGAATCCTTATCCATGCATAAAATTATGGACATAAAGACCGGAGACACACATATAATTCTGGACATGAAAAATAGGTCCATTTATATAATTAAGGTCATGAAAACCAAGTCCAAAAATAAATTTATGTACATGATAACCATTTCAAATATATCTCTTGAGTTTTCAATCATCATAAAATGCTTTGGAAAGAGATATAGGTCCCACCCATATCATAATGAATCCATACAAACATGTGAAACAACATCATAAACAATCATATCATAAATAGTGTAATGAAATGGGTGTAATGAACATGTAATCAAATAATAACATCTGAAAAAGATTCTAGATTCATAATCATTTCATTAAAATCATTACACCTGAAAAAAAGCGTTTTTATAAACATCAATCCATAAAAACATAAAAAATTATGATAAATAATATTAATGTTATTCAAGAGAAATAATAAATTATATTTTCATAGGCAGTGAAGTATTTTTAAAGATCACAAGAATCATGAGTTTACTTTAAAACCCACTTTTAAAATCATAAAACATTTTCAAACACCTATTCTTTAGAAAAACATTTCACATCTAAATAATAATACAAGTATATTAAAATGAATATATAAATACAATGAAGATAATCATATTCATGATATCAAATATAATAGGACAAGTACATAAACCACACACAAGAAACTATTGGTAAACATGGATTATATCTCATGAAAATTAAAAGTGAGAATGAATTACCTTAACTTTGGTCTTGACTCTCTTTTTTTTGAATTAAGATTCCTATATAATAAATATATGTTTATTGTAAATAATTTTTATAAGAATATTATTACATATAATACCACATATAATTGATTATTACCTTATATTACCCACCCATTAATGATCTTATGTTTACTTTTTTCTTTGGGTAATATTATCTTTGATTGTCGCATGTGTCTTAAATTGTTATATCATTGTTCCTTATAGTAATATCATGATTATAGAATATTAATAAAGATATAACTATCATATATATCCAATATATTTATATTAAAAATTTTATATCATAAATAAGTATAAAATGAAATACATAATTCATGGAGAAAGTAAGCCGAACATACCCTTGAAAAAAGTTAATGTTTTGATTGTCTTACTGATACAATGTATGTAAATGATATATATATATATATATATATATATATGTAAATGATATATATATATATTTATATACATATTTATATTATTCAATTATAATTTTCATAACATATATTACATATAATTTCACTAATCCCATCCTTAGTAAATTTTATGTGGTGTGTGAATGAATCACATTGCTCTGAGGTGGTTGTAGTCCACCCTTCCACAAATGAGATTATCATATTAACACAAAATAGAATGTATAATGGTATGTTTTATAAAATTGTAAAAATAATATTAAACAAAAATCAAATATTATATTTAATATTTATAGATATAGTTGGTATCATAACGACCACCATGATTGGAGGTAATGGAAAAAAAATAATCAATCATCATTTTTTGAGGTAATAGTTCTCTGTATACAGAAACAGTATGTTAAATATCTATTAGATGAATGTGTGTGTAAGTGTAAGTATAAATATTATCATAAAACATAATATTTTATATAGGATACAATTTTTTCATAAATTAATTCAATAAAAAGTGATTATGGGGGATAAATATAATGTAAAAGATATTGAGAGCTGAGATTATCCCGTAATCGAGTAATTCCTTTTGGTCTGTGCCAAAATTTTTCCTTGAGTTTATTTATACCCAAGAGAATGGTTCTAGGTGGAAGGTAATAAATTTGGGTGGATAAATTTTTAGGGGTGGGATATTCCAAAATTATTTAGTGGTATGAATAAAATAAAAGGAGATGTGCCCTTTTATAAGGGGAGGATGGGCACTTTTGGAAACAACAAAACTATTAATTTATTATTAATTGATTTTCATTTTAAAATATATAAAAGATAATTTTTTATAGGACAAGATATGTATTTTTACTAATACTCTAAACCAATGACTTTTATACAAGTTTAGGTAAAAAAAATTATCAATATCGTTTGGCTTTAACCCTTCGATATATAAATTAAATTTTAATATAAAAACTTTTTTTAAAAATTTTAGGGTTAATATAATTACAATAGATTGACAAAAAACACCCATTGGATAATTTATGGAATATTAGAAACTATAAAAATTAGTTGGAAGAAACTTTGATTATTACCAATTTAATAAAATTTTAAAAAAAATTATATGTTTCAAATTATCATTTATGTCAATTTTGATACTATTCAGTATTCTCATTTGTAAAAATATCAAACTGACATAGTAAATGAAATATAATTATTATAAAATTTCAATATCATTTCTAATATATCTGTTAAATTATTTTATTCCATTAATTAAGTCAAATTGAAATTATTTCCAAATTTTTAATATCATTTATTTGATATCACATTTAATTAAACAATTACTAAATCATTATTATACAATCCATTAATTAAGTTATTTATTCAATAAAAATTGTATGAAAAAATAATTATGAAGTTAAATTTATTATATTTCAATTGAATATTTATATTTTATATTATCTTATGTATAACCCTACATTAATATGTATTTGTTATTAAAGTTTGAATATGAAAGCTTTAACTCATCTTTAAATAAAATACAATAAATGACTTTATCTTTAAAAAGTGGTTTAAATAGGGTCATATTTTTCAGCTAAGATTTAGTTAGGTTAATTTAATATTATAAAAGGATATTAGGACACATATTAGTGTAAATTTACATTATATTAATAATATATTTACTTTTAATTGCCTTATTTATCTTTCACCATGGAAAATAAAATTCCAAAAGTAACCACTCACCAAAAATTAGTTTCATCATATTAGGGGATAAAATTCCTAATGATTACAACCATGTATATCTATTTTTAAAGATTAAATTCATATATTTGGTAAAATTGCATTTATTTATAATCACAAAAATGTCATTAGAAGGTGTGTAAAAGAGATGTTCAAATGTTGAATACTTTTTTTTACATCTAATTGTATTATAAAAATTATTCTAATGGATTACATAGGTTTTTTATATTTATTAATTATAAATTTTTTAAATTTAATATAAATATAAATTAAAATAATTATTTAAATGAAAATGTCTGTTTCTACTACAGTGTAGTATTTTTAGCTATTCATCAAAATTTGAATCATTTTAAAAAAATAAAAAAAATTAACCCTAAGAAAATTTTGATATTATGAATTCAAAAATAATATTCATTTTATAAAAATATATTTCTAACACTATATAAAGTTAGTTTTATTATTTTTCATAGAAGGACTAGAAAAATAGTTCATTTTAGAAAATAATAGTTTTACACATATAATGATTTTACCAAAAATGATTTTTTTCATTCTAAAAATCATTATAATTTATATTTAAAAAATAGTTATTACTATTAATATTACATATTTATAATATTGGTTATAACTACATTATTTTAATAATTATATTATTAATGTTTTGTTTTATAGAAACTAATTGTTTCGTGTAACATAAAACAAGTCAGTATTGCATGTAGTGCAAGATTCTCTTGGTGTTGCGTATAACATAATTCAAAAATAGATTAACTATATAATAAAATAAAACTATAATCTGTGTTACGTGAAGTAAAAATATAAAAAAAACAAAATATTGGGTTGTTACATTACTTCTTGGTTCCTAGGAAGATACGATCACATCATGAACTTTGAATCATGATGTAACTCAACCATTCCTTGTGATACATATTTGACTATATAATTCCACACTCATACAACCAACCCTTCACAATGAAACACCCATGGCCATTCAGTAAAACTTCATATACAAAATAGATATCATCACTAAACCAACCAACCATCTTCAATCCTTCTACCAACCTCAGCAATACCCATAAAACACTATATTGATAGTATAAAGTCTATAATTATAGAATAAATACATATATAAATGTTTCCAAGAACTATCCTAAATAATTATACAATTGTTTGACTAATCAAAATCCATTCTTCCATAATAAAAACACATAAAAATTAAAATTATTAATCTAATTTAATATATGGTAATTCATAGCTCAAAATTATCATTACATTACATTAAATTTCAAAAAAGAAAATAAGAATTCATAAAATGTTCATTACATCCCAATAGTGACTCTTGACTTTATTTAATTATTTATTTATACTAATGGATTTAATTTCAGGGAAAATATTTAGTAATATTTGGTCTAATTAAAATTTCTCTAATATATGAGGTTAAATTTTTTAATTTTCTTATATTCTTTTTTCCATGAGGTAATCAGTAATGTTGGTACCCTTTCAAAAACCATGTTTTGTAGACACTGTATTGAGGCCTAGATCCATCCTATTACATGCCTAAGACATTTTATCAATTTCCCTAAGATAAAAATTTGTTCTAGAGTCTCATAATATAAATAATGGAAATGATTTCACCGATAAGATAAATAAAATATTTTTTAATATAATTCTCAAATCAGATTACACAGTAAAAATAAGGATACATTCTATATACTAAATAGATGATATATAATAAATAACACATAAAAATAATAGAGAATAAATATATTATCTAAACTAAAAATTCAGTACGCTATCATGACTAATACATTGAATTCCAAAATGGAATCGCAATAAATGATCAATATAAATTATTACCATATACATGTGACCCTTGGTCAGTCCCATGTCCCTATACAAATACCATGTGTAACACATGCACCCAAAAAATTGAAACTAGTATAGAGAACAAAAAAATGATGACTGAGGCTACATTTATTGAATGGAGTATATATTATGTGAGTGCAACCAAGAATATTAGTATCCAAAAAATAAACTCTTCTGGATTACTTTAAAATGAAATTATATTTATCCCCATTTCAAATACATTAAAAATTATAATTTTATTTTCTTATTAAAATTAAAATTATATTTAAAAATAATTAAACTATTTTATTTTTAAATTAACATATAATAAAAAGTAACCTATAATATTTGTATAGAGAAATCAAAATTTATCAGGACCCCATTTTCAAATAATCTTTTAGAACCTTAATAAAGAGAAATATATGAATTTTTTAAGACAATTTAATAATAGTTGATGAATAAAATAACAATGAAATAAAAAACCATGTAATCATAAAATAAGGGAAATAAAATATTCAAAACAATGTGAATCAACCATGTGTGACAAAAAAATAATGGAACACACTGAATGAATTTCCTCTAAGAAGAATAAACTACTAAACATGGATAGTCGATAAAACTTTCATGATGATGTATTATACATAGTCAAGATACAACCATATTTAAGAAATATAATGTATTAATATCTATATAACCAACCAGTTATGCTCAAGTAGCCTCTTAGGTGGCAACACTCAATAGTATTCGATATCATTATGTATCTTGTATTACAAATAAGGATTATAAAGTATCCATATCTCATCACACAGTATTATTTAATGAACTTCCAAAGTTGGTAAATTAAATAGAGGTGAAATATTAAATAAAACAATCAATTCAAATTTCATAAACATATATCAACTCTAACACCCTATCAAGGAATAATCCATTTAATATTTCATTTATAACAGATAAAATACATATTAGAAAAATTGATCCCTATTCCATATATAATATAATTAACAAGCGGATCAAGGGAGACTTTGTTTATCTCTTAGAAGAAAAAATAGAAAATCATTCCAATTTTTTAAGAGAACATTCCATTCAAATAGACTATGAATAAGATTTCATATTTAGACTTTTCAAATTCAATTTAAAAATACTATTTAAAATATATCGATTTAAATCCATATATATATCATCTTAAAAATATTTCTCCAAAAGAAAACATAATATCGCACAAAAAATAATCCCTATTTTTTATAACAATTCTAAACCTATCAAAACATACATTTTTAATTTGTAAGATGAATAAAATTTGGTAAAATCCCATGTAAATTCTCATTAAATATAAAAAAAATAACTACAACTTTTTTTTGTTTCATATAGAAGTCAAATTTAATTATATAAATCAACATCCCTTGAAATTTCCCCTTATGAAAAATGAATGTAATCACATTGAATCAATTTTATATAAAAAACTGGCACATATTAAACTAATTTAACAATTAAATCATTTCAAATGAAAAATAACATGATCAATTTAAATTTAAATAAATCACACAAAAAACCAACCTTGGTTCGTTGATAATTATCCTAAAAATCATAACATTAAACCATGGATTCAGAAAATGCCCAAATAGATTCTATAAAAAGTACTAGACCAAAAACACCTATGAAAATGAAACAATAAACCACAAAGAATTCGCTAATATTCTATGGTTTTTATAGTGAATTTGAAACTAGGTAGATATGAGATAAATATGAAGGAATATAGAAGAAAATTTGGATCGAATAGATTTGAATTAAGATAAATATAATAAATGATTTTGTCAGATGATCAAATAAAAGGATACCAGAGGGAGATACTCCCACTCATGTACCATATGCTCAGACTACATTTGAGGTTTGAAAAGGTTCAAAAACCCATTACATCAAACTGAATGAAAAAAATAAAATATCCATAATTTTTAACATATGGTTCGTTCATATGGTTTGGAAGCATTGTTTTATAAAAAAACAGTTAACTTCCCTTGATCCATAAGAGATCCACAACATACATTCACGGTTTGGACCAATGGTTTTCAAAATATATGTGAAATTTTTTTTCTATAAAACCCCGATAAATGGTATATAAAGTTGTTTCTTCTAGGACTCACATAATTCATGATAAAATAATCACTACCCACATGATCTATTGATTCACATTCAATGTTGAAATTAAAAAAAATATATGTATTGTTATATACACATTTCAACTAATCCATGCACAAAAATATATATTATATTTAGAATTATAGTGTAATGGTAATACTTATAGTAATTATAATCATGGAGTGGATGTGTAGATACCACTCAATAGAGAAAAAACTCTGAAAAATTTATATTTAATTCATGAATTATTTTAAGAATAAAATTATTTAAATTTTAATTAATGTGATATAATTAAAACACAATTACATTGATACAAAATGATAAAAATTCCAAAGAAATAAAATTTATTCCCCGAAATGGTTCTTATTAAAATTCAACTTATCTATAGAAAAAATATATACTATATAAATGTAACCTAATATTTTGGTTACAAGAACATGTATATATAATAGACTAAAAAACATTAAGGTCAAATCAAATCTCTAGGAAAACTATTAACTTCTATAAACAAGAATACATCTTCAAGATGTTTGTTATATGATTACCATGTAGGAAAATTAGAGAGGTGATGATTGAGAATCAGTCATTATATAAATTGAAACTTTAAAAAACTTTTTGAAAATAATTTAATGAACCATAACGCCCAAACATAAAAAATAAAACCACATCTCGAGGAACCTGAAAACTATATCCTAAATATAAAAACCATTAATAAACATCATCACTCATACCATGATCAGAACAAACAATGGGAACTATTAATATAATGAAAAAAGTTAACCATGTTCAAAATTTACCTCAATCACCACACTATGAAAGAAAAAATCCCATGTACGGTGATAATAATTACCCACATAAGAACTAGACCTCACATTATAATAACCGAAAGGTAAACTAGTATCTCAACTCCAAACATCATACCATGAGAGACCCAAAAAATATAGATTTACATAATGATCAATTACCCAAATGAATCATCTATCCAGGTTCCTATATAAATGACCCAAATTCCACCCACTATCATCCTAGTAAGAACATTACCCATTAACTACCCCAACACTATGGAAATAATGGGACCCCAAGGGATGAAAATGAAAATAGTTATTCATAGATTAAAATATAAACATAATACTACTTACAATAAATATAAATAATATACATTATTACATATTTAATTATCATAAGTTAATTATGTACTAATAAATCATTGATATAACATAAAATTAAATACAATAAACAACCCATGAAATAAATTTTCCCAACAAATCCTAAATCCAAACTAGAACACTAATACCACAGGTGACATCAATCACCACAAAATAAATTATTATCCCCCACTACAATTGGATTATAAAAATAGTAACATATAAACCTATTTTTCACTAAGAGCAAATAATTAATTTTATAAACTTTCAAGGCCTTTCAAAGAATAATGTAACTACATGAAAAATATAGGATCCTAATTTCTTAAAAGTCCATAATTTTATCAATTTTCCCCCTAATCAATGGGATTTATTGAATTCAACCACTAATTGAATGAAATAGAACAAAAAATTTCCCATTCTCCAAACCCCACATTACAAAAAAAACCACCCATAGAAAAATTACATAGAATTTTCTATTTCTAGAAGTACCCATATGATAACCAAAAAATTTATGAGATGTATGTAACAACCAGAAAAATATATGATATTATCTTCTAAAAATCCAAAATTTTAATTTTTTTCCAAAATCAATTGGGTAGACTTAATTCAACCACTCATAGAATTAAAAACCCGCCTAAGATCCCATTCTCCATATCCTATATTGGATAAAACAAACCAACCTTGAATAAGTCCAGCCCATTTTAATTTTTTGTGACATCCCCATTTAATAACTAAAACATTTTAAAAAGTTTAAACAACACAATCCATCTTAGTTAACTAACCATTATCAATTATAAATAAATCCTATTTAAACGAAAAAAATAAAAACTTTTATATTGAAATCAATGAAATTTAATGACAATACATTTAATGTTTCTTAAAACTATATTTGTTTTTTTCAGAAATTTTTATTTTAAAATAGAATATCCATTTTAAACAAAAAAATTAACATATAATTTAATTAAAAATAATTATATTCAAAATGAAAAATGATACTTCATAATAAAAAATGATTCAATTATAAATTTTAAAAAATATTCCCATAACAATTACAAATCGAGTTAAAAAAATTATTTTGTACAAAAATTCCAAAATAGAAACATTTTTTATATCAGAAAATATAGAAAAAATGTGAGAAATAAATAATAATTTATGAATAAATATATATCAGATCCCATTAAATTTTATCTTTTTATCATTAACACCATTTAATAACATCTCCAAAATTTAGAAACCATTAGAATCAATCTGGAAATCATGGGAGGTAAAAAAGACCCCATTGGTAAAACATGAATATGTATGGTTGGTCAGGAAGGCTATTACACCATATGAAATCATATTTACATGAATTATAATAAATTTTTTCCAATTCAAAATTTTATATACCTTATTTAGTTGAGTGTGATGGATAATTTTTAGCCTTTTATCATTAGTAGTTATTGTCTCTCATATTAAAAATAAACCAAAAAAAAACATGGAAAATCATTATGAACTAATGTATCATTGAAACATATTAATATACATTAATGATATCAAAAATCATAATCAAATCATGTAGCAATTCAAATAATCCCAATGATTATCTATTATCAGTGCGAATAAATAATATCCAAGCTATTTCTTATACCCTCCACTGGAGGTGTGACCGATATAAAATTCTCCATACCACAACCCATGTAATTATATGGTTATATATATCTCAATTTATATATAAACTAACCATTCCATCTATAATATTTTTTACCAAGACAACTATTTTTATTTTTGGGGTTTTTTCTTGATTACCTTAGGCTCACAATGACTACTAGGATCTTAGAACATAATCATTGACAATGAGTTGACCCTTAGTATAAAAATAGAACCATCCCAAATAAATATTCTATCAAAATACATAGTAAATATAAGCATACAAGACATAAAAAAAGTTATAAATAAATTATATAGCATTGTAAGGATAAGAAATAATATAAATACATGAATAGAACTAAAAAAGTATTCTCTATTCTGGGAAAATATATAAAAATCCATAATGATAAATAAATAAATTCCGAAAATAAATCCCTATAGTATGAAAGAGACCCATCATCATCCTTGAAATTTCAATAGATAACTCATAATCAAATAACATACCAAAAAAAATAACACCAACACAATTCTCTTGAAAAAAAAGATTATGTGCTTTCTATACATAGAATTTTTTATCTATGTTATTAGGGAAATGTATCTCAATATGACCATATAGAGGAATTCATGAAAATACCATTGAAATTAAAATTCACTAATGACTGTTTTAAATAGAATAATAATATATGTAATTTATTATAGGTAGAAATATTATTTCAGAGCCAATAAGATCATTATAATTTACAATTTATTATTTGTAACAAACCAAACTGGGTGTCATAGAATGGTGACCTGAACGGATCAATCACATAATAACGAACATGCCTCCCCCATATGCTAGAGGATGATGACTAGTTACAAGGGACTAATATTGGTCATGGGGATATTATACCAACTTTATCAATGTATAATAATTGAAAAAAAATAATGAAAACCTATTGGTATAACTATAAACAAAATTATACCATCATTACATGATGAAAAATAAAATAAATACAATATAACAAACCAAATAGTATATATTTCATTCTAATTAATTTCATGTCTCAATACGAAAATACTAAAAAAATTAATGTTTCTAAAAACTCATATGAGGGTCCTAAACAATGTCTGGTTCCCTCATCCATGATCCACCCCAACATAGCCATATAATATTGGGACCATTCTCTTATACATTCCTGCAACAATGAAATAAAAATTCTTTGGTGAGGGATTTACCAATAAAATTCCCCACATTGAATATAATCAATAAAGAAAATGACAAAAAATGATATCAAGATTAGATTCTCACTAAGCATACGATCATAAATATTCACTTATATTCACCAACAATGAAGGTCATGTTCCCCAGCAATGAGTCTGAGAGCCTCCAAATGTGAGATAAATAATTTATGTTTGAGTTAGGCTCTAACTGGGGAAATTATAATGGTTTATGGAATGTTAAATCATATTTTTTGGGTTAATTGAAAACTTATACATGGATTCTTAGGGAGGAACATATGGATTGAAAAATAGTTCAGCTAAATCTTGTGCCTCTTCATTGGGTGGGGGTCCACATATTATACAATGAGGATTCATGGTTTGAAAAACTATAGGCCAACCGTGTGAATCCCATATGATTGGGATATCATTGTTTTAATAAAAAGGTCCAAAATTGGGTTAACACATTCACTGACTATGCACAGCCTATCATCCTTAAATATTTCTCCAATTTCAACAAAAAATTCTCCATGTTAAAACACAAAAAATTAAAAAAACCAAGAAATTATAGAACTTGAAATCAAGGTCAAGGGATCTCTAGAAATGGTTGAGATCTAACAATCTTCCACCATATAATTGATCTTCTCTATGTTTTACTCTCGTGATTATCTATGATTATGAGGAAAAAAGATCATTCCACAGACCCCACATATATTCATCACTCCCTGATTTATCATCTTGTACATTCTCATGTTTCCACATTACTGAAACTAGCAACATAGGAATCTACCAAAACACATTATATTGCATTACAAAACATTTATTTGATTATCCTCAATGGATGCATCAATCTAAAACTCATATTCATCCTTATATATCAAATGTTATGTGTTGGGGTGATACGTCTTAAGTTTTTACATAAGAAAAATTTCAATCATGGAACTGTATTATTTTGGATGATCGAATAAGTATGACAACAACCTGATTTGTTCCACAACATCCAAAGGTCTAAAAAACTTGTTAACCAAACTTCCTTTAATCTATATCTGTTGATTACCCAATCTAGGTGAAACATGAGGAAATACATTCCCATCCCCTATAAACTATTTTGGTCATTGACCCATATCATCATATAAAAAATATATACTTTGTGTTGTATCCACACATTTCTGAATCAACGGAACCATCCTTGATGTCTAATTTTTGAGACCGAGTCCCAAAAAAAATGACTCACCAACCTCCATCCAATATATTGGTGATCTGTATTACCTTCCACAAATATCCTCATATGGTTCCCCAAGACTATTTCCCTAATAAATATTGTTATATGAATACTCTAACAATCCGCAGAACATCCTCCAATACCCACTAATGTCTTATAAAAATGCACACAACATTTCATATAGAACTTGTATTGTATACTCCGACAAACCATCTATCTATGTGTGAAAATAAATACTCATTAAATCATGTTTACCAAAATCCTTATATAATATCTACTAGAAGCGCAATGTAAAACATTGTTAATAGTCTAAAACAATAGTTTGTGGCACCTCATTCATACAGATAGTATAATGAACATACACAACTCCCAACTTCTCCACTAATAATGTCTGCTATATATGAAAGAAATGCACTACCTTTTTCAATCTGTCCATAATCACCGAAATTGTTTCATTATTATAATTATTCTTTGAGATACCCAACATAATGTATATAGTAACATCATCCCACATCCATTTTAAAATATGAAATTACTGTATTAAACATTAAGGTCGTTGATGTTTGGATTAACCTATTTGCCGATGTAGTATATAAATCCCCAGCGTTCAAATATTACATAATATTTAATTAAATGTATAATTCACATGGAGTATCTTTTGAGGTGTATATTTTTAGAAAATTACGCCATAAATATTACATATCACCATAAAAATTACATGTATACACTACTATTAGATATCCATTTTTCCAAAAATAAATACACTGAAAAAGAATCATGTCGCCTTCTATGTTTTAGACAGCATGAGTTTTTCTTAATCCCATAAATAACCCTATTAATCTATGAATCCATATCATAACAAAAACCTAGTATATTTAGTATACTGGTGTTGTTATAAAATAAAGGAATAAAAAGAGTTTTGGGGGTTGGAGATGTAAAATAAAAGAAAATAACTTGAAAGATGATGTTACCTTTCAATCGGGTAAATCCTTTTGGATTGAACCAAAATGATTTATTGAAATGACTTCTTCTTAAGGTAAGGCTTATAAAAGGAAGATATGGATTAGGGGATATTCTTTAGGTTGATTTTGGACAATCCATAGAACATGAGATGTGTGAGGAATGAGTTAGAAGTGTTGTCCTTTTATAAGGGGGAGGAGGGGCTATTTAGGATGTTATTAAAGTATTATTTTATTATAATATTATATTAGTTTAAAAAAATGTCTACAACCCATTAAATTATAAGATAATATAACTCATATTCTAAAAAAATCATCCAATAATAATTGGACAGGTTTGGGATATCGTTTTAATCTTTATAATCTTATTTATTTTAATCATTCATTAATGAGGTAAACATTTCATCATTATTGTTTTATAAATAATATTATTAATTTTATGTCTAAAAGTTATAAAAAAATATCATGTTGTTGGAAAAAAATTTAGCTTTTAAATGAATATTTATAGTCGAAGTGATAACTTATATAACCCCATGTATGAATTGATTTACTAAAAGATATATGTTTAAGTCATTTTTTCCTTTACTTTAAATTAATTAATATAATGTGTCATTATCACTCCCATGTGGATATAGGGAGACTCAAAATCTACCCAAGTATGACCATGGTCGTAAATTTATCATCCAATAGGATTAGGACAAATGTTAGGGTAATTTAATATTATTATACTAATATTTTGTAACCCTTATTTACCATTTTTACCCTTTTACCATGGTAAATATAATTTTTAATTAAGTAAATATTCATATTTTTTAAGATTAAAAGATACATACTTTAAAAATTTAGACCGTATAATTACAAATATAGAATATAGTTTTCCAAATTCATAACACAGAAGTGTAATAAAATAATTTAATATTAAATCCAGCTGTCAAGACAAAATCCTTGTTTTTAAAAAACAATAACCATCAAAAGATTGATACTTATTTATGTCTAATATCAAAGTGAAATTACATAAAATTTCCAAAATTGGATTAAATGGTCAAAACATACTATAATTAAACTTTAAAAACAATTATAAAGATAATCTATCCTTATGAATAAATTTTATTTAAAGAATGTTTTTAATTAAAATATATTATTTTTCAATATTCTTTAAAAATGAATTCTATTAGGAAAATACAAAAAATATACCCAAAGGAAATTTTAATGTCTTGATTCTACAGAAATATTTTATCTTGTCAAATAGATCATATAAAATGGACAATTACTACATTTATATAGGGTTCACCATCAAAATTCAGTAAATCGACTTTTTAATGAATAGAGTATTTATACCTAAATTCAAATTATTTCTTATTTTAAGTCTCTAATATTTATTTGATAAAACTAAACCAATTTCCAAAACATATTTATTCATAATATAGTTAGTTTTTTTCATTCCCACCAATACAAAAACTATTCATTAAATACCATTTCAAATAATAATATTATATTAATGTTTTTTAGTATAACTTAATGTTGTGTGAAACATAATTTTTCAATGAAACCTGTTGTTTCATATCAGGTCTCCCCTCGAAAATAGCTTCCCCTTGAAGGTAAAATAAATTTTAAATTCAAATATTTAAAAAAATATAAAAAAATGTATATTATTTATTTACCTGGGATGTTACATAGGATATTTTCATAAAACCCTTTTATCTTTGTTTTAAGGCTACGATACAAAAAAAATTCCTCAATATTCGTGGTTATTTTTGGTAACACCTGGTTATATAATTGAATTTAACTCATGAAATTATACCATCATCTCTATCAATTTACTCATAGGAAATGAAACTTGATTTATGAGATAGATGATCTCGTCCTAAACTATGATATAGTCTGAAAGAGTTTCCTTTCCTTCAGGGATTTAACTCAAGGACAAACATTCTATAAGCTCATACAACTTATCCAAGATCCGTCTCAATAATGTAGACTCCACTGAAATTGATAAAAGTGTAATCTAGTCCTTATTTTTCATGAACCACTATATGCTTCACAACAAGAAAAGTAATTATCTTCCACACAACACTAGACATCTAAAAATCAAGAAACTATGGGTTTATACTCATGTCATCAACTAAAAATTTTACCATTCTGTGCATATATGATAGATCAATGTAAATTACTATATACACTCAACACACATCCACTTCTATATATTCAAATCTTATTGTGAAAGGATAAACCTTAGACTAATGTGATCATTATACATTGCAAAAATCCTCCCAATAGGTAATTCCCCCAAAACATTCAATAATAAACCCGTAATCAATCTAATGTTCGTTCATAAGTTTGTTCCATAAATTAACCAAAATTTATGAGACCCATAGGCCAAAACACGATGTCCATACATCTACCAAACTAAAATATTGATCCTTTAAAAAGATGAAAAGTTGTATACTCCTCCCATAGATTGAGTAGTATCGTGATCTCTATGATTTTCAAGAACATACTCATCACATGGAAGGAATTATAACACTCTCTTGACCATTCAAACACCACCCCCTCCTTGGTCAACCTCAAATGCGGTGCTTCCAAAAGAGAAATTTCATAGATGAAGCTCTGATAACAGCCTTATTGACCTATAAAACAATTAATATATAATATTATTGATATTCTCCCAATATAAAATTAATGGATCATACTTTTGGTCCACTAACAAACCTTCCTATGAGATGACGAGACCCATGAAGTGTACATGATAAATCCAAAATCAGTACATATATATTTTAGCTTATATTTTAGGATCTATCAATGTACTACAAATTATGTAAAGATGTTGAGAATAACTGTAGTGAGTTATGTTGTACAAAAAGATTTCATTAATAAAAACTCTAAAAAACATTCCCATGCATGGGAAGAAGAATTTTTTCATCAAGTCAATAAACATAACTAGTGCTTTCATCATATTGAACGACATTAAGATGAAATCATAAAGATAATAACTACTTCTATAATTATTTCTCAGTATATCAAATGTTAAAACCCTAAAATGGTGATATCTTGATACCATATAAATATTTAATAAGACAAAATATCACCTCAATTACTCGAATAGATCTTCGATACATGGTAATGGATACCGGTTCCTCACATTCATCTGGTTCAACATATGGCAATCGACACATATGTTTATTGTTCATTCATCCATCATAATAAACAAAACCTAAGAACCCAAAGGAAACATACTCAAATGTATAAATACCTTATCATTATACTCTTCATGAGAATCCATTATGTACTTATTCTCTATTGGTTTCATTCAATATGGTGTCACCCTATCTCAACACCTGGCATTATCTCAGTCATAAATTCAAAATCTCAATTCTGTGGATGAACAAAGAAGTCATCAGGAAACACATGATTAATCATGTCCACAATGGGTGGAAATAAATTTCTATTTACAATATCTTCATCCTATAATAGACAAGATACTAGGGTGGTGATCTCCCCCCTTTTCCGACGAACCTAACCGGCATGGCCCACCATGATTTCTTAGTCTCCACAGTGTATATTATTTTCCAACTCAAAATATGTACAAGTCACTCTCCCATTGTAAAAAATCAATGTGGGGTTTTTACGCTACTACATATACTATATCCATAATTAAGTTAATGTTTTCAATGTATAAGATGTAATGATCCCAACCAAAATGGCACTCCCCTATATTGAGATAACACACCTTATATATGAATATATCCCTATAATGTACTCCCAATAGTGTATATATCATTAACTCCATTCTCATAAACTCCACCTCCAAGCTCAAAAAAAATCAAATTATATTAAAAAATAATGGGTTTTTAGGGAAAAAATAAAAAAAGATACTATCATGAGTAGAATATTAAAGAATAGTACATTTTATGATCAAAAATCTAATATCAGTATCCACAAGAGATTAAAATATAAATGTAACATTTTGGACCCTCCTCCCAATTATATAGTTGGATTCCTTTAAAATTCAACACTCTACTATTATAGAAAATCATTCCTAGATGATCTATGACTGCTACCATTACTGCCATGACCAGCAGAACTGCTACATCTATACTAATGTGGTGTACAAGGTCCACTTATTACACTCTACCTCTCTGTATCTACTCCATTGATAATATTTTTTCATCAGTTCATATATAAACTCTATATATGTATCATCATTCCACAACATCAAAACATTATTAATGGTTAGAGAAATTGTCTCTAGATGTTTAATGAACCACAACAGTGGTCAAAAATCACTTTTGTTTGGTTCTGTGTAGAGGACCCTCCCCACTTTCTACTATTTATGATATCACCATGGAAATAATTTCATAGTGATGCTTCTTGGTCATGGAATTAAAATATCTTAAAAACTATCAAGAATAACCCATCATTCAATATAATCATTTCTCATGTTCCCCTCTAATATTATATCATGATTCACCGCTTATGAAATCTACTTCAGCGTTAAGATCTTCATCTAGGATATAATTTAATATTTATTCTCATATTGAAATCCTTTTGTTGATGTAGACTCATATAATTTTAATTCTGCATAATAGTGTAGAAAATGATTAATGTGTGTAGCACAGTCTATCACAGACATACTTCCTCGAGTCAACCACATGAAATCAAATTCTCTCTCATAATCAAGTGTCTCGGGTAAACGTTATCCAAGACCTTTTTCTAAGATTATTTATACCCAATTTTATCCATCTATTCATCCTAATTCTATATTTCCCAACATTTCTTCGATAAAACATTTAACATGGAAAAATATAATTTTACTTCATTCCAAACACAAGTCTCCAAGTTGTCATGTATAGTCTCGATAGACGCATTCTAGAAAAATATTGCCTCATTTCTTCTATCTCTAGTGAATGTTGGAGGGTACTGAACCATGAAATCCCTCCTTATATGAAACATTCTTTTGAAAACCTTCCTTGGGTCTATTTCGTTTATTTAATTAATAGAGGAATTTTCTTTAAAAAATGTTCTCTAACTTCAGCACTCTTCACTTTTTATTCCCCAGGTTCCATAACATGGGGATGATCTCTATCCATATCCTTCTATAAAACTCTAAACATGAATCATCTAGAAGTAATATAATTATAATTATAAACACACATATTTGAAGACATAACACTATAATAACACATTTATGTACTATGGACTCAAAATATCTATAACAAATCATTCCACCTTCTCTGCCATAGAGTTATAACTGAGGCTCTATCACAACTCATAATCATCCTACATTAAAGTCTATAATATAAAAGGGTAATCTCATTTTAATTACTCATATTTTTCATTATTCACCCATTTAATCATATTCAGTATGATTTTTCAATTTCTATTTCACATTAGGAACCTATTTCAATTTCAATTGCACAAGAATAGAAGATATTTTGGTATCAAAGTTTTATCTAATAATTGGTTTCTTGTGTCTGCATAAAATGATGCATGTCACAAAATAATCAAGGGTGATTTTAATGATTCATGCATACACAAATCTCATTCCATTCTAGGAAACAATTCAAATGCCAAAAACATCAAAATAAATAATGTCACATTAAATTTTCATCACTCGAGGTGTAATAAAATCAACTATAATGAATAACATCAATAACAAAAATTCCACCTAAGGGAAATATCATTCCCCCTTATATAGAGTGGATAATCCCAAGAAGAAACAATTAAAAAATTCCTAACTAGTCATATTCTTATGTCTACCATTATTAATTAATAAGAAAAATTAAATGAATAGGAACCTCCTCAAATAAGACTTTGTAATGTCCAAACATGGGTTCCACATGCTGGTACATTGATCCAATTGGTCAGATGACCCTGATAGTGCATCACCAAAAGCCATAGGATCCAACTAGTAGTGATGATATAATATCATTCATGGGGAAACTATACCCTCTTTATCAATGAAAAACGTAGTGGAAATAAATATTAATAAACAAATGGTATAACCATAACCATAATAAAACCAACATCACATGATGACCAAAATAAGAAATAAAATATCCAAACCTAAAAAAATATATTTCATGCTAATAAGTGTTAAGTATAAATATGAAAAAAACAAAATAAATAACTAAAATGTAAATTCCCATGTTGGTCCCAAACCACTTTAGGTTCCCACACCAACGTTCCATTATGAATAAGCCATATAACATAGGGCCATTCTGCTTAATATGTTTTGTAACTATGAAATACCAACTCGTTAATGACCGATCAACCAATAAAAATCCACACATTGAATCATATCAATTTAGTTCATGATATAAAATGAGATCTATATCTCAATACTACAGAGGTTAAAATATTCAATCCTTCCTTCGTTTCACCGTGAATGGAGGTTGGGAGCCCTTAGATTATGTCTAGGAGCCTCTAAAAAACTAGAGTAATAATTTATTTCCTTGTAAGGGTCAATATAGAGTTAATAAATTGTAATTTAGAATTTAAAATATTCCTTTTGGTTTATTTAAAAAATTATTGACATTTTCCTTCATAGGGGATCATAGTTTTTCAAATAGTACACCTTAATAGTGTACCAATTCTATGGGAATTTAATGGTTGAAAACCCATACAACAATAACATTAATCCCCTATTTTTTTCTTCACACTATTCTCTATGCTGGGAATATGGTTTGGTAAAATCATTCCCCAACCAAGCAAATCCTCTCCTCCTTTATATTATCTCAAAATTCACCAAAATTCATCATATGGTAACACCAGAAAAAATTATTCAAAATAAAGAAAAAAGAGTATCTGAAAACGAGCTCCGCATATCTTCAGGAAAGGTTGGACATTATATTATATTTTATTTTAATTCATTCACATATAAAACATATAAATTAATAAATTATATTTCATCTGAAATAAAATTTAATATATAGTTTTTTAAACACATTAGATGTATAATTTTAAAATTAAATTTAAAGAAATTAATAATTTTTTTAAAATTAATTAGAAAAAAACCATTCAATCATGAGGTAAGTGATTGAATTTAAAATAAGAAACAAATGGAGTCATGAATTCCAATTATAAAAAGGGAAGACAATGATGGGATCTAACACACCTAATTTTAATGAAATTTTTATCTTAAAAAAGATTAATTTCTTGTAAGGATTTAATTAATCTAAATATCAAGTTTAAAAGAACTATTTTTTATTGGAGGATTATAGTTATTAAATGTTAAAATATCACATAGCCATTGGGTTGATGTGAATGAGTATGACTGAACATTTCATTGATAATATGAAAAAAAATATTATTTGTTGAATTATATTCATAAAAAATAAAATTACCCATAAATTGGTTAGAAATTAGTTTCAAATAATGTGAAAATTATTTTATTATAAAAATGAGAATTTTTTTGGGAAATATATATATATATATATTATTGTAATGAGATATTTTATAAATAAAATAAATTAATAACTATTGGTGATTTATTTTAATTATATTCATCTATAATAAATTAAATACATTATTTTATAAATCATCAAATTGGATTTACTAGGAATGGATTTTGAATATATTTACTTTTATGAATTAAAATAAATTTTCCAAAAAAAATTATTATTTTTGTTTTATAGAGATGTTTTTAAAAACTAATTCTCTTAAAATATTGGAATTGAATATATTTAGACAGTTTTAATATTTGGATAGCCATTTTAAATTGCAGAAATGATGTGAATTTCATTTTTTGGTCATTATGAATAGTAACTAAGATAATAATTTGTTACTATGTTTAAGGATAACAGGGTTAACAAGATGATAAACTAATGATAAAGGAATAAAAATTTTAAAACTTTTATAAATTCTATCGATTATGTGGATTTAGAAATATCATTGTCTTACAGAAACTTTTATTTTTGCATTCCCATTCATTGGAATATGGTTTTATAATGTTTTAATAATTTCTGTATTTACAATATTATTACTCCTCTCACTTTTATAAAAGGTTGTTTCTTATCTTCTATTATTCACACCACAATGGTCATTTATCTTAACTAATATAAACCAAAATAATCAAATACTAGTTTTTACATTTCGTTCTGTTATCATTTTTCCTAGAAGACCCGTAAAATAATTTTTAAGCACTTTTCAATCGTGGAAACCCGAAGAATATTTATACATTATTAAAGATATTTTTCACATTTCTTTCATCTTAATCATAAATAAAATTATTTATAACCATCATAAAATTATAGAATAAATATATTTTATAATATTAATATTTTTATGTTAATGTAATAGATATTTTATATCTCAATCCTATCATATGGGTAAATAATGACACCCCTCTTGCATATGTGAAGACTACCCTATCCATAAATGAAATGTTATAAAATTATAATTTCATATTTACATGGATGGAGATAAAGATATATTTAATTTATATATTTGATATTGATTATGTAAAAATTATTATTTATGTTTGATATATTATTTACAATTACTTTTTCCCTTCCATCGAATTGTGAAATCATCACATATGCATATGTAGGGAATACTATGTCAATGACGTGATGAAATTAGTTTTTCATAATAATATTTTATATATAGATATTAAATAGTATATAATTAAAAATTATTATATATATAACATTATAATTATTCTAAATCTAATAAATACATCACAATGGTGCAAGGACTAAAATAATTGAACCAAATTATTCATGGAAAATGGACTGGTTTCACCGAAATGGTCATTCTACTAAAAAAATTATTAATTAAACAGTGATTGAAAAGTATTATAAATATATAAATATTCAGTTATATATGAATGGATACATAATAAATTTATAATATTTTTTTATTATATATGAGGCTTGAACATGTATAAAGTAATAAGATATCTATAGAAAATGAATACATTTCATTCTTATTATTCATTGAAATTATTTATGGTAACACCTACATTATGTAAAATTATATGATAATTATCTCTTAAACCTCATATATATTCATTTAATCTAGTTGATCATGAAATTATTATGTTATAATAACCTTTTCATCTCTTTGGTACATAAAATTATTGAGAAAGTACTTTTATGAAAAGTCTACCTTATTCAGCATTTTGTGGGTAATATTTTTACCACAAATCCTTGTTCATTAATTTTTTTATGATTTTCATTTTATATGATATAATAGTTATTAAATTTCAATATCAAATTTATAGGTCCTTTTTTCAATGAACTAAAATAAATATTCAGTCCTTTTCTAAATGAGGTACTTCTGATATTTTAACAAATTTTTTTAAAATATTCATTACATTGACATTCACTAAATGAACATATTTTCTAATAACAAGAAATATTCATTTCATTTAGGATTCATTTAAAAGATTACCCAATCATTATAAAATAATATCTGTTTCAATATATTTTATGAAATTTTATTTTTTGTGGGATGATGATTGTAATGTGTATTTTATTATTTGTCATAGAATTGAAAAAATATTTTTCTAAATAAATATTTAATTTATATCAATATCCGCTATGGACTATAGGGTTCCCTTGGTATATAATCATATGATAACTTCATGTTGGTTTCATTGAAAATATTTTCAAAATTTTTATTTAATGATGTTTAAATTAAATATGTTTATATCCCAAATATTAGTTAAATTATGATGAAATAAAAATGAAAACAATTTTTATTATGTGTTTACTAATCTTTGAAACAATGAAACACATATTAATCCCATTTTATTTAAATTGGTTATTCTATGATAAAATAATGAATATAATTATTTTCTTATGCATCATTATTGTATGGGGTTCATTATGTTAATGATAGGACATTAATTATACACACCTCCAATGAATTGGCTTGTGATTCATATCTAATGAGGTGATATAGAAAATAATTAGTACTGAACCTAGTTATGAAAATGATTTTTTATGATATGATAATTATGGGGGGAAACCTCAAAAATTAAATTGATGCAATATAGAGTGAAACATGTTTAAATATTATAGTATTCATGTTAATCGCTGAATAAATAAATGGGTTTCTAGGCGTATGTTTTTACAATATAGATATGTACTATAATTTCAATAGTTTATCATAGTTTCTGATTTATTATTTTCTGATTTCAACCTCTTATAAAATATGTGTTTTTTAACAAATACATATTTCATTATTCACCATTTTGGATCTTTGACTGATTGGGTATGACATTGAAATGTTATGATATATTTACAATAAATTCATGGCTATATTATAATCATATATGATAATGGATTGATATCTCTAATATTTACTATTATAGATCCTATGATATCACCATTTCCTCTGATTCCCTTTCCAAAATTATGAAATTTTTTTATGTAACTTATATAAAAATGGATAATACGTGATCGGATATGTGTGGGATATTGAGAATCGATTTCATGAAATAAGCTAATTATGTATCTAGTATAGAATGAATCTAAACCACCAAAATTATTTTCATTTTAATTTCTTGAGATTCATTTATAATTATTACAAAATTATTTAATATATATGCATCAAATAAATTAGTTAAATAAATTGGTATTAGTGTAGTGCATTGTATTTTAGAGATTAATGATATAATTTTATTTAAAACCCTATGTTAAAGTAATTGTATAGGACAAAATCATGAAATTTTTCTAATATAGATAGTGTGTGTTTTCCTATAAAATGAATCCCTATTTGGATATTGGAAATTTGATGCTATAGCGGCACAAATTTAAAATAGTGTAAAAACCATAAAGGGGATGGTTTAGTATCAATATAATCCTCACATAATTCTCAATTAGTGGGCATAATATTACACATTTTGATACACCCTCATGAGAGATAAGATTTAGTTAATTTCAAACCTCTTTATAAATAACTATAATGAATTAGAGGGTAAAATCAATGGAAAATATGACAATATTTTTTCACATAAGATGAATGAAATGGTCTATGGGGTGAAATAAACTTCCATAATTTTGGATATTATAGGAATTATTTTCATATTTTAGCACTATTTTAATTAATTATTGATGTGTTGTACTCAGAAATGGTTTTTTCGTTTTATTCAAGGGATTAAACTGGGATGAAATATGAAAAATATTATTTTTACATTCATTAAACTGAATCTACTCTTGATAAATGTACTGAAATGGGATCTAGAATGAAAAAAAATTATTTTCCCTATTTATAAATCTATAATAATTTTGATTTTAAAAACACATAAAATAACTCAAAAATAGAATTTTTGAACTTATGTGTGACTACAACTACATGAGGAAGAAGATTAATCTTCCTACTAACCTTGGATGTATGAAAAAAATGAATATATCTCAATGGATATGATTCTATTTTGAGTGTTGAAAATATGGTAATAAAGAAACAAATATATGGTTACAAATATATTTATATATGGATTGAATTGATGTTCATCACAATATACAACTATTTTTACCACGTCTTATTTCTGGGGAAAGTTTCAATTATCTGATTCAATACCAAAATCCATGGGATGAATCTGGAAATAAAATAGTATATACATTATATCAATCATTTATGTGGATCATGGTCGTTAAATAGGACATAAATATAATTACAAATTTTGGGGTTTCATGATAAAATCTCTAGGAATGATCATAATAATATATTATTTCTCATCCTTCTATATAATTTGATGATATTTTTGTCATTAAATATTTAACACTATATGTATTTCACATAAATATATAGGATAAGGAAGTTAAATTTGGTTTTACTCATCATCCAATTATCATATATCAATATGAGAATGAAAATAAAACTTGAATTGAAATTTTTATAATTGAATGAGTTTTGCTACATCTTTGAGATAAATATTTATCTCATATTTATGGGGAGAAACATTACATTGGAGATATTACATCTGTTTAGAATTATGGTTATTTATTTCCAATTGACCCACATTGTCTTCCCAAAAATCAGGATGTTGTGTTTTTATTACAAATCATTAATTGATATTAATTTCAATGAACAAAATAATGTATTTGTTATAAATATTTTAACTGATAAATAAATTATATACCATAAATAATTATAATGATATTTTTGGTGTTAGTAGGTTATGATTCATAAGAGAGTAACTATATAATCAATATATTTTATTAAAATTATTATCATTTTACCATAAAGGCGCCATAATAGAATATATTCTAAAAATATCATCTATAATACTCATCCTTAAAAATTAATGAATTAAATCATTGAAAGTTGTGAGATTAAATGGTCAATAAGGAATTAATAATCAAATCATCAACAATTAGTTCAAATAAATATGTGAAAAACAATGGCATATGGGAAATATTATATCATTTTGAGGGACAATCATAAGAAATAAGTGGACATCAAAGAACAAAGAAAAACACAAGAAATATATATATGATCATCCTAGGGTAATAATAAATAAAAATATGTTTAAAATCATGTTACATAATACTTATTTCATGATAGAATATGATCATAATTAACAATAACCTTTAATTATTTGAAAAATGTTAACGTAATGAAGAATTGTATTTCTAGGTCACACACTATTACCTATTATAGAGAAATTCTTATAATTCAACATGAATATAAATCACCATTACGAGTAACACACATTTTCCTAAACTTTTGAATAACAAAATAGTTCATGTATATAAATATATTATGAGATTTAAAATATTCTGTACTTATTTATAGGGTAGTATAGGAATTGACCATAATTTATACACATATTTGTGTTCCACTTGAATATCATTAACATATTTTGTAAAAAAAAATTGATTTATTGCCCTTGAAAATATTATAATAGCATTAAGTAATTCAGATGAAAATGAATATATAAACATTGATAATTAATAACACCATTTATGATTTATATAAAGTGAAAATTAAGAAAACACTACTACAGTCAATGTTCTTTTTTAAGAGAGGTAAGAATGAAAAAAAAATTAATTTTTTCAATTTATTTTTTATGGCCGATGTAAAGGTTATTTTAATCTGTTACATTTTAAAATATCTCTATTATGAAAAAAAGTGAATACATAACACTTCATGTA
This sequence comes from Viscum album, assembly GCA_963277665.1. Taxonomy (NCBI): domain Eukaryota; kingdom Viridiplantae; phylum Streptophyta; class Magnoliopsida; order Santalales; family Viscaceae; genus Viscum; species Viscum album. Next base: position 1,311,261,278 of record OY728126.1, on the reverse strand, counting down.
AGAAGATTTTAAATAAAAAAAATTTCCATATATTAATACTATTTAACATCATTTAAATTTTGAAATCTATTCTTTTAGTTAACTTGAAATGAACTAAATTCAACAAGTAATCTTATAACTCAATATAATATATATGTGTTACCCAATCAGTTATATTTAACTGTAATTTATATGGAATTCGTTAAAATTTATGTACAATAAAGATAACCATCATAATGAACTATTTTATAATTTTATTCCAAAAATATTCCATTTACAATCTTTATTATTAAAAATTGTCTTCATTCACTAGACTGATATAATCTTTTTTTATCATCGGCTGTTAGCAATCATGAATGTGTTATGCTAGGTTCGAAAAATATGTTTTTATCATCCTTAATAATCAAATTTTAATCATTGAATACAATTAAAGGTACTATTATTTATGTCGTATAATGACATATAATGTTATAATTACATTATATGGGTTTTTGACTTCTATTCTTAATGATGATGTATTTGTTAATCATGATTCGATGATAATTAATAAACAAGAATTTTTATATTAATTAATAATTTCCAAAATATATTTTCCATTACAACCAAAAATAATATTTATTAAACTTTTTATATCATATTACACAATTATTTATGTTTTATTATTTAGAAAATATTTATTTCATTGAATTGTCCATGTTGGGGGTAAAACTGAATGAAAACATGATCATGTATCCATTATTGGATTATTGTGAAGTGGTTTAGTAAAAATATAATTATACCAGTAGAATAGTGATATAATTAATTTTTTGTTAGATTTATATATACAACATATAAAGAAATTATAGAAAAGTGACACATACATAAAAAATTACATAGTATTGATATGATTATTCTCCATTTTTTTAAATGATTAATTTTCTAACTATTGTTTATCATTTATACCATTAATAAGTTATTTTGTTTTTATTGAAAAAATATTATTCGTATCATAAAAATAATATTTATCTAATTGGAACTATTTTTATGACCACAAATTTATATACATATTGGGAAATGGTCATGTTTATTCGTGGATGCGGTATTTTATTGATACACACAATTCACATTATCGTTTTCACAATGGAAAAGGGAAATACAATTAGTGATTGTACCATCATTACGATAACATACTTGTATAATAATTTTATTAATTTTATAACATTTATATGGTGTTATAAAATAATATACTGATTAAGTTCAAATAAAGAAATAAAAATGGGATAGAGGTTGTTAGAAATTTATAGACCTCTTCATGATTTCTTTTCACAGGAATGTTTTTTAATATTTTTAATGATGGTATTTTGAGAAGAAAATTATATCTTGAGGGTATATACGAATATTAAGGAATGATCTTGGAATATTATGGTTTAAAAAATTTAATTTAGAGTAAGGGTAAGTGACAAGAAAGGTTCCCCATTTATAAGTTAAAATGGATGTTTTTTTTTGTAAATACACAAACCATTTTAAAATATTAGAAGTGACTACCAAGTCATGTATCTCAAAAAAATTTCAATTAATGGAGTTTTTAATGGATAATGTATAATAATTCCTAAAAAAACCATTCTTTCATATGTTTTTAACATATAAAAGGTAATTTAATCTAATATTTTATTAATTTTTTCAGTTAAGATTTCAAAATATTAACTTGTTTTTACAAAATTAACATATCCAATACGTGTAATGTACAATTTAATTTATGATATAATTTTTTTAATAATGATTCCAATTTTTAAATAAATTTAATTTTATTAATTTTTATAAGGAGATCAAAAATAATTTTACAATAATACCAATATAATTTACTATAAACGATTTCTTGAGAAAAGTATATCAAATGTTGTAAAACATTAAATATTCCTTTGTGAATTATTTTTCTCATTTATAAATTAACATATAAAATTATGATTTTTTCTATTATATGATTTTATAAATTTAATAACCTTATTTATAAAATAATAATTCCACTAATGGAACAATATTTGTAAAAATTGTATAAAACAAGATTCTAAAAAATAACTTTTAAAAAAAATAGGAAAAAAATAATCTTATGATGATATTTTTATGAATAATTTATAAATTATTTCAAAATTATTATATTTTAATTTATAAAATTTGAAAATTAAATATTTTAAATATATCACGAAATACAGATGAAAATAAGTCATAGAAGAAATAGTGTATTAATTGTAGTTATTATTTTTTCTTATTTTCTATCAACACAAAATTATTTCAGTTAATTTTTTTTATAAATTTCATTAATATATCTTATCAAAATTTATTCATGATGTTTATAGTTTATTGAAAAAAATTTATGTTCTAGGAATATATTTTTTATCAAAAAATGATTTTATTTATTGTTTAGATATAATAATAAAAATAAATTGGTATTAAATGTATCCTTTCTTTTCTGTATAAACATATTTTAGAAGCTGCTTGTTACTATTTAAACCATCTATTTCAGTGAATAGTTTTCATAATCAAAATTTAAAAGGTAAATTTTCATATAAAAGTATCATAGGTCTCTTTTATGTTCATGGTTTTATATAGATCAAGCTGTCTAACATATTATTTATTAAAGGATCATATATTGTTAAATCATTTGTCATTATGTTCATCCTCTTTAAATATATTTTATTCACAATTTGAATTATTACCCATTAATGAAATTACGATATTTTATTATTATCATATTTATAATTTGGGAAATAACATATATTATGAAATATACCATACAATAATAGTCTAGATCAAGTTACTTTTCATTACAAAATATTTATCATTTATAAAATCATAGACCCCAGTATCTATATAGTATAATGATATATAATTTATAACATTCCGCTTAGAAAACCATATGGACCTCCATGATATTAAACCATTGATAAATCATATAATCTGTAAAAATTTATCTATGATTTTTAACCCTAAATTCAGAATGTCTCAAACTAATCAATATTTATATGAATCACCAAGAAGGGATAAAAATCCCCAAAAAAATCATTGAAATGTTTTTCATTGAATAAATAGTAACTTATAAGGCTATAAATGTTATATTAACTACATTCATAAATATTAGTAAACCCTTTATTCCATTAAGATCAATAATTATTAGACACAAATTTTATTTATACCTCAATCATGTATTCTATTATTTTTATCTACAAAATAACATTATCATAAAATCTTGTTTAGTGACTGTTGATATAATATATTATATTATTGCATAACATTAATAATATATAATAAAGAAGAATAAATACACTTTTAACATAGTTCTCATAAATATTACAACATTCTAGAAAAACATCATAAATAACAATCATTAATGAAATACTCTAAGAGTGTCAGTATATAATTTATTTTTATACATCAATATAATAACTTGAATAGTTCTTGGAAACCCACCTTTTACATGAAAATTTTCATATTCCATATTTATCAACCATTTATGTACACAAAATTATTCTTTTATAACACATAGTTGATTCTATATACTTAAATTTATCAGATTCATTTCCCTGATCCTCCTTTAACCAAATAATAATATCTAAATTTGTTATTAATAAAATTATATAAAATTATTAGATAAATATGAAAACTGAATTCTAATATTTCATCCATATTTAATCATTCATGTTATCATTTCATACATTTTATTTAGAACACATCACATTAATTTAGAGTCCCTTTAACATCTTAACTAATGAAATTAATGTATCTAAGAAATCAATCCTTCATAGAAGTTATTCATCAACATATGACCAACAAAACAATATCAATAAATAATGTTCATATAGGTGTGAAGTCATATCCTCAATCATCATGCATTAGAGTGTTCGTCTAATTAACTAGTAACAAAAAACATTTAAGGGTTATTATCCCCAGGCACATATGCCCCATTACAATATAAATTGTTTTGTAACCAAAACGGGTTGTATTACTATGAAAAAAACTTAATAATTCATTTTCAAATATTTCATGATATCAACATATACATAGAATAATATCAAGAGATTTTATAATGGTTATATTACAATAATAACAATAGAAACAAAATAAATCTATAAAACTTACAAAACATTCACTTTGATTTCATTTATGGTGATCCAATATAAATATTCCATTATATTACATCTTTTCCATTATAAAAAAATTAAATTCCACAAATAACTGAAATAATATCCTTGGGATATATGAGTTCATTTTATTTTGAGAAAATCAATATAATATACCTATTTAAAAAAATACATTCATTTTCTTTAATGGAGTCTTACAGAAACATATTATAGGAATAATATTATTAAAACTCGGCCTCAAAAAATAGGGAATTGAAATATTAGAAAGTGGTGATCTCAAATTCACAGTAGGGGTGAATAATATTTTTATCAAAAATTTTCTCTAAATAATACATGATGAATATGATCATTAAGGAAAAATAATTACACACTACATTGTAATAATAATACATGGATGATCATCAATGTAACATTCATCCAAACCGATAACCATAAGATGTCAATATTGAAGAATAAAATTTATAACATTTAATAACATAATTTAATATGACCCATTAATAATGATAGCATATGATGATAATAAAAAATAATATTTTATAATAAAAAAACATCACCATAAATAAAGATTAATTTCATTAGACCCCGAAATATACACATGTTTTCAAGAAAAAAATATTGTACATGCTTTTACATCACCTTTATGAGTCAAAAAAATTTCAACCATTCCTGAAATCAACTCTATATTGTTTTTATATACATATCTCATGAGATTTAAAATATTTAGAATTATAATAGAGGAAGATATATAACATTATATTATATTACTCCTTACAGATATGTTCCACATATAAATCATTGTCTTATCACATAATAATTAAGTCATGGAAATAAAATGGGTTCCATAAAATTATTCAATATGAATATTTTAATTTTAATAAATAATTATATGAAAAAATATTCATTTCATAAAAAAATTAAAGACAAATGATTCACCGTTAATTAGATAGAGAACAAAATGAAATATATATAGGTTTTATAACATTTCATAATAATATTACTTTATGAATTAAATCAACTAACATTGAAAAAAAGTATCCCAAAAAATAACAAAATATGAGAAAAAATATATGTGAATCATTTAGAGATATCATTAGAGATTTAAATTTTTAATTATAGATATTAGTTGAACGAAAATGAAAAATTATTTCAAAAAAAAGGATTAATCTTTGTTGTAAAATTCATTATCGTGTGTAACATCTAAAAAATTATTTTTTTTACTCAAATAGAAGTAAAATATAAAACATTTTATTGATATTAATTTATATTAAAACTCATTCAATCGAATATTGTATAGGGAAAAAATATAAAAATTGAAATAAGTTATTTTATAGAACAAAATGTAAATTAAATCTAGAATATGTTATATAACTCAAATAATGTCATTTGAACAACCAATATCCCTTTCCCTTAACCTTGGTATAAATGGAATTTCATTAAACGTATATATAATTAATATAATCCTATTAATAAATTATTTCATAACATTATTCATATAAATTTCCATTTACATGCCTCATTAATTCCAATTCTCTTCATGAATTGGATTGTAATATTATTTTTCAACTTCTGGTTTTAATATTCATACATGTTTTGAACTGGGTTTGTAAAAGTACCATTGATCATAATTAATATTCTAATTTATATCAGTCACAACCCACTATGTAATATATATTTTAGTTCTTACAAATACCTCTATATTAACAATTAAATATATTTGGTTTTTTATTCATAATGATGAAATCATCAGTGAGAGTGTCGGCATCATTTTTGGAGAATGGTAATTATGATCACAATAAATGATAATTATATAGAAAAAACCCTTAAAAAAACAAAATAAAAAATATATTTTGATAGTTGTTTATAATTATATGAATAATAATTTTTTAATCATCTTATAAGATATATTTTTTGTGGTTTTTTCATGTATGTGGTCAAATCAACCCAAGTATGAACATAACATTTTTAATGAATGATTGTGATGTAATATTATAAAATTATCATTATACCAATAGAATAATTACATAATTTATAGTTAATTTATTTTATGTATATTAATTATAATAACAAATTTAAATAATTATAGATTGAAAAATAGTTACATAATATTAATAATTTGTTTTTAATTCTTATTTTTCTTGTTTAAGATATTTTTCTTTAATATGATTATCCATCATTCATATTGTTAACATGTTCTATAAGTTTAATTTTCATAACATTTTTAAAATAAAACATTATATTTATCATTTTGAATTAATTTTTAGATCCATACATGAATGCAATTAATGATAAATGGATAGTGCTTTTTATGGAGTTAGTATTCCTCAAATACATAAAATTGATGATTTTTTTTTTCTTAATGGAGAAGAAATAGATGGTTACTGATTTTATGATAATTATAATAATAAACTGATATTATAATGATACATATATTTTAATTTTATGATAATTTAATGCAATTTTCTGAATAATATGTTCACATAATGAAATATAAATGAAATTGGGGAGGTTATAATATTATATCTCACTTATTCGATTATCTGCCTTGAAATGTTGGTTTAGAAATTGAGGGATGGTATTATGAGAATACTAGAACATTTTGATTTTGGATATAATTGTTTTAGAGTCGGTTAGAAATATTATTTATAAAATAAATTGGGTTTTAATTTTTTTGTTATGTGAGAATTGGAGTGCCATTTTTATAAATGGAATGTGGCATAATTTTTATAAACACCCAAAAAATTACAATAATGAAATGTCACTGTTAAGGAATGTTTCTTAAAAATGGGGTGTTAATTATTTGGTAAGGGATAAGTTATATAAACTCATCAAACACCCATTAAAACGCATGTTTTAAATTTTTTTAATGTAATTTACTCTTAAATTTTATATATTCATGATTTAATCTTTCAATAGAATAAGATATTTTTATCCATTCAGTAATCATTTATACTTAAAATAAAATGTTTTTTATTATATAAATATTACATAAAGATTCCAAATATTAAATAGATTTAATATAATTAAATATTTAAATGTGTCATCCAATATTTTAAAATTTACAGCAACACCCCCAGAGGCTTTAAGATCTATATTATTTTTAATTAATTAAATCTCATAAATAGCTTTTTATTCCAAAAACACTAGGTTTAAATAAAACGGGATAAACTATTTAAAATTTTTATATAGATGACCCTGAAAAACAATATTTTATATTGGTAGGTATAAAAACAACTATATTGGTTATTAATATTACAGTTATATTCTTATCAAAAAAATAATATAAGAATCATTTGTAAGTAAAACATATGTTTATTAAAAAAATTCTAATGTCACAGGATTGGTTCATGATTCACACATACGGTTAAATTATTATTTTTATAAGTTTCAGAAATTTTATATAATAAAGAAAAAATTATTTTAGAAATCATCATATAAAATTTATCTTAGAGTGAATTTTTGAAATTATTATGTAATGTTTCACTTTTCAGTGAACATTGAACAATATTGATTTTTTTAAAATAACTCTTCATTTAAAAAAAATTACAAATATTAAATGTATTTTAAAATATTTTTAAAGACAATATATAAAAATCATATTAAAATTTAACTACTTTAGGTTAATGGAATCAATTATATGTTCAATTTAAATATAAAAATATTTCATACATATGATAATTTCATATTTTTAAACATTAGTTTTTATTGCGTAAGTGGGCATACATGAAAATTGGATTACTCCACTAATGTGAATTTAATATCGATAAATAGAGATAATATTATGTATAATTTTATTCTTTTATCTATTATCTTAAAAAATATTTTTTCCCATTATGAAGACTAGAATTAATAATACTTAATAACCATAGTTAATGGGAAAACATCTTAACCTAGTGGTTAGACTTAAAGGATAATTGTAAAAATGATTAACCAAATATTCAAATAATTCATTTTATAGACATAGTTTGACCTTATAGCCAATATGGTTCTCAAATGAGGTATTTTGTCACTTTTCTGGAAGGTAAAAATGGTTGTACATTTTATTATATTCACAAATATAAAGTATTTCTTCTCCCCCGCATATGAAAGGAAAAACCCTAACCTCTTCTATTCACACATAAAAAACATAATGGATCGGCCAATACTTACCCAAATAAATTATGTAATTCCAAAAATACATTCTATATGTGTTTTTCGTTGAGAAATAAAACCTAGTAAATATTTGTGTGTAAACATAATGAGATTTTCCAAAGAGGTTGTATCATTCTTAAATGAGTGTATTTATATTATTCCATATTAAACCTTCATTTTAGTAATAATGAATCTTAGTAACATAAAAATAAAATTACCTATCATATAAATAAATGTTATTATGTTAATGTAATATCATAGATATATCTCACAAACAATCAAATGGGGAAATAAAACATTTGATCGTTTGTACGACGAACTACCGGCTCATGAACCAATATAATTTGTTATCAATAAAAACCCATAAAGGTTTTATATACTGATGTATTATTTATATATTATATTCTAAAAAATATACTTCTATAATAATAATATGACATATTGCATCTTTTACTCTTTTCCATGTAAAATATGATTAAATCACTAGTGTGTATGGATAACTACCACCATACGAAGCAATATGGATTATTTTTTATTTACTCTATACATTTAAATTAATAAATATAAATTTAATAAATATATGTGACTAATAAGACATGATATTTATTCTTTGAAATTATAATATCACCAATTTTTTTCACACTCACTCGTCAATTGAATGATATCATCGCTCATGCATACGTACGCCCTACCATCTCCATGAAGTGATGCGATTAATATTCAATTAAAAACATTCATAAATGGTTCTAAAATGTTTAAATTGATTAATTTTGATTTTTATAACATTAATATATTTCTATAAAAATTGGTATATATCTTACTCACAAAAACTATAAATTTAATGATACAGAAAAACTAAGAAAACAAGGTAATAAGCACCTGAAACAATGAAAGTATTGAAATATTATCAACTAATTGGTTGTAAAATGTATAAAGGTATCATATATGAATGTTTATGTCTTTATAGAATCATGTAATAATTAAATAAAAAACCAAATACCATCATATGGTATGTTAAATATATTTCAAATAATGAAAGAAATCAGGTAGGAGACTTTGTATCAATTCTCCATCATTAAATAAAATTTTACTATTTTTCATCTAATTTATTTTCTATAGTTTATATACATCAAATTATAATTTTAATATAATGAATAATTCATAAATAATTGTTTTTTACATCATATTTAAGTTTTATTATCCCAATTTATTTAACCAGAATGTTACAATGTGGTAAAACAATTTATACAATATTTCATTTCATTGGGTTATACACCATATTAATTTGAAATGATATTCTAAATTTATGTGATTAATTTAATTTGACTATATTATGTTATATTATAAATTGAATTATTTGGATTTTCATTTGATATAGAAAATAAATTTATTTATTATTTCTCAATTCAACAATTTTATCAGTGTAATAAATTTCTTCTAAAATTCATTTTTAATGAGAATTTTTTTCAATTAAATCATATTTGAAATTGTCTTGTTTATATACTACATTGATGATATATTTAACATGAATCAATACTTATTTATAACATATAATGTTGTAATATTTTTTTATAAATATTTTTTTATCATGGATATGAATATTTCCATAACCCTATAACATTCCAATCTATGGTGTTTTCATTGAATGATATCTGATTAACTTGAGAAATATTGATTAATTAGTGTTCGTTACTCATTACTTATATTTTTTGTTAGGTATATTTTTGAGATATTAAATAAATTATTTAACATATAAGTTAAAAATTTCAAAATAATTTATGTGTGTGGATCATAGTTATATACCACTTGTAGGAATTTTCATGTATCATGATTCAAATATATTATCCAAATTAATTTTTTCGGTGATAAATTTTAAACCCGTCTTTTCAATGATATTAACTATATAGGTATCATGATTCTTCAAGTCATGATGTCCAATATTTATTAATTTCTTTAACTGATAATTTGATCATTATTAATTTCAATGATATTTATTCATTGATATTATCTCTAGATGTAATTTATTCACATTGTCATTATAAAATAGAATTTATTTCATATTATCTAACATTCCATATTGACTAAGCCTTATCTGTCCATGATTGATTAGATTATTCTTTAAATGGAATTCTATTTCACCTATTTACCTTGACATATTAATTATTATATATTGATTAATGATTTCTTAAACTCTACACAGTCCTTTTTGAGTATTGAGCTCACCCTTATCATGATTCCATTCAGCTTTATACGAATAAGAATTCATGGAATGAGTTCAAGGATGAATTTTTCATATTAGTGTGTTATTTTTTTCACATTGAAAAATTGACATCGCGTATGTAACTATTTATCAAAAACATCAAAACAGATTGGGCTTTTAAGAATTGTCCCATTTATCTATGTCAATGTAAAATAGTGGGTACCAACTTCTGACTACTATGGTTAGGGACATTATAGCTGATATCAGATGAAGTTTAGTATAATTCTTTTAAATTATATTATTGTAAACATAGATTATGGAATATAACCCAATTATAAACATTAAGAAGATTTATATATAAGCATCCTGATGTCTTGTTAAGGAATAAACGTTTTTATTTTTCCTAGGTATACATCGGAGTCTAGATACTAAAATTGTACATGGTTTTAAGGAACAAATATCTACAGGTAATAACTCTAATAAGGTAAAATTTGGATTGACACAATCATCCTAAGGAAAAATGAAAATAGTCCATACTATTTACCTATTTTGACAGTCCTAGGGTATATTATTTGTGTATTTCATAGTTTATTTAAAAAAGATTATGACTTTTCCCAATATAATGATATCTACAAGGAAACCATTTTATTTTATTTTGTCTAATAATGCATTATCATTTAAATATTATTATATTTTAAAAAATATTTTGAATTATATATTTTTATTTAAATTTCATAATTTTTTGAGCTAATTTAATATATTCCATGGTATAAAAAGGGGGTCTAGAAGGAATAAGGGTATCAATACTCATGGAAAGTATATTTATTTTTCCACTGATTACTCCAATACAACAACTATTAGAAATGATTATATAATTGATATATCTTGAATTCCTAATAATGTTATAGAAAATACCCTCACTTGAATGGAGAAACATATTATTCTGTATTCTGAATCTCCTAGTATGAATATCGTCATACAATATAAGAAATTATAATTTAGTCCCTCTACTAATAATGTAGTTTCTAAGAAATATATTAAGTCGTTATCAAATATACTTATAGGCATGTGATGTGATGATATTGAAAAAAGGATTGAATTTCATTATACATTCTCATAGATAATGAAGATGAATATCGGTATCTAATCTAAAATACATGGTAAGTATATAAAATTTAACTCACTGAGGTATGATTTATCCAATAATATCTCCATCATGTCAAATGAAATAAAATAGAGAGAATATTAATTATAATAATCAAAAAGGATAAATAAATTATTTTTGATTGTGAGGATAATAGTAAGAGGATATCTAGATATTATAAATATTATATGTGCAATGTAGAATGCATCATTTACCATTTCCTTTATCGCCATATTCCATGGGATATAATAGAACTTCTTTCCCAAAAAAATCTTTTTATGATGAAATAGATTTTCCATACACAAAAAACTGAACTAATTATCTATATTTTACATTTTCATGGTAATTGAACATAAGAATAAGTCGTAAAATCACCATTAAAGATGGAATGTTTCAAATAAAAAAAGATAATGAATTAATTTATATATTTTTGAAACCATGGAAATAATCATCATAATAAATATTTTATGAGAGTGATATTTTTTATTAGTACATAGATAAGGATCATAATGATCTCGAATACAAGTGGAATTCCTAAATAATTTTTTATTGTGCTAATATTGTATAGAAATGATGATTTATTTGATCTAATAAATCATGTGTTAATGAAATATACTACAGAATAGGCCTTTTAGAGATGACATAGATAATCTAATCAATACAGCTGAGGTGGAAGTTCCTAATAATATTTTAGAAGGTACATTAATAATATCCTAAAATTAATATATTGATTTATTCTATTGTTCGGAGTAGACTCTCAGGGGGGGTTAATTGAGTTCCTACTTAAAATTTATGATCAAAAAATTCTTATAATGTCTCCACAAATTTGAAACGGCCCAGTTAATTATAGCAGTAGAGATGTAAATTTCATTTTTTTTTTCCACATGATTCTTAAAGGGTGATTATTCCTTATTTGAGTTAGTTTAAAACACTTCTTCAACTTATGAAACAAGTTTACTAAATTAATCATATACACACACTCACCCAAACTCTCTATCAATGTGAATGCATAACATTTTAATGTTTTAGCAATTGTAAGTAGTGGAAAATAGATAAAACAGTGTACAACAAAAAATAGAGGGAATAGTGATGTAAAACAAGAGACTCAATCTCAACACAAGACTTAATCCTTTCCACTTGGTTATTACCTGCCACCAAGTAGTTTATATTAACAATAAACTTGATACATAACCCATATCATGCTTTACAAAAGTGTTCACAAACTGTCCATAGTTCACACCCTATACCACATTTCTTCATGAAAAAAAACAATACAAACCACACACAGTCTCTCTCATAGTTATATATGGGAAACAATATGTAACTGAAGTTTTATGTGAGGATATTTAGTATCCTCTACTTCATTCAAAGAAGACAGTGTGTGAAATAGACAGATTTTTTTTTTGAAATTTAAAATGAAGGAACACAATAGATCTATTCATATATGGTTGAGTTTAGAAATATAAGTGAGTTATTAGTTCATATTTTGACTACTTGGAGTAAATAATTTGTTGTTCGAGTTATTCTATAGATGTTTTCCTAAAAACAGAGTGATCCAAATCCAAGTTCTAGCTTTCTAGAATCGAGTGTTCTCCTTCTTGTGATTATCGAGAGTTGATGAAGTACAGATGGTAGCCATGAAATTGTTCTCTCAAAATGATATTCTTGAGGTTCTTGGGTTCACATTTTACAAATTTAATGGTTCTTCTTTGATCATGAAAGTAAGCTCATTCACATGGACAGACATGTTCTTCTCATTCCACACCCCATTTCTTCCTTAGACTTCTCTTTTATATTTGTAGTCCGACAATAGGAATAAGTATATCATGTGTTTTCTTTAATGTACCGCATACTGTCCCCAGAAACATTCTCTTGATTTGACTACAATCATCATTAATTAATTTATAAATCATTAAATTTATTAAATGTTACCATTGAATAATCGTAATAATTTAAGAAAGTATCTAGTAGAAGAGTATGGTAGACTGGTAATTATAGCCTTCACAACGTTAGGCTTCAACAGTAGGTGTGAATCGGTAGCCTTCACTGGTAACCTTCCAATGGTAACCATCCATCGGTAACCCTCAAAGGTAACCTTCCATTAGTAACCGTCAATGGTTACCTTCAACGGTATCCCTCAATGGAAACCTTGCATCGGTGACCTTGAATCAGGGTACTTGAATCGGTGACCTTACATCAGTGACCTTCTCATCGGTGACCTTTCAATCAGTGACATATACATCAGTGACCTTTTCATGGTGACCTTTGCATTGGTGAACATTGCATCATTGACCTTTACATTGGTTACATTTTCATCTGTGACCTTTTCTTCGGTGAACTTTTCTTCAGTGACCTTTGTACTTAGTGATATTTTGCACTTTAAACATTAATAAGAGAGCAGTGAGATTAAAATTACATAATTATTACTTTGATATAAACATTATTTTCACATAAATGATTATCCAGTGAGAGAAACAAGATTCTTTATATAAATGAAACATGATTTGGGTTTATCAAAACAGGTGAGTCTAATAATATCCCCTTTTTGATAATCTCAAATTATGTTAGTATTTTATGAATTAGAGTTAAGAACACTTGCTAATATATTCAGAGGTGTTTATAAGAACATTTGAACCATGCTTATTATTGATAAATATAGATAGTATATATATGAAAATACAACTCAAAATATTTTCGTCCATTTAGTTTAGGCAGTATAATACAAAATCTAAACATGGAACCTGACCTGTTTATCCCCCTTTGTGATTCAAAAAACTTAATAAAAGACTAAAATAAATAGAATAGGGTTTTCCATTAATGAAAAAACAGTATAATTGGGGAAAAATGTTTTAATGATCTCTATCAACTAAGACATACCACATTCAATCCACATTAGATATGTCCAAGGGATCTTTTTATTGGAAGTTGATGAGTCATGATCATAGGATGGATGGATATTCTTAGGGATAGCAGTGAACATGGTTGATGGAGCTACAATTGAAGCATCAATATAACTGTAGTGAGTGGATCGTGGAGGAATTGTGGGGTCATGCTTATGATGACCTGGAAAACTGTCACCATGGGTGGAACAATAGTATATCCAGAAGTTGCTGATGTAGAAGGTAAGGGTGGGGTAATAATAATAGGAGTGTAGTCCACATAGTGGAAGGGTAGAAGAAGATTTCATAAATCCATAATAATAATTCCTCTTCGCTCCATGTCTGAGATTATTACATCCTTATTCTATATGAATTTTCTAAGGCAATATTCAACTCTCTTGGAATGCTTACCAGATCATTAAATTCCAGAGTGATATGTGTAATCCTCAAGTTCTCCAATAACAACTCGAAGTTACCATCTATCTGATGTTTGGTGTACACTCTCCTGTTGTATAAATCAACATACTATTTGATGGCATTCTGATCCTGAGAAGCTTCACATAAATAATTTCCCACAAGGTTATGAATTTCTCTGGTAGTGGAAATAACCAGAGTCATAGGCTAAGAGTCTGATGTACTGGTACTAGAGAACTTCTTCACATCTTCTCTAAAAACTCATTTGAAATCTTCTAGATCAATAAAGTACCAACTGAAGATGAAGCAGATGCACACAAAGGTGTCGTAGTGAAAGCAACATTCTCCTTAAAGGATTTGGTCATCCCACTAATCAGCATCATCACATAATCATATTTTCAACTCACATGTGTATCCATATAATTTTTAAAGTCCTAAAACACAGTGACCATTTTCTAGACAACAATTTTAATATATCGAATATCTTTTTCCACCTGAGCCCATGACGGCATATAAAATTATAAACTTGAAATAAACTGATTCACAGATTCTATAGAATCTTCCAAGGTTCTGATCGGATTTGTACAATACCTAACATTCTGTAGCAGGATGGAGTGAGAGGTTGAAATTAGCCTTTCCACTTTAGATATTACAACTTCTTGATTGTTAGTCATAGGCCTCTCTAACACAACAAATATCTCATCAAATTTTCTCTTTATATTGGATTTTATTGATTTCAAGCCATCTATCTTCACATAGTATCATAGAAGAACAACCATTGGCTGAACAATAGTAGTCTCTATATCCGAAGGGATTAAATGACTTCTGATAGGCTGGTCATCTTCAGAATCTCCATATTCTAAACCTAAAACCACAAATTTGGTGTCTTCTGACCAGTCTACTATCCAATGAGAAACCAAAAATGAACCTGTGGGATCATGTACCTTCACCTCACTTGGATAAATCTTTTGATCTGACCAATTCACTTCATCCATAGCTCTTTAATCTACTACATCAACAGAAGTGTCCACTGCCACTTCCTCGATAGAAAATTCTACAACTTCCAAAACAATTATAGCTTCAACTGAATAAGAAACCTCTTCATCTACACTTTTTACCATTTATATATGACCAATCAAGGGACTGAGACTTAGACATTACTCTTCACTCATATCAGTAGTAGTCTCAAAGTCATCATGACTAGATTCAGTTTCCTCGTCCTCATATGATGTCTCTCTATCGTCTCTTATGTCATTTTCTTCCATTTCTTCTTCACTAGTCTCATCATCATTTATGTCCCTTATGATTGTCTCCCTTCTAATAAATCTCTTTGGTGGTCTGGGCTCACTGAAGTATATATTATTAGCATGAGGATTTGAGGGGAGGTCAGGATCACTCCTATCATCTATAATAGAATCTTCTCTTTCTTTCACAACAAAAACCTCTTTATCTTCTTCATAATATATTGGCATCACTTCACCAGGCATTAGACTTGGATCTATATTATCCTTAGGATATGTAGGATGAGTAACAAGGTTGAATTCCTCAAATATCTTATCCTTATCATTCACCTGTAAAGACCCAGAAATTTCAAAGAAATTTTTGTCCTTAAATACATTGGAATTTTACAAGTCTGTTGATTCAGGCGGAACATGATTCTGGGGCCTAGTGTGCCCAGAATCAATTTCAGAAATTTAGCCCCAGTATGTTCAGTAAAGGAATGAGCGGGTTTTCTATATTTTGAACCGGTACTCGGAATAGAAATATGAGGTCACCAATGAACTCGCAACTCCAGTAATTGATTAAGGGGTCCTTTTCTGTAGTTGCATTTTTGTGGGAGGAGAAGTTAATTATTGGGGATTAATTAAGAAGTAAATAAAATTGTTGGAACAATTTTATTTTATATCTAAGGAGGTTAACTCCTCCCATGGGAAGTTGTTCGTGGGTCCCCCACCCACCCAACATTCCATGTGTGGATATATGAGTGGTGGGGCCCACATGAGCCCCAACCTTTCATCTTTCCCCAGACACCTTTACCCCCCATCTTTAATTTGTAAACTCCACTTAAATACGAGACTTCTTACCTCCTCCTCTCTTTCTCTTTATGTCTTTCCAACACATTAATTTAATGAATTCAACAACATCAATTAATTAATAAATTGGTTTGAATTTGAATTTTAAATTACATGTGATAATAAAATAATAGGAGGAGCCTATTATTTTATTTTGGGAGGGTTTTCATTATGCTAAGGATGATTGGGAGAGAACTCCTGTGAAGAAGAAGAGAACTCCTCTCTCGACGAAGAAGGACGTCTCATCCACGAAAAATGCGGGTTCCATGAAGAACAATGACACACCAACCATTATCTTCTCCATGACAAGTGAGGAAACGCTGCTTCCTCCTCGGACGGACATTGAAATCACCTAAAAATTCTTTCCGCATGAGTCCATCTTCCACGACACCCGACATGCGACATCAACTATCGAGGTAGGGGTTAAATTCAACTTTAATGGATTAAAATTGTGCCTTAGTTCGTTGTTTTATAATCTTGTTTGTCCGACCAACTACTATCTCTTAATGCGGAGGGTGCGGGACGAACAAACATGGCCCGAAGACGCTTTGTTTGATCTTTTTAATTGACGGAATTGGCGATCAGAGGCGGAACACGGAAGAGGCCGACGGCGCAAGGGCCGCCGTCCAACACGCTAAGAAAAGTCGCGGCCAAGCGAGCTGAGGCGGAGGAATCGTGGCTCCGTCGCGCCATGCTAGGGATGTAGATCCGTGGATAGCATAGGTCGTAGTGGAGGGAGTCGTAACCATCACGCCGACTATGCAGCGGGAACCGCGACCCACTTTGCGGGCCGCTTCGGCGGAAGAACCGGCTGGTCGGGTGAAGGGGAGCCGCAGTGCCAGGATGGCGCCGTGCTGGAGTACCGGCCGACCCATCAGACGGCCGGGCGGAGCCAAACCACGACCCCACGAGGGCACTGTGCTGAAGAAACTTGTGGCCTGCCATTCAGTCCACATGCGCCAGAAGGCCGGCTGACCTAGCCAGCCGTTTGGGAGGGCAGCGCCGCTTGGCGCAGAAGGTTTGGGTAGCCGGGGGCCGCGCCCCCGCCTTGGACCGCTTGGCCATTGGCTCGAGCTAGCCGAAACGCGCCCAGTAGGGTCCCACCCAGTCGGGTCATGCCGAGATTGGAAGAGCCAGGCCATGCTGGGCTGGGCCGTGCCGCGCCCTGTCGGGTCGGGCCGCACCCCACCGGGCCGGGCCGCGTCACTCCAGGTCCGGACGCACCCTGTTTGGGCTGGTCCGTGCCCCTAAGGCTGGGCTACGTGAATCTCTTGGCCGGTCGGACACCCCTATAGGGTTAGACCTGCCAAGGCTGGGGTGACCCAACCCGTCATCCCACCAGGCTTAATGGGTCGGGCCCGTTTTCACTTAAACGTGAATAACATGAAGACTGCACATCCGATCGACACACCTTCTGCTTCACTAGGACCCTCGCGATGAGGCAGTGCATTTGTGTTACCCTTGGTGAGTTTTGGATGACTTTGGAAAAATGGCCCGTTTGGTTTGAACCCAAAACCAACCGGGCCCTCAGAGCAGAAACACTTATAACTTGAGGACCGAAAGTCTGATTCACGTGTCGTCAACTACATTGGATTCCGCTTGATGAGACGGTTCTTTTGGCATACTCCACTTAAGGTTTGGACGCAGTTGGAGTATGGTTGGGTTGGTTTAGATTAGAAACCAACCAGGCCTCTAGAATGGAAATGCTAATAACTCACAGACGGGGCGTCCGATTGACACGTCGTCTATTGCATTGAGACCCTTATGATGAGGCGTTCCATTGAGATACATCTACATGAGATTACGTAACACTTGTATGTATCGATCAGTAGCTCGTGGAGTGGACCCTCCCGGAGACGAGTATACGGAGTGCAGAGACCTAGTAGCTGTAGACCTGACGACTACTTGACTGATTCGACTCGGAATGATTCGATAAGCCCAGTGGATGGAGCACCCAGTATTTGGAAGCAGACCCACGTAGGATGGAGGGCCGGGTAGATGGTTGTGGACCTGCGGTGCTCGAGGGGAGGAGTACCTCTATAGGCTATTAGGGGGAGCACCCGGTATTTGGCGGCATACCCTCAGCGGACAGAGCGCCCATTATTTGGCAACAGACCCGCGGTACTTGACAGGATGATTACCTCAGCAGTCTAAGGATAGTGAGTATCACCTCAGAATTGTGGCAGGGCCACTGTACTCGATAGAGGAGGAGTTCTCCCACCGTTGTGGATTCGATAATGAAAATCCTGGTTTGAGCTGAGTCATTGACCGTTGTGTTTTCCTCATTATTGAGATGGGTTACGTGATAACTTAGTTATATGTATGGAATATACCTAAGTAAAGGTTATCTGTTGAGATATTTTTTTTTGGATTATCCTTTTTGAATTTAGTGAGACCTTGAGGGTCTCGGGTTCCCTACTGAGTATTGTTATACTCACCCCTACACGGATTACACCCACACCTCGTTGTGTTGTATGCAGATGACAGACAACGCTGATGAGGGCCGAGTGTACGAGGAATGGATGGTATCGGGAGGTGGACCTAATGACGAGTCGGTCCCCGTAGGTGGACCTTACGATGAGTCGGTACCCGAAGGAGGTTGACAGATAAGGGATATGAGGAGGATATCTTTACATACCCTTCTTGTAGGATCCGTGGTGGACGATCTTGGAGCTTCACTATCTATACCTACCCTTTAGTTAGGATCTGTGGTGGACGATCCATGAGATTCTTTTCACCATCTAGCTGTTTTGTCTTTTACCTTGTACTTTACAGTTGGTCTTGTATTTCCGGCCCCTTTACTTTTAGCTAAACATTTGTTTTCAGTTTTACATAGTGTTTGCTTCCGCTTGTACTCTGGTTGAATTTTTTTACATTTTATAAAGTCAATGCCTTCCCAGTTATAGGGATTTACACCTTTGGTGCTGGTCGCCCACCCCTAGCCTATGGAAGTCTGGCTTGGGTTAGTCACAACATGGGCCCCAAGGATGGGTTGCGACAAATTGGTATCACAAGAGTCGGTTTTACCGTAGAACTCAAGACTCTGATCAATCTTTTCTGTGAAGCAATAGTGTTAAGGGTACCGAGTGTGTTCTTCTGTTCAGGGAGTCCAGTGTTGGTGCGGCGGCTGACATATCCATACACGAGGACCTTGACTTCTGATTTCTGACTCAGTGCACAAAAACACTGATTGCGTGTGTGTTTCCAAATTTTTTTCTTTATGTCAGCTCAAACCAGGTCATCTCACCAGGTTTAAATCGTTTGACCCTGTCACATATGTTCAGGATGCCTCCACACAGACAGTCAGTTGGAGTTCCGAGAGAGTACTCGATGATGGCCCACTGAGCGACGAGGTCCGGTGCAGAGCCCTCTTGCTTTGTTGGCACCATCGGGTGGTGTACCAGCAGCACCACCACCCGTTGGGCAGAAGATTCCACCAACTGTAATAGTAGATGGTGCACGCTGACAGAGCGCATTGCACGAGTTCCAGCAGTAGAGGCCTCTGAGGTTACAAGGTGAGACAGATTCTCAGGCAGTTTTGGACTTGCTGGAGGCGATTACTATAGTTCTACACCTAGATTAGACACTAGTAGAGCAGATAGTGATCTTAGCTACTGGTGTTTCCCAGTGACTGACCATGAGGATGGTCGGCATAGGGATGGTTCTTCGGTACGTGGGCCTATGTATGAGATAGTACCTTTGGGTAGTGTGCCAGCTATATCAATACATGTTGGTCAGCAGTTTCAACAGGTGGTACCGGTAGATGAAACATGTAAGTTCAGTGCCCTGCACATGTTTCAGCATCAGATACCCCTCAGGTTCTGAGGCGATCCTGACTCACATGAGGCTAAGGACTAGATTTAGGAGGTGGATGAGAGTTTTCTAGAGCTTATACAGCTTCTGTAGGATGACATGTCAGTGGTTAAGTAATCATCGAGGTGTACCGATCATTCCTGGTACTTGATGACTATGATACTATCAGCACTCCAGGGATAAGACATCAGAGTGAGGTTTGTTTAAGGAAATCTGAGCCAGCATCTTTCCTCTATGAATTCCTACTTATGTTAGGGTGCTAGAGAGAACCATTGTGGTTGAGAATTCGTTTGCTGAGTGGATATAGCCAGTGAAGGTTAGCAGTGGGATAGCAGGAAACTAGCGCTAGTCTTGGAGAATTGGGCGTGTAAAATGATTTAAGAAAAAGTTTTAAGGAAAAATGAATCTGCAAATTAGAATATGTGGAAGTAGAGCTAGGAGGGAAGCATGTGGTGATGTACATTTCGACATGATACAACCACCTGACATTGTAGTCCCCTCCAGGCCCAGGGAGAAGGAGTGAAGGGGAAGAGAGTCGCTGCATTCGGTCAAGGAGTGTGACCCAAGGGCTCTAGAAATGATTTATGGTACGGTCTGTGTCTATTACTAGCTGTCGTAACAATATACATTGATATGAATCATTCCACCCTTCCACGAATCTTTTCCCAGTCCTAGAGTTTCTGGATTAGCCATTTACTTGACCCTCGTATCTGGAGATAACTTTTGGAGGAGACTCAATAATCACGCTTACGCCTACGGTGTGATCTGACCCTTGAGGCGAGAGTTTCGGTTGGACCCTATTTGTGGCAGCGTCGAGGCCTTACGAAGTTAGTTTGGGTATGGATTGGGAAACCACAGTTCACAAACAGATTAACTATATTAGGAAAAAGGTTATGGTTTACCTACAACGTTGCGATGGGTTTTTCATTTTTGGATAAAATGAACCCCTAGAAGCACAAGATGGAACCATGCATAAGTGACTACAGGTGATCACTCAGGATTCGGCCAGAGCTATATTTTTTTCAAACTTATCCAGAGTTTCTGCACCAATTTTAGCATTGAAGAAGAAATGGAAACTCTTCGTGTGGTCAGAGAGATGACAACAGATCTTTACAGGAGCTGAGACATAGGTTTACCAGTGCACCCATATTGAGGCTATAAGAGAGGGTGCAGATCATCCATGAGCGGATTAAGACTGCAAAGAGCAAACAGGTGTCCAATGAAAATAGGAGACGGAGACTACTGGAGTTTGAGGGTGGCGACCATGTCTTCTTACGGGTCTCACCTCGACAAGGTCTATAGATATTTGGACGAGGCAACAAGTTATCTATGAGGTTCATCTGACCATTCTAGGTCCTTAGTAGGTTGGGAAAGGTGGCTTACCACTGGCCTTTCCACCTCAATTGCACCGGGTGCATGACATCATCCACGTATCTCAGCTGAGGAGATATGTGCACGACCCTTCACACATAATCGACCAGGTGGAGCTGGACATCGATGACAGGGAGACTTTCACGGGGTTCCAGCAGAGGTTGAAGATCAACAGGAGCGGGTCCTATGGGTATGGTCGATTCCTCTTGTGCGCTTTCGCTGGCAGCACCAGAAACCTCTAGGAGGGCACATGGGAGCGGGATGCTCATATGTGTGCTCAGTACCCACTTTTGTTTCCCTAGTTTATGTTGTAGCTTTATAGGGACGTAAATCCTTGAGGTGGGAGTAATGTAATTACTCAGAAATTTATAGGAATTTTTTTTCATAAATAATTTGAAATTTTACGAGTCTGTGGCTTCTGACAGAACTTGATTCCGAGGCCCAGTGTGCCTAGAATCAATTTCAAAAGTTTATCTCCGGTATGTTCAGTAAATGAACAAGCGGGTTTTACTATCTTTTGAACCGGTACTCAGAATTGAAATCTGAGGGCACTGATGAACTCACAACACTAGTAATTTCTTAAGGGGACCTTTATTGTAGTTGCGTTTGTGCGGGAAGAGAAGTTAATTATTTGGGTTTAATTAAGAAGTATATAAAATTGATGGAACAATTTTGTTTTATATCAAAGGCGGTTAACTCCTCCCATGGGAAGTTGTTGGTGGGGCCCACACCCACCAAACATCCCATGTGTCGATATATAAGAGGCGGGCCCACATGAGCACCAACCTTTCCTCTTTCCCCAAACACTTGAAGCCCCTATCTTTAATTTTTAAACTACTCTTAAATATGAGACCTCTCACCTCGACCTCTCTCCCTCATTAATTCTTTCCAATACATTAATATAATGAATTCAACCACATCAATTAATTAATGAAGGGGTATGAATTTGAAATCTAAATTGCATGTGACAAAAAAATAATAGGAGGAGCCTATTATTTTTTTTCGGAGGGTTTTTGTTGTGCTATGGAAGGTTGGGAGAGAACTCTTGTGAAGATGAAAAGAAAAAAACTCTCGACGAAGAACGATCTCTCATCCACGAAGAATGTCGGTTCCACAAAGAACGACAACACGCCAACCATTCTTTTCTTCGCGACAAGTGAGGAAACACTGTTTCCTACTCAGACACACTCCGACATCTCCTACGAATTCTTTCCCTGCCACACCATCTTCCGCGAAGCCCG
This sequence comes from Viscum album, assembly GCA_963277665.1. NCBI lineage: Eukaryota > Viridiplantae > Streptophyta > Magnoliopsida > Santalales > Viscaceae > Viscum > Viscum album. The sequence goes on along the minus strand of OY728126.1, from coordinate 1,311,237,922 downwards.
ACGTGAAACATCAACTATTGAGGTAGGGGTTAAGTTCAATTTTAATGGATTAAAATTATGCCTCTATTCGTTGTGGTAAAATCTTGTTTGTCCGAAAAACTACTATAGCTTAACGCGGAGGGCGAAGGATGAACAAACACGGCCCAATGACCCTCCATTTTATCCTGTTAATTGATGGAATTGGCTATCGGAGGCGGAACAAGGAAGGGGCCAGCGACGCAAGGGCCTTCGTCTCACAGGCTATGAAAATTCACGGCCAAGGGAGCCGCGATGGAGGAAGCATGGCGTCGTCCCACCATGTAGGGGATGCGGAGCGGCGACATGCGTAGGTCTTGGAGGAGGGAGCCGGCGCCATCGCGCCGACTGTGCATCATGAACCGCGGCCCGCTTTGCAGGATGCTTCGGCAGAAGAGCCGGCCGGCCTGGCGACCGGCCGGGTGAAGGGGAGCCGCAGCGCTAGGAGGGCGCCGCCCTGGAGAACCGGCCTGCCCATCGGCCGGCCAGGCTAAGCCAAACCACGGAGAACGGAGGGCGACACACTAAATAAACCAGCGGCCCGCCTTGCGGTCCGCGTGCACTAGAAGGCTGGCCGACTTAACCGGCCGTTTTGGGAGGGCGGTGCCGCTTGGTGCCGACGGTTCGGGCAGCTGGTGTCCATGCTCTAGCCTAGGACCGCTCGGCCTTCGGATCGAGCCAGCCGGACCGCGCCCAGCCGGGTCGTGCCCCTCCAGGCCGCGCCACTTCGGGCTGAGCCACACCCCTCAGGCCGGCCCAGGTGAATCTTCGGGCTAGTATGACACCCCTACCGAGTTAGACCCTCCAACTCTGGGTTGACCCGACCCGTCAGCCCACCAGGCTTAACGGGCCGGACCCATTTTCACTTAAATGTGAATAACATGAAGACCACACATCTGATCGACACGTCGTCTGCAGCACTGGGACCCTCGCGACAAGGCGGTCCTTTTGCATTACTCTTAGTGAGTTGTGGATGTCTTCGAAAAAATGACCGGGTTTGTTCGAACACGAAACCAACCGGGCCTTCGGAGGGGAAATGCGTATAACATGAGAACCAGATGTCTGATTGACATGCCATCGACTACATCAGATTCATCTAGATGAGATAGTTCTTTTTGCATACTCCACTGAAGGTTTGGATGCAGTTGGAGTATAGTCGGGTTGGTTTAGCTTAGAAACCAAACAGGCCCCTAGAACACAAATGATAATAACTCACAGATCGATCATCTGATTGATGCGCCATATGTGGCATTAAGACCCCTACGATGAGGCGGTCCTATGAGATACATCCATGTGGGATTAAGTGACACTTGGGAGTATCGACCAGTAGATCATGTAGCAGACCCTCCTAGAGACGAGCGTACGGAGTGCGGAGACCTAGTAGCTTTAGACCTAAGGAATGCTTGACCAATTCGACTCGGAGTGATTTTATTATCCTAGTGGAAAAATCGCCTGGTATTTGGCTGCAGACCCATAGCAAACGAAGCACCTGGTAGTTGGTAGCAGACCCGTGGTACTCGATAGCAGGAGTACCGCTATAGGATATTAGGGGGAGCACACTGTATTTAGCAGCAGACCCACAGCGGACAGAGCACCCTTTATTTGGCAGCAGACCTTCGGTACTCGACAGGAGGAGTACCTCAGCAGTCTAAGGTTATTGAGTAGCGCCTCAACGTCATGACAAGGCCACTGTACTCGACAGAGGGGGAGTTCTCCGGCAGTTTTGGTTTCGATAATGAAAATCCCGGTTTGAGCTGAGTCAATGACCTTTGTTTTTTCCTCATGATTGAGATGGGGTACTTGATAAAATAGGTATATGTATGGGCATATAACAAAGTAAAGGTTATCTGTTGAGTTCTTTCTTTGTGTTTTATCTTTGTCGGATTTAGTGAGACTTTGTGGTTTTGGGGTCCCTATTGAGTATTGTTATACTCACCCTTGAAGAGGCTACACCCGCACCTCATTGTGTTGGATGCATATGACAGACATCGCTGACAGAGGACGAGTGTATGAGGACTGGACGATACCTGGAGGTGGACCTCAGGACGATTCGGTACCCGGAGGTGGATCTCACGACGAGTCAGTACCCGGAGGAGGATAACAGACGAGGGTGCTGAGGAGGCTATCTGTACCTACCCTTCAAGTAACATCCATGGTGGACGATCTAGGAGTTGCGCTATCTGTACCCACCCTTTAGGTAGGATCTGTGGTGGAAGATATAGGAGCTTCTTGTCACCACCCAGCTGTTTTGTCTTTTACCTTGTACTTTATAGTTGGGCTTGTATTTCAGGCCCCTTTACTTTCAACTCTACTTTTGTTTTCATTTTTACTTTGTTTTTTCTTTCGCTTGTACTCTGGTTGAATATGTTTATGTTTTATAAAGGCAATGCCTTCCCAGTTATAGGGATTTACGCCTTTGGTGCTAGTCACCATCCCTTGGCATATGGAAGGTGGGCTTGGGGTAGTCACAGCACGGGCCCCGAGGACGGGTCGTGACAACACCCATCTTCATTTCCAAGGGTTCCAATTTATCTTCATCAACTTTCAAATCACCTTTGTAATGAAGAAATTATACCTTAGTAAAACTATTTCCTCATTATTTCGAGCATCTCCTTTAACCTTCCACATCAAGGATAACATTATTGCATGAAACAAGGCAAAAGACTTGGAATTAGAAGTATTCATATCTTATAATCGAATCATCATCATCCTACACAAGTTTATCTTATGCCCATGCTTTAAAAATTACAAATGAAATATGTCCTGATTCTTGATGGTAGAAATCTCCCCTCTCTTGGTCTCATGAAATACTGGAAAAACTTAAATAGAAACTTGTCTTCTCTTTCCATCTTAGAAGAAATTACTTTCTTAGGGATCCTACTCCTTTTCAACTCGGCTATGGCTTCTTCATAGTAGAAAAACATAGTAGTGGGAGGCACCACTCCTAAGTAGAAATCATAAATCCCTTCATGTGGTACTCTCAGACACTCATCCAATTCAATAGAATAAATTCTTAAACATACTCCATTTACACTTGGAGACATTCGGTTCTCATCCTCTATCTATTTTAATATTAGTAATTCATAAAACTCATTCAAAAACATTTGGTAATAGGGTCCATTGTTGTTTGAAAAGCATTCGACACAGCATTGAGCTTCAAGTGTCTTTAGCACTAAATATCTTCACGTCAGCAACCATTTAAATCATAGCTATTATTCAACCACAATTTCCATCTTTGATAAATAAGGGTTTATCATCTTCTCCACTAACTAGCTTCCACTAGAAGACTCAGCTCGAGGTCTCTTTGGATTCGGTGCATCTCTTTCATCACTGGCCAACTGTCGCTTCACCCTTTCCATTTCAATTTGGAGCCATTTGAGGGTTTTGGTAGAAGGTGTGGTTCATAGGTTAGAGATAAAGAGGCTCAGGAGATAAGTGGATAAAAATGTGGTATTTTCATTAATTTTATCACTTAAAGATATAAAATAAAATTAGATAAAATAAATAAGTACTATAGAAAATTTTTCATATTCTAGCAGAGAAAATGCTAAGTCCTAAAAAAGTTCAACTACCAGTAAGGTGACAATAGTGAGGTCTATCAATGAGGTCCGACAGTGAGGTTCTTAATGGTAATTTCCAATGGTTTGGTTCCTAAAAGTGAGGTCCAATGGTGAGGTTCCTAATGGTGATGTCCCTAATAGTGAGGTCCAATAGTGAGGTTACTAATGATGAGGTTCCTAATGGTGAGGTCCAATGGGGTGGTTCCTAATGTTGAGGTCCAATGATGAGGTTCCTAACAAAGATGTATCTAATGGTGAGGTCCAACGGCGAGGTTCCTAACCTCAAAATATTATCATACCAAAATATTGTTTGATGTAACATAACCACTCGTAATTCAAAGGCATTGTGAATATATCATCCAGTTAGTGTTCAGTACCAATGAATTCAAGAGTGATATCTCCCCTTTGACAATTATTTCTCAATAAGTGATGTCTCACATCAATGTGATTTGTCCTAGTATGATATACTGGTTTTTTAGAGATGTTAATTGAACTTGTATTGTCACCGTTTATAGAGACATGTTTGAATTGACATCTATAGTCTAGAAAACTGTGTTTAATCCAAATAATTTGGTTACAACAACTATGAGCGGCTATATATTCTTCTTCAGTAGTATATAATTAAACAGAATCATGTTTCTTTATATACCATGATACTAGTGACATTACTAAAATGTGACATGATCCAAAGGTTCTCTTTCTATATAACTTTCAACCAATAAGATCAGCATCAGAATAATTTATAAAATCAAATGATTGTCTTCTTGGATAAAACTGTCCTAAGTTTGTAGTATAACTAATATATTTTAAAATATTTTTAACAGAAATTAAATGAGACTCTTTGGGATGGGCTTCAAAATGAGCACACATGCATACACTGATCATAATATCTGGTCGGCTGGTTGTAAGTAAAGGTAGACTCCCAATCATACCTCTGTAATTTTTTTTGATCCAATGAGCTTCTAGTTTCATCGACTTCCAACTTACAGGTTATAATCATAGGTTTATCACAATATTTATTGTTGTCCAAAATAGAACATTTCAAATGATATTTATTATATTTAATGTTTTTTAAATCAATACAATTTTTATTTTCCAAAATTTGAAATCCAAGGAAAAATTTAAGTTCCTCCATTAAACTCATTTAAAATTCATCTTGCATAATTTTTGAAAATTCATTACATAAAAAACATTTAGATGATCTAAAAATAATTAAATCTACATAAATCTATACTATTAAAACATCTTTGAAAATCCTTCTTTTAAAAACACTGGGATACAATATTCCTTTAGTAAAACCATTTGAAATAATAAAAGAACTAAGTATATCACACCAAACTCTTGGATCTTGTTTTTGACCATATAAAGCTTTAAAAAATTTGAAAACATTATTTTAAAAATGGGGATTTGTAAAACATGGGGGTTGATCAATAAATAAATCTGCAACTATCTACCCATTTAAAAATGCACATTTGACATCCATTTGATATTGTTTCAAATTCAAATGATCTTCATAAGTAATTGTATCCTAATAAATTCTAGTCTAGATACAAGTGCCAATGATTTCCCACAATATCATCCTTCTTCTTGACTATATCCTTGAGCAACTAGTCATGCCTTGTTTCAAACTATTTTACCAGATTGATTAACATTATTTCTAAAATACCATTTAGTGCCTATAATCAACGTGTCTTTATGTCATTATAATAACTCTAAAAACTAGTTTTATTCAAATGGATTTAATATTTCATCCATAAAATTCACCCAAAATGCATCATTGATTGCATCATTGATATTTTTTGGTTCAGGCTGTGATAGAAATACATGATGTTCATCCTTGTTTCTCATAGAAGATATCATTTCTATTCCCCTATTGAGATCACTGACTACATCATCATAATGACGGTCTTTGAGAGTTCTAATATGTCTAGAATGAGTTGAACTAGACTCTTCGTGGTTGTCTGTAGGTTAATATTCACCATGCACAGATTCTAGAAAAATTACAATACTAGTTGTTTTCACTAAGGTTTCATTATCCTTATCATTATGGTCTAGAATTGACATATATCCTTCAATATGTTCAATGGAGGTTTTAGGTTCACATGGATCAGTCTCATTAAATTTGATATGAGCTGAATCTTCCACAAATTGTTTTTCTTATTGAATACTATATAATCTTTACTTGATATTTAGTAACCTACGAAAATTCTTTCATCACTATTTGAAGAAAAATTTTCAAGATTATCCTTAGTGTTAAGGGTAAAGAAATTGCATCCAAAAAATATAAAGTAATTCACCTTAGGCGTCATATTATTCTGGATCTTATATGGGTCTTCTAAAGAAAAAGTTAAATCAAGACTCGATTTATGATGTGACAAGCTGTATTAACAACATTAGCCCAAAAATAAATAGGTAGATTATACTCCATTAGCATAGTTTGGGAAATATATTAATGTTTTAAATTTATTATATATATTACTCAATTTTATATGGTGTTATAGGAAAAAATAAATTGTGATTATACCCATTTTGTGAGAAAAAAGATTCAAATTCTTCATTTTCAAACTCACGGCCCTGATCACTCTTCATGGTCTTAATTCTAAGTCCACTGTGATTTTCTACTATATTGGAATATTTAGTGAAGTAATAACATGGTTCACTTTTGTGGTATAGACATAATAACCAAGTATGTCTAAAAAAATCTTTTATAAGAACATAAACATATAGCTTCCAATTTAAACATGAAACTCTAGACAGTCCAATCAAATCCATGTGATCCAACTCAAGAAGTTTTGAAGTAGAATCTCCATTATTTTTTTGAAATAAAAAATGCATTGCTTTTGTTTTTGACAAGGATTACAAAATTTTTTTTGTGGGAATTTCAATTTAGGTAAGTCTCTAACGAAGACTTTTCATGTTTTTTTCCTAGGTGAGTGCACATTGCAGTGTCCTAATCTCCTGTTCTATAAAAATGAATCTTTAAGTAATGTATTTAAAAAAGAAACAATTTTTTATCTAAAGAATTTAAATCAACATTATATAAATTTTCATTTCTAAATGAAGAGAATATTAAATCATTATTATAATTGAAAAAATTTCATGCATCATTTACAAACATATCATTGAAACCATCATCACACAACTGAGAGATACATAGTAAATTGTATTTAACCCTTCAATAAAATTTAATTTTGAAATTAATATAGTATTAGGGTTACCAATTTGGCCTAATATGATGATCTTCCCTTTAGAATTATCACAAAATGTGACATGTCTACTATCAACATTATTTATGACCTTGAATCAAAAATAGTATCTTATCATATGTCTTGAACATCAAATGTCCAATTACAATCGAGTTTTGTAGGAGCTCTTCAGATAATTTTCCTTCAAAACAGACTCAGTGTAGGGTAACATTATACCAAGATTTTGTAGGATCCAGAGAGGTTAGAAAGTAATACTTTGGGAACCCATAGATGTCTTAAAGGTTTCCTATAGTCAAAAAATATGGTTTGGTACATGAAAACATTGTTTGGTTGTTTAGGGAATTTTTGTTCATAAGATGGTCCAGAACATGATCTAGTAGTGAACTGTCAAAATATTGGAGTAAATTTAGTTTTAATAATCTTTCTCTATCCTGGTTGATATCCTATACCAGTTGTGTATTTTGGAAAAAAATCCATTGTAACTGAGTCAGGGTATACCTACCAATAGTAAACTTATCAAGATATTTTTTTAATTTCTCATTCATTAATTTATATTCTATATTTTCTTTTAACAGCAGGGAACATTTTTATTTTTAAATATCCAAGTCAGACATATAATTTTAATTTAAAACATGTTGTTTTTTAAATAGTGTATATTTATCCTTAAGGTCATTTAAGTTATCCTCAAGGATTACACAGTATTCAAATAGATCATCCTTAGTAATATTCTCCTCATTACTCGATTCACATTCATTCCCAGAATTATAATCATTAGGTATAATGGAATTGGGTGTTACCTCAGTTGTCTCTGTCATGAATCACAGTTGTACATGTTTTTTCTTCTCAATATCTGAAGTTTCAGATCCACTTGATCTATCATGTGATGCCCTCCAAGTAGATTTTATAGCCTTTTTATATCCCTCTCTCTTTCCCTCATATTTCTTTTTTAACTATTTGATTGGTTAAATCAACCTTCACATAGCCTTTTCGTTTACACTCATAAAAAACTATCAAATTTGTGTCGTCATTCCACTTTATATCCTTTTTACACTATACTTTATTATGATACATTATTTTATAGTTTGAATTTATAAATAAATTCGTCTTTCTGTTGACCTTTTGGATGATTTTAGAAAGATGAACCATCTCATCCTCACTGTCAGAATCTGAGTCTTCAATGGTGGAAGTGTCTACAAGAGCTTGTCCTTTTTCATTGTCTTTGTTCTTTGAGGTAGTAGTCGTGAATCCTTCATATTTCATTCATTGTTCTTCATCATCTTCTTGATTTAAATTAAAATATTCTTCGTATGTCATATGCTTTCCAATTAGTTTATTTATATGTAGCTTGCCTATGTAATAGGATTATCGTATAGAACAAAAGTTTCTCTCCATATGTCAGGTAGGCATCAGAAAAACCTCATAATCTGATCCTTGTTGTCCACTAGTTTCCCAAGAAAACTCAAGGAATTCACTATTCTCATGAACTTGAGATACATATCTGATATAAGATCATCAACATTCATTTTAAAATGATAATATTTAATATAATAGGTATTTAATCTCATTTATTTAACATTGGATGTTACCTCATGAGAAAAATCAAAAGTATCCCAAATTTCATATGTAGTTTTACAGAATAATATTGTATTGAATTCTTCATCACCTAGTGAAAAGTTTAATGCATTCATTGGTTTATAATTATTGATATATGTGTCTTTATTCAAATGATACCATGTGTCCCTAGCAGTGTCATTCAATGAATGTTGTTCTTCAATTGTGTCCCAAATTTTAGGACCCATTCTCTCTAGATATATTTTCATATTTAGTTTCCACTTAGTAAAGTTATTACTATTAAGGAACGGTGGCATGTTAGTAGAAGTACCCTCAACTATGTTATCCATTTTTTATTAAAATTGTAAATAACTGAAATTTTAGATAGGACATATATTTTATGATCTTCAAGACAAAACATAAATTACAGTTGAAAATAATTTGACAATTTGCACACATAGTACAGATAGTAACAAAAAAAATTAAATCATTTAACACCAAATATTGGTTAGAGTGGAAAATCAAGAGGGGGTTTAATTGAGTTACTACATAAAATTTCAGTTTTAAACATTCTTATAATGATCCCCCAAATTTGAAACGGCCTAGTTAATTATGGAAGTAGAGTTGTAAATGTCTAGTTGGCCAATATGATTCTCAATGGGTTATTAGTCAGTAGTTTAGTTAGTGTAAAACAGTTATTCAACATTTGAAACAAGTTTATTAAATTAAACATATAAACACACAAACTAAAACTAACTATCCAAATGAATTAAAAACAATTTTATGTTTTAGCAATTTTAAGTAGTGGAAAATAGATAAAATAGAGTCTAAAAAATAGAGAGCACAGTAAAGTAAAACAATAGGTTTTGTCTCCTGCCCAGACGTAATCCTATCCATTTGGTGACCACCTCACACCAAGTAGTTTATATTAACAATAAACATGATACACAACCTATATGGGTCTTTGAAATAGTTTTAAAAAACTATCCAGTGTTCACAGCCTCTACTACAGTTCATTGTGGGAAAACCGATCAATACATGAAACACATGGTATCTTCCATAGTTATACATGGGAAACAAGATTTAAGTGTTGTTTGATGTGAGGATATTTAGTATCCTACAGTGGAAGCCCATAATATAGTATGTGTAACAGAAAGACACACACATTTCTCAGAAATGTAAAGTGAAAAAACACAATAGATATAAGATTATAAGCTTGAGTTTAGAAAGATATATGTGTTTAAATATCAGGTCTTGACACCTTGGGGTGTAATTTTTTTTATTAGAGTCTTTCTTTGGATGTTTTTCTCAAAACAGAGTTTTGAAAATATAGGTTCTAATGTAAAGGAATTGCGTGTTCTTCTTCATGTGTTTATCGAGTGATGATGAAGCATATAAGGAATCCTTGAAATTGATCATCTGAAATGATCTTCTTGAGGGTATTTGGTTCATAGTGAAATCATTGAATGGTTTTTCTTTAATCTAGAAAGTATGTTCTTTCACATGCACAAACATGCACTTCTCATGCCACACCCCTGATCTTCCTCAATCTTCTCTTTTATATTTGAGATCTGACAGTAGGAATTAGTAGATCACTTGTGGTATTTCCTGTAACTCATATTATCCCCATATATGGTATCTTGATATGTCTACAATCAAAATTAAATATTTTTAGAATCATTAAATTTACCAAATATGACTGTTATAAAAATCTTATGAACTTGATAAAGTATGGAGTAGAAGAGTATGGTAGACTGGTAATGGTATCCTTCATAATAGTAGGCTTCAAAAATAGGTGGGCATCAGTATCCTTCATTGGTAACCTTCCAAATGTATCCTTCCATCGGTAAAATTCAACGGTAACCTTCACTCAGTAACCTTCAATGGTAACATTTAGTGGTATCCCTCAATGGTAACCATGCATTGGTGACCTTTCATTAAGGACCATGCATTAGGGAACTTGTATTAGTGACCTTCGCATCAATGACTGTTTCATCGGTGACCATTGGATTAGTGACTTTTCATCGGTGACCTTTGCATCAGTGACCTTTTCATTAGTGACCTCTGCATCAGCGACCATTGCATCAGTGATATTTTCATCGGTAACCGTTGTACTTAGAGAAATTTTTCACTATGGTCTTAAACAAGAAAGTAGTGAGATTAAAAGTACATAGTTATTACTTTGATATAAACATGATTTTTGCATAAATGATTATCCTGTAAGAGAAACAAGATTATTTATATAGATTCAAAATTATTTTGGATTATCAAAATAGAAGAGTCTAATATATTCAATTTCATATTCTTCTTAAATTTTATATCTACTCATTTTTTGAAGAAAATTATTCATTTTTCTTTTCAACATTGGATGTGAATTTTTTCTTAAAACCGCTAGTTGTAGTCAAAATTCTAGAAGGATGAGTAAATAATCACAAAATATGACACATAAATGTGTATTGAATGAAATAATTATTATACATGTGGTTTACATTCATATAATCCTTGATACAATCTAGATTAAAAAATATAATGAAAAATATTTATAGCAATGAAAAGGAAATTATGAATCATCATGAATATAAGGAATTGACTATATTTATAGTAGATAATTCATAACCTGATTCATGTTCAGACTCACCCTTCATAGATCTTTTGAAAAATATTCTTTAGAAGGAATATAGATCACAGTTTATAGAAGGACAAGGTAATATTCAAATTAAGGTTTCACCTATTTTACTTGATTATATTTATTTACATTCAATGGAATTACATAGAAATCTAGTAGAGTTTGAAGTTGGTTTTTCTATTTAATTATTCAATAATAGAAGACTAATATCAATGACTCCCAAGAGAGTTTCCCCTTTGGAGTAAAGCTAGGTGAAGAAACAAGTTAGTGATTTCTACACGAAGGGATTTATATTCCATAGTATTTCACTTTAGAGAACCGTAGTTAACTTAAATAAAGAAAATGATGGATCCATGAGGCTATAAATTGTCTATGGGGAAATAAATTTTATTAAAATTAAGAACATGTATCTTTTTCCATGCATTGAACAATTATTTGATCAAGTTCAAAGATCCAAAAAAAATTCAAACATTGACCTTCATTCTTTATATCATCAAATGATTGTAAAGAATAAATATATCCTATGAATATCTTTCTGAATGAGGTATATGAAATATGAGTTTATAGTAATTTCGCATAGATATAATAATTCACACTATATTTTTATAGATATTTTGAGTAGAGTATTCCTGAAAAATATTGATGTGGTTTTTGTGGTATTCATTATTGATATATGGGTTTTTTTCTAAATTCTATAATGGACATGATAATCACATGAAATCATTATTGAAACACATCAAATAATATAGTTACATGATAAATATAGAAAGCTAGATTTTTGAATTCAATAATTTTATTTTATTTTCAATATTTTCACTAAATATCATATCTCATTTGATGTTTTTATGTTAAAGGAATAAATAAAATTGATAACAACAATGAACATAATAAAGGTGTATTGATTCGTTGGATTGGATGGTTAATAATAGATATTCTTTTAGAATATTTCCTATATTTCTATAACATTATCCAAGATTACATGTAAAGGGGTTATTTTCATTTAGACTAATAAATTTTAATAATTTTTTTATTAATTGATGAGGATATTGTTTAATTCCATGATTTTGAATATACAACCTAGAAATAATTGGTTAGTAATATATAGTGTTGTATTGATGCAGGGAATCATGTGTGTCCTAATGCAATATAATAATGTTATTTCATATTGAAAAATGAAAATGATGAGTTTTGAAAAAAACTATCCAGCCCTTGATCTTGATTTGGAAAATATAATCATTGATGTGACGATATAGAGTAATTATTTCTATGGGTAATGATGGGATATATAAAAATACAATAAAAGACTACAATAAATATTTCCTAGAAAAGAAAAAAATATGGGACAAAAGAGATGGATTGAGTAATTAATGTTATAATATTTCATGATACACTACCATCTATGGAATGTAAATAAGGTATTTGATGCATTCAGCACAAATGATCTTGTAGTTCTAACCCAAATGAGGATTTAGAGTGATCATACACATATGGATATTCTAATTATGGATATTGGAAATAACAAGGGAGGAGACACATAACAACTTTCTAAAATGATTCCATGGAAATATTTATTTGAAAATATAAAACGTTATCTATCTGATCATGTGAACTTTAAGAAACAAATAGAGTTGCGAATGATGTAAATTTAGTAGACATTATATATGAAAATGGTGGTCTAAAATTTAGAATGATATTATATATTACATCTAGTCCTTATATATAATTGAATTTTTGGATGATGAACACAAATCAATTTTTTCATTTCACACTGGTAGCAATAATATGCACCTAGATTTTATGGAACAAAAATTACAACATAACATGAAGCATTAAATGTATTTTTAGGTGTCTAGATTTTAAGTAATTCAATAGGTGAAGGTTGATAGACATCATTCTATATGATTAATATAATATATTCGTTTGATAATTAATAATTAGTATACATTTCTAAGGATATTGTCACAGGATAACCAAATAATCATAGAATGAATGATACAATATGTGTTATTGAAGAAATCTTATCTTAATTTGCACATTTATTTTCTATAATAGAATACAAACCTCTTTTGATCCTCAAAATTCAGTATATTAATGTCATTGTAAGACATAAGTTCGCACCTCAATCTATTTTTTCTAATGGTGATCCCCATTTTACATCAAAAATCTTGAATTGAATTCCAAAGGCTCTTGATATTGAAATTTATTTGAGAATCACCTACTATTCCAAAATAGATCTACTGTTAGAATGCGGTATTCAAACACTTAATAAAATGATGTGGTCATCTTCACATGATTTTTTGTGTATATGGGATCAATATTTACCATTGGGTGAGTTTTCCAATAATATTAGTTTATGTTCAAGTATTTAAATCGTACCATTTAATGAATTATGTGCGAATAGATTTCATTCTTCATTTTTTGGTATAAATCTAGTGATAGAAAACTGTTGATACCATGACTTCTTTAATATATAACAATAATTTAAAAAACATTCAGGATCACATTAATGTATCTCAAATTAGAAAAATAGTTTTTCTGAAAATTAGAGGATGGATGTGTAATTTAATATAGGAGACCACATTTTTCCAAAATTTTATTCATGGAAAGATTTTATATGGTTCGGTAAGAAGATATTGTTTTCCCCAAAGTACATCACACCATTTTAATTCAAGAATGAATTAGATTTGTGGATTTTCATTTAATTGTACCACCAAGACACTCAAATGTACATTATGTGATCTATATGTCATTATTATAAATGTAAAAACTAGACCGAAAACATGTGATCACTATTGATATAATAGAAATTGATCATGGAAAATATTATTGTGACGAACCCATCATGATTATCGATACTAAAGAGAATGTATTGAAGAATATAATAACTAAGTTGTTTATAGAACACACAAGAAATCAAAAAATGGGGGAATTTACATTGGAACAATAGGAAAGTATGAACAAGAAACAACATCATCGTTTTAGAAGGTAATACCCATAAAATTTCGTTTGTAGAAACTTTTTTATTGGGGAAAACATTTAACACCACTAATGTTTATTTTTTGATCACTTTAAAATTAATTAAATATATTTGAGAACTTGTGATGTATGGAAGACTGGGTTAAAAATAAATTTGATACACTATTAAAATATAATTTAAACATTAACATTATAACCTATACATTAATTTATCAGTTATGAATAGGACTAAAAATATATTCAAAATTACTGTTATATTTTGATTATAAATAAAATATTTATCATTTTAATTTAAATTAATCATTTTCCAAGATACTATTTTTTCCATGAAAACGGATTTATTGCTTCATGAGTAATTATAATAAAATAGAATTCTTATCACATAAATGAAAATTATTTTTTAATATGAAAATAATTTTTTAAATTATTATATAATACTATGAATATGTTTTTTTGTATATTTTTGTAATCGGATTCATATCTTAATTAATAGTGAGAAGTACTTATTTTTTTACAAAATGAATTTTTTTTTAAAATTTTTATCAAAAGATATATTATATTTTCTATTGGAATTTACATAAAAATATCTGTATTATATAACACTGTAACTAATTTAGGTCCTTGGGATAATTTTTTTGACTTTAGTGATAAAAAATTCCATACATACGAGAATTGTTTATTTTGAAACCCTTTATTCTTTCCTTTATACTGTAAGAATTTAAAACTGTATTCTACCAATTTTGTGAGTTGAATTTAGAAAGATACGGTCAATATTTGTAATTAAACTTTTTTATGTTACCTAATAATTTAAAATTAAAATTTTCCATTAGGAATTGAATAACATGTAATAAGTAACCACTGTAGTTAAGGTAAAACCTAGTTTACCCGTGGAAAACAAATATGTATAATGGTTAAAATGACATTACATGTTTTTAAAAACCTATATTATAGACATATACCGACTTTATAACCTATAATGATCTAAAAGGATCTTTTTTGGATCCTTTTATAAAGATAATATCATTGGTACACTTTATTTTCTTCAAAAATACCAAGAGTATCTGCTCCCCTAATTGTTAAGGACACCGCCTCTCCTCTCCTAATTAAAATTAATGTAAATAAATTGTTCTACCAATTTATTTTAAAATAAATTCACTAAATTACAACACTCAAACATGAATCATTTGTCTGATTATAAATCTATCTTGGCGACCTTTTGGTGTAACCCTACAGATGTTATCTGAGGACGATGTAATGTTCCTAAATGAGAGTTTTTTATTTTTTTTAGGCTTCCACCAACATAAATTAAACTTATATAGTGGTGATTTAATTTTAAATGAATATAAAATAATAATATATTAAATTATATTAGTATAATATTATATATTCATCATATATTTCATCAAATGGTATTTATACCACCAATTATTCATACGACAGACTACCGCCTCACAAACAGATATAATTTGTTTTCTATTACCTCCTATCATTGTTGGATATAATTATGACATATATATATATTTGTACCATTATTATAATTATTGATAGTAACATCATATAAATAATCTTACATTCCATTCCATTTAAAATAAGACAGTTTCGCACGTTTGTTTGGCAGACTACCGCCTTGTGAAGTGATGTCATTATTTTTTCACATTCATGTTTCATGGAAGTTAACAATGATAAATTTATAGGAAATATGTGAAAATATATGAAATTATATTGATTATATAAAATTAATATAGCTACATTTTCTATACCCTTTTACTCCTTAAGGGAACTATTTAATCACTCATTCATTTGTCGAACCTACAATATTCAAAAAGAGACGTGACTAATTTTCCAAGGAAAATATCATTAAATGGTTTTAGAAATTCATATTATGAGTATATATGTTTTTTATGAAATTAATATCATTTTAAATACGATTTATATATATCTTATTCTACTGAACCAGAACTGTCAAGAAAAAATGTGCATGCAAAAATAAGGCAATCAACACCTGAAGTAAAGAAAATAAAGATATTTTATAAACAAAGGAGTGAACAAAAGTAAAAATATGATCATATATGATAACATAAGTATGAATATATTGATATTATAAATAAATAAAAGTAATAAAACCATTATCCATGAGATCATAGAATTTTTAACTAATGAAAAGTTCTAATTATGGGACTTTATCTTAATTTCCCTTCATTAAAGAATATTTAATTCTTGTCTTACCAATTTCATTTATGTAGTGTATATACATCCCCTATTACATGTAATATCTTGAATATTTCATATTTCATGGTATTTATATTTTCAATTTTAATTATACCTACCAGAGAGGATTTGTATGAAATGTACAATTTGATACATAATTTCATTACTCAATTTAATTTCATTTTGTAATGTTACATATTAATTTTCATTCATATTATAAAATTATGTGTGAAAATAATTTTTAATAAATTTTTATTTATTGTAAATTTGAATATTTTTTTTTAAATTTTAAATAAATATTTGATTCATTGATTAATTCTCTAATTTATGTTTTTACCATTGTATGTAATTATGATTAGACATTCTTTTCATTGAGACATATTTTTTAATATGCTCATATTAACATTTTTGTTATGTAAATATTTTCTATTTTACATATTTTAAATGAATACCTTCTTATACATGGTGTATAATGTTTGAACTCACGTTAACCCATGTTCTATGTATTGTGGAATTAAAATTTTTCTTAAATCATATAATATTTCTATATATAGTATTTACTATTAATATTATTTGAATAACTAGGTAAATATTTATAAATATATTTTCTTTAATTGATGAAGACATTTTTTGTTGAGGAATATTATTAATTAATATAATGTTCTATTTTAAATATAATGAATTCAATAAAAATTAAGTGATGGGTGGGGCCTTTAATTATATATATCCTCGATCCATCAAAGGGTCCCATGATAAAAAATAAGTCTTCTAAAATGGAATGAGTATATACATATAGTTTTAAAATGTCATGTGAATATTATTAATGGTAAATGTATCTTGATTATTGAGATCAAGATGTGTAATATTTAATAACTTCCTTTAGTTAGAGTTTATAATTTTTTTATCAATGATATTTTTACATTGAAATTATCTCTAGATTTATTTCATTATAATTATTTTGATTTAATAGAATTTGTTTTATATTATTTATCTATATATATTTATTAATCCTTTTCAAACCCTGATATATGAAATTGATGATTAAATTTGCTGTGGTTTTAGTTATTAACTCAAAATATTAATTTTTCATTTTTGATTTTGGATAGATTCCACGATATATAAACCTTACTGAAAATTTGAGCTCACTCTTAGTTTGTTTCACTTCCACATAATAAGAATAATAATTATTGGAATGCGTTTACCGATGAAAAACTATTTAAAATTTTCGTCGTTATATTTTTTTATCCTTATGTAAAATTAGTATCATGTATGAATATAGTTTTAAAAAACCACTATAATGACCAATTCATGATGATTTGACATGTTGTATATATTAAGATATAATACAATACACACAATAACCTGATTACTGGAGGTGATTCCATTATAATTACAATTAAATAATCTATTAAATAAAATTTCTTGAGAAGAATATAAATTTTTTCTACAAAACTTTGGAGTCTATAAATGAGAATACATATTTGAAAAGTAATAATTTAATTTATAAAATTAATATTTTCACTATGAAATGATTTAAAAAATTTATAAATGATTCTTATTACTATATAATACTAAATGGTATAATAATTGAAAAAATAGTATATTCCATCACATACCAAAAAATTAAATATTTTGGCAAATTTATTTAATTTATTTCAAAAATATATTATTTGGATTAAAAAAATAATGATGATCATTTTTTAACATTATTTTGTTTAAAAATTGGAAATTAATATTTAACCAAAATGACAAAATATAATGTCAAAATTTTGTTATGGAAAATATATTTCTAATAATAAATTATTGTTTATTATTATTTACATTGAATTATTAATTCATCTTGTGTTAATATGTTACTAATTAAACAAAAGTATATTATTATTATATTATCATTATGTACATAGTTCTTTAAAATAAAAAATCCATTTTTTTGAACTGAATATTTATAACCATTAAAATATTTCAATGGTTTTTTAGTTATAGGTATTGAAATAAATTTCTATTAAAAGTATAATTTAATTTATTATTAACATATTTAATAATGCGAACGCTCATGTTCATATCCTTTAATTCATTTAGTAGCATTAAAAATATTATTTAATTATTAAATATTTTTCTCAATCTATCAAGATTTTCATTTATATTTATTGTTTCTTATAGATAATTATATAAAAAATTATTATTTATTTTATAGAATATATGTTGATAAATATTATCATGGTATAATTTTAGAACTATTTTTAATAATATATTTAAAATGTTACTAGTTGATTTTTTAGAATATAAGAATGAAATCCTGTAGAGTTTATAAAATGGATTTATATTTCATAGTGTGTCATTATGGGGTTCACATGTTATTTTTGTTAAGAAGTATGTATTATAGTGAACATAATATAGTCAATATCAAAAACAACTTTCATCTACCTCATATTGATTATTTATTTGATCACCACCATAGAGATTAGTTATTTTAAAAAATTCACATTCTTTTTGGATGTCTTGATTTGATGTTAAAAATAGGGGGATATACCCATTAAAACCATCCATATGATGTATTGTTTTTAGGAATTTATGATTATTCTATTAGAAATTATTTATTACCTCATTTTACTCATGGATATAATGAAAAGAGTCATTATAGATTCGTTTATTCAGAATACGATTCATTTTTTATAATATATTCTTATATATACCATGTTTAAGGTTGAACGTGATGACCATTTTTTGATTCTGATGAAGAAAATGAAGACTGAGAAACCATTTTACAAATTTTTAATATTGTAATTATGGATTTATAAAATTTCATTCTTGGGATATATAATATCATGCCAATTAGTATCTCTATAGAATTCAATTGTAGATATTATGTAGTAGTGTCCTATGGTTACCAGTATGACTAAGGTCCAATTTTTTTGTTAAATAGATACCATTAAATCATTATGATAAATTTCATATGAATACAAAAATCCACAAATCTTGTTCAATCATAACAATTTAAATTTATTTAAACTAATGAATGTGGTCATAATTTAATGGAACTGAATAGAATCTTGGTCAATGAACCTTTTTTCACAGTACCTTGCAATGGTGAAAGGTTTATGATCTATAATTATATATATAATTAGGGATTGAGATGTAAACTCTTATAGAATGATATTGTGTTATCTTATTATTGATGCTAATTATATGTTCAAGATAAAAATTACATGACACATGGTTTGTAGTATGAAACTCGGTTTTTACACTAAAAATATAGAGGTATTATCTTTAAGGAGAAACTTGTTATCTATTTATATATATATTAATAATAAATCCAATAATTATGAATTCATTTAAAAGTAGTTGATTATAAATGACAGGACATGATTGGATTTGATTAATGATTATAACTACTCATCATATTACCTCCCTGAGATGGTAAAAAATGGTGTCCAATGCTCTTTGTCATATGTATCATGATCATTTGAACCCGATTTTGATTAAAATAGATCAAATACTTTGCAAATTTCAAATGATATGCATTGAAATACTATGAATTTTAGGTAGATAATTTCTTAATTTGATGAATTTTAAACAATCCATATATATGAAATTTTAAAATGTATATAAGAATCATTTTGAATTAAAAAAGAGGGTGAAAAATATTACTATGTTCAAATATTATATTGGTGGAATGATGTTACTCATTCAAAAGATATGTTTCATATTAGTACCATATTTTATTAAAGGTATATTAAATGAATCTAATCAATAATTATTTTCTATTT
This sequence comes from Viscum album, assembly GCA_963277665.1. Taxonomy (NCBI): domain Eukaryota; kingdom Viridiplantae; phylum Streptophyta; class Magnoliopsida; order Santalales; family Viscaceae; genus Viscum; species Viscum album. Next base: position 1,311,218,013 of record OY728126.1, on the reverse strand, counting down.
GTCGTATAATTATGATGATATATATAAACCAAACTGTTTTTTGGGGGGATGACCAGAAAAGGGATATGGTATAAAATGTGCCTCACTTACAACTATATTTGTATGTTAAGGATGAGGGACAATAATTGATAAGGATATTAAAAAAATTTGATAAAACTGAATAAAAACAGGAAATAACCATGACATTCTTATTCATACACCCCAAAATGTATAAATTTTAATGTGTTATATTGGTCATTGTTAGTAACAAAATGAATTTAGTATATTTGATTTCTACTAAGAATTATTTATATCATGACCTTAATTATAATATATGAGTTAATGATGTTTTATTATTTCACTAAGTACCATATTCTATCTTTCTATCAAGATATAATTTTTACCATGAGGTTCTAGGGAAATATTCAATAGGCCTTGAATACATAGTTAAAATTTTTAAGTGTATATTTTCCTATGAGGAATTATAAGTTAGATAAGTCCATTAATACCAAATAATACACATTGATGTAATATTCTATAGATTATATTGGTTGTTAATATTATAATATTTACCCATATGATTTTTCGTATGATAATAGATTTCAATCAATAAATTAGATGGTTCATAATGAATCTTTCATTGACAAGATGTGTAAAACTCTAATGTGATGGGATGAATAACTAGAACCAATGTTATTAGGATACGATTATGGGGAAGTAATGGAAATAATCATTTTTCCAATTACATAACACATCATGGTCAATATATTTTAACACTGTTTTTATGTTGATAGTGCTAGGTTATATATTGAATTTCTATTTTGGTATATGGTACATTTATAGATAACTATTTTGAGGAAGGCTCACATATTTAAAAATAAGGAAATGTTGTGACATAAATAAGTCAGTGTATTGGAATTTATTGATCCAATCTAGAGGGATTCTAATTTAATAGCACTAAAATTGATGCTCACTATTTTTCATAATGTATTCTCTATTTATCGCAAAAGTAATTTCATACCTCATCCTTCAAAAGTAATAACCATAGATGTAATTCCACTTGATATTGATCTGTCGAATGAAAAAAATTAGTATAATTTTAATAATGAATAGGAATCATGCAATTGACCCACCAGGACAAATTTTTGTGGTAAAAATATAATTTTTTGGATGTTATGTGTGAACAAGAGGATACAATGGGGAAAAACAACTAAATATTTTTTTATTAGAGTGCGTTAATTTTTAGGGAGGTTTATATTTAGGGTAGATTTTTACACTATCATAATTTATGATATATTTATTTTTTATTAATATTGTTGTGTTTTATATCTTTATTTAAATAAAACATGAAATTTATATGTGTTGTGTCAAACTGTTGAATTATTGGTATTAAATGATATAGTAATTACCTAGTTGATGTATTGCTGGGAAAGAATGTGACTAAAAAAATTATGAACATTATTAATAATAATATATAATTCATTAAAATATGTTGATTTTAAATGAATAATAATTCTTTCATTTCTAATAAATCATTGTTGAAGGAAAACAAATGTATTTTATGTAAAAAAGTTATGATTACTAAATAAATAATTTTATTGGCACAATGAATTTCCATATTATGAAATTTTAAAAAAATATTGATATATTATTTTAAGTAACATTAAATTTTATTTATTTAGAAAATATTTTTATCATTATTTAAATTTTTTTTATAGTGATTGAAATAACAATAGACAAATTTATATTCATAAAAAGTAATTTTTCCAAAATGTTAAGGCTATATTTTAGGAATGTATTTTGAAATTAAATTTCTCACACTAATAGAAAATGAATTAAGTAAAATATTATCCATATTTAGTTTAATAATTTAACATTTTATTAAGGAATTTTATTTTATTTTTTCTTATTATTAATAGTAGTGAAGCTGAAAAATTACTAATATTGTAATGTTTATAAGTTTTAATGAGGGGTCAAACAAAAGACATTATGGATAGAATACCATAATATTTTCTATAAATTTTATAGTTTAAGTAGAAATTAATTATTAATTATCTTCAAATATTTGATGGTTTGGTTCCATTAGTACATTAATTTGAATTTATTATATTTTCATATTGTATGTATTTAAAAGAGTGTCACTCAAATTACATATGAAAGGGAATCTAATATCACATCTTCTACAGACCCCTTTATCACATTAACTGAACCAATATATAATAAAATACTATCCAAGAATTTTTATCATTAACCATTATGAGCTATTCTATACAAAAGACCCATCCCGGGACACAGTAGGTTATTTTCAAAATAAGTTACTGGATGAAGGGGTATATGTTCTTACCTGATCATTACTAGGTCAGTTTGTCTATGAAACTACATAAAATTTTATATAACCACATCCACATTATTGTTTTTGTGTTCATTCTATATTGATATTTTTCATGTTATTTTGAAAACCATTTTCACTCTATCACTAATCTGTTAAAAAACTAAAATGTCACTTGTGCATACTTATGGACAACCACCTCCAAAAAGTGAGGAGAATTAATTTTAATATTTAATTTATATGGATTTTTACAAGAAAAATAATAATGAAAATATATAAAATTTATTTATTAATTATAATTATGCAATGGGGGATTTTTATTTTATATTTATATAATTCCATCCATTGAATTGTGGAAACCTTTCTCATGTATATGCAAAGACTATTGTCTCTACAATGTTATGTAATTTATTTTTTATCACTGATTTATAATATTGGATAAGAATTATAAAATTATAATCACATATTTTAATTATGAAGTTAATTTTTAATAATAATGAAACTATAATGAAAAAAATGTAACAGAACCATCGATAAAAAACATGCACGTAAAAACAAATTTTGAAATGGTTTTTCAATTTGAAAATGATATTTTTATAAAAGGATAAGTTGAAATATTAATGGAATGATAAATAATATGTTTGATATGAACATAGTTATATAATTATTTCATAATAAATCTATATTTATTATATATGTGTTTTTTAGGTGTGTGACCAAATATGGGACTTATGGTTATAGTTCATGTTTTGACGACATTTATATTAAAGATTGAATTTTGTTCAATTTTATTTTTTGAACATAAATTAATTTTATCTATTAAGACCTATATATGTTCATATACATCGGTAATTCCTTGAAATTTTAGGGAATCATATCATTTCTCTCTAATCGTTTCTCATAATTATTGAAAAAATATTTCATAAAAACCAGTCTTTATTTCATCTTTTGGCCAGTCAACTTTTTCATCCATATCAATTTCATTACAATATATTCATAATTGTTAATTTATGGGATAAATTTAATATTCAATGTCATTTTCAACAATATTTTAATTTATATTATATATTTAAAAATAAATATTTATTTGATTTTCAAAATTTGGCTCTATTTAATTTTACCAAATGTGTTAATTGAATAATCATAATAGGGTTTATTTAATTAATGAAATTCCTAAAAACATAAAAAATCCATCAATTAAAGCAGACATTATATGTTTCCATTCTTATTTTCAGTGAACATAGTTTTCTAAATGTTCTATGAACTTTTTAAAGATTCTAATATAAAATGATATAGTCATTATTTTCAATGAAAATATTAAATTATAACCTAATGGTTTTTACATATGTCGAAAAAACATAATGATTTTTTTTATTAACTAGGGATGAAATTAATGATACCTTCTAAATTATTTTTGTGTATATATATTATGATGATTATTAATAATGGTTGATTATATGATATCTATTTCTTTCTCAAAATTCAATTATGTTTTGATAATATATTTATATATATATAACCAATTTATTTTCAATAGATTATGATATGATGACTTGAAGAAATTTTTATGATTTCCATTTCATTTCAATGTGATTTTCTTCTATAAAATGATGTATGTTTTTATGATCTAACAAAATAATTATTTATTTTATTTTATTATGTGATGGGTAAGAATACAATTTTATATACCTTTAATGAATTAAGAAAATATTTGTATCTCAAATGAACATATGGATTTGATTGGGGATTAAAACCATTTCCATAAGGTACTCTATCCAATTTGACAATCTTGGGATTAAATCATAAATAATCAATAATTAGAATACAGAGTTAATGAAATCCACTATGACTTTCTTAATAATGGGTGTTGACTAAATAAAATATTTTTCATGATTACGTGTATTCCACTGACCTATGTTTTGTGATTATGATATTTTGTCTTGTATTATGATTAATTATTGATTACTACACATTTTAATGACTTATAGATCATATTATTGAAATTATATATATTATAAATCATGATTAATGATATTTAATATGTTTTAAATGACTTTTTTATATTGTATTTTTTATCATAATGTTATGATTACCTTGTTCACATGTATGATCATTGATTTATATTTCCAATGTTTACACTTACTAATAATCTAATCACACGATTTATTATGTTTCATTTGATCGGGTCATGAAGAATTGTTTCTTGTATAGTTTGTTTAAAAAGGGTACTAGGTCATATGATATTTTTTTGGATATTTGAATGATGTTTTAAAAATATATTTTATTATGTATCTAGCCATTAAAATCATGTATTCTTTATAAAATTGAGGCATGCATTATTATTAAATATATTGAATATATATATAAAGTTTAAATATTTATTTCTGAATTTATTTTTTAAAATGAAGAAATGGAACATAAATGGGATCATTTAGTGAACATGGGAAATATCTAATCATATCATTAGGTTCTCCAAGATTTTTTTTCAAATGCAACCATATATTAGATAATTATTTATCTCTATATCTATAACCAACTAACATCCGTAAACTATCCTCATAAATAGACATCCCATATGAACATTAATATCATAAAAAATGGATTCTATCAAATTGGGACTAAATAGTAACAATCTATCATCCCTTGATAAGATACATATGATTCACATGCAGGCAATTCAATCAGAGGTGATAAATCACTTACATCCATAAATAAAATATATAAATATCATCTCACCTCCATCATCATCACATAAATCCACATATTAAAATTTTCATTATCATAAAATGAAATATTTATGATGAACCTTGGGACACAATCCCTATGAAAGATAATAAAAAATTTCTCAAGTGGGTAAAATACACACACATCTTCTAGAAATCGTTCAAAAGATCTAGACATTCCCTCAATTAAAATGTAATTGGAATTCCATGTAGTCATTGGTCATTTGAAATTCAATTTCAAATGTCTCATTAAACACATTAAAGTAAAATATATTTCAAAGGAATATAAAATTTGTAAATGGAAATAAATTTCAAAATACGGTTAAAAATAGACTCTTTTCTAATTAAAACATTCCATGGTACAAAAATACTATATATATTTATAACATTATACAAATGGGGTTAAAGAACCGTAAAACACCCATTTATTTTTTTTATAAACATTACACTATTTTGGAAAACATTCATTTTGATAATGATTTATAAAAAATTTCCCAAGAAAATACCATTTTTATATGAGACTAAAATTACATATATTTTAATTATGACCACAAAAAAAATTGAAAAAATATAGGTTTAATTTAAAAAATAATGAATTTAAAATTTTAAATAACATAGACAAGGGAAATTATATGAATCAAAAAAAAATACCTACCTCAATTAAATTAGAATCAATCACCTCTTTATTTCTAATGTTATTATATGATTAAATAAACATAAAAGAATTATTCCACCTTAAATAGGTAATAAAACCCCTTGGATAAGAATCCAAAATAGAAAAAAAGAACTGTAATAACCAATGGTTTTATTGGAGTAATTGTATCCAATTGAAAAAAAAATATATAGAAAATGATATTGATGAAAAATAAGAGTACAATTATTTACATGGGGTTATTTGATGGTAATGATGTTATTATAGGCTTAGAATAACTAAAATTCGGTGAAGATACTCCCACTTATGTGTTCAATGGTTATATTATGTTGGAAGAGTTAAAAAATAAAAAATAATGTAAATATGTCCATTAAAAGAACTAAAAACCCAATTTTTTATACACCTAGAATATCTACAAAGATTATTAAATCATATGATAATTGTGACAACCCAGATTTCTCTAGGCCCTTTCTTTATGAAAATACTGTGTCTCTGGTGTTCTAGGAAGCAATAGTGTCTCATTTCAATAGTTTTAATATTTTCTATCTTTCCATCAGCATGTTAGTGTGGGGGACTGTTAGTGCATCAAAATGTCAAAGCATCAGCATGTCAGTGTTTCAACAAGGTAGTGAATCGACAAGTCAGTGTGTTGGAATGTTAGTGCATTGGCATAACAGTGTCTCACCAAGTCATGTTTTGACATGTCAGAGTGTTGGAATGATTATGTGTTAGTGAGTCAGATGTGTCGGCATCAGTAAGTCTTAGGCATCGATATCGGTGAGTCGAGGGCATCAATATCGTTGAGTTGAGGGTGTTAGTGTTTGTATGCTGGGGTGTTGGTAGGATAGGGTGTCGATAAGATGAGGTATTGGTAGGTCATTGTAGTGGTATTTTATCGTGTTAGTGGCCCAGTGTTCATGGTTCAACATTAGTAGGTTGAGTATGTAGCTCACCCATCGGTGGATCATTGTCGATGACTCACCCATTAGTGACTCATTTTCAGTTTTCCCAATATTTCTAGTTTCTCCCATGTTGCTTGTTTTTCTCTTTGAAATGGTAATCAATCAACTCAAAGTGGTGTGTTGGATGTCTCCACAATTTCTAAGGGGAATAATAAAATTCCATGTATCTGGTAATACTCCACCTTCTTTGTAACCACCAAGGCTCATGGTCAAACCATGACCTGATTTTCAAGAACATTGAAATCATCTCGCTGATTTTGATCTCACCATTTCATAAAATGATATCATTTCTTTCCTTATTTTTTTTGATTGCTGTAGCCCACCTTAAGCTTTCCTCCCCAGATGAGTTGTGTTCCTATTCTAGATCTCTCGTACTATGTTTTCTTTTAGTTCTTCTAATGCTAATCATTTGATCCCCTCTTCATGTCCCAAATAAAAACAATGATATCTTAATCATCCTGTTGGGATTTAGTTTTCTTCCCTTTAATTATGCCTCATGCATGGTAGATATACAAAAAAAATCCTTCTGAGGAATTACTATATAATTTTCATAAAAATATGAAATAGATAAGGATTAGATTTCTTCTAGATACAATGCATGAAAATAGAGTTACCAGATGATATTGGTTTTATGTTCATCACTTCTTTAATATATTACCCTTGATTATTTTATGGATTCGTAACATCCAAACTCATATCATTTGAATAAGAGGGAAGAGTAATTCTATTTGGCCTTAAGAGACGTTTCCAAGGTTCTAAAGGATAATAATAAATGTAGTGGGATTTGAGAATAAAATGGGGATCGATTTTACATTAATAAAAAACCATCCAACCAAACTATATAAAAACTATATGATTATTATAATAAACCAAATCATACATTATCGAAATAAAAAAACTTATCCATTACAATCCCACCTAAAAAATTCAACAAATCCAAAATCATAGTACCAAGAGGAAGACTAAAAAAAGACTCTAATAGAACAAGGACACCATCTATTTCTCCAAAGCAAGATCCACACTCCAAGCACAACAACATCAACCAAGCATAATGCCAAACATCAAGAAAAAATGAAGAGTTTTCCTCTTACCTGTGTCCTAAAATAGAACATCTACAAAAGAATCAAATTTCCAAAGTAGGGGGTGAGTACTAATACTCAGTAGGTTTTCCCAAAATGACAACCCTTTACTCGCCACATAGAAAATACCATTAGCACATTTATATAAGTAGTTTATATAACAAATAACATAAGAAAAACATACACTTACCATGACATGTAAAAATAAGGGAAATACACTCTAAGACATATTACATATCACCATCACACATTCGAATTATCAATTTCCATATTTCATAGCAGCACAACATCCAAAAAAATATAGTGGAGCATCCCATCCAAACCAGTTTAGTTCATTTCACAACTAATGGTACTTCCGACCCACTTATAATTTGGTTGTGGTCCTTTCATCCACTATCCACCCTATTTTTATAGTGTTACTACCCACCCACTTCACACACAATTAATTCAATCCATGATGCTTAACCAATGACCAATAATATCACATCAAGGTCACTACATAATGAAAATAATTCATCTACAATCAAAAAATTCCTTAAGTACATCAACAATTTCAACACATTCCCATTCACTTCAATAAGTCACCCTTTATTGAAAACACTATTTAACCATTTTCCATGCCATACCAAATTTCAATAAACCACACTTTTATAGAAACCAATTTCATCAAAAATTTCTATAAATCAACCAAATCGACTTATTTTACAATCTCCATTTAAAAATCAAACATCAAGAAGATTACACGGTAAAAACCATTTTCCCAAAAATCTCTCAAAACATTACCAAAGGGATTTCTAACCAATTTTATACATCAAAATCAAATATTATTTTGATAAAAACTAATTAATTGGGATAATACTTTTAGATCTAACCATGTTTAGTCTAGAGAGTATCCACCTACCTTTAAGAGTCCGGAGAAATCAACCCATGAACAACTGCACCAGAAATCTAGTGAACGCACCACCGACACCAATCTAGATATCCTCCCCTATCTACCATAGTCATTAAAATCAAAATACAAGGAAAGAAAAACCCTATATCTACATGAAACAAATTTAGATGTAGCTATCAAATAAATGGAGAAGATTAGATCTTGATAAAACCAAAGATAAACCAAGGAACGAGACTTACCCAAGAGAAACCACCTTCAATAAGCCTTGAAAAACCTTTTAATAACACCCAAAAATAGTGGTAGATCCCCTAAACCCTTGTTAATAGAAAATAATGATTGGGGATCGAGTGGATGAATATTTGGAGGGAAATTGATCAAGCCCGAGGGAGCTCATATTTAGAAACCCTCTTTTTAGTGGTCGCGTGGTAATCACACACGGTTTGGAAAACCAAGCACTATTCATATGCATGCTATATCCTAAAAAGAAGGGATCTACCTGGATAACTTATATAGATTGGTAAACCATTTTCATGATTTGTGAAGGACATTGTCTCCCTCTACATGATTTCCTGGAGAACCATCACAGTTTTATTTAATAGTGCTCGAATCATACACCCTTTGAAAAGCATCCAACCTAATTCAAAACCTTTCCAAACACTCCCAACCTCTCCCCTACTCATCCCAGTCACATTAAAAACATAAAAAGGCATTATAAAACCAAAATATATCAAACTAGGGGGTTACTAAATTATACATCCCATTGGAATTTAAATCCTTGGAATATAGATAACCATCTCGTTGTCTGAAAAAGGATGGCCATTACTCAGTCATCTTTTTCTCCTACACCAAAGTTCCCTCTTGAATCTAAACAAGCTATCACAAACCCCAACCTAAACTGACACTTTTACCATGTAAGATATTCTCATACCAATTCACAATCTACCCCAGCATGTGCACCAAATAAGAATTTGGTTCAAGATCAACATTATCCCAATGAATCACATGGTCATGATCCAGATGACACATTATCAACCGCGACACCTGAAACACATTGTGCACTACACAAAACTGTGGTGGAATTGCTAAATGTGAAGACACCTCTACAATCCTCTCATGTATCCAAAATGGGCCAAAATACCTTAGAGATAAATTACCATACTTCCCAAACCGATGATGTCCCAAACTAGGAGAGATTCTCATAAACACATGGTCACCCACATCGAATGACAAAGGTTATAGACGAATGTCTGAATATGATTTATGAAGACTGTGAGCCATATCCATTTTCTTCCAGATCAATATGGTAATCTCTATAGTCTCTCATAAATAGCTCAGTCCGATCATTGATGTCTCTCCCTTTTTCCATCCAATATAGTGGAGAATGTCCCAGATGCCCATATAAAGCCTCAAATAGACCCATATGTATTGAATCTTGATAGCTATTTTTATAGGATAACTCCACAAATGGTAATTTCTCCACCCATGAGCCACCAAAATCCATCAAACAAGCGCTTAACATATACTCCAAATTTTGTATCATCCTCTCGAATTGTCCATCCATTAGTAGATGATACATTATGTTCATAGTCATCGTTTTTCTAAGAGATTGATGCAATGAATTATAGAAATGATATGGTAACATAGGATCTCTATCTAAAAAAATACAAACTTAAACACCATTCATCTTTACCACCTCCTGGATATAGATTTTGGAAAGATCCTCCAGCATTTGAGATTTGAGAATCGGGATGAAATGGGTCGAATTTTGGAGCTCATCCACAATCACCCATATAGAATCATGTTTTCTGACAATTCCTGGGAGACCCATCACAAAATCCAATTCTATTTGATCCAATTCCCACACTGGGATAGATAAATAATGAAAAAATTCATCTCGATACTGATGTGCTCCCTTGAATTGCTGACAAGTAAAGCATCTCGTGACAAACCTAACTGCATCCCTTTTCATATGTGCCCACCAAATATACACATCCAACACCTTTAACATCTTCTATATACCTGTATGGAAATCCTCCCTAGAATGTTGATTAGCCCTGAGATGTTCCTCTCAAAAATCCACTGGTACCACCATCCAATTCCCAAAACACAAGACTGAAATCCCATTCAGTTTCCATCTCTCAAGGGTGTCCCCACTATTGGGTTTTGACCTCATCTCTATAAACATAAATCAATTTTCTATGCCTCTTTAGAAAAACCATCCATGTTAGTAACCAAAAAAAACTGTAAATAATTCTTCTCTTTCACAGTGTTCATCACATTCCAACAACATTTTGGTTATAAACGGCATCAAATTACACTGAATTGATACATGTTTCACCACTTGAGTATATGATTTACAATTTAACGCATCTTCCACCAAAATTATCTTACCCATTGTGTAAATTTTGTCTAAATCAATCTTCTTTAGATGTTCCATCCATATATTTTTCTCAGCTTCAAATCTATTTGTGAGAAGATATCCTTTAAGCTCTTGTGGTCGGTATACAATATAACTTTCATACTGAAGAGATAATGACGCCATATTTTTAAGACCTAAATTATTGATTGAAACTACAAATATTGTGTTGGGTAGTTCTTCTCAGGAAACCTCAACTTTCATGATCCATATGCAACCACATGATCTCCCTTCATGAGAACACACCCCAACCCTAATCCTGATGCATCATAATACAACACATACCCTTTACGTAGTTTAGAAAAATCCATGATTGGTTCTGATGTATGGTAGCCCTTTATCTCTTCAAAGAGTTTCTGGAACTTCTCATTCTGTTGAAATGGTATATTTCTCATTGTTAGAGAAATCATCAGTGAATCCCATATTGAGAAATTATGAACAAAACATCGATAATACCCAGTTGGACTAAGGATTCATTGTATCTAGAAAATGTCCATTAGTGTTTACTAAGAGATAACAACCTCTATCTATTCAAGATCAACTGAAACAGCCCTATCAAAAATAACATAGACAAGGAAATGAACATATATTATTGAAAATAAACACATTGAAAATTTGGAACAAAACTTATAATCCCTCAAGATCTCCAACATGATCTCAAAGTGCTAATCATTATATGCCCTTTTCGGCGAATACACCATTATATCATCCACAAAAAATGCCACAAAATAATCCATATACCACTGAAATATCTGATTCATCAATTCTGTTAACACCTATGGGGAATTTGTTAGACCAAATGGGATAACCACAGAGTTATAATGGCCATATATACTTTTTAATGCTTTTTGGGGAATGTCCTCCTTCCTTGCCAACAATTGGTGATACTATGGCATCATGTAAATCTTGGTGAACCACTGAGCTCCCCTCAACTGGTCAAGAAACTAATCATTTCATGGAAGTGAATATTAGTTTTATATCGTACCCTGGTTAAGTCTATGATAGTCAACACAGAGCCGCAAGGTTCCATCCTCATTTTTTGACAAAAAAAACAAGAGTTTCCCATGGAGATGTGATTAGACAAATGGACCCCTTGTTTTTTATGTCTTCCTATTTCACCATTAATTTCTGCAATTTTTTTGGTACCATTCAGTAAAACAAAAGTGAGATTGGATGGGTCCTCGAATAGAGATCAATCAAAAACTCCACTACTCTCTAGGGTGAAAACATTGATAAATCATCAGTGAATGCATATATAACCTTATCCAAATCTTCCATAAGAACACTCTTCTCAACACCTTCCCCTGATGAAAATTACAAGTCCTCTAACTGAGATGATATCGTTCCAACAGTTGGTGAAAACAAACTTTTTTCGCCCTTCTTCTCACAATTCTCCCCCCAAAAGAGGTTTCCAATGAAATATTTTCTCATAAAACTCACTGTTCATGAATATTAATCTATGTGGGCATTAAACATCACAATACAATCAATTATAAGTATTATTTCATCAATGTCCATCTCAAACACTATGAAATCCCACATCAATTCAATGACATCCAAATCTGAGAAACACACTCGATAGAGGAAATCTCAACACTATTTTTAACCTAAATAAGTTTGTATTTTTATAATTGAACACATCATTTCCACGTGTAAACCCAACAAATCAACTATGTTAGAAGTAATAAAAGAATAAAAATCACTAGAATCAAAAAAAATATTGTTCCAACGTTGAATTTAAATTAATCATACCTCAAACCATGGATGGTCCAGATTGATCATCCATAACCACCTGCTCAGCTCTAAACAACTGCTTACATTCAACACTCTTATCTTTATTACCCTGCTAAGGTATCATGGTTCTTATAGAATCACAGTGACCAACATTACTCTTTTGCCGAGGGGTATGCTGCTACCCAAATCACATCGAGGCATAAGTCCCCTACAACCCCTGAGAAGTGACAAAGAAAATTGACCATTGATCATTCCACAATACCAATGTAGATGTCACATCTGCTTACAATTATGAAAAGATAGAGATTGTGTCGTACACTCTAGATTGATGTGGTTCATAAAACCACACTAAAAACATCCTATCATTCATTGAGGCTTCTGAGTAAGATTCATTGATCATATTATTGGATCCAATTCATAGTACCACCCAATAAATATGTGTCCCTATTACCCTTGAACCCAGAAGTTGAGTTCCCACTATTTCCCATGGGTACTGAGATACATCCCCCTCCTGTATCTCTCATAAGATCTCGATCATCCACTATATCATGAATCAACAGTTATGATTAATTATCTATACATAGTACTACTATCATAGAATGAATTTCCTGCCTCAACCCATTATAAAAATTTGTGCCTTTAAAGATGTACTAACCTCACGTTGGGTGTAAACCTCACTGGGTTCCTAAACATAGATTCATATATTGATAACTTTATGTTCCCTTACTCCAAAATAAAGAAATATGTTGTATGTTGAACTACTAATGTGTCATGGTAGAATTTTTTATTAAAAAGTTCATCCAAACCCTGCCATATGACACTATGATTTGTCCCAACTTGTTCTTCCTGCTCCAACCACTTAATGGAATGATCTTATAACATGTATGTGGCTAACTTCACATTAAACTCTTTTGTTGTTCCCTAAAATTCCAATATCGTATACATAATGTTCATCCATGCTTTAACCCTTTCTGGCTCTAAATCACCCCAATACATTGGTTAATTCTACCTTTGAAACTGAAATTCATGATCCACATGCCATATTTCATCCACTTAATTCACACATTCCACATCATGGAAAGCTTTCACTATACTCTTCCCTAGCTATTGCTTCACTTGGGGCTCAGGTGAAACCACATTTTTATCAGCTTCTTCTAGTTGATCACTACGAAGACTACCCGGTACCATTTCTATCAGTAAAAAAACCATTGGTCCCAATCCTTACTCAAGAAAGGTTATACCACTTTCAAACTCAATTACATAACATTTATCACAACTAGGCATTCCATAAGATTACATTTCTTATATTTCACTATTTTAAAAAATACACCATGTTTTGAAAATCAACCCATTTTCTAAATACTACTAGTTTCCATGTGTCAAACCCTTATATTTTGAAACCCAATTTAGATTTACCCAAATTCACACATTTATACCACACAAAAAATGAATATACACCAATGAAATAAGCATATTATAGAAACCCTGCATTCCATCCTCATCTAATTGGCTTCACCCATGATAATGAGATATCCAAGGCCTATAAGTGTCTCCAATATCAAATATACCCATCTCCCTTGTAACATGATGTTTAGAATAAAAGGGTTATCTATGTCCTTTTAAAATATACAGTCAAAGTTCCAACAATACTATACCTTGCTACCATCCCGACTCAAGGAATAGACCATGAACAAATGTCAACCCAAAGACCAAAAATCAACTCCAAAGGATCAAACAATTATTCTCACTTGAAATCCAAGGACAGAAAAAACATACAACACTTATATCATCATGCCCCAACTAATTATCTTGAGAGGGAGGAGTAATGGTAAATGGCCTTATATGACGATCCATTGGTACCAAATGATCATAAAAGATGAAGAGGGCTTCATGAATAAATTAGGGAATGATTTTCCATTAATAAATAATCATCCATCCAAACAATCCATAAACAGTATAATTCATATCAACAAAACAACCATCCCAGACATTACCAAAAGACAAACAACTAATACATAATGACACCACATGAAAAATTCATCAAATCCAAAATCAGAGTACCATGTGGAAGAATGCAACAAGAATCCAATATAACTAGGACACCATCTATAGCTTTACATCAAGCTCCATTCTCCATCCACTACAACATCACCCATGCTTCACGCCGAACCGATAGCAAAAAGAGAAGCATTACTCATACCTGTGTCATAAAATACAACATCAACAAAGGAGCCAATGTTACAATGGAATGGGTGAATGATAATACTTTTAGATTTTCCGTAAATGACATCCCTATACATGACACTAAGTAAGAATATTTAACACATTTATATAAGAATTTTATATAAAACATTAAACAGTCCAACCATTACCATAATCCAAACATACCCTTACCAAGACTTGTAAAACTTGGGAAAGACACACTAAGCTGTAAGACATATCACCATCACCCATTAGCACAACCAATTTCCATCTAGCCTAAAAACACAACAGCCAAACAACCATGGAGGAACTCCCCATCCGAGCACATTTATATCATTCCAAAACTAGTGGAACTTCCCACCCACATATCCTTTGATTGTGGGCCTCCTTTACAATATGCATCTTTTTTTAAAGTGGTACTCCCCATACACTTCACACACAATTAACGCAAGACATAATTCTTATCCCATGCCCAATAATATTACATCAAGGTCCATATATAATGAAAAAAAATTCATCTACAACCAATCAGTACCTCAAAAACATCAATAATTTCAACACATTCCCATTCACTTCAACAAATAAACAATTTATTAAAAAAAACTATTTAACCATTATCCATGAAAACCCATCATTCAAATATAAAAAATTTTATTGAAACCTTTTTAATCAACCCATGAAACTTATTTTAAAATCTACATTTTAAAATAGATCATCAAGAACATAACACGAAAATACCCCCCTTTTCCCAAAAAATGCCAAAACATTACAAAAGGGAATTCTAAAAAAATTAACTAATATAAATCACCGACCTATTTAAGAATAATAATTAATTAGACCAATTAGTTTATTTTTAAAAATTTGGAGTCAAGGGAGAAGCCACCTAACTTTAGGCTTCTGGCGAACGTGACCCATGAACAACAACACCACAAATCTGGTGAACACACCACAGAAACCACTCTATATCTACTTTTCGATCATCCATAAGTATTAAAATAAACATCCAAAGAAACCACAACCCTATATATACATGAAAAAGAAGTAGATATAGAATACTAGGAAAGGAATAAATGTATATCTAGAGAAAACCAAAGAGAAACCAATATAAGTGAAATACCCATGAAAAATCACCTTCAAACCGCTTCAAAACCCATTTTAATTACTTCCAAAATGAGTGGGAGTTCCCCTAAAACTCCTAAGAACTGAAACTATTGGGAGAGTCTCAAGTGGAAGAAAATTTGGATTGAAATATATCAAGCCTAAGAGATCATATATTTAAATACCTCTTTTAATTAGCATTATGGTTACCTCGTAAGGTTTGGAAAACCGTGTCCTAATTGTGCACACTCCCAAGTCTCAAGAGATGGGGTCTTCAGGGTTTCATCCCTCGGTTTGGGAACCATAATCAGGCTATGTAAATCCACTATCACCCCCTTCATGGTTTCCTATAGGACCCGCATGATTTCCATTAACTGTTTTCCAAACTGTTCACCCTTAGGAAAGCCTCAGACATTATTCAAAACCCTTCCATACACTCCCAAACTCTTCTCAACTCATACTATGATCTTTAAATACATAAAATGCATAAACAATGTCTCCATTCCAAAAACTGGTAATGGTTCAGATTGTTGTGGAAATGAAGACATCTAAAAATAATGGTGGTTAGTGGACTTTTCATCTGTACTAGTGATGTTTTGTATTGTTGAGATGCTATAATAAATTTCTATAACCTTAAGTTTTCTTAATCATGTACAATACATAAATAAATGGATTCCCCCATGATCAAGCCTACTGTGTGATCTACTAGGTTATAATTAAGTGGAATTAAAGAACCTATACTAGTTAAATATGAAAATATTCACATCGTATTGATAGGCGTGGTTGAGTGATGTGTTATATTGAGTTTTTTAACATTGTTTGAATTCTATGGTGCTATTATTGGGACCATGAAAGTTGGTACAGGGTTGTAAATAGATGATAGACCTGGGAGAAGGGTGTGGTGTGTGTGTATAACAGGGTTGTGGGATAATAGTAGTTGGCATGGGATCTCTGAGTGGGGAAGTACATGGGGTGTTTTCGAATCCTATTGAAAGAGATTTATTGATTGTGGAATGGATGAACATGTAGCTAGTGGAACTTCCTTTGGCGTGTTGTGGTCGTGGAGTGACATCTGGGAGTGGGACTCTAATGTTGTTATGAACTTGTATGAAATTGTACTTCTATATGGGAATTGTTGGGTAGTAGGGCTGTGGAGAAATGTTATTAGGGAAGGATTGTGAGTTATAATTTTCAATAATGGTTATTGGAAATCACTGAACTAGTGTCTTGGATGATTGGGGGTTTGTTATGTGGGATTGTAGTTTTTTTTCATGTTTTTTGGTGTGGTTGTAGTTGATTGTTCTCCAGTAGTGTTGGAACAAAATAATGTGAACCCCTTAATTAATAAATGGAAATTTGTCAAATGAAAATGGGTTGGGTTATGGTTTAGCAGTGGTTATTGTCTCGTTCTGAATCTATGGGTGTCAGATAAAATGGTTCTGAGTGGTTTGGTGGGTTTTATGGTAATCCCTAGGTTGGGAAGAGGGTTTTCTTACAAATATATATATATTATAGCTATTTGGGATTTCTATATGAAACTCACCCTTATTGAGATATATTCTCTCATTACCTTCATTTCATGGGGAAGGTTTTCTTTCCCAATATCCTGGGGGATGACGGATGGTTTGTTATTGAATTTCTTCCTCGCACACTCTTCTGGTTTCATACTACTTGAGCATATTAGAGTAGGTAGTATTTTCATGATTATTACAATAGTCTTATATTTTTTAGGAGAGGTTTCATTATATATGAGGGTCCTAGGCGTTTTCAGGGTAATTTTGATTTCCAAAGTGTCATTAGGATGAGGCCTAGGAGTCCTCGGGTGAGAGGTGTGGTTGTTGTGGCCTAGGTCTTCGGGGAGGTGATTGTGTGTGGTTTCAGGTCCAGGTGTGTGTGGTCCGGTTACAGCTGTGTGATTGCATATGGGATGAGTTTTATCATCAAGATGTTATCCATTAATAATGACCAGCTAAACTATTGGAATGTAGTGTGGGGTACCCAAATATCAATGTTCGTACACTATTACCTAATTTGAATTGAATTATTTTGGCGAGTGTTCCTTGGTGAGGCTTTTCAAGTTAGTATTTCTTGGTTGGTTCTTTGTGTTTATACTATTTTCTCATAGGGACCTTAGTATGTTCCCTCCCTTGTGCGTGGGTGGATTTATATTTTTACTGGGTATTCATGTATACTCACCCTACGTATATATAACTTTTATTAGATTCTAGGAGGACATTGAACACCATGCAATACTTTAATAGCTCGGATGTTGGGGTTACTTTTGGTTTCCTCTTAATACCTTTTCTTTTGGTAATTTACATTGTAGTTTTTTACCTTTTCTTGGTTTTACTTTTGAACATGCATGTGGGAAATAGATTTTGGCATTACATTTAATTTTAGTATTTTGAGTTGTTTTGGATTTACTATCCTATATCCTAATCTTGTTTTACGAAAAGGGTAATGCCTTCTATTTCTGTGTGAGATTCTATACACATGGTTCTAGTCCCTACTCTAGGGCATATTGAAGGTGGGACTTGGGGGGTCATTTTATATCCTTCATCTTGAAGAAGGAAGGTTCTCGTAGTTTTTTTTCCTTTCCATTATCATGGAGGAGGTAGGTTGTGACCAAATGGTTTCAAAGGAAGGATTGTTTTAGAAGTATGAGATATATTGGGTATTTCGGAGTTAGGCACATTGTGGATATCATGGGATGGTAGGCTAATGATGTAAATAAATCAAGGTACATGAAATAGGATAGGGATGACCAGCTTTGAAACATGAGTTTATGACCTCCTGTGATCCAATACAAGGGCTCTGAACCTACTGAGAGACCAAGTTAGGCTACACCAATTACAGGTAAGAGACCATAGGAAAGGATTATGAATCCCTATTACTTGTGTTATTGTGTTCCCTTTGTGTTTTGGGATTTTCAAAATAAATAAAGATTAAGAAAAAAATTAAATTAAATTTCCATCAATTTTAAATAATATGAGTTTCTAGATAACTTTTCTGCTATGGAACATTGAAATTTCCAATGTGTGGTATCAGAAGTGGAGGCCCGACTGGTTCACTCGGACAATCAACAAAGGGATGATCGAGTGGATACAGATTACTAGTGGCAGAAGACAATTCGTGCATTCAATGGAATACTCTGTTAATATAAGAGGGAAGCATCAAGGACATGGAGTTTGAAAGTTTTCTCAAGGATCTAGTGATCACTTTTATCTTTCTCTGGGCTCTAACAGTGTACTGTGTTCCAATTTAAGTGATCCACATATGAGGAGCACTACATTAGTTGTGAATTATTTGTCGCGGAGAGAGGATGGAAACTAAGGATTTGTGGGATGGCTCTAAAGTGTTTTTGTTTGATTTCATTTATTCCATGATGAAGGTATATAATAATCAAGAGCTAATATACATCCATTAAGAGATTATGTAATTAAGGGAACTAGGGATCAAGTTCAAATACCTCTTACGCTTCACACCATATCTCTTCCGAGATGATGAGTCCTGAGTGGGATATTTAAATGAGGCATTCTGACCATCTCTTTAGTATGTTGTTACTCCATTCTGTATTTCAATGTTATTAGAGGTTTAGAATATGGTTGATTTAGTGGAAAGGCTGCACTCACTAAAAGGTGTTCCATGAGAGTGGAGCCAGTTGAGTTCATTAAACGGGAAATTTGTCAATAGTAGGTCTCCGACATCATGGCCTTTCAGGTTTGACCAGTGGGGATTAGATCTCACCTATTCTAGTTTCAATATCCTGATCTTCCCCCTTTTCCTAAGGTCCCAAGACCAAGATAATTTGTCAATGGAGGATGTAATAATCATTAAATCAGTTCCCAGTTTGAGAATTATATAGTGAAGGTTGGAAGGTTCATTGCCCACCTCCGCATCAGCAGTTTCTAGATAGGACATTCTAGCATCAGGGGTAGTGATCTTTTCTCCACTTATTGTAGATTTTTCTAGGCGAGGCCAACCTCAGGGTTCCCCTACAAGACATCGACTAAGGAATGGTCATAGATATAGTAGTTAGTAGAGAGGTGGAGGAGATAGACATGGGAATTTATACACCGTAGAGGAAGCAGTTTTAGCAGGACCAAAGGTTGTTCTAGTTATGATCAGTATGTTGATTACTCATTCATCTGCCTTGATTGATTGAGGAGACTCATACTCCATTGTCACACTCATCTTTCCTGTGATCTCATACTTGACATAGATAAACTTCTTGTGCCCCTGAGTTTGACAATCGGAGGTCATACCAATCTGTTTGATGTTTTTAGAGGATGTAGACATATGTTGGGGCCACAAAAGTCCAAAGGTATCCTTTCATTCTATAGAATCAACCATAAAATTTCATCCTTTCCTTCTACGGGTTGTTTTTTGTGCACTCGGTTATCGACTTCTTCTCGCGAAGATTCATGTTCACAGATATCCGAAGCCAACGTGCAGCTTTCGTTAGAGTGTGGAGTAGTTAAGAGGGAAGCCAGCATGTAGAGAATATTCTTTATTCATTAGCCAATATGTTAGTAGAATCAGCAGATTCATTGATGGTGGATGTTACAGGTGTTATTAGTGAGTTCATGGATGTCTTCCCGGAAGAGGTTGTCACTCTATACCCTCAATTTTACATTGATATTGGGATAGACTTAAAACCTGGTGTGCATTCTATTATGACGGATCCTTAACTAATGGGACCTTCTGAGTTGCAGGAGTTGAGAATACAGAGTGATAAACTAATGAAGAATGGATTTATACTGCCATGTCATTCACTATGGAGTGCTCTAGTCTTATTTGTGAAGAAGGTGGATAGTGGCCTAAGACTATGGCCAAACTACCAGAGGCTGAATCAGGTGATGATCAAGAACTATTACCCCCTACATAGGTTTTACGGTGTTTTCAAACTGTTAATGGAGGAAATATGGTTATATAATGTAAAAATATGGTCTAGATATCACTAGTAGAGGGTAACAAATAACAACATCCTAAAGACTTCCTTGAGGTGTAGGTATGGGAACTTAAAGTATGTGGTCATTACTATTGGTGTCACAA
This sequence comes from Viscum album, assembly GCA_963277665.1. Taxonomy (NCBI): domain Eukaryota; kingdom Viridiplantae; phylum Streptophyta; class Magnoliopsida; order Santalales; family Viscaceae; genus Viscum; species Viscum album. The sequence goes on along the minus strand of OY728126.1, from coordinate 1,311,196,892 downwards.
AATCACCAACAGTATTCATGGGGCTCATGAACTCTTCTTTCCATGAGTACTTGGACTGGTTCATCATCGTGTTCATGGATGACATTCTGATCTACACATGGTCATAGGAGGAGCACAATGAGCATCAGAATAATATCTTGGAGGTCCTACGATACCACCAACACTATTGAAAGTAGTCCAAATACAATTTCTAAATAATAGAGGTGTAAATCCTCAGACATGTGGTGTCTTAGTAAGGGAAATCATTGGACCTTCCAATGGTTGAATCAGTTATGTCTTGGGAAGCACCCAAGAATGTGGAAGGGGTTTGTAGTTTCCTGGGTCTGGAAGGCTATTAACTGATGTTCATACCCGAATTATCTCAATTTTTAACTCCATTGATAGCTTTGATGATAATAGATCATGAATTTTTAAGAATGGGTAGTGTTGGGAATCATTCATCTATTTGAAAGGGATACTGGCCAGTTCTTAAATGCTAAGATTTCCAAATGAAGGGGTGATGTTTGTGGTGTTTTTTTATTCTTCCGGGATAGGCTTGGGATGTGTTCTAATGTAGAAGTGAGGGATAATCTTATATGGTTTCATGAAATTATGTCCTTATAAATGTAATTATTCCACCCATGATCTAGATCGTGCAGTGGTTATGTTTACACTAATTATGTGGTGGAATTACCTCATCGGGGATCACAATATGGTCTTCATGGATCACTAGAGCATGAGTTATATATTCTCCCAATGAGACCTGAACTAGTTGAAGTGATGAAGGATGGAGTTTCTCCAGGATTATGAATTACATATTTATTACACCTAGGAAATAGGAACATGATATCCTATTCCTTGGTAGGATGTTGCAGAAGGAGGTAGTTCATAAATCAATGGTTTCTTGGAAGGAAATAGAGGAGTTGGTTGCATTGCACATAGATGCTGGAAAGGATAGTGGAAGAGGAAATATATTTCATATGAATGTTTAGTCTTCCATGGTATAGTAGGTATAGAATAATTAGCTGGGATAATCAATAGAAGATGTGTTGTGTGATCATATTTCCTAGTGTGATTCCACCATGGGATGGGTAGAGGGTAGTCGGAATTAGATTTTGTTTTGTGGAAATATTTTTTTCCATAGTAAAAATGCACGAGGGAGTCCTTCATGACATTTTTAGATCACTCTTGGCAGTTCATCTAAGAGTCTATATGATGTACCGAGGCATGGGGGAATAGTTTTGGTGACACGAGGTGAAGTGGGAAGTAGTGTATTTTCTGTAAGATATCTAGTGTTTCAATAGGTAAAGGATGAGCAACCTGTTCCCAGTGGCCTGTTGCAGCCCAAGGATATTCCCTAGAGGAAGTGGGATTGTGTATCAATGTGTTTGGTCACATGAGTACCCATGGGCCTGGAGGATTCTATTCTCTTTGTGTAATAGTGGATCATTTAATAAAATGTTCCCACTTCCTAATAATCAATGAGTGAAGTGCAGTGGATACCTTAGCGTAGAGGTATGTTGGTGAAGTGGTGTAGATACCTGGAGTCAAAGAAATATCATCTTGGTTCAAGACGAATGGTTTACGTCACGAGTCCGAAGGGAATTTCTGCAATATTTTTGAACCCAATTAGCCTTTATCACTTCTTTCCACTCTATGACGGATGAGAAAACATAGAGAACAATTGATATATTAGAGGACATGTTGATGGCATGTGTCTTTTAATTTAGTGGATTGTGGGTACAACACTATACCTTAGTAGATTTTTCTTAAAAATATAGATATTACTCTAGAATTGGAATGGCGCCATTATAATCCTTTTACAAAAGACTATTTAGATCACATCTTTGCAAGAAAAAGATAGGCGCAGCAACCATTTTTGGACCAGAGGTAGTTCAGAGCACAATAGAAATGTTTCTGATTGTTTGTGAGAGTATGATGGAAAATCATGACCAACAGAATTCATCTTGTGATCATAGAAGGAGGCCTTTGGAGTTCATGATTGGGGATAATGATTTCTTGAATGGTTACCCTCAGTGTGTAAAGAATAGGCTTGGAAGAGGAAACATGTTTTAGGCCATGTTCAGCGAGCATTTTGTAGTGTGGGGATGATTTGGTGAGATAGATTATAAGATAGAGCTTCCAAAATGGTTGGAGAGGATCCAAGATGTCTTATAGGTCTCTCATCTCCTTCAATATCTACACAATGACTACAACATCCTAGACTGGTGAGTGATAGATATCGAGGATGATGAGACGTTCATGGAGTGACTAAAAATGTTTAAGGATCATGAAGAAAAGATGATCAATGGATGAACCATTCATTCATTTTGAATGTTATGGAGGAATGGTGGCCACGAGGAGAGTACTCGGGAGTGAGAAGCTCAGATGTGTCCCCATTACCTGGTGTTGTTCTGAGTTTCAATTGTGTTTTTACTTGTACATTTATTTTGATGTAGTGTTTGAAACCACTTGTTTTATGATATTATGGATCTATGTTCATTGATTTTTTATTATAAGATTTTACTATGGAGAAAGATAGTCTAATCCCTAATCATGATTCATTAATTACGATGCAGTTAAGGCTTTGTGAGCATGACAATTTCTCCCAAAGAGGAGAGTATCTTGACATGGATTACGTAACTCCCTCATCCATGAGTCTGGACAGTGTGACCTTTGGGGATTGTGTGGTTTCTTGGGGAAATAGAGTGTTAGTGTTTCAATAGATTTATATGAGATAGATGAAAAGGAGGTGTTCTGGGATGTCATGGTTGTTATTTAATCCATAAAGATAACACTGGGAGGATTTATCCAAATATGTATCTTATGGGGTTGTTTTTCAGACATCTTTTTCTCTGGGATAATTTTTAAATTCTCTAGGATGAGAATATTTAAAGAGGTATTTGATGTAATATCCCAGATTTTTAAAAGCCATTATGGCGTAAAAATCTAGTGTCTATGGTGTTCTAGGAGGAAACAATGGCTCATATCAAGTGTTTTCCAAATTTCTAGTTTTCTGTCAGTATATCAGTGTATCGTCGTGTCTGTACATCGACATGTTGGTGTCAAAACATGTCAGTGTGTCAGAATGATAGTGCATCAACATGTCAATGTGTTAGCATGAATGTTAAACGGGGAGTCAAAGGCATCAGTATCAGTGATTTGAGGGTATTGGAATGAGTGAGTTGTGGGGGTCGGCATCAGTGAGTTGAGTGTGTCAGTGTCGGTAGGTTATGGAATCCGTAGGATAGGGCCTCAGTAGGATGAGGTGTTAGTAGGTCATTACGTTGCGAGGTTGTGGAATCAGTGGTTCGGCATTGGTGGATCATCCTCGGTAGGGTGTGTCGATTGTTCACACATCAGTGGCTCAGCTTTGGTGACACATTTCCAGTTATTCTCAGTATTTTTAGTTTCACCGCTGCTATGTGTTCCTATCCATAAAATAGAAACCTATTAAAACACAGTGGTTCACTAGGAAATCTACACCATTTATGAAGGGAATTATTAAATTCCCCATATATTATAACATTCCACCATCCTTATAATCACCAAACCGCGTGTTTGAAACATGATCGGATTTTCATGAACATTGATATTGTCGTCTCAATTTTTAGGACCTCAACCTTTCATAAACCGAGATCTCTTCTTTAATTCTTCCTTTTATTTTATTATGTTGCACCTTGAGCCTTCTTCAAAAGATGATTCATGCACCTATGCTGGAGCTCTATTGATCTTTTTTCTTGGAGTCCTTCTCGTGCTAATAGCATGATCCCTTATTCATAGAGCTGTAAGAAACCTTGATCCATTGATCATCCATTAGGGATGTATTTTTCTTCCCTTTAATTTTGTATCATGTGGAATGAGTATAAAAATGAATCCTTGTGGGAAAAAACTTATTAATTTCCATAAAAATGAAACTAATATGGACTATATTTGATCAATAGAGAAAATAGGTAAATAAAATAATAGGCATAGACTGGTTTGATGATGATTAGTTGTTTTATCTATTATCCTTGATTATTTTGGGGATTTTTGGGGATATAATTAATTTGGAAAATCATATATATTTCTGGTCTTTTCTTTCACACTAGTGATCTTCTATTTTGTTGAGATTCTCGGATAAATGACTATAACATTAAATATTCTTAATCATCTACACTAGTTAAATAAATGATTGTCCCCATGATCAGGCCAATTATCAGATCACCTCATATATGTATTAGTGGAATTATAGAATATATAGTAGTTTAATCTGAATATATGCACATTCTATTGAAAGGTGTGACTGAGCTTTGTGTTTGGTTCAATTATTTTAACATTTCGTGAGCTGTGTAGTGCATCTATTGGGAGCACAATTGAGGGTACATGGACAGAAAGATGATTTGGTAATGGGAGAAGGGAGTGGTGTGTGTGTACAATGGGTTTGTTGGATAATAGTAGTATCAATGGGTTTTGTTTGTGGGGTAGTACATGGGGTGTTCTGGTATCTCAGTCTGATAGATTTATTGATTGAGTAATGGATGAAATTGTAGGCAACTGAAGTACCTTTTTTGGGTTGGGGTCATGTAGCAATTTTGGGCAGCAAGACTGCGGTGTGGTTATGATCATGTATGTACTGGTATTGCATCCAGGAATATTTGGTCTTTGGGGATGTTGAGATGGGATGTGAGAGAAAAATTTTGTGGAATACTTTTAACTAATGGTTGCTAAAAATGGTTGAATAGGTGTCTATGAAGATTGGGTGTTTTCATAGTGGGACTATATTTCGGATTTTCTTATTATTTTGGAGTGGATGTGGCTGATAGTTTCTTGAATGAGATAAACAAAATTAATAAGAATCCATTAATTAATAAATGTCATGTGGTTAAATAAAAATAGTTTGGTTTATTCTTTGGTAGTGGTTGTTGTTTGGTTATGCATATTGTGGTGGAATTGAATGTTATTTTGAGTGGCTTGGTTGTTTTTTTTCAAAAACTCATAAGTTGGATTGAGTGTCTTCTTACCTACATATATAAAAAAATTTAGTTTCTTTTTATTTCTATACTCACCTCAACCTTGTTATGGAATATGTTAAAAACAACTCAATTTCAATTGGGAGGGTTACTTTCACAACATCCTGGTGGTAGGATGGATGGTCGGTTACTGACATTTTTCTTCACACCCTCTTCTTGGTTCATAATTCTTGTGCATATCTGAGCCAGCTATAATGGGTTGAGGCATACTATAGTCCCTGATTTTTATCCAAGGGTTTGTTATAGATGAGAGGCCTATGTGATTTAGGCCATGATTTTTTTTTCAAGCATCTTAGGGATGAGCCATAGGTGTCTTCGATCGAGAGGTGTGGTTATTATGGCCCAGGTTTCTCTGGTTTTGATTGTGTGTGGTTTAAGTCCCAAATGTGTGCATGACAGTTGTGGCAGTGGGACCGTGTATCAGAAGAGTGGTAGCATCATGAAATTATCTACTGGAAATGGTAATATAACTAGAGGTAATGTACTGTGGGGTACCCAACTATCAATGTGCTTATAATATTACTTTATATAAATTTAATTATTTGGAGAGTGTGCCTTAGTGAGCCTGGGTAAAGTAAGTATTCCTTGGTAGGTGCCTTGAGGTTATACTATTTTCTTACAGGGACATTAGTATGTTCCCTCACTTTTTAATGGGTGTAATTAGATTTTCTTACTGTGTGTACTTCAATACTCACCCTCGGTATATAAATTTGTTATCAGTTTTCCAAGAGGATTTTTAGTACTATGATGGACTTTTCTAGATTGGGCGTCTAGACTATTCGTGGTTTTCCCTTAGTCACTTTTCATTTAGTACTTTAATTTGGTGTTTTTTATACCTTTTCCTGGTATAACTTTTGATCATGCATGTTAGAAATGAATATTTTCTTTACTTTTACTTGTAGCATTTATAGATTATTGGGATATACAATCATAAATTCTGATATTTTTTTATAAAAAGGGTACTGCCTTTCTTTTATGTGTGAGATTTTATATCCTTGGTGCTGGTAGCCACTAGGAGTCCTGTTGATGGAGGGACTCAGGGGTCATTATATATCCTTCCCCTTAAAGAAGGAAGGGTTTTGTATTTTTCTATCCCTTCCCTAATCTTAAAGAAGGTGGGTCATAACAACAGTCATGCTGGTTCAACTGGATACCCACGACTCACTTTCATAGTTTTTTTTCACTATTTATTTCTTATTTTTTACAAACCCCCTCTAAGGAAATTTTACTTGCACAATTTCTCCTAGAATTAATAAAATTCAATCTTAAACATAGCTAACTATTTGAGTCAATAATACATGATTAAAGATGAATTTAAAATCAAACATAATAAGTGAAAACACATGGTCTAGACATAAAAATTCACACACCAGCCACGATATATTGAAATATCTAATAATGGTTTTTCTAATAGTTATAATAAAAATATGGTGATTATGTAGAAATTTTACAGTATGGGAAACCTCATAAATTATCATATATAAAGAGGAAAAAATTAAAATGATTAAATTTACGCAATTATATTTAAATAATTTAATGTAAACAAAGGCACTTTTATTTACGCTGTGATATTTTTTAAACAGTCTATACATTCAATTTGATGGTAATTATATCTTATTTATTTCATTTTATACATCATAAATTTTATGTAAATAATATTTAATTTGACACTATATTCAGAAAAATTTAATTAAAATGAGAGATTTATAAGAGAGTTATATTATGTTTATAATTCATGAGAAATATTATTTTTATTTTGAACTGTGGGAAAAAATATTATGTAAAATAAAAATCATAATAATATATAACAACGAACTTATATTTTATAAATTAATTATGCTAATTTATTATTTGATATGATATAACAGTTAAATGTGATGTATTTTTAGTAATATTAAATTTTTTGAGTTATTAACATATAAATGGGTAAATATATATTATTATTATTATGAAATTATTTTACATGTTGTAATTTATATGTATTTATGTATGTGTTTTTGTTATTATTATTATGGTTAATAAATTATGAAATTTATATATATATAGATTTTTTGTAATTATTTAAATAACTATTATTAAATTTTTTATACAAATATGAATGACTCATATTATATTTAGCAGTTCAAATTTGTATATATATATATATATGTATTTGTGTGTGTGTGTGTTTGTGTGTGTGTGTAATAGTTCTATTATTACACCTACTACTAAAAAGGCTCCAACATTACTATGACTATAACATCAAAAATTATTATTTAATATGGGTGAGTGAATGATAAATATAGGAATCCCCCTCATGATATAATAGTGTTGACATGTGATGCCTAAGAGTGTGGTGTTCCACAAGCTCTTCCTCCATCAGCTTTTCATTCTCCTTCTTACTTCTTACTGTAATTTTTAGATTCCATATATTATTTGCATTAACCAAATCATGGTGTCGTCATCTATTTCATTTTTCATGTATGATTTCTCTTATCTATTTATGTGATTCAATTATGGATTTCATCATAACATGTTGGGATACTTTTATAATATAATCCTTTATCTTATTATTTTTTTATGATGATATAAAAGTAATATTTGACAATGTTATTGTGTATTTGTATTATATAATGTTGCCAATTAAATTATTGTAGTTATTTCTTATATCTGGGTAAAAATATTAACTTTCATGGTTAGGGATTTTTGGGAATATTAATTATTTCTGTTCCATTCATATTTTTATATTTGTTGTTATAGCATATCAGGCTTAATTTACAATGATATTTCATCAATATAGTTAATATTTAGCATGTTACAAAATTACATGCCCGATGAATGTATTAGTATAGTATATTTGAAAAAATGGAACACATTATACTAGTTTGGTGAATGATATTCAATATCTGCAATAAAGATATTCCCCTTTATTACTCATACATAAACCATTTTTTAAAATATCAATCATATGAAAATATAATAATACAGTGATATCAAATTCTTAGTAATAGTATTGAATGGATATATATAGGCATATCCTAAAAATAATTGTATGTGAACATGAGCCTGACATTTGAAGATCATACCCTATATATAAGTTATTAAAAACCTTAGACATAGAATAAGGATTATTACTTCTGAAGTTAAGAATAATTAGATTTTCAATAACATGATACATGTGACATTATCATATGCATAAGACAAACAATTTTTGGCACACACATAAAAATATAATATGAATTCTATTGTAGTAATTGAATACCTACTAATTCTATATTAGTAGTATGGGTTCACTCCCCATACCATGTTGGTATCATTTTTACTATTATGGTCATCTTAGTACTGATGTATCACTTCCAATACAATCGTCATGGAGAATTTTTATTATTGAACCATGTGTACTATCCATCCAACCATTTCTATCTCATGTGATATAAATATTTACATAATTAATTAGTTGGAGATATAATTCCCACCCATTTCATTATGAAATCATATATTTTTCTTCCAATAGAGAATAATAAATCATTATATCATAACTAATGAAATGAAATGGGTATCATAAACATGTTATAATATCATAACTTTTGAAAAAGGTATTTGTTTTATAATCATATCATTAATTCATAACCCATGAAATGAATCAGGATTCAAAAACATATAACCCATGAAAAAAATGTTTTCATAATGACATATCCATCAAAATATAAACCATTTATTGAATGAAAATTAGTGGAATTATTCTATCATTTTTTCATAAGCGCATGTGTCACACCAATGGGATTCATTTTAGATGCAAAATAATTTTGAAATATGTTTAAAATAATTTTTTAGGAGTATATTGATTCATATATGAAATTTTTTTCTTCAAACATAAAACCTTTTGAATAATTATTTATAAATTAATCTTTAAAACATTAAATAGAATCTAGAAAACTTTTTTCGTTAAAATATATAACATAATCCTGAATAAAAATTCAAAAAAAATTCCATTAAAATATAAAAATCTATCTTCAAAACCTATTGAAATTATTTTTCCTTCCAAAAATTGTGAAAACATATAAAACGAATTATTAAATAAATGAAATCTATTTCATTCGTTTACTTTTGAAAACATACAAATGGATCTTTGAAAAACATTTAATCCCAATTTTCAAAAATAGAAGACATTTTTTTTGAAATATATATCATTGGAAATATGTTAAAAATGATGAATGTCCATAATATTAGGAAAATAATGTTTATTAAAAACATATTCTTTAATCATTAATTTGATGTTTCCAAGGAGGGATGTAAATGATGGAACATAAATACAAATATTTCTATCTTTTCTTTCATTCAAAAAAATGTATTGAATCATACCTAGATCAGAAAAAATAAAGAATATTCATTAATAAAAATCAATTTTTAAGTTAAATATTTGTTAAAATTTTCATTTTCTTGTCATAAAATAATTGATTAAAATAATTAAAAAATTATTTTAAAAAATTTATTTTGAAGGGACATAAAGTTTTGACATAAGAGGGAGATAAATACATAATCATAAAAAAACATGGTTTTATTTATGATAAATATGAAGGAGAGTAAAATTAGAATAAAATTATAATAAATGAATAACTATACGAGAATAAAATTATTGTGTGTTGTTGAATGGTTTATCATACAATTTAATCAATGAGATAATAGTCATTATCAACCTTGATAAATGATAAGGTTGTTACAATAAACTCGTACCACTTAGAATAATTGAATAATACACTCCATTTAAGAAAATAAAATTAGATAAAGTTTAAAATATAATATAAAGAGGGAGATTAATTAGATAAAATGGTAAATGTAAGTGTATAAACCACTTAGATAAATATTAGGGCATAAAATCTAATGTGAATCAATGAATTAAAATTAAGAAAATATTTCTTTAAATATTAGTAAATAGTTGAAATATAACACAATTAATGAAATGTAATAAAATTGATTTTTAAATAACAAGTAATTTCATAATAAAAATAAAAAAATAAATCAATTGGTTTTAAACACAATCCATATAATAAAATCGGAGGTCAACATAACTTGTGTCCCAAGAAAATAAAATTGATATGATAATATCCTTACCATAACTCTTCACTTTCTTCATAGAAATTCAAAACTCATATATAAAAAATATATTTTTAGTATAAATATACCATAGAATAATATTTTTATAACTTATATAGTATATTATATTTTTATGCCTTTATATTACTTGTTTTTTAACATCTTGTTAATGTTCTATTTTAGGTAATATAATCATTGTTTTTCTTATATGTTTTGACTTGTTATTATTAATCCTATCACATATATCATGATTTAATTATTTAGAGAAGGTAAAAAAATTATATATATTTATATACACACTATATATTCATTATATAAATAATAATAATATATAATATGTAGAAATAAATATGAACTACACCATTCATGGAGAAATTAGGTCGTATGAATGCAAAACGCTATTCCCAGTTTAGTGTTGTTTCGAATGAAAAAAAAATAATTATATATATATATATATATTGTATAAATATTATGTAATATTTTACATATATTTTTACAGAACACATACTTAATGTATTCGATGTTAAGTTTGAATGGATCACATCACATTTAGTTTGTAGTAGTCCACATGTCCACAAGAAAAGTTTTCGTATATATATAAATTGGATAGAATTACGGTATGTCTTATATAATAATTATAAAATAAAAACTACAAAGATAATCTAATATATATCATATAAAAATATATATTCCATCATAATTTCCATTTATGATTTTTGGTAGTGGGGAAAAAAACAACATCGTTTCATGAGGTGGTAGTTCTCCATACAGAAGAACGGTAAGTCGGTTACCCATTAGATGGATGTGTGTGTAAGTATAGGAATAAACATTGGAATGATAACATATAAATATATATATGATACCAATATTATTATATATGAATTTAATAATAACGATTGTGTGGGTGGAGAATGAAATTAAAATAAAGGATCTTGAGAAATGATGTTACCTCTTCTTTGGGTAACTCATCTCAATTTGCGCCAAAGGGGTTACATGGTTTCCTTTTTCAAAAATGGAATTATTTAAAAAAAGGTTAGGTGTTTTTGGATTTTATTTGATCAGAGATTTGGTGTGAAAAATACATTTATATTAATGAATAAGTGGGAGGGATGAGCAATGTTTTATAGTTGAGGAGGAGTTGCATTCATTTTAATTTTTTAAATGGGAACTCCACCAATGTTTTTTCCATATAATGTTGCAAAAATAATGGTATAAATTAGAAAAATGGATTACAGGTCTGATATTTTTTCATGAAATAAAATTTTGACAATTTTATATTTCATTTTGGACCTTAATATTATGGTTTAATTCATTGATAGTTTAATTTTCCTCATAATTCCAATAATTAATTTTAATCACTTTCACAATTATTTTGGCCAAAATATATGTTTAAAATATTTTAAAATTTTAAATTTTCATGATTAAAAATATGGACAATAATTTTTTAAATTCCTCTTAAAAATTGATTGAAATTTGTTTATAGTTATTCCTCCAGATGGGATGATAATGTAGTTTTTTAAGGGAAAATATTTTAAAGACGGAAATGTTTTCAAATATTATTTCAACGTGTAATTTGTTTCAAGAAAATATATATTTTTTTAATTTATATGAAATTAAAATAATGATAACATAAAACAAACCTAAAATATAATTTAACTATCATAATAAATTCGATGAAAATCCATTTTATATTAGTATTCGGTGTAATTCATTATTCATAAAAAATAAAACTTCTCCAAAAATTACCTGAAGTTCACCAAAAGTAAATTTAAATATTATTATTCCAAAAATGAATTTAAATTTTTCAAATAAAAATTTACAAAGAATCAAAAATATCATTTTAAATGGTCATTTATTAAAAGGAGGTAAAATTACTTTTTCAAGAAATATATCTTCTTAATCATAAATCTATCATTATTCTTATCATATACATATTAAAAATATTACATTTGTAAAAAAAATTATAAAATATATGATTATAAATATTATTAAATACATTAATAAAATGTGTTTTATTTTATTTTTGGAGATAGAATATTGTTTTTAAATAGATAATCATTTTTCTTATAAAATAAATTTCTACATTTTAAAATAGTTCATTCATTCACTTCTATAAATTGATTTCCTATTGATTATTTATATTTAAATGTGTAAATAAATTTTATACAATTTACTTTATAATATTTTTAATATCTATTCTAATTGCATTTTGGTATCTATCATGATATTTTAATAATATTATTAGTATTATATTACACTTCATTAAAAACATGACTTTTCCAGTAACAAAACATTTCGAAGGGACTCGATATTGTGTGTAATAAAAACCAAATAATGTTTTTATACTATAATATATTCTAATTGTTTCATATAGTTAAATTTTAACATGGTATTAAGTATAATGCAATAAAAACATAGTTATTTTATATTAAATATCTATATTCAATTTTGCATGAAATGAAAAATATAAAACGTTCAAATTAATATGAAAAAAAAACATATTTCAAAAAATCTTTGGGTTTTACATTTAACCCCCATAAAATGGATTTATATGTAAAAATGTTTTTGGTATTAAATTTTTACTACCGTAATGTTCCATTTATAGAATCCCACTTCATAAGAATAAATTAAAAAACATCATTTTCAAAGGGAATGTTGGAAAAATAATTTTTCCCAAAAGTAACACATCATTATGTTTTCACATTCTAGAACATTGGTATGGAGGTAAAACATGGTAATGGAAATGTAATACAACTACCATGTTCTGAGGGATGGGGATATAAAAAATGGATATGAAAATTCTAAAATTCAGAAATAGATAAGTCTATTCTGATATAACATGCAATTTGATTAATCCGGAACAATGGGACTAGGATATCATTTTTTTTTCAAGATAATGTTTCCTGATGTTGAAAAATATATATGAAAATCTATTCATAAATTATTTATGTACAACCATAACCTTTATTGTTTCTTGATTATCTTCAAGATTATCTCCCATTTTATTAAATGAACGTGAATTTTTAATTCCTAATGAACTAACAGATCATGGCATCCATGAATAGAATGACATGTAAGTCCATATATCTCAATTGTAGTAAAACGATAGCACATGTAATTCAATATTAATAATTACAAATATTTTGATATTGTACATTAATCTATAAAATGTGATCTGATGATTAAAATAGAGCATTCCAAAAGTGGTTATCTTTATAAATCTTCCAAAGGAAGGAAGCCAGAACCTATAGAAAAAAGGTTACTATATTTATAATAATCTCAACATCAATGCCTTATATAATGGCTTGACCCTGGAATCTCAGAGCTGTTGCATTATTTTAATACATTTTCATGATTACAAGGAATAAAATATCAAAGGTATGATTTGTTTAGCAGGTTTTAAAAATAGAATACATACATGATATTTAAATTATAATTCCAAACAAAAAATAAAACATTGAAAATCTTTTGATAACACCATTATTATCTTAAATTATCCTTGTATAACAGTAATACTAAACATCATGGAATCCTATAAAATTAATTCATAAGAAATATTTGACCATACATGCCTAGAAAATTTTAATAATATAGTATAATCTTCCATAAATAAGAAAAATCGTTATAAGGCATTGTTTATAATAAAACCACAATCATTTTAACCAAATTAATAAGCATCATGTGGTAAGGATAAAAAAGAATATTTCCATATAAAGATACACATGAGTAATTTAATAGTATAATAATAACATGTAATGTCAATTAATACTCTCTTAATATGGGAGTGCATAATTTGGGACATCTTAAACATACCAACAAGGCCTCGGATAAGAATTCATACATAATTGGTTAATAGTCTAAGCAAAACCCACTCTTTTTTGTCTCATGAGACCTACCAGTGCATCAAGGGGTATAGTGGGCCAGCCCAACAATAAAAAATTCTAAATCATTCCTCTTATGAAATGGGTAAAACTTAATGAACATAAACCTTCATCATAAAACTAGCATATGATATGTCAATACATAAAACATATGCTATGGATGGTTTCAAAATTGAACATACAAAGGAAAACTAAATCAAATCTTATTCAAGAGAATCTGGTGAATGATATCATAAGAGATCCAACTCAAATAAATATAATATTCAATAAAGGATGATGACATTGTTGACAATAATCATATAATAAAATTAAAATTTTCATGAGAAAATAGACCTTCATTACTTTGAAATAATCTATATTAAAGATGAAAATATCATTTAATTTTAATATAACCATATAAACATGTGAGAGATGAATTAAAAATAATAGGGCTTAATTATTGATATTATTTTCTTATATCATATACATTAAAGATAACATTATTCTCCTACATTTTACAAAAGATAAAAATGAACCTCATAAAGAAAATGAAATAAATATTCGTTCCACACTATTATATAAATAGACAATCATGGATAAATATTTATTTAAATATTTTTATGATAGTAGTAAATAGTTATATTTTTATTATTTATAAGAAATAATGACAAGGATAATAAATCTGTTCCATTAAGTACTTACATATATACAATCTCAGATAATAAAGAGATTACAAAATTATACCATACCTAGTATTTACATTAGCTGAGGATCATTTAACCACCTTTATAACAGTAAAATCATGTATTTAATTTTATAATATAACCAAATAGAAATAAATGATATAAAAATCCATTTATTACATTATATTACTTTTTTATTAACAATTCAACGTTGATGAAACATTTTAGGTGATAATTGATGTGTTTATCGTACATGTTTTTCATTGATATTCTTGATCATATCATCTAGATCATAATTTAATTACATAAATAATTTAAATAATTATCTACATATCATATATATTATTTATATCAATATATATAATAAATATATATGTGTTTGTGAAATAGAATACATTGTACATCGAGATAGTAGGCCACATATATACATGAATGTTGATTCTGTTATCATATCATATTGAACGAAAGAATGTAAATAAGATATATAAAATAACATTAGTATTATTATTTCATATATTTAATAATTATCTATTATTAATATTATAATTATCATTATTGAATTTTTAATGTAGAGGATTACTCTCATCTCGTCATAGAGATTGTAGGTTATACATAGGCATGAGCGAAGATATCATTCATGTAATGATTTTGGAAAATAGATGTGGTGGTTATTTTATTTAATAGGAAAAAAAGATTGTCATATTTATTATTTATATGCATCATATTTATCATTATACCCATATAAAAAAGTAGTGTAGGAAACAACAAAAACACAGTGTGGGGATGTTAAGCCGTAAAAACACACAAATGGTGATATTGTTTCTCAAATGAAGAATAACAGGATAAATATGGTTGTACCATACTCATAATAACACCTAATTATATATGTGATTATATATTTATTAGTTTACAATAGAAAAAATTAATATTAAGTAGAAGATGAAATGAACATTGAAAGATTTGTTACAACAATTACATCTTCCTCGAGTATACCAATTTGATTTTAACAAAAGGTCTTCTTAAGTTGGATTTCTGCCAAATGTGTGGACTCAAATTGATGTTAAGTAAGTAATTAGCGGAAATTTTTAGAGTTTGTCTAATACAATGATTCTTCGAGATGTGAATAAAATATAATTGGAGGTTCTATTTTATATGAGAGGGGAGGGGCCTCTTATAAATCCCCAAAAATATTAATACAATATAAACTGGTTTTTATTTATAAATAGATCCCATGTAATCTATTTCGAAGATAATATTAATAGAAGTATAAATCATGAAAAAATTACATTTAGACATGTTTAGGTCACAATATTGCCATTATATATTGGTATTAAGACTAAATTAATCTTTTTAATTTTAATTTTCATAAAAAAATTAAATATTAAAATGTTAAAATTTATATTTATATGGTGTGAATTTTCCAGAAATAGAAATTTAATGACATTTTATACAATATTATAATTTTTTTTACTTATTAATTATTTTTATGTTTTTTGATGACAAATAATTTATTATTTCTATAAAATATAAATAGTGTCAATTTTTGACATTATTCATTACTTTGAATTTAAATAAATTCCAAACAAAAAAAATTACTTCGATAAAACCATTTAATACACAGTTAAAATGTAATAGTCACCTGTAAAATTCATTTATCCTCTCAATTAATTTATATTATATCTCTTTTAGTATTTTAAAAATAATTTATTAGATATTTCTATTAATAAAATAATTACTTCTTCATTATTGTGTCACTGTTTTCAGAAATTATTTAATCTCTAAAAATAGTTAAAAAATTCATAAGATGTAATGAAAATTTATATTTTGATATATTATTTATTATAAAATTTATATCATGCTTACCCTATTTTAAAATTATTATAATTTTCAAAAATTAGATTGTGACATTTTGTACGATTTTTTAATTATTATAATATATATTCCATTTTCATGGTAAATAGACCATTAAATGAATATATTTTGAGCTATAGATTATAATGTCAGAATTTTTCAATCCAATGGGACATTAATTTATATTGGTGTAATTTTACAATTTCTATATTATGGTTAATTAAATTATTTACCCTTTAATTGCAGTAATTATATAATTTCTTAATGTTACTATTCATAATGTCAAATAAATAAATGAAACCAATTAACATAATTTGGACCCAATGATTCCAAATATTTAATACGTTTATCAAAATTAGATACAAATAAGTTCCAATGATTTTTTTATATTAATCCCGTTGATGGAATGATAAATCACGTTTTTAAATGTAAAAAACTTTAAAAATATTGATATTTGATTATATCAAATATTAATATGTAATTTCATTCATTAACCAACGATGGATTGAATAAGAACTGAAAAAATATCGTTATACTTTAAAATCAATAAAATATATAATATAACACACTAAATGTTTTTGATTAAAACATTTTTTTCGATTAAAATTTTTGTATTTTTCACTATTCATCAAAACATGAAACATATCAGAAAAATATTAAAAATTGGACCAAAGTGAATTTTGATAATAATCAGTCAAATTTTATTTTCAAAATTAATATATAAATGTTTCAAATATTTTACTTCAAATATGTTCTCCTTTAAATGTTGTTAATGTTGTTTTTTTGAAAATTATAGACTTTTAATGTGTAAAATATTATTAATTCTTATTATACACCTATAAAATCAATTGTATGAAATCAAACTTATTTATTAGTCATATAATACATAACTTTAACAACATGGTTAAAACTATTCACTCTCATCGATGAATCATCTCAGTTATAATGGTCGTGTTGTATAAAAATATTTAATTATATATAATTTTATCATTTAAACATGTTGTTGTGTGCAACGTAAGATATCTATGATATTGAATTCCAAAAGTGACATATTCAAAATAATTGGGTGTAACATTCTCCCCTTCATAAAAAAGATTCATCCTCTCAATTTTTTTGGGATCAGTAACTAAGGTTTGACTATTTAAAATTCCATTACAAAAATCTCAAATCAGAATAAGGTTCCATAAAACATCCATGTTAAAATAATAAAGTGAAGTACAAAGGTTACCATAGATAAATCATACATCATTCTCAAACAATATTTTCCAATTTTAAAAATTCTCCATTCCAACAATAAGACATTTCCAAAATACTCTTGTCTATATTAATAGTCTAAAAAGGTCTCTAAATTTCCAAAATGAATCATAACATCATATTCCCCAAACAATGTAATATAGATCATATTGACAAAAACCAAATATTTTACCACCTTAAAACCTGAATGTAAACATTCCTGAATCCATTTAATAAAATAAGTATTTCATTATAATCCTTATGTATTTTATGATTCTTATAAACTGAATATAATAACATTATTACTAAATCCAAAAACACATAAACAATAATTGTTCCACTTGTATTGTAGAAAGAGCATAATATGGACTGTGATCCATTTTCTTATTTTGATCTATATTTATTTTAAAATTTGAACAATCATTTATATAATTTCCCATATCATTAAAACTATGTCATTGCATATTTATAACTTATTTCATTTCGTTACAATCATATGACTAGTTACATTTATCTTCAAAATTTTGAAAAAATAGAATCCATTTTATGAAAGTATAGGGGTGTTTCTTCCCACATTTATCACATATCATAAAAATAATTCTTTCTCATTTTCCCTTTATTCATCTCTTATACCACTTTTATTTTCTTATCTTTCATTATCTTAAAGTTATAAGACTTAGAAAATTCATTATGTTTATTGATATAACATAAGTCTATGTCTTCATATTTTGAGAATGTTTGGGAGACTGGTTTCTTTTTGATAATTTTATTTAACCCAACAATGAAATGATAAATCATACTCCATGGGTTATATATATATTCTCCAAAGAGCATTTTTAACCATGTACAGTTAGCTTTATACATTACAACAATCTTATTCTCCTTCTTCCACATACTCATAAAATTCTTTTCAATAGGTGATCGTTTTTAATGAGTAAATTATTTTTCCAAGAATTTTTCATTAAATTCCCTCCATTATATATTTTTTACCTCTTCAACCTCTTATATGATTGAATTAATTTTCTCCATTGATTCACATCTCCTAAGAGATGATAAGCATCCATGATAACTTATTCCCTTTAGTTACATCCTAAAGAAGATAAATTTTCTCTATATAACATTCACATTTCATAGATGCTAATGGATTTGTCGCCTTAGTGAATAATGTAGTAAGTTGTCTCATTAGGAGTTACAAAATTAACCCTTTGCATTGTAGATAAAGATGCTTCCTTCAGGTAATGTTATTTTTCACAACCTAAATTACCTATCCCAATATTTTTCTAAATTTTTCAGCACCATTTGATTCCCCTCCTCTATCAAAATTTGATTGAATTAGAGGAAAATACCTATATAGATTACGTGCGTGGATAAAAATCCAATTTATTCAACTAGGATCCATTAATAAACAATGGAATTCACTAGATTAGGATATGAATCCTAATGTGTAATTTCAAAATATGTAACATTAATAGAAAACTTTATGCATATCTCATATCACATTGATAAGAATGGTTTCCTTAGGGGAAATATAAATTTCAAATATTTCATAATTGGTGGTAATGAAATTTGAATTATTTTATATATATCCCCTAGGTGTTTAATTTGGTTGTGGAGAAACTCCAATGGTTTTGTAAGAGATAAACCCTGAGTCAATCCCATGACATATTGTTTGATATTTAACCCCTAGGTAGATAGAAGACAGAACGACATCCACATGTATTATACAGATTGTGATGTATTTACCGTAATACAGATATAATCTTCACCATACTAAAATAATAGGACTATCTTATATACTTATCATCAATGTCTAACATAGTGTAATATATCCTAATCAATGTATTCTAACTCTAACATTCAAGGTTGTTTCTAAACATCCAATAATACCAACTTTAGTGCCCCAATCCCATAGGCCCAAATATGATGAATTCTTTAAAAATTGGCATGATTACTTGAAATAAAATCTTGATGGACATATCATTTTAGTAGTATGTGAGAATAGAATGAATTCACGAGAATTACATTACACTTCAAAACATGGAAAATATCATAAAAAATACATTGAGAACACCATTATTTTCATATATTAGCCCTGCATATTAGAAAAAAATACACATTTTGGCATCCTATGAATGTAAAACATAAAAAATGGGTGAGTTAAAATTCTCATTAAGGGTAAATAATATAGTGGAAGCGGTCATTGATGATATTAAATGTTTATGTCAAGATTTATAACAAAAATTCAAACCTTTTAAATAAAATCTTGATCACAATTTGGTAAGAAAAAATAAATAATTTCCACATATGAATACACTTGTATATTATACTAGTTTAATAATCTCAATTAATTTAAATAACTAATCCCATAAAGAGGTAGCACAAAATGTGAGACATGTTAAACATACCATCAATGTTTTATCCAAGATACCACACTAATCAGTTAATATATTCTCCAAATCCAAAACATATTTTTCTCCTGAGACAAATTGATTCCTCAAGGGGCTATAGTAGGTCCCTCCCAAAACATTTAAATCCCAATTAATTATTCTTATGAATGGGGTAAAACATTACCAACATTAACATTCATATTAAAACTATAACATCAAATATCATTACTTCAACTATAAATTGTTAATGGTATCAAAATAGAACATCCATAGTAATACTAAACTATAAACTAATCAATGTAATGTGTTAAAATATATCTTAATATATCAACCTCAAATAAAAATATTATTCAATAAAGGATGTTAACATAGATTAAAATACTCTAATACAATCCATAAAAATCATTTCAAATACCCCTTTATTACTTTCAAATCATTTTTATTAATGACGAATATACATTTCAATTGAGTATAACATTAAAATAATGTAAAGTACGAATTACAATGCTATGGTAACATGATGTTGGAAAAATTATCTTACTCTATATATGTTAATGAAAAAATTATTCTCTAACATTTTCAATAAAGTAAAAAAGTTACATCATATGGAAATCCAAAAAATATTCCATTTATAAAATTATATAAAAAGTCAAAACGTAATAAATATGTATTTAATAATATGCTGGTTGGAATAAAAATTATTTTGGAAATTTTTTTTGAAATAGAGACAATGATGATATACATATCCTAGTAAATAATTACTTTTAAACAGGATCAGAGAATAAAGAGATTGTGAAATTAACCATTACATCATACATTTCATTAGTTGAGGGTGTGTTAACCTGTTGTATACTGCTCAAATAATTTTATTAATATTATATTATAACCATTTAAATATTTATTATATCTTATAAATTTAGTAATGTATTTATATTACAATTTTATTGTTAATTCAACATTAAAAAAACATTTCGGGTAATAATAGCTTTCTTTATCATAAATATATTAACTTGTTATGGTATATCATATTACGTATATCTTGATTGAAATAATTATATATTGTAAAACAAGATTTATATACAATATTTATTCAGTAGATAAATATATATAATTGATAGATGTGTTAAATTGAAAATACTACTCATGGGGATGGTAGGTCATATATACGCATGGAATTTGTTTCCATTTTCTTATTTTGTTGAATGGAAGCATGTACATGATATATATATATATATATTATTCATGTAGTATTATTATGTAATATTTTTCACACTTATTAAATTTATATATTTTTATAATCATTCATAAATGATTATTGTGGCGGCCGAATCTCATCACCTCCCAGAGATGGTAGGGCATACGTACACACGATCGAGGATTTCATTTCATAAACTCTAATGAGGTTGGATAATTATAATGAGTTAATTATATATAATCAAATTAATTTCTTATTGATTATTTAAATACATTATATTCATCATTATACCAATCAAAATAAATAAGGAGGAATAAAATTACACCACATCGTGGAGGCAATAAGTTTTGTATGTGCATGCCCGGAGATATTGTTTTTTTTGTAGGATAAATAAAATAAGGAATATGGTTGTCCCATAATAATGAATAATAATAATAATATATATGATAATAGAGTTATTAATTTAATATAGAAACATCATAGGAAAAATAAATAGAATAACAAAAATACTTTAAAAGATAATATAAAATAATTATAGATTCTTTAAGTATAACCTTTTAATTCGCACACAAGAACTTCTTATGTGGGTTTTAATCACAAATTATGGCATTTGAGACAATGTTAATGAATTTTTAAATGATAAAATATCAGGTTTATTCTAATCAAAATTATTTTAGTGGACTGAATAAAAGTGAAAGAGAAGTTCCATTTTATAAGAGAGGGGGAACATTAATAAAACATCAACACTATTAATTTTATATAAATTTATTTTCAACAAAAAAAATAGATAAAATGTAATTTATTTCAAAGATAAGATGATTATGGGTCAAAATACTCTCATACATGATTTGTAGACATGTTTATTTCACAATATTGACTTTAGAATTTGTATATATTCCTTAATTAATCGATTTAATGTTAATTATGGTAATAACATTACAAATGATACAAGGTTATAAATTTTTAGTTATAGGGTGTCAAATTTCAATAAATGAAAAATAAATGATATTTACGAACATATAATAATCATTATTAATTTTCAAGGGAATTTATGATTTTTAAATTATTTAGATAATTATTATTTATATAAAATATCAACAGTGTTAATTTTGACACTACTCTCTACATTTACATTAAATAAAAAAAATAAAAAAAAATAAGACTTCAAAAAAACAAATAAAAACAATTTTAACATGTCATAGTCACCAATAAAATCTATTAAGAATTTAAATTATCTTATATTATTTTCTTTTAATATTTTAAAAATTATTTTTTTAATGTTTATTAATTAAATAATTAATTCTTCACTATCATGTCATTATTTATTATAATTATTAAATCACTAAAAATAAAAAATAAATTACTATATTGAATATAATTATGTTATATTTAAAAATACTACTTATGATAGATTTTATCTCATGGTTATCCCAATATTAAAATAATTTTACTTAAAATAAATGAGATTTGGATATTTTTTCACATCTTTAATTTGTATAATATATTTTTAATTTTCAAGGTAATGTGTCCATTAACTGATTAAATTTCAAAACATGGGTGATAGGGTTCATATTTAGATGTCCAATAAGAATTTTAAATTTGTTAGGAAAATTTTATAATATATATTTTACCAGTAATTAAATGATTTAACCTTAACACCGTTAATATAAAAAATTACTAATTTTATTATTCATAATGTCAAAAAACTATTTTCATATATATTTTTGCACTAATTCTAAATATTTAAACCATTTATTAAAATTTACGAAAAAGATGATATTGTAATTCTATACAAATTAATCTTTTTCATGGAATGTGAAAACATGGTCTTAAAACTGAAAACTGTCAATTGATTGACAAGTGTTCATATTCAATTTTAATGTGAAGTTTTTTCCAATAACCTATATTGGACTACATAAAAAATTGACAAAATTTAAAACCATTTAATGATATAATCGAACACTATAATTTATTTTTATAAATACTTATGTCAATTAAAATATATTATTTTTCATGATTTATCAAAACATGATACTTCTCCGAAAATAAAAAAATTAACCAAAGTAAATGTTGATATTAATATCTGAAAGGAAAATTTTATTTTTTCAATATTAATTTATAAAAGTTTCATATATTGGATTTAAAATGTGATCACCAAAAATAGAAGGTATTTTTTTAATATAGCATTTGAATGCATAAAATTGGAATATTAATTTTCTTATTCATATAAAATTATTTGAATTGATGAAAAAACATTTAATTAATTATATAAATTATAATGTTCATAATTTGGTTATTATAATTCATTTCCAGTAAAAAACATCTTGGTTCTAATTGTGGTGTTATGAATTATGATATTTTTTTATATATAATTTTTTGTTTAAATGTTGTGTTTTCTGAAATGTAAGAATTCAATAGATTAAATTTTCAAATAGTCCTAATATGATATCATGTGGTGTTTCACCCCATTTATCATATAGTTAAAATAGGTTGTCCCATTAAAAAATATGTGAATACTTTTATCATGTAATCTATTAAAATATGTTAATAATTTGAACTGCAGCACATCCATATTGAAAAAATAAATGTTTACTTATTAAAAAATTTCGTGGATATATTCGATAAATATAACTTTTCTATAAACTCAATCCATGATTTAAAAACTTTTTTTCAGAAAAAAAATCCATTATTAGTGTTGAGGTAATCAATACTATCCAATTTAAAAATTTATGTCATACATTTCCTTAAACAAACATGATTATTTAAAAATAAGTAATCTATTTTGGGTTATATTAACTTATTTTAAATTTTACCATGATATTATATTTCTTTTATATACCAATAGAACCGTTCAACATATTAATGTAAATCTTTAGTGAAAAAACATAAATAGCAGAATCCTTATATATTTCAAAATGGCTAAATATGTTATCCAAATAAATAAACACATAAATTATTTTACTTAATTCATAACCCATTAATAAGTATAAAAAATACCATTACATAATACCACTTTCTGTTCACAATTCATCTTGTTTCTCATCAGTAGACACAATATGACCATTAATAAATCCACCGTGTTGATTCCATTAATGAAATATCATCTTATTAAATTGGTTTTCAAAATTACCATTCATTCCCATATAAAAAATTCAAATGCTGTCAATAACATTTGGATGAAAATATTTATATCCCTTGTGTTTTCTAAACATTCCATTTTCCCTTTGTAGTTACATTTTTTGTGTCATTGTTTTCCATATCCACAAAATATTTTAATTCATCAGGGACATTCACTTGGGTGTTTCTTCCCACATTCATGACATATAGGATCCTAAATATTCATTCCTTCATGGTCTCCATTACCTAAAATAATATATAATTCCTTTTACATCTTCTCTAGTGAGTCCTATTTTTAGTTATGGTAAATGTTGTTAACTATGTCTCATTAAATTGGACTAGAAATGAAGACAAAACCCTTCACTCAAGTGACCATCCCATTTGACATCTCATCAGAAAATTCTTCAACTGATTAAATGTTATACTTATTCTTTCTTGTTATCTCCTTTGATTAAAACAATAAACCATTGTGTGAGAAACACTTATCATTTTGTAAATTAATATAACAATGAAAAATAAATTATATCATATCAAAATTATAACAACTTCAGTAATCTATGAAACATTTATATTATCCATATAGACATCACTATACATATATATAGAAATATCCATAGGGATATCCCTATAGTTTTCTTATACTATATTATAAAAACTTACTTAACCCTTCCTCAGATACCCTACTGTTATTCGAGCATAACATACATTTTTATAACATCAATTTAGATGAATATTCATCAAATTTAAAAATTTCATGCATGGGGACTATAACAGTTTAGTGTCTTTAGAAACATGGAACACATTTTTATTGTTTGGTGAATTATCGACAACATATATCTTAATGATATTCCCCTTTAGTACTCATATTTAAATCATTTCTTCATAACACAAGTGAAGGAAATATATGAAAGGGTTGAGCATGAATTAACTATATGGTTATCTAACGGAAATTTGTAATCATATAATTCAATCCTGGGTATTAGAATAGGATCCTAACATAAAAAGATCATAAATTTGATATAAAATATCAGAAACATGGGAAATAGAAGAAATATTGTATGTTAAATATATATGAATCATAAGATATTCAATAACATGAACCAAAAAAACATATCATAGTCATAATACATTGAATTTTTAGAAGACACACAATTATATTAAAATAATTTCATAGTATCCACGGTATCTCTAAAATGAACATCTGAGTACAATTTATTCTTTCTTTATAACATACTGGTATCTATGTTTCACTCCCATAAAAATATTAGTTGTCATGGTTATCAACTAAGGCCATAATTGAATAAAAATTACTTTAATGAATTGAGTTCTCTTCCCATTCCACCCTTGAATATATCATGAGGCATAAATCATTACTGAATTCATTATAAACAGATATAGGTTACACCCATATAATAATGAAATAATATATTTGTGTCCCACTAGATAATAAGAATTAATCATATCAAAAAACATTAAATAAAATGGATATCATAATCATATAATCGTATCATATCATGTGCTAAAGATATCGGCTTGAAAATAATTTCATCAAAGCATAACCCTTGAATTGAAGTAGTTTTCATAATCATAAAAAACATGAAAAAATGGGTTTCATAAAAAACCATATAGGAAAAAATAAAGTATTCAATAAAATAACATTAATGTATATTTTTGATCATTTACCTATAAATTCATGAGTAACACCAATGAATGTCAACTGATATGGATAATAATTTTGAAATATTTCATAGAAACATTTCCTATAGATTTTTTTGAGAAATTTTTTTTAACAAATAATTGGTTTTAGAACATTTTTCTTTAAAATAACATTAAAATAGTATAAAAGTAGTTCCATGAACTAGAACTACTACCTTGGTAACCTTATAACTGATGTGATACTATAATTGGATGTGGGGTATTCTTAATCTCCATGGGTTGATGACTAGTACCACCCATCATACACAAATAATACCCGAATGAATTTTATAAAAACAATGCTGAAGAAATACAATGAATCAAAATGCATACAAAAGAAACTCCCCTATATTAATTTTACCATAAGTTAAAAAGATATGAAAAACCATTGGACTATAGCCATGTTCAAAAAAATATATGAATACATTCCCAAGTCTCAACAGAGGCTAGTAACCATGTCTACTATTCAATATCTAAGACCACACACATTTGGTGCTTTACCCCTACTCGATCATAGTAGGAGATAACATAAAAACACAATAAGTAATAGGAAGTGTGTAATATAAATTTCCCAGTCGGGTCTCACAGGGATTCCATAAATTAATCCAATATAAAATTAACCAAAAATATATATCAATTTAAAACAAACTCATTTGCTATTTCAAAAGCATAATTTAATCAACTAATGAAATACATTTATAAATATAGAAGTATTTTAATCAAATTTTTTAAATTTAAATTTATGGAACATTTCTAAAACAACATATCTTTTCACAAATTTATTAATTAAAAAAAATTATATAAAAAAATTATATAAATTAGAAGGTCGGAAAAACAGTTTACAATAATGGTATATATTCATTTCAAGTAAAAACAATAGAGAAACAAGATATTATTCCGAAGAAGTTGTGATATTTCATAAATATATGTACTTTATACAAATTTTGATACAAAAATATGTTCATATGTCTCTTTTAACATAGGACAAAGTGGATACATCACCATCTCCTGAGGGATGTGATGTGACGATATTATGTCTTGGAAGATTGTAAATCTAAATGATTCATACAAATAAAAAATAACTACATTATTATTTCATGATCTATATTAAAAAATCAATCATTGTCAATTTTATTCATGAAACCTGGTAATAAAATTTATCTCATTCAATATTTCAAACATTAAATTTTTACATTTAAAACCCAAAATGGTTTTTTAATAAAAAACATTCATTTTTTTTAAAAAAATATAACATATTAGTTACTATAAAAACTATTTTCATTGATTTTCATAATATAATAATTTGAAATAAATTCAAAATTCAATTTCACAATCTACTATCTAAAATTAATTATTGAAATTATGTATTCCCAAGGTTCCATTAATTTCAAAACAAACCTAGAATTCAGTGACATTGGTGATTTTCAAAATTTTACATAAAATAAGTTTCCATAATTAAATTCTAATACATTATTGATAAAATTTCGATAAAATTGAGGATTTATGTTAATAAATTAAAATTCCCCCAATTCTAAAACATACACCCAAATTCAATGGAGTTGGGTGCTTCCCAAATTCATGATTAAATTCAATATTTAAAGACTAATTTAGTGGAATTGGGTTTTCCAAAACCCAAATTGAAATAAATTTATTTAAATTAAAAAAAATTAATTTAATTCAAATAGTTGGTATTGAATAGAGAAATTTAGGGTTGTCAAAAATTAGGCATCATGATAAAAAAACATTCCTTAGGTTCAAGAGATTTCACAATACCAAACCCAAATCAGGGTTTTTCAATGAATTACCATGTTCATATAATCTAGGAAACATGGATAAAAACTAGGATTAAAATCTAATGCATATGTAATAAAACACACAATACAAAATGAGGATCTGTAGAACCCTAATGAGGAGAAGAGGGATCATGAGATAAAGTTGTCGAGATGAGGAAACTAATTGGGATAATATTTAACAACATTCTTCAATATTTTATCAAATTATGGGAGTGTGGATAGTAGAAAAAAATTTCTTGGGAGATCTATGGAAGGGAAAAATTGTGGTTGATTCATACCGGTCCATCAGGGACCTAAAAGGTGTGATTAATAAATTTTAATAAATTTTTTGATTAATTAAAAATCCATTAACATAGTTTCATGGGAAAAGGAACATGGTCTATAATGTTTTTTTGGAAGACCATATTATTTTTTAAATTGGATTCATGGTTACTCATAAGTGTTATCAGGGATTCAAAAACATGCCCCCACTATGAAAAATTCCACGGCCTTGGGTTGCCCGATTTAGGAAAACAGTGTTCCTAATGTGAAGTAGCCCATAAATACCAAAGCAATCAACATTTATACCTGAAGCAATCCCAAATGAAACATAACCATATATTGTTAAAAAAATAGGGGTGTAGGAATACCTATTTAAGGTAATATTATGTTATAACGTCCATTCTATATAAATATTTTTCCCCAAAAATCCTATTAAAAAGCATCCATTCTATAATGATGATTCCACCTCTCTCTTTATAGTGCCTATGTCTCCCATGTCTCATGAGAATCAGAACCATGAAACCATAGGTCTTAAACCAAATATATCATCCTCCCATTACATACCATGGTTTCAGTATCAACTTTCATTATTGTATGTTTAGTCATGGATAAATCATGTTCAACCTCAAAATCACTCTAGCTCAGAACATGATATTAATCAGATAGATACTTATGAATAAAAAAACATTAAATAGGTTATTTATTGAATTTTTTTGGTTGTATTGTTAAATTGTAAGAAACACTCCCCAACTTCTCAACAACCTCTAAAGGTCCCACAAATCATGGATATTGTTTCCCATTTCTCCCAAGTCATCAATGAGCAGACCAGGGGGAAACATTAAAGAACATATGGTCAACAAATTAGACTTAAAACAGTTTATAGTGATGACCATCAAGCATCTAATATCATATCTATTCCATAAAAATCCTCAAATGAATAAAACAAATATTTTTTCAACTCCTTGAATTGGACCGGTCCATCTAAAAAACTTCAACTAATCTCTAAACAAAATAACACATATCTATAAGGGCACATATA
Organism: Viscum album; assembly: GCA_963277665.1. Lineage (NCBI taxonomy): Eukaryota > Viridiplantae > Streptophyta > Magnoliopsida > Santalales > Viscaceae > Viscum > Viscum album. The sequence goes on along the minus strand of OY728126.1, from coordinate 1,311,167,714 downwards.
TAAGGCCTCAAAAGGATTCAAACTGATCCCAAACTGTTAAATTTTGGTATATGTAAACTCAAATAACCCTATGTGATCATCCCATGCTCCATGATATTCGAGAACACATGTGTGAATAATATCATCAGGAATATGTATAGAAATTTTTGTTCCTCTATCCTACTATTGATGGTATTATATGCTCGAATGGGAAGTGCCTCCTAAATTACACTACAAAAATAATAAGTGGATAGATGATACCAATCTAAAACTATTTGGGAAGGATGTCCATGTAAATGAAAAGTCTATTTCACATAGATATTTCTCAACACCTTAACTTCTGTCGTATCATGAATAAGTATAAATAGATACAACATGATAAACCTATCAATCACGACACATGTCATATAATTAATTCCCATATAACATGTAAACCCAAACACAAAGTCCATAGAGATTTTTTCCCACATACAATTGTGGACAAGAAGTAGATGATTTAATACTAATAGTTTTTGGTTGTCGACCATCACTTTTTAGCACATATTACAATAAGAAATAGACTCATTAATGCACCATATCATATCGGGCCACCTGAAATGCAGCCACATGTCATGGAACATCATCATGGTTCATGGGTGGAGTACCACTAGGAATCATAGAAACCCCTCATTACAGTCTTTTTTACATAATATGGTACCACAAAATGGATAGAAGGAATAAAAATTACTATTTGTAGAGTGACCAATCATGCATGTTATCTCCACCATTTATAGAATTTATTATTATACGACATTCATTATCATGATATTGTTCATGAAGAATAAACTTGGATTGAGAAGATAAAAACTCAAAAATATAAAAGGATACCTTAGAATCTGATCATTTAAATACAATATGAATGTTTTAAAATAGATTCATGGAGTTCAACTCATATGAATACTCATTCATGGAATGAGTTGGAACATTACTATAAAATTATTCTACAATGAAATTAAACCTCCATGATTTATAAGTGATTTATAAGTTGAAAGGATGAAATATTTCCACCCAGATCCTCTTACAACGAATCAATTATTTTTATGAAAAGATATAACTCATGATTTTTTTGTTCTGAAAACAAGGTACATATTTCTTTGTAGAGTTAATTCTTTGAACTCATAAGATCATGCATCTCTACAACAACATCAAGGTCATGAGGTGAATAATTATTCTCATGTGGCATAAACCGGCATGATTTATAAGAAAAAACATGATCATCCATCATAAATATGCAGTCCACGCATGAACCCGATGCATTAGAAAAGTCCTCGTATCCCTATACATCCTCTCAAAGAGTCAACAACATCATAATTGTCCAAATACATTTCAACACAAAAATAACAATTAAATTCTTCATACCAAAATAAATTCATTACATTTCTATTTAGAGAAGTCATCAATGAATCCAACACTAATAATTTCATTGTGAATTAGTGATAATACGCCTCTAAAATGAAGATTCTCCGAATCTCAAAAACATTTCTTGGTTGTTTAAAATTCATTATAGGGCTCACCTTCTTAAGATCAACTTTTATTACCTGTTCTGACATCATATATCAAATGAACATCACTTTTTAAATCTAGATATTACATTTCTAAATAATATCATAATGATGAAGTATTCTCAGGAAACTCAGAATGATTATCATATGTTAAAAATGATCATCCTCATACATAGAGTAAATGAGGATGTCATCTAAAGAGAATAACAAGAACATATCTACATAATCATGGAAAATATTATTTATTAAATCCATGAAAACTGTTGGAGTGTCGTTTAGAGAAAATGGAAATGAAAATGAACTCTTAATGACTGTACTTACTCCAAAAGGCAGTTTCAGAAATGTCATATTATTTTAAACTCAATTGAGTTTATCCTGATCAAAGGTCAATCGTTGAGAACAACTTATCCATATTTAACTATACTAAAAGATCATAAATCCATGTAAATTGACATTTATTCTTTACCATAACTCAATAATTTTTTTTGGAATCAATGCATAGGATAAGTGAACCATCATCATTCATATCAAAGGGAATCAGTGCTGCCCATGATGACACGCTCGATCGTATGAAGCCTTTATCAATGAGATCATCCAACTACGACATCATATCTTTCTTTTAAAATATATCCATTAAATAAGAGGAAATGTAACAATTTCAAGAACCTACCACTAAATCAATAGAAAAATATACCTCCCGTACTAGTGAAAACCCAGATATTTCAGAATCAACCATGTCAGGAAAATCCCTGACCACTATATGGAGATCACCTCTCAATGATTCCCAAACAAGGTTAAAATAAAATTGATATATCACTCTACCAATCTATAGATAAAATGGTATGGCCCCAAATTCTATTACGATCCATCTCCTTGAATAAAATAGCACACCACAACAACTATAGTAAAAGATAACATTAAAAATTAACAATAAATCCAGTATATATTGGCAATGAGAAAATCCATTCGTAATATGAGGTCAAAAGGATTAATATAGTGATCTAGAAATATCCAAGAAAAATAAAAATATGATAGAGAGAAAATGCTAGTGGGGATATAAGGAGTATTCTCCTATATCGATTCAAGGGGTGTAGTAATACTCATTTCACAATATAAAAGATCTCTATGAAAATTAAAAAGATTAGAAAAATGCGTTGAAATAAAAAAAATGAGATGCACCAGTATCAAATAGAGAAGTCACTAATGAAAGCATCCATAGTAATGGTACATCTCATAATCCATGGACCCATATATTATTCATTTATATTTTCTTCCACTATGTAAATATTCTTTGTTCTGGATAGTAATGGGTGGAACCCTTTTTCACATGAATCATCTAATTAACTCATAGTCTTAAAAGGTGGTGATGATCATATGAATCTATGAAGAGTGTAATAAATATGGAAGAATCTCAAAAGGATACTTGAGAATTGTCCGGTGACACAATTATTGGGTGCCTCAATAAAAAACCACTTTCAGTGTCCTAGATTTCCACACTGTTAACTAGTCAAATGACATATTCTAGGAAATTTCGGTGGTAAATAAGACCCCACATTCGAGATCCACCATTAGAATCACCATGTTTAATCTTTCCCACATATAAACCCACAATTCCACTAAAATATAAATAAACTTTTGATAAATGAATTAGCATAGTAAAATGGTTTTCATACTCTATCACAGACCTGTCAGCACACTCAACCATGAAAAACACTATATCCTTGTCCTACAAGATCCACTCTGCATATAAAGGGTTAGTGAAAATAAAATTTATTTATTTCCACTCTAATCCATCAATCATATTTACTATCACCAAAGTGTCTCAATGTATTCTTCATGGTCCTTCTATCATAATGATGGAAAAATTTTCATTGATTTTATCATGTCTATCCAAGAACCCAACCTTGTGCTCCATTCTGCTCAACCATTCATCAGACTCATAATAAAAACTTGATTCTATAAATGGTATTGTCTTCTATAAAAGGAATTATTTAGAAAAAATCTTGATAATTACCCTATAAGGATCCACAACTAGAGCCTGATTGAGAACTATAGAGTTTTACCTATCTCAGAGCATGTATTGTGTTCACAATAACCTCAAACAGACTTAGTTCTAAAAGAGAATTCAATCAAATTGGTTTAGTAGAAGATTCCAAATAGATCAAATTTTCATATCTTCTCGACAAAATTTTTCTATACAATTTTAGTAGAGAAAAATAATACATCATATTAATAGATAAATAGTTCAACATGGGAAAATTTTCCCAACTAATAGATAAATAAGAGTTGGATTTCAATATAAAAAAATATAAATTAGGGAAAAAAATCAAATTGATCACCAAGATGCCTTTCCCTAACCACCACTAGTTGATTATGGTTTGTTGTGGTGAGAGCTGGCTATGCACTCAAAGATAACTAACTCCTATTTCTGGAAGGGATTTCACAATGCATAATGATTTCAAGACTAGAATCTCCACCCAAATATCTAATACCAATTTTCCACAAAACAACATAGGAACCATAGTAGCTAGATAAAAAATCTTGACTTAACAAATTGAAAGTGAATTCATTATCACCTTGGTTAAATTATAAGCACCTAGAATTTGGCACAAAGAAGATAGGAGAAAATTTTTCACAAAGAATATGGAACCAAGGAAATGAATTAGGATGAATATAAATTATATTAAACTAGTAGTAATGTATTTTATGACAAACATGTATAAAACCACAAGAATTATAACTATTTACCTGAAGAACAAGAAAATATACCCATTTCCCAATGGATGCATATCATCATGTCCACAGATCAATAGCTAGAACCATCTCCATATTGTGCATTAACCCTGATCAGACAGTGATGTAAATAATATTCAAACACAAAAATTCATAGGTAGGGTGTGACATAAAGATCCCAATTAGGTCTCTACAAGGATTCCATAATAGATGATAATATTAAATTAATTAAAGAAATCATTATTTTTAAAACGAACATGTTAGGAATTTCCATAACATAATCAAAAAAATCATGCAATAAATTTTATTATGTAGAAATAATTTATCAAATCCATTAACTTTTAATTTGATGGGATATTTCTAAATGAATAAACATTTCACAAATTAATGTGTAAATATATTTATGTTAAACACTTTATATAAATAAGTAGACACATAAATCAATTTAAAAGTATGGAATATATTCATTTGAAATACAAACAAGTGAGTAACATTGTCATATTAATAAGAATATACAATAGTTCTGGGATATAGTGACTCTAAAATTAAGGTGTTATAGAAATATATACGAATGTCCTTCTCAACTTAGGATAAAGAGGAATGATCAAAATATACTAAGGGATGTGATGTACTAATACTGTGATTTGGTACATTGTAAATCTTAATGCACCAACAAAATAACTCATTAACTAATTAAGGATTCCATGCTATCTTGTTAAAAACAACGATGTGAAATTTATATCAAGTAACATAAAAACCCAATTAGTCTCATTATCCATATCAAATATTCCAATTATTCATTTAAGAAAATAATGTTTTTTAGTAAAAAACATCCCCTTTTCCAAAATAGAACCAAATGGTTCCTATAAAAAAAATTTATAACCTTTTATAATATATGATTTTGAAATAAATTCTCAAATCTATTTCAAAATCCTATTTCACAAGTTAAATTCAAAATATTAATTCTTCACAATACTCTTTCAATTTCACAGTAAACCCCCAATTCAAAGGAATTATGGGGTTTTCAGAATTTTCCATCTAATACATTTTCAAAATTAAATTTGTTAATTGAATTGAATAAACATCTATCAAATCCCAATTTTAAATTTAAGAACTTATATATCATAATTTTATATAAACTCACCACCAATTAATTAGAATTGGGGGTTTCCCCAAATCTGGAAAAAAACATTTTTAAAACCAATTTCAATGAAAGTGGGTTTAAAAAAAATGAAATCAATTTATTAAAAAAAATTAAACTGAATATAATTCAAATGATTGAATGAAAATACTGTTGTTTAGGTTTAAGAAATATTGGGCATCATGACAGAACCACCTACCTTGATATTAAGGGTTCTCAAACATCAAACACAATTTAGTATTTTTCAATGAATAACAATGATTACATAATGATGGAAACAAGGAAAAAATGATGTTTGTAATCCAAAATAGGTGTATTAGACACACAATACACCATTAATATCCACATATCCCAGCAGAGGATTCAAGGGATTTCAAGAGAAAGAGATTGGGGGGTGAAAACTAACAGAGGTAAGATTGAACATCTTTCATCATGCTTTGATCCACTTTTGGGAGTGTTTTAAAAGAAAACATATCCACGAGAGATCAATGGAAGTTAGAAATAAATTATGGTTCATAATTGACCATCAAGGAACAAAATGGAAGCTTCAAATAATTTTAACCAAAATTTGGATTAATTAAAAACCTATCTTTATGGTTTCTTGGGTAGAGGCATAAGGTTTAGATAGTTCATGGGATAGTTTTGAGCCCATATTATATCATCTGAATGGTTACTTTTAAGATAGTGCATAGTTTTTAAACATTTTTTCTAAACCATGTAAAAGACCACTACCTTAGGCTGAGTGGGTTTCTATTGTGGGGAATATAATTTTGAAAAAAATTTGTGCAAACTATCCAAAAGCCCAAAAATTTCAGACACAGTAAATTTCAATGAAAAACAACCCAATATAAATCCAAACAGCATATTTATAAAAATAATGGGTTTAAGAATACCAAAAAATAGTAATATTATGTTAGATGAAGATAAAAACCCATTTTCCATTAAAATATATAATATAATTTTAAAAACATGTTTCCATGAAAAAACATAAAATAATCATCAAAACAAATTGGAATTTTTTTCATTAAAACACACAAAATAAACCTAATTTTTTTTTGAAAATATATTTTTCATATATAAAATAATCTTCAAATCATATTGAAGAATAAATTCCCAGAAAACACCTTAAAAAAGAATATTATTTGAAATCATTGATTTCATTTTATTTTAATCCATTTAAAGGGATATTTCAATATCATTTAAAACATTTTTTTTAAACATAAACTAATTTTTTAAATTAATTTATTTAAAAATAGTTTTAAGATCCATGAATTTCCAAAATATTAAAACAAATAATAAAAGGAATGTTTTAAACATTCCAAGGAATCATTAAAGGATGAATGATCACGATGGAGGATAAATCTATATATAATGATCATTTATTATATACCATTAAATGTTTAAAAAGGTTCCTCAATATGAAAATGAAACTTATATTAATAATGAAGAAAATTATTTAACGATAAAAAATGTAAAACAATTCATTTTATATTTCATATTATAATTTTATAATTTTTTAGAAATCATTTTTTTGAAAACATGGTTTTTAAAGAACACAAATTTATAACCAAAGAGAGAGATACTGTCATATTTTCATAATAGAAATTTCATAATTATCATTCATAAAAAAGTGTGAGAAAATGGTAATAATACCTAAAAATATCATGAATAAAAAAATGATAATACTATTTAATGGTTTTTTTAAGGTTGGATCATGAGGATTCATTAATGAAAACATAATCATAAACAATACTTATAATTGATATCATTGTTGCAATAAAATCCTACCACATGATGACATTGTATCACAATCAAACTGTAAGAAAATAAATTTAACTTAATAATAATATACCATATGATGATGTAAATTCAATAGATAACATATCAAATAAAAATTTATACACCACATCAAATAATATAGGTGAATAACATTACATGTTCACACTAAATGAAAATTGAGTCAAAATTACTTTAATGATTTCTTAAAATTTGAAAAATATCTAATAAAAGAAATATCATAAACGGTATAGGTGAATACAACTAAATTTATTTATAATAATCATATAATACATCCATCTGTAGTTTATACACCGCATATAAGAAACTCTAAGGTGAACATGGATTGTGTCTCTTAGAAAAAAAATGTGACGGGAAAACCATAACCTTAAATATTTAAAAACATCATATCTGTATAAACATCATGAATAATAATTATTTGGATATTATAAATCTACCATAGTACAATATTATAATATCTAATACCATATATTATTTGTTTTTCCTTTATATTACCCATTAATTGAATCCTTTAGTTTAATGTTACATTTCATGTAATATTCACTTTGTTTTTCATATATGTTTCGAAATTTAATTCAAGATACTCTTAATTAGATCATGATTTTATTATTTATGTAATTTAAAACATTTTATAAATTTCATACATAATGATTATATAAATATATATAATAATATATAAAATTTATTATGAAAAATGAAATACATTGTTCATGGAAATGGTAGGTCATATGCATACATGAACCATGTTTCCATTTTATTGTTGTATTAAAAGAAAAAAATAAAAAAATAATTAAAACACACACACACACACACAAACACACACACATATTAAAATTAAAAATTAATTATGTTTCTACATGTGTTATATAATTTTTTTAAATCCACCCGTAATTTATTCGATGTAATGTATGAAGGAATCACATCTCTTTGAGGGGGGCCTTCTCCACACATCCAAAAACAAATTTTTTTATTTATGAACAAAATAAATCCAATAAGAATGTTTTATATAAAAATTAAAGAAGAGAAAATAAATATTAAATATAGTATATATCATATAAAAATGTAGTGTAGATCATAATTTTAATCTGTTAGATGTGTTAACGTAAAAATGGAAAACATCATTTTGTGGGGTTGTAGATCATTGTACATATGAATGATAACTCTATTACCCATTAGAAATAAGTGTGTGTAATTTTAGTTATAATCATTACATTAAAAAATAATTACATTTATTGATAAAATGTTTTTATATAAATATGGAATTCGTAGTGTGTAGGGGTGGATAGTGAAAATTAAATGAATGATCTTGAGGATGGATATTACCTCAATTTTGTGTAACTCAACATAGTGATCACCAAAGAGATTATTTAGTTATATTTATTCCCAAAAAGTGGATTCAATTATTATGAAATTGATTTGGGTTCTTATTTTATTATAGGTTTGGTAGTCCAAAGGGATTGATATCTGTGAATGTTTGAGGTATGTGTGCAATTTTATAGTGATGGAGGGGCATTCTAGTGAATATTTTGAAAGGAAATTCCACCCACATTTTTTCATTTAATTTTTCTAAAAAAGAGGTCTATATTAGATAAAATTAATTATATGTTAAATATAAGGCCATAAATTCTATTTTGAACAAGTTTGTAGGTCATTTTGGTCCTTAAGATTTTAATTTAAACCTTTATTAAGCTATTTTTTATCATAAACATTGTAATTTATTTTATTCACATAAGTAATATATTTCAAAAATATTATTTAAATTATTAGATATTTTAATTTATTCTTATTAGAAATATTTAATTCATTTTTCAAAATTCAAATAACATAATTAGAAAAAATTAATTTGAAATTAATCTCACATGGGGGATCACAATGCGGGGTTTTAAAGGGAAAATGTTCAAAACATTGAAATATTTTTTCATATATAATATCAATTTGAAATTATTTAAAATGAAAAAAAATTGGATTATCTGATATGTATTTAATCCAGATACGCATTAAATTCAAACCAAAATATAATTTATCTTTTTAAATAAATTATATGAAAAAACATTTCGAATTAATTTTTTTTCATACTCATCAAAAAATAAATAATCTTTGAAACATATGAAGAATTTACTTAATACAAAATTTAATATTCCACTTTAAAAATTAATGATTATTTTTTCAAATTAAAAATATAATAGTTTGAAAAATTATATATAAATGGATTTTCAATTCATAGTAGGCAAGTTTTTCTTTTAGAAAAATACATTTTTTAAATATAAAATTAAATTTCATCTAATCTAATACATCTCTAATAAATTTTAATATTATCAAAAAAATATTTAATATAAAATATATAAATTTTATTCATAGCATTAATCAAAAAAATTTTGTTTTATTTATTGAGAAAATTTTTTTTTCATAGAAAAATATTTTTCTTAGAAACGTGTTTTATTTATTTTTGAATAGTTATCACATTATATTATAATAATAGGTTACCAATGGATATTGTTTATATCAAAGTGAAATCATATTTTCATAATTTATGTTATCATATCCGTAACATTCATTCCAATGACTAGGTGGTTGCACTAATAATATGTTATTAGTCATATTATTATTATACAGTGTTTTGATAAGAAATTATCCTTTCATTTAAAAAAAGCTATCTAAGGGACTCAATATTTTATGTAATACAAGGAAAACATAGTGTTGCGTGAATAGAAATATTATTTAAGTGATAAATATAGTAAATTATTACCTTGTTTTTCATATAATCCATGCCAATCATAGTGATTTTATATAAAAAACTATATTTTAGGTTGCATGATATGAAATAAAAAATAAAAAATAATAGATTAATTTGAAACAAATATTTCACTAAATCACAATGTATTATAGTTTTTAAAGATTTTATAATGGATATTTATTTTCGTTTATTTAAAATTTTCAATTATTCTGGTTTATTTGGATATATTATTTAAAATACAAATGATAGGATTATTTTTGGGGCCTATAGGATTTTGATGACATAACTGATGGATTAAATTATAATTTTTTTGAACCCAATTCCTAATTTAGTAAAGTAATTCATATAATTAATCTAAAAAATTATTTCTATGAGGTAAATGAATATTTTTTGTAACTTTCTGGGTAAATAAAGAAATATCAGATGTTCATATTTATTAATAATTTTGAACTAAATATTAATTTTACTTTAAAATGGTTTCTATGTTCGACGACGTACATGATACGATACAACAGGTTTCTTTGCAATCTTATGTTGCACACCAAAAATATAATAATATTATTTTAAATGGTATTTAATGCCTAGACATTTTTTTTCAGGAATTAATAGAACAAACTAAAATATTATTTTACATGTTTGTTAAATGTTTCTACATTTATCTAATAAAAGATAGAGACTTTAAATCTGAATGAATCTAATTTAATTTACAATGTTGATTTACCGCCTTTTAATGGGGAACCCTATTTAAATTTAGTTTTGGTAACTATTATATGTTCTATTTTACAAAATAAAATTTTCTTATTAGAATCGTGAAATCAAAATTTACTTTGGATGAAATTTTTGTATTTTTTTGATAAAATTCAATTTTTGAGGAATAATGAAAAATACAATATTTTAATTCAACAATTCCTTTTGATATAATTTATTTATATTGTTATGTTATCTTTCTAGGTAGTTTTAATGTGTAATTAGATTATATTTTTACAATTTAATCCAATGTTGGTCGTTATAATTAATTTCACTTTTAAATGGGACATAAATAAGTGTCAATCTTTTGATAGTTAATATTTCATAAAAAAACGTTTTGTTTTGCCAGCAGGAATTAATTTAAGATAAATTTTTTCCACTTATATGTTTTGAATTTGGGAAAATATATTAAATATTCGGAATTAGGTGTTCCACTTTTTTTAAATATGTATCTATTATTTAAAGGCATTATGAATATTTATTTCCGTAAAAATTTTATTTACTATGGTTAAAGGATAAATCTGATAAATAAGGGTAAAAAATATTAATATAATAGTATTATATTACTAAAACATGTGTCTTAATCCTATTGGTTGATACATATCCATCCATTGGCATCCATGGGTCCATTTTGGGACCTCATGGAGCCACTTAAGAGTGATAATGACACTTTATTTAAATTAACATAAATTAAATGCAAAAATGACAAAAACAAATATCATTTAGTAAATTATTTTTTACATATGGTTATATAAGTTATCATTTAGACTATAAATATTAATTAGAAAGATAAAAATATTTCCTATATTATTTTATTTTTAATTTTTCTAAATCAACTAAATTAAATTATTTATGACACAATAATGATTTAGTGTTTACATCATTAATAAATGATTTAAATAAATAAGATTAAAATGATTAAAAAAATATACAATACCTGTCCAATTTTTATTGGATGATTTTATTTTGACCCTGATTAATCTTATCCTCCACATTAATTATTTTTGGACCTTTCTATACTATAGATAAGTATATATTAAAATAATTGTTTCAAACATTCCTAAAGAGCCCCTCCTACCCCTTATAAAAGGACACCACTTCTAACCCATTACTCACACCTCTCAAGCCCCTTGGCTCAACCAAACTCAGCCCAAATAATCTATCAATATCCCTCTCTTCCATAAATAGGCCTTACCTTAGGTATAAGTCACTTCAAGAATTCCTTTTGGTACAAACCAAAGCGAGTTACTCGAATTAAAGGTGTTTAAAAAAACGGGTCAAGTAAGACATGAGGTAAAGCACTTCATCTCAATCTCCTTTTGTCACGACCCATCCTCGGGGCCCGATCTGCGACTACACCAAGACCGCCTTCCATAGGCCAGGGCCTGTAGACTAGCACCAAATGCATAATTCCCATAAAAAGGGAAATAATTACCATTAAAAAGTAAACAAATAAAATAGAGTACACAATTGAAAGTAAACACTAAGTATAACTGTATACAATAGAATGTGCTGAAAGGAATGGGGCTGGAAATACAAGCCCAAAAGTGAAGGACAGTACAACAGAAAAGCTCGTACAACTGCAGTAATGTAAAACAACAACTATTGAGTCGTCATTCGAGAATTTCACCTGAAGGGTGGGTACAGATGGCCTCCTCAGCACCCAGGTACAACTGTCCGCTCCATGTATGTCTCGCCAAGTGGTCAACCACCATGTACCGTCCAATTCCACAACACTCTACCTCGATCAGTAATGCCTGTCATCTATAACCAACACAACGATGTGTAGGCATTTCCTGTGAAGGGGTGCGTATAACGATACTCAGTAGGGACCCTGAGACCCCCCGAAGGTATCCCAGAATACACCAAGGATAAACAAAAAAAGGAAAGATACAATCACGAAGTATCAACCAACCCTACTTAGGTATATGACCATACTTATACCAAAGTTATCATTCTCAGTTCGGATGAAACTCTCGAGCCCAAGAACATCCCAATCAACAAAGGAAGTAATGTCAAACACATCGATGACAATGATTGAAAGCCAAGACTCAACTCACACAAGTATACATATTTTTTATAGAGGTATATATGATCAGATATAGTCACCAATTCATCTATGTTGTTGGACCCACATAGGACACAAGACAAGCTATGATGTCAGACCCACACAGGATAAAAGGCCAGCTACTCTGTCGGACCCACATAGGATACAAGTTAAGAGGTCATCGTCATCGAACCCACAGAGGAACCCAGTACGGTAGTCATCACTGTCGAACCCACAGAGGAGCCCAGTACAGTAGTCATCGTAGTCACTGCTAGATCTAGGATTCCCGCACACAGCACGCTCGAACCCCCGACTGTGTCGGGTTGCTGAGGGGAAATTTTGAAGCACCGATCTCATGCCTGTGTCCCTGCTCGAAGGTCCGGGACCTGAATTACAGGTCCCTTAACATATCCGTAGAGTAGCGTGAGAGGTCGGTGAACCTCATTGAATACTGAGCTACTGTCATACTGGCCTGCTACAGATGTAATAACTCATGAATCTGCATCGCACGAAGGGTGGCTGGAACAAACTCCTAGTAGAAGAGACTCTCGAATTATGTCCAAAGTAATGATGCGTCATCAAGCACCTGGATCATCATTCTCCACCATATGCCTACCACTATATGCAGGAGACTCATGACAAGGATCACCATGATGTCAGCTGATGTCCCTACCGTTATGAAAACTCTGACGACAGCCTCCAGCCCATCCTCAACTGCATGTGGGTCCGTCTCTCCCTAGAACATGGGTGGCCTATGTGGCTGGAACTCATGCAACACACTCATGCGGTGTGCACTCTCTGCTACTGGTACTGGTGGTGTTGGTTGACCAACACATAGTGGTACCGTAGGTGCCTCTGTTGTGATGGGGCCCTACACCAAGGCCTCGTCGCTCAGTGGGCTACCAACTCATACGTAACACAGAACCCTAACTGGATGCCTTCATGGGGCCATCCTAAAAAGAGACAGGTGCTCCATGGTTTAAAAACTATACCTTGTGAGCTGACACAAAGTAATTTCAATGAAATATTTTTAAAGCAAACACACGTGCAATCAGTATTTTCTTGCACTGAGTTCGGAAATCAGAGGTTAGGGTCCTGGTGTTTGGAAACGTTGGCCACCACACCAACACTGGACTCCCTGGAATGAAAACCACACTCAATAATCTTAACTATGTTTCTTCACAGAAAAGAAACAACAGAATCCTATGTTATATGGTATAATAGACTCCTCTGATACCAATTTGTCATGAAACATCCTCGGGTCCCGTGCCGTGACTACCCCAAGCCCGCCTTTCATAGTCCAGGGGCTGGTGACTAGAACCAAAGGCGTAATTCTCTAAAAAAAGTGAAGGAATTGTATTTTTACGGTAAACAAATACAAAAGAGTACAAAACTGAAAGTAAACACCAAGTAAAACTGTATACAAAAGAAAGTGCTGAAAGGAAAGGGGCCGGAAATACGAGCCCAACAGTAAAGTACAACACAACTGAAAATCTAGTACAACTGCAGTAAAGTAAAACATAAACTACTCAGTCATCCTCTAGGAATCACAACTCCAGGGTGGGTACAAATGGTCTCCTCATCACCTAGGTCCGTCCGTCAATTCCATTTACATATTACCAAGTGGTCCACCTTTGGGTACTGTTCAGCTCCACAACACCCTTCCTCGATCAGTGATGTCTGCCATCTGCAACCAACACAACGATGTACGGGCATTTCCCATGAAGGGGTGAGTATAACGATTCTTAGTGGGGACCCCGATACCCCCTAAAGTCTCCCAGAATACACGAAGGATAAACCACAAAAGGAAATATACAATCACAGTGTATCAACTAACCCAACTTATGTATATTCCCATAAATATACCTAAGTTATCAATCTCAGTTTGGCTCCAACTTTCGAGACCAAGCACAACCCAGTCCACACATGAAGTAAAGTCAAACACATCGGTGACATTGATTGAAAGTCAAGACTCAGCTCACACAGGTATACATCATTCATATAGCGATCGAGATGATCAGATGTAGTCACTGATTCATCTATGTTGTTGGACCCAAACAGGATACAAGACCAGCTAAGCTGTCACACCCACACAGGATACAAGACCAGCTACTCTGTCAGACCCACACAAGATAAAATTATAGAGGTCAATAATTTTGAACCCACACAGGATACAAGAACATTATTCATCACAGTCTAACCCATGGATGAAACTAGTACTATAGTCATCGCTGTCGAACCCACGGAGGATCCCATTACAGTAGTCGTCGCAGTCGCAACCAGCTCCAAGGTTCCCGCCCACAACATGCTCGATTTGGGAAGTGTCCACACCTCGGGAAACATGTTTGATACATAAAATATCACTAAGTCCATATTTGATGTATCCCAAAGTTTCGTATCATCAATAGAAACCCAACGCGACTGACAACATGTCAATCGGACACCCGGTCTGAAAGTTATTGGATTTTCCGTTCTAGGGGCCCAGTTGGAATTACGCTCATTCCAAACCCATACATTTTCCAAATTTGTCCAGAACTCACTTAGAGTATCGAAAAACTAAAGCCTCATCATGAGGATCACAGTGTCGTAGACGGTGCGTCGATCGGACACGCGATCCAGAAGTTATTCACTTTTATGTAAAATGTGCCCAGCCCGTCAAGCCTAGTGGGCTTGAGGGCGGCCCGACCCGGTTTGGCGGGTCCTACCCGACTCGGCGGGTCAGCCCAGCCCAGCGGAGCACGGCCTCCCAGGAACCCAGCCCTGTGGGTCCGACCCGGTGGGGCGCGACCCACCCACGGACCCGACCTGTGGTTGCGGGATGGTTCGACTCGCCCGGTGGCGCCGGGCGGCGCCCCCCTTCCTGATGCCCAGCCGGCCAGTTTTTTCGGTGCGAGCGGCCCGTACAGTGGGCCGTTATCTATCCCACATGGCACTTCTTGGTTTCGCGTCCTTCAACTCGGCCGACAGGCGACCAGATGGTTCGCCCTCTGAAGCAGCCCGCAGAAGCGGGTCATGGTTCCTCCGCATCGCGTTGCCAAGAGGAGCTGTGGTTCTCTAGCCTGGCGGATTTACCTGGCCTATTCTTCCTAAGCGGCCCGTAGTTTCGGGCCCCAGTTTTCTTATATGAGGCTAGTGTGTGGCCTCCGCCTCCGGTCTCCACCACCTCATGTCCTCGTCGTCTATGGTCGCCACCGAATAAAATAATCAAGATCCAACGGAGGGTCGTCAGGCCATGTTCGTTCGGCACACGCCCTCCACGTTAGGTGATATCAAATGGCCAAAGTCAATCCAATACATTCATCAAGAATGAGGTATAATTTAATTCATTTAAAATTATACAAAACCCCCTACCTTGATTCCGATGTTTTCTTGTCGTGTAGCAGAAAAAGAATCCAATGTTGAAATCGATTCATTGACGTCGGGGTGCTTTCGAGGAGGAAGAGTAGTTGACGTTCCTCGGGGGTGGTGTCTTCTCCCTTGACATGGAGGAAGAACAAAGGGATATGGAGTTCATTTTGGTGTCGCCTTCTTTCTTTCCCTGGTTGAAGAAGTGGAGAATTTTCTTCATGTCCTTCGAGTCATGGAGCATTCTACGCATTCTTCGTCGAGAGATTATGTCGTTCTTCATGTGAAGAACCCACCATTACAATTCTCCCAAAACGCTCCCAAAACAAGAAGTGGAAACCCAAAATAATATGTTAGGCTATTATTTTATCCTCACGTGATTTTCAAATTATTACAAAAATTAGAGGAGCCAAAATTAATTGTTCATTAATTGAATGTGTGTTGTAACATTCATGAGAGGGCGTGGAATGTGGAGAGTTTAAAATAAAAGAGGAGAGGTGGAGAGTTTAGGAGTTAAGGGGGGGGGGGGTTCAAAGAGTTTAAGGGAAGTTGAAGGGTTAGATGCATGTGTGTGCATCTCCACATGTCATCCTCTAGTGAGAGGATATGTGGGTGTGGGATCCACCAACAACCTCCCTTTGGAGATAATAACCACCTACAAAACAAAATTTTGAAACACAACAATTTTATTTAATTTATTATGAATCCCCAAAATATAACTTCTAATCACTATGGTAAATGTCCCCTTCGGCGAATACCGGAACTTTGTGTTCATCAGTGTCCTCAGTTTTCAATTCTGGGAATCAGTTTAAAAGATATAAAATCCCGCTTGTACGTCTACTAAACATACCCAAACAAAACATTAGAAAATTATTTCTGGCACACTGGGCCTCGGAATCATGTTCCATCAGAAACTGCAGACTCAAAAAATTCCAAAGAATTGAATAAAAAAATATCTTTAAAATTATTGTGTCTTTACACCTTTCATTGTGAATTTTTTGTTTTAATACATGACTTTATTTTATTCATTGTATAAACACCGTTGAATTTTGATTTCATTCAAAGGGAATCTTTTTCTATTAATCATTTTACTAAATGAAAAAAAAAATTTACCTTTTAATGTAAGTAGTGACAACGACCTTCATCTGCCCTGAGTATTATTTGATCTTTGGCTTCCTTAACAAGAAGTCATTTTTTATATGAAAATAAATAACATATAATCTTTTATATAATTTGGCATTGAAAATGGTTTTGGTGAAGTATTTGTTATGTCAATATATTGAAGTGATATATTGTGATAGAAATGTGGAAATGTTTTCATTTCTTTATATTTGTTTTATGTGCAAGGATTTGAAAATGATACTGGTACATTTGATGGGTGTTTATGTGATAAACCAACTGACTGGTGGTGCTGTGATAAACCAGGATGAGTGATTACGTTATAACCTCAAAGACATTGGGTATGGAAGTCGGCTGTATGGCTATTCCATTTAGTGATATGTGTGGAAGTCAACTCTATGGTTATTCCATTTAAGTATGTTTAAATCCCAAGTTAACTTTATATGTTATGTGTTCTTTATATGGGTTTTATGGTAATAATTTTGTTATAAAAGGGTAAGCAATGATATTTTATTCCGTGAAGAGTATTTAATACATCATAAATATGAAAAGTATTACTTATCATAAAGTATTCATGGTTTTCTTGTTGTTTTTAAAAACAAATACTTTTCTTTCTTTGTGTATCCCTAATTTAGCTTTCAATACTCATCCCACGTTTTTGAAATGTTTTTCACTGGACATAATGTGGAATAGGGTCAAGGATGGGATCAAGGATAAGTCATGCTATCTAAAACATTGAAATAGACCTGAATATTTTTCAATATTTTTTTGAGAAAAAATGGAAACTGGGTAGATGTATGTAATATTCATGTTATTATGTATATTTTATGACTTAATTATCTAAATATCTAAACATTAAAAGACATTCAATGTGAATTATTATCTTAATTCAATAATATGGAATTTTTATGGTCAGGTCCTAATAGTTGGAATCAAATTTTGTTATATATAACATTATAGGTTAGGGTATTGTTAAATTAATATCCATAAATTAATTTCTGTTAATATTGAAATGATAGCATTTACATATTACCATGTTTCTTCGACTAAGTTATTTTTGTGTTCATAATGGTTTTCCACAGAGTAAACATGGTAGCTATGTTGGGACTACATTAAGAGGAAGATTACCTTTCAAATTAGCAACCTGAGATGGTCGGAATCAGAATAGAATAGTTTGTTACAATTATGGAACAAGTGACTCGGGCTATAAATAATGGTGGTATCCATGCATGAGATTCGCCAGATCAATCATAGAGGATCACTTTAGTGGTGAAACATTTCATGAGGAAACATCTCCCATCATTCAGAGGATCATCTGACCTTGTGCTAGTTGAATGGTAGATTAGTGGACTGGAGAAATTTTTTGATGTCATGGGGTGTTCAAAACATCAAAATGTTAGTCTGGTTGTTTAATGTTTTGAAGGTGAAGCTAATCAGTGGTGGCCGATGATGAAAATATCACAGATAGTGAGGAGATTGATTCTCTTGATTGGGATGAATTCAAAGGTATTTTACTTGAGAAATATTTTCCTAATGTTTTCTGATATAGGATGGGAAAAATTATTGTAATTGAGGTAGGTGGGTGAATCGGTCACTGTTTATGAAGAATTGTTCACTCAACTGGCTAGGTATTCTCAAAATTTCATCTGAGATCTTGATAGTAAGATAAATTTATTTTACTTAGTTCTGAAGTTGTGATATCGAAGTGAATTAGCCTCTTGTGAGTTCAAAAGTTTTGAAACAACTTGTTCAATGTGAAGAGATGGTGGAAATGGAGTTTGTTGATGATCTGGTGTTCTTTTAAAAACAACAGAATAAGAGGTCTAGTTGGTAGGAAAAGGAAAAGAATTCATAAATAATCCTGGAGGTAAGAAAAATAAATATTAATCTTGTGATAAGTGTGGTAAAAAGGATCTTGTATAATGTTTATCAAAGTCTTGAAAGTGCTTCTGGTGCGGTAATTTTTTTCATATTACTCATAATTGTACTGAAGATGATCAAGCAGGAAGTGAGAATCTAACATTAATATTTCTAAATGAATGAACATTTCACAGATTATTGTGTAAATATATTTATGTTAAACACTGTATATGAATTAGTAGACACATAAATCAATTTAAAAGTATGGAATATATTCATTTGAAATGAAAAAAAGTGAGTAACATTGTCATATTAATAAGAATATATAATAGTTCTGGGATATAGTGACTCTAAAATGAAGGTGATATAGAAATATGTACGAATGTCTTTCTCATCTTAGGAAAAAGAGGAATCATCAAAATATACTAAGGGATGTGATGTACTGATACTGTGATTTGGTACATTGTAAATCATAATGCACCAACAAAATAACTCACTAACTAACATAGGATTCCATGCTATCTAGTTAAAAACAACGATGTGAAATTTATTTCAAGTAACATAAAAACCCAATTAATCTCATTATCCATATCAAATATTCCAATTATTCATTTAAGAAAATAATTTTTTTAATAAAAAAGATCCCCTTTTCCAAAATAGAACCAAATGGTTCCTATAAAAACAATTTTTATAACCTTTTATAATATATGATTTTTAAATAAATTCTCAAATCTATTTAAAAATCCTATTTCACAAGATAAATTCAAAATATTAATTCTTCACAATACTCTATCAATTTCACAGTAAACCACCAATTCAATGGAATTATGGGGTTTTCAGAATTTTCCATCTAACAAATTTTCAAAATTAAATTTGTAAATTGATTTGAATAAACATCTATCAAATCCCAAATTAAAATTTAAGAACATAAATATCATAATTTTATATAAATTCACCACCAATTAATTATAATAGGGTGTTTCCCCAAATCAGGCAAAAATCATTTTTAAAACCAATTTCAATGAAAGTGGGATTTTAAAAAATTGAAATCAATTTATTAAAAATTATTAAATTGAATATAATTCAAATGATTGAATGAAAATTCTGTTGTTTAGGGTTAGAGAATATTGGGCATCATGACAGAACCACCTACCTTGATATAAAGGGATCTCAAACACCAAACACAAATTAGTATTTTTCAATGAATAACAATGATTACATAATGATGAAAACAAGGAAAAAATGATGTTTCTAATCCAAAATTGTTGTAT
The DNA here is from genome assembly GCA_963277665.1 of Viscum album. NCBI lineage: Eukaryota > Viridiplantae > Streptophyta > Magnoliopsida > Santalales > Viscaceae > Viscum > Viscum album. The sequence continues at coordinate 1,311,147,400 of OY728126.1, read as the reverse complement.
TATACCAACAATACATCATGAATATCCACATATCCCAGCATAGTATTCAAGGTATTTCAAGAGAAAGAGATTGGGGGGGAGAAAACTAATCGGGGTAAGATTGAACATCTTTCATCGTGCTTTGATTCACTTTTGGGACTGTTTTAAAAGAAAACTTATCCACAAGAGATCAATGGAAGGTAGAAATCAATTATGGGTCATAATTGACCATCAAGGAAAAAAATGGATGTTTCACATAATTTTAACCAATATTCGGATTAATTAAAAACCTATCTTCATGGTTTCTTGGGGAGAGGCATAAGGTTTAGATAGTTCATGAGATAGTTTTGAGCCCATATTATATCATCTGAATGGTTACTTTTAAGATAGTGCATAGTTTTTAAACCTTTTTCTAACCATGTAAAATAACACTACCTTAGGTTGAGTGGGTTTCTATTGTGGGGAACACAATTTTGAAAAAAATGTGTGCAAACCATCCAAAAGCCCAAAAATTTCAGACGCAATAAATGTCAATGAAAAACAACCCAATATAAATCCCAACAGAATATTTATAAAAATAAGGGGTTTAAGAATACCAAAAAATATTAATATTATGTTAGATGAAGATAAAAACCCATTTTCCATTAAAATATATAATATAATTTTAAAAACATGTTTCTATGAAAAAACATAAAATAATCATCAAAACACATTGGAATTTTTTTTCATTAAAACACACAAAATAAACCTAATTTTTTTTTTGAAAATAAATTTTTCATATATAAAATAATCTTGAAATCATATGTAAGAATACATTCCCTGAAAACACCTTCAAAACAAAAAAATATTATTTGAAATCATTGATTTCATTTTATTTTAATCCATTTAAAGGGATATTTCAATATCATTTAAAACAGTTTTTTTAATCATAAACTCATTTTTTAAATTAATTTGTTAAAAAATATTTTTAAGGGACATGAATTTCTAAAATATGAAAACAAATAATAAAAGGAATGTTGTAAACATTCCAAGGAATCATTAAAGGATGAATAATCACGATTGAGGATAAATATATATATAATGATCATTTATTATGTACCATTAAATGTTTAAAAAGGTTCCTCAATAAGAAAAGGAAATAAATATTAATTATGAAGAAAATTATTTAAAGATAAAAAATGTTAAAAAATTCATTTTATATTTCATATTATAATATTATAATTTTTTACAAAACATTTTTTTGAAAACATGGTTTTGAATGAATACAAATTTCTAACCAAAGAGAGAGATACTGTCATATTTTCATAATAGAAATTTCATAATCATCATTCATAAAAAAGTGTGAGAAAATGGTAATAATACCTAAACATATCATGACTAAACATATGATAATGATATTTAATGGTTTTTTTAAGGATGGATCATAAGGATTCATCAATGAAAACATAATCATAAACAATCGTTATAATTGATATCATTGTTGCAATAAAATCCTACCACATGATGACATTGTATCATAATCAAAATGTAAGAAAATAAATTTAACTTAATCATAATATACCATATAATGATGTAAATTCAATAGATAACATATCAAATGAAAATTTATACACCACATCAAATAATATAGGTGAATAACATTGCATGTTCACACTGAAGGAAAATTGAGTCAAAATTACTTTAACGGTTTCTTAAAATTTGAAAAGTATCTAATAAAAGAAATATCATAAACATTATAGGTGAATACCACTAAATTTATTTATAATAATCATATTATACATCTATCTGTAGTTTATACACCACATATAAGAAACTCTAAGGTGAACATGGATTGTGTCTCTCAGAAAAAAATTTGACGGGAAAACCATAACCTTAAATATATAAAAACATCATATCTGTATAAAATTCTTGAATAATAAATATTTGGATATTATAAATCTACCATTGTACAATATTATAATATCTAATACCATATATTATTATTTTTTCCTTTATATTACCCATTAATTGAATCCTTTAGTTTAATGTTACATTTCATGTAATATTCACTTTTTTTTCATATATGTTTCGAAATTTAATTCAATATACTCTTAATTAGATCATGATTTTATTATTTATGTAATTTAAAACATTATATAAATTTCATAAATAATCATTATAGAAATATATATAACAATCTATAAAATTTATTATGAAAAATGAAATACATTGTTCATGGAAATGGTAGGTCATATGAATACTTGAACCTTGTTTCCATTTTATTGTTGTATTGAAAGAAAAAAAACAAAAAAAAACACACAAACACACATATATATTAAAATTAAAATTTAATTATTTTTTGATATGTGTTATATAATTTTTTTAAATCCACCCGTAATATATTCCATGTAATGTATGAAGGAATCACATCTCTTTGAGGGGGGGGGGGGGGCTTCTCCACACATCCAAAAAAAATCGTATTTATGAGAAAAATAAATCCAAAAATAATGTTTTATATAAAAATTTCATAAGATAAAATAAATATTAAATATAGTATATATCATATAAAAATGTAGTGTAGATCATAATTTTCATCTGTTAGATGTGTTAACATAAAAATGGCCAACATCATTTTCTGGGGTTGTAGATCATTGTACATATGAATGATAACTCTATTACCCATTAGAAATAAATGTGTGTTATTTTAGTTATAATCATTACATTAAAAAATAATTACATTTATTGATAAAATGTTATTATATAAATATGGAATTCGTAGTGTGTAGGGGTGGATAGTGGAAATTAAATGAATGAGCTTGAGGATGGATATTACCTCTATTTTGTTTAACTCAACATAGTGATCACCAAAGAGATTATTTAGATATATTTATTCCCAAAAAGTGGATTCAATTATTATGAAATTGATTTGGGTTCTTATTTTATTATAGGTTTGGTAGTCCAAAGGGATTGAGATCTGTGAAAGTTGGAGGTATGTATGCAAATTTATAGTGAAGGAGGGGCATTCTAGTGAATATTTTGAAAGGAAATTCCACCCACATTTTTTTCATTTAATTTTTCTAAAAAAGTGGTCTATATTAGATAAAATGAATTATATGTTAAATATATGGCCATAAATTCTATTTTGAACAAGTTTGTAGGTCATTTTGGTCCTTAAGATTAAAATTTAATCCTTTATTAAAATATTTTTTATCTTAAACATTGTAATTTATTTTATTCACTTCAGTAATATATTTCAAAAATATTATTTAAATTATTAGATATTTTAAATTATTCTTATTACAAATATTCAATCCATTTTTCAGAATTCAAATAACATAATTAGAAAAAATTAATTTGAAATTAATCTCACATAGGGGATCACAATGCGGGGTTTTAAAGGGAAAATGATCAAAAATTTGAAATATTTTTTCATATATAATATCAATTTGAAATTATTTAAAATGAAATATATTGGATTATCTGATGTATATTTAATCTAGATACACATTAAATTCAAACCAAAATATAATTTATCTTTTTGAATAAATGATTTAAAAAAATTGAATTAATTTTTTTTCATACTCATCAAAAAATGAATCATCTTTGAAACATATGAAGAATTTACATAATAAAAAATTTAATATTCCACTTAAAAAATTAATGATTATTTTTTCAAATTATAAATATAATAGTTTGAAAAATTATATATAAATATATTTTTAATTCATAGCCGGCAAATTTTTCTTTTAGAAAAATACATTTTTTAAATATAAAATTAAATTTCATCTAATCTAATACATCTCTAATAAATTTAAAGATTATCAAAATAATATTTAATATAAAATATATAAATTTTATTCATAGCATTAATCAAAAAAAAATTGTTTAATTTATTGAGAAATTTTTTTTTCATAGAAAAATATTTTTCTTAGAAACGTGTTTTATTTATTTTTGAATAGTTATCACATTATATTATAATAAACGGTTACCAATGGATAAATTTTATACCAAAGTGAAATCATTTTTTCATAATGTATGTTATCATATCAGTAACATTCATTCCAATGACTAGGTGGTTGCACTAATAATATGTTATTAGTCATATTATTATTATACAATGTTTTGATAAGAAATCATCCATTCATTTAAAAGAAGCTATCTAAGGGACTCAATATTTTATGTAATACAAGGAAAACATAGTGTTGTGTGTATAGAAATATTATTTAAGTGATAAATATAGTGAATTATTAACTAGTTTTTCATATAATCCATGCCAATCATAGTGATTTTATATAAAAAACTATGTTCTATATTGCATGATATGAAAAAAATAAAAAATAATAGATTAATTCGAAACAAGTATTTCACTAAATCCCAAGGTATTATAGTTTTTAAAGATTTCATAATGGATATTTATTTTCATTAATTTAAAATTTTCAATTATTCTGGTTTATTTGGATAGATTATTTAAAATACAAATCATAGGATTATTTTTGGGGCCTATAGGATTTTGATGACATAACTGATTGATTAAATTATAATTTTTTTGAACAAAATTCCTAATTTAGTAATGTATTTCATATAATTAATCTAAAAAATTATTTCTATTAGGTAAATGAATATTTTTTGTAACATTCTAGGTAAATAAACAAATATGGGATGTTCATATATCTTAATAATTTTGAATTAAATATTAATTTTACTTTAAAATGGTTTCTATGTTCGACGGCGTACATGATACACAACAAGGGGTTTCTTTGAAATCTTATGTTGCACACCAAAAATATAATAATATTATTTTAAATTGTAGTTAACGCCTACACATTTTTTTGCATGAATTAATAGAACAAACTAAAATATGATTTTACATGTTTGTTAAATGTTTCTACATTTATCTAATAAAATTTAGAGACATTAAATCTGAATGAATCTAATTTACTTTACAATGTTGATTTACCACCTTTTAATGAGGAACCCAATTTAAATCTAGTTTTGGTAACTATTATATGTTCTATTTGACAAAAAAATATTTTCTATTAGAATTGTGAAATTTAAATTTACTTTGGATGTAATTTTGGTATTTTTTTGATAAATTTCAATTTTTGAGGAATATTGAAAAATACAATATTTTAATTTAAAAATGAATTTTGATATAATTTATTTATATTGTTATGTTATCTTTTTAGTTAGTTTTAATGTGTAATTATATTATATTTTTACCATTTAATCCAATGTTGGTCGTTAGAATTTATTTCACTTTTAAATGGGACATAAATAAATGTCAATCTTTTGATAGTTAATATTTCATAAAAAACCTTTTGTTTTTCCAGCAGGAATTAATTTAAAATAAATTTTTTCCACTTATATGTTATGAATTTGGGAAAATATATTACATATTTGGAATTAGGTGTTCCAATTTTTTTAAATATGTATCTTTTATTTATAGGCATTATGAATATTTATTTCCGTAAAAATTTTATTTACCATGGTTTAAGGATAAATCTGATAAATAAGGTTAAAAAAATATTAATATAATAATATTATATTACTAAAAAATGTTTCTTAATCCTATTGGTTGATACATATCCGACCATGGGCATCCATGGGTCCATTTTGGGACCACATGGAGCCACTTAAGAGTGATAATGACAGTTTATTTAAATTAACATAAATTAAAGGCAAAAATGACAAAAAAAATATCAGTTAGTAAATTAATTTTTACATATGTTTATATAAGTTATCATTTAGACTATACATATTAATTTGAAAGATAAAAATATTTCCTACATTATGTTAATTTTAATTTTTTGACATCAACTAAATTAAATTATTTATGACACAATAATGATGTAGTGTTTACATCATTAATAAATGATTTAAATAAATAAGATTAAAAAGATTAAAAAAAATATACAATACGTGTCCAATTTTTTTTGGATGATTTTATTTTGACCATGAATAATCGTATCCTCTACATTAATTATTTTTGGACCTTTCTATACTAAAGATAAGTTTATAATAAAATAATTGTTTCAAACTTTCCTAAAGAGCCCCTCTTACCCCTTATAAAAGGACACCACTTCTGACCCATTACTCACACCTCTCAAGCCCCTTGGCTCAAACAACCTCAGCCCAAATAATCTATCGATATCCCTCTCTTCCACAAATATGCCTTACCTTAGGTATAAGTCACTTCAAGAAGTCCTTTTGGTACAAGCCAAAGGGAGTTACTCTAAGTAAAGGAGTTTAAAAAACAAACGGGTCAAGTAAGACATGAGGTAAAGCACTTCATCTCAATCTCCTTTTGTGACGACACATCCTGCGGGCCCGAGCTGTGACTACCCCAAGACCGCCTTCCATAGGCCAGGGGCTGGTGACTAGCACCAAATGCATAATTCCCAATAAATAGGGAAAGAATTACCATTAAAAAGAAAAAAAATACAATAGAGTACACAAATGAAAGTAAACACTAAGTATAACTGTATACAATAGAATGTGCTGAAAGGAATGGGGCCGGAAATACAGGCCCAAAAGTGAAGGACAGTACAACAGAAAATCTTATACAACTGCAGTAATGTAAAACAACAAATACTGAGTCGTCCTCCAAGAATTTCACCTGAAGGGTGGGTACAGATGACCTCCTCAGCACCCAAGTACATCTCTCAGCTCCGTGTGTGTCTCGCCAAGTGGTCTACCTCCATGTACCGTCCAACTCCCCAACACTCGCCCTCGATCAGTGATGTCCATCATCTATAACCAACACAATGATGTGCAGACATTTCCTGTGAAGGGGTGAGTATAACGACACTCAGTAGGGACCTTGAGACCCCCCGAAGGTGTCCTAGAATCCACGAAGGATAAACAAAAAAAGGAGAGATACAATCACGAAGTATCAACCAACGCCACTTAGGTATATGACCATAAATATACCTAAGTTATCAATCTCAGTTCGGATGCAACTCTCGAGCCCAAGCACAACCCAGTCAACAAGGGAAGTAATGTCAAACACATCGATGACAACGATTGAAAGCCAAGAATCAACTCACACAGGTATACATATTTTTTATTGAGATAGATATGATCAGATGTAGTCACTGATTCATCTATGCTATTGGACCCACATCAGGTACAAGACAAGCTATGATATCATACCCACACAGGATACAAGGCCAACTACTCTGTCAGACCCACACCGGATACAAGTACAGAGGTCATCGTCATCGAACCCACAGTGGAACCCAGTATAGTAGTCATCACTGTCGAACCCACGGAGGATCCCAGTACAGTAGTCATCGTAGTCACTTCTAGCTCTAGGATTCCCGCACACAGCACGCTTGAACCCCCGACTGTGTCGGGATGCTAAGGGAAAATTTCGAAGCACCGATCTCATGCCTGAGTCGCTGCTCGAAGGTCCGGGCCCGGAAGTACGAGTCCCATACCATATCTGTAGAGTAGCGTGAGAGTTTGGTGAACCTCACTGAGTACTGAGCTACAGTCATACTGGCCTACTACAGATGTAGTAACTCATGAATCTGCATCGCACGAAGGGTGGCTGGAACAAACTCCGAGAAGAAGAGACTCTCGAATTATGTCCAATGAAATGATGCCTCATCAAGAACCTGGATCATCATTCTCCCCCATCTTCCTGTCACTACATGCAGGATACTCATGACAAGGATCACCATGATGTCGGCTGCTGTCCCTACCATTATGAAAACTCTGATGACAACCTCCAGCCCATCCTCAACTGCCTGTGGGTCCGTCTGTCCCTAGAACCTGGGTGTCCTGTGTCACTAGAACTCGTGCAACACACTCATGCGGTGTGCACTCTCTGCTACTGGGGCTGGTGGTATCGGTTGCCCAACAGATAGTGGTATTGCTGGTGCCTCTGTTGTGATAGGGCACATCTCCGAGGCCTCGTCGCTCTGTGGGCTGCCATCTCATACGTAACACAGAACCCTAACTGGCTGCCTTCATGGGGCCATCCTGAAAAAATATAGGTGATCCATGGTTTAAACACTATTCCTTGTGCGCTGACACAAATTAATTTCAAATAAATCTTTTTAAAGAAAACACACATGCAATCTTTGTTTTCTTGCACTTAGTTCAAAAATCAGAGGTTAGGGTCTTGGTGTATGGATACATTGGCTGCCGCACTAACACTGGACTCCCTGGATTGAAAACCACACTCAATAATATTAACTTTGTTTCTTCACAGAAAAGAAAGATCAGAACCCTATGTTCTATGTTAGAAACGACTCCTCTAATACCAATTTGTCATGACACGTTCTCAGGTCCCGTGCCGTGACTACCTCAGGCCCGCCTTTCATAGGTCAGGGGCTGGTGACTAGAACCAACGGCATAATTCTATATAAAAAGTGAAGAAATTGTCTTTTTAAAGTAAAAAAATACAACAGAGTACACAACTGAAAGTAAACACCAAGTAAAACTGTATAAAAAAGAAAGTGCTGAAAGAAAAGGGGCCAGAAATACCAGCCCAACAGTAAAGTACAAAACAAATGAAAAGATAGTACAACTACAGTAAAGTAAAATATAAACTACTCATTCATCCTCTGGGAATCACAACTCCAGGGTGGGTACAGATGGCCTCCTCAGCACCTAGGTCCATTTGTCAATTCCGTTTACATATCACCAAGTGGTCCACCTTCGGGTACTGTTCAGCTCGACAACACCCTGCCTCGATCAGTGCTGTCTGTCATTTGCAACCAACACAACGATGTACGGGCATTACCCATGAAGGGGTGAGTATAAAGATTCTTATTAGGGACCTCGAGACCCATGATGGACTCCTAGAATACACGAAGGATAATCCACAAAAGGAAATATACAATAACAATGTATCAAATAACCCTACTTATGAATATTCCCATAAATATACCTCAGTTATCAATCTCAGTTTGGCTCCAACTCTCGATCCCAAGCACAACCCAGTCCACACATGAAGTAAAGTCAAACACATCAGTGACATTGATTGAAATTCAAGACTCATCTCACACAGGTATAAATATTTCGTATAGCGATCGAGATGATCTGATGTAGTCACTAATTAATCTATGTTGTCGGACCCAAACATGATACAACACCAGCTAAGTTGTCAGACCCACACAGGATACAAGACCAGCTACTCTGTCAGACCCACAAAGGATAAAATTATAGAGGTCAATAATTTTGAACCCACATAGGATACAAGAACAGTATTAATTTCTTTCTATACCATGGATGAAACCAGTACTGTAGTCATTGTTGTCAAACCCACGGAGGATCCCATTAGAGTAGTCATCGCAGTCACAACCAGCTCTAGGGTTCCTGCCCACAGCACGCTCGATTCGGGAAGTGTCCACACTTTAGGCAACGTTATTGATACATAAAATATCAGGAAGTCCATATTTTATGTATTCCGAAGTTCCGTAACATCAAAAGAAACCCAACGCGACTGACAGCATGTCAATCGGACACCCGGTCTCGAAGTTATTAGATTTTATGTTCTAGGGGCCTGGTTGGAATTACGCTCGTTCAAAACACATCCATTTTAGAAATTTTTCCAGAAATCAATTAGGGTATCGAAAAAGTACAGCCTCATCGTGAGGATCGCAGTATCGTAGACGGTGCGTCGATCAGACACGCGATCTAGAAGTTATTCACTTTCATGTAAAACGTGGCCAGCCCGTCAATCCTAGTGGGCTAGAGGGCGGCCCGACCCGGTTTGGCGGGTCCTACCCGGATCAGCTGGTCGGCCCAGCCCAGCGGAGCACGGCCACCCAAGAACCCGGCCCTGTGGGTCCGACCCGGTGGGGCGCGACCCACCCACGGACCCGGCTTACGGTTGCGGGTTGGTTCGACTCGTCCGGTGGCGCCGGGTGGCGCACCCCATCCTGATGCCCAGCCGGCTGGTTTGTTCGGTGCGATCGGCCCATACAGTGGGCCTCTATTTCTCCCACGCATCACTTATTGGGGTCGCGGCCTTCAACCAGGCCTACAGGCGGCCGGATGGTTCTCCCACTGAAGCGGCCCACGGAAGCGGGTCGTGGTTCCTCCGCATCGCGTTGCCAAGAGGATCTGTGGTTCTCTAGCCTGGTGGATTTACCTGGCCTATTATTCCTGAGCGGCCTATAGTTTCGGGCCCCAGTTTTCTTATACACGGCTAGTGCGTGGACTCCGCCTCCGGTCTCCACCGCCTATTGTCGTCGTCGTCTATGGTCGCCACCGAAAAAAATAATCAAGATCCAACGGAGGGTCGTCGGGCCATGTTCGTTCAGCACAAGCCCTCCGCATTAGGTGATATCAAATGGCCAAAGACAATCCAATACATTCATCAAGAATGAGGTATAATTGAATTCATTTAAATTTATACAAAACCCCCAACCTTGATTCTGATGTTTTCTTGTCATGTCATGGAAAAAGAATCCGAAGACGAAATTGATTCGTTGACGTCCGGGTGCTTTCGAGGAGGAAGAGTAGTTGACGTTCCTCGTGGGTGGTGTCTTCTCCCTTGACATGGAGGAAGAAAAAAGAGATATGGAGTTCATTTTGGTGTCGCCTTCTTTCTTTCCCTGGTTGAAGAAGTGGAGAATTTGCTTCACGTCCTTCGAGTTATGGAGCGTTCATCGCATTCTTCGTCGAGAGAGTATGTCGTTCTTCATGTGAAGAACCCACCCCCTACAATTCTCCCAAAACTCTCCCAAAACAACAAGTGGAATCCCAAAATAATTTCTTAGGCTATTATTTTATCCTCACATGATTTTCAAATTATTTAAAAAATTAGAGGAGCCAAAATTAATTGTTCATTAATTGAAAGTGTGTTGTAACATTCATGAGAGGGCGTGGAATGTGGAGAGTTTAAAATAAAAGAGGAGAGGTTGAGAGTTTAGGAGTTAACGGGGGGGGGGGGGGGGTTCAAATAGGTTAAGGGAAGTTGAAGGGTTAGATGCACGTGTGTGCATCTCCACATGCCATCCTCCAGTGGGAGGTTATGTGGGTGTGGGCCCCACCACCAACCTCCCTTTGGAGATAATAACCACCTACAAAACAAAATTTTGTAACTCATCAATTTTATTTAATTTATTATGAATCCCCATAATATAGCTTCTACTCTCGACCAAAAGCAACTACGGTAAATGTCCCCTTCGGCGAATACCGGAACTTCGTGTTCATTAGTGTCCTCAGTTTTCAATTCCGGGAATCAGTTTAAAAGATATAAAATCCTGCTTGTACGTCTACTGAACGTACCCAAACAAAACATTAGAAAATTATTTCGGGCACACTGGGCCTCGGAATCATGTGCCATCAGAAACTGCAGACTCAAAAAATTCCAAATATTTGAATAAAAAAATTTCTTTAAAATTATTGTGTCTTTACACCTTTCATTGGGAATTTTTTGTTTTAATACATGACATTATTTTATGCTCTGTATAAACAGCATTGAATTTTGATTTCATTCAATGGGAATCTTTTTCTATTAATCGTTTTACGAAATGAAAAAAAATTTACCTTTTAATGTAATCAGTGACAACGACCTTCATCTGCCATGGGTATTATTTGATCTTTGGCTTCCTTAATAACAAGTCATTTTTTTAAAATGAAAATAAATAACATATACTCTTTTATTTAATTTGGCATTGAAAAAGGTTTTGATGAAGGATTTGTTATGTCAATATATTGAAGTGATATATTGTGATTGAAATGTGGAAATGTTTTCATTTCTTTATATTTGTCGTATGTTCTAGGATTTTAAAATGTTACTGGTACATTTGATGGGTGTTTTTGTGATAAACCAACTGACTGGTGGTGCTGTGATAAACCAGAATTAGTGATTACATTATAAACTCCAATACAATGGGTATGGAAGTCGGCCGTATGGCTATTCCATTTAGTGATATGTGTGGAAGTCAACTCTATGTTTATTCCATTTAAGTTTGTTTATATCCCAAGTTAACTTTATATGTTATGTGTTCGTTATATGGGTTTTATGGTAATAATTTGGTTATAAAAGGGTAATCAATGACATTTTATTCCGTGAAGAGTATTTAATACATCATAAATATGAAAAGTATTACTTATCATAAAGTATTCATGGTTTTCTTGTTGTTTTTAAAAACGAATTGTTTTCTTTCTTTATGTATCCCTAATTTTGCTTTCAATACTCATCCCATGTTTTTGAAATGTTTTTCACTAGGCATAATGTGGAATAGGGTCAAAGATGGGATCAAGGATAGGTCATGCTATCTAAAACATTGAAATAGACATGAATATTTTTCAATATTTGTTTTTGAGAAAAAATGGAAACTGGGGAGATGTATGTAATATTCATGTTATTATGTATATTTTATGTCCTAATTATCTAAATATCTAAACATTAGAAGACAATCAATGTGAATTATTTTCTTAATTAAATAATATGGAATTATTAAGGTCGGTTCCTAATAGTTGGAATCAAAGTTTGGTATATATAAATTTATAGGTTAGGGTATTGTTAAATTAATATACATAAATTAATTTATGTTAATATTGAAATGATAGCATTTAAAAATTATCATGTTTCTTCGACTAAGATATGTTTGTGTTCATAATGGTTTTCCACAGAGGAAACATGGAACCTATGTTGGGATGACATTAAGAGGAAGACTTCCTTTCAAATTAGCAACCTGAGATGGTCGGAATTAGAACTGAACTGTTCGTTACAATGATGGAACAAGTGACTCAGGATATAAATAGTAGTTGTATCCATGGATGAGATTCACCAGATCAATCATAGAGGATCGTTTTAGTGGTGAAACGTTTCATGAGGAAACATCTCCCATCATTCAGAGGATCATCTGACCCTATTCTAGTTGAATGGTAGATTAGTGGACTGGAGAAATTTTTTGATGTCATGGGGTGTTTAGAACATCAAAAGGATAGTCTTGTTGTTTAATGTTTTGAAGGTGAAGCTGATCAGTGGTGGCCGATGATGAAAATATCATGGATAGTGATGAGATTTATGCTCTTGATTGGGATGAATTCAAAGGTATATTACTTGAGAAATATTTTCCTAATGTTGTCCGATATAGGATGGGAAAAAATAACTGTAATTGAGGTAGGTGGGTGACTCAGTCACTATTTATGAAGAATTGTTCACTCAACTGGATAGGTATGCTCAAAATTTCATCAGAGATCTTGATAGTAAGATAAATTTACTTTACTTAGTACTGAAGATGTGATATCATAGTGAATTAGCCTCTTGTGAGTTCAAAAGTTTTGAAACAGCTTGTTCAATGTGAAGAGAAGGTGGAAATAGAGTTTGTTGATGATCAGGTGTTCTTTGAAAAATAATAGAATAAGAGGTCTAGTTGGCAGGCAATGGAAAAGAATTCATAAATTGTCCTGGAGGTAAGAAAAATAAATATTAATCTTGAGATAAGTGTGGTAAAAATCAACCTCGATAATTTTTATCAAAGTCTTGAAAGTTCTTCTGGTGTGGTAATTTTTGTCATATTACTCGTAACTGTACTGCAGATGATCAAGAAGGAAGTGAGAATATAACATTAATATGTTTTAAGTGTAATGTAATGGGTCATTATTCAAATAAGTGTCCAATGAAGAATTCAACAGATGGAAAGTATCCCGACTATATGCATGAAAGATTAGTGAATTCCTTTTTAACTACTTCGGAAGACGTTGGTCCATAAAATGAAGTAAAATTTGGTACACTGTTTGTTTGTTTATATTATTCCATTGTGTTTCTTGATTCGGGTTATAAACATTCATTCATTTCTGAGAAGTTTTCTAGTAAATTATGAATTCCATATCATGATATGAATCTAGAGGTTATGGTAAAAACACCTTGAAAAAATATTGAGTCAAAAAAAATTATAAGAACATTCATGTCCTTATGTGCAGAAATAATCTACCAGTAAACCTTGTTGTTCTTCCTCTAGTAGAGTTTGATGTTATTTTGGGCATGGATTGGCTCTCTATTTATCATTCAGATATTGACTATATATCTAAATAGGTTTCTTTTTAGTATGATTTTCAGTTTGTGTAAAAAAATGAACCCTTACTTTTGATAACATATGAGAAAGCTAAGAAACTAGTAAAAGATGGAAATTAATGTTACCTTGAATATATTTTTGAAAACAATGAAACTATTCAGATTAATGATGTGCAAGTGGTAAATGAGTATCTTGATATTTTTCCTAATGAGTCTCCTAGTATTATACATGATTGGGAATTTGAATTTACTATTGAAATAGTTATTTATTCTAAGACTATTTCAAAAGCCTCCTATCGAATGGATCAAATTGAACATTCAAATTTAATGAAGAAATTACATGAGTTATTAGATACCAGTTTCATTCGACCTAAAACATCACTATGGAGAGATCCAGGCTTGTTTGTTAAAAAGAAAGATGGTTCAATGAGACTATTCATTGATTATAGATCATTAAATTACATCACTGTTAAGAATAAGTATCCTTTACCTAAAATCGATGATTTGGTTGATCAGCTCTCGGGAGCTTAGTATTTTTCGAAGATTGACATGAGGTCGGGGTACCATCAGTTGAATGTAATGGAAGAAGACATTCTGAAGACCATGTTTTATACGAGATATGGCCATTATGAATTTGTAGTTATGCCTTTTGGGATAACCAATTAACCTGCTGTATTTATGGATATTGTGAATAGAATTTTTATTGAGTTCTTGGAAAAGTTTGTGGTTTTGTTCATTCATGATATTATGTTTTATTCTTAAAGAAAAGAGGAACATAAATATCAGTTAAGGGTTGTATTGACATCATTTAAAGAAAAGAAACTGTTTGGGAAATTTAGAAAGTATGAGCTTTGGTTACAAAAAATTTCTTTCCTTTTTCACATTTTTTCAACAAATGGCATAAATGTAGATCCTGCTAAAAAAATATAATGAAGAATGACCAAGACCCACAAATATATCAAAGATCTGTAGTTTTCTTGGTTTCACATGTTATTATTTGAGATTTGTTGAGAATTTTTCATGGTTTTCTAATCTAATGACAATGTTAACTTGAAAAGGTGTTAAGTTCATTTGGACAAAATAACATGATGATGGTTTTCAGGAATTGAAAATAAGATTAGTGAATGCTCTGGTTTTGGAACTACCTTCCAGATATGGTGAGTTCCTCATCTATAGTGAAGCTTTATTGAATGGACATGGTTTTTTCCATATGAAAAATGATCAGTTAAATTATTATGCTTCATGTTATTTGAAACCTCATGAGTCAAATTACCATACACATGATTTGTAATTAGCTTATGTTGTTTTTCCTTTAAAAATATGGAGGCATCATCTGTATAAATAAAAATATGTGACATATACCAATTGCAAAAGTTTAATGTATATATTCACTCAAAAATAATTGAACATGAGATAGAGGAGATGGTTTGAATTAATAAAGGGTTATTATTGGCCAATACATTACCATATAGGAAAATCAAATAGAGTTGCAGATTCTTTGAGTCAAAAAATTAATTCTTCATTAACCAAGTTATGTTTGGAACGAGATCCTTTGGTTATTGATTTGATGAAATTTGGAATAGAGGTTATTGGTGCGGGAAATTATTCTGTATTGTTTTAGGTGTTAGAGAGATAATCTCTATCAGACAGAATTAAGCAAGAGTAGAAGGAAGACAATGAGTTGTAGAAAAAGGGTGAGTTGGTTCAGAAGAGTTTGCTGCCTGATTTTAACCTTGATAATGATATTGTTTTGAGATTTCGAATGAGATTATTTGTTCCTTGTGATTCCCCATTGATAATTGAGTTCTTATGTGATGCTCATAGTTTATCTTTTTCAGTTCATCCTGGAAGTACTAAGATTTATAGATATCTTCAAGACTATTACTGATGGGATGGAATGAAATGAGATATTGGTGATTTTACTATGTAGTGTTTGACTTATCAGTAGGTTAAAGTAGAGTGGCAGTTACCGAAAGGGACTCTTCAGTCTTTACTGGTGCCATATTGGAAATTGGGAAATATATCCATGGACCTAGTTGTGGGATTACCAAAGACATCATGAGGTAACAATACAATATGGGTTATAGGTGATTGATTGACTAAATAATCTCATTTACATCTAATTCAATATAAATTTTCTCTAGAATAACTTTATTGGTTGTATGATAAAGGGATAGGCATGTTACAAGGTGGTACCCTCTCCATTGTATATGATCTTTATCCCATGATTATTTATTAATTTTGGAAAGGCCTTCAGAAGTAGTAGGGTACAGAATTAAATTTTGGTACAGCTTTTCATAAGTAATCGGATGGGCAGTCAGAACGAAATGTTCAGACCTTGGAGGATATGTTATGTTCTTGTTCACTAGATTATCAGGGAAGTTGTGACCAACATATTTCTTTGGTTGAACTTTCTTATAATAACAGTTTTCATTCCAGTATACAGATGGCTTGGTTTGAAGCATTATATGGAAAGCATTGTCGAGCTCCATATTTTTGGGATCATGTAGGTGAATGAAAGATGATGGGACTAGAATTGGTAGATGAGATGGCAGAGAATGTTTAGTTGATTCAGATGCACATGTGAACAAATCAGAGTAGGCAGAAAAGTAATGTGGATAACCGGAGGAAGGATCTCTCTTTTGTGGTAGGTGATTATGTCTTTCTCAAAGTTTCTCCAAGGAAAATTGTGATGCATTTTCGTAATAAAGGAAAGAATATTCTGAGGTTAATTGGACCTTATGAAATACTATATAATTTTGGATAAGTTGCTTACTAAGTAAATAAACCTCCATGTTTATCCCAAGTACACAATGTTGTTCATGTTTCAATGTTGAGAAAGTAAATGCTAGATCCATCTCATGTTTTGATCCCAGTGGTAGTTCAGTTGGAAGAGAATCTCTCTTATGAGGAACAACCAGTCTAGATTCATGAAAGTAGAGGGAAAGTGTTGCAGAATAAGGAAATTCACCATGTAATGGTTTTTTGGAATAACTATATGGTTGAAGAAGCAATGTGGGAATATTAAACAGCTATGAGGGATAAGTACCCCCAATTATTTGATAAGTGAATTAAATTGTGAGGATGAAATTTTCAAAAGAGGGTAGGATGTAACATCCCTTGTAAATAAAGAAATATAACATTTTCATATTTATTTATATTTGTGAATTAAATATTAATTTTACATTAAATGGTTTACAATGTTCAATTATGTACATGATATGCAAGAATGGGTTTCTTTGAAATCTTATGTTGCACACCATCACTATAATATTATAATTTTAAATGGTAGTTAATGTCTAGTTGTTGTATTATAAAGAATGAATAGAACTATATACAATATGATTATACATGTTTGTTAAATGTTCTTACATTTATCCAATATAAGTTAGAGGCTTAAAATGTGAATGAATCTAATTTACTTTAAAAGGTTGATTTATTGCCTTTTAATGATGAACCCTCATTAAATATACAATTTTTCACTTTTATATGTTATATTTTACAATATAAAATTCTTCTTTAGAATCGGGACATCAAAATTTAATTTGGATTAAATTTTGTATTTTTCTGATAAAATTCAATTTTTTTGAATAGTGAAAAATACGGTATTTTAATTCAAAACTACCATTTAATCTATTTTATTTATATGGTTACATTAATTTTTTAGTTGTTTTTAAATTGTAATTAGAATAAATTTTTACCATTTAATCTAATATTGGTCATTTGAATTAATTTCACTTTGAAATTGTACATAAATAATTGTCAATCATTTGATAGTTAATATTTTTAAAAAACATGCCTTTTGTTTTGACTGTGGGAGTTAATTTTGAATTAATTTTTTTCACTTCGGTGTTTTGAATATGGAAAAATTGATTCTATATTTGGAATCAGGAGGACAAAATTGTATATAATTGTATCTTTTCTTTATAGACAGTATAAATATTTACTTCAGTAAATATTCTATTTACCATGGTTAAAGGGTAAATTTGGTAAATACGGGTAAACAAATATTTTTATAATAATGTAAAATTACCCTAAAATGTGTCATAATCCTATTATTTGGTACATATTAGACCATGGGAATCCTTGGGATGATGTTGGGACCCCATGGAGCTACATAAGAGTGATAATGACACTTTATTTTAATTAACATAGTGTGAAGACAAAAATGACATAAAGAAAAATCATTTAGTAAATTAATTTTAACATAGAGTTCTAGAAGCCATCTATTCTAATATAACTATTAATTATAATGCTAACAATATTTACTACATTATCATATTTTTTTAACATCAAGTAAATATAATTATTTATGACACAATAATGATGTAGTGTTTACCTTATTAATAAATTATTTAAATAAATAAGATTATAAATATTAACATAATATAAAAAAACTATCCAATTATTATTGGTTGATTTTATTTCAACCGTGAGTCATATTATCTTTGAATTTAATGATTTTTGTCCTTTTGAAACTGAATATATGTTTATAATAAAATAATTATTTCACACTTTCTTAGAGCCCCTGATCCCCCTTATAAAAGGACACCACTTCTAACCAATTCCTCACACCTCTCAATACCCATGGATCATCCAACCCCTACACAAATAAGCTCTCAAGATACCTATATTCCACCTAGAAGCCTTACCTTAAGTAGAAGTAACTTCAAGAAGTCATTTTGGTTCAATCCAATGGGACTTAACGGAATTAAAGGAGATTAAAGAACGAACGGGTCAAGTCAGACACATGGTAAGGGACTTCATTTCAATCTCCTTTTATTGAGGTAGATTCTATTTTAACACGCAAATTTCATTTATACTATGTATAAACACATTTTACTTTTCATTTCATTCAAATGGAATCTTTTTCTATGAAGCATTTTACTAGAAAAAAAAGTATTATTTGATCTTTGGCTTCCATAACAAGCCATAATTTTTTTAAAGGGAAAATAAATACCATATAATCTTTTATGTATGTTGGTATTGAAAATGGTTTTGACAAAGGATTTGTTATGTCAATATATTTAAGTGATATATTGTGATTGTAATGTGGAAATTTTTTCATTCCTTTATATTTGTCGTATGTGTTATGATTTTATTTCGGTACATGGAAATTTGAAGGGTGGTTACATGATAAACCAAATGATGTGTGGTACCATTATAAACCAAGATGGGTGGTTACATTATAACCTTCAATGCATTGGTTATGGAATTCGGTCGTATAGCTAATCTATATAGTGATATGTGTGGAAGTTGACCATATGGTTATTCCATTTAAGTATGTTTATGCCCCAATTTACCTTTATATATTATGTGTTATTTATATGGGTTTTTTGGTAATATTTTGGTTACAAAATGGTAAGAAATGATTTTTTATTCATTGAAGAGTATTTAATACTTCATAAATGTAAAAAGTATTATTTATGATAATGTATTCATGGTTTACTTGTTGTTTTGAAAAAATAACAGTTTTCCTTCCTTGTATATCCCTTACTGATCATTTTATGGTCATCCCATGTTTTTTGAATTTTTTTTCACAGGGCATAAAGTGGAATAGTGTCAAAGATGATATCAAGGAAATGTCATGGTGTCTAAAACATAGAACTAGGCATGACTCTTTATTTCAAGAATTTTTATTTTGAGAAAAAAATGGAAACTAGGTGGATGTATGGAATATTAATGTTGTTGTGTATATGTTATAACCAAATACTCTAAAGATATAAACCTAAAGAGATCCACAATGTTAATTATTAACTTAATTCAAGAATATGCAATGTTTAAGGATGGGTCCTTATATTTTTAAAATATGAACGATGGTTTTTAATTCTCCATTTAAAATGTCTATTTAAATTATTCTTCATGGAAATTTTATTTTAATAAAAAGTTTGTTCGTTATTTATATATTTATTTTTTATATAAATTTATTTTTTTACATATTAATTATTTGAATTTAAAAATTTCTTCTTCACAAGAAATTTAACATTAAAATTGAATTATTATATTTATAAATGAAGTTAATATAAAAAATATAATGGTTTTAATTAGCATATTATATTAACATGACATATTATCATATGAATTTACCATTTATAGCTAAAATTAAATATACAATTTTCATACCTATAACTCTTAATTATATTTCACTTAAGGAATTGTTTTATAATTATAGAGTATGAATTGTTTCTTAAATCGAAATTTCATTTTATAGTCATTTGAAGTACCTCCATTGATAAATAATTGAATATGGTTTTTATTTTGGTCAAGTGAGTACTCTGGCGTCTTTTATCAATTTATATGATTGAACTAACTTAATTTTATATAAATTAAATCTTACATTTAAAAGTATTAATGCATGAAATCATACACTATCCCATATTATCAACATTAGTATCATAGTAGGTTGACATGTGGTTGTCATAGAATTCCCCAACTATGTGACATTTGATAATGGATTAATTAGGGATTAAATTTGGTTTTAGAGGGATTTTTAGGATACTGAACCATATTATCATATTCATTATATATATATATATATAGTTTTTTTTAAATTAAGTGGTTATACTTGGTAATATTTTGGATAAATTTTATTATCACCTCAGCCATTATGTTCTATAATTTCCTATGGACCATATATGAAATCCAATTTTAATTAGGTTTAATTATTGAATGGGACAAATCTTCGATTAAATTTTCAACTTTTCTCAAATATTTATACATATTTATATTCTATTTTTTGATTTCCTTGGAATATAGTAAATAATATTGTTTAAATACATATAGTATGGAAGAGTGTGAAATTATGGATTTCATGAGTTTGGAATGATTAGTTAGGTGACAATAAAGGTAATTGCGTTTATGTGTTTTAGTGGTATTTAGTTAAATTTATTGGTTTATCAATATTCACATGGTGTGGGAAAATTATAAATTTGTGACTTTACCTAAAAAAATACATTGAAGGTTCAAAGGGTGGCGATAATAACATATGAGACCTAAGGATTTGATTATAACATGTATTCCTCAAACATATCTGGTAGTTTTGGATAAATCAATTCATCAAAATTAACATTAAATAGATTAATTAAGGTTCAAGATCAGTTTTGGGGACCATGTTCATAATATTTCATTAAATTCAACAAATTATTATTGAATAACTTATTTTAAAAATTTATTTGGGTAAAATAATTGATTTTAGTCCACGGATGTTTGTCTTTATATATTAACATCAACTCTTATATCTGGATATAATCATCAATATTGGAGAATGTGGATCAACATTAAAGATGGAAATAATTTTATGCTTTTTATCCTAACTCAATATGTTCCATTTTGATCAATCTCCTCCTTAACAATTCTCAATATCTGCATCGTGCAGAAAGGTTCATATATGAGTGTTTAATTAATCTGATTCCTAGTCAATTTGATTACCCATTTTCTACTAAAGATCCAGTACTTATTTTCTACTCCTTAAATAGATCTCAAATTTTAATAGAATTATATGTTCACTATAAAAATAATACATAACACATGAGACAATATGAAATTAGAATCATACTTCTTGATATGTAAATTCGTAATAATAATTAAAACAAATAAATATACATATGTTAAGATTAATGATACATAATGAAATATCAACATTAGATTATTTTTTTAATCCTAACATATTGTTTAATTATTTAATATTTTAGAAGATAAATCGAAAATCTCAATGAAAATGAAAAATACAGGGTATACATATGGTTCTATGAAATGTTTAGATCAATTAAAAAAATTGAAATTAATTATTCATATTGTTAAAAGGGTTTCATGATTTTATAATGAATGGGGTTTTTCCCTTGGATCTATATCATGATATTTCAAATTATAAAATAGTTATTCATATTATTATAAAATATTCAACCCATAGTTTCTTGTATAATAGATGATTTTTGTAATAAACATGGTTGTGAATTATTAATATATATATCTAAAAACATTGACTGAATCATTCATATAGTGAACCTATCTCCCCTTTATGAACAATTTACTAACCAAATGATCATGGTTTTATTGTCATTAACTAATCGAATAGGTTCTACCAACATCTATTGGGAATTTTTTATGATAAATCATTTAATGAATGAATTTTTCTTGATATAATGAGTTTACAACTAAAAATTTCAACATCATTTATTCTATATATTATATATTTAAAACAACCAACATAATTAAAAAATTCATGACATACTAGTGAAAAAGATATATAATATTTTTTTATTAATATGAAAATTATAAATATCAATTTTATATATCATATTTCCCCCCGAATGAATAATTTTCAATCATCAAGAAAACGTCATCTTAATAATAATCATCAAGGAAAAAATAAATACAACCATGAAAATAAAACAATTTATTAGTAGAATGTCCTTAGGGATAAAAAATAAAACCTTTAATGATAAATAATCATGCCTCGCAATCTTGGTTTTTTTAATTACTCTTCAATTTTAATTTTGTTCCGATATTGTTCCTTAGATGATCATTTTAATGTTCTGGTCCACCTCACTGTGAATTTTTCCTCACCACTCAAGGGAAAATGAGAATATAATTATTTAAATTCATTTAATTAATATTACTAACAATAATATTTCAATGAATATTATATCTACAATTATTAATGACACAAAAATAAATAAATCATTATGTTATTACATTAAAATCCAAATGAAATAGAAATAGAGGGAATGAGGATAAATGATTAAAATCAGGTGTAAAAAGATTTCCGACTCTATAGAATAGTTTATGATAATAATTAATAGTGTAATGAATTTATTCCTCCAAATAGTAATTTATATGCACTTCCCAATTATCAAATAATTTATATGAATGCGACATGAAGTTATAATGAATGTACCATATTTTGTTTCTTTCTATTTTTATTTCATTTTCTATATTGTGGATATCTTGTTAATGATAAATCTCACATTCGCCACCTAACCCCATATGATTTATCATGACCATAATCAGTCTCATAGTGGCATAACGTTAACATGAACACTAATTTCCTGATCGTATCATTCATTGGTCTGTATATAACATATTTCTATTCTTTATTTGTAGTATAGATGTTGGTATTAATGATATAGAAGATTGTAAATCACTTAGATATAATCATGAGACTGGCATTCATCCAACCTTAATATTTTTTCGTCAAAGGTGTGTGCGAATAAAAAACACATGTGATCAGAATTCCATTATTGGATATGTTTTTTGTTCTTATGGTTGGGACATAGGAATTTTCTTAATAATTTTGTGTTTTATTATACATGGGAATAAAGGTTGGTGGTATATGTTATATAGTGAAAACAAGATCCTCATGGACTAAAAAACATTTCCATTGGATATACATAAGAATTATTTATTAGTAGAGTCATCTAACAACTAATGATTTTTTTTAACACAATTCCTCTGTCAGTGTTATCATCCACCATAGCTCAATCAGTCATTTGTAAGCATGGGTAAAATGATTTCAATTAAAGCAAGATAATCAGACCATAAAGTGGTAACTTTCATGTCAACTCTATAATATACCCAAATTTACCATGTTGATTCCCTATATACTTTTACATAATTATGGATGTTATTTTTGAATTTCATGGATATTATAATTTGAACATATTTGTATAAAAAATCCATATATAGGTATTTCTATGGTGTAAGGGTTTCATACGGATCCATTAATAACCATTATTTGGTTGCATCTGTTAATGATAAAGGGTTAAATATATCACACTTAGTGTATAAAGATACATGTTTATGTTTTATGGTGTCATTTATTTTATAGAAATTTGGCAGATATGCATGCTAATCCTCACTTTGAATTAAAAATAATTGGGAAATATTTTGGATCATACGTATCAGGATAATATTGATTTGAAGATAATTTTCATTGATATGAGAGAATATATTTCTTTGGGTATATATATTTTTTATATAACTCCATAACCACTAATGGTGTGCTCTTGATGAAGTGGGAGTATTCCATACTGTTCAGGTGGCATAAATTGTTTGTTAATTTGATTTTCAACAATAAGGTTATTGTAATTGTTAATGGCTGAGAAATGTCATGTGAACATGTATATATAAATTTCATCTTCAAATTAACGATATTAATAATATTGTAGGATATTTGAATATGATATTTTTTCATAGGATCTTGCAGTATCTTCCCAACAAAGAAAAAATAAAAAATATGTGCACAAAAAAACTAAAATGAAATGGTGTAAGGATGAATTGATGAAATCCTAAATTCATTCCTAATTTCACCATTACTATGGTCTAAAAGAATAATGACACAAACATTATGTTTTAAAATGTTATTTCTCTAATTCCATACATGGTGAAAAAATTTGAACCTTATTATTTTATCCTCTAACACTACCTTATGGTTTCTCAAAAAAGATGTTCTATGGGGTCATGTGTGTATAAAGGTGATGAATAAAATTGACACATAGGTATTAGAATCCGATGTGTAATCTTCACATTGATTTGGTAGATTTTTATTATGAATGTTTTTTGAATTAACCATCAATATATAGACTAAGGGGTTGGGAAGAATCTTGGGGACCTCGTTCTTAATATATCATTATTTCAAAAAGTTTAAACTATATTATTATAAGCTTAAAAACTTATTAACGGTCAAATAATGTGTTTGGTCAACATGATTATATTTTCAAATAAATATGATTTATGAAATATATTCCTTCAAATTATATTAAATTCATTGGCATATTTTGTTAAATGTAATGGATTTTATATATTATATTGTAACTGACAACAATTTTTTCTGGAATTGTAGGAAAAAACATCTTTTTTAATGAGTAATTTTACATAAAATACTAATTACTACTATAAAACAGGTCAATATTAATTTTGAATCTAGCAGTTGCAGCCTATACATTGGATTGACAAGATTTATCATAGTTTCTTACATGTAATTGATATTTATTTAAGGATAAAGAAGGTTACTACAATCTAACTGATTGTATTTTTCAAAATTTTGTTTTAATGAATGAAATAAAATCATCATTTAGAACTTAATATGCTATAAGGTTCCCATAGTAAAACAAAATTTTTGGTAATCTTGTAAACATGTTATTTTTCCTCCTAAAAATAAAACAAATGACATAATTCATATTTGAGTGCCACCCAAGAAATTTATCTATTGGAATATCAACATCCATGAAAATTGAAAAGTGCGGTTCTTTTTTTCTAGAACAATAGTGGTAGAATCACATTTTAATAGTATTTTGTTCAATTATTATTTTCATTCAATGTTGATCACTTTAATAAACCCTTATATTTATGCTTCAACAAATAATGCCAACACACACTAACCAAAATGCATATCTTCGTCATATTATTTTGATCCCTAAAAACTACACTAAATCCTACAATACCAAGGGTCCCATGAGATTCATGATTACTGTTTCATTTAATCCTCACAAATTAAGGACAATTTGGTAAAAATAATATTTTCTATTTATGAAAATATTATTAACTAAAGCATTTAAAAAATTTAAAAAATGGATATCATATATATATTTTTTATAGTGACCATTTTAGATGGTGTTATTCTCTTGGCCAGACACCGTGATTTGAGCCTAAGTAGTCTGGATGTCACTAGCTAATTTTTTATCCTTGAATTTGTTTTTCTCAAACCAAAAAACATGAAACAAATTGTATGATAAATAGTAAGAGTTTTTTTTCTGATATTATTTTTTCATATTTTTTAACTCTGTTCATGATTGATTCATAATGCAGTAAGTGATTATTGAGGATAATATAAACAATTAACCAGAGTTTATATTCTATTTAGAAAAATAATAATTGATGGTTGGCCATGAATTTATATTGATGGAAGTGACAACATCTAGAGAATTATGTTTTTACAACTTATTCAAGACAAGAATATAGTAGTAATTTGTTTATGGAAATCCTCCAAGACAATGTTAATATAGAGGGTATCGCTCATTTTTATTGAAATTTATGAGCCAACTATGTGCAATTATACCAATAATTTATTTATCGAAATGATTAAATAATGTTTACCAATTTTATCTAGTTCCTAAATCATAATGTCATTAGGTTTGATGAAATTATAAAACTTCCCATCCTACATAATATTCCCTTATAGATTTTCTAAATTGTTAATTTTTTAAAGAGACATATATTGAGATCAATATTTTGGTCATCATAGTTGAGTAGATCAACAAGAATAATCCTTATCATAATATCAAACTAGGAGATCAGAATAGGATTATTATTCAAAAGCCAGTGAGAATTGAGACCTATAAAAGAATTTTTTAAAAAAAATGACCATACTGATGAGTCAAAATAATTAAAAAATATCATTTTTAGTTTTTTCTGTAATATGAATTATATATAATTCATGTAATATTAATTTACACTGAATAATCTCCATATAAATTGATCTTGTAGAGACTGATTAAATCATGCCATTTTTTAATTCGAAGCCCTCCAAATATATTTGGTTTAAAACATTGACTGCATGGAATAGAGAATTTATCCTATCAAGAATTGATCTACTAATCAAATTTTTTAATAGAGTGTACATTACCTTAGCTGGTGGGACATTAATAAATGGTGAAGGACTACAAAAACATGTAAATAAAATTTTTCATCACATGGAAAACTCTTATTTCTCTAGATAGAGATTTCCCTTTCTAGGATGTTAAGAGACTTTTAACCATAACCACAATGTAATTGAAATAAAATGCTACTGGATTTCCCCAAAAAAATAGGTCCACCATGAAAATTCAATGAAAGTGTCCCCTATTTAATTCCAAATTTAATAATAATATCCAAATTTATGCTAGCAGTGATAGTATATCCAACCAAAAAAGTACTTACTCTAGTTTATATCATATCACAAAACATTTTAATAATGTAGTATAGAATTATTGATGTTGCTAATGTTTTTATTATTTCAAATTGTAAAAATTGACATAATAAAAATTGGAAATATGTGATGTACAAATCAAAATCTTGTAATCCCTAATATTCTTAAATAGGCCCTTTTACATCATTTAATGATTCATCCTACTAAGACAATCCTCTACTATATAAAAAATGATATATGAAACTGGATCACCATGTCTATACTCTCTCAAGAAGTTAGAATATTAATATAGAGAAACATTGATCACGATTATGCCTTTTTTTAGGTTAAAATTATTTTCATTAAAATAATAACATTACCATGAAATCCAAATATGATAGGGACGTTAAAGAATATTTTCTAAAAAATATTAAGTATATATTTTTATGAAAAACAATTTATGAACAGAATGAAATTTTATCATAATAAAATAATTTTTTCACTATGACTTAATATTATTAATTAAATTTATGTTTTATATATTTAGTAATATATATTTTAATTTTTAAAATAGGTGTTATTTGGGTATGTTAATGATAAGTCCAATTTTTAGTATAAAGATTTGTATATATTTAAAATGCGGTTTTACAACATTTTAATGGTGAACTTATTTTCGATACCATTTTTTAGATGTTTATAATAGTTATATGAAAAATTAATATATTTATGGAAGTGGAATATAAAAGTTTCTATTGGATTAATCTATGGTATTTTTTGAGATCTTTCATATCGTTATGAATACTGAATGACACCGAATTATTATAAAAAATTTAATGTTTTTAAAAAAAGTGTATAGTTATAATATTTAATTTTAATTTTTTAATATTTATAATTAGATAATTTTTATATAATATAATAAAATTAAATTTATTGAAAATATATTCATCATGATGTTAGATATAAAAACATAGAAAATTCTTGAACATTTATTATTTAAAAAATCACTTTGTTATCCTATCTACGGGATCAATTTTAAGTTAATTTCTATAACTATTGTGATTGGGATTTTGAGAATGAAATTATATATATTTAATTAGAATAATTTTGAATTTTTAATAGTTCAATTTTTTATGAAAAAAATGAGGAAGTAATTTAAATTTTTTATTGTGATTAAAGTTAAAATGAGTTTTCATAGTGGTGAAACATTATTATTAAAGGGGAAATGAACTATAAACATGTAAAAACCCAATATTATGGATATTATTCGACCATATCCCATTTTAGATCGAATTTTGGTCATTATTGGTGGAATATTATATAAAGGATACCTCCCAATAGTGTTTACCTTTTCATATTTAAAAGAATTCCACCCACATCTACTATAAAAAGGTACTCAATCACTCCACATATTCACAGATATGAAAAACAATTATCATCAATGAAAAACCCAAATAAGCTCAAAAAACCCATAATATTATCATATAAGCCTAAATATTATTAGAAACTAAACTATTGGAACCTTTGGTGAATACTAGAAGAACATACCCGAGATAGAGGTTACATTATTTGAAAATCACTTTTGTTTTCATTCTTTCTAAAAAAAAATCCATTATTTTGTAATAACATCAATTGACTAAAAATAATAAGATTTTTTTATTTTAAAATTTCAACCTACATGATTACACACTTCGATAAAATGACATACACAATCATTTCTCATGTGTACAGTGGACTTTTTCCTCGCAAACCGATGTCATGCATTCCTCCACGCAATCACATGAAGGAACATAATAATGATGAAAATACTATTATTATATGATCTATATTATATTTATAATTTTCTATTCAAATGTAATAGTTATATAAAACATATCTTCAAGCTTTTCATGTTGTGGGAATAAGATTACATTGCTTTCAAATTTGTGGACTTGTGCCATCTCAAAGTAGTGTAATACGTTCACACATTAAATGAAATGTAATAAGGGTGAGTTTAATTAAGTATATTTGAAATAAATATCGTATATATGATATTAATGAATATTTAAATTATTGTAACTACAATATATCATTTCATTTAATACTTTATTCTCACAGAGAAAAAGTGATAAAGACGTTCAGGGATGAGTAGACTTTGTCCTTATCAAAATGATGTCATCAAATTACCAAAAACGATTTTTAAAATTATATTAATTAAATAATGTTTTATTAAATATATAATTATAAATATGGTTTGATAAATGGTATATACCATATTTACATAATGATCACAGAAAAATGGGAATGTTATTAATGCAAGATATATGACCTATTGTGCACCTGATTGTGAGGTTTGTTCATTTTTCAAAAAACAACATTAATGATTGGTCATAAATGCAAAATTAGTATATATTTAGTAGTATTATTTAATTTATTCTATTTTTTATATTCTTATATAATTACCCCTTTGACTAGAGTTGACCTACCAAAGTCATTTTTGATACATAAACTTAATATTGTCAATGAATATGACTTCAACATGTTATATTAAGAAATTTAATATTACATGTTTTTAAAATAAATTAATTGAATATAAAACTTTTTCAATACTATTAGGAAATAAAGTAATTAATATAAGATTATAATTTATGAATCTAAAGAAAAATTCTGACAAATCATACTCAAGGTAAGGATTTCATCTCAATTTCATTTCATTTAAAAATATTGTATTTTAATGGAACTAAATTATTTTAAATGGTTAGAATACATCCATATTATATTTTATACGTTGAATATAATTTATGTCATGATATTTAAATATGAAATTTATATTAATATTTCATACGGACCATGATTTCAAAGTAACTTACATAGTAATGGATTCTTATCTCACCTTTACTTTTGTGAGGAAAACACCATAATAACCATTCATTTTATTTATGTTGTGTTTCCAAAAACAAATTGATTTATTATATCATTTTTTATTTTATAATCATGTAATTTAGATGATTAATTTGATTAATATTACATTTTTATTTTTTGATTCAGATGATTCCAGAGTTGTAAGGGGATTTCTATTCTCACTTTAATTTTTTAGACATATTCGATATAAACCATTTACTTTTGATCTATGGTGTATCTAATAACCACGAATGTATTTTAATATTCATATCCTTAAATTTATGGGGTTATAATTATACATTTTATGATATCTATTTTTGGGTTCTACGATTACAATGTTATTAATATAGAAATGGACTCCTTCCATAATTTTCTTTTATTGAGATAATTTTTATATTAGACCCCAATATAATATTTTGATGTATATATACTTTTAAATTGAAAATAAGTATCATTAATCTCTTAATTATATTGATAATATATGTTTATATACTGTTATTGTTTCATGTGGTATATAGTTGAAATGTTTAATTGTAGTATAGGACGTGTTAGAATGTTATGTGATTATTTTTTTCATGAAAGATTTATTGATATTTTAAGTGAATTTATATTCATAAATTTCAAATATCTTTATTGTTACTTATCCATCACTAGAGATTTTTTGTATTAAAACCATCCTATATCTTAATTTGGATGAATTATGATTTTTTCTATGTGGTTTTTTATGAAACGTTTTCTTTTCTATCTCTTAACAATGTCATAAAAATATTATTCTAGAAGGTGTTTCTTTTCAGCAGCTTAATCATGATTCAATGATATTTTACAGAACCCATTTCTTTTTCATGATTTAATAATGTATATAAATATTTTTTGGAACTCATTTCTATTAGATGGGTTAATATTGTTTCGAATTTATTTTCACCGAACGAATACATTTTCCATGTGATAATAATGTTTCAATGAAATTTTTATGGAACCCTATTAATTTTCAATTGTTAACCAATATTCAGTGAGATTATCCAGAAACCCGTTTTCTTTCAATCTGTTAATCGTATTCTGAATAGAATAAAAAACCTTCAGTGTGTTATTATGAATTATTTATGTATTTGGTTCTTATATATTTTAATAAATTATTTCAACATTATTACATAGGGTATCCCAATATAAATTATACAATAGGGCCGCCATAAATATGATCGAATGAATTGCATACTCTAGAGATGGAAGTAAAACATATTAGTTATTAAATTTGTAAGGGTTCTATGAGATGATGTTATAGGATACCAATATGTTTTATATATAATTTTTTGGGGTTTATGATGTTTTCTTTAATCAGTATTGATATCACGTGGACCATTATAATCAATTCTTATGACTATTTCCTTCCATAAACCCTTATTTCATGTTTAAATTTTTTATTATTTGTGTATTGATTTGTACGAATACTACTTTGTTATACACATGCATTTTGATTATGTAATCATACTCTTATGCAATTATTTTTCTCACTGATGATTTTTTTTAAATCATATGTTTTCTCTAACTAAGTGTTTTATCTCACCCTTCATATGATTCCTTTTCCATTGGTTTTAATGAATTATGATGAATTATTTATTTCTATCAAGGATGTATCAAGGATGATGTTGATAATATATTATTAATTAGTATAATCTTTGTTAAATGAAAGAAATGTTCTTTTGATGAATTTTCCACTGTTTATATATTTGTTTTCAATAAATCACTAAAACCATAATCCTAAAATGTCATAAATAATATAGGAGATCCATATTTTCCATTTTATTTTGTATTGTAGTGATATAATAATTTGAGTAACAATTATTAAAATCATATCCAAAAAAAGTTCTGTATTTCTGCACCAGATTATTGAGTGGAGGGTTCTGGGCTAGTAATATTGTTTTAAAAGTTCTATTTTGATATATATAGATACAACGATGTTTTTATATGAGGTTTTATTAATTTTTATAGATATATTCATAGGTATATATTCTAATAGATGATCATAAGTTCAATATATTAAACAAAACATTTAATTTTTAAGAGATTCATTATTAAAGTGATTTTGGGTGACATTTTTTTGTATGATGTACTTTTAATTCATAAGATTAAAATAATATTTTAGAGGGAGTAATTAATTTTCATGTACAAATAAAAAAAAGGAAACCTGTATTTTCAGTGAAAACCCATCACATCTAGTTGGGAGGTGGGGATTAAACCCATGATCGAAGTACGATAAAGGTTTCACACCAACGACTGGACTAAATAATGTCTTAATTAGTAATAAATTAATATATGTTATGTTTATGTTTATTTCAGATAAGTATGCAATTTTAGTTTTAGAATATTTCTACAATTATCTTTGAATAAAATAAGATCGAATCCCTTAAATATTTGGGTTTCAAACAAATTCTGAAAATGTTTCAAGAATGTTAAGGATAGTTATTTATGGAATTGGATGAATTTAATATTGAATATTAACATTAAGTATTAATGTATCATTTGAAGGATTACTCATTGGGTGAATTATATTGGTATGTGATAACCATTTTGGTTTTGGTAATTATTTAAATATGGGTGAAATATCTTAAATATTTTCTTTTATTATAATGTTTTCATTACAATTGTATTTTATCTCATTAGTTTGTAAAGAAATTAATCATGAATACTAACTATATGTAGAAAAAAATGATATTGTGGTAAAGGATGATATTCACATTACTTATAAGTGTATTTCATTGTATTTTGATTCTGTATACTGAAATAAATCGATTAATATCAAGAGAAAGTATCCTAAAATAAAAAAATATCTTATTACCATCATTTATGAAGATATAAATGATCATTTACACACATATTTTGTTTTTGTATTTTTCATCATTGACTTCCTCATGAAAATACTTTCTATCTCTCTCTATTTGTCCATGAGAATTAGTTTTTTCCTTCAGAATTAGACATTTCATTTCCAGCCAATGTTAACCCGGTATTTAATACTACTTTCATGTATGTTATGAATATATATATTATTCGCACATTCCAATAAAATTTGATGTATTATTAAACTTATTATAATGTGGTCTTTAATAATAGAATTCTACTATTTTTTTGTTACAACTATGTTGAATTTGACGTGAGAAATTCGATTTACTGGGGAAGGATGTAACAATTTAAGATTTTAACAAATATCCTATTAGAAATTAATTGTACTTAATTTTTTTCTTGTGTTACATGGGATTAAATTTTTTTCATTCATTATAATAAATACCAATTTTTTCATACGTATCATGAAACATCGAGTTCCTTTGATGAGTTATTTTAGAGAGAAGCTTGATTCTAACCAAAAAATCATTAAATATTACAAATTAATATGATAGTAAAAACATATCCTTCAGAATAGTGTTATTTAATATTATTAAATAAAATATGAATATATTTATTACCCATGTTTATATGATGAATTAATTTTTTTCCAATTAAGGAGAAATTAAAATAATGTCCACGTAAATATAAAGGACATGTTTTTATGAAAACTATTTTGATAATCAAAACGAAGTTCATATTAAATAATTTACATTATTTATATTAGTGAATGATATTAATGAATTTATATATTATTATTTAAATAATTTTTTTTTAAATTTAGAATATTATTATTATAGGCTTATGATAATATAAAAATACAATTTGAAGAATAAAAAGGTGTATATTTTTATATGCATTTTTCAACCATTTAATAGTTGAAGCATTTTAATTATATTTTTTTATTAATTTATAATTTTAATTTGATGAAATAACTTATTTATTAAAATATAAAACTAAATATTTACTTTTGTGTGATTTTGTGGTATTTCTTTGAAAACAGTCATATTTTGATGAATAATGAATGAGAAAAAAATTTAATTGAAAACTTCTTTTTAGTCAAAATAATTTTTGTTGTTAAATTATACATATAATTATTTTCTAACAATAATTATATTATATTTATTATATTTAATTCAATTTATTTCCTTGGAATAATTTTATAGTTATTTTAGATAAAAAAATTTTAATATTTTGAACATTCTTACATTAGAAACTTGATTTTTCATCCCATTTGAATGAGTACTTTTAAATTAAATAATACCAATTATCTTATTATAATTTAGATAAGTGGATTATATTTTTGGATTTATCATTTTTTAAAATATTTATTAATGTTTAATTATTTTTCCAACAAAATTTTTTGTGAATGAAATTAAAATATATATTACAGTGATTAAGGTAAAAATGACCTTATTTCGGGGTCAAAAAATCAAAAAAATCAAAAATAAACAAGAAACATGTTATAAAACAATTTTATGTATATTATTAAAAAATATAATAACTTTTATATATATGGGATTATTATTTTAGGCACATGATGTAATAGAGACCTCCAATTAGTGTTTACAATATATTTTGAACAATTTCACCCCCTCCAATATAAAAATACACTCTCACTCCCCCCTAAATCACACCTCTAAATCCTTTTGTCTAATAAAAAACTATAGAAAAATAAATTCCTAACATCCATTGTCTCATTCTATATTCCTCCCATTTGGCATAAATCAAACCATATAAGCCCATTGGATAAATCCAAAAAGGAGTTACCTATAAAGAGGTAACGTTATTCAACATTCTCTATTATTTTCTTTCATTTTTGAGGACATTCTTATTTTTTATTAAATGATTATATAATAATATCATTATCCTTATTATACTATTATGAATTTATTTTAATATTTTTACCTACACCTTCAAAAACATCTATTAAATGGGATACACAATCATTGTTCTTGTGTATGGTGGACTACAACAACACAAACTGGTATTGATCGTTCTTCCATTTCCACCAGTAATGGTTAACAATAACGATAGAAATAATTAGTTTATATTATATATAATATAATTATAATTTTATTATTCTTCAATGATATTTATATAGAACATACCTTTATGGCTTCCATTTTGGGGGAATTTGATAATGTCGTTTATGGATGTGTGGACTTCCGCCTCCTTAAAGAGATGTTATACATTAAATCATTACATTGAATGAATTAATGATTAATTTAATAAAATACATATTATATACATGAAATGAAAACGATATTCATGATATAATTACCTTTATGTAAATATAAAATATCATTTTTTAACACCCATTCACACACACAATATGTGATAATTTCATTTGTGGACGTGTGGACTACTGCCTTCTCAAAGTGATGTGATTCCATTTACATCACAATAATTATATTTATAAGTATAAATAATTAAATAATATTTTATTTTTACATAATTATTGTTATTTAATGACAAATTTAACTAAAACTCAATCCATAATGATCATTGATAAATTATAATTCTAATTATTAATACGTACGACCTACCAACTCCCAGATTTCAATGTTGGTTCATTTTTAATTACCAACATTAATGAATAATTTAAAAAGTACAATTTATGTATAAATTTTTTTTATTTCATGATTATTATTATTGGAATGTTTTAATAATGATATTTTTTGTCGTTGTTGACCTACCAATGATTTTTTTTTCACATAAACCAAATATAGGAAAAATGCATGACCTAAACATTATTAATTAATTAATTGTCTATAATTTGTATAAAATGAAACAAATAATAAATGGTTAAAATATATTATGTGACCAAAACATGTTTATTATTAAGGAATATAGTCTTAGTCATGTCAAATCAGACTCAATGTAACGGTTTTTTTCTAAATTTCATTTAATAGAGGCATACCATATTATTATGCACTTTGTTTATTTTATAGGGTGTGAATAATTACATATTATACCATATTTCAAGAATTCAATTTGTTTAATTATATTAAAATATTTAACTGGTGTTATTAATTTATGGAGATGATGATTCAAAAGTTTGTTACAGATTAAGGGATTATTGTCTCACTTTTAACATCATGAGGCATACACAATAACCACAAAGTACATCAGTTATGGGATTTATCTAATACCAAATTTGATATATTATTTAACAAATTATTGTATCCTTATGGTATTAATATTTTTCATTTTATTATCATTACATTGCTGGTTTCTAATTCAGATGAAACCACATTTTTAAGGTCATTTCTAGTCTCACATTTTTTAAAAGACTTATTCTATATTCACCACTTATTTTTTTGTTATCTATCTATATAATATTACTTAATTTGATGAATAATATCCTTAATTTTAAGTGGATTTATATATAAATATTTTAATCTCTCTTTCATGAATTTATAATTTCAAAGTTACCATTGTGGTAATATATTTTCATGAAATTTTAGATCTTTAAGACATTTGTTATGTTATACACCCATATTATTTTATGTGGCCTATATATTTATCTAATGACATGTTGTATCATGAATAACCTTTTTTTATGATAGTATATGTTAATTTAAAATTATTCCTTAATATTATTATATTTAAAAAGTCTTAAGGTGGTAAGGGACAAAATGTATGTTTCATGAATAATTTCTTCATGAATAATTGAATTATGTTTTAAGTGAAATTAATTTAATAAAATTATAAACCTCTATTGATAATTATACAACACTAGGGATATATTTTGTTGAAACCATTCTATTTTTTTTACCTGGATGTGTTAATATATTTTCTAAGAAGTTATTATTTAAACCATTTCATTTCCAGCGTTAAATCATGTTCTAAAGAGATTGTTAGGGAACCAAATTCTTTTCCATGGCTTAATCATGTTTCATTTTGATTTTTTATCGAACCATTACATTTTAATCATCGAATCATGTTATAATGTAATTATTCTAGAACCCATTTCATTACCATTGGTTGTTAATTTTTCAATTATATTGTTGTTGAAAATATTTCTTTTACATGGGATAGTCATGTTTCATTTAGATTGTTATGAAACATGGTTAATTTATATAGGATAACTATGACCTAAAAATATTTTTGAAGAACTCACTTCCATTCCAAGGGTTAATATTTATTCTAAAATAATAACGGTTATTTTAATGTTTTTTGATTAATTCTCTTTTTATTTTTTTGTGGATATTGTAAATGATTGGTCCTTATAAAGGGAGCTAGGTGAGCATATTATAGATTATATGATGGGTTTTCTAAGATATAACACAAATTTATTAGGTACTCTTGTGACTAAAGTTGACCATATTGGTTATTTAATTGTTAGCTGTTCTATTAGGG
Source organism: Viscum album (assembly GCA_963277665.1). NCBI lineage: Eukaryota > Viridiplantae > Streptophyta > Magnoliopsida > Santalales > Viscaceae > Viscum > Viscum album. The sequence continues at coordinate 1,311,110,456 of OY728126.1, read as the reverse complement.
TTATATTATATGGTGTTCCAAGATTCCAACATATTTAATGAATTCTTACTATAAGTGTATGATGTTTTTTCGAACATTATTGATATCACACGGCTCCTGATTATTGATTCTAATGACTATATTCATTGATAAATCCATAACCAATGTTTTCATGTTTTATGATCCATGTATTGATAGGTATGAATGTTATTATGTTATACTCGTGCATTTTTATTATTCTTTAAAACTCTTATCATTTTCTTCTAATTACTAGTGACATTCATTTGTTAATGATTATGTTTTCCATTACTGAGAGTCTGACTCACCATTCGTAGGTTTTATTTTCCAGAGGATTTGAAGAATTTTGATGAAAACTATTTTTCAATAATATCTATATCAAGGATGATATTTATATCCAAAATTGAAATAGGAAAAGATATATTAAATGGAATAAATGTTCTTTTGATGACCAATGAATTGTTTATATAGGATTTTTTACAATCTTGTAGAAATATAAAAATAAAATATCCTCCAATATTAATGATATCTAAATTTTAATTTTGATGTTTTATAATTTAGATGGAAAAATTTAGGTCATGATTATTATAATTGTAGTCAGAAATGTTATGTTATGCATTTTAACACATGATATATGAGTATGGGTCCAGATAGGTATTACTTATAAAAAATTAAAATAGTAATAAAACCAAAAAATTATACTACTTGAGCCCTTAATTCTATATCCACGTATACTCCCTTATTCATATCACCTATAACTCCTTCTCCGTATCACATATACCATCTCCATTAATAATTTAAAAAACCACCACAATTTATTTGATATATCATTCTCATTTCATTAACTATTTTTTAATATCACAATGTGTTCCACTCAGACAATATGCCTCTAAATTCTAGGTTCTACTACATAAATTCATTTATCCTTATTAAAATGCATTATTTCATTGATTAATTTACCCAGTAAATGGAAAATTAATTTTATTTATTATAAATTTTAATGATTATAAAATATAGCCAAATATTATACTTTTTTTGTTTGTTATACAATTACATATTTTTTGTTTAGATTTATATTTTCAATTTGGTATTGTTTTAAAGAAAATAAAATATTTTTTATATTTTTTTCTGTTTTTTGAATACACTTATGTGTTAATTTTTATTATTATTTCATATTCATTATAGTATTTTTTTTAAAAAAATTAAATTTATCAATAAAATATTTTTATTCATTTTTAATTTTTTTAATTATGTGTCGAACAAATTTTATTTATGAATTTTTGGGACTTATATTGGAAATGTATTTAAATAATATTTTTTATTATTTTTATCATATATAATCTATCTTTGATTTATATTAATTATTCAATCTGTACAATAATTTCTTTAAAATGAATTTATATAACTATATAATTATAGTTATAATATTTTTTAATAATAAATAATTATTTTGACTCATGTATTTATTTAGATAACACCTATGATGGGTTTTTATCAACTCCAAACAAATTTCTAAACATTGAAATAATTTACCCCAATGTACACCACAATATATTAAGGATATTGGAATTTAAATAATTTATTTTAAAAAAAATTCTTCATAACATAAATATTAAATTTATATATACAAATTGTATTGTTTGAGGATAGTTGAGAAGAAATCAAAATGATTAGGAATTGATATGGTAACAATATTAAATTATATATATGTCATCAATTTGGAATGATTAATTGAATAATACTTAATTACTGATGTTTACAATAATCATATTGAAGAAACCAAAATATTTTTTTTGGTAATATATTTTGAAAATTAATAACCATTACTTTCAACATTATAATACAACATGACAAAGACCATATTCTATTAATGGTGTATCATTCCAATTTTTATTATTCTAAAACAAGAGTAAAACTAAGAATGAAATCACACATGCAATATGAATTCACGCATAAAAAAATGGATCTACATAGTGGATGTAAAGTTTAAAAATTGTTTTACTATATATTGAAATAATACTATGAAAATTATTTATAAAAAATTATATATTAAGGATTGTAAATGTAACACACCATGACCTTTCTATTATTCATTCATTAACCATTTTTTGGTTTTCCATATTTTCTCTTAGTAATGCTAAAAAGGAACATGAAGGATACATATAATGTTAATGTCATGGAATTTTCAAAATCTTCATTATAAAAACTATTATTTTGGGCATTCACAAGGAAATTACATGATGTGTAATGATGATGCACGATGTGTAGTGGCTGCCATACATAACCCCTAAATAGAATACGTAGTTTGATACTTTTACACACCTTGTATGGATTTCACACCATGTAATGAAAAATATATGGTTAAAAATGTGTATGGGGTTTTCAACATATATGGGAATTGTCAGTTTTATGATGTTTAATGAGATTAAAAATCTTTTAAATTATGAAGGGTTGGTTTAGAAATAGATAGTTTGGATGAAATTATTATATCCATTCAACTATAATTTCATTTTCTTGATCTATATGCTCTAACTGGGTGATTATGGGTGACTTCCTTCAATCCAAATCATGACGTTGAGTGACTAATCATCCTTATTGATGAAATGATCCACTTTTCTCAGGTAATAATTTTGTTTACACTTTGGATTTGTATTCATCTATAGTTTTTCTCAGGACATGTAATTGGATATTATTTTCTTTCAATCTTTTATAGTTTCTCAATTGTTTTTTACCTTATATGGATGTTCTGTTGTTTTTTATTCCTTATGGTTCAATAAAGCTAGGATTATACTATACTGAGGTATTTATTTCAATAAAATGGTTTAATTTTATGTGTTGCATGTCATTATGGAAAATATCCATCTTTTCATTGTTTTGATGTGAATATTTATATCAAATTATTTCATGGAAAGGAATATGTTTTAAAAAATATATTTTTTAAAATGGATTTTCATGATTTGGCATTGAGTTTTGAAACCTTAAAGTATATCATTTTGGATTTGAAGACATTTGATGAAACTGTGAGAATTATGTTGAAAATTTATTATGGAATTATATATTGGGAAACATGGGAGTGTTTGGATATAGTCATGAGTATTCTTAGTGTGTGTTTCACCACAATGAGGTACTTATTTTTTTATATTGAAAAGATACATTGGATATATATTTGATTCAATTTATGGATTTATATGATTGTGAGTGTCTAGTATTTATTTTACAATGTTATTGAGACCAATATGATGTTATTTTTAATATTTATTTTATAATATTTGTGGCATTATTTTTGATATCATGTATATCATCTCAAAAGTTTTTATATATGTGGTTGTATCGTATAACATAAAATTATATGTTTTTTCATGGAAATGTGCTTACATTTATACATCTTTATGCATGTATGTGATTCTTGTTTTTTATCACATCAAAATTTCATATTTATATATTTATAATATGAAATAATGTTATCATAAAACTTCTGAATAAAAAAAGAAAAATATTTAAACATGGTTAGTATTTACTTAAATGATTTTTAAATGATTTTTATTTTAAAATATAGAATTTTTTCATTCATTATATTAGACCTTGAATAGAAACAAAGGTTGTACTCTTACAAAAATTTTCTCACAAACTACATGTTCTTTTTTGTGTTTTTAAATGTCGTTATATCAAACATGGGTAATGGGAAAAGAATCTGGTATTATGTTGGGTACTCTTTCTATCATTACATTGGGTACAAGTTGGTCTAGATGTGATTTTTGGTCACATTAGGACTTGATCTAATTTATGGTTTATTATATTTTTTCTGGAATTATATGTGTTTTTTTGGTATTTGAGATATTTCAATTTCATAACATAGATTTAAGCATTTTTATGTTCAAGATTTTTTTTAATTTTACATATACATATGAAATGCCAGTTTTTATGGATTCATTAGGTTACCCAAGTTGGTTTGTTAAAATTTGGTATTAGAGGAATGATCAACAGGAAATTTGATAAAACACAATATGTTTGGCTCTATGTATTTGGTAGATAGTAGAAAGGACCACTGTAATTTGGATAGTAGGTTCATAAAAGGGGTTTGGCCAGCTCACAATTGGGACTGAAACTAAGATTGTTTTGGTGGTCAAGTGATTTTATAGTATTTGAGACTTAGTTATTGAGTCCATTTAAATGAGCTGAATGCGAATATTATTTGAATTGTCTTGATCATTTTCATGTAAGTTTTTTTATTGTTTCATTGAATTAATTTTTTTTAAATATTTTATATCAATAATTTATGTTGATCGAATGATTATATAAATTTCTCGTGAATGATTGGAATTTTAATATTTTAGAAAATTACTCCATAAAAATCACCCCCATATCTGAGAGAGGAATCTATATGATAAGTTCTCCAATTAATCCCTATATTGAAACATATATTGGAAGAAAGTATTATCTAGACAATTTTCACTATAGGTCATATGGGATTTTGGATCCTAGGACAGATAGTGAATCATGGCTCAAATATTAGAAGGAAAACCTTCAACCATTTTCCATGGTGAAAAATGATCCTAGGATCATCATTAATGGATTCTGTGGATAGAAAGGATCTGTAATATCATGAGTACACCTATAAAACAATGGTGGCTTGTCCCATGTATTTTTTTATCAAATTGGTAATGATATGGTGGGACACTACTGTAAATTTTAGGTTTCATGAGGAAATTCCATTAAATTTCTTAAATAATGTATTTAACTAGTTGTTTTATCTAGAGAAATTTTGTGTTGAAAATAAATAAGTGTTTTTAAACATAGAGTAGTTGTAGAGTACAATTCTGTATTATTATAGTTGTTTAACTGAGCCATTTCATCTAGAACCAAATATCTTTTACTATTGTGAATTTGAAATCGTAGAGATATGTGTTAGGATAGATCCCTAATTTTCAGTTGATGTTGGTAATAATTTTCAATTCGACCTTTATGGATGTAGCTGCAAATAATTATTTTTCTGTGGAAAAAATATACTAGAATATAGGTTTGGGTGAATCTTTAGTATGTTTAGTTGGCCGCTAGGGGGAACCGTCTTTTTAGAAAAGGAATGGTAGGAGTGGTCAGCTACCATTCAGACTAGTCTCAGGAGAGATAAATTTTAGGAGAAGTTTGTATAATCTAAGTATGAAAAATGAAGTCATTCCCTTCATAACTATTAATAGGATTCTATGATTTCTCCTCTTTGTGGATAATTTAGATATCTATAAAACTTTTATGAAAATATATTTCAGGAATGTTGGGAAAAATCCACTCTCACCAAGAGTTTATTGGTATATGAAGTTTCTTCTAAGGGTAGCGGTTCAAATCCTCTGGTTAAAGGAGTTTATAATTATTAAAATACAATAATATAATCTACAGAGGAGTATGCACTAGTGGAATCTGATTAATTACCCACTACTATATTGGTTACATCGATTATATTGTCTTTTATGGTGCTATAATTGTTCTATATGGGAAATACTCTTTATTTTATATCATCAAATTGATATTTAGTGTTGTTCTTGAATTGAGAATTTATTCCATTATTTTTTTTCCTCCCATTGCTTTAGAAATGTTGTATTAAAATGTTTTCAGATTTTCCATGTGTTAGGTGATGATAATTGACTTTGAGTTGGAGTGGACGTCTTAGTTCGTGATCTTTACGTATTCATCTTGATTGTTTTTATTGATTCAATGATATGTTTTATGGAATAGAGTCACAATTATCATTATTGAGTTTGTTTATTATTTACTAATATATTAAATATTGTTATTAAGGTGGAGTGAGTCTTAAGATAGGTAAGGTAAAATCATGTTGTTCCATATACTATGTTAATTTCTGTATAGTTATCAAATATTTTTCTTGATGTAGTTATCCATTCCATGGGTGACCAACTTCTTTATTTTTTATGTGAGTACCCTGAGGTATTTTTAGATTATTTTTATTTTATTCTTATATAAAAATAAGATGGGTATAATATTGAAATTCTCTCTTGTATGATAACTATTTCAATTCCAAATTAAGATATAAAGCTTTCTATATTGGTTAAACATAAGGTCTTTGATGAGGACCTAGTATCTAAATGATTTACCCATCCTATCATGCCACCATGGTCATTGCCATATGTATTTTCTATGAAGTTAGATGAAATTCAGAGGGTCTGTATCGATTATGGAATGTTTAATAGAGTGATTATTGAGAAAAAACTATCATTTACTGAGGAATGATGGTCATATTGATCAACATAGAGGGGAAATTTAATTTTATAATTTTGACTTATGGTTATTGTATCACTAGTTGATAGTTCTAGATGATGATATACTAAATACATAATTTAGGAGTTGATATGGTCATTTTGAGTCTCATGTTATTCCATCCCATCTAACTAATTCCCATGCAGTATTGATTGCTTTGATGAACTGAATATTACATTAGTCCTTAGAATTTTATTGTTGTGTCTATGGAAGATATTTTTGTGTACACCATGTCATAGGAGGACCACATGGTTGAGACAGATATCATTTTTCAAAACATGAATGATCATGGTCTGTATGGTAATATTTCAAGGTGTGATATCTAGATTAGAAAGGAGAAATTTATTGGGAATGTGATATTTGAGTGGATCATCACAGTATATCATCAAAAGGTATAATTATTTATGTTCTAGTATTACCTATTAAATGTTTTTTAAATCCAACGAATCTATGGTTTATATGTTCAATATTTATGTATTTTTAGGCATTCTCTGAGATCACTTTTTATGAATACATTAAATCATAAGAGTTTAATGGTTAAATGCAATAAAATGATTTTGAGACATTTGAGGAGATGAAGGAATGATTGATTTGAGAATCTATTTTGATACTTCTAAAAGAACTTTTGGGGTATATTTTCTTCTATAATTATTCTAGTATAGGTATTGTATGTGTCTTTATTCTAGGAAAATAGGTTTTGTCTTATGGTACTCACTATTTATCCCATCGGGAGAAGAAATACCCACCCTATGATCTTCAATCAAAATCTATTATACATTCACTCAAAATGTGGAATCACTTTCTCTTTTTAGACCATTTTAAGAATTATTTTTTTCATAAGATATATAAAAATATTTTCTCTTATATGGATATGAATTTTTTACAGAGATGCTTAGTGGAGATTTTTGAGACTTTTGATTGTCATGTTTATTATACCCATGGTAAATTTAATATGGATTCTGATGTGTAGACCATAAAATTAATTAAAAAATATGTGAATGAAAATGATGATTATTTTTAATTGATGAATTTTATTGTATAAAGGATCTTGGATGTGGAACAGGCTGCTAAAATGGTTTTTGTATTTGATGAATTATGAAATGTCTATTGACAAGTGAGTTCGGAGAAAGATGTTATTAGATAGGGACTCCAAACACTACTATGATTGAATTTATAGTGGAGAGACAATGTGGGAGTTGTATCGACCACCCAGTGGAGATTTCTGATTATTTAGTAGGATTGTTTTTTCTTCCTCATTGAGACATGTGTTTTCAAATTTTGGAGACTAGTATTATTAGTCTAGGTATCCTTTTGATAGAAAAATTTTCATGGCATAAGGTATATGTATTGGTACCAAGGCATCAGACGATCGATATCTGAATTTTTTCCCTAGTGGATTACATGATAGATAATTAAGATGAATCATAAAATACCTTCATGATTGTTTCATTGAATAATTTTTTTAATAGATGATGGATGATATTTCCATTGACATTTTTGTTGTTATACAACGAGCATCTAGTAGGAGGGATGATATTTTTTTGATCCTTGCCGACTCACAATATCTGCTTATTTCCATGTAATCAAAGAGATTAAGATACTAGAATAAATTTTGGTCTTGTATGTTCATTTATTTTTGAATCTTCACGAGGTTCCATCTATAGTATTTTTTGTCAGGGATTCGATGTTCGCACACTGGTATTGGAATGTATTGCATGACGTGATGGGTTTCCTAATAAAATTGAGAACATCTAATCATCTGTAGATGGATGGAAATATAAATAGGGATATCATTGTTCAAGAGGATATTATATAGTCATGTGTTCTTGATATTAGAGGATTATAGGAAAATTATTTTCCATTGGATGAATTTTCCTATAACAATTGTAATCAACCATTAAAAAATATGGATCCCAACAAGACATTATATTATCCCCAATGAAGATATACCGTTTACATGGAAGAGATGGATGAGAAATCATTGGATGGTATGAATACTATTCGGGACATAATATAGATAGTTTATTTGATCCCACGGTGTTTTTTATGACACAAAGTCACTAGAAATCCAATGACGACCATCGATATCAGCCACTGTATTTTGTGGTTTGTGACCAAGTTTTTATCAGAATTTCACCTCACTTCAAACAACACCATTTTTGAACACATGGCATATTTCCATCAAGGTTTGTAGGCCCCTTTGAGATCATTATATGATGTTATAGTTATGGCCTATAAGATTCACTTTTTATATTGATTCATATATTTCTACACTGGGTTTCATGTGTCCATGTTGAAACCGCATATCTGATATCCATCACATGTGATCATATGGGAGTATTTTGATCATGAGCCTGCTATTACATTAGTGAAAAGATATTTTAGATTATGAACTTTTTGAAATAGGTACAACAAGGTATATTAGTCTCCCTTGTATAGTTACTATGGTAGTGAAGAAATGATATCGATGAGAGGTTTTATTGTGAAATTTAAATGAGGAAGTTGTCGTATTCAAATTTTTTTGGACGCATAATCATTTTGGATTTTTGGGTTAAGAAAGAATGTCTCGTGGGGAGATTTTAATTCCCTCTAACATTTATATCAAATTTTTATAAATATTCTATTCCTTTTTTTGGATGAGTAATTCTGTGATATAATTAGGAGGATTCATTTAAATGTAAATTGATGATTTTTTTTGGAATTTCTAGAAAAAAACAAATATTTTTTTTAATTTCATTTTAAAATTATATAGTATTTATTGTTATTACATTGTATATAATGGTCTTTGGATAGATCTTGTTAAATTAATAGAAAAAATTATAATTTTACATGCCATGTAAGGGTTATATACTCTGTATTAAAAAATATCATGTTTTAATAAAATATTGAATGAGTTTTTTTTGTGATATGTGAGTCTTAGGGGTTTCACAATTTGAAATGGGATTACACATCATGAAAATTTCCAATGGATAGATTTTAGTATCTAGATGAAGCTAAAATTAATATTTAATTTCATTAAATATTCCATTCTCTCAACCTAGAAGATGTTCCTATGAGATTTTGGGTGTAGTTACATAGAACGACATTTCAGGAGCAACCGGAAGTGACGGTCAAAGTCCAAGTCACTGTTTCTCTATCCAAGAACCTATTTGAACATTGATGGGTGAATTAGAAGTCCACTAGCGAGTTCATCATTTTTGTTTATCTAATCTTCCTGATTCTTCTTCAAAAATTGTTTATTTCGGTTTGAATTTTTTTAACCTTTTTGTAGAAATATGATGTTCTTGGCCGTTTTATGGGGAGATGTTGAAGTGTTTTGATTGTAAAACATCAAGCCAGGTGGTTTGTGACTTTCTATGTTCGTCCTTGAGATATATATTCTTAAAGTTCCCAATTACCATGTTCATGGTATTTTTTATTTTATATTTTGACCATGTTTATAACCTGTTATGATTCGGTAAATTCACAAAAAGGGAAATTTTCATGAATATTGTTTATACAATGATTATGGGTGTGTTTCCAATCCTTGATTGTTTATAGTCGTCTGGTCTAGAATTTCTTGTTTTTATTTCATTGATTCAATGACTTGTTTTCATATTACTAAGGTTCTTTTTATTTGAGATGCATGTGTTTCACATTATAAGAGTATGACCAAGGCTAATTCACAAGCATAACTTTTCTATGTAGGTAATTTATGATTGAATTTTTTTAATGTTTACCTAGAGATATTTACTATGATAGATTCCTAGTGGTCATAGAATGGAGGGGTTAGATTATGAGAGATACCTAAGTGGTCATTATTAAATTAATGATAGACCATAGGGCATTGATTGTGAGAGTTTCCAGTGGTCATTATTTTATTATTTTTTCTATATACACCAAGGGGGTAATGACCGTGAGAGGTACCCAGTCGGTTGTTTTAAACGATTTGTGCTATATGGGACCAAATAAGATAGACTATGAGAGCTTTCTTAAGGGTTCAATATTTATTTAATTAATGATATTTTTATCCAGATGGGTTAGATGGTGAGATCTTCCTAGAGGGTTGGTTATGAAAAATTAGATAATTTTTATGATTCTGCCAAGCCAAAGCACAATACTGGACTTGGTCTTCTATGATTGTTAGAATATCTTTGGAGATATTTGTTTTCATTTATACATGTAATGAAAAGCTTAGTCTAGATCTGAATATTACATTATTCAATGGTGTTAATAATTAATAAATGTAAATGAGTTTAATTGAAAAATGTAGGATTGTTTAATTTTGAGAACATCCAAGTTTATTTCATCATTTCATCATATTACATATTATATATATTTACTGACAGTTAGGAACAAATATTTTGGTTATTTCCTTCTAGGATTCATCTCACTCCTTGTTTGGGTCGTGATTTTAAACCCAAAAGATTATATGGTTGCAAATATAGATAAGGGCATGCTCCCTTCTTCCTCTGGTACTTGACTTCCATTGGAGCTGCAGATCATGGTACCAGGCTGAGGGTTGCGATGTGGTTGGAGTTTACTATTTTCCGCACTTTGGTTTTAGAATTTTGTTTCCATTATTTTGGATTTTTCGGATTCATTACTAAATACATGTGAAGAAAATAATATATATATATTTGTGTGTGTTTGTGTGTTTTGGTTTTCTATACTATCAGTATTCCACAATTTACGTCTATTGTATGGTATTAATGCTACCTCAATTTTCTAAAATTCTTTTCTGATGTGTTACTCTACTGATAAGGGTATAGTTTCCCCAATTTTACACCTATGTCCATCACTACTAGCCGGCTGCCTCTTGTGTTTTGGAAAATGTGTTTGAGGCTATGTGACTAAATGGGTATAGGGAACCTTTGGGCGGCACCCAAAACAAGGAGGTTACAATGGGTGACATCCATTAATCTCAATCACATAAATCAGTTATTTACCACCATTATAGTTGTATTTTCTCACTTAAGGTATATATTTTTCATAGTTCATATTTTATTTTGTTTTAGATTGAGGATTGATTCTATATTTGTGATTTCATATTGTTTTATATAGATCGTTTTTATTATCCTGGTATGCCTTGTCCTGTGAAGGTCGCCTTCTTAGTATTTGGTGCATATTGTTGAGAGAATAATGGTTTTAATCATTTAAAGGAGGTGTTTCTATTCAATCGAATATATTTATGAATTTAATTTATAAAATGATATATTCTTTTTTTTGTTCAGTATTTAGAAATGATAAGTCATTTTTAATGATTTCATTGAATATAAAATGGTTTACAAATCGGGGTTCACATTGAATGTAGAAATTAATGATATGGAAATGGGTTTTCAAACACTATTGTGGATAAAAATTATAAAAAAATTATTTATGATATTTTGACCATGGTTTTTAAAATGTAGTGTAAAATTGAACATTGGTATCCTTCGGTGATTCAGGATAGAGATATGGGTAGCCCTAGTGAATGATACACCACTATGTGGTAACATATGATTATATCAACTACAATGAATAGATATATATTTGATGGATCATATGACTATTTGGCCTTATGAGTTTTTAGTAAGCATTTTATGATAGTCTTGAGCCCAATTCATGGTGTTTTTTCCATTTTTCATTTATGGTTATTTATCAAAGGATTTTTTTCTTGGACTATTTCTCACATGTTTTTATATATGAGGTTGAATCACATAAATTCACATGATTTATTGTTTCATTTATATTCATTTATATATATTCCTCTTGATTCATAGATTTTAATTCATCTATTTTAATATTATACATTTCATATTTCTATATTGAGAAAATGGATTTTTTTTAAAATGTAAGAAAAATGAAAATTTTTAATAAATGTTTGGGATATATGTCAGTGGATTATAAAACTATTTTGTTTAACAATATATGATTGTTGAATTCTTCATATATACCATTTCATAGAAATGGTAATGGAATCCTATTGGTCTTTTAATCACCCAACATTTATTCATAGGGAATATTGTGAATGTCTTTCTGTAAGATCTGGGTAAGGGAAAAAATATCTTGTATTATGATTGATTATTTTTTTCTCAAATGTAAGAACCTTTTTATTCTTATGATGTAGGGTTTTATTCTTTTTATTTTCTTTTGAGATTTTTTTAGAAAATAATAAAACTGAAAAAATGTTAGGTTCTAGTATGGCAGACTGTGTGATCCTATTTACACACTGTGTAGTATGGCTGTATAGGATGTGGATACACAGTGTGTGTGCATTTGTTGGCCAGGAAGAGAATAAAATTCCATTACACACCGCACACTTCATAGTACACGTCATGTAGTCAGGTCGACAATGTCGTTGTGGGACGTGTAATGTATGTTGGAAAATTTATGAACTGTAAAATGATATACACATTCGGTATATGTATTTACACGCCGTGTACTACTAAAATTTGGCTTAAAACAAGAAGATTCATCATTTTCTCTTCTCCTGGATAGAAAATTCATCAGGTGATAAAGAAAAATACACACAAGTTTTTTCTTCTCCCATTTCTTCATCCAATCATGATTCATGTTTCGTCAATCTTGTTGGATTCCTCTCAGTAAGAGATTTATTATCCTTAAGCAGTTCATGATCATTTTTGGTCCTGATAATGTTATTCAAGGATGAATGATTTACATATTTTCATAGATCTACGCCATTATTATGTGATTAAAGTGTATTAGTTGGTTTATATTTCTCATATGACATCGTGGTAGGTGGTATTGTTCATTTCATTAAAAAATCAAGTTTAATATATTTGCTAAGAAGGCATGAGACCATAATTGGGTATGTTTTTCTAAAAAATTGAAACATGTTGATATATAATGTTATTTGGGTATTTTATTATATGTAAGTTAACTATGTGGATTAAAGATTGATTGATTTATGGACACCCAATGGTTGTGTTTTCAGTAGTTATCCATTTGGAAATAAATTCTATAAGGCTTGTGAATGTTTTCCCATTTTGGGTTATATAGAATGATATATTGATATATAAAATTCCTAAATTTGTTGTTATGATTAAAACTATACAATAGTTTAATTATCACGAGTTTTATGCTATGTAAATTTCCCATGTCAGTTGATATGTTTAAATCCATGTCATAGTTTAATTCACATGTGTTGTTTTTGAAATGAAACGTTAAATGATTGAAAGAGGTAATTAGATATTGTATTCGGCAAAATAAAAGGTCAGGCTCATGTCAATTATTTCACATTTCGTACCTCGGGTGAACCATAGTCTCGGTTAAAAGGAAATGGACAGACTCAAGAGATTAATTACCTAAGGGTTGTGAGCAAGCCATTGTTTTGAATTTCAGTCTTACTATGTACACTTTGTAAATTCTAAGTGAATCCTTGGAATATTGAGGGATAACGAGGACAAGATCTATTGGGAATTGAGAAAATGATTAAATGCTAAAATGTTGATAAACATAAATGAGAAATGTTTGTCTCACTAGTTATTTATTACTTTGGTATGGGGGTCTATGGGCCTAGGACGGACTTCAAGACCATAGTTCACAGGACTTGTTAAATGAAATTGGATGACTTTTGACGCATATGCCAAGACCAAGAACAAGTACGAATTTGGTATTAACTTTTTATCTATATGTTCATCTAAGATATCTTTTGTGATTACTTCTATATGTGGTATTTGAAGGTTAAGGCCAAATCCCAAGATATTCAAAAAAATGAAACTGAACTATCAAAGAACATAAACAGAATAAATGGATAGTTTACTTTAGTACATCCTAGTTTCTGTTTTCTTATACAGCTTTTGCATATATTGAGTATCTCTTAGGAATAGATCATTGGTGTACACCTACTAAGATTATTCTCAACCCATGTTTTTTAAATCCTTTTAGGAATAAATTGATTATATAAATTTAGGTGTAGACAAGGGAAATTTCCTAATTACAGGTACTCTATTGCTCCTTAGGTGCTGGAGAGCATGAGATCAAGTTTATGCTTGCGATGCGTTTAATTTTTCTTTCTGTTTCTACACATGTATTTTATTTTTATTTGATTGTAGTGTATCTTATTTTGGCTGATTTTTTAGAACATATAACACGCTTTTTTAACACTTGTATGGTTGAGACTTGGATATTTTTCTATCAGACATCCTCTATTTTGTTTCACTTGTATATCATTTACTATTTCCACTATTGTATTATTTTGTATTCCACTATGTTATACTCTTCCAATGAGGGAATATATTACCCACTATCACACCCAAGTCCCTCACTTCTAGTCAAAATAATATTGAGTTTGGGGAAATGTGCTTGAGGCCAAGTGGCCAACCAGTCTGACTATCGGTTTAGTGGTAAGCTGGGGAAGGATGTTATGAAGTGGTATCCAAGAGAATTTCATTTTTTTCATTGTCTTAGTGTTTGGAACCAAAATATATGTATATTAAGGAATAATTGTTTGGTAATTTTCTGTCATAGGTATTAGCTACCCCACCTATAGGGAAAAGACAAATTGCCTATAATTGATTTGTGATATTTTGATTCTAAGTGACTACAGTTGATTCGATTTCACTGTTGGGTGACATACGTGATTTTTTTATTACTATTGATGAAACTGTGGGCTCTATATTAGTTAAAACCTGATGATATGAGGGTATTCCATTTCATGAATCATATAGGCACTTGTTTGAATCACATTCCATGCATTATAACATGCCATCTAGGATGCATTAGTTATCAAATTTTGGTGTGATAGTTGACGTGATAACTATGCCTACTGTTGTAATAGATTTATTGGTACGTGCTATGGTTTGGATTAAATGGATTACAAACTATGGTTCCTAAAAAGAATGGTCTTCTTGGACTAGAATTTTTTTGGATCATGATTTAACCTTTATCAATAATTGTATTGTGATATTTTCTTCTCATCTGAGAAACCTTTATTCTTTGATAATATATGCCTTCACATATCAGAATTTGGCATCCAGGTGGTTGGTTTTTGGGAAAAATAGGTTTTCTGTGTAATGTAGAGTTTCTATCCTAAAAACCTCAGTATACATGAAATTTAGTTTACCCTAACATGTTGTGTGTTCTTTCTTTTCGGGGAATAATGTGTTCTATTATTCTAGAATAACATGTCATGTACCCTATATACATGTAGTTTAATTTTTAAATTATGTAACTAGCCATTTGAGTCGAGACACGGGGATGAAAAACCATTGGTAGAACACACTGTGAATATGATAAAACATGTCGTGTAGTATTTAACTGGTGAACATACCATGTGAGGGGAACATGGGTTATAGAACATTTAGTAGAACACACACCATGTATTTGGGAATACATGACATGTATAAAACTACTGTGTATCTGAATATGTGTCTATTGACATGGGTGGATGAAAACATATTTGTACACACTGTGTTGAGTGTGAACATGTTATTTAGTTTTACAATGATAAAATTGTGTAGTTCAAGCTATGTTAAGGTAGCTGGGAAGGATGAAAAACTAATGTACACACTGTAGTTATTGTGGAACATTTCGTGTATATGGGGTGTTTCACAACCATGTTAGACCAAAGAACACACCCATGTAGAGGACTAGAAGAACATTCCCAGTAAGGAGTTATACATGCCATGAACTCATATACTGAAAAACAATATTGTCTTTCATTCTCTATCCCATTTTTCACTTCTGAGTTGCTGTTTTTTTCATTAAGTTTGTACTGAGGTGTGTGTCATGGAATTTGAAGAGTCATGTCGCTTTGATGAACACAAGCTATACACAATGAGAGTGGTGGTGGGAATACTCAAGAAATATTGGACCATGGGCTACCAATTAATCTTTCAGTACTTTCAGCTATGACACCAGCCGTTATACCATACACTAGAGAAAATGAATAGTTCTTAAAAAGTTTTTAAGGTTCATTCGGACCTTCTAGAGATCATTGTAAACTACCAAATCTATGGTAGAGTTGATGTGTATATTCCAGCAGCAGCATCCACCTACTTTTTCAAGGGATGGCGAACCACAAGCAGTGGAATCATTGAAATAAATATTACTGACTACCTTTGAGCATCTTGAGATGCTTCTTGAGAGGAGGATGAAGCATTGATTTTATATTCTAAATTATTCTACCAAGAGGTGGTGGGATTTTATGACGTGAAAAATCACTCAAGGATACATTGCATCATTTTTGGGTTGATTTTTTTTGTTGACAAAGAAGGTTTCCATGGTGAAATGTCATGTTCCAGCTATATTATTGACAGTCCATGTTGAAAAAGAACCATGAAAAAGGAATGGATGATCTGGAGGTGGTAAAAAATAATAGATACAATGTGGTGTCATTTTCCTGTGTTTTCAAAATTTTTGGGGTTCAAAATTTGGAGATTGGTGAGCATCCAAAAAATAGGATTTCAGTAGGAACATTGGATCATCACGATTTTGAGATAACATGGCGTTGGCTACATGTGGAAGGTTTGAGAATTGGTGGAATCACCTATAAATAGACCTCGACCCCCTTGGTAGAAGTATATATTTTCAATGAAAATATTTTTCTATGAGCTTGCGAAGGTGGTTTACAAAGGTAGTGTGCTTCGCGAAAGGAAGGAGCTTTTTGGTGATGTTTCTAGCTCCATGAAAGTTACATGCTCCATGTTGGCTCGGTGATCTTTTTAAGGGAAGTTGCTCTGTGATGACATGAGCTTCACGATGGCTTGAGCTATGAGAAGGTGTGTGCTTCGCAAAAAGGTTGGAGCTTCGCAAAGGATTGTTTTAACTTCACAAAATTGGGAGCTTCAAGAAGTAGGGTGCATTGCGAAGGTAATTCCAAAGGTTATTGCTTAGTGTTAATAGGAAAATGGGTATTAATCTATGGATGACAATTGGACTTAATAGATAATCTATAAATAGTTGAGAATTCCTGTATTCATATAAATGAAGAGACCTACAGGTCTATAAACATTGAGTGGATCCCTTCCATGTGTAGTGAGCAACGGAAGAGGAAGAAGGTTATTCTTTGTACTGGTAGTGATCTAGAGAGAGTGAAATAGGGAGTGAACCTTGGGAAATTAGTGACTTAACAATAAATATTGTAATGGTTTTTAGGATGGTCATATAAGGTATCTATCCCGAACATTATTGGCAGTGATATTTAGTGGATTTGGAAAAGTGTCACATTGTCATTGTATACTCCTTGGATGTTTCCCAATGAGGGTGAACTGAGTAAAAATCTCTGTTTATACCTTCTTGCATCCCTGCATCACATTTAAAGCATCATCATCAGATAATGACTAAAAGAAGTGATCATCATAAACAAACAAGTGAAAACAAAGTGACCCTAATAATAAAGATTCCAATATCCAGTGGGACATGAGGAATTTTGAAAACGAATATACATACCCTGATTCACTCCCCTCTCAGGGTATATAGAACCCTTTTGGTCATAACATTTTTTATCAGAGGGAGGATTATTTTATCATTTTTTTCTCTAACATGGATCAGTAGGTCTGTGTGGTTAATGATTTAGTCTACTCTAATCATGGTGTTCCATGGAAAAGGGTAGAACATCAAAGAAGAAGCCGAATTCAGGAGGTATCCCATAGTGTAGAAGTTTCCGTGGAGACAGCGTGATTTAGTTAAAAAAATCAAGTAGCGAACCAAATGTTGATTTGGATAAATTGTACAGTGAAAATTCATAGTCATTCAATGATAATGAATGAATGAGTGTAGAACATGATATTCCATGTGATGTTGGAACTACTGATGATGAAGCTCCCAGAAGGGTAAAAGTGGAATTTTTACATAAAACAATGGAAGTGGATCAGAAGTTGGATGAAGATATTATATCTAAGATATTTGGATCCATGCACTGGAAGTTGAGAGAAGCAAGACAATAGGTTTGAATGAAATGTTTATTGATTTTTCTACTGATCTAACTGAGAAGAATGATTCTCAATATGAATAAATGTGAAAGTTATCTACAAAGGTAGAAAAATCAAAAGCTTATGTGAAGGGAAATAATATGAACTCAGATTCAATTCAGAATTTTAAAGCCAAAAATGATGATCTTGCTACACAGCTATATGAGTTGGTTCTGGATAATAAAAGACTACAATAATAGAGTGCATGATATGCTGAGTTTATTACTCAAGAAAAATTGATTATAAAGAATAATTGTGACATGGTGGATAATCTCACACATGAGTTAGAGGATGTGATGAGTATAAATAATAATATAGTGAGAGAAATCAATACTCAACATGAAGAAAATGATATGATGATTAAAAAGTTGGAAGAAGAGATAGAATCCGTCAATAAAGAAATTGAGAGATCTAATTCCCAAGATAATACAAAGATTAAGGATGCCTTGTACCTACTATTTGATAATCCTTTAGTATGTGATGATGTAATGAAAGCTCAATATGCTAATTCAAAAGAGAAGCATGAAAGGATTTCATAATTACAAAGGCCATCCATTTTGAGAAAATTTGTAATTAGATATGGTGGCCCCACTCATATGTGTGATAGGAGAAGAGAGGTGAAAATATACAGAGATAGGAAAAACCATGTAGGTTCAAGAGATAGACCTAAAAAAGATTTTATTGGAAGCAATGACCGAATCTGCTATTTTTGTTGAACACATGGTCATACATCAAGCATCATTTCAGAGGCACATGAATACATTTCATTCTGTGAAGATAGAAACATTACTAATTCTGAGAATAAGAATAAGTGTCATGAAAAAATAAGAATAAATGTGTCTCAGAGGAAAGAATTTATTTGATTCTATTACTGTGTAAGAATGAGGCAAACCATTATTATGATCTAGGAAGCTTAGGAGATCAATTTCAGATGAAAAAATCAAGCTACATATACATCTCATCTAAGAAATGATTAAATGAGGTGTGCCTTTGAGGGGAAATATTTTATGTGTTCTTATTAGGGTAATTTGGAAAAACATTGTAGTGATAAGAAAGATGTAAAGAATAAGGAACTGGAAATGAAATTCTTAACACCAATTGTGTATGCAGAGAAATCCTACACTTGAAGAAAATGTGGTAGGTTGAATAATAGTTTTACTACATCTGGAGAATGACAAGGAGATTAAAGAAAGGTGTATTAATCACCATATATGTCACACTCACAACAACTCTTATGGAGAGAATGTGAACAAACCTGGATGATTAAGGGGATATATACTCTAGCTATGAGAAAGAAGAATGCACATTCGTTGGAGGATTCACCACCAATGCAAAATAGTGTGGTGACTGAAATATCTGGTACAAGAAAGATGAACAAATAATGAATTGATAAATTCTCATTTCATGTTCCTCAACAAGAAGTGTAGGACAGATAAAGACCCATACAATGGTGGAAGAAGAAAGAGAATATGACACGTAGAGAGATTCCTACCCAGAGATGGAATCAAGGGATGTGACGTATTTATGGAACATAAAAGAAGTAAGTGTGTACATGTTGGCTTAAAACCCAAATTCTGAAAAATTCCAAGCCTGCAGAATGTACATATCATAAAAAGGCTCAGTAGGTGAGAAATGAATGCTTAGTAATATGGCCAGAGCAGATGAAATTGGCTAGTTAGTTAGAAGAACCATTAAAGGAGTGTGATGCTCTACAAGAATGAATCAAAGGGTTAACCGACCAGGATCAACCACAATCCTCATATAGAGGATTCCATAAAGGCCAATCTCCATATGTATATAAATTCTAATTAACTAATGATTCATGTGTTTCAGGTTTTAGGGAGATATGATCCAATTGTAAGGGGCATTTAAATATGAACTGTGGAAAAGTTATAAGCATTAAAGTTTCAATTCACTCCAATCAGGTAACAAAGTTGAAGAAGAAAGGGAGAAACATAGCTCAATTGGAAGTAATTATTTTATTAACTTTATCTTATGTTTTTTACAATGTGTTTCAACTTAGTAGAAATATAGATTTGTGTATTGGATCAATGTCGAGTTCCATATTAGAATAAATGATTCGGGAGGAGAAGAATGGTAATGGGTCTGAACAGTGGGCCTAACCAGAAGAACTGTTGTGTAGAATAGGGGGAGAATTCAATATCATAATTAGATGCTAGATCCAATAGAAATATAATTGGATGATCCATCTCAGCTGACTGTTTTCAGGATACCAAGAAGTTGTGACAGAATATCAACAATGTTTCGACAAGAATATCATAAAATTAGTTAAATGAAATGATTCCCGTGAATAGTGAATCCGTGATAAATTTTCTGATGAATGTGATGAGGAGGAAAGAAACATTGGGGGAGCAGATGTGGCTAAACCTGGATCATAAAATAATCAGATGTGGGATATTTTCTCGAGGGATGTATATAAGAATGTCATTGGGGATAAATGGGTATATCATAGCAAGATGAATGAAGATGGAATAGTGATTCAAAACAAATACTGACTAGTTTGAAAAGCATACTCCTAGATATATGGAATAGATATTGATGAGACATTTACACCGGTTGCAAGAATTGAGACAATCAGATTATACTTAGGCATTATAGTGCTACGGAAGATCAATGTTTTCCAGATGAACGTCAAATCTTCATTCTTGAATGGGATTCTAGAGGAAGAATTGTATATCGAGAAACCATATGGTTTTCACATTCATGAGGATGAGAACATGGTTTTTAGTTGAATATAGAATTATATGGAATGAAAAAAGCACCAAGAGCATGGTACTCAAGGTTTGATTAGTATTTGAAGAAGCATGGATTCCAGTGTGCTGGAGATGATTACAATATCTATTTGAAAAAAAAATTAATCAAAGGATGATGGTGCTAGTTTATATTGATGCCATAATATTTGGAAGATAATATGAAGAATAGTGCATATAGTTTTCCAAATTCATGAAACATTAGTTTGAACTGTCTATGATTGTTGAGCTAACCATTTTTCTTGGTTAACAAGTGACAGAAGGAAAGAATGACACATTCATTTCTCAATCCAAATATCCAAAAAAGGTTCTGAGAAGATTTGGAATGGAAAATTCCAATGATATAAAGTATTTGGTTTCTACCTAGATGAAACTGTCCAAAGATGAGGATGACAGGGCAGTTAGTATCACATAATATAGGAAAATCATTGGAGTTTTCTATACTTGACTGTTAGAAGTCCAAACATTGTATTTTCCACATGCCAATAAGTGAGATATCAGATTATTCCCAAGGAAATCCACATGCTTGTAGTGAAAAGAATACATTGGTATATTAAGGGCATAGTGGATTTCTTCTTGATATATAGTGGCAATTCTCATTTAAAATTATTGGGAAATAATGATGCAGATTAAGGCGGTTCAGTGGATGACAGGAAATTGACATCAGGAGGTGCGTTAAATCTTGGAGGATTGTGTGTTTCTTTGCTAAGAAAGAAGCAAGATTTTATTTCATTTATCACCATAGAAACTAAGTATATTGTATCCAATCAAGCATACACACAGTTATTGTGGATGAGGTAGTAGCATGATGACATGGCAGTTGATGTGTGGACTCTGATCAAAATTAATTTGATAACTCAAGTGATATAAATCTCAGCAAAAATCTCATCCATCACTCAAGGAAAAATTACAATGAGATAAAGTATAATTTTCTCATGGAGAAGGATGAGTAGAGAATCATGATGTTAGAGTATGTTTCTACAGAGTTACAGGTTGCAGACATTCTAGAAAAGGCCTTACCCAATGATTATTTTTAGAGGCATGGACTGGATCTTGGAGTTCGGTCAACTCCCCGCACATAAAATAGTGTGACTGTGGGCCTTTACCCCCCTCTCTCCGAGGTATGTTGTGATTTCCCCTAATGCAGTAACCTTTGATCCATCCAATGTTGCTGACCAAAAAATAGTGACCTTTTTGTTCATTAGAAAAGGGGGAGAAACAGTCAGATAGTGAATCATACAAGGGGAGAAAATGTTGGAGGAAGGGAGAAGATGTCTTAGTCAAAGACGTGGGGAGAAGCTGACAGGTAGAGAAGAGATATAGGGGGAGAGCAATGATATGAGGGGGGGAGTTTTAAATATGATGATTCTAGAAGTGATTTCCCAATGATTAGATATCACTATAGCTGAGGATTGTGATAAAAGAAGAATAGTGATGTTGGAATGATGTGATATGGTTTTTAGCTATAAAAAATTGGTATCTGTGTGGTATCAACATTTTTATCAGTTTTAAATTTGGTATCAGTTGGGTTTCAAATGTTAGTGGACGAAATGAAGTGATTTATTGATTATCTTTTAATTTACTCTTGATTCTCACGACATGAATTGCTCATGTGGTGTTAGAGTATGTAGTCAGTGAATATTTGGTCTCTAACTAAATCTCAAGAGGCGAATGTTGGTAGATATTGGGAGGAGACTCACTGAGGTATCAATGTGGATAAAATCATTGAGAGAATAGTTTTTATCAAACCCAAGGTGGGAGATTGTTGGGAAAAAATTCCTCAAGGTAGCATTGCATCATTTTTGGGTTGATTGTGTTTGTTGACATAGCAGGTTTCCATGGTGAATTGTCACGTTCCATCGATTTTGTTGACAATACATGTGGAAAAAGGACCATGAAAAAAGAATGATTGATCTTGAGGTGGTACAAAAGAGGAGATACAATGTGGCAAAGGCATGATTTTCTCAAAGATAGGCTTAATGGTTTGGATTTCACGATGACCAAAAAATGTTGACGGTTATTCATCGGGATTACAATGATTTTGGTAAATGGAAGCATTAAATAGAATTATAGAGACGAAGGGAATTTTGAGTGGAGGATTACAGCAAAGAAACGATGGAATTGATGGGATGATAATTGATTGCGATAAGCTCCATGATCAGAAACGTTTCGTGGTGCTTCATGATTTTGAGAGAATTTCAGCAGCATCTTCAGAGCGTTGTGATTTGAACTGACGTGGTGTTGAATTCGCACATAAGTTTTGAGGTTCGGTGGAATCATCTATAAATATACCAATAATCCCTTGGGAGAAGTAGAGGGTTTTATAAAAAAATATTTTTCTCTCAACTCACGAAGGCGGTTCGCGAATGCAGTGTGCTTCGCGAATGAAAGGTGCAACATATCGGCTATTCAACCTCTCCAAAAGTTATGTGCTCTGCTTTGGCTTAGTGATCTTCACAAGGGAAGTCAGTCTATGATGACATGAGCATCATTATGGCCTGATCTATGCAAAGACGTGAGCTTCGCGAAATGGTAGGAGCATCGGGAAGGCTTGTTTGATCTTTGTGAAATTGGGAGCTTTGCGATGTAGGGTTCTTTGCGAAGGAAATTCCAGAGGTTGTTGCCTAGGGTTTAGAGGCAAAGGGGTATTCAAATGTGGTTGAAAGTTTGAAATTAATAGATCATCTATAAATAGTTTAGAGTGCATGTATTCATGCAAATTTTGATACCTACAAGCCTATAAACTGTGAGAGGATCCCTTCCAAGTGCAGTGAGAAATGGAAGAAGAAAAAGGTCATTTTTTATACTGGAAGTGATTCAGATAGAGAGAAATAGGGAGTAACCATTGAGAAAGAAGTTAGCTAACCTTAAACATTGTGAAGACAGTGATATTGGGCATAGAATTGGTCTATCCTGAACATTATTGGTTGTGAGCATCAGTGGATATGGTACAGCGAAAAATCGTTGTTGTATGCTCCTTGGACGTAGGCCAGTGAGGGTGAACCAAGTAAAAATATATGTTTCACCCTTCTTGCTTCCCTGCATCGCATATAAAGAATCATCATCAAATAATGACAAAAATAAGTGATCATCATAAACACACAAGTGAAAACAATGTGACCCTAATAATAGAGAGGTCAATATCCAGTGGATCAGGAAGACTTTTGAAAAAGAATATCCATACACTGATTCACCACCCTCGTAGGGTATACATGCCCATTTTGGTCTAAAAAATTTATCATGTAGATTGAGTACCAGGGGGACATGGAATGGAGACACTTCCAGATAGTCTCCTACATCTATATATTTATTGATACCCTTAGGGATGATTGAACCTAGGGGTTCACTAATTTGGTGCATGGGACAATGTTAGCGATGGACTATTCTGGATACTTTATTGAGCTTCATCGATTTGCACATGTTCCAATGTGTGATAAGGCATTGAATGATAGGTGCTTTGAGGATGGTCTTCGATATGACATCTGAGATTTGGAGAACATTTTCAGGTTTCTTTATGTGGATTCCATTGTGAATCCGGCACTGATTATCCAGTACAACCTTTACAAATACAGGGGTGCGAGCTAGGTTGGTTCAACACCGAGATCTGGTACGGTCTCGATAAGAAGAAAAAAAGTGGTGTATATAGTTTTTTAACAGGAATTAGATAAGTGAATATGTATATTTTGGTATCCAAATGAGGATATATTAGTGTTTCATAGTTGGGTATCTGAGGCCATAGTCTCTGTAGGACCCATTTGAGAGCTGAGCATACAGCAAGATGTGCCATCTACAACATTTGAACATGAAATATTTACTAGTGGCTAGTGAGAGGGATTATGTTCAGACATAACATACAAGAGTAGGGTTAGTAGATTGTCACCGGTATAGAAACTGAAATACATCAGGGCGTGCATGCCAAGGTGGTGGGTCTGGCTATGTTAGTCAGACACCAGGATCTCAGTGATAGCAGGTCGGGTCAGCTCAGGGTCGCCAGGATGGGTCATAGAGCCATGGTACAGGTTAGACATATGCAGTGCAACAGACCCAACATGCGCAGGATCCCAAACCATATACTGTCATTGGTACTATTCAAGTCACCAATTATTTATATTCTAAACATTTTGTTACTAGTGCAACACATAGTTCTATATTTTTTCCCATTATGGAGATCCTTGGGAATTTTGTTGATACATCATAGAATGTTATAACACTATACACTTCACTAGTGATTAGAACAGTAGGTGTGTGTCAGCGCAAGGAGTGCCCCCTTGAGATTGGTGGGAGTTAATTTATATGGAACATCAATGTATTAATGATGACAAAGTTTTATTTTATCCTCATAATGGATTGGATGGTATCCTATCGTGCTTTGTTGATTGCTATCACTACATTGTGTATTTTACGTCACTAGAGGGAATTTATTTTCTATAAAATGGTAAATAGGATTTCCATGCTAGCCGAGCACATCCCGATCATCATGGGATGGGTGCTATGACATACCAAATTGGTAGATTATACTAGATTTTCAGGGAACATGTTTGGAATATTTAATTCTAATCGTTGATCATTTCATAGAAGTTTTCTCAGACAACTTCTTAGGATTACCTATGGTTAGACAGGTGAAGTTCACTACCGATCTAGTTCCAGAATCTACACTAGTATCTATTCCTCCATACAGGATGTCTAAGATGATGTTGCAAGAGCTCAAGATGTAGTTGGGATATCTAGAATATAAGGGTCTTATCTGACTCGGTACTTGTCCCTGGGGTTTAATGGACGTTTTTGTAAAAAATTCAGATGGTATGTTTAGGATATGTGTGGACATTGGGAATCTAAACCAGTTGATGTAGAAAAATCGATACCACTTACCATAAATTGATGACCATTTTTATCAGCTTAGAAAAGCTCGAGTGTTCTCGAAGATTGACTTCGGATCAAGAAATCACTAGGTATGTGTTTGACCTATAGACATACCTCGTATTTCCATTTATAGTAGTTATAGTCTCTATGAGTAAAAGGTTATGCCATTTGGTATCATGAACACATCAGTAGAATTCATGGTGCTGATGAACCAATTATTCCATCCCTAAAATGATTTCTTTGTGGTGGGTTTTGTGGACGATATATTGGTGTATTCTAACAATTGTCACGACCACGCCAAAAAAACATGAGATCTTTTTGAATTCACTATGATTTCTTTAGTTATATTATAAGCTCTCAAAATTCCACTTAATGATTGATCACATTCACTTCCTAGTTCATGTCATCTTAGAGACTAGAGTATTAGTAGTCCCAGAGAATGTGAGAGTAGTAGTTACCCGGGAGCATTCCAATAACTTTATTGAGGTGAGGAGATCCTTCGGGATGGTTGGTTAATACATGGGTTTTAAACAATACTTCTAATGCATAGAATATCATATGACAATATTGAATAAGGAATATGTGAATTTTGAATGGTAAGATTCTTTTGACACAACTTATCAAGAATTAAAAATACGTTGGACATCAGTGTCAATACCATTATTTTCAAAGTTGGGAAATAGTTAAATTGTATATTGTGTTGCATTAGTTATTGGACTGGGTGTAATGCTTATACAGGGAGATCATGTAGTTTCGTAAGGGTCTCGGAAGTTGAGACAACAAGAGAGAAATTACCAAAACATGATATTGATTTTCCTGTTACTGTATATTTTTTGTACTGCTAGAGATGTTATTTATTAAGTGATAATTTTGTGGTGTGCATGGACCAAAAAAATCTTAATATGTCTTCACTCAGTATTTTTTTAATATGAGACAGTGACAGTCGGTGGAATACCATCAGTAATTTGACAATGTGCATGCCTATAATCATAGAAAAAAAATGAAGTGGTCGATGCACTGAGAATGAGGACTCAGATATAGGCAGTGCAAGAGGATAGTGGTGAGAGGAAGTTAATTTCTTTATTCTCTGAGATTCATTTAGCAGTGCACAACAGTCAGGGACAAACTTATCTTTCATCTTTGACTATTACTTATACCTTACTAGACAGAGTAAGGATGAGGAAGCGAGATGATTTGAAAGGAATAGTTCTAAAAGAGATTTTTGTAGGTGAGTACCTTCCTCCTAGAAGGATTATAGGTTAGGAAGAAGTTTTGTGGGTTCATGGATGTGTGTATGCTCTATGCGATATACGCAAGGAGCTAATGCTGAAGTTCTGTGGGTTCATGGATGTGTGTAGCAACCCATTTCTTAGTGGAAATGGAATGATGTCATGATGGATTTCGTGATATGGTTACTGAGGTCCCATAGAGGCAATGATGTCATGTTGGTGGTTGTTGAAAGGCTTACAAAGGACTCTCTCTTTTTTTCTATCAAGGAGACCATTGGTGTAGATGAACTCGGAAATCTGTATATTTAATAGGTTCTACTACATCTTTGGTTTTCTCATTCCATTATTTCAGATAGGGACACCTTCTTTACATCTCATTTCTAGAAGTGATTTCAGAGTCCTCTAGGTACACATGTGCTTCTTTGTACGACATGCCACCCTCAGAAAAATGGCCAGTCAGAGCGTATGATACTTGTTCTATAGGACATGGTGCATGTCTGTGTCCTAGATTTTGGGTGTTTTGGGGCTAGATACATACCCCTGGATGAGTTTTCCATTAATAATTGATTTTCGGCTACTTTTTATATTCTTCCATATGAAGATTTATAATATAGGCCATAAAGGTAACTACTGTGTTGGCTCGAAGTAGTCGGGGATGTTATGTGGGGACCTTTTCCTTTCACGGAGACTACTGAGTAGGTTCCTATGATTTGGAACTGAATTTATAATATGAAGTATTGTCATAAATCTTATGATGATCGGCATAGACCACCATTGGAGATTGAGGTCTTGGATCGAGTTTTCATACGTGTCACACCGAGACTGTGGAATAAGAGGATCAGGATACATGGTAACCTTCAACCACGATATGTCAGACCATTTGACATTATGGAATGTGTCCAGATGGTTTCCTATCAGTTATAGTTTCCTCAAAAGTACCCATCCATGCATGACGTCTTCCACGTATCTCAACTGCGCCGCTATCACTCAGACCGATCTGTTTTTTTTTCTGCCTGATGAGGTTGAGTATCTGGTTGATTCATCTTTTGAGGACAATAAGATTCATATATTTTATAGGATCACTAAGGTTCTTAATGTCCATTCATTTCTTCTTGTATGGGTGATGTGGAAGTACATCTGAGTATAAGACAATACTTAGGATATGGGGTGATGTATGTACTTAGTGGTCGTAGTTATTCTCAGATACTTTTTCTCCACCATTGGGAGGGAAATTCGGGGATAAATTGTTATAGGGGAGTGATTGTATAAAACTTGTTCTTCTTATGAGGTAGGGTTTTATTATTTTTCTTTTCATTTCAGTTTTTTTTTAGAAAACAAGGAGAAATTAAAAAATTTATGTTCTACTAGAACACACCATGTAATCCTATGTACACTCCCTGAGTTTTAGTCATGTAGGATGGGGATACATGTTGTCTGATTTCCTTGGTGATGAAGAGATTACAATCCACTATATTTCTTGTTCTTTTTAGTACACACAATGTAGTCATGTCAACATGGTTGGTGCGGGACATGTAAAATAAGTCTCCGAATTAATGAATAGTAAAATGACATATAATATCTGTATATAGATATACACCCCATGTACTACTAAAATTCTTCTTAAAATCGGAAGTATCCTTTTTTATCTTCTCTAGGATTGATCAACCCCTAGGTGAAGGATAATGAGTCGTGAGAGTTGATTCTTCTCCCATTTCGTCATCCGAAACCTGATTCATGTTCTTCCAGTCTCGTTGAATTTCTCTCGTTAATATATTTCTTATCCTTGAGAGATTATTGATTATTTATGTTCTTGAAAAAGTTATTCAAGGTTAATTTATTTACCTCTTTTCTTATATTTACACTATTCTAGGCTGTGTAAAGTGTCGGCGTCAGTTTATATCTCTCATACGACATCGGGGTAGGAGTTCTTGTGCCCTTGGATAAAAATTAATGTTGAATATATGTACAAAAATGCCATGAGACCATATTTTGTTATTTTTTTGATCTAGAATTTATTCCTTCTAATACATAATAAATTTTAGGTATTATATTATATGAAATCGGAGCATATGGGTTGCTGATGGTTTGAATTTGGGACACCCAATGGGGTCATTTTCCATAGTTACCTGTTAGGAAAGAAATCATTTGAGGCATGTGAATGTTTACCTTTTTGGGTTAATTAGAATAATATTTTAATATACGAAATTCCAACATGAGTATTTATAATAAAAACCCTGATATAGATTAATTTACATGTGTTTAAAGATATTTTAATTGCCAATGTGAGTTTTTATGCTTAAAGCCATGTGTTATAATAATTCACATGTGTTGTTTTTGAAATGAAATGATATAACATTAAAAGAGGTAATTAGAAATGGGAGATCCATAGTCTCAGTTAAAAGACAAGGTCTGGCTCATGTGACTAATTTCACCTTGCTTACCATGGGTGAACCATTGTCTTGTTCAAAAAGAAATAGATGGACTCAAGAAGTTAACTAACTATGTTCTCTGAGTGAGCCAAATTTTGGTGGATGGGTTTACTGAGTCATCTCTGTAAATGTTGAGCGAATCCTTGGTCCATTATGGGATACATTGGATAGGATCTATTAGAAACTGAAAAATGGTTAAATTTGGAAATTCTGATATGCTTAAATATGTAATGGATATATCATGATATGGTGGTTACTTTGGTATGGGGGTCTAAAGGACTAAGTCGGACATCGATACCTTAGTTCATGGGACTTTTTAATTGAAATCAGAGTATTTTTTATGCATCTACCAAGCCAAATCACAATCTTGAATTTGGTCTTCACTTTTTATGTAGGTGATATTTTGAGACATCTGTTGTGTTTACTTCTATATGGGGGATTTAAAGGTTATGTCAAAATCTATAGATAGTTGAACATAAATAAAATTGAACTATTAAAGAACATAAGAAATAAATGGATTGTTTACTTGAGTAATTAGTAGTTGTTGTTTTCTTTTATTATTGTGGCAAATATTCACTGGCAGTGAGGCATGGATGTTTGGACTTTTCCAATTGATATTAGTCTCACACTTTTTTTGGTCTTTCTTTTGGGCCCAAATTGATTATAAGATTATAGGCGTATAAATGGACATGTTCATTTATATAGGTAATTGATTGCTGTTTAGGATCATGAGATCATCAGACCAACCAGAGGCTTGCGATGATTTTGAGTTTTATTTATGTTTCTACACATATATTGTATTTGTATCTGATTGCAGTGTATCTTGTTTTTTCTACATTATTAGAACATATAACATATTGCATTATCATTTTTATTATTGAGACATGGAAATTTCACTATCATAATTTTTCTATTTTGTATTAGTCTGATATTGTTTACTATTTATGCTACTAATTTTTATTTATTTTTTATGTGTTATACTCTACAAATGAGGGCATAGTTTCCCCACAATCACACCCAATTCCCTCACAGCTAGATGCAAATCTCTAGAATATCAGGAAATGTTCTTGGACATGTGCCCACTGGTCCTACTATTAGTTTAGCGGTAAGCTAGGTCTGGACGTTACATAACTTTCAGTACGATTGGTCTAGAGGTGATTGTTGACTATGTAGAGACTTCAATTAATTAATTTATTAACATGTTTTGGCTAGTATTTTTTTTATTTTGGGGTATATTTCATATTTCTTCTTTATCCTCTAGTTGTTTTTTAGTTTTATTTATATTTATGACTGTATCTATTTTCTTATTTTACCTATATCATGTGACGTGTTGGTTTGGGTGTCTTGCATATTTTACCAAGGTTCGTTCATTATAGTAAAAGACATTAGACCATATACATGATATTTTAGTTGATTATAATATTCAAAAACCATTTCATAATATGATTAATTTTATTAAAATGCTTGTTCATAGTTATAAAAATATAAAATCATGACAATGTGACTATATATTGTATTATAAATTAGATTAATAAAATTAATCATAAAGATACATTAAACATTTAGATAGAAAAAGATGAATCGAGATAAATGTATGGATAAAAAAACTGAATAATAATATTAATAATGAAACATATTTCAGGGTTTAATTGGATTTTACAATGGAACTAGTTGTTAATGATTGCGCACATCAACTATAATAGATATGAAAATGCAATGGAATACTATACGTAACAATAATGATTATTTTATATGTCATGAATGAGATTTGAATTCATTAAAAACATTTGAATCATTACATACATATGTACCTTTAGATACAAGGAGTATTTTTTTAATATTGAATGATGATTAATATAACCCATTATAGATTCTAAATATAAATTATTTCATATTAAGGGTTATTAAAATCCCATATAAACTATCCCAATTTAATAGATTTCATCAATTTTATATCATTATAAATAGGATTATTAGAGAAATAAAAATTTATATAAACAAAATTTATTTATAAGATCACACTATTTTATAATAGTTTAGTGATTTATTGAAAATTTATATATATAAATATGTTTTATTGATTATGATGTTATAAAATTTAATTCTATATTATTATGGGTATTCAATGATATTACCATAGTACAAAACAATTATAATTATAACACTATCACTTTCAACACATGAATGGAATTTAACATTAACCCCATGTCTAGGAGACTTTATTTTAGTTGAAAAATATAGTTCATTTTTCATTGATGATTCCAAGATACTTCACATATATTTCAGTTTAACAAATAATTATTCAATGGATGAAATGATTTTAGTAAACAACAAATTTTTTTCATAATTGTAAATCCAATCATAATTTTAATCTAGTGAAACAAATTTCAAGATTGAATTCAATTATAATATTAGTTAATAATGTTTTCAAAATACATTATACATATATATTGAATAAAAATAGATGAAATGATTTATATTTTCATGTTTCATTATTTTGAGTTTTAAATTTATTTAATCATAATGATACATACAATAACATCCATACAAATGATCCAATAAAATGGTTTCTTTTGATAGTTCAAAACATGGAATTAAATGCACTGGACAATATGCTATATGTTGTTGAATTGAAATGATGTTCCAATGGTTGTACAGGGGAAATACTATACACTCTAGTTCATCATAAAAAAAATTTATGCAATAATAAACAAGGCAGTGAAACCTGAATAATAAAACATGAGAAGTAATCATAATAAATACTAAGATAGTTATAAATAAATTACAATTAATCTATATTTTAAATTAAAATAAATGAATTAAATATATGGTAGGAAGAGTATAAAAAGAACTAGATAGAATAAATAACAAGTAAACCTATGAACTAACATTTCTTGGAAGACTGATTACATGATTATCTCCTAGATCCATGTAAAATCCTAGATTATAAATAAAAATAGCATGAAACCACAATCCATGATCTTATCTTATAATCAAGAGGTCTTTCTGAGTACTAGACGGTTTCCCGAATAGAGTGTGAGTAAATATTTTTAGGCCTACAAAAGATGGTGTGTAATTTATAACTTTTTCATGAGTATAAAATAAAGGAACCATGTTCAAGAACCATAATGAATTAAATTAGTAATGTAATGAAATAGACATTAATAGATTTATCATGAATTCTTCATGGCATAATTGGTCATACATACATTCTTAAACATAAACCAAAATATATCTTGACATGAATTCATATATATACAAATACACATGAAGAAATATATATAGATATATATAGTCTCGAGAAAACCTGAGGCTTATGACCTCAGAATCCACATAATAATACCATATAAGTCTCATACCATAAATAAGGGACTCTATTCCCAATGTCTCAATTAAGGATAAGGGAAATAATTCCCTAATGTATTAGAAAATTATATGGGATTCCCTTTCCAGTGTCTCAAAAAATGTTAAGGGACCCCATTCTCAAAGACAATAAATCATATGGGATTCCATACCAAAATCTCACATCAACGTAACATGAAACATCAAGGTTGAGACCTCCCAGGTCCATGGATCAATAACCAATGAAATTTTCCAAATAATAAAATAATAATCATTACCATTAATAAATTAAATAATATATGGTATGTTCTCGTAAAATCATAATAGTTAACATATAAAAAATGTTTATGTGGAAATTCTTTTCGGTATAACGAGATTTATCAAGATATTTTCATTTAAAAATAGATTTAAAATTAATAAGGGGGTTATGGAAAAATAAATTACTAAATAAAATTTAATTGATAAAATGAATAATTCCACATGTTAGTTATTATAAACCAAATATGGTATTTTAACATTTAACAATTCATTACTTTTAAATATATCTTCTATTAACAAGTGGCTTGGACAACACACCCATGTGGTAGTTTGGTCATTAGAAAACGAAAATATGTTTATAAAATTTTAATTTGACTAACTTTATGTGGTGGTATATTTATAAGAATAAACCGCCAATGAAAAAATGGTTTAAAGAATATCATAGTTCATTATTAATGATTTAATTTATGAAATTTTGAATAAATGAATAAATGTGTTCAAAATAATATCATGTAGTATAGCATCACATTTTCTAAATAAATAATCCATTTGGAAAAAATATATATTCCTTATACCACATTATTAATATAATTCAATCATCTAATTATATGATTTTAATTGATCAAAAATTAGTTATATCAAAATAATAGAAAAAAGAAATGACAAAATGGAATATCATCCTATATGGAAATGGAATCCAAGATGTCGAGATTGATAGAAAATAAGGGTTGAATCAGAGAAAAAAAAGGTATATTAAATGTATCCCATACTAAAAATTTCATGATCCAAAAGAGGAGGAACATGGTTTGGTAGCATAGTTTCTCAAACCATGAATTGACCATGAACCATCACTATCTAATGGAACATAGACTCGCAAAATATGGTACATGGTTTGAAAAATAGTAGAAACCATTTTTTACTATATTGTCTAAAAGGGTTGACCTCTCACACGGTCGCAACACATTGTTAGAAAAATAGTCTGCTAATTGTGTGAGTGTCTCTACACCTATGAACCATCTTGCGTAGCTGGATAGGATACCATTAATTCTTAAACTGGATTCGCACCACATTTTCATTGTCTACATGGTTGATCTAAATATTTACTAATAATCATGTACCACCTATGTGATTTAGTCTATTTAATAAGAAAAAAATTTTCAGCACACTACCCTCCCAAAACTCATTCAAGCACTTGATAAACTTTTTCGACATAAAAAATATATTAAAATTAAATTATATGTGTTTCAATTATGAAAATTCAATTCATATTCTCATTTGAGTTATGAGAATTTACAAAATAAAATCAATATATTCCTTTATAATTTTTAACATTTCCAAAAACAATGGTTGTTACCACCATCCATAAAATAAAATTCTAATCCAGATGAATCTATATTAGGAAATGAAAATATCAAATAATGTAAATGGGTGATAATTTTAATGTCAAATCACCCTTTTTTATATAGAACATCCAATATTACTCCAATAATAATTTTAAACATATAGTGATGAACCAAATAAAACATAATCTTATGCAAGTATCTCTCAATGAGACACAAACAAAATTATTAATTGATCTCTTCAATTTGATAAAATGATCATGGAATTGAGTCTATCAATCAATAAACCTATTTTACATCCAACTATATGTTCTCGTCTTGAATTACCGATTTCATGTCACAGTTCTCCTACTATTGTAATTTCTTACAGAAGGAAGCCCTCATCATCATAACGTTTCTCCCAACATGATTAACATGTTTCATATGGGGAATAAACCTTTGTTCCATGATTTAATTTATATGATTGAAGTCTAATAGATCAAGATTATATTTCATTCCATGTATTTTACATGAAAATCCAAATTAAATAATTAAACTAAACCCTTCTTATCACAATGTTGTCTCTAATTCAGTTCCTCAATGAATGAACATAACTATATATAAAGACTCCTAAAAAATTTTAATGGTATTATATTTCCAAAACACATGGCTTCAATAACTTACCCAAAAAATATTCATGATTTTGAATCATATTGTACCAACACATACTTATATTTATCTGAGAATGATCCCCAAATCCAATACCATATTTATAGAGATGTATCCTAGCAAAACCATCTCCTAATAAATCCATTTTTGTGACATAACATGAGAATCAGTAAATGATTTATCTAGTATTCAGAGATGTTAATAGGTTATCTGAGGTCTACAGCACAGAATCAGACTGCATGAAGTTCCTATTTAAACATGTGACTAGCATTATCTATTAAATAAATCCATAAATTTTCAAATTTATGTAATTAAATATGATAGGAAAAATTACCATCACACATTTTATATCAATGTATCAATACCTTTCAAAAATATAGGTATACCGCCACCGACTGATGTTTTCTCCCCAATATTGAAGTATTAATATCATCATTACAACAATTAAAAATATTTTAAAATTTCTAAATCCAATTTCACATCAATCCTAGACATAACGACTAGCATGAATCAGAACAACATCATCCTCAAGAATAAACCTAAAAACCACCAATCACATATTCTAGATTACTGAGAATAGATTTCACAGTAGTCATATAAATTAATGTCTTAATTTGGATCATCACCCTCAAACGACCAACGGTGTACTACGGCTTATGTATAATATTTTTTATATTTTACCTTAAACACAGCTCTAAAGGAGTTTTTTCGTCAAATTAATATTGATATTTAAATTTCTCTACATATAGTTTATTTGTTATCATTACACCCATAACAATGTCAATATATTTGGCACGATTTCCACAATAATTAATTATGATGTCGTCCCATAAAATTCCATGAACCGCTATCTCTAAGACACTCACATTTTAAATCAATATTTCTATTTCTATTTAACACTCCCTAACACTAACACGTATAAGAATGCATGGTCATGCTCATGAGTCAGTCAAAAAACATAAGTAATGCAATTTAAATTCAATTTAGTCCACATCATGAACTCTTACATTAATGATACCCAAATATCTAAGACTAAATTTTCACAAGAATCAAATTTGATACTTTAAATCATCATCCCCGACTCTCCTACTCACTAGTATTCCAAATGAAAGTCTGTTGAATTCAACTAGAGTGAACAAAAATTTTAATGCACAGCTGGTTTTAGACCTATCTTAACTGATTCTATACCATACACACACACATGTGACTTGACCATCTATATGGGAAAACCTCCATGTTACATGGGATTCCAGTATTAACTCACTAATATATCCATTGGACCTCATCTTCAAAATGGAGAACCTCACATACTCTCTAATATATTTAACAATCCCTCATTTAACAATTTCATTTCTAAAATTGTAGAATAAACACAAATTTATTACTAAAAATTTCCTGAAAAGTGAATAGTCATTCACATAAAATCAATCATGAATCATGATATTCCAACATTTGTACATGAAAATCACTTCTGTCTACATACCAATAATCCTAGAACCTAAGAACATCAATTGGAAAATTCATGAAATAGGAGTATAAACATTCTCATTTCCAAAGGATTACTTTTTAAAACCAGAACCAACATTAAAATAGTCATCCATTGATAATGAATCAATCATTTTTCCTAATAGGGTTGCAAAAATAATAGATATTCTAGTACTCCTTCCTAACCAAACTAAAATAGTCTCCAAACAGGATAGATATTTCTTTTCAACTATTACTATGTTATGTCACACAAGAACCAAATCACACATAAGATCTTCTGTTACATGAAATAATAAATTCCATTATGATTACTCTACATGGATATAAATTATGAATAAAAAGATATCATTTAACTATAATGGTTGAAATATTACAACATAGGTGTAATGAAATCTCCTTCCAAGAATTAGCCTACTCGGCCCTGATCCTCCGTGATAATCCTAAAAATGGATTTCTCCTTGGTGATTCAATGTATCATCATCAGATGATTAAGGGATACAAACCAAAAGTAATACATATACAGAAATACACCATCAATGTGTAACTTATATTACATTCAACCACCTACACGTATCTTCATTTCGATAAACTAATAGTACACCCATAATCAAATAATATTTGAAAATAACATTCTGTTTTTAAGATATTGTTTCAGAATGAAACCTTCCTTATATTATCAATAATCATAGAACAATATTCTAATCCTTTTTTCAACATGGAAATTCCATTTATTCCCTTTCTATCCATAACAAGGTCACGACGCTCTATCACACATCCTTTAGACCAAACACAACAAAAATAGGTTTTCATTAATTAAATTGTAACATCCATATTACCATTAAGGGTTATATTCCTGGAATTATTTAAAACTAACCCTTATTGGAGGTTTTGTGCTATAAATTCCTCAAAATGTTTTCATTTTCTTATATTTAATCATTTCTGATTTCATACAATATTTAACCTATCTTATATCTATGGTATATCATGTAATAGTTATAGTGGAAAAATTACTAGGAACATTATTTATTTGCATCCATGTAGTAGTAAGAAAAATAACTCATTATTTTATTTTAAACCATTTAATTTTTTCAAAAAATTTATGTACAATTATTGTTAAAGAAAATTTATATTCTAATCTATTGAGGAAAAACTATTTATGTTGTAATTAAAATTTTAATTTACTGACACCTCCTTCCAAAAAACTAAAACTTATAAAAATGACATGTTATTTTTTAAGTGGTTAATATATGTAACATTCAACTATTAAACTATATTTAACACCACATATGTTTATATTGACACTTTAAATAATTGTCACACATTTATAATAAGAATACCCTTTAGGGTTAACTACCAATGGGAAAAATGATAAAGGAGACCAATGAGGGTCCATGCATTCCATCCATGGTACATTTAACTTCAAATCAATAAAAATAAATAAATTAAATATTCCTTAACCTTTTAATAGGAATATCATATAAGCATATAAATCCAATAACTACCTACTGAGGTCATATATACATTATCGCATAAGCATAAAACAACGTGATCTACCTACCAATGTTGAGTGTAGTCTATGATATATTATAAATAAAAACATTTTATGTGTCATATTTACAAAACATTAATATTTTTTCAAATGTTTTTGTAGGATTAATTACCATTCACATGTTATAAATGAATGTAAATTATTATGTTATAATGAGAATTCAAGTAACTACAACTAGTTTCTTAGCTTTAGTATAAAAAAATAATAAGTCTTTATATGGTTATATGATTATATGGGTAACCATTATATATTTTTTATGTTAAATAAATGTTATAAATTTCAATTAACATCCATTTAATCTTGAAAACTAACATTTCATCCTTTGTAACTAAAATTGCATTTCTCAAACATGTGATTATTGTTTAATTAAGGTACATGCATAAATCTATATTGGAAAAAATGTTTTGGTTGATGGGGACACATTAATAATAAAATTTATTATGTCAATCATCATATAAAAATATCAATACAATCACAAATATTTTACTCTAGCTTGATACATCACGTATTAGGCAGTAAGACATTGTGGTCAACATGGCATTGCATATTCTTGGATTTTGAATCTATATGTGCATTTTATGATGCATGAACACACCTCATCTATTTCCATATTAGGATAAGAGGAAAATCTCATAAATATATAAATCAATAACAAAATTAAGTATTAAAACCTCCTAAGGTGAACTAATAATCAATGGTAATAAAAAACTACATGAATACTATAATCCTTAGAAACATGATCTTTTATCTATGCATGGGTGGTCGGACCCACACATGAGAAATTTTCGATGTAGACAATCATTACATGAATATTTCCTACCATCCCATAATATAAATTCTTTTTAATATATTATCTTTTACAATTTTTTATCTTTTTTATGAGAGACCATTAAATATCACCCCAATCTGGGTCGCCACATGGCCTCAGTGGTGCCTCCCCATAAGTTACAGAATTCTGACTAATAGAATGGATACAATGGTGCTAAAGGGAGGATATTATAACCTCTATATCAATACTAAATTATTTTAAATTATCAATAAATAAAGAACATGATTATGAATAATAATATACCTGAACTAATCATAACAGATACTAGGGAACCTCCAAAATAAATATTGACACAAGAAAATATGGAATCAAAATACAAGAAGACCACATACTCCAGGTACAATATATAATTGGGTTTAATAGATAATATAAATAAGTTAAAAAACTAAAAAACAATTATTGTAATAATGCGTACATTCATATTCCATATATTCACATCAATTCCATGACAATAATGATCAATATGATGCAAACACAATCAAATATTTTATCCTAAAACAATGAATTTTGTCTGGGTATAAAAAATTATACTGAATAATATTTGGGTAAAAACAATAGGCCACCACTAGTTTTTTCTAATGAATAGTCAGCCTATAAATAAAA
Organism: Viscum album; assembly: GCA_963277665.1. NCBI lineage: Eukaryota > Viridiplantae > Streptophyta > Magnoliopsida > Santalales > Viscaceae > Viscum > Viscum album. The sequence continues at coordinate 1,311,070,955 of OY728126.1, read as the reverse complement.
AATTAAGAAATAGTATGAATGTACAATAATAAATGAAATTAGTAATGTAATGACATATAAATGAACCATAATGAGCTCATGTTCCGCATGTGACACCTGAATGACCATACCCACTATGGCCTAAGACGAAATATATCTAAAAATTCTACCATATATATATACATAAATATTTATATATATATATAAATTCACTTGAGAGGAAAAAATGATTTAGACCCAATTGCATTTATAAGGATGTCATAAATGTCTCAAACATTATATAACAGACCCGATGCCCAAATATCTCAATAAATTATAAGATACTACATGCCTTATGTCTTAATAAATAACAAGGGTATATATTACTGATATCTCAAAAAATGGAATGGTAATCCAAGCCCATTTTTAGAGCGAATGATAACGTATTACATTCCCTATCTCTCAATAAATTTTCATGGATTCCATTATAAATAAATAGAATTTCTTTTGAGATACCATGCCCAAAACTAACATCATGGGATAATGTTTTTCTATTCATAACAATTCCCATGATCATGGAAAAAAGAATTTCATGATATAATAATAATATAATAATAAATTCTATTTTATAACATCAAATATGTTAAGGTACATTAACAAAACTATTTAAAATGTATCGTATATACTATGAATAATATAAAATTACATTGTGTATAACATGATTAATCACAATTGTTTCATTTATAAATTCAATTTTATATATTAAAGAGGGGAAATTATAATTAAATGATTAAATAAAATTCAATTGATTTAATACAATAATTAAATTTTTAGGTAATTAATGGGAAAAAAATTATTCAGCCATTTATCATTTCATGTCACTGAAATATAAATTTCATTGAAAAATGAAACATTCAACACAATGATGTATTAGTTTGGTCATAAGACATCCAAGAAAGTTAATAATAAATTACAATAACTCACTGAATATGTGGATAATGGTGAGTAAAAAACCCCTTATCATGTCAAGGGGTATTATATATCCATGACTTTTTTGTCTGTAGATTCAATAGATGTGATTATAATTTTTAATATAAATATACATAATGCACGATGTGGAAAAAGAATGATGTATTTTATAAAGGATGCAAATTTATATAAAAAATATACCAAATAACACATGCATAAGATTATTCACACATAAAATAAATTTACATGATTCTTTCTATAATTAGAGAAATCATATTAATAGAAAAACTCATAAAAATAGCACATATGAGCTCACATATAAATAACATCTATGATGGTGAGTTAGATGGACAAATGTAGGATGAGGTATCAGAGAAAAGTAGTGTTATATCAAATTAAATTTATGATGAATAATTGGAATTCCAAATTTGAATGATTCCTTTAGGACTTTGAAGAGAGGAGGGATAAATCCACTAGTGGTAAGGGTACTGTGTGGACATGTCTTATAGAAATGAGAGTTGAATGGTTAAAGGAAATAGGAGAAATTTGGTAATTTTCCATTATTTTACAAGGGTGACTGATTCAGTCTCACAGACTGTCAAACATTGTTCTAATTATATGAAAAAACAATATAATGGAACATTACATGTCACAGTTAGTCCCATGGATAGATGAGCTATGCACACCCCATGTTGTGATACTATAAAAAATGACCCCCCCCTCCAAATAGATGAAAAAATGGCTAGACAAACCCTTTTTTACCAATTTGGTCCCTATATACCTCTATAGAAAATCACATGGAAATATATTACACCTTGCATAGATGAACTGAACATGATCCACCTTTTTATGGTCTCCAAATATAAGTTTCATAGTAAATACTTGCCACATGAAAACCATGTGGCTTATACAATTCCAAAGGAAAATGATTTTTCGATGATTGATTACACCAATAATCATTAGAAGACTAAAGACATCATTCAGGTCTCAAAACTATCCTAGAAACAATAATTTTATGTTTTCAAACTCTAGAAATCTAATTTTAATGCTCAGTTTTGGAATAGACTCATCCACAGAATGAGAAACACCATTTTTTAGGAAATTTAAACTCCATCAAATTAGTGTACATTACATATTCATTATAAGGAAATCAGATGAAAATTTAATGAACTGGATTCTATATAATTTTTTTTAATATTGTATGGATTAATTTCGAGACCATGCACTGAAATGGCATGTTATTCCAATTCCAAGATCCCCAAAATAAATTTTTGAAATATATTAAATATATTGATTATCATGTATGCATATTTATCTTCAAAAAGTTGAGTAACTATCAAACTATCCCAATATTACTACTTTTCAAAATATGGTGTCTCTAAACAAAGATATCCTACAATTTTTAACTGATTATGGTAATGTGTGATAGGCTGGACTATCCCATAGCTTGTGATTGGTCTTGGAGGAAATATCCTTATGTTTTTTATAGTATAAAATATATCCTCATTTGAAAACATTTATTTGTGTTTAATTCTTTTTAAAACCTCTGAATAGGGTATGGAATGCCACAATTATATTTTTCTTGATAATCCTCAGATATATTCCAAGTATTTCTTGAAAGGCTTATAATAAAACTAATAACAAGAGTCCATCTAAGGTGAACCAAATATGATGTCTCACGCGTCACTCCATTATGTAATCGAAAAACCATGATCCTAACTCCAAGTATATGCCCAATATCACACATAGGGTCCCGAGTCTATCACATGGCATAGAAATACTAATCATTACATAAAGCCCTTCTAGTGGGTCTCCAATAGGAAATTAGTGTCATTCGTTAACCCATAATGATCCCCTCTAATAAATGGATGATATCACACCCAACATGTTCCCAAAAAATTAATGAAATATAAGTATGGCACATGATTCCATTCAAGGGTTTCTTAAACCAAATCCCCTTATTTCACTTTCGAAACTAAAGTGGAATAATAAATAGAAAAGTACATATATCACATGATTTGAAAATGGTACATTTCAGAAATATTTGAAAATTTCACTATATTACACATATTAATTATGGAATTATATTATGAATTTCTATTTAAATCACTTGGAAGAATGGATAGGCATATAAACCTATCATATTCTATATATGTCCAACCTTACCTAAGTGGCATGGTGTTACATCTAGTCACCAGGATCAAAACCCTTAGATATTCAATACATATCTCTAGGAATTTAATATAAATGAATACCTGTAACACCCCGAGATTTTATGAAAAATATTCCTTTTAATTTCATTAATGTCTTCTGTTGTACGCTACACCAAAAGGAGCTTTCTCAACACGCATCCTTGACTTGCCTTGCATTACACGCAATCACGACCTTCCCCGATAGCGTGTGTAGTACGCAATACCGAGTTTCACTAAACAACGATATGCTATTAAAATATTTTTAAAACTATCTGTTATGAATAGTAATAACCACCTTTTAAAATTTTAGAAATTTTATCTCTCAAAATGGACTTCAATTTTGGATTTGGAGTATCTAATTTAGCCTAAGGTGAAATTTTGGTACTTTTCGGATAACTTTCATATTCTGATGAATAGTGAAAATTACTAAATATTAATTTAAAACAACTTTTTTAATCAAAATAACTAATAGTGATAAATTATTAATTTGATTGGTTTTAAAGTATATTTAGAATATATTTTTACAATTTAATACAATTTTGGTCATTGGATGTAATTTCACATTTAAACCAGACATAAACAAGTGTCAATCTTTTGATAGTTATTATCTCTTAAGAACACGCTATTTGTTTTGACGACGAGAAATAATTTTTTAATTAATTAATGAAACTTATATGTTCTGAATTTGGTAAAATAGACATCATTTTTGAATTCTTAATATCAAATATAGCTTAGGCCTAATTTTTGGTATTTTTCTGGAAACTTTCATTTTTTGATAAATAGTGAAACCACTAAGTGGTAGTTAAAAAACTGAATTTTTCATAAAACATAATTTTACCGCTTCTGTGAGTGGAATTTTAAAAATCCAAGAGACATGGTTAATATCAAGGACTAAAATATGGTTCAATGAGATGAAAATAATTTTTGGTGAATAGTAACTTTTTACTTTTTTTCCCACGGTTAAAAATGAATAGGGCAATTAAGGGTAAAAATGATATTATCATTACCCTAACACATGTCCTAATTCTATTTGATAAGTGTAACTCGACCAAAAACAACCTTAGGAATAAAATATGACCATTTAGGCCCACATGGATTAGATTAGGACATTAATTATTAATTTATTTAAAGAAGGGTTAAAATAGTTAAAATCAATATTTAATAAGTAAATAATTTTTAATATAGGGTTATAAATAAGATAAATTCGACTATAAATATTCATTAGAAAGATAAAAATATTTCCTACATAATGATATTTTATTTATAATTTTTAGACATTATATGAATTAATTTATTTATGACACAATGATGATGCAATAATTACCATAGTAGTGAAAAATTATAATAATTGATATTATAAATACCCAAATAAATATAATTTGACACTTTTAATGAATTAAACTAATTTTATAGGTTAATATGACATGTTATTATTTATTTAATTAACTATTTAGAACTAATCATTCTGTTATGATTTTCACAAAAATCAATTACTAAATAGTGTCAAAATTGACATAAAATAGTTTTTAAACCAAATATTATATTATTAATTGTTATTTTATTCCAAAAAATATAAGGTTCGGCAAAATGACTTAGATAAGGTTATATATATTAATAATAAACAACTTGGGGTTCGTTTGTCTTCTTATAGTACGTTTATTAACCTTATAGTGTAAGAACACAAGAAGACATGGTAAAAGTAAAATTATTTAACATAATGTTAAATCTAAATGATAAGGTTAAAATAGGAACATAAACTTGTCTAAATTATATTGTATGAGAGTATTTAGACCCATACCCACCTTAGCTTCGAAATAAATCAATTTGGAGCTATTTAAAACCGAACATGACTTTATAATAAAATAATATTTTTAGTTATTCCAAAGGTGCCCCTCTCCTCCCTTATAAAAGGGCACCCCCTCCCTCTCTTCCTCACACCACATTGAGCCTTCAAGCTCGGAAAACCTCTACCAAATTCTCTTATCCACTTCCATAGAAACATCCTAGTGGTTCTGTTCTTCCTCAAAGTCCAATTTTAGTGCCCTAAGAGGAGGTCTCAAAGAGGCGCTTCAAAGAAGAGGTAATTTCTGTTACCGATTCTTTCACCTTTATTTCTTCTTCCACGTCTTCTTAAAAGGTTGTTTCATTATGAAGTAATAACATAAGTATCACCCATATACTTATATGTTATTATAAGTATGAAACAACCCTATTTCACCATCTATCCATCCTACGGAAAATGAAATCACCGCGCGTGCGTACGTACAGAATACCGTCTCCACACCGTGGTGTAATCTATTTTCCACCACCACCTTACATGGATGGGTATAATGGTGTAAATAATAACTATATATGATTATATTAAAGTGATATTGATTATAAAATAGTATACATACACTCCAATAGAGTCACACGATCATGAGAATGATATTATCACTCGTGCGTACGTACGGACTACCGTCTCCACGACGCGATGAGATTCATTCTCCACGTTAACCATTCATGAATGATTATAATGTATATATAATAAGTAATCATGAAATATATTACATAATAATGATACTGGATTTATGTGTATATATATGTATGTCATCTACTTAATTCCATTCAACTTAATAAGGAAACGAAAACAGCGTTCATGCGTACGTACGGCCTACCGTCTCTATGAACAGTGTATTTCTTTCCACTTACTGATTTATTATATATATGTATATTCTGAATATATATTATATATAAGCCACGTTTTATATTCAGGAATTAAGTAATCATGATCTAAGTAATCATATGAATAATTACAAGTCAAAACACGGACGACAAATGAAACAATTTTACCCAAAACGCTCTTTAACATGGAATTTACAAAAGAACGGGTAATATAAAGTCATAAGTGAACCATATATGATATCATAACAATGGGTATGATTCTGGAATAATTCAATGACATTAATTAAATCATTATACAGGAGGTTCGGACACTTACGAAGCAAATTGGACCTAAGGTAAGGGAAAATATCACAATCTCATTTTTATCCGAGATTGTTTATACTTTCGCATTTACTGGGGTGTATTTTATCATCCAAATACATGTTTCCCAAATATGTAATATTATTTCCATCCACCTAAAATTGTTTAAATCCAATTTTACCTTTCGGTGAGTTTTTAGTAAAGATATGAAAGGAATCTTTTGTCGTTTTTCGTACAAGGTACTTTTTGACTTTTCCGACAAAAGTACGAGAAGAATGTTTTCTTTTAACTTATACGACATGAATGGATTTTTAAAACATTATTTCCAAAAATATTCCTTTACAAGTTTTCAAGTTTATTTTTAATCAACTTCTTTTAGTTTAAAATTGTATGACATTTTAAGAAAGGAAAAGTGTTTTTGAAGTAGAAAGGATATTTTCCTCAAGAATGAAGTTCAAGTGTTTTATCAAAATTATTTTCCATCTAAGATAATATAGGGTTATATTTCTATCCCTATTATTACAATGATTTTACTATGTTGTGATGGAATTATTTTTATGAATTCCTTTATCTTATATGAATTGTTTTATGATGTCATGATGTTTAAGATTCCCATTTTTATTACATGGGTTATGCTATGATGTATGGTTTATGATTTTGTGGCACACATAAGAATGGTATCATTATGAGATGGATGGGACCTATATCTCCCTCCAATGCATTGGGTAAAGATTTTATATCTCATGAGATAGACATGGCTGGAACGGTAGGTTATACCGGTTCAGGGAAACATGACTGAAACGAGGAGTGAACTCGGTTCAGAAAGGGACTTTGTCCACAAAGATAGTCTTGGCAATGAGTCTTGACTAATAAGAAATTATTCTCTATGATTATGTGTGTATTCCAAAAAGTTTCATGTTTTACGTTAAGATTATTGGGATTACATTTCACTACTATGATTTATCCCATGTTATGAAATTATGATCTCATTTTCAGGTTAAGATTTCCAAAAGATATGTTCTTATGAATATGTGGTGATTGATATTTCTTTTGTTTACCCTTACTGAGCATTAGAGATCACCCTTTTATGTTTTCTTTTCCCCGGGATATAAAGAAAAGATTTAGGTTTTAAAAAAAGATCTTTATGGGAGATGTTGAAGATCTTTCACCACGATTAGAAGATTATATTCCGAGTTTCCAAAGACACTAAACTATTACGGTCCTTGTGTGTGTGTTTTTGTTATGTACTAAGTATTCCGCAAAAGTAATGTAATGTCTATGTACGTCAAGCTTCGGGTATCTGCAGTTGGTATCAGAGGAAAGGATTAGTCAACCTTTGGAAATTAGGATGTGAGAACGTCAGTGAGATCCCTAGAGATATTTCTATGGTATGTCTAGGGATGTCTCTAAGGATAAGTATACGTATAGGATATAGTCCTAGAACTATGGCAACAATATTATATTAAACCAAAGATGTTAGATATTGAAGTTACTCCCCCTTTATAATTATTTTTTCCTCTCACACTATTATTTTTGGGTTTTAGAAAATGGCTGGAAACAACATGAGTCACAATAATGAAGGATATCATGGACAATGGAATGATATTCTTCATGAGCAACCAAATGAAATGGGATTTGGAAGTCCAAACATCATTATTATGCTAAATAAGCAATCTCATAATATGATCAATACTGTAAAATTTGGTAAGTTTCCTGACTCGGCTAATAAGAGAAAGATGGAGTTTCATGATGATCATAGAGGAAAGAAAGTTCAATTTCCCCTATGTAAATAGTGTGGGAAGAGGAATCAAGGAGAATGTTTCAAAGGAACTGGAAGATGCTTTAGGTGTGGAAAAGAAGGACACAAAGCCAGTAAGTGTAAAGGAAAAGGTTTAGTTAACACCAGGGATGAGGATAATGGTATTGCTACGACATCTACAATGGTTAAATGTTTTAAATATTGAATGTACGGGCATTATGCAAACCAATCCCTAAGGCAAAGTCTCATGACGAGAATCAATACGGTCGTATAGGTAGTATTTATGTTGAAGATGATGAAGAGACTAAAAATGAAATGTGAGATGAAATAATTGTTGAAGCTCGGTCCATGGTTTAAGAATGTAGTGGAATGATTACATGTTTATCATGTGTAATGTTGTATAAGTAATCTCATGGTACTATGGAATAAAGAGACATCTAAGGATTTTTACACTGTTGTCTTTCCTTGAGTTTTGAAAGTGTATGATTAATGGTACTATTATCCATGAAAGCTTATTCAAATATTTTTGGAATGTAGATGATATGCGCATAATGAAGGGATAAGGGGAAAATTAAATGTTTGATAGTATTCATGATCTCATTACTGATATAAGGAGAAGGTTATATCATGGTTTGAGTATATAGAATTTTTGGATTTTGGTATGTGGAATGAGTTAACTTTATACAACATTCATGTTTTCACTAAGGTTTAATGGTTATTCATTTTTGAAGAGAATAAATGATTAAGGTATTCGCATGATTGGAATGTGACCAACAAGATATATGGGGGATAAATGATGGTATTCACATGCTTGGTTAACAATATTTCAAGTAATCGTTTTCTTTATACTATGAGCTTGGACCGAAGTATTTTAGATAAGACTAAATATTGGAATGGATTATGTTAACCATAAGTTAGTATTGTTTAAGGATAGAACTTTTTTTGATATTATTTATGTAATGTAGTTTTAAAAAAAAGGACAACCTACAGGACGGGCGACAACCCATCGCGTCGGACAAGGCTGTGGGAATCTAACCCACAACCGAAATGCGACTAGCCTTTATCACCTACCACTGGACTACAAGAAGTCCGTGGTTAGTAGAAACTATTTTTATTTTATTAAGCGGTATGATATATGAAGTATAAGTTCATTTTTGGAACCATATGCGATTAATCTAACCATAAGATGGAATTATAACTTTTGCTAACCTTTTGTTTGAAAGAGATGGAATGACCCATCATTCTATCACATGATCTGCTAACACATCACGAATAACAAATTCAACTTCATTTCTTTAAGGGATGAAGTGGAAATTGATCAATTCATGAACAACAGTGAGATTGTACCAAAATCATGTAAGTATTTCTTTTAATTCATCAACTTTAGGGAAATGATCTTGAAAACCAAAAATGTTGTCATAGTTCCCTTATATTCGATGAATCAGATGGTACCTTAGATCATCAAAAATCTATAGCTTTGTGATTTCTGGATTTTCCATAGCTATGTTCTCTGCCACTCTCCATCAGAACATGATGGTTAGATTTCTCTTCCATATCCATATTTTCACCTATGTGGAAACCCAGTGATTAGTTTATTTGGTTAACCGTTACGTTTCATACTTTTGTTTTTAAATATTAGTTTTGGTATTCCTTTTTTACGATTTGGGTTTCTATTAATGAAACTTCTGAATAGTAAACCATTTATAACCCCGACGAATATCGAGGGAGAAATTCATTTTAAGGGAGGTAGAATGTAACACCCCGAGATTTTATGAAAAATATACTTTTTAATTTCATTAATGTCTTGTGTTGTACGCTACACCAAAATGAGCTTGCTCAACACGCATCCTTGACTTTCCTTGCATTACACGCAATCACGACCTTCCTCGATAGCATGTGTAGTATGCAATACCGAGTTTCACTAAACAACGATATGCTATTAAAATAGTATTAAAACTATCCGTTATGAATAATAATAACCACCTTTTAAAATTTTATAAATTTTATCCCTCAAAATGGACTTCATTTTTGGATTCGGAGTATCGAATTTAGCCTAAGGTGAAATTTTGGTACTTTTCAGATAACTTTCATATTCTGATGAATAGTGAAAATAATTAAATTTTAATTAAATTTTTTTTTTCAATAAAAATAATTAATAGTGATAAATTATTAATTTGAGTGGTTTTAAAGTATATTTAGAATATATTTTTACAATTTAATACAATGTTGGTCATTGGATGTAATTTCACATTTAAACCAGACATAAACAAGTGTCAATCTTTGGTAGTTATTATCTCTTAAGAACACACTATTTGTTTTGGTGACGAGAACTAATTTTTAAATTAATTAATGCAACTAATATGTTCTGAATTTGGTAAAATAGACATCATTTATGAATTCTTAATATCAAATATATCTTAGGCCTAATTTTTGGTATTTTTCTGGAAACTTTCATTTTTTGATGAATAGTGAAACCACTAAGTGGTAGTTAAAAAACTGAATTTTTCATAAAACATAATTTTACCGCTTCTGTGAGTGGAATTTCAAAAATCTGAGAGACACGGTTAATATCAAGGACTAAAATGTGGTTCAGTGAGATGAAAATAATTTTTGGTGAATAGTAACTTTTTTCATTTTTTAACCATCGTTAAAAGTAAATAGGGTAATTATGGGTAAAAATGATATTATTATTACCCTAACACATGTCCTAATTCTATTGGATAAGTGTAATTAGACCTAAAACAACCTTAGGAATAAAATATGACCATTTTGGCCCAATTGGATTAGATTAGGACATTTATTATTAATTTATTTAAAGAAGGGATAAAATAGTTAAAATCAAAGTTTAATAAGTAAATAATTTTTAATATAGGGTTATTCATAAGATAAATTCGACTATAAATATTCATAGGAAATATAAAATTATTTCCTACATAATGATATTTTTGTTATAAATTTTAGACATTAAATAAATTAATTTATTTGTGACACAATGATGATGCAATTATTACCATAATAGTGAAAAATTATAATAATTGATATTATAAATACCCAAATAAATATAATTTGAGGATTTTTATGAACTCCACTAATTTTCATGGTTAATATGACATGTTAGTATTTATTTAATTAACTTTTTATAAATAATCATTCTGTTATGATTTTCACAAAAATCAATTACTAAATAGTGTCAAAATTGACATAAAATAGTTTTTAAAACAAATATTATATTATTAATTGTTATTTTATTCCAAAAAATATAAGGTTAGTCCAAATCACTTAGATAAGGTTATATATATTAATAAGAAACAACTTTGGGTTCGTTTGGCTTCTTATAGTAAGTTTATTAACCTTATAGTGTAAGAACACAAGAAGACACAGTAAAAGTAAAATTATTTAACATAATGTTAAATCTAAATGATAAGGATAAAATAGGAACATAAACTTGTCTAAATTCTATTTGACGAGAGTATTTGTACCCATCCCCACCTTAGCTTCGAAATAAATCAATTTGGAGCTATTTAAAACCGAACATGACTTTATAATAATATAATATTTTTAGTTATTCCAAAGGTGCCCCTCTCCTCCCTTATAAAAGGGCACCCCCTCCCTCCCTTCCTCACACCACTTTGAGCCTTCATGCTCGGCCAAACTCTGCCAAATTTTCTTCTCCACTTCCGTAGAAACATCCTAGAGGCTCTGTTCTTCCTCAAAGACCAATTTTAGTTCCCTAAGAGGAGGTATCAAAGAGGCGCTTCAAAGAAGAGGTAATTTCTGTTACCGATTCTTTCACCTTTATTTCTTCTTCCACTTCTTATTCAAAGGTTGTCTCATTATGAAGTAATAAAATCAGTATCACTCATATACTGATATGTTATTATAAGTATGAAACAACCCTATTTCACCATCTATCCATCCTATGGAAAACGAAATCACCACGCGTGCGTACGTACGGAATACCGTCTCCACACCGTGGTGTAATATATTGTCCACCACCACCTTACTTGGATGGGTATAATGGTGTAAATAATAACTATATAAGATTATGTTAAAGTGATATTGATTCTGAAATATTATACATACCCTCCAATACAGTCCCATGATCATGAGAATGATATCATCGCTCGTGCATACTTACGGACTACCGTCTCCACGACGCGATGAGATTCATTCTCCACGTTAACCATTCATTAATGATTATAATGTATAAATAATAATTAATCATTAAATATATTAAATAATAATGATACTCGATTTATGTGTATATATATGTATGTCATCTACTTAATTCCATTCAACTCAATAAGGTAACGAAAACAACGTTCATGCATACGTACGGTCTACCGTCTCCATGAACGGTGTATTTCTTTCCATTTACTGATTTATTATATATATGTATATTCTGAATATATATTATATATAAGTCATGGTTTATATTCAGGAATTAAGTAATCATGATCTATGTAATCATATGAATAATTACTAGTCAAAACACGGATGACAAATGAAACAATTTTACCCAAAATGCTCTTTAACATGGAATTTACAAAAGAACGGGTATATAAAGTCATAAGTGAACCATATATGATATTATAACAATTAGTATGATTCTGGAATAAGTCAATGACATTATTTAAATCATTATACAGGAGGTTTGGACACATACGAAGCAAATTGGACCTAATGTAAGGGAAAATATCACAATCGCATTTTTATCGGAGATTGTTTATACTTTGTCATTTACTGGGGTGTATTTTATCATCCAAATCCATGTTTCCACAATATGTAATATTATTTCCATCCACCTACAATATTTTAAATCCAATTTTACCCTTCCGTGAGTTTTTAGTAAAGGATATGAAAGGATTCTTTTGTCGTTTTTCGTACGAGGTACTTTTTGACTTTTCCAAAAAAAGTATGAGAAGAATGTTTTCTTTTAACTTATACGACATGAATGGATTTTTAAAACATTATTTCCAAAAATATTCCTTTACAAGTTTACATTTTTATTTTTAATCGAATTCTTTTAGTTTAAAAATGTATGACATGTTACGAAAGGAAAAGTGTTTTTGAAGTAGAAAGGATATTTTCCTCAAAAATGAAGTTCAAGTGTTTTATCAAAATTATTTTCCATCTAAGATAATATAGGGTTATATTTCTATCCATATTATTAAATTCATTTTACTATGTTGTGATGGAATTATTTTTATGAATTCCTTTATCTTATATGAATTGTTTTATGATGTCATGATGTTTAAGATTCTCATTTTTATTACATGGGTTATGGTATGATGTATGGTTTATGATTTTGTGGAACACATAAGAATGGTATCATTATGAGATGGGTGGGACCTATATCTCCCTCCAATGCATTGGGTAAAGATTTTATATCTCATGAGATAGACATGGCTGGAACGGTAGGTTATACCGGTTCAGTGAAACAGGACTGAAACGAGGAGTGAACTCGGTTCAGAAAGGGACTTTGTCCACTAAGATAGTCTTGGCAATGAGTATTGACTAATAAGGAAGGATTCTCTATGATTATGTGTGTATGCCACAAAGTTTCATGTATTAAGTTATGATTATTGGGATTACATTTCACTACTATGATTTATCCCATGTTATGAAATTATGATCTCTTTTGCGGGTTAAGATTTCCAAAAGATATGTTCTTATGAATATGATGTGATTGATATTTCTTTTGTTTACCCTTACTGATCATTTGAGCTCAAACTTTTATGTTTTATTTTCCCTAGGATATAAATAAAGGATTTAGGTTTTAAAAAAAGAAGATCCTTATGGGAGATGTTGAAGATCTTTCACAATGATTAGAATATTATATTCCGAGTTTCCAAAGACACTAAACTATTACGGTCCTTGTGTGTGTGTTTTTGTTATGTACTAAGTATTCCGCAAAAGTAATGTAATGTCTATGTACGTCATGCTTCGGGTCTCTACAATACCCATTTGGTAAGATTAAAAATATTTTAACAAATATAAAATTAAATAATAGAGCTATGTCCCAATAAATTGGATGAAAAAATCATGGAGATAGAATGTAGAGGTTATTAACCACATGGAAGGACGAAAATACCTTTGAAAAACAAATTGAATAAATTTTATTATTATTTTGGTGGCATCTCTGTAATGTCCTTGCGAGCTAGAAAATGGTACAAAGTTTAGATCGTGACAAAATAATGGTATAAAACATAGACAAGCTATTGTAGCCTCATATACATTCCCTTACCTAGTTTTCAAATATATTTAAATCTAGGTTGGAAGATATAAAAAACCCTAAAATACAATGAAAATGTGGTAAAATATCACACACCTAAATAGTGTAGCTGATGGGGAGATGAAATAGAAATATATTGTAGTGGATTTGAGATCATACCTCTAGCATGTCCTCAGTTCTGATGGAGAGTGAATCAGAGACATGATTCATGATTTGTATCAAATCCTTATTTATTAAGGTACGAGTTTTTAATAAAGAGGGAGTAGATCCTAACATTGGATAAATCAAGAGATAAGTGATGAAAATGATTAAATTATTAAACAATTGAATTATAAAATTTCATCCAAAAAACTCACTGTGTATAGATTGGCCATACAGTATCCAAACAGTGTTCCAACCATGTTCCCATCCCTATTACTAAGGGGAACATCACATGGTTTAGAACACTGTTTGAGAAAATAGTCACAAACCACAGACAATATCTCTATCAAAATACTCTAAAATCCCACAAGGTTATCCTCCTCAGATTTCTTGGTTACAGACAAACTATTCGGCTCCCAAGAGTTCAATGCCTGTAGCTAAATAGTTTCAATGAAACAATGTGGGCTGGGTGTCGTGGTTTATTCTAACCATGCAGCCATGTCTATTCATCCCATTTTTAGGATCTGAGCATCGAAGGAGCCCAGTATGAACTTCTGAGCTCCCTTATTTTAAAATTAATAATTATTAGGTTAATTTAATGAAATTTGAGAACAAAATTAATGGTCTTTACCTTTAGGGAAATATGTGACGTTACACTAGACACACTCCAAGAGTAATATCATTATATGAAGATCCTAAAGTGTCATTTTTTTCGACAGGTCCACATTCTAGGAAACATCATCTCAGAGGATATAGTAGAAGTCGACCTAGTGAAGTAGGAGATAGTTCTTAATTGGGAACCACCAATGAGAGTTTCTAAGGTTCATAATTTCATTAGGTAGGTAGGGTACTTTTTTTTTGTTTTTACCTGATCTATCTAGAGTGGAAACACCATTAATATCATTTAAATAGAAGGGTAATCCTTTTTTGTAGATCAAATGGAGTCTGAAATGAATTCAAAATATGAGGTATAGATTGAAAATCACTCAAATATTGAAATATCTAGAGGATAATGTGGAGTTCTTATAGTTATGTGATACATTAGGTTCTAGACATGGTTTTGTTTTGTTTCATATGGAAGAATTTATTGTATTTATTAATTTTTGTTGATAAAAAATTGGTATAAAAAGATGACCCATGATATTGAGTTAGTAATTTTAGTCTTCAAATTGAATATTTGGGGACACTTTCAGATGAGAATGAAGTTTTTGGTTTACTATGCCCATAAGTGTATCAAGTACATCATCTAACAAAATGATCTTAACATCAAAAAAAGGTGATGTATAGGGTTACTAATATAATATGGCCTCATGATTTTATGTAATCATTGGATGGTAAATTCAGTGACTTGTTATCTCAGCATGAGAAATCATTCTCAGTTTTTTGTTGAGGAGTCAATGAAATATTCCTCATTATACTTTCCCTTAGTGGAGAAGTATAGAGTATAATATAAATTGTTAATGGTTTTTACTCCATTTCTTTTACATCGTGTCATTTATGATTAGATTGTAGATTTTTATTGTGATAACTTTCATACAATGATATATAATGGACATGATCCTTATGGATCATGTGAACGTTGGGGGAAGAATAACATATTAAGAGGATGAGAAATGGTCCCTTTGGTGTTGTAGGAGGAGGTGATGAGGGAGTTTGAAAAATCCCCTATTGTAGTATGTATAGCTGTGGTAATGATGTTCCAGGATCTCTGTCATCAGTGTTTGTGGCCAAACATGAAAAATGGAGTCTCATAGTTTCCCTGTCGATTCCTCATATAACAATAGGTGAAGTCTGAGAACCAGTTTCTAGTAGTTTGAACACAACCACTTGAGATTCTAGAGTGGATTTGAGATGGGATGTTTATGTCCGTCCTGATAGTATTACCATATAAATCATGTTTAATAGATAAAATATTAGTGACCATAGCTCGGCATACCAAATCGGCCCCCACCTTGTCTACTTGAGAGAATATATCAGTAGATAGATTTTGATGACTCTATGTGTTGTAGATTGATCGACTATATATATTTCCCTAAACGGTTTTATCTAACAATGATAGAAAGTTTGTATCTCTGTCATTGTGGGATTTCATGAAGATTTTGGGGCTTTTTTTCTTGATAACAATATTTGTTCCGCAAACTAACAAATAGATTGAGAAGACCATAAATGACCAAGAGGACATGATACATTATTTCATGTACAACAATGGTCATATTTCGAAAGATAACATACCCTTATTAGAAATTGTGAAATGGAAAATGTATATTAAATCATTAGTATGTAACAACTTGAGGAATTTTATTGGAGACCCGAAAAATAACCACAGTTTTGGAGTTATCTAGGAATGTCCATGCTCATGGGACCTGAGTTGGTGCGAGATACAAGAGTGATGCTGAAGATCATCTATGAATGGATGGGTACAACATAGAATAATATAATGCATTATGTAAAAAAATGATGGAGATTTCCCAACATCACAGAGAAAGACCATATGTTCTGGGAGGTCTCACCATGACTTGGATGGAGACAATTTGTCCATGAAAACATATTATCTTTGAGATTCATTAGTCAAAATCAGATACAGTGTAATGTTAGTGAGGTGGAATAACTATTAGCTCTGTTGTCATAGCTCCACTATGTACACAACATATGCTACATGTCATGAATGATGATATACGTGCACAACCTATCACACATTATCAACCTGGGAGAGTTAGACATCGATGATGGAGAAACCATTGTAGAGTACCTAGTGGAGACCAAAGAATGGTTGGATATGATCCCTTACTAGTGATCAATTTCCCTTATGTGTTTCAATTGGTAGAATATGAATCATTTAGATATAACACTGGAGTGGGAAATAAATATTCAATCCTAGTACCCTCCTTCTTTTTATTACATTTTTCTCTATTATGGATAAAATTCTTGAATGTGGAAAGAATTTAATAACTCTAATTTTCTATATATTATTTTTGGAAATTATATTGAATATTTTGGAAAGTAGACACTAAGATGAAATCTGATTATGAGTCTTAGTGTGCCCAAAATTAATTTTTTATGTATATTAAATAGAAGACATGTATGATTATTTTGAAAAAGTGGAATAATTAATAAATGGGGACCTATATTGGAAATATTAGGGAACCATTGTGTTCAAAATGTGGGGTTTACCCTAGGCATGAAATAAAATATTTTGTATTGGGGGTTTGTAAAAAAAATTCCATGTCCATAGATAAATAAATAACAATAATTTACATTTTTGTTTTGTTTATTTTGATTAACAGAATAATTTCTAATATAATAATATGGTTGAAGTATTTTATTTGGGTTCCCCACTCAAATCCTAGATATTCGAACAAATGTTTGAGATATTTCATGGAAAATAACATTGATTTGGGATTGGAGAGTGGATAAAAATTCCAAAAACATTCATGGATCATGAAAATAATAAAAAAATAACAATTTTTCAACAACATTCAATCCAATCCTTAAAAAGATATTTTCTTTTTGTCAACCCATTTCACAATGTTTGATGAACACGGATAAATTCCCTGAACCAAATTGATATGGTCATCATCGATATATTTAAAATGATATAATTCAATAATTGTTTATGTGATTATTTTCATCTTCATTTTTATTCTTCTACATAAATGAATTTAATTTAAATGAACAAAGGATGATTTTCATTAGTCATATTGTTTGGTTTATGGATTTATTTCCCCATTCTTCTCACTTTCATCATGACAAGTTTATTCAGGATCCTGGATCAATGAATACCTTGTATTTGGTTGCTGTGAAACTGATATTTTATGTAATTGATCAATAACATCGGTACAGTTCTTGATCGATGGTGCATTAGTAGTGTGATAAAGGTGGTGGAAACACACATTTGGATCAAAATGGTTTTTTGGGTTTTTTATTCCCAGTTTTTGATGCATGGTGATGGTGGATCAAAAATCCAATTTACATGTTGATTTTACATGGATTTATATTTTAAATGACTTGTAGAACATGGATCAATATGTTCTTGAAAGTGATATGGATCCGGAAAATTGAAATGTTGTGAATAATAGTTCATAAAAGGCATGCAAAATCATAAGAAACATGATGTGTACTTATAGATTACATGTCATGTGAGTCCCTCTAAGTAGTTGTGGTGGCTTTGAGATAAATTATAGAACACATTCTTTGTTTTCCTTTTCCTATATTGTGTTCCCCTTTATGATGGATTTTTATACGTTGAAATGTACATGGAGATCAAGAAACAGTACATGTCAAGGGGACCGTTATGTTCTCATTCAAAGACACATCAACCTGTACAGGAGTCAGCACATTATTTGGTGATATATATGAACATAGGATTGTGACAAAAGAAACAATTTCATGTGTCTCTGCATTCCATGTAACTCTTCTATATGAAATTTATGATGATACATAAAATATGGGTGTGAATTTACACAATAGGGAAAATTTAGGATAGATGGAAACATCCATTACCACTAGTACACGCCATGTAAAGACAATAAACAATGTTTCTAGCTCATTTTCACTATATTTTGGACCAATAATTTTTTATTTTTTTCCCTTTGTCCATTCCATTGAGGTTATAGTGTGACATTACATCCATATTTTTGGAATTTAACCCAATGAACGATCATTCTCTTATAGAGTTTGTGGTATCCCTCCATGAGACTGGAGTGAGATAATATATCATCTTTCTCTATAAGGAAGGGTCTATGGAATCAGAATTTCCTCCTTGAGTACAGAATTATTCCTCTATATACTCGATTGTATTAGTAGATTGTGTGGTTTCATTGACATATGATCCCATAAGTAGTGGGTGATCTATATTGGGTTTGGGGTATCACCTGACAATTTTGGGCATGACCCCATATCTATGTACCAGGGTCTTCTCAGACCAGTGAGATTTCCAAGGTGGGTCCTATTGATCTATACCTTTTTATCCAGTGTCTCTTGAAATAATATTATTTAAGGAGTCTATTCTACTAGAAAAAGTGTTTATCATGAAGAATCATGTGGCTTGATATTTTTTATAACCTCCTTTTGGCATGGTGTATATACTGAGTATATACTAGTATTTCAGTACAATATTTAGTATTCTATTTATTATTAAGAAGAAAATATTCTATTTTTTTATTTAGTGTTTTTGGGGTGTCCTACTTTGTATTTTTATACCCACGCATTCATAGTATTTTCCCTCGTGTGTCATATCTTATGTATACTATTTTTCATTTGATGGTGTCCTATGAGGATAGGTAGAAAATGGAGCATAAAGGGATGCTGAATGAGTGGTTTTTTTACCATGATAATTGATTTTAATTTATTACTAATCATTGGAGTATATAAAATATTTTTTTCTATAATTTTTCATGTTTTCACTATGATAACTTTACTATCAGATATGTTGTGGGATATTAGATGAATGAATTTATTGTTTTTAATTATTTTAAATTTCAACTTTGTCTTCCCTTGGAGATGTGTGTGTGTGTGTGTGTGTGTGTGTGTCTTTATATGTAATTGAAGATAATTCCTCCCTTTTCTGGGATATGACTACTTGGCTATGGTCTATAGGACATGAACTGTTGGAGGTGGGAATTGGTTAGTCATGGGTAACACCTCAATGAGTTAGGCTGTAATAGAAAACATCATTTTTTAAATATTTAATGATATAAGGATATCAAGAGATTTTATTATTTATCTTAGAAAATTATAATAATTCAATATAAATATTTATATATTTTAAAACTCTTTTGAGATTTATTTATCTATAATTTATTCATTTAAAATCATTGAAAAAGATGTCTTCTTTAAAAAAAATACAAATTACATTATGTATAGTAATGTATTTTTTCAATGTATAATTACTTAAAACCATAAAAATAATAATGTTATCATAATAAAAATATAATATATATTTTTATCTGGAAATATATTATTTTGTTATTTTGTAATATACTTGAAAAAAAATCTGTTCCTATTGAGGTTTGATTATTCTTCATATCTTGTTATAAGAAACAACCATACCAAATTTAGCATTAATTTTTTTTGGAAAACTATTAGTGATGATTTTACTTTTTTTAGATAATATTTAACCAATTATTTTAATAATTATGGTTAATTTAAAATTTTAATTTCCAATAATAATAATGTTTGAGGCAACATGAGTTATTAATGGTTGTATTCAATAGAAAAGTATTGTTATATTACTTTTATATCAATTTTTATTTTTATTATCCATTCGAGTAAAATATGTTTTAAATTAATCAATATTAAATTATTACATATCTAGGCCTTTGAAGTAACATGTGAGAAAAAAAATTTACCCAATGGGAAATATACTGAATAATATATGGCCACTAAGTTTGTCACTCTTTTTGATTCATTTGGAAATGTCTAAAACACAATTTAAAAAATTTGTGCTTGTTGAAGATAACAAATTCAATTTTACTAATATATAAGAAAAATAACCATTCCAAATATGGGTAACCATTTAGGAAACCAATTAACTATTTCATTGAAAAATATAGATTTTTAGAGAATATAGAAATTTCATACTTAATATTAATACTATTGATATTTTTATCATAAAAATAAAGACCCAAACAAAATGAAATCATCTAAGATTAACTCAAAATAAAATGTTGAAATGAATTTTTTAAAATAATAATCATTGAATAGTTTTAAACTCATCTAATATATTTCCATTTTTCATATTCAATGTATAATAGAAAAATTATATTATGTATCAAATTGAATTTTAAATTCAATATTTATGACCTTGAAGATTGAAAATCAATCCATCCTAGTAGATTATTTTAGAACTTTGGATTAATTAACATTAATACAATGTGATGTATTTGATACAAATAATATTAATGGATATATTTTTGTTTATTTTATCGATGAGGAATGGTAGAGTATTAAAAAATATAGAATATTCAAAAAACTAACAGAGTTTAAACAAAAATTAATGGTGATTGAAAAATCGCAAAGTATTACCATTGGTTGTTATAAAGGGTTTTTATTAAAATGAATACTGTTTCAAATTTTAAAAAATATATAAATTTTCAATCTTCTTTTTCCACGATTAAAAAAATAAAAATTTATTAATAATGGTGAATTTAATGTATACAATTCTTATAACATTGATTCAAAAAACAACAATGGTATATTATATAGATGAAATAGGAAATTAGTAGTGTCTTTATCAATTTCATGTGAATCTAATAGTCATGTTCAATAAAATTGATTAAGTTGATGATTTGTTTTGTTAAAGTCAAAACCACCAATAATTAGAGATTGATTTATCTACCCATGATGTTATTTAAAGAGTTGCTATTATATGAGTCTGTGAAGATGATGAAGTCATGTTAATTTTATATATTGAAAATAATATATTTGATGACTAATTATTTGAATACATGTTGAGTCTTGGTTTTTAATATTTATCAGTGTATATTAATGTTCAATATGAAATAGATGGATTGAGCTAATAAAACAATTTTTTTTACAAAATAGTCTATTTATTTATACTATATAACACATTTATACATTTAACAAAATAAATATTGAATATTATATACCATTATATTTTTTAACAATAAATAATTTAATGATACATGTTGGTCATCTAAAAAACCAATATAATTAAATGGTTCATATATTATTTTCACACCTTCATCCGTTATAATACCTAATTTATAATTATTTATTTACATCATTGAACCTGTATGAAATTATTTTATATTCATCATGTGTAATCCTTACATTAAGTATAGACATATTTTTACATTAGGGGTTCTATCGGATATAGATGGTTGTAGGGTTGGAGTCCATATTAACTTAAAAAATAACTAGGCATTCTTTGATCATGAGGTGTCATCATTTATATCATCAATGTATTGTAAAGTGAGTGTCAAGGGATCATACATCTAAATCTTTTAAAAAAAATACATATTTAGAGAAATTATTGAATATATTCATTTAAAATATGATGATAAAAAATATAATATATCTGAACGTGGTTACAATTTATGGTTAGTGGTTGAAAATTCCAAATGCAGTTGTTCTTTTTGAAAGGAATCAGGTTCTTACAGATAATTCTAAAGGCTTATACGAATAGATATTTATGTGACCAGAATGTGGAATTAGGTACACTTCCATATTTTATTGTGATTTAGGTAATATTCATATTTATTTTATTATTGAGAAAATTTATAATCAATTGAAGGTAATTGAGAAAATATATATATATCTAATTTTATGAAATATTAATATATGAAATAAAAATATAATTATTTTAACATATCCTAAATCTAAATTATTTTCTATTATTATGTGTGATACATGAACATATATCAATGAAATAAAAAATATTAGGGGAAAATGGAAGGACTCATTGTATTTAAAATTTCTCATGGTTAGTGAAACATATGTGAATATCAATCTGATGAACAAAAATATATTTTAAAAGTAACCATTAGATCCATGAAATTCATTTTCGGGTGTTAATTAAAATATTTCACACAAATAACTTTATGATTTCAATGTAAATCTATAAAAATATCATTAATTGAAAAAAAAATTATTATAAAATATTATCTATGAAATATATAATAAAAACAATTTAGGATAAATATGCCATTTAACACCAAAAAAAGTTAAATTTTTTTTCTAGGTGAACATTAAACGTAATAATTTATATGAATTATAACATATATTATTATTATTATAATATAATTTGTATTGATTAATCATAATATTTTAGTTCTATAATATATGAGAAAGGGGAATGTTATGAGGTTAGTTGAATATATATATGGACTGATGTGTATAACAAATATAATAGAAATTATGTAAATGATGTTTCAATAAAAATTGGGGATGTTACATATAAATATTTAAAATAATCATTTCATTTATATTATTTCATTATATTGTATTATTTTTTTAAAATGTGTTTATTATAAAATGGATGAAAATCCATTATATTCATCATCAGTCTCTATGGGTGATGTAATTTCCAAAAAAAATGGACAACGATAATGTATGTTGTGTTTGACAAATATTTTTTACTCAACCCACAACATGATTCATTGAGATATTCATATATTAACTCAATATTGTATTTCCTTCTATATCTCGTAAAACTGTTTCTCATTGGGATGTTGAAAATTTGAGTAAAATAATGACTTTTCAAAACAATGAAAAAAATAAAGAGAGAATAATGATGTATTAAGATAGTAGTAATTTGAAAAGAAAAATATAACAAAAATTTGGTAGGTTTGGCCACATGGTGGTGTATTATGGAATCAGCTATAATGTAATGAGAGTAATTAAATTTCGGTGATACAAATAATCAATAATTTTAAATGATAGATTGTGGGAATTAAATAAATTCATCTCTAATTTACTTGATACTTGGTTAAAATTTAGATGATGATTAATATGATGTGTTTAAATGTTTAAATATATTTTATGAATGATTTAAAATTGTCAATTCAATAATTATTTTTGATTCCAAAATGTTTTAACTCTTGATTATTTTGAAACGACTTCCATAAATAGGAAAACAATTTGAGTGTTCTATAAAGGCCTATGTTAGGAGGATTTTTTTAGGAGTTCTGTAAAATTGATAAAATTTAAACCCAACATAGTTAAATGTTTTTGAGTGATAATGCACTATTGTTATTAAATAAAATTCTATAAGATTGTGTTAAGTGGGTAGATCATTATAAATAAATATATTACTCTTTTGTATATATGGTTACCTATGGGAGTAAGTCCTTCAACCATTATTTATGATCTTGATCATGATATTTCAAATCATTGACGGGATTTAACATTAAAGGGTAAGGAACTTAGTGGTAGTTTCATATTTTATAATAAAATTATCATGGTACAATCCTATTATTTTTTGTTATTATAGGTTTTATAATTTTATAGAAAATATTTTATTCCCATTAAATTATAATATACATATAAAATATTGATACATTAATTTTGGGATTAATTGTCATCATATTAAAGAAATATGAATATTATACATCCAAAAACATTAATAATGTGTTCTAAAACACTTCAACATTAAATCATTAACTTATTGGATATTGGTATAATGGTTTTGTAAAAGGAGTAGTGTATTAAAAAAAGTATATGTACATACCAGAGAAACATTCAATGCCAATTTATTATTTTATAGAAAAAATATTCCATCATAATAACATAAATAGGATATGGGAAACAAGTCTATATTCCAGGGTTTCTCTAAATATAGGAACTGAATTAAATATTGTTGTATTCAATAATGATATTTTATTATTTCTATGGTCATACTCAAAATAAATTTTCATATAATCACCTTGAAAAAAATTATTGTGTATGGTATTGGGATATGAAAAAATTACAAGGATTATGGAAATAAATTTGGAACATCATCTGTAAATATTTACTCAATGGGGAAATAATATATTTGTGTAAACCAATTTGAGAGAATTGTTTTTAAAATAGATTTTCTTCTAACAATGTAAAAACTAATATTTGAATAGGCCGAAGGGGCCCATGTTGAATCTCAGAGGGGATTTAAAAAATAAACTATTTGGTTGATAGGATGTTGGATTAAATATTATTTCCATTACTAAAAATGCATGAAATATAATATTTTTTTTTTTAATTTTATTATGAATAAATCCTTAGAAAATATACATTTTTTGTATTGATAATTTTATTTACGATAATGTTTTTTTAAAAAAATTATCACAATTTTTGAAATGTTTAATAATTGATAATAAAATTATTCACAAATGCCAAAAATATATAAAATATCATGTAGTTCTATACAAAATCCAGTAATTTATGAAATAAATTATTTTTATTTGATAAAAGTTTTTTATGATTATCCATTAATAAATTATAATGTATATATAAATCAATTATTAGTGAAATGTTTTTTAATGTTTAAATATATGACTTTTTCACTTATATATTTTATTTCTTGTTTTATTTAAAGATATCTGTTATGAATATTGATATATGATTTATTATAAACTATTTAAAACACATTTCTGAATATTAATTATAGAGTTTATGATTTTACATATTATGTATAATACTTGATTTAGCATATAATTTCCTTTATATTTTATTATATAATGTTATGATCTTGAAATATGAAGATAATTATATTTTAAACATATTGGGTGTTGGATTTATGATTAAATTTTGGACACATGAGTTATGCAACTCACCTGAAATAACGTGTAGTCCAGGCTTATTATTATAAGAATTATTAATTTCATATTATTATAAAGAATTACACCAAAACGTTTCATGTACCCTATGCATAGAATGTTTTTAGATAGATGGAAGATATATAATTTCATAAATTGTTTAGAAACACAATCTACGGGTTTTATAAATAGTAAAACATACTTATAATTTGAATATATAACTTTTTTGGATGGAATAAAACTTTAAAACTAAATAATGTATATCACATATAACAATATAAACAATAGAATGAGATAATATTTTGATATTAAATTTTCATTATTAATTATATTCCTTATATTTTCTAAGATAGAAATTCTTTTGACAACAATTAGTCAAATATATATGTTCCACCAATGAATGGTTCCGACAAATTATCTTATTTATTGAATGAAAGTAATATTTGATATTAGTTACATCCAGATCCTTTTTACAATTTTAATTATATTAAACATTGGTGGGAATCCATTTTGAATGAAACTAGTATAATTGATTTGAGTTTATATATATGATACATTAGGCTAGTATTTTTCCTCTCAAATATCCAAGAGTAATATGTTATAGGATTGAAATGATTTCCCACCAGATATTTTCATGGAATATATAACATTATTTAAATATATAAATCTTATTAAATGATTTATGGTGGGATGCGAATAAATATAATGTAAAACTATATTTTTAATCCTTTATATTTGAGTTTTTTATAAAAATAATTTAATAAAAAATATAAAAAATTATAAACATATGATTTAATATTGTATTATATATAAACAATAATTATCGAAAAATATGACATTGAGGTAAATATTTTAATAAAATTTATTAATTAAATTATTTAGAAATACAATCATAAAAATATTAACTATATAGTATAATGATGTCTAAAAAAGTAATGTCACTTACTAGCACATTTATTATGACATTTTATAGTAATTTTATTAGGACAGAGCATATAAATGCTTATGAGAATAATGGAATGACTCAAATGAGTTTGTAAAGGAATTAGATTCAATTTTACCAATATATATCAAAATCTTCTTGTGTTAATAATATGATTATGTATTTAATTAATCGGTGTACATAAAGATATCATTTATAAAAATATTGAATTATGAAATATTTTTGAAAAAATTATTAAAATGGTTCTAAAAATTTGAATGACTCTTATAGATGTTTTCCATATTTATGTAATGTGTTTTGGGTATTTAAACTAATTAGAGAGTGATTGGATTTTGTTACATTGTTTAGAATATGAGTATCTGATTGTTTGATCAGTATTAAGAAGTTCTGATTCCCTACTTGATATCAATGGTCACTAAATCCTAATAGAGGTTCATGGAAATAGTGGTGGTATTTTTATTCGATGTAATAATATAGAATATGAGAGGGAGTTTGTAAAAATTATATGAAACTCTGTATAGTGGATTAGTCATGTAGAATTCAAATATTGATTTTTGTTTGAAATATGATACCGAATTGAATACGTTACATATTATATAAATACAAAAAATCTCAAAATCAGTGAAATAATTAATAGGGATTGTGTATTAAATTTTATTATAGTAGAGTATTATCCTTTTAGAAATAATTGGTAGAAAATGGAATATATCCTAATCAAATAGATCTAAAGAATTTCTAGGTGTACATGTCATATTTCTTTTATTTGTAAGGAGAAGTAATTATTAAAATAGTATCCTTATGAATAAAATGATATGATATCTAGGATTTATGATTCATTAATAGTCTATAATTTTTTTTTAGAAAAACATAGAAGTGGTTTTTTCCAAAATTTTTGAAAAAAATGTTGGATTGATTTCCCACCATCATTAGTGGTATATTTAAAATAATAAATTATTATATTCAGAATATCCATTCACTCACATACAATACCACACTGTTTATAGTTAGTAACACTATAATATTAAATATATTACTACTAAATGGAAATAATGGTAATTCTAAAACATTATGTTTTCATAATAGAATTTTATCTTAATGAAAATACATTTTCTTAGAGGCCAGTAGAAGTACGTTTAGACATAGATATTTTTATGTACAAAAAAAATGATTATTCCAACAAAATTGACATTGTATTCAAAATAATATTCGTAAATATTTAGTATTTTATCATTAATGAAAATATTAAATTTTTTAATAAAGTTTCCATAAAAATGTAAATAACCCATTATTACTCAATATGTTTGAGATATATTTATAAATATAAATATTAATATATATTTTTTCATTTATTGTAACACCCAATAAATTAGATATTCCATAATTTAATGTCTTATATCATGGGTTTCACATTATCACACATTCAAGATCATTCAAAAATATATTTTTTAAATTATTTTGAAATTCATCACATAAAATATTATACATTTCCCGAACAAATAACTTTTCAACTGTTTTTTTCTTTTTATTCACTATTTTTTTTATGAGAGTAATTCATTTTTTAAGACGTGTTTCCTTTAAATTTTATAAAATCTATACAAATATTTTATTTCTAAACTATCTTTTGAAAATAGTTATTAGAATCAAGTATAATTTAATAGATACAAGAAAGTAATTAAACCCATTATCCCATTTGAAAAACATTAGATTACTCTAATAAGTCTTCTATAACATACTTCAATTTCAGCTCATATAATCATTTACTTACCCATGAAGTCCCCTAAATTGATGAATTTTTTCATCAAACATGTTTTATAATAGTGTAATGCAAAAATCAGAATAATTGGAGTTACTTGTAATACCTGAGAACTAATAAAAGTGAACTCATTTGAATTAAAACAATCCTTTCACCTTTATAATAACATAATATTCAACTTAATTATGATGTCATTTTATTATGTTATGAGGTCATAAGATCTATTTTAAAACAAATAAAAATATTTGATGGTGCATATATGTACTCTAGAGAATTAATAAGGAAAAAATCCCAAATGAACTCTTACAATGGAATAATGGTCACAAAAATTCAAACATATCTCTTAGGAGTAACTTATATTTTATTAACTCCTCCATAATTCCTAGTTTAGTGGAGAGATATACCAGGTAATCCCATCATCATTTTTATATTGGGATCATTCATTATTATATAATCAACTAAGGATCTAAATCATTAATATAAAACATAAAATACAATTTTAACATCAAAAACCAAAAAAAATAACTTTACCAAAAAAATTTAATTATAATTAAATCATAAAATGAGAGGAAATATAATTTCCTTTTGAGGAAATTAATAAATTAAAAATATGGAAAAATAACTTCCATGAAAAGAAATATAAACTTGTACAAGGATAGCGATGAAAAATAATGGTCATGATAGGGGAAAATAATATCCATGTTGTTAATGTGAAAAAAAATTCCTATGTACATTTAAAAAAGTGTTAGAAGTGAGCTGTAAAGAAAGTGAAAAGGGACTCCTTTTTAAATTATTAGTAATGAATTTAAAATATATTTTTAATTTTACATATTGAAATATTTTATGTATAAAAATTTTTTCTAGAAACTTATAAATGTAAATGGCTATAGAAGAAAATGAGTTTAAAACATTTGAAATATTTTTTAAAAAAATTCACTTGCCACAATGGTATGATTTGAATAAAAAAATCTATTAATGGAGATAATTGTGAATTGATTTTATAAATAAATTTATGTTTCGTAAATTACTGATAAATTAAATTAATATGGATGTTTATAATATAAAAAATATAACACAGTTTGAGAATCTCACATGTGTCATAGAACGAAAATTGAGATACGAAATACCTTATATGAACTCTTATCTACAATTTGTCATTATCAATATCGAAAATAATAAATTAATATTATTTACATATATGATTTTAAACCATTTTACATGATTATCCCCTTATTATAATTCATATTTATATTTACAACCTTTTTTTATGTAGTTACTTTGTTAGTTAAGTTAACATCTGAATTTTTGTGGTCATTTGGTTCCTAATATAAAACAAATGGTGCATTGATTAAGGTCAAGGGGCCACGGTTATATTTTTTCAGGAATCTTGGTCAACATAAAATTATCATTATTTATTATTTATTATTTTTTTATATCAACCTTTTTTATTTATTATGATAAAATATTCAGATATTATCTTAGAGATGATATTTCTTACGTAATCATGAATGATGTGACATCTAGATCAATACCACAGTGGACATGCCAGGTGTTACGTGACTTAATACATGCATCCACATATAGTAGATGATTTTATCTTGAGGAGAGGGTATCAATCCATGCATGGGAGACTTCACCAAAAATATCATGTATTTCAATATATAATTATAATGAACATGTAAACAGTTGATCATAGTACCCTGAGTAAAACAAAATATGGAATATTGTTCATACAAATAAATGAATCCTGAAATATCTAGCATGTCTATAGAAAATAATGTAGAGCATAATGTAGCTCTAATACATAATCACCTTAGTCTCCCATGAACATGCAATATAGAATCCTCTATCCGTCCAAAGGATCATGTAACCCAATTTTATCTATTCAAGAATATGGGGTACTCCGGTTGACCAAGATACCTTAAAGTGAATGGGTCATTGAAAATCAGTAAAACCCCATGTGTGTCTACAACATGACACTATGGGGACCACATACCTCCTCTATATACATAAGATCATCGTCACCATAATCCCATGTATTTAACACTCCCCGTAAAAGGTATAAATAAGTTACAATAGTACATGTATCACTACTATTAATAACACAAGTATTCCATGGTAACAAACATAGAGGGTGACATAAAAAGAAGGAATAATATTTTATTATGAGAATATATCAGTATACACAACATATTTTGATCAAAATCAGGAATATAAAACTGATACAATATTATCACACATGGAATGAAATATCTAAACAAGTCTCAAAGATACAAAGTCTCCCAAATTTGATCGCAATCAAGATTGTTCATTAGAATTCAAACAATATAATCATACTGGAAACAAGTATAAATGTTATGAAAAAAGGTAATGAAATCATACGTCATTATTATTGATGATATTATCATGTTTTTTATAAGCTTATGCAACCATACCTTTTCAACATTCAATGATAATTTTCTCATACAACAGTGACTCTTAGATCCTGTTACAAATCATCATGTCATGGGTCCTAGTTAAAGTTGGGGAAAAATAGTCAATTGGGTAGAATAAATCCTTATAAAAGATCAAACAGAGTATAGGAACCATATGGTTCTTCTTAAGTATGTCAGAATGAATGTTTCTAGAGATATGGTAGTACACATTGTGCATGGTCAAAGTTTCTTCTTGAGGGAAAAATATAGATAAAAACCATATAATATGAAAGGAAACCACACCATTGGGGTGTATTATAGGTAGCAAACCATATCATGAAACAAGGGATTGTGTTGTTTGGGAGTATCATTGGGAGACCTCAATGGGGTAGAATAAGGATCTATGGTGTATATTAAGGCTAGATAATGAACCACTAAAAGGTATAAGGAATGACCACATATGTGGATTTTTAATGCATCCCTTTATTATTTTAAGATTTTCTTAATGATGATAGGAAGGTAATTTGAATGCAAGGTATCTTGGTGGTTAAATGAACATGAAACCCACCTAATAAATCCTTAGAATTACAAAAGGAATACCACAATTCAGTTGTTTAATCCTTTTCCTAAATCATGTCCAAAATCAATCATTTATCACTGAAAATGACTAATGGCTACATGTTTTATATTACTCTATATCTAATGAGGAATAAATACTATAACATTGTCAATAAGACTACACCAAAACCTCCAAAAACATCAATATGACACTACCAGGACCATTATGCAATTTCCATTATCTGTGGAAACCACAATGATAAATTATATAATTTATTCTCCATTAAAAAACAACACTATATTGAAATTATATTTTCTATCATGTATCATACTACACTAGGTCTTGGTCTTGTATACTATGGAGTAGGATCACTGTTGTAATAGTCAAATTATCCAAAATAACTCTAGAGACACGAAATAGATTAAGAAACACTTATAAGTAATCATATACATAGATTGACTTGAGAATAATATGTAGAATAAAATAATTTTTGGTTTTATAAAATAACAATAATTTCCTAAACTTACCATTATCACCCTCAACAGACTTATCACCCTAAAAAATCATCCATTGGGTTTCATCTCTAACAACCTAGGAAACTAAGCTTGAACCTTAGAATATTGAACACATGTATTGTCCAATATTCTCCTATTCCTTTAACAAATATAGTGATTTGTCACCATATTCCCTCAAATGAATTTATCTCAAGTCTATAAATCATAGTAGTCACTCTTCATAATTTGTACTAGGTTACAAATCCACATTATCTTTTCCAACAACATGACTAGGGTTGGTCATGTATTTATATTTCTTACACGTGAAACACGTTGGATATACCTTTGAATATATAAGGATGATCCAGACAGTACACCATTATCCCCACCTATTTTGGGATCATAAAGGGTTGAAGGAAACACAGTGTAATATTTCCCTATTTCCTCAGAGATAAATTTTTAAAGGAAGAGTAACTCTATAGAAAAAATTATTTCCCATATAAATATATAATGGTATCATCCAGTGGATAACATATGATCAACATATATTTGGATCCATGATAAAAAAATTTAAACATTATACACTCACTTAATGTTCTCCAGATCTATACTGGGGCCCCAACTGCTTCCTCACCCGCCTCATAACAATAATGTGGCGAATGATACTTTCACCCACAAATAGACTCATAAGGTTGCATCTAAATCAAAAAATGGTAACTATTTTTGTATGAAAACTAAAACCAGGAAATGTGATACTAAAATTCATCACAGAAAATTGTGATAGAATATTGAAACATATCTTCCAAAATGCTAATATTCCATTTGGAATATGTGTCCTTCACAGGATGGTATTCCATGATCAATATTTGTTTCTTCCTTATTTCATTCAATAATCCCTTCCAGAACAATAATATAAATAATGAAATTCTATTTGATAAAATTATCAACGGAACTCCATGGTGGTATATGATCAAATAAATATAGATAATTCCGATATCATTCAATAAGTGAGTCTCCATGATTGGTAAGAAATGAAAATTCCTTTTTATTTAGTAAATAATATCCTAGATTCCATTATGACACTTTATGGTCTTGAGTAACTCAAAAAAATTAGATCATTAAATCCTCCCATTTACACACGGGTACTAGAAGTGGTTGGATAAAACGACCTGGTCATTAGTGCTTGTCCATAACCCTCTTAAGGGATAGACAATGAGGGATGAATCCAAAAAAGTCTTTATACATCCTTGACCACTTCAACTAGTGTCTAATAACTTGATACATCTTGGTTTCAACCTAACATACTACCCATAAAGAGATTTGTTTGTATATTATAAACTTTCCAATGTTTGATACTTGGAATACTATTCTTCCATGTATCGTTATCATATTTTTCATCCATCAACCACCCATGAATTGGGTAACTAGCATCTAGTTGTTCTCTTATCATAGAATAATATGGTTAATATTTCTATCAATCCATCACAAGATACACAAGTGATGATGATAACTATAATGGAGTAAAAGTCATAGATCCTTGATCATTAGACGAATATGTTATCCAATAAGCCAACATGCTCACCAAGAACCACTACTCCTCTTAGGGTAGCTCACTAATCTCTTTGTCAACCTATATCTTATAGATAAGAGAATATGTAGTTAAATTACCCTTACCAGGTAAATATTTAATATCAAAACATAATATTTGTTGATACTCAACCAGAAACATCTATTTTAAGTTCATGTATCTATGTGTGATGATATAGTAGTGGTTCTATTGATTCATATAAACATTATATCTCTAAGAGGTGATATATTGACACTAAAAAATCAATACATAGACCATGTATTCCATATATATATATATATTGTGATATATTTTCACTCATTGGGTCACAAAAAATGTGACAATGTTCTAAAATTTCCTCTCAATACATTTGTACCACTCCCATGGAAATACTTGAATCATTGAAGTATGATGCACGTCTATTCATAGGCTCAGGGAGTATCATTAAAATAGATGGTTTCAAAATTAACATTAACTCAAGGAATTACACATTAAAATGTCATACCATTATAACATCACTCAATTATTTTTCATTACTTTCTTGGTTATTGATGATCAAGAGATGTCCAGGAGGACCAATCAGTAATATCATAATATTACCAAAAACTTATAATATCAATAATGTTTTTGGAATGTTTCTATCATGTTATTTCATAATAACTATATAATCCCATGGATATAACTATCTCATACCCGAAATGCCCTAGGGAAATTACCTTATCAATTTAGCTGTCACAATTTGATGATATGGAGTAAAGTTGAAGTGCTCCAAGAGTAATAAATAAAATATATTTGTTCATAGAATGATTCTATTATGTTAGTGATTGGATGGGGATTTCATCACTAAATAACAAAATGAATGACATTATTAATTGGTGGGTGATATTATTTATGAGATCCATGATCAATACTAGTGGATACTATAGCCCAAAAAACATCACCAAGTACTCATATAACCTATACACCCTCTAAAATGTTGTCTTTGGAAAATCCTCATCTCTACCTCAAAAATATTATAACCTAATTTAATATCTACCATGGAAAACCATAATGATACCTATATCAGATATAAAAGGTTATCAGTCATGGGAAATGTATATGAGTACTTCTTCATCACGTCGGTCATCATCTATTAATTGATATAGTTTCGATGACGACCATGTTCCTTCATAGTGAATAACATAGGCACAACACATTATGAATTAATTATACTTAAAAATACCATTATCATAAATTAATTCAACTGTACCATGAGATACTTCAAGGTCATTAGATCAAAATGATACAAGGATTCAGAAATGGTTTGTGCACCAGGTAAAAGGACTATCGCAATATAAACTCTTGTAACAAGAGGGAGTCATGTGATATAATATAGAAATATTTTTTGATAGTGATAGAAAATGGATGATGAAATGGGGGGGTTGTGACTAATTCTTCAAGAATATCCATTCCTACCTTTTGTTCTTTGATATTTCAAAGCATAGTCATGTCCAGGATAACACTATTTTCTTCCAGTTCCAACACTCTAGTAACAATGAACATATATCCTTTTCATCATGCTAATAACACACACAACTCATATAGTAGTATTTGAGTTATTGGATGTTTTCTCAATAGACTATAATGAAAAACACATGGAAGTACGTCATACCTAAAATCTTAAACTCTCATACATTCCCATAACTACTGGAAATTAATGGAAACTCATTGCATTATAAGAGTTAATCCACTTTCATTTACAATATTGTATAAAAAACGAATTTATATGATAAATTTACTAGATTGTAAATTATAACAACTAATATTTCCAATATAAATTTATGGGATGAACTATTATAGAACACAGTTGAATACTGATTGGATTTGATCTAGGTTATAACTGGAACTGAAGATGGTCCCTATGCACCATTTTATAGAGTCTGATACATAATATTGAGAATAAGTTCCTTAGTACAATGAACTTATACATGAGGTATATGATCAATAGAGTTCATCTGTTGTTAACCCTAGTTTGGTCTTTAGTTCCCATGTTGTGGATATACCCAAAATCTCTCCAATAATCTACTTGAATTTTTTAGTGATGTTATATTCAGCCACACTACCGGCAGATACAACTTGAGATGGGTATAACTCAATATTTTTTCTGAACATTCCATAGTTAAATCATAATGGGTCACCTGAATGTTTAATTGAAGAGATTGAACTCTATTGAACATGAATGAAATTAATCTACCATATTTCCCTAACATTCCTCTGTTTACCATCAGGTCGGTTATTGAAATTAGTTGTAGGATGTCCACCCATATTTTTATTGGAGAGTAGGAATACAAAAAATATTATCTACCAACTAAAATGTTCTCAATGGAAAAAGAAGTTTGTAGAGCTTCTAGGTACCAACCTTGTTCATTACTCTAGTCCTTCTTCCAATGGTTAGTTTTATGATCGATATCAAAATTCATTGATATCTTAGAGACATTATCATCTATAATTGGATTTTAATGGAAGAAATATATAATGTGATAATAGTCTGATGATGTTATCCTGGTGTACGACTTCAGTTCCATGAAATCTTGTTCCCAATCAAAAATTTTCTTTATAGAGAATATATAACTAAAAAATCATATCCATAATTGGCACCCAAGAGAATAACCCTTGTCCTATAGCATAAGACATAACACCCCACAAACAGTATGTTCTTACCAATAGAATGCACTTTCTAGTTGCACCATCTTATTTGTTAGTGTCTCGATGTGGTAAAAGATCATATTTATTGTTTTTTGAGACCCAAAATTTTGGTACATAAATATTTCTTCTTTTTAGATGAATATGAAATCCATTTACAAAATACATTCATTTGAGGAATACAGGTTTAATGTCAATAGAGATAAGATTCACTATATTCCTATTTCATTAATAATTATCAATGATTCTGAAAAATATCTACCAATTTAGTATTTTTCATACAATGTACATAATTTAAACCATTTTTTGTATCATGGGTAATAGAATAATAAGAAATCATGTACTAATATTCACATTTAAGGAAATAAGTGATATATCCATTAATCATGAGAACAAGAGTATGAGAACATGAGAATAACATTTGAAAAACACCAACTTCCTACCATAGATCATAAATGTGAGTCATGGAATAAATCATACTAGTTCATAAGACATGAATCATAGTCGAATTTAAGAAGATGAACCATATTAACATATCATTGGCACACTACAATGATTTAGGGCATACTCATAATAATATAAAGTTATTTCTTTATTATATTTGTCTCATTGACAAAAGTATCATACTAGAATGTGATCTCTCCCTAAACCATAATAGCAATTTAGGATGACTCCCAAGACCATCATATTGGATATAATCCCTTATTTACATGGGTTTACTCCCCATTATAGTTCCATTTTTCCAATGTTTCATCAAAATTTACCCAATGCATTGGGGTCATGACCTTACCCAATAGAGCCCGATATGCAACTACCCTGAGACTACCTCCAATATGCCAGAGATTGGCGACTACTTCTAAGAAAGCATATCACACTAATTATAGAAATTTTCCTTTTGTACCTATATACATGAACATATATCCAATCCCTAACATTGCTGACACTACGGAAAAAATGTCCTCTTGCAATTAGAAACATATACTATCGCCAATGGTTTGGCGTGGTTTTCGCACCAAACTGCGGGAAGGGTATTTGTGAGAGGGAGGGAGGGGCTCCCCATCGCAAATACCCGGTTGCAGTAAATACTATTTGCGAACGGTATATGCCCCTGATGAAAATATTGTGTCAGCATATCGCAATTTGTGACAGGACTCGTCTAAAATACCCTTTTAACCACCGACTGTAATTAATGTGTTCTAAGATTTTTGTGATGGGTCCCATCACAAATAGTATTATTTTCGATGGGCATCCGGTCACAAATATTACTATTGTGAATAATTTAACCTATATATATCCTCAATTGTGTTTTTGTATTCTTCCTCTCATTTTCTACTTTCTCTCTCTCAACACTCTAATTTTAGAATAAAAATTTAGCTGAGTTAATTTTTTTACGTACACATTTTGAAGTAGTCTACACTTATAAGAGATCATCGTTAAAGGATTTTATGTTTTTTTAAATTCAATATTTATTTTATTATGTATACTAATATTAATCATTAATAATTAGTTTTAATTAAATATGATTTTGATTTTTTTGTCTTCCTTATTTATTCGAAAAAATAAATTCAAATTATTATTACAAATTATTTGTAATTAGTAGTAATTAAGAATTGTTAACGATAAATTGTAATGAATATAAATAATTAGCAGTAATTAGTTATTGGTAGCTGTAATTTATAGTAATTGGTAGTAATTAATTCTATTTAGTAATAATTAATGGTAATCAATAAAAATTAACGATAATTAGTAATAATTAGCTGTAATTACTAATAATTAGAATTAAAAAGTAATAATTACGAAAAATAGTAATAATTTGGGGTAAATAGTTTTAATTAGGAAAAATTAGCAATAATTAGAAAATAAATTGTAATAATGGGTAATAAATACTAAAAAATACTAAAATTTATTAATAAATACTAAAAAATTGTAATAAATACTAATAATTAGTAATAAATACTAATAATGACTGATTAATATTTATAATTAGTAATAAATACAAACAATTAGTAATAAATAATAATAATTAGGAAAAATAGTAATAATCCGTAATAAATAATAATAAATACTAATTATTATTAATTAATACTAATAATTAGTATTAAATACTAATAATTATTCATAAATATTTATAATTTGAAATAAATACTAATAATTAGTAATAAATACTAATAATTTGTAATAATTAGTAATAATTAGTAATAATTAGAAATAATTAGTAATAATTATAAATAATTAGTAATAAGTAGTAATAAATAGTTATAAATAGTAATTAACTTTAATAAATAATAATAAATATTAATAACTTGTAATAAATTTTAATAAATAGTAATAAATATTAACAAATATTAACAATAGAAATAAATTGTAATAATTAGTAATAATTGTTAATAATTAGTAATAATTAATAATAATTAGTAATAAATATTAATAAATATTAATAAAGAATAATAATTTGTAATAAATAGTTCTAAATATTAGAAAATATAACTAATTAGTAATAATTAGTAATAATTAGTAATAATTAGTAATAATTAGTAATAATTAGTAAGAATTAGTAATAATTAATAATAATTTGTAATAATTAGTAATAAATATTAATAAATTGTAATAATTAGTAATAATATTAATAATTAGTAATAATTAGTAATAATTAGACATAATTAGAAATAAATAGTAATAATAACTAATAAATAGTAATAATTAATAATAATTAGTAATATTTTGTAATATTTAGAAATAATTATCAATAATTAGAAATAATTAGTTATAATTATTAATAATTAGTAATAATTAGTAATAATTAGTAATAATTAGTAATAATTATTAGTAAATATTAATAATTAGAAATAATTAGACATAATTAGAAATAAATTGTAATAAATAGTATAAATTAGTAATAATTAGTAAAAATTTGAAATCAATATTAATAAATTGTAATAATTAGTAATGATTAGTAATAATTAGTAATAATTATTAACAATTAGAAATAAATTGTAATAATAAGTAATAATTAGTAATAATAAGTTATTATTAGTAATAATTTGTAATAATTTGTAATAATTTGTAATAATTTGTAATAAAGATTAATAATTAGTAATAAATATTAATAAATAGTAATAATTTGTATGATTTGGTAATAATTGGTAATAATTAGTAAAAATTAGTAAAAATTAGCAACTATTAGTAACTAATACAAAAAATTAGTAAACATTAGTGACATTTACTTGCAATTATTAATAATTAGTAACAATTAGTACCAATTAGTAACAATTAGTAAAAATTAGTTATACTTAGTAATAATAAGTAACAATTAGTAACAATTTGTAACAGTAAGTAAAAATTAGATGCAATTAGTAGCAATTAGTATTAATTAGTAGCAAAATAGTAGCAATTGTTAGGAATTAGTAGCAATTAGCAGGAATTAGTAGCATTTTGTTATAATTAGTAATAATGAGTAGTAATTAGCAGTAAAAGGAGTAATTAGTAGTAATCAGTAGTAATTAAGAGTAATTAGAAATAATTAGTAATAATTGTCAATAATTAGCTGTAATTGTCATTAATTTGCAGTAATTAGATCTAATTAGAATTAATGAGCAGTAAATAGAAGTAATTAGAAGTAATTACCAGTAATTTGAACTAAATATAAGTTATTAGCACAATATAGTAGTAAATAGCAGTAAATTTCATAAATAGTAGTAAATAGCCCTAAATGGAACTAAATGGAACTAAATATTAGTAAATAAAATTAAATAGCATTTAATAGAAATGAATAGAAATAAAACTAATAAATAGAAATAATTAGCAATTAATAGTAATAAAAATAAATAAATAGAATTAAATAGAAATAAATTTCAATATATAGGAATAAATAAAAAATTATCAATAAATAAGAATAAATAGTAATAAATAACAACAAATAGCAATTAATAGCGATAAATAGAAATAATATGTAATAATCAGAAGTAATTAATAGTAATTAGACATAATTAGAAATAAATTATAAAAAATTGTAATAAATTGTAAGAACATGGCACAATTACCAATGGATAAGTGGAACTCCTTTTTCTAAATGACTCTTATTGTTTCAACTCCCACCGACTCAAAACCATATGAAAAACATGCTTCTATGTATGAATATCCAATATCATATGCATGAGTTTCGATATGTAATCATTGGACCACAATTTTTATAATGTATTCCATAGATGATAGTTTCGAGAATATGATTCATCGACAAAAATGTGTCCCTTTTGTCTGGTGGTTCATTTACATTCATATTTCTCACACAAAAATCAAAATAAAGAATTTTTCAGAGATATGATTAGGAATTCTCAAATGCATGAGAATGGATATTCCAACCTATTGGAATATTCTTTATTAAGTTTTTAGTGTGAGAATGTTGCAAGTAAATGAGATGTAAAAAAAAGTGTATCCACCAATCCACTTGAAATTGTGTCCTCTGTAATTAGTGCTAATTAGTATGAATTAATTGTAATTACTTTTCTTCTATTTTTTGAATGTGTATTTATTTTTTCAAATGATTAAAAACCAGTAATGATATAATATTTTGTAGAAAAATATGGAACATGGAAGTCGACAACAGTCATTATTAAATGATCGCACTTCGATAAATCAGTGTATAAATATAAATGGTTATGGTTTAAATATGGTATATATTGATGGTGTTAAATAATTCTCATGATTCACATCATCATAATAAAAACACTCTAAATGAACAATTAAGTTTCATTGTAAAAATGTTCTCTAAGAACTCTTGACATATTTGACGACGCTGGAGGACATCTCTTGCATTTTGGTTTTCAACCAGTTTATTTTTTTTATCAACATGGTGAATGGAGTTCCATAGAAGATACTAATAATTTGATTCTAGTTCAATAATGGTTTCAAAATTTAATACATGTTGTTGTTGTTATATATGTTCAACAAAATGAAACATATGACAATAATTCATTAACTACTGAGTTGGAACCATATGAATTTTATAATTTGTTGAGGTCTATTGAGGATTCATTATATCATGGATGAAAGATAAGAAAATTAGAAGTGGTTGGAAAATTTAAGGCTATTACATTAGATAGTAGAATGTCAAAAAACTATTCTGATCAGATACTTTCGTATGTTAAAATATTGTTACCTGAAGGAAATGTGTTGTCTATAAATTACTATGAGAACAGTAGGTTGGTTTTTAATCTTGGTATTAGTTATCAAAATATTCATGTATATGAAACTTATTGAATCTTAAATTACTATTAAAATGAGTCATTGGATAATGGTCCCACTAGTGGACAATCTATGTATATATATTCTCATCCCAAGAAGTCTGGATCGATTTCTGTAAAATAGATGACATATTTTATGCATACAACCAGGTTATAGTGATTATTTATGTCTCATAACATAGAGAAAATGATTTCTAGGCACAAAACCATGGTTTCATATGGTAAAAGATTGAATCATTCATGTGATGGTGATTCATAGAAACATTTTTACTGAGTTCATCTGTCTTTTTCTTTAGAAGCTCGAATCATGTTATTGAGTCTTATTAATGATGGTTAATACCCATTTGGTTCTTATGGTTGTAAATATTCATGTTGGTTTGTCTTTATAAATTCATACAATTTATCTTCATGGATGTTGATAAAGGAGAGTCATATATTTTTTATCTTATTAATCTTAAGATATTCGAAAAATAATATTGTTGTGTATTTAAAACCATAGATTGATGAGTTAAATTCATTGTGGAGTAATGGTGTCAGTACAAATGATGTTGCCGCCAAACAATATTTCCTAGTAAACGCTGCATTGATGTGGAAAATTTGTAACTTCTAGGCATATGGAACGTTATCTGGATGGAGTAAACATGGTCTGAAATCATGTCCTTACAATATGAATGGAAACAAAAAATTTATTCCCATCAATGAAGAAACCCCCACTATCTTGAATTTCATTGCATATTTCTTCTATATGATTATCCTTTTTGGATGAAAAAATATCATTTCAGAAAATGAACATTTAATACAGATGGACATCCAAAAATTATCTCAAGTAAAAATTTAAAATCAGTTTTATTTTCTCTACCACCCATTACATTTGGTCCAATAATTAACCAATAGAAAACTCATGGATTTGATAAAGAATGCAATTGGTTAAAACCAATCATTTTTTGGGATATTCCATATTGGCCTGATTTGATAGTCTACCACATGTTGGATGTCATGCATATTGAAAAGAACTGTTTTGATAGATTATTTCATACTATTTTGGATACACCAGGTTATACTGATGATAATGTAAAGGAACAATTAGATCTTTCCAAAATATATAGGCGACCAGAACATGAACTGATTGAAAAAGTCAGATAATAGAGGTTAATGAAGCCAAATTCCGCTTATATATTGTCCAAATAGATTCCCTTATTCTTTTTTAGTGGATTAAATATTTGAGGAATCCTTATGGCTATACTTCCAATTTGGGTAGATGTGTTAAGAATGGTCATATTACTCGATTAAAAGTCATTATTTTCATGTTATAATGGAATGTCTTAATTCGAATGGATTTAGTGGGTTGTTGAATTCTATGATTTTGGATTTGATAAAAGTCATTTCATATTTTTTCAAAAAAATTCTTGGGAGAAAATAGACTATGATGCACTAAAAAACTGGAAGAAGATGTTATTGTAATTATATGCAAACTGGAAAAAATATTTATGTTCGCTTTCTTTGAATCAATGGAACATTTCA
This sequence comes from Viscum album, assembly GCA_963277665.1. Lineage (NCBI taxonomy): Eukaryota > Viridiplantae > Streptophyta > Magnoliopsida > Santalales > Viscaceae > Viscum > Viscum album. The sequence continues at coordinate 1,311,028,312 of OY728126.1, read as the reverse complement.
TATTATAATTTCCACATGAAGCTAAATGAGGAGGCCCGGTATAGTTTCTATGGATGTATCCATTTGAGAGATACATGTAAAAATTGAAGAAAAAAGTACGTAAAAAATGATTATTTGAAGGCTCAATTGATGAAGCTTATTTGGAAGAGGAAATTTGTAAGAACCTAGTTCATATTTTTAGGTATGTTTTTATTTTTTCTGATGTTTTTGAGAAAAATTGGATTTTTGGGAAATTTTTTAATTACACATCGTGTACTTATATGTACACACCGTGTAATATTTTGTCGCATGTAGTCGTGTGATGGATGTGTAACGTCCAGGAACACAACCATGTGTGCTGACCTGAAGACCCCCTTATGTGGGGGCCAATAATGGAAAGTACATGTCGTCTACTTCTAATTTTTACACTGTGTACTTCCTTTTTTGTCATTAAACAGATCAGGGACGCGTCTAATTGGAAGAAGTGTCTCCTTCTTAACCTTCTTCGACCGAGAGCATTCATACGATGTCGATCTTTCCCGGATCCCCCAATCAATTATCTGTTATCTGAATCAAACTCTATAGGTTGTGTTGGAATCACATCGATGATTTCGTTCTTCTTCTTGATCCTCATTTCATGATTTTTCTTCTCTCATGATTTATCCTCAATTGAATTTTTTAGATATTATTTTAGATCTATGGAGTTATAGGTAATTTCAAGACCTAGGGTTCATTTATATCGATCTCACGATGCCAAGGTTGGTGGTTTGTTCCTTTCATTAGATAGTATTTGAGTTATATGAGCAAAAGTTCCCAATACCTTTGATCAGGGAATTGCGTGTTATAGATTTAACCCTGTTATTGCCTGATATGGTTCATATTCTTATGTATTAGTCAATTGACTTTTAATAGGGTTAATTTATATGTTGTGTATGCCTTTCCAAATCTTGTATTTTTTATGACCATTTTTTCTTGCTTATCCTGTTAGGCTTCTTGCTTTCCATTCATAGTGCTAAAAGGATGGAGTCATATTATTTAACTGACATGTTGTTATGTTGTAGTCTATTTAGACAAGTAGTTCTTGTGGTATAAATTGGCCATTATATATCGCTATGCTCGATTGACTTACGCAGGGCGGTGAGAACCTAGTGTAGTAGACTATATTGAGAATTGACATTGAGGGCTTATCCAGAGTGACTGTTTACTGTTACGATGTGAGACCATATGGGGAATGGATGTAAGTTCTTTCTCAGAGTGTCTGTTGTTCCTCTATGTGGGCCATAAGGTGAATTGAATATTGAGTTCTTCCCCAGACCACCTTTTAGTTAATGATACAAGAATATAAAATGAATTGAAAATGACTGCTTCTAGAGAGAGTATGTGAGAAAGTTTAACTAGAGGTGCTAGATTTTGTCTACTTCCTAGAGGGTTTCTTGTTTTTGTTTTGGTTGGACCAGAAGGGTTAGTCTGTGAGTCCTTCCCAGTGGATTCCTTACTTATGATTAGCTTCTTTCTTGACAGCTGATAATTGAATGCATTTGAAACTGTAGGACTGTTTACTTTTGAGTATGTCATTGTTTACTGCATCATTTTGATTATAGCCTACCATATATATTCACTAACTCTTAGGAACACATATTTGGGAGGTTTCATAATGAAATTTAGTCTCACACTCGGTTGGGTCATGATTTTGGACCCAAACAGATCATAATTTTTTTATTTATAGATAATGAAAAGTTCCCTTCTACATCAAGTACATGATTATTGCGGAGCTGGGGAGCATGGGACCAAGGCAAGGCTTGCGATGCTGTAGAGAGTTTTATTTATTTTTGGTTGTACATTGGTTTAGTATTGTATTCCAACATTCTTAATTTTTTGGATGATTTCCTTGACATATTTACCATGCATCATGCATCATATATATATATATATATATATATATATATGTTCTCTAATTTTTTATTACTTCTGATGTTTACCTATTTCATGTTTTACTACTTCCTCTATTGCTATCTATTTTACATTCACTGTGTTACTCGGCCAATGAAAACACTATTTCTCCAGTATCTCACCTAAGGCCCTCGTTGCTAGTTATCAGCCTCTGGCATTCAAGTAAATTCACTTGAGGCCATGTGACCAACCTGGTACGGGGCACCTTTGGGCGGCTTCCGGAACCGGGAGTTTGCAAAGTGGTATCAGAGGAATTATTTTCTTCTTGACTTACTATTTTCACCATATAGCCAGATATAGACATGAATATGTACTTGGTAATAAGTTATGCACAAGAGTATCTAACCCGTGTACCGGGAAAAGCCAATCTTTTATTTCAATTTTTCTGGTTTTCAATTTTATAGTTGATTTGATTTCACCATTGGGTGATTCAATTTGTTTGTGTTGTTATGTTTGATATTATTTAGGTGAAATTTCTGTTGCAACCTAATAAGATGAGGGTATTCCATCTCATGTATCATATAAGAACATGCAAGAAATCACATGTCATGAATTTTTTCCATGCCATTTAGGGTTCATTAGTTATTGTATGTTGTTATGATAGAGGTTGTGTTAGATATGCATGTTGTTTTCATATATTCCTTGATAGAATAGCTACTTTTCGATAAGGTATTGGTTGTGTAAGTTTTTTCTTGAATGAACTCGAATATCTGGTTCTTGAGGTGTCATGGGACCTCACAGACAGAAATTTGGTGGATCATTGCACTGTTATTCTTTTTTTTGACCTGTATGAGATTACAAACACTGATTCGCGGGGATTATGGGACGTCAATGATTAGAATTTTGCACTTTAAAGTTCATTTCAGTGTTTTTCTGGGTTCCTGAGTAGTTTCTGAGGATTATTGTCTAGGAGAACCAAGGATTCCTGAAATGTAATGATGAATAAATTCCATGTGTCCTTATGGTTGGTAAAAAAAATTCTTTAGTGCACTCCATGTACTGTATGTACACGACGGGTAGTCTCTAACCATGTCACAAAAAATGTGAGCGGAGACATGGGGTTGAAACATAATTCTGGGAAAATGTAGTGTACAGGTTGTACACGTTGTGTTGTGTGGAACTTGTGTCCTCCCATGTGACTAACGACAGGGAGGGATGAAAGATTAAGTTATACATGACTTTTCATGTTTGAACACACCGTGTATTTTAACCAAGGTAATTGTTCGTGTGACTAACAACATGGGTTGGTGAAGTTAATCTAGTACATGTCGTTTCTATCCGTAACACGTCATGTAGTCTTGTTCTTGGAGTACCATTTGGATTAATGGTATAGAAGAACTCTGGAAGGGGAAGAGGATTCAATTACACTCCATGTGTTAGGACAACATGTCATGTGTATGGGGTGTTACATGACCTGTGTTGGAAAAAAGTACACACCCATGTGAAGGAATAAGGGAACATGTCGGGTAGCCACTATACACGTCTTTTATCAATGTTTTAAAAAACTTGAATGCTTTCATTAACTTGTTCCCTTCTTAAAATTATGTGTTTCAGTCCCTAAATCTTGATCTATGGTGTGAACTTGACCTTGCACAGTCATGCCACTGAGACTTCATCCAGTTGTCTTCTAGCTACAGGGCAGTGATCAGGCATCAGATATGGCTGATCAGGGACTACCAGTAGATCCTCCAGTTGTGCTAGTCCTAGCATTCAACGTCATTCAAGACATAGGTACTGACACAATGATCTGATAGGGCTTCTTGAGGTTTATGCAGACCATCCAAGAAGTACCACATCATCTCCCTTCTATGGCAGAGTTGATGTGGGTTTTCCAATAGCAGCAGTATCCCACCTTCACAGGGGAAGGAGGACCTCAGACTGTAGAGTCATGGTTAGAATCCATTCATTCTATCTTCAAGCATCTAAATATTCCACAAGAGAGGATGGTGAGGCTCTATATGTATACGCTTTGAGACTCCACCAATAGATGGTAGGATGTGATATCATAGGTGGGACAGCATCAGATTATGGATTGTGATGAATTCCAACATATCATTTATGACTACTTCTTCTTGTAGACATTGAGGGCCGATCAAGGCCGAGAGTTCAGGAGTCTAGAGAAGGGTAATCTCACATTCATGGAGTACTCTTCCCATTTCACTGAGTTGCAGTGCCTCACACATATCCCAAAAGTTGATGAGTTATTCTTTGCTAAAATGTTTTAGGATGGTCTCAGGCATGACATCCGATATCAGGTGAACATCATTAGGTTTAATTCCATCACTTCTATAGTCAATGAGGGGCTAATCACAGAGTGAAATCTGAGTGATTTGGGAGTGGTGAGCTAGGGTGGTTCAGGATCCAGAGTTGGTGTCCCTCCTACTAAAAGTAGAAAGTGTTGTAGGGAGTCTACGTATGGAGATCCGAGGAGGTGGGAAACTTATTCTGGTAGATAGGTGGTCTGCTGCTAGTGTGAGAAGTGTGGGAATACGGGGCCACATTACCCGAGAGATCTAGTGGAATGCCAATCATGAATCATGATCTGCCATATTCAGTGCTTCATTCAGATATTCTCACCACCAGCTGGTGATACAGGTTCTTCTATGACTCCGCATTCAAAAGAAACACCACCAATTTCTCATCATTTAGTGAGAAAGAGTTCTTCTGTCCATTCAAGCCGAGGTGGAGGTCGTGGTCATGGTAGCTATTCGCAATTATTTTAATGAAAATGGGGTGGATCAACACAGAGTGGTTAGGCAGGGTCACAGGGCTGCAGTGCAGGTAAAACATTTGCGATGAAACAGACCCAGTAAGAGCAGGATCTCCTACCCACAACAGTATACGGTATGCATCTAGTTGCCTCAGTTTTAGCTTCTTCGCTTTTTTGATACAGGGTCTTCCCATAGTTTAATATCTGTTGTCATTGTGGAGAGTCTTGGACTTTTTATCTTTTCTTCTAAAGACATCTTGACGCAAGACACTATGTTGGGTACAATAACGGATATTTTATGACAATGCAAGGAGCGACCTCTAGAGGTTGGTGGGTGTCACTTCTTATGGGACCATTATGTCTTAGAGATGACATGCTATGATGTCATTCTCGAAATTGACTGGATATTTCCCTTTCTAGGTAGTTGTCGATTTCTATCTCTATAGGGTGAGTTTCACATCATCAGAGGGTAGATCATTTTTTCACAAGGGCGAATTGGATGTCCAAGCGAGCAGAGTGGGACCCGAGCATCATGGGTTGGGAGAAGTTATAATCCAGATTTCTAGTCTATAACTGGAAGACCATGGAACTTCATAGATGGACATTCATCCAGTGGTGAATTGTTTTTGGGATGTATTTCTAGAAGACTATTCCGGTTTCCCTTCATAAAAAGAGGTGGACTTTTCTGTTGAGCTTGTGCCAGGAGTGGAAACCGTGTCCATTCCTTCTTATAGGCTGGTTAATGTAGAGTTACATGAGCTCAATAAGTAATTGGAGGAGTTATAGGAAAAGGGTTAAATATGACCTAGTACTTTTCCTTTGGGTTCTTATGTCATGATTGTAAATAAGGTGGATTGTACCCTCATACTTTGAGTGAATTATCGGAAGTTGATCCAATTGACGGTCATGAACTGATATCCTTTTCTGGGGATTGATGATATCTATGATCAAATTCGAGGAGACTGGATGTTCTAAAAGATTTTCTAATGATCTGGTTACCATCAGTTGCACATTAGACCATCAGATACACCTCTTACAGCGTTTTAGTGTTGGTAAGGCATATACGAGTATATGGTTATGCCTTTCGGTCTCACGAATGCACCTATAGTATTCATGGAACTGATGAACCGAGTGTTCCATCCATACATGGATTATATTGTAGTAGTTGTTGTAGATGATATCATGGTGTACTCTCACACTCAACACGACCATGCCTCAAATATAGAGATCATTTCGAGAACACCGAGAGAGGATTAGTTATCTTCTATTCTCTAAAAATTCTACTTTTGGATAGACCAGATTCAATTCATGGGCCATGTTATTTTAGATAATGGAGTATCAATATACCCAGAGAATTTGAGAGTGGTAGTATCCTCGGATCAGCCCAAGAATGTCTTTGAAGTATGTACTTTTCTTTGGTTGGATGGTTACTGTAGATGTTTCATACAAGACATTTCACCCTTAGCATGCACCATTGGCGAGCTTGACTAAGAATGGAGGAAGGTTCTTGTTGTCAGATTCATGCGTGTCAGCCTTTCAGAAGCTAAAAGTGAGGTTGAATTCGACATTGATACTAGTATTGCCTGAGCTAGGAAAGATCTATACTGTTTACTTTGATTCATCATGTGTCAGGATAGGAGCCGTGCATATTCAAGGGGAAGTGGTTCTTGCATATAGGTCTCAACAGTTGAGGCGACATGTGAGGAACTACCCGACACATGATATCAAGGTAGAAACAGTTGTTCATGACTTACATTTTTGGATACATTATCTTCTGAGAGATTTTTTTTTGGTTTTCACCGACCACAAGATTTTCAGGTATATCTTCACTCAGCCCGATCTCAATTTGAGATAGTGAAGGTGGGTTGAGTACATTCAGTCCTTTGACTTTGATATTTCATACACACCTAAGAAGGGAAACGTTGTGGCAGACATGTTGAGCAGGACGACTCAGATATAGGTAGTTCAAGAGGCTAGTCGTGAGTGGAATCTTTTGTCTCTATTCTCTAAGATGCATCTAGAGGGGCATAATAGTTAGGGGAAGACTTTTTTTCTTCTGTTTTTGTTACCTCGACACTACTTGATCAAGTTACAATGAGGCATCTATCAGAATTAGAAGGCCTGGTTCTACTGGAAAGTGTGTTAGGAGAGGACCCTATTACTGGATGGACCATAGGTGAGGATGATACCTTGCGTCTTCATGGGTGGATATGGGTGCCAATGGACATACACGAGGAGGTGATGCGAGACTTTCATTCCTCAGTTTGGTAATTTTATCCTAGTGTCACTAAGATGTATCGGGGCTTACACCATCAATATTGGTAGCCATGTATGAAAAGAGATGTTTCTAGTTTCTTCATGGGGTGTTCGACCTGTTAGCAGGTAAAGGTGGATCATAATCTACAAGCATGGATTTTGCTATAGTTTTCCATTCTCAAGTTAAAGTGGAATGATATCAAGATGGATTTTGTGACAGTTTTACCAAGGATGCCTCGACGGAACTATTCAGCGTGGGTTGTCATTGATAGACTCATGATGGTTTCTCACTTCTTTCTGATCAGGGAGGCCTTCATTATTGATTAGATGGGAAGTTTGTACATCTGAGATATTGTACCTTTACATGGAGGTCCACACTCCATTGTTTCTGACAAAGATGCTCATTTTATTTCTCGGGTCTGGCTGGGATTACATAAATCTTTGGGTACATAGGTACTTTTGAATACGACATACCATCCCCATATAGTTAGCCAGTCTGAGCGTATGATTCAGGCACCTTAGGAAATTCTTAGATCATGCATCCTAGATTTTGGAGGTTCATGGGAAGAGCAAAACCTCTGGTAGAGTTTTCCTACAATAATAGTTTTCAAGAAACTATTCACATGGAACCTTATGAAGATTTGTATTGTAGGCCATGCTGATCATATTTATGAAAGATGAAGGCAGGAGAGGAAGCTATGTTGGGACCTCATCTTGTACAGGAGACTATATAGAAGATAGAATTGATTCAGAATAGGATGAACAATGGACAGTCTCGATAGAAGTATTATACTGATCGATGGTGGTGACCTATGGAGTTCGAGGCCAGGGAACAGGTTTTCCCATGTGTCACACTGAGGTTGGGACTCCGGCGGACTATGAGATAGGTTAATCATTCACCATGGTATGTCGGGCTATTTGAGGAGTTGGAGAGAGTTAGTATACTTGCCTTTCAATTGCAGTTCTCTCAGAGGTATGTGGATATGCATGATGTCTTCAACGTTTCTCAGCTTCGGCGTTACTTTTCGGACCCATCTCATGTTTTTAAACCCGAGGAGGTTTAGTTGGTGGTGGATGACTCATTTGAGGAGAATCCTATCTCGATTTTCAATCAAAGTATGAATGATCCTTGTGGGTGGTCCATTCCTCTAGTATTAGTTCTATGGAAACACATGCGAGTATATGATCAGACATGGGAGAGGGACGCAGATGTACGATCATAGTGGCCGGTGCTTTTCAAGGGTACTTCTTCTACACTGCCTTGCTAGAGAAATTCATAGACAAATTTATTTTAGGGGTTTTTTTTAATAAACTAGGTATTCTTTTTAAGTATGTTTTCCCTTTTCTGGTGATTTTGAGAAAAAGAAGAGTTTTCGAAAACAAATTATGTACACGCCATGTAAATATATGTACATGCAGTGCAATCTTTTGGGGTATGTATCCATGTGTTGGATGTGTAATAGATGAGCTCACAGCCGTGTGTGGTAGCCTGGAGACCTTCTCATGTAGGGTCCAGTAAGGGAAAGTTCATGCCATGTATTTTAAATTACACGTCGTGTACTTTTTTTATTAAACAGATCAGGATCATGTCTAAATGGAAGAAGTGAATTCTTCTTCAACATCTTCAACTGAGATCATACGTATGGTGTTGATCCTTCCTTGAGCCCCTGATCGAGCACCCATTCTCTGAATCAAACTCTGTTGGTTGTGTTGGAATCACATAGGTGAGTTCTCTCTTCTTCATGATCCTCATTTCCAGATTTCTCTTCTCTTGGGTGTTAATCTCTGTTGAAATATTTAGATGTTTTTGTAGATATACGAAATTCTAGGTCAATTCAATGCATGTGGTTCCTTTATATCGATCTCATTATGTTGAGGTAGGTGGTTTTTTCCTTTCCATAGACAGTATTTTAGTTATATGTGCAAAATTTTCCAATACCCTTGATCATGGTATTGCGTGTTACAAATATAACCATGTTATTGACTGATATAAATCATATACTTGATTATAGGTGAATCAAATGTGAATAAGGTTAATTTATTTGCAATAGACATCTTCCACATGTTTGTATTGTTTAGGACAGTTTTGTCTTTCTTAGCCAGTTAGGATGCCAGCTTTCCATTCCTAGTGCTGATAAGATGGAGTGATATTATTTATCTGACATGATGTTATGCACTACACTGTTTATCCAAGTACCTATTGAGGTATACATTGGATGTTGTATATTTATGTTCTCGATTGAATTAACTAGGGCTGTGAGAACCTGGTGTAGTAGACAATAGGGAGAATGGCTGTTGAGGCCTTCTCTATAGTGTCTATTAAATATTAAGTTGAGAGACCATAGTGGGAATGGACGTAAGTTCTTCCTCAGAGTGTTTGTAGTTCTTTGATGTGGGCCACATAGGGAATTGTACATTGAGTGCTTCCCCAGAGCACCATTTAGTTACCGATAAAAGACTATAGTGGGAATTGATGGTGAGTGCTTCCTTAGAGAGTCTGTGAAAAAGATGAACCAGAGGGGTTAGACTGTGTGTACTTCCTAGAGGGTTTCTTGTGTTTTTTGGTTGGAACAGAGGGGTTTGGCTGTGAGTACGTCCCATAGGGTTCCCTACATCTTATTATCTTCTCACATGATATCTGGTAATTGAATGCATTTAAAACTGTAGGACTGTTTACAATTGAGTACTTACTTGTTTATTGTTTCATTTTGATTATAGCCTTCCATATATATATTCGCTGATTGTTAGGCACAGTTCTTTGGGTGGTTGCCTACTTGGATTTAGTCTCATGCCCTATTTGGGTCATTCATTTAGACCCAAACAGATGATATTGCTGAATGTATAAATAAGGTCAAGCGCTCTTTTATTTCAAGAAATTGAATTCTATGGAAATGGGGAGCATGGGACCAAGCTATGGATTGCGATGCTATGGAGCATTTTATTTTTTTTATGTTGTAGTTTGGTTTAGTATTTTATTCTCGTATTGTGACTTGTTTGTATTATTTCCTAAACATATGTATCATGAAACATATATATCTGTGTATATGCTCTAGTTGTTTATTACTTTTGATGGTTACCTATTGAATGTTTTACTGCTTCTGCTATTGCTATCTGTTTGACTTCTGCTGCGTTACTCTGCCAATGAGGGAATAGTTTCCCCACTATCACACCCAAGTCCCTTGTTTCTAGTCATCAGTCTTTGGTATTCTAGGAAATTCACTTGTGGCCATGTGACCCACCATGTATGGGGCACCTCTGGGTGGCTTCCGAAACTAGGAAACTACCAAGTATCTTTTTTCTGCTCTCATTATTTTGAAACTGAATATCCCTCAAAAAATCATGGTACAAAACGAGAGGAATGTTGATGTTGAAATATAAAATCAATTCTTAGTTTTTAATCATTTATAGCTTGGCTGCAGTGGAGTTCATGAATGATGGATTTCAGATGATGAACATCCAAGAGCTCATATATATGTTCTCTTCAACTATAAAGAAATGACATCATTTCTACCGTGAGTGATTCAATCACTTATTCTATAATTAATGTTACAATAAGTAAACCTATTTTATTTGTAGGTTATATGATAATCATATCCAGAATCATATTCCAAAAATTATAGTTGTTTATTCTGAAAAATGCTAGAAAAAAATATAAATGGTTTCAAAAACCAGTAACATGATCTATTGATAGTTTAAAATATAATTTCTATTTAAAAATTTTTATATTGATAATTGTTTTAAAAAAATTTAGGTGTCTCAACATGGTGAAAAAATTGAAACGTGTCTCTGAATATTGAGTAACCCACCATCCAAAATGGTTAAATATTATAATGAATATGTGGTGAGTTGTTTTATAATTCCTACATGTGCATATGGGGAATCAATAAAACAATTATAAGTGGAGTTTGATTGAGAGGATATAATCATAGAGAAACTAAAGTTGATTTTTATGGAATGCTGGAAGAAATTTTTGAACTATGGTGTCTATGAAAAAAATGATAAAATGATGTTTAAATATTGGTTGTTGGATAATGAGAGAGGCTAGCATGTTCATCTAAATCATGGAATCGTTGATATTAAACATAAAATTCTTCTTGTAGTAAATGATATTTTTTTACTGGCTCAATAGGTACATCAAATTTATTATGCAATGTACTATGCCACTTCATGAGACATGAGTGATTGGCGGTGCATAATTAAAATTAAATCTCAGGAAAACCAGGTTTCTGAAACTAAATGTGGTTCCGCTGAAGTGTACATAATTTAAATTTTTCAAGAGACTACACAAAATTTATCTTTTTTAAAAAATATGCGTTATTTTCGATGATGAAACACCACAATTAAGGTTCAATGGTGATGATGATGATGTTAATGATGTTATAAATGAATTTAAAATGACAAGAGATGATGAAATTGAAACTCATTTGATATTGATGATGCCGAGGAGTAATATTAAGTTATTGACATAATCAGATATTAGATAATGATGAAGGTGAATATTAAAATAGTTAAATGATTGTTATAATAAAAAATAATATATATCTATATATAGTTGTTATTTTCAACTATTTCCTAACAACAATCATATTTTGTTTCAGATAGACGATGATCCATTTCGTGAGTTTCATGAGGATGGTCTACCTTTGGATGAGGATGATTTTGAATCATTTGACCATTTTCCTACTAGCAGTTTAGGGGGTACGCCAAGGGGGTGTAGTCTTGCATGACTGATGATTCTAAACACTATCCCGGAGTGATGTCCATGTCTTGGCTTCAATCTACGCACGCAGAGGTATGATAAGCTATCTATTTTAGTTATATTTTATTAATTTATTTATATACTAATTGATTGATTATTTTTTCCTTTTTTCATAGTTTTTAGCATATAACTTTTGGATAGGGGAGAGCTTTCTCATGCAATTATTTTTCTCCATGATATATCTCATGGGAACAGATTCCTGTTGACGTGCATCTCAGCATGTTCAACCATTTTCTAGTCCAGAAATAAATTATATTTATATTGAAAATTATTTCATTAACTACTTGATAATATATATTATTTATAGGGTTTATGGTATCTTATCAATTATAATAGGCATACATTTATCCCCACGACATGAGAGGTGTCTATGCGCGACTGTCTCCATCAGTTTCTGCACAATTTGAGAAGGACAACCATGAAGAATGCTGGAGTGGAAGTATTTGATGACTCGTTTAGAGCCCATTGACCAGAATAAACTTCTTCTCAGGTTTGTGATGGATTATGTTCACAATTGTTGGGCAGTGGATTTCGGAGGATAACTTCATTGGTCTGACAGAACCAGGGGAGACATGAGATGAAGCATTGAGCAGGTATTTGTATATTCAGTATGCATAGATATCATCTAGTAAGTATGTTTTATGAAATATTTTATATAAGATTAAATATAAATAAATTATTTTAAGATTGTATATGTAATAGATCACCCCGATAAAATAGAGTACGACATTTATCAGAGTATGTACAATGATCCAGCCACTGGAGGTATTATAGTTAATCACAAACAACAAATTGTGCTTAGAATTATTAGTTTTAGTCTGAAAATTTTCTCAATATAATATTATCACTATTTTAAAATCAATTTGAAAGTGAATATGTCTTACGAGGTCGTGAACTCTCAGGAACATGCTGAGAGTCCGGCCGAGACTGCTGATTAGATTACTGCCAACTATTTCGATGAGGTAGTCTAGATTCAGGTGACCTAATTTGGCTTTGAGAAGGGCTGTGTGGTGGGTATCAACTCCTATTTGACTCATGGTATTTGTTATGGTACTTTTATGATGTCGACATCTAGCTTGAGATGAGCACGTAGAGTAACATCATAATTGGGATCACAGTATCAAGAGCAGCTGCAATCTCCAAGTGAGCTTATAGAGAGTTTACATATGTAGCAGGAAGAGAAGCATTAGTAGTATTAGCAGTAGTACGAGGAGGAGACACATCAATGGTAGTAGTAGTATCACAAGAATATGAATTACATGCACCGTGTGACTCGTAGTTTAGGGATGGGGTTTCCTCTACTATCTCATTTAGCTCTTCCACCTCCTCCAGAAGACTATCCTTTCAAGTGACACTTTTTTTACTATTATAAACATTTGAATTCAAATTGTGTTTCTAATATTAACTATATATAGTTTATATCTTTTATATTTGTGTGAATATTTTATAATTTAATATCTTTTATTTTTCTAATATTTTTAATATTTTATTACATTATTATTTTTTATTAGTATTGTATTTTTAATGAATTTTTATTTTAATAATAATAATAATAATAATAATTTTTCTTATTTTTTTATTTTGAGAATATTGTGAATTTTAATATATTATAATTTTTTTATTATTTTAATAATATTAATAATATTTTTTATAAATATTAGTAATAATAATAACATTAATATATTACTAGTATTATTTTATTATTAATATTATAATAATATAAATTTTTTATATTATTAATATGAGTATTATTGTTATATAATATAAAATTATTAAAATTATTATTATTAATATTATTATTCTTTTCTAATATTAATTTATCATAATTTTATAGAATATAATTTTATTATTTTATTATGTATTTGTGACGGGTCCTTTTGCGATAGAACCCCATCACAAATAGATTATATATTTTTTATGTAAGTATTTACGACGAGAAAATTGGCTCATCGCAATATGTTTTTAAATATATAATCTATATAATCAGATAACTACTTGCGACAAGATGATTTATCATCGCAATTTTTTTTTGCGTCAACCCATCACAGAAAACACATCTTCTGACATTGTTTTCGGTAAATGGTCTATTTGTGATGGGACCACATCGTGAAATCTCATTTGATATGGGATCCCATCTAAAACATGTCAAATTAATGTAGTTTCAAATGTAAAATAGATAAAAATAGTGCATGCATACATCTACAATCCCAGAACAATGGTACTACATAAAGTATTGGAAAAAGATTAAATGGGACAAATATCATCCCATCCAAATGTGGAAAGTAAAGTATAACCTTATCTAAATAGGGAAACATTATTCAAAATCAATACCAGTATACACCTCATTCTGCCTTATCCAAAATAGATCGTCCTTCACGAATTCCACTTATGACTCTAAAAAAGGTTAGTAATATTCCTAAGACTTGACACATGGGGGAAGATCCTTGGCAAGGATGAGTATAACAATACCTACTTAGACACCCTATAATCAGAAATTAAAAATCATCATGAGTAAAAATTACCTCTACATAGGTATTTCTCTATATCACTTATAACAATATTATCTAAATATAATAAACAATGTCATGATTTCTCACCTTAGTGATCCCAACTATAAATCCATCCAATTATTCATTCTCATAGAATCCATAGAATAATCTTACAATAAAACACACTCCATGAGCTATACTTCCACAAATGTAACACATTATAGAGGTAAATCTAATTTATAATAGTCAAGAAGAAAATTCAGAGGGTGTATCAAATATAAAAACTCGATGGGACTATACCTCATCTCAAAGATCATATCATGAGACCCAGATAGGGGTTCGACAACTATAGCTCACTAGGGGGACACCAAACCCTACTAGAAACATCCTCTTACATAGGGGATCAGTGACAGTGTAAGTATTGGTCACACAAATTCCAAACCCCTTGCCCTCTTCTAAGGTAAAACAAAGGAAAATGCGTATTGATTCAAGACTCTAGATGGGGTACATTCCCCCATATCTTGAGGAAATAGTCAAATTGGTCTAAGTCAACACACTCTATAATAAGGGGATATTTCACACTAAACTAATAATATGATTATTCTGTGGGATCACCCTCTATGACAAGTACATGATGCCACAAAAAACCCTCATTGGAGTAGACCAAGTAAATATAATCAAATGATACTGGTATCAGGTATCTCGAAAAAAATCACGAAGAAGGTAAGTTGAGAATATAAAGGATTAAAACCTATACTCAAACGAGTGCATGGTCTGTAACTATGTTTATATGCAGTCTCACACTATGTAGGGTACATCTTATGTTTTTGTCTGTAAAAATTCAAACAAACACGTTTGGATCTTTGTTGGACTGAAGTGATAAAAAAATTCCATTGATTTTCCTATACAAATAGATTTATATTTCCAAATGGATTACACTATTACATTAACAATGAGAATATTATCTGAATAGGCTATTGAAATTCTGAAACTAAACACTATGTTTAACAAATTCTTTTCACCACATCACGATTGAACTACATTCACGATGGGCAAGCCATGTGTGAAAATTAAATCCCCAATATTATTCTTAAAATATCATCCTCAATATAAAAGATACAATACCATAGATGGTTCAGCATTTCGATACCGTGTGAAGATGATATGTCGGATAATATATTTTGTAATAATAATAAATATTATATTATTATTATTCGGGGCTTCATGGTCCCATGCCACAATCATAAATAATTTACCTAACATTGTCATATAATGACCTCCTTAAATTCAGGGTCATAATTCCACATGCTGTTTTTTAATCCGACCACATATAAATGATATAAAATGGAAAAATAAATTGAAAATAATAGTAATAATAATATTTGTATTATTATATTATTAAACATATTAAAAATAATAAAATTGTTCACATTCTCCCCAACCCAATAACTCACACAATGGGGGATTTGGGAGTCATATTATACATTTCTACGAGCTGTAGTTAGAGGGTATAACCACCAACCTCACAGGGAGCCACCACCTTAAGGGGTAGCGACCATTGTACCAAGGATCCACTAATTATATTCTGACTGACAAATATCATTTTTATTGATTTTGAAAGAAAGTTGATACAAGGAAATCACGGAGGTCAAAAAAAGTGCAGTCCCAAGGCATCATTAATCACAAACATCATCCCCTCAGTAGGAAAAGAGCCCATATTCAGGAAAAGAGAAATAATTTGGTTGGGAGAAGATCTGGACACCATGAAATCTGCCACCTGGTTCCCTTCCCGCCATGTGTGAGTGATATCAATAAGATTACCCAAACTCTGCTTGCACATGCTAATGATATAAATGCTATTCCACGGAAGCCGACCTTTACCTGCTAATGCTTTGAAGAGCATTAACGAATCTGTTTCAACCGCTTTGAGAATGATATCCCTCTATCCACACAACTCCAACCCCGTGAGCATAGCCTGCGCTTCCGCCTAAAAAACGTCACCCCTACCATAGGAAGCAGAAAAGGCTGCTACAACAGACCCTGCCCAGTTCCGGATAACCCCTCCACCTCTCATCTCCCCCCCACAAGTGATCCATCAATGTTAAATTTTAGGCCGAAGGTGAGTGGGTGCCAACGTACCCAGTTCCCGCGGCCCAACTCCCTGCTTCGGCTGGACCTAATATAGCTGGGTATAATAGCCTTCACTGATGGCTCATCCTGGCAGCTATCACACACTCGAACCAAGTCCCGAAAAGAATTCTGCATTCCGAAAATGATACTGGCATGTGTACCTCTTTTGTTATTGTGACGCGCGTCATTCCTTGCGCTCCATAGGGTCCAGCATCCGGAAAGTAACATAATAGATCGAGCCTTCCTTTCAGGTCCTTGACCGCCCGCGCCTTGGAACCATGCAGTTAAGAAGATCTCCATTTTCCCTCCCTGCCCACTCCATCCAGTGAGAGCACCGAACACCTGTCATATCCAACTGGCCCATTCACTATCAAAAAACAAATGCCACAGAGATTCTGTTTTGGGCTCTTGAAAACACCAACACCTGGAGGTAAATATAACACCAATGCGCTGAATATTATAATCAGTAGGCAAAGATCGGTTCCTTACCCGCCACAAAAGGAAATTAAATTATGACGGTACCTCCCTACACCGCAAGGTCTCCCCCCAAGTTTCATCAGCATTTGCATCCCTCCTCACCCGAGAAAAATCCTTTAAAGATAAAACACCTGACGGATAGCCTGTAAAAATAAGATTGTCATGCTCATCATTGATAACAATGCTATTGAAGATCGACCGTTGTCTATCATCCAACATGGCCTGAATAAAAACAGGATGACCGCTAGCCTCACGAAAAGAAATATTTTGTTTGGGGAATCCTGGAAACCACAACCTGCCAGCCCCCCAATCCTGCATCCAAAAGGAAATATCACCACTTCCAACCATCCATCTGGATTGCTGAAGCAAAACCCCCAAATAAGGGTGAATCAGTTTCCAAACATTGGAGGGTCGATCTCTCTTCTCATCCACATTTGTACCATATCTGTATTGCATTATCCTACCAAAAATAGTTCTTCCTTCCCTGGCCTCCCATGCAAGTTTAGCATGAAGACCTTCCATGGTCGAAAAAACACTCCTCATATTAATGCCCCCTTCGGAGAGGGGTTTTGCAAGACGTTTTCTAGATGCCCAGTGATGTCTGCCTTCCCTTTGCCCATCCCATATAAAGGACACCATAATCCTCTCCAAGTTTGTGATAACACTACTGGGAACCTTCAAGGTGGACATTACATGCATAGTGATAGATACAAGAACACTATTCACTAGGGAAATGCGGCCTCCAAAAGGCAAAAATCTGTTCTTTTAGTTAAATATGCGCCCTATGAGCTTAGCAACCAGCTTATCAAAATGCTGAATTCTGAGAGAGTAAGGGCTCACCGGTGCCCCAAGATACTCCATAGGAAATGACCCCCTATTCATCTTCAAGCTGGCCTCAAAAGTTCTAACCCTGCTCTCTGAGATATCATTGGAGGAATAAAACAAGATTTTCCCCCGGTTCACAACCTGACCACTCCACTTGCAGTACTCTCCTAGAAGCTCATTCATCCCCTGCACTGATCTTCTACTTCCATTGATAAATAAAATTATGTCATCCGCAAACATCAAATGTGAAATTCTCCTTGGTACATGTCTATTCCGGTAAGGCAAAACTCTCCCCAAGTGGAGACCCTGATTGATCTGGTAGCTAAGGATACTAATTATATTCATAAAAAGGATCCACATCAACAATTTCTATACCAAATCCACATCTAGTATCCATCATGCCACCCAAAACCACCCCAATTGACAACACTTTGAACTAACCACAAATTAGTTGATTCAATATTATTATTTTTGATGACATAGATCATTCTGATCATCGATCTCAAACATAGATTTAGAGAACCAAACCATTTCACTGTATATCTATTTCACAATTATTTTTTATCATGTATTATTTATTTAACAAATCAAAGAAATGAGCACAAAGGAAATATTATTAATGGGGAATAAAATTAAATCGATAAAAAGGAGTAATGAACAGTAGACAATACTTAGGTTGGCCTCAACTTGTTCCGATTAAAATAAAGAATTTTGTAAAACCATTAAAAAATCAATTAATATACATTCTATCCTAAGGAATGTAAATCACAGTTTAAATATGAACCACCGATACGAAAATAAATCGTGTTAGAAGGATTGACTCATGTTCTTCATGGGAAAATTAAATAGTGATGAAAATCCACAAAATAAAATTCCTAACATGATAGTGATCAATCACTGAAGAATATAAATTGAATATTATTTTCATTTAAGAGATCAGAAATCTATGTGGCCATTGGTTATCATTAAGGTATCATAATTTTCAATCCATGATCCGAATGTCTATTAATGTTGTTACCCACTCTCTATTATGATCTCAAGTTTATCATGATAACAATAAATGTTGATATAAAAACATATTCATAGTGTTAAAATGGTCCCTGCACAAAAGGAATAAAATAAAATAAAATAAATTTCTTTTTTATTAATTTTACCCCACATAGATTTATAAAAAAAGTTTTCAATATTACAGTGGTTACGATTTTCCTAGTGTAAAACCCTAGTTAGAACTAGATAGTGACATAGGATTTCTTATAGTGGCCTCTATTTAAGAGTTATTTCACTTTTTCAGGAAAAAATTAAGCATGTGATATTCAATATATTAAATATATATATAAAATGAATTCAAAAAACCTCAATACTGAAAATATATAGTAGTCTATGATACATAATTCATAATTATGTATAGAAATATTGCAAAATATTACACAATAAAAATAAGGACATGACATTACTCCCTGTTTCAATGATTTTCTCTCTAAAATGTAAAAATAAGAAACGATGAAGATCATATGCTCTCAAATAGTTATGACACACCCATGAACTCTTTTAATGATTCTCTAAACTATTAAAAAACATTCTCACAAAGAAAAAATCATTCCATAATCAGTCTTTTTTTACTGATCATCAACATCACTGGATCCCTAAAATGGAAACTCTACAATCACAACCCAAATCAACCAAGACAATATCATATAATGATTCCTCCACTTACCTCATTTGGTGTGACATGTAGAAAACACAAACAACCAAAACTATTGTGGAAATATTGTCATGTGGTATACTAAATAACTAACCCATCACAACAGCAGAAAAATTAAAGGTCCTAAGATTCTTGGTGATAGCCTGCCACCCTTTCTAAAACTATGTAACTCTCAAAATCCAAATCCCAAGACAATAAGTCCTTTAATGAATCTCGAAATTTATTATTCATTCATCATCCTCCCCATAGATGACATGTTTTCTTTATAATCCTCCCTAGTAGCAAAACCTTGAGACAATAACCTTTACACAGTATCAATGACTAGTATAACAGTGTTCTCTAGGGTATCATATATATGGCCTTGAAAAGGATCTTCTCTGGTGGTGGAGTGGTAATTATTGGGATATGAAAACCATAAATATTGTAGATAATCCTCTTAACAGTTTCTCAAAACTATGATGCAAAGCTGATGCAAGCCCACCAAATCCTAGACTGTCCATTATAACTAGTCATCTATCTAGGTAAATCATCATTCCAAAATGAAATCGGGTCCCAAATGTATTTATGAAACCTATATAAATTAATGAAGTGAATTGATCATCATCTTATGCAATGAGCATAAAGGTAATACAATAAATCATGACTACCTCTTGCAAACACAACTACCCCAAACTCATTACAAATCCTTGTTGGTCGTCAACATCAGATAATAGAGAAAAAAAGACTAACATGTGATAATTTTGAAACTACCTTTGTTTCCCAACTAATTCTAAGAGATCCTGGTATATCCTCACCTCTATTATATATAATTCCAAGGGAACACATCCTATTTATCACCTATTTATGCATCATAATAAGAATAATTGTTCATCCCTGAAAATGATTATGTGATTCCATCCTTAAACGAATTCAATTAGGAATTTTTCAAGTTGATACCCTATCAAAAAAGATCTCCCAGTTGATATTAATAATTAACTCCTACCGAACTAAAAAAATGTGTTAAGGGTAAATTCTATTAAATGATGTTATATTACACCATCCTCACCCAAAAAAAGTGTCAACATCAATGTGTCGAAAAATATATCACATCAATCAACAATATAATATGGAATAACATGCTATGAGAATCCACTTCCAAAGACACAAACTATGTGGCACTCAATACCGTTCCTCCTCAACCTATGTAGGGACCACTATCAATCCAATATATGATATGTAATATTTAATGAACAGACTGCATGAGAGTTTACCTATGACAAGAACTCAATGAGCTTCTCTAGAAACATCTTCAAGTGTCTTGTGTGCACCACCTCGACCATATGGACATACATGTAACATCACGCAAGACTACCACAATCATATCCAATAATTATTAAGGATATAGTCCATAATTTTATCAATTTCATTTTAGATTAATACATTCCAAAGGGCATCACCACTAAGCATAAATAACAACAATAGATTTATAAAGGCACCCATTCATTATAATTCCCCCGAAGAAGAGATGGTGATTACTAGTGTCAATGTAAAATCAAAGAAGATACATGTCTTCAAAAAATCACTCAATAGAAAAGGATCCACTCATATCATAATGCCTCAAACATGAATCATATTGATAGAAAATTATTTTATAATACCTTGTGAAATATAAAAAAGGGAAAGTGAAGACACAACTCAAAATTCAAACTGCACTCAGGCCTCCACAAACTCCCACCTCATGGATTTAATTAGTTCCCTATCCCCACTATTTACAACTAACAGGTCTTGATATGACACTAAAGAGAAACAAAAAATCTCAAAAAAATTTGTCATAGAAACTCATCCACTACACCGCAACACTATCTGGGTTGAGTACAACGGACATTCCAAAACAGTTTTGGGTCACGTCTCAAGAATGAGTCTCAATGGGGGAATTTTCCATCCATGGAAACATAAAACATATCCAATACATGGTTCTACCAATGCCCCCATTCACATTATAGAAGTCTCTTCACATGGACCTCCAATGCTAAGGGGGATCATTCAAATAGGATATTCACACCAATGGATTGTGCTGGTCCTCCTCAAGACAATAAGGGGGTCTCGACCACAATGCAACTTGAGAGTTCTCAAATTCTAGAACTCACATTTCCAAATTAGAATAATTTTTTATTTTCATATACCACTGAAGATAACTACTGCCCCATAGAAAAATGTCTCTCAAGGCCATCCTTCTAGCCTGTTTGGATAAAATGAATCTAGAGACTCATACCATTAGCTCGAGATAAACCACAACATCATGATCTCATATCTCATAAAAATTATGAGAAATAACATTCACTAAAACTCACATAACACGCTAATGATATGAGTATAATCATTCAATCCTTTAGAGGGTATCAACCTCTAAACATGAAGACTATTATTTTCATGATCCAAAAAGGACCAACATGTTACTTAACAAAGGATGTCACTTATTGGATACACATTGGAAAAAAAACTTCATGAGTGGCTCTCCAAGATCAACCTTCAAAAATAAATTTTTTATTAACATGTATCTTTTTTAGAATCCTTGAAGGAAATAATCTTATGGGAATATTTATTGTTATCAGTAAATTCCATGATCAATGGCTATATCTAAAGAGTTGAATCCCAAAGGACATGAACACCACAACTCATTCATATATGATCATGTTCCAGTGTTTTTCTATTCAACCGGTGTATAATCCTACCTTGTCAACCAGAAAGTAGGGAAATGACACTTGCATTCAAAGGGTGGCTCCTCCTTTCTTATTACCTATCTATAATTTATGATTGTAGCCACAAACCCACCCATATCCACCACCAGTCCCTACATGTTGAACCAAATACAATGGTCTCGATTAGGTTTAGTTTGCGCGTGTAGATATCCTATATAGATTATTTAATTGATCGTGAACCTAGGCCATTAGTATAAAACCATTATTCTATTGATCATTTGAACAATTTTTTAATTGGGTATTCATCAAACCATAGACCAAATAAATGTTAATAATAAAATGATGAATAAGGGGGAATAAAATCACAAAGAAAAATTTAGTAATAAAACTTGGATATTTTTTGGGTTGGTCTTTATTCATTATCATTAGGAAAAACAAAAAATATAAACTGAAAAACAATTATTTAATATCAAATCTACTCTAATGACGATGAATCACAATTTTCAAATATCAGTATAATCCTAAAATAAATATTTTTGAAAGGATTTACTTGTGTTCATTATGGGATAATCGAATAGATATGAAAATAATAAAAACTCCTACAGTAATTTGGTTGAAAAAATGATTATGAAACATTTCACCTCATTATCATTGATTAGATGTATAATGTCGTAGATTTTCCATGTATTTTTTTAAACAATATAGGATTATTTTGAGACCATGTAATGAGATGCCACGTGATTCCATGGAATAGGGTGAGATTAATAATATTTTAATCTATTTTACTTTTATTAATAATATTACATGTGATCAGTTTTTGTATTATTTAAAAAAGTGCTCAAATAGGAAACTTGAGTGCACCATTTTGTTCAGAGTCGTAGGATTTTCTTAGGAAGTACTCAACATTGATTGGGACTTATTAACTATAGAAACTATTTTTCTAGACGTATTTATAAAGTAAAAAATCAATTTAAAAATTTCATTTAATATTAGTTTTTCATTTTTTGGGGATGCTGCAATGCTGCGATGTAGCAACAATGGAAATGTTTCCATTAATAAATGAAATAGTATGGTGACGTTGCAATGCAGTGAAATAGAGATGTAGAAACACATTTCTAAAATCAATATCTTAGTTGGGATGGGGGATCATTGATGATATTGAATAATTCCCAATAGGCTCTAATGAAAAAAAAAACTCATTGGAATATCCTCTCATTGGTAGGCAATGAACGACGACGAGAAGACAACTTGATATAATTCTAGGGAGTATCACCAACAATGGTGATGGTTCATCACTGATTGATCTACAATCACGACAGGGGGTTATTTCAATGTGATTTTATTTCCATATTTTTTGTTTTCAACAATGAACACAGACTAACCCATGGACAAGTTGACCTATATTTCGATAGTTTATGCAAGATGGTTAAGAATGAAGAATTAATATGGGAATTAAATATTTTTTATTATAATTTGTTCTTCCTAAGCCTGTTAAACTGAATGAATTCAGGATAACATGAACAAATACCTAGAACATTCTAAAGGTTATTCTTGTTGCCTTTCCTATCCATGTTATTGTATTCTTTACATATTGATCCATGTGTTCGTGTTGGGATTTTCCAAGAGGCTTTCAATGTGATTGGACACCCAGAGTAGAGAAAGATGATTTTATGTCCATGCTGATGAAGAACATGGATTTAGGGTCTCAGGCGTCATTCTCTTTCATCAAATGGAGCACCAGAGTGCAGTCTGAAACCCACAGAGAAAGGGATGCTAGTGGTGGGAACTAGTCACAACAGTGGGAGGATGTGTTTCCCCAAGCTACATCAAAGGAAGAAACCACATCTGAGCTATGGGTGGAGCCGGTCATGTGGACCGACCACGTACAACAGTGTCTGAAAACATTGACCTAGAGAGATGTGCATCCAAAAGGTCACACACAGCCGAAGCGGATTTTGAAGTCGCCACTTTGGGGCGAATCGATCCACTCTAGCGGCCCAGGATCGAGATAGTGGACCAGACCGATAGCACTCTAGGTCAACCTGGTGGGTTGGGTTGGATCGAACCCAAAGGGTCCCTTTACACATAAATTCCCATAATACTAAAAATGTGTGTCTGTTTGACAAGATTTTTGCAATGGTGTGACCCATGGAATTATTAGGTCCTTTCGAGATTCCCTATTTGTGTTTATATGGATGTTAGAGTATGACCTATTGGCTCAAGGTGTAGGTTCTCCTTGAACGAGTGTGATGATGATATAATCTTATGGCGATCTTCAATATAGTAGATATGTGATTACCTAGACAATGTGTCTTACCTAGACTATGTGTCTTACTTATTCTGAGTCAATACTCCCTTAACCCAGTAGGTTGCGTTCATGTAGTCATTGATGGCATTCAATGTGTTACCAACACTCTCTGTGTTACCACCAATCAATGTGTTATCTATACACACTATATTACCAACAATTTGGTTTTTACATAAACTACACGTGTTAACACTTAAGGGTATATTGGATTCTTTTAATAATTCTCTTTACATAACATATACCTATACTAGATGTGTGAAAACTCCAATGACTCTCTTGATTATACTTTTTAGAGGATACACATTTCTCACCTCTTATGTAGTCTACATGGAACATTTCATAGAGATTCCTTTGTGGAATATTTATTTGCGATTCATTTGTGATCTATTTCTTATTTATTCACTCAGTGGTTTACTTTCTGTATTTTTTATTTGGTTAGGGTTTCCATCTCTGTATTGCTTTACCCACCCCTCCACATGAGTCACCATCATGTGTCATGTCTTGTGCAGACAACTGATAGTTTGGACAGTGTCCTTGGTGGGTTGGAGATAGCTTGTACTTCAGGGTGACTAAGTGAACATGGTATGCATTAGTGAGGTTCAAACATCTTACTATACCTACTCTTCATGTAGGGTTTTATGCAGATGAGATCATTGAAGTTATACTTTTCCATTTCAATTGAGATTGTATTATGGCCCCTTTTTCTTCATTTTTGTTCCTTACTCTGAGTGGGTTTCCTTACTGGTTATAACAAAATGTTTACTTAGTGTTTTTAGTTTCAAAATTTTCTTGGAGAACGGTGAGTATGTAGAAGTGCTATGGAAAATGCCTCCAAAATGTGGGATATTT
This sequence comes from Viscum album, assembly GCA_963277665.1. Classification (NCBI taxonomy): domain Eukaryota; kingdom Viridiplantae; phylum Streptophyta; class Magnoliopsida; order Santalales; family Viscaceae; genus Viscum; species Viscum album. The sequence continues at coordinate 1,311,003,200 of OY728126.1, read as the reverse complement.
CTACTCGGCGCTAGTCTCCATCACATGGCTTATGGGATGTGGTATTGGGGTAGTCACGGTATTAGCCCCAGGGGATAGGTTGTGATAGATTGGTATCAATGGAGGTCTATTTTACTCTTTTTCTGGGGGAAAATAATCTGTGTTTTGAGTTTGGATTTTAGTTTAGGGATCCCCATGTTGGTGTAGCATAGGAAATATCCATACACCAGGACAAAAAATTCTACTTTCTAACAATTTACATGAAAATGATAATTTCATGGTAAATTAATGGATCTTTTATTATATAGGAATTTGTTGAGTTCTAATGTCCTTCTTGAGTTATAATTATCTCTCCATGTCTACTCTATTGAAAGTGGATTATTTTTTTCATGATGCTTCTAGACAGATAATCAGCAAAAATTATAGGGACTGACAACAAGGATGGTCAGCTGAGAGGTGAGGCATCGATGTAGGGAATGTTGCTAGATATTGAACCTCCCAGTGGTGTACTAGTGATACCAAAACTTTGAGAGTATTAGTTATTACCGGCATTACCAGTATAGTATGCACGCATGCTTAGTGCTTTTTATGCATACCACAGACAACGACCTCCCATGTTCTGAGATGAGACATATTTTTATGTAGATGAGGATTTTTAGGAGGTGGTTACAAGAGTCTTCATGTTAGTGAGGAGCCCTCCAAACCAGATGGTTTTACTAGTAGAGAGCATTATTTTTGGCTAAATAGGGAGATGGTGGACCCTGATGACTCAAATTCATGATGAGGTGATGTTATCCTGGTGATACATTGAGCACGTATTCAGTGGGGAGTTATTTCGAGTGAAATTACACTTAGTGTGTATAATGGAGCAACTTCACCTCAAACTATCTTGTTTGTCCGTAGTAGAGTACTATGAGAGATTCAAGGATAATTTTTACCACACTATAACTATGATGGGGAGCCTATTCATCGGGGACTATACATTTGATTAGGGACTATACTAGAAGATTAGGGTGTTGATGATATTTCTTTTCATCCCTACTCGTGATAGGGTAGTAGAGTGAGATATAGTGGTATATATCATTCCTACGGATGAGGTAAAAATAGTGTGAGATACCACTGGGAGACAGGTAGTGGATTATTCAGCAATAGGTAGCCTACTGCGGACACATGGGTCTAAGAGGACCATACAGACCAAGGAACAACCCCAAGACATGAGATCAGTGGTGCAAGGCCCCCTGGTTAGAGCGAGTCAGCTGAAGGATAGAATATGTTATTCAATAGATGGTCGGGGAAATATGGATAGATATTGTCCAACCAATTGAATGACTTACCAAGAGAGTGTAGAGGGACTATCGAGGATATAGTAGAGGTAGGAACAAGGCGGTCTTCCAGGAAGTGGGAATGAAAGTGGAGCTTGACAAGAATATGGAGGTGGATGGAGGTTATAGGCACTACAACCTCTACTCCTAGGTAGTCCACCCTCAACCCAGGGAGCTGGTGTAAAGGAACAAGGCCATATCCATGTGATGAATGGATACAATATTGAGGTAGCGGGGATGATTAGAGGTATATACTCTGTATTTTCCACGATAGAATAATTTTTATCGACCCAGGTTCAAGTCCGTATTTTCATTCCATTATACTTTTTTAGAAACAATGATTCTTGTGGAACTATTGACTCAATCCCTATTCATAAATACTCTTATTGGAGATGATACGATGATAAAAAATCGGTGCTGACAGTGTACCCTTACTCTTGGGGGTGAGAGTTGTGGTGGTGATCTCTTCATGGCAGCATCGAGGCCTTATGATTTCATTCTGGGTATTGACAGGTTATCCCATGTTCATGCTCAAATTCAATTTTTTAGGAACACAGTGTGGTCTGTCAGCAGATAGTAGGCCAATTTCCTTGATTGGTGAAATTGAAATTGGAGTAGTGAAGGACAGACATGAACATAGGAAGGCACAACAAATCACACACCATTTGGATAACATGACCCTCAATGTAGTGGTTAACATATGTCCTTAGAATCATGCTGTAGTGGTTGAGTATAATGACATCTTTTCAAAAGATGTTCTATTACTGCCTCCTCAAAAGAAAGAATACTTATTCACTAAATTGTAACATGATATAGCACTGATGTCTACCCTAGAATATCGGATGCCTCCCATAGAGCGTTTTGAATTGAGGTTATAGTTGGATGAATTGCATAGAATGGATTCGGGAGACATAGTGTGTTAACATGGGTAGCCCAAGTTTTGTTTGGAAAGAAGGAATATGTGAGATTGAGGTTATGTGTGGACTTCTGGTGCCTAAATCAGGTTACCATGATGAACATGTAATTTTTACTATGGATTTATTACCTATTTTATCTGCCAAAGGGAGCGATATGGTTCTCAAAGATATACCTTAGACCAATCTATCACCAGCATCGGGTGTAGGATGAGGACATCTTTAAAATGGTTTTAAGATATCACTTTTTCAACTCTGAGTACATAGGGATGTCGTTTGGAATTTTTAACACCTAATTAGTGTTCATGTGATTCATGAACATGATCTTCTATCCCTAAAAATTATATTTTTAGAGGAAATTATTTATGACATCTTATTGTATTCAGCATCCATGAGGAAAATGTGATACACTTAACGATGGAAATGAATATACTATTAGAGAACTAGATTTATAGGAAGATATCAAAGTGTTAGTTAAGTAAAAGAGAGGTCCACTATATGTAAAATTTCATCTTAGAGGCTGGATTTGTTGCGTATGTGACAATTATCAATGAAGTATTTGCATGGGATTATCCCATGAGTTTTATCAAGGTGTGGAGTTTCTTGGAATGGCTTGGTAGTATCATAGGTCGGTACCCGAATTCTCTACAGTATTAGAACCAATGACAGCCTTGACATGAAAGATGAAACTGTAACAACCCAAAGTTTCACTAATGGAAATCCATCTTGATCTAGTTAAATGCTTCTTTATGGAAGACGTTTATATTAGATGTCAACTTCTTTGGTTTTATGTTAGGAATTGTGACCGTTGCATTTATAGCCGTTGAATAGTGATCACATGATTAGTATAAATTTAGGGCTTTAACAAATCCAATTTACTCAGACAAAAGAAGCGATGGCCTCAACCAGTAGAATATCTCCATACGAAGCCCATTTGTTAAAGCTTAGAAAAGAGGTGGCATCCTTGGGCTTCACTCTTGACCAATCCCATGCTGAGCTTCATCATTTCAAGCTCGAACGGGACCATCTATAGGATAAGTGGTTGTTGATAGAGATTACCACTCGAGCGATGTTATATGAGCCACCCCATGTGTTTGTCACCATCTCACACATTACCCTTATGTCTTATGCGGCTGTTGTAAGGGGTTATGTATCAAATCACTAGTACTATGTTCATGTACATTATTTTTTTATATAATAATTAATAAACATTCTTGTCATTATTGATACATTGTAAATAGTTTTTAAATTACAAATAGTATTTTTAGTTATTATTTAATTAAGAATTATATTTTATTAAATTAAGGGATTTTTGAATTAAATAATATTTTAGTAAAATATTATCATTATTATTAAATTAATTAAATATAAATGATCTTATAATTTTATGAATGCAATTATAATTTTTATTAAGGTTTGAAAGCCATATCTGTCCAAAGCTGTGAATTTTCGATAAATGTCAGTTTTTTTTAAAAGTAAGAATTAACATATTTAGAAAATTATCTAAATAAAATAAATGATATTTCTAGAATTAGGACGTCAAATATATCAAATGGTGAATTTTTCATAATTTTCTGAGACAGTCGAATGTTTGGGTAAAAATAAATACCGTTTAAATATATAATGTGTTTTATGATATCATAATGACCCAATAGTGATGTAATAAAATACTATAAGCTTTATGTTATGCCAATATATGTTTTACCATTAAAAGACTGTGATTTTGGGTTTGTTTGACTTACTTTTCAAATCATTAATGGACCCCTCAAGACTTATTAAAAATCTTGTCATTTTAAATTATTTTCCATGGCAGTGTGACTGACCTCCACATAAGAAACCCCATTATTTTAAGAAGTTCTTACTTTGAAATTATAAAATATTGTATTCCTATCCCCTTTTCCCAAAACCATGGGCAAAAACCATGATCTGATTTGTGGTTTGGATATGTTTAATGTAAGGGGTCCCAAACCTAAATAATAAACAATTCACTCACCTTTTCTATATAAACCAACCTAAGCTCCCACTTCATCTTCACTCAAAGCCTTTGGAGTACATCCAACCTATTCCCTACTCTCTCTAGAATCCTTCCTTGGTGCCCCAAGCCCCCAAGAAGCCTTTCTCAAGCCTTTGGAAGCACACTTCCATGTAAGGGTTTTTTCTTCCTTTTTCATTTTTGTCCAATTTTCTTTAAGTTATTTTTCCCATTAAATTTTAATTACGAATGTTGGGGTATTTTGTCGCACCTCCCTCATAATACCCTCTTTATGTCTGAATTATGGGAGATCCCTTTCTCTTTCATTAGGTTCCTCCCATGTACACTCGTTACTATGCCGAAATTCCGAAAGGAACTTCTCTCTCCTCATTTACATTCATGAAATACATTTTTATCATGAATATAAATTCCATTAGAATTGTTGGGACATGTATCTATATGAACTCATTACTGTCCATTACATTTAAATATGATGAGGATCCCATTTCTCTCTCATCAACCTTTTTTATGAATTCTTATGTCACGTCGTTACGCTACCGAAATCGCACCGATTTTCTAATCCAATGCCATAGTGTAGTGAATACAATTCCCATTTCTCCATCAAGTGTATTCACCATTATGAACATGTACTTATTTATTATAAAGTTTTAATATATGAATTCTACATTCCTTTATTGTGGAATAAATTTTTATGTTTTATGAATCCATGTTTTATGATCCATGTGGCACACTTATGCATGAAATGAAATGTTTAAGAAAGGTGCACCCTTGTAGCACTCCAATGCATTGGGTAATGTATAGTATCATGATACGTCATGTGAAATGTAACAGCGCAATGTTATTAATGGAAATTAACTTCTTATAAATATTCCATAAAATAATATACTAATGAACTACTAAGTGATAAGTGATCTTTAAACAAAAGTTTGTCACTTCTGTGTTTGGAATTTCGAAAATCTGGCATACATGGTGGTGTTCAAGATGTTTTTTGGAGTCTTATAAAATAATAATAAATTTTTGTGAATAGTAACCTATCCTAAGGAATATTAACATACCCTAATGAGTAGTGATATACCCTAATGAATAGCAACCTTACCTATGGTGGTATAAAAATAATATTCATGTTGGAAGTTCGATATAACTATAGTTTAGAATGAGTTAATGAATGTTTTAAAGCTGGTTTTGATAATACATTATTATTTTATTTAAATATTAAAATAATCATATTTAGAAAATTATTTTTGAAAAATGGACTTCATTTTTTAATTCTACGCGTCGAAAAATGGTTGGGGTAAATTTTTTTGATTTTTCTGAAATACATGAATTTTTTATGAATAGTGAAATACAGTAATTTACAAAAAATAGCTAAATAAGCCAATTATAGAGTCATGCATGATGTTCTGCTGATGTAAGCCCACTTGGTTCGGTATTAAGTTATAAAATTAATATAATTGGTCATGCAAGACTCAATATTCCTTGTCTTGTGGGAAAATAATAATCTAATTAATTTTATATTAAGGAAACCCCTCTCTCCTTGACTATAAATACCCTCTCTCCTTACCTCTTTCCCTCACACCTCTAAAGCCTTGATCCTAGACAAATTTATATCCAAATACCATCCTAAGTTCCTTACACACGTCCAAGGCTTGTTGTTCTTTCCAAAAGACCAAAACCAATGCTCTTAAGAGGAGTCTCAAAGTGAGGAGATCAAAGGGTAAGAACCCTATTTTGTTTTCAAGTGTTTTGATTTCATTTTCATTCCTTCCTTATACCCTCTTCCCCTTCCCTTATCTAAAAGGCATTAAAGCTCTATAATCTTATATATTCTGGATGATAATAATGTTTATGGAATATTTCAAGCATCATACATCTCCTCCCCTCCCTCGCGTTCTAGAATTAAACATCGTTTGTGATGAGTCAAATTACCGACATCATGGATAATGTGTTTTCAAATTCTATAATCATTTTGATTAATTTAATTAAACCATTTATGATATGGTTGAACCAGGTTATTATATATGTTATATTTCCTATTTAAGGTTCTTTAATCCTCGTACACTCATGATATAAAACAATAATACAAAAAAAAGTCACTTATGGGAAAAATCGTTAAAATTAATTCAAGTGTTTATCATTAATGTTTAATGAAAAGGTTCTTTTTCACTCTAATTAACAAAATTAAATTTTTATCCATGTAAACTAATGGATTTTTACTAATGTTATAACTTCATTTCTGTACAATCACTTTCATCTTACAATTTATTTGATCCTAAATACAATTGAACCGATCAATAAAACAAATGAGACAAACGGACCCGAACAATGAAATTGAACCTCCTAATCAACCATGATGGGTATAAATGAACTTAAAAAGGTTATAATGAATCTTTTACTTTTAGATATGGTTCTGTAACAATTGATTAATAAACCTTATATTAATATTCTGGTCATGAATATCAAGAGGAGAACACCAACAGACCTAAGGTAAGGGATCCTCTAAATTTCACTCTTATTCAAGACTGTTTACTATGTTAAGACATGTTGTGTGTAATTATTAATTATGAGGTATGATTTATATACTCCACCATACTGCCATATTTATTTATAATTGATAATAATTATCTTTCTTTTCTCAATAATCCCCCTCAAGTACTCCCGATACCATGCCGATAATCCATAAAAAATTCTACCAGAACCTCTTTTATTCCTTCGGGTTGTCTTATCTACTTTTCAACCAAAATGATGTTATAGTATATTTTATTTTGAATACTCTAAATGTTTTTTACATGTTCAAAGTCTATTTATCAAGACTCTTTCATCACATTCTCTCAAGGATATGCATGATTTTAAGTGATTCCCTCCTCATTACTTCCCGATAAGTGAACCCGTTTTAAGGGAACTTCCTGAATTCTTTCCTATTATCAAGTGTAATATATCCTATGTTTTAAGTAACCATTGTCTTTATAATATAAGTCTTTTTATTATGAAAACCCTACTGGATTACTTCTGGTTTTATAAAAAATATTATGCGGCTTTTTTTAGAGATATTCGACGTTTTCTTAAACCGCACTAAAATGTTTTGACTCAAAGATTCCTAAAAACTATTTGTACATGTTATCACTTCAGTTGTTATATATTTTCATGATTTTTTCCTTTATATGTTAATAATTTATATTTATGATTTAATTCTTCTCTTTCATGGAAGCTTGTTTGTTACGCCCCTTTTTATTATTCTTCATGACGTGATTGTGTGCCCATTTCGTTCCTTGGGTATTGTTATGTTTATGTATGATTGTGGTTCTTTATGTGGAATGCACATACATGAATAAGATTATATTGGTGTGCCTAGATAGCTCTCCAATGCATTGGGTAAAGTTAATGTCTAATGATAATATTATGGGAAAATTGTCAGGGCGGTTAGCCTTGGCTTGTGCTACTATGGGAAATGAGATTGGCAGTTAGCCTTTACTCGTACTAAAGTCTTGTTTAAAGTCGATTCCACCTCTCTATGAAACTATGCTTATATAATATCATGCTTATATGATCCAATGATTATTTTATCCCATGTTTTTATGATCCCATGTTTATATGTTATAAATCCATATGTTCCGTGCTTCCAATATCATTATGTCAAGCCTCCTAAATCATGTGCTTAAAGTTTATTCTTATGTTCTTTCCCTTCCATGGATTTTTAGCTCATCCCTTTGTTCATGTGTTCCCCAGGGTACCCTATGAAAATGTAAGGTCTCAGAGGAAGTTAGGAACTAATTATGAATATTTAATAAAGATGTGTTTTTTAGTCCATGTTTTATGTTATATGTACCTAGTCTTCCAAAACACTAGACTTAACGATACTTGGATTGTACTCAAATGATGAATTATGTATAAAATCATTAAATTTTATGTATAAAAGGCTAGGATCGCTATATGAAATGAGTTTTTACTCATGCTAATTTAAGTGCAACGAGGGTTTGCTCGTTCTTCATGTGAAATGATGATTTACTAATTCTACATGTGTTATGAGCCTTGGCTCATGATAATTCCATGTTAATAGTTGTTGCCACATTTCCATGTTATGATTATCATGATTTATCATGCTAGTATATTCATGTTTCTCTTGTTCTCTATTGATATTCCAATTTTCTAACATGTATTGTACTCCTCAAGTATTCCATGTTCATTCATTTACTGGGCTTTATAGCTCACCCCTTTTATTATGCATGCCCTGAGGTTATCCCATGCAATGCTAAGTATGAGAGAATGTAGTGGTCATGTAAAGGATGTTTTGAATAAAGATGTTGTATTTAATGCTTTATGTTGTTATGTAATGATCCTATCCCCCAAAGACACTAGACCGCTCAATCTTCCATGTTGTATCAAGTGAATAGTTTATGTATTAAATATTTTTTATGTTTGTACAAAAATAAGGGTTTTCATAGTTGGTATCAGAGGATATGTTTAGTTATTTTTGGGATTTGGATTAGAAAGCCCTAGTAAAGCCTTAATGATAAGACTAAGTATAATAAACTAATCCCTATGTTTTGGTAAGTACTGATTAAGAGGTTTATCAAGAAAATACATCCATGTCTGGATACGAGTAGGTAGAGGAGGCTCTGGCACAGATGTATCCTAGGGGTAAAACCCAAAAACACTGCTTTGAGCTAGACTCTAACGGGAACTGGTGCATGACAATGGGCCTTGCTGCACTCTTGGTTGCGACACTCCCGTGGTATATTTTTTATAAATTCACAAGATTAGTATGAACCCTTATTAAGGGAATTAAAAAAATTCCCCTAATAATATATGTTAGATAGTAGATCATGAAAAGAACAGATTGAAGCCTAAAGACTCATGACTTAAGAAGATAAATGTTTATTTATAAGTAATCGAATTTTGTCTTTGGATTACCCTTTATGTGTTACCCCCTAACTTTCCTTTTATTCCAGCCAATGGCTGGTAATAGGAGGATTCTGGCTAACAACCAATGTGAAGATCAGTGTGTTGACTATACTAATGAGATGCCCAATCTATGGGGAGTGGGAATCGTGAACCTTATCATGATTCTCTCTCAGCTAACTCATGATTTTAATAGAAACACGGGTCAAGAGTAACGTTCAACCCCCCCCCCCCCCTAAGAAAGAACAAGTCATTATCGAGAGAATCATGAGACAAAGGCCTCCTACTTTTAGTGGATCATCCGATCCCATGACTGCTGAACAATGGATCAACCCCATTGAAAAGATATTCTCCATCTGTCAATGTTCTGAAGAAGAGAAAGTTATCCTTGAGGCTTATCGTATGGAGGGTGAAACTGATCGATGGTGGACGTTGATCAAATATATGAAGCCTGAGGAGGACATCGAGTCGTTGGAACGGAAGGATTTCCAGAAGATGTTTTTCGATAAATATTTTCCGTGCACCCTCCGGCTTAATATGGAAAGGTACTTCCATTCCCTCAACAAACAAAATGAAGAATATGTTGGAGTGTATGAGGAAAACATCACAAGGCTTGCACGATACACTTACGGCTTTGTTGTTACCCCCTAATCCAAGGTTGACCGCTTCTTTGGTGGGCTGATGGCTAGCCTTCAGAATGCTTTAGTAATCAGTGACTTCGAAAGCTATGAGAAAATTGTCTGATGTTCCCTTAAGGTTGAAATAGAGATCGGGGAATCACATGGGTATCATGGGGACAAGAAGTGTAAGGTGGACTTCAATGTTGGTGGTCCGATAGATAAATCCAATGGTGCTATGAAGATCCAACACCCCACTTTCCAAAAGTGCAGATAGAAGCACCCTGGAAATTTCCTCAAGGGGACGAGGAAATGATTTAGGTGCGGAAGAGAAGGGCACCTATCTGTTAGCTGTCAGCAAGAAAGACCCGCTGCTGCGACAGAGGAGAGGAACACTCTGTTCGAACCTCAACGCATTGTTCATTGCTACAACTGAAAAGAACATGGGAATTTTGAAAATCAGTACCCTAATCCAAGGGATTTCATAGGCATCCAACAACCTCCAAGGCATCATGGAAGAGATTTTTCCATCACTTCTGCTGAAGTTAACCCCAACAACGAAGTGGTGATAGGTACGCTAGTTATTAATTCAAGAATAGCGAACATACTTTTTTATTCTGGTTCTACGGATTCTTTTATATCTCTAAAGATTAGTAGAACAATACCAGCACCACCAAAAATCATGGAAGTGAAGATTTCAGTGAGTACGGAAAATGGGGAAATCATTGCATCCCATGAATATAAGTCCCCCCTGTTATAATCTGTGGATTTAATTTCCCCGCGATCCTCGTCGTACTCCCTCTAGTGGAATTTGATGCAATTCTTGGCATGGATTGTATTTCCTTATATAGAGCCAACATAAATTGCCGGGAGAGAGAAATCACACTCTATATGGATAATAGACCCCGATTCTTTACAACTGTAATGAGGAAGATGAATGTCCTTTAGCTCTATCTTATCAAGCATGGATATTACTGCCCTATGAGCATGCGTATCTGGCTCAGATGATTGAGTCCAAGGAAGAAACCATCCTTGATGAAATACCTATTGTGAGGGAATTCGTTGAAGTGTTTCCTGAGGTACTGCCGGGTCTTCCTCCTAGAAGATATGTTGAATTATCAATTGAACTTATACTAGAGGTGCTACCAATATCAAAGACTCCATATAGAATGTCTATCATGGAGCATGAAGAGTTGAAGAAACAACTACAAGAGAATCTGGATAAAGGGTTTATATGCCCAAGTGCTTCACCATGGAGTGCACCAATCCTCTTCGTCATGAAGAAGGATGGGTCAATGCAACTTTGCATCGAATATCATGAACTTAAGAAAATCAAGATAAGGAACAAGTATCCTCTGCCACAGATCAATGACTTGTTTGATCAACTACGTGGAGAAAAATACTTTTCCAAGGTAGATTTGTGTTTGGGATATTATAAAGTTTGGGTGGAGAAGGAAGATGTCCCCAAGACTACTTTTCGTACATGATACGGGAACTAGGAATTCATAGTAATGCCTTTCAGACTCACTAATTCTGCAGCAATATTTATGGACATGATGAATCAAGTATTTAGAGATAACCTTGAAAAATTTGTGGTTGTCTTTATAGATGATATTCTAATATACTCCAAAACCAAGGAGGATCATGAGGAGCATTTAAGAACTATACTAGAGACTTTGCGCAAGGAGAATTTCTATGAAAAGTACATCAAGTGTGAGTTCTGGTTGAAGGGGGCAAACTTTTTGGGCAATATCATCACAAGAAATGGGATATCTGTGGATCACTCCAAAACAGATGCAATTGAGGGATGGCCAAGGCCAACATCAGTAATGAATATTCGTAGCTTCTTCGGGTTATCTGGATATTATCGACGATTTGTGAGAATTTTCTCAAGATTGTCCAACCCTCTTACCAAGCTAACTCGAAAGGGAGTAATGTTTTCTTGGAGTGAAAAATGCAAAGAAAGCTTCAAGGAGTTGAAAAATAGGCTTATTACTATTCCAATTCACACTTTACCCATAACTGGGGAAATTTTTGTGGTATTCAACGATGATTCGAAGAAGGTCGTAGGTTGTGTGCTGATGCAGAATGATAAAGTGATATCTTATGCCTCAAGGCAATTGAAAATCCATTAGCGAAACTATCCAACGAATGATATGGAGTTGATGGTGGTGATATTTGCCTTCAAAATTTGGCGGCATTATCTATATGGGGAGAAATGTGAGATATATACCAACCAAAAGAGTCTTAAATATATATTCACACAGAAAGAGATTAATATTCTCCAGAGAAGATGGATAGAGCTAATCAAGGATTATGACTATTCAATACATTACCACCCTGGGAAATCGAATAAGGGGTCAGATGCCCTAAGTATAAAGGACCCATCGATTCTATCAATAATAATAATTGAGAGGTATCCAATATTCTTAGACTTGATGAATATGGACATGGGTATCATAAATAAGGGAAAATCATCATTCCTTTCACAAATTATTTCTCAACTATCTCTTTTGGAAAGGTTAAAGGATGCAGAAATGGATGATGTGGGAAATCATGAAAAAATAGAATCTATCAAAAATTGGCAATCCTCAGAGTTTAATGTTAATGAAGAAGGAATTGTGTGATTAGGAAAAATAATATGTGTTCCATCAAGTCTAGAGCTAAAGAAGTATCTTTTGGATGATTCATATAGTTCAAATTTTTCTATCCACCCGGGGAGCACAAAGACGTATCGAGATATCCGAGAAATTTTTTGGTGGGATAATATGAAAATGGAGATCGCTGAATATACATCAATGTGCCTAGTGTGCGAGCAAGTGAAGGCAGAGAGGATGAAGTCTGAGGGGATGATAAAACCATTGCCCATACCAGAATGGAAATGGGAGAACATAACCATGGACCTTGTCACCGGACCTCCATGGACATCCAAAGGCAACAAGTAATCTGGGTTGTTGTGGATCGTCATACAAATACGACACACTTAATTTCTATTCTAGAGGATTTCTTATTGGATCAACTGGCACAGATATATATCAGGGAAGTGGTAAGGCTACATGGAGTGCCACTATCTATTATGTCTAACCAAGAACTAAGATTCACCTCTAGGTGTTGGAAGAGTCTTCAACATGCTCTGAATACTGAACTGAACATCAGTACGACCTATCATCCTCAAACTGTTGGCCAATCCGAGTGGACTATCCATACACTTGAGGAAATGTTGAGAGTGTGCTCAATGGTATTTAAAGGTTGATGGGATCAACACAATCTTCTGGTTTAGTTCTCTTATAGTAACAGTTTCCACACGAGCATCCAAATGACACCATGTGAAGCCCTTTATGGGAAAAGGTGCAAAACGCTGGTGTGTTCGGATGAGGTTGGTGAACATAAGCTGCTTGGACTAGAAATGTTCGAGGAAATGATGAAGTTGAGTTACCCACATCTTTTTGCGTGTGGAAAAAAAGAAATTTTGAGGGTGAAATTTTTTTAAGGGGGGAATATTGTAACAACCCAAAGTTTCACTAATGGAAATCCCTCTTGATCTAGTTAAATGTCTCTTTATGTAAAATATTTATATAAAATGTCAACTTCTTTGGTTTTATGTTTATAATTGTGACTCTTACTTTTATATCCGCTGAATAGTGATCACATGATTAGTATAAATATAGGGCTTTAACAAATCTGATTTACTTAGACAAAAGAAGTGATGGAATCATCTAGTAGAATTGCTCAACACAAAGCCCATTTGTCATATCTCGGAAAAGAGGTGGTGTCTTTGGGCTTTACTATTTACCAAGCCCAAGTTGAGCTTCATCATGCCAAGATCGAACGAGACCTTCTATAGGAAAAGTGGATGTTGATAGAGATTACCACTCGAGCGATGTTATCTGAGCCACCCCAAGAGTCTGTCACCATCGCACACTTTAACCTTAGGTCTTATGCGTCTATTTTAAGGGGTTATGTAACAAATCGCTAGTACTAAGTTCATGTACATTATTTTTGTAAATAATAATGAATATACTTTCTTTTTATTATTGATACATTGTAAATAGTTTTTAAAGTAAAAATTATGTTTTTAGTTATTATTTAATTAAGAAATTTATTTTATTAAATTAAGGGATTTTTGAAATAAATAATATTTTAATAAAATATTGTCATTATTATTAAATTATTTAAATATAAATGGTCTTATAATTTTAGGAATGCAATTATAATTTTTATTAAGGTTTGAAATCCATTTCTGTCAAAACCCGTGAATTTTCTATAAATGTTAGTTTTTATATTAAAAGTGAAAATTAACATTTATATAAAATTATTTAAATAAAATAAATAAAATTTCTGGAATCAGGACGTCGAGATTATCCAATGGTGAATTTTTCATAATTTTCTGAGACAGTCAAATTTTTGGGTAAAAATTAAATACCGTTTAAATATATAATGTGTTTTATGACATCATAATGACCAAATAGTGATGTAATAAAATACTGTAATCTTTATGTTCGCCCAATGTATGTTTTACCATTTAAATAATGTGATTTTGGGTTTTTTTGACTTACATTTCAAAGCACTAATGGACCCCTCAAGACTTATTAAGCATCATGTATTTTTAAATTATTTTCCATGGGAGTGTGACTCACCTCCACATAAGCAACCCCGTTATTTTCTGATGTTTGGAATTTGGACTTATAAGATATTTTTTACCTATTCCCTTTGCTAAAAACCAGGGGCAAAAACCATGATCTTATTTGTGGTTTGGATTAGATTAATGTCAGGGGTCCCAAACCTAAATAATAAAGAATTCACTCACCTTTCCTATATAAACCCAACCAAGATCCCACTTATTCCTCACTCAATGCCTTTGGAGTTCGTCCAACCTCTTCCATACTCTCTGTAGAATCCTCCCAAGGTTCCACAATCTCCTAATAATCCTCTCTCAATCCTCTCTCAAGCCTTTGGATGCACACTTCCATGTAAGGGTTTTTTTCTTCCATTCTCATTTTTGTCCAATTTTCATTAAGTTGTTTTTCCCATTTAATTTAAATTATGAATGTTGGTGTATGGTTTCCCACCTCCCTCATACTCCCCTCATTATGTTTTAATGATGGGATACCCATTTCTCTCTCATTAGGTGCCTCCCATGTACACCTGTTACTATGCCGAAATTCTGAGAGGAACTTCTCTCTCCTCATTTACATTTAAGAAATACTTTTGTATCATGAATCAAAATTCCATTAAATTGTTGGGACATGTGTATATATTAACTATTTACTTTCCATTAGATGTAAATATGATGAGGAACACCTTTCTCTCTCATCAACCATTTTTATGAATTCTTATGTCACGCTGTTACGTTGCCGAAATTGCACAATTTTCTAAGCCAATGCCATTGTGTAGTGAATACCATTCCCAATTCTCCATAAAGGGTATTCACCATTATGCACATTTACATATTGATCATAAAGTATCATGTATGAATTCCACATTACTTTATCGTGGAATAAATGATTATATTTTATGAATCCCTGTTTTATGATCCATGTGGCACACTTATGCATGAAATGAAATGTTTAAGAAGGGTTCACCCTTATAGCACTCCAATGCATTGGGTAAAGTATTGTATCATGATATGTAAAGTGCAATGAGTGTTGAATCATGCTAATTCAAGTTCAATGGGGGTTTACTCGTGCTTCATGTTCAATGAGGATTTACTCATTCTCCATGTGCAATGAGCCTTGGCTCCTGCTAATTCCATGTTAAGTGTTGTTGCCACATTTCCATGTTATGATTATCATGATTTATCATGCCTTTATATTAATGTTTCTATTGTGATCTATTGATATGACAATTTACTAACATGTATTGTACTCCTCATGTATTCCATGTTTATTCCCTTACATGGCTTTATATCTCACCCCTTTTCTTATGCATGTCTTCTGGTTATCCCATGCAATGCTAAGTATGAAAAAATATAGTGGTCATGTAAATAATTTTTCCAATAAAGATGTTGTATTTCATGTTTCAAGTTGTTATGTAATGATCCTAAGTGACAATGACACTAGACCTCTCGATATTAAATGTTGTATCAAGTGAATAGTTTATGTATTAAATCATGTTTATCTTTGTAATAAAAGCAGGGTTGTCATAGAAATGTTTCATATGGACGAAGAAGTTCTAGGGGAGCTTTCATTCGCTCAGGAAGAGTTTGAAAATATCTCCTATCATGTTATTTCATGAGTAGGGTGTCGAGTATGTGGTGTTCTACAATGCGTTAGGGACTGGGCTTGGTTGTGTTCCGATGAAGGGTGAAGCTGTGATATTCTACAATTCACGAATGTTGGAGCACATGATCATAGCTATGAAACCCATGATCTAGATTTTGTGGCAGAAGTCTTCTCATTTAAGATGTGGTGACACTACCTTATGCGTATGAATATTATCTTCTTCCCAAACCACAATAGTCACATGTATATCATTTCTCAAAAGGATATCAACCTAAGACATTGGTGTTGGATATAGTTACTGCAAAACTATGACCTTAAATTATTAGATACTTCTGGGAAATGAAATGGGGTGTTATATTTTCTCATCCATAGATCGATTTCACAACTATTGAATGAGGCCCCAGAGTAGCTAACCTCACTTCAGATATCCATCATAGACGGAGTTTAGGTATTATATATACAATCAATGGTTGTTACCCCTCCACTCTTACAGTGCATGTGGGAGGCATAGATCGGGGATGTCAGCTGTGAGACTACACATGCTCACATTTCCATAGGCTTGCCCCTGTGAGATATTTTGTAGTTGGTGAGAATTTAATCCATTTCCAAGGATGCATAGTTGTACTATTGATGTTACAAGAGTATGTTTTGAGGAATCTTCATACATCCCCTTTTGTGTTACATCTAGTTGAGGAAAAGATGTACCCATACCTCCAAAGTTATTTTTGGTGGCATTAGATGAAGAAGGCAGTGTAAGAGTTTTTCTATAGATTCCTCACTTTTTTGCAATTGATTGTCGAGCACCAAGTTATAGTGAGATTGACATAACCCATTGACATGCCAGAGTAAAAATGAGATGGAATATAGATGGTCTTCATGATTTTTTACCACATACATCTAGTTGGAATGATTCCATATGGGTGATCATTGACCAAGTAACCAAGAAGCCTCATTATTTACATACTAATTGTAGAAGGGAATGCTAGAGACATTTTGGACTAAGCAGCGCTTGAGCATGATGTTCCACTTAGAGACATACAGTCAGACAGAGCAAAACATTCAGGTCACAGAGGACCTCATACACACTTTCATACACTATTTTTAACAAAGTTAAGATGATCACCTACCCCTTGTAGAGTTTGCATACAAAAAAAAATTCTAACACTCCACCATCTGTACGGAACCATTAGAGGCCTAGTATGGGTGTCCTATAAGTTTCCACTTTTCATGACTAACCTCGGAGAGTCAGAACTCATGGGTCTGGAGATGGTGTAGGATACAACAAATAAGGTTCATTTCATCAAGGAGAATATGAAGACTGTAGAGAGATATCCGACGTTTGATGATAATTTGTGAGTGAAAAACATGGGGTTAGAAGCGGAAGCCATGTGTTCATTCAGGTCTATCCTTAATGTGGGATAATGATATTTTTTCATGGAGGAAAGTGATATCTCAGGTTCATTGGACCTCTTCTGATACCATGTAGAGAAGGAAAGGTGGTGAACCGGTTGGATCTACCTATGTCGTTAGAGCATGTGCATGAAATATTCCATGTATCCCAATAGAGGAGATACGTACACAAACTATCTCACGTCATTGACAAGGCCGAGTTGGATGTTGACGATGGGTTGACATTTAGGTATTTCCCATTAGATATCAAGGATCAACAGGAGATGATCCTTTGTGGATGGTAGATTATTCTTGTGTGCATTCGGTGGTATCACAAGAATATAAATGAATGTACTTAGTATTATGATACATGGAATCATGATCTCTCTCCCTATTTTTTGGATTAGCTGGTGTTTTGGTTTTCGAGGATGTAACGTCCAAATGTGGGGAGAATTTAATATTCCATATTTTCCATGTTATAGTATTTTAAAAAAATTTATGGGATTATTTGGAGACCACGTGTTGAAAATACACTTGATTCCGAATCTGGGGGTGCCAAAAATAAAATATTGAACTATTTTTTAGTTTATTAAAAATACCCCACATGACATTTTTTGTATCTTTTAAACAAGTGCTTAGATTTGAAATATACGGGAACCATTTTGTTTAATGAATCATTTTTTCTTAGGAAGGACCTAACCTTGATGAGTGTGGTTCAACTGCTGAAAATAAATTTAAAACGTTTTAAAGAACATTAAAAATAGTATTATCCATAAATTTAATTTTTCATTTAACATTTCATGATAATGTAGAAATATTACAACTCAACAAAAATGAAACTATTTTTTTTCGTAAAATAAAATGCATGGAAATTATGCAATTCAACTAAATTGTGACACTAAAACACATTTCAATAATTAATAGTCAGGCATGGATACTGAATCAGGGAAGATCCTAGAGAATTTCTTTGAGGATCCAATGAAATAAAACAAATTATAAAATCATATCCTTGGTAAGTGATGGATGATTTCAAGATGATAGATCATGATCATTCATGGCAGATCTCAGATAGTGGTGAATGTTCTTCACTGATAGATCCACACTCCAGGTAGGGTTTTTATTTATGTGTTATTTTTAATCCCTATTTCTATTTCGAGTGACAAATGCAGACCATCCAGGAAATGGTTGATCTTTGGTTCGATAGTTTATGTAGGATGGTTAAAATTTTGGATTAATGTGGGAATTAGATCTTTTTTATTTTTATTTATTCTTAATGATCCTGGAAGTAAGAACAAATTCAGGCTGACCTGAAATAAGGAATGTTCTAATCTAAAGGGTGTTCTGTGTGCCTTTCCTAACCACATTATTGTGTTCTTCATCGGTGGACCCTCATGGTCACGTTAGGAATTTCTAAGAGGTTCTTAATATGAACAGACCCCTAGAGGAACAAAGATATGATTTCACATCCATGGTGATTAATAACACTACTTAAGGGTTGTAGGAGTGCTTCCATTTTAAAAAACGGAGCACCAGAGTGTGAATAGAAACACTTGGATGAAGGGGTGTCGATGGTGGGGCTTCCTAGCAGCAGACATCCACTAGCTCGAGGGCTGATGGAGGATGGGATCGTGTCAGTGTGTCCATATAGAAAGGTTATGGGCCACAATAGCAGGTTGTGGGATGAGCATAGATGGGGTAGGATGGGGTGGATCTGCTAGCTGGATTGTGTCCGAAGGGACCCAGTTCAGGTTTTGTTGGGTCAGGTCGGTCCGCCCGGGCCATACCTAGACCCCACTAATCCCTTTTCACTTAAATTCCATATAACTCATAAATTTTGTCTCTGTATGGCGATCCATTTGTGGTGTTGGTACCATTGCGAGGAGGCATTACCTTTATGATGCTCTAAGGGAGTTTCTATGGATATTGGCATATAGACTTTTGGATATATGTGTAGGTTATCCTATAACAAGACTGCTAAGTATGAAATTAGTCAGGTGGATATGACCTAGAAGCTATGTGTTTATCATTACTATGTGTCTTACCCAAACGGTGTGTCTTACCTACACAGTGCGTCTTATATAGAATGTGTTTCTTACATATATTATCTATATTACCAACACTGTGCCTCTTACCTAGACTGTGTACCTTACATAGACAATGTCATTACTCCCCTGTGCCACTGGGGTGCATGATCTCTAGTATTTGACGACACTTCGTGTGTTACTGACACTTCAGGTGTTTCTGAAACCCTATGTGTTAACGAAAATATATGTGTCACTAACACTCCATGTGTTACCTACACTCTGTGTGTTACTACTTGATGGTACAATGGGTTCTTAAAGAAACCATGTTTACATTCCATAGACATAAACTTGGTGTGAGGTGACTTTAGTGACTCTCTTGATTATACTTCTCAGAGGGTACACTTCGTGCACCTCTTAGGTAGACTACATTGTAAATTTATTATTAATTTATTGGTGGTATATTTTTTATTGATTAATTTGTGGTCTATTTCGTAGTTATTTCCTTAGTGGTTTACTTTTTTTTATTTCTATGTGGTTTGGGATCCCGATTGAGTACTGTTTTTCTCACCCCTACATGGTCTTTGCCCGCATGTGTCAAGTCTTGCGTAGACTACTAACAATTTTGATAGTGTACTTGGTGGGATGGAGACAAGTGGTGCTTCAAGGTGACCTAAAAAATGTGGCATGCTTCAATGATGTTCAGACATCATTATGTACCTACCCTTCAGGTAGGTCTTTCTACAGATGAGATCCAGGATCTTATACTTTTCCATTTCATTTGGGCTTATATTATGTTCCCTTTTTCATCAATTTTGTACATACTATAAGTGGGTTTCTTTAGTTGGTTCTATCAATGTTTCTTAGTGCTTTATGTTTCAGATTTTTCTTGACAAGAGTGCATGTAAACAGGTAATAGGTTAAATTCCTCACACTTATGGGATATGTCTACTTGGTGCTAGTAGCCAGCCACTGGCCTATGGAAGGCGGGATAAGGGTAATCATGGCATGGGGCCCAATGGTTGGGTCGAGACAAGTTCTAAAAGCGGTGTTGCCATTGGTGATAATCATGGTACGCCAATAACTAATCCACAATCCTAATGTTTTTCAACATTACATCATAATATCCACTAAATTCTCTCTCTTATGAGGTTATCCCAAAAAATATGTTATAATACAATTTTGCAAATGGAAATTGGTTTTTTCACTAATAAAATGAAATAACTTAAATAATTTTATTTTATTTTATTAATTTCACCATATATATATATATTTTTTTAAAAATGCATCACACCGACATTGTTTATATCACGCATAAGGTAAAACTCACATATTGAACTTAAAAGTTCACTCATATTTAAGATGTTGATCTCCATTTAAGATTTACTCATCATTTTACAGAGAAATTCATGTGTACTGATATTTAATAAATGTAAAATAGTTGATAAAATAATTCTGGGAACACAGGGCCTTGGAATATCTTTTGATATTTAAACCTTGAATCATAAATATTTTTTGAAATATTAAAAAGTATTACATAATAAATTTCTATGAAATTAAAAGTGGATAGAAAAATAGGTCCCACATTACATGATTATAATGTTACCACATTCCTTATTTATAATTTTAAAAATGTACTTGTTTATAATATACTAACATCACTTAATAAATATAATATTTGTATGGTATAAAAGAGTATAAAACACTCATCATACTAGAAACCATAAAAATAAATCAATCTAAAAAAAATTATCCTGACATCGTCCATAGAAAATAAACAGCTTTCATGAAAATTTCAAAATTTCCCCAATGAATAACCTATAAAAAATTTGTATTTCATAAACATATTATCATGGTATAACTTGAGTATGATATATGGATTTATATAATAATATTTTCATTAAAAATAAAAACCACTTAAGAATGGAGAAAAGTCAAGGAAAAAATTTATTTTTATTAAAAACTATATTATTAAAATATTCATTTTATTCATAAGACATTGATCATAATATTTTATCTTTGTAATAATAAACATAAATCACATTGATAAACCAACAGATTGTATTATAAAACACGTACCACATTGGTTTTTTTAATTCTATTACCTAATTAAAGAATAAAAATAAATGAAAAAAAAATTCATTATAATAAATCAATTAATGACATTTCATGTAAATTGGTCTTTATGTACACCTCAAACAATAATATAGGGGCATAAAAAAACATTATTCTCAAAGACAGAAAATTGAGACAAAAATATATTACTACATTTGTGACTTTTGAACTGTAGACCACACAAACGGGAGCTCCCTGAATAAATATGTAAATATCCATAATTTTTATATTAATAATGATGAAATAAATTTCAATGATTTATATACACCACATAAAATAAATAGATGTTGAATTTTTCATGTGTCTCGTAAAAGTAAAAAGTGAGCCAAAAATTCATTTCTATATGTCTTTAATTTCTCCATACATAATCAAAAATATTCTATAATAAAGATAATAATATTATAAATATACTATATAAAAATATTTATATATATCTAATCACATAACACTTACTTCTCAGGTTTCATTACCCATTTTCAATTTATTGTCTCCTTAAATCATATTTTGACCAATAATTGCTTTGGTGTTCATGCATGTTTTTACCTATTATGTCTTCTATTCTCACAATGATTATGGTTACATAATATTCATAATTTAATCTTTGATATACTTTTAATATTAATTTATTATACATTTGTCATTATAATCCTTGTATTCAATAGATAGAAAATTACATTGGACGTTCATGGGGTCGGTAGTCTCTACGTACGCATGAACGTTGCTTCATTATATCAACAAATGAGAAAAAAGATAGGTAAATAATATATTAAAATTAATAAATAATTTTTATTCTCAATATTTCACATAAATTCATTAAATTTATCCTCAATATATTCTGGGAATTTTTTTTGGGAAAAACAAAACACATTGCTTCGTAAGGAATTAACCAACTATACACATGAACAACAATATCATTTCAACAACATAATGGAATGTAAGAAGGTATATGAGATATATTTTTCTAATATATATAGATATTTTATAAATATAATATATATTTATATAGTCTATCCTTATTTTCATTTATTTAAAATAGAAATGAAAAACACATTACATTGGTTGGTGATGTGGTTGTATGTCATACACAAAAGGGATGTTATTGTTTTTCAATAGGTTTAGAGAAAATAAGGTTTATGTGGACATATAATTATATATATTTAGTAATATTTTATAATAAAATTTCAAAAATTATAATTTTATATACATCAATGAATAGCCATGATTGAAAAAGAATAACATCGGTTTGAGAGGCAACAATCTGCTTTAAACATGAATGATTATTTCTTATCTAGTCTGATGGGAAAAGAGGATGATTTATATTATTTAATTATAATAATAATGTATAAAATTATTTATGATAGTGGGGTATTTATATAATTAATTTTATATAATAATTTATGTAGGTGTAGAAAGAAATAAAATAAAATGACCGGTTTGGGACATTACCTCTTCTTCAGACAACATCATTTTTTTGAAAAAGTGATTCTTATGTTGGATTTAGGAAAAAAACTATATTATATGATTATAATATTGAATAAATTAATATATTTGGGAAGTTTTTTTGGAAAACCAATTTTTTGGATGTTTTAATTGAAGTGGACAGGGTGTAACCTTTTATAAATGAGGTGAGTGACACACATGCATTTTTTGTAATGAAAATCTCATACACACATTTTTACATGAAAAATGACCTTAAATGGGATGTTATGTATAATATAATATAAAACATGTATATATTTCCCACCAATATGTGTGTATAAAATCAAGAGTTATTTTTAAAAATTATTTATTATGTTTATCCCGATGGAAAACACATTTTTAACATAAACATGGTAACAAATTTTTAATGTTTTTACAATTAATTATGGTGAAAAAAATTGATCTTATTATTTAATATAGATAATTATGCATACTAATATTTAATCTGTTTTTCAAAACAAATGGAATATATATTGATGAAAATAATTACAAATTATACCTATATACACGATGAAGAAACAGTTTTATTAATTGAAATGTTTCATAAGATTAAGTTGATTTTATATAAAAAAATACATACATAATTAAAACAAATAAAATCAATTGGTTTAATATGTAAAAATATAAAATTAAAATTATTTTACATGTAAACCATAAAAATATGATAATTATCTTTTTTATTTTATGAATGGGGAAGTATATTTTAATAAAACCATATGTTTACCACTTTTCACTAAAAGTGTTAACTTTTCAAAAAATCCTTAGATAAACACACCAAAATAATTTCGAAATGATTATTTCAAAAATTAATTTAATTATTTCAAATAAAATTTCTAAAATTTTGTAAATTTTATTTTAAAAACATTTTGAAAAATGTGAGAGACCTGTTATTTATTAAAATATTGTTTTGTGTAAAAAACGTTATTCTATTAGAGCTTCCTGAATATGAAATACATATGTTAAATTTTATAAATTTTATTAAAATATTTTATATATAATTCATTAAAATAATTCATCAATAGTGAATTATTAAATTTATTTTGGTAAAAAAATTTTGTGAATAAAAAATATTTTTTTTGAATAACTATTACAATATTTCAGAGTTGTTTTTATTTCCAATTATAATTAATTAGTCATACAAAATTAATTTATTATAAATGTGTAAGAATTATAATTTCATAATTTAAATTATCATATTCATACACGCCATTCTAATGGCTCAAAGAAAAGTATCATTTTAAATAATAATATTTTAATATTATACAGTGTTACATTAAAACTAAGAGTTGCGTGTAACAGAACCTAACTCCATGTTATGTGTAAAAAAAAATCAATACTCAATTTTTCATGAAGTGCAATAAATTTTTTTCCCCATGTAATAAAATGTATTATTAATAATTCTTATAGTGAAAAATATCAAAAATATTAATTTTATTTTTAAAAAAATTATTTAAAAAAATTTAGTGTTTTACATTTTACCCCAATTAAACTAAGTTTTAGTCTAAAGAGATTTCTCTTTGTCAATAAACATGGATAAATCTATATAATATAATTTTAATGTTCCCACATAGATCTAACAAATAAGATTTCCCCCCCAAAATAGTGACCATGTTAGTGGTGTTTTTTACTAGAACATTCTCAATGAGATCTTGAATCTCGACCGGTTGAACCTTATAAGAGAGATAATTCTTCAGTTGTACAACCCTTGAATTTAGTACATGCTATTTATCAGGTATATACTTCATCGATAAAGATTAATAGACCACATCTTGAACCCTGTTATGGTTCGGTGGAAGATCCAATAGATATGTTACGTTCCCAATTTGATCATGAATCGGAAAAGGCTAGGTATAACTAGTCCACAGTTTTACATTCCAAATTTGTAAGGATTCGCACAATTATAATTCCCTATTATTCAAATCAGGCATTTACATGAGTTCATATTACCTCAATTATGGAATATAAGTTATTGAAATATCCATCCAACATGTGATTTATTTTAGTTATTATGTGTCAAAATCAGTATTTTCATTTCAAATCCATTGGAATGGTCGGAATCCTAAAATAAAATTTATACCATTAGTGCCCATTGAATGACTCCTTCATAGATACTAAATTCTATAAGACAAAAATATTTTCAAATAATTTGTCGAAATAAATAAATTTTTCAAATTTAATTTTCTAAACTTATTATTAAACTAGAAACTTACTATGAAAGTCCATTAAATTTAACATCCTATGTTATACTAGATTCAAGATCCGTCTATTTGAGCTTGATAAATTTCATCTCTCTCTATTTTTATATAGTATGGTGGAATTACTAACTGGAAAATGTCATATTAAACTCATATCATTATATAAAGTCAATTACTTTTCTTGAATTATATTCATAATAAGGTACTAATTTTGGTAAATTTTTTCTTCCATATGGTTGAAAATTGAAATTTCGTTTTCATGATCTGAACTGTAGAGAATAGAAAATAACGATTTATTTGTACTAATATCTTTCTAAAAAACTATTTGATCAGTGGAACTACTAAAAAAGGGTGTATTTTTCCATATGATGGAATCAAAACAATGATATTCCCTATTTTTCTAGTTTTGATATTTTGAAATATTCATTTCTTGAGACTGTTGTGTGAACATAGTGATGAGAGTTTCCATTCTAGTTCCCATTATATTTGGTTTCTCAAGAAAAAAATATTTATAGTTTTCATTGAATTCATTAATGTTCCTTCTGGATTGATCCATTGACCAAAAAAAGATATCATGTTGTGGGAAACAAAAATAATATTGGAAAACCACATAAGCATGGTGAGTAATTTGTAGGATATCAATATCATGAAACATTATTTCCAATATATGACACATTCAGATTATATTTTATTATAAATTTCCACTCTGTATTTAAATTTTTCATGATGGTCCAAATATTGATTGTTAATATCCAAAGATTACTCCATAGGCATGTTACACCATGTTTGCGACAAGTCTCATTGTCATGAACAATGTGATGATCAGGTCTAGCTTAATGAACCCTTATTCTGTTATAAATCAAACGTTTCTTTGTTCCATATCACAATACATATATATTATATTGCTAGTGAAATAATAATTTGAAATAACTAGATCTATCATATACCAAAATTACACAATATTTCCTTATACGTTGACACATCCTAATGTTTATACTTATACATATCCCTTGATACATATTCATAACTATACAAATAGATCTGAGTCATGTTTTCACATACTAGTTTCCAATGGATAACTAAACCATTACACTGATACAAACTAAAGCGATCCAATCTACACATTCTTAAACATTAAATATTTTTAGATAAATATTCACTAACTATCAGAAATACATGCATTTTGTTCATATAGTATTGGTGAAATTGGATAATGCATTAAATATCTTCTTATTTCATGAAATATATGCAATATCACCCATAAATATTTCCCCATTAAGTACAGCATGTGAAAAAATTTCAATGAATCGATTAATCATATCCAATAGAAAGGAAAGATTTCAATAAGTGATTTCAAATGTTGAGTAATGGAAAAAATGGATTTATAAATTTATCATGATAATATGAATATGAGGTAATGGGAATAAAATTTCAAAAAAAATACCATACATATCAAATACAATTAATATGATTATAGAAAAGAATCCTGGTAGTTCATAAGACACGAATAAAAACGTAATCAAAATACATAAACCAAGAGAACAAAACACTATCTTATGGAATTGTTTTGAATAATACACATAATAATATAAAACCTTTTATTAAGTAGTGAATTATCATTTTCAAAACTATCAACGTGTAATAGCTTAACTCCCCCAACTATCGTAGTAGTCAAGGTTCACTCCCAATACAATAATACTCTATTGAGTCCCTTAACGAACCAGGTTCACTCTATATTATAGTACTATTTATCCCCTGAGATATCAATTATTATCTAATTTTTTGAAGGGAGATATAGGTCCAACCATCGCTAGATATAAAGTAACCACCATAATTGGAAATAATGTTACCACTTTCCAAGGTTATAATGTAAAAACCATCACATAATCATAATAATACTTATGTAATCCCTATGAATAAAAATCATTCCACCTATTAGGACAAATTAAAATAAATTTTTATATATATATTTCATTATAACATAACTACTTTAAATGAAATAGGTTTTATGATCATTTCACCATTTCAACAAATCCTAACATGTGGATTGATAAATGGGAGGTATAAGGATATTATCATGTAATAATCCATGGTAGAGAAAAGTGTCAAAAAACACATTCTCATTCTGAACATAAACCATTTAGAGAAAGAATATGAATGGTTTCATGAGATAATATATCCAGTAAACTAATGTATACACTGAATGATGTCATGTCTGATAAAAACTTATTTTCAAATATTACATAAAAATATTATCTTTTATAATAGATTATCCAGTTATAAAACCATGTTTTAAAATATTAAATTTATATAAAAATAATCTTCATTTATAATAAATTTGGAAAAAATAATGGAATCATTAAAAATCATTTGAAATAGTTCTTGATTAAAATATCCTGTCTTTGAAAATTACTTTTTAAAAGAAAAAATCATAAAAAATTAGTAAATAAATTTCATTGAAAATATAGTAGAAAATTGATAATGCAGTCTTTAAAAAATTATTCTTAATTGTGGAAGAAAATATGAATCATTTTTTGTGTGTTAAAAATAATTATTTCTTTATAATTTTCGATATTAGAAAAATGATAATTACTTGGAAAAATAATTTATGATTCATTTAATTTTTTTAAAAAATAATAATAAATTTGTGTTAATTTAAAAAATAATTCATTTTTATATATTTTTTAAAAACATTAATATAAATTTTTAAAAATGATATTTGGATTAAAAATTAGGTTTCAACTGAATAGATGAATAAATATAATGTTTCATAAAAACATTCCTTCCAACTATTGAGTACATAAATAGTGAAAAATGATGGGAAACCATTTGTTATCATGAAATAACCATAGTATGAGAATAATATTTAATTTATAAAGATATATTTTATAATATTTCATCACAATATGAATAAACATAAATAATCTCTACTTAAAAATGATATTATACTATGAAACCCTTACAATATAGATAAATTTGTATAAAAATATCAAATTTAATGAAAACATTAATTGAATTGCAAAATATTATGAGAATAAAAAAATAATGATTTTACATGTCACTTGTGCTATATATAATGATCATAAAAGTATATAGGACCAAATCATTATATATGTCTCACAGAAAACAAATTGAGAGAGAAATACCTTACTACTTTTATAAATTCTTAAATATATACCCACTGAAAAACATATAATCAAATATATATATTAAAATTAAACTACTTTTTACATAAAAATACTAAAGTACATTCACATATGTCAATTAATCCACATAATAAATTTGGATGTGAAAATTTAATGTGTCTCACAAAGGTAAATGTAACACATCAATCCATAACCAGTACACTAAAATTCTTTCATACACAACTCACCCTAATGTATAATAAATATAATTTTATTACATATGTATTATAGGAAATAAATTATATATATCCTAACATATATTTTTCATTTATGAAATTTTATTACATGTTTATTAACTTTTAATTAATAAAACCATATTCATGGAAATATCTAAATTTTTCATATATTTTTTTCTTTATAATTTAAAGTCCTACTACATCAGTCATGGTCAAATCATATATACAATATTAAAAATGATATAAATATCTTATATATAATTACTATGTATTTCTCTAGATAAATCCATAAAGGTTATATAAATAAAATAAATAAGACTATTTATTGAGGTAGTTGGTTTCATGTAAGCATGAATAATTTTTTATTTTCAAATAGGGATAAATGAAATAAGATTAGTTAATATTTTTTATTTAAATAATAAATATTAGGTAATATATATCATGTATATTCAATTACATTACCATTATTAACTTCCATAGAAAGAGTCAGTTAAAACAAATCAAAATTATTCGTCAGGCGGTAGTTCACAGTACAAACGAACGACGTTTTCATATCACCCATAGATTAAAATGTAAGAACATATATGTGAAATTTTAATTCAAAATGTAAAATTATTTTAAACATATCATATATATTTATTTAATCTATCAATATGTCCATTTATATTAACTGAATTAATAAATATATCACAATGGTTAGAAAAGTGTCCATTCAACGTATACATGAATGGGGTTATTCATTTTCAATTGGTTAGTAATTAAGAAGATATATGTGGTATTATAATTTCATAAGTATATGAAAACCAATAATATAGTATTTAAATTTTAGATCCATAATTTTATCCATCCGTAAAAGGTAGTTTGACATAATTTTTGAAAAAAAATTCACCAACAGAAGTGGTTTAATTTTATATTTATTTTTTTAATTTTGTTTTTTATGATGATAAAAAAATAAATTACTTATAGAACTAGGTTTATATTGAGGATATTATTAAGGATCTAAGAAAAGAGTGTATAATAAATAGAAAATTAGATTATGAAACTCAATTCATTATAAATGCACCGGGAAATTAATGTTACTAAAATACAAAATGATACCTTTTTCATAGTATGTCAATTGATTTCAAAAAATTTAAAATATTATTGGATATATATACCTCTAAAAGTGATTAAAACAATAAAATGATGAAATATTTGAGATCACCAACCCAACAAATATGAAACTACAATAGAAATTTAATAGAAAACAATGGAAAAAAACTCTCCAATGTTTTCCAGTGTTTTTTATATTTACATTTGATTTAATTATATCAAGAGGAATCTCACAAAATGATCATAAAATTTTAATTATCTTGATTAATTTACATAACAATTTCCATATGAAATGAGATCCCATCACACCAATAAATTCTAATTTCATAGAAAATGATTTTCGGAGAAACAAATAAACCAAAACCAATAGTAATAAAAATTATTGAAAAAAATAATTTAACCCATAAAAATATTCAATAAATGAATTGAAATTTAAATTAAAATGTAATGTAATAAATAAAATTATGGGAAAAGAGATCTCCCCAAAAAATTTGATTGAAATTTGTGTTGTTGAAGCTCTATTTTTCAAATCTCTAGGTATGACTCTATCTCTCTCAAGAATGTATAGGATGTTAATTTCTATGATCCATTATTCTTTGGTTTTCACTCTAATATGAATCATCCATCATATGTATTTCAACATAGGTGGAGCATCGACTAATTTCTACCTTCATCCAATTCTCCACACACATATAACCTTATACTGTTATTCATGTTAGGTTAGCAATCCCCTTCCAGCTGACTACTTTTCGTGGCTGGTTAAAATGAAAATTCATGTGGATTGTGTTAAGTTCTACACAAATAAAATAAAAAAAAATTATAAATTAGTTTAAATTATGATAAATATTTAATTTATAAAAATAAATATTTAATTAATTATTTATTTATTATCATAATCAGTAGGTTAATTTAAATATAACATTATTATTTAAATCAATATAAATTTATATTTATATTTACTTGTTATTATAATTGATAGGTATTAATTAATTATTATATTAATTATTTATTTTTTATTTTTTATTATTTTAGTAATTATTATTATTATTTTATTTTAATTTTACTCACTTTTGTCCCTCTTCCCATATAAGATGATATTGTTCTCACATGATTACTTGACTCTTCTCCGTCTTGTGAACCCATCTCTATGAGATCAGCTCCACCTTTAATAGCACATGAAGGCACATTTCCCAAATTATGAGGAGTTTAATGTGATGTAGTGGTTAGCAGTGACTCATAGTTGAGCCGCAATGGTTCTTCTCCACTAGTGTGGGATATGATTCATCTGATATGTGGTTACAAAACCTCTTAAATGATGACAACATAATGATTTTAGGGTTTCTAATCTCATCCTCAGTGTCGGATTTAACCAAAGGTCAAAGATGGTTTTTTTTAACCTTATTCTTCCTCATAGGGTTGTAGATGGGATCCTAAAATCTAGTGATGTTTTTTTTGGAATAGTGATGTGTCATGGTGAGATGGTTATTGATTAGTTTATACTGGCGGTGGTTTAATGGCGTTGGATGTAGTTGATGAGTATTGCATTTACTGTTGGTAAAGAGCAATTTATCAATTCTAGATGTTAAATGTTGATGTATTTTTAATAAAGGCTTTAGGTGATTGTGAGTGGTGACATTAGTGGTGGAAAAAAAATAATTTACTTGTGACAACAGTGGATGATGAAATTTATAAAAGGGCACGAGTCATAGTTGGTTTTCAAAATTTGGGTGGATTTTTTGGCCATGTAAATGAGAGAGCTACCTTTTATAGATTTACAATGGTGGGTAATATATAGACATTCCAATTTTTGGGAGTCACCATTAGTGTAAAAGTGATAAGTTATCGGGTCATGGTTCATGATGTTGGTGAGGACTTATGGAAACTTTTTCAGAAATTAATAAAATAAAAAATTATATTTAAAATCAAAATTAGTAATTTTAAGAATAAATGAAATTAAAATTTAATATCAAACCAAATTATTTAAATCAGAGAATTGTAAATTTAAATATTAATTAATTAATATTTAAATAAACTGAATAATTAATAAATAAAAAATATAAAAATTGAAAAATATGAACTAAAATTATATAAAAAACCGACTATCATTATTAATAAGTGAAAATAAATAATTTATCCTTTAATGTAAAAATTAAATTTAATCATTCAATTTTAAGAATTAAATTATTTTTTGAGATCAAACTTGATAATAAAAATAATCAATTATAAATTAATGAATATTAAAATAACATAATTTTATTAATATTTTAGAGAATTATATATTAATATAATGATAAAATATTTAATTCGACAAATAAATCAAAAAACATAAAATTAGTTTTATTAAATAAAATTAGAAATAAATTATACTGACAAAAAATATAAAAAGATTTAAAATTATTAAAAAGAAATAATATAAAAAAACATAAAATTTGATAAATTAGTAAATTTTAAAACTAAGATACAATATTTGAATTACTTGATAATAAATTAACAACCATTTAATTAAATCATAAAAAACATAAAAAAATATGTGGAGAACCCATATATTTTATGTCCATATAAAATTAAACGACACTTATAAATTGATTTTCATCAAATGATTCCATGTTTTTTTGAAATAGAATCATGTTTTTTAAACATTTATCTCTCAAAAAATCATCAAGATATGTAAGAACAAGGTGGAACATAAATTGAGAGTCTGAATTTTTAAATTAAGAGGTTATTCCAAAATTCAAATACTGACATGAAAATTAAGGATATGTGGAATAATTCAATACAGAGGATTTTATGCCTTACATATAAAGCCACTTATTGACTTCTTTTAAATAAATTACATGTTCTCATTATAAGAGATATAACATGGAACATATAATTAGAAAGAAATCATAACCAAATGCTCCCTCTACATTGAAATTATACTAGCTCCAATAATTATTGTTTTAAATCATTTCTCCTTGAATCCCTTCCTTAATGAAGCTTATATGATTTTAATACCATTCAATTGTCCATTTATTCATCTGGTGTTCAAAATTCCCATCACCTTAATGAACTCATTTGGTAAAAATATTCGCTTTATCATTATTGTTATTATTTAAATTTTTACAATTAATGTATCATGTTAAAGGATCTATACAGATATTTTCATTTGAAATGTACAATTTTCTAACACACACACACACACATTCTACCATGTATTATAAATGACCACCAAGGATTCCCAATTTTCCAGTTCACCCAATTTATAATTGAATTATAAGAATACCATTTATGGTATATCCCATAGGAGATTAATTTATTAAAATTAAATTAAAATTATTCCCCTATTTTCAATATCATATTTTTATCTTAATAAAGTTATGATAACAAATCCACATATTTCTAACCTATATAGCATTTAATTACAGTCTTAATACAAAAATTCATAAAAGCAGCTATTGTCCTTACTCACCTGTCATTCATTATCAATCATTTTATAATCAACACAACCATAAACCATGAGTATGTTATTATCGTTATGGAATGGCATGTTACATGTGTATAATGAATCATATAAAAAAATATTTTGAATTAATTTAAAGAAATAACTCATCATATTTTTTACAAAAAAAATTAATGGTATGAGTTATTTTATGATCGTACATTAAATAAATGATTAGTTTTGAATAAAAAGTCCCTCTCCCATGCAAATAAAACTCAAAAAGACACAAAATAAATTAAATGATTGAGAAAAATAATTTTACTTTGAGAGGTCTATTTTTGAATAAAAAGTCCCTCTCCTCAAATCTATTGATAAAATTTTTTCAATTATGACCAGATAGTAGCATGTGAATATTGAAAACATAGTGAAAAATTATGTACTAATATATAAAAAATTCATTCCAGTTAGATTTTCAGTTGAAGAGAAAAATTTATTCTAAACACCCTCTAAAATCATCCCCATCCACTAAATAATTCGACTCTATAGACCCACTCCGCCACACATAATTTCAATTTGTGAATAATTTTTACATCAATGAATTTGAAATATCCAACAACAAATCAATATTAAATGTTGTTTCCTAAAGTAGTAAGTCTTCTAGACAGTTATAATGAAAACAGAAAAATGATGAAGAAATAAAAAAACCTATAATTAAGGAGGAATTATCGTTATAATCAGTACAACATTATTTTCTCCATCTTTGATGATTTCAATCATCAAAATATTTTTATTTCAATTTCTACATAATGAGATATATTATATTAATAAATCCACATATGATACTTTATTTCAATAAATATTAAAATATATGAGATTTGGTATTTTTATCTGGTGATGCCGCAATATGAAACTTATTTTTCTTATAGATCAAATGAGAAATATTCTCTTCTGTTAACACCTTAGTAATATCTTTCAAAATGAAACTTGAACAAGAAGTATATGAAAATATTACTTGTAGAAATATAGAAATAAAATAACAAGCACTGTAAAAATACATTTAATTATAATTTAGAGCTAATTAAAAATACACATGTGTTGAAGTCAATGAATCAGTAGATTTTAGGTTTTAAATTGAAATTTAATTATTCAAAAAATAGAAATGATAATAAATTTATTAAATTTTCAAATATTGTTTATTAAAAGAAATTAAATCTTGGGTTTCCTCATATTCAATGCTAGTTTAATGTTCTCTAACTAGAATCTCATAAAAATCAATCAATGGTTAATAGGTTGATGTGGTATCCTATGTATAAACTAGAATATGTTGAAGAAAAATATGTATTTAATAGAAAAATGAATGGAATGATAAACCAAAAATAAAATATTTGAATCCATTCAAACATAAAAATGTCCCCATGAAACACCCTTTACAATTAATGATATGATATATAGATTATTAATTATAGAGAAGATAAATAAACCAAAAAAATCCACTTTATTAGTGGTTTAATGATAATGAATCTCAGTTTTAAAATTATAAAATCCCCATAAATCTATTAAAAAACATTTAAAGGCGTATAAAATGAATCATAATGATCACACTTAGCAGTTGAGTATTCTAGTTTTTAAATTGACTCATATGTAAAAAAATTGAATTTTTGTGAAGGGATAGTTGTAAAACATGTCATTATAGAGGATTAAAATTATATATAAATCTTATAAAATCATTAATTGTTTTGGAAATAAAAAAATATTGGGAGCTACGGGATGAGATATATAATTAGGTTCATAAAGAGTGGTTTTAAGAGAAACATGAAAAATTTAAAACTTATCAATAAAAATTTCTTCCTCTCCCAATTTACTAAAAATTCCTGAAAATTATTTCAAACAAAAATCAATTTAGAAATTAATGAAAATTCATTGTAGATTGAAAAAAATTTATCTAAAAACTCAAGTTTCACCATGTCAAAAACTCGTTCAAATGAACCTCATTAAAAATTAAAAAATTATCAGCAATAACTATGAAAAAACTAACTATAGTGAAACATTAAATAGTGTATTCAAACATTTCGTGAATTTATAATTAAATAATATCATTATAAAAATTAGTTTTTATTTTTTCAATCTATATTATTGGTGATAAAATTTTATTTTTTCTTTATAAAATTTGAATTTTAGAATTTTTAAATTTAAACAATTTTCCTTTGGTTGGTGACCATTGTTATCCATTACTCTAGGATAACCAATTGAATGGTATATATTAAACAAGAAATTAGATGAAAAATGAAAAAAAAAAATCATTCTAAAAAACATAAAACATGAATTTTATCAACATACTACATTTGAAAAATTATTTGGTTCACAATTTTAAAAGAATAAAAGTTACATTTATTAATAGTTTCAAAGTTATTTCATTTAGTAATTTTATATTATTGTCCACTTTAATAATATCCCCAATATATAATTTAGGTTAATTAATGATTTTAGACATTATAAGTGAGGTATATTTAACTTTCAAGAACTCATTATTCATTTTTTCCTCAACTAGAGTAATATAATTTTCATAATACCCATAAAAATGAATTTTGATTAAGCATGGAATCATGAAAAGAATAAGGAATTATTCCTCAATTTTTTTATTTAGTTATCAAATAATTCTAAATCAAATTCATCTTTTTTATTAATTGGATAATCAGAATTGAATTCTTTATTTAGAGAGTAAGTTATTTTCCCATTTTTCTAGTATTTAAAATTTTATTCTATACTAATAGTGGATTTATTATTCATAATTTCAACCAAATTACCCTTGTACATTCAATATTAGAAGTTCGCAATCCTCATCCTTATTCACATATCTATTATTATGGATGTTATTTTAATTTTTTTATAATTATATTACAATTCACACTCTCAATTGAGGTTTTTTGAATTTGTTATTCAGAAATTTTATATTTAATTTCATATCCTTGGTCTAGCCTATATTTAATCCTAGCATCATGCATACAAAAAACTGTTAAAATTGTGCTAGAATGTTTGGTTTGGGATCAAAAAAAAAATTGATTTATTTTATAGTAACCAATTTTTTGTTGATGAATATAGGCACAATTATATAAAGTGTGATCATGAAAAGTAAAAGTTATATAGTAAAGATCTACAGTTTACATCTAGCCATAAAATTCATCCATAACATTTAAGATATCATTATGTATTTAAAACAAAAAGTTGATCAAAATGACCCAATTAATCAAATTAAACACACACATTTAATTTAATACAATTGAATATATATATTAGGCTCATGAAGTAGGTTCTATAGAATATTTTTTTAGGAAATAAATTTTTTCAAAAATATGTTTTTAAAATTTTTAAATTTTATGAAATATATTCAAATGAATCCTTCACAAAAAATGTATCCAAAAATATAAAATAAACATATTCGATCAATGACAATGTTTAATGATTTATGTATCATATTTACTACATTATTGTTTTCCATATGCTCGAACAAATATAGATGGTAGGGAAACATGAATTATCAGTCATAAATTTATTAAAAGTAGTGGATGGATTTTTTTAATAAAATGTTTTTATGATGATGAAACATTTATTTTTTATAGAAATTGGATGGTATTATAGATATGTTTAATGATAAGGAAAATAATTAATTCAAAAACTAGGAATAAATATTAAGAAAAACAATTAAATTGGTATGATTCGGGAAATTATCACTTCATGCTTTAAAATGATATATTCTACATCGAATGTTAATTTATTGTTCTCCCTTAAAAATAAATATGGATCAATGATTCTCATGAGGATATCAAACACACAAAAAGAATAAATCATAATGTTAACCCCTACATGAATCATCAAACTACAATGGGGATTGAAAATATATCCATGGATCAAAACTCCCCATAATATTCCCGGTTTATTATATTTATGTTTATAGTAATTAATTGATGATAATTATCAAAAAATTATAATATGTTTTAACTAAAGAAAAAATGGGAAAATTTTATAAGTGAAATCATAACCCATATCACCTATATATTTTGATATTTTAGAAAATGAATTAAAGATAAACAAACTAACCTAATATACAATTATTTAAAATCCCCTAGAAAAAATAATTTACCCAATAATGATGTTAAATAAATAATTAACATTTCAATTAAAATCGATGTAAATAAAGAAAAATAGGGGAAAAATGATCTCCCAAAAATTTCAATTGTAATCCATTATATTAGAGATCTATTTTTTATGTCTCTACATCTCTCTTAATTTCTCTCTTGAATATGTAAGATGTGAATGTATAAGATCCCATCATTTATGGATTCTTCCTGAATTTGAATAATTTTTTGTTATTATTTGGTCAACTAAATAACACTCACACATCTTTATCTTCTATCAAGACTATGAACATGTGGTTGTCTTTTCTTTCATGCTTGTTATGTTAGCAATATGATTCTAATTGAATGCTACCTGTGGCTAGTGAATATGAAATAGATAAATTTAAGACTGGGTTCTAAAAAATGAAATATATAATAAATTAACTATTTGACATCATAATTAATATTTAACAATAATAATTTCAAATTTACATATTTCATTAATTGTTAATACAGTTATTTTAATAATATAAATATTAAATTATTTTGTGAAATAATTTGTATTAAATTATAATTATTTGTTATTATAATTTATATTAATTTAGAAATTATTATTTTAATAAAATTTTATTATATTTTTTTTTATTTCATACATCATTATAATTATTTTATTATAATTTTACTCTATTTTATCTCAATTCCCATGGTAGAGGGTCTGGTTCTCCCATGAAGTTTTGTCTCTCATCCTTTATATAATCTCTATGTTGGTTGCTCGACTACTCTTTTAGCCACACAACGATGGTGTATCACCTAGATCTGGTGGAGGTAGCAGTGCTCTAGGGGCTGGCAGTGACTCATAGAAATCCTTTAGTGGTTATTCTCCACTAGTGATGTCTCAATTTCATCATATATGTAGTGACACAAGCTCTACAATGAATAAGAATTTATTATTTTATGGTTTCCAATATCCTCCACAGTATTGACTTGTATTGAGCATTGAATATGGTTTTCAGAACCTTGATCGACATTTGATTTCTATAGATAGGAATCTTTAGAAGATATGACGTTCATTCATAATGTTGATGGATCTAGGTGTGAGAGTGAGTGATTTGGTGAAGCTAGTAATGAATTAATATTATTAGAGCTATGTGATCATTAATAATTTTCTACTAGCATATAGTGGGTTTTTTTATGGTGGGGACATTTTGAGTTATTGTTGGAAGATGGAAGAGGCGATGATGAGTGGTTACGTTTGTGTTATCAACAGTTGTGGGTATTGATCAAAATAGTGGATGAAGGAAATTCAGCATAGGTATTTGGCTATAATTAGGTTCTTAATAGTGGTTAGATTTTGTTCTAATGTAAATGTACCATGTACAGTAAGAATTCCCCCCCTGATGATAAATCATAAGTGTTTTCCTTTTATTGGCATCACTATTGGCGTGCCAATGATGATTCATCTTGCAGTGGTTCATAAATATGGAGTAAAATTGCTATTTCTAATGAAAACTAAAAAAATTTAATTTTTTTTAATTAAATAAATAAATATTTAAAAACTAAATCAATAAAATAAATAAATAATCTTAAATTGAAATTTCAATTAAGAAAAATTTAAAATAATTGAATAATTAATAAAATTAAAATATAAAACTATATATTAAAAACATAACTTAAATTTAAAATTGGCTAAGATTAGAAAGTCTAGAAAGTAAATAATTTTAAATTAGAAGTATTAAATAAATTAAAACATTAAATTTAAATAATTAATTTATATGTTTATATAAAATAATATAATAAAATTTCTCAAAGTGAAATTAATCTATAATAATATACATAAATTAAATTAATGCTTCACATATTTAAATATAAATATAATGAGAAAATACATATATTCAAAGAATAAAAAATAAAAACCAAAACATAAATGTAATATTTTTATATAAATTTTTATATAATATATAATGAAAAACTAAATAAATGGAACCAAATAATTGAATGAAAAAAGTAAAAAAACCAACACATAAATTGATATATTAGTAAATCTAGAAACTAAAAAACAAATGATTAATAATATAACAATAAAGTCATAATTAGTTCATTAAATCAACAAAAACTAATTAAAACTGTGTAAAACCATGAGATTTTAATGAAAAATGTAATCTTATAATGATGGTTTGCAATCAGTTAGTCCACTGTACTCATTAACTATGATTTCATATTCAATTTGGTTGAAGATGATAATGATCTAGGTAATTAAATTAGTATAATATAATATAAGTATATTTTATATAATTTGTAAGTTATATATTCCTAGATTAATACGAATTTAATATGGTTGGGGAATAAATCACATAAAACACCCTAGTCTGTTTGTTATTAATTTAACAGGTAACCTCATTTTGTTTACACCACAATTATTAATAGGTTGGATTCATGAAGAGAATAAATTGTTCTAGACGAGATGAAGGAATTGATGAGGATATTTTTTTAGGTATTGGTGAATACATTGTTTTTTGGATGTTGGAATGTATCCGGATAGTGGGTAACTTTTTATTGGTAACGTTAGTGACACACTTGTAATTATCCAAAGAAAAATGGTATACCAACATTTTTCAAATAAAAAATAGATGAAAAAGATTTATTTTTTAATAGATAATATTTAAGGTAATCACATGACTACAAAATTAATTTTTATGTTTTCTTTTATTTTTAACATATATATTTTTTTCTAACCCTTATGTAAACATGATTTTTACCATATATACATTAAATAAATTTTCCTATCTATACTGTTTATTATATAAAATATTATGTTGACCTTATTATATTATTTTAATTATGTTATCATCAATATTTTCATTTTTGATCAAGGTACAAACAGAATGTACAATGTAAAAATTACAAAGTACAATGTTAAAAAGGAAACAGGCTAGGGGGCCTAAAGTAATGAAGACTAAGGGAGTCCCATAAGATCAAATTACCCCCTCAGGATTAAAGAGATAAATGACGAATAAACAAGATACATTGGAGCCTTGGAAAGCTAAAGAGGTGAGATAATCCGATACATTGTTTCTCTCATGCCAAGTATGGGTTATCATTTTATTTTATTAAGGAGGACCTTTCATCTTCTGATGATATAATAGATTGTCCATGGAATAGAGCCTTTACTGTGTATGTAATCATGATTGACCATTGAATCTATTTCCACATGGGAGAGGGAGATATTTTGCTGAGCGCAGAGGTTGAACCCCAGTAAGACAACA
This sequence comes from Viscum album, assembly GCA_963277665.1. NCBI lineage: Eukaryota > Viridiplantae > Streptophyta > Magnoliopsida > Santalales > Viscaceae > Viscum > Viscum album. The sequence goes on along the minus strand of OY728126.1, from coordinate 1,310,962,813 downwards.
TTTTCCTCTTCTAGTAAGGATGTGACACTGTTGTAGTGTTTAGTTAAGGCTACAGACACACTTCCACTGTGATTGTGGACAACCCCTCAACCTCGCATGTCCCCCAAAATGAAGGATCCAGTTTTTTTGAGCTTGAGGCCAAGTCTTTGGGGATAAAATCACACCCAGTGTCCCTGTGTAGGAATGTTGGATGGCGAGAGAGCCTGAATCATGTGAAGAGAAGGTTATTCCTTCTAGTTAATTAGGAATGACACCATGTCAACCATTAGACTCTTTGTCATCACAATAATGGACCTCCCTATTGAATTGCTCCCCTCATATCTTGCCCATATTCGGGCCTTCCATAGGGTCCTAAAACTAACACTAATAGTCATGGTTCTTGATATTATTTCTAGGCCTTTTTCATATACTACCTCAAACCACAGGTCCAAGAAAGAAGTATCATACAACTCCCTAGAAGAATATACAGTAATCCCACAAAAAGAAATCCCCACTGCATGTGCCCACTCCCCTTTAAAGATGATATGAGTCTTATTTTCCACCCTTCCCCACTTACAACATTGGCATCTGGAAGGTTGCTGGATGTCCACGCTTTTGACATTTTCATCATAAGGTATAGCCTTGTTCCAAATCCTCCAAATGATAAAGTTGTATTTCATGGGAATTATAGAGTATCATATCATGTCTTTCCATCCATCCCATTGATGAGGAGTGCAGGACATCCTGTGAAAATCTTTTGAGTTAAACATACCTGATTTAGAGTGTGTGAAAACACATATGTATTGGTATGAATTAGTGATGATTGAAGAAAATATCCCATGTTAATTGTTTTCTTGTACCAACATTATTAACAGCGGGTGGAGACTCACCACTTTAATGAAGATGTTAGGAGCTAGGAAGCCTAGATAACTGATCTCTTTGCCAACCTTGTTGTTGTACTAGAATGATATATTTCCCTCCCCTACATTCTATTTCATGTTCCAGAAGAGGTTTGGTATGATGTTGTTGATCTTGGACTAGATGTGAGGGGCATAAACAGAGGCAGCGACCACATTACCTCCACTGTTACGGGACATCAACATTCCATAGAGGGCGTGTTCTTCCATAGTTTCTCAAGCATGTTTTGTGTGTATGCAGTCGATCATGATAGATATGCTCTTGAAGTTAAGCCCCTCATCATGTATAGGTCTTTCCATGTTGTCCCCTGAAACCCATTTTATTTTAATATCCATGAGAGAATCCCATATAAATCTTGCGAGAATTTCATCAATGGACATGATAACGCCCTTTAGTACATTATTTGAGGCCAGAGTATAGATCGGTTTGGCTGACAGGATGCTGTTAAGTAAGGAAATACTTACCCCAAAAGATATGAAATGATTCTTCCATTTGAGGAGTCGGCTTGTGATCCTTCTCACCACATGGTCGATGTCTCGTATGCGCATTATTCATGGGGAGATGGGAGTGCCAAGATACTTTATATGAAATGTAACTCGTTGCATGCCTATTCTCTGACCCAAATCATCAGGCCTATTAGGATCACATATGTTTATTATATAGAAACTACTATTCTCTTTGTTATTGACTTTTCTTCTCTAGCGGTAATACTCTTCCAATACCCTAATTGTACCACAGATGGATGTCTTGCTCTCATTCGTGAAAATAAGTGAGTCATCAGCAAATAATAGATGGTAAATAGAGGTAAGGTTTGAAATCCCTCAGTAGGGGACAATGTCCCCATTGTATATTCCATTGTTGATCATGAAACTAAGATTACTACATCAATTAAACTTAAACATACATATATAATGAAAAATAGGTTTTCAAAGGATAAAATGTTCTAAAGTGTAAAATGTTTTTTTTATAAAAAATCAATAAGAAATGTATTTCAATGACCTAAATTTTAATAATATATATATAATTGAACTATTATAATTTTTTAATTTCATATTAAAAAAGAATTAATAATTTTTTTTGAATGAGAATAGAGGTTTTAAATAAAAACAGTGTTTTAACTATTTACTAAAAACTTTATAATTTCAGAAACATCGTTGAATAATAATATAATATGTTGTGTACATTATGATTAAAAATATTCTACAAATTCAATAAAAAATATTTTCAAACAATTTGAAAAAATATATCATTAAAATTATAGTTCAAAATGTACTAATTTTTTTTTAGGAAAAATATGGATTAATTTTTTTCTCTCATATAAAAACAATTATGTTGATTTATAAAAATTTTATTGAATATAAGATATATTTATTTAAATATAATAGACAACGAAGAGTTATTTATTTAATTATTTAAGTAAAAAAAATATTTATGTGTAAATATAGGTTTCTTGAAAAAGAACTCGTTTATCTTCAAAATAGAATTAATCATCTTTTATAAATATTTTGGTATGAAATATATATATTAATATAAAATTCAAAATAATATTTTCCCATAATATTTTAAATTATATTCATACTCTATATTCTATTGGAAAAGAGATAACTATCTTATTAAATAATAATGTTTTAATAGTATGTCTTATTGCTTTAAAACTCAATGTTTGGTGTCATGCAAACTAAATTCAATGTTGAATGCATTACATGGAAAAATAAATGTTTAATGTAATTTAATATAAACTAAGTGTATCATGTAAGAAAAAACATACTAGATGTTTCGTGTAATGAAAAATATCATAAATAATAAATTTATTTTTATAAAAAATTATTCTAGAATTGACGAGGTGTAAAAGATTCCATTAATAACTCGGCATCCAATTGTCAACATATACCATAAATATTTTTGGAAGATGGATATTCAAAACCTAGGATTATTTTACTACATATTTATGATGCCGTAAATAAATCATCTATCTACACCACTGATCTAAGTGTGGGAACATGATTTGGAAACGACTGGTAAACTTTAGTTCCCTCAAAACATATAAATATAGGCAAGTTCTAAAACATATGGAATATTAAAAAATCTACATGCCTAAAAATTATTTGTAACCATAACAGGATATAATAATAGTCTCTCCTCAAACCAAGGTGAAACCTTCCAAACACTGGTTGGAGTTTCTGTCACAAAAAATTATCCAAATGAATCACACACATATATATATACTAACATAAAAAAATGTTATATTAAAATTATCATATATATTCATTATATATCATTTTTACCACACTTTTTTGGTTCAAGAAAATTTATTTATGTAATTTAAGTATATATAATGGAAATATTATGGTTTTAGAATTTTAGTAGTCATTTATCATGTTTTAGAGGCCTATATGGGGGTGCATGGTTTTCAAAATATGATTAGAAACCATCCAACACATCCATGAAACCATAAACGACTAATAAGGTTTCAATAGATTACCACAAAATTTGTGAAAATCATGAAACTATCCATCTTGAATTATTTAATGTGGTACAATGGGTTCTAAATTCGATTTTGACCTATTTAGATAATCGTACGAGCCAACCATGAATTTTTTTGTTTGATGTAGTGTCTTTTATATAGAAAGCACATTATTTTCCAAATCATTCACCTAAACCTTGATCTGTTAAAATTGGTTCTAAAAGTCTTTTATGTAAGATTTTAAAGACATAAAAACTCATTTTCCCTCTAAATTATCCACAAAATGGTTCACTCTTTGTCCTATTTCTAGATAGATTATTCCATTTTAATCAAGAGTAATTAGTAAGAGAATTAATATATGGTAAATCCAGGATTAATTCATTAGTGTTCGTTCACCATCATTTTCCACATATCACATCTTCTTACCTCTCATATAATTGTGTCTGTAACCTTCTGTGGATAGATACATGATGTTTTTGTCAAACTTTTTGAGTTATGATTGTTTAATATAATGGAACTAGATGTATGGGAAGATTTAAAATTTTTATAGTAGGTTTTAATGTTATTGTGTTATTTATTGTTTTAACGAAATTTTTGACCAGTAGGTAGATTCTCCGTCGAAATCTATTCTTTAGAATATTTATGATTTATTTCAATTTCATTAAATTGAATGAATATTTTTAGGAAATCATGGTGTTATTTGGTGGAATTGTTCTTAAAAATTATAGTTTTTGAAGTCATCTGAGTTGGAATATTTTTTGGAAATGAATTATTTTTAATTTGCAAGTGGTTATTTTAAAATTATTCATGGATAAAAAAGTAAATTATTTTCTAAAATTATATTATTGGTATATATTGAAATGATTTTGTAAAAATCATTATGCATTAGATGAAAGGGGTGGGTATTATTTGTGAAGTAACACGATCAAAGTGTATGTATGGGAAAGAATATCCTCGGTCAATGGTAAAACCTAGGGTATGGGTGTGTCTATTTATTGTGTGTCTATGGATATTGAATATTATATTAAAAATAAAAAATTTATAAATTTATTAAAGGATTTATTGACGTTTTCCAAAATAATGCTTTTAGTAGCCTAAGGATTCTACCCTTCTAAAAATAGAGCAATGGAATTTTTATAAACTGTATTCATTATGTGAACTATTTTTTAAATTTTTTGGCAATTTCAATCCTTATGGATTGATTTGGAATGTCATTGTGGAAACCATATTGTTTATTATAGTCACCCTAGTTTGGTTACTATGGTGAATTTGAAGATGTTATTTTTGGAGAGTGAAGTAAAAGATTGGAATATTTGTTCTCCAGAAATGCCTCATGATACCTTGGGATGGGAATGTTGTTTTGGAGGATGGATTAGTGTATTGAGTTTGATAATTTGATATATTTAATTTTATTTTGTTTTTTTTCTTGGTTTCTCCTTTGAACAGAGCTTTTATCTTCTTGTTGGGTTTTGTAATATACTGGGTTTCTTAGTCAAACATCAGAAAGATGGTTTATTGTTCCTAGTTATCCTTCTATTTCTCTTTATAATAAAAGGAAAAATATTGCTAAATTAATTTTTAATCCCTTGGAATTTATTTACATGAATTTCTATCTTGGGGAAGTCACATAAGGACAGAAGCACATATGCCTCTTCCCTAGGCAATGGGTGTGGGGGAGACACTAAAAATGGACTCATATGGTTCATTCATGGAGTTACAAACTAAATAATGTTTTTTCTTTGAGTTCAGACCATCAAAATGAATATAATTGTTAGAAAATAAAATGTGGAGGATAATAAGACATATCAAACCACTTTATGCTCAACATCACATTAACAATGATTTTTTGGTACATGTGTCTTTGGATACACTATTAGGAGTTGTAATATAATTTCATGTGTTTAGAAAATTTGAAGAGAAAAACATTTATTGATAATAATAAATTCACACTAGGAGTCCATAATAATTTTTATTTATGATTTTTTAATCGGTGAGAATAGTTAAATTGTTAAAATTTTTTAAAATGGTTTTATTTAAAAAAAAATCATTGTTATGTTTTCCAAACTCGTTTGAGAAAAGAAATTATGGAATTTTTGAAATACTTATTATAATATGTGATATGTGGTAAATATTAAATTTCTAAGGATGCGGTTTCTATAGAGTTATACTATGTGGAATTTTATTTTGGTGATAGTACATTAAACCAGATTAGAATTATAGGAAACAACTGAAAGAGGATTCTCATAATGTGGTTTCACCTTAGCCATAGATGAACCAAAACGTTGTCCAACATATTTTGTAGGAATTTAAATCCATCTATAGAGGGAACAAATATATTGATACAAGGATTTTGGATTATTTTTTCCAAATATAAAACCATAATCCTACCATCATTTAAGGTGATTTACAACTAGAAAATGTCTAAGTGTAAAAAATATGACAATTTAAGCGAAGATTGAAATGGAATGCCATCTCAAATTATATTGAAGATGTATAAATACATGATAAAATATCTTTTATGTAAATGATGTGATTTGTAAGATGAGACAAAATTTTACTATGGCATGAAATAAGTGCATTTTGAACAATTTTCTTATAAAAAATTTATATCATTATGATTTTTGGATTTAGTTGAAAACAATAATCATTAGTTTGAAGAAATAAATACTCACAATGAATGAGTTCACATCTAAATTCAATTGTTTAGTCTTACTTTCACATGAAGATAATGTATTTTTGTCTTCAAGGTTATTTTTTTTTGAATGAAGGTAAAGGCGAGAAATTCAATAAAATATTTTTAATCTATTAATATCTGATTATAAAGAAATTGTAAATAGGAAAAAAGTTGTAGAAAGAGAAATATTTAGAAACATGGTTTAAGAGAGAATGTTGATACCTATGAGTACATATGGTAAATCTATTTAGGGTAAAAATATGATATGTCACACATATTAGGAAAGATAATGTATGAATCTGAATCAGATTTTGGGATCAGTGATTCGTCCTCCAAAACTAAAGTGAGAACGTAATTTTTTAATGATTTTCTCTAAATCAGATGAAGTTGGGTTTCATAGAACCAAATATATCATGTAACAACTAGAAATAAATCTTGAATCTTCAGCAATGTTGTTGAAATGTCCTATGTTCTATTTCTAGGGACACATTTCATACTTCTTAATAATCATATTCTTCAATGGGATTACTGAAGAAGAATAATTTGTATGCCAAAGAGGTTGTACCAAAGTGGAACAAGATCCGGCTTGGCAACCAAAAGATCCAGAATCGAATATGGGTAGGGAAAAATTTCTCGGTTACTATAAAAGAACTATAGTAGGTCACTTTAGTAGTATTTTAGATGTGGAAGAACTACTGGAATGGTGACATTGTAGTGGTAGAGGCACTGTAGCAGGAATTGTAGCGATGATGTAACTATTGTAGGTACTATAGCATCATATGTACTGTAGAAGAACTATTTACCAAAGGTTCTATTGGGATAAAAATGGGCTTTCAAGCCTGGTATTCAGGCCACATGGCCTTGGGCCTTTGGGCTATGTAATGGTTCTCCCTATACCCGGTCAAAAAAATAGTTCTTGGCTTTAATATTAAAAAGGAGGCTTTAGCCCCAACCATTTAAAAAATAATTCTCATCACCCAAACCATGATATCCATAGAGATTATATAAATTCCATGAATCCTGAATAGTAAAAAATCAAATAATAAGAAATATCAAATTTCAATGATTAATAAATTTTATTGATTAAAAATAATTATTAGCAATTATCAAACTGGATCCTCAATGATGAGAAGTACAATTATTCATAAATATACCCTTATTATATCCTTAGTCTGAGATGGGTGTTTCCAATTCATTTATTTATCTTCATTTGGTTGATCTTATGGTTTTTTATTTTGTGATGATTCCTTATATTTTGGAACTTCAATATCAAATTAATAGAAGTGATTTTTGAGGTATTATGTGAAAAAAAATTTCTTTTACTATAGATGGTGCTGATTTGATTTTGGATTTCAATGGGAAATATATATATTCATATGAATTAATCTTATATATGAAGTTCTTGAAAAAGTTCAATTCCGAGCTTAACTATTATTACTAACAAATTTTGTTAAAATTGTTGAAGGAATCTAGAATTAGTTTTGAGGAGATATAATTGTGAAGGTATATGGATTGGGATTGTTGGAACCAAAGGTCTGAACTATCTCATATAGTTTTTCAAAATTTTCATTAGAATCTATGGATGTGATCTTGGATTGTTTTTTTCACAAACTTTTTTTTGTCATTTTCATTATGTTTATCAACCCAAAAGGGAAGTGGTGTTTACGATTGATCTCATATGAGGGACCAGTCAAATATCATTTTCATTTTATCAGATGAATCCAATTGAATATTGGTAATTTAATATCTATTTGGAAGAGTTTTAAATAAAATGGTTCATTTGACCTAGTATTTATCAATAGTCATCACAATAATTGTGTGTGAAAAAGGGGGGTGGAACTCTAAGGATTGGTGTTGATTATCATATGAATAATCAATATATGTTAATGATTCAATATCCTCTACCATGAATTAATGAACTGTTTGATAACTTAATGGGATCATACATGTTCTCTATAATTTTGTTTTATTCAAGAAATATCCAATTTTGTGTTCTAAAGGATTATATTTTTATGTTATCTCGATTTTTTTGTGTTGGTGTTTTTAGATGACATAATGGTGTATTGAAGGATAAATTTTGAGCATAAAAATCATGTAGAGATAATGTTGGGTGCCTTGTGGGATCATCATCTTTATGAAAAACATACAAGGTATGATTTTTGGATACCATATATACATTTAGGTGGACATGTTTTCTCGAAAAATTGTCTTCATCTAGATATAGAAATGAGATTGGTTGTGAAATATTGGTAACCTCCAATATATTTCATTATGATCATCATTTTTCGGGATCTAGTGGCTTAATAATGATTCTATGTTCCTGAGAATGCAAGGATATATTCATGAAAATTCAATGATTCTTCCCCATTCTCCAACTTCACGAATCCCAATTTACTTCCTCCTTTTCCTCAAGTTCCTCTTGGACTGAATGTTTCAGATTTTCTCGAGGGTAACCCTAACCTCCAGTTATCAGGCACAGAGTTCTCAAAAACCTTGTTTCTTCTAAAGAACACATTAATTGGTAGGTTGTTTTAGCGGTGACCGTCAGTGGATTCGTTCGATCGGCATGTCCACGACGCTTGGGATTTGCAGGACTGGGCGGCAGTGGGTCTGTTGGATAGTGGAAACATTATGAAATGATTCTCCTTGGAGGCTGCCCACTTCAAGGCATGGTCAAGTGCTACTCGTAACTTCAATGAATTTCGATTTTTCTTTTCTGATGGTCCTTCGATTTGAATATGAAACGTGATCCTTCAACTATAGCGACTTGGGTATGTTTCAAAAAAACTTCCCCTTCCATTTTAAAATCCTTCGGTTATGCATATGGTATGAAATTTTCTTGGAAGGTACATGTGCTCAGATAGTAGAACATAAGCTCTCTGTCACCCAATAAATCCACGAGTCTGCGTCGAAGTGGATGTTTCATGGGTATGATGAGAATATGTCTGGATCACTGTGGGTGAGGACTACCACTGCAAACAGAGGGTGGTATATGAAAACTGGACTGATTTCTGTTCTGGATGTAGTCGATTGGGTCACTCGCTGGTCGTCTGTCATAGGGGGTCTCAGTGCACTTGGAGGAGGGGCAGATTCTACCGGAAGGAATATGGCGGACATGTAACGGGAGAGACGTTCAAAGGGAAGTCTACCATGGAGGAAGGAAGTATGGGTGGGGGTGATCCTTCTGGACGTTTGTAATTGGAGGAGGTAGCACTTATCAGTTCAGCTATATGTGAGGGGGTGTTTGTGGTACGGTCCAGTTGACCTTATTATTCTCGGTCTCCTATGAATAAGAATTTGGTGCCTTGGAGCAATTTATCCGTCGCTGATGTGTTCAATAGATTGAGGTGGGACCTGAATCGTTTTGCAATAGAACTTGGTATGGAGAAGTGTAGTCTGGTGCAACAAGACTTTTTTAGTGAGTAATTTCAAGAGTCTGGAAGCCAGGAGGCTTTGGTGCAGATGGCTGATAGGGGGAAGGATGATCTGGCCAAGCCAATAGGGCTGGTAAGTGGTTTTTTACAGAAGGGGTTGCAGGGGCCTTCTTTGGAGGAGGGCTGGTGATCGGGTAAGGGGAAGATAGGGGGCCTGCTTCCCGACCTCAGCTCTTAATCCCCCTGAATAAAAAATTTGAGAGGCTTACTATAATAGAACTGAGTACTTCCCTAAACTACTCACTGGATGCAGTTCTTGGATGTGAGAATGGGTTCAAGGAAGATGAGAACTGCCATTCGGCAGATGAAACACCGAACCAGAAGACCTGGAGGAGGAAGGGGAGGAAATACTACTCCTCTATACCTCCTCCTCTTATGAATCGATCGACAAAGAGGATATGTGACATGAGGACGACCATGGATTCTTTGGGCTAATTGAGGACATGGGAGCAGAATTTCTAGTCTCTGGTTCTGCTTTTATGCTCTAAAGAAGAAGTGCTAGAATAGGTCCTATTGATCAATGCTAATGAGGAGGAGTCTCCTAGAAGGATGGAAGGCTTCTAGAGGTTTCACTTAATGAGGAGCAATATTCTGGGATCGATAAACAAGTCTCAATTTTGTTAGGGGGTTTCAACCACGGAAAAATTAGTGTTGAGGAGTACATTCAGACCTGGGATCATCTTGTGTCTATTTTTGAGATTCAGATTTTGGAAGATGTAGGATTAAACTTATCTTCCCTAACATTGAATTAATTTATGGAATAATACTTGGGTAATATTATGTCTCTGGTTAGCGACTTAGTTTAAGCTGGTGGTCGTGGTTGGCTGGTGTGAGTTCTTGGGTTATGTGAGCTAGAGTTACTTCAGGTCACTTGTCTTTTATGTTCTGTTTTTGCTTGTTTTAGCATGATTATTAGACATACCTTGGATGGGATTTATAGCATCAAGACATCATTAATTTAGGTATCTTGTAATTGGATGCTTGAGAGGTTATGGCTTCGCCATTGGTTCTGTGCCCGTGCATCTGCACGAGACTGCTTGCCGATGGAGCCTGTGTTGATGAAGGCTTGTTTTTGGTTTACTTGCTGGGATGGGGTGGTCCGTTCATTTTCTTTGGATGTATGTGGTTCTCACTTTTCCCTTAAAAAGTGTTTTATAATAAGAAATTAATTTTTAGTCTTAAATAACGGTAATTCACTATGGTTTATTATGATGATATATAATCTTGTTTGGGATGTGTTCATACATAGAGAGATAATTTTGTTGCATGAAGATCGTGATAATTAGGGTTACATGATATGAACTATAGAACACATTATTTTGAATTTATAGTGGAGGTCTATGATATAAATACATGGTGGAACTACCTCACTGATGATAAAATTATTGTGTTTATAGATCATAAGATCTAGAAAAAAATTTTCTCACAAATAGATTTTTCTTGGGGAAAAAAATATGGATGGAGAATCTTCAAATGTTTGACTATGAATTAATGTGTACATCGTGAAAAGGGACCTCTAATATGGATTGTTTAAGAATAAATTAACAATGATAGATATAAAAATAGTATTCTGATCAAGAGAATATTATGTCACCAATAACTGTTATTCCCATGGATTAGGAAAATCGTGGAACTTATGTGGTTTACTTTTTGGTTTATTTTGATATTATTGGATCAAGAATATTAAAGAGTAACAAAAATACAAATCGTAATGGATTGAGAATAGGCTGAAACCAAATGGTGTAGATACCATTGACAAATGAAATCATGATAAAGGATCAATTTTGAGTGTGTAAAATTAGTATTTCAAAACATTATCTATCTCATAACAATTCAAACATTCATTCCATCATTCAATATGGTATTTTCATCATGGAATACAAAATATGTACATTGTAAAGAAAAAAATATCAGTGGTTTATTTTCACCAAGGTATATTTTTGTGCCAAATGTTTATCATGTATCTCAATTCACGACGAATCACCTTGATCATGAAAATGTGATTCAATGAGATCATGTTGACCTCTATCAAGATATTATATTAGTTTATTTTCATGGACGAATTATTTATAGAAATGAGAAAATCATTTTCTGATAAATAATATGTATAGTGTGTGTTTTATTAAAACATGGTAAGATTTTGGAAAAAATGTGGGAGTATAAAGATGAAATGTTATAGTAGTGGCCTTATCACTTCTAGGGAAAAACATCATTTCTACTTCACTGGGGAAAAAAGACTAATGGTTGGAAAGATCATTCACCCCAATATTCTTGTACTTGTGAATTTATTAATGTATATTATACATATATAATTTTAGAGATAGATTCCTATAATATTAAGAGAATTTTGGAATGTTTAGGAGGATTTTATAAAGGTTCATGGTCTGAACTATATCTGTAAAAAACATGCTACACCTCCACGAAAAAAAGAAATAGCTAAAAATGTTCACAAAGGAGGTTTGTGCTTGGCTAATGGATCATCCAAACTATGTATATTCTCATGAAAAACGTTTAAATATAGGATAATGTGGAACAGAATGGTGGCACATTGTTTATCGATCCATTTGAGACAATTGTGTGGGGTTTTGTTTGATATAGTTTATCAAGCGTGAATAGTTTATGGTTTTCCTAATAGTGTTCCATAACCATTAACCCTTAAAAATTAAAATCAAAATCATGGATCTCAGATGGTTTACACCTTAATAAATTGTTATACAAAAATACTTCAATAAAAACATTTTCTCTTCCTCCAAAGGATGGAGAGATCCTTCATTTAGATTTGAGATTGATATGTTGGATAATCAATTTGCGTTGGAGTGCTGGATTCATCTGTATATGATCCATCATCATTGTTTTCATTAGATATATTCTTATTCCCTCTATTGTAATCATATATATTGTCCATTTTCGGATAAATGTAGTATATGTTATGTCCATTGGGATGGGATACTATTGGTTTCATTTAAAGGAATACGATCTAAGGGAGAATTTAGGAGTCTCAATACTGGTAGCTAATTTTTTTTGTGTAATTCTTCATTTTCTCCATACATTGAGAGATAAGTGGATTCTATCTCAACTTGTACTGATTTGAATTGTATTTCTTGATTTTAAATTTATTAAAAGGTTAAAATTTTTGTGGATATCATGGTGTGATTTTATGTAAATTATCATCTTAAATATGGTTTTGGTAATCATTATAATGGGATTTTGTTCTGGGAAAAAGGTTTTTTTAATGGTCATTTTCAAATTATGGATGGTTGAGGAAAGTAAAGTTTTTACTGAAATTTTTTTAGTGGAATGTAGTTAAATGATTGGGTAATAATGTGTGGGAATCATCTTAATGGGATGAATATTGGTTGTGAATTACCATCATCAATGTGATGGAGTATGGAAATGAATTTCCACAGGATATGGTAACAGAAATCTTGTGTGTGCATGTCTTATGGATTTTCTTAAACATGGAATATTATTTTACTTATATAAATTTTAAAATAAATGTTAAATAATTTATTGATTTTTTCATTGAAATTTTATTTTTTATATTATTGATGCATAGATTAGAAAAACATATTTATGGATTGGTCATAAATTTTTTCATTTCATAAAAAATGTATGGATTTTAAAAGTAGTTTAAATTATTTCTCAAGTATTATTTTTGGGCATGGATTAGTTATACTTGTATTATCCTAGTGGAATGAGTTGGGATGTCATGTTTGAAACACTATAGTAATTTATACTCACCCCTTCTTGAGAACTATGGTGGATTTGATAACATTATATATCAAGACATCCGTACAGTCAAGGAATCCCAGTTCATTAGTGATACATGATGATACCTTTGGTTGGGCATGTATATCTAGAGATGAGAGAAAATTGAGAGTTTATGAGTGATGTTTTTGGTTTGATTGAGTTATTCCGTTCATGGTATACTCTTTTTACACTATTATTTTCTTTTCTTATATTTATACAATATATTTTCTTTCATAATTGTGCATCATTCAAGGGATTCTTTGTCTATGGTTATCTTGGTTTGTATGTTTATATTTTAAGGGAATTTCATCCCCATGTTTAAAATAATCCCCTTAAATTTATAACCATCCTTTTATTAAATGGGGATTTCACTAAAATAATGTAAAACCTGATCTTACTAAGACAACCAGCGAGGGGTGAGACATTTTAAATCAAACAATGAGAAAAAAATACCAAACATATGGAAAAATAAATGAATTCAATTAATGAACAACTTTTTAGCACAATTAAATGTATATATATATATATATTGAGTGTGAACCTGCATTCCATTTCATGATAAATTAACATATGATAAATATCATAATAAAAATATCATGTTCATCACATAAGATTATTTAACTCAATGTAATAAACAAAACATAATTTCCCCATTTCCTGGTATCCATGAGGTCCACTACACAATGCTAGATGATAATTGTAATAGTTTCCCTGATTTATTCCAAACAATCCTAACCCATATCTATAATTTCCCAAAACCAGGTATAGAAAAAATCATGTTAGTAAAATTTTCTTTCTCGGATACCGTATTGTAATATCATGATCAGAACCAGTCAGAATGAAAATGGAATTACGTACGCACATGAACACCTCCCCACATTAAAATATGTTTTGAAATTCTACGAGGGTCTCTAAAATTTAGTTGACATATGATACACATAGTAAAATGTCATGGAACAATTAATAATAATTAAAAGTAAATATTATTATTGTAACATTCAGGAAAATAATATTGATTACATGTCATACAATTAAATGACACCTAATGAAGAAAGACAGTCTAGAGTATTTAAGGAATCATAATAATAATGAAAAGGAAATATTTATTCAACTAGATTCTATCACATTCACATCTTATATTGCGATCCTCTACTCATCCATCTAACACAAGGACATTACCCTTCACTAGATATCTTATTAAATATAAAATTGCATTGAAATTCTCATACATGGTCTTTGTAAACGACTTAGTAAGAAACAACCAATGTGTCCCTACAATATTGTGATAAGGTAGAATAACTATAAAAAATGATTAATAATAAATTTTTATAGGAATTAACACACTAACCTAAACTATAATGTCATGATATAACCAATTCCCTATGAACCACTAACCATACCTACTTCAAATCGACGAGGAAAGATAATGAATGATGTAGATATTACCCAAACATGCCCATGATTGGAATCATTGATGATTTATTTGAACATGAATCTTAGGTCATCAATTCATCAAGGGGACCATTTAAAATTCTATCCTCTATTTGGTAATATCAGGTACTCACATCAACCAGGATACCATGTAGTTTATGGAACTTGAAAAATATTGGCTACCTTGAATGGTCCAATACATCAAGCCATGGATACATCACACATATAACATGTACTTAGAACCATCTTTTATTAATTTAGAATTCATTTATAAGCCATCTCTTTGTGATTAATATGTTTGGATATTACACATGTAACATGTAACACTATCACATCAAATGCATGGAAATACACAAATAATATGATCAAACAAGTTGGCATAAAATTTCATTATGACATAATAAAAGCTTCCACAATATATTTTGATCAAAATTAAAAATGGATAAGGATACAAAAATATCACTATTGTAATAAAATATTATAGAAGTTATAATGGAAACACACAACCACAAGTGAACAAAATAAAGAACAATAATCAAATTCTAGAAAAAAACAATCATGAAAAAAAGATAAAATATAATAATAAGGAATGGAATAACCAACATCATAGCTTTTATTATAATATCATATTTTTAGTTTGTTTCATCTTTGTACCTCTTCGTCAAACAAATATTTCCCTCTCATACACCGACTCAAGTAACTTATTCGAAATCATCATTTCATGGGTCCTAGAGTAAGATGATGATAACACATTAAATGTATAGAATAAATCCTTAATTAGGTTCAAACTGTAGAAGAAAACCACACTATTTTCCCCATTTAGAGAAAATGAAATACTTATAGGCATGTTGATGAATTCATGACACAATTTGTGAGTCATGACATTGAGGACCATTGGACATGACAACAACAGGGATGGAGAGAACACTACGATATAGTGGTGTACATTAAGAAGGCCACTATGGTAAAAATAAGGGGTTGTGGCATAGGAGAGTATCATAAGTCCAACTTCATAATTTATATTTATTATTTTTGGTAAATAATTAGTCCATGATGTGAACCAATGTGGTGTAAATTGGAGGAATGTGGTTATTGATCATTCATGATGCCCTTTCAGGCCCTGACATGGTCCAAATATAGAGAAAAAAATAAGATAGGTGAAGTTGATCTTTAATAGTTAAAAACACTTGTAAAATCCCTAAATAAAGCCTTATAATTTCTATATTATACCCACAAATTAATTTGGAAAATCATTCCATGTAATCAGTTCCAAAACTAAACATTTAATGTATGAATCCCCTAAAAACCACATGCTTGAAAATATTTCTTAAATGCCATCAAAAAACCATTGTGATGTGGTCCAAAACACCCAAACCCAAAATCGAAAGACATGTCCCATTATTGGGAAAAATGAACCCATCATAGAGATACATTCATAATTTTCCACAAGCATATAAAAGGCTACCGAAAAGTCATATTTGAACACCCCCCCACTCTATGGAGAAACATTCATTTCTACAGCATAGCTATTACTTTGTGGTTTGATCATGTTCCATATGGAATATTAAAATCTATTCTAGAGTTAGACGTTCCCAACACATACATACGACACTAAAATCATTAAAAATACATTACTATTTTTCTCATGAATTAATAGACATAATAAAAAATCATGAAATACAGGTAAGGGTTTCCTTTTAATGAAATATAATTTTAGGGATTTATAATTTTATTCTATTTTTATAATTCATGAATAGAAAGTAATTTTGATTAATATATCCATTATAGAATCATAATAAAATTAAAAATATTATATTTTCCATTGAATAAGTCCTCATGAACAATAATATTATACTTACTGTTCTTTTAATTAACTCACTATTAAAACATTTTAATGATTGATAGATAATAGAATTTCAAAACTAGGATCTAATGGTTAAGTAGATTGGTAAAATAAGGTCCATACATTTAATTTAACTAATACTAATTAAACATCATTTAGTTCTTTATTATCCATCTTATTAGTGCCACAAAAAGTACTCTATAGTATATGAAATCACCTAATGATATAAATAAATGAAATGGGTTAGATAAATACACAGTGAGAGGATATATATGAACATGAATCAACAAAACATGGGAAAGAATAACCATCATTATCATAAAACATTTATGGGATCATTATTATAATCATGAGAGGAAGTATTAGATAAATTCTTGGATTGTTTCAATGCCTAAAAATAAAACATCATGTCTTAGTGTTATAATACAAAACATAGTTGTGATAAAATATAGAATCATGTTCACACATAACATATGTTCAAAATAATAACATCATCATTGTGAAAGAACAATTATCCTATTCCAACATATTTTCCATTATCTCAAGAGATGCATCACAGTACTCAATGCATTAGAGTTCTATGTAATTATGGGTGCACATTCCATATAATAACATTTACGTTATCATGTTTTCAGAATAGAAAATATATTAATGATAAACATCAAATAACCCATGGAAAGAGAATGGGGTATATTTTATAAATAATATATTCATGAATAATCCTTTGGTTTCCCAAATTTGAAAAGGTAAAACATATTCAGTATAAGAATAATAATTCGATGGCGAATAAGAAACAACTCAAGAAAAACCATACTGTATTTTAAAAATAAGATTTCATTTGGAAATTATTTTTATTTTTCATGTATAAATATTTAAAAACATTATATCCTAAAAATAAAATGTCATGAATAATTAAATTATATTTGAGTTATATTAAAAGAACATACACAGAAAAATTTGTCATGAGAGTATAATAACCCAAAGGAAAAAAATTATTAGAGAATCTCTTTACATTATGCTTAAATTCATTCATCCCATTAATATCCCGATTGATAAATTTATAATCACTAAATAATAAATCTAGAACCATTTTTGTTTATATTATATTCATTATAATTTTATTGAGATCATATATCGAATTTTTAGTTATCCCATTGAATTTCGTCATTTGAGAGTGTTCATTTTCTATGTCTTCATGATCCATTCATTTTTTTTATTTAATTACAGAGGATATGGTAAAATTGGAACAGTTATCGAGATATTGAATTATATATTTTAAATTAAATCTAGACGATAAAATGGGCATATATATTATTTCATGATTGGAAGACTTTTCTTTAGAAAACAACTTACCAATATTAATTTATATTAATATGGTGGGTTTTCAATCAACATCAATATGTATTTTTAATAAATTATACTATTTATATATTTTTTTAACATCTCTCCAACAATCACAAAGTCGATGTGTACTATTATTACTTTGGATTTATTAATACAATAAAACCCGAAGGGATCGAAATGTTTATTAGTCTTAGTAATCAAGATATATATATGACTCATGTATTACAAATTTATAATATAATAAAAATAATAAATTCATTTCAGGATAGTTTTATTCCATATAGCCTATCTTGGTATATCATTTTTAGTATAATTCAAGGATTTCTAGGGAAAAGAATCATAACAAGGGTGAGATTAAATTCTCATTAAGGTTAAATTACAATGAAATTCATACAAAATCAATGAGATTAATCAAGTGAAAATGTAAACTATATGACACACATTCCATTATATCAGAAAATTGAGAAGAAAGTGTATAATAGTCATGAAAGGTAGATAAATAAAAACAGGTTTCATTTAAATAAGTAGATAAAGAAAAGACAAAATATTCCAATTTATGAAATTGAATCACATTTGATTTAGTAATAGATATTTCAATGACATTCCACCATAGATAGTTCAATGAAATATCATGGAAAAATAGTAAATGAATAAATATTAATGCAATGATTAATTAACTCATGACATTTGTTAAGAACATAAAAGCCAATACTATCAAGGCATATAAAAATATAATTAAAAACTATAGGTAGATGCCTATTTAATATTTACAACTAATTTTTTCCATAAGAACATGACTATGCATCGAGGGGAAATAAAAAATAATGGGTTCCAAACATCATTTCTATTTTATAGAATCCGTCATATAAAATAATTTTCATAAATAATATTCCATATCAAATAATCTTATGGAATGGAGAATAAATATTTATCAATATTTCTGCAGATAATCAAATAAATTTCAAAGTAAACACTATATATAAAAATGATATATTGTTTAGGAAATGTACATACCCATGAAAAAATTATAGGCATAATTAGTGGCTATTCAATGTCTAGTTATTGCAGAAAATTTTATTATTTCAAGGGGAAAAATAAATGAATCAAGGAAGTAAAATTGAATAAAATTCTAATAAAAATCAATTATAAACCATTGAATGGAATTATAAGTATGGTATTAAAAAAAAATACCCCAAGAGGGGTAGATAAACCTTTTATTATAAATAATAATATTACCAAAATATTTTTTAAAAACATTATTTAGGAAAATATCATTTAATGTTGACAAAAATATTGAATATCTTAATATTTGAAAATAACATTTTAAAAAATGTTATGTAAAAATTAACTTTCTATACATAAGAATGATTCATCTAATAAATGACAGTGGGTAAATCCATAAATGTTATAGGAGGTAAAAATAAAATTCTTTTTAAATTGTAAAAAGATTCTAAAAATTTATTTATTTTTGAATGAAACAAGAAGAATATGTTCAAAACATATTTAGAATATAAATTTTTTAAAATGTGTTTAATATATCATTATTTAATGGATAAAATCAATTTTCTGATATTTTTTTAAAATAAGGGTTTTATAAGAAATATTGATCTATAACAATAGAAAGAAATGAAGTCCGGTTTTCTTTAAAACATTCTATAAAACAGTTCGTGTACCAAAGATTAGAAAAACGGTACTACTATTTAATTAATTTCATCAATAACTCGAGGAAGAAAAAATGAAAGATTTTGTTATAAAGTAATAAAATAATTTCCTCAAATAGAAATTATAGGGTATGTGATCCCAAAAAAATGATATTTTAATAGTACCTCTTGAAAATAATATAATGTGGATAAGACAATTAATCTATGATTAGATTACATATATCAAATTTAAATCCACCTTCTAAATTAGAAATACATTAATAGATTTTCAAACTCATTATACACATAATAATATAATATTATTGACAATAATGTTTTAGTATAAACAAATGAAATGGAATTGGGTAATGAAATTCATGTCCACTAGGTAAAATTTAACACAAATCCCTTTAGATTAAATAATTCAAATTGAAACTAATAATATCATGAAGATTCCATAAATCAGGATATTATATGAATAATTCATAGTATGTAAACTATATATATGAAATTTTGTTCACAACAATAATATGATTTTTAGGATGATTTTAATAATCACAAATATAAATCAGATTGAAATTTTAATCATTAAAAAAAATCTCATGGAGAATAATAATTATACATTCCAAAGATATCCGTACAACATTAAAAAATTTGAATGATAATCTCCATAAGGTAATAAGAATAAATTATATTCATAAAATCATCAGAATAAATAGATTCAGGATATATAATTTCAATGGTAGTATATACACCATATAAAAGAAAATAGGTGTATAACAACAATTATATCTCAATACAATGTGAATTAAGAAGAAATACTTAACATTCCATTTATTATTTGGTGAAAGATGTTTAATATAATTTATATTTGTTTTTATCATGTCACTATCTTATTCCATAAACATTCTCAGGTTTTTACTATCATATGTTAACATTTTTTAATATTGTATTGCCCATTTATTAATAATATGTCATTATACTTAATATTCCTTGTCTTAATTCCATATTTTCATATATATGTTATAACATTTTAGATATTTTTCCTAAAATATTTTAATCATATAAAAAAAATATGGTTAAATAAAAAATAAATTCATTAAATATCTATTTATAATAATCCTCAACGTTTGTAAATGTGAAATTGAATAAACCATCAATAGACAGAGCAAAACGTACATACTTGTGAATTCTACTTTCATTTTTTCTGTTTCTAAAGACTACAATATTAATGATATATATATTATAATTAATGTATCATATATATGTCATATATATTAGAAATTTGTATTAAAATAATCATTTATATGTTCTATATATTGTTTTAATGAGTCACACTGCTTTGAGGTGGCGGTAGTCCAGACATCCATATGAGATTTTATCATATTTTAAAAAATAGATTGAACGATGGAATGCATTATAAAATAATAATAGAAGTATAAAGTCTTTATAAATATCATATATGTCAATTATAAATATATTTTTGACTATAATTCCCAATCATTACACATTATAAATGAAAAATTAAAATCATTTTTTGGGGGGGGGGGGGTATTTTAACACACACATAAACAGTATGTTCTTTACCCAATAGATGGATGTGTTTTTAATTCTTGTTCGAGCCCCTAAAATAAAAACATTCCATAATATTGAGGATAATTAGTTTTTTATATAATCATGAATAATCAAAATTGAATTTGTGGGTAAAAATACTAAAGAGCTTGAGAAATGATGTTACCCATTAATCAGTTAACTCTTTTTGGTTTCAACTGAAGAACATCCTTGGAAGTTTTTTTTGAGAAAGATGAGTATACTAGGATTGGGTTAGATATTTTGGAGAGATACAAAAAATATCATGGATCAAGAGTGGCAATCATATAGATTTTCGAAAAGAGAATTACACCAATGTTTTTTCATTATATGTTGCTAAAACAGTTTTAAAAATTATTTAAAAGTTATAATATAGTCTAAATATGTCCAAAAAATTAAAATTTTACATGATTTTAGGTAATTTTGTCCATCAAGATGAATGATTATTATTTTGTTATGCAAATTCTTCTATTAATCGTTGTAATTTATTTTAATTAATTTCACTATAATTTTTTGTCAAAAACTAACCTGAAGTTATTAGAAATTAGAAATTATGATTATTAAAAATATTGAATCAATTTATCCAAATTCAAATCACATAATATAAAGAATTTAATTTGAAATTTATTCCACACATAGCATGAAAAATCAAGTTATTAATGAAAAAAATTCAAATGTTTGAGATGATTTTTTATCCAATTTCAATGTGGATATCATTCTAATGACATAAATTGGATTAATTAATAACTATATGATAATTAAAATTTAAAACCAATTAAAAAATATAATTTATCTTGAATAAATATTTAGATAAATATCCAATTTTGAATTAAAATTCATTATTCTTTACAATTCATTAAAAAATGAAACGTCACAGAAAATACCAATAAATTACCCAAACATTATTTTTATGTTTCTTAATGAAAAATAAAATTTATTTTTCAATATACGAGTTTTTTAAATTTCAAAAAAAATGATTTAAAATAGTTTCCCCAATAAAATTTGTTAAAAATGACATTATAAATATATACGTTTTTATTTGTAATATTGGGTTTTTAAATTTTATCAACACTATAAAATAATTTGGAGTAATATAGAAAATATTTTATAGAATATATAACATATATTTAATTAAAATCACTCAATATTTTTAATTATTTTAATTTTTATTATAAAACAACATTATTGGAAATAAATATTTGTCTCTATTAAACCAATCCTTTAATTTACAATTGGTTCTTATATTAATTTTTAATTATTTGGTTACCAATGATTTAATTTCATATTATTGTAAACCATTTAATTTAATAATATTTTAATTATTATTCATAAATTCTTAATTATTGGTTATTTAATTTCTTATTATATTAAAAATAATATTTTAATAATATATTACTATTTGGTATAACATGGTATTTTGTGTTACACAATATGTTTTATAAAATCATTGTTGTGTGACACGTTTTCTAACACGCTGTCATGTGAATTAAAAGATATAAAATATAATTAAAATTTTTAAAATATAAAATATGTTATAAATTCTTGGGGTATTATATACCCTTTCATGTCAGGTGTTGCATGTAATACACTCAATAGAATACAATATTTCTACTTTAGACTTTAAGGGAATTACATTCTACCTACCTTAATTAAATTTCTACCTCAAAATTTAATCCCAATCTTAGTGATATGTTTTTTTGATATTTTGTATGTTTGAAATCACACATCATTATAAGGGTTGATAAAAAATCCTCTACAAAACGTGAGAGTGTGAATTAGAAACGTCACATAGACTAATTTGTCACAAAGAATTATTATAGGATAACATTAGTGGGAAGATGATATATGTACAATGATGAAAAAATGAATATATTTAGTTAGTGACTGATTTCATCAAAAATAAACAACTAAAATAAAATTAAAAATTTTAGGCCTCAAATCCTTAAATTTACAATGATTTTAAACTGCATAATTTTAAAAAAAAGGGAATTGGGACAAATGTTTTTTAATCATTTTCATAATGTTGATAAATTATTTTCTTGAAAAATAATGTAATGAAATTACCAATGTGATATATTTGTACAACCAATATTTCATCAACTTTTTATGCTTTTAACAAATTCTAATTCTTCCATTACTTCATTACATGGATATCAAAAAACAAACTTTGTTTTATATATCACAAAAATAAACTTAAAATGGATCGTATTTCCCATTAATGTGTGAAAATTCATACAATTGGTCTTTAAATATTGTATAAAGTATATATGGTTGATACATTAATCTCTAATCATTAAATATAATATAACTTGTTTTCCATTAATATTTATTCATTTAATAATTTAATTAAAAACAATGAAATATTAACACTTACATTTCATTGGTTAGTGGTTGACATAAAACCCTAATCATACATTTTTCAATGGTTCATGTCATGTATAATTTCTTCATTTGATGGGCTGTCACTCGATATAAAAGTTATCATATTATAAAACATTTTGAATATAAATACCAAAATAAATATGATCGGTATCTTTAAATTTTTTTTAATAAACTCCTTTTAACTATTATTTTAAATAAAACATATTAACATCAACACTACATAAATTTATATTGACATAGGTCCTTCTATGGTCTATTGTTTCTCATTTAGATGAGGGATTTAAAAAAAATATAACTTAGAATGAGTATCAATTATCCTATTGAAAAAATATAATAATTTTTAGAATGTCTAAATCTCGACCAATTATTTTCAATCTATGACACCTCATGTGTAAGGTAGGTTATTCATTTTCACTATCTATTAAAATATCACATAATGGATTGTGTAGAGAATTTTAATTAATCTAACTGTAACCATAGGATTGTCAAAAAAGGAGTGTAGTAAGGCATGTTTTGATGTACCAGGTTACACCATGTTGGGATGTATGCACCTGGCCATATTTATTACCCCTATGTACATATGTTCTAGAACCATGAACACTTTTTTGTATGCAGAAAAAGATGTATTTGTAATAATACACAAATAATCACTATCTTACCAATATTATACGATCTTCTTCTATACATTTACTGACATTCTATATAATGGTTATCTTCCCTAATTTATGATTTTATAAATCTAGTTCCTATTGATTCTAAAAGACATCCTCATATAACAATTATACTGACCAAGCCCTATTATTGTCAGATATGTTTTCTACTATAATTACATTGGAATGATAATCAAGAATTAAACCTAGAGGGATCCAATAGTTTAGTTTTCATTGTAAACTAGATACATACCGAAGTAGTGTATTAAAAATGATTAAAAAATTACAACATAATTTATTTATTTAGATTAAAACATATTTCCTTATAGATTATCCTTTAATATCATTATTAGTATACTTATGAGATTCTTTGGGAAAGGAAACATAATAAGGTTGATCTCAAATTTTTTGTAAGGGGAAAATACATCATAAAAAATAATGAATCAATGAGAATAATCAAATGCCACAGTAAATAAAATAACCCACATTCAATATTATCACATGACTATGAAGGAAGTATATAATACACAATGAAAGGGGGATAAATTTAACACATTCCACTTAAATGAATATATAAGAAAAAATAAAAATGGAAATGTTGGAAACTGAAAAACATTCTATTTAATCAATGAAATAAAAATAAAATGCATCCATCTAGATGTGAATAAGAAATTACATTGATAAATAATAAATGATTCAATATTACGGGAATGATTAACTATTTGACTTCAAGGCTAAGGCACATGAAAACATGTAAATTCATGTCCATTAATATGACAATTTGAAACTATAGTTCGAAACTAGATTAATTTTCCCAATGAATTGGACTCCTGAGAATATGTTGATTCATCAAGGGTATGTATAATGTCGGGTCTCAATCCTTCATTTCAAGTACAAATATTTCCTCACATAAAATAATCGAAATAAGTAATATTTCTTATAAAATATCTTTAGGGAATAAAAAATATAGATGTATCAAAATTTCCAAAAATAATAAAATAATTGTCAATTAATAATTCATATGAAAAAATGATATACATTTTAGGGGATAAAAATGTCCAGGAAGATTTATATGTATAATTAGCGGAAATTAAATGTCTACTAATCATAAGAAATTGAGTATTTCAATGGGAGTAACCTAGGAATTATTGAAGTGAATGTGAATAATGTCCCTATCCAAATCAATCATAACCCATTTAGAAAATAAATATTGATGGTATCAATAAAACATATCCCATAAGGATTATAAATAAATGGTTGTTGTTATAATCAAATATTAATACACTAAAAAGACATTAGGATTAAATTCTTGAGGAAAATACCATTTTTATTTGGTAAAAACATTCAAATAACCATATCATTAAAATTAAGATTTGAAAAAAAATCATTTATAAGTAATATTTTTAAAAATGAATTGTATGCTTTAATGAAATTAAAAGGGGTAAGTTTATACCTGTCATACAGGAAACAAATTCCTATTTCTTGGAAAAAATATAGAAAAAGAAATATTTCATAACAAGACAAAAATATTCTATTAAAAAAATTTGTAAAATATTAAAAGGGAGAAATTATGTTAAATATATCATTTTTTTAAGTCTAAGAACATTTTTGAAAACAATCTCTGTAAAATGTGGTTTCAGAGGAAAACATATTCTTTGACTATAGAGAGAAACTAATTGTTGTTTTCTTGAAAATATATTAAAAACATTTATGTAAAAATGAATGAAAAAATGGAAATAAAATTTTATAAAGGTTGTGAATAATAATAATAGGAAAAAAATTATTAGCAAATGATATTCTAATTTATTTTAATGGAAATTTTGGTTGAAAAATTCCTAAACAAAATCATATTATATACATAACTCTTAAACATATTATAAAATTTAAGGTAGAAATAATCAATGAGTATATTATGTGAAATAACTGCACATCCAAATAAAGAAATGCAAATATATAAAAATATAGTAAATATAATCATCCCCATAAAAATATAATATTAATTACAAGAAGGTATTATTATAAACCAATGAAAATAAACTAGGTTACAAAATTATTTTACACATGGTTACTTTTAACTCAAATCCCATTATATAAAATAATTAATATTAAAACTATATATATCATAAAGAATTAATGAAGCATGTTATTATATTAAAATGTGGAATTTATTACACCATATATATGAAATTAGGTGAAAAAATAATGTTATTATTTCAAGGTAATGTTAAGAATCACAAAAGTATGTGAGACTGCAAATATAATCATTAAAAATGTTTTCATGTACAATAATATTTAAATATTAGAATGTGTCTCATACCACTATGAATAATTTGAATCATACTCTTAATTATGAATTATTATTAAAAGAAACATAGAATATCATGATAATAAATACACTAATGAAATAACATTTCAATGGGAATTATATAGACTATATAAAATCAACAAGGTGGATAAAAAATGTAGTCTCTATAGAATGTAAATTGAGAATAAATTCATTCTGTTGTGATTATTTTTTGGTGAAAATTAATTAATATCTACTATAATGGGTTTAATCATGTCACAAAATTATGTCATATCGATACATATATTTATAACGTAAAATATTTACAAATTATTATTATCTTATTTCCTAGTTGTTAATAGTGTTTAATTATTTTCACTATTTAGGGTGTTAATTTAATAGTTTATCAAGTATTTTTTTATCATGAGAAAAATTGTTTCTATCACGGTTTAATTATATTGAAAATTTAAAAAATTATTTAAATATAATTTATATTCAATATATAAGTATTTATGATAATTCCCAATGATTGGAGATATAAAATGTAATGCACTGATCATGGATATGGTAGGCCGAACATAGGCATGAAATATACATTAATTTAACAATCGTATTAAAGAAAATGAAATTTAATTGATATAAAAATATATATAATAATTAAATTATCATATCTATGTCATATATTTTATATATTTTTATTAAAACCATCATTTATTCATTCAATGTATATTGTGAATTATTCACATCTCTTTGGGTAGGTGGTAGTCCACACTTCCCCAAGAGAATTTAGCATATATCCACAAAATGATGTCCATAATGGTTAGTGTAATATAATAGTTAAAGAAGTATAATGACATTAAAAATATCATATATAACATATATAAAAATATTTTCCATTATAATTCCCAACCATGCTATTTGGTAAAATAAAAACAATGAACCTCATTTCATGAGGTAGTAGTTTACGATACACATAAAGTGTATCTTTGTTACCTTTAAATGAAAGTGTGGGTATGTGTAGGTAAACCCCATTACCAAAAAAATATAATATTTTGGATACTATAATTTTTATTTAATAATGTAATAATAATAATTAAAGGAGTAGAGAATAATATAAAAAATAGCATGAGGAAGGATGTCACCTCTGAATTGGGTAACTCATTTTTTTAATCCAATGGGTTTCCATGGATGGATTTATGAATAAGGTGATACATTAATTATTATGGTAGGGATATTTAAGAACCGTTTTGTTATATATTTTTCTGAAAAAATAGTATTTAGAGGGGTGCTGAGGTCTGCGTCTTGAGTTCCTTTTTATAGAGAAGGATAAGTGACACTCTTGTAAATTTTTGGAATGTGAACTCCACCCATGTTGTTCCCTTTTAATGTGGCCCTGATAATGATAAGAAGTCGATTAAAATGAATTATTTGGTTTAATTATGCCCATCCAATGTATTTTGGATAAGTATTTTTGTCATTTTAGACCTTAAAATTAAGATTTACTACCATGTCAGGAAAAATTATATCCTAATTATTGCAATTAATTTTAATTATATTCACTACAAAATTTGGTAAAAAAATTAATTTCACTTATTTGAAAATATAATATATTATATTTAAAAATATGGATTTAAATTTCCAAAATCCAGTTATACAAGTGGTATAAATTATTATAAAATTAATTTTACTAACATGACATCGAATAATGTTTGTAATGTAAAATATATCAATTTTTCTGAAGTTATTATATCCAATTTCAATGTTAAATTGATTAAAATGATTTAAATAGGAATAATGATTAAATTCATAATCTATTTAAAATTTAAATACATTATAAACAAAATTTAAACATAAAAATAATTTATACAGAAAATAAGTTTTGAGTTAAAATTATTTATATTTCTAAATTCATTAAAAAATTATTCTTTACATAAAAATAATAAAATTCACCTGAAGCATTTGTTACTATTTATATTTAGAAAATAATTTCTATTTTGACATATATGATTTATAATAGTGCCAGAAATTGGATTTTAATTAGGTTTTCCCTTATAATGTAGTAAAAGTGACTTAATAAAAATATTGGATTTTTGTGTAATCTCATGTTTATTCTTCACTCATACCTATAAAATATATCGAATGAAAACAAAAAATATTTTCATTATTATATATTATATATTGAGTTAATATCACTAAATCAATTTAATTAATTTAATTTATTAGGTTAAAACATCTTTTTAATCATAAATATAATTTTCTATAAATACATTACATTCATATTCAATTGGTTGTAATATTAATTCATGATTAATTGGTGACCAATGATTTAATTTCATAATTTTTTATACCATATATTATTATAAATTATTCAATACTATTCATAAAAGTGATGTTAATATCTAGGTTATTCCATGTTATATAAAATTATAATAATTTAATTATATATTATTGTTCTGTAGTACTTAGTCCTGTGTGTAACACAAGACACTGAAGAAACTCATTGTTTCTTGTGATGTATGACATCTCAATATCGTTTGAAATTCATTAAATAGATTATATTTAACTTATAAAAAATAGTAAATATATTTTAAATTATTGAGATATTATATTCTTTTATGTTCCTGGTGTTGTGCATCGTACAGACTATAAAATACAATGATCCAACATTATATTTTTTTAGAGATACCTATATATTACTTCCATACCATATAAAAGGTTATAAAATAAATTTTAAATTTTTTTCAACCATTATAATTTTTTTTAGCAGCTTTAAGGTTGGTAATGTAAAATGACAACTTTTCATCCTTGAATGCAGTAAAACAGTTTTCATTTTTAGAATAAATGATAGAGGAGAGAAGAATTGATGATGGATTATACCATAAAAACAATAAAAATTATAGTATATAAAATATATTGGGGTTTTCCTTCTACATTGGTTATGGTATGTGAGGAGAGAAAAAGAAATAAAAATAAAAAGAATGAGGATTTTACCTCTAAAATTTTCTCTTGCAGAATGACCATAGAGAAATTGGGTATGGTATTTTCTTGACAGTATTGTCTTGTAGGTGTTTGCTAGAATATTTTTAATAGTATTAGGTAGAATTTTTATATGATTCATGGCTTTGAAAGTGTTATTTGAAGTGGTGTTGAGTGGTGGTATTTGTAGGGGGTATGTGTTTTTTAATTATTTTATTTAGTAGATTATTTTTTGTCTCAATAATATCAATTGTATTGTACTTTATCACAAAATATATTAATTAATTATTTATATTTATAGATTATTGGATTATATCATACATATATCATCCATGACTCAATAATTCATATATTTGTCAAATATCGTATTTTACTAATCATGAAAATTTTATTATACTATAAAACTACCAAAAAATTTCTTATCCATTATTTGACTTGTATAATAAAAAATTGAAACTATTTTATGAAAAATTATATATAAATAAGAAATTTTATTTTAAATTTAAATTATCCATTATTTAAAAAAATATTAATGTTTTAATATTATAATGATTTTTAGGACACATTTAAAATTTAATTCAGGTCACATAATATAATCTTATAATAATAAGAAAACAAAATATTATGTTATAAATCTATTTTATGATAATAATTTTTCCTGTAAATCATTATTATAATTATAAAAGTATAAATAAAAATTTATTATTTATAAAAAACAACAACACATAATTTATCTTTTATATAAAATTCATATAGTAATATTAAGATCTAATTATGTCATATTATCCGTTATAATATGGAATTTTTTATTTATATTTTAATAGTTGTTTTTACTACTCTATTAGCAAGATTAATATTCCTAACGAACATGTTACTATTCAAAGGGTCAATATATAATTCAATCGTTATAGGTTCCAAAATTTATATAAATATTACATATATAACTATTCATTAATAGGAATAATTTTTTTATTTGTATATTTATAATATTTTTGTGTTTTATACCATATAATAAAATTAATATATGGGAAATTTCCATATAAAAATGTTTTGTTCATTAAAATCATCCCTCATTTCAAAATTTCAACCTCAACATATCTTTTTAGCATAAATAGGTGAGGGTGTCTCTCTTTTATTACATCATCTACTTCACACATGTCATCTTCATACATTTGGTTCTAAGACAACACTTTTACAAGGTGGTCAGCTTATTGCATATAGCCTTATCTCTCACAACCATACTTTTTACTATCATCTCCTCATAAGAGAGATCATATTCCATATACACCATCTTGGAGTTCAATACATGGGACGGATATTGGTTGTACTTATTAAATAGATATATATTGAACACATCATTAATTTGAGCTATAATTAGTAGAAGTGCAGGCCTATTAGAAAGAAATTCTATGTGATCATGGATATTAAAGGGTCTAATCTACAATTTATTAATATCACTTACTTTAAAAACTACTTGGATATATTCTATTATGATCTTATAAGGAATAATTTATCTATAAAATATTAATCCATGTCTCTTCGATGATTGTCATAATATCTATTTTTCAGAATATTATCATCTTTTATATATTGATGCATGTCATGAAACCACTCTGTTATCTCATTCACAAGTTCAGGTCCACGTAGGTTTCATTCACCAACTTCATCCCAACAAGTTGGTGTTCTAAATTTCTTTCCATATATAGGATTATATTGATCCTTTTGAATACATGAGTGTATTTTATATTTATATGAGAACTCATCCAATGGGATACTATGATACCATCCAAATTTAAATTCTATTGAGAAGGATCATATCATATTTAAAAGATTTTTAATAGTAAATTCATATTATCAATCAGTTTGATGATTATAGTCCATTCTAAAATTCAATTAAGAACTGAAATAATGTTCAAGAAATCTCCAAAATTTATATGTGAACCAGGGATCGTGATCATAGATGACAAAAATTAAAACCCCATGAATCCTCAAAACATCCTTCACATATATCATGGAATGTTTTTCAAGTAATAAATCATTCCGAGTAATGATAATTTGGGATGTCATGATGAGTTGATCCACTTCATACCAAATAAAAGTATATTAATTAGATGTATTTGGGAGACTATTGATGTAGAAAATGTTATAATTCTCCAATTCCCACATGGGTATATTTATTGGCTTCATATTTATATTGGAATTCTGGAACATTGCATTAATTTTGGCATATTAATCACCTTGACATATAATCTATAATATCCATCATCATATTGACCCATAAGAAGTTTTCTTGAAGAATCGTGTTCATTTTGGTACATACTATGTGAATAAATAAAGTCCAGTTATTTGAATTATGAAATAAATCATTCATTATCTCAGTTGAAAAATGAAAAAGTCCTTCTAAATAATGAATCATACCATCATCATCAATATGGAACTCTTGTAACTCCACCTACATTACATATTTAATCTTAATTAGAATACCCAAATCATACCTTTGTTCACATATAATCTTCTCTTTTAATGATTGTTGTGAAAGTAATTGTGCAAGTATAGGTGTATTCCCATACATTATGATTTAAAAATCATACATTTTCATTTCATGGAATATAGTTTGTTCTTAATCCACATTATAGATAGTGTAGTGGGTAATTTTCATTCAAGATTGTCAGATACCTTGTTTTCACCCCATGATGATAGTTAATAGACAATTCATAGTTCATTTTTATCTCAAAATGTATACATTTTTTCATGTTGATTTCCTTATTTTTCAATAGATATTTCATAATATTGTGATTAGAATATATGACACACTTATCACCATAGAGGTAGTTCTTCTTTGTTTTAAATGAATTAATCATGTATTCTACCTTTAGATCATGTATCAGGTAATTATTATCATAGATCTTCTAATGTTAATCGGCTTTAGCTATCACATTATCATTCCTCATGAGTACACAATTAAAATATTATCTTAAATCATCATTCTATATGAAAAAAATTCCACACTTATTAGTAATGTCGGTACATGTGTAGTGATCAAATTCTTGTTTAGATCCTTGAATCAATCCTCACATTCTCCCATATAGACATATATTACCCCTTTCATTGTTAACATAGTCAGCACACTGGAATTTCCTGAGACATTTCTCACAAAATTTATGTTATACCCTCCAAATACAATTAAACTGCATATTTTCATGAAATGAGATGGTGTGGGCCATTCATCAATTTCTTTTTTTAAGCTTCCAATGATATTCCCTCACTTGTAATTATGTTTCCTAAGAATGATACATGCCGAATCCAAAAGTATCACTTTTTGAATGTTGTGTAATAATTTATCCTTTATTAATATTTCTACTACAATACATATATATTCTTTATGTTCCTCCTTGATCTTGGTGTAATTGAAAATATCATTAATAAACACTATAAAAATTGTCATGGTAGTATCTATAGACTATATTTATAAATTTCATGATGATGGAAGTGTAATTAATAATTCTTAATGATGTCACCATAAAATCATAGCTTCCATAACATATAGACAATTAAGACTTATGAATATATCATTTTTTAAACATTAGTTGATAATATCAGGAATATAGATAAACTATTAAGATTTACTGATCTCATTGTAATTGACTGAACAATTCATCAAAACATAAAGTATGATACTTTTTCATCATTATGTTCTTTTTGAGTTCCCAATCACTGATACACAACCACATTGATCCATCATATTTCATAAAGAAGACCACTAGAACACACCAAGGATAATCATTAGTCCCTATAATGTTTTTTCAGTGTTCTTATTTAGCTAATTCCTTAACATTTATAGTTTGAAAAGAGTCATCATTTAGGAAAATTTTGAGATAGGAGTGGCACTATGTTTGATATCTTTTGAGAAATTTACATAATGATTTGGGGGATGTATGAGTAATTCATTCAGAAATACAAAAAATTGTAATACCTCAAAATGAATTTTTTTTCTAGAACGATACCATCATTGGACCCAAATATTTTAGTATGGTATGCTTCATGGAATCAAAAACCATAGTACTGAAGGATTTTCTATAAGACATTCAATATCATGCACTGATTTTTAGGGGACCATGGGATGGTTTGGAATTTTAAATGATATTTCATTTTCCCAGTAGTTGATTTATTCTCTATATAATGATATCCAATCCATCCCTAGTATAGTGTCAAATTCCACCAAGGTAACTATCAGATATTTTATCAAAGAATACTCACATTTATTCAATGAAATTATTTTATACCAGAGAGGAATAGTTAAATGTAAGACTCTAAACATTTAATAGAAATAAATTAGAAGTACATCAAGCGGGCAGAACAAGGTGAGAAAAAAAATTACAGATCATAAAAATAAGACCCATCACCATATCCATGATAGATTGATTCCTTCACAGTAGCTGATTCCCACTCTGATATTTAAATAGTTTTTCAAAATCGTGGCATACTTGCTTTTATGATTCGGCTTCTCCATAGAATGAAACTCCTTAGAAGATTGTGCAGTCTATCCATCCTTCCCGATAGAGGACCTCAGATGTGAATGTGACTCTATTTATGTTGTATTTGTGATTCAATGTTAATTAATTAATGGAAGGATTTCACTCATACATGTAATAAGTTTTATCACTTTTATAATATTAAAAGATAGGAAACATCTTCCATTATTACAAGTATTTCTAACAAATTTAAAAAAATATGCAGTAAGAGTCACTTCTGGACAAAGGGTATGATATCATGGTGTGCGATATGGGTTCTCATTATTTTTAGAAATATGTAAGATTTATTATTTTTATGTATGTGCTAGTATTTGTTATGGAATTTTATTTTGTGACATTTAAATAACCTTTATAACTATTAAATACAGTTTTAGTAAATTTCAATTGGGATGTGGAATTCAATGTATTTTTTTCTTTACATTGTTCATACTAAATAATATTTTGTTAACAAATATGAAAAATAGAGGTAGAAAATGTTGACTATTAAATCAGCATGTTTTCATGACAATTAAAATCATTTGATAATTTTGGTTCTCCATTTTAATGATATATTTATATATGATAACATGGTAATGATTATGGTAGAGATTTATTAGTCTAATTAATGTAGTTTGATGAATTCGTGCATCTTTCATGGATATGTAAGTATCAAATTTTTTTGTTAAATATGGAATGGTAAATATCATTTGGTAAATGTTCTATATTTTTAAAAATTAACATTTTGTAAAAATGAAACATTACTAATTTTTGAATTATATTGGTGGGTGGATAAACTGAATTTCCTTACGTATAAGGAATTTAATAATTTAATATATTAATTATCATAGTTGATAGATTAGTAGTATAATGTTTTGGAAAATATTATTATTTTGATTACATGATTAGTTTATTGTAAAAAAAATTCTTCCATGAATTTTGTATTTATATAAAATTAAAATGTTCATAAGACATATGATTTTTTATCATAAAGACGACGTTGATAAATATCTTATTATAAAGAAGGATTCATTTTTTTCATTTAACATGTTTTTGGATTCAATTTTTTTGAAAATTAATGAGGCATAGTGACATGTTTTTATCTCTATTATTTGGATATTTAACATATTTTAATATAAAATATGGCTATCAATGTTTTGATAGAATGGAATCAATTGAAAAATATGTTTAATTTTGATATATGTAGCCCTAAATACCTAAGGAACAGTTATATGTAGCATATCATATATTTTTTAAAATTATTATGAACAACTTATAGACTACATGATTAACAGTGAATTAATATTGAAATGTTATATTTGTTATGAATAAATTTTACATGAATGAAAAATGTAGTGAAAGAATATATATTATTTTATTTTATTTCATAAATATGAGAAACTATTAAATTATTGTACAAAAAAAATTATGATCCTAAAGAAAATAAATAATTTCTATTTTAATCGATGTTATGTGTTTGAATATTATGGTGTTTCTTTATCGAAATGATTATTTTATTTTGATGTGTTATATATTCGATATGTTATGGATGTATGTGTGGATATTGATTTGGAAATTTGACAACATTGAATAATGTGTGTCACTGATGAGTTACCAATATTCAATTTTATTTATTTAATTAATTTATTTTTAATAATTATTTTATATCATGTTGATATGTGTTATTGATTACTTATTTTATACAATGTTATACAAATGTTTTTTCTCATGTTTCATAGGTCCCTCCCAATAATGATTTTAATTAGAGTTTCTAAATTTGTTTTTTCTTGTAAATCATCTTCGACCTATAGTTTGATAGCTATTTTAAAATTTTAGTCTGGTCCATGAGATTCATATAAATGGATGGTGGATTTTTCCCATAAATTCCATCAACTTCATAGTTTCATAGATTTTTATGCATCAGAATTGTTTTATTTGTATATAATTTAATGTTTTTTAATATTTATAAACATTGGGATATAATTATGGAGAGTCTATAATGTTAAAAAATCATTTCATATCTAAATAATTTGTTTTAAAATGAGTTTTCAAATTTATAATAATAAGTTCTATGTTACAAAATATTATTTTCCAAATAACATGGTTCTTTTTAGTTTCTGTTAATAATTTTTATGTGTTTATTTTGATATTAAATGTAAATATAATTGTAATAAATAATTTAATTTTAGAATAATTATTAATATAATATGATCAAAAAATATTTTTCCTTACGCCTTATTTATATTTTCCATAAATGTAATATTTTATATATTATGAATGAATTAGGGTAAAACCAGAGTTTTCATACCATGTGAAATTTTAAAACAAATTTTGAAATCTTGTGTAATTATCAAGAAGGGTTTTCATGTGTTATGTAAAGTTAATCTATTTATTTACTCATTTATTTCTAGAAAAAAATTACCCTATTTGACGTTCATCTATTTTATCAAAATCAGAATAATGTTTATCCCATGAGTTTTCTTTTTCTGAATGTGTAACTGCCTGTTTCCCTTTAAAACATAATGGTCTTTTCTAGATTAACTAAAGGGATTTCCATTTTTCATAACCATGCATAATTAAAGGATATAAATATCATCACCCATAAATACAAATATGCAACTCTATTGTTGGAAGTGATTGATGATAGATATTGACCACCTAAGTACCGCCTCTAGTAGGCCCCTAGGTTGCGACATACACTAAAGGAACAATGATATCACCATATAGGAGGGATTCCCGTCTATAAGAAAACACGATCAACAGATAAGATGGTTGATCCCAAATTTAATCCATGAAATATATGAAATAATGAAAAACCATCCCATAATGAACATATATATCTAAACTGATTGATGTACAAGTCTCTAATAGAAATACGAAGGAGTAAAAGCAATGGTAGTGACACAAAACAAACTCTAAAGCTCGAGCAAGAAATTTCTAACACGACCCAAAATCTCATCCTAGAAACATAAATTAAATTTCTATATACATAGGGTGATAATAAAGTTACACTTAGTTGGAAAACCATAGTCTCTCATGAACATCTAAAAAGAACGTACTAGTTGACCCTTGTGAATGGAGTAGAACCAAACAACATCGAAATAGGCACACAATCCTTCCCAACCTCACAATAGAAAGAAAAAAAAGTTAATGCAATTCATGTTATGTAATATTGAGCGTATCAATAATTTGGGTACCCAACACAACTTTCCCACATTTTAGCCACTCCCACAACCTAACAGAAAACATCAGGTAACTCCCTCTTCTTCTAAACACACCAAATCATATCCCTCCTATATACACATAGTCCATAATGCTAGTCTCGAAAGCTAGGAAAATGAATCACATAACATCCCACTCGCACATAGTTAGGCCTCAGAACCATGTCCCACCCATAGACCACTGGCATGTATACCACATCACATCCGAAAAACACATGGGAAAGTATAACACATCTCATCATGAAGACACATGGGAAACTGAAACTCGTATCATCTTGAAGAAACCTATGAAGTCAAAACAATACTAAACACAAATGTTCCTAAAAAATGGTTACAAGCCTGATGAATCTTGGTCTGTCACCACCTAGAAGAGGGAGTAGGTAAGAGTGAGTGGCCAGCCATCCATCCCCCACTGGGATGTTTGGGAAAGACACCCTCCCCTCTAATAATGGGTGTGTTCGACATGTATTTCTCAACTAGGTTGTTGTATATATATATTCCACAACAATATGAAATTTAATATATAAATATATATATATATATATATTATGATTCCAAGAACTCTTTCCAACCTATGTGTATTCAAAAAATAGACATTCCCACAACATAATCATCTTTGCTACTACATATAATTGAATAATACAACACAATAGTATGAAATACCCACTTCACATTCCAAAAAAGTTTTCTAAAAAAAACATCCTCAATGTCTTCATTAAATATATCCTTTTAAATTCATTAACATATTATTTTAATTCCATTAGATACTGGGTAGTTATAATAGATTCATCTAGATAGAATAAGTTGAAAACCATACAAGAAGAATGAAATCCATAAGTTACATTACACTTTTAATCTACATATAGCTATTTAACAATTTTAAAATCAACAAATAATCCCATTTTAACAACACATTAGTTCATTAAATTCCAACCCATTATCTTTCATTCATTAGATGTTTAGTTCCACATTCCATTTCATATTAACCATTTTTACAGATTCATCACATGAAAATTATATTCCATTTTAGTTCTATAAATTCTAGGAAACTAGATTAAATTTATAAAATTCAATAACCAAAACATAGAAATCAGTATCAGACAATAACAATTTCTTTCTTTCCAATAATTCCTCATCATCACTAATTTATGGCCACCCCACTTTTTTCATCCATGCTAACCAAGAACACCCTAACCATTATAAAACCCTATTTTATAACCATACAAATTATAGCCCCACTATACAACCCTATGCACCATTATAACAATCACAACCCCATGGTATAGAACAACTCATCCACTACCCCCACATATCACAACATAGTCATATTCCCATCATCGTATCACTGGAGGAAACCCACAACACACAATAACATCCACAAAAAAGTAATACAACACAATAGAGAAAGATATAATTCCAGATATAGCAGGTAATCCCTTATCTAATTCTAATAAATTTTTGGTGTTAGCACAAAAAACATGCAATCTTTGGCAATATATTTATTTTAGCTAAATATACATGATTAAGAGATTACATTCATTTATTTTACAAGAATTAGACAAACATTTATTCATCAACATCATTTTCACAACCAAGGAACCCCCAACATCTATGATTTTCATTAGTCATATAGCCCACACATTCACAACATCAACAAATAACAATGAAGAATATATCACTTTTCATGGCCCCAAATATTGATCTGAAACATATTCAATTATAGTTATTAAGATGGTATTATAAAATCGTCACAAAGGATAAATTAATACACCCACTCCACATGAGACACAAATAAAATAGAGACCAAGGGATCCCTATATGGGAAAAAAATCCTTTGACCCTTCCTGGTTTCACACGAACCAGGTAGCACATGCAACAGAAAAAGCTCCAATAAAACTAAAACCCACTCCTACAACATGGCCTCATGGATACTAGGGGAAAAACAAATCTTAACTTCCCATATCAAGAGAAAGGAGAAGGATTGAACAAAGGAAAGGTCTTCTCCTTTATAGGAGTATATTTGTAACTCATGATATTTGAAATGGCTTAGAATATTTATTTATATTGATCATCATAAATCTTAATGATTATGTATTTATAAAAATAAATGACATGATATATATCCCTTGAAAAGGATTGAACCAAAATTACATATGGAATTAAAAACACACTTAATCAAAAAGTCTTCAAATTGGAAAAATTGGAAAAATATATAAAAATCATGAAATTTGGAAAACTATTTAATGGATCACCATTAGACCAAATGTGAGACCTAATGATCCTGAATCACCACTATTACCTACCGATCATAACACATTATTGGACTTACAGGTCCCAACTCACCGTTTCCATCTATTAATACAAACTCACCATGGACACCTGTTAATATTGACTCACCATTGTAGCCCACTAATCCTGACTGAACATTGTGACATACCGATCCTGACTCATTGTTGTGTCCCACCAATATTGTCTAACCAATGCGACCTATTGATAATAACTCACCATTTCCAACTACCAATCATGACTCAACATTAAAATCCATAGATTTCGACTCACCATTGCATCCTACCAATCCTGACACACTATTGTAACCAAGTATCACTAACTCACTGTTACAAACCACATATATTGTCTCAACATAGTGACCTAATGATCCTGACTCACCGTTATAACTTAACTATCCCGACTCACCATTGCTTGCTGATTTTTTAAAGTGTTCGAATAAGTCACCTTAATGAACTAGAACACCTAAAACACTTTAATTTGTCAATGTAATATATCGGGGAGGTACATGAAATTACATCAGATACCACATAAATAATTTTCTCCCTCTAGAATTTAAAATAAACTAAAAATAAAATAGGGTAAGGGTTCAAACAACTATCCCTTGAGATACATATTAAGTTTCTCAATATATTTGGAACACAACTACTGCTAGGGAATGAAGGTAAAATCTATACTACACTATACAAAATATCCTGAGGGAGATACCTCAGGAAAATGAACAAGACCACATAGATGTTTATAACAAGTCCAGTATGAAATTCTTAACAGTTAAACAACAACAGTAACACCATGAAAGGGATTATATTAAGAATATTTGTTCACATTATTTCAAATAGATTTGATTGTTTCATATCATAGAAAACATGGTTATACCTTATATATCAAAAAAAATCCATTGAACAAAATTCTATACATGTATATTTCTTTTATTAATACATAAAATTAAAATTCAAAACATTTAATGCATTTCACACTAAATAAATCATTAATAAAATAGAATATAATTCTCAAGTAAAAATTGAAATAATTTCTAGACATATATCTTAAAATTTTATTTTGAATAATTTAATATTTAAAAATATTGCTCTTAATTCATTTCCATGAAATTCCAAAAAAAAATAAGTAGGCTAAAAAACCACATTGAGCCAAAACATATTTTTGAATCCCTCTTACTTCATAGAATTTATCAATATACTCTTTGTGAAAACATTTCCAACAATTTTTTTAATGCAACTTTTATTAACATGTTCTCCCAGATTACCTAAATATGTTTGAATAGATCATGTACTCACAAAATTTTATCATGTTATACCAGAAGAACTCTATCATGCTCTTCACCAAGATAATTTTGATAAAATATTTAGAAAACACTAATTTAACCAATTTCAGGCATCCGAAATTGTGAAATGAGTTTTAAACATACTAGATTATCAATGTTTTAAACAAGAATATGTTTTTTATCCACATATTCATTACCATGAACATTTATTTTCAAAAATATCAAGGGGTTATTCTTTTCAAATTTCTAAATTTTTTAACAGTTGTATGTCATTTTATAGAACAGTTTCAAATAGCACCTCTACCAACCAAAACATTATTTTAATATAGAAATAGTTAGAACATTGATACAAATCGAAGTAACTCATCCACCACTCCATCATACTATCCTCTTTGTGAAGCTCAAAATCAGCCACATGGTTTTAAAATGTTTCAAAATATAATGCATCATTATAGAGGGAATAATTTCACCTTTTCTCATAAGTTTGTGGTCATAAAAATTTACATCAAAATGCAATAAATCATAAAAAAACCATAAAAAAATTATAAGTGTCATACCACCTCATCAATTTAATTATAAAAAGGCATTAAAAATAGTAGGAAACCCCATCCTCATTTCATTTAGGATTCCCAAAACAACCATTTTATTTTATTCTCGACATTAATTGATTAATCCTACTTATTTCTGAGAAGGAATTTAATCAACAGATTCCCATCACATCACAAAAAATTATAACATCAAAGTTTTTGGGCAACCATATATCTCAGTCACTACACATTAACACTACGACTAAACAAAAACACCGCCACCAATCTCATGAAAAGGCATGAACTTCAACTAAGAGTTTCTTGCAACTATATAACTACCCCACTTTTTCATCAACTAGAAACTACCCTTATCACATAACCACCTACTTCATCTCATCGTTTACACTTCCCCAAACAAATTTCATAATTATCATCATAAATAGATCCCAAGGCTCAAAAATTGGGGAATTCCATCTCCCATGTCAGGATATTATCCAATTCAGGCCACACTAACTCGACTGTATAGATTCAATCACATAAATAAATAACCCATATCAGTTAAGGATCATGGATACCCATCATCATGTTCTTGATGAATTTAAATCATACACCACGCAAGAAAAAACAATAAGAACAACCCCACATAGTTGCAATACATATCATCTATTAGAACTATTCACGGTCTTACATTATTTTCTCTTATTATTTCACATGGGTATATTTACTAATTTTAAATTGTCCATGGGATGTCAGTTCATTATTCATATATAAGTGATTAAACTTTTATGAAAATGTGGTTTTAATCAATCCAACATATCAAGGGTCTCATAATCTGTAACAGTAACCGTATAAATAAGGTTTCTAATGGCTTTTATTTTTCAAAAGGCATAACAACACATCAACGTAATGATGACCATGAAACCATAGACAGCAGTAGTGAAAAATCATGTATTGCATATAAATTAATCCAACATGAACTTGAGTTAAAGATAAAATTGTACACATTTTATATCACACACCATGTTTAATATGGTTAAACAAGACTTTCTAGGTTCAAATTATTTTCATGGAAATACGCATTCAACATCCTTTGAAAAAAATTGTGCATTCCATGTTATTTTGTAAAATTAAAATACTATTTTACATAAAAAATATATTTTCATAAAAATCAAGGTAAAACATGATTTTTAATAAAAACTATGAACTACATAAGTTATATTAAATAGTTTCATGCTTTTCCATGCTCCAGGTGAATATTTTTTAATC
This sequence comes from Viscum album, assembly GCA_963277665.1. Taxonomy (NCBI): domain Eukaryota; kingdom Viridiplantae; phylum Streptophyta; class Magnoliopsida; order Santalales; family Viscaceae; genus Viscum; species Viscum album. The sequence goes on along the minus strand of OY728126.1, from coordinate 1,310,920,364 downwards.
ACTTAATTTATCAAGGTAAGATGATTTCTAACAACAGGATTAAAAATTCACATGAAATATTAATAAATATCACGTTTTACCATGATCATGATATATATTATTTAATAATTTCATAGTTCAATAAAACATTATAGTACACTGAAATAAGGACATCATGATTCTACTTACATATTTAAATATAATTTATTAAATATGATACATGCACCCATATTTCCTGATATAATTCCCTTAGTTTAGACACCAATTATTTCCACATTATACATGATTCCCATAACAAGATACTATTAATCAACATGTGAGATAAGTTCATTTCAGTACTTAAAATGTTTTATCATTCATGAAAAACAATTAATTATTCAAATATTTTATTATTATAATTAGGATACAACTAGGAATTCGTATCATTTTCATACGTAAAGATATAAATTTCACAAATAATTCTACCCAAACACATTCTCACAACATATAGTTATATCCATACTGAAAAATTGAAATAAAACCTAATAAAGAAAATGTTATTCATTAAATATATTCCAAAATGGATGTATTGATCGTTAAGATAGTCATTTCAGAAATTTCATCATTCAAATGTCCAAATCCACATTTTACAATAAGTAAATATAACATGACTAGGATAAATTACACTGTAATGAAATATATATAATATTAATTTATTTAAATATTCATTTTTGAATTCTACTTCCTGAAATAATTCTCTATAAGGGTTTATAATTAAACAACTTGATTACAACAACATACACTAAGAATTCTTATCAAACAATTTTAAATTACATAAAAACTTGATGGAATTTTTGACATCGCTAAAAAGTTAAAACAAACAAATTTATTAAGAATAATGATATAACAAGAAGGAAGACAACACATTCAAATAATTAGAAGGTTTTATACCAAAAAATCGAAGCTATTTAACCATTATATTACAATTTCTTGTTACTTATATATATAACCTAAAAATAATAATAGAATCTTATTAGAAATAGAAGAACATGAATAGTAATATAGAGACATAAAATTTCAGGATTCACTGAATTCATTTTACCTTCACAAAATCAACCAATTCAATTATAAATAATATTTGTCTTGATGCATGTACCATTCTAAAGGTCTGTACACTACAAATGGTGTAGAATCACTAGACCATTCAATAGGATTAGAGTACATTCAATAGATCATGGGAGCCCTAAAATACCTTCTTCTAGCTATTATCCATGGTCTATGTCACACAACAAGGATAACTGACACTTTTTCCCTACCCATCCATTCATTTTCTCACTGTCCTAAGCTTTAAAATCTACCCTATCTTTCAAACAAAGTCCTCAGATATCATTCTCTCATAATCCCATCCCTCCAATGATGTCCCTACTAAGATGTAAATGTCAGAAGAAAGATATTGTCCCCTGATTCTGGCCTCCATTAGGCCCCATGGTGGTGACTAGCACCAAGGGCACAACAATCTCACAATATGAAAGGCATTACCCTTTATATGAAAAGAATAAAGGGATATAATAGGTTTAATCCCAAAAAATTTCATAAAATATATATAATAAATCCAATTTATCCCAAACATCATGAATAATTATAAATTGATACTTATAAAAGTCTCCAAAAGAATAATTAACATGTCATATCTAAGGCAGCGATACAGCAACAACTCCAATGATTGATCTTGAAATGTCCAGCACAGTCCACAAAGTCCACCAATAAAACAAAATACAATTTTTATATATGTAGGGTGAGATGATAGGTATACATCATATGAACACAAAAGTCTCTCATGCACATGTCAAAGGAAAATATTAATGCACCTGAATGAAAAAAGTAGAACCAAAAACACTTAAACATGTATATTAACCACCACATCCTTACCAAGGCATGATAACAAAATAATCCAATTCATGTTATATAATATAGATAAAATCAAATTCTTTGGTACCCTGTACCTTTATTCCATTGATTATCCACACTTAAACCATAAATGAAAATGTCCAGGTGCTCCCACCTCCTCTAAACATACCACATCATACCCCCCTGTAGACACCTAGGCCACAGTGGTAGTCCCGCATCCTAGGAAAATGAAGCACATCACTTCCTGCCCTAACACAGTTGTTCCTCATAACCAATTCTCACTCATATAAACCTAGGTTACATAACACATCACATCCCAATAACGTATGGGAAAGAACAACACCTCTCATCCTAAAGACACCTATAAAACTACAACTCATCACATCACAACAAAACATGGGAAACAAAAATCAACCACACACACCTTGTCCTCACAAACCACTATCTTCACAAAGAATCTTTGTCAATCACCACCTTGTTGAGGGAGTAGGGAATAGTGGGTGGCCATCCATCCATCCTCCCACCGGGATGTCTAGGAAAGGGACCCTCCCCAATGATAATGGAAGTGTTCGACACATAGTTCTCAACTAGAGTGGTGTGCGTATAGAAATCATTATAATATACAAGTGTATATATACATTAAATCAAATATTCATCCAAACCTATGGGTATTAAAATAAATAACTACCCCATGAAATATTCCCCTTTGCTGCACATTATAATTGTACAAGAACAAAAAATAAGCCACAAAAACCATTCAATGTTCCAAACTAGTTAGTTTATACATAAACTTTGAAAATTGTAACTATACAACACATCATATATTTCAACATTAAATATATCAATTTAATTTAATTATCAGATAGTATTAATTCCATTAATAATTGGGTAGATTGAATAGAACCAACCACTTAACAAAATCATGACCCCATTCAAGTAGAACACAAGCCAAAAGTCACATGAATCTTTTAACCACATTTATCTGCATTATATATTTCACACTATTGAATAATACCATATTAAAAACACATTGGTTCATTAAATTCCAACATATTAGAAGTCATTTATTAGTTATTCAAATTCCTCATTCCATTTCAAATTATATTTTTTTCAGATTCCCCGCGCTAAAAATATATTCCATTGTAGTGATATAATTTCTAATAAATAAGATTTAATTCACACAATTCAATAATAAAAACACAAAATGAAGAACCACCCAATAACCATTAATTTCTTTCCAATAATCCCACGTCATCACCAATTTACAGCCATATCCCCTTTATGAAGCATTACTACCCAACCACACCATAACCATCATACATACTCATAGTATTACCATACCCATTACATCCACATTGTACAACCATAAGTACCACTACAACAGTCACATCCCCACTGAATAAAACATCTCATCCAGTACCCCCACATATAAAAACACAACCATATTCCCTTCGAATTATCACTAATGCTGACCCACATTATAAAATCTATTCCACAAAAATGTCAAAACACATAACATAGCAAGACATTATTCCATATTTATAAGGGAATAAATTATTCACATCCACTAAATTTAGGTTTTTATCACATAAATCATATAATCATGGGGAATCCATTTATTTTACCCAAAAATTCATGGGCAAGAGATTCCATGAATTTCATTGTCCTAAAGCAAACCGACATTCATTCATGAACATCCTGTGTGTAACCAAGGACCCCCTACATCCATGATATTTAGTTAGTATATATCCTATATATTCCCAATATCAAAAAATAAAAAAATAATTACATGTAACTTGTATATGACCCGTATATAGATCTCAAATAGATTCAATTATTTTTATTTAATTTCTATTTGGATATCTTTACAAACAATACATTCAAACTCTTTCCCTACCTGATACAAAAATTAAATATAGATTAAGGTTTAACTACTGTGATGAAGAATCCATTGTCACTTCTGAGTTTCACCAAAATAGGGGCGTGCATGGAGCATGAAAACATATTGGGAAATTTGAACCATCTCTTATAACATGTCATTCATGGATCAGATAAGAAGAAGTGTTTCAAATTCCTATTATCGTGAGAAATGAGAATTAATGAACAATGGGATGGTCTCCAACTTTGACAAATCAGATCTAAAACTCATGATATTTGAGACAGCATATAATTTTCATTAAGACAGATCACATTAAACCACGATGTTTGATCATTTAAAAATCTATTGATATTAAGATAAATCAAATATATGATTTATAGCCCTTAAAATATCTTCATCACCACATAAATATGAAATTAAATTCATTTAATGTCAAATGGGGAATCATAAAGGATAAAATAGAAAAATCGGTAAAATAATGGAAATTAGGGATGTATTTAGAATGAATCCCCATTAGACCTACCATTCAAACCTAGTAATATTGACTCACTATTGTGACATACAAATCACAATTCACCATTGCAAAATACTGATCCAGACTCATTCTTTCAACCTACACATCATGACTCACCATTCCACCGTACCAATCCAAACTCATCGTTGTGTACCACCAATTATGAATCTCTATTTTAAACTACATATCCCGACTCACCGTTCCAACCTACTGATCCTGAATCTCCATTGGGACCCACTGATCCTGACTCACCGTTGTGTCTAGAATATCCTAACTTACCATTTTTCATACTGATACTGAATAACCATTTTGACATGATGATCCTGACTCACGATTACAACCTACTAATACAAACTAATTGTTGCAACCTACCAATCCTAACTCACCAATGTGACCCACTGATAATGACTCACTGTTGTGACCTACCGATCATGAATCCCCATTGTAAACTACCAATCCTGACTCACCATTACGAGTTGGAAAATTTTGAAAAGTGTTTTGATAAGTATCATTGACCCACCAAAACCCCCAAAACACTATATTTTTTTAATATAAGGGGTTGGGAAGGTTCATCCCATTACAATTCATCTCATATATATATTTTTGAGTTTTGTTACACACGAATCAAATAATTAGATTCCAATTCATTTAAAAGGATGACCAACAACATAAGGCTAATGCCATGATACACATAAACAATATATTTATTTTGGGAATTGATATCATTATTTTGATAAAATTATCATAATTCCAACCTTATTTATCTTGAACATTAATTTTTACATAAGTTTGAAAATTACATTTGGAAACATAATTTTCATGATTATATTAATGGTTTTATGTATAATATTTCAACATCTATAATTTAAGAAGTTTTAAAAGGGGTTTCATATATAAATTAAATGTATAATTAATATAATGTTAATAATTTATCTATGTAGAATAATAATCTATGAATTTAAGGATAAACAATTTACCTCATTTTGTTTTCTTTATTTTCATCGAGTTTGGGTGATCCAATAAACACTATTCCTGACCTAAAATTCATATTCAAAAAATAAATTTTCATATATTATGTTGTCATTTATATGTGAACCATAATCATAATTCCACTCTACACTATTTTGATTGTAGTTTGAAAGCTTCTTTTCGTCCTTTTATGGGATCCAAAACTTCACATTTTTTAATGTGTGAATGAATAGTTAAATATATTCCCTTTGAAAAATAAATCAGATAATATTTAAGAAGATAATAATATAAAAATAATTGATGACTGCTGTGTAATATGATAATATGTAGGGAAGAAGAATGTATTTATTTCATAAATTTTCATGATTTAAGTATTTGTATATATTTATTTCCCTAAGATGTTGATAGAATTTGGGATCTATTAACCATTCATAATAAAAAATTATAACTATGAAACAATATAGATTCATTAATGTGGTAAAATGATATAATATTTTTATGACACTATATAGTTGAATTTTTCACCAAACTATAGCATGTAATAGATAAATTAAATTCAATATCATTTAAAATGACATGAAGAATGTAATTTTGTAACTTTTTGGGATTATTAATGGTATCCCATAAATTATAATAAATGTATTTACAAGGAGAATTGAATGTGTGTAGTAGAATATTACTAGTTTACCATTGTAAAATTAAAATAGAAGATGAAAATTAGAATGTTATCATATAGAATATTATAAATAATTTGTTTTTATTTCAATAATTGAAAATGAATTTTACATAAAATAAAACATGGTTACAATTTTTTTATAATTATTTATAGGATTTAAAAATAATTTATATTTCAGGCTATTTGTAATTTATCATTATCTTGTAATTTCAAAATCAAAAGATGAAATAAATATCTAATATTATTGATATTACTATAACACATTATATATTTTTATTATCACATGTGTTTCAAAATGTTACATTAAAATATTTTTGATTACTCAAATTATTTGGAAAAAAATTTCACAAGTTATTGAATAATGTTGATTATTCAATAAAATATTCCATAGATAAATTTAGGCAATTCTATGTAATCCAATTATTATTATTTAATAAAATACAATTTAGATATATATGGAATTTTAAAATTCATTAATAACCTTGTTGAGATTTTTTTTTACATTACAGATATTGGATAATTGATGTGTTGTTTTTTCATGTTTAGATAATATAATATTTTTATCCAAGAATAAAAATATTGGTTCATAATTTGTGATCAAATTTATTTTATGATTCTTATTGATGTAAAAATTATATATATTGGATATCCTGTTTTCATTATTATTTAAATTTTTTGGAACTAATAATAGATTGAAAAAAATAAAAAATTTAAAGAACAATATGATTATTAATAAAATTATTGAGTTAAGGATTGAATGTTTACAGATCATTTGAGAATATTTATACTGAGAACTATTTCTTGAAATAGGAAATATTGATTATTTAAACTTCGAGTTACTAATATGGGTTGGTTAACATATCTAACCTATCAAAAATAATTTATTAATTAATGATGGAAATAATATGGATGTTTGTTAAAAATAATATTTTGGGGATATAAAAAATTATTTTTGAATAAAAAAATCATTAATTTTATGAATTCATTGTCATAGTTTCAAGGAAAATTAGTTATGATCAATATATTTTATATATGAGAATTAAAGAGTATAAAATTCACATAGGTCAATGATTAATAACGTACTTTGATTTATAATAATGATGATAGTTAAAAGGGTTTTCATTTATGATGATGATGGTGGGATTGTGTGTCAGTTGTGGTGATGTTTTTAGCACAAGATGGAAGATAATTTTTTATATGAAATGGGGTTGTAAATAAGCATAGTAAAAATTGGTTTTTAGTAACTAATTTTATTAAATTCTTACATATATTAATATTATTTTTTGATTGAAGAAATTTGATGTCACATATAAAATTAGTTTCCTATAATGAGATTTAATTTGATGCTCTGCATTCTGAGTGAATATTTTATGTTGTAGCATTGGAAACATATAGGTGTATTCATATTTTTATGAAATTATAATAATTTAAATTAAAAAACATGGTTGGTTATTTATATGTATTTTTTATCATAACATTTTTCATACTATGTGAAAATAACTACAGTTTTTTTGTACTTTTCATAGAATATTAAAATTTTAATATTCGAAATGGAAATTGAATAATATTATGTAATTACATAATCCTCTCTGGTCCATTTCAATTTAAAAATATACTATTAGGTGGGTTCTAGGAGGTTAAGGTTGAAAATTTCATCACTTTTCAACATTTGAATGTTTTTCATATTTTCCAATGGTGGCTCACCCTGGTGATATCACACTGGTTGTGCCTCATTGGCAGTCTCCCACTCATTCATCCTTATTTTCTACCCTTCTTGATAGCAACCTTATACCCTTCTTCCCATAGGCATCGTGTGATCGGGATGTACATGTACGTTCAAGTATTCCTTGAGGTTTTCCTACTGTATGTGCGCCTTTGTTTCGATGGAGTTAAGAATTTATAATCATATATTCCTCCAAGTAGATTTTCCTTCATCTCTCTTAATTTTTCATCATTATGGGTGGGTGTATGCATGTGTTTTTTATAAAATATTTGAATACCAATTAATAATTATATTTTAAGCAGTTTAAATCAATAAATATGGAAATAAGAAATTTAAAATGTTTCTATTTTAATGTTTTTTTTATTTTTTTATATGTACATTCTAACCACACACTGAATATCCTTCATGTTGGGGGGGGGTCTATTATTGTTCGTGGAATATTTTATAGAATGAATATTTCTTTTGAATGCTTCATATGAAAATTGTTAACCATATAAATTTGGCTAACAAATAGATTCCCTGGGATCAAACTATCTCTGTGATAATCCCTTAATTAATAAGTGGAATTTAATAAGGTATTCCATGTAAAATAGAAATATTTCATGATTTGGTTATTATGGAAATTGAGTGGTATCCATATTTGTGCACAAGGGGTTAGTTTTTTTGATGTGGAGATCCGGGTGTTGTATGATTGTGAAGCCGGGATGTAGATATTGTTGTCATTTAATCTGTAGATGGATGTGTTGGTGAATTGGGGTTCTTCTGTCAGCATGGTATTTTGGGTTTGATGACATTGAATAGTGATGTTAGTGGTTTGTACATGTTCTTCTTCATTGAGAAAATTTATAATGATTCACCCAATGTCCAAATATTGATGTATGTTATAGAGTGAATAGATGTTATATGTGGAGTTCATGGTACAAAATTTATTATTCTCATGTGAGTTAATTTAACATGTTTCTCACATCATGAATTGATTTTAATATGTTTCTTATTTTATATTTCTTTCTAGTTTCCTGGGTAATGTTGAAATTGTTTTATGAATTGTTTAATAGTGAAAGGAAATAGTTAAATAATTTTTTTGGGGACTGTAAAATTGGGTTTAGGGATTTATGTGTGGTGTTATAGATTTTTTGTAACTGTAAAGATGGTATTGTGGTTAGATGGTGTTTTTTTGATAACTCATTGGTTGGTCTCAAGTACTTGGTAACATATATGTATATACTTGTAATTTTTTTTGTGATTTCTGTATAGACCCCACCCTAGTTGATCCATATGTTCTAAACACCCCCATCATCCTATGGGAGGCTATATTTCCAAAAAAACCAGTGGGAGGATGGATGGATGGATCCATGAACTTCCATACTCTCTCTTCCATGTGTTGATAGCATAAGATACTTCCGGAATTTTACGAATTACAGGCCTAGGAGTGTGTGCATAGTTGTGAATTCCTAGGTATCATTGGGATAATATGTGTTATTCTTTCCCAGATATCTTTGGGACGATGAATGGTTTGTGGCCCAGGTGTCTATGGATGATATGTGATGTGGTTTTTGGCCCATTTTCTGTTGGTGAGATGTGATGTGGTATGTTTCTTTATACTATGTGGGCATGAAGTCATGTTTTTCATGGGGCCATGGTGTGTGCAGAAGTGTTTTGGAATGGTGTATTTGAAAGATATGGGACCACCATTATGTTTTTTGTAAGGTTGTGAGAGCGTATAATCAGTGGGAAAGTTGTGATGGGTGCCCTATCATCAATGTGAATTATATCACATTACTTGAGATGCAATATTTGATGAGAATTATTTGGTTATGTTGGGATGTTTAGTATACATGAAAGGTATTTTTGGGATCTTTTGTTATCTCATAGGGTTATTAGTATACCACTTTCACTTATGATCAAGAGATATTTTTTTCCTACTAATAATAACAATATTCTCCCCCTACATATATAAAACAGATTTCAAGATTTCAGGAGGATTGTATGGACCATGTTAGAACATCCTAGTTTGGGCTTTAGATAGTTGGTTTGTCACTACTTAGTTTAAATTTTTGTGTTTATGTGGATAATTTTTTACTTTTAATACTTCAATTTTAAAACATGAATGTTGGATTTTATCTTTATTTTTTTGTATATGTATTTGTGTTTTATTTGTGGATTATCTATCGTATCTCCCTGCATTTTTTTCCAAAAAAGGGTAACGCCTCCCACATTGTGATATTGTACACCCTTGGTTCTAGTCACCTACCTGGGGCCATTTAGAGATAGGACTCGAGGTTCATTATCAAACATTCATCATTTCTATCATATGAGGGGTTTATTTAGATTCAGTGGGTAATGATAGTGTTGTATTCGAGGTGATCGTTGAGATATAGAATGGATTTTAGAGTTAGGCACAATGAGGATTTCATGGGTAAGTATAGAAACTATCCCAGTGGACTATAGTGCATGAAAAAAGGCAAGAAGACAAGCTAGGACATGGGATTTTTGGGCCCCCATGATCCAGTGCACAAATAATGATATTATCGATTGACTAGGTGAGATGGGCCTACTTCGAAGTTGGAGACCAATTAAAGGTACATTCCTTATAATTACTTGTGTCCATATTTTAATTGGGTTTCTTTGTGAATGATAAAATTGGTAAAATGAATAAAATTAATTAAACTAAATCGTATTGTATTTACATACAACTACGACTTTGGAGATCTTAATTGTCCTTTCAGTTATGGCTCTTGGTCATCGTCATCATGTGTCTTAGGAAGTGAAGGTTCAACGGGCTGATCCATTGTATCACTTTAGTGTGGCTATAACTAAAAAGGATAATTAGTGGTTGAGGAAATTGTGTTCCATCCAATGTCAGGCTTTGGGAAAGTATGAGGGGGACATTTTGGATATGGAGACAAAGATCTGGTCGGATAAGCATGGGATCACCTTTAGTTTTATCTTTCTTGAAAGGTAACTCGATCAACTAGGTTTCTTAAGGAAGAAGGGATTTTAGTTTAAGATCTTAGGCTCCAGGACATTCATGGATTCGGCTACAAATAATTTTTCCTCAACATCCACCCCTTTTACTTTCTAGTCCCCATTCCATTCATGTGATCATAGGTCGGACATTTTTCTTCTATTGAGTTTAAATCCATCTTAAAAACTAACTTTCAATATCTATTTAAGTATAACATGTTGGAGGTGTATTAGTAAAATATTATCCTCAGTATTAGTTTCTGAAAAGATAGTATCAGCAACAAGGATTAGTGTTTTTTCCTCACCAGCGGTGCATGGGGCTGGTAGAGTCCAACCTCATGATGTCACTCATTCATAGGAACCATGAAATAAGTGAGGTTGTATATGTTTTCATCAAAAATGATCTAGAGGAGCTAGATGGGTTCAGATTAATTCAATAGAGGTGGCAATTACATGAGGCCAGAAGGCATCAGAGCTACAATTAGTTTTTTCAGTACCCTTGATTATTCTTTTTTTCATTTCAGATCCTTTAACTACTTTTTTTACCCTCTCTAGACCATGATTTGGGACTATATGTAGAGAGGATTTATGTTCCCATAGTTTTGAGTTTTCCAGTTAGAGGCTAGACCAGCATCATTGATTAGATCTAGGGGTGTAGACTAGTGATGGGACTTCATTACTCCCTCATGGATATCATATTACTACAGATTCATTCATAAGTGGTAATATTTATTATCGTATGGTTGAATTCGATTCATGATTTTATTAACTACTAACAGAGGAGTGTTGTTCTTTCAAATGTGGATCGTCAGTTTGTTTCTTTTTATGGTTGGAAATGTTGTTATAAAGGATTTCATAAATCAAACCCCTTATTTCATTTTTGGATGATTTGATAGTGGAATTTGTGGATAAAAAATATGGAAAATTTTACCATAGTCATTGTGTTGTTCCTTGATGTTTTCCCTAGGTAGCTTATGACACTACCTCCTCAATGTGATCTTGATTTCAGGATATACTGTCAGTGTAGTGCTTCTATGATCACAGTTGGTCTTTATCAAATGGAACTGTTTGTGATGTGGGAGCAAAGGATTTAAATAGGGTATCTAATAAAAAGAGATTTATTGGGCGCAATGTGTCATCATGAGGTGATCTAGAGTTATTTTCAAAGAAGGTGGATGGTTGAGTATGGTTTTGTATAGAATAAATAATGCCGAATCAGGTGATGATCATGAACAATTACAATCTTTTATGGATATAATATCATTTAAAGAAGATGATAGGGGTTATTTGGTTATCTAATATCAATATGTGGTATGTATATCACTAGTAATAGGTGAAGGAGGATGATATAATGAATAATGCTTTTAGATACAGGTATGGGAACATCCAATTTGTAGTCATGTCGTTCAGTGTTACAAATTCACTAGCTCTATTCATGGGACTTATGAACTCTATGTTCCATGAGTTTCTATATTGGATTATTTTTGTAATAAACATTGATATCTATTTGTACTCGAAGTAAGCGGACCAGAACAACTAGTCATATTAGGACTGTATTTTATTTTAATCATTGCGAGCTGCTCTATAGAAGGATTTTCCAGTGAAATATTTGAACCCTGGATGTACATTTACTTGGAATTTTGGTCACTCATTACGGTGTAGCAGTAAACTAATTATTGGTGGAAGCAGTTGTTTCATGGGAAGCACCCATGAATGTTCATGAAGACTTCAGTTTAATTTCCATTAAAGATATTATTGGTCGTTTTTTACATGATTTAACTTTTGTTTCATCCCCATTAACAATATTTTCTGTGAAGGATCATTATATTTTTAGGGGGGAGAAGTTATAGGTAGTGTTTCTTTACTTGAATGCAAAGTTGGTCAATGCCCTCATGCTCTAGTTTCTAGAGTATGTGGTGATGTTTGAGGAGTTTCGTGATGATTCATGTATGGGTTAGGGATTTCATGTGATGTAGTAGAAATAATTTATATCTAATGGGTCTATAAAATTACATCCCCATGAGTGTAACTATGCCAACCATTATCTGGAGTTAACAACTGTTTTGTTTTTATTAATTATTCTATGGAATTACTTCAATGAGGAGAATTTTTTTGTGGTCACAGATGAATAATGTTTGAGTTGTTTTTTTCCCATTTTTAAATGAAATTATGATAATGAAGGTGGATAGAGATTCTTTAGGACTATGATTTTTAGATATCCTACACCATAAGAAAATGGAAATTTTTGGATGATGATTTGAGAATAAGGTTCAAAGAAAGAGGTTGTTTCAAAAATAACTGGACACTTGGAAAGTGATGGAATTTTTGGAATCCTTTAACATAGATGCATGAGTTTGTGCTGATAATGTATATTTATTTGATATGATGGTGTAGTATTTTCTAATGATAATGGTGTAGGAGTTTTACTGTGGAGACTCGGAGGTAGATGTGTTGTGTAATCATGCAAGTCATGATGATACTCCAGAGGGATTGTCTATGGATTGTGGAAATAAAATGTTGTTTCGAGGGAACATGCTTTTTTTCATGGATATGTGAAGTGGATCCCATCATGAATTTCATATAACACCCTATGTGGTATACTGAGGAATTTATAAGATGTATCTTGGTTTGAGGATTTAGTTTCAGTATCTTGGGATGAAGTGGGAAGTGGATTTGTTTTTAGTGAAGTTGTTGGTTTTTTAGTATGTGACAGCCAAGAACTATGTACCATGTGGTTTATTACATCCTTTGGATGTCACCAAGTGGAATTGTGATCATATATCTGTGGATTTCATCATAGGCTTAGCCTAGAGCATAAAAATTATATGGAGTTATATGTGTGATAGTGGATCCATTGACAATATCATCCCACTTATTAGATATCAAGGAGTCATGAATAATTGATTCTGTGTCTAAGAGGTGTGTGGATGAAGTGATTTGGTTACACTAAGATATGAGGTCCATTTTCTCAGAATGAAATGTTCAGTTTATCTTACAGGTTTATAGGGGATTGCAGTGATCATTAATCACCTACATATGCCTGAAAACTAAATTCCTCCCTAATATAGAAGGGTATACATAGACGACTATCCATATATTGGAGGATCTGTTGTGGGTGTAAGTATTTGAAATTGGTGGATGTTATGTATAAAAGATAACAATTGTGGAGTTCTCTTATAATAATATCTATCACTCTTCCATTTGAGTGAACTCATTTGACGTTTTCTATAGAAGACTATGTCGTTTTATATTTTGTTGGAGAAAGGATGGAGAGATAGATATTCTTGTTTTTGTTGTGTTATAGAGCATGACTGAGTGGGTTTAACTTATTTCTAATAGGATGAATGTGGAACAGGACTGGTATAATACATATTCCAAATGCAGGAGGAGTCCCCTACAGTTTGAGGTTGGAGACCACATATTCTGGAAGGATTCCACTTAACATGGGCAGAGATGGTCTAGAAAAGGGACTATGCATTCTCCAAATATTTTTAAACCCTCTAAGGTGTTTGTGTGAGTTATAAAGGAGGACGAATGGTTTGATTTTCCACTGTAGTTTGAGAGGAATCAAGAAATATTTCACACCTCTAATCTTTGACAGTATCTTCATGATGACTCCCCTGTTATTGAGTGGGGACAGGTGGATATCAATGTTGACATGAAATTTTTGGAGTAGCCAATTGAAGTGAAAGATCGTCAAGAGAAGCTGATGTGTGGGTGGACAGAAAGTTTGGTTCGTGTTATATGGAGGCATAATGGCCAAGAGGAGAGTTCTTGGGAGAGCGATACATGGAAATGTGCACATAACCCAGAGTTGTTTTTTGTATTTCCATTCATTGTATTTCATTTTGAAGTAATGATTGAACATTATTGATTATGGGATGAGTTGCTTTATTTAATTTTTAGTGTGTGTGATTTGATGTGTGGAAAATTCATGACATATGAAAAGGAGAGGTCTTCATCTCTAATACAGATGCATTTACTATGTTGTGATTAATCCTGTGCAGGAGAGTTAGTTCCACTTAGAGTTGATAATATATTGACATGGAGGAAAGAATTATCTGATTCAGTTGTTCGAGATGGTCATTGTTTTAATATGCCTTCTAATTTATAGTCATTGGGTTGACATTCTATCTAGAATATATCATAGGAGGTGTTTTTTATGTCTAGTTTTCACTCCACCATTCGAACAATAAAGGGTTGTTTACTGTGTAATGTTTCCATGATTTGTTTCCACTGGTGTCCCAAGTGTAGCAGGGTCCTTGAAAGGTTTCACAAGGGATGGTTGTTCAAGAAATTACTCTGTATTCTTTTGGTTTGGTTTTTAATTATAATTTGTATGAATAGTTTTACTGGTACCTAATGTAATGACCCAGACCTCTCTAGTCCATTTATTTGAGGAAATACTGTTTTTGGTGTGTTCAGGGTAGTCATGGTGCATAATATCATCACTTTTCAATTTTTCCTGGTATATCATGATTTTAAGCGATGGTTCAACCTAGTGGAGACTAACTAGTAGTGACTCGTTGGTGGTGAATCACTATTGATGACTCATTAGAAGTCACTCGTGGGTAGTAGCTTGGTGGCATTGTCTGTCTAGTGGTCACTCACTGAAATTCGATCATCTAGTGGTTCCTTATCTAGTGGTTTTCTACCTATTTGTACCTCATGAGTAGTTCCTCACCAAGGGGTGACTCACTAATTAGTCCCCTTCCTAATGATATCTCGCGAGTAGTGCCTCACCGAGCAATGATTCGGTGAATTTTGACTCACTGATTGGTGCATCGTCTAATGGTGGGTTGGAAAAAATGTTATCAACCTCATACTGTTTACCCCTTATATATTTTATTTGATCTAAAACGTTTTTAAATAATTTTTCAATGGATTTGACATAAATTTATATCCTGTAAATATTATTTTTTCTCCTATGGTTTCTGAGGAATTATCTTGGTCAAAATGGATTATCTTGACTGGATCCACCCTTAATTGAATATAAGAAATATATCTAAACAGCTCCTCTTTTTAGATATTCTAAAAGACCATATTCTATTCCACCTCATTCTTCCATATAAACAACCATTGGTGTGAAGTTACTCCAAAAACATAGTCCAATGGGCTTATTATTATTGGGTGGTAGAAGTTAGTTCATGTTTTCCCCTAGTTTTTCCTATTACATGTGTGCTCCTATTTTAGTGCTACTAAGAAGTTCCAATCACCTGTTCTTCCAAGTAGGGTTTCCTTTAACTCTATTATTTTGGCATCATTAGGGTGGGTTTATGAATGTGATTTTTTGAGAAAATAGTCTAATACCAATTAATAATGAAAATTAAAACTATTTAAATCATTAAACATGGGTCTGGTGATAGTTACAAGGTGTATGTTTTATTTTTTTGTTGATATTTTTATTTATATGGGATAACTACCCACTAGAAATTATGACCATTGGGGGTCCTCATTTTTTGAAAACATATTTTATGGAATGAATGTTTCTTGTTTTCATTCAACACTTCATATGAAATTGTTATCCATGTATTTTGGTCAAATAAATGGATTTAGTAGGATCAAACTACCTCAATGATAACCCCTCAAATAATAAGTGGAATTAAAGAAGGGATTCCTTGTTAAAGGTGAATTTTTTTTCATCGGTTTGTGTGGTGATTATGTTTTGGAAATGTATATGAATTAGGGGTTTGTTTTGATGTTGTGATAATATGGGAATGGTATGTTTGTACAGTAGGGATGTAGATCTGGTTATGGTTTAATGTGTTGTTGTATGTAGTTGTGAGTTGCTGGTTGTTTTGGTTAGCATGGTGGTTTGGATAGGATAAGATTGATGAATGATGTTAGTGGGCGGTAAGGATGATTTTTCATTTATAACATGAATAATTTTTCATCCTATATCTAGAGATCAATGTATGTTATTGAGTGAATGGGTTATAAACATGGAGGTCATGGTATGACATGTATTAATGTAAACTGGGTTGTGTTACCTTTGTTCTCACCACCAATGTTAATTTTAATGTTTTTCTTGTTTTGTGTTGTGCGTAGACGTTACCTAGACAGTTGTGAAATTGTCAAATGGATTTTCTAATAAGGAATGTAAATTGTATAATAAATTCAGTAGGTGATGTGTAATGTGTTCTCTGGAAGGATGTGGGGTTTTGTACATTTATAGGTAACAAAAAAGTTTGCAGTGTTGTGAGATAGATATTAGTTTCAGAAACCATTAATTGATATTGATATATTTGTATCATATATGTATATACTTGTATATTCCATGTTATTTATTTGGTCACCCCACCCTAGTTGATCCCTATGATCCAAACACCCCCTTTATCATGAGAGAGGGTGTATTTCCCAAGAATCACAGTGAGAGGATGGATAGTTAGACACCAACTCTTCAATGGTCCTTCTTATAGGAAGTGATAGAAAATGATTCTCCATTCATGTTTTGGTTGTGAGGCCTAGGTGTGTGTAGGTGAGTTTTTCTTTCCCAGGTGTCTTTGGGATATGAGGTGTTTTTCATTCTCAGGTGTAATCCGAATGAGGTATGGTATGTAGCCCCGATTTCTATGGGAGGAATGTGTCATGGTGTGTGTCCCATGTTTCTACAAGAATGATGGGATTTTTTTTTGATCCTGATGTCTGTATGTGGTATGTGATGTGGTTTTGAGGCCCAGGTGTTTGCGGGCGGGTTGTTACATGGTGGATTCGAAATAGGACTAAGTGCCATGACATTTTCCATTAGGGAGTGAGAGAGGATAATCAATGGGAATGTGGTGTAGGGTGCCCTATCATTGATGCTAATGAAATTATAATAGTTGATTTTAATTATTTGATAAGCATGACTTGGTGGGGTTGGGATGGTTAGTATACATGTTAGGTGCTATTTGGTTATGTTGTATTCTCCCTGGTACATCAGTAAGATTCTTTTCCCATGTGTATTAAAGACTTTGGTTTTCTGATTTAGTATACCTGCATGCTCACCCTATGGATATGAAACTATTTTCAGGTTTCTATGAAAATTTCTTGAACCGTGATGGACCTTACTAGTTCTTTCTTGTGATATTTTTTTGTCACTAAAAATATTTACTTTTTTTATTTACAAGGATACATTTGTACATCAAAGAGTTCTATTTTAAAAAATGCATGTGAGTTCTTCTTTTAGATTCATTTTATAATATTATGGGTTTTTATCTTGATGATCCATCATATTTCTATACCATGTTTTCCAAAAAAAGGTAATGTCCCCAATATTAATAGATTTTGCACCCTTGGTGCTAGTCGCCAACTCGGTGCCTTCTGGAGGCAAGACTAGAGGGTCATTATATAACATTATTCATTACCAGCCTAGGAGGGGTATCATTAGAGGGAGGGGTCGTGACATATTAATTAGAGTCTAATGAATTAATTAAAATTAAACTTCATTATATATTCTTATTTTATATCAATAACATAGTGTTGGTTACTGGGGGTCATATGGGATGATAACTATAGATGATTCCAATTCAATGTATTTCCCTTAGTGTGGATGTAGATAATATATATATATATATATATATATATATAATTCAACCTCAACTTTCTTGTTAGGGAAACTGACATAGGTGTTTTCTCCGACATCCATGATAGTGATTTAACGGATGGATGGCTTCCCCCTTTCCCCTACTCCCCATATTGATATATATGAGCAGATATATATCGATCTATAATTAATGAATGGCCCCTTGAAAATATTTTTTTTACTTATTGATAAATATTTCTTTTATTCCCATAAAATGATTTAATGCATTGAAAGGTGTATTGATTACTGTATGATTTATTTTGATTATATCACTATATTTCAGTACTAAAAATAACTTGTAAATATTAAAATGATGTATTTTTTATATTTAAATTTATTAATATATTTAATTCTATATACATTATTGAATGATAAACAATGATTATATTATAATATTTATTAACTGAACATATATTTAGTTTTTAAATTTTGAGTAATCATAATATCATATAAATTTTTTATATTGAGTTCATATGATATATAAAATATTTAGAAATTGAAAAAAATCCATTCTAGTAGTTTGTTACTATTTCCATACATCCATTTAACATATATAATTTTCCCAAACAACTAATTTATGTAGACAAATTTCCAAAGAATCCAATTTACTATTAATGACGTATCCATTACTCCCAAATCATATACCATGTGTATTTAAATGACAAAGTTGTCTATAGAACTCTAAATTGATTTATAATTGTTTTTTTAAATAGTAATGATGATTATATATATATTATTATAAGATTTAAAGTTATGAAATTATCTATATCATTTATGAAATTTGGTTGTAATTAACTATAATTATTATGATTTATTTCCACAGCTATATTAAATTATATAGAATTAGTTATGGAAAATGATTAAGGTGATTTATGATAATTTGGAATGAAAATGAAATATTATAAATATAATTCAACTATAACATATGTTTAATTTCCCATTAACATGGTTTTTTAGGTCTGAAATTTCATAAGCCCACCTATTTTTAGATTTAAAATATTTCCATATGTGAATCTATTACATGATTCACTTATATAATTTATGCTATGATGATTCAATTAAATGTAACATATAAATCAATTGAGCTATTTAAATTTATATTGTGGTGACTATTATCTATGTGTGGGAAAATACCTATGTGAAAATCATCTATGTGAATTTTCCTACATAGTTATGTGACATGATACATATTGTTCTTAAATTATAGAATTTTTAATTTTTTAACATATTTTATTATAATTTATTTAGTTTCATATTAATTTAAAACATTTATATTATTATAATGATTTTATAAATTCATATTAATTATATCGAACATACGAGATTTTTTTTCATTATTCAAAACAATTTTTTATAAGTATCAAAGAGTGTTCTATTTTAATGCATGAAATATACTATTTCATTCTACAAAAATTTGATTACATTGTATTCTATTTCTTTGATTCAATTAATTCAATGATATTATTAGTTTGTATTAAGATCATTATATTTTTTTAATATTTTAATGTAGTTTTATTATTTGTTGGAATTTATAAACTTCTTTATTTCTTGTTTTAAATGGAATGTTTCTAAATTTCATATTACAATTTTAAACTTGATATTTTAATGGGATATATAACTTTTATTTTATTATGGTATAATTTTAATTCTATTATGATAATGAATTCAATTATTGTTTAATAATTCTTTGTTATTTAAATATTAGTTGTAATCTAAGTGATATTTGGGAAATGAATAATTCTCCATTTTCGATCTCCTTTTGATAATCATGTTTACTATCTTTCAATTTTGAACTATCTAAATTCTGTACAAAATTTTTAAATTACATTATTAAAACAATTTCTTTACATTTCATTTATTTTTGAGGAATTTATTTTGATTAAAAAAGTTATACTTTATCCCTAGGTTATTTCATAATTTTCATGTCTGAGGGTGGGGAGAGTGTGGTGGTATTGATATTGTGAGGATATGTATATTCTTTCTATGATGATCATTTATGAATATAGCTATAAAATCCTTCAATGTATGAATTATAATATATTTCTATTCTTCTACTTTATTGAACTAACTATCGAGCTATTCAAACTCAAGAACTAGTACTTCAATTTTATTTATCTTCAATCTATTTCATTCAATATATTAGAGTCTATAACACATAATCCTTTATATCACAAAAAATTAATTCTACTTTATGTTTTTTTCATAAAAAAAAGTATCCAATATCAGGTCATGCTACTTAGATTCTGATGTCAGGGCCATTTGGGTTGTGAATAATGTAGACTAATTAATTCATGATGGGTTATGAATCCATATAAATTTACGTTCCTTGGATATTATTCAATGTGAAAACACATTTTATTATCATTCTCTATTTTTTCCTGACATGTACGATTAGTTTATATTGTATATCTCACCATGTAGAGAGGTATATAGAGAGGCTACATCCACTTTTGACTGAACTACCATACAAGTTATCATTTTTTCCTTTTATTTATACTAAAAATTAACTCTATTTATTATCATTAATAATTAATTTAGATAATAATTCTTTTTTAAGAAATTATTCATTAGGTCTATTTACCTATGTATATAGTATCGTCTATTATAACTCCCAAAGGATTTGAAAGTAAATTCAATATTGAATGCATAAAATGTTAAGTATATACAAAACAACAATTTCTTATAACAAATTCATTAAAAATAATTTTTCCACTTTTGTGATTTTAATTTCCAAAAACAAACATACATAGTTTCATTCATTATGATATTTAGAGTCTGATAAGTAAAACAAATTTTTTGGTAAATATTAACAGAACCTTATGAATATTATTCTGAACCTTATTAATAGTAAATGATATAATTATTTTATTTTCTTAAGTCTATGTGAGAATGATATCTTTTTTATTTTTTCAAGGTTATATAAATTGAATTTTAGTTTTAAAATTGATATTTTTTGAATTATTTCTTATCTTATTTAAAAAGTAAAATGACATTATTTAGAAAATTATTTTCAAAAAATAGAGTTCATTTTATAATTAGAGATGTAAAAAAATGGTTATGGTGATTTTTTATGATTTTTAT
Source organism: Viscum album (assembly GCA_963277665.1). Lineage (NCBI taxonomy): Eukaryota > Viridiplantae > Streptophyta > Magnoliopsida > Santalales > Viscaceae > Viscum > Viscum album. Next base: position 1,310,899,128 of record OY728126.1, on the reverse strand, counting down.
GAAATATTAAATTTTTTTATGAATATAAAAATATAGTAATTTACCAAATATATACATTATCTGTTAAGTTCACAATTGATAAAATCAAGTCTAATGTAAGCTCAATTAGATTGAATTCACTTAAAGATACTATTGTTATGAGTCCCATGAATCAACAGTATTGGTTGTATTGAGGGAAATAATAAAATAATAAATACGATATTCAAAAACCTATTCTCTCCCACAAAATAAAACACCCTCACTCCTTCTTTTATTCACTCCTCTCAAGCCTTTTTCATTTCCTTAAATCTTCTCAAATCATATCCCATGATCCCCACCCACTACCATCAGTCCTTGTTAACATAAAATTTCCAAAATCTCTCCCCTAAATAGGCTCTCAATGAATATTACTTCAAGAGGTAAATTCATATTGTCATTTTTATTATTTCAAGATCCATTATTTTCATTTTCATTTCTCATAACCTTTCAACCAACTATTATATAAAATTTCATATCTTAAATTGAAAATAAATTTTTTACTATAATGGATGAAATCTCCATCATATCTTATTTCCCCATCTTTTGTAGTATAAATGAAAACACCATTTCAGATATGTTAAATTATCACATTCAAGGACGAAGAGATTTCAATATCCATTACCATGTCCAATTATGGTCTCGAAACCATTTTTATTATTGAAAAAAACTATAATACACCTAACTTATTTATTGTTTTAGTTTCCTTTTGTACACATGATATTAATTTATAAATCAAAATGTGTTCTTTGTGATAAAAAACCGCCAATTATCCAAAACAATTGTCACCAATGTTATATATAAGAATTCATATTCACTACCAATAACAAAGACAATTTTATAACCATTTAATCTTATATATTTTCAATAATAACACACAAATATTTTTCAGGAAAACCATTCTAATACTACATGTTTATCCACAATGAATAGTTGTAAATCGATAATGAAATCCAATGAAGAAAACACTCGAAAACAATGAATGTAAATTTGTTATCAATTAAAAAATCCATCAATGCAATTAATAATCTTATAAAAATAAATTAAATTTAGATTTGGTTTAGTAATTATTAATTAATGAACCTATATTATATTATTCAGGTCTTTAAGATCATGTTAAGAACAACATCAGACTTAAGGAAAGGGGGTTCCTCATCTCACTTCCATTTTTGTGAGACATTCCTTATTCACTAATATTACCTGTGTATGGTGTATGTATACATCCCATTTATATATATTATCATGAATAACCTTATTTTAATTCTATTAAATGTATAAATTTAATATTATTAATTTTGGTCCAAACATATCAATTGATTACATTGTTGTAAGGGAATTCTACACGAACCTCTATTTTCATTCATGTTACTCTTATTCTATACTTTCCTCACTGAAATTCTTATTTAAACTTATGCACTTCAGATAAATTCAGTATGAATGTTCAATATATGTTTACCAACTATAATAAATCTTTATTTCATGGGTATTTACATGTTCTAAATGGATCATTCAAAATTTCATCTTGATAAACAATCCCGATTTTAGGGAAGGTCTCATATTCGTACCCGTTTACATGTGCACAATAGAATATATTTTGAGAAAAATTGTTTTCATAAAACCATTCATTTTATAAGAGAAAATTTATTGGTTCATTTTTTTTAAGATAGAAAAAATTCCATTAGACTTTAAAATTATATTTAATACTTTATTTAAAATTCACAAAAAAATTATATTTATAAATATACATACGAAATATCGTTATAGAATTTCCCTTCAGTGGGATGTAATTTATTCCTTAATAAAAATTTCAATTTCATGTCAATTTATTTTTTAGGATATAAATTTTTACAATCTGATTTCTTGTCAAATAAAAATTATTTTCCAAATGAACTCTTCTTTCAAAAGTAAAAATTATTTTTCTCATCTCCGAAAAACATTTATGAAATATATTCCTTGTCCAACACTCATTCATTGTATACAGTGTATGTATTTTCCTTTGTTTTATTATATCAAGAGTTTCCTTATTTCCAATATATTCTATGAGATATATGATTTTAATTCATCAAGGAGATATGGTTTACTTTGGAATGTTTTAGGATTATTTCCTCATTAATTTTTAAATGCTCTAATTTAAAAGTATCTTAATATATTCCAACATCCCTTGTTAAATATGGTACATCATTGAGGTTTATCTCTTATGATATCATATAAAATACGTTGTTTAAGTGTTTCTAATTAGTTTGATTGCGGATGTTCTATCTTGATACCCTTTACCATATTACTCCAAATGGTCAGTGTTTATGTGAAATTATTGGGGAAAGTTATTTATATTTCATATATTAGTTTCAATATTAATTTATGTATTTGTTTTGTCCCCTAGTATTATATCAAGAATTAATTGGACATAGTATGTGATGGTTGGGGACCACTATATCCTCTCGATGTATCATTATATCTCTTTAGACCAATATATATGGACTTGGTCGAGGCCGTTCCCATTTTTCTATATGGTTTTTGATGGTTACTTAATCAGTTTTAGGCGTCTTGTCCAATGCCTTGACAGTATGATCTAGAATGTCCTAAATATGCATTGACATCATTATATGTCTATAAATTCTTAGTTCATGTGGTAATTCAACTAGTAGAATAACCATGAATTTTTTTTATTATAGAAATATTCAATCATCTCACATTCCTCCCATATTATGTATAATATTATATTTTATTGATTTTTTTTAAATTACTGGCCATTCATAATGTTTATGTTTATAATTTATTCAACTGTATATTTGACCCTTACTGATAATTTGATCTCACCCCTTCTTATGTTATATTTTTTCCCATAACATTAAGAGGTATACTTGGTTTAACTTGTAGGGATAATCAAGAGTGGTGGATGTTCCCTATGGAACATAAATGTTTTTTATTTCATGTTGTAATGTTAAACTTATGTTTGTATCTAGTTTTAAAAATATAACAATCCATTCATTCTTTTGGTATATAACTTTCATAAAATGATACCGATGTTATAAAATATTGCAATGAATCTGGATAACTAGGGTTGGGGCATTATATATATTACCATTCTATATTTATAATTTTGTATAATATGTTGGATATATTAATATTTTTTATATTTAGTTTTCTCTATTCAATTAACTTAATATAAAGCATAAGGGTGCTATAATTTAGATTACATGAAAAATTAAATTATTCTAGGATTCCTCATAATAGATCTATCGTTGATGTTAATAAATATGGATACTGAAAATATAGAATCAATTACTTCAAAATGGGCTAATCATGGAACATTGGTCAATAAGTAAAACATTGTAAAATCAAAAACAAGATGACCTAGATTTTTCACATGAAATGATTCTACTATATATGGTTAAAATTATAATGTTATGAATATTTTCTACTAGTATATTAAATGAAGTGTGCTCATTAATGTTTCTTCATGAAATAATTCTCATGATATATGTATTATTATAAAAGTTACTTACCAAAGATCAAAAAAAATGATACGACCAAAATATGAAATGGTATGATTAGATTAGTAATACTATAATTTGGGTGAACATGAAACTATAAACCAAATTCTAAAACAACATAAAAGAATTATAATTATTATGTGTTACCTTGGAGAAAATTTAGGAAATCATATTCTTTTTGAATAAGACCAGAATGAATTAACAATTACATGAAACACAAAGAAGGTCTCTAATGTTGAATGAATGAACATCAAATAGTTCCCTATTTTTGAATTGACAGGATCACTAAATATGAATGAATTAGAATAAAAGAAAACTACCAAAGGACAGAAAAAATATGTGTCGTATAACATAAATCAATGAGTTTTGTTTATACTGACTCTTATTATTCTTAACTGCAAGATAGTGAAAAGTAAGATGAAACTCATAATGTGACTATAGTCTACAAACATATTTAAAATAATGGATTAAATAACTAATTTGGAAGAAAACCATTGAAAATAAATTATATGAATATAAGAAACAATTTACTAATTATCATAATTCAAATTTCACTTGTGATGAGTACATGAATAATAGTTAAATCAATCATGTCAATTAGAAACAAGATTATAATAATAAATACCCAAAAGTGGTGGGAAATTCCATAAATAGTAGTTGGTGTTGTACTATATAATCATGTTCTTGTGAGAAATTTGGAAATGAGAAGGATTATTCTATCATGTTCTACAAGTAATTAATGAATAAATAATCGGGGTCCATATTTTATTATAAATGTTTTGATTCTTATACTAATTCTGAAAATTATAATGATTATGAGTTATGTGAAGATATTTAAACATTAGAGAATGATGTTTTTAGCGCTTCTAATTTTTAAAATAAGTATAATGAAAATAAATAGAATCTGGTTTTTAATATAATATACTTTTAAATATATTTAAAAATTATTGGATTCTTTTTCTATTTTTCACTCTAAATTTAGAGACAATTTTTAATTTGTTCGTGATTTGGTGAAAAAGTTATAAAATATAGTGATAAATATTAAGAAATTATGGTTTTACTTTCATATTGGATGTGAGATATTTCCTAAAACTATTATTTTATATAAAATAAATAAAAATAATTATGGTTTAGTATATGATTTTGGATTAAATAAAAAGAATCAAAATAATTCCCTGAAATGTAAAAGAAGATGTTACTTTTACTCCTATATGTTTTCAATTTTCAATGAATTGTCACTAAAAAAATAATAGTAATTATATATTCAAAAAGTATATGGGATTTAAAAATATTAATATGTATAATTACTTATTTTATACAATACTATTGAATACTTTTGTAGATTTATATAGGTACCTAAAAAAGTTTTAACTAATCTGAATCAACCAAAGAAAGTTTGGATGAAAAATGTCCAGTAATTTTTATTTTTAGGGCCATTTAAATGGTTATTTCAAAAATTGAATAGAATACATGGAAAATTGTATGATATAAGTATGTTAATAGATATATAATCCCACCTTTTTATTACATAACTTTTCATTTCATTTTACAAACATGGGATATTTCAAGTATAATGTATTTGAAATAAGTTAAATAATACATGAAAACAAAATATTTTAAACTTCATTAAAGAATAATTGAAACTTTAATCCTCTAAAAAATTAATACATACCATAACACGGAGACATACATCAAAATAAGGGGTGAGAAGATGTCCTATTATGGAAAACAAGTGAAACAGTATACATGTGAACTTGAGTGATATCAATAAAAACATGGGGAATATCATAATTGAATGATAAAGAGGAATATCATAATGATAATAAAATGAAAAGTAAATAGAAAATTTGGCTACAACATTTAATTTAGTCAATTGTAACAATGTAACCAAGGTTCGTCTCTAAGGTGTCTGAAAAAATTCCATGGTTACTCACACGGGTATCATAAAAATTTTCATCTCTAGAGATAAATTACTTAACCTAATGCATTATATCTCTATCAGGGTTCACCCATAATATGTATATATTTTTATTTTATCTACATAGATCAGAATAAAAAAATCCATAAATAACCCTAAGACAATAAAAGAAATGGATTTCATATAAAAATCATGACTATTAAAAAAGTTCTTCAAAACAAGATCATTATGCCATTTATAACACATGAAAATGGAATGAGGGTTTTATTTATGTCAATTATTGAATAAAATATATCAATTTTATTTCATGATGAATACCCCTATAAAATAAATTGTTTTTCATTCTCTCATAAATAAAATAAAATAATTTCATGAGAAAAAGAGAGAGAATTTGAGATTAAAATTCTACAGCATAACAACTATACATCATGGTATTAGAATACATTTAAAAGGGGTGAGACAAGGTTATCATATCAATAAATGAGTCATATTAAAATATAAGAAATTAATAAAATGGAAATAATAACATGCTGTGGAAACATGAATGTTATACAACATAAAAGAGCACTTGAATTGAAAAAATAGAAGTTGATAATTCTATTACAAAAATTTACCAGCCTAGCATCGTCACATAAAAATTAGAAAAATATGATTATGAGAGTGAAAAGGGTATCTCATAATTCAGATATAAAATATAAAACAATAAGTATATATACGAAAATACCCAAACATAATTAAAGATAATCTACAACACATAATATTAATAAAGTATTGACTAAAGGATGAGGGTGAAATGTTCTCATACCATGAAGAGTGACATCAAAAACAATAAGTTTGGGACCTTGGGAGATTGAGGGAAAACTAGGAGGACTCCATGTGAGGTAAAAAGAACATTTCATCATCAAGGATAAATTTGGAATGAATGTAATGAATGAATGAGTTTGTATTTATAGTGAATGTGGGGGAATAATTTATTAATATCCAAGGGACACCTCATTAGCAGTATTTAAAAAAACATGGGATTACCCATGGTAATGGCCACTTGGAACACCTCATAACATATCTTATTTTTCATTAGTCGACCAAAATTATTACATCATGATTACAACATTAGTGATGTCATTAAACACACCATAACTCAAAACACTAATTTTATTATTCACCAAAAAACAAAACAATTTTTAAAAACCCTCATAAATTCACCCTAAACTAATATGCATTTTATGAATTCATAAACGAAATCCATTTTCTGAAAATAGTTATTTAAGTAGGAGATATTTAATTTTATTTAAAATCACTATTTATAAGAAAAAATACTAATCATAACTACTAATTTATGAAATAGTTATTTACTTATGATATTATACCACATTACCATTCAAGATTCTAAAATTATATTTATACATAATTTGGTGAGGTTACTATTAAATTAGTCACATTACTATTTATAAGTGTAATATTACTATTCATGATTTACAATTAACCAAAAAAATAAGATTCTCTTATTAGAGTCTATATTTCATACTGATCACAACTATATATGTCCATTTTTTTAAATAATTTCACATTATTAATTATTTAAAATATAAAAATATATTTTAACATAACTTTTTTCCTATATCCCTAACAATATGAAACATCTTAAAATTCATCCTATATATATTTTGACGTTTGATATTAAAAAAATTCCATAATAAGAAATAACAATTTTATATATTGAAAATGATTACACAAATTAACTAAGGCCTCATTACATATCCCCATATAAAACATGTATATGAACTAAGAGTAATATGTGTAGTGGTTATAGAATCTTGGGGTGTCTTGGAAAACATTTCCTGAGTGGTGATTTCTATCATTTTGAAAATATCCTAAAGGTCATTATGTTCAAGAATAACATGTTGAATCTCATCTTAGGGAAGATCTAGAGAAAATCCTAGTAATGCTACCTCCTTCCAAATCTTTAATAGATGGGATTTTATGATTCGAGTCTACCAGATGAGGCCATAAAATCTTCTTTCTATATTAATTAACCACCATCATTTCTATTTATAACCCATAATCATAATTTTAGTTGTATAGTGTAACACCCCGAAATTTTATGAAAAATATTCTTTTTAATTTCACTAATGTCTTGTGTTGTACGCTACACCAAAAGGAGCTTGCACAACACACATCCTTGACTTGCCTTGCATTATACGCAATCGCGACCTTCCTCGATAGCGTGTGTAGGACGCAATACTGAGTTTCACGAAACAACGATATGCTATTAAAATATTATTAAAACTAGCCGTTATGAATAGTAATAACCACTTTTTAAATTTTAGAAATTTTAGTTCTCAAAATAGACTTCATTTTTGGATTCAGAGTATCGAATTTAGTCTAAGGTGAAATTTTGGTACATTTCGGATAACTTTCATATTCTGATGAATAGTGAAAATTACTAAATTTTAATTAAAAACAACTTTTTTAATCGAAATAATTAATAGTGATAAATTATTAATTTGAGTGGTTTAAAAGTATATTTAGAATATATTTTTACAATTTAATACAATGTTGGTCAATGGTTGTAATTTCACATTTAAACCAGACATAATCAAGTGTCAATCTTTTGGTATATATTGTTTCCTAAAAACACGCTATTTATTTTAACAGCGGGATTTAATTATAAAATTAATTAATTAATCTTCTATGTTATGAATTTGGTAAAATAGACTTCATTTTTGAATTCGGAATATGAAATATAGCTTAGGATGAAATTTTGGCATTAATCTGAAAAACATCAATTTTGATGAATAGTGAAACTACTAAGTGGTAGGTTAAAAACTGAATTTTGCATAAAACTTAATTTTACCGCTTCTGTGAATGGAATTTCAAAAATCCGACAGACACGGTTGATATCAGTAAGTAAAATGTGGTTTAATGAGATAAAGATAATTTTTTGGTGAATAGTAACTTTTTACTATTTTTACCGCGGTTAATAGTAAATAGGGTAACTAAGGGTAAATATGATATTAATATTACCCTAGAACATGTCCTAATTCTATTGGACAAGTGTAATTCGACCAAAAACAAACTTAGGAATAAAATATGACCATTTAGGCCCACTTGGATTAGATTAGGACATTTATTATTAATTTATTTAAAGAAGGGTTAAAATAGTTAAAATCAAAGTTTAATAAGTAAATCATTTTTAATATGGGGTTATAAATAAGATAAATTCGACTATAAATATTCATTAGAAAGATAAAACGATTTCCTACATAATGGTATTTTATTTATAATTTTTAGACATAAAATAATTTAATTTATTTATGACACAAAGATGATGCAATAATTATCTTATTTATGAAAAATTGAAATAATTGATGTTATAAACACCAAAATAAATGTAATATGAGTATTTTTATGAATTCCACTAATTTTATAGGTTACTATGATATATTAGTGTTGATTTAATAAACTTGGTTCGAACATATAATTCTGTTATGACTTTCACAAAAATCATATATCAAATAGTGTCAAAATTGACACAAAATAGTTTTTAAATCAAATATTATATTATTAATTGTTATTTTATTCATAAAAATCTAAGGTTCGGCCAAATGACTTAGATAAGGATATACTGATTAATAATAAACAATTTGGGGTTCGTTTGGCATTTTATAGTAAGTGTATTAACCATATAGTGAAAGAAAACAAAAAGACACGGTAAAAGTTAAATTATTTAACTTAGAGTTAAATCAAATTGATACGGTTAAAATAATACCCTAAACTTGTCTAAATCTTATTGGTTGATAGGATTTCGACCCATCCCCACTTTAGCTTCGAAATAAGACCCTTTGGAACCATTATAAACCGATTTTGACTTAAATATAAAATAATAATTTGAGATATTCCCTAGGTGCCCCTCTCCTCCCTTATAAAAGGACACCTCCTCCCCCTCCTCCTCACACCAATTTGAGCACTCAAGCTCGGCCAAACCCTGCCAAAATCTCTTCTCCACTTCCCTAGCAACATCCTTGTGGTTCTGGTCTTCCTCAAAGACCAATTTTAGTTCCCTAAGAGGAGGTCTCCAAAAGGCGCTTCAAAGAAGAGGTAATTACCGTTACCAATTCTTTCATCTTTATTTCTTCCTCCATTTCTTCTTCTTAGGTTGTTTCATTATGAAGTAATAACATCAGTATCACTCATATAATGATATGTTATTATAAGTATGAAACAACCCTATTTCACCATCTATCCATCCTAAGGAAAAAGAAATCACCGCGCGTGCGTACGTACGGAATACCGTCTCCACGCCGTGGTGTAATCTATTTTCCACCACCACCTTACATGGATGGGTATAATGGTGTAAAGAATAACTATACATAGTTATTAAAACATCATATTGATTCTGATATATTTTATAATCCACTCCAATTCAATTCAATATTTATAGAAATGCTATCATCGCTCGTGCGTACGTACGGACTACCGTCTCCACGACGCGATGAGATTCATTCTCCATGTTAACCATTTAAGAATGATTATAAAGTATATATAAGAAATAATAATGAAATTTATGACATTATAAAGCTACTGGATTTATGTATATATATACATATTTATGTCATCTACTTACTTCCATTTCAATACAATAAGGAAAGGAAAACAGCGTTCATGCGTACGTACGGACTACCGTCTCCATGAACGGTGTTTTTCATTTTATTTATCAACCTATTATATATATATATATACTGAATATATATGATATATAAATCATATTTTATATTCTGGAAGTAAGTAAATCATGATATAAGTAATAATGATGTCAAGAACAACAAGTCAAAACACCTACGATAAATGAAACGATTTTACCCAAAACGCTTCTTTAACATGGAATTTACAAAAGAACGGATAATATAATGTCATAAGTGAACCATATTTGATATCATAACAATGAATATGATTCTGTAATAAGTCAATAACATGATTTAAATCATTATACAGGGGGTTTGGACACTTACAAAGCAAGTCAGACCTAAGGTAAGGGAAATATCACAATCTCATTTTTATCCGAGATTGTTTATTCGTAAGTATTTACTGGGGTGTATTTTATCATCCACATCCATGTTTCATAAATATGTAATATTATTTCCATCTACCTACAATTGTTTAAATCCATTTTTACCCTTCGGTGAGTTTTTAGTAATATGTATGAAAGGAATCTTTGGTCGTTTTTCGTACGAGGTACTTTTTGACTTTTCCGACAAAAGTACGAAGAATGTTTTTTTTAACTTATACGGGAAGAATGGATTTTTAAAACAGTATTTCCAAGAAGCTTCCTTTACAAGTTTTCAAGTTTATTTTTAATCAACTTCTTTTATTTTAAAGATGTATGACATGTTATGAAAGGAAAAATGTTTTTGAAGAAGAAAGGATATTTTCCTCAAGAATGGAGTTCAAGTGTTATTTTCCATCTAAGATAATAAAGGGTTCTATTTTTATCCCTAATATTAAATTGATTTGATCATGTTGTGATGAATTATGTTTATGAATTCCTTTATCTTATATGAATTGTTTTATGACGTCATGATGTTTCAAGAATCCCATTTTTATTACATGGGTTACGCTATGATGTATGGTTTATGATTATGTGGCACACATAAGAAAGGATTCATTATAAGATGGGTGGGACCTATATCTCCCTCCAATGCATTGGGTAACGATTTCATATCTCATGAGATAGACAGGGCTGGAACGGTAGGTTATACCGGTTCAGTGAAACAGGACTGAAACGAGGGTTACTCGATTCAGAAAGGGACATTGTCCACTAAGATAGTCTTGGAAATGAGTCTTGACTAACAAGAAATGATTTTCTATGATTATGTGGGTATGCCACAAAGATTAATGTTTTATGTTATGATTATTGGGATTTCATTTCACTACTATGATTTACCCCATGTTATGAAATTATACTCTCTTTTGCAGGTTAAGATTTCCAAAATGTTATGTTCTTATGAATACGATGTGATTGATTTTTCTTTTGTTTACCCTTACTGAGCATTTGAGCTCACCCTTTTATGTTTTCTTTTCCCCAGGATATAAAGAAAGGTTTTAGGTAAAAAAAGGGAAGATCTTTATGGGAGATATTGAAGATCTTTCACCACGATTAGAAGATTACGTTCCGAGTTGCCAAAGACACTAAACTATTACGATCCTTGTGTGTGTGTTTTTGTTATGTACTAAGTATTCCGCAAATGTAATGTAATGTCCATATAAGTCAGGCTTCGGGTCTCTACAGTTGGTATCAGAGGAAAGGTTTAGTCAACCTTTGGAAACTAGGATGTGAAAACGTTAGTGAGATCCCTAGAGATATTTCTACGGTATGTCTATGGATGTCCCTAAGGTTAAGTATACGTATAGGTTATAGTACTAGAACTACGCTAACGATCATAGAATTAAACCTAAGATGTTAGATATTGAAGGCACTCCCCCTTTATTATGTTGTTTTCCCTAGCATGATTTTTTCCTCTCACACTATTCTTTTTTGGGTTTTAGAAAATGGCTGGAAACAAGATGATTCACGATAATGGAAGATATGATGGACAATGGAATGCTATTCTTCATAGTGAAATGGGATTTCGAAGTCCAAACATCATTATTATGCCGAATCAGCAATCTCATAATATGATCAATAAAGTAAAATTTGGTAAGTTTCCTGACTCGGCTAATAAGAGAAAGATGGAGTTTTATGATGATCATAGAGGAAAGAAATTCAATTTCCCCTATGTAAATCATGTGGGAAGAGGCATCAAGGAGAATGTTTCAAAGGAACTGGAAGATGCTTTGGGTGTGGAAAAGAAGGACACAAAAAAATAAGTGCAAAGGAAAAGGTTCAGTTAACACCATGGATGAGGATAATGGTATTGCTACGACATCAACAATGGTTAAATGTTTTAAATGTGGAATGTACGGGCATTATTCAAACCAATGCCCTAAGGGAAAGTCTCATAAAGATAATCAGTATGGTCGTATGGGAAGTATTTATGTTGATGATGATGAAGAGACTACAAATGATATGTGAGATGAAAGAATTATTGAATCTCGGTCAATGGTTTAAGAAGGTAGTGGAATGATTACATGTTTATCAAGTGTAATATTGTACTATAGAATAAAAATACATCTAAGGATTGTTACACTGTTGTCTTTCCTTAATTTTTGAAAGTTTATGATGAATGGTATGAGTAACAATGAAAGGTTATTCAGATATTTTTTTGGAAAGTGGATGATATGCGCATAATGAAGGGATAATGAGAATCTAATATGTTTGATAGTATTCATGAGCTCATGATTGATATAAGGACTAAGTGATATCATGGTTTGAGTATATAGAATTTTGAGGATTTTGGTATGTGGAAAGTGTTAACTTTAAACTGCATTCATGTTTTCACTAAGGTATTCAAGAGAATACATGATTTAGGCCTTTGAATGTTTGGAATGTGACCAACAAGACATATATATGGGGATTAACGATAGTATTAAATCTCTGGTAATCGTTTTCACTATATTATGAGAGTGGACTGCAGTATTATGGATAAGCCTAAAGATTAGAATGGATTATGTTGGACATAAGTTAGTATTGTTTAAGGATAGAAGTTTTTTCGATATTATTGATGGGATGTTATAGTAATATAGTTTTAGAAAAAGGGACAACCTGCAGGACGGGTGACAGCCCATCGCATCGGACAAGGTCGTAGGAATCGAACCCACAACCGAAGTGCGACTGGCCTTTATCGCCTACCACTGGCCTACATGAAGTCCCTGTTTAGTAGAAAACTAGTTTTATTATATTAATCTGTATGATATGTGAAGTATAAGTTCATTTTAGGAACCATATATGATTAATCTCACTATAGATCGACTTATGTATATAATTTTTGCTAACCTTTTGTTTGAGACAGATGGAATGACCCGTCATTCTATCACATGATCTGCTAACACTTCACGAATAACAAATTCAACTTCATTTATTTAAGAGATGAAGTGGAAATTGTTCAAGGCATGAACAACAGTGAGATTGTACCAAAATAAAGAAAGTATTTATTCTAATTTAAATTTTCAACTTTAGGGAAATGATCTTGAAAACCAAAAATGTTGTCCTAGTGATCTTATACCTGATGAATCAGATGGTACCTTAGATCGCCACAAATTTATGGATTTGTGATTGTTGGATTTTCCATAGCCATGTTCTCTACCACTCTCCATCAGAACATGACTGTTAGATTTCTCTTCCATATCCATATTTTCACCTATGTGGAAACCCAGTGATTAGTTTATTTGGTTAATCGTTACATTTCATACTTTAGTTTTTTAAGCCAAGTTTTGGAATTCCTTTTTACGATGTGGGTTTCTATTAAAGAAAATTTCGAATAGTAAACCATTTATAACCCCGACGAATTTCGAGGGCGAAATTCATTTTAAGGGGGGTAGAATGTAACACCCCGAAATTTTATGAAATATATTCTTTTTAATTTCACTAATGTCTTGTGTTGTACGCTACACCAAAAGGAGCTTGCACAACACGCATCCTTGACTTGCCTTGCATTATACGCAATCGCGACCTTCCTCGATAGCGTGTGTAGTACGCAATACTGAGTTTCACGAAACAACGATATGCTATTAAAATATTATTAAAACTAGCCGTTATGAATAGTAATAACCACTTTTTAAATTTTAGAAATTTTAGCTCTCAAAATGGACTTCATTTTTGGATTCGGAGTATCGAATTTAGCCTAAGGTGAAATTTTGGTACATTTCGGATAACTTTCATATTCTGATGAGTAGTGAAAATTACTAACTTTTAATTAAAAACAACTTTTTTAATCGAAATAATTAATAGTGATAAATTAATAATTTGAGTGGTTTTAAAGTATATTTAGAATATATTTTTAAAATTTAATACAATGTTGGTCATTGGTTGTAATTTAACATTTAAACCAGACATAATCAAGTGTCAATCTTTTGGTATATATTGTTTCCTAAAAACACGCTATTTATTTTAACAGTGGGATTTAATTATAAAATTAATTAATGAATCTTCTATGTTATGAATTTGGTAAAATAGACTTCATTTTTGAATTCGGAATATGAAATATAGCTTAGGATGAAATTTTGGCATTAATCTGAAAAACATCAATTTTTGATGAATAGTGAAACTACTAAGTGGTAGGTTAAAAACTGAATTTTGCATAAAAATTAATTTTACCGCTTCTGTGAATGGAATTTCAAAAATCCGACAGACACGGTTGATATCAGTAAGTAAAATGTGGTTCAATGAGATAAAGATAATTTTTTGGTGAATAGTAACTTTTTACTATTTTTACCGCGATTAATAGTAAATAGGGTAACTAAGGGTAAATATGATATTAATATTACCCTAACACATGTCCTAATTCTATTGGACAAGTGTAATTCGACCAAAAACAAACTTAGGAATAAAAGATGACCATTTAGGCCCACTTGGATTAGATTAGGACATTTATTATTAATTTATTTAAAGAAGGGTTAAAATAGTTAAAATCAAAGTTTAATAAGTAAATCATTTTTAATATGGGGTTATACATAAGATAAATTCGACTATAAATATTAATTAGAAAGATAAAAAGATTTCCTACATAATGGTATTTTATTTATAATTTTTAGACCTCAAATAATTTAATTTATTTATGACACAAAGATGATGCAGTAATTATCTTATTTATGAAAAATTGACATAATTGATGTTATAAACACCAAAATAAATGTAATTTGAGAATTTTTATGAATTCCACTAATTTTCTAGGTTACTATGATATATTAGTGTTGATTTAATCAACTTGGTTCGAACATATAATTCTGTTATGACTTTCACAAAAATCATATATCAAATACTGTCAAAATTGACACAAAATAGTTTTTAAATCAAATATTATATTATTAATTGTTATTTTATTTCTAAAAATCTAAGGTTCGGCCAAATGACTTAGATAAGGATATATGAATTAATAATAAACAATTTGGGGTTCTTTTGGCATTTTATAGTAAGTGTATTAACCATATAGTGAAAGAAAACAAAAAGACACGGTAAAAGTTAAATTATATAACTTAGAGTTAAATCAAATTGATAAGGTTAAAATAATACCCTAAACTTGTCTAAATCCTATTGGTTGATAGGATTTCGACCCATCCCCACTTTATCTTCGAAATAAGACCCTTTGGAACCATTATAAACCGATTTTGACTTTAATATAAAATAATATTTTGAGATATTCCTAAGGTGCCCCTCTCCTCCCTTATAAAAGGACACCTCCTCCCCCTCCTCCTCACACCAATTTGAGCACTCATGCTCGGCCAACCCCTGCCAAAATCTCTTCTCCACTTCCCTAGCAACATCCTAGAGGTTCTGGTCTTCCTCAAAGTCCAATTTTAGTTCCCTAAGAGGAGGTCTCCAAAAGGCGCTTCAAAGAAGAGGTAATTACTGTTACCAATTCTTTCATCTTTATTTCTTCTTCCATTTCTTCTTCATAGATTGTTTCATTATGAAGTAATAACATCAGTATCACTCATATACTGATATGTTATTATAATTATGAAACAACCCTATTTCACCATCTATCCATCCTAAGGAAAAAGAAATCACCGCGCGTGCGTACGTACGGAATACCGTCTCCACGCCGTGGTGTAATCTATTTTCCACCACCACCTTACATGGATGGGTATAATGGTGTAAAGAATAACTATACATAGTTATTAAAACATCATATTGATTCTGATATATTTTATAATCCACTCCAATTCAATTCAATATTTATAGAAATGATATCATCGCTCGTGCGTACGTACGGACTACCGTCTCCACGACGCGATGAGATTCATTCTCCATGTTAACCATTTAAGAATGATTATAAAGTATATATAAGAAATAATAATGAAATATATGACATTATAAAGCTACTGGATTTATGTATATATATACATATTTATGTCATCTACTTACATCCATTTCAAGACAATAAGGAAAGGAGAACAGCGTTCATGCGTACGTACGGACTACCTTCTCCATGAACGGTGTTTTTCATTTTATTTATCTACCTATTATATATATATATATACTGAATATATATGATATATAAATCATATTTTATATTCTAGAAGTAAGTAAATCATGATATAAGTAATAATGATGTCAAGAACAACAAGTCAAAACACCTACGATAAATGAAACGATTTTAACCAAAACGCTTCTTTAACATGGAATTTACAAAATAACGGGTAATATAATGTCATAAGTGAACCATATATGATATCATAACAATGAATATGATTCTATAATAATTCAATAACATGATTTAAATCATTATACAGGAGGTTTGGACACTTACAAAGCAAGTCGGACCTAAGGTAAGGGAAATATCACAATCTCATTTTTATCCGAGATTGTTTATTCGTAAGTATTTACTGGGGTGTATTTTATCATCCACATCCATGTTTCATAAATATGTAATATTATTTCCATCTACCTACAATTGTCTAAATCCATTTTTACCCTTCGGTGAGTTTTTAGTAATATGTATGAAAGAAATCTTTGGTCGTTTTTCGTACGAGGTACTTTTTGACTTTTCCGACAAAAGTACGAAGAATGTTTTTTTAACTTATACGAAAAGAATGGATTTTTAAAACAGTATTTCTAAGAAGCTTCCTTTACAAGTTTTCAAGTTTATTTTTAATCAACTTCTTTTATTTTAAAGTTGTATGACATGTTATGAAAGGAAAAATGTTTTTGAAGAAGAAAGGATATTTTCCTCAAGAATGGAGTTCAAGTGTTATTTTCCATCTAAGATAATAAAGGGTTCTGTTTTTATCCCTATTATTAAATTGATTTGATCATGTTGTGATGAATTATGTTTATGAATTCCTTTATCTTATATGAATTGTTTTATTATGTCATGATGTTTCAAGAATCCCATTTTTATTACATGGGTTACGCTATGATGTATGGTTTATGATTATGTGGCACACATAAGAAAGGATTCATTATAAGATGGGTGGGACCTATATCTCCCTCCAATGCATTGGGTAACGATTTCATATCTCATGAGATAGACAGGGCTGGAACGGTAGGTTATACCGGTTCAGTGAAACAGGACTGAAACGAGGGTTACTCGATTCAGAAAGGGACTTTGTCCACTAAGATAGTCTTGGCAATGAGTCTTGACTAACAAGAAATGATTCTCTATGATTATGTGTGTATGCCACAAATATTAATGTTTTATGTTATGATTATTGGGATTTCATTTCACTACTATGATTTATCCCATGTTATGAAATTATACTCTCTTTTTCATGTTAAGATTTCCAAAATGTTATGTTCTTATGAATACGATGTGATTGATTTTTCTTTTGTTTACCCTTACTGAGCATTTGAGCTCACCATTTTATGTTTTCTTTTCCCCAGGATATAAAGAAAGGTTTTAGGTAAAAAAAAGGGAAGATCTTTATGGGAGATATTGAAGATCTTTCACCACGATTAGAAGATTACGTTCCGAGTTTCCAAAGACACTAAACTATTACGATCCTTGTGTGTGTGTTTTTGTTATGTACTAAGTATTCCGCAAATGTAATGTAATGTCCATGTAAGTCAGGCTTCGGGTCTCTACATATAGTTTAGAACCATCATATTGGCCAATAGTCAGATAATATTCAGAACCCAATAGTATAATTTTAATTATACTAACATCATTAATAAATGGATATAGTTTTTTGAGTACAAAATAAAATAACAAAAAAATCATGAAACAAATATTATTCAAAAGAATAGGTCGTTACATTTTCCCCCATTAAGAAAATTTTCCCCAAAAATTCATCCTGTACCCGCAGAAGAGAAATGTTGTGGGTACTTTTACCTCATAGACTCCATTGGTTACCACATTTATTCTTCATATTTGTGGTTCCTCCATAACACTTTATCAAGGTAGATTGTTCTTTTTCTTAGACCCTTTTCTCTACAATCCAATATCTCCACTGGATGCTCCTCATAAGAGAGGTCATATTCCATTTGTTCCACCTCTTGATTTATTACATGTGAAGGGTTAGGTATGTAATTCCTTTGGAGGGATACAAGGAAGTCATATAGAAATTCTTCCTCATTTTGAGGATGTAAAAGCTGATAGGCCACTTGTCCTACACCATCAAAAATTTCTATAAGGACCAATGTACTTAGGGCTGAGCTTCCCTTTCTTCACAATCCCAATGAATTTATTCCAAGGTGATGTTTGAAGAAAGATATTTTCTACAATAGAAAACTCAAATTCAGTTCAATAGTTGTTAACATAGCTCTTTTGAGGACTCTAGGAATCCATAATGTGTTGCTAGATGGCATGAACCTTTTCTGACACCTATTTTACATAAATAGCCCCAAGAACCATTCTCTCACCAGCTTCATCCCAACAAGTTAGAGTTCTGGAATGATTTCCATATAGAGATTCCTAGAGAGTTATTTTAATTCTCGAATGAAATCTATTATTTTAATAAAACTCATCTAATTGGAGATAGGTCGTACTGAAATTCAATTTGATACAGAAATCATATTGATGACTTATCTAGAATTTTGATGTAATCCTTGGATCATGATCAGATACGATATTATGAGAAACTCCATGAAGCCTAACCACTTCCTTCACACAAATCATGGAAAGTTTATCAATATATAAATATTCTCTAATAGAGATAAAATGATTAGTCATGGTTATATGGTCCACTATAACCCATAACACATAATTTCCTTTAAAAGTTCTTAGAAGACCAATGAAAAACTCTTTATTGATATTATCCCACTTCTATACTAGTATGGGTAGTGAATGTTATACCCCTTTAGGAATTTTTATCTCCACCTTCACTTACTAACATACAAGGAACCTTTTAGTGTAGTCAGAAATGTACTTGTTCTTATTATCTCACCAATAATGATAACGTTGTTCCTAGTACATTTTCTTGCTTCCAGGATGTATAAAGAAAGTATTGTTATGAGAATTATCCATCAGCTCCTTCTTAATTTTGAGAATAGATGGAACACATTTTTTTGTATGAAGTTTTATTACATTATCTTGATCAATATTGAACACAATAAACTACTAATCCTTTATATCCTGAATCTAATTTTGTAATAAATGATCTTATTTCTATGCTTCCATGATCTTAATTGGTAAATAAGGATGGGAAATCATATGGAATATGGTTGATGATATCCCTTACCTTATAATTCCCATGATCATTTTCACAATTTCATGGATCATGGATCTCTTCGAATCCTCATGTTAGACAGAACTGCTGGGTCTTTACTACATAATTCATCGGAAACTTTTTTTCTCTTTTGTGATGATATTAAATAGAACAATCATAGTCGTTAAGAAGATCCAACCATCTCGTATAGCTCATGATAAATTACATTGGTGTGAAAATATAATTGACACTTTTATGGTGTATGTATATATCAAATTTATCCCCATAAAGATAGTGCCTTCATATCTTCATAGCAATGAAACCCGCAACTTGCTCAATAATATGTGTAGGATATTTCTTCTAATGAGTCATAAATTATCGAGGTTCCTAAGAAATAACCTTATCAATTTAATGAGGAATCCCCCAAATCATTCCATATATTCATTACTAATAAAAAAAATTCTTTCTCTACTTAAGGTATGAGAAAACACAGGTATAGTAACAAATCACTCCATCATCTCAGGGAATGTTTCCTCACACTTTTTTGTCCAAATAAACTTGACCCTTTATGAGGTAACTTTTTCAATGGGTTATATGTTCATGAAATGTTTTTGAAAAACCTATTATAATATACCACTAATCCAATAAAACATTTAATCTCAGTTATTATTGTAGGTTGAGGCCACTCCTACACAACCATTGTCTTTACAGGGTCAAATGTGATTCCATAATTGGTTATAGTGTGCCTGAAAAAAGAAACATATTGTATCCAAAATTCAATTTTAATTAACATTCCAAAAAGAATCTATATATTTTGCAACATATCAAATAGATGATCGTCATGATCCTTATGAATTTTGGAAAGTATATAAATATCATAAATTAAAATTCCATAAAGTTATAAAGGTAGTCCTTAAAGACTCTATTAATCAAATACATTAAAATACATGGTGTAGAAGTAAGTCCTAATGCCATTATAACAAACTCATAATTCAAATATCGTGATTGGGAGGATGATTTTTGATTATCATTAATCATTACCTTGAATTGAAGATAAATAAATTAACGAACAATCCTAGAGATGAATTGAATCCCTTAATTTTATTCAAAAAAGACATTAATTATTGGAATAGGTTATCTGTTGTTCACTGTGATCCCATTAAGTTCACTATAAATAATGAATAGCCACATTGATCCATCCTTCTTCATCCCAAAGAGAATAGGTTCTCCCCAAGGAGACACACTCATTCAGATAATCCTCCTCTCCAAAATATCTTGGAGTTATTCCTTTAATTCCTCTTGCTCCAAAATTTTTGTCCTATATGGGGTTTTTGATATAGGATGAGATCCTAGAATGAGTTCAATGTAGAACTCTAACTATTTTTCTTTTGGAGGTCTGCATAACACTTTGTGAAATATTTCAATGTATACCTAGACAATGGGTAAGTTTTTTCTCATTATTATATCATTTCCATCTTTTTAATCACCGATCAACTTTATAAAGAAAAATATAGGAGGTTATTCTAGGCAACAATCATGTCAGAATATCTCTCCTTAGAAGATAATTGTAGGTTTCCTATTAAAGGCTACATATATTTCCTTACATCTACATTTGATATTAGAATTATAATTTCATATCGCATCCATCCCCAGTATAATGTAGAATTAAAACATGGGTATGACGACTATATTTTTTATATTATTGCGCTCAAAAAAGTAAAAATAGATTTTCTAAACACTGATGATGTTTGGATAATCCCTCCATGGGTCTTTAATGATAACTCTTCATTTAGAAATTTAGGGGTTGGTTGTAAATTCCTTGGAAAATAGGATGAAATAACAGAATGTGTAGAACCAAAATCAAAGAAATTACTTGCTAAATATGAAAGAAAAACAAGAGTAACTACTGGGAAATCATTTGGGGATTCACCATCATCCATAGTGATAGAAAAATAATGGCATTTCTCCCTTTTCCTATCCCTAGGTTGACATCGATTCCCCTCCACTACCCCAGGATTTGGACACTTATTAGAAATGTGTCCAATATTTACACTCTTATAGAATTGGACTTCAGGAAGGGCATTACCCATATTCCATTATTTATTAATGTTGAGAAGTTTATCCTTCGCCTCTCTATGAAAATTTCAAAAGATATGGTCATCTCTTCAACACATGTAACAATTCTCCCACCTAAGAATGCAGTTCATCGAATGCTTTATCCACACAAATTACATGTGGGATGTTACCATTTATTGCCTCCTTTCCTAATGCCATGATCATACAAAAGCATTTATCTATTGATCTCATCATTTAATTGGATTTAAGAGAAAATTGCATCTCACTAAACTCTATTTCAACTTTCATAGCACTATGCACGACCACCTCATAGCTATCATATTCTCGGTTGGCTAGAGTCTTCCGATGTTGAGGTCTTAGACCACCAAAAAATTTATCAAACTTAAAACTATGCCCCATGAATTTATTTAGATGTAACAGGAATGTATTGTGAAGTTAAACTCATATCTTCCAAGAAATTCAATATCCTTCTTCTTTAGCTAGAGAAACTCCACTATTTTTGTTCTCATCAAATGAGGGAAATAATTATTCATAAATTTCCCTATGAACTCTTGAAACCCCATAGCTTCAACATCCACTCTCAAACTCTTGTTTTTATTTCATTCGCACAGCTGATATGATTCTCCTTTTAAGAGATAAACAGATAGTGTGACCTTCTCGTGTTCTGAATAGTAAAGCACAAAAAAAATCTTCTTGATTGACATGATCCATTGTTTAGAAATCAATTATTCAATATATCCACTAAAATTTGGTTGTTGTTGATGCATAAATTAATAAATATAAACTTGTTCAATTTATTGTGAAACAGGACTCTCAACTTGATTTATGTTATTTCCCATAACATGTGTAAGTTGGTTCATTATTCTCATTAATTATTATTTTTCTACTTTCATCAAATTTCTATCAGCGTATAGTCCATTGTGGTCACCATTTTCTTGGTTCCTCAAATTTCCAGCTATTTTCTAAAATAATAAAACGTTTTTAATAATCTTATTTTGTTTATGAATCTTTTAACTATAAAGGATTTATATGTCTTCAAAACCCTATTATTCTTTAACAACAACTACATTTCATTATAAATACTTCATAATGATTCATAAAAACCTATTGATTGAAAAAAAATATCCCCCCATGAGGTCCAAACCAGGACTGCATGAAGGCCTGTTATCATGAACCATTTCTCGTTCGAGTCAGCTCAAAGAGTTGTTTTTTGGGTTATACACATAGATAAATATATTCCAGTACCTCTTCCAATTATTCATATCCAAACATGGATTTCATTGTTCAGAAACCACTTACGTAATATTTCACCAAAATAAAAAGATTCTATATCATATTTGAAATTTTTTACAGGGTTCATAATAATGTATTCATAGCCTGATTTCCGCATATAACTAAACTACCCTTTGATAACAACTACAAAATCTTGTATTTTTATTACATAACTTTTCATATCATTTTACAAATTGGGGATCTTTAAATTTTAGTTTCTTTCAAATATGGGACATAATACATGAAAACAAAATCATTTAAACCAATTTAATGGCTTATTGAAATGTTAATCCTAAAAAAATTGTTTCATCTCATATCCTAGAGACATGAATCAAAGGAATGGGTGACCATAAAGTGTTGTAAAGAAAACAATTGAAACAATTTACACGTGAACATGATCGATATCAATGAAATCATGGTGAATATCCTAATGGTTTGATAAATATGAATATAATAATAATAATAACAATGATTACTTGAAACATAACAAGATAATTTGGATAAAAAATTAATTTAATCATTGATAAGCGTATCACCAAGGTCTATCCCAAAGCTGTCATGGAAATTTACCATGGTTATTCACCAAGGTATTGTAAAACATTTCATCTCTAAATATTAATTTTTTCCCAATGAATTAGAGAGATATTAGGTCAGACCATAAATATTTATCTATTTTTACATGATTAACATATATCATAATCAAACATTAGATAAATAACCAAAAGAGAATAAATGAAATGGGTTTCATATTAAATTCACTACGTTTTAAGAAGTGATTGAAAGAAAGATCATTATATCAATTATAACCCATAGAAAGGGAATGTGGGTTTTATGTATGTCAATTAATAAAATATCATTTTTTCTCTCGATGAATACATTTTGAAATGAAATAGTTTTGGGTGTTCTAATAAATAAATTAAGAGAACCTTTTGAGAAAGAGATATATTTTCAGAGGAAAATTCTACAACATAATAGTTATATAAAATGTTTTCAGAAAACACTAAAAAGGGTGGGAAATAGGGTCTCCAGTTCATAAATGACTCATAATACAGTAGAAGGAATGAATAAAATGGAAATATATAAATGTTATGGAATCATGAATCTTATAAAACCTAAAAAAGAACTTGAATGGAAGAAGGGAAAGTTTAGAATTCCCTTATGAAAATTCAACAGCCTAACGAAATCACTTAAAATTATGAAAAATTAGTTGATTTGATCACAATGGGTCTCTACAAATTTTTAAATAAAATATACAATATTAGGTATATTTAAAAACATACCGCACTGTAATAAAATTGAATCATGAAGACATAACATAAAGGAAGTATTGACTAAAAAATGAGGGTGAAAAGTTCCTTTACATTGAAGTGTAACATAAAAAATTAAAAGGTTGCGACCTTGGGGGGGCTTGAGGGAACCTTGGGAAGAATCCTTGGGAGGTAAAAAGACAAGATCATTGTTGAGTTGGAATTTCTAATGAAAGGAAAAAAGGAATGGGTTGGTATTTATCACAAAACTGGTGGAATATTTTATTAATTTCAAAGGGACACCTTAATAGTGTTATTTGTGAAACCATGGGATTTAATATTATATTGGAAAATTGGAACACCAATTGAAATATTTTATTCTTTTGGAGTTGACCAGATTTATTACATCATGATTACATTAGTAGTGATGACATTAAACACACTCAAACACAAAACTGTATTTTTACTCATTAGTGAAAATCAAAACATTTTATAAAAATCCCCTAAATTCACCCTAAACTAATATTGATATTAGGAATTCAAAAATGAACTCCATTTTATGAAAATAACTTTTTAAATAACGGATATTTAAATTTTTAGTAAAATAACTATTTGACAGATAAAATAATATTACTTAACTACTAATTTTTGAACCATTTATTTACATATGATATAATATCACATTACCATTTAAGAAGACTAAATTATATATATACATAATTGGGAGAGGATAATATTCTATTGATCACATTACTTTTCATAAGGGTAATATTACTATTAAAAATTTACAATTAACCAAAAAAAGGTTGATCTTATCAGACTCTAAGTTTATTACTGGTCACAACTGTATTTTTACATTGTTTAATATCATTTTACATTATTAATTATTTTAATTAAAAAATATATTTAAAAATAAGTTTTTTCCAATATTAATCAATAATATGAATTCTCTAAAAATTCCTCCAATATTTATTTTTATATTTTAAATTGAATAATTTTACTATAATAAGAAATTAAAATATTATTTATACAAAAGGATTACACAGTTTAACTAAGGCCTAGTTACAGAGCCACTTACAACACCTACATAGGACCTAAGAGATAGGTGTACAATGGTGATATAATCTTGGGGAGGCTCATAAAATATTTCCTGAGTGGGTATTTCTATAAACTTGAACTTCTTTTGAAGGAATTTATGTTCAACCATAACATGTTGAATCTCATATTGTGCTTAGTCTAGAAAAAAGACATGTGATGCTACGTCCTCCCCAAGCTCTGATAGATGGGGTTCGTAAGGCCAGAGTCTACTGGATGAGTCCACCAAAAAATATTTTTTTTGTTTTAATTGCCTATGATCATTTTTATTTATAAAAAATATTCATAATGTTATGAATATAGTTTCCAACAGTCATATTGACCAACAGTCATGTAACATTTTAAACCCAAAGGTCTCATTTCAATTGTACTCACTTCATTAATAAAAGGATTTAGGTTTTTTAGAATAAAATAATATAATATACAATTAAAAAAATCAATATTTCGTGTCGTAATAATGGATGTTAATTAATGACTTTTAAATATAATACATTTGATGGTGTAGCTATTTCAATTTGGAATAATTATGAAGTCAATTTAATGTGTTTTGGAAAATTAAGGTTTATTAATTATATTTCAATTAATGACATTTTATATATTAATTGATTAAACAATTAAGCAATTAGTGTTTTTAAAATAATTGACATTAAATTAGATGTAACATTTCAATATGAAAAGTGATATATTTTTAGGGATGGTTATTTATTTTTATATCATAATCAAGTAGAAAATATATATCAAACTAAATTTTCTAAACATACAATTCAATATCTTTTGTGTATCATTGCTGTGAAGTGTAACTACAATTACTGGATTTAATGATTATGTGATATTAATTTAGTAATTTTATATATTATCAAAAAATATTATAATGTTCTAATGTTTCCAACTTTAAATAATGAATGGTTACCTTATCTAAATGGTCAAATGAATGGGATACAATAGAAACATTTTTTCTGGACTGTCAATCAAAGAAGTACTAAAACACCATTATAGTTAATAAAATATGATCTATTTAGTTCTACACCAATTTCTATCCTTGGTGGAATGAAATAAAATTTAGTTATTATTTATGATAATATTAGATTTAAATCATTGTATTTTATTTCACATAATAATGAAACATTATCTATATTTATCGAATTATGTAATTTCGTTCAAATTCAAGAAAATTTTTCTTATTTCACATCATAAAAATAATGGGGTTGAATTTTGTAATATAGATTTTTAATCCATCAGTGAAAATAATGGGTTTTTTATAATTTTTCTTCTCCTAGAACACCATTGAAAATTGGTGTTATAGAATGGAATATAAAACTCATATTGAAATGGGTAGAACGGTTTTATGTGAATATAAATTTATAAGATATTTTTGGGATGAATATATATTTCATTAATTTTATTTTTTAAATATAATTATTGTTAAAAATTTATTAAACACAAATTATTTTAAATTTTTAATGATAAAAAGTTCACTTTTGGATAGTTTAGAGATTTTGGTTGTACTATTCTATTTTTCTACTTCTGGAAAGTTAAGATAAATTTCATTATAAAAGTGATTAATTAATTTTAATAGATTATTATATTAATAGTAACTCTTATGGTGATTATATTTCATTAACTATGTTTAGAAATGTCTTATCATCATATTATGTATGATTAATATATTACGATAATAAATTCAGATTCTGATGTTTTGAAGATGATTTTACTGAATTTATATTTTTTGGATACACTACTTAGGTAAAGGGGGAATCATTGGTGTGTAAAAATAATTTTTATTGATTCATTATATTAACTTGAATGATTCATATAAATCATCAAGTGGAATTAATTATTGGAATACTGATTCTAGAAGTATGAAATAAAGTTATAATTTAAATTTTTATGTTAATTATGTTTTTTTATGCTATTATTATTAATAATGATGTTGATTATTTAAATGGTTACTATTTGATTATTTCAATTAGTTATGACATTAATTTATTTTTCTAGAAATAATATTTATAATTTATATGAAATTTATACCACCACATTATCGAAACTACATTAATATTTAGTAACTATATTGATGAATTCGAACAATTTTGTAAATAGTAATGAATGACCTTTTTATCAATAATAGTTTCAAGAAGAGGGTATTGAGTTTGGTGAAATGTTTTCACTTTTAATTATAGTTAAATCTATTATAATATTATTAAATTTTCTTCTTTTAATGGATTTATTTTATTTCAAATAAATGATTAAATTAAAATTTTAAACTGTATTATATATTAATATGTTTAATTGTCGACCCCATTATTTTGAAAGTAAGGTATTTATTAATCATGATTCTAATTTATAAAAATCATTATATGGACTTAAACAATAACTTCATTTCAGTGACAATAAACATGCATTTTTTGCAAACTTAATTAATGAATGGTTAATTAAATCAATCATTATTTATTGAATTAATTTCAAAATATATTCTGATTTTCAAAATCTTTATCACTGAAATTAGTTTTATATCCAAAAATAATTTTTATTATATATAATTTTATAATTTTATGGATATTAAAATTTATATGTATATTACGAGTGAAAATAAATTATTTTTTGGACATAACAGAAATTAAATAAGTGTTGTTATTTTTTGAGTCAATAAAAAAATAATCATGATATTATTAATTGTTTTTTTCTTAATTATTGAAATATTTTTAAATCCCAATATGAAATCATATAAATATAGATATTTATAATTCTCAATACTTAATTGATTCAAAATTATTTTGATTAATGATTTAAATATTTTTCTATTAAATTGAATCTAGATCACATATAATTTTTTTTGTGATTGTAATTATGAATGAATTGAATGTGGTCCTTTGAAATTTCAAAAAAATTATATTTAATGAATTAGTAGACATGTTAAATTACCATTGAATGTTGAATTATTTTATTTTTGAGATTTATTTGATATAATTATTAACTTTGACATAGAATTTAGAGGATATAGACTTGATATAAAATGGACCTCTTTTTTCTATCATTTTCATGGTTTGAATTTTTCTACATCGCATTTATGAAAATGATACATTGTTTATTTATCTATTATGGACAGTGAATATATGTGTACCACAACTTCTTTTCCTCAATAAATTATGAATTAACAAATAATGTCTAACATTGGTTATACTTTTGGAAATATTTCCATTTATTTTGAATATTCATATTAAATTTATTTTTCAAAAAATGATTCACAACATTGTCGAAGTATGATAATTAACATTTGATTTAATTATATTAAATAAAAATTAATTAAATTAAATATTATTTTAGAATGTGTTCTAAATAATAATAAACTAATAGATAAAATTACAGAACCACTTGATTTTGGTAGGTTTTAAAATAAATATTGAACTTGTAATGATGGATATATAAATTTATAGTAATCTGTAATGAATATAGGTGTTGTTTGAAGTATGTTTAGATGCTAAAATTATCATATTTACATGAAAACTATAAAATCTAAAAAAAATATCAAGTCATTATTTTATAGGATTTGTAATATTTGTTTATAATATTACTATTTTATGTCCGATCATAGAAAATATATGACGCTTTCATACAATATACACATTATTTTTAAATGTATTGTTATTTTAGAAAGGGTTTTTGGTAATTTTTTTATATACTACATTTAATTTTATGTTCATTGTATCATATCTCCATGTAGAAAGGGTTGAAAAATGGATGGAATTATAGTTCTTCATTGAGATGACTTTTAATACATAAATGTTTAATAATGTTCTATAAATTTTTTTATGAAAAATATTTCCCATTGAAAAATTATATTTTTGAATATATCAATAATGGAGATAAATTTTTCAAAGAATACAAGGTTTTTTAATTATCAAAATGTGGAAGAGTGTTGTGTGTCTCAATGAACACCATTTTGGATTGATAATGAAATTGATTTTTTTCATAATCCTTAATACATTGAATTGTTCATTGATAAATATATATTTATCTTTAATCATATCATTAATTTTCTTTTCCCACAATAAATACTAATAATTATAGTACGTAATTAGTTTTTTTCATGAAATTCTTCACTACAATAAATTTTGTATTGGTTAAACTATTTTTAAATTTGATTATATTTTAATATTTTTATTTATAAAATATCTTGATATTTTATTTCTATAAATGGTATAACTTGTTCTCATGACCATATATTGTGTTCTATGGAATGAAAAGTCATTTGGTTCTTTATAAAATCATTTTAACATGTTCTTTACTTTTACAATTTTTCCAATTCACATATTCGACATTAATTTATACCGAATTCACAAGGAAAAATATTCCACATAGAAAATATAATATTCAGAATATAATTGTTTATTTAATCAATTTCCTTCATTATTTTGGTTAGGTCATGGAAACATATCAACGGGATAGTAAATACTCATAGAAATTTGGTGAAGCAAAAGAACATATATGTTCTATTAAGGGATTTAATAATAATATCCATGAATCCATGGTTTGGAATAGGTGTGAAGAGTCACTCTGAGATGAAATTATTACACAAACTAACTGATCACATGGATTTCCAATGCATCACAAAGCATCCATGAACCATGTTGTTCATGGAATAGAGATAATGTGAGATAGCAAAGATGAGTAGTGGAATTGAAATTATAGATGTGGAGAAGCTCACCCTGCATACCAACTCTGTGAACTAAAAGGATTGTGCATATGGAGAAGCTGGGAGTGTCTTGCGACTAAGATGAAGCCATTCGCATGATTAAGTCTATGACTTCCATATTTACAATCCGCATGCCCGTGGGCTTCTGTTGATTGATTAATATGTGGGTCGAGAGATTTCCCCATGGTATTCCACAAAAGGTGGTGTGTATCCCCTAGATCCAGATTCTCCAACACTCTATACAAGGATCTAGAGGGATCCAAAAAAATATAGTAGAAGAGGGTGGTAAGGACATGGATATTGGTGACTTGAGGATAACAGATTTTTGAGTTTCAAAGGCACAAAAGAAGAAATTATTGCAAATATGGACTTTTATGAGGATTTGTTATAAGTACAGCTTTCCTCATTCCATAAAAGGAGTAAACAGAATATTAATTAAAAAATTGTTAACCTATTTTTTGAACTGTGAACCATAATTTGGTGAATGATTATCTATCCATGAACCACATGATCAATTCCAGTTCTTCAATATAGCATCTCACATCATGAATTTGTATATAGACAAAACCCTTCCCCTTGTAGCATACCAATACACAAATGGAATCTAGCACAACGTAGAATCGTACTATGGTGATGGAACCTACATTCTCATACAACATTGATACATGGAAAACCTCTCCACCACATAGACAAACATTATGAATGTGATTCCCCATCCCACATCGATAAATGGAATGCATGAATGGGGTACCTTTTGGAATTACACCCTGTGGATCTGATCATTTTTTTTTCAATTTCTATTGCATCATCTGTAGTCCCTCTGAAACCATTCAAACGACATTAGGCCAAATACTCTTCTGATGAAACTAGTCTTATATGATAAAACCGCAGGGTGGATCAGCATACACATTTGAGTATACATACCCTTGTTATGTGGTATTTTGTGGGTAATCCCTACAATGGTGTGGACCACTAGAATATCCATCTGTTTAATTTTTCATGGTAACTAGGGGTCTAACATTTCAATACTATGGTGAACCTCCCCATTATATTGATTAAGGGTAATCACAATACACTACCTTTGATTAGGGTTTGTGAGATTCAAGTAAAATCATACTTTATTTTCATTTTGAATAGATGAAACATTCCACATCATTCCCAGAACCAAATTCAAGGAATCCATCCTAGAGTAAGCCCCTTTGATCATAGGATTTGGTGTTCTCACCCTGACCTATCCCACCAAAATTCTCCACCTTTTCTATCAGCAGATAAGAAAAAACATGTGACTTTTTGAATACTTTACATCCTCTTGTTTCTCAAACCAATCATGACTCAAATGGGCTTAAATGCTAGTGAAGATCACAATACACACACAATCCACATCCAACATGGAACTATGATAACATTGAATCACACCATAATTAGGATAGGTAGTAAGAATCCCTAATCCTTGATGTCTATGTTATATCATTCGTGGAATGAGAGATCATCCCCCACCACAAATAGACCACCTCCAATGCTTAATCCCCAAACGCATTGAAATACGAAAAATTTGATTCCTACCTCAAACAGGATACATATGACACCTGTATAAGGCCCAAGATCAAAGAGGGATCACTTTTAATGGTTTACCCCAATCATGGCCACCAATTTTGCAAGGCCCCCATTACAGTGTATGTCCTAAATCTGGCTTATAATTGTCCTTCTACACTAATTTAAGCTCTAAATCAGGCCTCCTTTATCAACATCATTGAAGTTGTAAGTCTAGACTCAAACTAAACTATGAGTTCTTTACTTCCCAATTATATGGGATATGTAGTATACCTCCATGGGGTCCCAACATGACTCCAATTTTACCCAAATTTTCTCGAGTCAATATCCCTAGCAGGGTCACATCTACATAGGAGACCGTATCTCTTTTGGACATCCCATGTCACTTTGGCGTATGTCCCACACCAGACCTTGACTTGGCGCATTTAGGCTTGACATCCTCTCAACATGGAATTAAAATTTATGGTTGGGTTCTTAGATCATTACATTAAAAGGTGATATTACTAGTTAAAAAACACTAAAATAAGTGGGTTATAATTACTCTAATGAGTAAACATAGGAATCCAATCTAATAGGTTCCATCCTAATATTTAATCAAATCTCATCCCCCCTTGATAATTATAAACTTCATACTGCCTCATCACATGGCCTATCCTAATATTTCCTTAGTAATTCCTGACCTATGTATAAACATTAATGATCATGTGACCAAGTGGTAATTCATAGGCACATTATTAGGAAAGTACAAAGGATTCATGAGTATATGAAAATGTATTTAATTTATTAGAGAGTATCAAAATAGGTAATAACCCCCCACCCCAATGGTGTTATTAACATGACCTCCCATCCTCTCGATCAAGGGAGTCCTTATGTATGGTTGGAAAAATCATAAAATGAGTTCATGCCTTTGAAAATTTGTCCCATTATTCCAAGATGAAATAGTCATTGGGTGCATCTGTCTCCACGAAAAAAACCATTGGAGAGAATCCGCATACTTTGTACCTGACATGGGATGACTTCACATACACATTACCCCTGTAATTTCCAACCAAGACGAATCAAATATGGATTTTCCTTTGCAACATAAAAAGTAACTTCACCTAGTACCCATGTGACCATATAAATCCACAAAAGGGGTACGATGCGAATCTGGTTGAAACAAAACTGATGAACACAACATGAAACTATCTATAATAATAGGAAAATAATTTTTATCCATAGATCCATTTTTTCACCCTTATAAAACACCACCTCAAGGAGAAACAAAAATGGTGAACCTGACAATAATCTTTTTCAAAGGTGGGGGTTATCCCAACTCAATGACCATTTGAATTAAAAAAGATTAGGTCCAAGAAATATCATCAATTATAAATGTGACCTTTAGATGCTAATTTGATGTGGTTTTGATGTCTATAATTTTCATATAATTAGTGTTAAAAAGGATTTAACATCAGTTTATTTGAAACTGTTTTTAAATAACATTTATAATGGTGAGAAAAAAAGATTAATTTTTAGCATCATTTAAAAAAAAATG
This sequence comes from Viscum album, assembly GCA_963277665.1. Lineage (NCBI taxonomy): Eukaryota > Viridiplantae > Streptophyta > Magnoliopsida > Santalales > Viscaceae > Viscum > Viscum album. The sequence continues at coordinate 1,310,865,995 of OY728126.1, read as the reverse complement.
TCAAAAATACTTTTTTTAAGGGTTTCAGACTCAGTTATCCCAAAACCAATGCTAAAAACTATCCTCTTCACATATTTCAGCATAGATTTATTAAATAACTGATTTCCAAATCCATATTTAGGCATTTTTTTATATAAAAACAAACACTGAATTCCAGGAAGAGAATAGATGTCAATGTCTGTTTTTTTAGATCTGATGTTGAATTTTTTATTAAAAAATTTTTGCCTCATTTTTTTAAAAAACATAGTTCATAGTTAATTTTTTTAGAAAATTGAAAATATTAATCTTTTATAATAATTTATTCCCCTGTAATAAAAACAAAACATACAACAATCAATACATATTTATTATTGAATAAAAATCAATAACTTACATGTTTTTTTCATGTTAATCAAAAAATTATCTACACATATATATTACATAGTAGAAATAAAATACCCATACATGAATTTGACAACATACTCATTGTTGGTTATTATTGATGTGTTAATTTTATTGTTAGTATGATCAAACTACTATTATATCAAAAGTGTTATTTTTTAACCACATATGTAACATTAATCATAAATATTATTATATATATTCCTCGAATTCTCATCAAACATAAAAAATAGTTTACAAAAATAGATTGAATATGTGTAATGTTATATTGAGAATTAGACTGGGAAACATCAAATTTCTACAATAAAATTTAATGATATGAGATAAAAATAGAATAATATGGCAGAAAATATAAAAACATTAATACAACTAATCATATCCAATTCATATGTTTTACCAGCTTTGATTATCCCGTATATGACTCATAGGATATAAAAACCCCATTAAACATGTACTTTTTTAGGATGATACTATAGTTATAAATCATTAAAATAATAATAAAAAACAATATATAAAAAAAAGAATGAAATCTAATACAAAAACTAATAACCTATACTTCAACAAATTTGATTTTATTTCATACCATAATCAACATGTATTCCTCATGAATGTTTTTCAATGAACTAACTTTTTATATATATGAACTAATAATACATGTCTAAACATTCATTATTACACATAATGGTGATAAAAAAAATTTTGTCTAATAATATGAAAACACTTTTACAGACATTACCTAATAAAGAGCCAAACCAATATAAGGTGAATTCACATTGGCAAAATAAACCTAAAATACAATCCCCCCTTCAATACAAAAATTACACAATTAATGAAATTATAATTATCATTATTTCATAATTATTTTTTTGGTCTTACATATCAAGAAATAGCATAAACCCACTTTTAATCTTCGCATGATACAATCTCACATATATATATGTAACTCTATTAGGATTCTTCACATGTTGCACTTCAATGGAAGTGAATTATGGATCTGTAAAACTATAAATTCCTATAATTTCATTTTTTTTAAAGAACCATGTTTAGATACATTATTTAACAAGAAATCATAGTTAGTAAATTTAAAACCATCTTTTATTTAGGAAATAAAATTTAAAATGAAAATTTACCTACATTTAAAACAACTATAGAACATTCATGCATATCTCTTCAAAATACATTAGATGCATGATATATTCATTGAGTAATCTAATAATTAAATATCTTCTAGATCTATTGGAAATCATATAAAAATAATAGTTATAATTTAATGTATCAGAGCCCAAATATTTTCTTTGTATCCCAGAAGAAATATCTAAAGACTCAATAGACAATTGCTCTTGAACATTTTGTTTCATTTGTGAAGCTTATTTTCCATTAAGATAATACTATATAAAATAAATTTAAAAAATTATAAGTAATTATGAATTATATGTAAATAATATTTTAAAAAGAAATCACACCTCATTTGAAATATAACGAAAAATACTAGTTGGATGAAGTTAAAATTGACCCAAAATATGCCCCCACTATGGTGATCTCCTCAGTAGGAAATGGTCTAAGGTCAAAAATATCTATAATATCATATATTGATACTCTAACTTGACACATATGAATATAACGGTGATAAAAAAATCCCCCAAAAAATTAATGAGTCCTAACTCAAAATATATATTTGACGATCTCTATAAAACAACTCACAATATACGTTTTGGTCTGAGAAAGGTGGTGGATGATCAAAGTAAACAGATGGGGTTGGATAGTTCGAGTGACCAGGCTAGGAAGGATAAAAAATGGAAAAAAAATTAGTGTTTATAATTTAAAATGTAGAGGTTTTTATGATAAGTAAATAATATACTGATTGTTCCGTGTGAGGAGGTGGATGATCGAAGTTGGCAGATGGGGAAGGCTATTCTGGAAGAGTATGCTGGGAAGGCAGAAACATGAAAAAGTCATTTTAGTTTTTATAATTTATAAAATAAAAAAATTGATGAAAAATCTATAATATTCCTCATAAAGTTTCACATATGGTGTAGGATAAGAATTTGGGTCAGGATTGTCCAGGTGAGCAAGATGGGAAGGCTAAAAAATAAAAAAGTTACAATAGTGTTTATAATTTATATAATATAAATATTTATGTCAAATAAATAATATTCCTCTAAGTCCTAGATAGACTATTACTATCTTTATGATGGTTCTAACAACGTATTATTCACTGATTCTTGAATTGGATCACCCATAGGCAATTTCATATCTTTCATATCGACTTTTAATAATTCTATTTTTGGGACTCGTGATTGATTAATCTAACCAAAAACCATTCGAATACTAGCACCTAACTGATATCATCTAATACATTCGTTTTGTTCTTATATTCCCAATGATGTGGCTAGGATGTCCATCCTACCCTTGGGGATAATAGATCAATGTTTCTCTTTCTCCTGATGTTCGTCCTGAAATGAAAAAAAAATTTATATTAGTGTTTAAAATTTATAAATTATAAAAATTGATGAAAAATAAATTATATACACTTACAATTTTATCATCTACATTGTTAGATTCCACTATTAGATACTATTTATTTTTCTTTCTTCTAGATCATTTTGATTTTTCAGGGTGAGCGGGAGGAGATTGAGGATCGTACTAAACCACTTCTAAACCTCAACTAGATCAAGCTCTTAATGATTCAAATTTTTCTTCAACAATTTTCTACATAAAATTTGGATACTCTATACATAATAATTTATGAGGGTATACATTTCGCAAATGAATCTCTTGATGAGATCTCTTGGAGGTCTATTATATTAAAATAAACTAATAATTAATTAGAAAAATATATAATAAATTTGATAAAAAAAAGTAATTATCATACCTAAAATTTATCTTCATGTCGAGTGTTAAAAAATCATCTCCATATAGCTTCATCTACAATCTGATACTTGTGGTATGAGTTTTCAAAAATTCTATTTCTAAATACATAATTTTTTTTAGTTTTGTTTTAAAATATGTCCATCAAACCACTACTAAAGAGAGATATATTTTCTTAATTTCATTGGTTTCCTCAAAATTAAATGTCTTCTTTAAATGAATAAATAAAATATTTTATTAAAAATATTTAATATTCAAAAAATAAGACAAAAGACATCTATTAAAATATTTTACTATCATGACCTCCCAAATTTGATTCTTCGCTATCCTATCCACTGAATTCCTATCTGAGTATAAAATAATAATCTTGAAACTTATTTATATCGATATATAACTGATAAACTGATATGAATTTGGGCCATATGGATTATTATTATCATCATCAAAACAGATGTGTAATAGGTCACCATCACGAGAAAGTGATAGTTCTTGTAAATGTGTAATACCACATTTAGGAACATGAGAAATTGATTTTTTAGTAGAAATCGGATAACCCTTTTCTCCAAAAGAAACATCAGTAGTCCTGCAATACAAATTTTAAATGAAAATATTCATTAAATAAATATATTACTGAATATTTAATAATATGAAATAATATATATTCCTCAGTAACTTATCATCTCAATCTGTATCTATTATTACTACTATAAAGTGTAATTAAATTTCTTCTACCTTTATATCATTGGAAATCTGAATATTTAGAAACTAGAAAGAATAAATAAGTAAAAAAGAGGAATGAATATTTATGATTCAAAAAAGTTACAAATTATAGATATTTACCAAAAACATTAGGAGAAAAATTTATTGTTTTCCCACATGCCTTCCTCATGATCATTACATATTTTATGAACTATGTATGTCTTATACTCATTGTAATAATCCGAAAATTTCATAATAGATGAATAAGGCTCTTGTAAATCAATAACTTTATCGGAATCATACTCATCAACCAAATGGTATCATTTTCTTTGAAAATGATGGACTACAAATCATTAAATAGATCAATGACATAAAGTATTTGTTTTTCATGTGTAACCATGATAAATGGTTCTTTATTGTAATTAAATCTTTTCATATCAACTATTTTAAACCAAAATTCATCAAGTTTCACAACAGACATACTATCAACACTATTACACGTAAAATAAGTGATGGAAAATTTAATATAATAAATTATCCATATTTTTTCAAGAACTAAAAAATATGGCATTGATTGAAAAATAGGGTTTTTATCATTGGCACTCGAAAAATGCAGAACTTCAATGAAAACCATCATACAACTATTTTAAACTTTACTCTTTTCATCCAGATTTTTTGTGTAAAATGTGTAACCATTAATATCAAAACCAGCCCATGTGATCACACATAGAGATGGTCCTTTTGCTAACCACTTTATTATCTATAATGTAGACAAAACTGTGGCGAATTTCAATTTAAACCATCAAAAAATGCCTTATTATTCTAAATTATCAACAAATTTTCATTTATTTTATAATATTGTAACATTAATTCAGCAATATGTGTAGATATATAAGATTTCACCTCATCTGTGTTGTTCAAAATATATAAATCTGCATGCATCACTTCATCACGTACAATGAACATTACCTTTATGCATTGAACCCCTATACTTTACCTATCATCTATAATATGTCGAGATATAGGGAGAACAATATGCTCAACCTCAGAGAAATAATAAATTCATAACTCAATCTTCATTTCCAATACATATTTTTGAACAACAGGGGATTGCGGTCTATAAGGATTTTTCACATATCCCTTCAAAATATTCATATATATTTCCAATGGATACATCCATCATAAAAAAAAACGGTCCCCCATATTCTTATCTCACTCACCAAATGAATTAGTAGATTAACCATTATATCAAAAAACACAGGTGTGAAATACATTTCTAGTTGACAAAGAATAATAATTGATTAATTATCCAAAACATCTAACAAATTTGGATCAATTTAATTAATACAAATTGATTGAAAAAATCACATTACCTAATGATTTTATTTCTGGGAGCTTTCAGATATATACCATGCACTTATACTACTATATGGTTTTGCATCAATACATGGAAATCATGAGATTTCAAACCTATTAATTTAAAATCTTTCAATGACACTAAATTAGTCACTTTTGATGAAAACACAATGTGTACATTAATACCATTAAGACACTGAAAATAATTTAACATTTCAATATTTTTTAATGCCCAACAAGCCAGAGTTAAATATTTTCTATTTCCTTCCATAGTGGGAGCTAACTCTAAACATATTCTCATTAATGTCAAGTCTATTCGGGCATTAAATCCATATTTTTTCATTGATTTTATTTCAAAAAATGTTCCGTTGAAATTGTCATATTTTTTTTTATTAACATGCATAACATCGATGTTATGTTTTTTATCTAAGAATAACAAATAAGGTTGTTCAAAAAAATAGACCGCTTCTTCCATATATTTATTCGAATACCAAAACATCTTTTCTTTCCATATTTTGAATCAATATTTTTCACCCTGTCATAAAATTCATCAGGTGAAAATAGAAGAGTGGGATTTTTTTATTCCTATAAACCATTAAATTATATTTTCAATATTTGATAAGTATGATCAATCTGAAAAAATCATTTATTTCCCATGTACAATGTCCTTATTGAATTCTTTAATTGGTTATATAAATTCTGTTCTTCACAAGTTGGATATTATTTAGGTCCCTTAACACTATATCCAGATATTTTTACATATACAAGAAAGTTGTATCTAGTGAAAATTATTATTAAATTAAAATGAAAATATTCTTTCTTGTATGGATATAAATATTTAACACTTTTGTCCCACAATGGTTTAAAATTATCAATCAAGGGTGAAAGATACACATAAATAACATTTATCAGTTGTTTTGGAAATGAAATCATTAACTCCTTATAACATATTTCGTCACTATAAATAGATGTGGGGACATGTTGAGTACTACCAAAAAATAGTCCATGAACTATGTTGGCTATTGAGGATATAGTATAAATTCATTTCATTAGTACACAATCAAATTCTTTGATTTTTAACAACCCTTCCAAACTCGTGAAATTGTTTATCAAAACTCTTTCACAATGTTTAATTGGTAGTGTGATATAAGTTACAATTATTGATGTGGTCATCTGAATTCCATATTATCCTTTTTGAGTCAATTTAATTTTCAAATAGACACTTCAAATAAGGGATTAATCAAAGGTAAAGAAAATTCAGTATTAGTCTTGAGATTTTTACTAATAATAAATCACATATCAATTATCAGAAATGTATGAAAAAAATATTGTATGATATCATTAGAAATTAAAAAATTTGATTTTTCAAGATGTTAGATGATAGTACATTAGAATGAATATTATTTGACTTTCCAAAATAACTTATATCACAATGTCCCACATGTAGGACAACTTGATAAATATATTTATTCATTCTTATATAATACACAATCATTGGGGAAGGCATGCATCATTTTATACTCCAATCCCATTGGAAATAATATTTTATTGTCCATGTAACTGGAATCTGGAATGAAATTTCCTTTTGAAGTATCTCTTTAAAATACATAGGTATGCTGGTGAAACATTTATCACTCTACCCATTTTTGGCATTTAAGTTAACTTATCTCAAAACTCCTAATAACATAGAATATTTCCTGCAAGATGGGAATAATGGATTCTTAGAATCTTCTTACAATTATTCAAATGTTTCTATTTTTATTAATAGATTTAATAAATAAAATATTATTTAATAATTCAATAATACCCTCTTCCTCATTATGAATACTTTCATCAACATTGGATGTTGAATTTTCAGCTCCTTCACCATACCATATCCAAAGAGTATACTTAAGTATAAAACAATAAAAAATGATATGAACATTCATTTATCTAGAGTTTAAAATTCTAATATTCAAACAGTATTCACATGGATAGGAAATAGATTAAATATTTTGAAGATTTTGATTAGAACATTCCAAGAATTCATCAACTCCTTTTGCATATTCACTAGCGGTTTTTCGTAAATTTATGCAATTATGATCCATTCAATACATGATATCAGAATATAATTGGGAATATTTTAAAACATATAAGAATTAATATATCTATATATTTCTATATATATTTATATTAAATTCTTAATCATAATTACATTTAATAAATACTATTGACAATCAGATAGAAAACATCATATATGAAACACATTTACAAATAGTAATCTTTTTATTTTTATATTATATACATGTGTTATATTGATATTAGAATATAATTATAATATCAATATTCTAAATTTTTTTGTTAATATTATATATTTGTTGAATTATTTTGATGATTCATGTGTCACAAGTATTTCAGATTTCATTAATTTAATAGGCAAAAACTTTCTTATTATTAATAATATGAAATAGTAATTCGAGTAAATGTTCATATTTTATGCGAATCAATCATAATACAGCCAAAAATATGGAATCTGAAATTAAATACATAACTAAATTGATATATCTTTGACAAAATTTGATTCATCATATTATGTTTTTTAATAAATTCTGAAATTATAATAATAATAATAATAATATAATAAGTCCAAAATTTATACCAACTAAGGAAACCCAGTAATAACCTACATTCAATTTAAATAATTTTATGATAATATAAATAAATCTCCATGTAAAATACATTATTTAATATATTGGTTTTCTATCATTGGATTCTAATTATTAAATTTACTTTAATAATATTTATTCAAGATTTTTATTTGACCCGACAATGCATGGAAGTTATATCAGGGCATGAGATCACAAGTAATGAATAAAATAACACATGATTTATGAGTATATATTCATGGAATACAACCATGAATTAACAATTAATCACCTAAATATGTATAGAACATGTAAAAAATTTAAAAAATCATTAGGAATTAAAAACATTGCAACAGCTATAGGAAGTCATGATAGAGAAGCACTAGCATAAAAAATATGCATGGAAAAAACAATCTAGAAAAAAATATATTAAAATCATGATAATTATATAATACAAGCATGATGTGAAAAAAGTATTATTATCAAATACCTAGAATGGATAATATTATGTTTTGTTATAAAAATCCTATCATGCTATGTAAAAGGAATTTTAATGAAACATACATGGTAAATCAGTATATTTAAAATAGAATTGTAATGAAACCTACATGCAATGTCAAATGTAGTACATGTAAATCTATAAATTCCTACAATGATACATGTAATTATATAACGTTTATGTACTAGGTCATGTGTAAATACCATAAATATCGTAAATTAGAAGAAACAAATAACATAATGAAATCATTCAAGGTAAAACCATAATAAAACATAACAAAGATCTACAATAACAACAATCAAATCCATGTATTGTTAGACTTTTCACCATATATGAGATGATATCTTTTAAGTAAAACTAATAACCATATTTAAAGAACTATATAATAATATATAAACTAATAATTGAAGTAAATCGAAAACACAATTAAATTACAACTAATTTATCTTCCAAATTTAAATAAAACATACAAAATTCTGAGTTTATCATGAAAATATATCCAAATATGAACATTGTATCATGGAATAATTTGAAAAATTAATTTCTACAAGATAAATAAAAAATTTATTGTAAAAAAAAATAAAGATGAAAAAAATTTAAAATCAAAATATGGTTGAATGTCGCTGAATATAGGATTAAGAAGAAAAAATAATCTACATATGAAGAAAAAAGGGGATATATTGAACAACCGGACCGTAGATCATGAAAATGTAAGAAAATCGATAGGAATGAGAATTTGATAAAACAAATATACCTTTTAAGACATCACTATTTGAGAGGAGTCACAATAGGTTTTTCTTTTAAAGATCCAAAAAATATGAAGGTTTCCCTATCCCGACTATTTTTAAATGACTTTTAGAATCAATTTTTACCAAAAACCAATGTTGAAGAGTCCGAAACTATTTTTTTAATATAAGACATAAATTTTCCAAAAAACCAGCACCATAAATATTTTATTATTTATGGCGTCAATTTCTATTAAAATTTCCACAAAAAGATCCCATGTTTGCGATTTATTGTGTGGTTTTTTGTAGGCATTGATGAAAAAACATTTTTTATTTCTAACATCAGTTTATTGAAATAAAATGACACCATTTATCATTATTTTTAGGATTTTCACATCGGTTGTACTAAAGAATGACACCAAAAACAACTCATAAAATTTTTTATTTTGTGTTTTTAGTTAAATAGAAGCCAAAAAAATTCAACATATTATATTGGTGTCAGTTTAGAAAAGTCTGATGTCATTACATAGAAGTTAAATATAGTATTTCTACTAGTGTATAAATTTATATCAGGTTATTAAAAGAGAAACCTCAATCCAATGGAATCCTGAAAACATATTCAGATATATGCGTCAGCGAACACACTGTCGGTTATGTGCACAATTGATAGCTAAACAACATCGCCCACACAAAATATTCAAAGTTGTGTTTAAAATGTGCTAATTAAGTAGTACGAACAAAAAGGAACACTCCCCACCATATAGTAATAAAGTTAATACTTCCAGGCCATAAATCCCCACTAGCTTCCCCTAAAATGGAAACCGATGATCTTGAACTTAGGGAACCCACTTATCATCCACAACTGTTTCAGGAACATGTCCCTGGAACATGACAATGAGTACCTACCTTATATTAGAGAGGAAGATAAATATGACATTTACTACTTAATCCTAGAAGCTCATGGGATATACATGAGAATCCCTTCCAGAGGATGCCTCCTCCCACATTGTGTGACCTAGTATCCTTATTCTTAAAAGGATATGACCCCAATGACCCCTACTAAAATCCAACAGATATATGCCCCTCACATATCCTACTAAAGGAAGAATGAATATTAAGAGTTGCATGCCATCACCTTGTTTCATGAGGATGATATCCTCCATAAAAGAATGGTGGCAGGCTACAGGAAGGTACACAATCCTAACCCCTCTTCTATGTCCCACCATGGATATATCACGGAATAGTATGATATAGTAAAAATTCCATTCAACGATCACTAGTCCCGCCACGTAGACAAGGTGGTGAATTAAATGCAAATGAAAATCCACACAAATGAAACTGAAGACTATCATCCAATGTGAGTGGAAACCCGGAATAAGAAAGAATAAATTCATACTGACACACACCAATCCCACCATCTAAATGGGTTAGGAAAATATTGCAATTCACACAATACTTCCAATTCATATGAATACCACCAATAAAATATTGTTGAAATAAATAGGAATATGGAAATTTCTACCGACCACAACAAAGACCACCCATCAAATATAGTGGCATTAAAATACAAATAGAGTCGAATTCTAGTAAATGTATATCTGGATCGTGAGACAAATATAATGTAAAATGATCAGACACAAATTCATGCTTGCAAATATAAATCCCAACATCCAAATATTGTGGAAACAAGAGAATGAAGTTGGTGTATCCCAATTATATTTAAATACCATACTCGTTCCTATGCACTGACAGAACAGATGTTGTGGTACCCACAAAAAACTCATGGAAGACCAAAGAAGCCCTAAACTCCTTATTCGACATAAAAATAGAAATTTATACCTATTTCCCCAAGGAATTATCTAAATACATCCTAGAACTGATGGGGGATGAAACATAAATCCCATATCATATTCTTTAGAACTATCAATACATAATTTAATCTATGAAAAGGTGAGGAGTAGGGCCAACAACCCAGTATCCTTAAATGGATTGATGTATCCGACAAACTAGATAGTCACTTCAAAGAATACCTACAAATATTCCATACACAAGGTGGGAATATGGACATATTACATGATACAAGGAAAACCATATCAATGAAAAAAATACTCATTCCAACTGGGTGACACAGGTCCAACATGGTTGTTTCTCTATGGCACCCACGAGGTCGTCCCCGCAATGTTACTACCAATAGTTCTGATGGTACTCCTCCAATCACTCACAGGGTCTTACTCCATAATCCAGAAATGTTCAATCATGATAGCCTATCTTTTAATTCATTTTAGTGTAGCCCTAACCTTGAACAAAATATCAAATAGCAAGATGTTCATTACATTACATTCATCAATGATGATTTTCCTCCCTATAATATATGTTGTAGATATTATTTTCTCTATTTTTAGACATCATGCTATGATGATAGTCCTCTCTATGATGATAGTTTCTATGAAGGCCCTCCCCAATGTGAAATCAAACAACGATAAGGCCCTCCCCACATTTTAGTACATTCTAAAGATCATCCCTACAATTTAGAATTCATATATTATCTCTAAATCCAGATATTAATCCATTAGAATGGTGCTCTCCATTAGAGGAGACACTATGAAGATCCTCCTTGAAATGATATTGAGCATCATGAAGGCCCTTGATTTAATTTTGGTCTACCCTAAAGGTCCTCTCCATAGTATACATTATATAGAAACTCCTCGCGTCTGAACAATAAGCTGCAATGGTATCCCTTTCCCTTTTAATAAAAACTGTGAAGGTCCTCCCCACATTCAATATCCACATGGGCAAGAAGGTCCTCCCTTCACCAATCCAAATACAGGGAAGCCCTCAAATGATGAGGCTCTCATAAATATGGAGTCAGTCATGTTAGAAACTCTTCCTATAGTGAGTGACATCCTTTGTCAACTAGATGATGGTCCATGGATACTTTCATCCACCGACCCACCCATGTGCTGCTGACATATCATTAATGATCATACTAGCCCTGTTTCCGGGAATGAAATCACTATGTAGTAGTTAAAATATGCAGATCAAACTGATGAGTTTGTTGCATAACAACAACAAAATATTTTTTTATATGAAAACTAGCTAACGATGAAATTTCAGTGATGTATTGACCAACAACTACTTATAAATTCAACATACTAAGAGAGTTGTTAGAAGAAATAATACAAAAAATTCACCTTAATATATGGAAAACTCTACACTAATTGAAAGTGATGTTTTTCCAGTTGATGGGTACATAGAACATGTAAATATATTAGGTGTGATTTGTTGTTACATCATTATAGACGGAATTCTATCTGCACAATATATGAAATCATAGAAGAAGAAAAAATATCTTGAACTTACATATTTCAATGCATGGGACATGATGCATTGTATAATTGGAAACACCCCATCTAGTGTTCACATTCGGGGATGGGGAGAGCATAGATCATTGCAATTCACCCCATGCTTCGTCTGGAAGATCCCAACAGATATGGAATTTGGAAATGTCATTATCCCCATACACAAATCAAATGAAATACCTATTTAGAGAAATAGGTCATGCCCAGAACAATTGAACTCAAGTAACTCTTAGAAGAATTTGGCATAAGAAAAGGAATTCCTCATGAAGCTCCTAAACTAGGCCACTAAGGCCACTCACAAGGATTCTCGCATAATGCAATCATATAAATGGGCACTAATAAAGTCCACAGAATAAATAAATTAACATGAAGGCCAGATACTATAACCTGACTAACCCTCGAATGTGAATTCCAATGATTAATAAGGAGGACATAGAAGAAACAACAACCGAAGTATGGGAATATCCCTTTCTTGTACTAGTGAGATAGTGTTTATAAAAAACCCAATAAGAACAAAAATTTTTTTGCCAAGGTATGATGAAAATGAATAGTACAAATCTTAGCCATTTGGGATGGGGGAATTTTTACCTCCACAACATGACCAGCAGATGTTAGTCTTTTCTTTAATATTGAGAACATTGAATATAGGTGTTTCACTTTCCATCACACTGAGTGATTCATATCTCCTAGAAAGGAGATGCAATGACATGTCATTCAAGGATCTCTTTGAGTTACCCTTCATCAGGAAACCTGAATAGGTCCCTAGAATGGAAGGAAAATGTCCAAAAAAGGATACAAAAATCTATCCTATCACCCATCACCTAGTTTTCCACACCCAATTTGGTAGGCATTGGTGAAGTTCATGGATTGAAATACGTAGAACCTATCTATAGTTAATATAAATGAAGATAATATAAGAGAATATGGTTCCCTCCTAGAGGTGTTCTTCCCTGAGCTTGAATATGTGCGTTCTCAAAACTAATGGGCCTCTTTAAATTTGGGCACTCGTTCAGTAAATCCCTCACTACCTCCCCTGCAAATCCCAAATAACCAGAATAATAAGGGAAAAGATTCACATAAACCACCTCCTCATTCTAATGAAAATGTGTTCATGATGCTCGATTATAGATTCACTCTACATGTTTAGGAAATTAAATATTAATGGTGAATTAATGATGACCTAATACAATCAACCCATCTTACTAGTTATGTTCCTAAAGTAGTGTGTCAGTGCACACATTCAATAGAGGTTCCTCTTATACAAGGGCTCATCCCAAAAGATTAAGTATACCAGTAAATCTCATTTATGTATGTGTCATGAAAATTAGTATAACTGAACCAAATATTATAATGATATCAATATTTCAATCCATGGTGGAAGCAACTGGAATAGATTCAAGAGAAACCACAGAAGATTCCCCGTCTTGGTATCTTCCTCATGTTCATGATGTGCCAACATGTCCATTATTTCCCATATTATACACCTTATAATTATCATGTTAAACTATAAATGAGTTAGTGATTCATTAATACCACCGAGTCATTGATGGAAAAATTAGAATTATATGGAATGATGGAACACTGTGATACTACACGAATGATTTCCTACACCGACTGCATGAGATACGTCTGACAACCACTAAATTTATGGAACCTCATATTCCTAGAGTTAAATGGATTAGGGGACTCAAAGAAACATGTAATTAAATACACATGAAACTTCGATCCCATGGTTGGAACTATGTAACAACACGATGTAGTGAAACTCGGATGCTTCATGTCTACCCAACAATGTTAAGCCTTTGTGTGGTATAATATCTTTCCAACGAATTTGATAACAGGGTTGGAGGACCCCCCCCACCATACCTCATCAGTTCATCGTACAAATTAATTCTAAATTTTGTAAAACAATAGTTAGTGAACACTTGAGCTACGAATAGCTGGATAATGAAAAAGTTTCAGACTTCATTTCGAGATGGAAAGCTCTAACATAATCCATAAACCAGACTCTCCCCCAAGAATAGATTCACTCCATGTTCATTGATAATCTTTGTGATGAGTTGAAAACACCCCCATTTTAATGTATACAAGTGGGTTATAGGATTTCAAATCCATTTCTCAGAGAAAAGATGATTTCATTCAATAGACTAATCTCAAGTACTGATCTGCCGCATCAGCCCCATGTAAAAGGGTAGGAAGAGATGTAGTGGACTCTATTATTCCTATCACAACGCCTAAAAAACCCAATATCCATGGACCACACCAAACATTGTTGTCTCACTAGACAACCATATTCAAACCTGTCTCAACAAGACAATTGAAGGGGAGCCATAAGAATCAAATTCGTGGAGAGAAGGATTAATGTGTATTCATTATGGAATTATCATGTCCATGGAGAAATTATTGTTTCCATGAATTGCAACATTATTTTTCTACTAGAGACAAATAGGGTTGTTTAAGCTGGTCTCGATGACTAACCAAATTATTTTCCCTACCACCAGATAGTAGGGAACACCATTTAATAGTGTTCTATCTTGAATGGACTCCAAAAAAGGATGATAGGTTTTGAAAAAGTCAAATACGGACCACCATTAGAATAAGTGTCATATGATAGTAACACCGAACCTGATAAAGAAGGGGAATGGAAAAAATTCTTCAGCAACAAGGATAAGATGTTGAATTGTTGGATGAAATATAATATAGTAAACTGATCCCATGGTATCATAAAAGCATAGTAGAAGCAACAAACTTTGTCCCCAATAGATCATGGTCTGGAACAACCAATATTTATATTCCCACAATCCTTCATGGTTCTAGGATATCAAGTGTAATAAGACGAATAAACACCAAGGACAATGATGTCTTTGACACTCAAATTTCATGCCAAAAATATAATGATATAGGAACTACCCCACAAAACGAAACACATGGAACCACCCCTCAATACGAACCCATTTGAAGAATTTGTTCAAGAAATGTTATCATCAATTTAGGAACTGAACTTCGACTATATCAATGTCATTAACATAATGGGTCCTTTCTATGATAAATGGTGCGAATAGAAAACTAAATTTCCCACACCCATTCATGTAGTTGGAAGAATAGGATATCAAATTCCAAGATACCCAGGTATACAAATCCATGGAAGAAACCAAATTCATATACCCACATACACTCAAATCGTCAAAGTTGTATAATCTCTTGGAAGATCCCTTCAGCAGGCCCAACATGAACATGAATGTTTCTCTGCCCATGTCAGAAGAAACACTTTCCCAATCATCCTAATGTATCCAATGCAATATGAACATATGTATAACCTCATGTTGTTGGATGATAGAAATTCTTTTCCAAATCCACAGAGAGTTGAAGTAGAACCAACTAATTTCCCCATGACTGGACCCTATGCACCCATTGTCGAGGCCTCTAAAGAAAATTTGAAATAGAATCCATCAGTTAAGAAGCGCCGACCTTTATAGTAGAAATATGAAAACTAAAAATAGTAATTATTTGTACCATCCATGATTTCAATCAAAGATGCACTAAATATTTTAGAATACCTTAGGGAAGCAAACATCTAATCTCTACAGAGCCTCGAGGAGTTTTAAGCCAATGTAGCTCCATAGAAGTATATTGAATAGATATCGATCCAATAGAATGAAATTATTTCATCTCCTTTATAGATAAAGATAAATAATCCATCATTCATGGGAGTATAAAACCCCTATACATGGATGGTAATATAAATGGTGTTGAAATTTGAAAAGTCTTCGTTGGCAATGGCTCTAGAGTTAATCTCATTCCACAAAAGTAACTTCGTTGGATGGGATCTATTACGAAAAATCAATTATACAACACCAATACCCTATTGGGATAAAAATAAAGTGATTAGAATCTAGTGGGCCAAATTAAGCTTCAAACATGGCTACGTGATATCATTACTGACTCAGTACTTCTGGTGATTCGGCAAAACATGTCCTTCAATATCCTACTAGGAGGGCCCTGGTAGCATCATCCAATAGCAAATCACCCATCATTCAATTATTTCATCATGTATATTTGTAATTGAAAAAATGATATTTTACACATTGATAAGGAATCATTTAAATATATCAAGTGGCACTACATCAATCTTGGATTCTATGAGGTGAAAAGAAAACAGCCTTCGGAAGATCTGATTGATCGGGTCAACATTGTAATCAGACTAGTGTTGGTTTCTTTTAACCATCTCAGGAAGCTCGAAAAAGAATATTAACATACCATTAATCAGATTGATCACATGTTTCCATATTTGGACATATATTCAACTATTGTTCTAATATCGATCATGGTCGCTGAGCCCAATAATTTGGAAAAGTGAACGGGCTGCCAGGACTATGGCGAGTGCTCAAATAAAAATTCTCTTTAACAATGTTTAGGGAACTAGGTGGTTCAAGACACACCCCAATAAAAAAATAGGAAACCTAATAACAACAATATATTGAGTACCCTCCTTCACCTTTGACTCCACCCTCTCCATAAAATTCCCCACATTTTGTCGGGACAGAAAAGATGTTTCAGCTGCCAATGACCAGAATTATGTTTCCTCTAACAATTATAAATAGATCATATCAATAATTATTTCCCCATTAGAAAAAGAAAAAAATGATGATGTGGATAGAAAATATTAGGATTATAATTATATTAATAGTTAACCTCAATTATTCTAGTATTGTGTCTCTACCACCATTGATAAAATCGGGGAAATAAACCTGGAAACAGATTCAGACTCGCGGCCCACTCTGATCAGTGTGGTCATGTCATGTGATGAGAAAGAGATATATAGTTCTTAAATAATTTATAATTGACACATTTTTTTGTAACTATATGAATATTTCATGCCTCAATACCTAGGTGTCCACTCACAACCTGGGCCTACCAAAAAAATAATGTGGTTACATGAAAGATGCTAGAAGTACTCACCTAATACATGCTACTAAAACAAAGGCTGAAGTCAACAAGAACCTAAAATATAACTTCATTTAAGGGATGGGTGTCCAATATCCCATATGGTAGGGAAATATTGTTCCCTTCAAGAATAAAAATATGAAAATTATAGTATTCATTGATTTCAGGGATCAGAATCATAATTTCCTAAATGATGATTTAAAATCCCAATCATAGAATTTCTGATTGATGTGAATGTCATATACAAGGGTACTTAATTCATGGATAGTTTTTTAGGATTAAATTAGATGTTAAAGTTTTGAAAAGATGGTGAATACACCTTTTACAAGGCCCCATGGATTATTTACCAACCTGTTAATTCCCATTGATTAGAAAAAACGAAAGCGCTAGATATCAATGTTCCATGAACCGGATCATCAAACCCTTCCACCAAAAGATTGTCGAATGATATGAGGATGATTTGATGGTTATTTAATGGCTTTATTTATACCACAAATATGATATTTAAATATTATTCAAAAAACTAGGACAACACAATCTAAAAATAAAACCCATGTAATATGATTTCGGTGTCACCTCAAGGAAAGTCTTCAACTTCTTCGTACACCATCGTGGAATTAAAGTTGACCTTGATAAGACAATGGATTTCTATGGAATTTCCCTTTATCACAACCTCACTATTTTTTTATAACACTTAGGATACCAAGACTACATTCAACACTTCATATCCAAGCTTGTAGGAAAATATCTTCCCTTCACCAAATTGATGAAAAAAGGGGCAGAATGTCAATGCATTGATGATTTTAAAGAAACATTCGAAAATATCATGAAATTTCTCTCAAAACCACCATTAATAATGACAAATAATGAAATAAAATCACTCATTATATATGTGTCTCACTTGAAGTAATCTCTAAGAAAACTATTGTAATATAATAATAATGATAGCAGTGAAAGTAGTCTCTATTACTTTATTCAATCAAAGATTGATGATGAAACATGTTATTCAATCATCAAAAAGAGATTCCTATATTTGATATTTTCATTCTTGAAGCTAAGGCATTACTTGCAGCAACATGTGGTCCATTTGGTCACATATAGATATCGGGTTAAGTATATTGTTTCCCATCAATTGTTTCCTGGAGGCTTGTTATAGTGGGTGGTCATCCTACACTAGTTTGATATACGGTTCATACCATAGAAATTTGTTAATGGCTAGGAAATAGAAGATTTCATTGAAGATCATCCCTCAATTGTGGTGGATCTATCAGATTGAGAGCTACAGAATGAGGAAGTGTTCTCTATTAGAGAGGACTCCCAACTATGGGAATTTCACTTCAATGGTGCCTCGAGAAGCCCGATAAGAAGAATGATGCATGTCCCTATACTCAATAAATATGTGTTGGCAGTCTTACTTATATACCTAGAAAAGGTATTCCTTCCCTATTTGTTCCAATTAGAAGAGGGGTGCACAAACCATGAATAAGAATAATGGGCCCCTATTATCATCCTTGAGCTGGCACTTTAGGTACAAGATTAACACAAGAAGACAAAAACAGATTTAGAAATGGTCATCAAGCTAGTCAATTATGATTATGCTATCATGAAAAAGGTGTTGATCCCTTTGAGGACCCATGTTATTGAAGTGATGGATGAATTACAACCAATGATGACATTAAATTATGTTTCCTAGTCACAAAAGGTACAAGATGATGTATTATAAAATGTAGCTGCATCATTAGACAATCTAGATACCGACTGGACAATTATCATATTTGACCATCGTCAGATGGTCCTACTTCTCTTTAAAACCCAAAAAGAGTAAATTAATAAGATTAGTCCCATCACTAAACCTTACTGTCATACAGCCAGCTAGATGACCCGAATTATGAATTACCTTCAAAAGGGAGAACTCCCAGTAGATAGGGATTAAAGGGTGAATATCCAGAGATAGGAAATCAACATCATAATGTACAATGGATCAATCCAAAATATTGTTGTTTATATGTGAGGTATTGATAAGATTATTCTCTACAGCATCATTTTGGATTATATCACTACCATCATTAAATAACTACATGATGGTTCTTCTGGATAAAATCAATAATCATCCATTCTCTCACAGCAAATTCGATCGATTGGGTACTATTAGACCACCATGATGCATGATTATTATCAGTTCGCCATGAAGATAATCTCTTTACAGGCTTATCCCAATATAATCCACCAGTGCATAGATTTTCTTCACATGGCCATTTTTCTATATAGGGAGTGGATATTGTGGGACCATATCCTCTTACTACGGAAAAACTATTCAATTTTATTCTCATAGAAACCAACTTCTTTTCCAAATGGGCAGAGGTTGTACCTGTTAAAGAGGTCAGGTCAAGAAGAATTTTCAGATTTATGATATACAACATAATCACCATATTTGGTGTCCTTCATACAATAATTATGAACAATGCCACCAATTTTTTCTCTATTGAATTATAAAATCTATAAGAAGAGTATGTAATCTGGTCCAACCATTCATCCCACTACAATGCAGCTAGAAAAAGGCATATGATGTCATTTAATAAGAACTTATCCACTATAATATACATGATGGTCGATATTGTAATAAAATAATGGTTGGAAGAGATCCACCATTCTCTGTGGACTTACTAGAATATGACTCACACCTCTACTCAGAAAACCCTATAATTATTTGTATATAATACAGAGGTGGTTATACTCATTAAAGCTCAACTACCATCACTCCTCATTTAAATTTTTTTTCTAAGATCCACATACGTGTATGGTAAAAAATTCTCATTTAGTTGGAGTGATTCGATGAGTAAATATTACACAATCTTCACCATTTGGGTGCCTTCCAAAACTGGATTGTAAGGGAAATCAATAAAATGGTTTTCCTCTGACAATTACAATAATTAGAAGTGATGTTGGTCCTCATAAATCTAATGATACTCTCAAATAAACCTTGAAAATTAGAGCTGAAAAGGGAAGGAACATATTTCATACACAATGTCAACTTCAATATGGAATATTCCTTAACTTCAATGAATGGATTTCTCACCACATCTCCCACCAATACGATGTTCTTAAAGAAATATTATGTGTAACTATATGATATTCAACAAATCTACATGATTTGAAACTATATAGGGCCATGTATGTCTATGTTTCATGATTTCAAACTACTAAGAACCATTTTATGGATCGTATTATGTCAAACAATATGATGAAGTCTTCAAACTGTATGACATTATACTGGATGGATGCAATATTACCTTCCACACAAGTCAAGTGACCTTCATCCTAATCTAATGATGTTAAAATAAATGATGAAGTGTACTAAATACAGGACATTAAACTACATGGAATCTTGTATCTCATTTAAAATAGGTAAAACTGTATGGGTTCTATTATGTTCTGGACAATTATTCTCCACACATTAGACAGTTATGAACTCAGAAAGAAAAATTCCCCCATCATCCATGTAATCATCCCATGTGAGTGCTTGGTCCACATGGGATCACTTTCACCAAAACTATGTGTTTTATGATTCATATACCTATAGGATATATAGTTACACATGGATCTAATGTCAGGGCCTAACCACCAACCAAAACAATTCCCTTTCTGCATACGTATAGTCCAGACCTGTGTAGGAATTTTAATTATGAACTATGTGTGGATTGATTCCTATATATAGAGGATATGCGTTGAATCCTACCCCATGCTCAACCACTACCCAACACCAAATAGAGATGCTCCCCCTCATTGTCTATGGACCATACCTACACGTGGGGGTATCTTCTAAAAACTAAATATGGCTTGATTCTTATCTACCAATGGGATACAGAGAGATGACTTGATCCAATGTATTTGTCTAGCCACCACACTCTACACAATTCTTCAATGTTACCTACAAATACCATTATCACGCATGAGGGAACCCATGAACTCATTATTTTTTCACATTGAGTATTTCATAACAGATGTAAAGAATGGATATAAAGGCTCCCCCAAAAAAAATAATGTTAATGGAACCATATGTGGTCATTAAAAAATGGGAAAATGCCACCTCCCTATGAACGGGCTAGACCGATAGAGGGATCCATAGAACTATGTGAAACCTATTTTCATCCCTCCCATGATATGTAGTGACACCCAGATCATACCTCATGGTTTGGAAAACACAAAAATAAAATGTTCCCTTCCACTACATATGGAACAATCCCATATATGAATGTTACATCTAGAACTACAAATTTCTTCATTCATGCCCATGTAGGATACGTATTGATGTGTTAATCATATATCCTGGCCCAACCTCTACATAAAACATGAGATTCCCCCTCTTTATACATGGGTTAGACTAGTTTAGAGAACATCCATTTTAGAACTACTTGTGGCTTGATTCCTATTATCACAGGATACGGAGAGACACATTAATTCCACACCATTTGTCATATCCACCACTAGATAAAAATGTCCTTCACCTTCATATTGGCACTAATTGCATAGGGAAATCCATAGATCTTCAGTATGATTTATTCTCGTCCACAAAAGGTACAAAAATGGCACACAGGTTTTCAAACATTGGCCTAGATGCTACAAAATATTCAAGGAAAAATACCCCTCATCATTCACCATCCACCCTACATTGAATAATAATCATTTGTTGTCCCATTTTTTCTCACTGAGTGTCACTCAAATGGGAGTTAGAGTCTTGGAAGATGGTTCATCAACAACATATCATTTCACTATAGGCTCAAGTCCACACTGCAAGATATAAATATATATAGCACAAGTCCTTAACAAACAACATTAATCCACAAGGTAACCCCAAGAAAAAAGCATGTTTTCATTCTATGTATATTGAGATACATAGTGATACCTAGATATAAAAATCTATGTAAAACCACCCAAAATAAAAAATAAAAATGTACCCAACTGTAGAAAAAATTGCAATTTTGGTAGGAGAATCCAAACCATGATTACCATAGATAGGGTTTGTCAAAAGATCATTCTCCCTTCATATA
Organism: Viscum album; assembly: GCA_963277665.1. NCBI lineage: Eukaryota > Viridiplantae > Streptophyta > Magnoliopsida > Santalales > Viscaceae > Viscum > Viscum album. Next base: position 1,310,843,492 of record OY728126.1, on the reverse strand, counting down.
TAAGTCAGATCTATGTAGGGGAGCCCATGATTCACAGCTAATATGGGTTTGGATATTCCACATGTCAATATAATTTCCTTCTTCATCCATCAAACTCTATAACTTGGGAAATATTGGATCCCCAAAAACACCCACGACTATAGAAAATGGAAGGTCAGTTTCCTGCATAGACCTTTTTACTATGCACACAATACCCTAGAGGCTCTACATAAGTTTCTTATAACAAAATGCACGTAAAGCAAATGAAAATTTGACCACATGGGATAATTTTTATACCTATATATTACCAATGTCTACCATGCCACGTATACCTCCTCATGATCCATTGGTTCCTGAGATCATGGTTTACACTTTATTTCCATCATCATGTTTGGGGCATGCTAGCATATCCTAGACCTATTGTCCCTTACTTATTAATGAACATTCACTAAAATTTTGTTCCCACAATGTGATGTTAAATTATTTTTGTAATTTCCACTCTGTAAGACTTAATATTTCATGGATCCACCAGATCTATCCCATTCATGTCGAGAAAAAAACTTCCTCACCGCCAGATGTTAAACAACATGGACCAAAAATGTTTTCACATGAGAGGAAAATTCCTCTAGTATCATTCATATACAATTTCATATCTTAGGACTACATTATAATTGATTCATACCCACATAAGATACATTCAGATGCCTAGGATATCATTCTGGCTCAGCCACCCTGAAAAAATTCCCTATCCCTACATATGGGTCAGACAATCACATAGTACATTCCATAAGAAAATATATGTAGTGAGATTCTTAATTTCCAATGGGATACATAGTAAATCCAAGAAATTATTACCCCGATATAGCCATGGAACATGGAAAAAAATTATTCCCCTTATATACACAGACTATTCCAAAGCATATGTTCTCTTAATAAGAATTATTCCTAGTACTATCTCAATAATAATCACATATCTTATTACATGTTGGTTTTTCTAGTTCCTTTACACGTGACATTAAAATGAATGAAAATGTTCGGTACCATTGGAAATTAAACTGAATAATGAAAATATCTATCTATATAATGGTAAACAATAAAATATCACCTAGGGTAAGGTACCCCAACTATAGATAATATTCCCCCAACTATAGCTAATATTCCCCCAACTATATCTAATATTCCGCCAATCACTATTCATGGACCAACCTTGTGTATGGATATTGATATTGGGACACCTGGATCTCCAAATATTGGACCCAATCCTATAAGATAATCAATATGTTCCATACCACATACATGTCAAATCTTTGTGGAGAGACTCCCGATTAAAAAAATAAGAAAGTCTAATGTTTTTCTTAACATGCATAACCCAATCCAATCCATTCTTCAAACTATGTTCTTCAAGCAGTTCTGAATCATCACATACTTCCAATGCAATCGTTAATGTGTGTCCAGTGTCTAGAAGATACCTTTTTTTACTATGCACAGAAATCCCCTGTGGATCTGCATAAATGGACTATAAAAATGACCTATAAACAAAAAACAAATTCATCCTCCGGAGATAATTTTCCTATTTCATAACACCCAATGGCTTCCAAGCCTTTTATCATTTACACCGATCTGAAATCCCTTAAAACAGTGGATTATACATTCATTGTAACCCACATCATAAACATTTCATGATGTCTCCAAATAGTTATCCCTGGTTAATAAAGGCCTCTATGTCAACATCCTAATAACATGACATTTAAACTCAATGATACGTGATGCCTAATGTAAACCCATGGGCCCACACATTATAAATAATATTTTACTCTATTTTCACATGAAGTGAATAAATGAAAGGAAATCCAATATGGGTTCCTCTATACTGGTGATATCCTATACAAATCAAAAATTCCCTAACCCATATTTGTGAATCAGATCCTTCTATGAGAAAATTTTAAAACAACTATGAATGGATTGATTCCAATCAACATAATGATATATAGAGAAACCAGAGTCGTATATCTCGGGCCGAACCATGTAATGGAATCATCCCATCCATTCCTATGTATGATTTTGACCTATGATAGCACACCCACCTATATAAATAGAATGCCTTCACATATTATAGAGAGATTTTAGCTTGAAATACCCCCTCTCATGTTAGGGGAAACAATTTACATGACCCATACTATGGTTCCATAAGGATATGATTCCTTATAATCCCAAATGGATGTCAAATATAGAATTTTAGTCTCATCTAGAAACCTATTTTTGACTATGAAAATAGTTCCATTTAGGCTCTACATAATGTGCCTACCAAAAATGGCATGTCAATAAAATCCAAATTCATTATTAATAGAGGCTTTTTATACATCCATTCTCCCTTGAACATTGACGTCTCATATCATTCCATGGTCTCAAAAACCCCTCCTATTACTATTTACACCCTTTCAACCCTTTGATGCCTGAAGATGATGGTGCATTTCTGGTCTAACTATTTTGGAAGGGTCAATACCTTTACAACCCTTCATGGCTACGGTCAAATTCATGTGGCAACAGTTTCTCTACTAAATATGATGATAATTCCCTCAAACATTTAGAAATTTCTCCATTTAGTGACATCCTAATATTTTCATTTAAAAAAATATAAACAACCAAAAAAATTTATTTCCATCTGAAATTGGAGGACAATATCCTAAAAACACCATTGTTATACTAATACAGTCAATGCCTCGTAAAATATGCGTAAATTACCTACAAAAACTGAGTATCAACCAATGGAAAAATCATCTTTGGGAGAGGGTTATCCCATATCAGTATACACCATGGATTTTATGCCATATGTCATAGCCAATTCCCAGAAACCATGAGGGTAAGATCAAGAAAAGTCTACGTTCCATGTCTTAAAGCTATTGGGACATTCTTAGTTAACAAGTCCTAATGTGGGTCCCTTTACCTCAAAAATATTTTCTAAATTTTTCAACTAAAAACATCAGTCTTGATTAACGTTTTTTGACCTAAAACATTAATAATGATAGTCTGGTTCGTAATACATTAAATTTCCCATGAACAAGAGACAATGCTTCCCAGGTTGAAAACCCATAAAGGGAATCCTGGATAAAAGTTGAGAGTGATCTCAGTAACCCTTTTCAACGCATGATTGAGGAAAAAATATTGAGCAACAAAAAATATAGATATAAAAAGACTATTATGTAAGAAACCATGAAAGGGTGTCCTAAAAAATTCATGTTATACCCACTAAGACCACATATAAATTAGGCTTAGGAAAAAATTGTTGTTATAATAAAAAGGGCGCAATGATTGTATGGATTATTTCATGTAACCCTATAAGTTTTCAAACTAACCTCACTAAGTCCATCATATCAAGAAAAAAAGATGCATTCCATAATTATTTCAAATTAATTATCTTATATTGGAAATAAAATTGATATTCATAGGAATTTACTTTTAAAATTTAGTCGATTATTAATCATTGGAAGTTTAGGAAAAGATGAAGGAGAGGCACTAGATAAAAAAATGATTCTATTCCATCAAATGAAATATGAATGGGGGGACATAAAAAATCTGGAGACTCTCCCTAAAATCAAAAAAATATGGTGTAGGGAAACCTCATTTGGTTACAATGAATTATAACATTTCTTTTCTAGTAGATTGATGATTCCATGAAATGGACCTTCAAGGGCATACTCCAAAGCAATCATCTGTTTAGAATCATCATCAACGGATGGATGTGCTGATTTTATGATAGCCAAAAGGTCTCTCTCTTTTTGTTTGACATTATCATAATTGGAACATGACAATCCAAGTCATGCCTTCTGTATAGTCATACGAGCCTCACACTCCCATAGTTCTTCTATTTGGGAAATCACGTGGACATTATAATCTACTTCCTCAACCACCATATGATGAAACTAATTCAAAACATCTGGAATGTTCTTCATTTGATAGTGGTATGAGTTAAACACATCAAGGATGCCTTCACAATTTTTGATATCTTCTCATGAAATGATGATTTTGTATATCAGGAGTTGCATGTGTTGGTAGTCAAAGCCACCCAAACACAAGTTGATGAGAAGATGTCGAAAGGACTCTCACACGATTTCAAAAATTGTTAGGGTATTTTTTGTGGAAATGGTATATATTTTGAACCATGCATGTATTATGATGAAAAATGTGACTTAATAAAATTGGAAAGTTTTCTTTTCTTATCCACCATGATAGGTATATTGTATGGAACCACCATCATAGCAGAAAGAAGTTCCCAAGGTTGAGTCAACCCAGTCGAAGGACTTTCTATCCAATGAAATAGATCTGTATCTAGATCTAGGAATTGTGGATTGACTACATGTTCCAGGATGCCTGGTTATTTCATAATCAGACCATCTTTGGTAGGGCCACAAACCATATCGGCTATAGATATAGAGTATTAGTAAATCTCCATATATATAGGTTGACTAATTTAATCCCCCTTTGATCATATGCGAGATTGGATAGAGTGCCTTCATGCAAAAGGATTGCATGGGGATGGTGCATTTAGAATGGTTGAAATGGGATCTAAAGTAGTCAAAGGGGTATTCATGCATCAGATTGGTCTAGACTATTTTTCATTAGGTTAACAAGACACCAACAACATATAATATATTGGTGACAACTAACTTGTGTCAATAATGGGACGAATAAGGAATTCTATATAATAATCTTCTGCTATCATCATGAACCATAGTTGGAAAAGGATTAGAGGATGAAATTAATTTTCAACCAGGGTTGTGGGGGATAGACATGATATGTTGAAAGAATCCAAATCTTCTATAGATCCTATTGGGGATGTATGGTTCCTAAATAATGATTGTCTATTCGAGTAGTAAATATTCCATCCCAAAGTGAAATGATGTAAGAGAATTATTCTGGGCATCCCCTGTAATCATCCATTAATGTTCCATGGGGAATATCATGGGGTATAAAGGATAATAGAGAGACACCACTCATATTTTTTACCACACCATCAAGTATTAGAAAACGAGAATGAAATGAGATGATATTGAGAATATCTAAATGAATTTCAGAATGAGGAACCCTTGCAGTACGCTGATATTCATAGTAGGGGATGTTATCTTCCATCTGTCCACAAACAAATTGAAAATTACCACTAAGGTTATGCAGTGAAATTTTATATAATATTTAACCTAATATATCATTGATGTAGGGAAGGGTAGGGATAGACATATTAACAGATTTTACCTTCTCTAATGTAGCTACCATCATTAATGTGGAAGCTCTACCATTGTTGTATACATCACTGGAAGGGAAAATCTATCCTCCCAAAAACATGTCTATAAAACCAACCAATCTAATCTTGGATTAGACATCTTACCAAATCATTTAACCCTAGGTGGTGTATAGGACTACCTTGAGGTTATCATACTATAAGCCAAGAATATTCCATGACTATTGGTTTTAATGTGTTCGATTGGGGAGATATCTTAGAATCTGTCCACTCACATTCATGAAATTCGCTATATATTCCTCAAATAAAATAAGAATTCAAGAATAGATATACCTATTTGGTACTCCTTCCACTGGAACCAATAAATCCCTTACTAGAGGAGATACATGTTTTATGTTCTCCCAAGTAGTAATCAAAAGTAAAAATTCATCTTACATGTTTCCATGAATGGAAATTCCACTGATCTAGAAAATACGCTAAAAAATTATTTACACTACACCATTTGAAAAGTGGAAGGTATTTGTAATCGATCAATAGTGACTATATAGTTCGGGGAGCATTTCACATGGTGAATAGTTGAAAACACAAAGTCCCATAATTCATGATACATACTGATAGCATCTAACTGATTAGGGATATCATGGTCGTTTTGGTGCACCAAGAAGGCCCAGAGCTATTCATCCGAGATGCACCCTCCAGATCATAGGTCTCATTTACATATATTTCCCCATGTGTTTTCCTCATGGATGATTGAAAATAGAGGGATAATCTCAAACTATTGAGTCTGAATATATGTTCGGGTTATGTCGATTACTCAATGTCCAAGAAGATCCATTTAGAAAAAATGTCTTTTCCCGGATTGAATAATATATGCTCTCCCTGATGAATGAGATATTCTATCGATCACACCTCCAAGACACCTTAAGGTGAATTATAAGGTTGATCTAATCACCAAATTGAGATGGAGAGTCATATTTGAGACCAAATCCATTCAATAATAGTTGATTAGATAAATGATAGTCCATGAGTTCAAGTTGAATGAGAAATTACAGAATACCCTCCAATAGAACAACATAGAATCTGAGGATTTCTTTAACATTTTCTGCCCATAATTATATTCTTTTGGTTGTATCAATTGAGTAATGATAGAGATCCATTGTAATTCCTCAATCAAATTACCATAAAAATAGTCCATCAAAAAAAATTTGGAAAAAGACCAGAAGTGCCCCACATAAAAAAATACAGAAATTGTATGTCGGATGAACAATTCATGAACCAACAATTCATGGAAAACCACAGGGTAGCAGCCCAAGGGGTGTTGTGCATTGAACCGAACAATGTTTGAGCAAAAAATCCACTCTATGACCTGGAATGTATAGACACATAAACTCACAATTCATTGATTCTATGTCCCATTAACTGATGTTAAATTTTGTTCATGGGTTAGGGGGAAAGTGAAATATTTTTATTTTTCAAGTAGAATGGATAAGTTCATAGATTATGGTAGCCTTAGAGGATGATTTTCGCTGAAGTAGTCAAGTTTGAGAAAAGTGAGAGTGTAGAGTTTCCCAAGAAAATAGGTAAATAAAAAATTATTTTTCCCCCTATATATTTGAAATCCCCTAAAAGTTCAACCTTTTTACTATAAAATATTTCATGTCCGGACCACTTTCTACGTCAAAAAAACCTACTCTAAATACTTATCAGAACCCATTCTCATGGGAGAATTTTTTTTGGGTCCTAAAAACTATGAAATGTGATATATAACAACCTTGAATTTTTTATAAAGGAAATAAATATATATATTAAACTAATTTTTTCATTAATAATATTGAATAATACCAATTTTGATAAAGATAAGGAGAGGAAATTTGAATTGAATGTACTTGGTTGACTGCCACTACTCATGAATGTCTATAACCTCTCCATGTAGCCACAAGCCATGTGGTTCATGGAATAGAGACGACAATTCCACCTCTCGAAAACATCGTCTTTTGAAGACTAGTGGTGGACGAACATTCCCTTTTATAACATACACATTAATAAAATGGTTCATGGTAATGGTGAATCTAGTGGCATCTCATGAATAAGATGAAGTATTTCATTGGATTATGGTAGGGATTTCCACAGTCACAAACCATAACCCTATGGGCCTCTGTTGATCGAGTCATCTGTTGTCCAGGTGATTTCCAAATAGGCTTCCACAAAAAGTTTCATGCGGCCCATAGATCATCTTTTCCAACACACTCTATAAGGATCTCGATGGATCCAATAAAGAGGCATTGAATGTGAGATATACTAATTGAGTAGGGGGAGAATTTAGGAGGATAGATTTCCATGAATTGATGGCACAAATGAAGATTGTACATTATTGTTGAAATTTTATGAGGATTTCATGTAAGTATAGATTACCACATAATATAAAATGAGGAACCTTAATATTAATTGGCAGACATAAATCCTAATTCATGAACCGCAAACCATATTCCGATTATGGATGGACATCTAGTAAACCACAAGATTGATGACCCTTCTTCAATATGGAATCCTGTATAATTAATCACTATGCAAATGAAACCATTCATAAAATAACATCCCTCTATGCATATGGAATCCAGAACCACATAGCACCACACTATGTAGATGGAACCTGTGGCTTCATAACACCATTATATGTAGAACACATCTAGGTTCGTGTACCACATTGGTATATGGACAACCTCTCCACCCACACAGTAACACACAATGATAAGGATATGACATCCCACATGGGAAAATGGTTTGTCAAATGGGTTTCCTTGGTAGTTCCACCCTTTAGATCTGATCATTTCCTTCTATTTCTCTCTCCTAGTCTACGGTCCCTCCATGAACAAGTCCAATGACATTATGCGAAAGCCAATTCTGAAGCCACAAAACCATATGACAAAAAATTTGGGTTCAAAATTGTAACCTTTGTAGTTTACATCCCCATGGTAAGAATGTTCACGTGGGTAATCCCCACAATGGTTCAAGCCCTAATAATTTCCTTAAGTTTACTTTCTAATGGTCACCTAGGGTCCGACTATGGAAAAATAACAAGGGAATCCTCATTATATGGATCAAGGGTAATCACTAGAATTTTACTTTAGTGAGGGTTAGGGATAAACAATGGAAATCATGATTTATTTTTTTCGTGAGAATAAATATTCATCCCCTTTCGAAGATCCAGTTTTAGGGCATCCCTCCTAGAGTAGGCCTATTATAAAATAGGAGGAGGTTATCCTACCCCATACTCTTCCATATTCATTCTCCTAATTTTCCATTAGTGGGGAAGAGGACCTATGTATCTAGTTGTATATTTAACATCATCTTGTTTCCCTCAATGAGCCTGAATCCCACGATCTTATAATCTAGTGATGATAAAAGCTGCCACACAGTCTACCTCATGGATTAAACTATGATAACTTTGATTCCCAACATTACAATGATATGTAAGAATCCTTTCTATGTCCTGAGATCCATGTTGTCTCATTCATGAAATACGAAATTTTGCATCCCACAAATGGGACTCCTCTGAGATGTAGTCCCCAAATTCATTGAACTACGATAACATTGATTACTTCCTCAAACATGTTACATATGTTGCATGTCTAAGGACCATGTTCAAAGGGTATCCTTTTCAATGGTTATCCTTAATCATGAACCCTATCCCAATTCATCAAGGCCTAATTTATAGTGTATATCCCAAATCTAGATCAAAAAGGGTTTTCTCCACCAATGTAAGCCACACATCATGCCCTCTTTATGGGATTCTTTGAGGGTTCATGTCCTCAATCACATCGAATTATGATGTTTTTTATTCCAAACCATCTATGATATGTAGGGTGCTTCCCTAAGGTCCAAAACTAAACACCCATATTACCCTATTATTTTCTAATCCACATCCACAACAGGTACATATCCATATAGGATATAGTATCTCTTCTGAAAATCATAGGCCGCATTGGCATAAGTCCCACACAAACCATGATTTATATCCTTTAACCATGATTTCATCACTGCATGATGTTAAATTGCATGGATGTGTCCTTTTCACACGACCATAAAAGGTGATGTGCCTAGTTAAATGGCACAAAACTACATAGGTAATGATTCTTATGCTGAGGATACATATGAAGCCCATATTTTGGGTTCGTTCTCAATATTGAAGAAACTCTCATCCCCCATAGATGATGATATACTCTAGAGTTACTCATCACAAGGCTTAAGCTAACAAACTCTCAATTATTCCACACCCATGTAATTCCATGATTTGTCTTATGACCCAGGGGTAATCTAGAGACACATGATTGGGAAAAAACCAAGGATTCATGAACAAATGAATATTTCTTAAATCGATAAGAGTGTTTGGGAATATACAATAATTTTCCTTAAAATGGTGTGATGATCCCAAATACTTATTTTGATGACCAATATAGTTCTTATGTTTTGTTAGTCAAATCATTAAGTGAGGGAAAAAAATTGTAAAGTAGGTCCATGTATCATGGATAAAATGTGTATTTGGTGATTTAGGCTCCAAAAATAAACTTATTGGTGATAACATGGGGACATAATACCTGAAGTGGGACAATTGAAAAAACACTTAACCCCATGCAATCACTCACTAAGTCCATTCAACTGTGGAACCTCTTTAACAACATAAAAAGGACACACCGCGAAGTCCCCAAGGGTCCATCTCAATCCTTGAAAGGGGTATAATGTGAATCGGGTCAATAAAAAATTTTAACCTGACATGAAACTCTCCATAGCAACAGGAAATTAGTTGCTAACAGTTGGGAAACTTTTCTCGCATCCCATATAATGACACATTCGATCGGAAAAATTTCAACCATATCATTGGCTATAGAACTCAAATAATTCATGATTATCATTTTTAGACTGTCATGAAAGAAATTTATATTTAATTTGAGGTAATAAATATATGAGTTGATTACAATCATGTCTGAAATTAGAAAAGATACAGTATATGTTTTGAGAACAATTCCTATATTTTTTATAACAATTGTGGTTCTGTTTTTTAAAATTTCATGATTTAATAAATTTTCAATAAGTGTATAAATGATTTTATGTAATGTTAAAAATTTTATAAATATAATTAAAAAATGAAAAAAAATGTAATTTATACATTTTTCATTTTATATTTTATATATTAATTTTTTAACGTTGAAATGTTCAAATATTTCAAAAATTATGATAATTGAATGAGCAATTTCATTCTATTTCATAATTTCAAATAAACCAATTTTCTTATGTGAATAACCATCATCAATTCACCTCTCTGAATTTCTCATAATGTGAAGTTAAACTAAGTGTAGTAAATTACTTATATGAAATAAACATATTTTTAATTTCCAATATTGTTTTTTAATAACAATTTTTTGAAAAAATAGAAATTATGATTAGTTTTAATTTCAAATTTATAATTCAATTTTTTAAAAATTTCAAATATTTTAATTTTAATAACTTATTTTTAAATTCAAATATATTACGTATAACATATCAGATTTTTTTATTATTTTAGACATGTTTTTATTAGGATGATATGGTGTTATTTATTCTCTCAGGATATATTCTTCTTGATACTCAAAAAAATGATTTTTATAATTTTATGTCATATTCTTGAATTGTTTTTTATTAATTAATATTTTTTGATATTATAATCAGTAAAACTTGTTTTAATATTTATAATGAATCACTAATAAGTTTTAATTTCTCATCAATGTTTGTAGCTTGTTTTAAATGGAATTTGTTTTAATTTTATATTTAAATTAAACAGTTCTATATTCATGTGAGCTTACAATAACATATTATTATGGACCTAATACAAATCTAGTCACGTGATTTTGCAAATTGTTTTAATAAGGATTCATTTTTTTAAAAAAATTTGAGTTGAAGTGTAATTATGGGTAGATAATTTATAATTTTTATTACTATTTAGGATAATCATATTTTATCATTATTATGTTTTTAATTCTATAAAAACACTTGGATATGTTGAATTTGTTTTAATAAGAGTTTGTTTCCTTGTTATAGTCTGGTGGAATAAGTAATACTACTCATGAGATACATCATCCATAAGAATTTTCATAATGTTTTGGTGATACAATGAAATGAGGGATGGGGTGTTGATTCTATAAAGAGATGTATATTATTCCATTATTGAAAATTTTTCTTACCTATTGTATATTTACATAGGGTATTAATCAAAACTTCTAAAACTTATTATACAACTCTAATGAGAAAATTATGTTGATCCAACTCAATACCCCTAACATGTGTTTAATTATTGTCTTATATATTTCTGTTTGGTTTGTTGAGCCTATAAAATTTCATCACATAACTCATTCACTTTCACATCCCCTTTATGATTTTTTAAAATCCTAACTCTCTATAAATTTGGTGTGACTCCATGATTCTAATTTAAGTATTTTTTGGGTTGTGAAATCGATGGTCTAGTGGAAGTGGTGTAATTGGGTTTTGACTCCCCATAATAATGTCAGGCATCTTGTTTATTAATTCACTAGAAATTGAGATTCAATTCATGCCAATATTTCTATTAAAAAATAATATTAGTGAACAATGATTAACAAATCATTTATATAGGTATAAGAGAATATAAGGAACACAATGGACTAAACTACTATAAGAAGTCATCGAGTTATTTTTTTCTTTACATTTTCTCCTATATATTAAATTGTATAATTAAATTTATTATATTTTTAGATAATAAAACAATTTAAATATAAATTTTTTAATCATTTCTTTTCACCCCTTCTAAATCACCCAACATTACCCATCATAAATTTTAATAATTGCTTTTGGAATAGTCTGTGCTCCTACTGGTGTTGTGATAGATCATATATTTTCTATAAATTTATTTGTGAGAGTTAATGTCTTGAGGTATAAAACATACATGTATCTCTGCATAGTGTTTTTTAATTTTAATTTTTATGTATTCATGTTCCCTGATGGACTGAGTTATAATGCATATACTCTAGATGTAGTGACTTATGGGAGTTCACATGGTCATGGTTAGGATGATGACGATGGTGAGGTGGATATATATACTAATGACATCATGGGTTGTTGGTCTTTATATGGGATGGTGGTATTTAAGGCCTAGTACCAAATAAAATTAGGAAAGTCATTATATATGGAGTGTATGATCCCTTGATATGTGAAATTTATACTTAATCAAAATTAATACCTATAAAAGATTATATTGTATCGTAAAATTATTTTGAATTCGATAAAAATGAATCATGCACCCTATGACGGAATAACGTATAATGAAACCTGATATTTATTGTCAATGAATAAATTATTTAAATTAAATGTAATGGGGTAAGTATATACATATCCTGGAAGAATATAGGTGCATAAAATTCCATACATCATAATGAATATGAATTGATAATGAAACCCCTTACTGATTTGGTATCTGTTCAACTGTAAACCCCATGAAATTGAGATAGAAAAAATGATATAAAAATAACAAAAATTTTATTTGGTTGATCAGAAATTATATTAACGGGAATTATATAAAATATATAAAATATACTTGTGGTGACTATGGATTTTTTATCACAAAAAGACAATGTGAGTCAGAAATCTTATACCATATTTTTTTTCTTTTGTAGTACTAGTTAAAACCCCTTATATATTGAATATATGATTACTATAAATAAATTATAGAATAATAATTATATATATCATATAATATATTATTTTTTATAACCTATTATTATATATTTATAAGAAATTTCAAGTTAATGTTAGATTGTCGGTAAAAATCATTTTGTTTATAATATATGTTTTGAATTGTAATATTTTTTCCTCTTAAATTTATAATGGTTCCATAATATCTATAATTATAAATAATATAAATATGATATGAATTCATCATATTTTTATTTAAAATAATAAAAAACATTTCTATAAATAAAATGAAATGCAATATTCATTGAGACTACAGAATGTACTTGTGCATGAAAAATGTGTCCATTTTCATAAATTATTAATCCAATATAATTTTTATGTGATATATATCACATTTTTTTATTAAACATATGCTTAATAAAAATGACATAAAAAGTGAAATAATAATATCGCATCATGAGGCGGTGGTCTCCCGTACACAAAACAATATGTTATAATATTCCCATAAAATAGAAAGCATAATGGTTATTGTGACATTACTATTTCATTGGTATAATATATATTAAATATCATATATATAATATAAAAACTATAAATCCATATTTATTCCCATCAATTAATGGTGGTAATGAGGTGTCGATCCGCTATATACATGCTTGATGAACATACACCCCCTTTGATGGATGTTCCTTTGGTTTTTGGTTGTACCCTAAAAAACATATATATATATTAATGATTCTGATTAAATTATATCATTTTCGTATAATATTTATGGTGTAATTTTTAAGAATATATAAATTTAAATTTTTCATTGAATATAATTACCACTTCTTTGGGTATCCCCATTTGGTTTTCACTAATGATATACTTGGGGTAAATTTTGTCCAAAATATGGATTCTTATATGAGTTTATGGACGTTTGAAGTTCTTTTTTTATGTATTGGTTGTTAAAAATTGATTTACAGGTGTGGATAAGTTGGAGAGTGAGTTTCCATTTATAATATGGGATGAGTGGTATTCTTGTAAATACACAGAGGTTTTCAATGTTTGGATGTCTCCCTGACCTCATTTTCCTCAAAAATTAGAAAATAAAGGAGGGTATGGTTTTTCTTGATGGAAAAAACAATTAACCCATAAAATAAAGGTTTTTCATGTTTTTATCAATTCATTATAAATTCTATCATTATTGCTTTGACCAAGACAACATTTAACTTTTTAGCTACCAAAGAAATTTATCTTTTAACACTATAATTAAAATGAGTATTATTATATAATATATAAGTAGTGATTCCAAATATATTATAAAATTAATTAAATTAAACTCTTATGTGTATGTAAAATAATTTTTAATACAAACATATGTAATGTGAAAAACCCAATATTAAAATTAACTGTGTTAATAAAATTAACTATTTAATCTAATCATTATGTTTAAAATGTATCTTAATAGTATTATAAAATATTAATTATTTTTATTACGAATATTGTATAAATAATTCCCAATTCCATTTATAGATGTGTAAATATTTAATATAAAATTATTCTTGTGGATGAATTGATAGTGTAGGGATTTAAAGAGAAAACTATCAAAATATAAAAATGATTCAATAGCCAATTCCCCCTTGATAATTATTAAAATGAAATACATTTTTATATGTTATGTATCAATGTAATAATTAATCATTAACACCAATTTATTTATTAATATATATTTAAATATAATTTTGGAAAAAATATGTTTTTCAATTAAAATATACCAGTACTCAAAATTCATTAGGAATTGAATATTTTTAGAAAATTACCAAGAATAACTCTTATCTGATTCTAAAATTATAATAAAAAAATTATGTTTATTTATATGAAACTATTTTTCTTAAAATTCCAATATTCAAATATATTATTATTCCCAAATAAATAAGAATACATTTTTTGACAATATTTTATTTTTGAAACAAATAATGATTTTATGTAAAAATAAGTAGTTAATTATTAGGATGTTTTCTATATATTACACAATAATAACTATTTTTTGAAAAGTATTTATTAAAATTTATATCATTATTTTTCATGTATTGATTATAATGGATTCAATTAAAAAAATAGATCAATAATATATAGTCGTTTTTTAAACACAATGTTTCATGCAACATGAGCTATTCTAGTGTTACCCATAGTGCTAGATTAGAAAAGTGATTGTTTTCCTCACAATAAAATATTGGTATTTATTTTAATTTTATAAATAAATTTATTTTATTTTATTCAATAAAATAAATCATTAAAATTTTGGGTGTTACATTTCTCCACTAGAAAAATATTCTTAAAAAATCCTGATGATGAATGAGATCATAACAAAATACATTTACCACTATGGATTCAATTGAATCATAATTACCAAAAAAAATAATTAATTAAACGGAATCAATCTATTTAAACTACAAATGTATTATAATTATATTACATTTTAGAGGTTGGTATATTCACATTATAAAAGAACATAGGTGGATGACCTAATATATGTCCAAAAGAATGTAATTTAATTCAATAAGCTCTTACCTCAATTTTTTTATTAATTCTTACTCATTAATAAAAAAATATAATAAATATAAATATATTATACAGATATTATAAAATAATTATGTAACAGAAAATAATATATATGATTTTATTCTAACATCTTATCACTTGTTTATCAATAATTATTCATAAAAATTACAATTTCGGGTTAAAACTGGTTTATTTCCAATGCAAGTCACTATTCACCAGTCTCGGTATTTATAAATTGTTAATGGTTCCATAATCTATAAAATTTTAAATATTTTATTAATATTTTATTTTATCATTATATATTTATTCATCAACAAATATTAATGATATTAAAATGAATTACACCCTTAATAGAGATAGTAGGTTGTCTGTTCGCGTGAACATTGTTTTATCATTATAAAGGATGAAATGAATGGATGGAAAATAATAAATCACCATTCCAGATGAATTATTATATAATATATTTGATATATTTATTTTTAAACTAAATTCATGTTACCATCCTTGCAAACATAAAAATAGAAAGGAATTTCCTTACATTGTGGTGGTGGTCGTACAGAAGTATGAATGTGGGATGCAATTGTTTTCTAACATATTGTATGGTTACAAATTATATATGATACAATAACTAATAATTATAGTCATTCCATAACTATAATAAATAATTTCTATACCAATCACAGCAACCTTCCCTAAAATACGGTGATGTAAAATGAATTTCGATTCATGTATTGATGTTAAGCTAGATGTACGCATTAGTACACATCCACTTCCAATTTTATTGGAAGAAGGAGAATAAATGTGTATTAATATTATAAATAAAATTTTAATAACGTTATTATACTAAATGTACTATTTAAGGATTAATTTAAAAAATTTATAGGATTCAGAAGAAGAATTAGAAAATAATGTGATCAAATAAGGTGAATTATTATTTATTTAATCAACTCTTTTACATCTCCAATTAATGTTCCTAGGGTAGGTCCTTTGGAAAAATTACCATTTTAATGTATCTAGGGTTTGATAAATGAATTTTTTATGTTTTTTTCAATTTATATGGTTGAATTTGGTTTGAAGAATAGAATGATATGGTTCCATATTATAATTCATGGTATAGACACTCTTTGAATTTATTAAAAGATTAAAATATAATAAATGAATTACCTAGACATAATCTTCGAAATTTATATGTAGGAAAATATATTGACAGATTCTTTTTAAAAATATCTTTTCCAATAATACTAGGAAACTTTTATGTGGTGTTTTATACCATTTCATTTGGAACAATCACTTAGTTAACCTATTTTATCTTTAACCATAATAACATATTTTTTACTCTTAAATGGTTATAATTTTACATAAAATTTTACTATGGAATAATAAATGTCAAAGGGATAAAAATTATGGTATTTAATTATCATCCTCTACCTATTTTTATAGGATTCTAAAATAATCATTTAAAATATTATATTCAAAAAATAACAATAATGATTATTTTGACAATATTAAATAAATTTGACTTAACAGTGATAAATAATAATTTGGTATTAAAATATAATACTTTTCAGAGTCACAAATATGATTTATTTTTATGAAGAATAAACTGAAAATGATAAATCATTCAAATTATATTTGTTTTGATGTTTTGAAGTTCGTAAAATTTATTTTCCAATTAATATAATATATATTTTACTTTACTTACACAATAAATTATGTTTATTGTCTAACCAGAAAAGAATATAGTTAAATTATTATCAGGAATATATATTCATTGTTAAAAAAATAAAAATTTATATATTTTCATTACATGTTTTTCACTATGTGAAAAGAAAAAATAAATTTAAAAGTAAGATATTGATTTTCTATCATTATTTGCATTAAATAATTTATATATCATTCTCATAAAAAAATTTAAATGAAATAAATAATTAAAAATAATATTTTTATAAGGCCAGATTTTTGTTCATCAAATAATAATTTTTATGAAATATTATAGCCATATCAATTATTATAAAACTTCATTATCTTAACTTACCATTTATCATGGTGAAAATTTCTATCATGGTTACTATTAAAATGCATAAAAATAAAAGATTTTTTTCCCATAATTTGAACATACATATTGAAAATATGTATTTAATTTTATCAAAGGAAATACAAGTATGTGACTAAAAAATTATTTTAAATTATATTTGCAACAATCGATCAAAATTTTATTTTTAGAAATTTTTTAATTACAAATATGATTTTTCCAGTAAATTCAACAATAAAATTAAATCAAAAGGCTTTAGTTGGATTATGATTAATCAAAAGTTACTAATTGATTTTAAAAAAATAATAAAATTATTATTTTAATTTATATATACATTGACTAAAAATTTATTATTATTAGAAATTATTATCACTATTTATTTTAATATGAAATTTATCCGAAAAATATTGAAATTTTACCCTAATTTTTTTTAAATACCCTAAATTTAAAAAATATACAGTTTTTTATTAATAATTTGTAAATGTATATGAAATTAATTATAATCTTCTCTCATAGAAATCAAAAAATAATTTTTTAATGAAACTTTATTTTTGAAGAGTAAGATAAATTTTCAAAACATTGAGACCTAAATTCACATAAAATATTTAATACATTTTTATTTTATTAGAACATTCTAAATATGTTTTTAATCTTGTTAATACTATTCAAACATGAATATTCAATGACACAACAATAATGTCCATATCAAAATATTAGTACATCACGGGTTTCTAATAATAGGTGTTTCCTATTGTATAATATATTAAAAAATATCTTTTATTGAAACTAACTTAGTGATACAAGATACCCCTTTTACAAAAATACATCCATAAAATTGAAACATGTTATCGATAGTCAATGGTATGATAAATAAAAATTACATTTGTTAAAAAAATACATCATAATAATTTTTAACAAGACTTCCTATTGAAAAGAGGGAATGAGAAATATAATGGTTATCTAGATTATCACATATCTTGGTTACAAGAATGTGAAAATTGGTGAAAAGTAAAAATATTGAAATAGATGAATAACATAATGCCTATATAATTATGGTGAGTGTTATAGAACATCGATCACAAGAAATTGAATGATAATGGGAATGTTAATGACAAATAATGATTAATTGATCAGATGTAATGTAGAAATAAATAAACAAAATTAAATGTAATAGGATTTTATCCACTAAACTTTTACTTGATTTGAATAATTTTTTACCATATATACTAATAGGATAAAGAGACAAACTTAATTAGACTGTATAGTTTTATAATTTAATAATTTTCTATTATAACTTTATCTGTATCTTCACAAAATGTGTATATGATAATAATATTACATGTATGAAGAACTAAAATAATCATTAAAAATATTTTAAAACTATATTCACATAATAATAATTTATTTAGTCATTAATAAATATTTATAAATTGGTAACCATATGGTATAATTATTTTCAAAATGAAAAATATTTTATAGGAATTAATAAAAAAACTATTCTATAATTCTTTAATAAAAAATACCAAGGAGTCACTTAACAAATAAAATTATATACTGAATTTACTAAGTAAAACTTACATTAAATAATTATTTTCCGTCAAAGTATTTGTCACACAATTTTGTTTACATCTCTATAAAAATTATTTACAATATTCTTAAATTATATTTTTCTCAAATTATATTTTAATCCTAAGGGATATATATACCTCAACGAAATGAAAAATATCATAAAATGTTTTTACTACCCATGATAAATAAATATATATTGATGTAATATATTTAATTCTAATAAAATATCCTTAATAAATATTTTATTGTAACTCGAAATTTAATCCTTAACACAAGAAATAATATATCCAAAATTATCACCTTGTCAATTAATCACTTTCCATCTATCATGATTATATATATCACATTATCCAATATATGGTAAATAAAATAACATTATGTAATATATTAACCTATATGGTTATTTAGTCATATATAAATTTTTCTTCTTGTAACCTAGTAAATGATTCAAATAACCATAAAATAAAATCACTGAACACCTAAAATAGACGCCATTTCCTTTAAAATTTAGTTCAAAATTTAAGCTATAAACCATTGATGTATCCACAACTCGTTAGTTAATGTGAATTTAAAACATAAATGATTAAATAAATAACAAAATCACTATTATTGAAATAATATATCAACACATTAAATATATTCTATAAAACAAAAAAGTGTATTAAACAGTATAAAATATGACCAAAGTCTCACTATCATAACATCATTAAAAAATTCATGTTTAATAATACTATCCCATAGTTGTAAAAAAACTATTTAAACCAAATAATTATAATAATTTTCTTTATTGTTGGAACCATTCAACATATGATTCTAAATATGAAAGGAAAAAACCTATAGAACAGTCTGTATATGTATCATGATTCTTATATTTTAAATATCGTTAATATAATTATTGAATTCCAATATATAAAAACATAAATTAAATTATATTAATGATTTTAATTACATATTTCATTCCTTGTTTTATTTTTTAACCCTTGTAGAAGGTAATTTTATTAGAAATTACTATGTTCCATATAAATTTTACACCAAACAATGAATGGTACATTAAGATGTACATTATTTTACTTCATATATGTCTTCATTTTTTCTCAATAATTACATGATATATGAATTTAATTTCCAAATATATATACTCATTATGTTCCTTTGATACATTTTTGTTAGTAGTCCTTGCCAAAATCATAGCATGTATGATGAAAAATCATATATTTTGATGGACTTTAGGAATCTTGAATTCCATCATATAAGGTGTGTCAGAAAAAATACTTCTGTAGAGCTTTATAATTATATAAATGGGTATATTATTAAGAATTAACTCATGGTTTCTCATTGTAGATACTATTTTATTATGTTTCATGTGAGTAAAATCAATCCTTTTTCTGTTAGAATTGACACGAATACTATGAATTTTTTAAATTAATAAAAATATTTATACTATGAGAATTAAGAGTAAATGTGATAAAAATGAAAAAATTCAAAAAAATTCATATATAATGACACATTCATTCCACCACATGGAAAATCATGTCCAAAGAGTGTCATACTTTGACATTAACAAAACATTAGGATGTTGTCCTATACATTGAATTATCCACAGCGTTCTCACTAATGTTTTCTAATCCCAATGTTCAATGGATAACTAAACCCTGATCTGATACAAACTATACCGACACATGATTTTAATTCATATATATTATATATAATAATATTAGTATTAATTAAATAAAATTATAATCTATTTCATAATTATAAAGGTATACTATTATTAGAAATATCAATACATAAACAACTTGTTCATATGATAATAAGAAAATACAACACTACATTTTTCATTAATAGAACTCTTTATAGAAATATAAAACCAATAAAATCTACTAAAAACCTAGGGAATGGAATCATAAAATAGTTTGAAATCAAATTATTAGTAAAGGTCAACCAAAGAGATATCATTTATTGCAATAACCTAATATGTTCATAAGGGTATTAATATATGATCTAAGCATTTGAATATTCATGTCTTTTATATAATAAATCATAATCTTGGATCATGGAATAAATCATTGTAGTTCATAAATTATGAATAATAATGTAGTTAAAGAATATTTTTATTAATTACAAAACATATACCAAATAATATTGAAAAAACATAATAATATAACTTTTTGAACAAATATTAAATTAAATAGGTTCACATAATAAGCGAAGGAAATGAAATATAGACCTCACATTAACTTTTGGACATAAAAGTCAAGTCCTTTCATAATATTATAAAAA
This sequence comes from Viscum album, assembly GCA_963277665.1. Taxonomy (NCBI): domain Eukaryota; kingdom Viridiplantae; phylum Streptophyta; class Magnoliopsida; order Santalales; family Viscaceae; genus Viscum; species Viscum album. The sequence continues at coordinate 1,310,822,157 of OY728126.1, read as the reverse complement.
TCACAGCCTAGCCCATATAAAATCATATAAACATGAAATGGAGGAAAATTATCATTATCATAGACATGAAATATTGATCCATGATAAAACATATGGACACGAATTATTGGTTTAAAAATGATATTAAGAACATGAATGTGAGGTCCATAAATCAATTATTTTTTAAATAATGTTTCCACATAATAATATTACCCCAAATTTTATTATTAAACAACCAATGAATTGAATGGATATTTAATTTATCTCATGCAAATCCAATTATGTGCATTGAACAAGATCGTAAAGAAAATATTAAATATTATTATTATGGGAAAATAAAAGGGGATAATAAAAATATCATCTTCACAACAAATAAGAATCTATAGTAAGAATAAGTGTAGTATTCTTGGATCATATATTCATTATGGTATAAGTAATAACAAAGTATTTTTTTCATATTAAAAAATCTTATCAAATATCCTATAGATTATTTCTTGAGGAAAAGACTCATGTCACATACATATAACTTCTTTAAAATCAAAATGATTGAAATATATTAAAGAAATAATTTAATTGTTAAATGAACATGGAAATATTTAAGTGAATCATCAAACAAATGAGTGTTCATGATGGGGGAAAATTCCATCCATGTTTTACTAGTTAATATAAAACAATAATTTCCTAATTTGGTAAAAACAGAAAATATTCTTTATTCATAAAATTGAAATTGCCTTCCAATAAATTTATTTGTAACATTTCAGTTGTGGGTAACTATAAGATTAAAAAATCATAGAAAAAAAAGAAGTATTTATTACATTTTTAGAAAACATGGACTTATAGGTAAAAAAAATTTTTACCCAAGAGAGAAGTACATACGATTAACCCAATAATATATATTGAGTATATTGAGTACATAATATAATGAGAATGAAACAATTTTTTTCTAACAAAATATGAATATTTGAACATACTGAATGTGTTTAATAAGTGTTAGATCATTAGATTTTATAATTTGAAACATAATAAAAAATTCCTACTAAATAATATGATGGTATCATAATTTCATTAAAACTTTAGAAACATTTCATTTATAAGCCTCGTGAAAGAATAAATTCTAATGAAACATTATATAACTTAAAAATAAGGATAGTGAAGAAATAAATTTTACAAAGGTGGTATATAATTTGTATAATTGAACATAGTTTCATGGGTTAACATATGTCCCAGATAAGATAATTTAACATGAAAACCCAAATCCTTAGATATCATATTCATTTATATGTGTTAAAACACATTAATAAAAAATATAAATTTATTATACATGTACTCATGAAAAAATCTCCTACATATATGGACATATATTGTTTTATTTTAACTTCATATCAACCTTTTATTATAAATACATTACTATATTCAGTATTCAAGGAGATAACGAAATTCTTTTTCTTGCATGTATCAATTCATTATTCATGTAATTTATACATTGAAATTGTTCCATTATATTCATAATATAAAAAAATATATTAATACCATATATATGAATTAAATATAAATAGATATCCAAAAATGTTTTATTTGGAAAAATTAAATACACCGTTCATAGAGAGTTTAGGACATACATATACATCAATGTTGATTCATTCATTTGAAAAAATGAACTACAAAAAGGTAACGAATTATTCAATTATGCTGTAATATTATTATATTATATAATTTAAATATATTTATAAAATCCATTATTATTACCATTTATTTAAAATATAACTAAAAAATGGGTTACATCTCTATATAGAGGTGGTAGTTTAGATGTATTCATGTGAGATATTATCATTGCTAATATATTAAAAGGTAAGATGGTGAATATGATATTATAATTACATATATACAACTTTTTCATATATATAAAATATGGAATATAACCCCATCATAATAATCATCCATTAAATATTGCGATGGAAATGGAATTGTAACGTTACGTTTATATGGTAGCCCGTATATATGTACAAGTGATATAGTAACATAATATTTGGATAAATTATGATAAATAAATCTAATTTCATTTTCATAATATATTTTTATAATGATTAAGATACCTGATTAATATTTTTATGAATGTTTTAAAATATTTTGGTAAGGTAAAATTATAATTAAACGGGAAGTTATATGTTATTTTGATTACCTATTCCTTGAAACAAATACTCCACATATCCTCTTAAGTGTCATAGGGTTGGAAATTTTATAATACAAGCACCTATAAAATGTGTATAGTCGATTTTCAAACCATAATTTTGTATGTTTTGGTAAAGATATAATGAAAAATTAATTCTATTGAAGAAAAATGTGGGGATGCCATTAATAATTTTCGGTTCCAAAACTTGTGGTATTTATTAATAGAATAAAATAATATAATGTCATTTTATCGGAAAATGATTTGAAATGTATATGGATTATGATATAATTTCTAATGGGGGTTTTTTTACCAAAAACCATAATACGTGGGATTTATTTATGTAGTTTTTAACCTTATCTTTTCTCTTAATCCCATAGTAAACCTATTCTACCCTTAAATAAAGTAACTTATTTTTAATCCTCATAGGATATAAATTTTTTATATATTAAATATTGGAAAATAAATTTAAAAGAGTTAACATTTAAGAAAATATAACACCAACGATTTCCAATTTCACGTGTTTATTATTTTATAATAATTCAATATTATATTTTTTATATATAATATCATTATTTCAAATTTTGAAATTATTCATTTAATTTTTTTTAAAAGAAAAAAATACAATGTTTCAATTAAAATATAATTCTTTTATACAAAAATAGAATCTTATATTATTTTATTAAAATATTTTATATCAATAAATAACTGAAATTATATTATAGTTACAATTTAAAAAACTGTTCATTTTATTTTCCATCTAATTGAATAAATACTAAATTATTGAGGTGAAAGTATATAATTTATTTATATAATCAATTAAATTTTTTAAATAAATTATAATTATAATTATAATTATATATTCAAAAAATATATATTTATATTCATTAATAATATTTTCTCTTCACTATGTGAACACATGATAAAAAATTACATGTAAAAGAGTTAGATTTTTCATCATTATTTGTTATAAGTATTATAAAGTTCATTTCCCTAGAAATGTGTCTAATAAAAAATTCAATTTCTATCATGAGGTGAAAATGGATGAATTAAAATAATGCGATAAGAATTAAGTTGAATATTTATAGACTTATTACTTTGTTTTTTCTTAGATTACCCTAACATACCCATTACATTTGAGATAAAGTTTAGCATACACACTATTAATAATGCCTAAAAATAAATGGGATCTACATTCCAGGTCTAAACCACAGAATTCCAAATATGGAATAAATTATTTAATATTAGAAAATATAAATAGGTAAAATTAATATGAAAATGAGAATTAAAAATGGGTTAAAAGCTATATTTTTATGAAATATTATTTTTTGTACAAATTGTTTTCATAATAAATTCATGAGTAAAATTCATTCCAAATAAAATAGTAATTTTTTTTAAAATATATGATAACATTTTAAAGATCAATGATAATATATTTCATGGTAAATAATTTCAATTTCAATATTGTTTTTCATAAATAACAATATTTTTTACAATGAATTGAAAGTATTAAACTTCTCTAAAAAAATTCAATATTTACATTGGGATAAATCTTATATGATGATTATAAAATGATATATGTTTTTCAATTTTTTAAAATGATTCAAGAACCAATTATAATATTTCTAAAAAAATAAATTCTAATTTTGATGAAAAATAATTTTTGATGAATGAGAATTTCATTTCAAAAAATTGAGTGCTTAATTCCTAAGTATTAATTATTACATTAATATTGATTATGGGAGTTATGTATATTTCATTAGGTGTTCAATGTTATTAACACATATCAATTCATTGGTTAGGATATACATTAATATTTAAACACAATATTTTATGGTTTATTTAATCTCAATGTTGCATATAGAATTTGAGATCAGACACAATGGGTTTCATTTAAAATTATATTGTGTTTGATTATAGGAATCCATTATGAAATTTATTCAAGTATTGATATATGCCTCATATCCAATTGATCAATATGATAGTTTTTATTTCTTCCAACACAATATCGTTTCATTAATTATTTTGGATTGGGGAATAGTCATAACATCAGTGTACCTCAACATGATTCTTAAAAAAAATTATCTATATAATATCATATTGGTTTTGAGTTCCATAACACCATCACTATATATATTCTGTAATTATGACTGTTAATATGGATCATTTAACTTTTCTAACTACAATAAATGAGAGTGTAGATGATTCCAAGTATACAAGGTATCTATTATATTATTCTATTTACCATGTACGATGTACCCTTACATATAACAGTAAAAAATGTTTAGTTTATAAAAGAAAATAAATCATTTATTGTTATGTTTCAAAATAGTATTCTAATCACATTTATCAATTTTTCTACTTTTTGTGTGTCCTTATATGAAATATAGATCCACCTAACAATTCTAAAAAAAATTCCAATCTCCCAACATATTGTAGTGTATATGTGGAGGATAAAAACATTATTATCTGACATTTTTTAATACTATTAAACAAAGAGACTATAGTTTATAAATATATAAAATGTGTAGGTATAATCGTATCTCCCATATTTACCCAGGATTTTAGAGTTAAGCGGTCGCATGTAGATTAGCTTGTGTTGCCGAATCCTCAACGACCAAAGAAGAACCTATAGACACACAGAATAAATAGATGGGTTTTTGCTATGAAGTGGAAAACATGGGTTGATTTTAGATATTTTTATCTGAACACAATGATACTTATGTGAACTCAATTTAAAATAACGAGTTGGTCTGAGTTTTTCACTTGGGGTGGATTGTATGCATTCCTTTTTCAACTGTTTCAATTTCGTATTTTTTGAGATGGTTTCATTCAAGAAGATAAAAAAACATCATAACTTAATAGTTTAATACCTACAAACCCTAATAATAATCACCCATACACATGGAGGATCAATGTTTTGAGCACTCCAAAGTAAATCTTTTTATTATCACTTGGCATGTGTGGACTTAAATTCAACTAGGAAAAAAGAGTGTAAATATCATCAAATAAAAATTTTCAACTAAAATATGTTATTAGACATTAATTGAGTCATAAAGAACATCCAATCCATCCCCTTTATACTCCCATGGATCAACCCATAAGTGGGTTATCCATCTATTTATGAATTTATATCAATGGAAGCATAATGTAGACTCACAAGTGATGGATTAAAGAAGTAAAAAACGGACAATGAAATAACAATCAGTCTACCATTGTGTTATAATTTCACAAGGTTTGGTTTGAATAAATTAGAACCATGATACAACAGTATCAAAATGATATTAATAAGAACCTAATAGTATGAAAATAATAACATTTATTATGAAACTAAGGTTGATTGATCAACAAAAATGAGGGAGAAATGAAATTACAAACCAAAGGGGGTAGCATATCAATATAATCAAACCAAGAATGAATGAGGATCGAATACTTCAACGAAACTTCCTTAAATAATAATTTAAAGATGAATGGGTTGATCCACCAATAGTCATTGTCTCTTCAATTAATTTTTGTTGGCTATAAGTGGGTGGAATGTTGAGGGATAGTTGATTTTTCCTGCCTTCAAAAACAATCCAATCCCACATGAATTACTAGAAATATGTGTCAAACAAGCATCAATATGGAAAAATTTTGGTGGTCCATAGAAGACCAAAATGAATATACGGATGTTCCCTAGTATCATGTAAAATTTCAGTCCAAAATGTTTATGTTTCGAGAGATATGTTTAAAATATTGGGATAGTGTCTCAGGCCTTGGAATATGGCCCAGAATTTAATCTTCAAAGTGTCTCACCAGTAACTCCATTAAAACATCTAAATTATATTTACAAACTACTGAATGAAATGTTCCCAATGATTTAATCTATCATTAAATAATGTTTTAGAATAATATTGATTGGATCTTTGTTGACACAGTCTCTTTATTGGGATGTTTTCCAGTTCACTTCACTAAGAATGTTGTCGGCTCAAGGCCCACTTTTCTGGTCTTACAATGTGAATTTTTATATTCTCTAAAAGCATGAATTTTTCCTTATACCACGGGAGACCATAAAATAAAAAATTAAAATACAATCAAAAAAAATTTTCGTCTAGGAGGTCTTCAAAAATGTACCATGCTATAGTGCATGTTAAGATGGAATTACTATCATAATGTGAATTAATGTTCAATTTGAAAAATTCACTAAAAATGGTGGTTATGAATAATGAAGCACATGAATATTATTTTATAAATAGTTAATATTAGCCTCTTTAAGTGGCTAATAACGCCCCTAACGTGAGCGTTTATGTTCCTAAATAAAGTATCTCAAAAATATTAAATTGGAATTCCTTTTTCCAAATACATTTTAATACACAATGATGACTAAAATTCCTCATACCAAACAATTATAAAACAAATAAAAATTATTTAAAAAAACTATGTCCAAAAGAATATCCCAAACCCAAACCCATTCTGTTTTTCAAATTCATCTCCACCTTTCATCCAATTTTAGATAAGCATGATGAAGTGTTGTTCATCAAAATATACATGGTGGTTCATCATTATTAAATCGAGAAAATATGGAAGCGCTATGTGGAATCAAAATTTAATATTAAGTTGAGTATTCATGTTTTATATTTATTTAATTTTTATAAATTTTTTTATTTTACTTTTTCCCTGGAAATTGAAATTTATCTCAATCGAGTCAACCCATGTAGCAAGATGTTTTTGATAACTCCCAGGCTCAATGACCATAGGGAACCAATTAAATCTCACACACATGGGCATCATCTAATGTTTACTCAATCAAAAAAAAATTACAAATTACCAAAAATAATGGTGAAATGTATATATCATGTCAAGATAACTATGGAGCCACGGTCCTCAAGGGTTTCAAATCACAAATTAGGTCAATCCATTGATCTATGTGCAATTGATTTTTCATTTATTTAATATTTTTAATTGATTTAATTGAATACTCGTGTTAAAATAAAAAAAGTTCTGTAAAAAATTACATTTGTTATGGGACCCCATGAACTCAAACTTGTAACCCAGTATTCATAGGACATGCCTTGTGTTTTTTGTTATTAAATAGATGCAAATATAAATAGTGAATAATTACATCGGATAACATCACTTTCCAAAATCTATGAACATGAACTTAAACATGAAATAAAATTATAAACAAGGAATTGAAATTTAATTTATATTCAATATCAAAGTCATAAATTTATCCTATAATGAAAAATGTTATAGAAAAGTTTCCTTACAAACATTGTTATGCACATAAAAGATTTTTTCCCTTTCACCCCCATGATATAATAACATTGTATATAGTGTTTAAGGAAAAGAAAACATAGAAGGGGTATAGGAGAGGAGATAACGTATGAAATTTAAAATGAGGATCATGGAATGAAGTCCCCTGGTTGTTGATGTTCAGATTCATGATGCCCAAATTTAATCCATTGATATCTGTGTCACTCACTGAGTTCCATAGTAGATCATGGAAACCCAAAAAAAAAGAAAATAGTATATATATATATATGAAAGTTAAATATAAGTATATATATAAAACTTATAGAAAAAGGAAGTACTATAAGCTATAGGTCAGTGGAAATAAAGTGCATATTTCTCTCTTCGGTCCCAAGTTCGAGTCCTCGATACTTCGTCAGTTGTGATAGGGTTTTCCCCAAGATATATAATGTGCCCTTTTATTATTTTAATTGTCATTATTTTTTTGTATTTCTATTTTCACCAACTAACACATAATAATAAAATAAAATATTGATACTATGTATTATTTTTTTATTTATGGGTAAGGTATTACTCAGGGTTCACACCACATTACACAGAGGAATACATCGCTCCCCTTACATACCCAGCTCTACTCATAATAGAAGAACATGTCAAAAACCTAAGGCACTATCACGTTCAAAGTTGGATGAGTATTTTATTTTCTGTAAATATAAAAACTAATCATTAATACTATTTAAAAAAAGATTACTCACAATGATTGGAAACATGAAAAACACAGGTTCCCCTTGTTAATCACTTTTTTTAATGTTTCTAGCTTGTCTTATACCATTAGTTGATTATGTATTTTTTTTATCTATGGGTGGTTCACACAAGTCTTCATCAACTTTTATTAAAATTCTTTAATGAATTGGATTAATCAATAACCATTAACATCATTGGTTTGACCATTGGTGGGATCTTCAGTATCTACATACCCATGGGGGTACACCATTTTCACAATGTATAGACCTGACCATCTCGACCACAAAATTCATTGCTGTAAATGATGTATTTAACTATAAAGGAGAACAAATTTCCCAGTTTAAGGTTTTTTACATTTAGATTTCTTGGTTAGTAGGCTTGAACTCTAGCTTTATTTACCCTTGGGTTTTTATAAGCATCCAAACATAGTTCGTCATATCCATTAATAATAGATTTTGTCTCTTCTTCAGCTATAGAAATGTCAATGTTCATATTATTGATTACCCAAATGGTCTTATGCTCAATTTTAATACATAAATGGAATGTTTTTCCATTAACCAACAAATATTATAACATTACGAGGATGGTATTGAATGATGTGTATTTGAAAAAATTCTATCCAATAGTTTCTCGTACCAATATTTTCTAGATAGATTGAATGTTTTTTTTTTGTGAATTTTCATAATATACATATTCTATAATTCAACAAGACCATTGGTAGAGGATAGTACATGGTTGATAGATTATGATAAATCCCATACTTATACAGGAGTTAATATAATGCGAGGTTTCAAAAATGTGTTCCTTGATCACTGGTTATAGACATATGAATTTTAACTTGTGAAAATATGTACACTTTCAGAAATTTCATCACAACATGATGGTCATTTAACATGTGGGGAATAACCTCAAACCCTTTTGAGACATAATTAATAGTTAAGAGTATTTAGAGGTATCCCCTTGATTTTGGGAAGGGTCTTATGAAATAAATTCCCCAACAATCAAATATTTTGATGACCAGAATGAGAGTGAGGAAATTTGATTCCCTTTAGTAATTGATCCTAATGGTTTCCATTGAAAAGAACTTTTATAAAATTTGGAGTAATATTTTGTTATTTCCGGCTAGTAGAAACAACATTGGAGGACCTTCTAAATGGTTTTATTTTTGGAAAAGTGGTCTCCACATGCATCTCCATGTAATTTTTTTAATGGACTCTTGCTTAGACTGGGGAAGAAATCTCCTAATCATTTGATCAAGAAATAACCTGAAGAATTACGGATCATAAAACACATAATGTTTGAAATAATAAAGTAATGTCCTCTTAGAATGGGTATCTAGGAATTTTGTAATGTCACCCATTTTTCAATGGTTTTCTATGTTAGCCTACCATGGGCAATGACTCATAGAACATAGGTGATCATCATGAAATAAATAAGAAACTAAAGGGTAAGGTGAGATGTCTTTGAATCCCATAATAGAGAGGTGATTAGATACAACATTTTAATAACTTTTTTTATCCTTAATTGTTAAATCATACTCTTGAAGAAGAAGGACCCACTGTGGCATCATGTACTTGGATAGGGTATTTCAAGATTGAATGGTCGACTAAGACAATGATGGGTAATCCTTAAGGAGAGGACCTGAATTTCTCTAAGAAAAATATAATAGTATGCAACCATATCTTACTGGTGTTTTTGTTTATTTGTTCATAATTTAATGTTTTTCTTGCAAATTCAACGAAACATGGAGTTCTCTCATATTGTTTTCCTAATACTGCTCTTATAGTGAAGTCACTCGCATCACATATGATATCAAAATAATGTTTTTAATTTAGTGATTTCATGATAGGTCGAAATATAAGAGCTTACTTAAGTGTAGATAATGTTTCTTTATAACTTTCTTCCCATAAAATTTAAGCATCATTTATCAATAGAGGACAAATATGGTCAATAAATGGAGCTGAAATTCCTAATTAACAGTCTATAGAAACCAACATATCTTAATAAGGACCTAACTTCCATGATCGTTTTAGGAGAGGGAAGGTGGAGAATGATCTTGAAATTAGTTTTATAAACTTCAATCCCTATACTAGTGACCCTATGTCTTAGAACTAGTCCAACCTTTACCATGAAATGGAATTTTCCCAATTTATGATGATATTCTTATCCTTGAATCAGGAAAAACCCATTTCAATATTAAGAAGTAATCCCTAAAAAGATACCCCAATGATTTAAAATTCTTCCATGTTGTCCTACAAACATTCCCTCACCATGTCCAAGAAGATTTGTAGCATGAATCATAAGAAGTTACTTGAGGCATTACATAACTAAAACGGGATGGTATTGAAGGAAAAATTGTCAAATGGACAATTGAAGGTTGTTTTTTTATCCTCTAAGGAGACATCAATTTGATTATTCCCTGAGAATCCATCAATGAGGAAGTAGAATTGATGATCTTCCACTTGTTTGAGGACATGATCAATATAGGGGAAGGGGAAATAGTCTTTCTTGGTACAAGAGTTCCGATTTCTATATTCAATGCATACTCTCTATCGTGTATTAACCCTTGTGGGTAGAAGGTCACCATCCTCATTGGGGATCACAGTGATTCTAGTTTTTTGGGACAACTTGAATTGGTCACACACACTCTCTATCAGTAATGGGGTAGATGATACCCACTTTCAATAATCTAATAATTTCATTCCTTACCACAGTTATAGTTTTGGGATTGATTCCCAAATGAGAATGAAGAAATGGGTTGTATTTAGATTCAAGAAAAATTTTATGACTTTCAATGAGTGGTAAAATCCTAGGAATATCATAAATAGTCCATCCAATTTATTTCTTATGAATTTTCAGAACATCCAGAAGCATTATCTCTTGTTTGGATTCCAGAGAAGAAGAAATAAAAACTTTAAAGGATCAATTTTTCCTATGAATGCATACATAAGTGATAATGTTGATACCATAAATTCTATATCATGATGGTTATGACATTCCAAGGTAGGGTGAAACATTGAATTGAACTCAGTTCCTTTGTCCAGATTTCTTGACAGAATGTTTTTTAGGGAACATAATTTTCATCCACTAAATTGGACAGATCAGTGACATGAATGGGTATGAACTCAATGTCGTTGATTTCACCAATGGTATAACTGATTGGTGATTTTCAAAAAACTTCAATAGAGATATCTGATATACATTCAAGTCATGGAGACAAATTTCCCTCATTTGAATAGAGAAAATCATTCACTTGTTAACATAAACATCCTTCAGTAATTCATCGATGTTCCTCGATTACACTATCAACACTTCCAATAAAATTATCCTTATGGATCTCCTCATCATCCCTAGTTTGAGTGTTTTCATTATTGATATTTATATCAAGGAGCATGTTTTCTAAGGTTACTATCGTGTTCCCATTTCTATCTCAAATGATTGAGTTCATTATTAGTAGGAAGATATAACCAAGGATTATGCGGGTTTTCTCCCTAGGACCCAAGCTTGGGTGATCTTAAAGAAAAATGAATTCATCTGGGTAACTAAAATTTTCATCATTCACTGAAAGATCATTTAATATCCCCTTAGGAACTCAAACACAATGATCAGAAATTTGAAGAGCGGAAGATGTGGGTTTGAGTTCTTCGAGCCCTAACTGAAAATACATTGCATAAGGAATGAAGATCACAATAGCTCTCAGATCATAATGGAATTTCACAAAATTGTTCTCTCCTAACTCAACATTAATGTATGGACATCCTATATCATTCAACATCGGGGAAATGGTCAGTTGAATGGTGGTACTCACATTAGTATCCATAAGTACTTGTTTTTTATGTGAAATTTTTCTTTTTAAAAGTTCACATGTCCTTGAGAAACTTTTAGGAAGTTGGAATGGTTTTGATTTCATCTATAAGGGGGATGTTAAACTTAACCTAAGATAATATTTCCCCAATGTTTCATTTGGTTCTGGTTTAGATTTTCCTCTAATGCATTGAGGGAATGGAGAAATATGATTAATTGTTTGGTGTGTTTCTAGTTCCCTCAAATTCCCATTGGGGTTTTCAGAATCTATGGGTGTTTATTCATGATTATTATGTGTTTTTGAATATATTAATGGTTCTAGAATGGATTTTTTAGGTTTCTCAGTGGATTTAAAAAATTCTTAAAATGGTCACTACTTTGAGTTTATCATGAGTGGTTTGTGTGTAACGGAATTCTCCTCTTAATTTTAAGGAAGGTACTGGCTAAGTAGGCATTGGTGCCTTTGTGGTTTTTATAGATTTTAGTTCATGTTTAATGGATGAGACATCTATGTACATTTTCCCCATTTTTTAACCCAATTGTTAAAGTATTGATATATGTACGTATTGGATAGGGTCTTGTGTAGGTTGGTATATGCTTTGAGGATATATTGGTTATTGTATTGGTTATTGAATGGGTTACCAAATGGGTTGTTGGTATGGGACATGAGGTTTTTATTATTGGACCTGTTGTGGTTGAAACTCTTTATGGTGTTGAAAATTTTGTGGATGGTAGGGGTTTGGCCTTTGTGGATGACTAGGTTGTTGGAAGGGTTGATGGTTATCTTTACAATAAAATCAGGGAATGTCATTATACGTTGGATAGAAAGTGTTTTGTTACAGATTATTTTGAATGTTCATAGAATTGACCTATGTTGGTTGTCCAACATAAAAAACATCACTATTAGATGGGATGACTTGGCAGTTTTCGGTCGTAAGGTTAAGTTTGTCACAATTTGTTCAATATAGGTTCAATAATTTGAATTTCATGGTTGTTCCTAAAATCAATCTCCTCAACATTCTGAGCAAGTGCATCGGGACTCCCACTAAGGATTTCCTCCTCTTTATGTGTTTTAATTACACTAGATTTGGGTGGATTATCATTGTAAGGTAATTTTCCCCATATTGTTTTGTTCATCGAATCATTCTTGATACTCATAAGAATAATTTGGGGATTTTTTTGAAGGTTCCATTACAAATCAGGTAAATAAATTTTTTATTTCCAAGACCCAACCTCTCATAAAAAATTGAAACATTTTTTGGGATTGAGAATCAATGGAGATGTGACATATTGAGTGTTTCATTGATCCTTTCCCATGCTTCCTAAAATTACTCCCATTATTTTTCAATAATTTTATGGATTCCACTTTTAATTGAAATTTTTTTATGATAGGGGAAATAATTTCTTTATAATTACCTTTGTAGGTGGTCTAAGAGTGTATTTAAGTAGTTATTACATCATTTAACCAATTATGTTCTAAATCCCTATATGATAAGTTAATGAGCCTCATCTTAGATGACTTAATTTGATGTGATGGGGACATGGTTTCAACAATGTCGTTGAACTCTTTGACATGAAGGTATGACATTTCCAACTCCATTATGGGGAATATTTGACGGTGTCTTAGGACATGAGGTTTGAAGACAAAGTGGGATTCTATAATGGAATAATTATAAATGAAAGAGAGTTTATTGGTCAATGAATTTTTTAGGTAGTCATTCATGGTTTGAGCTACTACATTCCTCATTTTTGGGGCTGCCTCAATTTGGATTACCATTTTGGTTGCCACCCGGTTTTATGAGTAATTTTCATTGAAGACCCACCATATAAATTTTATCAATATTTTAATCTAGAGTTTTATGAATATTTGGATCTAATTGGAAGATACCCCTAGGTTTTCTTGACTCCCCACCCCCTGGACTATCAACCTTTAGAAGACAATTTGATTGGTCATAGGTATAGGCAAACATGCACCATGAAAAGTAAAAAAATAAATAATGTGAAATGGATAAGAGAATTTGAGGTGTGAAAAAAGAAATGGGGGATAATATAATGGGTGTTGAGATGAATTATTTGGGACCCTAACAAAAGAGCCCATATTTCGTCTTTCCCCAATTTAACCATGATTTTATGGTTAAGTAGAATATTGTAGTTTAGCTTGGGTTGTCAAATCCTTAGATACATAAGAAGAACCTATAGGCACACAATCTAAAGAGAGGTATTTTTGGATTTGAAGGGCCACAATGGGTAAATTTTATGTGTGTTTAATTATATTCTAGTGGACTAAAGTGAATTCAATTAAAAATAATGTGTCGATCCAAGGATATCACCTGGGGTGGATTGAATGTATTACTTTTTCAACTATTCTAATTTTATTATATTTTAGATGGGTTCATTTAAAGAAGATCAAATAAAATAACCACAAACTAGTTTAATACCAACACACACTAATATTAATCACCTGTACAATTGGAGGATCAATGTTTTGAACAATCCAAGGTAAAAGTATTTACTAACATGTTATGTGTGTGACCTTAAATTCAACTTGGATGAATGGGTTTAAATATCTCCCAAACTATACCAATTATAATATTTTATTAGACATTAGTGGAGTGAGAAATAACCTCTAATAAAGCCCCATTATACTCCCTTGGATCAACCCATAAGTGGTATAGCCTTCCATTGATTCTATGTTTTTAATAGAAGTAGGAAGTAGACTCCTACTTGAGGAATTTAAGAAGTAACAAAAAGACAATGAAATAAAGATCACTCAACAATTGTTTGAAATTTTCAAAAGGTTTGGTGTGAATAAATTCACATATTTAGAAAATAGTACCAACTTGATATAAATAATTATATAATAATATGATAAGAATAACGTTTATTATGAATTAATGTTAATTTAACAACTTAGACAAGGAATATATATAATTAGAAATATAAGGTAGAAACATTACAATATAATTAAACCAACAACAAAATATGATGAAATCATTCACCACTACAAACTTAAATAGGAATTTAATGATTAATAAGTCAATACACCTAAATTCCAATTCTCTACAATTAATTGTTGTAGGCCATAAGTTGATTGAATGTTGGGGGAGAGTTGATTTTCCCAATCTTTTCAAACATTGTGATCCAATTTTCATAACTCAACAAATTTCTTCAAAATAGAAACATGATAAAAGATTTTATGTGGTCCATAGAAGTAAAAAATAAATATAAGGATGTCCCCTAATATACTAAAACATTTCATCCCAAAATATATTATGGTTTACATGATATGATTAAAATGGTCTTTTAATTTACTTGGGCTGCATAATCTGGACCAAAATTGAATTTTCAAATTGGGTATCCTATAAAACCATTTAAAATATGAATTATCTTTGGAAAATATTTAATGAAATGTTCCCCATGATGTTATCTATCTTTAGATAATTTTTTCAAATAAATGGGCTTGGATCATGGCCACTACAGTCTCTTTATTGTGCTGATGTCTAGTTAAATTCACCATTAATATTGTCTCTTCAAGTCCAACATTGGTTTTCTATCAATTTGAATAGTCATTTTCACCAAATATATACATTTTTTCATATAGCATGGGAGTCCTGGAAATAAAATAATAAAATAAAATCATGTCCATTTTTTATTTAATGAGGTGTTAAAAATATACTATGCAATAGTGTATTTTAGGATCGAATTGAAATCACAATGTCAATTAATGTGTAATTTGTAAAATGTGCAAAAATGGTGTTTATGAACAATAAAAAACATGAATATTATAATATAAAAAATAAATATTTTCCCTTTTTAGTGGTAAATCATAAAACTAATAATATAATCCTTGAATATTCCCAAATACAGGTGAATTAATGTGTAATTTTCATTTTTGATGAGTTTTTATAATAGATAAATATAAAACATATTTCTATATTCTGACCTATAGATAGGGAACTAGTCGAATAAGGGGAAGGGGTAACCTATTCTAATTATTCAACAGTACCTAGAGGTATACTGTGAGAACCAGGGTATTAAAAAAATCAATAATATTCAACCAATGACCTAGTCCTGGTTGAAAAAGTTTACCCTGTAAGTTTCTTTTCAAAACAATAAACATAGAAATAGCCCAAAATATTTCATCAATCTAGTATCCCTTTTGAGGGTGGAACACACTAGGAAGATAAAAATAATGATTTAGATGTCTCTATACATGAGTTTCACATGTGGACATGTGTCAGAATAAAAAATGGTTTCATGGTTGGTATTTGGGAGAATCCTTATTATCAATGAATTGTACATTATTTTTTACATCCAAATTTAATTTATGAGATTTAATATAAAATTAATCCTTGGTGAATCAAGTTCACTAATGGATATTATAAGGATGATTCTTTTAAATCTAAACTAATTACCCTAACCAATTCCAAAAGAAATAATACACTAATTACTAATTGTGTTTCAATAATCCATCAAATAGGTACTATGGAAACTAATAAGGATAAAATTAATATGATTGTAATGAAATATTAACTTGAAAAAGAACCCATGAATATGAAAACAAAATAAATATATCCAATTATGGTAAATATGTTGAGTACTCAATATGTGTATAATATTTTCTATTTATCAATAATATAACCTCATAGAGTTATAGTTATTTGATTCCCTCATCCTATATTAACTGACATGTGCCAACACTGTTAATCTCCTTTTATTTGATATGAAAAAAATTCATGTTCTAAAACTACTGAATAAATATTAATGGATAACCATGGGAGTATTATATTAAAAATAGACGAAATAAACTATTTCTGTCATAATAAAAATTAAAAACTGTGGTTATTTTTTGTTGTAGAGGTTCATGTTATTTGAATTACTTTCCTATATTTTAAGATTTAGAACATACTAGTAGGTAATCCAATATTGTAAAATCAATGAATATAAGGATTATTATTGAGACATGGTGCTGATAAAATAATCCAATGTATGTGAACTCCACAAATACCTTGAGTGGTCTTAGTAATATTTTATTATTAGTGATTTTCCTATTTTTATAGTAATTATTACTATATCACTTATTCTATAATTAAGGTAGTTTTTTATGACGCAAAGTGAATGGATAAATATTATGGGTTCAAAATTGATGTTATGAATCTTTTTATTTTATTTTTATTCTATATAACTCATTTATCCTTTAGTATTCAATGTTAATTTATTATTTTATGATTTTGTGTTGATTATATAAATAATAAACTTTTTATATTTTATAATTTAAATATTTATCAAATAATAAATATATATTAGGGGATAAAATATTGATATGTTAATTCCCCATTCCTATGATGAATATTAAAATCATTTCATGCATTTATATGTGTAATGTTGAGGGGAGTCTTATTTTAAAAGATATTATGATCTGACATTCCAAGGGTTATAACCTAAACCAAAATAAATGTGAAAGATTTTAATTATTTAAATTTTTAGTTCGTCGGTAAAAACCTATTTCTAAATGACCCATTTCATACATGGATTTTTTAGATGCAATTAAAAACAGACACCTCAATAAGAATAATATTTGATGCTACCTTATCCATATTAATCAATATGTTTTTTAAATAGTTATGTCTCTATTATACATAACTATTTTATTGGATTAAGTACGTTATAAACATGATATGGTAGATAAAACTTAGATATTAAGGATATTGAGTGGAATAATATATACAATGTGATGCCATATGTCCATATAGAAGTGATAACTAAAAATATGGACTACATTCACATTCTCTTCCATGACCAGAGGTTATTTTTTATGCTCTATACACTATATTTTCGAACACACTTGAGGTTGATAATTTATTTATTTTAGATCATATTTGTATTATATGACTACAAAGATAGTTTGAAAGAGTTGAATTTATAGTTCATATAGATGTTTTATACAATAACTACCAAATTTTACTTGTGAGTTTGTGGG
Source organism: Viscum album (assembly GCA_963277665.1). NCBI lineage: Eukaryota > Viridiplantae > Streptophyta > Magnoliopsida > Santalales > Viscaceae > Viscum > Viscum album. The sequence continues at coordinate 1,310,804,251 of OY728126.1, read as the reverse complement.
GGATTGAAATTTTTAATCATATAAATATTTAATTTAATGAAGAAAAAAATGTATGTTGAAGAGAAAATAAAAATACAAGTATTTTTGAGATCTATATACTATATGATCAATTTTTAAAGATGATTGGATAATTTTTTTATCTAATTTATAGTGAATGATTATGATCTATTTTTAATTGAAGAAACTATAAAATGATTTTAACAATTATAGAATGTTGAGATTTAGTTGAAATTTTGCTATGTAATTTTTTCTAAATGTAATTAACATCTCTAAAAATATTTGATGAAGTGTAAATATATAATTTTTTGAATACAACTATCATTATAAGATTCATATGATCTCTGTATAAGAGTAATGTGTATTATCTATTATATTTCAATTAATTATATATTATTCTTCTGGTTTTTATAAGAATGATTCCACACTGTAAGGGTCATGCATTATGTTATAGAGGAAATTTATTAATGAAATAGAATATAATATTCATTTCTATAATTTCAATTATGAATCAACGAAAATAATTTCTATTATATTTATTTAATATAATTGTGTGCCATCCAATTTAAAAATTAGAAAAATCCATTAGATATTGTATAACATAGTAAGTGTTATTTTATTTTCCTGAATATGTCATTTTTTTTTAAATTCGGATGAAATTAAAATTGTCTTATAATGAACAAGACATAAATATTTAAATATAAATATGTTGGATAGAAGTGAACAATAGATTTATGTGAGATTTATGAGTTTGAATGAATATTAATGATGAATATCATGGAAGGATAGTTTACTATGACTTGAAACAAAAATAATTGAAATATTTTTATATGTAAACAAATTATTTTTTTGAATATAATGTAATATAAATGATAATAATATAAAAATTATATCTATATTTCATATTTTATAATGGAAATAATTATTACCTGATACATTATTTATTAAAGGATAAAACAATGACATAAAAGGTAAAATTGTGAGTTTATTAGTGATTATGCAATACTAGGAGCCCGAATTTTATAACTAAATTATAAAATGATGATTTTGAGGAATATTCTGAACACGATTATACACTAGGAATAATATAGAGATATATAAATTATTTATAGGTTTTATGGTATCTTATTAATTATAACAGGTATAACGATATCCCCATGGCATGAGAGGTGTCTATGTGCGACTGTCTCCATCATTTTCTGCACAATTTGAGAAGTAAAACATTGAAGAATGCTGGAGTGGAAGTATTTGATGAGTCATGTAGAGCCCACTAACCAGAATAAATTTCTTCTCAGGTTTGTGATGGATTATGTTAACAATTGTTGGGCAGTGGATTTCGGAGGATATCTTCATTGGTCTGACAGAACCAGGGGAGACTTGAGATGACACATTGATCCGGTATTTTTATATTCAGTATGCATAGATATCATCTAGTAAGTATATTTTATGAAATATTTTATATAAGATTAAATATAAATAGATTATTTTAATATCATATATGTAGTAGAGCACCCGGATATAACACAGTACGACATTTATCGGAGTATGTACAATGATCCAGCCACTGGAGGTATTATAGTTAATCACAAGCATCAAATTGTGCTCAGTATTATTATTTTTAGTGTGAAAAGTTTCTCAATATAATATTATCACTATTTTAATATCAATTTGAAAGTGAATAACTTTTACGTGGTCATGAACTCTCAAGAACATGCTGAGAGTCAGGCCGAGACTGCTAATTAGGATACTGCCAACTATTTCGATGAGTTAGTCTGGATTCAGGTGACCTAATATGGCTTTGAGAATGGATGTGTAGTTGGTATCGGTTCTTATTTGACTCATGGGATTTGTTATGGTGACCTAATATTGAGTTTGAACCAAGTGGTATTACATTAGTGATGATGTCAACAATAGTGTATTTAACTGATAATTTGAATAAACTTTATTCACCATACATCACAATTTATCATAAATTCTAGAATTTAAAAAAACCTAAAAATTCACCCTAACCATTTTTCAATGCGTAGAATTCAAAAATGACATCCATTTTTTGAAAATTATTTTCTATATATTATTAATTTAATCTTTATATAAAACCATAATTTATTCAAAATAACAATTTTTAATCTGTGACTCATCTTTTGAGACCATGAAAAATTAATCCACATATCATTATCTAACAATAATAAGAAAATAAAATAATAATAAAATTTACTATTCTTTAGGGTTATATTACTATTCATATTACCACTCATAATGGTATGATACTATACACCAAAAATCATGTTGGTTCTATTGTACTAAAAATAACATACAGATCAAAATTGTAGATGGCCATTTTTTGAAATTCAAAACATAGAAGCTGAAAAATAATGATAAAAAGATAGTATTAAATATCTACTTAAAACAAAGTTTCATACATTTTAATTTACTTTTAAAACCTTTGGGTGTTACATAGCGAGAGTTTAATATACCATGCATCATTTTTTTGATGAATGAATTTGGAAAATATAGTGGAAGTAAATGAAATTTATATATATAGTCTAAGTAAATTCTATATTCCTGGGTTTATGAGTTCTTGTTGTTTTTTATAGAGATAGATTAAGGGAGTTATCCACATTCTTTAGATAGAGATGCATATTTTGATACTCATGTTCAAAATAGGACGTTCAACACTATGGAAGATGATTCATTGAGGAAGAAACTGAATGAGTATCAATATTAGAGGATTGTAGATAATGAGTTTATTAATTTTGACAAGCATAAAGAGTCGTTATTAGTCGAGTTTGAGGTTACATTTTTTGACCATTTAATGGATGAATAAATTTATACTATTTTTTATTAGGTTTTTTGAATATAGATGCTCCTCTATGGAAGATATTAATTAGTAGTGATCTAGATGTGTGAATAGTATTATAAGAGAATTAACATGACTATCTTTCGGAAAATTTATTGTTTCATCATTGAAAAAAATTGAAATAGGATATTTTTAATTTGAAATAGTGTAAATCAGCTGTGTTAAAGTTTGAAATATGATTCAAGGATATTCTTAATTATTAATTTGAGATTATTTAAGATGAGGTGTAACAAGTGCATAACTTTGAGGAGGCTATTTATCATGAGATTCAATAGTAGATCACCATTAAAATATTACTAATGTATAATGAATTATTTTATAATTTTTTGATAATAGATAATATTATAGAATTTCTTGGGTCTTAACAAGATAAAATAAATCATAAAATCTCATGTAAATGATTTAGGGATGGAGGTTATTGAATATATATCTAGTTTATGTTTTGAAATGAAGGGAGATTGAATCTGTAAAATTGTCATCATTTTTTAATAGAGTTTAATTATTGAACCATTATCAATAGTTTTAATGTGTTTTTATATTCTTATAGATGTCATGAGGAATAGTAATTACATTATCAAACATTCCTTAGAAGTTAGGGTGGAGTTATAAAACCTCTTTAGTTGTTTCCTTTATAGGGGTTTCCTGTCATTCCATATTAGTATTAGTATTAGAGATATCATCTATTTGAAAATTATATATTATATAGAGTGGGCATAGTAAATCCATTTCATGTTTCCATAAAAAGGTAAATAGTTTTGGGAATCTCATGGTGGCTATCTTCATTAGTGTTAGTGAGGTAAGGGAGTAGGTAGTGGGAAGATATATTCAAGTGTGGTGATAGTACTTTGTTACCTATATTTAAATTATAGAAATATATCTTAATAGTATACCTACTATATGAATTGTTTTACCAGAAATATAGATGATACTTAATAACTCTTTAGATTCTTTTACCTTTGAGAATTATATCTATTGACTTCCAATTCCCTTAGTTGTAACAATGAAATATGGAGTCCAGTGAATATTTTCTGAGGTGTGTTGGGGTTGTGACATACCGATGTAGACTTTCAAGTAACCCGGTGATTTCTAATTTTTTAGGATACAACCATGGAGTGTTCTAATTGAAATGGAATATTTAAATTTAGAATATAATTATATATATTTCTTTTTATGATTATATTATTTATTTAACACATAAGGCTTGTTTGTATTACTTATTTCTAGATAGGGGAACCAAATGGTGGATCAATATTTAAACAATATATCTTCTTGATCAACATAATTTTGTATTGGGAATAGTGTATGTATAAAAAGTTATTTTTCTAAGAGTCATTAATTTGTATAATGATTTTCAAAATATTTTTTGATGTTACCCACTCAACGTGATATCATGTTCATTTTTACATTAAAACATGATGTATCTAAAATTATTATGTATTTTTTTGAATCATTATAATTTTTTTTGAAGGTATAGACATATATTATTGATCTATGGTAGGAGGGTTAAATTTAAGAAAACGATTCCCCTTGGTGTTCTATAGTGTTAGCTATAATGAAGGAAGATGATAAATTTACATTTTATTATTGGTTATCTTCATGTAATGGTTAATTAAACTAATAACTCCTCATTTTTAGGATTGATTTTAATTTTTTATTGGGATATAAATTTTATATATTATGTAACTGATGATTAGTGATCATTATATATTTGTTTTGAAGGATTATTTAGAAAATAAAACATTGACATTATTTATAAACACAGATAGTTCGTGGTAATTCCAATCGGCGTTATGAAAACTCATGGTTTTTGGTTATGACTAATAATGTCATTGTTTATTAAGTTCAAGGGAAAAATAATTATTTTTTAATGAAATTTTCTTTTAGTAAGTGAAAAATTATGATCATTATAGAAATTAAAGGGCCTTTCTAGAATTTTAGTAATGATTATAGTAATTTTGGATGATTACCATGATTATTTTTTAGACTTACGGGTATATTTTTATATGTATTTTATATATATAAATGGAGAATATATTGATTCTGATAAGTTTTAGGTAATTTTTTATTGGTTATAACCCAATATAATTATAGTTTTTAACTTATTCCATACATTATTATGATGTTATAAGTAATTATTATGATATTTCACTAGTATAATATATTTATACAGGTTTTATTTGTGTTAATGAGTGGTAAGATAATCCATGATCAAATTCATCATATTCTATATATCAAAATGTGGATTGAAATATTCTATAATTCTAATTTATCATGGATTATGTTATTTATTAATACATTAGAGTTCAATGATCTTCAATTGTTCTAAGTTCTTATTATATCATTAATATAATAAAATAACCCAATCTCTCGACTTTTTTGAAAAACTTTTATCCATTAAGGAACAAAAGAAATATATTAAAAGTGAGTTATTTTTTCTATTTGTGGATCTAAAGAGACTGAGATATATCCTCTTTATATTCTATATGAACAATGTTGGTGGAAATCTACAACAATCATATATATCACTACTTTAAATTTAAATATAAATTTGTTAAGGAAAATTTGTTCAATGATTTCATGAGTTGGTTATCCCATGGGGATATTAATTAATAGTAAAAGGACACATGGTGCATGATGAAATGTCATGGTTGAAAATTTCCAATTATTTAAAAGGTTTTTCATCGATATTAACATTATAATATTATTGAAAAATCATCCAGGATTCGTTATGTATTGATGTCTCAATTTTGAGATCCTAATGTGTATAGTTGGCCAGATCAGTATATTTATTGAGATTCCTTTAACAGTTTAATTTAGGATGGTTTATAGATTATTTTTGTTAAGATGAATATTTATTATTAAATAGATCTATTTAAGGTAGTTCTCCATCAATTTCATGAATAACAATCAGTTATGAATCTCAATATAACAAAGATGTATCATTCCATGGGGGTTTTGGTTCCTATTTATGATGATGTATTTGGATGGGTTAGTGACTTTTTGATTATTTTGATAGAGTTTGAATGTCATGAATGAGGATCTAGAACATTATTTATATAAATTATATTCCCCTCATTAAACATGAGAGGATATTTTGATTTATATCATTAATCGTGTTCACCATTCATCGTGATGATGTTATTTTATCTTGAAATTATTGAACAATTTAGGATTTTTTATCATTTCACGGTGATCATGATTTCACGAGATGGTAGTGAATTGTGTAGGTCATATTTAAAGATTAAAATGTGTCTTCATATGCTGTTTTGAGGTTTATTAACTCTAAACACAACCAGCTATTTGAATCATTTGTGTCAAAATTTCAGGGGAGTGATTTAGGATAGTTTTTATACCATGGAAATAAATTTTTATTCAGAGGGACTATTATATGGAGTGGGAAATCTAGATACTATATTATATATTTCATACATGTGTTTTATATTTTTCGTATTCATAATTTGTGAACATACAACTGGTTAAGATTTAAAAAAATATTGAATCGTGTTAAATTGATATGAAATAATTTGAGGCACTATATGGATTCCCATGGAGATATTTTTTATTTTAGACTCTATTTGTGTATATAGTGATTCTTGGAATAGAATTTGTTTAGACCCTGATAAAGTATGTTTATGTGATTGATGAGTTTATTAAGGTAAATCAGCATTGTGAATAGTAGTTTTTTGGTTTATGAAGTTGAGCATTAGTGTTTTTGTGTGATTGTATTTTTTTAATAGTTATTTAATCTATATGTAATAGAGTTTTTATCATGAAAGTAATCAAATTATTTGGTTTTGTATTAGTTTAGTTCTGATAGATATTTTTTTAGGTGGTGAATTATTAAGAATGCCATCAAAAAATAAATCAGATTCATGATATTTTCATCAATATGTTGATTCAAATATATATATATTACTCATTAATTTGAGTTGGTTGAGTTTGATGTTATGGATGATTCCAAATTAGTGGGGTGGCCTATTGAGATTCAAGTTTATCATTTCAAGGTATTTCATTGCTACACCACTCATTTGGTTTCGGTTTTCTAACGGCATGAGGGCATGAAATAGTGTTATTGAGAATATGAGTCATTATTTCAAACTCATTAAAAATGATTTTTTTGACATTTACGATTTATAATAGTTCAAATTTATTTTTATATGATATTATTGATTATTTTCCCTCTATAATATGGATTTGTGCTAATAGTGATGTCAAAATTTCTATTTTACAATAACTTATAAGAATATATTTTACTAGGATTGTTTTTATTATCTTCTTGGATATTTTATTGAATAATAATGATGGTGATTTATTGAGAGATATCAAATTAAGATGATTAAACATTATTGTATTCTTTCATTGTTTTTTTAATAAGTGTTAATGTATAGAACATGGGTTCATAGAATATGAGATTTTTAATTTTGGATTATTTGGGGTAGAAAGAACGTTTTTATATGTCTTATTTCATGGGGTATAGTTCTGTATTTATAAAGGTAATTTTCATTTCATTTTTATGGTTTTGTAAATTTTGGTATAAATATAATACTGTTGGGATGACATATATCATGGTGGTTATTTATGCCTTGAGGGAATTTATTTTATTGGTCATACACTTTTGTTGCAATCTATGTGTGAAAAATGGTGTAGAGGAATTATTATTTTATATTTCATCATTTATCATTTTAATTTAGAATTAATTATATCATATATACATACTGTGTAATGTGGTTATAAATGAATATTCCCTATAATATAACCATGGTTTTTCACTTGTACTATTAATAATAGTGGTCAAAACTGTTATATCTGTGATTTTATATTCAGGTATTTTTGTATTTTTCTTCAGTCTAATATTTTCCAAATAAATTTTCTATTAGTTTTTGAGAGAGGTGGAATGTTTGGGGTTTAGATACCATGGATCATTAATGGTTCTAGATTAGTAGTTACCATATTCATTTCCCAAATAAACATTTTATAGGTGTCTAGTTGAGGCATAACCAACTATATAGCTGGGGCACGTCCATACACCCCAACCCAAGTAGTCATGTGGTCACTGGCTATTTGAGGTAGTAGCTACCCCACAACCAGTGCATGATTAATTATTTTGTGCTATCTAACTATGCAGAAGGACCTTCTTAGGCAGAGCATGAAACACATTTGTTGCACAATTTATCAAACGGTGCACCCTACCATCTCATTAGATATTATATTTTATTTTCTCCATGCTACAAATTTTAACCCCAACACCCTCATTTTCTCCTAGAACTTAGGATTCTCTACACTATGAGAACATCTGTCTCTATCCTCCTCCCTTAGTGCTTCAATTTTGGTCCGGTTTTGGGTGGTTCTTCCACAATTCATCATGTAAGTATCCTCATTCCATTTATTTTTCCCCTAATATAGTGATTTATTTTTATTTTTTTAGGTTTATTCTTCTCTAGTTTCTAGGTTGTGATTTTATTTGTTTAATCTTTAGTTTTTCGGTTTAATCATCATTCTTAGGGTCTGATCTAATTTTACCATGATACAGTTAGGGTATGGTTGGAGTTTCACACTAGTTTTTGTGGACTTATACTCGAGGTAGACGATTCCATGATTAAACATTTACTAATGAGTGTATTATGATTTCTTCTGCATTTTGGCATGTTTTATGAATTAGTTGTGTGGTGAGAAAGTGGTATTTCAATGGATTTCTTAATAATTTGGTTTGAAAATGCTTTTTCAACATGAAATTTGGTGTATCTCTTATGTGATCCATTTTTGTGTTTCTTGAAATGGTCTTATAAAATGTTTAAATAATCTATTAAATTATAAATGCGGTGAGAATTATATTTGGGAAATGTTTTTGTCTGTGTTTGATATTTTTTGAGGGTTTTGGGTGTGAATGTGATGGAGTATGATGTGTATTGTATTGTTTAACCATTAAAATGTGAAAGTGGTGTGTTATGTGATTTTTTATCATCATTGATTACAAAAAGGTAATCACTGGTAACTTGGTGGGAAGAGTAAAACTATAGTGATAGTGATGTAGAAGTGGATTTGGCCTAGTTTCACCTAGAGGTTTTGATGATGAAAACGCAAAATAAATATTGACGATGATTAGAGACTGATATGACATTGGGGTTTCCACTCCTAGTGTCCCTTGCATGACAACCACATTATTCATGGTTTCAGAAAAAATGTTTCACTGAGACATGAGGATCTATTGTTCCATTTCTAGCTAGTTCCTAGAGGTAATATCCCAGGAGTTGTGATATTTTTTATATCACACTCTCTTTCAACATATAGTATGACTTTTTTGGTTATATGAAAAATCAGGGGTGCTTCATTTAATGTTTTTTTTCCATAAAAGTCATTTTTCAGAAAAAATATCTACCATATTTTTTTTATAATAAATTCATGTTATTTATAATTTAATCTTTATTTCAAGGAATCAATATTGGGTGGAATCCTATTGGTATTTGGACCAGACCCTACTCCCACTATTGGGAGTATGATAACTTGGTAATTATAGAAATTGGTTAGGGTAAAGATTTTGGAGATTGGTGATTGGGTTGATATTGATTGTTCTTGGTGTTTTGTTGTGGAAGTGGCTTGAGGGTGATTCTCCCATTTCCTTATGGTGGTTTTTTAGTTAGTGTTTGGACCTTCATTTTGTAGAATCCTTATTGTTTTTTGTTTATTACTTGTAACTTGAAATCAATTTTTTTTGAAAGGCTTGTTTTATTATGATATTCAGAATCTGTATATTTATATTTTCGATTATTTTATGCGTGTATATTAGGGTTAATATTTACCTCATGTTATTATTGATACAGTGGAACTTGTGCCAGCACATGGTGATTGAGAAAAAAATTCAGTATTCTCCAAACACTGGGTTGGGTGCCCGCCAGGATGAAAACTGACTTGGTCCATAAGAAAATGGTATCATAAGAGTTTGATATTTGGGTCATGTTATCCAAATAAATTGAGATAGAATAGATATTGGACTCTATGTGATCAGATTTCTGGTTGTAAATAAGGTTCTAGGCTAACACACCCGGTGAAAAACCTCGAGTTACCATTGGACGTTAGAATGTATGTTTGAATTATCCTCTATATTGGAAGTGTGGGATATAGACGATGCATGGGAATTGGATGGGTGTGAGGAGTATTGGGGTGTCACATTTTCATGGAATGTTTGATTTAATTATTTTCTTGTTCGTTTTTGAATATTTTAGATTGGTTATAATAATAAATTCTATTGTGACTATTTATTTTTATAGCCACATTCCACCTAGGATAATTCCACAGCAACTTCAGGAAGAATCTTAATAGATTTCTCCCTCACCGATAGATCATAGGTTGGTAGATGATATGGTCTATGTAGTTCAAGCCATTTGATAGGGAGGAGGACATGAATGTGCTCTAGTTAAAGAAGATGAACTTGGTCCAGGGAAGGATTAATCTCAAGAGATTCCCAAGAACAACCCACTTTCATTCAGAGGTAGCATGTAACCTCAAGACACAGATGATTGGATTGAGAAGGTATCATGCATGATCCAGTTCCTAGATACCCCTAAAGAGGTCAGGGTGAAGTTCAATCAATATATGCTAGAAGGTCACAGTCGATGGAGGTGTGACTCAATGATTCAAGCTAGGATGCACATGCAGATGAGTTGAAAGGACTTCAAGGTGGTCTTTAATGACCAATATCGGCCTAGGGTCTTTCCATATGCTATATACTGGGATTTTAAGGATCTTGTTCTGACGGAATATCAGTATTGGATAATTCTGACAACTTTTCCATGATAGTTCAGTATGATCTTGAAATAGTTACTGTTGAGAAGATGAAGGCTCAAATGTTGGGAATGTGTTTGCGGATAGAGATCTATTCACTAGTATTTTTTTATCAAGATGAAAACCTACATTGAGTATGTTGATCAAGATTACATGGTGGAGATTGACCAAAAGGGTAGGTTATGTTCCATTAGGGATATGATAGTTATGGGAAGTGGTAGTTCATCTGATAATAAGAGGAATCATGATTATAGATTTAGAGAATTAGTAAATAATTTACACATATAAACAAAAAGAATAAAAATAGGCACTACTAAAACATTATTTATTCCTTCCATAATACACATGTTTTTAATTAAGTGTTATATCTTTTCATGAAAAATTCTAGCATCCTTCATCATGCCTTTTTATTTTATATTACCCTTCACCAATCCTTGAGAAAAAAATTGAAAAATTACATTTAGGATAGAATTCCCAGTAATAGATATAAAAAAGAAAATAAATAGTTAGTTCATTAATATTTATAAACATTTGAAATCATTTTCTCCAAGACTTACTTATCACCCATAATGTGTAATGAAATTACATTGTAAAAATAAGAGATTTCAGAAAATAGAAAACATAAATAAAACCTTAAAGAAACATTTATGGAATTAAATACATAGTATTGTATCCCCCATGAAGACTATATGAGTTTTTACCCTCATTTCTTACTAACAACGTAACCGTCATGGTTACCTTCGGCTATAGACCTCGGAGCTACCTTGTGGTGTGACAGTCATTACAACACTTCGAATAACAATTACGAAAAACTTTTATCATAAAAATACTCAAAACATTAACAGGATATATAGGTACCACCCTATATCATAAAAAATTCCGGAAAATCATATAATAAAAATAAAACATGAATATAATCATCATAAAAAATCATTCTATTTTAATTTTTTTAATATAGGAATTTAAATTAGGTTCATAATGAAATTCCTCTTACCATCTGTTTGAATTCTGTAAAATGTATTAAAACCTCCTGTAATTTTTTTAATGAGGTTTATTAATGGATTAAAAAAATATTCATATGAGAAATATGTTATATTATCTTTTTATAACATCTTTCCACCCATTGTCTGATAATATTTTTTTATTTGTTTTGTTTCAGGTGTGTTTATTTAATGGTTTCCACTGTTGGTTCACTTTGGGGTTTCCTTGCAGATGGAAGAAAAACTCTTGAAATGAAAAAAACGTTATTATTGTGTCTCAAAAAAATTCAATAATACCATTTTTTTCTTACCTAGGGATAATTTATTTAATAAAAAATAAATGAAAATGATTTAATATATTTTTAGAGGTTTTTACAACCATTACAAACATATATCATCTTAATTAATATAATTTTTATATATTAGTTCCCGAAAATTACATGAAATATATAATGTATAATAAAATCATATTTAACAAATATAATTGTTTTATGACCATGCATAAAGGTGGTAAAAGGTAATGAAAACACATCTCCCATGATGATTGTAAATTGAAACATCACAGATGATATTTTCATTTTATTATAATAAGAGGAAAATATTTTATTAATAATGGATATTCCACTAAAAAAATTAGAGTTTGAATAGGATTTTGGATTTATCATGTCACTTGTATGAGGGGAGGGAAGAAAAAATAAAAAATTAAAAGCAATTTATAATAAATTTAAATAAAAAAAGAGGTTGTTGCATCTTGAACGTGTTCACCATGAGAACCTACCCAAGGTCCTTGGTTTTGATTTTTTGTTATCCCACATGTCATGGTAGTGGGTAAAAGTCTTGGATAAGAATTGTATAGAAATTAAACAAGATAAAAGGTTTATGAGGTTTTAAGAGTAGAGGTTGTGAGGGGTGGTATTTATAGTAGAGTGGAGGGGCGTTTTCTGATTATTTTATTCACTAGATTAATATTTTGTCATAACGATATGATTAGTTTTATAATAATCATTAAATATTTTAAAATAATGATGGAGTGTTCTATATTTTGTTCTTTTATCATCCATTTATAATCTATGACTCAATATAAATTATCAATTCAAAAAATATAGTAAATTTTTGTGTTTTACTTTTGATAAAAAATAAAACAATTTTAGAATAATAACAAAAAATAACCATATAATTTTGTGTACAAGTATATTTTTAAAATTAACACCATTTTTGAAAATAATTTCATAAATATGATAAATTTAATTTTTATTTAAAATCATTATTTATATAGAAAATACCTATTATAAAATTATAATTGATTTTATAACACTTCGAAAAATTAATTATGATCTAGTAAAATTATCTTATAATAATAATATAACAAAATCTAAATTTTTAAATATATTTTTTATGATAAGTTTTATATTATTTGATTATATTAAATTGTAAATTATAAAAAAAATTATGTTTCACTAAAAATACAAACACATAATTTATAATATTAAAAACATGATTTATTTATTCCATGATATCACTATATCATATTTTAAATTTTATGATATATACATTTTTTTACATTCATAGGTGAGGATAAAATTATATTTTTATATATTCCTTAGTTTTTTTAAATAAAACTTCTTTAATTAGTGAATTATATTGAATTTATGTATTTAATTTTAGAATGGAAACAAAATATTTATTAAGTACCTAGTTTGTTAAAACATTATTTTTAAAAAATATCCAAATACTATTTTTTATATTAAAATAAATTGAATAGTGTTACTATGTATAAAATTATTCCATTTGTTAAAAAACTATTTTTTTTATTTTTATTCAATAAGGGGAGTCAAATTATTTTATTTATCCAACATTTTTTAATAGTTGTACGAACCTCAATGTATGGGAATTAATTTCGAATGTGTCTTTTTTAGGGAGTTGAAAATGATTTTGTGTAATGTTTTGATAAATTTAATTACATTCATATCATTATTGGTTATGGTTTTTAATACACATGATTTTATATATCCCATGTTTCTGAGATTTTATTAATTAATGTGACTAGTGAATTGTGCAAATTATTTTAGATGGACAATAGGTTATGTTTTAAGAAGGATGCATGAAATTTCTTGTGTACATTTCCATATTTTTTCATTAGAGTGATTAAAAAAGTATCTTATTGTTGAATTATGAAAAATTATCATTAAAAACACTTAATTTTTATTAATTGGTTAAGGATACATATTAATAGATTAATTAGTGACACAAATTTAACCTCGTGATGTTATTAATGATGATGATAATTTTTCACTTCATTGATCAATGTTAAAAAAATTATCATAGTCAAAATGTAAATGCCCGCTAAATACAAATTTGTTTGAATAATTTTATTTAGAATATTTTATATTACCTAATTATTTTAATGGATGATAAATGAATGAAAGAATTATTTCATAGTGTCAACATAGATGATAGAAAAATTTACTTCCTTATGCATATTCTAAAAAATATTATTTTAAGGATATTGCTTTATATTATCAAATGAACTCTATAAATCATCATTAAACAGGTAGGTCACGCCATTCATTTCAATCTTATAAAATGAAAAACTCTCTCTAGGGAGGAATATAACAAATTTCCCAATTTTGGATTTTCATCCAAAATTTCATCTCAATATTTGAGGTTCCAAGGAGGGGACCAATCATATATTAATTTAGACATCATATTATTTAAATATATGTATTAATAGTGTCCAAAATAAATATAAATTAAATGATATGATTCTAAATGTGTATTTAAATTCTATTAAAATTAGGGTGTAGCATCGTATCATGGAAAGATCCACCTTATAGACTGAAAGTCATTCAATATTTTGAATTGATTTTACTACCATTTTTCCCAATTAAATTTAATTTTGAAACATAATATGATATTTAAAATGTTTTTGAACATTCGTTACTTAATGATTCCATTATTATATAACCCATAAAGAATGACCTCATGTATAATTCCACTATGGTTTCCCTAGATTATATGGACTCCTGAACCATAAAAGATATTTATGTATAAACTCATGTCTCATGAAATGTTTTATAACATTATTTCATACATATATACCCATTATAAAAAATCATCGATCTACATGTCAATAATACTTAGAATATTGTAATCCAACCATTTATAAAAACTGAACAAAAATAAGACCAAAAATATATAAACACCCAAAATTTCTCATATATTTAAATGTAAATCAAATACATTATAAGACATCCTAAGTAAAATTTAAATATAAGTGGGGAACTTTAGTGCCTAGTGGGGTAAAAACACAGTAGGAATAAAATGTATTAGAATAATAGTTACAATGATTATAAAAAAAATATAATATTAATATGAAATAATGGGAAAAACTAATCCTATCATAAGAAAATTTTTCCAACATAATGTTCAAAAACCATAGAAATATATTGTAAGAATAAAACTTGAACCATATCTATGATATTACAAAATTATATGCTTGACTAACTACTCATTAACCATAAATATTATCACAAAAGAGACAAAAATTATCAAACACATTTGGGAAATTTAAGCGTAAAACCATTATATATCTAATATTATGTGCGAACCATATATATCATATATCATAAGAAGTAAATTAAAAAAAATATGGTTGAATCAAAACATGTTTAACAAATTAACCTTTATGTGTATGGTATCTTAATAGAATGAGTATTTTGACATTTTAAACCCATATGAAGGGAATGCGAATTTCATATGTTTATATCCAACATCTATTAAATTACAATCATATTTAGTTGGATACCATTAGTAAAATACTATATCAGATATTCATAAAAATTATTTCCATGTTATTCAAATATTTATTTCAATATCATTACAGGTTCAAAAAATGCATAATGGTATGTAGTCTATGATAAGGAATATAAGTCACATATTAATTGGAAATTATTTTTAAAAAAGTATTTTACCTATATGAAAACACATCAAATTGAAAATTGAATGTATATTATAAATTATGTACATCGATGAAAAAAAATTAAGAGATTTCCTTAAAGTCAATGCAGTATCCTAAACTTTGATAAGATATCATTTTAAACATAAAACCCATCGAGGAGACTATTTGGATTGAAAAATTTGTAACACATGAGACCCAAATGGAGTAGGTAAACAAAATATTCCAAACGTTGTTTCATAGTGTCCAAATTAATGTGTTAAAAGAATGTTTTTTAAAAATATTAAAAGAAAATATACTAAATGATGGAATTATTTATTAATAAAAATGTGGTAATTTTTTTAATCACCATCAAAACATTTTATCTGGGAAAATAATTATTATTTTTCTATAACAGTTCTTTTTTTGTAAACGTAAAAAATTTAATATTTAAAAAAACCGAAGTGACTGTAAATATAATACTGATTTATTTTACCATAAAATTATATAAAAAAATACATGAAAAAATATATTTAAAGAGTATTATTGATAATTTCAAAATACTATTATGAAATTCTAAAAATAATTTTTGACATTTTATAATAATAAGTATTATTTTCCAATAAAAAAATTGTTTTAGAGTTTTTTTAATTAAATATTAGTTTTGAAAATTATATTAATGGATTAATTGAAATATTTATGACATTAAAATTTTAACAATATATATTATTAAAATACAAAAAATTGCTTTTATTTTAATATAAAATTATTTTGATATTAAAAATTACCCTTTTTCAAAAAATGTGGGTTTAACACATTTAATGAGTTTATGTAAAAATAAAATTTCCAAACACGTAGTAATATTATTTAATAAAAATTATCCCATATTTAGAATTACAATATCAAAATTTTTTAATAAATTTTATTTAATTTTTATTCATTGTAATTAATTTTCTATGTAAAAAAAATTACCATGGAAAAAACTAAACGTGGTAGAAGATAAAAATATATTTTTAAATGTCTTGAAATAAGTTTCACACATGATTGAAAATGAATTTTAGATTCTTTATATTACATTACCCACAAAAAAATTCCTTATTTCTCAATTTTTAACAATTTATACTTGAATAATGTTCATCCATCCGTGAACATTTATGGGGTATTAGAAAAAAAACAATTTTCTTCGCATATATAATGTTATCACATACACTATAGGATGACATACATTCCCATTTTAATTTCACCATGAAGTTATGATATTATAATCATACTTTAATCCTTTCTTATTTTTATATTATTATATTCTCAATTTTGTTTTCTAATGTGTTCATTTACAAGTAGATTTGAAAGGGAGATGATGTGAAATCAAAATGAGTATTTCACGCACCTTTGTTATTTCTATTTAATCAACCTATTAATTTTTTTTCAATCCCTAGTAATATATTAAATTAAAAATAATAAATATAATATAATGTTATTATATTAATTTATGATCCATTATTTAATCATATTAATACAATAAGAAATGTAAAACAACATCGACCATAAATACATGTGGTCTACCTCCAACACATTGTGATGTCCTTCATATTTCATTAACATGTCATATGGACTTTTTTAATAACTATATTTTTTTTTAATATGATTAATATTTAAAGAATAATATTCTTAAAAATAACATTTCATTTACATTCACTCAGTCCCATTCATTTAAAAATTCAAACCTTATTTACACGAACACATAGATTTTCGCCACTATTAAAAATCAATTTTCTTTTTCATAAACATCCTTAATTAATTTTTATAAAATTGAATTTATTGTATGAGTATGATAACTATATCAGTTTTAACATTTTTTAAAATTTATAATAACAGTATATAGAGACAATCTATTAGAAAATAAATTATTATTGCGTTCTCTTTATTAGGACTATTTTACCAAATAATGGAATAGAATTATAATCATTATTTCATGATTTATAATGAATTATTTTAGATAAATATTATTATCTAATAATATATTATTTATGATTATTAAGGATTATAGAAATATGTTTGTTATAAGTAACACATTTATTAATATATAAAATTTTGATCATTAAACATTCCAAAACTATATTTTCAAACTTTATTTTTCCCTAGACCATACATTATTCATTCATCTTATGGAAATAGTATAAAAGAATGATAAGGAATGGTGGAGTGGTTTTGGATGTGGCACCATGACCCCAAGGTTCCACGTTTGATTCCATTCTAGGGAACATCTCGAATGCCTAATTAATAATGGATCATAGACCATATACAATGTAAGGGAAAAGACCCAAGCCCATGATTTTTCACATTTCGACATATTCAGGATATTATGGACATTGGTGGCGAGGCTACAAATATACCTTGTTACCCCTAAAAACATTTTTCTGAGGTAAGAGATATGGGAGAGCCTCCCATTGCAAATCACCAATTTATGCCTCTCTGAGGATGAACAGATTTGTTTTGATGTTGGGAATATGAAGCTCTTTTCCCTATGATATAAACATAATAGAAATTCCCTTACTATAGATTGTTGTGACTGAATATTTGAAGATCTAATTTAAGCTGGAAATTTAAGGCATATACAGCCTCATAGGGACGATAACCATAATGAAGCCACACATAGGGTTTAGCCTCATTGTAGAGCAGTTGATGATGTCAGGAGTTGGACAGTTTCATCTATTGGATAGAGAATTTATTAGGTTGCAGTACCAAAAATGATAGGGATATAGAACAGTCCTATGATGCATCAATATTGGCAGCTAGTGTTTTCTAGGGGCCAATTTCTTCATGAACAAAGGCTTTTTGGTGGAAAAATTTGGTGATATTTTTGATCATTATCGGAGGTTGGTGTGGTATCCCGAAAGGTGGGCCAACTTTGGACCTCAGTGGAGGTTGGATGGGCATGTCCATATGGTAATGTTGGGATGTTGGTGGCGTATTGGGCAACGATGTTCCAATGATGTTTTCTATTGGTGGTATGGGAGATCCTGGATATGGTGTGATGCACATGTATGTTTTTGGCATCTTTTTTTCATCCATGTGTTTCATTGGAGAGTTTTTCCCATCTCGTACTACAAGTCAGTATCATGGTTGAGCCTTTGGAATGATGGTTCATTTTATCTAGTGTTGACTTTGAATGCAAGATGGAGATTTTTATTGTGGTTTCAGGTTTATGATGGTGAATATGAATAGGTTTCCATTGAGCTTTGAATGCATAATCTCGAGTTGTGTAGTGATGGGGATGTGGAACTACACTACCTCGAGAAGTTCCTTTCTTAGCTGATGAGAACTGTGTGTTTTGGTTATTCTAAAGGCTATAATCTAGATGTCTAGTCGAGAATTTGTGGGTTGTGTACCAGGAGTTTTATGGTCTGTCCTTCCCGATGGGATCTCAAATTTGGTATTTGTGCCCATTCTATAGGACATAGGACGATGTTCTTCATGGTTGTACTATTTTTTCTTTTTCTAATTTTCTTGTACATCTTTACCATATGTTTGATTGTTTCAACTTTTTTATTTTAATTATCAATAAAAAAATTTGTAACAAGTATGCTTTGTCTTAAACATTTCATGTATGAAAAAATAATCTAATGAATAATTGAAACAAAATCATTATATTATCATGGATTATCTAGGATGGATTTACATTGGAACATAATTCCAAAATCGATTCATTCACCATGTTTCTTGTACGAATCAAACAATTAAAATTTATTAACACCTGATGATGAAAATAAATTATAACCGGTTAATAAATTTAGTATACATTGTCATAACAAAAAATTATATAAGGATATATATATATACACACATATATATCAATATTTCTCTACTGTGAGTGATTAATATTGTTATTCTTATTGTATATGAGATTCAACAATTTTTTCTAATGTGTGTATTTAGGAAAATGTTATTTTTATAAAATATAAATTCATTGAGATATGATTGGTATTCACATTTTTTATGTAGTGTGAAAATATCTACATATGTCCATTTATTATTTTCTCACGAACAACATGGGATTTATGATATTATATCAATATTCATCCCTAGTATTATACTGACACAAAACTATAATGACCATCATTATTGAACTCAAAATTTTTTGTAGTGGAATTCTATTGTTTAGGTAAAGTAAATGAGTGTGCGATTTAAACGGAATTATATCAAAGTATGAATAAAATAAACATGATTTGAATATCTATTAAATGGATATCAATATAATCAAACAAAAAAAATTGGGTATCTAATGAGTATTTAGTCATTATAATATAAGTGGGCCTAAGGATGGACACCTAGGTAGTCACTCTCTATGGATAAGATTTAGAAAATTCACAAACACCTACAAATGATACTGAAGGATTTACCTACCCTTGATATAGTCACTATAAAATGAATATTATTGGTCATAATCAATATATTATATTTATAACCTATCACATTGAATTTTGACTTTAAAACCACATTATAAATAATTTTTTAGAGGATACATTCCAATGTATCATGATTATTGTATGGGTTTTCTATTCATCAAATATGAAAATATTTCCATTGAAAAGTGAAATTTTGATATTATAAAATATATACTATTTCAATAATGTTATCTATTGATTACTCATCTCTGGACAATTTCAGGAGATCTATAGAGAGAGACTCCAAGAAAAAACTCAATAAACTCTACCAATAATTCTCTATCCTTTTTGGGTGTTGTTGTCAGCCAAGATTTCAGGCCAATGGATACTCCAAAACACCCCAATCCCTATACTATCATTAAATTAAAAAAAATTACAGCAAAGTTAAATGTAAATAGAATTTTCAATGAATGATTTTCCACTTGATTCCTCATATTTATAATTACATATTATTGGAAAATTTTTCAGGATTAGGACTACTTTGAATGGATTACAAAATATACATGAAGCCATTGGATCCATTGGTTTTAACATGAGAACGTTACACTATTTTAATTTTATTGTCTACTTTTTCTAATAAAAAATATTATTACATTGTTTTTTGATGAGGATCTGGTGGTTTTCATGAGATTTCTCAATGAAGTTACTATATTGAACCCTGAATTTTGATCCTAACTTTAATCACACCCATTATCCCTATCTGGCTAGGATTTGATGGAATTCTTATTCACCTAATGATATAAAGGGTCCTACTTCTTATCCCTAGCCCAATTTTCCAACCACTAATATTTTACTATACTACCAAAAATGGTTTGAGAACCCCAATATCATGGGTTTCTGCCTAAATGGACATTTATCAAACTCTAATTACCATTGTTTTGATTGAAAATGTTTATTAGGGATTTGAACAAATTGAATATTATGTAAATATACCAGTTTACTATAATAATTATAAAAAATTATTTTCCACTACTCCAATTATTCTGGTTGTAAAACAAACATCAAATTACATCTTACTAGTTACAAGTAATTATCATTGTAAAAGGTTAAAAATTATATAAATATCATGGAAAATAATGAATTAAATGAAAAAAACTTATAGAAACCGATGTCCTTTGTTGTATCTATTGATACCAATCCCCCTGATGAGACCATATTGGTTAATACTCAACCAAACCTTGAGGATATTCTTATGAGGCCCCCAATGATGATAACACAAAACATGAATTTGGATGGTAACTCTATAATGTCATAACCATCAATCCCTATTGTTGAATCCCTCTATTTCATTTTGAATCCTATAAATAGTGTCCAAAATATTTCTTTTACTTTAAAATCTACCCCTTCCATTCTAAAGGATGTTCAAGAGACTCAATATTAATATATTGAATCTATTGAAAATAAACATGATCACATTTTCAAATTTTTGGGTAAAAACATGCAATCTATTGATAAAAATATTATGAGGTATATTTTCATACCGAATCAATTTATTTATCCATATCCCAAGATGTCCAAAAAATGTATCAATTTCCAATAGATTGATCAACGATTATCAGCAGATCCTCATGGATTATCCTAAAAAAATATTCTATATCTTAGTATTGAAACATATATAAGGATCAATCATTTTACTCATATGATTAGGATTCCTACTGTTACCTGGATTAAGAAGAAACAAATGATTTTAGTATGATTAATAATTGATCCTATGTAATTAAGGAAGAATATACGAAAAAAATTTAAATCTAATTTGTGGAAAAAGAGTGGATGACCTTTTGAATGTATATTATTAATTATATAACTATAGATGATTGTGTTGCTATTATATAGAATATGTTTTGTAGGGATTAACATGAACATGATATAAAACATAGTTGAAAATTGTTAACCTACGATGGGAATAATTGTACATGGATTGAAGAAATTGGTTGATTGTAAGCTATTCACCCATACTTATATCTCACATTAGATCTTTGTAGGGAATTGGATCCTTTTGTGACGATATGAAAAAAAAAATTGATTTTTTTCTTAACTACTTGATGGATCACTAGGTGAAAAAAACATTATCTCCTCACTACATTGTTATCCAGCTACAATGATTTGATATGTCTATTAGAAATTTATTTTGTTACTGTTGTGCAATATTTTTGGATCCTATATAATATTGAATTTTTAATAGTGGCCAATTTTTTTGGAAAGTAATGAATTCATTACTATGGATGTTGTGTATCATCTAACACTAATTTTATATGGGGTCATTATTTCCTTTTATGGAAATTCCATGCCCGTGATGCTTATTGAAATGATCAAATGATGATCTAGTCCTGAAGAGTGGAACCTACTATTATATTCTCCACTAGTTGATGATCTGAAAACTTAATTAATTTTTTTATTTTCCTGGTAGAATGAATTTTTACCCATCAGTATTGCCTCAATTTTTTGTTTGATCATGTTTTTTACCTCATGTTTAATAATAATAAATTTTTGGTTAAATAATGTTGGGGGTGTTGGTTTTTTCATCTATAAAATTCCTAGAATTTTAATATTAACCTTCAATGATTACAAATAATTTTCCATAAAGATTAAAATTTAGTTATTTTAAAAAAATCCACCTTATTTCTATGGATGGGTTATGAAAATGTGATCCCTTTTATTGAGATATGGTGATGTTTTAGAATTTAATATGTTTTTATAAAATGATAGTTGTTTTATTGGGTTGAAAAGTATATAAATATGGATAAATATTAAAGGGGTAAATTGTATGTAAAAAACATTAATTTTTAATATTAAAATTCACTTCATTTAATATGGCTAAACATATCATATAAAAAATCATCGTGGGTATTTAAACAGTGGGAATACTTTTCCCTTGGGTGTGATAATAAAACTATCATAATCGTGTATATTTATATTTGTATTCCATAGTTTTTAATTTTAAACAGATTATATCATAAAAATAGAAAGAATCATAATCATTATGAGGTGGTAACATATCATAGTTTAATCATATTCATAGTAGAAATGATTTAATTATAGTAATAATGAAAAGAGCAATAATAACAAGAGATAATATATACCTATGTATTAAAAATTTTAGTGATCTTCTCTTAAATAATATAGAATGACATTTATAGTAAGATAATTGAATCATAATAAAATCTATTATGAGAAATTAATATGTATAGATTGATGAATATATAATTATTATATTTCTAGTAAAATTATTGTGAAAATGAATGTCTTTTAATAAAATAAATAATACAAATGAATATAATTCTTGTATCCCCAACGGAGGGGAATCCAGAAACTTCGGATAAAATTACACTATTTTCTATATACAATAATGTTTTTCATTATCATACAAGAGAAATCTCTGAATATGATGTTAATATATTCCCTATCATCATATCCGAGGAAGACCTCGATATGATGATCGACTCTTTCTTACTATACAACCAAGACCTTTTATCAATAAAGTGGATGGATCCTCTATCTTTTGATCCATTCAAGACCTCAATCATAATCACGAAAATTATATCACATAATTTAAATTTAAAAAATCCCAAATAGACAACATGAAATGGTTTCGATATGAAGGGCACACTCATAATAAATAAAAAAATACTGAAAACAATATTTTCATGATTTGTACACTAGAAAAAAATGACAGTGAAAAAAGAAATTGCAATTGGAGAAACTAAAGCTTAAAAAATCAATTCCAATCATCAATATATTTATCTTTTCAAATGATTGTTTATTTATTGGAAAGCCTCCAACAATTATCTTGATTTCCCAACATTTAAATTTTTTCTCATATTTTCACAAAGACATGGATTCCTGGCACTTCAATGGTCATATTATAATAGGAATCATGAAATCATTTCAATAGACATATATAGAGTGTAAAAGGTCTTCCATTACAAAAAAATATGGAATTCTATATTCATTATATAAACTTTAGTCAATCCGATGGATTCAATTAAAACTTTTACTATGATTTTTATTATGAGAGTTATTACGATGATATTACAACAAATTTAAAATAAAATTTCAATCATTTTTAACATGAATATATGATATAATGTACTTAAAAAAATTTGATATGGTGAGTATGATCATTATTAGAGATACCGTTATTATTATAATTTTAATGAATAAAATCTATTTATATTTCATCAATTTTTAAGACATAATTCATTTTATTGTAAAATATATGTGTTTTTTATAAAAATTATTCTTAAAAAAATTATATTGAAAATATTTAGTAATTTGGTATTTAATAATGAGTTTGTGTATTCTGAAAAAAAAGTAATGGAAAAGTCAAAAAGAAATTTTTGACTCAATTATCTCCCCCTTTTTGGAAATCATAAACCAAAGTAATTAAACTGTAAATTACTTTGAGCAAGATAATTCCTTTTAATATCATGTACATAATATTCAATATTTAGAAACTAATAAAAATATAGCCCTGAGTTTATAGCACAACTAAATAAAATGGTTAATATAAATGACACCCAATTTAATAAGAACTAACCATGTATATCATATTCTATTCTGTATAATTATTTATCCCACATACATAAAACATCTTTTCTTTTTATATAATTCTCCCCAATTAGGATTTTAAATGATGATTCAGAATACTCTTGTAAAACCTGTAATGGGTCATAGAATAAACTATATGAAAAATTATAAGGATGTACATGATCATAAAAAAATTGAATGCATATCCATCCCACAAATATTTGAGATACATTCAATAAAATTCTATGTAGATGAAAAATTACATCATTGAATATAAATTTCACATAATTATAAAAAGTGTTTTAAGAAATTAATCTTTCTTTCGCATCAATGATCTTAAAATTTTCATTGTCTTATTAGTCTATTTATTTTCTTCATCATCATTTTCTATAAAATCTTCTTGAGATATGTTTTTATTTTTCAACTCTTGAAACCTATATTATTGAATCTAAATCCTTTATCCTTCATTCTTAATTTTTTCTTCATTGGTTAGATAATTTTCTTCCAAAATTTAATTTTGATCTTTCTAATCATTGATCCTTTTTGAGAAAATATTATTTTGATTCTTCAAATAAAAAATCTCTTCTTTATAGACAATGATTCATAAAATTTCACTAAGAATAAAATTTAAACTCTCTTATAAATTATAGACGTCGTGGGTTTGTTTCTATGATGTATCACTAAATTTATCATGTTATTTACCTTTATATACCATGTACATTGTAAGACTTTTGACATCTTTATGAGTTTCATTCTAATGTTTCAAAAATTTCTCAAAATTATCATCATGAAGCATGATATCATTATCAACATTATGATACCATTTGACAATCTTTTGTCAATTATTCTTATATCCCACATCATTTTCATGGATGATATTGAAATTTGGTTCTAATTGTGTCAACATATCTGTTAAATAAATAAATATATCAGACTCTTTATATTTATTTTTGACAACCAAATAATCCTTGGCCTCTAAATTTAGAATGTATGGTATTGTTTTGTCTCATATGCTTATTGTGTAAGAGGTGTAATCAAGACCCTAATTGTTGATTGTATTTAGAGAAGTTGATTTTTATTGATTTATTGAACGTCTTATTTTGATATATTCATGAACTGATTTTATATTCTCATTCTATGATAATGAATTCTTCACACTCTTATCTTATTTAATTCCATTAGATTTTTCAATTGAATGAACAATAAATCTTTTACTATATTTATCCTTTATATTTTAATCTTTTTTCATCCCTCTTGGATGTATATTGAACTTATTGAAATGATTATGTCTTTTGTTTTTCTTAGATAAAATACTTCTCATTCTGATTTACCAAAAAGGAAACTATTTTGATGGATCCTGAAAAGTCCTCAATGTATGATAATAATATTTTTTACAAATACAAAAACATACTATTTTTCAACATTATCAACATACTATTTTACATATTTTATCAAAAACTATTTTTCAGTTAGTTCTATAGGTCCTTCATATAAAAACATGTGATGTTGTGCCTCCGATCTTAAATAATAACTTCCAAGAGAAACCAATTCATTTTCTACAATAATACCTTTTCCTTTTTCAAAATCAGGGGGACATCATTATGGAAAATATAAAATTATTGAAATGGGAAATTTGTATCAAGGTATAAAACAAAATTCTCAAAAGCATCCATAACTCCATTCATCAATCTATTAATGAAATATTCTTATTGATGTTTATTATTCAAATTCATGCCAATTTGTTATTTTTTTAAGGCTGCATCACCATGTAACCTTATTGAAATTTATTCAGTAGGGTTTAGTATAATTTCTGTATCTCCTTCATTTCTTTTATTCATTATCCTTCTTCATTATTCATCAATTTTTTTTATTACCTCTTTTACTTATTTTCTTTTTGAGGAAGGGTTCATCAATTCCCTTCATCACAAACTACTAGACTTTATTTTATTCCGAATAAGGTTCTTCTTCTGATATGAAAACAAGAGTATTATTTACCTATAATTTTTATTCAAAATCAAAAACAAAATTCATTATTTTTATTGTTTCATCACTTAAAAACACAATATTTTCTATAATTTTGTTAGATGTGATTTCATTGCTAAACTATTTCATACTGGATGCAATAATCATACTAATAAAAGTTGAGAAAATTATCATTTGAGAATTTATTAATGTAGATTTGAAATTATTGATATTCAAACAATAAAAGAACTTTAATTAATATTCCTCATATTGACCAAGTAATCTAAAATAAAAATATTACAAATGTTAAAAAGTATCTCTATTTCCCATTCGTAGAATTGGAATACCTTGCATCAAAAATGATTTAAAATTGCGATGTGAAGTGAAATGTGTGACCTTCCATAGCTCATCATCTGATACATTATTGAACAATGTTTATCAGATATTTCATTTACAAATGTACCAATTGAATCCGAAAATTTTTTGGATATAAAAATGAATATACTTCATCTGATGTACTAAATAATTCAGAGGCTTCCCCAACTATGATCATTTAATTTTCATTATATATTTGGAATCAGAACATGTGTTTTTAATATTATTTAGAAAACAGTATAAAATAATAATAATGATTAACAAATCTAAAAAAAATCGTAATCTGAATATTACTGTTCCACACATAATGATTCCCATACATGAAACTCTATAATCATTCTTAAAGATGAATAATAATTTTTAAAAAAAATAACTTTAAAATAAACTCCTTCCCAATAAAAACCACATGTTATAATTATCTACAGGGCCATCAAATTGGTACTGGAAATTGTGGATTCAAACAGGTAGGTATAATCTGGTATGGAGACATAAGGGAATTACTGATTCATGGTAAAAATATGAAATAATTGATGTGGGACAGGAGGAGGGGGATCTCTGTAATATATGAAATCAAATAAAATGATTCATATTCCAAAATGATCTGACAGGTGAGATTTTATCCCTTTCATTTACTGGTTGTGATATTTCCAAGAGAAAAATAGTAAAATAATCAAATATCTTGTGTTTTTATTAAAAATTTAATTATTCATTGTGAATATGGTTGAATAATAATATACTTAACATTAAGATAATAGAATATAAGAATTGAAAATAATCATAATGAAATGGTGTTAATGTATAAAGGGAATGAATAAATCCTTTTGGAGGGAAATTATAGGAATGATAATTTGTTCATACTGTTTTTATAAAATAAATTTCTGAGAAAAAATTATTACAATGAAATGAAAAGAAAAATTGAATATTATTGAATGAAAAAATGAAATAATAAAACTTATAATTGTTATTTTAAAACAATCTCATGTTTTATAACATTTGAAAATATTATTTAAAAGAAACTCAAATAAGATACATTTTCAAATCTGATTTTAAATAAACATAAATTCGATAAATTTAAATGAAATCATAAATATTAAAAAAAATTAATGAAAACATTAATATGACAAACTATAAATAAAAACTCCAATAGAATAAATTTAATTGATAACTTTAATATGATAAATTTTCAATGAAAACATGATTTTTGAAAAATTAGAGAAATTTTTAAATGAAAATTAAAAAATACATCCTTTGAGAAAGAGTAAATTAATGTTTGGAGATGAGTAAAAAATAAGTACATAATAAAGACTAATTTACATTAACCATTCCTTGGTTTTTTTGGTATATTAAAATCCTTCTAAAGGTAATAGTTTTGTAAAAATATCAACGTGTTCTTTTGGAATTCAAATAATTTTTAAAATGATATTTATTTTTTGTATGTGATACCTAAGAAAAAGACCCCTAATATATTTATTTTACATGAGAGTGGATTCGAAGAGTTTTTACTTAACTCAATTTCACACATTTTATCATATTATCATTGAGTTTTATTAAATCTCATTCTATAATTTGTGAGTGTGTGATGTATCCACAAAAGTTGAGAACAATAACGTCTAGATTCCACATATTTGTCTTCGAGAGTGAAATGTGATTGTATATGTGATTTATTACAAGTCCAAGAATCTAATTAATATCCTAAGAAATTAAAATTCATAGAAGTAAATTTTCAATCCATTCCACAATCATAAAAAACTATATCTAGAAACAAATTTAATTCCAATTCATTTACATAAGAATAGTAATTTCAAATATCCATAGTTACCTTTAAATAATGAAAAAT
This sequence comes from Viscum album, assembly GCA_963277665.1. Lineage (NCBI taxonomy): Eukaryota > Viridiplantae > Streptophyta > Magnoliopsida > Santalales > Viscaceae > Viscum > Viscum album. Next base: position 1,310,775,558 of record OY728126.1, on the reverse strand, counting down.
TCCATTAAATAATTTTTAAAGGGGTTATATAGGATTTTCATAATACCTTTCACATAATAAAATATAAAACATTAACTCCTGATGACTAGATTCTATATATAGTAAACTTTCTATCATACCTCTAAAAATTGTTTAATAAACTTTATTCTTAGCATCATCAATATCATGTTTATTTGAGGTACTGACTGTGGTGCTAAAAATTTTAGTATTGACCTATAAATTTTTAATAGGCTCGGGTTTGGCCCTCTTGGACATTGAAATATTTCTATTAATTTTCCCAGAGCTAAGTGATGAGACATCATGTGATTCCATGACCCTGTGTGCCTAGAAATTTTTTTATAAATAATATTAAGTATTTTTATACTCTACACATTGATGAAATGGGTTATTCTTCAAACTATATCTTGGATAAGAATAATGAGGCCACGGTTGTATTTGGAATGTGTCGTTTACCCTTGGTTGTGAATATGATTTTTAGGCGTATACATTCTGTAGAAAAGGTTATTAAGGATGTTTTCGTAAATAAATTAAACAAATTTCTTTTGGATGCTTGAATAAATAAAATCGGAAAGGTTTCTCAGATAGGGGTTCTACGATCATGGTTGATTCATGATTTTTTTTACCTTAGGCGCGACATAAACATTGTCAGAATCATGTGTTAGATCAGAGGTGAGTCAGGTTGGGGTGTTAACCAATTATTTGTTTTAATTAAAAATAAAAATTAATACTCATCTTCTCTCCCTTCCCATTTATGTGCACATAGAGACACAACCCTATCTCCAACAATGAACGTACCATGGTGAAGCTGCCATCGGTCATTTTCAGTGCTAATCATCACCAAATCCAGAATCAATGTGTCACATGCAACTTTATAAATCGAATTCATCAGTATTTTTCTTACATGTTAGTATTTTTTTGTTTTGATCTTGTTTTCCCTTGTTTATGCTATGTTTTTTGTTCAAATATTTATCAATGAAGTGTATATTTTGACACACGGTTTTTGAAACTACTCTTAGATCACGTTTTGACCACCAGAGTGGTCTCGGTGGTTTGCAGAAGTTCCAGTGGAACTCTGACAATAGTCCGACCACATATGAAGGATGAATAGTATATTCTGGTGCCACGGATGGTAGTGTACAATTCCAGAGGTTGTGGTCACAAGGATTCTTCGTGGTGGTGTCCATAGTATGATGTGGCTGGGTCGTGGTCTGTGAGCTAGCGTGATAAAGCCGGCCTAAGTAGGCCGGTCTAGCCAGAATGGGCCTACAGTATGTAAACCTCCATAACTCCTAATCCATGAGACTGTTTTAACTTTTTTTTTGTAATCATGACCCTTTCTATGATTAATAGGTTTTTATGTTGATTTGAGGAACATTTATTGTGGGATTGTGGCTCATTGAAATGAAACATCAAATTTTAACAAATATAATATGATTATTATAATTTGGAGAATCTTGTATCAAATGTGTATCTTGCGTCTGATGTCCTTTCGATGCACCATCAGTGGAATTAAGACCCTAATTTTAATGAAGATGATTCCATATAGATTTAATGTGATTAAATCATTCTCAAGTTATAGGCATTATGAGGTCCCGATTTGGGCATCTATGGTGAAATATGAATTTTTCATCGCTTATCAATTATGGGAGATTAAACAGCTTGACCTACATGTTAGTCTGTGTAAAATGCGATGGTGGACACGGTTTGGGACTATGTTATTTGGTGTTTGGTATGTTTTTTTGTAGTTTTCTTTGGTTAGTGATTCATTTAACAATAGGTTTGAAGTGGGACCCCTTGGTCCCTATTTGTGATGTCTCGATCAGCTGGGTTGAGTGCGTCCCCATGGTTACTTCAAAATGAATATTTTTGTATCAAATGCCATTTACCATAGTATGAAATCTCTTCAGCTACAACAAGGGTTTTTATTATCATATCCCCTTCATCAGACTGTGGCCTAACTTTGGTTGTTTTCCATATGTACAACACAGACAAGTTACCACTTTCGGATGTGAGTTGTCTAAATCCTCTTCAATAGTAAAATCAGTGGATTTGGAACATGTGTCGCCCCGAGATGCCCTGTGTGATCCACACATCCCTTCATGTTTTTCCTGGGTGTGTATTTTTTGTTAGAATGACCAGTATTTACCCAAGTGATGATCCTCTACATATGACATTCTAGTGGGGAACAGATCATCCATTGAGCTCATGGTGAAGACTTCTTATATATGTATCGATATGTTTTTTTCATTATGTTTCTATTATGATGTTTTCATCCATGGATTTCTCAGAATCGGTGTGACCAAATCTATATGGAAATTGATCCTCTTCTAGGTGAGCTATTCCAGATTTTTGTTATTGAGACATACCCTTTTTTTTTGTTTGATGTTCGAGCTAGGATTTTAGTGTCCCCCAGCTGACCCAAGGTGGGATCCCCTATAAGGGGATTTGTGGGTTGGTTTATTCCATGGGTGACTTGTTCTATGTTGTAGTACATCATAAATAACCTCATGATTGGTCACCACAAGGGTTGGCCGAGAGCACTATTTGATTGTTTTATCAATGGAGTGGCACCTCTCAGCAGAGTTTCAACTAGGAAGGTTAGTTTGTCTCATAAACATTTATCTTTTGATTCTTTCCCCCATTCATTTTGTGAGATATCGGGGATGACATGGATATTGTTGTTGTAAATAAGGGTGATACCTCATGAAAAGTTGTGAGTATTGTGTTTAAACATTGATTTGTTTAGCATGGATAATATATGGTAGGGAACATGAGACCTGGAACTGATTATAGTTAGGTTTTGTTCTATGAATCTTTATGGCATGTGTCCTTTCATTGATATTCCAGTGACGTCAAGCTGAATAGTTGTGATCAGCTAAGGATGTTCTTGAGATAGAGTTTCTTTGTTTTTTGGGTTTTCTCTGGAAAGAATGAGTGGGATAATGCCTTTTAGTTTCTCCTTTTTTTGGGGTTCTTTGGGAGCCTACTAAGTGTATTTGTACTCACCACAGGACAGGCTTTACCAAAACATGTTTTTTTCTTGTGAAAACTGCAATCCTTTCAACGGAGTCCTAGGAGGACTCAAAATAGTTAGAGCTTAGTGATCAAGATTAATAAGGGTCTTTACCAGTGCTAGACTAAGGATCTTTCTATTAGTTTCATTTTTTATTGATCCCATCCTTCATAGCAGGTTAGATGCTTCTTTATTTTTCTTTTATTGGACAATTATTTTCCATTTTTTAAATTTTTATTTACTCTGGTTAATAATAGATGCATCCATTCATTACTTTTTAGTTATTATATATACATGTACACTGTATAATGAAGGTCTATGTCAGTGCTTTTATATAGGTACCTTAGGCTAGGGAATCCCATGTGGGTGATAGCCTACTTAACACTAGTCACCAACTCATGTCATATTGGATTGGGAATGGGGAGTCATTGTTCAAGACCCATATGGTCGGGTCATGATGGAGTGTTATTAGACAAGGTTCCCCATAAGGGGACACATATCGTAGTTGGTCTAGATATTAGTTTGGTTTGGGATTCGTATTGGTACTGTTTGAATGTTACAAGTAAGTCCTTCAAGACAGGGAATCCAGTGTTGGTGTGGCAGCCAACATATCCATTCTCCTAGACTCTAATTACCTATAGTTAAACTACAGACATTGGGACACTGATCGTAGGGATATAATGGTACACACATAATATAATAATGGGTTTTGAGTTTCAATTTTCTTTATGATGTTATCTCCCCAAATATACCTGTTGACCATGGTATATCTTGGATTTGATTCAGGAGTTTTTCACGATGTTGGGTTTTGATGTTTCCACAGAAGGTTTTGGTGTTCGATCTAATAAGTGATGCAGTATCTTTGTATGGGACTAGTCACATGTCATGTTCTTCTTTGGTTGTATATCTCATTGAGGAACCACCCATCAAGCAACGTCTTAACACACCTCTATGGGTTTAAGTGGATATAGCCTATCAGACTGATCCATGGATGGCCCTATTGGTGTTGGATGACAATGCGTTGGGGACTCATGAGTACAAAGATATTCTGATAAATATTTCTTATGTGTTCTTTATCATGAGGGATAGGTAGTTAGCACCTGTACAGTGTAATTGGCATTGTTTTTTTCATCAGTAGCCCAGGACCAAACTCAGGAACATGGGTTTGAGAGTCAAGAACCAGGCCTCGGTTCTGGTCAGTAGTAGGAGAGGATCTTCTATAATTGCAATGACTGAGGAATCATACCATAGATTTTCAGACCCACCATACCGGTGAGAGGGAGAAAGACAACATACCTCCTTGGTAGAGGCAGCATTTCAAGCACATAGGTCCTCAGGACGGCAGATGTGGTAGAGGAGTGGGTGCTGCAGTAGGAGATGCAAGTAGTTATGATTATCCACCAACACCACCCAAGGTGGTGCATGCTGGGATTTTGGAGTTGGGAGATATGGATGAAGGAAACAATATGCCATTGACCCAGAGGCCCTGAAGATGGTTTGTGGTATGCTCGGTGTATTTTCTAGTTTCTTCACTAGTTTTGTTGGAATGTTTTATGATGTCTTCTTACCTTTCCGTTTCATGCTTGATTTTTTCTTAGGGTATTGGTAAGACCATGTGTTGGTGTTGTCCAACATGCATTGAATTCGTGAGAAACAAGGATCCTTCGCCCACTGAGACATGTTATTATGATGCGATTAAAATGGTTCGGGTGAGTCTGTGCTGCCCAATGTGTACAATGTATACATTTTTTGGATGAGTCCCTCTAATAGTTTTGTTATTTACTAATGAAAATTTTAAAATAAATTTAATCTGTTTAGTGTTTCTAAAATAATTAATTTTTCAAGGTGAATATGACTTACAAATAATATGAAAGACCTAAAAATAACAATATATAGTAATGAAAATAAATTTAATGAACTAATGTAAAAGTACAAAAAGAATGAATAGTGCAATTTAGAGAGAAATTATAGGTTTTATCATTTGTTCATATTGTTTTTTATAATAAAATTTTGAGAAAAAACTATTACAAATAATTTAAATTAAAACATGAATATTTTTTAATGAAAACATGAAATAATAAAACATTAATTTTTTTTAAAAAAAAAATCCTCAATTTGATAAATTTTTGAAATATGATTAAAATGAAACTCAAATACAATACATTTTCAAATCTAATATTCAACAAATATGAATATGATAAATTTAAAAGAAATAATGAATGTGATAAAAATTTAAATTTATAATTGAATATGATTTAATTTAAATAAAAACTCAAATATGTTAAATTTAAATGAAAAATTGAATTCGATAAATTTTCAAATGAAACATGATTTTTAAAAAAAATTGGTTAAAAAAATTTATATATAATATTCATATGATAAAGTGTATATTACTGTTATGATATGGGTAAACTAGATGTAGATATGAATGAATAAATTACATTAATCATTCATAGCTCTTATTATTGTATTTAAGTTCATGGTTTTCTAAAAATATCTTATTGTTGTTTTGGCATTATGATAAATTGTAAAATGATAAATCATTTTATTGTGTGATCCTTATGAAATAGATTCATAATATATTTATATTACAAGAGAGTGGTGTGAAGTATTTCTACTTACATTAATAGACTATTTTTGTCACATTTTATTTGAGTTTTATTAAAACAAATTCCATAATCAGTGAGTGTGTGTTGTACCCACAACAATTGAGCACAATAGCTTCTATCTACCACATATTTGGATTGAAGTGCATAATGTGATACTAATGTTATTTCATACATGTACAAAAATCTATTGAATATTATATGAAATGAAAAGTCCTATAAGTACTTTTTAAATCCACTCTAAAAACACAAATGTTCGTATTTGAAAAAAATAATTCAAAATCTTATATAGAAGAATATTAATGTCCTATATCTATACTTCCATTTTCATAATATAAAATCCCATTAAATAATTTTTATTGGGATTACATTGGATTTCCCAGATACCATGCACTTATGATTACAAAAAAACATTAACTATGGATGACTAGATGTTATGTAGAGTAAACTTCCTACCATACAACTAAAAATAGTTTAATCAACAAGTTTCTAAACATCATAAATATCGTGTTTGTTTGAGGTTCCTATTTCATTGAAAAAAAATTAGTATTAACTAATTAATCCTATATAGACTTGGGTTTGACCCTCTTAGAATTTGGAATATTTCTATTAATATTTCTGGAGCTTGGTACTGAGACAGCATGTCAGTTTGTGGCCCTATGTTCCTAGAATATATATTATAACATTTATTTAGTATTTTTTACTATACACATGGAGAAAATAGTTTATATATCAATTCGTATATTCGATCAGAATGTTGTGGCCATGATTTTTTCTAGAGAGTTACGTTTACCCTAGGTGGGGTTTTTGTTCTATAGTCATTCACCTTCTATGGAAAATGTTATTAAGGGAATTTCTATAAATAATTTATTTTATTTTATTTTTGTATTTTGGATGGAATAAAATAAGAACAGAGACTAGGATCATTTTATTAATAGCGTGTTTGATTCTAAAAAGATGTGTTTACATTAAGAAAAACCTAATCATTGTTAGTGTTTGGTGTCGTGTCAGAGGTGAGTCAGATCAGGTTGTTAAGCTGGTATTTGTTTTACTATAAATTAAAAAAAATAATCACCACCATATCCCCTTGGTTTTCATGTAGAGACATATCCCTATTTCCCTATGATGAAAAAACTAAGGGGGAGCCACTAAGAGTTTTTTCGGTGATGATAGTCTGTAGATCAAGAATCAGCACATCACATGCCTCATTCTTCACCATAAGCATCTGTGTATCGCTTGTGTGGTAGGTTTTTTGAGTTTTGATATTATTATTTAAATTTTATGCTATTTTACTGTTCAAATCATCATCATGTATGTGTATATTGGGACTTGAGGTTTCTGAACGGGTCTCAGATTGAGTTTTTCACCACCAGAGTTGTTTTGATAGTCTGTGAATGTTACAGCGGTGCTCCTGGTATAATCCAGCCATGGAAGGAGGTGGCACAACAGATTATCATGCAGGAGTGGTGGTTTTCTGATTCCAATGGTGGTTGACACAAGGAGTCATTGTGTAATTGCCTATAGTGGATGTGTGGTTGGGCCATGGGTTGCAGGTTGGTGCGATTAGGCCAGCCAGAGCGGACCGGTCTATCCAGAATGGGTCGAGGTTTTGTAAACCCCTGTAACTCCTAAACGAGGAGCCAGTTTTACATGTATTATGTAGAAACATGACCTTTTATTTGAGGAATAAATTTTAAAGATGATTTTAGGATCTTTTTTTATGGGCATGAGGATTAGTGACATAAGAGGTCCAATTTTTGTAATTATAATATAATTATTATTATGTGGTGAGTGTGGTATCAAACAAACCTCCATCATCTGATTTCATTTTGACCCGATTTCAATGAAATTGAGACCCTGATTTTAATGTGGATGTTTCATGATGGATTTATAGTGTTTGTATCAAACTCATGGTGTAAGCCTCATGAGGCCCCAATTTGGGCTTCAGTGGTGAAAATTGAATTTTACACTAGATATCTTTTTTATGCAATTAAATATCCTAACTGGCTTGTTATTCTACATCAAAGGCAATGGAGTACATTTATTGGGCCTAAGTGATGCGGAGTTTGGCCTATTTTTTGTGGGTATCTTGGGTTAGTGTCTCCTATAACAATGAGGTTGAGTGGGCCCCTGTTGTACCTATTTGTGACATTGTGATCAGATGAGTTGAGTGGGTACCCATGGCACTTTCATTATGTGGGTTTTTGGTATCACATTCCCTTCACCATACTATAACCCATATTTAACTACAACTAGGGTTTTGGGTATAACATCCCATTCCCCAGATTGTAACCTCCCTTGGAAGCTTTTCATATGAGCATCATAGATCCTTTCATTCTTTTTGATGTGAGTACTCCCAATCCTCATCAACAAAAAAACACCATATATTTGGTTTACATTTCCCTCTGAGAGGCTTGGTGTGATCCTCACTTCTCTTTGGATCTTCCTTATTTGGGTTTTTGGTGTTGGCAGGACCAATATTTTCCAAACACTGATCCTCTACATATGATGTTTCAATAGGGTACAAAACCCCCATTGAGACCTCGGTGAATAATCCTTATATGTGTATCAATATCTATTTCTCCCTTATGAAATATATCATAATGTTTTCCATGATGAAGTTCTCGAAATTGGTGTGACCAACTCTATATGGACATTGATCCTATTCTAGGTGAGTTTTCCCAGATATGGGTTGTTCCACAATACCCCTTTTTCCTTATGATGTTAGAGTGAGGGACTTAATGTCCCAAAAATAGACCCTTTGTGTGATCTCATACCCCAAAAGTTTGTGGTAGGTTTAAACCCTTTGTGATTTCTTATGTGACGTAGTCCGTCAAACATTCCCTCATAGTTGGTAACCATTACGGTTGTTTGGGCATGCCATTTTTTCATTATTTCAATGGAGTGGAATCTCTTGGTGGATTTCAATTTTGGAAAGTTAGGTTGGCTCATCATCTTAGAGATTTTGAATGCTTCCCCCTTTTATTATGTGTGTTATTGGGGAAGGGTTGACACTTGTTGATGTCAATGAGTTTGTAACCCCATGATACTATTGTGAGTGATATTTTAGAACCTCGAGTCGTTTAGCATGGATAGTCTATGGTCTGGACCATGAGACATGGAGCTTAGTATATTTGTGTTTCATGTTAGGAGTCTCCATGGAATGTGTCCTTTCATTGACATGCCAGGGATGTCTATCAGACTAGTCATGTTCTGCTAAGGAAGCTATCGAGATGGTGTTTCTCTCTTATTTTGGCTCCCTCTAGCTGAACTGAGTGGGTTTATACCTTTTAGTTTTTCCTTTTACATTGGGGTTCTTTGGGGACCTACTGAGTGTCTTTATACTCACCCTAGCAAGGGCATTCCCCACCCTTGTTCTTTGTCCTTTGCAAATTTCAGGCCTTTCAATGAAGTCCTAGGATGACTTAGAGTAGCTGAAGATTTGGGGTCTATATTATTATGGTGTTTACTAGATTAGAACTGAGTATATTAATAGTAGTTTATTTTTTAGAAATCCTATAATTCTATGTAGGTAGGAAGCTCTTCAGTTTTATTTTATTGACCTTTTATTTTCCATTTTCATAATTTTTCTATACTCTAATTTGGAATAGATGTATGCATACACTACTTTTTAGTTTATATATATATATATATATCTATAATTTTTCATAGATGTGTATTTATGTATGTGGGTACAAGTACCATAGGCTAAGGCATCCCATGTCTGTGATAGCCTACTCGACACTAGGAGTTATCCCATATCCTATAAGATCGGGCCTAGGGGTCGCTACATGAGCCCCATTTTGTGGGGAATGACAGAGTTGTATTAGATGAGGTTCCACCACTGATAACTTAGAGTGTAGTTGGTATATCTATGAACATGGTTTGGTTTTGATAGAATTAGTTTTAAATTGTTTTGAGTATGAATTTTAGGCTAGGGACTCCAGTGTTGGTGTGGCTGTTGACATATTCATTCTCCCAGAATTGCATAACCTACCTTTCAACTCAGGACTCTAGGACATCAGTCGCAGGTAATATAATGGACAATTCATTATATAGGACTGGGTTTTGGGTTCCACTATCCTTCTTGAGTACAATCCTCAGATATAATTTTTGAAGGTGGTACATCTTGTATTTTTTCCATATTTTTTCATGATAACAGATATTTATGTTTCCACAGGAGGATTTCATATAAGACCCAATGAGTTATTATGTTTTTCTATAGAGGCCTATTCATGATGCATGTTCTTCTTTGGTTTTATAGCTGGTGAATCCACCACCCATCAAGCTGTGTGTCAACCCAGCTCTAGGGGTTTAGGTGGATGCATCCTATCCAATATAGTTATGGATAGATCTTTTGGTGTTGAACAACAATGTACTGGAGTTGTGTGCATACCATGAGATTAAGATAAATATTTCTCCTACAGTACTTGTTGAGTTGTACATGTAGTTATCAACTATATATCACAGGAGGCACATTTGTTTTCAATGTAAACCCAAGACCAGACACATGCACATAGATATGGGAGGCTTGAACCAGGCCATGGTTCTAGTCAAAAGTAGGAGAGGAGCTCTTATGATTTTGAAAGCCTAGGAAATCATAAAATATATTCTCTAACCTTAAATAATTATAATAGAGAGACGGTCTATAGACCACATTGGGATAAGAATAATTTCAAGAAGAGGCAACCGTAGGGCAGCAGACATGGAATATGATTGGGTATAGAAGCATGAGGTGGATGGAAGTATGAGATTCCACCAACACCACTCATGCTGGTCCATGTTATGCTCATATAGATATAATATGGTGATGAGGTAAAAGTTAGGCCATAGAGATCATTGACTTGGAGGCCCCGTGGATGGATTGGGGTATTCTCTATGTCTTTTCTACTTTCATCAGTAGTTTTGTTAAACAATGGGAGGAGGAATGATTCCATTTCCATTTTAATCTTCATGTTTAACCTAGGTGCCTATAGAACCTTGTATAGGTGTTTTTTTATGTGCAACAAATTAATGAAGAATTGGTATCCTTCCCCCGATCAGACACATTTTTTTGACGTGACTAATACGTTTCGGGTGATTCGATGCTGCCCGAATTTGACAATTTCTAGGTGTGGTGGTTGACTCCCTCTAACTTCTGTGCCTAAGGAGGGATTCAGTGGTTCGTTGTTTTTATGATGGGAATGTTAAGTCCCATGTTTTTTTCTTGGGTAGGAATATTTTGTTCATTTATTCCCTCGCTATTTTGGTGTCATATTTGTATATAAGTCACTTGATGAGGTCATTGTGTGGTTTTATTTGGCTTCAGACTCATGAAAATTAGTGTCTCTTTCCCCAGAAAGAAGTGTTATTAAAACAATATTCAAACCCATTTGGCTGATTTAGTGCCACCCAAAGCACATAGTATAATGGTTCAGACGATGATTCCATTTGAATTGACTGATCAATGTTTGTTATTTGGTCTTTTCATCATCTTAGAGACATGGTGTAGCGTTATACCCGATCATTGGGGGAGACCAAGTGATTGGTGTTTCACCACCCATCATAGTTCAAGAGACATGCTCCCAAATGCACGATGTCGACTAGATATGAGATGGACTTGGGTGTGGGATTATGTTCCCCGGAGTGTGTGATCATTAGAAGTGTTAAAACCCTTGTTCTCTTTGTTGTGTATTTTTGGTGAGCTCGCTAGCGTGGGATTACTAGGCAAGAGCTTGTGTTCCTTCCCATGTTCCATGGCTTTATCTTTCTAGGGATTAATGTATTAATGTGGGGAGTATCTAGAGACTTGTTTATGGCCTTCCCATACATTGGAATATTTATAAGAATATTTCAGATCAAGGAACTGAGACGGAATGTGATTTCATTGGCTTGGTGTATGTAAGAACATGAATCTTTTTTTCAGGTATGGATCAGGTTTTAGGTGTTTTTGAGAAAAGGGGAGTTTTTGAAAAAATTTAAAAGTACTTGTCATGTACTAGGTTGTAGTGGGTTGCCATGTGTTGGACATGTATCATCATAGACACAACCTTGTGGGGTGAACTGAAGACCGCCTAATGTGGGGACAGTTTGAGGCATGTACACGACATTTTCATTGAATGAACATGCCATATACTTTTTCTTTTATTTGATTAAATAAACCGGGGTCAAGTCTAATATTTGTATTCATCTCTTTCTGGCCTCGGTTCATCCAGAAGAGACTATGATTAACAAATCTTCTCTGAACCACTGGTTTTCTATCCAAGGTCATATTCAAACTCTGGCGGGTGCATTGGAATCCCACTGGTGAGTCCTTCCTCCGTGTTGAATCTCTCCTCTTAATTTCTCTCCTCTCTTGAGTTCTTCAAGGTTGATCATTTTTGACATTTTTGTGGATATAAGATTTTCTAGGCCAATTCAGGGGTTATGGTTCATGATTAATCATAGTACAACGTTGAGGTAGGTGTTTTGTTGCCTTCCGCTCTTTTTCCTTGGGTTTTATAAGACAATGTTCTGATTACCCATGTTTCGGGTAATTTGAGTTAAGGAAATTAAACCCAGTTTAATCTTCCATAGATTGATTGATGGATTAAAACTTGTTGTTGTGTTATAATGGGAAATTTCATGTTTGAGGAACACACCATGTGTGAGATTCCATGTTTAAATGTTTATGGCCATTTGGTCCAGGTTTCATATGAGGCACACCTAGTTTCATGGACTTACTTAATAAGAGGACATTGTTTAACTTCTAATTCTTTTTAAATTCTTGTGATATGCATTAAAATTACATATCCATGTATTAGTTGAGATTAATTTGGTCATTATGATATCACTTAACAACTATTTGAATACACAGGGTTGTGATAACATGGTGTAGTTATTCCATAGGGGGAATTGACATTCAGTTCTTCTTTAGATTGTATGTTATATTTCATACTATGAGAATAGAGGGGGGATTTGTGTTGAATGCTCTCTTAGTGTGTATATATTTTACATTATGAGACGAAAAAGGGTGAATTGAACATGTGTGATTCCCCAGATAGTTTGTAGTTATACTTGAAATACCATAGGGGGAATTGGTGGTGAGTGATTTCTCATAGTGTCTTTGCCTTTTATTTTATTATTTCTCCTGAGGGGTTAAACTATGTGAGCTAAGAAGAGGTTTAATATAAATATTTAATGTTGTTATGTGTGTGATAAGCCAATGATCAAGATTTGATTCAGTCATGATAGGTAGTCTTCTGAGATACTTGTTACTGATAATTTAGTAAATGATGAATAAAAAATGAAAATGAATGTAAATAGAAATTGTAGGATTTTGTTGGTTTTATTTACTCCTAGTTTCTTTGTTGCATTCCATTATCACCTGCTATATGTACTCACTAATAGTTAGGAAAAGAAATTTTGGTGGTTTCCAATTGTGATTCAACTCATGGAATGATTGGGTAATGATTTCTAGAAACAAAAATATTATATGGTTGCAGGTATAGATAAGGTAAAACCCCCATCATTATCAGCTACCTGATTAGTAGGGAGTTGGAGAGCATGGGAAAATTGTAAGGCTTGGTTTGTAGCTATAATTTATTTTTTGCATTCATAACAGGATGTATTACTGTATTTCCCACATTGTGACTTGTTTGGCTATTTTACTAGACATATGTGACATGTGTCATTTATATGTGTTCTCTAGTTATTTATTTACATTCACTCTTCAACTGTTTACTTTTTTATATGGATTTTCCTCTGTCACTATTTATTATTTGTCATTACGAGGTGCATACTCTACCAATGAGGTAATATTTTCCCCTCTATCACACAAAAGTACCTCTCTACAAGTCGTTAGCCTCTAGATTTTTAAAAAATGTGCTTGAGGGCTTGTTAAAAACTAGCTATAGGGAACCTTTGGGCAGCACCCACAACTGGGATGGTAAAAAGTGGTATCATAGGTGGTTTTTCATTTCTTCTTTTTCTTACTGTTTGGAGCCTATAGAGTGTGATGGGAAGGAATAGTTAGTTGGTAATAATTCGTGCTAAGGAGTAACTAACCCGTGTACTTGGAACAACCAATATACCATGAATATTATAATTTTCTAGTTTTCAATTATTAAAGTTGATTTGATCTCACTGTTGGGTGATACACATGTTTTGTGTTGTTATGATTTATATCATTGAGGCTCTAGTTCTGTTGAAACCCAATGAGATGAGGGTATGACATCACATGCTTTATTTAGAAACTTGATAAGGAGAACATGTCATGAATTATTTTCATTCCATTTAAGGTGCATTTCTGATTACATGCTAATGTGGTAGATGTTGTTCTAGATATGCATGTTGGTGTGATAGATGCCATGAAAAAATACCTACTATTTTGATATAGTATTTAATATGAGAACTTTTGTTCGAATGGACACCAAACTATGGTCCCTAAGGTGTTATGGGATCTCTTGAATCAGAATTTTGTGGATCATGTATGAACTTTAGTTGAATTTTTTCAAGTTATTATATGAATATGGATTCCAAACATTGATTCCTGGGAGTATGGGATCTCACGGGTCAAAATTTGTCATTCCATGTATAAAATTTTACGTTTTAAGGGTTCCGTAGATGATTTTGTGGTATACTGTCTAGAAAACCAGACAACACAGTGTGTGGTATTGTGAACACAATCCATGTGTTCTTATGTTTGGGAAGAAAAAACTTTTCTTATGTATACAGCGTGTACTATATGTACACGTCATGTTGTCCTTAACTGTGTGACTGACTGTGTGAGTAGAGAAACGAGGTTGGGAAAAGCTTTGTGGAACATTCCTTATACTTGGAGTACAGGCTGTATTGTAGGGACCATGTATTCGGTTGTGTGACTAATGACATAGGTGGATGAAACATAGGATTTACATGTCACTTCATATTCATACATGTTATGTATTTTCGACGGTGTCTTTGTCTGTGTGACTAATGAACCAAGTGGTTAGAAAATAAGGGGTATATGTTGTGCTTAGGGTGACCACATCGTGTAGTGTTACCCAGGATCGAAATGTGTGTTTAGATGTGAAGAGGAACTCAAAAAGGGGGAATGATTCAAGTATATGTCATTCCTCAAAGATAACACGCCATGTGTATGGGTTATGATGACTATGGTTGGTAGTAGAACACTCCCATATAAAGGCTTAAGGAAACACACCTTTTTGAGTACATACATGACATTTTGCCCTATTTTGAAAAAAAAATTAACGATTTTATTTATTTGTTCCATTTTTCACTTCTAAATTGTTGTTTCTTTAATCTTAAATTGAGGAGTGTGCTTGATCTTGTAGATTCATGCCACCATGACATCCTCTGGTTGAATTCCATGTTCGAGGTGATGATCGGACTCTGGAAACTACAGACCAAGGACAAACATCATTCCCTCATGTCATGACCATTGTGGAACTATCTGTCATTCTGGTTACAGGTGCCGATGCATAGTTCCGAGAAAGATTCATGATGATGATGTTATCTTTGTATGGAGAACCATAACCTTCCCCGTCTATGGAAGAATTGATGTAGGTTTTTCAGCAGCAACATCCCCCCACATTCTTAGGGGATGGAGGAACTCAGGCTGTAGGTTCATGATTGGAATCCATGTATTTTATCATCAAGCATCTCGGGGCACTTCTATAGATTATGGTGAAGCTCTTTGTGTACATGCTACATGATTTCGCTAAGAGATGGTGGGATTTGATTTCACAGGCGGGACACTAGTGAGTTATTACATGGGATGATTTCCAGCATAACTTTTATGACTTCTTCTACATTGAGACCTTGAGGTCCGACTGAGCCTAAGAGTACATGAGTTTGGAGTAAGGTAGTCTCTCATTCATGGAGTATTCATCTCTCTTCAATTAACTACAGCGCTTCACACCCATTCTTGGTGGTGATGAGTTATTTCTAGAAAGGATTTATTAGAACTGTCTCTGGCATGACATCCAATCTCGGGTGAACATCTTCAAGTTGACTTCCATATCCTCTATAGTCAACTAGATACTGATCATTGAGTGAAATCTAGGGGATTATGGAACTGTGGGCTGTAGAGGATCTACACCCAAATTTGGTACTCTTCAACTTATAGTAGGAAAAGTGGAGGGAGTCTATGTGTAGATATTCGAGTAGGAGGTATTTTCATTATAATATCTTGGTGGTGTTCTACCAGTGCGAGAAGGGTTTACATAAGATACCTTAGTGACTGAGAGTACTAGTTGATTTACAATCTGGTGGAAATATGGGACATCTTCAGCATTTCTGAAATTCCCTCCTTCCAGAAGCGACTAAGGGAAGTTGTGTTTAGACTCCTCATACAGGAGTTGGACCCCCAGTTCTAAATCAAACTGCGAGATAATGTTTTTTAGGGTGATCAGGCCAAGGTGGTGCTCATGGACGTAGTGGTCAGACAAAGGGTTTTCGACAACATTAGGGTGGATCCACTTAGGGATCTCAGATAGCTTTCTAGGGCCGTGTCGTGAGTCTGACTTTTGAAATGGAGTAGATCTAACAATAGTAGGATTTCAGAACCACTATAGTTAGAGGTATGATTTTGGTTGCCTCATTTTCGTATTATTCTTTTTTGGATATAGGGGCATCCCATAACATTATATATATACCTTTTTTGGAGGATCTTGTGCGTAAATTTTCCAATATCATGACGATGGACACTTCGTTTGGGATTATAACAGCTAGTGTATTTCAGTTCAAGGAGTTCCCTCGTGAGTATGGTGGGTGTCAATTTTTATGGGACCTTTATGTCTTATATATTATAGGATATGACATCATATTCATAATGGATAGGTTAGTTCCCTTCTAGGTTGTTGTCGATTTATTTCTTTATAGGGTGATTTTCACGTCAACATATGGAAGATTGTTTCTACATAAGAGATAATGGGATGTCCAGGAGAGCAGAACTAGACCTGATCATATTGGGTTGAGAGGTGCTATATCCCATATTTCTAGTATGTACATAGATGACCACAAGACTTCCTAGATGTACATTCCTCCAATGGTTGATCTTTTTATGGAAATCTTTCGAGATAACATTCTAGGTTTTCCTACTAAGAGAGGGGTCGAATTTTATACTAAGCTTGTGATTGGGGAACAAATGGTCACAAATCCTATTTATAGGATGGATACACTATAGTTACAAAAGATCAAGAAATAGTTAGAGAAGTTACAGTAATAGATTTTCATTTGACCTAGTACTTCTCCTTGGGGTTTGCCTATCCGTTTCTAGAAGAAGTTTGATGGTATCCTCAGTCATTGCGTGGATTATTGGAACTTGAACTAGTTTACGATTAAGAACCGATATCCCTTTCAAAGGATTGATGATTTCTTTGATCGAATTTGAAAAGTCCGGGTGTTCTCGATGATTGAATTGAAATCCATTTGTCATCAGTTGTGCGTTATACCATCAGATATACCTCTTACAACCTTTTGGATCATGTTTGGTCTGTACGAGAATGTGTTTATGTTTTTTGGTCTCATGAAAACGTTGGATGTTTTCATGGAATTGATGAACTAAGTGTTTCATTATTACATGGATTGTTTTTTGGTGGTCTTCATGGATGATGTCTTGGTGTAAACTCACACTCAACATGACCATGCCACCAATATTGAGATTATTTTGAGTACAGTAAGGGGGAATCATTTGTATGCTAAGAAATCAATATGCCACTTTTGTATAGACATGATTCACTACTTGGGTAATGCTATCTCTATGACATGAGTTTCAGTAGAGCCATAAGAAGTGATATCAGTAGATTCCTTGGATCATCCAAATATAGACATTTATGTACAATGTTTTTTGGGACTGGATGTTCACTATGTAAGGTGTGAAGTACATGTTGACATATTCTTGTGAGTCAGCCTTTCAGTAGATAAAAAGAAGGTTGACTTCAGCATTGATACTTATTTTTCAAGATATGTGAAAGATTTACATCTTATAGTATGTTGCATCAGGTATCATAATGGGTGTAGTGGTTACACATGGGGAAGGCATTGTCGCATACCGATCTCCCTAGTTAAGGATACATGAGAGTAATTACCCAATGCATGATCTCGAGTTAGCAACAGTTGTGCATAATTTACAATATTAGAGACACTAACTTTTTGGAGTAAATTTTTTGGTGTTCACTGACCCCAGAAGTCTCAATTACATATTTACTCTGCATGATCTGAATTTGAGGCAATGAAGGTGGGTTGAGTACCTTAAGTCTGTTGACATTGAGCCTGCCTATATGCATTTGATAGGAAATGCAGTGGCTGATGAATTTAGTAGGAGGACTAAGATAGATGCAGTTCATGAGGCCATTATTGAGTAGAATCTTATGTTTTTTTATAAGATGCATTTGGAGTTTCATGACAAAAGAGGGTAGATGTTTCATTCTTCTAAAGCAGTTACCTATACTATATAGGATTGGTTGTGAATTAGGAATATATCGGACTATTAAGGCCTAGTATTGCAAGAGATTGTATCATGAAAGGACCCTACTCTTCGGTGGACCATAGGCAAGGATGAGGTCTTTCATTTTCATGGACGTGTATGAGTATCGGTAGACATATGTGAGGATTTGATGTGGGGTTTCTATTCCTCAGTTTGGGAAGTTCATACAGGTGTCACCAAGATATATCAAGATTTAATCCTTCAGTATTGGTGTCCTGGTATGAAGAGGGAAGTTACTGGTTTTTTTAATATTGTTCACTTGTCAGCAGGTGAAGGGAGACCATCGAAAACCATAATAGATTTTACAATATTAACCAATTATTGAGTATAATTGAATGATATCTTGGTATATTTTGTGAAAGGGTTATCGAGACCAACATCAAGAAATGTTGCAGTTTGGGAAGCTATCACATGGATCACCAAGGTTTCTCACTTCATACTGATCAAGGTGACCTTAATTGTTGATGTGCATGGAAGGATGTAAAATCTAGTGATTTAATGGTTTCATGAGGTTCTACGCTCTATCATTTTAGAAATAGACTACTTTTTTTACTTCTCATGCTTGGTTGGGACTATGAAGGGCTTTGGGAACACAAGTACTTCTGAGTATAACATTCCATCCCTCAAACATATGGCCCATCTGAGAACATGATTCAGGTTCTAGAGGACATTCTTCGAGCATGAATCCTATATTTTGGAGGTTCTTGGGTGAAACACATACCACTAGGGGAGTTTTCCTACAATATTATATTTTAGGAAACTACTTAGATAGAACAATATGATGCTTTGTACTATAGGCCATACCTATCAACCCTATGATGGATTGAGGTAGGAGAGACAACTATGATAGAACCTCATGTTGTATAGGAGAACCCTATGTATGCAGAGTTGACTTGAAAGAGTATGGTTACTGCATTGTCTCGATAGAAGTCTTGAATTGATCGGAGGAGACAAATTTCAGAGTTTGAGATCAGTTATCATGTTTTCTTACATTCCACACCAACGTTGGGACACAAGAAGATTGCGAGAAAAGGATATATTTAACAGCGATATGTCCATCCATTTGAGGTTTTGGGGAAAGTCATGATGATTGCCAATCAGTTAATTCTAACTTAGAGGTACCCGGAAATGCATGACGTCTTCCATGTTTCTCAGCTAGGCATTGCTTCTCAGACCCAACTCATGTTTTTATCCCGAGGAGGTTAAGTTAGATTTGTACGCAATGTTTGAGGAGCATCCTAACTGGATTATTGATTAATGATCTAAGTATCTATGTGGCTATTATGTTCATCTTGTATGGGTGTTATGGCAACACGATCGAGTGCAGGTGAGACTTGGAAGAGGCGAATAGATGTGTGAACGTAGTAGCTGGAGCTGTTCAAGGATTCTTATTCACCACCATGTTAGGAAAATTTGGGGACAAATAACATTAAGGGTGGATGTTTGTAAGAACTTGAATATTATTTCTAGTTATGGATCTTGTTTTCGGGTGTCTTTTAGAAAAGATGAGTTTTTGGAAATTTAAGAAGTACTCTCCATGTAATTGAAAGTACATATCATGTACCATGTTCCCACAGGTATCCATGTGTTGTTCATGTAGCGGGCAAGTCACAACCATGTGGGGTGACCCATAGACCGCTTAAAGAGGGGACTGATTCAGTCATGTACACAACATGTACATTAAATTAACATGTAGTGTAGTATTTATTTTATTTTGTTAAATGAATTATGGTGGAGTCTAATCATAATATTCATATTTATCTATCCTTGGTTCATCTAGCAGCAACTGAAAGTGGAAAATCATCTCAATTCCAAAATTCCTCCATAAATGGTCCGATTCGAACTCTGGTGGGAGCATTGGAATCCCACTGGTGATTCCTTCTTTCTTCTTAAATCTCATCTCCTGATTTCTCTTCCCTCTTGAGATATTCATGTTTGATTGATTTTGGATGTTTTTTAGATCTACATCATTCTAGGATAATTTAAGGTTTGGTGGTCAATATTAATCATTGTACAACTTTGATGGAGGTGGTTCGTTTCCTTTCTTTATTTTTCCATAAGTTTTATATGTAGTGTGTCGATTACCCATGTTTCGAGTATTTCTATTTAAGGTAATTAAAACCTCTATTATCATCCATTGATTTACTAATGGATTATGATTTTTTTTTCATATTATGTGAAAATGAATGTTTGAGGAACACCCCATGGGTGACATTCCATATTTAAATTTTTATGGCCGTTTGGTCTAGGTTTCCTATGGGGTAGACCTTGTTTCCATTCCTTTACTTATATGATGGAACTATTTAACATTTAATGCTTGTTAAATGATTGTGATATGAATTTTAATTGGTTATCCATGTATTGGTTGAGATATCTTTTGGCTGCATGATATCATATACAAACGATTAAATTGCACAGGTTTGTGAGAACCTGGTGTAGTTAGACCACATGGGGAAATGACGTGGAGTGCTTCCTTAGTGTTTCAGTTATATTTCACTCCACGAGACAACATGGTGGATTTATGGTGAGTGCCCCCTAAGATTTTCTATTATTTATGTTATGATAAGAAAGGGGGATTGACATTGAGTGCATCTCCAAAGAGTCTGTAGTTATTCTGGACGGATCATAAGGGGAATTGATGGTGAGTGCTTCCTAAGAGTGTAATTTCCTTTTATTCTATTATTTGGAAATTGTAGTTAGAATTTGTGATATAACTATATTGTAAATGTAAATTTATAATGTTTTGACACTTCTTCCAAGCCATAGAAAGTTTCATGTATTTTTATTTACATTTAAAATGAAGGTTTTAAATATATACATAAAAAATGTTTCATGCATTTTATTGTACATTTAAAACCATGGGGTGTTACTGAAAGAGAGTTTAATATACCATGAATCATTATTTGATGAATGAATTTGTAAAATATGGGGGAAATAAATGGAATTTAATTATATAATCTATGTAAATTGAATATTCTGGGTATTATGAGTTCTAGATTTCGTTATAGAGATAGATTAAGGGAGTTATCATTGTTTTGTTTAGTTAGAGAGGCATAATTTGATACTCATGTTCATAATAAGAATTTCAACACTAATGAAGATGATTCTTGGAGGAATAAATTGAATGAGATTCACTATTATAGTATTATAACGAATGAGTTTTTTTTAATTTTGATTAGTATAAAGAGTGGTTATTAGTGGAGTTTTATGTTATATTTTGTCTGATCATTTCTTGGATAAATAAATTTATATTATTTTTCCTTAGGTTTTTTTGAATTGAGAAACTCCTCCATGGAAGATATTAATTATTTGGGATCTAGAAGTTTGAATAGTATTATAAGAGAATTTACATGAAAAGAATTTGAAAATTTTATTCTTTCATCATTGAAAAAAATGAAATAGGAAATTATTACACTAAATAGGGTAAATTAGGTGTGATAGAGTTTGAAATATGATTCAAGGTTATTCTTCATTATTAATTTGATATTATTTTGAATGAGGTGGAACATGAGCATAATTTTGAGGAGGTCATTTATGTTGAGATTCCATAGTATGTCACCACAAAAATATTACTAATGTATAATCTATTATAATAAAATTATTAGTCAATAGATGATATTTTAGAATTTATGGTGTCTTTACAAGATAAAATCCATCATAAAATCTCAAGTAAATTATTTATGGATCGTGGTTATTGACTATTTTTCTAGTTAATGTTTTTAAAATAAGGGAGATTGAATCATAAAAGTTTTCATCATTTTTTAAGAGATTTTAATTCTTGAACAACTATCAAATGGTTTAATGTGTTTTTTATTCTTATAGAGGTCATGAAGAATAGTAAATACATTATCCAACATTCTTTAGCAGTCATTGGAGAGTTATAATACCTCTTTAGTTGTTTCTTTTATAGTGGTTTCTTTTCATTCCATATTAGTATTAGCATTAAAGATATCACTGAATTGAAATTTATATATTATATATAGTGGGAATAGTAAATCAATTTAACATTACACAAAGAAGGTACATAGTGTTGGTAATCCCATGGTGGTTATATTACTTAAATATAGTGAGGAAATGTAGTAGGTTGTGGGTAGATATATTCAAGAGTGGTGATAGTACTAGGGTACCTATATTTACTTTATGGTAACATATCAAGAAAATATACCTATTATATGAATTTTATTACTAGTAATATAAATGCTACTTAATTACTCTTTCCTTTATTTTATCTTTGCGAATTATTTCTGTTGACTTCCAATTCCATTAGTTGTAACAATGAATGAAAGAGTCCAGTGATTATTTTTTGAGGTGTGTTGGGGTAGTGAGATACTTATGTAGACCCTCAAGTAACCTGTTGTGTTCTAATTATTTAGGATACAACCATACAGTGTTATAATTTGAATGGAATAGTTAAATTTAGTATAGAACATTATTTATTTCTTGTCATGATTATATTATTCCTTTAATATGTAAGGTTAGTGTGTATTACTAATTTGTAGAAGGGAGAACCAAATCGTGCATCAATATTTAAACAATATATCTTCTGATAAACCTGATTCAATATTGGGAATAGTTTAGGGTTTAGAAATTATTTTTCTAAGAGTCATTAATGAGTATAATGATTTTCCAAATTTATTTTGATGTTACCCACTCAACGTGATATCATGTTCATTATAATATTGAAACATGATGTATCTAAAATTCCTAGGTATTTTTTAAAGAATTATACAATTTTTTAGAAGGTATAGGCTTATATTAATGATCTATTATTGGAGGGTTAAATTTAAGAAAACTTTTCAACTTGGGGTTCTATATTGTAGGTTATGAAGAATGAAGATAATAGTTTGACATTTTTTATTGAATATCTTCATGTAATGGTTTATTACACTAACCACTCCTAATTTTTATGATTGATTATTATTTTTTATCGGTATATAAACTTTATTTATGATGTAACAGATGATTAGTGATCATAATACATTTTTATTGGAGAATTATATAGAGAATACAATAGTGACTTGTTTTATAAACACTGTCTGTTCATGGTAATTGCTATCGGTGTTATGAAAACTCAAGGTTTTTTGTTATGACTAATAAAGTAATTTTTTATTGTCTTTTATGGAAAAAATAAGTATTTGTAATGAATGTGTAATTTAATCAAGGACAAAGAATAATCACGATGGAAATTAAAGGGCCATTCT
The DNA here is from genome assembly GCA_963277665.1 of Viscum album. Lineage (NCBI taxonomy): Eukaryota > Viridiplantae > Streptophyta > Magnoliopsida > Santalales > Viscaceae > Viscum > Viscum album. Next base: position 1,310,752,290 of record OY728126.1, on the reverse strand, counting down.
TGAATTTTATCATTGATAACAGCTATTTGGGAAAATTCCCATGTTTATTTTTTTGGCATTTTGGGGTATATTATCATGGGTATTAGATATATAAATGGAGAATGTATTGATTTTCAAAAAAATTAGGTTATTTTATATTGGATGTAAATCAATATAATTATAGTTTTTAACTCCTTCCATACTCTTTTGTGATGTTATAAGTGATTATTATTATATTTAACTTGGATAATATCTTTAATACAGGTTATATTTTAGTTAATGAATGACAAGATAATCCATGATCAAATTAATAATATTATAGATATCAAGCTAAGGATAGAAATATTCTATAATTATTATTTATCATGGATAAGGGTATTTATTAATACATAAGAGGTAAATGATCTTCAATTGCTATCAGTTCTTACAATATCATTAATATAACAAAATAACCCAATCTCTCTACCTTTTTGAAATAATGTTATCCATTAATGAATGGATAAAACATATTAAAAGTGAGTTATTTTTTGTATTTGTCGATCTACTGATATTGAGATATATCCAATTTATATTTTATATGAATAGTTCTAGTGTAAAAAAAACTCATATATATCACTACTTTAACATTAAATATAAATTAGTTGATGTAAATTTGTTCAACAATTTGATGAGTTGGTTATCTCACTAGGATATTAATTAATAGTAAGAAGACAAATGGTCCATGATGGAATGTCATGGTTGACCATGACCTATTATTTAAATTGGTTTTCATCATGATTAACTATATCATTTTATTGAAAAACCATCCTTAATAAATTATGTATAGTATATTTAATTTTGAGATCTGGTTATGGATATTTGGATAGATAAAGATATTTATTTAAATACCTTTAACAGATTGAAAATGAATGGTTAGTATATTTTGTTTATTAAGAAAAATATTAATGATGAAATAGTTGTGTTTAAGGAAGTTCTCCATCGGTTTCATGAATAACCTTTAGTTGTGAGTCTCAAAATAACAAAGATGTGTCATTACCTTGGGGTTTTGTTACCTAGGCATCATGAAGTATTTGGATGGGTTAATGTATTTGAGGATATTTTTTTAGTGTTTGAATGTCATGAATCAAGATCCAGAACATTATTTATAGAAATTATATACCCCTCAATGAATATGAGATTATAGTTTGATTGATATCGTTAATGGTGATCAACATTCACCAAGATGGTGTTATTTTATCGTAAAATTGTTGAATAACATAATATTATTAGATATTTTCATTGTGATCATGATTTCATGAGCTGGTAGAGAATTTTGTATGTCATATTTGGTGATTAAAATGTGTCTTCATATGGTGTTTTGTGATTTATTAACACTTAACACCACCTGTTGATTGAATCATTTGTGTACAAAATTAAGGGAAGTGATTTATTATAGTAGTTATACCATAAGACAACATTTTTATTTAGAGGGACTATAAGGTGGAGTTATAAATCTAGAAACTATAGGATATATTTCATATGAGTGCTTTATATTTTTCATATTCTTTATTTGAAAACATACAATTGGTTAATATTTTTAATAAATAGTGAATCTTGATTAATTGATATGAAATAATTTGAGGCACTATGTGGATTACCAAAGAGATATTTTCTATTTTATACTCCTTTTGTATATATAGTGATTCTTGGAATAGAATTAGTTTTGATCATGAGATAGATTTTTTATGTGATTGATGAGTAAATTAAGGTAACTTAGCATTGTGAAAAGTAGTTTTTTGGTTGAAGAAGTAGAGCATTAGTGTTTTGGTGTGATGATATTTTTCATAACAGTTCTTTAATATATTATTAATTGAGGTTTTATCATTGACCTAATCCAATTATTTGGTTTTGTATTAATTTAAATCTGATAGATATTTTTTCAGGTGATGAATTAGTAAAACGTCATCAAAAAATAAATTAGATTCATGATATTTTCATTATTATGTAGATTTAGATATATATATATAACTCATAAAATTGAGTTGGGTGAGTGTGATGTTATGAGTGATTCCGCATTAGTGGGGTGGCCTCTTGAGATTCAGGTTTATCATTTTAATTTGTTTCATTGGTACACAACCCATTTGTTCTAGTTTTCCAAAGGCATGATGGAATGAAATAGTGTTATTGACTGTGTGAGTCATAATTTCATACTCAATAAAAATTATTTTGTATTCATTAATGATTTATAACAAGTTAAAATTATTTTTAGATGATATTATTGATGATGTTCCCTCTAGAATTGGGATTTATGCTAATTGTGATGTCAAAATTTATATTTTACAGTCATATCAAAGGGTATATTTTACTAGGGTTGTTGTCATTATCTTCTAAAGTATTTTATTGAATAATAAAGATAATAATTTATTTAGGGGAGTCATATTAATAGGATTAATCATTACTGTCTCTGTTCATTGTTTTTTTGTTTCATAATTGTTAATATATGGAACAAGGCTTGATAAGAGATGAGATTTTTACAGTTGGATTGTTTAGGGTAACAAAGACCTTTTTTGTAAGTCATATTTCATGAGGTACGGGTTTGTCTTTATATAGGTTTTTTTCATTTAATTTTGATTATTTTTTTGATTTTGGTAAAAAAATTAATAGTGTGATGATGACTTACATCATGTCAGTTATATATTCCTTGAAAGAATTTATTTTGGTCGGCCTGCACATTTGTTAGCATCTATGTATGAAAAAACATGTGGAGGAATTATTATATTATATTTCATTATATCTCATTGTAATTCTGAATTAATTATATACTATATACATAATCTGTAATGAGGGTATAAATGAAGATTCTCTATAAGATAATCATGGTTGTTCATTGGAAGTGTTAATAATGGAGGTCAACACTATCACATCGATTATTTTCATTTCAGGTATTTTTTTATTTTTATTTAGTCCAATATTTTTCTATTATATTTTCTATGAGTTTCTGAGAGAAGTGGAATGTTTGGGGTTAAGATACCATGGTTCATTGTTGGTTTTAGATTAGTAGTAACCATGTAAATTTCCCATATAATAGTTTTATAGGTGTCTGGATAAGGGATAACCTTCTACATGGTTGGCGCACAACCATTCACCCCGACCCAGGTAGTCATGTGGTCACATTCTATTTATGTTAGTAGCTACTGCACAACTAGTGCAAGATCAATTATGTTGTGTGATGTAACGGTGCAGAAAAACCTTCTTAGGCCGATCATGCAGCACATTTTCTCCACTGTTTATCAAACATTATAGCCTTCCATATCCTTGAAAATTTTCTTTTATTTGGTCCATCCACCAAATATGAACCCCAAAACCCTCATTTTCTCCTACCACTCGGGATTCTACACACAATGAGCACCACCATCTCTCTACTCCACCCTTAGGGATTTAATTCTGGGCTGTATTTGTGTGGTTCCTCTATAATTCTTCATGTAAGTCTCTTCATTCAATTTATTTATACAAAATTCTAGTGTTTTATTTTCTTTTATATAGTTTTCTCTTATCTAGTGTCTAGGTTGTGATTTTCAAGGTTTGATCTTTAGTTTTTTGGATTAATCATTATTTTTAGGGTTTAATCGTGCTTTACCATGATGTTGGGGGAGTACGGTTGGAGTTTCACACTATTATTTTGGGACTCCTCCACTCGAGGTTGGTGATTCCATGATTAAGCATTTATTAATGAGTTTATTAATATTCTGTGTTCATTTTGGCATATTTTATGAATTAGGTGTGTGGTTCGAAAGTGGTTTTTGAATGGATTTCATAATAACTTGGTTTGAAATTGGGTTTTCTTCATGAAATTAGGTGTATCCATTTTGTGATCGTGTGTTGTGTTTCCTGAATTGGTTTTATAAAATTTTTAAATAATCAGTTAAATTATAAATTTGGTGAGAATCATATTTTGGATATTTTCCTGTGTGAGATTGATTTTGAATGAGGGTTTGGGTGTCAAAGTGATGGATTATGATGTGTATTGTTTTGATTGAACTATGAAATGTGAAAGTGGGGTGTTATGTGAGGTTTTAACATCATTGATAACAAAAAAGGGAATCATGGGTAAACAGGTGGGTAGACTGAAACTAGTGTGATAGTGATATGGAAGTGGATTTGGCCATGTTTCACCTAGAGGTATAGATGATGAAAACACAAAATAAATTTTTATGATGATTAGAGACTGAAAAGAAATTGGGGTTTTACCTCTTACTGTCCCTTGTCTGAGAACCCTATTAGTCATGATATCAAAGCAATGTTTCACCGATTCATGAGGTTCTAGTGTCCCATTTCTAGCTAGTGCCTAGAGGTAATCTCCTATGAATTGTGATCTTTTTTATATCACCTCACCATCTGCATATAGTATGACTTTTTGGTTATATAAAAAATCATGGGTGTCTGATTTAATTATTTTTCCATTAAAATTCATTTTCCATTGAAAAATAAACCATTTATTTTATTTATAATACTTTTATTTTATGTATAATTTAATTTTTATTTCCTCGAATCATTATTGGGTGGTATTCTATTGAGATTAGGATCATATTCTACTAACACTATTAGGTGTATGTAGACTTGGTAATTAATGACATATGTTAGGGTAATGATTTTGTAGATTGATTTTTAGGTTGATAATGACCGCTCTTGGTGTTGTGCTATGGAAGTGGATTAAGAGTGATTCTACTCTTTCCTTATGGTGTTTTTTGAGTGGTTTTTTGGTCCCTCATTTTGTAGTATCCTTTTTTGTTTGTGTTTAAGACATGTAACATGAAATCTATTTTTTCTTAAGGCTTGTTTGGTTATGATATTTAGTTTATTTATATTTATATTTATGATTATTTTATTCTTGTAAATTAGGGTTAATATTTCCATCATGTTATTATTGATATTGACAAAATTGTGGAGGCACATTGTGATTGAGAACAACTTTCCAGATTCTCCAATCACCGTGTTGGGTGATGGTTAAGATGATAACCGTACTTGTTCCATGAGAAAATGGTATAATAAGAGGCTGATATTTAGGTCATGTTATCTCAATCATTCTATATAGACAAGATATTGCACTGTCACCGCTCAGAGTTCTGGTTGAGAGTAAGGTTCTGGGACAACACACTGTGTGAAAACCCTCGAGTTACCATTGGATATTTGGATGTTTTTTTGAATTATCCTCAATATTTTATGTGTGGAATATAAACTATTCCTGGTGATTGGGTGGTTTTAATGTGGATTGGGAAGTCACATTATCGTAGATAGTTTGACTTATTTATTTTCTTGTTCTTGTTAGAATTTTTCAGATTGGCTATATTAATACCTTCTATTGTGATTATTTATTTTTATAGAAACATTCCCCCCTGGATAATTCCATAGAAATTACAAGAATAATCCAAGTATATTTCTCTATCAACACTAGATCAGAGTTTTGTAGACATTATAGTCTAAGTGGTTCATGCTCTTTGACAGGAAGCTGGTCTTGAACATGCTCTAGTTAGAGATAATGAACCTGGTCCATGGAATGAAATTCCCAAGAGGTTCTCAAGAAAAAACCTCATCCTTTCTGAGGTTGCATGGATCCTAAAGACATAGATGAGGGGATTGAAAAGGTATTGTGCATGATCAAGTTCCTTGATACCCTTCAAGAGGTCCGGGTGACATTCAATTCATATCTTCTAAAAGGTCCCCGTCAAAGAAGGTGGGACTCAATGATTCAAGCAAGGAAGAATATGCAGATGAGATGAAAGGGCTTCATGGTAGTCTTTAATGATTAATATTGTTCTGAGGTCTTCCCATATGCTATATATGGGGAGTTTACGGAACTTATTCTGACAGTAAAATTAGTAATGGAGTATTCCAACCACTTTTCCAGGATAGTTCATTATGACCATGAAATAGTTACTATTGAGAAAATGAAGGCTCAATGGTTCGGAAGGGTTTTAGGGATAGAGATATATTCAATAATATTTTTTTGTCAATATGATGACCTACATTGAGGTATTTGATCGATAATACATGGTGGATATTGAACAAAAGTGTTGTTTAGGATCCTTTGGGTTTATTTTACTGATGATAAGTGTCATTTTTTCTGATAATAATAGCAATTGTGCTGTGAAAGCTAATAAGAGAGTGGGTAGTTCATGACCTCATTTATGGCATTCTTTATCTATTTATTTTGATGTAGGGTCTATTGTGTGACACAAATGATGCATGGTTGGACACATCCAACCAATGTTTAAACCCCCTCGTAATCCATGTTGTCGATGTGGAGTTATGGGGAACCATTAATGTGTTTTCAAGTTGATTAACCCATATCTGAGTTTTGTATGATATATGGCCTCTAAGGGAATGACATCTCACTCAGAACCAACCATGATGGTGGGATCTCATTTTGGTGGTCATGGTGGTAGGACCAAATCATCTTATGTTCAGAGTTAGTTTAGTGTAGAACCATAGTGTAGAGGGTTTTTTAGACTCAGATAGAGACAAGTCATCTTTATGTTTTAGATCAGGCACTTGTGGGAATGGATACAGGGCCATCGACTATTTGATGTACCATAGTGATATCATCTTTTTTAGCTACTATTCTATTTGGTACTACTTCTTTTTTTCCATCATATCTTCCCTCATTTTGAATCTATAGAATTTTCCCACCATGATTATATCATTTCAAATGAAGTTAGTAACATCATTGGCTAAAAGGAATGAGAAGGTTCTCAGTTTCCCATCTTGTGTGTGCTCCATGTTATTTGATAATAAGTAATGATATTTCCTAGTCCTAGATATGGACTTGATCAATGTAATCATTATCATGGATTGGTTGGTGCACTACCAATCTCACAATTATTGTTATTGGTGGTGGGTGATTTTCATGGAAACTGATGGGAGTAATCATGCTTTTCATGGAGAATGGGATACTCTATCAGGTCATGCATGTCCTCCACTCCTGGTGTAAGGAAATCCTGCATATAAATTATCTTCCCTCATGTCGGAGGGTGATGGTTGTGCTCTGAGTTATTATTACCTAATGTTGTGGATGAGTTTCAGAGGTATTTCCAGATTATTTTTCGGGGTTAACTCAAGATAAGTATGTAGTGAATTCAATTGATTTGTTTCACATAAAACAAACTATATATATTCCCTCATATATTATATCCACCACCAATTTGATGTAATTAATGTTACACATGGACAATTTAGAATCCAAAGGGTTCATTCACTCGAGAATCTCTCGTTGGGCTGAACGAGTTCAATTTTTAAATAAGGCTAACAGATCTCTTTGATTTTGCATCAATTACCAGAAGTTGAATATGTTATCCATCAAGAACAAGTATGATTTTATCCACATTAAAGTCATTTTTATTTGATTAAATGGGAATGGAGGTTCTCTAAAATAAATTTTTATTTTAGTTACCACCAAGTTAGGGTTAATGAGGTGGATATCTCTGAAACAACTTTCCCAAGTTGGTATGACCTCCTTGAGTACATTTTCATGCGTTTTTTGGATAAAGGATTCTCTTGAAGTCATCACGGTGCTCATGAACGGGGTGTTCCACCTTTTTCAAAACTCCTTTTTGTGGTTTTTGTGGATGACATCTTAATCTAAATAGGATACGAGGAAAAACATGGGAATCATTTTTGGATTGTGTTGGGAAAATGTGGGATCATAATCACAATAATAATATATTGAAGTGCACTATATCAGTGAGGGATGTGAACATTCTAGGCCTTGTTATTTTTGAAAAAAGGGTTTTGGTTTACACTGAGAAGATAAGTGCAGTTATGTCATGGGAGGTGCCAAAGAATGTGTTCAAGATCTAGATATTCCTTGTCCTGTGAGGTTATTATAGGATTATTTTTCCGGATTTCCCTCGACATTATTTCTCCATGACAACACTCACTCTGGAAGTATTGATATTTTATTAGAGCCTATAATGCAAGGAATCCTTTGTGAAGAAAAAGTAGTAGTTGGATACCGCTCTTACGGGGATCTTTATAGGGTCCGGAAAAGGAAATTTGTTTTTTTGTGACAATTCAAGTATGGGCCTTAGGTGTGTTATCATGAAATATGATCGTGTGGTGGAAAATTTCACTCAAAAACATCAATTACGTGAATTGAATTTCATAACCCATGACATGGTGTTGGATGTGGTTATGAATTCCTTGATGACATGTTCTCACTATCTTTTTGGGGAGAAATTTTTAGTCTACTCTGATTATAAAATCTTGAACTACATCTTCTCCCAAAATGATTTGAACATACTGCAGTGGCGATGGATTGAATATATTTAGGGGTTTGACTTTTATATTTTATATAGCCGAGGAAATAGTAATGTGGTGGTTGAATCCTTGACAATAAAAGCGCCCTTGTCATTATTGTGGAAGTCAGGTTATGAGTGGACTTGATGGGGCTATTTTCCCAGATGCCCTTAGAGATCCAAAAGTATAGTGGTGGTGTGATCTTGGAGAGTGTTTATCTAGATTCTTCCCTCCTGGATAAGATATGACAAGAACAACTTCATGAAAATTTTTGTCATCAGTATAAGTAGTTCTTTATTTGTGGGGAGACATGAGGAGGTTGGTATTTGTCTCCTGAGAGAGTTCTAAGTTTCATGGTCCTCTCTATGGTGTGGTTACCTCTGAGGAGAGTGGTGCTACTAGATAACCACCTGTCATATTAGGTCATTTATCCTAGAGAGACTGAGATTTATAATGATGATTTTAGATAGTTCTGTTTTCCATGTATGAGGCGAGATATAAATGACATCATATCGAGGTAACATACTTGTTAGTAGGTAAAATAAAAGCATCAAAGGTCCTCATGTTTCATCCAGTTGATATCCATTCCATCCTAAAAGTGGGATGAGGTACCCATGGATTTCGTTACTTACTTGAATCCTACACCTTAAGGAAGGAACACTATTTAGTTGTTAATGGACTATCTAACAAAAAACCCATTTCATTTGAAACAGATATTCAGTAAAGGTTGATGAGTTGGGCCAGTTATCTGTTCAAGATGTGGTAATTCATTATAGTGTGCCATTTATAATAATCTATTAAAGAGGCCCATGATTTACCTCTTGTTTTTTGGGAAGGATATTAAAAGGCATTGGGGCTGTAGATCAAGATGAGTATGTCATACCATACTCAAATGGATGGTCAGAATAAGTGAGAAAATCTGATTATGGAAGACATTCTTCATTCATGTGTCATATATTTTAAAGGATCATGGGATTTCTAGTTGGGATTGGTAAATTTTTCTTATAGTAAAAGTAACCTCTAATCATTTCTAACAGATCCTTTAGAGGAACACTATGGTTGGCTATATGGGCATACTTTTTTTCAAAGGTTGGTGATATGTCGTTTTTGGGACTAAGCCTTGTATAAAAGATGTCTATAAATGTTATATTAATCAGATAGTAGTTATTGGTAGATTAGGGTCACCATAAATCTTAACAGATTAGAGGAGTAAAGATCATGAGATTTATATAGGTGATCGTTTTTTCTTGAAAGTGGCAACATGTTTGGTTTGGTGTCATTTTGGAATGTAGGGAAAGATAAAACTGAGGAATGTTAGACCCTTTTTAATAACCATATAGATTGAAATGTTGGAACATCAGTTATCATTTCCATCTTAGTTGATGGAAATATAAGACATTATCCATGTATCCTAATTCAATAAGTATAAAATGAATCTATCTCATGTGTTTAATTATAAAGAATTAGATATATATCTTGATATAACAATGTTTGGAAGGCCATTGATGATAGTGGATTCCCAAGAGAGGGTGCTTTATTAGAAGTCTATTCTATTGGTTGATGTGATTTGGATGCATATTCACGATTCAAATGAGACATGAGAGTGGATGTCATGGGTTGAGAAATTGTATACATTTTTGTCTTCCAATAATGTTTCAAGTTGACTTTTAGTTTCAGAATCCATTCATGACGGGGAGAATTTCCACATTCAAGATTTTCTTTTTAGGTATTTTTCTATTTATTTTATGTTTACACTTTTCAACATATATTTTCATTGATTTATGGATAGAATTGAAATTTTTGAGGTATACTGACCATCGATAAGTGTTGGAAGTTGATTAGTGGGAAACAAACACCATGACTAGATAACTGTGTGGTAGGTGTCATGGTGAGGAAAAACCTATATCGCAACCATACACCTTATCCCATGTAGCCGTTTTGTCGCTGGAAATTTGTGGTAGCAGCTACCACACATCCAGTTCAAGGTAATTTAGACCATCCATGGTATCCATGTTGTATGAAATTCATATATAGATCCGGGTTCAACATTGACGTGTAGTTTATGAAACCATGAGTACTAACTTTTCACCCTATCATCTTAGTAAAAATTTGGATTTATTTTATTTCTCCTTCTAATTTAACTCCAAACCCCACATTTTGTCCCCCACTTGGGATTATCTTCCCTAAGCGCACCTCCCTCTCCATCTTACACCATTGGGAGTTCTATTTTGACCCATATTTGGGTGGTTCTTCATTGATTCATAATGTATGCATCCTCTTTATTTTTATTTTTCCTCTATTCTAGTGTTTTATTTCCCTTTTTATTGGTTTCTTATTCTCCACTAGCTATGGATATGGTTTTATGGTTCAATTAAGTGTTTTTGGGTTTAATATTTGGGCTTAAGGTTCAATATTTCTTCCTCAAGGTGTGATTACACCTTATAACTAGTTCGTGGGGACTTTTCACATGAGGTATGTGATTCCATGCATAAAGAATGATTAATGATTTTATTCTGATTTATTGGGCATTTTGGCATGTTTTATGAATTAGGAATGTGGTGTGAATGTGGTTTTTGAAATTATTTGAAAATCATGTTTTTTGAAATTTGTTTTTCTTTATGAAATTGGTTGAATATATTTTTTAACCCTTGTTTTATTTTTTGGAAGGGTTTTATATAATTTGTAAATAACATATTAATTTATGAATGTGGTGTTAGTAATATTTGGGAAATGATTTGGTGTATGTTTGATATTAATAATGCATTTTGGGGTTTCATGTGATGGATTATTGTGTATATTGTATTGTTAAGTCTATGAAATGTTAAATTTGTGTGTTATGTTAACAAGTAAATTTATTGAACACAAAGTAGGTAGCTTTGGTAACTAGGTGGATTTACTAGATCAAGTGTAACAGGGATACAGAAGTGTCGTTTTCCCTTTTTCTACTATAGGGATTGACAATGAAAATAGTAAAAAAAACAATGATGATGAATGGAGACCACTAGGCTCTTGGGATGTCTCCTCCTAGTGGAACATGCACGAGAACACTGTTAGTCATATTTTCTAGGCCACATTTCACAATGATTTGAGGTTCTGGTGTCACAATGCAAGAAAGTGCCCAGGGGGGCTCTCATATGAAATTTTCTGTTTTGTTATATCACACTTAAAATTGGAATTTGGAATGGATTTTTGGTTATTTATAAATAAAGGGTGTTTCATTTAATGTATGTTTTCTTTGATTGATGTTTTCCTTAAAAATATTTATTGTATTTCAATTATTTATTTAACTTTAATCTTATTTATCATTTAATTTTTATAGCATTGAATCGTTGTTTTACAACATCCTGCTATGCATAGTTTAACACCATACATACACCCTTGGGTGTATGTAGACATGGTAATGTTTGATGTAGGTATGAGTAATTATTTTGAAGATGGAGGTTTGGGTTGCTGGTGTTACTTCTTTGAGTTGTGTTGTGGATGTGTCTTGAGAGTGATACTCTTCTTTCCATTTAGTGGTTTCCAATTTGATTTTTGGTCCATCCTTTTAATGTATCCTTTCTGGTTAATGTTCAAATCTTTTTAAATGAAATTTATAAAATTCTTAAAGTCTTATTTGTTTATAATTTTTAGTTTCTTTTTGTTTGTATTATCGATTATTTTATGCTTTTAAATTTGGATAAATCATACCATCATGTTACTATTGATACCTGGGAACTTCTACCATCCCGGGGGGATCAAGAATTCCCATTGGGACTTACAACAAACTAGGTCATGCACCAATTAATATGAATAATTTTCTTGTTTTTTTAAAAAAAATAACCATTTTGAATTTAAAAAGGTTCTATAATTGGTCAATGATTTTTTTAAAGTGAACATGATGGTGGATTATTGGGTTTGTGTTCATTATAACAACTTCATATTTTTGATATCATGTGATGGATCATTTTTAAGTTAGGATGAGTCTCTTATAACACCATTGGTATATCATTAATATTTTAAGAATGAATTGAGCCATAACCAACCAATTATTCAGTTCCATCCATCCTCTTATAAATCTTGGTGTATAGTATCTTAGATACGATGGTATTTTATTATGGTGGTTGATCTTAAGTCAGCCACATTATATCATTGATCACATATAATTTGGGAATTTATTCATTTCTATCATTATTTATTATGTCTTTGTTCTTTCCACATTATTACTTAATATTAGGATACGATAAAGGATTTATGACTATAGGGGTTGTTCATGCCTGAGCTTATAATGGGGGACTTCTTTTCATTAAATTTTTACATGTATTATTCATAATAATATATATTATGATAATATCTCTCGAATCATTTTTATTTAGAAGATATTAAATCTCCATTTTATCTTCATTATTAATTATCAATCTAATTTATATTATCAATAAATACAGGGTTTTCCTACCTTTTGTTAATAGATATTTTTTTAAATTAACCTAGTGAAAATAGATATTTTTTTAAATTTAAAGGATATATGTGTATTTATTTTTCATTGTTGGATTTCAAATATAATTTTTATGTATTATTTCAAAGATTTATTTAAAATAATGATTATTTAATATCATTATCATCCATGTGGTAAATATTATTCCATAATGAATTTAATAAATATTATTCATTTTAGATAAATAATTCATTTTATTAATATAATTCATACTGCGATTTGGAAAGAAAATTTATAATATCATTCCCATATAAAATATGCTCATCAACTATAATTATTATACATTTATTCTTTGTAATATTTGGAGAAATATTAATGTGGTTGCTACTTGTGGTTGAGAATATATATAATGATATTATGATCACTATTGTTGTGGTTTGGTAATGTAACTATGAGATATAGAAGTGGATATTGGGTAATATATTTAATTTATGTCATAACATTATATAAAGTGATTTAATGTTTTTTAAAGGAATAATTATTTTTTTGTCATTTTTCCGAAAAAAATATTCCTTGATATTGAATGTAATGCAATTTTTATTTATAATATGTTAAGATTTTATAGATTCTATTATAGAAGAAGAATAAATGAAACAAATGAATTAATTAACATAATATTTGAAAACTGAATTATTTAGAGTTGTATTATGTTTTTTAAGAAATAATAAATTAAATTTTGGATAACTTTTCTGTGGTAAATTGAATTAATATAGTTGATATAGAATCTCATTTACTTAAATACCATGGTTTTAGATATATGTGAAATAATGAATGTTATTTTTTTGTTCTTGTAAATGTGATGAACAATTATTTTATAACATTATGTATTAATAAGTGGATAAATAATAAATATATATACATTTTTTATTAAAAAATATCAATTTTATTATTAGATAATAAATATCACAATGATTATTCATTCGGAAATAGTGGTGATGTGGTGGTGTAGTGATATTGATAATTGATGCTTCTAGAATCATTATAGATGTTAATTTATGGTAGTTATGGTTGTATTTATGTATTAATTTAATAGTTGGATAATCATAGTTTTTTATTTTTGATGTATTATATATCAACTATAGTATTTTTATTTCTTATGCATGACTATCTGTTTAGGGTAACATTAAAAAATATAATTTGAGGTTTTTGGTTCTAGTTACATTACATATTATATCAGATTGAGGTGATAAATATAGATAAATTTTCCTGAAAACCCATAAAATCCTATAGACATAACATTTAATATAATGTAATTTGGATATAATGGTAATGATTTAGTTATTGGGGGATATACATTGTTGTGGAATGGAATGTGGTTAAAAAAACATCATGAGTATGTTCTCATCCCTGAGGGGGATTTGGAATATAGCCATGATGTGGTTATTGGTAATTGGTTTTGGATATGGATAGGTCATCATGGTTCTAACGTGTTTATATGGTCATATGGTTATATGGATATACATGGTTTTCTAGAGATAGTGTTCTACATATTTGGTTTGAAGAAAGATATTTTAATGGGTAAGTGTATTTATGATATGATTACTAGAACTATTTTCATGATTATTATATTACCTTAAAATTTTTGGTATTTGGGTGAGTTAACCATGATTAGTATGTGTTGTAGTTTACATATTATAGGTGATTATTTAGTTTCTCAATTTATTCCCTAAGACATTAGTACTTTTAATTTCATATGTTTATGAGAGTTTTTTGGGAGGATCTTAATTATAATTCACAAGTACCCACAAAATTCAATCCATATATATATATATCCAAATTTATAGGTTAGTTGAATATATTTTATAATTGGGAAAAATATTTCTTTCTCATAGTAATCACTGGAGGTAGTGCGTGTACTATCCGAGTTTTATTATTGGTATTTTTTAGTTATTTTTTAAATATGTTAATAAATTTCATTATGATGATATATTAAATTTATTACATAGAGTTTATTCTTGGATTCTTTTAATTTTTTTTATTTGGGATTTTAATTCCTCGAATATATGTGTTGAACACCATCAGTTTTAGTCATCAACCCTATAATTATAGGAATCTATATTCCTAGGTCACGCTATTAATCATTACGTGTCTAGTAGAAATCTGTGGGGAGAGGTTATGACAATAAGGGTACTAAATAATTGTTGGGATATATCACTATGAAAGGAATCCATAGAGATTTCAATCAAATATGAAATCATAGGGATTTCTCCTTCTTAATATCGTGAAACACCGAATATGCTTAATGATGTCAATGTTCTGGGGATATATATAGTCAAATTATAAATTTAATGGTATATTGTATATGATAAATGAATCTAACAAAAATATATATAATTTTTATATTTCTATTTATTGAAAAATACATATACAAAGACCATTCTCACTCACCAGAATTACTAGGGTTCATACATTATAGTAACGCGATAATGAAAATATTTTGTGTATTTTATTGTCTTATGAAAATGGTCACTCCCTGAATTTTTAGGTAAGGAGGAAAGTAAGTAATGTTATAATTTTTATGTTATTTATATAATGATAATTGGGTATAATATTCAATGAATGGTGGATAATATAGGAGTGTTTTAAATTTTAGTTTAATTAGATGAAAACTATTCACCTTATTATTAAAAGTCTTATGGAAAAAACCATATATATAAAATGTTAAATTCATGTGGTGAGTTACATAATTGTTTGTGATGTTAAATTATCATGGAATGTATTTTTTGTATGTATTGATTTTGGAAGGAGGTTCAATGCTCTATCCATCATTGGTGATAAAGGAGTATGTTCTATTATTGTAATTCACCTGTATATTTTTTTAATATTTTAAATCAAAATTTTGTTGATTATTCACATGTATTATGGATATCAAAAATGATTTTTAAACAACAACCAAAAATATGATTGCTGGATGGATTTCACATTGAATAGTTAGTTCATTCAATTTAAATAAACCATTAGGACTTTTAGGGTTTATAATACCTTTACATAAAGTTATTAAAATATATATCACTTAATTATGAGAAATTATACTCTATCAAAAATCATTGAAAATCACTCTATGTGAATCAAGATGAACATAAACTAGAATTTAATATCAATACACACATAATAAAATATTTTTTTACTTATGATGGTATATGTTAAGTTTTATGTTTGGGCCCCAATACAATAAAAATATTATTTCCATTATCCATCGTATAAGAGAATAAATTTTATTCGGTCTAGTTAAAGACCGAGATCAGTTTTTTGAAGGCTATGTGATAAAGGGATGGTAAGATGAATAAATTTTTATATAAAGTTCATGTATTCTTCATATAATACACATAAAACGTCATTTTATTATATATAATGATAATATATAGAACATTTAATCTTTTTGTGTTTCTATATTTCATCACATAGATGATATCATTCAACACAATAACTTTTTGGGTAGTTAAATCATCCTGTATTAAAATGGAGTCAACCATAATGAAATTGATTATGGACATCATAAAATTAATCAAGGATATTTTCCAATTACATATATCCAAAAATAAGATTTTTTTTTGTTTTGTCTTAACACCAAACAATAATGAGGTTTGTTGATTATTGTTTTCTTGAACCTGGAAAGAGAGAAAAATAATTGTGAATTTCAAAAACGCATCCATCATATATTAGAAAATATAAAAAATTATACTAGTCCTATAAGGGGGTTGAATTCCTATTTTATTATAACCACATGTAGATATGTGTACTACATTAATAACATCAATGGTATCTCCCCATTGTATTTCTAAGTGGTAGAACCTATAAAAACTATTGTAGTACAATATATTTTTAGTGTTTTATCCATCGTAGAGGAAACAATTTATATTATTATTCATATATTACACATTCATCTTGATCCAATGGATTAATCAATTTTTAGATAATATATAATTAATAAATCAAATAAAATATTTGATCAGTGTGTGAAAATAATGAATTTTCATGGTGTAGGGTGAATTCAATTATATCCATTCCCTATATATCATTGAAGATGAAAGGATTAACAAACTATACTATACCATCCATATAATCATTTTCCCTATAATCACATTTATAAGGACCAATCCTTAAACACTACATAATTTGGTAAATTATTCTATAATTATCATTAATATATTCAAAAATATCTTTTTAGATTTATGATTTCGATAATTTAGACATAATTCATATATATCAACCCCAAATATTAGAAGTGGGTACTACTAAAACCAAAAAAATTATACCTTATTAAATTATTTTTAATAAAACATGATATATTTCATGAAAAAATATTCTAGACATTTATCAAGGTTTCTACTTTTCTCATACCCATTCAAAAACCCTGTGAAAACATTTTATAACATGAGATGAGAGAAAAATCACAATAAGGGACATAAAAAGAAATTAATAAAGCATTAGTTCATGAATAATTATAAAAATTTGAAAAAAATCACTAATACATCATTGTCACGAATAATATATCAAAAATATACTTTGTGGGAACTATAGATTTTCAAAAAAACATAGAAAACATAAAAAAACTTTAACGTTAACATCGAGGCATTAATTACATAATATTTTAACTCTAATTAATATTTTATTATTTGAAACCCTCATAGATACCATATAATTTAATCCTAATGGATACTTTATTAATGAATCCAAATGGCTACATTATGGTGTAACCATCATAGTTACAATTGAAATAACCATTATAGAAAAATTTCCATATAAAAATACACATTGAATTGGAGGGATATATAGGCTCCACCATAAATTATAAATAATTCCCAAAAACTAGAATATAATCATAAAAAAATACTATCATTATAATAACATTGCTTTTAAATATAGTAAATTAAAAATGTTAATGAGTATTTTCAATTAAAATATCCTTTTTCATTTGGTTTGATATCCTTTAAACATGTTCAAACATATTATAATTGTTTTAATGATTGTTGTTAATTTATTATAGAAATATATTCATAATTATAATACCTTACATGATCTCTTAGAAATAATATTCTAGAATTTTGTTGATAATGTTTTGTAATTTTTTTTATTTAGGTGCATTTATTTAATGGTTTCTAGGGTTGGTTCTTTATTGGTTATTTTTTTGAATGGAAGAAATACTCCATAAGTGGAATGAAATCTATTTAATAAGTTTATATAATTTTAAATGGTACCATATTTCATTATTTTCTAATATGAGAATTATTCATCCGATAAAACATTAATTGAAATGATTTAATTTATTTTTGTGGGTTTTTACGACTATCGTAAACATATATAATCTTATTTAATATCACGCTCAAATATTTCATACAAAACATTATATAACATATAATATGTATAATAAAATCTTATTTAACCATAATAATTTTTTTATGATCATCTTTGAAGGTGGTCCGAGGAAATGAAAACTCAACATCTTTGATAACTATAAATTGACACATCAAGGACAATGTTTACATTTTTTTGAATAAGAGGAGAATAGGAAAGTATTGATGATGCATATTCCATTAAAAAAATAAAATTCTATTATATTTTTTATGATACATCTTTCATGTAACTTGTAATTTGGGTAGTGAAGAGGTGATATGAAAATAAATGAAATTGAAATTAAATTGAAATTAAAAAAAATTGATTTTACTACTAGAAAATATTTTCATAGAGAACCTCCTCATGGCTCTTAGGTTTGGTGATTTAACAAAACAAGAAGTTTTTGAAAATGGGAAAGATTCTTAGTAAGTTATATGAGAATAAATTAAACAATCGATGTGGTTTTGGATGTTCTAGGATAATAGGTGTTGAGGGGATGAATTAATAGTGTACGAGGTGGGTGTTTTTTTAATTATTCATTGATTTTTTTCACAAGACAATGAATACTTTTAGAATTTCCCCTAAAAAGATTAAAATAATTATGAATATTTCATGATTATAGACATAACACCCAAATATTTTACATTATTTCTCTTCCTAAATATATTCATTTTATTCAGTAGCTTTCATTGTACCCAACATGGAGTTTCAACGCACCATGATCTATAAACCAAGTCGGCAAAATGTGGTTCTGAATTGTATTATCCACATTATAAAATTCATATTTAAAAAAAAATATTATTTAATTTTTAATTCAAAATATGAAAATTATCTTAAGGTGAATTTTTGGTATTTTTCAAAAAAAACATTTAATTCATTATGAATAGTGAAAAATACTACATTGACGTTAAAAATATACTTTTCATGTTAACAATTATAGTACATTAAATTAATTTTAAAGTCAGAATAGATAAATAATACAAATATTTATCCAATGTATGTTAGTTAATTCATTTTTATATTATAATTTGATGTAAAAATTTATTGAACAATTGAACATCTCTTTTACTCGGCTTCTATGAACATTTGTGTGATTAGAAATAAAAATAATATTACTGCTTTTATGAATTGAATTTATAAAAATTTAAATAAATGAGTTTAATTGGTATGAATTTTTTTATCTAATAGGATCAACATAACATTTTAGTGAATATTAACTTTAATAAATTTTTATTTATTTACTAGGGTTAATACTTATTTGGGTAATTAAAGGACGAAAATTAATATTACAATATTTAAATAATACCATAACACTTTTAGAAATTCATTAGATAAGTGGGATTCGAAAAGAATAATCCATTTTTAAAAAATATTATCCTTTTAATACCACATGATTCGAATGTAGATATCTATTATATTTTATACAAAAAAGAGATAAAAAGGTCATCTTAAAATTTTCATATCTATAACATTTTTATTATGAGGTTTTATAAGGTATATGATCAACTATAATCAGTTATTATACATATAATATATTTATATACATCATTGAAAATTTATTTATAATTTTATGAAATCTGTAATTAAATTAAATATAAACACAATGATCATGCAGTAATTGATTTAATGAAGGAATAATCAAATAAATGATTTTAATAATTTTAAAATAATTATCATTTCAAATATATTATGAAATACATGATTTTTTAGAACCCAATAACCTATTAGCGATGAGTTAATGCAGTGTTTTTGAAAGAATCATGCTGTTATTATTTTATAAAAAGTCAAATAATAAATTTTGTCAAAATAACCATAAATTACATTTTAAAATAAATAATATTTTATTACATGAAAAAATACATAAAACCTATATTCCTTCAAAATAAATATTATAATTTTATATATCTCATAAATGATCAAATTCGGATCATGAGGTATTATATTATAATTACATTAACTCTATAATGTAAAATGAAATGTTTTGAGGGTAAAAGTTAAATTTTTTAAATAAGTCTTAAAGAAAAAATATATGATTAATTTTGTGACAAAAACATGTCCAATATTAATTTTATTAATGGATTTCAACCCATCCTAATATTATACTCTATTTTTCTCACATTTGAGATATTAAAAAATGAAAATAATTTATAATAAATTAATATTTTTTAAGCATTGAAAAGTACTCGTCCCCACTCTTATAAAATAGAACCTCTCCTTATCTTTTATTTACTCCTATAAACTACTTTTTCTCAGTAAAAAACATCCCATTTCTCATCCAAACTTCCTTAAATTTACCCAATTGGGCATAATTTTTGAATAAATTCATCATATGGAGTCTTTTTTTCAAATTAAAAGGAAACACTCTAAGAAGATGTAATTTTTTTACAAACACTATCAAAGATCCTTTCTTCTTCTACTTCTATTTCATTTAGTTTATCCATAATTTTTTCATTAATTCATTTTATAATATATTTTTGAGATGTTTTCATCATTTTTGGATAACCATATTTCTTCTTTAACCCATCCCATGAAAAGTAATAACACCATGTGTACGTACGAACTGCTTACCCTATCCACATCATGTTGTAAACTCTTATTATATATATATTATGTTGATGATTATGAATATATAGTATGTAAATAAAAAATATGACATGATATTTTCTTTTTATTATTCATATTCCATCCAATTACCTACCCTTTACTATTATGGAATGATATCATCGCTT
Organism: Viscum album; assembly: GCA_963277665.1. Taxonomy (NCBI): domain Eukaryota; kingdom Viridiplantae; phylum Streptophyta; class Magnoliopsida; order Santalales; family Viscaceae; genus Viscum; species Viscum album. The sequence continues at coordinate 1,310,731,503 of OY728126.1, read as the reverse complement.
GTGTGTACATACGACCTACTATTTCATTTACATTCATCCATTCATTACAATTTGAAAATAGAAACAACATTCATATGTTCGTACGGACAACCGTCTCTATGAATGGTGTATTCTATTTCATATATCTAACTTTTTTATTATTTAATATACAAAATATATATGATATACAGATATTTTTTATATTAAATATGTTATTAAATAATTTTCTAAGTAATATAATCAATAATAATAATTTAAAAATGTACAATAAACAAGGTGATTATTACCCTAAATGTTTCATTATCATTTAAATTATTTATAAACAGGTAATATAAAGTCATTAATTAATCATTTATAATATTATAAATATATTTATACATCTGGTATAAGTTAATAAAATGTTTAAATCCAATATACAATTTGTCAAAATATGTTCACCTAAAATTAAATGCAATGTGAGAGAATTTCGTCTCACTTCTAATTTTCATTAGATATAATCTATGTTCACCCCCTATTTCTCATTTTTGGGGTACGTACTACCCCTACTATATTTCAAATTATGAAATCATTTTTCTTCATGGTATTTAAATATTAATTTCCTGATATCGGGTTTATGATTTAAATAGATAAAGTGGTGTGTGATGTTTTTCATTTCTGATGAATTAATCTTATCTCCATTGAAATATTCCTCATATTATTTTATAAAAATATTAATGTAGATAAAAAGGATTATAAATGAAATTTTATTTATTTGGTTAATTTCTTTCAAATGCTTTAAAATTGGAATATTTTAGTGGTTTTTTGTAAGGGATTTTTTAACAAAAACACCAGTTTAAATATTTCTATTAGTCGTTCATCTAAATATTTATCATTTATGTACATGTTTATAAAAGGATGTTATGGATTTATTTATAACAAAATTAATATTTTAAAATGATAATTTTTTAAAATCTCTAAAAAAATTTAAATTGGTACGAAACTCATTGACTAAAAAATAATTTTTTAAAATGTCATCTTTTATAAATTAAAATATTTGGGATAAATTATTTCAAATTTAAATAGGGTATTTTCTCAAAAACAATTAATGGTTTTATTAGTATCTTTTAATTTATGTACAAATAAATCATGGGATTTTATCCTCATTTGATGTTGATTTACTATGATAGATTCAACATTATTGTATTTAAGGGTTAACGATTAGTTTGAATATGGATGTACTATTTTTATTACATTTAGGCTTGTGGTTAAGATATTAACATTTCAAATTATAGATTTAATATGAATGTTTTTGTTTGTTATGATTTACCATTTTCATATGAGAAATGAATTGGACATATTATATGATGGGTGGGGGATACTATAGACCCTCAATGCATTAATAGGTCTCAAGAGACAAACTAGTTTGAGTTTTTACAAGATTATGTATGGTCTATGAATGAGGCTTTGATGGTGTGGTAATGATTTCTAGAATTATTCATTCCCTCATTAGGAGATTAGTTATTGATATTAGATGTTATTATTCATCTAGTATAATATCAATGTGAATGTTTAAACGGAATTATTTGTTTAATTATTTCTATATTATGCTCAATATTTTGTTTAATGGGTGTATGTTTTAGTTTTATAACAGTACATAAATGTTTAGTCTTCCACTGTATTTTTTACCCTTACTAAAAACAAATATCACCCCTTTCTAATGTTTTATTTCTAAAGGATTCAAATATGTGTTTTATGATTGATATTCAGGGTTAATATTAGATAATAATGATGTTTTAAAGGACAATCTATGTTGTATTTTATGTTATGAATTATAATGTATGGTTGATGTAAATAATATATTTTTTAAAACATTGAAATTGATCTGTCCTTCAGGAATTTATTTCCTTGAGTTCATGAAAATATTTTGTAATAATGCACATACTATGGGATTTTGGGGATGGAGATTTAGAGTAGGTTTAAATTTTCCATACATATTCAACAACTCAATAATTAATTAATTTGATATATATAATAAATAACTATATTTCACTATTCCCCACAAAATCAGTTATTGTAGACAAATCCCAAAAAATAACCCTGACCATTTTTTACATTTAAAATTCAAAAATTAACTCCATTTTAAGAAAATAATTTTATGAATATGAAAATTTTAATTTTTAATTAAAATTATCATATACATTTAATATACCAATTTGAAATTTGTAACTACTTTAATAACACATTGAGAAATTAATTAATGTGTCATAAAATTACTTTATAATCATAAGATAAGAAATTATAATTTATGAATATATTTTATTGATTTAAATTTTTATTTAAATAAATCTATTCATTAAAATCTATAATTAAAATTTTTTTCTCGCCAAAAATACTGACACTTTATTTATCATTTCCAAAATGTTTTATTACTTATTCCATGATATATATATATATATATATATATATATATATTATTTTATCTTATAAGATATATAAAATATTTTATAAATTTATAGGTGATGCTACTATTCTATTTTTATAGATTCTTTATCTTTGATATATATGAATTATTTCAATTCACATTTATAATAAATTTTACTGTATTATTCTAGAATTAAAAAATTATTTCTTATGTAAATAGGTTATTAAATTATCCACCCTTCTATAAATGTCATCCTCAAAATTTTTATTCACTTATTAAATATGTGAGGATACAATTCCCTCATTACATTTTAGGATTCCCATGTTTCTTATTCAATGATGTGGTTTATCCACATACTCATAATCTAGTTCATATATCTTTTTCTATAATACATTCTATATATGATCAATATATTGAATGGGATTTTCCTCATAAAATGTTTCTAATCTAGGAGAACTACTTCTGGGCACAAAAATGAGATGAATCTGGTACATAATTTACAAATAATGAAACATGAAACTCATTATATACCGGAGATAATCTTAGAGAAATAGCTACTTGGTAGGTCAGTAGTTCAACGTTCTCCAAAATTTTATGAGTTATAATAAACTATTTACATATCTTTCCTTTAATACAATAATTCTTAACACTTTTCAAAATATATATTTTAGCAAACTAATGATCACCTACCTCAATATAAATTTCTTTCCTCTTATTATCTTCATAACTTTTCTACCTTATATGAGTATTCCTTATGTTTAGCTACATCATACACACTTTTTCATCCACTTCCTTCACTAATCCTTATCCCAAAAATTTTATTTCTCCTCCCCCATCCCAAAAAGATGGATTTTGACAATGCCTTCAATAAATTTCCTCAAAATAATACATATGTATACTGGAATGAAAAATGATATTGTTAGAAAAATCAACTGAACAAACCTGTTGATTCCAACATCTTTGGTAATCGATTAAAAAAGGACATGATGTTTCTTGAAATATATGAGTTTTTTCCCCAATCTACACATCATATTAAAGATAAAATATTGTTGTGAAATTTTATATAGTTTCCATAAAACTTCTTAAATCCTTCTCAAATGTTTGAAGTTACTGTGGAATCAATGTCATAAATTATGGAGAGATGAACTCCTTGTAACCTCAAAATATATTTGAGGTGTATTTGAGAAGCTGATATGGAGAAGTTGTGGCTCAAACAGTATGAAAATATATGATTTTGTAAACTAATCAATAATAGCTCAAATAAAATTTTTAACCCAAGAAGTATTTGGTAATCCTACTAAAAAATCAATAGATATATTTTCCTATTTTTTACAATAGCTCTAGAAAATGATTAATCATACCCTTTGGAAGTTCATTCTTTACATTAACCAGTTCACATATCAAAAATTTATTTGTAAAATAAGAAATATCTCTTTTCATTTTATCCCACTAGTAAAACTCTGGAACACATCTTTAAATCTTAGTGCTTCTATGATGAACTTAAAATGTAGATCTATGAGCTACATATTGCAATTATTTCTTTAGGTGGGAAACAAAAGTCACACATAATCTCTTTTTAAATCGCATGTCACAATATTTATCAACATTAAATTTATGGAATGTACATTCCATAACAAATTAAATAAATTTCTATAATTCATGTTCTTTAAAAAATTATTTCTATATTATATCTAATAGATATCAGTAAACAAAAACTATAAAAAACCTAGAAATTTGATGCACTAATAACTTCCAAACCAAAATCTATTAAATCAAAAATCCAAGGTTTCATGTTCTAAACATTACATTTTTAATGATGCATAATGTTTTTTACTCAAGGAATCAACCACAATTATATCTCTTCTAGGATTGTAATTGATCATGCAATCATAATCATTTATCTGTTCCAGAAATATATTCTACCTCATGATCAATTCCAGATATGTAATTATATACTTGTATGTTTTATAGTCTGTAGATATTTCACTTTTGGATCCATATAATTTACTCCAAAAAATCTTTTCAGTGAAAACAATGGCTTCTAACTCTATATAATGTGTGGGATAATTTAACTTGTGAGGTTCTAGTTTTCTTGATGTATCAAAAATTAATTTAAAATTCTACATTAGAATAAATCGAAGACTATATAATAAATCATCACTATAGATAAAAAACAAACCACTTTTTTGAAGGTAGATCCAAAACTAGAGCATTCACTAATAATATTTTTAGTTCCTAAAAACAGACAACACAACCTTTTATCCAAATAAATTTGATCACTTTTTTGTAAATATATTTGGAGGTTTGGATAACAATGAAATTTAAAAAAAATAACTAATAAACTTTTAATATTATAAAAAATGAATCTCTATTTCATTTTTAGGAATTTGCAGTTGATCGAAAACATTTTTTCTGGAAATATGAAACCTTATGTCATCTTTATTTACAATGTACTTTTGAAAATAAATTAGTTCCAACCAACTGTCACATTTTTAAAATTTTATACATCATTTCATTTCTTTCTGTGTTTTTAGAACAATCCTCAGTGATTTTTCATAATCCACCTATCATTTTGAATAAATCAAAATATCATCAATAAAAATAAAAAAAAACTTCTACAAATACGCTTGAAATATTTTATTTATAAGATCCATAAATACAACATAGTAATTCTCCTATCTGAAGGGAATAAAGAAACTCATAATGCCTATATATAGCTTGAAATTCTATTTTCCGAATTTTATCAACCTTCACCCTTAAATAATAATACCAGTAAGTCAAATCAATCAAAGAAAAAATTGAGGTCATTGGAACTAATAAATCATGTCAATGATAATATGTAATGGATAATTATTAATAATAAAAATGTTGTTCAAAGATGTATATTCATTGTAAGACCTCATGCAATCTTATTTAAAAAAAGAGAACCCCATGTTAATGTGCATTGATGGATGAATCCTTTATCAAGGTAATATAAAATCTTTATTTTCTATTGATGAATTACACTTCATCCATTATATATGGTGGTTTTGAAATTTTTTATTGTTAGGAATTAAATCAATGGAAAATTCAACATCAAAAACTTGTATAACAAAAAAAGAACTAATCAAGAAAAACATTCATGTATTCATTTACCTCCATCACATAATTAATCTAAATAGTTCCCTTATTTTCAAAAAATATGTGAAAAATAATGTGAATTTTTATATTTTAGTAGTTTCATAACATTGGGATATATTATCAATGGTATGGGTTAATTTTTGTATACAAACTGATACTCTTTATAAAAAATTATTTATCTCTATAATAAATCATAGTAAGAAAATCATAAATCCAATAAAAACCCATAATAATATCAAACTCTACTAAGGTAAAAATCTTGAGGTTGGCAGCTAAAATATCTCCACATAGAACAACAAGACGATTCTTTTAATTATATATTTCTATAATTTTTTTCATGGTGTTTTAAATATTTGTTTTGGTTTCATTTCAAGGGGTTAAATTTCATATTTTCCTGAAATTTTCATATAAATAAATGATTTTGTAGACACAATTTCCATCATAAAATTAGAAAAATCTTAACAAATATGAAATTTACCACGTAACACTTCATTGGATGGGTCAACATATGTAGATATTGGTGCAACATTTTTAACTACACCTTCCATCTTATAACCATTCATCTTTTTATCATTCAGATTATTATTGGAGTATGTATTTTCATCATTCCACATCTCACCACATTTAAAACACTTTACAGTTTTCTTATCGGAATTAATCAATAGAAAATATTCATTACAATATCAATCCATAAATCCAAATGTACAACATAAAAAAATCTTGTATTTTTTAATCAATTTCCATGGTTAGTTGTTACCACACGTTTCATAAACCATAAATTGAATGTTCCATGATTTAGTTTTCAATGTTTTATTATTAACTATTTCCCTCCGTATAGACATTTTACTTTTCTTGTTTTAAAAGTACATATGATCAATAGAAACATTATTTCGACCCTTTCAATACAATAGACATGTTTCTAATAACATTTTAATTCATGAAAGGCCAATTACATTTGATATCTTGGCATCAATCCATAGTACTGATGATTGATTTTACTATTGATATCCTGAATATGATATTGAGTGTACAATTCCAATAAATAAAAATTTTCATCATATACAACCACTAGATCATAGTATTTTTTATTCCATACTATGAAGTTAATTTACATAATATGGTGAATATATATCATAAATTATTATCTAATGAATAGATTCTAAATTTCATCCCATTTCAAGGAATCAATATCTTTTATATCCTAGATATTATTGAACATTGACCACCATGGTTGGGATTCAACTTTAAAATGATTAATAGAATGAATATATTTTTTACCTGAATACCCCATGCCATAAAATATATATTCAAGGGACATAATCCACCCTTCAGCTAATGATGGTTCATAATATCCACTGAATTTTTTATGGTGTTTCCTCATAAATTGTTCAGCTACTATCATTTTCCTTTATGATAAATATGGTTTTTCTATTTAATGGATTCAATTTCAATATATAGACTTCAAAAATTGAGCCATTACTGTCAAAAACTATACAGTTCCATTGCCCATAATTCCAAGTTTCATATTCGGGATGATACCATCCTATCAGTGACTTCCTACTTTAGATTCCTAGTTTCGTCATAAGAAAAAAATTCTAAATATACTTATCGTAGATGATGAAATATGGTAATAATTAAACGAAACATCTTTTAAACCAATCCATAAGGTATAAATTATTTATTATATTCAATAAAAATAATTATAACCCGTAATATTACAATAAATATGATATGAGACCAACTATTAGTACCAAGCCTTTGACATTAAATAATCCAGTAAATTCTTTTAGAATTCACTATCTTACATTCACAAATATCTTTTCAGATTAAATATTTAGAGAATTAGTAAATAATTCACACATATCAACCTAGAAGAATAAAAATGCACACTACTAAATCATTATTCATTCAATCCATAATAAACAATTTTTTAAGAAAATGTTAAATCATGTCATGAATATACTGACTTCCATCAGCTTGGCTTTTTGTTTTCTCTTACCCATCCTTAATCCTTGGGAAAAAAAATTACAAAATCATATTTTGGATAAAATTCTCAATAATGGACATAAAAATAAGGAATTAATTTTTTTTGTTAATTAATATTTATAAGTATTTGAAATCATTTTAACAAAGATATACTTCTTACCCGTAAAGAATCATGAATTTACATTGTAATAATAATAGATTTGGAAAAAAAATAAAAAACATAAAAAAATGTTCAAGGACACTTATGGAATTACATACATAGTACTGTAACCCCAATGAAATCTATATGATTTTTTACCCTCATATCTAAATATCAATGTAACCCTCATGTTTACCTTATGATATAGCAATTAGAGATACAATGTGGTGTAATGATCACTCTAACACTTGGAAGACCAATTACGATCAACATCTAGCATAAATATAATCAACACATTGGAGGGATATATAGGTTCCAACATTAATCATAAAGAATTCATAAAATTATATAATAATAATAAAACATTAATAACTTCATCAAAGAAAACATTCCATTTGATTTGTTTAAAATAGAAATTTAAATGAGGTTTTTAATGAAAATTATATTACCATCAGTTTGAATTCCTTAAAATGTGTTATAATGTCTTGTAAAATTGTATAAAGATTTTTATTAATGGATTAAAAACTATATTCATATGTACAATACATTATATTATCTTTTTATAACATCTTTTAACCCATTTATTGATAATATTTTGTTTGTTGTTTTGTTTCAGTTGCGTTTATTTCATGGTTTCCCTTGTTTGTTCACTATGGGACTTCCATTAAAATGAAAGAAAAACTATATAAATGGAAAATCATTGTGTTATTTTGTTTCAAAAAAATTAAATAATACAATTTTTTTCTTATATAGGGATGATTTATTTGATAAAAAATAATAGAAAGTGATTTAATATATTTTTCCGGGTTTTTATGACCAATACAAACATATATTATCTTACTTAATATATTGTTTATATATTATTTCCTGAAAATTATATGGAATATGGTATGTACAATAAAAATATGATTTAACCAATATAATTATTTTATGACCATGCATAAAGGTGGTAAAAGGAAATGAAAACACATCTTTCGTGATGACTGTAAATTGACACATCATATATGATGTTTTATTTTATTTGAATAAGAGGATAATATAAATTCATTATGATGGATATTCCATTAAAACAATTATATTATTAAAAAATATTTTGGATTTATCATGTCACATGTATGCGGGGTGGTGAGGTGAGAATAACAAATAAAAATAAATTTAGAATAAATTTAAATAAAAAAAGGGATTTTTACCTCTTGATCTTTTTCACCATGAGAACCTCCTCAAGGACCATGTATTTGGATTTTTTGTGATCCCACAGCTCATTTTATTATTAGATATTCTTGGATGGGAATTGGGTAGAAATTATACAATATATAATGGTTTTGAGTTTTTAGGAGAAGAGGTTGTGAGGGGTGGTATTTATAGTGGAGTGGAAGGGAGTTTTCTGATTATTTTATTCACTAGATTAATAATTTTTCATAAGGATATGATTAGTTTTATAAATATTAATAAATATATTAAAATAATGATGGATTTTTTGAGATATTAGTCTTACATCATCCATTCATATTCTATGAATTAATATATTTCATCAATTTGTTAAATATAGTAAATTTTCGTGCTTTACTAATGAGAAAATATAAAACTATTTAAGAATAATAACAAATATTAACCATAAAATTTTTTAGACAGATAAATTTATAAAATCAAACCCATTTTTGAATATAATTTCATAAATATGATAAATTTATTTTTTAAATAAAATCATAAATTGTTTGGAAAATACCTATTATAAAATTATAATTGATTTAATAATACTGAAAAGTTATTTCATATCTCATATAATTATCTTATAATAAAAATAATACAAAATATAAATTTATAAATCTACTTTTTATGATATTTCTTATATTAAATGATTTTATTAATTACATAATTATAAATAAACATTTATGTTTCACTAAAAATACAAACACATAATTTATAATATTTAAAAATTAATTAATTTATTCCATGATATCCCTATATCAAATTTTTAATTATAATATATATACATTTTTTGTACATTAATAGGTGATGTTACTATTCTATTTTTTATATATTCTTTAATTTTTTTAATACAAATTCTTTCATTAGGTCATTATACTTAATTATTTTATTTATTTTTAGAATGGAAACAAAATATTTCATAACTACCTTGGTTGTCACAACATTAATTTTAAATAATATCCCAATTTTATTTGGTATATTCTTATAAATTAAATAGTTATACTATGTATGCAATACGTTGGTTTGTTAGAAAAAAAATTCAACATAGTGTCATTTATTTTCAAGAAGGGGAGTCAAATAAATTTATTTATCCAACATTTTTTTAATAGTTTTTTGAACCTCTATGTGGAGGAATGAATTTAGAGTGTGACTTATTTTAGAGAGTTGAAAATGATTTTGTTAATGTTTTGTTAAATTTAATTTTCATCAGAACATTACTGGTTAGTATTTTTCGTACACATGAATTTATAAGTCCCAAGTTATTGTGGTTTTGTTAATTAATGTAACTATTGTATAAGGATAATTATTTTTCAAGGACAAAATGTTATTTTTCAAGAAGGATGCATGAAATTGTTTGTGTTCATTTCCATATTTTTTATTAGAGTGAATAAAAAAAATCATATTGTAGAAGTATGATAACTTATTATTCAAACACCAACTCAGTATAAATGGGTTGAGGATACATATTTATGGATTAATTGGGGACACAAATTTAACCTCTTTAATGTATAAGCTCACTAAATAAAACATTGTTTGAATAATGGTATATATTATATTTCCTATTTTCTCATTTTTCAAATGGATGACAATTGAATGAAGGAATTATTTCATAGTGTCAAAATATCTGACAGAAAATTTTACTTCCATGTAAAGAGTCTAAAATAATAATTTTTGAGGGAAGTACCTTGATATTATCAAATAAACATTAAAAATCACCATTAAATAGGTAGGTCAAACCATTCATTTCATGCTTATAAAATTGAATACTCTATCTTTGGAGGACTATAATGAATTTATTAATTTTGGATATTCTTCTCACTATTTGAGGCACCATGGAGGGAATAAATAGTATATTTATTTACACATCATATTATTTAAATATATAATTTAATAGTGTTTAATAAAATGTAATTTGAATGATATGATTCTTAATGTATATTTCAATTATTTTAAAATTACGGTGTAGCATCATATCTGGAAAAGATCTACCTTATGGCTTGCAATTAATTCACTTTTTTGAATTGATTTTAGACCCATGTTTCCCACATAAAATTATTTTTGAAACATAATATCGGATTAAAATTGTTTTTCAACATTCATTATTTAATGATTCCATTATTATACAACCCGTAGAGAATGAACACATGTAAAATGCCTCTCAGGTTTCCCTAAATTATATGGACTCTTAAATCATAATGGATATTTATATACAGAATAATGTCTTCTGAAAAAATTTATAACATTATTTCTTACATAAAAACACATTAAACAAAAACCATGGATCTACATGTCAAAAATATTTATAATATTATAATCCAACCTTTTATAAAAATAAAAATAAATAATACCATAAATATTTAAACACAATAAATTTATCTAATATTTAAATTTAAATATAATACGTTAAAAGAAAACCAAAGTAAAATTTAAATTTAATTGTGTAAATATAGTGTATCGTAGAGAAAACAAACATTATGAAAAATATGTATGAGAATAATGGTTATAATTATTATAAAAAATATAATAATAATGTGAAATAATGGGAACAACTAATCACATCATTAGAATACGTTTTCCAACATAATGTGGAAAAACCTAAAAAATATAATGTAAAAATACATATCAAACAACATCTATGATATTACAAAACAAGTTTCTTGAATAACTACACATGAACCAAAAATATTATCATAGGAGATACAAAAATTGTTCAATTATTTTGTGAAATATCATGGTAACTCCTTTATATAACTAAAATTATGTGTAAAACATATATCATAAATGTGTAACACATGAGACCCAAATAGATAAGGTAAACAAAATATTCCAAATTATAAAGAATGAAAATGGATGATAAGGAAAAGTAAGATATTCCCTTATAAGAAATGTCATATCCTAAATTTTGATAAGGTATCCTTTTAAGCTGAAAACCTATTGAGGAGACTATTTGGTTTGGAAAATGTGTAACACATGAGACCCAAATAGATAAGGTAAACAAAATATTCCAAATATTATTTCATAGTGTCAAGTTTATCCTGTTAAAAAATGTTTTTTTAAATATTAAAAGAAAAAGTACAATATAATGGAATTATTTATTAATAAAAATGTTCTCATTTTTTGAATCACCATCGATACATTTTTCTGGGAGAATAATTGTTATTTTTATTATAGTTTTTTATTTGAAATGTACAAAATATAATTTTTAACTAAAAGCAAAGTGTTTATGAATATAATATGAATTCTTTATAACTTAAAAATATATAAATAAATACCTGAGAAAAATTTAATTAAATAATATTATTTAAAACTTCAAAATACTATAATGAATTTATAAAATATATTTTTTAAATTCTATAAACATAAGTATTATTTTCCTATAAAAGAAATTATTGTAGTGTTTTTTTAAATAAATATTAGTGTTTAAGATTTATATTATGGGATTAATTGAAATATTTATAACATTAAAAATATAAATATTTATATTTGGAAAATCCAAAAAATTTCATTTATTTTTCTATAGAATAATTTTATTACTAAAAATTACACTTTTTTCTGAAATTGTGATTTTTACACATTTCATGAGTTAATGTAAAAATAAAATTTTCAACGAAATAGTAATATTATTTAATAATAAGTATATCTTATTTTGAATTATAATTTATAAATTATTTAATAATTTTTATTTAATTTTTATTCATTATAATAAATTTTCTAACTAAAAAAATAATTAACATGGAAAAAACAAAACATGGTAAATGTAAAAAATATATTTTTAAATGGATTGAAAAATGATAAAAACAAGATTGAAGGGGAATATTAGTTTCTTTATTGACCATACCTCACACAAAAATTAATTATTTCTCAATTATGAAACAATTTATACTTTAATATTGTTGTTCAATCCTTGAAAATATATGGGGTTTTTGGAAAAAAACACCTTTCTTCACATATATAATGTTATCACATCCACCACAGTATGAAATAAATTCCCCAATGAATTTAAACATGAAGATATGATATTATAACCATACTACAATCCTTTCTTATTTTTATATTCATATTTTTCTTAGTTTGGTATTCTAATGATTTCATTTACAAAGATATTTTGAATGGAGGTGATGTGAACATAAAATGAGTTTTTCGTGTACCTTTGGAATTTCTTTTTAATCACCCTATTAATTTTATTTCAATCCCTAATAATGATTAACAATAAAAATAATAAAAATAATATATTATTATTATATTGATCTATTATCCTTTATTTAATCATATACATCCACTGAGAAATGTTAAACAACATGGACCATAAATATATGTGGTCTACCTCCACCACATTTTGATGTGGTTCATATTTCATCATCATGTCATATGGAATTGTTTAATAAATATGTATTTTTTTAACATGATTACTATTTCATGAATAATATACTTAAAAAATAATTTCTCATATTCCTTCAATCAATCCCATTCATTGATAAATTCATACCATATTTATAAGAAGACATGGATTTATCACACTATTAAAAATGAATTTCATTTTTTATAAACACCCTTAATTAATTTTTTAAAATATTATTTTATAGTAGGAAAATGATACCTATATCATGTATAGCATTTTTTAAAAATTATAATAAAATTATATAAAATTATCCCCTTACTAAATAAATTTTTGTATCATGCTCTTTTTTAGGGCTGTTTTACCAAATTATAGAATGAAGCTTTAATCATTATTTCATGAATTATAATGTATTATTTTAGATGGAAAGTATTATCTAAAAATTATATATTTATTATTTTTAATTATTATCGAAATATATTTTTGATAAGTAGCATATTTATTAATATATAAAATTTTGATCATTAAAAATTCCAAAACTAGATTTTCAAACATTATTTTTTCATAGAAAAATAAATTATTCACTAATAATATAGAAATGGTATAAAACCATGAGAGGGAATAGTGTAGTAGTTTCGGATGTGTCACCATTACACCAAGATTCAATGTTCGATTCCATTCTAGGGAACATATAACATGCCTGATTAATAATTGATCATAGAAACACTACCTTGTTAGAAAAGAGACCCCAGAACTTTATTTTCAACATTGGGCCTTATTGGGGAAATCTGGAACATAGGTGGTGTGAATAAAAATATACCTCGTTACCCATAAAGACATTTTTTAGGGGGAGGAGAGATGGGAGAGCCTCTCTCTCTAAAATCTGTTGGTGATCATCAACGTAATTACTCAATTTTATGCCTCTCGGAGGATGACCAGAAGAATTCTGAAATTGAGAATATAGAGCTATTTTCAATTTATTATTAATGTAATAGAAATTCCCTTACTATGGGGGATTGTGATATAATATAAGGTGATATAATTTAAGATTAAAAATTAAGGCAGATACTGCCCCAGAGGGATAATAACCATAGTGAATCCACATATATGATTTAGCATTAGTGTGGAGTATGTGATGATGTAAAGAGTTGTACGGGGTCATCCATTAGATGGATAATTTCTCAGGTTGCGGTACCAGATAGCATGGTGATTCAGATTTGTCCTGTGATGCATCAAGATTTTGCAGCTGGTATTTACTAGGGGCCAATGTCTTCTTGCACAGATGTTTTTTAGTGGAAACATTCGGTGATAGTGTTGACTCATTGTGGGGTATGGGTGTGGTATTCTGAAGGGAGAGACAACTTTGGTCTTCGGTGGAGGTTAGATGGGCATGGCCATAAGGCTGTGATAGGATGTAGGTGGCGCGTTGGGTGGTGATGTCCCGGTGACGTTTTCTCTTTGTGGTAGGGGAGATCCTGGATATGGTGCAATGCACATGGATGTTTCAGGTGTGATTTTTTAATCCCTGTGTTTCAACGGTAGGTTGACCCTATATTGTTCAACAATTTATTGTCATGGTTTAACCTTTAGAAAGATTTTTCATTTTATCAATTGTTCACTTTGGATGTAGGATGGAGAATATGCTTGTGGTTTCATGTTTATATAGGAAAAAGATTATATAGTTACCAGTGAGTGTTGGATAGCTAATCTTGAGATGCGGGGTGATCGGAATTTGGAACTACATTACCTCAATATGTTCCTTTCTTTTATGAGGACAAAAATGTTTTTTGGTTTTTCTAAAGGCTATAATCTAGATGGCTAGTCGAGTATTTGGGGGTTGTGGAGTGGTAGTTTTATGGTCTTTCTATCTCGATTGGATCTTAGATGGGGTATTTCTACCCATTCTATGGGACTTAGGGAGATATTTTTTTATGTTTTACTAGTTTTACCTTTATTGATTTTATGGTACATTTTTTACTAGATTTTGGATTGTTTGAACTATTTTATTTTAATTTAAAAAATAATAATTGCATCATGTTTCCCATGTCCTAAACATTTCATGTATGAAAATATAATCTAATGAATAATTGAAACACAATTATTATATAATCTTGGATTATCATCGAAGTATTTACATTGGAACATAATATCTAAATAGATTCTTACACTATTTAACTTGTACGAATCAAACTATCAAAATTTACAAACACCTAATGATAGAAATAAAATATAACTGGTTAATAAATTTATAATACATTTTCATAAATGAAAATTATATAAGGATATATATATATATATCAATATATCTCTAATGTAAGTGATTCATATTGTTATTTTTATTTTATATGAGATTCACCAATTTTTCCTATTGTGAGTATTTAGGAAAATGTTATTTTCATAGAAAATTTAATTCTATGAGATATGATTGGTATTCACAATTTGTTTTCATTATGTACTATGAAAATATCTAAAAATTTACTTTTATTATTTTATTCTTGAACAAAAAGGTATTTATGATATTATATCAATATTCATCCCTTGTAATCTAGTGCCTAAAAATTAATGACCATCATTATTGAACTCAAAATTTTTTATAGTGGAATCCTATGGTTTTGGTAAAGTAAACAAGTGTGTGATTTACAAGGAATTAAATCAGTGTTTGTATAAAATAAACATGATATTAATATAGTTTAAATGAATCTCAATAAAAAAAAATAAAAAAAATCATATCTATTGAAAATGTAGTCATTATAAGATAAGTGGGATTAATGATGGACACTTAGGTAGTCACTCCTTATGGATATGATTTAGAAAACTCACACACACCTACAAATGATAATGAAATATTTACCCACCCTTGATATAGTTATATAACATTTATTATTATTATTATTATTATTAAATATATTATATTTATAACCTATCACATTGAATTTACCCTTCAACACCAGCTTATAAATATTTTTTAAAGGATACATTCTATTTCATCGTGGTTTTTGAAATGGTTTGATATTCACCAAATAAGAAATTGTTTTACATTGACAAGGGAAATTATGATATAAAAAAATATATTATTTCAATAATGATAACTAATGATTAAAGAACTCTAGCCAAAGTAATGAGAGCTATAGAGAGAGACTCTAGGGGAAATCTCAAGAAACCATAATATTAATTATCTATCCTTTTTGGATGTTTTGGTTCGCCATGATGTCAAGGCAATAGATACTTAAAGAGACCCAAATTTCTATATTAGAATTAAATTGAAAACAAAATTGACATCAATGTTACATATAAATATCATTTTCAATGAAATAGGTACCACTGGATTCCTCATATTTACGATTACTTCTTATTGGGAAATATTTCAGGAATATGACTACATTGAATGGATTACAAAATTTAATTGAATCCATTGGATCCATTGTTTTCAACATTAGCATGTTACACTGTTTGAATGTGGTCATCTACTTTTATGATAAAAATTATTATTATTTTTGTTTTGGGTGAGGATCTGGTGGTTTTCATGAGGATGATCAGTGATATTAACATATTAGACCCTGAATTTGGATCCTAACTTTAATCCTACCACTATCTCAATCTGGATTAGATTTGATGAAATTCTAATTCACCTAATGAAATAAAGGGTCCAACTTCCTATTCCAATCCTAGTTTTCGAACTACTAAAATTTTATTATACTACCAAAAGTCTTGTGAGAACCCCAGAATCAAGTGTTTCCACCTAAATGGACATTTCTCAACCACTAATGTACATTGTTTTGATTCAAAAGGTTTATTCGAGATTTTACCAAATGATATATTATGAAAATATAGCAGCCTACTATAATAATTATAAAAAAATATTCTCTACTAATAAAAATATTGTGGTTTTAAACCAAAAATTAAATTACCTCTTTTGGTAATAAGTAATTATGGTTGGAAAAAGGGTAAAAAATATATATATCTCAAGGAAAATTAAGAATATCATGAAAAAAACATATTGAAACCGATGAACATTGATGTATATATTGATACATAACATGCTGATGAGACCATATTGGTTAATACTCAACCAAACCATGAAGAGATTCTTATGAAGTCTCCAAAGTTACTAACTTGAAATATGAATTTGTATGGAAATTCTAAAATGTCATAACCTCAAAGCCATGTGGTTGACTCCCTTTATTTTATTTTGAATCCTATAAATAATGTTCAACCAATTTCTTTTAATTTAAAAGTTACATCTTCCTTTCAAAAGTAAGTTTAAGAGACTCAATCTAAATATAGTGAATCTATCAAAAATGAACATGGTCACATTTTCCAAATTGAGGATAACTACATGAAATAGATTGATAAAAATCTAATGAGGGATATTTCAATGCTGAATATATTTATTTATCCACATCCCAAGAAGTTCCTAAAATGTATCGATTTCTTATTGTTTGAAGAAAAATAATCAATAACTCTTTATGGATTCTACTAAAAAATATGATATATCTTTGTATCATAACTTATATAAGGATAAATCACTATCCTCATATGATAAAGATTCCTCATCTTCCGTGGATTATGAAGAACCAAATTAATTTATTAAGATTAATAATTTATCCTATGCAATTAAAGCGGTCTATAAGAATGAATTATTAAACTTAATTATGGAAAAAACGTGGATGATCATTGGAATGTAAAGGAATAGTGATATAACTATAGATGATTGTGTGAATATTATAATGAATATGTTTTATAGGGTTTAATATGAACTTGATAGAAAGAAAAGTTACTATTTTTTTAACCTTCGATGGGAATAGGTGTACATGGATAGAACAAATTGGTTGGTTCTAAGCTATTCATACATACATAAATCTCACATTAGATATTTGTAGGGATGCGGATCCCATGATGAGGTTATGAAACCAAAAAAAAATTAGAGATTTTTCTAAACTACATAATGGAGCAGTAAGGGAAACAATTATCTCCTCACTACATGGTTATCTAGCTACAATGATTTGATATGCTTCTTATAAAATTATTTCGTGATTGTAGTGCAAGAATTTTTTGTCTTATGTAATTTTTAATTTTATATAGTTTTCAATTTATTTATTAGATTAATGAATTGATTAGTATAAAATTTTCGAATCATATAACACTAAATTTATATCGCTTCGTTATTTCCTTTTATAGAATTCTCTCGCTCGCGATGCTTATTGAAATGGTCAAATGTTTATCATGTCTTGATGAGTGGATGCTACAAAATTATTCCCCACCTATTGAGGATCGAAAAAAATATTTCATTGTATTTTTTATATTATTGGTAGATTGAAATTTTACCCATCATTATTATCTCAATATTTGTTAGATCATGTTTTTTTACCTCATGTTTAATAATTTTAATTTTCTTGTGAAATAATTTTGGGGTGTAGGTTTTATAACCTATAGAATCCCTATAATTATCATATTAATCATCTATAATTATGGATAATTTTACATAAAGATGAAAATTGTGGGAATTTTTTAACAATCCATTTTATTTATCTGGATGTGTTATGAAAATGTGATCCATTTTGTTGAGATAGGGTGATGTTTTGGAATTTCATATGTTTTTATTCAATAATATATTTTTTTATGTGTTGAAAATTATATAAATAAGGATAAATATTATAGGGGAGAATTTTGTGTAAATAACATTAATTTTTAATATTAAAAGTAACTAATTTAATATTGTTAAACTAATCATATTCAAAAAATAGAGTAGGTATTTAAATAATGGTCAGAATTGACCCTTGGGTGTGATAAAAAAATGATCATAATCAAGTATATATTTTTTACATCATAGTTTTTAATTATATATGTATTCTATCATAAAAAAAGAATGAATCATAATAACTATGTGGTGGTAACATGTCCTAGTTTGATCATATTCATAGTAGAAATGATTTAATCCTAGTAATAATGAAAATGAAAATAATCGTAATAGTTAAAATATATCGATGTACTAAAAAATGTATTCATATTTTATTATAGCATATAGAATAATATTTATAGTAAAACAATTGAATTGTAATCAATTCTATTATGTTAAATAAATCAAGATTTATAGATGAATATATAATTATTCACTTTCTAGTAAAATAAGAGTTGAAATGAAATTCTTTTTAATGAAAAAAATAATACCGATGAATATAAATTTTGTATCCAAAACAGTGGGGTATCCATTAACCTTGGAGAAAAGTACCCCATTTTCTACATACAATAATGTTTTTCTTTATCTTATAAGAGAAATCCCTCATTATGAAGATCATATTTTCTCTATCAGCATATCCTAGGAAGACCTCAATACAATGGTCATATCATTATAGATATACAACCAATCCCTTTATCAATAAGGTGATTGGATCCTCTATCTTCTAATCCATTGAAGCCCTCGATCATAATCACAACAATTATATCGCATAATTCAAATATATAAATTCGTAAGGAGACAACCTGACATGGCTTCTATATGAAGGACACACTCTTAATAAATAAAAATTTTAAGAACAAGATTTTTTGGATTTTTACACTAGAAAAAATAAGAGTGAAAAAATAAATTTCAATGGGATAAACAAAAGCATCAAACATCAATTATCATCATCAATGTATTTATCATTTCAAATGACTCATTATTTATTGGAAGGCCTCCCACAGTCATCTTAATCTTCCAATAGTCATCTGATTTTCACATTCTTTCACAAAGACGTGGATTCTAGGCACTTCAATAGTCATATTATAATAGAAATCATGAAATCATTTCAATAGCCATATATACAGTACAAAAGGTCTTCTATTACAATAGAATATGGGTTTCTATATTCATAATATAACCATTAGTCAATCCGATGTATTTACTTAGAAAACATTAATATGATTTTCATTCTAAGACTAATTATGATGATATTACTTCCAATATAAAAGAAAATTAAATCATTTTTCAACAGAAATATAAGATATAATGTCATTAAAAAAAATTTATATGGTGAGTCTGATCATTATTAGTGCTAAAGTTATTAGAATAAGTCTAATGAATACTGTATGTTTATATTTCATGAATACATTAAACATAATTATTTTTATGGTAAAATATATATATTTTTTTATAAAATATTCTTAATATAAATTTAATATAAAATATATAGTAATTTATTATTTAAAAAAGATTTTGTGGTTTCCCAAAAAATGCAATGAAAAAAACTAAAAAGAAATTTTTGACACAGTAATCTTCCCCTTTTGGAGATCATTAACCAAAATACTTATACTATAAATTAATTTGAACAAGATAAGTCCTTTTAATTACATGTAAATCCTATTTAGAATTTAGAATCTAATACATATCTCCCTCTAGGTTTATAACTAAGCTAAATACATCGGTGAATATGAATGGCATCCCCTTAGTATAAGAACTACCCCTATAGGTCATATTCTATTCTTATGGAGTATTTTTACCAATTACATAAAACATCTACACTTTTTATATAATTCTCCCCAATCGTTATTTTAAAAGTGCATTCATAATATTCATGTAATACCAGTAATGGGATAGAGAAGAAACTATATGAAACTATATACTGATGTATGTGATCATAATATAATTGAATGATATCCATCCAAAAAAGAATTGGGAGACATTAGAAACTTCAATGTATATGAAAAATTACTTCATTGAATATAGAATTCAGATAATTATAAAATGAGTTTTAATAAATTAATCATATTTTCATATTAATGGTCTAAAAATTTTCGTTATCTTATAAAACTCTTTTATTTCCTCTTCCATGTTTTATATAAAATGTTCTTGAGATATTTTTTTATTTTTAAATTCTTTCCGCACATATTCTTAAATATATATCCTTTCTCTTTATTCCATAATTTTTTCATCATTATATTTAATATTTTCTTCAAAATATTATATTGATCTTCTTAATAATTGATCCTTTTTGAGAAAATATAATACCAATTCATCAAATAAATAATCTCATATGTATAGACTTTGAATCATCAAATTTCACTAAGAAGAAACATTAAACTCTCTTATAAATCTTAGATGTATTGAGTATATTTCTATGATGTATCAATAAAAAGATCAAGTTATTTACATTTATCTACCAATTCCATTGTAAGACTACTGAAATATTGATCAGTTTCATTCAAATGCTTCAGGAATTTATCAAAAATATCATCAGAATGTTGGATATCATTATCAACATTATGATCAAATTTGACTATACAATAAAAAAAATTCCTATAAACCACAACATTTTCTTTGAAGATATTGAAATTTGGTTATAATTTTATCAACATATCTATTAAATCATTCACCAAATATGACTCATTATATTGATTTTCAACAATCAAAACATCCTTGGTCTCTAACTAGGGTATGTATGGTATTGTTTTTTCTAATACTCTTAATGCGTGAAATATATAATCACGACCCTAATTGATGATTGTATTTAGAGAATTGAAATTTCATTGATTTATTATTCTTCTGGTTCAGATATCATTATGAATTGATTTTATTTTCTCATTCTATGATAATTATTTTTTCACACTCTTATCATAATTAATTCCATTAGATATATTAATTGAATGACCAAAAACATGTTTACTACTTTTAGCCTTTATATTTTTATATTTTTTCATCACTCTTAGATATAGATTCAACTTCTATAAATAGTTAATTCTTTTTTTTTTCATAGATAAAATGAATCTCATTATAATTTACCAAAAAGGAAATTGTTTTGATGAAGCATGAGAAGTCCTCAAAGTATGGTTATAATATTTTTTCTCATTATAGTTTTCTACAACTAAAACAACATATTATTTTTCATCATTGTCTACATTAAATTTTATTTCTCTTATCATCCAATATATTTCAGCGAGTTCTATAGCTCCTTCTTGTAACAACATGTGATATTGTGCCTCTAATCTTAAATAATCACTTTCAAGATGAACAAATTATTTTTATACAACAATAGAGTTTCCCATTTCAAAAATAGTGGTATGTCATTATGGAAAATTAGAAATAACTGAAAATAATAATCTGTATCAGTTTATAAAAAACATTCTCAAAAGAATATTCAACTCCAATGATCAATTTATCCACTGAAGATTCATATTGATGTTTTATATCCAATTTCATATCATTTTCTTGTTTTTCTAAAACTCCATAACCATGAAACCTTATTGAAGGGGATTTATTTGGGCTGAGTATTATTTGTGTATCTCTTTCATTTCTTTTAGTCTTTATCATTCATTATTATTAATCAAATTAATTCAATTATTTCATTTCATTATTTAATTTTTGAGGAAGGGTTCATCAATTCCCATAATCACAATCCACTAGACTTTATTTGATTTAGAATAAGGTTCTTTTTTTAGAGTTAGAATAAGAGTATTATTAACATACAATTTTCATTCGGAATAAAAAACTAGCTTTAATATTTTCGTTATGTTTTCATTTATTAACCCAAAATTCTCTATAATTGGATCAAATGTGATTTCACTGATGAACTATTTCATACTGGATGTAATCATCATACTTATCAAAGTTAGAAAAATTATCATTTAAGAATTGATTGATACATATTTGATATTATTTATAGTCAAAATAATAAAAACACCTAAATTAATATTCCTCATGTTGAACAAGTAATCTAAAATAATGATATTAGATACTTTAAAAGTCTCTCGATCATCATTTTTCATAATTAAAAAACCTTGATTCTAAATGAATATTAAATTGGGATATTGAGTGACCTGTGTGACCTTCCATAGCTCATCATCTGATACATTAGTGAACAATGAATTATCAATTATTTCATATACAAATGTACCAATTGAATCTGGTAATGTTTGGATATAAAAATGCTTATCCTTCATCAAAAGTAATTAAGAATCATAAGGTTGCTCAAGGTTTGATCATTTAATTTTTCTTATAGATTTGTAACGAGAACATTTCATTTATATATTTTTTAAAAAACAATATAAAATCATAAAAATCATTAATAAATCCACATAAAATAAATCATAATCTGGATATAACTGTTCTACACATACTGATTCCCATACATGAAACCCTCTCAAACTCCTTAGAGGTGAATAATAATTTTTTTAAAATATTACGTTTAAAATAACCTATTTCAAAATATAAAACACTATTTATAATCTATTATAGGGGCCATAATATTTGTACTAGAAACAGTGGATTTGAACATGTTGGTAGAATCAGGTTGAGAGACTTAAGGGAATTACTGATTCACAATGAAAATATATAATATATAATGTGGGACAATAGGGGGGTCTCTATTATATAGGAGATCAAATATATTGATTCATATTTCAAAATTATCTGACATGTGATATTTTGTCACTTTGATTTAACAGTTGTGATATTTCCTAGATAAAAATTGTAAAATAATTTACTCTCTTGAATTTTTTATTAAAAATTTAATTATTCTTTGTGAATTTGGTCAAACAATAATAGGATAAACTATAAAATAAAATCATATAATAAATAAAAATAATAATAATGAAATAGTATTAATTTACAATGGAATTGAATAATACCTATTGAAGTCAAATTATAGTTATGATAATTTGTTCATACTATTTTTATAAATTAATATTTTGAGGAAACATTTATTATAATGAATTTAAAAGAAAAATAAAATATTATTGAATTAAAACAAGAAATAATGATACTTATAATATTTATTTTAATACAATATCATTTTGATATCTTTTCAAAATATAATTTAAAAGAAACTAAAATACGATTCATTTTCAAAACCGATTTTCAATGAAAATAAAATAAATAAATTGAAATGAAATCATGAATATGAAAAAATTTAAATGAGAACATTAATATGAAAAACCATAAATATACACTCCAAAAAAATATATTTAAATGAAAACTCTAATATGTGAAGTTTTCAATGGAAACATGATTTTAAAAAAACTACAATATTTATTCAAAAAAATTATAAATACTCCCCTTTGAAAAAAAGTATATTAATGTTGAGAGATTGGTAAAAAAGAAGTAGATATGACTGATTAACTTAAATTAATCCTTCATAGATTCTATTTAGTGTATTCAAATCCTTCAAAAGGTAATGGTTTTGTAAAAATATCATCATGTTGTTTTTGAATTCTGATAAATTGTAAAATGATATTTCTTTTTTGTGTGTGATTCCTAAGAATGAGATTCCTAATATATGTATTTTACTTGAGAGTTATGTGAAGGGTTTTTACATAAATCTATTTCACTATTTTTTTCATATTATATTTGTGTTTAATTAAATCTCATTCAAAAATAAGTGTGTGTATGTTTTATCAACAACATTTGAGAACAATAACATCTAAATACCACATATTTGGCTTTAAGAGTGGAAAGTGATTCTATGTGTTATTTATTACAAGTCCAATAATCTAATGAATATTGAAAGAAATTAAAATTACAGGAATAAAATTTTCAATCAATTCTACAAACACAAAATTCTATATATGAAAAAAATTCAGAATTATTTACATAAGAATTGTAAAGTCCAATATCCATAGTACACTTTAGATAACAAAAAATTCCATAAAATAACTTTTGAAGGGATTACATAAGATTTTTCTTTATACCTTTCACATAAGAATAAATAAAACATTAACTCATGATGAAAAAGATTTTATGTATAGTAAAATTATTATCATACCTCTAAAGTTTGTTTAAACTACTGGTTTCTCGGCTTCATCAATATCATGTTTATTTGAGGTACCAACTAGAGTGCTAAAAATTTTAGTATTGACTTATCAATAATGTAGAGGCTCAGGTTTGGACCTCTTAAACATTCGAATATTTATATTAATATTTCTAGAGCTTGGGTTTGAGAAATCGTGTGATTTCTTGACCTAGTGTGCCTAGAATTTTTTCTATAAATAATATTATGTATTTGTATACAATACACACTAAGGAAATGGTTTATCTCTCAAATTGTATATTGGATTAGAATACTGAGGCCACAGTTGTGTTTGGAATGTTTTTTTACACTTGGTTGGGTATATATTTTTTGGGAGCATGAATTCTATAGAAAAAGGTATTGTGGACATTTCTAAAAATAAATTAAATTTATTTATTTTGGATGCTAGAATAAATAAAATCTGAAAAGAGTCTTAGATAGAGTTTCAAAGAGCATGGTTGATTCAAGAATTTTTTTTACCTTAGGCACAACATAATCATTGTCAGTATCAGGTGTTAGATCGGAGGCGAGTTAGGCTAGGGTGTTAAGCTGGTATTTGTTTTAATAAAAATTAAAACAAATACTCATATCCTACTGCTTCCCCTAGGTGTTAACGTAGAGACACAACCCCATATCCCTCTGATGAACAAACCAAGAGGATCTGCCATCATTCATTTTCGGAGTTGATGTAACACCCTGATATTTTATGAAAAATATTATTTTTAATTTTATTGATGTCTTGTGTAGTAATCTAAAACAAAGAAGTCTTGCACAACACGCAACCCTAACTTGGCTGCATTACACGCAATCATGACCTTCCTCGATAGCGTGTGTTGTACGCAATTCCGAGTTTCAGTAAACAACAATATATGGTTATAATATTATCACAAAATAGCTATTATGAATATTATTAAGCACATTTTGATTTTTATAACATTATTATTCATCTTATAAATTTTATAAAACATTTTATGTGAACAAAATAATTGTTTCGGGTAAAATAAGTATTTTTCAAAAAATGCAGTTTTGCCGCCTTTTGATGGCACACCAACTTTAAATCTAGTTTTTTATATGTTTATAAGTTCAATTTTACAAAATAAACTTCTTATTCTGAATCAATATATAAAAATTTACATTGGATAAAGTTTTGATATTTTCCTGATAACTTTCATATTTTAATGAATAGTAAAAACATGCTATATTTTCATTAAAAACAACTTTTTTCATCATAATAATTTATGTGGATAAATTAAAATATTGAATGGCTTTAAAGTATAAATAGAATATATTTTTACCATTAAATACAATGTATGTCATTAGAATTGATTTTACCTTGAATTTGTAGGTTAAATCAATTCAATCTTTTGCAATGTTTTAAACAAAAACTCGTTTTCTTTCGACAATGAGATTAATTTTAATTTAATTACTCCAACTTATGTGTTTTGAATTTTGAAAAATTGATTCCATATTTGGAATCATTGGGTCAAAATTATGTTAATAGGCTACTTTTTTATTTTTGGGCATTATGAATAGTAACTACGGTAAAATTTATTTACCATAGTTAAAGGTAAATCGGATAATTAAGGGTAAATATAAGATTATAAAATTACCTTAACACCTGCCAAAATCTTATTGTATTACTAAAAGTAGACCCATATCACCTATGGGTCGGATTAGATTCATTTAATGGACTTTTTCCCATGTAAATAATTTAATTATTATTAAAACCAAAGAAAAGGACAACATGTCACTTTCTTTAATATTAATAGTATAATAATTTTAGTTTAGTGATATAATTAATGAAACATCAGATATAAGTAGTCCATAGAAATATAATAAAATTATCTACATCATATGAATTTATTTATAATTTTTAGGTATTAAATAATTATCAATAAAGGTGACATAATAGTGATGTTGTAATTATTTTATTATGAGAAGTATCAAATAAATGGTTTTAAAAATATTAAAATAAATATTATATGAAATATTTAATGTTCTCCACTAATTTTCTTGATACATATGACCTTTTATCAATCTATTGAATCTTTTATTTCAAACATATCTTCTGTATATATTTTTTTTAAATTCAAATAAATGAATAGTGTCAAAATTGACACTATTGTTATTTTATAAAAATAACATATTATAAAATTGTTTAAAAAAATCACAAAAATATTTAAAAATTATAAATTTAAATTTATATGCTCTAAAAAGTTATAAAATATCCAATTATGGACAATTCACAACAAATAAGTAATTATTTGATATAATTTAAAATTTAGAATGTTATTACCACAAATAAAAATAAATTTATTAAATAGGGATAAATCAAGTTGATAATGTTTAAAATAAGTTCCTAACATGTCTAAATTTTATTGGTTGATGAGATTACAACCCTATCTCATATAATATTTTAATATGAGTCATTTTTGGAGGTTTTTAAGTAGGGTTGGATTTATTATAAATTAATATTTTTAAGATTTCCAAAGGTGCCCCTCTCCTCCCTTATAAAAGGGCACCTCCTCACTCTCTTCCTCACACCACATTGAGCCTTCAAGATTGGCCCAACCCTGCCAAATTATCTTCTCCACTTCCATATAAACATTCTAGAGGTCCTGGTCAACTTCAAATACCAATCTTAGTGCCCTAAGAGGAGGTTTCAAAGAGGCGTATCGAAGAAGAGGTAATTTCTTCTACCGATTCTTTCAAGCTTCATTCTTCTTCAACTTCTTCTTCTTTAGTTGTTTCATTATAAAGTAATAACATCAGTATCAATAATATAATGATATGTTATTATAAATATGAAACAACCCCATTTCACATTCTATCTATCCTACGGAAAAAAAATCATCGCGCTTGCGTACGTTCGGAATACCGTCTCCACGTCGTGGTGTAATCTGTTTTTTCCACCAAAACCTTACATGGATGGGTATATTGGTGTAAATAATAACTATACATAGTTATTATAAAATCATAATGATTCTGATATATTTTATCATACACACCAATTCAATTCAATAATTATGGAAACGATATCATCGCTCGTGCGTACATACGGACTACCATCTCCACGACGCGATGAGATCCATTCTCCATGTTAACCATCTAAGAATTATTATAAAGTATATATAAGAAATAATAATGAAATATATGACATTATAAAGATACTGGATTTATGTATATATATATATATGTATGTCATCTACTTAATTCCATTCAAGTAAATAGGGAAACGAAAACAGTGTTCATGCGTACGTACGGCCTACCGTCTCCATGAACGGTGAATTTCATTCCATTTATCGATCTATTATATATATTTATATTCTGAATATATATTATATATAAATCCTGTTTTATATTCTGGAATTAAGTAATCATGATCTATGTAATCATATGAATAATTATAATTCAAAACACGGATGACAAATGAAACGATTTTACCCAAAACACTCTTTATCATGGAATTTACAAAAGAACGGGTAATATAAAGTCATAGGTGAACCATATATGATATCATAACAATGAATATGATTATGTAATAAGTCAATGAAATTATTTAAATCATTATACAGGTGGTTTGGATACATACGAAGCACATCAAACATAAGGTAAGGGAAAATATCACAATCTCATTTTTATCTGATATTGTTTAGACTTTGGTATTTAATGGGGTGTATTTTATCATCCACATCCATGTTCCCACAATATGTAATTTTTTTCCATCCACCTACAATGGTTTATATCCAATTTTACCCTTCGGTGAGTTTTTAGTAATGGATATGAAAGGACTCTTTTGTCATTTTTCGTACGAAGTACTTTTTGACTTTGCCGATAAAAGTACAAGAAGAATGGTTTTTTAACTTGTATGGAATGAATGGAATTTTAAAACATTATTTCCAAGAATATTCCTTTACAATTTTTCAATTTTAGTTTTAATCAACTTATTTTACTTTAAAATTGAATGACATGTTAAGAAAAGAAAATGTTTTTGAAGTAGAAAGGATATTTTCCTCAAGAATGGAGTCCAATTGTTTTATCAAAATTATTTTCCATCAAAGATAATATAGGGTTCTGTTTCTATCCCTATTATTACATTGATTTGATTATGTTGTGATGGAATTATTTTTATGAATTCCTTTATCTTATATGAATTGTTTTATGATGTCATGATGTTTAAGAATCCCATTTTCATTACATGGGTTATGCAATGATGTATGCTTTAAGATTTTGTGGCACACATAAGAATGGTATCAATATTAGATGGGTGGGACATATATCTCCCTCCAATGAATTGGGTAAAGATTTATATCTCGTTAGATAGACATGGATGGAACGACAGGTTAAACCGGTTCGGTGAATCCGGACTGAAACGAGGAGTGAACTCGGTTCAGAAATGGACATTGTCCACTAAGATAGTCTTGGCAATGAGTCTTGAATAATAAGAAATGAATCTCTATGATTATGTGTGTATTCCACAAAGTTTCATGTTTTATGTTATGATTATTGGGACTACATTTCACTACCATGATTTATCCCATATTATGAAATTATGATCTCTTTTGCAAGGTAAGATTTTCAAAATGTTATGTTCTTATGAATTTGATATAATTGATATTTCTTCTATTTACCCTTACTAGGAATTTGAGCTCACCATTTTGTATGTTTTCTTTCCCTAGGCCAGGAAGAAGGGTATTAAGTAATATATGCCTAGAAGGGACTATAGATATAATGAAATAAATGGGAGACAGTGTAGATGGTTTATGAAACAGTTGTTTATGTTTCCATGTTTATAAAGACACTATACCTATACGGTCCTTTCATGGTTTTGTTATAAGTTTTAATAAGTGTGATTCAATTTTGAAGTATTAACCATGTATGTAAAGTATGGGTCATTACAATTGGTATCAGAGGAAAGGTTTAGTCAACCATTGGAAACTAGGATGCGAAAGCGTTAGTGAGATCCCTAGAGATATTTCTAAGGTATGTCTAGGGATGTCCCTAAGGATAAGTATACGTATAGGATATAGTATTAGAACTATGGTAACGATCTTAGAATTTAACCTATGATGTTAGATATTGATAGTAATCCCTCTTTATTATGTTGTTTTCTCTAGCAAAATGTTTGCCTCTCACACTATTCTTTTTGGGTTTTAGACGATGGCTGGAACCCGAAGGAACCGTGTTGATAAATGTAATGGACAATGCAATGATTTTCCTCCTTACCAAACCAATGTCATGGGAGATTGAGTGCACAATCATATATCTATACTTATAAAATCTATGAATAATTATAGACTTCAAAATGAGAAGAGAAAGGAGCAACATTCTGTTGAATCCTTCTTGAGGCAGTGTGCACCTCCATTCAGTGGGTCTTCTGATCCCTTCATGGCTGAACAATTGATCAGTACTACTGAATAGATATTTTCAGTTCTAAAATTTTTTGAGCATGATAATTTCATCTTAGCAGTATATCGTTTGGAAGGTGATGCTGATCAATGGTGGAATATTATCAAGAATACGAGGCAAAGAGATGAAATTGAGTCCATGGAATTGGACGAGTTCAAGGACTTGTTTTTCAGAAAGTACTTCCCTCGTATTCTTCGAACAAAGATGGAAAAGCAGTTTCTTGAGCTTAAGCAGAAGGATGATGAATCTGTTGGTACATACAAAGCGAATTTTACAAGACTTTCAAGGTATTCATCTGGTATTATCATCCAACATGAAAGTAAAGTTGATTTACTTTTCAGTGGCTTAAAACCAAGTCTTCTAAGGGCATTACCTATAAGAGACTTCAGTAGCTATGAAGAAATTTTGCATTGTGATATCAAGGTAGAAATGGAAGTTGGTGTTACATATCCATCTCATGGTTTTGACAAGAAGCTAAAGATGGAGTTCAAGGAGAAATATCAGAATAATTGTGAAAAGAAGATGACTGTTTACATATGCTCAAAGTGTGGAAAGAAGCATGTTGGAGATTGTCTTAAAGGGACTAGAAAATGTTTTAAGTGTGGAAAAGAAGGTCATCGAGTAGCAGAGTGTCGAAGTTATGGAAAAAGGGTTGCTAATGGTGTGAATAAAGAAACGACTGTAGAGAACGCACCACCAACACTTCAATGCTTCAAGTGCAATGAAATGGGGCATTATTCTAATCAATGCGCTAATCCAATGGTTAATTATGATCGACATGAGCAACCACTTAAGGCAAAAGAAAAAGGGAAGTCACATGTGATCACTATTGGCGATGTTGAATATGACAACGATGTGGTGGAATGATTAAGTTTTTATGTAATGGGATTCCAAAATAATGTTGTATATAGTATCATGGAATATTGGAATATTTATGTATTGGTCTATTGTGGTTTTTAATAATTTTATGGTACCGTTAACCGTGGAAAGTTATTGAGATATTTTTGGAAAGAAGATGATATGCGCATAATGAAGGGATAAGGATAAAATGAAATGTTTGACAGTATTCATGGGCTCATGACTGATATAAGATAATAGTTATATCAAGGGTTGAGTATATAGAATTTTGGGGTTTTGGTATGTGGAAAGAGTTAACTTTTGACAACACTCATGTTTTCAGTAAGATTCAATGGGTATTCATTTTTCATGAGAATACATGATTAAGGCCTTCGAATGTTTGGAATGTGACCAACAAGACATATCTTATGATATATGGGGATCAAAAATGGTATTTACATTCTTTTTATATGAAATCTATGGTAATCTTATTCACTATATTATGAGAGTTGACTGCAGTATTATGGATAATCCTAAATATTGGAATGGATTATGTTGGACATAAGTTAGTATTGTTTAAGGATAGAAGTTTTTTCGATATTAGTGATCGGATGTTATAGTAATGTAGTTTTAGAAAAAGGACAACCAACAGGATGGGCGACAACCCATCGCGTCGGACAAGGCTGTGGGAATCGAAACCACAACCGAAATGCGACTGGCTTTTATCGCCTACCACTGGCCTACAGTAAGTCCCTGGTTAGTAGAAACTAGTTTTATTTTATTAAGCGGTATGATATATGATGTATAAGTTCATTTTTCGAACCATATACGATTAATCTAACCATAAGATGGACTTATAACTTTTGCTACCCTTTTGTTTGAAACAGATGGAATGACCCATCATTCTATCACATGATTTGCTAACACATCATGAAAAACAAATTCAACTTCATTTCTTTATGGGATGAAGTGGAAATTGTTCAATTCACGAACAATAGTGAAATTGTACCAAAATCATGTAAGTATTTATTTTAATTCATAAAATTTAGGGAAATGATCTTGAAAACCAAAAATGGTGTCCTAGTTCCCTTATATCCGATGAATCAGATGGCACCTTAGATCATCACAAATCTATGGCTTTGTGATTTTTGGTTTTTTCATAGCCATGTTCTCTACCACTCTCCATCAGAACATGATGGTTATGTTTCTCTTCCATATCCATATTTTCACCTATGTTCTCCTATGTGGAAACCCAGTGATTAGTTAATTTGGGTAACTGTTATGTTTCATACTTTAGTTTTTAAATATTGGTTTTGGTATTCTTTTTTACGATGTGGGTTTCTATTAATGAAACTTTCAAGTAGTAAATCATTTATAACCCTGACGAATTTCGAGAGAGAAATTCATTTTAAGGGGGGTAAAATGTAACACCCAGAGATTTTATGAAAAATAATCTTTTTAATTTTATTGTTGTCTTGTTTTGTACACTACAACAAAATAGTCTTGCACAACACGCAACCCTAACATGGCTGCATTACACGCAATCATGACCTTCCTCGATAGCGTGTGTTGTACACAATACCGAGTTCCACTAAACAACGATATATGGTTATAATATTATCACAAAATTGTCGTTATGAATAGTATTAACCACATTTTGACTTTTATAACATTATTATTTATCTTATAAATTTTATAAAACATTTTATGTGAACAAAATATTTTTTTCGGGTAAAATAAGTATTTTTAAAAAAATGTAGTTTTGCCTCCTTTTGATGGCGTATCCACTTTAAATATAGTTTTTGATATGTTTATAAGTTCAATTTTAAAAAATAAACTTCTTCTTCTTAATCAGGATATAAAAATTTACATTGCATAAAGTTTTGATATTTTTCTGATATCTTTCATATTTTAATAAATGGTAAAAACACGCTATATTTTAATTTAAAAAAACTTTTTTCAACATACTAATTTATGTGGTTAAATTAAAATATTGAATGGCTTTAAATTATAAATAGAATTTATTTTTACCATTTAAAAAAATGTATGTCAGTAGCATTGATTTTACCTTGAATTCGTATGTTAAATCAATTCAATCTTTTGCAATGTTTTAAACAAAAAGCCCGTTTTCTTTCTACAATGGGATTAATTTTAAATTAATTAATGAAACTTGTTTGTTTTTAATTTTGAAAAATGGATTCCATATTTGGAATCAGTCAGTCCAAATTATGTTAATAGGATACTTTTTATTTTTTGGCATTATGAATAGTAACTACGATAAAATATATTTACCATAGTTAAAGGTAAATCGGGTAATTATGGGTAAATATAAGATTATAAAATTACCCTAACACCTGCCAAAATCCTATTGGATGACTAAAAGTCGACCCATATAACCTAAGGGTCGGATTAGATTCAGTTAATGGAATTTTCCCATGGAAATAATTTAATTATTATCAAAACCAAAGAAAGTGACAACATGTCACTTTCTTAAATCTTATAAGTATAATAATTTTAGTTTAGTAATAAACTTCATGAAACTTCGGATATAAGTAGTCTTAAGAAATCTAATAAAATTATCTACATCATATGAATTTATTTAGAATTTTTAGGGATTAAATAATTATCATTAAAGGTGACATAATAGTGATGTTGAAATTATTTTATTAAGAGAAATATCAAATAAATGGTTTTAAACATATTAAAATAAATATTATATGAACTATTTAATGTGCTCCACTAATTTTTTAGATACATATGACCTTTTATCAATCTATTAATTCTTTTAGTTCAAACATATCTTCTGTATATATTTTATTTAAATTCAAATAAATGAATAGTGTCAAAATTGTCACTATTGATATTTTATAAAAATAACATATTATAAAATTGTTTTAAAAAATCACAAAAATATTTAAAATTTATAAATTTAAATTTATATGGTCTAAAATGTTATTAAATTTCTAATTATGGAAAATTCACAATAAATAAGAAATTATTTGTTATAATTTAAAATTTAGAATGTTATTACCACAAATAAAATAAAATTGATTAAATACGGATAATTCAAGTTGATAATGTTTAAAATAAATTCCTAACATGTCTAAATTTTATTTTTTTATGATATTACAACCCTATCTCATATAATGTTTGAATATGAGTCATTTTTGGTGGTTTTTAAGTAGGGTAAGATTTATTAAAAATTAATATTTTTAAGATTCCCAAAGGTGCCCCTCTCCTCCCTTATAAAAGGGCATCTCCTCACTCACTTCCTCACACCACTTTGAGCATTCAAGAATTGACAAACCCTGCCAAATTCTACTCTCCACTTCCCAAGAAACATCCTAGAGGTCCTGTTCTACTTCAAAGACCAATCATAGTTCCCTAAGAGGAGGTTTCAATGAGGCGTATCGAAGAAGAGGTAATTTCTTCTACCGATTCTTTCAAGATTCTTTCTTCTTCAACTTCTTCTTATTTAGTTGTTTAATTATAAACTAATAACATAAGTATCAAGAATATACTTATATGTTCTTATAATTACGAAACAACCCCATTTCACCTTCTATCCATCCTATGGAAAACAAAATCACCGCGCGTGTGTACGTACGGAATACCGTCTCCACGCCGTGGTGTAATATGTTTTTCCACCAACACCATACATGGATGGGTATAATGATGTAAATAATAACTATACATAGTTATTATAACATCATACTGATTCGGATATATTTTATCATCAACTCCAATTCAATTCAATAATTATGGAAATGATATCATTGCTCGTGCGTACATACGGACTATCGTCTCCACGAAGTGATGAGATTCATTCTCCATATTAACCATTTAAGAATGATTATAATGTTTATATAAGCAATAATAATGAAATATATGACATTATAAATCTATTTGATTTATGCATATATATATATATATATATATTTTATCTACTTAATTCCATTCAACTAAATAAGGAAACAAAAACAGTGTTAATGCGTAGGTACGACCTACTGTCTCCATGAACGGTGTATTTATTTCCATTTATCGATCTATTTATATATTTATATTCTGAAAATATATTATACATAAATCATGTTTTATATTCTGGAATTATGTAATCATGATCTATGTAATCATATGAATAATTACAATTCAAAATACGGACGACAAATGGAACGATTTTACCCAAAACACTCTTTAACATGGAATTTACAAAAGAATGGGTAATATAAAGTCAATGGTGAACCATATATGATATTATAACAATGAATATGATTTTTCAATAAGTCAATGACATTATTTAAATCATTATACAGGAGGTTCGGAAACATACGAAGCATATCAGACATAAGGTAAGGGAAAATATCACAATCTCATTTTTATCTGAGATTGTTTATACTTTGGTATTTACTGGAGTGTATTTTATCATCCACATCCATGTTACCTCAATATGTAATATTTTTTCCATCCACCTACAATGGTTTAAATCCAATTTTACCCTTCGGTGAGTACTTAGTAAAGGATATGATAGGAATATTTTTTCATTTTTATACGAAGTACTTTTGGACTTTTCCGACAAAAGTACGAGAAGAATGTTTTTTTAACTTATACCGCATGAATGGATTTTTAAAAAATTATTTCCAAGAAGCTTCCTTTACAAGTTTTCAAGTTTATTTTTAATCAACTTCTTTTAGTTTAAAATTGTATGACATGTTATGAAAGGAAAATGGGTTTGAAGTAGAATGGATATTTTCCTCAAGAATGGAGTTCAAGTGTTTTATAAAAATTATTTTCCATCTAAGATAATATAGGGTTATGTTTCTATCCCTATTATTACATTGATTTGAATATGTTGTGATGGAATTATTTTTATGAATTCCTTTATCTTATATGAATTTTTTTATGATGTCATGATGTTTAAGAATCCCATTTTTATTACATGGGTTATGCAATGATGTGTGATTTACGATTTTGTGGCACACATAAGAATGGTATCATTATGAGATTGGTGGGACATATATCTCCCTCCAATTAATTGGGTAAAGATTTATATCTCATGAGATAGACATGGCTGGAACGGAAGGTTAAACTGGTTCAGTGAAATAGGACTGAAACGAGGAGTGAACTCAGTTCAGAAATGGACTTTGACCACTAAGATAGTCTTGGAAATGAGTCTTGACTAATAAGAAATGATTATCTATGATTTTTTTTGTATGCCACAAAGTTGCATGTTTTAAGTTATAATTATTGGTACTACATTTCACTACCATGATTTATCCCATGTTATGAAATTATGATCACTTTTACAGGGTAAGATTTTCAAAATGTTTTGTTGTTATGAATTTGATGTAATTGATATTTGTTTTGTTTACACTTAATAAGAATTTGAGCTCTCCCTTTTGTATGTTTTCTTTCCCCAGGTCAAGAAGAAGGGTATTAAGTAAGACATGCCAAATAGGGACTATAGATATGATAAAATAAATGGGAGACAGGGTAGATGCTTTATGAACTAGTTGTTTCTGTTTCCCATTTTCTAATGACAATATACCTATACGGTCCTTTAATGGTTTTTTTATATGTTGTAATAAGTGTGATTTAATTTTGAAGTATTAACCATGTATGTAAAGTATGCGTCATTATATTTGATCATCGCCAGATCAAGAATCAATGTGTCGCATGCCTCTTTCTACACAAGAAGAATAAGTGTTTTTCCCGCATGGTAATAAGTTTGTGTTTTCATCCCATTACACCTTTTTTATGCGGCATTTTTGTTCAAATATTAATCAATGTAGTGTATATTGTGTCTCAATGATTCAAAAATGAGTCTAAGATTACATTTTGGCCACAAGAGTGGCCCTGGTGGTCTGTGGATGTTTCAGTGGAACACCAAAGATAGTCTGACCACTGAAGGAGGTGGAACAATTGATTTTGGTGCCACGGGGGTTGTTTTCAAATGTTGAAGGTGGTGGTCGCAATGATGCATTATGGTGGAGTCCATAGGGTGACATGGCTGGGTTGTGGGCTGTGGGATATCACGGTTGGGTCGGCCTGAGTGGGATGGTATAGCTAGAATGGGATATGGGTATGTAATCTCCTGTAACTCCTAATCCAGGAGTCTGGTTTACCTGTTTTTTGTATAAACATGACCCTTTATTCTATTAATATGTTTTTAAGATTCACTAATGAGCTTTAGTTGTGGAATTCAGGCTCATAGACATGAAACATGAAATTTTAATAATTATAATATGAATATTATTAATTGGAGAATCTGGTATCGAACGTATCTCTTGTGTCCTATGTCTTTTTCATAAACCATCAGTGGAATTGAGAACCTAATTGTATTGAAAATGTTTCTAGATAGAATTAATGTGATTAAATCAAACTCAGGTTATAGACCTTATAAGGTCTCGATTTGGGAATCTGTGGTGAAATGTGATTTTTTCCTTCGCTTATCCATTTTGGGACATTAAATAGCAAGACTTAGTTGTTATTCCATGTAAAATGAGATGGTGGAAACGGTTTGAGACTAAGTGATTTGATGGATGAGATATTATGTTTTTCATGGATTTGAGACTTCTTAAACAACGGGGTTCTGTGGGACCCCTTGGTACATATTTGTGATGTTTCGATTACCAAGGTTGAGTGGGTCCCCCTGGTCATTTCACAATGAGGGTTTTTTATCACATACTATTCAACAGACTATAGCACCTTTTCCGTGATAACAAGGTTATTCAGAATCACATCCCCTTCACCAGACTATGACCCCTCTTCAGTGTTTTCTCCATATGTACAACACACAAGTGTTCCCACATTCTTATGTGAGTTTTCTAAATACTCTTAAACTAAATAATTTGTGGATTTGAAGCATTTATTTCCCCGAGAGGCCCTGTGCGATCCACACATCCCTTTACATTTCTCCTATAATGTTTTTTTGTGTTAGCATGACCGATATTTACCCAAGTGATGATCCTCTACCTAGGATGTCCCAGTGGGGAATAGATCCTCCATTGAGCTCTGTGTGAAGAATATCTATCTATGTATCGATATGTGTTTTCTTATTTATGTGATCTATCATGATGTATTCCTAGATGGAGTTCTCAGAATCGTAGTGACCAACTCTACAGGGGAATTGATCCACTTCTAGGCAAGCTGTTTGAGATTTTGGTGGTTGAGAGATACCCTTTTTTGATGTTCATGATAAGTATTTTGTGTCCCCCAGACGACCGTAGGTGGGATCTACTACATGAGGAGTTGGGAGTTGGTTTAGTCCCTGGGTGACTTCTTCTATATCATTGTGTGTTAAGCATAACCTCATGATTGGGAACCAAAAAGGGTTGGTCGGCTGCATTTTTTTTATCATTGTAGTGTCATCTCTATGTGGATTTACATCTAGGAAGGTTAGTTAGGATCATTAACTTTGATGTTTTTTTTATTTTCCCCATTCATTTTCTGAGTTATCAGGTATGACATGGATCTTGTTGATGTAAATGAGGTTAATACCTTCAAGGATAGTTGTGAGTTTTGTGTTAAAACCTCAAGTCATTTACCATGGATAGTCTATAGTAGGGACCATGATACCTGGAAATTTTTATATTTGGGTTTTGTTCTGGGATTCCCTATGGCATGTTTCCTTTCGTTGATAGGCCGGTGACATTGAGCTGACTAGTTATGTTCAACTGAGGATGGTAAGGAGATAGATTTTCATTCTTGTTTGGTTTCAATCTAGATTTAATGAGTGGGTTAATGAATTTCAGTTTCTACTTTATAATTTTGGGTTCTTTGGGTTCCCATTGAGTGTCTTCATACTCACCCCTAGATGATCTATACCGAAACATGTTTTTTGTCTTGTAGAAACTTCTAGACTTTCAACAGAGTCCTAGGAGGATTCAGGAAAGGTGGAGCATAGTGATCTAGAATGACCGGTGTGTTTATTAGAGTTGGACTAAGGATATTTCCATTCGTTTCATTTATTACTGATGCCATAATTCATAACAGGTTTGATGCTTCTTCATTTTTATTTTTGTTTGGCCTTTATTTTCCATTTTTTTTCTTTTTCTATACTCTGGTTAGGAATAGATGTATGTATGCATTAATTATCAGTTATTATATATACCTGGACACTTTTTAATGTAGGTATATGTAATTTCATTTGTACATGTACCTTAGGCTAAGGCATCCCATGTGTCTGATATCATACTCAACGCTAGTTTCCAACCGATGTCCTTTTGGATCCGGAATGGGGGGTCATTACTCAAGACTCATTTGGTCGGTTCATGATAGAGTGGTATTAGATGTGCTTCCACATATTGGGCCTCATATCGTTGTTGGTATATATATGAGTTTGGTTTGGGTTTCATAGTAGAATTGTTTGAATGTAAGGAGCAAGACATTCAAGCCAGCGAATCCAGTGTTCCTATGGAGGCCGACATATCAATTCTTCCAGACTCTAATTACCTACTGTTCAACTCAAGACATAGGGATACTGATCATAGGAAAATAATGGTACACACATAATATAGGAATGGGTTTTTGGTTTCCATTTCCTTATAAAGTCATCTCCCCAAATATATATGTTGACCATGGTACATCTTTGATTTGATTCAGGATGTTTTCAAGATGGTTTGTTTTTAGGTTTCCACATAAGGTTTTGGTGTACGACCTAATGAGTGATGTGGTCTCATTCCAGGGGTTGGGTCATGAGGCATGTTCTTCTTTGGATGTACATCTCGTTGAAGAACCACCCATTGAGTAGTGTTTTGACACGCCATTCAGGGTTTAAGTGGATATTTCATGTCATACTAAGCCATGGATGGCTCTGTTGGTGTTGGAAGAACATGCGCTGGGGTCGCACGAGTACAGTGAGATTCCGAGAAATATTTCTTATGCAATCCTTGTCATGCAGGATAGGTAGTTAGCACCAGTACACTACAGGAGGCAAGGTTGTTTTTATAAGCAGCTAGGACAAAACTCAGGCACATGGGATTGAGAGGTAGGAACCAGGCCAGCGTTCTGGTCCATAGTAGGAGATGTTATTTTATAATTTTTATGACCAAGGACATCATACCATAGATTTTCTGACCCATCCTGATTCTGAGAGAGATATAGATGACAAACAACCTTGCTCGAGGCATCATCTCAAGAACATATTTCCTCAGGGGGACGAATGTGGCAGAAAGGCGGGTTTTGCAGTAAGAGGTGCAAGGTGTTATACAATTCCAACAACACCTCCCCATGTTTTCCATGATAGGATTTAATAGTTAAGAGATGTTAATGAGATAAATAATAGGCCCTGTAGCCCATTGAGAGAGATGCCCTACCGATGGATGATGCTATGCTCTATTTCTTTTCAACTTTTATCAGTAGTTTTGTTAGAAATTTTTAAGAGGCACTCTTACCTTTCTGTTTCTTGATTCATTTTTTCTTAGGGCATTGGTAAGACCTTGTGTTGGTGTTGTCTACCAAGATTTGAATGCATGAGGAAGAGGGATCCTTCCCCCACTAAGATATGTTTTTAGGATGTGACCAAAATGGTTCGGGTGAGTCAATGATGCCAAATGTGAAAAATGTATTGGTGTGGTAGACGAGCCCCCCTAACAGTTCGGTTATTTCCAAGATAAAATTTAAAAAATAATTTAATATATATAATTTATTAAAAAAAGTTAATTTCTAAAGTGAATATTATTTAAAAATAATATGAAAAACTTCAAAATAGAAATATACATTAAAGAAAAAAATTTAATGAACTATTGTAAAAGTACACAAAGAATGAATAATATATTTTAGAGTGAAATTATAGGTATTATATTTTGTTCATATTTTTTATTAAAAATAAATTTTCTGAAAAAAATTTATTTAAAATAATTTAAATTAAAAAATAAATATTCTTGAATGAAAACATTAAATAATAAAAATTTATTTTTTATTTTAAAAACATATTCAGTTTGAAAATGTTTTGATATCAGATTAAAATGAAACTCGAATGCAATACATTTTCAAATACAATTTTCAATAAACTTGAATATGATAAATTTAAAATAAATCTTGAATATGATAAAATTTAAATGAAAAATTGAAAATTATAAAATTTAAATAAAAATTAAAATATGATAAATATAAATGAAAATTTTAATTCGATAAATTTTCAATGGAAACATGATTTTGTAAAAAAAATTAAACAAATATCTTATATAATTCCCATATGAAAAAGAGTATATTAATTTTAAGAGATGGGTAAACAATATGTATATATAAATGAATAATTAACATTACTCATTCTTGGATTCTATTTAGTGTATTTAAATCCTTCAAATGTCTATGGTTTTTTAACAAAATATTCATGTTGTTTTGGTATTCCGATAAACTTTAAATGATATGTCATTTTTTTGTGTGATCCTTATAAAATAGATTCCAAATATATTTTGGTATTTTAAAATGAAGTGGTGTGATTTATTTTTATATACCTTAATGGCACTAGTTTTATCACATTTTATTTGAGTTTTATTAAAACTCATTCCATAACCAGTGAGTGTGTGTGGTACCAACAACACCTGAGCATAATAACTTTTATCTTTCATATATTTGAATTATGTTTTAGAATGTGATACTAATGTTATTTCATACAAGTCCATGAATCTAATGAATATTCTATTAAATTAAAGATCTTAGAATTACTTCTTAAATCCATTCTAAACACACTAAAGTCAGTATTTGAAAAAAATTACTTCTAAATATTATGTAGAAGAATATTAATGTCCTATAACCATACATCCATTTACATGAAAATAATTTTATTGAATAATTTTTAATGTGATAACGTTTGATTTCTTAGATACCTTTCACATAAGATTGCAAAAAACATTAACTATGGACAAATAGATATTAAGTATAGTAAACATTATATCATACAACAAAAAACTATTTAATCAACCAGTTTCTAAACATCATAAATATCATGATTACTTGAGGTACATATTCTAGTGATAGAAATTTTAGTATTAACATATTAATACTGTAGATACTCCGGTTTGGCCCCCATAAAATTTAGAAAATTTCTATTAATGCTTCTAGAGATAGGTGCAGAGAAGGCGTGTGATATTGTGGCCCTATGTGCCCAGAATAAATTTTATAAAAACTATAAAATATTTTTTTACTATACACATAGATAAAATAGTTTATCTCTCAAACAATATATTGGATCCTAATTTTGAGTCCACAGTTGTGTATGGAAAGTGTCGTTTACCCTTGGTGGGGTTAATATTCCACAGTCGGTGACCTTCTATGGAAAAAGATATCAAGGAAATTTCTGTAAATAAAATAAATTTACTTCTTTTGGATGTGGGATGGAATAAAATATAAACATTTTATTGGATCTTGTTTCTATGAGCATGTTTGATTCTAGAATGTTGTTTTTACATTATCCAAAACATAATCATTGTCAGCACTTGGTGTCGGGTTGGAGGCGAGTCGGCTCGGGGTGTTAAGCATGTATTTGTATTAATAAAAATTAAAACAATATTAATCTCTTCCCCTTCCCCTTGGTGTTTATGGAGAGACACAAACCCCTATCCCTCCAATTATGGATCCAAATAAGTGCCTCTAAATGTTTTCTTCGGTGATTATAGTCTCTAGATTAAGAATCATTGCAACACATGCATATTTCTTTACCATAAGCATATGTGTTTTTCTCAGGAGGTAGTTGGTGTGTGTTTTGAGGGTATTTTGGTTTCGTTATGCCATTTTTTTGTTCAAATCGTCATCAAGTAATGGTAGATCGGATCTTGAGGTTTTCAAATTGGTCTCTGATCGAGTTTTTCACCACCAGAGTTGTCCCGGTGGTCCGTGGATATTCCAGCAGTCCTCTTACGACAGTATGGTCATGGAAGGAGGCAGCACGGCATATTCTGATGTTGGGTGGTGGTATTCTGATGCTACTGGTGGTGGACACAAGGAGGCATCATGGAATTGTCTATATGGGTGGCATGGCTAGGCCATAGTCAGCATGATATTGCGGTTAGGCCAACCGGAGCGGGGCGGTCTAGCCAGAATAGGTCGGGGTTCTATAAACCCCTGTAAATCCTAAATGAGGAGCCAATTTTACCTTTCATTTGTTGAAACAGACCCTTTATTGGAGGAAGAAATTTTAAAGATGATTACATGTCAATTTTTGAGGCATTAGGTTCAGTGACATGTGATGTGCAATTTATATAATTATAATTATTATTAGGGGGTGAGTACTGTATCGAACATATCCTCAGCATCTGATGTCATTTTGGTGCACTATCAATGGTTTTAACACCCTTCTTTTAATGTCAATGTTTCCAGATAGATTTCTATTTTTTACTTCACACACATGGTGTATGCCTCATGAGTCCTCGATTTGGGCATCTATGATAAAATTTGAATTTTTCACGGGATATCTTTTTTATGCAATTAAATATCCTAACCTACATGTAATTTTTCATCAAATGCAATGGAGTACATGGATTTGGCTTAGGTGAGGTGGTGTGTGTACTATTTTGTGTGGGTCTCTTGGTTTAGTGGACCCTTTACCAACTAGGTTGAGTGGTCCACTATAGTCTTTATTTATGACATTGTTATCAGCTACGTTGTATGGGTACCCTTGATCCTTTCATTATGCGGGTTCTCAGTGTCACATTCCCTTCACTAGACTATGAACCATCTCCAGCTACAACTAGGGTTTTCGGTATCACATCCCATTCATCAGACTGTAACCCCTCTTTGAATTCATTTCATATGAGCATCACAGATCCATTCTTGCATTGTGATGTGAGTTGTCTCAATCCTCATCGACAAAAAAATCAGCAGATTTGGAGTATGTGTCTCTCTGAGAGGCTCGTTGTGATCCTCACACCCCTTCATGTTTTCCCTTGTTGGTTTTTTGGTGTTGGCATGACCAATATTTACCTATCCAGTAATCATCTACCTAGTATGTTTCAATAGGGTACAAAACCACTATTGATACCAAGGAGAAACACTTTACCTTTGTATCGTGACTTTATTCTCCCTTATGAAATCTATCATGATTTTTTCCTTTATGTAGTTCTGAAAATCGGTGTGACCAACTATTAATGAAAATTTAAGCTCTTCTAGGAGAGTTTCTCCAGTGTTGGGTTGTTGCGCAATAAACCTTTTTGTGTATGATGTTCCAGCAAGGGACTTAGTGTCCCCTTAATGGACCATGTGTGGTATGGCATACCCAAAGAGTTTGTAGTTGGTTTATTCCCTTGGTGACTTCTTCTGTGATGTAGTCCATC
The DNA here is from genome assembly GCA_963277665.1 of Viscum album. NCBI lineage: Eukaryota > Viridiplantae > Streptophyta > Magnoliopsida > Santalales > Viscaceae > Viscum > Viscum album. The sequence continues at coordinate 1,310,687,060 of OY728126.1, read as the reverse complement.
AAAAATTCCTTCACAGTTGGGAACTATGAGGTATGTATGGGTGTGCCTTCTATTTATTTTATTAATGGAGTGGAATCTCTCAGTGGAGTTCAATTTAGGATGTTTGGTTGGATCATCATCTTCAATAATTTGATACATCCCCCTTTAATTTTGTGAGGTATCGGGGAAGGCGTGACTCTTGTTGATCTCTATGAGTTTCACACCACATGAGACCATTGGGAGTGTTGTGTTAGAAGCTCGAGTAATTTACCATGGATTGTCTATGTTCCAGACCATTAAGCGAAGAGATGACTATATTTTGGTTTCATTATGGGAGTCTCCGTGGAATGTGTCCTTTCATTGTCAAGCCAGGGACGTCGAGTTGACTAGTCGTGTTCTGCCGAGGAGTCTATCAAGATAAATTTTATCTCTTAATTGGGTTCCCTCAAGCTGGAATTAGTGGATTGATTCCTTTTTTTCATATCCATTGTGCTATTGGGGGGCCTACTGAGTGTCTTTATTCTCGCATCGACATGGGTTTTCCCCACCCTTGTTCTGTGTCTTTTGTAGACTTCATGCCTTTAGATGGAGTCCTAGGATGACATGGTGTAGGTGGATATTAGTGGCCTAGAAGACTGGGTGTTTACTAGAGTAGGACTGAGGATATTTCTAGTAGTTTAATTGTTAGAAATCCACTAATTTTGAGCATGAAGAACGCATTTTCATTTTTATATTTTGGCCTTTTATTTTCCATTTTATTACATTTTCAATTTTATAATTGATAATATATATGTGAATGCATTAATTTTTAGTTTATATATTTACTTCAATACGGATTCATGGAGTTTTATTTCTGTATGTGTGTACAGGTACCTTAGGCTAAGGTATCCCATGTCTGTGATAGCCTACTCTACTCTAGTAGCCATCCCCTAGCCTATTAAATCGGGCATAGGGGTCGTTACTTGAGCCTTATTTTTTGGGGAATGACAGAGTAGTATTAGGGCAGGTTACACCTTTGGGGACTCGGATTTTAGTTCGTATAGCTATAAATTTGGTTTTTGTTTGATAGTGGTATTGATAGAATGTTTTGAGTATGACTTCTAGGCTAGGTACTCTAGTTTTGGTGCCACTATTGACATATTCATTCACGCATACTCAAATAACCTACCATTCAACTCGGGGCATTGGTCACAAAAGTAAATGGTAACATCACCATATAGAACTTGGTTTTTGGTTTTCCTATCCTTCATTAGTCCACTCCCTTGAGATACTTTTTGATGGTGATACATCTTGGATTTTTTTAGGATGTTTTAACGATGAGAGATTTTGAAGTTCCCACAGACCGATTTTGTGTATGAGTCGATGAGTGATGAGTTTTCTTTGCAGAGGCCTTGTCATGAGGCAGGTTCTTCATTTTTCGTACAATTGGTGCTGCCACAACCCATCAAGTAGAATGTTTACCTGCCTTGGAGGGTTTAGGTGGATGCATCCTATCCAACATAGCTATAGATAGATCGGTTGGTGTTGGAAGACAATGTACTGGGGTTGCACACATACCATGAGATTAATATAATGATTTCTCCTACATTCCTTTTAAATTAGGGAATGAAGTTATCACCCATATATCACATGAGGCACAATTTTCTTCAATGGAAACCCAAGACAAGAATTAGGCACATAGATATAAGAGGTAAAAACCAGGCCAGGGTTCTGGTCAACCGCAGGAGAGGAGCTTCTTTTCATGTAATGACTGTGGACATCGTACAATATATTATCCTACATTACATGCTTCTAAGAGGTATATGGTCGATAGAAAACATTGGGAGAGGAAGCATTTCGAGAAGGGAGGTCCCCAGGGCGGCAGACATGGAAGATGAGTGGGTGCTGAAGCATGAGGTGGAAGGCAGTATGAGTTTCCACCAACCCCACCCAAGGTGGTCCATGTTACGCTCATGGAGATAGAATATGAGTATGAGGGAAACATTAGGCCATATAGGATAATGACTCGGAGGCCCCATGGATGGATTAGTGTATTCTCTATGCCTTTTTCACTTTTCCAGTATTTTTTTAAGACAATGGTAGGAGGTACACTTCCCTTTTTATATTTTTCATGATGTTTTCTAAGAAAATTTGTATAAACATGTGTTGTTGTTGTTTTATGAGCATCAAATGCATGAAAAATATGGATCCTTCCCCCACACAGACACATTTTTTATGTGAATAATACGGTTTCGGTGATTTAGTGCTACCCAAATACGACAATTTCTAGGTGTGATGGTTGAGTCCCTCTAACTTGTGTGTTAGAGGAGGGATTCTGTGGTTGGTTGTTTTCAGGAAGGGCATGTTATGTACCATGATTTATGCTTGGGTAGGCCTGTTTTGTTCACTTATACCCTCATTATTTTATGGTCATCTTGGTATGAAAGTCCCTTGATAAGGTCATTGTGTGGTTTTATTTGGATGTAGACTCATCATAAATTGTGAGGCTTTCTATACAAAGACATGTTCTTAAGACCTGACTCAAAACCATGTGGGGGACTTAGTGCCACCCAAATCACATAGTATAAGGATTCAGATGATGATTCCATTTTACATGAGTGTTCAGTGTAGGTTTTTTTCTTTTTCATCACCTTAGATAGGCGACATACCGCTAGACCTGATGATTGAAGGAGACTAGGTTCATGGTGTTTCCCCACCCATTAGAGTTGAGGAGACATGTGCCTGAACGCTTGATGTCGACTAGATATGACATCGGCTTGGGTGTGTACTTTGGTTCCCTAGAGTTTGTGATCATTAGAATTATTAGAACCCAGGTTTCCTTTGTAGTGGTTTTTTGGTGAGCTCACTATCATGGGATTCCCATTGGAGAGATCATGTTTTTTCCAATGCTCCATGACTTTCTCTATCATGGTATGAATGTCATAAATTGGAGAGAATCTGGAGACTTGTTTTTGGCCTTCCCATACATTGGAATATTTATAACAATATTTCTAGAGATAGGCACTAAGACAATATGCGATTCTGTGGCAAGGTTTGTCTAAGAACTAGAATCTTCTTTTCATGTATAGATCTTGTTTTTAGGTGTTTTTGAGAAAAGGGGATTTTTATAGAAATTTTATCATTACATGTCATATACCAGGTTACCAGGGGTAGTCATGTGCTGGATGGGAAGTGGATGAGACACATCCTTGTGTGGTGAACTAAATACCACATAATTTGGAGTCTTGTGGAATCATGTACACGACATGTACATTAAATGAACACAAAATGTACTTTTACTTTTATTTGATTAAATATACCGAGGTAAAGTCTAATCACCATATTAATTTTCTTCTGGCCTAGGTTTATCCAAAGGAAATTAGTGGAGTGAATCATCTCTAAGCCATAGTTTTTTCTATCCATGGTCTGATTCGAACTCTGTTGGCTGCGTTGGAATCCCACTAGTGAGTCCATCCTTCTTCTTGAATATCTCTTAATTTCTCCTCTCTCTTGAGTAATTCAAGGTTGATAGTTTTCCATCATTTTTGTAGATCAATGTTTTTATAGGCCTATTCAGGGGACATCATTCAACATTAATCATCATAAAACATTGAGGTAGGTGGTTTGTTTCCTTTATATTTTTGTACTTGAGTTTCATATAGAAATGTGCTGATTAGCACTGTTTCTCGTAACACGGGTTAAGGAAATTAAACCCAATTTTTTCTACTTTAGATTGATTGATGGATTAAGAGTTGTTGTTGTGGTATTATGTGAAATTTCATGTTTTAGTAACACTAGATGTGTGAGATTTCATGTTTAATTTTTTAGGTAAGTTTGGTCCAAGTTTCATATGAGAAACACCTGGTTTCATGGCCTTGCATGATAGGATGAAACTATTTAACTTCTACTGCTTATTAAATGATTGTGACATGAATTGGAATTTTGTATCCATGTAGTAGTTGATATTACTTTTGGATTATTGATATCATTTACACATGATTGAATTACACAGGGCTATGATAACATGGGGTAGTTAGACTATAGTGGGAATTGGCGTTGAGTGCTTCCTCAGAGTGTCTGTTATATTTCACGCTACGAGACCACATGGGTGATTAACAGTGAGTGATCCCTTAGATTGTATATATTTTACATTAAATGAGTACAAAGGGGGAATTGAACTTGAGTTATTCCCCATAGAGTTTGTAGTTTTTCTAGAAGGACCATGGGGGGAACTGATGGTGGTTGATTCCGAAGAGTGTTTTTTCCTTTTATTGCATTATTTGGATATAGGGGTTAAACTGTGTGATCTAATTATAGAATTAATGTAAATATTGGATGTTGTGACTCGTCATCCATGCCAAATCACACGCTTGTATTCAATCATGTTAGGTAGTCTCTTGAGATAAATGTTCGTGATACTTGATTCAATGATGAATATTAAATGATAATGAATATAAATTGAAACTATAGGATTTGGCTAGTTTTATTTACTTTTATTTTCTTTCTGGAATTCCATAATTACCTGATATATGTAATCACTAATATTTAGGTACATATCTTGTGGTGTTTTCTTACAGTGATTCTTCTCACACCCTATTTGGGTCATCATTTTGGATACAAAAATATTATATGGATGCAGGTATAGATATGGGAAAACCCCCTTCATAACTAGGTGCATGATTGATGTGTAGCTGGAGAGCATAGGTAAAAGGTAAGTCTTGCAATGTAGCTAATGTTTATTTTTACTCATTCATACTATGATTTAGTACTGTATTTCCATCACTATGACTTGTTTGTCTATTTTCCTAGACATATGTGACATGCTTAATTTATATGTGTGCTCTAGATTTTTATTTACATTCAGACTTCTACAGTTTTTTTTTGTATGGATTTTGCTTCCACTAATAATTATTATTGGTTATTACGATGTGCATACTCTGTCATTGGGAGAATAATTTCCCCTATATCACAAAAAATTCCCTCTCAACTAATCGTCAGCCTCTGGCGTTCGAGGAAATGCACTAGAGGCCATGTGACCAACCGGGCACATGGTACCATTGAGAAGCACACGGAACCGGTATGGTAAAAATTGGTATCAAAGGAGGTTATTCTTTTCTTATTTTTCATACTTTTTGGAGCCTATAGAAAGTGATATGAAGGAATAGGTAGTTGTTAATAAGTGGTGCCTGAGAGTAGCTAACATGTGTACATGGAAAAGCCAATATACATTTCATATTGAAATTTTCTAGTATTTCAATTATTACATTTGATTTCATTTCATCGTTGGGTGGTACACATGTTTTTTTCTATTTTGATTTAAATAACTGCGGTTCTATTTTTGTTACATCCCAATGAGATGAGGGTATTCCGTCTCATGATTCATATAAAAACATGATAGAGATCACTTGTCATGAATTTTTTTCATTCAATTTATGGTGCATTTCTAATTGCATGCAACTATGACAGATGTTGTAAAGGATAGGCATGCTTTTTTGATAGATGCATTGATAAAATACCTACTCTTTTGGTAGGGTATTAGAATATGAGATGTTTTTTTTTTGAATGGATGTCGAACTTCTATCCCTAAGGAGTTATGGGATCTCTTGTATCAGAATTAGGTGGATCATGTATGAACATTAGTTGAATTATTTAGAGTTATTATATGAATAATGATTCCAAACATTAATTCATGGGAGTATGGGATCCCACATGTCAGAATTTGTCATTCCTTGGACAAAATTTTGTGTTTTTAATGGTTCAGAAGATGATTCAGAGGTCTAATGTCTGGAAACCCAGACAACATAGTGTGTGGTACTATGAGAACATAAAATGTGTTCTTCTTTTTTGGATGAAATAAATTTTCTTATGTATACGATGTTTACTGTATGTAAACATAGTTAAGTCCATAACTTTGTGACTAGCTGTGTGGGAAGAGACATGTGGTTGGGAATGCCTTGGTGGAATAGGTCGTGTACTAGGTGTATACACTGTACTATAGAGACTATGTATTCAGTCTTGTGACTAATAAAATAGGTTGATGAAACTAAGGTTTTACACATCATTCCCTATTCGTAAATGTTGTGTATGATCGACCGTGTCTCTGTCCAAGTGACTAATGACACGAGTAGTTAGAACATAAGGGGTACACGTTCTTCCTAGGGTGAACATGTCGTGAAGTGTTACCCAGGATAGAACCATGTGATTACCCATGTAGAGGATCTCAGGAAGGGGGGATGATTCAAGACCACATCGTGTCTCAAAGATAACACATCGTGGGTTTGTGTGATGCATGAAAATGGTAGGTAGTAGTACACATCCATGTAATGGATTAAAAGAACATGTTGTGTAGAGTGCATAAAATCCATTTAATCCTATTTCGAAAAAAATGAATGATTTTCCTTCTCTGTTCCATTTTTCACATCAATGTTGTTGTTTCCTTAATATTAAATAGAGGAGTGTTTTTGACCATGTAGAGAAATTACACCAAGACATCCTCTGGTTGTATTCCAGGTTTGGGGAGATGATCAGAATCTGAAATAGGTAGACCAAGGACAACCATCAGACCCTCACATCGTGACCACCGTGGCAACAATTGTCATTCCGGATACAGGTGTCGATGTATAATTATGAGAAGGGTTCATGAGGATGATGAAGGCATTCTAGGGAGCACCACATCCTGACCCTTTAATGGAAGAATTGTTACCGGTTTTCAACAGCAACATCCTCCCACCTTCTTAGGGGATGGAGGACCTCAGTCTATAGATTCATGGTTGGAAGCCTTGTTTTCTATATTTGAGCATATCAAGGTGCCTCCAGAGAGGATGGTGATTCTATCTATGTACATGATATGTGATTCTACTATGAGATGGTGGGATGTGATAGCACAAGCGGGACGTGAGTGAGTTATTTCTTGGGATGAGTTACAGCGTACCTTCTATGACTACTTCTACCTGGAGACCTTGAGGGCTGACCGATCCAAAGAATAAATGAATTTAGAGTATGATACTCTCTCAGTCATGGATTATTCTTCTCGCTTCATGGAACATAAGCAGTTTAGAACTATTCTAGATGGTGATGAGTTATTTATAGCAAGGATTTTTGAGGATGGTCTCTGGTATGTCATTCAATCCCCGGTGAACATCTTCATGTTGACTTCCATATCTTATATAGTCAACCAGGTTCTAATCATCAAGTGAAATCTAAGGTATTCTAGAGATGTGGTTTATGGCTGTTCAACACCAAGATTTGGTACTCTTACAACTGATAGTAGGAAGCGCCGTAGGGAGTCCATGTGTAGAGATCTGAGTATGATGTATTTTTTTCTAGTAGTTAGGTGGTGTTCTACCAGTGTGAAAATGGTGTACATAAGTAACCTCAGTGAATGAGAGACCTAGTTGATTTACAATCTTGTGACAATATGGGACATCATCACCATTTATGAACCTACTTCCTTACAGAAATTAGTAAGGGAGGATCTATTTTGACTCCTCTTACCATAGTAGGACCACCTGTTCCACATCAAACTAGGGGATAATGATATTCAGGGTGACCTGGTAAAGGTGGTGGACATGGCCATAGAGAATACACCAAGAGTATTTGACAGCCGTAGGGTGGATCGTCTTAGGGATCTTAGATAGCATCCTAGGGTTGTGGCACAATATAGGCTTTTTCAATGGAGCAGATCTAGCAGAGAAGGATTTAGGACCCTTTACAGTTAAAGGTATTGTTTTGGGTTCCATATTTTTATCTTCTTCTCTTTGATATTTAAGGGGTTCCCAATTCAATATATTTATTTATTTTTTGGATATCATTGGGCTCTATATCTTTATATTTTCTAATATCATGTTGATGGAAACTTCGTTGGCGATTAGAATGAATAGTGTAGGTTAATTCATGGAGTTCCCTCTTGAGGTTGGTGGTTGTCACAACTTGTGGAACCATTATTTATTAGAGATCATAGGTTATGAAATAATTCTCATAATGGACAGGTTAGTTCCCTTCTAGGATATTATTGATTTCTATCACTATAGGGTGAGTTTTACATGAACATATGGAAGATTGTTTCTACCTAAGGGAGAATCGGATGTCCTGCAGAGCAGATCTGGACACGAGCATCACAGGATGAGAGGTGTTACAGCTCAAATTACTAGTTTGTACCTTGATGACCAGGGGATATCACATATAGACTTTCCTTAGTGGTCGATCATTCTAGGGATATCTTTCTAGATAACTTTTCATGATTTTCTATTGACAGAGAGGTATATTTTTTTGATCTTGTGCATAGGGCACCAATGGTGTCCAATTTTTTTATAAGATGGATACACTATAGTTACATGAGCTAAAGATACATTTATATGAGTTACAAGAAAATGTTTTCATCTAACCTGGTAATTCTCCTTGGTATTTTCTTGTACTTTTCAGGAAGAAGGAAGATGGTACCCTCAGACATTGTGTGGATTATTGGAACCTAAAACAGTTTATGGTTAAGAACAAAATATCCCTTTCCAATTTTTGATGATCTCTTTGATTGACTTCGATGATGCTGAGTCTTCTCTATGATTGAATTGATATCTGGTTATAATCAGTTGCGCATTAGACCTTCATATATAACTCTTACAACCTTTTTTTTAATGTATGGTCTATAAGAGTATGTGTTTATGTTGTCCGGTCTTGTGAACACTTCAGCTGTTTTCATGGAAATAATGAACTATGTTTTCCATTATTACATGGACTATTTTGTGGTTGTCTTCGTTGATGATGTATTGGTGTAAACTCACACTTGACATGACCATGCCACCCATTTTGATATTGTTTTGAGTACACTATGGGGGCATCAATTATGTGTTATGATCTCAAAATGCCACTTTTGGATGGACCAGATTCAATTCATGGGTCATGTTATCACAGAGACATGAGTTTCAATTGACCCATATAAAGTTAGATTGGTAGATTTGTTGGAGAATCCCAATAAAGTCATTGAGGTACAATATTTTCTATGGCTAGATGGTTATTATGTAGGGTGTAAATTACATGTTGATATAATCTTGTGAGGCATCCATTAAAGAGCTAAAATAAAGGTTGACTTTATCAAAGAAACATATTTTTTCAGAGCTCAGAATGATTAGAACCATATACTATGATGCATCAGGTATCGAACATGGTGACATGGTTACATAGGGGGAAGGCGTTGCCGCGTACGGGTATCAGTATTTAAGGCCACATGAGAGTTATTACCCAATGAACGATCTCAAGTAAGATGCAGTTATTCATGATTTACACTATTATGGACACTTTCTTTTGGGAGATAATTTTGTGGTGTTCATTGACCTAAAAAGTCTCAAATACATCATTACTCCATGGGATCTGAATTTGAGACAACAAAAGTGGGTTTAGTACCTTTAGTATTTTGACATTGAGCATTCCTATATTCTTGTGAAAGGAAATGTAGTGGCTGATGCATTTTTTAAGAGGAATCAGATACATGTAGTTCATGAGGTTAGTATTGAGTGGAAGCTTATGCCTCTGTTCTCTGAGATCCAATTAGAGTTTCACGACAAACCAGGGTAGGCATTTCATTCATATGTAGAGGTTACCTATACTCTATACGATTAGGTGAGAATGAGGAATATATCACACCCTAGTCTTGTGTGGGAGTATGTCATGAGAGGACCCTATTTCTGGGTGGTGCATAGATGAGGATTATGTCTTCCATTTTCATGTATGTGTATGGGTCTCGACAGACATACGTGTGGTGTGGATGTGGGATTTTTATTCCTAAGTTTGGGTTGTTCATCCTCGTGTCACCAAGATTTCTCTTTATTTAAACTGTTAAGATTGGTATCCGGGTATGAAGAGGGATGTGGCTGGTTTTGTTGTGAGATTTTATACTTTTCATCAGGTGAAGGCAGACCATCGGCAACCATAAGGGCATTTACATTATTTACCCATCCCCAAGTGGAAGTGGAATGATATCGTGATAGATTTTGTTACCTGGTTAATGAGATCACCTAGAGAAAATGACGTGGTTTGGGAAGCTATCGCATAGATCACAGAGGTTTCTCAATTCATACTGATCATGGAGAATTTCATTGTTGATGAGAATAAATGCATTTAAATCCAAGAGATTGTATGATTTAATGGTGTTCTATAATCTATCATTTTAGAAAGAGAACCCTATTTTTCTTCTCGTGTCTGGTAGGGACTACATAGGGCTTTGGGTACATAGTTACTTCTAAGTACAACATTCCATCCCCAGACATATGGCCCGTCTGGGCGCACGATTCAGCTGCTAGAGGATATTCTTTGAGCATGCGTCCAAGATTTTTAATGTTATTGGGAGAAACACATACCTTTAGTGGAGTTTTACAATAATAATAGCTTTTAAGATACTATTAATATGGAACCTTATGAGCCTCTGGACTATATTCCATGCCAATCAACCCTATGTTGGCTGGAGGTAGAAGAGATAGTTATGATGGGACCTCATCTTTTCCAGGAGACCACTGTGCAAGTGGAGTTGATTCAGAAGAGGATGGTTACTGCACAGTCTTGGTATAATTATTATGTTAATCGAAGGAGACGACCTCAAGAGATTGAGGTTGGATATCATGTTTTCTTACGTGTCACACTAATGTTCGGACATGGGAGGATTAGGATAAAGGGAGAGATTTCACTGAGATATGTTGAGTCGTTTGAGGTATTTGAGAGAGTCGTGCCGGTTCCCTATTAGTTACTCTTAACTAAGATGTGCTAGGCTATGAATGACGTCTTCCACATTTCTCATCTACAACATTGCTTCTCAGACACATCTCATGTTTATTATCCTAAGGAGGTTTAGTTAGAGTTGGACGCATCATTTGAGGATCATCCTATATAAATTATTGATCAATAATCAATGGTTCTCGGTGTCCAATCTGTTCATATGGTATGATTTTTGTGGCAGCATGACCGAGTATAGGATAAGAATTGGAAGAGGGGGACCGATGTGTGAACGCAGTGGCCAGAGATATTAAAGGATTCTTTTTCACAAACTTATTTGGGAAATTCAGGGAAAAATATCTTTAATGGGGTATGTTTGTGAGAAATAGGATATTATTTTCAATTATGGATCTTGTATTCAGGTATTTTTTAGAAAATGGATGTTTTTGGAAATTTTGGAAGTACACGCCATATACTTGGGAGTCCAAATCATATACCATGTTCCGGTAGCCATGTACTGGTCGTGTAGCGGCCAAGAATGACCGTGTGGGGTGACCCATAGACCGCCTAAAGTGGGGACCGGTTGAGGCTTGTACACAACATGTACATTAAATTAACATGCCATGTACTATTTCTTTTTTTTTTGTGATTAAATGGATCGAGGTCACGTCTATTCATTATATTCATCTTCTTCTAGCATTTTTCCATCTATGAGACTCTGAGAGCAGAAAATTATCTTTAGTCCACCATTCCTCTATCTATGGTCTGATTCGAACTTTGGTGGGTGCATTTGAATCCCACTGGTGATTCCTTCATTCTTCTTGAATCTCTCCTCTTGATTTCTCTTCTCTCTTAAGATATTCATGGTTGACTATTTTTTTGTTTTTTTATAGATCTACATCATTCTATGATGTTTTAAGGGATGGAATTTAAAATTAATCATTGTACAACATCGAGGTATGTGGTTTTTTTCCTTTCATTATTTATCCCTTTGTTTTGAATGACAAAGTGCTAATTACCTAGGATTCAAGTATTTCAGGTTAAATAAATTAAACCATGTATTATATTCATTTGATTGATTGGTGGATTAATAGTAATTGTTTTGGTATTATGAGAAATTTAATGATTGAGGAACACCCTAGGGTTGAAATTCATAGTTTAAATGTTTAGGACCATTCGGTAATGGATTTCAATGGGGAAGACCTTGTTTCCTTGCCTTTTTTTAATATGATGGAATTATTTGAATTTTTCTGCTTGTTAAATGCTTGTTATATCAATTGGAATTAGTTATCCATGTAATTTTTGAGATTACTTTTGGATGCTTGATATCATTAAAATGTAATTAAATTATAGAGGTTTGTTTGAACATGGTGTAGTTAGACCAAATGGGGAATTGACATGGAGTTATTCATTATAGTATATGTTGTACTTCACGCTAGGAGACCACATGGTGGATTAACGATGAGTGCTCCCTCAAACATTATATTGATTATGTTAAGAGAACACAAGAGGGATTTATGTTGAGTGTATCCCCATTGAGTCTGTAGTTATTCTGGAAATACCATAGGGGGGATTGATGGTGACTGTTTCCTTAGGGTGTAATTTTTCTCATTATTTGGCTAGATGGGCTAGACATTCTGAGTTATAGAGAGAGTAAATGTAAATATTGAATGTTGTGAAACATCTTCTAAGACAAAGAGAAATATTGTATTCATTCCTGTTAGGTATTATTCTGATATAGTTATTTTTCATACTTGATTAAATGATGATCATTAAAGTGTAATTAATGTAAATGGAAACTATAGTATTTGGTTATTTTTTTTACTCCTAGTTTCTTTGATACATTACCTTATTACCTACTATATATACTAACTGACAGTTAGGCACATATATTGTGGTCATTTCCTACTGGGATTCATCTTACACCCTTATTGGGTCATTCTTTTGGAACCAATAAGATTATATGGTTGCAGGTATAGATAAGGGAAAGCACTATTCGTTATCTGGTACTTGATTACTGTGGATCTAGAGGGAATGGCGACATACTGAGGCTTACGATGCTACTGAAGATTTTTTGTTTTCTTTCATACTTGTATTTAGTTCTTTCTTTCTAGGATTGCGAATATTTTTTCTGTGTTTCAAGATTAATGTGACATGCGTCATTTTTATTTGTTATATCGTTTTTTATTTACTTTCAGTCCCCTAATGTTTATTTTTTGTTTGAATTTTTCTTTCGCTACTATTTATTATTTGTTATTACAATGTGAAAAATATTCCACTGAGGGAATAGTTTCCCCTCTATCTAACCAAAATCCCTCTCTACTAGTCGGTATCCTTTGGAGTTTGATGAAATGCACTTGAGGCAATGTGACCAACCGGGTACTAGGAACCTTTGGGTAGCACAAGATACTGGGATGTTACAATGTGCCTGGAATAAATTTTATAAACTTTTATTGTGTAATTTTATACAACGAACATAGTGGAAAAAGGTCATCTCTCAAATGGTTTATCAGATTAGAAAAAAGATGCAACAGTTGTGTTTAGAGCATTCTATTTACCCTAGGTGGGGTATAATTTTTGTGGGCACATGCCTTCTATAGAAAAAGTTACCAATGGTGTTTCTATGAATAAAATAAAATAATTTATTTTATATCACCTTTAATACATTTTAATGGATTCTTAGATAAAATTTATGAGGCTTTGGTTGAGCCAAGAATATCGCGTTTAATGTAGGTGTGACCAAAACATTGATGGTGTCACATGTTGGGTAGGAGGAGAGGCTTGAAAGGGTACAACTTTGATATTTGTATTCATAAAAATTAAAACAAATACTCCTATCTTCAAACATATACTATTGTGAACGTAGTGATAAATCCTCATATCCATTTCTTGAATCAACCCAGGATAAGCTCTTAAAATATGTTATATATTCCAGTCTTCTCCAGATCGGGAATTAGCATATCACATGTGCATTTTGTATACGATGATTCAGTATTTCACCTACCAGGTTGGTGGTATGAATTTTAATCTAATTCCCTATTTTTTATACCAAGATTTTGTTAAAATAATCATCAATGCAGTGTAGATTGGGTCCCAAGGTTTCTGAAATATGTCTTAGTCGAGTTTTGGACCACTGAAGTGGTTTCAGTGGTCCTTGGATGTTTAAACGGTGATATAGATACGGTCTTGCAACTTAATGTGGTGGTGTAGAAAATTTAGGTTTGGCGTGGGTAGTTTACCATGGTGGTGGCGGTGGCCAGAGGGTATTTGACACCAAAAAAGCCGCAGAGTGGCCGGCGGTGGCCGTAGGGTGGAACAACAGAAGCCACTAGGCTACATGGTGGATGGAATATGGAGAATGCACATTGGGCCATGGGCTGGCACAGTTGGGCTGGCCGAAGCAGGCTGGTCTAGATTGAATGGTTTGTGGGTTTTTAAACAATTGTAACACCAAAATAAAAGGTCATTTTTACATTCCATTTGATGAAATGTCACCATTTCCTTTAGGAATACCTTTTGAGGCCACATTTAGGTTATTTTGTTGCGGACTGGAGGCTCGGTGACCTATAACATCCATATTTTATAATCATAATAATAATATAATTACAATTATTTAAATATTCTGGTGATGAGTGTATCTCTGGAATTTGATGTTTGTTTGATGTGTCGTCAGTAGTGTGGTGACCCTGATTTTAATTCAAAGGCATCCAACTAATTTTGGGTGTTTAAATTGAACAAGATGTGTTGTCCCCATGAGGACCTATTTTAGTGTCTATGGTGAAATGTGATTTTTTCACTGGTTATCTAATTTGGACATGTAAACATCCCACCCTGGGTGTTTTTCAGCCTAGAAATAGATGGTTCACATGGATTGGACCTTGGTAACACAGTGTGAGGATGATGTTTTGTTGGGGTCTTGGGATAGAGAATCTTTTACCAGTGGGGATGAGTGGGCCCCCATGTCCCAATTTGTGACGTTCCAATTAGCTTGGTAGAGTGGGTCCCTTGAGTCATATCACTAAAGGTTTTTAATATCACAACCCCTTCACTAATCTGGGACCCACATAATGAATACGATGAGTGTTTTTGGTATCATGTACCATTCAACGAACTATAACCCCTCTTCGGATTCTCCAAATTCATGCAACGCAGATTTGTACCCTCTTTCTAGAGTGAGTTGTCTCAATCCACATGTCCCTTCATGTTTTCCCTTGTAGGGTATTTGGTGTCGGCATGACCAAAATTTACCCAGAACTGATCCTGTACCTAGGACGTTTCAAAAGTGTATGGATATCGTAATGATTCATAGGTGAATACTCTTTATTTGTGTATCGAGATGAGTATCTTAATTCAATGATCTATCATGACATTTTCTTCAGTGCAGTTATAGGAATCATTGTGGCCAGCTCTACATGGAAATTGATCCTATGTTAGGTCAGTTGTTCTATGTTTGGGTTGTTCTGTGATACCCCTTTATATGTTTGATTTTTCATCAATAGTTTTAGTGTCCCCTAGTGGAACTTGGGTGTGATCTCCAACTTGACGAGATGGGATTTGGTGTAGTTAATGGGAGACTTTTTCAATGATGTTTTCTGATAATGATTCCCTCATGAACAGGCACCAGTAGGTTTGTTTAGTTTTTTTGTGGGTTTTACTGATTGAGTGAAATATCTCAGTGGAGTGACATCTATGATGGTGATGTTGTCTCATCAACGTTTTGTTATTTATTCTTTCCATAATTCATTTTGAGATCTACCAGGGAGGTCTAGAAACATGTTTCAATCTATGAGGATAGTACTTCCCGAGACTGTTGTGAGTTTTTTGTTTGAACCTCTAGTTTTTTATAGTGTATAGTCCATGGATGGGACCGTGAGACCTAGAACATAGTATATTTGGGTTTTTTCTGGTACACTCTATGTCATTTTTCCTTTCATTTAAATGCATGGGATATGAAGATGACTAGTCGTTTTTAGCCTAGTATGGTCTTGAGATATAGTTTCACTCTCATTGGGGTTCCCACTGGTGGAGACGAATTGATTGATTACTTTCTGTTGCTCATTTTCTTTTGTGGTTTTGGGGAACCTACAATGTATATTTATACTCAACCATGCAATGGATTTTCAAGAACATGTTTTGTGTCTTTTACAGACCAAAGGCCTATCGACAGAGTCCTAGGAAGACTTAGAGAATGTGGTTCTTAGTGACCTAGAGTGAACATTATGTTTTTTAGAGCTGGTTTAAATAGATTTTTGGTAGGTTCATTTTTCAGTGATCCCCTCCTTCTGTGAATGTTGGGCAATTTTGCAGTTTTCTTTTGGTGGGATCTATATTTCCCCTTTTTGTACTTTTGTTGTACTCTGGTTCAGAACATATATATACATGTATCAATTTTCAGTTTTAATATATTTCACTTCAATAATTCATGGAGGTGTATGAAGGTTCATTCTTATGTGTACCTTATTTTAAGGCCTCCCATGTATGTGATAGCCTACTTGGAGCTTGTCGACATTCCTTGGGCTATTTGAGGTGGGCTTGAGGAGTCACGGATTGAGCCCCCTTGGGTCGGGTCATGAAAAATACTTTTTTAGGAAGATATTTCATATTGTAATTTTGAGAGATATATATATACCCTATATTTTTTATGAAATGTGAAATCTAATTAAAATTGTCAACTCAACCATATAACTCAATTCAAACTCATATTTCCTAAAATTCAAAAAATAATTTTTTTAAGATTTATTAATTGGTCAAAATATAATTCTATCAACATATATTTGAGCAATCATAATTTTTTATAACTTTCTTATTAAAAAATATGGATCAACAATTCCCATAACATAATTATTTTTTAACGAAATTCAAGTTAATATATCAAACCATGATATATGGGCTTTCTTATGTCCATATAATTATTTTTTAAAATTTAAAAACATAATCATGAAGTTTTGAATCATAAAACCAGGGTTTTTTCAACAAAAACATCCTCCGGTGAATATAAATTCTGAATAGTACACTTCAAATCGATTTGAAAAATATTGAAATTGAAGAGTTCCCCAAAGGTTAGTAGAATATTAATATATTCACATCTATATACAACTTCATTGGATTCATCATAATTTATTCCCTCTTGTGGTTTATAACCATTATCAAAATGTATATTTTTTTATTTCTAATGATAATTCCATTTTCACTGCCATTATTTCATAAATCCCATTTTACTCTATGTACTAAAGGTTCATAAGTATTTCTACCAAGGTATAGAATTTGTTCTGTCTGAATACATTTTGTTCATTTTCAATTTCTTTTGACTAATCCTTGTGACCTAAATCTTCATCACGTTTTTTAGGTATTAATTGGTAATGAAATGAATAATGTTCCAAACTATTTTGTAAGAAATTTATAATCCTATCTGGTTGATTTACATCACAAGTGGCACTATCCCCATGATCATTCTATGGAATCAATTGTCATGGTTTCTATAAATACTGTTCATCAGCATATGTTAGAAAATCATTGTGTGTAAATACATCATAAAAAATCTTCAGTATTTTCCTTATTCGAAGAATATTCTATCACATTTTGGGGATTATTTTTTGAAAACACATATACTGATGTTGGTTGGGTTTATATAAGAACAAAATTGTCTGAATCATAAAATTTATCATGAATGGCTTCATCGATATTACATGTATTTATATCCAATGGCCTGAAGGCCTTCATTTTTAATTGATTATTGATAATCCACCTTTGAAGGGGTGAGGCGGAACCCTTACAAGGCCCATACATGTAATTATTACATGGCCCATAGGCCTTAGGGGAATTCAGTGCCCATAGGATTCAAACATTACATACAACCCAGACTATCATCTTAGAACTGCTCCTCCCCAGCATCTTCATCGTGAAATCAACTCTCCACCTTCGCATGGCTGTTAGGATAGGTATTCCCGTACATGTATTTATATTAAATACAATATAAGCCTTGAAAATTGTGGAATAACCTAAGAATATACTTTCATCAAAATTCGGTGTAAATTTGTGTAAATTACCTTTTGTATTCAACATGAATACATTTCATAAAAATACTCTGAAGTAAGAAAATTTTGGTATTCAACATGTCCAAAATTTAAAAGAATCTTTATTTATAAAAGTTCATATAAACACTTAATTTATATTATTACAAGAAGTACTTAATTCTTTGACCTATGAGTTTATATAAAATGAGTATTTAGTCAATGTGGTTCTTATTATATCGCAATGAATAAAAATTATTAATTTAACAGGAAAATTTATTTAAGGATTTTCGTGAGATTAAATTTCATTTATATTTCGTTTGAAACTAACAAGGTTTGGAATTATGAATTTAAAAATTAACTACTATAGTAACTAAAATTAGTTAACAAGGGAATTTTTTCCCATTTTTAACATCTTAAATTTTTTTTCAAAATGTCTTCATATTTCGTTTTGTGAAAATATACCAAAGTATATCTAGAGTAATCATTAACCAAAAAAGATTCATAGTACCTCCCTCTAATAATCCCTACTTTTGTAGGACCCAAATTATCCATGTACACAAACCGTAATGAATCAGATGTTGAATCATTACTAATAAATTCAAAGTAGACTTATGTTGTATTATATATTGACAAGGGTCTAAATCATTTTAAGATCAAATATATGATTCATCAAATCCTCCATAATTATTTTCCTTTTCAAATTAGTGTATTTTTTTATTATAGTGTAATAAACTTCTATTACCCAACCAATATTGATCTTCCATTGAACTAGGGAAATGTAGGTATTGGATCTTGTGTTCATATAATTTTAGTGTGTATACATTATCATTCCTATTCTCACAAATAATGTATGGATACTTTGAATTTTGTACTATGCATATATAATTCGTAAAATTCATAAGGTTACCTTATTCACATAATTTAATTAAATTTATATGTTTTTCCTTAAGACTGTTAAAAATTAAATCATTTTAAATAAAATATTATCTAGGAAGAACAATATTACATATCTGAAAAATTTATCCTTGAGAATTATCACCAAAGTTCACTTTTCCACCATTCATCTTCTTAATCATTTAAATGAAATAATTGTTTATTGTCATATGTCTGAGACACCCTCTATCATTGAATGATGTGTTCTTGTTACGAGAACTGTCATTGTATTCTAAAAAAAGAAAACAATTAATCTTTTAGAACATAAACCTTTTAATGTCTGAAAATATTGGCATGTAAGATTCTTATATTCAACATTTATTTTAAAAAATTATTCTTTTTGGAAGTAAAAATATTGATATTTATTATGGGTAATATTGTTTTCTTTGTGTCCTCTACATTAAAATTTTGTTAAAAGTGGTCATTTTTTGGAACAATGTATTTGCTACTAAAGACTTTTATTACAGGTATATCGCATTCGAGTACTATATTTATATGGTTTTTTTTTACACTTGATAAAAAATTTAATTACATTTGTTAAATTTTGATAAATGTTTCAATACAGAGGGAATTTCTGATTTTAGTTTTATAACTAATTCTTGGTCCATAATATCGACAGTTTTGGATTTGAGTTTTTCAAAACTAGTTTGTAAACTATTATATTAAGATATAATTTCTAAAAATCATTAGAAATAGAATCATTTCTATAATTTGATTTATTTTGATATTTGTATATATTAGATATTTAATTTTTTAAAAGACCAATTATTGAATTCTCTTCTGCATTTTTTTCATCATTCATGTCATGATTAATAAAAAAAATTATAATTCCCATTATCTAGAAGACTCTAAATGAATAAACATCTTCATAGGAAGTTAATATATTATAATAACATACTCTGGGGGATCTTTCATCTGAAGATATAGAATTATTCACATCCATATTATTTTCATTTAACGATATATTATTTAAATAATCAGATATGTGTACCTTTTTCATAAAACATTATCTTAAAAAAAGTATTCTAGTAGGAAGATCAATTTCATCTAATCTATAATTTCATTTTCAAGGGAATTCTATAATGAATCACCTCCACTAGAACTCCAACTGTCAGAAGCATTAATAAATTTCATACTTTTTGGGTTATAAAAATTCTTTTGATTCATATAAGAATGTATATCATGTCTCTCTTTCTTTTTCAATTTGGGGAATTGAGAAAAAAATGTCTAGATCTTTTTCGTCTATAAAAATTATCTTCAGAATAATTTTTTTATTCACACCCTTGTTACATTTCATGAAATGATACTAAAAATAATTTTTACCAATAATCTTTTTCAACCATCATTCAAGATTAGCTAACTTGTTCTCATAATATTTTAAATCACATGAATCATATTGGGAAATAACATTAATTTTCTTTTTCAAATTAAAATAATTATTGGTTCTCTATAATTTAATTTGATTTGAAGTTGAATAAAAATAATCACAAAAATTATTTTTATTTAAATCTTATACTTTTATTTTTTACATACCTTAATATTGTAAATGGGTTCCAAAAAATCATCAAGAGATGGATTTTTTTCCTTGATCCCTAAACCAAGATTCTTCTATATTTTCTCTCATTGGGCATGTAATCAGTTATCTTTTCAACGATAATTTCATATTATAAAACATTATCTTTTATATATTAATGAATAGATACTATTTTGATAATATTTTGATGTAACTTTACAAAAGGTTCACCAAAAGGGATATCAAATTCTTGATAATAATATATAAGAATTAAACTTCTAGTTTCAAAAACCACTAATCATACAAAATGATTAATCTCTGGCATTTTTGAGATACTGTTAGTTTCTTTATGACAAGAAATATGACTATAATTTATCTCTTTCATAGAACATAATAATTTTTTTCAACTCTTTAATTCAACTCATAAAATTATTTTCTCATATTTGTTAAATAATTCACATCATTTTCAGAGATTTTTTATTCTCCAATTAATATGAAAAAACTATCAATTATAATATTTATAACATATGTATTCATTCTATCTCTCAAGAATCATAATCAGTTCCATGAATAATTGTTGTCCAATTTGTATAGAGTTTATCTATTAAAATTTTATTTATTGTTTCTATCATTAGAGAGAATACAAAATTTATATTCAACAATACATGATAGTGTAAAAAAATTATAAATAAAATTTATAATAAAATTTAAATAAAATTTAAATAGTAAAAAATCAAAGAATTTTAGCAAGTATTTGAGATGATATATGGAAACCTCCACTGATTCTAAATGTATGTATCAGTATATAGAGACATGGGTTTTATACAAAATATTGAATAGAAATGTATATGAGAATGGATAAACACGCTAGGGGTGAATTCTATGTTTATAAAAATTTTGATTTAATATTAAAAGGAACCTTGTTTATATAGAGACACAAGCCTTTTACATATAAAATTTCATTTTTTTAATCATAATTAATCAACATAGTACAATCCAATTATCGTTAAGTCTAGTGTCTTGGAAGACTAGGTATATATAACATAAAATATGGGGCTAAAAACATCTTTATTTAATCTCCATAAAGAGATTCAAACTTCCTTTGACCTCTTATATCTGCAAAGTGTACCCTGGGGAACACATGCACAAAGCGATGGGATAAAAATTCCTATTAAGGAAATGAACATAAGAATACATCTCAAGAATATGAGTTAAGAGGCATGACATAATGTTATCCAAAGCTTGAAACTTATGAAATCATTTAATATAAGCACGGGACGATATAAACATGTAATCATATAACTGTGGAAGGATCATAAAGCATTTCTTTATTACTAGTCAAGGCTAACCACCAATCTTGTTTCCCATTTCCGTATGGGTTAAGGCTAACCGCCAATCATGTTTCCCATCTTAGTACGGGTCATGGATAACTGCCAAGCCCGTTTCACACCGCATCTCATGAGACTTAACCTTACCCAATTCATTTGAGTGCTATCTGGGTTCACCCATCTCAACATATTCATGAATATCCTTGCCACATAAATATTATTACCACATATACAATCATACATATTCAACCATACACAGACATAAGGGTACCTATAAAAAGAATTGGGTACCACAATCATGACATCAATCATAACAAATGGGCGTATCATGAAAGTGTCCATATAAAGAAATAATTAGAAATAAATGGACTTTAATAGGGTAAAATAGGCATATAACATGTTAAGTGATGTCAAATATAAGTTACAACATAAAAAATGTATTTTAGAAACATTAGCATTAAAACATTTTTGTGCAGTTTTAAGGAAAACACTCTAGATATTTTGAAATAGAATAGAGGACATTCTTTTATATAAAATCAGAATTGTAACAAGATGGTTTTCATAATAAAAATAATGATTTTATAAATACAATGGTGTTTTAAAACATAGGATATAGTTCACTTGAAATTGGGTAAGAATTCATGAAGTCCCCTTAAAATAGGTTTTCTTATCGGAAATTTCTAAGGTGGGAATCTCTCAAAATCAGGTATATCCCCAAAAGAATGTGATGTAAGGGTATTGATAAAATAATTATGTAAAACTAACCAGAATTAATAAGACTAAAATATATAGATAAGATAACACCATTTTTAAAGAATGATAAGACAACCCAAAAGAACAAAGAAGTTTCAGGTAGAATTCGTTATGATTTTATCATCATGGTGTCGGGTGTGACCAAAAGGGATTGATGAGAAGGAAATGGTGTTTCTCATCAATTATAAATCTAGAAGGATTTATGGGGGAGGTTATTAATCATACCCCATAATTTTCTAGAACACATATAATGGCAGAGTATATAGGACAATCTTGTTTAAGTGAGAAAAGGAGAGGATCCCTTACCTTAAATCTGGTGGTGTTCTTCACTTGTTATTAATGACCTGAAAAAAAATTAAGATTATTAATTAAAAATTTCAGAACATATACTATATGAAATTCATTTATTATAATCTTTTTTAGTTCATTCAAAGCCGTTTTTATTATTTATAATGTTCAATTTCATTGTTCGGGCTTATTTGTTTACTTGGCTTTAAAAGATCGGTTCACTTATATTCAAGTTTAGAGTATATTAAAAATAAAAGTGGTTTTCCAGAATTGATGTTACATTATTTGGTTCATATCCATTAGATTACGTGGTTTAATTTTAATTTGGATACTTAGAGTGATGTTTAATTATTACATATATAACCTTAGTGATAACTGTTTTTGTTATTCGATGGGTTTGATTACAAATAAAGTGTTCTGATTTATAACTAAATTACATTTGTACCAAAGGATTAAAGAAACAATAATAGGATATATTACATTTATAATAATCTGGTTCCATGATAGAACAAATGGTTTCATGACCAAAATTAAAGATAACTTTTGAAATTGATAAATCATTGTCCTTGAATGTGCTAAATTTACACATTTCAAACGGTGCTTTCATTTATTTCAAATAAAAGTGTGGGGAAAGGATAGAAGATAATGAAATATTCCATTAGCATGAAAAAATTCTATTATATTTATGTTACAAGATTTATCATACTATTATGGTGAAGGGAGGTGAGGAAATAAAGAAAAAGAAAAGAACTTAAAAGAAAATAAGAAATGGGGAAGAGGAATTTTACCTCTTGAGACTTCCTCCTTTGAAAACCTCTTAAGGGAAGAGTTTTTGGTATTTTGAAGAGGATGAGAGCTTTTGGACGTGGGGAAGGACCTTGGGGAGAGATTTTGGAAGAATTTAGAGAAGGATTGGAGCTTGAGAGGAGTGGAGAGAAGAGGGAGTGAAGGGGGTTTTTATAGTGGAGGAGAGGAGGGATTTCATGATATTTTAAAAATTAATTTATTATTTCTTACCAATAAAAGGAATAGTAAGTATTCATGACCAAAATTAGTAAATGGGTAATGTTAATTCGAACCATGTGGGATTACATCAGCGAAACATCATCGATGACTCAATTAATCCAATATTTAGCATTTATTGTGAGTTATCAGATTCTACTATTCATCAAAAATTCTAGTATTTCAGAAAAATCCCAAAAATTTACCCCAACCATTTTTCAACGCATTGAATCCAAAAATAAATTCCATTTTTCAACAATAATTTTCTAAATTTGTTTTTTTAATATTTAATTAAAATAAAAATTTATTATCAAAAACCAGTTTGAAAACATTCATTAACTCATTCTAAACTATATGTATATCATACTTCCAAATTGAATATTTTTTTATTCCACATTGGTGAGGTTACTATTCATTATGGTATATCACTATTCATAAGGTTATGTTACTATTAATTAGGGTAGGTTTCTATTCACAAAAAAAATATTTCTGTTTTATTAGACTCCAAAAAACATCTTGAACACAACCGTGTATACCAGATTTTCGAAATTCCAAACACAGAAGTGAAACAATTATGTTTAAAGGACACTTATCACTTAATAGATCATTATTTTGTTCATTCATGTGATTTTATGACATAAATATAAGAAGGTAAATTCCATTGAAAAAATTTGGGTCGTTACATTCTTCGCCCCTTATGAAATTTCGCCCTCGGAATTTCATTTTACATTATAAGCCAAAAACATGTGCGTGTACTTTTCCTTCATTGCTTCCTCTGATTCCCATATTGGTTCGTGAAACATATGGTTCCTCCACAACACTTTAACAATATGGGTTGTCTTGTTGAGTATAACCTTATCTCTCCAATCCAGAATCTTTACTGGCTGCTCCTCATAAGAGATATCATCTTCAAACTCCACCACCTCCGAGCTTAGTACATGTGAGGATCAGGTATGTACTTCCTCAAGAGTGATGCGTGGAAAACATCATGTACTCGAGCCATATTCAGTGGAATTGTAAGCCGATAGGCCACAGCTCCTATGCGGTCAAGGATCTCAAAGGGGCCAATATACCTTGGGCTTAGCTTTCCTTTCTTCGTGAATCGCATGACTCTCTTCCATGGAGATATTCGAAGGAATACTTTATCTCCAAAGTTGAACGCTAAGTCCCTTAGATATTTTTCATCATATATATTTTGCCGAAATTCATCAGCTTTGATGTGTTTCTAAATTAATTGAACCTTCTATGTCATCTCTTGAACAATATCAGGTCCAAGTAGCTTTCCTTCTCCAACATCATCCCAATAGGTTGGAGTTCTACATCACTTTCCATGTAGAGCTTCATATGAAGACATATAAATACTCGAGTGGAAGCTTTTGTTGTATGAGAACTCAACCAATGTGATATGTTGATCCCATCCACCTTTGAATTCTAGAGACCTTGCTCTATGCATGTCTTCAAGCATCTGAATAGTTTTTTCATATTGGCCATCAGTTTGGGGGTGATAGGCTTGGAGAAATTTAATTCATTACTCAAACATGTTGAAGACTCCTCCATAATTTAGATATGAACCTTGGATCGAGGTTAAAGACAATTGAGAGTGGAACAACGTGTAGTCTCACCAATTCCTTCACATATAACTTTTAATGTTGTTCAAGCGAGAGATCTTCCCAAATAGTGATGAAATGGGATGTCTTGGTTAGTCGGTCAACCACAACTCATATCTCATTATTTCCCTTCAACGTCTTCGGGAGACCCATGACAAAGACCATAGTAACATTTTCCCATTTCAACATGGGTATAGGAAATGGATGCATCATACCTTTGGAAATTTTTCTCTCATCTTTAACTTGATGACATACCAAGCACCTTGATATGTATTCCGCAATCTCCATTTTCATGTTATCCCACCAGAAGTGTTCTCGGAGATCATGGTACATTTTTCTACTCCCAGTATGGATTGTAACACCCGAGACTTTTATGTTATATAAATCATCAAAGGAATCTTTTTCTACACAACACTTGCTTGGCTTGCTTTACACGCAATCGCGACCTTCCTCGATAGCTTGCGTCGTACGCAATACCGAGTTTCAATAAACAACAATATGCTATTAAAACTAGCCGTTATGAATAGTAATGACCACTTTTTGAAATTTTATAAATTTTATTTTTCAAAATGGACTTCATTTTTGGACTCAGAATATCGAAATTAGCCTAGGGTGAAATTTTGGTATTTTTCTGAAAACTTTCAATTTTTGATGAATAGTGAAACCACTAAGTGGTAGGTTAAAAACTGAATTTTGCATAAAACTTAATTTTACCGCTTCTGTGAATGGAATTTCAAAAATCCGAGAGACACGGTTAATATCAAGGACTAAAATGTGGTTCAATGAGATGAAAATAATTTTTTGGTGAATAGTAACTTTTTACTATTTTTACCGCGGTTAATAGTAAATAGGGTAACTAAGGGTAAATATGATATTAATATTACCCTAACACATGTTCTAATTCTATTGGAAAAGTGTAATTCGACCAAAAACAAACTTAGGAATAAAATATGACCATTTAGGCCCACTTGGATTAGATTAGGACATTTATTATTAATTTATTTAAAGAAGGGTTAAAATAGTTAAAATCAAAGTTTAATAAGTAAATCATTTTTAATATAGGTCTATACATAAGATAAATTCGATTGTAAATATTAATTAGAAAGCTAAAAAGATTTTCTACATGATGGTATTTTATTTGTAATTTTTATACATCAAATAATTTAATTTATATATGACACAAAGATGATGCAGTAATTATCTTATTAATGAAATATTGACAAAATTGATAATATAAATACCAAAATAAATGTAATTTGAAACTTTTTATGAATTCCACTAATTTTCTAGGTTACTATGATGTATTAGTGTTGATTTAATCAACTTGGTTCGAACATATAATTCTGTTATGACTTTCACAAAAATCATATATCAAATAGTGTCAAAATTGACACAAAATAGTTTTTAAATCAAATATTATATTATTAATTGTTATTGTATTCCTAAAAATCTAAGGTTCGGCCAAATGACTTAGATAAGGATATATATTTTAATAATAAACAATTTGGGGTTCGTTTGGCATGTTATAGTAAGTTTATTAACCATATAGTGAAAGAAAACAAAAAGACATGGTAAAAGTTAAATTATTTAACTTAGAGTTAAATCTAATTGATAAGGTTAAAATAATACCCTAAACTTGTCTAAATCCTATTGGTTGATAGGAGTTCGACCCTTCCCCACATTATCTTCGAAATAAGACCCTTTGGAACCATTATAAACCGATTTTGACTTTAATATAAAATAATATTTTGAGATATTCCTAAGGTGCCCCTCTCCTCCCTTATAAAAGGGCACCTCCTCCCCCTCCTCCTCACACCAATTTGAGCACTCAAGCTCGGCCAACCCCTGCCATTTTCTCCTCTACACTTCCCTAGAATAATCCTAGAGGTCCTGGTCTTCTCCAAAGACCAATATTAGTTCCTAAATGGAGGATTCAAAGAGGCGTTCCAAAGAAGAGGTAATATCCATTACCGATCTTTTCAATTTCATTCTTCTTCAACTTCTTCTTCTTTAGTTGTTTCATGTTGAAGTAATAACATCAGTATTACTTAAATACTGATATGTTATTATAAATATGAAACAACCCTAATTAACCTTCTATCCATCCTACGGAAAAATGAAATCACCGCGCGTGCGTACGTACGGAATACCGTCTCCACGCCGTGGTGTAATCTATTTTTCCACCATCACTTTACAAGGATGGGTATAATGGTGTAATGAGTAACTATTTATGATTATTATAAAGTAATATTGATACTGAAATAATATATATATACTCCAATACATTTCCACGATCATAGGAATGATATCATCACTCGTGCGTACGTACGGAATACCGTCTCCACGATGTGATGCGACTCGTTCTACATGATCATCATTACATAGTAATTATATAAATGAATTGAATGAATAAATATGATATATGTTACACTAATACCATTCTGGATATAAGGTATCTATAACCTTGAAATAAGAATAAGAATTTATTCGGCAAAACACGCGTAAGAACAAAAGGCAATAAAGACCCGAGTAAACAAGTAACAATGAAATATTACTAACAAGAAGCTAAGAATATGACCATATATGATATCATATCAATATGTATGATTCTGGAATAAGTCAATAACATTATTTAAACCATTATACAGGAGCTTCGGACACATACAAGGCAAATTGGACCTAAGGTAAGGGAAATATCACAATCTCATTTTTATCCGAGATTGTTTATTCGTAAGTATTTACTAGGGTGTATTTTATCATCCACATCCATGTTTCATAAATATGTAATATTATTTCCATCCACCTACAATTGTTTAAATCCATTTTTACCCTTCGGTGAGTTTTTAGTAATATGTATGAAAGGAATCTTTTGTCGTTTTTCGTACGAGGTACTTTTTGACTTTTCCGACAAAAGTACGAAGAATGTTTTTTTAACTTATACGACACGAACGGATTTCTACTGATTTATAAAGCCTTATTTTCATGAAGCTTCCTCTAAAAGATTTCATGACTATTTTCAATAAAATCACTTTCTTTTAAAATTGCATGATGTTTTGTGAAAAGAAATTGATTTTGAAGAAGAAAGGATATTTTCCTCAAGAATTCAATTCAAGTGTCTTATCAAAATTATTTTCCATATAAGATAATAAAGGGTTCTGTTTCTATCCATATTTTTACATTGATTTGACTATGTTGTGATGGAATTATGTTTATGAATTCCTTTATCTTATATGAATTGATTTATGATGTCATGATGTTTCAAGAATCCCATTTTTGTTACCTGTGTTATGCGATGATGTATGTTTTATGATTATGTGGCACACATAAGAAAGGATTCATTATAAGATGGGTGGGACCTATATCTCCCTCCAATGCATTGGGTAAAGATTTTATATCTCATGAGATAGACATGGCTGGAACGGAAGGTTATTTCGGTTCAGTGATACAGGACTGAAACGAGGAGTGAACTCGGTCTAGAATGGGACTTTGTCCACTATGATAGTCTTGGCAATGAGTCATGACTAACAAGAAATGATTTTCCAAGATTATGTGTGCATGCCACAAAGTTTCAAGTTTTATGTTATGATTATGGGGATCTCATTTTCACTTCTATGATTTATTCTATGTTAAGATATTATGATCTCTTTTGCAGGTTTTTGATTTTCAAAAAGATATGATATGATTTTTATTTCCTTTATTTGCCCTTGCTGAGCATTTGAGCTCACCCTTTTATGTTTTCATTTCCCCAGGTCAGGAAGATGGATATTAAGTAGAATATGATAAATGGGACCCTAGATATGATGAAATAAATGGGAGACACTGTAGAAGATTTATGAACCAGTTGTTTATGTTTCCCAGTTTCTAAAGACACTATACCTATACGGTCCTTTGTGGTTTTGTCATATGTTGTAATAAGTGTGCTTCAATTTTGAAGTATTAAAAATGTATGTAAAGTATGGGTCGTTATAGTTGGTATCAGAGGAAAGGTATAGTCAACCTTTGGAAACTAGGATGTGAAAGACTTAGTAAGAACCCTAAGGATAAGTCTAAGCATAGAACACAATCTTAGAAATGGACATGAATAACCTAGGATAAGACCTTAAGCATGAAAATTTTATTCTTGAATTATGTGGTTTCCTATTATAATTAGTGTTGCTCACACTATTCTTCTTGGTTTTAGTCAATGGCTGGAACCCGAAGGAACCGTGTTAATCCGGAATGCGATGGGCAATGCAATGATTGTCCCCCTGAGCAACCAAACGATATGGGAGCTGGAATGAAAAATCTTGTAGCCATGCTCACACAACTTTCTCAAGCTATGAATCATGCATGATTTCCAAACGAACAAAGGAGGGAGCAACATTCTTTTGAATCCTTCATGAGGCAGCGTCCACCTTCTTTCAGCGGGTCTACTGATCCATTAGTTGCTGAACAATGGATTAGTACTACTGAAAAGATATTTTCAGTTCTTCAATGTTCTGAGCATGATAAAGTCATCCTAGCAGTGTATCGTTTGGAAGGAGATGCGGATCAATGGTGGAATCTTGTTAAGAATACGAGGCAAAGGGATGAAATTGAGTCTATGGAATGGGACGAGTTCAAGAACATATTTTTCAATAAGTACTTCCCTCGTATTCTCCGAACAAAGATGGAGAAAGAGTTCCTTGAACTGAAGCAAAGGGATGATGAATCTGTTAGTACCTATGAAGCAAATTTTACAAGACTTGCAAGGTATGCTTCTGGTATTATTATCCAACCTGAGAGTAAGATCGATCGATTCTTTAGTGGCTTAAAACCAAGTCTTCGAAGGGCGTTATCCATAAGGGACTTCAATAGCTACGAGGAAATCGTTCGATGTGCTCTCAAAGTCGAGATGGAGATTGGAGTAACCCATCAGTCACATGGGTTTGATAAGAAGAGGAAGATGGAATTCAAAGAAAAATCTAAAGAGCACACGGAAAAGAAGATGAACTTTCCCTTATGCTCAAAGTGTGGAAAGAAACATAGAGGGAGTTGTCTTAAAGGGACAAGTAAATGTTTTAAATGAGGAAAGGAAGGTCATCGGGCATTTGAATGCCGTGATAATGGGAAGAAGATGTCTAATGATGCAAACAAAGGAAGGGATACACAGAATGAACCTACTACACTTCAATGTTTCAAGTGCAAGGAGATGGGGCATTATGCCAATCAATGCCCAAATCCAAGTGTTGATGATGATGGTCGACGTCAACAAACTCTTAAGGCTAAAGACAAAGGAAAGTCACATGCAATTTCTATCAGCGATGTGGAGTACGATAACGATGTGGTGAAAGGTACACTTACCATCCACTCTAAAGTAGCAAATGTTTTATTTGATTCTAGATCCACCCACTCTTTTATTTCTGAAAAATTTTCTAAGGGTATCACCGTATTACCTCAACAATTAGATGTTGAGTTAGCTGTGACAACACCTAATGGCACATCAATCGCATCAAAAGTTTATAATTCTTCTCCGATCGAAGTTTGTGGGAATGTGCTTCCTGCAAATCTTGTGATCCTTCCTTTAGTGGAATTTGATGTGATTCTTGGCATGGATTGGCTTTCTCTACATGGAGCTCATATCAATTGCCAAAGAAGGGAAGTCACATTTCATATTCCAGATCAATCTACGATCGTCTATCAATGCAAGGATGAACATAACCTTCCAGTGGAAATTCCTTCCATCTTATGGGTCATGATTCCACTAAATGAAGGTTATTTATCTCAAATGGTTGGTGAGAAACTCACGATTAAGAATATGCCCATTGTACGGGAGTTTGATGATGTCTTTCCGGAAGAATTACCGGGTCTTCCACCAAATCGTGAAGTTGAGTTTTCAATAGAACTCGTACCGGGTGCTTTGCCTATTTCAAAGACACCTTATAGAATGGCCCCAATTGAGTTGCAGGAATTGAAGAAGCAACTCCAAGAGAATCTTGATAAGGGATTCATACGCCCTAGTGCGTCACCTTGGGGAGCACCTGTTCTATTTGTTAAGAAGAAAGATGGATCAATGAGACTCTGCATTGATTATCGAGAACTTAACAAGATCACTATCAAGAAAAAATATCCTCTCCCACGCATTGATGACTTATTTGACTAACTACACGGAGCTCAATACTTTTCCAAGATTGATCTTCGTTCAGGGTATCATCAATTAAGGGTCAAAAGGGAGGATATACCAAAGACGGCTTTCCGTACAAGGTATGGACACTATGAATTTATAGTGATGCCATTTGGTCTTACTAATGCCCCTGCTATCTTCATGGATCTAATGAATAGAGTCTTTAGAGACTATCTTGATCAATTTGTGGTAGTCTTTATAGACGATATTCTTGTCTATTCAAAGAGCAAGGAAGAACATGAAGATCACTTGAGAATTATATTGAAGAACCTGAGAAAGGAGAAGCTTTATGCCAAATTTACCAAGTGTGAATTTTGGCTTCAAAAAGGTGCATTTTTGGGTCACATAATCTCAAAAGAGGGGATATCTGTGGATCAAGCAAAAACAGAGGTTATCGAAAGATGGTCGAGACCAACAACAGTAACTGAGATCCGAAGTTTTCTTGGTTTGGCTGGATATTATCGACGTTTTGTAAAAGATTTTTCACGATTATCTAATCCAATCACCAAGTTGACTCGGAAAGGAGTTAAGTTTGTCTGGACAGAGGAATGTGAAGAGAATTTCAAGGAGTTGAAAAGAAGGTTATCCAGTGCACCTGTGCTCACACTTCCTTGTAGTGGAGAAAGGTTTGTGATCTACAGTGATGCATCCAAGAAGGGATTGGGGTGTGTTCTTATGCAAAATGATATGGTGATAGCTTATGCCTCACGACAGTTGAAAATCCATGAGAAAAATTACCCAACACATGATTTGGAGTTGGCTGCGGTAATCTTTGCATTAAAGATTTGGAGGCATTACCTTTATGGTGAAAGGTGTGATATTTATACTGATCATAAAAGTTTAAAGTATATTTTCACACAAAAGGAGTTGAATATGCGTCAAAGAAGATGGTTGGAGCTGATTAAGGATTATGACTGCTCAATCCATTACCACCCTGGGAAAGAAAACAAGGTGGCAGATGCATTAAGTCGACAAGACCATGCTAGTTTATCCATGATGAGGATCACAAAAGATACAATATTCATGGATTTACAAAGGATGGATCTTGGAATTATAATGGAAGGGGAAAAATCTTATCTTTCTCAAATGAATGTTCAACCATCTATACATGTGAATATTAAAGAGGCACAGAAAGAAGATGTCGAGTTACAAAAGAAGGTGAGAAATGTTCCTGAATTCAACCTTGATTGTGATGGGATAATAAAGTTCAGGAATCGGGTTTGTGTTCCTTCCATCCCCGAATTAAAGAAGGAGCTGCTGGATGAGGCTCATAGTTCTTCATTCTCTATTCATCCTGGAAGCACGAAGATGTATAGGGACCTGAAAGAGTACTTCTGGTGGGATGGCATGAAAAGAGATGTTGCTGAATATGTCTCTCGATGCTTGGTTTGTCAACAAGTTAAAGCTGAGAGACAGAAGTCTAAGGGGATGTTACAACCATTACCCATACCCGAATGGAAATGGGAAAACATCACTATGGACTTTGTCACAGGACTTCCTAAAACATCCAAAGGCAATAATGCTATCTGGGTCATAGTTGATCGTCTTACAAAGTCTGCACACTTCATTCCTATTAGAGAGGATTTCTCTCTAGATCAGCTTGCCAGGATATATGTAAAGGAAGTGGTAAGATTGCATGGAGTACCACTTTCTATTATATCTGATCGGGATCCGAGATTTACCTCGAAGTTCTGGCGAAGTCTTCAGCATACTCTGGATACAGAGTTGAGTTTCAGCACTGCTTATCATCCCCAGACAGATGGTCAGTCTGAGAGAACAATTCAAACCCTAGAAGATATGTTGAGAGCTTGCTCTATGGATTTCAAAGGAGGTTGGGATCAACACCTACCTTTGGTGGAATTTTCTTATAATAATAGCTTTCACTCCAGTATTCAGATGGCTCCTTATGAAGCTCTCTATGGAAAGAAATGCAGGACTCCAACTTGCTGGGATGAAGTTGGGGAAAGAAAGCTATTAGGACCTGATCTCGTTGATGAAATGGAAGAAAAGGTCAGATCTATTCAACAACACATAAGAGCAGCTCAGAGTCGACAGAAAAGTTACGCCGACAACCGAAGAAAAGACCTAGAGTTTGAAGTGGGTGATAAAGTGTTCTTACGAATATCTCCCTGGAAGAGGGTTATGAGATTTGGAAAGAAGGGGAAGTTGAGCCCTAGATATATCGGTCCTTTTGAAATACTGGATCGTGTTGGGAAGGTAGCTTACCGATTGGCGCTTCCACCGAATCTCTCTCAAGTTCACGATGTGTTCCATGTATCTCTCCTGAGAAAGTACATACCAGATCCTTCACATGTACTTAGCTCAGAAGTTGTACCGCTGGAGCAAGATCTTTCTTATGAAGAACAGCCGATAGAGATTCTGGATCGTAGCGAAAAAGTCCTACGAAACAAGACCACTCGCTTGGTGAAAGTTTTATGGAGAAACCACCAACTTGAAGAAGCTACATGGGAGCTTGAGGATATGATGAGGGAGAAGTATCCTCATTTGTTTGTTGCAAAGTGACGAATTTCGAGGGCGAAATTATTTTTAAGGGGGGTAGAATGTAACACCCGAGACTTTTATGTTATATAAATCATCAAAGGAATCTTTTTCTACACAACACTTGCTTGGCTTGCTTTACACGCAATCGCGACCTTCCTCGATAGCTTGCGTCGTACGCAATACCGAGTTTCAATAAACAACAATATGCTATTAAAACTAGCTGTTATGAATAGTAATAACCACTTTTTGAAATTTTATAAATTTTATTTTTCAAAATGGACTTCATTTTTGGACTCAGAATATCGAAATTAGCCGAGGGTGAAATTTTGGTATTTTTCTGAAAACTTTCAATTTTTGATGAATAGTGAAACCACTAAGTGGTAGGTTAAAAACTGAATTTTGCATAAAACTTAATTTTACCGCTTCTGTGAATGGAATTTCAAAAATCCGAGAGACACGGTTAATATCAAGGACTAAAATGTGGTTCAATGAGATGAAAATAATTTTTTGGTGAACAGTAACTTTTTACTATTTTTACCGCGGTTAATAGTAAATAGGGTAACTAAGGGTAAATATGATATTAATATTACCCTAACACATGTCCTAATTCTATTGGACAAGTGTAATTCGACCAAAAACAAACTTAGGAATAAAATATGACCATTTAGGCCCACTTGGATTAGATTAGGACATTTATTATTAATTTATTTAAAGAAGGGTTAAAATAGTTAAAATCAAAGTTTAATAAGTAAATAATTTTTAATATAGGGCTATACATAAGATAAATTCTATTGTAAATATTCATTAGAAAGCTAAAAAGATTTCCTACATGATGGTATTTTATTTGTAATTTTTAGACATCAAATAATTTAATTTATATATGACACAAAGATGATGCAGTAATTATCATATTAATGAAATATTGACAAAATTGATAATATAAATACCAAAATAAATGTAATTTGAGACTTTTTATGAATTACACTAATTTTCTAAGTTACTATGATGTATTAGTGTTGATTTTATCAACTTGGTTCGAACATATAATTCTGTTATGACTTTCACAAAAATCATATATCAAATAGTGTCAAAATTGACACAAAATAGTTTTTAAATAAAATATTATATTATTAATTGTTATTGTATTCCTAAAAATCTAAGGTTCGGCCAAATGACTTAGATAAGGATATATATTTTAATAATAAACAATTTGGGGTTCGTTTGACATGTTATAGTAAGTGTATTAACCATATAGTGAAAGAAAACAAAAAGACATGGTAAAAGTTAAATTATTTAACTTAGAGTTAAATCTAATTGATAAGGTTAAAATAATACCCTAAACTTATCTAAATCCTATTGGTTGATAGGATTTCGACCCTTCCCCACATTATCTTCGAAATAAGACCCTTTGGAACCATTATAAACCGATTTTGACTTTAATATAAAATAATATTTTGAGATATTCCTAAGGTGCCCCCCTCCTCCCTTATAAAAGGGCACCTCCTCCCCCTCCTCCTCACACCAATTTGAGCACTCAAGCTCGGCCAACCCCTGCCATTTTCTCCTCTACACTTCCCTAGAATAATCCTAGAGGTCCTGGTCTTCTCCAAAGACCAATCTTAGTTCCTTAAGTGGAGGATTCAAAGAGGCGTTCCAAAGAAGAGGTAATATCCATTACCGATCTTTTCAATTTCTTTCTTCTTCAACTTCTTCTTCTTTAGTTGTTTCATGATGAAGTAATAACATAAGTATTACTTACATACTGATATGTTATTATAAATATGAAACAACCCTAATTAACCTTCTATCCATCCTACGGAAAAATGAAATCACCGCGCGTGCGTACGTACGGAATACCGTCTCCACGCCGTGGTGTAATCAATTTTTACACCATCACTTTACAAGGATGGGTATAATGGTGTAATGAGTAACTATTTATGATTATTATAAAGTACTATTGATACTGAAATAATATATATATATACTCCAATACATTTCCACGATCATAGGAATGATATCATCACTCGTGCGTACGTACGGAATACCGTCTCCACGATGTGATGCGACTCGTTCTACATGATCATCATTACATAGTAATTATATAAATGAATTGAATGAATAAATATGATATATGTTACACTAATACCATTCTGGATATAAGGTATCTATAACCTTGAAATAAGAATAAGAATTTATTCGGCAAAACACGCATAAGAACAAAAGGCAATAAAGACCCGAGTAAACAAGTAACAATGAAATATTACTAACAAGAAGCTAAGAATATGACCATATATGATATCATATCAATATGTATGATTCTGGAATAAGTCAATAACATTATTTAAACCATTATACAGGAGCTTCGGACACATACAAGGCAAATTGGACCTAAGGTAAGGGAAATATCACAATCTTATTTTTATCCGAGATTGTTTATTCGTAAGTATTTACTAGGGTGTATTTTATCATCCACATCCATGTTTCATAAATATGTAATATTATTTCCATCCACCTACAATTGTTTAAATCCATTTTTACCCTTCGGTGAGTTTTTAGTAATATGTATGAAAGGAATCTTTTGTCGTTTTTCGTACGAGGTACTTTTTGACTTTTCCGAAAAAAGTACGAAGAATGTTTTTTTTAACTTATACGGCACGAACGGATTTCTACTGTTTTATAAAGCCTTATTTTCATGAAGCTTCCTCTAAAAGATTTCATGACTATTTTCAATAAAATCTCTTTCTTTTAAAATTGCATGATGTTTTGTGAAAAGAAATTGATTTTGAAGAAGAAAGGATATTTTCCTCAAGAATTCAATTCAAGTGTCTTATCAAAATTATTTTCCATCTAAGATAATAAAGGGTTCTGTATCTATCCATATTTTTACATTGATTTGACTATGTTGTGATGGAATTATGTTTATGAATTCCTTTATCTTATATGAATTGATTTATGATGTCATGATGTTTCAAGAATCCCATTTTTGTTACCTGTGTTATGCGATGATGTATGTTTTATGATTATGTGGAACACATAAGAAAGGATTCATTATAAGATGGGTGGGACCTATATCTCCCTCCAATGCATTGGGTAAAGATTTTATATCTCATGAGATAGACATGGCTGGAACGGAAGGTTATTTCGGTTCAGTGATACAGGACTGAAACGAGGAGTGAACTCGGTTCAGAATGGGACTTTGTCCACTAAGATAGTCTTGGCAATGAGTCATGACTAACAAGAAATGATTTTCCAAGATTATGTGTGCATGCCACAAAGTTTCAAGTTTTATGTTATGATTATGGGGATCTCATTTTCACTTCTATGATTTATTCTATGTTAAGATATTATGATCTCTTTTGCAGGTTTTTGATTTTCAAAAAGATATGATATGATTTTTATTTCCTTTATTTTCCCTTGCTGAGCATTTGTGCTCACCCTTTTATGTTTTCTTTTCCCCAGGTCAGGAAGATGGATATTAAGTAGAATATGATAAAAGGGACCCTAGATATGATGAAATAAATGGGAGACACTGTAGAAGATTTATGAACCAGTTGTTTATGTTTCCCAGTTTCTAAAGACACTATACCTATACGGTCCTTTGTGGTTTTGTCATATGTTGTAATAAGTGTGCTTCAATTTTGAAGTATTAACAATGTATGTAAAGTATGGGTCGTTATATGGATAGAGAAGGTCGTTCTATGTGCATCATCCAATATATCCTTCTTTATCTCAGGATCAGTCGGTACACATAATCTTGTCACAAATCGTACAACCCCTTCTTCATGAATTTGGAAATAAGAGGATTTCCCATTTTTAATAGCATCCACCCTTTTCCGAATTTCCAGATCCTTTCTTTGAGAAACCTTTATTTTCTCCCTGAGGTATGGCTGAGCTATCATTTGAGAAAGGACTGATGGTCTTCCTTACTTAATGATTCCCATGTCCATCCTTTGCAAATCATTGAAGATGGGATTCTTTTCAATTATCATCATTGATAAATATGGAGGATCCTTTCTACTTAGAGAATCTTCCACCTTGTTTGCCATAGAGGGATGGTAGTGGATTGAGCAGTCATAATCCTTGATGAGCTCTATCCATCTTTTTTGGGGAATATTAATCTACTTCTATGTGAATATATATTTGAGACTCTTGTATTCATTATATATCTCACATTTTTTCCCATAGATATAATGCCGCTAGATTTTCAACGCAAAGATCACAGCCGCCAACTCCATATCATGCGTGGGATAGTTTATCTCCTGTATTTTCATCTTCCTTGAGACATAGGATATCACATTATCATTTTTCATTAGCACACAACAAAAGAATTTCTTAGAAGCATAATTATACACCACAAAGAGTTCTCCACTTGAAGGGAGTGTGAGTACCAGTGTAGTGATAAGCCTCTTTTTCAACTCCTTGAAATAGTTTTCACATTCCTGTGTCTAGACGAACTTTACTCCCTTCCATGCCAGCTTGGTAATTGGGTTTGACAATCGTGAAATGTTCTTCATGAATCGTCTCTGATTCCCAGCTAGACCTAAAAAGCTGTGGATCTCCATTACAGAAGTTGGCATCAGCCACTCTTCAAATGCCTTCGTCTTGGAGGGGTCCACAGATATCCCTTGGTGACAACATGCCCCATGTTTCATACTTCTCCATCTAGTCCTTACATTTTCTATATTGTGCATACATGTTCTCCCTTCACAACGTCTTTAACACAGTTTCCAAATTCTCTTCATGTTCCTCCTTTCTCTTAGAGCATATCAAAATATCATCAATAAATTCCCCCAAAAATTTGTCGAGGTAATCTCTAAACACACTATTAATTAAATCCATGAAATTTTTTGGAGAATTAGTGAGTCTTAAAGGCATCAAAATGAACTCATAGTGTCCATAGCTCATTCTAAAGGCAGCCTTGGGAATATCTTTCTTCCTCACCTTTATTTGGTGATATCTCAACTGAAGGTCCACCTTAGAGAAATAACTGGCCCCAAGAAGCTGATCGAACAAGTCATCTATCTGTGGAAGGGGATACTTATTCTTAATCGTGATTTTATTGATCTCAAGATTATCCATGCAGAGGGGAATTGATCCATCCTTCTTCCTGACAAAGAGGACTGGAGCACCCCATGATGAAGAACTCAGGAATATAAAACCCTTCTCCATATTCTCTTGTTACTGCTTCTTTATATCTTCTAGCTCTACGGTGGCCATTCTGTAAGGTGTCTTTGAGATTGGCGGAGATCCAGGGATATGTTCAAATAAGAACTCAACCTCTTGTTCAGGAGGAAGACCAGGAAACTCTTTGGGGAATACATCAGTGTAATCCCTCATGATGGGCATGTCTCCAAGCATGATTCTCTCCTTTGTCTCAATCATTTTATATTAATATGCATGCTCATAAGGAAGCAATATCCAAACTTGAGATGAAGATTATAAAGCAGGATTAGCTTCCTCCTTGCACTTGTAAAGATTCTTAGGATGCTTCGGGATGTGAAGAGTAATCTCCCTTTCCCGATAATTGATGTTGTCCATGTACAAAGATAGAAAATCCATGTGCAAGATAGCATTAAACATCACTAAAGGATTTATGACAATATTTTCTGGGAGGTTCAGTCCACAAACATTAACTAGGGGGAGTTATAAACCATGGATGCAATAATTTCCCCATTCCCTATTCTAACAGATATCCTTTCCTCCAAATTTTGAGGTGGTTTTTGAATTGTTCTACTAAACTTGAAAGATATGAAAGAATGCGTAGAACCAGAATCAAATAGTACGTTTGATATTCATGAATAAATAACAAGCGTACCTCTCACCACATCATTTTCCGAGTCCACCTCAGCAGTAGTGATAGCATATGCCCTTCCTTGTTTCCTTAGAGGTTGTTGCTATTTGCCTCCAACAACCCTTGGATTAGGGAAATTGTTTGCATAATTCCCATGATCCTTGTAGTTATAACGCTGCACTGCAGGCTGAGTGTTGATCTGAACCTTCCTTTCTTATTCAACATTAGTAGGATTTTTCATATCCCTTCGACAGTTCATGGCCAGATAACCAAACGTTCCGCATTTGAACCAATTCCTGGTTCCCATGACACAGTCACCAAGATGCTTCTTCCCATAATTCTTGCAAAGGGGAAAGTGAGGCTTCTTTCCATCATGGGGTTTGTTTGATGAACCACCCATGTTTTTCTCCATTTTCCGCTTCTTATCACTAGGCCTATGAGACAACTGAGAGTATCCATTATCCATTTGAACCATGAGGTCACAATGTACAATATCCTCATAACTGTCGAAGTCTCGAATCACCAACGCTTTTCATAGACTCATCTTTAGTATGCTAAAGAAGCGATCCACCTTGATTTCGGTGTTCATGACAAAGCCAGAGGCGTACCTTTCAAGCCATGTAATGTCTTCTTCATACGCCCTGATGGACTCATCTTCCTTATTCTTGAGTCCAATGAACTCTCTTTCCATCTTGAGATGAAGGGTTCGAGGAAAATATTTGTTGAAAAACATCCTCTTGAATTCCTCCCAATCTATGAAATCGATTTACTCTTGGGACTTTGTATTCTTGATTAGTGTCCACCAAGGATCACCATTTCTATCAAAATGATAGACAGTCAGTACCATCGTCTCTTCTTCCAAGCACTGGAGAATGGAGAATATCTTTTCAATGTAGTTAATCCATTGTTTTGTGAGGAAGGGATCAGAAGACCCGCTAAACATGGGAGGCCTTTTATGCATGAATGAATTCTATGAAAAATTGATCTTTACTTGGAGTAGGGGGACATTCCACTTGATTCAAGTTATTATCCATAACTCGAGCCAGATGAGCAAGTATTTCCATGATGTTTTGAGCACCCTCTTCTGTCACATCATGCATGTCATGAAGGAAATCATTACATTTCTTATCACATTGGTTGTTGGAATGTGTTCTTCTATTTCCCACCATTAACTACAAAAAAGAATGTATAATTATAGGTCTTTAATACTATTCTATTAATTATAAAAATGAAAAATTGAACATTAAAGGATAAACTTATAATGAAAAAGTACATCCTATCTTTTTATTCCTTACGTTTATATTTAGGTTATCCTCGATCTATTTCTTAACATATATTCTTATGGGATTTTTTTGTCCCTTAATAATGGTTTATACTAAGCTCGTGAATCCACAAAAACATATCCCCCTGGAGTGTCATAACCAAGAGTGCAGAAAGGCCCGTTGTCGTGCACCAGTTCTCATTCAAGTCTAGCTCAAAACGGTGTTTTTGGGTCTTACCCCTAGATACATCTGTTCTAGAGCTGCCTCTACCTGCTCAGATCCATACATGGATGTATTTTCTTGATAAACCACTTACTTTATACTCACCAAAATTTTAGGATTGTTTCCCTATACTTAGTCACATCCTTAAGGTTCTCACTAATGTGTTCTATTCCTAATACCCAAAAATAACTAGACCATCCTTTAATACCAACTATAGCAACCCAAGCCTTTTACATATAACAATTCATTATTTTAAGCATAATTATTCATCATAGTACAAGCCATGGATCGTTAAGTCTAGTGTCTTGGATGACTAGGTACATATAACATAAAA
This sequence comes from Viscum album, assembly GCA_963277665.1. NCBI lineage: Eukaryota > Viridiplantae > Streptophyta > Magnoliopsida > Santalales > Viscaceae > Viscum > Viscum album. The sequence goes on along the minus strand of OY728126.1, from coordinate 1,310,645,714 downwards.
CAAGGGGCTAAAAAACATCTTTATTTAATCTCAATAAAGAGCTTATAACTTCCTTTGAGCTCTTACATCTGCATAGGGTAACCTGGGGAACACATGAACAAAGGGATGAGCTAAAAATTCCCATTAAGGAAATAAACATAAGGATACATCTCAAGAACATTAGTTAAGAGGCATGAAATAATGATATCCAAAGCATGAAAATTATGAAATCATTTAATTTAAGCATGGGATCATATAAACATGGAATCATATAAATGTGGAAAAATCATAATGAATTTATTTAGTATGGGTCAAGGATAACCGCCAATACCGTTTCCCATTTCATAATGGGTAAATTCTAATCGACAATCTCGTTTCCCATTTCAGTATGGGTCAAGGCTAACCGCCAATCTCGTTTCACATCGCATCTCATGAGACTTACCCTTACCCAATGCATTAGAGCACTATCTGGGTGCACCCATATCAACATATTCATGAATATCCTCGCCACATAAATATTCTTACCACATATATAATCATACATATTCAACCATACTCAATCATAAGGGTACCTATAAAAAGAATTGGGTACAACAATCATGACATCAATCATAACCAATGGGCGTATCATGAAAGTGTCCATATAAGGAAAGAATTAGAAATACATGGACGTCCATTGGGTAAAATAGGCATATACCATGGTAATTGGTGTCAAATATAGTTGACAACATATAAAAAATGTATTTTAGAAACATTAGCATTAAAAAAAATTTGAGCGGTTTTAAGGAAAACACTCTAGATCTTTTGAAATAGAAAAGAGGACATTATTTTATATAAAACCATAATTGTACCAATAAGGTTTTCATAATAAAAATACAGATTTTATAAATACAATGGTGTTTTAAAACATAGGATATAGTGCCACTAAAAATTAGGTAAAAATTCAGGAAGTCCCCTTAAAACAGGTTTGCTTGTCAGAAAGTTCTAATGAGGGAATCTTTCAAAATCATGTATATCCCTAAAAGAATGTTATGGAAGGGTATTGATATAATAATATTGTACAACTAACTAGAATTCATAAGAATCCCATTGATAGTTGTGATAACACCATTTTTAATGAAAGATAAGGCAACCCAAAAGAACATAGAAGGTTCGGGTAGAATTCGTTATGCTTTTATGGTTATGGTGTCGGGTGTGACAAAGAGGGAATGATGAGAAAAAAATGGGTTTTCTCATCACTTAAAAATCCAGAAGGAAGAATGGTGTAGGTTCTTAATCATTCCCTATCATTTTCTAGTACAAATTTAAAGGCATAGTATAAAAGACAATCTTGATTAAGCGAGAAATGGAGAGGATCCCTTACCTTAAATCTGTTGGTGTTCTTCACTTGTTATTAAGGACCTGAATAAACAAATTAGGATTTTCATTTAACAATTAATGAAACTCTTATATGTGTAATGTATTTATTATAACCATTTTTAGTTCATTCAATGCCTTTTTGATTAGTTGTAAGGTTCAATTTCATTGTTTGCTCTCGTTTGTTTACTTGGATTTAAAAGATCGGTTCACTTATATTCAAGTTTAGATTATATGCAAGATGAAATTGGATGTCAAGAATCGAAGTTACATTCTTTGTTTCATGTGCAGTATATTACATGGTTTTAATTTTAATTAGGTTACTTAGAGTGATGTTGAATTATTAGATATATAACCTTAGTGATAACCATTTTTTGTTATTCGATGGGTTTGATTAAAAAGAATGTGATTTGATTTAAAACTAAATTACATTTTTACCAAAGGGTTATAGAAAAAAAGGATATATTACATGTATAATAATATGGTTCAATCATAGCACAAATGGTTTCATGAACAGAATTAAAGATAACGTCATAAATTTATAAACTGTTGTCCTGGAATGTGATAAAATAGCACATTTCAAACGGTGCTTTTATTTCATTCAAATAAAAGAGTGGGGAAAGGGGAGAAGATAATGAAATATACCATTAGCATGAAAAAATTCCAGTGTATTTATGTTAGTGTATTTATCGTACTATTATGGTGAAGGGAGGTGAGGAAAGAAATATAATTAAAAAAACATAAAAGAAAAGAAAAAACCGGGAAGAGGAATTTTACCTCTTCCGAATATCTCTATTCAAATCCTTTTAAGGGGAGGGGTTTTGGTATTTTGAGGAGGATAGTAGCTTTTGGACGTTGGGAAGGACCTTCAGAAGTGATTTGGGCATAATTTAGAGAAGTCTTGGAGCTTGAGAAGAGTGGAGGGAAGAGTGAGGGAAGGGGGGTTTTTATAGTGGAGGAGAGGATGGATTTCATGATATTATAATCATTGATTTATTATTTCTTCCCAAGACAAGGAAAAGTAAGTATTACATGACCATGAATAGTAAATGGGTCATGTGAATTCAAACCGAGTGGGATTGCATTATTAGAACTTCATCGATGACTCAATTTATCCAATATTTAGAATTTATTGTGAATTATCAGATTCTACTATTCATAAAAAATTCCAGTATTTCAGAAAAATCACAAAAAATTACCACAACCATTTATTAAAATGTAGAATCCAAAAATGAATTTCATTTTTCAAAAATAATTTTCTAAATTTAATTATTTTAATATTTAATTAAAATAATAATTTATTATCCAAAACCAGTTTTAAAACATTCATTAACTCATTCTAAACTATAGGTATATCATACTTCTAAATTGAATGTTATTTTTATACCTCCATAGTTGAGGTTACTATTCATTAGGGTGTATCACTATTCATAAGGGTATGTTACTATTCATTAGTGTAGATTACTATTCACAAAAAATATTTTTTTTATTAGACTCCAAAAAACATCTTGAACACAACTGTGTATGCCAGATTTTCGAAATTCTAAACACAGAAGTGACAAATTTATGTTTAAAGGTCACTTATCACATAGTATTCATTATGTTGTGCTTTCATGTGATTTTATGACATAAATATAAGTATGTAATTTCCATTGAAATACATTGTGTTGTTATAGTTTAAAAAGGTTAATCTAATTTTGTTAGAAAAACCTCTTACATATTTAAATAATGATAAGACATGTCCCTTAGTTTCGATATAATAATTATCTTAATTAATTTTATTTTGGTATGTATTCCACATGTTATAATGATAATTTTATTATATCCTTAAAGTAAATAGAATTGTAATCATATATTAGTGGCAACATATTTAGAGTTTAATTCTATTCACAAAAATGTCAATTTATACAGAATAATTTTTGAAAATAATCATAATCAAAATAGTTACAATATATCAATGTATTAAAAAAAATTAGTGATTCTTTGTTATTGAATATAGATTTATATGCATTGTAAACAATTGAATTATAATAAAATATAGTGTAATAAAAAAATTACAAATAAAAATATAAATATAAAAGGATTCTCTTTCTATTAAAAATCTAGAAGAATTGAATGAATTTTAATAATAATGTAATAAAAATAAATATAATTATTTTACCCAAAAGAGAAGATTATAAAGTAACCTAAGATAAATTAGCCTTGTTTTATACTGACAAGAAAGTCTATCTTTCTATCATCAAAGAAATCCCTTAAAACAATGATTAGATTTTCTATATATACCAATACCAGGTAGCCCTTGATATGAAGATCGGCCCTATCTCACTAACCCAAAAAAGACCGCAAAAATTAAGTTTATCATCTCACATGTCTTCCCATCTTCAAAATACTTTATTTTAATAAAAAAAATAGTATTGAAAAACAAAATGACAACAAATTATTATGTAGATAACATGACAAGGTTTCCATGATAAAGAGTCTCGAGAAAGAAATACAAATGACTATGAATAAGTTGTACATAATTTTTAATCTTTAGAAAAATGAAAATTGAAAATTGAAATATAAATGGAAGAAACAATAAAAACACACTTCTTATCTCACATACTATGTACTGATTCATTCAAATTTATGGTTATTTATAGGTTGTCCTCCAACAGACATCATGATTCTCTAAAAACCATATTTTCTATGTGGTTTTCAAAAGTACATAGACACATAGAACTTCACTAATTATATTATAACATTATTTATGGATTTGTTTTGATAGACAAATTTACATTGTAAATGTAATTCCATTATAATAAAAAAATTCAATATTCAGAATTTTTCCTTTATTCAAAATGAAATATTTTCATACAGAATATCATTTTTATTTTCCTTATTAGTCTGATTCCTTTGATATTAGTTCTGAAGCCAAATATAATTAAATCTATTTTGAAGATGAATAAAGTCCAAAATATATTTAAATGATTTGAAAAGGAGAACCTGTTATTTATCAGATCTATATTGATTATGATAATTTTAATGAATAAAAATAGTTTATATTTCATGAATAATTTACATCTCATTATAAATTTGCTAAAACCAATATGTCTTCTATAAAAACATTCTTTAAATAATTTTTATATATGATAGTTATAAATGAGGTACATATAAAATAGTTTGTGATTTCAAAAATAAATTAAATAGATTATTCAAAAAGAATCTATTGACACAAAATGTTTATGAAGGAATGTAGATTGTGGATGGAATTTTTATTGATGTCATCCAAATAGCTAATTAATTGGATTACAGATGTTATATATAGGACTCAAGATTATATATTCCCATGATTAATATGTTTTTCTCATGTGATAATAGTCTAGGGTATTTGGAGGATGCATACCTAATTAGACCATGGTGTCTAGGCTGAAATCCATATGAAAAGAATGATTTATTGGCTATCAATTTGATGTAAATAATAATGAATTATATAATTTATTGATGTAAAATATTATTATTTGTAACATTTTTTAATACATTATGATGAATTCAATTACTATTATTTGAGTATTTATTTCATTGTTATCGTATCCATGGATATTTTTCATGATTATGATATATATTATTGCATGTGTTTAAATATAATTTACTATAAAATAATGTTTACACAAATTGTGACACCAGAAAATTAGAGAATTATAATATTGAAAAGTTTATATAACATTACCCCCAACATGTATAATAAATAACCAAAAAAATATATTTCATTAAATTTAGTCACTGCTCTAGCTTGCCGAAAACCAAAAAAAATAAAAATGAACCATATTATTCTATAATATCAATAGTTATAACATATATTTTTGGGTATAAATATTTATTACGAAATATGAAATCTACATTTTTATATTTTTTATAAACATAATAATAATCATTTAATAGGAAAAGGAATTTTTTCTAAAAAACATGAATCATTTTAATAGAGTGATTAGTCATGCATTTCACACATAATTTAAAATTTGGTTTTAAAAAATTTAGATATATTAATTTACTAAACTAACATAAATCTTAAAATGATAATATCTAAATTTTCATTTGGTTCTTTTTTTTCCGAAATGTTTCATATTTTAATGAATAGTGAAATATAATGAATTAAAATTTAAAACATCATATTGGTATAAATAATTTTTTTAAATTAAACGATATTTATTATTATTTAAAGATTAACATTAGTACATTTTATTTCAATTAATAATTTTTATTTTAATATAATCATTTTAATATTGAATTTTGATTTCAAAACATTATAAACTTTTGATCATTTTTTCTTTGAGAACCCACTTTCTCGCAACATTTAGGGGATTAATTTGAATATAAAATTTCCCAAATTATGAATGGAACATTATAAAATTGAATTAGTATTTTGAATCAATATAATTTCTATTATCTAATATGTTCAACCTAATTTTCATTGAAATTGAATGGTTAAAAGTGGTAAAATTATTTATCCTGGTTAACATAAAAATTGATTTATAAGGTGACTAATAAAAAATTAGAATTTTTTAATAGATCAAAAAATAAACCTAAACATTATTTTATTTTATTATATAGATATTATATGGTTTAATTTATATCAATATTTAATTCTTGGCCCTTGTAGAATGTAAAAACCCTTAGTATATGTTTTTTATTCAGAAATTACAAGTGTTCAACTCACCTCATGTATAAAAGGCCAACCACTATAATATCTTATTAAAACATTATAACCACCTTAAATCAGACAATGGAAACCAAAATATCATAAAAAAGTATTTATTCTCATAATATAATACTTATTTTGTGAATTAATTAAACATAGGAATGATTTTTGGGAAATCCTATAAAGGATAACTAAAGATGAGGTAATGGTTTTCAACGAGGGTCTTTATTTTATTTCATCGTTCACAAAAAAAATTATTAACCTTTTATTGTATAGAAACATAAGTATCATACACATAATAATATATTTTTTAATACTTTAATGTTCTACAGCTATCCAAACATCAAAAAAATGGGTTACCACGTCATCATTCTTGTGAATGGTTGATGGCCTCGAGATGAACAGATCCCATTCATTTTTCTATACCACCTCCTACGGTTTTGGTATTATAATGGATATAACGAATAAATATATATATATTATTTATATCATAATTATAACAATATATTCATTAAGTGATTTATACCATTTTAAATTTTCATCTCCTAGGGGATATGATAATGTCACTTCTCGGTATAGAAAATTAACTCCTCACGAGGCGGGGTTATTTGTTTTTTACTAACACATTACATTGAATGTAATAATATTAAGTAAATAAAAATATTTCATATAAATTAAATAATTATTATATTTCTAACATATCTATTTTTTTCAATGATATTCTATCATTTTAATTTTTACACATAATGATGATAACATTATACATGTACGTGTGGACTACCACTTTTACAATGTGATGTTACTCTTTTTTAATCCCCACACAAGACAAATAATATATATGAATTTATTTAAAGAAATAATAATTTATTTATTATATAATTGTAATTATTTATATATAATATATTAATTACTTCTTCCTCATAATGATTGTTGAAATTGTAATCACTACATATGGGTACATATGACCTACCATCCCCATCATCATAACATAATTCATTTCTCAAAAAAATAATTCAATATTAGTATTAAAAGTATAAATAATGTATATTTATTATACATATTTCATTATTATTATTCTATGGATTAAGAAACTATATAATATTGAAATGAAATGACGCTTTGAAGAAAATTCACTTATGTGAAAATAATACAATTAAATCATAAATCAATGACTTTTATTAATGATTATTAACTAACTGGTGATAAAATTTTATAAATGGATTACATAAGATATTATAGTTTTTAATATTATTATAATATATGTTAATAACATATTTAAAATCACCATAGAAAATGACAAATAATGTTCAACCAAAATGTAGTTTGAGGATAGGGATGTCATATCATTTTCTCTTTATTAATTCATATTTTTATTTTATGAATCTAGTTTCATTTATAACGTGTATTTAGAATCCCACTGATATTTAATATAATTATTACTGGAAAATTATCTATATTTTACTTTTCTTTATAAATAATATTAAACAGGATGATTTGACTTCAGGGTTAAGATGTGGTAAAGAATTTTAGAACTCAGTTACTTTTACTCCGGTTATATTACATCCTTTTATTCATTATATTAAAATATTATGTTTGTAATGAATTTTTATTATATTATATTTTAATTATACATTTTATGTGGATTTTATTTCAATACACATAATCATTCCATTGATTCTACCATCCATTTTATTATCATTGTAAGGGTTTAATTCACATTCACATTTTTATTGTGATTATTCAATCTTGAATTTTAGTTGAATGGAGTTATTTTATATATTTTTAATAAACCCATATCATTTTAGCAAATTATATTTATTTTCGATATTTTCAATTAATATTACCTGATTCTATTATTTTGTAATTAATATAAATTAAATTTTTGTTAACAAAATACCCAATAAGTTTTATATTCAGTTAGAACAGTTTTTTATTGGAAAACATTGTTTTATAAAAATATTTTCAAAAATGTTCTTAACTATTGAAAAATTATTTATAAATGATTTTTGTTAAAATATTTAATTTCAAAAAAATTATAAAAATAATCATAAATTCATTTTAAAAATAATTCCTTACTGTCTTTTATCGAAAAAGTTGAAGGAATCATTATTTTAATTTGTACCTCATGAATTGACTTTCCAAAAATCATGATCAATTTTTTTAAAGAATAAATTATAAATTTGTAAATTATTTTCAATGAAAATTGTAATCAATATTTTTTGATAATTTTAATTTTAAAAAAGACTTTCAAAGGGAAATTATATTGTCTTCAAGAATGTTTTTAAATAATTTTTTTGTGGTTTTTGTATTCATCAATGACAAAAACATATTATTATTACTCTTATGGGTATTATATGCATTGATACCATCCATATGAATTATATGGATAATATATGATCATTTTAACAAAAATATTATTGAAATTCACTTTTCTGATTCATTTTGGTAGTTTCTATCATTTACATTAAATGTTAGCTTCACTATGATCATTGGATATTTAAATTTCTATAAATATCCATTTTATTTTTCATGTATATGATAATTTCATAATATTTATTTCATTTTAATATATGGTTTTATATATTGAAATTTATTTCATTGTCTGTGAAAAATTAATAAATTAATATTTTATACTAAATACGAATATTTGTTGTTATGGAACATTGTTTAGGAATTAGATCAATTATGGAAAAGATAAGGATTGATTTGGACATACAGACATAGATGAGGCATAATTACCAATAACCCCTTGATTCATTAGTAGTAACATAAGACAAATCAATAAGCTAGAATAAAAATAGTTGTCCATACACAATAGGTTGATACCTAGTATTACTAAACAATCTTGATAACTGATATTGATAGTAGATGTGTCATGTTTCTGAGACATGAAGTCCAATAATTATATTTTACTATCATTAATAATTTAGTTATCATTATTCATTAAATTTTATAATTATATTATACATAAATATATATATATATTTCATTCTCAGTTATTGATGAAATTTAATGTGTTTATGGTAATTTACTATTCTATAACTCTTATGCCTTATCATGATATGATATTCATGTTATTTATTAAATAAAATGTATTTTTTTATCATTTACCCTTCCATATTAATTATTATTACTGATCATTTAATAGTTATATTATCTTTGGACACACTTAATTTCATATTTTTTAATACATGAATTTCATGTTCAGTTATTAGCCTTGTTTAAGTCATTATTATTATTCATTAATAATTTCATCTAATACACATAACCCTTACTGTGCATTTGAGATCACAGTTATTTTCATTTAATTTAATTGATTCTATGAAGAGTAATATGATGATATGAATAAAAAATATGATGTGAATAGTTAAATTATCAAAAAAATATGTTTTAATTTTTTTTCAAATGTAATTCAAGAATCAATTATTTTTCTTGTATACTTGGATTAAATTTTTTTCAATAATTGTTTATGTGATTTATTGAATCTAATATCAATGTATTAAATTAGAGACCATCTCTACGATACAAGATTTAGGTTCCCTGAATTTGATATTATTATAAGTTTAATTGAGACCTTGGGACTAGAATTATCGTAAAATCTATTTTATATCATAAATTAATGAAAAGTTTTGAGGATTAGTATAGATGAAAATACTAGAGTATTTTAAGGAAAATATTTTTTTGTTTTTTATTAATGAATCCTAATATGAATTGTAAAATTGAATGTTGTTCTAGAAGAGTTATACCTATGGGAAATAACTCTATATAGGGAAAACTAGTATTAACTGTATAATCCCCTAGTTCTTAATAGAATTCCATTTTGTGCACATTGTTTGATAATATAAAGATATTTATTTTGGATAATTCCCTTTTTATTTAAAAATATATTATGAATGATTTGAATAGTAGATGAAAATCATTGACCTAGGTTAAACCTAAGATGTCTTATATCAAAAATAATATGTCAAAATAAAATAGAAAAATTATTTTTGTGTAAAAATGATGGTCATAATTAATATAATTGCTATAGAAAATTTCACAGTATGATTGAAGGATATAGTGTCACAACCTATCCCCAGGGGCCCGTGCCATGACTACCCAAAGCCAGCCTTCCATAGGCCAGGGGATGGTGACTAGCACCGAAGGCGTATTCCCTAAAATTGGGGAGGCATTGCATTTATACCCTATAAGCACACATAACCAAGCCCACAACAATATAAGAACACAAGTAAACTGAACTGCAAACAGAGTGAGTGCAGTAAGTAAAAGGGGCCAGAATACAAGACCAATTGGAAAGTATAAGTACAACTATGACACAATAAAACTAATGAAAAGGGAAAATCAGTAGCTGGGTTGTCCTCCGAGATTCCTTCCTGATGGGTAGGTACAGATCGCCTCATCGGCACTCCATGCCCACCTATCTCCTCTGTGTACTGACACGCCTTATGGCCCACCTCTTGGTACCATTTAGTCCTGGTACTCTTAGCCTCAGTCGGTGCTGTCTGTCATCTGCATCCAATACATCATGGTTTAGGCATAGCTCATGCAGGGGTGAGTATAGCGATACTCATTAAGAAACATGATACCATCTAGGCCTCAAAAAATCCATCAAGGATATATCACAATGTATGAAATCAATAGATAACCTTACTTATTTATATTCCCATACATATACCTAAGTTATCAAGTAATCCATCTCAATCATTAGGAAAACATGGATTTACTGACTCATCTCACAACAGGATTTATTCAAGAGGTAGTGTCAAGTATCATTCCTAGTCACATCGTCGAACACCTCGGCTACTAGAGATCTCCTCATCTATCGAGTAAAGTGGGCCTGCCGCGTCACATAGAAGTGCTTCTAACTAACATTATAAAGATGACGTACTCCACCTATCGAGTACCATGGGTATTCCGCGTCACCAAGGAGCTACCCACCATGGGTCTACCACATGACCATGGTACTCACCCTCATGGACTGCTGAGGTACTTCTCCTGTCGAGTATTGTGGGTCTATTGCGTCACCAAGGCTCTCCCCCCTGTGGGTCTTCTGCGTCACCAAGGCGCTCCCCACTGGGACTGTCAAGTCATTCTAAGTTTTAACGGTCAGCAGTCATCAAAACTAAGTCAGCCATCGGGTTCCCACACTGTTCTCCCTCATCTCCGAAAGGATCCACTCCATAAGCTACTGGTCGATACTCTAACTGCCCTGAATTCCCATGATGAATTATCTCAAAGGTCTTCCACATCATAGGGGTCAAACATAATGGACAACACGTCAATCAGACACTCCTTCTGTGACTTATTACTATTTTAGTCTCGGGGCCTGGTTGGATTCATGCTCGATCCAATATGACCATTCCCCCATCTTAATCCAAATCCCAGTGGGGTGTCACTCAAAGGGACCAACATTCTCTCATGTTCCCAACATCACTTACGATTCGTCTAACGGATGACAAGTGCCAATGCTATGGCCAAAAGAATGTAATTGGGTCTATGTGGGAACAGGTCCGGTCCAACCCGGTCGAACCGACGCGCCCCATCCCGCTAGGCGGCCGAAGCTGCTGGGTCCATCCCAGTAGGCTGCAAGGGGTCGCGGAGGGATGCGGGTGGCCGCGAGGCCGTGGAGGGTGTCACGAGAGTGTGAGGTCATGGGGTGGCTTGGCTGGGGACGTCATTTTGGCCGTGGGGCGACGGTCCGGCCGCGGGGCGGCGAGGTAGCGGGACGGTCCGACCGAGGGGCGGCGGTCCAGCCACGGGACGACGGTCTGTCCACGGGGCGACAATCCATCCCCAGGGCAGTGGTCCGTCTGCGGGGTGGCGGTGCGGCCGCGGGGAGGCGGTGCGGCTGCGAGGAGGCAGGGTGGCCGCGGGGCGGCGGTCCGGCCATCCGGGGAGGCAGTCTAGCTGTGGGAAGGTGGTTCGGCCCTGGGGTGGCGGTCGGGCCATGGGGTGATGGTCTGGCCGGGGGGGTCTGACCGCATGGGGGCTCCCCCACTGTAGGGTGGCGATCCGGCCACTGTGCTTCCCCTCGGCCATTGGGTGGCGCTTCTGTCGCTGGCCGGTGTGGAACAACAGATGGGGGTTGTGGCCGCGGTCGGTGCAGAGGCAGCGGGGTGACAACGGGGGCCACGGGGTGATGCCACTGCAACGTTGCCTACGTCGCAGCAGACGGTGGTTCCAGATGCCGTTCTCGAGCCCCAAGCATTGATGGTTTCCATCCTCCTCCCTCACGAAGAACGCCACAAGATTTTTAGAAGGGTCGGGCCATGTTGGTTTGTCCCGTACCCTCCGCGTTAGGGTGGTATCATATGGCTCATCCAGAACATGAACATGAACCTCAAATCTTATCCTCCCACAATGATTGTTCCGAAACTATAAAAAATATAAGGGGTGTACATGGGAAGTGATAAACAAAAATAAATAAAACCCTACCTCGTTCACTTGATGACATCGACGAGGTTGCAAGGAAGAATATAAATCATTCAGAAAATATGGACATCAGTGTCATCGATGTTTTCCTCAATTATCAGTTCATGCGTTAATAGAGATCCTTTGATGGAGTTGGGAGAAGAAATCCTCGAACTAGAGATGTTCTTCTTTGGTGTTCTTCTTTGGAGAACTTTTCTCCAAAAGCTCCACCTCTCCCAATTCCAATAAAATGAAATGGTAGCCCCAAAATAATATATTATGTGACCAATTATATTTGTTGGCCTTTAATTAAAATTGGGTTATTTAATCACAGAGGTTGGCACAATTCAATTGGTGTGTTGGATTAGTTATTTTGCGGGAGGGTTGGCACAATTAATATTGGAGAAGTTGAAGAGGCTCTCCCACCTTTATTGATGGAGTTGAGAGTTTTATTACTGAGGGGGTCCACATCACCATAACCACTCATGGGAGGTTAGGGTCAGATGGTCCGCACCACCACAACCTCTCATGGGAGGTTAAGGTTTGGTGGTCCCCACTTTTCAACATCCACATGGTGGTTTTAACAAATAAAATAAAAATAAAACCTAAACAACATTATTTTTATCTTATTCATTCACGAAGAACCCAAAATCTTACTTCCACCCTCGAACAACTGCCATCGAGGTGAATGCCTCCTTAAGAAAATATCGGTGATGTGAGTTCAATGGTCCCTTGGATTTCAATTCAGTGTAATGGTTCAAAAGTTAGAAAAACCTTCTCACACGTTTACTCAACATACCCAAACAAGAGTTCTGAAGTTCATTCCGAGAACTCCGGGCCTCAGAATTATGTGCCATCAATTTTCATGGATTCATAAAATTCCCATTTATATAATGAAAATTACATGGAAATTTTGGGACTTTACATTCTCCCGAACCTCAGTGCTCTACATCCCCATAAGCCACAAATCAAACTAGGTAAACAAGTGGGGGTACTGAGCATGCATCTGAGTCTCTCACTCCCATGTGCTCTGCTAGAGGTTCCCATACTACTAGAGAACGCACACCAGAGGTATTGACCATCCACGAAAAACCCTCTCATGTCGATCGTCAATCTCTACTGGAACCTCCGTAAAAGTCACCCCATTGTCGATGTCCATCTCGTCATGTTCAATGATGTGAGAAGGGTCATGCACGTAGCTGGGACACATGGAATATTTCATGCACCTGTGCAACTGTGGTGGAAGATATATGAGATATGCCACCTCTCCAACTCTGCTGAGGACCTAAAAAGGTCTAATGAATTGCACAAATTACTTGTTTCCTCGTCCAAATCTATGTAGACCTCTTAGGGGCGACACACATAGAAAGACGTGGTTGCCATCCTAAAACTCCAGAGTTCTCTGACACCTATCAACATACGAATTATTCCTACTCTGTACAGTCTTCATCCACTCCTGGATGATCTGCACCTTCTCTGTGGTAGTCTATACCATCTCTGGTCCCACTAGTGCTGACTCCCCTAGGTTAGTCTAGCACAAAGGTGATCAGCAAGGTCTCCGATACAACACCTAAAAATGTTCAATCCTAATGGTGTAGTTATATTTGTTGTTGTATGAAAACTCCACCAAAGGTATGTGATCCTCCAAGCTACGACCGATGGTGAGGACCTAAGCACGCATCATGTCCTCGAGGGTCTGAAAGGTTTTCTCTGTTTGACCATCCTTCTGAGGATGGAACGCGGTGCTCAAACAAAGATACTTCCTGAAAGCCTCATGCAACCCCTTCCATAGCCGGGAAGTAAAATGTTCATCATGATCAAAGAAAATCGTTAAGGTTACTCCATGTAGCCGCACAATCTACTACACATAAAGGCATCTCAAGCGCTCTATTGAACCCTACTCTTTGATTGGTAGGAACTGGGCTGACATGGTTAGTCGGTCGACGATCACATAAATTGTAACAACCCGTCCCCCAGGGCCCATGTCGTAACTACCCCAAGCCCACCTTCCATAGGCCAGGGGAAGGCGACTAGCACCAAAGGAATAAATCCATAAACTGGGAAGGCATTGCCTTTATAACTGCAAAAAAACATAACCAGAGAATAAGAGAAATAAATCTCTATGTAATAATTAAATACAGAAGAAGTGATGGTAAGTACAAGGGCCTAAAATAAAAGCCCAAAAGTACAGTACAAGGAAAGGAAAAATAGGTACAACTAAAAAGAAAAATAAGTGGAAGGTGCCTAGAAGCTCTTATATCTCCCACCACAGATCCTACCTGAAGGGCAGGTACAGATAGCCTCGTCAGTACTCCATGTCCATCTGTCTCCTCCGGGTACCGAATTGTTGTGAGTTCCACCTCTGGGTACCGTCCAGTCCTTTCACACTCCACCTCGGTTAGCGATGTCTGTCGTCTGCATCCAACACAACGAGGTGCGGGCATAGCCCGTGCAGGGGTGAGTATAATGATAATCAGTAGGGACCCCGAGACCCTCAATGTCTCCAAAAATCCACAAAGGATAAACAACATAAGAAAGATACAATCACAAAGTATCAACTAACTCTACTTAGGTATATTCCCATACATATACCTATGTTATCCATCACAGTCCGGCTCCAACTGTCGAGCGGAAGCACAAACCAATCCAAAAAGGAAGTAAAGTCAATCACCACGTTGATAATGGTTGAAAGACATGACTCACCTCACACGGGTTTTCCACAATAGTAGAGAGATATAGATGATCAGATGTATCCACTAGATCAAAAAATTTGTAGGACCCACATAGGATACATGACCAGCTAAGCTATCGGACCCACACAGGATACAGGGCAGCTATCTCGTCGAAGCTATTTGAACCACATTGGATACAGGCTAGCTATCTCATCTAAGCTGTCGAACCCGCACATGATAGAGACCAGCTATCTCGTCTAAGCTATCGGACCCACATAGGATACGGACCAGCTATGCCGTCTATGATGTCGGACCCACACCGGATACATGCCAGCTATTCAAGAGTAATAGAGATGATCATATGTAGTCACTGATTCATCGAAGTGTTTGGACCCAGATAGGATATAGGACCAGCTACTCTGGAAAATATGTTGAACCCAGATAGGATTCTAGTACAGTAGTCGTCATTGTTGAACCCGTGGAGGATTCTAGTACGGTAGACCTCGCAGCCAGCTCTAGGGTTCCGGCACACAACACGCTAGATTCCGTGAGGTTCTGCTCCTCGAGACAAGTGTCGAACAATCAACTTCCACAAATACTTGAGATGATGTATCCCGTAGTTCAATTTCACATAAAAAAACCTAACGTGATAGACGGTGCATCAATCGGACGCCCGGTCTAAGTGTTAATGTAAATTCTGTTCTAGGGGCCCGGTTGGATTTACACTCGATCCAAAACCATCCATTTCCCAATTTTTCCAAACCTCAAGTGGAGTATTAAAAATGAATATTCTCGCTCCAAGAATTCCATTGTCGTAGGTGTTACGTCAATTAGACACATGTAGCCCTATATACGGGCT
The DNA here is from genome assembly GCA_963277665.1 of Viscum album. NCBI lineage: Eukaryota > Viridiplantae > Streptophyta > Magnoliopsida > Santalales > Viscaceae > Viscum > Viscum album. The sequence continues at coordinate 1,310,629,759 of OY728126.1, read as the reverse complement.
AAATGGTGTAAACGGCCATAGCGGGTCCTGGTCCGGTCCGACCCAGTCAGACTAAACTGCCCCAACCCAGTCCGAACCAGGGTCTGATGCAATCCGCGGGTCTGACCTGGTTTGGGGAAGTTTCCCACGTCGAGTGGGTGGCCCTGCCCAAGGGGCGGCCCGGCCTGAAGGCACAGCCCGGCCCGTGGCAGCCTGGCCGGCTGGCCTTCCTGGCCCGGCTTGCCACTTGTGGGAGGGTGGCATACCACCAACCGAAGCCAGCGGTGGCCATGCAGGGGGTGGCCAGTTCCCCCCATCTCTGTTACGGCTGGCCCGTGGTGTCGGCCCGGTGACCGCGGGACATAAGGGGTCCTGCCTTTGGAGGCCTATCGGCACCATGCCATCTTCGTTTGTCGCGGACCGCATGGCCACATCCTCTTTCCTCTAACATGGTGCGACTGCACCGTGCCCCTCTGGCACTATCATGGCCCCGTTCATTACATGGCTCAACCGCACCGCACCCTTTCCGTGACCCAATGGTCCTTGCACCGCCGGTTCCTCTCATTGTCGGCCCATCGCCGGCCGCCGATACTCCACCACGGTTCTCTCTTCTGGTGGCGTCGTTGGCCACCACCATCTTCAACCAAACAAGAACCAATGGAGGGAAATCAAGACGTGTTTGTTCGGATCTCACTCTCCACGTTAGGTGATAACAAATATCCATCAACGAACTAAATTAGATGACGAGGAATGAGGATATAATTCATACATAAAAAATAATAAATCCCCCTACCTCGTTTTCCACTCGTAGACGAAGTCACGGAAAAGACGACGGTGATTCTTCATCGAAATATAAAAGGAGGAAGTTGAGGAAATTAGCGTTGCCGTTGTTGGGTGATTCTTCCCTTTCTTTCCCCGGTAGAAAGAAGGAAGAAGATGACGTTCTTCGCGTTCTTCGCATTCTTCGCTGGAGAGTTCTTCAAAAGCTTCTCCTCTCCTTAATTCTCCCCAACCCCAGTTTATGCCAACCCCCACAATAATAATAGACAAATCTTATTATAGTGTTGGAATAATGAATTAAATGGAATTCAAAAGTGTTTTAATTAATTAATTGCAATAGATAAATAAATTAATAAAGGGGGATTAGGCACTTTTATAAGGGAAGTCCAAAATCCTTCCCCCACTTAAAAAGAGTTACATAGGGGTTTAAGCTCTTGTGGGTCCCACCTAACAATATTCTCCCAAGGGAGGTTATGTGTGGGTGGGCCCCACCTCGAACCACCACTTGGAGGATTATACCTCCACAAATAAAAATATGTTGAACATATTTTTATTTAATTTATTTTGTAAACCCCCAAAACATTAAATTCCACTCACGTCAGAATGAAATTGCGATAAAGGTCCCCCTAAGCGAATACCGGTGCTATGAGTTCAACGGTGCCCTTAGATTTCAATTTTGGGAACCTGTTCAAAATATTAAAAATCCCAAACGTATGTTTACTGAACGTACCAGAAAAAAATTTGGAAAATTATGAACAGCCACCCTAGACCCACTGCTGTCACGGTTAGGCTCTTCCTAGGTGAAAAACGGCCCAATGAACCCAATGGTACCCTCTTATTTCCAATCCAATTTAGTGTTTAAATGTTATTAATTTTACAATAAAATAATTTTCTCTTAATTATTTTATTTGCGGACAAAAACTATCTTTTCTTGTTTTCCTCGCCGACCCATGTTAGTATATGCTTAAAGAAACCATAGCCTCACGAGTTCAGCGGTGGTCTCGGGTTTTAATCCGTGTTATTATTTTTGAGTTATAAGCATTTGAAAAATAAAATAACATTATTTTATTATTTTATTTACGATTATGCCATTTTCAGTTTTTCTCATAAGAGCACCGCGTCGACTTAACATAAGTCATGTCTATGGTAAACCCGCCATCTTGAGCGCAACAATGGCCTCATATTTCTTATATGAGTAATCTTTTAAGAGTTATTCAACTTTTTCAAGAAAACTGCATGCACGCGTAAATTTAAGCTTAACAAAACATCGAAGGATCATTCCAGGTACTCCGGGCAATGGAATCGCGCGCCGTCTGAAACTGCAGACTCTTAAAATTCCAATGAATTTAAGAAAAAAATTCCCTTGAAATTTATGGTTCTATAAATTACCCCCACCTCAGGTTTTTACATCCTCATAAGATACAACTCAAACTATGGGAACAAATGGGGGTACTGAGCACGCATCTGAGCCTTCCACTCCAATGTGCTCCCCTAGAGGTTCTCGTGATGCCTGTAAACACGCACCAGAGGAATTGACCATCCACACAGGTTATGCTCTTGTAGATCCTCAGTCTCCACTAGAACCTCCCTGATAGTCTCCCCATCATCAATATATAGCTCCTCATGGTCAATGATGTAGGATGGGTCGTGCATGTATCTCCTCAGATAAGATACGTGGAAGACGCCGTGCACCCGGTGCAACTGAGGTTTAAGGTCCAAGTAGTCTACCACCTCTCCTACACCGTGGAGGACCTCGAAAGGACAGATGAATCGTGGAGATAACTTGCTGCCTCGGCCAAATCTCCATATACTTGTCATGTTGGGACCCGTAGAAAGACGTGGTCACCATCCTCATACTCCAGAGGTCTCCATTTCCTGGATTACATTGAAGAACCATCACGAAGTCCATGGATATCTGATCGAACATCCACTTTGGTACCTCCAATGGCTGAACCAAGCTTGTTGGTACCTAGTGCTCCACCATCATTTCTTGACAAGTGAGGCATCGAGAGACAAACCCTACTACTATTTTCTTCATACCTATCCACTAGTGCTGTCGTATGAGGTCCTGATACATCTCCACCACTCTTAGATATACCACTAGAGGGGAAGTGTGAAAATCCCTCAACACTTCCTCCTAAAGTGAAACCAGTACCATGGTACATCCTATGAAGAGAATGACGTGCTACAAACCTTTAGAATATCCATCAGGTGCCTGCCTTGTGGATATATGAGCATGTCGTGTCTCATAGTCAACGTCCCCACACTGTGCCTCCCTGACTCGCTAAAGAAGTGGAGGAGTGACTGTAACAGACAACATAATGTCTGCTCCATCTTCATCTAGAAAGGATATTTACAATGCGGCCAGCTGCTCTGTCGCCTCTCCTAGCATCTGAATGTCTAATCTCATATTGGGAGCATCTTCTACAATGTTCCCCTTCCCAGAAGTATAGACCATCTCAAAGTCATAGTCCTTGAGGAACTCAAGCCATCATCGCTATAACTACCCTTACTTTACATACATTTTTATTACATCAGAATTGAAGCATAATTATTACAACATATAACGAAACCATGAAAGGAATGTATTTGTATAGTGTCTTTAGAAAATGGGAAACATAAACAACTAGTTCATAAAGTATCTACATTTTCTCACATTTATTTTATCATATTTAGTGTCCCTTTTGAAATAACCTACTTAATACCCTTCTTCTTGACCTAGGAAATGAAAACATACAAAAGGGTGAGCTCAAATGCTAAGTAACGGTAGACAAAGAAAATATCAATCATATCATATTCATAAGAACATAAAATATTGAAAATCATAACCTAAAAAAGAGATCATAATATCATGACATGGGATAAATCATAGTAGTGAAATGTAATCACAATAATCATATGAAAAACATGAAACTTTGTGGAATGCACAAATAATCATAGAAAATCATTTCTTAGTAGTCAAGACTCATTTCCAAGACGATCATAGTGGACAAAGTCCCTTTTTGAATCAAGTTCACTCCTCATTCCAGTCCGGTATCACTGAACAGGTTTAACTTGTCGTTCAAGCCTTGTCTGTCTCATGAGATGTAAATCTCTACCCAATGAATTGGAGGGAGATATATATCTCACCCATATCACAATGAAACCCTTCTTATGTGTTCCAAAAAATCATAAATCATATATCATAGCATAACCCATGTAATAAAAATGGGATTCTTAAACATCGTTCCATCAAAACATAAACCATATAAAATAATAGGACTTCATAAAAATAACTGCATTGTAACATAATAAATTCAATGTAAAAATAGGGATATAAATAGAACCCTTTAATATCATAAATTGAAAATAATTTTGATAAAACACTTAAACTCCATTCTTGAGGAAAATATCCTTTCTACTTCAAAAACATTTTTTTATTAACATGTCATAAATTTTTAAACTAAAAGAATTTAATTTAAAATAAACATGAAATATTGTAAAAGAAGCATCCTGGAAGTAATGTTATATTAAATAATAAAAAAATCCATTCATGTTGTATAAGTTAAAAAAATATTCTCCTCATACTTTGGCCGGAAAAGTCAAAAGTAACTCCTACTAAAGACGACAAAAGATTCCATTAATACATTTTACTAAAAATTCACCAATAGTTAAAATTAGATTTAAAATATTATTGGAGAATAGAAATAATATTACATAATTAGGAAAAATGGATGTGGATTATAATTATTCCCCAGTAAATTTAGAAGTATAAACAATCTCAGATAAAAATGAGATTGTGAGATTTTCCCTTACCTTATGTCCGATTTGTTTCGTACGTATCTGCACCTCCTATATAATGATTTAAGTAATTTAATTTACTTATTAAAAAATCATATTCATTGTTATGATATCATATATGGTCATATTATTGTCTTCTTATTAGTAATATTTCATTGCTACTTGTTATTCGAGTGTTCATTGATTTATGTTCTTATGCATGTTTTATCGAATAAATTCTTATTATTTTTTTTAGGTTATAGATACTTCATTTACATAATGGTATTAGTGTAATATATATCATATTTATTCATAAAATTCATTTATATAATCATGATTTAATAAATATCATGTAAAATGAGTCGCATCACATCGTGGAGACGATAGGTTGTACGCACGCACGAGCGACGATATCATTCCCATAATTATTGAATGATCTTGGAGTGGATAGTATAATAACTCAGAATTAGTATCATGTTATAATAATCATATACATAGTATTTATTTGCACCATTATATCTATCCATGTACGGTGGTGGTGGAAAATAGATTACACCACGGCATGGAGACAGTATTCCGTACGTACGCACGAGCGATGATTTCATTTTCCGTAGGATGTATAGAATGTTAAATAAGGTTTTTTCATATTTATAATAAAATATATGTATATTAGTGATACTTATGTTTTTAATTTATAATGAAACTAATAAATAAGACGATGTAGAAGATGGATGAAACATGAAAGAATCGGTAGAAGAGATTACCTCTTCCTCGACGTGCCTCCTTTAAACATCCTCTTAAAGGAATAGAGATGTTCATTTGGGAAGACCAGAACCTACAGAATATTACTAGGTATTTTTATAATAGTAATGTTCATGTTTGTGACGAGCTTGAAGGCTCAATGTTGTGTAAAAAGAAGAGGGAGGAGGTTCCCTTTTATAAGGGAGGAGAGGGGTACCTTTGGAATCCTCAAAAATAATAATTTATAATAAATCAAAAACCACTTAAAAACCTCCAAAAATGACTCATATTCGAATATTAGATGATATAGGGTTGTAATATAATCAACCAATAAAATTTAGACATTTTGGAAATTTATTTTAAACCTTATCAACTTGATTTATCCTTATTTAATCTATTTAATTTTATTTGTTGTAATAAGATTCTATATTTCAAATTGTTATAAATAATTACTTATGTGTTGTAAATTTTACATAATTGGATACTTTATGACATTTTAGACCATATATATTTAAATTTATAATTTTTAAATATTTTTTTTATTTTTAAACAATTTTATATTAATTTAATTTTATAAAATAACAATAGTGTCAATTTTGACACTATTCATTTATTTTAATTTAAATAAAATCCACATAGAATATATGTCTTAAACAAAAGAATTAATAGATTCATAAAATGTCATATTTATCATGAAAATTTGTGTAGAACATTAAATAGTTCATACAATATTTATTTTAATATTTTCAAAACCATTTATTTGATATTTAAATCAATAAAATAATTTCCACATCACTATTGTGTCACCTTTAATTATAATTATATAATACATAAAAATTCTAAATAAATTCAAGCTATGTATATAATTTTATTATATTTATGGAGACTATTTATGTTATAAGTTTCGTGTAGTTTATCACTAAATTAAAATTATTATACTTATACTATTTAAGAGAGTGACATGTTGACACTTTCGTTGGTTTTAATAATAATTAAATTATTTTCATCGTCAAAAGTCCATAAAATGAATCTATTCCGACCCTTAGGTGATATGGGTCTACCTTTAGTCATCCAATAGAATTTTTTCCGGTGTTAGGGTAATTTTATAATCTTATTTTTACCCTTAATTACCCGATTCACCTTTAACTGCAGTAAAAAAAAATACTGTAGTTACTATTCATAATATCAAAAAAAATGGTAACCTATTAACATAATTTAGACCCACTAAATTTAATTATGGAATCCAATTTTTATAATTCAAAGCACAGAAGTTGCTGTAATTAATTTAAAATTAATCTTGTTGTTTAGAAAACGGGTTTTAAAAGTTAAAACATTGCCAAATATTGAAATGTTTTTAGCTATGAATTCAATGTAAAATTAATGGAAATGACATAAAATATATTAAATGGTAAAAATATATTCTATTTATACTTTGAACAAATTTATTTTTATAATTCAACCATATATATTATTTTGATGAGAAAAGTTGTTTTAATTAAAATATAGCGTGTTTTACTATTCATTAAAATATGAAAGTTATCCGAATAATATGAAAAACTTATCCAAAGAAAATTTTTATATTATGATTCAAAAGAAGAATTTTATTTTGTCAAATTGAACTTATAATCCCGTCAAAAACTAGATTTAATGTTGGTGCGCCATCAAAAGGCAGTAAAACTGCATTTTTTTAAAATACTTATTTTACCTGAAAAAATTATTTTGTTCTCATAACATGTTCTAGAAAATGTGTAAGATGAATAATAATTTTATAAAATTCAAAAAAAAATTAATACTATTCATAACGGCTAGTCCGTAATAATATTATAACAATATATCATTGTTTCGTGAAACTCTGTATTGCGTACTACACACGCTATCGAGGAAGGTCGCGATTGCGTGTAACACAATACAATACAATGTTGTGTGTAGTGAAATATTCCATTGGTGTTGAATATAACATAAGAAAAATAATACATTTCTCATAAAATTTCAGGGTGTTACATTCTACCCCCCTTAAAATGAATTTCGCCGTCGAAATTCATCATTTCGTAACAAACATACGAGGATACCTCTCTCTCATCATATCATCAAGTTCCCATGTAGATTATTCTAATTGGTGGTTCCTACATAAACATTAACCAAGCGAGTGGTCTTGTTTCATAGAATATTTTTGCTACAATCCAGAATCTCTATCGGCTATTCTTCATAAGAAAGATTTTACTCTAGCGGTACAACTATTGAGCTTAGTATATGTGAAGGATATGGTATGTACTTTCTCAAGAGAGATACATGGAACACATCATGAACTTGAGAGAGATTCGTTGGGAGCATCAATCGGTAAGCTACCTTCCCAACACAATCCAGTATTTCGAAAGGACCAATATACCTAGGGTTTAACTTTCCCTTCTTTCCAAATCTCATTACTCTCTTCCAAGGAGATATTCATAAGAACACTTTGTCACCCACTTCAAACTCTAGGTCTTTTCTTCGGTTGGCAGCATAACTTTTTTGCCGACTCTGAGATGATCTTATGTGTTTTTGAATAGATTGGACCTTTTATTCCATCTCATCAACAAGATCAGGTCCTAATAGCTTTCTATCCCCAACTTCATCCCATCAAGTTGGAGTTCAGATTTTTTTTTCCATAGAGAGCTTCATAAGGAGCCATTTGAATACTAAAGTGAAATATATTATTATAATAAAATTCCACCAAGGGTTGGTGTTGATACCAACCACCTCTGAAATCTATATATCAAGGAATCAACATGTCTTCTTGAGTTTTAATTGTCCTCTCAGAATAACCGTCTGTCTGAGGATGATAAGTAGTGCTGAAACTCAACTCTGTATCAAGAGTATGCTGAAGGATTCGCCAAAACATCGAGGTAAACCTCGGATCCCGATCAGATATAATGGAAAGTGGTACTCCATGCAATCTTAACCCTTCCTTCACATATAACCTGGAAAGCTGATCAAGAGTGAAATCTTCTCTAATAGTAATGAAGTTTTCCGACTTCATAAGATGATCAACTATAACCCAGATAGAATTATTGCCTTTGGATGTTTTAGGATGTCCAGTGACAAATTCCATAGTGATGTTTTCCCATTTCTATTCCGGTATGGGTAATGGTTGTAACATCCCCTTAGACTTCTATCTCTCATCTTTATCGTTCTGACAAACCAATCATCGAGAGACATATTCAGCAACACCTCTTTTCATTCCATCCCACCAAAAGTACTATTTTAGATCCCTATACATCTTCGTACATCCTTGGTGAATAGAGAATGAAGAAATATGAGCTTCATACAATATTTCATTATTTAAATTTGGGATGGTAGGAACACAAAACATATTACTGAACCTTATTCTTTCATCACTATCAATGTGGAATTCAACAACATTTCTCACATACTTTTTTAAATCTAGATTTTCATTTTGTGGCTCTTTAATCTTCACATTATAGATGCTTGAACATTCATTTGAGAATGATAAGATTTATCCCCTTCCATTACAATTCCAAGATCCATCCTTTTTAAATCCATAAATGCTGGATCTTTTGTGATCCTCATCATGGATAAGCTAGCATGGCCATGTCGACTTAATGCAACTGCCACCTTGTTTGCTTTCCCACCGTGGTAATGAATTGAGTAGTCGTAATCCATAATCAGCTTCAACCACCTTCTTTGGAAAATATTCAGCTCCTTTTGTGTGAAAATATACTATAAACATTTATGATTAGTATAAATATCACAATTTTCACCATAAATATAATGCCTCAAAATCTTTAATGCAATGATTACCACAGCTAACTCCAAATCATGAGTTGGGTAATTTTGCTCATGGATTTTCAACTGCTTTGAGGCATAAGCTATCAACATATCATTTTTCATGAGAACACACATCGGCCCCTTCATGGATGCATCAATGTAGATCACAAACATTTCTCCACTACAAGGCAGTGTGAGCACAGGTGCACTTGCTAACCTTCTTTTTAGCTCTTTGAAATTCTCTTCACATTCCTATGTCCAAACAAACTTAACTCCTTTCCGAGTCAATTTGGTGAGTGGGTTAGATAATCCTGAAAAATCGTTCACAAAACGTCGATAGTACCCATCTAAACCAAGAAAACACCGGATCTTAGTTAATGTTGTTGGTCTCGACCATCTTTCAATATCCACTATTTTATATGGATCCATATACATCCCCTCTTTTGAGATTATGTGACCCAAAAATGTGTCTTTCTTAAGCCAAAATTCACACTTGGTAAATTTGGCATAAAGCTTCTCCTTTATCAGGTTCATCAATACAATTCTCAAGTAATCTTCATGTTCTTCCTTTCCCTTTGAATAGATAAGAATATTTTCTATGAAGACTATCAAAAACTGATCAAGATAGTCTCTAAAGACTATGTTCATTATATCTATGAAGATAGTAGGGGAATTAGTAAGACCAAATGTCATCACTATAAATTCATAGTGTCCATACCTTGTATAGAAAGATGTCTTTGGTATATCCTCCCTTTTGACCCTTAATTGATGATACCCTGAATGAAGATCAATCTTGGAAAAGTATTGACCTCCGCATAGTTGGTAAAATAAGTCATCAATGTGTGGGAGATGATATTTGTTCTTGATAGTGATCTTGTTAAGTTATCGATAATCAATGCAAAGTCTCATTGGTCCATTTTTCTTATTGACAAAGAGAACATGTGCTCCCCAAGGTAATGAACTAGGGAATATGAATCCTTTATCAAGATTTTCTTGGAGTTGCTTCTTCAATTCCTATAAATCAATTGGTTCTATTCTATATGGTACCTTTGAAATAGGCATAGCACCCGGTATGAGTTTTATTGAAAATTAAACATCACGATTTGGTGGAAGACCTGAAAATTCCTCCAGAAAGACATCATCAAATTCCTGTACAATGAGTATATTATTAATTGTGATTTTCTCACCAACCATTTGAGATAAATAACCTTCATTTTGTGGAATCAAGATCCATAAGATGGAATAAATATCCACTGGATGTTTATGTTCATCCTTGCATTGATAGATGATCATAGACTGATATGGAATATGAAATGTGACTTCCCTTCTTTGGAAATTGATATGAGCTACATATCATGAATTCCAATCCATGCCTAGAATCACATCAAATTCCACTATAGGAAGGATCACATGATTTTTAGGAAGCACTTTCCCACAATCTTCCATCTGAGATGAATTTTAATCTTTTTATGTGACCATTGTGCCATTAGGAGTTGTCACAGCTAACTCAACATCTAATTGTTGAGGTAATATGGTGATACACTAAGAAAATTCTTCAAAAATAAAATAGTGGGTGGATATAGAATCAAATAAAACATTTTCAATTTTAGAGTGGATGGTAAGTGTACCTTTCACCACTTCGTTATCATACTCCACATCACTGATAGAAATTGCATGTGACTTTCATCGATCATCATCAACAACCCTTAGATTATGGAATTGATTAGCATAATGCCCCATTTCCTTGCACTTGAAACATTGAATTGTAGGAGGTTCATTCTATGTATCCCTTTATTGGTTCGCATCATTATACATATTCTTCCCATTATTTCAACTTTCAACTGCCCGATGACATTCTTTTCCACATTTGAATCATTTACTTGTCCCTTTAAGACAATTACCTCCATGTTTATTTCTACACTTTGAGCATAAGGGAAAACTCATCTTCATTTCAGTGTTGTCATTAGACATTCCTTTGAATTACATTTTCCTCTTCATATCAAACCCATATGATTGATGGATTACTCTAATCTCCATCTCAACCTTGAGATCACATATAATAATTTCCTCGTAGCTATTGAAGTCCCTTATGGATAACACCCTTTGGAGACTTGGTTTTATGCCACTAAAGAATCGATCGATCTTACTCTCAGGTTAGATAATAATCCCAGAAGCGTACCTTGAAAGTCTTGTCAAATTTTCATTGTCGGTACCAACAGATTCATCATCCTTTTTCATTAGTTCATGAAACTCTTTCTCTATCATTGTTCAAATAATATGAGGGAATTATTTATTGAAAAACATGTTCTTGAACTCGTCCCATTCTATGGACTCAATTTCGTCTCTTTGCCTCGTATTCTTGATAAGATTCCACCATTGATCTGCTTCACCATCCAAACGATACACTGCTAAGATGAATTTATCATGTTCGGAACATTGAAGAACTGAAAATATCTTTTCAGTGGTACATATCCATTGTTCAGCAACTAATAGATCAGTAGACCCACTGAATGAGGGTGGAAGCTACCTCATGAAGAATTCAACAGAATGTTGCTCCTACCTTTACTCATTTGGAAGTCCTGCATGATTCATATCTTGAGAATGTTGTGTGAGCATGACTACAAGATTTTTCATTCTAGCTCCCATAACGTTTGGTTGTTCAAGGGCAAAATAATTTCATTGCCCATCGCATTCTGCATTAACACGGTTCTTTCGGGTTAAGGCCATTTACTAAAACTACCAAGAATAGTGTGAGCAACACTAATTATAACAGGAAAACAACATAATCAGTAATAAAATTTCAGACTTTAGGTCTTATTATAGGTTACTCATGTCCATTTCTAAAACACTGAGATTGTGTTCTATGCTTAGACATACCCTTAGGGTTCTTACTAATGCTTTCACATCCTAGTTTCCAAAGGTTGACTATAACCTCCCTCTAATACCAACTATAATGACCCATACTTTACATACATTGTTATTACATCAGAATTGAAGCATACATATTACAACATATAATAAAACCATGAAAGGACTATATAGGTATAGTGTCTTTAGAAACTGGGAAACATAAACAACTGGTTCATAAAGCATATACACTGTCTCCCATTTATTTCATCATATTTAGAGTCCCTTTGGGCATAACCTACTTAATACCCTTCTTATGGAACTGGGGGAAATAAAACATACCAAAGGGTGAGCTCAAATTCTCAGTAACAGTAGACAAAGGAAATATCAATCCTATCATATTCATAATAACATTACATATTGAAAATCATAATGCAAAAGAGATCATAATATCATGACATGAGATAATTCATAGTAGTGAAATGTAATCCCAATAATCATATGAAAAACATGAAACTTTTTGGCATACACACATATTCATAGAAAATCATTTCATATTAGTCAATACTCATCGCCAAGACTATCTTAGCAGACAAAGACACTTTTTTAATTGAGTTCACTCATCATTCCAGTCCTGTATCACTAAACCAGTTTAACTTTCCATTCCAGCCATGTATATCTCATGACATATAAATCATTACACAATGAATTGGAGGGAGATATAGGTCCCACCAATCTCATAATGAAACCATTCATATGTGTTCCACAAAATCATAAATCATATATCATAGCATAACCCATGTAATAAAAATGGGATTCTTAAACATCATGCCATCATAACATAAACCATATAAGATAAAAGGACTTCATAAAAATAATTCCATCATAACATTATAAAATCAATTTAAAAGTAGGGATAGAAACAATAACCTATATTATCTTATATGGAAAATAATTTTGATAAAACAGTTAAACTCCATTCTTCAGGAAAATATCCTTTCTACTACAAAAACATTTTTCCTTTCTTAACATGTCATAAAATTTTAAACTAAATGAAGTTAATTAAACATAAACATGAAAAATTGTAAAGGAAGCTTCATGGAAATAAATTTGTACGAAATAATAAAAATCTATTCATGCTATATAACGTAAAACACATTCTCCTCATACTTTGGCCGGAAAAGTCAAAAGAAACTCGTACTGAAAATGAAAAAAAAAATCCTTTCATATCTTTTACTAAAAATACACCAACAAGTAAAATTGGATTTAAAAAATTTTAGGAGGATATAAATAATTTTACATATTGATGAAACATGGATGTGGGTGATAATTATGCCCTAGTAAATTCTATTGTATAAACAATCTTGGATAAAAATGAGATCGTGAGATTTTCCCTTACCTTAGGTCTGATTTGCTTCAAACGTATCCGAACATCCTATATAATGATTTAAATAATGTCATTGACTTATTACAGAATCATATTAATTGTTATGATATCATATATGGTCATATTCTTATCTTCTTATTAGTAATATTTCATTACTACTTGTTATTCATGTGTTCATTGCTTTATGTTCTTATGCATGTTTTGCTGAATAAATTCTTATTATTCTTTTTAGGTTATAGATACCTCATTTCAAGAATGGTATTATTGTCATATATATCATATTTATTCAATCGATTCATTTATATAATCATTATTCAATGAAGATCATGTAGAATGAGTCGCATCACATCGTGGAGACGGTAGGCCATACGTACACACGAGTGACTATATCGTTCTCATAATTATTGAATGGTATTGTAGTGGAATGTAGAATAACTCAGAATTAGTATTATGTTATAATAATCATATAAATAGGCTTTATTTTCACCATTATACCCATCCAAGTAAGGTGGTGATGGAAAAGAGATTACACCCCGGCATGGAGACGGTATTCCGTACGTACGCACGCGTGGTGATTTTAAATTCTGTAGGATGGATAGAAGGTGAAATAGGGTTGTTTCATATTTATAATTACATATCAGTATAATAGTGATACTAATGTTATTACTTTATAATTAAATAACTATATATGAAGAAGTAGAAGAGCAAAGAAACTTGAAAGAATCGGTAGAAGAGATTACCTCTTCCTCGACATGCCTCCTTTAAACTACCTATTAAGAGAATAAAGTTGGTCTTTTGGGAAGACAAGAACCTCCAGAATATTACTAGGGAAGTTTAGAAGAGAAATGGGCAGAGTTTTTATGAGCTCTAATGCTCAATGTTTTGTAAAGAGAAGAGGTATGAGGTGCCCTTTTATAAGGCAGGAGAGGGGAACCTTTGGAAACCTCAAAAATATTAATTTATAATAAATCAAACCCCACATAAAACCTCCAAAAATGACTCATATTTTAATATTAGATAATATACTGTTCTACTACCATCAACCTATAATATTTAGACATGTTGGATATTTATTTTAGACCCTATCAACTTGATTTATCCTTATTTAATCTATTTAATTTTATTTGTGGTAATAAGATTCTAAATTCAAATTGTTATAAATAATTACTTATATGTTTTAAATTGTACATAATTGGATAATTAATGACATTTTCGACCATATAAATTTCAATTTATAATTTTTAAATATTTTTGTGATTTTTAAACAATTTTATATTATGTTATTTTTATAAAATAACAATATTGTCAATTTTGACACTATTCATTTATTAGAATATAAACAAAATCCACACAGAAGATATGTTCGATAAAAAATAATTAATATATTCATAAAATTTCATTTTTATCTAGAAAATTAGTGGAGCACATTAAATAGTTCATATAATATTTATTTTAATATTTTTAAAACCATTTATTTGATATTCCAATCAATACAATAATTTCAACATCACAATTGTGTCACATATACTGATAATTATTTAATCCCTAAAAATTCTAAATAAATTCAAATGATGTAGATAATTTTATTAGATTTCTAGATAAAATTCATTATTGATGCCTCAATATGTTTATCACTAAATTAAAATTTTTATACTTATATGATTTAAGAGAGTGACATGTTGTCACTTTCTTTGGTTTTATTAATAATTAAATTATTTTCATGGTAAAAGTCTATAAAATTAGTCTATTATGACCCTTAGGTGATATGGGTCATCTTTTATTCATCCAATAGTATTTTGGAAGGTGTTAGAGTAATTTTATAATCTTATTGTTACCCTTAATTACCTGATTTACCTTTAACTAAAGTAAATAAATATTACTGTAGTTACTATTCATAATATATAAAAAATAAGTGTAACCTATTAACATAATTTATAGCAACTAAAATAAAAAATGGAATCCATTTTTCATAATTCAAAACACAGAATTTGCAGTCATTAATTTAAAATTAATCCCATTATTAAGAAAATGGGTTTTAAAAGATAAAACATTGCCAAAGTTTGAAATGTTTTTACCTATGAATTCAATGTAAAATTAATGGTAATTATATAAATTATATTACATGGTTAAAATATATTCTATTTATACTTTAAAACCATTTAATATTATAATTTAACCATATTAATTATTGTGATGTAAAAACTGGTGTTTAATTAAAATATAGCGTGTTTTTACTATTCATTAAAATATGAAAGTTATCAGAATAATATGAAAAGTTTATCCAAAGTAATTTTTTATATCATGATTCCAAATAAGAATTTTATTTTGTATAATTGAACTTATAAAACTGTCAAAAACTAGATTTAAAGTTGGTGCACCATCAAAAGGCAGCAAAAATGCATTTTTTTAAAAATACTTATTTTACCCAAAAATTTTATTTTGTTCTCATAACATGTTCTAAAAAAATTTTAAGATGAATAATAATGTTATAAAATTCAATATTTTGTTAATACTATTCATAACAGCTAGTCCATAATAATATTATAACAATATATTGATGTTTTGTGAAACTTGGTATCGTGTACTACACACGCTATCGAGGAAGGTCGTGATTGCGTGTAACGCAATCCAAGCCAGTGTTGTGTGTAGTAAAAGATTAATTTTGTGTTGCGTATAACATAAAAAAAATATTTCCCATAAAATATAAGGGTGTTACAGTCGTTGTCTTAGCTGCCGAGAACCATATGCGGTCACTGCTCGCTCATGCATCAGGACACACATGAGTCCGGTCCATGATGCGTCGCAGTAACCCATGTACCCAACACCCCCATTTGGTAGCCTTAAGATGGGAGCACTATTCAACCTCTTCCTCAGCTCCTGAAGCTCTATTGGAATCTCCCTGACCACACGAAGGGTTGGCCCTTCTTCGTGAATGCTAAAAGCGGTGCTGCATCTCTGGAGAAGTCTAACACAATGGTAAGTATAGCCGACTCATGAGTGATCGAATGCAACCACTTATGCATGATTCCATCCAGTGCTGCATGTGGTTTCCTTTTCGCTGAATAAGGAAAACTCATCCCAAAATTTTAGGTAAACCACACCCATTTTGCCTAATATAGTCAATCTGTATATGAACTGTGGTTGCCCAGTCCATACCCAAACTTCTATCGTAAGGCCTCGACGCTACACCCAAGAGGTACCAATCGAAACTCTCGCCTCAAGGGATATATCACACCATCAGCAAAAGTTTGATTATCGAGTCTCCTCCCAATGGTATCTCCAGATGTGATGGTCAAGTCAACGACTTAACTAGAAACTCTAGGCATGTGACACGATTCGTGGAAGGAAGGAATGATTGGTACCATTGTCTATTGATACATCAGCTAGTATTAGACACAGGTCGTATCTCAAATCATTCTTAGATCCCTTGGGTCACACTTCTCGATCGAATGCAACTTCTTTCTTCCCCTTCCCTCCAACTCCATGAGCCTAGAGGGGAATACAAAGGCGGGTGGTTGTAACATGTAGAAATGTTCACTACCTCATGCTACTCTCCTATCTCTGCTTCCACATCTACTGCCCTACAGATTCATATGTCCTTAACAGATCCGCTTCCTGAAACATCTCACATTCCCAAGTCTCTGATACTGACACCAGTTTCATCCTTTCTATCAAATATCATTCACTAGATGTATCCGCTCATCCAATGAACATTCAAACACAAAGGTTCCCTCTAGCACACTAACATAAGTAGGAAGTCATGGAGGAAAAAGTAATTGCTTAGATGTCCTTAAACACACCTCTCTCAAAGGTATGAGCTCTAAATAACTAATAGAATCATATATATTGAGTACCCGGAATGATTGGTTGGCGTCGATGTATACTCAGCTACCGACACGTCATCTTGCTGAAGCTGTATAAGCTCTAGAAAACTCTCAGCCACCTCCCCAAGACATTCCTCAGTCGCCTGTGTGTCGGGATCACCTCAAAAGTTGAGTAATATCTAATTTTGAAACACATGTAAGGATATATGCCTACATGTTTCCTCTACTAGTATAGATGGTAGTGTCTGGTGACCAATGGGCAATGATGTAGTTGGCACACTGCCCAAAGGTACCATCTCAAAAAACGGTCCATGTACCGAAAAATCATCATTATGTGAACCATCCTCATGGTCACTCACTAAAAAGATTAATAGATAAGTTGAAAATGTTCTCTACTAGTTTCTCAACTAGGCGGAACACTCCAGTAATCGCCTCCATCCAGTCCTCTCCTGCCTGGGAATCTGTCTTGCCTCAAAACCTCAGAGGCCTCTTCCGCTGGAACTCGTGCAATGCGCTCAGTAGACGTGCATCATCCGCCAGTGCGACTGGTGGTATCTACTGCCCTATGGGTGGTGGTGCTGCCGGTACACCACCTGATGGTGTCAACATAGAAAGAGGGCCCTAAACTGGAGCCTCGTCACTCGGTGACCGTCTTCGTGTACTCTCTCAGAAACCCTAGCCGGCTATCTACGCAGTAGCAACCTGATAAGGAACAGGTGTTCCATGATCAAAAAATTATACATGGTGAGATGAATCAAAGGGAACACAATGGAAACCCTTGAATCACACATGCAATTAGTGTTTTATTGCACTGAGTTGAAAATCAGATGTCAGGGTCCTGGTGTATGGATATATCGGTCGCTGCACCAACACTGGACTCCCTAGACTGAAAACCACACTCAATACTCTTAACATTATTTTATCACAGTAAAATAGATCAGAGTCCTAAGTTCTATGGTGTAACTGACTCCTCTGATACCAATTTTTCTTGACCCGTCCCTCGGGGCCCGTGTCGTAACTACCCCAAGCCTGCCTTCCATAGGCCAGGGGCTGGAGACTAGCACCAAAGGCATAAATCCCTAAACTGGGAAAGGCATTGCCTTTATAACTATAAACAAACACAACTAGAGAACAAGTAGAAGAAAACACTAAGTAATAACTCAATCCAGAATAAGTGCTGCAAAGTACAAGGGAAAGAAATACAATCCCAACAGTAATGTACAAGGAAAGGACAAACATGTACAACTAAAAAGACAAATTGTTGTAAGGTTCCTAGTAGCACACGGATTGACCACCATAGATCTTACCTAAAGGGTATGTACAAATAGTCTCCTGAGTACTCCACGTCAGTTCATCTCCTCCGGGTACCGACTCGTCATGAGGTCCACCTCCGGGTACCATCCAGTCCTAGCACACTTAGCCTCGGTCTGCGATGTCTGTCATCTACATCCAAAACAATGAGGTGCGGGCATAGCCCGTGCAGGTGTGAGTATAAAGATACTCAGTAGGGACGTCGAGACCCTCAAGGTCTCAAAAAATCCACATATTATAAACCACAAAATAATGATTCAATCATGAAGTATCAACCAACACATCTTTGGTATATGCCCATACATATACGTAAGTTATCAATCACAGTCCGTCTCCAACTCTCGATCCCAAGCACAAACCATTACACAAAGAAAGTAATGTCAATCACCATGTTGATAATGGTTGAAAGACATGACTCAGCTCACCCAGGTATGCCACAATAGTATAGAGATAAAGATGATCAAATGTAGCCATAGGATCATCTAAGCTGTCGGACCCACACATGATACAGGACCATCTAAGATGTCGGACCCCCACACGATACAGGCCAGCTATCTCGTCTAAGCTATCGGACAAACACAGGATACATGTCAGCTATGTCATCTAAGCTGTTGGACCCACATAAGATACATGCCAGCTATCTCATCTAAGATGTCGGTCCCATAGAGGATACAACCCAGATATCTCATCTAAGCTGTCAGACCCACACAGGATACAGACCAGCTATCTCCTCTAACCTGTCGGACCCACACAAGATACATACCAGCTATCTTGTCTAAGCTGTCAGACCCACACAGGATGCTGGACATCAATTCTAGAGTAATAAATATGATCAGATGTAGTCAATGATTCATCTAATCTATTGGACCCACACAGGATACAGGACTAGCTACTCTGTCAGAATTGTCGAACCCACACAGGATTCTAGTAAAGTAGTCATCGTTGTCGAACCCATAGTGGATCGTAGTACGACCGTCCTCGCATCCAGATCTAGGGTTCCTGCACACATCACGCTCGATTCCGGGAGGGTCCACACCTCGAGTCATGTGTTGATACAAAGACTGCCACGAAGTCTTGATTTGATGTATCTAGTAGTTCTGGCTCCCCAAAATGAACCTAACACGACAGACGTCGCGTCAATAGGACTCTCGGTCTGAGTGTTATTGGCAATTTCGTTCTAGGGGCCCGGTTGGATTTGCGCTCGATCCAAACCCAGCCATTTTCCAAAGTTGTCCAAACCTCAAGTGGATTATTCCAAACGAATTGTATCGCTCTAAGAATTCCATCACCATAGGTGTTACATCAATTGGACACCGATAGCTCTACATATAAGCTAAATGGTGTAAACGGCCATAGCGGGTCCAGGTCCGGTCTGACCCAGTCGGAGTAACCCGGCTCGACCCAATCCGAACCGATGTCTGACCCGGTCTAGGGAAGTTTCCCGAGCAGTGTAGGTGGCCCGAACTAAGGGGCGGCCCAGCACGAAGGCGCGGCCCGGACCGTGGTGGCCCGACCTGTGGAGGCCTGACTGGCTGGCCTACGTGGCTCGGCTGGCCATGCGTGGGAGGTTGGCGGACCGCTAGCCGAAGCCAGCGGTGGCTGCACAGAGGTTGGTTAGCGCCCACCGTCTCTGTTACGGCTTGCGCGTGGCCCCGACCCGGTGACCGTGGGACCCGAGGTGTCCTGCCTTTAGAGTGCCCACCATCGACCGGCTCAGTTGGCCGCCCTTCCCGTCCGTCAGGGCCTTTCACCATGGGTCCTCTCCGGCATGGCGCGGCGGCGTCGGGCCATCTTCGTCTACTGCGGCCCGGATGGCCGCGACCTCTTTCCTCCGGTGCGGTGCGATAGCACCGCATCCCTCCGGCACCGCCACAACCCACCTAGCCTCGGACCAGATCTTTTCATGGCGCGTTGACGATGTTCCCTTTCTGTGACCAGGTGGTCCTTGTTCTGTTGGTTCCTCTCATTGTCGGCCCGTTACCGGCCGCCGATACTCCACTGTGGTTCTCTCTTCTGATGGTGCCGTTGTGCCACCACCATCATCAACCAAACAAGAACCAATGGAGGGACGACGGGCCATGTTTTTTTGTCCCAGACCATCCACGTTAGGTGATAAAAAATGGCCATCAACGAACCAAATTAGACGATGAGGAACGAGGATACAATTCGTACAAAAAAATAATAAATCACCCTCCCTCATTTGTCATTCGTAGACGAAGTAGCGGAAAGATGGATTTGATTCATAATCGGCATCGAAAATAAGGAATAAGTCTAGGAAAGAGTTGTTGCAGGCATTGGGGGATGCTTCACTTTCTTTCCCCAGCTGAAAGAAGGAAGAAGACGGCGTTCTTCGCGTTCTTCGCTGGAGAGTTGCCCAAAATCTCCTCCACTCCTTAAATCTCTCCAACCCCAGTTTATGCCATCCCCCACAATAATAATATACACAACTTATTATAGTTTTGGCATAAATAATTCAAAGAAATTCAAAAGGGTTTTAATTAATTATTTGTAGTAGCTATATTAATTAAGAAAGGGGGAGTTGGCACTTTAATGAGGGAAGTCCAAAAGCCTTCCCCCACTTAAAGAGAGTTACATGGGGGGTTTATTCTCATGTAGGTCCCACCTAATAATATCATCCCAAGGGAGGTTATGTGTGGGTGTGCCCCACCTCTAACCTCCACATGGAGGATTAAACCGGCACAAATAAACATATGATGAACATATTTTTATTTAATCTATTTAGTAAACCCCCAAAAAATTGATATCCACTAACGTCAGAACGCAACTACGGTAAAGGTCTCCTTATGTATATATCGGCGCTATGAGTTCAATAGTGCCCTCAGATTTCAGTTCTATGCACCGGTTCAAAATATATCAAATCTCAAACGTACATTTACTTAACATACCTGATAAAAGTTCTGAAAATTATTAATAGGCACCCTAGACCCACTGTGGCCAAGGTTAGGCTCTTCCAATGTGAAAGACGGCCCAAAGAACCCAAAGGTACCATTGGATTTTTAATCTGAGTTTTCTTTTAAAAGATATGAATTTTACAATAAAATAATTGTCATTTAATTATTTTATTTGCGGCCAAAAACTAACTTTCTCTTGTGGTCCTCGCTGACCTAAGTTAGTATTTGCTTAAAGAAATATTACCCTCACGCGTTCTACGGTGGCCTCATATTTTTAATTCAAGTTACCATTTATGAGTAATTAGCATTTGAAAAATAAAATAACTTTATTAAATTATTTTATTTAAAGTTATGCCATTTACAGTTTTTCTCACATGAGGCCCACCCCGACTAAAATTAAGTCACGCCTAGGGTAATCCTGCCATCCTGAGCGCAACGGTGGCCTCAAATTTCTAATATGAGTAAACGTTTAAGAGTTATTCAACATTATCATGCAAAATGCATACACGCATTAATTTAAGCTTAAATAAACTTTGACGGATCATTCCAGGCACTCCAGGCCTCGGAATCGCGTGCCGTCAGAAACTGCGGACTTGTAAAATTACAAATAATTTATGAAAAAATTTCCCCTGAAATTTCTGGGTCTTTACACAAATCGAGTCATGTCCCCTGGATGTACGTGGAAGTCCGGTCTTGAAGTCCAATGATATATCATCCCACTTCCACTCTGGGACCTCTAAATTCTGAACCAAGCCTACTTGTACATGATGTTGTGCCATCACTTACTGACATTTGAGGACCCGAGAGACAAACTCTACTACTACTTTCTCCATTCCCGGCCACCAGTGCTGTCGTCGGAGATCTTGGAACATCTTCACCACTCCTGGATGTACCTCTAGAGGGGAAGAGTGGAACTCCCTCAACAATTCCTCCTAAAGTGACATCTGTACCATGGTACATCTTCGGATGAGGATGACATGCTCACCAACTTCAGAAAATCCATCAGGTGCATGTCCATTGGATATCTGAACAAGTCGTGTCTTGCAGTCAGCATCCCCACATTATGCCTCCCTGACTCGCTGAAGGAGTGGGGGAGTGACTGTAAGAGACTGAAGAAAAGATATTCCACCTTTATCCGCAAAGGATATTGGTAAAAAAGCCACATGCAATGTCACTTCGCCTAGAATATGTATACCAGACCTCGTTCTGAGTGAATCTACTACAACGTCCTCCTTCCCAAGAGTATAAAATATCATGAATTCATAGTCCTAGAGTATCTCAAGATAATTCCAATGTCTCAAGTTTAGGTCCTTCTGAGATATGATATACCTGAGACTCTTCTGATCAGTGTACATTATAAAATGAATGCCAATTAGATAGTGTCACAACATCTTCAAGGTGAAGACTACTACTTCTAACTCTAGGTCATGGGGAGCATAGTTCTTTTCATGTTGTATCAAAGGTTGAGAACCATATGTGATCACTGCTCGATCCTTCATTAGAACACTTCCGAGTCGGGTCCCTGATGCGTCATAGTAGAATACGTACCATACGCCCTCCTCCAATAGCCTCATGATGGGGGCACTAGTGATCCTCTTTTTCAGCCTCTGAAAACCCTGCTGGCATCACTCTGACCAAATGAAGGGTTTCCCCTTCTTCGTCCAGGCTGAGAGTGGTGCTGCAATTGTGGAGAAATCTGCAACAAACCTTCGGTAATATCCATCTAAAACCAGAAAACTATGTACCTCTGTCACACTCATGGGTGTCTCCCAAGCAAGTACTGCCTCAATCATTTCTGGATCTACTGCAACTCCAGCCTCCATTATGACATGTCCAAGGAAGTGAACCTCTCGGATCCATAACTAGAACATCGAGAGATTACCATATAGCTGGTGCTCTCAGAGTGTGTCCAGTACTATCTAAATATGATAGGCATTCTCCTCCTCAGTAGTCGAGTAGATCAGAATGTCGTCAATGAATACCACTACAAAGCGATCAAGGTATGGATGAATGATCTTATTAATGAGTCCCATGAACATTGGTGAAGCATTGGTCATGCCGAATGGAATTAAAAACAACATTGAATGGTTGTAACTACACATGATGGCCTTCTTTTACACATCCTTGTCTCATACTATGAGCCGGTTATAGCCTGATCTGAGGTCTATCTGTGAGAACCACCGTGCTCCCTTCATCTAATCAAAGAAGTCTTTAATCCTTGGTATTCGTACATGTTCTTCACAGTCACCTAGTTTAGGTGCCGATAGTCAACACAAAGCCTCAATCTCCCATCCTCCTTCTTGGAAAAAAGAATCAGGGCTACCATGGGAGAAACACTAGGCCAAATGAATCACTTCCCCTATAAGTCCTCTAACTGTACCCGCAGATCACGAAGCTCAACGGGAGCCATCTGATATGCTACTGTAGATATCAGTGTCATCCTGGGGTATAAGTCAATGTAAAAGTCCACTAATCTGTGAGGAGATAGACCTAGGACCTTATCATTGAAAACATTCGTATACTATTCCACCACTACAGGATAGCTCAGACTCTCCAAATCAACAACTCCAAGGTTAAGGCTAGCCAACTGATGAGTGATCTCCTGCACTCTTTTCTAGGTAAGACCATCCATGTGAACACACCACACCTTGCACCTAATATAGTCTATCTGAGCATGGACTGTAGATAACCAATCCATACAAAAGATGACATCGTAATGCCTTGAGGATACTACTTAGAGATCCCAGCTGAAGCTCTTACCTTTTAGAGTAATCTCTCACTTCCAAAACCAGTGCGTAATCATCAAATCTGTTTCATAGGAGTCTCTAGATGTAAGTATAGAGCCAAAATATTCGTTAGAATCTCCGAGCTCTGAATGAGGGAAGTATAAATGAAAGAATTACTGGAACTTGGGACTATAATTATTGTAGCTAAGGTTGATTAGACACAGATCATACCTCATATCATCACTGATTTGTTGTGATCATAGGCCTTAGTTGCTGGAAGATGAGCTCTACCTGGTCCACCTACTCCCTACAGTCAGGGTGGACCTCCTGGTGGTGGTGGCAGTAACATCTCGAATCGTATCCCACCACCATTTGCTCGGGAAGCTCATCTCCCATGTCCACTTGCTCCCTGTCGACCTCCACGATCGAATTTCTATCTTTTCCTAGGATGTCCTTCGACCATCTGCCGATCATCCATATGGAAGGTAGAATAGTCACGATCCATGTGACCATGCCCACCGTATGTGAATCACAGCCCGTTTCCTGTATAACTTGCTCCACCTGGGGTGCCCCGTACAACTGATCTTGAGTCGTGTGGTCGTCCACATGTAGGTCTGGTCCTTTTGGACCACTTTGATGTCTGTCAGCTGCCATCTATAGAATACTCCACTACGTGATGATTGGAAGTGGTTCTCGTTGTTGGTGACTGCTCAGCAGGGAAACTCTCCACCAAGAGGGATCTCTCCAAAAGCCCCGCCTGTGTCAGAATGCTAAGTGAGATCATCGATGCCCTGATCTCCCGCTTGAGCCCCTGCTCAGTGGTACGTTCCCTGAATAAAGGGTCAAGAATCATATTAGTTGAGTAACGTGATAGGTTAGTGAATCTAGCTGAGTACTAATCCATAGTCATGCTACGTTGCTGTAGACGAAGAAGCTCCTTTATGCGCACTGTGCAAAGAGTGGATGGGAAAAACTATGCCCGAAACAGGCTTCAAGGTCTGCCCAGAGAAACGTCACCTCATCGTGAACCTAGATCATCAAGCTCTACCATCTTCATGATGTTGCCTATAGAAGGTTGGCATCAAGGATCACCTTGAGATTGGCTGGTGTCCCTACGAGTCGGAGGACTCTCACCACAGCCTCTATCCTAACCTCAGCTGCCTGCGAGTCTGTCTCTCCCCTGATCCTGGGTGGTATCTAGCGTGGGAACTCGTGCAATGTGCTCAAGTAGCGTGAACCGTCTACTACTGTGGCGGCTGGCATCGATTTCCCAAATAGTAGTGGTACATCTGGTGCCTCTACTAGTGCCTCTACTGAAAAAAGCCCCTGCACCGAGGCCTCGTTGCTCGGAGGGCAATCAGTGGGTACAACTCTCGGAACCCTAGCTGGCTATCTATGTGGAGGCATCCTGGAATGAAACAAGTGTGCCATGGTCAATAAGTTATACCTGGTGATCTGAAGGTTGTACTTGGTGAGCTGACTCAAAAGATGACAAAGAAATTTTTTGAAAACACACACGCATTCAGTGTTTTTCTATAGAGATGAAAATCAGAAGTCAGGGTCCTGGTGTATGGATACGTTGGCCACCACACCAACACTGGACTCCCTGAACAATGACTGCACTCATTACCCTTAACAATATTACTTCATAGAAAAGGCCAGAGTCCTAGTTCATTGGTAGAACCGACTCCTCTGATACCAATTTTTCACGACCCGTTTGCTGGGGCCCCTGCTGTGACTACCCCATGCCCGCCATCCATAGGCCAGGGGTTGGTGACTAGCACAAGAATGCGTATTCCCTAAAAATGGGAAGGTATTTGCATTATAACTTGTAAGTACACGATACCAAGCACATAGAAAGATAGGAACACATGTAAAATGAACTACAGATAGAGTGAGTTCAGTAAGTAAAAGGGTCAAGAATACAAACCCAACCGAAAGAATAAGTACAATTGTGATACAATACAACTGAAGAAAAGGGAAAATCAACTAATGGGTTGTCTTCCAATGTTCCTACCTAAAGGGTAGGTACATTTATACTCCTCAACAATCTGAGTCAACCCGTCTCCTCTAAGTACTGACACGCCATATAGTCCACCTCCAGGTACTGTCCAGTCCGGGTACTGTCAGCCTCAGTCAGTGGTGTACATTGTCTGCATCCAACACATCAAGGTGAGGGCATAGCATGTGTAGAGGTGAGTATAATGATACTCAAGAGGGACCACAAGACTCTCTATGTCTCACAAAATCGGTCATGGATAAAAAAAGTATAAAATCAACAGATAACCTTACATAGGTATACGCCCATACATACATTTCTGTTATCAAGTAATCCATATCAATCATTATGAAAACACAAAGGTACTGACTCAGATCACACCTGGATTTATTCAAGGGGTAATACCATGTAACATTCCAAATCACAATGTTGAACACCTCGGTAGCTGTAGAACTCTTCATCTATCGAGTAATGTGTGTCGACCGCGTCACAAAGAGGTTTTTATCACTAACCATGGACTGATGAGGTACTCATCCTATCGAGTACCGTGGGTCTTCCACGTCACCAAGGCACTACCAACCATGGGTCCTCCGCATCAACAAGGTGTCCCCCTTGTGGCCTGTTGAGGTACTCCTCCTTTCGATTATAGTGTGTCTGCCGTGTCACCACGGCGCTACCCACTGTGGGTCTGCAGCATCACCAAGGTTCTCCCCACTCGGCATGTCAAGTCACTCCAAGTCAAAATGGTTAGTAGTAATTAAGACTCATCCAACCACTGGGTTTCCTCACTATGCTCATTCATCTCTGGGAGGATCCACTCCATAAGCTACTGGTCGATACTCCAACTGCCATGAATTCCTATGAAGAAGTATCTCAAAGGACCTCCATGTCATTGGGGTCTCAACATAACAAATGAAGCGTCAATCATATGCCATATCTATGAGTTATTAACCTTTTAGTCCCGGGGGCCCGGTTGGATTTATTCTCAATCCAACCTGACCATTCCCCATATTAAACCAAATCACACTGGAGTTTCACTCAAAGTGACCGACACTCTCCAAGGATCCCAACGCCACTCACGGTTCGTCTATCAGACGTCTAGTGCCAATGTTATGGCCAAAAGAATGTAACTGTGTCGTAGTGGGCCCGGGTCTAGTCCAACACAGTCCGACCGACTCGGCCCAACACGGCTTGACCCATTGGGTCTGGCCCCGCCCGCTGGGCAGCTCAGAATATTGGGTTCAGCCCAACCTTCTGGGTAGCCCCGCCTACTGGGTCCAGCCCGGCAGACTCCGACTGGCTGCAGAGGGTTGTGGAGGGTGTCGCGAGGGCGCGAGGCCGTAAGGCGGCTCGGCCCGGGATGACGGTTCGGCCCGGGGATGACAGTTCAGCCATGGGGTGGCGGTTCGGCTGTGGGGTGTCGGTCAGCCTACAGCCAGGTGGTCCGGTTGTAGGGTGGTAGTCCGACGGCGTGGGGTGGTGGTCCGGTAGTGGGCCAGCTAACCGCCCGCGGGGTGGTTGTCTGGCCGCGGACCAATGGTCCGACCACACGGGGGGAGGTCAGGCTGTGGGGTGGTGCCTTGGCCATGGGGCGGTCCAAAGCCGCAGATGGCGGCAAGGGCCATGGTCGGTGCGAAGGTCGTGGGGTGGCAGAGGTGGCTGTGGGGCAGCGTCGTTGCGTCGTCTCCTTCATCGTGATCGGTGGTGGCACTGGTCGTCATTCTCGTGCCCCACCCATGGATGGTTTCCATCCTCCCCCATTGTGAAGATCACCACAAGATTTTCAGAAGGGTCGGGACATGTTGGGTTGGCACGTACCCTCCGCATTAGGGTGGTAGCATATGGATCATCAAGAACATGAACATGAACGTCAAATCCTATCCTCCCGCAATGATTATTCCCAACCCACAAAATAAATAGTCGTGGGGTACAAGGGAAGTGATAAAAAAAGAAATAAACCCCTACCTCATTCACTTGATGATGTCGACGAGGTTGCAAAGTGGAAGACGAATCGTTTGGAAAAGATAGATATTGGTGTCATCGGTGTTTTCCTCGATTGTCGGTTCATGCGTCAATGGAGATCCTTTGACAGAGTTTGGAGAATAAATCATCGAAGGAAAGATGTTTTTTGTTGACATTCTTCATTGAAGATATTTCTCCCAAAGGTCCTCCTCTCCCAATTCCACCAAGAATGAAATGGTAGCCCCATAATAATAGATTATGTGATATATTATGTTTGTTGGCATATAATTCAAATTGGGTTAATTAATCTCATAGGTTGGCACAATTAAAGTGGTGTGTTGGATTAATTATTTTGCAGGATGGTTAGAATAATAAATATTGGAGTATTTGAAGCGGCTCTCTAAGATTTAATGAGATAGTTGAGAGGTTAAGGCCATGCAGGGTCCCCACCACAAAAACCTTTCATGGGAGGTTAGGCTTGGGTGGTACCCACCACCAAAACCTCTAATGGGAGGTTAAGGTCTGGTGGTCCTTACTTCTCAACTTGCACATGGGGGTTTTAAAAAATAAAATAAAAATAATAGCTACACAACTTCATTTTTATTTTATTCATTCATGAAAAACCCATAAACTAACTTTCAACCTCGACCAACTGTCGTCAATGTGAATGTCTCTTTAAGTGATTACCGGCACTACGAGTTCAACAGTGCCCACCGATTTCAATTCCGAGCACCGGTTCAAATGTTATAAAAACACCCTCACCTGTTTACTGAATGTATCTGAAAAAAAAGTTTAGAAATTCATTTTGGGCACTCCGGGACTCAAAATTACATGATTTCAATTTTCACGGACCTGTAAAATTTCCATTTATTTAAAAAAATACATGGAAATTCCAGGTCTTTACATATAGATATCATCCTAAGTATCACTTATAATAATGTTTTTCAAAGTATGGAGAAACATTGAATTATCTAATTCAATTCCCTATTCAAAATGGTATACCCATAGACCAGGGAAACAACCCAATAAATATAAATTGGATAAATTATTTATGTGATGATATTAAAGAATTAATTTGGTAATGTAATTTTTTAATGATATCTCTTGTCATAAGAATCATGAGATATCTGAGGGTTGTATTATATTTTAGTATATTAAATTTATTTTATTGTTTAATTTTTATTTATTTCATCATGGTTTAATTATTTTGAGATTGACAATATATTCATTACTTTAAAAACAACATTATAGGTTTTATAAGATGGTATTATTCCAATATTAATGATATTTTGGAAGAAATTTATTGCAACACATCCCATTGGTTTAGTATTTTTTGTGAGAAATTAATTACAATAATAATGCTTTTATATTTTAGAGACATAACATAAAAGACATTAATAAACATTAGGGTTTATATGATCATTAATTATATCATCAAAAAAATAAAATAAGACTGTTTTACAATTTGGAAAAAAAATATTATATGGAAATCCTTGGTAAAATGGTTAGTTAATTATTAATTTTATTTCAATGATGGGTATCATTTTTTATGGGACCATTATATGAATTATGTTACTATTTTTTAGATAAAGGATAACCCACATGTTGGGTGATAACATGCTATATCAAGCAAGGTTCTTCATCATGAACCCATGACCAATGGATGAGAAGGGTTTAGTTCTTACCTCTGGTAAATATTTTTTCTTGGTTAGTATTTCATTGTTTTTAGTTAAATGAGATGAAAATATAAAAACTAATGATGAAATAGTGGTGTTAATTTTTATTTTTAGTGATTTATTTATTATATTTTATAAATTTAGTTAACTATATTGGTTTCTAGAAAAAATATATATGATAGATATAAAGGAATATTTACTATTTTATGGACATTTCGGTTCATTAAATTTAAATTTTATAATTTCCTTAATAAAAATTTCATTTTTGGATATTCATTTCATGCTGTAAATGATGAATTGAAATTAATTGATGAAAAATAAATGGATGAAACTATTCTTATGAAATAGAAAAATATAATGTTAGTTTATATTCTTATATTGATAGATAGTTTATAAATTCCAATAAATTTTAAAAATGGATCTTGAAATAAATTTTTATCATATTTCCATAATGTTCTATGATATTAATGACATTTTGCACACATATTTTATTATTGTTTTTGATTCCATCAACTATCAACTAATAATTCACATTCTTGTGATCAATGACCTCAGTCTCTCTCTAAATTTATACACTCATTTATTCTAGGTCAATATCATGACATGAATCCAATGTTCATTAGAATGAAAAAAATATTAATATGTTATTCCATATGGCCATGGTTAATGTAGTTGTTTCTTATTATGTTGATGTTTTATTAAGAATTTTTAGGATGATGGTTTTCAAAAATAGATTTATTAAATATTAATCCCTTCACTCCCATGATCAAGTATAAAATATTATTATAGGATTTAATTACGATGGATTCAATTTTAAACCTAAATGTATCGCATAATACAATTTTATTAGATTTCACATGACACAATTATCATTGTACTTAAATATCACACTAAAAATATATCTTGAAATCTAATCACTTCAATAGATCGTGGATGATTCAACCCCGAGTCATAAATGAACCATAATATAGTTTTTTATTTTAACCTATAAATGAAATTGTTGTGTATGAGTAGTAATAACTAAAATAAAAAACTTATGTAATATTCTTATTTTTAATAAAATTTGAACAACTAAAAAGAAACAAATTTTTTCAATGAAAATGATACTTTTTATAAAATACTGAATACTAATGATTTGTACAGATGATATAATATTAATTTTTAATAATTATATAATAATTATTTAGTAAATGTATATTAATTTTTTCAATAATAGAATCAAAATATTTTTTTATTTTTTATTCTTCGAAAATGTTTTATTTCACGATGAATAGTGAAAGGTGATGAATTTTAATTGAAAACATTATCTTAATTTAAATTATTTAAAAAGAAAAAATATATTTATAATTGGGTTTAATGTTAAATTATATAGACTATATATCATTTAATACAATTTATGTTTATGTATCATTTTCATAATTATTGTTTTATATAAATACCTTGAATTATTTTTAACATTTTCTCATTGAAAACCCACTTTATCATCATGCCTGCGAGTTTATTTTTAATTTAAAATTTTAGAATTCGATAAATAGAATTTGGGAATATTTATTTTATATTTTTAGAAATAATATTTTATATTATATAAAAATGTAAACTTAATTGTTTATCAAAATCAATAATAAGTATAGTAAAAATTAATTACAGTGGTTATGTTAATAAAATATTTATCAACGGTTAAATTAAAAATATCAGAACTAAATTATCACAAATACCTATTGAAAATATATTTTATATTTATATTTAGAACCTATAATATCAAATTATATTGAATACAAACTTTTTTACATTTTTTGTTTGTAAGAAATATTGGAACACAATTTCATTTTCAAACATTACTAGTGTTCCACTCACAAAACTTATAAAACACGACCCACAATCCAATCTTATTCACATTGTAAAAACTATTTGTTTTATCCATTCCATAAAGAATCCATTATAAAATTCACTAATATTATAATATATTCCTTTTGGGAATAAATCAATCTTATGAAGGTATTCAATGAAAACCTATTGAGCATATATAAAGATGAGGCAATGTTCTTCGATGAGAATCCTTATTCTTTTTCTTCCTCTACCTTCTAGAATTTTAATTAAACCTTTATTATTTTAAAAAATATTAATGTACCTTATGATTTTAAATTTTAATAATAATTTAATGTTGTAAACCTTCCCCATTCATCAAAATATTTATGAAATCTTCATTTCTGTGTACGGTAGACTAGTACCTATCAAATAAATCTCTTTAGGTTATTCATTACCAACTCTCTTGTTTGGATATGGTGATCGATATAATGTATATATGAAATATATAACATAAATTTTATTATTTATTCATTTTATGATATATACAATTTTTCCATTCCATTCAATATCGTGTAAGATAATTTCACTCGTTTTTACGGCAGACTCACACCTCACGAAGCGATGTGATTCATTTTCACTAACCCATTAAATGGAATGTAATAAGAATTATGTTAAAAAAATATGTGATATAAATATTGTAATTATTGAATTCAGTAAATATTTATCAATTTGAAATTTTAACATATCATTTTCAATTATAATATGTAAATATTAAAACAAACTTCATGTATATATAGACTACGACCTTCATCAAGCAATGTGACTCCCATTTCATAAAAATGAAAAATAGATGATATATATATATATATATATATCTGTTTATTTAAAGAATTTATATGGTATATATGATATCATGATAATTTTGGGAATATACAATACACATTTTAATAATGATCATTGAAAAATTATAACATTACTAACTCGTATTTATGGCATACTATCTCTACGATAATAAAAACATCATTACTCAAAACCACAAAAAATTGATTTCTCATGAAAAAAAAATTAATGTAAAATTATGATAATTATTTCATTATTATTATTCTTGCGATTATAAAACTATATAATATTTATATAATAATTGGAACATTCATGACAAAAAATGAATGAGTGGGAAGCTGATGACTCTGATTGTGGGAATGATTTGTCACATTATGATTTCTAGTTTTGATGAATGAGGGAAATTATAGTGGTTTGACCCCATTCTTCATTTCTATGTATTTTACTTCACTTTTTTAATAAATGGTCAGAAGCTTAGATTATAACTATACAAAGATAAAAATGATTTAGAAAACATAGAAATTATAACATAATACAATGAAATATTATTAATGAATATGAGATAAGGTATTTTAAATAGATCATATATGATATCATACATAATATTATAGTATTGGGATAAGATAATTACCTGATTGATACTATTATACATGATAAAATATCATGTTCAACAAAAATGAATTGTGAGGTATTTTACTCCACCTCAATTTCATTTCATTGAGGTATATTGTAATGTTATGCACAAAATTTATTTTATATAGTGTTTATACATCAACTTTGAATGTAAATATTTTGAATCCATATCAATTATTTTTATTCTAAAATTATATTTTAATCATTTCAACAAAGGATATTTTACTAATGAGTTACCAAGTGGTAATTACATTCGTGGCTGAATTTCTATTAATTAGATTAAATTACATCATCGTCATCATTGACCTTATACAATTATTTATGTGTAAAAATTTTAATATCATATGTTTCATTCAATATTTTTATATTTAATTACACTTGATACCAAGAATCTATTCATTTATAATCACTTCAATGTTATGGTTGTTGTTGGAATTTATTTCATAATATCATTCTAATTGTTAATGTTCATTATTTATTTAAATTTAAAAGAAATTTTTTTATCATTATTTTATAAACCCAATCATTTTATCCTCATAAAAATATAAAATATAAATTAATTTAATTATACTATTCACCCACTCATTGGAAGATAATATAATTGATAAAATAATTTTAAACATTTCTAAATTCCTTTCCAATTAGTCATAAATTTGTTTTCTTCAAAAACAATTTTTTCTCCAATGGTTTTCCAAAATTATTTTCACATTTTTAAAATTATTTAGTAATGTCATTTTAATTGGTAATTAATTTTTACACAAAAAAATTAAAGTATCCATTTTGTTATGTCTAATGAAATTCCCATTTTTTACATTATTAAAATGTAAATTGACTATTTATTTTATTTTCATGACATGATCAAGAATAGTAATAAAATTTAAATATTAATTTAAACTCCAAAAAAAATTCACTATTTGTTTTTTTAATTTTAATTTTAAAAGTGATATTCAAACTCAAAAGAATATTTTTCTAAAGAATACTTTTATATAGATGATCTATTCATTAATGAAAAATATCCTTTATTAATACTTCATTGGGTACATTTTTCATTAGAACCATCATTATTTATTATATGTATGGTGTATGAAAAGTTGTAAAAATTATTGTTTTGAAATTCATATTTTCAATTCATTTTTGTAGTTATTAAATTCCCTATGTATATTAAATTCCTTATACTCAATAGAAAATAAATTTATAATAACTATCTATATTTTTTTATCATAGATATGTCCATTTCATAAAAAATATATCATTTTTAAATTTTTTATTCTAAATTAATTTTTATATTTTATCAATATAGATATTCATATGTACTTATTATCCACTTAATATAGATTTTTGATGATCATCCATATTTTTCATTAATGATAAAAGTTATTTGATATAGGAGGAATTATTTCTACATTCATAAAATAGTGGGGACTATTTATTTATATCCATTTGATGCAACAACAATATATTAAGGAGAATCAAGAAGACGACATAAAATTACTTTGAAAAACCCTCATGGTTTGTACGTAGAAATTTTAATGTATTTTTATAATTATTATTTATGGTAGTGGTAAAATATTTTGAAGACTTGTCTATAAATAAAAATTAATTTCGTAATTCATTAATCACATATTATAATCCATGATATTTTCAAAATGAATTTATCTCAAGGTGAATTTAATTATTTTTATTGATTATATTGAATTATTTGAATTTATTTAACTTTCAATATATATTATCTCTTATCTAGTTATGATAGTCATGTTATAGATTAAATGTAAATATATTTTAGTGAATTTTTTCAACATAATGATGGTTATTAATGTTACATTAACATTGATATTATATTAAATGCAATGAATTTTAGGTTTATGGATTTCCTAGAATGTGGGTTAAATTATTTACCTTGCCATATTGATTATATTTATTCATCTAGGAATTTATTACATTCAATAAACCTTAAAAAATATTTGATATAAATATTATTTTATATCCTTCCCATATAATCTATAATTATTAATATGAATGATATGATAGTATGTACAATAAGGAATAATTATATTTTTAAAACAAAATATTTTTAATTTTATTCAAGTGAAATGAAAGCATCAATTATTTATCTATTTTACTAGCACTGCTAATCTATGAATTCCACCATGATGTTATTATATATATCCTATACAATGTAATAAATCATGTATTAGATATGTGCTACATGGGTAAGATTCGTAGTACCTATTATGATAGAATTTACAATACTTAATCCTTAATATAGAATTTGATCTCACCATTCATATGATTCTATTTCCCCCAGGTACTAATAACTGAAGTATCAATAAAGTAAAGGATTAACTTAATTGAATGAAAATGTCTTAATTAGTTCTTATGATATATATTTGAATAAAAATTATCATAAAATAATGTTTTTATCTAGTTTCTTTAGACTGAAATACTATTTTATCATCTATGATCTGATTACATATCTAATATATCAATGTAATAATGTAACAACATACATCAGGTTACTGGTGTTGTTACATTATATTTTTTTCAAAGAAATTTTAGTAGGAACCTTGTAAATCTGAATTTATAAGTACATTACTATCTAAATAATTATAATAGAAACATTAGGATTCCCAAAAGAATTCGATTTTATAGAACATTAAAGAAATGTATTTTATAATTTTTTGTGTTAGTTAATAATGTACCACTATTTATAGATATCTACTGATGAATTTATGATATTCAATCTTTACCCATAAAAAATATTGGAATTCTGGTCTTGAAAATTTCAAATCAGTTAGTGTTGGAACTGAGATGTTTATGATTATAATAGGGTATGTAACTCAGGTTAAAAAAACTAATTCTATTATATTTGGAAGCCAACTAATCCACACTATGAGAAACAATATTAGATAAGTTCAATAGAAAACATCCTCAAATATTCAATTGCACCACCTATCCATTAGTTGATCAAGAATTTATCATCCCCCACGAAAGATATTCCCCAACTCAGGGTTTAATGGATGGAAAATTTTATTAGTGGGATATATTCTATGGGTTTAATTTGATCAATAGTGGTCATTGATTCAAAATTTTAATGTTGGGGAGATATATGAAACATGTATTGAGAGACTATTAATTTAATATACCTTGAGAAATACTTCCATTGAGGGAATCAAGCTAATATGTAAATAATATTCCTTAATATGTTCCATATGGAAGTTGATAGAGGTTTTGATTATGACACAAAATTTAATATTGTTTCATTTTATTCCCTACACTATATATTTAAATGATAATGTATGATCGTGCATTTAATATATGGGATTAATTAAATCCTACTATGGGAAATATAATTTTTAAAAAATTCATGATATTATGATTCATTATTACATTCCATAAAAAATTTAACCATATATGTCATATAGTTTTTGAATTATGTTTTATAAAAACATAATGAATGGGAACTATAAAAAATAAAAATGTAAATGATTAATAAGGTATTGATAAGGAGTCCACCATACAACAATTATGGAATGAAATATATGAGTGATTTCTAAATGTGAATAAGAGTTTGTAACATGTATGGAGACAATGAATATTGAGATCATGAATGAGTATTTATAAAGGAATACAATAATATTTGTTTCAATATCTATAGATTTATTGGGAATATCTAAATAACATTACCAAACCATTATGTAAATCTATATTAAATGTTTCTAGGCGAAGTCCAACTCTAAATGACTCCCACAACTGAAGAGGATGTTTCTTATGATTTTATATATAGTATATTAAATGAATACTAAATGATATATAATGTTTTATTAAATTATCTTCCTTCAAACATTTTAATATCCCATTAAATTAATGGAAATATTAATGAAATCACAAAACCTGGTGAAATGGGTTGTTAATCAAAACACATAATGAAAATATTATTTAAATGAATATCGGTTTGTTAGTCTCCATTATAAGGAATAAATATTACCAATGTGAAAAAATGTTTACAATAAGTATGTTTTACCTTGAAATATTCCTACATATTTATTTTATTTTTAATAATAATTAAATATTGTATTACTATTGGAAGGAAATTAGGATGTGAAATGGAGGGTTAGAGTTCCATGTATTTAGATGTAATGACTCATTATTTGAATGATAACATGATCCAAATCCACTATAAAACCATAAATAAATCATTATTGATGAAAAGAAGATAATACTATGGTTCAAAAAACAATATAAGAATAGAGATCATACGTACTATGCATTTATAGATTGATTTGGTTCCCAACAAGTTACCCGATCATCCAATTGAGTGTGAACTAGAGGTTTTTAATAATATTATATAATTGGAAATTAATAAATCTAAGAATCAATATATAATGGATTGAGTGGAATTAGTGGAGATAAAATGACAGACTAAATAGTTGTGTCATAAGGGATTCATATCGCCTAATGTTTCACATTTGGGATACCCTTTTCTTTTTGTTTAGATGAATGATGGGTCTATTAAATTCATTATCAATTATAGAACGTTATATTTCATTGCTCAATCACATTAATGACTTATCTTATCCTATATTGGAAGATAAATATTTTCCAATAATATTATATTCACTATATTTATGATAATTTATTGCGGAAGATTGATGATATATCAAAATTGAATTTCATTTATGGAAGGCGATTTATGAGTTTATAGTGATTTCCATCTAATTGACTAATGCACCAAAACTTTTTATGTATCTCATGGCCAAATTATCAAGGTCTTTATTGATTATTATATATTGGTATTAATTTATTTTATACTTATATACTCAAAAACACATGGGGATCATGGTATTACATTATGAAAAAAATTGGAGGCTCTATGAGATAATGATTATTATCGAAAATTTTGAATGTATGTATTTAAGCTCGTGGATCGTTATTTTCAATGAAATATTTTCTCTATGGATAGAATTTGTATTGGTCATTCAATGATAGAGGGAGTGAAATAATGGATTTCATTTAAGTATATAACTAAATTGTGTAGTTTCCTTACTTTAGTAAATCAATATCAATGAGTTATTCTAAATTATTATCGATTAGACATCCTATTGATCATGTTGACTAATAATGAAGTAAAACACCCAATTTAGAGGAGGAATCCTAAGAACAATAAGATGCATTGATGAAGGAATAGTAAATTTTATTTATGATATGATATGTGTCCAAATTTATTGATGAATTTATTTTATAGGAGAGTGTAATACCCAAGACCCAGCCCGAGTAGGTAAACAATGTATCATGACATATATAGCATAATG
Organism: Viscum album; assembly: GCA_963277665.1. Classification (NCBI taxonomy): domain Eukaryota; kingdom Viridiplantae; phylum Streptophyta; class Magnoliopsida; order Santalales; family Viscaceae; genus Viscum; species Viscum album. Next base: position 1,310,591,503 of record OY728126.1, on the reverse strand, counting down.
CACACTCAATAATAATAGAAAGTCTCATTCATCATTTTTATATGATAAATAACTAAATACATTAATTTATATTGGATAAAAAGAGGCTATTATTGAATTCACTATTAATAATAACTATCAGGTGTGTTTTTATATTTTTTATAATTTTTATGTGAATAGTAAATAATTAAACTTCGTACAAAATACAATGAATTTATGAATATACAATGAATTAAGAATAACAGAAATACATAAAATAAATTTCATATGTTCATGGAAATATTTATGTTCAAAAAACAATTTAATTATTTTTAAAAATTTATAAAACATGTGATTAAATTTTTATAAGCGTAGTTATTATTTTGAAATAAAATAACTAGATTTTAGTGTTATTGAAATTAATTTTGTTGTGGAAAAAATCATTTTTGGATTACGTTGAAAAACATAAAAAAATTTCTAAAAAATAATTGGTTTATTAAATAATAAAATATTAAAAATTCATCAAGTATATGATTTTTATGATTAGAAATCATTTTTATAAAAATGGGTTTTACACTTGTAACACACCCAACTTCTAATGTACAACTTTGTATTCAATAACGTGCATGACATGAATCACCATGCATGCAAGGGAATATAATATCCCAAGACTCTGTTATATATTTATTATTTTAAATACAATCAATAAATGATATAAATTTTAATGATTGAAAGGAAAATATAGCTCGTGCTTCTTGTAAGAGCGACCTTCATTGATAGCTAGTATTACAAACATATGCGACCTTCCTCAATAGCAAGAGTTACATGTACGACATAGTTTCACAAAATAATAATTTGTTATTAAAATATTATTACATAATATAATATGATATATCATATCCATTATGATAGTGGTTTTGAATAGTATTAACTTGAATATGAAAATAAATGGTTTATATAAATATAAATAAATTCATGGGTTAACAGTTAATGAGAAATAAAAATACAAACCAATTGGATATAAAAAGAATTATTTTTATTTTTATGCATCCATAGTTGTTGTATCATAATAATCACAATTAATCACTATTATTTAATAATTTAAATTAAATATATATGGTATGTATTCAATAAAATATGTTTAATATTCATGGATTAACTTTTTTTGGCATAAAATAAAAACATACTCTAATTTACACATAATACCCTTTTTATAAAAGAAATTTTACTGCCTTTTACCGAATTTAAATCCTAATTTTGACACTTTTATTGATTTAATATGTAAAAATAGAAAACTAATTTTAAATGGAAGAATAATAATTATACTATGCTGATTGTTTTATATTTTTATGAAAAATATCCATTTTTTACGATTAGTTAAAAATACTGACTTTTAGTTCAAAAAGAAGTTTTCATATAATTTATTTATATAGTTAAATAATGAATTTAATTAATTTTAATGTTTTATTAGATAATATTTTTATCTGTTAATAATATTTATTTCATTGTATTTTAATTCCACGTGAATATGGTTATAAAATCATAACAAACTTTCAGATGTTTTAACTTTAAAAATCATTATTGTCATCCCGCTTGCTGGTAGAAAATTAAATTAAATTATTTGACTAATTTGAGTGTAATTTGGTAAAAAATATTTATTATTTCGAATGGGAAAAATTTATAATGTCTAATAAGGTAAAATTAGTTTTTTACATAAAATAATTATGAATATAATTAAAATTAAAGTCAATAATAATGGAAATATTAATATTAATGAAGGACTACACCTTAATTTTAAGGGCCCAAATGACCTTTCAAATTGTCCAAAACCCATTATATGGACATATATAGGCCACACACCATAAATTATTTTGGTTTTTTGGTTTTATGCCTTTTTTAGGTATGAATATGTGTTTACCTAACTTGTTTTCAAAAAATACAACTGATACTTTTTCTTCCCAAAAAAGGCCAACATCTCTCCCCCATCCTCCAACCTCTAAAACCACACAGTATCAACAATGATATTCAAAATAGATTCATAAAATCCATCCCATACAAATATAAGCCTCCCTTTGGGATGAAATACTTTGAAGTAATGTTTTTTGTAAAACCAAAAGAAGATATCCAATTAAGAGGCAGCATCTTCTCTCAAAATTTTTAATATCATTTTCATTATCCACTCTCTATACTATTATTAATATATACATAAATAAAAACACCAGGATCATAAATATGATAGTATGATGTTATCTTAATAGTTTTATCTACACTTTCACTAATACCAATCAAATGCATAACGAATATAATGATTCTGTGTACGATGAACGACTACCTCACGAAATGATGATACATAATTTTTCCATTATGATCAATAATAGGTGGAAATTATGATAGAAACTATGTTTATATATAATAGAAACGATATTTATTATTCTTTATACTTACGTAATTATTTTATTACACAAACCATTAATACTTTCCATTTTACATTAATATGATAACATCATTTGAGGAAACATGGACTACTTCCCCCTCGAAGAGATGTAATTCATTCACACTATAAATGGAAAGAATAAATGATTTTTTCAATTAACAATATGTGAAATAAAAAACATCTATATGATATTCATTAAATAATATACTTTTTAGAAATATAATATATATCATTTTCTGAATTACCCTTTCACAGACTTAAATGTTATAACATTATTCATCTACATGTGGACTACCGCATCCTCAACATGATCTGATTCATTTTTCATCACAATAACTATATGTATAATAATATATAATTAAATAATATGGTATTTATGATATAATTATAATTATTTAATTATATAACTTACCATATTTCTAAAACAATCATTAATAAATAATAACATTACCCATGCCAACATATGATATACTGGCTTAATGATTTCAATGTTGATTCATTTATGATAACATTATATAATGATTGTTTTTAAATGAATAATTTATCAATAAATAAGAAGAATAATTCATGATTATTATTTTGGGGATTTTATATAATAAAACCTTTGAACATAGTTGTCCTACCAAAGTCAATTTTGATACGTAAACCGAATTTGGTTAAGAAACCTTATGTAAACACAATTATTAATGTTGTTGTATAAAGCATAATAATGAGTGAAATAAAAGTAATGATAAAAATGAAAAAGGATATCAATAAAGTGTAAAATTAAAATAAGTCTTTTATATAAGATATGAAATGTGTTTCACCCAAAATAAAAAAATGGTAATGGATTCTCATCACACTTTATATATTTATGACATAAATTTTATGTTCACCACTTAAATATTTTGTGTGGTGTATCTACTACCCATTGGGTTATATTATATCATAAATCATCTTAACATCATTGTATTTTTATCATTAATTGATTTTTATTCCTCCATGAGGTTTATGATTTCATATATTTCAAAGTGTTATGAGACACTTTGGAATGTTTAAATATATTTTCCTCAACAACAACTCTTATAATATTTAAATCGTATTTCAATTCAAGGAAATTATATTCCCACTATTCAATAAAACCATTCATTTTTTTCCTCAATTTATTAATGATCATTTTAAAGTATTAGTACCATTTTCCAATCATTGGTAGTAAATTTATTTTATAAAATGTTCTAATGAAAGCCCTATTTTTTCACTCTTTAGTCAGAGAACCTGTTTTCTTCAAAAAACCTTGTTTTATAAAAATGTTTTCAAAAACAATATTAATTTATTTAATTAATTTTTACTCTTTTTTCTTTTAAAAGTATTTCCAATGTAATATTATTTTCACTTTATGAACTAGGAATTTTTATAACCATTAACCATGAAAAAGTGTTATTCAACCTCATATGGAAACAATTGATTTACGCACCATCAATTATTTCATAATTCCTTTAAATGTTTAAATAGGTAATCTTTAAGGAAAATGTATTTAAAAGTGATTTTCAATAAAAATATTATTCAAAATTTTTTTCAATGGAAAAAGTATTTTCCTAAAGAATTTTTTAAAATGATATTTTTATTTCAAGTCATCAACAATAACAACCTTAATTTTAACTCCAGTTGGGACTTGTTTTATGTATACAGTCCTATTTATTCTTCTGGATGGTTTTGATTTACATGGATAAGGATAATATTCACATTAACTACATTGATTCATTTTATAGTCCCCTTGAAATATTATATGTTCTATGGTCATTGAACATTTAATTACCCCTAAATTATCAATTTTAATTATCATGGATATTACTATTTCATAAAACATATACATATTTACATATGGTGACTACTTTTAATGTTATCTTATTGTTTCGATGAATATTGGAAAACCTATATTTCTATTCAATATGGATACTTGATAAGGAATATTGTTTATTAGTTATATAAATTCATTGATGTGAATAATAATTTAGACATGAAATTCCAGGCAGAGCCCAGACATTATATACCACCTTGATGAATCGATTTTTTCGCATAGAAAAACATGTTCTGAAAATTAAATGGGTTTTTATTCACAGTTTTTAACTATATGGATAATATATTTTGAATGTATAGTTTCTCATGATTCTAAGACATGATTCCAAAATATTAAGAATTCCCTTTATTGATATTTCAGTTACAATTTGTCCATGATATTGTGCATCGACATATCTATGGATACATTTTATATTATTTTATTAGTTAAATGGAATATGATTCAATTTCTAAACATGAAATATTATTTCTTCACTAACATGTAATTTTAATGGCATGTCTTTATAGTTATTAACCCTACCATATTATTTAATTACTTTCTTCTCATTTATTGACTACATGGTATTGTGTTCTATTATTTAACATGCCTTTATTATTTTTCTCAGTAACTCATTTTTGCTTCCAATATACTTTCCCATCAATAATAATTTGATATCGCCTTTATTATGTTTCGTTCCACAGGAATTCATGAAGTGTATTGTGAAATATATATAATAATTTACTATATTTATTATAGTTATAATAAATTTTGTTTATTTATAATGAAGAAAAACAATTATGTTCTAATTAGTGTATTCATTTTTAATAAATTACTCATGTATGTATCCCGTTTACCTAGACTAATAAACTCTCAAACCCTATGGATTTTATTCATTGTAATCATGAAAATGTATTTAGTGTAAGACACCAACACAAGGCCTTCTGGGGTCAGGTCACTATAGTTGGTATCAAATGATGTTTTATTGAATCTTTTGGGACCAAATTTATGAAAAACTAGTTTAAAAAACATAACTGTATGGTATAATTTGAGGATACATATAGAAGTAAATCCTATAATTTTGTTAAGGTAGATATTATGGGGGTATTCTTTGAAATAATACCATATCTGGATAATAAAAATGAATTTGGTTTTAGCCAAAATGTCCCTAAGAGTAGTAACTATGACAAGTGTCATGGGATGAAATTGAATAAACTAGTACATGATAATGGCCCTTAATATTCTACTTATTTTAATCTCCTAGTTTATATGATTAAGACAATCCAATTTTTCATTACAATCCATTATGAAGATTTTAAATAGATAATGAAATGAATAACCTAAATTAAATATAAGGTACTTTATAATGAAGAAATGTTTTCATGATTTCGAAATTATAGATAAGATATTATGGATAATCATTAGACCAAGGAAGAAACTATGTTAAAATAAAACGGATGAAGTATTTATTTATGGAGGTTTTATTTAAAACCATAGTTAAATGGCTATTTAGTTATTAACCTAATTTTAAATATTTACCTAATATTTATGTTAGAAATTTTGTTAATAGGGTTTTATAAAATGAAAATATATAATTCTAGGGACATCCAATCAAATCTTGTAAGGCCATGGGTCTTGAAAACATGACCGATAGACAATAAGAGTTTCATAATAACCACTATGTCATGCATTGTCCTGTTAATTTCTTCGTTGTTTTTAGTTAAAAAATTTGATTAATTAATGTTAATTATGGAGCATTAGTATCACATTAGAGATTAGTGATTAATCTAGGAATCATATTGGTTTTAGAAGATATTTAAAGAAAATAGATAGAATTTATAATCTTTTATAGGATTTATTATCCCTTAATAGTTTATTTTTGCACGTTAAGAAATACAAATTTCATTATTAATAATTATTTTCTACGAGTAAAGGGATGAGATATAATTTGATTGAAGAACAACTAGATGTTAGGATTATTCATATAAAATTGAAACCTATCAATGAACGATAATTATTTATATTCGTGTTTAATAATATAATTACCCAACATTAAGAAATTGACATAGAAATTAAATTTTGTCATAATGATTTAATTTATATTGAAACAATGGTCTTTTAAATTAGTATAAATTTATGGAATTAAGGTCCTCAAATTTACCCTAGTTATTCAATTGGTTGTGATTAATTCATTAATTCACTTTATATAAATACATACTGATTTCCACCATGTCTGTATATCTACTTTATACTAATGTTATCTTATATCGTGACCACGTTACATGGTAGTCCATGTGACCTTTTTTGCAAAAATTCTATCTTTTATAGACGATGTGTTATGAACCCTTCCCACGATGTTAGACTTTAACATAAGTAAAATAAAATTATCTATCAATAGTATCAATTATAAATAATTAGGATTGTATTAAATTAATGTGGATAGATTGTAACACCAAAAAATCTAATGTAAAACTTTGTATTCCTTATCCTGTATTACATACATCACCAAGCACGCGAGGGAATATAATAGAATGAGAATCTGATATGTATTTAATATTAAAAAAATATTCTATACAAGATATAGATTGTCATGAATGTATCCCCATGTTATATTATTTTTAAAACAACAGAAATCTTCATCAATATCTTGTCTTATAGTCACGAGTTTCTGTTCTCGATAGCATTTGTTACACATCATACCGATTTTGAACAAATAATAATGTATTATAAATTTTTTTAATTTAATATAATATTATTTAACCTAGATGTTATGTTACTATTCATTAATATTAAAAACATTATTATAAAAATTTATTGTACATATATATTATAAATGAATTCTTGGGTTACCAATTAATGAGAAACAAAAATAAGAACCAATTTGATATGAAAAGAAATATTATTAATCTCATTCCTCCAAAGGTGTTTTGTATTAATAAAATTATATTATTACAATTATTTACTGATTTAAATGAAAAATATGTTCCCTGTTAAATATTTTTTAAATATACTACTTTTAGGATTGATATTCATAAGATAATAACAAATTCTATTTTATCCATAAAACCCAATATTTTTATAAAGGCAATTTTATTAATTTTTAATGGTGAACCCATTTTAAAACATAATTTTAAAATTTAATTTATTTAAACATTAATAATAAACTTCATATTTTAATGAAAAATATTAAAATAATTTTGGGGTGAATTTTGGATAATTTTCATAAAGATAAACATTTTTAAGAAATAGTTAATAATACAGAAGTTTAGCTCAAAATTACTTTCTCATATAATTTATTTTTTTGGATAAATTGTACTTTTAATTGGTTTTAAACATTAATTACATAATATTTACCCTAATTAATACAATTTATTTCATTTTAATAAATTTTAGTTTGAAATTGATTATCAAAAACATAGTAGACTCTCTCATGTTTTAACTTTAAAAACCTCAATTGTTGTCTCGCATGTGGGATGAATTTTAAATTATTTTATTCCTGTTATATAATTAGAATGGTTAAAATGAATTAAAATTTTTGAATAAAAATTATTTATAATTTATAATAAGGAAAAATTAGTTTAAAAACAAAAATAGTAGTGAATGTAATTAGAGTTAATTTCAATTATTAAGGTTTAAGTAAGCTTAATAAAAGAATATACATTAAATGTAGAAGGTCAAATGACCTATAAAGATATTTAAACCCCATTTAATGTCCATAATTATTCCATGAACATTCAATTATTTAGTTTTTTTTACTTTAATGTATTTATTTTGGTATGAATATGTGAACACCAAACTCGTTTCCAAACATTCACTATGAGTCCTTATCTTTACCAATAAAAGGCCACCACCTTTCCCACTTCTTGAATTCTATGAAAACAACTAAAATTTTCCAATATATGACCCAATATCATACCAACATCTATCCAATAGTCCAATAAGATATTATTTTATAATAAATCCTTCAAAAAAATTCATTTATTATAAACTAAAAGAAGTCACCTGATTAAGAGATAATGCCTTCTCTCAAAAAATTTAGTTTCATTTTCATAATCCAAACCCCTATACTATTATTATTATTATATCACTAAATAAGAAAATTGGTATCTTAAATATATTATGATGTTGTTTTGTTATTTTTTTGATCAATATTTATACATAAATCTTTCTAACAGGTAACAAACATATTGTTTCTGTGTATGGAGAACTACTACCTTATGAAATGATGATTGTTCATTTTTACCATTACCTAATTTTTTGATTGGCCATTAATATGAAAAATATGTTTATATATGATATATATGATAATTTTCTATACACCTTTAATCATTTTATTACACATACCACTAATACTTTCCATTTTTTGTTAATATGATAACATCAATTAAAGAATTGTGGACTACCTCCCCATAAAGCAATGTGATTGATTCACATTAAATACGGAACATTTAAAGGATAGATTCAATTAAAAATATTTGAAATAAAAACATCAATATGATATTAAATAATTTTTTGACTATTGGAAATATATTATAAGTCATTTTCTTTACGACCCATTCACACAATTAAAAACTGACAACATTATTCGTAGACGTGTGGATTACCGCCTCCTCAACATTAAGTGAATCCATATATGTCACTGAATATATATATATATATATATATATATATAATTAAATAATATATTATTTATTTCATAGTGATAATTATATAAATATATGGTGTTAAATACATTCTTTCCATGACAATCATTGATAAATAAGAATGTTACTCATAGGTGCGTACGACTTACACTCTTCATGATTTCCATGTTGATTCATGTTTCATAACTATATCCAATGATTTTCTAAGTATACTTGATATGTAAATATGTTCATTATTTAATGATTATTACTCTAGATATGTAATATAAAAAAACCTTTGACCACAGTTTGCCTGTCAGAGTTGATTTTGACACATAAACAAAATTTAGTTAAAACAGGTGATGTAAACATAATTTATTAAATAGATATATACAATATATTAATTTGTGAAATAAAATTAATGATAAGAATTAAAAATATTCTCGAAAAAATTATTAAAATAACACGAGTTTATTATAAATGATGTTAAAGTGCATTCATCTAAATAGAAATAGAATGTAAGGGACTCTCATATCACACTTTACATCCCTAATATAAATGTAATGTTCACCACTTACATCATTTTTGTGGGTATATACTACCCCTTTTATTATATTATATCATTAATAATCATAGAATAATGTTATTTTTTAACTTTTTTAATGTTATTCATCCATTATAATTTAGAATTAAAATACTTCAATGTGGTATGAGATAGAATGTTTAAATATTGATTTCCTGAATAAAAAAATTAATAATATTTCAATGGTATTTCCATTCGAGGAAATTATATGATTTTTTTTCAATAAAACCATTAATTTTATATAATATAGTTATTAATGAACTGTTTTTGTATTAATTTTATTTACTATTTGGTACTCAAAATGCATTAGAAAATGTTTGTATAAAAACCCATCATTATTTCTATCTTTAGTTAGATAATGTATTGTCTTCAAAACCATTTTTATAAAAAGGATTGAATAAAATATTTCAAAATGATTTATTAAAGGCATTTTTAGCATTATTTTTTTTAACCAATTTTTTCTACATAATTATATTGTATCATTATGAATAAAGCATTTTCAAACCCTTATATATGAAAAATGAATGCTAGTTTACCTCGTATAAATAGTATGGATTTACATTCAATCATTTATTTGATGTTTTATTTTCATGATTAAAAGGTTATTATTTCAAGAAAGTGTTTTTAAAATTTATTTTCAATTTAAAGTTTTTTCAAAAGATTCTTAAAAAGAAATGGATATTTTCCTCTATAGTTTTTTAAAAGATATTTCTATTTCTATTAATCAAGGAGAAGAACCATTATTATTAATTCAACTAGGATATGTTGTATTAATACCATATTATTTCATAATATGAATGTTTTTTTATTTATTTGTCCAAACATTGTTTTCATGTGGAAATTGTTGATTCATTTATTAGTACCCTTGAAATATTGAATCTTTCATGAACATTGAAAATTAAAAATTTCCTAAATTACTGATTTCATTTATCATATATATTTATATTTCTTATATTCTACACCTCTATACATATGGGGTGTACATTAATAGTTGTCTAATTATTGGTTGAAATATTCATAATTATATATTCATTATTGTATATGGATATTTGATAAGCCATATTCTGTAGCAATTAAATCAATTACTCAATATAAAGAATTATTAAGACAAGCAATGACGGGTGGAGCCTGGTCATCTTGTAGCTCAAAAATGAATTGATAGGTTCTCATGAGACAAAAAAGTGGAACCAATTAAATGGGTTTATAACTATAGATATAAACTATCTGGTTATTTTATTATAATGTGCTCTACATTTTTACCACTACATATTACTTACAAACATACTAATTAGTAATTTATTACAAGGTATTGTGTTATATTATATATAATTCATTCATTATTATTCCTATTGATTCATTTGGGTGTCTGTTATACATTTAGTTCATTGAGTATTTTATCTCTCCATTATTATGTTTCTTTCCTCAGGAATTCAATAAGCATTTTATCAATGATTTATATAGACTAACATTATAGATTATAATCTTTCACAATTTTATTTATTTAGGAAGATGTAAAAAAATTTGTTCTAATTATTGTATTCATTTGTAATACAATAATCATTTATGTATCTATTTTAAAGTTAATAAAAAATTCCTGGTCCTTCGGGATTTCATTCATTGTAATCAAGTATATGAACTTAGTAGAAAGCGATGGCTTTGGGCCTTTTAGGTTCATCTCATAATGAAAATTTACAAAAATTAATTTTTATATTAATTTTTCATACACATTGAAATATTAATTAATATAATTTATGACATATTTATAATTTTTTATGTTTTAAATAATATATTAAATTCTGTTATGATTTTAGTCCTTTAATGTTATCTTCTTAGGTAAAAATTAATTACCACTATAAAACCAATCATTTTAAAATAACATAATATAAAAGTAAATATATTAATGAATATTCAAAACATGTTTCAAAATAAATGGAAGAATATTTTCAACAATACATCACTCAACACATCTTTATTTTCTTCTACAGATCCATGAACTATGTGATGTTGCTCTAACATTATTCAAAAATCAATGGGTATTTAAAAAACTCTCTTTTGTTCATTTATAATAGGGAATAACTTACACCACTTCAGGCAAAACATATCAATTAAAATTTCAACCTAAAACTCCATAATTTATATAATAGAGTATTATTTGGAATTTCTTTTTTCCTTTAAAATCTAATGTGTTTAATAGATTAACTTATAGAAACAATTGAACAAAAAAAATTATTGAAGAATATATAGAAATGATAAAGAATTTATTAAGTTTTGGTTTGAAAATATTTTTTACAAATTTAAAAATATGATTATAAATAATGATCATTTTTAGCATAACTATATTTCTAATAAGAACATCTTATAGTTGAAAATGATTTTTTTTAAATATTTTGATGGAATTTATTATTAAAAACTAATAAAGGTATATTTTATATATAGAAAACTATATTTATTAATGAATAATTTATATAAAATTAATTTTTTTAATGAAAATATTAATAGTAATAGATAAATTATTGAAAATTTATATTATTATAAAAATAGGTTTTTATTATTAATATATAGTTATATTTAAATGTCAAATTGTCAAATTATATAATTTTTACATGACCATGATGATTTTATTTTTAAATATATAATATAAATATTATTAGAAAATAAAAATTCTGGGATTTCATTTAAGTAAATTATTCTTAGTAGAATAGTGATAAAATACCAATTTTCCAAAAAAATTATTCCCAATTTTATAAATCAATAATAATTAAAGAATAACATAAAACATTTTTAACCCCTTGTATATAAAATTTAAATATTACGTAATATTACTTATTTTAAATTATTTTTTTATTTATTGAAAACCTTATTTTGATAGAATTATGTAATATTTTATTATAAATTTTATCAATACTTATACAATCACTATATTTGATGACATTTATAAATTAAATCATGAAAAAAATTCATATTTTTCAACAAAATTTTCATATTATGAAATATGGATACTTTTATTTTCATAATTAAATTATGACTATGTTGTATAATATTAATTACCATGATAAATAAATAGATTCTTATTAATAAAAATAAAGGTTATCAAATAAAATATGTTAAGCCCTACTGAAAAAATATATGTAACGTAATTTTAATTTATAAATATAAATTTATTGACACTCATTAAATTAGTAATAAATAAAAAATATATATGGAAAACATATATTTTTTTAAACATTTTCATTAAAAAATATTTTTTCATATATTAAATTATTTAATTTAAAATATAACTTTTTACCTTGATAATTAGTTTTATATTTGAAATATATTTTTTATGTTATATTATATAGGATTTTGGAAAACATTGTAGTATGGGTTACTAGATATTATTACAAAACATATAGTACTTAGTAAAAAACTAGTAACCATGGTAAAAAGATTTATTAAAATATTAAAACCATTGGTAAAAAACAAAAAATTTGTTTAAAATGTCTCACTAAATTCTAGGTTGGTGATTTATTGACCCATGATCACACAATAATCCATTATTACATAATTTATTTGTCATTCCCCATGGAATAGTGTAATGATATTATGGAAGGGTAATCTGTATTTGCAAAAATATCACTCCTTAAATTATAAAAGGGGTTTATTTAAACAACTTAATTATACCATTACCATTCTAATATCACATTATAATCCACCTTAAAATAACACCAATAAAATTCAATCAATCATCCTTAGGCCTCTATATTATAGATTTTTTCTTAAGGCCATCACATTTATGGAGGTCGCTTAGGGAATATTTAGCCTTAAACTTAAGCACACCATTCCTTGTAACTGTTTCTCCTTGATATTCTACTTCCAACTGAATAATTTCAAGAAAAATATAAATATAATTTATTTTCATCATACTGATATGTTACTATATTATTTTTTAAAAAATTATTTATTCTACTTCTTCCACTAAAGGAAACAAAATTGTCCTTAGTTTGTTTGTGTGAACTAAAACTTCCACAAGGTGACATATTCATTTTTTATAACCACCACCTGTATTCAGTTATAATGATGGTATTGATGAATAAATATAATATAAATAATATGTCTATGATTCATAATTTTTAATTCTTCATATTACTTATTTTTCTCTCAATTGATGAAAAATGGTTACATTAATTGGTACTACATGTAGACTAACACCTCCATGATAATTTTGATCCATTTCTCATCCCCAATGATCTTGCACAAATTTTTAAATATAGTAAATATATAATGAAAATTTATATTAAAAAATAAAAATATATATACACCTTAACGAATTTACAAATATTTTTACGATGATCAATATACATATAAAATTATTCAAAATCTAAACAAAAAACCTCATGTAACTATTGTAGGAAGGAAAACTAGATAAAAATAAATAAAATATGATAACAAATAATCTATGTTAAATAAAATATACATGTATATGTTTCCTATGACGTAATCCAACAGCATTAATTTTAATCTTCATGATTTTTGGTACATGCAGAAAATGGATCAGTAAAAAGTAAATGGCTTCCATTTTAGCCATCCATTATTAAGGAAATAGTTTCTAATATAATATAATGTATCACTTTTATGGTTTGAAAACACAAAAATTATTAATAATATCCAATAATTATTTTATAGATGATAAAATAAATTTTAGTCAAGTTATCACATGTTGTTGGCTACAGTGGATGTCTTCCCACATATATATGTTCCAATTTTATCTCAATCATCGGAATTGAGTTATAATTTTTCTATTTCAATTCATTTTTCATTTCATATTCTTTAGTATAATTATATCTTGAAATTGTTTTATTCAATCCATCCTTATTTATTTGTTTCTTGAATTTTTTAAAATTTAACATTGTTTATTGTAATTCCCATAAACTAAACAAAGGTTCCAAACATTTTCTATAAATTACCTCCTTTAAAATATTAATCTTTTTAAACCAGGGACCAATTTATGTAATATATAATGTGAAATTTATATTTCCACTCTTCACATTTAAAAATAATTTTTTTAATCTCTTTATTATGTAGGATTTTAAAAAATGGGGTTTTTATCATAAAAAGTGGATCATCTATCTAACCCTCATTAATAATCATTTAAAAATTGTCCTTATTTTAAATCAGTTTATGAAATATAATTTTCATGAACTTTTAATATTCCAATATATTTTTTGCTTATGTAAATTCATATTTTAATTTCCTTTCAATTTCAAGGGTTTATATGTTTCTATTTCAAATTTAAATTTCCACTTTTATGTTAAATCACGTTATAGGTAAATACTCAAATATAGAAAATGAATTTAACCATTAATATCACAAAAACACACATTTAATTTATGTAAAAATCTATTAGTTCAATAATTTATTTATTTAAAATATTAATATATAACTATCATAATAAATATCTTTTACTTATTTCAAAAATCATCAACCATGTGGTTAATTTCTATTTTATTTAATACTAGATCATTCTAATGATGTTTTCTTTATGATAACTAAATATAAGATATTTATATATTTTTATTAATATGTTATCATAGATAATAATTTAATTCATTATATATGATCCTAACATTAATACAATGATTGATTCAATTGTACTAGGTTCTAACTCCATTCATCATATAAAATCAACAAATTATTAAGAAAACGAGTAGCTTTAGTGGTGTCTTGAGTGATTTAGAAAAGAAATAGGAAATAAATGTCCCATAATATCAATAGAACATGGTTATAGAACAGTTAGTAATACCCATCTTCCTAATCCATAAATCATATTTGAGTAGGGTTCACAATTTAAAATATCATGCAAGTGGGTACCCGAAATCCATAAGAACCTTGAAAAACGTAATCACATGGCCTCCAAATGTCATTCAAAACCCTGGGGATCCTCATTAATGCATGAAAAAAAGTCCCCTCTAAGATAATGTGTTGTTCATGGTTCGACTGAATTTTTTCCAATTGAGCCACCATTCTCCTCATTAAAGGTGGTGGATTTAACATTTACCCGCAAATTATTAATTAATCTTCACCGTATTTTCTCTCATTCCTCCTCCAGTATCCTTGGTTACAAACAAAGAACAAACAATATTTGAAACGGTAACTATTCTCCAATTTTAGCTCGTATAATGTGACATTTTCCATCAGAAGATGACCCATGTGATTCTATCACTATATTTTTTTGACATAATCTTAGTGATTTTTTTTTCTCATCTACTAAACCCATAAAAACATTTTCTAGAATATTAATATTTCATACATTTATGGTTTTTTTGGTTCGATTCATTGATCTAGTTCTAGTAATAGATTATCTATGAACTTATGGTTGGTGGCTTAAAAGTCATATCCCATATTCAGGATGTTTATTCATTTTTTCGAATGTGTTTTTTCGGTATGATGACCATATTATTCTTTGATATTAAATGATAGATTAGTTGTCTAATTGATGTGTTTGTACTTTCATGAACCTCATTGGATTCGTTGATAATTTTTAGGATGTTCCTATGTCCAACCATGTAGTGTGACACTTCCTTGATCATTAATATTAAACTTTTAAATGATAAATTGATGCTTTTATAAGATTAAAAATTGTGTAAACATTTTTAACATGTTAACCTTGAATAATGTGATGTTTTCTTTATTTTGAATGAGTTTCATGAGTAAAATTTTGTAAATTGAAAATTTTAAAAATTTGTTAAAGAATCACATCAATGAGGTTAGAAGGTTTTTAAGAGGATAAAAATGGTTTTAATTTGTTTCTAATGCTAGAATTGGATTATTATTGTAATTGTAAATTTGTTGAATGCAACGAACCTTATAATTGAGATAAAATGAAATTTAGACCCTTATTACAATTATTTTTTAAAATTTTATTGATGATTTCTTTTTTAAATATGGATAATGGTTGGTGTGATCTTGTACTGATTCTCATATCCCTTGTGTGGGAATGACTATTTCTATAGGATCCTTAGTTAATTAATTTTTCAGAAGATGGACTACTGTACCTAACATTAGGGGTATGTACCTGTAATTCCATATTATAGGTGGGAAGGTCATACATGATGTTCCAAATCATGATTGTAAAAATAGATTGATGTATCTTTTTAAAACCTATAAACATCAAAAATTATATTATTAGTATGGTGGGAAATAATGTTTAGAATCCCAATAGGATATATGTATTGATGCTCCATGAGTGTTTACTTTTTAATTTTTGTCATATTTTTCATATTACTTGCATGGATTAAATCCGGGATGATGTTTATTGAAAAAATATAGAACTAAGAACACATAAATTTAATTTAAATATTTTTAAATAATAAAACATGTTTTACCAAATATTGTATTTTGTTACTGTACTTCTTAAACAAAATTATAAACTAGATAATATTATAGCCACAATTGGTGGTGGCCTACTAAGTTGTAGTCACACTCTTCTTTGTCCGACATTGGGAACCAGAGTAGTCATCATATTTTTTGGTCAAAATGAGGTGAATGAACCAATACTAGATGGATTATATGGTAGCTATGATAGATATTTGATGTTGTGGAAAAGATTTCACCCAATACCCATATCATGTATATGATTAAGTTTATTGTTTTATTTTTCCTTTAGAACAACAAAATTTCATGACATTAAACATTTATTATGATTGTTTTGGTAATTTCTAAGAAAAGGTAGATGGTTATTTTATTATCGGTTAAGTATTATTATTTCATGTTATTAATTTCCATGATTATACTTTCTATTTACTCTAGTAAAGAGGGTATAGTCTCCCCAAATGTTCTACTAGACTCTAACTATTATTCATGATCCTCAAGACTATAGAGAGGGGTAGTTTATGTCCTTTACTGCACCGGATCAGTGCAAAAATTTAATGGAACCTGGGTCAGGGCATTACAACGTGATATCATAATGATTATTTTTTGTGATATTAATTTTTGGGAATATTGGGTAAGTGATTAGGATGTTTTAGAGCATATAATGGATATCTGGAATGGCATTAGGTAACGAATGTTTGGGGGAAACCCATTATCCAAGGGGGAATTATTTTCCTTGACATTTTTCTTGTTATAGTTGGATGTTATTTCACCATAATTAATGCATTTTTTATATGATGTAATTGTTCATTATGGTTTTATTTATGTCTCAGCATGACATATGTTCTACATATGAATACATCAATTTAGTGATACATGATTTTTATGGAATTAAATAAGTTAGGCTGTCACAATAAATCATTCTATATAGGTTTCTGTAAAATACACATGTTTTTTCGTAAATCTAAAAAATTTATGAAAATTGTGACTAATAAAGATATTGAAACAAAATTTTCAAAGTGGTATATAAAGAAATTAAAATGGTTAAAAATTCTGTAGAAATTGAGAGTAATTTTTTTGTATGTGAAATGGTAACAAATAGTATGTAGTAAAAAAAATGTGATTTTGTATGTTTGGAATACCCCCATTTATCATATCCAATGATTAGGGAAGTTGATGATAGTGACAAGGATATGATTATACTCATTAGGGAAGTGTCTAAAGAATGTGGATTTTATAGATATTAGTGATCCATCCATTAGGTAATTTTTGTAAATATATGTTGTCTATTTTGAGACGCTTGTTTATAATTGAATATAGATTTCACATTGATGATGTTTACCAGTTGCAATATAGGAGGAAATCATCGAGAACGCTCCCCATTAGGTGAACCAGAACTCTTATTATTTTAGGTTAAGATTGCAATAGATCAGTTCCATGAGGGATTGTCTCGTTTTATTTAGTCAATTAATACATTCATATGGAAGGTTTTTATAAGTATATATGACCTGAAAAGAGAGTTTCAGCTTTATAAGCCTTAGACATTTTCCAAATATTGTAGACATAGTGTTTCTAGGTTCTTCATTGTGTCTATCCATAAAATTGAGGATGAATTATAAAGTCATCATTATAGTAGAATCAATATGGAATATTATATTTCTTGAGTAGAGAAGAACTCAGTGGGTAATCATTTATGGGATGACAAATTTATAGGAATGGATTGGAAATAATTCCATATTGTTTTATTAGAGCTACATTACCCCCTGACCTTAAGGAAAAAGAATAATGAAGTTTTCATGAAACCGATATAGGGTATTATGAAATTGATGGATAATATTTTCCACTTCACAAAAATGCAACATTTTTCTATAATGCTGATAGGAGGCGAGGAAACTATGTGTATACATTTCCAAGATGTAGATAGATGTGAGATCAAGTCTCAAGTAAATATATTTTTTTTAAAGATTTTTATTGAGGTATTGGATGTGGATCACTTTTATGAGTGTAACATTAATGATGATTTTCATGGTGGTTCAATGGTTTCAATTGGGAAATACAGTGGTTTTTTATGATACTAGAATAGATATTATGATAAACATCATCAGAGTGGTGGAGGAAAGAGTGGCCAATAGATAAGATCCACCTTTTTGGGATGTTGTTTTTTTCATCTTTATTCAATGTCGATGACCTGGTCACATACAAGGTTAGTTTACTAACCACATGATTATTTATATTCATAACGTCATATGGGACATATATAGAGGTTATGTAGAAATCATTGATATGTAGGTCTTGATGGAGGACCTAGGTCGATTATAGGAATTAAAAGGTTCTATTCTACCCATTACTAGTTAGGAAGTATGTCTTCCATGGGATATAATAGTCATATATGATGGAAAAGATCATTAGGAAATGTGAGTCAAAATTAATAGGGTAGTCCAACCTTGAAGACTCATAAAGAAGAATATGGTAAAATGTTAGGCTACATTCATGTAGTTTTGTCTACACATATTAATGGTAATGAAAGGGTGTCGATAGTTCAGGGTATGATTCAATCAGATTCTATTAATGATATTTTTGAATTGATATATTTCCCTCACATTCTTTTATGTATTCCTATTATATAATATGTTTATTTCTAGTATTGGAGAATATATTTGGGGTTATGCTGATCGACACGTAGGTGGTGGTGAGATCAGATGATATCTATCAGTGTAATAAGTTTTCCCCGGTGTTTGGTGGGTAAAAACACAAACATTACTAACATGTGTCAATAATGACATGTTTTGACCTAATCTTGACTATGGACAAGTTGTTTACATACCAGGACCACATTTATTGTTATCATAGAAGTGTGATTATCATTCCTCCTAAGGGTGACATGTTCATTCATTATGGGGAATGAAATTTATAGGCATGATGTGTAGGGAAAAGTCATTGTAATTTTCATAATATTTTCTAGTGGGGTCTTTATCATGACTCCACATGCCGTCCTCCAATAACCAGGTGATGGTTACTAGCATTGATTAGGCATGTCACTAACATGGAAGACATTGCCTATGTAAATATACACACACACACATATAAATCTCTAACCATCCAAGATGATTAAATGTAAAAACATCATAACAAACAATGAATAAATACATCTATATCCTAGAAAAAAAATTACGATAGCATGTCATGAATGTTAACATGGTCAAATAGACCCCCCCCCCCACAATCATGTATGAAACACAATTCCTACCAAAAGTTATAGATAATGGAATTACTTTATGAAACCTATAAGAACACAACTCGGTCTTCCCAGTATTAGTAAGAACCATCTTGTCCTAGTTACCCTAGGAATCCATAATATAGTTGATCATATTTATAAGACATGACACATGTGGGGAATTACTATGTAGCGGTGAGTATAAAAAGACATAGGAGGACACCCCAAAACCACACAGAATATAAAAAGAGAAATACATTCATCTCCATGATGGTATATGTCTATAGCATATATAAATATAATATCCAAGTATACTCAATCCAGGACACACCTTCTAGATGTATGTCATAACCATAGTATAATAACCTAGAATTCAAGAATAACGATACCACAAATTATTCATCAAAGAGTAAACACTTTTGAGTTCAATGACAATAATGAATATCTCTTGAGAGGTACTACTCATCAGGACTCTTCATGAAAAATTTGGAATGATGGATCCGAAGATAATATGATACACATATGAGGATAACATTCAAGTCCATGGGGTGATACTAGAAAACACATTATCTGGAATCACCGGAGTATGTAGTGTATCCACTCTTGCATGGTTCTTGTCAACTTTATACTAATAAATCCACCATGGGAATGAGGAGTAATAGGGGGCCTCACTCTGGTCCACTTGTATAGATTACATCGACTCTATCAAGAGACTACTACTGAAGAGAACATATTCCTATGAGTTATAATCGATTCATATATACCTTTTAGTAATGAAAAAGGGGACATCATAATGAAACTTGTACAAGATATGAATGAAAATAGATTAATTCCATGTGGAATGGAGTGCACACCATGTCCCTAGACCATTGGGTTTGATTGTTTAAATGACTCGTGTCGTCCAAATTGTGCCTATCTAGATGAAATGAATATTGTGTGTACAAGGGTCCCACATGTGGTACATGTATCCAATGTCCCACCGATGTACCATAGCCCTATGACAGTACATATTATCAACCCATTTATCCATGTTCATGTTCTAGTACATGGTGTCATGTGGGGGAGTACACAACTTTTTGGAAACTCGTGTACTTTATCCCATGTCCTTATACATTACTGGGTACGCATTGGGTCATCCAAGGTGACTAAACTTAGTGTAGTCCAGGACTACAGACCATGTGTATCATGTTTTTTCCAGGACCCTTTTTCATTATCCTGCTCTCCATAATTGATCATCTGGCTTTTGTTCCTTTGATCGAGATGCTATGAAAATCGATTTCTAACCTCATATATCCATGAAATCATCTAATCAATGAGATTTGGGGCTTCTATACAATAAGGAAAAAATATCATTGACATCCATTATTATTCTCCAATAAATGTGGAATTGACACTGACCATCACTTGATCCACTGTTGTAACCATCGTGTCACCTTCATCATGTTGTACCAATTCTGGATCTACTATTTCAGATCATTGCACCAAGAATCAGTTGTGTAATTATTGATCTTTCAAATAATCATTGAACCATAGGTAAAATAAGAATAATTCAATGAATAATGGTGAATCGATGGAGAAAAAAACAAATCTAATGATGAGTAACTAACCGAGATTGATATTAGTATCAATCTCAGTTTTTTATCATGAGAACAATAAAAAATTAAATTAGTAACACAAAAAATTACCCGGATAAACCCTTCAAATAAACCCAACCCACATAACGATCGATCTATGATCCAATATATACATTTATTACCCCACCATCATTGTCAAAGTCATTAACGTGTTATAAAAATTTTGTATCATGCACCGTACAAGAATTTGGAATGCACGTGAACAAAGAATGATCATTGCATCATTTTTGTAGGCAAGATCTGTCAAATATGATGTTCCATCGATTGATTGATCTATGATCTTTAATCATTATCTTAATAGGGCTATCTAATTTTCTCACTTGTTTTCCTTTTACATCTCTAGGATTTTGTGTCTATCCATGGATTTCCAAAATAATTATCTATTTAATTATGAAAGATGGGTTGGATCAAAAAATGTAATAAATTAATATGTTCGATTATTTTACTTATTTCTATGCCCACTTTGACCTTTTCACAAATGACCCACAATAAAATAATTTATTTCACATCTACTATAAAACCCTCCTTCTTAGTTCAATATTTCCCTTAGATTTATTACCCAGAAATCACTTAAAAGTTAGTATACATTTTTATGAAACTCACATGTGTGTGATATTTAATATATTTTATATATTTCAAAAATTTATTATATGAATAAAGGTCCTCACAACAACCTGATTTCTCAGAACCATGTCCCAAATATAATCAATATAATAATTAATAATAAAAATCAAAATAACTGATACATTAATATCTCCCAACCTTTGGCCATAATGTTCCAAAATGAAAAAATAAGGGCAACTAAAAAATATGGGGGTGCTGAGAAAATATATGATACATTTACTCCCATGTTCTCTCATAGATATTCTCATGCTACCATCAGACACAAAACAATTTAATCGATATCCCTTAGAGGATATTGTCATTTTGATCCTCGATCTCTATAGGTTTTCAGCAATGGTGTCTCCCTCATCGAAGTCTAGATTACCCCATTTGATAAAGTGTGATGGGTGATGAATGTACATCATTGGGTGTGACCCATGGAAGATTTCATGAACCTATTCTATCTATAGAGGTAGAGCGAATAAATACACCACCTTTCCAAATCAATGTTGTATCTAAAAAGGGCCAATGAATCTAGGATATATATTTCATTCCCAATCTAATATCCACAATCCACATTAATGAGAAACCCTTATGAACACTTGTTTCCATTCCTTCATATCTGAAGGTGTATATAGGATGTCATCATATGACATCTGAATAATTTCTGTTTTCTTTATCTACTTATAGATGTTCTACACCTTCTCTTTTGTAGTTAATTCCATCTTTGATCCCTTGAGTGCTGAGTCTCCTGGTTTAGACCAACTATGGGGTGAAAAATAGTGTTACACTGACAATCCCTAGAACGGTTTCATAAAAATGGTTGAATGGTATCTATTATTTTATAAAAATACAACCAATGGTATGTGATACTCCCAACTACATCCAATGTCCTCCATGAAATCCCACTTAATTTTTTCCATAACATGAATGGTCTGCTCATTCTGGCCATCAGTTTCTGCATGGAAGATTGGGCTTAAGAATAACAAAGCCCAAAATTCCTTGGGTAATACCATGAAAAACCTATATGTAATGTGAAAATCACAATTAGAAACTATTATTCATGCATATACATGGATATAAAGAACTTTCTAAACATAGAGGTTCTTGAGGCTCTCCATTGAACTCTTATGTCAAATATATAGGAAGTGGGCTGACATTGTGAGTCAGTCTATTATCACCTTGATAGAATCATGTCCCCTATATTTATGTGGTATTCCATTCACGATGTTCATAGATAACCCATCCCACTTCAATTTTGGAACCTCAAGGGGTTGGGTCAATCCCAATAAAACATGGTGATAATCTTTCACTTGATGAAAAGTATGTAATCAAGAGACAAAATCGTTAACTCCATTCTTCATCCATAGACACCAAATATTGTATCATAGGTCATGAAAATCTTTTCCACACCTAGATGTACCAAAAATTGAGATATGTGATACTCTCTCAGAACCTCCTTTCATAACACCACTCGTAAGATGTGCATCCTATGGAAAGAAGTATATGATCCCAAACTTTATAAAATCAACAAAGAGTATTCCATGTTGATATATGAGCATGTAGGGTATCGTAGTCAGTATCCCTTAGTTGTGACTCCCTAACAAACTATTGGATTGGATGGGTACCAACCATTTACTAGAGGTAAGTTGATTCATCTCTATGTACAAAGGATAACTACAAGGAGTAAAACCACACTAACCACTCATTATGAAACTATAAACTATATATCATACGTTGAGAATGTAATATCATGTTCCCCTACACATGAGTGTAGCTAACTTCAATGTCATAATAAGGGTGGAACTCTTTCCATCACCACTTCCAAAAGTTATGATATTTCTGTGAGACGATATACTTGGGACTATTGTGATCAAAGTAAATGGTAAACTACATATCCATAAGGTAGTTTCACTACATCATCAAAGTGAATACTACCAACAATAACTAAAGATCCTGTTTCATGCATTTTTTCTCATTTTCTATCAACTATCATGGGCCATAGTCCATCAAAATGTGCCTATACATCATAACACAACCAATCCTTGTTTACGAACCATCACAAAAAATATGTACTCACCATCGTCATTTATAAATCCCACGATGAGATAACTCCTCAAAAATTGCCTCAAATACAAAAAATACTACCATAACTTCTCTGTCTAGGTGAAATACATCCCCTTTCATGTCAGACCTGTCATGGGTTGTGATACCCAATAAAAATTATTTATAAATATCTCGTAATATCCTTCCTATAAAAGGATGAACTACACCTCTATTAAGCCATTAGGTGGATCCCAAGAAAACATTTCCTTGACTGTGGTGTAGACTACTACCTATCCATCCACTAAGATAACATGTCTTAGATAGTGGACCTCCTGAGTCAACAAGTAGAACATTGAGAGCCTTCCAAATATATATTTCTCTTGAAGTGCATCCAGCACTATCCCAAAGGGTCTATATTTCTTCTCCTCATATTTCGAAAATAGAAGGATATCCTCGATGAAGAAGAGAAATATATTGTTTAATAAATGATGGAATATCTTTTTCTTGGGCCCCATTAACACTACTAGGGTGTTAATTACAGAAAAGGTAATTACTGTGTACTCAAAGTGACTAAAGCGACATTAAAATTCCATATTTGGTATATACTTTTCCCACACTCATAGCCAGTAAGAGCCTAAGAAAAGATCAAAAATTGAGAACTATAATGGCCCTATCAATTGATCAAATAGTTTATTGATCCTCAGTTGTGGATACATGTTATTCATAGTCCCCTGGTTCAAACATGGGTAGTAAACCCATTACCTCAGTCTCTATTTTTTCTTCTCTGAAAACAAAACTTGGGATTACTATGGTGAAACACTTAGCCTCATGAATCCCTTTCTCTACAAGTCCTCCAATTGGACCATCATATCATGATTCTCTAAAGGAGACATATGATATACATGCACAAATATCAGTGTCATCCTGGGGTGTATATCAGTGTAGAAATACAATTATTGGCAGGGAGGTAAACATGGGGCATTATCTGGAAAGACATTCTTGTACTCCACCACCACTATAGGAAAGTGAAATATTATATCATCTTTTACACCAAGGGTCATTCTAGACAAAAAATTAGTGATTGACTACAACATGATATTCCTTAGTCCATCTTGCTCTAACAATGTTCCCTTTCACTAAGAAAGGATATCCTAGTTCCATCACAATAGACACTCTTCAATATTTACCTAAAATAGTCAATCTAAGCATGGAATATTGATAACCAGTCTATACCATGAATTTCATCATATGGTCTTGACGTTACTACCAAGAGGTTTAAACCAAAACACTCACCACTGACTGTCAGGTCACACTATCGTTATAGTTACTCGGTGACTGAGACTTCACTAGTAAATGTCTCCAAGCATAAGGGTTGAGCAAACTCTACAAACAGAATCTCTATGCATCCAAAAATATATTTGGAATGAACGAACTTACTAGAACCTATGTATAACAGTACTACAATTAAAGGAGATACTACAAATATCATACATCTAAAAATTCATAGATTCCATATTTCATATGCCTCAGCTACCTACACTTGTCCCCACCCTTGTCCCCCATCGATCTGAGCCAGGCATGGACTCACTGGTGGTGGTGGTGGTAACATGTAGAAGCCTACACAACCTCCTTATAATCTCCCAGATCATCTCCAATGTCCGAAAGCTACTAAACATTCTAATCCTGATAATTTCTATAACATAGTGGTCCATATATGGTTTCTATATCATTAGTATAATGTGTTATACACTCTCATGTGAATTTTCCCCAACATTCACATGAGTAGCACCACCCCTATCTCATGAGACCAAACCCAACCAATGATCCTTATTACACTAATAGTATATTTTAATATCTCTTTTGGAAAAATCTCCAATGTCTAGTTCATTGAGAATGAGGTTTTATCCCTTATTCCTAGGTCTATGCTCATTTATTCCAACTGTAGTCAACCATTGGTAGTTATTTCCGCACCATGAAACTCTTCATCACCAAATAAAACTCTTTAACCCCACTCTATATAATAATTCCTAGATAAACAATATTGGATCACATGTATTTATGTAGACACCACATGATGGCTCGAGGATTTCAGTACTAATCTCAAACTATATCCATTGAGTTCTGGGAAAGGTTGGTAAACCTTGATGAATTCTATGATATTGTCATGATTCCATGATAGTGGATCAGGATCACCTTGATTTGAATAACTCTCAATGTATCTGTTGAGAAATAATATATGAAGAGACACTTTATCTCTATTCAAAGATGATATGTCTCTTCGTAATACAAGGTATATAAACTACACCACCATCATTCTAAGCCTTGATGATGGATCAGTGTGAGGAAAACCCTCAGATCAATTGGTGTCATGAATATATGGAATGCATGGTTAACTACCTATTACCAGTCCTCAGCTACATGTGGGTTAGGCTCACCTAAATACTTGAGGAGTCTCTGTCACTGAAAATCGTAAAACGCGTTCATCCTGTGATCCCCATTAGCTCTTACTATGGGTACCATGAGATCCTCTATAGGTGGTCGTATGGTTGATACCCCACATTGAGGCCACATCTTAAAAACATGACCATTTATCAACAAATCATCACTAATAGGTTCATCCACACAACCGTCATGATGAATTGAAGATGGTATATGTCACCGAGTCATCATAAAAAGAAATAATATGTACCATGGCGAATAATTATATCTGGAGAGATGAATCAAAAATTAAATAGAATCACAACCCATTCCTATATAAATCATGTACACATGTTCCCTATAATTGATGTTTTCATGTACTGAGTCTAAAAGTATGTTATCAGAGTCCTAGTGTTTAGATAAATTGGTCGTCGTACCAATATAAGAGTCCTTGGCATGAATGCCTAACTTGAAAAAATTAATACACTATCACTAACCCATTCTTATATACACCTAGTATGAAAGTAAAAATGGCCCTATGATACAACTCTGTCAGGACCCATGCTAGGGGGAATTTTACAACTCCCAAAGCCCGTATCTTTGATGCCATGGGAAGGTGAGTGTTACCGAGATATAATATCAAAAGCATGGGAGGTATTTCCAATGTACGGGTACACACACTCACATATCCATGAAAAAAATATAATAATTAAAAACAACATAACAAAAAAGTAATGAATACATCTAAATCCTAAAAATATAGTAAAAAAGGAAGCAATGAATATATATAGGGGAAAACAATACCCACACAAATAATTAGGTAACAAAAGTCTGACCATAATGTATTTGTACTGGTATAACTATCTAAATTCTGTAGGAACATCCCTCGGTCTATCTGGTCTCACTAAGAACCATATCATCCATTTTCACCTAATACATCATCAAATGTTTGATCATCTACATATGACAAGAATGTTGTGGGAAAATCCAGTGTAGAATTGAGTATAATGATACTCAGTATGACACCCTGAAACCACAAATCATAAAACAAGGGAAATATAGTCATCTCAACACAGGTATATGTCTATAACACATATGATAAGAATATATAGATACACTCAATCAAAGACAAAAAATGATGAGGTAAGTCAGAACCATTATATAACAACATCAGTTTCAAAGATAAATATTTAACATAGAACCCTTCATGGAATACACACTCTTGGGTCTGATAAAAAATATGACGTCTATCTGAGACATTTTTCTTGTTGGGTATCTTCATGAGAAAGATACAATGATTTATTTGAAGGGAATAAGATACATATATGTGGATAAAATTTTATTCTATGGGGTGATACAACCAAACTCAATCTCAATAACATGAACTAAGTAGAGGATTATTTTATAGGTAGTGTTGGTCTCAAGCATACCAAAAACTCCACCAAGTGAATGAAGTGGAATATAGGGTTAAATTCCAATACAATTAGAGGGATTCAAATTAAACTATCATAAAATGTCTCACAAAATGGATAATATTTCAAAGAGTAGGAAATTATTCATAACTAACTTTTGGTAAATTATAATGGGAATGAATGCTAATGAAACATGTTCATGATATATATGAAAAAAGAGTCATTCCATATGGAATAGATAATGAAACATTTATAGTGGTTATATGTCGTGTCCCATGACCCCATGTTTTTTCCTTGAAAACATCATGAGTCCTCAAAACCATGTCTATGTAGAATGATGTTACATCATGTGTAGAGGGTTCACTAATCATGTCCTTATATTCAGGGTCCCCCCAATGTACCCCTGCCATGATTTAGTACACAGTTTCATCAGGTGTATCCATTCCCATGTACCAGTAAATAGATTAGCCCATGTACATGGTCCAGACCATGCCATGTTGGGGGGTAAATATAGTGTAGAAAACCCATTTACACCACCTTCATGTCCATAAACATTACTAACTATACACCAAGTCCTCTAATGGGACTACATGCCATTTATTCATGGACTTCACTACATATTTAACTATTTTTTTAGAACCCTTCCCCTCCTCTTCCTCACAATGGTTGATCCTCTAACTACCATTCTATAGACCTCCGTGTCCTGAAACATGAGATTCGGCCTCATCCAGCCATGAGATCATTGAATTGAGGAGATTCAAGACATCGATCTTCATAGAAAACAAGATCATCATTATTTCCCATTACACGCTGTTTTATGTGAAATTTTCACTAAAAATCATTTAACCCACTTCCTCAACAACAACATCACCTATGTCGGGTCATACTAATTTCGGTTCTACAGTTTCAGATCATTTCACCAAAAAGTGGATGTGCAACCCTCGAATGTTCAATAAAATGTTGAACCATTGGGATAATATGTAGAACATAATAAACAATAGTGAATTAGGGTAAGAAATTAACAAATCCAAACAAGTGGAAAGAACCCAGATTTGTTTTTCTATCAATATTAGTTCATTTATATTAGAATAAAGAATGAATTAAATCAGTAATCATGAATAAATATCCTGATAAACCATAAAAATAAACAAATCACACATATCAATTGATTTTTTAGATAACATATTCACTAATTGGTCAAAATTCGACATAAAAATCAACAACGGGGAATAAAAAAGATTAAATAGAGGAATTAAATAGATTCTGATTTCATGAAGATGATGAACAATAGCTTCATCATTATCATTGCAAAGATACATTGAATCTGTGGTTGTGTCGATTGATCAATCCTCAATCTATCAATATTCTGCTAAGAAGGTTCTCAAAATCTCTCTATAGTTATCTTCTGGCATCTTGACGTATATGTGTCTAACCATGGATTTCAAACATAATGATCAATTTAAAATTTAAATAGTCAGTGTGTCAAAAAAATAAATAAAATTACATTATTCATTTATTGTATTCATTTTCTTCCTCATAGTGACTTTAAAAAATTAACCATAATGGAAAATATAAAGAAACTCCTAGGATAAAACATATATTCTGAGTTCAAATGTGGCCATGAATTTTTGTTCCGATCACCTATATAGATGTTATTAAAATTTTCAAAAAAACCTCACACACATGCTATTTAATATATTTCAAAAAATTATTCTTAGAACTCCAAATAATGGAATTACAAAAAAACTCATCTCATAATATCAGAAGAAATCCATTTAATATTTCAATACAATATATAGAATATATGAGAAATTACATTTCAGATATCATAGGTCAAGTGTAAAGGGTTATGTTAAATGATGGGGGAGGGGATAATGATGTGTTCCCTCCGATTTAGAAAACTTCTTGGAAAAGTTTAATGAGAATTTTAAGGGGTACCAGATAAGATAGAGGTTTATTTCTTGATTTACATGATGAAATGTGATGAGGTTGTTTCTATTCAACTTATAGAATAAGAATCATAATACCACTAGGATATTTGGACATATCTAGAGGTCTTAGATAGAAAATGTATTATCCATCAATGTATATCACATTGGGGATCGACAAGTATGTTCTCTAATAAAGAATACAGAATGTTATGTATATATATTGTTTATCGTATGTTGAACCAGATATTGGATAAGAATTGATTTCTACATCTGTATGTTTAAAATATTTCTAACTTTTTGAATTTTGACTTCATGTTCTCTATTATTGATTTTAGGATGTGATATTATCACTTTGTAGTGACACTTTCTAATATACAATAGACCACATTAAAAAGCTTGTATGTATTATGTTCAGTGTCTTTTGTTTCCTTTTGGGAAGATTAACAAGAAAACTATTTTTTTGGATTTTATGAACTAAATCATCCTCATGTATGTGGACTAGTTTTTATTGTTTTAAAAAATTGAATTTTTTAGTATTTTTTTATGTGAAAATCATTACATGAAACATGACATCATCAC
This sequence comes from Viscum album, assembly GCA_963277665.1. Classification (NCBI taxonomy): domain Eukaryota; kingdom Viridiplantae; phylum Streptophyta; class Magnoliopsida; order Santalales; family Viscaceae; genus Viscum; species Viscum album. Next base: position 1,310,560,909 of record OY728126.1, on the reverse strand, counting down.
GAGTACTCTTACAGAGATATATATATAAGAAATGTTATATAAGTATTACATTTTGTTCAACGATATACATTTATTGGGTCACAAAATCACATAGGAAGGTGTTTCAATGAACCCATATATGGTACAAGACGTTTTACAATTTGATATTGCTAATATATTTATTTATATTCAATGCTCCTTAGGCATAGCGGGTTACTATAAAGGATTATTAAAGAAATTTCTCATGTGAAAATGATAATATTCTTGTTGACCATAATTATTATAAGGTTTGAGTTGTATATATCATGTGAAAATTGTGTTTAGGAGATGAAAACCAATTTGACCACATGAATAGTTTTTATTTTACCTGACCTGAGAAATGAGTTAATTTTGTTCTTGGTGCATAATACATTGGGATTGTGGATATGTTTATTGAACTATACGATGTCATGGAATACAGATCTTGATAGTTTATTCCACATGAATGTAACTACCCTACTTATACTCATTATTTAGATGCATTGGTTTATGAAAATATTGTTTTTGTGAGACAATATCTTAGTAATAGATTAATAATGTATACTGATCACAAAAGTATTAAGTACACCTTACATGTGTGTGATTTTAATTTCATCTGTAGTAGTGGTTTGATTATATATAATATTTTCAAATTGATATCACTTTTAAAATTGTTAATAGAAAAAAAATTTCATATTGATTGAGTCAGAAGTCAAATACACAGGTTATTTTGGAGTCTTTTTCTGAGTATATAAGGATGGATTTGTTTCTTGACATGAATATAATTTCTATAGAGGAACATGAGATGATTAAACCCATTTCCCAGTTTGTGTATCCCTCTATTATAAACCATGTAAAGATGATGATGTTTTAGGATTCTAAATTTTTATATTTGGGATGCATTTTTTAAGGTGGTGAGATACATACTGATTATACTATTATTGAGGATGAGGTTGCCCAAATTCCTTATCGTGTTGTCATCCCCAAATGTGTTAAAGATGAACTGATGATTGAGATTCATACTTCATGGTGGGAGTTGCACAATAGATTTAACCAAATTTATAATGAAATTCATAGAGAGTATTGGATTCCTAGAATCAAATGGTAGATTTCATGTGTTTTTACATGATGATATACTAATCTTTAGGTGAAGGCCAAGAATCAATGACCTTATATATTTTTAAACCCATTTTCCATTCCATATTATAAGTGGTATGATATTACCCTATATATTGTAATGGTTTTTATGATGATTACTCATATTTAAAATATAAAATAAGTTAATATTGATCAAATATAAATGTGTTCACATTTCATCCTGATACAAAGGACTATCAGTATCTACTAGTTATGTATGTTGTTTTTTGGTAGTAGTTAGTTCTCATGGGGTGTCTTTGTGAATTGTTTCAAATCATGTACCAAATTTTACGATAAGAATCTCGAATTGGTTTCATAAGGCTCAATTTACAATGGTACTTTTGGGGGTATATTCTCCACAAATTATAGACTGGGAATATGAATGTATTATAAATGTACAAGAGAACATTTTGAGGGAATGTGTCATATAAATTGGTGTATTTTGAGAGAAATAGGTACCACCCATTGAGTTCATTAATATTTATAGTTATGAGGAATCAATCCATATGGACCCATTAGTGGTGCACTATAGTAGGATATACAAATATCCCTTATGTTGAATAGAACTAGGGAATCCGAGTTTTTTGTATCAAGTCTCATATAAGAGACATCCAGGGAGGGTTAAATGATTCATGAGAAAATTGATACAATCTATATTATATATAATTCATACACTCGTTGATGTATTCAATCTATTCTAGTTATCATTGATGATTATTTGTTCTTTCTGGTGACACTCATATTAGATTATAATAAGATTCAAATTAATGATTGATAGTGACCATATATCTTTGGTCACTTTATATTGTCGAGAGGATCAGATCAATCATATAAATATTTAATCATATAAAGTGTAATTGTGTTATGAACGATGTCTTTCATGTGTTTCAATTTAGGAAATATCACCCCGATCTATATCATGGGATTGATGTTTCTGAGGTTGATCATGAGGTTGATTCATCTTTTGTTGGGAACCAACATCATATTATGGATCAATACACGAACAATTTTTCAGATGAGACAATGTCATGGATCAGTTTCCTACGTCAAAATGGTGTAATTGAGGAGGAGACATGGGGGGGATATTTAGGATTAGTGGCGCGATATTTTTACTATAGTGTCTTAGCGATGTTCGGTAGTGAAACTCAAGGAAGAACTATTATAATCTTAGGAGTTTGTAAGAGCCCAAAATTTTTATGAGGTAGTTTTATTTAAATTGTTGCATATCTTTTTTTTATAAATTTCATCGACATAATATGAGGTGATTTTTAATTATTACGGGGGTCAGGACATTATATACGAAAAAATGCCATATTTTTCATGTAACATGTTTGGCATTCAATTAATACTTACCATGCTTCAAAACCATAACACCTTTAGGGGGAGGGGGAAATGATCAAAAAACAATCAGTGGTGCAATTAGAAATGTTATGGTTCATGATGATCAATAAAACATATCATCTATAATGTTTGTAAATCGGTGTGGTTGATTTGGATGAGGCCCACTCGAATATAGAGGGTGTCACATGGTCGGTCCATGGTTTAACCAACTATGCCACCAAACCTTGAGTCATTAAATGTGGGATATATTACCTCCCCAACCATTTTTTACTAATTAGTACATTATTTTCCTCCCATTTCCTCTAAAAACAACTATTAATATGAAACCTAATGTCTAATGGTTCCCAATGATTACTCTAATTTGATTATTGGTTTTTTAAAGTACCATTGTTCATGATTTTCTGCATCAAGTGTGTCTAAAACTCCTAATTATTTTTTATTATTAGATTATATTGGTTGAATTTTTTCTCCTCTTTTGAATCCCTAAGCCATTTTTTAGTATATTTATAGATAATTCATTAATGGTTGAATTTCTTTGAATCCTGGTCAGTGTTTATGATATCTATTTTCTATGAACATGAGGATGGCGGTGTATAATTTATATCCCATATTCCTAATTTTTATTCATGTTTCAGTGGATTTTATATTGATTAATTACTCTAATAATTCCATTAATTGGTGGGAAATGAAAAATTGGGTGTCTAAATGTTGTGTTAGACCACTCACATACCTTTTTGAATCTGTTGATGAAGGGTATACTATGCCTATGACAAACCATGGGGCGTTCCATTTACGTGAACATTTAAATTGAATTATTTCATGATTAATTTGATGGTTTGTTATATTTACCCAAATAGAACTATGTTTATTATTATAGCCATGAATAAAGGGTTGTTAGGATTATCTTGAATGTGTTTCTTGAGTAGTGGTTGGTAAATGAATAAATATGGTAAATGGTTAAAGATTCATGTTTATGTGATTTTTTAGTTATATAGGGTAAAAGTAATTTTATTGTTCATAAAATGGTGAAATATGATTTTAATGGGAATTCAAGACATTTTGAATGTAATGAACAATATAATTGTTGTTGAATAATATGGAACACCCCTATGTTAATTTCTGGTAAAAGATTAATGTATGATGACCTCTATAAATGTGACTATTATATGGTGGGGTGTTGTACTATTTCTACTCTCCCTTAGTAAGTATATACTAACTATTCAACAACCCCAATACACCTTATTTTTTGATGTATGTACTGATTCCCCTAACTCTAAAGGGAAAGAACATAGACTTCCATAATGTGTATGGGATGACCATACACGATGATTCAAATAGTAGTTGGATACAGGGACTGATGTTCTTGTTTTACAACATGTGAACAACAAAAATATATAGGTGGGATGTTCAAGCATTAAATTATAATTAACAAATAGGTACATGGAAAAATTTTCCTTATATTCTGAATTAGAAGCATTTTTATATATGGTCAAGATGAAAAAAATGGGATGAACCAGGATTGGTATTTATAGGTATCACTTGTATCTAAGACTAAATATTTTTTATTTTAATATTATCGAATATTGAAAATTGTTTTAAATAATTTTGTTATTATTTTACTTCTATAGGCATTATTATAGATTTTATATTTTTATATAATACTTTGGTGGTGTCCTACTAGGTTTTACCCACACCCTACTCATGTCATCATTGCGTAGATGATATTACTCCATGGTTGTAGTTCAGGATTAGAAAAAATGCATGATGTTAGATGAATAGTATAGGACTCGTGTTGGAACTTGGATGAGGGGATAGAACTGCATATCGGAACCCTCATTGGGGATTTTTTATACCGTATAATTTTAGTTTTCCATTAGAAAATTATGGTATTTTGAAAAGGATCATTAAATAATTTTATTTTTTATACATATATAGATATAAGAGATTAGTATGTGATTCTATTTTAGGTATAATTAACATTTCAAGTTGAAGTTGATCTTTACGACATTTAACATTTACTTAGGTAAAGAGGTTATACTCTCAACACATGTTCTACTAGAACATAGCTTCTAGTTGGAATCCACTGTCACAAGACAGGGCTCACATGATACCCTATATAGAATTGGATTGTAGAATAAATTTAGTGGAAGCCCATTGAGGGTTTTACAACTTATAATATTAGAAATTTGTATTATATATCATTCTTTTATTCTCTGATATAACATTATGAAACACTATTATTTATTATTGTTTTAATTTTTCATATTTTTTATTTCAATTTATTTTTCAAATATCACATTATTATTCAGTCATATAATATAATGTTTCAGGTCGGTGAGGAATTATATTTTCACTCAATACATTTAGTAAGAATTTATATATCATGAGATCTTGTGTATGAGGTTGGGGAGTGAACACAATCCACCCTAATAATTTGTATAATATGATTATTTAAATGGGGATTTAACCCATTCCATGTTAAAAATTTCAAACATGTTAATGGGAATGGGATGTGAACTCAATCCAGCATGATAATTTTTCCCCAATGTTTTTTTGAATTTGGATTAAACCGAACACACTGTGGAAATTTATCACTATATTTACTGGATTGTGGAGTGATTCCAATCGACCTAGACACATGATCAACTAGGATAGTTTTTGTAGTGATCCCTGGGAAAAACTTATGTTGCTATGTTTAGGATTTTTTCTATATTTATAATTCAATTATATTATGATTTCATTTCGTTATTCCATATTTATATTCTTATCCCACTCTTTTATGTCAAAAAACAATCATTTCAATTTACATTACAAGTATTTCCATAATAATTGTTTGATTGACCATGCAACCCACTGTAGTTTTTAAAATGAAATTTTTCCCTACTCGTGGATTCTCATCTCACTGTTATTAAAATCTTGATAACATATTGATACATTTTGCTAATATTTTTTGAGATCTACCATTCTCGTGTTTTTATTCCCCATGTTATGTAGATTAGTATTCCAAATGGAAAGTAAATAAGGAGACTAGTGTGGCTAAATTATAGAAAACTATTAATAACATTTGTAATTTAAATTTCATATATAATTAGTCCTCAATGACACAAATAATTGTACTATTTGTATACTAAAATTATTTAGTTAGATGTAATGTTTAAATTTCAAAATGACGTATAATATATATAGGATTATGTCTGTTCTATATAGATGGTATTTGTATAGGGATTGGTTATTTTTATATTATTAACATATTTATATTTTTTAATAATATAATATATATTTAGTGAACTCAAAGTGCATACATCTATGTTACATGTATACGTATAGGTTCACATCATGAATATTCAATAAATTATAGATTGTGGGGTTCTCCTGTAATATACATCTTTATCTAGATACTACAATGTGAATGAAAATATTTAGTATATGCACTTAGGGTAAATCACTTATAATATTCCAGTTGACCACAGACTCAAGCATCAAATTGGTGAATGGTTAGTGGGGAAAAGACTTAAAATTGTGCTAAATATAACATGGGGATATTAGTTTGTTAATAATATTCCATTTATCCACCCTTTTAGGGGATTTATTTTATTATGTATTTAGGATAATGATTTGGATGGAAACTAACATAATGAATCATATATTAAATTGAGAGTTTCATAAGATTAACTAGAATTCAATTTTATGATTTTAAAGAGTAGAAAATTTAAATCATTATTTTTATTAATATTATATATCATAGTTATTTTATAATTTTAATATTGATCAACCATGATTAAAAATTATTGTTTTAGAAATTAATGGATCATAGAGGGGAAATGATTTTAATCGACATGGTATGCAATGAAATAATTTCCCAATTGGTACACATAATGGGATAAATGCTTGTTTTTATTATATTATAGTTATTTGAATATGACAATCATTATTTATGATCTATATTATACATATTTTTCTATATCTAAAAATAGAAATAATTAGAATGAGGTAGTTTCAAAAAATATTGGGTGATTAAGGTGATTATGGAAGGATGACTGGTTTATATTACATAATAATTATGAGAATGGAGGCCAAGAGGAATGTATCATGAGAATATGAATATGTTTTAACTATGGTAATTTGTTAAATAAACAAACAAGTTATTGAGGAAAAATTAATATGTCCATTATAAAATGGTAAAAAATGTTCTTCTTATGGATCCACAAATAGTTCAATGTTTTAAATGTGATTAATTTGGAAACTATGCAAACTAGTGCACTAATCTAGGATACTAAGATAATAATAAACACAAATAACCTCGGATTCTATTGGATCATTGAAAATCCTATTAATACCAACTATTAACAAGTATTTTTATATTTATGTGGTTCATGGTATAAATCATAGTAGATTTTTGAATCCGTTAGGTATTATGTGTTTCAACTAACTATTAGTTGTTAAAATAAATTGACAATGGGTAATAATTATTTAATCTAGGTATCAGATTCTTCTTCATGTATTGTGGTATTATTAATAATATATTAAATGTTAATAATATTTTATATAAATATAATAAAAATTTCTAAATTAATATTCACCACTACGTAGAGATAAAATGGATTTTTGGGATGAGGAAAAAACATTTCTATGTTTATTTAAGGTTTAGTCACCTAAAAAAATTATATAGATTTTTTATTTTAATTATTAGATGGAAACAAATTGTAATGATGAATTTTAATTTAATGGTGATGAATGTAACTCCATGTAATTTTTAATTAAATTATCCTTTAGAATCTAATGTATTAAATAACATTTTTCACATGAAACATCGAACTAAAAAAATCTAAATATTCTTATAAATAAATTAGAATCTATATAATAATTTTTTTTCCATAAATAAGCAAAATAGTAGAAAATATATGTAGAAATAATGATCAATTTTAGTGTATGATATATATATAATAAGATCAACATATAATTAAACACGTATACATTTATTTAAAAAAATTATGCACTATTTTTAAAAAACATAACAAGGTATATTATTGATAATAATACTACATTTTTTATATTAAATATCAATTAATGGTAGTTTTATTTATAATTTTAATTGTTAATATGTTAAATTCTTATTTCCCTATGAAAAAAATTCACTATAAATTTAGTTGTATAAGTTTATATTAATAATTTTATAATTTTAATGTGACTAAATTGATTTCATATTTTAATTTCTCAAATAAATATTATCTTTATATAACTTTTTTGGATCTTTATTAAATAATTAGTTTTTATGTGAATTGTGAAAATCCAAATTTTGGTTAAAAATGTAACATTGAAGATAATTTCATAATAAAAAAAGGTTTTTGAAAAAATTTTCTATATACTATTTATAATTTAAATAAAAATTATTCCTTTTATTTTTTATAAAACCATGTATATAAATTTCAAAACATTAATATTTTATTAAAAAAACCCTTTTATTCTCTTATATTAAAAATTATTTTTCATCAATTTCATAAATTATATATATATAAATAGATTTATTATTTTTTATTAACATGATATTTTTATTTAATTTTTAATTTTTTTTACTACAGATGATAGATGACTATGATTAATTTTAATGTCCATGATAATAGTAAAACATGTATTTTAAAATAATTATTTTATTTACACTGAATATTTTTATCAAATAAATTAAACTAATCACAAATAAATAATGATTATATTATAATATATAAACCTACACAATAATATAGTAAAAATGTCTCATTTAATAAATTGTAATAATTATTTTTATGAAAACTTAAATGAAAAAACAAAATATTTCAATGAAATTGATATTTATATAAATTAAATTTTTAAATTTTAATTATATTATTATATTATTTAAAATATAGAGAGATAAAATTGAAATTAAATGTATTTAAAAAACATTATAATGTTGGAATATGAGTTACATTATATTCTGAAGTAAAATAAAAATTATATAATTAAAAACAAGTTAATATGGGAAAATTGAAAATGTTAAAATGTTAAAAAGTCTAGTATGAGACATGAAACATGATTGAAATATTTTGGGAAATATTTATTGACTATTTATTTATCCAATTTCTCCCCAAACTAACTTATTATTATCTTTTGATAAATTTTTTGAATTACCCTATAATGATATCATAGATGGGTAAAAGTAATTCCTAAAAGGTACTATTTCTTCACTTATAAATGGGGATCACATACACCAATTAAATGACACTCATACCATTCTAATTTCCCTTTAATCTATTCCCACCTCTACTAAGAACTCAATTTTTATTCAATAATTCTATAATCACTTGTTTTTAACTTAAGGTCTTCACTTACAAATATATCTCTAAATGAATATCTTGTATCTAAGGTATCTATTAAATTTTTTTAGTCTTGATCATATAATCATCCTCTTATAAAATAATTATTTACATAACAATTAAATGATATTAAACACATTATTATAATTACATTTACTTATATAAATTTTAAAAACAATTATTTATTCATCTTTATCAATGAATGAAAATGAAAACATTGTGAGTGTCTATGCATAGAATACAACCTCGATGAATTGATATCTAAAATTTATTATAACTAATTCTAACCAAGTTGTTTTGTTATGGTATTTATTGTTAAATATTTAATCTAGAATATAAAAATTATTTTTTAAATTTTAAATTATAATATAATCATTTCAATATCATTCTTTTTTAATGAAAACATTACTTCTATGTACTTCCAGACTACCACCTACCTGAGAGATGACATGAATTTTCTATAAACACCAATTCTAGATAGAATTAAAAAATATATAATATATACAATTTTCCCAGAACACTGTATATATTTTCTATACAATGAAACTATTTTTGACACATTCTGCAATAAAATGAATATATAATTAGTTACTTTAAATTGGAATAACTATATTAACAAACAGACATTTGGAATAAAAAATTATAATAAATCAATATAATGTAATTTTAAATAGCGATATTAAAGTTAATATGAAGGATTAGGGATCATATGATGTTATCGAATGATAATAAGTTTTTTATTCAGGATGTTATGTGCATTCATTGAACGATTTAGGAATAAGGTAATGAGTTCTTTTTTAGTCACCATTAATTGATTCACGATTTGATATAATCCACTAGTAACCATTCTTATATTTTAACAACTTACCCCTTATAATTAATTATAATAAATTATTGTTAAACTATCCATCCAAAATTGAATTTACTATATTCTTTTTTGTGGTAATATGACTGTGGTCATCGCAAAAACATAAGAGAATTTATTCACACAATATGTTTTCTTCAGTAATAATGATTTACTTTTATAAAACCATTCATTTAATATGGTCTTTAATTTTGATATCCTCATATTGTCACTTTAAATAAAAATCATCCTCATTTTTGTGTTCCCATATTTCATGAAATAGAATCACTATTAATAATATTTCTCATAAACATAAATAATGTGTTTCCCTCCTTATATTTAAATTCCCTTAGATCATATCATCATAAATTTAATTTAAATACTAATTCTGTGCTTCATTATTTTAATTTTATATTTGTATTAACCCTTTTCGAATTATGGTTTTATTGCAATTTGTATGATGTGGGATTTCAATAATGGTGCATTAATGCACTAAAAGAGATATTTTACACCTCCACTATTACTTTTTTTGTTACAAATTCACTTTAATTCTCTAATTATTACACAATATTATTCCCAAAAACAACTATTATTTATAAATAATAATCTCTTAAATATATAAGTAGTTAATTATATTTTCCATTTATGGGGATATATTAGTTTTTAGTTCCATGGAAAATGGTCACATTTTTATATACCCAATTTCATGGAACATTCCTATTTGATATCTCCCGTAAAGAATCAGCCCAATAAAATATCTCGAAACCATTAATAGAATCTAAAAAAATATTTTAGGGTGGGAACCTATTATATTAATTTATTATTCTATAAGATAAATCATATAAATTTTACAAAATTGTATATGAATGTTTATTGCCTATGTTTCTATATTAAATTATAAACTACCAAAATTATTTAATTCCCACTTCCCTTGGGTTTCTTATGATATATACATTAGTTATTCATTATGTCATGATTGTGAAACCCATTCAATTATCAGGGGTATTATCATTCTTATTCAATATGTAGGTTTTATCTACCCCATGTAAGAAACATATTAATGTACATAATATAATGTGACATGTGGGATAAATTTTATATCCATCCAATACATTGGGAAAATATTTGTTTCTTAAGGGATTATCTATCTAAGGATAATGAGGGAACCTAGTCAACCATAGTTATATGTCCATATGTTTATAGGAAAGAGGAATTGAACCCAATTCACATGGGTCCTTTTCCATAATTTTGGTGGGAATGGGGAGTAAATCAAATACAACATGTGGCTTTTCCAAATATTCATAATATATATTAGAGTGATCTTAACACACATTGGATCTTTTATTTTATGTTTATGGGAATGGGGAGTGATCCTAATAAACTACGAGACTCGATATGTTATAATTTTATGTTTACTCCACCTTGGAATACTCTTATGACTTCATGTTTTTAAATTTTTATATATTTTTACGATTTGTTAATCGGAATAAATCATTAGTTTATTTATAGATTCTATATTTATATCACACTATTTTTAAAATGATTATGTGTTTTCCTTAGACATTACATTAACATCAATCATAATTTATGGAAAAATATTTTTAATCCACATCCATTTTGATATTAAATTTCTCATTAGTGTTTATTTCTCATATGATTATGACCTAGCCTCTAGTCAAACATTGATATGGTTTTCTCTTATAGAGTGTATGATCTCAACCATTTAAATTTTTTTATTCTCCATGTTTAGAAGATTTTAATAAAATATGATATATGTAGAAGAAGTTATGTTTGGAATAATTATGGATACACTTTTACATGTTTAAAAAAAATATTATGTATATAGTCCTCAAGTACACTCAACCTTTCAAACAATGAATTATGATATTATTTTCTGATTAATAATGTTTAACTTATGGAAATGATGTAAAATAATGTCATGTTACTCTTGGTTAACTATATATTATATCCTCCTAGTAACCATTACAATCCTAGAAATGTCATATCCTCAATTATATGGCTTAAGAAATCCATTTTTAATGGAAATATGAGGTATCAAAGTTCATTAATTATTACTACATATTCTTTTCCTCTTAATACTCCCCTTCATTACATTTACATTGAAACAAAATATAATTACCTAATTATAAGTGATCTAATATAACATAAATATATTAATATAGTATCCATTATTAAATAATTTCAATTTACTACGAAAAAATATCAATTATGGACATATAATGACTAACAACCCCATGATGAGATCTGTTTCATTTATCTTCACTGCATCATATGATTAATAATAATAATAAATTTAATTCATGAATATATATATAATTTCAACATTATTATCGTAAAATTATAATTTTTCAAATTCCATAATTCATTAGAATTCATATGGAAATGTAAACATTAATCAAGTGAATGGATGGGCAATCACCTCCATGAAAGATGAATTTAATTTTTATTCAACCACCATAATGGATATTTATAAGAATCAATCTACATGTTGGTAATTATTTTTATGATATTTTTCTTCTCATGTAAATTTTATATAGAAATTATATAAATTCATATCCATCTTTGTTAAATCAATATAACACATTCATGAGCAGACCTATTTTACCACCTATATGAATAATGTTACAACATTTATTTTAGGAATTATTTATGATTATTATATAATTATATTATCATTTAATCATAACATATATAAAAGGTTTTAATGATTTTATATTGTTTATATATATATATTTAATTCAATTAATTAAATATTTTATTTCAATCTATAGACAACCAAAAAATTGGTCATCAAAATTTCATTTTTTAAAAACCATTCCATTATAATTTTTGAAATTAAAATTGAATATAATTATTTATTGAAAAATAATGAATATAATATGATTATTATTTTTATTTATTATATTTGAATAAATAAGTAATTATCGAACTCATCACTATGGTTCTGTTATAAAACAAAAAATAAAAATATCGTAAGACCCAATAATGGAAGTAAACTTTAAATTATGATATATTTATAATAAATTATTATAGAAGTCATGTAAAAAATGACATATATTTGTATAAATTAATATTATCATTGGTTGAGATATTGATATTTATTACAAAAATGGTTAAATATCAATAAAAAATTATTCATTTAAGGTATTGATTTTTCATTTCAATTTTGATATTTTTGATATATGGTTTTTAAAACATGTTTCCTCTATATGGTTAATTCATTCCATGGATAAACATTTTGGATATTAAAAAAGAGTTTCAATGAATTTGTGAGTCTATTTAATATCACATCCCTCACATTCTATTTAAACATGTGTTATGAAAACCATTCTAAAACATGATCTCTTCAATAATGGTATCATGATGTTTAGTCATAGTAATTGTTATTATTGTTTAAAAAATATGTAATCTATGTTTGGATACAAGAATTTCAATGTGAGCAAAATAGTAATCCACCTACAAGAAATAAACCTGAAAAATATTTCATGAGTATCAACTCAATCTTTACATGGTGCATAATGAGGGAGTCAACGACTGAAAACCAAGAAAGACACTCATATGTTTTTTTCTTGGAAAAATTTCACACTATTAAAAACCATAGTGAATTATTTTCCTATCATTTATTTCGTATCCTAAAAATTAAAATTTATAAAATAAATTTATATAATATATTGATAGCCTATAAAATTGAATGTACAATTCACCACAAACATAACATTATTTCATGGATAGGTTTAAATTATCGCGGATCATGAAATTTCCAATGGACAGATATTCACCTATTGAGATACATTTTTTCAATTAAAATGGTATGTTTAAAAATTATTATATCTAGTATTTCTATATATATATATATATATATATATTACTATTTAGTAATTAGTCATGATTAACTGATTAAGTTACATAGTGGAAAACTAGATATCTGTTGTTTATCCACTTCCCAACATTGGCATGATGGGTTAAGATCATGTTATGCCATTTATTGACATGTGGATTTATTGACATATAGCGTATTATAATAAAAATATGGACTTTTTTCAAAGACTATAAAAATTGCATCATATTTTTATTCATATATTTTATACAAGGAAAAAATTAAATTTAATATGAAATGGTTAGGGCTTGGGATTATATAAAACCTTGATGATTAAATTTGAACAATTAAAAAAATGGATTTATAATTTTTAATGCCTACCTTGTGAAATAATAATTTTTTTTCTATTTCCATGAAATTAGAAATAAATACATCAATCTCAAGTTGATAATGAGAATAATTTCTATGATAAGTCTATGAGATTAAATATTGTGATATCAAGAATTATGAATTCTATTATAGTGTATTCAGTTATTATTAAAGATCAAAGTATACTAATTTCCATGATATTAATGGATAATTTTTATGATTATTATAATTATTATATGCAATCGTCACTGATTATTCATTCTGTTATAATTTATATTAATTTTTTTGATATCATCTTATTTATTTTAACCCTTATTTATCATTACAGCTATTCATTTTCTTTATATTGTTTTCATAGGGTTCAATATAGTGTACCATGAATAAGTTCAAGGTTGCACTAATAGTAATAATAATGTTTCTATGAGTTTTTGAGCTATATTTTTTTGGTGTAACGTAATATGGAAATAATTTATATTTTTAGATTTAAAAGACACTTAAAATCATCCATATATTGTATCAAAATTCATTTTATCTATTACTAGTGTAATAAAACTCCAATCAACTCAATTATAAGGGAAAAAGGAACGTAAAATTATAGTAATTTAACGCTCAATGGATATTTTATGTAGTCTAATGGAATAATTAGTTGATATTTATAGTAAAATGGTAGGGTTATTATATTTACATTAAAATAACGGTTTTTTACTTTATGTTAATGAAAATAATATATTAATTCCTTCTCTTGGTTTTAAGCCATTGTATTTTCTAAGGGGAAGAGTTTTTATTATTTCGATAGTTAGTGATCTGAATACCACTAAATATAAAATATTTTGAATGTGGAAATAATTTTATCCAAAAGAATAAATATTGATGGATTTTATTGTCTATAAAATTTTCTAAGATTCTTTTTTCAATTGATAAATTAATAATATCACTATAAAATACTTTATTTTTCGGATAAAAATTTGGTTAGAAATATTATATCGGATCTGTTACATTAATTTTATGTAATAATGATATCATAATACTTAGTGTATAATTATAACATATTAAATTATTACAAAAAAATTAACTATCTCAACATATTATGAAAAAATAAATAATATAAAATTCCAAAAAAGTTTATCCAGAAATTGACATTCATTTTATTATATCGTTTTTATAAATATAAAAAATTTAATATATAATAAGACACAAATTTATTTAAAAATACTGAATTTTCAAAAATTACGAGTTTATTAACACTCAAAAAATGTTATCTAATTAAAAAATATTATCCTATTATTCATTTATGAATAAATAATTTCTGAACACCATATATAAATACAATATTTTTTATAAATTATGGACATTATCATAATAATAAATTTTTTATAAATGTATTTCTGAAATGAAATTATTAATACATTATATAAAAAATCGTCATATTCATCTTCTAATCATATGAATTTTTTATTTTATTTTGTGGGGATACATTGGATATGAAATTCAGATCAGTGTAAACCAAATTCTAAAATAATATACAAATTATCATAGAAGTATAATCCCTAAAGGTGTGGTGTGAGAAATCATTTCTTTTATGGTTTGTATTAATTAATATTCATCTAATTTTGATCTCCATTAATGATAACGTATTGAATAATTGATTATATGCTGAAATAATGAATCTTTATTGAGAATTGTCCCGTTAAGAACCCAATCAATGCTACATTCAACGAATGAATTAATCAACGACCTTCAAAAGAAATGATACTTTTTATTGATTCTATCATATATCCCTTACAGAAAAATTATTTTCTCTCATTGTCAATAATAAAAAGTAATTTTAAGAGTAAAATTATTTTCAACATTCATAATAATATGATTTTTGTTACCATTTTCAATTATTTTACTTCTATATTGAAATTTCCATCAATAATTTGTGGTCTCTAGGGACTCTCGAGTAGGAGAGACTTTTTTGGGAAAATGAACTAATTTTGGGTGATGTATGGCTATTTTCATGAGTGGATCCTTGGGTTATGTGTGTTAATTAATTTTTTTTCGTATATCCTCTTAATTGTATTATGTTTGAAGTATTTTGGTTTTTTTCAACTAAAAACATGAATTTTTTCATTTTGTAGGAAAAATAGAATCCATGTAATGTGATTACACACCATTTTATTTATTTCTGTAAGAAGACATGAGACTGATAAAAAACTTTAAATTATTACACATCTTGTATTTAGATCATTCCGTGTATTGGTAAAACTCTCGTTTTTATTGTAAGGATATAGGGTTTTCAAAAAACATCATATTCATTGATTACATGATGTGGAAAGTGGTTATAGACCATTATTTATCATGGGTTGTGGTATTTTTGTATATATATAAAGATTAATACTTATTTCATTCGGTCACGTGCTATTGTATATCATCCTAGGAGCACTATTGGGTGAATTTGGGGACAACCATTCTATCTGAATAACATTATTTTACAAAATATATCTATTTTAGTTGTATTACTTTTCCCTATGTGAGTTATCCATTTTTTATCAACTCATTTCATTGTGGTCTCACTGTTGCATTGAATTGTTGGATGTATTGATTTTTTATTATTATTTTCATTATTCATTCTAGATATGCTATGGTATCTCCCTCTAGAAGCTAACCATTGTGTCAATTTTGGGAAAACATGTCAGTTATTGGAGTTATGAGTTTTTTTATTCTATGATTACTATATATGTTTTGGAATATATTATGAGATGTTTTAATTGATTCTAGCTACAAATATTTCATTTTTTTGTCTTCAAAACTGGTGGACTATGTTGCTCGAGTTTATGACTCGAGTTTTGAGTTATCTTATTTCATGTCTATCCTAGGATGGAGGAATTTTGTTTATATAGTTTTCATAAATTGTTAAATAAATGAAATAACATAATTTATAGATTTTATATTTCTATGTGGAAGTGTTTTTTCGATAAAAGGTGTTATTCCCCTTGTTTTAGTAAAAGATTTTTTAAATGTACTATGGTCTCAATTAATAAATGTTTTAACAAATATTGTTTTTGAGTATCTTATTTCGAAAACAAAGAACATGTTAATCCATTCCAACATAGGTGGAAGGTGTAGAAATTGGACTCGTCCATTAATTTTACCTAGGGTTCACACGTAAGGTGTTCATAAGCTCCCTAATCTGGATTTTTTGTAGAATGATAAATATTTTTGTGAGGATTACAATATACTGTATTTTGATGCTTCCTAGATTCGATGAATTTGTGTAGGAGCATTATTTATGTTATTGTAAGTATTTTGGGTGTGAGTGTTGAGTTTATCCTAGACTAGACCATTACTTTGTGTGATGATACCTGTGATTTGGATTAATTTTGCGTTTACAATTTTTGTATACATCCATTAATTTGATATGATGTTTGATACATGAGTTTATTTTATTTTATATATTTGTTTTAATATATTTATATGAAATTATTTGAATTATATTTACATGATTTCACATAGAATTTAGAATTACGTTATCTAAAATGGTTTTCCATGATTTTAATAAGAAAACATCTAAACTATATATCACACTTTTTTATATTCAGTTGAGCATTTTTCAAATTAGTTTACATTGACTATATATGAATCACCTGGGTGAGATCCTATTGAACATGTTAGGTCACAACTTCTTCACCCCTTCGATGTTGTGTGGAACATTCTCTTTGGTTATTTTTTGATGCACGAATTCTAGTCTCCAACCCATGGGGATCAAGAATACACATAGTGTATTAAATGGATCAATTTGGGTACTTGTTTGATAGGGTATGTATGTCACTTCAAGATAGTTTTTTATCAATGGTGGTATGAACTCAATAGTAGGTATCAAAAGACATTTGGATGATTTGATATATTATTATGATTTCTATGGTTGGTTTTGGTGAATCCATAAATATCTCTTTATGTGAAATGAATCAAGTTACCATGGGATATTGGTATATGTATTTCCAATTTTGAGTTCATAATTTTAATATAATTTTTTATTATTATCATTTTGAAATCAGAATATTATATTATTTGATCATTTTTTTCAATTTTACTGTGTAGCACAATACATCTATGATTTATTCCTCATGTTCCTTAGAAGGATTCCTTGGATTCTCCCTACGGTAATATTCCTATGGATCAGAGCCACATTAAACCCATCACGCATGGTGTTCAAGTTAGTGAAAAAATATTGTTCTTTATAATGTAATCATTGAGGTGAATCTAGGAGTTATATTAGATAACGATCAACAATGGGTGTTTTTTCCATGAGAATACACCATCCATTACTGTTTTTAATGAAACTCAATAGATAGAAAACATTCTAAAGGAGAGTTATTAGATATTATAGTTCCAGAATTCCCATGACCATATTAAGGTGATGTTTGTGGAATTCAAACATGATGGTCCCACAAGTAATTGTCGTGTTTGGAAGTTTATGAGGATAGGCATGTGGTCCTAGATGAGAAGGCTTTCATGAAACTCTTCATCCAATAGTTTTCTTAGATCTTTTGATGATATAAAATCCTCTTGAGTTCTTCAATTTACAATAGGGGGTGTGCCTAGTGTTTTTATACATCGTTCAGTTTGATGATTTTGTTCTTATTTGAATATTGATTTTATGGAATTTCAAACGAAATTCATAGAATTACTTTTAGGGGTTCTAGCTGGATATCATATCACATGTATTTATGTTGAATCTTTTAGAATGTTTCAATCTGGTAGAAAGAGAAAATATATCCAATATGAATATTTAATGAAGTGTTGGTCATTCTAATTTTTATTTTCCTCCCACTAGAAAATATAGAGGAATATAGGTTAATACGAGAAATTTGAATGATTTTTTGAATTATTCATGGGGGAATTACTTAATGGAAAACTTCCATTTTTGAAAAAAATTAACTGGTAGTGTGCCTATTAATTTCATTCAGTATGGAATGATCGAACAAACCGAAAAGTTTTCCTTAATATGCTCTAATGTGAAACAGATTTGCGTGTAATAGTCATCTTCATGTTTTATGTCAGGATAGGTAAATGTCATGTTATTTTCCAAGATCATAATATCTAAAGGATAAGGTAGATCATTAAAATTTTCAGGGACTATAGGTTTTAAGATAAATTACAAAGAAGAAAACCACCATCTTGCAGTAGATGATTTTCCAGTTGATTTAGATGTGGGAGCACCGACCGTGATAGGTATATTCATTATTTTATCTTTAGAATTGAATTCATTATTTGATGTTGGTTCATCCAAATAATTAATTTCTTACTATTTATTATTTTCGTAAATATCTAATAGAGATATTTCCATTTTTATAGAATTATCAAAACCAAATTACAAGTATAAATAGTTGATGTTTTGGTTTCACTCATGTGATAAATCGACTGAAAATAGAGAGTTACTATTTTATTTTATTGTTCTCAATGTGGATTTTTTTACATCATCCTATGGATGGATTCACATGTTTTTTATCATATTATAGAATATTTTTATTATTAGAAATTCACATTTTTTATGGTTGATGGGAACTGAAACATGTTTTAGGGAATGTGGGGTTTGATTTTCGGTCTTTCTAAACCATCCCGACCATATGTTAGGATATATATAACTATTTAATCAATTGAAATTGATGATTTTTCTTTTATTTATTACCTTCCCACTATTGTTCATGAAACTCCAACCTTTTCTTTAGATGATTTCTATGATCCTTTCACTTGAGATAGAGGTAGAATTTACGATTGACCTAGTTTTAGGTACACAACCAATTTCGATATGCTATTATCATATAGAACCAATGGAACTAAAAGAGATTAAAATTCTTTTGGATACCCGGATTGTGATTGGTATTCATCGCACTAGTAATTTTTCATGGGAATCCCATTTGATATTTTTCATAATGTATAATAGTTAAATATCATTGGCCCTAGATAATAAAATGTTAAATTAGCTGATGGTTAAAAATAATTATCCTTTTCATTATGTTTATGATACGATTGATGAGTTAAATAGATAAATATGGATATTAATAATCGATCATTAGTCAGCTTATTATCAGAATTGTGTTTGGTTGTGGAATATATTGGAGACAGATTTTATGAGTAGGTATAGGGATAAAAAATATTCATGGATGTAATTTAGAGAGTAAAATCCTCATTACTTTTTATGGATTTTATGAATTATATATTCTAGTAGTATCTCAACACTCTTTTGTATTGTTCATCACCAAATTTATAGTTTATTCTTGATCTGATTACATGAATGAGAATGAGTTTGGTTTGGTTCTAATGTTCAAAATGAGACATTATATTTATGGAAATTATTCATAATGAAATTTTTTGATCTAATAAGGGATTTTCATCAGTAATTTTATTTCTAGACATGGATTATAAGTATATCTAGAGAGGGGTAAGTCATTATTAACATGGGAAGAGCCAAAAAATTTATTTGAGATTCAATGATACAATAGTATTTCTATATATTATCCACCGTTTATCATGGGTTTATCCATAATTTCTTAACCTTGGATTGGTCTCACTGGGTAAGTTATTAAATTAGTATTTGATGAAATTTTTTGACCAAAATTTGTTTAGCTAAAATGACTTGTAACATTAGATCCTATTATAATCTTACCTAAGGCCAGTAAGGTATATGTGGTTTCCTTTGATTCATATAGTGTTTTTTAGGATTCATGATTATATATGATGATCATGTAGTGGACTAGAAATATCTTCATCTTGCACCATAAGAGAATAATTAACCAACTCATGATTTAGAGCCTTCTCTAGTTATGTGTTAGAAATGGTATATTTTTCATAGCATATCACCATATTTTCTGATCATAAGATTATAAGTTATATATTTTATCATAAAAACATGAATAGTTGACATAGTAAATGGGTTTAAGGCTTCATTTTCCTGACATCGACATTGCATACACCCTTATGATGGGAATGTTTTTTTAATATTTTCTTACAAAAAATGTACTATATGTGGTCCTTCTGGAAGAAAAGAAAGAGTGTAACCTTATAAGTGTCTACAATTAGTTTCATCTATATGCTCAGGAGGATGTTGTAGTTACGGTTCATGCCTGTTTTCTTTAATCATCATTTCTCATTGAGTCTAATCTAACGATTAAGTAGAATCATGTTGATTTCGATGTATTTTGTTAGACCTTTTTTATGGGGTGGCTATTTCATGTTGTTATATCACATCTGATGCTTTTATACATTTTGCTGATATGTTTGACATCCCAAAATTAGTGGGGTGCTTAATATTTTGGTTTTTCAATGTTATTATTGGGGTATTAATATGGGTGCTACAATTATGTAATATAATATGAGACAAAAATAATGGAGGTCGAGTATGAATCATGAGATTTTTAATTTTGAGTTTTGGTGTTACACCTCCCCATCGATAAAGACAGTTCAACTAACACCCCATATTTTACATTGGCTTCTTTTCATGCCATTTTGCAAATGGGATTAGGTTTATATGGATATATTTTTTAGAATATAACATACTCCCTAAGGTAGGAAAGATATTTGGGTGGTGATAGATATTTTAACAATGTCTTCTAATCTAAATTCGATTAGGAACTACATAAATATAAAAAAATGGGTAAGTGATATGTTCAAAATATAATGAGGATGCATGGGAGTCTATATCCCATTATTTTAGACA
This sequence comes from Viscum album, assembly GCA_963277665.1. NCBI lineage: Eukaryota > Viridiplantae > Streptophyta > Magnoliopsida > Santalales > Viscaceae > Viscum > Viscum album. The sequence continues at coordinate 1,310,539,355 of OY728126.1, read as the reverse complement.
TGGATCATGGGTTTATATAAGGGTTTTAGAAGAGTCGCAAATATTTAATGGGGACTCATGTCAAGTTGAGTATAAATTATCATCCACAAAAATTATTGTCAAGTAGAGAATGTGATTTATATCATAAATAATTCAATCATAGTATATGTATTGGATTCTGATGGATCATGGGATATCAATCTAGTACTAATTCATTTTTCATGTAACAATAGCTATTAGTCATCAATCAATCCTTATAAAGAATTTTCTATTATTGACATAAATCTGCAACTTTTTTTCAAAGAGGTGGACTATGATTCAATAGTGGGATTGAGTCTGTTTCAAGCTACATATAAAATGATTCATGATATATATCATCATCTGGTTATAGCTCAGAGTTGAAAAAAAATTTATTACTATATGTAGTGCATTCATTTATATTTTTTCTTAGGTCCTGAGTTTTTCCAGAATGTTCATCTTTAGCAGGGTACAATCATCATGGAAAATAGGGAACATTGGATCAAATATATATTAGACACTTTGAGAGTATTTAGTGTCTTAGGTAGTTTTCTCAATAGTTGGAAATTTTGGTTTGGTTGAGATGAAATCATTAGGTATTTAACATATCACATCATACAAAATACCATTCATATCCTCCTCATGTTCTATGTTGAGAATAGATTAAGATAGAACGATATGTTTTTTGTGGATAATCGAGTAGAGATCATTAATTTCTAAGTGAATTATTTCGTGGGAATTTGATAAATTAGTAAGAGTGATATAGATCCATAGATAATAAATACCTGAGATATGGTATTTCAATTAATTTTGGAGGGACCATTGTTAACACGACATTTCAGATATAATTCTTCAACATAAAATCCCAAGGATTGAAACTAATATGGGGGATAGTTTTCAGCAACATGTTACAAACAATTAGGTAACTCTATTCTATTTTTTATTTCCCTATTTAATATGGGTGTCTCAGGGGATCCCTGAGGATGGATATGATTTACTGTTAAAATTTCCATGTTTTCATGAATTAATGATTATATAAATTAGTATAGTCTAGGTATAAGTGTTTTAATAGATTTTTGGGGTTCTCCTGGAGTTCAAAAAACAACCCTCGTGGTTTTCTATTTTCCTATAAAAACTATACTTTTCAGAGCCTTCATGAAAAATACACTCCGTGTAAATAAATTAGATTGAGTTTAACATATTTCCGGAAGAAACTATAATCCTAATTTTTCTTGGGAAATTATTACAAACCATGTATTTGGTTAGCACTATATAATGGTAAATATCATGTGTTTATATAAAGGTGGTAGAATTCCATTGTACTATGGTTTTATGTATTACATGATTTGTAAATGGTTTATACACTTTTAAGGTCAAGATTGTGGAGGGTTTAGGGAACTAAATTTAAAATTATTTATTTTATTAAGTCAAAACTTCTTTTCTTTTAAACTAAGAGCTTTCCCATTTGATTTTGGGGAACTATACTTCATCTAAATAGATTCTTTAGGTGATTGATCTCCTCTGTATTTTTGTTTCATATTTTTAGGGGAGTAATATTTTCTACTTCTTCAAACCAATTTATTGTGTTAACAATGTTTCATTTTGTTATTGGATCAGGTGATCAATGATGATGCATCTATTGATTCGTTCTAGAAACACTTTTTGATTTTATTTTGAAGTAAACCAATTGTGTTGGTTGTGGTGAGCTATGTGTATTTCTTTAGAATTTTTTTTATTATGTTATGAACATTTTCGTTTTTGAATCAATTATGAGATTCTAACTTGGTTCTAGGGCCGCAATTCCCAACATATTGTTCTTCCTTGATGGTGGATTTTATTTCATGTATTTTTGAATTGAGTTTGAGGTATATGGTTCCATCGAAATCCTACATTTGATAAATTATATTTATTGAGTTTTTTTAAAGTAAATGAAATTACATTGTTGAATAATTTAATTTTTATGTATAGAAATGGGATTTACATAATGGGAGGATTTCCCCTAGTTCGGTATAGAAAATATATTTTTAAATTAATTAAGAAGTGGATTTTATATAAATGGTATTCAAATAATTTTATTGAATAATTGGATTGGAAAACCTAGTACATGAGAATATTTGGGTATCAAGGTGAAAGGAGTTCTAATAGTCCTTGTCCAGTGATGTAGTTTAATGGTTCACTCATTGGAAGTTCATATACTCTATATTCCTTTTGATCTATGGACAAGATATATGTTATTAAGTGGTCAACATTCTTTGAGGTTTCCATACGTTCAGAATTTGATGCACATGTATTGGAGCATAATGTGTTTGAATTTATTTTTTATGGGACACGTTTACATTATATGATATCATATAGTAATATTTTTTATGATTCTACCTATTATTTGGATACATATGTCTAATACCATTTTGTGGAAATGAAATATATTTGATGAGATATATAATACACATTTTTCATTAATCTGATATATATTTATTGATATATGTATATGAAATTATTTAAACCGGATTAACCAATATTATCAAGAAAATTGGAAAATGATAAATTAAATTTTTTTCTTATATTTTTATTATAAAATAAACTTTATCATGACTTTATTCACTAATGGTTATGATTTTGCCTAATTATTTTATAGAGACTTTCTGGGGAGAACCCAGGTTGGATCCAACTACGACTATTAGTTCACAATCTACGCACCCCTTTGGAAGTGTTTAAAACATTGTATGTCTTTATTTATAGGTAAAATAAAGGTTCCATAGTGAGGTGATGAGGTTTTATATTATTTATTTCTGGGTAAGTGGTGGTGAGATGGTGGGACTTTTATGTGTTATCAAATAAAGAATTCGGTTTCTTTTTTTAGTATCCATATGATGAGTGTATGTATAATTTTGTATTTTCTATTTAATTTGAGGTATATCCATTTTGTTTACCTATATCAGTTAAGAAATATAATTTTTTATTCCACATTTTCAGTCATTTAGTTATATATCCATCTTATTTTTTTCTTCGTGTTGGGTGAAATCATTCCTTTTGTCTCTAGTTCGATTCCCATGTACTATTCTCCAGCCCATGGGGAACATCAATTCTATTTCGGTCTTTATCATAATGATTTGGGGTACAATTATGTTAGGTTTTATTAGTGTAGTCATGAATGAATTTTTTAACATTCATAATTCCTAGTTTTCATAATTTTCAATTATGTTAAAGTCCAAAAGTCATAATTCCAAAATGGTCATGTTGATAGTATTCCATTTCCCATCACACAAATAAATGGGCCTCTATTATTAGTAATAATTATCAAATTATTCGTAGATAAAGGACATTTAACTCAATTTATAATATCTATCATATATTTATAATGCTTCCTTTTATTTTAACAATTTTTTTGGAATGAGTGATCATTATGGATGAATTTTAGCCTATATAGCCAACATTATTGTGTGCATTATTCAGAAGTTTCACATTCCCAATTATATTAAATGTTTTTATAGTTAAAATTATTTTTTGTTGTGTAATAGTATTTCCATAAACTTATTTTTAGAACATAATAATATTTTCATAGAAAATGAATTTTTTATAAATAAAAAAATGAATATTTCAAGTTGGTAATTCCAATCCACATAAACAAATTCTCTATCGAAAACATAATTTTTATATTCTATGGGGAAAAAGAAAATTCTTTTCTTCTTCAAAATATAATTTTTAGTTCCATGTGTTCCTTTCTCATATGTATTATAGAGACCCACAATTGATGTACATGGAAATTACATAACTTTTGTGGAATACTTAATACATAACAAAAACATACACCAAAGGACTGTAATAGTTTAGTGCCTTTGGAAACTCGGAACATAATCTTATAATAATGATAAAAGATCTTAAAAATCTCCAATAAAGATTTTTTCATTTGGTTTTCTTACCTAAAACCGTTATTTATATCCCGAGGAAAAGAAAACATATAATGGGTGAGCTCAAATGTTCAGTAAGGATAAGTATAGAGAAAATAAAACAATCCATATACATTTGAAACATTAAAAACAAGAACATAAAGTTTAAACATCAAAATATTGAGCAATGACATAAAACATTGAAGTAGATATGGCATAGATCATAATATAACATCAATCATGATAAAATAGAAACAGAAAAAAACATTTAATCTTGGAAACCATTAATCATGTGTTATAATTTCCATAGTAGCCAAGGCATTGCTTCCAAGACCATCGTAGTAGAAAAAGTCCATTACTGAACCGGGTTTACATGTTGTACTAGCCCTGTATTACTGAACCAGATTCGCATTCCATTCCATCCATGTCTATCTCAATAGATATAAATCTTTAACCAATGAATTATAGGGAGATATAGGTTATACTCATCTTATAATGAAATCATTCTTACTTGACCCACAAAATAAACATAAATTATTCATCACAACCCAAAGAATAAAATTGGTTTCGTAAACATCATCCCATCATAACGTAATCTATATATAACAAATGGATATAATTTCATCATAAGAATAATCAAAACATGGAAATAATAGGGACATCATACTAAATAATCTCATCTGATATATAAAATATTTTGTCAAAACACTTGAAATTAATTCTTGAGGAAAATATCCTTTCTTCTTCAAAATAATTTTCTTTTCACAAAATTACATTCTATTTTAAAAGAAAATATTTTTGTTTAAAATAATAATGAAATCTTTTAGTGAATTCTTAATGATAATAAGGTTTTATGAAACATTAAAAATCCATTCACGCCGAATAAGTTAAAAAAACATTCTCCCTGTACTTTTTTCGGAAAAGTCAAAAAGTTCCTCATATAGTAAACAAAAGAAAGATTCCTTCCACAAGAAAATGTAAAAGTAAATTATGGGTAAATGTGACTTTAAAATATATGGAATAATATTAAACTATTTATGAAAAACTTTTTTATTGACATGGATGAAAAATATAAACTTAGTAAATACATACGTATAAGCAATCTCGGATAAAAATGAGATTTGCAAAATTATCCCTTACCTTTTGTCATATTTCTTCTTAATATGTCTGACACTCTTGTATAATGTGTTTAAAAATATTATTAACTTGTAACATAACCATAATAATATTTATGATTTCATATATGATTCACTAATTACTTTATATTACACGTTGCTTTGTAAATTCCATGTTAAACCAGCGTTTTGGGTAAAATCATTTCATTTATCATTCGTGTTTCGACTTGTTGTTCTTGATATTTTTACTTATATCCTGATTTTCTTAATTCCAGAATGTAAAAAATGATTTATATATTTATATATATTCATCATATAAATAAATATGATAGATCGATAATTAGAATGGAATACACCGTTCAAAGAGACTGTAGGTCGTACGTACACATGAACGGTGTTTTCATTTCTTTATTGAATTTAATGGAATTAAGTAAATGAAACATATATGTTAATAAATATAGTATCATTATTATGTAATATATTTCATGATTATTTATAATATATAGTTTATAATCTTACTTGAGTGGTTAATTATGGACAATGAATCTCATCGCATTCGTGGAGACGGTAGTCCGTACATACGCACGAGCGATAATATCAATCTTTTGAATTTAAAATAATATATAATTGGATGTTATATCATATATAAAGAATCATAATAATGTTATATATATTATTTATATCATTTATACTCATTATTATACCCATCCAAATGATAAAATGTTTGAATAACAAACTACACCACGATGTGGAGACGGTAAGCCGTACGTACGCACGTGTGGTGACTTTTTCATTCATATGATAGATAAAATAACTAATATGGTTGTAAAATTTTTATAATAACATCATAGTTAATATAAGATACTGGATTTATTATTTTTAAAATGTATACAACAAAGAAGGAGGTAGTGGAATAAGAAAAGAACTTGAAATAGGTGGTGACATATTTACCTCTTCTTCGGGTTCTTCAATTTGATTTGATCGAAAGGGATCCTTAGGTTGGATTTCTGACTAAATTAAGGCCTCTAGGATGATGTTAGGATAGTTTAGAGGGTATTTGTGCATGTTTTGGCCGATCCAAATGGCTTTGGAGGTGTGAATTTGAGAGAACGTGGAGTGTCCTTTTATAAAAGGGGTGAGCGGAACCTCAGGAAAAACATAAAATATTATTTTATAATAATTTTATATTCAGTTTATAATGGCTCTACAGTGACTTATTTGAAGTATTGGGTGGGGATGGGTCAAAATAATCTCAACCAGTATGTTTTAGACAAGTTTAGGTTTCCATTTTAATGTTTTAATTTAGATATAACTTTAAGTTAAATAATTAATCTTTTACCGTGTCTTCATGTATTCTAACACTATATGGTTAATTAACATAATATAAACTGCGAATATAACCCCAATTCATTAATTAATGTTATATATTTTATTATATATGTATTTTGGTAGATCCTTTGATATTTAAGACCATTATATCAATTAATTATATAATATCTGTTTTAAAAACTCTTTTATGTCAATTTTTACACTATTTGGTATTTTGTTTTCTCTAAAATCATAACAGCATTATTACTTCGAAAAAATTCTTCTAACCAACCCTAATATGGTATATTAACCTATATAATTAGTTTAATTCAAAAAAAGTTTCAAATTACATATATTTTGGTGTTTATAATCAAAATTATGTTAATATTTCATTAATAAGGTAATTACTACATCATCATTTTGTCATAAATAAATTAAACTATTTAATGTCTAAAAAATATAAATAAATTAATATTATGTATTAAATCTATTTATATTTACAATGAATATTTATAGTCTAATTTTTCTTATGTATAACACTATATTAAAAATTTTTTAGTTATTAAACATTGATTTTAACTATTTTAACTCTTCTTTAAATAAAATAATAATAAATGCCCTAATCTAATCCAAGTGGACATAAAGGATAATATTTTATTCCAATGGTTGTTTTTGGTTGAATTATAATTATCCAATAGAATTAGGACATATGTTAGGGTAATAATAATATCATTTTTACCCTTAATTACCCTATTTACTTTTAACGGTGATAACTAGAAGTTTAAAGTTACTATTCCCCAAAAAAATATTTTCATCACATTGAACCAAATTTTACTAACTGATATCAACTGTATCTCTCAGATTTTTAAAAGTGAACTCACTGTAGCGGTAAAATTATGTTTTATGTAAATTTGAAAATTTCCTAGGAGGTGGGTAAAAGACGGTAAAAAGTTCAATAAAATTTTTATATATCTAAAATTGTTATAAAATGACTCTAATGAATTAAATTGAACATATATAGGTATTATGTATATATTTTGATCTAAAATAAATTTAAATAAAATAAATGGTTATTTAAATAAAATGTTTATTTTAACAAATAACTCATTTTTTCACTATTCATCAAAAATTTAATATTTTCATAAAAATTCAAAAAATTCACCCTGGGATAATTTCGTTATTTAGAATCCAAAAATAAAGTTAATTTTGAAATATTAAATTTATAAAATTTCAAAAACTGGGTATTACTATTCATAACGGTTAGTTTTTATAATATTTTAATAATATATCGTTGTTTAGTGAAACTCGGTATTGCGTACAACATATGCTATTGAAGAAGGCCGCTCTTGTGTGTAATGCAAGCCAAGTCATGGTTGCGTGTAGGGAAATATTCCATTGGTTTTTTTATAACATACTCAAAATATAGTTCGATTATACATTGATCGAAATTTATACTTAGTGTTGTGTAAAAAGAATTTCATTCGAAAGAACATGAAGTTTAGTGCATCAAATGCCAGGAATAGTGTTGCATATTGCGCAAGATAATCTTGGTGAAGTGTACAAAAAAAGACATCAATGAAATTAGAAATAATATTTCTCATAAAATCTAGGGGGTTACATTCTACCCCCCTTAAAATTAATTTCTCCCCTGGAAATTCGTCGGGGTTATAAATGGTTTACTACTTGATAGTTTCATTCATAGAAACCCACATCGTAAAAATGAATACTAAAACTTAATTTTAAAAACTAATGTATTAAATGTAATGGTTACCCAAATTAAATCATCCCTGGGTTTCCACATAGAAGATCATTGGTGAAAATATGGATATGGAAGAGAATTCTAACCATCAAAATCTGATAGAGAGTGGTAGAGAACATGGCTTTGAAAATTAAAAAAATAAACAATTCATAAATTTGTGATGATCTAAGGCACCATCTAGGAAAATTTATTTGGTTTTCAAGATCGTTTCCCTAAAGATGAAAACATTTGAATTAGAAGAAATACTTAATTGATTATGGAACAATGTCACTACTAGACATTACATGAACAATTTCCACTTCATATCTTTCAGAAATGAATTTGACTTTTTCATTCGTGAAGTGTAAGAAGATCATGTGATAGAATGAGAGGTTATTCCATCTGTTTCAAACAAAAGGTTAGAAAAAGATATTAAATATACATAAGTCCATCTATGGTGATATTAATTGTATATGGTTCCTAAAATGGACTTATACTTCATCTATCACACAGCTTAATAAAATAAAACTAATTACAACTAACTAGGGACTTTATGTAGGCTATTGATAGGCGATAAAGTCCTGTTAGACATTAGTTGTGGGTTCGATTCCTGCATCCTTGTCTGACGCGACGGGTTGTCACCCATCTTACAGGTTGTCCTTTTTCTAAAACTATGTTATTATAACATTTCAGAAATAAAATTAAAAAAGTTATAGCCTTAAGTAATACTATTTTATGTCTAAATTATTCCATTCCAACCATTAGGATTATCTAAAATACTTCTGTCTGATTACTAGAAATTTCATCTACTGAACAAGTGAATACATTCACTTATCCCCCATATATCATAAGATATATCTTTTTTTTGTCACATTACAAACATGTGAATACCTTAATCATGTATTCTCTTGAAAAATGAATACCCATTGAACCTTTGTGAAAACATGAATGCTGTCAAAAGTTAACTCATTCCACATACCAAAATCCAAAAATTTCACTATACTCAAACCATGATATCACGTTGTCCTTATATCAGTCATGAGCTCATTAATACTATCAAACATATTATTTCCTCCTTATCCATTCATTATGTGCATATAATCTTCTTTCCAAAAATATTTCAATCACTTTTCATAGTTACAGGTAACATATATTTATTGAAATCCACAACACACCAAGATATAGATATTCCAATATTCCATGATACTAAAAATGAGATTCCACAACACAATTTTGGAATCTCGTTACATAAACACTTAATCATTCCACCACTTCATTGTCATATTCAACATCACCAATAGTGATCGCATGTGACTTCCCTTTGTCCTTTTCCTTGAGAGGTTGTTGATGTCGATCATCATTAACCCTTGGATTAGGGCATTGGTTAGCATTATTCCCCATTTCCTTGCACTTGAATCATTGAAGTGTCGGTGGTGTGTTCTCTGTAGTCTTTTCTCTATTCAGATCATTGGCTACCTTTTTTCCATATCTTTGGCACTCAGCTACTCGATGAACTTCTTTTCCACACCTAAATAATTTTCTAGTCCCTTTAATACAATCTCCACCATGCTTCTTTCCACACATTGAGCATAATAAAACATTTTTATTCTTTTCACCATATTTTTGAGATTTTTCCTGGAACTCTACCTTTCATTTCTTGTCAAAACCATGATATGGATATGGTACACCAACTTCTTGTTCTACCTTGATAGTAAAATGCACAATTTCATCATAGATACTGAAGTCTCTTATAGATAATGACCATTGAAGACGTAGTTTTAAGGAACTGATGAATTGATCAACTTTACATTCAGGTTGGATGATATAGCTAGATGAATACCTTTCAAGCCTTCTAAAATTCTCCTCGTATATAACAATAGATTCATCATATTTTTTCATAAGATCATGGAAATCCTTTTCTATATTTGTTCGAAAAATATGAGGGAATTACTTATTGACATACATGTTCTTGAAGTCATCCCATTACATGGATTCTTTGGGACTTGTATTCATAATTTTAGTCCACCACTTGTCTACCTCACCTTTTAAATGGTAAACAGCTAAAATGACTTTTTCATGCTCTGAACAGTGAAGTTTGGAAAATATTTTTTCAATGGTACTAATCCACTGTTCAACAACAAGTGGATCAAAATACCCACTAAAAGAAAGGGGATGATTCCTCATAGAGGACTCAATAGAATATTATTTCCTTATCTACTCATTTGGAAGTCCAGAATGTTTCATTGCTTGTGTTAGTATAGCAATAATATTTTTCACTCCATCTCACATAATATTGGTTTATTCAGGAGGACAATCATTTAATCTTCCATTACATTGATCAACACGGTTCCTTTGGGTTCCAACCATCTTCTAAAACTCAAAAATAATAGTGTGAGAGGAAAAAAATCATACTAGAAAAAAACATAATCATGGGGAGTAATTTAAAACTCTAACATCTCAAGTTTAATTTTATGATCGTTGTTGTAATTATAGGACAAAAACCTATACTTATACATAACATTTGAGACATCCCCAAACATACTGTAGAAATATCTATAGGGATTTCACTAATGTTTTTGAATCCTAAATTCCGAAGGATAATTAAACCATTCCACTGATACCAACTGTTGAGAATCACCCTTGATGCACATTGAAATTACATTACTTTTGTGGAATACTTAATACCTAACAAAAACAAACACCCAAGGACCGTAATAGTTTAGTATCTTTGGAAACTCAGAACATAATATTCTAATCATGGTGAAATATCTTCAACATATCCATTAAAGATCTTCCCCTTTGGTTTTCATACCTAAAACCTTTCATTATATCCTAGGGCGAAGAAAACATATAAAGGGTGAGCTCAAATTCTCAGTAACTGTAAGCATGAAGAAAATAAAACAAAACATATACATTTGAAACTTTAAAAACATGAACTTAATGTTTAAACATGAAAATATTGAGCAATGACATAAAAAATGGAAGTACATAAGGAATAGATCATAATAGAACATAAATCATGACAAAATTGCATGGGAATAAATAATGTAATTGTGGAAACCATTAAGAACATGTTATGATTTCCATAGTAGCCAAGTCATTGCTACCAAGACCATTATAGTGGACAAAGTCCATTACTAAACTGGGTTTACTTGTCATTCCATCCCTGTATTACTAAATAGGATTCACTTGATAATCTAGCCATGTCTATCTCATGAGATATAAATATTTACCCAATGTATTTGAGGGAGATATATGTCCCACCCATCTCATAATGAAATCATTTTTACTTACGCCACAAAACAAATATATACCATTCATCATAACACAAAGAATAAATTGGGTTTCATAAACATCATTCCATCATAACATAGTCCATATAAAACAAATGGATATCATTTCATCATAAGAAAAATTAAACCATGGAAATAATAGAGGCATCATAATTGAAACATTATCAAACTAAATAATGTCATCTTAGATGGGAAATAGTTTGACGAAACACTTCAAATGAAATCTTGAGGGAAAAAAATACTTTCTTCTTCAAAATAATTTTCTTTTCACAAAATGACATTAAATTTTAAAAGAAAAATATTTTGTTGGAAATAATCAAAAAATAATATAGAGGAAGCTTTATTAAAATAAGGAATTATAAAACCGTAAAAATCTGTTCACGCAGTATAAGTTAAAAAACATTCTCCTCGTACTTTTTCCGAAAAAGTCAAAAAGTTCGTTATTTGGTAAACAAAAGAAAGATTCCTTAGATAAGGCAATGTAAAAGTAAAATATGGGTAAAAATGACATAAAAATACATTAAATAATATAACACAATTTATGAAAAACATTTTTATGGACATGGATGATAAATATAACCCCAGTAAATACATACATATAAGCAATCTCTGATAAAAATGAGATTTGAAAATTTATCCTTTACCATATGTCTAATTTATTCCGTATGTGTATGAGTCCCCTGTATAGTGGGTTTAATAATATTATTAACTTGTAACATAACCATAATAATATTTATGATGTCATATACAATTCACATATGACTTTATATTACCTGTTCTTTAATAAATTCCATGTTAAAGCAGCGTTTTGGGTAAAATCGTTTCATTTATCATACGTGTTTCGACTTGTTGTTCTTGATATTATTACCTATATCTTGATTTAATTAATTATAGAATGTAAACCACGATTTATATATTATATATATTCAGCATATAAGTATATATGATAGATCGATAAATGGAATTAAATATACCATTCAAGGAGATGGTAGGTCGTACGTACGCATGAACGTTGTTTTCGTTTACTTATTGAATTGATTAGATTTAAGTATATGAAACATATATTTAAATAAAGCCAGTATCATTATTATGTAATATCTTTCATGATTATTTATTATATATACTTTATAATCATACTTTAATGGCTAATTATGGAAAATGAATCTCATCGTGTTCGTGGAGACGGTTGTCCGTACGTACGCACGAGCGACAAGTTATTTATTTTTATTTTAAAATCATATAAAATTGAATGGTATATCATACATAAATAATCATTATAATGTTATATTAATTATTTATATCATTTATACTAATTATTATACACATCTAAATGATGAAATGTTTGAATAACAAACTACACCACGACGTGGAGACGGTAAGTCGTACGTGCGCATGTGTGGTGACTTTTTCATTCATAGGGTGGTTAAAATTATTAATATGGTTGTAAAAAGTTTCTAATAACATCATAGTATATATAATATACTGGAGTTATTATTTTATAATTTAAAAATCAAAGAATGAGGAAGTGTAAGAATAAAGGAACATAAAATCGGTGGTGAGATATTTATCTCTTCTTCGGATTCTTCCTTTTGATTTGATCAAAATGGATATTTAGGTTGGCTTTATGACCAAATAAAGTCCTCTAAGATGAATTTAGGATAGTTTAAAGGGTATTTTTTCAGGGTTTGGCCAAGAAAAATGGCTTTGGCAATGTGAATTTGAGAGAAGGGGGAGTGTCCTTTTATAAGAGCGGTGAGGGGAACCTAGAGAAAAACTAAAAATATTATATTATAATAAATTTATATTCGGTTTATAATCGATCTAAAGTTACTTATGTCTAGGATAGGGTGGGTATGGGTCTAAATCCTCTCATCCATTATGTTTTAGACATTTTTAGGTTACCATTTTAACCTTATCATTTAGATTTAACTAAAAGTTAAATAATTTAATTTTTACCATGTCTTCTTGAATTCTTAAACTATATTGTTAATAAACATACTATAAACTACCAATCGAACCCCAATTAGTTCATTAAGGTCATATATATTCTTATATATGTTTTTGGCCGAACCTTATATTTTTAGGACCATTATATCAATTACTAATATAATATTGTTTTTAAAAACTCTTTTATGTCAATTTTGGAACTATTTGGAATTATTATTTTCTAAATTTATAACAGAATTATTACTTCTAAACAAATTAATCTAACCAAACCTAATATAGTATATTAACCTATAAAATTAGTTTAATTCATTATAAGTCTCAAATTTCATTTATTTGGGTATTTGTAATATCAATTATGTGAATATATCATTAATAAAGAAATTACGACATAATCATTGTGCCATAAATAAATTAAGTTATCTAAATTATAAAAACTATAAATAAAATACCATTATGTATGAAATATATTTATATTTCTAATGAATATTTATAGTCGAATTTATCTTATGTGTAACCCTATATTAAAAATGTTTTAGTTATTAATTTTTTATTTTAACTATTTTAACTCTTCTTTAAATAAAATAATAATAAATGTCCTAATCTAATCCAAGTGGACCTAAAGGGTAACATTTCATTACTAAGTTTATTTTTTGGATGAATTACACTTATTAAATAGAAATAGAAAATGTGTTTGGGTAATAATAATACCATTTTTACCCTAAAGTACCCTATTTTCTTTTAACCGTGGTAAATAAAAGGTAAAAGTTATTATTCGCCAATAAATGTTTTCATCTCATTGAACCAAATTTTACATATTGATATCAACCATGTCTCTTAGAGTTTTGAAAATCAACTCAGAGTATCGGTAAAATTATGTTTTATATAAATTTGCAAATTCTCCTAGGAGGTGGGTAAAAGACGGTAAAAAGTGCAATAAAATTTTTATATATCTAAAATTATTATAGACTTACTCCAATGAAATACATTGAAAATATATAGGTATTATGTATCTACTTTTACCTAAAATAAATTTAAATAAAATAAATTATTATTTAAATAAAAAGTCTGTTTTAACGAATAACTCAGTGTTTTCACTATTCATAAAAAATTGCATGTTTTCAGAAAAATACCAAAAATTCACAGTAGGCTAATTTCGTTATCCTAAATCCAAAAATGAAGTCCATTTTGAATGATTAAATTTATAAGCTTTCTAAAAGTGGTTATTACTATTCATAAATTCTAGTTTATATAATATTTTAATAACATATCGTTGTTTAGTAAAACTCGGTATTGCGTAAAACACACGCTATTGAGGAAGGTCACTCTTGCATGTAATGAAAGCCAAGTCAGTGTTGCATGTAGGGAAAGCTTCCTTTTTTGTTGCGTATAACATAATAAAAATATAGTTCAATTATACATTGATCAAAATCTATTCTTAGTGTTCTTTAGAATGTATTTTATTCGAAAGAACTTCAAGTTTTGTCCATCACAAGACAAGAATATTGTTGCGTATACTACAAGCTAATATGGTGTTGCGTATAGCGCAATCTAATCTTTGTGAAGTGTAAAAAAAAGAAATCAATGAAATTAAAAATAATATTTCTCATAAAATCCCGCGGTGTTACATGTATAGTTTTCCCTTGAAAATATACTAGGTTAGTTTTTAAAATGTTTGTAACAACATATCAATAGTACAATATCGTCAATAAAAAGACATTATAAAAAATATCATTCAAAATTATATTACCATTGTATTAAGTATATATGAATGATATGGTATTTAGTTCAGAATTTTGTTAGGTGGAACACATCATATACATAAGATATTTTTTTGGGTTGTTCTACTCGATAGGCTATATCACTAAAGTGATCAAGAATTTCGAAGGGGACAATATATTTAGGACATATACGTAAGAACACAGTTATTCACTAAGTTATGGATCATTTATTTTTTCATTATAAATCTTTAGATTGGACCTAATATATATGTTTAAGAGTTATCAAAAGTCATGTGGGTGTATGGGGCATCTTTGGATCCCCGAAAACCTATTTTTGGAAAAACAAACCAAGTTGAATTGTTTACGCCTGGTTAATGCACAGTTTGATAAAATCGTGAAAAGGATGTTGTTTTTTGGAAGAACCACCTCACACGGTTTGTCAAAAGTTTTAAAAAATGTGTGGAAAACCAGTGTGTATGCTAAAATTTTGGGTAAATTTTTAGTTTTCCCTTAATGATCTATTATGCCAACCATTCTTTCCATCTCATAAACTAGTGGGATTTTCCTCCATTTTCACCCATTTGGAGACTTTTGAAGATCTTACATTTTAATCCAGATATATAATTCATATGAAAACCATTAGTGAATTCTTTCATCATGTTGGATGTGCAATGCAATGTACTTGAGTCCATCTGATCCATTATCCTTCTCTTTTTCTCTCGGAATTGATATCATCATGTAAGAGTTTTTCAAATTTTCTGAGATCTACAATGATTCGATCCTAATCAAGGGCCAATACCAGAGGAGGTCAGTCATAAAACCCCAATGTGGGTTGACTATAACTCAACCCTAATGTTTTTTGATTTTATAATATTTATGTGGGGCCCGCCAATTTCATCGGGAACCCTTTCTGAAATTGACATGCCATGATTATACTTCTTAGAATCATTTATCTATGATATTTAAAAATATGTGATTACTTGTTTTTTCTTACACACAAAACTAAATCCCCTCCATGTTGAAGGTTATGACATTTTTCGGTTTTAGTTTTTTCGAACATTTGAGCCATGTTCGGGTGTGCCCTTACTTGACATTCCAAGTGGTGATCCTTTTTATAATAAATGGATTGTTATTAATAATAATTGAATAATGGCATGTACCATGTATGCTAACCATTTTACCCACTTATGTTATATGCTTCAAATTGATTATTAAATGTGAAATGTTAAATGAAAAGTAAACTATGTATCAAACCTGGCCTTAACAATTGAGATTGAATAAAGGTTACATGTTCATAGAACTAATTTTTATATTGATGGAAGGTAGTATAGTGAACCTCAATAATTGAAAATGACTTAATGGTAATTTAATAATTGATTATATCATTTGAACACTAATTTTCCTAACCACACAAATTCAATAAAAGGATTGAACTTAATTAATGATTAAATGATTAAAATTTCAAATAAGAATGGACTGACTTGATCTAACCATTGATTCGTTGGGTAGAGTACCTCGGGTCTGGGGAACACCTTTCCAATTCAAGGATGTTGTTTAATTCGGTTGACACCAACCTAGACTCTGGTTCTTTTTATTCCTCATAGGCCAAGTATACTATTGTGGGGTCCTTTACATTATTACATGATACCTCGTATACACTCCTTGGATCTACCATTGACTAGTATGTGCCACGGTAAAAGCCTATTGGGACCTATCATTGTTTAACCTTATATTACCTTCGACAATCACATTGGTCTTAGTTTGCACCTTGTTGGGGAATACCATGGATTATGCTCTATGTATTACACTATTACCCTTTAGCTAGACTCAGATACTACTTATTTAGCATTCCATGTTCTCTACGTTACCTTGGTTGTAAGCATGGAATTCCCTCACTGTATATCATTTTCATGTTTCCTTGTTATGTCTCGGGACCTTCACAACATATACTAACATGAGTTGATGTTAGTTCTGTCTATACCTCACGTTTCCTATTAACATTTATTGGGATTTTCTTAATTAATGATCTAGTCACAAGTTCTGATAGAAGCCAAGGGCTGAAGCATGTAGATATGTATATAGTTATATTATTCATCTTGCATTAATTTATATATGTATGCCTTCACTGTAGAGACCCTAAGCCTGACTTACATGGAAATTACATTACATTTGCGGAATACTTAGTACATAACAAAAACACACACACAAGGATCGTAATAGTTTAGTGTCTTTGGAAACTCGGAACGTAATCTTCTAATCGTGGTGAAAGATCTTCAATATCTCCCATAAAGATCTTCCCTTTTTTTTTACCTAAAACCTTTCTTTATATCCTGGGGAAAAGAAAACATAAAAGGGTGAGCTCAAATGCTCAGTAAGGGTAAACAAAAGAAAAATCAATCACATCGTATTCATAAGAACATAACATTTTGGAAGTCTTAACCTGCAAAAGAGAGTATAATTTCATAACATGGGATAAATCATAGTAGTGAAATGAAATCCCAATATTCATAACATAAAACATTAATATTTGTGGCATACACACATAATCATAGATAATCATTTCTTGTTAGTCAAGACTCATTGCCAAGACTATCTTAGTGGACAAAGTCCCTTTCTGAATCGAGTAACCCTCGTTTCAGTCCTGTTTCACTGAACCGGTATAACCTACCATTCCAGCCCTGTCTATCTCATGAGATATAAAATATTTACCCAATGCATTGGAGGGAGATATAGGTCCCACCCATCTTATAATTAATCCTTTCTTATGTGTGCCAAATAATCATAAAACATACATCATCGCATAACACATGTAACAAAAATGGGATTCTTAAACAACATGACATCATAAAACAATTCATATAAGATAAAGGAATTCATAAAAATATTTCCATCACAACATAATCAAATTCATGTAATAATAGGGATAAAAACAGAACCCTTTTATTATCTTAGATGGAAAATAATTTTGATAAAATACTTCAACTCCATTCTTGAGGAAAATATCCTTTCTACTTCAAAAACATTTTTCCTTTCATAACATGTCATACGACTTTAAAATAAAAGAAGTTGATTAAAAATAAACTTGAAAACTTGTAAATGAAGTTTCTTGGAAATAATGTTTTAAAAATCCATTCATGCCGTATAAGTTAAAAAAAACATTCTTCGTACTTTTGTCGGAAAAGTCAAAAAGTACCTCGTACGAAAAACGACAAAAGATTCCTTTCATACATATTACTAAAAACTCACCGAAGGGTAAAAATGGATTTAAAAAATTGTAAGTGGATGGAAATAATATTACATATTGATGAAACATGGATTTGGATGATAAAATACACCCCAGTAAATACTTACGAATAAACAATCTCGGATAAAAATGAGATTGTGATATTTCCCTTACCTTAGGTCCGATTTGCTTTGTACGTGTCCGAAGCTCCTCTTCTTTGAAGCGCCTTTTGGAGACCTCCTCTTAGGGAACTAAAATTGGTCTTCTAGGAAGACCAGAACCTCTAAGATGTTTCTAGGGAAGTGAAGAAGAGATTTTGGCAGAGGTTGGCCGAGCTTGAGTGCTCAAATTGGTGTGATGAGGAGGGGGAGGAGATGTCCTTTTATAAGGGAGGAGAGGGGCACCTTAGGAATATCTCAAAATATTATTTTATATTAAAGTCAAAATCGGTTTATAATGGTTCCAAAGGGTCTTATTTCGAAGCTAAAGTGGGGATGGGTCGAAATCCTATCAACCAATAAGATTTAGACAAGTTTAGGGTATTATTTTAACCTTATCAATTAGATTTAACTCTAAGTTAAATAATTTAACTTTTACGGTGTCTTTTTGTTTTCTTTCACTATATGGTTAATACACTTACTATAACATGCCAAAAGAACCCCAAATTGTTTATTATTAATATATATATCCTTATCTACGTCATTTGGCCGAACCTTAGATTTTTAGGAATAAAATAACAATTAATAATATAATATTTGATTTAAAAACTATTTTGTGTCAATTTTGACACTATTTGATATATGATTTTTGTGAAAGTCATAACAGAATTATATGTTCGAAACAATTTGATTAAATCAACACTAATATATCATAGTAACCTATAAAATTAGTGGAATTCATAAAAAGTCTCAAATTATATTTAGTTTGGTGTTTATAACATCAATTATGTCAATATTTCATTAATAAGATTATTACTGCATCATCTTTGTGTCATAAATAAATTAACTTATTTGATGTCTAAAAATTACAAATAAAATACCATTATGTGGGAAATCATTTTATCTTTCTAATGAATATTTATAGTCTAATTTATCTTATGTATAACCCTATATTAAAAATGTTTTAGTAAATAAACTTTGATTTTAACTCTTTTAACTCTTCTTTGAATTAAATAATAATAAATGTCCTAATCTAATCCAAGTGGGCCTAAATGGTCATATTTTATTCATAAGGTTGTTTTTGGTCGAATTACACTTATCCAATAGAATTAGGACATGTTTTAGGGTAATATTAATATCATTCTTACCCTTAGTTACCCTATTTACTTTTAACCGTGGTAAATAAAAGTAAAAAGTTACTATTCACCAAAAATTATTTTCATCTCATTTAACCACATTTTACTTACTGACATCAACCGTGTCTCTCGGATTTTTGAAATTCCATTCACAGAAGTGGTAAAATTAAGTTTTATGAAAAATTCAGTTTTTTTAACTACCACTTAGTAGTTTCACTATTCATCAAAAATTGATGTTTTTCAGAACAATGCCAAAACTTCATCCTAAGCTATATTTCATATTCCGAACTCAAAAATGAAGTCTATTTTACCAAATTCATATCATAGAATTTTCATTAATTAATTTTATAATTAAATCCCGCTGTTAAAACAAATAGCGTGTTTTTAAGAAACAATATCTATCAAAAGATTTACACTTGATTATGTCTGGTTTAAATGTGAAATTACATCCAATGACCAAAATTGTTTTAAACTGTAAAAATATATTCTAAATATACTTTAAAACCAATCAAATTAATAATATATCACTATTAATTATTTCGATTAAAAAAGTTGTTTTTAATTATAATTTAGTAATTTTCACTATTCATCAGAATATGAAAGTTATCCGAAAAGTACCAAAATTTCACCTTAGGCTAAATTCGATACTCCGAATCCAAAAATGAAATCCATTTTGAAAAATAAAATTTACAAAATTTCAAAAAGTGGTTATAACTATTCATAACGGCTAGTTTTAATAACATTTTAATAGCATATCGCTGTTTAGTGAAACTCGTTATTGCGTACTAAACACGCTATCGAGGAAGTTCACGATTGCGTGTAATGCAAGGCAAGTCAAGGATGCGTGTTGTGCAAGATCCTTTTCTTGTAGCGTACAACACAAGACATTAGTGAAATAAAAAGAATATTTTTCATAAAATCTCGGGCTGTTACATTCTACCCCCCTTAAAATGAATTTCGCCCTCGAAATTCGTCGGGGTTATAAATGGTTTACTATTCGAAAGTTTCTTTAATAGAATCCCACATCGTAAAAAGGAATACCAAAACCAATCTTTAAAAACAAAAGTATGAAACCTAACGCTTACCTAAATAAACTAATCATTGGGTTTCCACATAGGTGAAAATATGGATATGGAAGAGAAATCTAACCATCATGTTCTGATGGAGAGTGGTAGAGAACATGGCTATGGAAAATCCAATAATCACAAACCCATAAATTTGTGACGATCTAAGGTACCATCCGATTCATCAGGTATAAGATCACTAGGACAACATTTTTGGTTTTCAAGATCATTTCCCTAAAGTTGAAAATTTGAATTGGAATAAATACTTTCTTTATTTTGGTACAATCTCACTATTTTTCGTTCCTAGAACAATTTCCACTTCATCTCTTAAATAAATGAAGTTGAATTTGTTATTCGTGAAGTGTTAGCAGATCATGTGATAGAATGACGGGTCATTCCATCTGTCTCAAACAAAAGGTTAGCAAAAATTATATACATAAGTCGATCTATAGTGAGATTAATCATATATAGTTCCTAAAATGGACTTATACTTCATATATCATACTTCTTAATATAATAAAACTAGTTTCTACTAAACAGGGACTTCCTGTAGGCCAGTGGTAGGCGATAAAGGCCAGTCGCACTTCGGTTGTGGGTTCGATTCCCACAGCCTTGTCCGAAGCGATGGGCTGTCGCCCGTCCTGCAGGTTTTCCTTTTTCTAAAACTATATTACTATAACATCCCATAAATAATATCGAAAAAACTTCTATCCTTAAACAATACTAACTTATGTCCAACATAATCCATTCCAATCTTTAGTCCCATCCATAATACTGCAGTCCATTCTCATAGTGAAAATGATTACCAGAGATTTAATACCATCGTTGATCCCCATATATCATAAGATATATCTTGTTGGACACATTCCAAACACTCAAAGGCCTTAATATTGTACTCTCTTGACTACCCATTGAACCTTAGTGAAAACATGAATGCAGTTAAATGTTAACACTTTCCACATACCAAAATACTCAAAATTCTATATACTCAAACCATGATATCACTTAGTCCTTATATCAATCATGAGCTCATGAATACTGTTAAACATTTCATTTTCTCGTTTTCCCTTCATTATGCGCATAATATCTCAATCACTTTGAATACCACATTATACCAATACATAAATATTCCAATATTCCAAGATACAACATTATTTTGGAATCCCATTACATAAACACTTAATCATTCCACCACATCGTTGTCATATTCAACATTGCCAATAATGATCGCATGTGACTTCCCTTTGTCCTTTGCCTTAAGCGGTTGCTCATGTCGATCATCACTAACCCTTGGATTAGGGCATTTATTAGCATAATGCCCCATTTCCTTGCACTTGAATCATTGAAGTGTTGGTTGTACGTTCTCTGCAGTGTTTGCTTTATTCACTTCATTAGAATCCCATTTTCCATTACTTCGACACTCAGCTGCTCGATGACATTCTTTTCCACACTTAAAACATTTTCTAGTCCCTTTAAGACAATCTCCACCATGCTTCTTTCCACACTTTGTGCATAAGGAAACATTCATCTTCTTTTCACCATTATTCTGAGTTTTCTCCTTGAACTCCATCTTTCGTTTCTTGTCAAACCCATGAGATGGATATGTAACACCAACTTCCATTTCTACCTTGATAGCACAACGCACAATTTCTTCATAGCTACTGAAGTCTCTTATAGCTAATTCCCTTCGAAGACTTGGTTTTAAGCCACTGAAAAATCGATCAACTTTACTTTCAGGGTGGATGATAATACCAGAAGCATACCTTGGAAGTCTTGTAAAATTCGCTTCATAGGTACCAACAGATTCATCATCCCTTTGCTTCAGTTCAAGAAACTCTTTCTCCATCTTTGTTCGGAGAATACGAGGGAAGTACTTATTGAAAAATAAGTTCTTGAACTCGTCCCATTCCATAGACTCAATTTCATCCCTTTACCTCATATTCTTAATAAGATTCCACCATTGATCAGCATCTCCTTCCAAACGATACACTGCTAGGATGACTTTATCATGTTTAGAACATTGAAGAACTGAAAATATCTTTTCAGTAGTACTAATCCATTGTTCAGCAACTAATGGATCAGTAGACCCATTGAAAGAAGGTGGACGCTGCCTCATGAAGGATTCAACAGAATGTTGCTCCTTCCTTTGCTCGTTTGGAAGTCCTGCATGATTCATAGCTTGAGAAAGTTGTGTGAGCATGGCTACAAGATTTTGCATTCCGGCTCCCATATCGTTTGGTTGCTCAGGGGGACAATCATTGCATTGCCCATCACATTCCGCATTAACACGGTTCCTTCGGGTTCCAGCCATCGTCTAAAACCCCAAAAGAATAGTATGAGAGGCAAAAATCATGCTAGGGAAAACAACATAATAAAGGGGTATTACCCTCAATATCTAACATCTTAGGTTAAATTCGAAGATCGTTAGCGCAATTCTAGGACTATAACCTATACGTATACTTAACCTTAGAGACATCCCTAGACATACCTTAGAAATATCTCTAGGGATCTCACTAACGTTTTCGCATCCTAGTTTCCAAAGGTTGACTAAACCTTTCCTCTGATACCAACTGTAGAGACCCGAAGCCTGACTTACATGGACATTACATTACATTTGCGGAATACTTAGTACATAACAAAAACACACACACAAGGATTGTAATAGTTTAGTGTCTTTGGAAACTCGTAACGTAATCTTCTAATCGTGGTGAACGATCTTCAATATCTCCCATAAAGATCTTCCCTTTTTTTACCTAAAACCTTTCTTTATATCCTGGGGAAAAGAAAACATAAAAGGGTGAGCTCAAATGCTCAGTAAGGGTAAACAAAAGAAAAATCAACCACATCGTATTCATAAGAACATAACATTTTGGAAATCTTAACCTGCAAAAGAGAGTATAATTTCATAACATGGGATAAATCATAGTAGTGAAATGAAATCCCAATAATCATAAAATAAAACATTAATCTTTGTGGCATACACACATAATCACAGAGAATCATTTCTTGTTAGTCAAGACTCATTTCCAAGACTATCTTAGTGGACAAAGTCCCTTTCTGAATCGAGTAACCCTCGTTTCAGTCCTGTTTCACTGAACCGGTATAACCTACCGTTCCAGTCCTGTCTATCTCATGAGATATAAAATCTTTACCCAATGCATTGGAGGGAGATATAGGTCCCACCCATCTTATAATGAATCCTTTCTTATGTGTGCCACATAATCATAAAACATACATCATCACATAACACATGTAACAAAAATGGGATTCTTAAACAACATGACATCATAAAACAATTCATATAAGATAAAGGAATTAGAAAAAATATTTCCATCACAACATAATCAAATTCATGTAATAATAGGGATAAAAACAGAACCCTTTTATTATCTTAGATGGAAAATAATTTTGATAAAATACTTCAAATCCATTCTTGAGGAAAATATCCTTTCTACTTCAAAAACATTTTTCCTTTCATAACATGTCATACGACTTTAAAATAAAAGAAGTTGATTAAAAATAAACTTGAAAACTTGTAAATGAAGTTTCTTGGAAATAATGTTTTAAAAATCAATTCATGCCGTATAAGTTAAAAAAACATTCTTCGTACTTTTGTCGGAAAAGTCAAAAAGTACCTCGTACGAAAAACGACAAAAGATTCCTTTCATACATATTACTAAAAACTCACCGAAGGGTAAAAATGGATTTAAAAAATTGTAAGTGGATGGAAATAATATTACATATTGATGAAACATGGATTTGGATGATAAAATACACCCCAGTAAATACTTACGAATAAACAATCTCGGATAAAAATGAGATTGTGATATTTCCCTTACCTTAGGTCCGATTTGCTTTGTACGTGTCCGAAGCTCCTCTTCTTTGAAGCGCCTTTTGGAGACCTCCTCTTAGGGAACTAAAATTGGTCTTTTAGGAAGACCAGAACCTCTAGGATGTTTCTAGGGAAGTGAAGAAGAGATTTTGGCAGAGGTTGGCCGAGCTTGAGTGCTCAAATTGGTGTGATGAGGAGGGGGAGGAGATGTACTTTTATAAGGGAGGAGAGGGGCACCTTAGGACTATCTCAAAATATTATTTTATATTAAAGTCAAAATCGGTTTATAATGGTTCCAAAGGGTCTTATTTCGAAGCTAAAGTGGGGATGGGTCGAAATCCTATCAACCAATAAGATTTAGACAAGTTTAGGGTATTATTTTAACCTTATCAATTAGATTTAACTCTAAGTTAAATAATTTAACTTTTACCGTGTCTTTTTGGTTTCTTTCACTATATGGTTAATACACTTACTATACCATGCCAAACGAACCCCAAATTGTTTATTATTAATATATATATCCTTATCTAAGTCATTTGGCCGAACCTTAGATTTTTAGGAATAAAATAACAATTAATAATATAATATTTTATTTAAAAACTATTTTGTGTCAATTTTGACACTATTTGATATATGATTTTTTGTGAAAGTCATAACAGAATTATATGTTCTAACCAAGTTTATTAAATCAACAATAATATATCATAGTAACCTAGAAAATTAGTGGAATTCATAAAAAGTCTCAAATTATATTTAGTTTGGTGTTTATAACATCAATTATGTCAATATTTCATTAATAAGATTATTACTGCATCATCATTGTGTCATAAATAAATTAACTTATTTGATGTCTAAAAATTACAAATAAAATACCATTATGTGGGAAATCTTTTTAGCTTTCTAATGAATATTTATAGTCTAATTTATCTTATTTATAACCCTATATTAAAAATGTTTTAGTGAATAAACTTTGATTTTAACTCTTTTAACTCTTCTTTGAATTAAATAATAATAAATGTCCTAATCTAATCCAAGTGGGCCTAAATGGTCATATTTTATTCATAAGGTTGTTTTTGGTCGAATTACACTTATCCAATAGAATTAGGACATGTTTTAGGGTAATATTAATATCATTCTTACCCTTAATTACCCTATTTACTTTTAACCGTGGTAAATAAAAGTAAAAAGTTACTATTCACCAAAAATTATTTTCATCTCATTGAACCACATTTTACTTACTGACATCAACCGTGTCTCTCGGATTTTTGAAATTCCATTCACAGAAGCGGTAAAATTAAGTTTTATGAAAAATTCAGTTTTTTTAACTACCACTTAGTAGTTTAACTATTCATCAAAAATTGATGTTTTTCAGAACAATGCCAAAATTTCATCCTAAGCTATATTTCATATTCCGAACTCAAAAATGAAGTCTATTTTACCAAATTCATATCATAGAATTTTCATTAATTAATTTTATAATTAAATCCCGCTGTTAAAACAAATAGCGTGTTTTTAAGAAACAATATCTATCAAAAGATTGACACTTGATTATGTCTGGTTTAAATGTGAAATTACATCCAATGACCAACATTGTATTAAATTGTAAAAATATATTCGAAATATACTTTAAAACCACTCAAATTAATAATTTATCACTATTAATTATTTCGATTAAAAAATTTGTTTTTAATTATAATTTAGTAATTTTCACTATTCATTAGAATATGAAAGTTATCCGAAAAGTACCAAAATTTCACCTTAGGCTAAATTCATACTCCGAATCCAAAAATGAAATCCATTTTGAAAAATAAAATTTACAAAATTTCAAAAGGTGGTTATAACTATTCATAATGGCTAGTTTTAATAACATTTTAATAGCATATCGCTGTTTAGTGAAACTCGTTATTGCGTACTACACACACTATCGAGGAAGGTCACGATTGCGTGTAATGCAAGGCAAGTCAAGGATGCGTGTTGTGCAAGATCCTTTTCGTGTAGCTTACAACACAAGACATTAGTGAAATAAAAAGAATATTTTTCATAAAATCTCGGGCTGTTACATTCTACCCCCCTTAAAATGAATTTCGACCTTGAAATTCGTCGGGGTTATAAATGGTTTACTATTTGAAAGTTTCTTTAATATAATCCCACATCGTAAAAAGGAATACCAAAACCAATCTTTAAAAAAAAAGTATGAAACCTAACGCTTACCCAAATAAACTAATCATTGGGTTTCCACATAGGTGAAAATATGGATATGGAAGAGAAATCTAACCATCATGTTCTAATGGAGAGTGGTAGAGAACATGGCTATGGAAAAGCCAATAATCACAAATCCATAAATTTGTGACGATCTAAGGTACCATCCGATTCATCAGGTATAAGATCACTAGGACAACATTTTTGGTTTTCAAGATCATTTCCCTAAAGTATAAAATTTGAATTGGAATAAATACTTTCTTTATTTTGGTACAATCTCACTATTGTTCGTGCCTAGAACAATTTCCACTTCATCTCTTAAATAAATGAAGTTGAATTTGTTATTCGTGAAGTGTTAGCAGATCATGTGATAGAATGACGGGTCATTCCATCTGTCTCAAACAAAAGGTTAGCAAAAATTATATACATAAGTCGATCTATAGTGAGATTAATCATATATAGTTCCTAAAATGGACTTATACTTCATATATCATACTGCTTAATATAATAAAACTAGTTTCTACTAAACAGGGACTTCCTGTAGGCCAGTGGTAGGCGATAAAGGCCAGTCGCACTTCGGTTGTGGGTTCGATTCCCACAACCTTGTCCAAAGCGATGGGCTGTCGCCCGTCCTGCAGGTTTTCCTTTTTCTAAAACTATATTACTATAACATCCCATAAATAATATCGAAAAAACTTCTATCCTTAAACAATACTAACTTATGTCCAACATAATCCATTCCAATCTTTAGTCCTATCCATAATACTGCAGTCCATTCTCATAGTGAAAATGATTACCAGAGATTTAATACCATCGTTGATCCCCATATATCATAATATATATCTTGTTGGACACATTCCAAACATTCAAAGGCCTTAATCTTGTACTCTCTTGAATACCCATTGAACCTTAGTGAAAACTTGAATGCAGTTAAATGTTAACACTTTCCACATACCAAAATCCTCAAAATTCTATATACTCAAACCATGATATCACTTAGTTCTTATATCAATCATGAGCTCATGAATACTGTTAAACATTTCATTTTCTCGTTTTCCCTTCATTATGCGCATAATATCTCAATCACATTGAATACCACATTAGACCAATACATAAATATTCCAATATTCCAAGATACAACATTATTTTGGAATCCCATTACATAAACACTTAATCATTCCACCACATCGTTGTCATATTCAACATTGCCAATAATGATCGCATGTGACTTCCCTTTGTCCTTTGCCTTAAGCGGTTGCTCATGTCGATCATCACTAACCCTTGGATTAGGGCATTTATTAGCATAATGCCCCATTTCCTTGCACTTGAAGCATTGAAGTGTTGGTTGTACGTTCTCTGCAGTGTTTGCTTTATTCACTTCATTAGAATCCCATTTTCCATTACTTCGACACTCAGCTGCTCGATGACCTTCTTTTCCACACTTAAAACATTTTCTAGTCCCTTTAAGACAATCTCCACCATGCTTCTTTCCACACTTTGTGCATAAGGAAACATTCATCTTCTTTTCACCATTATTCTGAGTTTTCTCCTTGAACTCCATCTTTCGTTTCTTGTCAAACCCATGAGATGGATATGTAACACCAACTTCCATTTCTACCATGATAGCACAACGCACAATTTCTTCATAGCTACTGAAGTCTCTTATAGCTAATGCCCTTAGAAGACTTGGTTTTAAGCCAGTGAACAATCGATCAACTTTACTTTCAGGTTGGATGATAATACCAGAAGCGTACCTTGCAAGTCTTGTAAAATTCGCTTCATAGGTACCAACAGATTCATCATCCCTTTGCTTCAGTTCAAGAAACTCTTTCTCCATCTTTGTTCGGAGAATACGAGGGAAGTACTTATTGAAAAATAAGTTCTTGAACTCGTCCCATTCCATAGACTCAATTTCATCCCTTTGCCTCGTATTCTTAATAAGATTCCACCATTGATCAGCATCTCCTTCCAAACGATACACTGCTAGGATGTCTTTATCATGTTTAGAACATTGAAGAACTGAAAATATCTTTTCAGTAGTACTAATCCATTGTTCAGCAACTAATGGATCAGTAGACCCACTGAAAGAAGGTGGACGCTGCCTCATGAAAGATTCAACAGAATGTTGCTCCTTCCTTTGCTCGTTTGGAAGTCCTGCATGATTCATAGCTTGAGAAAGTTGTGTGAGCATGGCTACAAGATTTTGCATTCCGGCTCCCATATCGTTTGGTTGCTCAGGGGGACAATCATTGTATTGCCCATCACATTCCGCATTAACACGGTTCCTTCGGGTTCCAGCCATCGTCTAAAACCCCAAAAGAATAGTATGAGAGGCAAAAATCATGCTAGGGAAAACAACATAATAAAGGGGTAGTACCCTCAATATCTAACATCTTAGGTTAAATTCGAAGATCGTTAGCGCAATTCTAGGACTATAACCTATACGTATACTTAACCTTAGAGACATCCCTATACATACCTTAGAAATATCTCTAGGGATCTCACTAACGTTTTCGCATCCTAGTTTCCAAAGGTTGACTAAACCTTTCCTCTGATACCAACTGTAGAGACCCGAATCCTGACTTACATGGACATTACATTACATTTGCGGAATACTTATTACATAACAAAAACACACACACAAGGATCGTAATAGTTTAGTGTCTTTGGAAACTCGGAACGTAATCTTCTAATCATGGTGAAAGATCTTCAATATCTCCCATAAAGATCTTCCCTTTTTTTACCTAAAACCTTTCTTTATATCCTGGGGAAAAGAAAACATAAAAGGGTGACCTCAAATGCTCAGTAAGGGTAAACAAAAGAAAAATCAATCACATTGTATTCATAAGAACATAACATTTTGGAAATCTTAACCTGCAAAAGAGAGTATAATTTCATAACATGGGATAAATCATAGTAGTGAAATGAAATCCCAATAATCATAACATAAAACATTAATTTTTGTGGCATTCACACATAATCATAGAGAATCATTTCTTGTTAGTCAAGACTCATTGCCAAGACTATCTTAGTGGACAAAGTCCCTTTCTTAATCGAGTAACCCTCGTTTCAGTCCTGTTTCACTGAACCGGTATAACCTACCGTTCCAGTCCTGTCTATCTCATGAGATATAAAATCTTTACCCAATGCATTGGAGGGAGATATAGGTCCCACCCATCTTATAATGAATCCTTTCTTATGTGTGCCACATAATCATAAAACATACATCATCGCATAACACATGTAACAAAAATGGGATTCTTAAACAACATGACATCATAAAACAATTCATATAAGATAAAGGAATTCATAAAAATATTTCCATCACAACATAATCAAATTCATGTAATAATAGGGATAAAAACAGAACCGTTTTATTATCTTAGATGGAAAATAATTTTGATAAAATACTTCAACTCCATTATTGAGGAAAGTATCCTTTCTACTTCAAAAACATTTTTCCTTTCATAACATGTCATACGACTTTAAAATAAAAGAAGTTGATTAAAAATAAACTTGAAAACTTGTAAATGAAGTTTCTTGGAAATAATGTTTTAAAAATCCATTCATACTGTATAAGTTAAAAAAACATTCTTCGTACTTTTGTCGGAAAAGTCAAAAAGTACCTCGTACGAAAAACGACAAAAGATTCCTTTCATACATATTACTAAAAACTCACCGAAGGGTAAAAATGGATTTAAAAAATTGTAAGTGGATGGAAATAATATTACATATTTATGAAACATGGATTTGGATGATAAAATACACCCCAGTAAATACTTACGAATAAACAATCTCGGATAAAATTGATATTGTGATATTTCCCTTACCTTAGGTCCGATTTGCTTTGTACGTGTCCGAAGCTCCTCTTCTTTGAAGCACCTTTTGGAGACCTCCTCTTAGGGAACTAAAATTGGTCTTTTAGGAAGACCAGAACCTCTAGGATGTTTCTAGGGAAGTGAAGAAGAGATTTTGGCAGAGGTTGGCCGAGCTTGAGTGTTCAAATTGGTGTGATGAGGAGGGGGAGGAGATGTCCTTTTATAAGGGAGGAGAGGGGCACCTTAGAAATATCTCAAAATATTATTTTATATTAAAGTCAAAATCGGTTTATAATGGTTTCAAAGGGTCTTATTTCGAAGCTAAAGTGGGGATGGGTCGAAAGCCTATCAACCAATAAGATTTAGACAAGTTTAGGGTATTATTTTAACCTTATCAATTAGATTTAACTCTAAGTTAAATAATTTAACTTTTACCGTGTCTTTTTGTTTTATTTCACTATATGGTTAATACACTTACTATAACATGCCAAACGAACCCCAAATTGTTTATTATTAATATATATATCCTTATCTAAGTCATTTGGCCGAACCTTAGATTTTTAGGAATAAAATAACAATTAATAATATAATATTTGATTTAAAAACTATTTTGTGTCAATTTTGACACTATTTGATATATGATTTTTGTGAAAGTCATAACAGAATTATATGTTCGAACCAAGTTGATTAAATCAACACTAATATATCATAGTAACCTAGAAAATTAGTGGAATTCATAAAAAGTCTCAAATTATATTTAGTTTGGTGTTTATAACATCAATTATGTCAATATTTCATTAATAAGATTATTACTGTATCATCATTGTGTCATAAATAAATTAACTTATTTGATGTCTAAAAATTACAAATAAAATACCATTAAGTGGGAAATCTTTTTATAGTTCTAATGAATATTTATAGTATAATTTATCTTATGTATAACCCTATATTAAAAATGTTTTAGTAAATAAACTTTGATTTTAACTCTTTTAACTCTTCTTTGAATTAAATAATAATAAATGTCCTAATCTAATCCAAGTGGGCCTAAATGGTCATATTTTATTCATAAGGTTGTTTTTGGTCGAATTACACTTATCCAATAGAATTAGGACATGTTTTAGGGTAATATTAATATCATTCTTACCCTTAATTACCCTATTTACTTTTAACCGTGGTAAATAAAAGTAAAAAGTTACTATTCACCAAAAATTATTTTCATCTCATTGAACCACATTTTACTTACTGACATCAACCGTGTCTCTCAGATTTTTGAAATTCCATTCACAGAAGCGGTAAAATTAAGTTTTATGAAAAATTCAGTTTTTTTAACTACCACTTAGTAGTTTCACTATTCATCAAAAATTGATGTTTTTCAGAACAATGCCAAAATTTAATCCTAAGCTATATTTCATATTCCGAACTCAAAAATGAAGTCTATTTTACCAAATTCATATCATAGAATTTGCATTAATTAATTTTATAATTAAATCCCGCTGTTAAAACAAATAGCGTGTTTTTAAGAAACAATATCTATCAAAAGATTGACACTTGAGTATGTCTGGTTTAAATGTGAAATTACATACAATGACCAACATTGTATTAAATTGTAAAAATATATTCTAAATATACTTTAAAACCACTCAAATTAATAATTTATCACTACTAATTATTTCGATTAAAAATGTTGTTTTTAATTATAATTTAGTAATTTTCACTATTCATCAGAATATGAAAGTTATCCGAAAAGTACCAAAATTTCACCTTAGGCTAAATTCGATACTCCGAATCCATAATGAAATCCATTTTGAAAAATAAAATTTACAAAATTTCAAAAAGTGGTTATTACTATTCATAACGGCTAGTTTTAATAACATTTTAATAGCATATCGCTGTTTAGTGAAACTCGTTATTGCGTACTACACACACTATCGAGGAAGGTCGCGATTGCGTGTAATGCAAGGCAAGTCAAGGATGCGTGTTGTGCAAGATCCTTTTCGTGTAGCGTACAACACAAGACATTAGTGAAATAAAAAGAATATTTTTCATAAAATCTCGGGCTGTTACATTCACACATCTATGTTCCACTACACGGGTGGGAGGTTATAGACCACATTGGTGGTAGAACACTAAGATTTATCTCAGACCCTCTTTAGGCGATGATTGGTAAATGGATTAGATTTCATGGTTTTAGGTATTTACAAAGGGAAGCATTCGACCTCCAACACTTGATTGCTTGCTGTTTAGGATGTATCATCATATCATATGACCGAGTTTGACCTTAGGCTGTTTGGATTAGTCTGTTATTACTTTTTTATTGTGGAACATGTTATGCTTATTTTCTTGAATCCATGTTTGCCAGTTTTATGGGGACATGTCATTACATCATCATTGTTTCAGTTGATAAACCTATTGTTCTTCTTGTAAATCTATTGCATCAATTTTCTTCCACTATTTATTTATATTTCATATGTTGGGTATTATTTAATTATATTCTTTACACTATGATACACTATTGAAATAAGTAAATAATCTCCCCATGAACACACAATAGGCCCTTGCTTCTTGTTGGAAGCCTCTAAGATTTTGGGAGATGCACTTGAGGCCATGTGGCCCACTGGGCTCGGGGCAACCGTTAAGTAGCATTCGAGTCTGAGATGTCACAAATTGGTATCAAAGGTGGTTTCATTTCATTCATTACTATTTGGGGAAAATATATTATGGATTATTAAGGTTTTTGACTTAGTCCTAAGATATGAATGGGTGTCATGAAACAATGTTTGGGGTCAAATCCAAGTTAAGAAAAATGAAATTGATGTTCAATTTTTCCTATTATAGTTGATATTATTTCACTGGTGGGTGATGACATGTTTTTTGGTGTTGTTGAATATTATTCTGATTGAGGGTTTATTTATTTTTTAGCATAATGGTATGAGGGAATGTATAATTTCTACATGCATCATTATAGGCACCCAAAATTCACATTTCATGCATATTGCCATGCCATATAGGTTCATTTCACTGCTTCCATTTCCTGATATTCTTGAGAATTTTGAGTGTGGTTATGATAGTTTTCATGTACATTTATTACTTTGGTTTTTGTTGATTGATTTCCTATTTCAATTCATGAGGTGTATGAGCCCTCCATAAATTTGAGAATTAATTTTCTGAGTTGAGACATTATGTTATAGGTAAATGGGTGTCATTTTTGGTGATAGTTGTATGGGAAATCATTCATCAGAAATGGATATCCATTATAATGTGAATCCTGAAATATAAAATAAATTATTTTCCCATATCTATCCTACCTTTTCATCTCTATTAATGGTAAAGGAGTTCCCCTAGAAATTAACTACACAATGACATAAAACATATACCAGAGCACTTACCGATACGTTGTTGTCTAAGAAGGTCGTTGGTGTAGTGTGACTTCAGTAGTGAGTTCTCTTACATTCATATAATTCAAGTAATGATATCTTAATATATAAGCATAATATAATGTGTGTTCATGGAATTCATAGACCAATGCCACCACGACTTCCTCATGTC
The DNA here is from genome assembly GCA_963277665.1 of Viscum album. Lineage (NCBI taxonomy): Eukaryota > Viridiplantae > Streptophyta > Magnoliopsida > Santalales > Viscaceae > Viscum > Viscum album. The sequence goes on along the minus strand of OY728126.1, from coordinate 1,310,505,376 downwards.
TTTCTCCAGGAGGGTGGTGAATGCCAGTCTCTAGATGTAGTGGGCGTCGAGCCACATGTCTTACCTATAAGAGTTCTACATGAGGCTTCACCTATGGAACCTAATTCAATAACTGATTCCCAATTCCATTATAGTTTCCTAAATATGCTATATTCAATGCTTGTTTCTCCACTGGTTGCACCTATAATGACTGTTCTGACCCATGAGTTTCAGTAGTAGCATCCTAAATTTTTAGGGGATAGAGGCTCTCAGGATACTGAGTCTTGGCTAGAGGGCATGATATCTATCATTGAGAATCTGTGAACACCTCCAGGGTGGAGAGTCCTGATTGATACATACATGCTTTGGGATTCGTCCAAGTGTTATTGGGATGTGGTTACCCAGGCCGGTGCTCATCAGGGCATGTTATGGGTTGATTTCCAGACTACCTTCTATGATCAGTTCATTCCTCAGGAACTGAGATATGATAGAGATAGAGAGTTTATGCATATCATGCAAGGTTCTATGACAATCATTGAATATTCATCACATTTCACTTATTTACAGTGCCTTGCACTAATTCTAGCTAGGGATGATATTTCAGGTGCTAGAAGATTTGAATATGGGCCCCAGTACGCCATTAAAACCCAGGAGAATGTCTTTCACCTTCCATCCATTTATGAAATATTTTATCAGGCCTATATAACCCAAAGAAACCTAAGGGAAAACATGAGTACCTAATTTAAAGGATTAGTGGAACTTCAGGACAATACGTATTCCTGTGTGAAGAAAATCTCCCACAATGTTTCTCTTCAAAGAAGTGGCATCCAGATTATCTAATTTGATTGGTCTGTGCCATGTCATTAGTGTGGAAGACCAATAAAATAGAAGCCCTAATGTGAAAAATACCTTATGGAGTATAGGTCTTGTGGCCCTATGGGTCATATTCAGTGTCTCTATATGACCTTTCAACTAACATCAAGTGGTAAAGGATCAACATATGCTCCACTTTCCAAAGAGAGATCTTTTGCACCACGTCAGGCATGGATTTAGAATAGAACTTGCAATTATTGTCAAGGAAGAGTTTGTGGCCATTATAGTCTGAACCATGATCACCAGTAGTTCTGGCAGAGCAATCATGATTATGGTCGTCCATGTGTTGCACAAGTCCGTGGATCAGGCTAATTCCAAGCATTATTGTTGACACTAACAGATCAGACTACATGACCATCTAAGACATGAGGTTCTATTCTAGTAGCCTCCACTATTGTATCTGGTTTTTTTGATACATGTTCTTGAAAATCATTTATTTCTATATCTATCTTTGAATGCCATATATTTGATATAAAATAACACTATGGTGTAATTTCCCTTGATACACCATTCGTAAAATAGGTAGAGGGAATATACCAATGCAGGGACTATCGCATTGAAGTAGTAATTTACCCTTTCATGGGGAATATCTTTGTTCTGGAGATGGTGGGATTCATTGTCATTGTCAGGATGGAATAGTTAGTCCAGTATCATGAATTTGTTGAATTTTATCACCACATTGTCTCTTTTACATCACCATAAGATAATAGTTTTATTTTCAAGGGTTAGTGGGATGTACAGACTAAGAGAGGTAGACAAAGCATCCTGGAATAGGTAGAGTGACTAGCCTCTTTGAAAATATTATCATGGAGGATCAGGGGTTTATTCAAACTGATTTCCCTCTAGATGATATTTATTTTAGGTAAGTCTTTTTAATGAAATTTCTTGATTTCCTCCTAATAGAGAGGTAGAGTTTATAATATATTTTGTTTTAGGAGTAGCGCTAGTGTCGAATCCTTAATATAGGATGGAACCTTCTGAGATTATGGTGCTCATGTAGTAGAAAGAGGTCCTAAGGGACACTGTCTTTATAGGGTATTGTACATCATCTTGGGGTTCACCAGTGCTTTTTACTAAGAAGGTGGATATAACCTTACGTCAATTCATGGATTTCAAAAGGGTGAAATAGCTTACGGTCAAGCATTGGTATCCACTTCCCTGAATAAATGATCTATTTGACCATCTCCAAGAAGAAAAGGTTTTGTCTAAGATCAATATGAGATAGGGTTATAATCAGGTGTGTATCAGACCATCAGACATACCTCATGCATCATTAAATAGTAGGTGTGGTCTGTATGAGTATCCTGTTATTTGGTTCAGTCCTAAAAATGTGCCTTACATTATCATGTATTTTATTAATAGTGTTTTCCACCCATATTTAGACTCTTTTTTCATGTCTTTTGTGGATGAAATCATGGTGTATTCATTCACTGGTAGAGGCCATGAAAAATATGTTGAGATCATTATGATTACACTAAGAGAATATTATTTTTATTTCACGTTTGATATGTGCCACTTATAGATCGAAAACGTACACTTATTAGGGAATATCATCACAGAATCATATGTATCTTTTGACCTTGAAAAGGATAGTGCTGTAGTTTCATGGTTGCAACCCAAGAACATACATGATATCAACAGTTTATTAGGGATTGCTGGATATTACATGATTTTGATACTAGACTTGTCACATCTTTCATCACCACTTAATGTACTTACAAAGAAGTGTGTTAAGTCCATGTGGTAAAAATAATTCAAAAAATAAATTTAGTAACCAAAAGAGAGGATTGTATCAGCACAGATAAAAATTCATCTAGAACATGGAAATGGTTATATCATGTTTTGAGAAGTATCATGAATTTTCCAAGGAGTAGTGTTGATGTAGGAAGACAATTTCATTTCATACGGATCATGGCAGTTGAGGATTCCTAAGAGAAATTACCTGATGCATGGCCTCAATCTAGTAGCAGTTGTCCATTACATATGTTTTTGGAGATATTATCTATTGGGTGATCGCTTTGTGGTGTAAACAGATCACAAGATCTTCAATTATGTATTTTACCAGCAAGAATTCAACCTCATATAGATGATATGGGTTCAATATCTATAATCCTTTGATTTTGATATTGCATATACACATAGAAAAGGTAATGTGTTCATTGATGCACTGAGTTGGGAAACTCAAACACAAGCCATATGGGAAGCCAATAATGAATGGAAGTTAATGACCCCCATTTCGGAACATCATCTAGAGTTTCATGATAGTCGCGAGAAGTCTTACCTCTCATTGTTAATAGTTACCTATTCCATCCTTAAGAATGTGAAGAGTAGATAGTTTTTATATCCTAAAAGTTTTGTTCTCCATGAGAGTATATAACGAGATAACCCACCTCTGAATTGGTTTGTGCATAAACATGAGATATTGCATCTATGTGGAAATATATTTGTTCTGGCAGATATGGGATATGAGTTGATAAAAGAGTCATGTGCATCTCAATGGGCAGTTCATCCAGGCATCTTGATGATGTATCGAGATATACGATGGTAGTATTGGTGGCCTAGAATGAAATGTCTGATAGTAGGATGAATTTCTAGGTGTTCCACATGGCTACAGGTGATGGCAAAGAAACATAGACATATAGGATTGTTATAGCCGCTTCCAATCCCAGAATGGAAATGGGAAGATATTGTTATAGATTTCGTAGTCACCTTACCTAGGTCCCTCAGGTGTAGCGATGTAATCTTGGTAATCATTGAACGACTATAGAAATCATTCCACTTCATTCCATTTTGGTAGACTTTTTTAGTTGATGAGTTAGGAAAATTGTATGTCTGTGAGATCATACAACTATAAGGGGTTCCACATACTATCATTTCATATCGGGATACTTATTTCACATCACATTTCTAGAAATGTTTGTAAAGATGTATGGGAACCTCGTTGTATCTAAGAGTATCATTTCACCCTCAGACCCATGAACAATAGGAAAGGACAATACAAGTTCAATAAGTTATGCTCCGATCATCACTACAAAAAACTGACTATACAATGGGGTTTTAAACTACAATTATATTTTTATGCAGTGGTTTCAAAAAACCGCCCCTAAAATTGGTGTTGGCAATCAACAAGGGGAATTTTCATTCATTTTGCGGCGGTTTTGGAAAGTTTCATAGAAGTTGTATTTAGCGATGGTTTTCTTTTTTGGTGACGGTGATCGCTTTACAAAATAACTGGGATTTTGTGGCGCTTTTCAAGTGCTTCTAAAGTGTGAATTTGTTTAACAAAAAAAGTTCTAATAAAATCTATAAAACCACCTCTATGAATTTTTTTTCATATTTAGTAGAGGTTTAAACTTACCTCCCAAAAAAATACTATATTATAGTGGATTTTTAACCAGCTGCAAAAAAATATATCTCTAGAAATGGTTTTATGCAATGAAATATCATGAATTTTAAAAAACATGTTGTATGTTCTGAAGCCCTAGAACCATTATCCAGGAGAGAAAAATAGTGACATATAAAATTTTACCAGATTATCAAATATATCATCAACATTCAAGGAAAACATAATGTTCACACTCAATAATCAACATGTGTTGATTCACACCAAAACATAATGAATCGACACATTGACCACAGAAAACAACATACTGAAGGAAACAATACTTTTCTCAATGCCTTTAAAGAATCAAACAAAACACAACACATTTAAATAATAAAACTATATGTAAAAGAGGGAAAAAAACTAAACATCATATATGATCATATAGAAATATTAATCTCTGTATCCAAATAAAACATGGCATGTAGACACATGGTTATGCAATACATACATAGGGAACCTGTTGTCTGGATCCCATATAAAATATAAAAAAATATTAAAAAAATACCCACATTTAACGTACTGATACATGAAAAAACACTCTCTACTAATAATTTCCTAATGATAGACTCTCCTCATTACCCTCTTCATCTTCATCTCTACTTCCTACAGCATGAACTTGTAAGAAAATTTTATTAAAAATTTTACAATGTTTTATATTTATATTTAATCATAAAATCAATAAATGTTTTTATAATAAATGATTTTGATGTTGTGTGATTTACCTTCTCACCCCCATACATCACTAGAAATCCTCATTTTTCAACCATAGACCTCAGAAGGTAATAGTTCCAAAACCATCTACTCACTCGAATAGGATGCTCCTTCTCAAGGACTTTACCAACTAGGCCTTCCTAGGAGACTAAGTAAGACATTGTTGGATTAACAACCCATAGTTCTAAATCATTACCAATAAATTAAATATCTGTCATATTAGAATAAATATATATTAACATAGTAGAAACTGATAATAAGTAATTTTAATGAAAAATGAATTCATACCATAACTTCTTTGGAAACCTCAATAAAAAAACTCTCATTGCATTTTTATAAACATTAAACCATGATTTTTTTGGGTATTCATAGTGGTCTAAACATGGTGACTTCATTAAAAAAGAAAAATCTACAATTTAATAAATTAAATAGATAACATTGTATAATAAATATTTAAACTAATAAAAAATTGCATGTGTCGATTGGAATTTAGAAAAACACTTTAAACCCTAGTGTGAGTATAATTATTTCTTGGAATTATTATCCATTAATGAAATAAAACTATGTTCAGAACAACAATTTCAAAAAATTCTTGTAGAAAAAAAAATAGAAATGATAATATTTTCATACTACTAACAAACAAAATATATATAAAAATGACAATGACTGACTACACACATGACATAAGTGGTTGATAAATGAAAGGATAATTTTACATACAATCATTCTCCCCTTAAATCTATTTGGTTTTCCACTCTATCATTACATCATCTACTTCATCCACTCATGCAATACTATTATTTGCCATATCATGCCATAAAAATATTTCGTCTTCTTTCTGTTGAATGGATTCAATGTTGGAAGTCAAATATTCCACTTTTTCACCCATATTGTACAAGTCTCATTGTTTTATATGAGAAATTACAATCCACCCTTCATTCACAGCATATTTCACATTATATAACATTATTTCATGCGATGATATGTTATATAGAACATGTAGTTCTCGGTCACCAACATCCATCATGTAAGAAAAGTTCACAAGAGTAAATTTGGAGGAATCTCATTTAACAACCCCGATAATATCTAACCAATTTAATTTGAATAAAAAAATGAAAAATGTATGTGGTAGTTTTTTTAGATAATATCATTTAATTTTATATAACATTCTACATTAGAAAACATAAATATTCTATTATTCTATGTTTTCAAACCCTCTTCGTGATCAAATTTACGGTGTCTGAAGACATTAACCATGTCAGTGTCGAACTTTCTAGATTATTTTAGAGGATCTTGAGCATTAAACATAAAGTATTATGACAAATTTACTTCAGTATTAGTATTCATGAAAAAAAAATTTAATATAAATTATTATATTTAAAAAAATATATGAATCAACCTAAGATCTATATTTGTTGCAATATTTATGAACATACATGTCATACAAACCATTATAAAAGTACTTTATTAACTAATTTTTTATATATTTAGCATTTCATGTTCATCCTTTAATTCTTCTCTTTTTTTTGTTTCCTCAACATTTTAATAAATAGATCTAAAATTACACTATTTGGTAGATCATATCTATCTTCCTGTAATAATTACATTTAATTTAATGTAGCATTTGAGCTTTTCCAAATTGATTGGCTAATAGAAGGAACAATTTTTAATTTACCATGTATTTAAAATAGATTCAATATATATTCAACAAATCCATCTCGATTGAATCTTGTTTCAATATCATCCTAGTATCTAGAAAAAAATGTAATACACTCCAATGAAAAATTTCTTTTAGAAATTAATCCTTCAGGTTAAGATTTATCTTTCATATATGATTTAAAATTCCTAATATATCTATGAAATAAAATAATATAAATTAATTATGTATTTAATCAAGTTCCATGAATTGGTTCGTAAAATTAAAAACATATAAATAATTTACCTCTCAATTGGATACATCCATCGATAATGTATGGGGCCTCTTTATTTAGCTTCCTCAACAAAATACACTGTTAAATACATCATGGTAGTAAAAAACGATAGAGGAAAGATCATATCTATTATAGAAAGAGTTAACACAAATCAGTCAAGAAGGTTTTACAACTAAAATGGAGGTATATTTTTCTCACATAGTTTTCTGAAAAAAGTACTGAATTGGAGTACAACAGTAATACCTTTTTCAGGTAATAAATTTCACAATGCCAATGGAAATTACTGAGGTAACAAAATATCTGAATCAAGGCTTTTGAATCAATATAAAAAATATTTATTTATATCAAAATCCATTGATATATTACTTGAATACCTACAAGATACCTTAAATGTATTAAAATTTTATATAATTTTTTTATTCCTATTTTTCATTGGAAAAGTTTCCGAAGGGTACATTCCATTCTCATATGGCCATAGATCATGCTATATATTCATTGCATGAAATTACTTCCAAGAATTGAGATGATAATTCAACTTTCCATGATCATTAACCAATATGAAGATAAAATTATCAAAAATATTCATCTCAATATGCCTCACATCAAGATTATACCACTATAAATTAAATTCCTAATATGAATGTTGGAAAAAAAGTAAATTTTTTATTCCATTATTGTGTTACAATTTAACCTGATGATACACTTCAAAATTGTTTCCCATTATCATTAAAATGGTTCACCTTAACCAATTATGTTTCAAAATTTCATGTATTTGTTAATTTTTCAAAACATATTAGCAATATTGGAGGTGGTCTACAATTAATAAAACCATTAAATTTTGACTTGTTCAGTCGAAATCTATAGATGCGTCAAAAAATCATTGATGATAGAATATGAACCATTTTCTACTATGAGGTAGCCACTCTTGCTTAAAATCATTGTCAAAAATAGGAAAATCCAATCCCATGTAAGTGTTCCATCATGATAAATTACCTTGTCTAGTGAATTTACTAATGGACCACATTAGATCAGTTTGCATTTTGGACATTGTTATGGAAGATGCATCATATGTCTCGAAACTGTTGCTTCATTACTCCTGTAATTATTCAATTATTGTCAGCAAGTACACATCAATATCATTGTTAGGCATTTTCATTAGGAAAAATCAACAAAATGATAATTGATGTTTGTTTCATACACATCCACAGAGTTATACAGTAAGGGATAAAAACAACCGGCCAAATTCTTTAAATGGTACTCAAATTCCCAAATGAGTTGAATACATCGACATCCAATCCCAATAAATTATTCCTAGGATCATATGTGAAATCTATATGTAATGAATCAAATTTCATCCACAATTGTGAATCTATTGGATGTTACATTAACCCATTATTGTTATTATTAAATAATTAAACATCATGTGTTTTCCAGTTTTTGATGACATAAATAATCATTGTATTTGAGGAATAAATGGAATGTAATAAAAAAAATTTGTAGGTGTGTTCATTTTCTTCTTATTCATTGTTTTATGTTGATTTAGACTTCCAACATAACCCAAGGACTTCCATCTAGAGAAAGAATATTTCATATAATCACGTCTACTTGAATCCTCTCTCTAATAATGCATAAAATCATCAGGACGTGCGTTAATTTTTTTTTACAATTCAGACCATTTTTGTTAACAAAATTTCATATCATAAAATTACTCAGGGATATTTTCATCAGGAAATATAGCTAATAATAATTCCAAAATCATGGGCATTTCTTTATTTTCAATTCAACATAGAAATTTGATATGGCACAACTTCATCCAAAAAATGATTTGAATATTTCAAACATCCACTATACCACTCTTGATTTATATTATAAATTAAACCAGGAAACACATATTTCTACTATGTGATTCTTTCTCTTGTATTAGTATCCATAGAATCAAAAGTGGATCCAGTTATATGTTAAAATATTGATCTGGTTGTCCTATAGTCTCAAAAACATCACTTATCACATTGCTATTTGAATATCCCTAAAATTGTTATTCTGATATGTTTTTTTTGGCTTCTTTCAATGCCTAATACACCATTTATAAGGTTTTTATTCCATTTTTCTATTCTGGATGAAGATGGGAGCTCATTCTCTGGATTGACATCAATTATCAACATTTCTATAACGTTTGATTATTCGTTCCAAATTCAAAACAAATAATGATTAGTAAATTTCGTCAATATCAAATGTTGATTAAAATAAAATATCTTCAACCATATTCTTAGTTAAAATTTCATACATGGAGATCATATTTAACCATCAATAGATCTGTTGAAAATTGAAAAATCTAAAAACCCCTCCAAAACCTTAGCATACTGAGGTGTGTTCCTGTATAATGAGAACCACATTTTATCCATATATATCACAATATGCCTATACATTATGAAAAAAAATTAAATAACATAATTATTACTAAATAATAAAATAGATTCATATATAATAATTGAAAAAATATAAATATATTAAATAACTATACATTACCTTTAAATTGTACATATAACCATCTATGAAATAATAATTTCAGAAACCTTAGAAAAATAATTAAACTACTTGGACCATTAGAATATATCTATAAAGAAACTAGTGTAAAGGGTTGAAATTCACCTATTCAATAATTGATGAAGAATAAAGAAACATAGGGCAACTAGAAATGCCTTAATAAATCAGTATAACAAATACATGAAGTTCTAAATTCCTTTCTGAGTTATTACTCAATTCTTTCCTTAGATTCTATTTATTGACAAAAAACAAATGTATAACATTATTTCGAAACCAAATGAGTCATATACACACATGTGTATCCTAATTCTGCATCACACATTTAAAACCCAAATAATGTGACATACAAGGAATATACATGAAATAAAATATTAAAACCACAATGAATAAAAAGGGCCAATAATACATTTCCCTAAATGAAAAACATCCTTTTCACGTAAGGAAAATACATGATCCATAGAGTACCTACCATTATAAATGAATTTAGTTTAGAACATCATGTGTAATTCATTTATTTTAGAGAAAAACCACATAGTAATTTTACAAACATAAAACATGCATATAATTAAAATTGAAATTAAAATATGTTATCATTATTAATTCCATTGATTTTTCCATAAGAAAGACATGATAAATTAGTGTTTTCCCATGATAAAACCATTACAAGTACCATAAAATTTTGTTTTCTAGTTAATAAAAACATTTATGAAAAGAAAATCATTAAAATAACTCCCTAATAAATGGAATGGTATAGAGACGCCAACTTCAATGAAAAAAATCACATCAACTTTGATGAATAATAGAATATGGGGTGATAGGAGGAACATCACAATACCTAGAAAAAAAACCCCATTTAAGACATCCATAGACATGAGGATCAAACACCATGGATTCCAGGGTTAGAGAAGAGGTGAGAAAAAGTGATTAAATAATGAAAATAAGGAAGGATAAGAGTGAAACGACCCTCAACATATTATTTGAATGAGAACCCACTAATAAATCAACTTGATTGCAATATATAAAGATATGAGAGGTACAAAGTTCATAGGTATTGGAATCTTGAACTTCCTGTTCAAAGGGGGGAATTAAAAATGAAAAAAACTAATAAATAATAAAATAATAATAAATAATAAAAATAATTCCCCTTTTCAATAAGGTTTCATTGTTTACCTGGCCAGTTTACTTTATGGTTAATAAAACTACATGGAAACCTTAAACCCTATAAATGTAATAAATTTCTTATTTACTTCCTCCCAAAACACTTTAACCTTAATATAAAATAAATATAATAAATTTATATACAAAAATGTGGGAATATAGTGTCACAACATGTGGTGTAATACTATTGGTCGTGTTATACTCACACACTATAGACGCCCTTATAGTTTATATAGATTTTGTTTTAATTTTATCAATTAATGAAAAGTTTATTTTATGAGGTAGTTGTTTTACTGTATGTTTTTTTGGGTTTAGAGGGTGTGGATAGGTGGTAGTTACACCTTGTTCATATTGCAATGAGTTAAAATGGCTCTTGTTTTGGTATTTTTTGGTCAATTATTTCGTTATCTCATGTATATTCATCCTAATAGGATTACCATCACATTTTTCCTTTCTTTTATGGTAATTAATGTACACATTGTTTTATATTTTAATTTTCTGTTTTGTTTACATTTTTTTATGTTGATATTCTAGGTTTGGGTATATGTTATTTAAAAACTTCTTATCATGTATATATGAACCACCAATTGTTGAAAGGATATTCTATGTTTTGGAGAGGAACCCACTTGTATTGTATTATATTTTATTAGGTGAAATATTTCCCAATAGAGTATTTTTAATTCTCAAGAACTAATTTGTATCATGTGGTTATCAAGAATTATCTTTTGGACTTATAGTGGTATAAATCATTGATTTGTAGGGGGGAGATTGGGTTGGTTTCTTACATGTGGAATAATGAAACATCTTCCTTTCTCCCTCTATGTTATATAAAATTTACGTATTATTATCCACATAAAACGTATTATCAAATACTTAAAGATCATTAAATATGCAATAACTCTATTTATAGCATTCCAATATTACATTATATTCATTTATAAATATTGACCAACAAGATTTAATAATTATTATAAAGACATGGGTTTAATCCATTTTAAAATATATCAATATTACATTCTAAATCAATGAAAAATCCAAATGCATACCTTTCTCATCGTGTAATGTTAAATTCATATGTCATAGTGGATACATTATTTTTCTACTTTAGTCCCAAAATTTTCAACTCCTTATGATTTTTACCTTATGAGGGAAGTATTTCTCAATTAACAAATGCATAAAATCACACCATAACATAGATTAAATGTGTTCTTTGTTATTTTTATTATTTATTAATACACACCATAATCATAATTTTCTTCAAGATGATAACTTTATTTAAAAATATTCTATTTTTTATAGTGTTTCCCTATATTAAATATCTTTTCCGATGATGATATCCACCATTAGACTATAAGTGGATCCATGGGACCACAAAATAAAATAGGTTATTTCTTCAGGTCAACACCATGATGAATTTTAAATTTTCATATGGTTATGGTTATTTTCCTAAACCTTAGTCATCGTGTTAATACAACCATGATGCTCTCAATATTACCACCCATGATGATTTCTGAACATATGGATAATCATCACATTGACTATTCTGTCCACCACATTGGGAATTCTTATCAGTGGATATCATTCCCCCACCCATATTGTACATTTTTTAAAAATATATTATGATGAAATTAAAAAAAATTGAGTATATAATTTCATCCCCATACACTTATGATAGCTCTATAGAAGTAATGGTTTTCTCAGAGGGGTTTCATCCCATCTACTTAATGTTCTAAGGTGATCTAATATGTAATAATATGAAGGGGTTTGAATTAAAATTACTATGTATTTATATTATCCTCTCTAAATAATTATATTTAATAAGTTAAGCTCAAGAACCCTTTGATATTAGAAACTATCACTTACGTGTATGAAAAAAATAAACAAAAACAAAAGGTACACAAGTTTTTAACAAGGTTCACCCCCAATGTGAGAGATTTTTTCCATTCTATGAACAAGATAATTATAATACATTGATGTTTCAATACTGTAATAAGTTAATTAAATTAGGGTATTTATCATCCTTAACCTAAATCCATTTCCAAATAAAAAATACTCCTCCGTTTGTTGATACTAGATCTGTCTTGTTTATAATGGTGTCTAAATTTGAAATGAAAATACCTTTGATTATATATAGTATGATTCAACACAAAATATATATCTTCTATATGAGACTTAATAATATTAAAAAAATAATGATCCCTTCTGATTTAAGAAAATTGTTTACAAATAATTTAATAATCAATTTTAAATTTTCCATTCATACCCATTTCCTCATAAAACACTATTCTTAAAATAATTTCATCCTATTTAAATCTTAAATTCCCTTGATGATATTTTCCAATATTAGAAATTATAAAGTATATGAAAATCAGTAACTAAATGATCTCTATATTTGAAACTATACAAAATGATAATATTGAAATCATGTAGTTTGGTCAACATAATTAGAGTCAAAACTATTCTTTTTTAAATCTCAAGAACTATCAGAAAAATATCATAAATGATATTCTATGAATATATATATTTAAATAACCTCCAAACCCATCATCACAAATCCTGAAATCTTATTATAGAGGGGTGGTGAGGATCAGGACTGATGGTGAGAAGCGGTGAGGCATAGGACCGGTGGTGAGGTGCTACGAAGGGCAGCAATGCTCAGGATCGGTGACAAGGCGCTACAGAGACATGCTACGGAAAGGTGTTGTGGAGAGGCACAGAGATGGTAGGGCTACGGGTGGTTAGGTGGATCATAGGGGTTATAGGAGTGTGGGGTTCTGGGTAGAAGTTTCCGAATTTTGAAAAAAATGATAGTTTTAGCGGTTATTTTTATCAACCCACAACTAAATTATTTTAATCAATTAGTGGAGGTTTAATAAAATGCTGCTAAAAACCACCACTAAACACTAATTTTGGCATACTGCATGTGTCCATGACTTCGGTGGTTCTTGGGAGAAGCATATCCCTCTCACCGATTTCTCTTACAATAACTATTTTCAGGAGATGATTCAGATGGCTCCTTTTGAAGATTTATATGGTATGACATGCCATTCACCCATGTGCTAGACAGAGGTAGGTGAGGCAGCCCTAAAATGTCTTTGTCTCATTCAAGAAACTTTAGAATAGTTTCCGCTAATTAGGAAGAATATGACTACTACTCATTCATGATATAGATCATATAATGGTCATCGTCGACGACAAAATGAGTTTTAGTTTAGGGATCATATTTTTCATCAGGTATTGCCTAGGGATGGTAATAGAGAGTTAAAGAAGCAGGGAAAGTTGTAACCTCGTTACATCAAGATGTTTGAAATTATAGAGAAACATGGCACAGTAGGCTATAAGTTTCTACTAGCTCAGTGGTATGGTTCCATGAATGACGTCTTTCATGTCTCATATATTCTCTAATATCATGTTGACTTTTCTCATTCTTTTGATTCTATGAAATTCTAGTTAGATGTTAATGAATCCTTTGATGAGTATCCAGTATGCATCATCAAATGGAGCATAAATCCTCACCAAGGAAATCTTTTCCCTCTCGTACAGGTGATATGACCACACCATCATGTACAAGATGAGACTAGGGAGTGGGAAGCTGATTTTTGTACTCAATGGATGGAATTTTTCTCATACTGTGTTTCTTTACCCTTGGAAGGAGAACTCAGGGGGGTGAGTTCTTATATAGGGGGATACTATAACAACCCTATTTTTCACTCATGTTTTGAACCTTTATTTTTCTATATTTATATCTTTATTTTGGACTTAATATGGATGTCTAATTAGTTATCCACATTCCAGAGGATGTCTGGGGCTTTTTCGGAGCTCGAAATGATACTTTTTTGGAAAATAGGAGAAGTCACATAGTTTGCACATGGTTTGATCAAACCATGTGAATGATGTTGTTTTAGGTAGAACCATATCACACAGTTTTCATATTTCATGAAAAATGTTGGTAGAAACCACGCATAGGATAAAATTTTGGGCAAATTTTCAGTTTTGTCTTTAATGATCTATTAAGCTAACCATTCTTCCCCAATTTGTAAACCGGTGAGATTTTCCTCTATTTTTACACATTTTGATCTTTTTGAATATATTAGCTTAGAATCAAAAGATTTAAATCATCTAGAAACCAATTGATCATTCGTTCTTCCCATGGGAGGCCAACGGTATGTACTTGAGTCCTCATGAGTTTTCCTCCTTCTCCTTTTCTCTTGACCTAGATATCATCATGTGACCGTTCATCCACCATTTTATAGATTTTCTCTGATCCAATCCAAAGAAAGGTCTAACTATGGAGGATGAGGTTCATAAAACGCAAGATTGGGTGGTCTATATCACATTCCAAAAGTTCCTTTATTTAAGAATATTCATGTATGGCCTGCCGATTTCATCTATAATGACTTCTTCAATTTACATTCAATGATTATACGAGTTATAATTTTATGATTATTATATTTAGAAATATGGGATTAGTATTTAGAATTTACACCCACTACTCAATCTTCCCCATGTCAAAGCTTATTTTAATATTGGGTTTTAGAGTTATAGAACTTTTGATCCACCATTCAAGTGTTCCCTTGATTGACCTTAATAATGGTGAGCCTTCTTATAATAAATGGTTTTTATTAATTAGATTTTCATAATGAAATGTACCACGTATGCTCACCACATGACCCACCTAAGCTCGAGGCATCTAATTGATTATAAAATGTGAAATATAAAATGACATGTGTAATAAGTATATTACATGGCCTTAAAAAATGATATTGAATAAAGGTTACATGTCTATAGCACCACATTCCATATTGATGAAAGGTAGAAGAGTGAACCTCAATAATTAAATATGCCTTAATGTTCAATTAAGACTTGATTAAATGGTTGCAACACTACCTGGCCTATACACACGAATGGGAGACTAATCTTAAACCTAATGAATGATTACAAGATTACAATATCAAATAAAAATTTACTAACTCGATCTTTCCTTGGATTCTTAGAGGAGATTACTTTGAGTCTTAGGGACCGCATTTCGATTCAAGGATGTTTTTTAATTAGGTTGAAACCCAACTAGAATTTGGTGGGTGTGTATTCTTATGATTCCCAGTATACTACCATAAGGTCCTTTGAATTATTAAAATGCACCTCGAATACACTTCTTAGTTTCAGAATTGACTAGTAGGTGCCATTGTAAAATCCCATAGGGCCCTATCATTGTTTAGCCTCATTTTAACATTGTTGATATCCTTGTACTCAGTTTGAATATTATTGTGGAATTAATTGGATTATTCTCCTTGGATTACACTCGTACCCTTTAGCTAGACTCATATACTAATGATTTATCATTCCATGAGATCTATATTAACTTTGTTGTTACCCAGGAACTCCCTTACTTGATATCATTTTCAGGATTCATTATTATGTATTAGTACCTTCACTACTTATACTATCACAAGGTGATGTCAGTATTAGTTATTCCCCACAAGACCTATTAACAATTAATGGTAATAACTTAATTAATTATCTGTTTAAATGATCATAAACTAGACAAGGGATGATGCAGGTAATTGGTTATTTAGTTATATTGTTCTGCTATCATTACTATATATATATGACTCTATACTACTATATTACATTACACAGGCCATAGGTTATAGAAAATATTGTTGGTGTCCCATTGGTATTTATCTCAAAACCTTTCTAGGCACTGTTTGGTACTAGGATTAGATTACATGGAATAGGGTATTGACAAAGGGAAGCATACGACTTCAAACACCTAATTGCATGCTCTTTACGATATAGTTTGATAGAAGATGACTGAGATGGATATCGGGATGCTTAAATTATTCATTGTTTCCTTTTACTTTGTGGAAAATGTTATTCCTATTTTATTGTGTCCAGGATTTCCATTTTTCTAGGGACATGTCATTTCATCATCATTGTTTCAAGTGATACAGTTATCGTTATTCTCATTTGTCTATGGAAATAATTTTATTCGTCAATTTATTTATATTTCTTCCGCTATTTATTATTTATTTATATTCACTAAAATGTGATACACTCTACTAATGAGGGAATTTACTCCACTTGGATACACCCCAGGCCCTCACTACTAGTCAGCAACCTCTGTAATTCTGAGAGATGTATTTGAGGTCATGTGGCCCACTAGAAGCGGGGCACCCGTTAAGTGGAATCCATGTTTGGGATGTCACAATATATTTCCCCTCTCACAAAACCTCATAACTATCTTCCAAGGTTATATGAGAGGGTAAAATTTTTATATGGACTCAATTTGTTGGTTTAATGAATTTCTATTATCAAAAATCAATTATTAACATTCTATTTACTGGGTTGGTTTTTAATAAGATAAACAATTTTAGCCATTTAATCTACCTATTTTCATACCATTATCATTCATTCCCTATATCATGAAAATATATTGGAATAAATCATTTCATATTTTGAAGGAATTTAAATGTATCTTTATAATTTTTTGGTAAAACAATTTTTTATCTTATGGACCCAACCAAAGGAAGATGTTGAACTAAACACCATTTGATTCCCATTAGGAAATCTTTTAAAATAAAATCTAGTTTCTAGATTTTAAACTCTGATTTTCACTCTGTTAGAGGCAGATAGTGTATATTTAAGTTATAATATACAATTAAAACCTACTGGGGACTTTTCCAGAATATTGAGGGGAATCTCATATCTAAATCCAATTTAATCAACAGTTGTCTTCCACAAAGCCACACCCCTTCTCCAATAAATGCCTTCAAATATGAATGAGTAGGAAGTCTTACTGAATGAATGATTAATGACTAATATTTATTATTTATTTTATCATAATCCATATCTCAATGTTCCCACTTATTGTACTCAAAATTAATATGAAAAAATAAATTGTTATGTTCTCTGATTTGTAGGAAGGTACGAAAAAAGGATGCATAATACCCTTGGGGTATTTTTATTTCTCATTTTATTAATGAGATACCTAGAAAAATGATATATATACTATAATATCATTTTTTATGCAATCAAAAAAAATAATTATCAGGGATATCTACACAATTTTTATTCCTATAAGGGTGGATATAGAATGTTAATCTATGATAGTCAACCAATTTATTCTTTTTTAACATAATATATAATGATATACACTGTCATATCACAACTTTGAAAACTCCTTTTTATTATTATTGAACCATGATTATTTTTCCTTCTATATATAGTGTACATTATTCAATATTTCATCATCATAACATTAATATTCATTAATAGTCTCTCTAATGGATAATTGATAAATAATTTAAGAATTTTTGGTTTGTGTTCCATACTCTAGGATTCCCATATAGATCATTTGAAATTATAAGAATATTGGATACTTCCCTATCCATATCCTCAAAAATATTGAATGATACTTCATACAATGTGAATTAAACTCTTTATTCGACTCCCATAGATGATATTGGATTGGGAAATAAAAATAAAAGATTACCACTAACAAACATCATTTTTCCATGTTACGATCCTTCTATATAAATACATACCTATGTCTCTTGTGATCAATATATGTTTGAAAAATATCCCTAGAGAGATAAAACAATAGATTTTTTAATTCAGGGATTACTATAGTGAACTCAATGTTATGCATTGGATAATTATATCAAGGCCCCTTCAAATTTAGAGAGGCATTGTCTTGTATATGGAAAAAAACCAGATTCCATTTTTGTTTTATAATAATAAATTAAATATCCACACATATAGGTGGGTATCATAAGTAGAACTATAGTGATTATCTTATTTTTAACTCCTTCAAACTCACCTCATATTCATTATTCATGAATAATATTACACTTATCCATGATATCTGTAATAGTAGGTTTCAAAATAATTATATATATATCAAAATCATTGATAGTAATGATTTATAGTAGTGATATATATTATATATATTTTTCAATTCTAGTAATTAATCATGTACATATTAATTGGATCTATATATTTACTCTTTCATATAATAACATTTCTCATGAATGATACTTACTACATAAAAATATATGTTTTCTCTTCATTGTGTATAAATTTTTTTCAATCAGAGTAAATAGTAATGTACTAAATTATCCTCATCGATTTTCCAATATTTGGGTAATATTTAAACATCATGTTTAAACATTAGATCAAATTTTTAGATTTTATCACTAATAAAATATTCATGAAGTCCAAAAAATTCTTACAATATTGGAAATCTTGATGGGAATCATTGATAAGTCATAATTTTTGTACATTAAATAAATAAAATCCTTTGGAATATTTTATTTCTTCACATTTAATTAATGATACATTGACATGAGTGCCATTTCAGAAAAATATTATGCTCTATCATGCTGATAAAATATATCATCAAACCTTGTCAAGGGATACATTTTCTTTTTTAGGATATTGTTTATCATATTAAATTGATTAAAGATATGAATTTACCCTATATAATTTATGAAAATTTGAAAATTTTCTCTCTATAGTTAATCAATTATATGTAAAAACCCTTTTCTATATTCTATTGAAGATTTTATTTTAATTGTTCTTTTTTGATGTTGTTCATTGTCTCCAGAGTGCTACATATTAGTATAGCTCTACGTATAAGTTCAATAAATAACATAACTTCACTCTTATGTGGAATAATATAAAGATCATATGGGATTACGTCATCATATTACCTTATAATGGGATTGGATTTAAGAGTGTTCCTCTCTGTTGTCTCAATCATTTGTTCTGGATTTCATTTCTCATTAGGGAATAATATCCATGATTATGAAGAATTTTACAAAGGAGATACATTATCCTCATTACACATAGATATAATTAGGGAATGAATTGGGATATGTAATTTTATGTCATTATCATGGAGATTGACATTGTATCTATATAAAGACAGATAATCTAGTCCCATTAAAGAATTGAATTCTAATAAAGGGAGTGTGAAAAGTCCATCTTTGTAATTTATCTGACAATTTTTAATTGGAGAGGAGTTACATTCATGAGATTCAATATTTTCATAGAGTTTTTACTAATAATTCATCCTTTAAATACATAGGGTTTATTGAATAATTATTCTAAAAATCTATGATCTGAAAAAAATAAATAGACCCATACTAAAAAATACAGTTTCTATTTATGAATGGGAAACCAATGTAATTTTTACAACAACATCATCATGATACATTTATCTAGTATTGATAGTATAATCTATCCATTTATCCATTAAAATATTCATTTTTTATGTTTTTAGATATCATAAAAACCCCTTGGATTACTGCATGGTTCTTTATTGTTTTTGTGCTCATTGATACATATGAATTAAATAATGTGATAAAGATTGATCTGATCTATATATCATCTTTATAATTAATGGTATTCCTCATATAATTATTAAATTCATCAACATGATATCATACCCATCGATAAATAAAATAATTCATTATTCCTTTAAGATACATCCATGGATATTTATTCAGATACTTATAGAATATGGGTAGTTTTATTGACTTTCTTACATGATAATTGTTTGAATTACTTCTATATTCTAATCTCGTACAATATAATTTATTGTTAGTAACATGGGATAGTTAAGAAGGAAATATATCTAAATCAATAAAGGGAGAATAACGGAAAATATTCAAGTTTCTATATTTTTAAAAAATCATTCAAACCATTCAATGACTTCTATATAGTCCATTAGAGCAGTTTTCAACATTACAATTTTAATCACTAAAAATTTCATATGCATCTCATGTTTTCCTAGTGAAATCATCATTATAATCTCTAATAGATTCATCCTCCCTTTTCTTTTATATATGGAATTCCATACCTACTTTAGCATCTAATGTGAAAGTAAAATATTTTTTGAAGTTATATTCTTAATTATATTCAATAATATGTATATATTTTGTTCCTTAATCATTATATTCAAGATAATATTTCACCACAGACCAGTTTCAATGTCCCATCAATCGATGGTCTTAATTAATTTTTCTTGGTTAGAGAATTAATGTGTATATAATTTATTTTCAACAGAGGTAATATTTTTCTTCATATATAAAAGATAATAAGATCCAATAAAATTATGAGGACTTTTTAACATAAAGGAATGAACAAAAAATAGTTATCGTTAATGATATATATTGTGTTCAATATGATTAATGTTATTACTCAAAAAATATCTCAGTTGTTCTAGTATTAGTGTTTATTTTTCAATTACGCATCCCATTATGTTAGGTATGGAATTTGGTAAATCAAAAAATTTAAAATTGAATATTTTTCTGAAAAATTTCATCATCATTCTATCCATATTATAAGATGAAGGAATATTTTGGATGAGCATTCATATATTAACTAAAATCACAATGTAAGACAATTATCATACTAAGGAAAACTCATAAAAGGCATGTATACCATAAAATAAAAATTTATAGTTTCCAAAATATGATATTTTTTATTATATCCTATATAGTTATATTTATTAAAAATACATCAACAATGTTAATATAATGTTCATCATATTTTTTTAAGGAGCACGTCAATTATTCAAATCATGTCCCATTAAGAGTGTCAAACTAGGTTTGAAATTAAGTATATTTTACAAAAACTATGTGATGATTATTTTATTACCATGAAAGTATATTAAATGATTATAACCTTGGGTACATCTATACTATGGCCTACCACCCAACATTTTTATCTATATAGGGATTAAATTTATATGAAACCACACACTCTATATATATAAAAATTGATTTTCTTATTTCTGTACGTTTATCATTTGGTATTTAAATAATATTTACTACTGAAAATCATATAAAAATAACTATACAATTCATTAAAACAATATATTAAAATACATATCTCAATAGAAATTTTTTTAAGTGATTTTAATAAAAATGTTTATTGAAAAAAACCAATAACCATGAGTACTATTTTTATTGGACTATTTGAAGGTCAAATACAAAAAATATATATACTAAAACTACATCATTTTATCTATACACCTTGTAATGACCAAGGAATTTATAGAATAATAATTTTTGATTTATGTTAAATATTATAAATAAGATATAAATTTTAAGTTAAATAGAATTATTTTTCTGATAGCGTACTCTACATGCAATAATGGGTTTCTCTGAAATCTTACATTACACACAACATTGAGTTATATAAAAATAATAATAGAAAAATAATATTATTATTTTAAATGGTAGTTAACATCTAGCTATTTGAATGGTGGGAATGAATAGTATCAATTGAATTTTAAAATATGTTTTAAACATGTTTAAATGATGATTCATTTATTAACAAATTTATTATAAATGAAATAAAACCAATTGAATATAATGGATATTTTTTTATGAAAAACTATTTAAAAGAGAATAAATGTGTTTTCATATCAATAATTATGGGTTTTTATTAAATGAATAATATATGATATATATTCAATGTAATTTTTTAAATTCATATTATACATTTTATAGATCAGATATAAGAATAAATTAATTTTTTCCGATAAAAGAAGTATTTTAAAAAATATGCAGTTTTACCTCCATTTGATGTTGAACCCTTTTTAAATATAGTTTCAGAAGTATTTATATGTTTTAATTGAAAAAACTAATCATTTTTCATTTATAACCATAACATAAAAATTTACTTTTGTTAAATTTTTTTCATTTTTCTCATAAAGTTCATTTTTAATAAATAGTGAAAAATACTGAATTTTAAGATAAAACTACCCTTTTATCTAATTTATTTATCTCATTATATTTCTATTTAATTAGTTTTAAAGTGAAATTAAATTATATTTTTATAATTTAATCTAATTTTGGTCATTTGAATAAATTTTACTTCGAAAGTTGACATAAACAAATGTTAATCTTTTGGTGGTTTTTACTTCTTAGCAACACGCTTTTTGGTTTCAAAAATGGGAACTAATTTGAAATTAATTTCTACAAAATCAGTGTTTTGAATTTGAAAAAATGGATTACATATTTAGAATCAAGATGTCCAAATTTGGTAAATAAGAAACATTTAGTTTTAGGAATTATGAATAGTAACTTATGTAAATATTTTATTTACTATGGTAAAAGGTTAAATCTGGTAAATAAGGGTCAAAAAATATTATAATAATAATAAATTACCCTAACACATGTCATAACAGTATTTAATGGTATATTTTAGAACATGGTCATCCCTGGGAGAATTTTAGGATCCCAAGGAACAACTTTTGTGTGAAAATGACATTTAATAATTTTTAATTTAATGTTGGAGAAAATATAACATAAAATGTATCTTTTAATAAAATAATTTTTATAAGGGGTTATATAAGTGACATATTTGACCATAAATAGTAATTATAAATAAAAAATAGTCTTCACATTGTGATATCTTATTTTTAATTTTTAGAGATCTTATAAATATATTTATTTATGACATAATATTGACATAGTGATAACCTTATTAATGAATGTTTTAAATATATGATATTATAAAAATTAAAATAAATTTATTATCAAACATTTTATGCCAAAAATAAATTTTAGGATATGTATGACTTTTTATATTTGAAATAATTAAATTTTTAGATAAAATGAAGTTTTTATGGATTTGTAAAAGTCAAGGTATAAATAGTATAAAATTGAAAAAAATGAATTTTTAAATCATTTAATATTTTATAATGTTATTTATTAGTCCTAAAAATCTATGATTCATCCAAATTACATATATAATGTTAAAAATTCCATCAATTTCCCATTATTTTTTATCTTGAAATTTTAAAGTAACTATGTTTACCACATATTATGAATGTACAAGAAGACATCCTAAAAGTAAAATAAGTTCACTAAGGGTTAACGCTAAAAGATAAGGTTAATTTTGTAACATAAACATGGATAACACCCATTGGTTGAGATTATTTCAACCTATACTCATCTGATAACTTCAATATATTACTTAGGTGTTATTATAATTCTAAAACAATTTAATAATAAGATAATATTTGAAACTTTCCTAAAGTGCCCCTCCTCACTCTTATAAAAGGACACCACATCTAACCAATTAATCACACCTAAAAATTCCCCTTCTATACTCCATAATATGAAAAATAATATCTTATCAACCCTTAATTCCTCTTATAAGCCTTCCCCTAGACAGAAGGCAATTCAAGAGAGCCCATTTCCACAACTTAAAAAGTTACCCGATTTGTGGTAATGTCTTCTTTCAAGTTCATTTCCATTATTTTTTCTTCTCTACTCCCTATTCTGTTCTTATAATTTTTTTATATAATAAACTAGTACCCTAAATATAATAGGTTGTTTTTATGAGAATTATTTGAACTATACTTACACACACAACTGTCTTAGGGATATAGAATATATTGTTTCTGTGGACGGAGAACTACTACCTCACGAAATGATGTTTGTTCTATCTTTTCCAAACACCTCTTATTGTGGCCATTATAATGGAAATGTAATTATATATAATATATATGATATTTATTTTACCACTTTTATAATTTAATTCTAATTTATAACATACAATTATGATTTTCATGTTTTATAAATAAGATAATTTCTTTTAAAGAAGTGCGGACTACCGCCCCCTCAAGGTGACAGGACTCATTCAAGATATACCTGTAATGTACAAAATATAGAATTAATGAAATTATGTAACCTATTTAAAATATATATTATACTATAATTATAATATACATATTTTTCATTTATTTTTCATTCCATTATATATGAAAAAAATGAAAGTAGTGTTCATCTGTACATACGGATTACTGTCTCCATGAATGATGCATTTCAATTCTTACATCAAAATGTTATAGGCAATTCTAAATACATATATACTTTATATATATAATATATATTATATCCAAATCATGAATATCATTCTTTATATTATGAACTTTTATCCACATGGAAAATTTATAATCAAAGCAAGTTCATTTTTGACTCAAGTTCCAAACATCGATAAAATGTATGATATAAACTCAAATAACTAACTAATTGTTATATCATGTTAATAAGTTAAATAAAAGGAATAAATAACCATAAAAATGTTTTTAAGCAAGTTGAAGTTAACTTATGATTATTATTCAAGACATTAAAGAATAAACGAGTCATGTCAGACATGATGTAAGGGACTTTACTCAATCTCCTTTCCTTGAGGCATATTTTGATTTATACACATCTTTCTTTTATATATTGTATAATCCCATTTTACATTTAATTTAATTCAAATGGAGTCTTTTTTACTTGTTGTTTTACTAAACTATAGTGGAAATTTTTCTTTTTATTGAACACGGTGATAATAGCATTTTCGCCGCTGCGAGCATTATTTGAAATTTGGATTCTTTAACAAGACGTGATGTTTTTAAAGGGAAAATATATACCATATAACCTTTTACATATTTTGGTATTCAAAATTGTTTTTAATGTGGATTTAATATTTCAATATCTTGAAGTTATTTCTTGTGATTTCAAATTATATTTTATGATTTAAGTTTTGATATTTTCAATCTTTTATTTTTGATTATTATATAATAGAACATGGACATGTGATAGGTGGTTAGGTGATAAAACAATGAAAGGGTGGTTTCGGGATAAAAAAAGGATGGTGGATTATGTTATAACCTCCAATGAATTAAGTATAGAAGTTAGTTGTATAGCTCTTCCATTTAGTGATATGTGTTGATGTTAGTGGTATGGTAATTCCATTTATGTATGTTTATTTCCCAAGAAACCATTATATTCTATAAGTTTTTCTATAAGGGCTTTATGGTTATATTTTTGTTACAAAGTGGTAATCAATGAGCTTATATTCAGTGAAGTGTTTTTTCTACTTCCTAATGTTGAAATGTATTACATTGTGATAAAATATTCATGGTGTACATGTTGTTTTGAAAAACTAATAGTTTTACTTCATTATGTATCCCTTGTTGATATTTTTATGCTCATCCCATGTTTTGAAATGTTTTTCATATAACTTAAAGTTGAATAGGGTCATGGATGGGATCAAGGAAAATTAATTATGTCTAAAACATGGAATTAGAAACGTTTAATTTTTATGATTTTTTGTTTTATGACAAAAATGGATAGTGAGTATAAGTGCCTACTTGTAATATTCAAGTTTTTATGTAAAAGTTGTGACCCAATTCCCTAGATATATAATCCCGAAAATATCATCATTATGAATTATTAAAAAAATTCAATATTATGTAATTTTTAAGGATAGGGACATACAGTTGGTATCAGATGTCAATTTTGATAACTTTAAGGGTTAGGGTGTTATTTAAGTATATGTGACATAAACATAATGGTTACCATATTAGAAAGAGTTATAGTTATTATAGATAAATTGAATGATTTTAAGATAACATGAATACGTGTATCCTAGTGTTTAACCTCCTCATAAGATATTATATGATAATATTACTGATATACTCACACTGACATTTTTGTTCTAGTAAATAGCTCAATCTAGCAGGCATCAGAGTAATAATGGATATGTAGAAAATGTGAATAGTTTCCTGAATTGGATACCAAATGAAATGATACCTAAAATGGTAATTCTTGTGGTTATTCTCAACCAACTATATAGATTCATGATTGAACACCTAAATCGTGGTGATTTTTCAAGGGCATCATATATGTGAGAAAAAACCCCCTATGGATGTTTAGGTAAAAATCATAAAAGTAATTATATTCAAAAACTAATGTGTCAATGATATGGAAGGAAACACCTAGGAATATTCTTTAAATGGATGAGAATATGTTATTGATTTGGTAATTAATGCCATAAATAAATAACCATCCATGGAAAAAAGTAAGTTTCTAGTTGGCTCCCTGAATGGGAAAGAAGTTATTTCTGAGGGATCAATTGAATGTTTTAAATGTGGTGTGCATGGTCATTACAGAAATATATTTCTTAAAAATAAGGTTTGGTAATGTGATTATAAGGACCATAATAATATATTTTTACCAATACCTAATGCAATTCTAATTGAGGATGAGGAAACTGACCATGACCAATGAAAGTTATTGATTATTTCTTTGATGATGTTTTGACATTATTGAATCATAGGATATGATTCATGATTTTTTTGTAGGAAAGAAGTATTACAGAATAAGTTGGAAAATAATGGTTAATTGATCATTAATAACGTTTAATGAGTAAAAATTATACATATAAGGTATTAAAGAGTTATGGTAGATTTTATAATGATGACATGCTTAAATTTATTAAGGCTCTTTTAATGATTGGATTATCTTGGAAGAATTTTTCTAGTATGTGTAACACTGAAGTTTGATATGTGAAAATGTTATTCAAGAAATAATTATCTTTTCTTGTGTGTACAAAAAGAATAAACTTATGGATTCGTATGATCTTTTTTTAGGTGATAAATGGTTATAACATTTTTGGATGCAAAATGAACAGTATTAGATAACCTTTAAGGATAAAATTAGTTATGGTTATTTTTTAAGAAATTATCTTTTTTTATAATTTTATAAGAATGATATGGTTATAGATAATGGAAAACTCATAGGATGGGTGACAGACCATCGCGTCCGGCAGGGGCATTGGAATCGATCCCACAACCGAAGGGCAACAAGGGTGCATCTCCTACCACTAGCCTACATGATGTCCCTGGTTATTATGACTTATTCGTTTTAGTTAAATGATTTTATTGATCAATACTATTTTTATTTGGTATATTTCGTTTTATCAAATGTATATCCTTAGTATAGGAAAATTATTTGGTTATTAATTGATAATGGTTATTTTGTAAGACATTTTCTCTTTGGTGAAAACTATATGCCTAAAACAATTTAATACATTGGGATTTCAATTTGAGGAGTCATGGTGGAATTTTATTTTCAAATAAACCATGTTTTTATTGTGAACATAAATAAATTTGGGTTATTTGTGGAAATTATTAACCTATCTTAAAGAATATGTGATTAATTTAATGGATTTTTAGTATGAGACATTAAAAGTAGACGATGTAGTTTGGAGATAAATGGTATGATTTTTTTGCAAGGCTGTGTGATCAAATCCTTCTAAATTTTTCATTTCAAAAATATTGTGTATTATTTTGAAAATTTTAATGAAAATTGGGTATTGAATGTTTTTTTTATATTTGATTATTTTTTATTCAATTTTGGATATTATGAGTTGTAATACTTTTTATAAAAGATTTTCCTTTTGAGGATTATCTGATCTTGTACTAACCATTTTGGTTTTGATTATTGTCTAAAGGTAGGGGAAATAAATGCTTCAACTTTTTTGGATCATATTATACTCAAAACTGTGATTCTATCACTTCAACTGTGACCAAGTCTTCATGAATACTCATTTCTTGGAGAAAAGAAGAGTTTTCGGTAGAAACTTTTAAAAGGATAAAACTCTTCTTGAAATGTAAGTACATTTCCTTATGTTCTTAGTCAATTTCATAAATAAATTCTCTAAATTTTTGAAATAGAAAATAAAACAAAAAAATGGTTTCTGTTTACTTTTCCTACTAGGGAATCAATGACCATTTAACCTAGGAGAATTTTGTGGTTTTATGGTGGTTAACATTCATCTGATCATGTTTTCTATCAATATCCATCAAAAAACGATTGCTAGTTTTCTCTTCCATATCCATGATTTTATGGAATCATATTATGTGTTATCTCAGGTGACCTTTTTGCTTCTCTTTATTTCTTTTAAAGTTATAGTTTTATTGACTCTTTTTCTGATGTGCGACTTTCAATGATGATTCTAAGACCAATTTTAAAATTTCAAGGACACGATTTCCAAAAGGGGGGAAAGATGTAGTGACCCAGGTATTTATACAATAATACTTTTTGATTTATATTAACTATAATTAATATTATATTCTTTTTATATTAAATGGGATGTTTTTTTCTAATAGCGTACTCGACAAGAAATAACAGACTTCCCCAAAATCTTACATTACACACAACATTGAGTTGTACTAAATAACAATACAATAATTTTATTATTATTTTAAATGGTATTTAATAGATAGCCATTGAAATTGTGGGAATGAATAGTTTATACTATATTTTGAAATATTGTTTACGCATGTTTAAATGATTCTTTATTTATTAATAAATTTATTAGAAATTCTAATAAAAACAAATTGAATATAATGGACGTGATTTTATGAAAACGTATTTAAAAAGGGAATAATTGAGTCTTCATCACCCTTTCTGATTTTTTATTTAATGAAAAATCTATGATATATATTCAATGTGATG
Organism: Viscum album; assembly: GCA_963277665.1. Classification (NCBI taxonomy): domain Eukaryota; kingdom Viridiplantae; phylum Streptophyta; class Magnoliopsida; order Santalales; family Viscaceae; genus Viscum; species Viscum album. Next base: position 1,310,476,484 of record OY728126.1, on the reverse strand, counting down.
TTTTAAATTTATCTTATCTGTTTTCTAGTCATGATATATGAATAAATTCATTTTTTAGATAAAAGACACATTTTCTAAAAAAGCAGTTTTACTGCATTTTGATGGAGAACCCATTTTATATATATTTATTCTTGACTTTATATTTATTATTTGACAAAATATAATTCTTATTTTTAAGCAGAACATCAAAATATAAATTGGGTAAATTTTTGGTATTTTTCTGATTAAGATCATTTTTAATGATTAGTGAAAAATACAGCATTATAAGTCAAAACTGTATCTTCATATAATTTGATTATATGATTATATTTTACATTTCATAGGTTTTAAATTAAAATCAGATTGTATTTTTATAATTTTATTTAATATTAGTCTTTTTATATAATTTAACTTTGAAATTGGACATAAAGAAATTTCAATCTTTTGATAGTTTTTACTTCTTAAAAACACACTTTTTGTTCTGACAACGCGAATTAATTTTAAATTATTTTCAGCAACATCTGTGTTTTTAATTTGGAAAAATGGATTCCATATTTGAAATTAGGAGGTCCAAATTCTGCAAATATGTACATGTTTTCAGACATTTTGAATAGTAACTATTGTAAATATTTTATTTACCAATGTTTAAAGGGTATATATGGTAAATAAGGGCAAAAAATGTTATTATAATAATATTAAATTATCCTAACACATGTAATAACCCTATTTTAAGGTATATGTCCGACAATGGGAATCCTTGAGTTGATTTTAGGACCACATTGAGCCACTTTTTTATGAAAATGACATTTAATTTCTTTTAATTTAATGTTAAGGAAAATATAGCCTAAACATGTATCTTTTACAAAAACAATTCTTATATGGGGTTATGTAACTGTTCTCATTGACTATAAATAGTAATTAAAAATTTAAAAATACTTCCTACATCAATGTTTTTTTTAAGTTTTTATAAATCGAATAATAAAATTTAATTATGATATAATGGTTTTGGAGTGATTTCCTTATAAATGAATGTTTTAAAGAAATGAGATTATAAATTTTAAAATAAATATATTTTGAAACTCTTTATGACATAAACTAATTTTAAGGATAATTATGACATTTATATTTTAATTAATGATGTTTTTATGAAATAATCATGTTGTTATGAATTTTTAAAATGTCATTATATTAATACTATAAAAATTAACATAAACGATTTTTAAAATTAATACATTTTTTATTAAATGATATAATAGTACTAAAAATATAAGATTCGGCTAACTGATATATAAGTTGAAAAAAATGACATTAATGATCCGTTTTTTGGTCTCTTGGCATTTTATAGTATCTATGGTAACCATATTTTTTGAATATACAAGAATACATGGTAAAAGTTAATCAAGTTTACTATGGTTTAAAGCTGAAATATAAGGTTGATTTTTAGATTAAACTTATCTAAAACCCATTGTATTAGATTATTTATACTCATCCTCATATTATATACAAAATATATTTCCTTTTTGTTATTATAATTCAAAAATCAATTAATTATAAAATAATACTTTCAAACATTCCTAAAGTTACCCTCATCCCTATTATAAAAGGACACCACATCTAACCCATTAGTCACACCTCGAAATCACCATTTTTACATCCAAAATCTAACCTAATAATCTCCCAATATCCCTACATTCTTACTAGAATCCTTCTTTTAGGATGAAGCCAATTCAAGAGAGCTCTTTGGCTCAAATCAAAATAAGTTTCCCGATTTGAGGTAACGTCTTCTCTCAAGTTTCTTTCCATTATTTTTCATCATCCACTCCGTATTCTCTTCATATTGTTTGTTTATATAAAAACACCAATATCATCAATATACTGGGTTGTTATTATGAGAAGTAATTAAACTACACCTACACGCACCTCCATCTAATTGGTATAGAACATACTGTTTCTGTCGACGGCGGACTACCGCCTCACAAAATAATGATTATTCAATCTTCTCCTACCACCTTTATGGTGGGAATCATGATGGAACTATAATTATATAGATAAAATATATGATATTTATTTTATATTTATTATTCTATAATTCTAATTTATAACACAACTTTATACATTTCATGTTGTATAAATACTATTATTTCATTTGAGGAGGTGTGGACTACTGACCCCTCAAAATGATAAGAATCATTAATTCTATACATGAAATGTATAAAATATGGTATTAATGAAATTATTTAACATATATATACATAGATATTATACTGTAATAATAATATTCCTATTTATTAATTATTTTTCATTCATTTAAATATGAAAAAAATGAATGTAACATTCATGCGTACGTACTACTTACCGTCTCCATGAACAATGCATTTCATTTGTTATATAAAAATGCTATAGACTACTCTAAATACCTATATAATTGATATATATTATGAAACAGCCTGAGATTTAATAAAAAAATATTCTTTATAATTTTATTAATGTCTTGTGTTGTACGCTACACAAAAAGGAGCTTGCACAACACGCATCTTTGACTTACCTTGCATTACACTCAATCGCAACCTTCTTCGATAGCGTGTGTAGTACGCAATATTGAGTTTCACGAAACAATGATATGCTATTAAAATATTATTAAAACTAGCTGTTATGAATAGTAATAACCAATTTTTAAATTTTAAAAATTTTAGCTCTCAAAATGGATTTCATTTTTGGATTCGGTGTATCGAATTTAGCCTAAGGTGAAATTTTGGTACTTTTCGGATAACTTTCATATTCTGATGAATAGTGATAATTACTAAATTATAATTAAAAACAACTTTTTTAATCGAAATAATTAATAGTGATAAATTATTAATTTTAGTGGTTTTAAAGTATATTTAGAATATATTTTTACAATTTAATACAATGTTGGTCATTGAATGTAATTTCACATTTAAACCAGACATAATCAAGTGTCAATCTTTTGATAGATATTGTTTCTTAAAAACACGCTATTTGTTTTAACAGCTGGATTTAATTATAAAATTAATTAATGCAACTTCTATGTTATGAATTTGGTAAAATAGACTTCATTTTTGAATTCGGAATATGAAATATAGCTTAGGATGAAATTTTGGCATTTTTCTGAAAAACATCAATTTTTGATGAATAGTAAAATTAGTAAGTGGTAGTTAAAAAGCTGAATTTTTCATAAAACATAATTTTACCGCTTCTGTGAGTGGAATTTCAAAAATCTAAGAGACACGGTTGATTTCAGTAAGTAAAATGTGGTTCAATGAGATTAAAATAATTTTTGGTGAATAGTAACTTTTTACTTTTATTTACCACGGTTAAAAGTAAATAGGGTAATTAAGGGTAACAATGATATTAATATTACCCTAACACATGTCCTAATCCTATTGGACAAGTGTATCTCGACCAAAAACAACCTTTAGTGTAAAATATTATCATTTAGGCCCACTTGGATTAGATTAAGACATTTATTATTATTTAATTCAAAGAAGAGTTAAAAGAGTTAAAATCAACGTTTATTTACTAAAACATTTTTAATATAGGGTTATACATAAGATAAATTCTATTTTAAATATTAATTAGAAAGCTAAAACGATTTCCTACATAATGGTATTTTATTTGTAATTTTTAGACATCAAATAAGTTAATTTATTTATGACACAAAGATGATGTAGTAATTATCTTATTAATGAAATATTGACTTAATTGATATTATAAATACAAAAATAAATGTAATTTAAGACTTTTTATGAATTAAACTAATTTTATAGGTTACTATTTTATATTAGTGTTGATTTAATAAACATGGTTCGAACATATAATTCTGTTATGACTTTCACAAAAATCATATATCAAATAGTGTCAAAATTGACACAAAATAGTTTTTAAATCAAATATTATATTATTAATTGTTATTTTATTCCTAAAAATCTAAGGTTCGGCCAAATGACTTAGATAAGGATATATATATTAATAATAAACAATTTGGTGTTAGTTTGGCATGTTATAGTAAGTGTATTAACCATATAGTGTAAGAAAACAAAAAGACACGGTAAAAGTTAAATTATTTACCTTAAAGTTAAATCTAATTGATAAGGTTAAAATAATAACCTAAACTTGTCTAAATCCTATTGGTTGATAGGATTTCGACCCATCCCCACTTTATCTTCGAAATAAGACCCTTTGTAACCATTATAAACCGATTTTGACTTTAATATAAAATAATATTTTGAGATATTCCTAAGGTGCCCCTTTCCTCCCTTATAAAAGGGCACCTCCTCCCCCTTCTCCTCACACCAATTTGAGCACTCAAGATCGGAAATCCCCTGACAAAATCTATTCTCCACTTCCCTAGTATCATCCTATAGGTCCTGGTATTCTTCAAAGACCATCCTTAGTTCTTTAAGTGGAGGATAAGTGAAGGCGCGTCAAAAAGAGGTAATATCCATTACCGATCTTTTTCAATTTCTTTCTTTTTCAACTTCTTCTTCTTTAGTTTTTTCATGATAAAGTAATAACATCAGTATTTATTATATACTGATATGTTATTATAAATATGAAACAACTCTAATTAACCTTCTATCCATCCTACGGAAAAAGGAAATCACCGCGCGTGCGTACGTACGGAATACCGTCTCCACGCCGTGGTGTAATCTATTTTCTGCCACCACATTAATTGGATGGGTATAAAGGTGTACTGAGTAACTATATATGATTATTATAAAGTGATATTGATACTGAAATAGTATACATACACTTCAACACAATTCCACGTCCACGGGAACGATATCATCGCTCGTGCGTACGTACGGACTACCGTCTCCACGACGCGATGAGATTCATTCTCAATGATTAACCATTCATGAATGATTATAAAGTATATATAATAAGTAATAATGAAATATACGACCTAATAATACTGGAATTATTTATATTTATATGTATGTCATCTACTTAATTTCATTCAATTCAATAAGGAAACGAAAACAGCGTTCATGCGTACGTACGGACTACTGTCTCCATGAACGGTGTATTTCTTTCCATTTACTGATTTATTATATATGTGTATTATGAATATATATATATATAAATCATGTTTTATATTCTGGCATTAAGTAATCATGATCTAAGTATCATATGAACAATTACAAGTTAAAAACACGAACGACAAATGAGACAATTTTACCCAAAACGCTACTTTAACATGAATTTACAAAAGAACGGGTAATATAAAGTCATAAGTGGACCATATATGATATAATAACAATGAATATGATTCTGGAATAAGTCAATAACATGATTTAAATCATATACAGGAGGTTCGGACACTCACAAAGCAAGTCGGACCTAAGGTAAGGGAAATATCACAATCTCATTTTTATCCGAGATTGTTTATACTTTGGCATTTACTAGGGTGTATTTTATCATCCACATCCATGTTTCCTCAATATGTAATATTTATATCCTTATAAAATAGTTTATATTCAATTTTACCCTTTGGTAAATTTTTAGTAAAGGATATTAAAGGAATCTTTTGTCGTTTTTCGTACGAGGAACTTTTTTCACTTTTCCGACAAAAGTACGTGAAGAATGTTTTATTAACTTATATGGAAAGAATGGATTTTTAAAACATTATTTCCAAGAATCATCCTTTACAAGTATTCAAGTTTATCATTAATCATATTCTTTTATTTTAAAGTCGTATGACATGTTATGAAAGGAAAAATGTTTTTGAAGTAGAAAGGATATTTTCCTCAAGAATGGAGTTCAAGTATTTTATCAAAATTATTTTCCATCTAAGATAATAAAAGGGTTCTGTTTTTATCCCTATTATTACATGGATTTGATTATGTTGTGATGGAAATATTTTTATGAATTCTTTTATCCTATATGAATTGATTTATGAAGTCATGTTGTTTAAAAATCCCATTTTTATTACATGGGTTATGCTATGATGTATGGTTTATGATTTTGTGGCACACATAAGAAAGGATTCATTATAAGATGGGTGGGACCTATATCTCCCTCCAATGCATTGGGTAAAGATTTTATATCTCATGAGATAGACATGGATGGAAAGGTTGGTTATACCGGTTCAGTGAAACAGGACTGAAACGAGGGTTACTCGATTCAGAAAAGGGACTTTGTCCACTAAGATAGTCTTGGAAATGAGTCTTGACTAACAAGAAATGATTCTCTATGATTATGTGTGTATGCCACAAAGTTTCATGCTTTATGTTATGATTATTGGGATTTCATTTCACTACTATGATTTATCCCATGTTATGAAATTATGCTCTCTTTTGCAGGTTAAGATTTCCAAAAGTTATGTTCTTATGATTATGATGTGATTGATTTCTCTTTTGTTTACCCTTACTGAGCATTTGAGCTCACCCTTTTATGTTTTCTTATCCCCAGGATATAAAGAAAGGTTTTAGGTAACAAAAAAGGAAAGATCTTTATGGGAGATATTGAAGATCTTTCACCACGATTAGAAGATTACGTTTCGAGTTTCCAAAGACACTAAACTATTACGATCCTTGTTTGTGTGTTTTTTTTATGTACTAAGTATTCTGAAAAAGTATTGTAATGTCCATGTACGTCAAGCTTCGGTTCTCTACAGTTGGTATCAGAGGAAATGTTTAGTCAACCTTTGGAAACTAGGATGCGAAAATGTTAGTGAGATCCCTAGAGATATTTCTAAGGTATGTCTAGGGATGTCCCTAAGGATAAGTATACGTATAGGTTATAGTACTAGAACTACGCTAACGATCATAGAATTAAACCTAAGATGTAAGATATTGAAGGTACTCCCCCTTTATTATGTTATTTTCCCTAGCATTATTTTTGCCTCTCACGCTATTCTTTTTGGGATTTAGACTATGGCTGGAACCCGAAGGAACCGTGTTGATCAATGAAATGGACAATGCAATGATTGTCCTCCTGAACAAACAAATGTTATGGGTGATGGAGTGAAAAATATTATTTCTATCCTTACACAAGCTATGAATCATTCTGGACTTCCAAATGAGCAGAGAAGGGAACAATATTCTATTGAGTCCTTCATGAGGCAACGTCCACCTTCTTTCAGTGGGTCTTCTGATCCACTTGTTGCTGAACAATGGATCAGTACCACTGAAAAGATAATTTCAGTTCTTCAATGTTCTGAGCATGATAAAGTCATCTTAGTAGTATATCGTTTGGAAGGTGAAGCTGATCAATGGTGGAATCTTATCAAGAATACGAGGCAAAGAGATGAAATTGAGTCCATGGAATGGGACGAGTTCAAAAACTTGTTTTTCAGTAAGTACTTCCCTCGTATTCTTCGAACAAAGATGGAGAAGGAGTTTCTTGAACTAAAGCAAAAGGATGATGAATCTGTTGGTATATACGAAGCGAATTTTACAAGACTTTCAAGGTATGCATCTGGCATTATCATCCAACCTGAAAGTAAAGTTGATCGATTTTTCATTGGCTTAAAACCAAGTCTTCGAAGGGCATTAGCTATAAGAGACTTCAGTAGCTATGAATAAATTGTGCGTTGTGCTCTCATGGTAGAAATGGAAGTTGGTGTTACATATCCATCTTATGGTTTTGAAAAGAAACGAAAGATGGAGTTCAAGGAGAAATCTCAAAATAATGGTGAAAAGAAGATGAATATTTCTTTATGCACAAAGTGTGGAAAGAAGCATGGTGGAGATTGTCTTAAAGGGACTGGAAAATGTTTTAAGTGTGGAAAAGAGGTCCATCGAGTAGCTGAGTGTCGAAGTAATGGAAAAAGGGATTCTAATGATGTGAATAAAGCAAACACTGCAGAGAACGCACCACCAACACTTCAATGCTTCAAGTGCAAGGAAATGGGGCATTATGCTAATAAATGCCCTAATCCAAGGGTTAGTGATGATCAACATGAGAAACCACTGAAGGCCAAGGACAAAGGGAAGTCACATGCGATCATTATTGGCGATGTTGAATATGATAACGATGTGGTTGAATAATTAAGTGTGTATGTAATGGGATTCCAAAATAATGGTGTATCATAAAGTATTGGAATATTTATGTATTGGTCTATTGTGGTTTTCAATAATTTTATGGTACCAGTAACCATGGAAAGTGATTGAGATATTTTTGGAAAAAGAATGATATGCGCATAATGAAGGGAAAATGAGAAAATTAAATATTTGACAGTATTCATGAGCTCATGATTAATATAAGGACTAAGTGATATCATGGTTTGAGTATATAGAATTTTGAGGATTTTGGTATGCGGAAAGTGTTAAATTTTAACTACGTTCATATTTTCACTAAGGTATTCAAGAGAATACATGATTAAAGATGTTGAATGTTTGGAATGTGACCAACAAAACATATCTTATGATATATGGGGATCAACGATGGTATTAAATCTCTGGTAATCGTTTTCACTATGTTATGAGAATGGACTGCAGTATTATGGATAAGCCTAAAGATTGGAATGGATTATGTTGGACATAAGTTCGTATTGTTTAAGGATAGAAGTTTTTTTTCGATATTATTGATGGGATGTTATAGTAATATAGTTTTAGAAAAAGGACAACCTGCAGAACGGGCGACAGCCCATCGCGTCGGACAAGGCTGTGGGAATCGAACCCACAACCGAAGTGCGACTGGCCTTTATCGCCTACCACTGGCCTACAGGAAGTCCCTGTTTAGTAGAAACTAGTTTTATTATATTAAGCTGTATGATATATGAAGTATAAGCCCATTTTAGGAAACCATATATGATTAATCTCACTATAGATCGACTTATGTATATAAATTTTGCTAACATTTTGAGATAGATGGAATGACCCGTCATTCTATCACATGATCTGCTAACACTTCACGGATAACAAATTCAACTTCATTTATTTAAGAGATGAAGTTGAAATTGTAAAAGGCACGAACAACAGTGAGGTTGTACCACCATAAAGTAAGTATTTATTCTAACTCAAATTCTTTAACTTTAGGGAAACGATCTTGAAAACCAAAAATGTTGTCCTAGTGATCTTATATCTGATGAATCAGATGGTACCTTAGATCGTCACAAATTTATGGCTTTGTGATTACTGGCTTTTCCATAGCCATGTTCTCTACCACTCTCCATCAGAACATGATGGTTAGATTTCTCTTCCATATCCATATTTTCACCTATGTGGAAACCCAGTGATTAGTTTATTTGGGTAACCGTTACGTTTCATACTTTTGTTTTTAAAGATTGGTTTTGATATTCCTTTTTACGATGTGGGTTTCTATTAAAGAAACTTTCGATTAGTAAACCATTTATAACCCCGACAAATTTCGAGGGTGAATTTCATTTTAAGGGGGGTAGAATGTAACAGCCCGAGATTTAATAAAAAAATATTCTTTATAATTTTATTAATGTCTTGTGTTGTACGCTACACAAAAAGGAGCATGTACAACATGCATCTTTGACTTACCTTGCATTACACGTAATCGCAACCTTCCTCGATAGCGTGTGTAGTACGCAATATTGAGTTTCACGAAACAATGATATGTTATTAAAATATTATTAAAACTAGCCGTTATGAATAGTAATAACCACTTTTTAAATTTGAGAAATTTTAGCTCTCAAAATGGACTTCATTTTTGGATTCGGAGTATCGAATTTAGCCTAAGGTGAAATTTTGGTACTTTTCGGATAACTTTCATATTCTGATTAATAGTGAAAATTACTAAATTATAATTAAAAACAACTTTTTTAATTGAAATAATTAATAGAGATAAATTATTAATTTGAGTGGTTTTAAAGTATATTTAGAATATATTTTTACAATTTAATACAATGTTGGTCATTGAATGTAATTTCACATTTAAACCAAACATAATCAAGTGTCAATCTTTTGATAGATATTGTTTCTTAAAAACACACTATTTGTTTTAACAGCAGGATTTAATTATAAAATAAATTAATGAAACTTCTATATTATGAATTTGGTAAAATAGACTTCATTTTTGAATTCGGAATATGAAATATAGCTTAGGATGAAATTTTGGCATTTTTCTGAAAAACATCAATTTTTGATGAATAGTAAAACTACTAAGTGGTAGTTAAAAAACTGAATTTTTCATAAAACTTAATTTTACCGCTTCTGTGAATGGAATTTCAAAAATCCGAGAGATACGGTTGATTTTAGTAAGTAAAATGTGGTTCAATGAGATGAAAATAATTTTTGGTGAATAGTAACTTTTTACTTTTATTTACCACGGTTAAAAGTAAATAGGGTAATTAAGGGTAACAATGATATTAATATTACACTAACACATGTCCTAATCCTATTGGACAAGTGTATCTCGACCAAAAACAACCTTAAGTATAAAATATTATCATTTAGGCCCACTTGGATTAGATTAAGACATTTATTATTATTTAATTCAAAGAAGAGTTAAAAGAGTTAAAATCAAAGTTTATTTACTAAAACATTTTTAATATAGGGTTATACATAAGATAAATTCTATTGTAAATATTCATTAGAAAGATAAAAAGATTTCATACATAATGGTATTTTTTTTGTAATTCTTAGACATCAAATAAGTTAATTTATTTATGACACAAAGATGATGTAGTAATTATTTTATTAATGAAATATTGACATAATTGATATTATAAATACCAAAATAAATGTAATTTAAGACTTTTTATGAATTAAACTAATTTTTTAGGTTACTATGATATATTAGTGTTGATTTAATAAACTTGTTTCGAACATATAATTCTGTTATGACTTTCAAAAAAATCATATATCAAATAGTGTCAAAATTGACACAAAATAGTTTTTAAATAAAATATTATATTATTAATTGTTATTTTATTCCTAAAAATCTAAGGTTCTTCCAAATGACATAGATAAGGATATATATATTCATAATAAACAATTTGGGGTTCGTTTGTCATTTATAGTAAGTGTATTAACCATATAGTGTAAGAAAAAAAAAAGACACGGTAAAAGTTAAATTATTTAACTTAAAGTTAAATCTAATTGATAAGGTTAAAATAATAACCTAAACATGTCTAAATCCTATTGGTTGATAGGATTTCGACCCATCCCCACTTTAGCTTTTAAATAAGACCCTTCGGAACCATTATAAACCGATTTTTACTTTAATATAAAATAATATTTTGAGATATTCCTAAGGTGCCCCTTTCCTCCCTTATAAAAGGGCGCCTCCTCCCCCTTCTCCTCACACCAATTTGAGCACTCAAGATCAGCCAACCCCTGCCAAAATCTCTTCTCCACTTCCCTAGTATCATCCTAGAGGTCCTGGTCTTCTTCAAAGACCATCCTTAGTTCTTTAAGTGGAGGATAAGTGAAGGCACGTCAAAAAGAGGTAATATCCATTACCGATCTTTTTCAATTTCTTTCTTCTTCAACTTCTTCTTCTTTAGTTGTTTCATGATAAAGTAATAACATCAGTATTTATTATATACTTATATGTTATTATAAATATGAAACAACTCTAATTAACCTTCTATCCATCCTACGGAAAAAGGAAATCACCGCGCGTGCGTACGTACGGAATACCGTCTCCACGCTGTGGTGTAATCTATTTTCCGCCACCACATTAATTGGATGGGTATAAAGGTGTAATGAGTAACTATATATGATTATTATAAATTGATATTGATACTGAAATAGTATACATACACTTCAACATAATTCCACGACCATGGGAACGATATCATCGCTCGTGCGTACGTACGGACTACCGTCTCCACGACGCGATGAGATTCATTCTCAATGATTAACCATTAATGAATGATTATAAAGTATATATAATAAGTAATAAAGAAATATATGACCTAATAATAATGTAATTATTTATATTTATATGTATTTTATCTACTTAATTTCATTCAATTCAATAAGGAAACGAAAACAGCGTTCATGCGTACGTACGGACTACCGTCTCCATGAACGGTGCATTTCTTTCCATTTACTAATTTATTATATATGTGTATTATGAATATATATATATATAAATCATGTTTTATATTCTGGAATTAAGTAATCATGATCTAAGTATCATATGAACAATTACAAGTTAAAAACACGAACGACAAATGAGACGATTTTACCCAAAACGCTACTTTAACATGAATTTACAAAAGAACGGGTAATATAAAGTCATAAGTGGACCATATATGATATAATAACAATGAATATGATTCTGTAATAAGTCAATAACATGATTTAAATCATATACAGGAGGTTCCGACACTCACAAAGCAAGTCGGACCTAAGGTAAGGGAAATATCACAATCTCATTTTTATCCGAGATTGTTTATACTTTGGCATTTACTGGGGTGTATTTTATCATCCACATCCATGTATCCTAAATATGTAATATTTATATCCTTATACAATAGTTTATATTCAATTTTACCCCTCGGTAAATATTTAGTAAAGGATATGAAAGGAATCTTTTGTCATTTTTCGTACGAGGTACTTTTTTCACTTTTCCGACAAAAGTACGAGAAGAATGTTTTTTTAACTTATATGGCATGAATGGATTTTTAAAACATTATTTACAAGAAGCTTCCTTTACAAGTTTTCAAGTTTATTTTTAATAATATTCTTTTATTTTAAAGTCGTATGACATGTTATGAAAGGAAAAATGTTTTTGAAGTAGAAAGGATATTTTAATCAAGAATGGAGTTCAAGTATTTTATCAAAATTATTTTCCATCTAAGATAATAAAAGGGTTCTGTTTTTATCCCTATTATTACATGGATTTGATTATGTTGTGATGGAAATATTTTTATGAATTCCTTTATCCTATATGAATTTATTTATGAAGTCATGTTGTTTAAAAATCCCATTTTTATTACATGGGTTATGCTATGATGTATGGTTTATGATTTTGTGGCACACATAAGAAAGGATTCATTATAAGATGGGTGGGACCTATATCTCCCTCCAATGCATTGGGTAAAGATTTTATATCTCATGAGATAGAAATGGCTGGAAAGGTTGGTTATACCGGTTCAGTGAAATAGGACTGAAACGAGGGTTACTCGATTCAGAAAAGGGACTTTGTCCACTAAGATAGTCTTGGTAATGAGTCTTGACTAACAAGAAATGATTATCTATGATTATGTGTGTATGACACAAAGTTTCATGCTTTAAGTTATGATTATTGGGATTTCATTTCACTACTATGATTTATCCCATGTTATGAAATTATGCTATCTTTTGCAGGTTAACATTTCCAAAAGTTATGTTCTTATGAATATGATGTGATTGATTTCTCTTTTGTTTACCCTTACTGAGCATTTGAGCTCACCCTTTTATGTTTTCTTATCCCCAGGATATAAAGAAAGGTTTTAGGTAACAAAAAAGGAAAGATCTTTATGGGAGATATTGAAGATCTTTCACCACGATTAGAAGATTACGTTTCGAGTTTCCAAAGACACTAAACTATTACGATCCTTGTTTGTGTGTTTTTGTTATGTACTAAGTATTCCGAAAAAGTAATGTAATGTCCATGTACGTCAAGCTTCGGGTCTCTACAGTTGGTATCAGAGGAAATGTTTAGTCAACCTTTGGAAACTAGGATGCGAAAATGTTAGTGAGATCCCTATAGATATTTCTAAGGTATGTCTAGGGATGTCCCTAAGGATAAGTATACGTATAGGTTATAGTACTAGAACTATGCTAACGATCATAGAATTAAACCTAATATGTAAGATATTGAAGGTACTCCCCCTTTATTATGTTATTTTCCCTAGCATTATTTTTGCCTCTCACACTATTCTTTTTGGGATTTAGACTATGGCTGGAACCCGAAGGAACCGTGTTGATCAATGCAATGGACAATGCATTGATTGTCCTCCTGAACAAACAAATGTTATGGGTGATGGAGTGAAAAATATTATTTCTATCCTTACACAAGCTATGAATCATTCTGGACTTCCAAATGAGCAGAGAAGGGAACGATATTCTATTGAGTCCTTCATGAGGCAACGTCTACCTTCTTTCAGTGGGTCTTCTGATCCACTTGTTGCTGAACAATGGATCAGTACCACTGAAAAGATAATTTCAGTTCTTCAATGTTCTGAGCATGATAAAGTCATCTTAGTAGTATATCGTTTGGAAGGTGAATCTGATCAATGGTGGAATCTTATCAAGAATACGAGGCAAAGAGATGAAATTGAGTCCATGGAATGGGACGAGTTCAAAAACTTGTTTTTCAGTAAGTACTTCCCTCGTATTCTTCGAACAAAGATGGAGAAGGAGTTTCTTGAACTAAAGAAAAAGGATGATGAATCTGTTGGTATATACGAAGCGAATTTTACAAGACTTTCAAGGTATTCATCTGGCATTATCATCCAACCTGAAAGTAAAGTTGATCGATTTTTCATTGGCTTAAAACCATGTCTTTGAAGGGCATTAGCTATAAGAGACTTCAGTAGCTATGAAGAAATTGTGCGTTGTGCTATCATGGTAGAAATTGAAGTTGGTGTTACATATCCATCTTATGGTTTTGAAAAGAAACAAAAGATGGAGTTCAAGGAGAAATCTCAGAATAATGGTGAAAAGAAGATGAATGTTTCCTTATGCACAAAGTGTGGAAATAAGCATGGTGGAGATTGTCTTAAAGGGACTAGAAAATGTTTTAAGTGTGGAAAAGAGGGCCATCGAGTAGCTGAGTGTCGAAGTAATTGAAAAAGGGATTCTAATGATGTGAATAAAGAAAACACTGCAGAGAACGCACCACCAACACTTCAATGCTTCAAGTGCAAGGAAATGGGGCATTATGCTAATAAATGCCCTAATCCAAGGGTTAGTGATGATCAACATGAGAAACCACTGAAGGCAAAGGACAAAGGGAAGTCACATGCGATCACTATTGGCGATGTTGAATATGATAACGATGTGGTGGAATAATTAAGTGTGTATGTAATGGGATTCCAAAATAATGTTGTATCATAAAGTATTGGAATATTTATGTATTGGTCTATTGTGGTTTTCAATAATTTTATGGTACCAGTAACCATGGAAAGTGATTGAGATATTTTTGGAAAAAGAATGATATGCGCATAATGAAGGGAAAATGAGAAAATTAAATATTTGACAGTATTCATGAGCTCATGATTGATATAAGGACTAAGTGATATCATGGTTTGAGTATATAGAATTTTGAGGATTTGGTATGCGGAAAGTGTTAAATTTTAACTACGTTCATGTTTTCACTAAGGTATTCAAGAGAATACATGATTAAGGACTTTGAATGTTTGGAATGTGACCAACAAAACATATTTTATGATATATGGGGATCAACGATGGTATTAAATCTCTGGTAATCGTTTTCACTATGTTATGAGAATGGACTGCAGTATTATGGATGAGCCTAAAGATTGGAATGGATTATGTTGGACATAAGTTAGTATTGTTTAAGGATAGAAGTTTTTTTTCGATATTATTGATGGGATGTTATAGTAATATAGTTTTAGAAAAAGGACAACCTGCAGAACGGGCGACAGCCCATCGCGTCGGACAAGGTTGTGGGAATCGAACCCACAACCGAAGTCCGACTAGCCTTTATCGCCTACCACTGGCCTACAGGAAGTCCCTGTTTAGTAGAAACTAGTTTTATTATATTAAGCAGTATGATATATGAAGTATAAGCCCATTTTAGGAACCATATATGATTAATCTCACTATAGATCGACTTATGTATATAAATTTTGCTAACCTTTTGAGATAGATGGAATGACCCGTCATTCTATAACATGATCTGCTAACACTTCACGGATAACAAATTCAACTTCATTTATTTAAGAGATGAAGTTGAAATTGTTAAAGGCACGAACAACAGTGAGGTTGTACCAACATAAAGTAAGTATTTATTCTAATTCAAATTGTTTAACTTTAGGGAAACGATCTTGAAAACCAAAAATGTTGTCCTAGTGATCTTATATCTGATGAATCAGATGGTACCTTAGATCGTCACAAATTTATGGCTTTGTGATTACGGGCTTTTCCATAGCCATGTTCTCTACCACTCTCCATCAGAACATGATGGTTAGATTTCTCTTCCATATCCATATTTTCACCTATGTGGAAACCCAGTGATTAGTTTATTTGGGTAACCGTTATGTTTCATACTTTTGTTTTTAAAGATTGGTTTTGATATTCCTTTTTACGATGTGGGTTTCTATTAAAGAAACATTCGATTAGTAAACCATTTATAACCCCGACGAATTTCGAGGGCGAAATTCATTTTAAGGGGGGTAGAATGTAACAGCCCGAGATTTAATAAAAAAATATTCTTTATAATTTTATTAATGTCTTGTGTTGTACGCTACACAAAAAGGAGCTTGCACAACACGCATCTTTGACTTACCTTGCATTACACGCTATCACAACCTTCCTCGATAGCGTGTGTAGTACGCAATATTGAGTTTCAAGAAACAATGATATGCTATTAAAATATTATTAAAACTAGCCGTTATGAATAGTAATAACCACTTTTTAAATTTTAGAAATTTTAGCTCTCAAAATGGACTTCATTTTTGGATTCGGAGTATCGAATTTAGCCTGAGGTGAAATTTTGGTACTTTTCGGATAACTTTCATATTCTGATGAATAGTGAAAATTACTAAATTATAATTAAAAACAACTTTTTTAATCGAAATAATTAATAGTGATAAATTATTAATTTGAGTGGTTTTAAAGTATATTTAGAATATATTTTTACAATTTAATACAATGTTGGTTATTGAATGTAATTTCACATTAAAACCAGACTTAATCAAGTGTCAATCTTTTGATAGATATTGTTTCTTAAAAACACGCTATTTGTTTTAACAGCGGGATTTAATTATAAAATTAATTAATGCAACTTCTATGTTATTAATTTTGTAAAATAGACTTCATTTTTGAATTCGGAATATGAAATATAGCTTAGGATGAAATTTTGGCATTTTTCTGAAAAACATCAATTTTTGATGAATAGTAAAACTACAAAGTGGTAGTTAAAAAACTGAATTTTTCATAAAACTTAATTGTACCGCTTCTGTGAATGGAATTTCAAAAATCCGAGAGACATGGTTGATTTCAGTAAGTAAAATGTGGTTCAATGAGATGAAAATAATTTTTGGTGAATAGTAACTTTTTACTTTTATTTACCACGGTTAAAAGTAAATAGGGTAATTAAGGGTAACAATGATATTAATATTACCCTAACACATGTCCTAATCCTATTGGACAAGTGTATCTCGACCAAAAACAACCTTAAGTGTAAAATATTATCATTTAGGCCCACTTGGATTAGATTAAGACATTTATTATTATTTAATTCAAAGAAGAGTTAAAAGAGTTAAAATCAATGTTTATTTACTAAAACATTTTTAATATAGAGTTATACATAAGATAAATTCGGTTGTAAATATTCATTAGAAAGATAAAAATATTTCCTACATAATGGTATTTTATTTGTAATTTTTAGACATCAAATAAGTTAATTTATTTATGACACAAAGATGATGTAGTAATTATCTTATTAATGAAATATTGACATAATTGATATTATAAATACCAAAATAAATGTAATTTAAGACTTTATATGAATTAAACGAATTTTCTAGGTTACTATGATATATTAGTGTTGATTTAATAAACTTGGTTCGAACATATAATTCTGTTATGACTTTCAAAAAAATCATATATAAAATAGTGTCAAAATTGACACAAAATAGTTTTTAAATCAAATATTATATTATTAATTGTTATTTTATTCCTAAAAATCTATGGTTCGGCCAAATGACTTAGATAAGGATATATATATATTAATAATAAACAATTTGGGGTTCGTTTGGCATGTTATAGTAAGTGTATTAACCATATAGTGTAAGAAAACAAAAAGACACGGTAAAAGTTAAATTATTTAACTTAAAGTTAAATCTAATTGATAAGGTTAAAATAATAACCTAAACTTGTCTAAATCCTATTGGTTCATAGGATTTCGACCCATCCCCACATTAGCTTCGAAATAAGACCCTTTGGAACCATTATAAACCGATTTTGACTTTAATATAAATTAATATTTTGAGATATTCCTAAGGTGCCCCTTTCCTCCCTTATAAAAGGGCACCTCCTCCCCCTTCTCCTCACACCAATTTGAGCACTCAAGCTCGGCCAACCCCTGCCAAAATCTCTTCTCCACTTCCCTAGTATCATCCTAGAGGTCCTGGTCTTCTTCAAAGACCATCCTTAGTTCTTTAAGTGGAGGATAAGTGAAGACGCGTCAAAAAGAGGTAATATCCATTACTGATCTTTTTCAATTTCTTTCTTCTTCAAATTCTTCTTCATTAGTTGTTTCATGATAAAGTAATAACATCAGTATTTATTATATACTGATATGTTATTATAAATATGAAACAACTCTAACTAACCTTCTATCCATCCTACGGAAAAAGGAAATCACCGCGCGTGCGTACGTACGGAATACCGTCTCCACGCCGTGGTGTAATCTATTTTCCGCCACCACATTAATTGGATGGGTATAAAGGTGTAATGAGTAACTATATATGATTATTATAAAGTGATATTGATACTGAAATAGTATACATACACTTCAACACAATTCCACGACCATGGGAACGATATCATCGCTCGTGCGTACGTACGGACTACCGTCTCCACGACGTGATGAGATTCATTCTCAATGATTAACCATTCATGAATGATTATAAAGTATATATAATAAGTAATAATGAAATATATGACCTAATAATACGGGAATTATTTATATTTATATGTATGTCATCTACTTAATTCCATTCAATTTAATAAGGAAACGAAAACAGCGTTCATGCGTACGTACGGACTACCGTCTCCATGAACGGTGTATTTCATTCCATTTACTGATTTATTATATATGTGTATTATGAATATATATATATATAAATCATGTTTTATATTCTGGAATTAAGTAATCATGATCTAAGTATCATATGAATAATTACAAGTTAAAAACACGAACGACAAATGAGACGATTTTACCCAAAACGCTACTTTAACATGAATTTACAAAAGAACGGGTAATATAAAGTCATAAGTGGACCATATATGATATAATAACAATGAATATGATTCTGGAATAAGTCAATAACATGATTTAAATCATATACAGGAGGTTCGGACACTCACAAAGCAAGTCGGACCTAAGGTAAGGGAAATATCACAATCTCATTTTTATCCGAGATTGTTTATACTTTGCAATTTACTGGGGTGTATTTTATCATCCACATCCATGTTTCCTCAATATGTAATATTTATATCCTTATAAAATTGTTTATATTCAATTTTACCCTTCGGTAAATTTTTAGTAAAGGATATGAAAGTAATCTTTTGTCGTTTTTCGTACGAGGTACTTTTTTCACTTTTCCGAAAAAAGTACAAGAAGAATGTTTTTTTTTAACTTATATGGCAAGAATGGATTTTTAAAACATTATTTCCAAGAAGCTTCCTTTACAAGTTTTCAAGTTTATTTTTAATCATATTCTTTTATTTTAAAGTCGTATGACATGTTATGAAAGGAAAAATGTTTTTGAAGTAGAAAGGATATTTTCCTCAAGAATGGAGTTCAAGTATTTAATCAAAATTATTTTCCATCTAAGATAATAAAAGGGTTCTGTTTTTATCCCTATTATTACATGGATTTGATTATGTTGTGATGGAAATATTTTTATGAATTTTTTTATCCTATATGAATTGATTTATGATGTCATTTGTTTAAAAATCCCATTTTTATTACATGGGTTATGCTATGATGTATGGTTTATGATTTTGTGGCACACATAATAAATGATTCATTATAAGATGGGTGGGACCTATATCTCCCTCCAATGAATTGGGTAAAGATTTTATATCTCATGAGATAGACATGGCTGGAATGGTTGGTTATACCGGTTCAGTGAAACAGGACTGAAACGAGGGTTACTCGATTCAGAAAAGGGACTTTTTCCACTAAGATAGTCTTGGCAATGAGTCTTGACTAACAATAAATGATTCTCTATGATTATGTGTGTATGCCACAAATTTTCATGCTTTAAGTTATGATTATTGGGATTTCATTTCACTACTATGATTTATCCCATGTTATGAAATTATGCTCTCTTTGGCAGGTTAAGATTTCCAAAAGTTATGTTCTTATGAATATGATGTGATTGATTTCTCTTTTGTTTACCCTTATTGAGAATTTGAGCTCACCCTTTTATATTTTCTTATCCCCAGGATATAAAGAAAGGTTTTAGGTAACAAAAAAGGAAAGATCGTTATGGGAGATATTGAAGATCTTTCACCACGATTAGAAGATTACGTTTCGAGTTTCCAAAGACACTAAACTATTACGATCCTTGTTTTTGTGTTTTTGTTATGTACTAAGTATTCCGCAAAAGTAATGTAATGTCCATGTACGTCAAGCTTCGGGTCTCTACATATTATAACTATATAGTGACTATAATTCTGTAGATAATGTAGTTTTGACCCCATCAAAAATTTATTATTAAAACATGTTCATTTTTTACTCATGTTCTGAACATCAAAAAATGACTGATATGAACTCAAATAATTAACTAATTGTTATATAGAGGTACTAAGTGATATGAAAGGATTAATAGACTTGAATAATGTTCCAAATCAATTCGAAATTAAATTATACTTATTTTTCTGGAAATTAAATAACGAACGAGTCAATTCGGACACCAGGTAAGGGACTTTGTCTCAATATACATTCTTTGTGGCATATTTTAATTTATACAGGACTTGATTTTATATGGTGTATAAACCACTTTGACTTTTAAATTCATTCAAATAGAATCTTTTTTTATGTAGTGTTTTAACAAAAAAAAGGATATATTTCTTTTCAACATATGTGGTGACAATGATATTTCCTCCACCACGAGCGTTATTTATTAATTGGATTCCTTTTACAAGATGTGATGATTTTAAAAGGAACATAAATAATATATACCCTTTTTATGTATTTTGGAATTGAAAATCGTTTTGAATGTGGATTTATTATTTCAATAAATTTAAATTATATCCTTTGACTTCAAATGAAGTTGTTTTATTAAAATGTTTATAGTTGGAATATTTTATTTGTGGTGATTATATATTGGCACATTGAAATTTTACCGTAGTTTACGTGATAAACCAAATGAAGGGTGGTTTGGTGATAATCCAAGGATGGCTGGTTATGTTATAAAATCCAATGTATTGGGTATTGAAGTCATCCATATGGCTATTCCATTTAGTGATATGTATTGAAGTAGACCGTATGGTCATTCAATTTAATTATGTTTTTGTCCCCAGTTACCTTTATATTCTATACGTTATTTTATATGGGATTTATCGTAATTTTTTTTCATAAAAAATGGTAAGAAATGAGCTTATATTTAGTGAATTTTTGTTGCTACTTTTTTAAGGTGAAAAGTACTACATTATGTTCATGTATTCCTAGTTTAAATATTGTTTTGAAAAAATAACAATTCCCAATCATTATGTATCACTTATTGAGATTTTTATTCTCATCCCGTGTTTTGAAATGTTTTATACCGGACATAAAGATGAATAGGGTCGACTATGGGACAATGAAAAAATCATGTTGTCTAAATCATGAACTATACATGTTTCTTTTTTTGAGGGTTTTTGTTCTAAGAAAAAAATTGATAGTGACTAGAATTATCTACATGTGATATTCAAGTTATTATGTATAAGTTATGACCTATTAATCTAAATCCCAAAACCAGACAAGATCATCAATGTGAATTATTACCTTTATTCAAGATTATGTAATGTTTAAGGATGTGGCCTAACACACCATCACTTGATCATATATCCCATTGGTCTTTTAATACTTTGTATGATATCATGGGGAATGTATAATGAAAATGTAAGAGTTATAAATACAAGTAAGGGAACAATCACATTTACAAGATACATATAAGAAAAAATTAATAGCATGATAACGTAATAGATAAAAATACAAATGTCCCCTTGTAGTAATAATATTATATAAAATTGTTATAGAATTAACTAAACATGGAAACAAAAAAAAAGATACAAAATGATATGTCCATTCCCAATACAAATACATCATTTTATATTTTATATTATTAAGAAACCATCACCATAAGTGGTATCTCATGAGATTAAAGAATTATATAGTACCTTGAGGTTATCTAAATTCTATTAAAACCAGATATTTTAAAATATAACTATTGTTGAAATTGTATTCAACATTCAACAATGGGTTTAAATGAACAATATCATATTATTATATTTTAGAATTTTAACATAGAAATAAATTTTTATTGTATGAATTGTATTAATAAATTTATTAAATATATAAAAATGTACTATGTACTGTAATTTTATTTAATATAATTCATTAACTAGTAACTACACTTTAATAAAGTAATTATATTCATTAAGAATACTTTTTATTCAAAACATTTATTTTTACTAATTTATGTAACTAAATAAAATTATTTTCTTTACAATTTTTGAAAATTAATTTTATAAAATAGACATAATTATTGGAATAAAAATAAATATTCACTAAGAGTAATATTTAGGATTTTTTTTAGAAAATATTGATTTTTTTTGTTAATAGTGAAAATATCAATTTTTTATAAAATTATCATTTACTAAAAATTTATTAATTAATTGAAAAATATAATTATTATTTAATATAATTTAAAATAAAAATATGTATTATTTATTTTTATATAAACAAATTAATTGCATTTATGAGTTCTTTAGACTTTATTTTACTATATATTTAATTTTTTAGCTTCAAAATATATTTTTCTGAGAAGTTCTTTATAGTGAATAATTTTAATTGATATAATATAATTAAAACATCACACTATGTGTAATAATTTAAATTAAATGACAATATTATATATCTATATGTATATATTTAAATTCACAAAATTACTTTTACCTTTCATATATTTAATATGAGATCTTCAATACTTTTAAGGGCGGATTTCTTCAAAAACTATTTTTTTCAACACGTTTGCCAGTTTTAATTTAAATTAAATTTCAATAATAATATGATAATATATATATATATATATATGGTATCCATATTTGTAATTAATATTATTTATATTGTATAATATTATCAACATAATTTTTTACCTCATTGCATTATGAAAATAGTTAAAGTTATTTACCATAGTGAAGGTAAAAATAGGTTTATCTATGATTTTTACAAAAAATGACGGGGTTAAAAAAGACTGAAAACATGTGTGATTCCAATTTTATTGTCATATGTCAAAAATATATATTTTATGATGGTAAAATGGTCAATTTTGAATCCTTTTTCTTAATAAACCCCTCTATTCAATTTTTTCTTTTAAAAATTTCCATGTGTGTCCTCGCCCCCACTCATAAGAGGACACCCAGTATCCTCACCATTCCACATGTACAAAATCCATTTTAAAAAAAATGAGAAAATAAAATTCATACATACTTCCCCTGATCTAATAATCAATTTATTGATCAGTAATATATCCAATAAAGGCTTTTGGTATAAACATAAAGAGGTGAGAGGTAAGTTCTTTAACTAAATATTTTATTTTATTTCTTCATAAATATTAAAAAAAATATTTTTAACCAACTATGATATAATATCATTAAAATAAACCATATATTGATTTTTTTAATGGAATGGGTATGGCCTAAAATTATCTACTCCTCCCTCAAATATAAACTGATGTTGTTGATCGTGTGTACGACAGAATACCACATAATGAATCGATGTAATTTTTTCCATTAACAAATGTCACTGATGGTTATAATAAAATTTATATAGATAATATATCATTTTATTTATATTATTGTTCATCTTGTATTAAAATATATAATTTACCTTCTTACATTCATTTCTGTATATAATATTCTAATATCCTTCGTCAATACAGATGGCTACCATTTCTGAAGGTGATATTATTTGTTTCCCATGCACATCACATGCAATGTAATAAAGATAATTTTTATTTTTTAATTTTTTATTCATGAAATAATAGACATTATTTTTAAGAGATATATCATATAATACCAATCATTCTCATTAATTTAAAAAATGATAATGTCATTTGTGTGTACAAGGAACTGCCACTTTAAAAATTATTTTGATTTGTTATTATTAGATAATAAAATTGATGTTATATGTCAGTCTATTTAAATAAATATTAGGTATTATAATATATTTTTATAATTAATCAATGATAAAATATAACTTCAATATTTTCAAACATGATCATTAAAAAATAGATATATTACTCATGCGTACATATGGCTTACAATATATGTGATCACAATAGAGATTATTATGTGTAAAGATATTCTATGGTTGGTCTTAAAGTTTAATTTATTTATAAAAGATTTAATATTTCATCATAAAAAATATTTATGTGATTAAATAATTATGAAAATGATATTTTTCAACTTAACAAAGTGATTTTTGAAATATGATTCATTTATCATTAAAATGTCGAAGGTGAAATTAATTAGTTGCATATTTGAATATGACATGAAAAGAAAAAAAAAGTAATTATATAATTTTAAAAAAAATTCCTTTAATGTCAAAATATAAAATAATTTTACTATTTATTAGGAAAGGAAACACTGCTAATGATTTCAGCTCAAGCTAATGGTTTCTATCTTAAAATGTCATTCCTTAAGACGCATGCCCCTTTATACTGAAAATTTATTATATACAGTGTACTTACATCCAATATTAATATTATAAAAAAAATATTTCAAAATTCATGGTATTTTAATATAAAATTCACTTACTACATTCATGGGGGTTATGATACTAAATTTACCCTAGTGTAAAGGCATTACCCATCAATCTAATATTAACCAGTTTTTTTCATGCTTGTATTTCAGTAGTAAGGAATTATTTGATAATTATATAATATAACCCTTTATATTTATTCTAATATGGTTATTTATTATTCGTTTCAAGTAACAGAAACCACTTTTTCCCTCTTTGGAAGTTAAAATTATTGATAAAATTTGAATCAATAAACCAGACATTGTATATATTTTCGATGAAACATCCCTTTTTTATTCAAATCCTTGTTTTCTAAAAATTATTTTCATAAATTATTTAATATAAATATATGTAGATTAATTTTACTATATAAATTTATTTTCAAAATTAAAATTAAATTGAATCATCATTTGGTTTTCCAAATAATCAAATTTTTTGTTCCCATATAAATGTTAAGGGAATTCATGTTTTTTAATTTAAATTGAATAAAAAACCTCAATCATTGATCAAGATAATAATATTATTTTTATATTTATTAATATGTTTCTAGGAACATTATCACAATAATAATATCAAATATATTTTTTAAATATTCGTTTTTCTAAATTTATTTTCAACTTGGGATTCTAATTTTCATTAAGAATGCTTATTTATAATTAGATATGTATTTCTATCATTGATAAAATAATAATTAATGATATGGAATAGATATAAAATATGTATATATGTCTCTTACCTATATATAATTGTCACTATCTATTCTTTTTACGAGGTTGTACATGAATTTTACTTATTTCTCAAATACATTCATTATGAAATTTATTTTGATTATGATATGAGGAAATATAATGTAATCCTTTTAATTTAAATGAGTAATCAATATTATATTCTTTATGATTGAAATATTATATTGAATAAATATTCTTTCGTCTGAAATAAATTTTATGAGTGGGAATGTAATTATACATCCCTCTAATGATTTTGATAATGTTATAGGCTCGTTGAATATCATGTATGGGATAAGGGAGAGAACCACATAAATTATTAAACAATGTCCACTATGTCGATATTTCATGGAATTTAGACTAGAAATATTTGTATATCATATATTATTTTATTATGAAATTTTATTAATTCTATTGTATCGTGATACAAATTACCTTTTTTGTGCTTATTATTGATAACTCGTGTAACTTATTGTAGGAACCCAATTTTTCACTAATGTATGTGTCCATTAAATTATGGTATAATTCATTATTTTGGACCCCATATGGATTCCTAATAAGTTAAATGAGGTCTTAGTGGTGTTTGAGGATAGATCAGAGCCCAAAACACATCTATTTTAAGATACATGTCATGTCATACAGTTAGCGCACGATTGGTGCACTGTTTGGATAATTGTGTAGATGAAATATTATAGATAGAACCGAGTAGCATGGTTTGTTCATGGTAATAAAATTTAATCTTAGATGTTCCACTTCTTCCTAGGTAACCATGCACAATTTTTTAAACCATGTTGACAAACCATGCACATGCCCTTTTTCTGGGAAAATTATCCTTTTTCTCTTAAGGATCTAATTAGATCCTGCCTTCGTCCATATTATGAGAACCAGTGGGATTAACCTATTTTTATCTTATTCTGGAGATTTTGAAAAATATAATGTTGGAATGAATATATCTCTTTCATCTAGGATTCTATTGATCTTAAGTTCATCACGTTGGATGTGGAATTGTAGGTACTCAAGTCTGTTTAAGCCTTTTCTCTTCTCTCTTTATCCCAACCAAATTATCAGAGTATGAGAGTTTTTCACTTTTTTCTTGATCTAATACAATATTAGCTAATTTATCATCCTATACTAGAAGAGGAGAGTCTTAAAAGCCTATGGTCTGTGGTTTGTTACTCATCCATTATGATTATAGATTTTTAAAAGGTAGTGTGGTGCCCAATGATTTCATTAGGTCTCATTTATTGAATTTAAATTACTTCTTATAGTCTATATGTTAGGATATTATGGGGTATGATATTATCTAATGATACCAACTGTAGGATTGAAATGATAGACGATACTGATTTTTGTATCGTAATAATAATTTACATGCTCAATATACAAGAGGGGTGAATTGTATAATTTAAAAATTCTTTAGAACTTTTAAAGATGAATATGTTTAACAAGGTTAAACAAGGTAATTCAAAAATGCTCTAATTCTACACACTTTCTTAATTCCAGAAATATGATTCCTAGAATGAAAATCTGGAAAATTGAATCTAGAAATGAAACATAAAAAAAGATTACAAAGATGAAGGTTTTACCTTAGAGCATATACAATATTACTATAACAGAGTGTACAAATGTAACGAAGTATAATATAGTTATACTTTCCAAGTAAAACAAAATGCAGTGGAAAATATGAAACAAAAAAATAAAAATTAGTAAATATTTTAACCCAATGTGTTGGGTATCAATCAACCTTGAAAAAAGGTCCATTGATTTATACTTTCAAGTAAGACGGTCTTACCCACACCAGGGTCAGTCCTCAATATGACGATCAGAGTCATTCTTTCTATCCCCGCAAGCCCTCAACATCAAAGTAGTCGGTACCTCTGTCTTCCTCAGCAAGGATGTTCTCAAACATTAAGGTAGTTGGATCCTCTGAATTCCTACCCATAGAAGCCCTCGAATGTACTGAGCAACATTTAGATTCCCATGAAGCAATCTGAACAAGATGTTCAATACGCACTAAGCATGACAATATCTCTCTAGAAATCACTTCAGAAAAATGAAATCTATAAAGTCATGGACCAGTTTAACAATGTTGTGAGCTCTTTCAAATGAGCTCCTATTTATAGGCACATCTTCCACAGTCGTCTCCCTCCTCCAATGGTTATATTCATCCTTTAATTTCGGAGGGACCTATACACTTATCACTCAAAAAATGGTTATTTAGTAACTAAATGCACAACATCATTTTGTAACCAAATCATGAGTAATAAAAAAAATATGGTTACTTAGGTAAATTCATTTATTGAAGTGTAAGAAAAAATGAATGTTAAGTGTCTACACAAAAACTATTCTGAGTCTATATTATATGGATATTTAGATTCTATTTATCACTTGAATTTGGAGTTAGAATTATATAGAATTTGTAACCTGAATTCGGAATCTAGATTCATAATAATTCATAACCAGAATTTAGAGTCTGAGTTCATAAGAATTTGTAACCAGAATTCGGAGTCTGAGTTCTTAAGAATTCTTAACCAGAATTTGGTGTCAGAACTCAGAAACGTTTAGAGTCTGAATTCAGAGAACTTAGGGTTGGAACTCAGAAGAGTATAGAGTCTGAATTCAGAGAACTTGGAGTCAGAACACAGAAGAGTTCGGAGTCTGAATTTAGAGAACTCAATGTCAGAACTCAAAAGAGTTTAGAGTCTGAATTTAGAGAAATCTGAGTCAGAACAAAGAAGAATTTGGAGTCTGAATTCTAGAAATTGGAATCTGATTTCAGATCCAAAAAACAGAATGATTTATATCTAAGTATATATGTGATTATGAGGTTTTGGATACTAAACCAAATTATATACATAGAAAAAATGAACAATGAAAAACATTGTAAAGAAAAATTTCTGTTGGGATGGAAAATTTTCTTTATGAAAGTAATACATAGGGTAAATGAATTTTTCCTTAAGATAAGGTGTTTTTGATTTTCAAAACATGATGAAACATTAAAATTCCTAAATAAAACTTATTGACTCAACAATATCCCCAAACATGAAGAAATAGAAAAGTCATAAAGAAACCTTATTGACTCAACAATATCGCCCTTTTTGGAAAGAACAAACACCCTTTCGAAAAAGAAATTAAGAACATTATAAAATATTTTTCTGAACTTCTGAAAGTAAAACTTATCTCCCTTAACACATGGGCACAGATGAATTTGACTAACTCCCCCTTAGTCATTGTAACACTAAGTATTATATTCTAGTTTTCTGGAATGAGATTTTTCATTATCTTGAGTATGGAAATATTTTTAATAAAAACTCTCCCTTAGATGATGCACCCATTACATAGGGGAATTTCTTCTTTACTTAGTTTTATTATTCCTTTCTCCCCCTTCATGATTTTTAAAAAGAAATACTGGTAATGGAAAATTTAATATGGTACCTGAAATATTAGTACATACAACAAAATATAATAAGATCAACCAATAATTTCATTTCGATTAGAAAATTTTATACAAGGAAAAAAATATCAACACAAGATCATATTAGGTCTATCATCCTTCCTTCTCCTTGGGAATAAACTTATTCACAATGGTTTTTATCTCTTTTAGCTCCTTGTGATCTTCCTCTTCTTGCTTTTGAAGCAGATCCCGATCTTCTAACTTCTTCTCTAAAGCCTTGATTATTTCTTCCCGAGTCTTAAGAAACTCTTCTTGAGCCTTCAAGATTTCCTCTTTCTTGAAAAGATTTTATTCTATCTCAATCCGAAGATCACTTTCTCTCTTCCAGCATTGAGAAACTGAATACAGTTTCCTATTCAAATCCATCACTTCTTGAATTTGAGAATTCTATTCAAGTGTCATATTTTCATCAAAACTTCTTGTGAGATCCTTGATCTTACTATCTTCATTATCAAAAGCATCCTTGACACTTTCTTGGAAATCATCAAGATTTATCATGTCCTCTAAGGATTTCTATGACCAATTGGTCATCTTCCTACATGATCTTTTATGGGATTCAATGTTGATGAAAAAATTCATGAAATCAGCCTCAAGCTTGACACACTTATCCATCACCATGGATACCGAATCCAACTTTTGATTTAGCGTGTGTTGAAGCATCTGGAATCTCGAGTCAATAATTTGAAAATTCTGAATAGTCCCAACAAGCTTCTTCAATGACTAAACAATGAAATTATGTCCAAGGGATGATGATTCTGAATCTAAAATTTATCTTGGTGAGGTTTCTTTTTCTAACTCAACAATATTTCTCTTTGTAGATCCACTAGCTTCCTTATTTTTCACAACAACTTTACTAGGTGTCTCAACTACCACCTGTTTTCCCTTATCTAGTTTCAGAATGGATTCCTCATCTGGAGATTCATGTTCACTGTCAGAAAGTTGAACAATTTTATCTTCATTTATCTCTTCTTTCTCATCTCTTGCCTCAACATCCTTAAGGTGAATGGAGTCATGATTAGAACATTCTTCCTCAGAGATATTATTCACTTCATCGTCACCCATTATATTCTCTATTTTCTCATCATTCCCAGGTGTAGCCAGCTTTGAAGATTCTGCTTCGGAATTTCGGATTTAGAGCTTCTCAGATGGTATTTCTTTCTCTTGGAAACCATACACTTTCTTAATCAACTCTGCGGTGTCACCACTTTTTTCTAATTCTTCCTCAACATCATTTTATTTTACTTTTTACAAAGTCAAAAATATCTTCCCTGGAGTTTCATGTAATGCTTCTATCAAGAAGGATTCTAGTACTAGAAAATTTTAAAAATCATTCTCTGTATCCCTCAGAAGGTATTGCACAATCATTGTTTCATTCATTTTCATCATTAATTTATTTTCCTTCTCTTCCCTTTCTAGATACTCAGTTATCTTCTCCATTATAGATTTTTCTTCAGCATGGTGTAGTCCAAACAAGGGAACCGTTTATTTCTTATTCTTATAATCTTCCATCCACTTAACAACTATATTATTCAGATATGATTTTTTCTTCTTAGGTTTTGGGGGTGCAGATTTGATTTCCTTGGGCTCCGTAGTTTTTCCTTCCAATAATAATTCCTTCAACTTCCTCTTCCTTCATCCCTTTTTGGATGATTCGGCCACTTCTTGTTTTTTTCAGAATAGCTTCGGCTTCTTCCTCTGGTAATTCATAAAATTCTCTAGAGTCCGTAGAAAACCCAATGTTTATCCTCTTCTAGGTATCATCACTGACTAGAAAGACTTTTCAATTCCATAGCTTCAAGATACAAGGAATTTTAATATATTCTAATCACCGAACTATTAAGTTGGAGAGAATGGATGGATACATATTTATCTGAGCCTTCAAGTTTCCATTCTTTATAATTTCAATTAAAATGATAATATGCTTCACCAAGTTGATCTTCCATAGATTTAAGAAGAAATCCAAGATAGACATATCACTGTTCTTCAATTTTTCTTTGTCACCTTTTCTTGGAATGATTAATCCTGGAACCCACAATTCAAGAATCTGGAATTTTATAGACCAGCGGGCTATATTCGGAGTTTTACATCAGAGAGTCCAAGATATGCCATAAACTTCTCCTTAACAAAACTTCCTTTGAAATCTGGAAACATTTGAAAAAACGTACTGATTTATAGAATTAAACTAGAAGGTCCGGATATACTAAATCTTGGGCCCCTGGCTTCGATACAAAAACACATTCCTATCCATTCATCTTAATTTTCTTCGAGATGATTGAATCATACTTGGAAAATAATTTTGGATGCCTCAACCTTTCCCTATAAACCTTCAACTCAAAAATTGGATTGACAATAGACATATCTTTTTGAGAGTATTCTTCTACAAAAATTCGGACATGAGTAAGTTCTGAG
Organism: Viscum album; assembly: GCA_963277665.1. Lineage (NCBI taxonomy): Eukaryota > Viridiplantae > Streptophyta > Magnoliopsida > Santalales > Viscaceae > Viscum > Viscum album. The sequence continues at coordinate 1,310,445,059 of OY728126.1, read as the reverse complement.
AAGTTTAGAACGAGCCTAAGTAGAAGGGAATAACTTTAGAACGTGAGATCTTTAGTTTTGATGTGTGACTAACATCGAGGGGTCCTTTATATAGGCATTTTATGTGATGGTTCATCTTCTATACTCAATCCAATGGCTAAAAATCCTTCTGATCAGATCTGACGGTTGATATGATGGGCACAAGGAAAACATGAATCTGATCTTTTGAGGTATTTTTTAAATAAATAACATTCATATTTAAGGAAAAGAGAATCCAAATTTTTTTAAAACCCATAGAAAAATACCAACATGTAAAGGATGATTACAAAAACTCAATAAATGAAGCATACATTTCGGATTTCTAGGAAGATTATTTGTAAGGAAGAAAATTCATCCTGATGAACATTATATTCCAGGAAAAAAAATTTATTACAAAAAAAAATTAATACCAAATTCCCCATTATGAAAATTTTAAGTATGAAAATCTTCATTATGAAAAATTTAAAATACAAAAATCTTCACTATGAAAATTTTAAGACTCTAAAAATTATTATACTACAAAAAATTATAGACTATGAAAACTTTTATACTACACAAAATTTTAGACTACGAAAGAAAAAAATTAGACTATATAAAAGAACAAAATTACAAAAAATTTAGGATATCTAACTACAAAAATTTTCATCACGAAAGATATAAATAATCTGGCTACAAAAATTTCCATTACGAAAGATTTGAAAAATATGACTGAGAAAATTTCCATTACGAAAGATTTGAATAATCTGACTATGAAAATTTTCATTACGAAAGATTTAAAAAATCTGACTACAAAAATTTTCATTACAAATGATTTGAAAAATATGACTATGAAAATTTATATTATGAATGATTTTAAAAATATTACTAAGAAATTTTTCATTATGAATGATTTGAAAAATCTAACTATGAAAATTTTCATTATAAAACAATTGAAAAATCTGACTATGAAATTTTTCATTGCGAAATATTTTGATATATCTAATAAGAAAATGTAATCCCACTGTGAAACTGAGTTTATTACTCTAAAGAGATTAGTTTCAATCATAAAGTTAACAAGAATGGTTACCTTATGGTTATCATTCCTAACTTCTGTTTAATGTATTCAAATCTTCGGAGGGTAATGATTTTGTGAAATATCAGCAAATTGATCATGGGTTCCAATAAATTGAAGAATGTTATCTCCTTTTTTGTTTGTGATCCCTAGGAAAGTTGTGCCTAATATCTATGTGTTTTTCAGAGGAGTGGTGTTCAGGTTTTTAACTTAGGGAAATGGCACTAGTATTATCACAAAAAAATTTTGTTTTGGTAAAACATATACAATAGTCTGTGAGTGTGTTTTGCATCCATAACACTTGAGCACAACAACTTCTTGTTGCTACATATTCTGCTTCAGCTGTGGAATGTGCAATGGAATTGTGCTATTTTCATGACCAAGAAACTAAGGAATCTATTAAAAATGAAATGTTTTGGATGTACTCTTTCTATCAATTCTACATCCACCAAAGTCAAGTAGAATATGAACTGATTCAATTATATCTACTAGAGCATAGGTTTCTTCATAGTCTATTCCTTATTGTTGGTTATAGCCATTATCAACCAATCTAGATTTATTTATAAAAATGATTCCATTTTCATCACATTTATTTTTAAAGACCCATTTTACACCAATAACAGAAGTTTGCTTTGGTATTTCAACCAAGGTCCAGACATTATTCCTTTCGAATTCATTTATCTCATCTTGCAAAGATTTTATCCAATCGCCATCACCTAAAGCATCATCAGTGCTTTTAGGATCTAATTGGTAATGATATTTTAGATGGTTTACTAAATTTAATAACGAACTTCTGGTCCTTACAGGTTGATTTACATCACCAATGACACTATCAGTGGGATGATTCTTAAGAAATAACTGATTTGGGTTTGTAAAACTTGTTTATCAATATTGGGTAGGAAATCTTCTCAGGTAAATGTTTAAAAATTCTCTTCTTGGACATATTCCTTATCAGAAGGATCTTATATCATTGGTTGATAATAATTTTTTAAAAAAACAACTAAAGATATAGGTTGGGGTTGTTTAAAGACAAAGGGATCAGTTTCATCAAATTTTACATGCACTCTTTCTTTAACAGTACATGTTTTTTATTGAAAACATTATAAGCCTTAGAAGTTGTGGAGTATCCCAAGAAAATTCATTCATCATATTTTGATGTGAATTTCTTTAAATTAACATTAGTATTCAGAATTAATAATTTGCAACCAAAAAACCCGAAGTAAGAGTGTCTAGGTTTTCTATCATTCCATAACTCATAAGAGGTTTTATTTAAAAAAGGTCTAATCAAAACTCGATTTGTAGTATAACAAGCAGTATATAAAACTTCATTCAAAAAATGATTGGCTATAGATTGTTCACTCACCATGGTTCTTGTTATCTCTTGGAGAATTATATTTCTTCTTTCAACAACACCATTCTGTTGAGGTGTTCTAGGTGCTGAAGAAGTTATGAGTGATGCATTTTTTACTACAAAAAGTTCCAAATTAGTATTTTGAAATTATCCTCCATGATCACTAAACATAGTTATCAAAGGAAGGCTTTTCTCAAATTTAACTTTGTCTCTAAAACTTTTTCAATAAGAATAAGCTTCATATTAATTTGCTAAAAAATAGACCCATGAAAATCTAGTGTAATCATCAACTAAAACAAATATATAATATTTGCCTCCAATGTTTCTAGTTTGTGTTGGACCAAAAATGTCCATATGCACTAACTATAATGCCTCTGTGGTTGAGACTTCAGTGAAATACATAAAACATGATTTATGTTTCTTTCCATATTGACAAGGATCGCAAACATTTAAAGAATAAAATATATGCTCCGGTAGATCCTTAAATGGTCTTTTTTAGAGAGTTTTCATAGGTTCCTAAGGTTACAGTGTCTTGACCTTCTATGCCACAGCCAAGAATGATCTTATATTGCAATAAGGAACGGTAGTTCTTGGATTATAAGGTCTTCTATGTTTAGTGTATCAACAATCTCTTGCCTATTGGCAGAAAGAATAAAATCTTCCTTGGAATTTTGTACTCAACACTTTTCATTCCTAAAATTTACAAGGTAACCTTCATCACATAATTGACTTATGCTAATGAGGTTATGAATAAGACCATTAACAAACAAAAAATTTGAAATAAATGTTTATTCAAGAAGAACAATGTTACACATACAAATAATTTCTCCATTATCATTATCTTTGAATGTTACTTTTCATCCTTTCATCTTTATAATCTTTTCAAAGATGTTTTTGTTACCAGAAATATACCGAGAACATACACTATCCATGTACCATGTATTTTTATTGGTAGTTTCTTTATTTTCCTAAAAATAACAATGTTAGACATTCGGAACCAAAAAATTCTTGGATCCAAAAATTTCAGAAAGCAAAACCATAGGCATCCACATTTTCTTTGAAAAAAAATCTTTATGAAATCCCAAAGAATGGGGTTTTTAAGGAATAATTTATTGCCCAATTCTAATCGCACTAACACTTAGTACCGAATGGAGCACTTTGGGGAACAAAATAATTTGTTACTAAAAATCAGTTTAGAACTAGTATAACCAAATCCATAATTATTCATTAGAGGTCAGATTTGAGAATACATTTTATCAAAATTTTCCATAACTAAGGTAAATTTTGAAAAAAAAGTCCCTCAAGAAAAATATTTCTGACTTTAGTTTAATAACAAATTTATTATATTCCAAAAGATTAGTTTTGGAGCTAGAGTTAGGCTCAAAAACATTTCTCTTTAAAATTACTTTTTTTAGATCCTTAGAAAGTTTATCCTTCTAAGAATTTACTTCCTCCTGAATTTTTGAAATACATTCAAAATCATGGATTTTCATATCAACATCTTTAGAAGGATTTGATATTTCATTAGTAAGAATAGTATTTCTAGAATTTTCATTATCATTCTTTTTCTTGAGTTTTAAATTCTCATTCTCAACAAGATTAGGGAACCTAAAAACTTATTCATAGGTTGGTAAAGTGTTATCCCCATTTGAAAAAGTTTCTTTATCTGAAGATTCATAATACTTTCTATAGTTATAATTGGAATTTAGGGATACATTGGTCATATATTCAACACTATGTACCTTAGCCATTAAGCAATTATTTTCAATCGGTTGTCTGGATATTTAACCAAGATTCTTCTATCCAGAATATTCATAATCTGATGATTCTTTAGAAGAGTCTCCACCACTGGCACTCCAGGTGTTATTATCATTCATAACATTATTAGATTTATCATTTTAGTACTTCTTTTAGTTTATTTCATAATTATTATATATTATTTCCTTTCTCTTAAGCATAAGACAATTAGGACTTATATGTCTCGCTCGCTTGCATTCATAACACGTGACTTCTGAATCATTCTTATCTTTCCATTATTTCTCCTTGTATCTAGATTGAAAGTTCTTCTATCCAACAATCTTGTTCATTCTTTGAGAAAGATTGGTTAATTCATTTTTTGAAGATTCACTTCCACTAGATTTAGATTGAATAAAAACCTTCTAATATTTGGATCTTTTAACTCTCTCTAGTGTCTTGGAATTCATATGATTTGAAGTTGTAGTAAAAGCAACCCTTCCATTTCCATTTTCTTCTTAATATTATCAGCATCTCTCTTCATTATAGTCTCATGCTGAAAAAGTGTTCCAAAAGGTTCATCATGATAAATCTGAGTAACCTTTCTATTCTCATAAATAACTATTCTCTTGGATTTCTACTCATTGAGCATGACATCTATGATTTTATCCACAAGAGCTTCATCATCTAATCAATTCTCACCCATAGATTTTAAACTATTTACAATATTCATGAATCTTTATTGCACCTTACATATGGGTTCTCTATAAGGAACGAAAAAACCATGATATTTAGCTCTGAGTATGGCTCTTCTAGTTTCAATAACATTAGATGTTTCAAAGTGAGTAACTTCAAGCTTCTTCCATATACAATCTACTAATTCACATGATGAAATATGGCTATATATATTTCTAGTCATGGAACAATGAAATGTATTGAATACCTTATAATTCAGTTGATATTCATGCTTTTATTGGTTTGTGAAAGTACTAACTTCCTTGTTAGGGATTTTATATCCTCCAGTAAGCAAGAAAATTTGTCTACTACAGTATTGATAATGAATGTCTTCATACGATATCTCTAATACTCATAATCATTCCCATCAAAAATAGGTGGCCATGTGGTATTTAAGTTTCCTACGAAACCAACATTGATTCTGGCCATCTTAAAGAAAAATCATTCCACACAAACTTATTAGTAATAATGTTTGTAAACAAATATAAAAATATCCGGAAAAAAAATATAGAACAAGAGTATCTTTAAAAAGATTATGAGTCCAAAATTGTTTTTCAAATCATCTGATTCCTAAAATAAGAAGATTTATAATAATTCTATTCTAAGTCTGATCGTTAGATTAAATCCGATTGAATCACTCATTTGATACCAATTGTTAGGTTTGTATGGAGTATGATATTCTCCAATGATTCAAACTTTAGGATCAAAGTGATAGATGATACTAATTGTATTATCATAATAATAATGTAGATGCTCAATATACAAGAGGGGGTGAATTTTATACATTAAAAATTATTTGTATCTTTTAATGATGAATATGTTTAACAAGGTTAAACAAGGTAATTAACAAAACCGCTAGTTCAATAGAGTTGCATGATTCAAGAAATATGATTTCGAGAATGTAATTCCGGAAAATTGAATCTAGAAATGAAACTTAACAAATGTTTACAAAGATGAATATTCTACCTTAGAGCGTATAGAATCTCAATATAACAGAGTGTACAAATGTAAGGAAGTATAAGATAGTTATACTTTCCTTATCAATGAAAATACAATAGAAATCTTGAAACAAATAAGTAATACATAGTAAATCTTTTAACCTAAGGAGTAGGGTATCCAAAACCATGGATAAATATCCCATGATTTATACTTTCAAGTGAGTTTCTCTTTCCGACACCAGGGTATGCCCTCGATACAAAGATCGGAGTCTATCATGTAATCCCTACAAGCCCTTAACTTCAAGGTAGTCAGAACCTATTTCTTCCTAAGAAGGGATGTCCTCGAACATTAAGGTAGTCGGCACCTCTATCTTCATATCCCTAGAAGCCCTCAAATTTTCTAAACAACTTTTAGAGTCTCATGAAGCAAGCTGAACAAGATGTTTTGTACGCACTAAGCAAGAGAGTCTTTCTATAGAAATCACTTCAACAACATGTAATCTCTAGAGTCATGAAACAGTTCATCAAAGTTGTGATCTCGTTAAAATCAGCTCATATTTATAAGCACATCGTCAACGGTTGGCTCCTTCCTCCAATGGTCATATTTTTCATCGAATTTTGGAGGGACCTATACACGTGTCACTCAAACAACATTTATTTAGTAACTGAATGCATGAAATAGTTTTGTAACCAAAACACGATTAAACAAAAATATGGTTACTTATGAAAATCCATTTTACAGAGTGTAAGCAAAAAATAAAGTTTGGAGTCTACCCAAAAACTATTAGGAGTCTATAATATATGGATATTCATATTCTGTTTATCAGAAGAATTCATAGTTGGAATTCTATATAATTTGTAACCTGAATTCAGAGTCTGGATTCATAAGAATTTGTAACCTAAATTCAGAGTCTGGATTCATAATAATTCGTAACCAAAATTTAGAGTTTGAGTTCATAAGAATTCGTAACCCAAATTTGGAGTCTGAGTTCTTAAGTATTCGTAACCTGAACTTGGATTTGAAACTCAGAAAAGTTTGGAGTCTAAATTCAAAGAACTCGAAGTTAGAACTCAGAAGAGTTCAGAGTCTGAACTCAGATAACTGGAAGTCAAAACTCAGAAGAGTTCAGAGTCAGAATTCAGAGAACTCAGAGTCATAACTCAGAAGTGTTTGGATTCTTAATTCAGAGAAATCGATGATAGAACTCAGAAGGGTTCAGAGTTGGAATTCAGAGAACTCGGAACGTGAATTCAGATCCTTAAAATAGAATGATTTATATCTTAGTATATATATTTTTCCAAGGTTTTGGATACTAAACCAAATTCTATAATTAGAAAAAATTTACAATGAAAAATATGTTAAGGATAAATTTCCTTGGGGAAGAAAATTTTCCCTATGAAAGTAAAACATAGGGTAAATGATATTTGCCTTAAGATAAGGTGTTTGTGATTTTCAAAACATGAAGAAATGGTATAGTCATAAAAAACCTTATTAACTCAACAATATCCCCAAACATTAAAGAATGGAAAAGTCATAAGGAAATATTTTTGACTAAACACTATAGAATCATATGGATATGATATTTCCAATTATGAGATTAATTTTTGGTGGCTTCACCAACAACTCCGTCCATCCCATGTAGATTTTTTTCCATAATTAGGATTTTATTATTTGACTTTTTTGATCCACTATTCATGTGTGACATTTCTTGAACATTCATATAGTATGTGTAACACCCCAAGATTTCATATTACGTTATCTCATTAAAGTAAATCAATAGCTTGCCCTACATGCAATACCAAGTTCGAGTGCACCACAACTTACTAAACTAACTGTTCAAAAAGCAGTTATGAATATTATTAACTGAATTTTTAATCTTACACACTATATAATTTTGTCCTTCATATTTTGTGTTTCTTATACCTAATATAATAAAAAATTCATTTTTTCGAATAAAATAATTATTTTCAAATAATGGAATTTTACTACCTTTTAATGGAGAACCCTATTTAAAACCAATACATGACACTTTTATATATTTAATTTAATAATATTAAATTCTTCTTTAGAATCGGGACATTAAAATTTAATTTGGATAAATTTTTTCTACTTTTCTGATAAATTTCATATTATGATGACTAGTGAAAAATACTATGTTTTAATTGAAAACCAATTTTTTAATTGAAATAATTAATAGTGTTAAATTAAGAATTTTAATGGTTTTGAAGTATAATTAGATTATATTTTAATCATTTAATACAATTTAGGTCATTATAAGTAATTTGAAATTTAAATTTGACATAAACACATGTAAGTCTCTTGATAGATTTTACTTCTTATATCCCCGCTTTTGGTTTTGACAATAGGAATTAATGTTAAATTAATAACTGAAAATTCTATGTTTTAAATTCAGTGAAATGGACTTTATTTTTGAATTTCAAATATCAAAATTAACTTAGTTTAAATTTTTTGTATTTCCCAGAAAACATTCAATTTTTTATGAATAGTGAAAAACCTTGCGTTTTTATTTTAAACCGACTTTTTATTTAAATAATTGTTTATTTTTTTATTTTTATTTTGATTCAAAATAGATTTATAATACCTATATATGTTCAATGTAATTCATTGTAGTTGTTTTATAACAATATTAGATATATAAAATTTTATCGAATGTTTTACTGTCTTTTACCCACCTCCAAGAAGCATTTGCAAATTTTCTTAAAAACCTTATTTTACCTCTTTTGTGAGTTTAATTTTTAAAAACATATGGACACGGTCAATATTATTAAGAAAAATTTGGTTCAATAAGATGAAAATAATTTTTGGTGGATTGTAACTTTTGACTTTTATTTACCACGATTAAAAGTAAATACGGTAATTAAGGGTAAAAATGATATTACTATTACCCTAACACATGTATTAATTCTATTGGATAAATGTAATTAGACCTACAAAACCTTAGTAATAAAATATTATTCTCTTTTGGTCCACATGTATTAGATTAGGACATTTATTACTATTTTATTTAAAGAATATTTAAAAGAGTTAAATTTAGTGTTTAATAACTATGCTATTTGTAATATATTTTTATAAATAAGATAAGTTCTACTATGAAAATTAATAATAATGATAAAAATATTTCCTACATAATGGTATTTTATTTATAATTTTTATACATTAAATAATATAATTTATTTATGACACAATGATGGTGTAGTAATTACATTATTAATGAATGATTAAAATAATTGATATTATAAATATCCAAATAAATGTAATTTGAGACTTTCTATGAATTTAACTAATTTTATAGGTTAACAAGACATGTTAGGGTTGGTTAAATAAATTTTATTATAAGTGATAATGTTTTTATGGCTTTCAAAAAAATCAAATACTAAATAGTGTCCAAATTGACATAATTGATTTTTTAAAACAAATACTATATTATTGATTGATATAATATTCCTAAAAATATAAGGTTTATAAAAAGACTTATATAAAGTTATATATTTTAATAATTAATGACATGGGGTTTTTGTGGCTTGTTATCATAAGTTTTTAAACTATATAATATAAAAATACAAAGAGACATGTTAAATTCCAAACTATTTAACTAAGAGTTAAATCTTAAAGATAAGATTAATATGTTGACAAGAACATTTCTAAAACCTATTGGTTGAGATTTTTTCGATCCATAACTACCATAGCATCAAAATAATTCATTTTTGAGACATTATAAATCGAATAATATTTTATTAAAAAAATAATATTTCAAGCTTTTCCTAATGTGAACCTCACCTCTATTAAAAAATAGAACTTACCCTTCTATTAATATCACAGCCCCAATGTCATTTGGCTCGGCCAAACACTGCCAAAATATCCTCCAAATTATCCTCCCTTAATCATAGAAGCCTTACATTGGTCAGAAAGACATCCTAAAGTTTCATTTTGATCAAATCTAAAGGAAGAACCCAAAGGAGAGGCAAATATTTCATCACCTCTTTCAAGTTCTTTTCTTCTTCTAATTATTCTTAATTTATTGATTCCAATCTAAAATAATAACTCCTGTATCTTCTATATACTTTATTTTATTAAAAAATGGTACAATAATATTAATTATTCTATCCATCATATGAATGACAAAGTCACCATACATGCTTACGTACGGCTTACCGTCTCCACCTCGTGGTGTAGTTTGTTATTAAAACCCTTCATTACTTGGATGGGAATAATAATGAGTATAACATATTAAAATAATTAATATAACATGTTAATGATTATTTATATATGATATAATGTCAAATTACTTACGATTTTTTCATCAATATAATGATATTGTTGCTCATGCATATGTACGGACAACCGTCTCCACAAACGTGATGAGAATTCATTCCCCATTGTAATCATTCAAGAATATTTTTCATTTTATTATTAAAAATAATGTTTATGAACATAATATCATTATATATATGAATCAAATGCATCATATCCGTTACAAACATGGATTACGTAACCAAGAATATAAAGAACAATGAATCAGTTAACACCCAAAACGATGATACTACTAAAATATTATTGACAACGAAATATTATATGATCATATATTATATCATATTTATATATATAGTTATTATATAATTTAATAACAATGTTTTAACTATTATACAAGAGGTTAACATACCATCTACTGAGGAAAAGTACAAGGTATGGTTTAATTTCACAATCTCATTATTATCTGAGGTTGTTTATAGGTAAGTATCTACTGGAACATATTTGTTATCCATGCCCATGTTTCATAAAAAAATTAGAATAGATTCATTTTTAAGGACTATTTTAATAAAAAATAATTTTAAATATTTGAAATATTTATTCTTCAAAGCCTTTCTCATTAATGTCCATGTTTTTATAATTTTTTTAAGGATTTATTTATGTAAAAGATTTTAAAATGTTTAGTCCTTTCAAAAGTTTCAAAGTGGTATGGGAAACATTGATTCAAAAATGTCTTTGAATATCTTCCTTTTCGAATTGTGTAACTTTTATATGTCTTCATGAAAAAGATATATTTCTCTCAAGGAGTTCTACATGACATTTTCATATATGTTAACATCTTTTGATGGATTTTAAACTTGTTTGAAGTTGATAAAAATCTACCTTATTATATTAAAGGTTTTGTGATATGTTTGACTATGGCTGAGTAATTTTTATACCATTCATGTTTAATTTAAAATGTATTGACATTTTTTATGCTAGTTTTAATACTAATTTTATGTTATGTTTAAACCTTTTCATATGAGTAATGCATTTGACATAGTAACTGACGGGTGGAGCCCGCTATAGCTCATCGATGGATTAGTAGGTATAATGAGACAAACTAGTGTCTTATAATAAGGCATTAACAATATATTTTTTGTAGTCTTAGAACAACGCCATTAATATGTGGTTATGAATTCTGGTATTAGGCATTCCATCATTATTAAATTGGATATTGATATTATATGTGATTATTCGACCTGTAGAATATCTATGTGAATGAGTAAATGGAATTATTTGATTTATTTTTTCCATATTATGAGGATGTTTAAGATTAAAAGGATTTTGTTTTAGTCTTATACATTGCCTTAAATGTTTATGCTTATTTTTGAAAGTTTCTACTATATTTTTATCCTTACTGAGCATTTGAGCTCACCCGTTTCTTATGTTATATTTTCCCATGATTCCAAGATGTGTATTATAATTGATAAGAAGGGTTGAGCTATGGGATTAATGGATTTCTCAACGGATCATTTATGTTCTGTCTTATTTTATAAGGTGTAATTTAATGTTCATGTATGTAATCTATTTTCCCTGATAGCTAAACCAGTCAGTCTTTTGGTAAATGATTCCTTGAAATTAGGAAAATGTATTAAAATAATGCACCGACTCTAGGCTTTTAGGTTCGCGGAATTATAGTTGGTATCATAGGAAGATTAGTAATAACCTTGAAAACTAGATTTATAAAAACATTGATTATATAACATTACCCTATGATAGACTCTGGGGATTAGTATATAAGAACATCCTGTAATGTTGGTAATATGGAAATTTTGTTAATTTTACAAGCAGTACATCCCTGTCTGGATATGAATAGGTAGAGGCAAATCTAGCACAGATGTACCTAGAATTGAAAACTCTGACAATGAGTTTCGGGCTTCAAACATGGTATCCCGGTACACGACAATGAGATTTTTTGCACTTTTGGTTACGAAACTCTTAGGGGGATATGCTTAAGATAATACACATTTTATTTACCAGCCATTATGAATTATTTTTGAGTAAATACTTATTCAATGAAAAAAAAATTATGACTATATATTATATGCATAATCTATTCAATTTAAGATATTTATTTTACATGTTAAGAATTATGCATTGTGATTCATAAACTAACCTAGTGTACGCCATTGTTTAGAAATGGTGCCTAGTAGATGGAATAAGAACACCAGAAATACGCATGATCCAAAGAGTAAGAAGGATCATATCATTCATGGTATTAAGAAAACATTTAGGAAGGAAATAGTTTACCACATATTATAATCATATAAGGAAATAGTATCATGTGTTAATAAGATAAGTAAATATTTATGTGTGTCCTGTGGCTTTGAAAGGAATGAAAAGAAGAAAATGATGGAAAAGAGAAAGATGGATAATTGGAAGAGGGGAAAGAATGATTTTCCAATATCTGATAAATTTGGAAATAATCTCCTTGGTAAATGATTTAAGGGAATGATATTTTTTTATAAGTGTGGAGAAAAAGGACACTATGTATGTGATTTCAAGCGTAAGAAAAAGGTTTCAAATGTACAATGCTTCATCTACAATGAGTTACGACACTACGTGAAGCAATTTCCAAATAATTTGAGTATACCCCTAATGTTTTTATGGGATAATAATCATGTTATGATACTATAGAAGATGAAGAAGAATGATTATAATTCTAATTTTGTTATTAATGTATTGTGTCATTTCAGTAATGTATTAATTATGTACATGTTATAATAATTATAGAGTATATAAGTATTGTACTGTAGAACTATTTCATTTAGGAGTTTAGATTGCATGAAACCATAAAAAGTGACTCAGTCACAGGTTAATTTTTTTTCGGAAAATATATGGTTGAGATAATGATAAATAATAATGTGGTTCTGATACTCAGGCAGTGATTTTGGAATAATATATTATTTATTTGGAAAAATAATATTGGATATTCTTGACTACCATGAAACTGATTAATGATTTATATATTCCATCATTTTTGGGGTTTAAATCATATTTGGATATAAAGATTATATCCCATATTTTATAAAGAATAAGGGAGCAAGAATATAATCAATATGATTATATGATATTTCAGGGTGTTACCGTGTTTTAAAAGAATAAATGCTGAAGTTTTTCACTTGTTATTATGTGGGAAAAAAGGATCTTCGTTGTGTTTACCTTCCTTATAAATTTTGGACTGTGAGTTTGGACAGAATTATTTTGGATATGTCTAACGGTTGGAATCTATAAATTTTGACACTGGATACAATTGTAAAGGTTAAATCATTTATAGATATTATTTTTGGATTGTTATAAAAAGGAAAACTCAGAGGTCGGGCGACAACCTGTCGTGTTCGGCAAGTCCTCTATACTTGAACCCGCAACTTAAGGGAAATAAGGGTGGATCGCCTACCACTTGCATACGTGATATCCTGGTTTGAATAATGTAGTTTTTTTAAATATTCTAAAAAATGAATTAAAAATTCATTATTATTTTTTAAACCCTATACGATTAGGATAAATATAATTTAATTTAATTAAATTATCTTTTGGACTAAAAGATGAGTTGGTGGTAGGAATTAGTTGAAGGATGAAACTCTACATGTCAAATATATATATATATATATATATTCTATTATTCTATAAATAAATTTATTCTTCATCTTTAGTGAAGGTATCTTAAAATGAAAAATTTATTATCTTAAAACCATATGTTTTTTTCAATCAGTGTTATTTTACATCATCTTAGTTTGATGGCTTTGAGGCCCTCAATTTTACACTTGTTTCTGATTTATGACCTCAATCACTCCCTATAAATATCTATGTTTATCCTCTAATTATGTGTCTCTAACTTCCACCAATGTTCTCTTAATCGATATCATAATTTGGTGGTGACTTTTTCATTTCTCTTTCCCTCTTATTAAGACTAAATTTTATTAACCCAATTTCTGATGTGGGTTTTCCAGAAAGGTATTTTTCAATTTTTAACCATTTTATTTTGAAGAAAAATTTCAAATAGCGAGGATGTAATTTATTAAAATTTAGGAGGATGTAACACCAAAATATTTCATAGTACGCTATCTCATTAAAGTAATTTGATAGCCTGCACTACACATAACACTGAGTTCGAGCGCACCACAACATACTAAACTAATCACTCAAAAAGTGGTTATGAATATTATTAACATCATTTTCAATAATATAAACTCTATATAATTTCAACATCCATATTTTGTGTTTCTTAGACAAAATATAAGAACAAATTCATTTTTTCGGATAAAATGAGTATTTTAAAAAAAATGCAAATTTAACGCATTTTAATGGAGAACCGTTTTTAAAAATAATATTTGACACTATTATATATTCAATTTAATGAAATTAAATTCTATTTTAGAACTAGACATAAAAATTTATTTTGGATAAATTTCTGCTACTTTTCTGATAACTTTCAAATTTTGAGGAATAATGAAAAATACCATGTTTTAATTGAAAACAAATTTTTTAATCAAAATAATTTATAGTATTAAATTATGAATTTGAATAGTTTTTAAGTATAACTAGATTATATTTTAATTATTTAATACAATTTAAGTCATTATAATTAATTTCACTTTTAAATTTGACATAAACACATGTCAACCTTTTGATAGTTTTTACTTTTTAAAAACCAACTTTTGGTTTTGAGAACAAAAATTAATTTTAAATTAGTAAATAAAACTTCTATTTTTTGAATTTGGTAAAATGGAATTTATTTTTTATTTCAAAATATCAAAATTATCTTAGAGTAAATTTATTGTACTTTCTTGAATACTTTCAATTTTTGACGAATAGTGAAAAACACTATGTTATTATTTAAAATTGACTTTTTATTTAAATAATTATTTATTTTATTTAAATTTAATTTAATTAAAAATAGATATATAATACCTATATATGTTCAATGTAATTCATTGGAGTTGATTTATAATAAAATTAGGTGTATAAAATTTTACCGAACGTTTTACCGTCTTTTACCCACCTCCTAAAAGTATTTGCAAATTTGCATAAAACATAATTTTACTACTTCTGTGAGTTGAATTTGAAAATCTAAGAGACTTTGTTTATATCAGTAAGTAAAATATGGTTCAATAAGATTAAAATAATTTTTCGTGAATAGTATCTTTTGACTTTTATTTTCCATGGTTAAAAGTAAATAGGGTAATTAAGGATAGAAATGATATTATAATGACACTAAAACATGTCCCAATTATATTGGATATTTTTAATTCAACAATAAACAAACTTGGTAATAAAATATGATCCTTTTTTATCCACTTGGATTAGATACGGAAATTTATTATTATTATTTTTTAAGAAGAGTTGACCAGTTAAATTCAAATTTTAATAATTAAATGATTTTTAATATGGAGTTATACATAAGATAAATTAGACTACAAATATTAATTAGAAATATAAAAATATTTCCTACATAATGGAATTTTATTCATTATTTCTAGACGTTAAATAATTTAATTGATTTTTGACACAATGATGATGCAGTAATTACCTTATTAATGAATGATTAAAATAATTGATATTATAAATATCCAAATAAATGTAATTTGATACTTTTGATGAATTCCACTAATTTTTAATGTAAATATATCATGTTATAGTAGGTTAAATAAATTTTATCTGAGTTGATAAAGTTTTTATCACTTTCAAAAAAAACAATAACTATATAGTGTCATAACAGACATAATTGAGTTTTTAAAACATATACTTTATTATTAATTGATATAATATTCCAAAAAATTTAAGGTTCGTCCAAAAATCATATATAAATTTATATATATTAATAATGAACCACATGGAATTATATTGGATTGTAATAGTAATTTTATTAACAATATAATATAAAGATACAAAGAGACGTGGTAAATGTCAAACTATTTAACATAGAGTTAAATCTAAAAGATAAGGTGAATATGATAACCTAAACCTATCTAAAACCTATTTGTTGAGATTTTTTCAACCCATAACTACCTTATCCTTTAAATAATTCATTTTCAAACCATTAGACACTGAAAATGATTTTACTATAAAATAATATTTCAAGCATTTCCAAAAGTGACCATCACATCTCTTATAAAAGGGAACTCCCCATTATCTTAATTTTACACTTCCAAATCCATTTAGATCGGCCAAACCCTACCCAAATATCCTACCATATTATCTCACTTCATCTTAGTGGCCTTTATTTGGCCAGAAAGGCAACCTATGGAGCCCTTTTGATCAAATCCAATAGAATAACCTAAAGAAGAGGTAAATATTTCATAACCTCTTTCAAGTTATTTTTTTCTTCCACTTCCTCTTTCTTTGTTGTTTCCATTCTAAAATAATAACTCAAGTATCTTCTATATATTATTATGTTATAATAAAAAAATTTAACCGTATTCATTATTCTATCGATCATATGAATGACAATGTCATCATATGTGCGTACTTACGGCTTACCATATCCACGTCATGGTGTAGTTCATTATTCAAACACTTCATTATCTAGATGGATACAATAATGAGTAAAATTGATGTAAATAATAAATATAAAATTTTAATTATTCTATATATATTATATAAAATCCAATTACATACGATTTCTCCGTCAATATAATGATATTGTTTCTCGTGCGTACATACGGATTACCGTCTCCTAGAATGCGATGACAATCAGTCCACATCATAATCATTAAAGAATAATTTTCATTTTATGATTAAAAATATATTTTATGAACATAATATCATTTTTTATATTAATCAAATACATTATATTCATTAGAAACATGGCTTATGTAACCAATAATATAAAGGAAAATAAATCAGTTAACACTAGAAACGATGATACTGTTAAAATATTATTAACAAAGAAATATTAGAAGATCATATATGATATCATATTTATGTATATAGTTCTTGTATAATTTAATAACAAAGTTTTAACTGTTACACATGAGTTTAACAAACCATCGATTAAGGAAAGGTACAAGGTAAGGGTTTATTTCACTATCTCATTATTATTCGAGGTTGTTTTTACGTAAGTATCTACTGGGACATATTTATTATCCATGTCCACGTTTGATAAAAGTGTTTTCACAGGTATTATTTTTAAGGGACTCTTTTAATAAAACATTATTTTAAATGTCTTAACAATTTATTCTTCTAAATCATTCTCATTAATGATCATGTTTTTAAAATGGTTTTTAAGGATTATATTATAGGGACATGAATGTTTTTAAAATGTTAATTCCTTTAAAACGTTTCAAAAGTGGTATGAGACACTTTTATTCAAAAATGTCTTCAAATTTCATCATTTCTAAATTATGTGACTTTTAATGATTTTCATGAAAATGTATATTCCTCTCAAATAGTTTTACAAATAATTTTCATCTATGTCAACAAGCTATGATTGATTTTAAACTTGTTTAAATTTGATACAAATCTTTCTTATTGTATTGAAGGTTTTGGGATATGTTTGAATGTGGTTGTTTTATTTTTATACGATTCATGGTTTATCGATAATGTGTTTTAATTTTGTATGCTATTTTTAATAAAAATGTTTTTGTTATGTCTAAACATTTTCATATGACGAATGGATTGAACTAAGTGACGGGTGGAGCTAACTATAGCTTCTCGATGCATCGGTATGTATCATGAGAAAAACTAGTGTCTTGGTACAAGGCCTTGACAAAATCATATTTGTAGTCTTGGCACAAGGACTTGACTATGTGGTTATGAAATCTGGAATTATGCCTTCCAATATTATGAAATTGGATATGGATATTACCTGTGATTATTCGACTAGTAGAATATCCCAGTGAATAAGTAAATAGAATTATTTGATTTATATTTTCCATATTACGATGATGTTTGTGTTTAAAAGGCTTGTGTTTTAGTCTTATACATTACCTTAAATGTTTATACTTATTTGGGAATATTTCTTCTATATTGTTATCCATACTGAGCGTTTGATTTCACCCCTTTCTTATCTTTTACTTTCCCAAGATTCCAGGGAGTGTATTATGATTGATAAGAAGGGTTAAGCTAGAGGATTAATGGAATTCTCAAAGGGTCATTTATATTGTGTTTTATTTTCTACGGTGTAATATAACGTTCATGTATGTAATCTATTTTCCATGACTGCTAACCCGATCGATCATTCTGGACATCATTCCATGAAATCATTCTAATTTATTAAAATAATGCATAGACTCTGTGATTATGGGCTCTAGGTATTATAATATAATTTATTATATTAAATGGATTGATTTAAATTTTTAATTACATGATAGAAAGAACCATGTGATTTTACCTCCTGACCCATCTAAGGTAAGTGATTTATATTGATATTTAAATGTGAAATGTTAATTGGAATGTATACTAAGTATATGAATTGGAATTAAATGTAAATGAATTGTAATACCATATCTGTAGCACCCCATAACTCATAAATGGAATGTACAGAAATGAACCTTGAATATGTAATATATTCTAAATGGATTTAATGAATGGTTTTATAATACTTTCAATTTTCAGACTAATGAATTCCAATGCATGAAACAAATGAAATGATTAAATGGTTCCATGTTACTTGTCCTTATCACACCAATCAAAGGAAATTATTGAACCATGTGAAATATTAAATTATTTCATATTCAAATAGGAATGGGTTAACTTGATCTTTCCTTGGATTCGGATTGGGGAATTACTTAAGCACTCGGAAACCCCATTCTGATTCAAGGAAACGTCTTACTTAGGTTGATACCCACCTAGATCATGATCCTTTTATATTCATGGATGCATAGTATTACAATATAGGATCTCCTCATATTATTAAGGGATGCCTTGGATACACTCTTTGGATATGACATTGACAGTTCGGTTCCATGGATAGAGCCCATGGGGTCCTATCTCTACTAAGCCCCATTATACCTTTTATGATCACCTTGGATACGATATGCATAAATTTTAGGAATTACATGGAATAATCTATTTGTATGACACTCTTATCGTTAGCCCATATACAGGTTTAGTGAGTTTGTGACCCTTGAAGTCTACATTTCCATAGTTATTACATTGTAACTTATTTATTAAATGTCATTATGGGTTTCCTTTTCATAAAATGAAACCTTAAATATTGTTAACAAGTGACTTATTTATAAATAAGAAATAATCAATTATTTTAATGGTTACGTTTAAACACTATTTGAGGAATTAAGAAGGTAATTGGGTATTTAGTTATGTTGTACTACTTTACCATATATATACAATCTTTCACACTATTACATTTCCATTACATGGTCTGGGTGTTATAGACAACATTTGTGGTGGCCCACTATGATTTATCTTACACCCACTCTAGGTGTTGTTAAGTCCCTAGAGTATATTACATGTTCATAGGTGTTGACAAAGGGAACCGTATAGCTTCAAACCCTTGATTTCATGTTGTTTAGTATGTATCTCGATAGAAGATGACTGAGATGGAGCTCAAGATGCTTGGAATAGTCTATTATTTACATTATACTTATGTGGACCATGTTATGCCTACAATTTTGTATCCCTGTTTTCCTGTTTTCTAGATACATGACAAATCATAA
The DNA here is from genome assembly GCA_963277665.1 of Viscum album. Taxonomy (NCBI): domain Eukaryota; kingdom Viridiplantae; phylum Streptophyta; class Magnoliopsida; order Santalales; family Viscaceae; genus Viscum; species Viscum album. The sequence goes on along the minus strand of OY728126.1, from coordinate 1,310,425,303 downwards.
GTAGTTGTTGTATGTTATTGAAATTATTTCAGTTATTATTATTATTGTCTCTATTTTTCTATTGTTCAATCAGTTTACTAATATTGCCTTCACTATTTACCAACACTTACACTCACCCATTCCACTAATCAATGGTAATGATGGAATTGTAACCCCATAGACACACCATAGGCCCTCACTCATAGTCAGCATCCTCTGGTGGTTGGAAATATGTCCTTTAGACCATGCGGTCCACCAGGATCGGGGCTCCAGTTAAGTGGCATCTGAGTCCGGGACATCAAAATGTAGTGTCGAATGATTTTTAGTTTTTTATTTACAATTTTGAGATAATTTATTGAAGATTAGGAACTCTTGGTACTTGGTCATAATACTTGGGAATTAGGAACCCGTTTTTGGGGTACAAACCATGTTTCCTAAAAATATTATTGTTGTTCTTCTTTTTCCCATTACTGTTGATATTATTGCACAATTGTGTGACACACATGTTTTTTAGAGTTTTTGGTTATTACTCTTTTTGGGGATTTTCTTTCATCATTTCCCTAATAATATGAGGTAAATGATTATTATTACATGAATCATTATAGGAAACTAGAATTCGCATGACATGAATATTTCCATACTATATTTGTGCATTTCACTGCTTTTCATTACCTTATATACCTATGATTGTTGAGTTATGTTGTGGAAGTTTGGTTATACTTGTATTAATTGTGGTATTGATTGATTGATTTCCTGTCTCAATTCTTGCAGTGAATGGGACCTCGTGGGTTGGGATGAGTAATTTACCAAGTCAATAAATTATTCAATAAATCAATGGGTGTCATTCATAGTGATATGATCATGGGCATTAATTCCCTAGAAATGAAAATCCATTAAAAATTGAATCATGACATCTATAATGAATTGTAAATTCATCCTTATCTAGCCTTATCATGTTTATGAAAGGTAATGGAGTGAAATAATAAATTAAATGTAAAATGAAATAAAAAATATTCTTGAGAACTTATCTATAGTTGGCTATATATGTGGGTTGTTGGGGTAGTATGCCTTTTTTAGTGAGTTTTATTATGTTCATCTTCCACCAGTGATGTCATGTTTTTGCTTCTAGGATTTCTATGAGGCGTGTTATTAGAAATTATAGACTAATTCAGCGATGAAATCCTCATGTCATACATCAAGAGGGTACAGATGACCATGCACTAGATGTGGTGGGCCCCGATCATAAAGTCTTACCTCCAGGAGTACTACACGAGGCAACTCCTAATGTAGCTGGTTTAGAAACTAGTGGCCATGCATATGATTGTTTTCTATGTATGATGTATTATATTCATGGTTCTATATGAGTTTCACCTATGATGGATGATCCAACTCGTGAGATCTAGTAATAGAATTATTTCTACTTTAATAAGAGATGCCAGTCCACAAGCTACTGAGTATTGGCTAGAGCTCACCTATTCAGTCATTGATCGTCTGGAGACACCTCCATATTGGAGGGTAAAGGTTTTTATATACATGCTTTTGGATTTGGATAAGAGTTGTTGGGATGTGATTACCTAGGCTGGTCATCATCAGCGCAGGGTATGGGTTGATTTCTAGACTTCATTCTATGATCAGGTCTATCCATTGATGTTGATATTGGATAGTCTAGATTGTTTATTCATCTCGATTAAGGTTCTATGTTAGTTATGTAATATTCAGTGAATTACATTAAGTTTTAGAAAATTTTCACTGCTTCTGGTCAGTGATGAGATTTCACTTGCTGGACAGTTCAGGGATGGGCTCCAGTATTCCATCCGTACATAGGTGGATGCCTTTGCGTGCCTATAGTTTCTTCAATAGTCAATTTGGGTCTTTCTATGAGTGAAAACTAAGGGACGATAATGGTACTGTGAAAAGAATACCACTACCACATCTAGAGAGTATATGCACCATCTTCCAGGACCATTCCACCATCTTCCAGTGGAAGAGTATATGCACTAGATCCACCATCAGGGGTGTGTCCTTTTATTCTCTCTCAGGAAGGGAGATATAATAGCACCAACAAGACTGGACGAGGAAGAGGTAATGGTCATGGTAATCGGAGCCCTGATCACCCGTAGTGCTAGTAGATCAATTTGGAGCATGGTAATCCATCTGATGCACTTGGCCATGGATCAAGCCATTTGAATGCACTAAAACTGATACTTGAGGACCTAGTTGTGGGACCATCTATAGTACATAGTACTATTCTTGTGGAATCTACCATATAATCTGCATTATTTGATATTGTTTCCTTAAACTCTTTAATCTATGTATGTATCTTGAAATGTATCAGACACGATAAACATTACTATTATGGTGTAATGACTCAAGATATGATTTTTGGTGTATAAACATAGGGTATATTCTAGTACATCAATTGTCCCCATGAGATAGGTAGTCATCCTTTATAATGGAACCACATTGTTTTACAAATGACATGATTTAATTTCATACTCTACATGGACTGACAGGTTCTCAATCATGATTTTTAAGACCAATATCACCTTAAGGTGTCTTTTACATCACTATAGAGAAGGATTTGTCTACATAATTGTGAGTGGTATGTCCATGCTGGTAAATCAAGACTAGATAATCATATTCTAGGGGGAGTGACAACCTAGATTTCAATTCTCTTCATGGAGTATTAGGGAATACAACACTTTTATTTTCCTCCATAAGTGGATCTTTTCAGAGATGTCTTTCTTAAAAATTTTCTGGATTACCTCTAGAGAGAGAAGTAGATTTTATAATTGATATTGTTTTGAGTGCATAACTAATGTTTATTCATTCATATAGGATGGCACCTATATAGATTCCAAATATCTAGAGGCAGTTAGAGGATTTAGAGTCCAATGGTTTGGTATGACCCAATATATCCTCTTGGGGTTCGTCCGTACATTTTACCAAAATGTGGATAAAACCATATATTTATGTTTGGATTACATATGGTTGAACTATCTTATGATCAAGAACTATTATCCACTTCCTCGAATAGATGATATCTTCGAATATCTCATAGGAGAAAAGTTATTCTCCAAGAATGACTTGAGATCTGGTTATCATCAAGTATGAGTCATGCCATCAGACAAAACTCATACAAATTTCAATAGATGGTATGATCTATATGAGTATCTTGTTATTTCATTCAATCTATCAAATGCATCCATCTTTTTCATGGCTATGATGAATAGTGTTTCTCTCACTTATTTGGAATTTTTTTCTTCATCTTCGTATATAACATCTTAATGTATTCTTGCACTCATAGTGACAAGGTGAATCATCTTGATGTTATTCGGAGTATACTGATAGTGAATAAAATTTATTCCAGGAATGATAAGATCCACTTCTAGAATAACAAAATTTCTATTTTTTGTTCACATAATATCAGAATTAAGAGTGTCTGTTGAAACTGAAAATGTTAGTGATATAGTTTCCTAGGAGCAGCCCAAGAACATGTTCAACATACTGAGTATCTTGAGGAGAACTGGATATTGAAAGTGTTTCATATTGAAATATCACATATTTATTCATCTATTTTTGGTCTTACAGGTAAGGGTGTCAGGTTCATATGGTCAGATTTTCATGAGAAATCCATTCAAAAAATGAAAGGGAGGCTTTTATCGGCTACTATTATGTCTCTCTTAAAGCCAGGATAAGTTATACAATGTTTTTTGAGGCCTCATGCATTAGAATAGGAGTAGTAATAATGCCTGAGGAAAATTTCATTTCATGTGGATCTCAATAGTTTGGGCTTCATGAGAAAATTATATGATGCATGACCTTGAGCTAACAGTAGTTGACATGCCTTACATTGCTAGAGACACTATTTGTTCTGTGAGAAAATTTTGTCGTACATAGACCACATGATCGTAAAATATATCTTTTCACTATTTTAAATGACTCATATAGTAGATATGGGTAAAATATTTACAAACTAATAATTTTGATCTTACCAAAATGAATTTGAATGGTAATGTGGTTGTATATGCACTGAGTCAGAAAACAAAAGCACATGTCGAACGAGAAAAAAGTGATGAATGGAATTTAATGCCACTATTTTATAAGATTCATCTTGAGTTTCATAATAGTTATAATAATTTATACCTATCATCCTAGAAAATAACCATTTTATTCCTTGAGAATTTGAAGGGTAGAGAGTTTTTAGATCCCGATGGTCTGATTATACATTATAGTATATCATGGGATAACCTACCTCAAGATTGGTCTATGAAAAAAGATGATGTCCTATGTCTATGTGGACATATCGGGGTTCACATATATTTGAAAAATAAGTTGATTAACGAGCCATATTCTGGTCAGTGGGTAGTTCATCCATGAATCTCAATGATATATCGAGACATGATACTAGTGTATTGGTGGGGGGAAATCAGATAGTAGGCCTTATCACTAGGTTTCCACCTGTCAATAGGTGAAGGAGAAGCATCAGATACCTATAGGTTTTCCACATCCACTTCTATTCCTGGACTGAAAATTGGAAGATTCTTCCATAGATTTTTTAGTCGGATTACCTTGGTCACCAATGGGTAGAGATGTTATATTGGTACTCATTGGATGACTTATTAAATCTTCCCAATTCATTCATATTCAGGAGTCAATATCAATTGATGATATGGGGAGACTATAAGTCTATGAGATCATATGATTACACAAGGTTCCTCATACTATTGTTTCAAATTGGGTTTTCATTTCAATTCATGGTTTTGTAAGGGTTCTCAAAAGTCTATAGAAACACAGGTCATCTAATAAAATATTTTCACCCTCAGATTTTTGAACAATCATAATGAAGAATATTGGCTCTAGAGGATACGCTTTAAGAATGTGTTATTGATTTTTGTGTTTCATTAGAGAAATAAATCCATCTCATCGAGTATTCCAATAATAATAGCTTCCAGGAGAGAATATAGATGGATCCTTTTGAGGCCTTATATGTTAGGCCGTTTCATTCTCCAATGTGCTGGCTAGAGGCATTTGAGGTAGCCCTACTAGGTCCTTGTCTTTTTTAGGAGACATTAGAGAAGGTTTAGCGGATAATAAATCATATGACTACTGCTCAGTCTTGATATAAATCTTATATTGATCACCCTCATTGATCTCTAGAGCTTGAGGTCTTGATCATGTTTTTCTTCGTGTATCACCCCGACTAAGGAATTGATAGTTATAAAAGTAAGGAAATATTTCACCATATTATATAGGGATATAAGAGATTCTATAGAGAGTTGGGATGGTATCCTCTCAGATTCTCAAAACTCAGATTTATCATGCCATTCAAGACATCTTCCATGTTTCACAAATATTACATTATCATCTTAATCCATCTCATAATTTTGATCCCGAGGAAGTTAACTAAGATGATGATTCTACCATTGTGGAGTATATAGTATGCCTCATTGACTGGAGCATGAAGGATCTTTGAGGTTAGTATATCATTCTTGTGTGGGTTCTATGGAATAATAACCACATGAAAGATAAGGCATGGGATTAGGAATTCAGTTTACGTTACCAAAGGATATAGTTGTTCTAAGGTAGTATTTTGCAACCCTTGGAAGGTGACCTAGGGGAAAAGATATTTTAAAGGGTGTAATACTTCCATTATTCTACTTATTCCCTCATGTATGGATCATTTAAATTTTTGTCTGATTCATTATTTTAGACCCAATATGTATGCCTAATGTGTTAAAAATTTCTCATGGGTGTCTGGGGCATGTTTGGATCTCAGAACCCATCCTTTTTGGGGAAACTGGCCATGTCACATGGTTGGTACAATATTTTTCGAATGGTGTCAATAGAAAATTCTAGGCAGAACCAAATAGAATGATTTATAGATGTACATACTCCCTAAACATGCATATTCCATTAATCTGGGAAAATTGACTTTTTCCCCTTAATGAACTAATTCGATCCCTCCTTTTTCCCTAATCAGAGAACCACCATGATTAACCTATTTTTCTCCTATTTTGGATGTTTTTAAAGCCATAATATAGGAACCAATATATATTCTTCAACATGGATCTAATAGAGGTTTCTTTCATCATGTTGGATGAAAAATGGTTTATACTTGAGTCTGTTTAAGACTTTCCTCTTCCCTCTAGCTCTCGACTTAGTTATCAAGGGATGAGTGTTTTTCTATTTTTCAAAGATATACTCAAATCCAATCCAAATCAAGGGACAATATTGGAATAGGATAGTCATACAAACCTATGTTTTGTGGTTTATAACTACTCATGCAAGTTCAGTGATTTTGGAAATGCCATGTGGGGCCTATCGATTTCATTGGGTGTCGTTTATTGACATTATATTAAATTATTATAATCATTAGAACCATATTGATATTATCTTTTCAAATATGTGAATAATATTTTGTGGTTATAACCAAAAATATATCCATATGAAGTATGTTGTTATCCAATAATTGGGGTTTTTAGTATTTAATGTGTTTGTGCCACTTTTCAGTTGTGACTTGGCCTGATCTTTCTAGGGGAATTCTTTTGTATATTTAATGGCTTGATTTAAAATTTTAATATCATTATGTAATGCACTATGTGTTTTTACCACATGACCCATCTAAGGTAAGTGAATTTTATTGATAATAAAATGTGAAATGCAAATTTAAAAGTATACTATGTATATGACTTGGACATTAATGTAAATGAATAGTATGATTCATATTTGTAGAACCACATACCACATTAATGGAATGAACCTAAAAATGGAATATATTTTTAATGGATAAATTAATAGTTTCATGTACTTTTGAATTCTAATACTAATTAATAGAAATACAGGAAGCAAATTACATGATTAAAATGTAGAATGCTACTCGACCTTATCACACTAATGAATGATAAGGCCTGAACTGAATGAAATATTACATGACATCATAATCAAATAAGAAGTTGTTGACTCAATATCACCCTATATTATAATTGTATAATTCCATGAGCACTCAGGATCCCATTTCTTATTCAAGGATATGACTAGTATAGGATGATAACCACCAAGATCTCAATCCTTGTTTGTTCTAGGATGCCTGGTATGACACCGTAGGATCCCTTTATATTATTAATGGATTCCTTGGATACAATCCTTAGGTATATAATTGACATGTGGGTTTCATGATTACATCCCATAGGGACCCATATTTCAGTATCCTCTTTTTATATTGGATGATCACCTTTGATTTGGTAGACATATTATTGTGGAATGACAAGGAGTTGGCTCCTTGGATTACACTAATAACCTTATAATAGCTATAGATAACACTGATTTGGTGTCCCATGAGGTCTACATTACATTGGTGTGTACCTTGTAGCATCATTATTAAATTTCAATATGGGATTCCTTTCCATAACTTGTATCCATCACTATTTTTAACATGTGACTTATTTATAAACTTGTAATAATCAATTAATGGACAGGTTTGATACTGAAACCAGTTGAGGGGAAAAGTAGTTACTTGGGTATTTAGTTACGTTGTACTATTGTACATTATATATTCATGATGGAACACTACTAAATATGAATTACACGTTCCAAATTTTATAGAAACCATTTTTGGCGGCCCACTGAAATATATCTCACACCCTCCCCAGACACTGTTTGGTACTCGAAGTAGATTACATGGTCGCATGTGTTGAAAAAGGGAAGCATACGACTTCAAAAACATTATTTCCTGATATTTATTATGTATATTGATAGAATATGACTTAGATTGAGCATGAGATTATTGGGATAGTCATTGATTTTCATTATAATAATCTGAATCATGTTATGGTTGATGTCTTCTATCCATGTTTTATTGTTTTCTAGAAACATGATCTATCATCATCAGTTGTTGTATATTGTTGTAGTAATTTCTGTTGTAATTATTTTTTACTCTATTTTACTATTTTTACTTATGTTTACATAAATTTCTTCCTATATTTACATATTATTACATTCACCCATTGCGCTAAAATATAATAATGGGGGAATAGTCTCCCCGAGAACACACCCTATGCCCTCACTTCTTGTCAGTAGCCTCAAGAATTTGAGGATATGTGATTAACGCTGCATGTCCCACAAAGATCGGGGCCCTAGTTAAGTGACATTCATGTGTGGTATTTCACACATATCATTTTTCATATCATGTATTTCCTTTGACTCACTTTTTTTTCTTCATTCTCACGTTTGTTTCCATACATGGGTTTTTACGTCACCCATTTTTTCTATGAATTCCATATTTTTTCCAATAATGATTTATGACATAAAATATATTTAGAATCTAATTATATATAATATTATAATGAAGACAAATTTTAGCCTCCCATTTATGAATTATGAACCTAGTCATCAAAATATAGTGGGCCTCTCAATCTGTTTGTTGTAAACAATGAATTTTTATATCAATAATAATCTAATAATATTAGTAAAAGTATTCTATAACTATAATTATTATCAAAAAAAATTTGTTTATATATAAGGAAATATTTTGAGAAATCATTAGTGATAACACTTTTTGTAACTCAAAGGATAATTATAATGATAAGTTTAAGTATAGGAAAATATCATAGAAATTTTGGGAAATTTACATAGAGTGGTATATAAGAAAATAATTCATTATTGGGACAAAAATGTTGATATAAATCTCGAATATTTCTACCTATGTGTGATAATTATTAAAATAGTCCACCAAACATTGAGTTGTTCATCACCAAGTGCTCATTAAAAGGAATTTTTTGCACACTAGCATTGAAACTTTCTAGGGCTTTGTTTTGGAAATTCACCGACAAATTACAAACCATCCTTGAAGAAATGTATAAAAAATAATCATGTATGAAATAGGTTAAAAATAATGGTTCATGGGATGATAAATATATATATTATCATTTCTTTAATTGATTTTCTTCTCCTTCTGAGGTATTATGTTATAAATGTTGATGCTGATTAATATTTTATCTGGAGACATATAATATAATATAACCCTTGTATTTAGTATGGGTTTTAGAAAAAATTATTTATTTAGGGAATAATTCCATATTTTTTTATGGAAAATGTATTAATTTTATTCATATAATTTATGGTTTATCATGTCATTAATATAATGATAACAATATTTAATCAAATTAATTTTTGATTGTTTAGAAAAATAATGTTTATCGAAATCCATTAGGGATACAAACAGATTTGATCATTACTGTAATTTTGAGGAAGTTAACAAAATTTTTTGTAATGTTGTATTAATTGAATTTAAATAATTTATAAAAATAACAACCAAAAATCCAAAATACAACTCATCATATGTAGAATTCGTGATGGAATTTAACCCAAAACTGAAGATGGATAAGTATAAAACTCCTAGAACTTTCATATTTGATGTACTGGTCAGTATGAAATTTCATTCGCATAAATATTTTGGTGGATACGTATTATTTTTTTATAAATTTATTTTAAGTTTAAATATTTTTTATTATTTTTGTTTTTGATTAGATCAATTCTATTTTGGTGAATTTTTTAATTACCTAACATATATATATATATATAATGTCCAACATAATGGATTATATGGGATGAAATCTATTATGATTATAGATATTTTAAGTAAAAGGTATGAGATAACCTTTCAGGATAAATCTTATTTCAGGTTGTGGATATTAAAGATATTTTGGATATATTTTTATTTTTTTAAATTGTTATGTTTCAAACCATTGGTTTTATTGTTTAAATTTAGAGATTAGTATTTTCGTATTCATTTTGAGAATTAGCATAAATAATTCTAACAATTTTGATTCTAATAAAGGGAGGGGGAAGGACATTTCACTATTTTATGGATCATATGATATGTTAATATCTAATTGTAAAACTTCTTTTATTAAAACTAATTTTTGATATTCATTCGGGTGAGTAAGAGTTGATGTGGAAAGCGATAAAATAACAACCAAAGAATGAAATTTTGTTTATATAATAAAACTATATTATGAAATAATATTTTATATTTTTCTCGATAATAAAATAATGTGAATCACACAAAAATTGTAAGAGTATCATGAAACAATAATTTATCCTATTACATCCAAATCAGTTGAATCAATGGAATTTCAATTCATCAACGACTGTGGTTTGGTATATGTTGATATTATGAGGATCATTCTCCTTCTCATGATCAGTTACCTCTATCACTACTAATAGATATTAATCATTTCTTTTATTTTCATATTATAATCTCTTACCAATTTTCTCCCACATGTAACTCATGTCATGTCTTATTACAAAAGAAAGTCATTTCCCACATCATATTTTAAATGAATGTTTTATTATCCATTCTACCATGAGGGGTTTTGAAAAATTAATTTCAAAAATAAAAAACAATGATATTTGGGAATATGTTTCAATTAAAATGGTTTATTTTATTAAACATGGGTAGAATTTAATAAGTTGATAATTTAAAATAAAACTATTCTTTATATCATATTCTACCTAAAATTATGTGTTTTATTATACAATGTCAAATTATTTAACAAGATCATTATAACCAAGAATCTCAATTAGATTGTATGAAGATGATTAAATAAATTAAGTGAAATATATTTCAGACCTAATCATAAAATAATATTTTAGAAATTATAATTAACTAGTTAATCAATTTCATGATAAGTAATTTTATTCATCAAAAGTGATTTTTTCTTCTATAAATGATTTTTCCACATCATTCAATGACAAAATAATATAATTAAATTTTTTATATTTTAGAAAATATAATTATTAATTTTAATTGAATTTTTTTATAAAGAGAATATCTATATTAAATAATGTATACATTTTGGGATATTTTTTGGAGATAATTATTTTTCACTGAAAGGTGAAAAATACATATTTTATAAAAAAATCATTTCTTCCTAAAAAATTATGTAATTTAAATGTAAATTTATTAAATAACATGATTTCAAATTAACATAAGTTTTATTTTATTAATATTTATTCTAATTAATTACATTTAAATAAAAAAATTGGGATTTTAATAAATGGTTATATTAGGTTTTTGAATATTTTTTTTCAGAAAAATGTTTTATGGTGCATATATTTAACAATTTTAATTTATGAAAAAAAATTGGAAGAATTTAATTGTAATAAAATGAATATTTATTTTTATATATACATATATATATGAAATTAAATTAAATATTATTCCTTTTCTTATTGTTAATATGAGATCACCTTTTCCTTAAAAATTAAATTTCATAAAGAAATTTATTTTTCAATACTTCTTTCAATTTAATTGTAAATTAAATATTTCCTCTTACTTGAGTTTATTTTTATGAAATAGATTCCATATTTTTATTTAAAAGAATATTTATTATATAATATGATCAAAAGTAATTTTTTGACAAAAATGAATAGAGAAAAGAGTCATAAATATTTATGGTGGTAAAGGTGAAATCGGGTTTACCTTTGGTAAAACTAGATATATTAGGGTTTAAAATGACCAAAATAATGTCCAATTTAAATTTAATCATCATATATCAACATTAGAACTTCTATGGATTGAGTTTTTTTAATCTTTCTTCTTTATTTCATGATAAATCCTTCGGTTTAATTCTTTATTTTTGTAAATTTTTGTATATCCCCTCTCCACATCAAAAATTCCACCAACACTCCTATAGGGTCAAAAATATAAAACCAATTGGTTTATAAAATAAATCAAAAACTAAATTATCTAATTTGATACAGTCATACACTATGTATTTATTTAAATGAAAATCTATCCTTGAAATTATTTTGGTGAAAACCTAAAGAAGTTATCCGAAAAAGAATTAACATCCTTAACTGAGAATATTGTCTATTAATTATTCCACCACCTTAAAATATTAATAAACCATTATTATATAATAACATCATTATATTATAAATAATGATATTATTTTATGTCAAGACATACAACCATATCATTCTCCCTCAAAGAGGAATTCAAATCAATGATCAAGTGTACGGTGGGTGACTACATCTCGAACCGATGTAATTCCTTTTCCAACACAACTTTCAAAAAATGAATATAAAGAATTATATAATTATTGTATATGATATTTATGATATCATTATACTACTAGAATTATAATATCATATATATATTCATATTTTATATACCTTATAAAATACAACAATGTTGCTTATGAGTACCTTGGATTACAGCCTCATGATGCTCTGTGATTCGTTTTTCACCTACCATTTTCATGGATGGTAATAGGGATTAATTTTATTATAAAATATGATGTTTAGGATATATTAATAGTTCATTAAATGAAATATATCATATAATTTCATAGTGAAATATCCTCAGAACCATGCTTCTAGATATGGTGTATGAAAAATATATTGTATATTTTTTATAAATGATAACTAAAAAATCAATAAGACATTAATAAATTGATAACCATTTTAGCTCTAAGATATGAAGAATTAGAAGTAACTATGCAATTTATCAGTTTTGTAAAAAATAATTATAAAATAACTAATTGGATTCATATATGCCTTCCACTTTAATGATTACATCCACTGTAGAACTTCTAAAAGTCTTGTGAATAATATTCTAAAATATGGGATGAGCCTAAAATTACTAAGTAAAGGGATTAAAAACGAGGGAAATATAAATTGAAAATAGAATTCAAAATATTTTATATCAAATAAAAAATATATGATATTATATAGGAATTTTTATAATATTGATATTTTTTCTAAAAAATCATTTAATTTTTTTTAAAATAATTATCATTTCTAAATCTATTTATAAAATAAATGTTATAACATACTTGAAAGTTTTTTTGAAAAACATTTTAAAATAAAAATAATTTTAATGATTAAAATAATATGTAACAAATATTTAAAAAAAAGTTGTTGTCACTGTTAATATCTATTATAGAACAATGTACCACTGATTTCAGGGTTTCATTCCCCATTCGTCATCATCTCATTTGATACAAAAGTCTTGAATTTTAAGAAATTATATTAATAATATTTTTACTTACCTTTCGTAGCCCGTTAATTTTTATTTGAAATATTAAATATATTATTTTTGTAGATTAAAATAATTTAATAACATATACAGATAAAAATAGATTTCATTATTTGGATAATTATACTTTTATAGAATTAAATAAATTCCATATAAAATAATTGGACATAAACAAATTTAAATTAAAAAGGCTACTATTTAAATTAAAAAAATGGTAATAAATTATATAATAAATATTCATATCAACTATAATGAATATAAATAATATATTTTACTATAAAATATATTATTTTCTAATGAAAATAGTACATTCAAAATAATTCACTTACATCGAGTCGGACTCATCCCACTTATTGTTTATGTCAACCAATAATAAAATTATGTTATTTATTTACATTATCGAAAACATTTTTTCTGGTTTATTATTAATATAATATAAATTATTAACATATTATGACAATAAAATAATTATTTAAGATCATGTTAGACAATTCGATGATATTTAATATTTGAGTCCAAACTATCATTGGTATGATGTCTATCGTCAAAGTGGTAATTATTCAATAATATCCATAATAATATTAATGGAATAATAATAAGTATTATACATCAATTATACTTGAAAATAAATCCATTTATTATGTATATAACTAATTAACTACATTACAATCATTGACATTGTTGGTTGTACATACACATTATTATCCTTCTCAATTTTCAATGACCATTATGAAAAATGATAATTATTATTTGAACATTAAATAAATTTCTGAGTGAAATTAATATAATATTAATCATTTCAATATAATTATACATATCATTCATGTGATATGGTAATTGAAATCAAATCAAATTGCTTCATGAATGTGATAATACACATATAAACATGAATGATGTTATCAACTTTTTGCACATGGAAATGTGATATTTTAAATGATTAATTATCAATTAATTATGATTAATATATCATTACCATCATATAATAACATTAAATCCATCCTTCTAACCAGTCTTCATAGACAATTATTGAAAGCGAATAACATCGTTTCATGAGGTGGTAATCCACCGTACACAAATGAATGATGAATTTATTTTCAATTTTATAGATGATGAGATGGATATGGATCATTAGATTGGAATAATAACATCTCAGTTTTCAAAAATAAATAATATATTATTTTATCTTTTCTGAATAATATTTTTAGGAGGTGAAAAAATAAATAAAATAGAAATAGTTTACTAAAAACAGTACCTATTTATTAGACATTCTACTTTGATTAACACCTTAACAACTCTAAATGGATTATTCCAACTAAAATAAGAACTCTAGAATGCATGAATACATTATATGAAGGTGTTTTTCATATAACTGTTGAAGAAAAAGGGTTTTTAATTTTGATGAAATTAGAATAATACATTCTCTTTTATTAGAGAGGGGGCCACTCTCGATTATTATACAATAATTATATTAATATAAATTAATATTTAATTAAAAATGGAATCAAATATATTAATTTATATTATAAGATTACTTTTCATCACAATAAAAAAACTATTCAAAAATTTATTTTTTTATTGAAAATATTTCTACCCTTATCATTTATTTTTAACACTTAATTAACCCAATTTACTCATATAATGTAATAATTTTTATTTACTCAATAATGGTTAATATATTTACAATATAATTTCCGAATACTGAATAATGAATCATCAATTAAATTTAAAATCAAATCCCAAATGTTTTCAGAATTTATTATAGTATGGTATTTTATATCATTTAATAAAATATAATTTATTTTAAAATATAATTAATGTCAATTTGAAATTATTTGTAACATTAAATATAATTAATGTGAAACCAGAAGAAAAACCATCCAATGAAATATTTTAATATGTCACTAACATGTAAAAGTAATCTAAAAATGTTTGGTATGAAAATAATTATCTCAAATTAAATTTATTTCAAATTTGAAATAAAATTTATTTTATTTATTATTCATTAAATAATAAAGAGAGGATCATTATGTTATAATTTATGGTAATTATTTCATCATTAATAATAAATAAACTATTATGAGGTAGAAAACTCATTAATTTTTCAAATGACTATTTATATTAGGAGATGGATTCTATGTAATCTTATAATAAAAATTATATTCTTATTATAAATATGAGTATAAAATATTTTAATTTTTTTTTAAAAAAATTATAAATTTCATACTCTCTTCCACATTGATTAAAAAGTTTAAAATTATTAATATTTTATGATTAATATTGGATATAAATCAATAATTAAAATTATATCAATATTTAAGGAAATTGTTTTGTCATTATCATTATATTTGTAAATTAAATTTCCAAATTTAACCTTTTTTGTGGTAAAATTTACAAAGGTTTTTATTAATATTTGAAAAAATAAAATTAACAAATTTACTAAATTTAAAAATTATGATTAAAAATATAGAATATATTTTTTTAAAATTCACAACACAATATTTGACCAATTAAATTTAAAATTAGATCAGTAAAATACAATGAAAAAATGAATTTCAGAATAATAATTTTTTTAACAAAAATTATTTTTATACTAGATTTAGGAATAATATAAATTTATAAAATGATAATTGTTTATTTTATATCATAAAAAATTAATTAAATTTAAAAACTAATACATAATATAATTTGACCTTGTAATTACTTTGAAAATATACTTTTTAATAAAAAAAATGTATTTTTCACAGTTCATCAATGATCAAACATCTTGAGAAATTATCTATAAACAAATAAAAGAAAATTTTTATAATCATATTTCAAAATTGATATCTATGATTTTAAATAATATTCGTAAAAATGTAAAAATATATTTTTAAAAAATTAAATATGGAACAGAACTACCTTCAAAATAAATACAACATTTATGTTTAAAATTAGTTTTATATTTATACAATGTCCTAGAAACACATAGGATTAATTTTAATTGATTGATTTAAAATATTATATATATATATATATATATATATTAATAATATAATAAAACAGTATTGATTTGTATAAAACACACGTGTGTGCATTTATAAACCTTTTTCAGAAAAAGTTTTATTTTTTCAAAAGGGGGATTGTGTTCATATATATATAATTGATCAAAAATTGATTTCTTATATATATATATGTGTGTGTATATAATATTTTCATAATTAAGTTATTCCATTTCATACATGCCATTTTGACAGCCATTTTATAATGTTATGATTTTAATAATAATATTTTTTATTTTATTATCAAACAATGAAATTTTATGAATTTGATCACATTGTGATCGAAGAAAATTTTTAAGAATTATCTACAAATAGTATCACTCACTCTTGGAGACTCATACAAAAATTTAATTTCCCTAATCACGCCATCTCCATGATACAAATTTGATTTCAATAAATCACCTGATTAACTATAAATCGACAATAAAATCATATAATCTTTATAACTATTATCCATCCCTTATTCCTCATATAAATTAACATTTCATTCCGTTTAACATTTTTATATATGGATACAAAAGAACTGAATATGATCCAAAATAACTTTAATCAACGAATCATAAAATAATGTTCCAATATCATGGTTATTTATATGATAAAACATATGTACCAAAATTTAAATTAACCTATATTTTTCCTAATGATTAAATAAATATATACAATTTAATACTAACAAAAAAATAAATAGGATAATTCTAGGATATTCAACCATATCGCTCTTCAATTATTTGATTGATTCCCAGGGATTTTCTGGATGTGATGGGTTTCCACCCATCCTCTAGTTTTTCTTATTCCAAAAACTATATAATTATAATCATTATATAATTATAAAAAAAGTGATAAACTCCCTAAAAATAATATTAATGTTCAAACCTCAATGGTTCTCTCAAATATTTCATTTTTCATCCAAATATGTAATAAAACATGATTAAATAACAAATTAATATCTACAAAAATACCCTTAGTCTCCATAAAATTTCAAAATAAAAATCCAAAATATGAGGTTTCTATCATACATGACTTATAATAAACCAAAAAAATTATAAACCCATGATGAGAACCACGTGTCTTAAGAAAACATCATAATCTCTAATGTCATATAATCTTTTATATGATAAAAATATATAATCAAAAAACATAAACATTCAGATCCATTGTAAAAAATGTAGTGTGTATTATTTTTAAAAAGATAACTAAAAATACACAGTAAAATTTACAATAGTGGAAAAAATATGGTCTAGGATTTTGAAAATGTGACAAAACTATGAAATTTATTAAATTTTTACAGAAAATCATAATTATATAATAAATAATTATCAATATGTTCACTAACTCTTTAAATTAATCCATCCATGTTGGATCATTTTTAATACTTGTTAAAAATATGGTAAGAATTGGGATGAGTATAAAACATCAAAGAATGTGGTTTTATTAGAAAGGAAAAATATATTGATAATTATGTTGGAAATAGTTAAAATCAGACACAAAATATTTTTTAATATATATACATTATCAAAAATATTTTCATTGGTTTTTATGAAAAATACATTTCAAAACCTTTAATAAATGAATATAATTTTGAAAACCATTCAATGATACCATCGAAAAAATTCATATATTTCACTATAATATCATTTTTAAAATAGTTATACATTTAAGGATAAAAATTTTACATAGAATATCATTATAAAAATATTTTCCACTAGAAGTATCTCTAGTATGAAAACGTCTCGTTAGGGTTATGGGTTCAATCCCAATTCATCATCCCCACATTTGATACCAAAGTGATTAATCTTAAGAAAATAATTTTAGAATATATTCATTTCTTGTTAATAACCAATTAAAACCCCTTAAAAATATAAAATATATTATTTTTCATAGTAGAAAATAATTCCATAACATTTCTATTTGGAAAAAATATTTAAGGGTAAAACCATTTTTATAATAGAATTAACTTCCTTTAAAAGGCATCAACACAAAAAAATTTATATTAAAAAAATGATTTATTAAATTGAATAATATTATAAAAATGGTAATAGATTATATCAATACCAAATATCAAGAATAAAAAATAAAATATTTTACTTGAAAATATATAATTCTCTTATAAAAATAATACATCCATAATAGTCCCCTTATCTTGAGTCTGAATCATCACATACATTTTTTATATTCCAAAATAATAATAATATGTTAATTATTTACATTATTAATATACCTTTTCAAATTTATTATCCCGTTTATATTACTTTTTACCATGTTATACTAACTACTAAACTATTTTTTAACATGTCAAACATTATGTTGTTATTCAGTATTTTAGTTGCAAAGGACATTGGTATGATGACTATATTCAATGTGGTAAATATTACATCAACTACATAATAATATTCTTGTTAGAATAATAATTGTGATACATCAATTTTACTTACTAATTTAACCATTAAATATGTTTATCAAAAATGACCTATGTTAAAATTATAGAGACAGTAGGCAAAACATAAGTGTGAGTAACGTTTTCATTATTCAATGATTAGTATGAAAAGATAGTTATTAATATTTTATATTCATATATTTATAATAATAA
Source organism: Viscum album (assembly GCA_963277665.1). Lineage (NCBI taxonomy): Eukaryota > Viridiplantae > Streptophyta > Magnoliopsida > Santalales > Viscaceae > Viscum > Viscum album. The sequence continues at coordinate 1,310,406,654 of OY728126.1, read as the reverse complement.
AAATACTACCATATTAATAATTTACATATACATAGTTTTATCATTCATTTGATGTGTTGATGAAAAATGAATCACACTACATGGAGGTGATAATTCATATGCACGCTCGAACGACATAATCAATTTTTGGTCATAGAAAGGAACAAATGTAAATGATATATCATCATTTTATAATGATGAATATCTCATTAATATCTTATATAAACATTATTTATAATGTTATATCTAGATTTCTATAATCAGTGATGGAAAAAGAATTGCATCTATTCATGAGGTGGTATTCTGCTGTACACACTAACAATGAGTAATTTTCCTATTTTATGGAATGTGAAATGGATGTGGATAATCGAATTAACATAATAAAAAAAATTTATTTTGAAGATAATATATTTATTATTTGATATGATTTCATAATGATTTTGATGATTTTGATGTTAAAATAAAATATAAGAACTGATTCAAAACGATACAAATTCTTTGGACAATCACGTTTGATTAACCCCATAACACCTCGAAAGAAAATGTCTTTTTAAAATAATGGCTCAAGTTTTTAGGTAGGGATTATTTGAAGTTGTCAGATAATATATTGGAAAAAATGGTTCTCAATTGTAATTAAATGAGATGAAAAGATTCCATTTTATAAGAGACTTGATGGACACTCATGGAAGTTCTCAAAATACTAATGTAAAAAAAATTAATTATAAATTAAAAAAGTCTATGAAAATAATATATAATATAAGATGATGTGGGGTCTGAATATATTAATAAAATACAATATATATATATGTATTGAAAAAATTTATTCTCTTATCATTTTGATTTACCCTTATTTAACCCCTTTAACTCATAGAGTTATAACATGAATTTATACTATTTAATGGATAATATTTTTTCATTAAATAAAAAATGAATCCTAAGTGTATCATTGATGAAATTTTCAAAATTATCCAAATCAGTTTCTTGTGTTTAATATTTATAGTAATTTTATTTTTTTTATAAAATATAATTTGTTGTAACATAATAATAAGGTTATTTTTTACACTATTAATTACTGAAAATTTCAATATTATCAAAGAAAAAATAAAACAAAAAAATTTGTTGATATATAATAAATATATCAAAATTACATAAAATATTTTATATGATGATGATTATAAGAAATTAAATTTATTTTAATTTTTATAATATCTTTTATTTTATTCTTCCTTTAATGGAAAAATTACACATAAGTTTTTTGTCGCCATTTATGGTAATTATTTTATCCCCGAAATTTATAAATAAGTTAACATTATTTAAATAAATCATTCAAATTAATAATTACTATTTATCGTTTAATATTTCATCAAAATTATCCTATATTAAAAATTATATAATTATTAAAAAATTGATTTCACCATCCTTAACAATTATTTAAATAAAATATTATAAATGTCATCATCTCATTCTATAGATTTAAAATGGTTATAATTTTTATTTTTCAGTTATTATGGTTGAATATAACACATCAAATAAAATTAAGTAAAGTGTTAGGGTACTCTTTTATTCTTCTTCATTTGATTTTTAACATAATTAGTGTCATAACAATAATTACTAAGGTTATGAATCATGTTGGTGAAAAATAAATTGGAAAATTTTACTAAAATTTAGCCTATAACATTTAGAATGTGGAATAGATTTTTTGAATTTATAATCATATATTTTTTACAACTTAAATTAAAATTAGTATGGTAAAATGCATATAAAAACTGTATTTCATAAAACTGCCCTTTTTAAACAGAAAATTCTTCTATACTAAATTCAATAATAAAGAATTTATAAAATAATATCTTTATTTTATATTAAAATGAACTAATGAGAATTTAGTAACAATATTGAACATGATTTTTTATTTTAAATATATAAAAATATATTTTGTAACAAAAATTGTCATTTACCACTATTTATTGGAAAAAAAATTTCTAAAATTATAAAAAAATAAATTAAATTAAATTTTAATATTATTATTAAAATAATATTATAATTTTTTAAAATAATATATTTAAAAATGTGAAAATTTATTTTTAAAACAACTATGCCACAAAAAGGAGTCCAGACTACCATTAGAAAACATACAGATCGTTATGAGTAAAAGTGGATATATTTTTTTTATATATTATAGAAAATATATATGATGAATGTTAAAAAATATATTTAATCTTTAATTTATGTATTCAATTAATATTATCTAATGATATTGAACTATATAAAACACACTTATGCATATTTAAAATATTTTTGAGAAAAAATATTCTTTTATTTTAAAAGATTTTTAATTTTCATTTATAGATATTTTTTCCACATAATAATTAATTATATACACATTATTAAACCATATTTTAAAAATTAAGTTAATCATTTTCATTCCCTCTTTAATAATGGTTTGGTTATAAGGGTGAAATTTAAATATTATTAATTTTTTGTTTTTTAAGCACGATGTGGCAGATCATGTATGAAATAGAATATATTTTTTCCTTCATAAAATCATAATATGTTAAATAATTCCACCATTAAAAAATTGTTTCCTAATAATTTAAAATCATGATAGGTATCCAGGGTCTGACTATTCAAATTAACATCATTGGAATCCCAAATCAATACATGGGTGAGAAAACGTCCATTTTAAAAAAGATAATGGAATGTACGAATGTCAATTGAGGTAACACATAAGGGGGTTCTATATTAGAAAACATAGAAAAGGAATATAAAACATACTATCATATTCTAATGGGTTGAGATGGAGGAAATGTTCATTATAAAGTTAACAAACATAAAACCATAATTTTTTATGGATTAAAAGGCCATTGATTTCTCAGTATGAAAAGTAAATGGAAAACATTTTAGTTTTATGATATTTTTCATAGAGGTAAGGAATTATTTAACTACCTAGATGATGATAATAATATAATATACCTCAATGAAAAGTAGTGTTTAATCCTTTAATAAAATTTTCACTAGAATCAAATATTTATTCTAAAAATTGTATTTATGTTTATTTTTCCATGCGTCGGTCATTATAATCAAGTTATAAGGATTAATAAATTCAAACAAGAATTACTATTTATTCCCCCTAATTTTAAACAGTAACAAAAATAGAAATGGTTACGATAAGTTAAGATAATCCCCCAATAAATTAATCCATCATATGATTAAACATTTTTGTAATATCCAAAATTCAATAAAAATTACCAAAGATCAAAAAATATCATTCAAAAAAAACACTAATTATAATTAAAAAAATATTAATTAATAAAAAATAAAAAATAATAATATTCTTTTTATAACATAGTCTTCCATTTTATATTTTAATAATTATAAAAAATTTATATAAATCACTATTAATTGTTCATACCAAAATGAAATTTCCCTAATAACATAATATATAATATATAATATCCATTTCCATAAATAATGTGAATCATCATAAATACTAAATAAAATGAAATATATTTCCAAAATATAATTCAACATTCATTCATCAAATAAAGTGACCTCATATTTTGTTTACAATGATAATATAGGGCTCCAAAATGGTGAATGTCTTCCAAAATAACATTAATAAATTAATCACAAATTAATTTTACAATATAATAGATATAACTATGATAAAAAATATGTTACAAAAATGAACTTATCCTTTATTTTTTATATACTTAAAATAATATAAACAATTTAATTCTAAATACCACACCATATATCCTACTGGTAAAAAGATAACCCATGTCGCCATTCGTTTGTGGGTTCGATTCCCACAAAATTTTCATGCTTGATGGGATGTCACCCATCCATAGAGTTGTCCTTTTCCAAACACTATATTATTATAATTCTTATCAAATTATATAATTTTGATAAACCTATTAAAAGTAACATTAATTTGGATCTTCGTCAATTCTTATTTCACACATTTCCTTTTACATCCTTAGATATAATTGATTACAATAACCTCAAAAAATTATCTCTCCAAAAATAACATTACTCATCATAGAATTTAATTACTCAAATCAGATAAAGTGGTTTCTAAGACACTTAACTTATGATCAACCAGAAAATTATAAACCAAATATGATATCCCTAAATATTTGGAAACCACCATAATATACAATGTTATCTTACCAATACTTGAATAAAAAATCCAAAATCATGAGACATGTGCTTATAGATCCGATAGAAAATATTTGATGTATATTTTTTTATAATGGATGAATAAAAAATACACATACCATAAAAAAACTATGAATAATTTATGATCTAGGTTCTAGAGTGATGGAAAATAAAATTCAATTAATCATATATTTAAAAAATTATAAAATAACTAATTTTTTTACATGAGATAACTTTTTTTATTAATCCATCAACCATAGAACATAAAAATTTCTTTGGTTAAGTACTTTAAAAGATGATATGAGTATAAAAAATCCATGAAAGTGTTATTAAAACATAAGAAAAATAATAGGAAAATCCTTTTTAAAACAATTATATATAATAAAATATATTTGATGTAATATATAAATTTTTAGAAAAATAATATATTCTTTCTTTGAAAAAAACTTTAAGAAAAATTAAAAAATACATATCATTTTGAAAACCATTCAGATATACCCTATAAAGATAGCTTTATTTACCTTGAATTTCATTTAAAAATAATAAAAAATTTATGGATTAAAATTATGTTTATCCAATCCAAATAAACCATTTCGGCCAATATTTGTATAAATTATTGGACATTTTCATGTTGAGTTTGTGGGCCCTCTCCATATTCCTCATCATCGCATTTGATTCCCATGTTTCAAATTTTACAAAAAAAAATCAAAATATCTTCATGTTTCATTATTAACCCATTAATAATAATATATAAATTATATTCATGGAATAAAATAATTTAAAAACATTTATGTCTTAAAAAAATTTAATTTTTAGATAAAATCCATTGGTTATTTAATTAATTGCTTATATATAAAATAAATGGACATAAAATATATTAAATTAATAGGAAATATTATATTATAATAAATAATAATTCAATAAAAATTATATATTATTTTATTATCAAATGTTATTAATGAAAATAATCATATTTTACAAGAAAATATATAGTTCTCATATAAAAATAATACATTCAAAATAACCCCCTTATCTTCAGTCTCACCTGTCTCATAAATTCATTATATTACTGTATAATAAATATCATTTATTTATTCCATTTAATTTTAAGTTATTATATTTTATTATTCATCTTATATCTCTTATAAAAATGTTATAACAACTACTAAATTTATAATGTTCACATCTGATGTTTTTACAATCTTCTATATATGAGCCCTAGATGACTTCAGTATGCTATATATAGTCAAATTGTCCATTACTAAATTATATCAAGAATATTATTGATGAGGAAATTATTATTAAAAATAAATTTTAATTTTAAATCCATCAATTAATTATGCTTATTAAAAATGATCTATGTTGTAATACGTAGGCATGAATAACATTTCAGTATTTTAGTGATCATTACTTAAAAACATAAGATTATATTATTATTAAATAATAATAAAAATATAATTAATATCATATTAATCTTTTATATATACTTATATATGTTATTCATGTGATTTTGTGATGAAAAAAGAATCACATATCTTTGTGCAGGTGATAATTCACACATACGCCCAAATGTTGTTTTCATTTTACATTTCACAAAAGGTAAAAATATAAATTATATATTAAATTTTAAAAATTATATATATATAGTGAATATAATATATAAATAGTAAATATATAATTATAAATATTATTTATAGGCGGTGATGAAAAATGAATTAAATCGGCTCACCAAGAGGTTATTCGTTGTACACCCTGAAAATGAATTATTTTCCCATTTATACAAAGTCGATATGGATATGAATCGTGAAACTAAATTAATAATATCTAATTTTTCATATTATAATTGAGTAATTTTTTTCATTTTTTATTAATACTTTAATGATGATGAAGAATTAATTGAATAGGAACAATTGGTTTGAATTGATACATCTTCAATGGACAATCTCCATTGATTAACACCATAATACTTCTAAAGAGAGTGATATTCCAAAATAATCCCTCTATTTTGTGGGGATTGATTCTTGGATGGTATTTGGGAATATATATGGTTGAACAAAAAGGATTTAATCTATAAATACAAGAGATATATAAGTTCCCTTTTATAATAGTGGGCATGGGTACTATTGAAGGTTCTCAAAATATTAAATTAATATAAATTTATTTTCCCTTAAAAATGGATCAAAAATATTAATTAATAAGAAAATATTATTTTAGGTCTACATAAACTCATCACATAGAATTTATATATTATTTATAAAAAAATTATACATTTATATTTTTGTCTTAACCATTATTCAACATCTTTATCTCTCACTAGGCCGACATGGGTTTTTACTTTTTAAGGCTTAATATTGTTTCAATAAAATAGAAAAATAAAAAATTATGTATTATTCATTAAACTTTAAACCATATCAAAATACTTTGGAGGAATTTTTTTTAATAATTATAAATAATTTTTATAATAAAATTTATTTTTAATTATATTAATTTCATTTTTGACAGAATTCCTTTAATTGACTTTTAAAATTATCCAAGAAACATAATTACATCAAAATAATATAATAATAAATCCCTAATATATTAAGGTAATATATATAAGTTTTTATGAAATTAATTATCTCAAATCCTCTTCATTATTGTATATATATTATCATGGAGTTTATTTTATCATTAATTGATTAATTACTACATCATAATTATGTTATCATTTTTGGGAAATATTTCATCAAAAAAATTAAAAATAAATTACCAGGATTTTGATAAATAATTTATATTTACAGTCAAATACATATTCAAAATAACCCAATATTAAAAATGATAAATTTATTAAACACATGGATAGAAATATTTTACACTTCATTAATTAAAATTTTATAAATCTAATACTCTCTTCAAAGAGGATTTAAAAATTTCATTTTTCAATAATTTTATACAAATGGTCAAATAAAAATCATAAAATATGTTTTCCCTTGTGATAGAGTCATTTTCTAATACATATCATTTTATTTGTGTCTTAAATTATCGAAATTCCCCATTATCATGGTAACAAAAATCATCAAGGATATTATTCATATTGTTAAAAAATTAATGTTCCATATTTAATAAATTTAGAAAATATGATAAAAAATATTGACTCCATTTTTCAAAATTCATGTTCTGTATTTTGCGCATTTATATTAAATTTACCTGTAAAACCAAATGAAAAAAAATATTTCTCAAAATTTCCTTTCTAAAAAGTAAAATATTTTGTACAAAATTTATGAATGAAATCAATTTTCAAACCATAATTGTATTATTTTCTATCAAATTGAAGAAATTAAATCTTAAAAATAACCTAAAACAAAATTTTTTATTTAATAAAATGTAATAAAAAAATTTTTTAAAAAAAAAATCGACACTTTTCGATATTCAATGAAAAATCAAAATTATTAGAAAATTTTAAAAATTTAAACCAATAATATTTTGACAATATCATTTCAAAAATTAAGTTAAATTTTTGATAATTTAATTGATAAATGTTTTAGAATTTATTTTTGAAACCACAACAACATCAAAAGATTGAAAGATTGACATTAGAAAATAATGTTTTTATACATAAAATTGGATATATTTTTATATAATGTATAAAAAAACATAAGATGAATATCAAAAATTATATATAATATATTACATAAGGATTTAATTATTACAATCCAACAAGTTTTATGGGTATCAAACACACAAGTGTGCATTTAATATTTTTTTCTGAAATATATTTCCTTTTATTTTCAAAAGGGTTTTATTTTCTTTTATAATGAATCCTCCACAAGGTAATTCATTATATATAGATGTTTGAGCCATATATTGATATTTAACAGAATCATTTTCATACCTAAAATTTAAATGAATTTACTGTAATAGAAAAATTTAAATAATAGTATTTATATTTTTCATTTAATCTTGATATGTCATATTATATAAATTATTGAATATAGTGTTACATTCATAAAATCTCTTCAGTTTAAACATGGAATACCATCCATTAAATAAATGATAATCTAATTTCTATGTATATATGACTACCCCCTTGAGAAGGGACATGATTTATTTTTTATTACCATATCACAAGGATTTTATATGTTAGTTTATTTGATAAAATAATATGATATTTATGACTATATGATCATTATTAAAATATAGTATAACACTTGAATTCTTGAAAACATGATCATTAATAAATGAAACATCACACATGCATATATATGACCTACCATCTCCATGATTGTAAAGTAGTTAACTCTTTGTAACTATATTTCAAGGATGTTTTTAAAATTGTTATTTGTTTATAAAAATGAAAAATTCATCATGATTAACAATTTTAATATTATTATATAATAACCTCTTTGAAAATTTTCATATTACCACTGAAATATTAGAAATATGAGATGTTTATCCTTAAAACATTTGGAGTAAAATTAATTTCTTCTATAATTAAATGTGACAAGATGAAAATAAAAATAAAATTATTAATCAACCTGAAAAGGATAATTAAACAACTAAATAATTTTTGTAAGATTAATATTTAGGATGATAGTAAACTCATGTGATGATTCATGGTCGAGGAAAGTGTTTTCTTCTCAAACCATACTTCTTTTTCAATCACGCTCTTTCGTAAATCATATTTTCTATATGATGTATATATAATCACGCTTTTTTAAAATATGTCGTTGATTATTTATACCTCATGGTATTTTATTTTACTATTCACATACATCATCTATGAGGGATTATAATTTCTATTATAAATAAGATTTAACGCTTTGTGCTTCAATCTCAGTTAATTCAAGATGGTTCATGAATGAACCTTTAAATTAGGTAATAATTTAATAATTTTCTAATATAACCCTTTAATTTTCTTATTCTATGGTTATTCATTTTTTTCATGTAATAATACAATTTTTATCTTCTTTTAACTTAATATGATTGAAAATATATTTTTTAATCTAGCATACTTCACTAACCTCTTCTATAGAAAATATTTTCTTTCAAAATCTATTCTTACAAATAAAATTTTCAGAATACAATTTACTATGATTTTTATAGAATTTTTTACCTAAAATATGAATTTAAAAAATGTTTCAAAAAAATATTCTAATTTTTTTACAATATTTTTAAAATTTAATGTGTTTATAAAAATGTGTTATTGATCAATTTTTTAAATAAAATCACTAATACCAAAATTTTTCTGAATCGTCAATATTAATTTTATCGAAAATTTATTTATATGATTATATGGATATATTAAATTAAAATTATTTCCAAAGTTACTTGGAAATTTAGTTTTTAAATTGTGTGTTTCTAATTTAAAACATTTTATTCTTAAAGATATGTTTTTACTATTTTTTAAATTATTTATATACAGTAATTTCAATTAACATTAATATTATAGACTAAATAAAAAATATATTTACATTTCTATTAAATATATACTTTTCCCATTACCCTTTCCATTAATGTGGTAATAAATGATCTTTTATCATTTTTAAAATATCTTTATTATTAAATTTCATTTTCATTATGAAACAAAGTAATATTATGTAACCCATTATTTTACATCGGTAATTTTTATATTATTCGATATGATTGGTTTATTTATTTAGTACACATATATGTTTATAGGAAATGAATATAATAGGTTTCCCTAGAATTATATAGGCCTATAATGCAATGGGTGGTGTTTTATTCTCATGAGACATCATATGTAGAATAAGGGAGGAAAATTAATCCATTATGGAGATCATTCCACCTTGTGATGTTTAATATGTAGTTATAATTCACTTATATATATTTCAAATATTCTATTACTTATAAATATACAATAATCACATGACCTTATTATAACATGATCTTATTGTTATGATTCAATGAGATTAGACATATACAATCTAATCTATGATATTATGTAACTCCTTTGAATCACATTTTATTTTTCCTAATCGTGTTAATATTTATTCTGGGCTTTTTAGCTCACCTCTTCGGCCTATGTGTTCCCAAGGTTTTCAATGTAGTATTAGGATCTATTTTGGATTTAGAAGCTAATTTTTGAGAATAAAAATACAACAATAATCCAGATTCAATTTTATGTATTATGGACCTAGTTATAAGGCCCCCACCTTAAACATTACAGAATCATGGGTTAGGTAAAGAATTTACATTGAATATCTTTTTAGTTTTTGAGAAATTGATAATTATTCCACAACAATAACATATCAAAAACATATAAATAGAATGTGGACACTACAAACATTATATGTTTCTTCCATAACATAAAAACATTTAAAAAAACATGGTTTCATTTTTTTAATCATCATAACTTTTCTGTGATTCCATCATTGACACTATTCTCCCTTAAATCCTATGAAGACATTTAATAACATGGGATTATCACAAAAATATCAGTAATGGAGACAAAATTAAATAAAAATTCATTAGTGTACTTAAAAACTAAAAAACCATTATGTTTTCTTTGAGTGTATCAAAGAAAATATTTTCACATGAATAACACCCATACTTTTTTCTCAATGAAAATAACTAAAACCAATAGCAATAAAATAAAACACTTTTAGATCACCTAGATAATCACATTCATAGAACCCTTTAAAAATCATCCAATTGGAATAACCATACCTTTTAATTTCAAATTGGAGATCTATAATGGGGATCACCCTTTGTATAAGCTATATCGGGCTCACCTATGAGCTATAATGGGGCTCAAACCATCATATAAGCTATTTTGGGATCACCGATGAGCCATAATGGGGATATAAAATTCATATATGATATATAGGGATCACATGTGAGAAATAATGGGGCGCATCCTATATTTTAATCTATATTGGACTAACACATTTCATATAATTCTCATGTACCATTTCATAGAAAAAACATGTTCATCACAAAACCCCTTTTTGACTGATTTTTCTAATCGTATATGAAAAAAATACCTTATAAAAATAACATTTTCATTTAAGAACCCATTTTTAATACCATGATGCCCAAATAATGGGATAAAGGATTTATATTCTTTTTAAAAGACATTATAGCTTATAGAAGAATCCAAATATCAAATAATGGTTAAAGTGGAAGAGAATTCATTGTTTTATATATGTTAAAAAACATTCCTTTTGACATTTTGTAAATAAATCAAAATTATTCATATTAAAATATTCTTTTTTGAAAACATTGAATGAAATTCATGAGTGTAATAAATTTTCTTGTATATTCTTTTTATAACAATATAAATAAATATGAAAATTAATATATGGAAGATAATATTTATTAATTAAATCATTAAATGGTGCAAATGTCTCATACAACATGGATAATTTTTATATTAATCACCATGATTATGTAAGTAACATTAGTATTGATAAAATATGTTAATGAAGTATCATTGTAGTTTTGTATACTCCTTATAAAAGAATAAAGGTGCATATTATCAAAGAATACCTCAATTGAAGGAGATTGAGATGAAGTCACTTACCTTAAGTCTCACTTGTCTCATCCGTACTTTAAATTCATTAATAATAAACATAGATTAATTTTTATATTCTTTCTAAAAATTTTAAATTTAAATATTAATTTTATATCACTTATTACCATGTTATAACAATTAGTTAATTATTTGAGTTCCTATCTAATGGTTTGTCAATGTTAGGTATTTGAGTCAAAAATGAACTTATTTTGATGGAAATTAAATATGTATTCATCTTTCCAATATCTTTAGAATGTAATTAATTATTTATATATCATATATATCCAGTATATATGTATTTATAATATTCTATAACATTTGGATATAATAAATGAAATGCACCGTCCATGGACACGGTAGGTCGTACGTACTCATGAATGCTATGTTCATTTCATTGTAATATTAAAGGAATAAAAAATAGAAGATACATAGGTATATAATAATGAAATTGTAATATATAAGTGATGTAATGTAACATACATCACTGGTCCATTCCTTTGCGAAAAGTAGGTCTATGAGGTGTTTTGGGAGGTCCAGGTGGCATATCCCCAGCAGTTTTCCATTAGTGAACGGTTCCAATTAGTGAACAGTTCCAACAGTAGACTGGTGTGAATAGTACATCGGTAACTATCTAAGAATAGTTCCATCAATGAACAGTTCCAAAGGTAGACAATTGTAAACAGTGCCTCGGTAACCTTTTGTGAACTGTCTCATCAGTGACTTTCTGTGAATAGTGTCATCGGTTACCTTATGTGAACAATGCAATGGTGACCTTATGTGAACAGTGACATCAATAACCTTTTATGAATAGTTTCATTAGTGACATTTCTTGAATAGTGTCATCGGTAACCTTATATGAACAGTGAAATGGTGACCTTATGTGAAAAGTGCCATCGGCGACCTTATGTCAACAGTGTCATAGGTGACCTTATATGAACAGTGTAATTGATAACCTTATGTGAACAGTGCAACAGTGACCTTATGTGAGAAGTGACATCACTGAACTTATGTGAACAACGTCATCAGTGAACTTCTGTGAACAATTTCATCGGTTACCTTATGTGAACAGTGCATCACTGACCTTATGTGAACAGTGACATCAGTGACCTTATGTGAATAGTTTCATCAGTGACCTTCTGTGAACAGTGTCATCAGTAACATTATGTGAACAGTCCAACGATGAGGTTCCAACTGTGAGGTTCCATCAGTGAAGTCTATATCCTTTGCCAAATTTTTTATTCATGAACATTCTTTCCAGAATGGTGAGGTTTCATCAGTGACCTCTATTTCCTTTTCCAAATTTTGAGATTGTGAACAGTTCTTATAGAACGGTGAGGTCCATCAGTATCCTCTATTTCTTTTGTGAAATTTTGAGTTTGTGAACAGTGTTCCCAGAATGGTGAGGTCCATCCGTAACTTATATTTCCTTTTCCAAATTTTGATTTCGTGATCAGTGATTCCAGAACAATGTGGTCAGTCGGTAACCACTGTTTCCTTTTCCAAATTTCGAGTTCCGGAACAGTGCTTCCAAATTACTACAGTTCGCTCCTTTGACATTTCCCAGGATGTAAAATTCATTTAAATCTTCATTATAAGGACTCTAAGGCCGATTAAAAGGTCATAACTTATATATTAATTTCTACTAAGGCTTAAGAATTTTTTTACATGGTCAAACTGCATGGTTTAATGTGATCTGCTTTTAATGGAAAATTCATCATATCTTAAACAATATCTCCATTAAATATTCTAAAAGGATAATATATCTTCCTCCCTAGTTCTTCCTACATATTCTCGGGTGTGAGATGCTCGAACATCCCATTCCTTTCCATAGGAGTTTTGAACTCAAACTTTCCTCCTAGGATTTTTTCTACACTATTTTGATGCAACCAAGCAATATTGATCAGTCTTCGATATAAGGTACGTTATATTTTCATTCTTTTGGGTTCATCTATTCATGTTTCCACTCACCCTTTATATAATGTTATCTCCTTGTTCCTAATAGACTTTCCTTGGGTGTTGACCGCTGTGGGGGTGTCTCTGCATCCTCGGCTAGATACAGCTGTCACATGGGAGGAGATCATAACATGTTTTCTGGCTCTTTCTTGTATATAGAATGTCATGAAATGTTTGAGGTAGTGGATTAATTTCTTCTATTTTGTATTATGTTCAACTGTAGAGTTATCATGTTTTATCCCACTGGTTCATAATGCAAATGCATAATAATTATTTAAACCAAATAAATAAATTGATATCGATCATATGTTATTGCCTCTTGTTTTCTTGATTGTGTGATATCTATGATTCTTTTATTATCTTTTCTTTCATGATAGAAATTGGTAAAGAACCTAAAGTTTTAATTATTTGATAATTTTATTCTAATGGTAAAAGGCATGTAAATAAATCTTGTTCCTCTTGTTGTAATTTTATGTTAATCAAAAAATTGCAATAAGCATATTTAATTATTTGTGTTAGCATACTGATTAGGTTTTCTGAATTTTGAACCTACGAAAAAATAAATTGGCCAATCCAAGATGGATTAAAGAACTGTTAGTTTGATAAAATAAAATTATTTTTAGGGTTCTGAATTACCCACTTGCTTGTTTAAGTCCAAGGGCCCAATTGGTATGATGGTTGTTTTCATATTTCTTGTGTTGTAATGTGAGCCTTGAAGGCTATTGTGATATGTGGGGGCAGGGAGGCCGATTTTTTGTGGTAGAAGATGATTCCTAGAGTGGCGAGATGCATCAGTTTATGCTTGTGGGTGTCGAGGGGGAACCAAGGATGATGGAATGGGATGGATGTGAATGTTAGGATGCTTGATGTTTCTTTGATTAGATATGTTCTTTACTTTACCCACTACTCAAGGAAGCTGGTCTTTCTTACCCATCTTCTGAAAGGGGTGAAGAAATACGGGGTGTGCCACGTGCTTTCCGTATCTACCTTCTCAAGGGAGGATGGGTCTATTCTCTTTCTATATGCAGCAAAGACTTGACGGGTAGTTCATCTACTCCCCATGTTGAGACCCCCCTTGTTTAGTATTATATAATGTTTTTCTAGAATTCCTCAGAATATGGGAAAGTAATACTGTAAATAAATAATTGAATAATTTATGTCATCCCAAGGGGTTAGAGATTAGTGTAACCAAATGATGAGCTTACAATTTGAAAGGGACAGTATACTTTGGGTGTTCTGTTAATGAAATATAATGTGAAAATTTTAATTGTTAATTAATTTTTAATGAATTAACTAACATAAAGTGGAACTGAAAAAATTTAATGAAGAAATGTAATTAAGATCTTTAAATGGTTGTGTACTTATAGGACACCTACTCATAGATGTGGCAGCCAGGAGTCTGAGAGACGTTAGTTTCAGTTGAGTCAATGACTAGGTTATTCACATAGTGTGGTTGTGATATATAGTATATATTGTAATTTTTCTATTTCTATATGCTACTCCACTCCTTCATTTAGGGAAAATGAGACACCATAGATCTTGATCCCTGGGGGGTGTTTTCCCCAACATTCCAGTGGGAAGATGGATGGCTGACTACCCCCTTTGGCCCCACTCACTTCTCTTGGTAGTTGCATGTGTTTGTAGGAACAGTGGTTAGTTGTCCCCATATATATGTGTAGAAGGTTGTAATGGATTGTGGTTATTCACACACATATATATTCTGGATATAGTATCCTATGGACTACTATAGGTGTAACATGTATAGGTTGTGATGGCTTGAGGATCCTTACTCAGTGTATTGGTTGAAATGGATTGAGGTATAATACCAGACATATGATATATATTATGTGAGTTGTAGTTGCTCCCAGAAGCTACCTGGTTACATTCTTGTGTGGACCTGTGGTTTTGGTTGCCAAAGGTGCATGCTGTGGGGTTTCACCCAGGTGTCCATGGGCAAGCCTTTTCGGAGAGATATTCTTAGGATGTGCGACGTTGGGGCAAAGAAAAAAAACCAGCGTGGAAGTAGTGTTGGGGTACCATTGACATTCATTATTATATTATATACTCTTATATGTGTTACTTGGGTAGAGTAGCTATGCCGAGGCTGGGAACTTATTATAACTATTTAGGTGACGAGTTAGTTTCACATGTTGTTCATTTTCATTTATCATACATTCTTTACTTTAGCACGAGAGGATATGGGGAGGATACTACTAAGTATACTGTCATACTCATCCTATGTATATATAAACTATTTTTCGGGTCACTTGGAGTAGGTTGGAGATCAGGCTGGTTAATACTAGCTTGGGGTTACAAGGGTTGTTTGGGCTTCATAGTCACTGTTTTTTTTTACTTTCTTTTGGGTACATGCAATTTTCCCCTTCCAGTTGTAGTTGTTTTGCATGAAATTACATATGTTCACTTGGGTTTTCATTTATATTTCAGTCTTAGTTGATTCGTTTGGTGTCTATCTTATCTCTCTCTCTCTCTTTCTCATGTGTTCCCATATAGGGTAATGCCTCCCATCAGTGTGTTTATTATACCCTCGGTGCTAGTGACCAACCCAGGGCCTACTAGAGGTAGGAATTGGGGTCATTATCTCACTTCTCGCATTGCCAGCCCCAGATGGGTACACCTTTTGGGGAGGGGGTCATGATAGAGAGGTATTTGAGGCAGGTTGAGGGATAGGATGGAGTTTGGAGTTAGGAACAAGTGAGGTTGCATGGGTTGGTAGGGAAACATTGCCAGTCATGTTTTTCAAGTGATGTAAACACTGGAGACCGGCTGAGACATAGGCATTTTGGCCCCTTATGATCTAATGTACGGAATGTTAAGTTTACAATGGCTACTAAATGTGGTGATACTAGTTTCAGGGTAGATACCTAAGAAATGATCATGAAACATTCTTATTTCTGTCTGTGTTTGAATGGGTAGACCATAGGATTGGTTAACCTAAAATTAATAAATGAAAACAATTAATTAATTAATGTTGAGTCTTCCATATTCTAGGTTTAGGAGGTCTAACTGTTTATTATTTTACTAGTTTGGTAGCAGGTCGACGTCCTCATCAGGATCACATATAAGACATCTAGTACGTTGTGCCAGTAGATCACCACAGGGTAGAGGTTGATGAGGACTACACATGGAGGAGGACACTTCGTGAGATTCAGCGCCAGAGTCTAAAAAATAATGAGGGCTCCATTTCAAATGCATCCATGGAATACTGGCTGGAGGATGTCGAGATAGGCACTAGTTTGATCCGTGCTCTTAAGGAGAACTAGGTTTCCTTAGTTATGATGATGTTTCGTGGAGCATCGAGGCAATGGTGGTTCTTCTTCCTTAGGGATCATGAGGATTCATCGATCTCATGGGTGGAGTATTGAGATAAGTTTAGAGATGAGTTAATTTTTTCGAATGTGAAGTCGTCCAGTCACCAAGATATTCTTACCCTTTGATAGGGGAGCTCTAGTGTGCAAGAGTTAGGAATCTGTTTTTGGAACCTTTTATGATATTCTTCAAACCTATAGACAGATGAGGAGGCAAGGGCCATGCATTTCAAGGAGGCTCTGCATCCAGAGAACCAGCACTAGGTCACCCCATTTATGTTGCAGACATATCATGAGGTGCTGGTAAAGGAAAAGGTCGTCGAGAGTACTTTATCCAGAATTGGATGGTCACGAGAAGGGAGTTTTCATGATTACTCATGAAGTTGAGTTATGGTTCAGGGTTCCCAGTTTTCAGGGTATAAGAGTTTCTGTTCAGCCTCGGGTAGGTCCCAACCCTCTGCATCTCATTTCACCGGAGGTAGAGAATCTCAGGCCAATGCCAAGGGATCATGAGCATGTTTTTATTATGGTGGTCAAGGTCATTAGTAGTGAGAGTGATTGACCTTTCAGAGTAGTCATCATTCAGCTGGTGTTCTGCTCTATGTTCCTCTGTTGAGGTAGTTCCAACAGAGGCAGCAGCAGCAGGTTGCACCAGCATGAGATCAGTAGAGGGTATATGGGGCAGGCATATGACAGCCCCGTGATGCTCTCCATCTTTATAGAGGGATGTGCAGCTATGGAAGTGTTCATCATTAGGGTCACATAGGTCGTGGAGGAAGTTGTGGTTAGCTTCATGCTTTAGCGTTGTCCACACCAGGTGATCCAGACGCCGTTCAATGTACCCTTTTCATGTTTTCTACCTTGTAGTGTGCCTTTATTCATTTAGGATCGACACAGTCTTTCATGTCACATACCCTTTTCCATTCATTGGGACTTGATCTAGAGAGGCTTCTAGTGCCATTGGCATTTACTACGCCAGTTGGAGGTCGAGTTGACTTGTTGGAAGTATGTAGAGACCATGAGCTAGTGTTGGGGAAACACCACTCTTGGGGAGATTTCCTATGTTTACAAATACAACAATATGATGTCATCCTCAACATGGATTGACTGTATTTGGTGTAGGCTATCGTGGATTTCATCAGGAAGAAGGTCCTTTTCTTCGATGTTGATGGAGAGAAGATGGTTTTGTTGTCGAGCAAGATCCTCGTATGGGTCATAGGCGTTTTATGTCTTTATCATACATGATGGCTGAGATAATGTTTAGTTATTCATAGGTTCAGTAGCTGGTATTTCTTTAGGTCATATAAGAATACTCTAATGCCTTTCCAAAAGAGGTTGTAGCATTACCCCCTCGACGAGGGATCGAGGTTGGGATTGAGATACAACCAGGAGAGTCTCCTATCTCTATGTATCCATATAGGATGAAACCTTCTTAGTTATGAGAGATACATATATATCTTGATGTCATGTTATAGTGTGGTTTCGTTTTGGATGAGTGTGTCCCCATGGGGTGTAGCAGTTTTTTTTTGTGAAGAAGGTTGACGGAAGTTTGCGGTTGTGTGTCAATTATCGTCACATTAACAAAGTGACAGTAAATAATCTCTATACTCTTCCAAATATTGATGATTTATTTGATCAAATGAAGGGTGAAAGTTTGTTTTCAAAGATTGAGTTACAGTGAGGATATCATTAGATGCGTGTGAAAGATAAGGACATCCCAAATATTTCTTTTTATTGTTTTCATGGGAATAATGAGTTCTTTTTAATATCTTTAGACATGAAAAATGATCCAGCTATGTTCATGGAATTAATGAAAGTTTTGTTCTATGAGTTCTTAGACATGTTTTTTGTGGTTTTCATCGATGAAATCCTTGTGTACTACACATTTTAAGAAGAGCATGCAGGTCATTTACACGCCATTTTGGGAGTTCTTCGTCAACATCAGTTGTGTCTTGGTCGGCCCCCAAGACTGTGTTAGAGGTGTGAAGTTTCCATGGTCTCGCAGGCTACTACAGGTGGTTCGTAGCTGGTTTCTCTCGAGTTGTGACTCCTCTAACAACTTTGACCAGGAAGGATCATGCATTCATATAGACTAATTAGTGTCAGGTAGATTTCAAGTATCTAAAGGAGAAGTTAGTAAGTGATTTAGTTCTTTGTCTTCTAGCAGAGGGAGTTGAGTTTGATATTTTCTATAATACTTCGCATCTGGGGTAAGGTTGTGTTCTGATGTAGTAGAGATCAATTGTTTCTTATAGGTCTCGGCAGTTACATCACAATGAACATAACTATGACACCCATGATCTTGAGTTGTCATCCATAGTTTTATCTCTAATGTTGTGGAGACATTACCTCATTTGTGAGCACTTTTGGGTTTTCACTGATCATAAGAGCCTGGGGTATGTTTTCTCCTAGCTTGACTTTAATTTACCACAGCATCGGTAGATGGAGGTCCTACAGGATTAAGATTTTGAAATATCATATACCCCTGGAAAGGGTAATGTTGTAGCAGATGTGCTTATCCGGATGACACGTAGGGATGTAGTGCGTGAATCTGGTGACACCTGAAGAGTAATGGAAGAACTCTTAGCATTACATCTGGATATGGGATAATTTAGAGGTAGAGGTTGTCTTTTAGAGATGACAGTGCAATCATCTCTGGGGTAGAAGGTGGAAGAGTCCCAATTTGGGGATCTAAAGGGGGAGGTCTAGATAGACCGAGTTGTTTGTGGCGAGACCTCGGATGGTTTGTCTGCGGATGAACACACCAAGTGTTGTATCATGGAATGATATTTGTTCCTTTGATGATGCACAAGAAGGTTATCAGATAGTTACATTATTATCATTTAGCAGTGCTTTCGGGTGTGAAAAATATATACAGAGGCTTGAGGATCCAGTTTTGGTGGCCTGGGCTGAAGCATGCAGTTTCGAAGTTTGTGTCTCGATGTTTTTTCTACTAGAAGTTGAAGGCCGAACATCGTGTTCTGGGTGGTATGCTTCGGCCATTAGATATTCCTCAGTGGAAGTGGGAAGACATCTAAATGGACTTTTCACTGGTTTAAATTTATCTCAAGGAGTACATGATTTTCTTTGGGTGTTAGTGGATCGTTTAACAAAATCAGCCCACTTCATAGTGATCAAGGAGTCAAGCTCCGTAGATGTTTTGTTAAGGAAGTATCTGGAAGAGGTGGTGAGACTTCATGGAGTCCCAAGGACGATAATTTCTGATCGAGATACTCTCATTAATTCAAGGTTGTGTATAGGTCTCCATCTTTATTTTGGTTCTCCTCTACCCCTTAGCATAGCTTTTCATCCTCAAACGGATGGTCAGACAGAGAAAACCATCCAGACTCTTGAAGAATTGATACGCTCTAGTGTTCTTGATTTTGGAGGTTCTTGGATGAGGCACTTACCTTAGTTGCAGTTCCCTTATAATAATAGTTTTCACTCCACCATTTGTATGGATCCATTTGAAGCCTTGTATGGTCGACTTTTTCATTCTCCATTGTTCTGGACTAGGGTAAGAGAGTTAGAAATTCTCATACTGGAACAAGTGAGGAATATAATTGATATGGTTCAGGTGATTTGTGAGAGGATGAAGGCAGCGTAGGATCGTTATAAATCATATTCTGACCAAACGAGGCAACCAATAGAGTTTGATTTTGGGGATCATGTGTTTATGAAGGTGACTCCCCATCGTGTGCAGTAATGGTTTGGTCGTGGGAGTACAATTTATCCTTAGTTAGTTGGGCCTTTCAAGTTGTTAGCTCATGTTGGAGCTATGGAATATCGAGTAGCACTTCCCCTATAGATGTGTCAGATACATGATTTTTTCTATGTATCACAGCTCCATCGTTATCTTCATTATGACTCTCATGTAATTAATTGGAGAGAGATCGATGTTGATGGTGATGGGACCTTTCAGGAGTGACCTGTGGAGATTCAAGACCGCAAAGATAAGGTGTTGCGTGGGCATTCAATATCCTTGGTTCGTGGCTTGTGGACACATAGTGGAATAGAGAATAGTACCTAGGAATGTGAGTCACATGTGCTCGGTACCCAAAGTTTTTTTATGGTTAACTCTTTTCATGTATCGTTGTATTCTTTGTGGTTTTAGAACTTTCATGTTTATAATATGGATTTCTTTTGTTTCATCTTGTGGATTTCCCTCTTTTGAGAGGTATCTCGATGGATGGTTGTTCAGACCCCGTTTCATTTTCCCATTAGGTGGGTTTTAAATTCATGAGGATGAGAATGTTTTCAGGAGTATCTGATGTAATGGTCTTCACCTCTCTAGTACATTCCTTTGTGAAACTCATGTGTATGAGGAGTTTCAGGAGGTCAAGGTGACATAACCCCAACACTTTTCCAAATTACCATTTCTATGAATAGTTCCATCAGTGAATAGATCCAATGGTAGACTATTGTAAACAGTGCATCTGTAACCTTATTAGAACAGTTTTATCAGTGACCTTATGTGAATAGTGTCATCGGTAACCTTATGTGAACAGTGCAAATGTGACCTTATGTAAAGGGTGACATCGGTGACCTTATGTGAACTGTGTCATCAGTAACCTTATATGAAGAGTGTCATTGGTATCCTTATGTGAACAGTGCAACAGTGACCTTATGTGACCAGTGAAATTGGTGGCCTTATGTGAACAGTGTCACCGGTGACCTTCTATGAACAGTGTCATCGGTAACCTTATGTGAACAATGCAATAGTGACCATATATGAACAGTGACATCGGTGACCTTCTTTGAACAGTGTCATTTGTAACCTTCTGTGAACAGTGCAACAATGACCTTATGTTAATAGTGACATCACTGACCTTATGTGAACAGTGTCATTGGTGACCTTCTTGTGAATAGTGTCATCAGTAACCTTATGTTAATAGTTCAATGATGAGGTTCTAACAGTGACATTCCATCGGTGACCACTATTTACATTTACAAATTTTGAGTTCATGAACAGTGTTTCTAGAACGGTGACGTTCTATCGGGGACCTCTATTTCCTTTTCCAAATTTTGAATTTGTGAACAGTGTTTCCAGAATGGTGAGGTCCATCAGTAAACTCTGTTTCCTTTGCCAAATTTTGAATTCATGAATAGTGTTTCCATAAAAGTGAGGTCCATCGGTAACCTCTATTTCATTTTCCAAATTGTGAGTTCGTGAACAATGTTTTTCGAATGGTGAGGTTCATCATTAACCTCTATTTTTTGCCAAACTTTCGAGTTAAGGAACTGTGTTTTCAGCTTCCTACAGTTTCAGCACTTTAATGATTCCTCTAATGTAAAATGCAGTTCAAGCCTCACTTTAAGAACTCTATAGCCGACTCAATGGTAATTGCTCTTTTATTGATTTCTCCTAAAGCTCGAGATGATTTTTTCAACATGGTCAAACTACATGGTTTAATGAGATCTACTTTTAATGGAAAATCCAGTGTATCTTAAACCACTGCTCCATTAAATATTCTAAAGTGACGATATATCTTCCTCCCTAGTTATTCCTCATTGTTCTCGGGTTTGAGATGCTCAAACATCCCATTCCTTTCCATAAGAGTTGTGCAATTAAACATTCCTCCTAGGATTTGTTCTGCTCTGTTTTGATGCAACCAAGAAATATCAATCAGTCTTCGATATAAGGTATGTTCTATCATCATTCTTTTGGGTTTATCTCTTAATGTTTCCCCTCGCCCTTTTATGGAATGTTATCTTTCTATTCCTAATAGACATTTCTTGTGTGTTGACTGGTGTGGTGGTCTCTCTGCATCCTTAACTAGATACAGTTGTCCCGGGGGGAAGAGATCGTAACCCGTTGTGTGGATTGTTCACATATAAAGAACATCATGAACTCTTTTATGTAGGGGATACATTGATTCTTTTTTCTGTTATGTACAACTATAGAGTTAACAAGTTTTATCCGACTGGATCATAATGAAATTGGAAGAATAAATATTTTAACTGGATAGATAAGTTGATATCGATCATATTTTATTGCCTCTTTTTGTCTAGATAGTGTGATATTTATGCTTTTTTGCATAGATTTTTCATTTGCGATGGAAATTGGTAAAGAAAGTACAGCTGCAGTTAATTGATAATTGTTTAGCTAAAGATAAAAAGGCATGTAAAAGGACATGGTTTCTCTTTTTGTAATTTGATGTCAATCAAATCGGTGAAGTAAGCATGTTTAATTATTTCTGATAGCTTTCAGATTAGGTTTCCAGAATTTCGAACCAACGTAAAAATAAATCAGTTAATCCATGATGGATTAAATAACTATTTGTTTCATGAAAGGTAATTTGTTATAGAGTTATGAGTTACCCAATTCCTTGTTTAAGGTCCAAGATCCCAACTGATATAATGGTTGTTTTCCTGGAGCTTGTGTTGTGATGTGAACCTGGAAGGATATTGTGATATATGGGGGGAAGGGAGGCGAATTGTTAGTGGATTAATATGGCACCTAGAGTGGTGAGATGCATCAGTTTCAGCATGTGGGTGTTGGATAGGACATCATGGATGATGGAATGGGTTGGATGTGAATGTTTGGGTGTTTTATGTTTCTTTGGTTTGTTATCTGCTTTTCTTTCCCCGCTGCTCAATGGAGTTGGTTTTTGCTTACCCTTTATCTAAAAGGGGCCAAGACGTACGGGATATGCCTTGTGTTTTCTGTGTCTAGCTTTTCAAGGGAGGATGGGTCTACGCTCTTGCTATGGGCATCAAAGACTTGACAGGTAGTTCATCTACTCACTGTGTTGATCCCTCTTGTGTTTAGCAGCATCGAATGTTTTTATAGAATGCCTGGGAATATGGGAATGTAATCATATAAATAAATAATTAAATAAATTATGTTAACTTAAGGGATTGGAGATTGCTGGAACGAAATGTTGAGGTTACAATTTTAAAGGGACAGTGGACTTTGGGTGTTGTGTTAAATAAAATTTGAAATTGTTAATGGTTAATTACTTTTTAATGAATTAATTAACATAAAGTGTAACTGACAAAAAGGGAATGAAGTAATGAAATTAATCTGTTTAAATGGTTGTGTGCTTATTGGATACATAGACTTAGAATTTGAATCAATGAGTCTGAGAGACGTTAGCTACAGTTGATTCTAAGAGTAGTTTATTCCCACAGTGTGGTTGTGAGATATAGTATATTCTTAACGTTTTGGGTTTCTATATACTACTCCACCTCGTCAGTTAGGGAAACTGGCACCCCATGAATTCTGATCCTTAGGGGGTGTTTTCCCAAACATTATGGTTGCTGGATAGATAGATGAATACCCCCTTTGGCCCCACCTCTTCTCTTGGTAGTTACTTGTGATAGTAGGAATAATCTTTATTTTTCCTCATATATGTGTGTAGAAGTCCGTCACAACTTTTTCTTATTCAAAAACATATATATTCTGTATATAGTATCCTATGGACTACTATAGGTGTAACGTGTATCGGTTGTGATGTATTGAGGATCCTTACTCGGTGTATGGGCTGTAATGGATTGAGGTATAATACCGGACGTATGATACACATTATACGAGATGTGATGGCTCCTAGAAACTGCCTGGTTATATTCTTCTATGGAAGTGGTGGTATGGATGCATGTGGTTCATGTTGTTGTGCTTATATTAGGTGTTTGCAAGAAAGACTTTTTGAAGAGAGATGCTAAGTATGTCTGACGTTGGGGAAAAGAGTCAAACCAATGGGAAAGTAGTAGAAGGTTACCATTGATATTATTTATTATATTATATACTCTTGTATCCATTAATTGGTGAGAGTATCCATGGTGATGTTAGGAACATAGAATACCTATTTAGGTGACGATTTATTTTCACTTGTTTTTCACCGTGCTTTAGCATGATTTCTTTACTTTTGCACGAGAGGATCCAGGGAGGATCCTACTAAGTATATTGTTATCCTCACCCTATATATATAAACCATTTTTTCCAGTCACTTGGATCAGGTAAGATATCAGGCTGGTTAATACTAGCTTAGGGTTGCATGAGATGTTCAGGCATCGAGGTCACTGTTGTTTTTTAACATTTCGTTGGGTATGTGGATTTTTCCTCTTCCAGTTGTAGTAGTATTGACTGAAATTACATATGAGCACATGGGTTTTCATTTATATTTTTGTTTGAGTTGTAGTTGGTTGGTTTTTATCTTATCTTTCTCTCTTTCTCATGTGTTCTCTTGGAGGATAAGGCCTCCCATCTGTGTGTTTACTATACCCTCAGTGTTAGTCGCCAACCCGGGGCCTACTGGAGGCAGGACTCAGGGGTCATTATATCCCTTCTTACCTTGCCGGCCTAGGAGGGGTACACCTTGTGGGGAGTGGGTCATGACAAGTTATATATGTTACATATGTTAATTAACATCATCCTTTATATGTACCCTAGTTGGCCTTAACGAGTCATATCACTTCGTGGGGCGATAGTCCACATTTCCTCAAATGAAATTGTCAAATTTAGAGAATATGGAAAGAATAAAGGTATAATGTATAAAAATTATAGATTAATAGAGGCAATAAAAATGTAATATATATCATATAAAAATATAGTTCCATAGAAATGTGATAGGAGAAATTGAAAAATCATTGTTTTGTGTGGTAGTAGTTCATCGTACACAGAAACTATATGTTTTATATCCATTAGAAGGAGGTATGTGTAATATTAGGTCTAAAATAAATAAAAAAACATACTAGTATATTTATAATATTGTTTTTGTTATGAAATAATTTAATAATTATTGGTTTGGGGGTTTGATGAGAAAAATAAATGAAAGGAGTTTGAGAGAAGATGTTAGGTCTAAATTGAGTAACTCCATTTGATTTTATCCAAAAAGTTTTATATGATTGCCTTATGACCAAGGTAAGGATTTTCAGAAAATTTTACAGATTTTAGGATCTTATTTGAGCAGATTTTTGAATGTACAATGGGCTTTAGATGTGTGAGTAAGTGGGTAGAGTTTGTGGGCTTCAATAAGAGGGGGGAATGCACTTTAGGAATGTCTTGAAATATTATTTTATTATAATTTTTTTTCAAATTATAATAGTCAAAAAGTGAGAAATTTAAATTATAAGATAATTATTGGTCTCAATGCTCTCAAAAAATTGGTTTTAGACAAGTTTAGTTCACAAAAATAACCTTATATTTTAGCATTATCTGTTAGTTAAAAACATTATCTCTTACCATGCCTTCTTGTGTTTTCATAATATATGGTTAATATAGTTACTATAAAATGTCTAGAGTACCAAAATTCGATCATTAATGACATTTATAACATTATATAAGTCATTTGGACTATTATTATATTTTTAGCGATATTATTACATTTAATAAAATAGTAATTGTTTTAAAAACTCTTTTATGTCAATTTTGAGAATATTTGGAAATTGATTTTTGTTAATATAATAAAAAAACGATTCCTTCCAAAAAAAGACATTAACTCATCCCTCTTATGTTAATTACTTCCAAAAAATTCATGTATCACATAAAAATGTTCAAATTACTTTTATTTCAATATTTATAATATCATTTACTTGAATATTTATGTAATTAGTTAATCAATGTATCACCATTGTGTCGGAAATATAAAAATTAATTTAATGTCTACAAATTATAAATAATATAACATGATGTAAAAAATTATTTTTTATTTTTAATGAAATTTATTTTCAAATATATCATTTATATAAACCAAATTAAAATTGTTTTTGTTAGGGGATACATGTTTATGTTATATTTCCATTTTCATTAAATTGAATATTATAAAAGGTCATTATCACACCCAAGTGGCTTCATGGGGTCCAAAATTAGATCCAAGGATGGTAATGTTCATAAATATCTAGTCCAATTAGATTATTATATTTTTTAGGGTAGTTTAATTTAATTATAAAGTTATTTTTTACTCTTAATTACCTAATTTACCCTTTAATAGTGGTAAATAAAAAAATTACTGAAGTTACTATTCATAATGTCAAATAATAAAAGTCAGGTGTATATATAATATGGAAATTATGATACAAAATATGGAATCCAATTTTCCAAATTCACAAAAAGGATTGGATTAAATTAATTTAAAATTAATTCACATTGTCAAACACAGAAAAACGGGTTTTAAAGATGTAAAAATTATCAAAATATTGACATGTGTTTATGTCTACTTTTATGGTGAAATTTATTTCAATGAACACAATCATACTATATGATAAAAAAAATTAAACCAATTATACATTAAAACCATTTAATGTATAATCTAAATATATAAATAAATTATATTAAAAGGCAGGTTTGAATTAAGATGAAGTATTTTCAAGACTCCTAAAAATAAGTATTTTTTTGAGGAATGCCAATATTTCAATTAAGTAAATTTAAAGGTCCCTATTATAATGATGAAGATTATTTATTAAGTATAACATATATTATAGGTAACAATTATTTGTTGAAATTGGTTCTACATCAAAAGGCGGTAAAATAACCTTTTAAAAATATTAGAGTATTTTATTCCTAAAATTCTATTCATTCTAATTTTAATCCTCTAAAATTCATTTTATAAACAAAATAACATTTAAAAAATTTGTGAAATCATAATATTGTTAATTATATTCATTCACACCAATAAAATGTCTAGGAATTAACTACCATTTAAAATAATAATAATATTGTTGTTTTATTTTTCGGTATGACTCAGTGTTGTGTGTAATATAAGATTTCAAAAGAAAAACTCATTGTTATGTGTTGGGTAAGATATCATTTATAATGTACCCTTTAAATTAAATTATTAATAAACTAAAAATATTGATATATATGAAAATTTATTACAATATAAATACATGGGATGTTACATCATCTTCCCCTCTTTGGAAACTGCATCATCGCAATTTTAAAATTGGGCTCGAAAACATCATTGGAAATCCCACATCAGAAAAATTATCAATAAAACATGGATATGGATGATAAAAGTAACTCTTAAAGGCCAATAGAGAGTGATATAGAACCTATTCATTGGAAGGTTGTCTATCAAAAAATAATAATTATGTCATTGGTCAAAAGAGCACTGAGAAAAGTAAACCAATAATGATTTTTCTTTTAATATTTTTTTGATATATTAGATGAATTAATTTATTTCCTAGAATAATAACTTATATAACCATAATTAAGTGATGTATTTTTATTTTATATTAAAATTTTCATCATAATAATATTCCTAGAATATTATGTACATCCCCAATAATAACTTTATGTATTTAAGATCACAGAAGCCATACAAGATATCAATATCTGTAAACATGTGTCCAAATGTAATGGAATACAACCCCATTAAAAACATCTATACAAAAATAGAACTCCACAAAAAAAATCCCATAAATGTCTATAATAACTTATAATCACATCACATAAAACCTCATAAGGTCTATATAAAACCTTTAACTTATGGTTATCCTTCATAATTTACGGAGCTCACAAGAGCTTCCACCACTTCACCAGATGTCTTAAAATTACCTGTAGTCATAGAAATAGATTTTCCCGAACCTTTTTCTTTCTGATCATAATGATTTCCTACCTGTGTAATTAACTTCAGACACTAATTTTCATAATGTCCCAACTAATTGTAGCTAAATCATCTTACTGTAGACCGACTATATGTTATCTCATTATTGGACAGATCAGGACCCTTTTCTTTATAGTCACCAACCTTGTGATCAAACATACCACATCAGTAACAATTTCTAGATTCTTACATTAATTCCCCAAAATGTATTTTACCAAATGTGGAACATGTTTTGGGATTTCCTCTAGAATTCTTTTTTTGTTGCTTCTCCATTTCCTAGACCCTTGACCATTTCTTACTCTTATCATCTCATGGAATGTATGTGTTAAAAAACTCCATTTCAAAATTCCTAGTAAAATGAAATAATTTTTCATAACATTTAAATTCCCAAGAGGTAAAATCTCTTCATATCCCTGGATTCAATATTGAGTAAACAACCATAAATTTTACTGTCAATGTCCTGAATAAACTTATGAACATAAAAGTAAAATCTTCTAAATTTTACTTTATATACGGAAACTAAATCATCATCATTTTTCTTTAATTCCCCGAATTGTTTCACAATCCTAATATGAACAACCATAGGGAAATATTTATAAAAGAAAATATCCCTAAATTCTTCCCATTCCATTGAATTAAGATCATTTCTCTCTCTAGTATTATTGATTAATGACCACTATAGATCATCATCACCTTAAAAATAAAAAATGGAAAGAGTTACCTTTTGATTTTAATGACATCCCATGACCTCAAATATCATCTCTAGGGTATTGATCCATCCTTCAGATACAACTGGGTTAAATTATCTTTTGAATTATGGGGGATGTTGCCTCATATTTCACAACTGATGTATTCTTCAGTGGTTGATCGAAATCATATCGTGCATCAATACAACTACCTTTTATATAATGATACAACATCTCCATCACTACAATAAACTGTTTAATTATAATTCTCATCCCCTCCTGTTGTTAAATTGAAATTTATTTTTTTCTATCGATTCCTACCCATTATAGATTTCTTATTTCCTTTGTAGAAACCCATTCTAAATAGACATAATTTAAATGACACAATAAGTTAATCTGAAAATGCTACATCATTTTAACATAACCATACTGTACAATCCTCTAATAGAAAGAAATTAACAAGATCATAACCTATATAGTTATCTAAACCGACCTTGAATACTAGCTATAAGTCCCCAAACATAAAAATTACAAAATATGGAGTTATTTCAAGAATTCACATTGAGGATATTTTTAGAATTAGATATTTATTGAATTAGGCCATTAATATTACCTAAAAACTTATAAATACAATTTGGACACTTCCAACCGTATCTCTTTCTTCCTTTACATAAATTTTTCTATAAAGAAACATGGTTTCCTTTTATGTTTAATCCTTATAACTTTTCATTGATTCCATCCATGACTCTATTCTCCCTTAAATCCTTTGAAAACGTTTAAAAACATGGCATGACCACAAAAAGATCAATAAGGGAAATAAAAATAAAAATAAAATAATATTGTTAAAAATTGATAACCCATTAAATATTATTTTAGTGGATGAAACAAAACATTTTCATATGAATAACACATATAATTTTCTCAAGTAGAAATAACAAAACCAATAGTAAGAAATTAAAACACTTTTGGGTGAACTAGATCATAAAATACATAAAACACTTTCAAACATCTTCAAATTAGAATAACCATATAGTAGAGTTCCAAATTGTATATCTATAATGGGGATCACCATTCGTATAATCTATATTGCGCTCACTCCTAAGCTGTGATGTAGATCAACCCTTCGTATAAGTTGTGTCGGGCTCACCCGTGAACTATAATGGGGAACAAATCTTATTAAAAGATATGTAGGGATCACCTGTAAGCTATAATGAGGATAAAACCATCCCAAAAGATATATTGTGATCACTTGTTTCATATAATTTTCATGTACCATTTCTTAAATGAAACATTTTCATACCAAAACATCTTTTTTTGAAAAATTCTTCAAATCCCATATTAATAACATTTACGTATAAAAATACCATTTTCATTTAAGAACCCATTCTCAAAATCAAGGTACCAAAATAAAGGAATAATTTATTTATTTTCATTTTAAATTATATTAATGCCCATATAATAATCCAAAAATAAAATAACTGTTATGGTAGCGGAGAAGTCATTGTCGTTGTATATATTAAAAACGTTCTTTTTTTCATTTTAAAATGAATGAAACATGATTTATATAAAAATATTTCTATTTGAAAACACTGAATTAAATTCAATAGTGATATAAAATTTCATGTATCTTCCACTTATACACATATTAGTAAATCTGTAATTTAATATCAAGAAGAAAAAATTTGATAATTAAATATTTAAAAGTTCAAGGTCTCATATACAACTTTGAACATTAAAATATTATTCACCAAGAATTAGTAAATAATAATATTATAGATAAAATATTGTTAGGAAATGTCATATGTGATATATATACACCTTATAAAATAAAAATGGTTTATATTATCCAGAAATGATTTAATGAAAGGAGATTGAGATAAGGTCCCTTACCCTAACTCTGACTTGTCTCGTTTGTTCTATACTTCCTAGAAAAAAACATAGGTTAATTTTTAATTTAGTTAGAACTTTTTTTATTTTTATTATTCAATTTTTATAACTTCTAACCATGTTATTACAATTAGTTATTTATTTTAGTTCACATTGTATGTTTTGTCGATGTTCAAAATTTCAGTGAAAAATGATATTGGTTTCATAGAAATTATCAATGTGGTCAAAAATCAATTATCTCCAAAAAATTATTCCTGATTTAAATATAATATATATCTAGTATATAATTATTTTTAATGGTCCATAATATTTTTTTATATCAAATGAAAAGCACCGGTCACAGATACAGTAGGTCGTATGTGTGAATTAGCACTACTTTAATTTCATCATCTTATTAAGGGAACAAAAAATAAAAGATACATAGTTATATTATAATTCTAGTATAATATATATGTTATATATGTTATATATGTTCATTAACTCTATAAGGACTCGACATTAAACCTTACTTAATATTGAATTAAATGATTAATTCACATTGAGGACCTTTTCACATTTAGAGTTTTAGAGAATTAAGACATAAATATTACATCTCAAAAGATTACAAAGTAGATAATTCTACAAATTTTCCATAAAATAAAATCTCATAAAAAGTAACTTGTCTAGTTCCATGTTTTAGATAGCATGACTTTTCCTTCATCCCATCCTTGAACCTATTACACATTAAGTCCTGTGAAAAACATTTCAAAAACTTGGGATGAGCATCAAAAGCTCAGTAAGAGATATAAAAGTACGAAATTAAAACATTAGTCCATGTATGAAATCATACTTTACTCATAAAACATAAGCATTTTAACATACCTCATTAAATCATAAGATTTAGGAATAACTCATAGAAATAATAAGAGGTAAAGGAAACTTGAGGAATTCATAACATTCTTACATAGGGAGTAACCCTCATGGTTACGTTTTGAATACCCATATAAGTATATTCCCAAAATCTCTTCGGAGAAACCATAACGTTTAACCCCTTCGCGTTACCCAATTCATTGGAGAGCTATATCGGGCTCACCTGCCCATAGTTTATCACGGAACCACCCGTTTTCATAAACAATTCTCAAGAAACATAACATAATAATAGCACATAACATAAGAATAAAGGAAATATAACATTCCCACATTGCAATAACAATATAACATTTTATAATTTTGAAATAATTAATCCATTCAAAAAATCATTTTCAAAACCATTTAAAACATTTAATAAAGAGATTTTTGAATCAAAGTGTCCCATACCACCTTGAAGCTTTTAAAATTTTAAACCATTCATATCCATATAAATAAATCCTTAAAAACATTTTGAAAACATGGATATTAATGAGAAATATTTATAAAAAAATCATTATAACATTTAAAGTGATATTTTAGTTAAAGGGTTTTTACCCAAATTAGAGACACTTGAATACAATAATTGAGGAAACACATTAAGTCCGAACTTTATAATATCATGAGAAGAAATGGATTCATGATATAATATTCCAAACAACTGTATATAGACCATATAAGAGTGAATTGTTGCATAACAATAATGAAGTCTCAAAAGAAATGTAAAATGAGATGAAATCCCTTATAAAGAAGGTATCCCAAAATTAAGGATAAATCAATCTCATAATTATGTGTGAAAAATATAAATACACCTAATATAATTGGATATTAATTTTAAAACAATCAAAGGTCATTCAAACATATTCAATGGATGACATATTCAATATCTACAAGTTGAACCCAAAGAAATCGAAATTGGGTTAAGAAGTTCCTTTGGTAAAATTAGACAGCCTAACGACGTCACTTAAAAATTCATAAAATTAATTGATGAGGGAGAAAGTGGTATCAAATCACTTGGACATAAAATTTACATCAATAATTATATACAAGAACATATCCCAACATTACAATATGTAAATTAAAAGACCCAACAAAAGAAGTCTTTTAAAAATTGGAGTGTGAAAGGTTGCCTTACTGACTTGGGTATCTTTTGAAACATACACCCCATGAAAGAAGGAAAATACAACATTGATGTAAATACTCATAAAACAAATTATATTACACAAATAGTATAATAATGGGAAGTACATATACCACTCAAAGGAAATGGCATCAAATTTAGCATAAATCTCACGGGAATAAAAGTGAGATGAAAAATCCCATAGAAAAACTCGGCAGCCTAACGGCGCCAATCAAAACATCCAAAATGGATTGATGAGAGAAAATAGGGTCTCTCATCATATGAACTTAAAAGGTACAGTAAAATTAATATAAAAGAACATCCCAATCATAATAAACATGTGCATAAAAGGAATGACATAAAAAGTGTACTTAAAAAGGAAGAGAGGGGTAGGATCCCTTACCTCATGTCTGACTTGTCATATTCGTTTATTTATATTACTGAATAATAAACTTTGGAAAATTAATAGTTTCTTAAGGATATACTTTAAATATTATTATTCAGTTCATATCACATATTATAAGGTTATAATAATTGTTTAATAATGTTAGTTCATATCAGACGTTTTTGTCGATGTTTGGTGCATGAGTCAAAAATGAACTTGTTTGAAAATGATTGCCCATGTAGTTATAATTAAATCATTTCCAGAATAGTATTAATGATAAAAAATTAAAAATATATCCATTACATATTAATTTTAGACTATTCCATGACATTTGGAGATAAAAGATGAAAATCACCGTTCATGGAGACGGTAGGTCGTACGTACGTATGAACGCTACTTTCATTTTTTTGTCATATTAATGGAATTAAAAATAAATGAGAGATATATATATATTATAATTACAGTAAAATATATATGTTATTTATGTCACATATGTTCATTAATTTCATTCTTTATACATTTTATTTATTGCATGAACGAGTCACATCACTTGATGGGGCGGTAGTCCACACTTCCTCATATGAAATTATCGCATTTTCACATCATTCAAAGAATAAAGGTATGTTTTAAATATAAAATAAATAAGCATATAGTAAACATAAATACCATATATATCACATATAAAATACACTGAGATCATAGTGGCCACCTTTAAAGGTGTTAAAAGAATATTAAATAATCATCGTTTTGTGAGGCAGTAATTCTCCATCCACAGAAAGATTATGTTCTTTAACCATTAGACGGATGTGTGTGTAAGTGTAGCTCGAATCCTTCTTATAAAAACATCCAAGTATATTTAATATACTGTTTTTTGTTACAAAATAAAGGAATAAAAAAATTTTAGGGGGATGGAGAAGCAAAATAAAACAAAGAACACTAGGCAAGACTTTACCTTTAAATCAGGTAACTCTTTTTTATTTGAGTTAGAAGGCTTCCTTGGAAAGACTTTTGACCAATGTTAGGATTCTAGGAGTAAGAGAGGGATGTGGAGAGACAAAATGGGTAGTGGTTGGACGATCCAAAGGCTTGAGAGGTGTGGGTAAGGTGGTAGAGTTGGGGGCCTTTTATAAGATAAGAGGAGGGGCACACTTGGAAAGTTATAAACAATTACTTTATTATAAAATGCTTTTCATATTTTAAAGGTCCCAAAATTATATATTTCTAGGATAAGGTGATAAGAGTTATAAATCCAACCATACAATAGGTTTTTTACAAGTGTAGGTCTTATATTTTACATTATCTTTTCATTTTATTTAAATCGTTAAATAATGATGTAATCGGTGCATCATGATGGTGTAATAAATAATTAAATTTATATAATTTCTAAAATTTATAAAAAACTATCATGATGTTGGAAATATTTTTTTCTTTCTAATGAATATTTATAGTTAAAAATATGACTTGTACAACCCCATGTAAGAATTGATTTAGTAAATCAATACATGTTTGTGCCATTTTAATTTTAAAATTAAATAAAAAGTTATTAATGTCATTTTCCAACCAAAGTGGATCCATGGGGTCCCCAAGTTGACCCATGGATTTTATTGGTCGGCCATGACACATAAAATAATGTTAGGACATTTTTCGAGGTCATTTTATATTATTATAACATTATCTTTACCTTAAATTACACAAATTACCTTTAATCGCGATTAATAAAACGTAAAAGTTACTATTCACAAAAAAAATTATTTTAATCTAATTGAACCAAATTTTACATTCTAATGTCAACCATGTATGTCTGATTTTTAAAAATATAATCACAAAAGTTGTAATGTTTCTTTTAAAAGAAAAATCAGTTTCTTTAACTACCACATAGTGATTTCACTATTCATCCAAAATTGAAGTTTTTCAGAAAAATACCAAAAATTCACCCTAAGATATATTTGATATTCTGAATTCAAAAATGTGGTCTATTATAAAAAATTCAAAATATATAAGTTTCATTAATTAATTTAATAATTCATTCTCATTGTCAAAACAAATAGAGTGTTTTTAAGAATCAATATCTATTAAAAGATTGACACTAGTTTATGTCCAATGTCAAAGTGAAATTAATTCCAATGACCACCATTGAATTAAATGGTAAAAATATATTCCAATTACACTTTGAAACCAATTAAAAATATAATCTAACTATATATTTAAATTATATGAAAACGCAGTTTTGATGTAAAATGCAGTATTTTTCCCTATTCATTGAAAAAAATGAACAATGTCATAAACATACCAAAAATTTAACCAAAGTAAATTTGAATGTCCCAATCATAAATAATAAGTTTATTTTGAAAAATATAGCTTATAAAATTTTCAAATGTTATATTTAAAAAAGATTCACCATCAATAGGCGGTAAAATAATCTTTTAAAAATATGAAAGTATTTATTCGTAAAATTGTATTCATTTGGATTTTAACCCACTAACATTTATTGGATAAATGTAAAAATATTTAACAAAAATATGTAATTATTTTTTAGTTTTTTCTCTTCATTTCCCGCCATTACAATTGGTAGGCGTTAAATATTATTATATTATTATATTATTAGTGTGCAATGTAAGATTTCAAAGAAACTAGTTGTTGCGTATTGGATACGCCATAAAGCATAGAATTTCCTTTAAAGTAATATTAACATTTTATTCAAAAATATTGATAAACATTAAAATGTATTATCATTTATTTACCTGGGATGTTACATCCTTCCCCCCTTTTGGGAATTGCGTCCTTGCAATTTTAAAATTGGGCTTGGAAAATTCCTTGAAAGTCCCACATCAGAACAAGAGTCGGTAAAAATATCACATTAAATGAAAGGTAGAGAAGTACAAAGGTCACCGGAGTTAACCCATAGTTGGATTCCAAGTATGAAAATATGGATATGGAGGAGAAAAAAAGTGTCATGTTCTGATGGGAAGTGATAGTAAAAATTTCTAGGAGAAAGTTAACCACAAGAAAATCACAAACTTGTGATGGGTTAAACGGTATTCGATTCCCCAATAGGAAAAGTTATCAGAAAACATTTTTGTTTTAAGTTACACTTCATTGAGGAATTTATTTTTGAGTATTACTAAATCATAATGAATCATAGTTACTTTTCACATAGACTTTTAACTCTTACTAGATTCCTTAATCAAAATCATATTTTCTCCAAAATATGAGTATTTAGGAAGACTTGTTCGCATTAAGAGTCCTATAATCAACTTCTAGAGAATCACCTAATCCACAAAAGATAACTATATATTTACCATGTCTTTAGATCTCAACCAAAACCAAACAAAAAAGTTTAGTACGAGATCAGATAATACCCAAAAAGGATTTTTTTTTACAAAAAGAAAAACTACTCCTAATCTCCAAAATTTGTCAAACAAAACCCAAAGTTCAACGAAGACAATTTAATAAACAATTTGTCCATAATATTCTTCAAGGTAAACCCAACTAAGATTGAAACCCCAATATTTTATGGATTTAATCGCATAGTCTCCCAAGGTACAAATTAACATTTATCTCCAAATAACATCAGTTGCTCTTGAAGTCTCATATTGAAAAGTAAATAACTTAATCACATATCCTCCATGATAGGTTAATAATTTCCATAGATAACCCAAAATCAACTTACTCTTAATTCATAGAATCATCTAACTAAAAATAATAAGTCACACTAACTAGGGACTTCATGTAGTTTAGTGGTAGGAGATAAATACCACTCGCACTTTGGTTGTGGGTTCGATTCCCACATCTTTTTCCGACGCGACTTGTTGTCACACGGTCTGCGTGTTGTCCTTTTTATAAAACTCCAAAAATAACCTCAATATGTTTTAACCTCAATAGTTTCCTTATACCTTCCATTTTCATCCAAATTCATTACGATCTCAACATCTTAATTCTTGAAGTCTTATTTCACCACCATAAGATAACATAAAACGATTCCCAAAATGAATAACAACATACCTTGATCATGGTGTCCACTCGGTTTCATCGTTATCTTGTTCACGTAGGTAGAAGTCCCATGCATTACAACAATTATTTAGAGATCCTTCAAATCATTTGCTTCCACCATCCAAATACATATTGTACAACATGGGTCATATGGGTGTTCACAGAAAAAAAATGTTTTTGAAAATAATCATGTATGACATATAATTCCAAAATATCTGATAAAACATGATTTTTATAAAATAGTCAGACAGAATTTGAGTCAAAACATTCAATTATTGGTCATTTTAAAATACCATAAGTATGTTCTGAGAGACTATATTTTAAAAGGAAATATAAATAGGTTGTGCAAGGGTCTCCTTCCTCAGCACCATTTTTAAAATCATAGTATGCTTCAAATTCTTGTGGTAAGGTAAAATATTTGAAAAAACCTTGATAATATTTACCTTTCTTGAAAATATGAGAATATTGTGAAAATATTATTTGTCTAAATATAACCCATGATATATGATGATAACGAGGTATAGTGGAGGTGTTTGATATCTCAAACAACTGCTTTCAAGTGACTTGTATGCTTGAAAAAGTTTCACAATCTTCCAAACATGACATTGCAATAATTATTGCAAGCATGTCATTAGAAAGAGATAGGAATGTCGTTTGAGATCCTCCTCCTTCCATTTGAAATTGACTTTACATGACCTATAAAAGTTATCAAACAAGGATTTAACAGAAATAATAGATATTGGGACTAACAATGTGTCTAACAAAAACTCCTAGTTCCTAAATTTGTCTATACCGACCTCTGATACCAACTATAAGGACCTGGCCTTAAACTTTACTTAATATTTAATTAAATGAATAATTAACATTGAGGAACTTTTCAGGTTTAGAGTTTTAGAGAAATAGAACATATCTATTACATCTCAAAAGATTAAAATGTAGACAGTTCTACTATGTTTCTATAAAATAAAAACTCTTAAAAAGAAACATGTCTACTTCCATGTTTTAGATAGCATGACTTTTCCTTGATCCCATCCTTGACCCTAATCCACATTAAGTCCTGTGAAAAACATTTCAAAAATATGGGATGAGCATAAAAATCTTAGTAAAAGATATAAACGTACGGAATGAAAACATTAGTCCATGTATGAAATCATACTTTACTCATAAAACATAGGCATTTTAACATACATCATTAAATCATAAGATTTAGGAATAACTCATAGAAATTATAAGACATAAAGGTAACTTGATGCATTCATAACATTCTTACATAGGGAGTAACCCTCATGGTTACGTTTGGAATACCCATCACAGTATATTCCCTAAATCTTTTCAGAGAAACCGTAACGTTTAACCCCTTTGTGTTACCCAATGCATTGAAGAGCTATATCGGGCTCACCCTCCCTTAGTTTATCACGGAACCACCCGTTTTCATAAAAATTTCCCAAGAAACATAACATAATCATAGCACAAAACATTCATAAATGAGGGATAACATTCCCACATTTCAATAACAATATAACATTTTAAGATATTGAAATAATGAATCCATTCAAAAAACCATTTTCAAAACCATTTAAAACATTTAATAAAGATATTTTTGAATTAAAGTGTCCCATACCACCTTGAAACTTTTATCATTTTAAACCATTCATATCCACATAAATAATGACTTAAAACCATTTTGAAAACATGGATATTAATGAGAAATATTTATAAGAACAAATCATTAGAACATTTAAAGCGATATTTTAGTTAAGGGGTTTTTACCAAAATTAGAAACACTTGAATACAATAATTGAGAAATCACATTTAATCAGAACTTTATAATATCATGAGAATAGATGGATTCATGATATAATATTCCAAAGGATTGTATATAGAATATATAAGAGTGAATTGGTTCATAACAACAATGAAGTCTCAAAAGAAATGTAAAATGAGATGAAATCACTTATAAAGAAGGTATCCTTAAATTAAGGATAAATCAATCTCATAATTATGTGTGAAAAATATAAATACACCCAATATAAGGGGATATTAATTTTAAAACAATCAAAGGTCATTCAGACATATTCAATGGATGACATATTCAATAACCACAACTTGAACCCAAAGAAATCATAATTGGATTAAGAAGTTCCTTTGGTAAAATTCGACAGCCTAACGACGTCACCGTAAAATTCATAAAACTAGTTGATAAGAGAGAAAGTGGTATCTCATCGCTTGGACATAAAATTTACATCAATAAAGATATATAATAACATATCCAAACATTATAATATGTAAATTAAGAGACCCAACAAAATAAGTCTTTTAAAAAGAGGAGGGTGAAAGGTTCCCTTACCGACTTGGATATCTTACGAAATATACACCCCATGAAAGAATGACAATAAAACATTGATGTAAATACTCATAAACGAATGTATATTACACAAAGAGTAGAATAATGCGCATTACATATACCACTAAATGGAAATGGTGGCAAATGTAGCATAAATCTCACTGGAATAAAAGTGAGATGAAAAAACCCTTACGAAAACTTGGCAGCCTAACGACGCCAATAAAAACTTCCAAAATGGATTTATGAGAGAAAATAGGGTCTCTAATCATATGAACATGAAAACTATAGTATGAGTAATATAAAATAACATCCTAATCATAATAAAATGGGCTTAAAAGAAATTACATAAAAGAGTGTACTTAAAAAGAAAGAGAGGGGTAGGATCCCTTACCTCAAGTTCAACTTGTCTTGTTCGTTTCTTTATATTCCTGAATAATAAACATTGGTCAATTTATAATTTCTTAAGGAACTCCATTAAAGATTATTATTCAGTTCATATCACATATTATAATGTTATAATAATTGTTTAATAAAGTTAGTTCATATCAGACGTTTTAGTCGATGTTTGGTACATGAGTCAAAAATGAACTTGTTTGAAAATGATTGCCCATGTAGTTATAAGTAAATCATTTCCAGAATAGTATTAATAATTAAAATATCATATATATATCCAGTTCATATTCATTTTATACTATTACATAACATTTGGAGATAAAAGATGAAAAGCACCGTTCATGGAGACGGTAGGCCGTACGTACGCATGAACGCTACTTTCATTTTTTTGTCATATTTATGGAATTAAAAATAAATGAGATATATATATTATAATTCCAGTATAATATATATGTTATATATGTCACATATGCTCATTAATTTCATTCTTTATATGTAACATCCCAAGATTTTACGAAAAATATTTTTTTTAATTTCATTAATGTCTTGTGTTTTACGCTACAACAAAAGGAGCTTGCACAACATGCATCCCTAACTTGGCTGCATTACACACAATCACGACCTTCCTCGATAGCGTGTGTTGTATGCAATACCGAGTTTCACTAAACAATGATATGCTATTAAAGTATTATTAAAACTAGCCGTTATGAATAGTAATAACCACATTTTGAAATTTTGAAATTTTCATCCTTCAAAATGGACTTCATTTTTGGATTCGGAATATCGAAATTAGCCTAGGGTGAGATTTTGGTATTTCTCTGAAAACATTCAATTTTTGATGAATAGTGAAAACACTGGGTTACTATTTAAAAACCGACATTTTATTTAAATAATTATTTATTTTATTTAAATTTATTTTAGGTCAAAATTGATACATAATACCTATATAAGTTCAATGTAATTCATTGGAGTCATTTTTTAATAATTTTATATATATAAAAAGTTTATTGAACTTTTGACAGTCTTTTACCCACCTCCTAGGAAAATTTTCAAATTTACATAAAACATAATTTTTCCGCTTTTGTGAATGGAATTTCAAAAATACGAGAGACATGGTTGATTTCAGTAAGTAAAATGTGGTTTAATGGGATGAAAATAATATTTGGTGAATAGTAACTTTTTACTTTTATTTACCACGGTTAAAAGTAAATAGGGTAATTAAGGGTAAAAATGATATTATTATTACCCTAAAACATGTCTTAATTCTATTGGATAAGTTTAATTCGACCAAAAACAACCTTAAGAATAAAATATCATCATTTAGGCCCACTTGGATTAGATTAGGACATTTATTATTAATTTATTTAAAGAAAGGTTATTATAGTTAAAATTAATGTTTAATAAGTAAATAATTTTAATATAGGGTTATACATCAGATAAATTCAACTATAAGTATTCATTAGAAAGATAAAAATATTTCCTACATAATGATATTTTATTTTTAATTTTTAGACTTTAAATAATTAATTTATTTCAGATACAATGATGATACAGTAATTATCTTATTAATGAAATATTGACATAATTGACTTTATAAATAAAACAAATAAATATAATTTGATACTTTATATTAATTACAATAATTTTCTATGTTAATATAAAATGTTAGTGTTGATTTAATTAACTTTTTTTGAAATAATAATTCTTTTATGATTTTCACAAAAATCAATTACCAAATAGTGTCACAATTGACATAAAATAGTTTTTAAAACAAATATTATATTATTAATTGTTATTATATTCCTAAAAATATAAGGTTCGGTCAAATTACTTATATAAGGTCATATATATTAATAATAAACAACTTGGGGTTCGTTTGGATTTTTATAGTAAGTTTATTAACCTTATAGTGTAAGAACACAAAAAGACACGGTAAAAGTAAAATTATCTAAATTAAAGTTAAATATAAATGATAAGGTTAAAATAGGAACATACACATGTATAAATTCTATTTGATGAGAGGATTTAGACACATCCCAACCTTAGCTTCTAAATAACTCAATTTTAGCTATTAAAAACCGAATATGTCTCTATAATAAAATAATATATTTAGTTTTTCCAAAGGTGCCCCTCTCCTCCCTTATAAAAGGGCACCTCCTCCCTCTCTACCTCACACCACTTTGTGCCTTAAAGCTCAGACAAACCCTACCAATTTCTCTTCTCCACTTCCCTAGAAACATCTTATAGGTTCTGGTCTTCTGCAAAGACCAATATTAGTGCCCGAAGAGGAGGTTTCAAAAAGGCGCTTCAAAGAAGAGGTAATGCCCGTTTCCGATTCATTCATCTTTATTTTTTCTTCGACTTCATATTCTTTATTTGTTTTATTATGAAGTAATAAAATCAGTATCACTCATATACTGATATGTTATTATAATTATGAAAAAACTCTATTTCACCATCTATCCATCCTACAGAAAACAAAATCACCACATGTGCGTACGTACGGAATACCGTCTCCACGCTGTGGAGTAATCTGTTTTTTCCACCACCACATTACATGGAGGGGTATAATGGTGTAAATAAATGATTACTGTAAAGTGATATTTATTCTGAAATATTATACATACACTCCAATATAATACCACAATCATGGGAATGATATCATCGCTCGTGCGTACGTACGGACTACCATCTCCACGAACGCGATGAGATTCATTTTCCATGATTAACCATTAAAGAATGATTATAAAGAATATATAATGAATAATAATGAAATATATGACATAATAATGATACTGGATAAATATATATATATATATATGTATGTCATATACTCAATTCCATTCAATTCAATAAGGAAACGAAAACAGCGTTCATGTGTATGTACGGCCTACCGTCTCCATGAACGGTGTATTTCATTCCTTTTATAGATCTATAATATATATGTATATAATGAATATATATTATATATAAATCATGTTTTACATTCTGTAATTATTTAAATCAGGGTATAAGTAATAATATCAAGAACGACGAGTTGAAACACATACGATAAATGAAACGATTTTACCCAAAACAATCTTTAACATGGAATTTACAAAAGAACGGGTAATATAAAGTCATAAGTGAACCATATATGATATCATAACAATGAATATTATTCTGTAATAAGTCAATGATATTATTTAAATCATTATACAGGAGGTTCGGATACATACGAAGCATATCAGACATAAGGTAAGGGATTATTATTCCAATCTCATTCTTATTTGAGATTTTTTACTCGTAAGTATTTACTGGGGGTTATGTTTATTATCCATGTCCATGTCTCAAAAAGTTTTCATAAAATGTTTACATTACTTCCATATATGTTTAAGACATTTTTACCCTTTTCTTTCTTTTACCACATCGTATGGAAGGAATCTTTCTTTTGTTTACCATACGAGGTACTTTTTGACTCTTCCGACAATAGTACGAGGAAATTGTTATTTTTTTACTTATACGGCGTGAACGGATTTTTACGGTTTCATAATGCCTCATTTTCACGAAGCATCCTATACAAGAATTTATGATTATTTTCAACAAAATATTTTCCTTTTAAAATTGAATGGAATTTTGTGAAAAGAAAATGATTTTGAAGAATAAAGGATATTTTCCTCGAGAATTCATTTCAAGTGGTTTATCCAAAACGTTTTCCATATAAGATGAAATTATTTCATATGTTTATGTTTCAAGTATAATGTCTCTATGATTTACATGCTTTCACTTTTCTTATGATGAAATATCCATTTGTTTTATATGAATTATGTGATGATGATATGATGTTTATGAAACACATTTTATTCTTTGGGTTATGATGAATGTTTTATGTTTATTTTGTGGAACAAGTAAGAATGATTTCATTATGAGATGGGTGGGACCTATATCTCCCTCCAATGAATTGGGTAAAGATTTTATATCTCATGACATAGACATGGCTAGAATGGTAGGTTAAACTGGTTCAGTGAAAGAG
The DNA here is from genome assembly GCA_963277665.1 of Viscum album. Taxonomy (NCBI): domain Eukaryota; kingdom Viridiplantae; phylum Streptophyta; class Magnoliopsida; order Santalales; family Viscaceae; genus Viscum; species Viscum album. The sequence continues at coordinate 1,310,362,477 of OY728126.1, read as the reverse complement.
GACTGAAATGAGGTGCGAACTCGGTTCAGAAATGGACATTGTCCACTAAGATAGTCTTGGAAATGAGTCTTGACTAATAAGAAATGATTCTCTATGATTATGTGTGTATTCCACAAAGCTTCATGTTTTATGTTATGATTTTTGGGATTACATTTCACTACTATGATTTATCCCATGTTATGATATTATGGTCTCTTTTTCAGGTTAGGATTTCCAAAATGTTATGTTCTTATGAATATGATGTGATTGATATTTATTTTGTCTACCCTTACTGAGAATTTGAGCTCAACCTTTTATATTTTCTTTTCCCTAGGATATAAAGAAAGGATGTAGGTAAAAAAGGGAAGATCTTTATGGGAGATGTTGAATATCTTTCACCACGATTAGAAGATTGCATTCCGAGTTTCCAAAGACACTAAACTATTACGGTCCTTGTGTGTGTGTTTTTGTTATGTACTAAGTATTCCACAAAAGTAATGTAATTTCCATGTACGTCAAGTTTAGGGTCTCTACAGTTTTTATTATAGGAAAGGGCTAGTCAACCTTTGGGAACTAGGATGTGATAACTTTAGTGAGATACTTATAGATATTTCTAAGGTATGTATAGGGATGTCCCTAAGGTTATGTATATGTATAGGTTATAGTACTAGAATTACGGTAACCTAAGATGTTAGATATTGAAGGTAATACTTCTTTATTATGTTGTTTTCCCTAGCGTGATTTTTGCCTCTCACACTATTCTTTTTGGGTTTTAGACGATGGCTGGAACCCGAAGGAACCATGTTGATCAATGTAATGGAAAATGAAATTATTTTCCTCCTCAACAAACAAATGTTATGAGAGATGGAGTGCAAAATCTTATTGCTATACTTACACATGATATGAATCATTATGGACTTCCAAATGAGCAGAGAATGGAACAATATTCTATTGAGTCCTTCATGAGGCAACGCCCACCTTCTTTCAGTGGGTCTTCTGATCCACTTGTTGTTGAACAATGGATCAGTAACACTGAAAAGATATTTTTAGTTCTTCAATGTTCTGAAGATGATAAAGTCATCTTAGCATTATATCGTTTGGAAGGTGAGGCTGATCAGTGGTGGAATATTATCAAGAATACGAGTCCAAGAGATGAAATTGAGTCCATGGAATGGGACGAGTTCAAGAACATATTTTTCAATAAGTACTTCCCTCTTATTCTTCGAACAAAGATGGAGAAGGAGTTTCTTGAACTAAAGAAAAAGGATGATGATTCTGTTGGTATGTACGAAGCGAATTTTACAAGACTTGCAATGTATGCATCTGGCTTTATCATCCAACCTGAATGTAAAATTGATCGATTCTTCAGTGGCTTAAATCTAAATCTTCGAAGGGCATTAGATATAAGAGACTTCAGTAAGTAGCTATGAAGAAATTGTGTGTTGTGCGATGAAGGCAGAAATGGAAGTTGGTGTTACATATCCATCTCATGGTTTTGACAAGAAATGAAAGATGGAGTTCAAGGAGAAATCTCATAATAATGGTGAAAAGAAGATTAATGTTTCCTTATGCTAAAAGTGTGGAAAGAAGCATGGTGGAGATTCTCTTAAAGGGACTATAAAATGTTTTAATTGAGGAAAAGAAGGTCATCGAGCAAATGAGTGTCGAAGTAATGGAAAAAGGGTTGCTAATGGTGTGAATAAAGAAAATACTACAGAGAACGCACCAACAACACTTCAATGCTTCAAGTGCAATGAAATGGGGCATTATGTTAATCAATGCCCTAATCCAAGGGTTAATGATGATCGACATGAGCAACTACTTGAGGCAAAGGACAAAGGTAAGTCACATGTGATCACTATTGGCGAAGTTGAATATGACAACGATGTGGTGGAATGATTAAGTGTTTATGTAATGGGATTCCAAAATAATGTTGTATATAGTATCGTGGAATATTGGAATATTTATGTATTGGTCTATTGTGGTTTTGAATAATTTTATGGTACCGTTAACCATAGAAAGTGATTGAGATATTTTTGGTAAGTAGATGATATGTGCATAATGAAGGGATAAGAAGATAATGAGATGGTTGATTGTATTCATGAGCTCATGATTGATATAAGGACTAAGTTATATCATGGTTTGAGTATAATGAATTTTGAGGATTTTGGTTTGTGGAAAGTGTTTACTTCTAACTGCATTCATGTTCTCACTAAGGGTCAATGGGTGTTCATTCTTCAAGAGAATACATGTTTAAGGTATTCACATGTTTGTAATCTGAACAACAAGATATATCTTATGATATATGGGGGATAAATGATGGCATTCCCGTGATTGTTATGTGACATTTCAAGTAATCATTATCTTTATACTATGAGCTTGGACCGAAGTATTTTAGATAAGACTAAAGATTGGAATGGATGATGTTGGACATAATTTAGTATTGTTTAAGGATAGAACATTTTTCAATATTATTGATGGGATGTTATAGTAATATAGCTTTAGAAAAAGGACAACCTGCAGGACGGGCGACAGCCCATCACGTCGGACAAGGCTGTGGGAATCGAACCCACAATAGAAGTGTGACGGGCCTATATCGCCTAACACTGGAATACAGAAAGTCCCGGGTTAGTAGAAACTAGTTTTATTTTATTACGCGGTATGATATATGACTTATAAGTTCATTTTTGGAATCGTATACGATTAACCTCACCATAGATGGATTTATGTATATTTGAGAACTTTTGCTAACCTTTTGTTTGAAACAGATGGAATGACCCATCATTCTATCACATGATCTGTTAACACTTCACGAATAAAAAATTCAACTTCATTTATTTAAGATATGAAGTGGAAATTGTTCAAAGCACAAACAATAGTGAGATTGTACCAAAATAAAGTAATTATTTATTCTAATTCAAATTATTCAACTTTAGGGAAATGATCTTGAAAAAAAAATGTTGTTCTAGTTCCCTTATATCCGATGAATCAGATGGTACCTTAGATCATCACAAATCTATGGCTTTGTGATTGTTGGCTTTTTCATAGCCATGTTCTCTACCACTCTCCATCAGAACATGTTGGTTAGGCTTCTCTTCCATATCTATATTTTCACCTATGTTCTCCTATGTGGAAACCCAGTGATTAGTTAATTTGGGTAACCGTTATATTTCATACTTTAGTTTTTAAAGATTGGTTTTGGTATTCCTTTTTACGATGTGGGTTTCTATTAAAGAAACTCTCGAGTAGTAAACCATTTATAACCCTGATTAATTTCGAGGGGGAAATTCATTTCAAGTGGGGTAGAATGTAACACCATAAGGTTTTATGAAAAATATTCTTTTTAATTTCATTAATGTATTGTGTTTTACGCTACACCAAAAGGAGCTTGCACAACACGCATCCTTAACTTGGCTGCATTACACACAATCGCGACCTTCCTCGATAGTGTGTATTGTACGCAATACTGAGTTTCACTAAACAATGATATGCTATTAAAATATTATTAAAACTAGCCGTTATGAATAGTAATAACTACTTTTTGAAAATTTTAAATTTTCATCTTTTAAAATGGCCTTCATTTTTGGATTCGGAATATCGAAATTATCCTAGGGTGAAATTTTGATATTTTTCTGAAAACATTCAATTTTTGATGAATATTGAAAACACTGGGTTACTATTTAAAAACCGACTTTTTATTTAATTAATAATTTATTTTATTTAAATTTATTTTAGGTAAAAATTGATACATAATACCTATATAAGTTCAATGTAATTCATTGGAGTCATTTTTTTAATAATTTTAGATATATAAAAATTTTATTGAACTTTTGACCGTCTTTTACCCACCTCCTAGGAGAATTTACAAATTTACATAAAACATAATTTTACCGCTTTTTTGAATTGAATTTCAAAAATCCAAGAGACAAGGTTGATGTCAGTATGTAAAATGTGGTTCAATGAGATGAAAATAATTTTTGGTGAATAGTAATTTTTTTACTCTTATTTACCACGGTTAAAAGTAAATAGGGTAATTAAGGGTAAAAATGATATTATTATTACCCTAACACATGTCCTAATTCTATTGGATAAGTTCAATTCGATCAAAAACAACATTAGGAATAAAATATGACCATTTAGTTCCACTTGGATTAGATTAGGACATTTATTATTAATTTATTTAAAGAAGGGTTAAAATAGTTAAAATCAAAGTTTAATAAGTAAATCATTTATAATATTGGGTTATACATAAGATAAATTCGACTATACATATTAATTAGAAACCTAGAAATAGTTCCTACATAATTATATTTTATTTGTAATTTTTAGCCTTTAAATAATTTAATTTCTTTATGATACAATGATGATGCAGTAATTATCTTATTAATGAAATATTGACATAATTGATGTTATAAATACCCAAATAAATGTAATTTTAAACTTTTTATGAATTAAAATAATTTTCTATGTTAATATTACCTGTTAGTGTTGATTTAATTAACTTTTTTTGAACTAATCATTCTGTTATGATTTTCACAAAAATCAATTACCAAATAGTGTCAAAATTGACATAAAATAGTTTTTAAAACAAATATTATATTATAAATTGTTATTATATACCTAAAAATATATGTATCGGACAAATGACTTAGATAAAGTTATATATATTAATAATAAAAAACTTTGGGTTCTTTTGGCTGGTTAGAGTAAGTTTATTAACCTTATAGTGTAAGAACACAAAAAGACACGGTAAAAGTAAAATTATCTAACTTAAAGTTAAATCTAAACGATAAGGCTAAAACAGGAACCTAAACTTGTCTAAATTCTATTGGATGAGAGGATTTTGACCCATCCCCACCTTATATTTGAAATAAATCAATTTGGAGCTATTAAAAACAGAATATGTCTTTATAATAAAATAATATTTTTAGTTATTCCAAAGGTGCCCCTCTCCTCCCTTATAAAGGGGAACCTCCTCCCTCTCTTCCTCACACCACTTTGAGCCTTAAAGCACGGTCAAACCCTGCCAATTTCACTTCTCCACTTCCATAGAAACATCCTAGAGGTTCTTTCCTTCTTGAAAGACCAATATTAGTGCCTTAAGTGGAGGTTTCAAAAAGGCGCTTCAAAGACGAGGTAATGCCCGTTACCGATTCTTTCAACTTTATTTCTTCTTCAACTTCTTCTTCTTTAGTTGTTTCATTATGAAGTAATAACATCAGTATCACTAATATACTGATATGTTATTATAATTATGAAAAAATTGTATTTGACAATCTATCCATCCTATAGAAAACGAAATCACCACGCGTGCGTACGTACGGAATACCGTCTCCACGCCGTGGTGTAATCTGTTTTTCCACCACCACCTCACATGGATGGGTATAATAATGTAAATAAATGATTATTTTAAATTGATACTTATTCTGAAATAGTATACATACACTCCAATACAATTCCACAATCATGGGAATGATATCATTGCTCGTGCATACATACGGATTACCGTCTCCACGAACGCGATGAGATTCATTTTCCATGATTAACCATTCAAGCATGATTATAAAGTATATATAATGAAGAATAATGAAATATATGACATAATAATGCTACTAGATTTATGTATATATATATATGTCTGTCATATACTCAATTACATTTAATTCAATAAGGAAATGAAAACAGCGTTCATGCGTACGTACGGCCTACCATCTCCATGAACGGTATATTTCATTCCTTTTATCGATCTATAATATATATGTACATAATGAATATATATTATATATAAATAATGATTTACATTCTGGAATTATTTAAATCAGGATATAAGTAATAATATCAAGAATGACGAGTCGAAACACTTACGATAAATGAAACGATTTTACCCAAAATGATCTTTAACATGGAATTTACAAAAGAACGGGTAATATAAAGTTATAAGTGAACCATATATGATATCATAACAATAAATATGATTCTGTAATAAGTCAATGACATTATTTAAATCATTATACAGGATCTTCGGATACATATGAAGCATATCAGACATAAGGTAAGGGATAATTATTCCAATCTCATTCTTATCCGAGATTGTTTACTCCTAAGTATTTACTGGGGGTTATGTTTATTATCCATGTAAAAATGATCTCAAAATGTTTTCATAAAATGTTCACATTAATTCGATGTATGGTTAAGACATTTTTACCCCTTTCTTAATTTTACCACATCGTATTGAAGGAATCTTTCTTTTGTTTACCATACGAGGTACTTTTTGACTTTTCCGACAAAAGTATGAGGAAATTGTTATTTTTTACTTATACGGCATGAATGAATTTTTATGGTTTCATAACATCTCATTTTCATGAAGCTTCTTCTACAAGATTTTATTATTATTTTCAACAAAATCCATTCCTTTTAAAATTGAATGGAATTTTCTGAAAATAAAATGATTTTGAAGAAGAAAGGATATTTTCCTCAAGAATTCATTTCAAGTGTTTTATCAAAACCATTTTCCATCTAAGATGAAATTATTTCATATGTGTATGTTTCATGTATAATGTCTCTATGATTTACATGCTTTCACTTTTATTATGATGAAATATCCATTTGTTTTATATGGATTATGTGATGATGATATGATGTTTATGAAACCCATTTTATTCTTTGGGTTATGATAAATGTTTTATGTTTATTTTGTGGCACAAGTAAGAGTGATTTCATTACGAGATGGGTGGGACCTATATCTACCTCCAATAAATTGGGTAAAGATTTTATATCTCATGAGATAGACATGGCTGGAACGGTAGGTTAAACCGATTCAGTGAAACAGGACTGAAACGGGGAGTGAACTCGGTTCAGAAATGGACTTTTTCCACTAAGGTAGTCTTGGCAATGAGTATTGACTAATAAGAAATTATTATCTATGATTATTTGTGTATGACAATAAGTTTAATGTTTCAAGTTATGATTATTGGGATTATATTTCACTACTATGATTTATCCCATGTTATGATATTATGATCTCTTTTACAGGTTAAGATTTACAAAATGTTATGTTCTTATGAATATGATGTGATTGATATTTCTTTTGTTTACCCTTACTGAGCATTTGAGATCACCCTTTTATGTTTTCTTTTCCCCAGGATATAAAGAAAGGTTTTAGGTAAAAAAAGGGAAGATCTTTATGGGAGATGTTGAAGATCTTTCACCATGATTAGAAGATTACATTCTGAGTTTCCAAAGACACTAAACTATCACGGTCATTGTGTTTGTGTTTTTTTATGTACTATGTATTCTAAAAAAGTAATGTAATGTCCATGTATGTCAAGCATAGGGTCTCTACATTATACATTCCATGTATTGATTGAACGAGTCACATCACTTGTGGGGGCGGTAGTCCACACTTCCTCATATGAAATTATCGCATTTTCACAACATGCAACGAATAAAGGTATGTTTTAAATATAAAATACAGAAGCATATAGTAAACATAAATACCATATATATCATATATAAAATACAGTGACATTATAATGGCCACGTTTAAAGGTGTTAAAAGAATATTGAACAATCATCGTTTCGTGAGGTAGTAATTCACCATCCACAGAAACAGTATGTTCTTTAACCATTAGACGGATGTGTCTGTAAGTGTAGCTAGAATTTTTCTTATAAAAACATTCAAATATATTTATGATACTGGTGTTTTGACAAAATAAAGGAATAAAAAAAATTAGGGGGATGGAGAATCAAAATAAATCAAAAGAACACAAGGGAAGACTTTACCTTCAAATCGGGTAACTCTTTTTGATTTGAGCTCAAAGGCTTCCTTGGAAGGACTTCTGCCCAAAGTGAGGCTTCTAGGTGTACATTATGGATGTGGTGAGACAAAATGGGATGGTTTTGGCAGAGCTAAAGGCTTGATAGGTGTGGGTATGGTGGTATATGTGGGGGCCTTTTATAAGAGAGGAGGAGAGGCACTCTTGGAATGTTATAAACTATTACTTTATTATAAAATGATTTTTGGATTTTAAAGGTCCCAAAATTATATATTTCTAGGATAAGGTGATAAGTGTTTGGAATCCACCCATAAAACAGGTTTTTGACAAGTGTAGGTCTTATATTTCACATTATCTTTGCATTTTATTTAAATCATTAAATAATGAGGTAATCGCTGCATCATCATGGGGTCATAAATAATTTAATTTATTTAAAGTCTAAAAATTATTAAAAAAAATCATGATGTAGGAAATATTTTTATGTTTCTAATTAATATTTATAGTCAAAAATATGACTTATATACCCCCATGTAAAAATTTTCTTAGTAAAACAATACATGTTTGTGACATTTTAATTTTAACTTTAAATAAAAAGTTTTTAATGTCATTTTCCAACCAGAGAGGCTCCAAGGGGTCCCCAAGTTGACCCATGGATTTTTGGTTCGGACATGACTCATAAAATAAGGGTAGGACATGTTTCAAGGTCATTTCATATTATTATAAAATTATCTTTACCTTAAATTACACTAATTACCTTTAATCGTGATTAATAAAACTTAAGAGTTACTATTCACCAAAAATGTATTTTAATCTCATTGAACCACATTTTACTTTCTAATGACAACCATTTATGTCGGATTTTTGAAAATCAAATCATAAAAGTGTTAAAGTTTCTTTTAAAAGAAAAATCAGTTTCTTTAACTACCACTTAGTGATTTCACTATTCATCAAAAATTGAAGTTTTTCAGAAAAATTCCAAAAATTCACCCTAAGCTATATTTGATATTCTGAATTCAAAAATGATGTCTATTTTACAAAATTCAAAATATATATGTTTCATTAATTTATTTACTAATTCATTCTTGATGTCAAAACAAATAGCGTGTTTTTAAGAAACAATATCTATTAAAAGATTGACACTAGTTTACGTCCACTTTCAAAGTGAAATTAATTCCAATGAACAAAATTGTATTAAATGGTAAAAAATATATTCCAATTAAACTTTAAAACCAATTATAAATATAATCTAACCATATATTTAAATTTGATGAAAAAACAGTTTTGATGTAAAATGCAGTATTTTTCACTATTCATTAAAAAATGATCAATGTCATAAACATACCAAAAATTTAACCAAAGTAAATTTCAATGTCCCAATCATAAAGAATAAGTTTATTTTGACAAATAGAGCTTATAAAATTGTCAAAATTTATATTTAAAAAATGTTCTCCATCAATACGCGGTAAAACAATCTTTTAAAATTATGAGAGTATCTATTCTTAAAATTGGATTCATTTGGATTTTAAACCTCTAAAATTTATTGGATAAATGTAAAAATTCATAACAAACATATGTAATCATTTTGTAGTTATTTCTGTTCATTCCTACCATTACAACGGCTAGGCGTTAACTATTATCATATTATTATATTCTTAGTGTGCAATGTAATATTTCAAAGAAACGCGTTGTTGTGTATTGGGTACGCCATCGAGCATAGCGTTCCCTTTAAAGAAATATTAACATTTTATTCACAAATATTGATAAAAATTAGAATGTAATGTTATTTATTTACCTAGGATGTTACAAACTCCATCCTTAATATATTCCATGTATGGTGGGAATAATTTTTATCACATCGAGGAGGCGGTTGTCCACTCTTCCTCAAATAAAATTATTATATTTACACACTATGGAGATTATAAAGTTATGATGTAAAAATATAATAGATTAATAGATACAATAAAAATATAATATATATCATAAATAAAAAAATTTCTTTCATAATGTCTACCATGAGAGTTTCTACGAGAGAATTGAACATTCATCGTTTCGTGAGGTAGTAGTCCGCTGAACACTGAAACAGTATATTCTATATCAATTAGATGGAAGTGTGTGTTTTTGTAGGTCTAAACCATAGAATAAAAAAGTCCTACTATATTTAGGATAATGGTGTAGTTATAAAATAATATAATAAATACTGTTTTGGGGGTTGGATGAAGAAAATAAATGACATGATCTTGCGAGAAGACGTTACCTCCCACTCTGGTAACTCCTTTTCATTTTAGTCGAATGGTCTTCCAAAATTGCCTCATGCCCATGTTAAGAATTCTAAGAGTAATTTAGGGATGTTAGGATCTTAATATAATATAATTTGTAAGTTCAAAGGGGATTGAGATGTGTGAGTATGTTGGTATAGGTGGTGGCCTTTTGAAGAGGGAGAGGGGAAATTTAGGAAATTCCTAAATTATTATTTTATTATAAATTTATTTTTAAATGTTAATAGTTATGAAGAGATAAATGTAAAGGATTAAATCATTATGGGTTTAAAACCTCTCAAAAAATAGGTTTTACACTTGTTTATGTGAAAAAATTAACCTTATCATTAATCTTTAACCATAAGTTGGAAACATTAACTCATACAATGACTTCTTGTATTTTCATAATATATTATTGCTATAGTAAATATAAAATTCCAAGAGAAAAACAAGTTGATAATTAATGAAATTTTAAAAATATATATGTCATTTGGAATAATCATATAATTTTAGGACTATTATATCATTTAATAAAATAGTGATTGTTTTAATAACTCATTTGTGACAATTTTGAAACTATTTAGAAATTAATTTTTTAGTCATAATAACTTGATTTTGTATAAAAAATGGAATTAACTCATACCATATAAGTGAATTTCATCCAAAAAAATTATTTTTATCTTTAAAATGTTAAAATTACATTTATCTAAAAATTTATAATATCAGTTATTTTGGTATTTCATTGATAACGCAATCGTTGCATCATCATTGTGTCATAAATATATATATTTATTTAATTTCGAAAAATTAAAAATACAATATCCTGATGTTTAAAATATTTCTATCTTTTTGATGAATTTTTATGGTAGTAGGTATCATGTATATAAACTATATTAAAGTTGTTTTAGTCAGGAGATACATGTTCATGTTATATTCACCGTTTCATTAAATTAAATATTATAAAATGACATTATCACACCCCATTGGATCGAATAAGTATATGTAAATGTATATTGGATGGAATAATATAAGAGGGGGTGAATTGTAGGTTTAAAAAATTGTGTTTAAACACTTAAGAAATTAGTTTTAATGATCCTAAACTAATACAAATTCAAACACCCACATTTGTAATGAATATAAGGGTTTGATGTAATGTAATACTATTAGAAAAGTAAAGTAATTATATTCAGAATGAATAAAATAATCAGAGTAAGACAAAAGTGAATGATTCTACCTCAAAGCGTATAGAATCAATTGATACAATATGTAATTGTATGAATGTAATTAAAACAATTACAAATTTAAATGAGATAGAAAATGAAACAAAACAATTTCCTTTCTAATACAATTAGCAGCGGAAATGTAATAGTATTATAATTCTTTTGACCCAAAGAGAAGGGTTAACCTTACCCCTAGGATAAGAGCTCTGTCTCACCAACACCTTGGTGAGCCCTTGATAGGATGATCGGTACATTTATCTGCCTATCCCCAGCAGCTCTCGATACGATGATCAGAACGGCTGTCTGCCTATCCCCGGCAGCCCACGATTTTGTAGGTAATCGACACCTCTGTCTTTCAATCACTTGAAAGCCCTCAATACGATGATCAGATGCACAAAGCAGGAGAGAAGTCAAATCATCTCTCTCTAGAACATTATAGAAGCAGAGTATCAAAGTTGTTCCAAAATATCTTCTTTTCAGCTTCAAATGTCCTCCTATTTATAGGCCTCGGGTTCCAAAGGTCATATTGTCTCCAACGGTCATATTTCTCCGAAACACTCGGAGGTACTTGGACACCTGACATTACAAAATTCATATTGAAACAGAAATCATTACATTGTTTTTATTAGTTTGTAACTAACTCCACTATATCGTTTTGGTTAAAACAAAAGATATATAGAGACGATAAACATGATACGATTAATATGAAACAAGTGTTTCTGACTAAGTACCAAAACAAGTATGTAATAAAGAGTATGAGTATTATAAGTATTACTGTGTAATGTTTTGTAATGATTCAAAGTGAGTAGACTTATAATACTTATTATGATTAATATAGTCAATACAATTTCCAGAGTCAGTATGAAAAAAAATATAGTCAGTACGATCAGAATGGTCAGTAAGATCAGCATGGTCAGTACGATCATCATGGCCAATACGATCATCTTGGTCAGTACGATCAGCATGGTCAGTGCGATCAGCATGGTCAGTATGATTAGTATGCTCAGTATGATCCGATAAACATTATAAAGGACATTTGTGATTTCCAAAACAAGATATAAAATTCAAAATAGGACTTTTGACTCAACAATCTACCCCTTTTTGGAAAGCATAAAACACAAAATAAAAACTAAAGGAAATACTCATCTCCCCCTGATTTATTGTAAACTCTATTGAATAAGAAATTGAATACAACTAACTCCCCCTTAGGTATGTACTTTCCTAAGAATTGTTTTCGTAAATTTCCTTGATTTAGAAGTGTTTGTTCAAAACATTCTCCCTTTGTAAAACATTCTCCCCCTTTATAAAAAATTCTCCCCCTTTGTGATTTACAAAAAGAATGGGGTATTTTTGAATTTTATGAATGAGTTAGAAATGAAATACAAGACAACTGATATAGTGACAAAAAAAATTCATTATGATAACAAAAAAACCAAACTAAAATACAATTCACTTGTTTTATCTTTCCTTCTCCATTTTAATCAACTCATTAAGAAATTCCTTTGTCTTGTTGATTTCCTTTTTTTATTCAGAAATAGCATCACCCTGAGATCTGAGAAGGTCTTGTTGATCAGAAAAGAGTTGATCCTAATTTCTGATTGTCTTCTCCAGAACTCTGATAACATCTTCAAGAGTGTCAATTCTATCTTGTAAATTCTTGTTGTCTTTGGATAAAACAGAGTTTTGTTTCTTTAATAGAACTATTTCATCTTTTAGAGATGACACCTTCGAAAACTCACATTGAAAGGCATTAATTCTATCCTGCAACTCTTTCACAGAGGAAACATCATCTCCATGAGTTTCCTGATTCAGTCTTTCAAAAGTTTCTTTTTCCAGTTTATTGAAATCAATTGCAAGATCATTTGAAAACATTCTTATATCTTCAATTGCTATCTCGTGGTCATTTATTGAGCTCTCTGTTTTGTATGACAGCTTGGTCATCTTGTTGAAAGCCTTCTTATGAGTAGCTGAACTTTCTGAAAGAACATTCAAATCGGCTTCAACTGACAGAACTTCCTTTCTCAATTCTTTTACAGATCCAAACTTCTACTTTTGATTGTCAGTAATAAAATAAATCTTCCCTCCCAGCCTAGGGAAATATGGAATAGTCTTCTCAATTCTTCTCAAAACATGAACAATGTAATCACTCTTCTTGAGAGAGATTGTGTGTTCTGAATCAGTATCCTCATCGTACAAAGCCAGTTCATTCAATTATCTTGAGTCTAAAACTGGCTTTTTTTCCTTTAGATTTTTCTTTCTCCTTTCTTTCATCTTCTATTTTGTCACTAATGATAATAACTTTTTCAGTGTTAGAAGATTGAGCACCTTTCTTTACTTGAGAGGAAACTCTATCCGGAGTTTCATATGTTTGAAAAGGTTCTTGATCGGCATGAGGGGTTTGTTGAATACCTTCACTTTTCTTTTGAACCGATTCCTCTCTATTCTTCGAACACTGAAAGAATTCTAAAAGAAAATATCCTTCCTCTTCTTCAACTTCTTGTATCTCTTCCAACATTTGTTTTCCTTTTTCTTTCTTAGGAAGACTTTGTACGATGGGATCTTGATGGACTTCATCTTTTAGTTGAGCACTTGCATCCTCAACCATTTTCAAGACTTTATAGATGTCAAAGTCTTGAGCCTTTCTTTTCAAAACGATTTTCTTTTTCTTTTCATATTTAAGGGTTTCTTCTACCCTTACTCTTTCAGAAACCGCTTCGGCTGGATCAAGTCCAAACTATGGATCACCTTACTTTCTCTATTCCTTATCCTTTCTCCATTTGGCTAAAACCTCCTTACTGTACTTTAGCTTCTTCTTTGGCTTTGAGATGGTTTGCGGATCAGACTTTTGAGTAATACCAACAGATTGATTGTCTTTTACTGGAATAGGTGCCGATTGATTCTGAGCCGATTCAGCTTCTACATCCTTAACAAATAGTTTTGAGTCCTGATCAAAATAAATATTCAACTTTTTCATCGTACTTTTACTAATCCAGGATGGCTTCAGATCTAACATCTTTCCTTTCAATGGAATGTTTAAAAACTTAATACTCTCGAGAATGAACATTGTAAGGATAGCTGGATAATTAATCAAATGATATTTGATTGCTCCTAACTTTGCATTCTTAATTGTTTCAAAAATGTATCCCATCAGATTTACTTTTCTCATGCTGACAAGATATTCCAACATGTAGATATCAGAGACTTTCAGAGTTTCTCTATCCCCATTCCTTAGGATAAGAAAACCTTCCATCCATAGAGCCACAAACCTGTTGTCCAGAGAACGATGGGCCACTTTTCTCTTCTCTTCATTTACAACAAACAAAGACTTCTCGTCACTTTCTCTATTAAACGTACCGACCTCCTCTGCTAGTTTATGAGATGGATAGAAAGAATCACCTTTTATCGGGACATTCCGAAAATGAACCGCTTGTTTCATAGACATAGACAACTTTCTATCGTACACAACAAAATAGATAGTCATGTATTTGAAGATAGATACGGTTTTATAAAACTGACTGACTTCATCAAAGAGAACCGGATCTTGAGAAATAGGTCTTTCAACACACAAATTCGCCCATTCTTAAAACAAAATAATCCTCTTGATTGTAGAATGGTATGAATCATAGAAGTTGTGGGAAACTAACCTTTCCCTAAAAAGGTCTTTTCTGAGAAAGCCTTTGAAGACATATCGGTGGGAGTGTTGGAAGAAGACTGAGACATAGGGATGCTACCGATGAAAGATCGTACGATGAAATGAAATCAGTGAGGTAGAGCTTCAACGTAGATCATGAAAAAAAATGATGTGGGTTTGGGGAGGGGGTATTTATAGGTGATATAGGGGTGACCGTTGATGTTCTATGGTCAAGATTAGAGGAAATAAGATCAACAGTTAGGATTAAAATGAAAGAATTTTTTTTTAAAAAAAATGCAAAGTACATGCCGGAGAACGTAAGGTAATTTTTGGTTTTGGTAGAGTTAAAAAAACACAATTGTACGTAAAGAAAAAGACTACTATCAATTGGTATGCTGATGGAAAAGAAATTCATTACCATGAACTGACAAACTGATGGAAACCAAACTTGTTACCATGGACATGCTGATGGAAAAGAAATCCATTACCATGATCGGACATGCTGATGGAAAAGAAATTCATTTCCATCATCGGGCGCGCCGATGGAAAAGAAATTCATTACCATGATCGAACAAGCCGATAGAAAAATAAAATCATTACCATGATCAGATAAGACGATGGAAAAGAAAATCATTACCATGAACTGACAATACGATGGAAAAGAAAATCATTACCATGAACTAACAATACGATGGAAATGAAAATCATTACCATGAAATAACAATACGATGGAAATGAAAATCATTACCATGAACTGATAGTACGAACGAAAAGAAAATTATTACCATGAATTAAAAGTATAATGGAAAAGAAAATCATTACCATGAACTTACAGTACGATGGAAAAGAAATTTATTGTCATGAAATGATAGTACGATGGAAGAGATAATCATTACCATGAACGGAAAATTTGATAGACAGATAAGTGAATAATAATAACTGTAAATACGATAAACAGATAGGTAAATATTACGATAAAACTATCAATACGATAAAAAAGATAGGACAAAAAAACACAGATACCATAAGATAAAAAGAAAACACAGTGAGAAATGTTCTCCCCCTTTCTAAGTGGAGTTTCTTAATGTTAGGAGAAATGTAAAACAAGAAGTATATATGAATGATTACATTATTTTAATCATTCCTAGATTCTGTTTTATAAATTCAAGTCTATCAGAAGGTAATGGTTTTGTAAAAATGTCATCAATCTGTTCTTGAGTTCCGATGAATTGTAAAACAATATCTCCTTTTTGTGTGTAATCCCTAAGAAAGTGATGCCTAACATCTATGTGTTTTTCATGTGAGTGATGTGCTGGGTTCTTACTAAGAGCTATGGAACTAGTATTATCACAAATAATTTGAGTTTTGGAAAAACTCAATCCATAGTCAGTGAGTGTGTGTTGCATCCACAACACTTGAGCACAAGAACTTCCAGCTGCTACATATTCAGCATCAGCAGTGGAAAGTTCTACAGAGTGTTGCTTCTTGCATGACCAAGAAACCAAGGAGTCTCCTAAGAAATGACATGATCCAGATGTACTCTTTCTATCCATTCTACAACCTCCAAAGTTAGAATATGAAAACAAATTTTAAACAAACTCATTTCTAAAAGAATAAAAGAGACCTAGATCCATAATGTATTTTAAATACCAAAAGATTCTCTTTATGGCTTTTAAATGAGACACTTTTGGATTAGATTGTTATCTCGCACATAAGCATATGGAAAACATTAAGTCTGGTCGACTAGCTATTAAGTATAAAAAACATCCAATCATACCTCTAGAAGTTCTTTGATCAACTGGTTTCCCAATTTCATCAAGATCAAGTGTATTTGAGATACCAATTGGAGTGCTGATACTTTTAGTTTTGTCCTAACCATACCTTTTGTTTATGTCTTCTATATACTTAGGTTGAGATATATATGTTCCTTCTGGTTTTTGTAAAATTTGAAAACCTAAAAAGAATGTTAACTCACCCATCATACTCATTTCAAACTCAGATTTCATTAAGTTGGAAAAAGAATCAGATAAAGTCTACTGATTTGATCCAAATATGATGTCATCAACATAAATTTGAACTATAAAAATATTTCAATTTTATATTTTTATAAAAACGGTTGGATATGCTGTACCTTTTGTATAATTGTTTTGTAATAGAAATATTGTAAGTCTATCATACCATGCTCTATGGTCTTGTTTAAGGCCATATAGAGCCTTGGTATGTTTAAAAACATGATCAAGATGTTTTGGGTCTAGAAAACCAGGGGGTTGTTTGACAAAAACTTCTTCTTGAACAAAACCATTTAAAAAAGCACATTTTACATCCATTTGAAAAAATTTTAAATTAATGTATGCTGCAAAGGATAATAGAATACAAATAGATTCATGTCTGGCTACAGGAGTATATGATTCTTCATAGTCTATTCCCTCTTTTTGATTATATCCCCTAGAAACAAGTATTGCTTAATTTCTTACAATGATTCCATTTTCATCACATTTGTATCTGAAAACCCATTTTACACCAATTACAGTGGTTTCTTTAGGCCTTTCAACTAATGTCTATACTTGATTCCTCTCAAATTCATTTAGTTCATCTTGCATTGATTTGATCCAATCTTCGTCACCTAAGGCCTCACTTGGACTTTTCGGTTCAAATTGGGAAAGAAAAGTAAGATGTCCAATTTCATTTCATAAGGAATTTCAGGTCCTTACAGGTTGATTTGTATCACCAATGATATTATCACTGGGATGATTCTTAAGAAACAATTGATTTGAGATTTGTAAAACTTTTTCATCAACATATGGTAGAAAATCTTCTAGTGTAAATGTTTCAGGAATACCATCTTGGAAATTTTCCTTATCAGAAGGATCTTCAAATAATGGTTGATAAACATTTTTTGAAAACACATCTGAGTACATATGTTTGGGTTGGTTTAAAAAAAGGATCACTTTCATCGAATTGTACATGCACTGTTTCCTCAACATTTCAAGTGTTTTTATTGAAAACTCTATAAGCCTTAGATGTTGTGGAGTATCCCAAAAAGATTCCTTCATCAGATTTCGGTGTGGATTTGTGTAGATTATCTTTTGTATTCATAATGAATACTTTGAACCCAAAAACATTGAAGTATGAGACTTTAGGTTTTTGGCCAGTCCATAATTCATAAGGTGTTTTATTAAGAAATGGTCTGGATAAAACATGATTTATAGTATAAAAAGCAGTACTAACAGCTTCAGCCCAAAAGTGATTATCAATTGAGTATTCACTCAACATGGTTCTAGTCATTTACTAAATAATACTATTTATTCTTTCAATAACACCATTTTGATGAGGATTTCTTGGGTCTAAGAAATTGTGAATAATAACTTTCTTACTACAAAAAGTTTCAAAATCTGAATTTTGAAATTCACCACCATCATCACTATGGATAGATATCAATGGTAGTTTTTTCTCGTTTTTTTACTTGGGCTCTAAAATTTTTGAAATAGGAATAGGCTTCAGATTTCTTTGTTAAAAAATAGACCCATGTAAATCTAATAAATTCATCAACTAAAACAAATGCATAGTATTTGCCTCCAATGTTTCCGGTTTGTGAAGGACCAAAAAGATCCATATGTACTAACTATAATGCATTAGAGTTTGAAACTTCATTAATTGATTTAGATCTAGTTTTATGTTGGTTTCCCTATTGACAAGGATCACAGACTTTTGAAGAATAATATCTATGATCTGTTAGTCCCGTTAAAAGTCATTTCATTGAATTTTTACAAATGTTTCTTTTGTTACAGTGTCCTAGTCTTCTATTCCATAGCCATGATTGGTCTTCTATTTCACATAAACAAGGTATGTTTTGGATTCTAAGGTCTTCTATGTTAATAGTGTATACATTCTCTTGCATATGGGAAGATAGAATGAACTCATCATTGGAATTGTGTACTAGATACTTATCATTCCTAAAATTCACAAGGTAAACTTAATCACACAATTGACTTATGCTGATGAGATTCTTCTTAAGTCCTTTTACAAACAAAACATTTGAAATAATAACTCTTCCACGAAAAATAATATTAACTATACCAACAATTTTCCCTTGGGAATTATCTCCAAAGGTGACTTTTCCACCTTTTTTTCCAATGTTCTTTTCAAAGAAATCTTTGTTACCCATCATGTGTTGAGGACAACCACTATCCATGTACCAAATATTCTTGTTGGTATACTTGTTTTCCTGAAAAAGAAACTATTAGTTTTTTGGAATCCAAACTTGTTTGGATCCTGAAGGGTTAGATAATAGAATTTTGGGAATCCACGTTTGTTTTGCAAAATAAGCTTTATGAAATCCAAAAGATTGAGTTCTGTTAAGAGAACATTCTCTTTTCTAGTGTCCTCCACATTAACACTTAGAGCAAAAAAGGAGTATTTTTTGGAACAAAATAGTTATTAGTAAATACAGGTTTAGAATGTGTATAACCAATACCAGAATGATTCCTCAATGGTCTAATTTGAGAATACTTTTTATCAAAGTTTTCCATGCCATAAGTAATGTTTGACAAACACTTTTGCAAAAAAAAATCTGATTTTAATTTCCCAACCAAGTTTTTATCCTCCAAAACATTTGATTTTGAGCTAGAGTTACGCTCTAAAACATTTTTCTTAGAAAGTTCATTTTTTAGATCCTTAGAAAGTTTATATTTATCAGATTTGACTTTCTCAAGGGTTTTTAAAACACTTTCAAAATCAGAAGTTTTTGTATCAAGATCCTTATAAATATCTGATACTTCTGTAGTTAAAATTGAAATTCTAGAATTTGATTTATCAAGCTTCTTCTTGAGTTTAGAATTTTCATTATCAAGTAATTTAGAAAATCTAGACACTTATTCAAAATAAGGTAAAGTATTATCTTCTGATGACGAGGACTCATCATTTGATGATTTATAATATTTATTATCAGTAAAATTTGCATTCAAATAAACATTTATAATAGCTTCAGCATTGTGTACCTTTGCCATGTGACAATGATCTTCAATTGGTAATCTGGCTATTAGTCCAATATTTCTTTGTCCTGAGGACCCATATTCTGAAGAATTATCTAATGAATCACTACTACTAGCACTCCAATTATCATTTTCCTTGAAGAATTTATTTGTATTTGTCTTGTAATAATTTTTCTGATTTATTTTAGAATGTCTTTCCTTTCTGTATTTTCTCTTTATTAAAGGAAAATCAGGCCTTATATGACCTACTTTCGTACATTCATAACAATTTACCTCTGAATATTTCCTGTCCTTTCTATGACAACCCTGATTTTTATTACAACTTAAGCATGCTTTATTACATAAAACATCACTTGATACAACAAAGAAGATCGAGAGGTTTAGTGTCTTTGTGGCTTAGGATCATTACATAAAAACATTAAACTTCAAATACAACATCTTTATTGGAAACTTCCTTTACATGACCACTACATTCCTTCGTACTTAGCATTGCATGGGATAACCTGAGGACATGCATAAGAAAAGGGTGAGCTATAAAGCCCAGTAAGGGAGTAAAAAATGAATAACATGAGGAGTGAAATACATGTTAGGCAATAGGCATATCAATAGATAATAATAGAAACATGAACATAAAGGCATGATAAAGAATAATAATCATAACATGGAAATGTGGCAACAACACTTAACATTGAATTAGCATGAGCCAAGGCTCATTGCACATGGAGCATGAGTAAACCCTCATTGCACTTGAAGCATGAGTAAACCCTCGTTGCACTTGAATTAGCATGAGTCAACACTCATTGCACATGACGTATCATGATACTATACTTTACCCAATGCATTGGAGCGCTATAAAGGGCGCACCCTTCTTAAACATTTCATTTCATGCATAAGTGTGCCACATGGATCATAAAACATGGATTCATAAAACATAATCATTTCTTCCACGATAAAGGAAAGTGGAATTCATACACGAAACTTTATAATCAATATGTAAATGTGCATAAAGGTGAATACCCTTGATGGAGAAATGGGCATGGTATTCACTACACAAAGACATTGGCTTAGAAAATCGGTGCGATTTCGGCAGCGTAACGGCGTGACATAAGAATTCATAAATAAGGTTGATGAGAGAGAAAGGGGTTACTCATCATATTTACATGTAATGGACAGTAATGAGATCATATATATACATTTCCCAACAATAGAAATGGAATTTATATTCATCATACAAAAGTATTGCTTGAATGTAAAAGAAGAGAGAGAAGTTCCTTTCAGAATTTCGGCATAGTAACGGATGTACATGAGAGGCATTTAATGAGAGAGAAAGGGTTCTCCCATAATTCAAACAATAAGAGGGAAGTATGGGGGAGGTGCGAAACCATACCCCAACATTCATAATTGAAATAAAAAGTTCAATACAACTTAAAGAAAATTGACAAAAATGAGAAAGGAAGAAAAAACCCTTACTTGGAAGTGTGCTTCCAAAGGCTAGAGAGAGGCTTGTGAGAGGCTTCTTGGGAGCTTGGGGAAACTTGAGAGGATTATAGAGAGAGTAGGGCATAGGTTGGATGAACTTCAAGGGCTCTGAGTGAGGAGGAAGTGGGAGATTGGGTGGGTTTATATAGGAAAGGTGAGAGAATTCTTTATTATTTAGGTTTGGGACCCCTTATATTAAAATAATCCAAACCACAAACCATCCCGTGGTAATTGCCCATTTTTTCTGGAAAAGGAAAGAGGAAAAAAATATTTTACAAGTCCAAGGTCCTAAATTATTAAAAAATTAGGGTTTCTTATGTGGAGGTGAGTCACACTCCCATGGAAATTAATTTAAAAAGGCAAAGTGTTGAATAAGTCTTGAGGGCTCCATTAATGCTTTGAAAAGTGAGTCAAACAAACCCAAAACCACATTATTTTAATGATAAAACATATATTGGCCGAAAATAAGGATTATGGTATTTTATTACATCACCATTGGGACATTATGATGTCATAAAACACATTATATATTTAAATGGTATTTAATTTTTACCCAAAAATTTGACTGTCTCAGAAAATTATGAAAAATTCACCGTTGGATAATTTCGACGTCCTGGTTCCAAAAATAATATTTATTTTATCTAAATAATTTTCTTAATATTTGAATTTTTACTTTTAAAATAAAAACCGACATTTATAAAAAATTCACGGGTTTTGACAGAAATGGCTTTCAAACCATAATAAAAATTTTAATTGCATTCATAAAATTATAAGATCATTTATATTTAATAAAACTTAATTTAATATTAATAATAATATTTTATTAAAATATTATTTAATTCAAAAATCCTTTAATTTAAAAAAATATAATTCTTAATTAAATAATAACTAAAAACAACATTTTTACTTTAAAAAGTAATTACAATGTATCAAAAATGACTAGAAATTATATTCATTATTATATAAAAATAAAAAAATAATGTACATGAACATGGTGCTACTTATTTGTTACATAACTCCTTAAAATAGCCGCATAAGACCTAAGGTTAAGGTGTGCGATGGTGACAGACTCTTGGGGTTGCTCGGATAACATCGCTCGAGAGGTAATCTCTATCAACTTCCATTTTTCCCATAGACGATCACGTTCGAGCTTGACTTGATGAAGCTCAGCTTGGGCTTGGTCAAGGGCAAAGCCCAAAGACACCACCTCTTTTCTGAGCTCCGACAAATGGGCTTCGTAAGGGGCAATTCTACTGGATGACTCCATCGCTTCCTTTGTCTGAGTAGAAAATTGGTTCGTTAAAGCCTTATATTTAAACTACCCAGATGATAACTGTTCAACGGCTATAAAATTAACGGTCACAAATCTTAAAGTAAAACTAAAAAAGTTGATATCTTATAAAAACATTTTTCATAAAGTAACATTTAACTGGATCAAGAGGGATTTTCCATTAATGAAATTTTGGGTCGTTACAACATTCCCCCCTTAAGAAATTTCTCCCTCGAAATTTTCCTTTTCCCACACTAAAACAAATGTGGGTAACTTAGCTTCATCATATCCTCCGACTCCCAAGTAGCTTCTTCAAACTTGTGGTTTCTCCACAACACCTTGACAAGGGGCATTGTCTTATTTCGTAGAACTTTTTCTCTACGATCTAAGATCTTCACTGGTTGCTCCTCATAAGAAAGATCGTCTTCTAATTGTACCACCTTGGAAGAGAGTACATGTGAAGGGTCTGGTATGTACTTCCTCAAGAGTGATACATGGAAGACATCATGCACCTTGTCCATAGTAGGTGGAAGTGCTAGTCGATATTCCACAGCCCCAAAACGATCAAGAATCTCGAAGGGGCCGATGTACCTTGGACTTAACTTCCCTTTATTTCCAAACCTCATGACCTTCTTCCACGGAGATATGCATAAAAACACCATGTCTCCGACTTTAAACTCAAGGTCTCGTCGACGATTATCTGCATAACTCTTCTGTCATCTCTGGGCTGCCTTGATATGCTACTGAATGGTTTTCACCTTCTCCACCATTTCTTCGACCATTTCTGGTCCAAGCAGCTTACGTTCACCGACCTCATCCCAACATGCCGGTGTTCTACACCTTTTCCCATACAGGGCTTCATATGGTGCCATTTGGATACTCGAGTGGAAACTATTATTATAAGATAACTCAACGAGAGGAAGATGTTGATCCCATCCTCCTTTAAAGTCCATTGAGCATGCTCTCAACATATCCTCAAGTGTTTGGATAGTCCGCTCGGATTGGCCATCAGTTTGAGGATGATAGGCCGTACTAAAGTTTAGTTCAGTATTCAGAGCATGTTGAAGACTCTTCCAAAACTTAGAGGTAAATCTTGGATCTCGTTCAGACACAATAGATAGTGGTACTCCATGAAACCGTACCACTTCCCTGATATATATCTGTGCCAGTTGATCCAAAGAGAAATCCTCTCGAATAGCAATGAAGTGTGCAGTCTTTGTAAGACGATCCACAACCACCCAGATTGCATTGTTGCCTTTGGATGTCCTTGGAAGTCCAGTGACGAAGTCCATGGTGATGTTCTCCCATTTCCATTCTGGTATGGGAAATGGTTGCATCATCCCCTTAGACTTCTGCCTCTCTGCCTTCACTTGCTGACACACCAGGCACATTGATGTATATTCAGCGATCTCCTTCTTCATATTATCCCACCAAAAGTTTTCTCGGAGATCTCGATACATCTTTGTGCTCCTTGTGTGAATAGAGAAATTTGAACTATGTGCATCATCCAAAAGTTCCTTCTTCATCTCCAAACTTGATGGAACACATAGTCTTTTCCCAAACCGCACAATTCCTTCTTCATTAACATTAAACTCTGAGGATTTTCCCTTTTTGATAGCTTCCACATTTTCTTGGATTCCTGCATCATCCTTTTGAGCATCCTTTAACCTTTCCAAAAGAGATGGTTGAGCAATCATTTGTGAAAGGATTGATGATGTTCCCTTCTTTATGATTCCCACGTCCATCTTCATCAAGTCTAAGAAGATTGGATCCTTCTCAATTCTCATCATTGATAGAATTGCTGGATCCTTTCTACTTAGGGCATCCGCCACCTTGTTCTCCTTCCCAGGGTGGTAATGTATTGAACAGTCGTAATCCTTGATGAGCTCTATCCATCTTCTCTGGCGCATATTAATCTCTTTCTGTGTGAATATATATTTAAGACTCTTGTGGTCAGTATATATCACACATTTCTCTCCATAGAGATAATGACGCCAGATTTTCAAGGCAAAGATCACTGCCTCCAACTCCAGATCATGCGTTGGATAGTTTCGCTCATGGATTTTCAACTGCCTTGAGGCATAGGATATCACTTTATCATTCTGCATCAGCACACATCCTAATCCCTTCTTCGAAGCATCACTGAATACCACAAAAAGCTCCCCACTTGTGGGTAAAGTGAGCATAGGTGCAGTGATAAGCCTCCTTTTCAACTCCTTGAATCTTTCTTCGCATTCATCACTCCAAGAAAACTTTACTCCCTTTCGGGTTAGCTTGGTAAGAGGGTTGGACAATCGTGAGAAGTTTCTCACAAATCGTCGGTAATATCCAGCTAACCCCAATAAGCTACGGATATCAGTTACCGATGTTGGCCTCGGCCATCCCTCAATTTCATCTGTTTTGGAGGGGTCCACAGATATCCCATTGCTTGTGATGATATGGCCCAAGAATGAGACTTCCTTCAACCAAAACTCACACTTGCTGTACTTTTCATAGAGCTTCTCCTTGCGCAAAGTCTCTAGTACAGTTTATAAATGCTCCTCATGGTCCTCCTTGGTTTTGGAGTATATTATAATATCATCTATAAAAACTACCACAAATTTTTCTAGGTAATCTCTAAAGACTCTATTCATCAAGTCTAGGAATATTTCTGGAGCATTGGTGAGTCCGAAAGGCATTACTATGAATTCATAGTGCCCGTACCTTGTACGAAAAACAGTCTTAGGGATATCTTCCTTCTTCACCCTTACTTGATAATATCCCGACCACAAGTCGACCTTGGAGAAGTATTGTGCTCCACGCAGCTGATCAAACAAGTCATCGATTCTTGGGAGAGGATACTTGTTCTTTATCGTGATTTTGTTAAGTTCACGATAATCGATGCAAAGCCACATTGACCCATCCTTCTTCTTGACGAAGAGGACTGGTGCACCCCATGGTGATGCACTTGGGCGTATAAACCCTTTATCCAGATTCTCCTGTAGTTGTTTCTTCAGTTTTTCAAGTTCAACAACATCCATTCTATATGGAGTCTTGGATATTGGTAGCTCCCCACGTATAAGTTCAATTGAGAACTCAACATCTCTTCTTTGAGGAAGACCAGGAAGTTCCTTGGGAAATACATCAGCGAATTCCCTCACAATAGGCATTTATTCAAGGGTGGTTTCTTCCTTGGACTCAATCATCTGAGCTAGATATGCGTGCTCATAAGGTAGTAATATCCATGCTTGAGATGATGTAGCTAAAGGAGATTCATCTTCCTCCTGACACCTTTAAAGAATAGGGGGTCAATTCTCCATATGGAGTGTGATTTCCCTCTCCCGACAATTTCTGTTGGCTCTATATAAGGAAAGCCAATCCATGCCAAGAATTGCATCAAATTCCACTAAAGGGAGTATGACGAGGTTCGCTGGGAAATTCAATCCACATATTATAACAGGGGAGGACTTATATTCATGGGATGCAATGATTTCCCCATTTTTCATACTCACCGACATCTTTACTTCCATGATTTGTGGTGGTGCAGGTATTATTCTACTAAACTTTTGAGATATAAAAGAATGCGTAGAACCTGAATCAAAAAGTATGTTCGCTATTCTTGAATGAATAACTAGCGTACCTATCACCACTTCGTTGTCGGGGTTCACTTCGGCAGAAGTGATGGCAAAAGCTCTTCCTTGCTGTCTTGGAGGTTGTTGATTGCCTCTGATAACCCTTGTATTAGGGCACTGATTCGCAAAATGACCCAGTTCTTTGCATTTGAAGCATTTAACAATGCGTTGAGGTTCGAACAGAGAGTTCCTCTCCTCTGTCGCAGCCGTGGGTCCTTCTTGCTGACAGTTAACAGCTAGGTGCCCTTCTTTTCGACACTTGAAGCATTTTCTTGTCCCCCTAAGGCAATTTCCAGGGTTCTTCTTTCCACACTTTTGGCAAGTGGGGTGCTGGAATTTCGTAGCGCCGTTGAATTTATCCATCGGACCACCAGCATTTAATTCCACCTTCCGCTTCTTGTCCCTATGATACCCATGTGATTCTCCGATCTCCATTTCAACCTTGAGGGCACATCGGACAATTTCCTCATAGCTGTCGAAGTCACGGATCGCTAATGCTTTCCGCAAGCTAGGCTTCATCCCACCAAAGAAGCGGTCAACCTTGCATTCGGGGGTAACGACAAAGCCGGAAGCGTATCGTGCAAGCCTTGTGAAGTTTGCCTCGTACGCTCCCACAGATTCCTCATCTTTCTGCTTGAGGGAAAGGAAGTCCCTTTCCATCTTAAGACGGAGGGTGCGTGGAAGATATTTATCCAAAAACATCTTCCGGAATACCTTCCATTCCAAAGCCTCGATCTCCTCCTCAGGCTTCGTATTTTTGATCAACGTCCACCATTGATCAGCTTCACCCTCCATACGATAAGCCACCAGGAGAACCTTCTCTTTTTCAGAGCATTGGAGGATGGAGAATATCTTCTCAATGGAGTTGATCCATTGTTCAGCGATCATGGTATCAGATGATCCACTAAAAGTAGGAGGCCTTTGTCTCATGAATCTTTCAATAGCGACTTGTTCTTTCTTAGGGGGGGTTGAACCTTCCTCTTGACCAGTGTTTCTATTCAAAACTTTATTTATCTGAGAGAGAAGCGTGACAAAGTTCGCGATTCCCGCTCCCATTGGATTGGGCATCTCATAAGTACAATCATCACACTGATCTTCACAACGGTTGTTAGCCCGAGTTATCCTATTACCGGCCATTGGCTGGAATAAAAGAAAGTTAGGGGTAACGCATAAAGGTTAATCCAAAGACAAATGTTGATGACTTATAAATAAACATTAATCTCTTTAACTCATGAGTCTATAGGATTCAATCCAGGCTTTTCATGATCTTCCTTCTAACATATATTCTTAGGACCATTTTTCCCTCAATAAGGGTTCATACTAAGATTGTGGATTTATCAAAACATATCCCCCGGGAGTGTCGTAACCAAGAGTGCAGCAAGGCCCATTGTCGTGCACCAGTTCCCGTTCGAGTTTAGCTCAAAGCGGTGTTTTCGGGTTTTACCCCTAGGATACATCTGTGCCAGAGCCGCCTCTACCTGCTCGTATCCAGACAGGGATGTATTTGTTTGATAAACCACTTACTTAGTATTTACCAAAACATAGGGATGTTTTTATTATGATTAGTCTTGTATCTAAGGCTTTACTAGGGTTTCCTAATCCCAAAAATAACTAAATCTATCCTCTGATACCAACTATGACAACCCTGCTTTTTATTACAACTTAAGCATGCTTTATTACATAAAACGTCACTTGATACAGCAAAGAAGATCGAGAGGTTTAGTGTCTTTGGGGCTTAGGATAATTACATAAAAACATTAAACATGAAATACAACATCTTTATTGAAAACTTCCATTACATGACCACTACATTCCTTCGTACTTAGCATTGCATGGGATAACCTGAGAACATGCATAAGAAAAGGGGGAGCTATAAAGCCCAGTAAGGGAGTAAACAATGAATAACATGAGGAGTGAAATACATGTTAGGCAATAGGCATATCAATAGATCATAATAGAAACATGAACATAAAGTCATGATAAAGCATGATAATCATAACATGGAAATGTGGCAACAACACTTAACATTGAATTAGCATGAGCCAAGGCTCATTGCACATGGAGCATGAGTAAACCCTCATTGCACTTGAAGCACGAGTAAACCCTCATTGCACATGAATTAGCATGAGTCAACACTCATTTCACATGACGTATCATGATACTATACTTTACCCAATGCATTGGAGCGCTATAAAGGGCTCACCCTTCTTAAACATTTCATTTCATGCATAAGTGTGCCACATGGATCATAAAAGATGGATTCATAAAACATAATAATTTCTTCCACGATAAAGGAAAGTGGAATTCATACATGAAACTTTATAATCAATATGTAAATGTGCATAATGGTGAATACCCTTGATGGAGAAATGGGCATGGTATTCACTACACAAAGACATTGGCTTAGAAAATCGGTGCGATTTCGGCAGCGTAACGGTGTGACATAAGAATTCATAAATAATGTTGATGAGAGAGAAAGGGGTTCCTCATCATATTTACATGTAATGGACAGTAAGTAGATCATATATATACATGTCCCAACAATAGAAATGGAATTTATATTCATGATACAAAAGTATTGCTTGAATGTAAAAGAAGAGAGAGAAGTTCCTTTCGGAATTTCGGCATAGTAACGGGTGTACATGGGAGGCATTTAATGAGAGAGAAAGGGTTCTCCCATCATTCAAAAAATAAGAGGGCAGTATGGGGGAGGTGCGAAACCATAACCCAACATTCATAATTGAAATAAAAAGGGCAATAAATCTTAAAGAAAATTGACAAAAATGAGAAAGGAAGAAAAAACCCTTACTTGGAAGTGTGCTTCCAAAGGCTAGAGAGAGGATTGTGAGAGGCTTCTTGGGATCTTGGGGCACCTTGAGAGGATTCTAGAGAGAGTAGGGCAGAGGTTGGACGAACTTCAAGGGCTTTGAGTGAGGAGGAAGTGGGAGATTGGGTGGGTTTATATCGGAAAGGTGAGAGAATTCTTTATTATTTAGGTTTGGGACCCCTTATATTAAAATAATCCAAACCACAAACCATCCCATGGTATTTGCCCATGGTTTCTGGAAAAGGAAAGAGGAAAACAATATTTTACAATTCCAAGGTCCGAACTTATTAAAAAATTAGGGTTGCTTATGTGGAGGTGAGTCACACTCCCATGGAAATTAATTTAAAAAGGCAAAGTGTTGAATAAGTCTTGAGGGCTCCATTAATGCTTTGAAAAGTGAGTCAAACAAACCCAAAACCTCATTATTTTAATGATAAACCATATATTGGCCGAACATAAGGATTATGGTATTTTATTACATCACCATTGGGTCATTATGATGTCATAAAACACATTATATATTTAAATGGTATTTAATTTTTACCCAAAAATTTGACTGTCTCAGAAAATTATGAAAGATTCACTGTTGGATAATTTCGACGTCCTGATTCCAAAAATAATATTTTTTTTATCTAAATAATTTTCTAAATATGTGAATTTTCACTTTTAAAATAAAAACCGACATTTATAAAAAATTCACGGGTTTTGACAGAAATGGCTTTCAAACCTTAATAAAAATTTTAATTGAATTCACAAAATTATAAGATCATTTATATTTAATAAAAATTAATTTAATATTAATAATAATATTTTATTAAAATATTATTTAATTCAAAAATCCTTTAATTTAATAAAATATAATTCTTAAATAAATAATAACTAAAACACCATTTGTACTTTAAAAACTAATTACAATGTATCAAAAATGACTAGAAATTATATTCATTGTTATATAAAAATAAAAAAATAATGTACATGAACATGGTGCTACTTATTTTTTACATAACCCCTTAAAATATCCGCATAAGACCTAAGGGTAAGGTGTGAGATGGTGACAGACTCTTGGGGTTGCTTGGATAACATCGCTCGAGTGGTAATCTCTATCAACTTCCATTTTTCCCATAGACGATCACGTTCGAGCTTGACTTGATGAAGCTCAGCTTGGGCTTGGTCAAGGGCAAATCCCAAAGACGCCGCCTCTTTTCCGAGCTCCGACAAATGGGCTTCGTAAGGGGCAATTCTACTGGATGAGGCCATCGCTTCCTTTGTCTGAGTAGAAAATTGGTTCGTTAAAGCCTTATATTTAAACTACCCAGATGATCACTGTTCAACGGCTATAAAAGTAACGGTCAAAAATCTTAAAGTAAAACTAAAAAATTTGGTATCTTATAAAAACATTTTTCATAAAGAAACATTTAACTGGATCAAGAGGGATTTTCCATTAATGAAATTTTGGGTCGTTACACTTTCTATCTTTCTTTTTGAATCTGTATTGGATGTGTTTATTTCTGACAATCTTGTTCATCCTTCGAGCAAGATTGGAACACTGAATATCTGAGTGATCACTATCACTTGATTCTGTTAAAACAACATTCTTGTCTTTGGATCTTGTAATCCTTTCAGGTGTTTTAGCTTTATATTTAAAGGCTACATTTACATTCCCATTTTTCTTCTTGTTAAAATCAATATCTCTTTTCATTCTTGTCTCGTGATATAGAAGAGTTCCAAAGAGTTCATAAAGAGTAATCTGAGAAACATTTCTGTTTTCATCAATAGCTGTCCTTTTTGACTCCCATTCATTCGGCATTATATCTATAATCTTATCTACTAGAGCATCATCATCAAGGCCTTTTTCTCCCATGGATTGTAAACTGTTGAAAATTGTCATAAATCTTTTTTGTACATTACATACTAGCTCTCCATAAGGAAAAATAAATCCATGATATTCTACTCGAAGAATCGCTCTTCTTGTTTCAATAACCTTGGATGTACCAAAATGAGTGACTTATAATTTCATCAAAATACAGTTGGCTGTTTCACCAGAAGATATCTGGCTGTATATATTCCTGGTCATAGAGCATAATAATGTATTTCATACATTGTAATTCAATTGATATTATTGCTTCTCTTGGTTATTTAAAGTACTAAATTCTTTGTCAGGAATTTTGTAACCTCCAGTAAGCATAATAATATTTTCTACACCAGTATTGATCATGAAAGTCTTCATTAGATCTCTCTAATACTCATAATCGTTCCCATCAAAGATAGGTGGTCGAGAATGATTTAGATTATCAATTGACCCAGTATTCATTCCTACCATCTGATAAAACAAAAAACTTTTCCACTCCACATGTTAGTGTTGTAAGTAGTTAAAATAGTAATATGAAAGAAATAGAACAAGTAATACAAATCAGTGGAAACCTCCCTATGATACCAAGTGTTGGATCGAATAAGTATATGTAAATGTATATTGGATGGAATAATACAAGAGGGGGTGAATTTTAGGTTTAAAACTTTGTGTTTAAACACTTAAGAAATTAGTGTAAATGATCTTAAACTAATAAAAATTCAAACACCAACAATTGTATTGAATATAAGGGTATGATGTAATTTAATACTATTTGAAATGTAAATTAATTATATTCAAGATGAATACAATAATCAGAGTAAGACAAAAGTGAATGATTCTACCTCAAATCATATAGAATCAATTGATACATTATGTAATAGTATGAATGTAATTAAACAATTACAAATGTAAATGAGATAGAAAAGAAAAAAACAATTTCCTTTCTAATACAATTAGAAGCGGAAATGTAAAAGTATTATAATTATTTTGACCCAACGAGAAGGGTTATCCTTTCACCTAAGATAAGAGGTCTGTCTCACCAACACCTTGGTGAGCCATAGAAACGATGATCGGTAAGTCTGGCTTCCTATCCCCGACAGCCTTCGATACGATGATCAGAACGTCTGTCTGCCTATCCTGGGCAGCCCTCGATACGATGATCGGAACGTCTATCTGCCTATCCCTGGAAGCCCTGGTTTTTATAGGTAATCTGCACCTCTGTCTTTCAATCACTTGAAAGCCCTCGATACGATGATTGGATGTACAAAGAAAGAGAGGTGTCACAGCGTCTCTCTCTAGAACTTTATAGATGCAGATTATCACGGTTGTTCCAAAATCTCTTCTTTTCAGCATCGAATGTCCTCCTATTTATAGGCCACGGGTTCCAATGGTCATATTTTCTCCAATGGTCATATTTCTCTAAAAAACTAAGAGGGACTTGGATAGCTGGAATTACAAAAGTCATATTGAAACAGAAATCACGACATCGTTTTAATTAGTTTGTAACTAACTCCACGACATCGTTTTGGTTAAAACAAAAGATATATAGAGATGATAAACCTGAGTATGATTAATATGAAACAAGTGTTTCTGACAATGTACCAAAACAAGTATGTAATGAAGAGTATGAGTATTAAAAGTATTTTTGTGCAATGTTTTGTAATGATACCAAGTGAGTAGACTTATAAGACTTAGTAAGATTAACATAGTCAATACAATTTATAGATTCATTACAAAAAAATATAGTCAGTACGATCAGCATGGTCAGTACGATTAGCATGGTTAGTACGATCAGCATGGTCAGTACAATCAGCATGGTCAGTACGATCAGCATGGTCAGTACGATCGACATGGTCTGTATGATCAATATTCCCAGTAAGATCAGTATGCTCAGTACGATCCGATAAACATGAAAAAGGACATATGTGATTTCCAAAACAAGATATAAAAGTCAAAAGAGGACTTTTGACTCAACACACCCATGTGGCTCCATGGGGTTTTAAATTAGATACAAGGATTCAAAATGCTGTAAATATCTTATCCTTTAAGATTAGCACACATTTTAGGGTAGTTTTAATATTATTATAATAATATGTTTTACCCTTATTTACCAAATTTACCCTTTAACAATTTAAAATATAAATCATTACTCAACTTTCTATACATAATGTCCTATAATTAAATGTACCTATTTACATAATTTGAAGATTATTATTTTAAATATGTAATCCACTTTTCCAAATTCTAAAAACAAAAATACCAAAAATTATCAGAAAATTATTTCTCATCGTCAAAAACAGAAAACAGGTTCTTAAAAAGAAAAAACTATCAAAATATTGACATTTGTTTATGTCTCATTTAATTGTGAAATTACTTTGAATGTCCATAATTGGATAAAATTTTAAATACATAATCTTATTATAAATTAAAACCAATTAAATGTAAAATATAACTATATAAATAAATTAGATGAAAATGTAGTTTTCAATTAAAATGGAGTATTTTCACTATTCATAAAAATATGAATTTTATCAGAAAAATTCCATAATATCTACTAAATTAAATTATGATGATGGAATTCTAAAAAATATGTTAATTTTATCAAATATAATATATAAAATTTATAAAAACTACTTTTAATAAGGGGTTCACCATCAAAAGGCGGTAAAAGGGCCTTTTAAAATATTAATTTATTTTTTGCTTAAAATTGTACGGATTCTCATTTTAGGACTCGAAATTTCATTGGAAAAATATAAAAACATTTAAAAAATATATATCATAATAATATATTTCTTCCTATTCATTCTGTCGAATACATCGGCTTTGTGTTAACTACCATATAAAATAATAATACTATTGTTGTATTAATTTTCGATATAACTCAGTGTTGTGTGCAAGGTGTGATTTAAAAGAAACCAATTTTTATATGTCAGGTATTATATCATATATATTTTCCACATTAAACTATAATTATTCTTAAATTAAAAAATATTAATAGATATGATAATGTATTATTCAATAAATACGCTGGATGTTACCCCAGTATTTAAAGGAAATAGGAATTTGGATCATTCCTTCATAATTAAATGATGTTTATGTTGAAAATCATGTAATAATATGTGTGAAAGTATGAGGTAAATTTAAAATCCCACCCATCGTATTAATAAATATTTATGTTCCCTATATATTAGGTATCATAAGAAATCATATCACCAGATTCTCATTAACAATATAAATGGGGTTCATATTAAAACAATTTAGTTTATAAAAGATTAAAGGCATGATTATTCAAAAAAAATCCAAGATTAGGTAAGGCTATTTTTATACATCTGAACCCCAAATGATTTACATTATAATTAAATTTATATGAATACCGTTGAATTAAAATGTGTCTGTTTATTAAAAATATTTTCCATAGAATTAAATAATTATTTCGACGACTTATTGAGAATAAAAAATTTGTTATGGTATTGAGTTAATTATAAAAATGGTATTTTCCCATTAATAATACATCATTTTTATTATAATTTAATAATAAGTGTATAAAAATAGATACATTTAAATTAGTATGCTTAATACAAAGGAAGTACTTGAATGAATTGTAAATGGAAGGGAATCCTTTATTTGGAGAGTGTATTCTTAATGCTTTTGTAGAGATCCATTGAACAAAAATAACTATTTGGAAAGAATATAGAGTGGATAAATGATTAATATTTATTGATAAATTTTATGGTAGTGTAGTTTAGTGGCACGATGCATTGGTATTTATTTAAAAATTGGTGGTTTAAATTATTAATTTCAATATATATGTTTTGGACTCTATTTAAAGAAAAATGAAATAGTAGTTAATATTCCATGATTTTAGAAAATTGAATCAACCAATTGATAGTGTTTATAATACATTCTTAATTTTATTAACTAAAATTAATTTAATATACATTATTTTTTATGTTCCCAAGATTACTTTACAAAAATAACAAATTTTAGAGAAATAAAATGTACATTATGTTTTAGAAAATGAATTATTGGTTTAGAAAATTATTATTATCTCAAAAATTACATAATTTTTAGTATAATATTAATTTTTATCCTTGTACTCCATTAATTTTTTTATTTCACTAATAATTCATTACTAAGTAACAAAACTAATCGTTTATTAATCTTAGGTCCGGAGACTGGCCACTTGGTGGCTGCCTCTCTTGTTTCTATATCTAGGGTTTCTTTAGGGGTTTTATTATCATATTTAAATAAGGGTTTTAATCCCACTCATTTTCAATTTCAATGATTGTAAGTACATTATAGGGTTTCATTTTGGGACTAGAAGTTGTGTTCTGTTGGGGAGTTAGACCACCTATTTTTCTTCTCTCCTATCTGGTCTCCACCTCTCTCTCTCTCTCTCTAAGGAAGATTTCAGGGTTGTCTCCCTAGTGATCTACGATGAGATTTAGTTTGTTTTAATTTCTGGTGCTGACATTACTTTTTTGGCCCTGGTTGATTGACAATTATGGATTTGCGGTTCGGCTCATCGGAGGCCTCAGAGCTTGGGATATTCTCTGGTTTCATGTTCATCATATCCTCATAGATTGGTTGGGTGTGTTAGATTATTAGGAGGATTTTGGACATGTTCGTGTGAGCAGATGGGCCTCCATAGATCTACAACTGATGATTCTCTTCTTTGGTTACGATCATCAATGGGGATGCTCCTTTCAGTTTTCGGGTGTCCTAGTGAGGTGTTTATATCTGTTTTTCCTTACAATGTGTGTGGAGTGGATGTTGAATTTGAAGGAGAATGGTCTTTTTCGTGGTATACATAGATGAAGTGAAATTTGGTGTCGTGCAATGAGGATATCAATTTTGTTGATGAAAACTCTAGCGGTGACAGTGTAAATGATGAAGGTGGTGGTTCCAAGAAGTGATGATGAAAGATGTGATTGAATGTTGGATTTTCATTGACTCGAATTAAGGTAGGTGAGAAAATTATGTGACAAGAGGTGTCTCTTGGTTCAACTCATAATGGTGAAGGCTAGAACATGGTCTGAAAAGAAGTTTTTTGTTTTTGAAATCTGAATTCAATCCTCCTGCTGGTGGTGTGACTATTTTGTTTTGAAGAAGTATTATTTGATGTTTTCCTCTTAATTTTTTAGTGTTGTGTATTTTTATAATATGGTGGAGTTTTTTGAATCTTGTATAGTTACCACTTATCCTAAAAGAATATTTTAGAAAATATCAAAAAAAAAGAGTTGCAATAAGATTATATCCCTCATATAATATTCATATGATTTCATTGAATTATTTTATCACTTATTTTAGAGTAAATAAAATTTATCATTAATATTTTATTATTATAATGTTTTTTAAATTTATAAATTTATCATAAAAAATTTATTTCTATTATAATTATATATTTTATATATATAACATTATAGTTTATTTTTATCAAAAATCTATTTTATTTTATTCATTCTCCAATTGAATGAATTTTTTATTTTAAATATTCCAAATTAATTAAATAAATTTTTTGGACATATGTAACCCCAATTTAAATCCTAAAATTATTTAAAACATAATTATATATGAGGTCTAGAATCATAAACCCTATCGTAATAAAATATTTTATATTTGTGATTTGAGTGACAGTGGAACTCTCAATGGGTTGCTTGGACAACAGTAATGTGGTGTGGGATTTTCTACCAACAAGAACTCCTCCAATAAGATATTTCACTCGAGCATCACATGTTCAATCTCTTCTTGGGATTTTTCATGTTATAACCCCATTGCTTCTCCTTACCCCAATACCAAGATAATTGGGCCCCAAATGGCATGATCCCACTTTTTGAGTTCTTATTTTCTCCCTTCTACATCAATTATATCTTTTCATTACCTATTCATATCATTATTATAATGATAACATTTTTATAAATGATAAAATTATCAATGATTATTATTTCAAAAATTTATAATTCAAAATAATTTTAATTTCAAATTTTCATGATAATAAATGATCAAAATTATCAACATACAAAATGATCAATGTCTGAATACAATTTCATTAATTTCCCATTACAAACTATAAATACTCCACTATACTCATACAAAATTATTCACCACATCAATTGTAATGGTTTTACACATACCTGATTATTTATATCAAAAATTTATCACTTCAATTTAATTATTACTATATTTATGGATTTTAATGACCCAGATTTTCCTAGGTTATTCCTTTGTCAAAATGTAGTGTTTAGGTTGGTTTGGGAGGCAACAATAGCTCGTTTTAAGTGTTTTTAAAATATTCCGTTTTTCTGTTGGTGACTCAGGTCATGGGTGTTGGCATGTTAGTTAACCAATGAGTTAGGGGCTTTAGTTTTAGTGAGTATGTGGCATCAATATCAGTTGATTGGGGGTGTCGACATCGGTGAGTTGGGGACATTGGTGAGTTGTTGTGTCTATAGCTCAGTGTTAGTGGCTAAGCATATGTAGGTCACATTAGTAGCTCACATATCAGTTGATTAGTGTAGGTGGATCAATGTGAGTTGGTTGTGTTGTTATCTCGCTCATCAGTGGATCAACATCAATAGGGAATGTCGGAAGCTCGCCCTTCGGTGGCTCATCTTTGGTGGCACATTTCCAATTTTTTCTATGTTTTCCCGTTTTTCCTCTCTTACATCTTATTTGATGTAAACTATGTTTAAAGTCTTTTTTGGTCATTTTAAAGGAATTTTTAGATGATATTATGTATATATTTAATATCGCAACATTATAGGTTATTTGAGATACTCTAACCACGTAATTTTGACCATGATCCCACGATAATGGCTATTGAAACCATTCTCCCTTTAACATATGATCTAGCTATTCAATGTTGGGATCTTCCCATACTACTATTTTTTATATTCCCTATTGGTGTTCCTAGATCTTTACTCTTTATAAGAGTCGTGTCCCTATGAAAAATTCCCCTCTTTCTTAGTTTTATTGGATTTCCAACTACTCATGTGATCCCATGTTCTTGGGGCAAAGAAGAGCTTTGTTCATCTGTTGTTTCAAGTAGGGATTTATTC
Organism: Viscum album; assembly: GCA_963277665.1. Taxonomy (NCBI): domain Eukaryota; kingdom Viridiplantae; phylum Streptophyta; class Magnoliopsida; order Santalales; family Viscaceae; genus Viscum; species Viscum album. Next base: position 1,310,324,532 of record OY728126.1, on the reverse strand, counting down.
TGCCTCCCTTTATTTTTTCATCATGTTGGGTTGGAACACTAATGATTAATTGTAAAGAACTTTTGAATACATTTTTTAATATAGAAATTATATAATAAGGGAATATGATAAAAAGATAACAGGCTCAATAAGATAACATGGTGGGATTGGTTTGATGTTGATCTCCTGTTTTATGTGTAATCCTTGGCGATGATGTGATAAATGGTTTATATAAAACCTTCTAAAAATCATGTTAATTGGTGTTATTTTTATGTTAATGGGTGATGCTTCATAATTTTTTATATTTCCTTATAAAATATTGGTTTAAAAACTAATATGACAAATTAAGTATTAAGTTAAATAAATAGATTCCATAGGATAAAAACCCTTGTTTGATTACCCCTGTTTATAAAAGTGGATTAATGAAGAGTTTTAACTATCAGAATACATCCAGATTTATTGGTTTGGTTTTGTGCTGTTTTATGTTGGGTTTTGTTACTTTGTGTGGGTTGTGTGGTGCTACTATTAGAATCATAATTATGGGTATAGGGGTGGGAAGGGGAGTTGGTTCCATGAGAAGGTTGTGGTACGTTTTTGCAATGGAGGTGTGGTTAAATGTTAGTTTTTGTGGGATTTGTCTGTTGTGTGGAATGGGTGGAGTGTTAGAATCATAGTCTGAGAGAATAATTGGTTTATTAACTGATGGAATTACAGGCAATGAGACTGAATTTTATTTTGTTTTGGATGTCATGAAACATAGGTAATTGGGATTATGGTGTGGTTATGAACATGTTTTATAGTGGGACAACATTAGGGAAATTTTTGGGTAGCAGGGTTTTAGGGCTAGGTTGTTTCATGAAATTCTGATTATAGATATTCTAGGTGGGGCGTTCTTTGGTAGCGGGGTTGTGGGTCTTATTTTTGTGAGGAGGGTTGTGTGGTATAACTTTGAAGAATTACAGAACAACCACCTCAGGTAGTTCATGAACAAATTAAAGTGAACCCCTTAATAAATAACTAGAAAATTTTTGAATGAAATTTTTTTAGGGTTTATGCTTTGTTAGTGGTTGTTTTTGTGGTTATGCTTACAGGGGTAGTAGAAAATGGGGTTCTGTGTGGGTTGGTTGTTTGATTTGGGACCCATATGTTTGGATGAGTGTTTTGATACACACACACACACACAGAGATATATATATATATATATATATATATATATTATAGTTATTTATTATTTCTATACACACCCCACCCTTTTTGGCCACCATGTGTCGAAAACCCCCATTTCATGGGGGTGTCTTTCCCAACATCCCATGGTGAGAATGAATGGTTGGTTATAGTATTTTATCCTTGCACCCTCTTCTATGTTCTTACCTCTTGAGGGTATCTTGGTAGGATGTAATGGCATGAGGCTTACCATAGTCGCATAACCTTTTGGTAGGATTGTTTTTTACGATAGGCTCAGGTGTTTGTGGGTCAAGGCTTTTTTCCCTAGCATCATCGAGATTAGGCCAAGTTTTCTTTGGTTGAGAGACATAGTTATTGTCTCCTAGGTGTCTGTAGGTGGGATGTATAGTGTTGCTATGAAATAGGAGTTTGTTGTAGGGTTGTGTAAGTTGGATTATATTTTGAAAGAGTGGTATCATCTTGATGTTTTCCATTAGAAATGAGAAGTTGGCTACTGGGAAGTAGTAAAGGGTACCCAAATCTCAATTTGATTATACTACTAAATTATATTCCTTTTCTTAGTTAGTGATTGTTCTGTAGTGAGTATGGGATGCTTAGTATTCCATGGTAGGTTTGTTGAGGTCCTACTATTTTCTCACAGACGCATTAGTATGTTACCCCACTTCTGTATGGGTGGATTTAGTTTTTCTATTGGGAATACATGTATACTAACCCTGCGTCTGTGAACCTATTTTCAATTTTCCAAGAGAACATTGAAGATTTTTCTGGAGTTTACTAGCTTGGGCATTGGGATAACTATTGTGTTGCTTCTTAGATTATTTATTTTAGTATTTAATTTTGTTAGTTGGTTGTACTATTGTAACATTTAACATTTAAACCGTGCATGGGATAGATTTTGGTTTCCATTATATAAATTCATGGTTTTGTATGGGTTGTTTACAGTTTTATCTCCTAATATTGTTTACATTAACATGTATAATGACATCCTTTTGTGTGATATTCCATAAATTGGTTATATTCAAAAATTTGGGGCCTATTAAAGGCAAGACTGAGGGTTCATTATATCATCTTCATCTTAAAGAATGAAAGGTAGGACACTTTTTTGCCTCTTCCCTCATTGTGAGGATGGTAGGTCATCATCGAAAGAAATCCAAAGAAATTTGAGATATTATAGAGTTAGGAGTTAGGCATAGTTAGGTATTCATGCGATGGTACAGAAACAATGTTAGTAAATCTTGTTACATGAAATATGATAGCGATGACCGGCTATGACACGAGATTTATGGGCTCCCCATGATTTGATGCAAAGACTCTGGATGTACTGAACAACCATGTAAGGTTACTCTAATTGTTGGGTAGAGATTCTAGGAATGCTTAATTCATCATAGTGACTTATGTTCTTGTGTGTCTTGAGAGTTTTGGGAATTTAAATTAAATAAATAGTTAAAATGTATCTTAAATGTAAATTACCACACTATCCTGGATTTGGAGTTCTTTGTTTAAATGTTCATGTGTGGAACACAGACACCGCATATGTGTTGTATGAGTAGTTGAGGCCTAGGAAGTTGACCCAGTTGATCAGTAGAGAGCTTATCTATATGAGGAAGATGAGTTGAGGCAAAATATGCTTTGTGTTTTCCAGAGTCAGAGTCTAGGAAGGTATGAGGGAAGTGTCTCATACCTAGAGATGGAGGGTTGGATCGAGGAGCTGGTGGTCTTTTTTATCTTGATTCGGTCTTCCAAAGAGTACATGGTTTGTACATAAGTGACAATGATGTTAAGAGAGGAACGTCAGTGGTGGACCATTTACCTCAAGGAGTGGAAGGATATTGATGTCTCATTGGCTCACTTTGAGACGGAGTTTCAAACAGGGTTCCATTCCTCAATGATAAAGGCTGAGAAGAGGAAATAGTTTATCTCCTTCCAATAAGAGAGTATGTCAGTGAAGGATCATTGGATCAATTTCAAAGGATATTCTATGATTCACACCAAATCAGTTTATGGATGAGGAGTCGCAGTCAAGACGGTTGGAGGAGGCACTTCATTCGTCTCTTCAATATGAAATCACTCCATTTACTTTACTAACATAATAAATTGTTAAGAAGATCGTCAAAGTAGTAGAGAGGATGAACTCATATGGTGGTTTACCATAACATGGGATCCATTTGAGTTCATCGAAGGGGAAGAAATACATCCATAGGTCATTGGTGTTAGCTCCTTCTAGGATTTGACTAACGGTACATGGGGCTCAGCAGTTACAGTTCCGACCTCTTATTCCTCACTCTTTCCCCATGGGCTCGGGAATGAGGTGCTTCATCTGTGGATACCATGGAAATATTTAGAACTGGTGCCCAGTTTCGAGGACAATATGGTGGGGGTGGGTAGGTTCTGTTGCCACCTCAATAGTAGTAGTTGTCGGTCAAACCGTTTCAGTAGTAGGGGTAGTGGGCTCCTGCTCCACTAAGGGTAGATGGATCCGGTGGAGGCTGAACTTAGTTGGTTACTCAGGGACCTTGATCAGGGCATGGTTTTGGAGGAGGTCCGCAGTTGTGGGGTAGAGGAGTCGGGAATATAATGTTTCATGCCACCAAGTCAATAGTTCCTATGGCGCATGACATTTTTGATGTATGATAAGTATATTCAGCACTCCTTCTTGCACTTTGTTAGGTCTAGGAGCCCTGCACTCTAGTGTTTCACCTTATCTATCACATATCATTGGAAAATTTGTCGAGATACTTCTCATTCCCCTAGTGTTGAGTATTCCAGTTATAGGTCATACAAGTGTTTTTGATGTTTTCTAGTGATGTAGACTAATGTGTGGGTCACATCAGTAATGTGGGTATCTTCTTCTACTATAGATTTATTCATAGTATGTCATTATATGAATTTACTGGTTGTTTTCATGGCATTATTTTATCAAATTCTTTTAGAGGATATATTTTTTAAAAGTATTGATGGCCAGCATGTAGTTTTTTTTGTGAGAGGAACTGTAATGTGGGTATTCGATGATTGGATCCTTTTCTCCCCTTGTTGGTCGAGCTGTCAGTGGGATAGTAGATGTAGATATGGTGGAGGATCCAAGGGTTCTCAGAGAGTTCTGGGATTTTTCCAAGATGTGGTTGTTACTCTAACCCCGTCGATTTGATTTTAGTTCGGAATAGACTTAAAAAATGATACCATTCTATTATTGATGGATAACTATCAGATGTCTCCTTATAAGTTATGAGTATTTTGGATTCAGGACGATGACATTATGAGAATGGATTTTATCCAGTTGTGTCTATCATCATGGGGTGAAAAAAGTCATGTTTGAAAAAAAGGTAGCTGGTGGTCAAATTCTACGTGTAAACAATGGGAGACTGAATCCGGTAATGGTCAAGTACTATTACCCTCTTATAAGAATAGATGATTTTTTTGACCAGTTGGAGGGATCATGTTGGTTCTATAAGATCGATCTGTGTTATAGGTATCACCATTTGAGGTTTAAGGAGGATAACATCTCAGAAACTACTTTCAGGTGTATGTATGGGTACTTTGAGTTCATTGTCATGACTTTAGGTGTTAAAAATGAACCAGATGTGTTCATGGGGCTCATGAACTCTATCTTCCGCATGTTCCCAGACTGGTATGTTGTCAGGTTCTTCATCGATATTCTGATTTACTCAATGTCATAGGAGGAGCACACTGAGCACCTCAGGATAGTTTTGGAGGTCCTTTGACCCCACCAACTCTATGTGATGTTGTCCAAGTGCATGTTCTAGACACAAGAGGTGCACATCCTTGGAAATTTGGTGTCTCATCAAGGGATATCAGTGAACCCATCAAAGGTCTAGGTATTTGTTTCTTGGGAAGCTCCCAAGAATGTGGAATAGGTTCGGAGCATCATTGGTATTGCATGCTATTACCAGAGGTTCATACCCGACATCTCTAATGTAGCAGTTCGGTTGATATCATTGACCATAAAATAAAAGGCCCTTGTTTAGATTGATAAGTGTCATGAGATTTCACATATCTGATGGGGAAGTTGGTAATCGCATGAGTGCTTAGTTTTCCATAGGAAGGAGTGGCATTCGAGTTGTTATGTGATGCTTCCAGTCTTGGATTTAGATGTATGATAATGAAGCAGTGGGGAGTGATATCTTATGGTCTTAGAGAGTTACATCTACATGAACTAAACTATACCACATATGATCTAGATCTTGAGTCACTCATGGTCGCACTAACATTTTTGTGATATTACCTCATTAGGGAGTGATTTTTGGTTTTCATGGATCAAAAGAGATTGAGGTATATCTTCTTCTAGAGAAACATGAATGTGTGATAGTGAAGGTGGATTTATTTTATCCCAGAATTTGACTTTGACGTATCTTACACATTAGGACGGGGTAATATGGTGGAAAAGGCCTTAGTTGAAAGTCACAGATGGAGGTAGTTCAGGAATCCACAGTTTCTTGGAAGGAAATGGATGAGTTAACTCTCTTCACCAAGATGTGGGAGTGGATAGAAGCATAGGATATCTATTTTAGATTACAATGAAAACATCCTTAGAATGTAATGTGGAGGAGTCTCAGTGGGGAGACTTAGATATTGAACAGATGTGTGGTCATTCTATCCGTGGTGTTTCTTCGGAGGGATGTTTGGTGGATAGTCAGAATCAGATTTTGATCTGTGGGAAGCTATTTTCCCCAGCGGAAAAGCAGAACATATTTCCCTATGAGTTCCAATTCTCACCCCAAGTAAGGTATCCAAGATTTTCAAAGATTTACCAAGGCATGAGGAGATAGTTTTGGTGTCTTATAATGAATTTGAGAGTTGCATAGTTTGTAGCATGGTGCCTAGTATATCAAAAGGAAAAGGTTGAGCATAGTGTCCCTAATGGTTTATTGAATCACTTAGTCATACCTAGTTTAAGTGGTATGACATCTCAATGGATTTTGTTTTTGTATTACCTAGGAATCTGAGAGTATTTGACAATCTTTGGCTAATATTTGATCAGTTGACAAAATTATCTCACTTCGTAGCAATCAAGGAGTTGGGTGCAGTGGATACCATAGAACAGCAGTATGTGGATTAGGGGGTGTATGTTCATAATGTTCCTAGATCCATTTTATTGGACCAGGATACCTATTTAATGTTGTGAGTCTAGAGGGGATTTCAGTATGCCTTTGGCATTTAGTTATGCCTTAGCATTGATGTCCACCCTCAAACAGATGGATAGACAGAGAGGACCATCCATCCATTGGAGGACATGTTATGGGAATGTGTTCTAAACATTAGTGGGTCTTGGGTGTGATATTTTCCCTTGGTAGAGTTTACATAAAATAATAGCTATCACTCTTCCATTGGTATAGCTACGTTCGAAGCCCTATATGGGAGGCCATTTCGTTTACCCTTCTATTAGACAAAGGTGGTAGAATTATCCAATCTTTGTCCAGATGTGGTGGAGAGCACAACATAGAAGGTATAGATTCTCTCTGAGAGGATGAAGGCCACATAGGATAGATATAAGTTGTATGCTAATTATAAGAGGAGCCATTTTGAATTCATGGTTGGGGACCTATTCATCTTGATAGTTTCCCCAAGATGCAGGAATAAGAGGATTGGATAAGGGATAAATATTTCTCGTGGGTTAATCAGACCATTCAAGGTTTTTGAACGAGTTGTTAAGGTGGATAATCACATTGCATTGCAACTATAGTTAGAGAGGATCAATGATGACTTCCATGTCTCTCATATCTATCGATATCTACATGATGACTATAATGTCATTATCTGGGAGGAGTTTAATATTGAGGATGACATGGTGTTAGTGAAGGGACTGATAAGAATTAAGGATCATGAGGAGAAGGTGATTAATGGATGTAAAATTCCTTTTTTCATGTGTTATAGAGGCATTTCTTCCTCAAAAAGATAATGTGGGATCTGGAGATACCAATGTGTTCCCAGTACCAAAAACTATTCTATGTTTTATACTCATTTTTTTCATTGTGCTACATTTTATGATATAATTCTTGACCTCGTTTATTATATGATGAGTTATTTCATTATTCTGAAAATGTGTTTGAAAATCATGACTATGGGGAAGGTAGGTCATGTTCTCTATAAAGGAACATTAACATGAATGTGATTAAACCCCTATGGTAACGTCAATGCCACCTAAAGTGGATAATATCTTGACATTGAGGAAAGATCTCATGAATCCATGTTTTTGGATTGTGTGAATTTAATGATTGATTGGTTTTTTAGGTATGTGAGGCTTTAGTGTTTGTAAATATTTTCTAGATATACCTTTCAATGAGGTTTCACTAGATATCGAGGTTTTCACCCTAGCTTCCAAGTAACACAAGGAAGGTTTGATCCTGAGAGGTATTTAAAGGTGTGGTTGTTCAAACCTCTGTTCTTCTAGATCAATTTTAAATTATTAGGGATGGGAATATATTGTTAGGTATTTTTTGTAATGACCTAGATTTCCCTAATATATAACATAGTAAAAATATAGTGTTTAGGGTGTTTTAGGAGGCAATGGTAGATTATTTCATGAGTTTTCCATATTTCTAATTTTTCCATCGGCGATTCATGGGGTCATCGTCGTCATGTTAGTGAATCGGTGTTTCAAGGAATTTGGTATGAGTGAGTTGGGGGTTTCGACACCGATGAGTCGAGAGATTCAGTATTGGCGAGTCAAGGGCGTTAGTGAGTCATTGTTTCAGTAGATCAGTGTCGGTGGCTCAACATCGGTAGGTCATGCCGGTAGCTCATTTTTTGGTGGCTCAACATCGGTGAATTATCATTGATAGGATGGGTAGGTAGGTCACCCATAATTGGGTCGGTATTGGTGGCTCATCATTGATAGTTCATGTTAGTATCTCACTCGTTGGTGTATCTATGTCAGTGACTCACCAATTAGGGACTCATTTCCAATTTTTCCCAATTTTCCAATTTCACCACTCTTACATCTTATTTGACGTAAACCATGTTTAAAGCCTTGTTTTGGATTTTTAAAGGTTATGTAAAAGTATAGTAAGTATATCATTAATATCCTAATGTTTCAAAGTATTTTAGATACTCTAACTGCACGATCATGACCATAATCCCATGATAATTGATTTTGAAACCGTTCTTCCTTTAACATACGATCAGAATCCTCAAAACCAGGATCTTCACTTCCCAGTTTCATTTTTATTCCCTATTGGTGCACCTATATACTGCCTCTCTAGAATAGTCATGAACCTATTCTTAACCTCTCTCCTACTCAGTTTTCATATATTTTATACTACTCATATGATACCATGTTCTTGGTGTAAATATGAGATTTGGTAACCTGCTGTTTCAAGGATTGTTTTCTCTTTCCTCTATTTAATTGTGCATCATGTGGGGTTGGTGTAGAAATGATTTATTATTAAAAATGGTTTAAATAATTTCTTATAATTTGAAATAAAGAACATGTTAATATGATAAATATATAATGGGTTCATTGAAATAATTGGTTGGGGGTGTTTTGATGTTGATCACCTGCTTTATTATTTATACTTGTAGATGATGTGATCTATGGTGGCTGAAAATCATTATAAATATCTTGGTCCTTGGTGTTATATATCTATTCATGGGTGACACTTTACAACAATTTTTTTCCTTATAAACGAATGACATAATTAATAATCTGACTAATCTCATATACCCAGTTAAATGAAATGGATGCCCTGAGATGAAAACCCTTATTGGACCACACCCATTTATCAAAGTGGCTTAAATAATAGTGTTTTCCAAATTTGAATACATAATGTTCAATCATTTTGGTTGTGTGCTATGTTCTGTTGGGTTTTGTGACCTTTTATCGGTTTTGTGGTGATACTATTTGGAGCACAAATATGGGTACAGAGGTGGGAATGTGAGTTGGTTTCGTGAGATGGGTTTGGAATGCGTGTTTATCAGGGATTTGGTTCAATGGTAGTTCATGTGGGATTTTGTTGGTCATTACTTTTGGTGTTTATAATTCCAGTTTTATAGATTGATTGATTGTAGAATAAATGGACTTTTAGGTCGTAGGACTACTAATGTTTTTGTTGTGTCAATAGGGAAATGTGGGGAAGTGGGAATATGGTGTGGTTAATAACATGTTATGAAGTGGGACTTCATGTGGAAATATTTTTTGTAGTGGTGGTATAGAACTGGGTTGTGTTGTGAATTCATGATTATATGCATATTGGGTAGGGTTTTGTTGGGTCTACGCTTTAGTGGTGGCTGTTTTTGTGGTTTATCTTATAGGGTTAGCATAAAATGTGGTTCTGAGTGGGATGGTTGTTTGATTTGGGGCTCATAGGTTGGGTTGAGTGTTTTCTTATATATATATATAATTTTTATTTCCTTTTTATTTCTATATGAACTCTAACCTTGTTGAGCACCATGTTCCAACACTCTCATTTCATGGGGGAGGGTGTCTTTCCCAACATCACGGTATAAGGATGGATGGATTGTTACTAACATTCTTCCTTTCACCCTATTTCGGGTGATTGCCGCTTGAGCATATCTGGTAAGGCAGTAATGGCTTGAGGCTCACCAGATTTCAATATCCATAGGGATGGTTAGTTTTGGATTAGGGGATAATGTGTTTTCATGTTACATGGGTTTTCCAAATAATCTTTGCGATGAGGCCCTGGTGTCTTCGGGAAAGAGGCATGGTTGTTGTGGATGATGTGTCTGTGGTGGATATGTGTGGTGTGGTTGAGGCCCATGTGTGCATGTGTGGGATGTGGATGACGAACTTCATTTGGGAAGTGCGGCAGGGTCAATATGTTATTCATTAGAAATGAGTAGTTATCCAAAGGGAAAGTGGTTTGGGGTACCCAAATGTCCGTGTACTTATACTAGTACATTACTTGACATGAATTACTTGGTGAGTGTTCCTTGGTGATGTTTTCCTGGATAGTATTTTTTTGTAGGTGCTTTGAGTTTCTTAAATATTATCATAATGGAATTATTATATTCCATCACTTTTGCATTATGGATTTAGTTTTCCTACAAGGTGTACTTTTATACTCACCATATGTCTGTAAAATTATTTTTAGGTTTCAAGGAGGACTTTTATGACCTTTCTAGAAATTACTAGCTCGTGCATCAGGATAGTTGGTGTGTTTATTATTATTTTCATTCTCTTGGTATTTACATTGGGGAATTAGTTGTACTTTTTTCATAGTTTACGTTTAAACCTTTCATGTTTTTGATTTTGGATTCCATTATATAAATGCTTGGTGTTGTTTAGGATTTTTACAATCTTATCTCTTGATCCTATTTATAATGAAAAGGGTAATTCCCTTTTTTTGTTAGAGATTATATATACATGGTGTTTGTCACTACTATTAGGCCTATTGAAGTTGGAACTCAAGGTTCATTATCTATCCTTCATCATGGATAAGGAAGGGTGTGGAAATTTCTTATACCTTCTTTCATCTTGAGAGATGAGGTTCATGACATGGACGATGCTATATTTATAGTATAATTTAATCCTTTGTAGAATATATTTCTTTCATCATTAATCATTAGTGTTAACCTCCTTATACCATTCATATCTACAATTGATAATATTATTTGATGATGTTTAATATTTTTATATATACATTTTATATAACACACAATGAAATTTTCGTTTTGAACAATGAGTTATATTAATCATAATTGCATGAAATTTTTGGAATAATTTAATTTATATTTTTTTATGTATATAATTGTCATCCATAATGCATGTGGATTTAAAATCAATTGTCACATCGAGAAATTATATTTTGGTTTAGATTACAAATTCAATATTTGGGAAATTATCATTGATATCCTAGAAATCAATAAAAAATTATAATATTTTTCTACTCCATGGTTGGGAGTATGCTGTGAATCCACATTGTGAACTTATTCTTAAAAATTATATAGTCATTAATAATATTATGAACTTTTACCACCATAATAGAACCATAATATTGATGCATCAACCATATGGGCAATATTTAACTAGAATATTTTTCTAGGAGACCAATAAAATGATATAAAATGTGCCAAGGTATAATAATAGAATCAATTTATAATTACAAAAAAAGACATCACTATATTTTAAGGAACATGTTAAATTATAATTTTTAATTGGTGGTTAATTGATTGAATAATAAGTATATATATTTTGTCTTCTTTAATTACTAGATTCATGTATATGATATCATCAACATTTTTTGAGAAACATTCTTGAATTGTGTATTGAGAATATTCTAGATCATTCTCCCAAGGTTCAAGTGAATGGGATGGTTCATTTGAAAATTATTTTTCATATTATTGCAATTAATTTTGAAAATTTTCTATGAGGTAGTTTATTCAAATGTTTAATATAGGTAAAATAGGATCATTGGAGATCACATAAATGGAAAACAAAACAAAAAATTGGATGTTTTTTCTGAACTGTTATTTAATATCATAAATGTTTTATGGATTTATTGGATGAGGTTTATTTTTTATTTTATTCTAGTAGATATAGACATGGTCTATAGTCATTATATATGGGTTATGTAAAGTGATATTTTTTATATTGTGGGATTTGATATGGTTTGAATGTTATATATCAGTAACCATTATCAAATATGAGAATTTTTCAGGTATCTTTACCATTCATAAAAAAAGTATATGTCACCTAAAATTATTCTATTATGAATCATAAAAATAATAAGGATAGTGGAAACATCTTATTAATATCATTAAAAGAACATAAAGAGGACATATTACTTAAAATTAGAGTCTATACATACTCATATATTTTCAATTCAATTTATCTAGCTCCCATGTGTTGTACATGACATAAATATATTTGTTTTCATAAAATTTTGATGGTGATATCTCATAATGTAGCTCTTCTACAAACCCATTGATGATATTAGCAAGATAAAAACACATAAATGTGAATTCTGGGCATTCCCAAAAAGTAAAAAATATCATATCATGAATAATAATTCCCAAGTTATTTATTTCACATTTATTATAGACCATCAAATCCATGTAAGATGAGGTCAATTTGTCGTAATTTAATCCTTGGTTGTGATGTTATTGGATGAGTTCTGCACTAGAGACATTATCATCAAAAATAGGTAAATTAATCATTTTATTTAGAATTTAGAACCAATAAAATAGTATAATTTGTAAATGTTCCATTAAAAGTTGGTATTTATCATTAGAATTTGTAACTACATGAGATTTTTATAGTTCATTTATAGTCAGATAATAATCTTTATCTGCAACATTAGTTTCAATAAATATAGGATTTTAAATATTTCAAAAATGGGAATCTATGATCTATTTATATTGTAAATTTGTGTTTTGAGTAATTTTATTTCTAATAATTTGTGCTTTCAAGGTATTTAATATTTCATGTCAATGGTATGTGATATTCAACTAAAAACTATTTTTGTACTTTATACCACAGGGATATTTTAATATGTAATTATCCTTTTAATAATTCAGTATTTGATATCATACATTACATTCAACTATAAAATAATACGATTCACAAAATATTATAACAAATCATTAGATAATAATAATTATAATAATTAATTTTGAAAATAAAATTGAATTATTTTATTTTGATTCAAAATTTTTACTGATTTCAATAGAAATAATTCATTATAACTAAATTCACACAATATTAAAATGGAGTATATTTCAAATAACTATTTTTCATATGTTTTTTTAATAATTTTAACGTGTCCAATATAACATACTATATGAATTAATGAATGTATATTCAATTATGTATATATGTACATAAAATATGTTATGATAACATGATGTAAGAAATTTTTTGTGAACCTCCTAAAATTTTAACATGATTTTCAATATTGACCATTGGGTAGACTGATTTTTCAAATATTCATATATTGTGATGGGGTTCCATGTGGTTTACTATCTTAAAGTATTTTCTTTGTGTGAGGTTTATGTTTTAGTGTAAGTCCTAGGTGTTCAGTGGAACACTAGAGGTCAAATGAATGTAGAAGGATGCTGAAAATAGAACTTTAGGGTCATTGAAATTGTAAATATGATTCACATTGTTAATAGGTATCATGTGGTGTATACCAAGAGTTCATGGTGTATTGTGTGTGTTGTGGGAGATAACAGAAAAATTCTTGATGTGTAACACATTTTTATTTCGTGAAAGTTGTTTTTCTTGTTTCGATTATAATCTAATTTAGGTCTTGACCCCTATTGTATCATATTTCACATTGGAAGTGCATGGGTGGGGCTGGGATTAATATCCTCCCCCTTGACTCTCCACTGCTCATGGTGATATTGAGTGTGATTCAATGAAATTGTATGGTGATATGTTCCTCCACCATCATTGTTAGTTATTTCTCCATCAATGCTTTTGTATATGGATTTGTCAATTTTATGTCAAAAAGATGTTTTCAATGGATTATATTGAAAATATTACATTTATTAGAGGATTTACTTTCAATTTGAATGTGGGGATTTCTAGTCAATCTATTTCTATATCGTCACATGAATTAATTAAGGTGTTACTATATTTTAATTTTATAAAGTGTTTCCTATAAATTAAAATTTTCATCTATAGAATCAAAAGAATAAATTTTTGGGGTTCGCATCAAAAACTTGGGGGCTTGTCTATGTTAAAATATACCTTATTACAGATTTTTTTGGCATTGAAGAATGACATAATGAGTTACCTGTAAATATGAAATCTAAAATAGATTTTTTTTTAATTTATTATAATTTCAACAATTAATTAATTATGATATATTAGAATGATTTATAATAATAGAGTTTCAAAAAAAGGCCTTTTGTCTAACATAGGGAATGGATGAGCTTGGTGGTCCTTGTAAAATGTCATCGACCATTGATGCCAGGTTGTTAATGATATGGTAAGTGGTCATCAAAAACTCTATTTGGTATGTTTGATTTTGTTATGTTATATTCTATATTTTTTATTATGATATCACTACCTTTGTGGAACCTAAATCAACTAGTAAATCCATTTCTTGGATGAAACACCTTAAATTATACATGTATCAACCTTCTTTTAGATACCTTCAGGTCCATTATCATTGATACATGAACATACGGTGACCCTAGGAAGGAAACACATGACCTTGGATTGAGGACATATATGGAACAAACATGGAGACCTATTAAATGGAATGGTTGTTAAATTTACCATGATAATTGAATTGAAAATTAATTTTATAATATTAATTCTATTGAATTTGTCCCAACATGGTATTCATAATGATTTTTGTGAGAGTAAATATCATATCTATATAACAGTATTTGTTTCCCAATGATAATAAAATATGAAAAAAATAATTTTTTTGTCAATTTTGAATATTATTAGGGTTAATTATTTCCAATTTATTTGAATACTAGATAAATCAAAAAATTATAATAACATACGAATTTAGGTGATAACATGAAATAGAATATATTTGACTATAAGTGGTCATATAATATGTTATCAAATACCATTTTAACTTAATGATTTGTGGCTTAACTGGTATTCTAACTAACATTGAGTTAAAACTAGAAATTGAATGGAATTGATTTAATTATGATGAAAATTGGGATCCAGACCTTATAAAATGTAAATGAATAGAAAATTTCTATTTTATAAATTAACCATTATAAAGTATGATGAAATGATAGTTTTACAAGGTTAATTGTTATGTGAATTTCCTGTTGTCATTATTTCATTATAAGGATATTTGTTAATTGTAGTCTATATGGTCTAGATTCATGTTTTTGGGCTTCATGAGGGCTAGAGTCATGATAATTTACCACATAAAGGATATATAAATATGGTATTTACTTCCTGAGGTCTATATGTATGGTACAGACCCACTAAGGGATAAAACAGTTTTTCCAGGATTCCTGAGGATGTGGTGTATAAGGCCCCAACCTTAAACCTTACTTAATATTGAATTAAATGAATAATTCACATTGAGGATCTTTACAGGTTTAGAGTTTTAGAGAATTAGAACATAACTATTCCATCTCAAAAGATTACAAAGTAGAAACATTTACTAAGTTTCCATAAAATAAAAACTCTTAAAAAGAAACATGTCCAGTTCCATGTTTTAGGTTGCATGACTTTCCCTTGATCCCATCCTTGACCCTATTCCATGTTAAGTCCTGTGAAAAACATTTCACAAACATGGGATGAACATAAAAAGCCCAGTAAGGGATACACAAAGAATGAAAACTGTTAGTTTTTCAAAACAACAAGTAAACCATGTATACATTATCAAAGTAATACTTTTCACCTTTTCGAATTAGTAAAAACACTTCACTGAATAAAAGTTCATTACTTATCCTTATGTAACCAAAACATTACCATAAAACCCATATAAAGATCACATAATATATAAAGGTAACTTGGGACATAAACATACTTAAGTGGAATAACCATAAGGTCGTCTTCCACACATATCACTTAATGGAATAGCCATTCGGCCAACATCCATACATACTTAATGGAATATCCATACGGCCAACTTCCATACCCAATTCATTGGAGGTTATAACGTAACCACCCATCCTGGTATTCACGGCACCACCCGTCGTATGGTTTATCATGTAACCACCCGTCAAATATCCAAGTACCAATATAAAATCATAAAACATAAAACCCATATAAAGGAATGATAACATTTCCACATTTCAATCACAATATATCATTTAAATATATTGACATAATAGAATCCTTTATCAAAACCATTTTCAATACCAATATACACAATAGAGTATATGGTATTTATTTTAATTTAAAAACATTATGGCTTGTTGAGGAAGCCAAAGACCAAATAATACTCGCGGCGGCGGAAAAGGTCGTTGTCACCGCGTACGTTAAAAGAAACATTCTTTTTTGTCATTTAGTAAAACGCTTCGTAGAAAAATATTCCTTTTGTATAAAAGTAAAATTCAAAGGGTTTTATACACCGTATAAAAGAAAGTTGTGTATAAAAAAAATTATTCCTCAATGAAAGGAGATTGAGACGAAGTCCCTTACAAAGACGGTATCCTTGGTTTAAGGATAAATCAATTACATAATTATGTATGACAAACGAATACACCAAATATAAGTGGATATTAAGTGTAAAACAATCAGAGGTTATTCACACATATTCATAGAACGACATATTCATGGAGTATAAGTTTATCTCAAAGAGTCAAATTTGTGTTAAGAAGTTTCCTTTCAAAAATTTGACAGCCTAATGGCGTCACTACAAAATTCTGAAAATGAGTTGATGAGAGATAAAAAGGGTATCTCATCACATGGAAATAAAATTTAAATCAATAATTATATAGAAGAACATATCCCAACTTAATATTATGTGAATTAAAAGACATAACAAAATAAGTCTTTTAAAAAGAGGAGGGTGAACGGTTCCCTTACCGACATGGGTATCTTTCGAAACATACACCCCGTGAAAGAAGGACAATACAACATTGATGTAAATACTCATAAATGAAAGTATATTACACAATGAGTAAAATAATGGGCAGTACATACAACACTCAAAGGAAATTGTGGAAAATGTAGCATAAATCTCACGGGAATAAAAGTGGGATGATAAATCCCTTACGAAAACTCGACAGCCTAACGACGCCACATAAAACTTAAAAAAATGGATTAATGAGATCAAATAGGGTATATCATCAAATTAACATAAATTTTATATAAATAGTAATATAAAATAACATCCACCAACATAAAAAAGAGGATCTTAAAAGAAGTGACATAAAAGAGTGTACTTAAAAAAAGAGAGAGGTTAGATCTCTTGCGAAAATTCGGCAGCCTAACTGCGCCACTCAAAACTTCCAAAATGGATTGATGAGAGGGAATATGGTCTCCCATCATATGAACATAAAAATTACAGTAATATTAATATAAAATAACATCCCAATAACAAGAAATATGATCTTTAAAACTAATGACATAAAAGAGCATACTAAAAAAGAAAGAGAGGAGTAGGATCCCTTACCTCAGGTCTGACTTGACTCGATCGTTCTTTAATCTCCTGAATAATAAACTTGAGTTAATTTATACTTTCTTACGAACCTTTTTCAAGTTAATTATTCCTATTATATCAATTATTGACATGTTATATACATTATTTTATCATTTAAGTTAATAATGTTTGTTTTCTCGATATTTGGTTCTTAAGTCAAAAGTGGACTTCTTGCAATTACATGTTGTTCATGTTGTCAAAGGTTATTTATATCCAGAATGACATTACTGATTTGGATATCATATATATCATATATATCCAGAATATACATGTATTTATAATATTACATAATCATTTAGAGGTAAGAAATGAAATGCATCGTTCATGGAGACGGTAAGCCGTACGTACGAATGAACGCTACATTCATTTCTTTGTCATATTTATGGAATTAAAAATAAATGAGAGGTATTTATATTTTAATTCCAGAATTATATTCATCATTTATATGTATCATTCATCATATATATCCATTATATACATGTACTTATAATAGTACATTACATTTGGGGTTAAGAAATGAAATGCACCGTTCATGGAGACGGTAAGCCGTACGTACGCATGAACGCTACTTTCATTTCTATCTCATAATTTAATGGAAATAAATAATAATTATATAGAGGTATATTATAATTCCAGTATAACATCATATATAATAACTTTAAATCCATCTTTATACGTCCCACATATGGCATTAACGAATCAAATCACTTTGAGGGGGCGGTAGTCCGCACTTCCTAAAATGAAATTATCCTGTTTACCCACAATGGAAACCATAATGGTATACCACAAATGAAAAATACAGAAGCATAATGAAAACATAAACATAATATATATCATATATAAATATAGTGACATCTTAATGGCTTCCTTTGAAGGTGTTATATGAGTGTTGAACAGTCATCGTTTCGTGAGGCAGAAATTCACCATCCACAGAAACAATATGTTCTTTAACCATTAGATGAAGGTGTGTGTAAGTGTAGCTCGAATACATTTTTTAACAACATAATAGTATATTGAATATACTGTATTTGTTACAAAAGAAATGAATAAAAATAGTTTAGGGGGTTGGTGAAGCAAAATAAAACAAAAGAGAACAAGTGAAGACGTTACCCTAAAATTGGGTAACTCCCTTTGGTTTTAACCAAAAGGGTTTCTTGAAGTGCTTACTGCATAAGTTATGGATTCTAGGATGATGAGAGGGATGTGTAGAGACAAAATGATCAGATATTGACCGAACCAAAGTCTTGAGAGGTGTGGGTAAGGTGGTAGAGGTGGGGGCCTTTTATAAGAGGAGAGGAGGGGTACTCTTGGAATAGTATAAAATGTTTCTTTATGTTCAAATGGTTTTCGGATTTTAATGGTCCCACATTTATTTTTTTCGAGGATAAGGTGATAAGGGTTATAAATCCACCCATCCAATATGTTTTTTACATGTTTAGGTCTTAGATTTTTCATTATATTTCCATTTTATTTAAATCGTTAAATAATGAGGTCATCGCTGCATCATCATGATGTCATAAAGAATTTAATTTATTTAATGTCTAAAAATTATAAAAAAAATACTATGATGTATGAAATCTTTTTCTCTTTCCAATGACTATTTATAGTCAAAATCATGACTTGTATAACCACATTTAACAATTTGTTTAGTAAAACATATCATGTTTGTGACATTTTTATTTTAACTTTAAATAAAAGGCATAAAGGTCATTATCAAACACAAGTGGCTCCATGGGGTACCCAAAATCGACCCATGGGTTGTATTGGTCGAACATAACTCATCCAATAGGTTTAGGAAAAGAGTCAATATATTTTCATTTTATTATAATATCATTTTTACCTTAAATCACACTAATTGCCTTTAATCGCGATTAATAAAACATAAAAGTTACTTTTCATAAAAAATTATTTTCATCCCATTGAACCACATTTTACTTAATAATTAAAATCATTTAAATTGGATTTTTGAAATTCAAATCACAGAAGTGGTAATGTCCTATTTAAATGAAAAATCAAATTTTGTAACCACCACTTTGTGGTTTCACTATTCATCAAAAATTGATGTTTTTCAGAAAAATACCAAAAATTCACCCTAAACTATATTTGATATTCCAAATTCAAAAATGATTTCTATTTTACCAAATTCATAACATATAATGTGAATTAATTAATTTTATAATTAAACCCCGTTGTTAAAACAAATAGCGTGTTTTAAGGAAACAATATCTTTCAAAAGATTGACACTCGTTTATGTCCAACCTTAAAGAGATATTAATTACAATGACCACCATTGAATTAAATGGTAAAAATATATTCTATTTACACTTTAAAACCAATTAACAAGATAATATAATCATATAAATAAATTATATTAAAAATAGGTTTTGAATTAAAATACAACATTATTCACTATTCATTAAAAATTGAACATTTTTGGAAAAATACCAAAAATTTACACAGTAAATTTTGATGTCCAAATTATAAAGAAGAATTTCATTTTGTCAAATATAACACATAAAATTGTCAAAAAGAGGATTTAAAAGAGGTTCTCCTTCAAAAGGCGGTTAATCGGCCTTTTAAAGAATATTAGAATGTCTACGCTTAAAATTGGATTAATTCGCATTTTTAATCCTCTAACATTTATTGTAAAGAGTAAAAATATTTTTCAAACATATATATTAATTTTGTAGTTAGTTCTGTTCATTCCCTCCATTACAACGGCTAGGCATTAACTACCATTTTAAATAATATTACTTTATTATTAGAGTGCAACGTAAGATTCCCAAGAAACACGTTGTTGCGTGTTAGGTACGCCATTGAGCATAGCATCCCCTTTAAAGTTATATTAATATTTTATTAAAAAATATGGATTAATGAGGAAATGTCATACTCTTTATTTTCCTGGGGTGTTACATGGTGTACATTTAAATTTTATTACAAATGTGTAGTTTTTTTTACCTAAGGGAAGATAATACTTCTCCATGTTTTGATATTTGAGATTCATTCTTGGAAGGATAATATAAAATTTAGAAGGATGATCCATTGTAATATTAGTAGATCAGCCACTTTATATAGATAACTGACATCACATAAATGTAGGTGAAAATGATATGTGTATGGTTGAAATGGGTTTCTTGATTTTCACGTAAATATCATTCAATGTTACAAACTAGGTTTGGATGCCCCCAATATCAAATATGAGTTAGAAGGAAATATGTTTTGTTGTGATGTTCTCTATTAGTTATGAATTCATGCCCCAATTAATCGTACTATTTCATGAACTATATAATGAGACTATATTTTTTTACATTTTGGTGTTTTCTTATTGAGTTTTAATCACACCCTATCTGTGATATAACAACCCTCAATTTTCTTACAATAACATTACATGAACTTCTCAGAACACATATAACATTAAAAAACAAATTCCCAAAGACCATACTAGTCTAGTTTTTTTGGAAACATGGAAACCTAAAAACTGTCACCTAAGTGAGATACATTACCTACCAATAGATTCTTCATTACTAGAACCCTTATTAGACAAATCATAATAAATACATATCTTTATAACCTGGGGAAGAAAACATAACAGTGGTTTTTTTATATGCTCAGTAAGGGTAATCAGGGGAGACATGTAAGAATAAACATGAGTGTATGGGTATAACAATGTCATTATAACAGTAGAAGATCATACCTTCCATATTAAAATTTCATAAAAATTAATAATAGAATAAATCATTCCAATTAATAATTCATGGATCATATAGAAATAAATAACATAATACATGAAATAATATCATAAGAGTAAGACATGGAATTGTGGTATACCTATACAAGTGATATCATTATTATATGTTAACAATAATTGCAAGATATTATCAATTAACATCGTGGGAACTGAACAAATGGGGAGAGGCACACCATAATCTTTATTGGATGTCCTTTACATATAAGGGATCATGTTTTCTTCATCTTATAATATAGGATTGGGTTTATCTATCTTCAAACTTCAAAGTGACTACACCTACTAGGCGACACACACCACCATCCACATTCATATTTATTTCCTTATAAGAGATTTTGTGTCCCTCTCTTCCCATAGTGGATTAGTTTTTCCAATATTATATATTCGTGAGGACTAAACCTTCTAGGTACGGAACACCCCTATCCCTAGTCATAGTCTATTCATTAAAAGGGATCAGGATACCCCATCTCCCGCTACTATATCATGCCATTCGACTTGATTCTCATAAATATCTCATGATTTATAAATCATTAACCAATGTATCTGTGGGATATTTAGGTCCCAAAAATCTCAAATTCAATCATATATTCATGTACCACAACATAATAAAACATAAATCATATCACGAAGCATAAAAGAGATGGGTTTTATAAACATCCCATCAAAATCCCACGAATTGAAATGGGTTTCATAAATAAGTAATTATATCTTTATCTATATAATAAGATAGGTTTGATAACCAATTAATCAAAGCATTACACATGAAAAGAATAGGGTTTCATATGCATGAAACTCATGGAGGAGAAACATGTTTCATAAAAATCATGTCATCAAAACATAAACCATTCAGAGAAAGAATGTGAATGACACCATTGAATCATTTTTGGTAAGGGTAAGAGTACCATCGTAGGATGTAATATGATATGGAAAATAATGTTGAAATAACATTTTATAATATTTACTGAAAAATATATCATTTTTATTTGAAAAAGGGTTTTTAAAAAATAATACACTTTGAAATATATTTTCATGAAAATAATCTTGAAAACATAAACAAAAAACTGAAAAAAAATTTGAAACCCTTTTCATGAAAAATGTATAAAGAGACAATGAAGACATTTTGGAAAAAAAATTCTTTCAAAACATATAAAAGAAGATTAAAAACATTTTTGAAAACGATTTCCCTTGAAAACATATAATATATTAACAAAACCCTTTGAAAACTATTTCATTTAAAATACCTTAAAAACATATAAAAAGCTTTAAAATAATTTTGAAATCTATTTTCATGAAAACATATGAATAAACATGAAGAAGTATTGAAATAATTTTTCATGAAAGCCATTTAAAAAAAATCTAGAGTATTAGGATAAAATATTCATTAAAAATTTACTTTGGAATCTTGTAATGTATGATTCAATGGAATGAGGGTCATGAAAGTGGGCAAATTTGTGCATGCCAAAAATTCCTTTTTCATCGTAATAAATTTACAAAAGATCCTTGAAAAAAATCATTAAAGAAGATTTATTTTTTAAAACTATTTTTGTAGGTAAAAAATAATGAAAAAATTATTTTAATGATCATACGATAATATTATAATAAATTTGGAATCCT
The DNA here is from genome assembly GCA_963277665.1 of Viscum album. Taxonomy (NCBI): domain Eukaryota; kingdom Viridiplantae; phylum Streptophyta; class Magnoliopsida; order Santalales; family Viscaceae; genus Viscum; species Viscum album. Next base: position 1,310,301,960 of record OY728126.1, on the reverse strand, counting down.
TTTAGAATAAATGGGTTTGAAGGAATAATAATTTTTGACCAAAGAGAGCGGTAATGAAAAATTTCATAAAACATTTACTAGTTATATCAAATATGAATGAGTGAAAGAATGGTTCTAATACATTAATATGTGATTAATTAATATTATATTCTAAATATCATGATTTTTATTGAGAGATGTATCATAATATTTCATCAATAGAAGCATTATCATAAGAAATACTGATAAATGATTGGATTGTTTCAATAAACTCTTACCATAGGGTAACATGGGATCATACACTCCAAATAAGAAAATATAATTACATAAATCATAAAATATTATTAAAATATGAAGATTACTTATATTAAATTTGAAATACCCCTAAAAATACTATAGCTGCATAATAAAAACATATATCTCAAATAAGAAAAATTGGGAGAAAATTATCTTATCTATATGGTGAAATTTTAAACATAAACCCCTTGAGATGAATAAAATAAATTTAATATTTAAATTCCCATAATTGTTTGTATAATATGAATATATTAATTCCATCAATATTATATATTGAAAAAGAAAAAGTGAGATGAAATGCCCTTACATTTTTCCTTGACTTTCATCGTACTCATTAAAACTTCTAATATAATAATTGTATTTTTATTACACATAATTTAAAGAGAATTTTATTATATATAATATCAAATATGGTTTTATTATGATTTTATATAACCTTGATCTTTTCATTTTCTGGTAATGGTTACACATCTGGTAATATTTGTATTATTTTTCAGTTATGTCTTAATTTGTTTTGTCTTTGTTCCTTATACATATATCATGACTTCAAGAATATATGAAATGATATAAAGATAATTTTTATTAAGTATATTTTAATTAAAATTTTCTACATAATATTATAAGTTTGAAATGGAACACAAAAATCATGGAGACGGTTGGTTTTACCTACACAGAAATATTTTTTTTGTTTTATTATCATATAGAAATGATTGAAGGAAAATTTAACGTATGTATATATGTATATAATATCATTTATGTATCAATAGTATTATATATATATCATATATTTTAACTAAATACATCCTTAATACATTCCATTTAGTGTGAGAATAAATCACATTTCTTTGAGGGGTGTTAGTCCAACATCTTTGTATGAAATTATTGTATTAAAACAAGATGGAAAGAATAAAGGTAAGTTCTAAATTACAACTAAATAAAAATAAATAAATTATAAATATCATGTACAAATACATAAATTTATTTTCTATGATAATTTCCACCATGATAGATGCTAAATGAAAAATGAATAATCAATGTTTTGTGAGGCGGTAGTTCGTCGTACACATAAAATGTATGTCTATTACTCCTTAGATGGAAGTGTGTGTGAGTATAGGATGACCCATTAGCATAAAAAATACAATTATATTGAAGATACTGGTTATATTATATATTTATGGAATAATAATATTTTTGGTAGTGATGAATGGAAAAAATGAATGGATCTTGTGGAGGGATGTTACATCTTCTTTGGGTCACTCCTTTAGGATTTCATCGAAGGGCTTCCATGGATTTATTTTTTCAAAATGAGAGCCACAAAGTAAGAAATAATGTATTTTTTCTATTTTTAATGCTTATATATTATCTGATCATAATATTTTTTAGAGTTTTTATGAATTGGGATTGGTAGTGTCCTTCCATATGGAAGGGGGCACACTTGTAATTTTGAAAAACAAGTTAGGTGTACCCAGATTTTTAAAAAACAATGGTTATTGAATAAAATTCAATAATAGAAGTTTTACAGACCAAATATGTCCATAAAAGTGGTTTTGGATAATTGGATAGGCCATATAGGCTCTTCTGTTTATGGTCTGTCCCTTGTTAAGCTAAATTTTTCCATAATCGGTGAACTTAATTTTAATTAAATTAACTAATAATTTTTGTCAATTTTGTTGACATCACTAGAAATTATTAAATGATTTATTTAAAATATGTAATCTATTTTTTAAAATTACTATAACATAAATGGATTAAATTAATTAAAATTTAATCTTAGATATGGGATGCCAAGTGAGTTTATAAAGTAAACACCTTCAAGAGATTCCTATATTTGTATAGTAAATTTCAAATTGAAAATGAAAAAAATAAAAAAAAAATTGGATTACATGATAAAAATATGATCTGATTATTAATAAAAAATTAAAATATAATTAATCATTAAAAATAAATTATATAAAAAAAATTTAAATTAAATTTCAATATTTTTCGTTATTCAAAAAACAAACTACATAGAAAAGTTCCAAATATTTATCATGACATGATTTTTATGTTTATATTTTAAAAATAATGTGTATATTCATATATATATTCCATAAATGTTCCAAAATATATTTTTAAAATTTTTTCTCTATTAAAAGAAAGTAAAAATTCCATAATAAAACAATAGAATTTTATGCGTAAAATGGGGTTTGTTTTTATCTTCATCTTATGAAATGTACTCTATGAATAACAAAAATATTTTATTGAATATAATATATACATATATATCATATTAATATCATCCACTAATTGAAATTAATTTAATTTATTTGTGTAAAACTACTTATTGGGCATAAAAATAATATTATTTTTTTATATTCAAGCAGTTTTCATATTCATTTATTATTAATTTATAACCAATGAATTAAGTTAATTTTTCTATAAAACATAAATTTTCATAAGTAAGATAACCATTTTTATAACTACTAATTTAATTGATAGTTTAAATTTTTTTATATAATATATCATTATTTTTATTCGTTCTTTCGTGTTACACAATCACTCAAGGAAACTCATTGTTTCCTATAATGCCATATATCCTTGGTTTTTCATGATATTAATGATAAGATTTATGATGCATATAGTGCATGATTAAATTGTTTTTTCTTTTAAATTAATACAATCATTTTTCTTTCATAAAAAATAAATTATTTTTATTCTTCTGTGAATTTAAAATTATTAAAAGGAATATAATTGTTAAAATAATATGTTTCACAAAATCTTGGGGTATCCCCTTCTATGTCCTTTAGAAAGAAACTCACCAGGGATATTAATCTTGGTTATCAATGGTTTACTACTTTAATTTTTCATTCATAGAAACTAACATCGTAAAAATGAATATGAAAACATCCCTTACAAATGAAATGATGTAACCATAATGGTTACCCAAAACTACATATAATAAGATATCCACATAAGAGTACAGTGGTTGGTAGTAATGATTCGAAATGGAGGCAAAGAGTAAATATTTATTGGGAATGATTGAGGTAATCAATCAAGAACCTATGACTATTCAATGAAATTTTGAGACCTCGAAGTCATAAATTGATGATGGATTAAAAGGTCGTTAGTTCAACAAAAACTTCGTTACTAGGACTAAACTTTTTTATAATTATTCTATTAATGAGTAATTATTTTTTTTACCAATAATATATGGAAATTTAATTACTTGATAATTTTTTATAAAAAATATTTTATTCTATGGTTTTGATTCTATCTATTTCAAATTCAACACTTACATCATGAGATGGATGTCTAGAAATTAAATACGAGCCTTTAAGATCTAAAATATACATTTTTCATATATTTGGGATAACAAAATAATGAAATGTATAACTATACATCACAAAATATACTTAAAAATTAATATGGTTAAGGAATTAATCTCTAAAAATAATAACTAATTATTTCGTTTTATCATATATATTTATTCACAAAAAATTAATATACATTCACCAGGAAATCATGTGGGCTAGTGGTTGGTGTAAAACCCTTATCTGCCTTTAGTTCGGGGTTAAAGCCTCCTAGAATTCGCAGACATGATTGGTTGTCACATGACATGCAATTTTTTTTTCATAAACCTCACTAATATAATATCAAATATTTATTTTATGGAAATACTTGAAATACACATAATCACTAATTATCCTATTAAATGAGGTTTTCAATACACTCCCAATATATAAAAACTTCATCCTATGTTTATGTTAAACACTTCAGGAATGGATAACAATCTACACCTTTTAAAAGATTTAAATCCCAAAACATTATAATTAAATTTATGAAATCAACTTAATATAGATTCCAAAAATTTTATAACGTATCACTAGATTGTCATTATCTAAACATGTGAATACTGTCACTACGTTTTCTCCTAAAAATGGTAAGGACAAGAATTAACAAAAATCCTAACTGAAAACATGCATTTTTCATCATTATAAACTATATTATATATATTAAATAAATCCTAAAATGTTGTAAACATCATCAATGATCGCATATAAACCTATCAACAAGTACTTAATTAGTTCCACGGTATTTAGTATCGTCCAACATAATTAGTAATATCCCACATATATTTATCATAACTACATATTGTTGACATACAAAACATATTGAGGGTAATACTTCCCTGAATAATTTTTTCATAGAAATCACCATTCCATTAATTAAATTTTCTATTCCATCATAACCATTAAACATGTTCTTATAAATATGTTTTAAAAAATAAACTAATCTGAACTATCCTTTCATATTTTGCAATCCATTTAAAATAATTCCCCAAAAAAATATTTAAAAACATCAATTATTCAACTTCATCTTTAAGATGCTGACAAGGCTACCTCATATCACGATATAATACCTCTTTCCTTTCACATTGATTTTATAGTATCATCATCAGTATAAATATACCCATTGCCTACACCACCTTTAATGATTTCTTCAAGAGATTTCCTCTTGGTATATTGAGTTTAATAGTGACCAATTATTCATAACTTATAACACTTATCCTTAAATTATTTATTAGGGATTCCATGATTCTCATCCATTTCATTAACCAAACTCTTAATTTTCCCAATATAGTAACTTTCTTTGTGTCCTTCTCTTCCACAATTGAAACACCTCATTATGCCTCAAAGACATTAACATTGGTGACTCTTTCAATATATGTTACAAAAAAACATGTTGTCTTTAATCCATGGTCTTCATCACCCAAACTCCGTTGGAAATCATTTCTTCCCTTCTTTGGTGAGACTAAGTTCTAGTTAAGGTACACATATTTAATTTTGTTTCATGAAAAATAATTGGGAATGATCACAACATCCTTTACACCCATTATCATCCCATTTGACATTCATCAGAAAATTTTCTATCACTTTCGACATTAACCCAATTCGTTTGGTGTCCCTATACTGAATATGACCAAAAATCATAGTGTGAGAAACACTTATCGTAGTGGAAACACACATAATCATGGAAAATAATTACTTATAGGATGTATAAATAATAACACATAATTATTTAATTTATGAAACCAAAGGTTTATCCATGTTTTTCATATTCATATTATTTTTAAAACATTCATGATGGTTCGTAAAGAGTATGGAATTCAAAAATCATATCACCCATGAGGGTCAAACCAAGTTTGTAGTAAGGCCTATTTTAAGGTCCCAAGTAAATCTAAATCAGGAATGACACAATTTGTCAGATTTGATACCTCAATGTACATTTCCTCCGTGGGCACATCCCCTTGTAGTATCTAGACATGGATAAATTTCTAGGAAACCACTACCTCTATAAATTACAAAAATTAAAAGACATATTCTTATATGATAACTGATCCATATAATTATACTTATCCATTTGTAGTGTTGGTACCACTAAAATGAGATGATCTGTTTCCGATAATCTAGAGAAGTCATTGTAGAAGTTGGAATATGAAATATTGGTATGAGGGAGAGGTTCTCCCATTATAAGTTCACTATGAGAGGAATCATGGGGATGGCTATGATCTTGAAAATGTGATATTAAAATTTATATCATAAGGCTATATGACTTGGTGAATATGTGATTTGGAGGATGCATGAATTATCTAAACTCCATGCCTTATTGACAATCCATGGTTTTATCAATACTCCATGTGTTTTCAACACTCTGTCTGTTATCGACACTCTATGTGTTGTCAACACTATGTGTGTTTTCAACACTCAATGTGTTATTGACACTCAGTGTGTTATCAACACTCCTTGTGTTATCGAAACTCCATGTGTAATCGACACCCCCACTATTATCGACACTACATGTGTTATTGAAATTCTAGGTCATAATGATACTTGGTGTTATGTAAACTACTTATGATAATCCTTCCATTTGTGAAATAGAATTATACTTATTTGACATGACCATTTATTTATTGTGATACAATTCATGTATTTCATTATGGTATATCCAAATATTTCTTGTGGTATACTTTAGTTATATATTTTGATGAATTTAGTGTGTTCTATACTAGTATTCATTTTTTATTTTGGGGCGTCCTACTGATTATTGTTTTACTCACCTTTGAATGGTATTTACTTATAACTGTCATGATCTATGCAGATGATTGATAATTTGATAGAGTTCTAGGTGTAATAAGACCTTGTGGTTCATAGAGTGATAAAATAGACAAGGTGTTCTTCTATTACATCTGATAGATGACCTAAGCCTTCTATTTTGGTTGGGTTTTCAATGGATTAGTTTTAGATTCATGTGTATCCAGTATAACGAACTCCTTCTTTTGAGGGGATTATATTCTGGCCCTAATTAAATTCATGATTCCTACTATATTACTCTACAGTTGGTATCTTAGTTTATTAATTATTTTTCAATTTATTGATTTTTCTTTTTTTCATTTTGGGCATAGATATGTGTTCACGTCTACATGTTCATAGAAAAATTCCACCCATTTGTGGATTATGCCTATTCAGTGCTAGCTTCCAGCCATTGTTCTGCCAGAAGCATGTTGGATGGTTTATTATACAGTGGTATCAGATCAGTTGGTTATAAGTAATTATCACTAGTGTATGATGTTTGTTTGGGGATATAATGTTACGTTATTTGAGTTTGTCTATCAGTCTATGTATTCTAGTGTTGGTGTGGCAGCCGATGAATCCATACACCCAGACTTTGGACACATACTTTTCGACCCGATACAAGAAATCATTGATTAAAAGGTAAACAATTGAACATAGATCCTATAGGATTTGGTTGGTCACTCATTTAATATTTTATTCAGCTCACCAAGTATATTTTATTAACTAGGGTGCACCATGTTTGATTTCAGGATGTCTTTGGGTAGAAAGTCAGATGGGTTTCCATTATGAGATCATGAGGGTGATATTCTTAGTGAGAAGTCTTCGGTACAAGGATTTGTACTAGAGATGACACATCCAGGTGGTTCAAAATCCATATCACCTTCTTTAGGGCATCACATATTACCCGAAATACCTATGAGTGAGTTGAAAAGGCTAAGCACAAACCACATGTTTAGATAGTAGATACCCGATTGAATTTGAGGTGATCCTGACAGATAGGTGGATGCTTACTAGCTTGAGGTGGTGATATAAGTTTTCCATCTATTCAAGACACAATTATATCAGAAGGTGGCCTTGGAATCAATAATTTTTCATAGTTTATCTGGGATACAATGATGATTATTTATCCTATCTTATGATGAGGGGACTCTTCCGTGGGCAGAGTTTTAGAAAAACTTTAGAGACGTGTTCTCACCTTATGTGCTCAAGGATAGGCACATCCCAGAGCTTCTACAAATATAGTATGGTTATATGTCAGTTTATAAGTGTTAATCCAAGAATACAAACATTTTTAGGTACATAATGGAGATGATACCCGATTGGTATTTCATAGCTCAGACCATTGAGTAAGGGTAGCATAGGGAAATCCAACTAGTATTGCCCCTTTGTGTGTTACTACCAATGATCAGGTGATAGAATGAGCCTAGAAATTTTAATATTCCTTGGAGGGATAGACATATCCAGTGGTAGTCAGTAGTGGATAGGAAAGTGTGGAGACCTTTGTAGGAAGTAGCTGACATCAGCCACAAGGATCCATGTGAGTCTGGCACCTCAAGAGGCGATCTGGTGGCAGTATGATACAATCAGAGGGGATATGTTACACATGTCATGGTTTTAGAAATCTAGTGTGATATTCTCTGAGCTATTATACAATTGATCATGATATGGTTGAGGGACCATAGAAATAGATACATCGATAGGAGAATGAATATTTGTAGGGTAGAAGACATAGAAGATTAGCTGAGAGAGTTGCAGGAGGCGGTGCATGTCTTGATATGTTACCACAACCACCACTAGGTGTAGACAACATGCTCATTGATCTGGTCAACAGGAATTAGGATATCTTCAATCAATCGAGTATTATGACCCCAAATCTCTAAGAATGTTACAATGTTAAATTTCTGTCGTTTCGACCATAGCTATATTTTTAATATACACATGTACTAGTCATTAATTTCATGCCACAACCTTTGTTCAAAACATTGAGATTATAGTGGAATAATTGAATCACCCCTTATGCACATAGACTCTTATGAGAGGTAATTTTATGATCACATACTAGTGCCAACAGTGTGACAATACTCTTGGAGGCGAGTGTTTCGGTTGGTATATCCTGTTAGCAGCATTGTGGCCTTATGAGATCATTATTGGTATCGATTGGTTATCCATAGTCCATGATCATATTGAATATTTTATGTGAAAACTATAGGGTTCCCATAGTGATGGACCAAGTATTCCATTATCAGTGAAAAGAAAACCAAATCAGTGTAGGGTGGACTCACGCATCACTTGGAATTAGTGATCTTGAGTGCAACGGATGATACGAGTCCCTAGTTTTTTGTAGTGGTGGAGGAATATGAGGAAATAATTCCTAAGGATATACCTAGATTACCTCAGCATAAAGAGGTTTAACATTTCATGGATCTATACCCTGAGATGAAACTAGTATCTACACATTCGTATCAAATGGCTCCCGCCGAGCTAAGTGAGATGAGGGTAAAACTGGATGACTTTTATATAAAAGCCTTCGTTATAACTAGTGTTTCACCAAAAGAATTCCAAGTTTTATTTTGCAAGAATGTATATGATATCTTGAAAATATTTGTTCACTTCTTGTTCTTGAATCAAGTGACTTTCAAGATCAAAAACCCATACTAAGGGTATAAGACCTCCTTGATTTGCTAAATGGGGCGGGGTGGTTCTTGATGAATGAACTCAGATCGGGCTATCACCATCAATGTTTATGGAATGACGATGTTCCCAAGATAGCCTTCAGATGTCTGTATGGCCACAATGAGTACATGGTGATGTCGTTTGGTGTGAAGAATCCCCTAGATGAGTCTATGGGAATCATGAACAGGTTCTTTCAACCATACATAGTCTGATTCATAGTGGTCTTCATTGAAGATATCATAGTGTACTTGTCGTCCGAGGAGAAGCGCATGATAAATATGAGGATTCTCTAAGACACACACTGAGAGAACTATCTTTATTGAAATCCCTTGAAGTGGCAGTTCTAGATTTGTGGAGGACCACTTTCTGGTACATGCCATTTTAGAGGTTGGGGATGTAGTGGTTCAATAAAAGATATGGGTGGATCTTTTTTGAGAACCACCCAATAGTGTAACCGAGGTGTGTATCTTACATGGTTAGGATAGGTACTATCAGAGGGTTTTCCTCTACATTTCCATAGTAGCATCATCTTTGATAGCTTTGGTATGAAGGGGATATCCTTTCATGTGGATGGATAAGTGCATGGAGAGTTTTTTAGTAGTTGAGGAAGGGATTGACAAGCACGCTTATCTTGAGATTTTATGTGGTGGTTTTAAAGTACATGGGTTTTTGTGATGCATTAAGAACCTCTCATGGTTGTGTCTTATTGTATGGGAAAGTATTGAATGCATATAGTTCATGACAGTTTAGATCACATGAGAAGAACAATGTAACCCATGATCTTGATTTCGAAGCAGTGGCCTTCACATCGAAGTTGTGGCGACACTACCAAATGGGAGAATAGTTTATCGTCTAATCTAACCACAATAGTGTCATGTATATATTATCTCAAAATGATCTTAACATGATATAGAGGTGATGGATAGAGTTTCCAATGGACGGTGACTTGAGATTATCTATACTCTTGGGAAGGGGACGTGGTGGAAGATGTTTTATGCCAGAGATCTAGTTTGCAGCAACTGAAAGAGGAATCAGAGTATTCATCCTTGTTACAGTTATACATAGATGATGGAGATGGATAATCATTCTTTTAGTCATTGGTTTTCACCCCTAGAATCATACAGTGAGTTAGGGGGCACTATTTATATATACCTATTTTTAGACGTTAGGTGATCATATGTCTACAGGGCATGACACTGATTGATATTTGAAATGTGGGGATCACATTGTTCATTTTAGAGGATGCATAGTGGTACTAGTTTAATTAAGGGAGGAGATCATTATAGAGATCCATACTTTCCCTTTTTAACTAAATATAGGTGGGTTGAAGTTGCACCAAGACCACCGAAGTCAGTTCTGATGATCAAGAATAAATAAAGTAGTTTCAGAATTTTCCACTTTTTTCCTTAGTAGCCAGCAAATGGAGGCCGATCATTAGGTTATAGTATTTTGAATCAACACGACGAGGTGCCATAATGATTTTGGGATGGGATATTGATAGTATTTGTGATGGTTCTACCACATATGTTCAGTGGAAATGATACCATCTAAGTGATCATTGATCAACTCACCATGTTGGCAAACTTCATACAGATTTGTTAGCATTGTTAATTAAAGATCATGGGACACCTCTACATATAGATGATAGTACGAAATCATTGATTACCTCCAACAATAGATTTATATATTGAAGCTTTCTTTACATCCTAGTTGTATAATAGATTTCGGAATGTGTTTGGAACTCAGATGGGCTTGACCATAGGGTTTCACACATTGAAGGACGACCAGACTAAGTGAACTATTCTTGTTTTGGGGGGAATACTAAGGGATTATGTGTTTCATTTTGGGATGATTTTGGGATTATTATTAATGGGTGATAAATTCCTTGAGTGTGCATTCAATTGTGGAATAAGATTCTTTAAGAGACCACAACAGATCATGAGACATAGATTCTTTCACAATACCCTCATCAGTTTGAGTTGAACTTTGTTTGGAAATGGGTGACATCAAACCCTATATTCGAGAGAATGTAGTAACAAAAAATTTTATGAATATTTTAGAAATTATTTTTGGAAACATATTATCCCAACTTCTGAGATGGTGTGAGATTCTGAGGCTTGGTGTGCCCAAAACAATTCATTGAAAATTGTTATGATTCTAATAATGTGGGCACACCATTTTACTGAAAATGTAAAATAACTCCTAAAAAGGTACTCGAATCAGAAAACCAAGGGTACTTATATTCTTAGATAATTGGATATAAAGTAGATGATCTCTGAAATCATCCAGCGTGGGCTGGATGGGAAATATAGTTTTTGGATATAACCATAAATTAAATAATTAAATAGAAATTATTATATTTTGAAATAATAAAAACTCCTCAACAGAGACTAAGAATGGAAATATAAAACCCTCATTGAGTTCATAAGGTGTTGTTTTCTATAGGCGTGACATAGCTCTAGTCAGTGCAGATCTTCTCTAGAAAATCCTGAAAAGGACGCAATCGTCATTAAATAATTAAAAGATAAATTATTTAGTTGACACAACGATAATTTACATTAAAATCAACCTTATTTATATTGTAAAGGGTTAGATTCATACCCTTGGGAATATTGTAGTATCATTAAGGAGATCATGGAGGATTTTCCCTTGGTAAATTATGACCAAATCATGGATCAATGATTGATTCCCGATGAAATCAAAGGATCTTTCCAATGATCATGGTTAAACACTATTTTTCATCGGAGTGTGAAAATAATAAGGTAAGGAATTATGTTTTATGTTATTTACTTACTCTTTATTATAATTAATTATTAATGAAGATCAAATTAATAATAGGTTGACCTGTGTTTCAATCATTCATGAGGATGGGCATGATTTGTGGGGATTTAATGGGTGGTGAATCTATGTGACTATTCATTATTCATTCCTCCTTCCAAAAAATGAATTGAGGCCGACATGAACAATGTCCAGGACCTGTTCTTTTAGTATTCATGTGAAACTATTCTCTCCCAACAAATCTATCATGTTCTTCATATTTTCATCACATTCTTGTTGTTATTAATGATTTTTTGAGCAGAAGATTGTGTAATGTTCAATTTGTGGCAGAAAATCCTGAGACCAATGATTTGGAAACCCCATGAAATTTTGGAGATGAGACGATGATTGCACAGAGCCATTTGGCCCATCAAAAGCATGAGGGAATGTTGATGGGACACTAGAGAGGTAGTAGTAGGGTATGGCATGGTGGTAGGATGTAGTTCGGTAGTGCTGGCCCTGGTGAAGTGTGACGGTGAAGCCATTAGTTAGAAGGCTGGTGAAGGGGGGGAACGAAAGGGTAGATACGTCGGGGCTGATGAGCGTGGGTCAGGGCAGGAGGACATGGAGTTTATTGGGGCCATTGTAGGAGGTCGCAATGGTGATCTAGGATGTGGCTCGATTCAACCTCAGATAATTCTGCAACAGTGAGGATGAAAGTTAGGTAATGTGGTGGGCAAGGTAGGTGATGTGGCGGGAAAGCTACGTGGAATGGGGAACGACACTGCCTTAGCACAGGGGGCATGTGGCCAGAGAAGACCGTGTGCGGAGTAATGAATTGGCTCACACAATGGGCCCTAAAACAAGAGTCAGGCCGTTCCAGAGGCCCTGTGCGGTTCACCTAGTGGGCCAGGATGGTTTGGTACATACTGAACCATATTGGTTTGGGTCAGGTCCACTGGGATGGATCAGACCTAGAACAGACCATGGTTCAATCTTTTCAGTAAAATAATCATAACATTCAAACCGTGTGTTCGTTTGATGAACCATTTATGGTGTTGGGACCAGTTTGTCAAGAAAGTCATTTTTTGATACTGTATGTGAGTCTTTATGGGAGTTGAAATACAACTTTCTAGCCTGAGGAATAGTTTCTCCCAAAACAATCATGCTATGAGAAGAATCTGATGGTTGTTTCTGATCATGAAATAGTGATCTTGAAACATTGATCTTGAAATTGTGGTCTTGAGAATATGTGGCTTGGTTAATATGGGAGTTTTAGTATGCATAACCTATTGACAGTTCAAGTGTTATCGACACTTTGTGTGTTATATACACTCTGTGTGTTATCAAAACTCCATGTTTTATCCACCCTCCATGTGTTATCGACACTTCCTGTGTTGTTGATATGTTCTGTGTTATCGACACTCCGTGTGTTATCGACACTCCTTGTGTTATCAACACTCTCTATGTTTTCGACACTCTTTATGTTATCGACTCTCTGTGTTTTATCAACACTGCATGTGTTATTGGTACTCTATTTTTTATCTTCACTCTGTGTGTTATCGATACTACCTTTGTTATTGAAACTCTCTGTATTTCCGATACTTGGTGTTCTATTGACTAAGTAAAATAATCAACTTTTTTTCATAGACATATACCAGTGTGAGATGTATTATGTATTTAATATGGTATAGTTAGTGTATTATTTTTTGGTATACTCTTTATATTTATTTTTTTTATATATAATTAATTTCATGTGGTGTACATCATATATTTCTTTATGATATGCATTTGTGTTTTTAGGGTGTCATACTATGTATTGTTTTACTCAACCATACATAGGATTTTCCCACTTGTATCTAGTCTTATGAAGAATATAAATACAATTATGGAGTTCTATGTTAACTAAGACCATGTGGTTATTAAAGTGATTATATAGATTATGTTTGATTCTACAACTATAGACATCTTTCCAACAACTACCCTTCGGGTAGGGTATTCAAAAGATGTGTTTCAAGAATTTGTGCATTCACTTTGATAGACTATTTTTTGGGTGGGATAGTATTTTCTTCATGTTCAATTCTATGTTTCCAACTATCGTTCTCTATATTTCGTATCATAGTGTATTCATCATTTTTCTAATTAGTGATTTTATGTTTCATTATTTTAATCTTGGATATGGGTTCGTGTGTACAAGTACATAAGAAAATTCCCCCATTTGTGGGATATACTTAGTCAATGATAGTGCCACCCCAAGCCTACCAGAGTCGAGCTAGGTCTATTAATGGAACGAGCCCCTCTTGTATGTTTCATGACATGATATTAATTATAATATTAATAAAATACATTCTTAGGTAGTATACATACAATATAAATGAAATAATAAAATAAATTTAATATTTTAATATCATAAAATATTAAATTCTGGATATAAATATCAATATGAAATTATATACACCACATACAAGAAAAATGTGGTGAATATGGAACAAGACTCATAAAATTGAAAGTGAGACTAAAGATCTTCTTACGATATGTTTTGAATTCTATTGTACATGATCATCCATCCTCTATAATAAATGTAATTTTATTATAAATATATTATTAAGTAATACATATATATAACATAACATATAATATTTTCTTATATTTAGTTATTTAATATATATTATCACTTTCATCTGAATTTTTTTTAGGTAATAACCTTTTTCCTTTTATGTTTTGACTTAATGTTCTTCTAATTATGAAGATCATGGTTTCATAATCTCAAGAATGTAAACCATGAAATAAATAGAATATAAATTTATTATATATTTATTTTTATTAATTGAAAAAATATAGTGATAGGAAATTAAACACACCATCTATTAAAGACACCATGTAATCTATGTCACGTTTGGTTGAACCAATTACATTTTTTGTCAACTATTAAAATCCATCAAAATGGTTCATAAATAAAATATGATTTAACCCATGAATATCCTCTATAAGCATAAAAAATAGAGGAATAATAAAGTATCATTTAGTATGAAATATAATTACGGTTCATTTATTATCATGAAATTATATTTAAAGATAGTTACATTAGATGTATCTATTCAAAAAACCAAGAAGACATGTAGTAAAAAAATAAGAATTTATTTCTAGATATACCAACTAATTTCTTCCTTACCTGATCATTAGGATGTAATCTTATTCAAAGATATATTCTAGGGTTCCCACTATTATATTATCATCGTATATTCGAAAGCATTATGTGATTGAAAATATAGTGAACCAAGATTTTAATTCATCAACATTACATCTTTTTTCTAAATATTCAATATATTTTAAAAATAATGTCATGATGACTAAAAATGATTAAAATATTTTGAAAATAGAAATAAAGTATTATCTAATTAATGATCTTCAACATCTTGAAAAAATTTATTTCAATTTTTACTTTTCATAAAAACCCACCATATTCATTTATCTACATCCTTGAAAATGAAAAGATAGGAATGAGCGATGTTAGATGCATAGAAATGGTAAATTAGGGAGATATAAATCGATAATCATATGAATTTATAATAAAAAATAATTCTATAATATTAGTAATAAAAATTAAAATGTTCATAACTAATATATCTGGGATCGTATTCATTTTTTGTAACGCCCCGACCCCAGCTACCCAGAGTCGGTGCATTAATTACATAACATTGGCATGATCACAAGAAAGATCAAATCTCAAAAGACCGATTAGTTTAGTAGCCTTGGAAACACTAGATATAAACATAAAGTTTTACATTACATTTCAAAGTGAAAAACTACTACAACAACAAAGTCTTCATATCCACACTATTAACCCCTCATAATATCCCTACAAGTCAATCATAATTTACTTCTTCACTACCTGGGAAAAATAAAACATAGAAATGGGGTGAGCTCAAATGCCCAGTAAGGATAACAATATAGCGGAACATTCAAAATAAGCGTAAACATTTAAGGCAATGAATTACTAAAACAAAAGCCTTTTAAACTTGAACTTCAACATAGTATGGCAAATGTAAAATGAAATAATGCCATTTACTTATTCACATGGATATTCTACTAATCGAATAATCACATGCAAAAATAAATAACCACTTTCATAATGTTGGAATGAATAATGCTAAACGTTAATTTCTTTGTCTAGGCATCATCCCAAGACCTAGGGGTTACTTCTAACCGGAACCCAACCCGGAGTGCCTCTAATAACCGGACACTAACCCGGAGTGCCTCTAATAACCGGACACCAACCCGGAGTGCCTCTAATAACCGGACACCAACCCGAAGGGCATACTTTTACCAGTCCCTAACCTGGAGGGCTTACTTTAACCAGTCCCCAACCTGGAGGGCTTACTTTTACCAGTCCCCAACCTGGAGGGCTTACTTTTACCGGTCCCCAACCCGGAACATACTTGTTTAGCACATTCATCTGAAGAAAAGTTTGAAATATAACATAAACATTCGGATTAAAACTAGCATACGAAATGTCAATAATTTCACCATAAACTATGAATGGTATAAAAATAGCACATCCACAGTCAAACATATCACAAAACCTTCAATTCAATATAGAATTTTTGTATCATAATAAATCAACTTCAAATAATCTTAAAATCCATCAAAGGATGTTGACATAGATGAAATCAAAATTCTTTTTAAAGAAGTATCTCCTTTTATTTTGAAATCATTTAAGATCCATATAAAATAAAAAATTTTCTTTGAAAATATTCTTATAAGCTTGTATGGAAAGCTTCGACGATTTTATAACGGCAGAAAATAACCGCACCCGCCGTATAAGTTAAAAAAACATTCTTACCTCAATTCTGTCGAAAAGGTTAAAAAGAACATTGTTTTGAAAACGACGGAAAGATTCCTTTATAAACCTCTTATAAAAAGTCAAACAAGGGTATAAATGACTTTAACCCATATTCTTGTAAATAGTAAAAATGTTTTGAAATACATTTCGAAGAAACATGGATGTGGATGATAACGAGATCCCAGTAGATTATTACGTATAAACAACCTCGGATAAAGAAGAGATTGTGAAATAACCCTTACCTTGTACTTTTCCTTTGTTGGGGTAGTTTAACCTCTTGTATAATGGTGAAATAATTGTTATTAAATTATACAAGAATCATATACATTAATATGATATCATATATGATCTTTTAACATTGCTTTATTAATAATATCTTAGTATTATCGTCGTTTAGGGTGATAATCGATTCGTTCTTCTTAAATGTTTGGTTACGTAAGACATGTTTGTAATGGATAGATTATATCTTATTCATAATCAGAATGATATTAACATTATTTTTAACCCCAAAATGAGAATAATACTTGGATGGATATGATGGAGAATGAATCTTATCGCGTTCGTGGAGACGGTAGTCCGTACGTACGCACGAACGCTACTTCCATTCAATTTTTTATTTTAAAAGAATCAAATCCAAATGATACATTGGTATATTACTATTCCAGTATAATATAATATATTTTATATATGTTACTTAAGTTCATTAACACCATCCTTTATACGTTCCATGTGTGGTATGAACGAGTCATATCATTTTAAGGGGGCGGTAGTCCGCACTTCCTCAAATGAAATTATCGTATGTATATACAACCTGAAACGAATAATGATATGAAATAAAATGGAATTACAGAAGCTTATATATAAAATATATATCATTAATATCATATTTAATTATAGTGCCATCATAATGGCCACCATGAGAGGTGGTAAGATGTATTTGAACAATCATCGTTTCGTGAGGCGTTAGTTTGCCATCCACAGAAACATTATGTTCATCATCCATTAGATGGAATTGTGTGTATGTGTAGTTTGAATACTTCTTATAACAACATCCTAGTATATTGAGGATACTGGTGTTGTTACAAAAGAAGGGAAATAAAAGGAGTTTGGGGGTTGGAGAAGCAAAATAATTGAAAATAATTTAAGAGAAATCGTTACCTTTAATTTAGGTAACTCATTTTGGTTGGAACCAAAGGACTTCTTGAAATGATTTCTGCCTAAGGGGAAGCTTCAAGGAGGAGTAGAGGGATGTGGGGAGCTTATTTGGGCAGAGCTTGGACGAGCCAAGTGGCTTGAGAGGTGTGAGTAAATGAGAAGGAGGAGTGCCCTTTTATAAGAGGGGTGAGGGGCACCTTTGGAAAAGCTAGAAATATTAATTTATAATAAATTCATATTCGGTTTCCAAAGGCTCCAAAGTTGACTATTCAAAGGATAAGGTGTGGATAGGTCGAAAACAACTCATCCAATAGAATTTAGACAGGTTTGGGTACTTATATTAACATTATCTTTAAGTATTAACTCTAAGTTAATTAGTTTCACTTTTACAATGTCTCTTTGTATTTTTATATAATATGGTTAATAAACTTACTATATACATCCAAGAGACCCCCAAGTGGTCCATTAATGATTAACCTATCATAATATAATTCTCTTGGCCGATCCTTAGATTTTTAGGAATTTAATATCAATTAATAATATAATATTTGTTTTAAGAACTCTTTTATGTCAATTTTGACACTATTCAATAGTTGATTTTTGTGAAACTCATAACAGATTGATTACTTCAAAAAAAGTCAATTAAATCAATCATAATATATCATATTATCCTATAAAATTAATTTAATTCATTAAAAGTTTCATATTATATTTATTTGGGTATTTATAATATCACTTATTTTAATTTTTCACTATTATAGTAATTACTACATCATAATTGTGTCATAAATAAAATACATTATTTAATGTCTAAAAATTATAAATAAAATATCATTATGTAGGAAATCTTTTTATCTTTCTAATGAATATTTATAATCGAAACTCCAACATGTATAACCCTATGTAACAATTGTTCTTCTAAAAGATTTAAGCTTACGCCATTTTTATTTTTATTTTAGCTTTATTAATATAATGTGTCATTATCACTTACAAGTTGATCCATGGGGTCCCAAAATAGACCCAAAGATTACCATGGTCGACAATGTATCAACCAATAGGGTTAAGACACGTTTTAGGGTAATTTAGTATTATTATAATATTATTTTTTTAACCCTTATTTACCGGATTTACCCTTAACCATGGTAAATAAAATATTTACCGCAGTAATTATTCAAAATGTCTAAAAATAAAAGTTACCTATTTACACAATTTAAACATCCTGATTCCAAATATGGAATCCATTTTTCTAAATTCAAAACACAAAAGTGGCAGAAATTAATTTAAAATTAATTCCCGCTGTCAAAACAAAAAGCGTGTTTTTAAGAGATAATAACTATCAAAAGATTGACACTAGTTTATGTTCGGTTTAATTGTAAAATTATGTCCAATGACCAACATTATATTAAGTGGTAAAAATATATTCTAAATATACTTTAAAACCACTAAAATTCATAATTTATCACTATTAATTATTTTGATTAAAAAAGTTGTTTTTAATTAAAATTTAGTAATTTTCACTATTCATCAAAATATTAAAGTTATCTGAAAAGTACCAAAATTTCAGCTTAGGCTAAATTTGATATTTCGAATCCAAAAATGAAGTCAATTTTTAAAAATAAAATATATATAATTTCAAAAATTAGGTATTACTATTCATAATGGCTTGTTTGATCGGTTGTGGTGTGTGTTAAAACACGAAGTTGCGTACAACACACGCTACTGTTTTATTCAAAGGAAAGCGTACCGTGGAAGCTTGGGATGTTTCATTTTAAATTTTTTTTGATGTCCCCATTTAGTCAAAAAGTTTAAAATATTGTATTTAAAAAGGTTTTACTATTAAAAGTTGATAAAAGTGCAATACTGAAAATGAATCTGTTCTTGCATTATGACTAAGAAACTCATAATATGGATTCTAAAATTATAAGGATTATATAAAGTTTAAAATTTAGTTAATACTATTCATGACCTCTTTTAATGGACTTTTGTTTTGTAAGTCAAGGTGTGATTGAACTCGGTGTTGCATGTAGTACAAGTTATTGAATTATTTTGAAGAAATAACATACTATGAAATCTTGGGGTGTTACATTCTCCCCTCCTTCAATAAATTGCGTCCTCGCAATTTGAAATTGTTCTTCGAAAATTAAAGGTTGAAAATAGAAAATATATTTATGGGAAAACCCACATCGGAAATAGGGTTACTATAATTTAGTCTTAATATGAGGAAAAGAGAAATGAAAGGGTCACCACCAAATTATGATCTCGATTAGGAGAACATTGGTGGTAATTAGAGACATATAATTAGAGGAAAAACGTAAATATTTATAGGTAGTGATTGAGGTCATCAATCACAAACAAGTATAAAAATGAGGTCCTTAAACTCATCAATCTATGATGATTTGAAATACCATCGGTTCAACAAAACATAGGATATTGGGATGACACATTTTTGACGTTTCAAAATATCTTAGTTGAAATCCCACATCGAAAAATGAATTAATGAGGCCTCTATTTAAAATAAAGAATGGAAAGTATGAAGATTACCGAAAATAACACATACTAGGGTTCCATGTAGGAAAATATGGATATGGAGGAGAAATCTAACCATCAATTATCTGATGGAGAGTGGTAGAGAACATGGCTATGAAAATGTCAACAATCCCAAAGCCATAAATTAGTGATGATCTAAGGTACCAACTAGGACAACATTTTTGTTCTAAGTTCCTTTTCTTAATGATGAGGAATTTATTTATGAGATTGGCTAATATCATAAGGATATATACTTACTTTAAAATTAGAGTTTTATCCCTTAATAAATTTCTACCAAAAACTCATCATTCACTCGTAAAAAAAATTCTATTTATACTATTCATAGAGGGTTCCCAAATAAACGAATTTATAATTCATCTACCAGATCTTTTAAAAAACTACTTTATTTAATCTAGGACATCTCGTGGGATAGTGGTAGGTGATACACCCTTGTCGCCCTTCGGTTGCGGGTTCAAGTCTTGCGGCCTTGTCGGACGCGACGGGTTGCCACCTGACCTCCGTGTTGTCCTTTTATGGAAATCCAAAATAATACAAACTAGAACTATCCAAAATACTTCTATCCAAACTCACAGTCAAACATTTATAAGAAAGGTAAATATAATG
The DNA here is from genome assembly GCA_963277665.1 of Viscum album. NCBI lineage: Eukaryota > Viridiplantae > Streptophyta > Magnoliopsida > Santalales > Viscaceae > Viscum > Viscum album. The sequence goes on along the minus strand of OY728126.1, from coordinate 1,310,280,993 downwards.
TAGATCCTTTTTACCCCGTAATAGCATATGAATACCTTCATCTTGTATTCTTCTAATACACTGAAACATCCTGAATTACCATATTCCTTATTGATTATATTCATGCTCCCTTATTTCATATAGAATGCTAGATATATTTCATCAATCCAAAAAAAAATGTTTTAAACCCCAAAAATGATGGAATATACAAATCATTAATCGGTTTCAAGGTAGTCAAGAATATCCAATATAATTTATCCAAATCAATCATGTATTATTCTAAAATCACTAACTCGGTATCCGAACCATATTATGATTTATCATTCTCTCAACCATATATTTTCCAAAAATTTATCCTTCTATTGAGTCACTTTTCATTGTTCCACACTATCTCAAGTCTTTAATGAAATAGTACTGCAGTACAATCCTTATATACTCCATGATTATTGTAACAAGTACATTGTTGATACAACACTCAATTGACATAATCGACATAAGAACTCTAATCATTCCTCTTCATCTGTGGTAGTATCATAACTTGATTATTATCCAATAGCATCATTTGCGGCATAGTCTGATGACTGGGGCATAGGTTCGCGTATTGTCCAAACTCCTTGCAAATGAAGCATTGTACATTTGAAACCATTTTCTCACCCTTGCAGTCACGTACTTTGTGCCCTTTTCCTCCACACTTATAACAAACTCCCATTCCTTTCAGGCAAGTTCCAGGGTGTTTCTTTCCACAGTTACCACATATGGGAAAATTCTTCTTTTCCCTCTTCCCTTTATCCATCTTTCTCTCTTCTATCCTTTTCTTCTCTTGCTTCCCTTCAAATCCATAGGACTCAGTAATCTCTTTACTTATCTTATCAATACATGATATTATTTCTTCATATGATGATAATACATGGGAGACTATTTCTCTTATAAATTCTAGCTTAAGACCATGAATGATATGATCCTTCCTTCTCTTTGGATCATGTGCATTTCCGGAGTTCTCATTCCTTCTACTGGGCGCCATTTCTAAACAATGGCATAAACTAGATCAGTTTATGAATCAAAATACATAATCCCATACTTATAAAACACTTAACATAAATTGAACTATTTATGGATATAATCCATAATCATAAGAATGTTTTCTTTAAGGAAGTATATACTCATAAACCCTTCAAAATGATTTGTAAAGAAAATGAGAGTTATCCTAAGCATATCCCCCGGGAGTGTCGTAACCAAGAGTGCAGCAAGGCACGTTGTCGTGCACCAGTTCCCGTTCGAGTCTAGCTCAAAGCGGTGTTTTCGGGTTTTACCCCTAGGTACATCTGTGCCAGAGCCGCCTCTACCTGCTCGTATCCAGACAGGGATGTATTGCTCGGAAAACTCACAAAATCTCTACAATACCAAAATTCTAGGAAGTTCTTCTATACTAGTCCTCAAAGTTCATCTTAGGTCTACGTGCTCTAATCAGAGTTTATCTAAATCTAGCTTCCAAGGTTTCTACTAAACTTCCTCTGATACCAACTGTAACGCCCCGACCCCAGCTACCCAGAGTCGGTGCATTAATTACATAACATTGGCATGATCACAAGAAAGATCAAATCTCAAAAGACCGATTAGTTTAGTAGCCTTGGAAACACTAGATATAAACATAAAGTTTTACATTACATTTCAAAGTGAAAAACTACTACAACAACAAAGTCTTCATATCCACACTATTAACCCCTCATAATATCCCTACAAGTCAATCATAATTTACTTCTTCACTACCTGGGAAAAATAAAACATAGAAATGGGGTGAGATCAAATGCCCAGTAAGGATAACAATATAGCGGAACATTCAAAATAAGCGTAAACATTTAAGGCAATGAATTACTAAAACAAAAGCCTTTTAAACTTGAACTTCAACATAGTATGGCAAATGTAAAATGAAATAATGCCATTTACTTATTCACATGGATATTCTACTAATCGAATAATCACATGCAAAAATCAATAACCACTTTCATAATGTTGGAATGAATAATGCTAAACGTTAATTTCTTTGTCTAGGCCTCATCCCAAGACCTAGGGGTTACTTCTAACCGGAACCCAACCCGGAGTGCCTCTAATAACCGGACACTAACCCGGAGTGCCTCTAATAACCGGACACCAACCCGGAGTGCCTCTAATAACCGGACACCAACCCGAAGGGCATACTTTTACCAGTCCCTAACCTGGAGGGCTTACTTTAACCAGTCCCCAACCTGGAGGGCTTACTTTTACCAGTCCCCAACCTGGAGGGCTTACTTTTACCGGTCCCCAACCCGGAACATACTTGTTTAGCACATTCATCTGAAGAAAAGTTTGAAATATAACATAAACATTCGGATTAAAACTAGCATAAGAAATGTCAATAATTTCACCATAAACTATGAATGGTATAAAAATAGCACATCCACAGTCAAACATATCACAAAACCTTCAATTCAATATAGAATTTTTGTATCATAATAAATCAACTTCAAATAATCTTAAAATCCATCAAAGGATGTTGACATAGATGAAATCAAAATTCTTTTTAAAGAAGTATCTCCTTTTATTTTGAAATCATTTAAGATCCATATAAAATAAAACATTTTCTTTGAAAATATTCTTATAAGCTTGTATGGAAAGCTTCGACGATTTTATAACGGCAGAAAATAACCGCACCCGCCGTATAAGTTAAAAAAACATTCTTACCTCAATTCTGTCGAAAAGGTTAAAAAGAACATTGTTTTGAAAACGACGGAAAGATTCCTTTATAAACCTCTTATAAAAAGTCAAACAAGGGTATAAATGACTTTAACCCATATTCTTGTAAATAGTAAAAATGTTTTGAAATACATTTCGAAGAAACATGGATGTGGATGATAACGAGATCCCAGTAGATTATTACGTATAAACAACCTCGGATAAAGAAGAGATTGTGAAATAACCCTTACCTTGTACTTTTCCTTTGTTGGGGTAGTTTAACCTCCTGTATAATGGTGAAATAATTGTTATTAAATTATACAAGAATCATATACATTAATATGATATCATATATGATCTTTTAACATTGCTTTATTAATAATATCTTAGTATTATCGTCGTTTAGGGTGATAATCGATTCGTTCTTCTTAAATGTTTGGTTACGTAAGACATGTTTGTAATGGATAGATTATATCTTATTCATAATCAGAATGATATTAACATTATTTTTAACCCCAAAATGAGAATAATACTTGGATGGATATGATGGAGAATGAATCTTATCGCGTTCGTGGAGACGGTAGTCCGTACGTACGCACGAACGCTACTTCCATTCAATTTTTTATTTTAAAAGAATCCAATCCAAATGATACATTGGTATATTACTATTCCAGTATAATATAATATATTTTATATATGTTACTTAAGTTCATTAACACCATCCTTTATACGTTCCATGTGTGGTATGAACGAGTCATATCATTTTAAGGGGGCGGTAGTCCGCACTTCCTCAAATGAAATTATCGTATGTATATACAACATGAAACGAATAATGATATGAAATAAAATGGAATTACAGAAGCTTATATATAAAATATATATCATTATTATCATATTTAATTATAGTGCCATCATAATGGCCACCATGAGAGGTGGTAAGATGTATTTGAACAATCATCGTTTCGTGAGGCGTTAGTTTGCCATCCACAGAAACATTATGTTCATCATCCATTAGATGGAATTGTGTGTATGTGTAGTTTGAATACTTCTTATAACAACATCCTAGTATATTGAGGATACTGGTGTTGTTACAAAAGAAGGGAAATAAAAGGAGTTTGGGGGTTGGAGAAGCAAAATAATTGAAAATAATTTAAGAGAAATCGTTACCTTTAATTTAGGTAACTCATTTTGGTTGGAACCAAAGGACTTCTTGAAATGATTTCTGCCTAAGGGGAAGCTTCAAGGAGGAGTAGAGGGATGTGGGGAGCTTATTTGGGCAGAGCTTGGACGAGCCAAGTGGCTTGAGAGGTGTGAGTAAATGAGAAGGAGGAGTGCCCTTTTATAAGAGGGGTGAGGGGCACCTTTGGAAAAGCTAGAAATATTAATTTATAATAAATTCATATTCGGTTTCCAAAGGCTCCAAAGTTGACTATTCAAAGTATGAGGTGTGGATAGGTCGAAAACAACTCATCCAATAGAATTTAGACAGGTTTGGGTACTTATATTAACCTTATCATTAAGTATTAACTCTAAGTTAATTAGTTTCACTTTTACAATGTCTCTTTGTATTTTTATATAATATGGTTAATAAACTTACTATATACATCCAAGCGACCCCCAAGTGGTCCATTAATGATTAACCTATCATAATATAAGTCTCTTTGCCGATCCTTATATTTTTAGGAATTTAATATCAATTAATAATATAATATTTGTTTTAAGAACTCTTTTATGTCAATTTTGACACTATTCAATAGTTGATTTTTGTGAAACTCATAACAGATTGATTACTTCAAAAAAAGTCAATTAAATCAATCCTAATATATCATATTATCCTAGAAAATTATTTTAATTCATTAAAAGTTTCATATTATATTTATTTGGGTATTTATAATATCACTTATTTTAATTTTTCACTATTATAGTAATTACTACATCATAATTGTGTCATAAATAAAATAAATTATTTAATGTCTAAAAATTATAAATAAAATATCATTATGTAGGAAATCTTTTTATCTTTCTGATGAATATTTATAATCGAAAATCCAACATGTATAACCCTATGTAACAATTGTTCTTCTAAAAGATTTAAGCTTATTCCATTTTTATTTTTATTTTAGCTTTATTAATATAATGTGTCATTATCACTTACAAGTTGATCCATGGGGTCCCAAAATAGACCCAAAGATTCCCATGGTCGACCATGTATCAACCAATAGGGTTAAGACACGTTTTAGGGTAATTTAGTATTATTATAATATTATTTTTTTAACCCTTATTTACCGGATTTACCCTTAACCATGGTAAATAAAATATTTACCGCAGTAATTATTCAAAATGTCTAAAAATAAAAGTTACCTATTTACACAATTTAAACATCCTGATTCCAAATATGGAATCCATTTTTCTAAATTCAAAACACAAAAGTGGCAGAAATTAATTTAAAATTAATTCCCGCTGTCAAAACAAAAAGCGTGTTTTTAAGAGATAATAACTATCAAAAGATTGACACTAGTTTATGTTCGGTTTAATTGTAAAATTATGTCCAATGACCAACATTATATTAAGTGGTAAAAATATATTCTAAATATACTTTAAAACCACTAAAATTCATAATTTATCACTATTAATTATTTTGATTAAAAAAGTTGTTTTTAATTAAAATTTAGTAATTTTCACTATTCATCAAAATATTAAAGTTATCTGAAAAGTTCCAAAATTTCAGCTTAGGCTAAATTTGATATTTCGAATCCAAAAATGAAGTCAATTTTTAAAAATAAAATATATATAATTTCAAAAATTAGGTATTACTATTCATAATGGCTTGTTTGATCGGTTGTGGTGTGTGTTAAAACACGAAGTTGCGTACAACACACGCTACTGTTTTATTCAAAGGAAAGCGTACCGTGGAAGCTTGGGATGTTTCATTTTAAATTTTTTTTTGATGTCCCCATTTAGTCAAAAAGTTTAAAATATTGTATTTAAAAAGGTTTTACTATTGAAAGTTGATAAAAGTGCAATACTGAAAATGAATCTGTTCTTGCATTATGACTAAGAAACTCATAATATGGATTCTAAAATTATAAGGATTATATAAAGTTTAAAATTTAGTTAATACTATTCATGACCTCTTTTAATGGACTTTTGTTTTGTAAGTCAAGGTGTGATTGAACTCGGTGTTGCATGTAGTACAAGTTATTGAATTATTTTGAAGAAATAACATACTATGAAATCTTGGGGTGTTACATTTTTTATGAAAAAAATATTATCATTTAAAAATTTATATATCTTAAGTGTGAGAGAACATCAAAAACCAATCATGAACTATATATTTATTTCATATTATTTAGGCCCAATTATATGTAAAAAGTCCATTTTATATATAATGTGTGACTATACAGGCCATAAAATCAAAATATTTTGGGCATCAACACCTGTTTCACATAGTGGATCAATAACGTCAACTTGTTTCCCATAGAATATCATGTACATAATCTTGTTACCTATAATTATATAAAATAATTAAACACATAAATATAATGGTTAAATAATTATAGGACCACCCATCACATAAATAAAATCGTAAATATGTGTTCCACTGGTTCGTACAACATTAATCATATCATCATACAATAACTATTTCAATGAAAATGGGTTTCATAAGAATTTCATATATTCATCACACCATAACCCATAAAAAAATAAATTGGTTTAAAATACTTATCATCAACATAAATATTGAATTTTATGAAAAATAATGGGATAATTTGATCATATCACATTTAATTTTTAATCAACATCAAAAGAAGTTATCACTGATGATAATTCATTTAAAATAATAATGATAATATTTCATGAAAAAAATAACTTTTTCACTTTAAAAAACCATATTTTAATTTCAAAAATTTCTCAAATATAAAGGTGTGAATATTAAATAAAAATAACTTTGAAAAAATATAGATGAAACATATTCATTGAGCAGACACATTGGAGGAAAATTCATTTCATTCCATCAAAATTTAATAGATACATTGCTCTCATAGTTTTTTAAAAAATTATAGAATAACTCATTCAAAAAATGAAAACAATAAAAACTATAAAAATTTTAAAAATATTATAGAATTGGTAAAAATAAAATTAAAAATTAATTGGAGGGTATTAAAACATTCTTATAGTGATTTTTTTATAAAATATTCACATTCAAGAAAAATATATTTTAGACTCATGAGGGAAAAAAGTAATTTTCCCTTAGAAAAATTTGATTGATATCAAGAGTATAGAAAAATAATGTAATTAAATATAAAAAAAATTATTTTTTCAGAATTATATAGTGGAATATAAAATTTAAATTCCCTTATCATATGAGTATCTTATAATTTACCCCATTTTAATAAATGTATAAACAACCATGATTAAAGTAAGTATGAAAAATAAATTTGTAACCACTAGTAAATATTAAATCATAAGACCCATTAAAGAATAAAAATAAATGATCAATACATAACATGAAAATAAATATCATCATGATTTTACAATTCAATGTTACATTATATACACTTCATAAATGAATATGGGTGAATAACGTAACTAATGTCCCAAATATCATAATTTCAGATGAAATTTCATTACCTCAATATCCACTTTATTGAAAATAAATATATAATCATACATAAGAAATTTACACATATTAAAATTATATTATATAATAATAAACATACTAATGATATCATTTAAGAATAACTTATAAAATTTAAACATTTATTTTTTAATAATTCTCTATTGGCAATATTATTTTTGGGGTAAATACTTTTCCATTCATGACTGTTTCATAGCAGGAGTTCCCATCATTGTACATTAATCTGGGTTATAACATCTATATAATGATAATAATTATATAAATTAAATATGTATTCATTATAAATATTTATTTATTTTAATTCATACTTTATAAAGATATAACAGTAAATTATTATCTTTATAGAGATGGGGAGCGTTCTTTACATGTGAACATTGTTTTCTCTTTATTGACGGATGAAAAAAAAGAAATGAAATTATGAATTAACATTTAAATGATAATTATAATTCATTGTATACCATATATATTATGTAAATATATTCTTATTATGATCCATTTAAATATTAGTGGAAAAATAAATCACATCACTCCGTGGAGGGGTAATAAACACATATATATGATCGACATTATCATTTTCTAATAGATTCTTATGTAATAATTTTGAAGAGATATTATAATTAAATTATTATAATATATTCAAAAATATCATATGTACATAGTTAATCGCTACTTTTATCCCACCGTGAGAGGGGTAATGGAATAATATATCTAGTTGTTCGTGAGGTAATAGTTAATGCGACTATCCATTGAGAGTTTCATTTCCCATTCGATGTAATAAGAGATGTATTTTTTGTTCCATAAAAATAGTAACATCTATGTATATGGTAGATACAATTTTTATTATACTGTAATTATTATGATATATTTTATATTGGTGAATTAATGAGAATCATGAAATGCTTGATGAATTCAATTAACATAACATAGACATACCTCTATTGGATCTCTTAATAAGGACCCTTGTGCTGGTATTTTGGGAAGGGAGGTTGAAAAAACATGCTGATAAAATTTTTTGTAATTTTTTGGATGTTTTTGTTTAATATTAATGTTTTATTTTTTCTAATGAAGTGATGGGAGGAGGTTTTCGTAAATAATTGGGTAAAGTGGCACAATTAGATTTATTCATGATTTTAAAATAATGTATCTGAAAATTATTTCAAAAATGGATACTTTATCGACTATTATATAGATATGAAAAAACAAGGTATAGTTTTTTTCATCAAATATAAATTTGATAATTTTTTAGCAAACCATTACACATATTTTTAGTTTATCCCCATTGTAAACAAGTTTTTACCCTAATCGCAGTAACTGATCTGAACAATTTTTACTATTAATTATGACCAATATGAAGCTCAACCTATTACTTAATATTAATTATTATCATTAATTATATTTAAACTATTTTATAAATATAAATTAATAGAAAGTAAATAATTCAAATTAAAATTTAACTAGAATTCACAATGAATAAATAGGGTTTGAAAGAAAATGTTTTATATAGAAAAAACATTAATATCAAAAATAAGGGAAAATTTTATTAAAATTACATAGATTGGATTAAAAATTAATTAAGTGATTTACAATAACATTTTTGACAATTTAAGTAAAAATGGGACTTTATAATTTCATTAAAGAAAAATACTATTTATAATATAAAACCATATTTGTCACTATTCATTTTAAAACTAATCTTCTAATGAAATAATTAAAAATTAAATGTATTATTACTCATAAAATTTGAATTTAAAAATGAAATTCATTTATTCATTTAGTTTTTATAAAAGTGACATAAATTTTTTTTATTACAATCTCAAAAAATAAATACAAACAATTTAATGGAAAATAAACAGTATTAATATATAAAAGTTTTTTAATAAAAAATTCAATATTTAAAACAAATATAAATATTTTTTAAATTATTTTATTCCAATTCAATCTATAATAATTAATTTTTTGTTTATAATTTTATTTTTAAAATAGTAATATTTTAATATTAATTTTTTCTCTTCTAAACAGACTAATGCATGTAACGTAAGCTACTAATGAAATCAAATTTACATAAAGAGATGTCTATTATAAAACCTCAAGTTGTTATATAGATTATGTAAGGTTGATTTAAAACATTAAAATAAAGAAAATTTTATGGATATGGAACCCAATATAAGAACTAATAGTGGTATTTGAGTGAACCTAATCAACTATAATACATTATCCACTATGATTTTCATCAAAGTGGATCATAAAAATGAAATTTTTTTACTTGTACGAATTTTATAATGTTTTTTCTTCTTGTTATAATATTATTTGATGACTCATGATTCATTATTGGCGATTCCTCACTCTCATGTCTTATGTCCGTTGATCTTACAAAACCTTAATAAATTTCTCATTATAAATGATATATGACTAAGTGGGAATGAAATTTGAATTTTTTACCATGTTCATATTACATTTTACCATATATTATTCTCAAATATGATTATTTATTGACATATCCTTCATATAACCCTACTAAGAATCTTATTTCACCATTTATTGTGGTTCTTTTCCATAGGTTTTGAATAATCATAGTATATAATATTCTTCATAAATGGAATCATGTATTGAAAATTGTGTGGGATATATTAAGGATTTCTTATCGAATAAGAAAATCTTTGTATAGTGGGAAAAAGTTTTATAATATGGGGACGTGATGAGTTTTACTTTGATAACTATTCTCCAAATTGTCAAAAACGCATACCGTAATGATATTTTTTTGTAATTGATTCAATGGTGGACTTTTATTTTATTATTAATGATATTTAAATTTTTTAATTTTAGTATTTTTCAATTCTTTATTTATATAATATATTTAGTGTATCATATTCGGATGTATATGTCTCAATATCTTTTATACAATATGGGAATCCATTGTAGGGGTTTATCATCTAAAACTTCTTCCCATGATACATATATTGAATTACACACCTATTTCAATTTTATGGTGTACATACCACCTCTTTGATAAATTATATCATGATCTAATATGTAATCATGTTCATTAATTATGTATTTCATGTTCTCTATTTCATTACGTTTCTATTTATGTGTTATAATATTAATAATATTTTGTATCTCAGTTTCATGTCATTATGAATTGTTTTATGTTGTACAATATCATTTGTTTTATATATTGCAATAACTACTGAATAAATATATTTTTAAATAATATATTATTTAATAAATGGAATTTCTATAAAAACATCATTAACAACAGTTCAATGGATCTATATTGGAAAATTTGAAATTATCAATCTGTATATTTATCATTCAAATTTTTATTCATATTTATTTTCTCTGAATTTTTTTTGGGTTAATTGTAGTAAATTTCTCTCTTAATCCTCATATGTTTTATTTACCTCTTATTTATAAATGGTTTTCATGTATTTACTCCATTTTTACCCTTTATGGTACTTAAACCGCCAAAAGGTTTTTTTAAAATATAGCTTCTTTTTCATTTTCATTAATTAATATTTACTTCTCATATATATTAATTATTTTTCTTAAAGAATCACTTTTTTCATACATTGTTAATTTCTTAATGTATTGTTTTTTAATTTTTTACTTTTTTATTTGATATTATCAATTGAATTTTTTAATATTTTTCCAAAAAAATAATTTTTTTTTATTAAATTAGAAAGAGAATTTTTAATGTTTATCACATGACGTACATTACCCACCCTTGATGTTGGTATTTATTATCATTATTACTCTATCATTTTCATTAATTTTTTCAATGAACATCAAAATCCCATTCATCAATATTTGTTATAAAAAAATTTTAATGATTATATGTGACGTCCCGACCAGGGTGTCACTAAACGTTACCCCAAGTCGGTTGGCCACATACCCTCAAGAGAACCTCCTTTTACGACGGAGGGTGCCGACTAGTAATGAGGGTTTGGTAATTCAGTCTTGAGGAGAAAATATCCTATTTTATCAGAATAAAACACCAACCGAAGAAATAAAATAAACAACTATAGAATTATATAAATAACCATAACAATACCATGACATATGATATTTAAAACAAGAAAATAAAATACTCAACAAAATGTTAACACATGCTATGATAATTTGAATGTCAATTGTCTACAATGAAACTAAATGTAAATACACGATGCCTCCCAAGCAGGTCCCGAACCATGTCTGGTTCCTTCTCCCATGCTCTTATCCCTAACAGAAACCTATCACAAGGACTTTCCCTTATCCTGTTCTCCAACAAAATATTTTACTTGGGTTTCAATCAGGCAACCCAAATAGGGTGTGATTAAAACTCAGTAGGCAACGACCAACAATGTCTAGAACAAGTGTAGTCAAGATATAGTATATGGTTTTTTATGAAGCCAAAAATTCAATGCATAATTAAAAATAAATCACATTTTCATTTAATTTTTATTCATCACATTTGGCCCAGTTTCAATTCATGTTTTCCATTTGAATCATTATTCATTGTTATCCTTAATTTGGTGTTGAACATCATGTAAAGAACCCCAAATTTAATTCATTGTAGGTTCCCATGCCTAACACTCCATATATCATTCAGTGTAAGTTGTCATGCCTAAAACTCTGAAATATAAATCATTGATAACTATTGGGGAGGAATTCTATATCCAAGTCCCAACTTCTAATTGGTCTAGAACACTATGTCTAGAACCAGAGAAATAACAACTATTTAACAATTCTTTAATTAACAAGAATTAGCCTCCTCATTCTATTACTAATCCAATGATTAGTTAAACATTTCAAAGTCCATTAGTTAACGCAATAATTAACTAAGCACATAACCCAGTAATTAATTCATGAATTAATTAATTAACCAACACAATTATCATTCCATTATTAATTATTCACAATTAATTATCCATAACAAATATTAACTTTTCATAATTAATTCTCACATTTAATTATCTTAGATCAACATCATGGCATATAATTTATTATCATAATTAATAATCATACATAGCCAAATATATTTTCATAAATAATTTTTTCCAATTAGTTATATTAACACAATCAATTCAATATCTCAATTACAATATCTCACCCCATAAACAATCACCTAAACATATATCTATTTGAGAAACCCCCCATCATTTTTCTGCAAATCAATTATCAACTAATCACAAAGGCAATAGCATATAATTACTCCAATTTATGAAATCAATTATCTGGGGAAGCTAGAATAACCATAAAATCACATTCAAAAATAAAATCCAAGACTATGAGAGTTATATTTAGACCACATACATGGGTTTATTGATAAATATTATCCCAATATAAATCAACAAAATTTGAGCGGAACAAGGTCATGGATCAAGTTGTGGGTCTAAATCCTAACACCAAAATTAAGATCAAAGGCATCATGATCTTGCAAATATAAATGTAGATCCACTATCATAGATCTATATTTAATCTTATAGGTTTAGATCCATGGAAATTATGATGATCTTCTAGAAACTATTCAGGGAAAGATATAGGAATGAATGGAAGAAGCAACGGAGTGAAATCCATTTACCAGAAAGAAAGTAAATCATCAATCCCAGATTTCGTACTCAAAGAATGATTTTCAAACCAACTTGGAATACCTTCAGAGGTTTCTGAGATCACCAAAAGAAATTGAGCCAGCTCTAAGGTAGAAATATGGGAGTCTCGAGGGATCAGGTTGTTTTAAAAATGATTTTTGGATAATTAATTTTACGTACATGATTTCCTGGGAAGGCACACATTGTTTGGGAAAACCGTGAACCAAGTATTCTAACCTATATACCTATGTTTTCATGGTAGAAATGGTTTATTCGCGGGGTCTATCAAACTTTTTACAAACCATGTGGACCTCTCTATCCAAGATTTCATGGTTGGCAGGGTTTAGTTGCACGGTTTGTCAAATCATGCACAAACAATGCACATCACACTGTCTGTTAGCCTTTATAAAAAACTCCCAAAACAGCTATATCTACTACTCTAATGAAAATTTACTTTAAAACATTAAAAAGTACCAAAAAATTCACCCGATATGACTCCAGAAAAGGTCATAATCTCATAATCTCCCCACTTTATAACATCCCATCCTCGAGTTGCACTCCCGAACATCCGTAAGATTCTAAGAAAAAAATATTTGGTCATTGAACCCTCATGTCTACTTCCCATTCCCAATATTCCCCTTGAAAAATTCCATGTTTCCATAACATATGAACTAACAACATGGTCTTTTCATTTAAGACATTCTCAATGCGACCTGACACACATATCAGATACTCATCAGAGGACGTATCTATCTTGAGGTAATCATATTCAACATCAATCACATAAGAATGGTTGGGGTGATCCCAAATAAGTTGTGACACATGGAAACATCATGAATGGAGATAAATTTCTATGGAATGTCCAATAGGTACACCACTGGCCTAATTCACTCCAGCACATCAAATTGTCCTACATGCCTGGGCACCAACATTCCTTACATTTGTATCCTATGGTGATCCAATCATGAAGGCACCCAAAGGAATACATGATTGCCCTCTGTAAACTCTAGGGGTCATCTCCATCTATCATCATACGACTTATTCCTACTCTGAGGCATATCCATATATTTTTAAATTAACTGCATCTACTCTGATGTCTCCTGAACAAGACTTGGTCCAAACAGGTTTGACTCACCCACCTCTAACTAACATTACAATGATATACAAGGTATAACATAAAATTCATCAAATGGTTCTATCTATATAGTTTCCTAATAACTGTTTTTGTAGCATAACTCCACTAAATCCAAGTGTTTCTCCCATGAACCACTATACTCATGAACACATGATCACATCATATCCTCTAACACCTATATGGTACAATCCAACTTCTCATCCGTCTATGGGTGGAAGGCCATACAGATAAAAACGTTTTCACCAAGATCCTTTTGTATGATTTTTCATAAGATAAATGTAAATAAAAATTAACAATCGAAAACGATTTTTTTTTGGAACCCCATGAAAACAAAATATCTCTCAAACATACAGTTCTCCCAACTTCTCTACTATAATGGTCTCTCTGATAGGAAAGAAATTTTCAACCTTTATTAGTCGATCCAGATAAACACAAAGAACTATTCTTTCTTTGTGTATCTGGATTTGAGACTAGGAAATCAATATTCATGTCATCCCATTTAAATTTTGAAATAGGTACAACTACGGTAGGCCTCCAGGTTGTTAATAACCTACCTTCGCTTGATGACAGGTGAAAAGTCTTATTGCAATCCCTACTATCTCCTTTTTCATGATTCTCCACCGATATTATAATCATAGATAATGATACATTATTTTCATACCATGATAATCTACCCACTTTGAGGCATGAAATTCGATCATGAGTTCCTCTCCCATACTCGTAGGGAGAAAAACCTGATTTGTCACATAGATGATCTCATTCTCATCTATTATCCATTCTGAAGGTGTCTCCCCACCTTCAAGGGTTTCCCATAAGGCTAATCACTCTATATCCTCATATTTCTTGTCCCTGATGAGTCTCAAGACTATAGGCTTCACTCCTATAGAAACCAGAGTCATCCTCTCATGACTCTCCTAAAGTACCACATGCATTTCCACCAGAAAATTCATCATCATCCACTCTTCACTCGACTCATATACCAACTTAGATTGAGATTTCTAGAGCAAGGCATCAAAAACACTATTATCTTTTTTTGGGTATATATGTCAGTTTAAAATCCAAGGACTACATATACTCTACCCATCTTGGCAGATGAATATTAAGGTTGCGCTATGAAAATATATACTTTAAGCTTTTGTGATTTGAAAAAACTATAAACGTTTCACCCAAAAGAAAGTGTCACCAACAAAAAAGATAATACCCACTATTTCAAACATGAGGTCTTGAATTGGTTAATTCTGTTCACGTGGCCTCAACGATTGATACACATATTCAAGGAATTTATCCCCTTTCATAAACATAGATCAGTGTCTGATCCCAGAAGTGTGACAATACACTTTTTAATCCTCACCAGACTTAGGTAAGATTAAAATTGGTGCTGATGTCAACTGCTTCTTCAACTACTAGAATGAATTATGGCTTCCATCTCTCCAAAAAAAAACTTTATCATATTAATTTTCAAACCTAAAACCGGTGCTCCCAATTGAGAAAAGATATGTATGAACCTCCTGTCATAACAAACTAATCATTAAAAGTTTCAGTTACCAAAAACATTTGTGGGATGCTCTTAAGAAATCACTAACTACACATATTCTGGTTCCACTAATACACCTCATTCCAAGATGATAAGCCCTAAAATGTTTACCATGCCAATCTAGAACTAAGATTTAAATATCATGGTATATAGTTGATGCTCTCTCAGTGTACCCAGGACGATGTGAATATTTTGGGCCTGATCATCCTGAGTCATAGTGTACACCAATATGTCATCAAAAAACACTGAAAAAAAATTGATCTATGTATAGATGATTGATCATGTTCATCATGGACATAAATACTACTAGATCATTTGTCAACCCAAATGGAATTACAACAAATTCATAAAGGAAATACCTTCTTCTGAAAGAATCTATTGGTATATTAGAGGTCCGAACTCTTACCTAATGATACCATAATCTCATATCAATCTCTCAAAACACATAATCCCCCTTTATCTGGTAAAATAGATCATCTATATGTGGAAGTGGATATCAGTTCTCCACTGCGATTTTATTCAACTTTCAGTAATCGAAACCCAAGCATAAACTCCCATAAGCCTTATTTGTAAACAAAATAGGTGATCCCCATAGCGATGTACTTGGACGGATATACCCTTTCTCCTCTAACTCCTCTAACTGCATTTTAATGACTTGAAGCTCAGTCGATACCATTCTGTAATGTAGAATAGATAACATCTCATCCCCCAACATGATCTCAACAGTGAATTCCACATCTCTGTTAGGTGGAAACCATAAAATGTATTCAGTAAAGAAATATTGACATAACTCTACTATTGGTGGAAGGAATACTTTCCTAATACTCCCATAATCCATAGAAATACTAGAAACTTTGGGTATTATCTCTCTAATTTGTCAATTAATTGTCCTAGCTCAGCCTAAATGGATATCCTATTCTCCATGATGAAAATACAAGTCTCCCTTAGTAGATACAAAGGTCACTATCCTTCGGTAACAATCTATGTGGGCTCGGTATAAGACTAGCCAATCCATAACCGAAATCCGGGTGAGGCCCGTTAAATCAAGTACATTAGTATCCCAAATAAAATAATACTATTTGATCTCTAGTGAACACTCCTTTCCTAAACAGATATCCCTATTCCGTGTTCCCAATAGTGTATCGATATTTATCACCCAGCTTACAAAATACACCTCCAGGATCAATCCATTTACATGATTTTTAGATATAAAGGAATGAGAGGCACTAGTATAAAAAAAGAAATTATTTAAAGTAGAATAAATAAGAATAGTAACTCTCATGGTCGATGGAATAGCCTCACTCTCTACAAGTGTAGGCTGCACTGCATATAATGGTCCTGCCCTTCTTCCCTATGGTTTCGTCTGACTCCCAAGAGTATATCCACTATAATGATATAGTAAATCATACTATATATCACCACATACATTATCTCTTCTTCCTCTACCATTAGAGTTCGAGCTTCCAAAATAATATGGAGTAGAAGACCCCCTTCCCTCACTCTGACTCTTAGAGACTCCTCCCTCAGCCCTAGCCTACCATTGCTTCCTGAAAAACTTCTGTAGGTTCCCCATCTTGCCACAAAACTAGAACCCCACTGGTGGGTGAGGAAAATGTGTATCATAGTGGCCCTTACTATAGAACCAATGGTAAAGTACATGTGTAAGATCCGGTAAAACTGTTCCTCCGAGATGTCCACCTTACATTCCATTGTCCTGACTAAGGTTCTCGTAATGGCAGTTCCTTCTCTTGGAAGGCACACTCCCTGATCATCTAGTGAATGATACTTATCTAGTACTAGAAGCCTCTTTCAGGTTCCCCTCTGAAATTAGATTCTAACTAACCACTTCTAATATTTTCTTCATTCTAAAGGTATTTACTCGGGACATAATTTCACACCTAATTACATCCAGAAATAGTTTTTATAAAGAATCCTATCCTATAGCCAATGTTGGATAAAAACACTTTAAATATGTGAAACGTTCCACATAATCCATTATGGACATAAATCCTTGGGACAAATTCATACACTCTAAACTATTATCTTGTCTCAGAATCTCTAGATAGAAGTGCTCCAAGAATATATTCATAAGGTCTTTCCATAACATCCCATCAGTCTATCCAGATCGTACCTAACTATCTCATCATTGCTTCACTGATCCCTATAGCATATAAGCATCCATGTTGACCTTCCTCCCAGTCTAATATTCTAAATGGTCAAGTATCATCTCTATGGATTCAATCAAAAATTAATATATCTTGGGTCCAATCTCTCTCGTAAATATTGGAGGGTAATGCAGTTGAAACTCCCTTATCAACTCAAAAAAGATTTCTAGATCCTGCCCTAGGTATCTCTCTATGAATTACATGAAACGAGAAAGGTTCTCTCAAAACTGTTCTTCTTCATCCTTATCTTTCACAAGTGGTGCCTCATGTTCCTTTTTCAGAAGTCTATTCCACTCCATACACCTGGGTCTCTCCCTCAACAAGCATCGTAGAGGCATATTTTTACAAAGAAAAACACAGGTCTTAGGTCTCATAACTCTACCTTATAACATTAGTGAAAGTCGATAAACTAACACAAAAAGTTCCAACATTTCTTTCACCATTTTTGTGCTACATGTTTAACACTGAGGCCTTATCACTACCCTTAATCATCCTACTCCTAGGCCTTGGTTAATAAGGGTTCATAAATTATCGTTAATTAATTCAACCATTATTTAACCAAATTCTCTCAAATTAATTAATTCACAAATTAATTAATTAATCATACTCAATTTATCAGTCAATGTTCTTATTAGAAACCTAGTTATTCTAATTTTGAATTTTCATTTGAATCTCACAACAAGTAAAAATAGTTCAAGATAAAAAATTTACCCATAACTTGTTTTCTTATTAGGGCCCAGAATAATGAATGTCACAACAACCCTAAGTGCCTATAATTATGCATGAAGACTCAATAGTTGTACCTCATTAGTCCAGGAATCTAAATTCAACAATAGTAAGAAAAAAATCACAGCACACCACAAGTGCATCACCCAAGGTAAAATAATATACAACTGTGATAAGAAATAGCATTCCCATCAATCCAACCATAAGTACTTGGATTTCCCCTTTTCAAGGTTTGAAACTCCCATGAAAAAGCTCATTAACAATCCTCAGCTCTTCGTAGTCTTATTTCAATCTTTTATAAAATAGTAAGACAAAATTATAATAAATATATTAAAACTCCTCTGATACCACTTTGTGACATCTCGAACCAGGTGCCACTAGACGATTCCCCGAGGTGGTTGGCCACATGCCCTAAAGCGCACCTCAACATATGTCATGTGGTAAAAACTAGTAGTGAGGTTTTGGTATGTTAGTCTTGGGGATATTATACCATATTTTATCAAAATAAAACACTGACTAAATAAAAAACAATTACCAAGGTCATAAGATAATGAATAAATAGAACAATACCATGTCATTTGATATTAAAAAATATATATAATATTCAACTAAAAGGTAAAAATTACTATCACAATGAAAAAGTAAACTATATACAATGAAAATAAAATATAATACCGAATGACACCCATTTTGTTCCAGATTCACATTTGGTTCCCACTCCCATGTTCTAATCCCAAACATCAACCTATCTTAGGGAATTTCCCTATTCCTATCATACAACAACAAAGATTTCTCAAGTTTCTATCAAGCATCCCAAATAAAGTGTGAGTACAACTCAGTATTCCACCAACAACAGTGTCTAAAACATGTCTAGTCAATAGATTGTGTATGCAGTTTCATGAAGCAATAAATAAAATGCATAATTAAACGGTTATCACATTGCCATTTAATCTTTAATAATCACATTAGGACCAATTACAATTAATGTTTCCATTTTAATCATCATTTGTTATTGTCATTAATTTGGTGTTTAACGTTATGTAAAGCACCCAAAAATCCCATTTAGTGTAGTTCTGTAGGCCTAACAATCCATAACTCATTTTGTATAGGTTTTCATTCCTAGAACCCCAAAATATCAAGAATGGATAATAATTGGGGAGAAACTCAATGTCTATGTCCAATCTTCTAATTATTATAGAACAATATTTATAGTACCAGAAAAATATCATCCATTTAATTATTCTTTATTCCCCAATAATTATCCTTACTATTGCATTACTAATCTAATGATTAGTTAAAAATTTCAAATTCCATTAGTTAACTCAAAAATTATATAAGCACATGACCTATTATTTGATCAATCAACACAATTATCATTCCATAATTAATTCACCCTAATTAATTATCTATATTAAATCCAAACATTTCATAATTAACTCTCACATTTAATTATCATTGATCAACATCATGGTACATAATTAATTCTCACAATTAATTTTCTTACATAGCCAAACATTATTTATTAATTAATTCCCTTAATTAATTATCATAACATAATGAATTCAATATCTCAATTACAATACCTCAACAGAAATTGAATCTCCATAAATATATCTATTAGGGAAACACCCCTTTGTTCCATGATTCAATTATCAATTAATCACCAAGGAAATCACAACACAATTCCACATTTGTAATTACTCAAATTTTGGAAATCAATTATCATGGGAACCTAGTAAAACCATTATCTCACATTCACCTATCAAATCCATGACTAAAAGATTTTGATTTAGGAAAACAATCTTATTTTATTGATGGATGTTAGCCCAATGAAAATACCCAAAATTCGAGTGGCACAATGTCACCAATCAATCTCTAGGTCTAAATCCCTATAACAAAATTATGTTCAAAGGCATCATGATCTTCTAAATATTAAAATATAACCACAATACTAGATCTATATTTAAACTCATAGTTTTAGATACATCAAAAAGGTGTAGATAATACATGAAAATATCACGGAATGATATAAGAATGAATAGGAGATGCAACGAAATGAAATCCACATACATGGAAGAAAGTGGATCTTTAATTCAGTCTTAAGATCTTGAAGAACACTATTAGAATCACCTTGGGATCCCTCTTTACGGCTATTTTATCCCCTAGAATTTTTCAAGGATGATAAAATGACAAAATATGGGAGTCTTGGGGTTTAGGTGGTTTTAAAAAATATTTTCAAATAAATAATTCTTTGTGAATACTTTATTGGGTAAGGATGCTTGGTTAGGGAAAACAATGTGCCAACCATACTGACCTCTCTCTCCATGTTTGCACGGATGGAATGGTTTAGTCTCATGGTTTTTCAAACCATGTGGACCTCTCTATCTAGGTTTTCATTGTTAGCATGATATAGTCACATGATTTTTCAACCCATATGAAAATCGTGCATAGCCCGCTGTCCATTAGTTTCTCTTAAAATTTCAACTAATTTAACCCTAGGCCATGTCACAAAAACAGAGGTATGTGAAAAACATCCAAAAGTACATAAAAACATTCCCAATATGACTCCAAAAAATGCGAGGATTGTACATCATTAAATAGTTGAGATGTTACTTTCTCAAATAAAATAAATACGGGTTCTAGTTTATTTATGTATGCAATTTAGTATAATCTTTATTACAAAAGAATATATTATTTTCAAAAAAATTATATTATATTTTAAGAATATCGGATTAAATTAATTGTTGAAACCATTTAATAAAAAATTTTATGTGTATTATAACATAATTTTTATAAAAATATACAAAAGAATCATGAATTTCTGTGTTAATGACTAAATTCAATTTTAACACTATTTTACAGTGGTCTTGTATTTAAATATATAATTTAATTTATGATGAGTTCGGGTTTACACAATACTAGAAATGGAGGATGTACAAATTGATTTTTCCCAGTGGTTTATGAAAATCAATGGAATAGGTATGTTGATAGGTCTTTACGCAACGGTTTCAATAAACCATTGGAAGAGAGTAGTTTAGATGAGTTTTAACCAATGGTTATACAAAATAATTCACATATGTGATGTTTTATGAAGACTTTGCCAATAGTTTTTTAAAACTGTTGGTAAAGCATACCTTTCCCAACAGTTTTAAAAAACCATTGGGAAAATTTTCCCCTAAAATTTTCACAAGCCCCAATCTCCCTTCCGCTAGATTGCGGACCTAAATCGCGAGACAGAGAGCTCTCTCAGTCGGAAAATTCATCCACCCATCAACAAGATAGTTTTTTTATTCTGCACTTCAAATCTGTAAGTGGTACATTAGGTTCAATGTTCTCAATCTATTTTTTTTTGTTTTATTTTTTGATTTGGCATAAACTACAGGTATGTGCTCTATGGTATACCCCGGAATTGTAATTTTATTTGTTTTCTGATTTTGTTCTACACTTCAACTATTTCATCATGTTGAAGATCTTTTAATTTTCCAAGTATAATATAGTTATATGTTATTTAGTATATATTATCTTATAATCCTCAATGAGTAGATACCCAATGGAATTATTGTGACCCTATCCTATTATGATGATATGATGAGTGTATGGTAGTGGGAGTTTTTTTGTAGATCGTTGTGACTGGAGCTTCTATTGCCACATGGTGCTTAGTCTATCAACATTTCACTATGATATTTCAATAAGATTGATAACAACTTATTTAGTGTCATGTTTAATATAATTGTGTTCTTATTCACCAATACTAGGAGTATAGAATTAGACAACCTATTTATACTTAAATGTCAAAATATGTGATTCATCATCTATATCAAGAGTGTAGTCATTAGAACCTGTTCAAAATTCATTAGTCATGGACAAAATCATATTGATTGTGATGGAGTAAAACTAATGCTCCACCTTGGGATGTGATATATTTTGATAATACGGTTAACATCACAATGTTTGTTGGTTTAGTGACTATTGCACCACTTAATGGAACTGTTACCATTCTACAGTTTAGTGCATCATTTCCCAATATATCATATTTTGGGTTAGTGCTTGTTTGATAAATTAATTGGTTTTCACCCATAGAACCATTTTATGGGATGTTTACCATTCATTATCATTTAAAATAATGTTTGAGTGACCTAGTGTATTCTCCATGAGATTGTGAAATAGACTTTTTCAATCATTAGTAGTCCATTCTATATAATATTTGATGATAAAAAATTCCTAGATTGTATGACCATGTATATCATGGTAAGAGAAATATGATACGTGATTGTTTACCCATAATTTTATGGATTCATACTTTTGATAAATGTTATTAGGTTGTTCCATAAGGTAGGGATTAAGTATAAAGGAAACTGACCATCATTGAAGAAATAAATTGCATTCACTATGCTTGCACTTCCAGGGGACTGTGTAGGTGGGGGTGGATGTCCAGGGTGGGGGTGTTGTGGGGGATATGAAGGGAAAGTCTGCTGGGGAGAGGTGGGTGTGGGGGGGGGGGGGCTGTGATGATGGGGGTTGGGGGAGGGGGTTGTGCAAGTGGATGTGTGTGTTGGGCTTCGATGTTCTGCATATAATCTGTAACTGATGCGTTCATTTTAATGTTCTGCATCTACTATTTTGGTATTCTGTTTTAATTTGGGTGTGTATGACTTTTGTTTTCTGGTTGATATGGGTGTCTGTGTTGGTCTTAGACATTGGCACACATATTGTGATTATAATATGGGTTTTTCCTATAGGGATATGTAGTAAAGTGAATCATATTTGATTCCAAATGAATTATGTGTTAATATCATCCATATATTTTCAATTCATACAAGTCTTTGTATTGCTGGGAATTTTGTGTCAATATCATCTATATTCCACATGATTCACATCATGGAAAGAATGTGCGATGATGTTGTTGATAACAGAGAGAAAACATATACACTCCATGTTGTTTATAGTGGTATGGTTAGTGATGAGTGATAATTGGCTTCCTAAGATAATTGTACTAATATAAATTTAGGGTCAATTAAATATGGTTCTCACTGTACATATTATATTATGTCTCTTTCTTGGCCAAAATTCACATTTATGATGGTGGGTGCTTTTCAATAGCCATTCTGGCATGCGTATACATCCATAAAAATGATAGATAAGTCACAAGTTTAATTCAGTAATCTTGTTATCATTGACATACATTATTAGAAAACTCTAATCTAAAAATATATATTTCTATCTATAATTTATGAAATTAAACCTTTCTACAAGCCATGAACAACCTATTAGTGTATAATTATACACTTTATCCACCCATGGGGTGAACATGACTTGGGTAACTAATTGGTTAATTAATAGTATGACTATAGAGGTGCTATGATTGAGTTATTTAACATGAGTGAATTATTTAGGATGCCTATAACACATAATGGGACCTGAGGCATGTGCTTCTTATATGAGACCTAATAAAAATGAATATAAATAAATTTTAATATAATTTTTTTATACTTGTTTTATGATTAATTATTTGGAATTCATTGATGAAACCAACCAAGGATTCATGTTAAAAATATAGCTTTTAATTCCATTTGGAAATCCCCTTGTATTCATGATGATTTGAGTACTTGTTCTTTGAAATTACATTTTTCTTTAATTTTGGTAATTTCTTTTCCCTCTCATTTGTTTTTTTGGGTTACACATTAGTTATCCTTTTCTAATTACATCAATGTTTTTTTAAATGCAGGTAATGAAACCAATTGAAGAGAGGCGACGAAAACAGATTATGGAAAATAGTCATCGCGTGACCGAGCTGGGAATTCCACCACAAGTGCCTATAGTGTATATCTTATTTCAAATATATTTATTTAAATTATATATAATGTCATGTGATTAATTTTTTTTAAACATTTCTTCAGGATACATCTACTATGCAATAGTTATTTGATGAGCAGCTGACTAGTGGTCCTAGCACTAGGGGTGTTCGTATGAGGGGGGGGGGGGGTATGGGAGCTAGACAATCTAGTCGGCGTAAACGGTTACACCCTGCCCCTCCCACTCACAAACCTTCCATTCCAAAATCTGATCCTGGTGTTCTGTTAGGGACACACGGGATATTTAGGCCTCCCATGTTTTCAACACCCTTTACATTTGACCCTCCATACCCATCTGTACCATATTCGATAATGATTCCCACTCCCCAACCAACATTTGGCTAGCCCTCCCAATCATATTCTTTTATATTCCATCTTCTTTGACTCCTTATCCTCCAGAGTCTGTCCCTATGGAGCATAAATTGGGACTCACTCCATTTGTGCAGTGTGTTCCTTCAGTTTTTGCGGATCCAACAACGACCATTGATCAGACTACCGCAGGTATACTTAGATAACCATAACAAATTGTTACACCATTATTTATTTTCATTATAACATGTATGGATAAATATTTGTTTTTATTTCATACCAGATACATCTGCTAATAGGAGTCGGGGGTGGGGGCGTACACGCATGCGTGTGGTGTGGAACTACCATACACAGTTTAAGGTGGACTACAATAAAGATAGTCTGATGATTGAAAATCAGGGCGGCAATGTCAGAGTTTTTCAGAGACGCTTTCCAAATACTCTGACATCATTCATGTCATCCCACTCTCATGGAGACAACTGCCAAATCAAGTTAATGATAATCCTGGGCAGATATATTGGTAAAAAAATCAGTTGTATTTAAAGAAATATATAATTTTTTTTATTTATATGAATTATTATTTTTGTTTCATCAGCGGTTTAATTTCACTGATGGTGAGAGTACACAACCAGCACGTCGAAAGGATTTATGCGAGCATTAGAGAGCTTATAATAATGAGTTTTACAATGGCTGGTATGATAGAGTGGGAACAGAGTTGGAGGCGGTCCCTGTCGTGGATGATTGTCAATTAGAACAGTATCGATAGATGATTATTAATTGTGAAACTATCCGATTTACATTATTAATCAAATTAAGAGTATTTAAATAAAAATTTTCATTTTTTCATTAATAATAATTAATGAATTTTATTTTTGTTGAATATGGATGAAATAAAAAACATTGATGTTACGAAATATGTCCACGCATTAGGATGTACTACGATGCGAGACCATGAGAGACAGCTGGTATGACAGTTTATAATCATTATGTACGAATTTCACTTTCTATTGCATCCTCCTTAATTTATTTGATTTCCAAAGTTGTTATATAATTTTAGTTATAAAATTACTATTTTAATCCTATTTTTAATTATGGTTTCCTACATTCAATGTAATTGTAGATGCATAAACTGAATATAGAAGGACATGTGCCTTGAGAAAAATTGTTTTGGTCGAGTAGAAAGAAGAATGATGGAATTGCGGTTAATAAACCAACTCAGTAGTAGATTGTAACATTTAATTAGTTGATTTAAAATTTTAATCTCTATTTTCTAACTAAATAATCTATTGATATTTGTTTCATGCTTCTTTAGAGGCCCTTGATGCCCAGGAACCTGACAATTTTGGGCAAAACGATCAATTACATCAAGTGTTGGGAGATGAGCATCCTGGTAGAGTACGTTGCTGGCCTAGGAAGAGTATTGTTCCGAAGAGCTATTGGCCCTCATCAGGTATGAGTTTTAGTGCCATCAAGTTGCAGAAGG
This sequence comes from Viscum album, assembly GCA_963277665.1. NCBI lineage: Eukaryota > Viridiplantae > Streptophyta > Magnoliopsida > Santalales > Viscaceae > Viscum > Viscum album. Next base: position 1,310,254,895 of record OY728126.1, on the reverse strand, counting down.
TTAATACACATGTAGAATAGGCTGAAAAAATGGCCACAGAGATGGCAGCACAGTCTGTTATGGAAGACACTTCATTTCTGAAACTGATGGAAGCTTTACGTCCAACAATTCCACCAAAGGCCAGCACTATAGGTGAGGAATATATGTCATCGATGAGTTCAATATATGGTGTACCAGGTGGTAGTTCTTTTTCTGTTCAAGACGATGGAGAGGAGGAGGCCGAGGCAGAGGAGGAGGAGGGTGAGGATGAGGTGGAGGTGGAGGAGGAGGGCGAGGATGAGGCCAAGACAGAGAGGGAGGGATATGAGGGGGTCGAGGCTGAGTACGGGGGCAAGAAGGAGGGCAGAGAAGATGATGGAATATATTGATCTATTACATTTTTTACGGATATTTTTGACCTTTGATGTTTATTGATTTTTTGTGGCTGAATATATGTGTGATTAGGTAGATCACATTATCTTTATTTTTATATCTATAAATAATAAAACATTATTTGATGATTTTATATGAAAACCTCCAATTTTAATGAAATTGTAATTTTTTAGAAGTTGATATAATGAAATTAGTTTTTTATCCTTGAAAGAATTTCCTTGGAAAATATGTAAATATCATCCCATGAACCTAGGACAGCCCCCAGAGAGCCCAATGGATAGAACCCTGGATAGCCCTGCTACCTTCCTCCCTGGACCCCGGATAGCCCCCAGAAATCACCCCACCATCCTCCCTAAACCCAATACAGCCCCCCGTATAGCCCCCCCCCCTTCTTGGACCCCAAAAAGCCCCCCAGACAACCCCCTGGACAGACTCCCCACCCCCTTACCTTAACTATAGATATCCCGTCAGACAGCCCCTAGAGAGACCCCCACCCTCCTCCCTAAACCATGGACAGCCCCCCCCCCCCCCCACCATCCTTCCTAGACCCCAGACGGCCCCCCAGACAACCCCCCAAACCTCCTCCCGCGACCCTGGACCCCAATTTAATCTCTCTTCAAAATTCACCCTAAATCACAATGGAAAAGAGGGTTTTAGATCTTCGGAAGAATCTGAGAGAATTGTTCAAACCATAATCTAAAAGAAAAATCAATGAGAGGATTAGACCTACCCGAGTCATCAATATAAACTTGATGGCACTCAAAATTCCCAATTGACATGTACGAGTCAACCCTGCCTTAAACCGAGGCAGGGTGTGGCCGTTACCACTCAAAGTTTCTCACTTTTATTTGAAACGGACAACATTATAAATGAAAACAACAACTAACATACGGAAAACCAACCAAACGGATTTGGATTGTATTGATACATTAGCACAACGATCCATGAGTAATTTGTGATGTGTACGAGTCATCCCCGCCTCAATCCAAGGCAAATTGTGGCCGGTACCACTCAAAGTGTTTAACATTTATTTTAAGTGGACTACATTTTAAGTGTGCAAAAAAACTAGCATATGAAAAACTAACCAAATTCATTCGAATTCAATTAATACTTTAGGAAAATGATCCATGGGTCTTTTGTGACATGTACGAGTCAACCCCGCCTCAATCCAAGGCATGGTGTTTCCAGTAGCACTCGAAGTTTCTCACTTTTATTTGAAATGGACTAAATTTTATATGAAAAGAACAACTGGCATAAGGAAAACTGACCAAACACATTCAGATTTTGTAGATACATCAAAAAAATGATCCATCCGTCATTTTCGACATGTACGAGTCAACCCCACCTCAATCTGAGGCACGTTGTGGCTAGTACCACTCAAAGTATCTCACTTTTATTGGAAATGGACAACATTTTAAGTGAAAACAACAACTAGCATATAGAAAACCAACCAAATGAATTCAGATTCTGTTGATACATTAGGAAAATGATCCATGGGTCATTTTTGACGTGTACGAGTCAAATCTGCCTCAATCAGAGGCATGGTGTGCCCAGTACCACTCCATGTATCTCACTTTTATTTGAAATGGACAACATTTTATGTGAAAACAATAACCAACATACAGAAAACTGACAAAATGTAGAAACCTGAAGCTTGACGCACATAGACATTACATTACTTTCACTAAATACTTAATACATAACAGAAATATAAAACAAAGGACCTTAATAGTTTAGTGTCTTTGGAAACATGGAACATAATCTTCTAATCGTGGTGAAAGATCTTCAACATCTCTCATAAAGATCTTTACCTTTTTGTTTTCTTTCCTAAAACCTTTATTTATATCCTGGGGAAAAGAAAACATAAAAAGGGTGGTCTTAAATGATCAGTAAGGGTAAACATAGAGAACATAAAACAATCCATAAACATTTGAATGAAAAAATTGAACATAAAATCTAATCATCAAAATCATGAGGAAAGACATAAATCTTGGAAGTACGTAAGGCATATATCATAATGGAACATCAATCATGATAAAATAGCATCAGAAGAAAACTTGTAACTGTGGAAAACCACAAAGCACATGATATTATTTCCTTAGTAGCCAAGGAATTGCTGCCAAAACCATCTTAGTAGACAAAGACCCTTTCTGAATCGAGTTCACTTCTCGTTCTTGTACTGTATCACTGAACCTGATTAACTTACTATTCCAGCCATGTCTATATCATGAGATATAAATCATTACCCAATGCATTGAAGGGATATATAGGTCCCACCCACCTCATAATGAAATCATTCATTCGTCTGCCACAAAATAAACATACATCATTCATAATAACCCAAAAAATAAAATGGGTTTCATAAACATTATCCCATCATAACATAATACATATAAAAAAATGGATATAATTTCATCATAAGAAGAATAAAACCATGTAAATAATAGAGATATTATACTTGAAAACATAAAAATATAAAATACATTAATTTTAGATGGAAAATATTTTTGATAAAACACTTGAAATGAATTCTTGAGGAAAATATCATTTCTTCTTCAAAATCATTTTCTATTCTCAAAATTCCATGAAATTTTAAAAGAAAAGGATTTTTTGAAAATAATCTTGAAAAATTGAAGAATATGATTCATTAAAATTGGGAGTTATGTAACCGTAAGAATATGGTCATGGCATATAAGTTAAAAAACATTCTCCTCGTACTTTTTCCGAAAAAGTCAAAAACTTTCTCGTATAGTAAAAAAAGAATGATTTCGTACATAACAAAAAGTAAAATTCAAATAGGGGTAAAAATGACTTTAAACATACATGGAAGAATAATAAAAACTTTATGAAAAACATTTTTATTGACATGGATGAAAAATATTACCCCAGTAAATACATATGTATAAGAAATCTCGAATAAAATGAGATTGAAAAAATATCCCTTACATTATATACGATATGATTCATATGTATCCGAACCTCCAATATAATGATATAAATAATTTCATTGAATTATTATAGAATCATATTCATTGTTATGATATCATATATGGTTCACATATGACTTTATATTACCCGTTCTTTTGTAAATTCCATGTTAAAGAAGCATTTTGGGAAAAATTGTTTCATTTATCGTACGTGTTTCAATTTGTTGCTCATGATATTATTACTCATATATTGATTTAATTAATTCCAGAATGTAAAACATTAGTTATATATAAGATATACTCAGTATATAAATATATATGATAGATCGATAAATGGAATGAAATTCACCGTTCATGGAGACAGTAGGTCGTAGGTATGCATGAACGCTGTTTTCGTTTCCTTATAGAATTGAATGGAATTAATTAAATGAAACATATATGTACAGAAATATAGTATAATTATTATGTTATGTATATCATGATTATTTATTACATCTATACATTATAATCATACGTTAATGGTTAATCATGGAAAATGAATCTCATCGTGTTCATGGAGACGGTAGTCCGTACATACGCACGAGCGATGATATCGTTCCCATAATTATTGAATAGAATTAGAGTTAATGATATAATATCTCAGAATAATTATTATGTTATAATAACTATATGTATTTATTCCATACACCATTATACCCATCCAAGTAAGGTGGTGGTGGAAAAACTGATTACACCACGGCGTGGAGACGGTATTCCGTACGTACGCACATGCAGTGATTTCGTTTTCCATAAGATGGATAGAAGGTGAAATGGGGTGTTTCATATTTATAATAAAATATTAGTATATTAGTGATACTGATGTTAATACATTATAATGAAACAACTAATGAAGATAAAGTAGAAGAATAATGAAACTTCAAAGAATCGGTAGAAGAGATTATCTCTTCTTCGACGCGCCTCTTTTAAAATTCCTCTTAGGGTATTAGATTTGGACGTTTGAGAAAACCAGAACCTCTATGATATAACTAGATATGTTGAGAAGAGAAAAGGGTAGGGTTTGGTCAAGCATGAAGGCTCAAAATTTTGAAAGGAGGAGAGGGAGGAAGTTCTCTTTTCTAAGGGAGGACAGGGGCACCTTTGGAAACCTCTAAAATATTAATTTATAATAAACCTAAACCCCATATAAAAACTTTTAAATTGACTCAAATTCGGATATTAGATAATATAGGGTTGTAGTATCATCAATAAATTAAATTTATACATGTTTTTATTTTATTTTATACCTTTTTATTTTGATTTATCCTTATTTAATCTATTTAATTTTATTTGTGGTAAAAATGTTATAAATTTTATATATTTATAAATACTTACTTATGTGTTCTTAATTATAAATAATATGATATTTTATGACATGTTAGATCATATAAATTATAATTTTTAATTTTTAAAATATTTTTGTGTTTTTTAAAAAATTTAATAATATAAAATATCAATAGTGTCAATTTTGACACAATTAATTTATATGAATTTAAATAAAATCCACACAAAAGATATGTTCGAACAAAAATATTTAATAGATTCATAACATATCATATTTATCTAAAAAATTCATTGAGAACATTAAATAGTTCATATAATATTTTTTTAATATTTTTAAAACCATTTATTTGATATTTTAATCAATAAAATAATTGCAACATCACAATTGTGTCACCATTGATGATAAATATTTAATCCCCAAATATTTAATATAAATTCACATGATGTAGATATGTTTATTTTCTTTATGTAGACTATTCATGGATGATATTTCATAAATTTTATCAGTAAATTATAATTATTATACTTATAAGATTTAAGAGAGTGACATGTTGTCACATTCTTTCCTTTTAATAATAATTAAATTATTTTCATGGTAAAAAGCCCATAAAATTAATCTATTACAACACTTAGGTGATATGGGTCGACTTTTATTCATCCAATATAATTTTTTTAGGTGTTATAGTAGTTTTATAATCTTATTTTTTCCCTTAATTACCCAATTTACCTTTAACTACAGTAAATAAAAATTACTGTAGTTACTATTCATAATATATAAGAAAATAAGAGTAAACTATTAACATAATTTGGAACCACTGAATTAAAATATGGAATCCATTTTTCAAAATTCAATACATAGAAGATGTATTAGTAAATTTAAAATTAATCTTGTTGTTAAGAAAACGAGTTTTAAAAGTTAAAACATTGCCAAAGATTGAAATTTTTTTACCTATGAATTCAATGTAAAATTAATGGTAATGACATAAATTATATTAAATGGTAAAAATATATTATATATATACTTTAAAACCATTCAATATTATAATTTAACCATATAAATTATTGCGATGAAAAAATTTGTTTTTAATTAAAATATAGCGTGTTTTTACAATTCATCAAAATACGAAAGATATCAGAATAAAATAAAAAAATTATCCAAAGAAAATTTTTATATATTTATTCCAATTTTTTTTTTCAAATTGAACTTATAAACATGTAAAAAACTAGACTAAAAGTGGGTGCACCATCAAAAGGTAGCAAAACTGCATTTTTTTAAAAATACTTATTTTACCTGAAATAATTATTTTGTTCTCATAACATGTTCTAAAAAATGTGAAAGATGAATAATAATATTAAAAAATAAAAAATTTAGTTAATACTATTCATAACTGATAGTCTATAATAATATTAGAACAACATGTCGATATTTCTTGAAACTCGGTATTGCGTACTATACACGCTATCGAGGAAGGTCACGATTGCGTGTAGCGTACAAGACATAAATGTAATTAAAAATAATATTTCTCATTAAATCTCGAGGTGTTACATTCTACCCCCCTTAAAATAAATTTCTCCATCGAAATTAATCGGGGTTATAAATAGTTTACTACTTTAAAGTTTAATTCATAGAAACCCACATCGTAAAAAGAAATACTAAGACTTAATTTTAAAAAGTTAGGTATGAAATGTAACGGTTACCTAAATGAAATCATCACTAGGATTCCACATAAGAGAACATAGCTGAAAATATTGATATGGAAGAAAATCAAATCATCATGTTCTGATGGAGAGTGGTAGAGTACATGGCTATGAAATATCCAACAATCACAGTGCCATAAATATGTGATGATCTAAGGTACCATCTTCGACAAAGTTATTGGTTTTCAAGATCATTTCCCTAATGTTGAATAATTTTGGAATTAAAATAAATATTTACTTGATTTTTGTACAATCTTAATGTTGTTTGTGCCTTGAACAATTTCTACTTCATCTCATAAAGAAATGAACCTGAATTTGTCTACTGTGAAGTATTAGTAGATCATGCAATAGAATGATATTTCATTTCATCCATCTCAAACATAAGGTTAACAAAAGTTATCAAATATACATATGTCCATATATTGTGAGGTTAATCGTATATGAATCCAAAAATGGACTTATACTTCATTTATTATACCACTTAATAAAATAAAACTAGTTTCTACTAACAAGGGACTTTTTGTAGGTCAGTGGTAGGCAATAAAGGCCTATCGCACTTCGGTTGTGGGTTGAATTCCCTTAGACATTGTCCGATGCGACGGCTTGTCTCCCGTCTTGCGGGTTGTCCTTTTTTTTAAACTTCACTATTATAACATTACAGAAATAATATCGAAAAAAGTTCTAGCCTTAAAAAAATACTATCTGATGTGTAACATAATCCAATCTAGTATTTAGATTTATCCAAAATACATATGTCAAATCTCATAGTATAATGAAAATGATTACTAGAAATTTCATCAACCAAGAATGTTAATACCATCATTTATCTACCATATATCATAAGATATATCTTGTTGATCACATTCCAATCATGTGAATACCTTAATCATGTATTCTCTTGCAAAATGAATTAACATATAACCATAGTGAAAACTTGAATGCTGTCAAAATGTAACTCATTCCACATACCAAAATCCCAAAATTTTAATATACTCAAAGCATGATATAACTTTGTCCTTATATCAGTCATGTTCTCATTAATACTATCAAACATATTATTTTATCCTTATCCCTTCATTATGTTCATATCATCTGATTTCCAAAATATTTGAATTAATTTTCATGGTTAATGGTACCATATAATTATTGAAATCCTTAATAATCCAATACATAGATATTCCAATATTCCATTGTACTGTAAATTAGATTCCACAACATTATTTTAAAATCCCATTACATAAAAATCATAATCCTTCCACTACATCGTTTTCATACTCAACATCGCCAATAGGGATCGCATGTGACTTCCCTTTTCCCTTTTCCTTAAGATGTTTCTCACGTCAATTATCATTAACCCTTGGATTAGGGCATTGATTAGCATAATTCCCCATTTCCTTGCACTTGAAGAATTAAAGAGTTGGTGGAGCATTCTCTGTAGTCTTTTCTCTATTCACATCATTAGAAACCATTTTCACATTACTTCGGCACTCATCTACTTGATGAACTTCTTTTCCACACTTGAAAAATATTCTAGTACATTTTTGACAATCTCCACCATGCTTCCTTCTACACTTTGAGCATAAAGAAACATCCACCTTCTTTTCACCATTGTTATGAGGTTTTTCTTTGAACTCCATCTTTTATTTCTTGTCAAAACCATGAGATGGATATGTTACACTAACTTCCATTTCTACCTTGATAGCACAACACAAAATTTCTTCCTAGCTACTGAAGTCTCTTATAGCTAATTCCCTTCAAAGAATCTTTTTAAGCCACTGAAGAATTGATCAAATTTACTTTCAGGTTGGATGATAATGCCAGATGCATACCTTTCAAGTCTTGTAAAATTTGCTTCTTATATACCAACTGATTCATCATCCTTCTTCTTAAGATCAAGAAACTCCTTTTCCATCTCTATTCAAAGAATACGATGGATGTACTTACTGAAAAAAAAGTTCTTGAACTCATCTAATTCAATGGATTCAATTTCATCTCAGGGCCTTTTATTATTAATTAGAGTCCACCACTGGTTTGCATCAACTTTTAAACGGTAAATTGCTAAAATGAATTTTTCATGTTTTGAAAAGCAAAGTAAGGAAAATATATTTTCAATGGTACTGATCCATTGTTTAGCAACAAGTGGATCATAAGACCCATTGAAAGAAGGTGGGTGTTACTTCATAAAGGACTCAATAGAATATTGTTCCCTTTTCTGATCATTTGAAAATCCAGAATGATTCATAGCTTGTGTAAGTATAGTAATAATATTTTTCACTCCATCTCCCATAACATTTGGTTTTTTGGGAGGAAAATCCTTGCATTTTCCATTAAATTGATCAACACGGTTAATTCGGGTTCCAGCCATCGTCTAAAACCCAAAAAGAATAGTGTGAGAGGAAAAAATCATGCTAGGAAAACAACATAATAAAGGGGGAGTACCTTCAATATCTAACATATTAGGTTTAATTATAATATCGTTACCAAAATTCTAGGACTATAAACTATACTTATACTTAACATTAGTGAAAACCCTAGACATACCTTAGAAATATCTCTAAGGATCTCACTAAAGTTCTTGCATCCTTGTTTCCAAAGGTTGACTAAACCTTTCCTCTGATACCAACTATAGAGATCCGAAGTTTGACGTACAAAGACATTACATTAATTTTTTGGAATACTTATAACATTAAAAATAAGACACCAAAGGACCATAATAGTTTAGTGTCTTTGGAAACTGGGAACATAATCTTCATAATCATGGTGAATGATCATAAACATCTCTCATAAAGATCGTCCCCTTTCTATTTTCTTACCGAAAACCCTTATTTATATCCTGAGGAAAATAAAATATAAAAAGGTTGAGATCAAATACTCTGTAAGGGTAAACATAGAGAACATAAAACAATCCATAAACATTTGAATACTAAAACGTGAACATAAAATCTACACATCAAAATCTTGAGCAAAGACATATATCATGGAAGTATGTAAGGAATATTTCATAATGGAACATTAATCTTGATAAAATAGCATTGGAAGAAAACATGTAATTGTGGAAAACCATTAAGCACATGATATGATTTCCATAGTATCCAAGGAATTATTGCCAAGACCATCTTAGTGGACAAAGTCCCTTTCTGAATTGAGTTCACTTCTCGTTCCAGTCCTGTATCACTGTACCAGATTAAATTACTGTTCCATCCCTATCTATCTCATGAGATATAAATCTTTACCAAACGCATTGTAGGGAGATATAGGTCCCACCCATCTCATAATGAAATCATTCTTTCGTGTGCCGCAAAATAAACATACATCATTCATAATAACCCAATGAATAAAATGTGTTTCATAAAAATTATCTCATCATAACATAACCCATATAAAAAATGGATATAATTTCATTATAAGAAGAATAAAACCATGTAAATAATAGAGACATTATAATTGAAAACATAAACATATAAAATACTGTCATTTTAGATGGAAAATATTATTGATAAAACACTTGAAATGAATTCTTGAGGAAAATATCCTTTCTTCTTCAAAATCATTTTCTTTTCTCAAAATGCCGTGAAATTTTAAAAGAAAAGTATTTTATTGAAAATAATAATGAAAAATTGTAGAATTAGATTTATTAAAATTAGGATTATGAAACATTAAAAATCCGTTCATGGAAAATAAGTTAAAAAAACATTCTCCACATACTTTCGATGGAAAAGTCAAAAAGTTCCTCGTATGGTAATAAAAAAAACGATTCCTTACATAACACAAAGTAAAAGTCAAATAGGGGTAGACATGACTTTAAAAATACATGGAATAATACTAAAAACTTTATGGAAAACATTTTTATGGACATGGATGAAATATATTACCCCAGTAAATACTAACGTATAAGCAGTCTCGGATAAAAATGAGATAGAAAAATTATATCTTACCTTATGTCTGATATGCTTCGTATGTATCAGAACCTAATATATAATTATTTAAATAATGTCATTGAATTATTACAGAATCATATTCATTGTTATGATATCAATAATGGTTCAATTATTACTTTATATTAACTGTTCTTTTGTAAATTCTATGTTAAAGCGTCATTTTGGTTAAAATCATTTCATTTATCGTATGTGTTTCGATTTTTTGTTCTTGATATTATTACTCATATCCTGAATTTCATAATTCCAGAATGTAAAACATGAGTTATATATAATATATACTCAGTATATTAATATATATGATAGATAGATTAATGGAATGAAATACACCATTGAAGGAGACGGTAGGCCGTACGTACGCATGAACACGTTTTTCGTTTCCTTATTGAATTGAATGGAATTATGTAAATGAAAAAAATATGTACATAAATCCAGTATCCTTTTTATTTAATATATTTCATGATTATTTATTACATGTATACATTATAATGATACTTTAATGGTTAATCGTGGAAAATAAATCTCATCGTGTTCGTGGAGACGGTAGTCCATACGTACGCACGAGCGATGATATCGTTCCCCTAATTACTGAATAGAATTGGAGTGAATGATATAATATCTCATAATCATTATGATGTTATAATAAATATATATAGATATTCTTTACACCATTATACCCATCCATGTAAGGTGGTGGTGGAAAAACGGATTACACCACGGCGTGGAGACGGTATTCTGTATGTACGCGCGTGCGGTGATTTCATTTTCCATAGGAAGGATAGAAAGTGAAATGGGGTTGTTTAATATTTATAATAAAATATCTATATATTAGTGATAATTATGTTAATACATTATAATGAAACAACTAATAAAGGGGAGGTATAAGAATAAAGAAGCTTTAAAGAATCGGTAGAAGAGATTACCTCTTCTTCGACGCACCTCTTTTAAACTTCCTCTTAGGGCACTAGAGTTGGTCTTCTAGGAAGACCAGAACCTCTATGATATTACTAGATATGTTGAGAAGAGATATAGGTAGGGGTTGGCAGAGCTTTAAGGCTCAAATTTGTGTGAGGAGGAGAGGTAGAAGGGGCCCTTTTATAAGGGTGAAGAAGGGCACCTTTGGAAGCCTCTAAAAAATTAATTTATAATAATCCTAAACCCCACATAAAAATTTACAAAGTGACTAAAATTTGGATATTAGATAATATAAGGTTTTAATATCATCAAACAATTAAATTTAGGCATGTTTTGATTTTATTTTAAACCTTATCATTTTTATTTATCCTTAATTAATTTATTTAATTTTATTTGTGGTAATAATGTTATAAATTTTATATGGTTATAAATACTTAATTATTTGTCCTTAATTAGGTATAATTTGATATTTTATGACATTTTAGATAATATAAATTTTTACTTGTATTTTTTAAAAAAATTTGTGATTTGTAAACAAATTATTAATATAAAATATCAATAGTGTCAATTTTGACATAATTAATTTATATGAATTTAAATAAAATCCAAACAGAATATATGTTCGAACCAAAAAATTTAATAGATTCATAACATGTCATATTTATCTAAGAAATTCGTGTATCACATATATAGTGCATATAATATTTATTTAAATATTTTTAATACCATCTATTTGATATTTCAATCAATAAAATAATTTCAACATCACAATTGTGTCACCTTTAATGATAATTAATTAATCACTAAAAATTTTAAATAAATTCACAAGATGTATATAGGTTTATAATATTTTGGGATACTATTCATGTTTGAAGTCTCATGAAGTTTATCAGTAAATTAAAATAATTATACTTATAAGATTTAAGAGAGTGACATGTTGTCACATTCTTTGGTTTTAATTATAATCAAATTATTTTCATGGTCAAAAGTCCATAAAATAAATCTATTTTGACCCTTATATGATATGGGTAGACTTTTAGTCATCCAATATAATTTGGAAAGGTGTTAGGGTAATTTTATAATCTTATTTTTACCCTTAATTACCCGATTTACCTTTAACTATAGTAAATAAAAATTACAGTAGTTACTATTCATAAAATATAAATAAAAAATAGTAGCCTATTAACATAATTTGGACCCAATGAATTCAATTTTTGATTCAATTTTTGAAAATTAAAAACATAGAATATGCAGTAATTAATATAAAGTTAATCCCGTTGTTAAGAAACGAGTTTTAAAAGTTAAAACATTGCCAAAGATTGAAATTTTTTTCCTATGAATTCAATGTAAAATTAATTGTAATGAAATAAGTTTTATTAAATTGTAAAAATAAATTCTATTTATAATTTAAAACCATTAAATATTTTAATTTAACCATATAAATTATTTTGATAAAAAAGTTGTTTTTAAATAAAATATAGCGTGTTTTTACTATTCATCAAAATATGAAAGTTATCAGAATAATACGAAAATTTTATCCAAAGTAAATTTTTATATCTTCATTCCAAAGAAGAATTTTATTTTTTTCATGTTTAACTTATAAACATGTCAAAAACTATATTTAAAGTGGGTGGGCCATTAAGTGGCGGCAAAACTGTATTTTTTGAAAAATACTTATTTTACCCAAAAAATTTATTTTGTTCTCATACCATGTTCTAGAAAATGTGTAAAATGAATAATAATGTTATAAAATTAAAAATATAGTTAATACTATTCATAACAGCTAGTGCATAATAATATTATAACAATATATCGATGTTTCGTGAAACTCGGTATTGCGTACTCTACACGCTATAGAGGAAGGTCTTTATTGCATGTAACACAAGCCTAGAATAGTGTCTGCATATATTGTAAGCTAATACAAGGTTGCGTATAGCCCATCATAATCTTGGTGTAGCGTACAGGACATTAAAGTAATTAAAAATAATATTTCTCATAAAATCTCGGGGTGTTACACAAAACACATTCGAATTGTGATGATACATCTACAAAATGATCCATGGGTAATTTGTTCTTGTATGAGTCAACCCCGCCTCAATCCGAGGCATGGTGTGGCTGGTACCACTCAAAGTATCTCACTTTCACTTTAAATGGGCAACATTTTAAGTGAAAACAACAACTGGAAAATGGAAAACTGACCAATCACATTTGTATTATGTTGAAACTTTAGGAAAAGGATCCATGGGTAATTTGTGGCATTTACGAGTCAACCCCACCTCAATACGTGACACGGTGGGGCTGGAACCACTCAAAGTGTCTTTTTTTTTGTTTAAAATGTATTCTCTTTTATGTAAAAACAATTGGCTTACATAAAATTGACCAAACGCATTCGGATTGTGTTAATACTTTAGGAAAACGATCCATGGGTCATTTGCGACGTGTACGAGTCAACCCTGCATTAATCCAAGGCACGATGTGTACTAAACCACCCAAAGTGTCTCTCTTTTGTTTCAAAAGGACATCATTCTAAGTGAATACAAAAACTGACATATGGATAACCAACCAAAAGAATTTGGATTCTTTTGAAACATTAGGAAAATGATCCATGGGTCATATGTGATGTGTACGATTCAACCCCACATCAATCTGAGGGCCGGTGTGGCCAACACCACTCAAAATGTTTCACTTTTATTTGGAATGGATATGATTTTAAGAGAAAACAAAAATTGGCATACGGGCAACTGAGCAAACACATTCTGATATGGTAAAATTTTAGGAAAACTATCCATGGGTCATTTTTGATGTGTACGAGTCAACCCCGCCTCAATCTGATGCGCGGTTTGGCCGACACCACTCCAAGTGTCTCTCTTTTGTTTCAAAAGGACATAATTTTAAGTGAATACAATAAAAGACAAACAGAAAACTAACCAATGGCATTAAAATTCCATTAAAACCTTAGGACAATGATCTATGGGTCATTTGTGGCAGGTACAAGATAACCTTTCCTCAATTGAAGGGTCGGTGTTTCCAGCACCACTCAAACTGTCTCACTTTTATTTGAAATGGAAAGGATTTTACGTGAAAACAACAAATGGAATATAGAAAACTGACCAAACACATTTGGATCGTCTTTATACTTTATAAAAATGAATAATGGGTCATTTATAATGCGTACGAGTCAACTCTTCCTCAATCTGAGGTGCGGTGTGGCCGAAAGAACTCAAAATTTGTCTCTTCTGTTCAAAATGGACATCATTTTAAGTGAAAATGAGAACTAACATACGAAAAACTGACCAAACGCATTCAGATTCTGTTCAAACATTAGGAAAATGATCCATGGCTCATATTTGACATGTTCGAGTCAACCCTGCCTCAATATAATGTGTGGTGTTGCTGTCACCACACAAAGATTCTCTCTTATGTTTAAAATGAACATCATTTTAACTGAGAACAAAAATTGACATACAAAAATAAGATTAAATGCATTCGGATTCTATTGAAAATTTAGGACAACGATTCATTGGTCATATGTGACTTGAACGATTAAACCCCTCCTCAATCTGAGGTGCGGTGTTGCTGGAACCATTCAAAGTATCTCTATTTTGTTTAAAATGGACATCATTTTAAGTGAAAACAACAACTCGGATACGGAAAAATGACCAAACACATTTGGATTCTTTTTAAACATTATAAAAACAATCCATGGGACATATGTGACTTGTACGAGTCAACCCCACCTCAATCTGAGGTTCGGTGTGTCCTCTATCACTCTAACTATCTCCCTTTTGTTTATAATGGACATCATTTAAAGTAAAAACAACTGGCATATGGAAAACTAACAAAACATATTCAGATTGTGATGATACTTTAGAACAACAATCCATGGGTCATATGTGATGTGTAAGAGTCAACCTTGCCTCAATATGAGGCGTGGTGTTTCCATCACCACTTAAAGTGTCTCACCTTTATTTGAAATGGAAAACTTTTTAAATGAAAACAACATTTGGCATATAGAAAACTGACCAAATGCATTTAGATTCTATTGATACTTTATAATAGTGATCCATGAGTCATCTGTGACATGTATGAGTCAAACCCACCATAATCCAAAGCACGGTGATGCCAGTATCACTCAAACTGTATGTCATTTGTCTAAACTGGACATCATTTTAAGTAAAGACAACTGGTATACGGAAAACCGACCAAACATTTTCGGATTCTGTTGATACTTTATTTTGGGGTTATTATCATAAAATTTCTAAATTCAATTGGGTGGGTGTTATAGAAAATCCATTTATTTATGTTTTCTTAATTCTGTATAACCCACCCCCTATACACCCTCACCCCGTGGACAGCCCCCAGCCCTGGACACCCCCACCCCCCAGGACACCCCCAACCCCTTTTCTTTCATATTATATATTTTTTATATATAATTCATAATTCTGTATGAAACATAATTCATTTTGTATGTGTTATTGATTCATAATTCATAATTCATTACATATTTCATTTTTCATGTACTAAATTGAGAATTCAATTATAAATTCTATATCGCACAGGGTAATTGGGTTTATATAAATGATTATAAATGTGGTTCATTCCATGGTTATAGTAGAATCCTATTTCTATGTGCTTTTTTGTGGTATATTAGGTGTTTTTTACTGTTAAGAGTGTATGCAGGTGTATGCGGTTGATTGTGCACTGTAAGAGATTTTGGTGGCTGGTCTGCCAAATCTTGGAAATACACTATACCAACGGTTTACTAAAACCATTGGTATAGTTCTGTACATAATTATACCAATATTTTTTGTAAAACATTAGTAAAACATGAAAATTATATTATTTATAATGGTTTTACAAACTGTTGGTAATACTCAGATTACACAGCATTTTACCAACGGTTTTACAAATCATTGGGAATACTGTGATTACATTGTCTTTCCTAATGGTTATACTAAAACCGTTGGTAATAGGCTATCCCAATGGATTACTTACCAACGGTATTCCAAACCATTGGTATATAGTATATCAATGGTTTGGAAGACTTTACCAACGTTTTGAAACAGTTGGTAATGCCTTAGTTTCCAGTAGTATCTTTTATTTCAGTGATATAGGTTTTCTTGGATATAATGTACATAATTTTTAAAAATTAGTTAACCTTATACCTGTTCCTCAATATGATTTATGAAAAATATTTTATATAAATCATATGGGTATGTTTAAGAAGAATTATATCTCGTTTAATATGTGGGTAAATATTTATAGTGGACATAATTGGTTTTCCTTTATTTTCATTATTGACTTCTATCGTAGGTTCATTACATACTGTGGAATATAGAAATTATTTATACATTAATATATATGGATATTTTTACATATTTATGTCATATTATATATTTGTTTAATTGGTCTTTAAATATTATAATGAATTTATTGTATATGTGTAAGTGTTGTGAGAGACTCATTATAACCCCATGAATCATTAATAAGTTTCATTATACAATAAATAATAAAAATTTAATGTATCCCAATAAAAATATTTACTATTTATCTCCATTGTGTATTATCACTGTAATTATAATTCAATAGCACAAGGACTTATGAAAAATATGATTATGTTTGAAATTTTTAATTAAAAATATAAAAAAACAGTTATTATTGTCCATATGATTGTTACATTCAAACTTTCATTTGGGTGAATTTAATTAATATGTTATGGAAGAGGATTAAAATGTATTGATTATCCAATATTCCATACTTTTACTCCTAATGTGTCTCGTGACTTATGTTAACCCTTACAAAGAATTAGAGATAATAATTTATAATGCGTCAATTTCCCAGGGTTTTTATTAATAGTAATACATTTGATATGTTCATATGGGTTACATGTGTAGAGAAATTTTTTTGTTAATTTAAAATTTTATTATATAAAAAAGTATTATTATTTTGGGAAATATTTCATTTGGGGGAGATTATATGTTTTTTTAGGATAATATTTTTAAAATTCTAAAAAACAATAAACCCTAAAAGGTATTATATATGAATTTAATTCAATAATTTTTATTGATTTTGAAATTTTTGAAGGCTAAAATTTGTCCACATGACATGCTATCTAAAATAGTATGTAAAGGATTTGTTTTCAGACTGTATATGTGTCTATATGTCTCGATGTTTATATAATTGATGCATAAATCATTGAGAAATTCATTTGGATAACAACCTCAATGGTGAAGATGGTTGTGCCATTTAGTATGGGATATTAAATATAGGACCAGAAAAACACTAAATTTATCTACATGATGATGTTGAATCTAACCATTATAGCATATATATCAACCTAGGATGACATTTTAGAGGACATTGAATCAGATTATTTCTTAATTTTTCTCATTTAAATAACATTCTTTTGGTTTTTCACAATTAATAATTTTCCTACAAATACATATTCAACTCTATTTCTAACCCCATGTAAGTCATTTTGTCACTTAATATCTTCTAAAAGATTTGTTTGGGAAGTATATTTCATAAGACAGCACTTAAATAATATTATAATATAATTTTTAAATTAAATTTATGGGTATGACCCTATATTATTTATCATAAGAGGGATCCACATCATTGGACAGATTGTGAGCACAAAAAAGGTTTTATCATGTGTATGATGGTTTGAACTAACCAAAATAGGTTTGTGGCTTAATATTTTAATATGATTATAATAATGATAAAGTTATTTATTGAAATTTGTTAGGTGTTGATGTAAATAGATTCAATGTGGGATTTAGATATTAATATTTCTTCTTAACTAGACTAATTATTCAGGTAAATAGATTATCATGTGTGTGATTGATATATATTTTTGAAATGGTATTATCAATGTAATCTATAACTTTTTCATCACATCGAAATAATCATATTCATTATAAATAAGGGATGGAATATTTTTTGTTACATGATCTATAATATTATCATGTTCCCCTCAACCGACATCCACTATTTAGAAGGATACAACATTAATAATGAAAAAATATTGAATATATTATATATGTATTCAATGTTATATTTATTAATTGGAGAACTACTTATGTCATTACACATTAAACATACTATCTATATATTACATAATTTAATTACTTTCTAGGGAATATTTTGAATAAATAAAAACATGTTCAAGTATAAAAGTTAATGACATGTCTTTCCAAGGATATATGTACATGTTCCGTTTATCCTTATGATTGTCATATTTTATCCAATGTGGGGAAAAATAATTTTTATATAATTAAGCTCTAGGAACGTGTGCCCTGTAAAAATAATTCATCTTGGGATAATTGTTGGTTCCACTAATTTTCTTAGTGTTATTGTGGGTCATTATTACTTTATGGGGAACATAGGTTGTTAGATGTTCCTAAAGTGTTTATTGCATAGGTTGATAAATGGTACCCTATAGAGGTTTTAATATTCATCATAATTTTATTAATTATAATAGGTTATTTTATTGTAAAACATCACTTCAATATTTTATTTCATGTTTACACACGTATTTCATAAAATTTATCCTCATGATGTTGTATTTTCTATGAATATATCATTCAATTACACTGGTTAATGAATCAGTTGACACTTTCCTTCTCATACGAAATATAATTGAATATATTAAAGATTAAATTATACATCCAAATACATCAAAATTGGTAGATTAATTTTAAATTATTTTCTTCTCAAATGATTATACAACCCGATATTATATTACACTTCTATAAAATTTTGGATCCACTAGTGATCATAGTAATCCTCTAGTCCTGGTTGAATACTATTTCCAAGGATTCCAAAAATCATTCCAACCATGGTGGTGATGTTTTTAGTTGTTTCTAATATTTTTATATTCCATTAGAAGATGAGAATATTTGGTTTTCAATGTTTCATAGGGAATAATGTGAAGAAATCAATATTTTATTTTATTTTACGCTTATATAAATGCACATAGTTCTTCTATGAATTAAAATTAAGTGGTAAACGGATTGTGTTTTCAATATATATTATCAATCCATAAGTTGGTCAATTATTTTTGTGTATTTAATTAGTTGGATACTTGTGTTGATTTTTTGAATGATTTTTTTGCAAGTTAATTAAAGAGATAATAAACTGAATAATATGATACAGTCTTAGATGTATAAAAAATGGTTTTAATCCATAGGAGGAGTAAAACCTACCTTATATTTTACACACAGATGCATCACTATGAATAGGAGGGGGAATAAAAGATAATAATTTTTTTATTTCATTTCATATGATCTTATGTGACTTGTGAAAGTATTGATTCTTTTATTCCATTAACTCTAACCCTTTCTTATATGGATCCAAATGAATGAATAGAAAATTAAATAAAGATTCAAATGACTAGTTCTATTGTGGGCATCTCGCCTTGGTGTGTATATATAATTTCTGAGATGTTGAATTCCTTAAATAATTACTATTGAGTAATGTACACACTACTCTTATAATATTTTAAAAATTATAAATGTCATTGGGTTTATTAAAAAAAGTAACCTTCCATATCTAGAAATGTTCAACATAATGGCTCCTTCTATTGTTTTCTATCTCCCAAAGACACCAAACTGTGTCTTAATATATTCTATAGAATATATCATACTGGTTTAAAAGTGTTTTATAAAAAAAATAATGATTTTTTAAATCATCATTCTTATATTGTAGTATCATATCATCCTTTTTATTAAATATTATTTATATGTACATCTTCTTCATAATAGAGGTCAGTGGACATTATCAGTCAAAATCAATATTATCTATAACCATATTGTCTTGTTTACTTATCGATGAATAGGATTTAACTAGCTAAATATAATTGAATCAACTTATAATTCATTGATATTATTTATATTTTTCAACATAAGTCATATTGGGTTATCAATAAATTACACATACTGGTTCATCCATTTAATTCAAATAATATCATGAATAATGTTTTCTATATTGGAATTTGAAAATTATATTTTAATTGAGGTAGTGTGACCTCATGTTTTATTATGATAGTAGAAAATATCATCACATTTAGTTATAATATAAAATTTTTAAATCACATTTATTATTCCTAAATAATTCTTTAGGATATTCTAGAATATAATTCTTAAAATATTTCACAAAAACAGCGAACATGAACCTCGTCTTCGTGACTTCAAGATGAAAATAATTTTGGTGTGAAAATATATATCTTGGAATAAAACATTCCAATTACTCATCTTTCAAGCATAAAATGAATCATAATCCCTATCCCATATATCAATTTTACCACATTAAATTTAAAATTATTCAACTCTGTTTTCATCCTTAAAATACATCATGGTGTGACACTACAATCCATGTAAAAAATAAAATCTTATTAATCCATTTATTGTACAAAAATCATATTTCTATTTTTGATGCCATTGATTAATAGTTTTTAAATCCGTTGAAATAATTATCATTAAAATACTACTGTATTTTTTAAACAATTTATCCATATGTAATAAATATATAAATATAATAATCTTAATGTGAGCTTCAAATATAGTGTAAAATATTCCCTAATTTTTTATCACATAAAACATTTACTTTTCATATTTAGTTATGTTTTTCTATAGTTATAATCCATATTAAATGAAATAAAATCATAATGTATCACACTAGTTTTAATGTATGTAACAATTTTTCTTGTATTTTTACATATACAAGGTTGTTGGGTGCAGTTTGGGAGAGATTGGGAAGGTTTTGGAAAACATTGGAGGCCATTTGAGATAGAACATTGTGAAAATGGCTAAGGGGAAATAATGCTAGATAAAAATGTGGGAAAAGGGGTTATTCATAGTTTTTACATAGTCTATCAAACCATTTGAGGTGTTCATACAATATTCCCTTTGAGGAAGTAGTAAGAACATGGTTGGTACATGGTTTGTCTAACCGTGCGAGCAAACCGTGTAGCCCTTTAAAATGGTCTTTTAATGGGATTATTCGGGATTTAAATACTCACCCAAATCTTTTCCCATGTGAAACCTACGTGTTATTTCTCCTTCTCATGGTTTATGTGTTTTTTCCACTAATTGTTTAATGTATTTAAAGGGGTTTCTTGGTGTTTTGAAGGCGGTTCATCTTGGGTAAGTCTTCTCTCTTGGTTGTATTGTGTTTTTCTCCAGATATACTCTTCCATATCTATTGGTTTTCTAGATTTACATCTGTTTTAGGTATATATAGTGTTGTTTCCTATAATTATTATTTTATAAATTTATGGTGATAGGTAAAAATACCTAGGGTTTTTTTCTGAAGCATTTTTCATATTTTTGGTGCGGTTGTTTGTGGGTCGATTTCACTAGAAACCTAATGGTATGCAGCCTCTCTATCTCGACTCAACATCGTTAAAACAAGAATTTTTGTTCCAATTATTGGGTTTCATTTCATTTAATCGGTGATTTTGATCTGCGAAAATGGTTAGAAATCCTATTGGTAATGTTTTAGGGATTTTGGGGAAAAGGTGGTTTTGTAGTGAAATGTTATTGTTTTGTGATTTTAAAATATTGATTTTAAAATTAGTAACATGGGTTGTTTGGGTGAAATGGTTATAGAAAATTATTTTCAATAAAAATGGGTTTCTTTTTTGAAATGTGATATAACATAGATGATGCTCTAACGGAATATGTGATTATGAAAGTATCATTGAAATCTTATTGTGACCTTGGTGTGTTATATACTTGGTTATTGGATTGTTCTTGTTTTGTTTCTTATTGGAATAATGTGAAGTGGGCAAGGAGAACCAATATATAAAGTGGATATATTTTTTATGTAATCTTTTCCATCATTAATAGGTGGGAGGGACGTATTACTTTATTTTGAAATTAGTAAACGGGTTTGGATGGGAATTTCCATTGTGTTTGTTGCCTTGTTGGGTGTTTCTATGCAAGATTAAAATAGTTGTGCTAATGGGAATGGTAAAATGTATTGTGGCATGAATGGTTGGATTTCCAATGTGTTATGGGAATTTGGGTGAGAATGGATTAGTAAATGAGTGTTTTTCCTGTTGTGAGTTGTTTTCATATTTAATGTTTTATATAAACTTCTTTATAAAAATGGACCTACAGTTTTACCCAAGTGGTGTGTGTAGGGAAGTCATTTGGGGAAATCCTACTTAGTAATATCTCTCACCCTCTACTTTGACACATTGGTTATTTTTCATATGTTGTGTTCTAGGACACAGGTAAGAGTAAAGAATCTCATTTTACTAGGGTTTTAACATTATGCTATGATGATTTTGTGGTTCATGGAGAATGGAGCTTTGTGTGGAGTAATGGATGGTGTCCTAGTTTTTTGGGGTCTTGTGGTTCAGTATTCCTCTTTGTACCCTGATTTTGGTTTGATGGTATTGGAGTTTGGGAAATGTTGTGGAATAGTTTTGTTTTATTTGGTAATGTATTGGTTGGGTTGATTTTTTTTCAATGATTAATTGGATTTGTTGATATTGTCCTATTTGTTTAGTTGATTTTACAATAAGGGAAAGTCTATTCCCAATGATTATGGATGTCCTTGTAATTTATTTCAAGCCATTGGAACCCTAGGAACATCTCTTAAGGCCATATATCATTCCTCCACCCCCTCAAGATAATGAGATGTGACAGGATGTTAGAAGTGGTGTAATTTTGTTTAGTCCTTAGCATTCATGTGATAGTTTTTGTTTAGTCCTTTGGTGTTGACTATTGGTCTTGTTGCTGAAATGAATTCTTCATCTATTCCTTGGGTCAGGATGGTAGTAAGGTGTAGTACTGTTGGAACATGGAATGTCTAGTATAAAATCATGTATCTAAAAAATTAATTATAAACATCATGTTACCTGGGAGTAGGGTACATAAGTGTTTTGGGGACACTCTTAGGTAGTGGAAATCTCTTTGTTATGTGTGTAGCCACTTAGACGAGCATAACATGCATGGTATAATGACTTCTCCCTTGGATGTTTATTTCATTGGGGGTATAATGATTTATGGAGTGATATTATTTTTTGGGTTTTGAAAAATCTAAAATGAGTTTCAAAATGGAAGGATCAGAAACATGGAAACATGTGGTATTTTGAAATTGTGTCGATTTCAAAACATGGTAGATTTTTTTTTTCAAAATAGTAAAATATGTGAAATGTGTACTTGTTGAAATCCTAGTTGTGATAGTTTGTAACTAATTTTCCTTCAAAATTTTACATCCTTTCTTGTTAAGGGAGAGGGACATATGGTTCTTTTATTATTGATAGAAATGGCACCAGGTAGCTGTCGTTAAGAGCAATTGGAGAAAGCTGCTAAAAATGTGGTTTCACCTGAGCCCTAGGTGAACAAGAAGTTATGTAAGGTATATTGAAAGCTTTATATGCTATGTGACATGCGAATAAAGCAGATGAAATAATGAATGGGATCATGTGATTCAGTTTCAAAGGCAAAATCCACCCATTTTAGGGGTGATTCGGAGCCAAAAAGGGCATAGGTGTGGCTGAACAGAATGAATAAGATATTTGAATTCTTGGGAACACCAGTAGAGTTTAAAGTGAATTTAGTAATGTATATGTTTATGTATCATCTTATTCAGTGGTGGGATCTGGTTGTACAGGCTGAGACAGACTAAGGTGTGACTTGGAGGGTTTTTGAGGGATTTTTTAATAAACAATTCTACTCTCATATGTTTTGAATTCATCATTAAACATGTTTCATCATTTTAAAGGAAGGTAACATGAATTTAATAGAATATGTATCTATGTTTATGAACTTAGTGTTTTTTATATCGAAGGTGGTGGGTAGTACATTATTGAAACCCAGAATTTTTTAAGGTGGTTTTAACATGGAAATTCATTCCCATAGAGTGGTGTTGTGTATAAATGATTACATGGAAATGGTGACTAAGGATATGGTTGCTGAGAGAGATATTTTGGGAGCCACAGGTGGGGAAACAATGTTGGTACCGATGTGGAATAGTGGTAACTCAAATGTTGGGTTCAAGTGAAAGAGTGACACTTATTTCCAGGGTTGGAGTATGGCTATAATCTGACGACAAGATATGTGGATCTTCTTAGAAAAACACAGAGTATACAGAGATATTTTCAGTGTGGGTCTACTATACATATCAAGAGGGATTGTATGGAACCATCACACACATGTAATAACTGTAATTAGATGATGAATACTCAAAGATATTGTCAAAATTATCTAAGGTCGGGTGCATGTGACACTCTTCCAGGGTGGTAGGGCTCTTATGCCTCTATGGGACGGGGGTTGAAACATACCACACTACAGCCGAGTAATGTTAGTCTTGGTAATTTGAGGAATACCATGACACCTCATCAAGGTCATAAAGACTAGAGTGGGGCAAGCAAGCAGTTTTTTGGGGCTGATCAGGCTGTGAGGGATGATCAGTCTAGATCATCCACGGTGTGAGTTATGGTTATTTTAAATTGCATGTTGATGGAAGATTTATTCAATACTATAAATTTTCATTCTTTTATTGTTTATCAAATCTTTTATTTTTGTGTTTAAATGTTGAAATGATGCCTTCTATTTTGAAACATCAAACTCCTCATTATAAAATAGTTTTCTGAGATTTCCTCGGTAGAGAATCTGTCTTAGTTGTTGACGACATTGAATTTATGTGGGATTTATCAGTGCTTGAGATGGATTCTTATGATATAATCATGGTAATCGTAGTTTGGTGATGTTTAAGTACCAAATTCATTCTTATGTGTGAACAGTTAGGTTTACAATGGAGGATGGAATTGAACATCTTTTTAGTGGGATAATAATGAAAATTTGGGTTTAACAGATTTTTTGGAATCAAATGTCGGCACGATATCGTATTAGTTAGTTGATTTATCATTGACATCAGTGGATGTTATTGAGAATAGTGTTCATATGGAAGTTTCAGATCTGTTCATAGACGTATTTCTATGAATTCTAAGGGTTTCTACATGTGAGAAAAGAGGAATTTAATATTGATCTCTTTCTAGGGACCAGTCTGATCTCACTATCGCCTTACCATATAGCACAAATCGAATTTTATTAATTGAATGTGTATTTTTAAGAGTTATTAAACAAATGGTTCATTTGGGAAATCACAACTCTTTGGGTTGCGCCAATTTTGTTTGGTAAAAAGGAAGATGAAATTATGTGTCTCTACGTTGATTATCGTAAACTTAATTAGAAAGAACAGATATCCACATCTGTGAATTGATGATTTTAATAAACAGTTGAGGGGATCTTAGTGGTTCTCTAATATTGAATATATGCCAGCGTATCATCAATTGAGGGAAAAAAAGGAGGATATCCCCAAAACATCTTTCATAATTAGATATGGTCGTTACGAGTTTGTGGTTATTCTCTTTGGTCTAACAAATGTATCGACTGTTTTTTTAGCATTGATGAATTGGATATTTTAGAGATATCTAGATTATTCTGTGGTGGTATTTAATGATGATATACTGTTTCATTCTAGGGAAATGGTAGGGCATGGGAATCACTTGGCGATAGTGTAGGGGATGTAGAGGGATCATCGGTTGTATGAAAATTTGTAAAAGTGTGACTATGGGATACAGGATTTTTGTTTCCTGGGTCATGTTTTTTAAGAGGGTTGTTTCATTTGATATATAAAAGGTAAGGGTTTTTATCTCATGGAACCTTCTAAATAATGTTTTCAAGATATGGAGCTTCTCTTATATAGGTGGGTATTATCACCATTTAATTTTTTATTACCAAGGATTGGCTTTGCGGATGACATCATTAACAAGGAAGAATAACTAATTTCAATGGGAAGAGAGGTATTAGAAATTATCTGAAGAGAATAAAGGTATCCTTACATCATCATCAATATTCATTTTTTCTGAACTAGTTAAATGGTATGTGATATATTGTGACACATAGAGATCATGGTTGGGGTGTCATCTCCGGATGGGGAGTAATGTGGTTGAATATAGATCACAAAAGATGATGTTTTATGTGAAGAACTAACAAACACATGAATTTGAGTTGGTGGTGGAGGTTCATGCTTTAAAAATGTGGTGTTGTTATCTCTTCGGTGAGAAATTTATAGTGTTTACCGATCACAAGGGATTAAAATATATTTTCTCATAAAGAGATTTGAATTTGGGGAAATGAGATTGATGGAATATATCTGTATGTTTCATTAGAACATAATTTACACACCATGTAAGGGAAATTCGGTGGCAGATTCATTAAGTAGGAAATCATATGCCTAGGTGGTCTGAAATTTATCATATCAGTGGCAGTTGATGTAATTTATAGCCGACATGAATTTGGTATGTGAGGATAGGGTTGAAAGGGTAGTCTTATTTTCATTTTAGTTGGTTCCTGACTTTGTTGGTTTGGTTATTGAGGCACGAGAATCTGATTCCTAAGTTGTGGTGATGAGATAGAAACTCAATCGTTGGGACACCATTGAGGGATGGAAACGGAATGTGAATTATGTCTCATTCTCTCTAAATCGGATAGTGGTACTAGTGGGTTTTCAATAGAAACTTCTCTGGGATTTTAATCATTCTATGTGGGATTCCCATCCTATAAATTTAGAGGATGTATAAGGTGTTGAAAGAAAAATTTTTCCGGGTTGGTATGAAAAGGGATGTGGTCGTGTTCGTCTTGAGATTCTTTTCTGGTTAGTAGTTCAAGGTAGAGTATCAATGGCTAGCAAGAATATTGCAGACATTACAAATCTTAGTGTTGAAATGGGAGAAGATTTTTATGGAATTGTGACAGATATTCTAAGAACGGTCAGGAAACCCGATTCCAAATGTGTGATTGTGGATCGTCTCACAAATTCATCCCATTTCATCCTAATTTGTGAATCTCATGCGGTGGAAGGTCTATCCAAAATCAATATCTAGGAAGTGGTAAAGAATCATAGTGTTCTAGTTTCGATTGTATCAGATAGAGATCCATGGTCGCATCACTTTTTTGGAAATCCTTGCATTAATCCTTTTAGACACAGTTGTCGATGAATAGATAGTATCATCCTCATATAGATGGCCAATCCTAGAGGATGATACAATCATCAGAAGATATTCTAAGGGATTATTTAATGGATTTTGGTGGTTCATGGGAGGAACACATACAATTGGTGGATTTCCCCTATAATAGCAGTTATCATGATTCAATATATATGGCTATATTTGAGGAATTATATGGGAATTTGTGTCGTTCTCTACTATGTAGGGAGGAAACAGGTGAGATATAAATGATTGGAATAATACCTTTCTAAGAGTCTATAGAGAAAATCATGTTGATTTGGAAGAGTATGGATACAAATCAAAGTCATCATAAATCGTATGTTGACCATCGTCGACAACCTTTGTCATTAAAGGTGGTAGATTGTGTGTTTTTTAGAATCTCTCCTAGGTTAGGGAATCGTTTTTTAGGGAAGAAGGGTTGGTTATCTATAAGGTATATTAGTCCTTTTGAGATATTTTATAGGATTGTAGAGGTGGATTGTCATCTGGGTTTTCAACCACAATTCAGTTTGGTACACAATGTGTTTCATGTGACACAGTTGAAGAAGTATCAGCCAGATCGTGACCATGTGATTCATTGGGATAATGAAGATCTAAAAATAGATGATTCCTTGGGGAATGTTCTAGTGTGGATTATTTATAGTCATGAGAATGTATTTTGTGGAAATAATCATCTATTTAATTCTCGTTTTGTGGAATCATGGTAATATTTTGGACGAGACATGGGAGCGGGAGAAAGGGATGGTCGGGAAATGGGCCAAGCTCTTTCGACAAAGCGATGGTTCTCTAATTTCAAATGATGGAAATTACAATGGTGGGGAGAATGTATCACCACCTTTTTTGAGTTATTTAACCCTTATTCTTATATTTTTTAGTTTATAATTTACTTTGGAGGAGTTTGGGAGTGTTTGGGTAGGTTTTCGAAAAAACCAGAGGCATTTTAAGGCCACACGGTTTGAGCACAGATAAGGGGAATTCCTGTGAGATAATAGTGCAGGCAGTGGGGTTATGAACAGTTTTCACACAATTTGTCTAACCGTGTGATGACTCCCATAAATATTCCCTTTGAGGTAGATGTATGTGCGTAGTTAGTTCAAGGTTTGTCTAACCATGCGAGCAAACCGTGCAACCCTTTAGAAATGGTTTTTTAACGGGGTTAGTCTGGATTTAAATGAACTCACCCAAATATTCTACCATACAATCCCTACATTATATTTATACTTATCAAGGTCTAGGGGTTATCTCCAACTCATTTTGGAAGGTATTTTTGGGGTTTCATGGTGGTTTGAAGGCGGTCCATCTCGGTTAAGTCTTCTCTCTTGGCTGTTTTGGGGTATTCTATAGATATAATCTTCCCTCTCTATAGGTTTTCAAGGTCAAAATATGTTTCATGTAGATCTAGGGGTTTGGTTGCCTAAATTGGTGATTTTAGGGATTTTGGTGATAGGTAAGGTGACCTATAGTGCTTTTGGTTGAGCGTTTTTTCGTATGTGTGGTATAGTTTCTTGTGGGTTGATTTTGCTATAACCCTAAAGGTTTGTTGCTTCTCTCTCAACTCCACATTGTTATAAATATAATTATTCTTCCAATTAATTGTATTTTCTTAAAATAATTGGTGATTTTGATGTTTGAAGTTTGTTAGAAATTCAATTGGAAATGTTTTGGGGGGTTTGAAAAAAATGGGTTTTGTAGTGAAATGTTCTTGTTGTTTGATTTTATATTGTTAATTTTAAAATCTGTAACATGGTTTGTTTTATGGAAATGGATTGAGATAATTATTTTCAATACAAAAGTGTTTCTTTATTTAAATTTTATATGACATGGATGATTCTCCAAGGGAATTTGTGATTATGAAATGGTCATTTGCATGTTGTTGTGTCCTTGGTGTGTTATATGATTTGTTATTGGCATGTACATATTATGTCTTGGAATGGAATTATGTGATGTGGGTGGGGATTACCACTATAAAAGGAGGATGTAAGTATTATGGATGGGCCACCATAAAATATAGGTGTGCGGGAAGTACCACTTGATTTGGAATGTAGTAAATGGGTTGGACGGGAAGCACCACTGGGTTTGTTGACTTGTTGAGTGTTTCTAGGAAAGATGAAAATTATTGTGCTAATGTGAAATAGGGAAATATATTAAGGAATGGTTGTTTAGGTTTCTTATTTATTTCGGGCATTTGGGTGAAAATGTCTTGGTATAGGAGTTTTTGGATTATTGTGAATTATTTCACTATTTGATTTTTTATATAAAATGATTTATATAAATGTGCTAACAGTTTTATCATAGTGGAATGTGTAAGGGATTCATTTGTGAAAATCCATTCGAGT
The DNA here is from genome assembly GCA_963277665.1 of Viscum album. Lineage (NCBI taxonomy): Eukaryota > Viridiplantae > Streptophyta > Magnoliopsida > Santalales > Viscaceae > Viscum > Viscum album. Next base: position 1,310,225,365 of record OY728126.1, on the reverse strand, counting down.
ATTAGTACTCACCCCTGGTTTGGCACATTGGTTCTTTTAGAGATGTTGTGTTCTGAGACATAGGTAATAGTAAAGCATCTCATTTTTATAGTGGTTCAGAATAATGCTTTGGTGATGTTGTGGTGCATGGAGAATAGAGCTTGGTGTGGATCTATGGATGGTGTCTTTGTTCTTTTGGGGTGTGTGGTTAAATCATCCACTTTTTACTCTAATTTAGGTTTTATGGTATTGTAATTTGGGAATTGTTATGGAATTATTTGGTTATCTTTATGTAATTTATGGGTTGGGATGCTTTGTTGACATGCATCGTGGGAATTTATGGTATTTTCATTTTTGGTTGGTTTATTTTACCTTAAGTAAAAATTGTTCAACAATGATTCTTGAAGCCATTGGAATTTATTACCTACCTTTGGCACCCTATGAATGTCGCTTAAGGCCATGTTTCATTCCTCTTCCACACTAAATCCAATGGGATGCGGTGCGATGTTACACATAAAGAGATATTAATTTTGATAAACATTACCAACCATTTCAATATTAATGAATGAGATCATGGACGTTTATTAAGAATCCCCTAAAAAGAAAACACATCAACATGTGTTTTAAGTGTTTTACCTATTGAAAAATATTCTAGAATTATATACTTCCTGACATATGATAGAAGATATATTATATATCTTTTAAATTTCATTTCATATGTTCTTCCATTGTAAATTTATAATGCACTAGTATATAGAAATAATTACTAATACATAAAATAATTAAAACATTACCAAAGTATATACATCTAAAAATGTATATATGTTATTTTAAATATTATTTATATATAAATAGATCATATTCATGAAAATCCTTTTTGATTTCCAATTTATTTTACTCCTATTAATACCATACCCTTACATATCTTTTGATTAATTTTTAAAATCTACTCAAGATTCCATATCTCTTTAAAGAAGATATGAAAATAATAAAATATCCTTAAAAAAATTAATTAGTATCAAATGAATATAATATTAATATAAATTTGTTTATAAAATAACTAAATATTTGGGGATCTATTCAACATTAATCCAATAACATTTTTTGAATTTATTTACAAAATTTGGAGTACATTAATGACGTCTATTTCCAAATTAATTCAAATTTTTTTCTTATAAAACATCGTCAATTATTCATGTTATTGAAAAAATTAATTAATACATGATTAATTCTATATAATAAACAAATTATTTCCCAAAATCACATCTAGATTTTAACACATTAATCAAATATCTAAATATATTTCAATAGATAAATTTTTTTCATCTCTTGAAAAAAATCATAGTTAGTTCTCAAAATATATAGGGGCCACCATTAAAAATTCTATAGAGAATATATCTCTAATAATATAATTTATAAAATATAGATTTAAATATTAATAACCATGTTCCTTAATGGATTATCACTAACATTCCATTATCAAGGGAATCATCTTCAATAATATATATTATAAAAGTTCTCCATCACATAGTTTATATTATTAAAATATAATTTTGAAAAACAGAAATATTGTTCTTTTGTCTCTTCAATATACCATGTTTATGTATGTAAAAACAAAAAAAAATGATAAATATTAATTTTAATCTGTGTTAATAAATTTTAAAATTCTCCCACTAATTAATAATAAATTCAATTATGAGTGTAAGGTAAAATTCATCAAATCTCTTAACTTCTTGGATTAAAAAATTATACCTTTCAACACATTCCCCCATTTTAATTTAACTTTTATTTAGTCTATATATTTATATGTATCTATATGTTTATACTCTACTATAAGAATTTATAATAGTATAAAAATTAGAATTAAATTTTATATTACATACCAAATTTTAGTATAATAAAAACACTCAATCAGTAAATCAAATTGGACCAAATTACAAAAATATAGGAATGTGTATTAGAATTCTCAACCCTTGTCATTATTTATGTGTTGTCAATAAAATCCATATTTATTGAAATAAATAGAATCCTGAATCTTCTTGATTTTTAATTCTCTCCCTTTAGAAATGGACTCTAATTTTTTTTCATTATCAGAAATTTTATTCCAAATAAACTCCATGTGCCTTATGATATTAATTGAAGATTTACAAGGAGGCATTAGGTCAACCATTATAGATTAATACACAATATGTATAATGTTTACAACTTTTATACAATTCAACACCTTGAAAAGTCACAATTAATTTCATATTCAAAGTGGTGAAAAAATAATAATCATGGGAATAATTGGAGTTTCCATTTCTTCAAAATTAGATTAACATGGATGAAAACAATTACACAACCCAGAACCAAATTTTTTTATAGATCCATATTAGTATAAACTCTCGATTCTGAATCCTCCATTGATTATCCATATTTGACATAATGGAGAGAAATTTTGTTTCTTTCTAGATAAATAATTATTTATAAAAGAAATTTTCTTTGATACATTGAGAAGAAAAGAGTCTTCTTATTTTTTGTTTTCTCAATATTCTATTATAATTCCAACTAGTCTAGATATATTAGTTAGATTTATTTAGGTATATGACCATAATTATTCTTGTGAGTGGACACTATATTCCAAGATGATTTCATAGTATAAGAAGTCACCAAATGTTTCCCTGATTTTTATAACTACACATTTTATAAGTGAATAAATTTCATAAAAAAATTATATGTATCCCTTATATGATTTATAATTTCACAAATATATTCAATTTCTATACAAATAACCATTTTACGAAAAAAAAATCAATGTTTTTTCTAGGATTTATTCAATTATATAAATATCATAATCCCTATCATGGATTAATTAACATTTTTATTATAGAATGATTAAAATAAATCTAAAACTCATGGAAAATATAGATTGTCCATGATTTGGTTTCCTTCAAAAAAATATAATATATTAATTATTAGTGTGACATCACTATCGTCCTTTTTCATTTAATTTATTTTATCAACATGATTTTTTGTTTACAACATAGTTTAAAATAATAATATATTTATATTTATTCAAAAGATTCTTTTTATTATTATATTTATCTAATAATTATTATTTACCATGGATGGTACTGGCCAAAACTCATCTTCCATGTGCCCATATTTCTTGGAATAATAATATATGTTGTCTTTGGTAGCACCCCATAAATTTCATTATTTGATTCTCCTAAATACATTGTATATATTAGATGGCCTATATTTCATGAGTCATTGAGCCTATATGGAACAAAACATGGTTTTTATAGGATATTTCCATAACCGTGAAATTGAACATATATTTTCTAGTTTTGTGATTTGAATTTTGAAAATCATACATACATGGTTGTGTTCAGGATGATATATAGAGTTTGATAGAATTGACTTAATTATTAGTGAATAGTAACCTACCCATATGAGTAGTAACATACCCTTATAAATAGGAGCAAAGACATATGAATAGTAATATGATTCTAATGAATGTTATCCATACCCTTGAATGTATAAATAAATTTAGGCACCTTAAAAATGATGATGAGTATCTTAAGTGTTTTTACCTTTCTATTAAATAATGATTTTAATTAGAAATTAAATTTATCATTTTTAGAAAAAGAAAAATTGTTAAAAGTTAAGTTAATTTTTGGATCCTACACATCCAAAAATGGTAGTGTGAATTTTTGGTATTTTTCATAAATACATGAATTTTTAATGTATTTTAAAATACAATAAATTACGATAAATGCTAAATACTTTATTTATAGCAGCATATGTTATGCATGGAAGATGTAAGCCTACAAGGTTCGAACTCACATGCCATTATTACTATTTTGGGTTACATGAATCAAGACTATTCATAGTCTTGAGAAAAAATATTAAAATAATAATTAAAATAATGTAAAATCTCTCTTCCCCTCCACTATATAAACCACCCCTCACCCCCACTTCCTCCCACACCACTCATGCTTCAAGAATTATCTAAAATTATGAAAAATACTTTTCTAAATCCCTCTCTCCACGTTCAAGGCCTACTGGTCTCACCAAAAGGCCAAAAATATTTCCTAAAGAGTTTCTCAAGTTGGAGTAATAAATTGGTGAACCTCTATTCTATTTTCTTTAGAATTATTTTATAAGTTTTATTATTTTGTTGCTCTCTTATCACCTCACCTCATCAAAATTCCATGATAACTCCAATACCTTACATGTAATATATTTTCACTATTCTAGTGGAATATATCATCATCATCTCTCTTTTTTTTACCTCATTTTATACTTTAAATGAAAACAGCATTTGAGATGAGTTAATTTATCACACTCAAGGAAGACGAGTTTTCAATTTACATTACAATCCTCAAGAATTTCCATGAAACCTTTTTAATGGTTTATCCAGATCTTAATATATGTATTTTACCTCACTCAATTTTCTGTAATAATTACAAATTCATAATATTATTTAATAATACAAAACAAGTTCATTGTGCACAAAATGGGAAAAGTTAATCAAAAAATTTATCAAAAATTTTTTAGTAATGAATCATCCTCAATTATATAACACAAAATCATTATAAGATAATTTATAATTTGACTAATAATATATATATATATACAATTATGGATGTTTAACCACATTTCAAATGAACATCGTTTCATGAACACCAGTAAACAGGTCATGACAAACCGAGGAAGGAAATGCTTCCGAACCAATTAAATTGAATCTCTTAAAACCCATCAAAAAGGTCATGAATACACATAATAGGGTTATAAAATATCAATTACATGTTTATGATGTTGTGGAATTATAAATTAATGAATATAAATTTTATTATTCAGGTCTTTAGGAACAATCAAGAACACCTTCAAGCTTAAGGTATGGGACATCTTAACTCAATTCCTATTCGTTGAGATAAACATCAGTGTCATTTGTTTTGTATTTTCCAAGAATATGTGTGGATGTCCTATTATTATTTTATTCTATTTATCCACTTTTATTTTATGGGTTTATGTTTCTCACGCATAATTATTTCATTGATTTTTCCTCAATCTAATGATATTTTCATGGTAATGGATCCTCTCTCTCACTTTTATTCAAGAATTCCCCCTATGTGGTGTCCTTTTATTTCTAATTCCTAATGATGGGGTATGGTTTCTCACCCCCCCCCCCCTCTCCCATACATCACATATAATATATAAATAATGATATACTTCTTTACCGATCATTAAGACCTCACAAGAACACATGTTACCATGTAGAAATGTTTGTAAGGGTTTTTCTCATCTTATATTCATTTTAGTGAGATTTCTATTGTTCGCCACTTATTTCTTATATGTGGTGTATGTATGGTATCATTTTTCATATAATATCATGATTCCCTTTATATTCATGGAATTAAATGAATCATTTGATGTTTATTATGTTCTGGTCTTATGATTCTTCTGATTACATTGTGGTACTGGACTTTGTCTCAACTACCATTTTGTTGTGACTAACTTTTTATTGTGTAGCTAATAATCCTTATGCGGTGTAACTACTACCCATTTGAAATAACATTCCATTTGAAATTATATTTCTATTAAATATCAATATTATCATATCATGCATGTGTTTATTGTCTAAACAGTATACCATTTTATATAAAGTTTTTATTTCGAATGTTGCTTTAATTGGGGAAATATTGATGAATTTGTATTCTCAACTCTATACATATATTGAAATGGAATATTCCCCTTGTATTAAATCAATATATAAATACTTATTTGAACATGAAGTGGTATGTTGGGCCCTATATCGCCCCTCGATACATCGACATATCTCATGAGACAAATCAGTTGGTGACAAACCCATTGGGTTTGTTTCCAAAAATCAGATGGGTTTCTACCCATAAAACTAAACTGTATTAACATTATTATGATATCATGCACCAGATACATCACAAAAAATTAATAGAAATTATATTTATGCATTTTTAGTTATTATTATTCATTTGTTTTTCACTATGATAAAATCTATGGATGCAATTTCAAACTCAGTTTATTAATGGAGTTTTTTTTAATTTATTCACCATGCCATATTTGTTTTTGATTTAGTTATTATTGATTCATGATTATGCTATTTTTAACCCTTTCTGAGTATTTGAGATCACCCCTTTCATTTTTTACCTTCAATAGGTTATGAAGAGGAGACTATTTATTGAGTTCTCTTGATTGTAGTTTTTCAGTTTTTGTTATGTATTTTAATTTGTTACCATTCCCAAAGTAATTTTATTTACATCTATGTATCTAGATTCTTCAAGACTAATAATCCATTAATTCTTTTAGTATTTCATTCCATTTAATCGTGACAATGTATTAAGTAACACATCGGCTCCATCTTATAGGGGTTGGGGTGTTAGAGTTGTTATCAGAGTATGTTTGGTAGAAAACAAGAAAAATAGATTAGAAATTGTATATTATGGAACAAATCCATAAGGTTGATTTGAGGACAAACAGAAAATAATGTCCCAGAATTTTAGTAAGTAATTGATTATGTAGATCTTTTTAGAAAATACATACCTGTTTGGATACAAATGGTAGAGGTGGCTCTTACATAGATGTACCCAGAAGTGAACACTCCAGAAAAGAGTCTTGGTCCTTACCTGAGGTATCCTAGTACATGACAACGGCCTTAAAGAACTAATAGTATTGAAACTCTTGGTGGATATGCTTAGGATAATTCACATTTTCTTGACAAGACATTATGAAGGCTTTTAATCCAAATTTTTTCACAAAGAAACAAAGTTTATGAGATTATTTTTGAATAGAATTTCAATCTATGGTAAGTGAATTCCTATTTGAGATTCATATCATAATTTAGTTTATGAAATTATTTACAAAGGGTTCATAATGTAAGAAGGGGAATCATTACTCAAGGGTAATGTTGGGATCTCCCCCCTGAGCAAGTCAACACAGTCAATTTTGGAGCAGATCAGATCATGAACAATTGGGAAAACATACTCGGGTTGTGATGAATAACCATGCCACACCTATGTTGGATTGTTTCATGCAGTATAATACCCCATGATTTAGTGTGGCTACTAATCCAGTGGTTTCTAAGCCTTAGATAAAGTCCCTTGAAAATATATTAATGAAATAAAGATGCAAAGAAAATGAAAAGGTAGTGATGTTAGTAAATTGTATCAAGAGTGACACTGATCAATGGTGGTCCTTGATCTATAATACCACTAAGGAAGAAAAAATAGACAATGTGGAATGGAAGACTTTTAAGGAAATATTCATGGAAAAACATTTCCCTCATGAGCAATGAACCGAAATGAAAAGAAAATTTTATATCTTAATGAAAGGGTAAGAAAAATGTGTTGTAGAGTATAAGGCTACCCTTACAAGGATAACCATATATTCCATTGATTACATTTGATACTCAGAATACATGATTTATCATTTCATTGAGAGTCTTAAGACAAGTCTTTGAAGGGCATTGGTTTCTCAATCATTTTCATCATATAATGAAATTGCATCAAGTGGAATAAAAACTAAGAAGGAATTTTTTTATAACATGTTTTTTCAATGGAACCCATTATAAGAAGTGGTAATCTGATAACCAAGAAAGTGGTGATATTACAAATAAGAACAAGGGAATATGGAAAATCCCATTATGAGGGAACTGTGGAAAGAATCATCTAACTAAATGATTGAAAGGCATGGGAGTCTGCTATAAGTATGGAGAAAATGGACATTTGTCTAATGACTGCAAGGGGAAGAAAAAATTTGAATATGTTTAATGCTACTATTTTAGAGAGATGGTACACTATGAAAATTACTGTCCTAAGCGTCATGGAAACATGCCTCAAAAAATTCTAGGAGAGAACGAGATAGATTATGCGATTATAATCGTGGAGTTTGATCTTCCTAATGATGTGGTGGAAGGTACTTTAATTGTTTTCTAAAATTATCTAGCACTTTATTTGATTATGGATCAACACATCCATTTATACCTTTCCAATTTTCCAAGAAAATTAGTCATGTCCAATTTGATTTAATGAAGTATTTATCAGTAAAAACATCTAGGGGATGTATCATTCCAACAAATTCTTGTCAACTAGTCCCCCTTATGATGCATAAACCTACTTTAGTTGCTAATCTTTGTATCATACAAATGACTTACATTGAAATAATTCTTAGATTGAATTGGTTTTCAAATTAAAATATGAAGATTTATTGGAAGAAGATAGAAGTTACAATATTTAAAATAGTGTAGAATCCCTAATTTTTAGAGTAGAAACCTCACAAACTGATTCTTATCTAGATACACCCCTAGTATCTCTATTGAATAAAACTATTAGAGAGGAAAAGAAACCCATTTCTAGGGGTAAGGAATGAAATATTAGAATTGAAAATGTACATATCGTGCAACAATACATTGACATATTTTCAGAGGATTTACCAGGACATCCTCCAGAGTGGGAAGTTAGGTTCTCTATTGATTTAATTACTGGTGCATGACCTATATCAAGGAACTCCTATAGAATACCCACTATGGAATTATTGGAGATAAAGAAACAACTAGAGGAATTGAATGGAAAGTGATTTATTCAACCTAGTGTTTCTCTATGAGGGTCCCCTGTCCTCTTTGTCAAGAAGAAATATGGATCCATGAGGAAATGAATTGATTACATGAAATTCAATGATATTACAGTAAAAAATAACTATCCTCTTCCAAAAATTGATGATTTATATTACCAACATCCTGGTGCACAATAATGATGAAAGATTAAGCTTAGATCTAGAAACCACTAGCTGCGTGTGAGAAAGGATGATTTTCCTAATACATCATTTCAAACAAGGTAAGGGAATTTATAGTTTACAGTAATGTCTTTTGGCCTGACTAATGCACCATTAGTATTAATGGATCAAAGGAATAGGGTTTCCAAGGATTATCTTGATCAATTTTTTGTGGTATTTATCGATGATATCCAGTTATACTCCAAAAGCTATGAAGACCATTAAAATCCCTTACAGATTATTTTGAAAACTCTTAGAAGAAATGAATTATATGGAATATTTAGCAACGATGAATTCTGGAATAAATTACATTCCTTTCATGGAAATATTTTCTTTAGGGAAGGATATTAGTTCATCCCGTGAATAAAAAGGAAATCCAATAGCTTACCAAGTCATCAAAAATAACTGAGGTACGTAGGTTTATTGGCATAGCAGGTTACTATCAGTGTTTTGTGCAGAATATCACCCGACTGGCTAACCCCCTAACCAAGATCACATGTAAAGGTTTTATGTTAGTATTTATGAAATAATGTAAGGAATTATTTGAATAATTGAAAGGAATATTTTTCAAGGATCCAATTTTTACACATCCATCTAGAAATTATGGATATTTGATACATAGTGATGCATTAAATAATTGACTGGGTTGAATCCTTATGAAAAATGATAAAGTTATTTCTTATGAATCAATGTTGTTGAATACGAATGAGAAAAATTACCCAACACATTATCTTGAGTTAGAAGCCATAATATTTTCTCTGAAAATATGGAGACATTATATTTACGGTGAAAAAAGTGAGATATTCACAGATCACAATAGATTGAAATAAATCTTTACATAAAAATAACTCAACCTGAGGAAAAAGGCATGGCTCTAGTTACTCAAATATTATTATTGTTCAATACCCCACCACGTCAAAATGAAAAATAATGTGGATGATTCTTTGAGTAGAAAATACCACGAAATTATGAACAATATGAGAGTTGAAATAGATCCTATGTTAATTGATCTAGTAAAGATAGATATGGGAATTATCATTGTTGGTATCACATAACTACTTTTCCAAATGGTATCCTATCCTTATTTAGAGGAAAGGATAAACAGTTCTCAGACTGATGATGAGGAGATTCAAAAGAAAATAAAAGATGTAAATGATGGGAAGTTGATTGAATTCGTATATAAAGGTGGAATTTTTAAATTTGGAAAAAGACATTGTGTCCACACTATTTTTAAGATAATGAAGGAACTATTGGATGATTCCCATATATATAATTTCTATATACACCCTGGTAGAACAAAGATGTATGGATATCTAAAGGAAATTTTTTTGTGGGACAACATGAAGAGGGATATTGCTGATTATGTGTCCAGATGTTTGTTTGTCAATATGTGAATATTGGAAGACATCATCCTAGAGGAGTTATGAAAACACTTCCTATACCTATGTGGAAATGGGATTATATTATGATCGACATTTTAATGGGGCTACCAAATGCCAGAAGAAGGAATGATGTGATATGGGTCATTGTTGATCGTCTTATAAAATCAGAACATTTTCATGCTATAATAGAATATTAACTACTTAAACATTTAGAAAGATTCTAATGAATTTGTAAGACATCATGTTACACCATTATCAATTGTTTCTGATCATGATGCCCATTTTACATCAAAATTATTGAAAATCATTTAGAAGGCCCAAGATATTGATCATCATTTGAGAATTTCCTACCACCTATAAACAAATGGAATATCATAATGGACTATTCAAACTTGGAAAGACTTTTTCCAGTCTTGTTCACTTGACTTTAAAGTAATGTAGGATCAGTACTTACCTCTCTTAGAATTATTATATAATCATATCTTCCATTCAAGGATTCATATGGAAACATATGAAGCGTTATATGGAAATATATGTCATACTCCAATATTATATGATGATGTTGGTGAAAGAAAAATCATAGCATTAGAACATATTAAGGAAAAAACCGAAAATATGAATATTATCCAAACACATATCAAAATAGCTCAAAGTTAGAAAATGATCTATGATGATAAAAATAGGAAGGATTTGAAATTCCCAGAATAATATCATGTTTTCTTAATGCTATACCCAATGAAGGGTATTATACAATTCAGTAAGAAGGGTATATTATGTCCCAGGTAAATGGGAACTTTTGAAATTTTTGATCAGATTGGATCCATAGCTTAACATTTGGCAATGCTGCCAAGCCTCTCAAAATTCGGCAATGTGTTCCATGTATCGATGATAATGAAATACATGTCATTCCCAAAACAAGTACTCACCAATGAAGAAATTGAAATTGATCCCAATCTGTCTTATTGTCAAGAGCCTATCAAGATTCATGATACCATAAAAAAGTATTATGAAATTGAATGACTCATCTGGTAAAGGTTCATTGGAGAAACCATAAGATGGAGGAAGTTACATGGGAACCTAAAGATTCTATGATGAAAAACCACCCATGTCATTTTGAAGTAATTTATAAATGGAAAATTTATAGGAATATATTTTTGAAGGACGGAATAATGTAGCACCCCAAACATTTTATGGTATGTTTCTCGTAAATACACTTTATTCATTATGTAGCCTATATATTATGAATCACTAAGCATATATAGAACAAAAAAAGTTTTTTATATGATATAGTCATCACATAACCATTAAACCTAAAAATTTTCAATTCTGTAATTTGAATTTTGAAAATATGATATACACTGTTGTGTTCAGGATGATATATATAGTCTGATATAATTAACATCATTTTCAGTGAATAGTAACCAACCCTTATCAATGGTAACATACACATATGACTAGTAACTTACCCTCATGAAATTTGATATGAATATTATGAATATAATCCATACCCTTGAATGTATAAATATATTTAGTCTCCTTAAAAATGAAGGCAAATATTTTAAGTGTTTGTACTTTTTGATTAAATAATGATTTTACTAAAAAAAATATTTTATAATATTTAGAAAAATATTTCTGAAAAGTGGAGTTTATTTTTTGATCTTACATGTTGAAAAATGGTTGGGGTGAATATTTGGGAATTTTATGAAATACTTGATTTTTTATGAATAGTAAAACATAATAAATTACGATAAATGCTAAATAGTTGATTTACTACATCATAGTTGATGAAAGGCTGAAGTAAGACCACATGGTTCGAACACACATTCCATTATTAATATTTTGGGTCACATTAATGAATACTTGTCCAATTCTTAAGAAAAAATATTTAAATAATAATTATAATAATCTAAAATCCCTCTTCCCCTCCACTATATAAACCTCCCCTCACCCACTCTTCCTCCTGAACCACTCAAGCTTCAAAACATGCCTAAATTAATCCAAATAATCTTTCCAAAACGTATCCCCATGTCCAGGGCCTTATGGTCTCACCAAAATCCCAAAAAAGGTCTTAAGGAGTTTCTCAAGGAGGAGTACTCAAGAGGTGAACACATTTTCTCATTTCTTTCAAATTATTATAAAAGTATTATTATTTTGTTACTCTCTTCTCACCTCACCTCATAAAAATTCCATAATAATTCTAGTACCTTAAATTTATTTTATTTATATTATTCTAATGGAATATTTCATCACCATCTATCTTTTTTTACCCTCATTTTATACTATAAATGAAAACACCGTCCGAGATGTGTTAATTTATCACATTCAAGGAAGACAGGTTTTCAATTTTCATTACTGACCTCAAAAATGGTCATGATACATTTTTATTTGTTGAGAAATATATTATTATATGTATTTTACCTTATGAAATGTTCTAAAATCATTACACACTCATAATACAAAATAATAATACAAAACTAGTTTATTATGAACAAAATGGGAAAAGTTAATTCAAGCATTTATCAATATCTTTTAACTAATAAGTAATCCTCAATTATATAACCCAAAATCATTATAAGATCATATATAATTTCACTAATAATATATATTTAAAATTCTAGATTTTTAACCACATTTCAAATGATCTTCAATTCATGAACACATGTAAATTTGTCATGAAAACCCAAGGAAGGAAATGCTTCCAAAACAAAAAAAATGGAATCACATAAAACCCATAAAAAAGGTCACGAATCAGCATAAAAAGGTTATAACATATTAATTACATGTTTATGAGGTTATTTAATTATTAATTAATGAAGAAAAATTTTGTTATTCAGTTAGTTGAGAACAATAAAGAACACCTTCGTGCTTAAGGTATGGGATATCATAACTCAATTTTCATTCTTTGAGTTAAACATAAATGTGATTGGTTTTGTATTTTCCCATTATATGTGCCAATGGAATATTATTGTTTTATTCTTTATATCCACTTTTATTTTTTTGGATTATGTTTTTTAAACATAATTATTTCTTTGATTTTTCATCAATCTAATGATATGTTCTTGGTAAGGGATCCTCTCTCTATCTTTTATTCAAGAATTCCCACTATGTTCTGTCCTTTTATTTTTAATTCATAATGATGGGGTATGTTTTATCACCACCCCAAACATACCTTAGGATATATAAAAATTGGTATACCCATTTACCTCTCATTAATACCTAACAAGAACACCTATTACAATACTAAAATGATTGTAAGGGTTTTCTCATCTCACATTCATTTCCGTGAGATTTCCATTGTTCACTGCTTATTTATTATATGTGGTGTATATGTACTGATATTTTTTATATAATATCATGATTATATTTATATTAATTGTATTAAATTATTAATTTAATGGTTATTAGGTTCTGATCATATGATTCAACTGATTACATTGTGGTAAGGGACATTGTCTCAACTAACATTTCGTTGTGACTAACTTTGTATTGTGTACCTAATAATCCTTATGTGCTGTAATTTTGGACCATTTGAGATCAAATTTTATTTGGAATCATATTTATAATAAATATCCATATTTTTATATCATGTATATGTTTATTTTCTAAACTGTATACCATTTTACATATGATGATTATTTGGAATGTGGTTTTAACTTTGGCAATATTGATGAATCTGTATCCTCTACTCTATACAGATATTAAAAAGGCATATTTGACTTGTATTAAATCAATGTATAAATAATTATAAGGAATTGATGTGTGGTGTGGGGACCTCTATAACCCCTAAATTCATCAATAGATATCATGAGACAAATCAGTTGGTGACAAACCCTTCGGGTTTGTTTCAAAAAATTAAACGGGTTTCTACCCGTAGAACTAAACTCTTTTTATGGTATTATGGTATCATGTTCTAGATACATGACATCAAATTAATAAGAATTATCTTTATTCATTTTCATTTATTAATATCTATGAAGGTTTCACTATGAAAAAATGTATGGATGGAGTTTCATACTAAGTTTATTAATTGCGTGGGTTTTTCATTTATTCGCAATGACATATTTGTTTATGATTCATTTATTATTGATTCATGCTTCCTATATTTTTAACCCTTACTAAGTATTTGAGCTCCCCCCCCCCATTTTATTTTTTTACCTTCAATAGATTATGGGGAGGAGACTATTTATTGATTTCACGTGATTACAGTTTATTGGTTTTTGTTATCTACTGTAATTCTTTTCATATTCCCAATGTAATTTTAGTTACATCTACGTATCTAATTTCATCAATACTACAAAATTGGTCGTTCCTTCTGGATTTATTTACTTTTAATCATTATAATTTATTATGTAATGCATTGGATCTATTTTAGAGGGGTTAGGGTGTTACATATTTTCATTGAAATATATTTCTATATGATTGTTTTCTCCCCATATTTTCCATTTTTTAATATAAATGATGATTTTTATTTACTTCATCTATTGTTTATTTAGACATAGGAATTTGGTAATCTTTATAAAGTGAATTTTTTTTAGAAATTTGGTATTTTTTTTCTTAAAACACACAGATCCCCATTAGTGACCCTTAGACGATCTTATTTTTATTTCATATGTATTTTTTAAGGAATTGTGATTATGATGATTTGGAATGGAAATCCAATTTTTGGAAATTCCAATGGCAGTTGTTGTTTTGTGATAAGAATACATCCCCCAATGATGATATAGTGGATTTTATAGAACATTTATTCAGAATAAATGGTCCATATTTTGATAAATGACCCAAACTAACAAACGATACAACATTAGAGAGAACAAAAATATATGGGAAAGGGTTATCGTTTCCCACAAGAATATAGTAAATATGTTCTGGGTTAACCCAATAACATTTATTCCCCAAACATGTTTTTTAGATGAGATATTCCTATAAAAAATATGAGAAACAATTTGTTTAAAATATCTGAGATATTCATATTTCCCAATTTCACCACCAATACATGATATTTTATAATGACTATATTGTTCTTAGTGATAATTATACTCAATAAAACACATAATCATCCTTTAAGAAACTGAATAGAAACTTAATTATTTTGATATTTTCATTTAATAAATAGTTAAAATCATAAGTTTCATTTTCCATTGATTTTAAACAAGATGCCCTCAACACCAATAACAACATTTTGATGATACTCTAATGACTATATATTCTCTATTAAAACATTTTTAGTAAAAAATGTCAAACAGAAAACTTTTTAATTATTATCATCTAGGGAATGAATTTCTATAGGGAGTGATAAATATTTTCCCTATATACAATAGGATGTGGGAGAGAATTATAGTATTAGATTATATATAAGATGATACCTCCAAATAATAAATTTCCAATTACAACATTGATATTTTATTAATTTAATGCCTTAGTAAACAAAAATCTATAATTTAAAACCCCAATGGGATGTTTCCCTAAATGTCCTTTTCTTCCGATCATAGGGGTTCAAATGATTGAATAGAAAATCATTCCCCACACAATTCAAAACATGATATTAATCCTTACACAAGAATTTTATCAATAAACATTTTAGATAAATGACCACTATAACAACCATATATTCATAAAACCATAAATTTCATATTTAAATGTTTTTTTATTAATTTAATAATTCTTATACATATTGTTCATTATTTTCAATGAAACAAAATTTTTGAAAATGATAAATATTGATTAATTTTTTATTGATTATGGAGTCATAAAATACATACCCAAAATAAGCTATTTGATTAGAAATACAGTAAACTCTATTTTCAATTGAACAACTAAGGTGAGAAGATGTATCACTGATTGGGGGAGGGGATAAACACTGATATTATTTTCTATGAGTTATTCATAAATAAAAGTTTATAACTAGTTAAATGGAATACCCAAAAATTAATAAATTATCAACACATTCATTTTTTTACGAATTAATATATCCTCAATGAACAAAATGATAAATTGATTTTTTGGTAAAAATATGGGTACCATATCCTTTCTACATTCGATTTGACTCTAATTCATAATTTTTTACAGAAAACATGTCTAAATGAAATTCAAAAAAAAATCTCCAAAATCATAAAAAATAGGGTAATATAACAAATTAAAATAACATTTGAATTCATTTTTAACCCCCAACATAATCATTATACTATCTCATTATAATTCAGCTTATCTCATAGAATGGACAATAATTAATGATAATTGTTCACTATACTAGCCTTTAACAGTTTGAAACTATTTATAAAAAAATAATGTAAATGTATTTGACAACATTTTTCCTCTTATATTTTCGTGAATTGGTAATTATATTAAATAATCATTAATTATAGAATTTATATGGAATTATTTTCTCAAGAAATTATCACTTTTTTTCATGGTTATTTTCAAATAAAACAACTATTTATCTTCCTTAAAACATATTCATTCTCTTACAGAATTTTTTAATATTATTTTATAATTATCGATAGAATTCTAAAAAATAATACAAGTATTGGGTTTCTAATCGATTCACATTACATTATCTACCTTTCAATTAAAATAATTTCAAGAAGAATTTTTTTGATATTTTAATAATAAATATCTGCCTACATGTTTATAGTGTTAGTCACTCATTATTTTTTATGTTTTCCAAAAATATCTAATGTTTTTTCTATTATATAAAAAAACGAATCCTAATTAATTGATAAAATTTATTTTCTTTGAGACATGGGATTATTTAGTAAAAAATAGTATACTAAGAATATATATAGTCATTAATTCACATGATAAGCAGATATAATATGAATATTTTAATCATGACATGAAACACACTCACCATTCTTTTTATAATACCTGAGCTCGTATGGTGACATGAATACATTATATGACTTGCCTATTTCCCAATACATATCCTACTATTAAATAATTATAATATAATTAATAAATGGTTTCATATATTTATAATATTATAAATTTTTAAAAATTATTTTAATAAATAGATATCATTTAAGGTTTATAAGTTGAAAATAATCATATGTTGATTATTTTTAGATTTTTCTAAAAGTGAATACTTTTTATTGAATAATGATAAATTAAATTATGTTAAAAAATATAATTTATATTATTTTAAGAAATTAATTAAGTTTAACTGTTCTGGTTTGAATATGATTTTAATTTTAAAAAATACCCAATTTTGTAATCATAATAAAATTAATTTATGTGGAACCGGAATTATTTTGCATTTTGTTATAAGAATATTTCTATACCTAAAACACATTTGATTTAAAAAAAATTTATTTGTTTTTTGAATATATCACTAAATAATTATTCACTAATTATATAAAATAACTCTTTAAATGGATCATGTATTTTGAATCATGATTTTTAAAAATGTGTATTATGGTAAATTTTATTTTTGGTCATTGTGAATAGTTACCATTATAAATTATTTTGGATAACGGTAGAAGGGAAAAACACCAATAAAAATTTAATAGACAATGTTATGTATCACGAACCATCCCAAGTCAAACCTGAACTAGACAAATGAGCTGGTCTCTAATATTTCTCGAGAAGAATTCCCAATCCCCCTAGGATAGCAACAAGTGTCGGGAATCAAGAAATGCACCTGGGAACGATTTGAGCCAAAAAAAACCTAGATTAATATAAACAGATCCAAAATAAAAACATAGAAAGATTAGATATCTATGTCTCAAATTAATGAACCACATGTCCAGATATAAAGTACAACTAAAAATGATTCCAAACCGAAACCAAGACCCTGACACCAAAATCATCATGTGGCCTCTTGGTTACCTCCAACCATTAAACCAAAAGTGTTCCACAATGAGCACCAAACAAAAATATTATATAGAATTTGACATCAAAATGAAATGATAAAATAGGTCTAATCACCGAGATACTCAATAGGGATGCCATGAAAACAAAACAATCCAAGAGTTTCCTTTTTACAAAACAAACCGTTAGCACAAGTTTTAAATACAGTTATAAAATTATTATTATTACATTTTAAATAAAACAAAATTATTTTCCAATTTAAAAATCCAGCTCACAATACCAATCATTTCCAAAAACAGATGACATTTTATAACAAAATTCCTAAATAATGAAAGACAGGGTAGTGCTAAAACGAACCAAATGACCAAGCAGACAAAGAATATATCACAATGGAAAGTAAAGAATAAATATGATTAATAACCATGGAAGATCCTAAACATCTCTAGAGGACCCCTAGATATACTCAGTTTAGAACCACGTATTGGTGTATAGTGAAGCCCCTATGTCTATAACCAACTGGATTCTCTCACATCCTCACTAGTGGAAATCCCTCTTGGCCTGTCCACAACTCCAGGGGGGTTCCAAACCTTTTAATTGAGTCTAATAGGAATCCATCACTCGATTATCTAAAATATGTCAAGGAACCCATGGTAGTAATTTTAATATTGTGTAAGTATAAGTACCTCGCACGCATGAGTCATCTCATCACACATTCATACCCCAAACATAGAAACCAGCATAAGATAACCCCTTAGGGATATAACTTCTCAAAAGGTTCCCTATATTTATATACATTTTAATTTCATAAAATAAGATTAATAAAACATTTCATAAAAACGTTTAAGGCTTCCAATAGCACAAAAACATTTATCCAAAACATCTTTCAAACACTAATTTTAAATTTAATAAGATTAATGGTCACTTATGTTCCAAACACACATTCAAACACTTAAAAATTACCAAATAAACCATTAATGTTTTTCAACCCACAATAAAACATGTTTCTATACAAATGGAAAATCCTTAATGAACCATGGAAACCATTATTTCCAAAACACTTGATAAACACCTTAAAAAATCCATTTAAACCTTTTTTAGAAATAAAAAAAGTGGATCAACTGTATTTTAAAGCTGAAAACCATTTAAGAAATCATGTTTTAAAGAAAACGTTGTTTATTGAGTGCCAACTTTATTTTATTTCACATCCATGTATGTGCCTAGTGCACCCCTATATATTCCAACATCTAATAACACACCAAAATCCAATAAAGAACCTAATAACCATTATTGAAAACTCACCACTCATAAGGAAAAAAATACAACCACTTATGTTATTAAAATAACATAACAACCAACATTAATACAATAAAACCATTTTTAAATTCATTTTAACACTTTAAATATGCAACAAAATCACCAACCCATACACATGAAACCAATTTCACAAACAAAAAACTACCATCACCACTTATGAAATGTTGTTCATTTCATATAAATCCCTCAATTTCACTTTAGAAGAAGATTGGAATTTAAAATAAACACCCTAAGTGCATTAAACCTAATAATTTTACACAAATCAATATGGAAATATATATTCAACAAAATAAATCAACACAAAAACACCATTTACATCTATCAAAGACTATAATATAGGTGAAAATAAAATTTAATAAGTAATTGAATTCCTGAAAGGGCCAAAGGTTCATTCCGAAAAGGAAATTTTGGATTCACCTACCACCAATCAAGTGTGGATGGTGTACGACATCAATGAGAGGGAGAATAGGTCCTCTTGGATGACTTTTCATTCCCAAAATCAACTAAAACATCACCCACAACCAAAACATAGAGATTAGGGTTCATCCAAACAAGATCCAAGGAAAGAGAGAGCATATTAATGAGAGACATGGAAGAGGAGAAGAAAAAATCAAGAAGGGCCACTGACCTTTGGTTAGAAATCTACCCCAACTCACCCCAAATCAAAGAAGGAAGAATGGGGGAGGCACCTTTGGTCAATACCCAATAGGTATGGATTTATTGTTGTTTTGGAATCACCAAAATAATGTTTTTATATTAAAGGTTATTATGTTTATAATGGGTTTCACTATTTGGAAAACTTTTTTCAAACAGTGTGGACAGTGTGGTAAAACTGCTGAAATTTTGTAGGGTTAGGATTCATAGACTTGGCTGACCATTCTCAAATCATGCAGCACCAAAAATTGGAAAAAAATAACCAAATTACAACCCAAACACTAAGTAATCCCACCCAATTATCCTTGAGTTTTTTAAACACATTATCGATACACCAAGGGAACCACAAACTCTCTAACATGCCACTTTCTTCCCACAAAATTTACAATAAACATAAATATGCCAATTATAAAAAAAATATCACAATAAACCAACAACATTTATTGGACACCCAACCCCAACCATAACCAAAATATGTAACACTGTGAAATAAATAAAATGAAAAACTATCTAAGGTTGTGTTGTGAGAATTCTCTCCACCATAGAAAATTTATTCCCCTTGTAAGTCACCAATCCAAAATCCATTCGACATTCGAGTCCAGAACCAAAAAAACAATGAATGCTAAGAATACCCTGATGACCTCACACATTATAGGTCACACCCGACTGATTCAAGATGAAATTGAAGCTCAAGACTAAGGGAGAACATGATAGGGTTCTCCCCACTTAATAACTAACTAGCTTCAAAATATCAAAACCGTAACACACCACCCCTATGGGGAACCATGAGATCTTCCTACTAAGGTATGCCGAACATGTAGCATGAACAAAAAATCTTTACCACAAGGACCCAGATAGAGAACCGACAACGGAGAAACCTATAATATTGGGTGCCTAAATAGGAAAACCCCAACAAGATCTGACAACCATTCATACAAGGGTTTTGAACAACACTGTCATGGATAAAATACCATATTGAGGCTGGGAAACATAGCATTATGGGAAACCTTGAGAAGAAATCAACCCAAAACCTCTACCAATCCTAATCACTCTTATCACTAAATAAGAACCTCCAAAACCAAAACCAAACCAAGAGAAATCCTAACACACCCTAATAAAGGCATCCAATTCCAAAATCCACAGTCATTGAACTGAACTGTTCACATCATAATGAAACAAGTATATCACTCCCACACACTAGAATGCTTGACAAACCCCAACTGAGAAACAATACTAAGGTAACTTATGATGATACCAATACGAAAAAACATGGACTGTGTTGAGATCCTTCACACCCTCAGCAACCCGTAACTATGTGCGGGCTTCACCCCGAGACCTGAGGCTGGCACCTTGATGGCTGAATTATCTTATTTCTCACAGTCAGGCACAAGAATCCCCCAACCAACACTCCTTACATGAATAAAACTACTTTTATAACATTCTTAAATGGCCAGAATTGTAATGCCCCAACCCCAGTTACCAATATTTGGTGCATTAAGTTAATACATTTTCCTGATTATAAGGAATCAGGACCCAAAGGATTGATCTATTTAGTAGAATTGGAAAATATATGACATACATGAACGTTACATTACAATGTAAAATGAAAAACAATACAAACATTTTCTCCATTGAACACAATCATATCCCTGAGATTATCCCTGTAGGTCTGTCATAATATACATCTTCGCATCCTGGGTAAAATAAAAAATAGAAAGGGGTGAGCTCAAATGAGCAGTAAGGATAAAAATATAGTGTATACTTTCATAAATAAGAATAACCATTTATGGAAATGTATAAAACAAAAAAATGCCATTTAAACATAAAATTCAGTAAAATATGGAAAAGTTAAATCATATAACACAATTTATTTATTCACATGGATATTCTACTAGTCTAATAATCACATGTAATATCAATATCCAATTTCATATTTTTGAAATGTATAATGCTAGAATTCATAACCACATAGTCAAGGCCTTGTACCAAGACTAAAAATAAAATTTTGTCAAGGCATTGTGCAAAGACATTAGTTTGTCTCATGAGACCCACCGATGCATTGAGGAGCTATAGCGGGCTCCACTCATCACTTACTCTGTCCAATACATTCATTATATGAAAAGGTTTAAACATAATATATACATTCATATTAAAACTAGCCTAAAAAATGTAAATACATTATCCATAAACCATGAGTGGTATAAAAATAACACATCCACAGTAAAAAATATCACAAAACCTTCAATACAATATTGAAGATTTGTATCAAAATAAATCAACATCAAACAAGTTTAAAATTCATCAATGGATATTGACATAGATGAAAATGATTTCTAAATCTCGTTGGGAGAAATATCCCTTTCTCATGAAAACATTTATAATTCACACAATTTAGAAAGGAATACATTTAAATACATTTTTGAATCAATATTTTACATACCACTTTGATGCTTTTGAATGTAATCAACATTTTAAACACATTCATTTTCATATAATTAAATCTTTAAAAATGATTTTGAAAACATGGACATTAATGAGAATGATTTATGAAGAATAAATATTTAAAACATTTAAAATGATTTTGTAATAAAAGATTCCCCTAAATATAATCACTTTGAGTAATTTTTATGAAACATGGACATGGATAATAAATATTTCCCAATATAAACATTCCCATAATCAAACTCGAATAATAATGAGATTGAGAAATTAACCCTTACCTTGCACTTTCCTTTGGTCAAGGGAACGTTTAACATCCTGAATAATGACCATATTATGTTATTAAATTATACCATAACCATATTCATATTTATTATATCATAAATTATTCATTTATGACTTTATACTATCCATTTAATTATGATTTCCATGTAAAATTAATATTTTGGGTAATAATCACTTTCTTTCTCGTACGTGTTTTAACTTGTTATTATTGACCGTATCATTATGATCATGATATAAATACTTCAAAAATACTAAAATTGATTTATATATCAAATATATTTGGAATATAAATATTTATAATAGATATAAATTTGAAATGGAAGGCACTGTTTATGGAGACGGTAGGCCGTATGTACGCATAAATGTTGTTTTCGTTTTCATATCGTATAACACAGAAGTAAGAGAATAATATATTTGTAAGTACATACATACATATATATATATATATTTGTGTGTATATGTATATTCAGAAGAATTATTATATCATACATTAAATACTTATTAATAATATATATTTTTATAATCATCGTTAAATGGTGAACGTGGGAATGAATCTCATCGTGTCGTGGAGACGGTAATCCGTACGTACGCACAAGCGAAAATATCATTATATTGATTGTGAAATAATTCGTAATTTGATGTTATATAAAATATAAATAATCATTAACATGTAATATTTATTATTTACATCAGTTATACTCATTATTATACCCATTCAAATAATGAAGTGTTTGTAATAACAAACTACACCACGATGTGGAGACGGTAAGCCTTACGTATGCACGTATGGTGATTTTTGTCATTTATAGGATGGATACAATAAATAATATGGTATTAAAATATTTATTATAACATCACAGTATGTAGATGTTACTGGGGTTATTATTTTGGTATGGAAACAACAAAGAAAGAGGAAGTGGAAGAAGAAATGAACTTGAAAGGGGGTGGTGAAATTATTACCTATTCTTTAGTTGTTTCCTTTTGAGTTGATAAAAAGGGCTCATTAAGTTGTATTTATGATAAAATTATGGACTCCAGGTTTAGGTTATGATATTTTATAGGATATTTGGGTGGGGTTTGGCCGATATAAATGGATTTGGAGGTGAGATTTTGAGAGAAGAGGAGGTTCCATTTTATAAGAGGGGTGACGGTCAGTTTAGGTAAAAATTAAAATATTAATTTATTACACAATAATATTCAGTTTATAATAGATCCAAATGAATTTATTTTGATCCATAGGAGTTTATGAGTCAAAAAAATATCAACAAATAGGTTTTATACCTTTTTAGGTTATCATTTTAACCTTATCTTATATATTTAACTCTTAGTTAAATAGTTTAGCTTTTACTGTGTCTTCTTGTATTCTTACACTATAAGGTTAATAAACTTAATATAAAAATCCAAGATAACCTAAAGGGGTTCATTAATGTAATATATATTATTATTTAAGCCTTTTGACCAAAAATTATATTTTCTATAATATTATATCACAAAATAATATATTATTTGTTTAAAAAACTAATTTATGACAATTTTGACAATATTTGGTATTTTTTTGTGAATGTCATAACAAACTTATCACTTCAAAAAAAATCTAATCAACCCTAACAATTGATATTAACCTATAAAATTATAGTAATTCATAATAAGTTTAAATTTACATTTATTTGGATATTTATAATATCATTTATTTTAGTATTTCATTAATAAAGGTATTTACTATATAATGATTGTGTCATAAATAAATTAAACTGTTTAATGTCTAAAATTTATAAATAAAATACCATTATGTAGGAAATATTATTATATTTATAATTAATAGTTATAGTCAAATTTATATTATTCGTAACCCTATATAAAAAATAGTTTAGTTATTAAATTTTAAATTTAGCACTTTTAACTCTTCTTTAAATAAAATAATAATAAAAGACCTAATCTAATGCATGTCGGAATAATAGGATCATATTTTTTACCTAATGTTGTTTTTGGTAAAATTACACTTATCCAATAGAATTAGAACATTTTTTAGGGTAATTATAATATCAATTTTACCCTTAATTACCGTATTTACTTTTAACCGTGGTAAATAAAATCCATAAGTTATTATTCATCAAAAATTATTTTCATCTTATTAAACCACATGTTACGTACATATATCAAATTTGTCTCTCAGATTTTTTAAATTAAACTTACAGATATTGTAAAATAAAGTTTTATGCAAATTTGCAAATGCTCCAAAAGGAGGATAAAAAAATGTAAAAAGTTCAATAAAATTTTATACAACTAAGTTTATTATAAAATGACTTCAATAAATTACATTGAAATTATATAGGTATTATATCACTATTTTGAATTAAAATAAATTTAAATAAAATAATTAATTATTTAAATAAAAAGACGGTTTTAATTAATAACGTAGAGTTTTTTACTATTCATCAAAATTTGAATGTTTTCGGGAAAATACAAAAAATTTACCCTAATATAATTTAGATATTCCAAATTCAAAAATTAAGTCCATATTACAAAATTAAAAACATAGAGGTTGAATTTATTAATTTAAAATTTATTCTCTTTGTCAAAACCAAAAAAACATGTTTTTAAAAAAGTAAAAACTATCAAAATATTGTCATTTGTTTATGTCAAATTTAAATGTGAAATTACTTATAATGACCTGAATTGTATTGAATGATAAAAATATAATCTAATTATACATAAAAACCATTCATATTCATAATTTAACACTCTAAATAATTTCTATTAAAAAATTTGTTTTCAATTAAAACATATTATTTTTCACTATTAATCAAAATATGAAAGTTATCAGAAAAGTACCAAAATTTTTTCCAAACTATGATTTTATGTCTCGCTTATAAATAAAAAATTTATTTTGAAAAATTTAATATAAAAGTTTTAGGTATAGTATTTAAATAAATTCACCATTAGTAGGTGGTAAAATTACATTTTTGAAAAATAATTCCTTTATCTAAAAAATTGAATTTATTCTTATATTATGTCTAAGAAACACATAATATGAGTGTTATAATTATATAGAGTATATAAGGTTCAAAATTCAGTTAATACTATTCATAACTTCTTTTTGAATGGTTGTTTTGGTAAGTTGTGGTGCGTTCGAACTCGTTGTTGCATGTAGCACAAGCTATTGAGTTACTTTAATGAGATAACATAGTTTAAAATCTTGGGGTGTTACACGAATAGTCACCATGATAATGAAACCATAGAGGGATATGGAAAACTGGCTTTGAATTCCTGAACTTTCCACATTGGGGGCATGAAAAATAATATTCTGATAACATAGATATCATCACGGACGAGAAAGATTCTTCAAAAATAGGTTCCTCTTGAACACCCCACTCGCCAAATATAGAACCTCAAGAAATCTTATCACCACCAACTACACCTCAAACATCAACAAAAAAGAAACACTCTACCTCCACTAGTCCATAACCGGACCACCAAACAAACGCAAGACTACACATAATTTAACAAACTCATGATTTCCCAACCAACTGAAAACACACTCTACCTATTTAAATCACATTAGTTCTCTAACAGACCATTTCCACTCCAAAATACAAACAACAGCCAATAATATCTAGGAAATGGGCAGGAATCACTAGAAATATCAAAGACCTTTCTAGGTAGCATACTGTAAACATTATGAAAATCACATTAGAACCTAGCATCAATCCATACTCAATCAAATGAAACCACCAAAACCAAGGGAAGCTGGCTAACAAGCCAAACGTATAAAAAACTAATCCAAAAAAACCTTTCCAAAGTACAAAATTTATTTAAAATTCAAAATATACTTTTTCTAATGATGTATTCCAATTACCAAAAACCCAATTTCCATGAAAAACCATGTATCAAAATCACTTTTCCATTCAAAACCATTTAAGAAAAATCAATCCATGCCTAAAATTCTAAAACCACACCCATGGAATCCGATGAACCATCACATGTGGGTACACCCAATTCCTCTCACTTACTCCATGAATAAGGGCCCACATTCATTTTTTGTATACACCTCACAAATGTGACCCTTCATAAGAAACACCAAGGGTCAAAAATTTGTTATCCTTTTCAAGTCTAAACATACATCAATTGTATTTTTCAAACTGAAATACTCCCTTATTTAAACACCGCTTCACCAATTTCCCAAAAAAAATTGAATAAAACATTATCCATTTCAAAACTAAATTCAATTTAATGGTTTTTCCATTTCCAAAATTCATTTTCATTTTCAAAACATGCTCATAACAAATAAGGTCAAAATAAAACACAAACAGTAACGAACTACCAGAATATGGAACTGTTGTTTATTCCCATCCCAACAACACGGTGGTGTCCATGCCCCTTGTAAAGAATACATAAGAAGACTGTGTACTAAGAAATTGAACATTTCATGGTCCACCACTCGATGTGGGGCCAAAACATGACATCAGTCCACCTCCATTATCATTCCTCATCTTGATACAACCTAAGACAAGGACCCACTCCCGGAATTCCCCTAGTAACTATGGTCTCGTCACGAGTAGTGGTAATTTGGAACCGACCTATGACCAACCTCTTGAGCCCTGAAAACCCTAGTCTCCATGTACTAGACACCCCAAATAATAAGGACATTCCCTGATATCATTTTGTCTTGAACCATCCCATGTCGACCTCAAACCTGTCACCTGAGCTGGTCAGCGTCATGTCCCACGGGGTGATCCTAATCCCCCCGGGATTGCAAAAGGTTCTGATCATCAAAACATACTCATGGGATTAATTTGACCCAAAACAAAACTAGGATCTATATAAACATATCCAAAATTAAAACTTAGCAAAACAAATAGTTGAGTCTCAAATGAATAAAAAACATATCCTTCTTTAAAGTACAACGGAAAAGAATCCACAGTGAAAAAGAACCTCTTACCACGATCTCTATGTGACCTCTTGGTCATCTCTAAAGACTAAACCAATCATGTTTCATTAATACCACCTATTTTAAAGCCTACACAAAATCTGAATCTATGAACATAAATAATAAAATAGGTATGATCACTGAGATTCTTAGTAGGGATGCCAAGATAAAACAATGAATCCAAGAGTTTCCTTTTTTAAAACCAACCATTAGCATAAGTTTTAAATACGGTTATAAAACTGTGGTTTTCATAATTTATAAAAAATAACATTATTTTTCATTTTTAAAATTCATCACACAATACCAATCATTTCCAAAACTAGAATCTATTTTATAACAAAATTCCAAAATAATGAAAACTGAGGTGGTTCCAAAAAGAACCAAATAAACAAGTAGGCAGTGAATCTAGAACAGTAAAAGGTGAACAAGAAATATGATCAGTAACCATGGGTTATCCTAAACATCCTTAGAAGACCCTTTTATGTACTCGGTTTAGAACCACCTATCTTTTTATGGTGGAGCCCCTATGTCTATAACCAACTAGATTCCCTCACAGCCTCACTAGTGGAAAATCCCTCCTATTCTATCCACAAATCTAGGAGGGTACCAACCCGTCTAATCGGGGCTAATAAGTAACAGGCACTTGATCATGTAAAATAAGCCTAGGACCCTATGGTGGTAATAATAATTTTGTGTATGTAGGATTCCCTCACATGAGTGACACATCTCACCGCAATTTCCTACCCCAAACAATGCAACCAATATACGACAACCCCTAAGGGATATCATTTATAAAGTGGATCCCATATTTAAATAACTATGAATTTCATAAAACAAGGTGCCAAATGGGCTGCTATATCATATAAACATCAAAAAAACTTATAAACACGTTTAAGGGTTCTAATAGGCCACATTCATTTATCCAAATCATCTTGAAAACACCGCTTTTACATTTACAAATCTAAACATGAACTAAAGTTCAAAACACACATTCAAACAATTCAGAATTTCTAAATGGGAATTTACCCTTTTTTCATTCACACAAAAACATGTTTCAATAAAAATACTCAACCCTTAAATAACCCATTAAAACCATGTTATCCAAAACACTTGAGAACCACCTTATAAAATTACTTTTAAACCTTATTTAGAATTAACACAAGTGTATTAACATTATATTAATTATATAAACCATTTAAGAAATAATTTTTCAAACATAACACTGTAAATTAAGGTTCATCATCATTTGAGAGCACATCCATGTGTGCACCCAGTGCACACATGGGTGTGCCAACATCCAATGACACACCAAAATCCAATAAGGAACATGAAAAACATAATTGAAAAGTCATCACTCACATTTAAAAACAATTCAACCACTTATGTTTCTAAAATAAGATAATCATACCCATTAATATGATAAAAGTCCTTTCAAAGACATATTAACAATTTAATCATGCCACAATATCACCAAAACATTCACACAAAACTAATTTCACAAACAAGAAACTTTCAAAACCACTTATAGAAATATGAAAATTGAATATAAATCCCATAATTTCACTTTAGCAAAATAATAGCATTTAAGATAAACACCCTAGGTTATTTAAACCTTGGAAATTTACACAAATCACCAAAAAAATCTATTTTTAAAATAATTAATCATCACCAAATCATCATTTACATCTAGAAATAATTATAATAGAGGTGTGAATAAAATTTAAGAAGAAATTGAAAAAATTAAATTTCCAAAGGGTCCTTCAAGAAAAGGAAAAGTTGGATTCACATACCTCCAATCAAGAGTTGATGGAGTAAAACATCTAGGAGATAGATAATATAGCCGCTTGGATGAATCTGCATTCCCTAAATCAAGGGAAACATCACCCACACACAAAATATAGACATTAGGGATCAGAAAAATAAGAACCAAGGCATTAAAGAGCAATGAAATGTGAGATGGGGAAGAGGATAAGAAACAATTAAGAAGTACAACATACCTTTGGTTAGAAATCTACCCAAAATTTACCAAAATAAAGGTAGGGATAATGGGGATGTGCCTTTGGTCAATACCCAATAATTATGGATTCATTTTGGAGGTGAAATCACACAAACGTGGGATTTAGGATAAACTGGGTTTTTTGGCTAAAAGTTATTAAGCCCGTACTGAGATGTATGGTTTCACTGCATAGTTTTTAAAACCGTGTAAAAACTATATGGACAGTGATGGAAAAATCTGGAAACGTTGTTGGGTTAAGTTTCAAGGGTTGGGAAGACGATACTCAAATCCTGTGACCCCAGAAATTGACTAACAACCCCAAAATTACACACCAAACACTTGGTAGTCCCACTCAATGATCCTTGAATGTTTTAAACATAATATAGTGACACTTAGGGAATCAAAAACTCTCCATCATGCAACTTTATTCCCACAAAATTCTCAATAACCAATAATAGATCTAGAAGAATCAAATTACCACAAAAACACAAAAAATGTTATTGGTCAATAAACACAAACCTTAACCAAAATATCCATCATTGAGAAATGAATAAAATGAAGAAGTACTAGAGGTGGAGGTTTGAAAGTACCTTCCTAAAATGACATATAAATCATTATTAGATTAAGAAATTGAGAGGGTTGTAAATTAATCAGTAAAATTAAATTTTTAACATATAATTTTCCTTGAGTAATACACTTGTAATATATAATACTAAATAATTACTAAATCTATTAAAATATCCACCACTATAAAAGTAAACCTCATTTACTATCTCTAAAAAAAGTAATTTATGAAAAACAAATATTGAAGAACACTTTATCAACATCACTACCCATGTACTAGTGGTCATAGAATCACTAAAATAATAATTTTATAATGTGTAATTTTTATTATAAAGGATTTTATCCTTAGTACTTGTATAACACATAAATGAGAGTTTTATTTTATATATTTTTCATCCAGCTCCACCATTTAATTGAAAAATGTTTTTATATTTTAATATAGTCAACTTCTATAAACTAAAATTTTATTATGATGATTCCCCAAACCATTTTTACCTCCATTTAAATTATATGTAATTGCAATCATTTTATGGGCATATGCGTAGACTACTGTCTCATCATATTGAAATATTTCATTAATCACCCTCACTAGAATAATTTGGTTAAAATATTGAGTGATTGAATTTATAATTTCTTAATAAAAAATATTGTACTTATAGAAAGATAATATATAATCATTTTTCATTCAATATAATTCATTGGAACATTATAAAATCGCAAATTTGAATGTGTGGAATGCCACCAACATGTAGTGGTATGATTTATTATTCTTTTACTCATACACAAACATACATATAAATGGTTTCAATGAATAATTATGATTTTTTTATTATGATGAAGACCCTGTAAGTATAAAAATACACAATTTTTTATTGGAATCCATTAGAAAAATTCAAATACCACCCTTATACATATATGGTCTATCACCACCAAAAGTTGAGGAAATTTAGTTTTGATTTTTATATTTATTGGATAGTTATAAATGTATAATTTCTATATAAAAAATTATAACAATTTTTTAGATTCTATTGATGATGAATCCATGACCATATAAAATGAATGAGATCTATCGTATAAGAAAAGAATAACTGTTGGAATATTTAACAATAAAATATTTATTTTAGAAATAAATAATTATTAAAACAGTATGAATAAATAATTCATGTGTATTATTTAGGAATTTTAATTTAATTATACGACTAATATATATTTACCAAAACTCTATAATTATTTTATTCTATATTTGAGTATTTACTACAATGAAAATATAAGAGGTAAGGATTTGTTATAGAATACCGTTTTGATTAGGTATTGTTCGGGTATAAATTTGAAAGAAATAAAATTAGAAGTTATATTTATTTTATCAACATATTTTTTTCTTCTCTTATTCTTATTTAAGATGTTTACACCAATTCCTTTTATTTTTTCTCATTGATACTGAAAACTATATTCAAATTAATTTTAAGGTAAACTGACCATATTTTTGTGATGTCGATATTCCACCCCTATATAAATTCATTCTATATTGTTTAGAAAAATGAATTTACTATGCTCTAATTTCTGAATAAAGTCAATTTAAACTCCATTATTATTCTTTACAAATGTTTACAAATATTTTTGTTGTCATTTATAGATAGTGTATGTATTGAAATTTCTATTCATGTATGGATGACTCTTTTGTTTTTTCATTTAGTCCATTTTATATTATTGTTAAACGTGCACTACATTCTATCTAAGGTCTGAAGAGTATCTAGGTTTTGTTCCAAGCTTGGAGTTTGGAGAATGGAATAATTGGGTAGGCCACACAGTTACCAACTGGTTTGTAGAAACCGCTCTAGGTAACCATGCAGTGTCCCATAAGCTATATGGGACATGGATTTTATGAAATCATGCGGCCTTAGGTGCACTCCATAGTAGTATTTTTTGTTGAATTTGACATCTATTTTTTTAATGGTTATTTTACAGTTAGGGAAACTAAGTCCTTTTACCATGCAAGGACTTCCCTTGGATAGTAAAGAGAAAATTGTTTGTACAAGGTTTGGCAAAATAGTGTGGCCAATCTGTGAACCCCTTATTTTAATGTTGAAATGTCATTTTTTCCCATAAAGAATCCTTCAACCCTATTTTCATCTCGGGTCACCCATTTATAGAAAATGTATTCCCCTCATTCTATTGTAAGCCTTATCCTTTATCAATCATGAATCATTGACTTTTCTAACATCCTAATAAAAAATTATTATCTATTGAATGAGTTATATATCTAGAGGTACGATATGGATTCATATCCCTTCCTATATTCGATTTCCATTAGATTCATTGATCTATTTAGTTTAAATATATTTCACCATATTTTAAAGGAAATTGACTAATTTTTTATTTCTCTCAAACTATACGAAATAAAAACATGATATCAGATGTTTGTATCTTACTTGGAATGATGTAGGTAGTATAATTATTTCCCCTAAAATAACATTTGAATATAATTTATTCTATTGTATTTTGTGTCGGTCCCTCTATGAAAACCGTCTTAAATGTTATTTCTCACTTGTAGAACCTAATATATTACATTCATGTATCTTTCTGAATTAGATTATTCTTTTTTATAATCATGATTCTCAAAGTGGAACAGTTCTTATGGTGGTTCTCCTTGAATATATTTAATTAGTTAATTAATTGTTGTCTAATCAAACACCTCATTAATGTGAGTTTTAATCGAAAACAAAAAGTGTGTATTAAATTATAGTTTTAGATGATTCTATTTACCTCCTTGATATCTCTTATTTGATAAATCATCATATAAAACATTATGATCAATTAAAATAAAATAGAATAGATGATCATAATTATAATTCATGTTAACTTGATAGATTAACTAAATTATTTTTCTTCCTTGATAATTGTCTAGAAATAAATTTTTTTAATGATATGTTTATGTTCATGGCCCTATTTAGTCACCTTAAAGGGTATACGGCTTCCTTAGTCTCGTGGAATCCCTCTTGGGGTAAATAGAGTGATTAATTGGTTTGGACCTCCATGTTGATAAAAATTAAGGGTATAAATGCATTATGTGTTTGTTTGTTCCTTGAGAAATACACATGATTATTTTTGAACAATTCCATGTATGAGATGATGGGTTATTTAGCATATATACACATGGAGTGATTCATGATTTATCTTGGGTTGGCTCACCATGTTTGTTACATACCATAATATGAATGATCTAAATTAGTCAGGGAGAAGCCATAGAAAAGATAGGTTTACATATTGTTACACAATTCCACATGTGTGAAAAAACCTATTAGTGATAAACCAGGGATAGGCTCTAAGTGGTTAGGTTTTACTTATCACCAAGATTTATACTTATAATTCCATCTATAGATTTCATGGACAGACTCCTTCGGTATTATATAGTTGTTACACACCTAGTGTGATAGTTTGGTTGGATTATATTGTTCACTATGGGAGATCCTATGATACCATTTAAAAAAATTAAACATTCTTCAATATTAAAATGAAATGATTGCTTAAATATTAATATCATATTTACATAGTTGTGACCAAGGTATGAGACCACATATCTAAACAACGGGTCTAGTATCGGTCCTTTCATATTGTTTACTATCTTATATAACCTATTTAAACATCACATATCTTTTGTGCGTATTGAATTTTTTTTGGGAAATTTTAGATTATGATGAAACAGGTGTAGTCATCCAGGTGTCCCTTACAAAAAAAAACTTGAATTTATTATTTTCTTTCATTTATTTATTTCAAAACATCCTTAATTACACACTATATTTCAAAATATAGACAAAATTAATTATACATTTTAAATCATTGGTTATAGCTTACTGGGTGTATATCACACCATGTTTGTTCACCCATTGCACTATAGGTACCCAGGCAGATATTATAGTTCACTTTACCATGCTATATTTCTTTCACTGTGTGTTGTACATGAGAGAATTGGATCCCATGACTAAGCTAGTACACAAGATACTCATCTAGTTCTCCATTTGGTAATTTATTTTATTTTTTTAATTTTATAAAATATTTTAATTATCTCCATGTGTCTCATGTTTATATTTTTTATATTCTCTTCTAAATTGATACATTTTGTATAATTAGAATTGGCCACTCTATCTAGTTATATTATTTATATTTTGATGATTTTTCATTTCCTTATTACTAATTTCTCTTTTGTTTGTTATTTATTTTTGGATATCCCATTATTCTACTCTGATCAGGAGGGTATATTCCCCCAACCATATCATCCTTAGACCCTCACTACTATTCGGCCATCTCAGGCATATAGGGAGGAGCACATAATGCCATGTGCTGATTGGTCGAGATGTTCGTTTGTTTTTCAATCAAGATAAAATGTTACAAAGTGGTATCATATCTCACTTTTAAATTATATTTATTTTTTGGTCTATTACACATGAAACCATGAACATGTAATTTTATGATAAATATCCATTCTTGGGATTAATTATATGATATACAGGGAAAATTCCAAGTATCCAGGGATGGGACAATAGTTTGTGATGTTAGTTATTAAAGTGGATTATGATTTCACATTCAGAGATTGGGGTATGTTCGAATACTTATTTCATTATTATAATTTGAATTTCCCCTTTTACTATAATATAAAGTAGGAAGAATTTCATGCATCATTATAAGCATATAAATATTTAAATTCAATGGAAATCGGATTCAATGTATACCGTATTTCTAGGTAATTAGAAATTTGATGTGGGTTGTTCACGTTTTTTAGCATAAAAGTATTGTGACATGTTTGAAATATAAATAACATTTTTATTTTTCACATTTATTTATTTCATTAACATCCTTTTGTAATTTAAATCAGCCTTATTTTTTTGCATC
This sequence comes from Viscum album, assembly GCA_963277665.1. NCBI lineage: Eukaryota > Viridiplantae > Streptophyta > Magnoliopsida > Santalales > Viscaceae > Viscum > Viscum album. The sequence continues at coordinate 1,310,190,342 of OY728126.1, read as the reverse complement.
CCATGTTTTTTTGTTCCATGTATTCAAAGTTTCATTGGGTGATTATATTACATGCATGTGATTATTTTACATGTCTAGTTCCCTTCCATGTTTAGGTGAAAATTGAGTTCTATATTATTCAAATATATAGGATTTTATTCTTGTTTATTGTGGGATGATATATTATTTTTGTGATTAAATAGGTGTTAATTTTCAAATTATATTGTGTATAAGGGTATATAAATCTTAATGTGATAACCCATAAAAGAGAACCATTGGATATTCACTTTATATTCAAATTTTCCACTGAATAAATTTTAAGGATATTGAATCTTATTTAAAATCCTAGATAAAAAGTTTTTATATTATAATGAAGATTCATACAATTTGTAAAGTGAATGGAGATTTTATAAATTGAGTAGTGGTTACTCATATAACTAACCTAACTTCTATGAGACTTAGATATTTGGAAAATAAAATAACTATAAATGTTGATCCATTTTGACATTCTATTTTTTGGTTTCCTTATTAAGGCTTGTACCCCTATTTCATGGGATCAATGACCTATATGGGTAATTTTTATAAACACACAACATGACTCAAGTTGTTCAATTGTGGAATGTTTATTATGAAATTAACTGATAAGGGTGATATAAATAATTATTGTTTAAATTTTTTGGTTTTCTATTAATTGAATCCATAATGGATAAATGGGACCCTCATAGGCCACCTTTTATTCGGGTATTCTATAGTTCTTAACCCCATCGAGGTGGGATAATGTTATGTGTTTAGGTAGAGTAAATATGCATGTCGCCGACTATCCGGGATTCAATGTAAATGTAATGTGGTATCCTCTTTCAGTAATAACTCTTTAATTTATATATGACGTTTTTTATTCTTTAAACTGTATTTTTAAGAGGCATTGGGTAATTAAAATTTCAAATACAACCTAAAGGGTGTTTTCTTCTAGATATTACAGTTTAGAATTTCCTTAACTAATCCAATTGTAAGATATTTAAAATTAATTAATGGTCCTTAAATTCAGATTATGTGAAAAATAGAATAATTATAATGATATTAAAATAAATTATAATGTTTAGAAGAAATTTAATATAACACTAATGTTCATATTATTATCCTTAATCTTCTTTTTCTTTACCCTCTTATTCTTCTTCAGTGATGAAAGACTAATGATATAATCATCCTATTAAAAATTCATAAGGGATAATATTACTAAATTAAATTACATTTGTGTTTTCCATAATATATATGAATTCATAGGTCCTATAAACATATTCATAGTATCATAGATGATCCATTTTTCTCATTATATCTCAATATTATATGATTTGACACATGTGGTACTCACCGATTTTTTAAATCATGCAAAAAACCATTTCAGTTCAGTGGGAATCATAAGTGGATGGATCTATTATTCATTGAATTCCAGTCATCTCTAATGTAGTGTGGCCTGGATAATAGGAAAAATGTTGACTCATCCAATTTGCTGGGGTGATTTTCAATTATGGGTTTGGTTTTTTGAAACACTGGTATGTTATATTGGCCTTTATGCATAATGTTATAGAAAGTGTGGGTGTATCCTTAAAGGATTTTTTCTGTATATATAATCATGACCTTGATCTAGTGTGCCTTTAAGTGGTTGGTTTCCTTCTCACATTTGGTTTTATTCATGAAAAATCATGTTTTACACCTTTACAAATTGCCATTATTGGTCAATAGAAAGTTTTTTGTCGAGTGAGATAAATATATAAGATACTCTTATGGTAGGAATAATTTCATAAATCTGGTTAAATTTTAAGTTCTAAATATAAGTATAAAAATAGAGGGGACTATTACGATACTTTTAATATTCTTTCTAAATTCCCTTATGGCTTGTCAGTCTTGAACTATGTAACTACTATGTGGTTTAACGATAATGAGAGGGTGTATGTCAGTGTTATATTATAAATACATCATGGTCCACGAATAAAAATTGTGGAATACACTTGAGTGGTCACAGGATTCCTTACGTGATATAGTAATTGTTATTGGGTAATGGTGTTGTTTCTTTTGGTGAAATGAAACCCTTTTAGAAGAAGTTGACCGGTAGTTGTTCAAATCCTCATCTATCTAGTAGTTGGTTATGAGAGGTTAGAAACCATGCCAGACACCTCTCCCTCAGTGTAATGGGAGTGTGCCAAATATATTTTGGAATACTTTGAACCGTATTGGTGTACCCTTGCTTTCAGATGATCATGTCCCCTATATTCACATTATCTAGGTACACTGACCATAAGTTATATGACACATTAAGTTTTGATATCTGATTATATCATTAATAGTTATCTATAATAGTTTTGATCTATATTTGCGTATGTTAACAAAGAATGGTTAATCTTAAGTGATACTAGTGTAAATAAGTATGAAAAACACGTACTGACTCACAAACACAAATAATTTTTAAAACATGATCACTAGAAAAATGATGCATTGGGAAAAGTCAGTGATCTTATAATGTGGATGATCATATTGGTTCCAAAGTCTCTATTATTAGAACCATTTAATGATTTCCTTATATGATCTCCAAATACTCGTTTTTATGATTATGAGTTTACCCACACTTTAGAAATGCTCATATGATATATTTATATACTGATGAACTATGTAAATCAAATCATGTGTATATACTTGTTCTTATTGAGGAACTAAAGAATAATTTAATGTCCATCATGAAACATCACTAGGAGTTATAAAAACATTATTTTATATTCTTAAGGATATTGTGGAACTCCTTAGAGGAATCCATCATTTATTGAGATGGAATACTCTCACCTTCTAAATCGATAATTTTTAGAGTTTTGAGCCAGAGGTCGGATAAATGTTTTTCTTATATCTTGTACAATATGGCCTATGAAGATCCATTTTTTAGCATGATGTAAAGTGGAAATAGGTATAGAATGTTTTGGTCATGGGTTTTCCTAAAAATGTGACTCGAACTAGCTAAGTGTAGTTGGTGGGGAATAGACCATTTGAATAATTAAAAATTAACCCAAGAAGATCGTTAGTAAAATATTTCATGATATGTATGGATTTATTATGGTGTATGTACCATGGCCTAAAATTTACTCCTTTTTAATGTTAAAACCTATTTTAGGCACCATGATCATCATGACCATTAATGAACTCCTGACAGTATTAGGACTCTAGATAAACATGCCTAATAATCACTATTTCATTGTTTCATTCAATAAAAAGAGTTGGATTGAGTGTTGTGGGATTAATTGTAGTACACTTATGTAATTAATGGAGGAAAATAGGGAGAATAGAAAAAAAACATAACAATTTGAATGATACATCAATACCCTTGTAGGTTTTGTGATGTTTTCATTATTCCCCGATAATTAAAGGGTGTGAGAAGTTCTAAGTATGGGAGGTTGTAATGACACATGTTTTAATAAAGGTGGATCTCTCATTATTTTATTATTACTCCATTGTTTAATTTTGTAAACATGAAATACTTCCTAATGAAGGTTCCATGATAATTTGAGGGTCCTTCGGCACTTGGAGTTTTGAATAATGGGAAAATAGTGTAGGATGCACGGTTACTATAAGATTTGTTAAAGTGATAAGAGGAGCACATAAAGAGTCCCAATGAGAAATATTGGTCCACACAATGTTTCTATAACCATGAAACCCTATGGTGTATTCCCATGTAGTCTATCTACAGTTTTTTATATTGGCTTTTTTCATTGTTTTCTCACTGTTAGGGAAAATATGTCCCAAAATTTTCTGGGTCGTCACATTGATAGTAAGGTGATCGTGGTTAATGTATGGGATTTCTAAAAGGTGTGTCGAAACTATACACCCCCTATTTTGTGGTAGAAAAGATATTTTTCCCAAAAGGAATTCTTTAAACCTTTTTTCTTTTATCCTATACCATTTTCAGCTAATGGATTCCTCCACATTCTTCGACAATCATTCTCATACAAATTTCTATAATATTGTATTACTCTCTTATCTAGTCACTAAATTACGTTATGTTTAAGGAACTATATAGTTAAATGTATAATATGTATTCCACACCCTTCTTATATAATTTTTTTTTATATTTGTTTTAATTTTAATAACCATGTGCTTTTCCTCTATTTGTGTGATGGTTTTTCATAGCATCAATTTATCATGAACTGGACCAAATAAAAGCTTCATATTGTATGTGTGGATCATTATTGGAATGATGTAGTTGCTATAAATATCTCCCTAAAGCACCACATTTTTATAATTTATGTTGTTAAGCAACACATATATTATTTCTTTTTGATAGCTCTTCAATGTTATTTTGACTTGTAAAAAAAACAACCTAGATTATAGTTTCCTCCTAAAATATTTTTTCCATGTAGATAATCATGAGTATTAATGTGGAAGTCATATAAAGGTGATGTTCCATGAATAAATTTAATTTATTTATTTATGTACTTTAATAAATCATTCATTGAGGTGCACTATATAATATTACCTAACATGTGGATTAAATTATAATTTGGAAAGATCTGATAACCCATTCTGTTATCTCATAATAGATACATAATCATATAAAATATTATGGTCAATTAAAATTTTAAAAACCTACTACTTTTTGAAATTTTAATGACTAATGGGTTTTCAATTTCTCTATGTTAGAAGAAAAATTATTAACTATTGAATTAGTTTTTTTCACTTCGAGGGATACATATGTTATTTTTGACAAAATTACATGGAAGATATCATGAGTTATTAGGGTTATATATTTCTAGAATGATTCATGATATGTCTTGTTTAGACTCATTATGCATGTAACTTACCTTTATATGAGTGATCCATGTTCCCAAGGGAGAACCAATGGATAGGCTGGGTTAGAATATGGTTACACCTTTTCACGAGTGAGATTCAGACCCCTTTTTGAGATTCATGAGAAAGCATTCGTGGGATCATGCATTGCATTATGCTGAGAGTGATACATTTAATTCTATTTATAGATTCCATGGATTAAAGACTTTCATGTTGGATAAATTTTACTCTCCTATTTTAATAATTTGTTTCCATTATATGATTCCCCTTTTATAGGGCCCAGATTCCATTTAATTAAAATAAATATGTTATCATAATAATATCAAATGATTAATTATATATTAAGATTATTTTGAAATAGTTTTTTAACATTAATGATACCTCTAGGATGAATAACATGCCATGGCCTGGTCCTTTTATGCTTCTCACTATATTATTTAACCCATTATTTTATAAAATAAATTTTTAACAAGTTGGTCCTTGTTTATGGACCTTCTGTCTAAGGCTGAATGAGGTATATTCTTTCAAGTTTCTCTTAAGAAACTAATAAAATCTTTTTATTTTCATTTAATTCTTTAAAACTGACATCCCTTATGTGCACAGTAAATTCATTTATATAAATATACTATTTTGAGAGTTATATTCAATTGGTGGTGGATTATTGAGTATATATAACACCCTATTTGGGCTTTCATTTCACAAGGGTAGCCAAATATGATCGTAAAGTTAGCAAGTCCATGTTATTTTTCTGGGGCTATGTGCTTTAAATGGGAGATTAAGATCATAGGATTGAAGTAGTACTCATAATGGTCATGGAATTCTTCCTCATGGAATTTGTTCTATATTTTATTTAATTTTTGTAATTTACTATACTAAATGTTGTGTGTATCCTATTTGTGATTTTTATCATCTGGTAGAGAAGTAATAATTGTATTATATTTGGAATTGAACACTCAATATGATTATTATATATCTCTTTTAAGGATTTTTTATTTCATTATTTTTTATGACACCATTGACATTTATTTACTTTCTTATATATTGATGTTATACTTTGACCATTATGCTATAGTATCTCCGCCGTACCTCTGTGTGACCCTTGATTCAAATAGGATTCCTCTATTGTATTGGTAGGAACACTTGATCAATTTTGAGACCTTTTTAGCTATCATTTTAATGGTCATTTGGACTGGGAAGTTACAATTTACTTTTGAATCATTAAAAATATTTTGAAATGAATATATGCTTCAAATTTCCCATAATAAATGTTTCATCATGATATTAAAACTATTATTTTCTTTCACTGTTCATTGAAAAGTATCAATGTTCATTCTAAGAAAATTTATAATATTGAATTTATTTAATATATTTTTATTAATTTATGAAATTAAATTTTTATTTTTATCATGTTTTGATAGCATGAATCGAATGTTAGGTAAATCTGATTTTCCTCAATGTCAATATCTTTTTATGATTTCATGTATTTTTTAAGATATACTATAACAATATAGTATGGTTTAATTTACTGTATGGATTATGATCGTGTTTTTATATTCATTAACAATGAAAAATATTACCATTTCTAATATAAGACGTAATAATAGAAAAGATTATGTTTTTTATATATTGAATTTTTTTCCATTTTTTTATATGATGAATTCATTAAACATATTAAATTTTTTGAAGGGATTATTATAGACCCTAGATTAATTTATTGGTCTCATTATAAATATTAGTTTTGATATTTGGAGTACACCATACAAATTTATATAAGATATGTTAACTTGAAGCCATGATGTTAAGATTCTGATGTATTGCATTATATATTATATAATTTTGAAAAAAATATATGTTTTTAATGTTGTTATTTATGTTTTTATGTCAACCTAATATATAGTCCCCTATCATGAAATTAGTTTTATAGTCTCTTTGATTATGAAATATATTTTCCATATTATAAATATAATGTTTATTTAATGATTTCTTTTACTCTAGGGTTTTCATTGATAAGAATCTAATCTCACCCTTCATTTGGTTTTAAATCATTCATGACACCAAAAAATGAATTATAAATGATTTCATGGATATATTTGAAGAGAAAATAAATTTATAACTATAATTTTATGTATTATTTCATCTTATCAAATTTATTGTGAGAATCATATTTGTATCTAGTATCTCAGAAATATTAAGCTAATTTATCCTTCCTAATGAAAAATCATATATCTTATGTCTATTTAGTAGTATATTGGCCTTCTCTATGATACTGGAGTTAGATTTTTACTATTGGTATCATTTGATATTTATTAAAATCCTTGGGATCTAGATTTGATGAAACATAGATTAGAGATCACAATCATTTGACTGGCTCTAGGGATAATTTTATTTTTATGAAAAGATTATAATGTTTTTTTAAGGTGGTCGATGTGTGGTTTCATAATAATGATATCATTGTCTAGAAATTGGACTATTGATATGGTCTTTTAAAAAATTTACTCAATGGTAAACACTATAAAAAAATATTATTGGGTATCATCATAAAAATAAATGACCTACATTAACTAGTCCTAAGACTACACACTTTTATATACACTCATTGGGGATATGATTTTTTTGGTTTGCATTGAATTTATAAACTATTGTGATTTATTTGATAATATTGTAATGATTTTAATATTTTCCCAAATTTAAAAGGATCGTGATTTTAGGATATGTTATGCATAATTTCGAATTTTATTCTAAGTGTTACAGAAGGTTTTGAATTATACACTATCATATAAAATTAATACGGTTATGGTCAAAATCAATAATCCAATTGTTTAGAAGTGGATACTACTATATCGAAGAGAAACCATATCAATGAACATAATATATTTAGGTATTTCCAAACAAGAAATAAAAAATAAGCTAGAGGTGTAGAATAAAAAGTATAACTATTTTGGGGAAGATGTATTTTCTTATGGCCAAACAAATTCTATTTTATAGCATTTGGTTGATTGTGAAAATGTTGTAAATAAGTTGGTCCTCATTTAATGACATCAGATTCCATCATTATATGGGAATACTATTACATATGTAGATGAGATATAGAACATGTCCGTGGAGAAGATATTTATTTATTTGGTATATTGTTAACTATATAATTGTATCATGAAAGTATATTATCATAAGAGATAGAGTAATTAATGAATTCCCTTGATATGGATAAATAGGTTGTTGGAGGAAATTCATATTATGTATTAAATGAATTTCAAGGTGTTATTCTATGAAATATTCATAAGAAAAGATCTAACTTAGTTTGGAAATTTCTCAATATAAGGGAAAAGTATAAACAAAAAGTTTCTATATATAAAGCTAACATTTCAATGTGATCAATCCCTACTTGGAATTATGCACACAATTCGGGAAGTTAGAATAATCTCAGTCATGATGGGTTAAAACCTAGCCATTTAAGGGAGTTACTCTATAATAATTTTTAGTATTTTAGGTTACAGTATCAAGTTTAATCAATTTTAAAAAATATTTCTCTATGTTTTGTAAATTCCAAGTAATAAATTAAATTAATTGAGTGGATTAGAACTGTAAGAAAAATAAATATATAAAAAGTAATAATGGAGGGGTTGAATATCATTATTTTAATTATTCTACAAATAAACACAATGGAACATGATTCAAGGGAATGTGATATTTCTTATAGTGTGTAATGAAATTCGATTAGGCTCATTATTTAAATGGAAATATTGAAGCTCACAATGTCAAATGCATCCAAAAACGAATATGGGTAACATTTAAAACTAATGTTTCAATAATCAAGTAAATTTTGATTAGAAAATATTAATATACGAAGGATAATATTATGGGATCACTACCTCTAAGGATTCATTTAATATTCATGAGGTGGAAAATAATTTTATCGTTGTTCATATTTTTTAACACATTTTTCTATTTTGGCTCACCATACTATTTTATTCTTCTATATTTTACAAGAAAAATAAATATTTTCTAATAACATTAGAATAAAATTGTTAATAAATAATCAATTGGGAAAAAAATTAAAAATAATTATATTTTATTCATTCCCTATTATTATTAATAGGAATTTTTCTTTAAAAATGGTTGTTATATATAGGGATGGTATTGATATAATAATTTTTAAATAATGGAATTCAAATTATAATATAATTATATATTTGTTAGAGAATTAAATTGTGATTTCTTAAGGAGATGTGGAATGCCATGTATCTATAGGGGATGAATCTTTGATATTTTTATTCATGTATCTACTATCATTAGCTCCACTTAATGAAATTCATAAATAACAAGAGTATATACAACAAATAAATGTTATATTTTTTCCCTACAATAAATTATACTACTATTACAATGGAATAAAATAATTTTTATTCTAATGAAATTAATAAACATCCACATGAATGTGCAGTTCTTTTTTCTATTGATCTCACCCACGATACAAACCTACTATCAATTATTCACTAAATGAAACCCATAAATAGTGATTAGAACTAAAAAAATAATAGAGCTATTTGGAAATAGATTTATATTCACATTGTGCATTCCCATGGGAATCCCCAATTATATTAGTTAAGAATATTAATGGGAATATTAGTTTTGTCATAGATTTTGGGGATGTAAAGGCTATTACTAAAAATAAAAAGCAACATTTTACCCACATAGGGGTGAATTTCTATTAGAATTAAAGAGGTAATTTTTTTGAAAATATTGATCATAATTCTGGGTATCATTAATTGTGAGTAAATAGTGATTAAATTATAAAATAGACATTTCATATTATGTATAGAGAGTTTTAATTGATAGTAAATCAATTAGTTTTGACTAAATTTATCAATACAGATTGGTATCTGATGAGTTATTTTTTGATGAATTATATTGAAAATTCAATTCTGGTATTTGATGATTATATATTATTATAATATAAATTATTTTACAATCATGTAATTAATTTTAAAATCATTCATCAGGATAATTGAGAGAAACTATTACAATTAAAATTTAGAAAATATTAATTCTTATAAAAAGTCACTTTTCATGGATATAATGTCTCGATGGATTTTATGTCATTGTATATATCAATTAAAATTTTATTTATTTCATATCCACAACAATTAAATATAAAAAATGGCCATATATTTGTTGTATTTTTATTTTACTTGAAAAAATTATTTTTTAAATAGGTCACCCACTAACTATGACGACATGTAAGGGGGTCATGTTTAAATGTTATGAATAATGTAAGGAATATTTCAAAAAAATGGGATATTCGTACATTCACTGATATTGAATTTAAAATTCATAAGGGAAATTTTTATGATATATATTAGTGATTATTTTTTATTATATAGACGGTTATATGTTTTTCCATTTCATAAAGAAATTTAAAAATATATAATTAGATTTATCCATCTCGAAATATTGATTTGGTCGCCATAAAATTTTCATTGATGATATGAAGGAATACGATTTAGGATAAATGATTTAGAAAAAATAGGGACCCAAAATTTTTGAAATAAATATTTCTATTGAATGTTCTCAGCATGAGTTAATGAAAATGTTTTGAACTACACATGGGCTATGATTTCTTAATATATTATCACACTAGTATGAAAAATATGGTCGATAATGTATTGAGTATGATGGATCCTTGAATATCTACTAAAATTATTAATTTAATAAAATTCATGTATTCATGGATCTGGTAACATTAGATTTAATAATAAAGGATGGTATAATATCATATCTTTTCGAAATGATTTAAAATAATCACTTTTTTGGGAAGTTAATATGTTCCATGCATGGTTATAATAGATTTCAATATATAATCAGTGTCGAGAATGATGATAAATGTTGACCCAATATTAAAATATTGATATTACATTATTTTAAATGAATATTAAGCACATTACAAAAAATATATATGTCAGAGTAAAGGAATAGTTTGGTGTATTTGGACAGTTGAAACATAATATATTTTATTGTTGAATAATCTATCAGGATTCCCAAAATGATATTCCCCTATAGTTCTTTTACATAAATGAATTTCACAATCTAGAAGAATAAAACATTTGAATGTGGTGGGCTTAGATGCTCAGTATGGGTAAACAGAAGAGATATATAATTATAACATGAGCATAACTATATGAGAACCTGATAATAACATTGGACTATCGTACCCTATATATCAAATACCACATACATGATTATAGCCTAATTATTCAAAGTTCATAGGACATGGCTCCCAATGGAATCAAGATCTTAATCTATATTAGACACATGATATATAAATTGTTTCCCAATTAATTGGAGGCAGATATCAGTCAAACCAATCTCATAATGAAAGCCTACACATGTGTGCCACATGATCATAGAAAATAATATTATAACCCCTGAATTTAAATGGTTATAAAAAATATGTAATCATATTATAACCTATGGAAAATATTAATGTTCCATAATCATTTCATCAAATCATAACACATTAGAATAATATGGTTTCATAAATATATAATCCATGAAAAATAAATGAGTTTTAAAAATATATAACTTGTGAAACTGTAATAGGATTCATAAACATATAACCTCTGAATGTGAAGTGAGATTCATAAACATATATATCGTGAGAGATAAATGGGTTTCATGAAAATAATTCAAACAAAACATAATCAATTTAGAGAAATAATATGAATTGAAACATTGGATTATTTCCCTTTAAAGTCATGATTAACCCCAGCATATATCCTCAAAAATAAAAAAATAAATTTAAAACAAATTTTAAAAATATTTCAATTATAAACTATCATTTATTTTTTATAAAATAAATTTTAAAACAAACAACATTAGGAAAACCATTTACACCAAAAATATACTTTAAAATTTTAAATTATTATAGAAATTTTTTTGATAACATTTATTGTGTAGAATTTTAAAATAATATTAATAAAATTTTAAAATAAAATTCATTCATATTATATAAAATAAGAATTGAAAAAATTCATTGAAAACAAGTAAAGATATACTAATAAAAATTAAAACTATTTCCATATAAGACTAATAAATAAGTCGTCAAAACATTTTGAAATTATTTTTCTATAAAAAGATATAAAAAATTAGATAAAATTTTTCATTAAATAATTATTAAATATCCATGAAATAATTTGGAAATCCTTTTCAATTAGAAACATATAAATCGATTTTGAAAAAAAAATTATGCAAAATTGCTTCTTTGAAATTTTTTTTGATAACAAATAAAAAAACTAGAAAGTGATTAGAACCCATTTTTAATAAAATAACATTTAACATAGATAAATAAATATTGAAAATGTTACGAGAATATTTTTCATTATAGATATCCTGATAACATATAGAAATTTGTAGAAACAATTTTAGAAAAATTTTAAATAGAATAAATTTTTAAAACATTTTTTGGAAACATGGTATTAAAGATTGCAGATTTCTGACAGATGCGAGAGATAAAGTAATTTTTTTCAAAAAACCCATTATTAATTATCATGATCACCAATGTATTAAAAAATGTGACCAATACATGATGATATCATTAATTTCAATATTATAACTAAATTAATTGTGGATCCTGACATTTTGACCATATTATTTCATTAATGTAAGTATAATCAATAAGAATCATTATAAATAATTAGATTGTAGCAATAAACTATAACCATTTTAGAAAAAATAACTCTTAATACACAATAGAGTAAAACATTAAATGAAGCTTAAAATATCGTGAAAGAAAGATATTCCTAGTATAAAATGTAATATGGTACTATATAAAGCCAATATAAATTATAGATTCATAACATGGCATGTACTAATGGAAGAAATATGAGAAAAAATCACATTACCAATTTCGTGACATTTGTACAGTAAAACCCATAAAATAAATATCATATAATTGATATTTAAAGATAGATAAATTTTAGTTTATTAATCATTAAATAAATCCATGGTCAGTATACACACCATAGAGAATAAAATTGACGTGATCATGTCTTGTTTCTCATAAAAATAGCGAGACAAGAAAACACTTACATTTAGTGCTTACTTTATTCATACAGGTTGAAACCTGGGGTATAATAAATGTGATTTATTATAAGTCTAAAAAATAATGGCATTTTTATATATAATATGATATATGATTTTATAATTAATTTATATTATCCATTTATTAGATATTATATATATTCATTATATAAATTTTTATAAAAATCTTGTGAGGATAAAATTATTAAATGAAATACCACATTCCTGCATACGGTTGGTCATATGAATACATGAACACTATTTTTTTCATATTGTCTAATTTAATGAAAATAAGTAAATGAAAGATATGTGTGTATATATAATATCATTATAATTATTTTTCATTATTTATATTATAATTTCACAAAAACCATCCTTAATACAATTCATGTAGAGGGTGAACGTTTCATAATGCTTTGATGAGGCTATAGTCCATACATCCATAAAAGTAGTTATCATATTTAAAAAAAAATTAAATCATTAAGGTATGTGTTATATAATATTTATAAATTAATAATGAAAATAAAAATATCTTATATGTCATATAAAATAGATTTTACAAAAAGAATCCCTAACTATGAGATGTGGTAATGGAAAAAATGAACAACATCATTCCATGGGGTGGTAGTTCTCCATACATAATATTGGTATGTTTGTTACCCATTAGATAACATTATGTGAATTTTTAGGTATAAAACTTTAAAGTAAAACATTTAATTATATTATATATTATGATTATATTATACATTCATGGAATAATAGCATTTTAAGGGGTGGGGAATGAATATAAAACGATGGAGCTTAATGACAGATTTTACCACTTCATTTGGTAACTCCTTTTATTTTGTACAAAATGGATTCCTATGATAGATTCATTAACAAATTTAATATCTTAGGATATATATAGGAATATTTTGAAGATTATTTTTCAGATTTTTTCCACGAAAATTCCTTGAGATTTATGAATAAGTGGGATGTGTGATTTATAGTGGAGGAAGAGCGTCATTATAGTAAATTTTTAAAAGGGGAATTAGAAAGAAATTTTCCCATTTCATGTGGTATAAATAATTTTAACATTAATATACCTATGATTATTAGGTCAATATATGAAAATATAAAAGATTTGGATATGTTTTTCAGTTATTTGGGATCATAAGATTAAAGTTTATGCCTTTTTGAAAATAATTTTTCTCTAAATTTTTGTAATTAATTTTAATCACATTTTTCATTATATTTGGTCAAAGGAAATGTTTACATTATTAGAATGTATAAATTATTACTATTTCAAATATTTAATCTATTTTTTAAATTATATTTCTATAATTGGTATGAATTAATTTAAATTTTATCTCACTGCTGTGATGAAAAGGCGTGTTTTTAAAATAAAAATGTTCAAAAGTATGAAATAATTTTAAATATAATTAAAAAGTGAAATTGATTAAAATGACCTAATTTAGATAAATTTACATAAAATTGATCTAATTAAACTTTGTAACCCAATGAAAACATTATTTATGTATATAAATAAATAATTGTGAAAATAGTTTTCAATTAAAATTTATTGTTTCTCAGTAATCATCACTAAAATGAAACCTCCTTGAAAAATACTAAAAATTAACCCCAGATAGGTTTTTATATTTTTATTCCAAAAATAAATTTTATGTATCCAAATTTTAAGAACCTGTATCTTCTTTTAAGGTATGTTTTTCCTTTCCTAGTTGTTTTTGATAAAAAGATAAAAAATGAGAAATTTTTTAAGTACACGTCGTGTACTGCGATGCCGATGGAGGCAGTGTGCTAACCATGTCATGGAAACACACACAGCCATGTAGGGGTGAGATAGAGGCCACCTAAATCAGAGTATGGAATAGATGAGTACACACCGTGTACTTTCTTTTTTTCATTAAATTCATAGGGGTCGCGTCTGATGGACAGAACACACTTCTTTTAGGTCATCTTAGTCTGAGAGAACCCACATGGATGTGGATCTTCAACGAGCCCCCGAGCTTCCATCCGTCCTCCAAATTGAACATCGTTTTTTGGGTTTGAGTCACATCTGTGAGTTCTCTCTTCTTCTGGAACCTTGTTTCATGTTTTCTCTTCTTTAACAAGTTATCGTGGTTTGAAAATTTTAGATGTTTTCATAGATCTAGGTGTTCTACAGATATTAAAGATTCTAGGTTCAATCATGTTGACCTCCTAACCCCGAGGTAGGTGGTTTGTTCCTTTTCATTGAAAGTCATTGAATATTTTGTGCAACTTCAACCAATACCTTTTAACGGGGTATTGTGTGTTTACCGTTTTAGCCCTATTATTTTCCTTATTTTCTTATATGCTAGAGTAGAGGATACTAAATTTGAATAAGGTTAATTGATATGCTTTAGAAATGTTTTCCATGCATGTTTTTCATGTCTAGACCATTGGGTCGAGTTTTCCTTTTTGGAGAATGATTACTTTCTATGCCTAGTATTAAAGGATGGTAGGATTGTAGTTCTAATGTGCTGATATTCCATATAATTCTAGCCAAGTAGTTCTTGATGTTTACTATCACGACCCGCCTTCACCAAAAGGAGGGAAGGGATAGATGATTTCCAGACCCTTCCTTCTTTAATTTGAAGGAGAGATAATGACCCCCGAGACCCGCCTTCAATAGGTCCCGGAGTGCTAACTAGCACTAAGGGTATAGACTCACACACAAGAGGGAAGACATTACCCTTTTTATTTTAATAAGATCGATAGACAAGATAGCAACCCCAACAACTCCATAGATGAAAGTAAAGGTAAAGCCAAAAGTAACCCATTCCCATATGCATGTTCAACCGTA
Organism: Viscum album; assembly: GCA_963277665.1. NCBI lineage: Eukaryota > Viridiplantae > Streptophyta > Magnoliopsida > Santalales > Viscaceae > Viscum > Viscum album. The sequence continues at coordinate 1,310,174,639 of OY728126.1, read as the reverse complement.
AATGATACAAGCCACAAAAACTCAAAAGGTAAGTACCAAGAAAAATAAAACGAGGACAACAACTACCCCGAGGTCCGAGATAGTATGGTTCTGCACGATCCTTAATGTCCTCCTAGAAACCTGAAATAATTTTTATATACGTAGGGTGAGCATACAAGTATACTCAGTAGGGAAAACCAAAATATCTCACACACAAGTGGAGGGGCATTCTAATGCCATGTGAGAAAAGAGATAGCCAAAACATCTAGCAAGGTAAACTAACCACCCAAGCCTCACCAAGGCACACTCCCCAAAATAACACAATTCAAGTAATGTATAGAAATAGTATATCGATGTTTGGGTACCCCGCGCCACTTTCCCATGGGTTATTGAAGACATCATTTGCATCGAACCAATCCCGCCATTCTCACTGCAGTCCCACTACCAAACCCCACCTGCACTCACCTGGGACATAACTTCCATCCCTCCTGCAGACACCTGGGCCACAACCACCATGCGTAACCACACTCGCAAAGACCTGGTTCAGAACAACAATTGCCACACCCGAAGACACCTGGGCCTCATCCCGAAGATACTTGGGAAACAACCTGCCACTAACACCTGGGCCAACCCCCACAACTACCCTACCCGAAGATTCTTGGACATATGATGGACTTCAGGCCATCACAGCCTGCATGAAGAGTCTTTGGTTATTCGTGAAAGGGAGAAGAAATGGAGATAATAACCAGCCACTCATAGGAGTGTTGGAAAAAACACCATCCCCCAAGAAATGGAGGCATTCGGCACTATGTCTTCATCTTGGGGGGGCACAAATAAGAAACATAAGAAAAACAGATATATGTATAGGTAACAAGAACTCATCCCAACCAAGGGTTCCAAAAACTAAGCACAAACACCCTCATTACTATTCATTCATAAAAGAATAGCACAACCCTCACGTCCAAGTCGCAACTCATTCCCAAACCATTTCACCATTTAAATCATCCTGGCTACATGTTCAATCAAATGCATTTAAGTTAATTCTACACTACTGAGAAACTAGAAGGCACAACCATAAGACAGAGAATGAGAAACATCCAAACTGCAATTTATCCATTCACACCCAGTTCTCTTGTGAAGTAACAACAACAAAGGGATAAGTGAGATCCCTCAATGTACTAGAAGAAAAGCAGGCTTCAATATACAGCCCCACATCCCTAAACTAATGAACCAATGATATTCCAACAGTAAGGATTCCACCCCAATTCATGTCCCTGTAGAGTAACCACACAACTTCAGATTCACAACCAACAACCATACTACAACGGAGGATGCCATCCTCTACCACTTTCCCCCTTAAGAATCTAGTAGGAAAACACACCCACTACCAAAACAAAATAGGGAAACATCCTGGTTCAAGCACATAATTCATTAGTTTCATCTTTCTATTGATTAATCGCGGTGACCACACAAGGGTTGATGTTCACTGGGCATCCATTTAACCAGCCAAGTTTAAGTGATTAAACAATTTCCGTGTTACATTCATGTAATCATCATAGAAGACATGGTTCATTAGTGCGCAAGGAAATACCACCAACATCCATGATTTTTAGTGAGCATAGGCTCGCACAATTTAAAACACATATCAACATAAAAGAGTACATCAAAACATTGATCACGCCCCCTTCATTCTTTAAAGGTATTTTCATTATCTTCGTTAAGTTTTGTTTCATCAATTCCCACTGAAACAATAGCATACCCACCCCACATGATACACAGAAGGGAGAGACGAAGGAAACAATCCCTACCTGGTTGATCAAGGATCGATGTTTATCTCTACGCACCATGAATAGGGGATGCACGGCTTGCAGAGGAGGAATTCTGTGGACTCCAAGAGGTGTAGAAAGCTCTAGCAGAGGCGCACCACTACCACGGGAAGAGAGAAACTCCAGGCGCACCAGGGTGAAGAAATAAATCCAGCCGATAAAAAAAGAAACTCTAGCGGGAGGTATAAATAAAAGATCCCACAGTTATGGGATATAGAATTTTGAACACCTTGGAAGTCGAATCGTGGTTTCCCACATGGTTGGGCAGTTACGCACGATGATATTAAGTTTTTATTTAATACCCCCCCTTGGGGAGGCTTCTTGTGATTTTTTGGAATTAATTATGGTATTTAAATGACTTTGAAAAGGTAAAATAATTAATTTACGTAAAAAAATTACATTGTGGGAGAGGGAATAGAAAAAAGAAAACAGAGGGCTGGGTAAGTTCACAGTGCCATTGTTTTGGTGGAGCCTTTTTTGAAAATTAATGGGCCAGGAGGGTCTGGGCCATTACATTAGATACCACTCAAACTATTCTCACACCCCAGAATCGAAATCAAACCAGAAGAAAAGATAGGGTCTGAACAATCACCTAGAAAGATACCTCTGAGAAGTGAACCTCATCGTCATCTAGAAACACCTCCACCTCAAGAAACCAGGAAACATACAAGGGTCAAATTGCCCAGTCATATGGGTTGGGGAGTCTCTTCCTCCATGTCAAGATATTATCTGCTTTGGGTGGCACTGACTCACCCGCACGAGTTTAATCTCATCCAATTTAATGTGTCTTGGTTAGGGATTGGGTCCTTCCCTCTCCATAGCCAATATGTTTTACACACATTCAGAGAATAAGTAGAACCACATATTTCATAGCCTGAAAGGTAAAACATTCCATCACAAACAAGTACAAACAGAATAGAACAAAACTCCAAACAACTATGGGTACTGGGCATGCATCTGCGTCTCTTGTTCCCAGGTACTTTCCTCAAGCCCACCGTGTCTCCACAACACACGAACCAATGGAATGGTTCATCCACAGAGCACCTTCTCTTCATGATCCTCGATCATCACTGGTTTCTCCACGAACATTGCATTGTCTTCGATATCTAGATCCCCAGAGATGAGGACGTTTGAATTTTCGTGTAGATATTGTCAGAGCTGGGACACATAGAAGACGTCGTGCACCCTTTGCAACTATAGTGGCAACGCAAGCTGGTAAGATACCTCACCGACCTGCTGCAACACCTCAAAGGGTCCGACGAACCTGGGAGAAATTGTACTTCCCCTGCTGAACCTCTGCTGCCCACGCTGAGGGGAGAAATTCAAGAACACATGGTCCCCGACTCCGAACTCCAAGGGTCTCCTCCTATTATAAGCATATGACTTCTGCTATTCCTAAGCCGCCTTCATCCTCTCTATTATATGTTGGACCTTCTCTGTCGTGCTCTGCACCACCTCCGGGCCAAGAACACTTGTTTCCCCAACCTCAGTTCAGCACATGGGTGAGCGACATCGCCTCTCGTACAAGGCTTCCAAAGGAGCCATACCAATGGTAGAGTGATAGAAATTATTCTAGGAAAGTTTTACCAGTGGAAATTTTCAGACCCATGATCCCCCAAAATCTAGGACACATGCCCGTTGCATGTCCTCTAATGTCTGGATGGTGCGCTCTCTCTGTCCATCTATCTAGGGGTGGAAAGCAGTGCTACGGCGTGGCTAGGTGCTGAAAGCAAGTTGAAATCCTCTCCAGAATCATGAGGTGAACCGTGCATCACTATCTGAGACTTTGGACCTCGGAACTCCATGAAACCGCACCACCTCATCCACATACTTCCTTTCTAAGGCATGCACTTCACCGGACTCCTTGATTCCCAGAAAGTGAGCCAATTTCGTTAATTGTTCCACCACTACCCAGAGAGTGTTGCATCCTCCATGAACCCTGGATAGCCCCATGACGAAATCCATCGAGATGTCATCCCACTTCCACTCGGGGAAGTCTAAAGGCTGCAAAGAACCACTTGGAACACGGTATTCATCCTTCACCTATTGACACACTAGGCATCTGGCCACAAACTCTACCACCGCCCGCTTTACCCCGGGCCACTAGAATCGACACTCCAAACCCCGGTACATCATGGAAACTCCCGGGTGCACTTATAAGGGTAAGTTTTTGAACTCACCAAGAACTCTCTCACGCATCACCAATGGAACAAACAACGTTTCTTGTAAAAGCACACGATTCTGACCATCCTCCATCCACCCTTCCAGAGCATCACCTTGGCTAACCTGGTCATGCATCACTTCGCTTTCTAGAAGTCCCCATTGGGACCCATTTACATGCAGAAATAGAGAAGACTTCACTATCATCAGATACAGGTCGCCCCTACCACCTTCTATCCTAGCATCCAGGTCCAGGTCACCTAACTCCTCCATTGCCTTCCGAACCTGTGCTGACTCTCGAACCACATCCTTCTTCGACTTCCTGCTCCATGAATCAGCCACAACATTCCCCTTTCCTGAGGTGTTGGAAATCATGAAGTCGTATTCTTGAAGGAATTCCATCCACCTTCGCCGTCGTAAGTACAGTTCCCGCTTGAAGAATACACACTTCAATCTCTTGTGATCGGTGAAGACCATGAAGTGCTCCCTGATGAGGTAGTGCCACCACAAATTTAGTGCGAACACAACGGACACAAGATCTAGATCATGGGTGGAGTAGTTATGCTCATGGGAGCGTAACTAACTAGACCCATAAGAGATCACTGCTTGCTGCTGCATCAACACACATCTGATTCCTTGCCCTAAATCATCACAGAACACATCATACGCCGCACCTTCTTCTGGAAACCTCAACACTGGGGCACTAACCAACTTCACCTTCAGATAACTGAAGGCCTCCTCACACTACTCAACCCACATGAATGCCTGGTACTTCTTGGTCAAAGCTATCAAAGGTGATGCAACTTGGGAAAAGATGGGCACGAATCTCCGGTAGTAACCTACCAGCCCAAGGAAACTATGAACCTCCACCAGGTTCTTGGGTGTTACCCGAGAAACAACCGCCCCAACCTTCGATAGGTCTACTACTATCCCCTTCTCGAACACCACATGCCCATGGAAGTTCACTTCTCGCGTCCAGAACATTCACTTGGATAACTTCTAATAGAGTTGGTGCTGTCGGAGGACCTCTAAAACCATTCTCAACTGATCAGTGTGATCCTCCTCTGATCTTGAGTTGATCAGGATGTCTTCAAAAAACACAACTATGTACTGGTCCAAATATTCCCCAAAGAAGGAGTTCATAAGCCCCATGAACATAGCTGGAGCATTCCTGATGTCTATTGGAATGACCACAAACTCAAAGTGCCCATATCTCCACTTGAAGGCAGTCTTAGAGATGTCACCCTCCTTCACCCTCAACTGGTGATATCCTGACCATAGGTTAATCTTCGAGAACCAACCTGCTCCTCTCAACTGATCAAAGATATAATATATCCTCGGTAGAGGGTAGCGATTCTTGACCATCACCTGATTCAGTCTCCGGTAGTCTGTGCACAGCCTGATACCACAATCTGCCTTCCTCGTGAACAAGACTGGATCACCCCATGGTGATGTACTTGGCCGAACAAAACCATTCTTCATCAGATCGTCAATCTGAATCCGCAACTCCCATAGCTCCGAAGGTTCCATCCGCTAGGGGGCCATCGAAATCAGATAAGTACGAGGTTGCAAGTCTATCCCAAACTCGATATCACGTCAAGGGGGAAGAGTCGCTAATTCTTCAGGGAAGAAGTCCATAAACTCACTGATGATTCCTGGGACTTCCACCATCTATGAATCCACTGAAACCACTGATAGCTCAGCTAACAAGGAGAGGAGGGGTTCCCCTCACATGCTTCCCCCCTGATAACTCCTCTCGCCGATGAAAGTCACCTGTCGGCTGCCTAGGTCTGAAAAGACAACCCTTACTCGGATACAGTCAATGATGGAACATACATAGAACAGCCATTCAATGCCTAGTATGACATCTTTTGGTTGTATCGGCAGTAGTAGAGGATCCCTGACTGACTGATGTGGCCATATCATCAGTTTGCATCCTCTACAAACATACAACAAGTCGGCCTGACCTCCGACTGGTGTGCTTAGCACCAGGGGCACTGGATGTCTCTCAGCATCTAAACCCAGACTATGGGCCAGAATGGGGGTAACAAAGGAGTGGGAAGCTCCTGTATCGAACAAGGAATATGCAAGGGTACTAAAAAAGCTGATCGTACCTCGAACGACCTTTGGCCCTACTGGAACTGCTGCCTCTGCGGCGTGCAATATCCCACGCCCAGCCCCTCTGCGTCTCGACTGTCGTCCACCTCCCCGACCATACCTGGGTCAAGGTCCCTGAGGAGCACCCTAAGGTCGGCCTCCTCCTACAATGTCTTCCCTTGGCGGAGCGGGATCCCGCTTCCCTTGCTACTGCTGAAAGGGCCTAGCTGGGAACTGCTACTGCTGAGGTGGGTGCTGGACCTACCCATCCCCACCATACTATACTATGTCTGGGTACTGATTCCGAATGTTCCCATGGCTTCCACAGATGAAGCATCTCGATCATAGGCCTGAAAGAAAAGGGCGAGGGCCAGGAGATCAGAACTGGAACTACTGAGTCCTGCTTCCTACTGGTCAGAACCTAGAGGGTCCTGTTTCTAGAGGCCTGCTGCTGACGGCCTTCCCCATCAACGATCCCAACTGGATCCCATCTTGTGATACACCTCCTATCATGTGAATCCATTCTACCACTTCATCCTTCTTTTTCACCTTTAATTAGGTCGGTAGGGTGAAGGGATTAACAGCATATTGAAGAGAAGGTCGAAGTGCCTCCTCCAAACGTCTTGCCCGAGACTCCTCATCTGGAAAGAGGTCCGGAGCGAAGTGAAGGAGATCCTTGAACATGATCCCCAACTCTCTCACTGACATACTCTGCTACTGGAGGGAGAGTAATTCTTGCCTCTTCTTATCCTTTATAGGGGAGGAGAGGAATTCCGCCCGGAACCCTTTCTCGAAGTCAGCCCGCGTCACCTCGATCTCCCTCTTCTCCCCAAGATAAAGTGTCCACCACTGACGCGCTGCTCCACACATCTGGAATACAACCAGAGGAACCCAATACATCATCAGAACCGGTATCAAGGTGAAGGATATCACAAGATCCTCTAGCCATCTACCTATCACAACGTCTGAGATGTTGCCCTCGTACTTCCCGAGGGTTTGTTGTTGAATGGTTCAAAGAGTCTTCTGCAACTGATCATCCTCCTCCTCTAGGTTGGTCCTCTGCTGATCGGCCAAGTCAACTCCTAGGCCTTGATCGCCCACACTCCTCATGGTCGCCTCCCAGGTGTCATAGCTGCAAGTTAAACAAGGAATGCCAAAGCCCGAGTAGTGTAGAATATTTTTCTAAAATTTTCTTAGAATCCTTATTCACATTAAATCCCCAAAATGCCTCAGAAACACAAGAGCACATGTCAATATGATGCATGTACCTTTCCTATGGTCTCTACCCTGCAATAATTGTGGCCTAACATGGTCGTTCAGTAGGTCTAGAGTCCTTGCATCGGATCACGGGGGGCCCTAAAATCATGTATCCTAGCCGGTCTTCCCTGTCACAATTTACACACCAAGGTCACCCAACACTGTTTCCCTACCACCCGATGCAATCCTCACTATGCCTAACACCAGACCCCATCCTACCTCTCATCATCAGGCCTCTGATACCATTCTTTCAGGACCCGCATTCACCAAAAGGAGGGAAGGGACAGAAGATTGCCAGACCCTTCCTTCATTAAGTTGAAGGAGAGACAATGACCCCCGAGAACCGCCTTCAATGGGTCCTGAAGTGGAAACTAGAACCAAGGTTATATAATCAAACACAAGATGGACGGAATTACCTATTTTATTTTAATAGGATCGAGAGATAAGATAGAAACCCCAACATCCAAAAATTTGAAAGTAAAGGTAAAGATAAAAGTAACCCATTCCCATATGCATGTTCAATAGTAAATGATACAAGTAACAAAAAATCCAATGGTAAGTACCAAGAAAATGAAAACGACAATAGAAACTGCCCCAACGTTTGAGCTAGTACAGTCCTGCATGATCTCTAATGACCTCTTGGAAACCTGAATGAAGTTTTATATATGTAGGGTGAGCATACAAGTATACTCAGTAGGGAAAACCAAAATCTCGCGTGCACAAGTGGAGGGGCATTCTAAATCCTTGTGAAAAAAGAGATAACCAAAACATCTACCAAGGTAAACTAACCACCCAAGCCTCACTAAGGAACACTCCCAAAAATAACGCAATTCAAGTAATGTTATGCAATATAACATCGATGTTTGGGTACCCTACGCCACTTTCCCACCGGTTATTGAAGACATCCTACGCATTGAACCAATCCCACCATTCTCACCACAGTCCATCTAACAAACCCCTCCCGCACACACCTGGGCTATAACCGACATCCCGCCTATAGACACTTGGTCCACAACCACCACGCGTAACCACACCCACAAAGACCTGGTTCAGAACAACTACTTCCACGCCCGAAGACAGCTAGGCCTCATCCCAAAGACACTTGGGAAAAAACCTACCCGCAGACACCTAGGCCAACCACCACAAATACCCTACTCAAAGATTCTAGGCCGAGTAATGGACTTCAGGCCATCAAATCCTGCCGACGAGTCTTGGGATATTCGGGAAAAGGGAGCATAAAAGGAGATAATAACCAGCCACTCATAAGAGTGTTGGGGAAAACACCCTCCTCCATGAAATGGGGGCGTTCGGCACTAAGTGCTCAACTTGTGTGGGGTGCGAATAAGAAACATTAAAACTACAAATTAATGTATAGGTAACAAGCACTCATGCCAACCTAGGGTTCCAAAATCTAAGTAGAAACACCGTCATTACTATTCATTCATAAAAGAACAGCACAACACTCACAGCCAAGTCGCAACTCATTCCCAAACCATTTCCCCATTTAAATCATTCTGGTTTCATGTTCAATAAAATCCATTTAAGTGGATTCTACAATAATGGGAAACTCGCAGGCACAACCACAAGCCAGAGAAAGAGAAACAACCAAACATCAATTTAAGCATTCACACCCGGTTCTCTTATGAAGTCACAACAACAAAGTGATAAGTGAGATCTCTCAAAGTACTAGAACCAAAGAAAGCTTCAAGATACAGCCCACATACTCAAAACCATGAACCAACGATATGCTAAGAGTATAGGATTCCACCCCAATTCGTGTCACAGCAAAGTAACCACACAACTTCAGATTCACAACCAACAACCGTACCACAACAGAGGATCCTATCCTCTTCCACTTCCCCCCATAAGAATCTAGCAGGAAAAAACACCCACTATCAAAACATAATAGGGAATCTTCCAGGTTCATGAATATAATTCACTATTTTCTTCTTTCTATTTATTAACTAGGGTGAGCACATATGGTTTGATGTTCACTGGGCATCCATTTTACCAGCCGAGTTTAAGTGATTAACCATTTTTCATGTTATAGTCATTTAATCATCACAGAATACATGGTTCATTAGTGAACATGGAAATACCACCAATGGCCATGATTTTCAGTGATCATAGGCCTGCACAATTCACAACACCTATAAACATAAAAGAGTACAGCAGAACATCGATCACACCCCCCCCCCCCCTTCATTCTTTAATGGTCGGTTCATTATCTTCATTATGTTTTATTTCATCAATACCCATAGAAACAATATCATACCCACCCCACATGATACACATAAGGGAGAGACAAATGAAAAAAATCCCTACTTGGTTGATCAAGGATTGATGTTTTTCTCCATGTGCCAAGAATAGGAGATGCGCGGCTTGAAGGGGAGGAATTTTGTGGAATCCTAGAGGTGCAAAAAGTTCCAGAAGAGGTGCACCACAAGCCACGAGAATAGAGGTACTCCAGGCGCACCAGGGTGAAGAATGAAATCCAGCCGAGAAGAAAAAGAAACTCTAGCGAGAGGTATAAAAACAATATCCAACAATTACGGGATGTGGAATTTTAAACAACTTGGAAGATGGATACTGGTTTCCCACGTGGTTGGGTAGTTACGCACGATGATATTAAGTTGTTATTTAATATCCCCCATCGGAGAGGCTCATCAGAATTTTTAGGAATAAATTATCGCCTTTAAATGGATTTGAAAAGCTAAAAGAATTAATTTATGTCAAAAATTTACGTTGTGGGAGGGGGACTAGAAAAATGAAAATGGAGGGCTGGGTGAGGTCACAGTGCCACCATTAAGGTGTCACCCTTACAGTTTCACCATGAGAGGTGCAACCATCATGGTGCCACCATCATGGTGCCATTGTTTTGGTGGAGCCTTTTTTGGAAAAGTAATGGGCCAGGAGGGTTTGGGCCATTACATTTACCTTGGACGTTACACACACTATACTTATTTTCCATAGACATGGCCTTGAGAACCTAGTGTATTAGACCACAGAATGAATGGACATAAGGGATTCTCCACGTAGTTTTTATAATCATTACGATGTGAGACCACAGGGGGAATTGACGTTGAGTTCTTCCTTAGAGTGTCTGTAGTTCCTCAACATGGGCCACAGGGGGATTGAGAAGATAAGTGCTTCCCCAGAGCACCTTTATTATGACATGAGACTATAGAGGGGATTGACTATGAGTTATTCTCCAAAGAGTCTATACTTTATCTCAAACAGATGGGTGAGACTGTGTGGGGCTCTTAGAGGGTTGCTAGTACTTGTTGGTTGAACCATAGGGGAAAGGTTGTGAGAACTACCCAAAGGGTTACCTATTTGTTTCTACATTTTTTAGTAGCTTATTTATTGTTTGTGAATTGAATTATTGAAATTGAAGATTGTTTACTATTGAGTACTTTCCTGTTTATTGGTTTTTGTACTTTTACCACCATATATTCACTGACTATTAGGCACATATCTTTTTGTGGTTACCTACTGGGATTTATTCTCACACCATGTTTGGCCATGCTTTTGTTCCCAAATAGATTATATTGTTTTAGGTATAGATATGGGCAAGCATCCTTCTTCTTCAAGTACTTGATTACATTAGAGCTGGAGTGCATGGGACCAAGCCAAGGTGTGCGATGCTGAGGAGTTGCTGATCTGTTTTCCTTTTGTACATTTCTTTAGTATTGTATTCATCATTGTGACTTGTTTGGATGCTTTCATAGACATATATGTATCATTAAACTTTTATATATATTTTTTCTTCAGTTGTTCTTTATCAGTCCTCCACTGTTAATTGTTTTTGGATATTTACTGATTTTGCTATTGTTCGTTGTTTACTTCCGCAATGTACTCTGCCAATGAGGGTATAGTTTCCCTACTATCACACCCATAGCCCTTGATTCTAATCGTAAGCCTCTGGCATTCGGGGAAATGCGCTTGAGGCCATGTGACCAACCGGGTACGGGGCACCTCTCTGTGGCTTCTAAAACCGGGATGTTACAAAGTGGTATCAGAGGGTTTCTTTTCTCTTGAATTACTGTTTGGACCCTTTAGCTAGGGATATAATGGAATCGGTACTTGGTAATAAGCTGTGTCCAGAAGTAGCTAACACGTGTACCGGGAAAATCCATAGTACCTCGTTTATTGCAATTTTACTATTTTGCAATTTTAAATTTGATTTGATTTTACTATTGGGGGATTCACATGTTTTGTGTTGTTACAGTTGTTGTTTTTGTTGTTCTACATCTGTCACAACCCGATGAGATGAGGGTATTCCATATCATGCATCATATATGAACTTGTTAAAAATCACATTCCATGCATTCTTTCTTTGTCACCAAGGATGCATTAGTAATTTCATGTCATTCTGATAGACGTGGTGTATAATATTCATGTTGTTTTGATAGATGCCTTGATAGAAATACCTGTTGTTTGATAGGGAATTGTTTTGTGTAGATATTTGCTTGAATTATTCCCAAACATTGGTTCTTGAGGTGTTATGGGCCCTCATGGACCAAAATTTGGTGCATCATTGCCATTTTTTCCAAGTTATAATGTGTATAAGATGCCAAACATTGATTCGTAGGGATTATAGGCCCTCACGGATCATAATTCGGCACTTTTAATGCCTTTTTCAGTGTTTTCTGGGTCCCAGAGTAGTTTACGAGCCTTACATTCTAGAAAAACCCAGAATACATGACATTTAATGTTAAGTTCATTCCAAATGGTCATCTTTTTGGGAAGAAATAGTTTTTCTTAAGTACATGATGTGTACTCTTTGTACATGCCGTGTATCCTTTGACAGTGTCATAGGCTGCGTTGGCAGAGACATGGTATGTGAAAAATCTAGAGTGAACAGACCATGTATCTTCCCTACACACCGTGTCATTTCGACCCTGTTCCACTCCTGTCCCTAACAAAATAGGTTGGCCAAGTTGTTTAAAATACACATCGTGTGCCGTCTAAACATGCCATGTAGTTTATCCCAGGTACTCGGCCCTGTCACAAACAACACGGTTTCATGTTATCCCTTCATGTACACACCGTGTCCATCCGGAACATGTGGTGTAGTGTCAGGCCATGTGTTAGGACGTGTCACTAACAACATGGTTCAAGTGAATCTTGTCAAGTACACCCCGTGTCTACCTTGAACACGTCATGTAGTCTTGTCTTAGGAGAGACATGTGGCTTAACAGTGTAGAAGGACTCTGGAAGGGAAGAGGATTCTGGTACATGTCATGTGTTTTGACAACACGCCCTATATTTGGGGTGTTACATGACCAGTTTTTAGTCGAAGTACACACCGTTCAGGAAAAGTACACGACGTGTAGTGATGTTTTGCAGAACTTGAATGGTTTCTTTTTATGTTCCTTTCTTGTCCTTGCAGTTTTCAATCAATGAAAATATTTATTCTAAGGTGTGTGATTGACCTTGCAGATTCATGCCACCGAGACATCCTCTAGTTTTCCACCAGTTGTTGGGCAGTGATCAGACGCCATGTATGGATGATCAGGGACTTACTGTAGATCCTCCTATTGTTCCAGCCTTGTCACCAGCAGTGATACCGGTTATAGGCTCCAATGCGTAGTTTAGGGAAGGCATTCTGAGGATAATGCAGACCTTCCAGGGAGCACCACCTCCTACCTCTACTTTGATAGACTTCACGTGGGTTTTCTAGCAGCAACATCCTCCCACCTTCTCAGGGGAAGGAGGACCTCAGGCTGCAGAGTCGTGGCTAGAAGCCATACTGACGATCATTGAGCATCTGGAGACGCCTCCAAAAAGGCGAGTGAAGATCTCTAAGTATATGCTACGAGACTCCACCAAGAGGTGGTGGGATGTGATCTCACAGGCCTTTCATCACTAGGTTATGGTGTGGGAGGAGTTTCAGTGCATCTTTTATGACTACATCTATCCGAATACCTTGAGGGATGACCGATCCTGGGAGTTTATGAGTATAGAGAAGGGTACTCTTTTGGTTATGGATTATTCATCTCGTTTCACCATGATTCAGCATTTCACAACCCTTTGGGGTGGATATGGGTTGTTCTTGTCAAGGATGTTTGAGGACGGTCTCAGATAGGAGATCCGATCACAGGTGAATATCATCAGGTTGACATCCATCACTTCCATCTTCAACCAGGCGCTGAATACGGACCACAATATGAGAGATTCCAAAGATGAGAGCTAGGGAGGTTTCGCTTCTAGATATAGTAGTCCTCCAACTGATAGCAGGAAGCATTGTAAGGAGTCTACACATGGTGATATGAGGCAGCGAGACACGTCTTCTGGTAGCCAGGTGGTATGCTACGAGTGTGTAAGGGATGGGCATACAAGTCCGCAGTGCTAGAGAGACCTAGTATGGTATCGATCATGTGGAAATTTGGGTTACCTTCAGTGCTTCTATCAGATCTCCTCACCAGCAGCTGGTGATGGGGGTTCTTCTATGAATCCTCGTTCAGGAGCAGCACCACCATTTTCTTACTAGTCAGGGAACTAGAGTTATTCTGGCCATTCAGGCCAAGGTGGAGGTCATGGCCCTTGTGGTCAGTGGCCAGTCTTTCAGCGATAGCAAAGTGGATAAGCTCAGAGTGGTCATGTAGGGTCACATGGCCACGGTACAGGACAGACCTTTGCAGTGGAGCAGACCCAGCAGGAGCAGGATCTCAGACCCTCTACAATTCGAGGTACGATCTTAGTGTCCTCAATCTTATCTTTTTCTCTTTTCAATATATGGGTTCTTGTAGAATTATCTTTATTGTTGTTGTGAAGATCCTTGGGCTCTGAATCTTTTCCTCTGCCGATATCTTGACGTTAGACACACCGTTGGGGACTAGGATGGCTAGTGTATGTCAGTGTAAGGAGTGCCTCTAGAGGTTGTCGGTGTCACTTTCTATAAGACCTCTATGTCCTAGAGATGACATAATATGATTTCATTCTCGATATAGATTGGTTGGTTCCCTTCCAAGTATTCATCAACTTTTATTCCTGTAGGTTGAGCATCATATCACCATAGGGTGGATATTTTCTTCATAGAGGTGAGTGGGATTTCCAAGCGAGTAGAGCAGGACCCGATCATCATGGGCTAGGTACATTTAAATCCTATATTTCTATTCTATATCGGGATGACCAGGGGACTACGTAGTTAGACTCCCCCAGTGGTGGATCACATCAGAGATGTCTTTCCAGAGGACATTTCAGGTTTACCTTTGAAGCGTGAGGTAGAATTTTCTATTGATCTTGTGCTAGGAGTGGAACCGGTGTCCATTACTCCTTATAAGAGTGCCACACCTAAGTTACAGGAGCTCAAGAAGTAGTATGAGAAGTTGTTGGCAAATGGTTTCATCTTACCCAGTACTTATCCTTGGGGTTCGACTGTCCTGTTTGCAAAGAAGGTAGATGGTACCCTCAAGATTTATGTGGATTATCAGAAGCTAGACCAGTTGATGGTCAATTACCGATATCCTTTTCCTAGGATTGATGATCTCATTGATCAGTTTCGAGGAACTCGGGTGTTCTCAATGATTGACCTGAGATCCAGTTATCATCAGTTGCACGTTAGACCAGTTGAAATACCTATTACAGCCTTCCGAAGCTGGTATGATCTATACGAATATATTTTTATTCCATTTTTTCTCACGAATGCTCCTATATTTTTCATGGCACTGATGAACTGAGTGTTCCATCCACACTCAGATTCCTTCATAATTGTCTTCATGGGCAATATCATGGTGTACTCTCACACACGACACAACCATGCCACACATCTTGAGATCGTTTTGAGTACACTGAGAGAGCATCATTTATATGTCATGCTCTCAAAATTCCACTTTTGGATGGACAAGATTCACTTCTTGGGTCACGTTATTTCAGAGATAAGATTATCAGTAAACCCAGAGAAAGTGATAGATGTAGTTTCCTGGAAGCATCCGAAGAAAGTCTTTGAGGTGTAGAGTATTATAGGGATGGATGGATACTACAGACGTTTTATAAAGTACTTTTTACACATAGCAGCACCACTGATAGATCAGACCAAGAAGGGTGAAAAGTTCTTATGGTCAGATTCATGTGATTCAGCCTTTTAGGAGATGAAAGGGAGGTTGACTTCAACACTAATACTATTCTCGATAGTGCCCGGAAATAGATATACTATTTTTTCAATGCATTGGGTATCAGGATGGGAGATATGATTATACCGGGTGATGGAGCCGTTGCATACAGGTCTTGGCAGTTGAGTCCACATGAGAGGAATTACCCGATTCACGTTCTAGAGTTGGCAGCTGTTGTTCATGACTTATGTTGTTGGAGACACTATATTCTGGTATATCACTTTGTATTTTTCACTGACCACGAGAATCTCAAGTACATCTTCACTCAGCGTGATCTTATTTTGAGACAATTTAGGTTGGTTGAGTACCTACAATCCTTTGACTTTGAGATTGCCTATATGCCTAGAAAATGCAATGTAGTAGATGATGTGTTGAAAAGGAGGACTCAAATACAGCCAGTTCAGGAATCCAGTAGTGAGTGGATGCTTATTCCTCTGTTCTCTGAGATGGATTTGGAGGTGAACGACAAACATGGGTAGACTTTTCTATATTCTATAGCTATTACATCTTCCCTTCTTGATCAAGTACGAATGAGCCAGCTATCAGATTCCGAAGGTCTAGTCCTATGGGAAAGCATATCAGGATAGGATCCTATTCCATGGTGGACCATTGGAGAGGGTGAGGACTTGGGTTTCCAGGCGCGTGAATGGGTGCCATCAGACATACACGAGGATCAGATGCGGGATTTTCATTCCTTAGTTTGGGAAGTTCATCCTGGTTTCACCAAGATGTATCATGATCTACACTGTTAGTTTTGGTGTCCAAGTATGAAGAGGGACATTTCAGGTTTTTTCATGATGTGTTTCACTTTTCAGCAGGTGAAGATGGAGCATCAGTGACCAGTAGGGCTTTTACATCAGTTTCCCATTCCCGAGTGGAAGTGGAATGATTTCTTAATGGAGTTTTCACTGGTTTACCGAGGTCTCCTAGAGGGAATTACGTAGTTCAGGTTGTCATTGAAATACTCACGAAGGCTTCCCACTTCTTACTAATAAAAGGGACCTTCAGTGTTGATGAGTTGGGGTGTTTGTACATCTGATAGATCGTACGTCTGTATGGAGTTCCACACTCCATTGTTTCAGAAAGGGATGTGTGTTTTACTTCTCGGCTTTGGCAGGTGCTTTAGTAGGCTTTGGGTACGTAGGTACTTTTTAGTACAACATAGCAACCCCAGACCGATGGCAGTCCGAATGTATTATTCTGGTGCTTGTGGACATGCTCCGAGCATGCATTCTGGACATTGTGGGTTATTGGGAGATACATATAACTCTAGTGGATTTTCCCTACAAAAATATTTTCACGAAACTATATATATGGAACCTTATGAGTCTTTGTATGATAGTCCATGCCAATCACCCTTATGTTTTCTAGAGGCAGAAGAGGAAGCTTTATGGGGACCTCAACTCAGTCAGGAAACCACAGAGCAGATAGAGTTGATTCATAAAAGGATGGCTAATGCACAGTCTCGACAGAATTCATATGCTGACCAATGAAAATGACCTCTGGAGTTCGAGGTCAGGGATCAGGTTTTCCTATGTGTCACACTGAGGTTGGGGCACAGGAGGATTAGTAGATAGGGTAAGCTTTCACCGAGGAATGTAGAACTGTTTGATGTGTTGGAGAGAGTTGGGATAGTTGCCTATCGGTTGTAGTTACCTCAGAGGTACTGAGCTATGAATGATGTTTTTCATCTTTCTTAGCTCCAATGTTACATTTCATACCCATCTCATTTCATTCAACCTGATGAGGTTGAGCTAGATGTGGATGCATTGTTCGAGCGGCATCCTATCCAGATTTTTGATCGCAGTACAAAGGTTCTTCATGGTCGGTATGTTCCTTTGGTATAGGTGCTATGGAAACACGGGCGGGTATAAGACAAGACTTGGGAGATGGAGGCCGATGTTCGACCACAGTGGCTGAAGCTGTTTTGGGTTTCTTTTTCTATGCCACGCTAGAGAAATTCAGGGGGAATTTTATTTATGGGGGGAATTTTTTAGAAACCCGGATCTTCTTTTCAAGTACATTTTTCCTTTTCTAGTCATTTTTTAGAAAAAAAGGAAAATATGAAAATTTTATAAGTACATTCCGTGTAATTTATGAGTACACGTTGTGTACTGCGATATCGCTGGAGGCCGTGGGCTAGCCGTGTCATGGCCACACACATGGCCATGTTGGGGTGACATGGAGGCCGCCTAAAGCGGAGTACTGAAAAGGCGATTACATGTTGTGTACTTCCAAAGTACATTCCATGTAAATTATTGTTTTCATTAAATGCAATGGGGTCACGTCTGATGGATATAACACACTTATTCCAGGGCATCTTCATACGAGTGAACCCATACGACCACAGATCTTCGACGACCCCCAATCCTCCATCCGTCTTCCGAATAGAACACTGTTGATTGCGTTAGAATCGTATCAGTGATTTCTCTCTTCTACTGGAACATCGTTTCATGTTTTCTATTCTTTTCCAAGTTATCGTGGGTTTAACATTTTAGACTTTTTCATAGAACTATGGTGTTGTAATGAGATTCAAGATTTAAGGCTCAAGCATATTGATCTCCTAACCCCAAGGTAGTTGGTTTATTATTTTTGTTAAAATTAATAGAATATTTTTTTCAATTTACACAAATACCATTCAACTGGGTATTGCAAGTTTACCGTTTTAGTCTAATTGTTTGAATATTTTTCTAATATACTAATATACAAGATACTAAATGTGAATAGTGTTAAATTTTGCGCTTTAGAAATGTTTTCCATGAATGGTTTTCCCGTCTGGACTCTTGGGTCTAGTTTTGCTTTTTGGCTTCTGTTTACTTTCTATGCCTAGTATTGTAGGTTGTTAGGACTCTAGTTCTAATTTTCTGATATTCCATAGAATTATAGCCAAGTAGTTCTTGAGGTTTAATTTTACCGTTACGTGCGCTATTCTTATTCGACTTACATGGGACCATGAGAACCAAGTTTAGTAGAACACAAGGAGAATGTACGTAATGGCTTCTCCCGAGAGTCTATAATTATTACGATGTGAGGCCATAGGGGTAATTGAAGTTGAGTGCCTCCTCAAAGTGTATGTAGTTACTTAACGTGGCCCATAGGGGAATGAGACGTAGAGTGCTTCCTGAGAGTGCCTTTAGTACGATACAAGACTATATGGGGAATTGATGGTGAGTGCTTCCCCAGAGAGTCTATACTTTAGCTAAACCAGAGGGTTGAGACAGTGTGTGCCTCCCAGATGGTTTCTAGTACTTGTTGGTTGAACCATAGTGGCTAGGCTGTGAGAACTACCCAGACGGTTATCTGTGTGTTTCTACTTTCTTGATTAGATTGTTACTTTTTCGTGAATTGAATTCTTGAAACTGTGGATTGTTTACTATTGAGTACATTCCTATTTAATATTTTCTGTACATTTACCGCCATATATACACTAACTATTAGGAACATATCTCATGGTGGTTGCCTATTGGGTCTTAGTATCACACTCTAATTGGGCCATGCTTTTGGGCCCAAACTGATTATATTGTTGTAGGTATAGATAAGGACAAGCACCCTTCTTCTTCTAGTAGTTGATTACATTGGAGCTGGAGAGCATGGAACCAAGCCGAAGCTTGTGATGTTGAAGAGTTTATCATCTATTTTCCTTTTGTACTTTGGTTTAGTATTGTATTCTACATTATGACTTACTTGGATACTTTCCTAGACATATATGTATCTTTCATATTATATATATATTTATTTTGTAGTTGTTTCTTTATCAGTCTTCCACTATTTATTGTTGTTGGATATTTACTGCATCCACTATTGTGCATTTTTTACATCCACTGTGTACTCTGCCAATGAGGGCATAGTTTCTCCACTATCACACTCAAGTCCCTCACTTCTAGTTGTAATCCTATAAAGTTTGGGGAAATGCGCTTGAGGCCATGTGGACAACCGGGTATGGGGTGCCTCTGGGTGGAAACCGGAATCGGGACGTTACAAAAATAAAAATGATAAATGTGTCAAAAATCATTTTTAAACTGGGTTTTCTATAGAACAGTGTTAAAATTTCATTTTGAAAAGATACATCTTTGTATTCACTAAATTTTATCTAATATTATCCTATAAATATTTAATCTATTGGATGAGTAGAAAAAATATTGATTGAATATATAATATATAAATGATATGAATTAAATAATCAATAGTGGTTTCATTAATTTATTATTATAAAATTCTATTTTTATTTAGAAAAATAGTTTTTATAGAAAATCAATTTCTTTATTTTCAAATCTTTTTTTCATTTTATTATACAAATTGATAAGAAAATGATTCATTTTATATACGTGTTTTAATAATATCTTTATAATTTAATTAATCATATTCATGTCTTCCATTGTAACAGCTAAGAGGTATCTATAATAATCTTTTAATACGAATTTCAAAATTATATCGTAGTTTGGTAAAGCTCAACCTATTATGTTAGGAAAAATACTTAAGGGACACGATATTTTTTTAATACCAGAAATACAATGTTTTCATGTACCACAAACTAATATAAGTATAAATTATGGATCAAGGTTTTCTTGCCATTTCTTATTGTGAAAGAAAAACATAGTGCGTATATATATAAATATATATTAAGTGTTTTGTTAAATGAAAAATATAATATGACAAAATTAATTCAAAAAAATAATTTAAAAATCTCAGTGTGTGACATTATACCACCCTCAAATTTATTTTTTCAAAATAAAATAATCTTAGTTATCAAAGGATTAATAAATTCATGTTCCATTCATATAAACCTGTATAATAAAAATAAATTCTAAAATTTACAATAACAATTTAAACTTATAGAAATAATAGTTACCTAAATTAACAAATAACTAGGTTTCCAAAAATGATAAAATAGATGGTATGTGAAAACATAGGCATAGAATGTAAATGTAACTATTCTGTTCTCATAGGGAGTCATAGATAACATTTTTAGAAAAATATTCATGACCAAACATTCATATAGTTTTGATGAACTTAGGGGTCGCTTGATTTATCAGAAAAGAAGTTTCTAGGATAAAATTTTTGGTTCAATGATATTTTTTTCCAAAATATCATGATAATTCACTATAATATGCACTTAATTTATTTATTTCAATTCTATATGCATAATCTCACCCTTTTTTTCATGATCAATTCCCACTCCATCCCTTACTCTATGGAATCAAGGAAAATTTTTCATTACTGATAAACTAATAGATCATTATATCCATGAATAAATTGGTAATTCATTCCATATTTCATTTTTATCACAAAAAAGTATAATCATAGTTTATATAATATTCATAAATAATCATATGGATAGATATCACTTTAATAGCTAAAACCTCATCTGAAGTCTAACAATAATGATCCCATAAATCATTTAGCTTGTAGCCCATATAAAAAATAAAAATAAAAAAAATATTGAAATAAGGTCACTAATTCAGCTTTACATTAATCACTAAATTATCATAATGTATCAATTGGTTGTCACATTACAAACATGTGGTTACCATCAATATATTCTCTCCGAAAGAATTGTAATAAAATGAATTCTAGTAAACCATTTTGGAAAATATCTATGATTCCTTATTAAAAATATTAGTGGGTATATTCCTTAAATTTAAGAAGTTGTAATATTTATCCATGATAACATATATCAACTTTTCAAAAATTAACTTATCAATTTTGATGTTATAAATTCCATCCTATTAACATAACACATTCCAACATCTCTTTATACATTTAAGATAGCATTTTCTCATCCTCGGGAACATGTTATGTGTTACCTTCCCTTAATGTAACCATCCCATTAAATAAATTTTATAGTTCATAATTTTCATTTAACATATTCTTCAAAAAAAATTAAATAATAACTTTTATAAGCAATCCTTATATACTTCATGATTAATATAACATAATTTTTGAACATTAAAACCTATACACCGGAATCATCAAACATTATTATTGAAACATTACACGGGATTCATCATCTTATTCAAGAAATATACCTTGTCAAATAATATGAAATATGAATCTTGTATTTTTATTCATAAACCTAAATACAGCCAGTCTTATTATATTTAATGTAAACAATAATTTTTTATCATACCAGAACATTCAAATTTCATTATTGGTTCCTTTATCTTCAGAAGTATAACCATTACTCATACCACCTTCTAGATTCTATTGACGGGATATACACATTTGAAATTTATATTTAAAATGTCTGAACTTTCCACATATTAAATGTTCAATGTTAACCCAGCTTCTTTTAGTTACTTCTATTTACTAACACTAGATAGAATAGTGTGAGAAATAGTTATCATATCAGAAAACCACATAATTTTGAAAAAAATAATTTCTATAGGATGTCTAAATCCTGAATCCTAACTCATTAATCAATAAAAACATAGATTTATTTTAGGTTATTCATTTTCATTATAAATTTAATCCTTCTTGATTGTTTATAAAATGTTTGTGATTTTCTAAATCATGTCCACCTAGTGTGTCAAACCATATTTTCTCTAAGGACCATTGTCATGCACCAGTTCCTGATCAATCCTAACTCAATACAGTGTTTCTTGATTAGCCTATTGTACTTCTGTGCCTTATAAACATCTAGTTGTAGAATTCATAGTTTCTATATTTATAGGAATCCACTAACACTACCCATTATAAAATTCATGTTCATTTTCAAAAACATTATCTCATACTTATACATACTCTTAAAGACAACCGTAAAAGTATCCTTAGAAAAACCCCTTTGGCTGAAACTGAAATTTTCACATCCTAGTTTGTAACTTATTTCAAATATATCATCCCAAGCGTAAAAATCATTGATATTTAATCATTTTATTTTAATTTTCATCTCATTGTTAAAATACATGCCTGAGGACTATACTAGTTTAGTGAATTTGGAAACCTGAAATAATATTCTTTATCATTTTGAAAGATCATTAGTGTTTTTTACATAGATCTTCTACATTAATAATTCTACATAAAACCATTATTCACATACATGGGAAAGGAAAAATAAGAAAGGGGTGAGATCATATGGTCACTAAGTATAAAAAAATATACATAAGAATATAATGGTAAAATGGTATGATAAAATGAGAATATAATTTGGAGATAAAACACTATATATTAATGGGTATGAATGTTATTAAGGGAATCACATAACACATGAAATCATTAAATAGGAATAAAACATAAATTTTTTGGTAGACACATATGCATATAAAATGATTTTTATAGTATTTAATAAATCCCTACTATGTATATATTAGTATTATGGGTTCACTCCCCGTACCATCATGGTAATAATGGGTTAATTCCATTACCATCTTAGTATTCAAGGTTTACATGAAATACCATATTAATGGAAAGAATCCTTCAGTGAATCAGGTTCACTCTCCATTTCTAGCATGTCTATCTCATGATATATAAATATTTACCAAATGAATTGGGGAGATATATAGGTCCCACCCATAATGTAATGAAATCAAACATATGTATTCCAAAATATTAAAAAATAATATCATAAACCATGATTCGAAATTGGTATTATTAACATGTAATATTATCATTTAGAGAAGATTCAGGTTTCATAAAAATATCATCAAGGTGTAACCTATTAAAACAATATTGTATCACAAATATAAAACCCTTTAAAATGAAATGATTTTCATAGATATTCACCCAATGAATGAGAATCTGGTTTTACAAACTTATAATCAATGAAATTTAAAAGGGTTTCATAAAAACATAACTGGTAAGATATAAACATGTTTTATAAACATGAATCCATTAAAACAGAAACCATTCCTTGAAATAATATAAATAGAAACATTGGAATATTTCACATTTATGGCATCAGTAACACCAATATATATCATCCTAGATTGAAAATAATTTTTAAATATCTTTTCAAAAAATAGTGAAGAAAATATCCTTTCATATTTGAGAAGTACATTTAAAAACAAATACAAAATTTAAAGTCATTTTCATTTAAAATAAACATGAAAATTTATAAAGGATTTTATAAAATGTTTTTAAAATGTTTTTCCTTGAAAACATATAAATGAAGATTCAAAAACCTTTTCATTGAAAACATAAAAAGTAATCAATAAAACACATTGAAAACAATTTTCCTTGAAAACATATATAATTATATTAATATCATTTTTAAAATCCTATTCATTAATAAATTTTAAAGTAATGTTGAAAACATTTCGAAAATAATATTACTTAAAATCATATAAAAGGACCTTGAAAAATTTTGGAAAATAATATTCGATGAATAATTATAAAATAATATTAAAAACATTTAAAAAATCATTATAAATTATTTAGAAACATATAATGAATTAATGAAAACCTTCTCAAAACAACTTCCTTTTAAAAAACAATAAAAAATAATAATTAAATCTACAAAATTATTGGAAAATATTTTTCATTGACAATACGTAAAAAAATTATAACAAAAATACATGAAATAAATTTAAAAAAATTAATTTAATTTTTTTGGGACACACATATATAGAAAACATGGTTTTAAAAAATAGATATTTCAGACCGAATAGGCAAATAGAGTAATATTTTCATAAAAACACACCTATAATTATATTAAGTATCAAAGAGTTGAAAAATGGTTTGAATAAATGAATATATCGTGAAAAAATATAGGGGAATATATTTTTTGAGTTTTATTGAGATGTGGATAATAATATTTCATCAATTAAGCAAAATATAAAACAATCCCGATAAATGATGAAATTATTTGTAACAAAATAATACCAATTTGGTAACATTGAATCATTATAAAAATGAGACAATAAAAATAAATAAATTTTAAAATATTATGAAATAAAGAGATTCATGATATAACATTTCAAACGGAATTATGTACACCCTATATATATTATAGATACATAACATGGAATGTATCTCCAAGAAGGAAAATTGATACAAAATTACATTACATATTTGGTAAATTATATGCCCTAAAACCCTTGAATGAAATATCATCTAATAGATATGTAAACAATCCAAAATTTTATTATAAAAATAATATCATAAAAAATGGGTATTATATTCACCACAATAAAATATAGAGGGTGAACATGGATTATGTCTCATAAAAAAACAATGTGAGATGGGAAAACCTTTACCATAAGTCTGTACATTCTTTGTACTCATTAAAACCTAATTTATAATAAAACTGTATATTATAAATCTTCCAAGTAACAATATTATTAAATATAATACCATATATGATTTTATTATGACATTAAATAAATTGTTTTTCTGAATTATATGATAATGTTACGTTTTGAGTAATATCAGCCTTGTTTTACGTATATGGTTTAACTTTTTAATATTTATAGAGTCAAATAGATCATTATTTACTTAAATAAATAATTTATAGAATTATATAAATAACATATACACTCAATAAGATCCCGGATTTTGGAAATGTATGTTTTTTATTATGTTTTGGTTGAATCCCTTGTTTCGAGATACATGAGATGTCTTATAAAGTTGTGAGAGGCATTGGGGGTGTTCTGGGGGATCGGGCCATGAATGAAAAGAAATTTGGGCAAGAGAAGCCTGGGCGCACGGCCTGCACACGGCCAGGGAAAACTGTGTGGCCTGCCCAGGAAAAACCGTGTGACCATTCTCCTCCGGGTAGTAGCATGCACTCATTTTGGGCACGGTTTGTCAAACCGTGTGGCTAAACCATGTGGCCACTTAATGTTGGGAAAATATACAAGTCTTCCACTCCGAGTTTTTAAACCACAACTCAAGATTTCCCCTCTATTCCTTCTTCTTCTCCCTTGGAATGAACCAAATCACCCAAGACCTCCAAGAGATCGATCTTCCTTGTTTCTAAGCAGTTTTTGGTGCCTTTTGTTGGGGATTGAAGCTCTGGGTAAGGCTAATCCCATCCTTGCTTCTCTTTTTGGATTAAGGTTTGTATCTTCTCTCGCTCTTGTTCCGAAGCTCTAAAACCCTATCTTTTGGGTGTGTTTTAGGTTGAAGCTCCAAAGGTTGGTCGGATCGAGGTCTAAGGACTCGATTGATAGTGTGTTCAACCACATTTTCGAGGTAGGTGGTGTACAAGTGATATCCCATAATTATTTGGGTATTTGTGCATGTTTAGTTATGTTCTTGTTTCTCCTTGGTTATTTTTTTAATAACCTTGGCGTGTTTGGTAATAATGATGTTTAAAATGGAATATGGGAACCCTCACGACCCCCGTGGGATGTGTCGTGATTGATTTGCCCTAATCTATGGCCATCCATGGGATGTATCCGATTTTCCCGAACATATGGATTGATATTAAACAAGTGACCTTGTTGTAATGAATTTTAGAGCCTTGATAAAAATGTTTGCATGAATGGTTGATTCATGGGATGATGAATGGGTTAAATGGGTTAATGTGTAATCTGATTTAAGACCATAATGGTATAGGTTATGGGTTCAATGATAAATTCTTAGTGATATAGGCATAACACATGGGAATTGGGTGAATGGATAAATGATGTGAAATGGTAATGTGTTAATGGGTTAAGGCATAATGTGAATTCCCAAGTGGGTTGTTGTGAATAGTGTTTCCAAAGGGTAATGGTTTGGATGGTTGATGGTTTCTTATATATATAAGCATGTGAACATGGCTTGGTTGAGTGGGGTATGACTTGAGGATCTACGCCCACGGGTTGACCTAAGGATGAGGTTCTAAACTCCACCCTACATGCACAGGTTAGGAAAGAAGACTGAGGGTCTATTCTCATAACGGTTGCATCCACCCAGACTGAGGCTTCGTGGTGAGGTTATGGTTTCTATGAAGTGGTTTTTCAAAATGAGAAAGTATAACAATGTGTTTACCCTCTTGAATTTGATTGTTTTCCTTAGACCCACGTAACATAATGTATGTTATTAACCCATGGAAATGTGATGAAATGGTAAGTGATGATAAAGGGTGTGAAAGAATAGTAATGGAAGTGGAAATAGATTGACTCTGAACATGTTATTGGAACCTTAATTAATTACTTGGAAATTATCATTCATATTCCTTTTTCATACACTACCTTTTCGTAATGGATATTTTGTAGACACCGTTGGTGGTGGCATACTATGTTATACACACACCCTGCTTGGGCCGCGGTTGGGTACCTGATGAGACTTCATGTTTGCAGGTCAGGAGAAGGGAAAAGGTCTTTGCTATATAGTGAGTGGACATGGCTAGCACTTGGTGGAGGATCCAGACGTGGAGTTGGGACCATTTTGGGGATTTTGGCCATTGCCCTTATTTCAGTTTTTGTTCACTCTAGCACTTGTAGTATGACATGGCATATTTATTATTGGAAATGGATTTTATACATGTTCCTTGTTTATTGGTTATTATTTCGCCTATTTGGTTTATTTATGTTATTATTACTCTGATAAAAAGGGGTATAGTCTCCCCAATTGACCCCAAAGATCACCGCTTCTAGTCGGAAGCCTTTGGCATACGGGGAGGTGCGCCTAAGGTCATGTAACCACCCAGCTTGGAGCAGCAGTATAGTGGCTTCCAGGTCAGCGACATGACAAAGGTTTATTAGAGGAGGTCTTTCTTCTCCTTCTCTGAGGTCCTGTTATTTGGGATTGGTTTCCAATGACTAAGACATGTCGGGCCTTGGTAATGAGCTCGTTCCTGGGATTAGCTAACACATATACGAGTGAAAACCCAAGTCTCCCTGGGTGGGAAATGTTGCTCATGGTTGTGTGATGTTACATTTGATTATATTTCACCATTGTGTGACGCACATGTGGTTTGATGTGACTGTTTTTTTATAATTGGATCGTGGAATTAACGGCACGAGGATTCACATTCATGCATCATTGTAGGCACCTAGGGAGATAGGTGACATGCATTGTGCTATGCAATCACACGGTATGGGTGTGTGGGGCAAGAAATTAGGGTGCATCATGCATTTCATGAAACCAATAAATAATGAGAAGAATGAAATAAAACAATGAAATGCCACCATGACATCGGTTACCAGTTGGGAAACGAGAGGATGTTTCTAAGAACACTCCTCTGGTAGAAGAGCAAGACAATGAGGTTATCAAAGAAGGAAGAGAAGACCAATTTAGGTAGAACATTTCTCAACTTATATAGATGATGGATCAGGACCCAGGACGGGTTACATCGAGCATGTTTGAGCTGACCAGGGAGTTCCAGCAGCAACACCCTCCGACCTTCACCGGAGAGGGTGCGCCTGAGGCAATGAGGTTCTGTTTAGAGTCTATCTAGACGATAATGGACCATCTGGATACCCTTGTTGTAAAGTGAGTAAAGATGTACGTTTATATATTGTGGGGACAGGTTAGGCATTGGTGGGAAATTCAGTCTCAAATCGAGCAGGTTGAGGGAATGTCATGGAAGGTTTTTTATGAAAAGTTTCTGGAGCATTTCTACCCAGAGACTTTGATGCAGGAGAGGGGTGCAGATTTTATGATCCTCACTCAGGGATCTCTATCGGTGATGGAATATTCTAGTCTCCTTACTAATTTGAGATGCTTTGTCCCAGTGTTAGCAGGGGATGAGGCAGCAGTAGAAAAGCGTTTCCAGGATGGGATGAGACATGATATCAGGTCTCAAGTAAATATCTTCTTCTTAAAGAGGATTGCAGAGGTGCTAGATCAGGCACTGATCTCGAAAGGAAACCTGAAGGGAGATTCGGGTAGTGGAATTGTGGTGTCAGTAGGACAGATGAGTGGTGCAGCTAATCAAGGTTGAAAGCAACACCATGAGTGCTAACAACATAGAGGAAGTGTGCAAAGTAGGTGGAATAGAGGGTCAGCCTCTCAGGGTGGGAATCAGCTGTTCTAATATAAGTGTGGTAGGTCAGGGAATACGCATGGTCAATGTCCTCGACCTCCAGTTGAGTGACATTCATGCAGTAGGATGGGGCATGTTCAGAGGTTCTGCAAGAACCCTCGGCAGGTGCGTGAGCATGATGGTGAAAAGAAGGTGTCAGGTATGGGAAGGGGGCCATTATCTTTATATCAGGCAGTCAGTTGGAGCTCGAAAGGCCGTTCTGGCAGGGGCAGTGGATGTGGAAATCTAGGGCAAGATAACTCACACCAACAGGGCAGTGTGTCACAGAGTACTCAGGCTGGAGCCTATGGTAGAGGGTCAGGTCATCTTCAGGCAATTAATTTTGCACCTAGTGATGGCGAGGTTGGACCATCGACTGTTTGAGTTACGATCCTTTTAGTCTCTACTTTTTCTAGTGCGTTGTTTGACATAGGTGCCACACACTCTTTTATCTCTGCTCAACTTGTGGTAGTGCTGGTTTTACCTGTGGAGAGGGTGTGTGGAGTTATGTCAATTGACACCCCATTGGGAGTGCGGGTTGAGGATATCATGCAGTGCAATGGATGTTCCTTGGAAGTTGGTGGGTATCATTTTCTGTGGGACTTGTTCATTCTTGAGAATTCAGGGTTTGGCCTAATCATTGGAATGGATTGGTTGGTTTTGTATCTTTCACACATAGACTATTATCATAGTGGAGTATCTATCAGGTCTCTTGAGGGTGATTCTTATGTCCACCGTGGTGAATGGGATATTCATGCAGGGCGTGTGGGGTCGTTTTGTCAATAGATGAGTTGACTCACGACTTGAGTAGCTTGTCTCATACATGATGACAATGAAAGAGGGGAGCATTCTATTTTCCCTACTATGGTGGATCGGTTTCAGGATGTGTTTCCTTAGGATTTCTCGGGGTCCCCCCCCCCCCCCCGAGAGGGATGTCGACTTCATGATCGAGTTACTTCCTGGAGTGGAGCCAATTTCTATTATATCATACCGAATGACACCTGTATAACTCCAAGAACTGAAGGTTCAGCTTGAGGAGTTGGAGGGTAAGGGGTTTATCCATCCTAGTACGTCTCTTTCTGGATCTCCCGTGATTTTTGCAAAGAAGTCTGATGGGTCTTTAAGGCTCTGTGTTGACTATCGAATGTTGAATCAGATGACGGTGAAAAATTGGAACCCTCTTCCTAGAATTGATGACCTGTTTTATCAGTTGAGGGGTGCAATGGTTTATTCTAAGATTGTTCTGAGGTCGGGTTATTACCAGTTGAGGGTGAGGTTTTCTAACATACCACAGATAGCTTTCCGGAGTTAGTATGGTTTATTTGAGTTTGTGGTAATGCCTTTCAGCTTGACCAGTGCACCGGTGGTGTTTATGGATTTGATGAACCGAATCATTCATCCCTAACTAGTTCAGTTCGTGGTTTTCTTTGTTGACGATATATTAGTGTACTCTAAAACTCACGACGATCCTGACCAACATCTTCACATCGTCTTGGGTACGCTAAGACAGCACCAGCTATATGCCAAGCTATCAAAGTGTCAATTCTGGATAGATGAGGTGAATTTTCTAGGTCACATCATCTCGAAGGCAGGAGTGTTAGTGGATCCAAATATAGTGCAGGGATTTATATCTGGGGAGAATCCCAAGAGTGTTTCTGATGTTTGGAGTTTTCTGGGATTGGCCCGGTATTACCAAAGGTTCATTCAGGATTTCTCTCACATGGCAGAACCACTCCCGGTCTTGACCATGAAAGGAATCATTTTTGAGTGGTCTGGTTCTTGTGAGAATTCCATTCAGGAGTTGAAGAAGTGGTTTATGACCACACCTATCATGATCTTACTAGATCTAGGTAAGAAGTGCATCATATTATGTGATGCATCCGGAGTCCGACATGGGGCGGTGTTAATGCAGGATGAGCCAGTTGTGGCTTATGGGTCGAGGCAGTTGTTACCCCATGAGATGAACTATCCCACGGATGACCATGAGTTGGATGTAGTGGTGTACGCTTTGATGTGTTGGACAACTATCTGTTGGGATAATGGTTTACCGTGTTTACCGACCATAAGAGTTTAATGTAAATCTTCTCACAGTGGGATCTGAATCTTTGGAAGTGAAGATGGGTTGAATACCTCTTGTATTTTGACTTTGATTTGCTGTACATACTGGGAAAGGTAAATAGTTTTGTTGATGCTCTGAGAAGAAAGGTTCAAAATTAGGTGGTTCAGGAGCCCAACACCAACTGGATAGTGATGGCCTTGTTTGTAGAAATTCACCTAGAGGTGCAGGAGGAGAGTGGTCAGGTCCCTCTTGCTTCCTTAGAGATGGAGTCGAAACTTATGAGATTATTTATTTAAGGTCATCTTGGTGATCCTGAGTGTCTGATCATGAAGGAATATCTTAAAGGTGGGGAGCTACCTTCTGGCAGGACCGTCGGCGTGGACGCTGTTGTTCGGGATCGTGATCATGTGGTTGTGCCAAAGTGTGTGCGGGAAGAGTTGATGCGTGAGTTAAATGAGTCAAAGTGGGCAATGCATCTTGGTTTTACCAAGATGTACTGTGATCTCCTAAGGAATTTTTGGTGGCCTAGAATGAAGAAGGAAGTTGCAAGTTTTGTGGCACGGTGCCTTACCTGTCAACAGGTGAAGGTCGAGCATCAATGCCCAGGTGGTTTGTTGCATCCATTTCCCATTCCGAAATGGAAGTGGGATGATGTAACAATGGATTTTTTTGTGGGTCTTCCAAGGATTCCACAGACGAATGATGCAATCTGGGTTGTTTTCGATCAGTTAACGAAAGTGGCTCATTTCATACCGATTCAGGAGTCCTTTATAGTTGACTAGTTGGGTGAGCTGTTTGTTCAGGAAATAGTGTGGTTGCATGGTGTTCCACAAACCATAGTTTAGGACCAATATCCACATTTCACATCGCATTTCTGGCATGGGTTGCAGAAGGATCTTGGTACGAAGGTGTTTTTGAGTATGGATTACCTCCCACAGATGGACGGGCAGTCGAAATGTATGATCCAAGTGTTGGAAGACATGTTAAGATATTGTGTCTTGGACTTTGGTGGTTCTTGGGAGAGGAACCTACCATTAGTTGAGTTTGCTTATAACAACATTTTTCTGGCTACGATTCTGATGGAACCATTTGAGGCACCCAATGGGAGGCCATGTAGATCTCTGTTGTTATGGCTAGGGGACGATGAATCCACTTTGTTGGGGCCAAGTCTCGTGCAGGAGACCTCAGAGAAAGTTAAGTTGATTAGGAAGCAGATGGATATGGCTCAGAGTTGGAAGAAGTCATATACAGATCGGAGGCATAGACCCCTTGATATTGGGGTGGTGGATAAACTGTTCATTCAGGTGTAACCAAGGTTGGGTCACCATCAGATTCAGAAGCAGGGTAAGTTGGCGCCCAGGTATATGGGACCTTTTGAGATTGTGGAGAGGATCGGACGAGTGGCTTACCGATTGGCTCTTCCATAGTAGTATGGTGGAATGAATGATGTGTTTCATGTGTCTCAGATTCGATGGTATCACCCTGACCCATCTCCTGTGGTTGATGTTAAGGATGTGGAGCTTGAGGCTGATGCGACCTTTGAGGAGCATCCGATTCGTGTGGTGGATCGTGGTGAAAAGGTCTTGCGAGTCAAGGTTGTGCCATTAGGGCGAGTACTATGGCAGCATGGGAAGGTTCAGGAAGAAAACTGGGAGAAGGAATCAGATATGCAGGCTCAGTGGCCTGAACTCTTCTCTTAGGTGGATCAATGAGGCTTGGAAACTCAGCTCGAGGATGAGCCATTATAAGGCGGGGAGGTTGTAAGATCTCGGTTTTTGTAATGGTATGTTTTTCATTATGTTTTGGTTGAATCCCTTGTTTTAGGCTTCAGGGGATGTCTTTTAAAGCTGTGAGAGGCATTGCGGGTGTTCCGGGGTCTCAGGGCATGAAAGAAAGGAAATCTGGGCAAGAGAAGCCAGGGTGCACGACCTGCGCACGGCCAGGGAAAACCATGCGGCCCACCCAGGAAAAATCATGTGACGCTTCTCCTTCAGGAAGTAGCAGGAACATGGTTTGCACACTGTTTGTCAAACCATGCCTCTAAACCCTGTGGCCACTATAATTGGGGAAAATTACAAGTTTTCCACTCCAGGCTTTTAAACCCCAACTCGGGATTTCCTCTCTATTCCTCCTTCTTCTCCCTTGGATCGAACCAAATCGCCCAAGAGCTCTAAGAGATCGATCTCCCTAATTTCTAAGGCATTTTTCATGCCGTTGGGTGCGGATCGAAGCTCCAGGTATGGCTAATCCCATCCTTGATTTTATTTTTGGTTTAGGGTTTTTATCTTCTCTCCATCTTGTTCTAAAGCTCTAAAACACTATCTTTTGGGTGAGTTTTAGGTTGAAGCTCTAAAGGTTGGTCAGATCGAGGTCTAAGGACTCGATTGAGATTGCATTCAGCCACGGTTTCAAGGTAGTTAGTTTACAAGTGATATCCCATTGTTATTTGGGTATTTTTACATGTTTAGTTATGTTCTTGTCTCTCTTTGGTTATGTTTTGAATAACCTTGGTTTGTTTGGAAATAATGATGTTTAAAATGGAAAATCGGAACCCTCACGACCCCCATGGGATGTATCGGGATCCACTTGACATAATCTAGGGCCATTCATGGGATGTGATGGCTCTTCTTGGACATAGGGATTTATATTAAACAAGTGACCTTGTTGTAATGAATTGTAGAGCCTTGATAAACATGTTGGCATGAATGGTTGATTCATGGGATGATGAACGGGTTAAATGGGTTAATGTGTAAACTGATTTAAGACCATCACAGGATAGGTTATTGGTTTAATGATGAATTCTTAGTGAGATAGGAATAACACATGGGAGTGGGTGAATGGTTAATTGATGTGAAATGGTAATGTGTTAATGGGTTAAGGCATAATGTGAATTCACAAGTGGGTTGTTGTGAACAGTGTTTCTGAAGGGTAATGGATTGGATGGTTTATGGTTACTTATATATATAAGCATGTGCACATGTCTTGGTTGAGTGGGGTATGACTTGAGGATCTACGCCCATGGGTTGACCTAAGGATGAGGTTCTAAAATCCACCCTACATGCACGGGTTAGGAAAGAAGACTGGGGGTCTATTCTCATAACGGTTGCATCCACCCATAGACCCCTGCTGCTAGTCGGCAACCTTTGGCGTACAAGGAGGTGTGCGTAAGGTCATGTAACCACCCAGGTCAGAGAACCGGTTTAGTGGCTTCCGGGTCGGGGACGTTACACATACATTGTATGTTTTTTTATTAAAATATATATAAATTTATAATTATGAAATATAATACACCATTCATTGAGACAGTAGGAGGTACGTATGCATAAATATTGTTTCCATTTAATTTTCATATTTAATAAATTAAATTTAATTAAATATAAATATATATTACCAGTAGAGTTATAATTTCACATATATCATAGAGTTTCACTAATCCCAGCCTTAATAAATTTCATTTAGAGTGGAAATGAATCTCATCTCTTTGAGGAGGTGTTAGATCACATATTAACATACGAAGTAATTATATTTATAAAAATAAAAATAGTGAATGTATGTTTTTTATAAAAACTATAGAATAATAGATAAATAATATAAATCATATGTATAATATAGATACTGGTTTCCATTATAATTCACATCCAAGAGAGGTGGTAAATTAAAAAAAACAAAATCGTTTTGTATTGTGGTAGTTCTTCGTACAAATGAATATTATGTTCATTAGAAATTATAGGGAAGTTTTTGTAATTTTAGATCAAAATCATAGAATGAATATATATATATATATATATATATTACGGATAATCAATTTATTATATAATCATGGAATAAGAATATTTTAGGGGAGTGAAGAATTAAAATAAAATAAAGGAAATTTAGGATGGAGGTATTACATGGATAGGTTTTGGAACACAAGAAGGAATATATGATAAATTTAGGGTTGTTTGGATAAGATTTAGGATGATGGTTTCATATATAAAGGGATTCTTATGTGTGAATAATTTTGAGGGTCGAGTGAATTTTTATAGTATATTAGGAGTGGTATTCTTGTAAATTTTTATAATGGGGATTCATCCCACGTTTTTTCCATGTAATGTGGCTCCAATAATAGTTAGAACTCACTAAATGGGATGATATGGTCGAAAAATGAACAAAAAATGGTTTTTGGGCAACTTTAGAGGTCATTTTGGAAAATATGTTAAAATTTTAGGCCCTTTTTAATCTAATTTATCTCTTAATAATTGTAATTAATTTTAATCACATCCAATAATCGTTTAAAAAAATTATTTTACCATATTATAAATTATAAATAATGATTATTCCAAATATTCAATATATTTCTAAAAATTCTAACCATATAAGTGTTAATTATTTATTTAAATTTAATCCATCTTATAGGAAAAAAATGATGGGTTTCAATGTAAATACCCGGAAATTTCAAGGGAAAATTTTTTCCTAAATTTTCTTTGAAATTTTTCAAGAACGCAGTTTCTGACGGCGCCTGATTCCGAGGCCCGGTGTGCCCGGAATCAATTTCTGAAGTTTGGCTCGGGTACGTTCAGTGAACGAACGAGTGGGTTTTTCTAACTTTTGAACCGGTGCTCGGAATCGAATTCCGAGGGCACCGATGAACTCACAACGCTAGTAGTTTCTTAAAAAGACTTTTGCCGCAGTTGCGTTTAATCGAGAGCGGAAGTTAGTTTTTGGGTTTTCTTTAAATAAGAGTAATAATAAAATAACGTGTCATGCACTTTATTTTTTTCAGCCGCCATTGGGAGTGTGGTGGTTGAAACCTCCTCATGGAGGTTGGAGGTGAGGCCACCACACCTTAACCACCCTTGAGAGGTTATGGTGGTGGGGCCCACCCGAACTAAACCTCCCGTGGGTGGTTTATTATGGTAGGGACCACACGGGGCTTAACCCCCTATTAATAGGCGGAGAGGAAACCTCTCAACTCTCCCTCATTAATAAGGGAGAGCCTCTTAATTCCTCAACTCCCCATTAAATGGGGAGAAACTCCTTGGCACCCTCCCCTCTTAAGTGGTGCCAACGGACCTCATAAATTGCATCAAAGCAATTTATTTCACCCAACACTTTTTTTTAAAAAAATGTTATGTAACCACAATGGTTACATACCTCTCCCCCTCTCCTATATATAGGGATCTTGGGAGAGGATTTGGGGACGGCTTCACCAAGCGACGGAGCGCTGGTAAAATACCGCGACGCCCTACACTTGGGAAGAAGCTTATCTTCGCGAATGAAGAATGCGCCACCTCTGACGAAGAACGCTCTTTTTCCTTCCATGGAATTTCTCCCCTTCCGCGGAGAGACTCTTCAATGGATCTTCTTCTTCCTCTTCATCGTCAACGGATCGACGAAGAAGCTCGGAAGCGGAATTGGGTAGCAAGCGATGACGGCTTCGCCTTCCCTCGAGTTGGACGAACGCCGACGTCCCCCTTTGACGTCGTCATCCTCGCGAAGCCATACCGCGACGAACCTCGAACGACGACGCCTCCTTCCGATCGGCTTATACCCAAGGTAGGGGTTTGTATTCATTTATTTATATTTGTTCGAGATTTCCGACTTGATGATCTTCGTGGTTAAAAACCATTTGTTATCAAATTTGAACTTTGTGGTTTGAAACCAAATGATAACGAATAACGTGAGGGGCGGCCGGACCGCAAGAACACGACTGACCCCACTCCTTTTTTTTCTTTGTGGTTGGTACGAGGATGTGTGGTGCTGTCGCAACATGTGGTTTCATGTAGTAGATATGCGCGGCGCCGTCGCACCGCGCCGTGGAAAGGAATTCAAGGACGCGACGCCGTCGCGCTGTGTCGAAGAAAACCGAAGACATCCGCGGATAGAGTCGGGCCGCGACGAATGGGCGCGACCCCAATGAGTCGCGCCGGAGAACCACGAAGATGGTGTGTTTTGTTTTTGACGTGCGGATTGACGGGAGACGACAAACGAGGCCGCAAGGTAATTTTGAGGCCTCCGCAGTGAAGGTCGGGTCCCGAGAGGACCATACGAGAAGACGACAGGAGAAACGGACCACCGGAGCGCATCCGGTGGTCCGCGAAAGGCGGCAGCGGCGCACCGCCGGAAGGGAGGTGGCCGTCGGTTCGTCGCCGGCCTCAATTAGCAGCGGGCTGGGGACACCACGCTCTGCGTTTCGGCTCGGCCACGCTGGCCGAGCCGCGGCCGGCCGGTCGGACCGGACCGAGCCGGACCGAGCCGGGTCGGGCCGGGCCGGGCGCCGCCAGGTTGGTCTCGGGTCGGTTCGAACGGGTTCGGGTCGCCCCGATTCGGCCGACCCAGGGTGGGTCGGGCTGGGTCGGCCCGGGCCCAGACCCCCGTTTTCGGACCACTTTCGGTCAAAAGCCCGTAACTTGAGCTACGAGCATCCAAACGACTCGCCGTCAGCGGAAACACGATCATTGGATTGAGACGGTCATTTTGGTATATCTCACTCAAGGTTTCGGATTACTTTGGGTTCGGCCTGGATGGTTCGGATATGTAACCAACCGGGCCCTCAGAACGGAAATGCTCGTAACATTAGTTTCGGACGTCCGATTGACGTGCCGTCGATTTTGATAGATTCCTCTAAGTGAGACGGATCTTTTAGCTTACTCCGCTCGAGGTTTGGATGTCGTCGGAGTGTGGTCAGGATTGTTCGCTCACGAAACCAACCGGGCCCCTGGAACGAAAAATCCAATAACTCACAGACCGGGCGTCCGATAGTCGCGCCGTCTGTTTCGTTGAATTCCACTTGATGAGACAGAACTTTTGGCATTCTTTGCCCGAGTTTTGGATACAGTTGAATAGTGGCCGGATTGGATCACACCCAAAATCCAACCGGGACCTTGGAACGAAAAAGCTGATATCTTTCAGACTGGACGTCTGTTTGACAAACCGTCAGCGGCGTTGGTGATCAGGTTGAGAAATAGTCCCTATGAGTATACCCTATGACAGTTCGGGGTACAGTTGAGATACGGCCGGGATTGGTTCGCTCACGAAACAAACCGGACCCCTAGGATGAAAAGGCTAGAAGCTCACAGACTGGGCGTCCGATTGACGCGCCGTCTGTTGCGTTGAGACCCCTATGACGAGGCGGTCCCCTGAGATACTTCTTCGTGGGACCTTGAGATACTTGGAGTATCGACCTGTAGCTTGTGGAGGGGACCCTCCCAGAGACGAGCGTGTGGAGTACGGAGACCGTGTAGCCGACTGTGACCTGACGACTGCTTGACTGACTCGACTTGGAGTGAGTCGACTAGCCCAGTGGACGGAGCACTAATTTCTGAGGTGCAGACCCATGGCAGACGGAGTACTACCTGTGTGACAGTGCAGACCCGTGGTACTCGTTCGGAGAGTACCTCATCAGGCTACTTGGGGGTGTGCACTGCTGTGTTTGGGTGAAATACCCCAGCGGGAAGAACTACTGTGTTTGGGTGGCTGACCCACGGTACTCGACAGGAGGAGTACCTCAGCAGTCTTAGGTTAGTGAGCAGTACCTCGGAGTCGTGATAGGACCACTATACACTCCAGAGACGGAGCTCTTCAGCAGTTACAGTTTCGATAATGAAAATCCTGGTTTGAGCTGAGACTTTTGACCTTTGTGTTTACCTCATGATTGAGATGGGTCACTTGATAACTTAGGTATATGTATGGGCATATACCTGGGTAGTGGTTATCTGTTGATTTCATGATCCTTGTGTTTCCTCATGATTGAGATGGGTTACTTGATAACTTAGGTATATGTATGGGCATATACCTAAGTAGAGGTTATATGTTGAGATCTTCATTATGGTTATCCTTGTTGGTTTTAGAGAGACCTTGAGGGTCTCGGGGTCCCTACTGAGTATCGTTATACTCACCCCTGCACGGGCTATGCCCGCACCTCGTTGTATTGGTTGCCGACGACAGGCAGTGCTGACGGAGGCCGAGTGTTCGAGGACTGGACGGTACCTGTAGGTGGACCACACGACAAGTCAGTATCTAGAGTAGGACTTCACGGAGAGATGACACATGGAGGTGGTTGATGGGCGAGAGTTTTGAGGAGGCTATCTGTACCTACCCTTCATATAAGATCCGTGACAGACGATCCAGGAGCTGCGCTATCTGTACCTACCCTTTAGGTAGGATCCGAGGAGGACAACCCAGGAGCTGCTTCCTTCTTCCAGCTGTTGCCTTTTTCTGTTGTACATTCATTCAGTTGTAGTTGTACTTTCTTTTGGGTTTGTATTCTGGCCCATTTACATTTTATCACTTCTCTTGTACTTAGTGTTTACTTTTTCTGGTTGCTTACTCTGTGGTGCTTGTTTTTTTATAAAGGCAATTCCTTCCCAGTTATCGGGATTTATGCCTTTGGTGCTAGTCGCTAGCCCCTGGCCTATGGAATGTGGGCTTGGGGTAGTCACGACACGGGCCCCGAGGACGGGTCGTGACAAATTGGTATCAGAGGAGTCGGTTCTACCACAGAACTTATAACTCTGACTTTTCCTTTCTGTGAATCAAAAGTGTTAAGGGTACCGAGTGTGGTTTTCAGTTCAGGGAGTCCAGTGTCGGTGCGGGCGGCCAACGTCTCCATACACCAGGACCCTGACAACTGATTTCCGGCTTTGTGCACGAAAACACTATTTGCATGTGTTTTCAATGGGTTTTCCCTTAAAACAGCTCGAACCAGGTCATCTCACCAGGTATAATCGTTTGACCATGTTACGTTGTTTCTTTCAGGATGCCTTTTCTTGGACGACCAGCTAGAGCCCCGAGAGTGGTTCGTACTGACACCCCGACGAGCGACGTGGCCTCAGTACAGGGCCCTTTTTCAGTTGAGGCACCAGCGGACGCACCAGTAGTACTACTACCTATTGGGCCACCGATGCCACCAGCCCCAGCAGTAGAGGGTGCACGTCGCTGGAGCGCACTGCATGAGTTCCAGTGCTAGAGGCCACCCAGGTTCCACTGAGGGAGGGACCCGCAGGCGGCTGAGGATTGGCTGGAGGCTGTGGTGAGAGTCTTCAGTCTAGTGGGGACGCCAACAGACTTCATGGTGATCTCTGCTGCCAGCCTCCTTCAGGCAGCCGCAGGTAGGTGGTGGAGCCACTTGTTTCAGTTTTGCGACGGGATGGCCTTCGCATGGGAAGACTTTGAGACGTTCTTCAGGGTGGGGTTTGTGTCAGTAGCTCCACACCCCGAGCGTGTACAAGAGCTTCTGGCTTTGTTGCGTGTTTTTTGATCAGTAGACGAGTCATTTGTGGGCAGTAGACAGATGATGCAGAGGTCCAGGAGGACCAGACCAGCAGTTGGACGATCTCGGGTTTTAGGACCGGTGGTGCGGGGCACCCGGGGTGGGGTCAGAGCCAGGCGTGCCAGAAATAGACAATGTTACTCCTGCGGCGGGAAGGTTCACCTGGCACGTGACTGTCCAAATCCTCATACAGTTGATCCGCAGGCGTTGGAGGAGCCACCGAGCCAGAAGCAGTGACGAGTTCTTGAGCAACAGCCGAGCAGTGGACAAGGCAGTAGAGCTCCGGGATCAGGTGGACAGGGGCGGAACTAGTGGATACGTCCCTTGTACTTCTAGATCCATGTTGCTGTTGTATTCATGTCTTTGTACTATGAGCTGCAATATTAAAAAGACACTTATCTTTGTTTTCTTTCCTGTCCTTTTGTTTGGTTGATACTGAGTGGTTCCGGTTAAAACTGTTGAATTGACCCTCACTTTCTAGATTTCTACTGTAGGAGACCCAGTGACCTCACACTGATGCCGACAGTATGACTCGACCCTTGGAGGCGAGAGTGACAGTTGGATATCTTGGTAGTTACGTTGAGGCCTTACGACGTCATCCATTGCATGAATGCGTCATTCAGGTCAGGATTGACTGTATTAGGCAATTGGCGTGGTTTATCCAGGGGATGAGACCGAATTTCTCTTTTCGGCAAAAGAGAAATTTTAGCAGCTCTTTCAGATCATTGAGGAGCGGATGAAGACTACACAGTGTAGTAAGAAACAGGAAACCGGCTCCAGTCTTAGAGACTCGAGCGTGTTAAATTTTAAAGAAGAGGAAGCTTAAAGGAGAGATGAATCTACGAAGCAGCAGACGTGGAGGCAGAGCTAGGAGAGCATCATGAGGTGGTGTACATCCTAACATGGTACAACCACCCGCCTTAGTTATTCCCGCCAGGCTCAGGGAGCTGGAGGGCGGAGGAAGAGTGCGGCTGCATGCAGTCAAGGAGTCTGACCCAATGACTCTAGAAATGATTCAAGGGACAGTCTGTGTCCACTACTAGATGTTGTAGTAACAGACGTTGATATGAATCATTCATCTATTTCACAAATCTTGTCCCAGACCTAGACTTTTTGGTAAGCTGTGGAGTTGACCCTCACGTTTGGAGATACCTTGGGAGGAGACTCGATAATCACACTTATGCCGATGGTGTGGTCAGACCCTCGAGGCGAGAGTTCTGGTTGGAATCTCTTGGTGGCAGCGTCGAGGCCTTACGATGTTAGTTTGAGTATGGAATGGGAAATAACTGTTCATACTCAAATTGACGGTTTTAGGCAAACGCCGGGATGTGTTTTCCTTGGTCGGAAAAAAGGAAACCCTAGGCAGCACAAGTTAAACTCTTTCACAGAAGGGTGCAACCGATCACTCTTGAGTCGGCCAACCCTTCCCTCGGGGCAGAAGTCGTTTCGAGTTCCAGTTCTAACAGGAATTTGAGAATTCTAGAGTTCGAGGATGACGATCACGTCCTTATATGGGTCTCACCTCGACGAAGTTTACAGAGTTGTGGCCAAGGCGGCAAGTAAACTCTGAGGTTCAACGGACCTTTCTAGGTCCACAGCTGGGTAGGCGAGGTGGTTTACCACTTGAACCATC
The DNA here is from genome assembly GCA_963277665.1 of Viscum album. Lineage (NCBI taxonomy): Eukaryota > Viridiplantae > Streptophyta > Magnoliopsida > Santalales > Viscaceae > Viscum > Viscum album. The sequence continues at coordinate 1,310,133,375 of OY728126.1, read as the reverse complement.
CACCACAGTTGCACCAGGTGCACGAAGACTTCCACGTATCTCTACTGAGGAGATACGTGCTCGACCCTTCGCATATCATTGACCATGAGGAGCTGGACGATGGCGATGTAGTGTCTTTCACGGAGGTTCCACTGGGGATCGAGGATCGATAGGAGAAGATCCTTCAAGGATGGCCTATTCCTCGGGTGCGCTTTCACGGGCAGTACAGGATCCTCCGGGTGAGCACACGGGAGCGGAAGGCTCAGATGCGTGCTCAGTACCGTTTTTTTATCCCTAGTTTATGTTAAAGCTTTACGAGGACGTAAAGCCATGAGGAGGGAGTAATGTAATGAACCTGAAATTTCAAGGGAAATTTTTTTCCTAAATTTTATTTGGAATTTTTCAAGAACGCAGTTTCTGACGGCGCCTGATTCTGAGGCCCTGTGTGCCCGGAATCAATTTCCGAAGTTTGGCTCGGGTACGTTCAGTGAACGAACGAGCGGGTATTTCTAACTTTTGAACCGGTGCTCGGAATCGAATTCCGAGGGCACCGATGAACTCGCAACGCCGGTATTTTCTTAAAGAGACTTTTTCCACAGTTGCGTTTAATCGAGAGCGGAAGTTAGTTTTTGGGTTTTCTTTAAATAAGAGTAATAATTAAATAAAGTGTCATGCACTTTATTTTTTTTCAGCCTCCATTGGGAGTGTGGTGGTTGAAACCTCCTCATGGAGGTTGGAGGTGGTTCCACCACACCTTAACCTTCCTTGAGAGGTTATGGTGGTGGGGCCCACCCGAACTAAACCTCCCGTGGGTGGTTTATTATGTTAGGGACCACACTGGGCTTAACCCCCTATTAATGGGAGGAGATGAAACCTCTCAACTCTCCCTCATTAATGAGGGAGAGCCTCTTAATTCCTCAACTCCCCATTAAATGGGGAGAAACTCCTTGCAACCCTCCCCTCTTAAGTGGTGCCAACAGACCTCATAAATTGCATCAAAGCAATTTATTTCACTCGACCGTTTTTTTTAAAAAAGTTATGTAACCACAATGGTTACATATCTATCCCCCTCTCCTATATATAGGGATCTTGGGAGAGGGTTTGGGGATGGCTTCACCAAGCGACGGAGCGCTGGTAAAATACCGTGATGCCCAACACCTGGGAAGAAGCTTATCTTCGTGAATGAAGAACGCGCCACCTCTGATGAAGAACGCTCGTTTTCCTTCCACAGAATTTCTCCCCTTCCGCGGTGAGACTCTTCAACGGATCTTCTTCTTCCCCTTCATCGTCAACGGACCGACGAACAAGCTCGGATGCAGAATCGGGTAGCAAGCGACGATGGCTTCGCCTTCCCTCGAGTCGGACAAATGCTGACATCCCCCTTCGACGTCGTCAACCATGCGATTCCATACCGCGACAAACCTCGAACGACGACGCCTCCTTCCGACCGGCTTATACCCATGGTAGGGGTTTGTATTCATTTATTTATATTTGTTCAAGATTTCCGACTTGATGATCTTCGTGGTTAAAAACCATTTGTTATCGAATTTGAACTTTGTGGTTTGAAACCAAATGATAACGAATAACGTGAGGGGGGGCCGGACCGCACGAACACGGCCGAACCTCCTCCTTTTTTATCTTTGTGGTTGGTAAGAGGAAGCGTGGTGTCGTCGCACCACGCAGTTTCATGCGGTAGATATGCGCGGCGTCCTCTCGCCGCGTCGTGGAAAGGAATTCAAGGACGCAACACCGTCACGCCGCGTCGAAGAAAACCGAAGACATCCGTGGACTGAGTCGGGCCGCTGCGAAGGGGCGCGGCACCAATGCGCCGCACCGGAGAACCACGAAGACGGCGCGTTTCGTTTTTGACGTGCGGATTGACGGGCGATGACAAACGAGGCCGCAAGGTAATTTTGAGGCCTCTACAGTGAAGGTCGGGTCCCGAGAGGACCATAGGCGAAGACGGCAGGAGAAACGGACCACCGGAGCTCCACGCCGGCGTGGTGGCGCCCGCGACCGGCGGCGGCGGCGCGCCGCCGAAAGGGAGGCGGCCGGTGGTTCGCCACCGGCCTCAATTAGCGGCGGGCGGGGGACACCCCGCTCCGTGTTTCGGCTCGGCCACACTGGCCGAGTCGCGGCTGGCCGGTCGGACCGGACCGAGCCAGGCCGGGCCGGGCCGGGCCCAGTCGGCTCGGACCCGGATCGGGTCGACCGGGTTCGGGTCGACCCGGTGCGGCCGACCTAGGGGGGGTCGGGCCGGGTCGGCCCGGGCCCAGACCCCCGTTTTCGGACCACTTTCGGTCAAAAGCCCATAACATGACCTACGGGCCTCCAAACGACTCGCCGTCAGCGGCAACGCGATCCTTGGATCGAGACGGTCGTTTCGGTATATCTCACTCAAGGTTTCGGATTACTTTGTGTTCGGCTGGGTTGGTTCGGATACGAAACCAATCGGGCCCTCGGAGCCGAAACGCTCGTAACTTGAGTTCCGGACGTCCGATTGACGTGCCGTCAATTTTGATTGATTCCTCTAAGTGAGACAGATCTTTTGGCTTACTCCGCTCGAGGTTTGTATGCCGTCGGAGTGCGGTCGGGATGGTTCGCTCATGAAACCAACCGGGCCCCTAGAACGAAAAATCCAATAACTCACAGACCGGGCATCCGATAGTCGCGCCGTCTATTTCGTTGAATTCCTCTTGATGAGACGGAACTTTTGGCATACTTCGCCCAAGTTTTGGATACAGTTGGATAGTGGCCGGGTTGGATCGCACCCGAAATCCAACCGGGGCCTTGGAACGGAAAAGCTAATATCTTTCAGACTAGACGTCCGTTTGACGAACCGTCAGTGGCGTTGGTGATCCCGTTGAGAAACAGTCCCTATGAGTATACCCTATGAGAGTTCGGGGTACAGTTGAGATACGGCCGGGATTGGTTCACTCACGAAACCAACCGGACCCCTGGGATGAAAAGGCTAGAAGCTCACAGACTGGGCGTCCGATTGACGAGCCGTTTGATGCGTTGAGACCCCTATGACGAGGCGGTCCCTTGAGATACTTCTTCGTGGGACCTTGAGATACTTGGAGTATCGACCTGTAACTCGTGGAGCGGACCCTCCCAAAGACGAGCGTGCGGAGTACGGAGACCATGTAGCCGACTGAGACCTAACGACTGCTTGACCGACCCGACTTGGAGTGAGTAGACTAGCCCAGTGGATGGAGCACTACTTTCTGTGGTGCAGACCCATGGCGGATGGAGCACTACCTGTGTGACAGTGCAGACCCGCGGTACTCGTCCGGAGAGTACCTCAGCAGGTTACTTGGGGGTGTGCACTACTGTGTTTGGGTGACATACCCCAGCGGGAAGCACTACTTTTTTTGGGTGGATGACCTGCGGTACTCGACAGGAGGAGTACCTCAGCAGTCTTAGGTTAGTGAGCAGTACCTCGGAGTCGTTAGAGGACCACTGTACACTCTAGAGACGGAGCTCTTCAGCAGTTACGGTTTCGATAATGAAAATCCTGGTTTGAGATGAGACTTTTGACCTTTTTGTTTACCTCATGATTGAGATGGGTCACTTGATAACTTAGGTATATGTATGGGCATATACCTGGGTAGTGGTTATCAGTTGATTTCATGATCCTTGTGTTTCCTCATGATAGAGATGAGTTACTTGATAACTTTGGTATATGTATGGGCATATACCTAAGTAGAGGTTATCTGTTGAGATCTTCTTTTTGGTTATCCTTGTTGGTTTTAGAGAGACCTTGAGTGTCTCGGGGTCCCTACTGAGTATCGTTATACTCACCCGTGCACGGGCTATGCCCGCACCTCGTTGTGTTGGTTGCAGACGACAGGCAGTGCTGACGGAGGCCGAGTGTTTGAGGACTGGACGGTACCCGGAGGTGGACCACACGACGAGTCAATATCTGGAGGAGGAATTCACGGCGAGACGACACACAGAGGTGGTTGACGGGCGAGAGAGTTGAGGAGGCTATCTGTACCTACCCTTCATGTAGGATCTGTGGCGGATGGTCCAGGAGCTGCGCTATCTGTACCTACCCTTCAGGTAGGATCCGAGGAGGACGACCCAGGAGCTGCTTCCTTCTTCCAGCTGTTGCCTTTTTCTATTTTACTTTCGTTCAGTTGTAGTTGTACTTTCTTTTGGGTTTGTATTCTGGTCCATTTAATTTTTATCACTTCTCTTGTACTTAGTGATTACTTTTTTCTCTTGCTTACTCTGTGGTGCTTGTTTTCTTTTTTAAAGGCAATGCCTTCCCAGTTATCAGGATTTATGCCTTTGGTGCTAGTCACCAGCCCCAGGCCTATGGAAGGCGGGCTTGGGGTAGTCACGGCACGGGCCCCGAGGACGGGTCGTGAGATTCAATGTATAAATGATTAAATGATTAAATTTTTATATATAGAATTTTATTGTGATATAGAATCCAATGAACTAAATCTGATTCATATATTTAAAATTGAATGAATAAACAATTAAAAAAATAAAAACTATATTTAGCTATATAAATATATTTGATGAATAAGGATTTTTGAATTAAAATTCAATGTTTTTACTATTCATGAAAAACAAAAAAATTAATAAAAATTTTCCCAAAGTGATTTTTCATATTCTAATTCAAAAATGATTTTTATTTTCTCGATTAACTGTTATTGAAATGTCAAAAATATTATTAAAAATTGATTCTGCATTAAATGGTGGTAAAAACAACATTTAGAAAAATACATCTTTTTACTCATAAAATGGGATCTATTATTATATTATAAATACAAAATCTACTTTATGAGCATGGAAAATGACGATTGAATATATAATATATAAATTTTATTAAAAAAATAATCAAAAATAATCTTTTATTTTATTGAGAAAATTTTGGTTTTTCCATAGAAAAATTTATTACCTAGAATATTAATTTATTTATTTTCCAAAAATATTTCATCCACTTATATTAAATAATAACCAATGGATCTATTTTATATATATCTGTATGTAATTTTTAAAAAAATTTGTTTTTTCATTTTCATGACTTACATTCGAATTTAAAGGAGGTAGCTATAATAATAGTTTACTAATAATATTAATATAATATTTTAGTATTTCTAAACTAGGCCTTGTTTGTTATGAAAGCACTATAATAGACCCAATATTTTTTAAATGCTTGTCAAAAATTATTTTATGTATTCCTGAAGATGTTATAATTTTTCTTGCGGAATAAGCTTACCTTGGTTTTCATATAATGTAAGAACAAATTATTTATTTTTTAAATAAAAAATTATAGTCAGTGTTTCATGAAGTGAAAAATATTAAAAGATAAAATTATTTTGAAATAATATATTTCATAAAATTATTAGGTTTTTGTTTCTGACGCTTTCTCCGGGGCACGCGCCCATCCATTCTGTGGAGGAGGACGCGCGACACTTTGTTTCCCCGCATTCCCGCTTTCCAAAGGCGGGCGGCATTCTCTCCTTATTCAGGGACGTCTACTCCTTGATCGAAACGGGATGATGGGATGTCAGTTCTTCCTCTTGTGGATTCCTCCTCAGAACTCGTCACCTAGTCCAGGTCTCCCTCATAGATTTAATACGTAGTTCGTGAAACTCTCCCTAGTGCCAGGTTTCCATGGACGCCGGTCAATTACACTGCTTCTGTCGGGACATTCCAAAGGGTCCGGTCAGGGCAGCAACCTTCAGTCGGGGGAGTAGTCACGTTGAGGCATCAGTAGCGTGTCTGGTTGCTGGGGAACCTGTTATGTCTGTCGGTTATCCCTGGTCATAGGGCTTCTCGAGGGCGTGGAAGCCCGAGTCATCCCACATCGAGTGCGGGGAATTATATGCCATAGACACATATTTGAGGTTTTCCTCAGCTTCCCGTGTTTAACACAGGGTATGTCGCGAGTTTAACGTCTAGAGGAGATGGATCAACCCAACTAGAGAATTAGCTAGGATAGATCAGATTGAAGGATTCTCCTCGAAGGGATGTCGATACCAGGGCCAGCCCATGGGCGGCTGTGAAGAAGAGTGTACTGACATGGTCTCACAGGGATAAGATGGTCCGAGTGAGAATCGGGATGGGTGATAGGTTGATGAATGGAACGGAGGGGGAGTGAAATGGGACCATCGCATGGGCGATGGTGAAGTTGGGCTTGAACCTTGAAGAGGCTTCCAACGTATCCCCGTGGCAGGGAATCAAAGTCCGCGTAGTTCAGGATGGTGCCAGTAAACCGACATGAAGGTGGGCCTTGGCCCGATGAATGTCGTCGGCGAACCAACGTGAAGGTGGACCTTGGTCCGATGGGCATCGTCACCGTACCGACGTGAGGGTGGACCTTGGTCCAATGGGCATTGTTAGCGTGCCGACGTGAAAGTAGACCCATGGGTCCGCTAGTGGTGGGCTTGAACCTTGGGAAGGTTTCCTATGTACCATGGCTTGACATGGATCAAAGTCCTTGTAGTTCAAAGGATTGATGGAATACAGTTTAACATCATGCGGGATGGTAGTGAACCCTGATGTGAATAAACGACGGGTGGTGGGTGTCGGCGAGCCGACGCAAATGAGGGACCTTCGTCCGATGGGAGATAGGCTTGAACCTCTGGGAGGATTCCTACGTACCATGCCTTGACACAGATCAAAGTCCTCGTAGTTTACTGAAAATTGGGGGGCTTGGTACACCGGCAAGGAGACGGTCTGGGCTAATGTTTGTTGGGCTTGAACCTCAGGGAGGCTTCCTACGTACCATGCCTTGACATGAATCAAAGTCCTCGTAGTTTGGATTGGGAAATTCAGTTTAACGTCATGATAGACGTAGGTGGAGCACGACATGAATTGGATGATGGGTGGGCTTGAACCTCGTGGAGGCTTCCTACGTACCATGCCTTGACATGGATCAAAGACCTCGTAGTTCACATGGGGCTTTGTTAGAGAACCGACGTGAAAGTGAACCTTGGTCCAATGGGTGGTGGGCTTGAACCTTTGGAAGGCTTCCTACGTACCATGCCTTGACATGGATCAAAGACCTCGTGGTTCACGGGGATGGGTCACAACGACTTGACATTGGACCAGAATGCAGTTTAACGTCATGTTGGACGGGAATGGGACCCGACGTGAATGATGACGGGTGGGCTTGAACCTCATGGAGGCTTCCTACGTACCATGCCTTGACATGGATCAAAGTCCTCGTAGTTCGCTGAGGGTGGGGGTCAGGGTCGGTGCTCACTCTAAGCCCACGTGAGTCATGCTCGGTGTGAGAAACAAGTGGTTTGCAAGGACCTGACGATCACATCGTGAAGGATGCGTCCGTGAGAAGCGAAGAGGGGCTTACGCATTAGGCGGCCCATGGTGCTGAGACTTACTCCAGGATGGAGGCCCATCGTGCGAAAAAGCGCGGGAGAGATGGACCTTGGTCCAATGATGGGAGGTGCCTCGTTCCCAATCCTGCCCTCCACTGACCTTGGTAGTGGGGAAGTACGGAGATGCAGAGGTGCAGCCATCTGTTGGGTAACTAGGGTCGCCCTTCTCCTACGAACATACGCCACCCCAATAAGGAGGATATCATCCCTTGTGGATGGGTGATTCCATTCCCGTGGAGACGAGTGGTGTAAAGAATGTTTGAGCTGGGGGGGACCCTTCGTGAGGGAGACGAGGTTGGGTCATAGTTTAACGTCATGTGTTGAGGACGTGGTGCTTGGCAGTTTAACATCCTGCAGCTCGGATGAGGTGGGTTCACTCCAAACCCCTAGGACTTACATAACTGGTACCCTCTGGTCCTTGGGGAAGGGAATGTACCAATAAGGCCACGGTCAAGGGAGGTTGTGGAACGAACCATCGAGGGGTCCACGTTAGCGTGGCTATGCAAAGAAGCAAAAGCCGTTAGCGTGCCTATGTGAAGAAGCATTAGGCGAAGCAACGCTAAGGGTGGTATTTTCCATGGAACATTGAAATCACATCGTGCAAACCTGGAGGGTCGCACTGGAAGAGGAACTTCTAAGAAAAGGAGTGTGCTTCGCGAAGTGGAGTGCCTTGGCCTTAGCATGGCGCATAGGTGTGAGTGGAAGGTGCTTCGCGAAATGGAACAGTGTTCGCGGAGCACTGCCTCGTGAAGAAGGGGTGCCTCGCGAAGCAGGGTCCTATGAAGCAGTGTGCTTTGCGATGTGTAGCGATCCTGCCTTAGCATAGGGATCACTAGCATGGGTTGGGTGTTTCGCGAAGCATAAACGCTCTGCGGCTGCCCGGGTTCCCTTTGGAATCCCCTACCTTCGCGAATTCCCTTGAGCTTCGCGAAGGGCATCCCTCTCGGAAGAGGGGCTCAAAACGAGACAATGGAGAGGAGTCTCACGAAGTAGAAGTACCTCGCGGAGATCATGATTCCCGGGACAAAGCGTGCTTCGCGATTCGGGAGAGGAGAAGCCGAAAGGTCGGATTTTCCGTCCTCTTGAGACTCAGGGGGAGTCCAGTATTTATAGGCAAGGGGTGCCGCGAAGCAGAACTCGCGCGCCACCTTCGGTGCTTCGCGGTGCGCTCGCGAACGTCAACGCCTGCCGCGGAGGGTACCGCCTCTGGAGCTTCGCAGCGGCTCGCGAATTTCAAATGCGCTCGTGGAGGAATACCGCCTCTAGAGATTCGTGGCGGCTCGCGAACGTCAAATGCGCTCGCGGAGGATTACCGCCTCTGGAGCTTCGCGAGGCCGCCAGGATCGGGATTATTCGCGTCGGTGCTTCGCGGCGGTGTTTCATGAGGCCGTGTGCCGGCCTTCTTTTTCGTTCCTTCCTTTCGTGCCATATTATTTTGGCGCCAAAAAATGCCCCCCCTCAGACATGGATCCATGGAGGGCGAAGGGTCGAAGTCTGAGGGAAAATCGCCAAAATTGTCGGTGGTTCGCGATGCGGCTTCGCAAAGGGTGCCTGCGGTGCTGACCGGGGCCACAGATCTGGATGCGACGCGATGCTCCGGGCGGGTGAGGTGCGCCGCGATGCTCCGGGGTTACTGCTTATAAATAGGGGGTGAACCTCTTTTGTCTTCATGTTCCTTCCTTGTCTTTTTGTGCTCTCGAATTCGCGAATCTCCGCGTACTCCGCGACAGCCCTCTGTGAATCGAGCTTCGCGGCGAACCGCGGGTCTCCGACTCTGCATCTGCGCCAAGCGAACCTCTGTTTGTCGGCCTTGTCCAGACTTCGCGGTTTGGTCTCGCGACCGATCTTCGCGATCAGGCTTCGCAATTCAGCTTCGCGGTCGAGCTTCGCGATTGACCTGAAAAAATTCTTTTTTGAGGGCCAGAGTTAAAATGGCCCATCAAGAGGCTGTATTGGGGGTGCTTGCGGATGCTGCTCATCGGGATGAGATGGCCAACTTTCCAGGCCTGGGGGAGATGATCTGAAGCCACTCGGACCACATTTCTTTGACAGATCTACATTCGGAGGGTCAGAAGGATTATCCGCAGTGCAAGAAACTGCCATTGTACGGCTTCGGGCTGAGGGATGACGTCTTTATCCCTGAGGAGAGTAGGGACGAACCAGCTTGCTGGTTCAGGAGCATACCATGCCAGCACCAATAGTTCAGGGCTGCCGATGGTCACACACAAGAAGACTTCACACCCGTTACCGCTGACTTTCTCTACAACCATGTAAACGACATTGACGGGAAGCCACTGCAGCCGGAGACTTCCCCTCCCCTCTACCGTACCATGTTGAAGGCGGCTTTGCAGGGTTCGAAGAAGGGATGGTCCGATGAGTGGGACCTGCGCTAGGGTGGCAACTTTACTGATGACTGGGCCTGGGCCTTCGGGGTAGGCACCTAATGCGAGGAGTTTTGGGCCGAGCTGTGGAGAGTGGTGTTGTATGAGGCGGCATGGGCCTCCCAATTACACATTTACCAACCAAAGCAACTGATGCCAGAGCAACTGAGCAAATGGTCGTCTAGGACCAACTCTTTTCACCTGCATCATGGGGAGGTGGGCATCAGCCTGTGGGATGTCCACCAGATTTCTGGGGTCCTGATCCTGGGGGCCATGTATGACGAGTTCCTCCTCGTCGTTAGCGCGTGGGGGGATACAGAGAAAATTCCGCGACTGGCGTCGGCGCTGAGGGCACTTGTCCTTGGAGAGGACAAGGAGGCAGTGAGGGATGTCCACTTTAGAAGGTGGTTCAAATGCGTCCAGAATTTCCCAGAGAATCGAGAGTTCCCTCCGAGGCCTCGAACTTGTCCGAGGGCGGCCCAACGGGGCAAGGGGCACTCGTATTGGCGGGTCTTGGAGGACAACCAATGGAAGACATGGGGTTTCAGTGTCAGCACTGAACAACAGCCGATAGTCAGGCTGGCGGCGTTCATCGCGGCTCTCATATGTGGTTGGATCCTACCGGTGAGAGATACAAGCATGGGGGTACGACCCAACTCGTTTATCATGGCGTCGATGTTGTCCATGGGGCAGTGGATCAATATGGGGATTCCGATGCTCACCAAACTGTACAGAATGCTGCGGCATATTAGCGAGGGCTAGAAGACGCCAAGGATATTCGGGCCCTTCCACCTCCTATATGGGTGGATCACAGCGCATATCAGGGGGATTTACGAGTATCCAATCCCCATTTCACCGTCGGGATCGAACTTCCGCCCCTCCATCCTGAACGCAGTCAGGAGCTTCCCGTTCAAGCTGGTCGTTCCGATGGTACTGAATCGGGTGTGGAGGGCGGATGAGTTCAACTTCCACCCCTTCCCATTGCCGACGGGGATGCTTACTGATGACGGACGAGGAACGAAAGAACATCGGGCTTACCTCCTGGCCTTCCGTGGTGGAGTTTTGGTGGCACGAATAGATCGTGAGCCACTATGTGAACCGTACACCCCGCATCGATTTGCGAGGCAGTTCCGGTGCCTCTAGCGGCTGAACCCGCAGGTCTACTGGGAGGTGCGTCACGAGGAGCCCCCTTGTGTGATGAGGCAGCTGTGGCTCATGTTCACATGGGATGATGGAAAGATGCGGATTGCATTGCCTCCATCCACCGTCGCTTTCGGATTGGTGAAAGTGTACGCCATCAGTTGGGAGGCTACTTACCCAGGGGAGATGCTGAAGCAACCAACTATATGGGTCGGTGATGGTGGGCCTCCTCTATCTCGAGGTCGGGGTCGGAGGGCAGCTTGGGCTGCTCGCGGTAGCGGGGCTTCCATGGCGGCGAGACCCGCACCGGCCAAGGGTATGGCAGCAGCGGTGGATCTGGTGATTCCGGAAGAGCAGGGTCATCCGGAGGGGTGGCCACCGAGGAGATTTTGTAGGATATCCACTCAGGCTCCGGGGAAGCGCCTGCGTCATATTGACATGGCGGAGGATGCCGTATTCCCGGAAGCTTGGGACATTTGGGATGTCAACTGGCAATTCCTCAGCCCACCCGAGATATGGGCCCACCTGAATCACCTCGGGATGGAATTACTGGGCATACGCCCAGTCCGGGCTGGATTCGTGGTGTCTCCAGCGGAGGCAGCACAGTACCTGGACGAACTGGAGGATTACGTCCATTCCAGTGGTGTCCCTCTCCCAATGACAGACCGGGTGAGGGTACTGTTGAATCAAACGGTCCCCCCATAGTTATCAGCTGCCAATCTCAGGGAGCTCTTCCCCTTGCCGGAAGAATCAGAGGACTCCTCTTGGGAGGATGAGGCTGGAGGAGGGAGCCCGTTGGAGGAGGGCGAGGTCGGAGACCGAGACTCAGAATCCGACGATTCCGCGGAGGCTCTCGAGGTAGCATTCCGAACTTCTTTCCTTACGATCTGTTCTTTAGTCACTATGGACTTCTCACCAATGTTTGAGCCATGCAGGAGGAACTTGTTCGCATGCCTCGTTCTCCCTCCTTGGCGGGTGATGATGCGGGAACGTCAGAACCTCCGCCTATGGCTGCGTCTAGTTCCGTGTCTGGTGGGACCAGAGCGCCCGAGGTGGCTCCTCCGGAATCTCCAGACCTTCCGACAGTATACGGAGGGCCTCGCCTCGGGGTCCCATCAGTACCAGCTCAAGAGCAGCACCGGGAGGTCGATCTCCGTAAGTCTCCTCTACCGGTCTCCTCGTTGTCACATGTAGACCATGCCAACTAAAGTTTGTCCCTCTCTGTCGTACAGTTCTTCGACTGGCGTGGGTTGCTGCGGCAAGACTGGTCGGGATGTCTGGTGGTGTCCCTCCTAGGGGCATGCCGGTGATGGTGGCGATAGTCCCCCCCATCTCCTCAATCTACGACGCACATCATCACTGGCGGGACCACCGGCAGGGCCGTACCCGAAGTCATTGAGGTGGACTCCGAGGAAGAGGGTCAACCGGTCGGTCCCAGACTTGTCGCGCCTGCTTCGGCGCCAGGTGTCGTACTGGATTCAACACCGGATGTTGATCCTGCCGGGGATTTCCTGCGGGCGTACCCCACGTACGAGCATGCCAACCACGCAGAATGGGAAGAAACGACCTCCGACGAGGAAGACAGCAGCATAGACCACCGCCGATCATGGAAGCTGATCACGCGCTTTATCAAGGACACTCCCCAAGCGCAATGTCTGGCCGAAATGAATAGGCTTCGCTCGCGGTTGCGCGAACTATGTGCTGGGGGAGTGGATGCCCAACATCCTCACACACTCATCCGAGATCTTATGGCGGAGAAGATCCGGGAGCATGATCGTGGGCTCAGCGTGGGCTGGCAGCGGAGGAAGGCGACCGGTATCAAGAAGCTCCAGGAGGCTGAAGGCGAGGTTCAACAGATGCAGACCCGAGCAGATGAGCTTTCAGACTCTATTGACACACAATCTAAGCTGGTCTCACGGGTGAAGGCCCAGCTGGCGGAGGTAGAAGAGCATATGAGGCAGACCTCTGGAGAGATGGTTGTCGTTCAAGCTAGCGTGGAGAGGGCCAAATCCAGGACTGACGAACTATGCCCAGCCGCTGCGGAGGAGGAGCGGGAGCTGATTCAGCGGCAGCAAGCCTTAGATGCCACAAGTCAACGGGTGGCAGAGCAGCAACACTCTTTTGATGGGGTTAACCCGTCCATGGGGGAAGTTAACCCCAAAGTATTGTAACAAACCCATAAAACTTTCATTGGTACTTTCGTGCTTCAAAATTTTTTCTTTGTTTTGAATGCCGTAGCGCGCACAATTTCCACTGTTGAATTGCCTTGTTGCATCCCTACAATGTTTGTGGGACGTTCGACGAAAATTCCCCAAGCCCACATGGGTTGAGCCCGATGTCCGAGATTCGGATTACCAGTCCGGATTTCTGAAAGACGGGAGAGGCTTGATGGGGGAAGGAACTTTCAGGGTAGCCGAATTACCATTTCTTCAACGTGATCTCATGCACGAACAGGGAAATGCCAGGGCCGCTGAAACTGGTCCAGACAGATGAAAATGGGAAGTGTGAATCACGATACCAAGGATTCGGAACACTGTGGGGATGGCGTGACAATAAGGGGCAACCGTTAACCGTGGAGGAGAAACGGTATCCTTACCGTGTTAGCCTGAAACGGGGACAACAAATGAGCATCGACTGCTGACTGTATTCGCAACATGGGATTTTATCAATTTGTTGTCGATCAATCTTTCGGGACGTTGGCCCAGGACAGTAGGCGGACCATAGGTTAAAAATCCATACTGTTAGGGGGTCCTTCAAGATATGACCCGTCTTTTAGAAAACGTTGGCGCAGGACGGTAGGTGAGCCGATGCGGCATGAGACCAGGCCGTTAGGGGGTCCCGTGAGACATGAAAGAGGACGAGGGTCCGAATAAGGGGCACACAATGTGTGGAATATGGAGTGATGGTTTGTCTGAATAGAATCCAACACTCAGGTAATTACACCACCGTGGTGGGAGGATGCCAGATGGGCGTATCGGTTTGATCATGGATCATTCCGTTTTTTAGACAGGGCCTCTCTGGCGAGGGGATCTGTCACTTCCCAGTGGGATCTTGGGGTATCCTGAACTTGTTCAGGGTAGAACCGTAGTTTAATGTCATGAGTTGAGGACGCATAGACTTCTGTAGTTTAACGTCATATGATAGGATGTGGAATAAGATGGAAGGAAGCGTGTGGTGCGGTAGATATGAAACCGACGTGAATGAGGACTTGGAGTCCAGCTCATACCACATACCCCCGGAGGAATCTCTTCAGGTCGAGGGACCAAGAGTGAAGATTGGGTTGGGCCCGAAGTAGAGTGGTCGGTTGTTCCTACGTACCCCATGAGGATGGGAATCAAGCCATACGTAGTTATGAAATCGCAATTTAACATCATGCGGGACGAGGAGCAGCCTGACCGTGTTGGTACACATCCCGCCAAAACTACTAAGCCCACGTGAGTCATTCTCGGTGTGGGAAACAAGCAGTAGTGGTGGGAACTTCCCGACACAGAAAGGGGCAGGTTAGGGAAATGGGACGCTCGGTGAATACCGGCATAGTGACACTAACACGATCATTTAGCGCACCTAGATGCGCGAAGAGAAAGAGCCGAGTATGATGGAATTCCACTTGAACATGGGGAAGTGGAAATGTGTGAATCATGGCATTCGAGATTCAGATCACGATGATGGCGGCGTGACGAAAGAGGATAACTGCTGACGTATTCACAACACAGCATCATGTCGCGTTAGCCTAGAATGGGGACAGACAAATGAGGGTCGACCGTTGACCATGTTCGAAACACGGGACCATGTCACAAATGTTGTCAAATATCTGTAGGGACGTTGGCCAGAAACGATTGAAGGGCCCTTAGGTCCATCATTCATGGAGAGCCCTTAAGCCTAGTATCCATGTCATTCGGGGGTCCTTCTGGATCTGGAAGAGGATGAGGATCCAAATAGAAAGCTCACGAAGCTTGGTCATGGGACGAAGGGAATGTCCGTATGAAAGTCCCACACTCCGGGTTCTTTGTCGAAACATATATGAATACGAAAGCGAAACGTATTAGAGAGAGGGAGCAGATTCCTTTCCCATAGGGAGATATTAGTTTAGGGTCGTAGAATTCGGACCATGGATGGGAAGAGACATAAGAGGCACATGGTAGAGTAACTCAAACACCTGGCGCGAATGGGAATAGGGAGTGTGTACGGTGCACTGAACAACCTGACGCGAATGAGGATGTATTCCCATATCATGCCATCCGACCCCCTTAGGAGCGGTTTTTGGTCAAGGAACCGAAAGCGAAAGTTAGGCAGGGCCCGCGGGGAAGTGCCCGGGCGCTCCTACGTATCTCATAGGGATGAGAATCAAGCCTTACGTAGTTCTTCATGGACCTTAGACCATAAATGGGTAAAGGGAGAAGGGGACATATGGCATCAAAACCCGACATGAATGAGGATGTAGTCCCACACCATGCGTTCTCTGGGGAAATGCTCGAGTCGAGGGACCGAACACAATGGTTAGGCTGGGCCCGTGGGGAAGTGCCCGGGTGCTCCTACAAATCTCATAAGAATGAGAATCAAGACATACGTAGTTTTGAATGGTGACATGGTAGGATACTAGTGCCAGGGGAAAAGGGGAGTGTGGGTGTGGCCCTTGCACTAAAAGAAGTGGAATTTGATGTATCTTGTTTGTTCTTTAAGGTGAATGGTTTTTTTTGTGAAGCGACAGGCCTAGAATAGTTGGTCGTGATGTCACCACAAGGATCAAGCCGTGATGGGCGTTGACAAATGGCATGGCACGTGACCAATACCCAACGTGATGTCCTCTACAACGAGGTCACCACAATGCAGTGCTGTTTTTCGTCGTGCGGCCAGGACGATAATGTCAAAGTTTAGGGTCGTATGACAGGACCATGGATGCATTTTATTGTCATGCAGTGCAGACGTAGCAGAGACGATGCTAGAAGGGAAATGTGCGCAGTGTTATAAAACACAATTGACGGAGACATGATCCCACATCAAATTGTACACCATTCGGAGAGGGAAACCTTAGGCCGAGGGGCCTATATAGAGGTAAGAGGTGAAACCGGGGGAGAGACTGGCTCCCTAAATGGGTTGTACCCGAAGACAGGGCGTCCGGGCGGTCCTACGTATCCCATGAGGATGGGAATCAAGCCACACGTAGTTCTGAATGGATCTTAGTTTATGGTCTTAGAGCTCGGACCATGGGAGCCCCGAAGGACGCCATATTGCAGCTTTGTCCCCCTGAAATGCAAAGGTGCACTGAGGGATAACGCCAAAAGTGTCAAGATTCCACCTTGACATGATGGGGTGGAAAATGATGTGAATCGTGAAACCAACATTCAAGGACTGAAGGGGTTGGCGTGACGATAGAGGATTATTGCTGACCATGTTCGCAACACAGCATCCTGTCGCGTTAGCCTGAAATGGGGACAAATAAATGAGCATCGACCGCTTACCAAATTCGCAACACGGGATTTTATCGATTTGTTGTCCAAGACCCTCGGGGGCGTTGGCCCGTAACGGTAGGAGAGCCCTTGGGCATTGTATCCAGGCCGTTCTTGGGGGTCCCTCCGGGTGTGAATGGTGATGGAAGCCCGAATGCAGGGGAACACAAAGCTTTACAAGTGGAAGGGACTTGATCAAGTTGAATCTGACACTCTTGGTCCAAGACTAGAGTACTCTTAAGACATGGGTGAACCACTGCAAGGGGTCAAGAGAATCAACTTGAGGGTAACCAAGAGATGGCGGGTTCCCGGGAAAAGGGGGCATGGTGCCCAAAACCTTGTATCATACCTACATATCCCCCTCCTGGAGAGGGATAGACCAAGTGGCCTAGGTGACCGGGAGATCAGGAGATCACTAAGAGGTGGAGCTGGACCCGAATCCTAGACATTCATGTGGTCCTACATATCCCATGAGGATGGGAATCAAGCCACACGTAGTTCTGAAGGGTGCCTTTTAACGTCATGTGGGACAAGGAATAGAAGGGCTAACTCTCAGAACGGGGTGCACGTGGTGCAGCTATTGCAAACCCGACGTGAATGAGGGCGTAGTCCTACACTACGCCACGCGGTCCCGTGGTCGGGGTCCTGAAGGAAGGACCAGAGAGGTGAACTTGCTGAAATGAAGCTGTACCCAAAGACAAGGGGTCTGGGCATTCCTACGTATCCTTTCAAGATAGGAATCAAGCTGAACGTAGTTGCAGATGAGAATCTTAGTTTATGGTCTTAGTGTTCGGACCGTGGATGGTAGCAACTCCCCGAGTAAGCACGGATGTCAACCCAATCCCTAAGCCCACGTTATTTAAACTCGGTGTGGGAAACAAGGGGGGTATCCTCATCGCAATACTTGGGGCATCCATCAAGGGGAATCGGCAGAGAGCCCTGATGGACACCTTTGACGCAGCTTGTTCCCCCAACACGCGGACGTGCACGGAGGAAAAGAACCAAGAGTCCCGAGACTCTACTTGGACATGATGAAGTGATGAAGGGTGTGAATCGTGTACCCGACATTTTGGGCTTAATGAGTTGGCGTGGCGATAGAGGAAAACTGTCAACAATGGTGGAAACACAGCGTCCATATCACGTTAGCCTGAGGTCGGAACAACAAACGAGCATCGACCGCTGACCATATTTGCAACGCGGGATTTTATTGATTTGTTGTCCGAAACCCTCGGGGGCATTGGCCCGTAACAGTAGGAGAGCCCTTGGGCGTAGTATCCAGGCCGTTCATGGGGGTCCCTCCAGGCGTGAAATATGCTGAAATCCCTGATGCAGGGATACACAAAGCCTGGAAAGCGGGTGGGGACGTGTCCGAGTAAAGCTTGGCGTTCCAGGTAATAAACCAGAGTACTCTTAAGCACATTGGTGAACCACCGAAAAAGGACCGACGAAACAGCTCAGTAGGTGGAGGTACACGGCGTGGTCATTACGAGACCGATGTGAATGAGGACATAATCCCACACCACACCATATAATCCTCTCATGGATGAAGGATAGGCCAAGGGGCCAAGATGGGATGAAGATTCCCGAGAGATGGGGCTGGACTCGAATCCTGGACGTTCAGGTGGCCCTACGTATCCCATTAGGATGGGAATAAAGCCACCCGTGGTTCTCCAAATGTAGTTTAATGTCATACGGGATGAGAAGGGGAGTAATATACCCTTAAACAAGGGAGGTATACAGTATGGAGAAGAAGCTGACGTGAATGAGGACGTAGTCCCACACCACACCGTACACTCTTATAAGAGGTTGGGAGAAGGGGCCCAGGAAGGCCAGGGGGCCTAAGGTCAGGGATCGGTCAGGAAGGCCTGATGGGTCTGCAGTTTAACGTCTTACATGAGGACGGGGGTCTGGGACCCGAGGAGGCCAAGGGGCCTGAGGCCAGGCCTCGGTCAGGAAGGCCTGACGGGTCTGCATTTTAACGTCTTACATGAGGACGAGGGTCGGGGACCCGAGGAGGCCAAGGGGCCTGAGGCTGGGCCTCGGTCAGGAAGGCCTGACAGGTCTATAGTTTAACGTCTTATAGTAAGGATGGGGGTCGGGGACCCGAGGAGGCCAAGGGGCCTGAGGCTGGGCCTCGTAAGGGGAGGCATACGTCATGGTACATGATCCTGACGTGAATGAGGACGTAGTCCCACACCACACCGTACACTCCTATAAGAGGTGACCTGGGTTGTGGCCCGGAAAGGCCAAGGGGCCTAATGGTGGTCAGGAAGGCCTGACCTGCTTGTAGTTTAACGTCTTGCAATGAGGATGAGGGTCGGGGACCCGAGGAGGCCAAGAGTCCTGATGGTGGTCAGGAAGGCCTGACCTGCTTGTAGTTTAACGTCTTGCAATGAGGATGAGGGTCGGGGACCCGAGGAGGCCAATGGGACTAAGGCTGGGCCTCGCAAGGGGATGCGTACGACATGGTACATGATCCCGACGTGAATGAGTACGTAGTCCCACAACACACCGTACACCCCTATGAGAGATCGGGGCCATGTGCCTGATCGCTAGCACCACCCGGGGGGAAGATTGTCACCTCAGGATGGGGCAGAATGAATCACTGCACTTGATGTCTGGGACATCTCGGTGTGGACCCGAAGATCCAGGACACTGTTGACCATGTTCGAAACACAGCGTTCCTTTGGTGACCCGTTATGGGAGAAACAAATGAGCGTCGACCGCTGACCAAATTGGAAACACGGGACTTGAATCGGCTTGTTGCTTGAAAACCCTCGGGGGGCATTGGTCCGTATCGGTAGGAGAGCCCTTGGGCATAGTATCCAGGCAGTTCTTTGGGATCCCTCTGGGTGTGCAAAAATGATGGAATCCCAGTCAAAGAGTGGGCGAAGCATAGCTGTATCCATCCATGAAAGAGGCAAGCATCTCCAGGGGGGATGTGCAGCCGGGTCGAGGCTTGCTCGATGTGAGTCGGGGGAAAAGTGCGCACCCTGTCATGTCTTGACCCGAGGGGCAGATTTTGGCTTTTGGTCTGGGCCAACGAATGAAATGTACGGGCGTTCCTACGTATCTCATGAGGATGAGAATCAAGCCATATGTAGTTCTTGAAGGCCATGCAGTTTAGCGTCATGCGGTAAGGACGTGGGGGGGTAGAAGAACGGGAGCGGGCACATGGTGCGACCCTTTAAATCCTTGTGCGATCGAGGTTGCATGAGCGGGACCAAGAAAGCCTACTCCATGATACACAAAGATCCTCCAAGGAAACTATTCCCAGGGGGAATAGAGGAAGAAAAAGCTTGGGACTGGGCTCAAGACGAGGCGTCCGAGCGTTCCTACGTATCCCATGAAGATGAGAATCAAGCCACACGTAGTTCTTGACATGCAGTTTAATGTCATACGGGATGATGAGAAGCATCTCATTTGGGGATATGTAAGGTACGACGAGTAATCCGATGTGAATGAGGACGTAGTCGTACACTATACCGTACAATCCCGCAGGAGGATATGTCTGGGAAAACCAGGGTGCCTGGGGACGGACCGCGGTCAGGGAGACCTGACCAGCTTGCTGTTTAACGTCTCGCATTGAAGACGGGGGGCCAGCGGACTGAGGAGGCCAAGGGGCCTGAGGCTAACCCTCAGTCAGGAAGGCCTGACTGGCTTGCGGTTTAACGTCTTGCAGTAAGGATGGGGGTCGGGGAACCGAGGAGGCCAAGGGGCCTTAGGCAGAGCCTCGGTCAGGAAGGCCTGACTGGCTTGCAGTTTAACGTCTTGCAGTAAGGACGGGGGTTGGGGACCCGATGAGGCCAAGGGGCCTGAGGCTGAGCCTCATTCAGGAAGGCCTAACTGGATTGCAGTTTAACGTCTTGCAGTTAGTACGGGGGTCGGGGACCCGAGGAGGCCAAGGTGTCTGAGGCTGAGCCTTGGTCAGGAAGGCCTGACTGGCTTGCAGTTTAACGTCTTGCAGTATGGACGGGGGTGCAATTTAAGGTCGTGCGGGACCATCTTGCAGTTTAGAGTCATGCAGGACTTTACAATTTAGAGTCATGTTGGACCATAATGTGCAGTTTAAGGTCATGCGGGACCGTTTCACAGTTTATCTTCTTGTAGGACGAAGATGCAGTTTAAGGTCATGCGGGACCATCTTGCAGTTTAGGGTCGTGCTGGACCCTTTTTGCCCTGGGCAAATTATCGCTTGAGGAATTTGGCATTGGTGGGAGGGGTTATACGCTCTCCATCTTTGGTCACCAAGGAGTATGTTCCGTTGGGGTAAACCTTATGGATGATATAGGGCCCTTCCCATTTGGGTTCTAATTTGGGCGGTTTCCTACCGGGAATCATTGGCACTCGAAGGGCCAGTACCAGGTCGCCGTGTTGAAAAGAGCGGAGATGAACCTTCTTGTCGAAGGCCCTCGCTATCTTATCCTGATGCCTTTACAGATTGTGCAGGGCACGAAGCCGGTTCTCGTCCAGTGCTTCTAATTTGGCTAGACAGATCTCGGCTACCTCATCTGATGTCTGGTGGTCATAAACTACAGTGCGTAACGACGGCAGCTGGATCTCAATGGGTAGGACGGCCTCAGCTCCATACACCAAGGAATATGGGGTCACCTGGGTAGAGTTGCGAGTCGTCGTCCGGTAAGCCCAGAGGGCGTTGGTGAGCTTGTCCGGCCAACTTTTCTTGTTCTGACCAACCATCTTCTGCAGAATGTTAGAGAGGGTTTTGTTGAACGCCTCGATCTGTCTATTCACCTGCGCGTGGTAGCGGGAGGTATGGTTCGACCGTATGTCATACTTGGCGTACAATTTCTTCAATTCAGCTACTCGGAAGTTGGTGCCGTTATCGGTGAGGACGACGTGAGGTACCACAAACCGGTGGATAATTTTGGAGCTCACAAAGTCAACGATGGAACGGGCCTTGACCTCTTTGAGTGGAACTGCTTCTGCCCACTTGGAGAAGAAATCTATAGCAGTCAGGGTGAACCTACACTGGCGGGCTGTTGCCGGTGGATACAGTCCCACTACATCAAGCCCCCATACCGCAAATGGCCAAGAGTACTTGGTGGGGTGGAGGGGCTCCGGCGGCCGATGCAAGAAGTTGGCATGTACTTGGAACGCGTGACATCTTTTGGCATATCCAATACAATCACGGATCATAGAGGGCCAAAAGTACCCCAACCTCCGGATTTGATGGGACAGCTTCAGCCCAGCTTGATGGGTGCCATAGGAACCGGCGTGAACCTCTTGCATAACCTGAGGGATCTGTACTCCTTGGAGGCAACAGAGGAGGACACCCTCGAAACTCCGCTTGTAAAGGATCTGTTCAAGACTGGGGCCGCTCTGGAGGGTAAATTGCAGCGCGTGGCATCGGATTCGCTCGCTCTCTGCCCGGTCGTCCGGGAGCTGACCATTTTGGAGATACTCGACAAAAGGTGCTCTCCAGTCGGAAGTGGCTTCAACCACTGTTTATGACGAACCCGGGGCCCCTAACGTGGAGGGTCCGGCGGTGAGATGACTTACCCAAAGGCAATCATTGTCCTCTTGGGTGACAGGGGAAATGACTCTCTGGTGGGCTGCATGTATGATCAAATCACCTTGCTCGGGTTCTGCAAGCGACGCGGCTAAGCCAGCCAGGGCGTCTGCTTGGCCGTTCTGCGACCGTGGGACATAGGTATCCTCTGGTCGAGAAGAGAACTGGGCCATTAGGCGGAGGGTGTACTCCAGCAACGGTGCGAGCTCCGGCTTCCTCACGACGCAGTCGCCATTAACCTGTTTGATTACCAGCTCGGAATCTCCCTTCACATGTAGATGGGGCACATGGATTTCAAGGGCCAACTCGGGGCCAGTGATGAGAGCTTGGTACTCTTCCTCATTGTTCGTACAGCCTTCTAACAACAGGAACGAGTTTGGCAGGACGGCTTGCGCTGGGGTAATGAAGACAATACCCAGGCCCACTCTGTTGAGCTTGGGATCATTGAGCCTCCTGCCGGTGGGGCTCCGGGAGGCGCCGTCGAAATGAATTTTCCAACACGGGACAACATGATCGACTGATAGAATCATCTCTTCATGGAAATCCAGGTCCAGGGAATGATCCGCGCGAGGTTGGATGGGCAGCTAAAAAGTCTGCCAACGCCTGTCCCTTAATGGCCTTCTGAGGTACAAACCTGATTTCAAACTGCTGGAGAATCACTGCCCATCGCGCTAGTCGGCCAGTCAGCATAGGGAGGTTCAGGATATACTTCAGTGGGTCTACCCGGGATACCAATTGCACCTCATGGTGTTGTAGGTAATGTCGCAACTTCTGCACGGCGAATACGAGCATAAGGCAGCTCTTTTCGATAGGGGAGTATCTGACCTCCGTATCGAGAAGCATGCGGCTGAGATAGTAGAGACTGTTCTCAGTACCCTCGTTATTCTTCTGGGTGAGCAGCGCACCGAGGGATCTCTCCAGGGCGGTCACATAAAGGACCAACGGCTTTCCGGAGACGGGTGGCATCAAGACATGAGGTTGGAGCAGATACTTCTTGATTTCCTCGAAGGCGATCCGACACTCCTCATCCCATTCGTAGGCGGCGCCCTTCTTCATGAGCCGGGAAAAGGGCTTACACTTGTCGGCCAGATCGCGATGAATCGGCGTATATAGGCTAAGTGGCCTTGAAGGCCTCGAAACTCCCGAATGTTGCTCGGGGGAGGCATTTGGCTGATGGCCATGATCTTCTCCGGGTCGATCTCGATACCTCGGTATCTGACAACAAAGCCCAGAAACTTCCCAGAGGTGACCCCGAAGGCACACTTCAGTGGGTTCATCTTCAGGTGACAGGAAAGGAGGAAACCGAACACTTTCTCAAGGTCTTTGAGATGGTCCTGGCACTGACATGATTTGACTACGAGGTCATCCATGTATCATTCCACCAATGTCCCGAGAATCGGCTTGAATATGCGATGCATGGCCCTCTGATAAGTGGCACCTGCATTTTTCAAACCGAATGGAATAACCTGGTAGCAAAAGGTACCTTGGGGAGCTCTGAAGGTAGTGACTCCTCGTCTTCCAGGGGCCATCCACAGATCTGGTTATACCCAGAATACCCATCCATGAAAGAGAGGGCTTGGAACCCGGCCGTGGCGTCAATCACAACTCTGTCACCGGGAGTGGGAAGTCATCCTTTGGGAAGTGGCGATTAAGATCGCGAAAGTCGATGCAGACTCTGATCTGCCCTTTCTTCTTCCTGAGTGGCACAATGTTGGCAAGCCACTTGGGGTACTGGGACCTCCTTGACGAAGTTGGCTTTGATTTTCTTGTCAACTTCGGCCTCAACCATAGCACCATGAGAAGGGTGCATCTTCCCTGGGAGGCTTCTTAAACCCACGATGTTTTGCCGGGAGGCCCAAACAGTGAACTACTACC
The DNA here is from genome assembly GCA_963277665.1 of Viscum album. NCBI lineage: Eukaryota > Viridiplantae > Streptophyta > Magnoliopsida > Santalales > Viscaceae > Viscum > Viscum album. The sequence goes on along the minus strand of OY728126.1, from coordinate 1,310,109,662 downwards.
TGGGGATCTAGCCCTGGCATCTCGTTGTAACTCCAAGAAAACACATCACGGTGCTGTTTGAGGAAGTCTACATACTGCTGCCGCTCCTCGGGGGACATGGCTGCACTGATCAATGTGGGTTTCGGATCTACCTCACTACCAAGGTTCACCTGTACCAGTTCATCAACCGTGGTAGAGAAGCCTTCTTCAAAGGCGGGGGGGAGCATCCTCCAGGTCTTCCTCCCCACCCGTGGGGGGACTTCCCGTGACGGAAGATACTTCTGGGCTATCAAAACCCGAGGGGCAGCTGCTGCCGGCCTAGGCAGTAGCGGTCATCACATCGGGAGACTTTCTTACCATCGAGACCATAGCAATGAAGGCGGTCGACCCTATCCCATCTGGCCTTCAGCCTACGAGGCCGCGTTTGATAATATCAAAGTAGTGGTGATGTGACGGCCTGAGTCGGTTAATCTCAGCCCGGCGGAAGAGACATGTATGGCGCACCGCCGTTGTCATAAGCCTGACGCCCCGGTACCGTACAGGGGTAGGAGGTTTCGGGATGACTTGAGCCTGGTTGATGTAGGAGTACGAGGTGATTTTCCGTCGTCGCTTGGACACGGGAACATGCCTTCCTTGCGTACCCAAAACAATAAAACATTGCCCCATGTCGGGGGTCGTGGCTTCCAACCGGTGGATTGGAAGGATGTAGGAATCATCCATGCTTGCCCAGGGATCACTTGTGATCGGGGCGGGTTCATCCTCACTCACCAGGATTTGCTTATCCTTACTTTTGTAATAACCTGCATCCAGATAGCAGGCCTCACAAGAAGAAAAAGGGGACGCGTCTCCTTGGAGCACGCCTACTCGACCGTTAAGCGAGTACTTGAGGCACTGGTGATACGACGAAGGGACCGCTGCATGCAGATGGAGCCATGGCCTACCCATCAATGCGTTGTAGGCGGTGTCCTGAGAGACAACCATGAACTCGGTGCTGGCAATTAAGCCACCGAACTGAGTCTTCAGGAGGATCTTGCAGACTGGGGCTTGCTCTGTCCTGTCGTACCCCTGGATCCTGAGGTCAGAGGGAGTTAAATCACCTTCATACAGACCCAATTTCCGCAACGTCCGGGTCAGAATTAGAGTGATTCCGGAACCCTTGTCAAAGAGGCAGCGGTAGACTTCCACACCATTGTAGTGGCTAGTGATGTACAATGGGCGAATGTGCCCCTGCATAGGAGGGTCCTCATCTTTACTAGAGAACGAGATAACCGCCTGACATTTGGCATTTTCAATCGTCTCGGTATGGGAGGCTTCTGCAGCTGCTACCTTCGTCTCAAACTGGAGGGGGCTCCTTAGGGCCTCGGCAAGTGCCTCGCACTTTTCGGATGAAAAGAGAAGGGCATCAAGGATATAAATCCTTGCCGGAATGTCGGCCAGGTGCTTCAGGAAATCATACTTTCGTGCCAAACACGAACCTTTCCTTACAAGATGTCGTTCGACATTTGGAGGCATAGCGGGTCCTATTGGTTGAATCGGCGATCGACTAGTACTGGGTACGTCTTGCTGCCTACTAGTAGAATCATGGAGAGTAGTCGCCAGAATAGGATCGGACAACGGAGGCTTGCTTGTAGTCGGGCAAGACTGACTGTGATACGAACGAGGCAGCTCCCCCCGATCCAGTAGCACGAATGGCGGTGGAGGTAGAGTCGTGGGTGTTAGGTGGGGTTGCGCGTGCTGAGATCTGCGCTGAGCCTGCTTCCTGGTCTCAGTAGCGTGCACGGCTTGGCCGAAAGTGCCTGTTGACGTACCTCGATGACCGGCGCGGTTGCGATTCTGCTGACGTTGACGTCGGCCGGAAATGTTGGGGAGGTCTGCCTGGCGTTCCCCCTCGTCGGGGGTCATATAGGTCTTTACCAGCTCCACAGTGTTAACCGAAGTGTACCCTTGGCTATCGCTCGAGGAGTCATCCACCGCTGGGCGGATTCTGGGAGGGATCCCCATTTCAGGGGGCATAAAGTCACCGAGGGTGCGAGATGACGACGGCACCGGCGGTGCGCGTTGCTTCTTCTTGCGTCGCCGCTGCTTGCCCTTTTGGGAAGAGGCCGATTGTGAAGACGACGCAGAGGCACCGGCTACTTCTTCTGAAGGTTCTCACTGCTTCAGGCGCACCCGGATGATTCCATGGGCACGGACGACGGTTTTTCGAGCCATCCAGTCGTCATATTTCTGGGATCCGCGGCTGGGGACCTGCTGCCACTCGCCTTCGCTGTCGCTGCCGATCTCTGATCCCGCAAAGACCCCTGCCACTTGCGCTGGTGCTGGGCCCAACTTGACTATGTTGTTGTTGACCTGGTCTTGAAGCCAGTCTTTAAACACATATCATTGCATGAGGGTGTGCCCCAGGATCCGATGATAAGGGCATTAGTTGGGGTGATCAGTGAGATTCGCCTCTGTCGGCCTTCTGCACTCGGGCAGACGCACAATCCCTTGATCTAGAGAACTTCGGAAGTAGCCTGGGACCTGATTTTCGTTGAACGAATAAGTCTGGTAGCTTCTTTCCGGATAGGGGGCCCGGGGGGCCTGGCCCTGACGAGGGGCTGGAGGGGCCTGCCAAGGAGGCGGCGCCTGATTGTCTCGCCTAGGTGGTGGTGGCGCATTGTGCGGGGGAACCTGTCGGTTCTGAGGCGGTCGATGCTGGACAGGAGCCTGTGCTTGAGGTGGAGTACCTCTACGGGGTTGCGGGGGTGGTGCTGCCGGTAGTAACTCCAGCTGCCTCGGGGCTTCTATTTGGGCCACCACGGCGGGTTCAGCCCTGGCGGTCCTCCTGGCCGGGATCATAGGGGGCAACAAACATGCCTGATTGGCCTGTTGCAGGGCTTCCTCAAGGCGTTGAGCCTTATCCGAGAAGTCTCTGAACCCTCCAGGGTAGTTCTGGGTGATCAAGGAGGGTACCAGCTCTGTCTTGTCGTTCCCGACACACATCGTCAGTAATTCCTCCTGAGTCAGTGGCATATCGAGGGAATATGTAAGTCCCTTCCACCGGGTGATGAAGTCTGTGACTCGCTCATCAGGCCTTTGCTTGCACATGAAGAGGTCTGCAATGCTGGTCTTCCTCGTGGTGGAGATGAACTGGTATAAGAACATGCCGACGAAGGTCCTCCCAACCGGTCACTGATCCGATAGGGAGATGGCTGTACCAGACGAATGTCGGACCTTCCAATGTCTGTACGAAACATCGGAGCTTGGCGTCTTCTTGCTGACCTGGGGTCCCCAGCATGGGGCCACACCTGGATGAAAAATGAGACAAGTGCTGCGGTGGGTCCCCTGTCCCATTAAAAGGCGATAAAGTGGGGTTCCCAAAACCCGGAGGAGCAGGTATATCATCCACCCATGCGGGATAAGGCTTGCCATCCGGTGGGACCGCCACCTGCCGCGTTTCCAACGCTTCGAGGCGGGATGTGAGCGCCGCGATAAGATCATCCGGGTGGGGGTCCCTGTCTTGACGGGGATCCCTAACCACAAGTTCATTGTCAGGTTCTTCAACATAGTAGACGGCTTCGGCCGCTCATGGATCAACTGGCTGGACGACCCGCGGGGCGACTGGGGGAACCCGGACTGGATTCTTCAGATTGCCCCATCACTCGGGGGGGATTTGGCAAGACATATCGCGCCCTTTTGCCATACGTTCCGGCTTCTGCCCTGTCTGCGGCAGTAGCATGATCAGGGTTGCCCGGAGGCATCTCACCGGGGGGAAATTGTTCCTGCCCCTGCTGCCCCGGCCTGGGATTACCATAGTCGGGTCGTCGCTCTGCGGCACGCTCGGCCAAGAGTTCGTCAACCAGCCTCTTCTGCTCAGCAAGCAGTTGGCGTAACGTGGCCTTCTCTGGATCTTCGTCCATTTTCTGCACAGTGGTAGATGGGTCGGAGTGCTTGACTGTTCCGACGTGATCCTTACCCTTGCCAGTGTTTCGACCGAGTACCAGCGACTCGGTGGGTACGGGGAGGCCTAACAGGTTCCTCTGCTTACGGGTAACTCTCCCTGATGGGTCTAGTAGTGGCGGTACGCCCTCGGGGGGAAATCTCCATCAAGGAATTCAAGCTCATCTTCTTTGTCCACGACGTCAGCCATGTGTACCGCGACCCCTCTCGAGGGCATGTCCTCGATGTCACATAAAGAATTGGGCTGCCGTCGGATGGGGTCGAAGAGGAGAGCGGCATAGTGTCCCCAACCACGGACTTGCACATGGGGGTGGCTTCCCTGACGATTCTGCGGAGTGCTTTAAAACTCTGAACGCATTTTCGTTGAAGGGCGCTCTGGTGGCCTGGCGATTCAGGGTGCTGGGCCACAAGGAGTGCGACCGCATCGACTAGGCGGCACTGTTCGCCGATTTCTTCGAAGTGCTATCGACTTCTGGGATACACCACCCATTCGTAAAGAAGGAGGAAGTGTGTTGCCCATAGGGTTCGACAAAATCACCCCTCTTATTCAGAGGTAAGAGACTCCGGTACGCGAAAATTCAGTGCCGCCGTCGGCCAGAACTTTTCCGGGAAGTAATCTGCTGTGAGAATACTCCAGAAGCTCCTGGGCTCGGACTTAGGGTCTGGCCCTGTGTTTCCCCACTCGTCATCTGGGGGCGGCTGAGGGACCGGTAGCGGTACCAAGGCGGACCTCCGAGATAGTAATCTTGGCGGTGGAGAATACGGCGAACGAGCTGACTGGCCGCTGAATTTCGGGCCATCCTCCGAAGAGTGAGGTGACCTGGCCACAATGTCACGATACGACGGGCTGATAACCACAGCTTCCGGAACGGGAGTCGCGGCTACCGGCGACAGGTCGTGTCATCGCTCTACCGTCGTTGGCCCCCAAAATAACTCTCCGTGATTTCTGGTAGAGGTAGAGGGCGCTTCTGGTGACAAAGGCGGTGATTGCGCGGTCGAGACCTGCGGAATTCCCAAGATTTCTTCCTCTTGGATGTACCTGCGGAGGGAGATGGGAATCTGGTGGACCTCAAATTCTGGGAGAATGAGGCTAACGTGCCTGGTTCCTACCTCAGTCCTTGATACGGAGGAGCGGGGAGAAGGTTCTATCGCTAAATCGCATTCCTCTTCCGAGTCGGAGAAGAGGGCAGGTCTGATCTCCACCTGGTTCTTCCCAGGGTTCTTCTTATTGTGGCGACGACCCGCTCTCCTGCCCCGGGGTGGCTCTTCGGGACAGGGTTGATCCCTACCAAGCGGTCTCGGGGTGGCGGTGGCGCCGTGGCGGAGAGGACCCCCACCCGATATAGCCAGGGTGCGAGGGGAACCGGGGCAAATGTTGAAGGGTACATGGGGAGGACCTCCATGAATAGTACCCACATAGGCGGAGCCTCTGTTGGAATCGGTAGGAGCATGGGGAGGACCTCCATGGCCGATGGGAGTGGAGCGAGGCTGACCTTCACTCCTCGAGTTGCTGGGGTGAGGAGGACCTTCATCGGTTGTAGAGAGGACGTAGGGAGGGCCCCCACGTTGAAGAAGGGGTGGATGGATGGTGCCTTCAGGTTGGAGGTCGGGGGCAGGAGGATGGACTCCATACCCTGTATAGTGGGCGCAAGAAAGGTTTTCGCGCTGAGCGTCACTGCCGCCGGGCAGGTCTTCCTTTGGGATGGGGGTAGCACGAGGCATGACTCCATGAAGACTTCGGAGCGGGGAGGGCCCGCGCCCTGTGACGTAGTTGCACGGGGAGGACCTCCGTACGGGGTGACATCATCGCAGGTTAGTTTGCGGCAATCACCACTCAGGCCTGCAACCCGGAGATTCAACCCAGCCTGCCCGTGGGGCGGTTGGGGTCTCGATCCTGGTGGGGTGAAGGAGTGCCTCTGCTCAGTGTATGCAGGGGATCCACGATGCACGTCGGCGGTGGCTCGGGCCACTGTAGTTGTCGACGTTGACGTGCCTGGGAAAGCGTCCTCAGCCCGGGCCCGGCGCTGACGTCGGGTCAGGCGAGCCGGTGCAGGTGGTGCAGGGACGTAGCCTTCCTGCTCTTCCTGCGGGGCCGGACGGCGGCACTGACGCGGCCGGGCGGGAGCTCTCGCTTGGAGCCCTTGGTTCGGGACCCTGAGCGGGTTGAGCCGGATGGCGCCTCCCTCTTCAGCGTAAGGAGAGGAGTCGTCAAGGCGTTCCGGAGATAGGCTCCCGAAACGGTTGAACGTTGGGGTGGGGAGCTGGGGATCCCTGTGCGGCCTGTTAGGGCGGCGTTGACGGTGGGGCCTGGAGGCCTCCAGGTCCGGGCATGCCATATCCCGAGTTGGGATGACCCCTTCTTCCTCGTACCTGCGCACGAGGTTGTTGATCACCCTTCGATGGATGACCTCTGATGAAGAAAGGGGACGTGGGTGCCCCATATTCCGCGATGTGGCGGCCGTCATGGCGGTAGCGGCGCTACGTGGGGTGGTCGTGGCAGTGTTTCCCCTGCCCCTACGTGGGCGAGGAGCGGATGGTGATCGCGTATTTGTAACAGTAACCTGGTTCCTGAGAAACGAAGGAATCAACTAATCAGTACTGAGAGGAAAAGGATTGACAGCCAGTGCCCCATCGCCCTTCCATTCTCCACATCTATAAGAAGGATCCACGCCAACACACTCCAGAACGGAGTGCCCCAAGTTCTACTGCCCCGACTTCCGGTGAGTTTCACGATAGGCCCGCTATTTGCTTGGCGGGACCGGGCGCCGGATATCTGGATCCGGTGACATGTCAATCTACTGGTGTCTCGAAGGCTACTAATCTCTATATTGAGGAGAAGAACTTCACGTTGGGTTCACCATTTCTATTTCTGATGCTTTCGCCGGGGCGCACGCCCGTCCGTTCCGTGGAGGAGGACACGCAGCGCTTTGTTGCCCCGCATTCCCGCTTTCCAAAGGCGGGCGACATTCTCTCCTTATTCAGGGACATCTTCTCCTTGATCGAAACGGGATGATGGGATATCGGTTCTTCCTCCTGTGGATTCCTCCCCAGAACTTCTCATCTAGTCTGGGTCTCCCTCATAGATTTAATACGTAGTTCATGAAACTATTCCCAGTTCCATGTTTCCATGGACGCCGGTTAATTACACTCCTTCTGTCGGGACATTCCAAAGGGTCCGGTCAGGGCAGCAACCTTCAGTCGGGGGAGTAGTCACGTGGAGGCATCAATAGCATGTCTGGTTGCTGGGGAACCTGGCATGTCTGTCTGTTATCCCTGGTCACATGGCTTCTTGAGGGCATGGAAGCCCGAGGCATCCCACATCGAGCATGGGGAATTATATTCCATAGACACATATATGAGGTTTTCCTCAGCTTCCCGTGTTTAACATAGGGTATGTCGCGATTTTAACGTCTAGCGGAGACGGATCAACCCAACCAGAGCATTAGCTAGGATAGATCGGATTGAGGGATTCTCCTCGAAGGGATGTCGATACCGGGGCTAGCCCATGGGCGGCTGTGAAGAAGAGCGTACCGACATGGTCTCACCGGGATAAGACGGTCCGAGTGAGAATCGGGATGTGTGATTGGTTGATGAATGGAACGGAGGGGGAGTGAAATGGGACCATCAAAAGGGAAATGGTGAAGTTGGGCTTGAACCTTGAAGAGGCTTCCTTCGTATCCCCGTGGCAGGGAATCAAAGTCCGCGTAGTTCGGGATGGTGCCGGTAAACCGACGTGAAGGTGGGCCTTGGCCCGATGAATGTCGTCGGCAAACCAACGTGAAGGTGGACCTTGGTCCGATGGGCATCGTCAGCGTACCGATGTGAGGGTGGACCTTGGTCCAATGGACATTGTTAGCGTGCCGATGTGAAAGTAGACCCGTGGATCCGCTAGTGGTGGGCTTGAACCTTGGGAAGGTTTCCTACGTACCATGCCTTGACATGGATCAAAGTCCTCGTAGTTCAAAGGATTGATGGAATACAGTTTAACGTCATGCGGGACGGTAGTGAACCCTGACCTGAATAGACGACGGGCGGTAGGTGTCGGCGAGCCGACGCAAATGAGGGACCTTGGTCCGATGGGAGATAGGATTGAACCTATGGGAGGATTCCTATGAACCATGCCTTGACACGGATCAAAGTCCTCGTAGTTCACTGAAAATTGGGGGGCTTGGCACACCGGCAAGGAGACGGTCTGGGCCAATGTTTGTTGGGCTTGAACCTCAGGGAGGCTTCCTACATACCATGCCTTGACATGGATCAAAGTCCTCGTAGTTCGGATTGGGAAATGCAGTTTAACGTCATGCTGGATGTAGGTGGAACACGACGTGAATTGGATTATGGGTGGGCTTGAACATCGTGGAGGCTTACTACGTACCATGCCATGACATGGATCAAAGACCTCGTAGTTCACATGGGGCTTTGTCGGCGAACCGACGTGAAAGTGAACCTTGGTCCAATGGGTGGTGGTCTTGAACCTTTGGAAGGCTTCCTACGTACCATGCCTTGAAATGGATCAAAGACCTCGTGGTTCACGGGGATGGGTCACAACGGCTTGCCATTGGACCGGAATGCAGTTTAACGTCATTCTGGACGGGAATGGGACCCGACGTGAATGATGACGGGTGGGCATGAACCTCATGGAGGCTTCAAACGTATCATGCCTTGACATGGATCAAAGTCCTCTTAGTTCGCTGAGGGTGGGGGTCAGGGTAGGTGCTCACTCTAAGCCCACCTGAGTCATGCTCGGTGTGAGAAACAAGAGGTTTGCAAGGACCTGACGATCACGTCACGAAGGATGCGTCCGTGAGAAGCGAAGAGGGGCTTACACGTTAGGCGGCCCATGGTGCTGGGACTTACTCCAGGATGGATGCCCATGGTGCGACAAAGCGCGGGAGAGATGGACCTTGGTCCAATGATGGGAGGTGCCTCATTCCCTATCACGCCCTCCATTGACCTTGGTAGTGGGGATGTACGGATATTCAGAGGTGTAGCCATCTGTTGGGGAACTAGGGTCGCCCTTCTCCTACAAACATACGCCACTCCAATAAGGAGGATATCATCCCTTGTGGATGGGTGATTCCATTCCCGTGGAGATGAGTGGTGTAAAGAATGTTCGAGCTGGGGGGACCCTTCGTGAGGGAGATGAGGTTGGGTCACAGTTTAACGTCATGTGTTGAAGATGTGGTGCTTGGCAGTTTAACGTCATGCAGCTCGGACGAGGTGGGTTCACTCCACACCCCTAGGACTTACATAACTGGTACCCTCTGGTCCTTGGGGAAGGGAAGGTACCAGTAAGGCCATGGTCAAGGGGGGTTGTGGAACGAACCATCAAGGGGTCCACGTTAGCGTGGCTATGAGAAGAAGCAATAGCCGTTAGCGTGCCTATGTGAAGAAGAATTAGGCGATGCAACGCTACGGGTGGTATTTTCCATTGGACTTTGAAATCACATCGTGCAAACCTGGAGGGCCGCACGGGAAGAGGAACTTCTAAGAAAAGGAGTGTGCTTCGCGAAGTGGAGTGCCTTGGACTTAGAATGGGGAATAGGTGTGAGTGGAAGGTGCTTCACGAAGTGGAACAGTGTTCGCAAAGCACTACCTCGCGAAGCAGGGTCCTGCGAAGCAGTGTGCTTCGCGATGTGTAGAGATCCTGCCTTAGCATAGGGATCACTAGCATGGGTTGGGTGTTTCGCGAAGCATAAATGCTCCGCGGCTGCTTGGGTTCCCTTGGGAATCCCCTTCCTTCGCGAATGCCCTTGAGCTTCGCGAAGGGAATCCCTCTCAGAAGAGGGGCTCAAAACGAGACAATGCAGAGGAGTCTCACGAAGTAGAAGTACCTCGCGGAGCTCATGATTCCCGGGGTGAAGTGTGCTTCGTGATTCGGGAGAGGAGAAGCCGAAAGGTCGGATTGTCCGTCCTCTTGAGACTCAGGGGGAGTCCAGTATTTATAGGCAAGGGGCGCCGCGAAGCAGAACTCGTGCGCCGCCTCCGGTGCTTCGCGGCGCGCTCGTGAATGTCAATGCCTGCCGCGGAGGGTACCGCCTCTGGAGCTTCGCGGCGGCTCGCGAACATCAAATGCGCTCACGGAGGATTACCGCCTCTGGAGCTTCCCAGCGGCTCGCGAATGTCAAATGCGCTCACGTAGGATTACCGCCTCTGGAGCTTTGCGAGGCCGCCAGGATCGGGATTCTTTGCGTCGGTCCTTCGCGGCAGTGCTTCGCGGCGGTGCTTCGCGACGGTGCTTCGCGAGGCCGCGTGCCAGCCTTCTTTTTCATTCCTTCCTTTCGTGCCATATTATTTTGGCGCCAACAGTGTTACATGTTATTTTGGTATAATTAGAAAATTAAAATTATATATTTAAATTTTGAACGAGAATATGCGTTAATATTATTCCATATATGAAATAAAAGTAATTATATGGCTCTAGTAGCTCAAATTTCATGGTAGAACATTGTGGCACCCAAATACATATTGATATGAAGTAAAATATTTATTGAGATAAAATGAAATGAGAAATTATAGATTATGTAATAAGATGATTCATTTTTAAAATTTAATTTCTATAATATATGATTGTAATGGATTAATGAAACATCTACCTATTCATGTATAGAAATGGGATGATATTACTATGAAAATTGTTGCTTTATTGTAGATGACTCTTATAATTAATGATTCCAAATGTTATATTTTTTATTGAAGTCCCATTTTTTTATATATCATTGTATAAGGGATAATCTACCACATGATTTTTTGTATCATTTCTATGTCAATGAACTAGTGAGGCATAATAGTGCACCTCTTATGAATGTTTTTTATCATGACCTATGGTTATTGTATAATTTTTTAAAGATCCATTAGAAGGATGTTGAAGAAAATATATATTTTAGAACCACCAATCATAAACAAATAATTTTAGAGTAAGAAAGAAATATATGAACAATGGATTAATTAATGATTTTGTGTTCAAATGAATTTATTGGTATGTTATAACATTATGGTACTTTGGTGAAGTTAAATTTTATAACAACAATCACTCAAATATTTAAATGGAACAGTATAATTCATTCAATGGAAAGTGGTGTCATACACTATGATATAAAGATGATGAAAATGAATGGAATATTATAGGACAGTACATCTTGTCAAAGATAATAATGATTGTGATAAGTATCCACAATCTTATATCTGAATCTCAATATAGAAGAGAAATTTTGATGATAACCAAAGAATGTTTTAAAATTAAACATTAAAGATCCTAAATTTTTATTTTATCTCCATGTATTGGTGTTATATGATATGAAAATAAATGGAATCCTATTCTTATTATCAATGTTACATTTCAGAATATGGTATGAATCAGAGTTATGGATTATTGTTTGACATTTTAATGTAGCCTATAAAAATTTCAGGACATTTTGTATATCTCATTATTAATGAAGTAATTTCCAAAACTAGTGAAAGTGATCACCGATAAGAAATTAGAATTAGATCTTAATTTAACTTAATATGAATAGCCAATATAGATTCAAGACATTGGAGAGCAGATGTATTGGAATCAGACTATATGAATGGCGAAGTATCAATAAAAAAATTACAAACTAGAATAGGAAACAAGAGTATATATAGAAGCTCTGAGGAATAATTAACATAATTCAAATAAGAATTGAGGTTTATGAAAATTTCATGGTAGAAGTTATTTAATGGGGAAGAATTTAGTATAGTAGGTCTTCCTATAACATATAGACATTGCATCTCTTAATAGTTTTCCAATGAAAGATATATTATATTATCATTATAACTAAAATAAATCATGGTTATACTTAAATGAAAAAATTATAATTAAAAGAATATTATTCTGAAAAATTTGATATCAACTTTGAGTTCATATTTTCATACATTTTGAGTGTTTTTTTAGAAATACATTTTGGTGTGTGAATACTAAAAATATTTTTCAATGAATTATTTATTATCTATAATTGAAGGAATTAAAACTCCAATTATTTTTTATATTTATTATTAATTTAACATTAAATCCCTTTGATCGAATAAAATAAAATTAAATACACTGGAATATTAATTTTATTTGATTATGTTAAATTTTATTTATTCTCAAAAGTACATATTTTTAAATATTATTATTTTTAGTTTTCACAGTTATTTTAAAATTAAATTTTTCCAATAAAACAAAAATTTGTTAAAAGTGGATCGCATATTTTGAGTGATAAAATTCAAATTTCCTAATGAGGTAAATTTAATTTTGACCAATATGAATAGTAACCATTGAAAAAATTGGCACCTTAATAAAAGGGGAAACCCTTTTAATTATAACTACAACCTTATGATAAGATCAAAAAATTAAAAAAATCTAATTTTATGGGATAATATTCATTAATAACCATGTAACTTTTAATAAATTATTAATATTGGATAGCTGTTTTGACATGGCACAATGAGCGTTATGAAAATTAAGATTAATTAAAAAAAATATTATTTATTAAAAGCTGTTATTTTTAAAGAGACGTTGAATTGATGTTTATTAATATAAAAAATTAAATTATAAAAAATATATATAATGGTCCTACTCATTATTATAGTATTTATTAATTCATATGAAACAAGAATAGATTTTTTAGTGATATAATTTTCTGATTTCAAATTGTATTTTCATCAAAATTTATTTTAACTATGTATTCTGTGTAGAAAATAATAGTAAACATATTCCACATTTAAAAATTTCATTTAATAAATTTGAATCTATTTTTTGAATCAGAACTTGATAAATAACTATGGTTAATATTTTGAGGTATTTTATAAATGATTGATTTTTCAATGAATAGTGAAAAATAACTATTTTTTAAAGTAAATTAATTATTTAAAATAAATATAGTAATTTAAAATACCCAATATAAATTAGATATATTCTTTATATGTAACATCTTGTTACCCTGTATAACTTTTTACACACTATAGTTTTCATACTTTTATTGTGTGTTTTTTGGCATCCTCTAATGGATAAACATTACTATGGAAAATTATCTAATGTTTGTGGATGCATGTTGGTAAAATTAGTGGTGTCCGACTATAAATTTAGAAATTGATATATTAATTCCACTTTGTGTTTGGTATGAAGCATGTTATTTTAATTTTATGTTCTTCAATATCCACCTATAGGATTACATCGTTTTGTGAATGGGTTAAAAGATGTGTCTTGATTGGTAGAATTGTGCTATGAACAATTTTATTTCATAAAATGATTATATATTGAAATACAGGTTCATGTGAGGAAATGTTAAATAAGAGAAATATTCAATCTGATGTGTTTTTTTATTTTAAATCATGAAATTCACACTACAATAGGTCATTATGTCGTCAATGTTTTTAAATATGTGGTTTTAACTACTATGGGTATCTTATTTTATTTTTATGTGGATTTAACCTTCCCTATCAGGAACTAAGATATCTACCTTGTGATTTTGGTAATCTCTGATGGTTCTATATTATTTAATTTATATATTTCCCATTATCATGATTTCACTACAACTCTCTAAGTAAGTGAAATTTCTTCTTGTTCATTTCCATTGTCCATAGTAGCATCATTGTGCTAAATTTTAAAAAATATTGGTCTTTTTTTGAGTATATAAACCAATTCTAGATCATTTTTGACTTCATCCAATAAATGATGTACATTTCATTGATTGTGGTGTTGCGTGTTACTTTCTTGGGCTATGTGTTGGGTTTTCTTCTCTGTTGAAATTTTTTCTTATTGAATATCTTGTGTGGTGTATAAATTGATTAAAGGGCCTCAGTTATTGTCTTTCCATTATTATTGTCTAGTGGATCCTGTTGAAATCATGTATAACCCAGACTTATTTAGGTTTCATCAATCTCAATCCTATTTTTCTTGTACAATATTTATATAGTTTTATAAATAAAAATTATAACTGAAGTCGAATGACTCAATTTCATCTGTACAAATAGGTTTTTGAGAAAATTTTGTATTCCCCTTGTATTGTTAAATGAAATTTTATATTCAAATAATTGTGAAATAGATTTATGAAATATTTTTCAAATCATGGTTTTGATGAAATTATTTATACAATGTTGTACATAGGAATCCATTGGTAATTCTGTGGAAGACATAGTCGTAGGCCCTATCTGTTAGTACTCTCAGGGGTTCACAAATTAGTTGTTCATATACTCACTATAACTATTGTTTTAGATACTTTCAAGACCTTTTGTGTGGTTCAATTTATTTTCTGTCCTCAAATATCTAGATTTTATATATATGTTAAGAGGAATGAAGCCTATGATTGTCTATGTTTTCATATGAGAGTTCTAGCTATTCAAAAATGTATTGATCTATTGTATGATGTTACTTTCCATATGAATTATATTGTTTTTTATTTCATATAATATATGATACATTATTTTATTTTACTTTATTGATATATGTGATAAACACTGAAAAATGTTTCTGATAGTTTTTGGATCATTTGAAAAATGGGAAATGCTTTATAGTTCATTTCATAAATAATATAACAGTTTTTCATTACATTTTTTCATTGAAATAGTTAATGTTTGGATTTTTTATAGCGAATTAATATGTGGAACCTAGGTTTACCTTGTTATACTAAAACCCTATGCACCACTTTGGTAATGCCTGGATTATGTCATGACTTTTGATTTAGGGAAAGAAATGGTGAAACAATGGGGATATGAGGTTTCTATTTGGTATGATTGGGTAGTTATTAGTGGGACGATGAGTGATTTACAATGATATGAAATATATTATATGTTTCAATTTAGTTGTTATTTTCTATTGGAAATATTGCTTATATATTTTTTAGTTAGTTTTGAGAAGAATGGCTTCTACTATTTCCTTTTTTCCAAAAATATATTTCTCATTATCTTTGTTTTTTATATTCTTCGTTTATGTATTACATTTTATATTATATTGGTTAGTATAAATAATTCCTTATAGTTTCTATTGATTCACAGTCCCCATACCATGGGGATCAATATTTCCCCTGATGTTTTTGATTGGTTAGGTCAGGTACCAGTCATAAAGTGTATCCATGCTGGGTTTTTCATAGTTTTCTATAAATTTGGTAGTGATTAGTTTTCATAATTTTTTTGACTTGATATTTGATTTTCAAGACATGAGTGGTTAGTTATGGTTTGTTCTGGCCATATATTTCAATGACATGACTATAGTTACCATGCTATGATGGGATTTGTTTCAATTTTTTGATTTCGTAATCGCAATCTTGATTTTTTACATATGGTTTCCTTGTTTGAATTTTAATTTTCTTGTTTTCCAATAATTTCTTCATTTTAGGTGTACAATATAACATTTTTGAGACATATTACGTAGATCCATTATAAGTGTGTAGAGGAAGATTTTAAAATGAATCTACCTCTAGATCAGAATCTTATCAAGGCCATTATGTGGGATGTTCTATATATTGACCACAATGTACCACATGTCCAGAACAAAAATGTTGATGTTCAACCATGAATATTGTAAGAAAGGAATTGTTCATTGCTGTTATTACATGACAAGACACCATCCATGAAGTTATTGAATAAACCTCCATATGCATAGGACTAGATTTAAATGGTTGATCATATTATTTAATTCATTGATTTTTGTTAAGAATATCAAGAAGGAGTGGTTGGAATTCAGACACAAGGTTCCCTGTAAGTGATACTGGGATTCCAGGATACAATAGGATAGACATGTTGTATTGGATCAGAAGGGTTTCAATACCCAATTAATTCATCATTTTTATCTAAAGTTGTAGATCGTGCTGATTTTTCTAGATTTTTTTCTTTTATGTTAAAATAATGTTCAGTTTCAACATACACCACTCATTTCATGGAGCTAAATTTTTTTCTAGATGATTTAATGGTTCAATTGATAATTGACAAAAAAAAATCATTTAGGGTTTTTTAGTAAATATCATATCATTGGCATTTATTTTTAAGTATTAAAACTATATGGAGACTATGTAAAGGAAAATGATTTATGAGATGGATATAGAATGAATTATCGATTTTTATTCCCCATATCTTCCACTTAGTAGAAGCATCAATGGCATGGAGGGGAGAAATAGAAAGTGTAATGATCATCTTAGGAGTAATGGTGGTGGTTCTTGGTAAAGGTCCTCCTTTTCACCATAATTTTTATCCATTACTATTTCAATGCCTTGATATTAGTATAGAATGGTTTTGAAAACCAATTGTTATTATTCTAAACCTCTAATGGTGTGAAATTTTTATTTACACTATGGACATTTATTATTTTTATTCGGTCTATTTATACACCTCTTTATTGTCAAATATCATCATCATAAAATGATACTATTATTTATTTATTTTCAAATACTATTGTGCTCCAACTACTGGTCACTAGAGTGAATCAACATCATTTAGTGGATGATCTTCTATAGGTGGTATATGAGGGTCCATCAATATTTATAGGTACCATATTTATTAAAACTTCATTAGTAACTAATTTATTTGATACAGGTTCCTACCACTTTTTTACACACACACACACACAAATATATATATATATTGGATATGATTAAACATCCAAAAGAACACATGACATTGGTTATCGATTTAGAAGATCCTCTTGAAAATGAGAAATATAAGGGGTTTTAATGTCCTTCATTCTCATTATTTATTGATAATGTAGAGTTAGTATGTTATTTATTCATTATTGATTTATATATTCTTGACTTTATCATCGAGATGGATTGTATCATCAATCATCGAGAAGAGTTTGACTATAATCATCAGAGTATCTCATTTTATTCAACTGAAGGAGGGTCTCTGGTGTTTTAGGGGGAGTGGGATCATATATATGATCTTGTTGGACCTTCTGTACCATGTATCATGATTTTCATTCTATTCTAGTTGATGATGATAATATTTCTTTTATGTTTATCTTACTATGTTTTTTTAGGGATTATCCTTGGGTTTTATTAAATGATTTCATTATTCTACCTATATATAGGGTGGTAGAGTACATGATTGATTTTGTTTTTGTTAGGTATTTAATTTTTTACCCTCTTAACGTATGGAACCAGTGGTGTTAAAAGAGATAAAAATTTAGTTTTATGATCTGATAGAGAAATTTTTTTTGTGGTTTACCATGGGTAGACCCTATGACTTATCCAAATAATTAAAATGTTTCAATCGGATTGTGTGTGGACTGTTATAAGATGAACTATGTAATAGTTAATAATAAATATCATTTTCCCTGTGTGTACGAGTTTTTTGAAAAATTAATGAGTTGAATTTGATTTAAAATATATATTTTTATTCACGTTATCATAAATTTATTTTTTGGGGGTCTGATTTACGAAAGATGGATTTTAGGATATGGTATTTCCATCATGAATATAGTGGGATGATGTTTTCTTGGACTAATGTTGCTAAATTGTTTATTTCATTGATAAATAATATATTAACTGGGTATCTCAAAAAAAATAGTAGTGTTCATGGATGATAGATTACTATATTAAAATACACTCATTAGAATATAAAAACATATGTAGTTGGTTCTGGAAATCATGATGAGTAATTGTCTATATGAAAATCATTCAAAATTAAATTTTTTAATAAAAGAGTTGTTTTTCATAGGGCACATGTTTTTCTAGCATGTCATATCAGTTGATCCGGAGAGAGTGAATGATATTTTTGATTGGGAATATCTATAAACAATCATTGAGAATTAGAGATTATATAGTATTTCTTGATATTATATATTTCTCATCAAGGATTTCTCAATGTTCATGTTTCCATTGATTACTCTTACCAAGAGAGGGTTATCATTCATATGGAAGGAAAAGTGTCAGTATTATATTAATGGGAAAAGAAAATCTATTATTAGATATTATTTCAGTTTTATGATTTTGATAAATGGTTTGTGTTATTCTATGATGCTTATGGTGATTTTATGGGTTTTTTACTTATATAGGATAATAATGTTGTTGCTTATATATCTCACTAGATTCAATCACATTAGTAGAATTAATAGACTCGTGATTTAAATCTTTGGTTTTCACACATTAGCATAAATATTGGTGCAAAAATATTTATTAGTAGAGGTTCAAGTTGTTCACATACAATAATAATATGATATATAATATTTATAATAATTTTTTAAATTTCATATAAATGAGTTAGGTGGAATACCATTAAAAATATTAAATTGGCATCTCCCGCACCCTGGGGAAGGGGAATATAATTCTAGATTCCCTTATTTGCAATTTATCATTGAAGGATATTATTGAATCAAATGAGGTGTCGAACCACATGGGGATCTTTACTCAGTTTCACATGGATTCTTATGATGATGTAGCAAGTATACTTCTGACTAGTGTTCATTTTTCATCATCTATCATTGATTCTTTTATGAAGGGTCGGTAAAATTATTTCTCTTTATAATGAATTCAAGACATGAAATGTGTTGGAGAGAACATTTTGGATTAATCTATTCCTTATGACAGTATTATACATTATTATTATTATTTTTTCATCCCATCATCTATAGGGATATCAATTTTGTTTTAATATCATTATTATTTAGGGATGTTTATTTTGGAACTATTCAGATATATTATGAAATGAGATAGATATACTTATCATTGGGTATGAAGCATGGAATTGAAGATTATATGTCACATTATTACACCTTCTAATAAATAAAGTAAAATCATCTAATGATTTTTGGGTGTCTCCAACCTCTTTAGTTTCAATTTTAGAAATGTGAAAACGTATCCATTGATTTTTGTAGATTACCAATTTCCCATAAATGAATGAATTATCTATGGGTGGTGATTGATTTCTTGATATATTTTGTTCAATTTATACTAAACAGGGACCCAAATAATGTTAAATACCATGTTAAGTTGTATGTGCAGAATAATGTTAGGATTCATCGGGTTTCCTCTATCATTATTTTGAACATGTGTCCAAGGATTACATCACTATTCCTGGAGAGTCTATATGAGAAAACGAGGAGTCATTTCAAGTTGAGTACAACATTCCATTGATAAATAGATTGATAGGTGATATAATAGTTTCAGATACAATATGTTATGATTCATCCCTATGTCATTGAATTTGGTGCATCATGTTATATCCATCTGAGAATTGTTGAGATTTTTTACAAAAATATTTTTCATTCATAGTGTGAAATGGATCCCTTATAGGATTTTTATGGTCACCTGTTCAGGTCACCTCATTGTTGGGATGTGTTGGGAAAGGACACTCTTATAAGAAAGATTATATTTCAAGAGATTTCACTGAGGATTCAAGAAATATATCAGCATCTAGGTACAACATAGAGTCAAAATAAATAAAATACTGATTCCCAATTCCATCCTTTGGATTTTATCCACTAGTTTATGGATTTTAAGGAATGTTTTTCCTTGGTTATGTCAAAATTATCTCTAAAAACAAGTACTATTTGTTAATGATATGTTACACTATTTGTGTTTATTTAGAAGCATGGATAGGTTTTTATATGTAAAAAATATAAGTTTAGTTGGTATGTATTCATGGCGTTTTCAAAACATGACAACATAAAAGTACTATTAAAATACCTTTAACATTCACTGTTTGTAAGATATTGAGTTCGAGACAAATATTTCACTTTTATAAAAGTTGGTTGAGATTATTGACAATACGATAATGGACTTGATTGGGAAGCCAATTATTTTGGTCATATTAATATAGTGAAATAGAGCTGGTTCTCATAAGAAACAAGATAGCGAGTCATTTATGAGGAATCAGTGACCTCCCCTCTTAATGGATACCAATACTCATCATGAATTCCCATGGATGGATCTTATTATGGTTGGGAGTTTGTAACATCCTATTACCCACATTCATGTATTTTTCAATCTCTAACTATCTATATTCATTTCACAATTTTTTTGGGTTTGGTTTTTGGATTTTGAGGATAGAAATATTTTCCTGGGGAAATTGATTTGGGGGGGGGGGGGGTTTACCAATAATTAATAGATCATAGTTTTAAATGTGAAGAATAATTAATTGAATTTCATATGGGGTATATATTTTCCCTGAGGATTTTTTATGTGTATATGGAATCATCCTACTAGATTACTTTGGGTCTTGAATATATTAAATTATTTGAATATGTTTGTAGGATAATTCTAGCAACTCTTTCAAATAATGAATTATTTACATATCATGTGACTTATTCACATATTGAAAAGTTCAATACGATTTATTTTTTGACCGAGGTGATGTGTTTTTTGGTGTATCTATTAATTCAAATAATTCATTCCATGAAAGGGTTTCATGTCATTAATTTTTCAAGATATATAGTCTTTACCATGGTATATGAAAGATTTTATTTTCATTTCGTTATATTATTCTCTCTTGATACCTAGGATCCATTCAAGTCAAAATGGTGAAATCATCTTTACTTGATCAGTTTATTTTACAATTGATCCTCTATGTGGTTCTATTGTGTCTCATGGGATAAGTGGTGATTCATCTTCTTCATTTTTATTTTTCAAATCAATGCCTTAGTGATACATTTTATGATTAAATGGCCTTTTTTATTTTCTTGATAATTTCATGATTTTTTTCAAGATCACACTCTAGAGCTTGAACACTGTGTTACCATTTTTTTTATGTGTTTGTTTCACGAGGAACATATTGTGTTATGTTATTTTATTTAAATTTGTCCTTATTAATTGATTCTGGTATGCATGGAAAAAATCTTTTTCCATTGTGTCTTTCCCTATGTTATTATTTGTTGAAGGATCCCTTTTTGGGCCTGTGATTCATTATTGGGAGTTAAGTGGTTCATTATCCATCCAATTATAGATGTAACTTATTTATATGATTTCATAAATTATTTTATAACCAAATTCGAATGATTTAATTTCATGTGTACAAATATAATTTTGAGCAAATTTGGTGTCCCAATTATTTTTTCAACTGAAATAGTATTTTCAAAGAATTATGATATGGGTTGTGAAATGATTTTCCAAAAATGTATTTGATAAAATGGTATGGAAATTGTTGTACATGGTATTCCTTTGGTACTTATATGGAAGGTGTAATGATAGGATTTTTCGGGAACACTTTCATGGGGTTCACTGATGGGTTGTTTCTCAGATCCGTAACCTCATTATTATTGTAACATATTAGACTAATTTTGACGATCAATTCATGGAGTCAAGATTCACATTATTGTCTGTGTTTGGGTTTGAGTGTGACAAATTTCTTGAACTATATTGATCCATGACATTATGTGAACTATTATTTTATTTTTATTGGATTGTAATTCATAAAATATTTGATAAACAAATACAATTTATTTATTTGATCAACATTATATGATTTTAATTTTTTATACCATGATTATATTGAACTATGTAATAAGGGGTAATATCTTACTACAATTTTATATGAAAAAATTATAACTATTTATCATGACTTGTCTTCTTTAAATTTTATAATTTTTGTATTTCTCTGTATGTAATTAATATGTAACACCTAGGTGGGATCCTATATATTATTTTAGATCACAACATATTCATCCCTTTGATAACACAATGAAGATAATATGACATTTATTGAATGGATAGGAAATGAACCATGATGATGTGGTAATGATTTTATTATTTTGGTTTTCATATTCAGTGGTGAGATGGTGTGAGTTTTCTAGCACTATCACATGGATAATCCATTTATGTTTTAGTTTTACATCTCCTTTTTATATGTACCTTTGATATTATTAGAAACATCTGAGTTTTATAGCTACTATTTTTTCCTTTTTTGTATGGATTCTATTTATTATTATCTTTTATGAATATTATCTATTATTTGTATGTGTATGTCATTTTTAATACTTATAATTTTTTTTAAATTGTTCCCTCAATTTCTTTTTGTTTCCTAGGTTCCAGTTTCAATTTTGTGGTTATCATGAATGCCTTTAAGGTATGTGATGGTTCAGGTTAGGTATCTGTATCAGTTGGTATTCAAGTAAAGTTCATAATATAAGGTTAAATATGATACATTAATTTTTTAATAATCTAATTATACATATTTGAATCCATAATATTCATGATTTTGAAATAATTTAATTTTTGTTCGTAATTTTTTTTTTCCTAAATAGTTTTTCATTTTTTTCGGACTTTAGATTCAAATTAATTTTCACCACATATAATGAATGAAAATTAAGACATGGATACAATTTTTGGAATCATGATGTTATAATTTGGTAAATGGGTCACATTTTCTTTTCTTCTTTATGAATAGTATATATATTAAATATTTATCACCTCACTATGGGTAAAATGAGTAAAATAAAGTTAAAATTATGAGATAATGTTTCAAAATAAACCAAAATCACTCTTATTTATTCGATTTAATGATATTAATTTGACCTCTACAATCATACCTTTTAATATGTGTAATTTTTGTGCCATTTTACAACGATAATGACATTTATATTATATTAGAAATGAAAATTCTCAAATTTCACTCTATTTATTTTAATATATATTAGAGGTTTACATTTTTATTAGAATATGTTCTAATTGTATATAAATATATATTATGTGATTAATTTATTTGTTTATTTGATTGTAATTTTTTTTATTTTTTACTAATATATTAATAAACTTAGTTTATTATACAATACAAAAATAGTTCCCGTCATAGAAGTATACATATAAAAGTAAATAATTTTAAAAATAAATAAAGTAATATTGTTTGGAATAATTGTGGTTACATATGAATTTTTTCATAATAATATGGAATAAAATAAGATGAAATAGTTTGTATAAAAATATTAATTTTTTCATTTTACTGTTAACATGAAATTATGTAAATATTTCATAAAATGATGTAAATTGTATTTTAGGATAAATAATATTTTATTAAATTACTTAAAAATTCATGAAAAAATGAAATTGTTTATGATAATTAGTCTAATATTTCATCCATAAAACATTTAAGATACCAAATTTTACTTAAATGTAATATTATAACCCTTGGATTGTATATCACTATAATATTTAATGTGAAAATTACTAAAAAAATGGGTTTAAACCACATATAAATTGTAAAATAAAACATGAACATGACCAAATATTAATCTTTGGGGTATAATAAACCATTTTTTACCACTTCTTAATAATATCATCCTCATTGTTTCACATTACCATTAAAATGAATTTATAATATTTAAATCGTTCTGTCAATTAAATTTGTGTCCTTTCTCACTTATAAAAGTACACCTCACAATTCTCTTATTTACACTAGAAAATCCATATATATTAACCAAACCCATAATATTTCACTTGTGATCTATTATAGTCATAAATTATAGGTGTTTTAATTCTCAGAAAAATATTTTGTGGGTCCTTAATAAGGGATCTAAAGGAGGTATACCGAAGATATGGTAATCTCCTTACCGAAACTTCTTTAATGTTTTTTCATTTTATACTTCTCATAAATATGTGATATTTAAAATTAAATAATAATTTCAATATATTAATATTCTGAAATTTTATTTTGATAATGTAATAACTAATGTCTCTTGTCATTTCTATCATATGGGTAATAAATGTATGGATCGTGATTATATGTGGACTACAACCTCCACACATCGATATGATTCATGATACATCACCATAATTCATGGTTAGTTATTATTAAATAATTAATTTTTATATATTATACTCATTAAAAAATTTACATATGTAAATATAATATTTCATGTACTTTCATACCTTTTCATCCATTGAAAAAAATGCCACATGTTCATATTTGTATACTACCACCTCCATGAATCGATGCAATTCATTTTTTATTTTTTCATTACATGGATTGTAAAAATGCATTATTTAATAAATATATAATTTATTTTAATTTTTATATAAATGTGATTTATTATTTACATTTATTTTTCTCCAACTATTTAAAAGTGGAAACTTCACTTGTGCGTACGTATAGACTATTGTATCCACAATGTGATACAATTCATGTTAATTCACCAATTTAAAATAAAAATTTTAAAAGTGTATTTGATGAATAAATATGGTATTTATGTTGGGATAAATATTATTTATATGATTAAAAAATGAAAATGGTGTAGGTTTTGAACCATCAAACTGAAACACCCATCTAAAAAGTACTCCTTCTGAATAGAAAATCTATTTTATGGAAGTGTATTTAATAAAATGATATATGGAAATTATAGATAAATGTTACGTAGAATTTTATAGATTAATAATTCATTATAATAGATATATAAACAACTATTTTTAATATATAGTAGTTACGAATTACTATGTAATAATAAAAGACTTAGGGTAAGTGTTTCTAATCTCACTTTTATTTCTTTGACAGAAAAATCCATATTCCCAAATTTTTAATTTTTTTGTGGAGTATAAATGTCAATAATTTAAATTTATAATTGATCATATGAAAATTTGTGAGTCTTTGAAATCATCCTAATTTAAATTCTTTCCTGAATTTTTTTGGTACATTTCCCAATGTGGTATGGGTTTATTATCTCTTCATTTCATTATTAAGACAGATTCTAATTTATTCGTCATTCTTATTATATGAGATTTATATAAAACCCCTTTAACGTTTTTTATATTTAATATTATTTTTTCCATGATATTTTATGTTTCATATGATGTTATATTTTAATGGGTTATGTGACTCAAAATTTACTAAAGTGGTATGAAATTTAAGTTTCAATAAAAATTTAACCACTAGTTTTATGAATAAATCTATATTTAGTAAATCATATGTTACCTATATTGATTATTCCCATTCATTATTTGTCATCCTCTAGATGATTATGTAATTTTTAATTTTTGGGGAAATTCTTTTCTCTTTGAAAAAAAAATTATTTAGGAAATGTTTTTAATAAAAAACCAATCCTTTTCCCCCTTTTTATTAGAAAAATATTTTCTACCATATCCATTATTTATAAATTTATTTCATAATATAATATTACTATAATTAGATTTTTTTTATATTTTTCCTATTTTATTATCATTACATAATTTTTTAATAATAATCATTGTTTTTTCTTCTAAACAACCAAATTTAATCCAATAGAGTAAAAAATATAATTGTTTCTAATGATTATATCCAAAAAAAAATTTCCATTTTGACTTCGCAATGATTTGACTTTGTATTTACATGTTCTGATTATTATTTTAAAATAATGTATATTATATAAAATAGTATATTTTATATTATTTAAATTATTTGATTTCAATATTAGAAGAATATTTATTATATGAAATATTCCAATGATCTTTTAATTAAATTTTCATGACATGGGACATATATTGATGTTAATTATGCATTAATATTGATTTGATCCAATGAAATCTTCTATATTAATTATCTATTTTTATAATAATTTTTGAAATAATATTTTAATGAATCCCATTCATTTTTATGGGTAATATTCTAAAGATAAAATATCTATGAATACCGATTCCATTCCATATGTTGTGATTTCATGATATAATAAATGTTTATTGATCTTGTGGTACAAATATTTATGGTTTTAGTTATTTTATTGGGGGTCCTAGAGAAAGATATTCCTTAAGTTTATTGGTAATAATTAATATATCTATAGATAATAAGGGTTGAAATTGGATGGTCGTATATATATTGAATGAAAACACATCTTTCATGATCCATGATTGATGATATTTCAATGTTTAGTATCATTATTTTATGTTATGAAAATATTCTCACACCCTTAAGAATATATTATTACTTCAAATGTTCATCGATTGAAATATTAATTTTTTTACAATACTAGGAATGTAATCTCAAAACTAGTTATTTTTTCATTTACCAATTATATGTAAAAGAGATTTATGTCGGATCTATCTAAAATGATTACAAATATATTTACAACCTAGTAGGGGATATTTTCAATATTTCATGAAACAAGAATCAATATTCATCTAGTATCTAAAGTCGCTAACCCTAATGACATTGGTGTAGATTATATTATTTTATCAATATTAATATAATAAGATGATGTATTTATTTATGAAAAGAATGGGTCTATATCATTAGTTTTAGGAAAATTTTTAGTTGTTTTTTTAATTATAATGAGGAATCATTAGTGATATTTATAAGTACAGTCCTATGTTTTTGATAAAATATTTTTATCTGTTGGTAAATATTTTGTTTTCCTTAATATACATACCTATTTGGATACTATATGTTTATGTGGTTTTGATACATATATATATATAGGGGTAATATCCTCTAAAAAAGTTGAATGAGTATGTATTTTTTGTCATTCTATTGTATAGAGAATGACCGAATACACTTCACTAGGTTTGACACTACTAGGGGATATTCTTCATATAATTAATAGTTTCTTTATGAACCATTATAATTTATTTGAATAGTTGTTACTCATATATGTCTTCATTTAAACCTATGGTGCCAAATTAAGGATAATATGTCAATAATACAAAATATTATAAATTATATTTCAGGAATATATGATTTCTCACATTGATTATTGTTCAACACAACATACGTTTTTGTTTTAGTGAATTGTTGTAACCATATGAAACTATGTTAATGTTGAATTTGATGGACAATGTAATTAATTTACTCATGAGAAACAAAATTATATGGGATATGGATTGTGAAACCATGTGATTAAGATAATTAAGATATCACATTATATGATTAAAACCCTTAAAATGTGAGACATTAATGAGTCACTGAATAAGAGAAAATAGTGTTCCATTGATGATCTATCAATGAATAATGTTAGGTCTAATAGGTCAAATACCCTGAGACGGGGGTGAATCATGGAATGCCAGATTCATACTAATTCATATTCATATATTGTTTTATAGTTCATCAAAACAAACTTCTCTCTTTCTACCGTAGCAATGTATGAAAATAAATGAAATTATTCACATGACACATCGATTTTACATGGTTCACCCTCACTAGTCTACATCTAAAAACCCTACAATGTATATGTTCTCATGTACCAAATCCACTAAATTTCAATCCTAATTATTAGGTTTGTTCATGATCTATTATTATAAATCTCACTACCTTTACAATTTTTGTGGTCTACTCACTGCATTCCTAAGGGTCACTCCCTATGTTGCTTCCTCTGTCTCACTGCTGGTTGGAAGGATCATTGTCTCCTTCTTCCTTCGCTCAATAATCTTGGATGGTATCCACATACGGTTTTTGGACTTGTAGGTCCCTTTATTTTTATGCAAGCACATGTCCTCAACTATGGCTATATGCTTTGTGGAATTCCCTTTTTCAACCATATAAGAATTATACTTTTCCACATACTGTTTTGTTATGGTAAATTTCATTTGTCAATAATTTTTGTTTTTTAGAAAGATTCATTTAGTCCTCTCTGAACCACCATTAATAGTACCCATTCTATATAGAGGCTAGGATTTGTGGATAAACTCTCCTTAGATAGCTTCTAGATCTGTGGACCCACCTCTATCATGGGCCACATCTCTTAATGCTTATATGTACCGCCCCCTCATATTATCCTAGCTTTCACATACCATACTTGCTTATGCATACCACCTATTGAGTTCCTTATTCCATAGACCACTTATTACATTGCATTTTTAGTGCCTCTGAAAATCCTTTCATGGAATTACATCTAAAAACCAATTCACCCATTGTAGAATTCTTCTTTTACAAACCACTATCATATTTCATCGGATTCCCAGATCATAAATAATTTCATATTAAAAATGATATGATTAAGGAATGTATTTTCAATCCTCATATAAAAAATTAGATCCAATAAAATTACTAATTGAATATTTTCCCAAATATTCAATGTGGAATCTACTTTACGGTGTGTCATGCATCTTCGATGAACTGCAATTGCCCCACGAAACATTTTCCCTACGTAGTTCATATACTTCCTCCCTTCCTTCATGGTGGAAAAAATTCCGACCCATTTTCGCCAATGAATCCCTTCATGTCTTCTAAAATAACCACATAATTTATATGAAATAAAATACATCATGTGTAATATAAGCCTCCCACAAACTGCAAGAAATCCCACGAAATGTCTTCATGAACATTTTGCATTCCATGAACCATGAGCCTCCCAGTGAACCATTTTTAATTCCACAAACTATTCAACAAGCCTCCATTTAAATTCTTGAACCATTATTGATGGTCTACATACTATGTACCCTTATATTGAAATCATACTTTTTGATAAACCAAACTCTTGATTTTGTGGCACAAATATTTTTCAAACACTGGGAAATCATGCCACTATAAACAACTACATCATAAAACACCAACCATTCTCATTTTTGGTCATATTACTTTGTTTAAAAAAATAAAGCACACCCAAAACATACTATGAGAACACCTTTTGGGGTTTGTTTCCAAAAAATATCCCCCTTTGGGTTTGTTGAAAATTCTTCAAAAATTGATAGATCATTAAAGATCATTCCTTCTTTTATCATCATTAACTTTGTTAAATTAAAATCGCCATAATGGATTTACTCAACACGTACTTTAAGACCACATGATCAATGCTTAGCACGAGAAACAATAATATAATGCAACATTCAGAAATGAATCATTTCATTCAATTCCCAAACCACTCTTATTCTTTCATCATTATCCTCTACTATCAGGACATACATCCTTTGACCAATCACATCTAGCATGATAATATTTATTACTCCACTTATATCACTACTCCCGCTAATAGATTCAACTCCCTCTATCTCACTTCAACACTAAATAAATTCCCCTATGTCGTGATTAATACATTTTCCCCTTTTATAGAGACTATTTCTCCTCCATTACCAAAGAACTTGAAGGCCAATTATTTGAGGTCTACAACAGGGTAATGAAAAAAGATTAGCATAATAGGGAAAAATACACCATACCTAAGCAAGAAAGGGGTACCACAACCACATGTATTCAAGTGTGGGGGTTGACTGGACACACTGATCCAATCAATTGCTCTAAAATGATTTTTTTAAGGCCCTTTTTAAAATGCCTACATGTTGTAGTTATATAGGAACATACATCAATTTCGCAAGACCGTGTTCCACTTACCCTTGATAAAATGACATTTGATTTTAATATTCTATTTTCTTGAGTGAGACTATATTTTGGATTATATTTATGACACGTGAATTATAATAATGGAGTCTGATTGGAGATTTCACTTAAACTCCCATTTAATCAAGAAACTTCTTCATCCATAATATCTTTTTTAATTTTTATGTGAACACAATATACTCACCTTTTGAGGTGCTCAATTAAATGTATTATTATTTCATTCTAATCCTAGAGATACACAATCCACCAAGATAGAATTTACCTCATGGAGTTGATTTTATTTAATCTTTTTAACATTCCCAATCCACATTTGTATATCCCAATATCTCTATATGAGATTTTTCATTATACATCAAATCAAAATCCAGTATTCCATTAATATACCAGAGTATTATATAGAATTAAAGTAACATTATTTTATTTGGGAATACATTGATTCTATGCTACTAGACATATACCAAAAACAGCATCAGGTCCTTTTATTTTCTAGTACAATAGACTGCTAATGATTTTCCTATATTCAGTGATACTAACTATATTGAAGGCATCATTCTTTGACAGTTTTATTCAGTTATCCATGGGAGACTTCATCTCTATAGAATTTTCCATTCTAAACATTCTCAAAACACTCTTAGTATATTTTTATTGAGAAATGAATGTTTCATCTACTTCTTGTGTTTCCTATAATCCAAGGAAAATGTCAGTTAACCAATAATTTACATTTCGAACTCATTTTTTCTTGAAATTAGAGAAATACCTACATTGTGCTTCATCTGATCCTCTAATGATTATTTCATTGACATATACTAGGACCATATTTATTTGATTATTTTCATGGTAGACATATGTATTGTGATAAAATCAATTATGTTGAAAACCATGATTTTTCAGAAACTGATCTAACCATGAATACCAATTTCTTGGTTCTTGCATCCAATATATAATTTTTTCTTCTACTAAGAAACTATATTCTCATATTAATTAATGAGAAAACCATCTATCTACTCAATATAAACTTATTCTTCTTGAACCCCACTCAGAAATGTTGACTTGATGTCCATCTTGAAAACCATAAACATTATTTTAACTGTTATGTCCCAGAATAATTGAATTGTATATAGCCTTGAAAAAAGGTGAAAATGTTTCATCAAAATTGATAACCACTACCTAGGAATACCATTTGAAAAACAAATCATACTTATTTTCTAATCACAACACCATATTCATTCATTTCTATCTAAAATACCCATTTTTCTTGATGGAATTGATATATTTTTTCCTCAAAACAATCCCACATGTTTGATTCATCTCAATTTGGACAACCATTTAATTCCTATATTAAAACAAATTTTAATCACCAGTTTCTTCACTAAATAATTTATCCTCAAACTATGATATGTATAATTATTACTGTAGAGCCTTCATCATCCTTGTTTGGGCTTGTGTTGTCTGATCACCAATTATATTTTGTATATAAATTTTAGTTATTATCGATGGTATATTTGAAGATACGAATTTATCTCCATCCTTATCATCATATATGTCTTATTATAAATCATTCTCTAGAACATTGGAATCCCCATATCTCCTTATTTCTTCATCACTATCCTCCTGAAACTGATCATGAATTTCCTGAATATTATGCTCATTCTCCACTATGGTTGTATCATGGATTTCAGCAGTCCTTCCTAACAACTTTTTTAATTATTTATATTCTTATCTTTTCATTATGTATCCAAGAGATATCACTACATCTCAATGTGGTAAAAACATCTTTTGTTCCTCTTTAATGAGATTAAACCACAAAATTCATAAAATTCAAAAGTAATTAAATGATGGATTCTTTTCGAACCATAGATTTTATGGGGTCTTCTATTCATTATGGAATATCAGCACTATATTTGATGTGTATACTATTTTCATCAGTACTTATTTCTAAAAAAACATGAAGGTATTTCACAATGATCATTATTCTGGCAATGATGTTGATAATCCAGTTTCTTCTCACAACTACTTTGTTGTGTTGTGGGGTTATTACCCCTGAAACATGATGTTTTATCCCATGTTTCTTGAGATAACACTCTATTTGGTAATTTTTAAATTCAATTACCTTATCTGTTTAAATATTCTCATATTGGATTGAATCGTATGTATGAGTACGATCACGCGACAATATAGTTTGATCACGGGAAGAATCAATTTTTACGAGATCATCTAAAGATTTTTCACTCACAGGGCCAAGATGTTTGTTCCAAAATATATTTTCTTCTTCCTTAGACATAAAAAAACATATATTCTTCTCCACTCATGAGTCATAGATTCCCTTTTATTCACATTCCATGAAATACAACAACACCATCTTTTTCCTTGATGAAACATAATTTCTTGGAAAATCTTATATAATCTCCTAAGTCACACAATTCAGTGACACTAAATAAGTTGTGACTAAGACCATCAACAACAAAGAAATCTTCATGTCTCATATCTTTTCCCAAAAACATTTCATTCTCCGGGCCGATAATTTTCAACCCTTCGTCTTTTATTAATATTACAATACTTTATACATCGTACCTTAATCCTATCACAATAACCATGTTTCTTATCATATGGGAGGTGCATACACTATCAATTATCCATATATAAGTGTGATCTGATTCTTTGAATGAAAATTTTGAAACTATTTCCTTCTCCTGTATTTTATTTTTATTCCATGTTTCGGAATCAGTACATGGTTTGGATTGATACTCATCACATTCCTCAAAATATGAAGGGTCATATTCATCTTATATATTTGAAAATTTATTTTTCATTTTACACATTTGATGATACATTTATCTTCTACTTATTTCCAACATTAATCTACATTGAAAAATTCTTCTACGCTATTGATGAGAAATGTCATTCTATGTGTCTAACACCTCCACAAATGAAAAAGTGACGATCAAATGATGTCCTGGAAAATTCAACTTTGTATGACTACCTTTATTGGTATTGTTCTATTTGTCACTACTTTTTTATAAAACAAATATTTTATGCTTTTCCCATCTTTCGGTCATAATATCATCTTATCTAGGGTACAATTTTCTGTGGCAATACTATATCACGGATCATCCCTTGGGTTATCTGAATCATATGATTTTACATCATACCAAAATATATCATAAATCATAGAGTAGGTTATTATGGTATGACTTCAAATATTACTACTTTCTATTTTTGATCAGGCCTCATACCTTCCTTATCTTTTTAATTTGACTGTTTCTTTTATTCTGCTAGAATCCCATAATATTATTTTGTCTTTTCAATTGTTTGTTTTATCTTTTTTCATGATATTTTTATATGGGTTAATAATTTTTCACGATCCTTAACACTTTTTCATAGATTGATGATTTTTATTCATGTTATTATATACATTTTATCTCAACTTTGATAGTTTCATTAAAACTATCAACATCTATTTTTTTCTTCAATTTTGCGTTTGTACTCAAGAAACTTATATAAGATTTTTGTTATCGACAAAATTAGTTTCTTAATTTCTTCATTCAAAACAGACATTACTTCTTCCTACTGCTTCACATAGAGTTGGGAATCACCAAAAAAAATTGATAGATTTCTTTGTTTTTTGTAACCCTAAACATCTATATCTTCAAGAGTATCTTTAAATTCAGTATGAAGGTCAATTAATCCTTCCACTTCTCCTTCTTCAATTTTTTATATTTATTCATTTATTGAGTAATTTATGACAACTACCACCATAGCATTCAATTCATGGTCCATGCAGTCCACCAACTCTTATTCCTCAAATTATTCAAAAATTTCATCTTATTTGGAATACAGATTCTTCTTTTTGAATAATTTTCCTTTACTACTTCTAATACCTTTCAGATGGGATGAATATAACATTCGAGGAAATTCATCATTGTTTTTATTGTCATCTCTAATGTAATAAAGACACTTTTCTAAAAAAAATCAATCCTTCCACATCAAAAACTTGAAAATGGAATTTTTACCTTTGAACTTTCCTTTTCCTCTTTGGAGATTTGAGGAATAAATGACATGAAATCATACAAATTTTCTTACACATTACTATCTTAAATAGGGAGATTTTTAATTACCTTGACTACCACTTAATTGGACATCCCATTTTTCACTACATCATTATCATCATTTCTCATTTCATATGAAACAACATTACTATGAAATTTATCTGTGGTTGTCTCCTTAAGATCTTTATCCTTCAATACTGATTTTTTTTATTAAACTGAGGTACACGTTTCCTTAAGATTTGATTGAAATATTTATATCTTAAATGACATCTCCAAGACCACACATGTATTCAAATAAAACATTCAACCTATCACAAAATACATCAACATATTCATTTGGGTTTATTCTCAGATCTTCATACATGATCCAAAAAACATAAAGCATTGCCTCCATTATATTTAAATCCCCTTTATAGTTAATCAATATCTTTTTCCACATATCATGTGATGTTTTAAATGACTTCGCATTCATATAAATTTCATTTGATAGGGTCCCCCTAATGTATTGATCCCTTTAGCATCGATATCCAATTCACTTATTTCAGCTTTGGATTAAATACAACTAATGAGATCAGTAGATATTTCATGCATAGTTACCATGAAGACATAAATTTATAATGATAACAAATAGTGCTATATCTGATTCATCCATTGTTGAATTTTATTTATTAAAAGATCCAAATTATGTTGTGATTGTCCAAATACATTTCTTATAGTCAGAGAGAACCACTAAATTTTATCCTCCCCCTAATACCAATTGTTAGGTCCACTATGTAAAATACCCTCAGAGGGGGAGTGAATCTGGGTATGATAGATGAAAACTATTTCCCCTTCATATCATGTTTCATAATAAAAAACATATTTTCTCTTTCCCATGTAGCAATGTATGAACTAAAATTAAATTATCCACGTGACAATGTGATTTAAACTGGTTCTCCCTCACTGGGCTAAATCCAAGGATAATAAAATGGTAATGTGATGATGTACCAAATCCAATAAATCTCATAGCTAATTTCATGTTTTCGGATATATCTTCTATGCTCAATCTCTCTTTTCAAGTTTTAGGGTCTACTAAATCCATTCCAAAGTGTCACTCCTTATGTATCCTCTACTGGTTCACTGCCAGTGGAAATAATCACCATCATACTCTTTCTTCACTCACTGCTATTGGAAAGGATCCACACACAGTTTATGGTCTTTTATATCCATTTATTTTCATAAAAACATGCATACTAATTTATAGATATATGCTCTAATAATATCCCCTTTTCACCCATAGATGCATTCCACTTTTCTGTGTATTATTATATTAGCGGAAATTGCTTTCAAGAACTATTTTAGTGATTTTACAAGATTACTTAAGTCATATAAAAACCAAATTACCTATTACATATACTGTGTAGTGGTTATACATCATGGATCTCCTCTCTGTGGATTGCTTCTAATTCCATGAACTGATCTACATCTTGGACCACTTTTCATCTGCATCCATGTATCACCTCTGCATTCTGTCCCATCATTCACATGAATACTTTCTTTCTACATACATCATACAGAGATTTTTTTTATGCATAAAAATTCACCGATTATAGGCTTCAGTTCTTTGCAAAAACCATTCACAGAATTTCTTTTTCAAATCACTTCACCCTTCACGAAATTCTCCGTCATGAACACTTTTATAGTTCATTGAATTCCCAGAGAAAATAAAATTTCATATGAAAATTTCCCTACATAATGATTGGATTATCTCTCCTTATCAAGGAAAATAGATCCACAAAATTTGATAATCTGATATTTACCCAAATCTTTAATGTGGCACCACCTTCACCATGTACCATGCATTTTTGTCAAACCGCAATCATCTGACAAACCATTTTCCC
This sequence comes from Viscum album, assembly GCA_963277665.1. Lineage (NCBI taxonomy): Eukaryota > Viridiplantae > Streptophyta > Magnoliopsida > Santalales > Viscaceae > Viscum > Viscum album. Next base: position 1,310,074,666 of record OY728126.1, on the reverse strand, counting down.
TACTCTTTCAGTGAAATGACTATCTTCCTTCATGGTGTCCAAAACCACCATATCGTTTTTTCAAATATAGGTTTGATTAATTCTATAATCACAACCTCATTTTTTTCAAATTAAAATCCAACCCGCGTACCAAAAATCATCCCATCATCTGCTTTCCATCTTGTGAACCAAATTCGTGAACTGTATACATTCCGCAAACCATGAGCCTCTATAAGAACCATTTTTTGTTTCAAAAACCATTTTGTATACCCACTTATCAATCTGAAAACCATGCTTCATAGTTAGAGTAGTATGTACCCTTATGTGGAAATCATCCTTTTCCAAAAAAACTCCCGATTTTGTGGCTGGAAATTTTGGAAAACATGGGGAAAATATGCCACCTCCACCACCAGCTTCAAAAAACACCAACCATACTCATTTTTAGTCATCTAAATTTGTCAGAAAACATAATTACATCTAAAACATACCAAGATGATAAATTAAGATGTTATTATCCAAAAAATTCTCTAGAGGAATTAAGATTTATCTTCCTATATTTTGTAAATGTGTGATGAGTCACCCAAAAAATAAATAAATAGAAAATGATGATGTTTTCAATAAGAATATTATGGGTCTTGTATAACAAATTTTTCTATAATTTGATTTTTTTATGCGGTGAACTGGGGAATTATTAGATTTAATTACTTGTTACAATGGTGAAATACTAGTCCAACATAGGGATTATGTTATTCTTATCATTGTAGAGGAAATATTTAAGTGTCAAATTAATATGATTTTGGAATTATGGTGTATATTTTTTTATAGATGACATTATAATAATTATAAGCATTAATAATATATTTATTAATTCATATAAATGTTTTATCAAATATTCTAAATATTTTTTTGAATGCTACTGATAACCTAGAAATGAGATTTAGTTGTAAATTTTATATTAAAGAAATCAAATCATTAAGGGAAATATGATTGTTAATATTTTCATGATGTGGAGATACTAATGATTTTTTTTGGGAAAAATCCATTAATGTATCATTGATGAATTGTTTTGAGATGATTGTGTTTGTTGAAAAAGTTGGACTCTATGTCGTGTTTTTTTACTAGGGCGACAGAGGCTAGGGAAGCTAGACCTAGGTGCCGGGATAAGACTAGTGTGTAGCGCTAAGGGAGGTCGAAATGCATATAAATAGAGTTACAGCCCTTTTCATTTGATATGGGGTTCAACACTTAGATAAAATTAGATCTTCTTTCATGCATGTAGGTTAGGCTGCACAAGTGGTGGTTTGGCCGTGCAAGTAAAAATATATTCAGAAGAATCATGCCATTTTACAGTTGTGAATCAATATTGGTTTGGGCGTAAAAGGTTCTACATTTCCCAAGATTGGAGTTGATGAATAGAGTGTCGTGAATGTGGTTTGGTGACACTTTCACGCCAGGCATGGAGAAGCGAGCCAATAATTCTATTTTTGCACGAATAATGGATGTTTTCCCGATACACATGTGGTAAAGTTGTCTTCATCGGTGGATGAAAGTAGAACTTCAACAGAGCATCTACATAGGGAAGAAGATGCTTTCATTTTTGATAATGATGGAACCTACATGTCTTTAACCTATGATTGAAACATCTGAATAAGTATTCTGAAAACATCAGTTGATAGAGCAGTGAGATTTCATATTATGAGTGGTTGTAAACCAGGTGGGACAGTGAGTCTGCTCCGAACATTGTAAATAGCAGTTCACTTTTAGTATATTTGGTATATCTTCACATCGATGGTGTATTCTCCTTGGGTGTAGACCAGTGAGGGTGAACCAAGTAAAAACAATTTGTGCCATGTCCATGATTTAATTTATGTTTATACTTTTCTATAAGAATGAGATAGAATAGAGTTTTTCGTAACAGTGAAACAAGATCAATAGGGGGAGTTGATTTAATCTTTCATATCCTAATTCACCCCCACCCCCACCTCTCAGGGTATCTAACCTAGTGGAACTAACATTACTAGATACAAAGTTATGATTAAAATTGATAAAAAAACTGGTAGCATTTGTGACATTTAAATTGGTTAGTAATTTTATTAAAAATGGCATTTATTTCATAATGTAAAATGTTTATTGTATTTTTTTTAGATTTTGGGAATATAATTAAAAGATACTAAATTTTATTAAGGAATAAACATACTCTTATTTTTTGGATTCATTTATTATTTAATTATATTTTTAAATTGATATAGATTATTTTGGTAATGGGTTAACATTCGTTAAGAGTATATATGATCAGGGAATTCACAATTATGTTATTTAATATTGCGAGTAATATTATGATTTCTAGGGATAAATATTTTTCAAGATATAGAAATATCAAAATTAATTTATTTTATTCTTATTTGAATTTCTTAATATTTATATTTTTGAGTAGTATTAATGTTAATAATTTATAAAACAGATTAATTTTTATATTCGGTGTTATTGTTGATATTTTTGAGATTAATATATTATATTTATCAATATCTAATATCTTTTCCTAACAATTATGGGTTTGTTAAATATATAATGTCACATGGAATGAATTTACAATTTATTGGAAACTATGATCAATTAAAAGTTAATTATTGTCTATTATGGATGAAAATTTTATCATGAATATTAATTTTGTAGAGAATAGATGAGTATAAAATGTAGCTAAGAACAATCAAATTTATGAAATTATGAATATAAAAAGATAAGATATAAACAACATGTATTTTTATATATTTAATATCATGATATTAAATGAATATATTATATTTTTTATATTTATAATGAATTATTAATTATATCATTTAATCTTCATTTGTGAAGAAGTTATGGTCCTTGCACCCCAAAATGATTTATGGTCTGGTTTTCATTAACATTATCTTGATAATGTTCTTTATCACTCTCTATTTATACTTGGATATTTGTTTTTTCCTCTTTGTATATATTTTATGAACCCACCAATTTTATTTATATCTATGAATCTTATTATGTTTTTTAAAATAATCTTTATCTTTCCCATTTCCCCATTTCTTAGGATATTTTATTATCCCTCTATAGTTTTTGTATTTTCAACAAATATAATTTCTAATATTAAACCATAGATGTATGACATATTCTCTTATTGATTGGTGTTTCATGTAAATAAATATATCAAGACTATTGTTCTTGTAAATATTAGTCTTTCATGTTAATCAATATATCAATATTTTTTAAAATAAAAATATTAAGGAAACATATATTTAAAATTGTGATAATATAACACCCCAAAAAATATAATTAAAAGATCAATTATCTTGATATATTTATTAGCACGCAACAACAATAATTAAGAGAATTGAAATAAATTATAAGACAAATATTTTTTATAATTGATCATTATAACATACTCATTGAATTAGAGGTTGTGGGTATGGGTAACCAAATTATAAATCATCTGTACAATATTTATATTCAATATAAACATATTGATTCAATAATTTTAACAATTTATTCAATTTTTAGTGATGTCATTTTATTCATCAAAAATATATTTTCCTAAAAAAGTATTTTTATATTATGTTTTCAGTAGAAATTTTAAAAAATTATAAAAAAATTAATAACTATTTTCCATAAAATGGAAATTATTTTTAAAATCATCATATAATATTTATCATAAGTATAATTTTTATTATTTTTCAAAATTGAGTAATATTTCAGAAAATAGTGAAAAATCAGTATTTTATAAATAATATTATTAATTTTCAATATATAATATTTATAAAATTCCCCAATAAATTTATTTTTTGGTATTAATTTGAAATATCAACCATTTTATTTTGAATAAAATAATTATCTATAATTTAATTAGATGGATTCATGATTTTGATATATGTAAAAAAATTATTTTTAAAAATGAAATTTTTTCTAAATTTTTTTCCATAATGGTTTACACATTAATGTTACAAATTTATTATAAATATATTAGAGATTAAATATTAGAAAATGGATACCATAAATTTTATTTGGAGGTTTATATTTCAAAAAAGGATCCCTTTTTAGTTTTTTCCATTAGGTATACTTTTTTTTAAATATTTCTCAACTCTGTAATGGTAAAATTTTAAAACATCAATAAAACTATGTGATAAGTTCTTAAAATCAAACCCAAACTATAATTTATTTAATTTTAGGTGTGTATGTAGACATTATACAACCTGAATTTCAATATATGGTTTATTCTTCCATTCTCCATTGGTAATGAATTTTTTATTATTTTAACTAAAAAATCAAAAAAATAACTCTCTTGGGTTTATTATCTCATGTAACATCACATTGTGAAAATAGGACTTTGTAAATTAATATTATAGATTATAATAAACATTATTAATAAATTTTTAGGATTAATTTTTTTAATTATTAGTTATTCTATAATAACTATGAATTCTTACACAATGTTGGTATGATTTTGTAATATTATTAGAAAAATAAATGTAAATTGAAAAAATTATGAATAGTTCTGAAATTGACTTTTATATTATTATTTATTATATAATTATTAGTTAAACCATTTAAAAGTGAGAAATAAAATTATGCTGGACTAGTAGGATTAAATGTGTTTTGAAATTCCCCCCCACCCCACCCATGGATGTTTATTACTCATTTGTTATATTTGATTTATAATTATTAACATTTATAATTGAAATTATTGTCACCACATTTATTGTTAAGATTCATTAACAAATGGTTAAAATAAAAATATATAGTTTATAATCCAATATACACCTTTATAAATTTTAATACATGAAATTATTTAGACCATATAAATTCTTATGTTTGGAATTCCATCTACATGGGTCCACATTCACATTAATATGAGTTTATTAAATTTAAATATTTTTGTTAATACCATGTGATAGCTTTACATTCCTCATAAAAAGACAACCTAGATTCTCTTCTTTATAGATAATTTTGAAATATTGATCAACCAAACCAATAACAATTATTTAATAATATTCCATAGATAAAAAGTACATTTTTTTCTTATTATACTATTCTATGGGTTTTTAATAAGGTATCTAAAGGAGGACTATCAAGGCGGAGAGAGTAAAACTTCCCTAACAATTTTAATTTAATTATTATTCATCCTATTATAATTATTTTAATTAATCATAAAAATAGAAATCTGAATCCTCAATATTATAATGGTTTATTATGATAATAGAACCATAATTATCAACCATGTTTTATAAAAATTGGGAAATGAAAATATTCCTCTTGCACATGTATAGATTATTGTCTCTGTGTAGCAATAATATTCACTTAGAATTATCATAATTGATGTTATTTGTTATGATAAATTTAATATTAATATTTTACGTTTATTAAATATTTTTACAACTTAAATTATTATATTTATCAATATTGTTAATTTTTCATCCTTTGAAAAATGATATCATTGCACGTGTTTAAGTGTGTACTACCACCCCCAGGATGGTATGTGATTCATTTTTCATTTTCAATTTACATGGATATTCAATAGGATATATTTAATTAATATATATGAAAAATATTGTATTTTAATGATTTTTTAAATGTTAATTACTATTTTTAGTTCTTTTATTCCAACCACTATAATGTAGAATCATCACTCATGTGTACACTAATAGAATTTTATCCACAAAGTGATTTAAATAATTTTTTATCAATGTTTTATATGAATATATAAACATTTAATATGATGAATAAATGTTCTACATAATTAATGATTATTATTATAGATTTCATGTACTATGTCCATGGTTTAAGTACTATAATCATCAAAATGAAACAGACATGAAAAAAGGGTAATTGTTTATACGAATTTTCATATTAATAAAGAAATATTAATAAAAGGATTGTCATAAATTATAAAATTAATGTTAAAAGGAATCTTATTAATGAATATGGTTATGTAATAAGAGTATAATAAATTTATATTTATATTAATTTGGGTTTTAATTCATAAAAACAAGATAACACTTTAGTTTATGGTTTCTCTGCTCACTTTTATTTCTATGATACATTTTCCAAAATAACCACATATTTATTTTATGTGTGTAATATGTTTCCCATTAATATATTATTTTATTTTTTATATTAAAATTAATACATATAAGTTTCAACATTTTATGATTTTGTTTATTTTGTGAATTTTTTTTGATAATGTGTTATCATTTAAAATTATCTTCATTGGGACATATGTTATGTTATGCACTAATTTTCATTTGGGAGGTGTATATACAACTAATTTAAAATGTTATATCATGAATATTAATATGTTAATGATATATAATTATTAATTTTATATTAATATATCATGATTTTTATGATTAAAACTCTTCTAAAATGGTATGGGATATAAGTTTCAATCCCACATTAATCAGGATAGTTTATACTTGATTTAAAATTAAAGGAATTTTATGATTTTTATTTGGTAAATAAATTTCATTTTTGTTATAAAATTATTATATATATAATTATTTTATTTAGTTTCTTTTTTCTTCTCCTCTGTAATAAATATAGTTGGGAAATAATTTTAATGAAAAGTGAACTTTGTTTCCCTGCTTTCTGTTGGAATACCATTTTATTCCCAATCTGTGTTCTATAAAATGTATTTAGTAATGTTTTAAAATATTAATATATAAATTTTTAAGGTACATTTTAATAATTTTTTGGTTTTATTTTAAAAAAATATAATCTTCATTCTATTTTATGAACAAGGTACTTGTTAAAAGTGTGAATAAAATATTTGTTTCTAAATACTACACCTTGAAAAAACATACCCACCAACATAAAAAATCACTAATTTCAATAATACATTATATGATTCCATATTTATATTCAATTAAATTATTTTTTATAATATTTTTTATAATTTTACATTTCTTATAATTAATGTGATAATTGAAATATTAATTTCTTAAATAATATTCTTGGATTATTTAGAAGAAATTTTATATCTCGGATAACATACTATTATGGTAAGTATGATTTAATGGGAGAATGAACCAATTATTCAAGACATATTCTTTTTATTGATTATTTAGGATTATAATGTAGAGATGTTTATGATGTATTTTTATTTAACATGGGTTATGATAAAATTTTGAAATGATTATGATACCATTTCCCTTCTATGGGTTTTTGATATGATGAAAGGCTAAAAGTTTTATGATCTTATGACACTCATGTGAATGAATTTATTTATGGTATTTTTTCATTAGATATTATATATCCATCCAACACATTGGGTACTCACTGATATATCATGAGATTATGATGACTATAATATAGAGTGATCCCAGTTCAATAAGGGACTCTTTCTATAGTTATATTTTTTGTAGTTAAAGTTTTAGTAGGTTATAATATAATGTGTATTGAACATAATAAAATATTATAATATTTTAGTATATCCTTGTGTATGTAAATTTTCTTCAATTTGTATGTAATTGAAAAAAAATTCTGTATTCGTATAATTTATCTCATGGGTAATGAGTGATTATTGATGATACAACACTCTTATAAATTATTTCATTTGATTGGAAAAATAGATATGTGATGATAAATGATTCAAGATCATTGAATATTTGGGTAGAATTATTTTATGTTATGATCATGTTCTCAAAGCCTTGTACTTATCTTATTCTTTTCTATTATAATCAATTGATATCTCTTATGTTTACTTTTATAGGGAATTTGATATCATGCTATATTATATCCACATTTTCTTAGGATATAAATATATTATTTATATAAGATGTATCTAATAGGGGCCAAAAAAGTTTAAGAGAGTAGTGGGATATTTTGAATACATTTCACAAATCATAGTAATTATTTATTTAGTCTCTAAAGAGAGTAAAACATTTTGGTTCTTGTGTTGCCTTTATAGTCATGTAATGGATATTCATCTGATAAAAAGATATACTTATGTAAAAAATTAATGAGACAATATAATGTTTTCCTTTTTTCTTACCATTGATATGTAATTTAAAACATTCCCCATTATCATGAGTAATAATCTAATTAAATTTAATTATTATGAATATTTTAATATGTTCAACTAAAAAAATTATTAAATGTAACACATTATCCTTGATTTTTCAAAACACTAAATCCAATTATCTTGATCAATATATAACCAAATACATTTCTAAAATAACACCCATATTCTTGTATTTATTTATCTCACAAACATATATATATTATAGATAATAAGATTTATGAAAAATAATGACTTAAAAAGAAAATGTGTAACTAATAAAATTGTTTTATTATTATTATTTCTTCTTTCACTTTATTAATATATAGTAAAATCACATTAATATTATAATAAAACAATATTTTAAAAAATTATTAATTTTTATTCTTACTACACACCCCTTTTTTACCACTTTATCCATACTATAAAAGATGAACCCATCACACGTCTCTACGTATGGACTACAATGACTATATAGTGATGTATTTCATATTTCATCACATCATAAGAAAAAAATTTACAATGATGGGATCAAATAATATATAAAATCACAATACCATTACTATTATTTTTTATCATAATATATTATCTAAAATAATACCCATCAATCTATTGGAGTATTATTACGTTTCTCTCGTTTACATGTATACTATATTATCGAGAGAGCGATGTGACTTGTTTTTCACTTCATCCATATATAGAGAAAAATTAGTGTGAATTTATTGAGTAATTAAAATATTAATATTACTATTTTTATTCTATAAATGAGGGCATTAATATAAATCATTTTATTTCTATCAATTAGGAAAAAAGAATCACCACTCATGATTAAGTACAAAAACTATATCCATGAGATTATGTAAATCCTTTTTTTGAACATATCTAATCAATTTATATAAAATTTTATTTACTGAAAATAATAATAATAATAATAAAATTTTTATGGTTATATATATCAGGAAATCATGTCCAAGGGTAATTATCATGAACCCAAAACCAAAAAAATGATAGAAAACAATAAAAATAACAATTAAATAATGATTTTGATAAAAAAATATTAATAAATTATTAAGATGAAATTATTATTGAATATTATCTAGTAGTAGATTTTAATTTTTTTTCTTGATATAGATATACATTAAGTCTCAATTTTTTATACAAAATATTAAATAACGGCTAAAAAAATATTTTTAAGGTACATGATAATTATAAAATCTAATTTGCATCTAAGACATATTATGTTTAAATTAATATAAAATTTAAATATTAATAACATTCTCATTTAAAAAATATCTAATATTTTATAAATATTTATCTATTGGATTTATAATTCTTTTATTCATTTTTATCATTTTGGAATAATAAATGACTATGAGAATCTTTTTAATGAAAATACAAGTTTTGTCACATTATTGTTTTTAAAATTTGTCCTCCACATCCAAGTTCACCATAATGTTCTCAATAATTTTTCTACTATTATCCATTGAATAATTAATATCAATTTCAAATATATTTTATTTCATTACAACTGTTTAAAAATTTGAAACTTTTTCATTTTTTTAATTAGGTAATTTGGATATTTACTAAAATTTTTGTGGGAATATTTATTCTAATTTTATCTAAATGATTGAATTTTACATCAATTAATATTATTATTTTATTTCATCATTCCTTTATATGTTTCCATATATATTTCTCATGAAAATATTTTTTCCCTAATGTTTTGTACGTTTTATATATAATGATATCGAAGGTAAATTATTTTCTCCCATTTTTTGAATAATTTTTACAATTTTCTATTATATATATTTTCATCCATTAAAAAAATTGATTACAATAACGTTTTTCTATAGATAAAATTCAATTTACCATAAATAATTTTTATCTAGTTGAATTATTATTTCCTTTTTCTAAATATTAAAAGGGAATAATATAAACATTTCTTAAGCTTGTTTTACAGTAAGAATACTTTTATGTATTATATATTGAAATGTTATTCATTTAATTTGTATGATAGATATTTAAGGCTTATTATGTGTTGGGTGGGGATTTTATCATTCCCATGATGAATATATTGGTCTCAGGTGATAAACTATTTTTTATTTAGTAGTAAACTTCCCTTTTTATGGATAATATTTTGGCATGGGACCATGTATGTAAGATTTTGAATTCTATTAATATGAATTTAATCATTATATAACTATATAATTTTATACATATAATTATTTGTTTTGGTATTTCCACCATGGATATATTCCCCTATCATGATAATATTGTTATATAATATTTTATTATTAGTAATCTGACAATATTTTTCATATGTGATGATCTATATGATATATTCTATTAAACATGTTTAATTAATAAGATAGTAATGTCATGAATTATTACATTTTAAAATCTCTAATATTCCATAATATTATCACTTATTGAATTTTGGGTTACAATAAAAGAAAAATTAATTTTCCCTTTAAAATTTTATGATTTATTTCTTGTTTTCAAATATAATGTGAGAATCATTAATGAATCTTGTCACCAAAGACTGTGAAAATATTAAATCCATTAGGATGTGATATCATAAATTCTATGAATATATTTAAAGCTAAAAAAATATTTGGATTATGAGAGTAAGGGTGTTACAATTCTCTTCAAAACAATGCGTAGTGTGGTGTTGATGTCATGGAGTGACTTTATCTCACTCCACCAAAATAAATTCATATTTTGGTTCATATTATTAATGCCTCGCATAAAGGAAAAATTATATATTATTAAAAAAAATTTCAAATTTTTCTATGAATGAAAATCAAATTCATGGTATTTATTTTATTGATGAATTGTTTTGGAATAATCTAAATTATGCCTAATTATGAAATTTTCATATTTTTCAGAATTCCATTATATTTGTAATAATCAAAACATGAACATAATTGTTTTATAATAAAATATAGTTTTACAATTTCACACATTTTAATTATATAGATTTACAAAATTCTTAAATATATATATGTTCTTTTCTCCTTATCCTAATTTCCTCTTCATTGAAAAAATATATATAAGATTAAATTAACAAAAATATCAATTACCATTTCCATATCTTAGTATATGATATTTTAAATATTTTACACCTTCTATAATAAAACATACACATAAATATGTGATCCCAATTTCTGATGTTTTGTGTATAATTATGACTTACCTATATTGACACATTGTATAGAAAATATATGATTCATCTTCTGAAATTTAATACAAAAACCATGTTTATAGCGATTTAAAATACATTTTATACGAAACCCAATTCATATAAATGGATTAATCAAAAAAAATTAAAGGTTTAACAAATCATAGTAATGAATTTATGCATCAGATATCATCTATATAAAAAACTTATTTATGTTGGAATCTCCCAATTTATTATAATTTCATCTACTATTTGGAAACGCATACATATGTACTAAATATTGAAAATTACCACATTCAACTTTGGAATATATAATTTTTTTATAGATGTTATTAAAATATTAAAATATCCTATATGAATTTAAAATCACCCCCAAAAAATAATTCAAATGGATTTAATAATCTTTTGATAATATAAGAATATTTTTAAATCTCTTCGCACAACACCAATGGCATTTATAGTTATTAATTACTTAATTATGATTTCTTCAATTTTATTCAAACCCATTTTCCTTCATGAAACCCTCTCAATCAACTTTATAATTCATGTATAAAATTTTCAACGATTACTACATAGAATCATGATTACTAATAATTGATTGGTTACTCCATATGTCACCTGTAATTAAATCATTATTCATATATCTCAATTTTTTCATAAAACATTATTTTTCATCTCTTTAATGCTATTGTATATTGTTATTTGACAATATAATCATAAAATTACTACATTCCACACAAACCATATCAATAATCATATGATTTATAAAATTATTCTTGGAAAATATGAATATTCAAGTTCTCTATTATAGTAGAATTCTCTTCCCATTATCAACAACCACATCTCTAATTAAATTCATTTGGATTATCCATCAACTAATGAAAATATTCACATGATTATTGACAAAAAATATTAAAAAAGGAGTTTATATCTTCATGGAATTTATATCTTCAATAGAAAATTATTTTTTCAATATATGGTGTTGAAATAATTTTTTCGTACGTTGTAAAAAGATGCAATGTCCAAATTACCTAATTTTAAATTTCTGACTCACTTGGAACTCACAATACAAGGTCCTAAGGGTATGATTTTACATTGATTTTCCTTAAATATTGCACGATTATGTTTTATTAATGTGTTTTGAGTAAGAATAAATTTTTAGTTAATTTTTTTTCTTCTTTCATTTTAAAACCATTTTCTTGAGGATTTTTCAATTTCAATCAAAAAATAATTGTTGAAGCATAAAATTAGCTTGATCATAATTTTCATTCATCATGGATATCACTCAATGAGAAAAAAATAACTATTACTTGAATTATTAGGATTATAACATATGCCTATCTTCTTAAATGTATTTGTAACTTTACGACCTATGTGATAATTTTACATTTCATCAAAATGAATTTTTTAAGGGGATGTTAAAAATACACTATAATAATTAATTATTAGTTATTCACTATAATCCTCTGTTAAGGAAAACATATAAGGGGATTAGTTAACAAATAATTTATATTTCAACCCCATGCATTTGGAATAGTAACCAAATAAAATTAAGATCCATCATTAAGTAATATACGTTAATTATGGTTATAAGTATAGGATGTGTCTATTGGGATAAAAATCCCTCAAAAAATTTTGGTCATGAGAGGCCCTTGGTGTAATATAGTTGTATTTTCCACGTTTTACTCCCCGAATACACACTTTCTTATGAGATATTATTATAATGTGTCTTTTGTTATTGGATTCCCTATTATACTATATAAGGTGTGATGGTTGTATTTATTTTTAAAAACCATGTCAATAAATTCCTGAATTACATGGATAATAGATAGTAACCACCAACTAGTGAAATGAGATGTTTCCTGTGTAATGTGAGTAAGGGGAATGAAATATTTTTCTTTGAAAATCCAAACCCATATTACAGATGAGTATGGATATGAATCTAATTTATATGTAATCATATCAAGGTGGATCATGTTCATCTAAAACATGTTAGAAAATATTGATTTATAAAAAAAAGTTATATGAAACAGAATTGTGTGTTCTAGATATAATATATATAGTTTGATGAACAATTTTAAAAACCAAATCTATTGTTTGATGAAAATATAGTGTTATTTAATAGAATCCATAAAAACAATAACTGAACATATGGGCTAAAATAATCAGTTAGTAATATAATATAATATATTTTTTTTATAAATATAGAAATATATTATGGTGCATAATAAAAATTAAATCAATCGTTTGTAATTATGATCTACAAGGATCCATGGATGTAGATAGGGGGTTTTAAATTGTCTAAATAGACCACATAATCAATTGAAAAAATTAAGATGTAATTTAATGAGATTGATATTATGTAAATATTCTTTGATTTGGGCTTGAATTCATTTCAAATAAATAGGTGAATTTAAAAGAAAATTAAAAAATTCCTAAGTACCCATGTAAAGGGACCTCCCTTTTTAGGGATTCACCTAAGAAAATTAATAGAAGCCCTATACATGTATGGGGATCTTATCTAGATTCAACAATGTAATGGAAACAATTTAAGGTGTTTCAACAATATATAATGATCAATACAAGTTGATTCACATAATCAAAGTGGATCTACAATTGTATGCAGATCCCCATATAGGGATTGAAATTGAATATATATATATATAAGATAATGAATGATGAGATTCTCATAAGGTTATTTTATTATGTATGGATGAAAAATTTTATAGTAAATAAAATTAAAATTTTAAATAGAATATCAATATGGGCTGATATAAATTCCATTATTTTGGGTAAAAAAATTATTATTGTAATGATTATTTTAATGTTTCAACCATAATGATTACATATTCAAGTTGTTTTGAACTAAAACAAACATTATTACATTCCCGTGAATAATTTAATATTAGTGTTTTGAGTAATTATGACCATCCCTTAAAAAATAAACACAAACATTACCTGATTTCCAATACACACAATATCAATTTTTTTAATAACATTGCAGACTTTAAAATAAAACCTTATTTTTCTTTGTGTAGCTTATTTACAATTCTCACATTAATCTCATTCTTGTATTCATTTACCCTTTATATCCAAAAAAATTAAAATGGTATTCAACAAAATAAATATTAAAAAACATAAATAAATGTAAATATTTTTTTAGTGAATATCCATAAAAATAATTTCATAAAGACAAAATATTTGATACAAAAACAAATGAAAAATTTAAAACGATCAGTTTATTACATTATGACAATCAATTTATTTTATGAAATTAAATATAAGGGATCTAATATATAAGTGGGTAACTGGGGACATAAATTATTTCCTCAATATTACAAATGTTGTAACCAATACAGTTAACATCTAACTATAGTGTAACCAATTCATTTGAGGATATAACATACCCTCCCCTACTAAGATTTTCATTGAATTACTCATCACTTTTTTTTCACATAATCAACCATAATTATTCTATAACATAACAACCATTCCTTTATCTATCACATAACCTACAATCATATTTAAAAATAATTGTAAACTATAACATAATAATAAATAATGAAATACTACTTAACAATATCACTATTTGATGAAAATAAACATTCAATTTTGAAATCACTGATTCTGAAAAGCCTCCCAGATAAAATGGAAACCATTTTTTTCTAAATTAATCATAAAAAAATTTAATTTAGGCTTAAAAATATTAATGTTATTAATTATTGGGAATTCCATTCAAGACATATCTGTAATAAAAAAATTAAGGGAACTCTAGAAGTGGATTTTGAAAAGTGATTTAAAAATATCATATCAATGTAGTATACCCTAAAAAATGAATATATTACGTTCATATACTATAATTAAAAATAAAAAAAATAAATACAACTAAACATTTTCAAAATTAATTTCACACATAAGATTAGTATGAAATAATCCATAAGTATATCTTTGACCCAACGATTTGGAATTGGGTTAAGAGTTCCCTTGCCTTACGTTTGACTTACTTGAAAAATGTTCAAACATACATTCTAATGGTTTAAAGAATGCTATTAATTTATTGAAAATTATATTAATAATTATAATTTCTTATGTTACCTTTTAATAACATATTACTACCCATTCATTAATAAAATTTCATTATTTTAATTGTTATCATGAGAATTTGGTTCTTGGTTTCTTGGTTGATTCACATGTAAAAATATATAAATGTTCTAGAAAAATTAAATTATAACTTCACATGTGGAATGAAATAGTATTAATTAACATAAAAATGAACTAATGGAACCATATTTTGTTTTTTGTATGATGTTGATTCATTTGAAAAATGTTAATGATAAATGATTAATTTAATTTGGTGGTTTTTCCAAACACCACAAAATAATTTCATATTATTTAATATTATGTTTGTATATTATTTCCATAACATCAAATAGGTTATTATATAATTATTTATATATTATTTAACTAAAATTATACTTTTGTGTCTATTTATTATAGAGCTAATGGAAAATATAAAATTATTATCCACGGATACAGTTAGACACCATAATTTGGAAAACTATTTAGTTTCTTTGAATTGTTAGAGGGACTAAAAAGGAAGGATTTAATATATTAAATTAGAAAAAATATAATATATTATATATATTATTTTTGAGTTATATTTCCATTATTGATGAAGAAGGTGAGGATAATGTAGAAGATGAAAAGAAAATAAGAGTGGTTTTTAAATAAAATTACCATTTGAATATCACCTATTGGAAGGATCAATTAATGATATTAGAAATGATATTTGGGTGAGTGAAAAAGCACTTTTACATGGGTAGGGTTTTTATTATAATGTTTGGTATATATTTTAGGACATTTAAGGATTTCAAGTAGATATGTGGTGGTACATATATTTCCCGAGGGGTGATTTTAAGTTATTAAATATTGATTTTTTCTATTTAATGTTATCCACATTGTGGAAGCTATAATTATAATGAATTATTTTTTAATTATCAATATAAATTATTTTTTAGTTCATTAAATAAAAAAAATATTAATATTTTTTATAGTTATTTTCATCCGTTAGTTGTTAACTTTTACTTTTTTCATTGCATTACCTATAAAACTATCAATCATTCTTTTTACCATGGTCAAAATTGTATGCCTAAAACTTAAGTGATTTTAAAAACTAATTTGGAACTTATCATTGAAAATAAATAATTCATTTTTTCAAATACAATTTGTATAATTTGAAAAATTATATTTAGAACTAATCTCTTATCTGTAACGAGGAAAGTCGAATTCTAAAGTAAAAAAGTACCAATGTTTACAGAGTTTTGATATCTAATTTCAACAATAAATTGATTAAAATTAACCAAAATGAATAAAATTTTGTATAATTGAAATATTTTTACCTTAAAACATATTTTAAATATCTTTTAACATAATAAATTATTTATATAAGAGGTTAGTTTTTAATAAAAATCAAGTATTTTTAAAAATTACAAAAATTAAACTTTATTGAAAAATATTTAATATTCCTCAAAAGATAATTTTTATCATACTAGTTATAAAATTAAGTTTCATTTTTGAAATAAAAATATATAAAAAATTAATTTTTTTAATTTATCTAATCCTATAAATAGCGTCAAATTTTTTTTAGAAAAATATAGCATTTTATGTTTAAATTTTGATTTATTCATTTATTTTTTCCTATAAAACCAATTGGATGAGATCAAAAACAATTTCATGAATATATATCATATAAATTTCATTAATATTTTTCAATAACATTTATTAATTTAACATCATTATACTAATAAATTTGGAAACAAAAAATACTTTTTGATACCCATGTTGTTACATTATCTCTATCTTCTGGGAATTACATCGTCACAATTCTATTCACATACTACACAGATAGGGATACATTTCCCAAAAAAAAATTAGATTCCCATGTTTCTTAATTAACCATATAGATTATCCACTAAACATTAACCTATGGAATTAATTCGTTTCCCAAAAAATTCTCTTTGTGGTAAATAATTTAACATGTTTTTTCTCGTATAAAACATTATCTTAAAACTAAACTACTTCAGGTCTAAAAACATGAGATGAATATAAAACATAATTTCATAACATATAAACATTAAAATAATTATGTACCAATGATAAAATCATATATGCATGCATGTAATAGGAAAATGGTCCAAAATTATCAAGAATTTTATATTTTGAAATGAATCATGCACATTACATTTCTTTATTACTAAAATGCATGAATGTTCTCCATTTAGATAGTTTATGATTGAAATGATTACCTACCTAGAATGAAAAAATACACCTATTATGTACATAAACAATCATCCAATTCATATCTCACTTCATTTTTTCCTGAATTATCTTCAAATTGATATCAATTTCCTCAACCAACTCTACTCCCAACAAATTCCTTTCTACTAATTCATCTTAAAAAAGCTAGCGTTCGACTCTACATTCGATATAACTCCTAAAAAGGGATAAAATTTATACTACAATTGATAATATTATTTTATGAAAACAAAACCAATGAAATATGTTTTCCCCAAATTCCATATTAATTCTTCGGACAATATCTAAGAATATTTTCTAATGTCTACATTGTTTTCTAAAAATTTTTAGCAGATTGATGATGAAAAGCAGTGTTGGAATTTAATTCATTTACCAATAAAATTTTTAGTCCTTTATAGAAATTATAAGTGAACATGGGATCAAATTCATATTAAATAAAGTGTGTAACTCCATGTAACATAAACATCCTTTTAGTATATAGGAGATAAAGTAGATATAAAAATATATTATCTCATATAGTAAGGAAATGTGCATATTTTTTCCATTGATCAATAATAACCCAAATTTAATTATCACCATGGGATTTATTTGGTAATTGGATTATGAGTTCCATGGATATATTTTCCAATATTGAATATTTTGATGGAATAGTATGAAGAGTCACCTTCTGTAATAGTCATACATATTTGACTATTTGACATATTGAACACTTAATAGTAAATTAAACTATATATCATTTCATTCCATCACACCAATAAAAATCTTGATAGTATTTATATGTATTAGTTCTACCTCGATTAATTGAAAGAATAAGAACTATCATAATTAGTTTACAAATATTTCTTTAACTAGGAATCATAATGAACACATAATATTTTTTTCAAATTGTAAAAAATATTCTTAATAATTATTATTGTAAGGAATCTTACCCTAATTAATATATTATACATTTTAATGAACATATTTTTCCCCTTTATGATCATTCTTGATTATTTCTATGAATTTTTACTACAATAAAATATAAAACAGACCATAACATTTCTTAATATCCATATCATTTTTCCTAAAATTCATCTAATAAATAAACAAAGGGGAACATACCAAATTTAAAGTGGTAAAATAAGCATTTTTTGAAAAAAAATTATCATCCACGTTGTTTGGTTTTTCAGGATAATAATGAATCATGAAATCATTATCCTTGATCATTTGTATCTATAATTTAATTTTCATTATAAATTATTTAAATGGGAATATATACTTAAAAACACTTCGATAATTATATATTTCAAACTTTGCTCCATATAAATAATTCCACTAAATTTATATTTCAAAAAACAACATCATCAATTTCCAAATAAAATGTGGGATAATTTTTCTCATGATGTTTTTATTTCTTAGACGCCTAATAAATTAAATTATAATCATTCATCAGATCTTATAGAAGTAACTTTATTTAAAAATCACCATATATAGAAAAACTATCTATTTCTAGATTGTATGCTAAAACTAGAGAATTTCCTAATCTTAATTTTAATTTGTCAAACCAATGATATCTTTTTCCAGTGTAAAAAAAACAAATAAATTTTCATGTCAACATCGTTAGTTAGCTAGATAAAAATAAAACACTTTCAACAATACATGGCTAATTGACTGTTAATCAAAGATAACATTAAATCTCAGTAAAATTTTGGGTTGTTTCCTTTCATCGACAACTATTATTTTGGAGGGATCAACTATAATTTCTTATTTAACAATGATACTTCCCTGAAAATTAATATGTCATAACAAAAAATAATATTTCATAAATTTTCAATATTACGTATTTTCTTAATGTGTTTTAATAATAATAATTTGATGTTTTTATTGATCCTTATAACTTTTTTAATACACCAATATATCATCAATATAAACTACCACAAAATTATTGAAATAACGATCAAATATTTTATTCAAAAAGTACATAAATATTGAATGAAAACTTGTCAAACCAAAGGGAGTAACTAAAAATCAGTATTTCTATATCTAGTCTAAAATGTGGCCTTTATAATATCAAACACTTTAACTTTGGCCTTTAGAATATCAAACACTTTAACTTTCAACTAATTGTACTCCAACCTCATATCAATCATTAAAAAGTATAGAACTCCCTATATCAGATCAAACAAATATTTTATATGATTCAATGGAAAATTTTTATTCACATTTATTTTATTCAATGAACTATAATAAATTTAATGTCTTGTATAACTATATTTCAATTAAACACGATCACTATATAGTTAAGTTCTAGGTTGAATAAAAAAATTATCTAGAAACTCTTGCAACTACTTTTATAGTTACAAATGTTTTATTTGTTCCATTATATGAAGGTGTTTTGAACTATGAATATCATCTGGGATGTAGTAAGAAATACTATCAGCCTCTTGACTCGTAACAACTATATGAAAGAGACTAGAAAAAATATCAATGTATTCATTAAAAATTGTAATTAATGGAAACAAATCCATTTTATGAAAAGGCATGTGATATGTAAATTTATTATCCCACTTTAATATGTTTCTCTACATATGGTATTTTATTAATGGTATGGAATCAATGAAAAATACTTTTTTATCTTTAAAATTTATCAAAGAATGAAAAATTGAAATCCAATCCATAAAAAAATAATATCAAACTGAACTATGTGTAGTTCAGCAAGAAATTATCGAACTTTAATTTCAGTAAAAATACATGGGAAATTATTAAGAATCATGTTTTCATTAGTATGTCCACTTTGATTTTTTACCAAAAGATCTATCAAAAATTATTTACTTGATATTATTAGTAATCATAAAAAATTATTTTAAATTAAAGAATGAAATGATCAATAATTTTAGACGGTATTTGCATAATTTGAATACACAAGTAACATGAAATTTTGAAATACACATGAAAGACCAGTATCAATTGTATTAGTAGAAAAATAATTTTTTACACCCTTATGTTTCTAATCAAGGTGATTAACACCATGAGTGACTATCTTTGGAAACGTGTTAGAATAACATCAGAAGTCATTTCAATTAAAATATATTACCATCCTATTTTCATTAATTTTATTCTCATATTCCTTATAGTAAAATTTCATGTTCCCAATAATTCAAAATTTCAATCATTGGGAATATTTTGAGAGAAATTTTCCAGGGTTCTCCTAACAAAACTCTTCACAAGAAGAAAATTTGATTTTCATTACTCTAATTTTCATTGAGGAATTCATGTCCACTGTATTCTGACCTAAATTATTATTATTATTATCATTAGGAGGCACATACATTTCAAAAAACATCATCTCAAATCCTTTAGAGGAAAAATATGTTCTCATGGCTATTAAATTCTCACAAATAAAAATCACTTTTTAAATTTGGTTTTAAATAGAGTAAAACATGATCATTTTTCTATCATTGTCATTAAACAAATACAGTGCATAACTAGATAGTCTAGTAAAATTGGATTTATTTATAGCTATATAATCCTTATCCTAATACCTCATTTCCATATATCATTTATGCATTTTTATTAAAATAGTATTAGGAATATATTCTTCCAAAAAAGATACTCAAATTCCTCCCATTACCTTATTTCCATATCATTTTTTCTATAGAGTTATTAATTATAGACCATCATCAATGATTTTCACCATCAAAATGATAAATGGATATGGTTTGTTTTTTTCATTCCACACATCCCATGACATTGAATATTATTTCTTGTGAATTAATAAATACTTTGGCTACTATTGGATATAAGGTTTCACTATAATCTATAGGATATTTCCTCATAAAATGATGCGCATCTAAAATATTCATTTATGGTTGATCCAGATGCTCCCATGTATGAATACTGTCACCATTTATATCTTATTTATATTAACCTATATCTGAAACAATACACTGATTTTTTATTCTAACATTATTTTTATACTGTTTTGAACTATTTTTTCCCTCTATATTTCATCCCACCGAGGATTATATGTTTTTATTATGGAGAACCATTCAGAAAAGACAAGCATTTCATGAGGATACATGGTATTCTTCAAATGATATATCTTTTCATCATTAGATAAATTTTCAAAATAATTTTTGGGTATTCCATTAAAATTATCTTCACACTTAAATAAACCTAAACCATGATCTAATACCAAAAATAAGGACATATCATTAAAAGTTTCACATTCTAGTAATTTTTAATGAGAATGCACATTATTACATTCCCATGAATTATTTCAATATTGTTTTTTATTTAATTGTGTATCAACCTAGACCTAATGAGCAAGGACATTGAGACACTTATTTAGAATACATATAACATTACACAAGTATACACCAAGAGATAATATTATCTTTGTGCCTTTGGAATCATTTGAACATAATAACTGGTACAGGATTGAGATAAATTATCTATCACTAATTTCTCTATGACACGAACCCTCCATTAACATATTACATGATAAATATATCTATATAAACTGGGTAAGGTACAATAAAAATGGGTGATCTCAAATTCTCTCTAAGGGTAAAAAGGGGAGATATGTATGAACAAACACAGGTATAAGTGTATGAGAACATGATCATAACAATATATGATCCTACCCAAGATATCAATGTTCTTAAACAAGAATCTTAGAATAAACAATAGTATTTCATAATAAATGAATGAAAAGGAAATAAAAAACATAATACATCAAATAATTACATAATAATAAGACCTTCAATTATGAAATACACATAACCATATAAAAACCTTTGACAAGGATACCTACCAAGAACACCATAACATGTTAGGATTTGGATAAGAACCCATCTACCTACTTCAGGATTGGGATGTGCATCTGTGTACAGTCCTTTTTTCAGACTGGGATTCCTTCAAATGTCCCCACTTTTTTTAATATTATGATTTCCTCCAATTTTCCCTCTTATATCGGGTGTGGGATGACCTCCCATTTACCACCTTTTATATAGAATAACATACCCTACTGTTTTAGGATTATAATACACTTCCGTGTACCCTATTATTTTTAGATTTAGATGCCCCATTTGTTCAGTGTTGGGATTCCCTCCCATTTACCCTCTTAAGCTCATAAAACATTTACCATTACCTAATTCAGTTGAATGAGATTTAGCTCCCACCCTTCACATAATAAAATCATACAGACATGTTCTATAATAAAACAAAACATTCATCATATTAGGAATAAAAAAATATGGGTTTTATAAATATCAAATCATAACCCATAAAAATTAATGTGTATCATTAAAATTTCATCAAATGATAACCTGTAGACTATAAATTTAAAGACCTGGAAATTTCAAGGATTTTTTTTTTTCAAAATTACTTTGGAATTTTACGAGTATGTAGTTTCTGACGGTGCTTGATTCCGAGGCCCGGTGTGCCCATAATCAATTTTTTTAAGTGTAGCTCAGTTACATTCAGTGAACTTACGAGCAAGTTTTTCTAAATTTTGAACCGGTGCTCGGAATTAAAATCGGAGGGTACCGAAGAACTCGCAGCACCAATAATTACCTAAGGGGGAACTTCCTATAGTTGTGTTCCCAAAAGAGGAGAAGATAATTTTGGGGGGTTTGTTTACGAACTAAATAAAAATTGACGGAACAATTTTTATTATTTTTGTAAGGGTGGTTTTTCCCTCCCATAGGTAGTTAAGGGTGGGTCTCACAACAACATAACTACCCAAGTGTTTGTGTTATAGTGGTGGGTTCCGCACAACCCCCACCATTTAATTCCCTCTAAACCCATTAGTAACCCCCCCCCCATTAATTTGAAAAACCTATTTTTTAATGTTGCCTAAATGCATTAAGTTATGTCAATCATAATTAAATGAGGAACCTTACTTTTCCCATTTTTAATTTAAACTTCCAATGTGTTTAATTACGGGGAACCTTCTTTCTCCTAACCTTAATTAAATGACAAAAAATTTAAATTAAGGTGGTGATTTAATTCAGAGGGAGTTCCTTTCTGTGGATAATAAAATAATGGGGAAGCCTATTATTTTGGTGATTAAGGGAGAGAGATTTGTTGTGCGATGAAGAATGCCGGCCTCCGACGAAGGACGACGAAGAACGCTGCTTCCTCGGAGATCGACGACGCGACGCCGCGTACAGTGACGCCTAGGATCCTCTTCTCCGCGACGCCGAGTACAGCGACGCCTACAATCCACTTCTCCGTGACTCTGAGTACCGCGATGCCTACGATCCTCTCCTCGTGATGTTGTGTAATGCGACAAATATGATCATCTTACTTGAAAAGGTAGGGGACTTTGGAATTTGAATGTCCTTTCCCATGAGAGTTATACCACCGTGCTTGGTATTATTTTTGTTTGGTGGTGCTCAAAACATCTGATGTGGATGGTGCGGGTTAACGAACATGCCCGACTCACCACTATTTTGTTCTTGTTGTGTGGAACAATTGGCAACAGCGAAGAATGGTCGTAATGGCGATTTGAGGCCTTCACAATAATCTACGGGTCCAGAGGGGACCAAAGACACGTTCGGGAGCAAGAACGGACCACCAGAGCGGCTCCGGTGGCCAGAGGAGATCTCCGGTGGAACTGGCCGCTCAGAGGCGGCGGCGCCCCAGTGCGCCGCCAGAAGGAATCGCCGCAGCTGACGTCGTGGCCGCAGGCGGCCGGATCCCACGGGCCATGGCAGCGCACCCCCCGGCTACGCCGAGGAGGTTCACACGGACTGGGCTGGGCCGCACCCAGCCGGGCCAACCCAGGGGGGGTTGGGTCGGGTCGAGCCTGGCCCAGACCCCCCATTTCGGACTATTTTCAGTCATTTGACAATAACATGGGATGCAGACCTCCGATCGATGCACCGTTAGTTGTGTTGGGATCCTTGGATCGAGACGGTCGTTTCTGTATATTACACTCAAGGTTTTGGGTCACTTTTTGTATGTCCGGGTTGGTTCGATCACGAAACAAACCGGGCCCTCAGAGCGGAAACGCTTATAACTTGAGCTTCGGACGTCTGATTGATGTGTCGTTGACTTTTTTAGTTTCTTATTAGTGAGAAGGTTCTTTTGGATTATTCAAATTGAGATTTGGACATATTTGGAGTACGGTTGGGTTGGTTTTAGCTTAAAAACCAACTCGGCCCCGGGGATGAAAATGCCAATAACACTCAGACCGGGCGTCCGATTGACACGCCATTTGTCACGTTGAGTTCCTATTGACATGAAGGAACTTTGCGATACATCAAATTTGGATTTAGTGATAGTTCATGTATCTCCCTCTTGACTTGTGGAGCGGACCCTCCTGGAATCGAGCATGCTGTGTGTGGGAACCCTAGAGCTTGCTGCGACTGTGACGATGACGACTGCACTTGGATCCTCCATGGGTTCGGCAGCGAGGACGACTGTACTTGGATTCTCCGTGGGTTCGGCAGTAATGACGACCGTACTGGTATCCTCCGTGGGTTCGACGGTGATAACTAATATTCTTTTATCCTGTGTGGGTCCAGTAGTATTTGACTCTGTACTTGTATCCTATGTGGGTCCGGCAGAGTAGCTAGTGTTCTATCCTTTGTGGGTCCAACAACTTAGCTGGTTTGTATCCAATGTGGGTATGATATCTTAGTTGAATCAGTGGCTTCATCTGATCATCTCTATCTCCTTATGATGTGTTTACCTGTGTCAGCTTACTGTTGATTCTCAATCATTATCATTGAAGTGGTTGACTTGCTTTCCTTTGTGGACTGGGTTGTGACTTTCCTATGTGGACTGAGTTAAGCTATCCTTTGTGGACTGGGTTGTGCTTTCTGTTGTGGACTACGTGGTGCTTCGGAGTTGGAGACAAACATTAACTATGGAATTAGGTAAATGTATGGGCATATACCTAAGTAGTGTTATTGATACTTCGTGATTGTATCTTTCCTTTTTTCTTTATCCTTCGTGGATTCTGAGAGACCTTCAGGGGTCTCAGTGTCCCTACTGAGTATCATATACTCACCCTTGAACGGGCTATGCCTGCATGACATTGTGTTGGATGCAGACAACAGACATCACTGATCGAGGTGGAAGCTTGTGGAGCTGGACGGTACCCAGAGGTGGACCACTTAGCAGGACGTACGTGCAGCAGACGACCGGAACGAGGAGCTATGGAGCCTATCTATACCCACCCTTCAGGTGGGTGTTCCGAAGGACGACTCAGAATTTTTGCTTTACTTTTTTGTTGTTGAACTTTATTTTCAGTTGTACTTTACTTTCAGTTGGGTTTGTATCCTGGACCATTTACATTCCAGCACTACTTCTTTTGTACTCAGTTCATTTATAGTTTACTTCAGCTTGTGTACTCTGTGGTGTTTGTTTTCTTCTATAATGGAAATGCCTTCCCTTTTCTGGGATTTACGCCTTTGGTGTTAGTCACCTGCCCCTGGCCTATGGGAGGCGGGCTTGGGGTAGTTAGGCCCGGGCCCTGAGGATGGGTCGTGACAAATTTTTATCAGAGGACTCGGTTCTACCGCAGAACATAGGACTGCGATAATTTATTCTCTGTGAGGCAATAATGTTTAGAGTAATGAGTGTGGTTATCATTCCAGCGAGTCCAGTTTTGGTGCGGTGGCCGACGTATCAATACACCAGGACCCTGACTTCTGATTTCGGACTTAGTACACGAAAACATTGATTGCATGTGTGTTTCAAAAGTTTTCTTTGTGATTACATTATGTCAGATTACTAGGTATACTGTATTAACCGTGGCACACCTATTTCTTTTCAGGATGGCCCCACTATGGAAGCTAGCTAGGGTTCTGATCTTTGTGCGAGACGACATCCAACTGAGCGACAAGGCCTCGGTGCAGGGGACCATTACCGTGGAGGCACCGGTTGTACCTCTACTCGCTGAGCCACTGATGCCACCCGCCCCAGCAGTGGAGTGTGCACGCCACCTGAGCGTGTTTCATGAGTTTCAGAAGTAGAGGCCACCCAGTTTCTGCAGTGATATGGATTCTCATGCAGCTGAGGATTGGATGGAGGCTGTCCTCAGAGTCTTCAGGTTGGTAGGGACTCTAGCAGACCTCATGGTGATCCTTTTCGCGAGTCTCTTTCACGTGACAGTAGGTATATGGTCAAGCCTGATGCTCTAGGTGCACGACGAGGCATATATTCTTTGGATGGACTTCGAGAGCCTTTTTCGCTCGGAGTTCATTCCGTCCACCTTCTGTGCGGTGCGCATCTAGGAGTTACTACAGCTGCGGCAGGGTAGCATGTCAGTAGCCCAGTACTCGGTGAGATTTACTGACCTCTCGTGCTACTCCACGGACATGGTACTTGACCTATTCTTATGGGCCCGGAACATTGAGCAGGGGATGAGGCATGACATCAGAGCTTCGACAATTCCACTCAGCATCCCGACTCAGGTGGGGGTGCTAGAGCGAGCCCTGCTAGTGGAGAGATTTCTCGCCAAGCAGCCATCAGCAGCGAGACCCACCACAGGACGGCACGAAGCGGAGACTTCCGTAGCAGGCAGTTGACAGATGACGCAGGGGTCCAAGCGGACCAGGTCGTCAGGTGGGCAAACTCAGGATGCGGGTTCGGCTGTGTGGGGCACATGGTATAGAGCCAGCCTTCTGAGGAGTAGACAGTGTTATGCATGCAGCGGGCAGGGTCACATGTCTCTTGATTTCCCGATCCTCCATGCAGAAGAGCAGTATATAATGTAGGGACCTCCCAGGAAGAGGTAGAGGTTTGACCGTGGCGGTCCGCAGGGAGCAGGAAGACGGGGCAGAGGAGATGGTCGAGCAGTGGGTGGTGGACGACGCTTTGAATCTCTACCACCACCACCCCCAGGAGGTCCACCCCCGACCACAGGGAGCTGGCGGGCAGAGGCAGGCTTAGCTCCAGGTAGCAGAGGCTTATGACCACGGCACACCCGAGATGATTCGAGGTACTATATGTGTCTACTCCACCCTTGCTGCAGTTCATATAGACACAAGTGCGAGTCATTATTTTATTGCTGTTGCCCTTGTTCGGAGCATGGAGATTCCGACAGAGCCGTTGGCTCGATCCTTACGGCTAGAGACTATTATGGGAGCAGACTCGATGATTACGCACTGGTGCCGTCAGTGTGAGCTTACTCTATGAGGCAAGAGCTTTAGCTGGGATCTTTTTTTAGTAGCGTCGAGGCCTTACGACGTCATATTGGGTATAGACTGGTTATCTATAGTCCATGCCCAGATCGACTGTATTAGGCACAAGGTGCGGTGTGTCCGCACAGATGGGACCAGGTTCACCTCCACCGAAGAGATGGGAACATTCGCATCATAGGATGGACTCACGCAAAGGAGAGGGCATCAGATCACACATCAGTTGGCTAGTCTCATCCTCAGAGCAGTCGACGTGCGGAGTCTGAGTTTTCCTATAGTGGTGGACCAGTATGCAGACATTTTTCCTAACAATGTTCCAGGACTACCTCCTCACAAGGAGGTAGATTTCTACGTAGACATGTACCCCGGTACATCACCGATATCCACCCCAGCGTATTGGATGGCTCTTTCCGAGCTTCGTGAGCTATCGGTACAGCTGGAGGACTTACATGGGAATGGTTTCATCTGACCCAGTGTTTCACCCTGGGCTTCTCCGGACCTTTTCGCCAAGAAGGAGAATGGGGGCTCGCAACTGTGTGTCGATTACCGTCTCCTGAACCAGGTGACCGTGAGAAACAAGTATCCTCATCCGAGGATTGATGACCTCTTTGATCATCTCAAGGGAGAACGTTGGTTTTCGAAGATAGACCTCAGGTCAGGCTATCGTCAGCTCTGAGTTCGGGATGAGGATGTGCAGAAGACAACCTTCGTGTGTCGGTACGGCCACTATGAGTTCTTGGTCTTGCCCTTTAGTTTGACCAATTCTCCAGTAGTGTTTATGAGTCTCATAAACTTGATCTTCCAACCCAACGTCGATCGGTTTGTCGTAGTCTTAATTGACGACATACTGATTTACTCGACGACTGAGGATGAGCACGCCTACCAATTACGGGTTGCACTGGATACACTATGAGAGCACCAAATTTATGGTAAGCTCTCCATGTGCCAGTTCTGGATTCGATAGGTCCACTTCTTAGGGCATGTCATCTCGGAGGCGGGAGTTGCAGTAGATCCCACTAAGGTCGACACGGTGCTTGCATGGGAGCCACCCAGGAGCGTGACGGAGGTGCGGAGTTTCCTACGTCTAGTTGGGTAATATCAGAGACTTGTTCCAGACTTCTCCACAGTTGCAGCACCGCTTACAGATTTGACAAAGAAGGGGAAACCATTCGTGTGGTCAGACAGATGTTAGTAGATCTTCTAGGAGTTGAGGCGGAGATTGACCAGTGCACCCATCTTGAGGCTGCCAGAGAAGGGCATAGGGTACATAGTTTACTGCGACGTATCAGGGACTGGACTCGGGTGTGTCCTGATGCAGGAGAGAGCAGTGATCGCTTATGGTTCATGGAAACTGAGGCAGCACGAGCAAAACTATGCCACCCATTACCTCTATTTAGAAGAAGTGTTCTTCGCCCTGAAGATGTGGCGACACTATCTGATGGGAAAGCTCCTTACAGTCTACTCTGACCACCAGAGTCTCAGTTACATCTTCTTTCAGAAGGAACGGAACTTGAGATAGCGGCGATGGCTTGAGTTCCTCCAGGATAATGACTTTGAGATTGTCTATACTCTTCGTAAGGGGATCGTTGTGGCTGATGCTCTCAGCAGGACATCAGGCATTCAGCTACTTGGAGAGATAATAGAGTAGTTAGATGCTTTGCAGATACTTTCGTGGATAGAGATGGGGTAGCGTATCTTCAGTCCCTCACAGTCACTCCTCTACTACTTCAGCCGGTCGGAGAGGCAAAGCGTGGGGACGTGGACTATGAGACGCGACGTGCACAGATATCCTCAGGGCAGGCACCTGATTGATTTTATGTTGGAGGAGAGCATTTCATACTTTTCAGGGAATGTACCATGGTAAGAGTTACACTACAGGAGGAGGTGATGAGAGTGTTCCAGACATCCCCTCAAGCGGTACATCCTGGAGTAGCGAAGATGTATCAGGACCTCAGATGGAAATTCTGGTGGCCGGTTATGAAGAAGGCTGTGGCGGGATTCGTTTCTCGATGCCTCACTTGTCAGTAAGTGAAGGCAGAGCACCCGGTACTTGCAGGATTGGTACAACCCTTAGAGGTCCCATACTAGAATTGAGATGGGATATCCTTGGAATTCCTGACGGGGCTTCCACGTACTTCCAGAGGACATGGCTCCATTTGGGTGATTGTAGACTGACTCACAATGTCGGCCCACTTCCTACCGATCAGAGAGCAGGGCTCAGAAGAGAGCTTAGGGAGTCTCGACGTTCAGGAGATCGTATGGATTCATGGTGTGCCATCATCTATCGTCTCTCATCGAGACGCTCGCTTAACTTCCCAGCTTTGGAAGCCGTTGTAGGAGGCCTTTGGGACACAGCTATGCCTGAGCACTACCTTTCACCCACAGACAGAGAGGACCATTCAGACACTCGAGGACATACTCTGTTCATGTGTCCTTGACATTGGTTGCAGCTGGGAGGATCACCTACCCTTGGTATAGTTTGCGTACAAAAACAGCTACCACTCCACCATCGGGATGGCACCTTATGAGGAACTGTATGACCGACATTTTAGATCACCTCTAGGCTGGACAGACCCTGGAGAGTCAGCACTTGTAGGGCCAGAGATGGTCTAGGCCACAACAGTGAAGGTATAGATCATCCAGGATAGGATGAGGATTTCTCAGAGCAGAAAGAAGTCTTATTCTGACAAAAGGTGGAGACCACTAGAGTTCGACGATGGCGACCACGTTTTCTTACGGGTCTCACCTCGACGTGGTTTACGGAGATTTGGTCGGGGCGGAAAGTAGTCTTCACACTTCATCGGACCATTCCAGCTTCTCAACAGGATAGGTGAGGTGGCTTATCGCCTAGATATTTCACCTCAGTTTCACTGGGTGCATGACGTCTTCCACATATCTCAACTGAGGAGATACGTGCACAACCCAGCGCATATCATCGATCATGGGGAGCTGGACATCGATGATAGGGCAACTTTTGCAGAGGTCCCAATGGAGATCGAGGATCGACAAGAGCGTGTACTACGTGGATGGTTGATACCTCTTTTGTGCATTCGTTGGAAGCACGGGAACCTCCAAGAGAGCACATGGGAGCGGGAGGCTCAGATTCGTGCTCAGTACCCTTATTGGTTCCCCTAGTTTATGTTCTAGCTTTACAAGGGCGTAATGACCTGAGGTGGGAGTAATGTAAAGACCATAAAATTTCAAGGAATTTTCTTTAAAAAAACAAATGCTTTGGAATTTTACGAGCAAGCATTTTTTTGACGGCGCTTGATTCTGAGGCCCGGTGTGCCCGGAATCAATTTTCGAAGTTTAGCTCGGGTATGTTCAGTGAACGAACGAGCGTTTATTTCTAACTTTTGAACCGGTGATCGGAATTAAAATCTGAGGGTGCCGATGAACTCGCAGTGCTAGTAATTTCCTAAGGGGGTACTTACCGTAGTTGAGTTCGCAAAAGAGGAGAAGATAATTTTTGTGGGTATGTTTAAGAAATAAATTAAAATTGACAGATCAATTGTTATTATTTTTGTAAGGGTGGTTTTTCCCTCCCATGGGTAGTTAAGGGTGGGGCTCGCAGCCACTTAACTACCCAAGTGTGGTTGTTAGAGTGGTGGGGTCCTCACATCCCCCACCATTTAATTCCCTCTAAACCCATTAGTAAACACCGCATTAATATGACAAAACTCCTTTTTAATGTCGCCTAAAGGGATTAAATTATGTCAATACATAATTTAATGAGGAACCTTCCATTTCCCCTTTTTAATTTAAACTGCCAATGTGTTTAATTACGGGGAACCTTCTTCCTCCCAACATTAATTAAATGACAACAAATTTTAATTAAGGTTGTGATTTAATTTCGAGGGAGTTCATTTTCATGGATAATAAAATAATAGGGAATCCTATTATTTTAGTGATTAAGGGAGAGAGCTTTGTTGTGCGATGAATAACGCTAGCCTCCAACAAAGGATGACGAAGAACGCTGGTTCCTCAGAGATTGACGACGCGACGCCGCATACCGTGATGCCTAAAATCCCCTACTCCGTGACACTATGTACCGCGATACCTATGATCCTCTTATCCACGACGCCGAGTACCGCGAGGCCTACAATCCTCTCCTCCGTGACGCCGTGTATCGCGACGCTGATGATTGTCTTCCTTGACTAGGTAGGGGATTTTGGAATTTATATGTTCTTTCCCATGAGTTTTATACCCTCGTGAAAGGTATTATTTTTTTTGGTGGTGCTTAAAGCCTCTGAAGTGGTGGGTGCGGGTTAACGAAAAAGCCCGACTCACCGCTGTTTTGTTCTTGTTGTGAGGAACAATTGGCAATGGTGAAGCAAGGCCATAATGTCCATTGGAGGCCTTCGCAGTAATCCTTGGGTCCTGGGGGGACCGAAAACACGTTCGAGTGTAATAACGGACCACCGGAGCGGCTCCGGTGACCCACAGACATCTCTGGTGGCGCCATCCGCCCGGAGGTGGTGGCGCGCCGCTAGAAGGAACCACGGCGGCAGGTGGCCAGATCTTGCGGCCGCGCGGGATCCAGAGGAGGAGGACGCGGCGCCCGCCGCGTCCGTGGAGCGCAAACGGGGGAAACACGTCCCCCCTGCTCGGCCCGCTGGACGGGCCAGCGCACCCCCCCCCCCCCCGGCCGGGTCAGGGTGGGTCGCGCGGACCGGGCCGGGCCGGGCCCAGACCCCCCATTTCGGACTGTATTCAGTCATTTTCCCATAACATGGGTTGTAGAACTTTGATCGACGCACCGTCAGTTGCATTGGGATCCTTTGATCAAGATGGTCATTTAAGTATATTAATCTCAAGGTTTGGGGAACTATGGGTATGTCCGGATTGGTTCGAACACGAAACCAACCGAGCCCTCGGAGCGAAAACACTTATAACTCGAGCTCTGGACGTCTGATTGACATATAATCTACTATGATGGTTTCCTCTTAGTGAGACGGTTCTTTTGGCTTACTCTTCATGTGGATTGGACATAGCTAGAGTACATTCGGGTTGGTTTTAGCTTAAAAACCAACCGGGCCTTGGGGACGAAAAAGCCAATAACTCTCAGACAGGGCGTCCGATTGACGTGCCGTCTGTCGCGTTGAGTTCCTATTGACGTGACCGAACTTTTTGATACATCAAAATTGTATTTCGTGACAGTTTATGTATCTCCCCCTTGGTTCCTGGAGCGGACCGTCCCGAAATCGAGCATGCTGTGTGCAGGAACCCTAGAGCTGGTTGCAACTGCGACGATGAAGACTGTACTTGGATCCTCTGTGGTTCCGGTAGCGAGGACGATTGTACTTGGATACTCCGTGGGTTCGGCAGTGAAGACGACCGTACTGGGATCCTCTGTGGTTTCGACGGCGATGACTACTGTTCTTGTATCCTATGTGGGTCTGGCATTATTTGACTCTGTACTTGTATCCTATGTGGGTAAGGCAGAGTAGCTGGTCTTGTATAATTTGTGGGTCTGACAGCTTAGTTGTTCTTGTATCCTATGTGGGTCTGATAGCTTAGATGAATCAGTGGCAATATATGATCGTCTCTATCGCATTAAGAAGTGTATACCTGTGTGAGCTGTGTCTTGATTCTCAATCATTGTCATTGATGTGGTTGACTTGATTTTTTTTGTGGACCGGGTTGTGATTTTCCTGTGTGGACTGAGTTGATCTATCCTTTGTGGACTGGGTAGTGCTTTCCGTTGTGGACTACGTGGTTCTTGGGAGTTGGAAACGAATAGTAACTAAGTACTTAGGTATATGTATGGGAATATACCTAAGTAGTGTTGTTGATACTTCATGATTGCAACTTTCCATTGTGGTTTATCCTTTGTGGATTCTGAGAGACCTTCGGGGGTCTCGGGGTCCCTACTGAGTATCATATACTCAACCCTGCATGGGCTACGGCTGCACTACATTGTGTTGGATGCAGACGATGGACAGAACTGATCGAGGTGGAAGCTTATGGAGATGGACGGTACCCGGAGGTGGACCACTTTGCGGGACTTACATGCAACGGACGGCCGAAGCGAGGATATGTGGAGGCTATCTGTACCCACCCTTCAGGTGGGAGTTCCAGAGGTTGACTCGGATTTGCTACTTTAATTTTCTGTTGTTGTACTTTATTTTTAGTTGTACTTTACCTTCAGTTGGGTTTGTATTCTGGCCCATTTACTTTCTAGCACTACTTCTTTTGTACTCAGTTCACTAAGAGTTTACTTCAGCTTGTGTACTCTGTCGGGTTTGTTTTCTTCTACAAAGGCAATGCCTCCCCTTTTTCTGGGATTTACACCTTTGGTGCTAGTCGCCAGCCCCTGGCCTATGGGATGCGGTCTTGGGGTAGTCAGGGCACGGGCCCCGAGGATAGGTCGTGACAATAAATATGATTCCTAATAATTTTATTAAATCATAACCTATTAAAAGAATAAATTATCAAAATCATATAACTCATAAAAGAGAAAAGGTGTCGTAAGACTCATTCCATAAAAATATAAACCATTCAAGTAAGAATGTGAATAGAACATTTGGATAACTTTGTATAAGGGAATTATTAACATCAATATACTTCCTCACTAATGGAAAATATATTTTAAATATCTTCCAAAAATGAATCTTCAAGAAAAGAGTCATTCTTCTATAAAAAACAATCTTTAAAAAATAAAACCATTTAAAAACCATTTTTATAGAAAATTATTTTAAATCATTTACATAAATCATGAAATCATTCTGATTTTTTTATTCAAATCTTATAAAATAATATTTAACACATATTTAAAACTATTAACAATGTCAATACTATGAAAACGTATAAAATATGTTTTTAAATCATTGGTATCCATTTATTTTAAAAAAACATTATCAAATATTATAAATAGGTTTTTAAAATTATTAAAAACATTTTTTAATCTTAAACAATTTATGAAAAAAACTCATTGTTACCCATTTTAAAATAATTAAATTTACGAATATTAGGAAAAAAATTTAATTTCCCTAAAACCCATGGTTTTTCAAATGAAACAAATTTATAAACGAAGAATGGAATACAATCATATTTGCATTGGAAATATATTTTTAATTATAAAATGTACAAAATAATAGAAAATTGGTACTAATACATGGATATATATTGAATAAAATATGGGTAAGAGAAATCACTAGTTTATTTTAAGATATGTGTCATAATATTTCATAAATGGAATCATAACTAAATACCATCATGATAAATGATGACATTGATTCAATAATGTCTTACCATAGGGTAACATAGGTTCATACATTACATGAAAGAAAATGAAATTAATGATCCTTAAAAAATCATGACAATAACAAAATTCATGATATAAATTGTTAAATTGACGTATATAAACCTTCAAAAATAATGTAGGTGCATAACAAAACATGTGTCTCAAAGAAGACAAATTGAGACAAAAATATCTTACCGATTCGATAACTTCGAAACATAACCCCATAAATGAAAGTTAAAATAATTTATATTTAAATACCCAAAAATTTAATAATAATTATTATTGAATAAGTTAAAGGGAATTATATACACTATGAAAAATACAGTGGTGAAGATTGCATGTATCTCATGAAAAAACAATGTGTGATGAAATTCACTTGCCTTTTTTTCTTGAATCACTTCACACACATTAAAAACACCTGAATGATAAATATATGTTAAATATATAAACATTTCAGAACAAAATTCTTATATCTAATACTATATATCAATTTTTATGACATAAAATCACCCTCATATTAAAAAGTTCATCTTATGTTTTTACATCGGGTAATATCTTTTTTTCTTGCTTGTGTATTAATTTTTTATATTATTTGTTCTCACACATATAACATTATTTCTATAATGTGATAAATGACATAAATATCAGGTATAATAAGTATATATTTATCTATAATAATATATATAATATTTAAATATGAAATGGAATACACCGTTCATGGGGACGGTAGGTCGTACATGTGCATGAGCATTGTCTCTGGTTTTCATTGTAATATTGAAATAATGAAAGTAACCGATATATATATATATATATAATAAAATTAATTAATCATTATTATGTCATAATTATTATAAAAATTTACTAAAATTATCCTTAATACATTTTATATGATTTGATAATGAATCACAAAGTTTTGATGGGGAGTAGTCCACACTTCGCCAAACGAAATTATCATATTTACAAAAAATGGAATTTATGAATGAAATATTTATATAAAAATTATAGATTTATAAATTTATCATAAGTATAATGTATATAATATATATATATATATAAATATAGTTTCCATCATAATTATCATCTATTAGAGGTGGTAAATGAAAAACAAACAACATCGTTCCGTGAGGAGGTAGTTTGAGGTGCACAAAAATGATATGATTGTCACCCATTAGATGGAAGTGTGTGTGAGTTATGGTCAAATACATAAACTAAAAATGTATAAGTCTATTAAGGATACTGAGTATGTTATTTGTTCATGTAATAAGAAGAACTGAGTAGGCGGAGAAAGAAAATAATGAAAATGTGCTTGGATAAGGATGTTACCTCTTTTTTGAGTAACTACTTTCTGTTTTCACCAAAGAGAATACTTGGTGGGATTTAATCCCAAATATATGAATCAAAAATTATTTTAGGGATTTTAGTAATTTAATTGGGTAGTTATTTTCTAATCTTAGGTGTTTTTAGAGGTGTGAAGTAGGGGGAGGTGGTGCCCTTTCATAGGGAAGGTCAGGGACACAATTGGAATTTTGGAAAACATGTTTGTTTTTCCTGTGTTTTAACAAAACGAATTAATAAAAAACAAAAAAAAATAATGGTAGTTTTATGCCCGATATATGTCTATACAGTGTGTTTTGAGAATGTTTCTAGGCCATTTGGGCTATCAAGATAATGTTTTATTCACTTGTTATGAATAATTTTATTATAATCACTCAAATTACTCTTAATCACTTTGAAAATTCATATCGGTAAATACTTTTTTTAATCTTATTAGAATAGAAATATTATACTTAATTGAGTATTTTTAGTTTTTTTTCAAATTTAAATTCATATAAGACGCAAAATTATGTTTAATGCTACTCTCCCAGACATGGCGAGATAACATGGTTTAAAGTGAGAAAGATCAAAAGATCAACATGATTTTATATCGATGTTCAACATAAAAATGAATCAAATACCATTAATTGGAATAATATATTTATATGTTATCTATTATCAACCTTGAACAAAATTAATATTTAATTTATCAATGTAAATAAATTAGATCAAAAATTAATTGTGAAGTAAAATTCTGTATTTTTCATTATTCATCCAAAAATGATGTTTCTTAGAAAAATCCCAAAAAACTCAGCCTAAACTGATTCCAAAATTATGAGTTAAGGAATGATATGTAATTTATCAAATCAAATTTTTAAATATTTTTAATATTAATTTTACTATTTTTCATAGAATGGCATAAAAAGGATTTCATTAAAGAAAATAACATTTTCAATCATATAAAGGCAATACTAAAACAATTGTATATCTTATTATAAATATTATTTATCTATATAAAAATAATATAAATAGTATTTAAAATTAATTATTATTATTCATATTAATATGTTACATAGATATGACATAACTATACCTGTTTTAATTATTATTGCAATAAATTAATGTTTTATATTAAATTAGTGTTGTGTGTAACACAAATCAAGTCGGTGATGAGTATAGTGTGATGTAATCTAAGTATTACATATAATGTATGAAATCCAAATTTAGTGGTTTAATATTTATAAGAAATACTATATTTAGTGTTGCGTGAAATGAAAAATATGAAAGTGGTTAAATTAATTTGAAAAAAAAATCTCAAAATCTCAAGGTGTTCTATTCTACACCCTTAAAACTAATTTTTCCTTCGAAATTAATCAAGCTTATCAAAGGTATAATACTTTAAATATACATACATTGAAACCCAAATCATAAAAATAAATAACAAAACTACCTTTAAAAAATGAAGGTTATAAAAATAACTTTGAACTAATGTATCACGTAATTAGGATTCCACAAGATAGAGCATCGGTTGGAAGTGAAAACATGGACTTGTAGGAAAAGTGTAAATATTTATTGGGAGTGATTGATTTCATGAATAAAAAAAGTTATTTATCGAAGAAAATATGGGGGTCTCGAAGTCATAAATAATGTATGTCTTAAAAGGTTATTGGTTAAAAAATTATAATATTAGGGAAATATTTTATTAATAAATCATTTTCTTAATGTTAATTAATTTTCATGAAAATTTATACATTCGGGTTTTTAATAAATCCCCCCAATTTATGGTTTCATGATCAACGTGACCTATTTCTCTATAAAAGTTGACCTTTTATTTTCTTAAGCACTAAAAAATCATTAAATCCATGATATTCTATCCCATATATCATTAGTTATCATCAATAAAAAAAATTTATTATAGGTTATCCAATAAGAATAAATATTCAAGTGGTGAGATAATAATTTAATCTCACAAAATTCATCCAATGTTAAACGTAAAATTTCCGTAATCTTTTATCCTTGTAACCCTTCCAAAATATAATTTACGATGTATTCCTAAAAGAATCTTTTATCTTATACAAAAATATTTTCTTTCAAAAACTAGGTCCATCCGAGTACCGATAAAATATAAAATATAATTTTTTTAATCTAGAATCCATGTTAAGGGGTATAGTCACATAAAATGTCACTAAAATATTGAAAATAAATATTTCATAGGTCTTAATCAAATAAAATAAATCCTAGAATTATCAACTATATATGGATGGATATGTTTACCCTATTTTACACTATTCCCTTCATTCAATATGATTGTATCAGATTTACATTGTCTGTTTTCCTCAGTATTATTTGTGGGTTATCTTACACATTTTTCCTTGGATTGGGAAACATGTTAGCATAATGGCCAAAATCCATGAATTTGCAACATTGAAGAGTATGAGGTGAATTATGTGGGGATTTCACATTATTCACATCATTAGCTAATTTCTTCCCATTACCTGGGCATCCATCCCCTCGAGGACCTTACCTTCTACACTGAAAACATTTAGTAGTCCCATTATGAAAATTATCTACATGTTTCTTCCCTAAAAATTTTCATAATGATTTTATCATTTTCTTGTCTATATTTTTATTATATTTTCCATTAAAACCCGTATTCATTTAAGTGTCAAAACCATGATATTGTAATGAAATTACAACATCCATTTTACCCTTCATAGCACATTTAACAAATTATTAATAGCTATAAAATTATTTTATATTCATGGCCCTTCAAAGACTATGTTT
The DNA here is from genome assembly GCA_963277665.1 of Viscum album. Classification (NCBI taxonomy): domain Eukaryota; kingdom Viridiplantae; phylum Streptophyta; class Magnoliopsida; order Santalales; family Viscaceae; genus Viscum; species Viscum album. Next base: position 1,310,035,685 of record OY728126.1, on the reverse strand, counting down.
CGGGCCACCAATGAGTCGATCAATTTTTATTTCATCATTCATGATAATTCCTGACAAGTGCTACTTAAGAATTGTAAAATTTTCTTAATAGGCACCAAAAGATATATCTTCCATTTTGTTAAGATCTAGGAATCACTTTTCCTTCTTTTTAATAATAATACAAGTAATGTTCTTATTTAAGAACAAATTCTAGAACTCATCTCATTATATAGGCTTAATTTCATTTATTTCCTTAGTCTATTATTAAGAATACACCATTGATTAACCCCACATTCCATATGTTATACATATTGACTTTTTCGTACTCTTAACACTGGATAATTGGAAATATCTTTTTCATTTTTACTGATCCAATACTAAAAAAATAATGGCTTAGAGGAACCAGTGATAGAAGGTGGGTGTAACCTCATGAAAGACTGAATAGATCATTGTTCCCTCTTTTTCATGTTCAGATGTTCACCATAATTCATATATTTAAAGATATTTGTTAGTATAGAAACAAGTTTTATCATCTATAACCCGTAACATTATGTTTATCAAAAGGACAAGATTTTCCTTTTCAATTACATTCCCTATAAACAACACTCCTCTTCATTAAAACTGCTGACTAAAATAGAAATATAGAGTAACAAATAATCATCATATTGGGAACCAAATAACATCAAAAACTACTTATAGGACGTCAAAATTATGACACCTTCCTTAATCTATGACACTATATTTTTATCCATGGTTATTCGTAGCCAACTTATTTTTAAATCTTTCATTACATTATTTGAAGAGTTTGTTAATTCCTCAAGTATATATTTAGGGAGAGTCAAACTAGGTGTGCTTAAATACTCACTACCATGTAACTTGTTACACCATGTAAGGATGATCAAACCTATTCTCAGCTGTTACACATTGGTACATCTATTTCATTTTGTATATTAACTTGTAATATACAAAAATTTATATATTTAAACGATTCAACTAAATTTTTCATTTATAAATATTCCATGTCATTTTCATATACTTTTTCTTATCATCAATATTATCCAATGAGACATCCCTAGACATATCATTTGAAATTTTCTTAGGGATAACACTAAATTTTGAATATCTTATTTTTAAAAGGATGACTAAATCCATACTCTGATACAAATTATATGAACCCAGTCTTAATGTTTACGGATATTACATCAATTCTTAAAAACACATAAATAATTACACAAATTGATGCCCAAATACTGTATTAGAAAAGTTCATTAGGAAACATGGAGACATAAATTCTGGTACATGAGTTTTCTACAATATCTCTGACTGGGTTTTCTAAGACAAGGACCCTTATTAGACATATCATACATAAAATATATTTATATTACCTAGGGATGTAAACATAAAAAGTGTTGATATCAGATGCTCAATAGGTGTAATCAAAGTGGATGTGTATGAATAAAAAGGATTATAAAGTTATGAAAATTTGATCATTGCATCATACTATCATAGCCTACATATCAAATTTCATACACTTGAATCATTTCATAAAAATTAGTTGTTCATAGGTCATTGATCATAAGAAAATAAAGGGCATCAGCAATGAAATAATTACATAGGGATAATACATAGAATTTTTACATTCACATAAAAAGAGAAAATACTATGTTAAGGATACCTACCAAGACATTCATAACAAGTTATACTTGAGATAATAACCCATGTTCCTACTTCAGGCTTGAGATTTCCTCTCGTGTACCCTATTATTTTGGGCATTAGATGTCCTCTTGTGTACCCTCATATTTCAGGCTTGGGATGCCCTCCTAGGTACCATCTTATTATAGGATTCGGATTCCCACCCATTTACCATCTTTTTTTGGTCTTGGGATTCCATCACATTTCCCCTCATGTTTATATTTGATGATTCTTTGGTGTTTTTGGATTTGGATGCCCTCTCGTGTATACACATGTTTTATTCTTATGATTCTGTATTGTTTCAAGATTGATATAGCCTCTCATATACTCTCTTATTCTTATAAAACATTTATCATTATATAATTCATTGAATGGAGATATTGTTCTGACCATTCACAAAATAAAATAATATAGACATGTGCCACAATACAATAAATCATTCATCATATCATGACCTATTAAAAAATTATGGGTTTTATAAACATAAAATCATAACCCATAAAATTAAATGGGTATAATTAATATTTCATCACATAATAACATATTGAATATAGATATGTTTCTTAATCATTTCAGTAAATCACTACCAGTGAAATGAAGCAATCCTCAAAACCATATAATTAGTGGAAGATAAACATGTTTCATAAGTATCATTCTTTCAAAACATAGACTATTCTATAATGAATACAAAAGGGGAATTTGGAGAATTTCCTATAAGGGTATGAGTAAAATAAATATGTTTCATTATAGATGAATTTTTTTAAATCTCTCATTAAAAATATCGTAAAGAAAATATCCTTTATCTAATTAAAATGGTTATTTAAAAAATTTAACATTTTGAAAATAATTTTCATAGAAAATAATTTGAAATATTATAAACAAAGTGTGAAATAATTTTAAAAATAATTTTCATTAAAAAATTATACAATAAACTTGAACACATTTTTAAAACCATTATCTATGAAAATACATTGAAAACATATAAATGAAAATTCAATATCATTGAAATACATTTCCAGTAAAACAATATTTTGGAATATTATAAAGGTGGATTTGAAAATCATTTCAAAAAAATTTTAAATAGAAAGAAAAAATTGATAAATTTCTTTCATTTAAACCCAAAACAAATTAATGATTTTTCAGAATATTAAAAAATTTGTTTTAATTTTTATAGAAATTTTTTTTAAATAAAATTCATATTCGATCAATGAGAGAAATACAATAAACATTTATACAAAGACATTTCCTTATTTATATTAAGTAAAAATAGGGAAATAATGTAATTAGTAAATGGATATATCTTGAATAAACATATGTGATGAAAACTAATGAGTTCTCATATGTGCTGGATCATAATATTTCATCAATGGATAAATAATCATAAACAATACTGATAAATTATATGATTCTTTCATTAAAGTACAACCATAGAGTAACATGGGATTATACTCTATATATTAGAAAATTTAATTATATAAAGACTAAAATATCATTAAAATAAAAATATCCATGATATAACATGTAAAATCAAAGTATATACATATTAATAAATAATTTTAGTGCATAACAAAACATGTGTCTCAATTAAGAAAAAATGAGAAAAAACAATCTTATTGATTGGGTATATTTTTAAATATAATCCTCATGAAAGAAATATCATATACTGAATATTTAAATAACCATAAATTTTGGAATAATAATCAAATAATAAATTCTTGGAACGTATATACACCACACAAAATAATATTGTGGGGAACATGGAATGTATCTCACGAAAATAAAAAGTGAGATGAAATTTTGTTACCTTATTTCATAAAAGTATTCACACTCATAAAATCCTCATGAATTATAAATATAATTCAATTATATATCATTTTCATAACCATATTTTTATATATGATTCTATATATTAATTGGTTATTAATTTATACAAACCACTTTATAACAATTCGAAGGTATGGTTTCTCTTTGGATAATATCTTTGTTCATTTCACAAGTGTCTTAATTTATAATATTTTTGTACCTCATACTTATTACATGATTTCGATAATGTAAAAAATTATATAAATATATTTTATAATCATTATATATTTATTTATAACAGTCTATAGAATATTTAAATATGAAATGGAATTCACCGTTCATGGAGACGGTAGTCCCTATGTACTCATGAATGATGTTCCCATTTTTCATTGTAATATTGAAAGAATGAAATTAAATTTTATATATGTTTATATATATATATATATATATTATATTTTTATTATCATTATTACTTCATATATATCATATAATTTTACAAAAATCGTTTTTAATACATTCATTGTAGTGTTTAAATGATTCATGTGGTTTTGAGAGGGCATAAGTCCACACTTCCCCAAATAAAATTATCAAACTTACATAAAATGGAATCTATGAATATAGGATTTATATAAAAAAAATAAGTATAAATAAATCCTAAATATAATATATATATATATATAACATAAAAATATAATTCATATCATAATTCCCATCCATGAAAGGTGGTAATTGTAAAATTAACAACATCGTTTTGGGGGGTAGTATTCGCCATGCACAAGAATAGTGTGTATGTTACCAATTTGATGGAAGAGTGTGTAATTTAAGGTGATACAATTAACATATAAAAAAATATGTATATTAATTATATTTTTTATATTATTTTTTAACGATACATTAATTATTGAGGTATGGTTGAATGAAAAAAAAAATAATAGGATCTTAAAGAAGAATGTTACCTATTCTTTGAGTAACTCTTTTTGGTTTTTAGAAAAGGGGTTCTTTGGTTGTATTTAAACCAATTGGGAGGAATAAAGTATGAAGGTAGGTGTGTTTTTAAGTGAAATGGTCAGTTATTGGACAATATTATGTTTTTAGGGGTGTGAATATGGGGGGTATGGGGTCTTTCTAAAGGGAAGGGAGGGGACACCCTTGGAATTTTATAAAATAATTTAAGTGTACAATATTTTTTTTATAAAAGTTATAAAATATCAAAAAAATAAATAATTGAAGGTTTATGACCAAAATACAGCCCCAAAATGGGTATTGGATGAGTGAATAGGTCACTTGGACCCTTGAGAATAAGGTTTATTCCCATATAATATTTAATTTTACCTCAACCGATGTAGTTAATCGTAATCACATTAATAAATGTTTATTTTTAAAAAATTAATTCGATATTATTAAATATATACAATACATTTTAAAAAATTTCATTTTTTTTCAAAATTAAATTCTCATAGGAGGAAAAATTAAATTTAATGTTAATCTCCCAAGCACGGCGAGAAATCATGTTTTTAAAGTGAGAATGTTCAAAAGTTGATTAAGATTTCACATGTATGTTAAAAATTAAAATGAATCAAAACACCTAAATTGTATTTTTAGATTTGTAATTCATTTATTTTTTATTTTTAGTCAAAAATAAAATATAATTAAAAAATGTAAATTAATGAAAATAAAAATTAGTTTTGAATTAAAAATTTGTATTTTTCACTATTTACCCAAAAGAAGAATTTTCTCAGGAAAATCTCAAACAATCACCCTATAATTAATTCGAAATAATGAGTTAAAAATTGTTATATATTTTATAAAATTATAATTCTAAATGTTGCTAAAATTAATTTTATTATTGTTCATAGAAAGGAATTAAAATGATTTTTTTTATGAAAATAATATTTTCAAATATATAAGGACATTACTAGAACAATTGAATATAATATTATAAATTAAATTTGAATTTATTTATTACTATTCATATTATTATGTTTAATATTTATTTTATAAATATCAAAATACAAAATTTTATAACAATAAAATTTTGTTTGATAGAAACGTAGTGTTTCATGTGACACAATCCAATTCAGTGTTTTGTGTAGCGCAATGTAATATAATTTTCATGTGTAGTGTATGAAAGCAAAATGTAATGATTTAATATATATAATAAAGACAATATTCATTGATGAGTGAAATGAAAAATACAAAATAAGTTAAATTAATTTAAAAAATCATAAAATGTCACTATGTTACATTCTACCCACCCCCCTAAAATTAATTTCTACCATGAAATTCATATCGCTTATCAAGGTTATAAAACATTAAATTTATGTTAATAGAATCCAAAATTATACAAATGAATACTAAATCTTCCTTTAAAAAATATTTTTTAAAATAAAATGGTTACCCATTGTATCATGTAACTAGGTTTCATGATGAGATATAATAGGTGGGAAGTGAAAATATGGGCACGAAGGAAAAGTGTTAATATTCCTAGGGTGTGATTGAGTTCATCTATAAAAAATAAGTAAATGATCAATGAAATGTTTAGAACTTAAAATTCATAAATTTTATATGATTTAAGAGATCGGTGGTTCGATAAAAATAATGATAGTAGGGAAAATTGTATTTCTATATCATTATCCAAAATTTGAAGAATTTTCAAGAAATGATATAACTAAATGATTTTAAGAAATCCTTAACATTATTTATTCAATGATACACCTCACATATTTCCCTAAAAAATATGAATTTTATTTCTTAAAGTACTAACATCTCATGAGATCCATGAGATTCCATCTCATCTGTCCCTAGTTATCATCAATACAATGTCGTTTGAAAAGGTTATCCAATAGGAATAAATCCTCTTTTTATAAGATTATAATTTAATATCACAAACATCATCCAATTTTTAACATAAAAATTCCACAAATGGTTAACATTATTACCATTAAAAATATAATTTACACTTTATTCCATAAATAAGCTCTTATATTATACGAAAACATTTTCATTGAAGACTTGGGTACATCCTTGTACTGATAGGGTATAAAAAGGTCATTTTATTTTTATATAATATATATTGAGTGAGATTATGGCACACCTATTTTGAGTCAATTAACCCTTTATTTATTATTTATATATATATATATATATATTAAATGGGTCCTGTTTTGGAAAGTTTAGAGAACTTTTAGGATGTTTGGGGATTTTATACCAGTTCATGGTTGCTGCATAGTTTTGGGAAACCATGAAATCGCAACAAAAAATATTTCATAGTGAGATAGGCTAAATGTATAAGATTCATGGGTGGTGTATGGTTTGACTGAACTATGTGTCTTCCTAATAGAAACCATGCCCTCAGAAATGTGGATTTTGATTTATTTTTGGAAGTGGCTTCAGCGTGGGCAGAGCATAGTTTAGAGAAAATGCGAGGAATTATTGAAAGGTTCTTCCTATATGAAGTGGCTAGTGTGTGGTTTTTGCCCATTTTTTTGAACCATGTGACTAAACCATGCATGGTATAGAAACTATATTCTAAAAAATGTATTTGGGTTATCCTTATGTTTTAAGGCCTAGTTTTCCCCAAAATGGTCCAAACTCGGGATTATTCTCTCTCCAATGTCAAGGAAGGTTATCCTATAAATTAAGAGGCAATCTAGAGGCTTCCATAATGTTATTAGTAGACGTTTCCTCATGGTAACTGATCGTTCTTTTTTGTTCTTGGTGTTTTTGTTAGATCTGCCATGTCTTCCCTTGGTTTCTAAGATCTACAGTCACTATGGGAAGACATAATGTTTTATTTGCCAAATATGATTACTTTTGGACCTATTGATGATAAAAATAGGATATCTATGGTTAGATTTTGGATATTTAACCTATATTTGTGGAATATTTTGTTCCTCTTATCATTTTATCCAATAATCTTGATGTAGGTGGAATCACTGTCAACTCCTCTTGATGGAATAGATTTTATTATATTGAAATTGGATTAATTACATTATTTTGATTATGAACTTTTAGTCATAACCAAGATATAAATCCTATTTAGTGACTATTTATATTTTTTGTTGAATTTGAGGAATCATAGTAATTTTTTTGCAATGATAATTCATTTAATGATTTCAAAATGTTTATTTTAAAATATAGAATTTCCAGATTTTTTAAATGGATTCTTGGAAAAAGTTTTTAAATAAAAATGATGTTTTATTTAAATGTTTTTCATATAGTTTTTCGTGAAACTTGGTGTTTGTTTTCATATTTCATTTACGAGGATTGGTTGAAATATGCCCTCATACTCATTGCTAAATGTGTAATGGAACAATGTATTTAATTACCTTCTGACATCTTGGTAGATAAAAAATAAACTTCGCATGATTTTGGAAATATCATGAGGAATCATGCATCGTTAGGTATGTAGAATAGAATGGTTATTCCAAATGAAACTTCTGAAATGGTTTTTAATGAATTGTTTAGTTTATTTGATGGAAAATTAATTTTTTGAAAAAATGGTTGATATAATGCATGTTTATATTTAGTTATTAACATTTTTATAAATTGTAATATATAAATTAGTCTATATAAAAGTTTCTAAATTTTATAACCTAGTGGTGTGAGTATTGATGTCATAGGAAAAATCCTATTGAGTTTTAGTACTCACCCCTGCATTGGAACTCGGGTTTTTTTGTAGATGTCATCTACCAGGACATGGGAAAAGGTAAAGTATCACATGAATTTATCACAACATTTGGATACATGGATGGTTTGGTGATGTTAGATAATTGAGATTGTGGATCTTAGAGTCCAATTATTTTCTTGAAGGTTTAATAGATTTCCTTGTGGTGTTTACTTATATATTGCAGTCTTTAGAATTGTTACATGAATTTAGTATGACTTTCATAAATTAAATTTTGAGTTGTATTTCATTTTTATCATGAATCATAAAGAGGTGTTTTTTGTTTACCAATTCTTTTGCTATTTGTTTTGTTCTTAATATCAAAATCATCCCCAATATGTATTGAATTCCATTGACATTAATTTTTATCCATTTTTTCCTTGAGGATGTCACTTAAGGCCTTGTAAAATCTCACTTCCCACTCAAACCAATGAGAATGGTTTGGACGTTACAAAGATAGTCACATGAAAACTTAGTAGATGATGAAATAAAATATTTTCATTCCTCTCACTCTAACAAACTTAAACATGAAATTATCTTCTAAGGATGGGAGGATATGTTTTTCTTATATATAATTATTCATTTAATCAATTGTGATTGAATAGGCATTCCCTTTCCCATTTTCCTCCAAAATTGTTACATCTTATCATCCACATTGGTCTTTGTATTGAGGAACTTGTTAGTATAATGAGAAAATTCCATATTATTGATATAATGATGGTTGGGAGGAAAATTCGGTGTGGGATTTCCATTATTCGAATCATTATCTAACTTATTCTAATTACCTGTCCATTCAACCACTCAACGAAATCCTCTTAAACACTTATAAGTTTAAGTAGTACCATTAATAAAATTACCACCTTGATTCATCACAAAACATCATTCATAATGGAAGGATAATTTTATTTTTTATATGGTTGATATATTATCCTTTGAAATCCACTTTCCTTTTCTTGTCAAAACCATGAGATTGATACACAATTCCAATATCCATTACACCCTTGGTAAAACATCAAATGAAATCTTCATTGCTGATAAAGTATCAGATAGAAAATGCCTTCTAAATAATAGGTTTCATGACACTAAAGAATCATTAAATTTAATTAATGTTTGAATATAATGCCTAAATTGTACCTCACAGGCCTAGAAAAATTTGCATCATAGGCACCAAATAATTCATCATTATTTCTATTATGTTCTATTAATTCCTTTTCTATATTCATATCAATAACACAGGTAAATTAATAATTAAAAAATTAGTTCTTGAACTTGACAAATTCTATAGAGTCAATTTTAAATATTTCCACATTTCCCTAATAATATTACACCATTGATCCACCTGATCTTCCATATGGAATAAATATATGTTGACTTTTTCTTTATCTAAACACTAGAGAATAAAAAATAACATTTCAATTGTACTAATCCACAACTCCAAAAATAATGGGTCAGCATAACCAGTGAATGAAGGTGAGAGTTTTCTCATGAATTATTGAACATATCATTGTTCCTTCATTTTCCCATGTGGATGTTCACCATAATTCATAGATTGATAAATCTATGTGATCATATAGAGAAGTATTCTCATTCCATATTGGATAACATTTTCTTTATTTGGTGGAAAATAATTTCATTGTCCATTGCATTCCCCAGATGATGTTTCTTTGGGTTTAATCCATTGACTAAACCAAAAAAATACAGTAAGAAACAATCATCATATTACGAAACCATATAATCCTAAAAACTACTTATAACATGTGTACATAAAGACATATTCGTTAATCAATAACACTATATTTTTATCTAGGTTTATTTATAGAAACTAAATTTTTAAATATTTCATGTTGGTTTTGGAAGAGCAAGTGAATTCCCAAATCATATCCCCTATGAGAGTCAAACTAGGCTTAAAAAAAGGCCTAATATCTTGTAACAGGTTATGCTCAGTCAGGCCTGATGTTCTTTATAGGAGTTGTTACACCTATTTACATCCATTATATAGCCACATCCACTTATAGGGTATAGACAGTGATTTATTTCAAGGAATGCACATTCTTTATCTTTTACCAAGATTCCAAGACATTTTCCTTCAATTTTCCTCATCATTATTCTTATCTATAAAAACATCCCTAGTAATATACTTAGAAATATTCATAGGGATATCACTTATTTTTTTTAATCCTAGTATCTATCGGTTAAAAATAACTTCACTGTGAGACAAATAATAAAAACCCAGTATTAATGTGTATATATATATATATATTAAATCACTTTTGTAGAATACTTAAATTATTAAACAAACATATTCCCAAAGACCGAGATGGTTTATTTACTTTGGTAACATTAAAACATACACATTAGAATGTGAGTGAGCAACATTATCTCCCACCTAGTTCTCCATGGAAATCACCCTCCTTACACATATAATACGCAAAATATATCTTCATAACTTGGAAAATAAAACATAATAATGGTAATATAAAATGCCCAGTAAGGGTAAAAAATTGATATATGTAGTTATAAAATTTAGAATAATGTTATAACAATGTCATCATAACATAATATGATTATACTATACATGTAAAAGTTCATAGACATGAATAATTTCATAACCATGAGCAGTTCATAACTCCCGAATCATTTTGAAATAAATAACATAATCCATGGTTTAATTCCATATGGATAAGACATAGAATTGTGGAATAAACATAAACATAGAAAATCTTATTACAAGAAAGCCTAATAAGATCCTAATGAAATGTTAGGCTTTGGATAATATCATACATACCTGAATTGGGCTTCGGATTCCCTCCCGTGTATCCTTTTTAATTTAGTCGTGGGATTCCCCACCCCCATGTTCCCTCTTATTACAGGCTTTGAGATTCCTTACTTTGTACCATCTCATTTTGGGCATGGGATGCTCTCCTGTTTCCCTCTTGTTTTTGTCTTAGGATTCCCTCTCATTTACCTTCTTGTTTAAAGATAAATATTCATTCTTATTTCAATATTGGGATTCCCTCCCATGTTGTATCATGGTTTGGGCATAATATTCCCTATCAGTTCAGGCATGGGATATCATATTGTGTTCCATCTTGAGCTCATAAAAAATATACCATTACCCCATTAATTGTAGGGAGATACAGTTCCCACCCATAATATAATAAAATCATACATACATGTTCCACATGATAAAAAACATTCAATATATCATAACCTAGAAAAAAAATGTGTTTAATAAACATCAATTCATAACCCATGAAATGAAATGGATATCATTAATATTTCATCATATAGTATTCTATGGAAAAAAATATAGGTTTCCTAATCATTTCATTAATTCTTAACCCATTAAAAGATGTTGGTTTTAAAATCATATAACATGTGGAAGATAAACTCATGTCAATTAAATTATTCTATCAAAACATAGACAATTTGTGAAATAATATGAAAGGAACCTTTCAATTATTTCCTAGAAGGACATGAGAAAAATTAATGTACATCATCATAGATCGAATATAATTTTAAAATATATTTAAAAAACTTATTTTGAAAAATAACCTTTTTTCTTCGAATAAGGCTCTTTAAAATATAAATACTTTTAAAAATAATTTTGATAGAAGATACATTGAAAAAATAGAAAAAAATTATTTAAAAAAATATGAAATTTTTTTCCATAAAAAATAAATAAAATAATCATCAACATATTTTCAAAACCAATGTGTTTTAAAAAAAATTTAAAAACACATATAATACACTTAAAAACCTTTAATTCCTTTTATTGGAAAATAACCTTTTCGAAACATATAGAAGAGGTTTTGAAAATAATTTATAATTATTTTTAAGCATGAATCATTTTTGAAAATGATTTTAATTGATAACGAAATTAAATTAAATAATTTCCATAATATTATGAATAATATTTTGAAACCATTTTTTAGAACATGGTTTTTGAAATAAATCAAATCTCTAACCAAAGAGAGAAATATTGTCAGGTTATTCTAAAAAACATTTTATTATTTAAAATATGTACCAAAGAGTAGAGTATTAGAACTATTACATTAATATTTCTTGAATAAACATAAGAATTTAAAAATCATGAGTGTAAATTAGATATGGATAATATAATTTCACAAATGGAAAATATTAAAAAACAATCTAAATAATGTATTAGATTGTTCAAATAGACACTTACCATGAGGTAACATGGGATGATACACTACATGTAATAAAATTGGATTAAATGAAGTTAAAAATATCGTGAAAATATTTATATTCATGCTATAACATTCCATTTGTTTTATATATACCCTAAAAATAATTTTGGTTCATAACAAATCATGTGTCTCAATGAAAGAAAATTGAGACAAAAGTATCTTCCTGATTTGGTAACTTTTAAAAAATAAATCCCATGAAAGTAAGATAATTCAATAGATAAATAAATATCCATAAATTTAATAACATTAATCCTAGAAAAAATTCAAGGTTTTTTTAGACACCACAAGAAAGAAAATAACAGTGAATATGGAAGGTATCTCCTGAAAAAAAAAATTGAGATGAAATTCCCATACATTATGTATTTCCTCTCTTCACACTCATAAAAAACTCCAGTTAAAAAAATATAATTTTATTATATAACATTTATATAACCATTTTATTATATCTAACACCATATATTGTTTTATTAGTAAATTATATTACCTTTTTATAAACAATTCCATGATAAGGTTTCACTTCAGGTAATATCCGCTTTGTTTTTCAAATGTATCTTAATTTATAATATTTTTGGTAATCACAAGTATATAATCATTTAAATAATTTAAAACATGATATAAATATCAGTCACAATCCATATATATTTATTCATAAATATAAATAGAACATAGAAATTTTATATTGGATGCATCGTTCATGGAGATGGTATGTCATTCGTATAAATGAATGATGTGCCTATTTTTATTTGCAATATTGAGTGAAAAAAGTAAATCACATATACGAATATATATATTATAATTAAATTATCATTTTTCAGATGTATAATTTAATACCACTAAACCCATACTTAATATATTCCATTATGTGTGAGAATTAATGACACCACTTTGAGGGTCAGTAGTCCACACATCCTCAGATGAAATTATCATATAAAAATGGAATATATAAATGTAAGAATAATATAATAATATCATAAATTTAATAAGAGAATAAATTATATATATATATATATATATAGTATTAAAAAATTATCCATCATAATTCCCCATAATGGTAGGTGTAAATGTGAATTGACCAATAACATTTTGTGTGTCAGCAGTTTTCCAGACACAAAAATGGTGGGGTCATTAAGAATTAGATTGAACAATGTGTAAATGTAGGTATAACCCTTAACATAATGAAATGTATATATATTGAAGAGACTTTGAATATTATTTTTTCATGTAATAAGAATTATTGAAGCAATGGAGAAACAAAACAATTGAAATGAGCTTGGGGAAGGATGTTACATCTTCTTTGGGTAACTCTTTTATGTTTACACCAAAGTGATTCTTTGGTTAGATTTATGCCCAATGGTATTCCTCAAGGAGGAATTAATTGATGTTTGGAACTTAATTAGGTAGATACTGTCCAAAAATAAGTGTTTTTAGAGGTTTGAATAAGGTGGAGAGGTGGTGGCCTTTTATATGGAAGGGAGGGGACACACGTAGAATTTTTAAAAACAAGATAGGTGTACCAACATTTTTACTTATTAACATTCATAGAGAACAAAAAAATAACTCAATAATGAAATATATATGGTCCAAATAGGTCAATAAAATGCGTTTTGAAAATTGGATATGATATTTGGGCAATTACATTTAATTTTTATTCCCCTATTAATCTTAATTTTACCTTAATAACTATAATTAATATTAATCACTTCCTGTAATAATTTTGTCCAAAAATTAAGTTGACCTTATTAGACTATAAATATCATTATAATTAAATGTTTCTATTTTAATATTTTTGAATTCTCTTCATATAAAAAAAATTAAATTTTTACTCTAATCTCGTAGACGAGGCATGAAAGTGGGTTTTTAATGTTAGAATGTTCAAAAATTATCTTGTATTTTATATCTAATTTCAATAAAAACATTTTAAAATGAACTAAATTTGAATAATATATCTATAATTGTTCAATTTTAACATTTAAAGAAACAGAAATTTTAATTTGATGATATAAAAAATAGATGAAAAAGTAGTTTTGACTTAAAATTTAGTATTTTTTACTATTCAACCCAAAATGATGTTTCTCATAAAAATAACAAAAAATAACGCTGAGATAATTTTGAAATTATGATTTACACAATTATATTTATTTTATCAAAATAAATTTGTATAATTTTATACTATTTATTTTGTTATTATTGAAATAAGGGCATAAAAAGGGTGTTTTTAATGAAAATAATATTATCAGACATACAAAGAGTTTACTAAAAAATTATGCCCTATTATAAATATTATTAATCAATAAAAAATATGATATATTATATTTATAATTAATTATTACTATAAATATCAGTAATTTTCATGACAATGATATAACTATACTTGTTTAATAATTATTATAATAAAATGATATTTTATAGAAATACAGTGTTCGGTGTGATAAAAAAAGTATGTGTTGTGCATTACATAATATAATATAAGTATTATTTTTACTATAATAATGCTAAAATTAATTTTTTAAATATATATAATAATATCTATATTAATTATTTTGTGAAATGAATAATATCAAAAATGATAAATTAGTTTAAAAAATATATTTCACAATATATCAAGGTGTTATAATTAAGACTAACCCTTAAATAATAAAACCATAAATTACAATTGTAACTATGTAAAAAATTAAAATTTTCAATGAAAATATCTTTAATATAAAACATACTTTCTCTCTATTTACAATATTCAAAATTTTACTCTTGATCTCAGCATTGTCTCTTTTTATCCTTCAATCCTGGGAAAATCATTTCAACTCATGGGATGAGAATGATGTCAGGAACTATCCTCGGGGCCCGTGTCGTGACTACCCCAAGCCCGCCTTCCATAGTCCATGTGCTGGCGACTAGCACCAAAGGCGTAAATCCCGATAAATGGGAAGGCGTTGCCTTTATAAAAGTAAACAAAACACCACAGAGTACAAGCAGAAGTAAAACACTAAGTACAAAAGAAAGTGTTGAAAAGTAAATGAGCCAGAATACAAACCCAACTAAAGGTACAGTTACAACTGAACGAAAGTACAACAGAAAACAACAAACAGCTGGAAGAAATGAAGCATCTCTTGGGTTGTCCTCCTTGGATCCTACATGAAGGGTAGGTACAAATGGCGCAGCTTCTAGATCGTCCACCACGGATCCTACCTGAAAGGTAGGTACAGATATCCTCCACAACGCTCTCACCCGTCAACCTCCTCAGAGTGTCTTCTCGCCGTGTAGTCCACCTTCGGGTACTGACTTGTCGTGTAGTCCACCTCCGGGTACTGTCCAGTCCTCGAACACTCGGCCTTCGTCAGCACTGCCATCGTCTGCAACCAACACAACGAGGTGCGAGCATAGCCCGTGCAGGGGTGAGTATAATTATACTCAGTAGGGACCCCGAGACCCTCAAGGTCTCACTAAAACCAACAAGGATAACCACAAAGAAGATCTCAACAGATAACCTCTACTTAGGTATATGCCCATACATATACCTAAGTTATCAAATAACCCATCTCAATCATGAGGAAACACAAGGATTGTGAAATCAACGGATAACCACTACCCAAGTATATGCCCATACATATACCTAAGATATCAAGTAACCCATCTCAATCATGAGGAAACACAAAGCTCATAGACTCAGCTCAAACCAGGATTTTCATTATCGAAACCGTAACTGCTGAAGAGCTCCGTTTCTGGAGTGTACAGTGGTCATGTCACGACACCGAGGTACTGCTCACTAACCTAAGACTGCTGAGGTACTCCTCCTGCCGATTACAGTGGGCCTGCCACCTCACATAGTAGTGCTTCCCACCGGGATCTGCCACCCAAACATAGTAGTGCTCCCCCCTCATAGCCTACAGAGGTACTCCTCCTGTCGAGTACCGCGGGTCTGCCACCCAAACACAGTAGTGCTCCCCGCTGTGGGTCTCACACCCAAACACAGTAGTGCTCCCCACTGGGCTATACAAGTCTCTCCGACTCGAATCGGACAAGCAGTCTTCAGGTCCCAGCCAGCTACACAGTCTCCATACTCCGTACGCTCATCTCTGAGTGGGTCCGCTCCACGATCTATTGGTCGATACTCCAAGTATCTCAAAGTCCCACGAAGAAGTATTTCAATGGACAGCCTCATCATAGGGGTCTCAACGCAACAGACGGTGCGTCAATCGGACGCCCGGTCTGTGAGTTACTAGCCTTTTCATCCCAGGGGCCCGGTTGGTTTCGTGAGCGAACCAATCCCGGCCGTATCTCAACTATACCCTAAACTCTCATAGGGTATACTCATAGGGACCGTTTCTCAATGAGATCATCAATGCCGCTGACGGTTCGTCAAACAGACGTCCTGTCTGAAAGATATCACCTTTTCCGTTCCAGGGGCTCGGTTGTATTTCGGGTGCAATCCAACCCGGCCACTATCCAACTATATCCAAATATCGAGTGAAGTATGCCAAAAGTTCCGTCTCATCAAGAGGAATTCAACAAAACAGACGGCGCGTTAATCAGACACCCGGTCTGTGAGTTATTGGCTTTTTCGTTCCAGGGGCCCGGTTGGTTTCGTGAGCGAACCAACCCGAGCACACTTAGACGGCATCCAAACCTTGAGCGGAGTAAGCCAAAAGATTCGTCTCACTTAGAGGAATCCAACAAAGTCGACGGCACGTCAATCGGACGTCTGGTGCTAAAGATATAAGTGTTTCCGCTCCGAGGGGCCCGGTTGGTTTCGTGTCCGAACCAACTCGGCCGAACCCAAAGTTCTCCAAAACCTTGAGTGTAATATACTTAAACGACCATATCGTTCAAAGGATCGCTACGTAGCTGACAGTGCGTCGATCGGAGGTCTGTAGCCCATGATATGGGCATTTGACCGAAGAGGTCCGAAAACGAGGGGTAAGGGCCCGGACCGACCCGGCCCGACCCCCCCTGGGTCGGCCCGAACCGGGTCCGACCCGACTGGACCCGGCCCGGCCCGACCGGCCTACCGCGGCTCGGTGTGGCCGAGCCGAAGTCGGGTAGCGGGGGGTGCGCGCGGCCCGCCCCTCGCCGTTAATTGAGGGCGGCGGCGCCGCGCAGGCGACCCGCGCCTCCGGGTGTTTTCGCGGGCCACCAGAATTGTTCCGGTGGTCCGTTTTCAAAACCGTCTGAGCCGGTGTTCATCTCGGATCTCGTACATTACTGCGCAAGATTTAAAAATACATTTCTGCCCCGTTTTGTCATCGCCTGTTAATCCACACGTCAATTAACAAAACGCGCCATCTTCGTGGCTCTCCGGCGCGGCGCGTTGACGCCGCGCCCATTCGCCATGGCCCGACTTCGTCCGCGGATGTCTTCGGGTTTATCCAACATGGCGCGACGGCGTCGCGTCCTTGTTCTTCTTTTCACGATGTGGCGCGATGGCGCCGCGCATTTCCTTGTCGCATGATTCCGCGTGGTGCGACGACACCACGCCTCCCCGTACCAAACCACAAAGGAACCAACATAAAAAAAAGGAGGAGGGTCGGCCGTGTTTGTGCGGTCCGTCCCCCTTGCGTTATTCGATAACTATTGGTTTTAAAGCACAGAAGATCGTCAAGTTGGTATTTACGAAAAAAATAAATAAATAAAATTAAAACCCCTACCTTGGTTTCAAGTGCGGAGCTTGTTCGGAGGTTCGTCGAAGAGAAAACGTCGCGGTATAACCGTCGCGGAAAAAAAAGAGACGTTGTAGAAGAACCGTTGGGCAAAGAGACGTCGCATCGTGATTTGGTGTCGCGGAGTCGGTCTTTGAGGACTCGGAGTTCTTCGATGGAGTTCAATCCGTTCTCCACGTTCCTCGTGTTCTTCGTCGAAGAGGATGAAGAACTCTAGCTTTCCTTAGCTTTTCTTCTCCAAAGGCTCTCAAGAAACTACGAAACTAACCCAAAAATAAATTAAGCCTCACTTAATTTATTAACACCACAAACCTTTGAAATTCAAGAGTTTGAAATTAAATTAACTCACATAATTAAATATCTCAAGTTGTCAAATTTAATGAGAGGGAGGTGAAGAGACTCATTTAATGAGAGAGAGTTTCGTCCACATAAATGGAGAGTTCAAGAGTTAAAGGGGGTTAAGGGGGGTTGATACTCATGTTGGCCTCACATTATAACATCCACCCAAGGGAGGTTATGTGCCGGTGGGAACCTACACTAACCTCCCCTTGGAGGTTCTAACTACCACTTCAAATAAAAATTTGGAAAACACATATTTTTATTCAATTTAATTAAAAACCCCCAAAAACTAACTTCGAAACTCGATAAAATGCAACTGCGGAATAGGTGTTCCTAAGAAAAAACTGGTGCTGCGGTTCCATCGGTGCCCTCAGAATTTGATTGCGAGCACCGGTTCCAAAGATAGAAATTCCCGCTCGTTCGTTCACTGAACGTACCCGAGCTAAACTTCGGAAATTAATTTCAGGTACACCGGACCTCGGATTAAGGCGCCGTCAGAAACTGCGTTCTTGTAAAATTCCAAAGAAAATTAAGAAAAAATTTTCCTTCAAACTTCTGGGTCGTTAAATTAATCCAACTTCAGGGCTTTACATCCCCATAAAGCTTTAACACATACTAGGGTCACAAAAGTGGTACAGAGCATGCATTTGAGCCTTCCGCTCCCATGTGCTTACCTGGAGGTTTCCATGCTGCCTACGAAAACGCACAAGAGGAATCGACCGTCCTCGTAGAATCCGCTCATGTTGATCCTCAATCCCCAATGGAACCTCCGTTCATGACGCCCTATTATCGACGTCCAACTCCCTGAGGTCGATGATGTGTGAGGGATCAAGCATGTATCTCCTCAGTTGAGATACTTGGAAAAACGACATGCACCTGGTGCAACTGAGGTGGATGGGTCAAGCGGTAAACCTCCTCGCCTACCCTTCTGAGGACCTGAAAAGGTCTATTGAACCTCAGAGATAACATGCCGCCTAGGCCACATCTCTGTAAACCTCATCGAGGTGAGACCCGTAGAGAAACGTTGTCTCCATCCCCGAACTCCAGTGGTCTCTACCTCCTGGATGACCTGGACCTTCTCTGTCATGGCTTGGACCATCTTCGGTCCCACAAGAGATGCAAAGCTTTCTTCTTTTCCAATAAGAGAAATCTGAACTCATCCCCTAGATGAACCACTTTCTTTTCCTAATACAGTCAATCCCGACATGGATGATACTAATCCATACCAAGGATGACGTCGTAAGGCCTCGACGCTACTACCAAGAGATCCAACCGTTACTCTCGCCTCCAAGGGTTGAGTCACACTGTCGGCTTCAGTGTGTGGTAACTGGGTCTCTTCAAGTAGGTATCTCGGACGTGAGGGTCAAGTCAACAGTTTAATCCGGAACCTCTTAGTAACAACACAAGAGAGGACATGATTGATAACATAACAAAGGTAAGTGTCTTTATTTTATTGCATCTCATGGTA
Source organism: Viscum album (assembly GCA_963277665.1). Taxonomy (NCBI): domain Eukaryota; kingdom Viridiplantae; phylum Streptophyta; class Magnoliopsida; order Santalales; family Viscaceae; genus Viscum; species Viscum album. The sequence goes on along the minus strand of OY728126.1, from coordinate 1,310,015,876 downwards.
CAAAGACACAAATATAACAACAACATCATGGAACTAGATATACACCACTAGTTCCACTCCTGTCCACTCGCTTCTGGAGCTCCGTAGTCAAAAGCTTATGTTGCCTGAAGCTGAGCTCTCCCATATCCTCCTATCCCCTGCGGTCGGGGTGGACCTCCTGGTGGTGGTGGTGGCAACATCCTGAAGTGTCGTCCACCTCCAGATGCACGACCAACTCCTCTGACATGGCTGCCTACTCCTTGGGGTCCGCCCTGATCGAACCTCTGCATCTGCCTCAGAGGTTCTTCGTTTAACTGCTGGTCATCTGCATGATGGGTCGGACAGTCATGTGCCAGGTGACCAACTCTGCCGCAGGAGTAACACTGCATGGCAGGTCTCTCTCTGTCACTTCCCTTGGTTCCTCGCACTACCGACCCTAAGTCACGCGGTCGACCACCTGTAGGTCCGGTCCTCTTGGACCTCTGCGTCATCTGTCTACTGCCTGCTGTAGAAGATTCTGGAAAATGCCAGCTAGTGGTGGGTCCTGCTGCTGGAGACTGCTCAGCAAGGAAACTCTCTACCAAAAGGGCTCGCTCCAACACCCCTCTCTGTGTCGGAATGCTGAGTGGAACCACAGAAGCTCTAATCTCTCGTCTGAGCCCCTGCTCGAAGGTTCAGGCCCTGAAGAACGGGTCCCGTACCATATCTGTGGAGTAGCGCGAGAGGTCTTTGAACCTCTCTGAATACTACGCCACTGTCATGCTACCCTGACGCAGCTGAAGTAGCTCCTGTATACGCACCGCTCGAAGGTTGGCTGGTACAAACTCTACCCGGAACAGGCTCTCGAAGTCTGCCCAAAGAAGAGTCGCCTCATCATGCATCTGGAGTATCAGGCTCCACCATCTGTCGGCTGCTGCATGAAGAAGGCTGGCAGCAAGAATCACCATGAAATCTGCTGGTGTCCCCAATATCCTAAAAACTCTCACCACAACCTCCAGCCTATCCTCAGCCGCCTGTGGGTCCGTCCCTCCCTGGAACTTGGGTGGTCTCTGGCGCTGGAACTCGTGCAGTGCACTCAAGCGACGTGTACCCTCTACTGCTGGGGCTGGTGGCATTGGTGGCCCAACGGGTAGTAGTACCGTTGGTGCCTCCGCTGGTGCCTCAACTGTGATAGGGCTCTGTACTGAGGCCATGTCGCTCGGCGGTCCGTTAGTACGTACCACTCTCGGGGCTCTAGCTGGTCGTCCACGGGGAGGCATATTGAAAGAAACAACGTGACACGGTCAAACGATTTATACCTGGTGAGATGACCTGGTTTGAGCTGATATTTAAATAAAACTTCTAGAAACACACACGCAATCCGTGTTTTCATGCACAAAGTTGGAAATCAGTTGTCATGGTCCTGGTGTATGGATATGTCGGCCGCCCGCACAAACACTGGACTCCATGAACTGAAAACCACACTCGGTATTCTTAACACTATTTCTTCACAAAAAGAAAATATTAGAGTTATAAGTTCTGCGGTAGAACCGGTTCCTCTGATACCAATTTTTCATGACCCGTCCTCAGGGCATGTGTCGGGACTACCCCAAGCCCGCCTTCCATAGGCCAGGGGCTGGCGACTAGCACCAAAGGCGTGAATCACGATAACTGGGAAGGCATTTCCTTTATAAAAGTAAACAAAACACCACAGAGTACAAGCGGAAGTAAAACACTAAGTACAAAAGAAAGTGCTGAAAAGTAAATTGGCCAGAATACAAACCCAACTGAAAGTACAGCTATAACTGAACAAAAGTACAACAGAAAAAGAAAAACAGCTGGAAGAAAGGAAGCAGCTCCTGAGTTGTCCTCCTCGGATCCTACCTGAAGGGTAGGTACAGATGGCGCAGCTTCTAGATCGTCCACCACGGATCCTACCTGAAGGGTAGGTAAAGATAGCTTCCATAATTCTCTCCCACGTTAACCTCCTAAGAGTGTCGTCTCGCCGTGAAGTCCACCTCCGGGTACGGACTCGTCGTGTAGTCCACCTCCGGGTACCGTCCAGTCCTCGAACACTCGGCCTTCGTCCACACTGCCGTCGTCTGCAACCAACACAACGAGGTGCGGGCATAGCCTGTGAAGGGGTGAGTATAACGATACTCAGTAGGGACCCCGAGACCCTCAAGGTCTCACTAAAACCAACAAGGATAACCACAAAGAAGATCTCAACAGATAACCTCTACTTAGGTATATGCCCATACATATACCTAAGTTATCAAGTAACCCATCTCAATCATGAGGAAACACAAGGATTGTGAAATAAACGGATAACCACTACCCAGGTATATGCCCATACATATACCTAAGTTATCAAATATCCCATATCAATCATGAGGAAACAAAATGGTCATAGACTCAGCTCAAACCCGGATTTTCATTATCGAAACCGTAACTGCTGAAGAGCTCCATCTCTGGAGTGTACAGTGGTCCGGTCATGACTCTGAGGTACTACTCACTAATCTACGACTACTGAGGTACTCCTCCTGTCGAGTACCACGGGCCTGCCACCTCACATAGTAGTGCTTCCCACCGGGGTCTGCCACCCAAACACAGTAGTTCTCCCCCCTCATAGCCTACAGAGTTACTCCTCCTGTAGAGTACCGTGGGTCTACCACCCAAACACAGTAGTGCTCCCCATTGTGGGTCTGCCACCCAAACACAGTAGTGCTCCCCACTGGGCTATACAAGTCTCTCTAACTCGAATCGGACAAGCAGTCTTCAGGTCCCAGCCAGCTACACGATCTCCGTACTCCGTACGCTCGTCTCTGGGTGGGTCCGATCCACGAGCTACTGGTCGATACTCCATGTATCGCAAAGTCCCACGAAGAAGTATCTCAAAGGACCGCCTCATCATTGCGGTCTCAACGCAACAGACGGCGCGTCAATCGGACGCCCGCTCTGTGAGTTACTAGCCTTTTCATCCCAGGGGCCCGGTTGGTTTCGTGAGAGAACCAATCCCGGCCGTATCTCAAATGTACACCGAACTCTCATAGGGTATACTCATAGGGACCATTTCTCAACGAGATCATCAACGCCGCTGACGGTTCGTCAAACGGACGTTCTGTGTGAAAGATATCAGCTTTTCTGTTCCATGGGATCGGTTGGATTTCGGATGCAATCCAACTCGGCCACTATCCAACTGTATCCAAATCTCGAGCGAAGTATGCCAAAAGTTCCGTCTCATCAAGAGGAATTCAACGAAACAGACGGCGCGTCAATCGGACGCCTGGTCTGTGAGTTATTGGCTTTTTCGTTCCAGGGGCCCGGTTGGTTTCGTGAGCAAACCAACCTGACCGCACACCGACGACATCCAAATCTCGAGCGGAGTAAGCCAAAAGATCCATCTCACTTATAGGAATCCAACAATGTCGACGGCACATCAATCAAACGTCCGGTGCTAAAGATATAAGCATTTCCGCTCTGAGGGCCCGGTCGGTTTCGTGTCCGAACCAACCTGGCCGAACCCAAAGTTCTCTGAATCCTTGAGTGTAATATATCGAATCGACCGTCTCATTCCATGGATCGCTACGCAACTGACAGTGTATCGATCGGAGGTTTGTAGCCCATGATATAGGCATTTCACCAAAATGGTCCGAAAACGGGGGGTCTGGGCCCGGACCGACCCGACCCGACCCCCCTAGGTCGGCCTGAACCGGGTCCGACCTGACTGGACCCGGCGCGGCCCAGCCCGGCCGCAGCGGCTCGGCCTGCCGCGGCTCGGCGTGGCCACACAGAAGTTGGGGAGCTGGGGGTGTGCGCGGCCTGCCCCTCGCCGTTAATTGAGGGCGGCGGCGCAAACGCCGCCTCCTCCGGTCGCCGGCAGCACTGCACTGGCAACCCGCGCCTCCAGGTGTTTCCGCGGGCCACCAGAATTGCTCCGGTGGTCCATTTTCAAAACCGTCTGAGCTGGTGTTCATCTCGGGTCTCGTACATTACTGCGCAAGTTTCAAAAATACATTGCGGCCCCGTTTTTTCATCGCCCATCAATCCGCACGTCAATTAACAAAACGCGCCGTCTTCGTGGCTCTCCGGTGTGGCGCGTTGACGCCATGCCCCTTTGCCGTGGGCCGACTCCGTCCACGGATGTCTTCGGGTTTCTCCGACGCGGCGCGACGGCGTCGCATCCTTGTTCTTCTTTTCACGGCGCGGCGCGACGGCGCCACACATTTCCTTGACGCATGATTCCGTGTGGTGCGACGGCACCACGCCTCTCCTACCAAACCACAAATGAACCAACATGAAAAAAGGAGGAGGGTCGGCCGTGTTTGTGCGGTTCGGCCCCCTCGCGTTATTATATAACTATTGGTTTTAAACCACGAAGATCGTCAAGATGGTATTTATGAACAAAATAAATAAATAAAATTAAAATCCCTACCTTGGTTTCAAGAGTGGAGCTTCTTCGGAGGATCGTCGAAGAGAAAACTCCGCGGTATAACCATCGCGGAAAAAAAAACGTTGCGGAAGAACCGTTGCGGAAAGAGACGTCACGTCGTGGATTGGTATCGCAGAGTCGGTCTTCGAGGACTTGGCATTCTTCGACGGAGTTCGATGCGTTCTTCGCGTTCCTCATGTTCTTCGTCGAATAGGATGAAGAACACTAGCTTTCTTTAGCTTTTCTTCTCCAAAGGCTCTCAAGAAACTAAGAAACTTACACAAAAATAAATTAAGCCTCACATAATTTATTAACACCACACACCTTTGAAATTTAAGAGTTTGAAATTAAATTAAAGTTTCCAAATTTAATGAGAGGGAGGTGAAGAGACTCATTTAATGAGAGAGAGTTTCATCCACATAAATGGAGAGTTCAAGAGTGTAACAGCCCGAGATTTTATGAAAAATATTCTTTTTAATTTTTTTAGTGTCTTGTGTTGTACGCTACACCAAAAGGAGCTTGTACAACACACATCCTTGACTTGCCTTGCATTACACGCAATCGCGACCTTCCTCGATAGCGTGTGTAATACGCAATACCGAGTTTCACTAAACAACGATATGCTATTAAAATATTATTAAAACTAGCCATTATGAATAGTAGTAACCATTTTTTGAAATTCAGTGAATCTTATTTTTCAAAATGAACTTCATTTTTGGATTCAGAGTATTGAATTTAGCCTAAGGTGAAATTTTGGAACTTTTCGGATAACTTTTATTTTCTGATGAATAGTGAAAATTACTAAATTTTAATTAAAAACAACTTTTTTAATCGAAATAAGTAATAGTGATAAATTATTAATTTGAGTGGTTTTAAAGTATATTTAGAATATATTTTTACAATTCAATACAATGTTGGTCATTGGATGTAATTTCACATTTACACCAGACATAAACAAGTGTTAATCTTTTGATAGTTATTATCTCTTAAAAACACGCTATTTGTTGTGACAGCAGAAATTAATTATAAAATTAATTAATGAAACTTATATGTTGGGAATTTTGTAAAATAGAAATCATTTTTGAATTCGGAATATCAATTATAGCTTAGGGTGAAATTTTGGCATTTTTCTGAAAAATTTCAATTTTTGATGAATAGTGAAACTACTAAGTGGTAGTTAAAAAAATTAATTTTTTCATAAATCTTAATTTTACCGCTTCTGTGAATGGAATTTCAAAAATCCGAGAGACACGGTTGATGTCAGTAAGTAAAATGTGGTTCAATGAGATGAAAATAATTTTTGGTGAATAGTAACTTTTTACTTTTATTTACCACGGTTAAAAGTAAATAGGGTAATTAAGGGTAAAAATGATATTAATATTACCCTAACACATGTCATAATCCTATTGGACAAGTGTATCTCGACCAAAAAACATCCTTAAGTGTAAAATATTATCATTTAGGCCCACTTGGATTAGATTAGGACATTTATTATTAATTTATTTAAAGAAGGGTTAAAATAGTTAAAATCAATGTTTAATAAGTAAATCATTTTTAATATGGGGTTATACATAAGATAAATTCGACTATAAATATTCATTAGAAATCTAAAAATATTTCCGACATAATGGTATTTTATTTGTAATTTTTAGACATTAAATAATTTAATTTATTTATGACACAATGATGATGCAGTAATTATCTTATTAATGAAATATTGACATAATTGATGTTATAAACACCACAATAAATGTAATTTGAGACTTTTTATGAATTAAACTAATTTTCTAGGTTACTATGATATATTAGTGTTGATATAATCAACTTGGTTCGAACATATAATTCTGTTATGATGTTCACAAAAAACATATATCAAATAGTGTCAAAATTGACACAAAATAGTTTTTAAATAAAATATTATATTATAAATAGTTATTTTATTCCTAAAAATATAAGGTTCTAAAAAATGACTTAGATAAGGATATATATATTAATAATAAACAATTTTGGGTTCGTTTGGCATGTTATAGTAAGTGTATTAACCATATAGTGAAAGAAAACAAAAAGAGATGGTAAAAGTTAAATTATTTAACTTAGAGTTAAATCTAATTGATAAGGTTAAAATAATACCATAAACATGTCTAAATCCTATTTATTGATAGGATTTCGACCCATCCCCACTTTAGCTTCGAAATAAGTCCCTTTGGAACCATTATAAACCGATTTTGACATTAATATAAAATAATATTTTGAGGTATTCCTAAGGTGCCCCTCTCCTCCCTTATAAAAGGACACCTCCTCCCCCTCCTCCTCACACCAATTTGAGCACTCAAGCTCGGCCATCCCCTGCCAAAATATCTTCTCCACTTCCCTAGCAACATCCTAGAGGTTCTGGTCTTCCTCAAAGACCAATTTTAGTTCCCTAAGAGGAGGTCTCCAAAAGGCGCTTCAAAGAAGAGGTAATTACCGTTACCAATTCTTTCATCTTTATTTCTTCTTCCACTTCTTTTCTTAGGTTGTTTCATTATGAAGTAATAACATCAGTATCACTCATATACTGATATGTTATTATAAGTATGAAACAACCCTATTTCACCATCTATCCATCCTACGGAAAAAGAAATCACCGCGCGTGCGTACGTACGGAATACCGTCTCCACGCCGTGGTGTAATATAATTTCCACCACCACCTTACATGGATGGGTATAATGGTGTAAAGAATAACTATAAATAGTTATTACAACATCATATTGATTCTGATATATTGTATAATCCACTCCAATTCAATTCAATATTTATGGAAATGATATCATCGCTCGTGTGTACGTACGGACTACCGTCTCCACGACGCGATGAGATTCATTCTCTATGTTAACCATTTAAGAATGATTATAAAGTATATATAAGAAATAATAATGAAATATATGACATTATAAAGCTACTGGATTTATGTATATATATATATATGTATTTCTTCTACTTACTTCCATTCAAGACAACAAGGAAAGGAAAACAGTGTTCATGCGTACGTACGGACTATCGTCTCCATGAACAATGTTTTTCATTTCATTTATCTATCTATTATATATATATATATATTGAATATATATGATATATAAATCATATTTTATAATCTGGATGTAATTAAATCATGATATAAGTAATAATAATGTCAAGAACAACAAGTCAAAACACCTACGATAAATGAAACGATTTTACCCAAAACGCTTATTGAACATGGAATTTACAAAAGAACGGGTAATATAATGTTATAAGTGAACCATATATGATATCATAACAATGGATATGATTCTGTAATAAGTCAATGACATTATTTAAATCATTATACAGGAGCTTCAGACACGTACAAAGCAAATCGGACCTAAGGTAAGGGGAAATATCACAATCTCATTTTTATCCGAGATTGTTTATTCGTAAGTATTTACTGGGGTGTATTTTATCATCCACATCCATGTTCCCTCAATATGTAATATTGTTTCCATACAATTACAATAGTTTAAATCCAATTTTACCCTTCGGTGAGTTTTTAGTAAAGAATATGAAAGGAATCTTTTGTCGTTTTTTTCATTCGAGGTACTTTTTGACTTTTCCGACAAACGTACGAAGAATGTTTTTTTAACTTATACAACATGAATGGATTTTTAAAACATTATTTCCAAGAAGCTTCCTTTACAAGTTTTCAAGTTTATTTTTAATCAAATTCTTTTAGTTTATAATTGTATGACACGTTAAGAAAAGAAAAGTGTTTTTGAAGAAGAAAGGATATTTTCCTCAAGAATGGAGTTCAAGTGTTTTATCAAAATTATTTTCCATCTAAGATAATAAAGGGTTATGTTTTTATCCCTATTATTACATTGATTTGATTATGTTGTGAGGGAATTATTTTTATAAAGTCATTTACCTTATATGATTTGTTTTATGATGTCATGATGTTTCAAGAATCTCATTTTTGTTACATGTGTTATGCGATGATGTATGATTTATGATTTATGTGGCACACATAAGAAAGGATTCATTATAAGATGGGTGAGACCTATATCTCCCTCCAATTCATTGGGTAAAGATTTTATATCTCATGATATAGACAGGGATGGAACGGTAGGTTATACCGGTTCAGTGAAACAGGACTGAAACGAGGGTTACTCGATTCAGAAAGGGACTTTGTCCACTAAGATAGTCTTGGCAATGAGTCTTAACTAACAAGAAATGATTCTCTATGATTATGTGTGAATTCCACAAAGTTTCATGTTTTAATTTATGATTATTGTGATTACATTTCACTGCCATGATTTACCCCATGTTATGAAATTATGATCTCTTTTGCAGGTTAAGATTTCCAAAAGTTATGTGCTTATGTATACGATGTGATTGATATTTCTTTTGTTTACCCTTACTGAGCATTTGAGCTCACCGTTTTATGTTTTATTTTCCCCAGGATATAAAGAAAGGTTTTAGGTAAAAAAAAGGAAGATCTTTATGGGAGATTTTGAAGATCTTTCACCATGATTAGAAGATTATATTCCGAGTTTCCAAAGACACTAAACTATTACGATCCTTGTGTGTGTGTTTTTTGTTATGTACTAAGTATTCCGCAAATGTAATGTAATGTACATGTACGTTAAGCTTCGGGTCTCTACAGTTGGTATCAAAGGAAAGGTTTAGTCAACCTTTGGAAACTAGGATGCGAAAACGTTAGTGAGATCCCTAGAGATATTTCTAAGGTATGTCTAGGGATGTCCCTAAGGATAATTATACGTATAAGATACAGTCCTAGAACTATGGTAACGATCATAAAATTTAACCTAAGAAGTTATATATTGAGGATATTCCCCCTTTATAATGTTGTTTTCCCTAGCATGATTTTTGCCTCTCACACTATTCTTTTTGGGTTTTAGACGATGGCTGGAACCCGAAGGAACCGTGTTGATCAATGCAATGGACAATGCAATGATTTTCCTCCTGAACAAACAAATGTTATGGGAGATGGAGTGAAAAATCTTATTGCTATACTTACACAAGCTATGAATCATTCTGGACTTCCAAATGAGCAGAGAAAGGAATAGTATTCTATTGAGTCCTTCATGAGGCAACGCCCACCTTCTTTTAATGGGTCTTCCGATCCAATTGTTGCTGAACAATGGATCAGTACCACTGAAAAGAAATTTTCAGTTCTTCAATGTTCTGAACATGATAAAGTCATCTTAGCAGTATATCGTTTGGAAGGTGAAGCTGATCAATGGTGGAATCTTATCAAGAATACGAGGAAAAGAGATGAAATTGATTCCATGGAATGGGACGAGTTCAAGAACTTGTTTTTCAGTAAGTACTTCCCTCGTATTCTTCAAACGAAGATGGAAAATGAGTTTCTTGAGATGAAACAGAAGGATGATGAATCTGTTGGTATATACGAAGCGAATTTTACAAGACTTGCAAGGTATGAATCTGACATTATCATCCAACCTGAAAGTAAAGTTGATCGATTTTTCAGTGGCTCAAAACCAAGTCTTCGAAGGGCATTAGCTATACGAGACTTCAGTAGCTATGAAGAAATTGTGCATTGTGCTATGAAGGTAGAAATGGAAGTTGGTGTTACATATCCATCTCATAGTTTTGAAAAGAAACGAAAGATGGAGTTCAAGGAGAAATCTCAGAATAATGGTGAAGAGAAAATGAATGTTTCCTTATGCTCAAAGTGTGGAAAGAAGCATGGAGGAGATTGTCATAAAGGGACTAGAAAATGTTTTAAGTGTGGAAAAGAAGGTCATCGAGTAGGTGAGTGTCGAAGTAATGGAAAAAGGGTTTCTAATGATGTGAACAAAGCAAACACTGCAGAGAACGTACCACTAACACTTCAATGTTTCAAGTGCAAGGAGATGAGACATTATGCCAATGAATGCCCTAATCCAAGGGTTAGTGATGATCAACATGAGCAACCACTTAAGGAAAAGGACAAATGGAAGTCACATGCAATCACTATTGGCGATGTTGAATATGAAAATGATGTGGTGGAATGATTAAGTGTTATGTAATGGGATTCCAAAATAGTGTTGTATATAGTATCGTGGAATATTGGAATATTTATGTATTGGTATATTGTGGTTTTCAATAATTTTATGGTATCAGTCACCATGGAAAGTGATTGAGATATTTTTAGAAAAAGAATGATATGCGCATAATGAAGGGAAAACGAGAAAATTAAATATTTGACAGTATTCATGATCTCATGATTGATATAAGGACTAAGTGATATCATGGTTTGAGTATATAGAATTCTGAGGATTTTGGTAGGTGAGTGTTAACTTTTAACTGCATTCATGTTTTCACTAAGGTTTGATGGGTATTCAAGAGAATACATGATTAAGGCCTTTTATTGTTTGGAATGTGACCAACAAAACATATCTTATGATATATGGGGATCAATGATGGTATTAAATCTCTGGTAATCATTTTCACTATGTTATGAGAGTGGAATGCAGTATTATGGATAAGCCTAAAGATTGAAATGGATTATGTTGGACATAAGTGAGTATTGTTTAAGGATAGAAGTTTTTTCCGATATTATTGATGGGATGTTATAGTAATGTAGTTTTAGAAAAATGACAACCTGCAGGACGGGCGACAGCCCATCGCTTCGGACAAGGCTGTGGGAATCGAACCCACAACCGAAGTGCGACTGGCCTTTATCTCCTACCACTGGCCTACAGGAAGTCCCTGTTTAGTAGAAACTAGTTTTATTATATTAAACAGTATGATATATGAAGTATAAGTCCATTTTAGGAACCATATATGATTAATCTCACTATAGATCGACTTATGTATATAATTTTTTCTAACCTTTTGTTTGAGACAGATGGAATGACCCGTCATTCTATCACATGATCTGCTAACACTTCACGAATAACAAATTCAACTTCATTTATTTAAGAGATGAAGTGGAAATTGTTCAAGGCACGAACAACAGTGATATTGTACCAAAATAAAGTAAGTATTTATTCTAATTCAAATTTTCAACTTTAGGGAAATGATCTTGAAAACCAAAAATGTTGTCCTAGTGATCTTATACCTGATGAATCAGATGGTACCTTATATCATCACAAATCTATGGATTTGTGATTACTGGCTTTTCCATATCCATGTTCTCTACCACTCTCCATCAGAACATGATGGTTAGATTTCTCTTCCATATCCATATTTTCACCTATGTGGAAACTCAGTGATTAGTTTATTTGGGTAATCGTTACATTTCATACTTTAGTTTTTAAAGCCAAGTTTTGGTATTCTTTTTTTACGATGTGGGTTTATATTAAAGAAACGTTCGAATAGTAAACCATTTATAACCCCGACGAATTTCGAGGGCGAAATTCATTTTATGGGGGGTAGAATGTAACAGCCCGATATTTTATGAAAAATATTCTTTTTAATTTTTTTAATGTCTTGTGTTGTACGCTACACCAAAAGGAGCTTGTACAACACACATCCTTGACTTGCCTTTCATTACACACAATCGCGACCTTCCTCGATAGCGTGTGTAATACGCAATACCGAGTTTCACTAAACAACGATATGATATTAAAATATTATTAAAACTAGCTGTTATGAATAGTAATAACCATTTTTTGAAATTCAGTAAATCTTATTTTTCAAAATGAACTTCATTTTTGGATTCAGAGTATTGAATTTAGCCTAAGGTGAAATTTTGGTACTTTTCGGATAACTTTTATTTTCTGATGAATAGTGCAAATTACTAAATTTTAATTAAAAACAACTTTTTTAATCGAAATAATTAATAGTGATAAATTATTAATTTGAGTGGTTTTAAAGTATATTTAGAATATAATTTTACAATTCAATACAATGTTGGTCATTGGATGTAATTTCACATTTACACCAGACATAAACAAGTGTTAATCTTTTGATAGTTATTATCTCTTAAAAACACGCTATTTGTTGTGACAGTGGAAATTAATTATAAAATTAATTAATGCAACTTATATGTTGGGAATTTTGTAAAATAGAAATCATTTTTGAATTCGGAATATCAATTATAACTTAGGGTGAAATTTTGGCATTTTTCTGAAAAACTTCAATTTTTGATGAATAGTGAAACTACTAAGTGGTAGTTAAAAAAATTAATTTTTTCATAAATCTTAATTTTACCGCTTCTGTGAATGGAATTTCAAAAATCCGAGAGACACGGTTGATGTCAATAAGTAAAATGTGGTTCAATGAGATGAAAATAATTTTTGGTGAATAGTAACTTTTTTACATTTATTTACCACGGTTAAAAGTAAATAGGGTAATTAAGGGTAAAAATGATATTAATATTACCCTAAAACATGTCATAATCCTATTGGACAAGTGTATCTCGACCAAAAAACAACCTTAAGTGTAAAATATTATCATTTAGGCCCACTTGGATTAGATTAGGACATTTATTATTAATTTATTTAAAGAAGGGTTAAAATAGTTAAAATCAAATTTTAATAAGTAAATCATTTTTAATATGGGGTTATACATAAGATATATTCGACTATAAATATTCATTGGAAAGCTAAAACGATTTCCGACATAATGGTATTTTATTTGTAATTTTTAGACATTAAATAATTTAATTTATTTATTACACAATGATGATGCAGTAATTATCTTATTAATGAAATATTGACATAATTGATGTTATAAACACTAAAATAAATGTAATTTGAGACTTTTTATGAATTACACTAATTTTCTAGGTTACTATGATATATTAGTGTTGATTTAATCAACTTGGTTCGAACATATAATTCTGTTATGACTTTCACAAAAATCATATATCAAATAGTGTCAAAATTGACACAAAATAGTTTTTAAATCAAATATTATATTATTAATTGTTATTTTATTCCTAAAAATCTAAGGTTCGAAAAAATGACTTAGATAAGGATATATATATTAATAATAAACAATTTGGGGTTCTTTTGGCATGTTATAGTAAGTGTATTAACCATATAGTGAAAGAAAACAAAAAGACATGGTAAAAGTTAAATTATTTAACTTAGAGTTAAATCTAATTGATAAGGTTAAAATAATACCATAAACTTGTCTAAATCCTATTGGTTGATAGTATTGCGACCCAGCCCCACTTTAGCTTCGAAATAAGACCCTTTGGAACCATTATAAACCGATTTTGACATTAATATAAAATAATATTTTGAGTTATTCCTAAGGTGCCACTCTCCTCCCTTATAAAAGGACACCTACTCCCCCTCCTCCTCACACCAATTTGAGCACTCAAGCTCTGCCATCCCCTGCCAAAATCTCTTCTCCACTTACCTAGAAACATCCTAGAGGTTCTGGTCTTCCTCAAAGACCAATTTTAGTTCCCTAAGAGGAGGTCTCCAAAAGGCGCTTCAAAGAAGAGGTAATTACCGTTACCAATTCTTTCATCTTTATTTATTCTTCCACTTCTTCTTCTTAGGTTGTTTCATTATGAAGTAATAACATCAGTATCACTCATATACTGATATGTTATTATAAGTATGAAACAACCCTATTTCACCATCTATCCATCCTACGGAAAAAGAAATCACCACGCATGCGTACGTACGGAATACCGTCTCCACGCCGTGGTGTAATCTATTTTACACCACCACCTTACATGGATGGGTATAATGGTGTAAAGAATAACTATAAATAGTTATTACAACATCATATTGATTCTGATATATTGTATAATCAACTCCAATTCAATTCAATATTTATGGAAATGATATCATCGCTCGTGCGTACGTACGGACTACCGTCTCCACGACGCGATGAGATTCATTCTCCATGTTAACCATTTAAGAATGATTATAAAGAATATATAAGAAATAATAATGAAATATATGACATTATAAAGCTACTGGATTTATTTATATATATATATATATATGTATGTCATCTACTTACTTCCATTCAATACAATAAGGAAAGGAAAACAGCGTTCATGCGTACGTACGGACTACCGTCTCCATGAACGGTGTTTTTCATTTCATTTATCTATCTATTATATATATATATATATACTGAATATATATGATATATAAATCATATTTTATATTCTGGAAGTAAGCAAATCATGATATAAGTAATAATAATGTCAAGAACAACAAGTCAAAACACCTACGATAAATGAAACGATTTTACCCAAAACGCTTCGTTAACATGGAATTTACAAAAGAACGGGTAATATAATGTCATAAGTGAACCATATATGATATCATAACAATGAATATGATTCTGTAATAAGTCAATGACATTATTTAAACCATTATACAGGAGTTTCAGACACGTACAAAGCAAATCGGACCTAAGGTTAGGGGAAATATCACAATCTCATTTTTATCCGAGATTGTTTATTCGTAAGTATTTACTGGGGTGTATTTTATCATCCACATCCATGTTCCCCCAATATGTAATATTGTTTCCATCCAATTACAATAGTTTAAATCCAATTTTACCCTTCGGTGAGTTTTTAGTAAAGAATATGAAAGGAATCTTTTGTCGTTTTTTTCCTACGAGGTACTTTTTGACTTTTCCGACAAAAGTACGAAGAATGTTTTTTTAACTTATACGGCATGAATGGATTTTTAAAACATTTTTTCCAAGAATCTTCCTTTACAAGTTTTCAAGTTTATTTTTAATCAACTTATTTTAGTTTATAATTGTATGACACGTTAAGAAAAGAAAAGTGTTTTTGAAGAAGAAAGGATATTTTCCTCAAGAATGGAGTTCAAGTGTTTTATCAAAATTATTTTCCATCTAAGATAATAAAGGGTTCTGTTTTTATCCCTATTATTACATTGATTTGATTATGTTGTGAGGGAATTATTTTTATAAAGTCGTTTACCGTATATGATTTGTTTTATGATGTCATGATGTTTCAAGAATCTCATTTTTGTTACATGTGTTATGCGATGATGTATGATTTATGATTTATGTGGCACACATAAGAAAAGATTCATTATAAGATGGGTGGGACCTATATCTCCCTCCAACGCATTGGGTAAAGATTTTATATCTCATGAGATAGACAGGGCTGGAACAGTAGGTTATACCGGTTCAGTGAAACAGGACTGAAACGAGGGTTACTCGATTCAGAAAGGGACTTTGTCCACTAAGATAGTCTTGGCAATGAGTCTTGACTAACAAGAAATTATTCTCGATTATTATGTGTGAATGCCACAAAGTTTCATGTTTTAAGTTATCATTATTGTGATTACATTTCACTGCCATGATTTACCCCATGTTATGAAATTATGATCTCTTTTGCAGGTTAAGATTTCCAAAAGTTATGTGCTTATGTATACGATGTGATTGATATTTCTTTTGTTTACCCTTACTGAGCATTTGAGCTTACCCTTTTATTTTTTCTTTTCCCCATGATATAATGAAAGGTTTTAGGTAAAAAAAAGGAAGATCTTTATGGGAGATTTTGAAGATCTTTCACCACGATTAGAAGATTATATTCTGAGTTTCGAAAGACACTAATCTATTACGATCCTTGTGTGTGTGTTTTTTCTTATGTACTAAGTATTCCGCAAATTTAATGTAATGTACATGTACGTTAAGCTTCGGGTCTCTACAAAGAGTTAAAGGGGGTTAAGGGGGTTTGATACTCATGTGGGCCCCACCGTATAACATCCACCCAAGGGAGGTTATGTGCGGGTGGGCCCCTCCACTAACCTCCCCTTGGAGGTTCTAACTACCACTTCAAATAAAAATATGGCAAACACATATTTTTATTCAATTTAATTAAAAACCCCCGAAAACTAACTTCCAAACTCGATAAAACGCAACTGCGGAATAGGTGTTCCTAAGCAAAAACTGGCGATGTGGTTCCATCGGTGCCCTCAAAATTTGATTCCGAGCACCGGTTCAAAAGAAAAATAAATCCGTGCTGGTTCGTTCACTGAACGTACCCGAGCTAAACTTCGGAAATTAATTCCGGGTACAACGGACCTCGGATTCAGGCGCCGTTAGAAACCGCGTTCTTGTAAAATTCCAAAGAAAATTAAGAAAAAAATTTCCTTAAAATTTCCTGGTCTTTACACATGAAGTATATGTATGGGACATAATTTCTAGGAAACCATTATTCCAGTGAATATCCTTAAAAATTATTTCATAAAAAAATAACATTTATTCATAAAAAATGATTCATATATTCAAAAGAAGCTATATATTACATTTTTATAATCAGTTCATTTTCAAGAATACTAATTAAAAATAATCTAAAATATATGTATGTAACATGAGACATTATTTTCCATATCAACCATGTATTTCAGTTGACCAATATGGCCAAACTCCAGCAATGGATTACCTAGTGCATTGAAGGTGATAACATAACCACAGATCAAGGGTTAGTCACGGAACCACCCATCATTGGTTTTTTGGGTAAAAATCAATAAAAGGTATATTACATACCACCCTTATTTGGTTTATAACATAACCACCATCATAATTTAAAATTACCATTAATTTTAACAAAAATAAAAATAATGAATGATTGCATCATAAAAACACTCATTGATGAAAATATACATTTCATTTTAAAATCACGCTTTTTGAAAAGCTACACATTTATAATAGAATAAGTTTTATTTTAATGTAACCATATAAAATCTTATGTTGAGATTCAAAATAAAAATGTGACATTATATTTTTATATTCTTTTTATTCCTTATATTTCATAAAACATTATTTTTAAAAAGGAACATTAAAATTGGATTTTTCAAATAATATGCATAAAAAATATGATATTATTAAATTGATCTTTAGAAAAAGGAATCTATTTTTTGTATCTTCTGTCAATCGACATAGTAACAGTTTAAATAAAACATAAGTTATTAAATTCTCATTTCACATATAATATTATCAGGAAAAAATCAATAAGTAGACATTTTATCTAAAGAATTAAAATTGGGTCAATAATTTTCTTACCTCATATTCATCTTCAATAAAATGCTCTCAAAACACTTCTGTAATGGGATAATATTTTTATTAATTTATTAATGTAATATATTCATATTTATGATACCTTATGTGACCTTTTATTAACATATCACCACTATTTCATTAATTTCATTATTTTTAGGGGTTTATGTTCCATGGATTCATGGTCAATTCACTTAAGTAATATTTTTTACTTTATTATAATATAAGATTTAAAATTCAAAAGAGTATTGAAATAGAACTAATAATTTTATATATTTTTTTATGGTCCCGTATAAAATTTTCTATTTCATGTATTATGATGATCTATTTTATATAATATTTTTGATTAATGTTTAGTTTTTTCGTCATTTTTTAGAATGCTATGAAACATTTTTATATTATTCTATAATATGTCTGTATATCTATTTTGTAAAATAAAATAGTTCATAATATAACTATTAAAATATATTTTAAACCTAATTATACTTTTATTACCATATGTGAAGGTAGCAATAGAAAATGAAAAAACAATATCCCTAGAGATAATTATTTTCAATAATATGCCCAATGGTTACGTTTCTTTGAATTAGAGGAGGTAGTAAAATTGATGTATATAAGATATTCCATTATAAAAAAGAAACCATAGTATATAACTAATTCCTGATTAATAATTTCATTATATTTGAAGGTGTCAAGAATAATGTTGATGAAGAACATAAATCGAGAGTTATTCTTTAAGAAAACAACTTATTCAATATCAACTCCTTGAAAGATCCCTGAATGAATTTCAAAATGGTATTTGGATAACACAAGTAGCACATTTATGTTGATATATTTGGAAATAAAGTATTTTTATCTATATTATTGGATATTAAAAAATTTAGGACAAATGAGGCAGTGAGGGTGGTATTTATACTAGATAATGGGTGGTTTTAAGTTATTAAATTATTATTTTTAAGTATTTAAATCTAAATAAAAATTGAATCATATGAATTAAAAAGAGTTTTATTTTTAAATATTTTATTATGGACAAGTTATCATATATTTATTCCTTAATACCCCGTTAAATGTTTTTTAGGTATTTTGAGACATCACCTTTTAACATAAACATGTTTCATTATATTACCTACACCATGGTAAATCATTATTTTTTACCTGCTAACATTTTTTACCTAGAAATTATAATGATATAACTAAATAATTTGTACCATATCATTCCAAATATGGAATTTATTTTAAGAAATTCAATTCACAGAATTAAAAAATTATATTTACAATTAATTCCATATACTCAATGGGAATGATGGATTTGAAAGTGAAAAGGTTAAAATGTTTACAAATTATTTATACAAAATTTCAATTAGAAATTGATTAAAATGGGAAAAATATTATGAATATATGTATATTTAAAATAATTTATCTTTAAACACATTTTTAAATATAATTTTACATTATAAATTATTTAGAAAAAAATTTAGTTTTCAATTAGAATTCAGTATTATTTCACAATTAATAAAAAACCAAAACTTCTCAAAAAATTTAAAAAAATCACAAAAATATTATTTTAAAATTACATATTAAATAATAATATTTAATTTTCAGATAATTTTTATTAGAGTTAAAAAAATTACTTTGAAAACTATTATGATGCCAAAAGCTGTAAAATTTCCTCTTTGAAAAATATATCAGTTATGTTTAAAATTGAATTTATTCTTATAAGCCTATAAAACATATTAGATAAATTTAGAAAAATTTTCTCCAATATATATCATATAAATCACATTAGTATCAATCACTAATAGTGATTAATTTAATTTAATAATACTAATTAATTTAAAGATAACTTATTATATTGGTACCTTGGTTGTTTAGTTTGGAATGATTTGAGGACATATTTAAAGAAAATTAGGTGGATATGAATCATTAGTAATAAGAAAATTATGTATTTTAATTGATAACATACATACTTTTGATATGATTAATGGGATATTTATCATATATTAGTAGATAATATTTGTGTTATTTTTCAAGTTGAATCGATGAGATATATAATCGTCATTTTTTCAATGGGATACCAAATATAATTGAATCTATAGAGACTAAATGTTCGAAAAAGTAAGAAATATATATTAATAAAAAATTAAAAATAAAATCATTTTATTCCTCTTATTGAATATATGTTATAAAATATAATATATTTATATTTTGATTCATGTCAAATAAGAGGAATAAATTAGACTGAATGGATTCTAAATTTCGAGGATTAATGTATGAATATGCTACAAGTTATATTGGGAACCTTATAATACACCATTTTATTGATTCAATAAGAAACTTTTATTTCAATAAAACATTTCACAATAGCGAGGAATGATTTATGGGAGGGTGTCAATGAAATATTTTTTAAAGATACAATTTTCAATCAATATGTAAAATCTTGGGGAGATATATTTTGTCTGATATAGAGAGATAAAAATTGGGTAAGTGTAGAGATATCAATATGATAGGGAAAATATTATAGAAAAATTTAAATATTCTCATGTGTGTCTATACATGTGATTTTTTCTTTCTTGTATATTTTGGAATATTTAATTTTATTGAACAATGAGATGACCCAAAAAATAATTAAATCAAGCGACATGTATAGTGAAGGTGTGTTGTCCTATCATGAAAAAAGATGAAGATATATTCTAAATAATAATTAAATCTCTATAAAATTATGCATGTTGTGGGGAAAAAATTATTTCATGATATAATAACTACAACTCTATATTACATATGAGACCCAATATAGTTTTTTTAACATAAACCTGATGTGTATTGAAGTTCACTATATCAAATTTTTTACTTGATAGATACTATTTAAGAAGAATAACAATTTGAAAATGACCAAAATTATTTGATAAATTTTGACATATGATGAGAATATGAATTAGTTTCTCTATGGTGAACTGCATGTTATAATCGAATTCAAATCCAATGGTTTTTTTTCTTTCAAAAGCATGAAATTATATTAAATTATTAATATTTTGGTATACACAACATTTTTTATGGGACCCGTTTAATTTATAATGTGTTTTTCATAGAATTATAATAGATTTAGAAATGTTTTTTTGATCCATTGTGGAAGAAGAAGAAATATTACAAGTGCAATTTTATGAATATTAGAATTTCATTGAAAACATTTGGTTTTAAGAAGAATATATTACTTTCAATGTAGTGACATTCATGTCATGTGTTTTGATCGACTTTTAAGGGATGTTGGTCTTTCTAACGAAATAATGATGTTTTAGTATACAAAATTTTCTGGATGAAGTATAGTTTCTAGGTTTAATATTTTGATTTTTCAAATGTTTCATATAGTGAACAATCCTTTATAATATTGTGAACCTAGTTTCAAGATGATTCATATCAAACCTTGTGTATTTTCATTATAAAATGTATATTAGATAATCTATTACTCTAACATCATGATCAATAAAATCAGTAATTTTCACACAGTGAGGTAACATGTTTATATCCAAAATATTTAATGTAATTAACCATGATTTGTGAGTTAAATAATAGTTTTTTGTCTAATATATTTGTATCATTGTATATCCTGTTGTTTTAGGGTTTAAAGATAACATGTGAGATATTTTTAAAGGACTAGATAGACATATCACTATTTGAGAGCTGTAGAAATGGTTTTATTTTATAACACATGTTTCATTTCATGAAATGGAATTTCCAAATACACATGGTATTAATTTTATAATTACATTAAATGAAAAATACTCATTCCATGAAATGATTATTGTATATTTTTAAGGGGAAATATAATCAGTACACTGTGAAGAATAATTTATTTATACCCTTTGTATCCCCCATATACCAAATGAAACTAGAGATATGGGAAACTGTATTGGTAATTAATACAACACCTCATAATTTCATATGTGATTGATGTTTTTTTCTTGGGTAGTGGATCCTTTCAATGATTGTAACCCCATGAAAGCCCTATATTTTCAATTTTTAAATACGTTATTTATATTAGTGTGAAAACTCAAAAAATTTCATTTTAGGGTTCATTTATAATAACAATTGTAGTGTGATTTAATTGTATGTATATTTTTAGAAATTAAGATCTATCAAAATTGTTTTAGGAAGTCCATACCATGTTATGAGTTTTATATGGAATTTTATACCATGATTTTCATGTGTGTAAATATGCATCAATGTGAGAACACTTCTTTTGTGGTCGACGTTTTTCAATAGATTCTATATCACTGTAGTTTGTCCTAAAGAGGTGAAGTTTGAGTACTATATCTTAAAATAACTAAATTATTTAAATGTACCTAGTATGATGATAAGGATATAACCCCAATTAAATGGTCATGGACTAATACATTTTAGTCCAATTGATGCTATCATTATTTGATAAGAGACATAGTGTTTCATGTAGTGACACATAATGGATGTGTACCTTAAAATAAAAAATTTAGGTCTTTTTAGTACAATAATGATTTTTACGGAATATTTAGGTGTGTTTTGTGAATAAGACCATGATAGTGGAATTCCTAGTATGTTTTGATAATGATGGATATCATGATTGAGATGTAAGTATGATTTGATATTGTGATATTTCCCATTATTGGGTAACATTTTTTATTCTTTTTCTCATGATTACAATTTATTAAACCCCCTGTTGAATATTAATATGGTTGTGATTGATTGATTAGACCTCCCCAAACTTTTTGGGGATTTATTTATTATGACCTTCATATTGTATATGTTAATAGGTCAGTGTGATTGTTGATGACATAAAAAAATATTTTAGGGGTGGGTCAGTTTCCTCAATGTAACCTCCCCAATGACTTTGTGATTATTCTAATAGAATATAATTTATTAGATTTTATCTTTTTTTATATATTCTTATACATATATTGACTGTGATTATATCTTGAAATGTTGTTTGGGATAGTGTATAGTAATTTATATATCATGGGATTCGATTTTTACCCTATAAATTAATTTTTATGTTTATGTTGTTTATTTCCTTGGATTTTGTTTCTGAAATATAAAATTTATATGTAACTGATTTAAAACACTAACAATTTTTCCTCTATGGTCCCCATATGTTGTTGAAAACTTATTTCATGTGGGAGGAAACATAAAATGTCACCTGGAATCTTTATCATGTTTTGAGTGATATGGTATAGTGTTTCAAAAACTAGAATTAATCTTTTTTTATTGGTCTCAATTTGTTTCCTCTTGGTATATATGATATATGGGATTTTCAGAACATGGTATAAAAGTTATGATTTGGTGTTTCTAACCCGGGTATGACAAAATTTTATATTCCGAATAGTGGGATCAAAATTTTTGTATAAATTATTATTCTTTATCATCTTCACATCAAGTAATAAAAATTGTTCATGTAGTAATTATTTTATGGATTTTATCATAGAAGAATTGGAAATAGTAGGTTTGTTAATTCCTCATAACTGGACACATATGTTTACTTTTCAAATTCGGGGTTTTGTATGGTTAATTAGACTTTTAAATTATTAAATTTTATCAATAATATATTAATTAATTTTATAAATTAATTACTAATGAAATTTAAATAATTAATGTTGATCATATTATTTATGGTTCTCTCTAAATGTTACTAACACGCATTTATTGATGGAAATTAATGGGGCCTTGAGTATGTGGTAAAACCATTGTGTCTTATTTCAATAGCATATCATTATTTCTAGAGTGATATAAATGATTTTTAAATAAAAATTAACTTATCTTATGTGGTGTTATATATTTTTTAATTTTTTTGGTCTCAAAAGGATTGTGTAAACAAATTTTTTTTAAATTGATTTGTATTTAAAAAAATCATAATGTTTTTGTTTTCAAAAAATAAAAATAATGTTTCAATTATTGTAAATATAGTGAAGTATATAACTAAAATTAATTTATGTTTATTTTTACCATTTATGATAGATTTATATGGTGTGGATGTTATACCCTTAAAATGGTCATGATTCTTATTCTAAATAATGGTGGCCATGGATCAAGGGAATGCATTGTGGGGGTTACAGAGTTTGTGGAGAAGTAATCTATTAGGTGACAAGATTAGAGGTAGTTGTCTATTTTTGAATAGTTGTATAATGACGAACCTTCAAGTGGTCTTTATAAGTAAGGGACAATTTATTTTCATGGTTGTGTATCTATATCTATATTGAGTAGAGTGGGGTAATTGGAAGGTAGGTGGAAATTTTTTCCCTTTATGTAAATGTAAACAATCTAGTGGTTGGGATATTGATGTGTAGTTTTTTGTAGAAATGCATGAGATATATATTTTTCGGTTATCCCTATTTAAAATTTAGGTGTGTCTTTATGTGTGATAAATTTGATAATAGAGGTATATGAAAATGGATTCATTTTTTGAATATTTCTCCTATATCGGTTATTGTGCTAACCCGTTTAAGTAATCCTTAAAGGGCTATGGAGTTGGTTATTCATCATTCAATGACTATGACTTGATTTTAATATTTATAGTGATACGTGTGTGATAGTTCATGCCATTATTGATTGATATCCTTTGTTTCAATGATTAATCTCCAATGATAGTGTATTTGGTTGTTCATTTGTTTTTGGGGCCTTTGGAATTGGTCATGTGTGAGTTTCATGAAATTAGATCATTCATTATACTGAATGTAGTTTTTTAAGAGGTTTACAATTGGAACCCTATTTTAATTATAGATAAGGGATTCATGGTAGATTTTTATTGATGTTTTTATATTTAATGAGGAAAGTAGTATTATTGTTTTAGTATGAAAAAAGATGATAATCCTTAGTTTCATATGTGAATATTTTTTATATGTAAATATTTTACAGAACATGTCAGGAATGGTTGTAAGAACATGATATAAGTGGTAAAATTCCTAGTGAATTAGGTTGAAATTCCATTTAATCTCTAGGTTACATTGTTCAGGGAACCTTGTGTTTTAAATTTTTCATTAGGTAATGGAAATTATGTATTTATTTTGATATTAGTCTTCAAGGTGTGTGGCCATTTTCTTCTAGATAATTGGGTGTCGTTCGATGTTCCTTTTATATGTAATTCTGTACTAAAATACCATGGATCACTGTGTTTTTCAAATATATAACCATTTTGTGGTTTGTTTTAGTAGAGGTGGATGGCAATGTTCCATTGATTTTCAGTGGAACCTATTTTCGGTTTAGTGTGCAATATGGGATGTTTGTCATGATCATTGATGAACAGTAGTCAGGTGGTTTGTCTTGGTAAAATTAGAATAGATTTACTGGTGGTTATGAATTATAAAGTGAGACCATTGTGTTGTATATCTTAATTTTTTATAAAGGTTTAAATAAGGAAATCTTTGTTATATGTAGTATTAGAATAGGGCATGTCAGTTTGGGATCTCTATGGGTGGATCATATTATAACACTATGATTCCATATTATGTGTGGTAATTTGTATGAGACATCTTTGTTGAATCATTTGGGATTAATGGATGATCTTATGATGAAATTGAGGACCAAGGATGGACCACATTATAATGGTACATTATGTCATTGTCATTGTGAGAATAGTGACAAAAACTATGTGATGGGGTATCTTGGATTGGTAGATTTGGAAAGTGTAAGAAGGTCCCTTATAGAATTATGTAGTTGAGTATCAGGGATATAATATAGCTATGGTTTTGGTAATCCCAAAATGGAGGCATGCCTTTAGATTCTTAACCACACATAAAATTTAGAGACACAATGACTGAGTTTGTTGATAGATAGATTGTAGTTAAGGATGGTACTTATTTTTAAGTTTTGAATGTATTTCATATCTGGTAGGTTGGTACCAGTTGTCATGGGGGAATTCAATCATTCCAATGTTTGGTGGGTTAAGTAATGGTTAAAACTCATATTAACATTTTTCTATTAAATGATATTCTAGGGAATGATCTATAATAAATAAGCATCAATGTATAGACAATTCTTCCTAAGAGTAATTTATGATTTATTGAGGTACTAACCAAATAATTGTAGGATTACAGATGTGAAACAAAATATGTTCATATGAAAAAATCATTGTTTCCATTGAGTTTCTTCACTTTTGATTCATAAATATGTTAATATTGAAAAATATTAGAGGTTATAATGAGTGTTTCCATTCGACCAACAACAGTTACTTGAATTATTGTGAATTAGTGTTGATGTGAATTCCGGGGATCATAATAGGAGTGATGTTTTTCTGAATATAATCCTTTTGTTGATGTATTTTTTTTTCATTTTTTGTCTGTTTCTGTGTATCATTCATAATTAAATTGATAATGAGAAGTATCCTTATAATGGTACCGGTTAAATGTGGTCATGTGTGAGCTATTGGTAGAAACCAATGATTTAAATCAAGCAATATAAGGGAGGTTAATATTGGGATCCAATGCATTAAGGAAATTATTTACTGGGTGAACTATGAATTATGACAAGAATCAAGATGTGAATCAGTATTCCATGCATTTTATAACTTCGGACTATCGTTTTTTTATATTCCTTGGGTTAATCATGTAATAATAAAAAGAAACAAGTTAGGTTAAGACCTTAAAACATTGTGAGGAAAATCTATTTTGTGTTGTGGATCATGGGTATGAGTGGGGAGCCTAGTAAGGGTTTGTTACTGAAAATATTGAGATGGAAGGGGGTGGGTTCTTGATGATTTTCCAGTTTTTATTGTGGAATAAAGTAATTGTATGGATATATGGAAAGATAATGCCTCTTATTTAGGTATTTTTTTTATGAATGGATAATTTGAGAATATAAACGTGGGTTAGAGGTAGTTTTTCAGACCGAGGGTTTGGGTCACTCATAGGAGAACCTAATAAATTTATCAATTATTAGTTTTCATTATATAGGGATTTTTTTTCATTCCATTAAATTTTTAATGTGTTTCACCAATTATTTTATTCTAAAAAATGTTGATCATGGTTTGTCCTATTTTGATTTTTTGAGGACTTGAGGATTGTTTTTGAGTCTTGATGTGGACCTAAATCTCATTAGAATTGTTACGAAAGGATTTATTCAATCGAACATATTCTATAACATAAGAATGATTGGGTATAACCCCTGTGGTGATGAATCAATATTTACACATCATCAAACAATTCAAGACACTATAAAATCCTTATATGTGTTTTTTAGGAGAAAAAAATATCTTCTCATTATGAAACACTACTAAATTCTCCCCTTCCATATCCACTAACCCCTACACAAATCAAATGACCGTGAGGATAATTGTTTCTATTTGACCAGATTGTCCTCATTTCAATGGTATTAAAATTTAAGTTCCTTATTTTTTAGATCCTCTAAGAGTGTCTAAACCTATGACCTTTTAAAATGGGTTTCCCCTCATCTTTTTTTTATAATTGTGTAAAAACTCCTGATATTGTTTTAGGGTAGATTTACTAGATCGGGTGCCCCGTGCTTGTGTCTAGTGGTGATTCATGCTTAATAGACTCCATCTTGCTTGTATTATGATGTCCTTACCATGTTATAACTTTTATATATAATTTCATTACATAATATTTATATGAGTTTGTGATTGTATCCATTTCAAACAACGTTTTTTTAACGAGATTTGGTGGGGTTTGTATCGATGTAGTTATTCCTTTATAGTGTGGTTTTGAGTGGTGTACAATGAAAAAAAAAACAAATGTGATCCTTTTACTAGGTACTCAAGAACATATTTTTTCTTTGGTAAATGGTCTTGTAATTAGAGGATCAATATCGGTTTTAGTTGCATAGGATATGATAAGTGATGTTGGGTTTCATGTAGCGAAACCCCATAAGCTTTTACATTAAATTGTTAAATAATAGCCTTGTATCATGGAGAGATATGTAATATTATTTTTTATTATATTTTAATTTAACTTGCCATTTGTTTTATAAATGGGAAGAAGTAATTGGTTTAATGATCATCATTTATTAATTTGATTGAGAGAAAGGTGGTAAATGGAAAATCTTTTTTTGAAATTATGAAATATTTTAATATCCATAGTTTCATTCTCTAGTTCATATATAATTTGGATATATCAATCATTGAAATAATAAATGGAATATTTATGCTTCTAGTATAATTATATTGAAACTACATCACCTCATAACAATCCTTAAAACATGGAATGTTCGTGATTGGTTCAATTTGACCACTTACTTCAACTACTGTATAATAACCTATCATCCTGACTATAGAAAATTCATAAAACATTATTTAAAATTTAAAATAAACAAGTAATATTTTAATGGTTCTTTAATGGTTATAGTAATTATTTTTTATATTAATTAAATTCCATCTATAATACCTAAAAAATTAAAAATAAGACAAAAATGATTCCTCATTCATATTAAAAAACTAAACCACTAATTTAATGAGATAATATCATTATAAATCAATAAATGTTTTCTATTCCTTTAAAATAAAATATCTACTAGTGATAAACTTGTGGATAAAAATAATTATGAACATTTATTTTGTAAAACTAGTACAAACGAACAATCTATAAACTGTTGATGTGGGAAACAAAGTAAACTAAAAATATTTCATATTGAAAATTATTATATGTAAATATAATTATTTATAATGGATATAAATAATTTTCTCTGATTAAGATATTAATATTATATATTCTTGCAATATTAGAGGTTAGGTTACACTTGTGGAAGTTAGGATAAAAGATATTGTTTTTATCTTAAATTTATATACTTAAGAAAGGTTTGGTATTATACACATAATTTCATTTACATTATATATAAAAAAATTAGAATATTATATAACTAAATAATATTTCTTAATTTAATTTTAGTTAAATTTAAATAATTCATTCTTTTAATATTTTTTTAATCTACTTAAAATATAATATTTATCTGGGAAATAATTTTGATTCAATTAGATATTTTACTTTTTTTCCTCCATGTTTTCATCAAAAGTATTATTCTAGAACCATGAATGTATTTTAATCATAAATATTCTCTATCATTTAATTTACTAATCTTAACATGTTTCATAATTCAAGTTGTTATAAATTCAATTATTCACTTGTACAAATGATTTATTCGTAACTGAACATTTTTTCCAAGAGTTATAATCATTCTATTGATCTTATTTCATATAAAATGGGTATATAATATAATTTTTCTTTTTTTGGTGGTATTATATCATGTTTTTTAATAGATATAAATTCATACCATATAAATTGATTGAAACATATTTCATAAATCATAGTATATATTCTCCATAAGGGATATCAGTAATACACATCTACTCTATTGAATTATAATGTTTTATATTATAATTATTTATTCTGTTCATGGGTTATCCCATATTAATGTTATATTATATTGCATTACGCAATATAATTAATCAAAATTATTTTTTAGAATATGTAACAATATACTACACTTTTCCAAATATAGCTTTTAAATGAATGTATATTAAGATGTTTTGAAAGGTTTTTTCCATTAAAAACAATTTTTTATATATTCAATAACACATTTATTTGAAACAATTATACCATTTTAATAGATAAATTATTAGATAATGTTTTTAACTATAATTTTTTTCCATAAATGATGTATATCATCCTTTATAAAATAACATTCAAATGTTATCTCTAACAATTTCTCTTCTGAAAATCTTAAAAATGTTTTCTAAAATTATGGTAATGTTTTCACATATATTTTTTATTTGATATTAAAAAGGATTTACACTCATTGGTATCATGATTAATTATTTATCTACTAAAATATATTTACATCTTGGGATTTGAACATAACTTATTAGAAAATTAGAATAATAATCAAATCCTGCATGATACTAATCATTTATTTATATTGTAATTATGTTTATCATCTTCAACAAAATCCCTATATGCACCCATTAAAAAACTGGAGGTATTTAATTTTTCAACAATCCACTTTTTTCATATATGGATTATAAATATTCATTTATATAATTAGAATGACCAATCATTAATTTTTTTTGTATAACTATCCACCTTATTTCTTTATATGATATATGATTGTGTTTTTTTATTGATATAGGATAATTTATTTTCATTACTTCTATTTTCAAAACAATATATATTATTATTAGATCTCTGAACATATATTTTTAACCAACAAACTTTTTTGTAAAAATGGTTTATGATCATGTATTACCTTTTCAAACCATTTGGAAAATTATTGCTGTTATTTATATTTTTTTCAGATATATATGATTAATTTTATTTTTTAGGAATTTTATTATTTATGATCTCTTATTATGAATGTGTTGGAAATAAAAAATTGAGTAGTCTAGGCCAAAATTTTATATCCCTACTGTGAATCGATAGATCTAATAGGAATTCATGATTTTTTATTTTACTGTATGGTTGCCTATAAAATATATATTTCCTTAGTGGAAAGACAATTAATTTTATGACTATGATGTTTGATATCACGATGAATTAGATTATAGTATGCAATTATCTATATGAAATTATTTTTTTTCAGAACTATAAAAGTAATTATTGATATCCATGTGATCTATCTAAAGGAATATTTATCCTTTAGATATATAATAATTTTAGTTTCATTATATAATTAATTATTTTTTATTAACGATTATTTCAATTATAATTATTCAATTTTTATTCCATGTCTTTCTTAATTGTATCTTTTTCATTAATTTTTTTGAGATATCCAAATCATATGTTTCCATTCCCTTGTCTATGAATAAAATTATTTCACGTAATACATTTATAATAATAAGTATTTTTGACTATTTTGTGGAAGATATAGAAGGGAGATTATAAACTAAGTGATTTCATATATAGGGAAAAAATCGTCCATTAGTTGATAAACACCTAGGCTTATTAGGTTATTATTTTCCATGTTTATATATTATATAAACCAAAAAGTTCATGGGAATTTTTTATTAAAATATTTCATTAATTTCGTAAAATTATAAATAAATTGTACATAATAATCTAAAGTTTGTTTTGAAGCTAGTATGAAATGTATGTGGTATTGGAAATAGATTGGAGAGTGTGGGTTTGATTCATTATATTTTTTATGAGAACTAAATTTAGAAAGAAATCAAATATTATCATATTTGATTAGGAAAATTTAAGGGTTGATGTGTTATAGTTTATCTCAATTTCAGTCCAACAGATTACCCTTAAGGATATTAAATGATTTAATTTTAAGCTAATAATGTTTGTTTTACATAGAGATTGTGATATGAAAACTTTAGTGATAACCCTATGGATTCATCTATGTGAGAATTCTATGAATTTGATAATATATTTGGTTTAGTAAAGTAAAGATGGTATGGTTATTATAGATATAAAATCCATTTATTGATGATATAAGTAGATGCATTATTTAGAACATATTCATATAGGGATAAAGACCTTAAAATGGTTATTAAGTATTAATAATATTGTTATCCAGTGCACAAATAATCGTCATATCTACATACACAGTTTTAAACTATTGGTAGATCATATTTGGAAACTCACATTCTATTCATGAAATATTATAAATTATATAAGAATAATATTAAAGAATAATTCCATATAAGTTAATATTAATATTATATTATAACCATAAATTCAGCAAAGGTTGTCATCTATTGAAACAAAAGTATAATATGATAAAAATGAAGGACTCAAATGGGAATAAAAAATCATATTAGTGTTTTCATATAAAATATTTGGTTATAATGAAAAAAATTAGTTTTTGTGTTTGGATTAAACATTATATTGAAGACAAAGCTGAGAAAGGATTTTTTTTAAATCTAGTATGTATTAAAACTGAATAAGGAACTTTTAATGTCCTAGATAAATTGTACATTATCTTATTGAGTTTAAGATATTATTCTATAATTTTTATAGTTTGTGAGTTATTTCATGTGATTATATAGGGGATATTCTATTAGTTCATCCTATAGGGATAGTTTACCTAATAAATCCCTGATTTATTATGTATGTTTTGTCATAGGGATGAAGTTAATGAAATAGTTCAAGGAATAGTATTTTTTAACCCAATAAAACCCATTTTATGTCATAAATATATAACATGAGGTAATTTATCCCAAGGATAAATGTATTTATTAGTCTATGGATTACAGAGAGTTTAATTTTTGAATAAATTATTTACAATATAATCCAATCATGCCCTATAAGATGTATGTACTATAATCATAACACCCCGTTCATTTTATGTGTATCAATTACCATTTAATCCTAAATGAAATATAATATTTTTTGTAGTTTTTTTACTTTTTGTTTATTTCATTCAATAAGATTCTCCCTCCTTGATCCCTTGTTATCTAAAATTCATTTTTTGGTGGTATTATCTCATCTGTGAGCCTCTATTTAGTATTATATCTCTAGTTTTTTTTGTTTTTATCCTCCATTGGTAAGTGTTTATCTTTATCTCATTGGTTTTGTATCCATGGGTTTCTATTGGAACATTGGAATAATAAAAGGATTTTTTATCATGTAAGGATCATTTTTCTTTTATCACTTCTAATGTTTTTAGGATTTTATCTTCTAGATTCTCAAGTTTGTAATAGATTTGGTGCATCATGTGGGTTTGTTATATATGTTTTTAATTATCTCCCCCATTTAATTTTTAAGTAATAAATTCTAGGATATGGTATTGATTGTGATGTCCTTAATTATTGTTCATGTGTTTATTTTAGTGTGAATATATCATATTGTGGGTAGTATTCAACCGGTGTGTAAAGTGGTGTGTTTCATCTTCAGAAAATGTTCTGTGAACAATCCAAATAGTCTTGTTTTATTAAATTATATTATAAATTATATGGAATGGCTAACCAATAATTGTGTGATAATTATGTTTTTAATAATAGTTTTATTTCACCTCATTTCACTAAAAAATTATTATTTCAGATCATTGTCCAATTTTTGTTCAAAATATGTTATCAAAGATTGTTTTTTTGAAAATCGATGCTTGAAATTTTATATTGAAATTTGTATACACTTTTTAAATAAAATTAAATTCATCACAAGTTAGGTTTGGGTAAATATTTGGAAGTTGTTGTATTGGGTGCTACATTTTCATAAATTTCAAGGGGATTCACATTATGGGGTTCCTAATTTCTCATAGATTGAGGTGAAGTTTTCTATAGAATGTGACTTTAAACTATTGGAGGGTTACCATTCATGGGTTTTCATATAATCCTTAATTAAATATGTGTCTATTCCATGGACTTCTAGGATATAATTTATATTTATAAATGACTGAAATGGATATCGTCATGTTGAGTTATCCTTGGATTATTTTAACTATTCATTATTTTTGTATTATTTTTTCATAAATATACATGTTTTTAATAAATATATAATGACATGAATGAATTATACTTTGAGACTATTATACTTGGTTTTTTTTAGAAAAATGAAACAATAAAAACTATTATCAATGATTATGATATGATCCAATAAAATTTTTAGGTTATTATACATAAATATGATGTCGTTAATGAGGGTGTAGTCCTAATCATTCAGTTTAGATCACCACATGAAAACAACATCAGTAGTGTGTAGTTTATTTCTTTCCATTTAATATAAAAAAATAAAAGGTTTCATAGAGAGGTAGTGAGATTTATGTCATCCAGTAATGCGTATATTCTACTAAGATGGTTGGTAATTAACCATATATCATATGGAGTATAATTTTAGAGTTTTTTAAATACTCTCTAGTTTTATTAGATATGGTTCATTTGGTTTTGTTTTGATTTTTTTGGAGGTACATTATTTTCCCATTTGTATGGAATGTATTTCATCAAGTCTTGTTATATTTTTCCTTTTATTTTCTCATAAGTTTTATGTATCATGTTAGTTTTTGGGAGAAATCATTCACTCTGGTAATTATTGATGTCCAGTTCATAGTTGATATCCCATATGGATTGGGAACTGTATTCGGTTATGAGGAAGATTGGTTCATGTAAAAGTTCATTAGGTAAAATCAGGATGGATAATTATAGATTTTTATTAGAGGATATTAATGCTCTATATTGGGATGTTAATTGGTATGAGATAAGATTATCTAAACATAATGGTTAATTTCTAGTCAGTTATGACTAGATATTACCATAATGAGCATTATGTTTCCATTGGATGTTGGTATTTCTATCTCACGTGTCGTTTTTTTACCATAAAACTCAGTTTTTGTGATTATTTTTTGGTTTATACTAATAGATTTTCTATTTTATGAACACTTTATTTTAATATGGTCTATAGTATAATGTCTATGAGTTATATTTTATGGGTCCTCCAAGAGATTCCAGTGAGCTATTTACTTCAGGGAAAAATTAACATGGATATTAATCTTAAAGATTTCGTTATTTAGGTTGATTCTATCATGGACTAGAACATACCAAAAACTTACAACTAAAATTGTTAAGAACCTCCAAGGGTAGTTGGACCCATGGACCGATAATAATATTTCTCTTCATGTAATATCCTATCCTTTAATGGTACAAATGAACCATATAAGGTGGAGTACATTCTTTACAAGATAAATCTGTTCTTAAAATTCCTAGACAAAAATGATTATATCAAAGTAATGTGAGTGATGTTCAGACTAGAGAGAACCCTCATGAGGTGGTTAGATTCTATAGTTTCATGAAATCATCACAAAAGATTCTAGTGGAAGGGTTTAATGACCCTCTTGTTTCTGTATTTTTTTCTCAGAGTCTCAAATGATAAAAAACCTCGGTAGTTCATCTCCTCATTGCAAGGATAGTTCAAAGGGTTGCAATATAATAATAATTTTTATAATCATGGTTATTTTTCTCCATTTGTCGAAGAATGATCAACTAAGAGTATAATAATGCATATAGGTATTGAAACCAGTTATCTTATCACAGGTATATATGCTAAATCATACCACTAATATTGATTTGATAGATAGTACAATGATCAATAATTTTGATATAACAGTTATGATTTTCTACTCCTCCATGTATCTTCCACCCAATTGAAGTCATCTGGAATATTAGTGAAGAAAAGGAAGTTGTAGGATAATAAATGTAGTGTTAGAGGTGGATCTTAGTTTGTAAAATCTACTAAATCTTTAATATAAGCTCAAAATGTTCCCCTAATTTTCTATCAGTGTGGAAGGATAGGGTATAAATAGAATTGTTATCAATAATTTTTAATGAATTGAAATGTATTTTCTCATAGGGTCCATCTATAAATAAAATTACAGGATATGTACATTTCTCATTACGGTCAAGGGTATTCATGTACAAGGACTATTTTTGTGACTCTATATGCTACAAATAGTCTAGGGGTCTATGAAATGGCCATTGTATTTAAGCACCTTCATGGAATAGATTATTTTCTTGTGAAGAATGGTGTGGGACTAATGATAGTGATAGATACCATTTTTTGTAAAATCTATTATGGAAACATCAATATTTGATACTTTTCTCATACAATATTTTTTAAAATCTGACATTATTGATGTTAATAAGCTTATAATGGTGATAATTCCATTTTATATGATGCTACTTCACCATTTTTTCAATGTTAAAGTAACATTGGTTCTGATATTCATCGAGTTATCTATCTGTTGATAACAAATAGTAAATATATGTTTCCTAGTACACAATCTATATCTATTTTAAGTCATAATATGTATGGATTGGATTGTATCTCGTGATAAATTTTTTTTTTCATCAATGATTTTAATTATTACCTGTTGCAGGGAAAACTCATGTGTTTTGGGGATTATGCAATCTGGGGTCTGGTGATGGAGAATGTTTTTTCATAGATATAAAGTGTTTTTATTCCATTTCCAATGATTTCGAAGGTGTTTCATGTATTATAAAACTTTCTTTAGTTGTGAGGGAATTGTATAAAGTTTTCCAATATGATTTTTTCAGTATTCCCCAAGAGGGGGATGTGAAGTTCTGGATTTATCTACTCCTATGAAATTATATGATCTTTATACAATCTTATAATATGGAACCCATAAAGCTAAAATAGATCGATATCATGCCGGCTGAATTTTTGAAAAAAATTAGTATTCATCCGATTTCTCCCCATGGGGATCCATTATGTTCTCTTTTATGTAGGTAGATGGTTATCTTTTATTTTTCATTTACATTTTGATAATAAATAGGGTGGCTGTTGGGAATAAGTACCTACTCTTTGACGTGTATTAATATTTTCATCAATTTGAGTGGGGAATGTTTTTTAATTATCCATCTTCAATCAAGATGTCATCATCTTAGAGTTGAAGGCACAAAAGTTATGAATATGTCTATCAGGATAAGGTACCACCATTATAAATATTTTATGATTCCACTGAGTGTAAATAATTAACTTGATGATTTTATGGATTTTATGTGCTATATATTCCATCAGTATCTCAAT
Source organism: Viscum album (assembly GCA_963277665.1). Classification (NCBI taxonomy): domain Eukaryota; kingdom Viridiplantae; phylum Streptophyta; class Magnoliopsida; order Santalales; family Viscaceae; genus Viscum; species Viscum album. The sequence goes on along the minus strand of OY728126.1, from coordinate 1,309,980,059 downwards.
ACATTTTCATAATAATAAATAATGATAACCTAGTTTGTATAAGATACAATCATGATCATGAAGACAATTAGAATAAGGTTTTGTACTTCATGATGAGTACACATAATTATGTAATTATTTAAAAACTCAAATATTGTCTATCAATTTATATGCATAAGGTGAAGGATATCATATCGTGGGGGGATAGATGGAATGTAATAAAGATACATGGAATGTTGGGTGTAGTTGGATATTATCTATGGTTCGTCCCGTATTCCTAGAAGCCGGAATCAACATTGACTACTCTTACATGTAAGGGGGTGATGTTCACTTGGGGAGGAAATTCCTTCCTAATTTTGAATAGGTGAGATAAATTCTATCATCAGAACCTATATTGATATAATCAAATACCAGTGTATGATATGTGATGTACTTTAATGGGCCTTGTACTAGTCTTTATTCTGTTCTTATGAAGGATTATTAGATTCTGGACTATGGCTCTCATCAGCTTTGGCTACATGTGAATATTTACCCATTCATTATTTGTATTATTCCTTAATTATGAATGCACATAAATTTATGAAATGTTATCTTTTTAGGGATAATATCAATTTATTTTCATTCAAAATATTCAGAGATATATCTTTTCACATATTTATATTAACCTTATACATCAATGGTGGGTAAAATAAATTGAGACATTTGATTTCTAAATGACCTATACCACTGGGAAACGTAATATTGATGTGGATTCCCTTTATAGTAATTTACAATAACAAGTCATATTTAAATTGAAGTTAGTATTGAACCTCATGTAAATCCCCATTTAGTTTCATTTATAAACGTATGATATTGATTTTGGTGTGTCCCTAACTAATGATCAACTATCATCATCTCTCTTTGGGTCTATTCTATATGGCTAGCTATTGGATGATGAGTTTATATGAATCAATGAAACATTAAATGGTTGGGAGACTAATTATTTTTTATCTCTCTCTTCAAATTTCATTATCAACATTAGATATAAACATGTCATCCTATCATCCATGGGGAATTATGTTTTTCAATCTTTTATGTCTTCTAAAAAGAACATTGACCTTGGAATAATAATGTAGCATTATGACATGAGACTACATTTTTTGTGGTTGGGTGTGAAGAGATGAATTTTCTACTTTGTGTCCCACTATTACACATGCCATAAAATAATGGATGGTACTCTATAATACTTTGTTATAATCTTACCACTTCTAGATTTGGATTGGATATGATATGAGTTTTCCATGGACTTTGTTGTTAGATTTACGTAGACTCTTTGGGGGGTGAACACTAATTGGGTAGTGAATGATAAGTTTATGAAATCTTTCCATTTTAATCCAATTAGGTATAAAACTAAAAATGATGATCTCGTATGTTTATACATGAAATAAATCATAAGGATTTATGATGTTCCCTGTAAAATTATTTGAGACCGGTATCCCATATTTACTTCTATGTTCTAGATGAGCCTTAAAAATGTGACGAGGACTCATGTCATGTATAGTACAACATATTAACCATTGATTGATTGTGAGATGAAGTGTGATATTTATATTATAGAGTATATTATATTCTGTTATGTCTTATATATCGATGTTTCTGGGTATATCAAGTCAGTATTGGTTGAGTTTTCATTCAACAATAGTTACCAGTCATTGATTACAATTGAGCACTTAGAGTCTTTTTATGGTTTGTTGTACATATAAAATAATAGATTTTAAGAGTGGTCAGACCTTCACTCTCATGACCAAATTTCGTTCAAGATATGAAATAAATGATTTAGGATGCACACAATCCTCTTTTCATCATATTGAGTTGGAATAAATCTTATCTATACTATCGATATCATCCATTATAATTTTTTGGAGGAAATTTTTTTAAATTATTATTTTTGGTTTGTTCACTTTTAGATTGGAGTATATGGGAATCCACCTCTGAGATATTTTCAAAAATTTTAGGTTACTAATTATCTTGAACAAATTGATTGTTATTTTCCTTTTTGGCATATTTGATGACTATAGAGGATGTTATACACATATCTCATCTTGGGAAATACCTCCCATATCATTTTCACATTCATAGTTGGGAAGATATTGAGCTAGAGGTAGATGTTTCAGATATCGATTAACCATTTGATAACATTTATTTTGAGGTGAAATTCATTTGAGGGATGTCTATTTTTTTGGTCAATGTATTTTAGAAACACCTACTTGATTCTTACACGACATGAGAGCGTGAATCATTGGTGAGGGAGTAGTATCCTCACATTGTTCGAAATAATTTCTCTTCAAAATTAAATACACAGGTTGAGAAGTCATATATAGGAGAGATTATAAAATATTTGGTAAAATGTACCATTAATTTTTTTATTTTATAGAATTTTTTTCATGTTCTGAGGGTGTGGGGATTTTTCAGGCCTTTATGTAGTGGGGATATTGTTAGTTACAACTATTTATTGGATTTAATCCATAAATATATAATTTATGTTGTATGTTCAGAGTAGGGAATAATAAGTAGCACTTTTTCGCAGATTGGAAGTATTTTATTCCCTCAAAAAATATTTCAATCTAAAAAATGTCTCTAAGTAAAATTTAATCCATGGAGACATGTCATTCAACATATGCGAATTATGGGGGGATTACACCATGAATCTATTTTTTAACCATAATCCCTTTTAAAAAAGTAGTTATTATGCACTCTATTCTTGACTCCCTAATCACACATTTTTTATAAATTCAATTATAACCTTATCTCTTGTATAATAGATATTAGGACGTTATAATACTTAATAATCATTTCATCCAATATACCACTCCACTGTAAAATCATTTGTATATTCCAGGAATGTTCATATGATTATAAATTTTCTATAATCCTTCATTAGGAACATGATCTCTTGTTTTCCTATGTTTATTCTATTTCAGTAAATGTTTCCTCACTTATTCTTGGTATCATTTCCATTGGTCTTTGGTAGTGGTTTTAGGTATATATAACGTATGGATAGCATTCGATAATGTTTTGTCTTGAATCACTTCATGATACTTCATGATATTATCCATTAGAGGCCTACCCACAAATTTTTTTATTCCGAAAATGTTTTCTGCAAGGTTTGTTTTTATCTATCCTCTCCAACAAATATTTTGTTTATGGAATAAATTCTATAAAGTGATAATCATTTTTAGGGCCTTATTTTTTCACTAGTTACATTCTATTGTTTTAGGATTATATTTAATTTTGTATTTTACCTGAGTTTTACTTAGGTGATTTCATATCTATCTTATTTTGTGTGAACCATCAATTTATATAGATTTATTAAATTTTTATCCAAGTGAAATTGAATGATTTTCCACTATTTATAATGGATATTTTTTAAATGATTGATTTGAATTCATTTTGGTAAAATAATAATAATTTAAAATAATTGGTAAATGGATTTGTAAAAAGTGTTTTAAAATATTGTTTTGATGGAAACAGATGTTTGAATTTTTTTTAGAAAATGTGTAAACACTATTTATATTATTTGAAATGCATCACTCTAAATAATTATGTACTTATTTTTAAGGTGTAGTATTTTTCCTCATAAGTTTTTAGGGGATACAGTTTATGGGTTATCAAGATCATGATGGATTTGGATATAGGACTTCAAATTGAATGTTTGGAGGTTTTACCCTCTTTTGTGTCTTTCCATTCCTTATAACGTTAATCATGGGTTATATGGACTTTTTTTGTTCACTAGTATTATTTTTTATGAGTGACCTCACTAGCCTATTAATCTATTATCCATTATCAATTTTACCTATTATTTGTAATTTTAAGGTATTTTATTTGATATAAAGTTTTTTGATAAATATTTAATGATGTATATAAATTATTTTTTGAAACTAGTTTTCAATCCATAAACCCACTAGAATATAATGAGGAATTATTTTCCATGACTTTGATGTAAATTTGTTAAATCATTTATCACACCATAATTTATATAATTTGAGAAATTTTAAATTATTAAATAGATACACAACATGAAACAACCCAGTGGGATCCTACTGATCATGTTTTTCGCAATCCCTACAAACCTCTTCAATGTTGTGAATACATTTTTTTATGATAGAAAATTAAAGATGACATAATGAGGTGATAAATTTCATGTATGTTAGGTATGGGTTGTTGGTGATGATATTTTTTTTCATTTCCCACATATCACATGGATTATTATTTTATTTGTTTTTGGTTTTTCATTATAGTTTTTTGGAATGATCATTTTCATTTTATCTTGATTTTTTCATTATACACATATTTACCTTTGTTTATATCATATATTTCATTGAGTATTCCTCTAATGATTCATTTAGTTGCATATATGTACTATATATATTGTAATAGTTTGGGATAAATCATTCTCTTTGGGGTTTTTTAGTTCATGGGTTTATGTCACCGGTATATGGGGATATGAAACACACTTTTGGTTTGTTGTTGATATGTTCAGCTACCATTTAATGGGGGAAACCTGAGTATGTTCATTATAGATAAACACATTATAGGTTGATAATTTCAGTATATAACTATAATGATGGAAATTTTTTTGTTTAAATATATTTCCTAAGGCTATGAAATAAATATATAAATATATATTAAATCATGTTACTCTTAGTAATCCTCATTAGTGATAAATTATTTTTGATGACGTTGTGGTATATTTTAATATTTATGAGGCTTATATAAAAAATCAAATGATTATTCATTATTATTTCAAAATTAAAGGTATGGAAACGAATATTAAATTATATATTAAAATTTAATAGATGAATATTCACTACATAATACAACTTGTCTCAAGACCACAATGGTGTAGTTGTTTTGGTAGAATGGAAAAATAATGGGTTCATAGGTGAACTAAAAATTCCCCCACTATGTTAAGGATAATTATAAACCTACATTTACATATCATACATTATACAATTATTTGTAACCTAGAAAAAAAAGAAACATAGGAAAATGTGAGATCAAATGCTCTAATAGTGTAAAAAATAGACACATATAAACATAACGTGAGTATAAGTGTTTGAGAAAAATTTAGTAATGTTTGAATACACTACAATGATTTTTAAATAATAAACATGATATGTGTAATAAATCAAGGAAATTCAGAAAATTTAAACAACATAGCAAAGAAAGAACATAATATTTTCATTATTAATATTGTATTGAGGAATAAAATTTTTGCACAAACATAATATTACAGTGTTGTAAACATGTTTAAATATATTTATGTTCACTCATTAAGAAAAGAACATGAACTGTTTCCCTCAAATAAAATTATGGACATTAAATAAGGTTCTCACTTGGAATTATGGACTTGATAGTAGGCTCGTTCATAAAATTATGAAAAGAAAAGTAGTTTCACATCTCATGTGATGGGAATGATATTACACCCACACATAAAATTATGGACTTTAAAACTAGTATATGCATAAAATTGTGAATATTAAATCAGTTTTATAGAATAAATAATTGACTCATGAGTTATAATTAAATAAATAATTCATTAGAGGGTGATATAGGTACCACCCATCACATAATCTATACATTTATTTTCTATAAAATCATAAAACATTAATTATATTATACCCCATTAGGTAAAATGGGTTTCATAAACATTTAAACATATCAAAACACATATAAAGGAATTTATTTTAAAATCATATTTTTATTATAATCTTAAACCATTTGAAGAAAATATTATAATGGTATACTTGAATTGTATCTCTAAGAAATCATATGTAACATCAATGAATGTAATCATACATAGAAAATTATTTTGAAGGATCCACAAAATATTTCATGTGGGAATTATATTTTATAATTTAAAATAAATATTTAAAACATAAACCATATTCAAAACCCTTTTCATTGATAATTTCCTTGGAATAATTTAATGGAATCGTTAAAAATCATTTATAACACTTATTAAAAAAGTATCCATTACACTATGAAAATTGAATTTTTTTTAAAATTGACAAATAATTTTCTAAATTTGATTCTTATAATATAACCATGAAAACATCCAAACAAATCTATGCATTATTTTTTATTCATGAAATTATAAAATCTATTTCATTTCATATATATTTAAAAACAAATAATCCGTTAACATTTTTGATAAAATGTTAAATCACCTCCTTTAGTAAATGAAAATAATATATCTCTAAAAACTTTTGTTAAAAAAATTAAATCATGGGAAAAAATTCATTATTGAATCCTTAAATAAAAGAAAAAATTAATTCAAACCATTTTTAAAAACCATCTACATAGAATAGAAAACAATTTCAACTGATTGATATAATGATGATTTTTCGGAAAAAACATAATTTTCACCTCTTAAGAAAAAATAATGAAAAATTATTGGAAAAATGTATTCTCAATTAATCACTATAGGATAAAAAATTTTATGATTTTTCTAATAGATATATTACAGTATATAATCATTGGAAACATATTCATGGCTAATCCCGATAAAAAAATATATTTGTAATATAAAACATATTTCATCTTTGGTATCAGTTAAATGGTACGGTCAATTAATTAATAAAAATAAAAAAAATTATATAATGAGAAAAAATAAATTCAGGATATAACCTATAAAAGTGTAAGTATATACATGTCATAATATAAGGATGGATCATAAAAGAATAAATGTCTCAAAGAATGAAATTGGAGAAAATAACTATTATCTTAAGTCCCTACATTCTAACACCATCAAACTACCAATGCAATCAATTTAGTTTTATTATATACCTATTATGGAAGAATAAATATAGATATCATATAATATATTATTTTCTTGATACATTTAATTACCTATTTATTATTAATTCATTGTTTAAACCACATTTTTTTAATAACTCCTTCACATTTCATGTATGTTCTGGTTTAGTATTTTGATAAATTTAGATAAATATTATTTCAATAATTTATAGAATATTAAATAAGATATTAATATCATATAAATTATTTATATTTGTATCGAGAGTACTCCATTAAATTTAGAGACAAAAAAATTACTTATATCGTTAATGGAGATAATAGCCCATACATATGCACGAATGATATTTGCACTTTTCTGGTACATGGATCCAAAGAAAGATAAATAATATATCACCATTATACAATCATTATGATTTAATATCCATTGCATATAATCATTAAATTTATCATTATTACCTTATATTTAAATTATATGTGATAATTGAGACACATCACTTTGTTAGGCGGCAGTCTGGAGTACACGTAAACAGTTTTGTCATAGTCTGATAGAATGGAATCTAAGAAGGTACATATGATCTTATGATTTCAGAAGAACAATTTCGTTATTAATATCATATATATATATATATTTATTACATAATTATAGCAGCATGTGATTAGAAGTTATGGAAAATAAATTACATATGTTGATGAGGTGGGAGTTTGATGTACATGTGATAAACGGTTTTTTTATCATTTTATAGAATATGACAAAAATTTAGGATATTTGATCAATATAATAATATATTATTATAAGGTATAATATTTTATATTTTAATTTTTATGACATGAATATATTTTTTAATAGAAAAAGTGAAAATAAATATCTTACATACGAAATTTATCACCTCATTAAAAATCATCAATTGGATCTTTTATTAAGAAACATAGGGTTTGAATTTTTAAAAGACCAAAATCTCCATAACCCGGATAAAGATGTTTTACAAATATTTTTATATAAATTTTTTAGTCTAAAGTACTTGATATATTTTAATAAGTGAGGGGAATATGTGGCCTTCTATAATTTATTAAGATTGGAATTATTGAAAATACATAAAACTATTCAATAATGGGGAGTCTCTCTCAAAACAAATTCCTACCAATTAAAAAATAATAGATTAGAGTGATGATATTTTCTAGCTACATATCTACTCTAAAAAATACTCTTTTACAAATTTCTACACCTAAAATTTATTATAGCAACCACGGTCTCAATAGCATGGAGTTGGTGTTTTAATTATTTTATTTTCATAATATACTAAGAATATCATACCAAAAGACATGATAATTTAGTATTCCTAGTAAAATATACATATAAATTAAATATAAAATACATTTAACCATATGAATCCCACAATGTAATTTTTTTATTCAAATTATATTAATTTGGTTATCATATCCAAACATATAAGTAATAAAATAGTTCATGGTATCCCATGGAAAATAATATATATTAATGGGGTCTTCTTGTATGCTCATTAAGGGTAAGATTATATAAGGTTCTGTGAATATAAAAGTAATAATCAATATATAGATCTTAATAAATAAAATATAATACTTTTAATTAATAGCATGCAGATAATTTGGAAGGAATAAATGATGATCAAATAATTTCATATAAATAGTCTCAAGACTATTAAACATAAATATACATATTATAACGTATAAAATAGTCATCAGTAATGCTAATAAATAATTTATTAATGATTAAATGCATAATTTCAGACCACATAAACATATGGTGAAGGCATCATGCCAAGACTTCAAATCATCATGGCCTCATTCCAATACATTGTACATAAATGGGTAAGACCTCATCCAAATATCCAAGATATTTTGTCTCATGAGACCTAGTGATACAAGGATGGGATTTTTAACTATGGTCCCTACTAATCACATAGTATGTATACTATAAGGACTCGACCATCAAACATTACGTAATTTTGAATTAGGTTAATAATTCACATTTAGGACCTATTCAGGTTTAGAGTTTTAGATAATTAGGCCATAAATATTACATATCAACTTGAAAATTACATGTAGACACTACAACTTAGTATCCATTTTTTCATAAAATAAAAACTCTTAAAAAACATGTCTACTTCCATGTTTTAGACAACAAGACATTTCCTTGATCCTATCCTTTAGCCTATTCATCCTTAATCCATGTAGCAAACATTTCAAAAACATTGTATGAGCATAAAAATATCAGTAAGTTTTATAAAATAAGTAATGAAAACATTATCCCATCTATAAATAAAAAACAATGACACCATACTTTTCAATCATAACATACCTTATGAAATAATATGATTTATGAATAAGACACAAAAAACATAACTAAAGAAAGTTAACTTGGGGAATCCATATCATAATTAAATTATAGTTATCACATCTACATAGGGAGTTATGTTTGGAATACTCATCATATTATATTCCATAAATCTATTAGAAAAACCATTCAAGTTTACCTCTGTCATGTTACCCAATGCATTGGAGATCTGTCTCAGGCTCATCCGGCCGAGGTTTATCACAGAACCACTCATATACATAAAAAATTCCCAATAATAATAACATATCCATAACACATAAAACAATAATAAAGGAAATATAACATTTCCACATTTTAATCAGAACATATCATTTCATGATATTGACATAATCAATGCTTTATCAAACCCTTTTCAAAAACCAATTAAAAATTTTAATAAATAATTTCTTGAATCAAACTGTCCCAAACCACTTTGAAAATTATAATAGAGTTTATGTTTTTGAACATTATTTAACATATAAATGAATTCTTAAAACCATTTTTAAAACATGGTCAATAATGAGAAATATGTAAGAGAATAAATCATTAAAACATTCGAAATGATATTTTAGTGAAAGTGTTCCTAACCAAATTTGGGATGATTGAATACAAATAATTGATGAATAACATCAATAAAAGCTTATAATATCATGAGAATATAGAGATTTTTAATATAATATGTCAAATGGTAGTATATACACCATATAAAAGGCAATTGGTGCAAAAAACAAATAAGTTTCAATGGAATATAAATTGAGACAAAGTCCCAAGAAGAGATCATATCCTTAGATTAAGGATAAATAAATGACATAATTATGCATGAAAAATAATAATACACCCAATATAAGAGGATATTACATTTAAAACAACCAAAGGTCGTTCACACATATTCATAGAATGGCATAAACAAGAAGTAGAAGTTTAACCCCAAAAAATTGAAATTGGATTAAGAAGTTCTCTTATAGAAATTCGACAGCCAAACAACGTCACATTAAAATTCCTAAAATGAATTGATGATATAGAAAAGGTTATATCTTCACATGGACATAAAATTTTCATCAATAATGATATATAATAATATATCCTAACATAAGAATATGTAAATTAATGGTCATAATAAAAAAAGTCTTTTAAAAAGATGAGGGTGACAGGTTCCCTTATCGATTTGGTATCTTACGAAACATACAACACATGAAAGAAGGATCACAAAATGAGGATTTAATTACCCATAAATTAAATTATATTAAAAATATAAAACAATCATGGGCAGTACATACACCACACAAAAGAAGATAATGGAAAATATAACATGAATCTAACAGGAATAAAAAAGTGAGATGAAAACCCCTTACCACGTTGTAATCAATCGAGTGGTAAGACAAAAAGTTAATGACTAAAAAATGAATCACAAAATACCAAAAATATAAATAGAATAGTTATATTATATATCATATGGAAGTACACAATACACCACATGAAATAAATAAGTGTCGAGCAGTGGGAATCTCACGGAATTAAAAGTGAGATACGAAACCCCTTACCTTGTGTCCAATTTGACTCGTTCGTTCTATAATATCCTGAATAATAAAATAATGTTAACATATACTTGCTTAAGAACTTCTTCCAAGTTTATTATTTATTTTATATCACCTATTACCATGTTATAAACATTATGTAATCATTTAAGTTAATAATGGTCATTTTGTCGATATTTGAGTCAAAAATGAACTTCTTATAATAACCAGTTGTTCATGTTGTCAAAGGTACATTACCTCCAGAATAATATTCATGATTTAGATTTCATATATATCATATATATATATTATATATATATCTGTATGTATAATAGTACATATCATTTGGAGATAAGAAATGAAATGAACCATTCATTGAGACGGTAAGTTGTACATACGCATGAACGCTACTTTCATTTTTATTTCGTATTTTAATGGAATGAAAACATAATGATAAATAGGTATATTATAATTCTTATATAGTATCATATATAATTTAATTAACACCGTCCTTTATATGTACCATATATTTCATGAACGAATCATATCACATTGAGGGGTCAGTAGTCCACACTTCCACAAATGAAATTTTCGTATTTAACCACTATTGAAATTATAAAGGTACTTTATAAAAGAAAAATAAAGAAGAATAGAAAAAATATAAATATAATATATATCATATATATATACACTTAAATCTTAATGGCCACCATAATAGGTGGTAGGAGAATATTGAACAATCATCATTTCGTGAGGTCGTAGTTCACCCTCCACATAAACAGTATATACTATACCCATTAGATAGAGGTATGTGTAAGTGTAGTTATAATAATTATCATAACAAAAAACTAGTATATTTATTATATTGGTGTTTTTACAACGTAAAGGAATAAAAATAATTTAGGGTGTTTGAGAAGTAAAAAAATACAATAACTTTAAAGAAGACGTTGCTTTTAAATTGGGTAACTCCCATTGGTTTGAACAAAAAGGATTTCATGAGGTGACATATGCATAATTTAAGGATTCATAATGGAATATAGATATGTGGGGGGGATATTTTAGAATATTTTAGATGATAAAATGTGATTTAGAGGAGTGATTAACGGTTTAGAAGTGGTGTCATTTTATAAAGGGTAGGAGGGGCTCTTTAGGAATGTTTGAAAATATTATTTTATTATAATCTTATCGTTGGTTTATAAGGGTCCAAAACTCATTAAATTAGCAGATAAGATGACTCATATTCTAAATAAAATAATCCAATAAGAAATGGATAGGATTTAGATATTCTCTGAGTCTCTATAATCTTATTTATATAAATCATTCATTAAAAATCTAAACACTACATCATTATTGTGTCATAAATAATTTTATTTATTTGATGTCTAAAAATTATAAACAAAATATCATGATGTAGAAAATTGTTTTATATTGCTAATGAATATTTATTTTCTAATATATAACTTATATAAACCCGTGTAATAATTTATTTATTAAAAGATATATGCTAAAGTAATTTTTTATCTTTTAATTAAATTAATTAATATAATGTGTCATTATCACTCCCATGTGGCTCCATGGGGTCCCAAAAGCAACCCAAGGATTCCCTTGGTCGGAAATTTATCAACCAATATAATTAAGACACATGTTAAGATAATTCAATATTATTATAATAATATCTGGTTACCCTTATTTACCATATTTACCCTTTAACCACAGTAAAAAAATATACTGAAATAAATATTCAGAATGATGAAAAATAAGAGTTACCTATTTACACAATTCTGACCTTCTGATTCCAAATATGAAATCCATTTTTTAAAATTCAAAATAGAGAAGTGTCTAAAATTAATTTAAGATTAAATCTCGTTGTCAAAACAAGAAGAGTGTTTCTGAAAAATGATAGCTATCAAAAGATTAACACTTATTTATGTCTAATTTCAAAGTGAAATTACATCCAATGACCAATATTAACACAAAAAGTGTGTTTCTAACATTTTATAAAAAGTGTTGTCAAAATGCAGTATATTTCAATATTCATTAAAAATGAATTTTATCAGAAAAATACCAAAAATATACCCATTGTATTTTTTGATGTCCTGATACTAAATAAAAACATTATTTTTTCAAATATAACATATAAAAGTGTCTAAAACAATAATTGAAGAGGGATCTTCATTAAAAGGCGGTCAATCAGCCTTTTAATTAATATTAGAGTATTTATGCTTAAAATCAGATTCTTTCTTATTTTAAGCCTCTAAAATTTATTGGCTAAAAGTAAAAACATTTAAGAAACATATTTAATCATAATATTGTTAGTTTTGTTCATTCCCGCCAATACAACGGCAATGTTTAAACTACCATTTAAAATATTAATATTATATTAATATTTTTTAGTATAACTCAACGTTATGTGAAACGTATGTTTTCAATGAAAATTGTTGTTGCATATTAGGTATTCCATTGAACATAGCATTCCAATTAAGGTAAAATTAAAATTTAATTCAAAAAAATCAAAAAATATAAAAAAATATATATTCGTTATTTACTTATGATGTTACATCCTTCCCCCATTTTGGGAATTGCATCCTCGCAATTTTAAAATTGGGCTTGGAAACATCATTTAAAGTTACACATCTAAAAAAGATTGAATAAAAATATCACTTCAAAAGAAAGAAAGTGAAATACAAAGGTCACCTGAGATAACCCATTTTAGGATTCCATGTTTGAAAACATGGATATGGAAGAGAAAAAACCATCAAGGTTTGATAGATAGTGGTAGAAAACATGATTAGGAGAAAGTTAACCTCAAGAAAATCACAAACATGTGATGGGTTAAATGTCCTTAAATTACCTAGTAGGAAAAGTTAACAAAAAAATGTTTTTTAAGTTACTTTTCATAAATTTGAGGAATTTATTTATGAGCTTAAATAGAAACATAAGGAAACATACTTACTTGTCATATAGAATTTAATCCTTTACTGAATTTCTACCAAAAACTCATCTTTTCTCCAAATTATGAGTATTCAAAATGAATTAGTCACATTAAAAGTTGAAAAATCAACTTATATATTATCAGATAATCCAAAAAAGATGATTTATATATTTCCCTTATCTTTAGAAATCAACCAAAATGAAAATTTTTAGTATAATACTAGATAATCCCAAAAAATTTTAATACTTTATAAAAAGAAATACTACTCTTAATCCACAAAATTTGACAAACAATACCCAAATTTTGAAAAATACCATTCAATACACAATTATCATTGAAATTATTAAATATGGTCCAATCTAAGATTGAAACCCAAAATTCAGAAGAATTTTATCACATTTTCTTCCAATATAAATCTTAATATTTGTACCCAAATAACATTGGATACTTTTAAAGTCTCATACTAAAGTGTAATTAACCCAATAACATATTCTCTATGATAATTTAATCATTTCCCTAAATAACCCAAATCACCATATGACCATAATAAAAACATCGATTCTTCTAAAGTAAATTTCCACCAACACTCAGCAAAATAAAAATAATTATTTCTGGTATAACATTTTTATATATCAAATGTCATGGTTACACATACTATAAAAAGTTTTCCAATGTAATCCCATCTTCAAAAGGGACTTAATAATTTTAGGCATTTCATCATCTTAAAATCTAACATAACTCTTGAATCCCTTATATGTTGACTTCTAACTCATTAAACATTCATCATGATACATTAACCACTCCTAACCAAGTTATTCTGAAATACTTTTTTCCTACAAACAAAATCATGAATCATATCATAATGTTCAATAATATCAAAACATATGTTAAGAAATAATCCTAAAATTTCATTGGTCATTTTCAGTTTCTTCATCCTCAATCTGAATGAGATTATGTATTGGTAAACATATATTTTAATGATCCTGGTGATCCTATTACTGAAACTTATTCGTAGGACATAAGTTTGTATAATGACCATGTACACCACATTTAAAACATTCAATTGATCCCTAAAAAATAATTTCTTTACCTTTCATAGAGACAATTGGATGCTTTTTTTTTCTAAGGAAGGTTCTTGTTTTATGACCTTCATTACCATATCTATAGCATCTTCTCATCCTTTTCATAAATTTTCATAGGGTTTTCTTTCCACATTTTTGACACATAGGTTTTTGAACATACTTACCATTATGATTATTACCTAAACATCTATAGGAATTTGTTTCTCACATATATGAGGCCTTATAAAAATCACCATGGTTCAGTTTATCAATAATGACTCTATATAGTTGGTTGATAATAACCCCAAGAGTTCTCATTGTAGCTCCCATTTTATTCAATTGCTCATTCAGAAAACTATCACAGTTTTCGTCATATCCACTGTTACTTTGGTGCCTTCTAGATTCATACATTTACTGAAAACAAAAACTTCAGTGTGATTATATCAATAAAATCATCATATAATATCTTATGAGGAAGGTAAATACTAAGATAGACTTATTCATGTTATCTTAAACTCAGTAAATTTATCTAAAATAACTACAGAACATTATAATATTCAAACCATTATGGTTATGTAACATATTCTCAAATAACACCCAAACCTCTAAAGTTATCTAAACTGACCTCTGATGCCAACTATAAGGACCTGACCTTCAAAAAATACATAATTTTGAATTAAACAAATAATTCACATTGAGAATCATTTCAGGTTTAGAGTTTTATTGTATTATGCCATAACTATTACATGTCAAATTGAAAATTATATATTGAATCTACTACTTAGTATCCTTTTTTCATAAAATAAAAACGATTAAAAAGAAACATGTCTAGATCCTAGTTTTAGACAGCCTGACATTTCCTTGATCACATCCTTAACCCTATTTATCTTCAAGTCCTCTGGAATAAATTTAAAAAACATGGGATGGGAAAAAAAATTCTCAGTAAGGTTTATAAAATAAGGAATTAAAACATTAGCCCACAAATATATACAAAATAAATGAAACCATACTTTTCAATCATAACATACCTTATAAAATCATAAGATTAATGAATAAGATACAGAAATCATTACTCATAAAGGTACGTTGTGGCATCTATATCATAATTACATTGTAGTTATTAAAGGTATATAGTTAGTTGTTTTTGGAATACCCATCCTAGTATATTCCATAAATTTCTTATGAGAAACATTCACGTTTACCTTCATCACGTTACCCAATGCATTAGAGAGCTGTCTCGGGCTCTCCCACCCTAGGATTATCACGGAACCACTGATATACATAAACAATGCCCAATAATCATAACACATTAATAACACATAAAACCAGAATAAAGGAAAGATACATTTTACACATTTCAAGAACAATATATCATTTCATGATATTGACATAATCAATGCTTTATCAAAACATTTTCAAAAACCATTTAAAAGATTTAATAAATAGATTTTTGAATGAATGTGTCCCATACCACATTGAATCTTTTAAAGGAATTTACATTTTTTAACATTAATGACTCTATAAATAAATCCTTAAAACCATTTTTAAAACATGGTAATTAATGAGAAATATTAAGAAGAATAAATCTTTAAAACATTTAAAATTTTATTTTAGTTAAAGAGTTCCTAAAAAATGATGTACACTTTAATACAAATAATTGAGTAAAAACATCAATCAAAGATTATAATATCTTTAGAATAATGATATTGATAATATAATATGTCAAAGGTAATTATATACACCCTATATAAGTGAATTGGTGTAAAAAACAAATAAGCTTCAATAGAATTTAAATTATGACAAAGTCCTATGAAAATATCATATCCTTAGACTAAAGATAAGTTAATGACATAATTAGGTGTGAAAAATAAGAATAAACCCAACATAATTTGATATTAAGTTTAAAACAATAAAATTTCATTCCTAAATAATCACATAATTACATAAACAAGAAGCAGAAGTTTTACCCCAAATAATTGAAGTTGGGTTAAGAAGCTCTCTTATAGAAATTCGACAGCCTAAATGCATCACCTTAAAATTTAGAAAATGAGTTGATGATATGGAAAAGGTTATCTCATAAATTGGACATAAAATTTACATTAATAATGATATATAATAACATATCCCAATAGAGGGAGATTTAAATTTAATGTCATAACCAAAAAACTCTTTTAAAAAGATGATGGTGAAAGGTTACCTTATCGATTGGGTAACCTACGAATCATGCACCACATGAAAGAATGATCATAGAATGAAGATGTAATTAAAAATAAATTAAATTATATTACAAAAATAATACAATCATGTATAGTACATACACCACACAAAAGAAGATAGTGGCAAATATAACCTGAATCTCATGGGAATAAAAAGTGAGATGAAAACCCATTACCACATTGTAATCAATCGAGTTGTAAGAGAAAAATTTAATAACAACCAAATGAATCACACAATAAAATGAATTTAAATAGAATCATTATATTATATCTCAAATGGCAGTACACAATACACCACATGCAATAAATAATTGTTGAACAGTGGAAATCTCACAGAATTAAAAGTGAGATAAGAAACCCCTTACCTCGTGTCCGATTTGATCCATTCATTATTTAATCTTCAATGATCCATTATCTATAGAATGATATTAATGGTTTAGATATCATATGTATCATATATATTCAGTATATATATTTTTTTATAATATTACATAACATTTGGTGATAATAAATGAAATGCACCGTTCATGTAGACGTTAAGTCGTACGTATGCATGAACGCTACTTTCATTTCTATTTCATGTTTTAATGGAATGAAAACATAATGATACATAGATATATTATAATTAAATTATAATTTCATATATAATATCATTATATCCATCCTTTATACATCCCACATATGGCATGAATGAGTTTTATCACTTTGAGGGGGCGGTAGTCGGCACTTCCTCAAATTAAATTATCGTATTTACCCACTAAGGAAACCATAAAGTAATTATAAAATGAAAACTAAGGAATAATAGTAACAATATAAATATAATATATATCACATATAAATACATTTACATCTTAATGGACACCATAATTAGTGGTATAAGAATATTGAACAATAATCGTTTCGTGAGGTAGTAGTTCACCATCCAGAGAAACAGTATGTTATTTACCCATTAAATGGATGTGTGTGTAAGTTTAGTTCAAATAATTCTCATAAAAACAACCAATTATATTATGGATACTGGTTTTGTTATAAAATAATGGAATAAAAATACTTAATGTGTTTGGAGAAGTAAAATAAAAAAATAACTTAAAAAAAGATGTTACCTTTAAATCGGGTAACTCCCTTTTGTTTAAACCAAAAAAGATTTTCTGAAGTGCCTTTTGCATAACGTAAGGGATCTAGGAGGAAGATAGGGATGTGGGGAGATTATTTAGGTAGATTATGGATGATCCAATCGGTTTGAGAGGTGTGAGTAATTGGTTATTTGTGGTGTATTTTTATAATAGGGAGGAGGGGCTCTTTAGAAATGTAGGAAAATATTATTTTATTATAATCTTATATTTTGTTTAAAGAAGCCAAAAACTCATTAAAGTTGAATATAAGATGACTAATATTCGAAATAAAATCTTCTAATAATAATTGGATAGGTTTGGGATACTAATTTAATCTTTATAGTCTTATTTCTTAAAATCATTTATTAATGATGTAAATAATACATAATTTTTGGGTCAAAAATAACATTATTTATATGATGTCTAAAAATTATAAATAAATCATGATTTATAAAATATTTTTATCTTTCAAATGAATATTTACAGTCTAATAGATAACTTATATAACCCCATGCAGTAATTTATTTACTAAAAGATAAATTTTTAAGTCATTTTTGTCATCACGTTAAATTAATTAATATAATGTGTCATTATCACTCCCAAGTGGCTCCATGGGGTCCAAAAATCGACACAAGGATTCCCATGGTCAGAAATGTATCACCCAATAGGATTATGATACATGTTACAATAATTTAATATTATTATAATAATATTTTGTTACCCATATTTACTAGATTTACCCTTTAACCATGGTAAATAAAATTTTTACTAGAGTAATTATTTATAATGTAAAAAAATAAAAGTTAACTATTTACACAATTTGGACGACCTGATTCAAAATATGGAATCCATTTTTTCAAATTCAAAAACACAGAAGTGGAATAAATTAATTTATAATTAATTGTCATTGTAAAAACAGAAATGGTATTTTTGAAATACTATTACTATAAAAGTATTGACACTTATTTATGTCTATTTTCAAAGTAAAATTACATCCAAGGACCCAAATTGATTAAATGGTAAAAAAAATAATATAATTAAACATTAAAAACAATAAAAAAGATAATCTAACATTATAAATAAATTATATTAAAATGATGTTTTGTATTAAAATACAGAATTTCTCAATAATCATTAAAAATGAGTTTTATCAGAAAAATACCAAAAATATACCCAAATTAAATTTTGATGTCCTGATTCTGACGAAAAATTTTATTTTGTCAGATATTACATATAATTGTTACCAAAACAAGTTTTAAATAGTTTTCTCAATTAAAAGGTGGTAAATTGACTTTTTAATGAATATTAAGGTATTTAAGTCGAAAATCAGATTCATTTTTATTTTACGCCTTTAAAATTTATTGGACAAAAGTAAAAACATATAAAAACATATTTAATCATAATATGGTTAGATTTTTCCATTCCCACCAATAAAATGGCTATGCATTAACTACCATTTAAAATTATAATATTATATTAATATTTTTCAGTATAACACAATGTTGTGTGCAACATGAGTTTTCAATGAAACATGTTGTTTCATATCAGGTATGCCATCAAACATAGAGTCCCCATTAATGTAAAATTAATATTTAATTCACAAATATAAAAAAATATAAAATATGTTTTATTCTTTATTTACCTAGGATGAAACATATAATTCATTCCTCATAAGAATCGTTCAAGCATAATCCTAAAAAATGTGTATTAAGAAACTAACATATAAAATATTAATACATACCCCAATTTGTAAACATAATAAAACCCCATATAGAGTAATATAGTGAATGATAATAAAATTATATATCTCTAGTGAAACATATTATAAAAACTATAGATTAATAATATGGAAATAATACAAAAAACATATCACCATTTTATCACGTGTATAAAAATTTTATTATGTAAATGATGAATTGAAATACAAAAATAGTGTAATTAGAAACATTTTTGAGTAAATTCTAATTTACGATATGAAAATAAACACTTTTAAGAAATTATTAAAAAATATTTTGAAGGATAATTTTAAATGAAAGTAAACTTTTAAAACACGTGAAATATAATTAAAAATATTTATTGGTAATTATAGAATAAGATTATAATCATGTCACACATGTTAAAACAATGATTCTATTCACATTTTTGATAAAATAAAAATAGTCCTAGTTTCGAAAATGATATGAATATTAAATTGAAAACACTATAGAAATAGATAAAAATGGGATAAATTTCACTGATAAATTATTTTTAAATGGTTAAATACATTTAGGAAAATGATTATAAAAAACAAAGATTTCGATGAAAAAGAGGGAAATTAAGTTGGATTTTTATAAAAAAACCATTTACCAATCATTTTAATTACTAAAGTGGGTAAAAATTGTACTATTACATAATATGTTTCCTTAATAACCATATAATAATAATAAATAATGAGTTTATGATTGAAATTTGAAATAATTCCCATGTGGTATATATAAAAAATAATCTCGAATAATGGTGAGATTGTGAAATAAACCCATACCACTTTCGTAAGTTGGAATCATAATTCACATGAATGAAAATACATAAAATGAAAAATTAAATAACATGAATTTAGATATATTCATGACATATCATATAAATTTGGGCATTATAGACACCAAAAAAGGAATAAGTGGTAAATATGGAAGTTTTCTCATAGAAGTAAAAGTGAGATGAGAAACACTTACCCTACATTTGATTTCCTTCATAGATGTTGAAAGATATTTTATAACAATTATCGGTATATTATGTATATATATAATAATTAAACATATTAATATATATATAAAACCATTTATGAACTTATAATAACATTTTTCCTACTGTTAGTATGAAAATATCATTATTTATTCGAGTGTTAATAGTATTATTTTCTCTTGCGTGTTTATCATGAATGTTTTGGTTATTGCACATAGGATATACTTACATCATCACCAGATTGATATTAATGATATAATTTTTTTTTAAAATTTTATATATCATTATAACTATTCCTCAAAATGTGACATATTAAATGAATCGAATTTATTTTAGGAGAACTTTGGTGTACGTATGCATGAGAAATGATAACATTCACTTAAAGGGAGAAAGGGTCAGGAATTTTGTTTTGTATTGATTTTATTGAATTGATATCATGTAATATATTACATATATATTAGTTAAATTTCAATCTATTATTCATTCCATGTTAATATTTGTAGGGAAATGACTCACATCCCTTCAAGATGAGGTGGTCCATAATTCACAAGAGAAAGAATATTCTTTCCCTCACAGGATAGAATGTCATAAGCTATTGGTGATATTATAACTAAAGAGAATTTTTTTCATACATATAACATATTTATGTTAAATATATCATAACATTCCACTATTAAATATGATTATGAAAAATGATATACGATGGTTCACGATGTAATAGTCTACATGGAAAATGATCTATAGTTTTGATTTCCATTTGGTGGAAGTATAGATGGATATAGGTTATTAAATTAAAATAAAAAAGTAATTATATTTTATATATTGTTTTAATTTCATTTTCATTGTTGGTATATAATTAAAAATGGAAAAAATTATGAAAATTTAAGAGCATCGTTCATATAATAACCTTCTTATAGGGAATCCCCTTTTTATATATCCTCTTAAGGATCATATGGTTTGAGTTTTGGGAAGACAAAAAGTTATAAAATGTGTTTACAGATTTTGGGGATAGATATATTCCGGTATTCTTTATACAATGGTAAATAGACCATCATGCAATTGACGGGTGTGATTTCTCATTTATATGTATGGAAATGGTACCTTCTTGGAAATTGCATGGAAATTCCCCAAAAGTGTCCACAATAATAATGTTATTCAAATGATGAAATATTCAAAATGAACCTATAATATAATGTCCAAATTATAAGGTTCAAATATTTAAATAATATTTTATTTTGATAAGTTGGTAGGATATTTATACCCTTACCTTATTAGTTTGGCCCTCGGTAAACCTATTTCTACCATAACCATGGCTCTTATAAATTTTAATTATTTTAAGTATTCATTGAGGTAAAAAATTAAGGTGAAACAATTAGATAATATTAATTACTATAATTAAATATATTTAAATAATTTTTATGAATATCATTCATAGTATTTTATAAATATAATTTAATGGTAATCATTTATATGAAACTAGAAAGAGGGTTTTGCAAGAGATATTTCCATATTTTTTAGTATTCATTAAAAAATAATATCTTATGAGAATTTATAGGAAATAAACAAATCATAATTTTAAAATTTTTGTTTAAAATTAAATTTTATATTTTCAACTAATTTTTATTAAAATAATTAAAATTATTTTCAAATTATTTGTACAAAGTGTGTTAAAAACGCCTTCTAGAAAAAAAATATTAGAAAACATATCTTTTTCATTACTATTATTCAAATTTAATTTCATATAAACTAATAACCAATGATATTATATTATACATTTTTAAACCATATTAATTTCATTATTTGTATACAACTATTCAATCACTCTAACTAAAATTTTAGGTTATACTAGTAGTTTATAAATTATAATATCTTAATAAAGTATTATGTTTCACTCAATCCTATTGTGGAGTGTCTTGAAAACTATCGGAGGAATTTAATTTTATTTGAAAAAAAATTAAAGTATTGGTAGGTTATATTTTCCAATAATATGGTTTTTAAATTTCATATAGTCTCTAAAATGTGATTTTGATCTTTCAAAACACTTTTCCATCACATTCAAACACATTAAATAAATTTAATCTCTGCAATTTAATTCCGATCTGAGTAATCAATGGTTTGAAATTTGAAAATAAATTTCAATATATCCCACATCATGATAAGGATTAATAAATCATCCTATTTATATGATATAAATATATGTACTATGTTCATCTAAAATTATCACATACTTAGGTTTTTATACAGGTTAACAGATGTAAGAACTTAAAATACAGTCATGTTAGAGAATAAAAACTCTAAAATATTAATATATAGGGGTATATATCGTTGATAGTAATAATTAGGGTAATCTATAGATAGTTAATGACTAAAATACCATAAATAATTGATAAGCTAAGATACCATTGATTCAATATTAATGAAATTAAAAGGAAATTTTTTTTTTCAAAAGCTCATTTTTTTAATGTTGAGAGATTCTATTTTCATTTGGAAAGATAAAAATAAAAATATATATATATATATATATATAATTGCATCCCATGTTTTTTCTTATATCAGTTCAAACTTTATCTCTTACTCAATGAAATAAATAGCGAATAATAATTTTTTATTCCAAAATAATGTTACCAATCACGATATTAATAAAAGAGTGAAAAGTAGTTTCTCATGTCTCTAGAAATTTTCCATAACCAAAATTGTTAGGATACATTATCCAATAATTTCCAATATAAAAATTATAAATTCAATATATATTCAAACATAATATAAATACAATATATTTATTTACAAATTCTTTGTTGATATTTTTTTAAGGAATGTCATAATAATAAAATTAGATTCCTCATAAAATATAAAAGAGTTCTTAATATCACATTAAAAATATATAGAAATCTTGACCACCATAAATCCATTTTGAAATCATGAATTCCTCCAAATACCAAATCTCTCATAAATGAATATATTTGATACATCAATACATGTGGTAAACTCTAGAGAAGATTACATAAAACATCAAAACTCAAAAAAAATTCCTTACAACCTCTATTTCCCATAAAAATCTAATCATTAACTCAATAACAGCAATATATTAGGGGTAATCCTCCCATAATCATATTTTTCATATGGTTAAACTTCTCACTGAATCACTTTTCTTGATTATCAATAAGATTAAAAATAGGATCTAAAACTCCCTTATGAAATAGTACAATAGTAAAATATTTATACATTTCATTATTCTTATAAATATAATATTATTGAAAAAAATCACATGACATAATTATTTAATTTAATCAAAAACATATTTTTCATTCCACTTAGTCTATAGTAATATTATAAGATTGATAATTCTCCCATGGCACCATTAGATGTATATTACCTTTATTATTTGATAATTCATCTGTATAGTTCCCTGTATCTTTATATTTGAGACATTGAAAATTGGGAATTTGTTTCTTTCCCTTGTAATCATGAGCTAAGTTTACTTTCTCTCCAAACATATTACAAATTACCATTCAATTTAGGCAATTACTAGGGTGTTTCTTTCCATAATTATCATATCTGGGAAACAATTTTTCCCAATTGTCCTCATATATTTTTTTATATACAATCCTATTCTTCTCTTTCTTCCCTAAGAATCTTTAATACTTATATATTTATTTATTTAACTTGATATATCATCATAATAAGTCATCCTATGATGATAATGTTTTGGAGAAAATTTCCCTTGGAATTTTTTTCTTAATCCCATTAATAAAATTATCATTAATACTAATAAGTCATCATGTAGGTCCCTCTTTAATGATACAGGTGATGATCAGGTCGATCATAATACTCGATTTTTAGATTTATTACCCCTAGAGAAATATGGCCACGAAACATGTCCATATATGGTATACATAAAGGGATAAACTCCTGGGAAACCTGACATAATCTCATCCATACTAAAATAATTATGATTTTCTTCTATAAATATCCTCAATGTCTACCATAGGGAAATGATCCCTCATATATGTTTCCCTAAATGTGGATTATAAGGTTTCTACTAAACTTTGTCTAATAATAACTATAGTAACCTTGACACTAGTTTCTTGAAACTAGTGTCTTGTTTATTAAATTTGAATAAGATTAAAAAAATCACAACCCAAAAAACCAAATAGTTTATCTTCCTTGGTAGTCTATATATATACCAGAAATTAACAATAAATTTTAATATATGAAATAAAAAAAAATTAGAACACAATTATCCCCCTTTGTACAGATCAATCATAAAACAGTTGCGTCTGTCATGGGAAAAATATAATATAATAAAGGGATAAGCCTAGATTCTCAGTAAGGGAAACTATGAAATGAAATATGTAAAAAAAGCATGGAATAATAAATATATAAAAAATAATAATTTAAAAATTCTATTCAATAAATAAAATTAACATAATTTGGTACTGATAAATGATGATAAAAAAGAAAATATAAATAACCACATTACATTGAGCCTTACCCATTGATAATCTATCTAATCGAATAATCCAATTGAATATCAATAAAGGAATTCATAATGATGGAACTAAAATATTTTGAAATATTAAAAATTCCATAATGGCCTCATTCCAGATTATATTAGCATCATATCATCCTGAAAATACATCTTACATAAATTGTTAAGTCCATATGTAAATAGACACTTTAATTTGTCTCATGAGACCTACTAAGGCATTGAGGAGACATGTAATTCTTAACACCACTAGTCCCAATAAATTTACAATGAATTCCTTATTTTAATGGGGTGGAACATAATCAAAATATATATTTGAAATTAAAAATTAATATATGAAATCTTAATGTGTACCATAAAATATATATAGTCATTATAAATCTAGTGTAATATAGTGAATGGTAAATATATTAACTTCCTAGTCTAAATTCTCATAAAACATCTAGATAAATAATAAGGATGGTATCAATAAAAGATACCCCCAACATATTATTATTACAATAAATGGATGATTTCATTTATGAATATAAATATAGTAAAATTGACAATACAAACATTTTTGTTGAACAATAATTTTCCACTAAAAAATAACCTTTTAAATAAAAATTTTCAAAAAAAATTGGAAATAATTTTCATTGAAGAAAAAAATTCAAAAATTCAAAAATAATCATTAATACATTGAATATACATTATGTTAGAAATTTATGTTAAAGATGTACATGTTCAAACAATAATTCTATCCAAATTTATGATAAAAGCATAATATGACTAGGTTATTAAATAGATATGAAGATTACAATAAAAAATTAAAAAATAGATAAAATTTGATATAATTTTAATAATAATTCCTTTTGTAATAATGAAATATATTTTCATAAAAAACTAGAAAACACAGATTTTGACCTAAAAAATGAGAAATAAAGTAGAAAATATTTTATATAAAATATTCAAAATTTTAGGTAATAATGAAATGTAAAATGTTAATATTACATCAAATAGTTCATTAATAACTAATCAAGAATAAAAAATATTTCTTTGAAGATATAATTATCAAATAATTCGTGAAACAGAGACCAAAAGAAAAACAATCTAAAATATTGATGAGGTTGTGAAATAAATATTACCACTTCGGTAACTCTGAGTCGTAACCTCTGTGAATTAAATAAAAAAACAAATCATTAAATTTTATGATTAAAAATAGATTAATTATATATCATACAAAAATGGGATTTTTTATACATGAATCAGTAGAATAAGTGGTTCTTATGGAGTATGACTCATATAAGTAATAGTTAGATGAGAAAGCCTTTACATGTGTCTGATTTCCTTCATATGTGTTTGAATATCTGTATAATTAATATATAATTATTATAAAAATATTAAAGATGAATACATATATATATATATATATATCATATAGTATATGAGCCCCTTATAACATTTTACCACTCTTATATAAATAATATTACATTACTATCATTTTTTGTTTCAATGTCTTTGTTTTCTCGTGTGTATTTTTTTATTAATGTTTAGGTTACTATACATATGATATAGTAACATCATATCTAGAATTATATTATTCTTATAAATATTTTTTTATATATGATTGTTCCTTATATAATTTCATGAAAATTAGACATAGAAAAGTAATCACATTGAATGAAGGATATGGTATGTCGTACTTATGTATGAGGGATGTTATCAATCTCATAATGGTTAACATGGTAATATAGTTCATTTTATATAAATTTTATAGAATTGATATGATGTCATATATATCAGATATATACATTAATAGTTTTTCCCTAAAATCTACTATGTAAATCATAAGATAGAAAATGAAACACATCGCTTCACAAGGCGGTTGTCCATTTTACATGGAATCGATGATATCATATCAGACATATGAATTCAAGTAAGAAGGTATATGTGATATAACAATTAAATAACTAAAATTTCATCACTAATAAAATTTTAATTTTTTTCATTATATACATCATTGAAATCAACTGACTGAAAATGAACTATGTCGGTCCACGAGGTGGTATTCCACATACATATGGTTGATAGTTTTGTTTTAAATATAATGTGTGTGGAGATGAATATTGATTATACCATTAACATAGTAAAATTATAGTATATTTGAGACACTTTTTTCAATACATTAGATATTTTAATACATAATTTAAGGTGTAAAATAAGAAATAAAGTGAACGAACTTTGTTGATATGATTACCTTCTCTTTGAGAAACCTTATTTTCATCACCTGATAATGAAACTAGTTCTAGTATTTTGGGATTAAAGTATTCAATTTAATTTTTATAAGGATATTGGGGATATAATTTGGGAGTTTTTTCTAGAAAAAAAATCGTTTGATGTTTAAATATGTTAGGGAAATGAGTTATCTTATATACGTAGAGAAATGGGATCCTCTTGGAAATTACTAGGAAATTTCCTAACAGAATAAAAAATGATCAACATATTCACAACAAAAATATTCAAAATTTACCTTTATAAAAAATGGGAAGGATATGGTATATATATGTACTCAAAAATATTTTGACATTTTTTCATTGAATTTTAAGACGTATCTTCTTAGTTTACAACTCACAATAAACACATTTTTATATTAACCATGATAATTTTTTTAATGTATTAACTATTAATAATATGAAAGTATTTGGTTGAATTTAGTAGATGATATAAATAATTACAATTCAAAATATATATTCCTTTTTTATAAACTACATTCACATGTATGGAAAATGTAATTTTAAAATTAATCATTCATACATAATGAAAAATATGGCTTCAAAAGAGAAAATTTTCAAAAATTTACAATGTTTTTATATCAAAAATCAATTTGAAAACAATTACAATGACCTAAATTGAGTTAATATATATATATTTGAAATAATTTTATATTAAATCATTATTATACTTAATTATCATCTCTAAATAAATTAGTGAAATTGGAATCCTTCAAATATAATTCAGTATCATTCACTACGTATCAAAGAAGTAATATTTTAAGAAAATTATCAAAAATACTCCTAAAGAAAATTTTACCCTCTGGATTAAATAAATGAAATATATTTTTTAAATTAAATTTTTTAAATTTTGTAAAATATTAATTTTAAATTATTTTCCCAAAGCACGCTTAGACCTTCTTTTATGAAAATATAATTTTTCAAAAAAACATTTATTTCCCTCAAAATGATTCTTTTTTCTAATAAATGGATATTCAATTAATTTATATTAAAATTTTGTAAACAATTAAATTATAGTAATTTCTATATTACTATTCATTCCCAATGAATTAACATCAAAGTTATAATGGTATTTTATAAATAAAAATATTTTCATAGTTTTTTATGTTTCATTCATACACAGTGTTGTGCATAATGAATCTACTTGAAGTAATTGAATTTATTAAAATAATATAAATTTAAAATTTATGGTGTGCCACTTTCTCTTCTAATATTGGGTTTTCTTATTATATACACTATTGATTGTAAAATTCTTTATTTAAAATCTTGGGGCGCTACATCTAATTTAATTCCCTTTATCATTTTATTTTTACTTATGAAAACACGCATTTTAGTCTTCATAATTTTTCACACGTGACTATAAATTAAATGTGTATTAATATAAATTTTTTACCAAATGGTTATAAATTTGAAATATAATTTATAAAATAATAAAACTATGTGTGGGGAATACAAATTTTAATACAATCACATGAAAACTAAAAAACCCCATTTACCCTTTACCAAGGTAAAAATATTTTTACCAAATTACATGTCAATTTTCTTATTATTTCAAGGTCTGTACTCCATTAATAGACTATGGATGATATTTTTAAAATTATACCATTAAATTTCCTAATGCGAGAATATTTTAAATATTAAATTATTTTATAAAATGAAACTTATTGTAAATTAACATTAATGTCTATTTTCATAGTATTCATTTAATTTTATATAAAGAAAAAAATTAATTAGAATATATAATTTTAAAACATGTATATAATATATAAATAATATAAAACAATCCCTAGACACATTAGTTAAATTAGTTAATATTACTTGAAAATATTT
Source organism: Viscum album (assembly GCA_963277665.1). Taxonomy (NCBI): domain Eukaryota; kingdom Viridiplantae; phylum Streptophyta; class Magnoliopsida; order Santalales; family Viscaceae; genus Viscum; species Viscum album. The sequence continues at coordinate 1,309,950,793 of OY728126.1, read as the reverse complement.
TTAGTATCATCTTTTATTTCTATTAAATATATTATTATTGTGTTGGTGTTACATTAGAATTTAGATAATTTATATAATTAATATATATATATATATACAAATAAATGTATAAAACTAAATTAATTTCATTATTCTTAATATTAATATCAATAATTTTTTACATTTTTTTCTACGTGAATATATATTTGAAATTTAGAAGCAAGATGATTATTTTTTCTATTTCTCTCTACTGAAATAATTATAGTGGTTACATTCAAGGAAAAGATTCAAAAATTAACATAAAAATATATACATATATTATAAAGATGTAATTATCTCCATAAAATGGGAATTATACTTGTTATATATTATTTTAACTATTATGATTTTTTTTTAACCCCCTATAATCCAATTTATAATTATAATCATGGTAAATATGTTTTAATATTTTTACAATTAATTTGAAGAAAAAATATGTTGACCTTATTATATAAAATAAATTATACGATGCTATAATATTTAATTGATTTTTGAAAATGTTATCCATAGATGTACCAAAATATAATTTAAAATTTAGCATATATATGTGTTGAAAAAAAATTACCAAAGAAACATTTTCCATAACAATAGAATGTTTTGATATCAAAATTCACTATGAACTTTTTCCCAATGATATATAATCTATTAATCGATATATAATTTATATAAATATAATTTTAAAACATTTTTAAATTATATATAACTTCTTAAATTCATTAATTGAAAATAATTTTTTTAATTGATATCATTAATTTTCTCCATTCACTGAAAAATTAATATTTATAAGATTTCTCAAAAATTAATTGTAAGAATATTTTGAAATTTTTATTCCAATAATCATTTTATTATTTCCAAATAGATTTTTTAATTTTTATACACTTAATTTCATTTTCTTATCATAAAAAACATTTTTGTGAATTTTTTTTTTCCAAAACATATATGAAAAAAATTATGTTATTTATACATTTATTTTATTTATCTAAAAAATTCTATATAATTTTAAACAAGCATTTTTTTACAATTCATATTTATTAATATAATTTTTAGGTTATAATTGTCACATTTAAATAATAATAATTATGTTATTTAATGATTTGTTAAATCATGGTTTTGTGTGTAACATGAGATATTACCAAACTACTATTTATTTTGAAAAAACTAATAAAATATTGGTGATTAATAATGAAAAGATTATATTATTGGGGATCACTATTGGATAAAGCATGATTAAGGGATAAATAACTCATTGTTTTAAAATATTCTTATCATTGAGGTAATAATGGGTCTCTTGATTTTAATAAAACATAGTTAGATTGTATTGATATCATTCAATGGATATATACATTTCATGAAAATTTTATATGATAAATTTTTAGAATTTTTATCCTTTTTTGATATTTTTATAAGATATACTCATTTTTTGACTTTATGAACTAGTAATTAATACATTTATGGGTTAAAGATAATATTTATTATTTATGAATATATTGTTTAATTGTGTTGTAATGTAATAGATATTTATATAATCATAGGAAAGTAAATATTTATTAATGTTGGGTTAGTGTATGTACATTCATAATTATATGATTATATATAAGATTTATATTTTTTTTGTAATTTTATGTAACATAATCTTGAATAAAATATTAATTTGCATGTTATAATAAATTTTTATTCTCAAATTAAAAATAAATTAACAACACCCTCAGATGTACTAATAAAGGAATAGTAATTAATATTTATAGTATTTTTTTTCCAAATGGGTATTATATAACACATTTTGTTAATAAATTAATTATTTATATATAATATAACGTGGTTTGTAGAATTCTCCACATATAACTCTAAACCTAAACAAAAGATCAATATATTTATTTATATACTCACATTTATTTATTTATAATCAATAAATAATATCCATTAAAATATTATGAATTAATTTGATTAACCTATTTAGGAAATATATATATATATATATATATAATAAAAGAAAATGCTACATTTCAATTTTTATGAAAATTAATTAGTTTTCATAAAATGAAAGATGATTCCATTTGATGACTAAAACATATTTTTCAAAAAATGAATTCATAATATATGCATTTATAAGTTAAAATATATCCATAATGGTGATAAATCATGTTTGACTTTTATAATCGATATATTAAATCAAAAAAATAATTATTACAGTTAATATTTAAAAAACTAAAAAATTAAAAAATTTCTTTATAAATTTTTGATTAAATTTTTTATATTATTAAAAAAAATGATTTTATAAATTAAATATCATTAATTATATAAAATATAATGGATATTTTATTTTATAACAACAATATTTTAATAATAAAACTTTTATTAATTTTCAAATATACTTTTTATTTAATGAAATATCGGAAGACCTATTTTTGTAAAAACAGTGAATTTAAAAAATAATATTTCATATAATTATAATCTAAAAATAAAAATTATTTTTATGTAATAAAATATTTATTTTAAAAATCAAAATAAAAATATTATAATATTATTTAAACTTATAAATATTTTCTCCATTATTTTAAGAACAAATTAAAGTGTTGAATTAATAAATAATATTTTAGCTCTTGTCCCAAAATAATTGTTCTAATAATAAAATAAATTTTTTCAAAAAAAAATAAAACATTCAATAATTTTTATAAATAGACTAAAATATATATGAAAAATCGTAATCGTTCTAAAACATATAATGTAGAATATTTTAGGAAATTAGTATCAAAATTTTATGAATAAATTACTTACATGTTCTCTGATTTTTTTTTAAACAAGTCTAATTGAATATATATATATATAGTAAAATAACTTCCAAATATTAAATCATATGGTGTAAATAAACAATATTATAAAATTTAATTTTTTTTATTCATATCAATCAATTTAGTTAAAATTTATTAAAATGTTAAAACATATTTTGTGTACAAGATAAAAAATAAAAGGGAAATCCTAAAAATTTTAGGATTTACAGAAAATGATCATATAATGAGAATATCAACACATAAACACTTAACCTAAATTTTTTAATTTTTTTTTCTATTTACATTTTAATATTATCATTTCATTATTGAAAATAGGATTCTTTCTTTTAAAACTACAATTCACTTTACTTTAAAAAGTGTAACAATTCCACCACTTCATGATGTACATATCCATCGAATTACTACCTAAATCAATTCAAAATTACACATACCTGAATAATATCATATATTAAAATGTTTTTTGTAATTATTATTTTGCACAATACCTTCATTTTAACGGAAAAGACCAAGAATATACAATTCCCTAACCTGGGTATTACAAACTACATAACATTTCATCCTGGTTATATTTATTGAAATCTGTTTTATACAAACTATTATAATGATATTAAAATAATTTATATAATATAATATTACTCTAATAAATGTATTATAATTATATATAAATTTATCCAATCTGTTAACAAAAACATAATTTTCATCCATTCTTTGCGTAAGGAAAATCACTTCCATTATTAATGAAGTTCATTTTTCATCCACTCCCATTGTTAATGATTCCGATGATATATTTAAATAGTTAATGTGATATTAATTTTATAATTATGGTGATACTATTTTAAAATTTTAAATATAATAATGATTTTATAGACAAATGATCATCATATTTCAATAATTAAAAACAATTGTGAAAAGAATAAACAATTTTAATCAAATTCTATAATATTTTTATACTAAATAATAATTCATCAAAATCCCTTATATTTTTGAAATTTCACTGCAAAAAATAGTAATTTATATCATTATGAATCTCATGTGTTGATATTTATTGTAAATCCCTACATAATCTACCATTAAGCATTTTTTTAATGTTTGGAATTGTTTATCCACCTATGGGAACAATACTATAAAACTTGTCTTTGATGACTATGGGAAAACAAAAAAATATATTATTAATATTTTATAATAACTTTCTATGTTTTTAATTTTAATAAAATGTATATATTTATTACTTTACATATTATTAAAATATCATTATTGGTTGTTAAAACTGCCAATATAAGCTAATGTCGATTTGACATTATGGAGCATAACTAAAACACAAATGGAATGTAAAAATATATTTATAGATTAATTCAATTTATATAATACATTACCATATAATATATGCTGACTATGGACATCATTAGAAGAATGAATATAAATCCTTTATGATAAAACTGTTATAAAAATTCAATCTTTAAATAAACTGCATGGTAAAATATACAAACTAACTAAATTTAATATATAATATTACAATAAATGAAGATTATAATGTAAATTTGAAATGTATAAGGTTCAATGATTAATTTTTTAATATATATGGGTTTTTTATATAGTATATTAATGGGAATTCATATATTTTAGGAATTAGATAAGGGTTTTCATCCCAAATTCCTCGCCCTGAAAAATATTTCTTATTACGAAAATAATTTTACTAATGTGGTGTATATAATAATTCTTGGATAGATTAAAATATAAAATTTATTTCATATATAGAATTTTATGTTCAATAGAATTCATTAAATATTTTTTTAGGTATTGATGATACTAATGTTTTAAGGGTTTTATAGGTCTCAATATTTATTCGTTGAGTCGTAATATATTTTTTCTTCCATATATTATTATCATTGTCTAATTTATAATGATGGATATTTTTTATCCTAATTTTTATATATCATTATAATTAATAATAAAATTAAAATCATTTATTCAATTCCTTATTTATTATGTTGTTTTATATTTTTTAGGATTCTAGTCATTATTCATTTATCGAGTTAAAATTATTCTGATGATATTTTTCGGTATAAATTTGTATAATATAACCATTAATTATATTATGTTGTATTATTTTTGAAAAAAATGAATATTTGAACATATATTTACATGGATTGAACAATATATTTCATTAAACCACTTATCTAAAAGAATTATCTATTATACACTTAAAGAATTCGGATAAAAAAATTACTCACAAAACTCATGTCTTCTTTAGCTAGTTGTAATGTGTTTTTTTAAGAGAGAAACTACTTAATACATAACATGTATTTATCATCTCCCCTAAATTTCTCATAAATAATACCATTTTTTCCTCTATATCGTTAATTATTTTCTTCCTAACCTAGAGAAATTCAAACACTACAAATGGATAATATCATATTTTGATTAAGTTTTAACATTAGTGATAACAATAGAATAACATAAGTGAGAAAAAGATTTTAATATAGGAATAATCAATATACCTAAAAAATCATGCTGAAAATTAAAAGATCATAAATTATGGAAAACATCATCAGATAACATACATAATGAATCAAAATGGTGATTCATTAAATATGATGAATTAGGGTATATAATAGTGATGGGAATAACAATAAAACTATGAAACATCATTCAAATACTAAATATAAATGAGAATATATAATATTTTGATCAAATATTCTTGTATCGCATTCAAAACTTTCTTTATGATATAATTATTCTGGCATCACATCCATATAAAAAAAGTTTCCAAAAATATTCTCCCATCTCATTCAGATAAATAAATATGTTAAAAAAGATTCCAAAATCACATTCACATAACGACTATTGAAAAAATCCAACCTATTATTATTTTAAAAATAAACATTTAATAAGCATCTTTCATATCAATAATGAAACATTTTATGTTCTCATGTGATATGTACCCATATCCATTTCATTTTAGGGTGAAATATGACACCTCCCATTAATATTCATAAAGATGTGTTCCTTGGGAAAAAATTATTTATTCTATCATAAATAACATATGAAAATTAAATAGATTTCATTAAACACATCATGAAGATAAACTGAAATTAAAATTTTTCCACATACCCTTAAAACTCATTGAAAATTCCAACAATAAAAATTACAAGATATACCCATAGAAAATAAATTGATGTCTTATAACTACTAGGCCCCACGGATATCACAAAAACTCCTCCTTTACCTGGTCAATTGGTCATGGCCCACTTATCCCCACCAATTTTCCCTTAAACATATGGTCCCCAACATAGGGCCCACATTGGTACCTTAAACAGATCCGTAATATAATAATTTTCATCACATTCCAATATATTTTCTTTTATGGTAATTTATCTCTAGATACAAAACCTAGGAAACTTCTAATGACATCACCATCCTTACCATTAATCTATGATAAGCATCTTAAAATGTGGACTTCTAAACTAGATATGATTATAAAAATATTGGTGAACCATGTTGACATTGGTAGTATACTTTATAATTTTATCCATTCCTATTTCCAAGGTATTACAATCACATAACCCCCCCCTAAATCATAGAACCACATCATCATTATAAACCATACAGTTTAACCTAAGTAGTTCAACCATGGTTCTCACTTGGTACCGCTTTGATACTAATGTAACAACTAATCCCATATGGTAGCACAAAACCCCAAACATACATAATCATCTGGTCCAAGTTCTCTATGTACCGCTAATTTGCTCATAGACATGTGGTCCCTAATTTGGATCCCACCCACCCACCCAAATGGATCATCAGACTAATGAATATCCCCACATGCCAACACAAGCTCTGTCATTATACCTTTTAATCACTAAAACATACCCAAGGAAGTGTTTCAAGATGTCACCCACCATGACCACTATTATAGGAACATTATTCTTATCTAGGAAGTAATAATTAGGTTGTCTCCCAAAGATAAATATTCACCTTTTTGACTTGGTTAGTAACATTTATCATATCTGACACTTCATATTTCATGGGTGTATATGTATAAGGTATTCATTTTAAAATATATGTAAATTAATTAAAATCAATATAATAAGAAAATATATAATTTAAAACATATCTATATTATTTATATGATTAATATAAATATTTTTTCCCTTCAATAGATATATTCTATATATTAGAACAACCTTTAATTAAAGGAATATATAATAGGGAATTCATAGGGGAAATTCATTGGAAGAAATATAAATCCATACACCGAAATGATATACAAATGAAAAGATAGAGATTAATTATTCCTTTGATATAGTAAATTAGTATTTAATCCATTCAAAAAAATTACTGATAATATCATTTGATAAATATCCTATATCGTGAATAATATTTATCTAGACACATAGCCAAAAAAATATTTTTAATTGTTTTATAAGAAAAAAATATTTTGAAATATGAAATTTCATTGATCTTTAAAAATAATTTTAAAAGAATAATATTACACAAATATGAGAAAATAATTTATTTTCGAAATAATGAAAGAATTATGAATGTGTTTCCTAAAAAATTATAAGGTAAACAGAAATAAATAATAACAATAAAACTTCTAATAGATTATTTTTCACCAAAAAACCCATATAAAAAAATAATGTGATTTTCCTTTAAAAATTAAAAATAATATCAAGGTAGGTGAAAATGAAATTTTATTGATATATTTAATATATACATGTTTCCCAATTTATTTGAGTTTTCCATTAAAATAATTCCATTTTAAATATTTTTTTCTTAAAAACACATTATATATAAAGGTCATTAAACCTCTAATTTAAAACATCGTAATTAGAATACAAAAATCGCCAATAGAATCTAGAGGAGAATAAAATTATGCAGGTTATAAAATTATATTCCACCAAAATTCCAAAAATTGTACATCATATTTCAGATTTGTCAATTTTAAAATATGGGGCAAAATAAAAACCATAGTGATTGTCTAGAATTCCAAAAAAACCCTTGAATGTGTGAGATTTGGAAAATACAAATAAAATATCTTTAATATAAGTTATTTATTGATAAAAAATGTCAATAAGGTATAATATATACTAAGAAAACAAAAAAAATGGTGCATAATTAAAAAACAAGTCTCAAAGAGATGATTTTAGGAGGAAATACACATACCTTGGTCTGGGTTCATTTTTCACATGCACAAAACATTTGGAATAATTATTTTATGTTTATTATTTACATAATAAAGTTATATATTCATATATATAACCATTTATACTCTCAATTATTAATCATTACATATATATATTTGTAATATTTCATGTAATTTCCTACATTAGTTGAATAAAATTTTAATGGATTATACTAGTTTCATTGAAAAGTATTTTTTATTTTTTATTTTACTAATATTTTTATTTAAAAAATAAGTATCATTATTAAAAGGTATCATTTATAATGATTTAATATATTTTTATTTCATTTCATCTTTATATTAGCCTTTATAATAGTAGAATATTGAAAGAATTTATTTTTTGTTAGTTTTATATAAGTATATAATAATCAAATTTTAGAATAACTCATGTATAAAAAAAAGTAATTTTATAAATATATAATAATCTTCTTAGTTATATTTCTTCAGATGGTTTATTTTATCGTGATTTTTTACCATTTATATTATTTAGAGGATTAAGAAACATATATTTTAAAAAAATTATTAAAACAAAAATATTATATTTATCTATTTAAACCCATTGTCAAAACTATCCATGTAAGGTGGTGATTAAATTCAAAATGAAAACGGAGCATTCTCGGGAGGTGGAAGTCTATACTTATTTAAGGATGATGATTTACATTTTTATAAGACACAAAAAATATGTAATATGTATTATCCCTTATGAATTTAAACTATTTAATAAATACCATAATTATATATTAACTTATGTATTTGAAATAGTAATTTATAGTGGTGATGGAAAAAATAAAAAAATTATCATGGTGGAAGTAGTCTACATAATGAAAAATTATCATTTTCATTTATATTAATAGAAAAGGGGAGGGTGTTAAATGGATGAAAAATAATTATAAAAAAATAATACTGTAATAATGATATATATTTATTTAAATAAAATTTTATCATAAAGGGGAGGTATATTAATGTAACACAATAAATTTAAAAATTACAAAGATAAATTATGAACTTGTACTTTATTTATTTTATTATTTCCTTTTTTATGAGACTAAACCATTGGGGATGATTCGTTTCCTAAATATGTAAACTAGTTTGGAGTATATATTTCTAGAGGAGTGGGATGGGTAGGTTTTTTCAAGAAATAATGAGTTTTTGGAGTTAGGGGATGTAAGGATTTGGGAGACCCTTTTATAAGATAAATGGGATGTAATTTTTTTAAATTCCCAAAACATTTTTGTGATACGATGTTACCCTTCTGCATTGTTTGAAAAAAAATGATAAATAATAGGGTGAATATATTTTAATTTCTATAAATGCCACAATCAGTCGTTCCCAAAAAATTTATAAATATGCATTGGGTCGCTTACTCTTAGAATACTTTTTTAATTATTTTATCTTTCACATTGTTAAATTGTTTTAACAAAGAATAAATTATCATTAAGGATAATAAATAAAACCGACTTTGTTATCAAATTTGGAACCAATAATTTTATAATTGATATATATTTTACTTTATTAAATCTATTAACATTATAGATATTAATTTTAATTACATAATATATATGTATAATATAATAAAATTTTCTAAAAAATAAAACATATGTTATAAAAGGAAAAATATGGGTTTGTAAATTACAACCAAAATTTATAAAAAATTTAACGTCACATAGGAAATAAATATTTGGTATTATAAAAAGTTTTAAATATTTTCCAATTCATATTAATATATAAATAATTCCATTAAATTCATGTTATTTGTGAAAATTATATTTAACATTATTCACCAATTAATCATTCTTCTAAGAGAATAAAAACAAATTATATTAAGGTCCCATTCAATTTTATCCCCAATGTGAACATATTTGTCTCAAATTAAATTAATTTATTAATAAATTATATATCAAATGAAAAAAATATATAATAATAAAAACTAAATTTATTGAAACAAGATTTTTTTAAACACCAAGGTGTTATGGTCATTCTTTTTATATAATTTTAAATCATTAATTGTTGATATATTAGTTTATAAATAAAAATAATACCCATTGTGATAAAAATTTATATATTATTATTTTTATTCATTAATTTTGAATATGATACACTTTGTTTAATGGTTCTTATTAAGTAACACTTAATAAAACATTTATAGAAGGGAATAATAATATATAATTTTTCAAAATAATTATTCTAATTTTTTTTACTAATGATTATATTATTAAATACATATTAATATGTCATGATTAATTTTAGTTAGTTTTTGTGTCAGTTCAGTGTTTTGTTTGAATCTAACAATAGTTTTGACGTATAGATTCCCAAATACTAACTTTTCTTATTCAACCCCATTAGATAAATTTTTCCTGTGATATTTTAATTATTACCCCTTGATAAAATGAGAAAGGGTAATATAATCATATTTATTATTATGTAAATAACTTTTAATGTGGCATCTTCCTAACTATATTAATCGATGTCATTATTCTTATATTTTACAAAACATAATTGATTTTTTATACACATATTTTATATTCTTTAGAGTATACATCTTCCAAAAATATTCGATATCAATAAAAATAATCCATATGAAAATAATATATTCCTTTGAAATTAATTATTATATTTATCTCATACTTTATAAAATAACAATGTAATAGAAATAATGAAAAATTGTGTTCAAAATATAAAAAAAATGAATTGTGAATTATAAATAAATCATAAGGATAAAATTCAATCAAACATATAAAAAATAAAACTAATATTAATTATATCAATGCAAATATTATATTAAATATAATATTTATTTATACCTCAACCATAGGTTCATTAATAGTTAGCCAAAAAATAAATCCCTATCTTAAAATAAATTTTCATTGTTATTGTTTCTGATTAATATATGATTAATAAACATTATAGATTAACTATTTATGAATAATACCTAGATTCATCACATAACCATCATAACATTTTGAATATTCTATAATAACATTGATAAATATCACTATCTAATGAAATAATCAATAATTTCCAAGAAATAATTTATATAATGGTATAAAGCATACTACCTTAGTTAATGCTTGGAAACACACTATTTCTATCAAAACAAGAATATTGTAAAATTAAGAACCATTTATATATGGTCTATCATTCAGTGATAAGACATATATTTCTCAAATTCGTCTTCATAATACTATTTCAATAAAATTATTACATAAAAAATATATAATATCCAAATTAATAAGAGTACATGAAAATAAAACGTAAGATATAATATTTTCAACTCTTAATTATACCTTAATTTGAAATTTTGATATTTTTATTTAATATATGTCATAATTGATTAATCAGATAACATTAAATGTACTAACTTGGTTATATTGAGTTGCATTCTAGAAAACCTTTTTACCTAATCCCAAAAAGTAAAATTTAAATAAATCCTTTTTAGTGTTTTATAAAGTGTATGTGATCAACTAATGAATATCCCTTAAAAGTGTTTACCGAGTGGTGTAATTTTGAATATTTTACATTCACTAGGAAACAATTGATATAATACCTAGAATTCCCTCTTTATGGTTATTTACCCAAGGTGAACCTTTTCTTGCACCTAATTCCTCTTTCCAGTATCTAGAAATGGATTGTTTTCTATGAAAATAACACAATATCTCCTTTAAAAACAATTTGTGATGTTTTCTATACCTAAAAATATACATTGTACTTACCCATGTGTTTTAAATAATGTTACAGTTTCTTAATAAAAAGAATATTTCCTCAAAAGTCCTAAGCTTTTATTAAAACCACTAAAATTACAGTCAACCATAACCTATCATCCTTTTATGACAACTCTATCTCCAAATTTATCCTCCATTGATGCAACCATAATATACAGTGCTGTCATGGCCCTGATATTATATTGATGATGAATTCCGACAACATTGACCATAATATTACATGACACAAATAATATATATAATTAAGACACATTTCAATGACCTTTTATGTTACTAATTTTTAAAAATTATGAAAAACATTAAATAAAAAAATCATCTATTGTAAAGACCAAAAACATTAAAATATTTTAATTTTATTGTTGAATTAATCCTGTTACTATATTTCATTATATTTAATACCAATTTAATCTTATGGTACACAAAACATTGATTTATCTTGTATTACATGTTAGGCCGAGTGATACCACCTTTAAAAGTCAGCCAAATATTAGAACTAAATTTTGATACTTTTAAAAATATTATTTTTGAAAAATAAACATCTTTCTATTAATTTTTAATTTTCAAATAAGCTTAGTGTTATTTTTTTTCCGAGTTGTTTTATTATTTTATGAATATTTAAAAATAAAACATTTTAGTTGAAAACATTATTTTTATTAAAATAATTTTTACTCAAAAATTATATTTTAATTTCTTTTTAAATTCACGAAAGATAAATTTTAAATATATTAAAAAAAATATTTCATGTGAATAATTTTTATAATTAATTTATATATAAAATATTAATTAACTTTTTGACATTATCATATGAGAAACTCTTTTTCATGCATCTCCCTTAAGATTAGCTTAAAATTTAATTTTTCCACTTCTGGGAATTTAAAATGGAAAATGGATATAAATTATTGAAATTAGTTTAGTATTTATTTTCTAAGGATATTAACATCAATTTTCACAAAAAAAATATCACTGAATATATTTAAAATTATTTTCTATGAAAAAGGTAAAAATTAGAAGACATATTGCTTACACTTTAATAATAAGGGGGAATTGACATATAAGCATGTTAAAAATATATTTGAATCCCATATTTCAACCATATGACCATTTTTTTATAATTTTATGAGTTAGTGGGATATTATTCCATGGAATTGACATATATAATATATTAAATAAGTAATAGGACAAATAAGGAACCCATATTGTGTTTAAAAAAATAAATATAATTAATATGTGGAAAAATGATATATCATTTATTTTACATACACTTTTGGAATATAAATGATTTATTTTTATCATTATAATTTTCCAATAAATTTTTGGGATGAATTAGTTACATAATATGCCTAATAAATGCCAACGTAGTGATTATTTAGTTAATAATTAAATAAAAAAAATTATACTAGATACATTAAAAGTGTAGAAAATTGATTGAATTATTGTTTTACATTTTTAGATGAGTAGTTAAGGTTTCATATCTATGAACATATACTATTTTCTTTCAATCAAATTCTTGATATTTTAAAATTTTATTATGTAAATAATGTCAAAATTGGAATTAATGATATTTTATAATAAAAGATATTTTATTAAAATGAATTTATTTTTTAAAATTTATATCATCATCAAATTGATTATAAAATTATAATAAATGTAAAATAATTTTTATTTATGGACCATTTGAACTTCTATAATGAAAATTTTGTAATTTAAATTGTGAACACATTATTAGACCTGTCCAAGTTGAAATGAGGTTTTTGCACGTTATATGCGCCACATTTTAAATTAATTTCCAAAACACATAATATATTTATTTTTAAATTATATATATTACCAAGAATTTAGTGAATATATATTTTATAATAAATCTAACATTAATTTAGTCTATTAAAAATATTACTTAGATAAGAAAACATATTACCTTAAAAAATGATAAATGTGGGGAAACATAGCATTTAAGGAAACCAATTATAAAAATGAACTCATTTTCATAGAGGTTTGGATTGACCATAAATTAAAAATAATTAAATATTTTTCAATATTTATGTCACACAAGGTAAGTGAGACCTCCCAGTAGATCTTACCTTTTTTTATTTAGTAGTATTACACTCCCCCTCCACTATAAAAAAGAATTCACTCACCCACTTCATCAAAAATCATCAAAAAATTTGGATAATCCAACGTCTTTTCAAATAATACCAAAACATTCATACCATCAACCTAGAGTCATTACATTTATAATACAAAATCCAAGGAATTTTATTCTTTAAAACTAAAAAAATTACCCAAAAAGATATAAAATTCATCAATTGTCACTATTCTTTTATTTCTTTTGTGAACCATTAAATTATTCTTATAAAATTATTATATAAATGAATAGGTGTCCTAAATATAATTATTTGTTTTTATTTTTTTTCATCCTAAACCTACACACACTTCTATCAAAATGGTAACAAATTTTTCAATCATGTGTACAGTGAACTATCGCCTCATGAAATTATGTCGTTTGTTTTTCATTTACCACCTCTTATGGACTATAATTAAAGTGTGAAAATATTTTAACATGATATTTATGATGTTTATATTTAATTAATAATTATTTAGTTTTTATTTAACACATACCTCATAATTTTTAATTTTTTTTAATTATGATAACATCGTTTATGGACACGTGGACTACTACCTCCTGAAAGTGAAGTGATACTTTCAAACAATACATAGAATGTATTCAGGATGGGATTAATTATTAATATGTGACATAAAATATATATTTTTTTTGTTAATTATATATTTATATTGTTGTAAATATAATATTGCATTTCTTTTATTTCTCTTTTCACCCACTAAAAAGTGATAATGCCATTCGAGGACATGTGTACTACCACCTCCTCGACGCGATGTGATTCCTATTAAATCAAATTAAGTACATATATATAATTATATATGATTAAATAAAATTATATTTATAATATAATTATAATTATATAATGATAATATTTTACTTTACTTTTTTCCGTAATAATCACTGAAAAATGGTAATCTTACTCATTCATACTTATGGACTACCATATTCATAATTGAAATATCGATTCATTTTTTATAAACATCTTTCATGATTAGTTTTAAAATTAAAATTTATGTATAAATTTGATATATATTTTAAGACTATTATTATGGATATGTTTATATAATGACCCCATTGACTATAGTAGACCTACAAATGTGATTTTAAACACCTAAAATAAATTTGGTCAAAACACCCGACGTATACTTAACTTTTTAAGTATTTGTATATAATATTTTAATAAGTTATTTTAAATTAATCATAAACATAAAAAAAAATCTTGAAATTAAATAATTAACATAATTTTATTATTCATAAAGATAAAGACACATGTGATATGTCAGAGTCAAGGTAAGTTATTCTTGTCCCACTTTTCTTCCATAAGGTATACAAAATTTTCACCAATTATTATTTTATATGGTTTATATTGAAAAAATTTAATATTTAATATATTTATTATATCATATTTTATGGTATTATTAAATTAAATTTTAATTATCTCATTCAAGTGGTATGATTTAAACATTTCAATGTGGTCAAATCTATGACTGAAATCTCACTTTATTTTTTGATTGTTAACTTTCTCTTGAAATAATCACATTTATGTAATCATTTTTCAATGAAAATTAAATTTTTTTTAATAAAAAAATATTTTTAATGCATACTATAATTTAATAAGCTATATATTTTGTTTACAAATGGTGTTCAGTTTGAGCTTTATATGATTTATTAGATAAATGAGGATACATTAATATCTTTTAGCCATTATGAATGTTGGATGAGGCACACTGTTTATGATATTAAATTATTTTTAAATATATAATGAATGTTTTGTGAATAAATTTTATTTTTGGGGAATGGTTAATTTAATCCCATCGATGCGTGAGCAGTCACATGTGAAGAAATCATTTTGATACCTATCCTTTATGTATGTTTCCATGTAGTTTTAAATTATCAAAATGATAAATCTTGAAACAAATCAGACAGGTTTTGACCAAAATATGTAAACTATATAATAGTTAGATCATTAAAATTACTTTATTAAGAATAGATATTTATAGTACAGACATACCAATATATTCATTCCATTATTATCATTATTCAATTTGCTTATTTGATTACTAAGATTATTTGTGGTCTGTTTTAGAATCAGGTGATTATTTAAATAGAATTTTTTGATCAGTTTTAATCCTTTCCATTTTGATTATTCATTATTAATTCATGAGATAAACCTTTATACATTACCCTTACTAGGAATGTTAGCGCACCCTTATTTTCGTTCCTTTCCCTTGGGAATAGAGATGAATTATTGGAATTATTTTCATGGATTAAAATATTTAACTTTGTTATGAAATATTTTCTATCCCCAATGTCAAATATATTTTACATATGTAATCTTGTTTTCCAAAATAGATAATCATTTTAGTATTTATGGATTTTGTTTCTTCTAATCATTCCAATGATAAAATATAAGGAATAAATTTTGAGATTCTAGGTACG
This sequence comes from Viscum album, assembly GCA_963277665.1. Classification (NCBI taxonomy): domain Eukaryota; kingdom Viridiplantae; phylum Streptophyta; class Magnoliopsida; order Santalales; family Viscaceae; genus Viscum; species Viscum album. Next base: position 1,309,934,524 of record OY728126.1, on the reverse strand, counting down.
GGGTCTTAAATTTGATATCATATGAATTTTAGTAGATATCTTGGAACCTAGATTTAGGATAAAATGATAATATAAATTAATAAAATAATATAAAATAAGGATAATAATGGAATATAATCCCAAAATAAAAAATTTTATGATAAATATATTTTCTATACATAAATACTTCATTTAATGTTATGACTTTCAGAAGTTTTTAGATTATACAAGAAAAGATTTAATTGATTCCTTTTCATCATTTATATTTGGATCCTATTAGAAAAAATTTGATCCTAAACTAGTGGAAATATCCATATAGTATAAAGGAAAATTTATTATACTATTAAGACAATAATTCAAAGGGAATTTGTCTCTTAAGCATTCTCATCATATGGGATAAAATATCATGTAATAATGTGATAAAGAATGAATTCTCTATTTATTATGGATTTAGAGGGAAGCATGAAAACTAGAGGATAGTTGGGAAAAATATAGATAAATATAAGAAGGGAAATAATTATTTTCACACAAGTAATAATTTTGGAAATAATCACCCCAGTACATTCTTAAAATGAATGGGGTTGTTTCCAAAGTATAAAGAGAAATTCCATGATGATTGTGATTTCATATATATGAAAATGTTTCTAATGTAAAATGAATCAACTACACAGATATCAGACACTACAAAAATCATTGTCTAATGGTTCAATAGAATATACCAAAAAAGTGTTTAATATATCATGGTAATGATTTTTTAAGATAATAGATGAATATAAATGATTAATATGCCAGTGTTTGTATATAAAAATTAAGTAATTTGAGTATTTTATTAGAAATGTATTGGTCAAGATAATTATTAAATATATATTTATTTTACTACAATACTATTTCATTAGGTATTTGAGAGAATATGTTTAATGGTACAATGAAAATTGATTCCTAAGAAAGTTTAATATTTTTAAAAACATGTGGTTGACAGACTGATAAACATTATTACATCCCTTCGAGCAACAATATTTGGATAAAGAGATGGTTGAAATTAAAAAATTAAATTGTATATTACTAACTACATTGGAACTGGTTGTAATGTTTTGGATCATAATACATGGAAGGGTAATAACGATAATAATTTATGAAATGTTTTATATTTAACATAGGACATAATATTAGGGGTTAATGTATAACTTCATGATATTATGAATCATTTTCTAAAAAATGTATTATAAATTGTCCATGGAACAATGGAATGATAATATTATGTTTATAAAACATAAATGTATCATATAAGTATATTTACATATACTCTTAGATAGTAAAATAATTTAACACTAGGGAAAAGGTAGTTGGCCAAAAAAAACATATTCTATTGATTTGTATGATATTAAATACATTTTTCACACCATGGGTTTATGGATTTTTTGTCAAAAATATTAGCATGATAATTTTTTCTATCACTCTCCATCAGAACAAGATATTCATACATTTCTTCAATTTCTATGTTTTTATTACTGTTTTCTAATTTAGAAGCCTATTTTTTGGAGACTATCCCATATCCCTTTCTTTATTTTTAGGAATTTGTGCTATTAACCATTTCTGTGATGTGGGTTTTTCAGAAAATTGTAATTTTCAATATCAAAACCTTGTTTATTGTTATCAAGATTAAACTGAGAGGATTCCATTTAAATAATGTGGGGGATTGTTACATCATAAGACATTAAATAAAATATTTTCGAATAAAATTAAATTTTCTCTATGGTTTTTATATGCAACGCCGTATTTGATTTACGCTACACACAACACTGAGTTATCTTGTGTTACACAGAAGACTATGTTTTAGACCTTTTAATGGAATACATGTTATAAAACTTAATTTTATACTTTTATAAATTTTATTTGTTAAAATAAATTTCATTTTTGATTTTAGAATTTCACAATTAGATTAGGGGGGATTTTATGTATTATTTTGTCAAAATTTATTTTTTATGAATAGTGAAAATACTGGAATTTATTTGAAAATATTATTCTCAGTAAAATTATTTTTATTATTATATTATATTATAAATTTGTTTTAAATAAAAAACATTTCATATATATATATATATATATTAATCCAATTTATGTCATTGGTGTAATATCCTAGGTAAATAAAGAATATGACATTTTCGTATTTATTAATATTTGTAAATTAAACATTAATTTTAATTTAAAGGGGATTATATGTTTAATAGATTCCTCAATATGGAATAGTAGGTTTCTCTGAAATCATATGTAGCACTCAATGTTTAGTTATACCCAAAAATAATATATTATTATTATTATTTTAAATTGTATTAAACACATAGCCTTTATATTGATGGTAATGAAAATATCTAACTAAAATATGATTATTTAATTATATATTATTATTAAATATATCTAAATTTATCCAATAAATATTAGATTCCTAAAATAAGAATGAATCTGATTTTAAGAATGAAATTCTCAAATATTCATTAAAAATCGATTTACAACCTTTTGATGGTAAACCCTTTTTAAATCTAGTTTTTATAAAATTTATATGTTCTATTTGAAAATTTAAAAATTTTCCCTAGAATAGGGACATAAAAATTTACTTTTGATGAAATTTTGGTATTATTCTAATAAAGATCATTTTTTACTGAATAGTGAAAAATACATCATTTTAAATCAAAACTACATGTTAATCGAATTTATTTATATAGTTTTATTATACATTCAATTATTTTTAAAGTGTAATTGGATTATATTTTTACTATTTATTATAATTTTGGTCATTGTAAATAATTTCACTTTTAAATTTTACATAAACACTTGTCAATCTTTTGGTAGTTTTTACATCTTAAAAAATGCTTTTAGGTTTTCACAACATGAATTAATTTTGAATTAATTTCTAAAACTTCTTTATTTTTATTTAGGAAAAATTTATTTCAAATTTGGAATCAGGAGTTTCAAATTGTTTAAATAATTACATTTTATTTCTAAAAAATTTGAATTGTAACTTTAGTAATTATTTTATTTTTTATGGTTAAATTTTAAATCTGGTAAATAAAGGTAATAAATAATATTATAATAACATTAAGCTCCCCTAATTCGTGTCCTAATACTATTTTATGATATATTTACAACTATGGGCATCGTTGGGTTAATTTTGGGTCCCCATGGATACACTTTGATGTGAAAATAACATTTTATAAAAATTAATTTAATGTAAAGAAACATATAACATAAACATGTCTTTTTATAGTAAAATAATTTTTTATGAGATAATATAAATTATATCTTCTACTATAAATAGTCCTTAGAAAGTTATAATTACTTCCTAAATCATGGTATTTTATTTATAATTTGTATACATCAAATAAATATATTTATGACACAATGATGACATAGTGATTACCTTATTAATGAATAATTTCAATAAATGGGATTATAAATATTAAAATAAATTTATTCTCAAACTCTTTTCGACATAAAAGAATTTTATGGATGGTTATGACATATTATATTTGAAATAATGGATTTTTTTTAAAATAATCAAGTTGATGGGGATTTTATTAAAAGTCATGATATGAATAGTAAAAAATGACATAAATGAGTTTTTAAACCATATGCAATTTTATTAAATTATATAATAGTCTTAAAAATTTAATATTAGTAAAAATTAATAATATATTGTTGAAAATGACTTTAGTTAACCAATTTAGGTTTTATAGACATTTTATTGTAAATATATTAACCATATATTATGAATATATAAGAAGACATGGTAAGATTCAAATTAGTTACCTTAGGGTTAACTCTAAAAGATAAGGCTAAATTTGTTACCTATACTTTTCTAAAACCTATTTTTTTATTGTTTTGTGACCTAAAAGAATATTATATTTGATAAAATGACTTTGGTGCCATTTGAAACCAAAAATCATTTTATCATAAAATAATACATCAATACCTTCATAAAGTACCTCTCCTCCTTATAAAAGTCCATCACTTATACCCATTTAATCACACCTCTCAAGCCCCTTGGCTCATCCAAACTCTAACTAAAAAAGCTAAAATCTTTTATATATTACTACAAGAATCATTATTTTTGTTAGAAGTTAATTTAATAAGGTGTTTCTTCTTAAATCAAAAGGTGTTACCCGATTTGATGTATTGTCTTCTCTCAAGATTCTTTAATTTATTTTCTATTTTCCAACCACCTAAACTCTATATATTAAACTATTTTACAAAAAACAGTATCTTAAATATACTATAATGTTTTTATTCCATGTATTCTACCTATACTCACACACACATCCATCTAATGGATTTAGAACATATTGTTTCTGTGTATGGCGAACTACAGCCTCACGAAACGATGATTGTTTTAATTTACCCTACCACTTATAATGGTGGAAATTATGATGTGAATATGTTTATATATGATATATATTATATTATTATTGTCTTTATGATTCTATTTTTTATTTAAATCATTGCTTTCTACTTTCCATAATGTGTAAATACGATAATTTCATTTGAGGAAGTACGGACTACCGTCCCATCAAAGTGATATGACTCATTCATGCCATGCATAGAACATATGAATGATGGTGGTAATGAACCTATATAATATATATATAATATTATATTATTTAGTAATTATAATATAAATGTGTATCATTTATTTTTCATTCCTTTAAATATGAAAAATAAATGAATGTTGTGTTCATGTGTACGCACGACTTACCGTCTCTAGGAACGGGGCATTTCATTTATTATCTCAAAATGCTATGTACTATTATTAATACTTATATATAATAAAAATATATGATATTTAAATCATGAATATCATTCTGGAGATTATGTACTTTCGATGACATGGTCAATTTTAAATTATAACAAGTTCATTTTTTACTCAAGTACCGAATATCGACAAAATGACTAGTATTAACTTAAATAATTATGTAATATTTATAATTTAGTAATAAGTCATGTTAAAGGAATAAAAAACAAGATAAAGGTTCTAAAAAATGTATAAATTAACTTATTTTTATTATTTATGAAGAAAAAATGAACATACGCATTGAGTCCGAGGCAAGGTAAGTGACTTCATATAAATATCCTTTCATTGAGGAATATATTGATAATATACACCTCCTTATTTTATACACTGTATAATAAAACACTTTAAATTTTACGTTAATTAAATGGGGAAATTTTTTCTACAATGTGTTCTACAAAACAACAAAAAGGGGTTTTTTAACATATACTGCGACAACGACCGTTCCACAGTCGAGAGCGTTATTTGATATTTTTATTCCATAAAAATCATATTGCTTTTAAAAGGAAAATAAATACCATATACCTTTTTACATATTTTGGTATTGAAAATTGTTTTTTACATGGATTTATTATTCCAATATCTTGAAATTATTTCTTTCGATTGCAAATGAATTAATTTTTTTAGTGAAATTTTGATGTTTGAAATATTTTATATGTTATGATTATATAATGGTACATAGATATTTGATGGTTGGTTATGTGATAAACCAGTGACAGGTGGTTAGAAGATAAACCAAATGATTGTTGGTTCTATGGTAAACCACGAATGGGTGGTTATATAATATCCTCCAATGCATTGGGTATGGAATTCAACTGTATGGTTATTTCATTTAGTGATATGTGTGAAAGCCAACTGTATGTTTATTCCATTTAAGTATGTTTATGTCCCAAGTAGACTTTATATGTTATATGTTTCTTTTAATGGATTTTATGGTAATATTATAGTTATAAAATGGGAATGTAAGGAACTTATATTCATTGAAGTAAATTTACTACTTCTTAAATTTGAAAGGTATTACTTTATGATAAATTATTCATGGTTTTCATGTTATCCCAAGACTAACATTTTTATTTCTTTATTTATCCCTTACTGATATTTTTATGCTCATACCATGTTTTGAAATGTTTTTCACATGAAATAAAGAATAATAGATTCATGATTGGGATCAGGGAAAAGTTATTAGGTTAAAACATGAAATGATGTCATGTTACTTTTTAAAGATTTTTTATTTTATTAAAAAAATGGGTAATTAGTGGAAGTGTCTACTTGTTATATTCATGATATTATGTATACGTTATGACCTAATTCTCTAAAGCTTTAAACATGAAAAAAATCCTAGAAGTGAATTAAAGTAAAATTATTGAAATATCTCATGATAAAGTAATGTTTAAGGATGCGATTTTATAATGGGAATAATTTTTATTATGATTAATATATGTAATCTTGATGAACTATTGAACATTTTCACATTAAAAATCCACTTTCTCACAACATCTACAAGATTAGTATAAAAATCAATTTAGCCACATATATGAGTTGAATTTTTAAAAATGGATATAAATAGTTTTAAAAATATAATATTTATTTTTAAATGGGATAAACATAATTATTTAACAAAATTATTTGTAAATTTATTTAAGATTAATTACAATGATCACAGTAGAATATAATTTTATTTAGTGGTTAACCATTAATCACAAGGTAAAATGATATAAAAATTATCCAACATCCCTTTTCTTGTAATAAATAAAATATATCCACTATTTTAATGAATTTCATGAGTTATTGGGATAATATTCCATGATTGTGGACTATATGATAAATTACAAAATGAAAATTGGAACAATTCATAATATTTACATTTATGAAGCCTTGAGATATGGAAAAACAATATATTTTCTTTTATAAATATCTTTTTGAAAGATAAATGAGTTTTTTATGATGATTATTTATTATTATTTTTTTAGATATGAAATAGTTACTTATAATGATTAATAAACACCATCATTGTGATTATTTAGTTAATAATTACAGAAAATAAATGATACTAAAAAAATAAAACGTGAGGAAAATTGAATGAATTATTTTGTTAACATACTTTTATAGATTAATTGGTCATTTAATATATAATTAAACATAATATATAAAAAATGCATCATTTAAAGATATTTTTTATTTCAAATTGATTAAATAATTTCAGAATTGAAATTAATGTTATTTTATAATAAATGATATTTTATTAATATAACTAATATTTATAAAAATAATATATTCATCAAATTGATTTTTAATTGTTAATTAATATAAAATTCGATGTAAATATTTACCAATTGCTGTTATATAATAAAATATTGACCCATTAATAGTTAAAACATTATTAGCACAGTTCTGGTTAAAGAATGTTTTTATGCGTCATATGCTCTATTGTTAACATTAATTTCCATCACACGAGGTATTTATATTTTTTAAATTATATATATTATTCAAAATTCATTTGGCTTATATTTCATAACAAATATCCAATTAATTTATTATTTATGGTTTAAATTTTTAGGTTTTAAAAATAGTTTCCTTAATAAGAACCCAAATGACAAATATAGGGAATCGTTGATATTAAGGAGAAAATTTAAAAACAAAATTAGTTCTTCATGTGTGTTAGAAGTTTTTATAAAACATAAATTCACCTTACTACATTATTTATCAATTAATGAGGCACATTTGGTATGGGAGACCTCCTAATACTATTTTCCATTTAACATTTATAATAATGACACTCCCCCTCAATTATAAAATGACATCATCACACTAGACAAGACACCACAAATAATCAAAAAACTACATTAATAATCTCCCAATATTCATATCATAATATTAGTAATATCAATTTTGGTTTAATGAACTCTATGTATGTCCATTGGTTTAAATAAAAATGAGCTTCTCGAAAAGAGGTTACTATGTTCAACAATCACTTTTGATTTATTTATTTCTAAGACCATTAAATTAATCTTATTCCAATATTATATAATAATATAAGTATCCTCTGAATAATATTATGTTTTTAGTTTTATGGTAAAAACTACACCAACGAACACTTCCACCAAATGACAGACAAATTTACAGTTTGTGTGAAAGGCAGAATACCACCTCACATAATTTTGTCATTAATTTTTCATTAAACACCTCTTAGGGTTGGTAATTATGATTGAAAAAAATTTCTATATGATATGTAAGATATTTATGTTTTATAAAAACATTTTTAATTTTTACATATAACATACCACTATGGTTTCAATTTTTTGTATATACAATAACATCGTTTATAGATCTCTGGACTACCGCCTCCTCAAAGCAATATGATATGTTCACGCATTAAATAAAAAATATTAATTATGTGTTTAATGAAAAATATGTGTCATAAAATATTTATATATAATATTAATGACATAATTACTTTTATGGAAATGTAATATATCATTTTCTTTATTACCCTTTTCATATGCTAAAAAACTGATAATATCGTTTGAGAATGTGCAGACTACCGCTACCTAGATGCAATGTGATTATTTTTACATAACAATAATTATATATATATATATATGAATATTTATGATGGAATGAAATTTTATTGATGATATAAAGATCATTTAGGATATATAAAATTTTTCATACTTCTTTCCATAGTGATAATTGATAAATTGGAACATTACTCAAGCGTATGTATGACCTACCACCTCTATGATCATAATATTAATTCATCTATCAAAAACATATCTCATGAAAAATTTTAAAATCAAAATTTAATCATAATTATGATAATTATTTAATTATTATTATTTTTTATATGTCTAAATAATGACCCCTTTTATTATAGTATACCTACAAAATTCATTTTTAACACATGAACTCAATTTGGTCAAAGCACCCTACGTAAAATTATTTTTGTAGGTAGTTGTATAATACACTTTGATTATTAATGTAAATGTAAAAACAAAAATGGATACCAAATAAAGAAAATATTTATAATCTTTTATCATTCCCAAAAATATAGACACATTTGACAATACAAACTCAAGGTAAGGGATTCTTGGCTCACTTGTTCTACTATGAAGCATACACCATTTTCACCACTTATTCTTTTTTGTTGGGTATATTATAACCCTTTTTTAGTATAACTATTAACTAAAACTTATTGGTATTCAAAATTTATATTTTTAAAAACAACCAAGGGTTTTGATTTTAAAATTTTATAGTTCTAAAAGTAATATTTGAAATCACAGTACATTAAGTGATTGTTAAATGTTTCTTAAAAAAATAACTTTCATCATATCCTATTTCATCCAAAATTCTATTTTATTAAAACCCAGTGTTCTTTTCTGATTGATATAATTAATTACTAAACCAAAAAACATTTTTATATTGCTTTTAACTTTTAATATAATCTGATTTATTGAGGAAATTTTGATAAATCTATTTCCATTAGTCAATATAGGTATTTGATCAGGCACATTGCTCAGGATTTAATTGATTTTTCAATATATGAGGGATATTTTAGAAATAAATTATATTGAATGGGAACTGATTAATTAAAGCCCCTTGATTACTTCAGAGACTCATGGGATGATATGAGTTGGTGAAAAAACCTTCACATTTTTTTAAGCAGTTTTAAATTTCCATGAGGATAGATCTTGACACAAATCAAATGGGTTTCTACCCAAAAATAAAAAATGTATTCAAGATATATTTTAATTATAACTATCTTGGGGATATATATTGATCATGAATACGTCCAAAATTATTCACCCCATCATTATTAGTATTCAATGTGATTATTGGACTAGTTATAATATCCATGATCAAAAATTGAGCTCATTTTATTATTGATATATAATTTATAGGTCATAATTTATTTATTCCATATTTATTTTTAAATTTTAATTGATTATAGCTTCCACTATACATTAACCAAACTATGTTGCTGATAACACCCTTATTTTGTTTCCTTTCCCCATTTTATACAGATGAATTCTTGGAATGAGTTTCATAGATAATGTGATTTTACATTCAGTATGAAATATTATATATTACCAATATAAAATGTGTTTCATGTATATTATATTGTTTTATAAAACTGATAACTTTTCATATGTTTATTATTTTATTATTTTTAATAGTTAAAAATAAATAGATTAAGACACCAAATCAGGGACTCTGGGATGAGGAATTATATTTATTTATTTACTAATTTACATTTATAATTGAACTATAAGAGAAATTACAATAATTTTTAACATGTATTCAACTTCTTCAAAAAATATTTCCCATAATATACCTTTTTAGAAACATAATAATTATTTATTCTCTTCATATCATGATGACATGTAATTGAAAAAAATGGCAAGATAATTTTCAGAGTAATTGTAAACAAAAGTGGAAATAATCAATGATAATAAGTGAGAACAAAATAATCTTATCTTTACAGTCAATTTAAACTAGAAAATCATACATAGAAAGTATTTGGACGCATGTTATGGAATAAATATTAGAATTTATTATAAAAGGAATCAAAATTGTGATATAATATAAATGTTTCATGATACCGTAACATATTCATGATAATAAGCATAAAAATATGAAACATCCTCAAAATATGAAAAAAAAAATAAGAATAGTCATATAAAAACTTTTCCAACATCAAATTCCATTAAAAATATGTGCATAATTTTTACGGTATAATATTTACAAAAAAATTGTGATCAACGGTTCTAATATCCCATTCACACATTAAACATCTATTTTTTCCAACAACACATTTACACAAAAACATGTGATCAAATAGTCCCACATATCATTCCAAAAATTCAAAAATAATTCCACTTCCCACGAAAATAAATTTATTCATCTTATGCAATACAAAAACATAAACAATTCAATTGATACTATTATATAACCCCACATTTCAGTAAACATACATAAAAGATCCATCTAAAAACAATTATTTATCATTAAATAAGAAACACAAGAAAATAAAATGGGGTTCATTCTATAAATCATAAAAAATCCATCGAATGAAAATGGGTCTCACATCCTTTTCAGAAATCATTCAAAATTACATAAATATACTTAACATGATAATCCCAAGGTAAAAAATAATATCAAATGACATTATATTTCTAAAAAATATTGTTCAATAATAAAATAAATTATAATTTTAAATACACCATATATATAATTGGTATATGTTAAGGGAAGTAATTTAAATCAATCAATGTATGTATTCTATAAAATTGACCACCCATAAATCCCTGAAATAAATAATATGATATTCATCTAGGAAACAAATTGGATAAAAGATTATATTTAAACAAAAAAAATGATTCAGAAATAAAAATGTTGTAATGTATCATTCCTTTGATAGAGTATATCAATTATACTAAAAATAATTAATAGAATTTATATATTACATTATTTTTTAAATAAATATTTAATATAATGAGGAGAAATATATCTTGTTTTAGAAAGCATGAAATCATATAGAGTAATTTTCAAATGGAACAATAAGTATAAGGGAAATATATATTCACATGAAACATAAAAAGAGATTATTAAAGGATTAAAAAGAACCTAGGAAAAATTGTCTATGTTATTTTAAATAATTCATTTTCAAAGGAACTAATGGTTTTTTAAAATAATATTTTTTAATTTTTCAAATAGATATACTGTTTCCCTAAAATTTATTTGGAATTTTCTATAAATATAATTACCTTAATTAAAATACTTGTTTAAGTACCATATCACATTATAAGATTATAAAACATTTGTTTTAAAATAATGTAAATATAATAATAATATCACCAAGAATAACCAAAATATAATTAAATTATGGTGATAGTATAATTAATGTATATATAAATTCCTTTTCTATCATATTTTTTAAGATAGTATTTTAAAATTCTATTCCCAATAGAAGCCTTATGATTTGAGTGACATACAATTTAAACCCCTTAAATGAGAGAGATCCATAAATTTAACAAAAAGCATAATTAATGGATGATATTTCACGTCAGAATATCTCAATTAGATTGAATATACACTAATGAAAAGAAAATAATGTTCATAATAAAAAACACAACTCAACGAGATTACTCAATGATGAAAAAATTTACCTTAGATGAGATTCACTCTACACTGGCACCACACATCCTTCATAATTAAATTATATAGTTTAACAACATAACTAAGAAAAATTTTATAATTATAGGCATTTATAAACACTATTAATAATTATTCAATTAAAAAAATATATATATCATATTGTTTTTTCCTATTTTACCACATTTGGTTAATATAGTTACATTTGGTTAAAATTATTTCATAGGAGTAGTGTCAGTATTTGATTTTCTCCAAAACATCATATTTTCCTAATATTTAATGTCTTTAAATTTCATTTCATTAGTGCATTAATATTTATCCTAAAATATGAAATCAAAAACATGATTTTTGTTTTTATTTAAAACCTATGAGGGGTGTTTCAATAATTAATGTGTTTGATACTGATATATCCTTTATAGATCCAAAAAAATAATTTTTTTATTTATATCATAATATACTATAAATTTATTGTCTCAAAATCATCCATGATATAATTTAATATCATTGTTCTAGTGCGTGTTAAAGCATACCTAGAAAATATACATAACAATATTAATAGAGGATTTTATGGTGATTAAGTTACAATATCATTATACCAATAAAGTAAAAAAATAGTTTTTAATACTTTTTTTCATATGAGTTTGGAAATTAATGGAAAATAATTAATGAATATGACATAATTTCATAGTATGAAGGATTTAATTTCCTATTAGTTTATTTATTTTATAAGACTAATTTTATAGTGATCATTTACCATTTATGTCATAAAAGGGTTAATAAATTTTTTTACAATAACATTCTTCATATTAAAAATAATATTTATCATTTTAAACCCATTCTTATGACCACTTATATTTGAAGGTGATGAAATAAAAAATGTAAATTGATCAATAAATGGAAGATATATTTCATGGGTATGCATAGAGGATGATTTTATATAACATTGGATGGGGAAAATAAGAAATATGGGTTTTCATTAATAATTTAAGGTTTTTCTTATATTTATAAATTATATATAACATTTAATATTATATTCATCCTTTTATGGTGGTGAAGGAGAACAAAACATGTTACATCATGGATGTGATTGACCTCCGAACAAACAATTGAAGTTATCATTTTTTGTTAAGAAAAATGTGAGCATGGATAAAAGTTATACAACTATTATAAAAACATACTAGTATAATAATTACAAAGATGTTATCATTATAATATGTAAAAAATAAATTAAATGAATAATAAAGGAAGACAATAAAAAAGAAAAAATAAAGAGAAGTTAGGAACACATACATTACATCTTGAATTATTTTTTTTATGAAGGTCGTAAATCAATTAAAAGATAGTATTTTTAAATAAAAGATATCTACATAATTTTTATAGTATTGTGTAGGGTCTTTTTTTGGAAATCTATTTTTGACATAAGGGTGATTTATATTGCAGGGAAGTGACGAAAGGGGATCCCCTTTTAATGAGAAAAAGAATTTTTTTTTTCATAAATATAGAAAACATTTTTGTAAAGCCAAGTCATTGTAAATTAAAGTATATAAAAATTGATTATTAATTGAGAGAAAATGTTATAAGTTTATTATTTTCGTAAAAAATCATTCTCACACATTTTATTCACTTTTTTGAGTCTATTGGTGTTATATTTTTACTTTTTTACTTTTAACTTTTACCATGGTTACTACTTTTTACCAACAGTAAATTATACATTATACCCAAAAATAAAACGGACATTATTAAATAATTTAGTCCTAAGAACACTAAATTTATAATCCATTTAATTTTATTTGATATCCAAAACTGATTAAATCTATTTTTAATAAAAAATTTGTACTATATTAAAAACAACTTTTTGAACCAGATAAATTAAAATATATTATTTAAAATATGGTTTTTAAATTGAAATGATCATTTTTGAAATTATAATGTATTTTTATAAAAAATTTAGGGTATTATAAAAAGTTTTCCTCAATTTAAAATTCCTAATTTTATAATAAAAAAGTAATGAAAATATTTTTTTATAAAAAACAGTCTTACACATTATCCACTTAAAATTATATATTTCTAAAAAACACCCCAAAATACTATTAATAAAATATTAATATGTTTAAACCAAATACAATGTTAATTTTTTCAAATTAAAATGTTAATTTTTCTAAATAATATTTTAGATAAAAATAAAATATATCAAGGAATCGTATTATTTAAAAAAATTAATGTTATATTCATTGTAATTTTGTTCATTTATATTTCAAAATAATTAGATATTGATATCTCAATTTATATTTATTAATATTAAATGTATTGAAAAAATATAACTATTATAATTTTGATTAATTATGGTATAAGTAAAATCCCTTTTTTAGTTTTTTGAATATAATTCTATTCAAAATTGTAATCACAGTGAACAATAATATATAAATTTTTATTGTTTCACAACCTTTTATCTAGATAATATTTTATTATTCCTATATATTTAAATTTTCATTGTCCATTTTTCTTGGGTGTTGTGTTAGATTGATGTTTTGGGTCATAAAATAAATAATATAAATCTAATGGATCCAAAATATCAGGGAATTATATTATCTGATTGTTTTGTAAGGATATAAATTCCAACCACAAATAACTATTAAAGAATAGACCTAACTTCCTGGGATATAAACCCATGAATAATTATTAGTAATTTAAATAACCTTCATAGAGTAATATTGTTTTATCATTGATTTTTTTTCATTCAGTAGATCATACTAATTAACATTTTTTGGGGGTTTAAAATCCTTTTTAAAAAATTTATTTAATAAATCACTAGTTTTACTACACATTTCATAAAATTATTTTTAAAAGAAGACACATTAAAATGATTTGAATGTTTTTTATTTTCATAAACATGTGTCCTATCTTCCTATCCATATTAATTTTGGGAAACCATTATTTTATTTTCAAAAATCCATTATTGAATATAAAATTTAAATGTCAATTATTATAAAACTATTAGATTTATTCGATTTAAAATTACATTCAAATGTGGGACCTGTCACTGTCTCACATGAAAATATTAAAAAAAATCTACAAAATATATAATATTTCAAATTATATTTAAATAATCATGTTTATATGGATTTACCCTCAGGGGGTTTAGGTTTTATGATTGACTTGAAAATATATATTTTTATTCTGGAAGTTTTAACTAATCATATAATAAAATCAATTCATGATCACTTCATGTGTAATACTATTTGATTAATTATTTTTAAAGAATTTTTTCAGTTATGTCCATATCATTATATATTTAAATTTTTACACAGGGGATATGTTTTTTCAACCTATCCACCTTATTTCTTTATATTTCTAATGAAATGAACATTTTATTAAAAGAATGATCCACCTCTTCCTTTTTTATGTAAAAAATATACATTCATTTTCTTAATGGATTGTGATCATGTTATCTATTTTATTAACATTGGTAAAAGTATTATAATTCCTTATATTTAGATTTACATTAATATTATTATCATCATGTTGACTATGCATTTTTTATCCTTCAACCATCTTTCTCCATCTATATTCTGATCATGTTGTATCTTTTGTTAAAGCTGGTTAATGAATCGGTGTTTATTTTGTTCTTATTTGAAAATGAATGATTATTAGAAAATATGATCATGATTTTATTTTATATATTAAAATATTATCAAGTCATTGAATATAAACAATAATTATTTTGGGGATGACATTATATAACCCCTCAATGCATCGATAGATTTAATGTGACCAACATGTTTTTTATATTAGTGAATGCATGTCTAGAACAATATATATTACTAAGGTTTAGATCATGATGTATAATATGATGGTATCTTTTCTTATGGTATAATATTAGCTACCTGAAATTACACATTTCAACTTTAAGGAACTAATTATTGGTAACCATGAAAAATATTAAAATTTTCTTTTTATTTACAATAAATTTTATATACTATGAAATTATTGTTTATTATTAAATATTTTGAATATATATATGTATATCAAATTTTTAATTCATCAGGCCTCTTTTTTATAAATTTTCTTATGATGATTTTTATCTCATCAATTCTTATGTTTCTATTCCTTAGGTTATATTTAAAATTTTTACAAATGCTATTTTATAAGGATTACACATGTGGAAAATATTTTGGGAGATGATAAAGACACTATATGAATTGATTAGTTTTTTAAATGATTGTTAAAAGTCACCATTAGTTGAAAAAGACATGGTATATATTATTTTATTATTATCATTAATTTTCTAAATCTCAAAAATATTTTCTTATTAATATTTTATTAAAATATTTCATTCATTTGTATTATTGTAGAAGTTTTAAGTCCATGAATATGTAGTCTGTATCAATTACAATATGTAATGTTTTTTATAAGGGAACCATATCAATGTGTGTAGGTATGGGGCCTCACATACCTATATTTTCATGGATGGGTTGGTCTGATTTATGTGACCTCTCTGAGTAAATAGGGATGGTTTGGGGTTCACAAATATTTCATGATCATTGGGATAAGGAGAGGGTAATGTTTTGTATATAGTTGTGAGTTTTTGAAAAAAAAATTAATTCAAACAATGAGACAATGAATACGGGGATATATTTTATAGTGTCATGGTTGGAACTTGATGATGTATAATATTATATGTTTATTTATGTATTTATGTTATTTTATAAGATAAAATTTTTTATGATTACTAAAATTGTTCTATAGACACTTGTTTATTAATTACAAAGTTTATAATCAAACGCTTATTTATTATCTCAATGTGTATAAAAACATTATGGATTGAGATTTTATATTATGGAATGGGCCTTACATAGGGAAATTGTGTGGGATTTGTAGGCTTGTTTGGAAGACGTTGGAGAAACACCATGATCATTATGTCGAGAATATACTTTTTCGATTAAATTTTTTTAAATAGATCTATAGAATTTAGGAGTTTCTTAAAATAGTGGTCTAGATAGTGTATTTAATTCCATATATAATTTTATGATATTAAAATTTATTATTTATTTTACTTATATTGATTATTTAGATTATCTATTCCATTAATGAATTTATAGTCCAATGGTTATTAGATTCCAATGGAATTGTCATGAAATATTCCCTCTCAGACCTTCACTGGTAGTCTATATATTATTACCTTTGTGGAGGAATTCAATATGTCTTGATGAATCATCAAATCAACGAGTATGGTATAATCTATATTTTTCTAGTTAAATAGAATGGAAATGTTAAATTACAAAAAAGATTCAATACCTCCTATGAATTGTCTACACCACAGTTTGGAAACATTAAAATATTATCCATTATAGGTTCTATATAATTGGGTCTTATATTTATTTTACGATCATTTTTTAATTTGATTAATTTTATGTTATGATTTGAAGAGAATTGAAAAGTTCCACAAATTAAATGGTCTGATTCAATTCATATTATTGAATATTTAGATGTCTTGATAAAGGCATTGTGAAATATAAAAAAAAATTATGGCTATGAAGAACAAAAAAATAAATATTAAATATGATCAAAAATTGTATATAGTTTGTTAGAATATTCATGGTCAATTTGATAAATATATAGATTATGATTCCACTAATTAATCAAAATCTAATTGTGAGAATTTTTTTATTTTATCTATAGAAGATCCAATATTTAGGATAAGGATTAATTGAATAATATTGTTAATGATGTGGTCACATATATATTTATGTTAATCAAAGTAATACATAAATAAAATTACAAACTATAATAAGTATTTCAAGATATAAAAGAATTATTTTCCAAGAAATTAAACATTTATAATAATCTGAATTTTGTAATTTACTACTAGGATGAATTTTTTTTATCATCAATGAAATGAATGGTAATATTTATTAGTAATTGAAAAGTGTTTATGTGAGAATATTTTTTTTAATTATTTTTCAACAATTTTACCTCAATTTCAAAAAAACATATAGTGTTAATATAAATCAAAATTTAAAAATATGATTTTTAACCCAATATAATCAAGGAAGAAATATCATCATCGATTGAAAATTTAAAATTTTAAGGTTAATCTGGATTTTTTTAATGGTTATTTTTTTAAAAAAATTTAATTAACATTATCATAAGAAATAAATAGTCAATATTTTGTTTTTAGAGTTCAATGTGAAATTTAAAATTTTGAAAAGTGTAAAAGATAGAAATTTATAGTTTGAAGCGAATATAAATACTAAGAAAAAAAATTTAAATTATATACATAATATAAAATATACTATAACTTATTATAATAATTTCATGATCATCCATAAACTAGAGCATTAAAATGACAACCCAATGTCAAGTAAATTTAGATTACACTAATTCTGTTTTGATGAAGGGTATATTGAATAAATAAAATCATAGAGAATTTTATGTGGAAAATAATACCAATAAATTCATGAAATCCTAAATGGTGAATGTAGGCATACCTTGGATAATAATCCCACTAATATAAGACCATAAATTTATTGATTTCATGCTAAATACCTATAATTATAAATGTAGCTAAACAAAATGTTCTATAAAATGGATGAGTTCGGTATGCTAATGATGGTGTTGATAGATATTTAAGAACATGGAAATGTAGTCTTGGAATAGTATATCATCCCATTCTGATTATATTAGTATTAAAGATAAGATATCATAGATAAAATATGAATAATGCTTTTTAAACAAAATATATTTCCATAGAGGAAGATGAATTTATCTATGATGAACATATTTTATTATTTTCAAAAATATCTTAAAAATTTTAGAAAATGTGGTATTTTATATAAAAATTAATATTATGTACCCACTAAATAAAAACCAAGTACAGTATAAAAAAATTAATAAAATTATAAAATAAATAAAATAAAAAATAATACAAACTTTTTGCATGAGGAGTATAAAAATATATACATAGAAGTGATAAAAACTCCTAAGAAGACTATTATGAATGTTGAAGTTTATTTCCTAAGAAAAAAATATACTTCTATATTTGAAATAGTAGTGACAACATTGACCATTTATAGATGGAAAAAAATAAACACTCTAAATGGTGCCACTTGTAAATAATAAATATATTTATTTAGGAAATAGATATCATAATTGGGTTTGTCATAGACACTTTTAGTGATAATTATGAGAATATACCTATGAATAAAAATTTATTATTTTTACTATGCCTATGTATGATATAAAATTATGAGACACATTTTTACTAAGTACATGATATGGGTAGTGAAATGTGATATTTTTTTCAAATCAAATATACATGTACTAATGATTCATATAATAATTTATGATGTTATAAAAAATGTTTCAACACATAAAAAAATAATAATTAATTGAATAAAAACATTCTTTATTTTTGGAATTCCCAAATCATGGAGGTTAGGATGTCTATGAACAATATATGATATGAAATTTACCTAACTACTAAAGTAACACATTTATATCGTGTTAAAGGGAAAGGGAAAATAAAATGGTAATATATACATTTCATAAATAATTTTATACATAAAAAATATATAGTGGATAAATTATGATGAGGTATAACCATTTAAGACATTTAATGAAATACATTTATTTTCCTGATAACATTACCTTCAATTTTTTCATATTGAATAAATAAATTATTCCCAACTTATTCTTTTATTGTATTTTGTATATATCATAGAATATAGAATTTAAATTGATTTGTAAATACCTGGAATTCCCATGTAATTTTTTTTAATTAAATGGATATTTGACTAGTTCGCGAAAAATTACAGTGCATGATTCTAAGGCCCAGAGTGCCGGAAATCAATTTTTGAAGTTTTTATCGGGCACGTTCAGTGAATGTTCAAGCGGGGTTTTATAACCTTTGAATCGGTGCTCGGAACTAAAATCTGAGGGCACCGTTGAACTCGCAGCGCCAGTATTCGCTTAAAGAGACTTTCACCTCGACGGAATTGGGTCGAGAATAAAGAATAGTTTTCGGTTTTTCGTGGAAAATAATATAATAAAATGAACTAAACATTATTTTATTTTTGATCCACCATGTGGAAGTTGGAAGTGTGCTCCACTAGAACGAATCCTTCTTGTGGGAGTTGAAGTGTGGGGACCACCCGACCGTAACCTCCCATGAGAGGTTATGGTGGTGGGGCCCACCTAAACCAATCCTCCCACAAGAGGTTATAGTGGTGGCGACCACCCGAGACTCTACCCCCATTTTTATAGTGGAAACCCTCTTAACTCCCCTCGTTATTGAGGGAGAGTCTCTCTACCCCCCCCCCCCCTCCTTTAATAGTGCCACGACCTCCCATCTTATGTGTGCCAACTCCCCTAATTTAATTATTCCAAATCCTCCTCATTAATTAATTGAACTGACGCTTCAAATTAATTGATTATCCCATTTGAATTATTATTCTAATGACATAATCAATTTTATAATCTTTTATTCTTGGATACCTTTTCTTTTTCTAGGAATGGAGGAAAGAGCTTTTGCGAGAAAAGCCCTCTCCAACGAAGAATGAAGAATGTGATCTTCCAACAAAGAACACCGACAAAGAGCATCTTCGACTTCTTCCTTGTGGAATCAACCAATGTGAGATGTCTTCGATGGCCGACCTTCCCTCCTAATCATCTTCAACGAACTGACGCACAAGATTGAGATTGGAAGTGTATAGCGGACACAATGAATGACGACAACTCTGTCTTCTTCCTCATGACTCTGTCGACAAACAACGAACAAGGTAGGGAATTTATTTGAATATGATATTATTCCTTTATTTATTCCCTTCTAAAGAAAAGAATCTGTGTGGATGATTTTCCTTGAGGGTTGGGAATTTTTTTTGCAGGAAAATGTGGGGTGTTGGGTTGATTTTTCTTCTTTCTTCTTTTATTGTAAATTCTTTGAAATTCATGAAATAATTAATCCAATTTTCTACCACCCAAAATGAAGAGGGTGTGGGCCCAAACAACATGGCTCAACCCCTCTGCCATTCTTTTTTGTGATGTTCTTCGGAATGGCGATGAGGCGACGAGACGATGAATGCGACGAAGGCAATGGTTGCGCTACCCGCGGCCTCCGCGACCCGCGCCGCCTACTAGCTGCGCTGCCCTCCTGCCAAACCGGCCAAGCCTTTTTGTGCATCGACCGAACTAGCCTCAGCTACACCACATCTCGGTTGTGTCGCCATGGCCATGCCCTCCACGTAACTGAACGAGTCGAATCGGTACCGGCTACCTCGTTCGTCGGCCGAACTGGCTCCGTCGCCTTAAGCCGAACTGCAAAGCCCTCTCGGCTGCCTGTGTCTCCTGACAGAGAAATCCTCCACCACCCCAGGATGAACTGTGGCGCCCTCCTAGCCGCCCGCACCTCCCACCTGAATCGACTCCCGGCCGAGCCGGCCTCCCGAGACCCCTGGCCGTACCGCGCCCACTCAGCGCCCTGGCCGAGACGGCCTCCTGCGCCTCTCACGATGCGCCGGCCGAGTCGACCTCTCGCGTCCCTCACAGTGCTTCGGCCGAACCAGCCCGCGCCCTCGCGGATCCCTCCAGGATGAACCGCCCTCACACCAAATAGTGTTCGGTCAATCCCCTGCGACCAGTCCGCGCTCTCACGGCCCTCCGCGACCCCTTACGGCTGGTTGGGCTGGGCCCAGCGGTCCGAGCCGAACATAATGGGCTAGCTAGCCTAAAGGGCTAGGCTAGACCCAATGGGTCGGGCTGGGTTGACTTGGACTTGGTCGGCCCATTCTCGTTCCGTCCGGGTCGGGCCGAACCCGGCCCCACTATGACCCTTTACATTCTTTTGGCCATATCTTTGGTATGGAGTGTCCGTTTGACGAACAGTCAGCAGCCCTGATAATATTAGATCATGAAGGTCCATTTGAGTATACCCAAATAGATTTTAAGGTATATTTGAGTTATGGACAGGTTGGATCGTGCAAGAATGCAACCGGGCCCCAGGGACTAAAAGGCTAATAACTCACAAACTGGGCATCTGATTAACACACCGTCTGTTGCGTTGACAACCCTATGACGTGGTAGGCCTTTGAGATACGTCTTTGTTGGACATTTTTAGAGTTGGATTATCGACCAGTAGCTCGTGGAGCGGATCCTTCTAGAGACGATTGAACAGAGTGTGGAGACCTAGTAGTTGCCTCAGCCATGACAACTGCTGACCGATTGACTCAGAGTGACTCGACTAGCCCTATGGGGAGCTCCTGGTTGTGGTGGCAGACCCACGATAGAGGAGTTCCTGGTTGTGGTGGCAGACCCTCGGTACACGATAGGAGGATTACATCTATAGGATATTAGGGGGAGTGCCTAGTTGTGGCGGCATACCCATAGTAGGGAGAGCCTTAGTGACGTAGCAGACCCACAGTACTCAACAAGAAAAGTACCTCAGCAGTCCAAGGATAGTGGGAAGCACCTTGTTGCCATGGAAGTCCCATTTTACTCTACAAAGGATGAGTTCTCTAGTATATGTGGTTTAGATAATGTGAATAAAAGTCCTTGTTGAGATGATTCAATAACTTTTGTGCTTTTTTCATTATTGAGATGGATTACTTGACAACTTAGGTATATGTATGGGAATATTACTAAGTATGGTTATCTGTTGATTTCATATTTTTTGGATTATCCTTATTTGATTTTTTGAGACCATATGGGTTTCAGGGTCCCTAATGAGTATCGTTATACTCACCCATGCACGGGCTATGCCCCCACCTTGTTGTGGTGGATACAGATGATGGATAACACTGATTGAGGTTGAGAGTACCAGAAATAGACGGTACCCAGAGGTAGACCTTACGATGAGTTGGTACACGGAGGAGACTAACGGATGTGGAGTTATGAGGAGGTGATCTATACCTACCCTTCATGTAGGATCCTAGGAGGATGACCGAGTGGTAGTTTTTCTTTTCTTCAGTTTTACTTTCAGTTTCTTGTACTTTAGAGTTTCTCTTGTATTTTCGGACCCCTTTTACATTTATCACACTTTTTTTATACAGTTTTACGGAGTTTTTTTCAGCTTATGCTATGTTGTGTGTTTTTACAGGTTATAAAGTCAATGCATTCCCAGTTTAAGGGAATTACGCCTTTGGTGCTAGTCGCCAGTCTCTGGCCTATGGAAGGCGGACTTTGGGTAGTCACTACACGAGCCCCGGGGGATGGGTCGTGACATGATAGATGAAAAAATGGTTAAATACATGATATATATATATATATATCTAGATAGTGAAATTCATTGTGTCCATTCAAAATTTGTGTCAATTTTTCTACTGGAAAATCATTTCTTCTTAAATAGAGAACTTTATTAGACATCCAAAATCCGGTCATAATTATAATAAAATGTTTCGGAACAATGAACATCGGTCATGGTGAAAAATTATAGAAGTTCATAAAAATGAGGAGAGATTCAAATAAAAAAATTATTGAAATTAGACATTATATAAGAATATTTAATTGTGAAAATTTAGATAAAATTTAAATTTGAGTTTAGATTTTAGCTCTCTGAATTCTATTTTGAGTAATGATCAATTATTTTATCATAGTGTATAAAATTTATATCAAAATTGGAAAACATAATCTTTTTACCAAAAATTTTAATATTTTATGTGATTATTTAATTGATGTGTAGGCCTATAATATTCTTTGACAAAAAAATTTATAGCCATGTTAGAAGATAATTTAAATGATTGTTTTATATTTTAAATATTTTATAAATAATATTATTATCTAAATTAATCACATTGTATTTCAACACTATATTATCCCACATATAAAAAGTGTTTATTATTTGATAGTACATTACCAAAAAAATGGATATCACAGTTCCCCCATCTGTTTCATTGATCGTAGAAAATTTATGTTGTAAAAGGGTAGATATAATATCCTAAATGTAGAAGAGTTATATAGGGATGATAAGAACAACCCTTTCATTATTTTATATCAATAGGTTGGTAATGAAAAATATTTTCTTTTACTATGTTTTATATAGGTTAATATAACATTCCTCAATAAGGGAGAAGGGAAAAGAAAATAGTTTTTGATATAAATTTATATATAGTAACATAAAATATTGAAAACAATTATATTGTGGGATTTTGACTTGCTCGTAGAATAAATTGTTTATGTTTTATCAATAATCTTGTCAAGAGATCAAGAAAGTCCTATTATTATAGTGACTATAAATTTACTAAGGAAATGAATAATACCCATGTATTCTATGAAATGGATAATGAATTTGAATTATTGGTTAATATCC
This sequence comes from Viscum album, assembly GCA_963277665.1. Lineage (NCBI taxonomy): Eukaryota > Viridiplantae > Streptophyta > Magnoliopsida > Santalales > Viscaceae > Viscum > Viscum album. The sequence goes on along the minus strand of OY728126.1, from coordinate 1,309,910,255 downwards.
AAACCCTTACATCAGGTGCTTTTAGATATGAACCATGGGGGAAAAGAAGATGATGAATCGATATTCTCAATACATATCACATTTTATGAATTTTAACAAACTAGTCATAATACCAGAGAACATTAATACATGATAAGGGAATGAAAAATCTGAAGGGTCATTCCTTACTTCCACATATTGGTAATTATCACCGAGAACCATATAATAATAATTATGAACGGATTTTTCAAAAAAATTTAAGAATATAAACATGATACAAGTCTGTATATCAACACTTTTCAATGAGAAACATCATAAAGTAAAATAGTTAAAAACAATACCCATATAGATAGATAGAAACTCAATGTAAAGCATAACTCCATCCAGGAAAAAGTCTCAAAACACCTATGAAACAATTGTATAATAACTCAACAGGTCACCACAACCATTCCAGAGTCCCAAGGATCAAGGGAATCTGGCACCACCAATTGATTACTTTCATTATTTCATCCTTGAATAATAATAATAATAATAATAATAAATTACCCAGATCAATTGTAAGGTGTGAGTTATAAATCAAATTGGACTCTCTCCAAGTATTCCACAAGAGTTTCTATAATATTAATCCAAATTTGATTTCAATTTAAATTAAGCAGTTCGTAGAAAACCATATCATTCGTATATTTTAAACAGAACACAATTTTATAACAATTTATGAGAAACACTTAAAAAATTTATTAGATAAAATATTTTATATGAATGAAATTAAATAAATAAATTTCCATGTGTAAAAAAAATTAATAATAAGTGGCATATATAATCTTATCATACCAAATAAGAAAAATTTTCATTTGAACTGAAGTATATTAGTTTCTTCATATGGGGTCCTCAAACATCTCAAATCAAAGATAATGTCTAAACTTGTGTGAACACATAACTCAGGCATAGGAATAAAATTACAATCATTGTCTCATTGAGTACAATCATTCCAAACATTTTTCAAGTTTTCAACATTAATATGGATTAAGTGTATTTAAATCCTTGATGTTTTGTCCCAAATAACACATTAAATATCAGGGATCACAAAAACTCATTCAATCAATTACTAATTTTGAAATCCCACCATTTTAAGTAAACATATGTTTTTAATTCAATATCAAAATTTTTAGTTTCAATATGAAAAATCATTTTGAAAACAAAAAAAATGGGTTTTTTATCATTTGAATCCTTTTCAATAGGGAAACAATCATAGGTTACAGTCATTTTAATTTAATCCATTTATCTCAAAAAAAATATATATATAATAATTTCATCAATTAAATTACTTTCAAAATTCACCCCCCCCCCCAATTCTCGTCCCATTATAATTTGGTGGGTTTTCTCAAAATCCATTGCATTTGAAATTGAAATTTCAAATCATATCAAATTTTGGATTTATACTAAAAAATTAAATGTAATTCAATAAATAGAGAAACTCAATATTTAAATTGTATGAAATATCTCAAATACAACTACCTACCTTTAATCATGTAAAAAATGATCAACACCTACAACGAGAACACAAATGACAATTGATGGTGAAAGAAATATATGAATTGGATTAAGAATCATGAACTAACAACAAATGGATTATATAAATGGGAATGTGTTTATATCCTTTAATGTATAATGATATAATACTATCTAATAATAAGAGGAAGGAAGATCAGATGAAACTATATGAGAGGATATTCATATCTATATATATATATTGGATCTGATCATCTTCCACCATGTAGATTTTCCAAAGAAAGAAAATTATGGGAGACTAAATAACTTCTATAGAGATTATAGGTATATCAAAATAGTAATAGGTCTAATTGGTGTGATTATGAATGTAATCCTCCATGTTAAATAATTTATATCTAATTATCTTGATTAATTATCTTCCACACTGATGGTTATCTAGAGGGGTGCATATGTTTAAGGTACACTATACACTATCCTTACATTCTTACGGATTGGGTAACACATTTTACCTTATGTGGGAACATGGTTTGGTAATAAATTAACCAATAATTCATTCCCCACTATCTATGGAGTGAACAGTTTACACTGGAAGTGCACGATTTGTGAAAATGGTGTGTAAACCATGGAGTACCCAAAGAACCTTCATAAATTACAAGACCTCATGGAACCACCCTAAGAAAATACCATATTTAAAGGAGGTAAAAAGGGTAAATCAACACCTAAAAAAGTTAATGATATGTTACAACCCCCACACCGTAAAAACATTCATCCCCCAAAAGTTCTATTATGATGTTTCTGTATCAAATAGATGGGGCCACTGATATCTCATTTGTAGTCCCACTTCTCAGGAGAATAAAATTCATACTAACACAACACATAAACCAAAAGAACCATCCGCCATTAAGTACCTTTATCTCAAAATCAACAATCCTAGAGAGGTTCTCAGTCATATACAAATAATTACCAATATAAAGATCCTTCTAGCTACAGACATGTGATGGGTTTGAAAGATACTTTTGAATATGTGACACATAGACCCAATTTTCTATCAATGTCTATTTTGGTGGAAGTTATAAATAGTAATACACTTTCCCTAACACATCAATTACCATAAAAAGGTCCCAAAAACAAATATAAATATTTCCATTTAACCCATGCTATCGAGGACCCAAATAGGGTGATACTCTCAATAATACCTCACTGCCATCCATGAACTCTACCTATCACATACAATGCTCAACATTATAATTATATTGGTTTGGTGATATCGACAGTATATGATGGAACTACTTAATTTTATCCCTCATCTCTTGGAAAAATAATTTCCCAACCAAGGATGATCCACCAATTTCTTACCAATATACCAAATAATTTATATCGTCATCCATACAAGCCTCAATGGACTTCATATGATTGGACTATTGTTAACTAATTTTATAATAAAACACTACTAGCCCCAATTGGTTATCCTAGGATCCACCAAAATTGAGGACCAAATAGTGGATAATATCATCCAAAATATTTATATCACATTCTATCTTTTCATCCATCTATAGATGATCCACATTGATCAAGATCAACAAAGATCAAATTGCCTCATGGAGGCCACTCTATGATTGATAAGTGAAGTGGAGAAAGTTATTAGTAACTATCACAGATAGAACCCCATAAAATTTGACAATGTCATCTATATACATAAGTCTCATTTCCTAAAAAAAATTGTATCATAGATTGAAACAATGTGACATTATTTGGACAACTGATTCATCACAACCCATGTCACATAATTCTCCCATAGGGTATGTGGAATAATCAGCATGAAGTCCATACAAATATCATCCCACTTCCAAGGTGACAATGTATGTATATGGAGAAATACAGAAGTTATTTGGTGCTTATACTTGAATTATTTGCAAGTGTAATAACATGAAATTTTTTTAGTGATTTATCATCTCATTCTTGGAAACTTGAATTGTAGCCTCATATCATAGAACATATTTGTCGAACCCTAGTTCACCTCCCATAGTGAACTAAGATATTATACCATCATATCCTTCCTCAATGAAAATTACACAACATTCCATTTTTAGAAATAGTGAATACCCACAATGGATAGATAACACTATTAAACAGTCTAGAAACTATGAATATAGTATCTAAATCCATGGAACTCAGTTTAAAGCTACTTATCTATAAAAATAATCTCAAGAATATCATATGTCAAATAAACACTATCCAAATTAGCCTCAGACTCATAATATTCGACTCCAAATTGAAACTGCCCAAAAATGATCATTAGGTTCTTCTATTCTAAATATTCCTTCAAAAACTAGTTCAGAAAATACTTTCTCATGAATTATTGAAAACATTCCCCTTTCTAGGGTTCTATGAAATATTGAAATCAAATGAATATGGGTTCACCACCCAATTCTTCTGATGGATATTAAAATCATTCATAGGGGATATATAACTCATGATTTTTTTTATCAAAATTAATGGAAAACAATTCCTTGAATATGTATTTTTATTAAACATTATGATATTTCATCATGTTATGAATTATTGATCTTGGCTTGGATAGTTATTATTATGTTTAATATTATATCTATATCAATTGGTAATGACATGATCACCCAATATGAGCACACAACGCAAACCCATGTCTGATAACTCATTAAATAACCAATATACCTTTCTAACCCCAAAAAGTGTCCATACCAATGTAAAAGTCAAAATAAATTTCAGTTCACGAAATTAACTTTGATACAAATCATCCCAAATTATCATAACAATAATATAATTAGGGGTTCGTTAGAGAAGACAAAAAATAGAAATTATTTTATTATCCTATGATAATACTGCACTAAACCCAGAATCATTCCAATTTAGAAAGAATTTCATGGTTGTTAAAAGGTCATAAAATCATTCAAATTATTAGGATCAACTTATATAACATGTTCCTAAACCACATTTCCCATGAACATCAATTCCCGAATCAATAGAATTTATTTCAAAAATATTCTAATGAAGAAAACGATCTCTCCAAATTTCTCGCACTTAACTCAGGTTATATATAAAATCCTCATCAATTTTAGAGTGAATGGGGATTTTATAAATAAATACTATAATGAGATCTTCTATGTGTTCATGGAATATCAGATTCATAAAATCCAAGAAAATTATAGAAGTATTGGTGTGACCAAATGGAATTAACTATTACTTAGAATAGTTTTAACTCCTTCAGAAGGAAGTTTCTATAATTTCATGTTTATTTATTTGAAACTATAGGTATTAAAAACAAGGGTAGTTATTTGATAACCACTTTTATCCATATAACTAGTAAAATATATCATGTATCCACGGAAAGGGTTACTAGATATTCAATGTAACTCAGTCAATCATTTTATGATCAACACATTGGAAAATCATACCGGTATAATTATTTCAAAGAGTATAGGTGTCACCCATGGTAACACGCTTGGGTATATAAATAATTTTTCAATAAAAGAATCAAACTTAGAATTAAAATATTTTAGTTTATAATAAACTATTATTAAAGAAGAAATAGGTTCTATTTTTATTAGAATGTGCAAAACAAAGAGAAACATCAAACTTTATTTCTAGTGAAAAACCGGGGAAATAAAATGGAAAAAAATCATAAATATTGATGAAAATTGGAGGTTAATCATCTTAAAATATTATTTCTATATGTTAGAAAAAATAAATGATATTAAATGGACTGAATATGTGAAAAAATTCTTACTCTATTCGATCTCACATCTCATTCTCCCTATAGCATGATAATAGATATCATCTAAAAATAATTGTCAATTCGGGCTTGATGATAAATCAACATGTCTATCAATAAAATGAATTCATGAGATTTTATATCAATAACTATGGAATTATAGGTATAATCAATAACTGATAAAGATAAAACACAATCAAGACAATAGAGACTCTACTATTACTTTATTCCATGGGGTGTAGTAATATCCATCGCAAAAGGTAAAAAAATTATAGGAAGTGTTAGTAAATCAAAAGAAATGTGTCGATGTGAATTATTAATAGAAAAAATATCAAATAAATAAATAACTATTAATAAATTTGAAATGATGGTACCTATCATAGTCACAAAAACATAGTAAACATGATCTATATATTGTTCCTCTGCAAGAATATTTATTTTAAATGTATGTGTCTAGAAATAGTTTTTGGTTGAGGCATATAATTTCATTGAAGTTATTTTATGAGTTTATGATTTCCCTCAACTACATGGGGTAAAAATATTGAAAATTTTTTCCATGTTACCTGAGCATCTTTAGGAAATATAGATCTTGGGTTCTTTAGTGAAAACCCATTTTGAATGCCCATCCCTACTGCTTTGAAAGAAAGTGAAAGGTCTTATCCCATATATTACAAGTGGTCTACAAGAACCATGCTATCGATATCACCCATTAGACTCTTCAATATTCTTATTTACATTATGGGAACTCATGGAATTGTAACTGGAATAAAAATTTCATCTTGTAAACCATTAATTACCAGAAATGTCAATCTCAACCACTAATTCTATATATACTACATCGTTATGATAATTCATCTTTATCAAGAAAACCTAGAATAAAATGTATTCTCAAATATCCATATCAAATCTTCATTCATTTAGCTTCTCATTAGTCATAATCTCAATAGAAAACTATAATAGATAAATAATTTAGTTTTTATACTGATTCATTGTCTATTTAGTTTGTTATAGATTAAAAAACATCATTGAATTTGAAAAAATGTTGGACTCTAGATATATATAATTGTTAATAATTACCTTGAAGTCATTCCACTTCAATACATCATTCTTCTCCACTATCACAACAATATCCCACCATATCCTACTATGCCCCTCATTAAAAAGTGTAGAATACATTATATTAATTGAATCATGTGATTCCAAGTACTAAAAAATCACTCAATTCATTTAAACCAAATTTCAATTTCTTAAAAATCATTAGAAACTTCTAATGAATGTGTCTTATAGAAAAATAAAACTCTTGTTCACTAGCTCTACATTCATCACTTCTAGGATCGATTACTAGAGACTAAACGGGAATGATTTTGGCATATTTTTCCTAATATTGGACAACACAAACTAATATCCCAATAAGATCATAGTCATCTAGAGGTTTTAATTGTTGTGGTTTAATGGCTACTCCCTCCACAAGTCAATTCAAAGGGTTTCTCTGACTAATGATAGTACACACCATCTATATACAATATAAGAAATATTAATATGTATATTCATATCGTCAACACAAAATAGGATTCAAAATTCCATGATTTTCATACCACTTAAAAAATTGGTAATATACAAGAATTGTAAGAACCCAGGTTTTTAGAAATGGGTCAAATTCCAACCCTATTTAAACTTTTTGACTGGTTTTTGAGAAGTTTGGAAAATCTGGGAAGTTTCTAGAAATTTCCAGATTACACACCATGTACTTTAAGTACATGACTTGTATGAGTTACCCGAGTGACCGGCCATGTACTCGCCGAGTACATTCCGTGTGAAGACCTTGTAGAAGCTTCCTACTACATGGCATGTATTTATAGACAGGTCGTGTAATCCTTACCTTTTCATGGCGAAGTACATGCCGTGTGGTGCCCCATTATAAATTTCAATCTACACGGTATGTAGCCTTCCATGACATGCCATGTACCCTTGTTCTGTGTAGCGGCCGAGACCATGGCTGTGTGTTGACTGTGTACATGGTCCAACCCATGTGCTGGACTCCGCTTAAGTTAGAGTACAAAAACACATATATACGGCGTGTACTTTTGAAATAAACTTCGTGTACTTTTATTTTTATTTTAGCAATCGAGACGTCGTCGTGTATCATTCCCATAAGTCCATTATTCTTCCCCTTTGGACGAACAGTTCATCCGAGAAACCCTGAAATCTCAAACCCTCCCAGAATCTCCATACGATCTTCATTCTTCGATCCGTCAGTGGCAGTAGGACCGCATCGAAAAGGCTAACCCCACACACCCTTCTTCTTCTTTGATCCTTCACATGTTCCTCCGTAGACTCCATCCGAAAGAAATTGTCGGATTTGAAGGAAACATAGATCTACCACGATTCAGTCTGATTTAGAGGCTGAAATCAAAGGAGTGTCATCGTATGAGTACGAGGTGGGTGGTTCATACCTTCTTTCGTGTTTTCGTAGACAAATTGGGGTTGCGACCTCCGGGCGCGACGTCGGGTGTTGATCAAAACCATGTTTATTTGTTGTTAATTAATTATCTGCATTGTGTGATCCCTATGGGTGTTCCCTGACCCTTTTTGTACTAGAGAATGGTCGGGTGGGAGTTCATGGCTCATCTGTGGCAATTCGTCCTGGGGTGTCAAATATGAATGATTTGGACCAATATTAAACGGCCGATTTTAGACTGCTTTTATTACTGTTGGATTAAACTGCTGAGTTTGATTTTTTATAGCATGTTATTAATTGTTTAATTCATTTAAGACCTTTGGTACTGGTATGGTTTGGCGTAATTTAGTGCAATTAATTGTTTTGTAATTTCATGTTTCAAGTAATGCTTGAGTATAGTTATGCAAAGTGTGATATTAACTGTGTTGAACTGGTCGTTTTGTTGGGCGTGGCCCAGATATTTGTTGATTGATGAGGATCACAGTTTGGGGCTTTGGATCGGGTTACTTTGGGTTGTTTCTACCATAGGATTGGGTGTCATGGACGTCGGTTGAGGCAGTCGGACTGTCAGGTCGGTCTTGGCCGGGTTACTTGGATAGCGAGGCCATCAGACTTAAGTGACAGGTTCGCAGGGACATGAGGTGTCATAAGTGTTGTGGCATGGGACATACTGAGGTGATTACCACTCACCGGGTACTTTTGAGTAGTCTACACAGAGATAGACTCTGAGATGATGTGGTACGGACACTCGCTTGGTAGAGGCCCTCGAATGTTGTGGATATGTATTTTTGGTTTGGGGGTTCTTTCCATAGGATGCCACATGAAAGGTGAGGAGCCTTCGGGAGACAGCTCGAGGCGGTCAGGTTGGGGGCAGAGGCTCTTCGTGATTTGAGGGCAGACATCGTTGTCCCTCCAGTTATCTTTTGAGGACATGTATTGATGTTCCTCTGGATGTTGTGCCATGGGCAGGATGAGATTTCGAGCTGGGTTACGACTGTTGGGTGTGCCTTCGGGACGTCGGTACTTGAGACACATGGTGTCAGGTGGAATGAGGTGTCGGGCTACAGCCCATAGGTTTTGGCATTGGCTGAAGCAGGTAACACTTTCTGGTGGCTACTGAGCACCAGTGAAGTCATTGTTTACTTTTGTGCATTGCATTGTTTACTATTTTCTTATATAATCATGTCTTCCTAAACAATTATATTAGGCATGCACCTCTGGGTGGTATCCTACTAAGACTTGTCTCACACCCTACACGAGCCCTTCGGGATGCGTGTAGACTTTATGAAATTGCGTGCAGGTAGAGGGTCAGCCTCAGGAGCTGGACTTTAGTGCTGTTGACATGGAGACTGGCATAGACATTGAGGGTGTGCCGTATTGGAGTTACTTGTTTAGTATTATTTTTATTGCATCATCATGTTTACTTTATATTGTAGCTGATGCTGGTTAGCCATTGGCGCCGTTATATATATATATACTGATTTGTATGACTAGCTTGGATGCATGTTGTTTTGGCAGTTATTGCAGCCGATTGCTGGCGTGATGTTCTGTTTACTTCCCGCTGCAGTTGTTTCTATATTTCTTCCGCTGTTTATTGTTATTGAATGTGCTTCCACTCTACGGGTCTGATTTCAGTCTGCTGAGTCATTTATTTCTACTGCACATTTTATTTTAACACTTGGAATAGAACATTTAATTCCTCCGAGAGGGTATAGCCTCCCCACTATACCTATTCAGACCCTCACTTCTAGTCGGCAGCCATTGGCGTTGAAGGGAGGTGCGCCTAAGGTAGTAACACTCGACCCGTTCGGCACTGTTCGGGTGGCTGGCCAGGTCTGGGTCATTACAAAGTGGTATCAGAGGCAGGTTCTTGACAGGGATTTAGTAGGAGTGTTTTTCTAGCTACTAATGAGTTATAGACTTCTCTTTCTTTCTGCTGGTTTTACTATTTGGAATATGGTAGACTTGAGGTAGGTGGTTGTTGGAACTTGATTTTGAACTTGTTCTTAGGTGCATTCAGCCCCATGTACGAGGGATGGATTGAGTTGTCGTGGGTGGTAATTTCTATTTGTTTTGCTCAAATTACGATTTATATGATTTCCACCTCAGTGGCTCACTTGTTGTGTGATGTTATTGATTATGATATGAAAACCTTGGCCTGTATGGCAAGGCTTGTTCGTTTGTCTTTTGATAGGCACATTTTAGGGTATTTCAATTTCATAACTGTACGTATGCTTTCTGAAGTGATAATACCATGCGAATAAAATCAATTTCCATGCTATGTATGCTCGAAAATGTGAATAGGTGAAATTCCTAATGTAATTGCTTTTTTATTTCAATGTGTATGCCATGCTTTGTATTTTGTAGAATTGCATGTGTAGGATATTTGGGTCTGGCTCTTATGAGAGCATGCAGGTGCTCCGGTTGAGGCAGTGTAACTGTCAGGATTTGGCGACTTGGTCGTCAGAATTGAGGCAATGTTGATTTCCAGGACAGGCATGGCAAAGGTACTATTGATTCTTGGCTCTTCTGAGGGCGGGTAAGGAGTTTGTGATGTCGGGATGCTGAGGGCATGGGTTACGATAGGGGAGAGTAAGGGTAGTTGTATGCACTGCCTTTTTCTGTTTTCCTTATATGCATAGAATATTTTGTTATATATATATGGGTGGTCTGACCATTATGGTATTCAGAGGGTTACTCATTCATGACAAGATGGATAGTCAGGTAAGAGAGGATGCAGTACCGCAGGATCAGGTTCAGAATCCGGTGAAGGCAGAGCATGAGCCGCATATACAGGATCAGGGACAGGATGAGGGTCAGGATGCAGTTCAGGTAGGCCAACAGCTGGGTTTGGTAGGGTTCAGAACATGGCTTGATGAGCAGCTTCGAGCGAGCCTGTTACGCGTCTTGCAAGGGATTGACAAAGGTGCGCAGGGTAAAGAGCCTTCTATGGCGTATCTGACGCGGGAGTTCTAGTCACAACACGCACCACTTTTTTAGGGTGCGGGTGGTCCTCAAGCGGCAGAGAACTGGATAGAGAGCATGCAGATGATCTTCGAGCAGTTGGAGACGCCTCCAACATGGAGGGTAAAGTTGGATACAAACATGATGAGAGGATCGGCGAAGCGTTGGTGGGACGTACAGGTACAGGCTCATAGGCACGAGGGACTCTCTTGGAAGGACTTCTAGGATAGGTTCCTCAAGCACTATTACCCGGAGACACTGAGGGCAGAGAGAGCTCAGGAGTACTTGAGTCTTCAGCAGGGAGATATGTTTGTTATGGACTACGCAGCTACCTTCACATATTTGTCACGTTTTTCACCTGGTATGGTGAGCGATGATGCATCTAGGGTGAGGCGCATTGAGGATGGCTTGCGACATGCCATTCGGGTTCAGGTAAACATCTTTAGACTGGGTTCCTTCTCCAAGGAGGGGAACCAGGAGCTCATAGCTGAGGGAAACGAGAGAGACAAATCTCATTTTGGCAGGGTGATAGCTTCGGGTGACAGTCCGGATAGCAAGAAGCGAGGGAGAGATGAGTTCCAGCAGGGCGGGAAGGCCAAGGACTTAGCTAGACCACCTCGTAGCAGTTCAGCGGTGGTTTTCTTTCAGTGTGGACAGCCGGGACATGTTCAGCCTCAGTGCAATAGGCCCTCGAAGGAGTGTCGGGCCTGTGGACAGGTTGGACATCTGGAGAGGTTTTGCAGGCAGCCCTCTCAGACATCCGGCAGGTAGGGACCAGGACATACTGTGGCATCGGGAGTTGGTTCAGGTTCGGTACCAGGAGAGGGTAGTTGAGGTTCAACTACACACAGGGGACGTGACAGAGATAGTAGGACCCAACTAGGTGGTCCATGGCCAGAGACTGGAGTAGCACCACAGGGAGGTCAGGCATCAGGCAATCGGGCTTCAGGCCAGGCGCATGCTGTAGAGCTTCCAGGGATTGAGCATGCTGGACAGCCAACACTGGTGGCAGGTACACTGCGGGTGTGGTCGTGAGTTTCTTTGCTTTCTTTTGGCATGGCCTCTTGAGGCATGTCTGGTTGAGTGCACGAGTTGCACAGGATACTTGTGGACTGACTAGAGACTATTTAGTGGGATTGGTATCATATCGGATGTGTTTTATATTTTATTATATATTTGAGATCTGTTGATTCAGAAACATCAAGGATGTAGGTTACTTGAGGTGTCGTGGGCATCAGGGCATCATGGATGCGGGTTACTTGAGGTGCATGGCATCAGGATTGATTTGGGCATCTATTAGATGCAGGAACTTTAGGGAGGCGGACATAGATGCGGTGAGGGTTACGTTGGGTATCGAAAGTGACACGTGAGCACCAAGGAGGTATAGGGGTGACGATGTGTCACGGGAGGACCATGGGTCCGGGAAATAGGTTATTGGGCCTTGATTGATTATTTGATTTGCATTGGGTGTTGTTTAGGTTGAGACCGAGTAGGCACTTCCTAATGTGGGGAGCCCTTTTATGAATTTAGCCACAACCTTAAGACTTGGGCAGTCAGGGTTGTTACAAAGAACCGGGATGGGCGTGTTCAGTGGCATCTCCGGGTTTCGTTCAGTAGCTCTGGGACGAGATACGTTAAGGTGGGGAGTTTTTAAGAACCTGAGTTTTTAGAAACGGGTCAAATTCCGACCCTGTTTAAACTTTTTGACTAGTTTTTGAGAAGTTTGGAAAATCTAGGCAGTTTTTGAAAATTTCTTGACTACACGCCATGTACTTTAAGTACACGCCGTGTATGTGTTACCCGAGTGACCGGCCATTTACTCGCCGAGTACATGCCATGTGAAGACCCTGTAGAAGTTTCCTACTACATGGTGTGTATTTATAGAAAATTCGTGTAATCCTTACCTGTGCATGGCCAAGTATATGCCGTGTGGTTCCCTGGTATAAATTTCAATCTACATGGCATTTAGCCTTCCTTGACACGTCTTTTACCCTTGTTCCATGTAGCAGCTGAGAACGTGGCCGTGTGTGTTTCCACTGAGGTGATTACCGCTCATCGGGTACTTTTGAGTATATTGCACACAGATAGACTCTGAGATGATGTGGTATGACCACTTGCTGGGTAGAGGCCCCCGATAGTTGCGGTTAGGTATTTTTGGTTTAGGTGTGATTTCTATTGGAAGCCACATGGAAGGTGAGGAGCCTTCGGGAGACAGATTTGAGGCGGTCAGGTTAGGTGAAGAGTCTCGTCATGATTTGAGGGCAGACATCATTGTCCCTCCGATTATCTTCTGAGGAAAGGTATTATTGTTCCTCCGGATGTTTTGCCATGGGCAGGTTGAGCTTTCCAGCTGGGTTATGATGGTTGGGCGTGCCTTTGAGACGTAGGTACTTGAGACACATGGTGTCAGGTGGCATAAGGTTTCGGGCTATAGACCATATATTTCGGCATTGGTCAAAGCAGGTGACACTTCCTAGTGGTTGCTGAGCACCAGTGATGTCTTTGTTTACTTCTGGGCATTTCACTATTTACTATTTTCTTATATAAGCATGTCTTCCTAAACACTTATATTAGGTACGCACCTCTGGGTGGTATCCTACTGAGACTTGTCTCATACCCTACATGGGCCCTTCGGGATGCTTGTAGACTTTATGAAGTTGCGTGAAAGTAGAGGGTCAGCCTCAGTAGATGGACTTTACTGTTGTTGACATGGATACTGGAATGGACCTTGAGTTTGTGTCGTACTGGAGTTAATTGTTTAGTATTATTTTTCTTGCATTAGCATTTTTACTTTATATTGTAGTTGCTGCTGGTTAGCCATTGGCGTCGTTATATATATATATATTGATTTGTATGACTTTCTTGGATGCATGCTTGGTTGTTTTAGCAAGTTATTGCAGCTGATTGCTTGCGTGATGTTCTATTTACTCCCCACTGATGGTGTTTCTATATTTCTTCCGCTGTTTATTATTATTGAGTGTGCTTCCGCTCTGCGGGTCTAGTTCGAGTCTGCTGAGTCATTTATTTCTACTGCATATTTTAGTTTAACACTTGGACCAGTACCTTTAATTCCTTCGAGAGGGTACAGCCTCCCCACTTTACCTATTCAGACCCTCGCTGCTAGTCTGCAGCCTTTGGCATTCACGGTAGGTGCACCTAAGGTAGAAACACCCGACCCGTTTGGCACTGTTCAGGTGGTTGGCCAGGTCCAGGTCGTTACAAGAATGAAGTTAAATTTATCATCAAATATGCTTTTCCCCTACACCCCGTAATTACTTATGGATCCTTATTAAATAATATGGCTATAAACTAACTCATTAATATATCCCACGTCCCATCAAGATGAACTTCTATCTATTAGGATGTCCCATAACACATACCAACTTCAGGGAAAACATAATGGCATATACCTTTAATACCACTTTTCACAGACCAACCAATATACCATGGGACCCTAATACCCAATACAACACTAATATATACTGAAAGACATTACCAATCCCTATTAGTTGGTGAATAGAATTTCGCATCATAAAAAAATAAAATGGAAATAAATTTTTAGAAAAAAATTTGATGATAAACAAGATACAAGTCGTTATATCAATACTCCAAAAGAAGAAATAAATATAAGTAAAAATGTAAAAGCTTAATCAACCATTTAGATAAAAATGAAAAATAAACCACAAAGTCAATAAGAAAATAGTTTCCAGTCGCATTTGAAACTAGTATAAAATACCTCCACTACTCACCATCACCATTCCATGGTTCTAAGGATCAAGAATATATACCACATCAAACCGACTCTATCCTTTTTCATGGGCTTCAAATAAGAATATCGGAAAATTCTTAAAGTAAATACAATGGTGTGACCTAAAATTCCCATTATGGTCTCACAAAGTGTTCAATTATAGATACAAAAACAATAAACCAACTAGGATTACAATTTAAATAAAACAAGGTGTTCCATATAATCTCATTTTAATATTTTATAAAAAAACTAATTTCTTTTTAATAGATGGAAAACACATCAAACATGGATTAAATTTAAATTTTATAAAAATGTGTTTAAATATAAAATACCGCCTGAGTAAATAAGTTCTATAATCAATGGAAAATATAATAAAACCAGTCATAACAATCAACATGGTTATTACCCGGAAGAATGATTGTTTCTCTCTATAAGATCCTTTATCTTCTAAAATTATTGATCATTTCTAAACATGTGAGAACATATCCTTCAGGGTCATTGTGAATGGACTTGAAAGTAGTTGTATATTGATACCTGAGATCCTATCATCCAATAATTAATAATTTCATTCACTAAAAATCCAATTACTATTTGTATAAATTAATTTTAAGGGATGATATTATATCTACATGTATTTCATTCTCATATTGTTGATTAAATATCATGTGTGTTCAGTTATTTACTTTTCCATATTGATTCTTCCTTATATATTCATATAGTCGTGTAACATTAATGGAATGTGTGTTCAGTTTTATAACTTGTCATATTGATTATTACCTACATGATATAGATATTAATGTTATTAAAAGAATATAATATGTATTCATATAAAATACATATAAATTTCATTGTTTATAATTCTTAATTGGATATTATGGATTTATTCATGATAGTTTTTAAGTTACATAACTCATACAAATATTTTACCATATCCCTTATTTGTGTTTCCTTTTCCATGAATCTAGGAAGTGTAATTTGAAAGATATTCAATGATATGATAGTGTGAATAACTATATTCTTGAAAAAAAATATGTTTTAAAATTTATATTCAAATCTAAAAAGTGAATTGTGTATGTATATAGTTTTAAAATACTACTCAACTATCTGGTTTTTTTGGATTTGATTTTGTGAATCTTATGCACATGTAATAATGTATACTGGAGTCATGGTCATAAAATTTAAATAGGTATAAAGAAATTAAATTCATGATCAATTTTTTTGAGTGAATAATAGTGGAACAATGGGGGGTATTTATAGCGAAATACATGGAAATTATTTATTAATTTCATATTATAGGTTTTGGACTCTATATAATAAAATAAAAAAAATCCTAAATCGTCAAATGGGTTTTCCCATGGTTTCTTTCAAATATGAGTGACTTTCAATATTTTATAGGTTTATGAACCAAAATCCTAAAAATAGTACCCTTAATGATATGTAAGTGATTCATATTCATATAAAAATTATTTTAAGACCATAAAATAAAAAAATAGGTTTTAGAGGATTCATTACTGGTTTATAAAATTAATCAGATAACATCAAAAATAAACTATTTTAAAGTTTAAATATATGTCTAGACAAGGAATCCCTATATAATATATATCAAATCACTTTTGGGTAATTATGATATCACAATTAATACCTTATAATTATACATTGTTTAATTTTTAACCAAATAAATTTACTCTCTCGTAATATTATGAAAAATTAACCATCAGAAATTTTTTACTTTCTGATTTCAAAAATAACATTTATTTTATCAAAATATTTCCCTAATTATGATAAATGACATGTTTAAATCACAATTATAATTTAATGGAAAATATTTTTTCTCGACAATAAGAGCATTCCGACCATTATAATGATTATATTTCACTTCATTAAATTATATTCTCATTTTTATATAGATAAATTATTTTTTAATAAGAATATACTATATAAATAACAATCATTCCAAAATTCTAGAATATATCAAAAATAAATAAATTAAAACCATATGTTTTGAAGAATTATGATATATATTTCTTCATATCAGAATTTGATTTTTATCAAATAATTTATAATTTCATATATAAAGAAATAATTTAAAAGGATAATAAAATAAAATTTTTATTAAAAATGAAATTATAAAAATTCAAACTACTAGGGTCCAAACATATTACCCCTTATTACACTAGTGTACACCCTAAGGGTATGTTGTGTGATGGTGGGGTATTGTTGGGGTGGTTTAGTTAATACAGTTTGGGACATGATTTGGATATGATTGAAATTCTTTAATAGATGATTTTACTCAAGCTTTAGAAATTGATTCTTGTCTTGGGCTTGGTCAAGTGAAGTGCTTTGTGATATGATTTCCCTTTTAAGAACTAATAAATGGGAATTATAAATGTATGATCCTACTGGTCAAGGATATCACTTCTTCCTTCTGTGTCAATTAGACATTATCATAAACATTATTATACAAATCATTTTCTTTTAAAAGAAAAGGATTTTGTTGAAAATAACCATGAAATATTGTAGAGGAAGTATCATGAAAATAAGTTATAATACAACCGTAAAAATACATTCACTCTGTATAAGATAAAAAAACATTCTTCTCATACTTTTTCGGGAAAAGTCAAAAAGTACCTTGTATGGTAAACAAAAGAATGATTCCTTCCATACGATGTGGTAAAAGTAAAAAAGGGTAAAAATTAATTTTAACATACATGGAAGAAAATTAAACATTTTATGAAAGAATTTTGAGAACATATGGACATGGATAATAATCTTACCCCAGTAAATACTTACGAATAAACAATCTCGGATAAGAATGAGATTGGAATAATTATCCCTTATATTAGGTCTAATATGATTCGTACATATCTGAACCTCCTATATAATAATTTAAATAATTTCATTGACTTATTAAATAATCATATTAATTGTTATGAGATCATATATGGTTCACTTATGTCTTTATATTACCCGTTCTTTTGTAAATTCCATGTTAAATCAGCGTTTTGGGTAAAATAGTTTCATTTATCATACGTGTTTCGACATGTTGTTCTTGATATTATTACTTATATCCTGATTTAATTAATTCTAGAATTTAAAACATGATTTATATATAATATATAATCAGTATATAAATATATATGATATATCGATAAATGGAAATGAAATACACCGTTCATGGCGACGGTAGGCCGGATGTACGCATGAACGTTGTTTTCTCTTCCTTATTGATGTGAATGGAAGTAAGTAGATGACATATATATATATACATAAATATAGTATCATTATTATGTGATATATTTCATGATTACTTATTATATATACTTTGTAATCTTTCTTGAATTATTATCATGGAAAATGAATCTCATCGCGTCATGGAGATAGTAATCCGTACATACGCACGAGTGATGATATCATTCCCAAATTTATTGAATGGAATTGGAGTAGATGATATAATATCTTAGAATCAGTATTATGTTATAATAATCCTATATAGTAATTCTTTACATCATTATACCCATCCAAGTAAGGTGGTGGTGGAAAAACAGATTACACCACGGTGTGGAGACGGTATTCCGAACGTACGCACGCGCGGTGATTTCATTTTTCATAGGATGAATAAAAGGTGAAATAGAGTAGTTTAATATTTATAATAACATTTAAATTACAATACTTTTGATTAATACTTAATATATAACAAAAACAAACACACAAGGACTGTATTAGTTTAGTGTCTTTGGAAACTCAGAAAAATAATCTTCTAATCATTGTGAAAGATCTTCAACATCTCCCACAAAGATATTCCCCCTTTTTTTCATACCTAAAACATTTCTTTATATCCTAGGGAAAATAAAACATATAAAGGGTGATCTAAAATTATCAGTAAGGGTATGGCTAGATAAAATATAACAAACCATATACATTGGAACTTCAAAACATGAACATAAAGTTTACACATCAAAATCATGAGTTGTGAAATAAATCATGGTAGTACATAAGGTATAGGTCATAAAGGAACATTAATCATGATAAAATAGAATGGGAATATAAAATTAATTGTGCAAAACCATTAATAATATGATATGATTTCCATAGTATCCAAGGAATTGCTGCCAAGACCATCTTAGTGGACAAAGTCCCTTTCTGAATCGAGTTCACTCCTCGTTTCAGTCCTATAACACTGAACCGGATTAACATACCATTCCAAACATGTCTATATCATGGAATATAAATCTTTACCCAATTAATTGGAGAGATATATAGGTCCCACCCATCTCATAATAAAACCATTCTTATGTGTGCCACAAAATCATAAATCATACATCATAACAAAACCCATGTAATAGAAATGGGATTCTTAAACATCATGCCATCATAACATGATCCAAATAAGATAAAAGGACTTCATCAAAATAATTCCATCATAACATAATAAAATCAATGTAAAAATAATGATAGAAACATAACCCTATATTATCTTAGATGGAATTTTTTTTTGATAAAATGTTCGAACTCCATTTTAGAAAGAAAATATCCTTTCTACTTCAAAAACATTGTTCCTTTCTTAACATGTCATAAAATTTTAAAATAAAAGAAGTTGATTAAAAGTAAACTTTAAAAATTTTAATGGAAGCTTCATGGAAATAGTTTTTTATGAAATCATAAAATCGATTCATTTCGTATAAGTCAAAAAACATTATTCTCGTACTTTGGCTTGAAAAGTCAAAAAGTACCTCGTACTAAAAATGACAAAAGATTCCTTTCATATATTTTACTAAAAACTCACCAATGAGTAATATTAGATTTAAAAAATTGTAGTAGGATATAAATAATATTACATATTGAGTAAACATGGATGTGGATGATAAATACACCCTAGTAAATTCCAAAGTATAAAGAATCTCGGATAAAAATGAGATTGTGAGATTTTCCCTTACCTTAGATCTGATATGCTTTGTACGTATCTGAACCTCCTGTATAATGATTTAAATAATTTTATTGAATTATTAAAGAATCATATTAACTGTTATGATATCATATATGGTTCACTTATGACTTTATATTACCCGTTCTTTTGTAAATTCCATGTTAAAGCAGTGTTTTGGGTAAAATCATTTTATTTATCGTACGTGTTTGGAATTGTTGTTCATGATATTATTATTACTTATATCATGATTTAATAACTTCCAGAATGTAAATAATGATTTATATATCATATATATATAGTATATATATATAATAGATAGATAAATGAAATTAAATACACCATTCATGGAGACGGTAGGTCGTACGTACGCATGAACGCTATTTTATTTTTCTTACTGACTTGAATGGAAGTATGTATATGAAATATATATAAATATACATAAATATAGTATCTTTATCATGTCATATACTTCATTATTATTCATTATATATACTTTATCATCATTCTTCAGTGGCTATCATGGAGAATGAATCTCATCGCGTCGTGGAGACGGTAATCCGTACGTACGCACGAGCAATGATATCATTACCATAATTATTGAATTTAATTAGAGTGGATGATATAATATCTAAGAATATGTATGATGTTAAAATAATCATATATAGTTATTATTTACACCATTATACCCATCCAAGTAAGGTGGTGGTGGAAAAACTTATTACACCACGGCGTGGAGATGGTATTCCGTACGTACGCAAGCACGGTGATTTTGTTTTCCGTAGGATAGATAGAATATGAAATAGGGTTGTTTCAAATTTGGAATAAATATCAGTGTATAATTAATACTTATGTTATTTCTTTATAATGAAACAAATAAATAATATGAAGTAAAAGAAGAAAGAAACTTGAAAGAGACGGTAGAAGATATTACCTCTTCCTCGATGCACCTCCTTTAAACATCTTCTCATGGCACTAGAGTTGGTCTTTTGAGATGGACATAGCCTCTATAATGTAACTATAGAGTTTTAGAAGAGGAATTTTCAGGGTTTTTCCATGCATCAAGTCTCAAAGATGGTGTGAAGAGAAGAGGGAAGGGGTGCCCTTTTTATAAGGGAGGAGAGGGGCACCTTAGGAATAACATAAAATATTATTTTATTATAAAGACAATAATTTAACATTTACCGTGTCTTTTGTTTTCTTACACTATATGGTTAATAAACTTACTATAACAAGACAAAATAACCCCAAGTGGTTCATTATTAATATATATATCCTTATTTAAGTCATTTGGCTGAACCTTAGATTTTTAGGAATAAAATAACAATTAATAATATAATATTTGTTTTAAAAACTATTTTATGTAAATTTTGACACTATTTGGTAATTGATTTTTGTGAAACTCAAAACAGCATAATTAGTTCTAAATAAGTTAATTAAATCAGTACAAACATGTCATATTATCCTATAAAATTATTTTAATTCATAAAAATTCTCAAACTACATTTATTTGGCTATTTATAACATCAATTTTGTTAATATTTCATTAATAAGGTAATTACTGCATCATCATTGTGTCATAAATAAATTAAATTATTTAATTTATAAAAATTACAAATATTATACCATTATGTAGGAAATATTTTTATCTTTTTAATGAATATTTTTAGTCAAATTTTTCTTATGTATATGCCTATATTAAAAATTATTTAGTTATTAAACTTTGATTTTAACGATTTTAACCCTTCTTTAAATAAATTTATAATAAATGTCCTAATCTAATCCAAGTGGACCTAAATGGTCATATTTTATTCCTAAGGTTGTTTTTGGTCGAATTAAACTTATCCAATTGAATTAGGACAGGTATTCGGTAAATAATAATATCATTTTAACCCTTAATTACCATATTTACTTTTAACCGTGGTAAATAAAAGTAAAAAAGTCACTATTCACAAAAAATTATTTTTATCTTATTAAACCGCATTTTACTCCTTGATATTAACCATGTCTCTCGGATTTTCGAAATTCCACTCACAGAAGCGGTAAAATTATGTTTTATGTAAGTTTGCAAAAAGCTCCTAGGAGGTCGGTAAAAGACGGTGAAAAGTTCAATTAAATTTTTATATATCTAAAATTATTATAAAATGACTCCAATGAATTACATTGAACTTCTATTGGTATTATGTATCAATTTTGACCTAAAATAAAGTTAAATAAAATAAATAAATATTTAAATAAAAAGTCGGTTTTTAAATAGTAACCCAGTGTTTTCACTATTCACCAAAAATTCAATGTTTTCAGAAAAATACTGAAAAAATCACCCTAGGATAATTTCGATATTCTGAATCCAAAAATAAAGTCCATTTTGAAACATAAAATTTTAAAAAGTGGGTATTACTATTCATAATGGCTAGTTTATATAATATTTTAATAAAATATCATTTTTTAGTGAAACTCGGTATTGCGTACAACACACACAATCGAAGAAGGTCTTAATTGTGTGTAATGCAAGCCAAATCAGGGCTCCGTGTAGTGAAAGATCTGTTTAGTGTTGCGTATAACATAATCAAAACTTATTTCATTTATACATTAAATATAATCTATACTTAATGTTGCGTAGAATAATTTCCACAAAACGAACATGAAATTGTGTGTAACACGAGTCAATAATAGTGTTGCATATACTGCAAGCTAATACGGTGTTACGTATAATACAAGCTAATCTTGGTGTAGTGTATAATAGAAGACATAAAAGAAATTAATAATAATATATCTCATAAAATCTAGGGTTGTTACATTCTGCCCCACTTAAAATGAATTTCTCCCGCAAAATTCGTCATGGTTATAAATGGTTTAATACTCGGGTTGTTACATTCTACCCCCGTTAAAATGAATTTGGCCCTTGAAATTCATCGGGGTTATAAATGGTTTAATACTTGCCGTTACATCCCTGTATTACTGAACCGGATTTACTTGTCATTCCAGCCATGTCTATCTCATGAAATATAAATCTTTACCCAATGCATTGGAGGGAGATATAGGTCCCACCCATCTCAAAATGAAATCATTCTTACTTGTGCCACAAAATAAACATAAATCATTCATCATAACCCAAAAAAATAAAATAGGTTTCATAAACGTCATCCCATCATAACATAATCCATATAATAAAATTGGATATCATTTCATCATAAGAAAAGTGAAACCATGTAAATCATAGAGACGTTATACTTGAAACATAAATATATAAAATAATGCCATCTTATATGGAAAATGGATTTGATAAAACACTTGAAATGAATTCTTGATGAAAATATCCTTTCTTCTTCAAAATCATTTTTTTCTCAAAATGCCATTCAATTTTAAAATAAAATTATTTTGTTGAAAATAACCATGAAATCTTGTAGAGGAAGCTTCAGGAAACTAAGGCATTATACAACCGTAAAAATAAATTCACGCCGAATATGGTAAAAAACATTCTCCTCGTACTTTTAACAGAAAAGTCAAAAAGTACCATGTATGGTAATCAAAAGAAACATTCCTTTCATAACACACAGTAAAAGTCAAAGAGGGGTAAACATGACTTTAAAAATACATGGAAGAATATTAAATACTTCATGAAAAACATTTTATGGACATGGACGAAATATATACCCCAGTAAATACTTACGTATAAGCAATCTCGGATTAAAACGTGATTGGAAAATTTATCCCTTACCTTATGTCTGATATGCTTCATATGTATCTGAACCTCCTGTATAATGATTTAAATAATTTCATTGACTTATTACAGAATCATATTCATTGTTATGATATCATAAATGGTTCACTTATGACATTATATTACCCGTTCTTTTGTAAATTCCATGTTAAAGCAGCGTTTTGGGTAAAATCGTTTCATTTATCATCCGTGTTTTGACTTGTAATTATTCATATGATTACTTAGATCATGATTACTTAATTCCAAAAAACAATCCATTATTTATATATACTATATATTCATAATATACATATATATAATACATCAATAAATGGAACGAAATACACCGTTCATTTAGATGGTAGGCCGTACGTACGCATGAATGTTGTTTTTGTTTCCTTATTAAATTTCATACATGTAATTAAATAACATATACATAAATCCAGCATCATTAATATGTCATATATTTCATTATTACTTATTATAAATACTTTATAATCATTCTGGAATTTTAAACATGGAAAATGAATCTCATCGCGTCGTGGAGACGGTAATCTGTACGTACACACGAGCAATGATATCATTCCCATATTTATTGAATGGAATTGGAGTGGATGATTTAATATCTTAGAATCATTATGATGTTATAATAATAATATATAGTTATTATTTAAACCATTATACCCATTCAAGTAAGGTGGTGGTGGAAAACAGATTACACCACAGTGTGGAGACGGTATTCTGTACGTACACACACACGATGATTTCAATTTCTGTAGGATGGATAGAAAGTGAAATAGGGTTATTCTATATTTATAATAAAATATCAGTATATAATTAATACTAATTTTATTACATTATAATGAAACAAATAAAGAAGAAGAAGTAGAATAAGAAGAAAGAAACTTGAAAGAGTCGGTAGAAGAGATTACCTCTTCCTCGACGCACCTCCTTTAAACTTCTTCATAGGGCAGTAGAGTTGGTCTTTTGGGAAGACCAGAACCTCTATGATAAAACTAGAGAGGTTGAGAAGATTAATTGGCAGGGGTTGTCCGATCATCAAGGCTCAAAAGGGTGTGAAGAGAAGAGGGAAGGGGTTCCCTTTTTAAAAGGGAGGAGAGGGGCACCTTTGGAAACATCAAAAATATTAATTTATAATAAATTAAAACTCACGTAAAAACCTCAAAAAATGAGTAAAATACGAATATTAGATCATATATGGTTGTAATATCATCATATAATAAAATTTAGACAAGTTGGGAATTTATTTTAAACATTATCAACATGATGTATCCTTATATAATCTATTTAATTTTATTTGTGGTAATAATATTCTAAATTTTAAATAATTATAAAGAATTACTTATATCTTGTGAATTGTCTATAATTGTATAATTTGTTAAATTTTATACCATATAAATTATAATTTATAATTTTAAAATTTATTTTGTGATTTTTAAACGATTTTATAATATGTAATTTTTATAAAATAACAATAGTGTCAATTTTGACACTATTCATTTATTTGAATTTAAATAAAATATAAAGAGAAGATATGTTCGAAATAAAAAATTTAATAGATTAATAACATGTCATATTTAACTAAAAAATTAGTTGAGCACATTAAATTGTTCATATAATATTTATTTTAATACTTTTAAAATCATTTATTTGATATTTCAATCAATAGAATAATTTCAACATCACTATTGTGTCATAATTAATGATAATTATTTAATACCTAAAAATTATAAATAAATTCATATGATGTATATAATATTATTATATTTCTAGGGACTATTTATATCTAATGTTTTATGATGTTTATCACTAAATTAAAATTATTACACTTATAAGATTTAAGAGAGTAACATGTTGTCCCTTTCTTTGGTTTAATAATAATTATATTATTTCATAATCAAAAGTCTATAAAATGAATCTAGTCTAACCCTTAGGTGATATGGGTCGACTTATATTCATCCAATAGAATTTTGGCAAGTGTTAGGGTAATTTTATAATCTTATTTTTACCCTTAATTACCAGATTTACCTTTAACTCTAGCAAATAAAAATTTCCGTAGTTAATTTTCATAATATCAAAAAAATAAAAGTAACCTATTAACATAATTTCGACCCACTGAATCCAAATATGGAATCAATTTTTCAAAATTAAAATCAGGGAAGTTTCATTAATTAATTTAAAATTAATCTCTTTGATAAGAAAACAGATTTTAAAAATTAAAACATTGCAAAAGATTGAAATGTTCTTACCTATGAATTCAATGTAAAATTAATGCTAATGACTTAAATTATATTAAATTGTAAAAATATATTCTATTTATACTTTAAAACCATTCAATTTAATAATTAAACCATATAAATTATTACAATGAAAAAAGTTGTTTTTAATTAAAATACAGTGTGTTTTTACTATTCATTAAAATATGAAAGTTATTAGAATAATATGAAAAATTAATCCAAAGTTAATTTTTATATCCTGATTCCAAATAATAATTTTATTTTTTCAAATTGAATGTATAATATTTTTAAAAAAATAGATTTAATGTGGTTTCACCATCAAAAGGCGGAAAAACTACATTTTTTGATAAATACATATTTTACCCGAAAATTTTATTCTGTTCTCATACCATATTCTAGAAAATATTTAAGATTAATATTAATGTTATAAAATTAAAAAACTAGTTAATAATATTCATAATGGGTAGTTTATAATATTATAATAATATATCGCTATTTAGTGAAACTCGGTATTGTGTACTACACACGCTATCGAGGAAGGTCGTGATTGCGTGTAATGCAACCCAAGCAAGTGTTATGTGCAGTGAAAGATTCCTTTGATGTTGCATATAACATAAGACATAAAAAAATATACTTCTCATAAAATATCAGGGTGTTACATTCTACCCCCCTTAAAATAAATTTCACCCTCGAAATCTGTCACGTCTTAACAAACATATGATGATACCTCTCCCTCATAATAACCCCAAGCTCCCATGTAGCTTCGTCTAATTGGTGGTTCCTCCATAAAACTTTCACAAAGAGAGTGGTCTCGTTTTGTAGAAATTTTTTGCTACGATCCTGAATATCTATAGGCTATTCTTCATAAGAAATATCTTGCTCCAGTGGTACAACTTCTAAGCTTAGTACATGTGAAGGATCAGGTATGTACTTTCTCAAGAGAGATACATGGAACACATCATGAACTTGAGAGAGATTCGGTGGAAGCACTAATCGGTAAGATACCTTCCCAACGCGATCCATTATTTCGAAAGGACTGATATACCGAGGGCTCAGTTTTTCCTTCTTTCCAAGTCTCATTACTCTCTTCCAAGGAGATATTCGTAAAAACACTTTATCAACCACTTCAAACCTTAGGTCTTTTCCTTGGTTATCTGCATAACTTTTTTGTAGACTCTGAGTTGCTATTATGTGTTGTTGAATAGATCAGACCTTTTCTACCATCTCATCAACAATATCAGGTCCTAATAGCTTTCTTTCCCGAACTTCATCCCAGTAAGCTGGAGTTTGGAATTTCATTCCATAGAGAGATTCATAAGGAGCCATTTGAATACTGGAGTAAAAGCTATTATTAAAGGAAAATTCCACCAAATGTAGGTGTTGATCCCAACCACCTTTTAAATCCATAGAGAAATCTCTCAACATGTCTTCTAGAGTTTGAATTTTTCTCTCAGACTGGTCGTCTGACTGAGGATGAAAAGTAGTGATGAAACTCAACTCTATATTTAGAGTATGCTGAAGACTTCGCCAGAACATTGAGGTAAACCTCGGATCCCGATCAGATATAATGGAAAGTGGTACTCAATGCAATCTTACCACTTCTTTTACATATATCCTGGCAAGCTGATCTAGAGAGAAATCTTCTCAAATAGCAATGAAGTGTGGCTACTTCATAAGACCATCAACTATGACCCAGATAGCATTATTTCCTTTGAATGTTTTAGGAAGTCTGGTGACAAAGTCCATAGTGATGTTTTCCCATTTCCATTCGAGTATGGGTAATGGTTGTAATATCCCCTTAGTCTTCGGTCTCTTAGATTTAACTTGCTGACAAACAAAGCATCAAGAGACATATTCAGGTCTCTGATACGAAATGTAGAGACCCCAAACTTGACGTACATGGACATTACATTACTTTTGCAGAATACTTAATACATAACACGAACCAACACTCAAGGACCATAATATTTTAGTGTCTTTTGAAACTCGGAACACAATCTTCTAATCATGGTGAAAGATCTTCAACATCTCCCATAAATATCTTCCCCTTTTTGTTTTCTTAATGAAAAAATTTCTTTAATTCTTAGGGAAAATAAAATATATAAAACGGTGATTTGAAATGCTTAGTAAGGGTAAGCATGGAGAAAATAAAACAAATCATATACATTTGAACTTAAATACATGAACATAATGTTTAAACATCAAGATCTTGAGCAATGACATAAAACATGGCAATACGTAAGGCAGAGATCATAAAGAAACATTAATCCTGATAAAATAGCGTGAGAATAAAACATGTAATTGTGGCAACCATTAAGCACATGTTATTATTTCCATAGTAGCCATGGCATTGCTGCCAAGACAATCTTAGTGGTCAAAGTCCCTTTATGAAGCGAGTTCACTCCTCGTTTCAGTCATGTTACACTAAACCAGATTATCTTACCATTCCATCCATGTCTACCTCATGAGATATAAATCTTTACCCAATGCATTAGAGGGAGATATAGGTCCCACCCATCTCATAATTAAATCATTCTTACTTGTGCCACAACATAAACATAAATCATTCATCATAACCCAAAGAATAAAATGGGTTTCATAAACATCTTTCCATCATAACATAATCCATATAAAACAAATGGATATCATTTCATCATAAGAAAAGGGAAACCATGTAAATCATATAGGAATTATACTTGAAACATACACATATGAAATAATTCCATCTTATATGGAAAATGGTTTTGATAAAACACTAGAAATGAATTCTTGAGGAAAATATCCTTTCTTATTCAAAATCATTTTCTTTTCACAAAATGCCATGCAATTTTAAATGAAAAGGATTTTTTGAAAATAGTCATCAAATATTGTCGAGTAAGCTTCATTAAAATAAGGCATTATGAAATCATAAAAATCTGTTCATGCTATATAAAAACATTATTCTTTTACTTTTGTCGGAAAAGTCAACAAGTACCACATATGGTAAAAAAAGAATGAGTCCTTCCATGACACAAAGTAAAAGTCAAAGAGTAGTAAACCTGACTTTAAACATACATTGGATATTATTAAACACTTTAAGAAAAACATTTTTATAGACATGGAGGAAAAATATAACCCCGGTATATACTTACATATAAGCAATCTCAGATAAAAATGATATTTGAAAAATTATCCCTTAGCTTAGGTCTGATATGCTTTGTACGTATCCAAACCTCCAGTATAATTATTTAAATAATGTCATTGAATTATTACTTAATCTTATTCATTGTTATTATATTATATATGGTTCACTTATGACTTTATATTACCCGTTCTTTTGTAAATTCAAAGTTAAAGAAACATTTTGGGTAAAATCGTTTTATTTATCGTACGTGTTTCGACATGTTTTTCTAGATATTATTACTTATATCCTGATTTACATAATTCCAGAATGTAAAACATGATTTATATATAATATATATTCAGTATATACATGGAATTAAATACACCGTTCATGGAGATTGTAGGTCGTACGTATGCCTGAACGCTGTTTTCGTTTCCTTATTGAATTAAATGGAATTAAGTAAATGAAACATATATGTACATAAATCCAGTATCATTATTACGTAATATATTTCATGATTATTTCTTATATATAATTTATAAAATAATTTTGATAAAACACATGAACTCCATTCTTGAGGAAAATATCCTTTTTACTTCAAAAACATTTTTCCTTTGTTAACATGTCATACAATTTTAAACTAAAGGATGTTGAGTAAAAATAAACTTGAAAACTTGTAAAGGAGGATTCATGGAAATAATATAGGGTTTTATTTCTATCCTTATTTTATATTGATTTGATTATGTTATGATGCAATCAATTTTACGATGTCCTTTTATCTTATATGGATTATTTTATGATTCCACGATGTTTAAGAATCCTGTTTTATTACATGGGTTTTGATATTATGTATGATTTATGACTTTGTGGCACACTTAAGAATGGTTTCATTATGAGATGGGTGAGACCTATATCTCCCTCCAATTCATTGGGTAAAGATTTATATCTCATGAGATACACATGGCTGGAATGTTAAGTTAATCCGGTTCAGTGTTACAGGACTAAAACGAGGAGTGAACTCGATTCAGAAAGGGCCTTTGTCTGCTAAGATGGTCTTGGCAGCAAATCCTTTTCTACTATGGAAATCATATCATGTGCTTAATGTTTTTCCACAATTACAAGTTTTATTTCCAAACTATTTTATCATGATTGATGTTCCATTATGATCTATGTCTTACGTACTACCATGTTTTATATCATTGCTCAAGATTTTGATGTTTAAACAGTATGTTCATGTTTTTATGTTCAAATTTATATGGTTTGTTTAATTTTCTCCATGCTAACACACAAAATATACATAAATCATTCATCATAACCTAAAGAATAAAATGGGTTTCATAAACATCATCCTATCATCACATAATCCATATAAAACAAATGGATATCATTTCATCATAAGAAAAGTGAAACCATGTAAATCATAGAGACATTATAATTGAAACATACACATATGAAATAATTTCATCTTGTATGGATATTTTTTTTTATAAAACACTTGAAATGAATTCTTGAGGAAAATATCCTTTCTTTTCAAAATCATTTTATTTTCACAAAATGCCATGTAATTTTAAAAGAAAGGGGTTTTTGTTGAAAATGATCACGAAATCTTGTAAAGGAAGATTTATGAAAATTAGGCATTACAAATCCGTAAAAATCAGTTCGTGTCATGTAATTTAAAAAAACATTCTCCTCGTACATTCAATGGAAAATTCAAAAAGTACCACCTATGGTAAAAAAAATATTTAATCCATAACAAAAATTAAAAGTCAAAGATTGCTAAACATGAATTTATACATACATGGAAGAATATTAAAAACTTTATGAAAAACATTTTATGGAAATGGATAAAAAATATAACCCCAGTAAATACTTGCGGATAAGAAATCTGGAATAAAATCATTTCATTTATCTCACGTGTTTAGATTAGTTTTTTCTTATGTTATTATTACTTATATCATGATTTACATACTTCCAGAATGTAAATCATTATTTATATATCATATATATTCAGTATATATATATAATAGATATATGAATGAAATTAAATACATCGTTCATGGAGACGGTAGGCCGTACGTACGCATGAAAGATGTTTTCCTTTTTTTATTGACTTGAATGGAATTAAGTAGATGAAATATACATATATATATATCCAGTATCATTATTACATCATATATTTCATTATTACTTATTATATATACTTTATAATCATTCTTGAATTGTTAACATGGAAAATGAATATCATCGCGTCTTGGAGACGGTAATCCGTACGTACGCACGAGGGATGTTATCGTTCCCATATTTATTGAATGGAATTGGAGTGGATGATATAATATCATAGAATCATTATGATGTTATAATAATAATATATTGTTATTCTTTACACCATTATACCCATCCAAGTAAGCTGGTGGCGGAAAAATAGATTACACCACGGCGTGGAGATCGTATTCCTTGCGTACGCACGCGCGGTGATTTCGTTATTAGCGGGATTGATAGAAGGTGAAATGGGTTTGTTTAATATTTATAATAACATTTCAGTATATAAGTAATACTGATGTTATTAATTTATAATGAAACAACTAAAGAAGAAGAAGTGGAAGAAGAAAGAAACTTGAAAGAGTCGGTAGAAGAGATTACCTCTTCCGCGACACACCTCCTTTAAACTTCTTATTAGGGCACTAGAGTTGGCCTTTTGAGAAGACTCGAACCACTATGATATAAATATAGAGGTTTATAATAGTAATTGTCCAGGTATTTTCGAGCTTCAAGGCTCAAAATGGTGTGAAGAGAAGAGGTAAGGGGTTCCCTTTTATAAGGGAGGAGAGGGGCACCTTTGAAAAAACTTAAAATATTATTTTATAATAAAGTCATATTCGTTTTTCAATAGCTCAAAATTTATTTATTTAGAAGATAAGGTGGGGATGGGTCAACATACTCTCAACCAATAGGTTTTATACTATTTTAGGTTACTATTTTATCCTTATCATTTAGATTTAACTCTATGTTAAATAATTTAACATGTACCGTGTCTTTTTGTTTTCTTACACTATATGGTTAATAAACTTACTATAACAAGCCAAACAAACACCAAGTGGTTCATTATTAATATATATATATCCTTATCTAAGTCATTTGGCCGAACCATATATTTTTTGGAATAAAATAACAATTAAAGAATACTTTTTACAACATATAACAAAACCATGAAAGGACTGTATAGGTATAGTGTCTTTAGAAACTGGGAAACATAAACAATTGGTTCATAAATCATCTACGTTGTCTCCCATTTATTTAATCATATTTAGAGTCCCTTTTGGCATATTCTACTTAAACCCCTTCATCCAGACCTGGGGAAAAGAAAACATACAAAAGGGTGATCTCAAATGCTCAGTAAAGGTAAACAAAGGAAATATCAATCATATCATATTCATAAGAACATAACATTTTGAATATCTTAACCTTGAAAAAAGATCCTAAAATCATAACTTGGGATAAATCATAGTGGTGAAATTTAATCCCAAATAATCATAACTTAAAACATGATACTTTGTGGAATACACACATAATCATAGAAAATCATTTCATATTAGTCAAGACTCATTTCCAAGACTATCATAGCGGACAAATTCCAATACTGAACCGAGTTCACTCCTAGTTCCAGTGATGTATCACTGAATCGGATTAAATTTTCATTCCAGCCATGTCTATATCATGAGATATAAATCTTTAACCAATGCATTAGAGGGATATATAGGTCCCAACCATCTCATAATGAAATTATTCTTATGTATGCCATAACATGAACATAAATCATTCATCATTACCCAATGAATAAAATGGGTTTCATAAACATAATCCCATCATAACATATTCCAAATAAAAAATGGATATCATTTCATCATAAGATAAGTGAAACCATGTAAATCATAGATACATTATACTTGAAACATAAAAATATGAAATAATTTCATCTTAGATGGAAAATAGTTTTGACAAAACACTTGATATTAATTCTTGAGGAAAATATCCTTTCTTCTTCAAAATAATTTTATTTTCACAAAATGCCATGAAAATTTATAAGAAAAGGTATTGTTGAAAATAATAATGAAATATTTTAGAGGAATATTCATGAAAATAATGCTTTATAAACCCGTAAAAATCTGTTCATGCCGTATAAGTTAAAAAACCATTCTTCTCGTACTTTTTCCGGAAAAGTCAAAAAGTTCCTCATATGGTAATCAAAAGAAAGATTCCTTCCACAATGTAAAAGTAAAATAGTGGTAAACATGACTTTAAACATACGTAGAATATTATTAAACACTTTATGAAAAATATTTTTGTGGACATGGATGAAAAATATAACCCCAGTAAATACTTACGTATAAGAAATCTCGGATAAAAATGAGATTTGCAAAATTATCCCGTACCTTAGGTCTGATATACTTTGTACGTGTTTGAACCTCCTGTATAATGATTTAAATAATGTCATTGACTTATTCATGAATCATACTCATTGTTATTATATCATATATGGTCATATTCTTAGCTTCTAATTTGTAATATTTCATTTCTACTTGTTATTCGGGTGTTTATTGCTTTATGTTCTTATGCGTGTTTTGTTGAATAAATTATTATTATTATTTTTTTGTTATAGATACCTCATTTACATAATGGTATTAGTATAATATATATCATATTTACTCATTAAATTCATTTATATAATCATTATTCAATGAAGATCATTTAAACGAGTCGCATCACATCGTGGAGACGGTAGGCCGTACGTACGCATGAGCGATGATATCATTCCCATGATCATGGAATTGTATTTAAGTGTATGTATACTATTTCAGAATCAATATCACTTTAAAATAATCATATATAGTTATTATTTACACAATTATACCCATCCAAGTAAGGTAGTGGTGGAAAACAGATTACACCACAGCGTGGAGACGGTATTCCGTACACACGCATGCGCGGTGATTTCATTTTCCGTAGGATGGATAGAAGGTGAAATAGGGTTGTTTCATATTTATAATAACATATAATTATATGAGTGATACTGATTTTATAACTTCATAATGAAACAACTAGAGAATATGAAGTAGAAGAAGAAATAAATTTGAAAGAATCGGTAACGGATATTACCTCTTCTTCACACGCCTCTTTGAAACCTCCTCTTAGGGCACTTTAATTTGTCTTTTAAGAATACCAGGTCCTCTAGGATGTTTTAGGGAAGTGGAGAAGTGAAATTGGAAGGGGTTGGCCGTGATTTAATGCTCAATGTGGTGTGAGGAGGAGAGGGAGGAGGTGCCCTTTTATAAGGGAGGAGAGGGGCACGTTTGGAATTATAAGAAATATTAATTTATAATAAAGTCTAACCCTCTTAAAACCCACAAAAAATGACTCAAATCAGAAGCTTAGATGAGATAGGGTTGTAATCTCATCAACTAATAAAATTTAGACAAGTTGGGAATTTATTTTAAACATTATTTATCCTTATATAATCTATTTAATTTTATTTGTGGTAATAATATTCTAAATTTTAAATCATTATAACTAATTACTTATATGTTGTGAATTGTCCATAATTGGATACTTTATTACATTTTAGAACATATAAATTTTTATTTATAATATTTAAATTTTTTTGTGATTTTTAAACGATTTTATAATATGTAATTTTTATAAAATAACAATAGTGTCAATTTTGATGCTATTCATTTATTTTAATATAAATAAAATATACACAAAAGATATGTTCAAAATATAAGATTTAATAGATTAATAACATGTCATATTTATCTATAAAATTATTTGAGCACATTAAATAGTTAATATAATATTTATTTTAATACTTTTAAAATCATTCATTTGATATTTCAATCTATAAAATAATTTCAACATCACTATTGTGTCATAATTAATGATAATTATTTAATCCCTAAAAATTATAAATAAATTCATATGATGTATATAATTTAATTATATTTATATTTACTATTTATATCCGAATTTTTATGATGGTTATCACTAAATTAAAATTATTACTCTTATAAGATTTAAGAGAGTGACATGTTGTCACTTTCTTTGGTTTTAATAATAATTATATTATTTCATCGTCAAAATTCAATGAAATTAATCTAGTCCGACCCTTAGGTTATATGGGTCGAATTTTATTCATCCAATATATTTTGGAAAGTGTTAGGGTAATTTTATAATCTTATTGTTTCCCTTAATTACCAGATTTACCTTTAACTCTAGTAAATAAAAATTACCGTAGTTACTATTTATAATATCAAAAAAATAAAAGTAACATATTAACATAATTTGGACCCACTAAATACAAATATGGAATCCAATTTTCAAAATTAAAAACATAGAATTTATAGTAATTAATTTAAAATTAATCTCGTTTTTAAGGATATGGGCTTTAAAAGTTAAAACATTGCCAAAGATTGAAATGTTTTTACCTATGAATTCAATGTAAAATTAATGATAATTACATAAATTATATTAAATGGTAAAAATATATTCTATTTATATTTTAAAACCATACAGTTTTATAATTAAACCATATAAATTTTTATGATGAAAAAAGTTGTTTTTAATTAAAATATAGCGTGTTTTTACTATTCATTAAAATATGAAAGTTTTCAGAATAATATGAAAATTTTATCCAAATTTAATTTCTATATCCTGATTCCAAAAAAGAATTTAGTTTTTTCAAATTGAACTTATAATCTTTTAAAACTAGATTTAATGTGGGTGTCCATTAAAAGGTGTCAACACTTCATTTTTTTAAAAATACTTATTTTACCTGAATTTATTTTCTAATACCATGTTCTAGAAAATATGTAAGATGAATAATAATGGTATATAATTCAAAATTTAGTTAATACTATTCATAAAGGCTAGTATATAATATTATAATAATATATCGTTGTTTAGTGAAACTCAGTATTGTGTATTACACACGCTATCGAGGAAGATCGCGATTGCGTGTAATGCAAGCCAAGCTAGTGTTTTGTGCAGTGAAAGATTCATTTGATGTTGCGTATAATATAAGACATAAAACAAAATATACTTCTCCTAAAATATCAGGGTCTTACATTCTACCCCCCTTAAAATGAATTTTTCCCTCGAAATTCGTCACTTCATAACAAATAGATGAGGATACATCTCCCTCATTATATCCTCAAGCTCCCATGTATATTCTTCTAATTGGTGGTTCCTCCATAAAACATTCACCAATCGAGTGGTCTTGTTTCGTAGAAGTTTTTCGCTACGATCCAGAATCTCTATCGGTTGTTCTTCATAAGAAAGATCTTACTCTAGCGGTACAACTTCTATGATTAGTACATGTGAAGGATCAGGTATGTACTTTCTTAGGAGATATACATGGAACTGATCGTGAACTTGATAGAGATTTGGTGGAAGTGCCAATTAGTAAGATAACATCCCAACACGATCCAGTATTTCGAAAGGACCGATATACCCAGGGCTCAGCTTTCCCTTCTTTACAAATCTCATTACTCTCTTCCAAAAAGATATTCGTATGAACACTTTATCACCCAATTCAAACTCTAGGTCTTTTCTTTGGTTATCAGCATAACTTTTTTGTCAACTCTGAGCTGCTCTTAAAATTTCCAAGACCATCATAGCGGAAAAAGTCTAGTACTGAACTGAGTTAACTTCTCGTTCGAGTCCTATATCACTGAACCATATTTACTTTCCATTCCAGCCATGTCTATCTCATGAGATATAAATCTTTACCCAATGAATTAGAGGGAGATATAGGTCCCACCCATCTCATAATGTATCCATTCTTATATGTTCCACAAAATCATAAATCATACATCATAGCATAACCCATGTAATAAAAATGGGATTATTAAACATCATGGCATCATAACATAATCCATATAAGATAAAAAAAAATCATAAAATTAATTCCATTATAACATAATCAAATCAATGTAAAAATAAGGATCGAAATATAACCCTATATTATCTTATATAGAAAATAATTTTGATAAAACACTTGAACTCGATTCTTGAGAAAAATATCCTTTCTACTTCAAAAACATTTTTCCTTTCTTAACATGTCATACAATTTTAAAATAAAGGAAGTTAATTAAAAATAAACTTGAAAACTTGTAAATGAAGCTTCATGAAATAATGTTCAATGAAATCATAAAAATTCATTCATGCCGTATAAGTTAAAAAACAGTCTTCTCGTACTTTGGATGGAAAAGTCAAAAAGTACCTCGTAATAAAAACAAAAAAAGATTCCTTTAATATCTTTTACTAAAAACTCACAAATGGGTAAATTGGATTTAAAAAAATGTATGAGAATAGAAATAATATTACATATTGACGAAACATGGTTGTGGATGATAAATATTCCCCAGTAAATTCTGAAGTATAAACAATCTCTGATAAAAATGAGATATTGAGATTTTCCCTCACCTTAGGTCCAATATTCTTTGTATGTGTTCGAATCTCATGTATAATGATTTAAATAATGTCATTGACTTATTCCAGAATCATACTCATTGTTATGATATCATATATGGTCATATTTGTAGCTTCTAATTAGTAATATTTCATTGCTACTTTTTATTCGGGTGTTTATTGATTTATGTTCTTATGCGAGTTTTGTCGAATAAATTCTTATTCTTATTTTTAGGTTATAGAAACATCATTTACAGAATGTTATTAGTGTAATATATATCATATTTACTCATTAAATTCTTTTATATAATCATTATTTAATTTAGATCATGTAGAACAAGTCGCATCACATCGTGGAGACGGTAGGTCGTACGTACGCATGAGCGATGATATCATTCCAATGATTGTGGAATGGTATTGAAGTGTATGTATACTATTTCAGAATCAATATCACTTTACAATAATAATATATAATTTTTATCTACACCATTATACCAATCCAAGTATGGTGGTGGTGGAAAAAATGATTCCACCACGATGTGGAGACGGTATTCCGTACGTACGCACACGCGGTGATTTCATTTTCCGTAGGATGGATAGAGGTGAAATAGGGTTGCTTAATATTTATAATAACATATAAGTATATTATTTATACTGATGTTATTACTTCATAATGAAACAACTAAGGAAGAGGAAGTAGAAGAAGAAATAAATTTAAAAGATTCGGTAACGGATATTACCTAATCTTCGACACGCCTCTTTGAAACCTTGTCTTTGGGCACTAAAATTGGTCATTGAAGAATACCAAGACCTCAACTATATTTCTAATGAAGTTGATAAGGGAAATGGTCTGGGTTTTGCCGATCCTGAAGGCTCTAAATTGTGTCAAGAGGAGAGGAAGGAGGTTCCCTTTTATAAGGGAGGAGAGGGGCACCTTTGGAATTATAAGAAATATTAATTTATAATAAATTCCAGACCCACATAAAAACCTCCAAAATGACTCAAATACAAATATTAGATGAGATAGGGTTGTAATATCATCAACCAAAAACATTTATACATGTTGGGAATTTATTTTAAACATTACCAACTTGATTTATCCTTATATAATCTATTTATTTTTATTTGTGGTAATAATATTATAAATTTTAAATCCTTATAAATATTTACTTATATGTTGTGAATTTCCCATAATTGTATACATGATTACATTTTAGACCATATAAAGTTTAATTTATAATTTTTTAATATTTTTTGTGATTTTTAAACAATTTTATAATATGTAATGTTTATAAAATAATAATAGTGTCAATTTTGACAATATTCATTTATTTTAATTTAAATAAACTATACATATAAGATATGTTCAAACTAAAAAATTTAATAGATTCATAACATGTAATATTTATCTATAAAATTAGTGGATCACATTAAATAGTTCATATAATATTTATTTTAATTCTTTTACAATTATTTATTTGATAATTCAATCAATAAAATAATTTCAACATCACTATTGTGTCATAATTAAGGTTAATTATTTAATCCCTAAAAATTATAAATAAATTTACATGATGTAGATAATTTTATTAGATTTCTGGAGACTATTCATGTTCGAAGTTTTATGAATTTTATCACTAAAATAATATTATTACACTTATAATATTTGAGAAAGTGACATGTTGTCGCTTTCTTTGGTTTTAATAATAATTATATTATTTTGTGGTCAAAAGTCCGTGAAATGAATCTAGTCGGACCCTTAGGTAATATGGGTCTAATTTTATTCATCCAATAGGATTTTGGCAAGTGTTATGGAAATTTTATAATCTTATTTTTACCCTTAATTACCAGATTTACCTTTAACTCTAGTAAATAAAAATTACCGTAGTTACTAATCATAAAATCAAATAAAATAAAAGTAAAGTATTAACATAATTTGGACCCACTAAATCCAAATATGGAATACATTTTTCAAAATTCCAAACACAGAAGTTGTAGTAATTAATTTAAAATTAATCTCGTTGTTAAGAAAACGGGTTTTAAAAGATAAAACATTGCCAAAGATTGAAATGTTTTTACCAATGAATTCAATGTAAAATTAATGCTAATGACATACATTATATTAAATGGTAAAAATATATTCTATTTATACTTTAAAAACATTCAAGATTATAATTAAACCATATAAATTATTACTATGAAAAAAGTTGTTTTTAATTAAAATATAGCGTGTTTTTACTATTCATTAAAATATAAAAGTTATCGGGATAATATGAAAAATTTATCCAAAGTTAATTTTTATATCCTGATTCCAAAGAAGAATTTTATTTTGTCAAATTGAACTTATAATCTTGTCAAAAACTACATTTAAAGTGGTTGCGCCATCAAAAGGGAGAAAAACTACATTTTTTAAAAAATACTTATTTTACACAAAAAATTTAATTTGTTCTCATACCATGTTCTAGAAAATATGTAATATGAATAATAATGTTATAAAATTTAAAATTTAGTTAATACTATTCATAACGGCTAGTTTAAATAATATATTGTTGTTTAGTTAAACTCGATGTTGCGTACAACACACGTTATCGAGAAACGTTTCTTTTGCGTATAACGCAAGCCAAGCTAGTGTTGTGTGCAGTGAAAGATTCCTTTGATGTTGCATATAACATAAGACAAAAAAATATACTTCTCATAAAATATTAGGGTGTTACATTCTAACCCTCTTAAAATGAATTTCTCCCTTGAAATTCGTCACTTGGTAACAAACAGATGAGGATACCTCTCCCTCATCATATACTCAAGCTCCCATTTAGATTCTTCTAATAGTTGGTTCCTCCAAAAAACATTCACCAAGAAATTGGTCTTGTTCTGTAGAACTTTTTCACTACGATCCAG
Source organism: Viscum album (assembly GCA_963277665.1). Classification (NCBI taxonomy): domain Eukaryota; kingdom Viridiplantae; phylum Streptophyta; class Magnoliopsida; order Santalales; family Viscaceae; genus Viscum; species Viscum album. The sequence continues at coordinate 1,309,870,506 of OY728126.1, read as the reverse complement.
AATCTCTATCGGTTGTTCTTCATAAGAAAGATCTTTCTCTAGCAGTACAACTTCTGAGCTTAGTACATGTGAAGGATCCGGTATGTACTTTCTCAGGAGAGATACATGGAACACATCCTGAACTTGAGAGAGATTCGGTCGAAGCGACAATCGGTAAGCTACCTTCCCAACACGATCTAGTATTTCGAAAGGTCCGATATACCTAGGTCTTAGATTTCCCTTCTTTCCAAATCTCATTACTCTCTTCCAAGGAGATATTCATAAGAACACTTTATCACCCCCTTCAAACTCTAGGTCTTTTCTCCTGTTGTCGGCATAACTTATTTGTCGACTCTGAGTTGCTCTTATGTGTTGTTGAATAGGTCTGACCTTTTCTTCCATGTCATCAACAAGATCAGGTCCTAATAGCTTTCTTTCCCCAACTTCATCCCAGCAAGTTGGTGTCCTGCATTTCGTTCCATAGAGAGCTTCATAAGGAGCCATCTAAATAGTGAAGTGAAAGCTACTATTATAAGAAAATTCGACCAAAGGTAGGTGTTGATCCCAATCCCCATTGAAGTCCATAGAGAAATCTCTTTACATATCCTGTAGAGTTTTAATTGTTCTCTCAGACTGACCGTCTGTCTGAGGATGATAAGCAGTGCTGAAACGCAACTCTATATCCAAAGTATGCTGAAGACTTTTCTAGAACATTGAGGTAAACCTCGAATCCCGATCAGATATAATGGAAAGTGGCACTCCATGCAATCTTACCACTTCATTCACATATATCCTAGTAAGCTTATCCAGAGAGAAATCTTTTCTAATAACAATGAAGTGTGCCGACTTCGTAAGATGATCAACTATGACCTAGATAGCATTATTTCCTTTGGATGTTTTAGGAAGTCCGGTGATAAAGTCCAGTGTGAAGTTTTCCCATTTGCATTCGGTTATGGTTAATGGTTGTAACATCCCCGCAGACTTCTGTCTCTCATCTTTAACTTGCTGACAAACCATGAATCGAGAGAGATATTCAGAAACATCTCTTTTCATGCCTTCCCACTAGAAATACTCTTTCAGGTCCCTATACATCTTCATGCTTCAAGGGTGAATAGAGAATTAAGAACTATGAGCCTCATCCAATAGCCCCTTCTTTAATTCTGGGATGGGAGGAACAAAAACCCGATTCCTCAACCTTATTATCTCATCACAATCAAGGTTGAATTCAGGAACATTTATCACCTTCTTTTGTAACTCTACATATTCTTTTTGTGCCTCTTTAATCTTCACATGCATAGATGGTTGAACATTCATTTTAGAAATATAAGATTTTTCCCCTTCCATTATAATTCCAAGATCCATCCTTTGTAAATTCATAAATATTGGATCTTTTGTGATCTTCATCAAGGATAATCTAGCATGGTCTTGTCGGCTTAAAACATCTCCCACCTTGTTTGCTTTCCCAGGGTGATAATGAATCGAGCAGTTGTAATCCTTAATCAGCTCCAACCATCTTTTTTGGCGCATATTCAACTCCTTTTGTGTGAAAATATACTTTAAACTTTTATGAGTAGTAAAAATATCATACTTTTCACCATAAATATATTTCCTTTAAATCATAAATGAAAAGATTACCATAGCTAACTCCAAATCCTGAGTTGGGTAATTTTTCTCATAGATTTTCAACTATCGTGAGGCATAATCTATAACCATATCATTTTGCATGAGAACACACCACAATCCCTTCTTGGATGCATCACTATAGATCACAAACCATTCCACACTACAAGTCAGTGTGAGCACTGGTGCACTGGATAACCTTCTTTTCAACTCCTTGAAATTCTCTTCACACTCCTCCATCCACAAGAACTTAACTCCTTTTCGAGTCATTTTGGTGAGTGGATTAGATAATCGTGAAAAATCTTTCACAAACCGTCGATAATATCCAGCCAAGCCAAGAAAATATCAGATCTCAGTTACTGTTGTTGGTCTCGACCATCTTTTGATAACCTCTATCTTTGTTGGATCCACAGATATCTCCTCTTTTGAGATTATGTGACCCAAAAATGAAACATTTTGAAGACAAAATTCACACTTGGTAAATTTGGCATAAAGCTTCTCCTTTCTTAGGGTCTTTAATACAATTCTCAAGTTATCTTCATGTTCTTCCTTTCTCTTTGATTAGATAAGAATATCATCTATAAAGACTACCAAAAACTGATCATGATAGTCTCTAAAGACTCTATTCATTAGATCCATGAAGATAGCAGGGGAATTAGTAAGACCAAATGGAATCACAATAAATTCATAGTGTCCATACCTTGTACGGAAATCCATCTTTGGTATATCCTCTTTTTTGAACCTTAATTGATGATACCCTGAATGAAGATTAATCTTGGAAAAGTATTGAGCTCTGCATAGTTGGTCAAATAAGTCATCAATGTGTGGGAGATGATATTTTTTCTTGATAGTGATTTTGTTATGTTCTCGATAATCAATGTAGAGTCGCATTGATCAATCTTTCTTCTTAACAAACAGAACATTTTCTCCCCAAGGTGACGCACTAGGGCGTATGAATCCTTTATCAAGATTATCTTAGAGTTTCTTCTTAAATTCCTGCAACTCAATTGGGTCCATTCTATAAGGTGTCTTTGAAATGGGCATAGCACCCGGTATGAGTTCTATTGTAAACTCAACTTCACGATTTGGTGGAAGACCTGGAAATTCCTCCAGAAAGACATCATCAAACTCTCGTACAATGGTTTTATTCTGAATCGTGAGTTTCTCTCCAACAATTTGAGATAAATAACCTTCATTTATTGGAATCAAGACCCATAAGATGGAAGAAATTTCCACTGAAAGGATATATTCATCCTATCATTGATAGATGATAATAGATTGATCGGGAATATTAAATGTGATTTCCCTTATTTGGAAATTGATATGAGCTCCGTATAAAGAAATCCAATCCATTCCATGAATCATGTCAAATAACACTATAGGAAGGATCACAAGATTTACGGGAAGCACTTTCCCACAATCTTCAATCAGAGAAAAATTGTAAACATCTGATGAGACTTTTGTGCCATTAAGAGTTGTCACAGCTAACTCAATATCTAATTGTTGAGGTTGTACGACAATACCCTTAGAAAATTTTTCAGAAATAAAAGAGTGGATGGATCCAGAATCAAATAAAACATTCTCTACTTTAGAGTGGATGGTAATTGTACCTTTCTCCACTTCGTTATAATACTCCACATCACTAATAGTAATTGTGTGTGACTTTCCTTTGTCTATGTCCTTAAGAGATTGTTGGTGACGATCATCATCAACAACCCTTGGATTAGGCCATTGATTAGCATAATGCCCCATTTCCTAGCACATGAAACATTGAAGTGTATGAGATTCATTCTGTGTATCCCATTCTTTGTTCACATCATTCGACAACATTTTCCCATTATTTTGACATTCAATTGCCAGATAACCTTATTTTCCACACTTTAAACATTTTCTTGTTCCTTTAAGACAATTCCCTCCATGTTTCATTCCAAAATTTGAGCATAAATGAAAACTTATCTATTGTTCAGTGTGGTCTTTAGATTTTCCTTTGAATTCCATTTTCCTCTTCTTATCAAACCCATATGATTGATGGGTTACTTCAATTTCCATCTCAAACTTGAGAGCACATCGAATAATTTCCTCGTAGCTATTGAATTCCATTATGGCTAATTCCCTTAGAAGACTTGGTTTTAAGCCACTAAAAAATCCATCGATCTTACTCTCAGTTTGGATAATAATTCCAGAAGTGTTCCCTGAAAGTCTTGTAAAATTTTCTTCTTAGGTACCAACAGATTCATCATCCTTTTGCTTCAGATCAAGAAAATCCTTCTCCATATTTTTTTGAAGAATATGAGGGAATTACTTATTGAAAAATAAGTTATTGAACTTGTCCCATTATATGGACTCAATTTCATCTCTTTGTCTCATATTCTTGATAATATTTGACCATTGATCAGCATCACCTTCCAAATGATACACTGCTAAGATGACTTTGTCATGTTCAGAACATTATAGAATTGAAAATATCTTTTCAGTGGTACTAATCCATTTTTCAGTCACTAATGGATCAGAAGACCCGCTGAATGAAGGTGGACGCTGCCTCATGAAGGATTCAACAGAATGTTGCTCCTTACTTTTCTTGTTTGGAAGTAATTCATGGTTCATAGCTTGAGAAAGTTGTGTGAGCATGGATACAATATTTTTCATTCCAACTCCCATAACATTTGGTTGTTGAGGGGGAAAATAATTGCATTTCTCGTCGCATTCAGCCTTAACATGGTTCCTTCGGGTTCCATCCATTGACTGAAACAAATAAGCATAGTGTGAGAAACACTAATCATAATAGGAGAACCACATAATCAAGAATAAAATTTTACACTTAAGGTCTTATCATAGGTTATTCATGTCCATTTCTAAAACACTAATATTGTGTTCTATGCTTAGACATATCCTTAGGGTTCATACTAAGGCTTTCAAATCATAGTTTCTAAAGGTTGACTATACCTTTCCTCTAATACCAACTATAATGACCCATACTCTAAATACATTGTTATTACTTCAAAATTAAAGAATAATTATTACAACATATAACAAATACATGAAAGTACCATATAGGTATAGTGTCTTTAGAAACATGGAAACATAAACAACTGGTTCATAAATCATCTATGTTTTCTCCCATTTATTTCATCATATCTAGAGTCCCTTTTGGCATATTCTACTTAATACCCTTCATCTAGGCATGGGGAAAAGAAAAAAAACAAAATGGTGAGCTCAAATTCCCAGTAAGGGTAAACAAAAGAAATATCAATCATATAATATTCATAAGAACATAACATTTTTAATATCTTAACCTGTAAAGGAGATCATAATATCATAACATGGGATAAATCATAGTGGTGAAATGTAATCCCAAATAATCATAACCTAAAACATGATACTTTGTGGAATACACACATAATCATATAAAATCATTTCATATTAGTCAAGACTCATTGCTAAGACTATCATAGCGGACAAATTCCATTACTGAACCGATTTCACTCCTCGTTCCAGTCCTGTATCACCGAACCGGATTAACTTGTCATTCCATCCATGTCTATATCATGAGATATAAATCATTACCCAATGAATTGGAGGGAAATATAGGTCCCACCCATCTCATAATGAAACCATTCTTATGTGTGCAACAAAATCATAAATCATGAATCATAGCATAACCCGTGTAATAAAAATGGGATTCCTAATTTTCATGGAATCATAACATAATCCATATAAGATAAAAGGAAATAATAAAATTAATTCCATCATAACATAATCAAATAAATGTTAAAATAGGGATATAAATAGAACCCTATATTATTTTATATGGAAAATGATTTTGATAAAACACTTGAACTCCATTCTTGAGGAAAATATCCTTTCTACTTCAAAAACCTTTTTCCTTTCTTAACATGTCATACAATTTTAAACTAAAGGAAGTTGATTAAAAGTAAAATTTAAAACCTGTAAAGGAAGCTTCATGGAAATAAGGTTCTATGAAATCATAAAAATCCATTCATTCCGTATAAGTTAACAAAAACATTCTTCTCGTACATTCGCCCGAAAAGTCAAAAAGTACCTTGTACTAAAAAAGACAAAATATTCCTTTAATGTCTTTTACTAAAAACTCACCAATAGTTAAAATTGGATTTAAACAATTGTAGTAGGATAGAAATAAAAATACATATTGAGGAAACATTGATGTAGATGATAAATATTCCACAGTAAATTCTTAAGTATAAACAATCTCGGAAAAAAATGAGATTGCGATATTTTCCCTTACATTAGGTCTGATATTCTTTGTACGTGTCCGAGCCTCCTGTATAATGATTTAAAAAATGTCATTGACTTATTTCATAATCATTCTCATTGTTATTATATCATATATAGTCATATTCTTAGCTTCTTATTAGTAATATTTCATTGCTACTTTTTATTCGGGTGTTTATTGCTTTATGTTCTTATGCGTGTTTTGTCGAATAAATTCTTATTATTATTTTTAGGTTATAGATAACTCATTTAAAGAATGGTATTAGTGTAATATATATCATATTTACTCATTTAATTCATTTATATAATCATTATTTAATGAAGATCATGTAGAATGAGTCGCATCACATCGTGGAGACAGTAGGTCGTACGTACGCGGGAGCGATGATATCGTTCCCATGATCGTGGAATTGTATTTAAGTGTATGTATATTATTTAAGATTAAATATAACTTTAAAATAATAATATATATTTATTATTTACACCATTATACCCATCCAAGTAAGGTGGTGGTGGAAAAAAAGATTACACCACAGCGTGGAGACGGTATTCTGTACGTACACACACGCGGTCATTTCATTTTCCGTAGGATGGATAGAAGGTGAAATAGGGTTGGTTCATATTTATAATAAAAGATCATTATATTAGTGATACTGATGTTATTACTTCATAATGAAACTACTAAATAAGAAGAAGTAGAAGAAGAAATAAATTTGAAAGAATCAGTAACGGATATTACCTCTTCTTCGACACGCCTCCTTGAAACCTCCTCTTAGGGCACTAAAATTGGTCTTTGACGAAGACCAGTAAATCTAGTATGTTTCTAAGGAAGTTCAGAAGGGAAATGTTTAGGTTTTGGCTGAGATTTAAGGCTCTAAATTGTGTAAAGAGGGGAGGGAGGAGGTCGCCTTTTATAAGGGAGGAGAGGGGCACCTTTGGAATTATAAGAAATATTAATTTATAATAAATTGAAACCCCACATAAAAACCTCCAAAATCACTAAAATCCGAAGATTATATGATATAGGGTTGTACTCTCATCAACCAATAAAATTTAGAGAAGTTGAGAATTTATTTTATACATTATCAACTTGATTTATCCTTATATAAACTATTTAATTTTATTTGTGGTAATAATATTCTAAATTTTAAATCATTATAAATAATTACTTATATGTTTCCAATTTTCCATAATTGTATACTTTATTACATTTTAGACCATATAGATTTTAATTTATAATTTTTAAATATTTTTGTGATTTATAAACAATTTTATAATATGTAATTTTTATAAATTAACAATGGTGTCTATTTTGACACTATTCATTTATTTGAATTTAAATAAACTATACACAGAAGATATGTTCGAAATAAAAGATTTAATAAATTCATAACATGTAATATTTATCTATAAAATTTGTGGATCACATTAAATAGTTCGTATAATATTTATTTTAATACTTTTAAAATCATTTAATTGATATTTCAATCAATAATATAATTTCAACATCACTATTGTGTCATAATTAATGTCAATTATTTTATCCCTAGAAATTATAAATAAATTTTTATGATGTAGATAATTTTATTATCTTTCTAGGGACTATTTATATCCGAAGTTTTATGATGTTTATCACTAAATTAAAATTATTACACTTATAAGATTTAAGAGAGTGACATGTTGTCACTTTATTTGGTTTTAATAATAATTATATTATTTCATGGTCAAAATTCCATGAAATGAATCTAGTCTGACCCTTAGGTGATATGGGTCGAGTTTTATTCATCCAATAGGATTTTGTCAGGTGTTAGGGTAATTTTATAATCTTATTTTTACCCTTAATTACTAGATTTACCTTTAACTCCCAAAAATGACGTACATGGACATTACATTACTTTTGCGGAATACTTAATACATAACAAAAACCAACACTAAAGGATCATAATAGTTTAGTGTCTTTGGAAACTCGGAACATAATCTTCTAATCATGGTGGCAGATCTTCAACATATCCCATAAAGATCTTCCCTTTTTGTTTTCTTAGCTAAAACCTTTCTTTATATCCTGGGGAAAAGAAAACATATAAATGGTGAGCTCAAATTCTCAGTAAGGGTAAACATAGAGAACATAAAACAATCCATAAACATTTGAATGTAAAAACATGAGCATAAAATCTAAACATCAAAATCTTGAGCAATGACATAAAACATTGCAGTGTATAAGGAATAGATCATAAAAGAACATTAATCATGATAAAATAGCATGGGAATAAAACTTTTAATTATGTAAAAACATTAAGAACTTGATATTATTTCCATAGTATCCAAATAATTTCATCCAAGACCATCTTAGTGGACAAAGTCCCTTAATGAACCGGGTTTACTTGTCATTCCAGTCCTGTATTACTGAACCAGATTTACTTGTCGTTCCATCCATGTCTATCTCATTAAATATAAATCATTAACCAATTTATTGGGGGGAGATATAGGTCCCGCCCATCTCATAATGAAATCATTCTTACTTGTGCCACAAAATAAACATAAATCATTCATCATAAGCCAAAAAAATAAAATGGATTTCATAAACATCATCCCATCATAACATAATCTATATAAAAAAATTGGATATCATTTTATCATAAGAAAAGTGAAACCATGTAAATCATACATACATTATACATGAAGCATAAACATATGAAATAATTCCATGTTATATGGTAAATGGTTTTGATAATACAATTGAAATGAATTCTTGAGGAAAATATCATTTTTTCTTCAAAATCATTTTCTTTTCTCAAAATTCCATTCAATTTTAAAAGAAAAGAATTTTTTTGAAAAAAAACTAGGAAATCTTGTAGACGAAGATTCATGAAAATATGGCATTATACAACCGTAAAAATACATTCACACCATATAATTTAGAAAAACATTCTCCTCATACTTTTAATGGAAAGGTCAAAAAGTACCACGTCTGGTAAACAAAAGAAAGATTCCTTTCATAAAAAAAAGTAAAAGTAAAATAATGGTAAAAAAGAATTTAAACATACATTGAAGAATATTAAACACTTTATGAAAAACATTTTCTGGACATGGATGAAATATATACCCCAGTAAATACTTACGTATAAGCAATCTCGGATAAACAATGAGATTGGAAAAGTTATCCATTACCTTATCTATGATATGCATTGTATGTATCCGAACCTCCTGTATAATGATTTAAATAATGTAATTTACTTATCACAGAATCATATTCATTGTTATGATATCATATATGGTTCACTTATGACTTTATATTACCCGTTCTTTTGTAAATTCCATTTTAAAGTGTCGTTTTGGGTAAAATCATTTCATTTATCATCCGTGTTTTGACTTGTAATAATTCATATGATTACATAGTTCATGATTACTTAATTACAAAATATAAACGATGATTTATATATAATATATATTCCGAATATACATATATATATAATAGATCGTTAATTGGAAAGAAATACACCGTTCATGGAGACTATAGGTCGTACGTACGCATGAACGTTGTTTTATTTTTCTTATTAAATTTAATAGATGTAATTAAATAACCTATACATAAATACAGTGTCATTAATATTTCATATATTTCAGGATTACTTATTATATATACTTTATAATCATTCTTGAATTGTTAACATGGAAAATGAATCTCATCCCATCGTGGAGACAGTGATATGTACGTACGCACGAGCGATGATATCATTCCAGTATTTATTGAATAAAATTGTAGTGGATGATATAATATCTTATAATCAGTATGATGTTATAATAATGATAATATATAGCTATTATTTACACCATTATACCCATTCAAGTAAGGTAGTGGTGGAAAACAGATTACACTACAGCGTGGAGATGGTATTCTATACGTATGCTCGCGCGGTGATTTCATTTTCTGTAGGATGGATAGAAGGTGAAATAGGGTTATTTCATATTTATAATAACTTTTCAGTATTTAATTAATACTAATGTTATTACTTTATAATAAAACAACAAAATAAGAAGAATTATAAGAAGAAATAAACTTGAATGAGTCGGTAGAAGAGATTACCTCTTCCTCAATGCACCTCCTTTAAACTTCTTCTTAGGGAACTAGAGTTGGTCTTTTGAGAAGACCAGAACCTCTATGATATAACTAGATAGGTTGAGAAGAGTAATTTCCCGGGGTTTTCCGAGCTTCAAGGCTCAAAAGGGTGTGATCAAAAGAGGGAAGGGGTGCCCGTTTTATAAGGGAGGAGAGGGGCACCTTAGGAAAAACATAAAATATTGTTTTATAATAAAGTCATATTCGGTTTATAATAGCTCAAAATTTATTTATTTCAAAGATAAAGTGGGTATGGGTCGACATACGATCAACCAATAGGTTTTAGACAAGTTTAGGTTACTAGTTTACCATTATCATTTAGATTTAACTCTAAGTTAAATAATTTAACTTTTACCGTGTCTTTTTGTTTTCTTACACAATATGGTTAATAAACATACTATAACAAGACAAAAGAATCTCAAGTGGTTCATTATTAATATATATAACCTTACCTAAGGTATTTGGCCAACCCTTATATTTTTAGTAATATGATAACAATTAATAATATAATATTTGTTTTAAAAACTATTTTATGTCAATTTTGACACTATTTGGTAATTGTTATTTGTGAAAATCATAACAATATGATTAGATATAAAAAATTTAATTAAATCAATACTAACATGTTATATTAACCTGTAAAATTATTTTAATTCATTAATAGTCTCAAATTACATATATTTGTGTATTTATAACATCGATTATTTTAATATTTCATTAATAAGGTAATTACTGCATCATCATTGTGTCGTAAATAAATTAAATTATTTAAAGTCTAGAAATTATAAATAAAATACCATTATGTAGGAATTACTTTTATATTTATAATGAATATTTATAGTCTAATTTATCTTATATATAACTCTATATTAAAAATGATTTAATTATTAAACTTTTATTTTACCTATTTTAACCCTTCTTTAAATAAATTAATAATAAATGTCCTAATCTAATCCAAGTGAACCTAAATGGCCATATTTTATTCCTAAGGTTGTTTTTGTTATAATTACACTTATCCAATATAATTAGGACCTATTTTAGGGTAATAATAATATCATTTTACCCTTAATTTCTCTATTTACTTTTAACCGTGGTAAATAAAAGTAAAAAGTTACTGTTGACCAGAAAAAAATTTTATCTTATTGAACCACATTTTACTACTTTATGTTAACTGTGTCTCTGGGATTTTCGAAATTCCACTCAAAGAAGTGGTAAAATTAAGTTTTATGTAAATTTTCAAATTCTCCTAGGACGTGGGTAAAAGACGGTGAAAAGTTCAATAAAATTTTTATATATCTAAAATTGTTATAAAATGACTCCAATGAATTGAATTGAACTTATATAGGTATTATGTATCAATTTTGACCTAAAATAAATTGATGTAAAATAAATAATTATCTATATAAAAAGTCGGTTTTTAAATAGTAACCTAGTGTTTTCACTATTCATCAAAAATTGAATGTTTTCAGAAAAATATCAAAAATTCACCCTAGGCTAATTTCAATATTATGAATCCAAAAAATGAATTCCATTTTGAAAGATAAAATTTATAAAATTTCATAAAGTGGGTATTACTATTCATAACGGCTATTTCATAATAATATTATAATAATATCTCATTTAGTGAAACTTGGAATTGCGTACTGCACAGGCTATTAAATAATGTCTTGATTGTGAGTAATGAAATCCAAGTCAGGGATTTATGTAGTGAAATCTACATTCAGTGTTGCGTATAACATAATCAAAACTTATTTCAATTATACATTAAACAAAATCTATAATTAATTTTTTGTAAAATAATTTCCACAAAACAAACTTTAAATTGTGTGTAACACGAGCCAATAATAGTGTTGCGTATACTGAAAGCTAATATGGTGTTGTGTATAGTACAAGATAATCTTGGTGTAGCGTACAACACAAGATATCAAAGTAATTAAAAATAATATTTCTCATAAAATCTCATGGTGTTACATTCTACCCCCCTTAAAATAAATTTCACCCTCGAAATTCTTTAGGGTTATAAATGGTTTACTACCAGAAATATTCTTTCATAGAAACCCAAATTGTAAAAAGGAATACTAAAACTTCATTTTAAAAGGGAAAGTTAAAATCATAATGGTCATCCAATGTAACTCAGCACTGGGTTTCCACATAGGACAACATAGGTGAAAATATGGATATGGAAGAAAAATCTAACCATCAAGTTCTAATGGAGAGTGGTAGAGGACATGGCTATGAAAAATCCAACAATCACAAAGCCATAAATTTGTGATGATTTAAGGTACCATCTGATCCATCGGATATAAGAGTACTAGGACAACCTTTTTAGTTTTCAACATCACTCCCCTAATGCTGAAGAATTCCTGAATTAAAAGAAATACTTACTTGATTTTGGTAAAATCTCACCGTTGTTCGTGCCTTGATCAATTTAAACTTCATCTCTTAATGAAATGAAGTTTAATTTGTCATTCGTGAAGTGTTAGCAGATAATGTGATAGAATGATGGGTCATTCCAAATGTCTCAAACAAAAAGTTAGCAAAAGTTATCAAATATACATAAGTCCATCTAAAGTCAGATTAATCGTATATGGTTACCAAAATCGACTTATACATCATATATCATACCTCTTAATATGATAAAACTAGTTTCTACAAACCAGGGAGTTCCTATAGGCCAGTGGTAGGCGATAAAGTCCTTCCACACTTCAGTTGTGGGTTTGATTCCCACAGCGTTGTCCGACGCAACGGGTTGTCACTCGTCCTATAGGTTGTCCTTTTTCTAATACTACATTTATATAACATCCTATTAATAATATTGAAAAAAAGTTCTAGCCTTAAACAATATTAACTTATGTCCAACATAATCCATTCCTATCTTTAAGCTTATCCAAAATACTTCTATCCAAACTCATAGTATAATGAAAACAATTACTAGAAATGTCATCAACAAAGCATGTGAATACCATCATTTATCCAACATATATCATAAAATATATCTTGTTGGTCACATTATAGACATGTCAATACCTTAATTATGTATTCTCTTGAAAAATGAATACCCATTGAACATTAGTTAAAACATGAATGCTGTCAAAAGTTAACTCTTTCCACATACCAAAATCCCAAAATTTCTATATACTCAAACCATGATATAAATTTGCCCTTATATCAGTCATGAGCTCAAGAATACTATTATACATATTATTTTCTCCTTATCCCTTCATTATGCGCATTTCATCTTCTTTCCAAAAATATTTCAATCACTTTTCATGGTTACTGATGCCATATTCTTATGGAAAATCACAATGGACCAATATATAGATATTCCAATATACCATAAATGTAACTCAACAACATTATTATAGAATACAAATACATAAACACTTAAATCCATCCACTTCAATTATTTTCATGGAATAAGTCCTTCCATGATATAGAAATAACCTCTTAGGTCAGGGCATTGAGTTGGGTAATGCCCATGTTATCCACAGATAAGACATTGATCTCCATAACAGTCTGTCACTCTATAACCCTTCTGTCTACACAGACAACCTCTTCCCCTCCATTTGATGTATTCATCAAGGTTCTTCTTCCCTTCTTTAGAAATCTCAATATTCCTTTCTTTATGCTCCTCAACATGTGAACATGCATAAAATTCCATCTTCCTCTTATTTAATGAATTAGGAATACTACTAAAGTTCACCTTGTTAATCATATATCGTGATGATAGATTCGGCATAATCACAAAATCATTCTTTCTAGGAATTACACAATTTAGTATATCAAAGTCATCAATTTTTCTATTGGAGTCAATGTTGACCCAATTCCTTATTGTTCCCTCCATTGAACAAAACCAAAATCTTGGTGTAAGAAACAGTTAAAAGAATGGGGAACCACATAGTCATAAAAAGTCACTTATGTGGTGTCTAACTTATCACACATTCATTAATCTAGGACACCTTAGGTTCACCCTAGGTTATTCATGATTGTCAACATAATTCAAAGACTGTAAACTATAGTCATACTAAACCTTAGGGACATCCTTAGACATACCATAGAAATATATCTAGGGATATCACTAATGTTTTCGCATCCTAGTTTCCAAAGGATAACTAAACCTTTCCTCTGATACCAACTGTAGAGACCCAAAGCTTGACGTAAATGGACATTAAATTACTTTTTCGGAATACTTAATACATAACAAAAGCAATACTCAAGGATCGTAATAGTGTAGTGTCTTTGGAAACACGAAACATAATCTTCTAATAATTGTGGAAGATCTTCAACATCACCCATAAAGGTCTTACACTTTTGTTTTCTTACCTAAAACATTTCTTTATTTCCAGGGGAAAAGAAAACATACAAAGGGTGAGCTCAAATGCCCAGTAAGGGTAAACATAGAGAACATAAAACAATCTATAAACATTTGAATGTAAATATATGAGCATAAAATCTAAACATCAAAATCTTGAGCGATGACATAAAACATTACAGTGTATAAGGCATAGATCATAAAATAACATTAATCATGATAAAATAGCATGGTAATAAAACATTTAATTGTGTAAAAACATTAAGCACTTGATAAGATTTCCATAGTATCCAAGCATTGCTGCCAAGACCATCTTAATGGACGAAGTCCCTTACTCAACTGGGTTTACTTGTCGTTCCAGCCCTGTATTACTGAACCAGATTTACATTTCGTTCCATCCATGTCTATATCATGAAATATAAATCTTTACCCAATTCATTGGAGGTATATATAGTTCCCACCCATATCATAATGAAATCATTCTTACTTGTGCCACAAAATAAACATAAATCATTCATCATAACCCAAAAAAATATGGGTTTCATAAATGACATCCCATCAAAACATAATCCTTATAAAAAAATTGGATATCATTTCATCAGAAGAAAAGTGAAACCATGTAAATCATATAGAAATTATACTTGAAACATAATCATATTAAATAATTACATCTTATAAGGAAAATGGTTTTGATAAAACACTTGAAATGAATTCTTGAGGAAAATATCCTTTTTTCTTCAAAATCATTTTCTTTTCTCAAAATGCTATTTATTTTTAAAAGAAATGGATTTTGTTTAAAATAACCATGAAATCTTGTAGAATGAGATTTATGAAAATAAGGCGTTATACAAAAATAAAAACACATTCATGCCATATAAGTTAAAAAAACATTCTCCTCGTACTTTTAACAGAAAAGTGAAAAAGTACCATGTATGGTAAACAATAGAAAGATTCCTTTCATAACACAAATTAAAAGTCAAATAGGGGTAAAACGACATTAAACAGACATGGAATAATATTAAACACTTTATGAAAAACATTTTATGGGCATGGAAGAAATATATACCTTAGTAAATACTTACGTATAAGCAATCTCGGATACAAATGAGATTAAAAAAGTTATCCCTTACCTTATGTCCGATATGATTTGTATGTATCTGAACCTCCTGTATAATGATTTAAATAATTTCATTGACTTATTACAGAATCATATTTATTGTTATGATATCATATATGGTTCACATATGACTTTATATTACATGTTCTTTTTTAAATTCCATGTTAAAGCAGCGTTTTGGGTAAAATCGTTTCATTTATCATCCGTGTATTGACTTGTAATTATACATATGATTACTTAGATCATGATTACTTAATTCCAAAATAGAAACCATGATTTATATATAATATATATTCAGAATATACATATATATAATAGATTGATAAATGGAAAGAAATACACTGTTCATCGTGATGGTAGGTCGTACGTACGCATGAACGCTGTTTTCGTTTCCTTATTAAATTTAATAGATGTAAGTAAATAATATATACATAAATCCAGTATCATTAATATGTCAAATATTTCATGATTATTTATTATATATACTTTATAATCATTCTTGAATTGTTAACATGGAAAATGAATCTCTTCGCGTCGTGGAGACGGTGATCTATATGTACACACGAGCGATGATATCATTCCCATATTTATTGAATGGAATTGGAGTGGATGATATAATATCTTAGAGTTAGTATGATGTTATAATAATAATATATAGTTATTCTTTACACCATTATACCAATTCAAGTATGGTGGTGGTGTAAAACATATTACACCACAGCATGGAGACGGTATTCCGTACGTACGCACGCGCGGTGATTTCGTTTTCCGTAAGATGGATAGAAGGTGAAAAAGGGTTATTTAATATTTATAATAACATATAAGTATATAATTAATACTAATGTTATTAAATTATAGTGAAACAAATAAATAAGAAGAAGTAGAAGAAGAAAGAAACTTGAAAGAGTCAGTAGAAGAGATTACCTCTTCCTCGACGCACCTCCTTTAAATATTTTCTTAGGGTACTAGAGTTGGTATTTTGAAAAGACCAGAACATCTATGATATAACTAGAGAGGTTTATAAGAGGAATTTTCAGGGATTATCTGAGCTTCAAGGCTCAAAATGGTGTGAAGATAAGAGGCAAGGGGTTCCCTTTTTATAAGGGAGGAGAGGGGAACCTTAGGAAAAACATAAAATATTTTTTTATAATAAAGTCATATTCAGTTAATAATTGCTCAAAATTGATTTATTTCAAATATAAAGTGGGTATGGGTCTAAATAATATCAAAAAATATGTTTTAGACAAGTTTATGTTACTATTTTAATCTTATAATTTATATTTAACTGTAAGTTAAATAATTTAACTATTACCGTGTCTTTTTGTTTTCTTACACTATATGGTTAATAAACATACTATAACAAGACAAACGAACCCAAAGTGGTTCATTATTTATATATATATCCTTATATAAGTCATTTGGCCGAATTTAAGATTTTTAGTAATAAAATAACAATTAATAATATAATATTTGTTTTAAAAACAATTTTATGTCAATTTTGACACTATTTGGTACTTCATTTTTGTGAACATCATAACAATATGATTAGTTCGAAAAAAGTTAATTAAATCAATAATAACAAGTCATAATAACCTATTACATTAGTGGAATTCATAAAAAGTCTTAAATTACATTTATTTTGGTATTTATAATATCAATTAATTTAAAATTTCATTATTTAGGTAATTAATGCATCACCATTGTGTCATAAATAAATTAAATTATTTAATGTCTAAAAATTATAAATAAAATACTATTAGGTAGGAAATCGTTTTATATTTCTAATTAATATTCATAGTATAATTTATCATATGTGTAACCCTATATTAAAAAAAAATTTAGTTATTAAACATTGATTTTAACAATTTTAACTCTTTTTAAAATAAAATAAAAATAAATGTCCTAATCTAATCCAGGTGGACCTAAAGGGTAATATTTTATTTCTAAGTTTTTTTTTGGTCTAATTACACTTATCCAATAGAATTAAGACATTTTTTAGGGTAATAATAATATCATTTTTACCCTTAATAACCATATTCACTTTTAACCGTGGTAAATAAAAGCAAAAAGTTACTATTGACAAAAAATTATTTTTATCTTATTGAACCCCATTTTACACCTTGATATTAACTGTGTCTCTTAGATTTTCAAAATTCCACTCACATAAGTGGTAAAAATAAGTTTTATGTAAATTTTCAAATTCTCCTAGGAGGTGGGTAAAAGACAGTGAAAGGTTCAATAAAATTTTTATACATCTAAAATTATTATAAAATGACTCCAATGAATTACATTGAACTTATATAGGAATTATGTATCAATTTTGACCTAAAATAAATTTAAATAAAATAAATAATTATTTATATAAAAATTCGGTTTTTAAATAGTAACCTAGTGTCTTCACTATTCATCAAAAATTGAGAGTTTTCACAAAAATATCAAAATTTCACCCTAGGCTAATTTCGATATTCTGAATCCAAAAATGAAGTCCATTTTGAAAGATAAAATTTATAAAATTTCAAAATTTGGGTATTACTATTCATCATTGATATTTGAAAATAATTTTATAATAATATCTCGTTTAGTGCTCTTGGTATTGCGTACTACACACGCTATTGAAGAAGGCCTTGACTGCGTGTAATGCAAGCCAAGTCAGGGCTTCATGTTGTGAAAGCTCCGTTCGGTGTTGCGTATAAAATAATCAAAACTTATTTCAATTATACATTAAACAAAATCTATACTTAATGTTACATAAAATAATTTCCACAAAACAAACGTGAAATTGTGTGTAACACGAGCCAAGAATAGTGTTGCATATACAACAAGCTAATACGGTGTTGCGTATAGTACATGCTAATCTAGGCGTAGCGTACAACAAAAGACATAAAAGTAATTAAAAATAATATTTCTCATAAAATCTCAGGGTGTTACATTCATTATTATTCATCTTACACATTTTCTAGAACATGGTATGAGAACAAAAAAAAATCGGGTAAAATAAGTATTTTTCAAAAAATGCAGTTTTGTCGCCTTTTGATGGCGCACCAACTTTAAATCTAGTTTTTACATGTTTATAAATTCAATTTTACAAAATAAAATTCTTCTTTGGAATCAGGATATAAAAATTTACTTTGGATAAATTTTTTATATTATTCTGATAACTTTCATATTTTAATAAATAGTAAAAACACGCTATATTTTAATTAAAAACAACTTTTTTCATCATAATAATTTATACGGTTAAATTATAATATTTAATGGTTTTAAAGTTTAAATAGAATATTTTTTACCATTTAATATAACTTATGTCATTATCATTGATTTTATATTGAATTCATAGGTAAAATCATTTCAATTTTTGCAATGTTTTAACTTTTAAAACTCATTTTCCTAACAACGAGATTAATTTTAAATTAATGTCTACAACTTTTGTGATTTGAATTAGGAAAAATAGATTCTGTATTTGGAATTAGTAGGTCCAAATTATGTTAATAAGCTACTTTTTATTTTTAGGCATTATGAATAGTAACTACAGTAAATTTTATTTACCATAGTTAAAGGTAAATTGGGTAATTAAGGGTAAATATAAGATTATAAAATTACCCTAACACTTGTATTAATATAATTGGATGATTATATTTTTTCCTAAATCATACTTGGGTCTAAATTGAATCTAATGGAACCCACTTGTATTGGATTATGACCTTTAGTTTATTTTATTTAAACGAAAGTGAAATATGCCTCACTAAAACATTAATAATTAAAGTATTTTTAATATAAGGTTATACAAAATATAAATTAGATTATAAATAATCATTTAAAATCTAAATTTTTTTATTTATCAAGGTAATTTATTTGTAATTTTTAAGAGTTATTTAATTACCTTATTATCTTATACATTAATGATGAAGAAATTATTTATTTAGTGAAAAATCAATAATATAGTTTTTATTGAAATAGTAATATATATCAAAAGGCCCCGAAATATGAACAAAACTTATTGGTAGTGTACATATAAACCCTAATAATCCACTGGACAAATTTTTGACCATTTTTATCCTTATAAATGCGATTATGACACTTATATTATTTTTTTTAAATGATTCCAAAGTCGTCACCTTCATAATTTAATAAATATAACAATTTAAATGTTGTTATTTTAAGATGATATATTCTAGTAAAAGTATTATTATAAAATCTATGAGATTTATCTTCATCATAGGATTTTAGTTTTAATTTTTATGTCACAAATATGTATATTAAATAATTATAAAAAAATTTGTACTAATTATTTAATTAAGAGATATACCAAATAAATGGTTTTAAAAATATTAAAATAAATATTATATGAACTATTTAATGTGATCCACGAATTATATAGACAAATTTGACATTTTAGGAATCTATTATATATTTTGGTTGGAATATATCATCTGTGTTGATGTAATTTATATTAAAATAAATGAATAATGTCAAAATTAACACTATTGTTATTTTATAAAAATAACATATTATAAAATTGTTTAAAAATCAAAAAAAAATATATTTAAAAATTATAAATTGAAATTTATATGGTCTACAATGTCATAAATATTTCAATTCTGTACAATTCACAACACATAAGTAATTACTTAGAACAATTTAAAAATTAGAATCATATTACCACAAATAAAATTAAATAGATTAAATAAGGATAAATCAAGTTGATAGTGTTTAAAGTAAATTCCCAACATGTATAAATATTATTGGTTGATGAGATTACATCCATATATCATCAAATATTCGTATTTTAGTCATTTTTGGAGGTTTTTAAGTGAGTTTTAATTTATTATAAATTAATATTTATTATGTTTCCAAAGGTGCCCCTCTCATCCCTTATAAAACGGGTACCCCTTCCCTCTTCTCTTCACACCCTTTTGAGCCTTTAAGTTCATCCAAACCCTGCAAATTCCTCTTCTAAACCTATATATTTATATCATAGAGGTTCTTGTCTTTTCAAAAGACCAACTCTAGTGCGCTAAGAATGAGTTTAAAGGAGGTGCTTCGAGGAAGAGGTAATCTCTTCTACCGACTCTTTCAAGTTTCTTTCTCCTTCTACTTCTTCTTCTTTAGTTGTTTCATTATAAAGTAATAACATAAGTATTAATTATATACTGATATGTTATTATAAATATGAAACATCCCTATTTCAGCTTTTATCTATACTACAGAAAATGAAATCACCGTGCATGCGTACGCACGGTATACCGTCTCCACGCCATGGTGTAATCAATTTTTCCACCACCACCTTACTTGGATGGGTATAACGGTGTAAATAATGAATATATATTATTATTATAATATCATACTATTTATAAGATAGTATATCATCCACTCTAATTCTATTCAATAAATATGGGAACGATATCATCAATCGTGCGTACGTACATATTATCGTCTCCACGACGCGATGAGATTCATTTTCCATGTTAACAATTCAAGAATGATTATCAAGTATATATAATAAGTAATCATGAAATATATGACATATTAATGATACTGTATTTATTTATATGTTATTTACTTACATCTATTAAATTTAATAAGGAAACAAAAACAACGTTCATGTGTACGTATGGTCTACCGTCTCCATTAATGGCGTATTTCTTTCCATTTATCGATCTATTATATATATGTTTACTCTGAATATATATTATATATAAATCATGGTTTATATTTTTTAATTAATTTATCATGATATAAGTAATCATATGAATAATTACAAGTCAAAACATGGATGATAAATGAAACGATTTTACCCAAAACGCTACTTTAACAAGGAATTTACAACAAAACGGTTAATATAAAGTCATAAGTGAAACCATATATGACATCATAAAAATGAATATGATTATGTAATAAGTCAATGACATTATTTAAATCATTATACAATAGTTTTGGATACATATTAAGCATATTAGACATAAGGTAAGGCATAACTTTTCCAATCTCATTTTTATCTGAGATTGTTTATACGTAAGTATTTACTGAGGTATATATTTCGTCCATGTTCATAAAATGTTATTCATAAAGTGTTTAATATTCTCCCATGTATGTTTAAAGTCGTTTTTACCCCTCTTTTACTTTTACTTTGTGTTATGAAAGGAATCTTTCTTTTGTATACCATATATGGTACTTTTTGACTTTTCTGTTAAAAGTACGAGGAGAATATTTTTTTTAACTTATACGGCGTGAATTTATTTTTACGGTTTTATAACGCCATATTTTCATGAAGCATCCTATACAATATTTCATGTTTATTTTCAAAAAAAAAATCATTTTCTTTTAAAATTTAATGGAATTTTGAGAAAAGAAAATGATTTTGAAGAATAAAGGATATTTTCAGCAAGAATTCATTTCAATTGTTTTATCAAATCCATTTTCCATATAAGATGGTATTATTTCAAATGTTTATGTTTAAAGTATAATGCCTCTATTATTTACATGGTTTCACTTTTCTTTTGATGAAATGATATCCAATTTTGTTTATATGGATTATGCTATGATGGGATGAGGTTTATGAAACCCATTTTATTTGTTTGGCTTATGATGAATGATTTATGTTTATTTTGTAAAACAAGTAAAAATGATTTCATTCTGAGATGGGTGGGACCTATGTCTCCCTCCAATTAATTGGGTAAAGATTTATATTTCCTGAGATTTACATGGCTGGAACGGCAAGTAAATCTAGTTCAATAATACAGGGCTGGAACGACAGGTAAACCCAGTTTAGTAAGGGACTTTGTCCACTAAGATGGTCTTGGCAGCAATTCCTTGGCTGCTATTGAAGTCATATTAAGTGCTTAATGTTTTTTCACAATTAAAAGTTTTATTCCCATGATATTTTATCATGATTAATGTTCTTTTATGATCTATGCCTTATACACTGCAATGTTTTATGTCATTTCTCAAGATTTTGATGTTTAGATTTTATGCTCATGTTTTTACATTCAAATTTTTATGGATTGTTTTATGTTATCTATGTTTACCCTTACTGAGCATTTGATCTCACCCTTTATATGCTTTCTTTTCCCCAAGATATAAATAAAGGTTTTAGGTAAGAAAACAAAAGGATAAGATCTTTATGGGAGATGTGGAAGATCTTCCACCATGATTAGAAGATTAATTTCCATGTACGTCATGTTTGGGGTATCTACAGTTGCAGAATACTTAATACATAACAAAAAAACACACAAGGACCGTATTAGTTTAGTGTCTTTGGAAAATCGGAAAAATAATCATGTAATCATGGTGAAAGATCTTCAAAAACTCCCATAAAGATCTTCCCCTTTTTTTCTTACCTAAAACCTTTCTTTATATCCTGTGGAAAGAAAACATCAAAACGGTGAGCTCAAATTCTCATTAAGGGTAAACATAGAGAACATAAAACAATCCATAATCATTTGAATGCGAAAACATGAACATAAAATCTAAACATCAAAATCTTGAGAAAAGACATAAATATTTGAAGTACGTAAGGAGTATATCATAAATGAACATCAATCATGATATAATAGCATGGGAATAAAACATGTAATTGTGGAAAACCATTTATCACGTGATATGATTTCCATAGTAGCCAAGGCATTGCTTCCAAGACCATCTTAGTGGACAAATTCCCTTTCTGAATCGAGTTCACTCCTCGTTCCAGTCCTATAACACTGAACCGGATTAACTTACCACTCCAGCCATGTCTATATCATGAGATATAAATCATTACCCAATTATTTCGAGGGAGATATAGGTCCCACCCATCTCATAATAAAATCATTCTTACTTGTGCCACAACATGAACATAAATCATTCATCATTACCCAAAGTATAAAATGGGTTACATAAACATCATCCCATCATAACAGTATCCATACAAAAAAATGGATATAATTTCATCATAAGAAAATTGAAACAATTTAAATAATAGAGACATTATACTTGAAATACACACATATGAAATAATGTCATCTTAGATGGAAAATGGTTTTGATAAAACATTTGAAATGAATTCTTGAGGAAAATATCCTTTCCTCTTCAAAATCATTTTCATTTCACAAAATTCCATGAAATTTTAAAAGAAAAAGATTTTTTTGAAAATTTACATCAAATATTGTACAGTAAGATTCATGAAAATAAGGCATTATAAAACCGTAAAAATCTGTTCATCCCATATAAGTTAAAAAAACATTCTTCTTGTACTTTTTCCGGAAAAGTCAAAAAAGTACCTCGTATGGTAAATAAAAGAAAGATTCTTTAAATACAATTTATTAAAATTCAAAAATGGGTAAAAATGACTTTAAACATACATGGATCCATTTTTAGAAAATAGGCACGTGGATAATAAATATAACCCCAGTAAATACTTACGAATAAACAATCTCGGATAAAAATGAGATTGGAAAAGTTATCCCTTACCTTATGTCTGATATGATTCGTATGTATCCTAACCACATGTATCAGGATTTAAATAATGTCATTGACTAATTATAGTATCATATTAATTGTTATGATATCATATATGGTTCACTTATGACTTTATATTACCCGTTCTTTTGTAAATTCCATGTTAAAGCAACATTTTGGTAAAATCGTTTCATTTATCGAACGTGTTTCGACTTGTTGTCCTTGATATTATTACTTATATCCTAATTTAATTAATTAATTAATATAAAACATGATATATATATATATATATATAATATTCAGAATATACATATATATAACAGATCGATAAATGGAATGAAATACACCGTTCATGGAGACGGTAGGTCGTACGTAAGCATGTACGCTGTTTTTTGTTTGATTATTGAATTGAATGGAATTAAGTTGATAACATAGATATATATATACATACATCCAGTAGAATTATTATTTCATATATTTCATGTTTACTTATTATATATACTTTATAATCATTCTTGAATTGTTAACATGGAAAATGAATCTCATCGTGTCGAAGAGACGGTAATCTGTACGTACGCATGAGCGATGATATCATTCCCATATTTATTGAATTGAATTGAAGTGGTACATATAATATATTGGAATAATTATTATGTTATAATAATAATCATATATAGTTATTCTTCACACTATTAAACCCATCCAAGTAAGGTGGTGGTGGAAAAACTGAATAAACCACGGTGTGGAGACGGTTTTCCGTACGTACGCACGCGCGGTGATTTGGTTTTCCATATGATGGATAGAAGGTAAAATAGGGTTGTTTAATATTAATAATAACATATAATTATATAATTAATACTTATGTTTTTACTTTATAATGAAACAACTAATGAAGAGGAAGTATATGAATACGGAAACTTGAAAGAGTCAGTAGAAGTGATTACCTCTTCCTCGACGAACCTCCATTAAACTTCTACTTAGGGCATTGAAAAGACCAGAATCTTTATGATGTAACTAGATAGTTTGAGAAGTGTAATATTCAGGGGTTTTCCTAGCTTCAAGGCTCAAAAGGGTGTGAAGAGAAGAGGGAAGGGGTTCCCTTTTTATAAAGGAGGAGAGGGGCACCTTTGGAAAAACTTAAAATATTATTTTACAATAAAGTCATATTCGGTTTATAATAGCTCCAAATTGATTTATTTAGAAGATAAAGTGGGTATGGGTCTAAATACTATCAACAAATATGTTTTATACAAGTTTATGTTACTATTTTAACCTTATCATTTAGATTTAACTCAAAGTTAAATAATTTAACCTTTACTGTGTCTTCTTGTTTTATTACACAATATGGTTAATAAACTTACTATAAAAAGCCAAAAGAACCCCAAGTGGTCAATTATTAATATATATAACATTATCTAAGTCATTTGGCCAAACTTTAGATTTTTATGAATATAATAACAATTAATAATATAATGTTTGTTTTAAAAACTATTTTATGTCAATTTTGACACTATTTGGTAATTGATTTTTGTGAAAATCATAGCAGAATGATTAGTGGGAAAATAAGTTAATTAAATAAATAATAACACGTCATATTAACTTAAAAAATTATTTTAATTCATAAAAAGTCTCAAATTATATTTATTTGGGTATTTATAATAACAATTATTTTAATATTTCATTATTTAGGTAATTACTGGATCACCATTGTGTCATAAATAAATTAACTTATTTAGTGTCTAAAAATTATAAATAAAATTACATTAGGTAGGAAATCTTTTTATCTATAAAATTAATACATATAGTTGAATTTATCTTATGTATAACCCTATATTAAAAATGTTTTAGTTATTAAAATTTGATTTTAACTATTTTAACTCTTTTTTAAATAAAATAATTATAACTGTCCTAATCTAATCCACGTGGACCTAAAGGGTAATATTTTATTCCTAAGATTTTTTTGGTGTAATTAAACTAATAAAAAAGAATTAGGACATGTGTTAGGGTAATAATAATATCATTTTTACACTTAATTAACCTATTTACTTTTAACCGTGGTAAATAAAAGTAAAAACAAACTATTCCCCCAAAAAATATTTTTATCTTATTGAACCACATTTTACTCCCTAATATTAACCGTATCTCTCTGATTTTCGAAATTTAACTCCCATAAGTGGTAAAATTAAGTTTTATGTATGTTTGCAAAAATCACCTAGGATGTTGGTGAAAGACGGTGAAAAGTTCAATAATTTTTTTTTATATATATAATTATTATAAAATGAATCCAATGAATTACATTGAAATTATATTGGTATTATGTATCAATTTTGACCTAAAATAAATTTAAATAAAATAAATAATTATTTAAATAAAAAGGCGGGTTTTAAATAGTAACCATGTGTTTTCACTATTCATCAAAAATTGAAAGTTTTCAGAAAAATGCCAAAAATTCACCCTAGGATAATTTCGATATTCCAAATCCAAAAATGAATTCCATTTTGAAAAATAAATTTCAAAAAGTGGGTATTTCTATTAATAATGGCTAGTTTATATAATATTTTAATAACATATCATTTTTTATTGAAACTTGGTATTGCGTACAACACACGTTATCGTGGAAGGTCGCGATTGTGTGTAAAGAAAGCCAAGTCAGGGTTCTGTGTAGTGAAAGCTTCCTTTATTGTTGTGTATAATAGAATCCAACCATATTTCATTTATACATTGAATATATATATATATATATACACTCAATGTTGCGTAGAATAACTTCTATCAAACGAACTTGAAATTGTGTTTAACACGATCCAAGAATAGTGTTTTGTATACTGCAAGCTAATACGGTCTTGCGTACAGCGCAAGATAATCTTGGTGTAGCATACAACAAAATATATGAAAGAAAATAAAAAGAATAAATCTCATAAAATCTCAGGGTTTACTGTAGAGACCCAAAGCTTGACGTACATGAACATTACAGTACTTTTGGGTTATAATTAATACATAAAAAAGAAAAACACACAAGGTCTTTGGAAACTCGGAGAAATAATCTTCTAACCATGGTTAAAGACATTCAACAACTCCCATAAAGATATTCCCCTTTTTTTCTTACCTATAACCTTTCTTTATATCCTGGGGAAAAGAAAACATAAAAAGGGTGTGCACAAATGCTCAGTAAGGGTAAAAATAGAGAACATAAAACAATCCATAAACATTTGAATGAAACAACCTGAAAATAAAATCTAAACAAAAAAATATTGAGCAAATACATAAATCATGGAAGTACGTAAGGCGTATATCATAAAGGAACATCAATAATGATAAAATAGAATGGGAATAAAACATTTAATTGTGGAAAACCATTAATCACATGTTATGATTTCCATAGTAGCCAAGGCATTGCTTCCAACACCATATTAGTGGACAAAGTCCCTTTCTGAATAGAGTTCACTCCTCGTTCCAGTCTTATAACACTGAACCGGATTAACTTATCGTTCCAGCCATGTCTATATCATGAGTTATAAATCGTTACCCAATGCATTTGAGGGAGATATAGGTCCCACCCATCTCATAATGAAATCATTCTTACTTGTGCCACAACATAAACACAAATCATTCATCATCACCCAACGAATAAAAATTGGTTTCATAAACATCCTCCCATCATAACATAATCCATATAAAACAAATGGATATCGTTTCATCATAAGAAAATTGAAACCATGTAAATCATAGAGATATTATACTTGAAACATACACATATGAAATAATTTCATCTTAGATGGAAAATGGTTTTGATAAAACACTTGAAATGAATACTTGAGGAAAATATCATTTCATATTCAAAATCATTTTCTTTTCACAAAATGACATTCAATTTTAAATGAAAATTATTTTTTGAAAATATTCATAAAAACGTGTAGAGTAAGATTCATGAAAATGAGGAGTTATAAAACCGTAAAAATATGTTCACGCCGTATAAGTTAAAAATAACATTCTTTTTGTACTTTTGTCGGAAGAGTCAAAAAGTACCTTGTATGGTAAACAAAAGAAATATTCCTTCCATATGATGTGGTAAAAGTAAAAAAAGGGTAAAAATTGACTTTAAACATTCATGGAAGAAAAGTAAACATTTTATGAAAACATTTTGAGAACATATGGACATGGATGATAAATATAACCCTAGAAAATACTTACGAATAAACAATCTCGGATAAGAATGAGATTTGAAAAATTATCTCTTACCTTAGGTATGATATGCTTCGTACGTATCTGAACCTCCTGTATAATGATTTAAATAATTTCATTAAATTATTACAGAATCATATTAATTGTTATTATATCATATATGGTTCACTTATGTCTTTATATTACCCGTTCTTTTGTAAATTCAATGTTAAAGAAGCATTTTGGGTAAAATCATTTTATTTATCGTACGTGTTTGGACTTGTTGTTCTTGATATTATTATTACTTATATCATGATTTAATTACTTACAGAATTTAAATAATTATGTATATATCATATATATTCAGTATATATATATATATAATAGATAAATGAAATGAAATACACCGTTCATGGAGACGGTAGGCCGTACATACGCATGAACGCTGTTTTCCGTTCCTTATTTAATTAAATGGAAGTAAGTAGATGAAATATATATATATATATATATATGTATACATAAATCCAGTAGATTCACTATGTCATATATTTCATTATTATTCATTATATATACATTATAATCACTCTTTAATGGTTATCTTGGAGAATGAATCTCATCGCATCGTGGAGACGGTAATCCATACGTATGTACGAGCGATGATATCGTTCCCATAATTATTGAATGGAATAGGAGTGGATGATATAATATTTCAGAATCAGAATGCTATTATAATAACCATATATATTTATTCTTTACACCATTATACCCATCCAATTAAGTTGGTGGTGGAAAACAGATTACACCACGGCGTGGAGACAGTATTCCGTACGTACGCATGTGCGGTGATTTCATTTTCCGTAGGATGGATAGTAGGTGAAATAGGTTTTTTTCATATTTATAATAACATATAAGTATATAAGTAATACTGATGTCATTACTTTATAATGAAACAACTAAATAAGAGTAATTAGAAGAAGAAAGAAACTTGAAAGAGTCGGTAGAAGAGATTACCTCTTCCTCGCCGCACCTCCTTTAAACTTTTTCTTAGGGAACTAGAGTTGGACTTTTGAGAAGACCAGAACCACTATGATGTAAGTAAAGAGGTTGAGATGAGGAATTTTCTGGGTTTGGCTGATCTTCATTCCTCAAAAGGGTGTGAAGAGAATAGGGAAGGGGTGCCCTTTTTATAAGGGAGGAGAGAGGCACCTTTGGAAAAACATAAAATATTATTTTATAATAAAGAAATATTTGGTTTATAATAGCTCCAAATTGATTTTTTTTCGAATCTAAGGTGGGTATGGGTCGAAATAATCTCATCCAATAGGTTTTAGACATGTTTAGGTTACTATTTTATCCTTATCATTTAGATTTAACTCTAAGTTAAATAATTTCTCTTTTACCATGTCTTTTGGTTTTCTTACACTATATGGCTAATAAACGAACTATAACAAGCCAAACAAACCCCAAGTGGTTCCTTTTTAATATATATATCCTTATATATGTCATTTTACTGAACCTTAGATTTTTAGGAATAAAATAACAATTAATAATACAATATTTGTTTTAAAAACTATTTTATGTAAATTTTGACACTATTTGGTACATGATTTTTGTAAAAATTATAACAGCATGATTAGTTCGAAAAACCTTAATTAAATAAATATTAAAATGTCATATTAACCTATAAAATTAGTGGAATTCGTAAAAAGTCTAAAATTACATTTATTTGGGTATTTATAACATGAATTATGTTAATATTTCATTAATAAGGTAACTACTGCATCATCATTGTGTCATAAATAAATTATATTATCTAATGACTAAAAATTATAAATAAAATACCATTATGTAGGAAATATTTTTAACTTCCTAATGAATTTTTATAGTCGAATTTATCTTATATATAACCCTATATTAAAAATGTTTTATTTATTAAACATTGATTTTAACAATTTTAACTCTTCTTTAAATAAAATAATAATAAGTGTCCTAATCTAATTCAAGTGGACCTAAAGGGTAATATTTTATTCCTAAGATTTTCTTTTTTGTGGAATTACACTTATCAAATAGAATTAGGACATGTTTTAGGGTAATAATAATATCATTTTTACCCTTACTTACCCAATTTACTTTTAACCGCGTTGAATAAAAATAAACAGTTACTATTCACCAAAAATTATTTTTATCTTATTGAACCACATATTACTCATTGATATTAACCGTGTCTCTCAGAGTTTAGAAGATCCACTCATAGAAGCGGTAAAATTAAGTTTCATGTAAATTTTCAAACTCTCCTAGGAGGTGGGTAAAAGACGGTGAAAAGTTCAATAAAATTTTTATAAATCCAAAATTATTATAAAATGACTCCAATTAATTACATTGAACTTATATAGGTATTATGTATCAATTTTTACCTAAAAAAATTTAAATAAAATGAATATTTATTTAAATAAAAAGTCAGTTTTTAAATAGTAACCCAGTGTTTTCACTATTCATCAAAAATTGAAAGTTTTCAGAAAAATACCAAAAATTCACCCTATACTAATTTCGATATTTCGAATCCAAAAATGAAGTCCATTATGAAAAATAAAATTTCAAAAAGTGTGTATTACTATTCATAACGGCTAGTTTATATAATAATATAATAACATATCTTTGTTTAATGAAACTCGGTATTGCATACAACACACGTTATCGTGGAAGGTCGCGATTACATGTAAAGAAAACCAAGTCAGGGTTGCGTGTAGTGCAATATTCCTTTTTAGTTGTGTATAATAGAATCCAACCATATTTCATTTATACATTGAATATATATATATACAGTCATTGTTGCGTAGAATAACTTCTATCAAACGAACTTGAAATTGTGTGTAACACGATCCAAGAATAGTGTTGCGTATACTTCAAGCTAATACGGTCTTGCGTATAACGCAAGATAATCTTGGTGTAGCGTACAACAGAAGATATGAAATAAAATAAAAAGAATAAATCTCCTAAAATCACAGGGTGTTACATTCTACCCCCTTTAAAATGAATTTCTCCCTCGAAATTCGTCGGGGTTATAAATGGTTTAATACTTGAAATTTTCTTCCATAGAAACCCACATCATAAAATGGAATACCAAAACATAACTTTAAAAAACTAAAGTATGAAACGTAACAGTTACCCAAATTAACTCATTACTGGGTTTCCACATAAAATAACATAGGTGAAAATATGTATATGGAAGAGAAACCTAACCATCAAGTTCTGATGGAGAGTGGTAGAGAACATGGCTATGAAAAAGCCAACAATCACAAAGCCATAAATTTGAGATGATCTAACGTACAATCTGATTCATCAGATATAAGAGCACTAGGACAACATTTTTGGTTTTCAAGATCATTTCCCTAAAGTTGAAAATTTTGAATTAGAATAAATACTTACTTTATTTCTGTATAAACTCACCGTTGTTCGTGCCATGAACAATTTCCACATCATCTATTAAAGATATGAAGTTGAATTTTTCATTTGTGAAGTGTTAGCAGATCATGTGATAGAATGATGGCTCATTCCATATTTCTCAAAAAAAAAAGGTTAGAAAAAGTTATCAAATATACATAGGTCCTTCTATGGTGAGGTTAATTGTATATGGATAAAAAAAATAGACTTATACTTCATATATCATACCACTTAATATAATAAAACTAGTTTCTATTAACCATGGACTTCCTTTAGGCCAGTGGTAGGCGATAAAGGACTATCGCACTTTGGTTGAGGGTTCAATTCCCAAAGCCTTGTCTGATGCGACAGGTTCTCCTTTTTCTAAAACTACACTATTATAACATTACAGAAATAATATCAAAAAAAGTTCTAGCCTTAAATAATACTGTCTGATGTCCAAAATAATACATTCCAATCTTTAGACTTAACCAAAATACATTTGTCCAATCACATAGTATAATGAAAATGATTACAGGAAAGGTCACATAATAAGAATGTGAATACCATCATTTATCACCCATATATCATACGATATATCTCGTTGGTCACATTCCAAACATGTGAATACCTTAATCATGTATTCTCTTGAAAAATGAATTACCATTAAACATTAGAGAAAAAATGAATTCTGTCAAAAGTTAACTCTTTCCACATACCAAAATCCCAAAATTTCTATATACTCAATCCATTATATCACATTATCATTATATCAGTAATGAGCTCATGAATATTTTCAAACATCCCATTATCTCTTTATTCCTTCATTAGGCGCATATCATCAACTTTTCAAAAATATCTAAATAATCGTTCATGGTTATCGATACCATTCAACATATACTTTCAAAAACATAAGGAAAAACAATAGTGTAACAATCCTTATATGTCTCATTATTCCATAGTACCATGATATTACTTATACAACATTACTCTTGATAAACATGTAATCATTACACTACCTTCTTAAACCATTGGCTGATCTTGAACAATTCTTTCATCTCACATATCATTTGTAGTCTCTTCATCATCATCAACATAAATACTACCCATATGACCATGCTGATTCTCTTTAAGAGATTTTCCCTTAGGGAATTGGTTTGCATAATTCTCGTACATTCCACATTTAAAACACTTAACCATTGTTTATGTCTTAGCAATACTATTATCCTTGTCCATGGTGTTAACTGAACCTTTCCCTTTGTACTTACTGGATTTGTGTCCTTCCTTTCCACTCCCAAATAATCTACCAGTTCCTTTGAAACATTCTCCTTGATGCCTCTTCCCACATGATTTACGTGATAGAAATTGAACTCTCTTTCCTCTATGATCATCATGAAAGTCCATCTTTCTCTTATTAAATGAGTTAGGAATCTTACCAAAGTTGAGATTATTGATCATATTATGAGATTTCTGATTAGGCATAATAATGATGTTTCGTCTTCCAAATCCCATTTCATTTGGTTGATCATGAAGAATATCATTCCATTGTCCATCATATTCTCCATTAACATGAATCTTCTGGTTTCCAGCCATTTTCTAAAACCCAAAAGAAAAAGTGTGTGAGGAAAAAATCATGCTATAAAAACAACATAATAAAGGGGGAGTACCTTCAATATATAACATCTTAGATTTAATTCTAATATCGTTGCCATAATTCTAGGACTATAACCTATACGTATACTTAACCTTATGGATATCCCTACACATACCTTAGAAATATCTCTAAGGATTTCACTAAATTTATCACATCCTAGTTTCCCAAGGTTAACTAAACCTTTCCTCTAATACCAACTGTAGAGACCCAAATCTTGACATACATGGAAATTACATTATTTTTTCCAAATACATAATATATAACAATAAAAAATACTGAAGGACCGTAAAAGTTTAGTGTCTTTGGAAACTCGAAACATAATCTTCTAATCGTGGTGAAAAATCTTCAACAGTGCCCATAAATATCTTCCCCTTTTTGTTTTATTACCTAAAACCATTCTTTATATCCTGGGTAATAGAAAACATAAAAAGGGTGAGCTCAAATACTTAGTATGGGTAAACATAGAGAACATAAAACAATCCATAAACATTTGAATGCAAAAACATGAACACAAAATCTAAACATCAAAATATTGAGCAAATACATAAATCTTGGAAGTAAGTAAGGCATATATCATAAAGGAATATCAATCATTATTAAATATAATGGGAATAAAACATGTAATTGTGGAAAACCATTAATCACATGATATGATTTCCATAGTAGCCAAGGCATTGCTACTAAGACCATCTTAGTGGACAAAGTCCTTTTTTGAATCGAGTTCACTGCTCGTTCCAGTCCTGTAACACTGAACTGGATTAACTTAACGTTCCAGCCATGTCTATATCATGAGATATAAATCTTTACCCAATGCATTAGAGGGAGATATAGGTCTCAACCATTTCATAATTAAATCATTCTTACTTGTGCCACAACATAAACATAAATCATTCATCATAACCCAAATAATAAAAATGGGTTTTATAAACATCCTCCCATAATAACATAATCCATATAAAAAAATAGATATCATTTCATCATAAGAAAAGTGAAACCATGTAAATTATAGAGATATTCTCCTTGAAACATACACATATGAAATAATTTCATCTTAGATGGAAAATGGTTTTGATAAAACACTTGAAATGAATTCTTGAGGAAAATATCTATTCACATTCAAAATCTTTTTCTTTTCACAAAATGCCATGCAATTTTAAAAGAAAATTATTTTGTAGAAAATAGTCATAAAATAGTGTAGATTAAGCTTCATTAAAATGAGGTGTTATGAAAACATAAAAATCCATTCACGCCATATATGTTAAAAATATCATTCTTCTCATACTTTTGTCAGAAAAGTAAAAACGTACCTCGTATGGTAAACAAAATAATTATTCCTTCCATACGATGTGGTAAAAGTAAAAAAAGGGTAAAAATTGAATTTAAACATTCATGGAAGAAAATTATACATTTTATGAAAACATTTTGAGAACATATAGACATCAATGATAAACATAACCCCAGTAAATACTTACCAATAAACAATCTCGGATAAGAATGAGATAGAAATAATTATCCCTTACCTTAGGTCTGATCTGCTTCGTACATATCTGAACCTCCTGTATAATGATTTAAATAATGTCATTAACATATTAAATAATCATATTCACTGTTATTATATCATATATGATTCACTTATGACTTTATATTACCCATTCTTTTGTAAATTTCATGTTTAAGCAGCATTTTGGATAAAATCGTTTTATTTACCGTACGTGTTTGGACATGTTGTTCTTGATATTATTATTACTTATATCATGATTTAATTACTCCCAGAATGTAAATGATGATGTATATATCATATATATTCAGTATATATATATATATATAATATAGATAAATTAAATGAAATATACCGTTCATGGAGACGGTAGGCCGTACGTACGCATGAACGTTGTTTTCCTTTCCTTATTGAATGGAATGGAAGTAAGTAGATGATATATATATATATATATATATATGTATACATAAATCCAGTAGCTTAATTATGTCATATATTTCATTATTATTCATTATATATACATTATAATCATTCTTGAATGGTTATCATGGGGAATGAATCTCATCGCGTTGTGGAGACGGTAATCCGTACGTACGCACGAGCGATGATATTGTTCCCATAATTATTAAATGGAATTGGAGTGGATGATATGATATTTCAGAATCAGTATGATATTATAATAACCATATAGAGTTATTATTTACACCATTATACCCATCCAAGAAAGGTAGTGGCGGAAAACAGATTACACCACGGCGTGGAGACGGTATTCCGTACGTACGCACGCGCGGTGATTTCGTTTTCCATAGGATGGATATAAGGTGAAATAGGGTTGTTTCATATTTATAATAACATATAATTATATAATTAATACTGATGTTATTACTTTATAATGAAACAACTAAATTATATGAAGTATAAGAAGAATGAAACTTGAAAGAGTCGGTTGAAGAGAATACCTCTTCCTCGACGTACCTCCTTTAAATTATTCTTTTGGCACTAGAGTTAGTCTTTTGAGAATACCAGAACCTCTATGATGTAAATAGAGTGGTTGAGAATAGTAATTTTCAGGGTTTTTCTGAGCTTCATGGCTCAAAAGGGTGTGAAGAGAAGAGGGAAGGGGTGCCCTTTTTATAAGGGAGGAGAGGGGCAACTTTGGAAAAACTTAAAACATTATTTTATAATAAAGACATATTCGGTTTTTAATAGCTCAAAATTTATTTATTTTGAAGATAAGGTGGGTATGGGTTGAAACCATCTCAACCTATAGGTTTTAGACAAGTTTTGTTTACTATTTTATTATTATCATTTAGATTTAACTCTAAGTTAAATAATTTAACTTTTACCGTATCTTTTTGTTTTCTTACACTATATGGTTAATGAACATAATATAAAAAGCCAAAAGAACCCCAAGTAGTTCATTATTAATATATATATCATTATCTAAGTCATTTGGAAGAACCTTATATTTTTAGGAATAAAATAACAATTAATAATATAATATTTGTTTTAAAAACTATTTTATGTAAATTTTGACACTATTCGGTACATGATTTTTTGTGAAAATCATAACAGCATGATTAGTTCGAAAAAAGTTAATTAAATCAATAATAACATGTCATATTAACCTATAAAATTAGTGTAATTCATAAAAAGTCAAAAATTACATTTTTTGGGTATTTATGACATCAATTATGTTAATATTTCATTAATAAGGTAGTTGCTGGATCATCATTCTGTCATAAATAAATTAAATTATTTAATGTCTAAAAATTATAAATAAAATACCATTATGTAGGAAATATTTTTATATTTTTAATGAATATTTATAGTTGAATTTATCTTATGTATAACCTTATATTAAAAATGTTTTAGTCATTAAACATTAATTTTAACTATTTTAACTCTTCTTTAAATAAAATAATAATAAGTCTCCTAATCTAATTCAAGTGGACCTAAAGGGTAATATTTTATTCCTAAGATTGTTTTTGGTGGAATTACACTTATACAATAGAATTAGGACATGTGTTAGGTAATAGTAATATCATTTTTACCCTTAATTACCCTATTTACTTTTAACCGTGGTAAATAAAAGTAAAAAGATACTATTAACCAAAAATTATTTTTATCTTATTGAACCACATTTTACTCCTTGATATTAACCGTCTATCTCGGATTTTTGAAATTCCACTCACAGAAGTGGTAAAATTATGTTTTATGTAAATTTTCAAACTCTCCTAAGAGGTGGGTAAAAGACGGTGAAAAGTTCAATAAAATTTTTATATATCTAAAATTATTATATAATGACTCCAATGAATTAAATTGAACTTATATAGGTATTATGTATCAATTTTGAACAAAAATAAATTTAAGTAATATAAATAATTATTTAAATAAAAACTTGGTTTTTAAATAGTAACCTAGTTTTTTCACTATTCATAAAAAAATTGAATGTTTTCAGAAAAATTTCAAAAATTCAACCTAGGAAAATTTCGATATTCTGAATTCAAAAATGAAGTTCATTTTGGAAAATAAAATTTCATAAATTGGGTATTAATATTCATAATGGCTAGTTTATATAATATTTTAATAACATATCATTGTTTAGTGAAACTCGGTATTGTGTACAACACATGCTATCGTGGAAGGTCGCGATTTCATGTAAAGAAACCCAAGTCAGGGCTGCGTGTAGTGAAAGATTCCTTTATTATTGTGTATAATAGAATCCAACTATATTTCATTTATACATTGTATATATATATATATATACACTCAATGTTGCGTAGAATAACTTCTATCAAACGAACTTGAAATTGTGTGTAAAACGATCCAAGAATAGTGTTGTGTATTCTGCAAGCTAATATGGTCTTGCGTATAGCACAAGATAATATTGGTATAACCTACAACAGATGAAATGAAAGAAAATAAAAAGAATAAATCTCATAAAATCTCAGGGTGTTACAATGTAACACCATCATATTTTATGAAAAATATTCTTTTTAATTTCATTGATGTCTTCTGTTGTACGCTACACCAAAAGAAGCTTTCACTACATGAATCCCTGACTTTGCTTGCATTACACGCAATCGCGACCTTCAACAATAGCGTGTGTTGTATACAATACAGAGTTTCACTAAATGAGATATTACTATAATATTATTATGAACTAGCCGTTATGAATAGTAATATCCAATTTTTGAGATTTTATTTTCCAAAATGTACTTCATTTTTGGATTCAGAATATCGAAATTATCCTAGGGTGAATTTTTGGTATTTTTCTAAAAACAATCAATTTTTGATGAATAGTCAAAACACTTTGTAACTATATAAAAATCGACTTTTTATATAAGTATTTATTTATTTTACTTAAAATTATTTTAGGTCAAAATTGATACACAATACCTATATAAGTTCAATGTTATTCATTAGAGTAATTTTATAATAATTTTAGACATATAAAAATTTTATTGAACTTTTTACCGTCTTTTACCCACCTCCTATGAGATTTTAAAAATTTACATAAAACATAATTTTACCGCTTATGTGAGTGAAATTTCGAAATTCCGAGAGACATGGTTAATATCAAGGAGTAAAATTTGGTTCAATAAGATAAAAATATTTTTTGGTGAATAGTAAAATTTTTACTTTTATTTACCACGGTTAAAAGTAAATAGAGTAATTAAGGGTAAAAATGATATTATTATTCCCCTAACACATGTCCTAATTCTATTGGATAAGTTTAATTCCACCAAAAACAATCTTAGGAATAAAATATTACCCTTTAGGTAAACTTGGATTAGATTAGGACACTTATTATTATTTAATTTAATGAAGAGTTAAAATAGTTAAAATCAATATTTAATAACTAAATTTTTTTTAATATATGGTTATACATAAGATAAATTTGACTATAAATATTCATTATAAATCTAAAACGATTTCTTACCTAATGGTATTTTATTTATTATTTTTAGACATTAAATAATTTAATTTATTTATGACACAATGGTGATGCAATAATTACGCAAATAATGAAGTATTAAATTAATTAATATTATAAACTCCCAAATAAATGTAATTTGTGAATTTTTATGAATTCCACAAATTTTATAGGTTAATATTACATGTTAGTATTTATTTAGATAACTTTTTTTGAACTAATCATGCTGTTATGATTTTCACAAAAATCAAGTAGCAAATAGTGTCAAAATTGACATAACATAGTTTTTAAAACAAATATTATATTATTAATTGTTATTTTATTCCTAAAAATATATGGTTCAGACAAATGAGTTAGATAAGGATATATATATATTCATAATTAACCACCTGGGGTTCGTTTGGCTTGTTATAGTAAGTTTATTAACCATATAGTGTAAGAAAACAAAAAGGCATGGTAAAAGTTAAATTATTTAATAGAGAGTTAAATCTAAATGATAAGGATAAAATAGTAACCTATACTTCTCTAAAACCTATTGGTTGAGAGGATTTCAACCCATACCCACCTTATCTTCTAAATAAATAAATTTTTAGCCATTAAAAAATGAATATGACTTTATTATAAAATAATATTTTAAGTTTTTCCAAAGGTGTCCCTCTCCTCCCTTATAAAAAGGGCACCCCTTCCCTCTTCTCTTCACACCCTTCTGAGCCTTGAAGCTCGGCCAAACCCTGAAAATTACGCTTCTATACCTCTCTATTTATATCATATAGGTTCTAGTATTCTCATAAGACCAACTCTAGTTCCCTAAGAATAATTTTAAAGGAGGTGCATCGAAGAAGAGGTAATCTCTTCTAACGATTATATCAAGTTTATTTTCCGTCAACTTCTTCTGCATTAGTAGTTTCATTATAAATTAACAACATCAGTATTACTTATATACTGATATGTTATTATAAATATGAAAAAACCCCATTTCACCTTCAATCCATCCAACAGAAAACAAAATCACCGCGCGTGCGTACGTATGGAATACCGTCTCCACACCGTGGTGTAATCTATTTTTCCACCACCACCTTACTTGGATGGGTATAATGGTGTAAAGAATAAATATATATGATTATTATAACATCATAATGAATCTATTATATTATATCATCCACCCCAATTCCATTCAATAAATATGGGAACGATATCATCACTCGTGTGTACGTACGGATTACCGTCTCAACGGCGCGATGAGATACATTTTCCATGTTAACAATTAAAGAATGATTATAAAGTATATTTAATAAGTAATAATGAAATATATTATGTAATAATTCTACTGTATTTATCTATATATATATATTTATGTCATCTACTTAATTCCATTCAAGTCAATAAGGAAAGAAAAATAGCATTCATGCGTATGTACGGCCTACCGTCTCCATGAACGGTGTATTTAATTTCATTCATATATCTATTATATATATATACTGAATATATATTATATATAAATCATGATTTAAATTCTGTAAGTAAGTAAATAATGATATAATTAATAATAATATCAGGAACAACAAATCGAAACATGTACGATAAATGACATGATTTTACACAAAATGCTGCTTTAACATGGAATTTATAAAAGAACGGGTATTATAAAGTCATAATTAAACCATATATGATATCATAACAATGAATATGATTATTTAATAATTAAATGACACTATTTAAATCATTATACAGGAGGTCTGGATACATACGAAGCGTATCAGTCATAAAGTAAGGGAAAATCTCTCAATCTCATTTTTATCCGAGATTGTTTATACTTCAGAATATACTAGGGAATATTTATCATCCACAACCATGTTTCCTAAATATTTAATATTATTTCTGTCCTCTTACAATTTTTTAAATCCATTTTTACCTATTGGTGGATTTTCAGTAAAATATACGAAAGGAACCTTTTGTCATTTTTATTACGAGGTAATTTTTGACTTTTCCAACCAAAGTATGAGAAAAATGTTTTTTAACTTATATGGCATGAACGGAGTTTTACAGTTTTATAACTCCTTATGTTCATGAAGCTTACTCTACAAGATTTCATTACTATTTCCAACAAAATCCTTTTCTTTTAAAATTTCATGGAATTTTTTTAAAAGAAAATGATTTTGAAGAAGAAAGGATATTTTCCTCAAGAATTCATTTCAAGTGTTTTATCAAAACCATTTTCCATCTAAGATGAAATTATTTTCATATGTGTATGTTTCAAGTATAATGTCTCTATGATTTACATGGTTTCGCTTTTCTTATGATGAAATGATAACCATTTTTTTATATGGATTATGTTATGATGGGATGATGTTTATGAAACCCATTTTATTCTTTGGGTTGTGATGAATGATTTATTCTTCGGTTGTGGAACATGTAAGAATGATTTCATTATGAGATGGGTGGGACCTATATCTCCCTCAAATTAATTGGGTAAACATTTATATCTCATGAGATAGACATGGCTGGAACGGTAAGTTAATCCGGTTGAGTGATACGGGACTGGAACGAAGAGTGAACTCGATTCAGAAAGGAACTTTGTCCACTAAGATGGTCTTTGCAGAAATGCCTTGGCTACTATGGAAATCATGTCATGTGCTTAATGTTTTTCCACAATTAAAAGTTTTATTTCCAAGATATTTTATCATTACTGATGTTCCATTATGATCTATACCTTACGCACTGCTATGTTTTATGTCATTGATCAGGATTTTGATGTTTAAACATTATGTTCATGTTTTTTTGTTCAAATGTGTATGGTTTGTTTTATTTTCTCCATGCTTACCCTTACTAAAAATTTGATCTCACCC
This sequence comes from Viscum album, assembly GCA_963277665.1. Taxonomy (NCBI): domain Eukaryota; kingdom Viridiplantae; phylum Streptophyta; class Magnoliopsida; order Santalales; family Viscaceae; genus Viscum; species Viscum album. Next base: position 1,309,829,158 of record OY728126.1, on the reverse strand, counting down.
TTTATATGTTTTATTTTCCCTAGGATATAATGAAAGGTTTTAGGTAAGAAAACAAAAGAGGAAGATCTTTATGAGAGGTATTGAAGATCATTCACCATGATTAGAAGATTATGTTCCGAGTTTTCAAAGACACTAAACTATTACAGTCCTTCGGTGTTTGTTTTTGTTATTTATTAAGAATTCCTCAAAAGTAATGTAATTTCCATGTACGTCAAGCTTTGGGTCTGTACAATTGTTATCAGAGGTTCGGTTTAGTTAACATTTCGAAACTAGGATGCGAGAACATTAGTGAGATCGCTAGGGATATTTCTATGGTATGTCTAGGGTTCTCCCTAAGGTAAAGTATATGTATAGGTTATATTCCTAAAATTACGGAAACGATATTAGAATAAAACCTAAGATGTTAGATATTGAAGGTAATCCCCCTTGATTATGATTTTTTTCTCTCACACTATTATTTTAGGGTTTTAGAAAATGGCTCGAAATAGGAAGATTCACGATAATGGAGGATATGATGTACAATGGAATGATATTCTTCGTGATCAACCAAATGAAATGGGATTTGGAAGTCCAAAAATTGTTATTATGCCTAATCAGAAATCTCCTAATATGACCAATAATCTAAACTTTGGTAAGTATCATGACTCATCAAATAAGATAAATATGGAGTTTCATGATGATCATAGAGGAAAGAAAGTTCGATTTCCCTCATATAAATCATGTGGGAAGAGGCATCAGGGAGAATGTTTCAAAGGAACGGGAAGATGCTTTTGGTGTGGAAAAGAAGGACACAAAGCCAGTATGTGCAAAGGAAAAGGTTTAGTTAACACCATGGATACTGATAATGGTATTTCTACGACATCAACAAAGATTGAATGTTTTCAATATGGAATGTATGGGAATTATGAAAACCAATTCCCTAAGGAAAAGTCTCATGAAGAGAATCATCATGGTCGTATGGGTAGTATTTATGTTGATGATGATAAAGAGACTACAAATGATATGTGAGATGAAATAATTTTTGAAGCTCAGTCAATGGTTTAAGAAGGTAGTGAAATGATTTATGTTTATCAAGAGTAATGTTGTATAGGTAATGGTACTATCGAATAAAGACACATCTAAGGATTGTTACACTATTGTTTTTCAAAAAAAATTGAAAGTATATGTTGAATGGTACTGGTAACCATGAAAGGTTATTTAGATATTTTTGGAAAGTATATGATATGCGCATAATGAAGGGACAAGAAGATAATGATATTTTTTATAGTATTCATGAGCTCATTACTGATATAAGGACTAAGTGATATTATGGTGTGAGTATATAGAAGTTTTGGGATTTTGGTATGTGGAAAGAGTTAAATTTTGAAAACATTCATGTTTTCACTAAGGTTCAATGTGTATTCATTTTTTAAGATAATACATGATTAAGGTATTCACATGTTTGTAATTTGACCAACAAGATATATCGTATGATATTTGGGGGATAAATGATGGTATTCACATGCTCGGCAGATGAAATTTTTAGTAATTGTTTTCATTATACTATGATCTCGGACATAAGTATTTTGGATAAGCCTAAAGATTGAAATGAATTATGTTGGACATAAGTTAGTATTGTTTAATGATATAACTTTTTTGATATAATTTATGGAATGTTGTAATATTGTAGTTTTAGAAAAAGGACAACCTGCAGGATGGGTGACAACCCATCGTGTCAGACAAGGATGCGGGAATCGAACCCACAACCGAAGTGCGACAGGCCTTTATTTCCTACCACTTGCCTAATGATATAACTTTTTTGATATAATTTATGGAATGTTGTAATATTGTAGTTTTAGAAAAAGGACAACCTGCAGGATGGGTGACAACCCATCGTGTCAGACAAGGATGCGGGAATCGAACCCACAACCGAAGTGCGACAGGCCTTTATTTCCTACCACTTGCCTACAAGAAGTCCCTGGTTAGTAGAAACTAGTTTTATTTAGCGTTATGATAGATGAAGTATAAGTACATTTTTGGAATCATATATGGTTAACCTCATCATAGAAGGACATATGTATATTTGATAACTTTTCCTAACCTTTTGTTTGAAACAGATGGAGTGACCCATCATTCTATCACATGATCTACTAACACTTCACAAATGACAAATTCAACTTCATTTCTTTAAGAGATGAAGTCGAAATTGTTCAAAGCACAAAAAAACGGTGATATTGTATAGAAATAAACTAAGTATTTCTTCTAATTCAAATTCTTCAAATTTAGGGAAATCATCTTGAAATCCAAAAATGTTTTCCTAGTGCCCTTATATCTGGTGAATCAGATGGTACCTTAGATCATCACAAATTTATTGCTTTGTGATTTTTGGCTTTTTCATAGTCATGTTCTCTACCACTCTCCATCAGAACATGATGGTTAGATTTCTCTTCCATATCCATATTTTCACCTATGTTCTCATATGTGGAAACACAGTGATTGGTTAATTTGGGTAACCGTTAAGTTTCATACATTAGTTATTAAAGATAAGTTTTGGTGTTCCTTGTTACAATGTGGGTTTCTATTAAAACTTTCGAGTAATAAACCATTTATAACCCTGAAAAATTTTGAGGGAGAAATTCATTTTAAGGGGGGTAGAATTTAACACCCCGAGATTTTATGAAAAATGTTCTTTTTAATTTCATTGATGTATTCTGTAGTACGCTACAACAAAAGGAGATTTCACTACATGCATCCCTGACTACTCTTGCATTACACGCAATCGCGACCTTCCATGATAGCGTGTTTTGTACGCAATACTTAGTTTCACTAAACGAGATATTACTATAATATTATTATGAACTAGCCATTATGAAAAGTATTATCCACTTTTTGAGATTTTCTTTTTCAAAATGAACTTCGTTTTTGGATTTGGAATATTGAAATTATCCTTGGGTGAATTTTTGGTATTTTTCTGAAGATTTTCAATTTTTGATGAATACTGAAAACACATGGTTACTATTTAAAAATCGACTTTTTCTATAAATAGTTATTTATTTTTATTTATATTTATTTTAGTTAAAATTTTATACATAATAACTATATAAGTTCAATGTAATTCATTAGATTCATTTTATAATAATTTTAGACATATAAAAATTTTATTGAACTTTTTACCGTCTTTTACCCACATCCTAAGAGAATTTGAAAATTTACATAAAACATAATCTTTCCGCTTCTGTGAGTGGAATTTAGAAAATCTGAGAGACATGATTAATATCAAGGAGTAAAATTTGGGTCAATAAGATAATTCTTTTTTGGTAAATAGTAACGTTTTGCTTTTATTTACCACGGTTAAAAGTAAATAGAGTAATTAAGTTTAAAAATGATATTATTATTACCCTAACACATGTCATAATTATATTGGATAAGTGTAATTCGACCAAAAACAATCTAAGTAATAAAATATTACCCTTTAGGTCCACCTGGATTAGATTAGGACATTTATTATTATTTTATTTAAAAAAGAGTTAAAATAGTTAAAATCAATGTTTAATAACTAAAACATTTTTAATATAGGGTTATACATAAGATAAATTAGACTATAAATATTAATTAGAAAGATAAAATGATTCCCTACCTAATTGTATTTTATTTATAATTTTTAGACATTAAATAATTTATTTTATTTATGACACAATGGTGGTGCAGTAATTACCAAAATAATGAAATATTAAATTAATTGATATTATAAATACCCAACTAAATGTAATTTGAGACTTTTTATGAATTCTTATAATTTTCTAGGTCATTATGACATTTTATTATTGATTTAATTAACTTTTTTTTGAACTAATCATACTGTTATGATTTTCACAAAAATCAAGTACCAAATAGTGTCAAAATTGACATAAAATAGTTTTTAAAACAAATATTATATTATTAATTGTTATTTTATTCCTAAAAATAAAAAATTTGGACAAATGACTTAGATAAAGATATATATATTAATAATGATCCACTTGGGTTCGTTTGTATTTTTATAGTAAGTTTATTAACCATATAGTGTAAGAAAACAAAAAAACACGGTAAAAGTTAAATTATTTAACATAAAGTTAAATCTAATTGATGAGGATAAAATAGTAACCTAAACTTGTCTAAAACCTTTTTTTGAGATTATTTCGACCCATACCCACCGTATCTTCGAAAAAAATAAATTTTGAGCTATTAAAATCCGAATATGACTTTATTATAAAATAATATTTTAAGTTCTTCCAAAGGTGACCCTCTCCTCCCTTATAAAAAGGGCACCCCTTCCCTCTTCTCTTCACACCCTTTTGAGCCTTGAATCTCGGAAAACCCCTAACAATTCCTCTTATCAACCTCTCTAGTTATATCATAGAGGTCCCGGTCTTCTAAAAAGACCAACTCTAGTGCCCTAAGTAGAAGTTTAAAGGAGGTGCTTCGAAGAAGAGGTAATCTCTTCTAATGATTCTTTCAAGTTTCTTTCTTATTCAACTTCTTCTTCTTTAGTTGTTTCAATATAAAGTAATAACATCAGTATTAATTGTATACTGATATGATATTAAAAATATGAAACAACCCCATTTCACTTTCTATCCATTCTACGGAAAACGAAATAATCGCGAGTGCGTACGTACGGAATACCGTCTCCACGACGTGGTGTAATCTGTTTTTCCACCACCACCTTACTTGGATGGGTATAATGGTTTAAATAATAACTATATATGATTATTATAACATGATAATGATTCTATGATATTATATCATCCACTAAAAGTCCATTCAATAAATATGGGAATGATATTATCCCTCGTGCGTACGTACGGATTATCGTCTCCACGACGAGATGATATTCATTTTACATGTTAAAAATTCAAGAATGATTGTAAAGTATATATAATAAGTAATCATGAAATATACGATGTAATAATTCTACTGGTTTTATAAGGCCCCAGCCTTAAAACTTACTTAATCTTGAGTTAATACAAGATTACACATTGAGGATCTTTTCAGGTTTAGAGTTTTAGAGAATTAGATCATGAAACTTGCATTACATTCCACATTTAAACAAAGTGGATTACATAAATGACAATATTCATTCTTCCCATCAACGAGAACATATTTAAAATAAAACATGGATTCTCTCTTAACACATCCTTGACTCTACCGTCTTATCATGTACCTTTCCCCTTGACCTGAAAAACATTTCAGAAACTTGGGGTGAGCATAAAAAGCTCAGTAAGGGACATAAAAATATGGAAAGGAAACATGAGTTCATGTAGACGAAATCATATTTTACCCATAAAACATAGGCACTTTAACCTACCTCATAAAAACATGAATAAATCATAGAAATCATAAGACATAAAGGTAACTTGAGGCATTCATAACATTCTTACGTAGGGAGTAACCCTCTTGGTTACGTTTGGAATACCCATCACAGTATATTCCCTAAATCTCTTCGGAGAAACCTTAACGTTTCACTCCTTCGCGTTACCCAATGCATTGGAGAGCTATATCGGGCTCACCCGCCCTTAGTTTATCACGGAACCACCCGTTTTCATAACAATGCCCAAGAACCATAACATAAACGTATCACATAAAACATGCATAAAGGAAACAAAACATTTCCACATTTCAAACACAATATAACATTTTAGTATTTTGAAATAATGAATCCAAAAAGAAACCATTTCCAAAACCATTTAAAACATTTAATAAAATGATTTTTGAATCAAAGTGTCCCATACCACCTTGAAGCTTAAAATTTAAAACCATTAATATCCATATAAATAAATCCTTAAAACCATTTTGAAAACATGGATATTAATAAGAACAAATAATTAAAACATTTAAAACGATATTTTGGTTAAAGGGGTTTTACCAAAATTAGAGACACTTGAATACAATAATTGAGGAATAACATTTAGTCAGAACTTTATAATATCATGAGAATAAATGGATTCATGATATAATACTCCAACGGACAGTATATACACCATATAAGAGTGAATTGGTGCATAACAACAATGAACCCTCAATAGAAATGTCAAATGTGATGAAATCCCTTATAAAGAAGGTATCCTTAAATTAAGGACAAAGAAATCTCAAAAATATGTGTGACAAATATATATACACCCAATATAAGTGGATATTAAGTGTAAAACAATAAAAGGTCATTCACACATATTCAATGGATGACATGTTCAATGACTACATGTTGAACCCAAAGAAATCGAAATTGGGTTAAAAAGTTCCCTTGACAGCCTAACGGCATCACATCAAAATGAGTTGATGAGAGATAAAAAGTGTATCTCATCACTTGGACATAAAATTTAAATCAATAAGGATATATGAGAACATATCCCAACATAACAATATGTAAATCAAAAGACCCAACAAAAGAAGTCTTTTAAAAAAGAGGAGGGTGAAAGGTTCCCTTACCGACTTGGGTATCTTTCAAAACATACACCCCATGAAAGAAGGACAATAGATCATTGATGTAAATACTCATAAACGAAAGTATATTACACAAAGAGTAGAATAATGGGCAGTACATACACCACTCAATGGAATTTGTGGCAAATGTAGCATAAATCTCACGGGAATAAAAGTGAGATGAAAAATCCCTTACGAAAACTCGGCAGCCTAACGGCACCACATAAAACATCCAAAAGGATTGATGAGAGAGAATAGGGTCTCTCATCACATGAACATAAAAATTACAGTAGGAGTAATATAAAATAACACCCCAATCATAAGAAAGATGAGCTTAAAAGAAATTACATAAAAGAGTGTACTTAAAAAGAAAGAGAGTTGTAGGATCCCTTACCTCGGGTCCGACTTGACTCGATCGTTCTTTAACGTCCTGAATAATAAACTTGAGTTAATTTCTATTTGCTTAAGAACCTTTTACAAGTTCATTATTCCTTTTATATCAATTGTTGACATGTTGTGAACATTATGTAATCATTTAAGTTAATAATATTTGTTTTGCCGATATCTGGTTTTTAAGTCGAAAGTGGTCTTCTTTCAATTACATGTTGTTCATGTGGCCAAAAGTTTATTATATCCAGAATTGTATTCATGTTGTAGATATAATATATGTCATATATATCCAGTACATTCATGCATTTATAACATTACATAATCATTTAGAGGTAAGAAATGAAATGCACCGTTCATGGAGACGGTAAGCCGTACGTACGCATGAACGCTACTTTCATTTCTATTCGTATTTTATAGAATGGAATAATAATGATATAAAGGTATATTATAATTCCAGTATAATATCATATTTAATATCATAGTTCCATCCTTTATATGTCCCACATATGGTATTTAACGAATCAAATCACTTTGAGGGGGCGGTAGTCCGCACTTCCTTAAATGAAGATATCGTGTTTACCCATAATGGGAACCATAAAGGTTTGACCAAAATGTAAAAAACATAATCTTAAGGAAAACATAAACATACTATATATCATATATAAAAATAGTGACATCATAATGGCCACCTTTGAAGGTGTTAAATGAGTATTGAACAATCATCGTTTCGGGAGGCAGAATTTCACCATCCACGGAAACCGTATGTTCTTTAACCATTTGATGTAGTTGTGTGAGAGTGTAGCTCAAATAAATCTTGTAACAACATCCTAGTATATTGAAGATACTGGTGTTGTTACAAAAGAAGTAAATAAAAAGAGATTAGAGGTTTGGAGAAACAAAATAAAACAAATGAACAAGAGAGAATGAATTACCTTTAAAAGTGTAATCTCCTTTTGATTTGAGCCTAAAGGCTTCCTTTGAAAGGATTCTTCCCAAAGGGGATCCTCTAGGATTAGGAGAGGGATGTGGAGAGAGCAAATGGGCAGGGGTTGGCCGAGCCAAAGGCTTTTGAAGTGTGTGAAATAAGGTGGAGGTGGGGGCCTTTTATAAGAGGAGAGGAGGGGCACTTTTGGAAAGCAAAGAAATATTACTTTATTTGAAAATGCTTTTCGGTTTTAAAGGGTCCCACATTGATAGAATTCGTGGATAAGGTGATAAGGCATCGAAATCCACTCATCCAATTGGTTTTTTCCATGTGTATATTGTAGATTTTTCATTATCTTTCCATTTTAATTAAATTGTCAAATAATGATGTCATCGCTGCATCATTATTATGTCATAAATAATTTAATTTCTTTAATGTCTAAAAATTATAAAAAAAATACTATGATATAGGAAATATTTTTATATTTCCAATGACTATTTATAATCAAAATTTGGACTTGTATAACCCCACTTAAAAATTGTTTTAGTAAAACATACTATGTTAGTGTCATTTTCACTTTAACATTAAATAAAAAGTATTTTATGTTATTTCCCAACAAAAGTGGATCCATGGGGTACCCAAGTTAGTCCATGGCTTGTCTTGGTCGGCCATGACACAACCAATAGGGTTGGGACATGTGTCTAGGTCATTTCATATTATTAAAGTATTAATTATACCTTAAACTACACTAATTACCACTAATCGCGATTAAAAACTTAATAAGTTACTATTCACCAAAAAATTATTATAATCTCATTGAACCACATTTTACTTCTTAATGACAACCATGTATGTCGGATCTTCAAAATTCAATACACATTAGTGGTAAACTTTCATTTAACTGAAAAATCAGTTTGCTTGATTATCACTTAGTGGTTTCACTATTCATCAAAAATTGAAGTTTTTCAGAAAATTACCAAAAATTCACCCTAAGCTATATTTGATACTCTGAATTCAAAAATGAAGTCTTTTTTACAAAATTCAAATCATATAAGTCACATTAATTAATTTAATAATTAATTCCCGCTGCCAGAGCAAATAGCGTGTTTTTATAAAACAATAAGTATCAAAAGATTGACACTAGTTTAAGTCTGATTTCAAAGTGAATTTAATTTCAACGACCACTATCGGATTTAATGGTAAAAACATTTTCTAATTTCACTTTAAAAACAATTCAAAATATTATCTAATCATATAAATAAATTAGATTAAAAAGTGGTTTTGAATTAAAATACAACATTTTACACTATTCATTAAAAAAAATGAACTTTATCGGAAAAATACCAAAAAATTACACAAAGTAAAATTTGATGTCTCGATTCTTAATAAGAGTTTTATTTGGCCCAAAAGAATGTTTAAGAGTGAAGAAAACTATATTTAATGACGGTTCTCCATTAAAAGGTGATAAGTGAACCTTTAGTGAAAACTAGGGCATATACACCTAAAATTGAATTCTTTCCGTATTTTAAGCCTTTATCTTTTATTGTATAAATGTAAAAACATTTATAAAACATATATAATCATATTTTAGTTATTTATATCCATTCCCGCCAATACAACGGCTACATGTTAACTACCATTTGAAATATTATTATTTTATTATTAGAGTGCAACGTAAGATTCCCAAGAAACTCGTTGTTGCGTATTGGGTACGCCATCGAGCATAGCGTCCCCTTTAAAGCCATATTAATATTTTATTCACAAAAATGGATAAATACAAAAATGTCATATTCTTTATTTACCTGGGGTGTTACATCCTTCCCCCCTTTTGGGAATTGCGTCCACGCAATTTTAAAATTGGACTTGGAAACATCCTTGAAAGTCCCACATCGGAACAAGAGTTGGTAAAACAATCACTTTAAAATAAAGAAAGATAAGTACAAAGGTCACCCGAGTTAACCCATACTAGGACTCCAAGTATGAAAATATGGACATGGAGGAAAAAACAAAGGGTCATGTTCTGATGGAGAGTGTTAGAAAACATGTTTAGGAGAAAGTTAACCACGAGAAAATCACAAACTTGTGATGGGTTAAACGGTATTCGATTCCCTAGTAGGAAAAGTTAATAGACAACATTTTTGTTTTAAGTTACTTTTTATTGAGGAATTTTATTCATAAGGAAACATAATCACTTATCATGTTGACCTTCAACTTTTACTAGATTCCTTAATCAAACTCATATTTTTTCCAAAAGACGAGTATTTAGGGAGACTTGTTCGCATTAAGAGTACCATAATCAACTTCTAGAGAATCACCTAATCCACAAAAGAGAGCTATATACTTCCCATGTCCTTAGACTTTAACCAAAAACAAAACCAAAAAGGCTAGTACAAGATCGGATAATCCAGAAAAGGATAACCCTTTATAAAAATAAAATCTATTCTTAACATCCAAAATTTGTCAAACAAAACCCAATGTTCAACAAGGATCATTCGATAAACAATTTGTCCATAAAATTATTCAAATTAAACCAATATAAGATCGAAACCCAAATATTTGAAAGATTTAGTCACATAGTCTTCCAAGTTAAATCGTAACATTTATCTCCAAACAACATCAGTTGCTCCTAAAGTCTCGTATTGAAAAGTAATTAACCTAATCACATATCATCCATGATAGGTTAATCATTTTCATAAATAACCCAAAATCAACTTACTCTTAATTCATAAAATCATATAACTTGAAAGAATCAATCAAACTAACCAGGGACTTCACGTAGTCCAGTGGTAGGCGATAAATATCAGTCGCACTTTGGTTGTGGGTTCGATTCCCGCAGCTTTGTCCGACACGATGGGTTGTCACACGGTCCGCGTGTTGTCCTTTTTCCAAAACTATATAATTCTCAAAACATTCCCCAAAACGAGATAAAATCTTCAAAAATATTCATAACATATTTTAACCTCAAGTTTATCTCATTCCTTTCCTTTTCCATCATATCATAGAGTAACCCATAATTACCTAAAAAGTAAGGATCATATAAACCCAAATGGTTCTTTATAACTATGTCCACAAAAGAAAAGGTAACTATTCCTTGAATAAAATTTTCCTATATTAAACATCAGGGTTACACATAATATAAAAAGTCTTCTAATGTATCCCCATCATCAAAAGAGACATAATACTCTTAAGAATTTCACCATAACTCTTGAAGCCCTTATATGTTGACATCTTACTCATTCAACATTCTTCATGATCCATTATCCATTCCTTTCCAACCTATTCCGAAATACCTCTTTCCTACAAACAAAATTATGAATCATATCCTAAGATTTCAAAATAGGAAAACAACAGTCATGAAATAGTACATACCTTTGATTGGTCATTGTCAGTTTCTTCATCCTCAATAGGAATGGCATTAGGTATTGGTAAACAAACATTTGTACGCTCTTGGTGACCCCATTCACGATACTTCTTCATAGAACATGTGTTTTCATAATGACCATGCACACCACATTTAAAACATTCAATTGATCCCTCAGAAAGAACTTCTTTCCCTTTCCTCGAGTCAACGGGATGCTTCCTTTTTCCATTACAGGTTCTTGCTTTATGACCTTCATTTCCACATCTATAGCATATTTCTGTCCCTTTGAAACATTTTCCTAGGTGTTTCTTTCCACATCTCTGAAACATAGGTTTTTGAACACACATACCTTTATGATTATTACCTGCACTTCCGTAGGGATTTGTTTCTTGCATATATGATGCCTTAGAGAAAACTCCAAGGTTTAGGTGGTCAATCATGACTCCAGATAGTTGGTTGAGGATAATCAGAAGAGTTCTCATTGCATCTCCCATATCATTCAGTTGCTTGCTCAAAAAACTATCACAGTTTCCTTCACATCCACTGTTACTTTGGTGCCTGCTAGATCCAGCCATTTACTAAAACCAAAAAGGTCAGTGTGAGTATATCAACAAAACCATCATGTACTAATGAGGAAGATAAACACTAAGATGCACTTACTCATTCACTTTATCTAAAACTAGGACTCTTTCTGAAATCCTAACCATTATGGTAATGTCACTTATGCTTAAGGAATACCCTAACCTCTAAAGTTATCTAAACCGACCTTTGATACCAACTATAAGGCCCCAGCCTTAAAACTTACTTAATCTTGAGTTAATACAAGATTACACATTGAGGATCTTTTCAGGTTTAGAGTTTTAGAGAATTAGATCATGAAACTTGCATTACATTCCACATTTAAACAAAGTGGATTACATAAATGACAATATTCATTCTTCCCATCAACGAGAACATATTTAAAATAAAACATGGATTCTCTCTTAACACATCCTTGACTCTACCGTCTTATCATGTACCTTTCCCCTTGACCTGAAAAACATTTCAGAAACTTGGGGTGAGCATAAAAAGCTCAGTAAGGGACATAAAAATATGGAAAGGAAACATGAGTTCATGTAGACGAAATCATATTTTACCCATAAAACATAGGCACTTTAACCTACCTCATAAAAACATGAATAAATCATAGAAATCATAAGACATAAAGGTAACTTGAGGCATTCATAACATTCTTACGTAGGGAGTAACCCTCTTGGTTACGTTTGGAATACCCATCACAGTATATTCCCTAAATCTCTTCGGAGAAACCTTAACGTTTCACTCCTTCGCGTTACCCAATGCATTGGAGAGCTATATCGGGCTCACCCGCCCTTAGTTTATCACGGAACCACCCGTTTTCATAACAATGCCCAAGAACCATAACATAAACGTATCACATAAAACATGCATAAAGGAAACAAAACATTTCCACATTTCAAACACAATATAACATTTTAGTATTTTGAAATAATGAATCCAAAAAGAAACCATTTCCAAAACCATTTAAAACATTTAATAAAATGATTTTTGAATCAAAGTGTCCCATACCACCTTGAAGCTTAAAATTTAAAACCATTAATATCCATATAAATAAATCCTTAAAACCATTTTGAAAACATGGATATTAATAAGAACAAATAATTAAAACATTTAAAACGATATTTTGGTTAAAGGGGTTTTACCAAAATTAGAGACACTTGAATACAATAATTGAGGAATAACATTTAGTCAGAACTTTATAATATCATGAGAATAAATGGATTCATGATATAATACTCCAACGGACAGTATATACACCATATAAGAGTGAATTGGTGCATAACAACAATGAACCCTCAATAGAAATGTCAAATGTGATGAAATCCCTTATAAAGAAGGTATCCTTAAATTAAGGACAAAGAAATCTCAAAAATATGTGTGACAAATATATATACACCCAATATAAGTGGATATTAAGTGTAAAACAATAAAAGGTCATTCACACATATTCAATGGATGACATGTTCAATGACTACATGTTGAACCCAAAGAAATCGAAATTGGGTTAAAAAGTTCCCTTGACAGCCTAACGGCATCACATCAAAATGAGTTGATGAGAGATAAAAAGTGTATCTCATCACTTGGACATAAAATTTAAATCAATAAGGATATATGAGAACATATCCCAACATAACAATATGTAAATCAAAAGACCCAACAAAAGAAGTCTTTTAAAAAAGAGGAGGGTGAAAGGTTCCCTTACCGACTTGGGTATCTTTCAAAACATACACCCCATGAAAGAAGGACAATAGGTCATTGATGTAAATACTCATAAACGAAAGTATATTACACAAAGAGTAGAATAATGGGCAGTACATACACCACTCAATGGAATTTTTGGCAAATGTAGCATAAATCTCACGGGAATAAAAGTGAGATGAAAAATCCCTTACGAAAACTCGGCAGCCTAACGGCACCACATAAAACATCCAAAAGGATTGATGAGAGAGAATAGGGTCTCTCATCACATGAACATAAAAATTACAGTAGGAGTAATATAAAATAACACCCCAATCATAAGAAAGATGAGCTTAAAAGAAATTACATAAAAGAGTGTACTTAAAAAGAAAGAGAGTTGTAGGATCCCTTACCTCGGGTCCGACTTGACTCGATCGTTCTTTAACGTCCTGAATAATAAACTTGAGTTAATTTCTATTTGCTTAAGAACCTTTTACAAGTTCATTATTCCTTTTATATCAATTATTGACATGTTGTGAACATTATGTAATCATTTAAGTTAATAATATTTGTTTTGCCGATATCTGGTTTTTAAGTCGAAAGTGGTCTTCTTTCAATTACATGTTGTTCATGTGGCCAAATGTTTATTATATCCAGAATTGTATTCATGTTGTAGATATAATATATGTCATATATATCCAGTACATTCATGCATTTATAACATTACATAATCATTTAGAGGTAAGAAATGAAATGCACCGTTCATGGAGACGGTAAGCCGTACGTACGCATGAACGCTACTTTCATTTCTATTCGTATTTTATAGAATGGAATAATAATGATATAAAGGTATATTATAATTCCAGTATAATATCATATTTAATATCATAGTTCCATCCTTTATATGTCCCACATATGGTATTTAACGAATCAAATCACTTTGAGGGGGCGGTAGTCCGCACTTCCTTAAATGAAGATATCGTGTTTACCCATAATGGGAACCATAAAGGTTTGACCAAAATGTAAAAAACATAATCTTAAGGAAAACATAAACATACTATATATCATATATAAAAATAGTGACATCATAATGGCCACCTTTGAAGGTGTTAAATGAGTATTGAACAATCATCGTTTCGGGAGGCAGAATTTCACCATCCACGGAAACCGTATGTTCTTTAACCATTTGATGTAGTTGTGTGAGAGTGTAGCTCAAATAAATCTTGTAACAACATCCTAGTATATTGAAGATACTGGTGTTGTTACAAAAGAAGTAAATAAAAAGAGATTAGAGGTTTGGAGAAACAAAATAAAACAAATGACCAAGAGAGAATGAATTACCTTTAAAAGTGTAATCTCCTTTTGATTTGAGCCTAAAGGCTTCCTTTGAAAGGATTCTTCCCAAAGGGGATCCTCTAGGATTATGAGAGGGATGTGGAGAGAGCAAATGGGCAGGGGTTGGCCGAGCCAAAGGCTTTTGAAGTGTGTGAAATAAGGTGGAGGTGGGGGCCTTTTATAAGAGGAGAGGAGGGGCACTTTTGGAAAGCAAAGAAATATTACTTTATTTGAAAATGCTTTTCGGTTTTAAAGGGTCCCACATTGATAGAATTCGTGGATAAGGTGATAAGGCATCGAAATCCACTCATCCAATTGGTTTTTTCCATGTGTATATTGTAGATTTTTCATTATCTTTCCATTTTAATTAAATTGTCAAATAATGATGTCATCGCTGCATCATTATTATGTCATAAATAATTTAATTTCTTTAATGTCTAAAAATTATAAAAAAAATACTATGATATAGGAAATATTTTTATATTTCCAATGACTATTTATAATCAAAATTTGGACTTGTATAACCCCACTTAAAAATTGTTTTAGTAAAACATACTATGTTAGTGTCATTTTCACTTTAACATTAAATAAAAAGTATTTTATGTTATTTCCCAACAAAAGTGGATCCATGGGGTACCCAAGTTAGTCCATGGCTTGTCTTGGTCGGCCATGACACAACCAATAGGGTTGGGACATGTGTCTAGGTCATTTCTTATTATTAAAGTATTAATTATACCTTAAACTACACTAATTACCACTAATCGCGATTAAAAACTTAATAAGTTACTATTCACCAAAAAATTATTATAATCTCATTGAACCACATTTTACTTCTTAATGACAACCATGTATGTCGGATTTTCAAAATTCAATACACATTAGTGGTAAACTTTCATTTAACTGAAAAATCAGTTTGCTTGATTATCACTTAGTGGTTTCACTATTCATCAAAAATTGAAGTTTTTCAGAAAATTACCAAAAATTCACCCTAAGCTATATTTGATACTCTGAATTCAAAAATGAAGTCTTTTTTACAAAATTCAAATCATATAAGTCACATTAATTAATTTAATAATTAATTCCCGCTGCCAGAGCAAATAGCGTGTTTTTATAAAACAATAAGTATCAAAAGATTGACACTAGTTTAAGTCTGATTTCAAAGTGAATTTAATTTCAACGACCACTATCGGATTTAATGGTAAAAACATTTTCTAATTTCACTTTAAAAACAATTCAAAATATTATCTAATCATATAAATAAATTAGATTAAAAAGTGGTTTTGAATTAAAATACAACATTTTACACTATTCATTAAAAAAATGAACTTTATCGGAAAAATACCAAAAAATTACACAAAGTAAAATTTGATGTCTCGATTCTTAATAAGAGTTTTATTTGGCCCAAAAGAATGTTTAAGAGTGAAGAAAACTATATTTAATGACGGTTCTCCATTAAAAGGTGATAAGTGAACCTTTAGTGAAAACTAGGGCATATACACCTAAAATTGAATTCTTTCCGTATTTTAAGCCTTTATCTTTTATTGTATAAATGTAAAAACATTTATAAAACATATATAATCATATTTTAGTTATTTATATCCATTCCCGCCAATACAACGGCTACATGTTAACTACCATTTGAAATATTATTATTTTATTATTAGAGTGCAACGTAAGATTCCCAAGAAACTCGTTGTTGCGTATTGGGTACGCCATCGAGCATAGCGTCCCCTTTAAAGCCATATTAATATTTTATTCACAAAAATGGATAAATACAAAAATGTCATATTCTTTATTTACCTGGGGTGTTACAGGTTTTATGTATAAATATATGTATGTCATTTACTTAAGTCCATTCAAGTCAATAATGAAAGGAAAACAGCGTTCATGCGTATGTACGGCCTACCATCTTCATGAATGGTGTATTTCATTTCATTCATCTATCTATTATATATATATATACTGAATATATATTATATGTAAATCAAGATTTACATTATTTAAGTAAGTAAATCATGATATAAGTTAAAATAATACCAGGAACAACAAATTGAAACACATACGATAAATGAAATGATTTTACCCAAAAAGATTCTTTAACAAAGAATTTATAAAAGAACGGGTATTATAAAGTCATAATAGAACCATATATGATATCATAACAATTAATATGATTCTTTAATAAGTCAATGACTCTATTTAAATCATTATACAGGAGTTCCGGATACATACGAAGAATATCAGACATAAGGTAAGGGAAAATCTCACAATCTCATTTTTATCCGAGATTGTTTATAATTCAAAATTTACTGGGGAATATTTATGATCCACATCCATGTTTCCTCAATATTTAATATTATTTATATCCTTCGACAATTTTTTATATCCAATTTTACTTATTGGTGGATTTTTAGTAAAAGATATGAAAGGAATCTTTTGTCATTTATAGTTAGATGTACTTTATGACTTTTCCAGCCAAAGTATGAGAAAAATGTTTTTTTAACTTATACGGAATGAATGGAGTTTTATAGTTTTATAACGCCTTATTTTCATGATTGTTACTCTACAAGATTTCATGACTATTTTCAAAAAAATATTTTTCTTTTAAAATTTCATTGAATTTTGTGAAAAGAAAATGATTTTGAAGAAGAAAAGATATTTTCCTCAAGAATTCATTTCAAGTGTTTTATCGAAACCATTTTCCATCTATAATGACATTAATTTCATATGTTTATGTTTCAGGTATAAATTCTCTATGATTTACATGGTTTCACTTTTCTGATGATGAAATGACATCCATTTGTTTTATATGGATTATGTTATGATGGGATGATGTTTATGAAACCCATTTTATACTTTGGGTTTTGATGAATGATTTATGATTATGTTGTGTCACAAGAAAGAATGATTTCATTATGAGATGGGTGGGACCTTTATCTCCCTCAAATGAATTGGGTAAATATTTATATGTCATGAGATATACATGGCTGGAATGGTAAGTTGATCTGGTTTAGTGATAAATGACTGGAACGAGGAGTGAACTCGATTCAGAAAGGGAATTTGTCCACTAAGATGGTCTTGGAAGCAATGCCTTGGCTACTATGGAAATCATATCATGTGCTTAATGTTTTTCCGCAATTAAATGTTTTATTTCCAAGATATTTTATCATGATTGGTGTTCTATTATGATTTATTCCTTATGCACTGTCGTGTTTTATGTTATTTCTCAAGATTTAGATGATTAAACATTATGTTCATGTTTTTATGTTCAAATGTATATGGTTTGTTTTACTTTCTCCATGCTTACCCTTATTGAGCATTTGAGCTCACACTTTATATGTTTTCTTTTCCCCAGGATATAAATAAAGGTTTTAGGTAAGAAAACAAAAGAGAAAGATCTTTATGGGAGATGTTGAAGATAAATCACCACAATTAAAAGATTATGTTCCATGTTTCCAAAGGAACTAAATTATTACGGTCCTTTGGTGTTTGTTTTTGTTATGTATTAAGTATTCCGAAAAAGTAATGTAATGTCCATGTACGTCAATCTTTGGGTCTCTACAGATAATGGCCGGAAATAGGAATATTCACGATAATAGAGGATATGTTGGATAATGGAATGATATTCATCATGAGAAACCAAATGAAATTGGATTTGGATGTCCACATATCGTTATTATGCCTAATCAGAAATCTCATAATATGATCAACAATCTCAAATTTGGTAAGATTCCCGACTCAGCTAAAAAGGGAATGATGGAGTTTCATGATGATCATAGAGGAAAGAAAGTTCAATTTCCCTCATGTAAATCATGTGGGAAGAGGCATGAGGGAGAATGTTTCAAAGGAACTGGAAGATGATTTGGGTGTGGAAAAGAAGGAAACAAAGCTAGTAATTCTAAAGGAAAAGGTTCAGTTAACACCTTGGACAAGTATAATGGTATTTCTAAGACATCAATAATGGTTAAGTGTTTTAAATGTGCAATGTACGGGCATTATGCAAACCAATTCCCTAAGGGAAAATCTCAAAAAGAGAATCAGCATGGCCATATGGGTAGTATTTATGTGGATGATGATAAAGAGACTACAAATGATATATGAAATGGAAGAAATTATGAAGCTCATTCAGTGGTTTAAGTAGGTAGTGTAATTATTGTATGTTTATCAAGAATAATGTATATTACTATGAAATAAAGAAAAATCTATGGATTGTTACACTGTTGCCTTTGCTTGATTTTTGAAAGTATATGTTGAATGGTACTGGTAACCAGGAAAGGTTTTTCAAATATTTTTGGAAAGAACCTAATATGTGCATAAATAAGGGATATGTAGATAATGAAATGTCTGATTGTATTAATGAGCTTATGACTAATATAAGGAAAAAGTGATATCATGGTTTGAGTATATAGAATTTTTGGGATTTTGGTATATGGAAAGAGTTACCTTGTGATAACATTCATGTTTTCACTATGGTTAAAGAGAATACATGATTAAGGTATTAAAATGTTTGGAATGTGACCAATAAGATATATCGTATGATATATGTGGGATAAATAATTATATTCACATGCTCGGTAGATGAAATTTCTTGAAATTGTTTTCTTTATACTATGAGCTTGGACAGAAGTATTTTGGATAAGCCTAAAGATTGGAATGAATTAAGTTAGACATAAGATAGTATTGTTTAAGGCTATAACATTTTTCTATATTATTGCAGGAAAGTTATTATAATTTAGTTTTAGAAAAAGGGACAACCTGCAGGACGAGCGACAACCCATCGCGTCGGACAAGGCTGTGGGAATCGAACCCAAAACTGAAGTACGACACGCCTTTATCGCATACCACTAGCCTACAGGAAGTCCCTGGTTAGTATAAACTAGTTTTATTTTATTAAGCGCTATGATAAATGAAGTATAAGTCCATTTCAGCAACCATATATGATTAATCTCAAGATAGATAGACTTATGTATATTTAATAAATTGTGTTAAACATTTTGCGATAGAAACAAATGGAATGACCTATCATTCTATCGCATGATCTGTTAACACTTCACCAATGACAAATTCAACATCATTCCTTTAAGAGATGAAGTGGAAATTGTTCAAGGAAAGAAAAATGGTGATATTTTACCAAAATCAAGTAAGTATTTATTTAAATTCATCAATTCTTCAGCATTAGGGGAATCATCTTGAAAACTAAAAACGTTGTCCTAGTACCCTCATACCCGATAAATCAAATGGAACCATAGATCATCACAACTTTATGGCTTTGTGATTGATGGATTTTTCATAACCATGTTCTCTGTCACTCTCCATCAGAACTTGATGGTTAGATTTCTCTTCCATATCCATATTTTCACTTATGTACTCCTATGTGGAAATCCAGTGATGAGTTAATTTGGAAACCGTTACATTTCATACTTTATTTTTTTAAAGTTATGTTTTCGTATTCCTTTTTATGATGTGGGTTTCTATGAAAGAATCTTTCAAGTAGTAAACCATTTATAACCGCGACGAATTTTGCGGGTGAAATTCATTTTAAGGGGGGTACAACGTAACAACCTGAGAATTTATGAGAATTATTCTTTTTAATTTCATTGATGTCTTGTGTTGTACGCTACACCAAAAATAGCTTGCACTATACACAACACCGTATTAGCTTTGTAGTATACACAACAGTATTCTTGGCTCGTACTGCACACAATTTCAAGTTCGTTTTGTGGAATTTATTTTACGCAACATTAAACAAATATTTTTTTTAATATATAAATGAAATATGTTTTGATTATGTTATACGTAACACCAAAAATATCTTTCACTACATGCATCCCTAACTTGGATTTCATTACACGTAATCAAGACCTTCCTCGATAGCATGTGTAATACGCAATACCAAGTTTCATTAAAGATTTATTATTATAATATTATTATGAACTAGCCGTTATGAATTGTAATAACCAATTTTTAAAATTTTATAAATTTTATTATTTAAAATGGACTTCATTTTTGGATTCAGAATATCAAAATTATCCTAGGGTGAATTTTTGGTATTTTTCTGAAAACATTCAATTTTTGTTGAATAGTGAAAACACTAGGTTACTATTTAAAAACCGAATTTTTATTTAAATAGTTATTTATTTTATTTAAATTTATTTTAGGTTAAAATTGATACTTAATACTTATATAAGTTAAATTTAATTCAATGGAGTCATATTATAATTATTTTAGATATATAAAAATTTTATTGAACTTTTCACCGCCTTTAACCCACCTCCTAGGAGAATTTGAAAATATACATAAAACATAATTTTACCACTTCTGTAAGTGGAATTTCAAAAATCTGAAAGACACGGTTAATATCAAGGAGTAAAATGTGGTTCAATAAGATAAAAATAATTTTTGGTGAATAATAACTTCTTACTTCTTTTTACCATGGTTAAAAGTAAATAGGGTAATTAAGGGTTAAAATGATATTATTATTACCCTAACACATGTCCTAATTCTATTGGATAAGTTTAATACGACCAAAAACAACCTTAGGAATAAAATATGACCATTTAGGTCCACTTGGATTAGATTAAAACATTTATTATTATTTTATTTAAAGAAGAGTTAAAATAGTTAAAATCAAAGTTTAATAACTAAAATATTTTCTATTTAGGGTATACATAAGGTAAATTCGACTATAAATATTAATTAGAAATATAAAAGGATTTCCAACATAATGGTATTTTATTTATAATTTTTAGACATTAAATAATTTAATTTAGTTATGACACAATGATGTTGCAGTAATTACCTTATTAATGAAATATTTACATAATTGATATTATAAATACCCAAATAAATGTAATTTGAGACTTTTTAAGAGATAAACTAATTTTATATGTTAATATGACATGTTAGTATTGATTTAATTAACTTTTTTAGAACTAATAATGCTGTTATGATTTTCAAAAAAAAATCAAGTACCAAATAGTATAAAAATTGAAATAAAATAGTTTTTAAAACAAATATTATATTATTAATAGTTATTTTATTCCTAAAAATACAAGGTTCGGCAAAAAAACTTAGATAAGGATATATATATTAATAATTAACCACTTGGTGTTTGTTTGTCTTGTTATTGTAATTTTATTAACCATATAGTGTAAGAAAACAAGAAGACACGGTAAAAGTAAAATTATTTAACTTATATTTAAATATAAATGATAAGGTTAAAATAGTAACCTAAACTGGTATAAATTCTATTTGTTGATAGGATTTAAACCCATGCCCACTTTATCTTTTAAATAAATCAATTTGGAGCTATTATAAACCGAATATGAATTTATTATAAAATAAGATTTTACGTTTTTCCAAAGGTGCCCCTCCCCTCCCTTATAAAAAGGGAACCCCTTCCCTTTTCTCTTCACACCATTTTGAGCCTTGAAGCTCAGAAAACCCCTGAAAATTACTCTTCTAAACCTCTATAGTTATATCATAGAGGTTCTGGTCTCCTCAAAACACCAACTCTAGTTCCCTAAAATGAAGTTTAAAGGAGGTGCGTCGAGGAAGAGGTAATCTCTTCTACCGACTCTTTCATGTTTCTTTCTTCTTCTACTTACCCTTATTTAGTTGTTTCATTATAAAATAATAACATTAGTATAAATTATAAACTAATATGTTATTATAAATATTAAAAAACCCTATTTCACCTTCTATCCATCCTATGGAAAACGAAATCACCGCGCGTGCGTACATACAGAATATCGTCTCCACGCCGTGGTGTAATCATTTTTTCCACCACCACCTTACTTGGATGGGTCTAATGGTGTAAAGAATAACTATATATGAATATTATAACATAATACTGATTATAAGATATTATATCATCCAATCCAATTCCATTCAATAGATATGGGAATGATATCATTGCTCGTGTGTACGTACAGATTACCGTCTCCACGACGTGATGAGATTCATCTTCCATGTTTACAATTCAAGAATGATTATAAAGTATTTATAATAAGTAATCATCAAATATATGAAATATTAATGATACTGGATTTATGTATATTTTATTTACTTACATCTATTAAATTTAATAAGGAAACGAAAAGAGCGTTCATGCGTACGTATGGCCAACCGTCTCCATGAACAGTGTTTTTCATTTCATTTATCTATCTATTATATATATATACTGAATATATATGATATATAAATCATGAATTACATTATTTAAGTAATTATATCATTAAATAAGTAACAATATCAAGAACAAGAAATCAAAAAATGTACGATAAATGAAACAATTCTACCCAAAACGCCGCGTTAACATGGAATTTGCAAAAGAATGGCTAATATAAAGTCATAAGTGAACCATATATGATATCATAAAAATGAATATGATTCTCTAATAATTAAATGACATTATTTAAATCATTATACAGGAGTTTCGGATACATACAAAGCATATCAGACATAAGGTAAGGGATAATTATTCAAATCTCATTCTTATCCGTGATTTTTTATTCGTAAGTATTTACTGGGGTTATGTTTATCATCCATGTCCATGTTTTATAAAAAATGTTTTCATAAAATTTTTATTATTCTTCAATGTATGTTAAAACTAATTTTAACCTTTTTTTGACTTTTACCACATGGTATGTAAGGAATATTTCTTTTCTTTACCATACAGGGTACTTTTTGACTTTTCCGGAAAAGTATGAGAAGAATTTTTTTTAACTTATACGGCATGAAAAGATTTTTACGGTTTCATAATGCCTTATTTTCCTGAATCTTAATCTACAAGATTTTATGATTATTTTCAACAAAATACTTTTCTTTTAAAATTGCATGGCATTTTGTGAAAAGAAAATGATTTTGAAGAAGAAAGGATATTTCCCTCAAGAATTCATTTCACGTGTTTTGTCAAAACTATTTTACATCTAAGATGAAATTATTTCATATGTCTTTGTTTCAAGTATAATGTCTCGATGATTTTCATGGTTTTAATTTTCTTATGATGAAATGATATCCATTAGTTTCATATGGATTACGTTATGATGGGATGACGTTTATGAAACCCATTTTATTCATTGGGTTATGATGAATGATTTATGTTTATTTTGTGGAACAAGTAAGAATGATTTCATTATGAGATGGGTGGGACCTATATATCCCTCCAATGCATTGGGTAAAGATTAATATCTCATGAGATAGAAATGACTGGAATGGTAAGTTAATCCGGTTCAGAGATACAGGACTGGAACGAGGAGTGAACTCGATTCAGAAAGGGACTTTGTCCACTAAGATCGTCTTGGCAGCAATGCCTTGGCTACTATAGAAATCATAACATGTGCTTAATGGTTTCCACAATTACATGCTTTATTCCCATGTTATTTTATCATGATTGATGATCCATTATGATCTATGCCTTACGTACTGCCATGTGTTTTGTCATTTCTCAAGATTTTGATGTTTAAATATTATGTTCATGTTTTGAAGTTGAAATGTATATGGTTTGTTTTATTTTCTCCATGATTACCCTTACTGAGAATTTGATCTCACCCTTTATATGTTTTCTTTTCCCCAGGATATAGAGAGAGGTTTTAGGTAAAAAAATGAAGATATTTATGGGAGATGTTGAAGATCATTCACCATTATTAGAAGATTATATTCCAAATTTTGGAAGACAATAAACTATTATCGTCCTTTAGTGTTTGTTTTTGTTATGTATTAGATATTCTGAAAAATTAATGAAATGTCTATGTATGTCATGCTTTGGGTCTTTATAGTTGGTATGTAGTTTCAAAATAGATATACATGTACCACAAAAGGTACTTGATATAGTTTATGTGGGAGTTCCATTAAATAGGTTACAAATCCTATGTAATCAAATATCTCAAATGGGTCGATGTATATTTTTCTAAGCATTCAATTATTCCCAAACCTCTTGAATTTCATCTGTGTTAACATACAAGGAACACCTTATCGTCTCCCTGAAATGCCATGTATCTTCCAAAATGATATGTAATAATTTTGTGATGGATTTTTGTGAATTTACTATGATGTCAATTGTTTTGATCATTATCTTATCATATCTTTGATAAGATCAAGTCCTACAAGATTATACTCAGTAACATCATTCCATTAAATTGGATTTCATCACCTCTTCATATATATTTCCTCAAAAAGAACCATTTGAGTTTTGTAATGGACTATGTTGTTATACTAGAACATCATAAAGATATCAGGTTAATCCAGACATCCTTGAAAATCCAATGAACATTGTCGAATACTATATTTAATAGATTTAATTAATATTTCAAACTGGCCATCAGTATAAGTTTGAAGTGTTGTACTAACATTCATTTCAATATACAATTATTACTAAAGTATTCTCTGGAACCTCGAGGTGAACATGAGATTTTGATCAGTTACCAAAGATAATTTAACTCCATGTAAAATTTCTACATCCCTTATGTGTGTCGTGGTGATGAGTTCATGTGATAAGTCTCCCTTGATAACAAGGAAATACGTTGACCTTGTAAGGGGATTGACAACCACCTATATGGTCTAACTTCATTTATAATACATGGGAAGATATATGAATAAATTAATGGATATGTTTTCCCATTTCCATAATTTTAGGGTAAATGGTTCCATCATATGCATAAAAATCTATTTTTGAACCATGACTTCATGAAATTCCAAGCATCGTGAAAGACATTCTACAATATCCTTCTCTATATTTTCTGGAAAATAAAATTTCCTTCAAATCACCAAACATCATAGTTCTTAGTGGATAAAAATATAGGGATGAGTTATTAATATAGTCCATAATTTACTTATTCAATTATAATTTTTATGGTATATATATCTAGGTTTGAAAAATTATAACTTTATCTTTATCAAAATATTACATCAAAATATTGGATTCTTTTCTCTATAACTCCTCACTGTCTCTTTGAACCACTTAAGTCCTCTTAAAATGGATGGTTAATTAGTTTTTTGAGAATGTTAAGAGGAATATCCATTTATTATTCTCATTTACATACTTATTATGTCTATAATATTATATCCTTTGAAGTCTATTCATGGATAAGGTTATATTACTCTTTCTACTCAATCATCTTCCGCTTTTTTCACCTTTATAGGATGGTAATAGATTGAACAATCAAAATCCATGATTATTACTAATCACATTTATTGTCTTATATCGACATATTTGGGTGTGAATATATACTTGAGGATTTTATAATCATAATGTAGGTCACACTTCTCCCTATAGAGATAATATTCCCAAATCTTAAATGTGAAGTTCATTGTATCCTATTCTAGATCATCCATTCGGTAGTTCTTATCATGGATCTTTAATTAGGAGGAATAATATATCATTCATCATATTACATGTGTACACAAAAATATAAATGTTTAGACACATAATTATATATAAAAAATCATTCCCCACTGGTTGGTAAAGTTATCACTAGTTTGGTAATTTCCATCTTATTTAGCTCCATAAATCCCTTATTACATTCATTAGTCTATAAAAACATCACATCCTTTCAATTTATTTTCATTAGCTGGATAAACAATCATGATTATTTTCTCATGTATCAATGATAGAACTAAGATATTCAATGAAAAATATGAATATCTAACATAGTTATAGGTCTAGGGCCTTTTTCAATTTCCTATATTTTTTATGGATCTATATATGTCACAATCCTTGTGATAACATTCACTATAAATGTATCTTTCCCCATCCAAAATTAACAGTTAATAATCTTCACATATAAATTATTTTTTTGAGGTATTCGTTAAATAATTAAATTTATCATCACATTAATCATTTATTTTGGAATAGATAATTATATATTCAATAAATACTATGACAATTTTCCCCTGGTATTTAGTAAAAAAAATATTTATTAAGCCTGTGAATTTATTTTTTGCATTATTGAGTATAAATGAAATCGTAATTAACTTATAGTTCTCATACCTTGTATAAAAATAATTCTTGGGGACATATACATTCTTTACTTTTACTTGGAGATATCCCAACTGAAGATTCACCATGTATATATACTGGGATCCATGTAGAAGATTTACTATAGAAAATTCACCACATATCGGTGTTTTTTTGATATGGTAGTGGTTTAAACCACTGAAATTTGCTACTATAGCAGTTTTAAAAAAACTGCAACTAAATTGTGTGTTAGCATAAAATATATGAAAATTTATTTAATTTACAGGTGGTTTATGGTAACCATTATAGTGAACAGATTTTGCGGTAATTTTTTGTAGTTATAGCGGCAGTTTTCTTGTCGGAAAATGATTTTTTTTATCAGTGGTTTACAATAGTTCTAAAAAACAATCTCATTTTATCTTTTAAAACCACAACTAAAACCAAGATAACCACCGCGAAATGATAATAGATGATTAAAACTATGTAGTGGTGGTTTTAACCACCATTAAATTAGTGTATGTAGTAGTGGATTTAACCACTATTGATAGTAAAATAAGAAATTATAGTGGCAGTTTTAACTGCCACTAAATATGATCCAATTACATATAGGTGGTTTTAAATTCCACTAAAATTATCCATTTACATAGAGGCAGTTTAAACAGCATCTAAAGAGATTTTTACAAAAAAACAAGTAGGTTCTACATTTCCAATACCAGTTCCCTGAAAACAAACCATTCCAATTTCACATGCCCATACATCTAAGATACAAAATAATAAAATTAAATCAAAATTTTCACAAGAAAAGAACTTCCAAATCCAAAAAAAATTATCAAAGTATCACTCATTTCATGGTGTAATAATATTTCCACCAAGCCCATCCATGTGTTCCCCCTTGGGAACAATTGTTACTCATATGAAGGTAAGTAACCCGAACAGTGTGATCATCCATGATACAACATGTATCACCAATAATATAAAAAGTATTAACAACCTATGATCTAATCCTAAGTATTCTATAAAGAGGAAATCATGTGTATTTCATGGTTTGAGTAATACATTGATTTTCATTATGTTTTAAATTCTAATGATTCCATGTGCAGATCCATGACATAATATAATTCAAGTGGATTTAATGAGGTTCACACCCTTAATCCATTTCAATTATAAATTCATAAGGGACATGTAGTAATAAATATATAAATCATACCATTTCATAATATTAATTAGGTAGTCTATTCCATAATTAGTGGTTTCTGAGAATTGAATAAAATAAATAGCTCCATGTAGACTAACCATGTAAGTTAACCCCATACAAGAAAAGGTATGTGGTAGGCCATGCTAGCACGCATTACATATGATAACATCTAGTTCAGTCAATAAGACTTTGGCCTTACCCACCTAAAAGAGGGTTTGGTCACTAAGACTTATATAGGTGTTTGTTACATCCTCCCACAACTCATTTGAAATTAACTTTGATAGTTTAGAAAACAATACACGTAAACGGGGGTTTTATTAGAAAGAAACTAATTATATTAATTCATGCAAGGATTTCACTATTATGTGAGGTTCAAATTTGAGTTTTATTGTCCATAACATGTAAGATTTAATAAACAAGCGATATTAACCCTAATGAACAGTATTCAAAAAATTAAACAAAAAATTCACAAGTCGCTGCATAGAATCCTGCTAGAAATTATAGTGACACAATTTATAAATCATAAAGAAAATAAGGTAAATGCTATAGACCACCTCCCAAATACCATGGATGACTGACATGACCAACATCAATGCATGTTTCTATCAATATTAGGAGAAATTCTGGAAACAGATGAATTCCCTCAAAATATGGTGAATTTAGTTGCACCAAAATAATGCATCTAGAGGGGAGATAAATGTAGAAATAAGTAAGGAAGATCCCTAGACTTACTGAGTGATATACTACTCACTTGATAGAGGTTGAATTCAACACCAGATAATGGGGATCAATCCAACACTTTCTGTGGAGAGGATAGAAGCATCATGAACGGGAGCCCCCCCTGAGAACATGAATGAGAAATATAGATAGGGTGAAAATAAATAAGGATGGAGGGGAGTTTTTGTAATTTCTAGACTGTTTAATTAGGCACAAAATTGTTCTACATGGTTAGCTATATAGTGTTCCAACTATTCTAATGACACTTATTATAGAGTGTGTTCGCATAGTTTATGAGAAAAAATTGGTGAACCATGCACAAAAAATTTATTCTACCCCTTTTCAATACCTTCATCTTGTAGTAATAGTGAATGGATCTTTGTTTATTATCATTAAAATTATTCAACAATTAAAATGATTGTAAAATGAACTATTTGGATGATGATTTGGATGATGTCGAGTGTGGTATGCATCATATATGGCTACATGTATAAAAAAATTTCTATTGTATTCATAGAATGAAACTGGTGGATCATATAATCTTGTTGAGATTCAAGATCAAGCCAAGGACATTCCTTTTCTTTTGAAAGGTGAAACTTGTAAGTCATTTTGTCTCTTGTGTGTGTGTATTGGGTACTGTTGATTGAAATAAAAAAGATTAAGTGAGAGATAGAATAATATAATCACTCACCTAAATGTGACAAAGTAAAACTTAATAGGGATTAAAATTAGTAATTGGACTCCAATACTAATTCAATCCCCCTCTCAGTATTGATCATATCCCAATTTGGATCCTATAAATTGGTATTATAGTGTAGGTTCATATCTTATTGGGTTATCTATTTGAATTTTAGTCTCTTTTTATTGTTTGACTTTCCGTTCCGGATTTATGATGACTTTTCGTTTTAGATAAGAGTTATTTGACTTTGATCAGAATTTAGTTTCTTCCATAACATTTATAAATATGAAAAATAAATAGAAGAATAAAATTAGAAAGATGTCCCTATTGAGTAAGGAATATGTTTCTCTATAATATAATAATAAATATGATAGATCTAGTTTCTAAGGATAAGTGATGGTTTTTTATTCTACTACAAATAATGTGGACAATCCCTCTATCTAAATAGGATCAAGACACTAATGTGTTCAACTAGTATTTGTAAATTCTTACAAAAACTATTTTGAAAAAGTGGAAAGCGTTAGTGGGAGTTATCACATGTAAACTACAAAACATTAGAAGATAATTCTATAAAATTTAAAAAAAAAATCTATCCACTAAAAACAAATTGAAGGGAGTTGCAAAATAGGATATTCCCAAGAAAATCAACAAAAAGGTTCTTCGTTCATCCTTGGGTAACAAACCTAATAAATTTAAGAAAACATGAATCATAAAAAATGATTTATTAAAATAGAGAAACATAGATGAATCCATGTTGGAAGTCCAAGAAGGCTATAAATATACCTGAAGACATTTTAATTATTTTAGAAATAACACCAAAATCCTCTTCTTGATCCTCTATACTATAGATATAAGAACCATGATATTTTTACACGTTATTATTTGATTCATAAATATAAATATCTAATAATAAAACATAAAGATCGTAAATTCCTGGTGTCTTTGGAAGACTAGGTTCATAATACAAAAAAGTAAACCTGAGAAATCAAAAAAAAATTAGGTCATGAAAATTTTTGGTGGAAACTTTGTGCCACACTTTATACATATACAAATCAACTATTACCATTTTTTTCCATCATATCAAAAATACAACTAATCACTGCACAATGATGAACACAGCTCGCCACCCTCCCCACCTCCTTTTATACTTTCTATTACCACCATTAGTAAAATTATATATAAAATTAAATACTTTTGTATATTTATATTTAAACATAAAACCAAAAAATGTTTTCAAAATAAATGATTTTTAATTTTTGTGATTTACCTTCTCACCACCAATCGATGCAATACGACGAGAGGCAGAAGTAGAAGTGGCATGCCTATCCTTCTCTTTTGGGGTTCCTTAAGGGGTTGGTGATGACTGAGGTGTTGAAGGGATGCTCAAAGAGGGTATTAGGGATGGTTCAGGGGGAGATGGTGTAGGGGGGGAAGTAGATGGTGGCTCAAATATTGTACAGAGGAATACATGTGGATTTTCATCTGTCGTAGTGGTAGACGAAATAGTATAACACTTAGTCCTTGGTATTCCTATCATTTAATCAAATGAAATTATGTTCAGAGCATATATTTCAAAAAAAATTATTCTGAAAAAAATTAAAATCGATAACATATGCACAGTACTAAGAAAACAAATATACAAAACAATGATAATGAATGACTGCCGAAATGAAATAAGTGGTCGCTAAATGAATGCAGAACTGTACATACAATCATTTTCACCATCAATCATGTTTGGTTATTTCTCTATTACTTCATCCACATCATCCATCCTTTCTATACTTATATTTTTAATATCATGATGTAAAAATAATTTCGCTTCATGAAGTTGATGATATTCAATGTCATACGTCAAATATTCCACTTCATAACCCATATCATACAAATATCTTTGTTTTATGTGAGAATTTACACTCCACCCTTCATCAAAAACATCATTCAACTAATATACCATTTTCTATTGTGATTATGAGATATACGGGTCCAACAGTTCTCGATCACTAACATTCATGAAGAGAGAGAAGTTCACCGAAAAAAAATTGCAAGGAATCTCTTTTTACACCTCTGATAATATATACCCAATTTAATTTGAAAAAACAACTATGAAATAAATGTGGTAGTTTAATTAAATAATATGATCTATCCATCTATAGTATCCCACTTCAAAAAATGTAAATATACCTCTATTATGTGTTTTCAAACCCTCTTCTCAATTAACTGTACGAAATATAAATCCATTCAAGTTGTAAGAGTTGGACTTTCTATCATTTTTAGAGGACGTAGACCAAAAAAATAAAATATTCTAACAACTCTGCTTGAGTATCTATATTCATTATCTTTAAAAAATAAACATTATTAGATTTACATCATATATTTGTCAACCTAATATTCATATTTATTGCAATATTTACGACCTTACACGTTGTAAAAACTGTTATACAATATCTTTATTAATATCTTTCTTTATATCTTTGTTATTTAATGATCATCCTCTCATTCATCTATTTTTTTGGGTCCTCAACTATTTACTAAATGGATTTTCAATTTCACTATTCAGCAGCACATATCTATGTTCTTGTATTAATTCCATTTTTTTCATTATAACATTTTATTTCCTCCCAACTGATCGAACAATAGCAAGAAATATTTTTGATTTATCATGGATTTGATAATGAGTCGATGTGTCTTCAACTTGTCCAACTCGATTAAATCTTGTTCCAATATCATCCATGTATCTATAACAAAAGTAAATACACTCCTCTTCCAAATAGCCATCATCAATATAGCCTGTTGGTTGATATTTATTTCTCACATATGATTTCAAATGCCCAATATATCTGTGAAAAAAAAAATAAAAAAATAAAATTATGAATTTAATTAACTTCCATTAATTTTTTACTTAATAGAAAAACATATAAATAATGTACCTCTAAATTGGATACATCCATAGATAATGTAAGGGGCTCCTAATTTAACGTTATCAACCAAAATACACAGTTAAATGCATTATAATAGTAAAAAACGTCAGATTAAAGATCATCTCCATTACAAAAGTGTCAATAAAAACCTCTACTGATGGTTTTCAAGCTCAAATGGATGTAGATATTTTTCACAGTGTTTACTAAAAATGTGTAGAATTTTAGTACAACAACAGCTAATAATGTACGCAATGCCAATGGTAGTAACTGTTGTAACAAAATATGTGAACCGTGACTTTTCAATACATGTATTATATGATTATTTAAGTCAAAAAACCTTGTTATGTTACTTTAATACCCATCAGATACCTTCACATGATTTAAATTTTGAAGGAATGTATATTTATCCCATTTTTCATTGCAAATGTTGTTGAAGCATACATTTCATTCTAATCTATCCAGAGATCACATTTTCTGTTCATTACTTGTAAGATTTTTTTAGCATTGAGTTGATCCATTGACTTTCCATACCTATTAACCAATGTTAAGATAAAATTGTCACTGAAATTATTCTCAATATCAATCACATCAAGATTATTCCACAAAAAATTAAATTCTAAAAAAAGGTTAAAGAATATACTTTTTCCTTACATTGTTGTGTTCTGATTTCATTAACATTTCACTTTAAAATATTTTTCCAACTATCATTCAAATAATTATCCTTCCCAAATTATATATCAAAAATTACATGTTGTTCCAATATTTTAGAACTAGTTAACAACTTTTGAGGTGGTCTACCTTCAATGAAACTGTTAAATGTTTTATCTATTCATCTGAAATCTATGATATTCTTTGAGAAGTATTTTATGGAACCAGAATCTCCATTTTATAGTGTGAGGTTTCCATTTGTGCACAAAATAAAATTTACACAAATTAAAATCCAAACCCATATATGTGTTTCAACTATATAAATTACCAAGTATAGGGAAGTTACTAATGGTGCACATTAAAGCAGCATTCATTTGTTAACATTGTTTCAGAAGAAGCAGTCTATGTCTCAACACAGTTTCTCTATAACTCTGGTAATTCTTCAATTAATGGTTGCAAGCATACATCAATAACATTTCCCGGAATTGTTTTCCAAGAATAATCATCAAAATGATAAAAGATGTTTGTTGCATAAACATCCACGGAGGCAGATTGTAAGGGATCAAAACAACTGGCCAAATGGTATAACTGGTACTCAAAGTCCCAAATGGTTTAAATCCATCTGCAGCCAATCCCAATAAAAAATTCCTAGTATTGGCTGAGAAAAATTTATGTAATGAATCAAATGTCTTCCATGATTCTGAATCTCATGGATGTCTCATTAACACATCATTTTTATTATCTACAAAATGTTACTTCATGTGTTTGGTGGTTTTTGATGAGATGAATAATCAGTTAAATTGTTCCTTCAAACGAAATTAACATAAAACCATTAAAGGTGTGTTCATTTTATTTTAATTCATGGTATTATATTGATTCAGACATCCAAAATCTCCCTTTGACTTCCATCCAGAAGATGAACATTTATTTCAATCCTATCTTCTTGAATCCCCTCTCTAATAAAGCATACTATCATTGGGACATACATGTATTTTTGTATAATTCAAAATAATAATATTGACAAAATTTGTCATACAATCAAAACACTCAGGGATTATTTCTTTAGTAAACACATCATTCAAAAATTCCAATATCATAGAAATTTACTTATTTGTAATTCCACAAAGACATTTGATATGGTACAAGTTTAGCAGAAAAGATAGATTCAAATATTTCAAACATCCACTATAAAAAATTTAATTTCCATCGTGAATTAAACCATTAAACATATATTCCTTAGTAAAGTTTACTCTTACATTATCCTCCAGAGAATCAAGAGGAGGACCCAATGATATATTAAAATATAGATCTGTTTGTCCTATAGTCTCAAAAATATCACTTGTCACATTGCTATTTCTAGCACCCTCATCAGGTAGTTCTGATATGTTTTGATGTTAATGGTAGGGTCTTGAAATTCCTAATGCATCATTTATAATGTTTTTCATTTCATTTACCATTATTGACGAAGTTTAGATATCATTCTCTTGATTGACATCAGTGCTCAAACATTCTGTAATGTTCGATTCTCTATACTAAATCCAACACAAATATTGAGCAATGAATTTCATTAATATTAACTGTTCGTAAACTTCATCTCACTTCAAACATCATCTAAATTTACATTTAGTTCTAGGAAATATAATTCTCCCTTCAACGGATTTATTGGAAATTGAAAAATCTAATAACTCTTCCAAACCCATAGCATACTGATTTGTGTTCCTCGATAATTTGATCCATCTTTTGTCCACGTATATCACAATATTCCAACATAATATTAAAAAAATTAAAGCGCATAACTATTACTAATTAGGGAAATAAATTCATATATACAAGTTGAAAAATATATAAATATGTTAAATAAGATTTACCTATATAAATATATGTGGTAAATAATAAAATCACCCACTAGAAAACCAAATCATGCCAATTAAGAAGATCCATAAAAGAATATAGAGATAATAAAAAACAAACCATGAAATAAAAAATGAATTATTTACTAAATTTCAGGAAATCAATACATCAATAATAGATTGTATACATCAGAATCCAAAATTCCAAAAGAAAAAAACTATGAAAAACCTCTAATATGGTCCCACGTCTAATCCTGGTCCCAAACTCCCATGTTTTCCCTACTAATGAAATCATAAATTATAGATCCTTTCCCAAACCCATGCCTACAATCAAGTGGCATTAACATTGGTAGCATGTTCTAGGGTATCTTGAGAAAGGTGTGACTATAATTAAATTATCCACCACCAACGAAATCCCTAAATATAACCAGACCATAATAATGTACATGTATAAGTGGTAAAAAATTTAATTAAAAGGAATTAAATAACAATGAATTCCCAGGATCATCGATGACATGTGAGTCTCGTATCTACCTCTATTGATCCTTAGGCTTGTGACCCTGATCTACCATACCTAATTCAACCAATATTGGGGTGCCTATGAGAAAATCACATGGATTGTGCCAAACATTGTATCATATCCACCCTTATGGGTATTTTATTTTGTATATCAGTTCCTCGTATGAGGTAATTTTCATGTAGCAACTAAAAACAGCCTACAAGGGAATTTTCCTTTATTAAATCAACACCACCTATGAGGGTGTCTTCTTATAGTAACTCAATACCATCTATGATATCATTTTCTTATAATATATCCACACTTATTAGGAAGGTTTTTTCATTTTTATAGTCATGACTACCAGATGATAATTTTCTAAACCAAGACATACTACAATATCATTTCATAAGAGAAATCCAAATCTACCCCTTTAACATCCTTTAACAATATTGATCCCATTTAACATTTTTAACATTTACTAATTAAGCCTAAAATTTTATATAATCCAAAATATATCCATTCAAAACATAACATCTATCTCTTACTTCATAACACAAGGTTTACTAATTTTCTATGTCAACATAAAATCATAATCTCACTATTTAATCTCATAATACCATATTAATCATACATCATAATTTTATAATTTTACACGTAAAATATTATTAGGCCCAACACAAGGGTTGAATCCTAATATTATGGTTCTCCTTATATTCACCCTTCATTCCATAAAGATTTATAATGATATTAATTCAATTAACACCATCGATGATTGTGAAATTCCATTTAAAAACCATTAATTTATATCACAATTTATTTTTAAACCCATTAAACATAGTGAGTAATATAATTGTGCAAATCCAAAACTATGTCAATGTTTCAACAAGAGTTATCCCTTTAATTATATCAACTTACTTTTTATAAAACAAGGAATTCCATTTTATTTCCCAATTCTAGGTTCAATTCATCACTATGGAATTACATTAGGAATTTTATTTTTCTAAGGTTAAAGTTATGTTAAAGGGGGAGTTTAACTAAGGAAAATGAAAATTGAAACATTAAATTAAAACAAGGTTGATAAATGGATAGGCCGGTATGACCACAAATGTTTCACTCAAAAAAATGTCTATCTATTGCTTATTTTTAAGGACAACTATCTTTATCGTCATATATTACCACTCATATTATATCGTACATTGGTTCAAGCTAGAATAGGAAAAAAATTGGAAAGAAGGTTTGTGAATAAGGAATATTAGACATAAATAGAAATATTTCACTTAAAAGTGAGATAAGGGAATAAATATAGGAGACAAAGTTTTAGATTTACCTTAGGCTCACTAAGACCTCTGATGAAAGTTTATTCAGATAAGGGATGAGTAAGATCTCACCATGGAAGCAAGGGAGGAGGGGAGGGTTAACCATGAGGGGCTACTAGAAAACAATTGTGTGTAAATAAGGGGTATTGGATTATAAAATCATAAGGGAAATAGTAATATTACACTTTTTATGGGTTTCGTAGTCTGGATTCATATTTCAACAAATCACGCATCAACCATGTGATAAGAATTGTATTAAACACACCTACACACAAGGTTTTTCTACATAATTTACCAAACATGTGAAAAAAAACACTATAAATTATGATAAGAACTATATTTAACTAAATTTTTTAATGATTGAACTATGGATAAATCCATATAAATACATGATATAGAATATGACATAGGTATTGAGACTAAAAACATGAACATATTATTCCATGTCACTAAGGAAAAAATTACCGATACCAACGGTTTGGGGAGCCATTGGGTGATTTGGCGTGGGAAAAGATCTATCCCAGCGGTTTAGAGAAAACTCTTGGGAAAGACATATCCCAACGGTTTTCAAACTGTTGGTATAGGTCTTTCCCAACGGTTTGGAAACTGTTGGGATAGGTAAATATATAAAAAAGAGTTACAGCGGAGGTTTGAACCCAAAACATCCATGTTATATATCAATGACTTACCAATATCCTCTAGTATCCTTTGTGAATATATTTGGATAAA
This sequence comes from Viscum album, assembly GCA_963277665.1. Taxonomy (NCBI): domain Eukaryota; kingdom Viridiplantae; phylum Streptophyta; class Magnoliopsida; order Santalales; family Viscaceae; genus Viscum; species Viscum album. Next base: position 1,309,791,946 of record OY728126.1, on the reverse strand, counting down.
TATATATATATTTATATGTAATTTATATATTGATTTATTTGATCATATTCGATAAATGTACTCATAAAAAACAAGGGCACCTATTCCAACGGTTCTCAAAACTATTGGGAAAGTTCTATTATAACGGTTTTGAGAACCTTTGTGATAGGTACCCACCATTTCCCAACGGTTTGGCCAAACTATTGGGAAAAGTGGCCTCAAAGTGGACATTTCCCAATGGTTTGGGAAAACCGTTGGGAAAGCCATACCCTTTCCCAATGGTTTTGGAAAACTATTGGGAATAGTGACCTCAAAGTGGGATTTTTCCATTGGTTTGGCCAAACCATCGGGAAAGGGGACCTATACCAACGGTGTTTACAAACTGTTGTTATAGATGCGTTGGTATAGGTCAGATTTCCAGTAGTTTGCGATGGGAACCATAGATGTATCATATCATATAATATGATTTTGAATGCAAGTTCTATTGGTATACCATAAATTGTATCTAAATCTATAATGTTGTTGGTTCATAATCAACATCGTTTTGAAACCCATTAATACATATTATTTCATTTAACACGCCAATTGAACAAAAACCTCTAAAAAATTAAACATATGAAATTCGGTTACATCACATGTAAAAAATTGAAATAATTTAGAAAATACCAGAGGTGATGGGTCGCAAGTCATGGTGAGGGGCGGGGATGGGTGGGGAGGCACTGGGAGGGGTGGTGAGACATGCCTAGGGCTTTGAGGGGTCACCACAGTCGCCTGGTTTGTGGGATCCTAGGGATTTAGGGGATCGAGGGTCATAATGGCTGGCGACGCGCGGTGAGGGGCAATGAGGTGTAAGAGGGCGTCGGGGGGTCTTTAGGGTCGTGTGGGTCATAGGGGTCCTAGGGTTTCGGGGGGTCGGGGTGTCTGGGGGTGTTAGGGAAGTCAGGGGAGAAGTTTCATGGCTGTAAAAAAACATGTTTCACGGTGGTTTATTAAAAACTACCACAATTTTATTTAAAAAAATTAGTGTCGGTTTATTAAACAGCTGCTAAAAACCCACCACTAAAGGATAATAAGGTTATAGTGATTGAAAAACTCATCAATCTGTATAAGGGGATACTTGTTCTTTATCGTGATTTTTTTGAGATCATCAAAATCAATACATAGGAACATTTACCCATCATTCTTCTTGATGAAGAGGAATTTAACACCACATGGTGAAACTTTTGGTCATATTAACACTTTTTAATGATTCTTCTATAATCGTGACATCATATCTTAATGTTCAATAGTTTTTGATCTCTATAAGAAATTCTATATTGGAAAATATCTAGTTATAACCTTGATTGATATCTTAAGCTCTTGTCTAGTATGAATAATAAGAAATTATTTGGGAAACAAATCATTTTATTCCCTCAGAATGGGTATGTTATCAAGCATGATCTTTTTCTTAGTATCGATAATTTTATCTTGAAATGTTATCTTATAACGTAATAAGATTAATTTTTTATATGATGATTCAAATGTAGATTCATCCTCTTCTTTGTAGTTTTATAGAATTAGAGGGTTGTTTTCTATACAAATGTTGATTTCATTCTCAAGTAAATTTATGTTCTCCATATAAAAGGAAAGATAATCTGTTTATATAATTTCATTTAATTACACAAAAGAAAGTATTAGAATGTTAAAAAGGATGTTCATCGTACAAATATTGACAGTGGATATGTTTTATAATTGGGATATCATAATCTTTCCATTTTTTTCTAAAAAATAGCTCCACATTAGTGTTTTGAGGTGGTGTTTGAATAGTTGTACTATACGTTCATTATATAAATGAATTTGAAGAACAATATTCAAATAGAAAACATTTTATCTGTGAGTAAATAAAAAGTGTATATTTCACAACTTCATTGATGGGGTCCACTTCATCATTTCTAAAAGAATATGATTTCCCATTATCGATGGCCTTAGAGTTTATTTTCATTATTTATCAGTGAAAAAACATGTCTTAGTTCATTATATTACATAGTTTCCTTGTTTACAATATATTAAAAATTCTATAGTGTAATAATGATTAAAAAATGAATTCATTCGTTTTATAACATTGGTGGGTTTCTCCCATCGGCAAAAGATATCCCTTCTTTACCAATCCTATGTTATTTCCTTATACCATTCACACTACTGGAAATAAGCACATTTGCGATGGGTTATTTGCGACGGGATCCCGTCGCAAATGGGATTCTGTGACGGGGGTCCGTCACAAATGTCCTGTTGCGGTAAATGGCGTCACAACTAACAATATTTGTGACGGGCCCATCGCTAAACATATTATTCACAAAGGGAATATTTCCTGTCGCAAATACTAATCGATATATTTTAAAAAACCATAAATAAGGCTTTTGCGATGGGACCGTCGCAAATAACATTGGCGACGTGCCACTAATCCCGTCACCAAAAAGTTAATTTTAAAAAAAAAGAAATAAGGAAGTGTGACGGGCCGGTCGCAGTTGCGTAATGCGACTGGCAAATATTCTCGTCGCCAAAACTTTTAAAAAAAATTAAAAAAATAGGTAATTGTGACAGTCCCGTCGCAAATAGGTATAAAAAAATTTAAAAAATTAATAAAAAAATTTTAATTACTATTATAAATGTAATAATACAATTATAATTCATTCAGATATTGAAACAAAAAATCATTCAAATATTTAAAAAATTATAATTAAATTTAAAATTTAAAAATTTAAATATATATATAAAAAATTAATATTATAAAATATGAATAATATTATTGATCATTTTAATATTGTAATATAAATAATATAATATTATTAATCATATTAATATTGTAATATAAATAATATAATATTATATAATAATAATAATAATAACAATAATAATAATATACCGAATTCATATTATTATAAATAATTAAAAAATTATAATTTTAATTAAAAATTTTGAAACTTTTTATTTATTAAAAATAATGAATATAATATTATTAAAATAATTAGAAAATAAAAATATGAAAATTATCAACATTTCCAAAATGAAATATAACCAAATAATAAAATACTAAGAGTAATATTATTATTAATAAAATAAACAAACATTAAAATAAATACGAATAATAAATAATAAAGTATTAAAAATAAATATAAATTAAATAATACAATATTGGCACCATTATAAGAGAGACAAAAACTATGAATAGAAAAAATGTCATATTTTAAATTTACAAACTTTATAACATCAAAACAATAACTAATATGGAGGAGGAGGGGGAGGGGGGATCTGCTAGTAGAGGAAACTCCATCCCTAAGGCACGAGTGAGTCAGCGCATGTACTCCATCTACTCTTGCTGCTGCTGCTGCCACCGACTCATCTGCTCCTCGTACACCTGCTGCTGTCATCGGCGCTCCTCCTCATGTTGCTGCTACTACTGACGCATCTCATCATGCTCCATTTGGAGACTCTCTATATACTCAGTCTGAGATAGCAACTGATCCTTATACTGTGTAGTGGAAGAAGATGCATGAGCTCCTCTCGAGCTGGACGCTGACATTGCAGCCCTACCATAATAATCTCCGGGAGTCAGTCGAGAGCCGATACCAACTACCCGCCCCTTATCGAAGGCATATTGGGTCTCCTGCATCCATACTGCCTCATCAAACTGATGGTCACTGGTCTGATCTGATGCCTCGGCCTGACCCTCTGGCCGGGTCTGTGATGCTGCGGTCTCAAATGACTCCTGTAGTTGCAATTTAAAATTAAAATTGTGAATATATTATATGCAGTTAATTTTTAAACTTGAAAAAAAATAATACTGACCACGATGTGAGGTTGGCGATCACCTCTGAGCTCCCCAGTAGATGGATCACTGTACATCCTCCGATATACGTCGTACTCCATAATATCGGGATTCTCGACAGCCTATAAGAATATAAAATAAATTGTTAATATTTAATGTTATATAAAATATTTATAAAAAATGTACGTACCAAATGCTATCTATAAGTACTGAAAGTGTGACTCCCAGCTCTATGAGTCACCTCCTGTCTCCCCCGATTCTGCCTCCCCACCGATGATCTCCTTTGAAAGCCACCACTCAACCAGTGTGCACATAATCCATCTCATATGTGGGATGAAATTTACTCTGGTCGGTGTGCTCTACATGACTTGTCAAAATCTGACACTCCTGCTTTCTTCATTGCAGCACTTCTTAAATTGTGAAAAAACTGACGAAAGCGATCACGCATGGCCACCTCTTATGCCTCGTGGATGGCGTCATGCATGGTATCCTCAATCAGATACCATAAACCCTACAAATAATTCAATATATCAAGTGATAAATGAAATAAATTTCAAAATAAAAATTATTTATTTACGTACGTACCAACCAATGATCGAACATGGACTGATGTACATCATTGGGAATATGCTCTCATGTCGTCCATGGATGAGAAAAATAGTTTTGCAAAATAGCGCCGCCCTGTCCGACTGCTATATGCAGAAAACTGTAAAAACAATAATCAACCATTTATTATTTAAATAAATTAATGAAATCTTAGTAAAAGGCATAGGTTATCACACCTCCTTATGTGTGGATCGAACCCAAGACATGGACGTCGCTCATGAATCATCAGTCATGCAAGACCGCGCCCCCTCTGCGTACCCCCTGAAGCGCCTTCAGGATGAGGGTCAGGTGCCAGCAACTCGTCCGCATCGAAAGATAGGTCAGCATTCGCCAACTCACGGAATGTGTCCTCGTCCATCTGAAACAGAAAATGAATGTTGTTAGAAAATAATTGATAATTATTATTATATATACAAATATATTAGTTATGATTACATATAACTACCATTGAGTTGTATCAATGTTCAGCTTCATCATCATCTTCATATCTGTCAATGTCATCTTCATATTCCTCCTCAATATCATCGATATCCATTTGAGTTCCAGTTGCTTCATCTCTTACCATTTAAAATTCATTTGTGATGTCATTAACATCATCATCATCATCACTGACTCTTAATTGAGGGGGGATCATCATAGATACTCATGTATCTTTGTAATAAAGATTGATTTTGAGTACTCTCTTGAAAAACTTCAATTCCTTGCACTTCAGTGAAAGCACATTCACTTTGACTAAACAATTATCTCGAATTTTCATCTTTTTTATGCTCCACCAATCAGTCATGTCTCTTGACATAGCACATTAATTTTCATAATAAACTTGAGGTGCCTGTTGAGCCAGTAAGAACGGTTCATTTACTTCAAGAACACTGTTACATTTAATATCGATGATTCCATGAGTCGGATGAACATGAACGCCTCTCTCAGTATCCAACCATCGACTTTTGAACATTTTTATGTAATTTTGTCCTAGATAACAGAGTTCAATGATTTCATCAAGTATGCCATAATATTCAACTTCATTTTCTCTATGATTAGATCCTCTCAAGAAAACTCCACTGTTACATTGTTTTTTTTTTATTCCCCATATGCATGTGTATTAAATCGAAAACCATTCACCACATATGAATTATAAGATTTCACCATTTTGGATGGTGGGTTACTCAATAAACAAAACCATTTGATAATTTTATCAGGATGTCGAGACACCTGAAAATTTTTGAAATAATTATATATATATTAAACTATAAATTGATGGAGATGTTAAAGTATAAAAATTTTATGTTACCAGTATTTGAAACCACTGAGAAAAAATATTTTGTCAGCGTTCTTCGAGTGCAGCTGCTGTAATTTGTGGAAGTTGTTTCTTGATATGATTATCATACAATCTATAAAAAATAAAGTTATTTATTTTAACATAAATTATAGAATAAGTTATAGAATCACTTACAACACAAATGATGTCATCTCTTCACAGTTGAGAAGAACATACGTATGAGCTCTCTGATGTTCATCATCTGAATGCCATTGTTCATGAACTCCACCAAAACCAACCTCTAACTAGTTAAAAACAGATAATTGATTGTCGATTTCATCAATATTCCCTTCATTCCATCTCATGTAGTTTTGTTTTTAAGGATACTCAGATTCAAAATAGTGGAAACAGAAAAAAGATATCTCCTCTTGCAAATAAGCTTCATAAATAGATCCTTCAACAGATGCTTTGTTACGTACTTTTTTTTCAATTTCTGCATGCATCTTTCAAATGGGTACATCTATCGAAACTATATCGGACCTCCACATTTTTCTTCATATGGAAAATGTAATATAAAATGTTCCATTGAGTCGAAGAAAGACAGCGGGAATATTGTTTCCATGTTTACATTTAATTACAACAACATCTTCTTCAAGTTTTCATAGAGCATCGTAATCTGTTGTCGCCGCACAAAAGTCCCAAAAAAAATATGATACGTCTTTTATGGAATCCCATATCACAGAATTCAACAGACCTCTTAATCCAATGGGTATAATTCTTTCCATTATAACATGAAAATCATGACTTCTTAATCCGGTAATATGACCATTATTTACAAATCTACCCAAATTGGAAGCACATCCATCTGGAAGTCTCAAATCTGCAATCCACTAACAAAATAATACGCGGCTTTTTTGGACAATTTATAAGCTGATTTTGGTTTCATTAACCTTTTTGTTCTGAAATTCTCAAATAGTTCGAGTTCCGGACGCCTGCAAATTTGAGCAAGATCTAATCGTGCATTTACATTATCTTTGCTCTTTCCCGGTGTATCCAAAAATGTATGAAACAAATTATCAAAACAGTTCTTCTCAATATGCATGACATCCAACATGTAGCAGACCAGTAAATCAGACCAATATGGAAAATACCAAAATATGCTACGTTTTAGCCAATTGTGTTCTCTCCCAAAACCAGAAATTTTCTGTTGGTCTATTGTGGGTCCAAATGTGATGGGAGGTAATGAATATACAACTAATTTTAATTCTGTACCTGATAGAATTTTTGGAGGTCCATCCTATTCAACTGTGCCTTTTTTAAAATGAGATATGTTTCTGCAAAAAGGATTATCAGCTGGAATAAATCTGTGATGACAGTCAAAATAGAAAAAAAAAATTTCCATGGACGAGCATAAATGCCTTGTTCCCTCCCATACAGTAAGGACATGATTTAGGACCATGTGTTCTCTAGACAGATAACATGCCATAAGCCGGGAAGTCATTAATTGTCCACATCAATGCTGATCTTAGTATGAAATTCTGTTTCGCAGCAACATCATAAGTAGTGACACCAGTACTCCACAATATATTTAATTCACCAATCAATGGTTTCAGATAAACATCTATATTCTTCTTCGGATTTCCTGGGATTTGTAAGTTCAAAAAGATATAGGGCTCCTTAATCAACGTCCATGGAGTTAAATTGTACGGAGTTAAAAAGACAGGCTAACATGAATACTGACTACCATAAGATCCGAATAGACAGAAACCATCAGTGGAAAGACCCAGTTGCACATTTCAGGCTTCTAAAGCAAAGGGTGGATGTACTCTATCAAAATATTTCCATGAATCACCATCGGCCGGTTGATTCAAGCTTTTACCGGTTGAAATATTCATTTTGTGCCATGACATCATTGTCGTTGTATTCTTAGACATGAATAAACGTTGAAGTCTGGATGTAAGAGGAAAATATCTCAACTGTTTTACAGGAATCAAGCCAAACTTCCCTTGTTGAGCTTCTTTATACATCGATTTCCCATAAGTGGGACAACTATCCAAGGACTCATTTCCCCAGAATATAAAATGAAATCATTTTAACATCCATGAATCTTCTTAAAACTAAGTCCTAAATTCCGAACCAACCTCTAACTCTCATAGTAATTTTCCAGCAAAACATTTCCTTCTGGTAACAGTGTTTTAACCAAAGAAAATATTTGATCAAAACACATGTTTGACATTCCATTATCTGATTTGATATCCATAAATTTTGAAACTGCTTCAAATTTTCTTATCTTGCAACCAGGATATAACACATCCTCAGTATACCTCAACAACTCATAAAATTCAGAGTGTGCCAACTCAGGAGTTGAATCAATAGCATCCTGAGTTTATGTATGTTGAATAGATGGACCTGTAACATCATGTACTAAATTTTGAAACCAAGATGGATCCGGAATCAAGTTAGTATCACCTTCTGTAGAACTGCGTTCACCATGTTGATACCAAAAAACATAATCCGGTTAAAAACCAAAATGCAAGAGATGTCCCCCAACTTTATCAAATGTGTCAAATGTTCCCAGTGCACATTTTTTACAAGGAAATTTTATTGTTCCTTCTGAAACAAATTCTGGATTTGATGCTGCAAATGCTAAGAAAGTCTCCACACCCTCAATATATACTGGATTTAAACCAGAACCATTTGGATTTTGACGTTGATTTATCCATATGCGTTCATCTAATAATGACTGTTGACGACCTCGTTGTTCCATATTTTTCTATAAAATATAAAATCATTACTAGTTTTGAATAATTTGTTAGAAAAAAAACACAAAAAGAGAGGATAACTAAATACAACTTCTTATTAATAATTACTGATATTTACCGATAATTATTTGTAATTATTATTATACGATTAATATTTATAAAAAAATGATATTAATATGATCAACCAAGAAAGTATAATTATAGAGTTTACATCAGACATGACTGACGTAAACTTTTTATTGGGATTGACCTAAAAATTGACCCTTTAAGAATTGAACATGGTAAGAATAGAGCAAAACGTATTACGAATATTGATAATTTTAATATTTTATAAAAAAAAATTATTTTAATAATACTAATATTATTTCTTCATAAATATTAATTAAATAATAATAACATTATTACATTATTAGTAATTTTTTATTATTAATATTAAAATAATATAATTTTCTATATTATGTTACAATTCTCTTTTCATCTGTGTGTTTAACATTCTGTCTCCACATGTAGTATTTGCATTCACTTTCACCTCTCTATTGGTGAGTAGGTTGATAATTTTGAAAATGAATTCAAATATTACATGTGGAGACAGAAGTTTTCTTAAAACTAATACAAAGATAAAAAGATAATTGAGAAAGATACTGATCATGCTAGTTTTCTCTAATTAGCTAATTATTACTAATTATTACTAATCATTACTAATTATTGGTAATTATTTCTTATTATTGGTAATTATTGCTAATTATTGGTAATTATTACTAATTATTCCTAATTATTTATAATTATTCCTAATTATTGCTAATTATTGCTAATTATTTCTAATTATTCCTAATTATTGCTAATTATTCCTAATTATTGCTAATTATTGCTAATTATTGTTAATTATTGCTGATTATTGATAATTATTACTAATTATATGTAATTATTGGTAATTATTGCTAATTATTGGTAATTATTGCTAATTATTGCTAATTATTGCTAATTATTGCTAATTGCTGGTAATTATTTATAGTTATTGGTAGTTATTTGTACTTATTGGTAGTTATTGGTAGTTATTGGTAGTTATTGGTAGTTATTGGTACTTATTGGTAGTTATTGGTACTTATTGGTAGTTATTGGTAGTTATTGCTAGTTATTGCTAGTTATTGCTAGTTATTGCTAGTTATTGCCAGTTATTGCTAGTTATTGGTAGTTATTACTAGTTATTGGTAGTTATTGCTAGTTATTGGTAGTTATTGCTAATTATTGGTAATTATTGTTAATTATTGGTAATTATTCCTAATTATTGGTAATTATTGGTAATTATTTGTAATTATTGCTAATTATTGGTAATTAGTGTTAATTATTGGTAATTATTGCTAATTATTGGTAATTATTGCTAATTATTGGTAATTATTGCTAATTATTGGTAATTATTGGTAATTATTGGTAATTATTGGTAATTATTGGTAATTATTACAAATTATTGCTAGTTATTGCTAGTTATTGCTAGTTATTGCTAGTTATTGTTAGTTATTGCAACTTATTGCTACTTATTACTACTTATTGCTACTTATTGCTAGTTATTGCTATTTATTTCTAGTTATTCCTAGTTATTGGTAATTATTGCTAATTATTGCTAATTATTGCTACTTATTGGTAATTATTGGTAATTATTGGTAATTATTGGTAATTATTGGTAATTATTGGTAATTATTGGTAATTATTGGTAATTATTGGTAATTATTGATAATTATTGGTAATTATTGGTAATTATTGGTAATTATTTTTAATTATTGGTAATTATTGGTAATTATTGGTAATTATTCCTAATTATTGGTAATTATTGGTAATTATTGGTAATTATTGGTAATTATTGGTAATTGTTCTTAATTATTGGTAATTATTGGTAATTATTGGTAATTATTTGTAATTATTGTTAATTATTGGTAATTATAGGTAATTATTCCTAATTATTGGTAATTATTGGTAATGATTGGTAATGATTGGTAATTATTGGTAATTATTACTAATTATTACTAATTACTACTAATTATACCTAATTATTCTTAATTATTGGTAATTATTGGTAATTATTGGTAATTATTGGTAATTATTACTAATTATTACTAATTATTACTAATTATTGTTAGTTATTACTAATTATTGTTAACTTTTTCAAATTATTACTATTTTTTGAATTATTCCTATTTTTTGTTAATTATTGCTAATTATTAAAAATTATTACTAATTATTTGAAAATTTTACTAATTATTACTAATTATTACAAATTATAGTCATTAATTACTAATTATATTGATTAATTACTAATTATTATCTTTAATTAAAAGTACAGTTATTAATTACTAATTACAATCACTTAATTATTAAATATTGTTAATTACTAATAATTAAATCTAACAAATTAAATTTAATACAACATAATTATATATAATGAGAAATAATAAAAACTAATGTAAAAATATAAAACAAAAACATTAAATAAATATTAAATTAAAATTCAGATAAAAACCATAAACTTGTTTTCGAGCTTTCGATTTGTGGTACATGTAAAATGATCCCCGCAACCAACTTGAAATCAGCTTGCAAAACAAAATTCACTCAACTTATATAAACTAGTAAGAAGTAGTTCAGCTTCAGAAAATATGTCAAGGCTGGCTGTATTTAAATGTTAGATTATTTGCGACGGGGTTTATTACGACGGTATTCCCGTCGCAATTGTTATTATTTGCAACGGTACCGTCGCAAATAACCTCGGCCGCATTTATTATGGGCGGTAATAAAAGGGGTTATTTGCGAAGAGTCTCGTCGCAAATAACCCCTACTGCCAGGTTATTTGCGATGGGAAGGGGATCCCGTCACAAATATCTTTCGCGCGGTTTGGCGCGCAAGTCGCGCCAAACCATTTGCGACGGGTGCGAATATCCCGTCGCAAATAACCAGATCGCGGGGGTTATTTGCGACGAGAAATAATCCCATCGCAAATAACTCGTCGCTAATACAACTTTTTCCCGTAGTGTCATGAAATTATTAGGATGCTTCTTCTCTCACTATAAACAATTTGGATGTTGTAATTTCTTTCTACCGTGACATATCTTCATCAATACATGGAAATTAAATAAAATATTTGTTTCTTATCTCCAGAACATTGACATTCAATAACATCTACTAAAACATTGAGGGAACTATGGGAAATTCTCTTATTGATTTTAAAGCCTTTAATTTCCAAATCTATTCCAATAATTGGCTTTCTCTCACTTATGAGGTTGTCATCATTAGTTTATGGGTCAATGAAAAAGATTTAGGAATATTGGAAAATTCTTGTGACATTTTCCACATACATCCTAATGGATGCATCATCATATTTCCTAAGTCCATGGAAATCCCTCTACAATTTTATTCAAATATTGTTATAATAATATTTATCAAAAAATAATTTTGAGAATTATTTACGCTTCATCACATTGATTTCCACCTCAATATTTATATATTTTGGATCCAAACCCACCATTGATCAGCATCTCCAACCGTATGATAAATAACAAGAAAACATTTCTCTTGATAAAGGTATTAAAGGATGGAGAACATTTTTTCAAGGGAGTTGATCCCTTTTTCTACAATTAAGGGATTTAAATATCCAATAAAATTTGAAGGCCTTTATAAATAAAGGTCTCAATATCAACTTCCTTGTTGGTAGGGGATATAGGTTCACCCCTATATTCATGTTTCAATTTAGAATAGTATTTCATTGATTAATTATTGTCATGATGTTCTCAAATCCTTATCCCTTTGTATTTTGAATCTCATTTGTACATTCATCACCTTTCCCATCACATTGGATTTCAACTCGGATCCTCATATTTCCAGCCATTGACAAAAATAAATGGCAAATTATTGAAAGAAAAAATTAACATATTGACCAAATAAAAGTTAATATATAAATAATTATGGGATAAAACATAATTTTTATATATTACTTAACCAATTAATTTGTAGGTTTCAATATATGTTTTCCATGGTCAATTTTTAAGTGATAAATTCCCTAGAATGTTTTTCCCTTTATAAAATTTCATAATATATTCTAAATTTACCAAATTATATCCTTCAAGAGGATCAATATAGGACTCTAGAAGGGCCTCTTTCTCATTCACTCTATGATGATCTAGATAATGATGAATGCGCCCTTTTGTGTTCATTACCACTAAGTATAACTATTCTAAATCCATATCCACTTGTAGAATCTGAACATGTATTTTATGTATTGAAAAATAATTACACTATACGTTAATAATTAATAAGAATGTTTTCCTATATTTATTCTTATCCTTAAATTATTATCTAGGGTTTTTTATTTCCAATACCTATAAATAACTATACCTTTCTTTGATACGAATAATGACATCCCATAACTTTTATAAAAAGAAAACCATGATTTGTAACAAAAGAACACACATTATACAGTCCTAAAAAATTAAAATGAATAGTATAATTGGTTAATTATATAAAAAACACCATAACATAAAATAGGGATACAAACAATATTTAAAAAACTCATAACATTACCTTAAATTCCATTGACCTTCTAAATTTGAACTGGACAACATAGTGACGTAGAAAAAAAGGTATGACATATAAATACTAGTAAGGGAATACACAAAGAATAAATTGATGAAAGTAATAAATATTAGTCAATATTAATATAAAATTTACATAAGGGGTTAAGAATCATAATCATGTAAATCAAATCAGGATATTGTATGATAATTTCAATGAAACATTGGAATCTAAAAACGTCACAAATCGTCATATCATGAGACTAATTATTTTCAAACCTCAATAAAAATTATAAAATATATTTCTTATAATAATCTCCCATGCATTATAAAAAGTATTTCATGAAATAAAATTATTAACGAATCAAATGGAAGGATATATAATTATGGTCCCACCCACTAAAATCTTGTCATGTTCATGAATATGGGGTCCACAAAGATTATAAAATATAATAATTTTTACATCACTTTTAATCGCTTCATTAAGTGTAGTGGATTACATGAATATAATTCAACAATAAATTATGTATTGTTACATTGAAGTGAATATCATTGATTAAAAATAGTGATGGGTACTCACAACATGAATATTTTCCATAGAAAATCAAAGTATAATCTAGGAAGAAAAATGGATGTACATAAAGGTTTTTATAAGAGATTAATTAGAGAGAAAGGTGATGTATAATTAGCTCATTTTGAAAAGGATAGAAAAGGTATGTGTAAAAATATATGATGACAAGATAAATTGGAAATCATAATTCACAACTCAAAGAAAGATCCAGAATAAAGAAGAGGCAGAGAGAAACCCCTTATCTTTAGAGGTAACTTCTAAAATCATTATGGAAATTTGTAATTTAATGGGAACAACTTGGGAGGGATTTAAATATGGATATAGAGAGGAAATTCTTGGTCAAATTCTTCATAGTTAATATAACTTGACCAATGGGTTGGTATTTATAAAAAAAATCGATTTTATTTTTTTATTAATTAATAATTTTAGGTTCGGTATTCCATATAATAATATAATAAAAAACAGAAACATTACCTTGGATTTCCCCATAATTTATACTAGATAGTAATGTTTTAAAATATTTTATATGTATAAGAATCTAAATCCCTAAAATAATACCATATTTGACCTAAAAGTTATTCATGTATATTAGGAATTGATTTTAAAACCTCAAAATATAAAATATGTTTTCAAGAATTCATTAAAGGATTATAAAACAAATTAAATAAATTAAAAATATACTATTTTAAAGAGAAATATATTTTGGTTCATTAATTTACATAAAATTAATCATTATATTACTTTTTGGATAATAAGATGTCGTAATACATATTATATATTTATAACGTATTTTATTTTTACAGAAAAATAAAACTTTCATAGAAAATTATAAAAATTTAAAATATGGATAATTTAAATGTATGTATTTTAAAAATAATATTTATTTTATCAAAATAATTATCTAAATATAAAAATTTATACTTTTAAAGAAAAAAACCTCAATTATTTAAAAATACTGGTTATTTGTAAAATAAATGTGTTTTAACCCTTATAAAGATTATATTTTAAATAAATGAACTATTTCACCATTTTTATATATAAAAGAATATTTAATCATATTATTATATTCAAATAAAATTTATTTCAAAATTATTTAATTTCTAAAAAATCATTCTTTAGTTAAGACAATATATTTTCCAAAAAAATAACATTTTGGTTTCTTCAGATCAAAATATAATTTTTAAAAATTATTTTATAATTTTATATATAAATTAATAATGAAAATGTATTAATATAATATTTATTTTATTGAAAATATGAAAATAAAAATTTATACCACTATGGACTAGATATGTATCCCCTAATTACACTAGTGTATGCCCTAAGAGATAAGGTTTGTAGTGGTGGTGGATTTTTTGTGTGGCTCAGGGAACATTGTTTGGTTCATGATCTTGATTAGAATAAACTTCTCCATTAACAGGTTTCCCTTCATATTTAGTTATTAAATTTCATCTTGGCCCTAACTAAGAGTAAATTTCTATTATTTCATCTCTCATAAAATCTGTAATAAATAGTCTTCATAGGGTATTATCCTAGTCATCATGGTCATTACTTCATCATTTTATGTCTATAAGACATTATTATAACCCTTATATAGTAATATAAATGGTAACACTAAAATGGTTATACAATAAATGTTTATATTCTTAGTGGTCTTTAAAATTTGGCATCTAATATTTTATAATATTCTAATGCAACCAAATTAGTGCATGGGTTTCACATTAATACATTAATTAATAAGTAATTTATTTATTCAACAAATAGAATTTCATTTATAAAAATTGGTTCGATACATGTACCAATGTATGAGGGAATTATAAACACTTATTTCTAAAAAAAATTGGGGGAATGGGGAGAGGGTGTCCAGAAGACCTGAGAGATTCACTAGATTCCACTAGAGTGTTGGTGTGTGAGATAATTATTTATGGTAGCCAATTTTTATTTCATCATTTAAGGGAATAACCCATCCCACTCGACTTCTAATAAGTCTTAGGGTCACCTATATTAGAAAATCTAGTGTTTAATATTCATTATGTAGTTAAATCCAACCATTAATAGATGTTGGATCCTAGTGATAGAAATTATGACTAACTATATCATTATTGGAGGTTATGGTTTTCTCATAATTTTCAACATTTATATTTTTAATAATTTATACTAGGACACTATTATATAATATTTTTATCATGATCCATGTTTTTCAAATCTTATTTAAAAACAAAAACAACATTTCAACATAGGGGTGATGATGATTTAACTTTTATCAGAATGGGGGTATGGGAGGTTGTCTCGTACCATAAAGGATCTTATTTTCTATCCTTGGGCTCCAAAATAGATTTAATAAATTCTTATCAGCCTCTTATTGTAAAAAATCATATATGAAATAGTTAACTTCATTACATCCTACCTTATTAGGGTGGTAACCATTTGGCCAAAACGATGAGTATGTGGGGTATGCTTAACACTTATTTTATATTCTTAATTAATGTATAAGAGGAAATATTAAACTTGTCACATAAAAAGAGACAAATCAACCTCTTAAATCTAGGAAGATGGTTGGACTCTCTATTTATCAGAGAAAAAAGGAATGAATTCATGGTTCAAAGTTTAGTTGGAACACATTTATTTTCATTTCTAGTGATAAAACTATTGGTTTAAGGTATATTATATATCCTCAGAGTTTAGATTCTATTGGGGATTATTATAATTTAGAGTCATGTGGAAATTATCATGCATTAGATTCTATGGGGTTACTCACAGTTTAAGTTCTATTGTAGATTCCCATGAATTATAGACAAATAATGATGCTCATTTTGTGGAGTCTAGTGGGAAAACTCATGGTTTAGAGTCTAATGAGGATACTGATAGTTTAGAATCTATTGTGGATTCTAACAGTTTATAATCCTTTTGGTACAAGTATGCTTTATATTCCACTAGAGAGAATCAATTTTTGGAGTCTAATGGGGGCACTCTATAGATGAAATTGTCTAATGTAAGCACTATGAGAGGTTTTATCCTCTCTAGAAATAGGAACAGTTTAATGTATACTTATTATCAAAGGGAATATGGGCCCTTATTAATGTGGGGATTAAACCTAAATTAGGATCCCTTCATATATTGTGGGTGGGAATCAAAACCCGCCTAGTTTAACTTAATAATCTTAAGGCCATGTGATTGGGAAGGTCCACATATTTTAACATCCTTAAATAATTTTTGTTCCAAAAAATGATTGATAAAATTCGATAGAATATGGATTATGTAGAGGGATAAAAAGATCTTTTTTATAAGAAATAAAAACATATGGTTCTTATTCATAGGCTTCCCAACCCATTTCTAATGTAAAAATATCAAGGGTGAACATTTTCAATTCCAGTTATGTGTATGATCTTCTCTTATGTGAACACATGTGGCTTAACCAAAGTTCTCATGATACAATTAACTTTTAAAATTTTGTCTCAAAATTGATTTTATCAAATATGTTTGTGTAATAGATATCATTCACAATATATTTATTATGTAAATTCTTTCCTTTCATGAGGAAAAAATTCATTACATTAATATTATTTTTAATTATGGGGTGTTGTGTGAAATATTTTTAGGCATCTTCCAATATATTGATAGGATTATCCGATGAAATTCCTATAAGATTTCTCTCCTATAATATACCATATATATTTTCCACCAGAAATAACAATGAGGTAGGAGGTGATGTTCTCAAAACATGTTCTCATTTCAATTATCTCACTCGGATCCTTTATAATGTTTTGAAATTAGAGTTTGTTTATCAATATAATATGAACTATAATTTATTTTAATTATAACATTATAAGTTGGAATCATCTTCTATTTCGGGGCCGAACATGATTCTTCATAAATTTCAACATTTTTAATAAGTTCAAAATTATATTTCACCTTCTTCATCATCCTTTTTTTCATAATATTATCTTCACACACTTATAATGAGTGTTAAATGTATAGGTAATATTTATAGAATATTCTTTATTATAATACTAACCTCTTCAATTATTTTTATATTAAATAATCATTTCTATTTTCTTCACTTTGAGCTGACTTAGAAAAATTTATATATTTCATATTAAAAATAGACATTTGTTGTGAAACACTCATATGTACATTAAATATAGAGATTTCTTATAACCCATAACAAACGAAAAAATATTTTAATTTTGATAACATAAATGTATTATTATCAAAATCACTTATCTCTAAAAAATGTGAAATTTCATTCTTTGCAAACATTATTTGATCCATCGCCAAAAAAAATCTGTTTTCCCCCAGTGATACCATTTTATTTTTGGGTATATGGTAAACTATGATAATTTAAAATCAAACTCATTTATTAATATGTATTTAATAATTTATAGGAATATTTTTTAAAATATAACTTTTGATTTCCTTCAATGAATATTTATGTTTATTTTTTATATTTCTTCGGTAAATCAAAAACATTTTCAATTCCAAAAAATTTTGTTCCATAAACACAATTCCTATTATATGAATTCATTCATTAATAAATATGATAATATACTTATCTTAATTTTTTTATTCTTCCCATTAGTCCTAAATATTTATAAATGAATAATCTCTAACATATGAGTGGCTTCAATATCTAATTTCTTATGTGATCAATTTTTAATCGAACAATTTTGGTATTTTAAAAAATATAATCCCATTCTAAATTGAAAATAGAAATTGAATATGAATTATCTTATAGAGAGTGTTTTTATGCTATTTTGATCATGATATCCTTTTATTCAACTCCATAACTCATTCCACTCTTTCAAACTAAAATATATAAATTTTTTAGCTTCACTCAAATAACTAAATTCTCTCCCTATTCAGTATCCATGAATCATAACAAGTTAATAAATTGTTATTATCACTATGCATTCAAATGTTTCAAAAAACACACCATTCCATTCATTAGTAATTTTTAAAACAATTTTTAAATATTTATTAATCCCATTCACAGTATTATTAGTATAGGATTTGAGTTTCTTTTTTCCAACATATAATGGGATAAGTCCCTTAATTTTGAGTGACAGATCTTTATAAAAAGTAAATAAGTGTTCTTTATAATTTTTTAAGTCTTTATAAAATCTCTTATATCATGTTATATGAGATGAACAACCACTATATATAATCCTAGGATGTTACATGTGATATGAATTAAATAAAACTTCTATAAAAATAGATTTCCCATTTTCATTCATAATCATTTTTAAAACAATTGAGAATAAATGTTCATAATTAACTAATCGGTAATTTTTTTAAGTAAATTTTAATTATTATAACCATGTTGGTCACATATTACATAAATTTCTTTCAATGTATATATTTTATTTTCTATTAACTTTTCATAAATTTTATAATTCTTATAAATTTTTCATCTTTTATTTGGTTGTCTCCCCCACAACACATTCCTTTAAAATATTTTAGGATCATAAAAATACCCTTAACTAGACTATAACATAATTTCCATTTTTAGTATGCAAGTGAAATCCAAAAAATACATATTAAAATAATTTTCTATAAAAAATCTTATTTTAAAGACTATGACACCTCTTATTTTCCACCTATATTACCATCAATTTTGTATAAATATTATTAAAAAAATTGTGTGTTGTTATATTATTATATTTAAATGTATTATAATTTTTCCCAAAAAAACTCTATAACATTAATTATATATTTTTCATTGAATATTTTCATTCTTCGATTTTATTTTTCTTAAATTATACTTTCAACGCTACAAATATTCCATTCCTTCTCTTCTACTTATATTTAGCCTTTCCTTTCACAAATAAGAAACCATTGACTACATTTAGTGGTGTTTTTTTTTATTAGAATGATCATTAATATTTTTTGATACTTCGAGAATTTGGATCTTACCCTAAAAACTTCTCTAATATCTTATACATATTTTTAAATATTAACATCACTTTTTTTATGTGATTTTAAGGGTCTATAAACCTATGTGGTTTTTTTAATATTAATATTCATTATTTTAACATTATATTACATTTCTTACATTAGTTAATATTCATTTCCAAACAATCTATACAAAAATTTCATCTATTTTAATAAAATTAATGCATAGATATGATCATTGTTTCATAAATTTTGAGGTAATTTATTCAAATTATCCATTTCATAATAAGAAATTGGATTCTAAAAATTTAATTACTTAAAATATCACTTCATAAAAAATATTATCCTTAAATAATAATCCTTTTTATTAAAAATACTTTATTCACATATAAATTCACCACCATTAACTTTTGTAATCAATGACATTTACTCTAGCTCAATTGAAGTTGCAAGTTTAGTTCTATCGTCACCACATTCAACATTGTCCAATTTAGAGAAGGGATTTTGTCTCATCCTACCCTGGAATTACACTAAGAGGTTCCTCAATCTATTTATCTACATGACCTCAAACACAACTCCCCATATGCCATAGGCTTCAGACTATAATCAAGGGTTTTTCATGGTTTGATGGGGGGGACTACCCTTGTGATCATAGTAAGTCAAGATAGTAAATAACAATAATATACCGTGGAAATATAATAAATGACTTGAAAAATAATATAAACCATAAATAAAAATAAATAGGTAGAAGGTGAACCAATATCAGATTTAAAAATGATAAACACTCTCTGACATTATACATAAAGGGGAGTACAAGAGATAAATGGGCACATGTATATACAATGTGATAAATGAAATAAAAAATGCCAAAGTATACCTCAACAAGAATCATGAGCATAGGATCGGTCCTCTTCTCATTTACTCCATCATAGTACTAAAAATCAAGAATCAGAAGCTGGTCAGTTCCCTTTTTCCATACCTACAATCCTAAAGTAAGTTTTCTTACCAAAGGAGGCTGAAATCAGTTATGAGATAAAGTCAATAATCTACCACCAATGATGTCTATAATAATCTAGTCTATAAAAAACAAAATCAGTAGTTTATAA
The DNA here is from genome assembly GCA_963277665.1 of Viscum album. NCBI lineage: Eukaryota > Viridiplantae > Streptophyta > Magnoliopsida > Santalales > Viscaceae > Viscum > Viscum album. Next base: position 1,309,771,417 of record OY728126.1, on the reverse strand, counting down.
GTACAAAATAAATTCATAGAAAAAATAAATAAATACATCAGATCAGGATCCTCATAGGATACCTAACCTATACTACATACTTCAACCTATGTTATATACCTTCTAACCATGTTCAACATCTACATATGTGATAATTGTGTAATCATTGTTCTTCATAAATCAATTACTAATATTTAAACAAATAAAAGCAAGTTATTTGGCTTTGTGAATGTGTCCCTTCAAAATAAGTTGTGCATTTTTACTTTTGTATATCAAACGTATCCATAGAATTTAATAAATTGTGACTTGAGCCCATCTAGGTAGATTTTTAAAGGAATCCAACTTATAAATATGGGATCTATATAAATACCCATCACTATAAGAGTCTTTACACGATGTTTTGAAAGCATAATCCCATTTATCACTCTTTGAATAGTATAAATCATGGCCCTATGAGCTCATCCCATGAATCTCGCATAGGGGACCGAGTATCACTTTTGGAATAGTATTACCACCTTTCTCCAAATATCATCCTAGGTGAATACCTTAGGGAACTAGTATGAGTCATGGGTGCTCAGTGATCTTATCCATGGAATTATATAAACAATCCATGTGTCACTCCTTAAAAATTTATAGTCCCTAAAAAATCCTAAGTATAAAGCATGATGCCCCAAAAAGAAATCCTAGAATAAAAACCATTTTATCACCCTCATCTTAGTAAGAAGTTGTGGATTGGAAATTAATAACTCATACCATTTTAATAGGTTAATATAACCATATTACATTAATCAATTTGTAAAGACCATTTATCCATGTATCTAATGCTCTGGGATAAATTACAAGGGCCTAAAATACCACCAATCACATTCCTAGAACCATTCTATATTCTGAACTATTTATAAAAAGCATATACACACACCTCAATTATTGTTGTAACTCCATTATAAACAAAATTATTTTGAGACATTATTAAAGGTCACACCCATATGGGTATTTCATGTCAAGGAGATTGACCAATGATGTATATTTTTAATTATCTAGGACCATATTATACAAGGAAATATATTTAATTTAATTTAATTGGTTATAAGAAGGATAAACAAGAAGATTTTGATGAACTCCACGATGGTTGATGATACACCTCGATGAGGCTTCTAGAAAATATAACTAAATAGCTTAAACTTGGTTGGTATATGACTAATCTTCCATTTTTAGCCTTTTATTCAAAATATAATAAAAGATATCGGTAAAATGGTCAAATAAATGGAAATAAAGAATATTATACCGCACCAAAAAATAGAATATTATGAAATAAATGATAAAAATAATGAATTAGACTAAATCTCTTAGTGTGAGGGATCTAATGAGACTAATTGTGGATCGATCGTTCATCGAACGAATAAGATCATTTAAAGACTATTCTTTCGTGGGAGAAAACTAATAATATATTATAGTTGTTATATAATGGAGAATAAAAAAATTTGGATGAAAAAATAGAAGGAGTGGTAAAATGGTAATTCTTATCAATATTGATAGGGCACATGGTCTGCCGACACGGCGGTCTAAACAGTGCAACAACAGTGTTCTAGATATTATCCATGGTTAGTGGCATGTCTGGGTGGGGACTATGGTTTGTATAATCATGCATTTCCATGAATCCCCCATCCTCCTAGGTAATGAAGACTACATGGCCTATATTTCATAGTTATATGAATTATTCACATACCACGTTCTTCCCTTGGTGGATTTCTACAACACCCCATATGATTTTTATAACATTATGGGTTGCGAAGTGTGGTTGGTACTAACCATGCAGCGAAGTTGTTTGCTCCAAAATTTGGGTCTCTTGGCTCTAACAAATCCCCAAAACCCTCATTAAAATCATGAATTTATTGGCCATATTAATAAGGTTAAAACATGGGATTTAACTAAAAAATAATATGTCTTCATCTCATATGAAAATATGGGATGTTGCAACCTCGACTCATTAAAACAACACATCCCCATGATTCCCCTCCAAGGTGGTAAAGAATCATCTGAGAAATGTTCTGACCACTGAGCATGTATGTTTTCCAATCTCAGCCATGCTTCATCTTATACAAGGATTACCTTCCATAACATCAGTACTAGAGTGAAATACCAACCTTGTAGATCCATCATTCTCTGAGCAATGATACGTATGAGATACACTTCAAAGTATGCATCCGCCTCCAACTAAATATCCTCATGATCAAATGAATGATATAATTAATAATGATAATAGTGCAGCTACGATACATGGAATACATAATTCATGGCCTTGTACCTCTATTTTAGTTCCAACCAATAATCTATCAGCCCAATTATCTATATGATCATGAAAGGAACAACGTAACGAGGTGATATCTTGTCCTATCTCTGAATCCATCTATGACCCACATTAAGAGAAACTCATAGAAGGACCTGTTTCCCACCTCAAAATCTAGAGGTCAACTATGATGATCTGGGTAATACATATTCATATACTAATTTGTATCCATACTCTTATGAATCGGTTGTACCTTATCTCAATTCTTCCAAATAAGATGAGAAACCAATAGGTTTTCCTCCCTAACCTCAAACCAGCACAGGGGTGAATGGCATGACCAACCATATACGGATTTCTAGGGATCCATCTTAATAATTACTGGAAATATTTTGTTGTTGAAAATATAAATAAAATTAATATGCTTTACCATGAACCTCAAATATTAAGGATGTATGAATAGATCTTGTACTCAAAAAACTGTATAGTCCACTGAGATTGACCACAAGTCTAACGCTGAAATGCTATAATCAAGAGCACTGTTGAACTGAGTGATTTTGGTAACCATTTCTAGAACCACTAAGAAACCTCATCATCTTGATATGATATGATAGAATTGGTAACACCATGAAGGTGTAAAATATAATAAACTCTCATCCTTCCATTCATTTCAATTGATATGGTCTCTCAAATATGTTTCAAGTGTGTGACCTTAGGAAACCTGTCGATGATCATCGATACTGCATCACTATATAAAGGGGATCTTGGAAAAACCATTATGAAATCCATTTTGACTTCATCCCATTCCACTCAAGAGTAGATAGAGGCTCTATGAATTTAAAAGGTCATTGGTGGTCAACCTTCACCTAATGATAGGTGGAACACCAAGTGATAAAACCTGCAATTTTCCTCTTTATAATTGGCCAAAAATAATGACAATGTATGTATTAGAAAATTATAGTAATCCAAAGATGTATATTCGTAGTATATACATGATATTAGCATAAAAAATCTTTTCTTATATATAAAAATCCTTGATACTTCCATGGAAGTGGAAAATCTCTTCCTCATCGATAACCCAACAAGACAACGGTCCTTAACTGAGACACTCTCCCCAGGGACTAGGCCCTATAGATATGAAAGTTGTATCATTCACACATATTTCATAATAAAGGATTTCAATTCCAATTTTTTCAAAATAGGATACCCATGATATTCCCAAACCTCCTGGTGAACCTCATAAAATTGGGCCATCAACTGACACTTACTACAAGACTCTCGAATGGCATGTGTATGAACCATTTGGATCAGGTTTTTAGCTAATACATTCCCCTATATGAGTGTATAATCATGTTAAAATTCAATAAAATATAGGTATAATACCCACCTATGAGGTTATACATTCAATTCACATTATGTGGAAATGTATTTGATATGTTTCTTATTCATATAAGTTAGGAATTAGTCAACCTAAACATAATGCCTCTAACAATATAAAGAATGAACCATGTATAATATCTCAAGCTTGTTCATAGTTTAATTCAACTCATATGGTATCAACTAGATGGGGTCGTATGCTACAACCCAATATCTCATGATTATAACTACTCCAATAATAATCCTAGAAGAATCACTGTAAACTATATTGCTTCTACCCGAATCCAGTAGTGACATGATCAGTGCGGAAGTGGATAGTTATTTCAGCATAAGAAAACATCCTCATAGGCTTAATACCTTTATAAATTTACATCCTTTTTAGTAAATCCCATAAAATCTGTTTCTATATGACAGAAGTTCTATATGAAACTACAATATTATGAATCTTTCCCAACAAAACTGTGTATGTAAAATACATTGTTTTGATACTCTAAAGAATCTATGGCACTCACCTTTCTACGTCAATAGATATTCTTTCCATGGAAAATATATGACCCAAAAGTGATTTTTATTGACCTAAAAGTGGTATTTAGTGATATTATCATACATTTTATTCTCTATTATAGAAATCATCACGATATCAAAATATTTCTAACGGTCATGTCAAGTACAAGATTATACCATGTTGTCATCCATAAAGAACACCACAAATGAATCCAGCTATAGGTGAAAAAACATATTCATCAGATCAATAAATATAGATTGCTTGTTTGTAAGGACTAGTGGAATAACCAGATACTTGTACAAGATGTATCTACTCTAGAACGTTATGTGTAGTATGTAGGATGGTCTAACTGACACATAATGGTAGCCCAAACACAAAGAAAATGTAGATAAAACTACCACTCGATAAAGCTACTCTAAGAAGACATATATATGGGGAATTGGATATGAGATCCTAACCATAAGCTTGGGTAAGTTATGATAATACATGTACAACCGGATGGTACCGTCCCCCTTATTTTGAGTAGTATAGGTGAACCCTATGGAGAAGTAATGGGTCATATAAAACCCTTTTCTTACAAGTCTTCTACCTACATATTGAGTTCATGAAGCTCTGTAAGTGAATCCTATAAGGAGGAATGAAAAGTGGTGTCACTCTAGGAACTAACATTATGGTGAAATCCACCTCTCTCACTGGATGTAATCCAGAGAAGTCATTAATGAAAAAATCCATGAAATAATCATCTATAGGAGTTAATTCCATTCAACATGATTCTAAATCACTCAAAATGAAACTATATATATCAGATCACTCTTCCCATCCCATGATTATCATGTCCTAATCAACTTTATTGGGTGTCTAGTCCTATATTATGAACATATATTCTACATTTGGGTGATTTAAAGGACACCCTTCGTTGACAAAAATAAACATGATCATGGTATGAAACCAACAATAACACCCCAAGAATGACATTAAATTTTCTCATATTGAGGAATAAAATATTTCATAGTAAGGGATATTCACTCACCAAAAGTGGGAATTCCCTACACTAGTGTATAGTTTCTAATAAAACTCCTAATGGTGATTCATGATTCATCACCCCACATAAGTATTCTATTTCTAGGCCCAAAAATTCCACAATGGTCGAAGATATAAAATATTTCAAATCACCTATATAAAATAATAAATATACTAATTTAGATGATACTAGAATAGTAACTCAAACGATTGAAGTCCTTGGACTCAGATCCTTGTGTATAGGTTTCACTAAATAGATATAGATAGATTCATGTTTTTGAGATTCAACCTAAATAACCTGGGAATGTTATCTCTCTAGGAATTATACCACTAATGTCTAACTATATCATCCATGATAAACTCCTTGGGATGAAGAGTAGTTAGTAACCAAAATCCAAGCCTCGCATAGTGCTATAGATCTAGTACTAAAATGTGATTTTGGTATAGATCCCTTCTCAATAGGTAGTGGAGGTAAATTTCAGAAGAATCACTGAATGTGAACAACCATACTACAATATTTGAATTCCATTGGGTTCTTTATACACTAGGACATCTTTTGGCCTATCCTTCTACACTGGTGACACATCACAAAGCTATCGATGAATGTCATCTGACTTGTGTTTTCCTTATAAGAAACCTCAAAATCGTTTTTCTTCTCCCTAAATAAACCATCCTGATATCTTGATGCTAAACATCCATATCTCACATTATAAGATCCCTTCATGTTCTGATGTAAGATGAGTCACTATCTTCAAAATAGTTCTCAATAAAAAAATATTCACATGTGATCGTATCACATATTCAGGTACATCTTCCAAAAATAGCGTAGTCATCAAATCATCAAAGTTCAGAGTCAATGAAAACACTGATTCTCAATGAAACAAGGTGAATAATTCATTATAGACATAGATCCCTATTATATGTGCATAATCTTTCTATTGTGGTCCACTCTAAAATTATACAGAAATAATTAGTCATTGAAGGCTATCTGGAAGTCCTTATAGACCATACCCTGAGGATGATCAGGCATATAGAATACATCCCACTGATACTCGGTATAATCACAGAGTATATAGTTGGCGATCTTGACCATATTCTCTGAAGATGTCTCTATAAGATCAAATAATGATAACATAGACACTACACATATTTAAATAGCCTGAGGACCACAATCCCCTAAGAAAAAAAGAGGATGCATCTTCTAAAAGACTTCTATAAACTCTGGCATAGTAGAGGAAGGTCATAGAACTCCATATATAGAATGTATGAAGCACAATTGGCTATCTCTAAACTAATTATTTTCACCCATTGGAGGATACAAAGGATTCTTATATTGGAACTTCAGAAGGCAATTCTGGTGGGTTAGGTCCCATCACATCTGATTCATGTTTGTTCCTACACTCTAGGCACAGGACTCAAGGATGTCATGAATTAATATTTCAAAAATATCCAAGTAAACACCTCTAATAAGATTTAACTATAGATAGTATCTACAATGACATAAAATTATAGGTACACATCCTTCTTATAAATTAGTCACGCCTTCTTTTCTTCTCCTAAATTTATGTATATGTGAATATATATATTCTAAAGGATCATAGGAGACACTTCCTACTACCGACTACTATGTTAAAATTATATTCAAGGTATCATATGACATAGCATATTTTTCGATATATGGTGTGTAAATTTTAAGGTATAGATCCTTACACTACAACTGGATTTCTTATTTAATGGAATCCATTTAATTTAAATATTGAAAATATTAATGTTGATACTTATTTATATGTATAATGATGTCATAGTCAAGTTTAGTATGTCACCATTACCAATTTATAAAGGCATATACTCATAATAAATTTCAATTGGTACATCATATAACTGTGAATTGACGATTATGTTCGATATAATGATTTAATAGGTTGTTTATAATGATTTTATTGTATGAACTACCATTCCCAGTTTATAGAAGTAAATGCTTCATAATTTAAAATTGGAATTCATAAAATCAACTCAACTATTACTTCATCCCATGGAAAAAATGGTTTATAGATCACACATGGAATAATTAGATAATTAATTTATTATCATAAATATATTATGGGAACACAAGTTATATTAATTAATTTAATTTAACTAATACAATTATTTCATCCCTATGAGAATATTTAGCATGTTTCTTTATATTATAATATAGGCACTCACAACAATAATAGGAAATACATAAAATGAATGTGGTAATACAAATATGAGATAAAATAATGCATGAAATGTGAATCGTTAAGTGAAAAATATTATGCATGATATGACACCTCTTTATCATACAAATCAGAAGAAAAAGAAGTCCATAATAATAATATCACCCATAACAACATCACAAAAAATGTGTTCTGCCTAATTGTTAAATCAGTAAAACTACAAAAGGAACACATAAATAACAAAAAAACCCCATACCATGTAATTCTGGTTCCCTAGTATGTGGGTTAGATACTTCTAGTAATAGGCTCATTAACAAATTCTGAAACATCCTAGTATCCTACATAATACCCAAATAGTATGGAAAATGAAAAAGAAACTGCTTTTGATTGCACTTTGTAGCATCCATCCCTGGAATACACTAAGTAGTGCCCCAAGATTGTTTGATACATGACCATAAGAGTCTGTCCCTATACTCTATAGGCTACTGACTAGAAGTGAGGGTCTATAATGGTACGGTCTGGGGAAAATAATATCATGATTAGAGTAATCTACATCTTTAAATAATAACGATATACAAAAGATACAATTTAAATAACCATCATAAAAATATAAACCATATAGATAAATAAATAGGAAGAAGCTAAATCAATAACATAAAAAATGAATATCAAGACACAATGCTATAAAAAATGTAGAGTATACTGGATAAAGTGGTACATGCATATACAACAAGATAAACTAATGAAGAAAACCCAAAGGATTCTTCTATTAGAATCATCTACATAATCTTGGTTCTCTACTCTCATACTATATCCAAGTAATGAAAGTAAATCATTAGAAGTTGGATTATTCCCTTTTTCCATGCTAGTAGACGTGATCTATGTTTTTTTACCATAGTAAACCTAAATAGTGTGTGATATAAACGTGGTAGGTCAACACAAACGGTATTTTAATAATCCAATATATGCATATAAAATCTACAATGAATAGGTATATAATATATAAAATGCAATAAATAAGTAAATACATCGAACTATGTTCTTCATGGGATACCCAACATATACTACTTAATTTTTTCTAAGACAATTATATTTTAACCTAGGAAAACTTGTACAAAAATGATATGTGTGAAATCATGGGTCATCATAAATCAAGTACCAAGAATAGACCAAACTCAAACATGTTTTTTTTCTTCTAGTATGTGTCCCCAAGGATATTAGTTATGTATTCTTAGTTTTTTATATAAAATTAATCCATTTAATTTAATATATAGAGGCATAATACATACCAATTACATTCATAAATAAATCATAGTATCTCTATTAGAGCCCTATAAATACCTATCACCAAAAGAGTTTATCCAAGGAAATATCGAAGATAAATCCAAAGTAACACCTATGAAATCGTTTAAAGAATTACCCTCTGAACTCATATAGGGTATATCTTATAGGGGAACGATTATTTATCATGGAATGATATAACAATATTTCCATAAATCCTATCCAAGGTAACTCCCCTAGGAAATTTTTATCGCCCAAGGGTAGGTAATTAATCCACATGGTGAACCCGTCCAATTTATTCTGTAAATAACACAGGTATTTATCCTGGCATTTTGAAAATATATATCAATTCCAGTGTATATAGCATAATAAGCCTATCCAACGAATCCTTAAATCAGGACCCTTATATAACCCTCATCATTGTGGTTTATTTCCATTATCAACATGAATATTTTAAGAATTTAAGGAAGGAATCACCCATGGGGGTGGATCACATCTAGTCGATCAACTAATGATGTTGATTCTCTATTACTGATGACCATATTAAAAATGGAATGATAATTAATTTAGTTAAATAGAATTTAAGGATGTGACATTTGAGGAGTCTGGTGAGAGGAAAATTAGTTCTTGATAATATACTATAATATTTGGGAAAAAATAACTACCACACATCCCTAAGGTATTTATATGACTAATCCTTTGTTTTCAAGGATTGATTTAATCTTGAATGGATGAAATTGGTAAAAAATAAAAAATATATGGAAATAAAGCATGTGATATCTCAGAAAAATATCATAGAATATGGTGAGAAAAATGAGATAAAGAAGGATGAATATCAAATTTATTACGAAGAGGGATCCAATTAGACACATGGTGGCTCGATCAGATACCAGATGGAGAAGATCCATTTGAACCTAACCTTTGTGTTGGAGATATCTCAAATGGGAGGAGAGGTGTTGCCCTATAAGGGATAAAAATAAAGGGATGTGAGTTAAATATAATGAGGGTAAATCTATAATACTACCAAAAACAAAAAGGGTTCATGGTTTTCTTTTATGGTTGGGGAAACATACCCCAACAATACACCAACTACTGTCAAAGGTTTGTGGCCCAGCATGGTTGGGGAGCAAGGTTTTTCTAACCATGCTCCACCCATGTCTTCCCCCTCTTATAAGGGAGAACACCATGTATAATCTAAAGTGTATTTATAGAAACCCATTTACATCCAATATGATTTAATTTATGGATCCCAGTAACACCCTGCACAGTTTTTCAAACTGTGTGGATTAGATAACACAGTTTTTACTAACTAGGTAGTCTAGTTCTTTCCTCCAAAATTTGGGACTTTGAGCTCCAAACAAGGCCCAAAGACCCAAATAACCTTTTTTACTTACTTAACCATTTTGATAAGGGTAAAAGTGGTTTAAATTGAATATTAATTTGATTATACCTCTTACAAAAATCTAATTCATTAAAAATTTCTTTTTATGATTTTTCAGAAATTACTACATTTTTCATCTTAGGGAAATATTTATATTCTTAACTCTAAATATTTTATATTTAAAAAAATATTTGTGAATCGTCCTTATTTTCACTCTCCTATTCTTTTATATTAATAATTTATTATTGAAATGTAACATATTTATACATTAAAAACACTTAAATATATTAATAAATCAATACATTCCATTTTCATGAAAATAAATCCTTTATATAAATGATCTTAATTTATCAAATTTTGTTTCAACATCTTAATCATAATCTAAATTTCAATATTCATTCATGATTTTTCATTAAGAATCTTGTTGTTTTAATTATTTATACAATATTTAATTTTTATCTTTTCTAATCTTATTTCACATTCCTCAAATCCTCACTTAATAAGAGATTGAGATTATTTTAGAATATTTTAGGGAAATTTATTATGATCATAGCCTTCATATGTGGATATATTAAATTCAAAATCATCATAACTTCAAATTAAAAATATATGTATTCTAGTATACCTAGTAAAAAGGTATGTATCTTCTAATGTTAAGATCTTTATTCTTATGTTTATAGTTTTTCTTAGAGTTTCTATTGATCTTTGTCTATGTAATACCTACATGAAAATTTTACTTATTAAATGTTTATTTTACTATGTAGATATGTCATTGGTAAAATCCATCAACATGATTACTGTAAAAGAATCCTTCAATCTATCAAATGTTCTTTATGCCATAAATTCAGCATCATAGTACATTTAAACTTGTAACATTATTGTTTCTATATTCATTCGATAAACAGACCTCATTATTAAACCACAGTCTTCCTTCATGTGTGTTGGGGGGTTTTTCTCTCCTCATTTGGACTGCCTCAAACCATGTTCTTTCTGTGGAATAGTTTCTCTGATTCTATATAGTAACTTGTCTTTATACTTATTCATTATTATTGGCTACATTAATGAAATTTAACTCATTTTTGGAAAAGATTGTGATCAGTTATATTTTTCAATCCATTATAGTTTTCCCTAACTACTTGTCTTTTGGAGGTTCATTTTCTATTTTCCAATCACTATTGTCAAAGGAAAAAAGGATTCCTCTACTCTTAAGCTGGGTGTCTCTATTGAGGGAATATAATTATTTAATTCAAATATCTTTTTGTCAATCCATTTTTTTTGTTCAATGAAAAAAAAAATTAGTATGGGAATCTAATTTTTGGAAAAGATACATGCTTTTCAAGTGGTTTTCATCAAAAATGGATTTACTCACACAAAGGGTTTGTATAAATAATTTAAATTATGGTTTTAGTTCTTAGATTAGGTCCTAAAGACCAAAAGAGGAAAGAAATTTATGTAAAAAAATTTATTAAATTTGAGCTTGGTTTTGAAATATATTTTCACAAACATAGTACATTGGGTAATATTTTATTGTTTAGGTATAGGCTTTAAACTATAAATGTGTGTAATTCCAATAGAGTTTTATTTTCACTTTAGTGTGTGTAATTCTACTAGAGGTTAAATTGGTTAAATGCACCTTAACCCTTTATTGAGGATTTTTTTTATCACACATTCCCATGGGTTAGATAAAAAATGGTGTGATTTTTTGTTTCTGTTTGGTTTATCACATGATGGTATTATCATTTTTATTTTATCAAACTCATATAATTCTGTATATCTATTGTTGGTTTGATTATTATATTATAATATATTGAATAGACTGGACATATTCCAAGATATAGTGAGTATAGTATGTTTTTTTTAAAATCCCAACATGATTTAAAAATGATCTTGTTTTATGAAAATGGTTTCTAAAATAGATTGGTTTTATATCCATTGATAATGTATTTTTGATATCATAACTCATATATATTCTTTGGTGGTATCATATTTTTCTTTGTTCTCACACCATACTACTTCCATTGGTAAGTTGTATATATTTTTTTGAAATTTCTCATAACCTTTATGTCAGATTTGTTTTAATATTCATTTTTGGTTCTATTTTTCATTGGGTGAGTATGTCTAGCAATGAAATTGGGAGTATAATTGGAATGCTGATGTTAGGGATTTGTTGGTACTTTTAGCATAAACCCTATCCACCGGGTAGTTACATGATGTGTAATGAGATTACATGGTGTGTAATTGCTACTATAAAGATACCATAAATTTAATACACATAGTCAGAATTGTACACATCATGTGGGGGTTGTACATTTTATAATGTGAAAGAACTATTTTTTAATTAAAATTTGGATGCATTTTTTAATTTAACTCAAAATCAAATAATCTCTTAATCTATAAAGTATTACATGTAATTTAATTATATTATTTTCTACTTTTGAGGGTCTCTAAGAGTGTTTAATGATTCATTTTCATTTACTTCCTTCTCATATCTTCTATAGCTCATACCCTTAGTGATTTTGGAGTACTCGTTTCTCTCTTGATCACTCTTTTGTAGGGTTGATCAAAAAGTCTTGGTATTTCATATCTTTAATGATGATTCTTTTATGTTTCTTTATCGTCTTTTTTTACACCAAATTCAGTATATATTTGTAATAAAATCATGATTGTTATCAATCCATATCAGTTTATTATTTTTCCTTATCTTCAGAAATAAAAATCATGTGGTTTCTAATCCCCGTTTTCAAAGGAGATTTTGTTTTATAAGTCCTTGAGTTAGGTGGATTTATCCAAGAGTTAAAATTTCATGAATTACCTATTGTTAAAATTGATTAATAGTGATTTTAAAGATAATTTCACATGTTGGAATTAAAACATGAATGGTTTCCTATTATAAAAGGGTTTTTCTAGGAATATAAACATTCCTTGATTAGGAATAAAATGGATTTTCTAACACATAATCATATTGTTTTTCCTTCGAATTGGTTTCATAAAAATGTGATCATTGTTTTTAAAACATTAATTAAGAAATATTTAATCATGGTAACCTTGGGTGCATTGAGAAAGACACACAGGAAGCCTCAATTTGTGTGACACCACATGGAGGTAACCACTTGTATATCGATGGATTGTGGTAAGGATCGATATTAGTTGGATCCAAACTGATGACTTTTTTTATGATTTTGTGTGTCAGGTACATATTTTTCCATAGACTAGATCCTGACTTGAGGTTTCATTGGTTTGTCAGGTTGTTTATTTCAGAATATATTATTTCGTGGATGTTGGATTACATGTATGTTAGTATTTTAGAATGTTTACCTAGTTAATTTTATGAATGGAATGATTCTGGCTTGGAAAAACATGATATTAATTTTTTGTAAAACCCCAAGTGTTTTTTAGATATGCTTTTAAAAAAATTATTTATTAAACATCTTGAAAAACTGTTTTATTTTAAAAATAGTACATGTGAATTCATGGTGTTACAACTTTTATAGATTCATTTGTGCCTTATTAAGGTGATTTTTGTCTCAAACCTTACTGTTGCCTTTGGGTGGCTATAGACCTTGTTTTTTACGATAGAGGAAAAAAGAAGGGAATTTTATGACTTGCAAGCTTCTCTTTAAATTATTATTTTGGTTTGTATGTGACAGTTGATCATATGAAAACATATTATTCTATACATGTCTCTCTTCTTGGTTTAGCTTTTTTTTAGTTTTATTTATCTTTTCCAATAATTTAAAATCTTTTTGTTTTACTTGATTTAATTATGATAAAGGAATTTTTTCAATCTTTTTAATGTATAACTCGTAATGGGATATCTTTGGTGACTGGTCTAGTTGACTTGGGTTGTTTTATTTCAAATATGGGGATTTATTCAGCCTAAAGTGTATCAAAACTACCCAAGCCCGTATAGTGGCTTGGGAATAATAGAGTAGGATTGTTGTAATTTTCATAGTATGTGTGGAAAAGGGGCTTGGTCATCTCACTCCCATGACTGAATTTGGGTTTTCATGGGTGGTCGTAAAATCATTACTATGTGAAAGACCCAATATTTATGTTCATTTAAATAATTTTTTGTAAAATATATTTAAATTGAATTATATTATAATTTCGGGGACTTGGTGTGTGTAGGGTTGTTTGAATAAGCTAAGTGGGTAGTTTATTTAGATGGACATGTTCCATTCAAAATGTGTTTCTTTTTTTGTTAGAATTTATTATTGGTTCAAATTATTATTATTTTGAAGAATAATTTTTCATTATAGAAGATGGTTCAAAGGATTTGCAGTTTTTTCAAGATTTATTAGATATTATCTTTTGTTTAATAGACAAAAACTCATTGAATATCTCTTCAAAATACTAGAGGAGAAGCAGAAAGGTATGTTTTTTGGGTGGATCCTCCAGTAGACCCTTCTTTAGTTGAAGAAATTTTCCAAACCATTCCAACTATGGGGTCAGTGGGTGCTATGAACCTATGATGAGTAGTGTAAATCGCACAAATTTTACCAAGAAGAGTCCACCTATCTTCTGTGGTAAAAAAAACTAACCCAATAATCATTTGAGTGGATTGGATGTATTGAGGGGATATTCAAGTTTTTGAATACTCTTGAAGATTCTCATGTGGTTTTTGCCACGTATAAGCTCTAGGGGCCTGGAATAAGATGGTGGGATTTTATAGAATAAGATATGATTCATGAGAGTATTACCTGGGTTTTGTTTAGAAAAATATTTAAATATTAGTTTTATCTAGAGTCATTACATGTGAAAATGACCTTGGAGTTTCTATCCATGGATCAAGGGTAGCATATCGTTCTGGAGAATTATATCTGTTTTGATGTGGGGTTGAATCTGAAACCAAAACACGCAACAAATTATTAGAGAAAGGATAAGAGTTTCAATATGGGGATGGGGACAATACTTGAATGATTTTAGATCTTTGGTTCCTTCTGATATATGTGGGGGTTGTGGATAAAGTAGCTTTAGCTAATGAAAACATATCTGGAAGGAACAGTTTGGGAACATATTCAATTAGTATAGCAGTAAGACATGGTGCTTATTATTATCATTAAAGGAAGAGACAGAATGGTCAAATTTCTATAGGACATTTTTGAAGGGATTATTTAGGCTAAAATAGGATATCTGTAATTGGTGAGGGAGGAGTGGTCATACAAGGACTCATTACCTGGAGGCACTAAGGGCTTTTCATTTTAATGGGATGTCTAGACCTCTGGAATGTTTCTAAGACAGTATTTTCCAAGGTAGTAAGGTGGGATCCACTTTCCCCAAGTGATTTTAGGTTCCCATTGAGGCTCCCATGGGTGGTGGGACTCATTATGAGGTCAAAGAGCATATCTTGGTTTCTATGATTGGATATATTTATTAATTAGAGTGTGCACTAATGGAATCTATATTATGTATTGATATTTTTATAGGTATGTTGTTTATTTCATCTTCTATGTTGTTAGCTTTGTTTAATATTGAAGAAACTCATTATTTGATATCATTAATGTTGTCTGATGTGGTGGGTTCGATTTTGGACCTTATTTCATTATTATCATTTATTTTCATGCCTTTGGTAATAGATCTAAAATAGTTTGGATGTGCCCCATGCATTGAGCGGTGGTAGTTTTCTTTGAGGAGGTTTGGGACTTCTTAGAAACTAATCTGGAAATCTTCAACATGATTATTGGAATATATTGGATGATTAGTGTAAAGGAAAAGATAAACTAGTATCATTGTCTATTATAGTTCTTATCTTCTGAAGGGGTGACTCATAATTTCTAGGGTGAGTGGGACTACACACCAGGATGTTTTTGGATTTTTGTTTCATATACTAGTCTAATATCTTTCTAGTTTTCGGAAATTTTTCTATATATAGTTGAACAATTCGTGGATGATCACCTACATAATATTTTGTCTGCATAAAAGGAGTTATTTATATAATATTTTTATGGCTTACTTCTATAGAGAGAGGTTGAATTTACTATTTATCCTCTCCCAGAAATGATTCCCAATTATGTTCCATCATTTATAATGAAACCTACTAATTTGGTTAACATAAGGTCAAATATAAGGACCTAGTGGTTAAAGGATTTGTTATTTCTAATATGGAACCACATGATTCTCTGCTTTTGTTTTCTATGTAATCAAATATAAGTCTCTGTATTTGTCTTTACTATAAAAAGTAAATCAGGTATCTAATAAGAGAATGTATCATTTAACCAGAACTGATGATCCCTTTGATAATCATAGAGGGGATTGTTGTTTTTCTAAGATTGATATATGTTTAGGGTACCATAATTTGAAATTCCAAGAGTAGGACACACCCAAGATGAAATTTTTGAGCCGTTATGGGAATTTTTCGATTCTGGTTATGATGTTCGGTCTCATTAACCCTCTGGCTGTTTGTATAGATTTGATGAACTGGATCTTTCATCTATTATTAGACTCTTTTTTTTCTATATCAAAGATGATGATCTTGGTGTAATATAAGTTACAGTAGGACCATGTGGACTATTTTTTTCTTTCATGGAACCTTGAAGAAACATCTTCTATATGATAAACATTATAAGTGTGAGTTTTGAATCTAATGGGTGATGTTTCTGGGGATGTTCTTATTAGTGAGGGGCATCTCAGTGGATCCAGAAAAATTTAGGGTAGATATGGCCTAAAAATAATTGAAAAACATGTTTCATATCTGAAGCTTCAGGGGTTTTTCTGGCCATTATAGGCAATTTAACATCTCCAAGTCATATCTATGATGATATTTTTGACCCATAATGGTGTAATGTTTAGGTGGGATGACAAATGACAGGGATATTTTGAGGACATTGTTGTGAGGTTGACTTTTGCGGTAGTGCTAATTCTCCTAGAACCAGAAATGGTTTATGATATTTTATTTGATACCTCGGGTATAATCTTTATGGTGTTCCCTGATAAAAAAGAAAAATAATATTTTTTTATGGATCAAGAAAGTTACACCCTATTGTTAAGAACTACACTAACCATGATCTTGAGTTGGTGGAATTTATGCACGCACTCTAGATGTGCCATCACTATCTTTTTGGGGAGATATTTATTGTGAATTCAAATCACAAAATAATTAGGTTTGTTTTCACTCAAGGGGATTTTAACTTGTGATAGGGACACTAGGTTGAGTATCTTCATTAATTTTATTTTGATATCGTATATATGCCTATGAAAGAAAACATGATTGGTGATGTGCTGATTTGAATATTTTCAATTCATACAATTAGGGAATACATTAAAGAGAGGTATCACATTAGTTTGTTATAAAATGTGATATTGGGATGAATTAGGTTGTTGGGAAGGTTTTCTTGTCTTAAATTATGGATTCATTATTTTCTAATGATCGAGTTTAGCTAGATAATATTAAAGAAACCTACATAAGACACATTGGATAAGTCCTAAATAGTGGGGATACCTCAGGGGAGGGGTCTCGATCTCGCAGTTGAGCTTTGTGCATTCATAAAAATATAGTTTTTTTCTTTTCCTTTTATATAGGTGTTTTTTAGAGTAAACATTGTTCATGTTTATTTTTGCACCCTAGGGCTATAAATATGTGCATGATTTGAGACATTATTATTGGTGGATGGGGATGAGTCTGTCAGTTATATATTTTGTCTTATAGTGTCTCACTTTTCTGAGAGTTAAGGTGGAACATGAGAGACCTATAAGATTGCTGTATAATTTACTCATTCCAATGTAGATGTGGGATCAAATTTCCATGGTTTTTTTCATTTTATTACCACATAATCATATTTGGGATAATTCAATTTGGGTGACTATTGACCGACTAACTAAATCAGCACATTTATTACCAATAAAGTAAATGTTTAAATTGGAAAATTTTTAAGGATTATATGTTCAGGAGATTGTGAGACCTCCTAGGGTTCCCTGTGAGTTTTTTTGGACAATGAATCTACTTTCATGCCTAGATTATTGATTTTTTTTCAAAATTAAATGGTTTCCTAGTTGAAATTGAACATGGATTATCAACTGTAGATAGATTGATAGACAGAGAGGGATATCTAGGTTCTTAAGGATATTCTCAATGCTTGTATACTTGATTTTATAGGATCTTGTGATTGGAATTTTTCCTTTGGATTAGTTTTACTTTAATAACACTTATGAAGATTCTATTAGCATGGTAACCTTTTAGGATTTGAATGGGCGGCCATGTCTATCTCCATTGTGTGGGGTAGATTTTCACAAACAGACCATGGTTGGAACGAGTCTCATTTAGGAGATGACAGAGATGGTTTAGTTGATATAAAGACATTTGATCATGATAGAGAGTCATCAAAAATCTTTTACAGACCATCTTCTTTGTTCTCTGGAGTTTTTTGGTGATCAGGTTTTCCAAAAGCATCAACCCTGTTAAGAAATATTATGTTGGTTAAACTTGGTAAGTTGGAACCTTGTTTTTAGAGTCCCTTTTAGATTGTTGAGTGACTTAAAATGGTGAACAATAATTTGTAAATTCCTCCTTGATTTACTTATATATATGATATTTTTCATGTTACCTAGTTGAGGAGATATACACCAGATCCTTCCAATTTGATTACGTGGGAGGATTTAAATACTGAATATTATACCACTTTTATTTGGCAGCAAGTTAAAATTATTGATTTCTTGTATAAGGTATTGGGTATTAAAATGATCCCCCTGGTCCTGATACTGGGTTACTGTGGATAGGATCTCTATAAGATGTTTCAGTGGTAGTCATTGATGAGGAAAAAGTGGCATTCTGTTTTTTTGAATCTATGATATTTATTACTACATGGGGATACAAATATTTGGGGGTGGGGATATTATAACTCCCAGTTAACTTTCTGTGTGGAATGTTCAAATCTTCTCTTTTGGTTTCCTTTTTCATTTGGTGACTATTTCTAACCAGAAAATTAAGAGGAAAATTGTGTTAGTTAAGTCAGTGATTTGTTGGAATTTTAACATAAACCTATAGTTTCGAATGTCTTTTGGGTAGTTAAACAATTTGTAATTGGATTACATAGCATGTAATTACCATAGGAAAGATCCCATGAACATAATAAGTATCTTTATAATTGTACACATCATGTAGGGGTTACACATTGGGTAATGAGAATATTTATTTTTTATTTTAAATTGTGATTTTCTTAGAGTAATATAAAATATATGAATTTCACGATGCGTAAAGTTTTAAATTCTATTTAATTCACTATGTTTCTACTTTTAGGAAATAAAAAGTTTGTTTAATGATTAATTGTATTTTTAAACCTCATTATCTTAGCCATATATATTACATTAGCTGATTTGGGGTGACTAATTTCCCACCAAATCACTCTTTTTCGTAGTTGATAAATAGGGGTAGTTGTTTTATCTCTTCATTTAAGTGTTTCTTTTAGTTTATTCCTCATTTATTATTCTGACACCATTTGTGGTAGATATTTTTAATCATATTTATTTTTATATCAATCCTTTTAATTCTATTTTTCTCTCTTATCTTATAAAAGAATAAAATGTGGCTGAAAGTCCCTATTTTAAAAGGTAGATAGGTTTTACACATCCTTGAGGTAGGTGGATTTATCCATGTGTTCTAATTTCATGAACTTCATGTTGTTTTTATTGATTAATTGTGTTTTGAAATTAAATTTCACATGTTGAAATTTAAAAACAAAACAGTTATTATTTTAAAGTGGGTTTTCTCTAAAAATATAAGTTCATTGTTTTTAAAGAAAATAGATTTTTTAAACACTGAAGCATATTATCATATATTTTAATTGGTTTTATAATTTTATGAGAATGTTTTTTAAAACAAAAATTGAAAAAAAAATCACATTGGGATCCTTGTGTGTGTCAAAGAAGAGACATGGGTATCCTTAGGGAGTGTAAACCCACTAGGATGTGACCTCTAGTATATCGATGGACTGTGGTAAGAATTGATATTACTTGGATCTAAGACGATGCCTCTTTTAGGATTTTTATTGCCTAGAAAATATTTTCCCATGGTCTAGAGCATGACTGGAAGGCTCATTTTTTGTTTATAGTTGTTTATTTTGGGATATATTATTTCAAGTATGTTGGATAAGATGTATTCTTTTATTTTAGAATTTCTTCCAAAAAAATATGACTGGAATTTTTTTTCATTGGAAAACATGATATGAAATTTTTGGAAAACAAAAATATTTTTTGATAAATGTTTTCAAAATATTTCTTTTATAAAAATTATTGTGAAGTTATTTTGTTTTAATGATATAAAATTGTAAATTATATATATTACAACTTGTATATATTTATTGGGGGTTTCCTACAAAGATTTGTTTCTCAAACCATAATTCTTCTTTTGGGAGGATACAAGCCTTATTTTAAAAGAAAAATAAAAAGAAAAGAGAATTATATATCATGTAGTCTTCTATTTACATCATGGTTTTGGTTTAGATGTGACGATTGGTGACATTAAGACTTGTTAGTCTAGACATTTCACTCTTCTTAGTTTAGCATGTTTCACTTAGTTGTATCTTTCTTTCAATATTTTTTTAATCAAGTTATAGGTCTTTTTTTCATTATATTCAAAACTTTTTTTTATCTTTATTATACCTCATCATTAATAGTATATCTTGGGTGACATGACTGGTTGACTAGGGTTGGTCTATTTTAGTTTTCCATGACTTTGGTAATGGGAAGCTCAATTTTGAGTACATTGTTTTCTTTTATGGTTCATCAGCTTCATATAGAGATGGTTTTATGGTGAAGGATAGTCAAAAAAAGAAGTGACTTCTTTCTTTTGGTTTTATTTTCTGGTTTACCCAAAATTGGATTGCCTTTGTATGTCTCATTGATATATTCACATTTCATTTTTATATCACTTTTTTATTTCCCCTGTTCAGGTTTTACATTAGACATGTTGTTTTGTTTACTTCCCCATGTGGAAACCCACCTTGGGTGACTTCTCTGGTTGACATGGGTGGGTTCATTACAAATTATTAACAAAGTAAACACCTAGACCAACGTTTTGTAAAATTATCTTGGTTTGGATCGATTTCTTTGGTATACTAGAGTTTGGAATGTATGAATTTGGATAGGAAGTGTGGGAAGGTGCCTAGATAGCTATCTTTTGATCCTAAATCCATGTCACCATGGGTGTTCAGGGATTTTTCCCAAGCTTAAGACTTAGTGGATGATGTTATTTGAATAAACAAGATATGTTTTTATTTAAATATATGTGTTCCTTCATTAATTTGTTGTTTGTTATTCATATAATTTTAGTTACTTTAAATTCATGTCGTTCTAAATAATTGTCATGTATTTTTGGAAGTTGGTCTTAAGATTATTGAATCTATAGTAAAAATGATTATTCATTGTCTTCTGTTTAATTTAATATGCATCTTAAAATATTCTTTCATAATCTTGGAGAGGAACCCATGAGACAGGTTCCACTGGAATATCCTCTTGTGAGGACTTCTTTAGTGGAAGGTATAATATTCCCTAATCAAACTCTTGGTCAAGTGGTATCAAAACCCTAAGATGATTAGTGGACCATAGCTCAAAATATACTATGTAGAACCCCCCAATTATTCATTTTGAAAAAGAAACCAATGAATCTGAAAAGTTTCTTTAGTGGGTTGAAAGGATTTTAAATTCATTAAAAACTCATAAATATTTTAATGTGGGTTTTGTCACATACATGCTCAAGGAATGGTGAAGAAGGTGGTACCTCACTATTGCCTATGCTAAGGTTTATTAGGATCCAACCTAGACTTATTTAAATAAAATATTCAACCTTATGTTTTATCCTAATACATTATGTGTAGAAAATACTAGGGACTTTCTTACCTTAGAGAAATAGGGAATACCATTCTACAGTATTCAACCATCTTTTTTGAGTTAGTTTATTTGGATCTGAAGCTAGTGTCCAATGATTACTTAAAGGCCTGGAGGTTTGAGGTGGGACTAGGGTTTATATTTATTCAATGGTGATTCTCATGTGCCTTCCTACATTTATGGAGGTAGCCAATAAGGTGTCTTTGGAAGAAGTAGACATAGGTGGGAAAATAGTTTCGGGTGGGTCTTCGGTTAGTTTTTCTATTTGTTATGGTTTATCTACAACCCATAAAAGGATGCACAATGGTGGTCAGTTTTATTTATGAAAAGTATCAAGATCATCTTTAGGATAAAATAGGGTTTTCTACAATCAATTCATATTATCTAGTCATTTTATTCCTAACTATATGGAGGCTCCAGAGATTTTTTTTATTGGGGCCAATAAGGAAATCTAAGACATTTTTTTGAAAGGATATTCCAGGCAGTAATTTTATATCCCCTCTCACTAAGGATTCATAGGTTCATACTGATTCTTCTCTAAGGGTGGGGGTTCTTATCCTTAGAGAAATGGGGTGTTCTCTTTTTATGAAATCTTATAGAGAAGCTAAGACTAGTTGACTTTATGTGGCGCAATATGCACCATAGTAATCTAAAGTATTAATATCTACAATTATATGTACGATGGTCATTTCATCTTCTATGTTTTTTGATTTATTTGATATAGGTTCTAATCATCCATTAATATTTTCAATGTTAGTTTATCTATTGGGGTTTCATTGGGTTCTTATTTCAACCTTAATGAATCATTCTGCACCTTAGGGAAAGAGGTCTGAACAATGTTTCAAGTGTCCCACATACTGGGTAATGATTAGTAATTTTGATATTTTGTAGGTTTTATGAGTTATTGACCATTACTTATTATAAATTATATTGTGAATGTAATATATGATCATTATTAAGGAACAGATATATTTTTATCTTCATCCGGTTCAATTTTTATCTTCGGATGGGGTCACTCGTGTTTTTCATGGTGAGTGGGACTCTAGATATGGAATGGTTAGTCATGTTTTTCCTTATGTAGGGTAAATATAATGTTATTTGAAAGAGTTTTTTCTATATTCCTTTTACTCTTTTTTGGGTATACTTATTCTTGATGTGGTGCCTATTTTCCTTGAGATGTTTCTAGATGATTTTTCTTGTTTACCATCACATAGAGTGGTCAATTATACCATTTACATTCTCCATTGTATGAATCCTATATCTATTTCATCTTATAAAATGGCTCTAGATGAGTTGATAGAACATAAATTACAAATTTTCGATTTTCAGGCTAATGGATTTATTTGAATTAGTGCTTCACCATGGGAATCATCTCACCTCTTTTCTAAGATTGTAGAGTTAGGCCTTTCCATTTACATATATTATCAGAAATAAAATAAACTTCAATCAAGAACAATTATCCCTTTCCCAGGATTGGTGATCTCATTTATTGGGTTAGAAGGGATCATTGGTTTTCAAATATCGACATTTCTAGGGTACTTCTAGTTGATAGTCTTTTATAATAATATAACAAATATAGATTTTTGGAGTTGGTATGGGGATTTCATGTTTCTTGTTGTACAATTTGTTCTCAAAAAAACTCATGTGGTATTTATGGATTGATAAAACGTATCATTCATTTGTTCTTGGACTCTTTTTTATTTTTTTAGGATATTCTGTTATACTCTATGTTTGTGAAAGAGCACATAGATCATTCAGATATTATTTTTAGAACCTAGATGAAAAATTTTCTATATATAAATCATTCCAAATGTGATTTTTGGATTCATGAAGTGAACTTTCTATGGAATTTCATATTTGATAAGGGTTTCTTAGTGGATACTGAAAATATATTTTTAGTTATCTCTTATCAGTAGCATAGAAATGTGTTTTATATCTAGATATTATTGGAATTCTAAGGTTACTATAGATTTTTTATTCAGGATTTCTCCAAAATAACATATACAATGATAGATCTAACCTATATGGGTGTATATATTTAGTGGAATAAAAAATCTCAGATCTCTTTTGATTCAAAAAAAATGTAAGGTTTCCTTCAGAAACATTTTTTAATATTTTAGATCCATTTCGAGTTATGAAATTTTCTAGGATGCTTATGGTATGGGATTGAGATGTGTCTTTATGCAATGGAAATCGGTAGTGTCTTATAGATCATTCCAATTACTCTCTCCTAAAAGGAATATACCTATACATGATCTTTTGTTGGAATCATTTATTCATGCACTCAAAACTCAACATAAAAATCTCTCTAGTAAGAAGCTTATAATATATTCTGATCATAAGTTCCTAAATATATTTTTACATAGATGGATCTACACTTGTGTTAGATTTATTGGGATTATTATATTCATATCTTTTATTTTTTGAAAATTCCTATACTCTTGGAAAAAACAAATTTCATAACTATTTCCTTCAGTAGAATATTTTTGACACAATCCATGAAGGAATAAGCTAAATAGTGTTCTCTAATGAGTTTGTTTGCTGAGAAAATTCTACGAGTAAAATAGGTTTGTTGATAGGTGTTTATGGATTCGATAAAAGTGGGCTCATCATTTGATGTGATATTTCAGATCTACGAGGTGATAGAAACCAAGATCTAATGATTTAGTGAAATATTTTGTTATAGGGAGACGAAGGGTGAGTGGTCATGATCTCCAAATAGAGTATTATGCTTTTATAGTAGGTTGTTCATTCTGATTTCTCTAAGGTAGTAGTTAATGGATAGTGGAACTAGTATTGAGGGTTTTTTTCCATAGGATTACCAAAATGAATCCTAACATTAGATGTTGATATTAGTGTCTCAGGATGAGGTGTACTTTTTAATATTTCATATCATGGTGTCTCACTTTTCAAAAAATTAAGAGGGAACACCAGCGACTACTGGGTTTATTGAAACCTTTTCACATTCTGTTATGGAAGTACAATTACATTTTTATATAAATAATAAATATTTTCCACATAATCCTTGTAAGAGGGTTGCAAATTAGGTGGTCATTTATTAACTTAATAAATCAGATCATTTCTTACCCATCATAGATATAGATGAAGTGAAAAGTCTTAGAACTGTGTATGTCTAAGAGATTGTGGGACTTCAAAGGGTTCCCTCTATGATTTCTTTTATAAGGATTTGAGATTCAAATCTAGATTTTTTGAATGGTTGTAAATACTCAAAGGGTTCATAGTTGAAAATGGGAACATCATATCATCTACATACATATGGACAGACAGAGAGACATATCTCTATTCTTAATTATATGCTCTGGGGTTGCGTGCATGATTTTGGTGGATCTTAGGGAAATCATTTCCCTCTAGATGATTTTTCCTATAAAAATAATTATTAATATTTAGTGAAGATTACTCCTTTTGATTCATTATATGGGAATACATGTAGATCTCCCTTGTGTTAGTTAGAGTGGGAAAAGTGTTCCATGGTAGGATTAAGTCTTGTTCCGAAAGTGATCAAAATGGTGAAATTGATTTAAAAGAGGATGATCATGATAGAGAGTCATTAGAAATACTATTTGAATCATTATCATCGACTGTATATGTTTTGGGATGGTGATTGGAATCTTATCAGAGTTCCACCTCACTTGGGAACCAGTCTGTTTGGTAGACAACGTATGTTTTCACTATGGTTTCTTGGGTCCTTTGAGGTTTTGGAGTGTCCGGAAAATATATAATATCAGTTTGACTTACCAACTCATTTCAATTTGATTCATAATATATTTCATGTTTCCCATCTAAGGAAGTATCGACCAGATCCTTTCCAGTTGATAGAATATCAGCATCTTGATCATGACCATGAAAACACATTAGTTAATTAATAAGTTTATATTATGGATCACATAAAAATTTTATTATATAGTAAAATAATAAAATTAGTATTTTTATTATGGAAGTGCATATGGGGTATCCATGATATATAAGATCAAATATTATTGATATGGTATAAGTGACCTTATATTTTTGCGATCCCTTGACCATGATGAGTTTTAGAGGAGATAACTCTTATATAGTGCATAGAATTGTAGTATTACAAGTAAAAAATGTATGTCTTTTTAATGTTAAGAGATTGTGTCTTTGGTTAAGAATTTTTCTTGGACTTTCTTTAAAACTTATAGTTGGTAAGATCAACAAGACCATTTTATGTCATATATTTAGAGACTAAGATGTAAATATTTAATTGGGAACAAGACAATAAATGGTTTATGGAAAAAGAATATTACAAGACCTAAAATCAACTTTTATACCATATCTTCTTTTTATTCCATAATACGATACCTTATTCAATAAAATTATAGATCGTGGGAAATTTAACATGAGTTGATGTATATTTCAGCGTATATGTGTTATGGGATACTGATTCCATAAACAATATGTTTACACCAAAAAACATTTCCCTTAGTTTATTTTAATTTGTTTCATTCCTAACTCATTACTAATATTATGTGATGGAAAAAATCTAAAACCCTAGGCTTATTTCAGGTTCCTTGTGGTGATTTCTATTCTTTCATACCTCCTCATTCAATGTTTGTTCCCTAGCACATTTTCACCACTTCTATCTGGTAATCTTTATTTTCAATTCTTCATTCTTATTGGTTATAATAGTGGTTCTAGCTATGTTTTTGGAACATATTGTGATTACATTGTGTTTTTAATATATCATTTGTAGTTTAATCTCAATAACTATCTTTCATATGCTAGTTGACTTGTTTCCAATCTCAATTGTCAAAACCGACTATATTTCCTCCTTTATTGGGGAAAATGACTCTATAAAAGAATTTTAGTTCTTTAATTATTATATGTTCTTATAAATTAATTTTTTTTTGTTAAATGAAAATGGATGATTTGATATTTAAATGAACCTTTAGAAGATATTCATGTTTTTAAATGGTTTTTCAATAAAAAATATTTTTTCACATAAATTATTTCATTAATTACTTTAAATGGTTGTTTAGGTTTTTGAAATGTGTCTTGAAACGTAAAAGTGGAATGGTTTTCATGTAAAAGTCATTAATTAAATTTGATAATGGTTTTGAAATGTATTTTGACAAAATATCACATTTAGTAACCATTGGTGTGTTGGGAATGGACTTTTCAATATTTGTTTGTGAAATGCCACAAGTGGTTTATTATCAATTAATTGTGATAAAGGAAACTAGGTTTTATATTAGTTAGATCAACCTTGTCCATGGATTAAGTTTTTTATTTATTTAATAGAACATATACTTATAGGTTAGAGAAAAAAATAGGGTGCTTTTTCATTTTTGTTTGGTTTAGCACATGATTGTATTTTTATGGTTATTTTCTCACACTACTAACTTATGGTGTATCCATGATTGGTTATATTATTATTTCATAATTTATTCATTATTCTTAACAAATTCATAAATTTGGTTAATATGGTATCTTTTTATGTAAACTAATGTATTATTCTAAAAACTGGTTTTTTATGAGAAAATTAGAAATTGGATTTTTTTTAAAGCTGAAGCAAATGAATTCCTGTTATCAGGACGAGTATATATTATTTAGTGGTATCCTACCAAGAATTGTTCTCACACCCAACATTTTTCTTAGTTTATTTTTAGATATTGTTTCTAGGAAATATGTTAAGATAATGACATTATGTAGAATCTCATTTTATCTTTTTGATCATCACCTTCATAGAAACACGGTTTGGTGGTGAGGGATGGCCACAAAGAGATATATCTAGTCTCATATTGGTTTTATTTTTGTGTTTATCACGTTTGGATTGGATTTTTATACCTCTTTGATTTTTTTTATTTCTTCCTATATGTACCTTATTTTTTCCATTTATAGGTTTTACAAGAAACTTGTTTCTTCTGTTTTTTGTACATCCACATGTGGAAACCCACTTTGGATGTTGACCTTGGTTTATTCATTTCAAGCTTCAAAATATTCAAAGAAAACCATAGAAAAAACTCTAAAACAATTTTTTATGACTTAATAAAAAGTTAAGTTTTCATTGGATCTTAAATGATTCACTAAGAGTTTTTGGATTAGTAAATCATATTGTTTTTTTCAACTCATCAACCTTCTTCCCTGGTTATGATGATTTTCATTCAGGTTGTTTTAAAGTTTTCCTTCTTCAAAACTAAATTTAAATAATTTATCTAACTTAATACAAAAACCATTAAACTAATAATAGATAAAATACTTATATATATAATTTTATCCATTAAAAATGAATTATTAATATTTTTAATGATTGAAAAAATTAATGATCATGTTATCCACCAAAACCATCATGAATACCGTGAAGATATATTATCACTGAACTCATTTTTTCATCAATTTTATTATGATTAAGGAATTAGGATCTCATATAAAATATTGAATTTAATTTTTGGATAAATATAATTTACTTTTGGCACATCAATATTAATGTTTAACTTGTTTTACATGAGTACCAACTCCATTTTACTTTCTCAAATGAAAATGTTTTTAAAATAATAGTAAGAAAACTCTAGCCCCGATAACCCCACATCTTATTCAACAATCCATTCAAAAATATTAATGAAATAAATTATCTATAAAAATTTAACTAAAAGAATACTTGCATGACATTATTTCTCAAACTATATTAGTTTCATGATCTTATATCATAAAAGCCATGTTATTAAAGTTTAGTAATCAAATTTATGAAGATCCTATACAAAGACTTCTTCTCATTAGTCTATTCTTATATTTTCACAATGTTCATCAAAAAAACAATATAATATACTATATAATAATATTAATTATTCCTATATTTGAATTTTTTAAGTTTATTTACAAAATTTATCTTACATATTCACTATATAATAATATTTTTTATATTTTTAACTCTAAAATAATTCTATAAATTTTATTTAACAATAAAATGTTAAATATACATTTAGCATTATGAATGGAATATTCACATGAAACACACAAATCTGAGTCATTAAAAAATAAAAAAAATATTAATTTTAAAAAAATGATTCTGTATGTCTAAAAAATTCATTTTATGTCTCAACCAGCTTAAAATAATTTAAAATCACTCCTTGAAATTTGAAAACAATATCCAGTAAGAATAAATCATTTAAGGGATTTTCACCATTTTCATCTTCATGAATACCATGATAATCACTATCAAATGGATTAAAAAACCATGAATTCCACTATTAAATCAAGGCCCTAATTGATAAACGAATACTTAGTGAAGATAATATCTTTCTACCTCTTCTTGGAATAAATATCATTCCATTTCTTCACCATTATGAAAAAAAGTATTGACATTTTTCTCAAAAATAAATAATTTTCTTCTTATTGAACATTACTAAATACACTAAACAATTATGTGATTTTTCTTCACCATAGTATATATATATTTTTATAAATCTATGGTCAACACTATATATATTTTCTTTAATCATTTACAAGTTATCTTATTCAGTCCTACACCATAGTCTTTCTTAGTGAACACCATAGAGTTGTTCCCCACATTCGCCAAGAAATCATACATCTATGTGCTCTATTTAAATCTTCTTCATTATCAAGCATTACACTAAATGAATATCAATTGGACTCAAAATAATTCTTCCTCACATTGATGATTGTTGATCGTATATTAAATTTCATTGATATTAGATTCTAACATAAATATTGAAAAAAACAAACACGAACTCAAACTTTAAAATACATAGATTCAACAATATGGATTTTTATTTATTTATGGAATATATATTTTTTATTTTTTATTATAAATTATTCATAATTTTTTATTTATTAAATGATCTTAAATGTTTATCATATTTCATAATTATTGAAATTTTCATTTAATTAGTAATATTTTAATTTATTTAATCCATGAATTTAAAATATTTATATTATAAATAGTTATTATCATTAATTTAATAATTCAAAGTAATTTTAATGAATTTTAGTCGTCATTTTTAAGGAGTAAAATTATAGTTAGAGTACCTTATATAGGTATATTAATCTATTACCAAGATTCTATTATAGTATATAAGCTCAATAGTAAATTTTGGTTATAATTTATACATATCTAGCATTAATATTGTATTAGAATTATGGTTCCTCTTGAGTTATTTTATATGGATAGTTAGACTTTGTGTCAAATTTCACCTTAGCCCAAGGGATTAGGATCTGTATAAAAAACTGAGTGTTGGTTATCCAATTTTACCATACATTATATTTTATGGATCTTGGTTTCCTATACTTATAATCCTTAATAATGAATTTGTTATTATAACTTCTTCATGGGATTTATTCATATATATTTTGAAGTTTACATAAGAAAAATTTAATTTATAATCAATTTTTCAATATGTGACTTGTGAAAAATGTAGTGATTCTTGGAATATTGTTGTGGATTTTATTATTTACAAGAAACAAATAAAAAAAATTGATTAATATTACTCTTTCTGTGAGAATATCTTGGTTGGATAGAATTAAAGTAATAACATTTAATTGGGATTAGTATTTCACTAATCTTATAGAAAACTAAAAGTAGGTATAGGTTGATGTATATAAATTTTTTACAACATCATAGAATAAGTTTTGAGTTGATTGAGGAAAGTGGAAGATTTTCTAAGGATTACCCAAGTTGAATTGAGTCAAGTATGTCATTTACTTTATAGATTAAATCCATTAACATGGTAAATACATTATTAGTTACATCACATCATTGATTTTCTTGGATGATTATTTCAATTGGTTGATTCTCTTATTCCCTTGGTCAATCTGCATCGTTAGTAAGGTGTTATATAGAATCAATCAAGAAAATGACGTTAAATGTTCGATCCCCACGGGTGCTTGTCTTCCTCATAGTCGGTCACATATTTAGATATATTTTTATATAGTTTTTATTGAAAATATGAGTTTCCAAAAACATATATTATAAATAAATTGAATTACATGATTCTTGTAGTGTTATTTATAGGTTTAATTATTAATATTTATCAAATGTATTATGATCCAAGATGTTAAGAAACAAATAATCAAACTACATGTGATTCTTTTAGATTAAAGGAGTTTCTTCCAAAATTTGATTCATGATATGAAGACTCCAAAATCATATATAAATTACCCTCTACATGTTTTATTTGTCATGTTCTTTTAAAAGTGAGGGAAAATTTTTAGAAGAAAAAATGTGAGGGCTAATTCGTTGTTAATTATAGTTTTCTACATTTCATTGAGAATGAAAAAGGCATGAACATAATGCTTATTCATATTTTATGTATTTAATTTATATTTTTTGGTGATTGTAATCTAGAGGTCATGCAAAATACTTTGAAGAGATAATAATATTTCTTTTAAAAATCATATCCTATTGAGTGTAAGTATATAACTTATATCTTAATCCTTTTAAATATTTGTGCATAAGTATTAAAAATTATATCAATGGAACAAATAGAAATATTATGAGTTTTCTAAGACATATAAAAATGTTGAGATGACATCCTCACCACAATATGTAGGTCCCCAGGGAAAATATGCATGATTACATGCAAGTGGATATTTCAAATAACTTTGAAAAGTTGATTTCTTAGAGCATAAAAAGAAAAAAATCATTAGTATTTAGGTAAGTTAAGAGGAAAATATTGTTGAAAATTAAAAAATATTATAATATAAAATAAATCAAATATTATTTGACTAGGTTAATTCATGTGATTTCATTCACACCTAAATTTCATAGAGTTTTCGTATTTCAAATTTTAAGAATAAATTTTTACGATACTACTTGTACGAGTGTTGAAATATTAAAAATTCAATGGATATTGATTATACTAATTAAAGGACATTTTTTAGAGGTAAAATATAAGAAAATAATTTGGTGAGGAAGGTTTATGAGAGCCTGATACTTTCTAGTATATAAGACAGTTATAGATTCTAAATCATCGATATATCTTTCTATAGATGAATACATGAATCCCTATGTATTTAAAAAGTTGAGGAACCAAATTAAATAAGTTATGGAATAATTTTTGAGACCAAAAAACCTATTCTAAGTAGAAGAGGAAGATCTTAGATACATTTTACATGAGTGAAATAGATCCTACTTACTCATAGATTAAGATCGTATCGTGTTAATGCTGAAGAAACCAATTGATACTGGATATATTTTTTTCATGGATTAAAAATAGAGGTATAAAACTAGGTTTTATAAACAGTTAATAAAGATTCTTATGACAGGTGTTTCTAAATAGTCAATATAGGTTTATAATTGATATTCTCAACCAATTATTATAGAAATTTTAATTAAGAGGTATAATTAGTTTTAATAACAATTTAGTTGAGGTTCCTAATAAATTATTATTGTAACCATATATTTTAATAGTGGAGAAAATATATTGGGGTGTCTACCCAAAATGTCATGGAGTAGTCTTTAATATTGGACATTAAAAAATTTGTATTTTGATATACCTTTCATTACTAGTACACAAAAATATGAGGTTGTGAGCTAATAATTATGTGGGTTGATATCCTTATAAAATTTTATAAGGCATAATTATAAAGAAAAATCATTTATAAAAGTAAGACACTAATTCACCCACACACCCACCCACCCACCCACCCCCCTTCTCATAGTGGTGAGTCTATTATAGGGAATTAATAGTAGATTTAAATATATGCTTCCCTAAAATGATCCATGTTTTTTATAACTTATTTTAAAAGTTATAATGAATTATTGATTTTAGGAATTTTTTAAGCTCCATCAAATAAAAATGTAAGTTACTCCTAAAGATACAAGCCCAGAGATTTCTTCTAAGGATTAAAAATAAAACAAAAGAAAATATAAGTAAAGTATATGAAGAATAATCGAAAGGTAAATTTAGAGACACCTCTAAATGAAGGTATTCAGAATGGTGAAAATTGTAAAAAATATTCTTTTTTATTCATATAATTAATCTTACTCAATTCATTATGATGATATATCACATATAAATATTCACTCTAATAATAAAGAAACTCTGAAGAATGTTCCCAAATACATTTTAAATTTTACTATGTTTATGATCAATGGAATTATTTTCAATAAATCATAAAATTATTATGAATTTTATGAATTATAGAGTGCACTAAGTCAAAGTTTTTATAGAATTATTTTTCTCACAAACATTTTGGAGTTAATGGATTATTTAAGATAACTTTGCATAAAATATGTCATTTTGTTGATGAAAAATTTTAATGGTATACTTAAAATAATGTTTTTTGTAATATTTTTTTATGATTTGTAGGAACTTGAAAATGGAAAAAACTTATATGAATATTAATGACGATAAATAAGAAAAGAATAAAATATACTGATAATTTATCACAAGATATTGGAAAAGTTAATAGAGATAAAATCAAGAAGATATAAAAGGATTGTTAAGATAGTATAAGATCATTGGAGGATGATAATAACACCCTATACATTAAGAGTATTGATCTTGAAATGACTCTAATAAATATGGAACGAAAATATGATAGTATCTCCCATCTTTTTAAAAAGAATGATTTTTCAATACAAATTTACCTTGAGATACATAGCTCCATGAGAGACTCATATCAGTGAAAATAAGACAACTATACCATCCTATAATTAAGTGGAAACAACCCACAAGAGTAACATGACTCATAACACCTAAATTGTCTTATGCACTAATATAATTTAAGTTTAAGAAAAACGTTTTTAAACATATTTTAGTAAAATATTGATAGTGAAACCACTAAAAGCCCCACCAAATCATAAATAGAATATGTGAGAATATATATATAAATATGTTTTTGAAGGGAAGAATCCAAAAATTTATAGTTTCGCTAAAAAATAGTTGTATACATAGCCTATGAAATTTAGATATATTTCACGGAAAAAAAATTAGGTTCATCGGTAATTGTTGGATTTTCCCAATGTTTCTGAAAAAATCACTAGAATATTGGAATAACATGTCAATTTATGGAAATCCGATAAATAAATAAAAAATGAGGGTAAATATGATGTTAGGATAAAATATAATGAGAAACATAGAATAATAAAATCAAAAATGATTATTTCTTGAGGATAACATAGAAGAGATTTATTTCACAAAATCCTCCCAAGAATTAAAAAAAAGAAGGGAGAAGGGATATCATCATCCTAGATGAAAATGTAAATAATAAATAAATAAATTGTTAATTGAATATTTTTATCGATTTTTATGTATGTTGAATGATACCGGGAAAAATAGTATGAAAATTTTTAACATGGTTTTCAGGGCAGTTGGAGTTCATTTCAAATAAAATGAAATAAATTGAATCATAAAGTGATATAATGGACCATATAGAAACGTTAGTTTCCCCTAAAATAATTAATGAATAAAATAGGATGGAATCACCAGAAAAATGGATCATTATATGAATGTAGAGAAACAATCTATTGAAAATATTGATAAACAAATCATTTATTAGGTTAGAAGGAAATAGTGAATTAGATTAAGTGATTTCTCTTATTCATAGTAATTCATATGAATAACTAAGAGTACCCTCATCATTCAGTATTTTTCTTAAAAATTTATAATAAAATGACGGTATTTGAACGTTCGAAATGATTTATTCTCACATTAAATAGAAAATAAGGCATTCTTCATGGGGTATTTTCAAAAAGAAAAATATTTTTATTTATAAATGATATACGTGAAGAAAATGGAACATATAGGAAGAATAAATAAATCAGGGGATTCTATAAAAAATAAGGCTAATAGAATCACCTCTCGCAATATCTTAAAAATATTTGGGAAGGAATACCATGCTGGTAGAAGATTGTAAAGTGTGTAACATCACATCTCTAGAATCTAGGTGATCTATAGTTTGACTACCCTCAAACCACATTAATAGTATATTTGACCATCTAGTGATTATTTGTATACATTTACAAACATGATAGATATTAACCGAGGGAGTGAAGATATATTCATTAAGAGACACATGAAAGAGAATAGAATCTGTATAAGATTGTGCTCTATTCATATTTAAAATACATATTCATTATTGTATAAAACATATTTTACGGGTGAAATTCTGTTTAATAAAAGAATGAGATAATTGGGTAGTTGTTTAACTTACCCATAATGTAGTTTTTTATGGTTTTTTGACCTGGTTGAATGTCATTTTTTTGGTAAATATATATGAAACATCCCCTAAAATGCATTTTATGAGTGGTATCACATATAATATTGTCTATGGATGGAATTAAATACCTTAATTTATATAATTTGGTACTACATAATGGTTAAACCAAAATAGACATAGTTTTTCACAAAAAAAGTATCATTACTATGACTTTTATTTGGTATCATACAACTTTCAACTAGCTTATGGTTTAATTTTGAATTAAAAAGGGGTGAATAATTTTATTTTTAGAAGAATTTAAATGCGGTGATAGAACCCAAATGTTGAATTTATGTTTAATTTAATTAAGGGGGATAAATAAAACCACAGATATTGAAATAAGAGGTGTGAGGTGGTATTAAAAATAAAATACATAGGCAGATAATTTAGTGACCATTGGATGAACTGAATTTATTATTAAGGAGTGAATAATTGTTTGGTGTATAAGGTGGTGATTCTAGGATAATTTTTATGTATTTTATGCTAAATAATAAAAAAATTAATAAAACTAGATATGGTTTTTGGTTTTTCTCATTCAATACCATTGATGGAAAACATCAATGTAGTAGTATAAAATTATAATGATTATTTCAAGGATCTTGAAGGACAATAATTTTAATTGTTTGTGGATCTGGAGAAATTTTCTATGAAAAAATGGAATAAGTTTTTGATTTGATTGATACAGAATTAATATGGTCTTAAGAGGACCTTTTTGTGATAGGTAATACTATAATTTCCTAACTATATTCTTTCCACATGGTTGATGCATTAACATGGTAAATTCATCAGCATTTACATCACATATTCAATTATGAGGGATGATTGTTTTTTCATGTACTACATTCATTTTTATGGTTTATTTGAATCTTCAAATTAATGATCTACATTGACAATAAGGATATACATACAGTCGATCCAAATGCACTATTATAATAGTTTATATTTAGGTTGGCTTCCAAGAATTATGTTTTCTAAATTATATAGGGATTTTTGGATGCAATACTGTATGTGAAAATATTCATTTCAAAAAAAATTACATTCTTAAGAAATGTAATTTGATTAATTTAAAGACTTTTTATAGATTCAAGTATCATTATATATCATATAAAAATGATTCAATATCATATTAATTAAATCATCAAACTTTATGTGATTCATTAAGATTTGATGATTATAAGCCATAATTGGATATATAATTCAAATACTATAAGTTTATAATGTTATTTTAAATATTTGTTTGCTGGACATAGTGTTTTAAATGAGAGAAGAATGTCTGTGATGGAAAATGGTAGTTTTTATGCCATGTTCCCTTCATATTAGATATTTTTTTTAGAATGGAAAAAAGGAATGAGCATAATAATACATTACACCATATGACTTAAATATATTCCTTATAATCAAGAAAAACACTTTTGATGAGATTAATACTTTGAATAGATAAGTTTAATTTTTACCCATAATAATCTTTTTCCACTGTGTATAAGTATCAAAAATTAATTGTATTCCTTTTAATATCTTATTTTTAGTCTTGATGATAATATTTATTCAACACTTATGAATATTCATAGTTCACTAAGGCATAATATAAATTTGATATGAGATCTACACAAAAGTATGATGGTCCGCATTGAAATGAATAATGATTCCATTCATGTTAATATTTATAATGGTTTAGTAAATTGTTTTTCATGGATCATAAAAATAAGAGAGCATTAAATAATCTTTATGCAAGTTAAGAGAATTATATTTTACAAAATTCGAATATATTAGAATGTAAAATAAGTCAAATAATAATTGATTTATTTAAATAAGAAGATCACACTTGCATCCAAATATCATTGAATTTAAATATTTTGACTATTGAGAATGATTATTAGTCATATTATTTAATGAGTAATTAAATTTTTAGGATGTGAAGGATATGAATGATAATAATTGAGTGACCTTAATGTTATATAGTATATTATTGATGAAGATTTTTAAGATACTAATATTTTCTGATAGGAAATTGATGTATGGTGAATATATCTTAAAGATGTCTTCCTAGGGAATAAGGCCTCCATCAATGAGTATTATGGATTTTAAGGATCCAGATAACACAATATCTGGAAGTATTTTCATGACCAATAGATTTTTTTCAAGAAACTATTGAATCTTTTGAACTTTTATACTTGGTTTTCTTATATTCTATTTGTTTGCAGTAATATCTTGCCACGTTTGTGTAAAATCATCTAGTACATATTATACATATTTCTATCAAAGGAAATAAACCAATGTATCTTATAGCTAGAATGTATAACAAGATACTTAAGGGGCTTATGAATGGGTTTTATAACTACTCATCGAAGGTCTTTAATTTGTTTGCACTAGAAATTTTTAAGAAATTTTTAATTAGGGTGTGTAAATAATTAATTAGTGATTGAATTTTGGGTTTCTAACCAACTATTGTTGTAAACACTTATGCCTGTACTGAAGAATCCATGTTTGGTCATCTATCCAACATGCTAAAGAGTATTCCATTATGCTAGACCTTTTAAAATGTGTTTGTTGATCTCAATTACATTACTACAACACATGAGGTGAGGTTATGAAATAAAAATTAGGTGGATTAATAAACTTAACTATTTAAATAGGTTTAATTGAAAATGGAAATAACTCATAAAATTAAACCTTTAATCTCCTTATATCTATGTTCAATGGATCCTAGGGAATAAATAAATACATATATATATATATATATATATTTAAAAAATTTAAAAAATCACATGTTGTGTATCATGAATTATACAGTAATATGTTTTAAACATATTAATTGGGTTAAAATTATAGTACACAGGATAAAAATTTTAAGATGCATGAATACATGAGGATAATAATTTAGATAAGGTTGTGAGATGTTAAAATATCATAAAATAACAATATTTTGATTCCTCTCGAAGTAAACAGATATCATGAACTCAATCATTCCAATTATTAAGTCATGAAAAAGTAGGTTTCCCAAGGATTATCTCATGTATTGAAAGAAAAATATATGTGAAGCTAATAAAATTAAGTTCAAGTACCTTAAATAATATTGAGTTTACAATTATGTGGTAAACCCTTCCATTTTTTATGTCATAGTAATAGGGTTAAAATAATCCATATGATGGTTTTGATCATGGGGTAATCCACTTAACTATCCTCAATTTTTATATGATAAGATCAACATAATGGTTTACTAAATAGCTATGTGTTGGGAGATATATCAAAGTAGACCAATGATTAGTTAATTATTGATATTTTCCAACTAATTGAAATTATTTAATCTAAAAGGGTTTAAAATTTTAATGAGAACATAATTAATAAAATTCATTATTAATTGATTATAAAACTTGATACTCATTTAAAAAATACTTCAATTGTGGAAAAAATTATAGGGATAATTATATTTGACATTGA
Organism: Viscum album; assembly: GCA_963277665.1. NCBI lineage: Eukaryota > Viridiplantae > Streptophyta > Magnoliopsida > Santalales > Viscaceae > Viscum > Viscum album. Next base: position 1,309,732,940 of record OY728126.1, on the reverse strand, counting down.
GATAATTTATTAAGAAGGATAATCTTAAAAAATATACATCTTGGGAAAATTGAGAAACATAAGAATAGTTCCTAAGAAAAATAAAGAATTTTTTTTATTATAGAATTCCATTAAAATACTACCTACTACTAAACCGATTCAACAAGATGATCTACATGCTTATAAGAATAATACTAAATATTTATGGGATTATTCCAAGATCACTGTATAAATTTTAAATGACTTAAAGATCATGAGTCTTTGAAAATTTACTCAATATGATTGGTTATATTGGTGACAGGGAGAGGTTAGTCCACCTTTAATAATAGGTGTACCTATAGAAATCATCCAAAATAATGTTTAGATAGGTTTTCATAATATGATTGTGTTCAATACAATTTTACCAAATCCTCTCTATGTCTTGAGGACAGCATTGTAATAAATGGGTGGTCTAGGTTTTATTGTTATATTGATATATTTATTATTAAATTTTTAATCAATATAAATAATATTAGTGGGAAATGTTGTCTTCCTTAGTAATTTAAACATAAGGCTTTAATAATTAGTGAATTGGTTTACATGTGTATTTGAATAGGTATTTAGAGGGGGAACTAAACAAAATACCTTATATATTGTATAAAATATCCTAGAGATTCTATATCATGTATTATAAATTAAATTATATTTTTTAAAGGTCACGTGAAACTAATTATTAATTATGAATGTGCTTTAAATATAACAAATGATCTAAACTAACATGATGGGTGGTCCATAAGGTGTGAATTTAGATGATTAAGAAAAGAGTTGTTGCCTAATAAATTTTCTGTCAAAATATAACTTTAAATACTAAATGTATTATAATAAATGTATGTTGGTTATATCAAATTTTCCTTAACCCACAAGGAAAGAGATTGATTATAAATGATCATCTATTTTAAACAAAGTGACTTCATCTATTCTGATATAATGGATTTATTATTAATATAAGTCTATATAATTGTTAAAATATATAAGGAGATAAATTTTTTAACCAAGATGAAAGATTGTATCAATGAAATTTTTTATAATATGGGGGAATAAATTAAAAAATCATAATTGGGGAATTTTTTAATGACTAGAATTTTATTTTTTAATAAATCTCTCTGAATATATAAAACCTCATAATCAATTATTATAAATTGGTACTATGTTATTATATTCCCACAAAGTAAATGTTTTTTATTTATGAACCTAAAACTATTTTCATAGAATTATATTTTAAAGAAAATATAGTCTCTAAAAAACATGTTTGAGTATATAAAAACTTTGAGAACATTAAAGTGTAACAAATAAATGATTATACTCGTTTAATAAAATGTCAATTTCACTTTATATTATAAAATATTTTAATATTTGATATAAAATAATTATATTATAGTAAATTATTATATTAATTTTATTATGAAATATGACCATCAAAAATTATTAAATACAATTTAAAGGATATACGATCAATGTAATTTACTTACTAATAGTTTATGTATTTACGAAAAAATTAACATCTTGTCATTGGATGTTCAAAATTAATAAAGTTTTAATATTATATTCATTGACATGAATAGGAGGATTATAAATATTAATCTCAATTATATTCAAATAGCATTAATTTATAAATATAATAATAATAAATGGTTTAGTCGAATGATTTATCAGATGGTCATATAGAGATTTGGTAAAATGTGCATAGTAAATAAATAATTAACCAAATCATTAAAAAATAAAAAATAATGTTACATAAGGGTTCTATTATATGACTTTTTCAAAATAGATATTATTTATTATTTAATTTTAATATTAAATTTTTAAAAAAATAAAAGAAATATATCTTGTATTCAAAAATTGAGTCTAAATTTTATAATTCTATCATGTTGTTTCATTAATCTTATAAGGACCCAGCCTTAAAACATTACATAATCATGAATTAAATTAATAATTCACATTGAGGATCTTTTTATTTTTAGAGTTTTAGAGAATTAGGTCATAATTGTTACATTATATCCTAGAAGTTACAAAGTATACACTTCTACCCAGTACCCATATTTTTCACAAAATAAAAATTCATAAAAAAGGGGTTATGTCTAGTTCCATGTTTTAGAAAACATGACTTTTCCTTGATCTCATCCTTCACCCTATTACACTTTATATCCTATGAAAATCATTTCAAAAACATGGGATGAGCATAAAAAATTCATTAAGGGATACACAAATAAGGAAAACTGTTTGTTTTTTTAAAACAACACATAAACCATTAATAATTTATCATAAGTAATACTTTTCACCTTTATGAAGAAGTAAATATTCTTCACTAAATAAAAGATAATTTCATACCCTTTTGTAACCAAAATATTACCATAAAACCCATATAAATAACACATAACATAAAAAGGTAGCTGGGGACATAAACGTACTTAAATGGAATAACCATACGGTCAACTTCTACACATATCACTAAATAGAATAGCCATACGGCCAACCTACATACCCGATGCATTAGAGGTTATAACATAACCACCCATCCTAGTTTATCATGGTAGCATCGGTAATTGTTTTATCACTTAACCACCCATAAAATGTCCAAGTACCATTATAAAATCATAACACATACAACAAATATAAAGGAATGAAAAAATTTCTACATTTGAATCACAATATATCACTTAAATATATTGACTTAACAAATACATTATCAAAACCATTTAGAATAATAAAATACATAATAGAGTATATGCAATTTATTTTTCTTTTAAAAAAATTACGGTTTGTTAAGAAATCCAAAGATCATATAATACTCACGGTGGCTGAAGGTCATTGTCACTACTTATGTTAAAAAAATAGTTTTTTTATTTAGTAAGATGATTCGTAGAGAAATATTAACTTTAAATGAAATGAAATGTCAAAAGTATTTACATAGAGTATAAAATAATGTCATGTATTTAAACAAAATATGCCTCAATGAAAGGATACTGAGATGAAGTCCCTTGCCTCATGTACAACTTGACCCATTCGTTCTTTAATCTCTGGAATAATAATCTAAAGTTAATTTATAAATGCTTAAGAATATTTTTATCAAGTTTATCATTCCTTTTAAATCACTTATTACCATTTTATAACATTATGTAATCATTTCAGTTAATAACTTTTGTTTAGTAGATATTTGGTACTTGAATCAAAAATGAACATCTTATAATTACAAGTTGTTCATGTGGTAAAATATCCATTATAGCCAAAATGATATTCATGATTTAGATATCATATATATCAAATATATTTAGTATATTTTTTTATTAATAATAGTACATAACATTTGGAGATAAGAAATGAAATGCATCGTTCATGGAGACGGTAAGCCGTACGTACGCATGAACGCTACTTTCATTTATATTATTTATTTTAATGGAATTAAAACAAAATTATACATAGGAAAATTATAATTCTAGTATAATATCATATGTAATATCATTAACTCCATACTTTATATATCCCACATATGGCATTAACAAGTCATATCACTTTGAGGGGGCGGTAGTCCGCACTTCCTCAAATGAGATTATCGTATTTACCCACTATGGAAACAATTTAGGTATTCTATAAATGAAAGATATAGAAGAATAAAAACAATATAAATATAATATATATAATATATAAACACATTTCCATAATAATGGCCACCATGAGAGGCGGTTGGAAATATTTGAACAATCATCATTTTGTGAGGCAGTAGTCCACCGTCCAGAGAAACAGTATGTTTTTTACCAATTAGAAGGAGGTCTGTGTAAGTGTAGTTAGAATACTTCTCATAAAAACATACTAGTATATTGAGGATACTGTTTTTGTTATTAAAGAATGTAATAAAAAGATTTTATAGGGTTGTATAAGTAAAATAATACAAAATAAAACAAAATAATCTAAGAGAAAATGTTACCATTAATACAGATATCTCCCTTTGGTTTGATCCAAAAGTACTTCTTAAAGTTCCTTCTACCTAAGGTAAAGCTTTTAGGTGGAATAGTGGGATCTTGAGAGCTTATTTGGGTAGGTTTTGGATGTCCAAGGGTCCTGTGAAGTGTTAGGAATGGGTTAGAGGTGAGGGATTTTTATAAGGGGGAGGAGGAGATCTAAAGGAAAATGTGAAAATATTATTTTATTATTTAATGACTTTGGGTTTCTAATGGTCCAAAACTTATTAAAGTAAAAGATAAGAAGGCTCATTAATGAAATTAAATTATCCAATAATAATTTTATGGGTATCAGATATTAATTTAATCTGTATAATATTATTTATTTAAATCATTTATTAATGAGGTAAACACTACATCATTATTGTGTGAAAAATAATTTTATTTATTTGATATCTAAAAATTATAAAATAAAATAACAAGATATAGAAAATTGTTTTATCTTTCTAGATAATATTTATAGTCGAAATGATAACATATATAACCCTATTTAAACATAAATTTACTAAAAGATATTTGTTTTGGTTATTTCTTCCTTTACTTTAAGATAATTAAAACAAAGTATCATTATCACATATAAGTGGCTCCATTGGGTTCCAAAATCAGCCCAAGGATTACCATGGTCGTTAATGACTCATCCAATAATGTTATAAAAAGTTTTAAGGTAATTTTTTATTATTATGATATACTTTTTACCTTGATTTACCATATTTACCTTTAATGGCGGTAAATAAAAGTCAAAAGTTACTATTCACCAAAAATATATTTTCAACTTGTTGAACCAAATTTTATATACTAATAACGACCATGTATGTTGGATTTTCAAAATTAAATTAACATAAGTGGTAAATTTTCATTTAAATGGAAAATTTCAACTTTTAAACTACTACTCAGTGTTTTCACAATTCCTCAAATATTGATGTTTTTTTAGAAAAATACGAAAAATTAATCCTATGATATATTTGATATTCCGAATTAAAAAATGATGTCTATTTTACCAAATTAAAAACCTATACTTTGTATTAATTAATTTAAAATTAATTCACGTTTTCGAAAAAAAAGGAGTGTTTTTATGAAATATTAACTATCAAAAGATTGGCACTTGTTTATGTCTAATTTCAAAGTGAAATTAATTCCATGACCAAAGTTGGATTAAATGGTAAAAATATAATCTAATTACACATTAAAACAAATTAAAAATAACATGTTACCATATAAATAAGTTAGGTTAAACAGCATTTTTAAATTAAAATATTGTATTATTTATTATTCATTAAAAATGAATTTTATCAGAAAAATACCAAAAATTTACCCAAAGTAAATTTCGATATCCCGATTATAAAGAAAAAAATTTATTTGTCCAAGTAGAACATCAAAAAGTGACAAAAACTATATTTAAATAGTTTTCACCATCAAAAGGTGGTAAATCAACCTTTTAAAGTAAATTATGCTTAAAATTAGATTCAGTGACATTTTAAGCATCTATCTTTTATTGGATAAATGAAAAAACATTTAAAAAACATGTATAATCATATTTTAGTTAGTAATATTCATTACCACCAATACAATATCTAGGCATTAACTACCATTGAAATTAATAATATTATATTTTTAGTGTGCAACGTATGATTTCAAAGAAACACGTTGTTGCGTATCGAGTACGACATCAAAAATAGAAACCCCATTAATGTAAAATTAATATTTAATTCACAAATATTAATAAATAGGAAAATGTCTTATTTCATTATTTACCATATATGTTACAAATCACCTCAATTTGCATGATAATTTATCTCTCAACATGTGACATCGAGTTATACAAAATAAATAGGAATCATAGACTATTGAAGTTTATGGTGACATGCTAAGAAAATGATGGGTTCGGTTTTCCATAGAGATAGAAAAGTAGAATTATAAGGTGAAAATGAGTTTTTTTTAGATAATTCAACAAGTATACCACATTGAGTATCTTAATCTATCTCTTTGGTAAAATTATAGTTCATTTTTCTTATTGATTTATAATTACTTTTGGTGAGAAATTTGTATATAATGAAAGTATTTATGAATTAATTAATTTATTATACTAACCATGAAGCTAATATAATTATTATGTGGTTGTGTATTCTTTTGATCTTATTATAAGTTGAGTTTAAAAATAGGTAATTTATCCACTTTTATAGTGAGTACGACATTTTTCCTCTCAATTGAGATTTATTAGAGAATTGGGTAGACATACCATGATAAGATATATGTGGTTTACTTATATATTTGGATGAGTCTTGTGATAATACCATTCATTAGGATAACTGACATGTTATGTATTCATTTTCACGGTTAGCCTATAATCAAAAAATTTAGAATATATGTGTTAAATATTCAAGATTGATATGATATTTATATTATGGTAACTAATTGTATTTCACATGATATTATATGATTAAAAATATTATGTAAGATACTTTGGTGGATATAGGTATAGTGATCTATGTTTTTTCTAAAGATTACAGCAAATATCATTGTTTCTTTCTTAGCCTATATATTTTTTTAAAGATGATTTTCTCATTCTATTCTAGAGAAAATAATCCATAATAGTTCACAACACTACAAAAGATCATAGTGGAACATATTGTGTTTTTATTTGTGAGGATGATGTTTTTATACAAATTACTTTGATAAATAAAATTTAGATACTCCTAAACAATTTTAGATAATATGAAAATATATTTTTTGATGGATCTTCTTATGATTTTACATATGATATAACATATAGAAAATATGAATGATTGATTCTGTAAAAATGTTTTTTAAAATATAAAAAATAAGTTTGTGATATGTTTTTACAAGTATTGAAATAATATGTGATAAAAGGTGGATGTATATAAATTCAATTAGGATTTATTTTGGTTAAGTGATTGTTAGAAATATACACTAAATCTTGAACCAAGACATCTTAATATTAACTACATTATATTTTATGCTAGATTAAATGAAATCATGTCTCCCTATGTATGTTTTTTTGAATAAATATTATTATATTATATTATAGTTTATGTGTATTTATTATTTCTCCTATAATCATCTATCATGATCGATTTAATAATCATTTAATTTTAACCCCTCTTCTCATATCATCGAAAAAGTATCAGATACATGGTCACTACATGAATTCATGTAAACCGACCCATATGTTAGAGGATTCAAAATATTGGTCATGGAATGAAATAGTAATAGGATACAATATAATAAAATTTAAATAAAAAAATAATTTCAAAATCCAAAAACATATTTTTCATTTCCCGTCTATATTAAAAACATTCCCAAAATATATGGCTATAAAATTAGTATCCATGATAGAATCTATAATTCTAGAATATAAAATATTAAAATATGTTTAAGATGAATAAAAAATTATTAAGTAAAAGAACCAAATAAGCATAATAATTATCGTTAGAACAAAAAACTAAATATGTCAAATTGGCTGATATATATTTTATAATATGATAACTAAAATAATTGTAATGTCCTCTATCCAAACATATATTTCTCTCTTGCTAAATCATTATCCCTAAATAAAATACTCCACTAAATCCATTCTTACAACTCCATCATGATACATATAACTTAAATGAAACATCAATACCACTAATATAAATTGAAATGAATGTTATGTAAAAAGGTATTGATTAAGTCCAAAAACCGAATAATATTCCCCACTAACTTCAACACACTGAGTTCTAGTGATCATGTGGATGTTCATGAACATCATAGAGAGATTATATTTTCAGAATAAGATTTACTCACTTACCTATAAACATATTCCATTTATGATCATACAATTCATAACTATATTAAATCGTCATTATAAGACACATGTACATCGATTACACAGCAATTGCTACCCAACATTAGTTGGATCAGACCATTCTATCATAAATAGATTGAATTACCTATAACTTTTTGTGGTGTGACTCGTAGTCACTAACTTCTCATCATATGTATCCATTTTGAGGTCCCAATAAATCTAAAAAAATTTACCGTCAAATAACTACATTCCCCATAAATCACCACACTCCTATTTAATATATAATCCTAAAATAGTATGAGAAATAATAATAGTGTAGGGAATAATTAATATGAGAAAGAAATATATTATAACCCAAACATTAAATTTTAAAAAACTAATAAGTAGAAAAATGTTATTAAATTACGAACCAAATAAAAAAATATTATTTGAACAATAATCCCATGATAAAAACATATAAAAAATAAAGGGTGTTTCCCACATGCACGAAATCAATTCACAAAACTCTAATTACTCATCACATATCATCGCATAAATACTTTATAAGTATTTATTTTGGAATACCTATTTGTCACCACTATCTTGTTTCCATATTCCATAGGTTATCATAAGTGTTGTCTCCCATTGCATGATGTTATAGTCATCAGGCTATGCTCTAATCACTCAAATACTATATCAATGTCACCCCCAAATAATGTTCATTTAAAGGTCATGGTATTACCTTAGGTTGGTATCATTAATGATGAAGTATATCTCAATATCATGTAGCTAGAAATCACCACACAATATTTTTCCACCATGACACCTAAATTATAATCAACTACCTCTCTATGTTAGGATGGAAACTGTGAAGAGTACATAAATAATGAGACCTAACCCAACAGAAAAAATACAATAGAATATTAATCTTATTAAAAACATTGAGCATGATCCGTTCAAAAATCATCAAACACTATGGTCATTCAAGATGTAAAATCATATAAGTATTGAATCATAAACAAGAGGCATGTCATCCATGCATCACAACCTCACTGATTATTATCCTAGTATTTTTATCGTAGGATATAGAGCTCGACAATCAATATAGAGATACATACCACCCTCTAATAAATAATCCTAAATATTCTTCAACTCATTACTTTAATACAAAAATATATTGAAATGATATTATATTATTCTATCTCTAAAACTATTTGATGTATTGTTACAATTTTGGGACCACTTCACATGATTAGGCCTATGTAAAGAATTGAAATACTAATTTTATTACATATTATCTCAACCAAATTTTTCAAATCACTCGTTAAATTCAAAAATAACTAACGATTCTAAAAAAATCAAGAATGTGTAAAAATTTTTAAATAGTAATAGTGATCCACCCTCTTAGATAATACTTCATAAGAAATGATGAATCACCCCGTGCATTGAGGGTAATCAATGATTCCTGTATTAGTTTCTTTTTAATTTTTTTCTCAAGGTTTCAATGTATGAATTTCCATTATAACATAATAAATACATCAATTCATCTAACCATCCCATATCTTAATGAATGTATTCATATAAAATTCTTATATTATTACGAATACTCATGAAAAGTATATTAATTCTAAAGAACCTTTAAATACATAAACGTATAAGCCTATAATAATTATAAAACAGGGTTTATCTATTAAATGGATTAATTGATAAAATCATTTACCTGAGAACATTTATTTATTTCATTTATATTATAAGTAAATAAACCCTTACTAAGTTACATAAAATGAACCTCATAAATTATTTACTCATGCTAATCCATTATCCCAAATCAATTATCAAAAGCCCTTTAAAAAATAAAATTTTATTTTGAAATCCAATTCTAAAACCCAACATTTGAAATGAACCAATTTCCTTTAAAACCCATTTCTAATTCCATTAACATTGAAGAATTTTTTTAATGGTAAACACATTATATTTAAAAAAAAAATTTGAAAACCAACTCACACCACCCATAAAAGATATAAAATGGGAAACTGGAACTCACTTTACCCTAGTTCCACCAGTCAACTGTTAATAATTCTGTGGTCTTTATTGACTATTAAGTTATAATAATCCTATATAATTTGTGGGATAATGCCAATAAATGTCACAAAATATATTGATAACATTAATGAAATAACAGAAATAGAATATAATCAAAATCATCTAGAGAATTAATAACAAAAAGACACCAACCTTGACCACACTTACACCTTATATTAAAAAAATGTATCAACCTCTGATGATCCAATTAAAACCTATATCATTAATAAATATGAATAAAACATCAATTTAACCAATTTAATACAATTTTCAAAATTATTATAATTGGTGAAAAACATTTCATTAATCCCTATTATGCTGAAACTTAAGATGATAGGGTATGATATACGTCTGACATGCACTTAAGCCAAAGACCTGAAAAAGATAAATTTCATAAAACAAAATAGAAATATAATTAATAAGAAATTTATAAAAATGAAATTTTGATACATTAACCAAGATAAATTGTGTTTTTTTGTTAGAATTATTTATAAACTATAAATAATTCACTATCTGGTGGCATGAATCCAACATGCTCTAATAAAATTTTCATTTCAAAACCCTAGATTTCATGACAAAATCAGAGTAGAAGGAATAAAAAGGATAAAGGAATGAGTAAGGGAAATAACATTACATAAATTAGTGTCATGAATAGACCCTAACACACTTTTTATAGACATATGTTAAAATTATTTTATTTGAGGTTCAAGAGGGTTATCCTCCTATTGGTTTAGTTATTAAAAATAAAGTAACCCAAAAGGGGGTTTATATTCATTAAAATAGACATTCCCCTTCTAATATTGTTTAATAAAAAGTTGATATATTATTGGTTACATGGTATACATACATAGGGTACATGGGACCTAACTCGGTACCCTTTGGTGGTCCACCAAACACCCTATAATCAGGGACCATGTAACTTCTGGAACAATGTTGCCAAAAGTCTACAAGTTTTATTTTTTGGACACATTATAACTCAACACCCCCTATATTCTGCAGTCATATATCAACTTCAAAAATATATCATTTAATAATATAAACATGATCCAAACATCTAACCTTCATAATAAATTAAAATATTAAATTCAAACTTAAAATAAAATTATAAAAGTCTAACCTACCATAAAACTTATTATTACATTAATTTCTAGTCCCTTAAAACATCCCCACCATAGAAAATTTTTTGTTAGAAGCCACTACATCCCATCGACCATAATCATCGACATACATCACACATAATTTTTTTTCTAATTTTTGATGTTTTATATGAAAATATAGCACAATCATAATTTTAAATATATATTTTCTTTAAAAAATAATGTAGTAATAGATTATGATGCACACAACATCAAACCAAAAAACATGTAAAATTATATAATTGTTAAAATGTATCTGTAAAATTGGAAGCTATTAACAGGGTTAAAACAATTTCTATAAATACATAGAAATAAAATAAATTTCAATACTAATACTAATTCATTGATATGAATCATTTAGTTTAGCTAAATAACTAACAATCTTGATTTATTCTTTCCAATATAACCTTTATAAAAGGGTATTTTTTATATTCTTTATTCTAAAAAAGTAAATATATTTTAGATAAAATATATTTTTGAAGTTAATACTATTTTAACACCAATTTATTTAAAAATTGGTATCAAATGAGAAGAAAATGGTTGAATTTAAAAAAGGTAATTTGATATGAAAACATTTTCCAGTATATTTTTATTTTTTTAGATAAAAGTTATATTAAAAAGTGTTGAAATTTAAATTTTAAAAAAATGAAATTAATTTGTAGATATATGATCACAATATTTTTTTAATATTAACTTTTGGTATTTTTTTAAAATAATTTTTGTAAGACTGAATGGTGAAAATATATTTTTTATTAAATTGTGGTGTTTATTATTATATCAAGAAGTAATTATAACTTCAATACATATAAAACTTTTTTCATGATAACATGTATTTATGGAGAAGAATGATTCATTTAAAAATACTATTTTGAATTTAAAAAAGTCATGTTTAATTTTTTAAAAATTTAAGTAATATTTCTCAATAAAATAAGCTTTTTTTGGTTTTTCATTTAAATTTCCAGATATAAGAAAATAGTTTTGATATTTATGTTTAATTTAATATTATTTTTCTAAAATAAATTTTTATATTTAATTGAAATAAACATAAATTATATTTTTTAAAAATAAACCAATTTATATAATGAAGATAAAACACATTGATAATTTTGTACTACACGTAGATTTTATGCATAAAATACACATTTAAAAAAATAGTATTTATAGGTGAAAAAAAAGAATGATAAAATTAAATTTCATACACATAGAAATAATATTTTATATAATAGATCCCATATTTATAATCAATTGGCTCACATTATTTAATAAGGCAAATTTTATTTCCCACTATTAATGGTAGATTTTTTGGTAAAAATTTATTACAAGTATAAAAACTAAAAATGGTAAATGTGAAAAGTATATTTGTGAGAGACTTGAGAAATGTTCATCTAATGTGAGGAAATTAATAATAAATGATTTATAGATTTTATATCATCCCATAATTTATTATTTTTAACTTTTTAAACCATTTATCATTAAATAGTTCCAGGTCATCATTGGAAAAATGAGTACTTAAAAAAATACTATTTTATTCACCTATAAAAGATTATTATTATATTTAATTTATTTACAAATTATAAACAATTAACAATTAGAATCTATATACTAGTCACTTATAAACTCTCTCCCCATGTCCATGAATCCTTATCCTTTACAAAAGACCAGGATAAGGATCCCTAAGTTGTTACCCAAGGGAGAACATTTATAGGGAAAGATAATGTTCTCAACAAATCACTCTTAATTATTTTGTTCATAAACCCCTAAAAACTATCTATCAATCAATTTTTTTTAGAATTTATATTTATTATATAATGAAATTTTAATATACCAATTTGAAATCCATTTTCCACCTTTCACCAAATCTATTTTAAAAATGAACATGTCATCTTGCGTATATGGAGACTATAATATTCATGAATGGTGTGATTTATTTTTCATCACAAACTTACACAACTGTTTTTAAAGTTATACTTAAGGTATTTATATAATAATTATTTCATTATTAATGTTTTATAATTATAAACAACTCCCAATAATTCTCCCAATCTATCAAAAATGATTTTTTCAATTATGAGTACATATGGATTACAACCTCCCTGAATGTGACATATTTTGTATTAAAATAAATTATTTTATAATTTATCCAACTACATATTTTTCTTATTTTAGTGACTCAGTTTTGGACCTTTCAGACTTTGGAATATTTCGACGAATGATTCTAGAGCTAGGCGCGAAGAGGGCGTGCGATTCCAAGGCCCGGTGTGCTAGGAATAAATTTTATAAAAATATTAAGTATTTTTATACTATGCACATGGAGGGGGTGTGTTATCTCATAAACAGTAGCTCAAAATGGGAATCTGAGGGAACGGTTGCATCCAAAGCGTGTCGTTTACGCTAGGCGGGGTATAAAATAAGTGGGCACGGTCCTTCTGTGAGAAAAGCCACGAGGGGTGTTTTCATAAATAAATGGAAAAGTTTATTTATGAGTGTTAGCTCGAATAACATATGAATGGAGTCTCGGATCGAAAATCTGAGTCTGCCATTCCATTTAGAACACCGTGTTTACCTTAGGCGCGACATAATTTGAGTCGGCGCCGGGTGCTGGGTCGGAGGCGTGTTAGCGGGGAGATGAAATGAAGTTTTTTATTACAAAAAATATAAAATCAATCATCTCTCCCCCCAAAACGTTTCTTAGAGCACGGAAAACCCCACCCTCCCCTAACTCTGTTCTTCGCCGAATCGAGCTGTGGATGACCATTTTCAGCGTCGATCGTCAGCGGGTCGAGCTTCAGGGCGTCCCTAGCGTCGTTCTTCACCCGAAGCTTCGGTGATCCGCCAACACGTAGAAGTTTTGAATTTTAAAATCTCAGATCTATATTTGATTGTTTTTTCTTTGTTTTGAGCCTTTTTATGCGTAGATCCGATCGCAGGGGGTGCGGAGATGCCTTCAGATGTGCGTTTGGACCCCCGGGGTACCCCGTGCGGCCCTCGGAAGGTCCACCAGTGCGGCACAGGCGCGGCGGTGCCGGCAGCAGGCTGCCGGAGTCAATCGGGACCACCACACTATGACGTTCTGATGTCATTCACCGACAACCCCTATGGTGGGGGTCGGCTAGTCGTGCGCGCGCGCTGCGCCGTGCCGCGGGAACGAGGTCCGGCGGCTGGTCTGGCCCTCTCTTGGTACACGGGGGTCTTAAAAACCTCGTATCGTTCTCCTTGGAGATCCAAATCGTGTGTCATTTGTGGAGACCTGTCCTTGGCGACAAAGAGAACCCTTCGATGTGGGTTTGGGGGTTTTGAAGTTTGGGATTATGGCCTAGGTGCTAGAAAAGTCGAATAAAATAATGATATTTTATTATTATTCATCTTCGGGCCGTTTTATCTTATACCCGGAGCGTCCGATTGACGTAACATCAGTGGAATTGAGGCCCTGATGGTATGGAGGACTTTTCTTCTTGGTTTCCAGGTGCTGGGACCGAGTTTGGGGTGCTGGCCCCATGAGGGCGAGTTTGGGCGTTTACGGAGAAACACAACTTTCTCACCAGGAGTCCAATTTATGCAGATGCATAGTTTATGGTGTGTGTTTTTCTGAGAGGATTTCAATGGTGTGATCCGCTTGATGAGTTTCAGGATTGTGGTGTGGGCCCCACCCGGACTGTCTTCGGTGAATATTACATTTTTTACCGGGTGTCTGTTTGGGACAATCGAGCAGTCGATTCCATGTGTTTTTCCAAGGGGATCATAGTGGTCTAATCTGCTTGATGAGTTTCGAGATTGTAGTGTGGGCCCCACAAAGGATAGCTATGGTAAATAGTGCCTTTTTCACCGGTTGTCCATTTGAGGCGAGTAAACAGCCTATCCTGTGTGTTTTCTCATGTGGATCGTGATGGTGGCCTCGGTATTGGCCTTCTAGGTGCGTGGTGTGGCATTGTGGCGGGTCGATCAAGTTAGTGGCATTTGAACCAGGTGTGGTTAAGGTTACTCCCTTGGTTCTTTCCTATGAGGGTTTGTGCGGCATCACCACCTTAGTATAGGTTTGTGATCCAATCGATGGGATTTTGAATCTTTTAGAGTTGTGGCATCCCTCAGGTGGGCCTGGAGAGGGACCCTCTAGCATCATTTCCCTAGATCAGGTTCTTGATATCACTGTGACCGCATATCCACAGGCAGTTATCCCCTATCTATTAGGTTAACTCTGTAGGTTTGGTGGTATCTTCGGGAATATGATCCCCTATGCAGTGGGTTGTGCTCAATAAGGTTGTCTCATCGTCAAGTATATGATCCCCTACTCATCATGAAAATTATAGTAGGGTTGTGGTATCATGGGTGAGACGATACCCTACATAGCGAGTGGTGCTAGTAGGGTTGTGGTACCATCCGTTCCATCCCCTATAGTGAAAGATGTACCCGGTAGGGTTTTGGTATCATCATGACCATCATGACATGGGTGACAATCTTCTATCTGTGCTTCATGTCTCCGTCAAGTTCCAGATCGGGTTGTGGTATCCCCCAGTAGATCTTGGGAGTGATCCCCTATATGTGAGATCTATGAATGCCAGATCGGGTTGTGGTTTCCCTTAGCAGACCCTGGGAGTGATCCCCTATATGTGAGATCTTGGTATATCGGTGTGTTTTATGTTATCCCCTAGTGGACACTAGGAGAGATCCCCTATCTGAGGAGTTTAGTGTTTATGTTGTTTCAGTGAGGTTTCCTCATTGATGATATCTAATGAGCGTGATCTCTCGGGTGAGCTTCTGAGATGTTTTTTTGGGACCCGATTGTGTGTATCTCTCGGACGCGTGTCCTCTGGTAGGATAGGGATTTAGGAGTGTACTCTACGGGTAGTGAACTGTTGTTGGTGATGAGGTCGGTACCTCATGTGTCTTGGTTTGTGATTTGATTATATCTGGATTTCTTAGGGTGTATGTGTGGACATACACATGAGCTGTGCTGACTAGTTGTGTTTAGTCGAGAATGGTCACTAGATGGAGTTTCTCCCTTGTTTGGGTTCCCTCTAGCTCAGATGAGAGGACAGTTTCCTTTCAGTTTCTCTGTTTTTTTGTTTTTGGGGTGCCTACTGAGTATTGTTATACTCACCCCTGTACGGGATTTTCCATCACATGTTCGTGTCTTGTGCAGACCATAGGCCTTTCGATGGTGTCCCAGGAGGACCCAAAGTAGGCAGAGCCGAGTGAGATGGACTGACTATAGAGTCTTATTTTAGTTTTTCCTAGGTGCTTTCTTGTGGTGCTTTTGGCGACGTACCCCTTCTTCTATGAAGGTTGGACGCTTTGTGGGTTTCCTTTAGTGGGCCCTTTTTTTCCATTTTTTACTTCTGTTGCACTCTGGTTTGGTATAGTCGTATACATGCTATTACTTTTCTACTTTATTTATCTCAGCATTGTTTCATGGATGTGTATATGGGTGTGTGTGTACACGTACCTTAGGCTAATGCCTCCCATGTGTGTGATAACTTACTCGGCGCTAGCCGCCAGCCCCTGGCCTATAGGAGGCGGGATTGGTGATTCGCGACTCGAGACCCATTGGGTCGGGTTGTGACACTTATTCAATATATTAATAAAATATAATTAATATCATTATAATTATTTATTAAATATATTATTCTAAAGGAATCAATTTCTTAACCAAACTCGCCCAAATCTGATTGTTTATTTTTGTTTAGGTTGTTTTAAACACCTATACAAAAAAAATTATAAATTTCTATCATGGATTACTATGGAAAAATAACTTATGGTGTTATTAAATATTGATAATAAAATATTTATTAGTTCAATGTTCTATAAAGGATAAAATAATATTTAGATTATTATAGAATTATCCCTCATTTATTTTTTAAAAATTATTGAAACACGCTCATTGCCAGCTTCATCATAAAAAATCATAAATAGAACACTTATGAGATTAAAATAAATATAAATATATAAATATAAAACATCACTTATAGTACCTGTAATGATCTCTAAATTATAAAATTTCAATCCTTAAAGAAAATTTATCACCACCATTACAAATGTTGTACAAGACAAATAATTGTTACTAATAACATAAAATAATTAAAATAAAATATAACTAAAAATTTTATAATGAATAATTTTATATTGTGTTTGTAAAAATGATAGTTATGAATAGTTATATAAAGTCGGTGAGTTTGATAGTTATTTTTTTATACATAAGGATAGATCACATTCAATTAAGATTGATTAATGGTAAGGGTTCTTAGTTTAAAATTTTAATTCATTTAGACATATTTATGTTATACAACATGATTTCTTTTATATTGTGTATATTATTCCCTTTTAATATTTTATAACATGATTCATCCATTTTTAATTAAATTTAATTAAAATATGAAATTAAATCTTTTGAGGGGTTTTGGTTTGAGTGCTTCTAAAGTTATAGGGGTGATGTATATCAATTTCCAATTTCATGAAGCATTTTTTATATTTTTCCTAATCATTTATTTTAAATGGATTATTCACTTACCTAATTGCCTTAAATAATTATTAATAAATTTTATTTCATTATATTTTAGTTTTTATTTAATGTTAAGAATTATATTTTCTCCTTAAACTTACGTTACAATTACCGTATGAGTTATTCATCACCAACTAGTTTATTTGGTACATTTTATCCTATAAACCTAATTTTATTTAAATTGTTTATTTCATATAATTTTTTTATATTATTTCATGAATAATATTTCATTATTAATATTTGAAGTTTAACTTAATTTTCTATATCTTATAGGGTTTTTTGTTAAAATTTTTACCAATCTGTAATGGTTTTTTCTCCAATATCTTTTTCAAAATCATGGTTGAATTTGGAAGAAAATCCATTAGGGAAATTGATTGAAATTTATTTCTAAAACACCCCTAATTTTTCTATTGGCTTATTGTTTTTATCACTATTTTAGTTTCCCCCTTGAATTATAATTTACTCATTTTATGGAATCCAACTCTACCACTTCCATTTAGTCAAGAATCCTCCACTTCAATGACCATAAAAATGAATGATTTTACAAATATCTTAGTTATTACATAATAATTTATTATCTTAAACTCATACTAATATATACTTCTTGAAAAATATTTTAATTTCATATTTTTAAGATAAATTATTTTTCACTTCCTTTTTCTTTCTTTGTCATCCTCTGTTATATGAAATATTTATCTTCCTATTCCTTTCCTCTGTAAATACCGTATTTTTCATTGCATTTTTAAGGTAATTCACTAAGATACTCATGTATTGATAGATTCAGAAGAATTTTTGGCCCAATTATATACCATTAATCTATATAGTGTTAGTTTCATGATTCTTACATAGTTGTCTATTCCACTTTTTGATTGAGGAAATATTAAAAATTTCTAAACTTCCAATTCACTTATAGATTTTTATTTACTATTGAAGAATTTTTATTTTGTATTTTCCAACCATACACCATATTTATATATATATATATATTATATTCATTTATATATTAAAAAAAATAATTACCCTTTTTACGTTTTTATCTCAAAACATATGTTTTTGGAGAACTAAGGAATGTGTATTACGCATTGGTTTTTTATTGATACCTTTAATATAGTGAATACATCACACATTAATAAGTGAATGGATGGGAGTAGTATTATGTATCTACTTAATGCATCAGTTTTATTTCATGATACAAAATGTTTGGTAAATTTTTCATGCCAATACAATGTAATCTTGATGCCTTTGTTTCATCCTTGATGACTGCAATGATATATTGGTTATGATTTTGAGACAAATAATAATGTCTTATTTTTTTCCTTGAATATAAAGATCATGATGTTAAATATTATTAATTCCATTACCATTAATTTAGTTATTGTTATCCATGTGATTACTTATATTTTTATTCCATCCATGGATTTATTTCAAGCTCTTGTGTTCATTTATATGGGATTATTTGACACTGATTTATTATTTATATATTATTCATGACTTTATAGCTACGGATATTCATTTTATCTTACGGGGTTTTTTATCATTTCTTTAGTCTGTTTCTATTTACCTAGGTAATGAAAAAAACTATTACACATGAAATTTCTAAAAAAGTATGATTCATGGAGAGTTGATCAGGTAATTTCAATAATGATTTAAGACTATGTAGTTTTTTATTTAGTGAAAAATGTCTATATGATCATAAATACATGGTCATTATTAGTTAATGGTTTTTTATTAATTATATAATACTATAAAAATACATATTAGATTATAAGTGGATCAATATATACTAGTGATATTGTAATTATTCATGTTTAAAATTGGGTCACTTTAGTTGATTTTAATGTCCTTGTGTAAAGAATGTGTCTTTGTGCACTAGATTCTATGAACTTGTGTATGGGGAATCATAGTTTAAATCAAATGAGGGAGTATATAACTTTATATATAATGAAATTATCATTTGAATAAAATTTATGAGTAATAAATTTCTTCAAGGGTTCAAAAATTAAGGTTAATCATAATTTCAAAGGTATAGATAACCATTTGGGATTGGTTGTGGTAGTATTCGATAACATATTTTATTTGAGTATTAAGATTAGATAAATGTAGATAAATCCCAAATTATAAATCTGTATATAGTTCTCCAAACTAAATTATGGAAAAGTATGGTTTTTTGGTCTCTTAAAAATTAAATCATTATCCAGATTCTAAAAATAGGATACAACTGTGGAACTGATTCACTTAGGGGTAATAACCCTAAAAAAGTTGTTTGGATATCAACATGATCATCACTCAAATCATGATCGATGGTCTAAAGACTACACACCTAGCTAGACTTTATTGAAGGATACAATTTAGATGATTCTTATACACATTATGATCCATTGTAAAGGAAATAAATATATTAGATAGAGAACCTAATATAATAATTTCAAAGGATAACAAATATTAAATCATAGAGGGGAATAATTAAATAATATATTAATTAATATTTGATTCTATAATGGATAAGAATATTTTTTGGATTATATATTTCAATGAATTCGTTTATAATATTTTAGTACATTTTATGGAAATTATGAACTATTATTATGATGGATTGGGTGAATTAAAGAACTAAACCTACGGAAACATAGTTTTTACAATGAGTTGTATATATTAAACTAGAAAACTACAATAGTTCATTATTATTCTATAAAGTATGAAATTATTAAATCTTATGTATGGTATGAATATATATTAAATATTTAGAGGCATTATTTTTTGTTCAGAAGGTATAAGAGGAAAGTCGGTGGAATTTATAGGTGGCTTAGCTTTAGTGTTGTTTGTATAATACCACCAACCATCCAGTTGGCTTATAACTGGTAGCAATATTCATTATTATCCACTACCTATTGGGTGGGTCGAATAGTATCCACTGCATTTCTGTAGTGGCCACCAATCAATCGATGGGCCTTCACTAGATCTATATTGGCATTCCCTGAGGCTGATTAAATAAGGGTACAACCATCTTTTTATTCCATTGAATCACTATTTTACAGATTAATCCATCTACCCAAAATCGAATTCACCCAGGGCTATTAGAGAGGTATTCCTTTGAAATTATTACTTCCCCTCTTCATCAATTATTGTTATGTTGGTCATAGATCAATATTTTGTCTTCAAATTGGTATGTTTATTCTAGTATCTTCTATTCTTCGTTCGCC
The DNA here is from genome assembly GCA_963277665.1 of Viscum album. NCBI lineage: Eukaryota > Viridiplantae > Streptophyta > Magnoliopsida > Santalales > Viscaceae > Viscum > Viscum album. Next base: position 1,309,712,274 of record OY728126.1, on the reverse strand, counting down.
TACTAAATTAATTGTGGATATATGTTGTGTTTATCCAATCTATCAATCATGTGATGTTTCCTTATTCCTCAAAGATCAAATATGTGTTTTTCATTAGGATGTTGGATCTTGTTTGATCATGGCTCAGATCTCATGTTCGATTAGGAATCTAATATCATTTCTTTTCTACCTACCTTTTGATCACCTTCTCTGATTTATAAGATATGTTTTTGATGTTAAGGTGCTTATATTTTCTTCAATTGTGATCTCTTTCCTTATGGTGTGTGGATCACAGGTTATTTTTGTTCAAACCATGTGTTTATACTGGTGTTTTTATATAAACTCTTTGATAAATTAATTTTATATACTCATTAATTTCAAAAATAGTTTCACTAAATTGTGGTTTACAAGATCAAAAATTTACAGAATGTGTAGGTAATGGATATTAATATAAAATTTCTTCCCCTTAAAAATTTATAAAGGATTAATAATTTAAAATAATAAATGTTTTTTTTATGAAAATTGGTTTTCAAATCATGGTTTTCATTTTGAAAAATTCCATTATGACATTTTTTTTATATAATTATGATGGGAAATTTTATATTATTTTTTATGCATAGAAAATTAGAGACTTGGGTACCATGGAAGAGTTTCGGTAATGGTATTTTTCATTCCATTAATGGGGTAACAACACTTCGTTGTATTCCCCTACTTTTTTGTAGGCGTGATGAGGACTATTTGACTAAACTGTGTTCGGGAGAATTACACATCAATGTATTCCTCCACTAATTTTGTGAGTGTATTGTGGGGAAATTTATTGTATACTAGTATTATTGATATTTTTTTATCAAACCTAGTTATCCTTTTCATATATTATCATAGGATTATATTCATTTTTTCTTTGTCACATTTTTTGATAAAATAGAAAATTGTTAATATCATGTGTTTTAAAAATTGTTTATATAACATTTTTTATCTAACAAAAAGGGGCTATTTCTAGGTCATTTATAAAAATTGAGATGTTTTCTTCATGCCATATATTATTTAAATTTGGGTACATTTAGATTTATTTAACAATGGTTTCTTATTGAAAACTTGGTTAGATCATACTCATATTATTTTTATCATCCCTTACACATACCCTCAGGTGTGTGTATACCTTGTTTTTTCTGATATAGGAAAAGGGGAAGGCATCATATTGGGGTGGTGAGATTCATGGTTATATAGGAATGTGTATGTAATTGTGAGATTATATAATTATTCATATCATAAATCAGGAGTAATTTGAGTTATTCTCTAGTTATTGTGTGTTTTTTTAGTTTGTTTAAACCTTCATATATCCTATTTGTCTTTTAGTTTTTGTTCATGGAATGTTTCGTTGTTTCTTTTTATAATGCTGTGTGTGTATTCTAGGTAAGTATTTTTCGTTTAGGTTACAAAAAAATCAATCCTAATGGTTTTTCTTAATACATAGGTTCTTTTTACCATTACAGTAGAATTTGTAATTTCCATTATTCAATGTTGTGGAATGGTTAATGTGTTTAAATTGATTGGTTATTTAGGTTAGTTTGTGAACATTTGGTTTCAGAGAAATTTTTACCATCCAGATTGGGGAAAGATGGGATTTTCTAGACATAAGGGGTTGGTTCTACCTGAGTTTATATCCATATTTTCGTGACAAGATCCTTGATTCATCAGAGGATATTTGAATATGAATCTCCAGAATATATTTTTTTCTAATCAATGTTATATATTTATATTATATTTTAAAAAATATATATTATTTTCCATATGAATGTATTTTTTTTCTCTACTGTGTAAAACCATTCATCCTATAAGACTTCATAGAGATCCTTAGGATAGTGATATAGAATATACTTATCAAGTGTATCCTTATGTTGATCAGAACTTTGTTGAGGATTTATTATGAGTTGTTTTCATAGTGTACCAGAATGTACAACCTTCTTAAACTCAAGAAAGAGAGTTGAAACCAGGTAGTGGTGGATATAGAGATCAAGATTTGGTTTTTATCCTCCAAAATACCCCATAGGTTAAGGGAATAATGATCCTTAAGAGGAAGCAGAAAATATGGATATTATTGATCATATCTTTGATTTCATGGAGATTTTAGAATCAGTAAAGGTGAAATGTGAAATATTAAATATTGAGGCTCCAAATAAGAGTTTGTGGACACTATGGATCAGGAAAAAATGTATAAGGTCTCAAAGTGTAAATATTTAAATTATATATTCTTTCATTATTTCTTCTTGAAATACAAGGGTATGGAAAAGTATTTAGAGTTTATCTCCATCCTTTAAGGTGATCACTCAGTTCTAGAATATGTCAATTGTTTCATTGAGTTTGGTAGTTGTTCTACTGATTTCATAAACAACAACAAGATGAATTCCTATATGTTTTATTTGGAAATTCATACTAATATTCAATACCAATTATTCATGATAAACCTCACCTCATATGTAAAATTTTTATATAAGTCTATAGCGTGAGATTTTACCTAAAGGAAATATCGTGTCTACTTGGATACCCTTCTCCACCCATTGGTAGCTTTAGTGGGTCATAGAAGAAAATAGTAAATGGAATGAGACCCGTAGAGGTGGTGGTAGCAGTTGTTCTAAGATGTGATATCCATCCAAAACATTAAAAATAGATAGTAATGTACCGTTGAATAGAATACAATGTGGAAGTAATGGGAATTCTAAGTGTTATTTTCTCACACCACCATGAACATTCAATTCAACTGAACATAGTGGTAATCTAAGAATTTTCTTCTAAAATCTATATAATCCTCATTATTTTTCAGTTTTATTAACTATAAAGGACACTACTGGGAATTCATAACTTTATAAATGGTCAAGGATCTAAACATAGCCCTCTAGAGTGATGCAGATGTATGCAGTGGTAAAATAATTAGTAGAAGTCAATGTGGTCTTGTTTATGGTTATAGGTAGTATTAATATCTCAACTTCTCTAGAAACTACTCTCTTTATTATAGGTTCCTCCCACATTCTAATATCACCATTTTTTGTGATATTTTAAACATAACATGTAACTCGTGTCATAAGTTATGGAGTTTGAGAAACTTCTTGGAAAGAAGAAAAGAATAAGGGTTTTGATGTTATTTGAGTTCCCTTTATATATCTAATTCAAATTTATTCTAGTGCATTCTAGTTTCTAATCTGGATACATTGATGTAATTCTCATGATGTAATTTTTTGTTTCTCGTTGGGTTAATATTGACTATTGTTTATTTCATGTTTTATTTACTGATCCAAATGAGATCACCCATGTGTTTCGAGGAGAGTGGTATCTAAGGTATATTCATTAATAACTTTCTCATCCATATATTATGAATATAGTATTTTATTGTTACATTGTGATCAATGTTTTTTATTCTATTATATATCTTCATTTAGTGGTTTCAGAATTTCTTGAGGTTTTTAGAGATGATTTTTTTTGTTTTCCTCTAAAATGGGAGGTTTAGTTTTATATGAATCTTGTTCCTAGTAATCAGTCAATTAATATTCCATTACACCTCATAGAACTAGCTGAGTTGATGAACCTCAAGGTATGGTAGGAAAATACAATACAAAAAATGTTTTTTTGTCCTATTTTATTACCTTAGGAATTTCTAATGCTATTTTTGAAGAAGGCTAGTGGATCCCTGCATCTATGTATTGATTATCATAAAATTAATTGTGTGATTATAATAAATAAATATCATCTTTCCTAGAATTAATGATTTGTTCATTTAGTTTAAGGGGTAAATTTGGATTTTGAAGAATGGTATTTTTCTAACTTATCCCCATCTTAGAGTTAAGTCGCTGGGTATCTGAAATGTATCTTTTAAGATCAGATATTTTCAATACGAATTTATTATGATTATTTGTCTTAAATAACACTCCATAATTTTTTTTGGCTTTTTTGAAGGAGGAAATTCTACCTATAAGTTGATTTATTTATTGTGGTATTTTTGTTTGATGTTATGCATTATTTGAAATATTGGTATGTGAAAATGTTTCATTTATGATGGTTTTTATAATTTTGAGGGATCATCACCTTCATTCTATAGTTTAAAAGTGTGATTTATGGATCCAATAAGTAAAGTTCATTGGGTATGTGGTTTTGAAATATGACATCATAGTTGACCCTAAAAAGGTTATCATTCTCTTATCATGGGATAAGCCATAGAATTTATTTAATATTTAGAGATTCATGAATCTAACCTGGTACTATTGTAATTTTTTTTAAACACTTCTCAATGAGTATATCTCCATTGATATCTCTTACTAAGAAAAGACCAAAATTATTGTGGGAAGGGAACTATAAAACTTCCTTCAATGAGATAAAATACCATCTAACATCATCTGATAATTAGATCTTTCCAAAAGACAATCAGGGATATTTGATTTCCTATGATGCATATTGTGTATGACATGGATGTTTTATTATATAGGGTGACCACATAGTGGTATATAACCCATGTTTTCTTCATCCACAAGAGGTGAATTATCCCACTGATGACTTATAACATTTAGTTGTCATCCAATATGTTAAATGTTATAGAAATTACCATTTTAAGCAGTCATTCATAGTTTATTCTGATTATAATAGTTTAAGTTATATCTTTTATCAAAAATATTTGAACCTCTAGCACATGTGATGGGTATATTGCCACAAAAAAAGACATTAACATCACATGCATTCGTAGGAAGTGGATGATTATTTATAATTCTCATTGTATAAAATTTCTTTCAAAGGTTATCATGGAATAAAATGATGTATAGAATATTAAGGGGATCTTTTTTAAATTTCATTAATAATAATAGGGTGGATCCAGAATTATTGTTACTAGTGTGTAGTGGACATAATCTTCCCTTAAATGTATTCTTTGGAAAAAACAGCAATATGAAATTTCCAGGGGGATTATAGATTATATTTAAATTGGGGATACTGTTGATGTGTGTTATCTCTATCTTGAGGGTATTCTGTTCATCAGAGATTTATTTTTCATCCCACATTCCATAAAAAAATACATTGTGTTATATTTTCATAGTTATTCATTGTTTATTATCCATTTAACTCTGAATATGTATTATGACATGAAATTATGGTTCTCATGGCCATGTTTAAAATTTGACATCATAGATTTTTTATTTCATTGCAATACCTTCAAATAGATAATGGATGAACACCAAAAACCATAATGGTTCTTTACCCACTTCTTATCCGAATGTGTAAATAAGATGAGGTATTAATGGATTTTATCATTGGATTACATCAGACTCTTTAATGGAAGAATTATATTTGAGCGGTTATTGATCACCTGACTAAAAAAGATCTTTCATTCTGATTTGGGGCCCCAAAAATATTTAATATTTGGGGAAGATATACATTTAATAAATTTTTAGGTTATATGGTGTTCTATATATTATCTTCTCATATAGAAATACAAGGTTTACATATAGGTACTAGAATATTCCACAAGAGGTGATGGAGAGTTACATTGGATTGATTATAGCATATCATGTAGAGATAGATGGTCAGATGGAGCATGCTATTTCAATTTTGGAGGATATGATACATTAATAGGTAAAATATTTTGGATAATTATGGGAAATCCATAAATGGATGGTAATACTATTATATAATTATATTTACTAGTCATCAATACTAATAAATTCTTTGGAGGCTCTATATGGGGGCATGTGTAAATAACCTCTTTGCTACCTGAAGGAGGGCGGTGCTTCCCATGTGAGATTTATTATTATATAACAGATTTTGGTGAAGATTAAGGTGGTACATAAATACCCTCTAATATAATGGATTTGGTAGAAATATAATATCAGTCTTTGATGTTTTCCTTTGGAATTCTCAATTGGTGAATGGATTTTCTTAAAAGTGTCACTTCAGTTTGGCCACCATAGAATTTAATATCATGGAAGGTTGGATCCATGATGTCTTGGACCATTTTGTATCACCTAGTGGATCATAAAATTATCGTATCTATTGTAATTACCATCTTAGATGAATACAATTCATGATTTGTTCCACATACATTAGCTCAAGAAGTATTTCCCTGTATGATCTCAAATTCTAAATGAGGAAGACGTTTTTTTAGCGATATTATTTAATAGACGAGGAGCCAACTTAGATTATTAAATCCTAAAATAATTTTCTTTAAAGAAAATTAATATTTTGTTTAAATTTATATGGAATCATATATTGGATGTTTGAGATACATAGGAGTATGAAACGTCAATAAGGGAGTAAGGTCTCCAATTATTTTTTTCATCATCCCACTTATTCTTGAATTTATAGTGAAAAAATCATATTATATGGTTAAATGTCATATCATGGTTTAAGTATTTATTTATTTTAAACTTTAATAGAATTCCATTCAGGTTTGTGAGAATATGGAGTCAACTAGGTGGTGTTTCTAGGTGGCTTGGCCTTAGTGGTGCTTGCATGAGGCTACAAGATGTTTGGTGAGATTCCACTGTCCCCCCATGTGAGAATGGTAGTGTCCAAATCATTCTTCCATAATGACTTTACATCTGGTCAGAATCTATTTACCTCTCAATAGACTGAACAGTACCCACATAATTTCTAAATTTCTGTAGGACAGCCAGTTGACCTTCATCATCTCCTCGGTGGTGTGATGTGGGCCTATTAATTAAGGTTAGTAACTTATTTTATCGCTTATAAAAACTTATTTAAGTTTCCATTATGTATACCATGACATAATCTAGGCATGGATATCATATATTCTTCCCTTTAGTATTTTTAGCCCCTTTTATTTTCTTTAATTGTTGTTCTGATCCTGAATCGACCTGTTTCCTCAAATTTGACAGTTTGGTATAAAATATTATTTTATTACCTTTTCATGGATATATATAGTATTGATATTATCCATTTATCATGTAATGTTTCCTTCTTTGTTCACCATTGACCTAATTTCTTTTTGGTTCCAATTGATGATTATTTTTTTTGTTTTGGTTTTGATCTCATGTTCAATTTGGTCTGTGATTTCCACTTCTTCTCTATTGACCTTGTGATCAGAAGATCTAATTTCTATGATATGGATATGATTTTTAGGTCTATCCATTGAAATCTCAAGTAATATATTTCATCTTAGTGTGTGGATCCCCTATTCACATTGTGAGAATCAAGATTTAAGTTTAATGTTTTTATAAAAAATCATTGTTTGTGCTCACTAATTTTGAAAATAGATTTTATAAATGTTTATTGGAATGATACATGATCTAAAAAATGTGTGTGAAATGGAATTTGATAAAAAATGGTTTTCCGCTTGAAAATTTATAGAGGCTTGATGGTTTTAAAGAAATGATATATTATTTATAAAATTTGGTTTTCAATGTGTGGTTTTGATACAGTAAAAGAGGATTATGTAATTGTTTCTATTTTTAAATGGGTAGGTGAAAAATAACAATTTTTATTTAAGAAGTAGTGTTTTAGTTTAAACTAGGTTGAAAGGTTACCCATACATTACACGAAATTCCAATGGAATAAAGATCCATAAAAATTTCATGTTTTTAAAACCGTGGGGCTTTAATGCCAATGGAATTACTAGAAATGATGCTTAAGTAGCCTACAGGCAAAAAAATGAACTAATCCTAAAGTGAGCATTCCAATGCATTCCAAAACATCATTCAAACATAACATCCAACCACTCACCCAATCCTGGTGATTGTGATAATCACAACATGAATTCAGTCTAAATGTTGTGTCTCCCCTACCATTAATCATTGCATCATGATGGATGATGCATCATGGAATGGAATCCCACCATCACTAGAGTGGGAGGACGGATAGATGATAGATTTCATCACATCCTCCTTAAATTGTAATGAATTGTTATAGATTTTTTCATAATCATAGATCATAAGATCCATGGGTACATAAGAAGGGTTTTGGTATTGGGAAATTTTTTTGAGTTGTTAAGGGTGATCACACTTTATGTTATTACTCTACTACTTTTGATGGAAAATATGTGGGTTGTTTTACTTGACATCATAAAGTACAACTAAATATCCACGAATTCCCATGATCCTTTATGGGTAATTTCCATACTTGTTCAGTGTGCAATAGTCATGAATGACTTTTTATGAGAAACATTGCTTGCATAGTTCTATGTCATACTAAGAGCACATTACATTGTGCTATGATTGTATTTTTATTTTTCCATATTTTTTATTAAATAGAAAATAGTTTAATAAATGTTATTTAAAAAATATCTGAGATTTTACTTTATTTGATTAAAAAGATAAATTTATATTTTTTTAAATAAATTTACAAAAAAAATTATTCAATTTTTCCCTTACATTTGAGTACATATAGATTTATCTAACAAATAATGCTCATGGAACACTTTGTGGGATCAAGATTTTATTTTTTTCTCATAACCATTATATTCTCCTGGATGGGTGTAGACATTTTTTATGTGAGAAAGGGGGAAGAGAAATGGTAAGAAAGAGGGTCTCGTGGATTTCTAAAATTGGGTATCTTGTGGTGAGGAAGGGGGATGATACCCACGGATTGTGTGGAGATACTATCATTGGTCCCATGTACTTTTTGTTTTGTTTAAGGTTCTTGTATGTTTTTGTCTTCATTAAACCTTGATGTATCCCTTATTCTGGTCGATATTATTTATATAAAATTTCATTGTTTCATTTTTCACAATTTTAAATGTATATCAAGTCATTTTCATTCTTTCATGCTAAGACAAATAATTCCCAAAAGTTTCTCTTTATTCATGGGTACTTGTCACCGGCTAGTGGGGATCAAAAACACCCTTCATGCATTTATGTCATTTGGGTTATTTTCCTAGAAACATGGGTGATCCAGGTCATTTCATGAAACAAATATTATGGTTGAATTATTTATAATTCTCAAATGATGTTAATTTCTTATAACTCATGTTAACTATTTTGACATTAGTAATGGTTAAATATTTAAGGAACCATGTTGGAAAGGGGTTTCATGGGAAATGTTGAAATTTTTCAAGTGAGAAACCTAATGGGATAATATTTAATGTTAGAAATATTGTTATTTTTTCCTTCCATCTATAATGAATTATGATTATAAATGTTGACATATAAGAGTTCCCAAACACACAAATAATAGAATGATATATTCTTATATAACTTCAGTTAAAAAATATTATAAAAGAAATAATATTTCCTTTCCAATATACCAAAAAATTGGGCTAATTAATGAGTTTAAAAAAAATTAAGTCATTGGTTAATACAACAGATATAAAGAAGTGTTTCTTAGTCATAAAATTGATATTAATGAAGACCTATTATTTGAAATTATATCACAAGTTGTGAATTTCTTTTGAATACCATAAACTAATTTTATTTGTGAATTATAATAAAAAAATCAGGGACATAATCTATTCAAAAGAGAAAATGTAATAATGTGAGATTTTAAATTATATATATTTATTTTTAAACGTAATATGTTTGATATATTATGGCATGAGAATGAGTAAAAAAATAAACCACAAAAGATTATATAACCATTAAATTGTATTTGTATAGTTGGAGGGAAAAAAATAATGGTGTATAAATTATGAAAAATATGTTTAAATAAGATAATATACATTATAAATATTATGTCATTTAGAAAACTGAATTAGTTTAGTTAAATGAATAGTATGAATTATTTATGATAAAAATGAAATCTTTCTAAAATTGGTTTTTATGTACGTTACAATAAAAATATATTATATATAAAATATATTATCGATTTTAACAATATATTAACATTAATAAAATTACTCATTCATAATAATAATAGTAACGAAAGATGATGTTTTTTATAATATTATTTTAAAAAGAAAATGTATTCTTTATAATTTTATATTTTTATCTAAATAATAGACTCCAAAAATTTTAAAATTATATTTGAAAAAAAACTATCACTTTTGGATTTATAAGTTCAATATATTTAAAAAAATTAGGTATTTTTATGAAATAATTTATTTTTGTGTGGATAAAGAAAAATATAGTTTTTATAAAACAGTAATTTTAATGACTATGTCAAGAAGTAAGTATAAATTAAATACCTATAAAATATTTTTAATGATAAAAAAAGTAAAAATTAAAATGATTTATTTAAAAATACCATGTTAAATTTTTTTAAACCCATGTTTAAAATTTCCAAATCATAAGTTGTATTTCTTAATAAAGAAATTACTTTTGAACATTTATTTTAACCAAATGATTTTTTTGCAAAATAAAGTTTTTTCATGATTTTAAAGCCACATAACTTTTATTTTTTTATAATAATGAGATTTATATTAAAAAAATAAAAATAATAATAATTTTATCATATGCATAGATTTTAATCCTAAAATGCACTTTTTCTATAAATGGGTTTTTTAACTTGAACAATGCTTGTGATTAAATTAATTTTTATTAAAAATATATATCTTACTTGATAAAATGGATCAAAAATTATAATTCATAGGTACAAATAATAAAATAATTCCATTTTAATATTAGGAATTAATGGTTAGTTATTTTGGTTAAACTTGATTATAATGATAAAAATGAACAATGGTAAAATTGAATAATCTAAGAATGAATGGTTTCAGACAGGTTTAAAACATGTATGGAAATTATTTTTAGATTATTGATCAATTTTTTCTCCCCCAAAACATAATGTTTCTGAATTTTTGATCTATTAGTCTTTGAATAATGGTATTCTATTATTGAAAAAGTAATTAGTTTTTACAAAAATGTCATGTTCTTCACTTAAAAAATGGGATCAATTCCACCACATTTCTCAACCCATTATAAATAGTTATCTTGAATATATATCTTTTATATTCTCCCAAAACTCTCTCTATTTCCATTATAGTCCTTTTCTATTCCAATACACCTTACTAAGGAGCCTTATGTTAATTTAAAATAGATAAAATCCAAAGGTAATGGTAATATTCCCTACCGATATCTCTTACTTATTTTATTATTCATCCCCCTGAAAGCTAATCTATCAATGAAGTTACGGTAAAATAAGTATTAATAAAATTCCAAAATTGTGTTATACTAATTTATTACCCAATTTTTAAATTCCTCCAAAACCAATCAAAAAATGAATACATCAGCATGTGTATGTGTGAACCTTATTCATGAATGATGTGGTATATTTTTCATAACCAACATACATGATTTATTTTAAAACAATATTTAAATAATTAATATGTTATTTCTTACATTATAATTATTATATAGTTAAAACTAATCTTTTTATTCCCCTTATCTTTGAAAAACAAATGTTTCGCCTGTGTATATGTGAAAAAAATCACCTCTATAAAATTAATATATATTTTTCTCTATAATATTCTATTTTTTATAAAAATATAATATAATTAAATTCTATATTATATTATAATTTAAATAATATCATTATACTTATAAAATAATGATCTTATTAAAAAAAATTAACTCATTAACCATACTAGCCCTAAGATTATAGAGTATTCTTATTTTGGTTAGTTAAACAACATAGACAAACAAGAATATAAATTTATATAGTACATGAATATGGAAATAAATAATTTTGATATTAGACATTAATGAGAATATAATTATTAAATTATAGTTCTACATAATTTATAATCACATTTAACTTATTATAAATTTAACTATCATTTATTCATTAAAAATTAACAAAACGGGCTCATTTTCAACTTCGTTATCATGATTCATAAGAAAAAAACATAAATAATATAATTTAAACATTATAAAAAATTATAAAAAAAATATTCTGGTTCCCATAATTATATAAAAGAGATAAACATTGAATCTATATAGAGGAATTTGCACCCCCATTACATAACTAGTATAGGAAAAAAATCATGACAACTAAAATATGATTATGGAAAAAAAATATAACTAAATGATATATATGAAATAAATAATTTTAAATGATTTTTATAAAAGTTTATAGGTATGAAAAAGGTTTTTAAATAGGTTATTATTATATATATCTTTTATATATGGGGTTACAACACATTTGATAAAGTACAATTAATGGTATGGTTTATTTGTAAAAACATTCAATTTCATTGAGACATGTTTACATTATACACCATGTTTTTATTATATGTTGTACATATATCCCTATTAATATTTAATATAATTATTATCTAATTATTCATATAATGTAATGTTCTATTTTAAATTTAATACTTAAAGGTATTTTGATTTTAATGTTTTGAAAGTTATATGTTTTAATTGTCTCCATTTTCAATTCAATGAGAATTTTTTTATATTGGGTAGAAAAATTTATTTTAAATGGAGTATTCAACACCCAAATTTTAATTAAATTATAATTAATATATTTTATTCTATAATAGTTAAATTTTCATTACATGGTAACAAACTTGTTTTCTGGGGATTATAACATTACCATTATAGTAATTGGTTTCCATAAAAAAACTCTTTGAGGCATGTTTTTTCTGACCATATAAATTCATTTAAATGATTCATGTACTACCAATTTGTTATATCATATCATGAATTATAATTCATTAATGATATTTGAAGTTCAATTTGAGTCACCCTCTCTTAAATATTTCTTTATTATAATTTTACCTAATTCATACTATTTTCTTCCCCTATATAAGCTTAAAAATAAGTCCTAACATTACAATATAATCCATTAGGGGAATTTTATTTCACTTTATTTATAAAACCCCCACAATTTTCATTTACTTTTTTATGTTTTGGATTTTATATGTCTTATCAATATTTCATTTTCCTCCTGAACCCATTATTTACTCATTGTAAAAAAACTAACATGGTATCTTCTTTTCTGATAGGAATCCTCCACATATGTGCCAATAATAATGGGATGATATTATGAATATGTTTATATATACCTTAATAATTGATTAATTTAATTTATTACTAATGGTTTATTCTTTACAAATATTTGAAACAAACATTTATAAGTGAAACTACCACATCTTTTTTCCTTTCCAAATCATCCAAATTTATAGGAATGATTTTTAATCTAATGTATTTATTTTGAGAATACCCAATTTTTCATTACATTATTTGAAGGAAATTCACCTATATACTCATTCATAAATTGATTTGGTAAAATAATTAAATCAACTATATATCATTACTCTATACATTATTAGTTTGAGTATTCTTACATAGAAATATATTTCACTTGTTTAATGGGGAAATATTGAAAATCAATACACTTGTTATTATTATATATATTTATTGACTAATAAAGAAATTTGATTATGTATTTATTACCCATCCATATTTTTTTCTATATATATTATACTCATTTTTTAACTAAAAAATTATTGGCATTCTTCATGTATATATGTCAACATGTATTTTTATAGATTATTAAGGCATTTTGATTATTAATTTTTTTATTTGTCATATTTTATTATGGTGAACATATTGGACATTAAGAAGTGATGGGTGGGGCTCAGTTTTATATAGTTCCTTGATGAATTTTATGATCTCATGAGACCAAAGGTTTTTTTATTTTTTAAATTTTAATCAACATAGGCCTAATGACTTGGTTTTGACCTTGAAGACAATAATGATATCTTCATAACGACTAAGATGAAAAGAATAATTAATCATCTAAGGCCTTGAAAGTAAAAATTAAGATGTCTAAAATTATGAATTATATAACCATGAATTAATTTATTATTTTCCACATGATTATTTATAAATTTATATCAACCAAAAACTTATAATAATATTTTCTATTATGTTATATGGAATTATTTGATTCATATTTATTCCTACAATACTTTTCTTATCATCATAGCTTATGTTATTCAGTTTTTTTACTAGGTGTTTGATATCTCCATTATTATGTTTACATTTATTTATGATATAGATAAATGTTTTAAACATGATATTCCTAGAATTATAGAATGGGTAGTGAATTTATGGGACGTTTTGAAGACTCATTTCAAATGACTTAGTGTCTAATTTTGTGGAAATTTTTTAAATTTTATGAGAAATACATGGTCTTATTTGTTAATTAGTTTTTTGAATTATATAAATATAGAAATATAAATGATCCTTGTAATATAAGTGACTCAATATTGGTTAGTAATGTCATAATTATTGATGGTTAATATTGGTTTGATTTTGTTTAATTTAATGTAAGTATGTAAGGGATATGTCTGTGATATAAAAATTCATGGAACACAGGTCTGATGCATTACACTAAATCCAAACCAATATCTCTATTAATTAAATCACCACTCAAGATACTACTCCTAAAAAACCCAAAAACCTGGTCATGTAAAACACTATTAAATTGTCCATGATTTTCATCTTTCAACTGGTATATTATTTTCGGTGTTATCCAATAATATTATCAAAAATCATTTCTACTAACCCATGAACCCATCTCATAATCTTCCAATTAGTGGTGAGATAATTAAAAATAAAACAACAAGTCTCTGATATATTTAAGAACCAATAATTAATCATTCATTAATCTTCTGTTTCTCCCCCCATTGGGGTTATCTAATAATGGATTATTTAATATAATTGTAATTCTACCCATTATAATTTCCTAATAGATCAATATTCATATTTTTTAAACTATAAAAACATAAAACTTTACATCAAGATACCAAAACATACAGTAAAAACACACACATAGATCCTAATATATATGTCCCTCTCTAATCAATTCCAATGTAAGAGTCAAAATTCCCACTATAAAACACTGGGATAACTTCCATCCTAAATCATTAAAAAAATAAAACCTAGTTACGTAGGTACCAATAAAATACTATAAAATATAATATGAATAATTTTATTTATACCAATGTTTCTATACATTATTTAAAATTTTCCTTAGTATCCAATGGTTACTATCAAATTCTAAAGATATTGAAAACTTCTTCCCTATTTTTAATATCTTCAAAACTACCTAGGCTTCCAAAAAATACATTGAATTTTTTTAAAAACTCAAAACTAAAATATACCTAACCACACTACATCATTGGTAATTTTATAAAAAATTATCTTATGAACACCTATTTCCATATCTAAGAATTTCATTTCTAAAAATCAATGAATTTTTTCATAAACCCCATATATTCAATATCTTCTTCTTATGGTGGTCAAAAAACCCAAAAAATAAAAAACATATCAAACAATAATTCTCCTCTACACTACTAGAAAATGACCTTATTCTCATAGTTCAGGAAAAAAATATTGATATAGGTCACCCCTATACCTACAGGTTTCCAAAAACCAAGGATATCAATATTGGTTTAGAACCTATACCCACGGTTTGGGTAAACAATCGGTATATGTAACAACCTAATGTTTTCCAATGGAAATAACCTTATTATAAAGATGTCATAAAATCACATGAAAACACAATATAATGAAATACTAAATTCTAAGTGACTTTTAAAAATAATTTAGTCACTTCTGTGTTTGATGTTTTAAAAATCTGACATACACGGTTGCAATCAGAAAGTTATTTGGAGTCCGATAAGAAAAACATAATTTTTGGTTAATAGTAACATATCCTAATGAGTAGTAACTTACCTTTATGAATAGTGATATACCCTAATGAATTTTAACCATGCATATAATAGTATATAAATATTATTCACGTTGAAAGTGTGATATACCTATATTTTTTAATGAGTAAATGAATGTTTTAAAATTGGTTTTGATAAGAAATTATTATTTTAATTAAATACTAAAATAATAATATTTAGAAAACTAGATTTTAAAAAATAGAATTAATTTTTGGATTCTACAAGTAAAAAAATGGTTAGGGTGAATTTTTTATATTTTTCTGAAATTCGTGATTTTTTTATGAATAGTAAAAATACGATAATTTACCATCAATGCTAAATAATGAATTTATTGAGTCATTTATGATGTTCTGCTGATGTAAGACAAATTTTTTTGGGATCACATTATAAAATTACTATTCTTGGTCAGGGAAGACTCATTATTCCTTATCTAGTGGTGGAATAACAAATTAATGAATTTTATATTGAGAAATCCCCTCTCTCCTCCACTATAAAACCCCCCTTCACTCCATATTCTCTTCACTCCTATAAAGCCTTGTTACTTGAAAATATTATGCCTAAATAATTCCCCAATATCCTTCCCCACTCCCAAAAGCTCCTATCCTCTTCAAATTTCCAAAACCTTTCCTGTTAAGAGGTTCTCAAAGGAGGAATTCTCAAGAGGTAAATTCATTTTTCCAATTCCTTAATTTCTTTTAAGTTATTTTCTTTTTTGTTTCTTTCCTCACCTACCTTCAACCAAATAGTATGATAAATACAGTAACATACATTTACTTGAATGTTTTCATGATAATGGGATATTTCATTATCTTCTCTCCTTTCCCCTCTTTTTATTTCAAATAAATGAAAGCACCATTTGAGGTGTGCTAATTTAGCACATTTAAGGACAACGGTTTATCAATTTCTGTTATAATCATTAATTATGGTCATGAAACCATTTGCGTTATGGTTTAACCAGATTATTAAATATTTAATATATCTTATTTTTTATTTTTTAATCCTTTTGTACAAATTGTATTACTTTATAAAGCAAAAACATGTTCTTTGTAATCAAACCCACCGATTAACAAAAATGGTTATCACCATGGATTTATATAATAGTATGACTTCAATCTAAGTAACAAAATTAAATTTAAAACCACTTAATCTCCTGGATGTTAAATAATAGCATATAACTTTATTTCTTGACAACCACTTCTATCTTTCATGTTTATGCGAACTTAAATATAAGTTAACCGGTCTTTTAAAACCAAGTAAACAAACAAGCCCGAACAATGAAATTGAACATTATAACTAATAAAGAAGGCCTTGAATGAACTAAAAATGGTTGTAATAAATAAATATAATATAGAAGTGGTTCTGTACTTATGAATTAATAAGTCTAATTTGTTTATTTAGGTCTTTAATAGAAAGTGGAGAAAACCAATGGATTTAAGGTAAGGGATCCCCTCTATTTCTCTATTAATCATGATTGTCCTTTATGATATGCTTTTTATGTGTAATCCCAAATGATGGGGTATGTTTTCACACATCCCTCATACGTCCCAAATGTATTATATGTGATTAGATACCCCTTATCTTTCTCACCAATCCCTCTTATTTACACCTAATACCATGCTGATAAACCATAACGAATTCAACCTAAACTTAATTTTTTTCCTTTGGGTTCCTCTATCTTTCTATCTACCACAATGTAGTTGTCTTTTATTTTAAATTAAACCATATATATTCTGTTTATATGCTCTAAAATCATGTTCCAATATCCATATTTCATTCTCTTTTGTGGATGTACATTCTTTTAAGTGAATCGCTCCTCGATACTTCCCAATAAGCTCACTCGTTTTAAAGGAACTTTCCAAATTTTTACCCAATTTCATGTGCACTATATCCTATGTTTTAAGAAACCATTTTATAAATAAAATAAGAATTTTTATTATGAAAACTTTCTTGGTTTAATTCTACTTTTATATAAAATATTGTCCTCTTTGCTATTTTAAAATCTCTATAGTATTTTCCTTGAAACCTCACAAAAATGTTTTAATGCTAGTGATTCTAAAATACATTTCTTATATGTTTTCACTTATATTTGAAACCAATTACTAGGTTATATGACTATTTTACCTTATTAAAATCCTTATATGTTCTAATACATTCCTTTCATTGACACTTTCGTGATACGCCCATTGGTTATGATTTATATCATGATTGTGGTACCCAATTCTTCCCATGGGTACCCTTAGGTTTTTGTTTGGTTGATTATGTATGATTATATATCTGGTAAGAATATTTATGTGGAAATAATACTCATTAAAATGTCTATATGGGTATACCTAGATAGTGCTCCAATGCATTGGGTAATGTTAAGTCTCAGGTGATGTGATGTGAAACGGGATTGGTGGTAAGCCTTGACCCGTACTAAAATGGGAAACAGGATTGGCGGTTAGCCTTCACCCATACTAAAGTAATGTTTTATCATTCTTACACATTTATATGATTCCATGCTTATACAATATGATTTCATATGTTCCATGACTTGGATATCTTAATGTAATTCCTCTTAACTCATGTGCTTAAGATGTATCCTAATGTTCATTACCTTGCTAGGATTTTCAGCTCGCCCCTTTGTTCATGTGTTCCCCTGGGTACCCTATGCAGATTTAAGGGCTCAAAGGAATTTATTAGATCATTATAGATAATAAATAAATAATTTTCTTTTTTATCCCCATATTTCATGATATATGTACCTAGTCTTTAAAGACACTATACTTAACAATCCATGGATTTTACTCTAATGTATAGCTATGATTAAAATCGTGTAATGTTATATATAAAAGGATTGGGTCACTATAGTTGGTATCAGGGGATGGTTTAGTTATTTTTGGAGATTTCAAATAGGGCACCTTTGTGAGAACCTTAGGGATGAGACTAAGTATTAGAAAACATTTATAAATTTTAGTGAGTACTGAGTAAGTGGTTTATCAATAAAATACATCCATGTCTAGATACAAGTAGGTATAGGTGGCTCTGGCACAGATGTATCTAGGGGTAAAACCCGAAAACACCGCTTTGAGATAGTCTCGAACAAGAACTGGTGCACGACAATGGGCCTTGCTAGATTCTTGCTTATGACACTCTTGGGGGGGTTTCTTTGGTAGATTCATGAGCTTAGTACAAACCATTATTAAGGGACAAAAAAGCACATAATAATATATGTTAAGAAATAGATTTAGGATAACCTATATTTAAACCTAACGAATCACAAGTTTGGATATACTTCTTCTTTATAAGTTTATGCTATTATGTTCAAACTTTCCTTTTTTATGCTCAATAGATAAGTATTCAAGACCTCTAATTATATGTTCTTTTTATTAGTTAACGGTAGGAAATAGAAGAACATGTTCCAACAACCAGTGTGATAGGCAATGTGAATATTTCTCTAACAATATGCCTGATATGATGGGAGAAGGTGCTCAAAACTTCATGATAGTACTTGCTCATCTGGCTCATGTTATGAATAATAACTTGAATCAGGCAGAATGCACTCCTCCTCCATGGAAAGAGCAATTTTCCACAAAATCATTCATACAGAAAAGGCCTCCCATGTTTAGAAGATCTTATAATCCCCTCTTCACTGAACAATGGAGTTACTCCATTGGAAAGATACTCTCCATCCTCTAGTTATCAGAAGAAGAGAATGTGGTACTGGCAGTCTATCATTTTTATGGGGAAGCTGATCAGTGGTGGACACTGATCAAGAATACAACGTCCCAAGAGGAAATTGATTCCATGGATTGGGAGAAATTCAAGAGGATGATTTTCTCCAAATATTTTCCTTGAACCCTCCATATCAAGATTAAAATAGAGTTCCTAAGACTTAAGCAGAAGGAAGATGAGTCTATAGGGGCGTATGAAGAAAAAATTACAAGGATTTGAAGGTACACCTGTGGATTTATCATGAACACTGAAATCAAGGTGGATCACTTCATTAGCGGATTAAAGCCAAGTCTATGAAAATCATTGGAAATTTGATACATTGACAGTTTAGAGGAGATTTTCCATTGTGATCTCAAGGTTTAAATGAAGATTAGAGACTCTTAGTGGTCTTGTGGGCTGGGTGAAAAGAAGAAAAAAATGGACAACAACATGGGTGGTTCATTGAAAAAATCATATAATGGAAAGAAGTATTGTTTTTCCACTTTCAAAAATTGTGGGAAGAAGCATCCTGGTAACTGTGTAAAGGGAACTAAGAATTGATTCAAATGTAGAAATTTTGGTCATCTGACCAAGAACTGCAATCGGAATTTGATGAATTTCACTAATACAGAAGAAGAAAATAAGGTTCAAGTCAACACTCAGCCTGCAGTGCAGTGTTACAATGACAAGGAGCATGGGAATTATGTGAACAATTTCCCTATGATGAGGGTTGTCGGAGGCAATCAACAACAACCCGCAAGGCAAAGAGAAATGTCTTTTGTTATCACTACTACTAAAATGGATCCGGAAAAAGATGTGGTGACAGGTATGCTAGTTAGTCATTAAAGAATTGAAAACGTACTATTTGATTCTGGTTCTACGCATTCTTTCATATCTTGAAATTTAAGTAGAACTATTCAAACACCACCTCAAAGTTTGGAGGAAACATTATCTTTGAGAAAAGATAATGGGTCAATTATTTTTTCCATGGTTTATAACTCCCATAAAATCTCATCATACTTCCTTTAGTGGACTTTGACGCTATATTGGGCATGGATTGGCTATCTTTATACAAAGCCAACATCAACTGTCAGGAATTGGAGATCACTTTTCACATCCTGAAGTGTCCTCCAATTCTTTACAAGTGTAAGGAGGAAGATGAATACCATTTAGAATCTTCATCTCAAGATTGGATATTTTTTCCTTAAAAGAAAGCATGTCTAGCTCAAATGATTTAAAGAAAAGATATAATCATGATTAAAGACATTCCCATCACTAGGGATTACACAGATGTATTACCTGAAGAGTTTCCTAGTCTTCCTCATGACCGAGATCTTGAACTCTCAATTGAACTTATCCTTGGATCTCTTCTTGTCTCAAAGACACATTATAAAATGTCCACCGTAAAGCTATAATATCATAATAAATAGTTATAGGAGAATATGTAGAAGGGTTTTATATGCCCGAGGGCTTTACCATGGGGTGTTATAGTCCTCTTCATCAAGAAGAAGGATGGATCAATGCACATATGCATTTATTATTGTGAGCTCAATAAAATCATGATAAAGAACATGTATCCCCTTCCAGGGATAGATGACTTGTTTGATTAGCTTTGTTGGGCCAGTTAATTCTATAGGGTGGACCTTCGGTCGGGATATCACTAACTAAAGGTGAGGAAGGAAGATATTCCCAAGATTGCCTTTTGAATGAGGTATGGACACTATGAGTTCATAGTGATTCCATTTGGACTCACTAATGATCCAAAAATTTTCATATATTTAATTAATAGTCTTTAGATATTATCTCGACAAATTTTTGGTAGTCTTTGTT
The DNA here is from genome assembly GCA_963277665.1 of Viscum album. Taxonomy (NCBI): domain Eukaryota; kingdom Viridiplantae; phylum Streptophyta; class Magnoliopsida; order Santalales; family Viscaceae; genus Viscum; species Viscum album. The sequence continues at coordinate 1,309,691,162 of OY728126.1, read as the reverse complement.
GATGATATTCTAATATACTCCAAGAGCAAGGAGGAACATGAGGAGAATTTGAAAATTGTGTTAAAGACTTTACCAAGGGACAAGTTGTATGAAAAGTATAGTAAATGTGAGTTCTAGATAGAAGAATTATCATTCTTGGGGCATGTTATCACCAATAAAGGGATATTTGTGGACCCTTCCAAGATGAATCCAATTGAAGAGTGGCACATACCAACTTCTATAACAGAGATCAGCAGGTTTTTAGGTCTAGCTTGGTATTATCAACGATTCCTAAAGAACTTTTCACGATTTTCAAACCCAATGGCCAAGCTAACACGGAAAGGAGTAAAGATTTTCTGGACTTAAGAATGTAAATACTATTTCAATGAGTTGCAAAGGAGGTTTATCACTACAAAAGTACTCACACTCCCATCAAGTGAAGAACTCTTTGTGGTGTTTAGTGACACTCCTAAGAAATTTTTAGGATGTGTGCTAATGAAAAATGATTAATTGATATCATATGCCTAAAGGTAGCTGAAAATCCATTAGAAAAACTATCCCACGCATGATATGGAGTAGGGGGAGGTGATCTTTGCATTGAAAATCTGGCAGCATTATCTCTCTGGGGAGAAGTGTGAGATATATTCTGACCACAAAAGTCTCAAATATATATTCACACAGAAATATCATAATATGTACCAGCAAAGATGGATATAGATCATCAATGATTATGACTGCTCAATCCACTACCATCCCAGTAAGGAAAACAAGGTGGTGGATGCCCTAAGTTGAAAGGATCCTACATCTTTATCAATGACGAGAATTGAAAAGGATCCGATCTTCTTATATTTTAAAAGTATGGACATGGAAATTGTTAAGGGATGAACATAATCAATCCTTTCTCAAATGATTGCTTAACTATCCCTCTTGGAGAAAATAAAGGATGCTCAAAGAAAAGATGTGGAACTTCTGAAAAGGGTGGAAGCTGTTAAAAATGGGAAATACTCTGATTTCAAAATTGATGAGGAAAGATTTGTAAGATTTGGGTCACGATTATGTGTACCATCGAATTTAGAGATAAAGAAGGAGATTCTGAATGATGCATATAGATCAACCTTATCTATCCACTTAGGGAGCACAATTATGTATCGAGATCTCCAAGAAAACATTTGTTATGACAATATGAAAAGGGAGATTTCTGAATATACATCAAAGTTTCTGGTATGTCAACAAGTGAAAGCTGAGAGAAAAAAGTATATGGTGGTGATGTAACCACTACCCATACCAGTATGGAAGTGGGAGAACATTACCCTGGACTTTGTCACTAGACTTCCAAGGAAGTCCGGAGGAAATAATATGGGCCGTTGTGGATCATCTTTCAAAGACATCACACTTTATTGCAGTTCGAGAGGATTTCTCATTGGATCAACTTACATTGATTTACATCAAATAAGTGGCAATTCTGCATGGAGTACCACTATATATTATATCTGATTGTGATCTGAGATTCACCTAGATGTTCTGGAAAAGTCTCGAACATGCTCTAAACACTGAACTAAATTTTAGTACATCCTATCATCCTCAAACTAATGGCCAATCTGAGCGAAAAATTCAGAAACTAGAAGACATGTTGAGAGTGTGTTCTATGGAATTCAAAGGAGGATGGGACCAACATCTTCCACTAGTTTAATTCTCCTACAACAAAAGCTTCCACTCAAGCATCTAAATGGAACTATATGAATCCATTTATGGAAGATGGTGTAGAACACCGGCGTGTTGGGATGAAGTCAGTGAGCATAAGCTACTAGGACCTAAAATGGTCAAAGAAATGGTGGAGAAGGTGAAAACCATTCAGCAGCATATCAAGGGAGACCCATGTCGATAGAAGAGTTATGGAGATTACCGGCGACGAGATCTTCAGTTCAAATTTGGAGACATGGTATTTATATTCATATCTCTGTGGAAGAAGGTCATGAGTTTTGAAAATAAAGGGAGGTTAAGTCCCAGGTACATCGACACCTTTGAGATCCTTGATCGAGTCGGAGCTGTGGCCTATCGACTGGCACTTCCACCTACCATGTCAAAATTACATGATTTCATTCATATATCCCTCTTAAGGAAGTATATACCAGACCTCTCACATGTACTCTCTTTAGAGGTGGTACAGTTGGAGGATGATCTTTCCTATGTGGAGAATCCACTTAAGATCTTGGATCAAAGAGACAAAGTTCTATGAAACAAGACTACTCATCTGGTCAAGGTACTTTGGTGAAACCATAAGTATGAATAGGAAACATGGGGACTTGAGGAATCAATGAAATAAAAGTACTCGCACCAATTTTTGGTTTAGAATGTAAAACAAAATTTTGAGGTCTAAATTTCATAAGGGGGGAAGAATATAATGACCCGATATTTTCAATGGAAATTCTATTCTCATAAAGATGTCATAAAATCACATGAAAACACAACATAAAAAACTACTAAGTGATTAGTGACTTTTAAACAAAACTTTGTCACTTTTGTGTTGGGAATTTCGAAAATTCGACATAAATGGTTGCAACCAATAAGTTATTTGGAGTCTGATAAGAAAAACTTAATTTTTTTTATGAATAGTAACCTACCCTAATGAATAGTAACATACCCTTATGAATAGTGATTTATCCTAATGAAAAGTAACCTTACCTATGATAGTATATAAATATTATTCAAGTTGAAAGTATGATATACCTATATTTTAAAATGAGTAAATGAATTTTTTAAAGTAGGTTTTGATAATAAATTATGATTTAATTAAATATTAAAATAATCATATTTAGAAAACTATCATTGAGAAATGGACTTTATTTTTGGATTCTACACGTCAAAAATGGTTATGGGGAATATTTTAGATTTTTCTGAAATACTAGATTTTTTTATGAATAGTAAAAATATCATAATTTACAATAAATGCTAAATAATGGAATTATTGAGTCATTGATGATGTTATGCTGATGTAAGACCAATTGGTTTTGGATCACATGATAAAATTACTATTATTTTTCAAGAAGATTCACTATTCCATGTCTAGTGGTGGAAAAATAAATTAATGAATTTTATATTGAGAAATCACCTCACTCCTCCACTATAAAACCCCCCTTAACTTCATCTTCTCTTCACTCCTATCAAACCTTGTGTCTTGCCAATATTATTCCCAAATATCTCCCAAATATCCTTCCCCACGTCCAAAATCTCCTAGCCTCTTCAAAATACCAAAACCTCTCCCCTTAAAAGGTTCTCAAAGGAGGAAGTCTCGAGAGGTAAATTCCTCTTTCCAATTCCTTTATTTCTTTTAAGTTCTTTTTTTTTGTTTCTTTCCTCACCTCACTTCACCCAGATATTATGATAAATATAGGAAAATACATGTACTAGAATTTTTTCATGCTAATGGGATATTTCTTTATCTTCTCTTCTTTCCCCGTCATTTATTTTAATGAAATGAAAGCACCGTTTGAGATGTGCAAATTTAGAACATTCAAGGATAACAGTTTATCAATTTGTACTATAATATTTAATTCTGGTCATGAAACCATTTGTGTTATGGTTGAACCAGATTATTAAATATATAATATATTCTATTTTTGTTTCTATAATACTTTTGTACAATTTCTATTAATTCAAAATGAAAAAACATGTTCTTTGTAATGAAACCCACCGATTAACAAAAATGATTGTAACCATGGTTTTATATAATAGTTTAACTTCAATCTGAGTAACCAAATAAAATTTAAAACCATTTAATCTCCTTTATTCTCACTAATAGAATATAAAATTATTTCTAGGCAACCACTTCCATCTTTCAAGTTTATCTGAACTTGAATATAAGTGAACTGGTCTTTTAAAACCAAGTAAACAAACGAGCCCAAACAAAGAAATTGAACATTATAACTAATCCAGAAGGCCTTGAATGAACTAAAAAGGGTTTTAATAAATAAATTACACATAGAAGAGGTTCTTTACATATGAATTAGTAAGCGTAATTTGTTTATTATGGTCTTTAATAACAAGTGGAGAACATAAACAGATTTAAGGTTTGGGATCCTCTCCATTTCTCTCTTAATCAAGATTTTCCTCTAAGCTATGATTTTTATGTGTAATCTCAAATGATGTGGTATCTTTTCACACCTCCCCAGTATTTTTCTAATGTTTTATTAGTGATGAGATACCCTTTATCTCTCTTATCAAGTCCCCTTAGTTACACCTGATACCATGCTGATAAATCGTAATGAATTTTATCTGAACATCCTTTATTCATTTGGGTTGCTCTATCATTATTTTTTTTAAAAATTAGTTGTATTTTATTTTTATGTAAAACATATACATTCTGTTTATATTCTAAAAACTCATGTTCCAAGATCCATATCTCATTATCTTTCTTGGATATGCATGCTTTTAAGTGAATCCCTCCTCGATACTTCCCAATAAGCACACTCGTTTTAAAGGAACTTCCAATATTTTTCCCAATATCATGTGCACTCTATCCTATGTTTTAAGCCACCATTGTATTTATAAAATAAGTCTATTTATTATGAAAACATTCTTGGTTCAATTTATTTTTATATAAAATATTGTCATGTTTTCTATTTTAGAAGCCCTATAGTATTTTCCTTAAAATAGGAGAAAAATGTTTTAATGCTAATGTTTCTAAAATACCATTCTAATAAGTTCTAACTTCTATTTGACACCACTTATGAGTTTATATGAATATTTTACCCTATGAACTTCCATGTATGTCCTAATCCTTTACATTCATGGAAACTTTCATGATACGCTCATTGGTTATGATTTATGTCATGATTGTGGTACCCAATTCTTTCCATAGGTACCCTTATGCTTACATATGGTTGATTATGTATGATTTTTTATGTGGTAATAATATTTATGTGGAAAGAATACTCATAAAGATGTGGAGATGGGTGCACCTGATAGCACTCCAATGCATTGTGTAATGTTAAGTCTCATGAGATGCGATGTGAAATGGAATTGGTGGTTAGCCTTGACCCGTACAAAAATGGGAAACGAGATTCGTGTTTAGCCTTGACCCATACTAAAGAAATGTTTTATGATTCTACAACATTTATATGATTCCATGTTTATGTGATTCCATGCTTATATGATATGATTTCATATGTTCCATGATTTTTATATCTTTATGTCAGGCCTCCTAACTCATGTGCTTAAAATGTATCATTATGTTCACCACCTTACTAGGATTTTCATCTCACTCCTTTATTCGTGTGTTCCCCATGGTACCCTATGCAGATGTAAGGATCAAAGGAAGTTAGGAGATCTTTAGGGAGATTAAATAAAGAAGTGTTCTTTTATCCCCATGTTTTATGTTATATGTACCCAGTCTTCAAAGACACTAGACTTAACGATCCTTGGATTGTACTCTGATGTATAATTATGCTTAAAATCATGTAATGTTATATAGAAAAGCTTTGGGTCGCTATAGTATGTGTTGTAAATTTTCTTCTATACCCACGGTTCTCCAAAAAAATAGGTATAGGTCAAACCTATACCCACATTTTTTCAAAAACTATGCGTATAGTATTTGTTTAACAACCAATACCTATGGTTCTCCATAAACCATTGGTATAGTCCATTCCTATAGCCACGATTTTGGTAAATTGTGGGTATAGATTTCTCAAATAAGCGGGGGAACTAAAAATATTCTAGGAAGTAAATACAAGGGAAAACCTTTTACCATGATTTTAAACCTATAGAAATAGTTTAGATATATATATGTATATATTAATATAATGATAACCTAATGTGGTGTAGTGGTTAGGTGCATGGAATGCATACAGGTAGTCTAGGGATCGAAACTGGTGGCCGGTAAATTTTTAAATCTTGTACCCATTGTTTCAAAACCATTGGTATATGGTTATCGACACGGTGGCATAAATCTATTCCCACAATTCAAAATCATGAGTAATGTTTTTTCAAATAGTGGCTATAGCTCACAGATATATCAAGGGCTTAAGCTCCCACACTTCTCTGAACCGTGGGTATAGCCTATACCCATGGTTTAATAGGATATACCAATAGTTCCAAACTATGTGTATATGGTCATTTTCTAGTAGTGATAATATTTAACAACATAATTACCCAATATAATTTATTTAAGAAAAAATAAAATTAATTATAACTGCCTTGAAATAATATGAGATCAATAAAATGGATTATTTAATGAAATAATTCCCATGGGTGCATGTATCATGCCCTACAATAGCACTATAATAGTGAATGAATAATAAAAATATCCCCAACTAAATCGATATAAAACATCCCAAGTCTTATCCCTCCCTCTGTTGTATTTTATGTCATCCTATAGTACCTAATCCCAAACACTATTCATCATTTTGTACTTCAGGGTTCACCCAAATCCATGATTCTTATGGTGCTATTGGTCTACCTTCAATGTATTGATATCTATTATCCACCTCTTCTAGAGTATTTCCACAAAAACACATTCTATGATACCTCATTGTTACTTCCTGACCTAGATCACCCAAATAATACTCAAGCTAGGGTCACCATGAGACCATAGGAATGCATCCTTATACACTTTTTGTAGAACACAAGTGGATATGGAAAAAATAGTCATGCATAGAATATTTCATAAATTTAAGGAAAAAATATTAAGAAAAAATATTCCAAAATATATAAAATGATCCATTTACATAATAGAAAAATCCCAAACCAATAAACATAAAATTATGATATAAGAGGGTATCTCAATGTCCAAATTATAAACCAATACATAGTATACAAGAATAATCAATCATAACATAGTAGTATCATCATATTTACATAAAAGGTTATATGAAATTAAAAAACAACATATCAACCCCTAGAAAATACATATGAAGTACAATACATAATTCAAAATAAATACAATGTCCTATAGCCCAACTCACATCTATAAAAATTTCTGAATCATTGATCTCTTATATAATTTTCATCATAATAAATAAAGATAGTATCAATTATATATCAACCTTTAAAATAAAACATGAATTACTCCCTTATACATCAAAATCCATGTAGTATATATGACTAGGGAGTGAGTTTGAAGGCCCAATAGAATTCTCCAACTTTACTCAACACGCTTATTATTATTTATCATGTGGGTGTTTATAGAAATTAGAGATAGAATATAAGTAGGTGGTAAGTGAAAATCACTCACCATGAAAAATATCACATGAATTTTCATAAATATTAATATTTTTTTTTAACAAAGATAGAGGTTACACGAACCAATAATACTCTATTAATGTTTCCCCACTCTTTATAGTCACCACATGCTAATAAGTGATAACTCACATACCTTTATGACTCGAAAAGGTATTCCAAGAAATCAATATGTTCTAATGAGTTGTATTTATCTGGTGGTCTTACTATATCCATAAAACTCGCTCATATAAGATCCAAAAAACGTATTGGTAAACTCAATATTTCTCAATACACAAACCCAGAAAATCATAGGAAATAATTATTTTTTCAACAATAAGATAATAGAAAATAATTATGCATTAAACATCCTTTCACATATAAAATGGGAATAAAAACAAAAGGGGAGATCCAAATTGCAACCAAAGAAATGAATATCATCTGTATAATAATTCAATGATAAGAGAAGTTTTCAAAGAAAATAATGGGTCTCATCCACATGAAACATAACAAAATATCTCCCACGCACTATACCATCTCATCATCATAAATAGTAAATTTTTATTAATCAAAAAAGGCATCCACAAAACTAGTACCACTACAAATACCAAAGAACAATGCTTAGTGAGGCCGAAAGTAATAGAGGCCAAGTTCATCACCTCTTTTCAAGTTCACCCTTTGGGTTTCTAAATAGAAAGCTAGGAAAGTAGGTTACCCTGATTCCATGATCCACAACAACCATGGATGTGAGATTGTCTACTACCCTACACATATCCATCCATGTATGTGTCACCATAGTATTATAGTCAAGAATGTGTTTTTATTTTTCGATGGCATAGACGATCAACCATGGAGTGGAACCTTTATCATAAATAGAGTCTTGGATGATATTAGAGTTAGTATCTACTTGGGAGAGAGTGATATTCTCTTATTCACAAAATTCTAGTTCTGTGACCATCACTTATGCTTCTTCTTAGATCAATGTCCCTTGTCCATAATTGGTAGAAAATGCAAGAAGGATGTTTCCCATGAAATCTCTAATGACTAATCCACCATGGATGACCCATCCTAGCAGGAACTGTCCATATTAAGATTGAAACTAGAAACTAGAGGATTTCATAGCACCCATTGTCCAATATTCCTTCCATTCCTATAAATTATCAATGATGTACTACCCTGTAAACAACTCAGGGAATGCACCTCAGTCCAGTTGTTTATACCTTTAACTGCATCAATGAGAGAGGATTTGGTTCTAATAATGACGGATATTCTAGAGGTGAGAATTCCATTATACGTATCCTTATTCTTAGCCTTCCAAATACACCAATAGTATGCATTTAAAATGATATATCTATCCATTCTCTCCAAAGCATTGAAATTTGTTCTGTGAAACCACTGATCCAAAAAGGTGACATCCATAATGTTTAGGTAGTGAGACGCCAAAACATTCCCAAATAATATCCGTACCTCATGTTACCATTCAGTATCAAAGAAGAAGAGATTTATATTCTCCTCCTAATGAATAATTTAACAATGTCATTTGGAGGCAAGGTTAACGCCCAACTTCTTCATATTTTCCTCAATAGAAATCGTCTAGTTCCTTATTCTCCAAGTTAAAAATTTATACTTTGTTGGAATATTATTGAACGAAAAAATGTTATTCCACCAGTCTTATTGCCTATATTGGATAAGGATCATCCAAAAGTCCCTTGCACTGAAGAACCTAGAGGTCAAGGTAGTAACCACAAAACTATTCAATTCGGAGTTGATGTAAATGAGATCAAAAACTCTTTACTACTCCTCATCCTGAACCAAATGAATAAATCTTAGATGAATGTTGTATTCTTTGAAGTTAATACAAGGATAAGGGCATCCTAGGAATCCATGTGTGGAACCCACCCTATTTTATTGTTATAAGAGGATGCTCCCCTCACCCATAATCCAGTGATAGTGGTGATGGAGATTCGAAATGAGAGGGGAAATCATGGCCTCAAAAGGCAACCCACGGGCGCTCCGATTATCATTAGTCCCCATATATTTTTAGTACATGATCTTTCCTCAATGAATATGTTCTTAAACAACCTACCTATTGAGTTAATAATTCATGTTATACATGGTGTCTGATCAGTTTCTAATGTTAATCAATCCTTCATGAATAGGTTTTTCCATCCTTCTTCATGAGGTCCTGTGATGTTTTATTTCTGTTAAATTATCCCACATAAAGATTGCCAAAATTTTATCAACTGTAGTATTGAACCCCTTCCATAACATTAGGGATGATAGATCATGGATAGGGATAATTTGTAGGATTCTTTTAACCATAGATATATGTCCCCCAAAGGAAAGGTAAATATTCTTCCAATTAAGTATGTGGTTCGTAATCTTATTAACAATGCAATCAATATCTTTAATGCATGTTCTCTCTAAGGAGATCAGTTTTTCAAGGTACTCCAATGGAAAGGATCGTTTCTACATGATCAAATCACTACTCTAGAGGGAGATCTGGCTAGACCCACATTTGTTAGAGATATAAATTATGCTCTTGGATTTGTTGATCACCTAGCTTCTCCAGGAATAGTATTCATCTAGAGTTTTGATGATCCCGCGAACCGATCTCCTCTTAGAATTAGTGAAAATAAAAGGGTCTTCTTCAATTGTTGGATGAAATATTGATAGAATATTCAATTTCTTGTGGAAGGGAATAATTTCCCCAATAGAGACCATTTTGTTGTTAAGATGAAGTAGCATGTCTTGCATCATAATGAAGATGGTATGGGAAAGAGGCCCACCTTTACTAAGCCCCAGAGTAGCCTTTAAGACGCCATGAGACTTAGCCATGAAGGAAATTTCCATCTATGGAGAGATAACACATCTAAAAATGAGGTCAGTAGACCAGATAGAAAATACCATAATCAAGATATCCATGTTGATGAATTCCCATTTGATTTTATCATAGTCCTTATCCATATTCAATTTGATATCCATATTTTATCCATGAGTCTTGAAATTAATATCTCTATGTATTTATTGCATGAAATCTATATCCCCTTGAATTGACCGGCCTTTCACAAATCCATGTTTCTCTAATAAGACCCACCGAGGAGTATGTTTGGAGAGCCTCTAATTGATAAAGCTTGAAAGAATTTTATCTGTAAAATTGAACATACCCACCATAATATAAAAGAATATATAGGATGGGTCTTTAATATTTGGAAATAGGACCAACGTAGTAGCATATGCAATCCTAGGGAGAGTACTACTATGGAAGAAGTCCTATATGGCCGTAATGATAACATCCTTCACCCCCACCAAATATCCCATGTAGAAAGAACCAGGACCCCCGTCGAGGCCTAAGGAACTATCTGAGTTGTGTTTCGACATGGCCTCAAACACATTTTCCCCCTCAAGTGTAGCTTCGAAAAATGAACTTTCATAAATGGAAAATTGTCTTGGAAAAACCTCTAAAAGATCTATGTTCCATCTAGGATAAGAATTCCCCATGTCCAAGCTAGGGCCATCCATAAGGATTTGAAGGAAAGAAAAATCCCTACCACCAACCACATCCCTATCGTTTGAGTATGAACCATCCTCCAGCCTGATGTTAGTCTTAACCATCTACCTCCTCTCTTTAATACATGTATGAATAAAAGTTGTGTTCTTATCGCCTCAATGTAACCATTTTACTCTTTATCTTTTCTTTTCAATGCGTTATTTTTTAATAATAATTTATGCCATGAGGAATTTTGTTTAGACACCTCATTCAAATCTAAGTGGTCACAAACCTCCTCTAGGTTGTGATCAAGCCTCTGCACTTCTTGGTTGAGTACATTCATGTCTCTATCTTTAGGAGGCATACATTTCTCCCATGAGTAATGTTTGAGTTTGAGCCACCTTATTTTATTGTGAATTTCCATACACGAGAGCCCCTGTGTTAGTTCATCCCAGACATCTCACATGACTTAATGAATCCTAGGGATGTTGACCCAGTGCTCAAGAAACCTAACACATTCACTCACTTCCTTTCTGAAAACCAAAGAAACCAGCAGGGGTGAATGATCAGAAACATTTCATACCAAATGGTTGACCTCAGCCTCTGATTACATATGATGGAATGTGAATTTTCCATCCAACGATCCTAGATATTCAAACTTCACCTACTACCTTTTTGGTTATTTCACCATGTGAAGTGGTCCTAACAATACCCTAAGTACTGAAGACCCTTAATAGCCATGAAATGGGTAAATTAAATCCTGGTTATATGAGGGAAAACACCTCCTCCGTGTCTCTCTTCCAGGTCTATGATGATTTTAAAATCTCCACCAACAATCTAGGGAGAAAACCCCGGATTGAAGGTGCTAAGATCCTACCACAGGGCATGCCTCTATTGTGCATTACAACACCCATACACAAAAGAAAAAAAGACGGATTCATTTTAATTCGATTCCTTCACCATGATATATTTGTCACTAGCTTGAACCATATCCATGATAGCCTCATTTCCCCAGAAAATTCAAATGTGATGATTGATCTATTTATTATCCATGGATGCATGCATGAGATTTATATGTGTAAAATCATTTATTTATTTTGAATTGTTTTTGTGCTCCAAAATTTTGGCAACATCAACATTGAAATTCATAATATTTGTGTCTATGATGTATTTTTTAACATAATCCCTTATGTCATGGGAATTCCAACTTAGGATGGGTATCATTAGCACAATGTGAGCCTGGATTTGGCCCCATCTGATCTGGTCTTCATGTAGTGGGGGATGAACCCTCTTTTATAAATTTTTATTGATCCATCATGCATAATCTATATCATGTATATGGGTAGGTTCTAATTAGAGAACTCAAAAATGAAGGCATCCTAATGGAATTTCCTTTCCTATTACATTGAGGGGTTGGGTTGTCAGGAGCTGGTTGAACTGGTGTAGCCAATCCCCCATTAAGGTTACTCTCGATGTTCGACTGAGAGACATAGGCAGGTTGGGTGAAGGGAATGTTAGGAGCCCTCAAAAGAAGAGGGAAGACATAAGAACTCCAACAAGGAGGTTGTGGGAGTAAGAAGAATGGACAATAGTCCAAGGAAGTACATCTCTCCATTTCCCCTTCATTAGAGTAACTGCAGGATAATATTGATGAATAAAAACCCAAATCCTTAGACCCGACCATTTAGAGAATGATTTCTAGATATTATCCATTCAACAGACCTTGTAGAAAAACAGAATAGGGTTGGGAAGACCAACTAATGAATCAACATTAGAAGTGAATGTTGAGGAGGAATTAAACTGAGAAAAATCCATGCAACCAGAACTCATAGTGGAGGTAGTTCTAAGGGCATCATCGAACAAGAGAATAGGTGAGGCCAAGACCATCCCATCCTCGATGGTGGCCTTTGGCTGTGAATTCAAAAGGTTACTTCTAACCAAGGTCTTTGAAAGTATGGAATCCTTTCACCTAATACAACAATATGTTCATTACAAACCTTCTTAGAGTCCCCTTGAAGGAGGAACATAACCTAGGAAACACAGGATATATAATGGCCTGACTCCGTACGAGTGAGCCAAGCACATTCAAAGTGATTTTCTAAGATAGGGAAAAGGACATATATAACTCCTCATAGATCCAATCTTATGAGGAATCCACATCATTTCTAGTTATATAATCCTCACATAGTGAGTCTCTAATAAGATCCCTAAAATCATTAAGAAGATCATCATTAAAAAATGCCAGTGGTAAACCCGAGAGGCTAATCCATACATCAGAACGAGAACTCTCCCTCTTGCTATGAGCCTCTATAGACCATCTAGAAAGACTTAATTTCCGTCTACCCATGAAATGAGGGGATATAAACTAGGAATTAACGAAATCATGTGCCAATGATAGAGCCAAGTAGAAGTCATTTCTATTAATGGGTGAGATTTGAAGAGGACCTGCAAGACCCCAGGAATCCACAAACCACTTGAAAGCTGATAGAGGTGGCCTAAAAGAACCAAACCGTGAAACGAGGGTAAATTTAAAGCATTAAACAAACTCTTCATAGATTTATGGGTGGAAATACGCTGATAGATGATATCCTTCTCTAGAAACCTTTTTAAAAAATGGACAGACCCCCGGACAGCCTGGCTTAGAGACCACAGGAGGTGAACAGAATTTTGCCTCCTTGAAGGATGAACTATCTCCATGATCCTATATAGGGAAACCACCGGTACTATGGAAAGGAAAAATCCCTTCGATAGGGATGAGGGGACAAGGTCAAAATTATTCAAGGCCGCAATCACTGAGAAACTATTATCCTGGGGTGCAACATTAGAAAGAGTTTGAAATCTTCCAGGCTCCTAAGACAAATTCCCTAGAACCAAAAAATGAGAATTCATATCTTCTTGTTTATTCATTTTGGATTTATCATCCCACACACTATACCATCCCATATCAATTTTCTTTCCTGTGTTATCTTCTAGACTAACCATATAGAAAAAATTTCTATGTCCTATATTTTACAAGTCAGCACAGGGGATGGATACCACTACATGATGTTGGGGCTCTAAAACGGAAATCACTCTCAAATAAAGAAGTAAATAATCACCAAAAATATAGACTCAAGGGGGAAAATAATAACAAATTCCTAGTTGATCCTTGATAAATATATCCATATGATCTTTGGTGAGGATATAATTTTATATAATGTCATAAGAGGTTCTTTAATATCAAATTTATATGAATGTCTATCATCCATAATATTATCCTCAAGAAAAATTTTGAAACCTCGACACCCTACTCAATCATTCTTCTACATTCCTTGTTGAAGTAAGAAATGGATTGATGGGTAAGAAAGCACCCTAAAAAATATTCACTATGATAAAATAATTATTTTCTACAATATTAAATTTCATGTTATTAATATTACTCAACGTGAGTCCAATGTTCACGGCTCAAGATTTAAATCTCCATATTTTAGGGGCTATTATTATTTTAATAAATAATATTTTTTATGATTATAATTTTAAAAAAACATTTCCTAATTATTTAAAAATGTTTGAAACAAGATTATAAAATATCCCATAAAATATATAAACCAAACTAAAGACAGTTTAATCATACATTAGAGGGACGTTATAACAAAAGTATATAAAACTATGAAATACAGACTATAGATTATTACTCTCCATAGATTATGTAAATCCATAAAAAGTGCCAAAACAGTAGGGGAAATATATTTAAAAGAACAAAATATTCACAATTAAGAAAATTCTTAAATCCTCTTCACCCATGAAAATCACCAATAGGAAAAAAAATATCTAATGAATAAGAGTTTTATAAAACGAGAAATCATTCTAAAAAATATATAATATGAAATAAGAACCCTACCTTACAAAGTGAGACTAGAATGATTGAATGATTTAGCAAGTATATATTTAACAATGAAATATGGTCAATGCAAATATTTTCATTAAAAATATGGTTATTTTGAATGTGGTCTTCTATTATATATCCAGTAGTTATTATGATTTTGTGTATTGATAATTAAATAATTTAAAATAAAATAACTCATTATGAAATAAAAATATGATTTTAAAATTTTAAAAATATATAAATTTATAACTTACATAACAAATTAATATTGTTATTATAAATTATTTATATAATTTATATACAAAAATCAATGAAAAATTATAATATCAATGGAGTCGTAAAATAAATGCTTTGATTATATAAAATTAATTTTAATTTGTTTCACTCTAAAAGTAATATTTTTTCAAAGAACCATTTAATTAAATAGTTAATATTTTTTCCTATGAAAATAAATATAAAATTTTTAAATATTAATTTATATTAACTAATGTTGAAACATATTTTAAATTATAAATTGATATAAAATAATCTAGGTAACATTTACTATATAAAAAAATTCTCAATAAAACAAATTTTCATTACATTATTTATTTTAAATTTAAAAGATACATTTATAAATTTTAGAATCTAAATTAGATAAATATAAACTCATTTTTTATTTATTATTTCAAAATTATATTATCATGAATTTTTGATATTTTAAAAAAAACATGTTTTGTATGTGAATATAGGAATATATTGATTCCCTATCTTCTATGATGTCAATAGAATATATGTATGGGTTGGAAATTCTTGTAAAATTTTTATATGACTAAATTTTTATTATTTATATGACTTCATAAATTTGAAAATTTTGGTTTTTCTATATAAACACAAATTATATATTCTATAATTTAAGTTATATTTTAAAAAAAAGTGTTTTTATAAATTACACATTTAATAATTTCAAATAAATTTTTATCACTTTTAAAAAATTAATAATGAAAATAGATTAAAAATTTTGAATAATTAGTTCCAAATTATATAATAAGGACTATTTTATTTTTAAGAATAAAGGATTAATTATCTAAGTAAGAAACTAGTTAACCTAATTTTAAAAATGACTGACATATGAAGTAAATGGATAAACATGTTAAAAATGATATAGTTGATTTTTTGAGGTATTTGGTGACTTTTTATATTCTATTATATATTATTTCCTGATTTTATAGTCATTTTAATTGAGAGTGAATTTCCATTAATGAAACAGTTTGGGTATTTACTAAATTAACACTCATCTTCCCTTATAGAAGGTCCTCTCCTCTCCTCAGTTAACCTCAAACCTAAAGGCCCTTAGTTATAACAAAAATAAACAAATAAATATTATATTCAATCATATAAATCAAGAAAAAGATTACTTCATTCTCATAATACCATCATTCAAAGGTTTAATCCCCTTCACTAAGGAGATAACCCAAGTAGTTTATTATATATTTCTAACTACTTCTTCCTCTTATGATTTTTATTATGTGCATTTATTCATTATCATATTTATTTTAACCATTAAATATAATAACATATGTATAATTATTATATTTTTATTCTATTATAATGATGAAAAAATCTATAACCACCCTTGCCTTTTCCCTAAGAAAATGGAAACTGGCATTTGCGTGTGTGCGGACTACCTCCTCCACAAAATGTCATGTTTCGTTTTTCTTTAAACACATTAAATGGAAAGTAATAATATTGATTTTAACAAATAAGTATGATATTTTTTAACAAAATTGGATTCTTAAATTAAATAACATATTATTTATTTCCCTCGTTCTGTGGAAAAAATCGTTAAGCATGGGTATGTGTGGACTACATCATCCATTGGATAATTGACTATCATTTTAATTTTCATCAAAACCATACATTTCTGGTCATGATAATGATTAAAAGGAATAAATAATATTTTAATGATATAATTAAATTGTGAAATAAAAAAAATGGAGGACATATTAATGATATGAAGAACAAACGATTATCATTTATTTAATCATTCAAAACAAGAGTATTATGATGAAAATATTAAATTTAAATTATAAAATGTGTTTATATCCATTAATTATTCTTATATATCTTTTATATCCTAGATAAATCAGAATAGTAAACACTAAATGAAATCATTATGCTATTTTTTGAATTATATTTCCACCAAATTTCCTCATAATCATCAATAATCATGATGTGTTCATGTTTGGGTCAGTTTGGAAACCTACTAGAACAACGATATGAAATTATATAATAGATGACTAGAGAAAACATAATTTGGGTATAATATAATATAAATGTGTACAAAATGGTTTTTTACTGGAAAATATATAACAATATTTTACTCATTGATTAAGAAACCACCATTTGTAGGTTGAAAATCACAAAAACATGTTCATTGTTGATTTCAACTTCTCGGATAATGACTAAAGTACTCATGAAGAGAAATTTAAACTAAATAAATCAATATAATTAATCAATTACAGTATCATTAATGGAATTTAAATAATTTTATTTGGGAGAATAATGATTAAAAATACAAATATTTGGGTGTTAGTTTAGAATGATCAAGATTGTCCCCACTAGACCAGGAAAATAGGTAATAATTAACTAATATAAATGCACAGAATAATATTAAATGAAGTTTAAAAAAATTAAATATATATATAAGGTTTTTAAATTGGTGATTATTATATTTATGTTTTTTATAAATGATTTTTGAGTGCATTCAACTAAGCGGGAAAACTAGGTAAGGGTTTTTTATTAAATTTAATTTCTTCAGACATATTTCTTAATGTCCACCGTGATCCATTAATATAGTGTGATTATTTCCATATGAATTTATTTTACAAAAATCATGGGGAATTAAGTACCCTATCATTTATTATTTTTAAATTTCCATATTTTCAAAAAACACCAAACAGAAAATTTATTTTTATCAAAATGATACTCAAAATATTATATTTTCATTGCCAATATTATTTTCAACGGAACATTTTTTTATATATAATACATCTTGAAATTATGGTATTTATAAGATCTCTCATCATTTCTTTTTTCTATTTTTAAAAAATTGAACTCTAGTAACCCAGAGCCGGTGTCTTTTTTATTACAATGGAAATATATTCAAGTAATCATATTTTAAAGGACCAAATAGTTTATTAGTATTGAAGAACCAGATAAAAACATGATTCCAATATCACATTGAAAATATAAAATATATAGAATATAAAAATTCATTCTTACTTGATATTTTTAATAATATTATTTCTTTATTTCTTGGGCAGAAGAGAATAAAATTAAAGGGTGATCTTAGATTCATGGCAAGGGTGACGTATAGAGGAAGATATCAAGAGAAAATAAGGAATAATATATATGGAAAGGTAAATAATATGAAGTATGTGTCATTTAATTAATAACTTAGGTAGAAACTAAATCCATGGATAATATTAACTCACTAACCATTTGGATAAAAATAATTAATTTCACAATGAAATAAATGCATACCATTGGATGTTATGATCTTAGTAACCATGATAACTAAATCATCAAGGCCATAAAATAATATCATTTAAAACTATGGTAATGAATACACCAAAAATCAATTTAATTATAGATTACTAATTTTTCTCTTGAAAATAGTAGATGAATAAAGGGGCATTATAATTCTTGGTCTCACCCTTTACAACAGTTTTAGTGAATTCCTCATATAATTAATGATTAATTTAATTCATTAACAATATACCTTAATTAGAAATATCCTTATTGATTATATAATGTTTATTTATAAATAGTACACTAGTAAAAAAATATTTAAAATATATAACTATATACAGAAATGGAATACAGTTAAAAAAATAACTATATCAATAATACAAAGTATATTGATATTTAAGAAAAATGTAATATTAAATGTTCAAAAGAAATTAAATGTCTCTAAGGATGGTATCATTACAATATATACCACAAAAATGATTCTTTTCATTTAAGAAGAAATGTACCATAAAAATATTATTAAAATCATTTATGCGGGAAAAAATCTATTCACATTGAGATTATTTTTAAAAAAGTTAATAAATATTAAGAAAAATATTTAATTTCAAAAATAAACCTGTAAAATTATAAAATAAGTTTTGAAACGTTGAATGTCTATTTTAGAAGTAAATTCCTTTAATTGTTTTAATTTAAAAGAAAACATTATTATCAAACAATTTTGAGAAAAGTATCTCATTCATAAAAATGATAGGAAGGTTTCTTTTTAACCATTTTATTAAAATATTAAAAATAAGAGAAAATGAATTTTGATAAATTATTGTAGAATTATAAAAAATTAAAAATAAATTTAAACAAAAAATGCACATGGATGAAAAATATATCTGATCAAAGGAGAAAAAATTTTGTTTTTTCATTTTAACATTTCATTTTTTGATTCATGTTCTAAAGAGAAGGAAAGTTGGAAGAAAATATAGAAACTATTTAAAAGATTAAACCTGAATTTAGCAATTATTTTAATTAATAAATATATAATCATGTTAAATAACTCAATGTGGTATTATATACCCCAATTTAAAATAAATATGTGCATTGTAAAAAATTTGTATTAATAGATTGTAAATTTTTAAGAAATCACTTACCTAAATTTATATATTCCTAATAAGTGATTTTAACATCATATATAATCAATATAAATTTATTATACCTATATTATATAACATCATATATGATTTATTTTTTATCTTTTACCACATTTTTGATAATAATTCTTTCTCAAAATCACAGTACTAGGTGATAACTGCTTCATTCTTCATGTGTGTTTTGATTCGGTAGTTGTGGACCTTAAAATTTTATTGTTGTTAAATAATATACATAATTTCATTAAATATATAAATATCATAAATACTAAATATATGGATATTTATAATATTCTATAAAATATAGAGATAGATAAATCAATAACATTGTTTAAGGAGTCAAAAGTTTATATGTACGCATGAACTTTGTTCTCACAATTCGATGGATGTGAAGAAAAATATAATGGATAATAATTATAGAATAATTATTATATCATATATATCATATATATATATATTGAATATTTCATTATTACCATACATTTAAACATAAATTAGAAAAGGATAACATCAATTTGTGTTGGTGGTAGTCCACATGTACGCATGATCGGCATTATCATTCTCAAAGGGATTGGAATGTTAGAGGGTATATATGATATTATAATTCATTAAGAATATTTATTTCACACATATCATATATATTAATTATTTCCATATTTATAATCATCCATGTTAAACTATAATGAAAAATTAATTACCCTATTACGTAGAGATGTTAAGTCACACGTACACATTGGCGATGTTTTCTCTCTTCATATGATGGAAAAAAAATAGAATATGGTTGTTTCATAATATTAAAAAATACATTTAATAATACTTATGATAATATATTTAGTATCATATAATGAGAATAATAATTTTAGAGTTGGTATAAGAAGAAAATTACAAAACGAACTCGGTAAAGACAATTATATCTTCTTTATTAGACTTATTTTACATCTATCCCAAAGATACTTATAGTATGTATTGTTGAATGACCATAAACATTATGATTTCAATATGGATATTTAGTAGAGTAATTTTCAGTTGTTTTTCAATATATATGACCGAATATGGTGTAAATATGTTAATAATGGTGTTCCCTTTTGTCATTGAGGGGAGGGGAACTCTTTGAATTTCTTAAAGAATTAAACTATTACAAATTATTTCTCTAGCATAAATCGAAAAAAATATTGTTATTATTTTAATATAATATGAGAATAAGTTTAAATAATCTAATAAAATATTATTTGGAAAATGTTTCCTTATTTTATACCCTTATCTATTAGTTTTAACACCCCCCCCCCCCCATTAACACATTTATCAACTACCGTAATATTCATGTTTTCTACATATTAATTGTTATAAATGTTAATATGAAATTAAAAAACAAATATAAAAAGACCATGGTTGGTATTTAAAACAATATCCCAATTATTTGTAATAATATATTATTATTATGAATTCCAAATCATTTTATATGTTATGATCTATTATAAAATAATAGTAGTGTCAATTTAGAAATTATTCATTTAAATTGACTTTTAAAACTCAAACAAAAAAATTAAAATAAAATAAAATCCATCAAAAACTCTATAATATATATTTTTTATCTATAAAAATCTCATTCCATGAAAAATAAATCAAATATTATTAATTTTTGAGTATTAAAATCCATTTATTGGTTTGTTTACTTCTTGCCTAAGCATTGTATCAGTGTTGCAAAAGATTTTTAGAAAATTACGTATTAACTAAAAATTAAAAAAAAATTACATAATTAAAAAATAATTACTATTTAAAATTAATATTTATAACTAAACATATACTCTAATTATCCAAAGGTAAAAAAATTAAATATAATAAAATAACGAGAATGATATTTTTTACATTCTTTATATAAAATAATGTAAATAGTAAAATAATGGTCAAATAGAAAAAAATCCATATATTTCACTTTTTTATGACATTATATTACTTATAATCATCCAATAAAATTAAATTAATTTTTTGGGTCATTATTTAGTCCTTATGATTTTATTTTTTAACCTAAATTACCCGATTTACTAATTTACCGTGGTAAAACAATTACTAAAGTTATTAATCATAACATCCAATAAAGGAAAAAATTTCCAAATTTGGACCTCATGATTCCAGATATTTATTTCATTATTAATGATTCAATTCACATAAGTGGAATAAATTCCATTTACCATAAATTCTTGAGATGCAATGAAAAACAGTTGTTAGAAAATTACGTTTTTGAGACAAAAAATGTACTTATATCAAAATCGATTATAATGATGATTAAAATTAATTAATTATATTATATATAATATATAATTAATATTTTACCTTAATATATAATTTAATGTATAAAGATACTTCTTTGTGAAGATAAAATTGAAAATTTGTAAAAATTGGTATTTTCCCTATTCATTGAAAAAAATCAATATTTTCATAAAAATAAAAAAATACCATAAGATGATTTTGATATACTAATTTAGAAATAAATATAATTTTTTCATTTAATCTTTTTAAAAGATACTAAAATTAATTATAATATTTTCTAGGAAACATAAATAAAACACTTTTGTAGAAAAATATATTTTTGAAGAATAAAATATCTTTACTAAAAGTGAGTGATAATTTACTAATAATTTATTAATATGTTTCCTTTGAGTAGAAAATTTATATAAATTTCTTAAGACATTTAATATTATTCTTACCCACAAAATTAATTTATATGTTATAAGGATTATATTCAAATAACAATATTTTTTGTTTTTATTGGGCCTCGTGTTGTATGTCACATATGTTATCAAATATGATGGTATTATTTTAAATTATTGAGGTGATAAATTATCCCCCACCTAACATAAATAAATTTTATATTCTATATTTTAACTCGAACTCAGTAATAAAAATTTAATTATTTTAGAACCAACATCAAAAAAATGGTTAATAAAAAACCTCTTAAAAAGATGGAAAGTAAATTATTATGGTCACTTTAAAACTAGGTATCCAAATTGGATAACATTACTGGTAAGGAAAAATATAGACATGGAAAATAAAACCAATGCCCAAATATTTATATAGATTGATATGGATTATGGTCATTATAAAAATAACTATTACAAGACCATAAATTTGTGATGGGTTAAAAGAATATTGATTCACTAATAAGAAATGTAAACTTACAACATTTTTATTTCAATGTCATTTTCCTATAAATGATTTATAATTTTACTATAGAGATAAATCCAATGAGAAAATAATCATTCTTGATTTCATTCCAAGTCATAATCCAAATTTCATTATCTGATTGTGATTTTATCAATTTCCACTTCATCTTTTATGCCAGGATATGGATATTCGAGTGGAATTTGTTTATTCCTAAAGAACTATTAATTAATCATAATATATATAAGTCATTAATTATTCCTAAAAATAAAAAACAAAACCAAAATGTTTAACATAGGTTATCTAATTTGATAAATCATACATCAACCTCAAATAATAATATCAAATTTTCAACATAATCCATTCCATATATAGTTAACCATAGAAATCCTCCAAAATATTACAATCCTTATTAAAAATCCAATAATTTCATCATTCATTTTTCATTAGTAAACATAAATAAATTTATATTTTTACATTATTAACTATTTAATGCCTTGATCAAATATACTAATGACCTGAATCAAAATTTACTCTAACCAAATTTCATATATCCTGTAAATCCCAAAATAATGTGAACCTCATCATAAATTAATTTCTCATCAAATAACTAACCATTTTAAAGGAAACCAATACAACCACAATTAACATTTTCAATAAAAATATTCAATAATAATTGTTAACTAGACATCAAGAATGCATTAAGGATTATCTCTCCTATATTAATGTATTCTCTAACATATCCTCTTAGCAATAAATCACTTCTGTTGGTTATTTGTACCATTCAACATGTGATTTCAAGACCTTAATGAAGATTAATATATCACAACTATTATATATTTTAATATTATTATAAAAAATCATTGATATTATTCTTAAATCCGAATACAAATAAACTTCAATAATTCTTCTTAATCTATAGTAACATAAAAATGTTGACTTTCTCCCCTTGGATTATTATGGGGTAGGGTCCCCTGGCACTTGGGTCCATGGTTTCAATAATTATCCATCTCTTCACAATTTATGAAATGGATAGTATTAAGTTCTTTATTTTCCTTATATTCATTAACAAGATAACCCTTATCTCCACACTTGTAAAAAAACTCCAATTCCCTTTACTCATTTCCAAATATATTTCCTTCCATAATTTTTAAATAATGGAAATTTCTTCATTCCATTATTCCAATTTGATTTCTTAAATTTTTCATGGTTCTTATTTGACATATTCTTCTTTTTATTTACATTGAATACATAAAGTCTAGAAAATTAATTCTTCATCTTAATGGAAAATGACACTATATCATCATATGATGATAATTTTTAAAAAACTATATCAATTTAGAGACTCAACTTTAACCCATAAAATAAATTTTCAATCTTTCTTTTGGTATTATGTATCTAGTATAATTTATTCTGGGATTATATTTTAAATTTAGTGACATAATATGATACACTTTTTTCTTCATTATTATTTAAAATGGGAAACATCCTCTACATTTAGTCTCATTGTTCTCTAGGGAAGTATTTTTCAATTGAAATCACATTAAAAAAAATTTATTACACACATTCTATTTGTCTATCGACTTTAGTTTTCTGGATCAATGGCCACCTTTGATCGGTATCTCCTTTTAAAAAATAAAATATTAGAATATCCTTTTCACTTATATAACATCTCAAATCTATGAATATATTTTTGAGATATTTAATCAATATCACATATTCCAATGAAGTATTAGTTCCACAACCATATGGGGGATTTTTTCATGTGATGTGATCCAACATAGGAGAACCGTGTTATGGAACAATAGGTTATTCCATAAGGGAAAGGTTATTTGTTATAAAATAAGTCAACCACCCAAAATGTGGCCATTATATACTCAGTTCCAACACCAAAAGTATTTTTTTTTCTCTGTAGGAAAATCACTAAATTCACTATGGGTATTTCATCCCTTGATTTTGTAAAGAATTATCACTAAATAATACACACAAAGATTTAGCTTATAATCATAATGAATATTGATCCACAAAGTAAACAACATATAACTATAAATTTTATAAAATTCTATAAGGGATATCATATTTATCATTTATTTGTGCTTATTTAAAATCTAGTTCCAATTTTCATATAGAATGATATATGATACCAACTATAACAAACATAGCTCAAGTAACTCAAAGCTGGTGGTTTATTTATTATATTAGATCTAAATAAAGTTAATCACATCCCAATTGAATGAATATTTTATTAGTCATGAAGAAACAGACACATACATGATTCCCATGTCACATTTTAATTATAAAATACATAAGATAAAAACATTCTTGAATCCGTGATATTATTCATAATATCCTTATTCATATCCTGGGGAAAAGAAAACATAAATGTTTGATCTCAGATGTTGAATAAGGGTAATGAGAAATAGAATATATTAAGATTAAATAATTCATAATCTATATAGAAAGGTAAATTACTAGAAACACAATTAATTTAATTAATAACTTGAGAATAAAATAAATGTATGGATAATATCAATGCAGTAATCACATGGATAATAATAAATTAATTCTCAATGGTAGAAATTTATACAATCAGATGTCATGATCTAGGGCATCATGATTTGTTTAGTTTCAATATATTTCAACAAGGTAGTTTTGTACTATGGTTATTCATAAACCAAAAACCATTTAATTTCTATCTTAATGATTTTTATCTTGATACATGTCGATGCATCGATAAGCTATAAAATTTCATTCCCCACCCATCGTAGAAAATCCAACGCAGTCCTCACATATCGAATGGTCGATTTAATTCATAAAGATTATGATTTATCATAAAAAATACAAATTTAGTAAAATTAATTATTTATTAATAATTTCTCAATCAATCAAATGCATTCAATGTATAACACCATATGTATAAATGGTATATGGTTTATGAAATAATCATATCAATGATACAAAAGATATGGATATTTAAAAAAATTAATACTTATTAATCCAAACAAATATAATGATTCAAATAATGGTTTCATTAAACAATCCCTGGTAAAATAAGGTTTTTTCTCATTGATGAATTAAACTACCATAAAAATATCTTTAAAAAATCATGAATATATCCTTCTCACCTAGAAGTTCAATTTTAAATACAAATAAATTCAAAAATATTAAGGGAAAAATTTTCTTTTAAATTAAACATATAATTTATGTTTCAAGAAATTTAATTTTCATGATTTTTTAATATTATAGTCATTTATTATATACAAAAATAAAAAATTCCTTTCACACTTTTGTAAGAAAAGTACAATATTTTGAAAACAAAAGAAGGATTCCTTTTGAATCATTCTATTAATAATAAATTAAGTGTAAATTTTATTTTACTTAGTAATTTTATATTTGTAAATAAAATTAAAATATTTTAAATAAAACATTGACATGGAAGAGATATATATCCAGTCAAAAGAGGAATAATATTGGTTTCTCTTTTATGAATTTCTTCTCTTGAGTAATGTTTTGAAGCGGGTAAAACGTGGAAGAAAATAATGAAAATTTTCAAATGATTAAATTTGAATTCAAATTTAATAAAAATTAATAAATATATTTTAATTTTTAAATACCTAAAATTTTAATTATATACACCACATAAAAATAAGTGTGTGATAACAAATATGTCTCAATGGAGAGGAAATCGGCACAAAATCTGTGATTCCTAAAAATTATTTTAACCTATTTTATAATAAATATATATTTATTATACATATATTATAGAATCATACACATATATATCATACCATATATGATTTACTGATGATATTTTATCTTCTTTTTATTAACAATTCTTTGTTAAAATTACAGTTCAAGGTGAGAACTACTTCATTTTTTATGTATGTTTTGATTAAATATTTGTGATCCTTATACATTGATTATAGTTTCATAATATTCGTCATTTAATTCAAGATATAAATATAGTATATAATAAATATATTTATCAATAATAATCTAATAAATATATAAGTAAAAAATGAATTACATCATTCACAGAAACAGTTGGTTGTATGAATTATTGAACAGGGTTTTCACTTTTTGGCAGTTGGAATAAGAGAAAGATAAATAATAATTAACCTTTCCTAAATAATTATTATAAAATATTGTTGGTTGGAATAGATTACTCAAGAGGGGAGGGGTGAATTGAGTAACTATAAAATTTTTTTAAAAATTATTTCTAAAAGGGTTTTTCCCCAAAATGAAATAAATCCCAGATAATCAAGGTTATACTGTTATAAGAGTTTGACTATTTAAAAAAATTGTTATAAGATTTATTAGTTCTAATTACTCTTAATATTAATTATTAAAACTACATTTGAAGTTATTCTACTACGACAAGACAATTATAACTTCTTTCCAAGAGTAACTATCAAAGTGAATTTAATGACTTCCAAGTTATAAAGAAAATCAGTAAAACAGAGACGACTAAATTAAGCAGCACAGTGGATATTAAACAAGTGGTTCAATCTCAAGCCGAGACCTAATCCACTCCACTTGGTGATCACCTTCCACCAAGAAGTTCATATAAATAAAATTTGATTCACACCCCGGATTGGGGTTAACTAAAGTACGCAGGACTATCTATGCCACACAGGGACCTCTTCTATAGTTCTTCATGGGTATAAATAACCAGGCCACATACGGACCTCTTCCAAAATTATCTGTGGGTATACACAAGTTTAAATAGATGTTTGATTAAGGATATCTTGTATCATTTAGTTTTATATAGGAGACAGAGTGTGGTATATATAGGAACACACACTACTCGAAAGTTAATAAAAATGATACATAGTAGAGCAATAATATTTAGGTATATTTAGAAATTCCCTGAGTGTTATTCTTTACAGATCTGGACTTCAGAGATGAAGCATATTTAGAACTCGAGTTCTCGTATGGAAAACAGATTATCGCAAGTCAGACATATTCTTCTTGTGTTCTTCGTGGTGTTTTTCAGTGCAAAGATGTTCTTGGAATTTCAGTATGCTTTGTGTGTTATTTAGCAGTGTCGAGTTACATGCAAATGGACTTTCTTAAGAAATTTTCTCTAAGTGTGTTCTTCATTATGGTGTGCATGCCTGCTTGGTTTTATTTCTAATGTGTCTTTTATTTCTTGGAAGCACTTTTCTTTTATCTTGGAGTTTATGTGTTGAGGCCGACAGGTTGCATGGATTCTACACCTCGTACCTCATACTGTTATATAATATGTAGTATGTCATGGAAATGGTGTCTCCTTCACATGGTGTCTGGATTGGTCACGGTGTCTCGTTCATGGTGTCTTGTTCACGGTTTCTGATGGTTACGGTGTCTGGATGTCACGGTGTCTGATGGTCACAGTGGTTGATGGTCATAGTGTATGGATGTCACGGTGTCTCAGGGTCACGGTGTCTGGATGTCAAGGCGTATAGATGTCACGGTGTCTACTTGTCATGGTGTATTCTTTTCACAGTGTCTACTTTACAGTGTCTGCTTCATAGGGTATGCTTTTCATGGAGTCTTCTTTTCACAGTGTCTACTTTACATTTCCATAAAGACAAAACCAGTGGCATACATACGGTGTGTAAGAATTTTCAAAATAGTTGTATTTAGACCTAAGAAATGATGATCATAGAATGAATTAGACTTAATCATTTGTCAAGGAATGTATTATACAAGTAAATCAAGGATATTATATAGCAATTAAATTGAATATAGAAAAAATAATATCTTAAATGGTTCTCCTTAATGCATGAGAATTCTTAAACAATAATACGCATGATTTGATATAATTTATAGGATATAACTAGGATGAATGGGATTTGTGATCATTAAAAAACGATCAGTACATGGCGATTCCAACAATTTCCCCCTTTTTGATGATCACAAATCATGTAGATATAAAGATAAATGTCTAATATAAAGAGATTTCTCCCCATTTTTTGATTTTTAGAAATATCGAAATAAGATAAGGGATGAAAAGTGAAAATTTCATTACAACAAATAAGGTCCAGTACAAAGAGTAAAAGAAACATCATTCCTATAAAAAAGAAGTAATCAATGTTCTTCTTTAGGGGTTGGCCTTCTCTTTGCCTTTAGCAACAGGAGTAGAAGGGGAAGCCATAGGAGCCTAGGTCGAGGTAGAAGAAGAGAGTGAGGTGGTTGATAGAGAATAGAAAGGAAGGCCTTCAAAAATAGGTGAAGCCAGAGTAAGAGTGGTAGAAGATCGAGGCAGTTGCTGATAAAGGATCACAGGCCTGGTCTGACTCAGTTCTTGGTTAACCGGCAATGTGGTGGACGGTAGGGCATAGGTGAAGGTAGGAAGTCCAGGTCTCATAGGTGCAGTCACAAGAGAAACAATTGTTGTACACCAAACATGAAGATAGGGTCTCATAAGCTTGATAAAATTTGTAATTGTCTCTCCACCATACTGCATGTATTTCTAAAAATCATTCCTTTTCTCCATAAATATGTCCAACAATTGAGGAAACTTTGTGATCTTTTGAACTTGGGTCTTGAAAGCTTGAGTTAGAGGAGGGATCCTCAAATTTTTCACAAGATACTTAAAGTGATCAGTCATGTCAGTCTTAGAGAAGGTTCTGTTGAATTAAAAATCCACTTTCATGGAAATCTCTTGGTGATAATCATTAGAAATTTTTCAGTGGATTTGGACAAGATCGAGAACTAGGTCACTGTTCTTTATAACTTCATAGAGAGAAGCTGCATTGAAACCACTGCGTACATTCTGAATATCTTCTTTGACCACTGTTCTGAGCAAGTCATTGTCTAGGGAAGGTTTAGATGATTGAATCTAGGTTTTAGAATTATTGACAGCGATGGTGAGAGATATCAGTTGGTTCATCACTTTTTGAATACATTTTGTTTACTCATCAGTGAGTTTGTTATGATTTACAACAAGCTCTCTCATCTCCTTCACAATCTGCTTGTTCCTTTCAGCGACCTTCTCTTCTAAGGGGGCTAAATAAGGTTTAATTTGAGACACAAAATCCTATGGGATTTGAGGAACAATAGGTGATATAGGAGGAGAAACAAGCTTTGATCTCTTGTCCATCTCTTTTTTCATTTCCTCAATCATACCTCTCAGAGTATTCACTTTATCACTATGTAGCCAGTTTTCAACTCTTACTTCTTGAATCTTATAAAGCATTTTGGGTTTGATTTTCCAAATAACTTTCTCTAACAATAGTGATGCATCTCTTTCAATTAAATTGGTCCCAAGAAGAGGTTGGGTATTCAAGAGTTTCTCAACTCCAGACCAGAGGGTAGCACCAAATTCCGTTAGATCATCCTTACTCACCAAGGATGATTGGTTAGATGAAGGTTCAGAAATAGGTATTGATTCGGTTTCATGTTCCATTTCAGGGGCTATACTAGAAAATGATTT
Source organism: Viscum album (assembly GCA_963277665.1). NCBI lineage: Eukaryota > Viridiplantae > Streptophyta > Magnoliopsida > Santalales > Viscaceae > Viscum > Viscum album. The sequence continues at coordinate 1,309,661,388 of OY728126.1, read as the reverse complement.
CAACTGGAACAAAGAGAAAATGTCAAGGCCTTTTTCTGAGACTTGCTAAGAGTCATCCACATCATCGAAGTTGGGGAACTTATATTGAGTGGCTACAGGACTTGAAAATACCGGATTTTCTACTTCAGCATATTCCAGGTTTAGGGGTTTCTCCCCCTAAATGGTTGCATACATCTCATGAAAGAGAGGCTTAGGTTCTTGATCTAATTCCACAAAGTCAGCTCATAGTTCCTCACCCATTTCCTTTCTATCAAACTGAAAAGCTAGATCCTTCCTCTATTCATCCAAATGGACGATTTCAGGAACAGATTGTTCTACATGGAGTTCATCAAGGTTAACATCTTGTATAATAGGTACCTCTTCAACTATAGGTTCTTCCATGACATTATTTCTAGTTTCTTTAGCTACGTATTCTGTTTCAGTCTTGGGTTGATCTACCAGATTAATAGAATCTTTAGGAGAAACGCATTCTTCTTCGAGAACTTCATGAGGAACAGGATTACTATCTTTCTCAATAGATATAGTTTATCTACGAGGCACAACAGCCTCTTCTACTTCTTTAGAAGAGTACTCAACAATCTCCTCTGGTTCCAAACCACGATCAGAAATATTTCTCGGTCTTGAGAGATGTTCCACAAGATTGAATTTCTCATAAACTCTATCATTATCTTTCACACATTCCATTTTCCCAGGATTCCAAATAATATACATTCTCTTGATAGTATCTTTTGAAAGGAAGAATTCAGAATCCTTAATTACTTTATCATTAGGTCCGACCATAACTTTGGTAAGAAGCATGGTTGAGATTAGCCGAGTGTAAAAAAGGGAAGTTGACTTACATGTAGCTTTTATCAACTCGCACATATAGTGTATGATATACTTTCATAGGTTGATCTTATGCCCATTTTTTATAAGGTGGATCAGAAACACATCATGATATTTCAAAATAGAAAAATCACCTTTTCTGGGGCAAACCAGATTCTGTATAAACTTGAAAAGAAGCCTTGATTCTCTATCTAGTTCTACAGCAATGTCTCTTCTCTTGGTGCCATTTCTAGTTAAGACTTTCAAATCATCCTTCATATCAAAGAATTAGGATTAAGGTGGGGGTTCCCTCTAATAATCCTCACAGATGCCTTCATGAGGTATCCTAAGGCATGAATCCCATAACCTCGAAGATAATGAGCATATTTTCCAAATGATCCATCTTCTAACAATATATCAATCTTCATACTCAAAGGAGAATTGTACATACTGATAAAACTAAGCTACTAACATAGGGTAGATAAGTCTATCTTCCTTCAAAAACCACTCTAACCAGCTTTGTTGTTCTAAAACATTCAAAAACATAGAGTTACGGGACAGAAGCCATTTGGGGAAATTCTCTTTTCCAGGTATGACAACTCAGTTCACCAGATTTGGATTTAGAGATCCTTCAGGTTCTAACATGGGAGAAATCGTCTTATTCTTTGAGCTACGCTTCTCAGGGGTCGACGATGAAGGGCGCTTCATCCTGGGCATCCCCCGTAGATTTGAGAGAGAAAGAGAAGGGTTTCCAGGATGATGAAGGGTTAAAAATGAGTAAATAGAAGAATCCCCGAGTGAATAATCAAGTGATAATTTCTTTATTTTATGATTTAGTAATACCAAACGTCGCAAAAATAAAAATGCGGGAATGTGAAGAGAGGAAAAGAATAATTACCCCAATACAGGTTTTTTTTAAAAAAAATTATAAATAATTTTTACGGTGAGACCGTGTTTGGTCATTATGGTGTGATAGTAAACGCACGTTACGGTGAGACAATGAACGAAATTCACGATGAGACAGTAAACTAACTTCATGGGGAGACAGTAACTGTCAGACAGTAATCACAAAACACTAACTGAGAAACCGTAATCATGAAACAATAAAGTATAAAATAGAAAGATATAAACAGTAAGATATGAAACAGAAAGACATGAAACCCTAAGATATGAAACAGTAAGATATGAAACAGTAAGACATGAAATAGTAAGATATGAAACAGCAGGATATCTATTTGAGGTTTATCATGCCTAGTTCATGTATGATGTAGTCTATTCTTTCAGAAGTTAATGGTTTGGTGAATATATCAGCAAGATGGTACTTTGTACCAATGAATTCCAGAGTGATATCACCATTTTGATAATGATATCTCAAAAAGTAATGCCTTACATCAATATGATTTGTCCTTGAATGTGAAATAATATTTTTTGAGAGGTTAATAGAACTTTTGTTGTCACTATTTATAATCACATGCCTGAATTGATATCCATAATCCAGTAATGTGTGTTTCATCCACAAGATTTGTGCACAACAATTTCTAGAAGCTATATATTCAGCTTCTGTAGTAGATAATGAAATAGAATTTCATTAATTACTACACCATGATACTACTGACTTGCCTAAAAAGTGACATGTTCCAAAGGTGATTTTTCTATCTGACTTTCTTCCACCAAAGTTGTCATAATAATTGCTCACTAATTCAAATGATTGTCCTTTAAGATAGAACAGTCCAAGATTGGGTGTATGTTTAAGGTATTTGGAAATTATCTTTACAGCATTTAAATGAGATTCTTTAGGATTTACTTCAAAGTGATCACACATACATACACTAAACAGAATTCCAGGTTGACTAGCAGTTAAGTAGAGTAAACTTCCTATCATTTTTCTATAAGTGGTTTGATCAACAGATTTCCCAACTTCAGAAGATCCAACATAAAAGTGGTAATCAAAGGAGTGTAACTACTTTTAGTGCTATCCAATCCAAAACTTTTTATAATATCTCTTGTATATTTACTTTGAGTTAAAACAATTCCATCATTATTTTGAAATATTTGAAATCCAAGAATGAATTTTAGTTCACCCATCAAACTCATTTCAAATTCATTTTGCATCATTTTAGAAAAATCAACACATAAAGAATTATTTGAAGATCCAAAAATAATATCATCTACATAGATTTTAACAACTAAAACATCATTAGAAATTTGTTTTATAAAAAGGGTGGGATCACCTATTCCTTTTGTAAAACCTTTACAAATAGTAAAAGTACTCAATCAATCAAACCAAGCTCTTGGAGCTTTATTAGGACCATATAAGTCCTTTGATAGTTTAAAAATATTATTTGGAAGGTGAGGGTTTAAAAAACTAAGGAGTTGTTCCACAAAAACATCATCAACAATATACCCATTTAAGAATTAACCCTTAAAATTCATTTGATATAGTTTGAAATTCAGATCTGCAGCATAGTCAAGCAGGATTCTGATGGTTTCAAGTATAGTTACTGGTGAAAAAGTCTATGTATCATTAATAGAATCATTAATTCTTTTAGGTTCAAGTTGTGATAAGAAGTCTTGATGTTCAATCTAATTTCTAAGAGAATCTATTGTTTGATTTCCTTTGTCGAGGTCTCCTACAACAACATCTAAGGGATGGTTCTTAATAGTTCTAACAGCTCTAGAAAAAGAGGGACTAGAGATTTCAGTTTCATCAATAGATTCCAGTTCATTATGACTTGATTCTAAGGAATTTTCAATGCTGGAAGTTTTCTCCGAATGGATTGAGGATTTTGGGTTAATGTTCAGATTTGATACGTTATTCTCTAGGTTCTCTAGAATGGTTTTGGGATCATGTGGATTTGTTTCATCAAATTTGACATGAACTGATTCTTCTACACATTTAGTTCTTTTATTGAACACTCTATAGGATTTACTAGACTTGGAATATCCTAAAAATATGCCTTCAACACTCTTCGATTTAAATTTTCCATGAGTGTCTTTATTATTAAGAATATAGACATTGTAACCAAATACTTTTAAGTATTTAATATTGGGTTTTCGATTGTTCTATAACTCATAATGAGAATTTTTGAGAATAGGTCAGATAAATACATTATGGATTACATAGCATGTTGTATTGACAGCTTCATCCCAAAAATAAAAAGGTAGGTAATATTCACTGAGCATTTTTTTAGCAATCACTTGTAGGGTTCTACTTCTTCTCTCTCCAACTCCATTTTGCTAAGGTGTTCTATGAGCAGATAAATTGTGAATATAACCATTTTGTGAGAAAAATGATTCAAATTCTTGATTTTGAGACTCATATCCATGCTCACTTGTTTAGGATTTAATTCTATGTCCACTAAGACTTTCTACAGAGTTGGCATATTTAGTAAAATAATAGCAGGATTCTCTCTTGTGTGCCAGAAATAAAGTCCATGTATATCTAAAAAAGTCATCTATGAGAACATAAACATGGTGCTTCTCATTTGAACTAGAAACTCTTGATGGTCCAAAAAAATCTATGTAAACCAGTTCTAGAGGTTGATAAGTTGACACTTCTTTATTTGGTCTGAAGGAAACTTTGTGTTGTTTTCCCTTTTGAAACAGATTACACACTTTTTCATTTAGATACTTTAGTTTGTGTAAGTCTTTATCTAGGATTTTTCTAGTTATCTTTCTCAGGGAGTGAGTATTACAGTGTCCTAGTCTCCTATGCCAAAGCCAAGACTGTTTATTAAATGCACTTATGCATGAGGCATTTTTAGAAGTTAAGGATTCTAGGTTGACAGAGTAAACATTTTCATTTCTTAATGCAAAAAATATTAATTCTTATTTAGTATTAGAGGAATTTCAAGCATCATATTCAAATATATCCTGAAATCCATCATCACATAATTATGAGATACTAAGAAGATGATATTTTAATTCATCAACAAACAGTACTTTAGAAATTAAATCTGAGTTAGAGTTATCGATTTGGTCTAGGCCAATACTCTTTCCTTTAGCATTGTCACCAAATTCTCCATGTCCTCCATCTACTTTTATCAGGTTCTTGAAGCATGAGTAATCTCCTGTTATGTGCCTTGAACATCCACAGTCCAAGTACCATAGAATTTTGCAGGATATCTTTAAGTATATTTCCTACAAAAAATATTAAGGAAAAACATATTTTGGTACCCATGGTTGTTTGGGTCCAGCAATATTATTAATAAGTGCTTTAGGAACCCATATTTTCCACATAGGATTCCTATAAGCATTAAGTAAATTATTTGAAAATTAAACTTTATTGGGTTCAGAAAAACATGAAACACTAGAATATGTGTCATGAATTGAATTAGTTGATTTGTATCTACAATTGGAAGTAAAATTGTATGTCCTATATTTAGAGATAAAATTTTTTCTACCAATATTTATTTTACAAGGTTCATAACTAATTCCAGTGTTGTATTTTGGAGAAATTTGTTTTCCTAGAATTTGAGTAAGGGTATTTTTCCCGTTGGTAAACTTTTATTGGTCATTTTTAAGTTTCGCATTAGATATTTTTAATTCATTGTTTTTTTTTTGAGCAGTTGATCATTTTTATCCTTATTAGTTGTGATTTCAGATTTAATAGTCACAGTGAGAGCATGCTATTTCTTCAAAGATTTATATTTATCTTTTAGTTCATTGCATGTTTCTTTAATCATGTTACAGTATTCAAACATTTCTTCATTGGTCATATTTTCAGAGTCACTCTCATTTCCAGAATAGTATGAATTATGTATAGGAGAATCCAATGTTACCACAGATGTGTTTGTCATAAAACACATATTGGATTTGTTAACCTGCTCATCATGTGATGTTTCTGAGTCGCTTGAACTATCCTCAGAAGCACTCCAGGTTGCTTTCGTTTAATTTTTATACTTCTTGCACATGTCCTCATATTTCATTTTTTACTTGATCATTGGATAGTCACCCTTGATATGTTCTTTGTGCTTACACTCATAGCAGACAATTTCATCAGTCTTGTCACTTCTTTTCCTTTCCTTCTTCCAATTTCCATTTTGGTCATATTTTCCCTTGAAGTTAGGATTTCTTTAAAATTTATCCTTTTTTGTAAAATCTCTTGATTTTCTTGATAATTGAGCCATTTTATCATCACTTTCGGGTGATGAATGTTCATCACTGGAAATTTTTACTGAACCTTACTGTTTCCCTTTGTCTTTGTTCTTAGAGGTGGTGGTCTTGAATGCAACATATTTTTTTTGGTTCATCCTCTTCCTTCTTGTTGACTTTCAACTCTTCCTCATACATTATTAGTTTTCCAATGAGTTCTTTTATAGGTAGTTTGCTGATGTCACATGATTCTCTAATAGATACATAGGTTCCCCTCCATCTGTCAGGCAGAAATCTAAGAATTATCATGATTTGTTCCTTGGTAGTGACTCCTCTTCCAAGAGAGATCATTGTGTTGAAAATCTCATTAAACATAAGATATATGTCAAAAATAGGCTCATCAGGTTTCATTTAAAAATTATCATTTCTAATAGTATAATTATTAAGTCTCATTTCTTTTACACAAGATGTTTCTTCATGTGATATAGACCGCGTATCCTAAATTTCAGGGGAAATTCTACAAGAAGAAATTCTATTTAACTCTTCATCTCCTAAGGAGTAGTATAAAGCATTCATATCTCAGAAATTTTTATTATAGGTAGTTTTGGTAGGTCCATCCCATGTGATTTTATTAGTAGAAGGAATCTTATATTCATCTATAATGGAAGACCAAATTTCAAAACCCATACTCTCTAAATGCATTTTCATTTTAATTTTCCATTGAGCATTGTTGGTTCCACTGAATAATGGTGGTATATTGGTTGCAGCACCTTCCACTCTATAATCCATTGAAAATAATGAATTTAAAAGAGCTAGAAATTTATAATTAACATAAATTTATAGATCTTTAAAGTACAACTACAATCATAGTTGAATAAGATTACATAGATTCCTAACAAACATCCTCTGATACCAAATGTTGGTCAGCGTATATTACTTAAGAGGGGATGTGTGAATCGAGTAACTATAAAAATTTCTGTAAAAATTATTTCTAAAAGGGTTTTCCCCAAAATTAAATAAATCCTTGTTAATCAAGGTTATATCGTTATAAGAGTTTGATTGTTTAAATAACTTCTTATAAGATTGATTTGTTCTCAGTACTTTTAATATTAATTATTAAAACTACTTTTGAAGTTATTATACTGAGACAATATAGTTATAACTTCTTTCCAATACAAACTATCAATGTGAATTTAGTGACTTTCATGTTATAATGAAAAGCAGTAAAAAAGAGAAGACTAAAGTAAGCAGCACAGCGGAAATGAAAAAAGTGGTTCAGTCTCAAGCTAAGACCTAATCCACTCCACTTGGTGATAAACTGCCACCAAGCACTTTATATAAATAAACATTGATCCACACCCTTGATCAGGGTTAACTACAGTATGCTAGATTTTCCAGAACACACTTGGACCTCTTCCACAGTTCTCTGTGGGTACAAATAACCAAGCCACACAGGGACCACTTCCACACTTATCGGTGGGTATACACAAGTGTAAATAGATGTTTGAGTAATGATATCTTGTATCCTTCAGTTTGATGCTTGAGATAGAGTGTGTTATATATAGGAACACACACTACTCAAAATTTAATAAAAATGGTACACAACAGAGAAACAATATTTATATAGGTTTAGAAATGCTTTGAGTGTTAGTCTTTGCATCTCTAGACTTCAAAGATGAATCAGATGCAGAACTCGAGTTCTCGTCTAGAAAACAGAGTATTGTAATTCAGACAGATTCTGCTTGTGTTCTTCGTGCTATTTTTCTAGTGTAAAGATATTCTTGAAATTCCAGTATGCTTTGTTTTTTCTTCAGTAGTGTCGAGTTTTATGAAATAGGACTTTATTAAAAAAAATCTCTAAGTGTGTTCTTCATTATGGTGCTCACACCTTCTTGGTTTTCTTTCGCATGTGTCTTTTATTTCTGGGAAGCACTTTTCATTTATCTTGGAGTGCATGGGTTGAGGTCAACAGCTTGCATGGATTTTGTACCCCATACCTCGTACTGTCATATGTTATGTAGTATGTCAAGGAAATGGTATCTCCTTTACACAGTCTCTAGATTGGTCATGGTGTCTGGATGTCACGTTGTCTGATAGTCTCAGTGTCTGTTGGTCATGGTGTCTGGATGTCACGGTGTCTGATGGACACAGTGTGTAGATGTCACAGTGTCTAGATTTCATGGTGTCTGCTTGTCACGGTGGCTATTTATCATGTTATCTTCTTTACGGTGTCTGATTCATGGTGTATCCTTTTCATGGTGTCTAATTGTCATGATGTCTGCTTTACTTTTCTAGAAAGATATAACCAGTGGAGGACTTACGGTGTCTCATAATTTTCAAAATATCTGTATTCAGACTTAACAAATTAAGATCATGGAATGAATTAGACTTAATAATTTTTCAATTAAGCTATTATACAAGTAAATCAAGGATAGTATAAATCAATTAAACAAAATATAGAGCAAATAAGATCTTGAATGGATGTTTTTAAAGCATGGGAATGCTTAAACAATAATACACATTATTTGATATAATTTACAGAATTTAACCATGATAAATGTGATTTTTGATCATTAAAATATGATTCGTACATGAGGATTCGAACAAATATAAACTTATATAGTCACAAAATATATCTTTATTATCATCCATGTAAAACTTAAATGAAAAATGAATGACATCGCTTCGTGAAGCTAGTATTCCACAAGTACGCATGAGCGATGTTATGATTTCCCAACTGATTGGAAGGTAAGATGGTATATATGATATTATAATTATTAAATAATATTTATGTCAGACATATGTTATATATTTATTAGGTACTTATTTATAACCATCCAAGTTAAATGGAAATTAAAAACGAATTACACTACAACATGGATACGATAATTCATACGTATACAAGAGCAATGTTTTTACAATTAATGTATGGAAACAAGATGGGATTATATTATACCTTCATCATAATAACATATCAATATATTTATGAAAATTTATTTATTATATTATTATGGTTAAAATAATTTAAGATGAATTATAAGAAGAAATACACATAAAGTACTTGGTAATAAAAATTAACTCTTCTTTATTATACTTCCTTTAGATATCTTATCAAGGTACTTTTATTTGGTATTATGGAATGATTGGAACCTCTATAAATTGGATAACTATGTTTAGAAGATTAATATTTAGGTTTTGGTCGAGCTAGATGGGTAAAAGTGGTGTAAATAAGTAGAGGAAGGGGTGACTATTTATAATCGAGTGGATGTGTAATATATAAATTTTTTAAAGTATTAAACTAATATAAATTATTTTTCATGCCCAAAAAGATAAAAATTATATAATTAGAATCTAAGTATATTATAAGCTTAAATAATATCATAAAATAACGTTTTTTCTTATTTTTAGCAAGTTTTTACCCTTATCTTTATGTTTTTACACCTCATTAACCCTTTTGAAAATTACCATAATATTCATGATTTCTACCATTTATGGGTTAATAATTTTAATATAAAATGAAAAATTATCCATAAAGAGACCAATTTCAATGCTGAAAATCATATACCCTTCATTGTTCTGAATATCATATTTTTTACAAATTTTAAATCATTTAACAAAATATGTTTTATTTTAAAATAACATTAATGTCAATTTTGGAACTATTGCTTTAATTTGAATTTTAAAATTATAATTCAAAAATTGAATTAGAATACATTGCATAAATACATTTATTATATGTATTTTTATCAAAAAAAAATGGAACACAAAAACTCACTCAAATAATTTTATTTTTAGATTTTTAAAAATAATTTTATTGATTTACTTTCGTATATGCATAGGAACTCTATAAAGGTTTCATAAGCATTTAAGGAAATTATATCTTCACTAAAAATTAAAAATAAATTTTATAATTTAAAACTCATTTAGACTTAAAATTATTTTTTATTACCAAATATATCCTCTATTTATCCCAATTTCAAGAACATAATCATAATTAAATAAGGAGAATAAAACTTTTTACGTCAATTTATATAAGATAATATAAAGATTCATAATCATGTAAAAATTGTAAAAAAGTCCACATATTCTACTTTTGGATGATATTGGATGATGTATACTCTTTTAGTAAAATTAAGGCAATTGTTAGGGTAATTATTTTATCTTTATCATTTTATTTTTAACCATAATTACTTGATTTACCCTTTTACCATGAAAAAAAATTACAAGATACTATTAATAATGTCTAAAAACAAATTTGACCTATAAAGAAAATGTTTAACACCTTCTTCAAAATAAATAATTCTTTTTTAAAGACCAAATTCACATATGAGGAAAAAATTAATTTAAATATAAAAAGGCGTCTTCTTATGAGCCACTCATTGTATACCTCAATTATCTTGAACCTAGGATAAATACCAAGGGATTTTTCATTAACATCATCTATACTACACAGTGTGTAATAACTAGTTAGATTCCATGTATCAATCTTTTTTTATGTCCTTATAACCCACTAATGGATTAGGATTTATCTTTGAATGTGGGAAAACATGATCTGTATGACTTCTACATGTCATTTTTTTTGCTATCCATGTCTCTACATGAAAGACAAAATTACTCAGAGTGTGTTTCATATGTTCTATGAATTTAACTACATGTCATTCATGGTAGCTATATTTCATGTATTTTATTAAAACTCTTATATTTTAGTCTCCCATTGTATTACTCCTTGATTTTGTGAACATTTTTTCCCTTTTGATATTTTTACATCATGTGTAAAGACCTAGAAATTATGTTTAATGTTTTTATTAATATGGAATATTTACAAGACTATGAAATTTGAAGGCATGTGATTCCGAGGCCCATAGAGCTTGGAATGGAATTTTGAACTTTTTTAAGGTGCGTTAAGTAAATGTGAAAGTGGGATTTTATATCTTTTAAACCAGTGCTCAGATTGAAAATTTTATGTCACCATTGAACTTGCAGTATTGAGATTTTCTTGGGTGAATTTTAACCTTGACCGACAAAGGTCTGATTGAAAAGTTAATATTTGGATTTTCAGAATAAAATAATAAAATAACTATAAGTTACTTTATTCTTTTCTTCCACCAGTTAAGTGGCTGTAGGAGGAATCGCAACATAACAGAAGGAATTAAATGAATATAAATAAGTGACATTTTACTTGGATTGGGGAACCATAATGCTGATTTGATTGATTGGTTTATTAATTAAGGCTCATTAATGAACCACATAAATGAACCTAATGTTAATCTCTTTAACACATTATTTAATCAATCTCTTGGAAGAACCATTTGGAAACCATGGGAAAATATCTCATGAAATGTCGGCGATGCCACCATTCTTGGAAAATTATGTAGAAAACGGATCAACCGATTAACGGATTGATCCATGATTCGTATTTTACTGCAGTAGTTTGTTGCCGGATTAATTTTTGGGAAAATCATAAACTATTTCATGACTGATTATTTCCTCCTGTTAAAATGTTATATGGAGGGATCAGACCAATCTGATCCGGGATTAGACCCCCCATCATTCTTGATATTTGTGCGTTCTTTGTGTGTGACTGGGAAATGTGTCAGAAAGATGAACCTAAGAGCTTCGCAGGGAAGGCAGCGACTCGGGAGGTCCGTAGGCCGAGACGGGATGAAAAACGGACCACAGGAGTGCGTCAAGTGGTCTGACAAAGATCCTTCTAGACTATGTGTGGCGGAACGTGGTTGTGTCGGCCGCATGCTGAATAAAGGGGTGGCATGCTGTGGCGGCATGCCGTGGATGAGGTTTCGCAGCTTCGGTCACAGGGATAGGTAGACCCGTGTCCGCCGGTCACAGCGCATCACAGGTCCATGCAGACCAGTCAGCTAACATGGCCCCAACTGGCACCACCTATCGATGGAACCAAACGGATTCCCCACCCCAACATCCATTCAGGCGGAGCAGCCACACCCAGCTGGGTGGGATGGGCTAGACCCAAGGGCTAGTGGGCCGATCCCAATTCCCAGCTAGTCGGGTCTACCCAGACAAGGTCGGGATGCGTCAGACTGGACCCGGACCCAACCTCCCGAGTTTCGTTTAAACGCCCATAACATTCAATCGAAGCATCTGATTGATGATTTGTCTATAGATTTGGAACCTTTGGGACAAGATGGTCCTTTTGAAAAACTCCACATGAGTCTAGAAATAAGTTGGAGTATGGATAGGTTGGATCTGACACGAATCCAACAAGTCCCTATGTACCTTTTTTCCTATATCTTACAGACCGGGAATCTGATTGATGCGTCGTCTATCATGTTAGAACCCTTATGACCTGAAGGTCCATTTGGTAAATTCTAAGTGGGAATTTGTGGAGGCTGATATATGACCTATGGCTTGGGTATTTGATTCTTCAAAATTCAATCATGCTAAGTGAGGTAATCATGTGGCTAGCTATCAAGTGAAGAGCAAAGCCTCAAGGGTCAGTGGCAGAGTGACCCTTTGTGAATCAAAAATTAAGAAACCCTTCTTGTATCATTATCCTAGCCCCTTAATAGAATAAAATGTTCTATCTTATGACTAATCATCTTTATTCATGTTATTTAAGTTATATACCTATTATAGGCTATCTTTTAATTTATTCTTTGTGATTTAGATCATGGTTTATGGTTTTTCCTTTGTGGAATTCTAGGAGACCTTCAGGGGTCATGGGGTACCTACTGGGTATTGTTATACTCACCCTTGCATGGTCATTTCCTGCACCTTCTTCTGTCTTAAGCAGACGACTGATAGCTTGACTGAGGCTTGGGGAGCCCGGGCTAGACAGTGCTCGGAGGTAATTGATGGGCATGGTGAGCAGCAGTGATGACAGATGACGAGTTGCACCTACACTTCAGGTAGGATCCTTGGTGAAAGAACTTTTGAGTTCGTTTTCCCTTTTTAGTGTACTTTCTTTTCAGTTGGGCTTGTATACTGGCCCTTTTTAATTTCAGTTCTTACTTTCACCCTTAGTGGTAGTTTTTATCAGCTGTTGTACTTTTCCTTTTCCATTGTGGTTTACTTGTGTGCAGTGTTCCCTCTCTCTGTGTGTACAAATTTAAATTCAATGCCTTCGCTTTTTTCGTTTCTCAATTTTAGTACAAGTCACCATCCCCTAGCCTATAGAAGGTAGTATTGGGGTAGTCACGACATGGGCCCCAGGGAATGGATCATGACATCATGCAATAGTGAGTATAGATTTTTTTTTTATTAGACAATAGCACTAGGTTTTTATTATGTTATACGAAACAGAAAAGGAAGATTTCACTAAACCCAACACCGACTTAGCTTGCATTACACGAAACACTGAGTTTCTGTAAAATATTAATTTACTATTAGAATTATTTAAAAAATATAGTTATAACCTAGCTATTAAACTTGTAATATAAATAGTAAAAAATAATTTCTAAATATAATTTATCATGTTTTTTATAATGAAACATATAATTTTTAGTAAAATCCATATATGATTTAAACTACTATTTTCTAAAATGAACTTTTTTTCATGTCCTTCTATAAAAAATAATAAAATTAATTTTAGAAAATCATAGAAATTGATTTTGATAAAATAAACATTACTTTTAATTCATAATATTAAAATTATTTTAGGGAGAATTTTAGGTATTTTTCTAAATAGTTCCAATTTTTTAGGAATAGTGAAAAATACTGCATATTATTTAAAAATCTACTTTTTCATTTAAATAATTATTTTAATTTAAATTTATTTTTTATTAAAAATAGATAAATAATACATATATTAATCCAATGTATGCAATGTAAATCATTTTTATAATATAATTATATCTAAAAAATTATTGTCCTTTTGAACCTCCCTTTTACCCGCCTTCAAGCCCCATTTGCAGCATTAGCATTAAATGTAATTTTACAACTTTTATGAATTTAATTTAGAAAAAACAAAATTCATGGTTGTAATTAGTATGAATATTCTGGTCTAATAGGACCAAAATAATTTTTGGTGAATAGTACCTTTTTAATTTTATTTACCACAGTTAATGGAAAATAGGGTAATTAAAGGTAAAAAAAATATTATAATAACATAAAATTTTCCTAAAACTTGTCCTGATTTCTTTGGGTAATTTGTTTCAACCCAAATAATCCTTAAGAATAAAATATGATCCTTTTTAAGAAACTTGTGTAATATTAGGATATTTATTATATTTTATTTAAAGAATAGTAACAAATTTTATATTCAAATTTTAATAACTAAATAATTTTTAATATAGGGTTGTAGATAAGATAATATAGAATATAAATTTTCATTATAAATATAATAAATATATATATATCATGATAATTTGTTTATAATTTTTTTAAATAAGATAAATTAATTTAATTGTGACACAATATTGATGTAGTAATAGATTTATTAAAGTAAGAATCAATTAAATGATATTAATAATATTAAAAGAAATATCATTTGAGATATTTGATAACATCCAAGAATTTTTTGGATAAATATAAAATTTTAGAGATGAGTAAATTTATCTTTTTTAATTAATCAATTTGTTATGATTTTATAAAAAGTCATGTAATAAATAATGTCAAAATTGAAATAATGTTATTTTAATAAATAATAATATTTTATTAAATGATAAAAATCCTATAAATATATATTCCATCTAAATAACTTTTATAGTGTCAAATATTTCATAAATGATGCAATTGGGTTTTTTTTGAAATTTTATGGTGACTATATTAAACCTATAGTGTAAAAACAAAATTTTTTATGGTAAGAATTAAATTTTTTAACTAATGGTTAAAGAACAAATATATGGATAATTTGGTGACCTAAACATGTCCCAAAATCATTGTTTTGGGGTACTTTGATTCATATGAATCTAAAATTCCAAAAAAACTCACTTTGGAGCTATTTTAAATCAAAAATGAATTTATAAAAAATTAATAGTTTTTCAGTTTCCTAAAGTGCACCTCCTCCCTCTTATAAAAAACATATCTCCTTCTCTTTTATTCACGCCTCTAAAAACTTTTGGATCACCCAACACTTGCCCATTTCTTCTCCCAAAATCGATTCATTCATCCTCGAAGCCTTCCCTTGGGAAGAATGAAACTCAAGGAAACATTTTGTCACAAACCAATAGTAGTTACCCAATTAAGAGCTAATGTCTTATCTCAAGTTTCTTTATTAATTTTCATTCTCTAGCCACTAATATCTTTTTATTCCATTATTTTATGATAAAAACAGTGTCCTAAATATACTAGGATTATTTTATGAAAATATTTATACCTGAACTTACACACACATTCTTCTAATGGATATCGAATATATTGTTTCTTTGTACGTTGAACTACTGCCTCGACAAATGATGATTGTTCATTTTTCCCATTATCACCAATCATGGTGGCCATTATGAATGACAATTTATCTATATATGTTATATATAATATTTTTTATGTGTTTAATATTTTTTATTCCTTTAAAAAACACATAGCTTTTTACTTTCCATTTGGTGTTAACATGATAATCTTGTTTAAGGAAGTGTGGACTATCGCCCCTTCTTAGCGATGGGATTCGTTCACACACCACATGGAATGTATAAAGGATAGGTTTAGGGAAATTATATGATATATATGATATAATAATTATAATATAATAATTATATATACATATATATATATATATATATATCATTTAAAAACATTCTTATAATATGAAAAATAAATGGAAACAGTGTTCATGTCTACGAACGGCTTACCGTCTCCATGAATGATGTATTCCATTTCATAATTATTTATGATATAGATTATTTTAATATACATAAACCTGATATAAATTATATTAATATCATTATTTTTATTATGGAATCAAGATACAAGTAGAAGGACCATCTATATAAAAAATTAAGACTCATGCAAAGAACAAATAAATATTACCCAAAATTAATCTTTGTCATTTGATCATTAAAAATCAGGTAATATAAGGTCATAATCAAACCAAATGTTTTATTTTAAATAATAATATTCTACTATAAAATATTTATAATAAACATATATTTTTTATAAATAAATCGTGATCAACAAAAAAGAGAGTCAAGACATAAGTTAACGGGATTTTTGTCTCACCTTTATTTCTACGACACACGATCCCCATACACAACTTGATTATTCTACGTGGTGATTATATGACCCATGAATGTATTTTATGATTCTTATAAAAAACATTATGATATTTCTATATTCATATAATTTTATTTTTATATTTTTATATGATTATATTGATTATTATGTGATGATTGTTCATTTCACAATCTCTTCCATATTTGTGATTGTTTAATTTTAAGTATCTGTTGGGTAATATTTATCATTCATGTCTGTGTCTTCTAAAAAATTTCATAAAATGTTTTACTATTCTTTTATGGATTTTTAATGAAATATTTTACCCATTTTTGAATTTTTACTAGGGTATTTTTTACTTTTTTTCAAAAGTACGAGAAGAATGTTTTTTTATAACTTATACAACATGAATGGATTTTTAAACATTCGTACCACCTTATTTTGTTGAAGCTTCCACTAAAAGATTACAATATTATTTTAAAATAAAATTTTTTCTTTTAAAATTGTGCGAAATTTTAAGAAAATAAAAAAAATCAATAATGAAAAGATATTTTCCATAAGAACAGTTTTAAAGGATTTTCATGAATCCTTATATATATTAAAAGTGGATTCAAAGAAAAGGATTTGGAAAAATGTTAAGTTTTAAAATGTGATTTTTAAGTAATATTAATGTTCCAAACCACCTTTAAAAATCCTTTTTCCCCTATGATGACTTACTTTGTTATTGTTCAAGAATAAAATTCATATTCATTCTCTAAAATTTTTATACTTTGATTTAATGATGTCTTATATACCCATTATTTTCATGGGTTATGATTTTAATGAAATTATTTTTTATCTTTTCTCTTTTTCATAGGTTGTTATGTGATTACATGTTTATGAAACCCATTCCATTAGAATGGTTGTGAAATGATTTTTTATGATCTTGTGAAGCATGTATTTCTTATTTCCTTATGTTTCTCTGATTCATTGGATAAAGATGGAAAACTCATTAGTTATATATGTTATCCATGACTGGTTTCATGTTTTCATAAATATGCCTGGGATAGTTATCATGTCCATAATTCTATGCATGGACCTAGTTTTTACATCCACAATTCGATGCATCAACCCAGTTTTCATGTTCATATGTTTATGCAAGGTCCTAATTTCAATTCCTTAATGAGTCAACCTATTACTATTTATATGTCATCATAAAGTTACAAGTTAATGTGTATGACACAATTTCATGCCATATATTAATTTCAAGATATTATAGATTCTGTTATTTGATTTATTTTTGATTCATGTTTACATTTGATGTGGTTATCTTGATCTTATAATGTTATAATCACATTCTCATACCCTTATGCTCATATTATCCTTATGTATCTCTTTAATTTTTCCATTGCTAAGAAATCAAGCTCCCCCCATTTTATGTTTCCTTCCCCTTGGTGATAAAGAAAGGTTTTAATTAGGGGTGCTAAGTGGGAAGATATTTATGGGAGATGTTTAAAATATTTCACCAGATTATAAGAATTTGTTCTATGTTTCTGAAGGCACTAAAATAATATAGTCTTCGGGTGTCTTTTGTGTAATGTTTTAAGTATTCATCAAATGTTATGTAATTTCCATCTATGTAAAGGTTGGGTATTTATAGTTTCAACTAGATAAATGGTTTCATCAACCTTCTGTAACTAGGATGAGAAAACTTTAGTTGGATCCCTGGGTATACTTCTAAGGATATATCTTGGGATCTGTTTAAGGACAAGTATAAGGATGGGTCAATATTTATGAAATTATCATACAATTTTGTTAATGGATAGAGTGATTGGTTTCCTAAAAATACATCATTATCGGGATACCATATGTGGATGTGGTTTTAACACAAATATAAATAGGGTTAATATCACATACAAGATGTTAGTATCCTGACTCAGGGTAATCTGGTACATGAAAAAAAAATTGAATGTGGAAAATAAGGTCTCAAGGTAAGTGACTACAATGAAAAAAATAAAGGTTTCAATTAACTGAATGAATGAGAATATTTTCTTTCTTAATATATCATTAAAGGTTTCGTGTTTTATGTTTGGAGTAAATGGCCATTATTAAACACAATGACCCCAGATGAAAGATCATGATGGACACCAGCAATGTGGTGCGAGTCATGGTTAAATTTTTGATGGTGAAGAGACTATAGATGGAATGTGAAATGAAAGAGGTATTATGTAATAGGATGAGTTATCCTTGTTAAAGGCTTAAGGATGAAGTAATTGAAGTTTCTATGTATTGGAATTGAAGAAAAATTTGGTAGAACTACGTTTACGGTATTAAGGAATATTGAAACATCTATGGATTGTTACAGTGTATTTTTTACATAATTATCTATGAACATATGTTGAATGGTACTAGTAACCATGAAATTTTATTGAGGCTATAAGTTAATATTTTTGGAAAACACATGATTAAGGGAAGGATAACCTAAAATATGAGCATGATTTTGAGGTAATGATACATGGATAATGATATATTGGATATTAATAAGTAGATTGGATGATACTAGTTAACTTGGAACTGATTAATGATTTATTGACCTGTGGGTTATGCTATCATGAATGAAGTTTACATCCTTTTGGAATTAAGAGTAAATAAACATGAATGTCGTCTACAAGTATGCTAATTCAGGTTATTTTAATGTTTCAAGATAATATATGATTGGGTTATTCACATGTATAGAATGATAGAATCATGAACTACCTTATGATATATAGAAGATAAATGTTAATTGATTTAGTGGACTTATTTATAAAGTTTTTTATTTTCAAGTTTTAGAAGGATTTTGGTAAATTCCATTTATAGATATTTCATGTCAAAATTCAGATAAGTTTGCGAGATTAATGTTTTATCTCACCATTGTTATATTTATACATATTCTATAACGTGTGCTAACATTTTTGTTAAAGATTGATATAATTAAATATCATTATTTTCATGGTTTTATAATGCTTTAGGATTGGAAAATAAAACTTAATTTCTTGGAATAAGAGATTAAGTGTAAATGGATCATGGAACAAAAAGGTGAAGTTAGGTTGAAATCAAGTATGTATATATTCTCTTAAAATTATTCAACATTAGGAAAAAGTGTCATGATGTAAAAGTGTGTCATACTATCATCATTTTTTATGATATCAATGACCTATTCCATGCTTCTTTAGTTTACCGTTTTTGGATATTCAACTTTCTCAAGATCACCCTCTTCCTTGTGATCTGTGTTCTTTATCGGTCTCTATGATTATTTACACATTTCTTCATGTCCAAATCTTCACCTACATTATCTTATGTAGATAAAAATTCATGATTTTCTTTTGGAAACTTTTATTTTAAACCTTTTCCTTTTTTAAAAAATAGTTTTATACTTTACTTTTATGATGTGGGATTTTATATTTTTATAACACCGATGAATTTTGAGGGTGAAATTCGTTTTAAAGGAGGAAGAATGTAACACCATAAGAATTTTTTAAATTTTATTTGGTATTTTAACTTCAAGAAACATTGAGTATATTTTTTTTAATAATATAATATAATTATGTTTGAATTATGTTTTATGCAAGGGAAGCTTGCACTACACGCAACACCGACTTAGTTTGTGTTACCTGAAATAAAGAGTTTCTATGAAACAACAATTTAATATTATAATTTTTTAAATAACATAGTTATAAGATATCCATTAAACTATTAATATGAATATAAATAACTACTTGTTAAATGTTAGTTATAGTGTTTTTGATAATGAGACATATAATTTTTTGTAAATTCCTTTTATGTTTAAAACTACTATTTTTTTAAATGAACTATTTTTCATGTCCTTCTATGAAAAAAAATAAAATTAATATTAGACACTCATAAAATATTTACTTTTATAAAATATTATTTTTTTTGAATTCAGACTATCAAAATTATCTTAGGGTGAATTTTTGGAATTTTTCAGAAAAGTTAAAATTTTTGTGAATAGTGAAAAATATTGCATAGTGCTTAAAAACCGACTCTTTCATTTAAATAATTATTTTAATTTTAATTTATTTTAAATTAACAATAGATAAATAATACAGGTAATAATACAATTTAAATCATTTTTACCTTTTTTATAATATAATTAGATAAAAAAATTATTGATCTTTTGAACGTCTCGTTTATCCGCCTTCTAGCCACATTTCTGGGATTAACATTAAATATAATTTCACCACTTCAATGAATAGAATTTATAGAAATATAAATAAATGTTTAAAATAAGTATGAAAAATGTGGTCTAATATGATTTAAATAATATATGTTTAATAGGAACTTTTTGAGTTTTATTTACCACACTTGAAGGTAAATTGGGTAATTAAAGGTAAAAATACTATTATAATAATATAAATTTAAAATAACACTTGTACTAATTAAATGGTATAATTATTTCTAACCCAAATCAAAATTTTTTATTAAATATGATATTTTTTAATCCATTTGTGTTAGATTAAGATATTTATTATATTTTATTTAAAGAATAGATAAAAGTGTCATATTCAAATTTTAATAACAAGATAATTCTTCATATATGGTTATAAATAAGTTAAATTATACTATAAATATTCATAATATATATAATAAATTTATAAACATGATGAAAATTTATTTATAATTTTTATAAATTAAATAAATAAATTTAATTGTGATACAATGATGTTGTAGCAATAGATTTATTAAAAGAATAATCAATTAAATGATATTAATATTGTTTGAGCTATTTGATGGGATCAACGAATTTTTTGGACTAATATGACATGTTAGGGATGATATATTTTATATTTTTTTAATTAATTAAGTTCTTAGGATTTTATAAAAAGTCACGTAATAAATAGTGTCAAAATTGACATAAATGTTATTTTAAAATAAATCGTATTTTATTAAATGATAAAAATTATTAAAAATATATATTTCATCCAAATAACATTGATAGTGTCAAATATGTGATAAATTATTAAATTTTTTATCGTTTTTCAGTTTATAAAAACTATATTAACCGTATAGTGTAAAAAAGACAAGTTGGCATGGTAAGAGTAAAATTCTTTAACTAAGGGTTAAAGAAAACAAGATATGGTTCATTTTGTGTCCTAAACATGTCCCAGATTAATTTTTTGAGGGGATTTATACATATAATCGGATAAATTTATAAATAACTCACTTTGGATCTATTTTAAATCGAAAATAAATTTATAATAAACTAAACGTTTTAGAGTTTCCTAAAGTGCCATCTTCCTCTTATAAAAGGGCACCTCTATTCCTTTATTTACACCTATAAATCCTTTTTTAACAGACAAAACCTACCCATTTATTCTCCCAAAATCCTTCCTTTCCTTTTAGAATCCTTTAATTGGGTAGAAGGATATTCAAGGAAGCCTTTTGTTACAAACCGAAAGGAGTAACCCATTTAAGAGGTGACATCTTCTCTCAATAGCCTATCTTAATTTTCATTCTGTACCCCCTAATCTCTCTTTATTAAATTTTTTTATGACAAAACAAGTATCCCAAATATAATTGGATATTGTTATAATAATATTTATATATAAAAACACACACACAACCATATAATGGATATCTAACAAACTGTTTCTGTGTACGATGTACTGGTACCTCGCAAAACGATGATTATTCATTTTTTCCAGTACCACCAATCATGGTGACCATTATGATAGAAAATATTATATATATATATATATATGTGTGTGTGTGTTATATATAATATTTATTATGTTTTTAATCCTTTTTATTCATTTTCACAACATATATCTGTTTGACTTTTTATTTTTTGTTAAAATGATAATCTCATTTGAGGAAGTGTGGACTACCGCCCCCTCTTAGCGATTCGATTCATTCACACACCACATGTAATGTATTAAGGATCGGTTTAGTGAACCTATATGATATATATGATATAATTATTCTATTATAATAATTATATATATATATATAATTCATTTACATACAATCTTTAAATATGATAATTAAAATAGAAACAATGTTCATGCATACGTACGGCTTACCATCTCCATGAATAATGTATTTCATTTCATACGTATTTATGATATTGATTATTTTAAAATACATATAATAGATATAAATGATATTTATATCATTGTTTTCATTATAAAATCATGATATAAGTATAAGGCCCAATGATATGACAAATTAAGACACATGCAAAGAACAAAGCAAATATTACTTGAAGTGAAACCTTACCATATGATCATTAACAAGTGGCTAATATAAGGTCATAATTAATCCATATGTTGTATTAGATATAATAATATTCTTATATAAAAGTATTATAATAATATTATATTTATTATACAGTAATATTTTTCAAGTAAAACGATTTTCAAGACATAAGGTAATGGGATTTTTGTCTCACCATTATTTCTATGATACAGGAGCCTCATACACTAATTGTTTCTTCTAGAAAGTGTATATACAAAACATGAATGTATTTTTTGAGTTTTATCCAGAATATTATGATATTTCCATTTTTTAATAATTTTCTTTTTACATGGGGAATATGATTCTATTGATAATTAAGTGATGACTCTTGATTTCACAATCTCTTCCATATTTGGGTTTATTTCATTTTAAGAATCTGTTGAGTTATATCTATCATAAATATCCTTGTTTTCAACAAATGTTTTCATAAAATGTTTTACTATTATTATATATATGTTTAAAGTCATATTCTTACCCATTTTTTGACTTTTTAACTTCATGGTTTGAAAGAAATCTTTCTTTCCATTTCCAAAAAAGGTAATTTTTTACTTTTCTTGAACAAGTACAAGAAGAATGTATTTTTCTATCTTATAAGTCATGAATGTATTTTTATTATTTAATACCTCATTATTTCCTTGAATCTTACCATAAAATATTACAAGTTTAGTTTCAAATAATATATTTTCTTTTAAAATTTTGTGGCATTTTAAGAAGAGAAAACTATTTCAATAAACAAAGGATATTTTCCTCAAGAATTGTTTTAAATGATTTTAATGATTCCTTATAGGTTTTCAAAGTGGTTTCAAAAAAAAGAATTTGAAATTTTTTTATTTTTTGAAAAGTGATTTTGAATTAAAATTAATGTTCCTAGTGATCTTTTAAAATCCTTCCCCACTTATTATGAGATGCTTTGTTATTGTTTAAAAATACCATTCATATTCTTTATCTGAATGGTTTTTTTATGGAATTGTGATAAAAACCCCCTTTTTTCATGGGTTATTATTTTAATGAAAGGATTATGAATCATGTCACTTTTTCACAGGTTATTATATGGTTACATGTTTATGACATCCATTCCATTACATTTCTTATGATATGATGATTTGATTGTTTATGATATTGTGGAACATGTATGTATGATTTAATTATGAGATGGGTTGGACCTATATCTCCCTTTGATGCATTGGTTAAATACGAAAATCTCATTAGGTGTATGTTTTATGTGTGACCTAATTTCATGTTCACAATTCTATACATGGGCCTGGTTTTCATGTCAATAATTCTATGCATAGATCTGGTTTTCATGTCTATAATTCTTTGAATAGACATGATTTTAATGTCTATATTTTTATTCAAGGTCCTAAATTAATGTCTTTAATGAGTGACCTAGTTAATATTTATACATGTTTAAAAAGTTACAGGTTGATGTATATTCCACAATTTCATACCTTATGTCAATTTCATGATCTTATGGATTATTTTAGTTGATTTATTTATGATTCTTGTTTACCTTTGATATAGTGGGCATGATCATATAATGTTATAATCATGTTTTCATACCCATATGTCAATGTTATTCATATGTATCCCTTTTTTTACACTTACTGAGAATATGATCTCAACCCGTTTTATGTTTCCTTTCCCTAGGTCATAAGGTAATGTTTTAAGTAGAGGTTCTAAATGGGAAGATCTTTATTGGAGATGTTGAAAATAGTTCACCAGATTAGAAGAATGTGTTCCATGTTTCCAAAGGAACTACACTAATATAGTCTTTAGGAATTTTTTATGTAAAGTATTAAGTATTCTGAAAATGTCATGTAATGTTCATGTACGTCAAGCTTGGTTATTTACACAATTGGTGTTTCACTTTGTACTTGACCACACTGTTTTTGATAATTTTTTTCACTAAAATGTAATTACTCGATGATGTGTATAGTAGCCACACACTATGTCATCTGAAAAGAAATGTGTCAGGTTAGCTCGGTGTACATGTAGTTTGAAATAAAAACAATGTTTGTAGTTACTAGATAGAACATCATGTATCCCTCAATATATTCATGTGTAGTGCACTTTGGTATACGTTATTTACTCTGGATACAATTCATATAACCCAATATTACTATTAAAAATCTTTGGAACATTCCAATGGTGTCTCCAATCATTCTTTATCTCTTCTTAGTCCTTTAATAAAATGAATCCTGTAACAGGGATAATTAATGTGTTGAATGTATATTAAGTAAAATAAAATAAAATATTAAATATTTTGTAAAGTAATTATCTTACCACTATTATTAACATAAATAAACAATCAAATAAATAATTATAAATTTAATATGTTACCGCTCTGAACCCACATTAAGGTTTCAGACATAGTGGAATCTCTTGGTGGGAGAATTAACAAAAAAAGGATTCTTCAATTCGACAGATCATTCTCCAAATGTGAAATATGTAAATATTTTGAGGAAATAAATATTTCCAATGAATATTAACATAAGAAAATACTTTCACCCAAATAGGATCTTTCCTCATTAAATTTATAATGAATTTATATTTGGTTTAAAGAAAATATATATTGTTTGAGGACCCTTCTATGATGGTGATGTTTATCATCTAAACCCCTTTTTGATTAGCTTCATTTTTTTAGTAGGATACAAGTTTAGAATCCATTTAGATGTGTCTGAAAGGTGAACCTTTGATCTTTGAGAAACATCAAAAAAAAATCTAGGTGCTAGCGTGTTAGAACTATCATCTTGTGTTGTTCATTTTGATATCTTATAGTTCTTCTATTCATAGATTATTATATATTATTATTCTTATTTTTCAAAGGTTTAGAAAAGGATAAATTTTAGATTAAATTACATTTTGTGTAATGATTCTTAATTCTTGATTTACCCTTTATTGATTACCTTCAATATTTTGGTAGGGTGTAAGTGTAGAATTTCTATAGCAGTGACCCAAACATTTTCCTTTGATTTTTAAGAAACACCAATAAAATTATAGGTGCTATAATGATGGTTCTATTATCTTGTGTTGTTCATCTTGATCAATTATAGTTACTAAAGGGTTAAAGTACTCACTATTATTCTTTTTTTTATTGAAAGGATTAGAGAATGATAAATTCACGAGTTGATTCGATTTTTATAATAACTATCAATTCCTTATTAACACTACACAATATACATTACCATATATTTATATATTTTAGGATTATATTAAAATATTATTTAACTACACAATATCCATTAAATAATATCATAATATTTATCAAAAAGAATGTCACATAATAATTTTTTATTTTTTTATTTTATGGCATGTACTAACATGCACAATGAGAAATATTATTTTTTTCTCATGAAAATTAATATTTATCACCAGACATAATATTGGTCTTAATGATCTCATTAGATTTTAATGAATACCTAAATAAATAACTTACTCATAAAAAAATATTTTTTATAAAAACCAGTGAATAGGTATTTATCAAATTATTCATAAATATTTTTATAGATTAACCATTAATAAAATAATTCATCAATATTGAGAAAATTTTTTATTTGATTTGTTAAATTCAAATAGTATTTAATAAAGATTAAGAAAAACAATTGGGGTGTGGCCCTCTAGTCTTTATTACTTTTCTAATTATGAGAGATTTCAAAAATTCCAATATTACTATCATGAAATAAGTCAAGGAACCCAAGATAAATAACATATTGATTCACTATCGATTACCATATATGAGTGCTCACAAGGGAATATAATCTCTTTATCTCAATATATCATCAAGAAGGATCAACATATGTGTCATAACCCAACAAGATTGATACATCATTATTTGACAATTTGAAATAAACATATCATTATACGATGTCCATGGGATTTAGTGTGACAGTTCCATTCTAATCAAAGAACTTAGATATCATCGTCCATAAAAATGGAAGGGACATATCATTCCTTGAATAATCGATTAACATCATGTCATTCATGATGTACCCAAAGTTCCCTATATTCCATGAACATATTGAATCATAATTTTGTATATTAAATCTATGTGTGTAATTCATTACATGAATTAATTAAAATCATAAAGTCTAAGGGTCAATGCACACACTCACATATAGAAATATTCGATGACACCTGAACAAGAAGAATTTCTAGTTGTAACTTTTTTCTCATAATATCCCATTATAGAGATTACCATGTGAGAGAATCATGTAATGTCCTGGACATCTCCGGTCCTTTCCTTTGTGAAAATATGGTGTTAGAGGTGTTCTGGAAGGTCAAGGAGGTTTGGCGTGCGTTTTGGTCTTTTTTTAAGGAAATGTAAAGGGTTATGGCCTTTGCACGAGAGGCGCACGGTTTGCATAAACCGTGCAACCAAACCATGCAAGGCTGGTCTTGGAGGAAGTGGCTAACAAATGGTTAGCGCACAGTTTGTCTAAACGTGCGGACTAACGGTGCGAGGAGTGATTGTCGAGGCAGAATCTACCACATGGTTAGCGCACTATTTGTTAAACCGTGCGGACTAACCCTGCGGGCACATAAAGTTAGATCCTAAAATTTTGAATCTGGAATCTTTTGCCTATAAATGGTTCGTTTAAGCCCCTAAGAGGCCATAACTTGGGATTACTTTTCCTTGGAGGTAGAATAACCTCTCTCAAGCGTTTTGGAGGTGATCAGGAGGCTTTTTTTTGTGAATCAAAGTCGTTTCCTTCAGGCGTGTGATCTTTCTTGCCTATTTTCCAAGATCTACTTAGATCTACTACTCCTCCTATCTCGGTTTCTTAGATCTACGCCCGTTATGGGTAAATCTAAGCATGAAGATTTCGAATATGATGAGTTTTGGTCTTGGTTGTGTTAGGAGAGGATATCTAAAGGAGATTCGTGGAGAATCGTCTCAGTTTCTTGAGCGTTCTTCGACCATCATGGTTTCGTCAAAAACCATTGAAGTAGGGATTTTTACCTTTGTCTCGCTAATTTGTGCATCATGTGGGATGTGCGTCCTCTTACTTTCACGAGACATAGTTAAACTAGTTTAATGAAGATAATAAATGGCTTAATGAACGGGGATGGGGAAAATAGTTATGTTTATCTTTGTTATCCTATTGTTATGTTGTGAATTGAATAGGTTTATGCCTACTGAAAATCACAGTCATTGGGGGCCATTGCATGCGCAATTAAATGTTGCCTTATCATTCTAGACTGTTTTGTGGATGGAATCTTTTTTGTAATATGGATGTTGGTTAATCACGTAAAGTTGGCTGATTAAATGAATATCTGGAACACTTGTGTGATCACCCCGGTTGAACAAAATGGAATAATGAACATGTGGGTGTTGGTTTGGTTATGTGGTGTGTAAAAAAGGGGGGTGAATCCTGGGTTATTATGAATAGGATGGGAAAAGGGGCTGCAGTAAATGATATTAAAGGGGAAATGATGTGGCACGAGCCTTGTTTTGTGATACGGTTTAAGAGATGTGGATATAGTGGCAGCAGGGCTGCAGTAATGAGTTGTGATGTTAAAAGAATGTGGAAAGTTGATAAATGAACTGTTGGGAATGATAATGAATTAAACGCGGGAACAATCAATGGAGATTGATTGATGATAAAAAAGGTTGGTTTTGTGTTTCTTGTGTTCTATATAACTTGATTTGTGGTTGGAAAGGTTTTGTTTTATGAAACGCTTGATCTGGTTTGATAATTTCCCAGTAGTTAAGGAACTAATAAACTAATACTGTTGAAACGTGAATGTCACGACCCGTCCTCGGGGCCCATGCTGTGACTACCCCATGCCCGCCTCCCATATGCCAGGGGCTAGTGACTTCCACTAAGACATAAATCCTGACAAAAAGGGGCAGGCATTTCCTTTATAAAGTAAACAAATGCCACAGAGTAAGCCAGCAGATGTAAACACTAAGTATAACTGAGTACAAAAGTAATTGCGGAAAGTAAATGGGCCAGAAGACAAACCCAAACTGAAAGTAAGTACAACTGGAAAGAATGTACAGCAACTGAAAGTAAAGCAGCAACGTTGAGTTGTCCACTGGAAGTCCCACCTGAAGGGTGGGTACAGATAGCCACCTCACTTCCTTAGGTCCATCTGTCTGCTCTGTGTACGTCCCGCCCAGTGGTCCACCGCCAGGTACCGACTGCTCCACTAGCCTCTACCACGATCAGCATTGTCCGTCGTCTGCATCCAACACAACGTAGTGCGGGCATAGCCCATGTAGGGGTGACTATACGCTACTCAGTAGGGACCCCGAGACCCATGAAGGTCTCCCAGAATCCACAAAGGATAATCCACAAAAGAAAGATACAATCACGAAGTAACAACCAACACTACTTAGGTATATGCCTATACATATACCTAATTCATCAATTCTAGTTCGGCTCCAACACCCGAGCCCAAGTTCGATCACGTCCACACAAGATAGTACAACACAATACACATAGGAAAGCAAGTCAATCATATCGAATATAATGATTGAAAGTCAATACTCAGCTCACACAGGTATACTTCTTCGTAAGGTGATAGATATGATCATATATAGCCACTGATTCATCTATGATGGGACCCATGTAGGATACTAAACCATCCAAGATGTCGAACCCACAAAGGATTTCAGTGCAGTCTTCATTGTCATCGAACCCACATAGGATTTCAGTACAGTCTTCATTGTCGTCGAACCCGCATAGGATTTTAGTTCGGTCTTCATCGCTGCCAAACCCACATAGGATTTCAGTGCAGTCTTCATCATTGTCGAACCCACATAAGATTTCAGTACGGTCTTCATCGCTGCCGAACCCACATAGGATTTCAGTCCAGTCTTCATCACCGTCGAACCCACATAATATTTCAGTACGGTCTTCATCACTGCCGAACCCACATAGGATTTTAGTGCGCTCTTCATCACTGTCGAACCCACATAGGATTTCAGTACGGTCTTCATCGGTCGCAGTCGCAGCCAGCTCTAGGGTTCCCGAACACAGCATGCTCGTTCCGGGAGGGTCTGCTCCATGAGCCAAGGTTTCGATACATCAACTAACACGTAGTCTGGAGTTGATGTATCTCAATGTTCCGTCATGACAAGAGCAACTCAACGTGACAGGCGGTGCGTCAATCGGACGCCCGGTCTGAGAGTTATTGGCTTTTTTGCTCTATGGTCCCAGTTGGTTTTTAAGTCAAAACCAACCCGACCGCACTCCAACTACATCCAAAAATTTATTTTAGTAATAAAAAAGGTCCGTCTCACTAAGAGGAATCCAACAAAGTCGATGTCACGTCAATCGGACATCCAGAGCTCAAGTTATAAGTGTTTCCGCTCCGTGGGCCCGGTTGGTTTCGTGTTCGAACCAACCCGACCATACCCAAAGTTCTCTGAAACCTTGAGTGTAATATACAGAAACGACCGCCTCGATCCAAAGATCACATTGCAACTAACGGTACGTCAATCGGATGTTCGTAGACCAAGATACGGGCGTTTGAACGGAACTGTCCAGAAATAATGGGTTTTGGGCCCGGACCGACGAGGCCCAAGGCCCCCTGGGTCGGCCCGAACCGGGTCGAATCGAAATAGGTCAGGGTCCGGACCATTAGGGCGCGGCCCGGCCAGGTGGGCATGCCCCAGCCCCGCCGGCACAGACCGGCCCGCCCTGGACGGCCCGGCCCGGTGCGGCCGGTCCGGCTCGGGGCAGTTCGGCGCTGGCCGAGCGGGGTCGACTCGGTGCTGGTCGAGCGAACACGCAAGGGGGTGGATGCCCCCTTGATTGAAGTCGTGTCCCCCGCGTGGGGGCCGCTCCTTGCCAGCGGACATGGCCCAGCGCCGCGTCTCCCTCAGTCCTGCACGGCCGCAGGACCCGTCGCCTGCCGTCGCGGCTTTAACCGTGGCAGTCCCACCTGGCAGCGCGCCGGGGCGCCGCCGCCAGTGTAGTCCGCGGGCCATCGGAGTTGCTCTGGTGGTCTGTTTTCAATTTCGTCTGCGCCAGCATTCTTCTCGGGTCTCTCACTTTACTTCGGAATCATCAAACCGCATATGTGGCCTAATCCGTCATCGCCCGTCAATCCGCCATCAATTAAGCAATCTGATGAGCCTTCGAATGGCCACAACGGCGCGGCGCGACGGCGCCGCGCTTCTCCACCCGATCTTCAATGTTTCTGCGCGGTCCCGTTGCACCATGTCGTCTTTGCTCATGCCGCAACAAGTACAACCAACAAAGGGGGAGGAGGGTCGGCCATGTTCGTGCGGTCCGTCCTCCTCCCATTATTACGATAACAGGCGGCCCAAAGAAGTTGATAAACAGAAAAAGAAAAATTCACGGGCAAAAACAAATTACCCCCACCACAAGGTGTCGTCAAACGGAGGTTCATCACAGGAAAGAACATCGCGGAAGAAGGAATCTCAGAAAAAAGGCGTCACAGAGAAGAGAATCGCCAGCATTTCGGTACACGGCGTCGTGTCATAGATCTCCGAGGGTGCGGCGTTCTTCGTCGCCCTTCGTCGGAGGTCGGCGTTCTTTGTCGGAGACGGTACGTTCTTCACGTTCTTTAAGGAGGAAGATGAGGATTCCAAGACTTGGATCTCCTCTTCAAATCCTTCTCGCACAACGCAACCCCCTAATAAAATAAGGCTTTGCCTTATTTTATTTCTCATGCCCGCTATCTTTTTCAAATACAAAATCAGATCACGATTTAATTATCGAGCATTGACCAATTAATGAGGTGAGTAAAAATTAATTAAACGTGAGAGTTTACTTGGCATTTAAGAGGGGGTGCGGGTGAGTTACATAATTAAATGCACGTGGGAGGTAAAGGAAATAAAGGGAGTGGGGCTCGTGTGGGCCCCACATCACTAATATCCTACCTATGAGTTAGGGTATTAGTGGGTCTCACTCCAACCGCCATGCCTGGGTTATCATTACATAGAATAAAAATAAAATTGTAGCACAAGATTTTATTTTTATTCTTTAGTTAACCCAACTAATTAAAAACCTCACCCGAGTAAAAGAAAATCTAGAAAAGGTTTTCTTAAGCAATTACCGGTGTTGCGATTCCATCGGTTCCCTTAGAATTCGATTTCGAGAGCTGGTTCAAAATTTAGGAAAACACACTCATTCGTTCACTGAACGTACCCAATCCAAACTTCAGAAATTGATTCCGGGCACACCGGGCCTCGGAATCAGGTGTCGTTAGAAACTGCGTTCTTGTAAAATCACAAAGAAAATTAAAAAAAATTCCCTTAAATTCTATGGGTATTTACATTACTCCCACCTCAGAGCTTTACGCCCCTGTAAAGATACATCAAAAACTAGGGGAACAAATGTGGGTACTGGGCACGCATCTTAGCCTCTCGCTCCCAAGTGCTCTCCTGGAGGTTCCTGTGCTGCCATCTGATGCACACTAGAGGTATCGACTGTCCACATAGGACCCGATCATGTTGATCCTCATTCTCCACCGGGACCTCCACAAAAGTTTCCCCATTGTCAATGTCCAACTCCCCATGGTCGATGATATATGTCGGTTCATGCACGTATCTCCTCAGCTGAGATACGTGGAAGACATCGTGCACCCGGTGCAACTAAGGTGGTAGAGCCAGGTGATAAGCCACCTCACATATCCTGCTGAGGACCTAGAATGGTCCAATGAAGTGCAGAGATAACTTGCCGCCCCGGCCAAATCTCCATAATCCACGTCGTGGTGAGACCCGCAAGAAGATGTGGTCGCCATCCTCGAACTCTAGTGGCCTCCGCCTCCTATCAGCAGAAAACTTCTGCCAGCTCTGAGCTGTCCTCATCCGCTCCTGGACGACATAGACCTTCTCTGTTGTGGCCTGGACCATCTCTGGTCCCACAAGTGCTGACTCCCCAGGGTCTTTCCAGCACAGAGGTGATCTGCAAGGTCGGTCATACAATGCCTCGTATGGTGCCATCCCGATGGTGGAGTGGTATCTGTTGTTGTACGCAAACTCCACCAAGGGTAGATGGTCCTCCCAACTATGACCAAAGTTGAGGAAACATGCACGAAGCATGTCCTCGAGAGTCTAAATGGTCCTCTCCGTCTGACCATCCATCTGAGGGTGAAAGGCGGTGCACAGATGTAGCTACGTCCCGAATCCCTCCCACAACCCCTTCCAAAGCCGGAAATTAAAGCAAGCATCTTGATCAGAGATGATAGATGATGGCACACCCTGAAGCCATACAATCTCTTGAACGTAGAGACGTCCCAAGCTCTCTATTGAGCCCTACTCTCTGATGGGTAAGAAGTGGGCCGACTTGGTGAGTCGGTCGACAATCACCCAAATGGAGTCATGACCTCTAGAAGTGTGTGGAAGACCAGTCATAAAATCCATAGATATTCCGTCCCACATCCACTCCGGGACCTCCAAGGGCTGTACCAAGCCTGCTGGTACCTCGTGCTCTGCCTTCACCTGCGGGCAGGTGAGGCATCGAGAAACGAACTCTTCCACAACCTTCTTCACACCCAGCCACCAGTGCTGTCGTCTGAGATCCTAGTACATCTTTGCCACTCCTGGATGTACCACTAAAGGGGAAGTGTGAAACTCTCTTAGAACCTCCTCCTGCAAAGAATCTGGTACCACGGTACATCCTCTAAAAAGGACATCGTGCTCTCCTCCTATGGAGAATCCATTAGGTGTCTATCCTAAGGATATCTGCGCATGCCACGTCTCACAGTCAGTGTCCCCATGTTGTGCCTCTCTGATCCGCTGCAGTAGTGGAGGAGTGACTGTGAGTGACTGAAGAAAGGTTGCTCCATCTCTATTCATGAAGCATATCTGCAAAGCGGATAGCTGCTCAGTCGCCTCCCCGAGTAGCTGGATGCCCGTACTCCTGCTGAGAGCATCGAATACTATGTTACCATTCCCAGGAGTATAGACTATCTCAAATTCATAGTCCTGGAGGAACTAGAGCCATCGCCGCTGTCTCAGATTCAGGTCCTTCTGCGAGAGGATGTACCTGAGACTCTGGTGGCCAGAGTAGACTGTAAAGAGCTTTCCCATTAGATAGTTTCGCCACATCTTCAGAGCGAAGACCACTGCTTCTAAATCCAGGTCATGGGTAGCGTAGTTATGGTCATGCTGCCTCAACTGACGTCATCCATAGTAAATCATGGCCTGCTTTTGCATCATTACACATCCGAGTCAGGTCCCTGATGCATTACAGTAGACTATGTACCCTACTCCCTCCTCCGGTAGCCTCAAGATAGGTGCGCTGGTCAATCTCTGTCTCAGCTCCTGGAAGCTCTGCTGACATCTGTCTGACCACACGAAGGGTTTCCCCTTCTTCGTTAAAGTTGAGAGTGGTGCCTCAACTCTGGAGAAGTCTAGCACAAATCTCCGGAAGTACCCAGCTAGACCCAAGAAACTTCGCACCTTCGTCACACTCCTGGGTGGCTCCCAAGCTAGCATTGCCTCGATCCTCACAGGATCCACCGCAACTCCTGCCTCAAAGATAACATTTCCCATGAAGTGGACCTCACGTAACCAGAACTGACACTTCAAGAGCTTTCCATAAAGCTGGTGCCCCCAGAGTGTGTCTAGTACAAACTGTAAGTGGTAGGCGTGCTCCTCCTCAGTGGTCGAGTATATCAATATGTCGTTGATGAAGACCATGACAAATCGATTGAGTTATGGCTGAAAGATCCTTTTTATGAGACTCATTAACACTTCTAGAGCATTGGTTACGCCGAAAGGCGTAACCAAGAACACATAGTGTCCATACCGATATCTGAAGGTCGTCTTCTGCATGTCCTCGTCTCGAACTCTAAGCTGATGATAGTCTGATCTAAGGTCTATCTTTGAGAAACACCGTGCTCCCTTGAGCTGATCGAAGAGGTCTTCAATCCTCGGTAGTGGATACTTGTTCCTCACGGTCACCTGGTTCAGGCGAAGATATTCGACACAAAGTCGCAAGCTCCCGTCCGCCTTCTTGGCGAACAATATCAGGGAGGCCCAGGGTGAAACACTGGGTCGGATGAATCCCTTTCCCTTCAAGTCCTCCAACTGTACCCGTAGCTCTCGAAGCTCGTAGGGGTCCATCCGATATGCTATAATGGATATCGGGGTTGTCCCGGGGTACAGGTCAATATAAAAGACTACCTCTCTGCGAGGAGATAGTCCTGGAATGTCGTCAGGAAAAACGTCTGCATACTGGCCCACCACTATAGGAAAAATCAAACTCCACACGTAAATATATCCTAGAATGAGGCTAGCCGAATGATGAGTGATGGGTTTTCCTCTCCTCTGTGTGAGTCCATCCTGTGCTGCAAAGGATCCCTTCTCACCGGTGAAGGTGAACCTGCTCCCGTCGGTGCGTACACACCGCACCTTGCGCCTAATACAGTCGATCTGAGCATAGACTATAGATAACCAATCCATTCCCAAGATGACGTCGTAAGGCCTCGACGCCGATACAAGAAGATCCCATCCAAAGCTCTCGCCTCCTAGAGTAAGCTCACACTGCCGGTACCGGTGTGTAATCGTCGAGTCTGCTCCCGTAGGAGTCTCTTTCCATAAGGATCGAGCCAACGGATCTGTCGGAAACTCCGAGCTCTGAACAGGGGCAGCGGCAATAAAAGAATAACTAGCTGCTGTGTCTATCAGAGCTGCAGCAAGGCTGGAGTAGACACAGATAGTACCTCAAATCATCTCTGGCGCGCTGTGGTCGTAGGCCTCCATTTCCTGAAGCTGAGTCTGTTTCTTCCCGCCAACTCCATGTGGTCGGGGTGGGCCTCCTGGTGGTGGTGGTGGTAAATCCTCAAAGTTTCTCCCACCACCTACTGCTCGTCCGGCTCCCCTACCTCGTCCTCCAGCTCTCGGCAGACCGCCATGGTCGACCCTCTACCTCTACCTGGGTGGCCCCTCAACCGTCTGCTGCTCCTCTGCATGGTGGGTCGGGCAGTCACGAGCCATGTGGCCCTGCCCGCCGCATGTGTAGCACTGCCTGCTCCTCGGAAGGCTGGCTCTGCGCCCTGTGCCCTACACCTCTGAGCCAGTGTCTTGAGGTCATCTGCCTGATGGTCCGGTCCACCTGGACCCCTGCAACATCTGTCGACTGCCAGCTGAAGACGACTCTGCTACGTTCCGCCCTGCGGTAGGTCTCACTGCTGGCGTAGGCTCGGCAAGAAATCTCTCTACGAGAAGAGCTCGCTCTAGTACTCCTTCCTGTGTCAGAATGCTGAGGGAGATCATCGATGCCCTGATCTCATGCCTCAATCCATGCTCGAAGGTCTGGGCCCATAAGAATGGGTCTCGTACCATGTCCGTCGAATAGCGCAAGAGATCGGTAAATCTCACTGAGTACTAGGTGAATGTCAGGTTTCCCTATCGCAGCTGGAGAAGATCCTGGACGCGCACTGCATGGAGGGTGGCTAGGACGAACTCCGAGCAGAAGAGGCTCCCAATATCCGTCCAGAGGAGTGATGCCTCGTCGTGCACCTGGAGAATCAAGCTCCACCATCTTCCTGCTGCTGCGTGCAGGAGGCTCGCTGTGAGGATCACTATGAGGTCAGCTGGTGTCCCCACTAACCTGAAAACTCATACAACCACCTCTATCCAATCCTCGGCTGCCTGAGGGTTCGTCTCCCTACGGAACCTGGGCGGTCTCTGACGCTGAAACTCGTGCAGTGCACTAAGTCTATGTGCACTATCAGCAGCTGGGGCTGGTAGCATCGGTGGATCAGCGGGTAGAGGTATCGTCGGTGCCTCCTCTGTCAAAGGGCCCTACACCGAGGCCTCGTCGCTCGGTGGGATGTCATCTCGCACAACGGTCAGAACCATAGCTGGATGCCATCATGGGGCCATCCTGAAAAGAAACAGGTGTTCCATGGTCAAACAGTATACCTGGTGAGCTGACACAAAGTAATAACAAATAAAACTTTTGAAACACACATGCAATCAATGTTTTAGTGCATTGAGTCGGAAATCAGAAGTCAGGGTCCTAGTGTACGGATACGTCGGCCGCTGCACCAACACTGGACTCCCTGGACTGATAATCATACTCAATACCCTTAACACTATTGATTCACATAGAATAAAGATCAGAGTCTTGAGTTCTGCGGTAGAACCGAACTCCTCTGATACCAATTTTTCACGACCCTTCCTCGGGGCCCGTGCCTTGACTACCCCAAGCCCGTCTCCCATAGGCCAGGGGATGGAAACTAGCACCAAGGAGTAAATCCTGACAAAAAAGGGAAGGCATTGCCTTTATAAATTAAAAAACACCACAGAGTAAGCCAGAAGATGTAAACACTAAGTAAAACCGAGTACAAAAGTAAGTGCGGAAAGTAAATGGGCCAGAATACAAACTGAAACTGAAAGTAAAGTACAACTGGAATGAAAGTATAGCAACTGAAAGTAAAGCAGCAACGTCGAGACATCCACTGGAAGTCCCACATGAAGGGTGGGTATAGATAGCCACCTCATCTCCTCAGGTCCAGCCGTCCGCTCCGTGTACGTCCCGCCCAGTGGTCCACCTCTAGGTACTAACTGCTCCACTAGCCTCTACCACAATCAGCACTATCTGTCGTCTACATCCAACACAACGTAGTGCAGGAATAGCCCGTACAGGGGTGAGTATACGCTACTCAATAGGGATCCCAAGACCCCCGAAGGTATCCCAGAATCTACAAAGTATAATCCACAAAACAAAGACACAATCGCGAAGTAACAACCAACACTACTTAGGTATATTCCCATACATATACCTAAGTCATCAATTCGAGTTCGGCTCCAACACCTGAGCCCAAGTTCTATCACGTCCACACAGGATAGTACATCCCAATCCAAATAGGAAAGAAAGTCAATCATATCGGAGATAATGATTTAAATTCAAGACTCATCTCACACAGGTATACTTCTTCTTAAGGTGATAGAGATGATCAGATATAGCCACGGATTCATCTATGTTGGGACCCACGTAGGATACTAAACCATCCAAGCTGCTGAACCCACAAAGGATTTTAGTGCAGTCTTCATTTCCGTCGAACCCACATAGGATTTTAGTATGGTCTTCATTGTCATCAAACCCACATAAGATTTCAGTACGGTCTTCATTGCTGCCGAACCCACATAGGATTTCAGTGCAGTCTTCATCACCGTTGAACCCACATAAGATTTCAGTACGGTCTTCATCGCTGCCGAACCCACATAGGATTTCAGTGCTGTCTTCATCACCGTCGAACCCACATAGGATTTTAGTATGGTCTTTATCGCTGCCGAACACACATAGGATTTTAGTGCAGTCTTCATCATCGTCGAACCCACATAAGATTTCAGTACGGTCTTCATCGGTCGCAGTCGCAACCAGATCTATAGTTCCCGCACACAACATGCTCTTTCCAGGAGGGTTCGATCCATGAGCCAATGGGTTGATACATCAACTGACACGTAGTCTGGATTTTATGTATCTCAATGTTCCATCTCGACAGGAGGAACTCAACGTGAGAGACAGCGCGTCAATCGGACGCCCGGTCAAAGAGTTATTGGTTTTTTCGTTCCAAGGGCCCGGTTGGTTTTTAAGTCAAAACCAACCTGACGGCACTCCAAGTGCATCCAAAAATCAAGCATATTAATCCAAAATGTCCATCTCACTAAGAGGAATCCAACAAAGTAGATGTCATGTCAATCGGACGTCCAGAGCTCAAGTTATAAGCATTTCCTTTCCGAGGGCCCAGTTGGTTTCGTGTTCGAACCAAACTGGCCATACCCAAAGTTCCTTGAAACCTTGAGTGTAACATAATGAAATGGTCGTCATGATCCAAGGATTGCATCGCAACTGACGGTGTGTCAATTGAAGGTATGTAGCCCAATATACGGGCGTTTGAATGGAACTGTCCGGAAATAGGGGTTTTGGGCCCAGACCGACCCGGCATAAGACCCCCTGGGTCAGCCCGAACCGGGTCTGGGTCTGGCCCATTAGGGCGCGGCCTGGCCCAGTGGGTGCGTCCTGACCCTGTCGGCGTGACCCGGCCCGGCCTAGGCGTCCCGGCCCGGTACGGTCGGTCCGGCCCAGGGCGACTCGGCGCAGGCCGAGCGGGGTCGGCTCAGCACTGGCCGAGCGGACACGCAAGGGGTCGGCTGCCCCCTTAATTAAAGTTGCAGCCCCCACATGGGGGTCGTTCCTTGCCATCGGACGCGGCCCAGCACCACGTCTCCCTTGGTCCCACGCGGCTGCGGGACCAATCGCCTGCCGCCGCGGCTTCAGTCGCGGCGGTCCCACCTGGCGGTGCGCCAGGACACTGCTGGTGTAGTCCACGGGCCACCGGAGTTGCTCCGGTGGTCTGTTTTCAATTCCATCTACGCCGGTATTCATCCTGGGTCTCGCACTTTACTTCATAATCATCAATCTGCCTCTGCGGCCCGTTCCTTCATCACCAGTTGATTCGCCGTCAATTAAAAAATCCGCAGAGCCTTCGAATCGCCACAACGGCACGACGCGACGGCACCACACTTCTCCACCCGATCTTCATTGTTTCCGCGCGGTGCCGTTGCACCGTGCCATCTTTTCTCATGCCGCAACAAGTACATCCAACAAAGGGGGAGGAGGTTCGATCGTGTTCGTGCGGTCCGACCTCCTCCCATTATTACGATAACAGGTGGCCCAAAGAAGTCGATGAACGGCAAAGGAAAATTTCACGGGCAAAAACAAATAACCCCTACCTCAAGGTGTCGTCGAATGGATGTTTTTCGCGGGAAATAAAGTTGCGGAAGAAGGGGTCGCGGAAAAAAGGCATCACGGAGAAGAGAATCGTCGTCGTCGCGGTACATGGCGTCGCGTCGTCGATCTCTGAGGGTTCGATGATCTTCTTCACCCTTCGTCGGAGGCCGGCGTTCTTCGTCGGTGACGGTGCGTTCTTCACGTTCTTCAAGGAGGAAGATGAGGATTCCAAGACTTGTCTATACTCTTCAAATCCTTCTCGCACAATGCAACCCCCTAATAAAATAAGGCTTTTCCTTATTTTATTTCTCATGCCAACTGTTTTTTTGAAATTGAAAATCAGATCACGATTTAATTATCGAGCGTTGACCAATTAATGTGGCGTTTAATAATTAATTAAGTGTGAGAGTTGACTTGGCATTTAAGAGGGGGTGCGGGTGAGTTACATAATTAAATGCACGTGGGAGGTAAAGGAAATAAATGGGGTGGGGATCATGTGGGCCCCACCTCACTAATATCCTACCTAGGAGTTAGGGTATTAGTGGGTCCCACTCCAACTGCCATGCCTGGGTTATCATTACATAGAATAAAAATAAAATTGTAGCACACGATTTTATTTTTATTCTTTAGTTAACACAACTAATTAAAAACCTCACCCGAGCAAAGACAACTCCAGAAAAGGTGTTCTTAAGCAATTATCGGCGCTGCGATTCTATCGGTGCCCTCAGAATTCGATTCCAATCACCGGTTCAAAAGTTAGGAAAACCCGCTCGTTCTTTCACTGAACGTACCCGAGCCGAACTTTGGAAATTGATTCTGGGCACACCGGGCCTCAGAATCAGGTGCCGTCAGAAACTGTGTTCTTGTAAAATCCCAAAGAAAATTAAGAAAAAAATTTCCCTTGAATTTTACGAGTATTTAGAGTGAAAACCTAAATGGATGTTTTCCACTGAATGTACCCGAGCCGAACTTCGTAAATTGATTACGTGCTCAGATTCTATGTTTAAAAGCCATATGTTGGGCTCTGTGTTTGGTATACATATATGTATCTTTATCTTTGTGTTTTTTCACACCCCACCCATGTTGATCACTTAGTGTCGAACACTCCCATTTCATGGGAGAGGGTGTTTTCCCCTTAGTTACTAGCTTCTTCCTGCACTTTCTTCCGTAGGCTGTGATGGCTTGAGGCGACCTTACACCCAAGACTGTTTGGGTAGGTTTTGATTGGTGTGATTTTAGCCGAGACTCTTCGGCAGGTTTACTGTTCCCAAGAATCTTTGGGATGAGGCCCAGGTGTGTTCGGGTGGGGTTGTGATATGTGTTTTGTGAGGCACAAGTGTGTGCGGGCGGGATATGTGGTTTGTGAGTCCCAGGTGTGTGCGGGCGGGATATGTGGTTTTTGCGGCCCAAGTGTGTGCGGGCGAGATATGTGGTTTGTGAGGCCCAAGTGTGTGCGGGTAGGATGTGTGGCTTTTGGGGCCCAAGTGTGTGTGGTTAGGAAGAGTGTGGTAGCATCAGTACATTCGTCGTTAGGAAGAGTCGCTAACTAGTGGGGGAAAGTGGTGCGGGGTACACAATACTATTGTTCTCATATACTACTACCTGTTTTTTTGTGTTTGGTGAGCGTGGTTGGTGAGGTTGGGTGGATATAATTCCTTTCTAGATTATGGTTCTTCTGTTGTTCTCACACGACATTAGGAGGTCTCCCCACCTCTGCACGGGATATTTAGGTTTCCTTACTAAGTATACTTGTATGCTCACCCTACTTTTACTTTCAGGTTTCCAAGAGGACTACCAGGGTCGTGCGGGACCCTACTAGTCGAGACAGTTGGATTTGTTATATTTTTTGTACTCTTGTTTCGTTTGGTATTGCACTTTTGAGTTTTCTTGTACTTGTACTTTGTTCGAGAATTGTTTAAACATGCATATGGGATTGGTTTGGGTTTATTTTCATTTACTTGTCCCTATTCCTTTTGGTGGTTGACTCATCTTATTTCCCGATATTAAATAACAAAAATGGTAATGCCTCCTATATTGGTGAAAACTCATACCCTTGGTGCTCGTGGCCACTTCGGGGCCTACTGGAGGCGGGACTCGGGGGTCATTATCTCCCTTTCACCATTGCCACCTCATAAGGGGAATCTTTGGTGGGAGGGGGTTGTGACAGAATGGTATCAGAGGTGATGGTTGAGAGATAGGATGGAGTCAGGAGTTAGGCATGGTGTGGATTGCATGGGATGGTAGGGGAATAGTGTTTGGTGATCTTGGTGCGTGACATAGGCCAGGTAAGACCGGCTAGGACACAGAATATCAGGGGGCCCTGTGATCCGATGCAAGCACTCTGAGCTTACCGAACGACCAAGTAAGACTACATTGATTGTAGGGTAGAGACCCTAGAGAAGGTACATGCATGATCATGTTTGTGTTTTACTTGATTTGGGTGTTCTGTGAAAGAAATTAAAATAAAGTGGTAAAATGAAACCTTGATAAATTTCCTTACTACTTTGTCTTTGGCCATATTTGTTTACTGTACAGCTATAACACCTGGACGTCGCCCCTGGGTGACTCAGACAATCGAGGCCTAGCAGATTTAGGCGGTTGATTAGTTTAGGATTGACTGAGAGGATGAAGATGATCAGTGGCAGAAGACTCTCCATTCTTTCCAGTGACAAACCCTCAAGAAGTATGAGGGCATTACTTCAGATATGGAGATGGAGATTTGTCTTGAGGAGCTAGGGATCGCTTTTACTTTTATCTGTGCTCCGAGGGTGTACTGGGTTCCCCTAGCAGTCACTCAACTGAGAGGTGCGGCGTGTCAGTGGTGGACGCTCTACCTCGGGGAGTGGTCAGAGGTAGAGGTCCCATGGGCTGACATTGAGAGGGAGTTCTGAGAGGAATTCCGTTATTCCATGATCAAGGTAGAGAAGCATCAGGACTTAATCTCCCTCCAGTAGGGGAGTATGTCATTACGAGAATTGGGGATTATGTTCAAGGATCTCTTATGCTTTGCTCCGGATCTCTTTCTGGATTAGGAGTCTCGAGCGAGACGTTTGGAGGAGGTGCTTCGTCCTTCGATCCATAATGTTCTCACCCCCTTCACCATTCTGACGTAATTGACAATAAAGAAGAAGTCATAGGTTGTAGAGAGGATGAACTCGCAGGGAGGTGCACCACGAGAGGGGATCTAGTTGGGTTTGTCGAAGGGGAAGGTATTCAGCATCAAGTCTCCTGCGACGGGACCTTCCAGTTTCAGTGTAGTAGGGAGTAGGCCGCAGCAGTTCCAGTTCAGATCTTTGGGTCCTCGTCCCTTTTTCACGAGCCCAGGACCAAAGTGTTTTTATTGTAGAGTTTTCGGGCACGTTCAAATTTGGTGCCCGACCCGAGCTCATTACGGTGGAGGTGGGTAGGTTCAGTGCCCAACTCAGCAGCACCAGTTGCCGGTGAGGCCCTTCTAGAAGAAGCAGGACCCTTCTCCTCCAAGGGTAGACTTTGTAGGAGGAGGCCGACCTCAAGGTGCTCCTCAGGGAACTCTACCAGGACATGGTCGGGGAGGTGGTTGAAATCAGAGGGGAAAAGGAGCTGGGCGTGCACAGTTTCACGCAGCAGAGTTGGCAGCTTTGGCAGGACCAGAGGTGGTGCGAGGTACAATTTGTTTGTTCAGCACTCTCGTTTCTACTTTGTTCGATTCAGGAGCTTCACACTCCTTTTTTGCACCCGGTCTAGCCCATGCTTTGGGTCTAGATGTAGAGAGACTTTCTGTACCCCTGGTGCTGATTACACCAGTTGGAGGTCAGACCAGCGTATCTTGTGTTTTCCGGGGATGTGGGCTGACGTTGGGACCGCATTGATCTAGTGGGGATCTCCTTTTTCTATAGATGCACCCATACATTGTCATCCTAGGAATCGAATGGTTGTTTTCTTTTACTGCCATTATCGACTGCTTCCAAATAAGAGTCATGTTCTCCGACGTGGATGGGCAGCGTGTAGATTTTGTTGGCGAGAGGAGCTGTCAGGTGGGAAGTTTTTATGTGAAGCCTCCCCTTTCCTTGTTAGGCGGGTTATCAGTGGTTTTAGCTGATACAGAGATGATGTATGTTTCATAGGTTGTTGGGGAGTTCCTAGATGTTTTTCCTAAGGAGGTTGTGACTCTACCCCCCCCCCCCCCCCCTCGATGTGATGTTGATTTGGGGATAGAATCACAGCCTGATGCCAATCTGATTTCAATGGCCCCTTATCGGATGGCACCTTCGGATTTGCGGGAGTTGCATATTCAGATTAAAGACCTGATGAAGAAGGGTTTTGTTCGACCCAGCGTGTCTCCATGGGGTGATCTAGTTTTGTTCGTAAAGAAGGAATATGGTGGTCTCAGGCTATGCATAGAATACCAAAGGTTGAATCAGGTAACGGTCAAGAACTATTACCCCCTTCCAATGATAGATGATCTCTTCGACCAGCTAAGGGGAGCATGATGGTTTTCTAAGATTGAACTACGATCTGGATATCATCATTTTTGGGTAAAGGACTGTGACATCTCGAAGATGGCTTTTAGGTGCAGTTATGGGTACTTTGAGTTCGTAGTGATGCCGTTTGGAGTTACGAATGGACCAGCCGTGTTCATGGGACTTATGATCTTTCTATTCCGAGAGTTTTTGGACCGATTCATCATTGTGTTTATCGATGACATCCTGATCTAATCAAGATCATAGGAGGAACACATTGAGCATCTTAGGGCAGTCTTGGAAGTCCTTCGACGCCACCATCTTTATGGGAAATTGTCGAAGTGTAAGTTCTTGACGCAAGAAGAACACTTCATTGGGAACATGGTGTCCCAGCATGGAGTGTTTGTGGACCCGTCGAAGGTGGAGGCAGTTGTTTATTGGGCAGCACCCAAGAGCGTGGTAGAAGTTCGTAGTTTCCTGGGGTAGGTAGGTTATTATCAGAGGATCTTTTCGGACTTCTCTCGAGTTGTTGCTCCATTGACAGCTTTGACTAGGAAGGACCAGGTCTTCTTATGGAGCGAGTAGTGCCAGAAATCTTTCGAATACCTAAAGGAGAAGTTGTTCAGTGCTCCAGTACTCAGGTTTCTAGAGGAAGGGTTGTTGTATGAGGTGTTTTGTGATGATTCTGGCCTTGGATTGGGGTGCGTACTGATGCTGAATAAGGGTGTAATCTGTTATGGGTCTAGGCAGTTGCGCCCTCACGAGTATAACTATGCCACCCATGACCTAGAGCTTGTATCAGTAGTGTTCGCACTGAAGTTGTAGTGACATTACCTCTTTGGGGAGAGCTTCGTGGTCTTCTCATATCACAAGATCTTACGTTATATCTTCTCCCAGCATTACCTGAACTTATAGTAGTGGAGATGGGTTGAGTTTCTCCACGACTATGACTTCGAGATCTCTTACACTGAAGTTATGGAAAACGTTGTGGCTGATTCCCTGAGCAGGAAGACTCATAAGGAAGTGGTCCA
This sequence comes from Viscum album, assembly GCA_963277665.1. NCBI lineage: Eukaryota > Viridiplantae > Streptophyta > Magnoliopsida > Santalales > Viscaceae > Viscum > Viscum album. The sequence continues at coordinate 1,309,616,958 of OY728126.1, read as the reverse complement.
GGAATCCACTGATGCTTGGAAATTGGTGGGAGAGTTGGTTTCCTTGCACTTGGATGCAAGGGTAGAGGGTGTTAGAGGCGTTTTGTTTCAGATGACGGTGCAGTCCTCCTTATTGTAGCAGGTGGAAGAGTCTTAGTGGGGAGACACCGTGGTGGAAGTAATGTGGGACCGTATTGATCAGGGAAACGCTCCAGAAGGATTGTCATAGGACAGCTGACATTAGATTCTTTTTCTTGGAAGGTTTTTTGTTCCGGAGGCGATGCGTAACAGAGTCCTCTGTGAGTTCCTTAGCTCAGCCTTGGCGGTACATCCAGAAGTTTCAAAAATGTACCAAGGCCTGAGGGAATAGTTTTGGTGGTCTGGGGTGAAATGGGAACTGGGGAAGTTTGTGTCTAAGAGCCTAGTGTGTCATCAAGTAAAGGTTGAACACCGTGTTTTCAGTGGTATGTTGCATCCTTTAGATGTCCCCGAGTGGAAGTGGGATGACATCTCAATGGACTTCGTCACCAGACTACCCAAAGCTCAGGGGGGGTATGATGCTATCTAGGTAGTGGTGGATCGACTGACGAAATCTGCTCACTTCTTAGCAATTAAGGAGTCGGGCCCAGTGAGAACCTTAGCACAGAGGTACGTAGATGAGGTGGTGCATAATCATGTATTTCTAGAGACTATCATCTCAGATCAGGATACTCGTTTTACTACACGAGTCTGGAGGGGGTTACAGCATTATTTGGGCACCAAGCTACGCCTTATCACTTCTTTCCACCCCCAGACCGATGGGTAGATAGAGCGAACTATCCAGACGTTGGAGGATATGCTGCGAGCATCCGTTCTGGATTTTGGAGGATCATGGGTGTGACACTTGCCTTTAGTATAGTTTTCCTACAACAAAATCTTCCACTCTACTATTAGAATGGAACCATTTGAGGCTTTTTATGGAAGACCATGTCATTCACCCATTTTCTGGGCAGAGGTTGGTGAGATAGGTGCTGTTGGGCCAGAAGTAGTACAGAGCACCACATAGAGAGTTCATCTTGTGCGTGAGAGGATGAAAGGGGATCAGGACTGACAAAAGTCTTATTTTGATCGTCGGAGGAGGCCCTTGGAGTTCGAGGTGGGAGATCAAGTGTTCTTGAAGGTTTCCCATCGATGGGGGTAGCGGAGGTTTGGGAAGGGTAGTAAGCTCTCCCCTAGGTTCATCGGACCTTTCGAGGTGCTGAGGCTAGTCGGCGAGGTGGCATATCAGGTGGCACTGCCACCTCATTTGGGAAAGGTTCATGACTTCTTACACATCTCCCAGCTTCGTCGGTACTTACATGACGACTCTCACGTTATCGACTGGGGAGAGGTAGTTATGGTAGACAACGCGACCTTTGAGGAACGACCAGTCAGAATCAAGGATCATGAAGAGAAAGTTCTCTGTGGACGAACCATCGCCTTGGTTCATGTGTTGTGGAGGCATGGCAGCCTCGAGGAGAGTACTTGGGAGAGGGAGGCTCAGATGCATGCTCAGTACCTATAGTTGTTTTGACTTGTTTTTTTCTTTGTTCTTCTGAGCTTTGTTTTGATGTTATACTCTATACCATTGAAATATGGAATGCTTGCCTTGTCGATTGTGAGACATTTTGTTTACTTGTTCTCTGGAAGTGTTTAACATGTCCGGATGTGTGGAGAAGTGGGAAGACCCAATCCTTAATCGAGACACATTAATTCAGATGCGATTAAACCCATGCAGGCAAGTGAGTACCGCCTAAAGTGGATAATATCACGAAATAAGAGAAGGAATTCCTAACACCTATGATTAGGGTTGTTGGTTGGGTTCCTGTTATAACGAGATCCCTAAGAGGTATCTTATTGGGTTCCTCTGGGTTGGTTTTAAATTCTCAATGATGAGAATGATTTAAGAGGTTTCTGATGTAATGGCCCAGACCTCTCTGGTCCTTTCCTTTCTGAAAATATGGTGTTAGAGGTGTTCTGGAAGGTGAAGGTGGCATGGGGTGCATTTGGGTGTTTTTTAAGGAAATATAAAGGGTTATGGCCTTCGTACGGGAGGCACACGGTTTCATAAACCGTGTGTCTATACCGTGAAAGGATGGTCTTGGAGGAAGTGGCTAACGCACGGTTAGTGCACGATTTCTCAAACCGTGTGGACTAATCGTGTGAGGAGTGATATTCAAGGCAGGAGCTACCGCACATTTAGCGCATAGTTTGTTAAACCATGAAGACTAACCGTGCGGGCACTTAAATTTAGATCCTAAAATTTTGGATTTGAACTCTTTTGCCTCTAAATGGTTCGTTTAAGCCCCTATGCGGCCATAACTCGGGATTACCCTTCCTTGAAGGTAGAAGAACCTCTCCCAAGCATTTTGGAGGCAATCCGGAGGCTTTTTTTGGGTGAATAAGAGCCGGTTATTTGAGGTATGTGATCGTTCTTGCTTGTTTTCCTAGATCTATTAAGATCTACTCCTCATCCTCTCTCAGTTTCATAGATCTACGCCTGTTATGAGTATATCTAAGAGTGTGGATATCAAATATAATGATCTTTGGTCTTGGTTGTGTTAGGAGAGGATATCTAAAGAAGATTCGTGGAGAATCGACACAGTTTCTTGAGCGTTCTTCGAATGTCTTGGTTTCGTCAAAAACATTTGAGTTAGGGATTTTTACCTTTGTCTCTCTAATTTGTGCATCATGCGGGATGGGTGTCCTTTTACTTTCACGAGACATAGTTGAGCCAGTTTAATAAATATAATAATTGGCTTAAAGAACAGGGATGGGGAAAGTTGTTATGTTTATATTTGTTATCCTATTGTTATGTTGTGAATTGAATAGGCTTATTCCTACTGAAAATCACGGCCATTGTGGGACTTTACTTGCACAATTAAATTTTTCCCTATCTTTCTAGCCCATTTTGTGGATGGAAACATGGTGGGATATGGATGTTGGTTAATCACGTAAAGTTGGCTGATTAAATGAATATCCGGAACCATTGTCTGATCACCCCAGTTGAACAAAATGGAATAATGAACATGTGGGTGTTGGTTTGGTTACGTGGTGTGTGAAAAAGGGGGGTGAATCCTGAGTTATTATGAATAGGATGGGAAATGGGGCTGCGGTAAATGATATTAAAGTGGAAATGATGTGGCATGAGCCTTGTTTTGTGATACGGTTGTGGAGATGTGGATATTGTGGCAGTAGGGCTTCAGTAATGAGTAGTGATATTAAAAGAATGTGGAAAGTTGATAAATGAACTCTGGGAAACGATAATGAATTAAACGCGGGAACAATCAATGGGGATTGATTGATGATAAAAAGGTTGGTTTTGTGTTGCTTGTGTTCTATCTAACTTGATTTGTGGTTGGCAAGGTTTTGTTTTACAAAACTCTTGATCTGGTTTGATAATTTCCCAGTAGTTAAGGAACTAATAGACTAATATTGTTGAAACGTGAAAACCTAAATGGGGTTGGGATGGTTTTTTGTATGCATGCTTCGTAGTAGAAGTGCTGAGGCACGTGCTCAGTTTCTCTCTATAGAAGCCATAAGTTGGGTTGTGTGTTTGGTATACATATATGTATCTGTAACATTCTGTTTTGTCACACCCCACCCATGTTGAGAACTTAGTGTTGAACACTCCCATTTCATGGGAGAGGGTGTTTTCCCCTTAGTTGCTAGCTCCTTCCTGTTAATTCTTCCATAGGCTGTGATGGCTTGAGGCGACCATACACCCAAGACTCTTCGGGTAGGTTTTGATTGGTGTGATTTTAGACAAGACTCTTCGGTAGGTTTACTATTCCCAAGAATCTTCGGGATGAGGCCCAGGTGTGTTCAGGCGGGGATGTGATATGTGGTTTGTGAGGCCCAGGTGTGTGCGGGTGGGATATGTGGTTTGTGAGGCCCAGGTGTGTGGGGGCGGGATATGTGGTTTGTGAGGCCCAGGTGTGTGCGGGCAGGATATGTGGTTTGTGAGGCCCAGGTCTGTGCGGGTGGGGTCTGTGGCTTTTGGGGCCTAGGTGTGTGCAGGAAGGAAGAGTGTGGTAGCATCAGGATATTCTCCATTAGGAAGAGCAGCTAACTAGTGGGGGAAAGTGGTGCGAGGTACCCAATACTCTTTTTCTTATATACTACTACCTGTTGTTTTGTGTTTGGTGAGCGTGGCTGGTGAGGTTGGGTGTATAGAATTCCTTGATAGATTATGGTTCTTATGTTGTTATCACAGGACATTAGGATGTCTCCCCACCTGTGTTGGTCGGAGAAGAAAAGGAAGTGATGGCAAGAGGGGGGTGAATTGCCTTTTAAAAAATAATTAACAATTTAAAAACAAAGTGAAAGTGCAGCGGAAATAAAAGAGGCAAGACACGCAACTTGATAACGGAGTTCGTCTTAAACCCAAGCCTACGTCTCCGCTCCCAACTCAACCGTTGAGAGATTTACTACCGCTTGCTTTTTAATGGTTTTAGCAAGAAACCCACTAGACTTTAAGGTTAGTCTAGAACCTATTACAGCTTGCTTTTATTGGTTGAGCAAGAACCCACTAGCCTTCTTATAGGTGAAGGCTAGCTCACCTTTGATTCAAGCCTTTTAAAAGGGAATGCTTGACTAACATCTTCACACCTTGAAGGTGGTGTTGAAACCCGAAGAAGAGAGGATGAGAGAAAGAGTTGGGGGTTTGTAGGCACAAACCCAATTTTATGCTCAAAATAATAAAGAAAAGAAAAACCGTAATGGGGAAGTCTTGGGCGCCAATGGATAGAAGGAGTTGATGAAGGGCGCTCCCAAGCTTCTTTGGTGGTGCTCCTTGGATGTGGAAGTGTGTTGGAACAAGTGGGGTTCCCTTGGAGGAATGCGCCGGAGGTTCGCCAAATGATCAAAATGTGTCCCGTGGGATTCCTTGGCTTGGTAATTGTTCCGACAAAGTTCTGGGGCTTCCTAGTCCTTTATTTATAGAGGGGGAACCCTCATATGGCCTTTGGAGGTCTTCGGAGCCGTTGCAAAGGGCTTCGGAGCCGTTGGGAGGCAAGTGGACAGGTCTGGTCAAAGGCCCAACGGCTAGTTTGACTGGCTCCACCGGCTGACCGGTACAGTTCCACCGGTTGGCCGGTGTTTGGAAAAAGGAGAGGCATCCGGGCTCAGGCTCCACCGGCTGGCCGGTGATGAGGCCACCGGCTGGCCGAAAAGGAACAACTTCTCAAAGAGAAGGAGGAGTTGTCCCTCAAAGTCCAAAACCTTCCCAATGTTGATTCTATGGAATCAACAATCAAATATTTAAGGGAATCCCTAGCCAAGTTCACCCAAGGGGAACAAAATTTGACCAAATTACTTGGTTCCCAACGCATATCTAGAACAACCGAAGGGCTTGGCTATTCCAAGCAAGCTTCCTCTTCCCATGCTCCAACTATTTTTGTAAGGGGGAGCTCCCAATTTAAATTTTGTAATTATTGCAAAAAACCCGGGCACTTAATTTATGAGTGCAATTGCAAAAATTCCCGGTATGGTAGGCCCAAAACCATTTTCCTCAATGATGAATTTTATAGTAGAAGGCCCGCCACTAGACAAGTGTGGATTGAAAAATCCCTTCTAGCGAGTCTCACCGGACCAAAATTTGTCACGGTTTCAAAAACCTCTCCCCTATAATTTATTGTTTTTATTTTGGGGGAGTTAGGATCGTTTAAGCCTTTTTGATTTCATTTTCAAAATTTCATATTAAATTCTCAATTCAAAATTTTCGATTCAAAACATTCAATTCAAAATTTTCAATTCAAAATTTTCATTCAAAACTTTCAATTCAAATTTCAAAAATTTCAATTGGTTTAAAATCTCTATCTTGTTTTTCAACTCATTTCCCTCAATCAAGTTTTATGCCCCGTGCTATTTTGTTAATCACAAAGGGGGAGAAATTCTTGGTTGATTGGGGGAGAAATCTTTCTCTCATGCTTTACTTTACTTTGCCTTATCCTTTAAACCATGCCTTTCATTTCATTTTTACATTGCTGGTTTTGGTGATTGTGATCATCAAAATAGGGGGAGATTGTTGTACCTCTCGTACCCCTCGAGGTTTAATTTTCATGATCACAATCAATCTCCTTTTTATCTAATCTTGTTTTCAAGTGCTTTTGTTAATAGGCATGATTTCAGGAGCAAGAAGTGGCAAAGGAAGAAAAGTGGACTGTTTTCATGTCCACCAGCCAACCGGTGGCTTCACCACCGGCCAGCCGATGGAGGTCAGGACAGAAGGCATCCCTCTTTCCAGACCACCGGCCAACCGGTGTCTCAGCACCGGCCAGCCGGTGGAACCCAGACAGAAGGCTGAGCCACTGCCTCAGCACCGGCCAACCGGTGGCCTCAGCACCGGCCAGCCAGTGGAACCCAGCCAGAACAGTGTCAGCCACTGCCTAAGCACCGGCCAACTGGTGCTGAGGCCACCGGTTAGCTGGTGCTGAGGCAGTGGCTCAGCCTTCTGTCTGGGTTCCACCGGCTGGCCGGTGCTGAGACACCGGTTGGCCGGTGGTCTGGACAGAGGGATGGCTTCTGTCCAGGCCTCCATCGGCTGGCCGGTGGTGAAGCCACCGGTTGGCCGGTGGACATTAAAACAGTCCAATTTTCTTCCTTTGCCACTTCTTGCTCCTGAAATCATGCCTATTAACAAAAACACTTGAAAACAAGATTAGATAAAAAGGAGAGTGATTGTGATCATGAAAATTAAACCTCGAGGGGAACGATAGGTACAACAACCTGTGCATAGGAGCTTTAAGTTTCCTTATTGAGTATACTTGTATGTTGAACCTACTTTTACATTCAGGTTTCCAGGAGGACTGACAGGGTCGTGAGGGACCCTACTAGTCAGGACAGTTGGATTTTTTGCAGTTTTTGTACTCTTGTTTCTTTTGGTATTGTAATTTTGAGTTTTCTTGTATTTTTACTTTGTTCCAGAATTGTTTAAACAAGCATGTGGGATTGGTTTGGGTTTATTTTCATTTACTTGTCCATTTTCCTTTTGGTGGTTAACTCATCATATTTCCCGATCTTAAATAATAAAGAGGGTAATGCCTCCCATATTTGTGAAAACTCATACCCTTGGTCCTAGTCTCCATCCCAGGGCCTATTGGAGGCGGGACTCGGGGGTCATTATCTCCCTTTCAACATTTCCAGCTCGGAAGGGTCATCTTTGGTGGGAGGGGGCTGTGACAAATCGTGATAAAAATTCTCATTCACCTATGATTACTCACACCTTACTGACAACATACTATGTTCCCCATTATAGAATGTTATCCGACTGCATAACTATGTTTAATAATATCATCAATTCATTTCAAGGATCTCATCATAGAAGGGAACTGTTATGACCTTATCAATGAAAAAGATGTACTATGACATTATTTCATCAAACTCATGTTTAGAAATGAAAAATATATAACAAAATATATTTATTAAAATTGAAATATTATAATATACATGTAATTCAAAGTAAAAAATAGTTATTCTAGAACACCAACTACGACACCTCCTATGTAACTTCTTTTAGGATTCGGAGATAATCTCCAATACCCTTTAATCTCACAAATCATTAATCATTACTCAATAAATTGGAGGCATATAACAATCCCCTCCCCCACACATTCAAATATTGAGAATCTATTCATATTTATGCCACCATGCCATTACAACATTTATCATTTCAACATTACTTGACTCCTGGTATAGAAAATGAGTTTCATCAATATTTAGTCATCAAATAATAAACCGTATAGAGAAAGAATAAATATTAAAATAATTTATCATGTCCCCATTAACCCAAAAAAAACTCTAAAGGATGTTATTATATATGAAAAAACCATTAAAATCCATTGAACATTTCTTGGGAAAATTACACTTTCTTTTTGAAATAGATAATTTAATATCCACAAACATCCAAAATATTAAAGAAATCAATTTATTTGAAAACAATACAGATAATTTTAAATAAATTTTCTATTAAAATACAATTCATGATGGTGTAAAAGTAAATTAATGTGGTGTAAATTAAAACAAATATTCATTTCTTATTTTCAATAAAAAGTCAAAAGTACCTCATTCGAAAAATAATAAAAACCCATTTTAAATATTTTTCATTAAAAGTAAAACATCAGAAATGATGAATTTAATAAATATTTCTATAATATTAAATACATTATTGTAAACATTTTAATGAAAATATAAACATAAAAGACAACATTCTCAACCGAAGAGATAAATAAAGTCATATTTTCATAAATACATTTTTTCAATCACATGATTACTTTAAGATATTAAAATGAAATCAAACAATGTAATATATATAAATATATATAAAGTAAAAATGAAATATTATTTTGGAGATATATTTATCAAATTTCATCTTCATAAACTTTAATCATATACAGTCCTGATAATAAAATACTGTAATATAAAACTCTTACTATTTGGTAGAATTTGAGTCATGATTCTCATAAAGAGACTAGTATAAAATAAAATGTAAAATATAAGGAAAAATTATATTCCTGAAAAAACATATCAAAGGGGTTTTAGATACACATCATAAAATAATATATTATAATAACAATAAATATGTATAAAATAAGAAAATTTGAGATAATAAACCATTACCACTTGTTATCTTTTTAATCAATTTCCATTAGATGAAATAATTTGAATAATAACTTTGAATACCAATAATTATGAAGGATCCATTATATGAAATTTCAAATGATCATTATATACACCTCATAAACATAAATATTTGTATAACATCAAACATGTCTCAACAAAATATACTTTAGATGAATAAGTTTTACCTTATGTTTGATATGATTGCATAAGTTCTCTAACCTCATGGATTCTAAAATAATATTTATTATAATTATATAAAATAACTATATGCATACTCATAATATCATATATGATCCACTTTTTAAATTTTATCACTTATTAGTTAAAAATTCTCTATTAAATTAATCATTCTAGGTGTTAACTACTTCGTTTCACACGTACGAATTGTTTTTGAGAAGCCGGAATAAATATAATTTAATCATTGTTACATAATATTTGTAATTTTAATCATTCAATAGATATAATATTGATCTTTATATACACTTTTATAATCATTTATATAAATTGGTGATGATAAATGAATTAAAACACTTCAAACAGATTATATCTCATACACACTCCTGAGAAACATTTCCAATTTTTGATGAATGGAACGAAAGAAAGTCAAATATTAATTGACCTTTATAGATTCATTATTATATAATAAATATCATATATATTCATTAAATAATTCCATATTTCTATCTATGTGAATCTTAATTGAAAAATTAATCACATCGCTTTGTGTAGGTGGTAGTCCACACATACGAACGAGTGACATTATCATTTTTTGATAGATGGGTAGTAAAAAGGTATACATAATATTATAATTATAAAAATATAATTATTTAATATATATAATATTAAAACTATGAATCCATTATAATAACTTACCAATAATGATGGTGATGAAAAATTAATGATATCTCTATGTGGAATACGTAGTCCACACGTACGCATGAGTGGTGATTTTATCTCCCATTTGATGGAGAGGAGGTGGGGATTGTTGTGAAATCATCATAATAACATCGTATTGTATTGATTATATTTTATTTTTTATATTATGAGAGATAAAGTAGGTATTGTGTAAGTAAAAGAAAAAATAAAATTTAAGGAGCTTAGTGAATATTTAGACACCTTCTTTGAGTGGACTCCTTTGTATTAGATGCTAAAATTTTAAATATTGGTCATTGGAGAATTTTAATGAAAATTATTCCATTTTAAAATTTTGTAACATTATAAATAATATTTTTGAAGATAGGTTTTAAGTCATTTTAGGATTTTGAGGATTAAAAATGTTAAATATATTATATCATAAGTGCATATTATTTCTAAAATAATGGGATAACTCTTAAAATGAATCTCTAATGTAAAATTAAATGCCTCTATTAAATATATAATATAGGTATTTTCCTAGGATTGATATAATATTTTTTCATGATGAGTGTTTAATTTAAAATTTGTGGTGTGTGGATTATTATATTTATTTATTCATTTATTTTTTATTAAACCACCAATCATAATCCCCCTTAATATAATAATAATTGTAGAAATACCTAGGGTTCAACACATAACTCTTGGTATTGAGTAGTATTAATTTGGTATAAGCCTTGATGAATAATAATAGAACCTTGATTGATATTTGTTCTATAAAGGAGTTCATCAATCTCACCAATGAAACTGATGTTGAAACATTCATTATCATTTCTAGATCCAAACACAAGGTATGGTGTTTATTTTTTATTCATTTAAATCGATACCTTGATTATCACTTATTTAATGTGAACCAATTCTTCTAAAAAATTGATGCATGGGTCAATTTCTGATTTATGGGTGATGATTTTTCTTCCTATAATTAGGAATTGATATTATTTTCATAATCCTTGATTATCCTCTTTATTTTAAATTTCATCTATAAATATATTTAGGCTCATTAAAAAATAAATAAGTTTTTTTCCTCACATTTTTTTGTTCATTTCTCCCCTCTTTCTCCAAGTGTTCATCCTTGGTATTTCTTTTCTCTATTGGTTTAAGAAATACCTAGAAAATCGATTGTTATGAAATTGATACTTAGTGAAATGAATCATTTTAATGGGTTTATATTAAGGATTCTAAGCATGATTGAGAATTTTTGTAGTTTGATGGAATATCTGATGAGGATCATAGACAAGATAGGGTGTTCTCTATTCTTGTGTTTTGGAGTTTAGTGAAACGGAGGGATGGGGATGATTCGCACATATATTGGATGGCTACAATATAGCCATCGTTTATTATTTGAATTTACCCAACCCCTTATCTAAGTTCCTTTCTTTTTTCCCAAGTGGTTTTAAGGTGGAAATGAACACATAATAGATGAATTTAACATATGGAAGTTTCTAGAAAATCCCAACATAGATGTAATGTACTTCGTAGAACACATGTTGTGCCATATCACTTTTTCAGAGGCTTGTGTTTTCATAGAGAGATAAATACCACACACCATATGGGCCTCCCATACACTAGCGACATGGAAATAGTAGCTCGTCCTATACCCTAGTGGCACATGGGAATGGACACAGCTAGGTACATGGTTATGGCTATAGTACATGCGAACCCCTAAGGAAAAGGGGGAAAACATAACTAGGGTACACAAAAACATCTATATTACATAGTCATATCTAGAGTACATGGGAACATACCAATGTACATAGGCATGGTTTGGAGGGAACAATCCTATAATGGTTATCCAAGACACATTTTTCATACCATATACATGTCGTAAACTTTATCATGGGTAGTTTGAGGCCATCATTTGTTTCAGTTTATACTAGTATCTATATAGAGAATCCCCTTTGTTCATTCCTGTGAGTGTACAGTGAGACATCGTGTATGAAGCATAGGATGTGATCACATCGATGATATAATTCTCAAATAAAGGTTGATATCCCTCTTTCCAGTGTGGGGTGTGATCCTCTATCATTTCCTCCATAGTTTGTCTCATGAATCTCATTAACTGCTATCAGGGAATGTGATCCATGTCCAAGAGGTTTTAATATATGTAGGATCTGGAATCCTGCATAAGCCTTGGGTAAGATATCCTATCTATGTATCGATGACATCAAAGTTCCATATATTATTTCTTCATGGAAATTCCTAATAAGAATGATATATTGAATTAGATTGATCAGTGATAGTAGACCTGAGGAGTGAGTTATCTTTAAAAAATTCTACCTTAAAGCCTTGAATATATTCTTGGGATGGTAGTAAAGTTATGAAATTACCTTGATTCTTTGTGTCTATCATGATTATATATGAGTTATTGTTATTTTTATCACATATTATTATTGACATAACTTTATAATTATGATTCCACTTCACTCAATTTAAGCTTTATGTTTACTGATTTCAGGGTTTCCTATTGGGTATGTTATACTAATATCATCATGGGATCTAAACACATGTGTCATGTCTTAGGTAGGTGATAGACCTTTTGATGGAGTCCTCGGTGGACTAGGAGTAGGTGAAGCATAGTTGAGTTTGATGGCCCATAGTTTGTTTTAAGCATTTCAATTGGTAGTAGTCCCAACCTTACTAGTATATTTGACTCTTTTATAGTTTTTTTGGGCCTTTATTTGGACATTTTTTCTTTTCCATATTTATTTCATTCATTTTTTTTTGAGACATTGGTGTATTCATGAATATTAGTATCAGTTGTATCTTTCCTTTTTAAAAATATTTTAATTTATGGAGATGTTTACAATTGTATAGTATCCTCAAGGTAAGGGGTCCCATTTTGGTGTTATTACTACTAAATTATATTTAGTATCCCTTGTCTTATTAAAGACGGGTTTGGGGTGTAATAATTGTCTTACCACTAGCTCAATAGGACCTAATGGGTCAAGTCATGACATATATGTATCAAAGAAGTTCATATTAGGATTGATGTTTAGAGATTGTCTATTTTTGAGGTTTGGTTTGGGAATAAGGTAAATAGTATTAATGTTTCTTGAGTTTAACTCTTGGGATAAGAAAACTTATTTTAGTGTGGAATCTAATGTATCCATTCACCAAATTTCCCAGAAACTTATTTTGACTATGTGCATTTAGGAAATGGTTGTAGGGAAAACAATGGTACAGGAATCATGTTGAAATGGGAGTCAATTTACTTAACCTTATTGATTTATCTCACTATATATACTCATTAATTGTGGTACATATTTTTTAAGGATTTATCCATAATAATATCAATCTAGGATTATATAGTAAGATCCATGGGATGGTTTTCCCAATTATAAGGATTCAGTATAGAGGATTTTATAGTAAATGGTACCTCTTAGTGGTTTTCCAGTATTACCTCAATCCATTGAGCTATAGATTGAAATAATAATTCAATTATATGATGTTCATATGCTGGTCATGAACAATGTATTTCAAAGGATGTGACCCCTCATGTTTTGGGTAAATCTAGAACCCCAATAAGAAGAGAAGTTTCTTGAAGTAATTGGTATAATTTTCACATTTTTATGAACTGTACTGAATGGATGGTGGTCCTAAAGGCAATTATACTACATTGATCTATAAGGGTATGATTAAGTCTAATGACTTAGATTCCTGATGGGGTAACTCTATCCTGGAAATCGATTGATTATCTCTTCAGAGAGTAGTTCTACCTAGCTAGATTGTGAGAATTATCAATCCATGAGATTCTAGAGTATTATCAAGGTGGATTTACTATTACACATTATGCGTTGAGGTTCACTAACCTCTGATGATACTCTGATATATATGTTTCATGCTTCATAATTCCAATAAAAAACCTTCAATAATAGACTCTATAGAGATATCTAGGCCAGAACAAAATATCTTTACTTTCCTACCTATGATCTAGTGCTTGAACGATCCTTGGTAGGGGATATATTTTTGGGGGCATAGTCACTGATAGTTTGTGCTATTACTGGTTTCCTTAGAACTTATATTTTATCATCTGGTATCCAAAATCAGACTTATGGATCCAAGAAAGCTATGAATTTTTGTAGATATTTTTAGGATAAATATTTTTTAATAATGGGATCTTGAGATGCATCATGTTACTTGAGGGATTGAAAATATTTATCCCATGGTGAGTTGGGAGGATTTTAAACCATATTCTAATATGAGTAAAACTATAGGTAGTGGAGGATTTTGACATACAGTCTCTAGATATGATTATAGATATGACCTTTTTCTTCTCTACTTTATCTATAATATTTATATATATGTGTGTGTGTGATGATCTTTCCTTTCCACACACCTTGTTCGAGATCAAGAGATTACATTTGAGCCTTTAGATCAGCCATTGCATTTAGAGACTCCAACAGAATGATATTTCAAGATCATGAGCCTTTTAAAATAGTTTTATCTTATCATAACTACAAGGATTATTTATGATTTCATTCTAGGTATGAGATTTCTCTTCACATTTCATGCATAGATGGCGTATTTCAGGAAGAGGATATTGGGGGTCTAAGTTACAAGGATAATTTTTTCCATTATTAGTAAAAAATAATTCTAGGAAGATATGTATAGTCTAATTAATATGGGGATATATCTAGTTACTCATCAATATAACAATATTACCCTTTTAGTGGAAGATCTTATGAGTTTAAATTCTTATTGTGGTGGCGGAGTAAGATAATGTCTTACTTTGGATGTGTCACACATACCTACCAATTAAGAGAAATAATTTTTCATAAACTTTCTCATATTGGATCCCTTTATATCTATTCAATCTTATAATATGGCTCCCATATATATTAATGGGTTGAATGTGTAGTTTGAGGATCTATAGATGAAGGGATTTTTCTTACCCAATGTGTATCTTTAAAAATCCCTACTTTTTTCACTCATAAATCGAGTGAGATATTAAGGTTATGTGAGGATTACCATCACATAAATTCGGTGAACACTAAGAATAATTATCCACCATTGATAATTGATGTACTCTCCAAAGGGATAAAAGTGGTGAGGTGGTTCCCAAAGACCGACCTCGGGTCAAGCTACCACCAACTCCTGATTCGGGGAATGGATATACTGATAAGGGAATTTTGATATCTATATGGTCAATATGATTACATGTTGATTAAATTTGGCATGAAAACCTCCCCAAAAGTATTCATGGTATTTATGAGCCAGATCTCTGATCCATTCTTATATCGGTTCAGGGAAGAATTTATTGATGTCATCTTGGTAAACTTGATGATAAAGGAGGATCACACAATACATCATAGGATGGTCCTAGACATAGTCATAGATCACAAAATCTTTGTGAATCTCTAAAAGTTTTATTTCTATATTAGAGAGTTCTACTTCCTATGACATGTCATCTTAGTAGAGGGTGTAGTAGTTGATCTAGAAAATGTTTAGGTAGTTCTATCATGGGATACACCCAAGAGTTTTTTGGTTGTGTGGAGAATCCATGAGATGGTTAAATACTATAATATATTCATGCCTAATTTATATAGTATATCTATATCCCTTTCTAATTTTACTAGAAAAGGAAATCCTTTCATGTGGGAAGAGAGGTTCCAGGTGTCTGTTCAAGAGTTGCTGCAGAGGTTGATGAGAACCCCCATCATAAGACTGTCGAAGGAGGGTGTTGAGTATGTGGTGTTATATAATTCTTCCAAAAATGGACTTAGGTAGGTTCGGATGCAGAGGAAGTGGTAATTTTCTATGGTTCTTCCTTGTTGTGACCCCATAATCCTAACTATGTGACCCATGATCTTTAGATTGAAATGGTGGTCTTCAACCTACAGATGTGGTGAAACTACCTTATGGTTGAATAGTTTACCATATATTCTGACCACACGACTCTCAATTATATAATTTTATAAAAATATATTAAATTTATATGGATTAAATGTCTATAGTTACTCTAGAATTATGATTTTGAGATAGTCTATACTTCAAAGCAGGGGAATGTGGTGGAGTATTTTATCAATAGGGTATCCTGTTCGAAGTTGTTGATTGAGGAGTCAAACTAGTTGTCCTCACTATAGTTACCCATAGAGGAAAATGCTGGTACAATTTACCTATATTTGATGGTTGGTACCCCTTTCCTTCTCTAATGTGTTATTTAAGCTCAATTGTATTTGATTGTGAGACCCTGCATGTTCAGGTGTCCACCCGGAAAGCTCTTAATAGATTTTATAAATGTGGGTAGAATGTCATCCTATTCTGATGATGGACCATGGTATCAGGGATGTTGTAAGATTTTGTTTTTGAGGTATTTCAAAACATTCACCTTAGCGGTACATCCATAAGTAGGAAATATATACCAAGATTTTCAACATTGGTTCTAGTGACTGTGGACAAATAGGTGTATAGCTGAGTCTATCTCAAAATGCCCCACTTTTCAGTAAGTGAAGGCTTTACACTATGTTCTAGAGGGTATTTCTAAACCCCTTTATGTTCCATGGTGGGAGTGAGATGAAATATCTCTAGAAGTCATGATGGTGATTCCATCAGGGTTATTATTGCCAATGAGTATGTTTTCCTAGATAAGTGTTACATTGATTCCTCAAACAAAATACTAGGATGGTAGTGTGTTTGTAGAACAATTTTATAGGTCTCTTACCCTTGTTTTACCCATATTAGTGTATAGTGTGTAATCCTATCATGAAAATAGTAGGGGACCCCTCTTGAGTATTTTTAACACCCCGAGATTTTATGAAAAATATTCTTTTAATTTCATTAATGTCTTGTGCTACACCAAGATTACCTTGCACTATAAGCAACATCGTATTAGCTTGCAGTACACGCAACACTATTCTTGGATCGTGTTATACACAATTTTGATAATATTTATTCTACGCAACATTGAGTATATATATATATATTCAATGTAAAAATGAAATATAGTTGGATTCTGTTATACGAAACAACGAAGGATTCTTTCGCAACACGCAACTCTGACTTGGCTTGCATTACACTCAATCACGACCTTCCTCGATAGCGTGTGTTGTACGCAATATTGGGTTTTACTAAACAACGATATATTATTATAATATTATTATGAACTAGCCATTATGAGTATTATTAACAAAATTTTGAATTTTATAACATTATTATTCATCTTACACATTTTCTAGAACATGTTATAAGAACAAAATAAATTTTTCGGGTAAAATAAGTATTTTTAAAAAAATGCAGTTTTGCCGCCTTTTGATGGCGCACACACTTTAAATCTAGTTTTTGAAATGTTTATAATTTCAATTTGACAAAATAAAATTCTTCTTTTGAATCAGGATATAAAAATTTACATTAGATAATGTTTTGATATTTATCCGATAACTTTTATATTTTAATGAATAGAAAAAACATGCTATATTTTAATTAAAAACATCATTTTTCATCGTAATATATTATGTGGTTAAATTATAATATTGAATGGTTTTAAAATATAAATAGAATATATTTTTACCATTTAATATAATGTATTTCATTAGCATTGATTTTACCTTCAATTCGTAGGTTAAATCAATTCAATCTTTTGCAATGTTTTAAAGAAAAACCTGTTTTCTTTCGACAATGGGATTAATTTTAATTTAATTTTTGCAACTTTTATGTATTGAATTTGGAAAAATGGAATCCATATTTGGAATCAGTGGATCCAAATTATGTTAATAAGCTACTTTTTATTTTTGGGAATTATGAATAGTAACTACGGAAAATTTTATTTACCATAGTTAAAGGTAAATCGGCTAATTAAGGGTAAATATAATATTTTAAAATTACCCTAAAAAATGTCAAAATCCTATTGGATGACTAAAAGTCGACCCATATCACCTAAGGGTCGGATTATATTCATTTAATTAAATTTTGTCAATGAAAATAAGTTAATTATTATTAAAACCAAAGAATGTGACAACATGTCACTTTCTTAAATCTTATAAGTAAAATAATTTTACTCTAGTGATAAACGTCATGAAACTTCAAACATTAATAGTCTCCAGAAATCTAATAAAATTTTATACATCATAGGAATTTATTTAGAATTTTTAGGGATTAAATAATTATCATTTATTATGACACAAAGATGATGCAGTAATTGACTTATTAATGAAATAGTGACAAAATTGATGTTATAAATGCCCAAATAAATGTAATTTGTGACTTTTTATGACTTAAACTAATTTTATAGGTTAATATGACATGTTATTGTTGATTTAGGTAACTGTTTTAGAACTTATCATTCTGTTATGAATTTCATAAAAATCATGTACCAAATAGTGTCAAAATTGACATAAATTAGTTTTTAAAAGAAATATTATATTATTAATTGTTATTTTATTCTTAAAAATCTAAGGTTCGGCCAAATGACTTAGATATGATTTTATATATTAATAATAGACAACTTTAGGTTCGTTTGGCTTTATATAGTAAGTTTATTAACCATATAGTGTAAGAAAACAAAAAGACACGGTAAAAGTTAAATTATTTAACTTAGAGTTAAAACTAATTGATAAGGTTAAAATAATAACCTAAACTTGTATAAATCATATTGGATGAAAGGCTTTCGACCCATACCCACTTTAGCTTCTAAATAAGACCCTTTGGAACCATTATAAACCGAATTTGACCTTAATATAAAATAATATTTTGAGATTTTCCTAAGGTGCCCCCCTCCTCCCTTATAAAAGGGCACCTCCTCCCTCTCCTCCTCACACCAATTTGAGCATTCAAACTCGGCCAACCCATGAAATAATCTCTTCTCCACTTCCCTAGTATCATCCTAGAGGTCTTGGTATTCTTCAAAGAACATCATTATTTCTTTAAGTGGAGGTTAAGTGAAGGCGCGTCAAAAAGAGGTAATATCCATTACTGATCTTTTTCAAATTCTTTCATCTTCAACTTCTTCTTCTTTAGTTGTTTCACGATAAAGTAATAACATCAGTATTTATTATATACTGATATGTTATTATAAATATGAAACAACTCTAATTAACCTTCTATCCATCCTATGGAAAAAGGAAATCACTGCACGTGCGTACGTATGGAATACCGTCTCCACGCCGTGGTGTAATCTATTTTCCACCACCACCTTAATTGGATGGGTATAATGGTGTAATGAGTAACTATATATGATTATTATAAAGTGATATTGATACTGAAATAGTATACATACACGTCAACACAATTCCACGACCATGGGAACGATATCATCGCTCGTGCGTATGTACGGACTACCGTCTCCACGACGCGATGAGATTCATTATCCATGTTAACCATTCCAGAATGATTATAAAGTATATATAATGAATAATAATGAAATATATGACATGGTAAATCTACTGGATTTATATATATATATATATATATATCATCTAATTACTTCCATTCAATACAATAAGGAAAGGAAAACAGCGTTCATGCATACGTACGGACTACCGTCTCCATGAACGGTGTGTTTAATTTCATTTATCTATCTATTATATATATATATATATACTTAATATATATGATATATAAATCATGTTTTATATTCTGGAAGTAATTAAATCATGATATAAGTAATAATAATGTCAAGAACAACAAGTCCAAACACCTACGATAAATGAAACGATTTTACCCAAAACGCTTCTTTAACATGGAATTTACAAAAGAACGGGTAATATAAAGTCATAAGTGAACCATATATGATATCATAACAATGAATATGATTCTTTAATAAGTTAATGACATTATTTAAATCATTATACAGGAGGTTCGGATACGTACAAAGCATATCGGACATAAGGTAAGGGATAAATTTTCAATCTCATTTTTATCTGAGATTGCTTATACATAAGTATTTACTGGGGTTACGTTTATCATCTATGACCATGATTTCTAAAAATGATTTCATAAAATGTTTACCATTATTCCATGGATGTTTAAAGGCATTTTTACCCTTTATTTACTTTTTACCACATTGTATGAATGGAATCTTTCCTTTAGTTACCATATAAGGTACTTTTTGACTTTTCCGACAAAAGTACAAGGAGAATGTTATTTTTAACTTATACGGCACGAGCGGATTTTTACGGTTTCATAACGCCTCATTTTCAAGAAGCTACCTCTACAATATTGCATGATTATTTTCAATAAAACCCTTATCTTTTAAAATTTCATGGAATTTTGTGAAAAGAACATGACTTTAAAGAATAAAGGATATTTTCCTCAAGAATTCATTTCAAGTGTTTTTTCAAAACTATTTTACATCTAGGATGAAATTATTTCATATGTGTATGTTTCAAGTAAAATTTCTCTATGATTTAAATGGATTCAATTTTCTTATGATGAAATGATATCAATTGTTTATGGATTATGTTATGATGGCATGATGTTTAAGAATCCCATTTTATTTCATGGGTTATGCTATGATGTATGATTTATGATTTTGTGGCACACATAAGAATGGTATCATTATGAGATGGGTGGGACCTATATCTCCCTCCAATGAATTGGGTAATGATTTTATATCTCATGAGATAGACATGGCTGGAACGGTAGGTTATACTGGTTCAGTGAAATAGGACTGAAACGAGGAGTGAACTCGGTTCAGAAATGGACTTTGTCCACTAAGATAGTCTTGGAAATGAGTCTTGACTAATAATAAATGATTCTCTATGATTATGTTTGTATGCCACAAAGTTTCAGGTTTTTATGTTATGATTATTGGGAATACATTTCACTACTATGATTTATCCCATGTTATGATATTATGATCTCTTTTGCAGGTTAAGATTTCCAAAAGATATGTTCTTATGAATATGATGTGATTGATATTTCTTTTATTTAACCTTACTGAGCATTTGAGCTCAACCTTTTGTATGTTTTATTTCCCCAGGTCAGGAAGAAGGTTATTAAGTAGAATATGCCAAAAAGGGACTCTAGATATGATGAAATAAATGGGAGGACAAGTAGATGCTTTATGAACCAGTTGTTTATGTTTCCCAGTTTCTAAAGACACTATACCTATACGGTCCTTTTGTGGTTTTGTTATATGTTGTAATAAGTATGCTTCAATTTTTATGTATTAACAATGTATGTAAAGTATGGTTCGTTATAGTTGGTATCAGAGGAAAGGTATAGTCAACCTTTGGAAACTAGGATGTGAAATCCTTAGTAAGAACCCTAAGGATAAGTCTAAGAATAGAACACAATCATAGTGTTTTAGAAATGGCTATGAATAACCTAGGATAAGACCTTAAGTGTGAAATTTTATTCTTGATTATGTGGTTTTCCTATTATAATTAGTGTTGCTCACACTATTCTTCTTGGTTTTAGTCAATGGCTGGAACCCGAAGGAACCGTGTTAATGCGGAATGCGGCGGGCAATGCAATGATTGTCCCCCTGAGCAACCAAACGTTATGGGAGCTGGAATGCAAAATCATGTAGCCATGCTCATACAACTTTCTCAAGATATGAATCATGCAGGACATCCAAACGAGCAAAGGAAGGAGCAACATTCTGTTGAATCCTTCATGACGCAGCGTCCACCTTCTTTCAGCGGGTCTACTGATCCATTAGTTGCTGAACAATGGATTAGTACTACTGAAAAGATATTTTCAGTTCTTCAATGTTCTGAACATGATAAAGTAATCCTAGCAGTGTATCATTTGGAAGGAGATGCTGATCAATGGTGGAATATTATTAAGAATACGAGGCAAAGGGATGAAATTGAGTCCATGGAATGAGATGAGTTCAAGAACTTATTTTTCAATAAGTACATCCGTCATATTCTCCGAACAAAGATGGAGAAAGAGTTTCTTGAACTGAAGCAAAAGGATGATGAATCTGTTGGTACCTATGAAGAAAATTTTACAAGACTTGCAAGGTACGCTTATGGTATTATTATCCAACCTGAAAGTAAGATCGATCGATTCTTTAGTGTATTAAAACCAAGTCTTCGAAGGGCGTTAGCCATAAGGGACTTCAATAGCTACGAGGAAATAGTTCGATGTGCTCTCAAAGTCGAGATGGAGATTGGAGTAACCCATCAATCATATGGGTTTGATAAGAAGAGGAAAATTGAATTCAAATGAAAATCTAAAGAGTACACTGAAAAGAAGATGAGCTTTCCCTTATGCTCAAAGTGTGGAAAGAAACATAGAGGGAGTTGTCTTAAAGGGACAAGTAAATGTTTCAAATGTGGAAAGGAAGGTCATCGGGCATTTGAACGCCGCAATGATGTGAAGAAGATGTCTAATGAGGCAAACAAAGGAAGGGATACACAGAATGAACCAACTACACTTCAATGTTTCAAGTGCAAGGAGATAGGACATTATGCCAATAGATGCCCTAATCCAAGGGTTAGTGATGATTGACATGAGCAACCGCTTAAGGCAAAGGACAAAGTGAAGTCACATGCGTTCACTATTTGCGATGTTGAATATGACAATGATGTGGTGGAATGATTAAGTAATGGGATTCCAAAATAATGTTGTATATAGTATCGTGGAATATTGGAATATTTATGTATTCGTCTATTGTGGTTTTCAATAATTTTACGGTACCGGTAACCATGGAAAGTGATTGAGATATTTTTGGAAAAAATGATGATATGCGCATAATGAAGGTAAATGAGAAAATGAAATATTTGACAGTATTCATGAGGTCATGATTGATATAAGGACTAAGTGATATCATGGTTTGAGTATATAGAATTTTGAGGATTTTGGTATGTGGAAAGAGTTAACTTTTAATAGCACTCATGTTTTCAATAAGGTTCAATGGGTATTCAAGAGAGTACATGATTAAGGCCTTTGAATGTTTGGTATGTGACCAACAAGATATATCTTATGATATATGGGGATCAACAATGGTATTAAATCTCTGAGAGTGGACTGCAGTATTTTGGATAAGCCTAAAGATTGGAATGGATTATGTTGGACATAAGTTAGTATTGTTTAAGGATAGAACCTTTTTTCGATATTATTGATGGGATGATATAGTAATGTAGTTTTAGAAAAAGGACAACCTGCAGGACGGGCGACAGACCATCGCATCGGACAAGGCTGTGGGAATTGAACCCACAACCGAAGTGCGATTGGCCTTTATCGCCTACCACTGGCCTACAGGAAGTCCCTGGTTAGTATAAACTAGT
Organism: Viscum album; assembly: GCA_963277665.1. Classification (NCBI taxonomy): domain Eukaryota; kingdom Viridiplantae; phylum Streptophyta; class Magnoliopsida; order Santalales; family Viscaceae; genus Viscum; species Viscum album. Next base: position 1,309,594,252 of record OY728126.1, on the reverse strand, counting down.
TTTATTTTATTAAGTGGTATGATATATGAAGTATAAGTTCATTTTTTGAAACCATATACGATTAATCTAACCGTAAGATGGACTTATAACTTTTGCTAACCTTTTGTTTGAAAGAGATGTAATGACCCATCATTCTATCACATGATCTGCTAACACATCACGAATAACAAATTCAACTTCATTTCTTTAAGGGATGAAGTGGAAATTGTTCAATTCATGAACAACAGTGAGATTGTTCCAAAAATCATGCAAGTATTTATTTTAATTCATCAACTTTAGGGAAATGATCTTGAAAACCAAAAATGTTGTCCTAGTTCCCTTATATCCGATTAAGCAGATGGTACCTTAGATCATCACAAATCAATAGCTTTTTTATTGTTGTCTTTTTCATAGCCATGTTCTCTACCACTCTCCATCAGAACTTGATGGTTAGATTTTTCTTCCATATCCATATTTTCACCTATGTTCTCCTACGTGGAAACCCTGTGATGAGTTAATTTAGGTAACTGTTACATTTCATACTTTAGTTTTTAAAAGCCATGTTTTGGTATTCCTTTTTACGATGTGGGTTTCTATTAAACAAAATTTCGAGTAGTAAACCATTTATATCCCGGACGAATTTTGAGGGCGAAATTCATTTTAAGGGGGGTAGAATGTAACACCCCGAGATTTTATGAAAAATATTCTTTTAATTTCATTAATGTCTTGTGCTACACCAAGATTACCTTGCGCTATACGCAACACCGTATTAGCTTGCAGTATAGGCAACACTATTCTTGGATCGTGTTACACACAATTTTGATAATAGTTATTCTACGCAACATTGAGTATATATATATATATATATATTCAATGTATAAATGAAATATGGTTGGATTCTGTTATACGAAACAATGAAGGATTCTTGTGCAATACGCAACCCTGACTTGGCTTGCATTACACGCAATCACGACCTTCCTCGATAGCGTGTGTTGTACACAATATTGGGTTTTACTAAACAACGATATATTATTATAATATTATTATGAACTAGCCGTTATGAATAGTATTAACTAAATTTTGAATTTTATAAAATTATTATTCATCTTACACATTTTCTAGAACATGTTATAAGAACAAAATAAATTTTTCGGGTAAAATAAGTATTTTTAAAAAAATGCATATTTGCCGCCTTTTGATGGCGCACCCACTTAAAATCTAGTTTTTGACATGTTTATAAGTTAAATTTTACAAAATAAAATTATTATTTTGAATCAAAATATAAAAATTTACATTAGATAAAGTTTTGATATTTTTTCGATAACTTTCATATTTTAATGAATAGTAAAAACACGCTATATTTTAATTAAAAAAAACTTTTTTCATCATGATATCTTATGTGGTTAAATTATAATATTGAATGGTTTTAAAGTATAAATAGAATATATTTTTACCATTTAATATAATTTATCTCATTATCATTGATTTTACCTTGAATTCGTAGGTTAAATCAATTCAATCTTTTGCAATGTTTTAAAGAAAAACCCGTTTTCTTTCGACAACAGGATTAATTTTAATTTAATTTCTACAACTTTTGTGTATTGAAATTGGAAAAATGGATTCCATATTTGGAATCAGTGGATCCAAATTATGTTAATAAGCTACATTTTATTTTTGGGAATTATGAATAGTAACTACGGTAAATTTTATTTACCATAGTTAAAGGTAAATCGGGTAATTAAGGGTAAATATAATATTTTAAAATTACCCTAACAAATGTAAAAACCATTTTGTATGACTAAAAGTCGACCCATATCACCGAAGGTTAGGATTATATTCATTTAATTAAATTTTTTCAATGAAAATAAGTTAATTATTATTAAAACCAAAGAATGTGACAACATGTCACTTTCTTAAATCATATAAGTATAATAATTTTAATCTAAAGATAAACTTCATGAAACTTCGAACATGAATAGTCTCCAGAAATCTAATACAATTATATACATAATAAGAATTTATTTAGAATTTTTAAGGATTAAATATTTATCATTTATTATGACACAAAGATGATGCAGTAATTGACTTATTAATGAAATATTGACATAATTGATGTTATAAATGCACAAATAAATGTAATTTGAGACTTTTTATGAATTACACTAATTTTCTAGGTTAATATGACATTTTATTGTTGATTTAAGTAACTTGTCTCGAAATTATCATTCTGTTATGAATTTCATAAAAATCATGTACCAAATAGTGTCAAAATTGACAAAAATTAGTTTTTAAAACAAATATTATATTATTAATTGTTATTTTTTTCTTAAAAATCTAAGGTTTGGCAAAATGACTTAGATAAGATTATATATATTAATAATAAACAACTTTGGGTTCGTTTGTCTTTATATAGTATGTTTATTAACCATATAGTGTAAGAAAACAAAAAGACACGGTAAAAGTTAAATTATTTAACTTAGAGTTAAATCTAATTGATAAGGTTGAAATAATAATCTAAACTTGTCTAAATCATATTGGATGAAAGTATTTCGAACCATTCCCACTTTAGCTTTGAAATAAGACCCTTTGGAACCATTATAAACCGAATTTGACCTTAATATAAAATAATATTTTGAGATTTTCCTAAGGTGCCCCTCTCCTCCCTTATAAAAGGGCACCTCCTCCCTCTCCTCCTCACACCAATTTGAGCATTAAAGCACGGCCAAACCCTGAAAAAATCTCTTCTCCACTTTCCTAGTATCATCCTAGAGGTCTTGGTCTTCTTCAAATACCATCCTTAGTTCTTTAAGTGTAGGTTAAGTGAAGGCACGTCAAAAAGAGGTAATATCCATTACCGATCTTTTTCAATTTCTTTCTTCTTCAACTTCTTCTTCTTTAGTTGTTTAATGATAAAGTAATAACATAAGTATTTATTATATACTGATATATTATTATAAATATGAAACAACTCTAATTAACCTTCTATCCATCCAACAGAAAAAGGAAATCACCGCACGTGCGTACGTACGGAATACCGTCTCCACGCCGTGGTTAATCTATTTTCCGCCACCACCTTAATTGGATGGGTATAATGGTGTAATGAGTAACTATATATGATTATTATAAAGTGATATTGATACTGAAATATTATACATACACTTAAACACAATTCGACGACCATGGGAATGATATCATCGCTCGTGCGTACGTATGGACTACCGTCTCCACGACGCGATGAGATTCATTATCCATGTTAACCATTCAAGAATGATTATAAAGTATATATAATGAATAATAATGAAATATATGAAATGGTAAATCTACTGGATTTATGTGTATATATATTTCATCTACTTACTTTCATTCAAGACAATAAGGAAAGGAAAACAGCGTTCATGCGTACGTACGGACTACCGTCTCCATGAACGGTGTGTTTCATTTCATTTATCTATCTATAATATATATATATATATATATATATATACTGAATATATATGATATATAAATCATGTTTTATATTCTGTAAGTAATTAAATCATGATATAAGTAATAATAATGTCAATAACAACAAGTCCAAACACCTACGATAAATGAAACGATTTTACCCAAAACGCTTCTTTAACATGGAATTTACAAAAGAACGGGTAATATAAAGTCATAAGTGAACCATATATGATATCATAACAATGAATATGATTATCTAATAAGTTAATGACATTATTTAAATCATTATACAGTAGGTTTGGATACGTACAAAGCATATCAGACATAAGTTAAGGGATAAATTTTCAATCTCATTTTTATCTGAGATTGCTTATACATAAGTATTTACTGGGGTTACGTTTATCATCTATGACCATGATTTCTAAAAATGATTTCATAAAATTTTTACCATTCTTACATGGATGTTTAAAGGAATTTTTACCCTTTATTTACTTTTTACCAAATTGTATGAATGAAATCTTTCCTTTAGTTACCATATAAGGTACTTTTTGACTTTTCTGACAAAAGTACGAGGAGAATGTTATTTTTAACTTATACGGCGTGAAAGGATTTTTACGGTTTCATAACGACTCATTTTCAAGAAGCTTCCTCTACAAGATTTCAGGATTATTTTCAATAAAACCCTTATCTTTTAAAATTTCATGGAATTTTTTGAAAAGAACATGATTTTAAAGAAGAAAGGATATTTTCCTCAAGAATTAATTTCAAGTGTTTTGTCAAAACTATTTTACATATAAGATGACATTATTTCATATGTGTATGTTTCAAGTAAAATTTCTCTATGATTTAAATGGATTCAATTTTCTTATGATGAAATGATATCAATTGTTTATGGATTATGTTATGATGGCATGATGTTTAAGAATCCCATTTTATTTCATGGGTTATGCTATGATGTATGATTTATGATTTTGTGGCACACATAAGAATGGTATCATTATGAGATGGGTGGGACCTATATCTCCCTCCAATTCATTGGGTAAAGATTTTATATCTCATGAGATAGACATGGCTGGAACGGTAGGTTATACCAGTTCAGTGAAACAGGACTGAAACGAGGAGTGAACTCGGTTCAGAAATGGACTTTGTCCACTAAGATAGTCTTGGCAATGATTCTTGACTAATAAGAAATGATTCTCTATGATTATGTGTGTATGCCACAAAGTTTCAGGTTTTTAATTTATGATTATTGGGATTACATTTCACTACTATGATTTATCCCATGTTATGAAATTATGATCTCTTTTGCATGTTAATATTTCCAAAAGATATGTTCTTATGAATATGATGTGATTGATATTTCTTTTGTTTACCCTTACTGAGCATTTGAGCTCACCCTTTTGTATGTTTTATTTCCCCAGGTCATGAAGAAGGTTATTAAGTAGAATATTCCAAAAAGGGACTCTAGATATGATTAAATAAATGGGAGGCAAAGTAGATGCTTTATGAACCAGTTGTTTATGTTTCCCAGTTTCTAAATACACTATACCTATACGGTACTTTCGTGGTTTTGTTATATGTTGTAATAAGTATGCTTCAATTTTGAAGTATTAACAATGTATGTAAGGTATGGGTCGTTATAGTATTAGTCTATTATAGAGTCAAGATTCTTTATGTGTGGACTGGGGTGTAATATTCTATCATTTCATCGCTAAGCTGGTTTAAAAGTTTTGTTACCTGCTATCGGGGAAAGTGATCCCCATCATAGAAGGTTAACTCTGGGTAAGGTCTAGAATCCTCTATAAATGTTGGGTGAGATATCATGTCTATGTATATATATCTTTATATCTCTAGTGATTACATATTCATGGTGAGGATTGATGATTATAACCTCTTATATGATCTACATCGGTGTTGATAGACCCTAGGAGTGAGTTTTTTCAAGTCAGCATTAACTTGAAACCTTTAGAATAATTCTTAGTTGGTAGTACCCTATTCTGAAAAAAATTCCTTTGTGAGGATGATCTAACTTTATTCCCTTGATTATTTATTTTTGGTTATTATGGATTATCTTATTGAGTATGTTATACTCACCCCTGCAAGGTCGCTACTTTTATGCGTCTTATCTTAGGCATACAACAAGCCTTTTAGTGATATCCTAGTTGGACTAGAAGTAAGTGGAGAATAATTGAGATAGATGGAAAAAAGTTGGTTATAATAGTTTTGTTTAGATGAATTCCTATCCTTACTAGTAATTTGGAATCTTTTGAAATTTTTGTGGTCTTTTATTTGGCCCTTTATCTGTTTCCATATTTGTGTCGTACTCTAGTGTCAAGTATAGTTGTATGCATGTGTATTGGTATTAGTTGTATCTTTATTTAAAGAATTTTATTAGTGATCAGATATTTGTTTGTTTATATGTGTAATGGTACCTTAAGATAATGGAAACCTTGTAGGAATTATGCCTACTCATCATTAGTTTTTATCCCCAATCCTATTAGAGGCCAGCTTGGGGTGTCACAATTAGCTTATCGTCGTCCAACCAAGCCTCAGTGGACCAGTTCACCATAAAAGGACTGAAAGATCTAAGATGAAGTGAATTAATCTAGTAAGGTTTTGAAATAGGGATCGGTTGGTCTAGAAGGCTCAAATTGTGTGAATAAAAAAGTATAATAGGTTCCCATTTATAATTCAGGTGAGGGACACACATGGGATTTCTTAAAATGATATCATTAATATAAAGTCACTTTCAGGAGAATGTGGCTCCAAATTTCAATAAAATTTAATGTAGGATAATATAATATCAAAATATCTTCAACCAATAATAATTATCCAAATTTATGTGGAATTACATGTCTAATATTTTGGTTTAATCGCTCTGGTAACCCCTTTTTATCCTTAACTGTTTTAAGAAAATTTTATTGTTTTCACTATTTATTATGACTGGAAATTAAGTTCACCCAATAATATTATATTAATTATTTGGATAAAAAATATGGAATCAATTTAACCATAATAATGTTATATTATTGGTTTAATTTAATTTTAAATATGAGTTTAAACTTCACTAAAATCTCATTTTATAATAATCAATTTTTTAGCATAAAAATTAATTAATTTCTATTCCTTTCATTGTACAAACAAAAAAATTAATGTTATAATTTTTTATTCAATATATAATTCATAAAGATAATTAAAATCATTTATTAATAGATATTAATATGATTCACTAAGATAAAACCACATTGCATGCAAAAAATACTTTTTTTTAAATGTATCTTAATCCCAAAAATGAACTTTTATAAAAATAATATATAATGATTATTCCAAGGTAATAAGTTATATTTTTTTAAAATTAATGGATAATTATGATAATTTAATGTCAAGTTCAAAACATATTGGGACTTTTAATTATAATTTAATGGCATTTTCTATAAAAAATAGGTACATTTCAAGATTCACTAAAAAAATATATTTAGAAAAATAAAAAATAACACTAAGATAATGTTAAAATGATAATTTCAAAAATAATGTTCTTTATATTAAAACAAATTTATAAAAAATATAAAAATAAATTATAAATTATTCTTGAAAAATAAAATAAGAAAAAAAATTGGAATAAAATTTATTTTTGAAAAAAATGGATTTATTGAAAATTGAATCCTTATTTATTATGAATTAAAAAATAAATTTGAATTAATTAATACCATTATAAATATTTTCTGTAATATTTTTATTAATTTTCATATCTTCTAAATTAATGGATATATTATAATGGTAACATTTAAATAATAATTTTTTTATAGTGTATCACATTTTGCTTAAGGATCGGTGTTAAGTGTCGAGAAAGATATTAAACATATTACTCTTTTAAACTAAATTTTTGGGGTTTTATAGAAATAATCCACAATATTTTTATGGATAACACATGTAATGAACATCTATTTTAGAGTACTGATTTATCCATTCAATTTTATTACCTAATCATCCAATACATATGGTCATAACATTTTACACAATTACTTTCCTTAGTGAATACCTTATTTTTTATTCATTTGATTAGAGGGTGTTAAATAAAATTCCATATAGAGGTTATAAGAAACGGGGCCCTGTAGGCACCCCAGTTTCCCCATTGACTTGTTTTATCCCCTCCCAATGACCCACCAATATCTTCGAATGGCTCATAGGTCTATTGAGAATCCCCACTAGTAAAAACATGTAATTAAATTTCTCTTTGACCTTGCACACACACATCCTGTAGGAAAATTACAATGTGAAGACCCAACATAATCACTACTAGCAGGAAACCCACATTAACAATGAATTTATAATCACGTAGGATCCATAAAATAAATGTTAACCTTATTAACATGGGTATTAGCATTTATCTTTTTAACAATTTAAAATCCTATAGTATTACATTCAACTCCCATTTATAGAACAACATCCTCATTGTGGACCCCAAATCATAACCCTGGTAGTGTTGTCGTACTTTCAGATGGATTCCTCCATTGATACCAGTGTAACAACCAAGCCATGCATGCACCACAGTTACCCCACATACATGTGTTATTCCTTATATGGGACCCACCCCCATGCCCAAATTGTTCATCAGACTAATGAATATCCCCACAGTCTAACACATGTTCTTTTAGCGTCCTTATTTCTCACTCGCACACGTAATAGGAAACTTACAAGGAAGTAATCCAACCTAATCACTTATCATAGAAAAACCTATTGAACTATAGATTTATAATTAGGTACACTCTTAAAAATAGGGATACATATTATTGACATGCGTAGTAACATTTATCCTTTAAAAACATTAACAATCCAAGGTGTTATATAAATCCAATCCAGAAACCACATGAGTTGATAAGAATGAAAAATATTCTCATCTAACAACCTATAAAATGATGGAGAAGAAGATATCAAGATAGTACCTTGGAATATTTAAGGTCCATCCCCACCATATTTTAGAGCCTAATAAACCATATAAGAAATTTCATCCACCACAATATTATTCCTCATAGTCTCATGAGTCACCTTTTCTACCAACCCTTGTATGGTCTGAACATGCTACTGAGGCCATGGACCCAAATTAGCCAATTGCGTCCTTGAATCCCTATCATATAATATATTTAGATTCCATGTCTTTCCACACTAGGGAAATGAATACAGAGAATATATAAAATAATTGATAATGTGTACCTTTTATCACAATAATATCACCTTGAAAATCAACTTCCCAAAGAAGAAGTCAAAAAAATTTATATCAACTTTTACTTATAACCACCACCCCAATGGCTCTACTCTTAATTATTCTTCCAATTATTAAAATAAAAAAGTATGACTGAATTGAAGAAGTCTCACATTAGTACACTAAATGTATAAAGAAGAAAAGTTACTCTATCCTCATGGAATCCCTTCCTTATAATGTATGACTTATGAAAAAAATATATCATAGGATTTCATATTGATGCTCTTGACCGGTCACCTAATATTTGGGTGAAAGCAAATCTTGAACATTTATTCTTTTTTTATTATAATTCCCTGCCAGAAGAGGAACAATGTGAATCAGATCTATGAAATGTGCTTACTAGGTGGACACTATCGTTGTCCCCTATTGGAGATCCATGAACTCAATAGTATAGTTCAACTTCATCATACCCTAAAATAACTCCTTGAATAATAGGTCCCTGATTGTCACCCATGCGAGACCATATCACCTTCAGGTATGGATCATAACATCTCACCAACATTTATTATCACCCAATAGTTTAAATTCCACAATAATTACTTTTTTATCCCTTGGTTTCTTTACTATGTTTAAGATCCACTTGACAATATAAATATAATCATCAGTATCCAGAGTGCCTCTAGTGTGCTGGAAAGGTAGAGGATCCTAAGGATCAAATTCCTAAACTTATTCAACCATATCCCTAGTGACTTTACACCTTGGATGTGAACTAGTTGGAATGTGCAATGATAAAGAGTTACTCATTCCTGAACTGATGGAGAAGTTTCAGAAGAATACTCTACATCACCACACTGAACAAAAGGAAGTCCCACCATTTTTCTATAAAGTAAAATATTTAGAAACATAATTGTAAGAATTAATAAATAATATTTTATATCCCAACTATTTTAAGGGAACATCAAAATGGCTCCCTATGATTCTACCCACAAAAAAAGGTATATACCCCCAAGAACTAACCAAATTTCTCTTTCCATGCACATTACTCATAGTCATATATATCAAATAAAAATTTAACAGCTTGTTCAGTTCAACTAATTTAGTTTCAATAGTGATATATAAAATAGGTATTATAAATTTATATATCAAATAATCATAAATAAATGTATTTATCATATTTATATAATGCATAAAAAATTAAATTTAAGTAATAATATTCTATAAAATAACATGTGTATATATATATATATGGAATGTATACCTACATTCCTAACAATGATACATGAATTCACACAAAACCCCTACATAATCATATCAATATCATGTTCATCCCCAATGGTAAATTTAATCAAAGATAGAATCAATAATCAAAACATAAATTCCCATAATAATGGTAACATAGAGGTTTACCATACGGTGATGTATAGGAACTTATATAGTTCCGCTACTAGAATCCCAATCATCCTAACTTTTATCTACCCTATCTCAAATCATGGAATTTAAAAAAACAATTTTGTGAATTCAGTGATCTGGTACCATTTTTTCGTATCCCAACATGAACCACCAGGTCTGAACATGAGTTCCACTGACCTCATGAATTCCTCCTCATACACAATATCATTTCATCTAGCATCAGGGGTCTAAGACCATTATTGGGGACAATATACTCATTGTATTATGTAAAATGATGAAAAATGAAGCGTTAAAAAATAAATAAGCAATTGATGAATAAAAAAATGACCATCAATGTAGCATCATCATATATAAAAATTATTACTCATGTATTAAAAATATTGTTTTATATATATATATAACTAAACAAGGATAAAAGGTATGTAGTATGGCAAAACAATAAATGTTTTGGGACACTTCCCAATCACACTCCACCTAAAAATGTCTACTTCCTACTGGAACAAACCTTATCCCTTCACTGAATCCCAACAAATGAAATCTAAAAGCACAATAAAATGTCCAATGATGATTTGAGTACAAGACACAGTAGGAAACAAAAAAGATACCTTAAAATTAGTTCATAATATATATAATTGTTTTCAATTATATAAAATAATTTGCATATGTAAAAAAATATATCACACAAGTACAAAACATATGCCTTTTCTTGAAAGACTTACTTTACCTACTTTGGCACCATGACTTTAGAAGCATTGGGAATCTATCCAATATATTCCAATCATAGGATATCCCAAAATTATTGGAATATTCAAGAAGTTAAGATACTCCAAGTATATACAAACTAATGATTGACACAACCATCTGAGAGTATATCTTAAAACCACATGACACATCAAGTTGGATTGAATAGCTTAATTACGTGCTAAACAATGTATGGAACATTCCTCTAGGAGGATATTCCAAATAAGGACAACCTACAAGAATAGCTATAGAATATATAAGATTATACACATGATACAATATTCAAAATGAAGGATCAAAAATTGTGTTAATTAAAATAGTAAATTCAATATATAAATCTATTTTTAATAATGAAACAATAGGTCAATGATTCAAACACACATCATGTAATAGAACACAATACATAGGTTCATCAAGGATATAAAAGAGCACCCATAATAATTCCAATAAACTATATAATACATGCATAAAATTTAAGGGCATAGTTACTCAAGTTTGTTGATTAAGAGCTCCAAGGTTCTTCAACGAAACATCACCCAAATCATATCTAAATTTTCATTAGCACAAAATGCTCACTAAGGATTTCAAGAAATAATTATTTATATTTTATTTATAAAAAATAAAATGACCAAATGAGATAATAATTTTCACCCTCCAATATAATTTCCAAATTATCGATCCATGTCATGAAATGTGCTTAATAGTTTCTTTCTTATAGTATAATTATAATTTCATGTGTGAAAATATTTTACCTCTATAGAATAATCCATGTTAAGAATGATAATTATTCATTATCCTTTCATTGAAATTTTAGGTAATCCATTTTATAGGTCTTAATTAATTTTTCATAGGGCTTATAAAATTTTATTTTTTAAAATTGAACTACAATAAGAATACATGTATTTTATTTTTTTTTTAAACAATTCACCAAAGAATATCTATAGAGGGTAAGGGTTTTTCTCTTCATAGAACCTAGAAGAAGAAATCTTTTTTATTAAATAATTCATAATAAATCATAAAAAATGGAATTCATTGACTTCTAGAACTCAATATAATTACCAAAACAAAGATATAAGGGTTCAATCATTTTTTAGAAGGAAATTATAATATTGGTTCATAGTAATAAAAACCATAAATTAAATTAACCATATAATTTATCCTTTATGAAAATCTTAAATGAAGAGACTTTTAAACCCATTATTAAGAGGTTAAAACCATTAAATGTGTCAAAATAATCAATTCCATTGATTTTATTATTTAAAAATTTAAAAAAGGTTACATGATTAAGATAGTGAATAAAAAATTGAAATAGTAAAAAAACATTTTTCTAAAACAAGGAACTGTATATGGAAAACATGGATTTACACTTACGTAGATAATAGATGTCATATATGTGTAAATAGTTTTACTCTTATATAGGGTATTCACTCAGAACAACCTTTATACAACACCAAGATACCCTTATAGTAACTTTAATATCAATAGTTTACCATTACATACATTTTATATACTCTTATGAATCCTTTGAAAATACAGGGTTACCCATTTGTAACTAATTTAGAATGATATTTACCCTTATGAAGCTTTCTTTACCCTTACTTCAACCGTATTCACTTAATAATGGTATAGATTTAGTTGAATTTTTTTAAATTTATATAAAAAAGTTTGTGAATTTAAAAAAATGCTTTATAGAAAAAGGATGATACAATTTACCTTTTAAATTATCTTTTGATATTATGTCCAATGTTTGAGCTTTTTAGGAAGAGTTTATTGAGAAAGACATATAAAGATATAACTAAAGGATGATAAGTCATTATAGGGGTAGAATTATAAAATCATCATTTTTTATAAACCCTTTATGGTTTAAATTAATAATTATTTTTTGTGGAAATGTAAAAAATACAACTAAATTTCTATCGATTCATACTAAATATAGCTTAAATAAGGGTAAATAGGACATTGTATAATGTTAGAGATATTTTTTATGATTTTTGTAAGGGTAACTCTGTGTTATTAATGGATGTCTAAGAGTAGGGTATGAGTTTTGTAAGGTTAAACCCCTTCTACTAATGGTTATGTAAGGTTGTATAAAAGTTTTGTAATAGTGGGTGTAATAAAATGACATGAGTAAGTGGAAATATCTTTGACCTTATGAATTACTATTGAGTTATGTAATGGTAAATTCATGTTCCTCTTATAAAGTGCACATTTTTAGGAAAATGTGTTTTTTCCTGTTTTTATTTATTTTTCACCAACACAAACCTATAACATATTTTTTCTATTTTAAAATACTAAAATTAATGGAATTAATTATTTTCTATTTTATAAAGTTATAACCACTAAATGTTTTATTTTAAATGCTCCACATTCATTATTTATGTAGATGATAAATTAAATGGTTAATTTAATTTTTGGTTTTTATTACTATGAAATAGTACATGGTTTGGATTATAAAGATATATTTAAAACATTATGGATTTATTTTGGTTATTATCACGACTTTAAGAAGTCCAATAATTCCATTATTCCATATTGGTGAAGACTTATTCAGTCAATATGAGTTTTATTTTTGGGTTCTAGTCATGGAAGAACACTGACACTCTCTTCTATATTCTTCAATTAATTTTTTTAGAAGAATAATATCTAGTTATTATAATTATTGTTCAATTTTAAAAAAATAATGTTTCTAAGCCTTCTAGAAAATTGATGAAGAATTCAAAAATTCATTACCCAAAATTATCAAAAAATGATAAATAGTAATTATCATTATTATGTCAGTTTATTCTAGGGAATGAGAATATTTTTTACATGTGAAATTATAATTATTATTCCAGAAAAAAAACTATTAAGAAAATTTTATGTCTCAAATCGATAATATAAAATATATTTTTGAGGGATAAATTTTCTATATAATGTGAAGATATTATATCATCTAAAAAACATATATCTATAATCTGTTATAAGTATCCTTGTGGAGTAGTTTGAGTGGATGATCACATAGATGTTATTTGGGTGATGTTTACTTGAAGAACTATAGAGTTATTTGTCAACAACATTATGACCGGAATCCCTAAACATTTTTTCCATATCTTATATCGGTTATTTGAATTATTTTTAGTAATCATATATAACCCCGAGAGGCATAATATCTAGTACTTGATCAATTTATGTGTGTGTGTAGCGTTGACTTGTTCTTGTGTATCTTTCATATGATTATTCTAATGTTGATACTATTTGAATCAACATGATGTTTGGTATTTTATTTTAATTTTTTTATATACTTTATTCTTATATATTTTTTGTATTAGTGTGTAGTTTGAACCTATTTAGACTATCCTCCAATAGAAATGTGTTAGACAGGGTCAGCATGTACTTTTGTTATCCATGATCGTTGGATGTGTCACGTGATTCTGGGATATTCTTCAATATGGATGTGTCTGTTATTGGTCAACATGTACTTGGGATATCCCAGTCAGTTAGATGTGTCACATTTTTTTGGTCTATCCAATGATGGGAATGAGTCATGAAGAAGATATATGTTTCTTCCAACATGGTTCCAAATCAGGTATATCTAGTCATTCAAGAATTAGAATATATTCTATACTTTTTTCATATAGTATTATTTATATTTGTACCCTCTTTAATTTCAAATAATTCACTTTTATATCATATTAACTAATGTTAAGAGTCATTAGTTGTGTCCTACTAAGTCTTATACTCACACCCTAATTTTCCATTATGATGCGCTTATAAATTTCAAAATTATGGATCCAATAAAGGGAATGGTCCATATGGTGGAAGCTTGAGTAGGTGGAGTAGGGGGATGCTGATGATTCTGAATTAAACATGAGTAAGAAATATTATACTACACTAAATTACTATCTTTAACTTTTACCATAGATCCCTGTTTAATTTTTGTTTTATATATATAGTTTTATATATTGTTACTACACGTGTTGGAATTTTTTTTATATGTTTCCACAACTCCAATGGTAATTTTTTTATAAATTAATTATTAATTTATTTATTTTTGTTTCCTTTATTCATCATATGACATGATCTAAAGGGTATGGTCTCCCCATTGATGGACTTGGACCATCGAAGCTAGTTGGAATCCACTTTCATAAGGGGAGGTGCACATGAAGTCATGTTGAACTTTGGTTCAGACTCAGCGGTTAGGATCATGGTTAAATATCGACGGATTTGGGAAAATTATTGACCAAACCATCTACCCTTTATCTATATGTGTAAATACCATTTTCCTTATTATCTCAATTAAATGTAATTTACCTAGATTGTTACTTGATGAAATTGGATTCCAATTTATTTTTCATGGGTTTATCATGTAATGATTATTAATGTAATTATTGATGATTTCCATATTTGATTCTTGATGAAACTCATATTATTATCATGGGTTCTTGATGAAATGTTGACTTAAATCCATTTTCCCACCATGTTTTGTTTATTATATAATAATGAAATATTTTAATTTGTAACGTTATATGAACTCCATTTTATTTCTATAGATTCATTATGATCTGATAAGTGTTTGATTTCAGGTGCCACTCATATGTATAGATGGTGATGGTGGGTGGGGCCATGCATCACCCTCCAATGCATTTGTTTAAAGTTTATATATCATCAATAAGAATTCATTACTATATTTAAGCTTTTTGAAATCATTGGAATGTATGGTGTGGATCTTGAATGTAATGTTACCTATATCAATTTTTTTCCAAATTGGAATGATGCTTCATAGTTTAAGGATTGTTCTCTTTAGTGTGTTAAAGGATCAGGTTTGATGACTCATGCTCCATCACTTTTTTTTAATTTATATTTAGGTTATGTTATGTCATATGACATGATTTAAGATATATTATTTAATTCGTATGAATTTTATTATATATAATTTGTATTCCCATATGATAATCTTATGTTCAATTACTATATATGATTATTATTGATTATGTTTACCCTAATCGGATATTTGATCTCACCCCTTTGTTATGTTTTCATTTACTTAAGTTATGAAGATGAGCATAGTATATAATAAGTATAGGAGGGTTTCTAGTGTGGCTCAATTATAGATGAATTTTTACAATGACTGAAGAATAATTTGATTATATAGATTGACCTCAAAGTTATTAAACCTTTAATTCTTGGGATTGTTTGATTATTTATGATGTGTTATATTTAAATTTGGTAAATGTTGGAATATAAATGTATTTTTATCCTAGGTTGATATATGGTCTTCCATTTAAGGAGTGTTTCTATGACCATAGAAATCAATGAAAGATATCACAATTAAGAAAAACAAATCCACAATAATTCAACATATCTTTATAGATTCTTTATCACAGTCACTATAAGTATTAATATTTAACTCAAATAGTATGATTTTTTATGCATCCCAACGCCCCCGAAGCCTCTTGTTGCCTCCATCTAATCACAGGAACAGATTAAGAAGGATCATTCTAATTATTATGGAGAGGTCCAATAATTTGATCGAATAATATGAGTTTTGAAACCAAATACATTGTTAAAACCATTATGCGGTGAATTTTATTTGTTTTAATAGAATATTAATATGTTGAAAAATTATCTTGTAATCTTTATTAAATTAACCCAATATTGTGATGAAGAATAAATTCCCAAGTATTGTTTCAAATCAATTAATCTATAATTATTGGATGTAATATCTAAGATGATTTTTGGGTGAAGTAATTACCTTGAAAAATTCTTGGAAGATTAATTTATTATAAAAAATGAGTATTCAAATATTATATTTTTGGTGGAGATGGAAATTTTATAATGAATATTCTTCTCTCTCTGAATCTTGAATTTGAAGGAGTTTCATCAATTTGATTTAGATGATCACTCAAAAAATTGGAAAAGGAAAATAATATGATGTAATGTTTTATTATTTCATGAAGATATTTGAAAAGATATTGAAATTTATTTATGGATTGTTTTTTTCAATTAGAGTTTGAATTACTATTTCTATATTGGATTATTAAAAATTTTGGCAGCATTAGTAAACTAAGGAACCAAATAAACTACAATAATTAGAATCAAAGAAACCTTAATAGATCCAGTTCAACAAGGATATTCATAGTGGAATATGGGTTAAAGAAACTTTATAATTTAAAAAAGAGTAGGTAGTGAGGACACATACATAAGAGCATAAGAGCAAATGGGTCGGGACACAGTTGAAAGGTCGTGCAGAAAGGTTATAGAGGACCTCCTAGCCCAGTAATCCATTACATACCATCTGAGGAATTGTGGCCAATAATTAATCATTAGGATCTCAAACAATATTCTAATGTGGGATTTGGTGGAAATGGGATATTGTTATTGTTCTTAAAGAGATATTCTTAGAAAATGGTACACATAATCATATTTATTTTCACAATTAAATTATCACCATTATCTTTAATTTCTTCTAGATAGGGTTCTTGATAGGGAGTTTCACACACTAGAAATTGATCGACCATTTTCATATCTCATACTTATGGAATGAAGAACCAATATTTACTGTGATATCTATCTGATAGATTTATCATCTATAAGGTGGGATGAAATAATTTCAGGTAAATATACCTATAGTTAGATAAACTATGCATGATTCAAAAAGGTCATATATTATCAAACCTAGAGTGAGTGATTTAAACCAATCATTCATACTTTCCCAAGATGAGATGAACCAATATAACGAATTAAAAATATTAATAATGAGTTATATGTTCCCAACAACATAAAGATAATGACTTATTGTGAGATTCACATGGTTAGTGAACCAACCACATGTTTGGATATCAACCATAAGCTCCAAATATACATCATGAGTTTATCCAACCGCATGAATAATAATAAGCATGGTAACTCAACTATGATACACAAAAAGTGATAAGGTTTTGAAGATCTGTATAGAAGATGAATTTATAAGAAACGTAAATTAAGAATGATAAAGGAAATATTCGATGTAGTATGAACTTACCAGAATAAAATGGTGATAAACATTATAGAATCTCATGTAGAATAAATTAAATGGTGTGGATGTTCAAGTAAGTGAACCAATATTTAAAATTGATTTTCATATGAATATAAAAATGTTAATTGAGTATTTGTGAGTGTAACGTTAAGGTGGATATTGCATAAAGAATAATTAGGGTATTTATAAGGCCAAATAAAAGTGAAGAATAAATAAGAAGTTAAATCAATTAATTTATAGTGATGTGTTCCTAAATGAAAATATTTATTACAATAATCTGTAACACAATCCAAGCATCCATTATGATGTATTTCATGTGACGATGGAAATATGTGGATTGAATAGATTCCATGATTCAGACTTCTATATATATTTGAATATATTAATATTAAATATTAAATTAATGATAATTATATTGGAAATAATATATATAGGTTAAATTAATTTATGAGGAAGCATTCCAATATTGAAGTTGGAATGATCACATCACTATAACATGCATGTATTGATGTATACGCGGTGATTTAAATGTGAATAATGTTTTCTTAGAAATTTAGGAATAAATATTGGTTTGAAACATGATGAAGACACTATTTAATTTTTTTATACTGTGACATAAAATAAAGGAAGATATTTCTTATGGATTTTATTATGAAGACCAGATATGATAATTTTTTATATTTGAATTCAAAGGTATGTACACACTCTTGTGAATAAATTAATTAATATTAAAAATAATATAAAATAATTTTTCTAGTTAATATCTTCTTATATACTTCTATAGGTAAAAGATGTTGTTTTTATTTATTAGGAACTATTTTTTGAAAAGAATATTTTATATATTCTAAGAGATAGAAAATATATCTCACACTAGTATTATTTTTAAGAACTTCTATGTGTAGAATAAAATGGAGAAAAGAGAATATCTAGTTTTTAATTATTTACTAATCTAATATAATAATATAATAAAAGGTATGAATATAAATAAGAGAAATCATTTGATTTATTCATGAAGTTCATTATAAGAATAAGAGATTAGTTCATTCATGATTTCACATAAAAAGAAGAGGAATAAAAAGTTTTTAGAGGAATATGTTATACCATATCATTTTTATATTATGAATAAAAATGGTAGGTTCTGTGTAGTGATGGAAATAAAAATAAAGAAAGTTAAATTTCGCAATATAAGGTAAAAAGTGGTTAAAAAATAATCATAGAATCAACAATAAGAAAATATTCTGAATTAGTTCTGATTATCTTATTTTTACACCTACAATTCATTATAAAGGTATGGAATGTACTTAATTATTGGATGAACCAAACAATTTTAGGTACCACACACTACACTATCATCAAAATTTTAAAGCTCATAATGTTTTACTAGTCAATTAATTAACCTTGAGTTTTAATATATGTCCCCAAGAATTATTTGTCTCATAGTAATCTGTGGAGATTATTAATAATCGTGCCACTTATGTGTTCATGTTTTTTATTATTTTTTGAGAAATATAAAAATTAAGAAGAGAGAATAAGGTACCAATTCACTTCAACAAATGATATAGGTCAAATGAAAATTGATATAAAAAAATTAATTTATAATTTCGATTAATAGTTATCAATTCTCAGTCACACCCTCTCCTATAAGTGTGCTCCATATACCAAGTGGTACATTTAATTAGTATCTAAGAACAACTCACCTCTAACCGGATTATCATGTTTTAAATTTTTTCTCTTTTAAATGTCTACAGTTCTTATTCATAATGATGTAAAGTTTTAGTGAAGAATTATATATTTCAGGACATAATTCAGTTTCTACCAATGCCTTCATGAACATGAGAATGAAAGAGAATAAGTAGATAATAAAGTTTTACCTATTATCAAATAAAGAATATTCTTCCCAATTTAAAATGATAAATAAAGTATACCTGGTTGAATTGGTAAATAATAGGTGGTTTGGTATACTAAAAAGGTTTTAGACGTCCATTACACCTCAATAGAAACAAAGATGTTCATAGATCATGAGGTATTTGAATTTTATTGAGAATACTATCCAAAAAAATAAAAATCAAGTGTAATTAATAATATGTAAATATATTGTTTCATTAATTAAACGATATGATTCATTAATTTTCACATGTATTAGTTTCATTTTTTAGTGATATTTTTGAAATCTTTTAGGAATAGATCATCAAACATGAAGGTGTGGAAGAAACATATATAAAGATTTAAGAGAAAGATCTCTAATATAAATATATCTCTTTAAATATTCAAACTTCAAGGATGGGATGAATTAGGATTTTAATGAGAGGTACTTTAAATTTTAAAAATATTTAATCAATAAAATACATGAGAAGGATGAGATATCTTAATAGTTTTAAATTAAGTTCCATGTATTGGAATATAATACAAAAAATAGCTTTGTAGTCAAGAATTTAGAACTACAAATTAAAACCAAGAAGGTCAAGAATCTTGAATTAATATTTTAATAAAATAATATAATCAATGATAAATATTTAGAATAATTAATGTTGAAAGTTAAGAGACACTTAAGGTGGTTTAAAATTAGAAATATATTCTTAATATAAAGATCCTTGAGCATGAGACTAAATTGGAATATTTGAAGATAACTAAAGATATATAACAAGACCCTATCCTTATGACTATGTACATTATTTTTTTATAAATAATATAGATTCATTTTATTATTGTTACATTGTAAATAGTCATTAAAGCACAAATAGTATTTTAGTTAATATTGAATTAAGAAATTTATTTTGATGAATTAATGGATTTTTTTGACTTAAATATTATTTTGAAAAAAATATTATTATTATTAAATTACTTTTTATTAAATATAAATGATCGTATAACCTTTATGAATACAATTGTAATTTTTATTAAGGTTTGAACGTTGTTTTTGTAAAAACCCATACATTTTCGAGAAATCTAATTTTTTATTTTATAAGTTAAAATTCACATATTTAGAAAATTATTTAGATAAAATGAATATTATTCTTTTAATCAGGATGTCAAAATTATCCAATGGTGATTTTTTGATAATTTTCAGAGACAGTCGAATTTTTGGGTTAAAATTAAAAACTGTTTAAATATATAATATGTTTTATGATATCATAATGAACCAACAATGATGTAATAAAATACTATAAAAATTACTTTAGGCGAATATATGTTTTACCATTAAAATATTGTTATTTTAGTTTTGTTTGATTTATTTTACAGTTCTTTAATGGACCCTTCATGACTTATAAAACATTTTACCTTATTCAATTGATTTTCTTGAGAGTGTGACTCACCACCATATAATCACACCCTATTATTTTGAGAAGTTAGGCCATTTTTATTATAAAATATTGTTTTAAAATCCCCTTTTGAAAAAACCATCTGCAAAAAATATGAGCTTGTTTGTGGTTTGGATTAGTTTAATGTGTGGTGACCCAAACATAAACAATAAAGAATTCCCTCTCCTTTCCTATATAAACCCACCCATGGTCCCACTTCCACTTCACTAAAAGCCTTTTTATTTCGTCCAACATATTACCTCATATCTATAGAATCTTACCAAGTCACCCGAATCTCTCAAGAATCCTCTCTCAAGACCCTCCCATGCCTTTGGGATCACACTTTCAAGTAAGGGATTCCTTCCTTTCTTATTTTTATATAAGTTTCTTTTTGTTGTAATACCCTTTGAATTTAAATCAAAAATGTTGGCATATAATTTTTCACCTCCCTTATATTCCCATATTTAAATTTTTACTTAATGAGAGACCCTTTTCTCTCTCATTAATTCCCCATCTGTTCACCTTTTACTGTGCCGAAAATCTGTAAGGAATTTCTCTCTTTTCATTTACAATCAAGAAATTCTTTTCTATTATGAATCTAAATTCCATTACATTTGTTTTGACATATATCTATATCACCCTATTACTATAAATTACATGTAAATATTATGAGACACCCCATTCTATCTCTTTAACCATTTTTATATATTTTCATGTCACACCATTATGCTGCCGAAATTGTATCAAAATTTTCCAAGACTAAGTCATTGTGTAGTGAGTACCATTCCCATTTCTCTATCAAGGGTATTCACCTTTATGGACATTTACTTATTGTTTATATCATTTCATGTATGTATTCCACATTCCTTTATCTTGGAATAAATGATGATATTGAATGATTCCATGTTGTATGATCCATGTGGCGCACTTATGCATGAAATGAAATGTTTATGAATGGTGCCCCCTGATAGCGCTCCAATGCATTATGTAAAGATTAGTATCACGATATGTCAAGTGGAATGAGGGTTTACTCATGCTAATTCAAGTTAAATTAGGGATTATTAATTCTAATTCATGTTCAATGAGGGTTTATTCAAGCTTCATGTGCAATGAGCCTTGGATCATGCTAATACCATGTTAAGTGTTGTTTCCACATTTCCATTTTATGATAATCATGCTATATCATGCCTTTATGTTCATGTTTATTTTATGCTCCATTGATATTTATATTGCATAAAATGTATTGTATTATTCATGTTATTTATTTTTAACTCTCTTACTAGGCTTTATAGCTCACCCTTTTCTTATGTGTGTCCTCAGGTTATCCCATGCAATGCTAAGTACGAGGGAATACAGTGGTCATGTAAAAAAAGTTTTCAATAAAGATATTGTGTTTGAAATTTTAACTCGTTATGTAATTTTACTAATCCCCAAATACACTAAACCTCTCTATCTTACATGTTGAATCAAGTAAAGAGTTTTTGAAATAAATCATGTTTAATTGTGTAAAAAAGGAGGGGTTTTTATAGTTGGTTTTAGAGGATATGTTTAGTTATTTTTGAAATTAGGATTAGAAAACCCTATTGAAAGAATTAGGTATAAGAATAAGTATAATAAAAACATCCCTAAGTTTTTGTGAGTATTAAGTAAGTGGTGTATCCTTCTATTCCCAATGTTTTTTATTTACATTCTTTTAGCAAATCATTCAAACCCCCTATTGGTATTTTATTTTTCTTAGTTAAAACATGGAAGGAAAAAGATCGCGTACAACTCTTCTCTATCTCCTTGAAGAACAAATTAGAATAATTATACAGAATTCATCAATAGATGACTTTTAAAATTTTTCAGATATCCAGGTGACATGAAATCGACTTTATGCGGCATCCAATACCTAAATAATTTCTCCATTATTTCAAGGATTTAGTATTATCTATTGGATAATCTTGTGCTTTCAACTTTCTTATCATGCCTAGTGTTGGAAGTACCATTATAGTCTTTTCAAATTCTTAACTTTACTTCAAAATTATGACTAACTAAATGATTTTATAGATGCTGCAGAAGAAGGAGACCTCCAAGAAACATATATGTATCAAATTATATATTTCATTCTTTTGGGATAAAAAACTGATTTACCAAAACTCTATTTTAAGATATTTGAAGATGAATCAGTAAAAAAATTTATAAAAAACATTTTTGAGATTATATCTCAAAATTAAATATGGTAAATACCTTTTTTATGACACATCGACTCTTCAATCGATATAATAGAAGATGGATGAGGAGTTTTTGTGCAAAAGAAGTAGATGATTTTAAAAAAAACCCTATGGTGCCATTGTGATGCATGGACACTTTCTACCTAAAGGAAATTCTAATAAGAAAGACTTAATACCTCATTTAATAGATGAATGAGAGATACCCTAACCTATTTTCATCTAAGTTTTTAAAAGTAAATTTTGAGGGAGAGATTTCTTAAAGGGGGATGATTGTAACGACCAAAAATTGTATTAATGGAAATTTCTCTTGATCTAATTAAATGTATTATTATGTAAAATGGTTATATTAAATATGCACTTTTTATTTTTACGTTTTTGGATTTTAAAATAGTGTTATAAATAGTGATTGTTTCGAATATATCTGTTGAATAGTGATCACATGATTTGTAAAAATACAGGGTTTTAACAAATCCAATTTACTCATACAAAGGAAGCGATGGCCTCATCATGTATAATTGCTCGGTACGAGGCCCATTTTTTAGTGATAGAAAAGGAGGTGGTGTATTTATTCTTCACTCTTGACCAATCCCTACTCAAGATTGAATATTTTAAGCTTTAGTGAACCGCCTATGAGAGAAGTGGAAGTTGATAGAGATTACCACTCAAACAATGCTATCCGAGCCACCCCAAGAGTCTATCAACATCACATGCCGTATAATAAGGTCTTATGCAGGTGTTTTAAGAGGTTATGTAAGAATACCCTATCACTATGACTATGTACATTATTTTTCTATAAAGAATATTTATTCATTTTATTATTGTTACTTTTTTAATTATCTTTAAAGAACAAATAGTATTTTAGTTAATATTAAATTAAGAAATCTATTTTGATGAATTAATGGATTTTTTAATTAAATAATATTTTATATATTATTATTATTATTATTAAATTACTTTTTTATTAAATATGAATGATCGTATAACCTTTATGAATACAATTGTAATTTTTATTAAGGTTTGAAGGTTTTTTATCAAAACTTTGATTTTTCAATAAATGTAGGTTTTTATTTCAAAAGTGAAGTTTCACATATATAGAAAATTATTTAGATAAAATGAATATTTTTTTTGGAATCATGATGTCGAAATTATCCAATGGTGAATTTTTCATAATTTTCTGAGATAGTCGAATTTTCGGGTAAAAATTAAAAACTGTTTAAATATATAATGTGTTTTATGCCGTCATAGTGACCCAATAGCGGAGTAATAAAATACTATAAAATTATGTTCAGACAATATATGTTTTACCATTAAAATAATTTGATTTTATTTTTGTTTGATTTATTTTACAACCCTTTAGTGGACCCTTCAAAACATACAAAACTATTTACCATTTTAAATTGATTTCCTTGAGAGTGTGTCTCACCTCAACATATACAACCCTACTATTTTAAGAATTTAGGCCATTTGACGTATAAAATATTGTTTTCTACCCCCATTTGGAAAAACCTATGGGAAAAACACATGGTTTGGTTTTTTTTTTGGATTATTTTAATGTTTGGTGACCCAAACCTAAACAATAAAAAATTCCCACCCATTTTCTATATAAATCCGCCCATGATATCACTTAATCTTAACTAAAAGCCTTTGGAGTTCATAAAAACTCTACCCTAATATATTTATAAATCTCTGAAGGTGCCCCAAGCTATAAATAATCCTATCTCAAGCCCCTCCCAAGCCTTTGGGATCCCACTTCCAAGTAAGGGATTCCTTCCTTTCTTATTTTTATCTAAGTTTCCTAATGTTTTCATACCCTTTTACTTTCAATTAAAAATGTTGGGGTATGATTTAAAACCTCTTATATATTCCACTTATTATGTTTGAAATGATTATAGACCTATTTATCTATCATTAATGCCTCATATATACACCTATTACTATGTCGAAAATCCATAAGGAATTTCTCTCTCCTCATTCACAATCAAGAAATTATTTTGTATTATGAATCTAAATTCCATTAAATTTCTTGGGAAATGTATCTATATGACCCCCTTACTTCCCATTTCATGTAAATATGATGAGATATCATTTTTCTCTCATCAACCATTTTTATGAATTTTCATGTTACGCATTTATGCTACCAAAATTATATCGTGATTTTCCATGCCCAAGTAATTGTGTAGTAAATACCTTGACCATTTCTCTATCCAGGGTATTCACCTTTATACACATTTACTTATTTTTATATATATTTTAATTTATTTTTTCCACATTCCTTTATCATATAAAAAATAATGATGTTTAATGATTCAACGTTTTATGATCCATATGGCACACTTACGCATGAAATGAAATGTTTATGAAGGGTGTGCCCTGATAGCGCTCTAATGCATTGGGTAAAGATTAGTATCATGATATGTCACGTGAAATTAGGTTTTACTCATGATAAATCAATTGAAATTTTGGTTTACTCATGCTAATTAATGTTCAATAAGGGTTTACTCATGTTCCACGTGCAATGAGCCTTGGCTCATTCTAATACCATGTTAAGTGTTGTTTCCACATTTCTATTTTATGACAATCATACTATATCATGTTTTTATGTTCATGTTACTTTTATGATCCATTTATATTTTTATTTCCTAACATGTATTTTATTCTTCACTTTATGCCTTGTTTACTCCCTTACTAGGCTTTATATCTCACCCTTTTCTTACGCATGTCCTCAGGTTATCCCATACAATGCTAAGTAAGAGATAATGTAGTGGTAATGTAAAGAATGTTTTCGATAAATATGTAGTTTTTCACATTTTAAGTCATTATTTAATGTTTCTAAGACCCAAATACACTAGACCCCTAGATCTTCCATGTTGTATCAAGTCAAGAGTTTATGTAATAAATCATGTTTAAGTTTCTAATAAAAAACAGGGTTGTTATATGGATCTAGTTAAATAAGTCAAGAAAATAATTTTTATAAACATATCAGTTATATAATAGATCCATAGATGTTTCATTTAAATAAAATAGTATGATCAAATCCAGTTTCATGGTAGTTCATTGTCAAGTTCATTTCAGAATATCAAAAAAATAAGTCAATCCTTTGGGGTGATGACAAAAGTATGAATTCTATTTGATTATATATTAAGAAAACGGGAATATATTACATAAAAATAGTTTTAATGAAGGTTTTTGATATTGAATAAATTATATATGAGAATCTTTACATGCTATTGGATGGTGATCTTGGACTTTAGGTAAGTTCCTATAATGCCACTAACAAATATGATCAGAGGTTCATAGACTATGTATATCAAAAATATTAAGTATTATATGGAATTAATTCTTGAGAATAAATTTTATTATCATCTAACATAATAATAATTATAAAATCATTTTTTATTACATAAACAAATCATGTGATATTTGAATTTATAATATATTAGTTGAATTTTGCCTCTTATTTATTATTCAGAATGTAAGAAATAAATATTTATTTGTTCACCAGTTTAGTCAATAGAATAATATTTATATTTATTAAGTTACATGAATATTTCAATAAATATATATCTATGACTTTAGTGAATATAATATTTATTTTTCTATTTACTAAATAATATTAATTTTATAAAATATATTATTATCCATGGTTTGATAATAGACTTTGATGATTGACGGGTTGAGTTAATGGGTCGATGAAAATTATATATTTTATGTAATATCATTTAAATAATTATTTATTTATTTATTTATTTTATAAATGACATTTAAAAAAGTTTATATCAGGTAATATAACAATATTATTCTTAGTATTATTTGGAATAGGGATTAATACAATAAAAAAATTGACAAATTGATTTTTGTAATTTTTATTTATTTAACCCTGAATATAAAATCTATTTTATATCATTTTAGAGAATGGGATTTATTTTTCATAACGAGTTAACTCTTATTAAATAATATCATTACCTATGTATAAATCTATCCAACCTCCCTCTCAATACCATAGAGATAATAAGAGAATAATTTATTTTTATCAATAGTGAATGACGTGAAGCCCAATGTTTTGCCTTTTTAACACTCAAAATACCTAGAAAATTGTTTATAGATTCATGGAGCACATTTAGATATAACTACAGGAGACCTCATTTGTATTCTCAATGGAAATAACAAAAAAAGTGTTTCATTATAAATTGAATGAAAGGAATTCCCGTTATTATGGAATTTTAGGTTTAAATTAAATATAAATTAAATTGGAAATATCAGATGTGGGATATTTTATTATTTTCATCATTAGGTTCTTGGAATTTATCCACTAAAACCAATGAGACCCAAAAATTAGGTATTCATCCACCACTTTTTTTATTCCTCGAAACCTTCAATGCAACCCTTCATTATAAATGGGGAATTTTTGTGTCATAGGATTCAACATATGTCATATAGTATAGTTGGGTTTCTGGTTGAGGGCGGTTGAGATCCTGTATTAATAACATCTTGTGACATATCATGTCATGAGAAAAGAAATTCCTATGAAAATATTCATTAATTTAAATCATGTAATGATTTTATAAATCGTGTATTTGAATTAAATTCTTATTTGTATAATTTCGTTTAAATTATTCTCTAGACTTCTATGATAGATAATTATCTAAAATGATTCCACTCAATAATGTTTACAACATTTTTATGGTATGGTTCCATATTCGATGGTATATTATTCTTCCTCTGAGGTACTCATATGAAATAGTTAATTTGTGATTATTTTTCTTACATAGTATCTCACATTTATAGGTTTTGTATATGTGGTGAATATTTTCAACAAGTTATTCATAAATGGTGAACCATCCATGGGGTTTATTCCAATTTAGGGATTTCCCACAAAAATATATATCATGAAACACTTTAGAAAAAAATTCTTTGATGAAAAGTGAAAATATATATTACATGAACAAACATGTGTGAAAAAATATTTTAACATTCATTTCATGAACCCAATAAGATACCACCATAATAGGACATTTGACTAACATATGATGATTAATATCAACTATGAAATCTAATTATTGTGAAATGTAGTGATAAATGATTTAAGAAAATTTAAAATTAATAAATTTCATTAAAATTAAATATTAAACCCATTTTGTAGTCAAATATAGAATAAATTATTGGTTGTTTTTAGTTGGGCTTGTATACTAGCCCTTTTTACTTTAAGTACATACTTTCACCCTTAGTGGTAGTTTTTAGTGGTAGTTGTACTTTTCCTTTTCTATTGTGTTTTAATCGTGCACAGTGTTCCCTGTCTCTGTGTGTACAAATTTAAAGTCAATGCCTCCCCTTTTTTGGTTTCTCATTTTTAGTACTAGTCACCTGCCCCTGGCCTATGGAAGGTGGTCTTGGGTAGTCACGACATGGGCCCCAGGGAATAGGTCATGACATCATGCAACACTAAGTATAGATTTTTTTTTTAGATAATAGCACTAGTTTTTATTATGTTATATGAAACACAAAAGGAATCTTTCACTACACCCAATACCGACTTAGCATGCGTTACATGAAACACTGAGTTTCTGTGAAATAATAATTTATTATTAGAATTATTTAAACAATATAGTTATAACCTAGCTATTAAACTTGTAATATAAATAGTAATAACTACTTCTAAATATTATTTATCATGGTTTTGATAATGAAACATATAATTTTCATTAAAATCCATATATGTTTTAAACTACTATTTTCTAAAATGAACTTTTTTTCATGTCCTTCTATGAAAAATAATAAAATTAATTTTAGAAAATCATATAAATTGATTTTCATAAAATAAACA
Organism: Viscum album; assembly: GCA_963277665.1. Classification (NCBI taxonomy): domain Eukaryota; kingdom Viridiplantae; phylum Streptophyta; class Magnoliopsida; order Santalales; family Viscaceae; genus Viscum; species Viscum album. The sequence goes on along the minus strand of OY728126.1, from coordinate 1,309,565,151 downwards.
TTACTTTTAATTAATAATATTAAAATTATCTTAGGGATAATTTTAGGTATTTTTCTGAAAAGTTTCAATTTTTTAGGAATAGTGAAAAATACTACATATTGGTTAAAAATCTACATTTTCATTTAAATAATTATTTTAATTAAAATTAATTTTAATTAAAAATAGATAAATAATACATATATTAATCCAATTTGAGCAATTTTAATCATTTTTATAATATAATTATATATAAAAAAATTATTGATCTTTTGAACCACTCTTTTACCAGCCTTCTAGCCACATTTGCAACATTAGCATTAAATGTAATTTTACCACTTTTATTGATTGAATTTAAAAAAATCTAAATACATGGTTGTAATTAGTATGACAATTCTGGTCTAATAGGACTAAAATAATTTTTTTTAATAGTACCTCTTAAATTTTATTTACCACAGTTAATGGTAAATAGGGTAATTAAAGGTAACGAATTTTATAATAACATAAAATTTTCCTAAAACTTGTCCAAATTTGTTTAGGTAATTTTTTTCAACCCAAATAATCCTTAATAATTAAATATTATCCTTTTTAAGAAACTTGTGTAATATTAGGATATTTAATATAATTTATTTAAAGAATAGTAAAAAATTGTTATATTCAAATTTTAATAACTAAATAATTTTTAATATAGGGTTGTAGATAAGATAAAATAGAATATAAATTTTCATTATAAATATAATAAATATATATAGATCATGATAATTTGTTTATAATTTTTATAAATAAGATAAATTAATTTCACTTTGACACAATATTGATGTAGTAATAGATTTATTAAAAGAATAATCAATTAAATGATATTAATAATATTAAAAGAAATATCATTTGAGATATTTGATGCCCTCAAATAATTTTTTGGACAAATATGAAATTTTAGGGATAAGTTAATTTATCTTTTTTAATTAATAAATTTGTTATGATTTTATAAAAAATCATGTAATAAATAATGTCAAAATTAAAATAATGTTATCTTAATAAATAATAATATTTTATTAAATGATAAAAAATCCTAAAAATATATATTTCATCCAAATAAATTTTAGTGACAAATATTTCAAAAATGATCCAATTGGGGTTTGTTTGGAATTTTATAGTAACTATATTAAACCTATATTGTAAAAAAAATTATGGTAAGAGTTATGTTTTTTAACAAATGGTTAAAGAAAAAATATAAGGATAATTTTGTGACCTAAACATGTCCCAAAATCATTGTTTTGGGGTACTTGGATTCATATGCATCTAAAATTCCAAAAAAAACTCACTTTGGAGCTATTTTAAATCAAAAGTGAATTTATAATAAATTACTAGTTTTTGAGTTTCCTAAAGTGCCCCTCCTCCCACTTATAAAAGAGAATATCTCCTTCTCTTTTATTCACACCTCTAAAAACTTTTGGATCACCCAACACATGCCCATTTCTTCTCCCAAAATCCATCCATTCACCCTCAAATCCTTTCATTGGGAAGAATGAAACTCAATGAAACGTTTTGGCACAAACCAATAGTAGTTACCCAATTAAGTGCTAATGTCTTATCTCAAGCTTCTTTATTAATTTTCATTATCTACCAACTAATATCTATTTATTCCATTATTTTAGGACAAAAACAGTGTCCTTAATATACTTGGATTATTTTATGAAAATATTTATACCTGAACTTACACACACATTCATCTAATGGATATCGAATATATTGTTTCTGTGTAAGGAGAACTACTGCCTCGACAAATGATGATTGTTCATTTTTCTTATTATCTCCAATCATGGCGGCCATTATGAATGATACTTTATCTATATATGTTATATATAATATTTGTTATGTGTTTAATAATTTTTATTCCTTATTAAAACACATACCTTTTTTACTTTCCCTTTGGTGTTAACATAATAATCTTGTTTGAGGAAGTGTGGACTATCGCCCCTTCTTAGCGATGGGATTCATTCACACGCCCCATGGAATGTATTTAGGATGGGTTTAGTGAAATTATATGATATATATGATATAATAATTATAATATAATATTTATATATACATATACATAAATATATATATTTATATATATATATTTATATATATTCGATTTAAAAACATTCCTTCAATATGAAAATTAAACGGAAACAGCGTTCATGTCTACATACGGCTTACCGTCTCAATGAATGATGTATTTCATTTCATAATTATTTATGATATAGATTATTTTAAAATACATAAAGTAGATATAAATGATATTTATATCACTATTTTCATTATGGAATCATGATACAAGTATAAGGACCATCGATATAAAAAATTAAGACTCATGCGAAGAATAAAGAAATATTACCCAAAATGAAACCTTACCGTTTGATCGTTAAAAATCAGGTAATATAAGGTCATAAACAAACCATATGTTTTATTTTAAATAATAATACTCTAATATAAAATATTTACACTAAACATATATTTTTTATAAATAAATCGTGATCAACTACAAAGAGAGTCAAGACATAAGTTAAGCGTATTTTTGTCTAACCTTTATTTCTATGAGACACGATCCCCATACACTACTTGATTATTCTAAATGGTGTTTATACTACCCATGTAAGTATTTTATGAGTCTTATACAAAAGCCTAGTATATTTCCATATTCATATAATTTTATTTTTATATGTGTATATTATTATATTGATTATTACGTGATGAGAGTTCATTTCACAATCAATTCCATATTTGAGATTGTTTCATTTTAAGTATCTATTGGGTAATATTTATCATTTAGGTCTGTGTCTTCTAAAAAAAATTCATAAAATGTTTTACTATTCTTATATGGATGTTTAAACAAATTTTTTACCCATTTTTGAATTTTTACCTAGGTATTTTTTACTTTCATTCAAAAGTATGAGAAGAATGTTTTTTATAACTTATACGACATGAATGGATTTTTACACTTTCATACCGCCTTATTTCGTTGAAGCATCCACTAAAAGATTATAATTTTATTTTAAAATAAAAAATTTCTTTTAAAATTGTGCGAAATTTTAAGAAAATAAAAAAATTTCAACAAAGAAAAGATATTTTCCATAAGAACAGTTTTAAAGGATTTTCATGAATCCTTATATGTTTAAAAAGTCGTTTCAAAAAATGTATTTTGAAAATTTTTATGTTTTAAAAAGTTATTTTTAAGTAAAACTCATGTTCCAAACCACCTTTCAAAATATTTCTGCCCCTATTATGACTTACTTTGTTATTTTTCAAGAATAAAATTCATATTATTTCTCTGAAATTTTTATATTTTGATTTAATGATGTCTTATAAACCCTTTATTTTCGTGGGTTATTATTTAAATGAAATGATTTTTTATCTTTTCTCTTTTTTATAGGTTATTATATGATTACATATTTATGAAACCCATTCCATTATAATGTTTATGAAATGATTTTTTATGATCTTGTGAAGCATGTATTTCTAATTTCATTATGATATGGGTGGGACCTATATATCTCTTTGATTCATTGGATAATGATGGAATACTCATTAGTTATATATGCTATCCATGAAACTGATTTCATGTTTTCAAAACTATGCATGGGATTGGTTATCATGTCCATAATTCTATGCATGGACCTAGTTTTCACATCCACAATTCGATGCATGAACCTAGTTATGTCCATATGTTTATTCAAGGGACTAATTTTATTCCATTAATGAGTGAACCTATTACTATTTATATGTGATCACATGTTACAAGTTAATTTTTATGCCACAATTTCATGCCATATATTAATTTCAATATATTATAGATTGTGTTATATGATTTCTTTATGATTCATGTTAACATTTGATGTGGTTATCTTGATCTTATAATGTTATAATCACATTCTCATACCCTTATGCCCCTATTATCATTATGTATCTCTTTATTTTAACCTTACCGAGAAATCGAACTCACCCCATTTTATGTTTCCTTCCCCTTGGTTATAAATAAAGGTTTTAAGAACGGTTACTAAATGGGAATATCTTTATGGGAGATGTTTAAAACCTTTCACCAGATTATAAGAATTTGTTTTATATTTTTGAAGGCACTAAAATAATACAGACTTTGGGTGTATTTTTTGTAATGTATTAAGTATTCATCAAATGTTATGTAATTTCCATCTATGTAAAGGTTTGGTATTTATAGTTTCTACTAGATAAATGGTTTCATCAACTTTCATTAACTAGGATGAGAAAATTTTTGTGACATCCCTGGGTATATTTCTAAGGATATATCTAGGGATCTGTTTAAGGATAAGTATAAGGATGGGTAAATATTTAAGAAATTATCCTACAATTTTGGTAATGGATATAGTGATTGGTTTTCTAAAAATACATCCCTATCGGGATACCATATGTGGATGTGGTTTCAGCACAAATATAAATAGGGTTAATAGCACCAACAAGATGTTAGGAACCTGAATCAGGGTAATCTGGTACATGAAGACATTTTGAATGTGGAAAAGAAGGTCTCAGGGTATGTGACTACAAGGAAAAAAATAAAGGGTTAGATTTACTGAATTAATGAGAATATTTTCCTTCTTAAGATATCATTAAAGGTTTAGTGTTTTATGTTTGGAGTAAACTGTCATTATAAAACACAATGACCCAATATGAAAGCTCATGATGGAAACCAAAAATGTGGTGCGAGTAATGGTTAAATTTTTTCGGGTGAAGAGACTATAGATGGAATGTGAAATGAAATAGGTATTATGTAATAGGATGAGTTATCCTTGTTAAAGGCTTAAGGATGAAGTAATTGATGTTTCTATGTATTTGAATTCTGTAAAATTTTGGTAGAAGTACATTTACTATATTAAGTAAATATGAAACATATATGGATTGGTACACTATATTTTGTACATAATGATCTAATAACATATGTTGAATGGTAATAGTAACCATGAAAAGTTATTGAGTCTATAAGTTAATATTTTTTGAAAACACGTGATTAAGGGAAGGATAACCCTAAATATGAGCATGATGTTGAGGTAATGATACATGGAAAATGATATGTTGGATATTAATAAGTTAATTGGATGATACTAGTTACCTTGGAACTGGTTAAGGATTTATTGACATGTGGGTAATGCTATCATGAATGAAGTTTACATCCTTTTGGACATAAGAATAAAGAAACATGCATATCATCAAAAAGTATGCTAATTCAGGTTATTTTAATATTTCAAGAGAATATATGATTAGGGTATTCACATGTTTAGAATGTTAAAATCATGAACTACCTTATGATATATAGAATATAAATTTCAACTAATTTAGTGGACTTATTTATAAAAAATTTTATTTTCAAGTATTATAAGGATTTTGGTATAATCCATTTATAGAAATTTTATGTCAAAATTAAGATAAGTTTGTGAGATTAATGTATTATCTCACCATTGTTATATTTATACATATTTTATAACGTGTGATAACATTTTTGTTAATATTGATAGAATAACTTATCGTTATTCTTATGGTTTTATAAACATTTAGGATTGAAAAATTCAACTTCCTTTCTTGGAATAAGAGATTAAGTGGAAATTGATCATGGAACAAAAAAGGGTAAAGTTATGTTGAAATCAAGTGAGTATATATTCTCTTATACTTATTCAACATTAGGAAAAAGGATCATGATGTAAAAGGGAGCCATATTATCATCCTTTTTTATGATATCAATGACCTATTTCATGATTCTTTAGTTTACAGTTTTTGGATTTTCAACTTTCTCAAGATCACCATCTTCCTTGTGATTTTTGATCTTTATCGATCTCTATGATTATTTAAACTTTTCCATCATGCCCAAATCATCAGATAAATTCTATTATGTAGAGAAAAATTCATGATTTGATTTAGGAAACTGTTATTTTCAACCTTTTTCTTTTAAAAAAACAGTTTTAGACTTTACTTTTATGATGTGGGGTTTTATATTTTTATAACACAAACGAATTTTGAGGGTGAAATTTATTTTAAAGGAGGAAGAATGTAACACCCTAAGAATTTTTTAAATTTTTTATTGATATTTTAACTTCAAGAATCATTGAGTCTATATTTTTTTATCATATAATAGAACTATGTTTGAATTATGTTATATGCAAGGGAAGCTTGCACTACACGCAACACCGACTTAGTTTGCGTTACCTGAAATACCGAGTTTCTATGAAACAACAATTTAATATTATAATTATTTAAATAATATAGTTATAAGATATCTATTAAACTATTAATATGAATATAAATAACTACCTTTTTAAATGTTAGTTATAGTGGTTTTGATAATGAAACATATAATTTTTTGTAAAGTCCTTTTCTGTTTAAAACTACTATTTTTTTAAATGAACTGTTTTTCATGTCCTTCTATGAAAAAAATAAAATTAATATTAGACACTCATAAGAAATTTACTTTTATAAAATATAATTTTTTTTGAATTCAGATTATAAAAATTATCTCAGGGTGAATTTTTGGTATTTTTCAGAAAAGTTTCAATTTTTGTTGAATAGTGAAAAATACTGCATAGTGCTTAAAACCCGACTCTTTTATTTAAATAATTATTTTACTTTTAATTTATTTTAAATTAACAATAGATAAATAATACATGTATTAATACAATTTAAAAAAAATTTACCTTTTTTATAATATAATTAGATAAAAAATTTATTGATCTTTTGAAAGTCTTGTTTATCTGCCTTCTAGCCACATTTGTGGGATTAACATTAAATATAATTTCACCACTTAAATGAATAGAATTTATAGAAATATAAATAAATGTTTATAATAGGTATAAAAAATTTGGCATAATATGATTTAAATAATATATTTTGAATAGGAACTTTTTGAATTTTATTTACCACACTTGAAGGTAAATTGGGTAATTAAAGGTAAAAAAAATATTATAATAATATAAAATTAAACTCACACTTGTCCTGATTAAATGGTTTAATTTTTTTGACCCAAATCAAAATTTTTTCTTCAATATGATCTTTTTTAATCCATTTGTGTTAGATTAAGATATTTATTATATTTTATTTAAAAAAGAGATAAAACTGTCATATTCAAATTTTAATAACTAAATAATTCTTCATATATGGTTATACATAAGTTAAATTATACTATAAACATTCATTATAAATATAATAAATTTATAAACATCATGAAAATTTATTTATATTTTTTTTAAATTAATTAAATAAATTTAATTGTGACACAATGATGACGTAGAAATTGATTTATTAAAAGAATAATCAATTAAATGATATTAATAATATTAAAAGATATATTGTTTGAGCTATTTGATGGGATCAACGAATTTTTTGGAGTAATATGACATGTTAGGGATGATATATTTTTTATTTTTTGAATTAATTATGTTCTTAAGATTTTATAAAATGTCACGTAATAAATAGTGTCAAAATTTACATAAATGTTATTTTAAAATAAATCATATTTTATTAAATGATAAAAATTGTTAAAAATATATATTTCATCCAAATAACATGTATAATATCAAATATGTGATAAATTATTAAATTTTGGATCGTTTTTTAGTTTATAAAAACTACATTAACAATATAGTGTAAAAAGACAAGTTGGCATGGTAAGAGTAAACTTTTTTAACTAAGGGTTAAAGAAAACAAGATATGGTTCATTTTGTGTCCTAATCAAGTGAAAAATTAATTTTTTGCGGATATTTATACATATAATAGACTAAAAATACAAATAAATTACTTTGGAGCTATTTTAAATCGAAAATAAATTTATAATAAACTAAACGTTTTGGAGTTTCCTAAAGTGTCATCTTCCTCTTATAAAAGGGAACCTCTATTCCTTTATTTACACCTATAAAGACTTTTATATCAGACAAAACGAACCCATTTATTCTCCCAAAATCCTTAGATTCCTTTTATAATACTTTAATTGTGTAGAAGGATACTCAAGGAAGTCTTTTAGTAAAAACCAAAAGGAGTTACCCAATTAAGTGGTAACATCTTCTCTCAAGTGCCTTTCTTAATTTTCATTCTCTACCCCCTAATCTCTCTTTATTAAATTTTTTTATGACAAAACAAGTATCCCAAATATAATAGGATATTGTGATAATAATATTTATATATATAAAAACACACACATCCATATAATGGATATTTAACAAATTGTTTCTGTGTACAATGAACTGGTGCCTCGCAAAATGATGATTATTCATTTTTTCCAGTACCACCAATCTTGGTGACCATTATGATAGAAACTATATATATATATATCTATGTGTGTTTGTGTGTTATATATAATATTTATTAGGTTATTAATCTTTTTTATTCCATTTCACAACATATTTATTTTTTACTTTCTATTTTTTGTTAAAATGATAATCTCATTTGAGGAAGTGTGGACTACCGCCCCCTCTTAGCGATGCGATTCATTCACACACCACATGGAATGTATTAAGGATCATTTTAGTGAACCTATATGATATATATAATATAATAATTCTATTATAATAATTATTTATATATATATATATATTTCATTTATATACGTTTTTTTAATACGATAATTAAAATAGAAACATTGTTCATGCATACGTATGGCTTACCGTCTCCATGAATAGTGTATTTCATTTTATACGTATTTATGATATTTATTATATTAATATAAATATACTAGATATAAATGATATTTATATCATTATTTTCATTATAAAATAATGATATAATTATAAGGCCCAGTGATATGACAAATTAAGACACATGCAAAGACAAAGAGAATATTACTTGAAGTGAAACCATACCATATGATCATTAACAAGTGGATAATATAAGGTCGTAATAAAAACATATGTTGTATTAGATATAATAATATTATTATATAAAAGTTTTATAATAATATTATATTTATTATACAGTAATATTTTTCAAGTAAAAAGAGTTTCAATACATAAGGTAATGGGATTTTTGTCTCACTATTATTTCTATGATATAGGATCCTCAAACACTAATTGTTTATTCTAGATGGTGTATATACAACACATGAATGTATTTTATGAGTATTATCCAGAATATTATGATATTTCCATTTTTTAATAATTTTATTTTTACATGGATAATATGATTCTATTGATAATTAAGTGATGACTCTTGATTTCACAATCTCTTCCATATTTTGGATTATTTTATTTTAAGAATCTATTGAGTTAAATCTATCATACATATCCATGTATTCAATAAATGTTTTCATAAAATGTTTTAATATTCTTATATATATTTTTAAAGTTGTATTCTCACCCATTTTTGAATTTTTTACTTCATGGTTTGAAAGAAATATTTCTTTCCTTTTCCAAAAAATGTAGTTTTTTACTTTTCCAGTTGACGTACAAGAAGAATGTATTTTTCTAAATTTTAAGTCATGAATGTATTTTTATGCTTTAATACCTCCTAATTTCCTTGAAGCTTACCCTAAAATATTACAAGTTTAGTTTTAAATAATATGTTTTCTTTTAAAATTTTGCATCATTTTAAGAAGAGAAGACTATTTCAATAAAGAAAGGATATTTTTCTCAATAAATATTTTAAATGATTTTAATGATTCTTTATATGTTTTAAAAGTGGTTTGAAAAAAGGAATTTGAGAATTTTTTATGTTTTCAAAATTTATATTGAAGAAAAATTCACGTTCTTGGTTATCTTTTAAAATCCTTCCCAAACTATTATGAGATGCTTTGTTATTGTTCAAAAATAAAATTCATATTATTTATCTCAATGGTTTTTTTATGGAATGATGATTAAAAACCCCTTTTTTATGGGTTATTATTTTAATGAAAGGATTATAAATCATGTCTCTTTTCACATGTTATTATATGGTTACATGTTTATGACATCCATTCCATGACATTTCTTATGATATGATGATTTGATTGATTATGATATTGTGGAACATGTATGTATGATTTAATTATGAGATGGGTGGGACTTAATTCTCCCTCTGATTCATTGGGTAAATATGGAAAACTCATTAGTTATATGTTTTATGTGTGAACCAAATTTCATGTTCACAATTCTATGCATGGACATGGTTTTCATGTCAATAATTCTATGCGTGGATCTAGTTTTCGTGTAAATAATTATTTGAATAGACATGGTTTTCATGCCCATATTTTTATTCAAGGTCTTAAATTAATTTCTTTAATGAGTGATAGAGTTAATATTTATACATGTTCAGAAATTTACAGGTTGATATGTATTCCACAATTTCATGCCTTATGTCAATTTCATGATCTTATGGATTATTTTATTTGATTTATTTATGATTCTTGTATACCATTGATATGGTGGGCATGATCATCTATTGTTATAATCATGTTCTCATACCCATATGCTCATGTTATTCCTATGTATCTATTTTTTACCCTTACTGAGAATATGATCTCAACCCATTTTATGTTTCCTTTCCCTAGGTCATAAGGTAAGGTTTTAAGTAGAGGTTCTAAATGGGAAGATCTTTATGGGAGATGTTGAAAATATTTCACCAGATTAGAAGAATGTGTTCCAAATTTCCAAAGGCACTAAACTAATATAGTCTTTGGGTGTGTTTTTATGTAAAGTATTAAGTATTCTAAAAATGTCATGTAATGTTCATGTACGTCAAGCTTGGGTCTTTACACAAATTTTGTTTCACTTTGTAATTATCCACGCTGTTTTTGATAATTCTTTCACTAAAACGTAATGACTCGACGATGTGTATAGTTGCCACACACTATGTCATCTGAAAAGAAGTGTGTCAGGTTAGCTTAGTGTACATGTAGTTTGAAATAAAAACAATGTGTGTAGTTTCTATATGGAACATCATGTATCCCAAAATATATCCATGTGTAGTGCACTTTGGTATATGTTATTTACTCTGGATACAATTCATATAACCCAATATTACTATTTAAAATCTTTGGAACATTCCAATGGTGTCTCCGATCATTATTTATCTCTTTTTAGTCCTTTTTGAAAATGAATCACGTAACAAGGATAATTAATATGTTGAATGTATATTAAGTAAAATAAAATAAAATATTAAATATTTTGTAAAGTAAATATCTTACCACTATTATTCACATAAATCAACAATCAAATAAATAATTGTAAATTTAAAATGTTACCGCTATGAACCCACATTAATGTTCCAGACATAGTGGAATCTCTTGGTGGGAGAATTAACAAAAAAGGATTCTTCAATTCCATGGATCATTCTCCAAATTTGAAAAATGTAAAATTTTTGAGAAAATAAATATTTCCAATGAATATTAACATAATAAAATACTTTTACCCAAATAGGATCTTTCCATATTAAATTTGTAATGAATTTATATTTTCTTTAAAGAAAAAATATATGGTTTACGGATCCTTCTATAATGGTGATGTTTATCATCTAAACCCCTTTTTGATTACCTTCATTTTTGTAGTAGGATAAAAGTGTAGAATCCATCTCGATGTGTCTCAAAGGTGCACCTTTTATCTTTGAGAAACATCAAAAAATATCTAGGTGGTAGACTGTTAGAACTATCATTTAGGTTGTTTATTTTGATAGCTTATAGTTCTTCTATGAATATATTATTATACATTATTATTCTTGTTTTTCAAAGGTTTAGAAAAGGATAAATTTTAGACTAAATTCCATTTTGTGTAATGATTCTTAATTCTTGATTTACCCTTTATTGATTACCTTCAATATATTGGTAGGGTGTAGGTGTAGAATTTCTATAGCAGTGACCCGAACATTTTCCTTTGATTTTTAAGAAACACCAATAAAATTATAGGTGCTATAATGATGGTTCTATCGTCTTGTGTTGTTCATCTTGATCAATTATAGTTACTAAAGGGTTAAAGTACTCACTATTATTCTTTTTTTGTTGAAAGGATTAGAGAATGATAAATTCAAGAGTTTATTCGATTTTTATAATAACTATAAATTCCTTAGTAACACTACACAGTATACATTACCATCTATTTATAGATTTTAGGATTATTTTAAAATATTATTTAACTACACAAAATCCCTTAAATACTATCATAATATTTGTCAAAAATAATGTCACATAATAATTTTATTATGGCATGTACTAACATGCACAATGAGAAATGTTATTTTTTTCTCATGAAAATTAATTTTTATCACCAGACATGATCTTTGTCTTCATGATCTCCTATGATTTTGTTGAATACCTAAATAAATATCTTACTCATAAACATATATTTTTTATAAGAACCAGTGAATAAATATTTATCAAATTATTCATAAATATTTTTTATAGATTAACCATTAATAAAATAATTCATAAATCTTGAGAAAGTTTTTTATTCTATTTGTTAAATTCAAATAATATTTATTAAAGATTAAGAAAAAAAATAGGGTGTGTCCCTTTAGGCTTCATTATTATTTGAATTATGAGAGATTTCCAAAATTCCAATATTACTATCTTGAAATAGGTCAAGGAAACCAAGACAAATAACATATTGATTCACTATCAATAACAATATATGAGTGATCACATGGTAATATAATCTCTTTATATCAATATCTCATCAAGAAGGTTCTACATATGTGTCATAACCCAACATGATTGATACATCATTATTTGAAAATATGAAATAAACATATCATTATACCATGTCCATTGGATTTAATGTGACAGTTCCATTCTAATCAAATAACTTATATATCATCATCCATAAAAATGGAAGGCACATATCCTTCCTTGAATTTTCCATTAATAACATGTCATTCATGATGTACCCAAAGTTCCCTATATCCCATGAACATATTGAATCACAATTTTGGATATTAAATCTATGTGTGTGAGTCATTACATGCATTAATTAAAGTCATAAATTCTAAGGGTCAATGCACACACTCACATATAGAAATATTCGATGACACGTGAACATGAAGAATTTCTACGGATATGTTTTTTCTCATAATATCCCATTATAGAGATTACCATGTGGGAGAATTATGATAAAAATTCTCATTCACCTAGGATTACTCACACCTTACTGACAACATACTATGTTACCCATTATAGAGTGTTATGCGACTGCATAACTATGTTTAATGATATCATCAATTCATTTCAAGGATCTCATCATAGAAGGGAACTGTTATGACCTTATCAATGAAAAAGATGAACTAGGACATTATTTCATAAAACTCATGTTGAGAAATGAAAAATATATAACCAAATATGTTTATAAAAATTGAAATCTAATAATATAAATGTAATCCAAAGTATAAAATAGTTATTCTAGAACACCAACTATGACACCTCTTATGTATCCTCTTTTAGGATTTGGAGATAACCTCCAATACCCTTTAATATCATAAATCATTAATCATTACTCAATAAATTGGAAGCTTATAATAATTCCCTTCCCCCACACATTCAAATATTGAGAAACTATTCGTATTTATGCCACAAGGCCATTACGATATTTATAATTTCAACATTACTTGACTCATGGTATAGAAAATGAGTTTCATCAATATTTAGTCATCAAATCATAAACCATATAGAGAAAGAATAAATATTAAAAGCATTTATCATGTCCCCATTAACCCAAAAAACTCTAAAGTATGTTATTATAGATAAAAACCCATTACAATCCATATAAAATTTCTTGGGAAACGTAAACTTTTATTTTGAAATAGAAAATTTAATATCCACAAACATCTAAAATATTAAGGAAGTCAACTTATTTGAAAATAATAAGGAAAATTTTAAATAAAGTTTCTATTAAAAAACAATTCACAATGGTGGAAAAATAAATTAATGTGGTGTACATTAAAAAAATATTCATTTCTTATTTTCAATAAAAAGTCAAAAATACCTCATTCGAAAAATAATAAAAAAACATTTTAAACATTTTTCATTAAAATTAAAACATCAGTAATGATTAATTTAATAAATATTTTTATAATATTAAAGACATTATTGTAAACATTTTAATGAAAATATGGACATAAAATACAATATTCTCAACCGAAGAGATAAATAAAGTCATATTTCCTTAAATACATTTTTTCAGTCACACGATTACTTTAAGATATTAAAATTAAATTAAATAACGTAATATATATAAATATTTATATAAAGTAAAAATTAAATATTTTTTTGGAGATATATTTATCAAATTTCTTCTTCATAAAATTTATTCATATAAAATCCTGATATTAAAATATTGTAATATAAAACTCTTACTATTTGGTAGCATTTGAGTCATGATTCTCATAAAGAGACTAGTATAAAATAAAATGTTAAATGTAAGGAAAAAACATATTCATTACAAAACATACCAAAGGGGCTTTAGATACACATCGTAAAATCATATAGGTTAATAAGAAGATATATGTATAAAATAAGACAATATAAGATAAAAACCCATTACCACTTGTTATCTTTTTAATCAATTGCCATTAGATGGAATAATGTGAATTATAACTTTGAATACCAATAATTATGAAGGACCCATTATATGAAATTTCAAATGATCATTATATACTTTAGATGAATAAGTTTTACCTTATGTTTGATATGATTGCATAAGTTCTCTAACCTCATGTATACTCAAATAATATTTATTATAATTATATAAAATAACTATATACATACTCATAATATCATATATGATCCACTTTTTTAATTTTATCACCTATTAGATAATAATTCTATATTAAATTCATCATTATAGGTGTTAATTACTTCGTTTCACATGTATGAATTTTTTCAGAAGCTGGAATAAATATAATTTGATCATTGTTCCATAATATTAGTAATTTTAATCATTCTATAGATATAATATTTATCATTATATACACTTTTATAATCATTTATAAAAATTTGTGATGATAAATGAATTAAAACACTTCATAGAGATTGTATCTCAGACACACGCTGGAGAAACATTTCCACTTTTCGATGGATGGAACGAAAGACGGGTAAATAGTAATTCACCTTTCTAGATTCATTATTATATCTTAAATATCATATATATTCATTAAATAAATCCTTATTTTTATCTATGTGAATCTTAATTGAAATATTAATCACATCGCTTTGTGTAGGTGGTAGTCCACACATACGAACGAGTAACGTTATCATTTTTTGATAGATGGGTAGTAAGAAGGTATACATAATATTATAATTATAAAAATATAATGATTTAATATATATAGTATTAAAACTATGAATCCATTATGTTAACTTACCAATAATGATGGTGATGAAAAATTAATTATATCTCTATGTGGAAGATGTAGTCCACACGAACGCATGCGTGGTGATTTTATCTCCCATCTGATAGAGAGGAGGTGGGAATGGTTGTGAAAATATCATAATAACATTGTATTGTATTGATTATATTTTATTTTTTATATTATGAGAGATAAAATAGGTATTGTGTAAGTAGAAGAAAAAAATAAAATTTAAGGATCTTAGTGAAGATTTAGACACCTTCTATCAGTGGCCTCCTTTTTATTAGATGCTAAAATTTTAAATATTGGTCCTTGGAGAATTTTAATGAAAATTTTTTCAGTTTAAAATTTTGTAACATTATATAGAATATTTTTGAAGATAGGTTTTAAGTCATTACATGATTTGGAGGACTAAAAATGTTAAATATATTATATCATATGTGCATATTATTTCTAAAATTATGGGATAACTCTTAAAATGAATCTCTAATGTAAAATTAAATGCCTCTATTAAATATAGAGTATTGGTATTTCCCTAGGATTGATATAATATTTTTTCATGATGAGTGTTTAATTTAAAATTTGTGGTGTGTGGATTATTATATTAATTTATTAATTAATTTTTTATTATACCACCAAACATAATCCCACTTAATATAATCATAATGGTTGAAATACCTAGGGTTAAACACATAACTCTAGGTATTGAATAGTATTAATTTGTTAGAACCCATGATGAATAATAATAGAATCTTGATTGATATTTTTTCTACAAAGGATTTCATCAATCTCACCAATAAAACTGATGTTGAAACATTCATTGTCATTTCTAGAGCCAAACACAAGGTATGGTGTTTATTTTTTGTTCGTTTAAATCGATACCTTGATTATCACTTTTTTAATGTGAACCAATTCTTCTAAAAAATTGATTCACGGGTAAATTGTCGAAGCTGAGATAGAATAAATTAAATGTTGTGGCTGTTCAAGTAACTGAACTAATATTTAAAATTGATTTTCATATGAATATAAAAATATGAATTTAGTATTTGTGTGTGTAAAGTTAAGGTGGATATTGTGTAAAGAATAATTATGATATTTGTAAGGCCAACTAAAAGTGAATAATAAATAAGAAGTTAAATCAATTAATTTCTAGTGATGTGTTCTTAAATGAAAATATTTATTACAACAATCTATAACACAATCCAGGCATCCATTATGATTTATTTCATGCGATGACGGAAATATGTTGATTGAAAAGATTCCATGATTTAGAATTCTATATATATATGAATATATTAATATTAAATATTTTTTTAATGATAATTATTTTGGAAATAATATATATAGGTTAAATTAATTTATGAGGAAGTATTCTAATATTGAAGTTGGAATGATCGCATCACTATACCATGCATGTATTGATGTATACGTAGTGATTTAAATGTGAATAATATTTTTTTTAAGAAATTGCGGAATAAATATTGGTTTGAAACATGATGAAGACACTATTGAATTTTTTTATACTGTTACATAAAATTAAGGAAGATATTTCTTATGGTTTTATTATGAAGACTAGATATGAGAATTTTTTATATTTGAACTGAAAAGTATGTACACACTCTAGTGAATACGTTAATGAATATTAAAAAGAATATAAAAGCATTGTTCTATTTAATATCTTCTTATATACTTCTATAGGTAAAATATGTTGTTTTTATTTGTTAGGAACTATTTTTTTGAAAGAATATTTTATATGTTCTAAGAGTGAGAAAATATATCTCACACTAGTATTATTTTTAAGAACTTCTATGTGTATAACAAAATGAAGAAAAGAGAATATCTAGTGTTTTTAATTATATACTAATCTAATATAATAATAGAATAAGAGATATGAATATAAAGAAGAGAAATCATTTGATTTATTCATGAAGTTCATTATAAGAATAAGATATCAGTTCATTCAAGTTTTCACATACAAAGAAGGGGAATAAAAAGATTCTAAATAAAAAAGTTGTAGAATATCATTTTTATAATATGAATAAAAATGGTAGGTTCTGTGTAGTGATGGGAATAAAAATAGAGGAAGTTACATTCCACAATATAAGGTAAGAATAAGTTAAAAAATAATCATACCATCAACAATAAAAAAATATTTTTAATTTGTTCTTAATATCTTATTTTTACACCTACATTTCATTATAAAGGTATAGAATGTACTTAATTATTGGATGCACCAAACAATTTTAGGAAACACACACTACACTATCATCAATATTTTAAAGATAATAATGTTTTACTAGTCTATTAATTAACCTTGAGTTTTAATATATGTCCCCAAGTATTATTTGTATCATAGTAATATGTGGAGATTATTAATAATCATGCCTCTTATGTGTTCATTTTTTTTATTATTCTTTGATAAATATAAAAATTAAGAAGATAGAATAAGGTGACCCATTCACTTTAACAAATTATATAGGTCAAATGAAAATGGATATAAAAAAAATTAATTTATAATTTGGATTAATAGTCATCAATACTCATTCACACCCTCTCCTATAATTGTGGTCCATATACCAACTAGTACATTTAATTAGTATCTAAGAAAAACTCACCTCTAACTGGATTATCATATTTTAAATTTTTCCCCTTTAAATGTCTACAGTTTTTATTATTAATGATGTAAAGTTTTAGTGAAGAATTATATATTTCAGGTCATAATTTATTTTATACCAATTCCTTCATGAACAAGAGAAATAAATAGAATAATTAGATAATAAAGTTTTACATATTATCAAATAAATAATATTCTTCCCAATTTCAAATGATAAATAAAGTATACCTAGTTTAATTGGTAAATAATAGGTGGTTTGGTATACTAAAAAGGTTTCAAACGTCCATTACACCTCAATGGGTACAAAGATATTCATAGATCATGAGGTATTTGAATTTTCTTGAGAATACTATCCACAATAATAAAAATCAAGTGTAATTGATAATATGTAAATATATTGTTTCACTAATTAAATGATATGATTCATTATTTTTGACATGTATTAGTTTCTTTTGTTAGTGATATTTTTAAAATCTTGTAGGAATAGATCATCAGACATGAAGGTGTGGAAGAAACATATATAAAGATTTAAGAGAAAGATCTCTAATATAAATATATCTCTCTAAATATTAAAACTTCAAGGATGGGATGAATTGTTATTTTAATGAGAGATACTTTAAATTTTAAAAATATTTAATCAATAAAATGCATGAGAAGAATGAGATCTCTGAATAGTTTTAAATTAAGATCCATTTATTGGAATATAATACAAAAAATAGATTTACTGTCAAGAATTTGGAACTACAAATTAAAACCAAGAAGGTCAAGGATCTTGAATTATTGTTTTAAGAAAAGAATATAATCAATGATAAATATTTAGAATAATTAATGTTTAAAGTTAAGAGATACTTAAGGTGGTTGTAAATGAGAAATATATTCTTAATATGAAGGTCCTTGAGCATGAGTTTAAATTGGAATATTTGAAGACAACTAAAGATATATAGCAAGACCTATTCTTATGACTATGTACATTATTTTTTTATAAATAATATACATTCATTTTATTATTGTTACTTTGTAAATAGTCATTAAAGAACAAATAGTATTTTAGATAAAATTGAATTAAGAAATTTATTTTGATGAATTAATGGATTTTTTTGAATTAAATAATATTTTCAAAAAAATATTATTATTATTAAATTACTTTTTATTAAATATAAATGATCGTATAAACTTTATGAATA
Source organism: Viscum album (assembly GCA_963277665.1). NCBI lineage: Eukaryota > Viridiplantae > Streptophyta > Magnoliopsida > Santalales > Viscaceae > Viscum > Viscum album. Next base: position 1,309,546,083 of record OY728126.1, on the reverse strand, counting down.
CAATTGTAATTTTTATTAAGGTTTGAAAGTTGTTTTTGTCAAAACCCATAAATTTTCGATAAATGTCATTTTTTAATATAAAAGTTAAAATTCACATATTTTGAACATTATAAAGATAAAATGAATATTATTTTTTTAATCAGGATGTCAAAATTATCCAATGGTGATTTTTTCATAATTTTCTGAGACAGTTGAATTTTTGGGTTAAAATTAAAAACTATTTAAATATATAATGTGTTTTATGACATCATAATGACCCAATAGTGATGTAATAAAATACTATAAATATTACTTTGGGACAATATATGTTTTACCATTAAAATATTGTTATTTTAGTTTTTTTTTGATTTATTTAACTGTTCTTTAATGGACCCTTCACGACTAATAAAACATTTTACCTTTTTCAATTGATTTTCTTGAGAGTGTGACTCACCTCCACATAAGCACACCATATTATTTTAAAAATTTAGGCCATTTTTATTATAAAATATTTTTTCCAATCCCCTTTGGCAAAAACCATCTGTAAAAACGATGGGTTGTTTTGTGCTTTGGATTAATTTAATGTGTGGTGACCCAAACCTAAACAATAAAGAATTCCCTCTCCTTTCCTATATAAACCAATCCAGGGTCCCACTTCCTCTTCACTAAAAGCCTTTTTATTTCGTCCAAAATCTTACCTCATATCTATATAATCCTACCATGGCACTCGAAGCTCTCAATAATCCTCTCTCAAGACCCTCCCAAGCCTTTGGGTTCACACATTCAAGTAAGGGATTCCTTCCTTTCTTATTCTTATATAAGTTTATTTTTGTTCTAATACCCTTTTAATTTAAATCAATAATGTTGGGGTATAATTTTTCACCTCCATTATATTCCCATATTTATTTTTTTACTTGATGAGAGACCCCTTTCTCTCTCATTAATGCCTCATATGTACACCTGTTACTATGTCGAAAAGTCGTAAGGAATTTCTCTCTTCTCATTTAGAATCAAGAAATTATTTCCTATTATGAATCTAAATTCCATTACATTTGTTTGGACATATATATATATGACCCTATTACTATAAATTTCATGTAAATATTATGAATCACCTCATTCTCTCTCTTTAACCATTTTTATGAATTTTTATGTCACGCCAATATGCTGCCGAAATTGTATCACGATTTTCCTATCCCAAGTCATTGTGTAGTGAATACAATTTCCATTTATCTATCAAGGGTATTAAACATTTTGTAAATTTACTTATTGTTTATAGTGTTTCATGTATTTATTCCACATTAATTTATCTTGGAATAAATTATGATATTGAATGATTCTATGTTGTATGATCCACGTGGTGCACTTATGCATGAAATGAAATGTTTATGAATGGTTCCCCCTGATAGCGCTCCAATGCATTATGTAAAGATTAGTATCAGGATAAGTCAAGTATAATTAGGGTTTACTCATTCTAATTAAAGTGAAATTATGGTTTACTCATTCTAATTCAAGTTCAATGAGGGTTTACTCATGCTTCATGTGAAATAATCCTTAGCTCATGCTAATACCATGTTAAGTGTTGTTGCCACATTTCCATTTTATGATAATTATGATATATCATGCCTTTATGTTCATGCTTATTTTATGCTGCATTGATATTTCTATTGCTTAACATTTATTGTATTCTTCATGTTATTTATTTTTAACTCTCTTACTAGGCATTATATCTCACCCTTTTCTTATGTGTGTCCTCAGGTTATCTGACGTAATGATAAGTACGAGGGAATATAGTGGTCATGTAAAAAAAGTTTTCAATAAAGATATTGTGTTTGACATTTTAAGTTATTATGTAATTTTAATAATCTCCAAATACACTAGACCTCTCTATCTTCTATGTTGTATCAAGTGAAGAGTTTATGTAATAAATCTTGTTTAATTGTGTAATAAAAAGAGAGGTTGTTATAGATGGTATCAGAGGATATGTTTAGTTATTTTTGAAATTAGGATTAGAAAACCCTAGTGAAAGAATTAGGTATAAGAATAAGTATAATAAAAACACCCCTAAGTTTTTTTGAATATTAATTAAGTGGTGTATCCTTCTTTGTCCAATGTTTTTTATTTACATTCTTTTAGAAAAGTATTCAAACCCCCTATTGGTATTTTATTTTTCTTAGTTAAAACATGGAAGGAAAAAGGTCACGTAAAACTCATCTCTCTCTCCTTGAAGAACTAATTATAACAATTATCTATAATTCATGCATAGAAGACCTTAAAACTTTTTCAAATATCCAAGTAAGATGAAATCGACTTTATGCGGCATCCAATACCTCTAGAATTTCTCCATTCTTTCAAGGAGTGAGTACCGTCTATTGGATAATCTTGTGCTCTCAACTTTATTATCATTCCAAGAGCTGGAATTACCATTATAGCCTTTTCAAATTATTCACTTTAATTCAAAATTATGACTCACTAAATGATTTTCAAGATGCTGCAGAAGAGGGAGATCTCCAAGAAACATATATGTATCAAATTATATATTTCTTTCTTTTGGGATAAAAAACTGATTTACCAAAACTCTATTTTAAAATATTTGAAGATGAATAAGTAAAAAAATCTATAAAAAACATGTTCAAGATGCTATCTCAAAATTAAATATGGTAAATAACTTTTTTATGACACATCGACACTTCAATCGATATAATCCAAGATGGATGAGGAGTTTTGGGCAAAGGAAGTAGATGATTTTAAAAAAACCTATGGTGCCATTGTGACACATGGACACTTTCTACCAAAAGGAAATGCTAATAAGAAAGAATGAAGACCTCATTTAATAGATGAATGAGAGCTACCTTCACCTATATTTTTCTAAGTTTGTAAAAGTAAATTTTGAGGGCGAATTTTCTTATAGGGGGTGATTGTAACGACCAAAACATTTGTTAATGGAAATTCCTCTTAACCTAATTAAGTTTATAATTATGTAAAATGGTTATATTAAATATGATCTTTTTAGTTTTATGTTTTTGGATTTTAAAATTTAGCTATGAATTGTCATTGTTTCTAATATATCTGTTGAATAGTGATCACATGATTAGTAAAAATACAGGGTTTTAAAAAATCCAATTTACTCATAAAAAGGAAGCGATGGCCTCATCATGTAGAATTGTGTCGTACGAGGCCCATTTTTCAGTGCTCAGAAAGGAGGTGGTGTCTTTAGGATTCACTCTTGACCAATCCCAAGTCGATCTTGAATATTTTAAGCTTGATTGGAACCGCCTATGAGAGAAGTGGAAGTTGATAGAGATTACCACTCGAACAATGCTATCTGAGCCACCCCAAGAGTTTATCAACATTGTGCATCTTATACTAAGGTCTTATGAAGTTTTTTTAAGAGGTTATGTAAGAATACCCAATAATTATGACTATGTACATTATTTTTCTATAAATAATTTACATTCATTTTATTATTATTACTTTGTAAATATTCTTTAAAGCACAAATAGTATTTTAGTTAATATTAAATTAAGAAATCTATTCTGATGAATTAATAGATTTTTTAATTAAATAATATTATAATATATTATTATTATTATTATTAAATTGATTTTTATTAAATATGATTGATCATATAACCTTTATGAATACAATTGTAATTTTTATTAAGGATTGAATATTTGTTTATCAAAACAATGCATTTTTGATAAATTTAGGTTTTTATTTTAAAAGTGAAAATTCAAATATTTAAAAAATTATTTAGATAAAATCTATATTTTTTTTGGAATCACAATGTCGAAATTATCCAATGGTGAATTTTTCATAATTTTCTGAGATAGTCGAATTTTTGGGTAAAAATTAAAAACTGTTTAAAGATATAATGTGTTTTATGCCATCATAATGACCCAATAGTGGAGTAATAAAATACTATAAAAAATATTTTCGGCCAATATATGTTTTACCATTAAAATTATTTGATTTTTGTTTTTTTTTATTTATTTTACAACGCTTTAGTGGACCCTTCAAGACTTACAAAACTATTTACCATTTTAAATTGATTTTTTTGAGAGTGTGACTCACCTCAACATATGAAACCCTATTATTTTAAGAAGTTAGGACATTGTACTTATACAATATTGTTTTCCACTCCCATTTAGAAAAAACTATGGGAAAAAACCATGGTTTTGTTTGTTGGTTGGATTAGTTAAATGTGTGGTGACCCAAACCTAAACAATAAAAAATTCCCACCCCTTTCCTATATAAACCCACCCAAGATATCACTTCCTCTTCACTAAAAGCCTTTAGAGTTCGTAAAAACTCTACCCTTATATATTTATAATCCTCAAAAGGTTCCCCAAGCTCTCAATAAGCCTCTCTCAAGCCCCTCCTAAGCCTTTGAGATCACACTTCCAAGTAAGGGATTCCCTCCTTTCTTATTTTTATCTAAGTTTCTTTATGTTTTAATACCCTTTAATTTCAATTAAAAATGTTGGGGTATGATTTTAAACCTCTTATATATTCCACTTATTTTTTTTGAAATTATGATATTCCTATTTATCTCTCATTAATGCCTCATATATACATCTGTTACTATGCCGAAATCAATATGGAATTTCTCTCTCCACATTCACAATCAAGAAATTATTTTGTATTATGAATCTAAATTCAATTAAATTTTTTGGTAAATGTATCTATATGACCCCATTAATTTCCTTTCCATGTACATATTATGAGATATCATTTTTTCTCTCATCAACCATTTTTATGGATTTTCATGTTATGTCGTTATGCTGCGAGAATTATATCTTGATTTTCCTTGCCAAAGTAATTCTATAGTGAATACCACGACCATTTCTTTATCAAGGGTATTCACCTTTATACACATTTACTTATTTTTTTATATATTTTTAGGTATTTATTACACATTCCATTATCATATAATAAATTATGTTGTTGAATGATTCCACATTTTATGATCCATGTGGCACACTTATGCGTGAAATGAAATGTTTTTGTAGGGTGTGCCCTGATAGCGCTCTAATGCAATGAGTAAAGATTAGTATCCTGATACGTCAAGTGAAATGAGTTTTTACTCATTATAAATCAAGTTAAATATTGGTTTACTCATGATAATTAAATTTTAATAAGGGTTTACTCATGTTCCATGTGCAATGAGCCTTGGCTCATTCTAATACTATGTTAAGTGTTGTTGCCACATTTCTATTTTATGATAATAATACTATATCATGTTTTTATGTTCATGTTACTTTTATGATCCATTTATATTTCTATTTCCTAACATGTATTTTATTCTTCATTTTATGCCTTGTTTACTCCCTTACAAGGCTTTATATATCACCCTTTTCTTATGCATGTCCTTAGGTTATCCCATGCAATGCTTAGTAAGAGAGAATGTAGTGGTCATGTAAAGAATGATTTCAATAAAGATGCAGTGTTTAACATTTTAAGTCATTATTTAATGTTTCTGATCCCCAAAGACACTATACCCCTCGATCTTCCATGTTGTATCATGTCAAGAGTTTATATAATAAATCATGTTTAAGTTTCTAATAAAAAACAGGTTTGTTATATGGATCTAGTTAAATAAGTCAAGAAACTAATTTTTATAAACATATGAGTTATATAATAGATCTATAGATGTATCATCTAAATAAAATAGTATGATAAAATACAGTTTCATGGTAGTTCATTTCCAGGTTCATTTCAGAATATCAAAAAAAAATAAGTCAATCATTTGGGGTGATGACAAAAGTATGAATTCTATTTGATGATATATTGAGAAAACGGGAATATATTACACAAAATAGTTTTAATGAAGGTTTTCGATATTGACTAAATTATATATTAGAATCTTTACATGCTACTATACGGTGATCATGGACTTTAGGTAAGTTCATATAATGACATTAAGAAATATGTTGAGAGGTTCATAGACTATGAATATCCAAAATATTAAATATTATATGGAATTAAATCTTGAGAATAAATATTATTCTCATATAACATAATAATAATTATAAAATCATTTTTTATTACATAAACCAATCATGTGATATTTTAATTTATAATATATTAGTTGAATTTTTCCTCTTATTTATTATTCCCAATGTAAGAAATAAATATTTATTTGGTCACCAATTTAGTCAATAGAGTAATATTTATATTTATTAAGTTACATGAATATTGAAATAAATATATATCTACGATTTCAGAGAATATAATATTTATTTTTCTATGTAATGAATAATATTAATTTTATAAAATATTTTATTATCCATGGTTTGATAAATGACTTTGATGATTGATGGGTTGAGTTAATGGATCGATGAAAATTATATATTTTATTTAATATCATTTAAATAATTATTTATTTATTTATTTATTTTTTAAATGATATTTAAATAATTTTATATCAGGTAATGTAACAATATTATTCTTAGTATTATTTGGCATAGGGATTAATACAAAAAAAATTGACAAATTTATTTTGTTAATTTTTATTTATTTAACCCTGAATATAAAATCTATTTTCTATCATTTCAGAGGATGGGATTTATTTTTCATAAAAAATTAACTCTTATTAAATTCTAACATTCCCTATGTATAATAATATCCAACCTCCCTCTCAATACCATAGAGATAATAAGAGAATAATTTATTTTTATCAATAGTGAATGATGTGAAGCCCAATATTTTCCCTTTTTAAAACTCAAAATACCTAGAACATTGTTTATAGATTCATGGAGCACATTTAGATATAACTATAGGAGGAATCATTAGGATTATCAATGGAAATAACAAAAAAAGAGTTTCATCATAAATTTAATTGAAATTAATTCTCGTTATTAGGGAATTTTAGGTTTAAATTAAATATAAATTAAATTGGAAATATCATATATGGGATATTTTATTATTTTCTTCATCATGTTCTTGGAATTTATCCACTAAAACCAATTAAACTCAAAAATTAGGTATTCATCCACCACTTTTGTTATTCCTCAGAACCTCCAATGCAACCCTTCATTATAAATGGGGAATTTTTATGTCGTAGGATTCAACATATGTCATATAGTATAGTTGGGTTTCTGGTTGAGGGTGGTTGAGATCCTACATTAATCACATCTTGTGACATAGCATGTCATGAGAAAAGAAATTCCCATGAACACATTCATTAATATAAATCATGTAATGATTTTATAAATCTTGTAGTTGAATTGAAGGCTTATTTGTATAATTTCATTGAAATTATTCTCTAGACTTCCATGATAGACAATTATCTAAAATGATTCCACTCCATAATTTTTACAACATTTTAATGGTATGGTTCCATATTCGATGGTATATTATTCTTCCTTTGAGGTACTCATATTAAATAGTTAATTTGTGATTATTATTCTTACATAGTATCTTAGATTTATAGGTTATTTATATGTACTGAATCTTCCCAACAATTTATTCATAAATGGTGAACCATCCATGGGGGTTATTCTAATGTAGGGATTCCCCACCAAAATTAATATCATGAAACACTTTGGAAAAAAATTTCATTGATGAAAAGTGAAAAGATATATTACATGAACAAACATGCGTGAAAAAATATTTTAACATTCATTGCCCGATCCCAATAAGATACCACCATAATAGGTCATTTGACTAACATGTGATGATTAATATCAACTATGAAATCTAATCATTGGGACTGGTAGTGATAGACAATTTAAGAAAATTAAAAAATAATAAATTACATTAAAATTCAATATTAAACCCATTTTTTAGTCAAATATAGAATAAATTAAATTCCATAAATTTTTAATATTATTTAAAATTTAGAAAAAAAAAGTAAAAAATTATAATTAAATACAAATGAAGATAAAAAAATATATGTTCCAAGGTCAATAAGAATAATTAAAATCCATAAAAACCATGGATCAATAGAGGAAAAGGGGAGAGGATGAGATGTGGGGATTTTTCATGAACCAACATATGATACCCTCTAAACCAAGGACCTAATCCAATCCATGGAAAGTCCTTGAGGGTTTCCCCCGTACTAGATAGTTCCTACATTTAAAAAACACATCTTGGTAATGATTTTCCCATTAAATCCATCAATAAGGTCCCAATTAAATAAATGGATAGGATTATCTATTATGTGGTGAGCAATTCCCTCAAATAAATTGAACAAAAAACATATCATAAACAAACATTATCATAATTTAAATCTCAAAGAAATAATATCAACCATTTATGAAAATATAGTACATCATCTAGAAACATGACTAAAAATAGGTGGCAAGATACATATACAAAATAAATGGCATGGGAAATAAAAGATCAAATAGAATAGTTACTCTATAAAACCAATTAAAAAATGAATATATAATAGCTACCAATATCCATGTTATAGTAGGGATCACATCAACAATGTCTGTAACACCCTAAGATTTTATGAGAAATATATATATATATATATATATATATATATTATGTATTATGTTATACACAACATCAAATGAATCTTTTTCTACACACAACACTGGCTTGGCTTGCGTTACACGCAATCGCGGCCTTCCTTTATAGCGTGTGTAGTACGCAATATCGGGTTTCACTAAACAACGATATATTGTTATAATATTATTATGGACAAGCCGTTATAAATATTATTAACTGCGTTTTGAATTTTATAACATTATTATTCATCTTACACATTTTTTAAAACATGGTCTGTGAACAAAATAAATTTTTCTCGTAAAATAATTATTTTTCAAAAAAATGAAGTTTTGCCACCTTTTGATGGTGCACCAAATTTAAATCTAGTTTTTGACAGGTTTATAAGTTCAATTTGAAAAAATAAAATTATTCTTTGGAATAAGGATATAAAAATTAACTTTGCATAATTTTTTCATATTGTTCTGATAACTTTCATATTTTAATGAATAGTAAAAACAACCTATATTTTAATTAAAAACAACTTTCTTCATTACAATAATTTATATGGTTAAATTTTAATATTGAATGGTTTAAAAGTATAAATAGAATTTATTTTTACCATTTAATATAATTTATGTCATTACCATTAATTTTACATTGAATTCATAGGTAAAAACATTTCAATCTTTGGCAATGTTTTAACTTTTAAAACATGTATTCTTAACAATGGGATTAATTTTAAATTAATTACTGCAACTTCTATGTCTTGAATTTTGAAAAATGGATTCCATATTTTAATTCATTGGGTATAAATTATTTTAATATATTACTTTTATTTTTCTGATATTATGAATAGTAACTACGGTAATTTGTATTTACTACAGTTAAAGGTAAATCGGGTAATTAAGGGTAAAATTAAGATTATAAAATTACCCTAACACCTTAAAAAATTATATTGGATGACTAAAAGTATACCCATATCACCTAATAGTCTAAATATATTAATTTTATTGACTTTTGACCATGAAAATAATTTTATTATTATTAAAACCAAAGAAAGTGACAACACGTCACTCTCTTAGATCTTATAAGTATAATAATTTTAATTTAGTGATGAACTTCATGAAACATTGAACATGAATAGTCTCTAGAAATTTAATAAAATTATCTACATTATTTGAATTTACTTATAATTTTTAGGGATTAAATAATTATCATTAAAGGTGACACAATAGTGATGTTGACATTATTTTATTGATTAAAATATCAAATAAATGGTTTTAAAAATATTGAAATAAATATTATATGAACTATTTAATGTCCTCCACTAATTTTTTAGCCAAATATGAAATTTTTTGAATCTATTAAAGCTTTTAGTTAAAACATATATTTTGTGAGTATTTAATTTAAATTCAAATAATAGAATAGTTTCAAAATTGACAGTATTGTTATTTTATAAAAATAACAAAATATAAAATTGTTTAAAAATAAAAACAATATTTAAAAATTATAAATTAAAATTTATATGGTCTAAAATGTCATAACTTATCAAATTATATACAATTAACAAAACATAATTAATTATTTATAATTATTTATAATTTAGAATCTTATTACCACAAATAAAATTAAATAGATTAAATATGGATAAATCAAGTTGATAATGCTTAAAATAAATTCCCAACATGTCTAAATTTTATTGGTTGATTATATTACAACCCTATCACATCTTATCTTAGTATTTTATTCATTTTGGAAGTTTTTATGTGGGGTTTGAATTTATTATAAATTAATATTTTTGAGGTTTCCAAAGGTGCCCCTCTCCTCCCTTATAAAAGGGCGCCTCTTCTCTCTCCTCTTTACACAACTTTGAGCCTTCAAGCTCAGCCAACCCCTGCCCATTACTATTATAAACTTTCCTATTAATATTCTGGAGGTTATGGTCTTCTCAAAAGACCAACTCTAGTCCCTTAGGATAAAGTTTAACGGAGGCACGTCAAGGAAGAGGTAATCACTTCTATCGATTCTTTCAAGTTTCTTCCTTATTCTACTTCCTCATATTTAGTTGTTTCATTATAAAGTAATAACATCGGTATCACTCATATACTGATATGTTATTATAAATATGAAACCACCCTATTTCATCTTCTATCCATCCTATGGAAAACAAAATCACCGTGCGTGCGTACGTACGGAATACCGTCTCCACGCCATGGTGTAATCTGTTTTCCACCACCTTACTTGGATGGGTATAATGGTGTAAATAAATTACTATATATGATTATTGTAATGTTATTTTGATTCTAAAATATTATACATACACTTCAATACAATTCCACTATCATGAGAATGATATCATCGCTCATGCGTAAGTACGGCCTACTATCTCCACGATGTGATGCGACTCGTTTGACATGATCTTCATTGAATAACGATTATATAAATGAATTGAATAAAAAAATATGATATATATTATACTAAAAACATTCTTTAAATGATATAGTTATAACCTAAAAATAATAATAAGATTTTATTCGACAAAACAGGCATAAGAACAAAAAGCAGTGAACACCCGAATAACGAGTAACAATGAAATCTTATAAATAAGAATATAAGAATATGACAATATATGATATCATAACAATGAATATTGTAACAGCCTGAGATTTTATGAGAAATATTATTTTTAATTACTTTTATGTCTTGTGTTGTACACTACACCAAGATTAGCTTGTACTATACGCAACACCGTATTAGCTTGCAGTATACGCAACACTATTCTTGGCTAGTGTTACACACTATTTGAAGTTCGTTTTGTGGAAATTATTCTACGCCACATTAAGTATAGGTTTTTTTTAATGTATAAATGAAATAAGTTTTGATTATGTTATACGCAACACCAAACAGAGATTTCACTACACGCAGCCCTGACTTGGATTGCATTACACGCAATCGAGACCTTTTTCGATAGCGTGTGTAGTACGTAATACCAAGTTTCACTAAACGAGATATTATTATAATATAATTATGAACTAGCCATTATAAATAGTAATACCCACATTTTGAAATTTTATCTTTCACAATGGACTTCATTTTTGGATTCGGAATATCGAAATTAGCTTAGGGTAAAATTTTGGTATTTTTCTGAAAACATTCAATTTTAAATGAATAGTTAAAACACTGGGTTACTATTAAAAAACTGACTTTTTATTTAAATAATTATTTATTTTATTTAAATTTATTTTAGGTAAAAATTGATACATAATACCAATATAAGTTCAATGTAATTCATTGGATTCATTTTATAATAATTTTAGATATATAAAAATTTTATTGAACTTTTCACCGTCTTTTACCCACCTCCTAGGAGAATTTTCAAATTTACAAAAAAAATAATTTTACCGCTTCTGTGAGTAGAATTTCAAAAATCCAAGAGACACAGTTGATGTCATTAAGTAAAATTTGGTTCACTGAGATGAAAATAATTTTTGTTGAATAGTAACTTTTTACTTTTATTTACCACGGTTAAAAGTAAATAGGGTAATTAAGGGTAAAAATGATATTATTATTACCATAACACATGTCCTAATTCTATTGGATAAGTTTAATGCGACCAAAAACAACCTTAGGAATAAAATATGACCATTTAGGCCCACTTGGATTAGATTAGGACATTTATTATTAATTTATTTAAAGAAGGGTTAAAATAGATAAAATCAAAGTTTAATAACTAAATCATTTTTAATATAGGGTTATACATAATATAAATTCTACTATAAATATTCATTAGAAATATAAAATGATTTCCTAAATAATGGTATTTTATTTTTAATTTTTAGACTTTAAATAATTTAATTTATTTATGACATAATGATGATGCAGTAATTATATTATTAATGAAATATTGACATAATTGATGTTATAAATACCCATATAAATGTAATTTGAGACTTTTTATGAATTACAATAATTTTATATATTAATATGACATGTTAGTATTGATTTAATTAACTTTTTTTGAACTAATATTTCTGTTATGATTTTCACAAAAAATAATTACCAAATAGTGTCAAAATTGACATAAAATAGTTTTTAAAAAAAATATTATATTATTAATTTTTATATTATTCCAAAAAATCTAATGTTCAGAAAAATGACTTATATAGGGTTATATATATTAATAATAAACAACTTGGGGTTCGTTTGTCTTGTTACAGTATGTTTATTAACCTTATAGTGCAAGAAAACAAGAAGACACAGTAAAAGTTAAATTATCTAACTTAAATTTAAATCTAAATGATAAGTTTAAAATAGAACCCTAAACTTGTCTAAAATCTATTTGATGAGATTATTTCGACCCCTACCCTCCTTATCTTCGAAATAAATCAATTTGGAGCTATTAAAAATCGAATATGACTTTATAATAATATAATATTTTTAGTTTTTCTTAAGGTGCCCCTCTCCTCCCTTATAAAAGGGAACCTCCTCCCTCTCTTCCTCACACCACTTTGAGCATTCAATCTCGTCCAACCCCTGAAAAATTATCTTCTCCACTTCTCTAGAAACACCCTAGAGGTCCTGGTTTTCTTCAAATACCAATTTTAGTTCCCTAAGAGGAGGTCTCAAAGAGGTGCTTTAAAGAAGAGGTAATGTCCGTTACCGATTCTTTCAACTTTATTTCCTCTTCCACTTCTTCTTCTTTAGTTGTTTCATTATGCAGTAATAACATAAGTATCACTCATATACTGATATATTATTATAAGTATTAAACAACTCTATTTCACCATCTATACATCCTACAGAAAACGAAATCACCGCGCGTGCGTACTTACGGAATACCGTCTCCACGCCGTGGTGTAATCTGTTATTCCAACACCACCTTACTTGTATGGGTATAATGGTGTAAATAATAACTATACATAGTTATTATAACATCATACTGATTCTGATATATTGTATCATCCACTACAATTCAATTCAATAATTATGGGAACGATATCGTCGCTCGTGCGTACGTACGGACTACTGTCTCCACGACGTGATGAGATTCATTCTCAATGATTAACCATTCATGAATGATTATAAAGTATATATAATAATTAATCATGAAATATATGACATAATAATGATACTGGATTTATGTATATATATATGTATGTCATCTATTTAGTTTCATTCAATTCAATAAGGAAACGAAAACAACGTTCATGCGTACGTATGGTCTACCGTCTCCATGAACGGTGTATTTCATTCCTTTTATCGATCTATAATATATATGTATATGATGAATATATATTATATATAAATCATGTTTTACATTATGGAATTATGTAAATCAGGATATAATTAATAATATCAAGAACGACAAGTCGAATCACATATGATAAATAAAATGATTTTACCCAAAATGCAGCTTTTACATGGAATTTACAAAAGTACGGGTAATATAAAGTCATAAGTGAATAATATATGATATAATAACAATTAATATGATTTTTTAATAATTAAATGACATTATTTAAATAATTATACAGGAGTTTCGGATCCATACGAATCATATCGGACCTAAGGTAAGGGATAACTTTTCTAATCTCGTTTTTATCCGATATTGTTTATTCATAAGTATTTGCTGGGGTTATTGTTATCATCCATGTCCTTGTTTTATAAAAAAAATTTCATGTATTTTTAATTTCCTTTTTACCCATTTTTTACTTTTACTACATGGTATGTATGAAATCTTTCTTTTACGAGGTACTTTTTTACTTTTTCGGAAAAACTATGAGAAGAATGTTTTTTTAACTTATACGGCACGAACGGATTTTTACGGTTTTATAAAGCCTTATTTTCTTTAAGCTTCCTCAAAAATATTTAAAAACTATTTTAAACAAAATCCCTTTTATTTTAAAATTTCTCGACATTTTGTGAAAAGAAATTGATTTGGAGAAGAAAGGATATTTTCTTCAAGAATTCATTTCAAGTGTTTTATCAAAACCATTTTCCATCTAAGATGACATTATTTCACATGTGTATGTTTCAATTATAAAGTCTCTATGATTTACATGGACTCACTTTTCTTATTATGAAATGATATTCATTTATTTTATATGGATTATGTGATGATGGGATGATGTTTAAGAAACCCATTTTATTCGTTGGGTTTTTATGAATGATGTATGTTTATTTTGTGGCACAAGTAAGAATGATTTCATTATGAGATGGGTGGGACCTATATCTCCCTAAAATGCATTGGGTAAAGATTTATATCTCATGATATAGACATGGCTGGAATGTCAAGTTAAACTGGTTCAGTAATACAGGACTGGAACGAGGAGTGAACTCGATTCAGAAAGGGAGGTTGTCCACTAAGATGGTCTTTGCAGCAATGTCTTGACTACTATGTAAATCATAATATGTGCTAAATGGTTTCCACAATTACATATTTTATTCCTATTATATTTTATCATGTTTATGTTCCATTATGATATATGCCTTACGTACATCCACGATTTATGTCTTTGCTGAAGATTTTGAAGTTTAAATTTCATGTTCAAGTTTTTGCTTTCAATTTTTTATGGATTTTTTTATGTTCTCTATGTTTTCCCTTACTGAGAATTTGAGCTCACCCTTTTTATGTTTTGGTTTCCCCAGGAAATAAATAAAGGTTTTAGTTAAGGAAACTAAAATGAGAAGATCGTTATGGGAGTTGTTGAAGATATTTCAATAGGATTAAAAGATTATATTCTGAGTTTCCAAAGACACTAAACAGTTACAATCCTTGTGTGTCTATTTTTGTTATGTATTAAGTATTCTGAAAATGTAATGTAATGTCCATGTATTTCAGGTTTCGGGTCTCTAAAAATATTACTCTTTACTAAGTCAATGACATTATTTAAATCATTATAAACGAGGTTCATATACGTACGAAGCATATCGGACCTAAGGTAAGGGAAAATCTCAAAATCTCAATTTTTATCCAAGATTGTTTATACTTTGGTATTTATTGGGGAATATTTATCATCCACATCCATGTTTACTCAATATGTAATAATATTTCTATCCTCTTATAATTGTTTAAATCCAATTTTACCTATTGTTGAATTTTTAGTCAAAGATATGAAAGGAATATTTTGTCGTTTTCAGTATGAGATACTTTTTGACTTTTCTGGCCAATTTACAAGAAGAATGTTTTTTTAACTTATACGGCATGAATGGATTTTTATGATTTCATAGAAAATTATTTCCATGAAGTTTCCTTTAAAAAATTTCAAGTTTTATTTTTAATTAACTTTTTTTAGTTTAGAATTGAATGACTTATTAAGAAAGGAAAAATGTTTTTGAAGTAGAAATGATATTTTCCTCAAGAATGGAGTTCAACTGTTTTATCAAAATTCTTTTCCATATAAGATAATATATGGTTTTGTTTCTATACCTATTTTTAAATTTATTTGATTATGTTATGATGGAATTATTTTTATTATGTCCTTTTATCTTATATGGATTATGTTATGACGGCATGATGTTTAAGAATCCCATTTTTTATTACCTGGGATATGCTATGATATATGATTTATGATATTGTGTCACATATATGAATGGAATCATAATGATATGGGAGGGACCTATATCTTCCTCCAATGCATTGGGTAAAGATTTATATCTCCTGAGATATACATGGATAGAACGGAATGTTAATCTAGTTTAGTGTTACATGACTGGAACGAGGAGAAAACTCAGTTCAGAAATGGACTTTGTCCACTATGATAGTCTTGGCAATGAGTCTTGACTAAAAAGAAATGATTTTCTATGATTATGTGTGTATGACACAATGTTTCATGTTTTATGTTATGATTATTGTGATTACATTTTGCTACTATGATTTATCCCATGTTATGATATTATGATCTCTTTTATAGGTTAAGATTTTCGAAATGTTTTCTTCTTATGAATATGATATTTCATTTGTTTACCATTACTGATCATTTGAGCTCACCCTTTTGTATGTTTTCTTTTCCCCGGGTCAGGAAGAAGGGTATTAAGTAGGATATTCCAAAAGGGACTCTAGATATGATGAAATAAACAGGACACAATATAGATGCTTTGTGAACCAGTTGTTTTTGTTTTCCAGTTTCTAAGGACACTATAACTATACGGTCCTACCATGGTTTTGTAATATGTTGTAATAAGTATGCTTCAATTTTGAAGTAATAACAATGTATGTAAATTATGGGTCGTTATAGTTGGTATCAGAGGAAAGGTATAGTCAACCTTTGGAAACTAGGATGTGAAAGCCTTAGTAAGATCCCTAAGGATATTTCTAAGCATAGAACATAATATTAGTGTTTTAGAAATGGCCTTGAATAACCTATGATAAGACCTTAAGTGTAAAATTTTATACCTGATTATGTGGTTTTCCTATTATGATTAGTGTTTCTCACACTATGCTTATTTGTTTTAGTCAATGGCCGGAACCCGAAGTAACCGTGTAAATGTTGAATACGACGGGCAATGACATGATTGTCCCCCTAAGCAACCAAACTTTATGGGAGCTAGAATGAAAAATGTTATATCTATGCTCACACAATTATCTCAAGCTATGAATCATGCATGAATTCCAAACGAGAAAAGTAAGGAGCAACATTCTGTTGAATCCTTTATGAGGCATCGTCCACCCTTATTCAATGGGTATACGGATCCATTAGTGGCTGAACAATGGATCAGTACCACTGAAAAGATATTTTCGGTTCTTCAATGTTCTGAACAAGATAAAGTTATGTTAGCAGTATATCATTTGGAAGGTGATGTTGATCAATGTTGGAATCTTATCAAGAATGAGAGGCAAAGAGACGAAATTTAGTCCATGGAATTGGATGAGTTCAAGAACATATTTTTCAATAAGTACTTCCCTTGTATTATTCGAACAAAGATGGAGAAGGAGTTTCTTGAACTAAAGAAAAAGGATGACAAATTTGTCAGTACCTACGAAGCAAATCTTACAAGACATTCAAGGTATTCTTCCAAAATTATTATCCAACCTGAGAGTAATATCAATCAATTATTTAGCGGCTTAAAACCAAGACATCTAAGGGAGTTAGCCATAAGGGACTTCAATAGCTACGAGGAAATTTTGCGATGTGCTCTCAAGGTTGAGATGGATATTGGAGTAATACATCAGTCATATGGGTTTGAGAAGAAGATGAAAATGGAATTCAAAGGGAAATATAAAGACCACACTGAAGAAAAGATAATTTTTCCCTTGTGCTCAATGTGTGGAAAGAAACGTGGAGGGAATTGTCTTAAAGGGACAAGTAAATGTTTTAAATGTGTAAAAGAAGGTCATTGGGCATTTGAATGCTGTAATGATGGGAAAAACATGTCTAGTGATGCGAACAAAGAAAAGGCTACACAAAATTCACCTCCTACACTTTAATGTTACAAGTTCAAGGAAATGGTGAATTATTCTAATCAATGCCTTAATCTAAGGGTTGTTTATGAAGATCGATGTCAATAAACTCTTAAGGCCAAAGACAAAGGAAAGTCACATGCAATTTCTATCGGAGATGTGGAGTACGATAATGAAGTGGTGAAAGGTACACTTACCATCCACTCTAAAGTAGAAAATGTTTTATTTGATTTTGGATCCACCCACTCTTTTATTTCTGAAGAATTTTCTAAGGTTATTGTCGTACTACCTCAACAATTAGCAGTTCAGTTAGCTGTGACAACTACTAATGGCACAACGGTTGCATCAAAAGTTTATTATTCTTCTCCAATAGATGTTTGTGGGAAAGTGCATCCTGAAAATCTTGTGATCCTTCCTATAGTGGAATTTGATTTGATTCATGGAATGGATTGTCTTTCCTTATATGGATCTCATATCGATTTCCAAATAAGGGAAGTCACATTTCATATTCCCGATCAATCTATTATCATCTATCGATGCAAGGATGAATATAACCTTCCAGTGGAAATTTCTTCCATCTTATGGGTCTTGATTCTAATAAATGAAGGTTATTGATCTCAAATGGTTGGAGAGAAACTCATGATTAATAATATGCCCATTGTACAGGAGTTTGATTATGTCTTTCCAGAGGAATTACCAGGTCTTCCACCAAATTGTGGAGTTCAGTTTTCAATAGAACTCGTACCGGGTGCTTTACCCATTTCAAAGACACCATATAGAATATCCCCAATTAAGTTACAGGAACTGAAGAAGAAACTCCAAGAGAATGTTGATAAGGGATTCATATGCCCTAGTGTGTCACCTTGGGGAGCACCTATTCTATTTGTTAATAAGAAATATGGATCAATGAGACTCTACATTGATTATCAAAAACTTAACAAGATCACTATCATGAACAAATATCATCTCCCGTGCATTGATGATTTATTTGACCAACTACACGGAGATCAATACTTTTCCAAGATTAATCTTCGTTCAGGGTATCATCAATTAAGGGTCAAAAAAGAGGATATACCAAAGACGGCTTTCCGTACAAGGTATGGACACTATGAATTTATAGTGATTCCATTTGGTCTTACTGATGCCCCTACTATCTTCATGGATCTAATGAATAGAGTATTTAGAGACTATCTTGATTAGTTTTTGGTAGTCTTTATAGACGATATTCTTGTCTATTAAAAGAGCAAGGAAGAACATGAAGATCGCTTTAGAATTGTATTGAAGACCCTGAGAAAGGATAATATTTATTCCAAATTTACCAAGTGTGAATTTTGGCTTCAAAAAGTTTCATTTCTGGGTCATATAATCTCAGAAGAGGGGATATCTGTGGATCCAGCAAAAATAGAGGTTGTTGAAAGATGGTCGAGACCAACAACAGTAACTGAGATTCAATGTTTTCTTGGTTTGGATGGATACTATCGACGTTTTGTGAAATATTTTTCACGATTATCTAATCCACTCACTAGGTTAACTCGAAAAGGAGTGAAGTTCGTATGGACAGAGGAGTGTGAAGAGAATTTCAAGGAGTTAAAAAGAAGTTTATCCAGTGCACCTGTGCTCACACTGCCTTGTAGTGGAGAAAGGATTTTGATCTATAGTGATGCATCCAAGAAGGGACTGGGGTGTGTTCTCATGCAAAATGATATGGTGATAGCTTATGCCTCACAATAGATGAAAAACCATGAGCAAAATTACCCAACTCATGATTTGGAGTTAGCTGCGGTAATCTTGGCATTAAAGATTTGGAGGCATTATCTTTATGGTGAAAGTTGTGATATTTATACTGATCATAAAATTTTAAAGTATATTTTCACACAAAAGGAGCTGAATATGCATCAAAGAAGAGGGTTGGAGCTGATTAAGGATTACGACTGCTCAATTCATTAGCATTTAGGGAAAGCAAACAAGGTGGAAGACGCATTATGTCGACAAGACCATGCTAGATTATCCATGATGAGGATCACAAAAGATCCAATATTTATGTATTTACAAAGGATGGATCTTGGAATTATAATGGAAGGGGAAAAATCTTATCTTTCTCAAATGAATGTTCAACCATCTATACATGTGAAGATTAAAGAGGCACAAAAAGAAGATGTAGAGTTACAAAAGAATGTGAGAAATGTTCCTGAATTTCACATTTATTGTGATGAAATAATAAGGTTCAGGAATCAGGTTTGTGTTCCCCCCACCCCAGAATTGAAGAAGGAAATATTGGATGAAGCTCAAAGTTATTCATTCTCTATTCACCCTGGAAGCACAAAGATGTATAGGGACCTGAAGGAGTACATCTGGTGGGACGGCATGAAAAGAGATGTTGCTGAATATATCCCTTGATGCTTGGTTTTTCAGCAAGTTAAAGCTAAGATACAGAAGTCTAATGGGATGTTATAACCAATACCCATACCAGGATAGAAATGGTAAAACATCACTGTGGAATTTGTCATGACCCGTCCTCAGGACCCATGTCGTGACCACCCCAAACCCGTCTTCCATAGGCCAGGGGCTAGAGACTAGCACCAAAGGTGTAAATCCCGATTAAAGGGAAGGCATTGCCTTTATATAAGAAAACAAACACCACAGAGTACACAAGCTGAAGTAAACACTAAGTAAATTGATTAAAAAAGTAAGTGATGGAAAGTAAATGGGCCAGAATACAAACCCAACTGAAAGTGCAGTACAACTGAGAAAAGTAATGTACAACAGTTGAAAAGTAAAGTAGCCACCACTGAAACGTTCTCCGGAAACCCCACCTGAAGGGTGGGTACATATGGTCTCCTCAGCTCCTCAAATCCGTTCGTCCAAACCATGTACGTCCCGCCTGATATTCCATCTCTGGATACCATTCCGCTCCTCAATCCTCTACCACAATCAGTGTTGTCCGTCGTGTGTAACCAACACAACGTAGTGCGGGCATAGCCCGTGTAGGGGTGAGTATACGATACTCAGTAGGGACCCCGAGACCCCCGAAGGCCTCCAAGAATCCACAATGGATAAACCACAAAGGAAATATACCAATACGAGGAATCAACTAACACTACTTATGTATATGCCCATACATATAAATAAGTCATCAATTCAAGTTCGGCTCCAACTCCCGAGCCCAAGTTCAACCCAATCCACACAGGAAAGTACAACCCAATCCACTCAGGAAAGAACAACCCAAATACACACAGGAAAACAAGTCAATCATATCGAATAAAATGATTGAAAGTCGAGACTCAGCTCACATAGGTATACTTCTCACGAAGAGGGGTGGAGATGATTAGACGTAGCCTCTGAATCATCTCCTCTGGTGAACCCACATAGGATCCAAGCACAGAAGTTATCGATACCGAACCCACGTAGGATCCAAGTACAGTCGTCATTACTGCCGAACCTATGGAGGATCCAAGTACAGTCGTCCTCTTTTCCGAACCCACGTAGTATCCATGTACAGTTTTCCTCGCTGCCGAACCCACGTAGGATCAAAGTACAGTCACCATCATCATCACAGTCGTAGCCAGCTCTAGGATTCCCGCACACAGCACGCTCGATTCCAGGAGGGTCCGCTCCATGATCCAAGTTTCCAATACATAAACTATCACAAATTCCAAAGTTGATGTATCACAAAGTTCTGTCTCGTCGACAGGAACTCAATGCGACAAGTGGTGCATCAATCGGACGCCATGTCTGAGAGTTATTGGCTTTTTCGTCTCAGGGGACCGGTTGGTTTTTAAGTAAAACCAACCGGACTGTAATCCAGCTGTGTCCAAACCTCATGAAAAGTAAGGCAAAATAACTGTCTCACTAAGAGAAAATCAACGTGATCAACAGCACGTCATTCGGACGTCCGATCGTTAAGTTATAAGAGTTTCTGCTCCAAGGGCCCGGTTGGTTTTGGGTTCGAACCAAACCATTCATACCCAAACTTTACTGAAATCTTGAGTGTAATATACTGAAACGACCGTCTCTATTCAGGGATTCCAATGCAATTGACAATATATCGATCGGAGGTCAGTAGCCCAAGATATGGATGTTTGAACGAATCTGCCCGAGAATAGGGGGTTTGGGCCCTATCCGACCCGGCCTGATACCCCCTAGGTTGGCCCGAACGGGGTCAACCTGACCCGGGTATGGGTTCGGCCCATTTGGTCATGGCCCGGCCCGGCTGGCGTGGCCTACGGCCCGGCTCAGAGGCCTTCCACAGCTCGGCTCGTGGTCGAGGGGGGTGCGAAGGGGGGTGCCCCCTGTTTCCGAATCGGTCGGCCATTAAGGTCGGCCTCTTGTAACCGCGGGACCCAACGGGGGTCCCGCCTCTAGGTGGCGTCGGCGGCCAGCTCAGTCGGCCACCCCTTTGAAGACTGTCATGGCTCCTGTCCGACCGGTGCGGCGCAACGGCACCGTGCCCCTCCGCCGCGGCCCGCCCCGGCCGCGGCCCCTTGAGTCTCTGGCGCGACGCGATGGCGCCACGCCCCTCCGCCACTGCCCGCTCCTGGTTGAGGCCTCCTTCAATATCACTGGAGGAGCACGACGGCACCACTCACCATCCCCACGGCCCGCTTCGGCCATGTCCCTTTTCGCTTCCGTGCTTTGAAATGACACCGCGCCGCCTTCACCGCAAAGTTCAACGAGGATCAACAAACAAAAAGGGGAGGAGGATCGATCGTGTTTGTGCGGCCCGATCTCCTCCCATTATGTTGATAACAATCAGCCAAATTTATTAACTAATAATGATAAATTAATTTTGAATGTAAATAACCACTACCTCGCAAAGTAATTCGCAGTTATCAAGCACCCCAAAATATGGCGATGTTTCCGTCGTCAACGGTGTGCACCCGAGGAAATGTCGCCTTCTCTTTTATAACGGAGAGAAGAAGATGATTGTGCATAGTTGGAGAACTCCCATTTCGGTGTCTCTTCCCTTGTTGCAGAGGAGAAAGGGGATTGAGAATCTGGAATCGTTGAGTCGTTCTTCGTTGAAGAGATGATGTTCTTCGCAGGAGGATGAAATTCTTCAAAAGAAACAGAGCTCTCCCTTCCCCAATTTCCCACACAAAGAAACTCATCCAAAAAATAAAATAAGCTCATATTATTTTATTAAAACATGCCATGGGTTCAAATTACAAAATTCAAATACTTAATTCAATTAATTGAATAAGTGTGTGTTGGCATAAATTAATGAGGGGAATGTGAGGAGAGGAGAAGTCACCCACTTAATGGGAGAGTTAAACATGTTAAGAAGAGTTACCAACTTTAAGAGGGGAGTTAGAGGAGTTAAAGGAATGTGGAGGGGTGGGACTCGTGTGGGCCCCACCTCACAAGTATCCTAACATGGGTAGTTAGGGGCTTGTGGGTCCCACCCCAACTACCACATGTAGGATATAACCATTAGATAAAGAAAATAAAATTGTACCACAATTTTATTTACTTCACATTTAATCCTTAATTTTTAACAATTCCTCCCAAGAAAACGCACCTTCGGAAAAGGTAATATTATGAAATTATCGACGTTGCGGTTTCATCGGTGCCCTTGGATTTCAACTCCGATCACCGGTTCAAAAGATAGACAAACTCGGTGGTCTGTTCACTGAACGTACCCGAGCTAAACTTCGGAAATTGATTCCGGGCACACCGGGCCTCAGAATCAGGTGCCGTCAGAAACTACGTTCTCGTAAAAACCCAAAGAATTTTTGAAAAAAATTTCCTTGAAATTTTTGGGTCTTTAAATTACTCCCACCTCAGGGCTTTACATCCCATAAAGCTACATCATAATCTAGGGAATCAAATGGGGGTACTATGCACGCATCTGAGCCTCCCGCCCCCCTTGTTCTCTCTTGGAGGTTCCCGTGCTGCCACCTGATGCGAACTAGAGTAATTTATCATCCACATAGGACCCACTCTTGTTGATCCTCGATCTCCATCGAGACCTCCGCAAAATTCGCCCCGTCATCGATGTCCAGCTCCCCGTGATCAATGATATGTGTCGAGTCGTGCACGTCTCTCCTCAGCTGAGATACGTGGAAAACATCGTGCACCATGTGCAACTGAGGTGGAAGAGCCAGGTGATAAGCCACCTCGCCTATCCAGCTAATAACCTGGAATGGTCCGGTGAAGCGCGGAGATAACTTTTCACCCCGGCCAAATCTCCGTAATCCACATCGAGGTGAGACCCATAAGAAAACGTGGTCACCATCCACAAACTCTAGTGGTCTCTGCCTCCTATCATCATAGGACTTCTGTGAGCTCTAAGTAGTCCTCTTCCGATCCTGGATGATCTACACCTTCTCCGTCGTGGCATGAACCATCTCTAGTCCTACAAGTGCTGAATCCCCAGGGTCTGTCCAGCACATAGGTGATCTGCAAGGTCCGTCGTACAATGCCTCATATGGTGCCATCCCGATGGTGGAGTGGTAGTTTTTGTTGTACGTAAACTCCACCAAGGATAGGTGATCCTCCCAGATGCGACCAAAGTCAAGGACACATGCACATAGCAAGTCCTCGAGAGTCTGAAT
This sequence comes from Viscum album, assembly GCA_963277665.1. Taxonomy (NCBI): domain Eukaryota; kingdom Viridiplantae; phylum Streptophyta; class Magnoliopsida; order Santalales; family Viscaceae; genus Viscum; species Viscum album. The sequence continues at coordinate 1,309,521,708 of OY728126.1, read as the reverse complement.
GGTCCTCTTCATCTGGTCATCCGTCTGAGGAAGAAAGGTGGTGCTCAGGCGTTGTTGCATCCCAAATGCCTCCTAAAACCCCTTCCAAAGCCAGGAAGTAAAGCGGGCATCTCAATCGGAGACGATAGACGATGGCACGCCATGAAGCCGTACGATCTCCTAAACGTATAGGCGTCCCAAGATCTCCACTGAGCCCTGCTCACTAATAGGGAGGAAGTGGGCCGACTTGGTGAGTCGGTCTACGATCTCCCAGATGGAGTCGTGTCCTCTGGAAGTACGAGGAAGCCCTATCATGAAATCCATAGATATTTAGTCCCACTTCCACTCCGGTACCTCCAAGGGTTGTACCAAGCCTGCTGGTACCTGGTGCTCCGCCTTCACCTGCTGGCAGGTGAGGCATAGTGAAATGAACTCTGCCCCAGCCTTCTTCATACCCGACCACCAGTCCTGTCGTCTGAGGTCCTGGTACATCTTCTCTACTCCAGGATGTACCGTTAGAGGGGAAGTGTGAAACTCCCTCATCACCTCCTCCCGTAATTCAATGGGTACCATGGTACGTCCCCTAAAAAGGATGACGTGCTCTCCACCTATAGAAAATTTATCAGGTTCCTGCCCTGTGGAAATCTGAGCACGTCGCGTCTCACAGTCAACGTCCCCACGCTGTGCCTCTCTGACCTGCTGAAGTAGTGGAGTGATTGTCAGTGAATGTAGAAATGTTGCCCCATCTCTATCCATGAAGGATATCTGCAACGCAGCTAGCTGCTTCGTCGCCTCTCCGAGTAGCTGGATGCCTGACCTCCTGCTGAGAGGATCAGCTAATACATTCCCCTTCCCAGGATTATAAACTATCTCAAAATCATAGTCTTGGAGGAACTCGAGCAATCGCCATTGTCTAAGTTTCAGGTCCTTCTGCGAGAAGATTTACCTGAGACTCTGGTGGTCAGAGTAGACTGTAAAGCGCTCTCCCATCAGATAGTGTCGCCACATCTTCAGGGAGAAGACCACTACTTCTAACTCCCGGTCATGGGTAGCGTAGTTTTTCTCGTGCTGCCTCAATTTTAATGATCCATAGGCGATCACTGCCGGCTCTTGCATCAGGACACACCTGAATCTGGTCCCTGATGCATCACAGTAAACTATGTACCCTACGTCCTCCTCCGGTAGCCTCAAGATAGGTGCACTGGTCAATCTCTGTCTCAGCTCCTGGAAGCTCTGCTGACATCTATCCGACCACATGAAGGCTTTCCCCTTCTTCGTCCAAGCGGAAAGTGGTGTCGCAACTCTAGAGAAGTCTGGAAAAAATCTCCTATAGTACCCAGCCAAACCTAGGAAACTCCGCACCTCCATCACGCTCCTGGGTGGCTCCCATGCTAGCATTGCCTCGATATTCGCAGGATCCATAAAAACTCCCACCTCAGGGATGACGTGTCCTAAAAAGTGGACCTCTCGAATCCAGAACTGAAACTTCGAGAGATTACCATAAAGCTGGTGCTCTCAGAGTGTGTCCAGTACAACCCGCAAGTGATAGGCGTGCTCCTCCTTAGTAGTCGGGTAAATCAATATGTCATCGATGAAGACTATGACAAATAGATCGAGGTAAGGCTAGAAGATCCTGTTCATGAGACTCATGAACACTGCTGGAGCGTTGGTTATGCCGAAAGGAATAACCAAGAACTCATAGTGGCCATACCGACACCTGAAGGTCATCTTCTGCACATCCTCATCTCGAACTCTGAGCTGATGATAGCCTGACCTGAGGTCTATCTTCAAGAACCAACGTTCTCCCTTGAGCTGATCAAAAAAAAATTCAATCCTTGGAAGTGGATACTTGTTCTTCACAGTCACCTGATTCAGGCGGCGGTTGTCGACACACAGTTGCAAGCTCTCGTCTTCCTTCTTGGCGAACAAAATCGGGGAAGCCTAGGGTGAAACACTGGGTCAAATGAATTCCTTGCCCTGAAATTCCTCCAGCTATACCCGTAGCTCTCGAAACTCAGTGGGATCCATCTGATATCCTGGAGTAGATATCGGGGATATCTTGGGGTATAAGTCAATATAGAAGTCTACCTATCTGCGAGGAGGTAGTCCGAGAATGTCGTTAGGAAAAACGTCTGCATACTGATCCACCACAACAGGAAAACTCATACTCCGCACATTAACTGCTCCTAGGTTGAGACTAGCCAAATGATGGGTGATCAGCTGTCCTCTCCTCAGGGTGAGTCCATCCTACACTGGAAAGGCTCCCTTATCGTCGGTGAAGGTGAACCTACTCCCATAGGTGCGGACACACCACACCTTGCACCAAATACAGTCGATCTGAGCATGGACCGTAGATAACCAATACATGCCCAAGATGACGTCGTAAGGCCTCGATGCCACTACCAGAAGATCCCAGCCAAAGCTCTTGCCTCTTAGAGTATGCTCACACTGCCGGAACTAGTGATTAATCATCGAGTCTGCTCCTGTAAGAGTCTCTAGCCATAAGGATCGAGCCAACGGCTCTGTCGGAATCTCCGAGCTCCGAACAAGGTCAGCGGTAATGAAATAATGACTTGCTCATGTGTCTATAATAACTACATCAAGGGTGGAGTAGACACATATAGTACCTCAAATCATCTCAGGTGTGTCGTGGTCGTAGGCCTCCACTGCCTGAAGCTGAGCCTGCCTCTGTCTGCCAACTCCCTGTGGTCGGGGTGGACCTCTTGGTGGTGGTGGTGGTAGAGCCCTGATGCATCGTCCACCACCTGCTGCTCGGCCATCTCCTCTACCTCTTCTGCCTGCTCCCTGCAGACTGCCATGGTCGAACCTTTTGTTCTACCTGGGTGGTCCCTCAACCATCTCATGCTCCTCTGCATGGCAGTTCGGATAGTCCCGAGCCATGTGTTCATGTCCGACGTATGCATAGCATTGTCTGCCTCTTGAATGACTGGCTCTACTGCATGTTCCCCACACCTCTGAACCAGTATCCTGAGGTCGTCCACCTGATGCTCTAGTCCGCTTGGACCACTGCGACGTCTGTCTAGTGCCGGCTGTAGAAGACTATGCTACGTGCCGCCCTGCGGTAAGTCTCGCTACTGGTGTAGGCTCAACAAGAAAGCTCTCCACAAGAAGGGATCGTTCTAGTACTACTGCCTGCGTCAGAATGATGATGGAGATCATCGATGCCCTGATCTCATGCCTCAGTCCCTGCTCAAAGGTCCGGGCCCAGAAGAATGGGTCCCGTACCATGTTTGTGGAGTAGCGAGAGAGATCGGTAAACCTTGCCGAGTGCTGGGCTACTGTCATGTTTCCTTTCCGCAGCTGTAGTAACTCCTGGATGCACACTGCATGGAGGGTGGCTGGAACAAACTCCGAGCAGAAAAGAATCTAGAAGTCTGACCAAAGGAGAGATGCCTCATCATGCACCTAGAGAATCAGGATCCACCATCTACCTGCTGTCGCATGCAGGAGACTCACCGCAAGGATCACCATGTGATCTGCTGGTGTCCCTGCCAATCTGAAAACTCGAACAACTGCCTGCAACCAGTCCTCGGCTGCCTATGGGTCAGTCTCCCCACGGAACCTGGGCAGTCTCTGATGCTGAAACTCGTGAAGTGCACTCAGGAGACATGCACTCTCAGCTACTGGGGCTGGTGGCATCGTTGGCTCGGCGGGTAGAGGTATCACCGGTGCCTCCGCTCTAATGGGGCCCTGCACCGAGGCCTCGTCACTCGGTGGGCTTCCGTCTCTCACAAAGCTCAGAACCCCAGCTGGCTACCATCATGGGGCCATCCTGAAAAGAAACAGGTGCTCCACAGTTAATACAGTATACCTGGTGAGCTGACACAAAGTAATCACAAACAAAACCTTTGAAAAGCACATGCAATCAATGTTTTCATGCATTGAGTCATAAATCAGATGTCAGGGTCCGGGTGTATGGATGTGTCGGCCACTGCAACAACAATAGATTCCTTGGACTAATAACCACACTCAATACCCTAAAAACTACTGCTTCACAAAGAAGAAATTATCAGAGTCCTGAGTTCTACGGTAGAACTGAATCCTCTGATACCAATTTGTCATGACCCATCCTTGGGGAACGTGTCGTGACCACCCCAAACCCGCCTTCCATAGGCCAGGGGATGGTGACTAGCACTAAAGGTGTAAATCCTGATTAAAGGGAAGGCATTGCCTTTATATAAGAAAACAAACACCACAGAGTACACAAGTTGAAGAAAACAATATGTAAACTGAGTACAAAAGTAAGTGCTGGAATGTAAATGGACCAGAATAAAAACCCAACTGAAAGTGCAGTACAATTGAGAAAATTAAAGTACAATAGCTGAAAAGTAAACCAGCCACCACTGAAACGTTCGCCGGAAACCCCACTTGAAGGGTGGGTACAGATGGTCTCCTCAGCTCCTCGAATCTGTCCGTCCACACTGTGTACGTCCTGCCTGATAGTCCACCTCCTGATACTATTCCGCTCCACAAGCCTCTACCATGATCATCGTTGTCCGTCGTCTGCAACCAACACAATGTAGTGCCGGCATAGCCCGTGCAGGGGTGAGTATACAATACTCAGTAGGGACCCCGAGACCCCCGAAGGCCTCCCAGAATCAACAAACTATAAACCACAAAGGAAAGATACAAATATTAAGAATCAACCAACACTACTTAGGTATATTCCCATACATATACCTAAGTCATCAATTCTAGTTCGACTCCAACCCCCAAGACCAAGTTCAAACCAATCCACACAGGAAAGTACAACTCAATCCACTGAGGAAAGCACAACCCAAATCCACATAGGAAAGCAAGTCAATCATATTGAAGGTAATGATTGAAAGTCAAGACTCAAATCACACATGTATACTTCTCACGAAGAGGGGTGGATATGATTAGATGTAGCCTCTGAATCATTTCCTCTGACGAACCCACGTAGGATCCAAGTACAGAAGTCGTCGCTGCCGAACCCACGTAGGATCCAAGTACAGTCGTCATCGCTGCTGAACCCACGGAGGATCCATGTACAGTCCTCCTCACTGCCGAACCGACAGAGGATCCAAGTACAGTCGTCCTCGCTGCCGAACCCACGTAGGATCTAAGTACAGTCGCCAACGTCGTCGCAGTCGTAGCCAGCTCTAGGGTTCCCGCACACAGCACGCTCGATACCGGAAGGGTCCACTCCACGAGCCAAGGGGTCGATACATCAACTTTCATGAAGTCCAGATTTGATGTATCACAAAGTTCCATCTCATCGCCAGGAACACAATATGACAGGCAGTGCGTCAATCGGACGCCCGGTCTTAGAGTTATTGGATTTTTTGTCCTGGGGGCCCTGTTGGTTTTTAAGTTAAAACCAACCTAACCGTACTCCAACTGTCTCCAAACCTCGATCGTAGTAAGCCAAAAGAACCGTCTCACTAAGAGGAAATCAACGTGATCGACGACACATTATTCAGACGTCCGGTCGTTATGTTATAAGTGTTTCTGCTCCAAGGGCCCAGTTGGTTTCGGGTTTGAACCAAGCCGGTCATACCCAAACTTTATGGAAAGCTTGAGTGTAATATACCGAAATGACATCCTTGATCCAAGGATCCCAACTCAACTAACGGTGGGTCGATCGGAGGTCCATAGCCCAAGATATGGGTGTTTTATTGAATCTGTCCGAGAATAGGGGCTTCTGGCCCGGTCCGACCCGACCTGGTACCCCATGGGTTCGCCGGAACTGGGTCCGGGTCTGGCCCATTTGGGCGCGGCCCGGCCCGGATGGCGCGGCCCGGCTCGGAGGCCAGCCGCGGCTTGGCTCACGGCTGAGCGGGGTGAGAAGGGACCCCCCCCCCCCCCCCCCGATTCCGAATCGGCCGGCCATTAAGGTCGGCCTCTTGTAACCGCGGGACCCAAGGGGTTCCCGTCTACAGGTGGTGATAGCGGCCGGATTAGTTAGTCACCCCTTTGAAGACCGCCTCGGCCCTTGGTCGCGGCTCCTATCCGACCGGCGCAGCGCAACGGCGCCGCGCCCCTCCGCTGCGGCCCGCTCCTGACTGTGGCCTCCTTCGGCCTCACTAGAGTGGTGTGATAGTGCCACTCACCATTACCGTGGCCCGCTTCGGCCGCAACCCTTTTCATATCTACACGGGGCAACAGCACCGCACTGCCTTCGCTGCAAATTTCAATGAGGATCAACAAACAAAAAGGGGAGGAGGATCAGCCGTGTTTGTGCGGCCCAATCTCTTCTCGTTATGTTGATAACAATCATCCAAATTAATTAACGAAGAAAGTTAAATTAATTTTGAAGGTAAATAACCCCTACCTCGCAATGTAATTCGCGGTTGTGAAGTGCCACAAAATATGGCATCGTTTCCGTCATAAACGGTGTGCACCCGAGGAAACGTCGTCTTCTCTTTTATCACGGAGAGAAGAAGATGATTGCACGTCATTGGAGAACTCTCGTATCGGTGTCTCTTCCCTTGTCACGGAGGAGGTAGGGGATGGAGAATCCAGAGTCGTTGAGTCATTCTTCATTGGAGAGATGATGTTCTCCACGGGAGGATGAGGTTCTTCAAAAGAAACAGAGCTCTCCCATCCCTATTTTCCCACACAACAAAACTCACCCCCAAAATAAAATAAACTCCTCTTATTTTATTAAAACATGCCATGGGTTCAAATTACAAAATTCCAATACTTAATTCAATTAATTGAATAAGTGTGTGTTCGCATAAATTAATGAGGGGCGGGTGAGGAGAAGATAAGTCACCCACTTAATGGGAGAGTTAAACATGTTAACAAGAGTTACCAACTTTAAGAGGGGCTTAGAGGAGTTAAATGAATGTAGATTGGTGCGGCTCGTGTGGGCCCCACCTACAAATATCCTAACATGGGTAGTTAGGGGCTTGTGGGTCCCACCCCAACTACCACATGTAGGATATAATCATTCGATAAAGAAAATAAAATTGTACCACAATTTTATTTACTTCACATTTAATCCTCAATTATTAACAACTCCTCCCGAGCAAACGCACCTTCGGGAAAGGTCATCTTATGCAATTATCGGCGATGCAGTTTCATCGGTGCCCTCAGATTTCAATTCCGAGCACCGGTTCAAAATATAGAAAAACTCGCTCGTCCGTTCACTGAACGTACCCGAGCTAAACTTTGAAAATTGATTCCGGGCACACCGGGCCTCGGAATCAAGTGCCGTCAGAAACTGCGTACTCGTAAAATCCCAAAGAATTTATGAAAAAAACTTACTTGAAATTTACGGGTCTTTACGGATTTTTTCACTAGACATTATGAAACATCCAAAGGCAATAATTCTATATGGGTTATCGTTGATTGTCTCACGAAGTCGGCACACTTCATTGCTATTAGAGAAGATTTCTCTCTTGATCATCTTGCTGGGATACATGTGAAGGAAGTTGTAAGATTTTATGGAGTACCACTTCCCATTATATCGGATTGGGATCCAAGGTTTACCTCAATGTTTTGGAGAAGTCTTCACCATACTCTAGATACAGAGTTGAGTTTCAGCACTACTTATCATCCTCAGAAAGACGGTCAGTCTGAGAGGACAATTCAAACTCTAGAAGATATGTTGAGAGCTTGCTCTATGGATTTCAAAGGTGGTTGGGATCAACACCTACATTTGGTGGAATTTTCTTATAATAATAGCTTTCACTCCAGTATTCAGATTGCTCCTTATGGAGCTCCCTATAGAAAGAAATGCAGAACTCCAACTTGTTGGGATGAAGTTGGGTAAAGAAATCTATTAGGACCTGATCTTGTTGATGAGATGGAAGAAAAGGTTAGATCTATTCAAAAACACATAAGATCTGCTCAGAGTCGACAAAAAGTAATGCCGACAACTGAAGAAAAGACCTAGAGTTTGAAGTGGGTGATAAAGTGTTCTTACGAATATATCATTGGAAGAGAGTAATGAGATTTGGAAAGAAGGGAAAGCTGAGCCCTAGGTATATTGGTCATTTTGAGATATTGGATCATGTTGGGAAGGTTTCTTACCGATTGGTGCTTCCACATAATCTCTCTCATGTTCTTGATTTATTCCATATATCTCTCTTGATAAATTACATACATGATCCTTCACATGTAATAAGCTCAGAAGTTGTACCGTTGGAGCAGGATATTTATTATGAAAAATAGCCGATAGAGATTCTAGATTGTAGCAAAAAAAATTCTAAGAAACAAGACCAATTTCTTGGTTAAAGTTCTATGGAGGAACCACCCATTAGAATAAGCTACATGGGAACTTGAGGATATGATGAGAGAGAGGTATCCTCATCTATTTGTTATCAAGTGACGAATTTAGAGGGAGAAATCATTTTTAAGGGGGGTATAATGTAACACCCTAAGATTTTATGAGAAATATATAAATATATATAAATATATATTATGTATTATGTTATACGCAACATCAAATGAATCTTTCACTACACAAAACACTGGCTTGGCTTGCGTTGAACGCAATCGCAACATTCCCTGATAGCGTGTGTAGTACGCAATACCAGGTTTCACTAAACAACAATATATTGTTATAACATTATTATGGACTAGCCGTTATGAATAGTATTAACTAATTTATTAATTTTATAAAATTATTATTCATCTTACACATTTTATAAAACATGGCATGTGAACAAAATAAATGATTCGGGTAAAATAAGTATTTTTCAAAAAAATGTAGTTTTGCCGCCTTTTGATGGTGCACCCACATTAAATATAGTTTTTGACAAGTTTATAAGTTCAATTTGACAAAATAAATTTTTTTTTAAATAAGAATATAAAATTTTACTTTGGATAAATTTTTCATATTGTTCTGATAACTTTTATATTTTAATAAATAGTAAAAAAACGCTATATTTTAATTAAAAACAACTTTTTCACTGCAATAATTTATATGGGTAAATTATAATATTGAATGGTTTTAAAGTATAAATATAATAAATTATTAGCTTTTTTAATATAATTCATTTCATTACCATTAATTTTACATTTAATTCAAAGGTAAAAACATTTCAATCTTTGACAATGTTTTAACTTTTAAATCCTTTTTTCATAACAACGGGATTAATTTTAAATTAATTACTGAAACTTATGTGTTTTTAATTTTGAAAAATGGATTCCATATTTTAATTCAGTGGGTAAAAAATATGTTAATAGGTTACTTTTATTTTTTTTATATTATAAATAGTAACTACGGTAATTTTTATTTAATACAATTAAAGGTAAATCGGGTAATTAAGGGTAAAAATAACATTATAGAGTTACCATAACACCTTCCAAAATTCTATTGGATGACTATAAGTAGACCCATATCACCTAAGGGTCTAAATATATTAATTTTATGAACTTTTGACCATGAAAATAATTAATTATTATTAAAACCAAAGAAAGTGAAAACATGTCACTCTCTTAAATCTTATAAGTATAATAATTTACTTTAGTGATAATCCTCATGAATCTTCACAAATTAATAGTCTCAAAAAATCTCATAAAATTATCTAAATCGTGTGAATTTATTTAAAATTTTTAGGTATTAAATAATTATCATTAATGGGGACATAATAGTGATGTTGAAATTATTTTATTGATTGAAATATCAAGTAAATGGTTTTAAAGATATAAAAATAGATATTATATGAAATATTTAATTTACTCCACTAATTTTCTAGATAATTATGACATGTTATGAATCTATTAAAACTTTTAGTTCAAACATTTATTCTGTGAGGATTTTATTTAAATTCAAATTAATGAAGAGTTTCAAAATTGACACTGTTGTTATTTTCTAAAATTAAATAATATAAAATTGTTTAAAAATCACAAAAAATATTTAAAAATTATAAATTAAACTTTATATTGTCGAAAATATCATAAATGATCCAATTATGGACAATTCACAACACATAAGTAATTATTTATAACAATTTGAAATTTAGAATCTTATTACCGCAAATAAAATTAAATAGATTAAGTAAGGATAAATCAAGTTGATAATGCTTAAAATAAATTCCAAACATGTCTAAATTTTATTGGTTGATTATATTACAACCCTATCTCATATAATATTTATATTTGAGTCATTTTGGAAGGTTTTATGTGGGGTTTGAATTTATTATAAATTAATATTTTTTAGGTTTCCAAAGGTGCCCCTCTCCTCCCTTATAAAAGGGCACCTCCTCCCTCTCCTCTTTAAAAATATTTCAGCCTTCAAGCTCGGAAAACCCCTTCCCATTACTCTTTTAAACTTCCCTAGTAATATTCTGGAGGTTCTGGTCTTCTCAAAATACCAACTCTAGTCCCTTAAGAGGAAGTTTCAAGGAGGCACGTCGAGGAAGAGGTAATCTCTTCTACCGATTCTTTCAAGTTTCTTCCATCTTTTACTTCCTCTTATTTATTTGTTTCAATATAAAGTAATAACATAAGTATCACTCATATACTGATATGTTATTATAAATATGAAACAACCCTCTTTCATCTTCTATCCATCCTATGGAAAATGGAATCCCTGCGCATGCGTACGTGCGGAATACCGTCTCCACGCCGTGGTGTAATCTGTTTTCCACCACCACCTTACTTGGTTGGGTATAATGGTGTAAATAAATAACTATATATGATTATTTTAAATTGATATTGATTATAAAATATTATATATACACTTTAATACAATTCCACGATCATGGGAATGATATCATAACTCGTGTGTACGTACGACCTACCGTCTCCACGATGTGATGCGACTCGTTCGACATGATCTTCATTGAATAATTATTATATAAATGAATTGAATAAATAAATAGGATATATATTATAATAAAAACATTCTATAAATAATATAGAAATAACCTAAAAATATGAATAAGAATTTACTCGACAGAACACGCATTAGAACAAAAGGCAGTGAACACTCGAATAACGAGTAACAATGAAATATTACCAATAAGAAGATAAGAATATGACCATATATGATATAATAACAATTAATATGATTCTGTAATAAGTCAATGACATTATTTAAATCATTATACAAGAGGTTTAGATACGTACGAAGCTTATCTGACCTAAGTTAAGGGAAAATATCAAAATCTCAATTTTTATCCAAGATTGTTTATACTTTGGTATTTACTGGGGAATATTTATCACCCACATCCATGTTTCCTAAATATGTAATATTTTTTCTATAATCCTAAAATTATTTAAATCCAATTTTACCTGTTGGTGAATTTTTAGTAAAATATATGAAAAAAATATGTTTTCATTTTCAGTACGAGATACTTTTTGACTTTTCCGGCAAATGTACGAGAAGAATGTTTTTTTAACTTATAAGGCATGAATGGATTTTCATGATTTCATAAAAAATTATTTCCATGAAGAATCATTTATAAGTTTTCAAGTTTTATTTTTAATGAACATCTTTTAGTTTAAAATTTTATAACATATTAAGAAAGGAAAAAAGTTTTTGAAGTAGAAAGGATATTTTCTTCAAGAATGGAGTTCAAGTGTTTTATCAAAATTATTTTCCATATAAGATAATATAGGGTTATGTTTCTATCCCTATTTTCAAATTTATTTGATTATGTTATGATGTAATTATTTTTATGAAGTCCTTTTATCTTATATTTATTATGTTATGATGGCCTGATGTTTAAGAATCCCATTTTTTATTACATGGGATATGCTATGATATATGATTTATGATTTTGTGGCACACATATGAATGGTATAATTATGAGATGGGCGGGACCTATATCTCCCTCCAATGCATTGGGTAAATATTTATATCTCGTGACATAGACATGGCTGGAACGACAAGTTAATTCGGTTCACTGATACATGACTGGAACGAGGTGTGAACTCGATTCAGAAATGGACTTTGTCCACTATGATAGTCTTGGAAATGATTCTTGACTAATAAGAAATGATTTTCTATGATTATGTGTGTATTCCAAAAAGTTTCATGTTTTATGTTATGATTATTGGGATTACAGTTAACTACTATGATTTATCCCATGTTATGATATTATGATCTCTTTTGTAGGTTAATATTTTCGAAATGTTTTGTTCTTATGAATATGATATTTCATTTGTTTACACTTACTGAGCATTTGAACTCACCCTTTTGTATGTTTTCTTTTCCCCAGGTCAGGAAGAAGGGTATTAAGTAGGATATTCCAAAAGGGACTCTAGATTTGATGAAATAAATGGGAGATAATATAGATGCTTTCTGAACCAGTTGTTTATGTTTCCCAGTTTCTAAAGACACTATACCTATACGGTCCTACCATGGTTTTGTTATATGTTATAATAAGTATGCTTCAATTCTGAAGTAATAACAATGTATGTAAAGTATGGGTCATTATAATTTCACTATCACTAACCTATGATCCATAATAAGAATATTAGAATCCTCCATGTGGTACCTTACCTTTTCCTATAACTTTCAAGAAACTGTCTACATACACCCATTGTATGTATGTAGAGTGTGGCCACAACAAGTTTAGTAGGATCCCTCTAAGTGTTTCCTAAGAAAAAATAGTTAAAAACTCCAATATTGTTAATTTGAAAGTATAACATATCAAAAAATTCTTTCAACATTTTAAAATAAATAACACATGATAAGATTTAATGATTTTTAATAATAAGTAAACTAAACAGAATCAATTATATAAAAAATAAAAAATAGAAAATACCTAAGGGGATACGATCTTAGAACCCTAGGATCCACATACGATCTCAGTGATACAACCATTCATATCTATTTATGTGCATGGGATTCTAGGGAGTACAATGTAAAGTCATAAAAGTAAGTCACATATGAATTATGGTATCATTTATTTAGTGTATAATAATCTATGGATTTAAAGGTATTTCCAATTCTTATTGGTTATTTTCCTAGTCTTCCAACATAATCCCCCCAGTTCTCATATTGTATCCTTTTTCAAAATAATTACCATTCCTTCATTTAAATCTATTTTCATTCAAATGATCATTTCATCAAACACATGGCATAAAACCCTATTTTCTATATATAAAATACCCCATTAAAATCAAATTAATTTCTCAAATAAAAAGAGTTACATTTAAAACAACCACATTAAAAATAATTAGTCATTAAAAAGAATATATCATGATTTAAAATAATGTAAATGTTTTTTGAAGATAGGAAAGAACATATGGTTCAACAAGAAAATCAAAATCGTGAAACTGGTAAGCTTTTTCAATGAAATCACTAGACAATTGAGTGAATCTACAAGTATGAAGAGAATATACAATTATATGAAAAAAATAAAATCTTAAACATCAAAACCAATAAAATTAAAATATGATAAAGAAATCCATAGTACACCTTAGATATAGGGGTAGATGAGAATCATGTAAAAATTAATATAACCAAGGGAGTTGAATGAAATCAATTAATTAATGATCTCCAAGTGTTCCCAAGTGATAAATCAGTATGAAATAAATTTAAGGGAGATAAGTAAGGTATTTTACATGTGATGGTGTCTTGAATAGTTCAACTGAGTGGAAATTAGTCTTGGGATATTTTAAATGAGTAAGGTAATGACGGTAAAATCACATTATTTTTGAACATGGGTATACCACACAGTTTAGCTAGAAATTTTTCTAAATATTGTGGAATCCAATTGGATGGTACTATAGACAGTAGTAATAGTTTTATTTTTTGGTTATATGTTTTTAAAAAACTAACTTATAACCTTTTTAACTCTACTAAAATGTTTTACATACCCCTACATGGTTGAGTTTAATGGTTTTGATTAAACTAGAACAATCCATGTAGCATGAATAGATTTTTTAGATTCCAATATTTCAAAAGAAAAAAATACATAATAATTAAGGAAAATAATAAAATTAAATAAATAATGAAATATTTACCTAAAAATGACATCATGGATTTCTGAATTTCGCCACCAAATCAGTATGATCTCATAGAAAGTTGGCTGAAAGATGGATAGTCAATAAAGAATGGAGGTAACTGATCCCTTGTAAATGATTCTCACTCTCATATTTCAGGAGAATCATTTATAGGTTTCAATAAGAATCAATAAAAGTGAACATATTTCAATAATATAAAATTATCTTGGGAGTCAATAGTCTCGATTAGCAGCTCAATCATCAATACATTCGACTCCAACACGACTTCTTCCCAATTCAAAACATGGGAGGTATTGGGTTGATACTTCTTCAACTGAGATACATAGAAGATAATATTTATATAGGATCTAAATAATGATATAGATTCTCAATATAAAAGAGGGAGATTAATCGTATACTTTAAAAAATTCTTTTTCAACTTTTAAAGATGGTATAAAACTTTCTATTGTTTAACAATGTTAAACAAGGTAAATTCACAAGACCTTTTAGTTCTACAAACTTTCTAGATTCTGGAAATATGGTTTCGGAAGTGAAACTTAAGAGAATTATACAAGGAAAAAGACTCTACCTTAATGCGTATAGAATCTTACTAATCAGAGTAAACACGTATAAGAAAGTATAAGATAGTTATACATTTATTAATAATAAAAATGCAATGGAAAACAAACATGAAACAATACAAGTAACAGGTATAGAATCTTTTAACACAAAGAGTAGGGTTTCCATCAACCATGGATAAAGGTCCTTTGATTTATTCTTTCAAGAAATTATGTCTTACCCTATCACAACTTGTCCCCCGGGGCCCGTCCCGTGACTACCCCAAGCTCGCCTTCCATATGCTAGGGGCTGTCGACTAGCACCAAAGGCGTAAATCCATAAAACTGGGAAGGTATTTCCTTTATAAAGGGTAAAAATGTACAACAGAGTATGAACTTGAAGTAAAACACTAAGAAAAACTATACACAAATGAGGGCTGAAAAGTAAAGGGGCCGGAAATACAAGCCCAATGGGAAAGTACAAGTACTATTGAAAAATAAGTACAACTGAAGAAAAGAAAAGTAGCTACTATGTCATCCTATAGGGATTACTACCTGAAGGTTAGGTATAGATATCCTCCTCATCACTCCACGTCCATTAGTCTCCTCCGTGTACCGACTCGTTGTAAGGTCCACCTCCGGGTACCATCTAGTCCTGCTACTCTGATCCTCAGTCAGCGTTGTCTGTTGTCTGCATCCAACACAATGAGGTACGGGCATAGCCTGTGTTGGGGTGAGTATAACGATACTCAGTAGGGACCCCGAGACCGTCAAGGTATAACAAATCCAACAATGATAAACCACAAAGTATGAAATCAACAGATAACTCCAATTAGGTATATTCCCATAAATATACCTAAGTTATCTGGTAATCCATCTCAATAATGGGGAAAACACAAAGTACTGACTCAGCTCACATAGGTATAAAACTTTTGTAGAGAGATAATGATGATCATATGTAGCCACTGAATCATCTATTCTATCGAACCCACACAGGATCGAGGAAAAGAAATCAGAACTGTCGAACCCACACAGGATACATGAATAGTTATTCTGTCGAACCCACCCAGGATCCAGGAACATAAGTCAGAACTGTCGAACCAACAAAGGATCTAGGAACAATATTCAGAGCTGTCAAACCCATACGGGATCCTGGAACAGTCGGCAGTGCTGTCAAACCCACACAGGATCCAAGAACAGTATTCAGTGATGTCGAACCCACACAGGATCCCCTTAAGTGAATATCGGCGTTGTGAGTTCAATGGTTCCCTCATATTTCAATTCCGAGCACCGGTTCAAAAGTTATAAAAACCCACTCATACGTTTACTGAACGTACGCGAAAAAAAACTTCATAAATTGATTCCAGGCACACCGGGTCTCGGAATCAAGCTCTGTCATTTCTCTCAGACTCGTAAAATTCCCATGTATTTAAGAAAAAAATCCATGGAAGTTATGCATCATTACATTCTCCCCACCTTGGGGATTTACGTCCCCGTAAGCTTCCATTCTAACAAAGGGAACAAATGGGGGTACTGAGCACGCATATCAGCCTCACGCTCCCATGTTCTCTCTTGGAGGTTCTCATGCTGCCAACGAACGCACACCAGAGGTATCAACCATTCACAAAGGAACCACTCCTATCGATCCTCAATATCCACTGAAACCCCTGTAAAAGTCACCCCATCATCGATGTTCAACTCCCCATGGTCAATGATGTGAGAAGGGTCGTGCACATATCTCCTCAGCTAGGATATGTGGAAGACATCATGCACGTGGTGAAACTGAGTTGGAAGAGATAAGCAGTAAGCCACCTAGCCTACTCTGTTGAGGACCTAGAAAGGTCTGATGAAACACGGAGATAACTTGTTGTCTCGACCAAATCTCTGTAAACCGCGTCGGGGTGAGACCCGTAAAAAGATGTGGTCACCATCCTTGAACTCTAGAGGTCTCCGTCTTCTATCAGCATATGACTTCTGCTTACTCTGTAAAGTCTTCATCCACTCCTGTATGATCTACACCTTTTCTTTGGTAGCTCATACCATCTCTAGTCCCACCAGTGCTGACTCCCATAGGTCTGTCCAGATCAAGAGTGATCTACAAGGTCAACCATACAAGGCCTCAAAAGGTGTCATCCTTATGGTGGAGTGATATCTATTGTTTTATGCAAACTCCACTGAAGGTAAGTGATCCGCCCAGCTGCGACTGAAGTCGAGGACACAATAACGTAGCATGTCCTCGAGGGTCGGAATGGTCTATTTGGTCTGACCATCTACCTAAGGATGGAAGGTAGTGCTCAGACGAAGTTGTGTCTCGAAAGCCTCCTGCAACCCCTTCCATAGCCGGGAAGTAAATCTTGCATCACGATCGGATACAATAGAGGAAGGTAATCCATGTAGGTGCATAATCCCTTGTACATAAAGGCATACCAAGATCTCTACTGAGCCCTGATCTCTGATTGGTAGAATGTGGGCCAACTTGGTGAGTCGATCAACGATCACCCAAATCGAGTCGTGACCCCTGGATGTACGTGGAAGCCCTATCACGAAGCCCACGGATATCCCATCCCACTTCCACTCGGGGACCTCTGAAGGCCGAACCAAGCCTGCTAGTACCTGATGCTCTACCTTCACTTGCTGAAAAGTGAGGCATCGAGAGACATATTCGGCTATTTCTTTCTTCATACCTAACCACAAGTGCAGTCATCGAAGGTCCTGGTACATCTTTGCCACTCCTGGATGTACCGCTAGAGGGGATGTGTGGAACTCCCTCAAGACTTTCTCCTGAAGTGTCACTGGCACTATAGTACATCCTCTAAAGAGGATGACATGCTCTCCACCTTCAAAAAATCCATTAGGTGTCTTCCCTATGGATATTTGAGCATGTCGTGTCTTGCCGTCAGCATCTCCATGATGTACCTCGCTGACTCGCTGAAGATGTGGAGGAGTGAATATAAGAGATTGAAGGAAAGATGCTCCATCTCGGTCCACAAAGTATATCTGTAAAGCAGCCAGCTACTCTATCGCCTCACCTAGCAGTTGTATACCATATCTCATATTAAGTGCATCTGGTACAACGTTCCCCTTCCTAGGAGTATAGACTCTCTAGAAGTCATAGTCTTGGAGGAACTCAAGCCAACATTGTTGTCTCAGGTTCAGGTCCTTCTGAGAGAATATATACTTGAGACTCTTATGATCAAAGTATATGGTAAAATGTTTGACCATCAGATAGTTACACCTCATATTCAAAGTGAAGACCACTACTGCTAACTCTAGGTCATGCGTAGCATAGTTCTGCTCATTTTGTCTCAGCTACCGAGAACCATAGGTGATCACTGCTCGCTCCTGCATTAAGACACACCTGATTCTGGTCCCTGATGTGTCGTAGTAGACTACGTACCCTATACCCTCCTATGGAAGACTCGATATAGGGGCACTAGTCACCCTCTGCCTCAGCACATGAAAGCTCTGCTGGCATCTCTTCAACCACACGAAGGGTTTCCCCTTCTATGTCAAGGCTGATAGTGGTGATGTAACTCTGGAGAAGTCTGATACGAGCCTCTGGTAATATCCAGTCAAAACCAGAAAACTCCATACTTTCGTCACCCTCCTGGGTGGCTTCCAAGCAAGTTTTGCATCAATATTCACTGGATCTACTGCAACTCCATACTCCGAGATGACATGTCTGAGAAAATGAACCTCTCAGGTCCAAAACAGGCACTTTGAGAGCTTACCATAAAGATGGTGCTATCAGAGTGTGTCCAGTACTACCCTAAAATGGTAGGCATGCTCCTCCTCAGTATTTGTGTAGATCAGAATGCCGTCGATGAAGACTATGACAAAGCGATCGAGGTATGGCATGAAAATCCTATTCATGAGTCCCATGAACACTGCTAGAGCGTTGGTTATGCCGAAAGGAATTTCCAAGAACTCGTAGTGGTTGTACCGACATTTGAAGGTCATCTTATACACATCCTCATCTCATACTCTGAGCTGGTGATAGGCTGATATGAGGTATATCTTTGAAAACCATTGTGCTCCCTTTAGCTGATCAAAGCCTCAATCTTCCATCCACCTTCTTCGAGAATAGAATCGGGGCTGCTGAGGGAGAAACAATGGGCTGGATGAATCCCTTCCACTGCAAGTCCTCCACATATACCCATATCTCATGAAGCTCAGCGGGAGCCATCCGATATGCTGGTGTAGATATCGGTGGCGTCCCAGGGTACAAGTCAATGTTGAAGTCCACCTCTCTATGAGGAGGTAGACCTAGAACATCATCAGAGAAAACATATGCATAATGGTCCACCACTACATGATAAGCCGGACTCTCCAAAATCTATAGCTCCAAGGGTAAGGCAGGCCAATTGATGAGTGATCGGCTGCACCCTCCTCCAAGTAAGTCCATGCTACACTACAAAGGCTCCCTTCCCACCGGTGAAGGTGAACCTAGTCCCATACATGCAAACACACATCACTTTGTGCCTAATACAGTCGATATGAGCATGGAATGTAGATAACCAGTCCATACCCAAGATGACGTCATAAGGCCTCGATGCCGCTATGAGTAGAACCAAGCCAAATATCTAGCCTCTTAGAGTAAGCTCACACTTCCGACACCAGTGCGTGATCGTCAAGTCTTCTCCCGTAGGAGTCCCTAGCCGTAAGGATCGAACCAATGGCTTCATCGGAATCTCTGATCTCCGAACGAGGGCGGTAGAAATGAAAGAGTGACTGGAACCTGTGTCTATAAGAACTGCAGCCATGGTGGATTATACATAGATCGTACCTCGAGTCATCTCCAAAGCGTTGTGATCGTAAGCCTCAGCTTCCTGGAACTGAGTTCTCCCATGTCTACCAGCTCCCTATGGTCGAGGTGGACCACCTAGTGGTGGTGGTGGTAACACCTCGTAATGTCATCCACCGCTGGCTGCACGGCCAGCTCCTCTTCCACATCTTCATGTTCCCTGCAGATCGCCTCGATCGAACCTCTACCTCTGCCTGAGAGGTCTCTCAACTCTTTGTTGATCATCTGTATGGCGGCTCAGACAGTTACGAGCCATGTGACACTGCATGCTGCTAGTGAAACACTACATGTTCCCCAAATGACTGGCTTTGTCTCCTGTGCCTCACACAACTGAACCTGAGTCCTGAGGCCGTCCACTGGATGGCTTGGCCCTCTAGGACCTCTGTTAAAACTATCTGCTGCCAGCTGCAGAAGACTCCGCTATGTGATGCCCGATGCCGTGTCTCGCTGCTGGTGACTGCTTAGCAAAGAAACTCTCCACTAAGAGGGCTCGCTCCAACACCACTACCTGCTTCGTGATGCCGAGGGACTTCATCGAAGCCCTTATCTCCCGCATGAGACCCGGCTCAAAGGTCTGGCCCCTGAAGAATGGGTCACACACCATACTTGTGGAGTAGTGCGAGAGGTTGGTGAACCTCACTGATTAATGTGGCACTATCGTGATACCCTAGTGTAGATAAAGTATCTCCTGAATATTCACTGCACGTAGAGTGGATGGGATAAACTCCGCCCGAAACAGGCTCTCAAAGTCAGCCCAGAGTTGTGTTGCCTCGTCATGCACCTGGAGCATCAGGCTCCACCATCTTCATGCTGATTCCTGAAGGATACTCACGAAAAGGATCACCATAAGGTCGGCTGGTGTATCTACCAGTCTGAAAACTCCCACTATAGCCTCCAGCCAATCCTCAGCCGCCTGCGGGTCCATCTCACACATGTACCTAGGCTTCCTCTGGCGCTAGAACTCGTGAAACGTGCTCAGGTGGCGTGCACTCTCTGCTACTGGGGCTAGTGTCATCGGTTTCCCAATGGGTAGTGGTACCGTTGGAGCCTTCACTGTAATAGGGCCCTGCACCGAGGCCTCGTCGCTCGGTGGGCTGCCATCTCGTACAACACTCAGAACCCTGGCTGGCTGTCTGCGTGGAGGCATCCGATAAAGAAACTGGTGTGCCACGGTCAATAACTTATACCTGGTGAGGTGATGCAAAGAGATCACTAAGAAAACTCTTGAAACACACACACAATTAGTGTTTCCGTGCACTGAGTCATAAATTAGAAGTCAGGGTCCTGGTGTATGGATATATCGATCGCCGCACCAACACTGAACTCCCTAAATTGAAAACCACACTCACTACACTTAACACTATTGCTTCACAAAAAATATCAGTGTCCTAAGTTATGCAGTAGAACCGACTCCTCTGATACCAATTGTCATGACCCGTCCCCCGGGGCACATGTCATGACTATCCCAAGCCTTCCTTCTATAGGCCAGGGGCTAGCGACTAGCACCAAAGGCGTAAATCCCTAAAAATGTTAAGTAATTTCCTTTCTAAAGTGTAAACACACACAAAAGAGTATGAACTAGAAGTAAAACACTAAGAAAAACTGTATAAAAAGGAGTGATGAAAAGTAAAGGGTCAAGAAATATAAGCACAATAGGAAAGTACATGTACTAATGAAAAACAAGTACAATTGAAGAAAAGTAAAGCAGCTACCGGGTCGTCCTCCTGGGATTCCTACCTAAAGGGTAGGTAGAGATAGCCTCCTTAGCACTCCACGTCTGTCAGTCTCCTCCATGTACCGACTCCTCGTAATGTCCTCTTCCAGGTACCGTCCAATCCTGCTACTCTGATCCTCAGTCAGCACTATCCATCGTCTGTATCCAACACATTGAGATGTGGGAATAGCCCGTGCATGGGTGAGTATAAAGATACAAATTAGGGACCCGGAGACCCTCAAGGTCTCACAAAATCCAACAAGGATAAACCACAAGGTATGGAATCAACAGGAAACCCCTCTTAGGTATATGCCCATACATATACCTAAGTTATCTAGTAATCCATTTCAATCATGAGGAAAACACAAAATACTGACTCAGTTCACATATGTATACAACATTTTTAGAGAGATAGAGATGATTAGATATTTTCACTGAATCATCTATTCTGTCGAACCCACACAGGATCCAGGAACATAAATCAGAACTGTCAAACCCACACCGGATACCGGAACAGTTATTCTGTCGAACCCACATAGGATCCAGGAATAGAAGTCAAAACTGTCGATCCCACACAGGATCCAGGAATAGTAGTTGGATTTTTCGTACCCATACGAGATCCAAGAATAGTCATTAGTGTTGTCGAACCTACACAAGGTCCAGGCACTGTAGTCAGTGCACAGCCATCCACAGGGTTCCGCACAAAGCATGCTTGATTTTGGTAGGGTCCTCTCTTCAAGCTGAGTGTCGATACATCAGCTGCCACAAATTCCCAAGAATAAGTATCTCAAAGTTACGCCTCGTCATAGGGGTCTCAACACAACAGACGGTGCGTCAATGGGTGCCTGATCTGTGAGTTATTAGCCTTTTAGTCCCGAGGGCCCGGTTGGATATGTGTACGATACAACCTAGCTGTATCGCAACTAAACCTCGAACTCCAGTGGGGTATACTCAAAGGGACGGCTATGCTGCATGATTTCCAGTGCCACTGATGGATCATCAAACGGACATCCGGTGCCAAAGATATGTACAAAGAATGTATAGGATCGATAGTGGGCCCGGGTCTGGTCCTACCTGGTTGGACCGACTCGACCCAACCCAGTATGGGCCGACTCAGTTCGGATCAACTCATTCTGACCCAATGGGTCTGGACTGGCCTGTTGGGCAGTCCGGCTCGTTGGGTTTGGCGTGGCCCGCTGCATCCAGCCCAGCAGGCAGCGAGGGCGGTCCCACCCGGTCTCGGGGTCGGTTCAACCCGGAGCGCCGTGAGGGCACGACCCGGCGTGGCTTGCACCAGAGAGCACGACCAGGGTTGGTTCGTCCAGGGCACCGCGAGGGGGTCAGGATGTCACGAGGGGGACCGGGAGGCCAGCTTGGTCGGGACTCCATGAGGGGGTCGGGACGCCGACTCGGCCGGGAGGCCGCAAGGACGCTGGTTCGCCAGAGGCGTGCAGGGCGCACACAGAGGGCAATAGGTGGCCAGTTTAGGGTGGCGCACATGGAGGCTAGTGGGGCGGCCGGGTAGCATCTCGGCCAGGGGGGTCGCAGGTGGTCGGCTGGGGTGCGGCCAGGCGGGACGCGACTAGGTGGGGCGTGGCCAAGCGGGGCGAGGCCAGGCGGGCCGCTGGGGCGTGCGGGAGGCACGAGGTTCGGATGGTGAAGCAGGCGGCGGTGCAGGGCAAGGTGGGCGGGAGGCGCGGGGTTCAGTTGGGGAAGACAGCGGCGGTGCGGGCCAGGGTAGCTCAGTCGGTTCGCCGACAGACTACGCGGCCAGGGTAGCTCGGCCAAAGGGTCGTGGTTCGTCCCAAAGCACTGGAGCATCGCTGGGGCGGCACAGTTCGCAGAGGTTGTGGGTAGCGCGGCCTTGGTCATTGCCACCTTCATCGTTCCTTCTCCTAATCGTCGTGCTGAATAAATGTCACAAAGATATCAGCGGAGGGATTCGGTCCATGTTAGTTTGGCTCGCACACTCCGTGTTTAGGGGTGATAGAAATTGGTTCATCAAAACAGTACGATGAACAAAAATTATTTAAAATATTTCTCATTGATTCCTTTCAAACGAAGATTATAAAAAGA
Source organism: Viscum album (assembly GCA_963277665.1). Classification (NCBI taxonomy): domain Eukaryota; kingdom Viridiplantae; phylum Streptophyta; class Magnoliopsida; order Santalales; family Viscaceae; genus Viscum; species Viscum album. The sequence continues at coordinate 1,309,498,685 of OY728126.1, read as the reverse complement.
AAAGTAATATTAATTAGAGTAAACTCCCTACCTTTAATCGTCAGTCGTCGATGGTGAAGTCGCAGGAAGAAGATGGAGTTGACATTTGTCGCGTTCGCCACACTCTTCCACTCCTAAATTCACATTACGATTGTGGAAGTGGTTCCACGTCGGTAGGTGCCAGGGGAAGAAAATTGACTGGGGCCATTGTTGTTCTTCGTTCTTCGTCGGTAAGTGTTCGAGGAAGAAATTTTGAAATTCTAAAGAATTCAAAACTGGAATTCTAAGGAATTCAAAGTCTAAATTCTAAGGAATTTGGAGTCTGAATTCTAAAGAATTCAGAGTCAGAACTACAAGGAATTTAGAATGTGAATTCTAAGGAATTAAGAGTTTGAATTATATGGAATTCATAGTCAGAATTATAAGGAATTAAGAACCTAAATTCTAAAGAATTCAAATTCTTAATTTTAGGGAATTCGGAACCTGAATTTCAGAGAATTCTGAACCTGAATTATGATCCTGAAAACAGAATACTCTATATCAGAGTATTTATATAATTCCAAGGTTTCAAATTTGAAACCGAATTTTTCACTTAGGAATAAAAATATTTAGATTCAGAGAAACTAAAATATGAATAATGAAAAATAGATAAGGATAAATTTTCGTTGGGGAAGAAAATTTTTCCTTATCAAAGAAAATCAGAGTAAAAAATAGAATTTCTTTGAGGAAGGAAAATCTTTCTTATTACAATAAGTCTTAGGGAAAATAAAATTTTCCCTAAGAAAGAGTGTTTGTGATTTTCAAAACATAAAATAATCGAAAAGTCATAAGGAAACTTTATTAACTCAAAAATCTCCCCCTTTTTGGAAAGGACAAACATCCTTACTAAAAAGAATATAAGGACTTTGAAATTCTTATGAACTTGAAAATAAAAACTTATCTCCCTTTACTTATGGATAATAATTAATACGACTAACTCCCCATTAGGCTTTGAAATCTCTAATAATCGTATTATTGATTTTCTGAATGAGATTTTACATTTTATTTCATACAAAAATCTTCATGATAAAAACTTTCTCTTAGATGAACTCCCCCTTACTTAAGGAATTTTCTTCTTTAATTAGTATTCTTTTTTTATATTCCTTTCTCCCCCATTGTGATTTTAAAAAGGGAATAAAGGAAGTAAAAAAGAAAATATAGAACCTAAAATATTATAACTAAAGAAACAAATATATGAATTGCAACAAACATTTCATTAAGATTTGAAAGAATTTCTAAAATAGAGAAATACAACAAAAGATCAGATTTGAGAAAGATTGTCCTTTTTTCTCCTTCGAAAATAGTTTCTTCACAATATTCTTCAACTTCTTGAGGTCCTTGTGATCATCTTCCACATGCTTGAGTAGCTGATCTTGATTTTCACTTTTCTTTTCCAAGGATTTAATTTTTTTCTTCCTAAGACTTAATCATATCAGCCTAAGCCTTCAAGGTTTCCTCTTGTTTAGAAAGTTTTTTTTCTCAAGTTTTATTCTAAGATCCCTTTCCCTATTCCAACTCTGAGAAACTTCATACAATTTCCCATTCAGATCTTTGACTTCTTGATTCCGAGCAGTTTCTTCAAGAGATAGATTTTCTTCAAAAGACATGGTGAGATCTTTGAACTGAGCATCTTCAGTTTCAAAAGCATCCTTGACATTATCTTGAAACTAATTGAGAATTATCATCTCTTAAATAGTTTTCCTTGACCAAATAGTAATATTCTTGTAAGATCTTTGATGGGATTCATAATTAATGAAAAAAGTTTCAAAATCGGCCTCAAGTTTGACACACTTATCCATCACCATGGATACTGAATCTCTTTTCTAATTTAAGGAATGTTGAAGCATTTGGCATCTTAAATCTATGCTTGGAAATAACTGAATAGTACCTACCAGCTTCTTCAAAGGCTGAACAACAAATTCATGGCCAAGTTAAGAATATTATGAATTCGAAAGCTTTGTTGATGAGGATTCCTTTTCAAGCGCATCATCTTTATTCTTTGATAAAGCACTAGAATATTTCTTACTGACCAAATAATTGGTAGGAGTATCAACCATCACCTTCTTTCCCTTATCTGTTATTGAAATAATTTCTTCTTGTTTAGGTAATTGATGTTCATCATCTGATAGCTGAATAATATTATCCTCATCTACTTCTTTTTTCACAGCTCCTACCTCAACAACCTCTGGATATATGAATCATGATTTTTACTTTCTTCTTCAGACAATTTATTTACTTCTTCCTCACCATTATCATATTTTCTTGGGGTATAAAGTTTTGAAGACTCGGCTTCAGAAGTTCAGATTGATAACTTCTAAGAAGGACTCTCCTTCTCATGATAATCTTCTACTTGCTTTATCATATGCTCGGTATCACCACTCCCTAATTCTTCTTCTTCCACTTCTTATTCTTTCATTATTTCTTCTTCTTCATCTCATTCTAGAATCACCAACTTCATTCACGGAGTCCCTGGGATTGATTCTATTAAAATGGAGTCTGGTACCAAAATTTTCTCAAAAGATTTCTCAGCATCCTTAAAGAATAGATTGTACAATATCAGCATCAGACATATTCTTATTTTGCTTATTCTCATTTCTTTTCTTCTCAAGATCCTCGGTAGCATTTTCTTTTAACGCTTTTGCCTCATTAGGGTCCAATCCAAATGTAGGCTCCATTTCTTTTTTGTTTTTCTTATCCTCTCTCAGTTTTGAAACTACCTCATCAGGATAATATTTTTACTTATTTGACTTTGGTGGTGTAGATTGAATTTTCATGGAAACAAAAACTTTTTATATCTCTTGTATTTCCTTTACTTTCCTCTTCCTTCCACCTTTCTCGGAGGTTTCATCTACAACAGGTTTCTTTGATAAAACCTCAACTTCTTCATTTGATAAATCATAAAACTATTTGGATTCACTAGAAAATCCAATTTTCATTCTCCTTAGAGTTTTATTGCATAGCAATATTACCCTGAAATTTCTTGACTTCAATTTGTAAGATATTTTCATTGATTCTAAACAAGAAACAATGGTATTTGATATAATTTTTGGATGCATGATAATATGAGACTTTAGATTTCCATTCTTTATATTATCCATCGTAACTAAAATATACATAACTAAATTCATCTTCCGAAGGTTCACTATGAAATCCAAAACATATTTATCACTTTTCTTCATATTATATTTATCTCTTTCCATCAGAATGATAAATCCTTGAACCCAAAGTTCAAGAATTCGGAAATTTGATGGAAGGTGAATAATCTTCAGAGTATTCACTCCAACCAAACCAAGACACTCTATGGACTTCCACTTATCGAATCTTATTTCAATATCAGGTAAATTATGAGAACAGAATTCAGATTCTCCTTCATAAGGTATTCCAATCAGTCTAGTTTCCTTAGAATAAGAGAGATTAAGTCTTACCATAACTCTTCAAAGAAAATTTCTATTTGCATTCATGATTGAAAAAATATTCTTATTCATAGAACTCTACTTGCAACTCCAGAATCACCTGATCATATGCCTTGGGTTTAGATACATCTATACTCTCACACCTATTTAACTTGATGTTCTTTGAGATGATTTAATCATAATTATTAAAGAAGTATGAGTCCACCAACCTTTCATGATAAATCTGTCATTCAGAGATTTCCTTTACAATTTACATTTATTTCTGAGGAGATGCTTTTTTAGACATTTTGAACTAAGAAAGACATGAGAAATATGGAATGGTCTTAATTAAAAAGGGAAGAGCTTTAGCACATAAGATCTTGGGATTCAATTTGGTACAACCATTTAGGGGTCCTTTATATAGTCAATTGAAGTGATGATTGAACTTCCCTAATTGATCCAACGGTTGAAAACTTCTTGAGAAGATCTGAAGGTTGAGATGATAGCCAAAGAAAGATTTTGATAGATTCTAATCTTTTGAGGTTTTGAAGAAAAAAATTCGGATTTAAGGAAAAGTGAATCCGAAATGAAAATTATAACAAGTAAAAAATGATTGCAAAAATTTAGGAAAGGAAACATATATTTCAGATTGCTAGGAATATTATTTGTAATAAGAAAATTTCTTCTTGAAAAACACTAGATTCCGAAAATTTTGATTATGAAAATTATTAGATTACGAAAAAATTTAGATTACAAAAAATTTATCTATGAAAATATTAACTACCAAAATTTTGACTACGAAAATTTTACTACGAAAATTTTGATTACGAAAATTTTAACTAACAAGGAAATATACTCCCTCTATGAAAAGGAGTTTGTTACTATAAATAGATAAGTTCCAACAAGAACTTAATAAGGAACATTACCTTAAAGTTATCATTCCTAACTATAGTTTAATGTATTCAAATCTATCATATGGTTATGATTTTGTGGAGATATTAGCAAGTTGATCTTGTGTTCTGATAAATTGAATAATTATATCTCTTTTTTGTGTGTGATCTCTAGGAAAGTGATTCTTAATATCTATGTTTTTTCATGAGAGTGATGTGAAAGGTTTCTTCTTAAGGTAATGGAACTAGTATTAGCACACAAAATTTGTGTTTTGGTAAAACTTATACCGTATTTTGTGAGTGTGTGTTTCATCCACCATACTTGAGCACAACAACCTCCAACTGCTATATATTCAGCTTCAGTAGTGGAAAGTGCTACCGAGTGTTGCTATTGCATGACCAAGAAACTAATGAATCTTTTAAAAACCATGTTTTTGCGGTGAAAGACTTTGGAATATTCTTGATGATATTCCAGAGCAGCGCCTTCAGACGGCGTGCGATTCCGAGCCCCGGAGTGGCCGGAATTAAATTTTTAGTGCATTCACACTGGAAATGATAAATAAATAGGATAACTCCTAAACGGAGTTCCAGATCAGAGATCCGAGTGTACGGATGGGTCAGGAATGGGGTGTTTACCCTATTAACGACATAAAACTTGTCGGTGCAGGATGATTGGACCCCTCGCTCGCTTTCGGAAGGTTAAACGGATAAATTAATTAATTAATTTATTCATTTAATGATGAAACGCAGTTATCTCTTAAACGGTGGCTCGGATTGGAAAACTGAGGGTACCGTTGAGATCGGGGCGTGTCGTTTACCCTAGGAGGGGTGTATGTTTTGCAGTAGCGGGCCATCTGTGAAAAATGGCCCCAGGGGCGTTTTCGTAATTTGGCGGCCTCGGGCGCTAAGTTTAATAACTTTTGAACGGGGCCTCGGATTAAAATTCTAAGACCTCCGTTGTGCTCGGGTGGTGGTGTTTACCCTATGGGAGGCTTAACCTTGACCCCGTCGGGAGTTTCGGATGTGGGTCTTTTCGGGGTTTTTAAATTAATTAAATTGTTAATTAATTTATTTAAACCCTCCCCCTCCCCCTTATCCCTTACACCCCCTGGCGAAACCCATCCCCTCTCCTCCTCCATCTCTAGCGAGATTGTCCGGCGAGGCGACTCCAGCGAGGTGCGGTGATGCCGGCGGATCGTCGCGAAGCTTCGGGAGAAGCCCCACGAGGTAGGATGTTGTGTTTTGCATTTTCATTCCCGCACTTAACTTCCAACGCGATTTTGAATGTTGAATTGTTGTATGATCTTCGATCTAGGCCAATGAATGTGAAGTAGATTTTATTCTCTTTCCGATTCTTGTTTCGGATTTGAAATCGGAATTCGGAGGTGTTCGTAATCGTTCGGCGAAGGTTGCGGGAAATTCGGGAGGTTCTGGGTGTTTCCGGCGGGTTCTGGGGTCCGGCTGGCTCAGGCGGCAGCGGTCCGAGGTTGAGGCGGTGGTAGCGGCGGCTCCCAGGGTGGCGCGGCGGCTCGGCCTAGCGCGGCGACAGCGCGGCCGGCTGTGGACGGCGGCGGTTCCCCTTGGCGGTGGCGGCTTCTCGACCAGGCGGTGGAGGCGGTGCGGCATGCGGGCGGCGGCGCATCACTTCGAGCAGGGGGCGAGCGATGGCGGGGAGCGGGCGCGAGGTCGCGGAAGACCAGGTTCGCTGACCCCGGCCGGCAGACAGCAGACCCGCTTATTGCGGGTCTGCGCGTGGAAGAGAGACCGGCCTTCGGGACGGCCCGGTTGCGTGGAACGCGGTCCGCGCGGGTGATCCGCGGACTGCAGCGGCTCAGCCGGCTGGGCCGCAAGCCGGCCGGTTTGAGCCGGTTCAGGGGGTGTGGACCGGCCGGACCGGTCCGGACCACCCCCTCTTACGTCTAGTGACGTTTAAAAATGCCGCAACATCCAAACGGCGCGTCCGTTTGACGCGCCGTCTGCAGCAGTAGATCCGTATCGATGAGACGAACTTTTTGAAATAGTTTCAGGAATTTTTAATTCCCGAAACGAGGGGCCTCGGAGGCGCGGCACGTCTTTAAGTAAATTTGACGTTTTCCGAGGGATTTTGTTTTGGACGGCGCAGACGCGTTCGACGTTCGTTTTGAGCGTCGTCAGTGGCGTTGGGACTCTAGCGCCGGGGTGGAGCTTTCCAGAGTGGTTCCGGGCGTCGAAGCTGGAGTTGAGGCATGGGCCCCACGACCCGTCTTTTTAGCTGCGTGCAGCTTTTAGCAACTTTTTCCTCGAAAATCTGTTCGGGGCGTGCGAGCAGTCGATGTTGGGTGTTTTTCCCAGGGCATCGCGTTGGCGCAGTCTGCCCGCTGTAATTCCGCACGACAGTGCGGGCCCCACGAGGGCCGTTTCGGGATTTGACGGTGATTTCCAGCATTATCACCGGGTGACCGTTTTGGACAAGTGAATAGTCCATTTCGTGTACTTTTTCGAGAGGATCGCAACGGTGCGATCTGTTCGTTGAGTTTCGGGACCGGGATCCGGGTCCCACGTGGCACCGCTTGTGTGCGGTGCGCCGGGATGCATCTTTTTCTCCAGATACCCATTCCACGCAAGTAAGCAGTCAATTTGACGTGCTTTTTCGAGAGCATTGAAATGGTGCACTTTGCCTGACCCTTTTCAGGGACGTGGTGTGGGTCCCACCCGACCCGGCTACGGTGAATAGTACCCTTTTCAACGGGTGTCCGTTGTGGGCGATTGAGTACTCAACCCCGTGTGTTTTTCTGAGGGGATCGTAGTGGCGTGATTCGTTGGTCCAGTTTTGGGATCTTGAGGTGGGCCCCACACGGGTTTGGTTACGGTGAATAGTACCTTTTTCACCTGTTGACCCTTCCAGGTGAGTAAATAGTCTATCTCGCGTGTTTTTCTGCGAGGATTACAACGGTGCGAACCGTTTGGTTGTGTGGAGCCTTATACATGATCTTATTAAATGTGGAAGCATAAAAGGTGCTCCGGTGGGAGTTTGTCCTACCATGTTTGTAGCGGACCCTTGGCGTGTGATCGCGCACTCTTGGGAGAGTGATATAAATGGTTCACAAGATGTGGTTGGACGTGCCTGGGCCTTTGAGTTGGAGATGTTACGTCACGTCGTCACGTTGACGTTGGGTGTCGTGTGCACGATAGCCCTTGGGCAGGAGACGTGGTATACTCTGGGAGTATACGAGAGCGCTTAGAGGTACGTGTGGTTTGTACCAGAGATGTCCGTGCACTTGGTTGGGGTCGACTCGGGGCCACACATCGTGTGGGACCCATGTGCATGTTGTGTTCTGATTTTCGTACCTTTGACCTCTCGCGACGTAGAGGGACCCTCGGTTCTCGTTTGTTGACTAGCGGGGTTGAGTTTTTCCCCCGGCTCTATACTCGATGGTTTAGATCAGCAGGGTTGAGTGGTTTCCCCTGGTCTTGTTCCGGAGTCGGGTGGTTGCGCGATACCCACTCCGTGTTCGGTTGGCTAGTGTTGTACCCCCCAACAGAGATGACCAGATCAGTTCTGAGTTTTACCCTCCAGTGGGTCTGGGCAGTGGGTTACTCATCGACTTCTTCGGGTTTACCCTCCAGTAGGGCTGGGCAGTGGGTTTCTTATTGACTTCTCAGGGTTTACCCTCTAGAAGAGACTAGGCAGTGGGTCACCCGACGACTCTTGAGGGTCTACCCTCCAGCAGGGCTGGGCAGTGGGTCGCCCGTTGTCTTGTTTCAGGTCTACCCTCCAACAGGGCTGGGCAGTGGGTCGCCTGTTGTCTTGTTCCGGGTTTACCCTCCTGCAGGGCTGGGCAGTGGGTCACTCGTCGACTTATTCCAGGTCTACCCTCCAGCAAGGCTGGGCAGTGGGTCGCCTGATGATGTATTTAGGTCTACCCTCCAGTGGGGCTGGGCAGTGGGTCGCCTGATGATGTATTATGGTTTACCCTCCAGCAGGGCTGGGCAGTGGGTCACCCGATATCATATTATGGTTTACCCTCCAGCAGGGCTAGGCAGTGGGACACCTGTTGGCATTCCAGGCTCAGTCCTTTCTACTAGGCTAGCCTGTGGCTTTCCTCCGTGATTACCAGAGTGGGACCCATGGTTATACGGGTCAGTGTTGCGATGGGCTTTGAATTTGAGAAGATCTCTTGACAGCGGGGAAGTGACGAGTTGTGGTTGATGTTTCCACATAACTTTCAAGTACGAGGAGCGCTTTCCCCCACCGAGACGCGTCCTTGTGACGCGACCTAAAACCGTGCGGGCGAGTCAGTACCGCCCAAAGCGGATAGTGTCAAGGTGCGGTGATTGAGCCCCTTGGCTTGCGGTTCAGGGAAGACGTGCAGGATGCTGGACATCGATGATTGTGTCACTTCTAGGACTGTTGGCTACTCTTTTGTTGGGCTGAGCTACGGGACGGAGATCCCCTTATGACGTTGTTCGGGTTTCTGGTTGAGCATATAGATATGTATATACCTTGTTCGAGTACCCACTTCTTGGGCCTAGTTACTCTCCCTCCAGGAGAGGTGAAGACGTGTGTGGTATGTCACGTGCTTTCCGTGTCTAGCTTCTCATGGTCAGATGAGTCTACTCTCCTGCTATAGGTAGCGAAGACTCTACGGGAAGTTCCTCTTCTCACCGTTTCCAGGTCCTTGTTCCTGGACGAGTCTACTTCCTTTCTCTTGTTGGGATGAGCTGGACTCTCTGTTGTACTTCCTTTACTTTCCCTGTTCGCTCTACTGCTCACCCTTCAGTACCTCCTTTTGTTGCTCCCTCGAGCCTTCGGGGTATCCTATTGAGTATTGTTATACTCACCCCTGCTTGGGATTTTCCTGTATTTAGTGTGCCCTTGCAGACGACGGACATGTGGAGCGTGACTTTAGTGGAGCGTAAGAGCTTGGGAGCTTGGACAGAGTGCGGTGATCATAGCCGGGTTCCAAGGGGGAGACTCGTCAGCTGTTTCTTTTGTTTACCTGTTGCCGGGTTGTGGCACTTTTTGGTTGGGCGCGTCTTTTTCCCTGTTTTCCTTTTTGGCACTTTTCTTGTACTGTTTAGAGGTCGATGCACTCATGTGGTTTATATATAGAGGTTATTCTTTTTACTCTGCGTGTTCTTCCTTTTTACTCTGCACTGTTGTATTGATTTTTCCGCGTGCATGTGTACAGGTACTTAGGCAAAGGCCTCCCTGAGTTATTGTGCCTTCGGTGCTGGTCGCCAGCCCCTGGCCTATGGAGGCGGGCGTGGGGTAGTTGCGGCTCGAGCCCGGGTAGGGTCGGGTCGTGACAAAGTGGTATCAGATGTGGTTCATTCCTTGGGACGTTGTGCGGACGTACCTAAAAGATGAATTGGTTGGGATATAGGGAAACAGTGTTAACGTGTCTCGAGAGCGGCTCTCAGGCCAGGGAGTCCAGTGATGGTGCGGCGACCGATGTATCCATTCACCCGGACCCTGATAACCCTCTTGTCGACTCGACATGCTAAGACACTTGTTGCAGGGAAAATTTGGTTTGTGCATCACATAAGACTGAGTCTTGACTGCCCTTCTTGAGTCAGATCCCCATCATTGTTGTTGTTGGTATATACATATATGCTCATCTGACTACGACACTCCTTGTTAATATCCATGATGTATCCACGAAGACAGCCAGCCAAGATACCAGCTTAGGTGCGTGACAACGACCCTGTGAGCTAAGGGGCCTCAGTCCAGGACCCATCATTTGATCCATTTCTCCGAGTGGGCCGGTAGCAGCAACCCCACCTGTTGAGCAGCAGGCAGTTTCACCAGAGCAGGCTGAGCTTGAGCGCAGGTTGAGCGCGCTCTGTGAGTTCCAGCGGCATGCACCGCTGAGGTTCATTGGTGAGTCAAACCCTCAGGCAGCATAGGTTTGGCTTGAGGCAGTGGTTCGCCTTTTCAGGCTTGTGAAGACGCCGACAGATCAGAGAGTGGCTTTGGCCTCCACCCTTTTCTGTGGAGCTGCTCGGCGTTGTTAGAATCTAGTGACTCGGTTCCTTGATGAGTCGTCGCTTTTGTTGTTTCTTGAGGAGTTTTTCCCCTCCTTCTTGCGCTCCGTTCGGATTCAGAAGCTCCTGCAGTTACAGCAGGGAGGGATGACGGTGGCCGAGTACGCGGCTAGTTTTGCAGACCGTGCACGCTTTTACCCAGACTTAGTCCATGACAACAACCTCCGAGCGTGGAAGTTTGAGCAGGGTCTCCACTGAGAGATTCATGCTATCATAGTACCCTTGGTCATTTCCACATATACCGAGGTGCTAGAGCAGGTGCTAGTGACAGAGGGTTTCCGGTCATGTTTTGCGGTTGGTAGTGGTAGTCGGCACGACAGAGCTGGGATGTCTTCCGTAGCTAGCAAGCGCCGGAGGACAGGACCTTGATACAGGTGGCCTTCCCACTGCCGGTTTCGGGGACATGGTCGTATACCACTGTGGCGAAAAGGCGCAGGGCCTCAGCCGAGGATTCCCTTCCGTGAGTGGATCCCGGGCCGTGGTCGTACACTACAGTGGCGCCGGAGGGCACCAGGGCAGCCCAGAGAGGGTCGGTGCTATGCTTGTGATGGGCGAGGTCACTTGGCACGAGACTGCCCGACCCGAGTTGCTGAGAGCTTCGGGAAGGCTGCAGGCGCACCACCACGGCAGAGGCAGCGCTTTGATCGGAGTAGTGCCCAGAAAGGTGGTTCTAGCAGAGGAGCGGGAGGAGCTGGTGGTGGAGGACGACTTTACGAGGTCTTCCCACCACCACTAGTCGGTCCACGTCAGGCTCCGGGAGCTGACAGTTGGGACTGTGGACAGCTGTGAGCTTGGATGTCTACGATCCTGTGGAGCATGGGATGATGAGAGGTACCCCTTGCGACTCTTCTACTTTTTGCATTAGAATTTTTAGGCTCTACGTGTGAAAGTATTTTCTCCCTGCTCCTTGTTTGAGGTGTTACCAGGGTGACGCAGGGTGTCGGGTGTAACCATGTGTTGGTAAGGAAAAAGGTGGGGGACCTTTTCCATTAGTCGATGGTGTCGACTCCATCGCTCACCGAGCGTGTAAGAGAGCCTCGGTTGTGGAGTCTTGCATGATCAGATATCCTTGGGTGTTCCACCATATGGATATTCTGAAGGAGGGAATCTCCAGGACTTGTTTCAGGTGCGGGCGGTGATTCCAGTCGCGACGTGCAACGTAGAGGTTCGTCCGGGGAGGTGAGATACCCCCGAGGGCCTTCGGGCCGCTTGAGACCATTCAAATGGATGGCGAGGTACCCTACCGCCTTGCCCTAACCCCAAAGTCTGGAGTGGGTGCACGACATCGGCAAGGGCCGACCTCGCGTGAACAGATCAATATTTTGGTCTGTGTGTGGAGGGAAAGAGTTGTGCGTGGGTTGTTCTGGGTATGGGAAAGCTAGGTGTGGGCTTAGTACCTTGTGTTACTCCCTAGTTTTGCTTTTCGGGGACGAAAATCTTGAAGGAGATGATGATTTAAGAACCCGTTTTATGCGGTGAAAGACTTTGGAATATTCTTGATGATATTCTAGAGCAGCGCCTTCAGACGGCGTGCGATTCCGAGCCCCGGAGTGGCCGGAATTAAATTTTCAGTGCGTTCACACTAGAAATGCTAAATAAATGGGAAAACTCCTAAACAGAGTTCCGGATCAGAGATTCGAGTGTATGGATGGGTCCGGAATGGGATGTTTACCCTAGTAACGACATAAAACTTGTCGACGCGGGATGTTTGGACACCTCGCTCGCTTTCGGAAGGTTAAACGGATAAATTAATTAATTAATTTATTCGTTTAATGATGAAACACAGGTATCTCTTAAATGGTGGCTCGTATTGGAAATTCGAGGGCACCGTTGAGTTCGGAGTGTGTCATTTACCCTAGGAGGGGTGTAATTTTTGCGAGCGCGGGCCATCTGTGAAAAATGGCCCCAGGAGCGTTTTTGTAATTTGGCGGCCTCGGGCGCTAAGTTTAATAACTTTTGAACGGGGCCTCGGATTAAAATTCTGAGACCTCCGTTGTGCTCAGGTGGTGGTGTTTACCATAGGGGAGGCTTAACCTCTACCCCATCGGGAGTTTCAGATGCGGATCTTTTCGGGGGTTTTAAATTAATTAAATTGTTAATTAATTTATTTAAACCCTCCCCCTCCCCCTTATCCCTTACACCCCCTGGCGAAACCGCTCCCCTCTCCTCCTCCATCTCCGGCGAGACGGTCCGGCGAGGCGACTCTGGCGAGGTGCGGTGATGCCGGCGGATCATCGCGAAGCTTCGGGCGAAGCCCCACGAGGTAGGATGTTGCGTTTTTCATTTTCATTCTCGCACTTAACTTCCAACGCGATTTTGCATGTTGAATTGTTGTCTGATATTCGATCTAAGATGATGAATGCAAAGTAGATTTTATTCTCTTTCCGATTCTTGCTTCGGATTTGAAATCGGAATTTGGAGGCGTTCTCAATCGTTCGCTGAAGGTTGCGGGAAATTTGAGAGGTTCTGGGTGTTTCCGGCAGGTTCCGGCAGTCCGGATGGCTCAGGCGGCAGCGGTCCGAGGTTGAGGCGGCGGTGGCGGCGGCTCCCAGGGTGGCGCGGCGGCTCGGCCTAGCACGGCGACGGCGCGGACAGCTGCGGACGACGGCGGTTCCCCTTGGCGGCGACGGCTTCTCGACCAGGCGGTGGAGGCGGCGCGGCATGCGGGCGGCGGCGCGACGCTTCGAGCAGGGGGCGAGCGATGGCGGGGAGCGGGCGCGAGGCCACGGAAGACCGGGGTGATGACCCCAGCCGGCAGACAGCAAACCCGTTTTTTGCGGGTCTGCGCGTGGAAGAGAGACCGGCCTTCGGGCCGGTCCGGTTGCGTGGAACGCGGTCCACGCGGGTGATCCGCGGACCGCAGCAGCTCAGCCGGCTGGGCCACGGGCCGGCCGGTTTGAGCCGGTCCAGGAGGTGTGGACAGGCCGGACCGGTCCGGACCACCCCCTCTTACGTCTGGTGACGTTTAAAAATGCCAAAACATCCAAACGGCGCGTCTGTTTGACGCGCCGTCTGTGGAAGTAGATCCGTATCGACGAGACGGACTTTTTGAGATAGTTTTGGGAATTTTTTATTCCCGAAACGAGGGGCCTCGGAGGCGCGGCACGTCTTTATGTAAATTTGATGTTTTCCGGGGGATTTTGTTTTGGATGGCGCGGACGCGTTCGACGTCTGTTTTGAGCGTCGTCAGTGGCGTTGGGACTATGGCGCTGGGGTGGAGCTTTCCAAGGTGGTTCCGGGCATCGAAGCCGGAGTTGAGGCATGGGCCCCATGACCCGTTTTTTGAGATGCGTGCAGCTTTTAGCGACTTTTTCCTCGGACGTCCGTTCGGGGCGTGCGAGCAGTCGATGTTGGGTGTTTTTTCGAGGGCATCGCATTGGCGCAGTCTGCCCGCTGTAATTCTGCATGACATTGCGGGCCCTGCAAGGGCCGTTTCGGGATTTGACGGTGATTTCCAGTTTATCACCGGGTGACCATTTTGGACAAGTGAATAGTCCATTTCGTGTACTTTTTCGAGAGGATCGCAACGGTGTGATTCGTTCGTTGAGTTTCGGGACCGGGATGCGGGTCCCATGTGGCACCGCTCGTGTGCGGTGCGCCGGGATGCATCTTTTTCTCCAGATACCCGTTCCACGCAAGTAAGCAGTCAATTTGACATGCTTTTTCGAGAGCATTGAAATGGTGTCGTTCGCCCGACCTTTTTCGGGGACGTGGTGTGGGTCCCACCCGACCCGGCTATGGTGAATAGTTACCTTTTCACCGGGTGTCCGTTGTGGGCGATTGAGTACTCAATCCCGTGTGTTTTTTCGAGGGGATCGTAGTGGCGTTACCCATTGGTTCAGTTTCAAGATCTTGAGGTGGGCCCCACATGGGTTTGTTTACGGTGAATAGTACCTTTTTCACCGGTTGATCGTTTCAGGCGAGTAAGTAGTCTATCTCGCGTGTTTTTCCGCGAGGATTACAACGGTGTGAACCGCTTGGTTTTTCGGAGCCTTATACGCGATCCTATTAAATGTGGAAGCATAAAAGGTGCTCTGGTGGCGGTTCGTCCTACCATGTTTGTAGCGGACCCTTGGCGTATGATCGCGCACTCTTGGGAGAGTGATATAAATGGTTCACAAGATGTGGTTGTCCGTGCTTGGGCCTCTGAGTTGGAGATGTTACGTCATGCCTTCGCGTTGACATTGGGTGTCATGTGCACGATAGCCCTTGGGCTGGAGACATGGTATACTCTGGGAGTATACGAGAGCGCTTGGAGGTATGTGTGGTTTGTACCTAAGACGTTCGTGCTCTTGGTTGGGGTCGACATGGGGCCACACGTCGTGTGGTCCCCATGTGCGTGTTGTGTTCATCTTTGCGTACCTTTGACCTCTCGTGACGTAGAGGGTACCTCGGTTCTCGTTTGTTGACTAGTGGGGTTGAGTTTTTCCCCCAGCTTTGTGCTCGATGGTTTAGATCAGCAGGGTTGAGTGGTTTCCCCTGGTCTTGTTCCGGAGTCGGGTGGTTGCGCGATAACCACTCCCTGTTCGGTTGGCCAGTGTTTTAACCCCCAACAGAGATGACCAGAGCAGTTCTGAGTTTTACCCTCCAACGGGACTGGGCAGTGGGTTATTCATCGACTTCTTCGGGTTTACCCTCCAGCAGGGCTGGGCAGTTGGTTGCTTATTGACTTCTCAGGGTTTACCCTCTAGCAGAGACTAGGCAGTGGGTCACCCGATGACTCTTGAGTGTCTACCCTCCAGCAGGGTTGGGCAGTGGGTCTCCCTTCGTCTTGTTTCAGGTCTACCCTCCAGCAGGGCTGGGCAGTGGGTCGCATGTTGTCTTGTTCCGGGTTTACCCTCCAGCAGGGCTGGGCAGTGGGTCACCCGTCGACTTATTCCAGGTCTACCCTCTAGCAAGGTTGGGCAGTGGGTCGCCTGATGATGTATTTAGGTCTATCCTCCTGCGGGGCTGGGCAGTGGTTCGCCTGATGATGTATTATGGTTTACCCTCCAGCAGGGCTGGGAAGTGGGTCACCCGATATCATATTATGGTTTACCCTCCAGTAGGGATGGGCAGTGGGACACCTGTTGGCATTCCAGGCTCAGTCCTTTCTACTAGGCTCACATGTGGCTTTCCTCCGTGATTATCGGAGCAGAACCCATGGTTATCTGGGTCAGTGTTGTGATGGGCTTTGACTTTGAGGAGATCTCTCAACTGCGGGGCAGTGACGAGTTGTGGTGGATGTTTCCCCAGAACTCTCAAGTATGAGGAGCGCTTTTCCCCACCAAGACGCGTCCTTGTGACGCGACCTAAAACCGTGCGGGTGAGTCAGTGCCGCCCAAAGCGGATAGTGTCAAGGTGCGGTGATTGAGCCCCTTGGATTGTGGTTCAGGGAAGATGTGCGGGATGCTGGGCATCGATGATGGTGTTACTTCTGGGACTGTTGGCTACTCTTTTCTTGGGCTGAGCAATGGGACGGAGATCTCCTTACGACGTTGTTCAGGTTTCTGGTTGAGCATACAGATATGTATATACCTTGTTCGAGTACCCACTTCTTGGGCCTGGTTACTCTCCCTCCAGGAGAGGCGAAGACGCTCGGGGTATGCCGCGTGCTTTCCGTGTCTATCTTCTCGTGGTTGGATGAGTCTACTCTCCTGCTATAGGTAGCGAAGACTCGACGGGAAGTTCATCTTTTCACCGTTTCCAGCTCCTTGTGCCTGGACGAGTCTACTTCCTTTCTCTTTTTGGGTTGAGCTGGACTCTCTGTTGTACTTCCTTTACTTTCCCTGTTCGCTCTACTGCTCACCCTTCGGTACCTCCTTTTGTTGCTCCCTCAAGCATTTGGGGTGTCCTACTGAGTAAGTTTATACTCACCCCGGCTTGGGCTTTGCCCGTACTTGGTGTGCCCTTGCAGACGACGGACAGGTGGAGCGTGACTTCAGTGGAGCGTAGGAGCTTGGGAGCTTGGACCGTGTGCGGTGGTCGTATCCGGGTTCCAGGGGGGAGACTCGTCAACTGTTTCTTTTGTTTACCTGTTTCCGGGTTGTGGCACTTTTTGGTTGGGCGCGGGTTTTGCCCCGTTTTCCTTTTCGGCACTTTTCTTGTACTATTTAGAGGTCGATGCACTCCTGTGGTTTATATATAGTAGTTGTTCTTTTTACTCTGCTTGTTCTTCCTTTTTACTCTGCACTGTTGCATTGAGTTTGATGCGTGTGTGTGTATAGGTACTTAGTCAAATGCCTCCCCGAGTTATTGTGCCTTCGGCGCTGGTCGCCAGCCCCTGGCCTATGGAGGCGGGCTTGGGGTTGTTGCGGCTCGAGCCCGGGTAGGGTCGGGTCGTGAAAAATCTCCTAAGAAATGACAAGTTCTAGATGTACTTTTCCTATCCACTCTACATCCTCCAAATTCAGCATCCAAAAATATTTTTAAACAAACACTACTGGAAAAAGAGGCATTTCCAACGGTTCACAACTGTTGGGAAAGGCCGCAGAACCGTTGGGAATATCTATCCCAACGGTTCTGCAAACCATGTGGAAGTAAGCTGTTGGGAAAAGTTTTCCCAATGGATTACAAAGAACCGTTGGGATAAGTTAGAAAAATCAACCTATCCCAATGGTTAACATTAACCGTTGGCATATGTTTTCCCAACGGTTTTATGTAAACCATTGGGAAAACCAAACAAAATCTCTAGATTTTCCCAACGGTTCACACAAAACCGTTGGGAAAAAGCCAACTATACATCTTTTCCCAACGGTTTGAAACCTTTGGGAAATTGTTCATACCAACGGTTCCACATGAACCATTGGTATAAACCTCCTTAGAAGACTATGCCAACGGTTTCAAACCGTTGGCATAGCCTATGCTGTGAAAATTGCCCAGCAGCCTGCAATTTGCACAGCAGCCGTCAATTTTCAAAGGGGAGGAGCAGGGTCTCCATTCACCTGTGATTCTTCAATCCCTCTCCTTTACCTGCAATAACCAACTAACATATACATATACAGAAAAAATTCATATACATTTAATATATAATACATCCTGAAACTATACACATTCAGAATTAAATCAGAATTCATAATGTAATTATAAAGATACATAATTTAGAATTCATTTAGAATTAATTTTAAAATTCATTTAGAATTCATTTAGAATTCATTTTAAAATTCATTTAGAATTCAATTTCAAATTTAGATGAAAATTATATGTGAAATTTGGAATTCAATTCATAATTTGATTGGTTTTTCGTATACAAGTGTTTTTACTATATATGATATCCATTTTAAACAAAATACATGAACTTGGAGTAGTACCGGTCACACCATTCCTCTTATTGAGGCATGATTGACTAGTACACGTCACACATGACCCATTGATCATTTTCCTAAAGTATCAACATATTCCGAAAGGGTTTCGTTGGTTTTCTGTATGCCAGTTATTATCACCTAAAATGTGGTTCATTTTAAAAAAATGACATTTTGAGTGATCCCCACCACACCGCGAATCAGATTGAGGCGGGGTTGACTCGTAAACATCACAAATAACCCATGGATTGTTGTCCTAAAGTTTCAACAGAATTCGAATGCGTTTGGTCAGTTTTTCGTATGTCAGTTGTTGTTTTCACTTAAAATGCTTTCCATTTCAAATAAAAGTGATCCACTTTGAGTTGTGGCGGCCACACCGAGGCTCAGATTGATGCGCGGTTGACCCGTACACATCAAAAATGACCCATGGATCCTAGTCCTAAAGTATCAACACAATCCGAATGTGTTTGTTTGGTTTTCCGTAAGTCATTTGTTCTATTCACTTAAAATGAAGTCCATTTTAAACTATAGAGAGACTCTTAGAGTGATCCCATCCACACCGCAACTCGGATTGAGGTGGGGATGACTCTTACACATCACAAATGACCCATGGGTCGTTGTCCTAAAGTTTCAACGGAATCCTAATGCATTTGGTTGGTTTTCAGTATGTCAGTTGTTGTTTTCACTTAAAATGTTTTCCAATTCAAAGAAAAGTGAGTCACTTTGAGTTGTATCGGCCACACCAAGGCTCGGATTGAGGTGCGGTTGACTCGTAAACATCAAAAATGAACCATAAATTGTTTTCCTAAAGTTTCAATAGAATCAAAATGCGTTTTGTGGGGTTTCAGTATGTCAGTTGTTGTTTTCACTTAAAATGTTTTCCATTTCAAAGAAAAGTGAGTCCCTTTGAGTCGTGGCGGCCACACCATAGATTGGATTGAGGCGTGATTGACTCATACACATCAAAAATGAACCATGGATCATTTTCCTTAAGTATCAACAGAATCCGAATGTGTTTGGCCAGTTTTCTGTATGTCAGTTGTTCTTTTCACTTAAAATGAAGTCCATTTTAAACTATAGAGAGACACTTCGAGTGGTTCCGGCCACACCACTCATCGGATTGATGTGGGGTTGACTCGTACATGTCACATATAACTCATGGATTGTTTTCCTAACGTTTCAATGGAATACGAATGCATTTGTTTAGTTTTCTGTATGATATTTGTTGTTTTCACTAAAAATGATGTCCTTTTGAAACAAAAGAGAGACACTTCGAGTGGTTTCGGCATCCCCACACCTTGTATTGAGGTGGTGTTGACTTGTACACATCACATATGACCCATGGATCGTTTTTCTAAAGTTTCAACCAATTCCGAATGCGTTTGGTCATTTTTCTGTATGCCAGTTTTTCTTTTCAGTTAAAATGATGTATATTTTAAACAAAAGAGATACACTATGAGTGGTGTAAGCCACACCGTGCCTCAGATTGAGGAGGGGTTGACTTGTACACATCACATATGACTCATGGATCGTTGTGCTAAAGTATCAACACAATCAGAATCCGTTTGGTCTGTTTTCTGTATGTACTTAAAATGTTTTTCATTTTTAACAAAAGAGAGACATTTTGAATGGTACCATCCACACCGCGCCTCGGATTAAGGAGGGGTTGACTCGTACACGTCAGATATGACCCATGGATCGTTTTCTTGTAGTATCAATAGCATATGAATGCATTTGGTTGGTTTACCGTATGTCAGTTGTTGATTTCACTTAAAATTAAGTCCATTTTTAAGAAAACAGAGGCATTTTGAGTGGTGTTGACCACATCGAGCCTCATATTGAAGCGGGTTTTACTTTTACACATTAAATTTGACTCCTGGATCGTTTTCCTTATGTTTCAATATAATCTGAATTCGTTTGGTCGGTTTGTCGTATGTCAGTTGTTAATTTCACTTAAAATTAAGTCCATTTTTAACAAAACAGAGGCACTTTGAGTGGTGTCGGCCACACCGGGCCTCGAATTGAGGCGGGGTTGACTCGTACACATCAAATATGAGTCATGGATCGTTGTGAAAATGTATAAACACAATCAGAATCCGTTTGATCGGTTTGGTGTATGTACGTAAAATATTGTCCATTTTAAACAAAAGTGGGACAGTTTGGGTGGTTCCGGCCACACCGTGCCTTGGATTGGGGAAGGTTTGACTCTTACACGTCACATATAACCCATGGATCAGTTTCTGAAAGTTTCAACAGATTTGGAACATATTTGGTCGGTTTTCCGTATGCCAGTTGTTGTTTTCACTTAAAATTAAAGTCATTTTGAACAAAAAAGAGACATTTTGAATGGTACCGTCCACACCACGCCTTGGATTGAGGTGGGGTTGACTCATACACATCAAATATGACCCATGGATCGTTTTTCTATAGTATCAATAGAATATGAATGTGTTTGGTTGGTTTACCGTTTGTCAGTTGTTGATTTCACTTAAAATTAAGTCCATTTTTTAACAAAACAGAGGCATTTTGAGTGGTGTCGGACACACCGAGCCTCTTATTGAGGAAAAGTTGACTCATACATGTCAAATTTGACTCATGGATCGTTTTCCTTAAGTTTCAACAGAATCCAAATGCGTTTGGTCAGTTTTCCGTATGTTAGTCGTTGATTTCACTTAAAATTAATTCCATTTTTAACAAAACAGAGGCACTTTGAGTGGTGTCGGCCACACCAGGCCTCTAATTGAGGCGGGGTTGACTCTTACACGACACATATGATTCATGGATCATTGTGAAAAAGTATCAACACAATCAAAAACTGTTTGTTTGGATTGGCGTATGTACGTAAAATATTGTCCATTTTAAACAAAATACATACACTTGGAGTGATACCGGCCACACCGCGCGTCGGATTGAGGTGGAGTTGACTTTAACATGTCACATGTGACCCATTCATAGTTATCCTAAAGTTTCAACATAATCCAAAGGTTTTTGGTCTATTTCCCATATGTAAGTTGTTGATTTCACTTAAAAATAAGTCAATTATGAACAAAAGAGAGGCAGTTTGAGTGATCCTGGCCACACTGTGCCTTTTATTGATGCGAGATTGACTTATACACATCACATTTGACCCACGGATCGTTTCCCTTAAGTTTAAATAGAATCCGAATGCGTTTGGTCAGAGGGGAAGGGTCTAGTCGGGTACGCGGAGATGTTCGTCTACCTCTGGTACGAACCTCCCTCGTACCATCGGCCTAAGCACTGAAAGAATGGAATAATGAAAAGTGAACATACTTATGTACCTGTAAAATCTACACATACAAAGCACATAGCCGCATCATGTCATAAAAATAACACCAAGGATCAGAAAAAATAGAATCAGTCATGCAGAGTAATGACAAGTGCACATACAGATCAGAAGCAGCTAAACAATTGTTGCATACATGCCATGTTTATTTCCTAAAACAAAGTAAAAAAAAAGAAAACTGATCAAACTATAGAACATGGGTTGCCTCCCATGAAGCGCTAAGTTTTACATCTTCATCCAGATAGATGAACACTGGTCAATCGTCTTAGTCCATCAGCTCAGAACTCCTCTGCCTCTTAGAAGAACTGGTGGTCGTGTCATCA
Organism: Viscum album; assembly: GCA_963277665.1. NCBI lineage: Eukaryota > Viridiplantae > Streptophyta > Magnoliopsida > Santalales > Viscaceae > Viscum > Viscum album. The sequence goes on along the minus strand of OY728126.1, from coordinate 1,309,477,451 downwards.
AGCTCACTGGGACGCTTAGTAGGATTGATCGCTTTAGGAGCATAGCGGGCATGAATATGGTGTGGAAGTAAGAGAATTTGGCGCTCATGATCAGCTAGATGCTGAGTCACCCATCGTGCGAGGTCAGATGGAGACGGGACATGCACATCGATGATCATGGAAGAGGTAGACAAGCTAGACATTGTTGGTTAAGCTGCATCCACAAATAGATTCATTTTTATATATTAGAACCTTTATAAACATTTTTCCCATTTTTACAAACAATTAATGTGTGAAAATTGTTAAAAATAAATTATCGGATATATAAAAATGGATTTACTCTAGGGAATGATGCATAATATCTCAAATATTCCTCATTGGATCCCAATTTGAAATTTTAATCGATTATCAAATGTCTTATATCAATTTATATTTATTTGGATCCTTAAGGTTGAAAGATTTTTGTAAAATCTAGACAAGGGAGGATAGACTAGTGACTTGGAATACAATTGGATGCTATGTTGTTAAAACCACATTATAAGCATTGTTTAGGATATTATTGAGGTGGTTTGAGGATCAAATCTATCTCTTTAGAGAAAATCCAGCATGTCCAAGTTTGGTGGTTAAAGTTTTGAAGTGGGGGGGTATTTGGTGGTTGAGGAGGGGGATGAGGGGGATGTCCAAGGTCTAGGAGGAGGGGTGGGGGCTTTCCAGGGTCCAGGAAGGGGGGTGGGGGCTGTCCAGGGTCAAGGAGAAGGGGAGAAGGGTCTGTCCATGGTCCAGGAAGGAGGGGGGGCTATCCAGGGTCCCTCGAGGAGGGGGGCTATCCAGGGTCCAGGGTGGAGGGTGGGGGGATTCCTAGGGTCCAAGAAGGAGGGGGACTATACAAGGTCCTGGGAGGAGGGTGGAGGGGGTTGTCCAGGGTCCATGAGGTGGGATGTCCAAGTTTCAGGAAAGAGGGGGGCCAGGCTGTCCAAGTTCCAGGAGGGGGGGACTGTCCAGGGTCCAAGAGGGGGGTGTCTAGGGTCCATGAGGAGTGGGGGCTCTGCTAAAGGGAGGGAATATCCAAATAATTCATTGAAAATTAACTAAACTTAATCCAAAAAACATCACAATTCCAATCCATCACCCAAACAACATCCAATTCATCCTAAATATCACTAACCTTCGCATGCCATAAACAACACAACATAGTTTATTCCTAATTAAAATAGAAAACAAAAATAATAGATGAAAAACATTAAAACTGAGGTAGTACTTACAGATTTAGAGTGTAGAAATACAAATTTTTTTGATTTAAGATGGATCTATGAGTGGAACGAGTTTATGACTCTTTGTATAGAGAGATCCAAAACGTTTAGGTCAAATAAAAATAGAAAATAAAAAAATAGATGAAGAACATTATAACTGAGGTAGAACTTACAGATTTGAAGTGTAGAACAGAAATAAAATTTTGATTGAAGAGGATGGATGGAGTTTCGAAGGCTGGGTAATGAGAGAGCGTCAGGAGAGGTTCAATTTAGGGCTGCAGTCGAGCGGAGGGGGACTACAATCGAGCAGAGGGTCTACTGTACACCCAAACTGGATTTAGGGGAAAACTTTCCCAACAGTTTTTAAAAACCATTGGGAATGTAGCAACATATACCAACGGTTAGTGTATAACTGTTGGTAAAAGTGTCTTAATTGAGGCCTATACCAACGACTTTACAAACCATTGGTAAAATTCTTCATAAAAGCCTCTATACCAACGGTTTTCTTAAAACCATTGGTATACATGACCATTCCCAATAGTTTGATAAACCGTTGGGATATAAGCGTTGGTAAAATGGGATTTCCAGTAGTGAAAATTATTTCCAAAGGTATAAAAGAGTCTTAAATCCATTGTTCCCTTTAGGTAGCAAAAAATTCTTTTCTCTTCCTTTAAATGATATTACTTGGGATTGGATTGATATATTGCACATAAGAATACTGAGAACATTAAGTCTAGTCGACTAGATATCAAGTATATTAAACTTCCTATCATACCTCTAAATGTTGTTTGGTCCACTGGTTTCCCAGCTTCATTAAGATCAAGGGAATTTGAGGTACTAATGGGAGTACTAATACTCTTAGTGTTGACATTTCCATACTTTTTAAGAAGATATTTAATATACTAATGTTGAGATATATAAGTCCCTTATTTTTTTTAAGAAATTTGAAAACCTAGGAAAAATGTTAAATCACACATCATACCCATTTCAAACTCATATTTCATTAGATCTTCAAAATAATCACTTGAAGATTGCTAATTTGAAACAAATATAATGTCATCAACATAAATTTGAATAATTAAAACATTTTTATTATCTTTATTTATAAAAATGGTTGGATAAAATTTTCCTTTAACATAATATTTTTGAATAAAAAAACATGTAAGTATATCATACCAGGCTCTAGGAGCTTGTTTAAGTACATACAAAGCTTCAGTAAGTTTGAAAACATGTTCAAGATGTTTTGTATCTCCAAAACTTGGTGGTTGTTCAACAAAAAACATTCTTTTGAACATAACGATTAAGGAAGGAACATTTAACATCAATTTGAAAAAGAATAAAGTTGAAGAATGCTGTAAAGGCAAGTAGAATACGAATGGATTCAAGTCTAGATACTAGAGCATAGGTTTCTTCATAGTCTATCTCTTCTTGTTGACTATAGCCTTTAGAAACCAATCTAGCTTTATTTTTTTACTATGATTCCATTTTCATCACACTTATTTCTTAAAACCCATATTACTCCAATAATAGAAGTTTACTTATGTCTTTCAACCAATGTCCAGACTTTATTCCTTTTGAATTCATTTAGCTCATCTTGCATAGCTTCTATCCAATTGTCATCAGCTAAATCTTCATAAGTGCTTTCTGGTTCTAATTTGGAAAGGAGAGCTGGATGTTATATTTCATTTATTAAAAAACTTATAGTCCATACAAGTTGATTTACATAACCAATGATATTATCACTTGGATGATTCTTAAGAAAAAATTAATTTGGGTTTTGTAAAGCCTCTTCATCAACATACGGTAGGAAATATTCTTGGGTAAATACTTCCAAAATATTTTCTTGGACATTTTCATTATCATAAGAATCTTCTATCAAGGGTTGACAATCAGTTTTTTGAAAACACATCCATGGATGTAGGTTGAGGTTGTTTAAAAAAAGGATCAGTTTCAACAAAATGACATGTACTATTTGTTCAATAGTACAAGTGTTTTTATTGAAAATTCTATAGGCCTTAGATATTGTGGAGTATCCTAAGAAAATTCCTTCATTATATTTGGGTGAGAATTTATGTAAATTATCTTTAGTATTCAAGATGAATACTTTTCATCCAAAAACATTAAATTAGGAGAGTCCCGGTTTTCTACCATTCCATAACTCATAAGGGGTTTTGTTAATAAAATCTCTAATCAAAACTCGATTTATAATATAACAATCAGTTCTTACAGATTCATTCCAAAAATGTTTGTCTATCTAATATTCACTCAACATGTTTCTAGTTATCTCTTGAATAATTCTACTTCTTCTTTCAACAACACCATCTTGTTGATTAGTTCTCGGTGCTGACAAGTTATGATTAGTGCCTTTTTTACTACAAAAAGTTTCAAAAACAAAATTTTTAAATTATCCTCCATGATCACCATGAATTGTTATGAATGAGAGGTTTTTCTCATTTTTAACATGGGATCTAAACTATTTGACATAAGAAAAATATTTATATTTCTTTTCTATAAAATAGAACCATGTAAATCTAGTGTATTCATCAACTAAAACAAATACATAATATTTTCCTCTAATGCTTCTAGTTTGTCTTGTACCAAAAAGATCCATATGCACCAACTGTAATGCATCAGTAGTTGAGACTTAACCAATTGATTTAAAACCGGATTTATGTTTCTTTCCATATTGACAAGGATCCCGAACTTTTGAAGAATCAAATAAAAGCTCTGGTAGATCCTTAACTAGTCTTTTCTTAGAGAGTTTACATAGGTTCCTAAGGTTAAAGTTTCATAAAATTATATTCTATAACCAAGATTGATCTTCCATTACACGGAGAAAAGGTAGATATTGCCTCTTACGGTCTTCTATGTTTAGTGTGTATACATTCTTCTGCCTATTGGAAGAAAGAATAAACTCCTCCTTGGAATTTTTTACTAAGCATTTCTCTTTCCTAAAATTCACAAGGTAACCTTCATTACATAATTGGATTATGATAATGAGGTTGTTCTTGAGACCTTTAACAAATAAAACATTCGAAATCAAATTTTTTCAAAGAATAACAATGTTACATATACCAATAATATTTCGTATAGCATTATATCTAAAAGTTACTTTTCCTCCTTTCATCTAGATAATCTTTTCAAATAAGTTTTTGTTACCAGTCATGTGCCTAGAACATCCACTATCCACGTACCATGTATTTTTTTGGTACAATATTTACCTTTTTGAAAGAAAGAGAGTTATAATTTCAAAACCCAAACATTCTTGGATCCAGAAGTTTCAGAAATAAAAATTTTCATAATCCACATTTTCTTTGAAAAATAAGCTTTATGAAATCCTAAAGGCTGAGTTTTGTTTAAGGAACAATTTTTTCCCAATTCCCACCACACTGACACTTATTGGAGAATGGATCACTTTTAGGTACAAAATAATTGTTACTAAAAAACAGTTTTGAATAGGTATAACCAAAACCAGAAATATTACTTATAGATCAAATTTGGGAATACATCTTATCAAAATTTTCGTTACATAAGGTAAAGTTAGAAAAACACTTCCTCAAAGAAAATATTACTGACTTCATTTTAATAACTAAGTTTTTGTCCTCAAAAAAATTAGTTTTAGCACTAGAGTTAGTCTCTAATACATTTTTATTAGAAATTACTTTTTCTAGATCTTTAGAAAGATTATCCTTCTCAAAATTATCTTCCTCAATATTTTTTGAAATACAGTCAAAATAAAGGGTTTTCATATCAAGATATTTTGAAAGATATGATATTTACTTATCAAGAAAAGTAATTCTAGGATTTTCCTTATCAAGAATTTTCTTGACTTTAGAATTTTCATTCTTAAGGAGATTAGAAAACCTAGACACTTCTTCATAAGTAGGTAAAGTATTATCTTCATTAGAAGAAGATTATTAATCCGATGATTCATAATATCTACTATAACTATAATTATCATTCAGCGATACATTTCTAATGGATTCAGCATTTTGTACCTTAGCCATTATACAATGATTTCCAATAGGTATCTTGGCTAATAGACCAAGATTATTCTTTCCAAAAGATTCATAATATAAGGATTCTTCATAAGATTCACCACCACTGGCACTCCATGAGTCATTAGATTTCAAAACATTCTTAGATTTATCCTTGTAATACTTTTTCTATTCCTCTCAGAATGATTTTAATTTCTATCTTTTCTCTTAATCATAGGACAATATGGACTTATATGCCCTACCCTTTTTCATTCATATAAAGTGACTTCTGAATCTTTCTTGTCTTTTCTTTCTTTATTCTTGAATCTTGATTGAACGTTCTTCTTTACAATAGTATTGTTCATCCTTTGGGAAAGATTAGCTAACTCGTTTTCTTGCGATTCACTTCTACTAGATTCAGATAGAATAACAGCCCTCTTAGATTTGGATCTTGTAACTCTCTTAGGAGTCCCAACTTTCATATCATTTGAAGTTGCTGTAAAATAAAAACTACCATTTCCATTGTTTTTCTCATTCATATCAGTATCTCTCTTCATTCTAGTATCATGTTAAAGAATATTTCAAAAAATATCATGAAGATAAATCTGGGTAACTTTCCTATTTTCATCAATAGCTGTCCTCTTAGATTCCCATTAGTTAGAAATGATGTATATGATTTTGTCTACAAGAAATTCATCATCAAATCCTTTCTCACCCATAGATTTTAAAGTTTTAACAATATTCAAAAATCTTTGTTGTACCTTACATATGGGTTCTCCATAAGGAGAGTAGAAACCATGATATTCAGCTCTTAGCATAGCTTTTCTAGTTTCAATAACTTTTGAAGTTCCAAAGTGAGTTACTTCAAGCTTCTTCTAAATAAAAGTTGCTGATTTACAAGTTGAAATTTGGCTATATATATTTCTAGTCATAGAATAAATCAAAGTATTACATACCTTTTAATTTAGTTTATATTCATTCTTTTCTTGGTTGGTGGAAGTACTAACTTCCATGTTAGGGATTTTATATCCTCTAGTAAGCATAACAAAATTTTCTACTCTGGTGTTAATAAAAAAAGTCTTCATACGATCTCTCCAATATTCATAATCATTCCCATCAAATATAGGTGGCCTATTAAGATTTAGAATGTCAGTCAAACCAACATTCATTCCTGCCATCTAACAGAAAATATCTTTCCATACAAACATTTTTAATAATAGAAGTTTTAAAAAAAGGATAAAAATTCTTCAGAAAAGAAAATATTATGAACAATTAAAACTTGAAAAAGAAAACATATATGTAAATATAATTATTTCAGAATTCTCCTTCTGATACCAATTCTAAGATCTAAATAATGATGTAGATGCTCAATATACAAAAGGGGGTGAATTGTATACTTTAAAAATTCCTTTGGAACTTTTCAATATGGTATAAAACTTTTCATTTTTTAAGAATGTTAAAAATGGTAAATTCACAAGATCTCTTAGTTATAAAAACTTTCTAGATTCCAGAAATATGGTTCCAGAAGTGAAACATAAGATAAGATTAAAAGAACAAAGATTCTACCTAAAATCATATAGAATCTTACTAATCAGAGTATACAAGAATAAGAAAGGATAAGATATTTATACATTCCTTAATAACAAAAATTCATCGGAAAACAAACTTGAAAATATACAAGAAACTAGTATATAATCTTTTAACCCAAATAGTAGGGTATCCAACATCCATGGATAAAGGTCCCTTGATTTATACTTTCCAGAAATTCTGTCTTAGCCACACCAGGGTAATCCCTTGATAGGAATATTGGAGTCCATCTTGTTATCCCTGCAAGACATTGAACTTCAAGGTAGTTGGCACATTTTTCTTACTTATCAAGGATGTCCTAGAACTTTAAGGAAGTTGGAACCTCTGTTTTTCTATCCTTAGAAGCCCTCGATTGTATACGACAACAATCAGAGTCGCATGAAGCAAGCTGAACAAGATGTTCAGTTCAAACAAGGCATGAGAGTATCTCTCCCTCTATAAATCACTTCAAGAGCTTGTGGTCTCTAGATTAATCATCTTTTTCAAAATTAATGAGCTCATTCAAATGAGATCCTATTTATAGGAATGTTCTTAATGGTCATCTCCCTCCTCCAATGGTCATATTTTTCCTTGAATCTCAGAGGGACCTGTACGCGTGTCAGTCAAACAATGGTTAATTAAAAACAGAATGCACGATATCATTTCATAACTATAATAAGGGTAAGTAAAATATGGTTACTATATCAAATATATTTTTATGAGTATAAGGAAAAAAAATTTAGAGTCAAATAGGAAAACATTCTTAGTCAATATTACATGGATATTCAGATTCTGTTTTCCGAGGGATTCTGAATCATAATTTTGCAGACTTTGGAGTTTGAATTCTAAGGAATTTGGAGTTTCAATTCTAAGGAATTTGGAGTCCGAATTCTAAGGAATTCAGAGTCATAATTATAAAGAATTTGGAGTCATAATTATAAGGAATTCACAACCTAAATTCTAAGGAATTCAGAGTCATAATTATAAGGAATTTCGTGTCTAAATTCTAAGGAATTCTAATTAAAAATTATAAGGAATTTGGAATCTTAGTTCTAAAGAATTTGGAGTCTGAATTCTAAAGAATTAAAGGTCATATTTCTACTGAATTCAGAGTCATAATTCTAAGAAATTAGAAACCTAAATTCTATGGAATTCAGAGTCTTGATTATAAGGAATTCGGAGTCGAAATTATAACAAATTCAGAACCTGAATTCTATGGAATTCGAACTGTGAATTTCAGGGAATTCGGAACCTAAATTTTAGAGAATTTTGAACCTGAATTCTGATCCTGAAAACAGAATACTCTATATCTAATTATTTATAGAATTTTGAGGTATTAAATGTGAAACAAAATTTTTCACTTAGGAATAAAAATATTTAGATTCAGAGAAACTGAAATATGAATAATGAAAAATAGGTAAGGATAAGTTTTCCTTGGGGAAGAAAAATTTTCCTTATCAATGAAAATATGAGTAAAAAGTGAATTTCTTTGTGGAAGGAAAATCTTCCTTATTACAATAAATATTAGGGAAAATAAAATTTTCCTTGAGATACAGTGTTTGTGATTATCAAAATATAAAGGAATAGAAAATTCATAAGGAAAGCTTATTGAATCAATAATTTATTTATTGATATATATAATTTATTAATATATTTTCCCTATTAAATTCTTTAATTTTAGATTACCATGAATTATTTATTCTAATTTTTTATTATCTTTTATGTTATTTTGGTATAAAATATATTTATGGGAATTTAGGGGGAAATATAATAAAAAGGATAAGCATGGAATGATATAAACTATAAAATGTAAAATATATCATAGGGTGATTTTACAAAAGGAGAAATATTTTACCTATTAAAATACATGTGAAACATAGCTATCCAAAAGAGATTGGACCAACTGCCTGAGGAATCTCAACCATGGCTAGATGAGCAACAAAATAGGGAATAGAGAACATGGGAGAAAGTGTGGGGATATACTAGATTATAGTGATGGTATAGGGCAACACCAGTTGGTAGAAAAGGTACGTAGAGGTTCTACAATGTAGAAAACTATTCCTTGGAGTATCCATATATAATAAGTGAGATCATACTATATGATCGTCTCATATGCGATGGCATGAATGTGGGTGATGATCATATTAAACAAATTTTTTCAGTAAATTATAAAATAATTTCATAACACTGTACCACTCACTAGCCTCTTATGGTTGTAGGGTAAGACTACTAAAAGGACCATATTATTCATTGGAAGCACCATGGATATAGTTCCAATCATGAGGAAACATTTAAAAATGGTTTTTGAATCACCTAGCTATATATGATGCAGGTACAAAAGGGATCTAGAATATGAGGCCACTAAGGAGAAAGGTGGAAAAAATATAATTCCAAAGAATGCTCAATGAAAATTAGTGGTTGAAATGGATCTTTGAGGAACATCATGGTGATTAAAATGATTAAGGAAAAAATATTATATCATGGTGAAAGTAAAATAATACCATGATGGTGTTATGCAGATGGACCTAAAAACAAGTAGTACTATACAAAGGAGTGAAATGTTTTGGTTCATTGGTAAATTCTTAAACCAAAACACATATGTGATGAGGAAATAATATAGAAAAATTCCTAGTTACACACCTATAATATTTCATGCATGATGTTTTGAGATGGATCACACAAACTCAATATTGTATATTCTATAGTAATGAAATATTTTCATCATAGTTAGGTGATAGGATGATAGTGAATTTTTTTTATTGAACTTACCATGTCATGGTTTCACTATCTATAAAAAATATTTAGTTTGATTTTTTTTATATTTCTGATATTTTTTCACATTTATCCTTTAGAAGAGGTAGTGGATTTATCATATGATATTTTTTTCTATTTGAATGGTTTCAAATTAAGATTTATGTATAGTAAATTGGAGTAGGTTCTATCGTATGTGGTTCCAACAAATACTGAGTTGTAATGAAATTCAGAATCATAGTTTGTAGGATCATTATTTAGTAGACGATAACCTGGAATCTAGACTATTATTCTTAGGTGGACTAATATTTCTAGGGTTGGGTTTTTTATAAAATCTCTGATTACTATCATGACGGGTTAGCCTTTATGTTATATGAAATGAAATTATAGGGAGTTACTTTAGTGAAGTACTTTTTTATTATTAACTAATAAAATTGAATCAGACCTGGCCATGGTATGGTTTTGTGGTTTATATTTAAATATGGTATTGAGTCACATATCACTTCAGTAACCTTTATTATCTTACTATGAGAAAAAACCCACTCTTGAGGAAGACATAAAGTACCAAGACCAAGGACAACTTTAAACAAAACTACAAAAAAAATATGGTTAAACAACTTATCTTCTCATATCACTAACTCACAAACATAGATTTATGAAACTCATCTCATTTAATAAAATTTTGATTTCAAATGTTCTATCCTTTAAACTCATTTACTCCAAATTTTCTAAAATTTTCTAAAATTTATCACCTTTGGTTTAGCCTATAACTACCACTTTCTATTCACTAATATTTATCAAGTTAGTTAGATTAAAAATTATAAATTTATGAATCATTATAACACATAAAAACTAATTAATCCCTAGAGGAGATCAATTTTTTTGAACCATTTTTTATGATGGTGTGTTTGGAGCTTAGGATAATTAATGTTTTTTATCATTATTTTTAATTATTATTCTTTTTATTACCTTGGTTATTTCATGATATAATTTGTAGGATATTTCTTTAATGCATGAGTAAAACACTAATAGAAAATTAAAAGATATTATTTTATTTCATGTTATAGTGACAATATATAAACAACATGAATAAAACAATAATCTCATTAATTGAATAATAAATATCATAAGAAATATTACAGCCTATGGACATAAAGGTTTAGTGTATCGAGGGTTATTTATATTAATCTATAATTTTATGACACTTGACATCATTTTTGTGTAATAATTATTACCTAACCTCTTTTCTAGATGTATCATATGATAACATCATCTTCATAAACTAAGGTATGGAAAACATAAGAAAGGAAAGAGATCATAAGCTTAGTAAGGTAAGAATATATCACAATTTATTATATAATAAACATGAAAAGGGAATTAAAGATGTATAAAATTTATGGTGCAGATGAAAAAACATAATAATCATGAAACATGTGATAATGATATAAAAGTGTAAAATGCTTCAAAAATGAGGCATAATCTTGAAAACATGGAATTTTAGTGAAATTAAATTCATCTTAAAAATGTGAAATAACATGATAAATAACATAAAACTGTGGAAAAAAATTAATAGGAAAAAAATTGCAAGAAAACTCATTATATATTTTGATATATGAACTAAATCATTATATACATGCCTAAATATGTGAATAAACCCATCATGCACATTATTATGTGAACAGACTCATTGTGTCTATTCCTCACTATCTCATGAGATATAAACATAAACCAATGCATTGCAGACTGTTATAAGACCCAACTCACCATCATACATAAATATATGTTCCACTTAAAATCAATCATCATTGTATCTTAATGAACCCATGGAACAAATAATATATTTCATACATATCCAAATTGAAATCATTTACCTTTCATAAATAAACCATGAAAACAAAAGTTGTTTTATAAAATAATCAATTATTATAAAATAACCTCAAGAATTAAATTCTTTGACATAAAAAATATTATCAGCCAAAATAATCACATAATAAAATAAAATATAGGGTCAAACAAGAAACATAACTCCATTTCAGAAAGATATTTTCATTATAATGAAAAAAATAATGAAAATATATTTTTGGATATATTTTGTACTCATCTTTATAAAAGTAAAAATTTTATATATATTTTAAAAAATACTCTTCTTTTTCTTTTAAAAAGTTAAAAGAAAAAAATTCATGGAAATGAAATTTGATGAAAAAATTTTGCCTACATATAAAGAGATAAAATCATTCAAATTGGATTATCATGGAAAAATTTTCGATAAGAAATTATAAGTTCAACTAAAGGAGTTTGAGTTTCCTAGTCCCTTAACTTTACATTTGATTTCCACGAAAGTGATTTAATCACATGTATAATAAAAATAAAAATATTAATTACCAATTTCGTTACTATATTCATATAAATATCTATTTATAATATTCATTAATACAAATTCTCTTCATGTGTTATATTTTTATGATCTCTTCTCAACATCGGGTGTTAATAATCCTAACTGATTTCAACTGACTTTATAAAATCAGTGACAATATTAATTTATCTCCAAAATATAATAATTTATAACCCTTTAAATTATTATAATTTATTTTTTATAAAAACATATTAAGTTATTATTCTATTGCATTGGGGTTTTAGTCATGTTTTGTGAAGAAAAAGACAATAATGAACTTATTTTGGGATATTATTCGATGTCAATGGATTACCATATAACCATAATTAATTTTTTTTGTTACATAAATATGAACATATTAAATATATATATTAATAATATATATCATATAAAAACATAAAATATAAACTAAAAACATCCATGATGGAGGTAGTGGAAAACGAAATGCAACATTCTATGGAAGTGGTAGTCTACACGTACGCATGGATGATGCTTTTATTTTAAAAATGGAGGAATAAATAAGTAACATGGTTCATCATTTCATGATATTAAATATTATATATATCATATATATTTATTTAATTAATATTTTGTACAATCCAAGTTAAGTAGTAAAATAAAATAAAACATGGTGTGTTGTGGAGGTTATGTTCTGTAGAACCCATGAATGGAGATTTTATTTTTCTTAATATAAAAGGGAAAGGTAGTTCATGATTGTACCAAGATTAAAATAATATACCAGAATAATAATTTAAATGAAGTTATCATTTTACAATTCTGAAATGAGACTTTAGGAAGAAGTAATACACACAAAGAAATATAAAAGACGGAGGAGTAGTTAGACATTTATATCTCACTACTTGGATTATCTTCTTTGAAAAGGGGGTTAGACCATTGAGAGATAGTTTTTCAGAAAATAAAAACTTGTTGAGGTGTATATGGGTGTTTTTGAGAGTTTTGCTAATAGTTTTTTCCAATCATAGGTAGTTTCGGTGTGTGGTGAAGTGCGGAGAAGAGTGCCCCTTTTATATGTGAAAAGGGATGGCACTTCTGTAAGTACGAAAATCATTTCAATAATGGGTAGTCCCGCTCAAGAAATGTGTATCCAAAACTAATAAATAATGTATATGAGAAGAGATAACATATATAAAGACCTAAAATACTCAATTAAAAATATTTTTTAATTATGTTATGTGTTATACAACCTAGGCTACTAATTTTTTCTATTTTGGTTTTTACCACACTTACAAATCTTTAAATATGAAATTTATGATTTATGCCAAAAACTTAAAGGGTCATCATTAGATAATTTACAAATAGTCACTAAAAATTTTAAATCAATATTTTTTAGAAAATTTAAAAGTGATAAGAATTAATTTTAAAATGAGAAATGTATAATGTATTAAAAAAAATTTAAATATCATTTATGTTATGATATTTCAGATATTGATTTAAAAATTAAAAACAACATTTTTAAAAATATAAATTGATTTATAAAATAAATATTTTTCATTATTAGTTTATTTTAGGAATTATTAATTCACACTTATATAATAATAATGTCATAAAATTCATGTTACTTTTGAAAATTGTACTTTTCTTTGTTAACCTAAAAGTAGATATTATTAAAAAAAATATTAAAAATTAATATTTGGATAATATTTCATTGATAAATTAAATAACTAAGTCAAAATATTTAAATTAAAATCCTAGAATTTAAGAAACATAATTAATTAAATAAATTATAGGACAAACTATTTTTAAATAAAAATAGATTTTTGTATATTAAATATTATTTTTCCAATAAATTACTATTAATATAGGGTAAATACTTTATTAATATAAATATATATTAAATTTTAAAAGAATAAAATTTTATAAAAATTATTTTATTAGTTTCAGGGATTCGCTGGTTGACTGAATTTTTAAAATGAACCTTATTCTATTTTGTTTATATATATATATATATCATAATTTTATAGTCACTATTTATACCAACTGATTATAATCCTACTTTAAAATGGTCTAATATTTTTTCTTTGTTGTTTTTTTGGATAACTCTATCTAACTTAGTACTTATTTAAGGTGGAAAAACTCGTGTCCTTACATTCTACCCCTATAAAAATATTTCCATTCTTAAAATTATAATACATGAAATAAAACAAGTGTGGGTACTTTTCTCTCAACACATATTCAAGATCCTATGTAGCCTCATCAAACTTATGATCTCACTATAGAACTTTAAATTTATAGATGACATTATTTATTAAAACCAAGTCTCTTTGATCCATGATTTTCATTGATTTTTCTTTATTTGAGAGGCCGTGTTCCAAGAATAAATCTTATAAAATAAGTACATTACTAGTACCAAAATTTATTTTTTTACATCAATTTTTTCCTTTTTAATATTTTTTAGTATGAAAAGTTTTTGTAGGGAATGTTGTAAATGTGTTTTTAACATCGATTAATAAAAATTAATGTTGTAAGTTAATTTGTTTGGAAGTTTTTTACCTTGATTATTTGAAAAATGGTGTGAAAATGTCTATGATTATTGGTTTTTAACATTGTTTATCAAAAAATGACATGAAAAAAATAAAACATTACATCCTTTTTCACATTGGTAATCAAATAAATGCCATGAAAAAGTGTTTTCCACATCAATGTTTTTTGAAAATAAACATGGTAAAAGGTTATGAATCATTTTTCATATCTTTTATTAAATAAAGGATTTGAAAAATAATTTTATTATGTAAATTTATATTAATTATTACCCACCCCAATAGAAATTTGTAGATAATATTCAAAAAAATAGAAAAATAGCATCACAAATACATTAAATTTGAACTTTCAAGTTTAAAATATATATTAAAAATTAAGTTAAATTAAATAAAACATGTGAAATGATTCACCCATTAAATTTTTAAGTGTCTCATATCATTTAAAAAATTAAGATGAGGGTCATAAAAAACTAAAAAATAAAAGGAATTCATTTAGAATGTATTCTAAATAAAATAAATTATATATAATGGAAAATTTTATAAAGAAAAATAACCTTATGGAACTTTGTAAATGTTCTAGCGGAAATTATTTCATATATAAAACTTAAAACATAGTATCCACATTCTTTTACTCCATGTTTATGAAATTTATATTTTAAATAATTTTTCAAATCAAAATAAAATTTTTAAGTAATATATCTAAAATTTAGAAATTGAAATAGAAAATTAACCTTTTTGTTTACATATATCATTTTTATGATCCTTTATATTGTGGTCTATATAAAGAAATTACAATCTATATTTGAAAATTATATGAATAAAAAAATTAAATTTAATTATAATATAAAAATATATTAAAATATTCAAACTTACATGTTCATTATATTCATAAATGTTTCTTATACTTCACCAAGGATAGAGCATAACCAGTAAAATATCCTCTCCCTGGGAAAAAACACCCAAATTATAATGGACCCAGATATATAAGAAAATTTAAATATAATTTTTTATTGTGTTAAAAGAAATGTAAAACATTATAATATATGTTTTTCATACTCGTAGTGATAATGAAACATCCATTACTAAATAATTATACTATTTTAAAATATTTTACAAATATAAACCATTATTTCTACAGTAGTCATTTTTCTCGCTATAGGTAAAATAAATTACGGGTCCAGAAATCTATATATTTTTTTATTTTCATTATTTCTTAAAAATTATATAAATATACCTAATATAAAAAAACCTAAGTATAAATTTTCAATAAAATAAATTTATAGAAGGATTTATGTTAGTCAACATACAGGGAAATAATTTTCATCATGTTTATTCCGAACTAATCTCTAATTACAACCTCCATGATATAATTTTTCAAGAGTCCCATGGTTATTTCACACCCAAAAACAACAAATTTTAGTGGAATCTCATAAACATCAAATAAAAATTGAAATATATTGAAAATATATCAAGATGAGAAGAATTTATATCATAAGTCATAACACTTTAAATTTTTTGTTACTTATACAATATTTCTTTTCATTTAAAGTATTACTTTAAAAAATAGAAAAAAATATATTTTTTAAAATGAAAAAAATAATAGAAAAATTAAATAAAATATATAACATACTTATACCTCTATGGAAATTTTCCAATAAAGTTGAGATGTCAAAAATTAAAAAATAGATGATACTTTTTGCAACTATACTGAACTCATCTTTAGGAAATGTTATTCAAATTGATCTATATATAATATCATGTACAGTGACCCTATGATGATTTGTCTCAATCTATTCCTGATAAATGGTATTGAAAATATAATATATCATCTCATATGAAAAAATATGATGATTTTTATCATCAATATATATATCAAAAAAACAGGGAAGCTAAGGAGGAGGAAATGTAGGAGTTGGATAAGAAAGAGTGGGGTCTGTAGAAAGAGGTGTGTGAGTAGAATAATTATGATGAGTCGGATATACTAGTGAAGGTGGAGGAGTGGGAACAGCAGTTTGAAATTTTCATTTCATGTATGAAAACATCAACTATATCAAAGCTTGGATCTTTTCCTCCATAATCACATGAATATTTTTAACTTTATCTTCTAAATATTCTATTTTTTTAATAAATATCCTCCATTGAATAAGATTCATAATGTGGAAACACGTTTATTATCGATACACCTAGTATGTATCCACATAAATGACCCTTTTTTTGGGATTTCTAAATGTTTTAGATAAATATCCCTCATACCCTCAACTAGGAAGACCCCATGTGTTCTCTTATCCTCATGATAAACTTGTATAGAATATTTGAAAAACATTTTAATGAATCACAATAAATAAAGAATTTATTTATCTTAGGTAAATAAATAAATTAAACATCATAGAATCATTTCATTTAAACCCTCAAATATTCAATAAAATATTGTCCTTCTTTTCTCAACGGATCCCTCTTCTATTTCTCATGTCTAAGGGGGAGAGAAGGGTCAACCTATGCGTATCCAGAAGAATGATATCTCAATTTTTTAATTTTTTCAGATATCATTTGTTCTTATAATAATGTATACCCTCTCCGAGATAAGGTATGAGGGTATAAATCTCTATCTCGTACCTATTGATAATATCACCTTGATTTCTATAACTTATGAATAAAAAATTTACTAATATGATCTTTAATTTAAAAAACATCTAAAATGTAACATTGAAATTTACAAAAGTAATTACCATTGTATACTATCAACAAATTGATTCTATGTATATTCATCAATAAATGGATATAAATCATATCGATTTTTATATTTTCTATGTGCATAAATGAAATATGATGTGAGGGTTTATTTAAAATCCCTCCGTCTCCTAGCATCAAATGATAAACATTTTTTATTGACTCATCCTGTAACAGTTATATCATATCTTATTTAATAAAAAGGGGTAAAACATATATTACTATAAAAAATTCAATATAAGTAAAATAATAACAAAAAATATTACCAAAATGGTCTCCCACAAGTGAGATGTTGTCATTTAGTCAAATCTAATCCAGTCATTAATCAAAATACTGACCTTTCTTTTACAATATATTGATATAAAATTCATGATTTTTTTTGAATTTGGGCCTCTTGGAATATCATTATAATCAAACCCTACCAGTAACTTCTCATTCTAGCTACTAGTAACTAATAATTTTGTTTAACAAGCACTTCCACATTTACCAACCCCTGAACTCTTTTTCCCCCATGGAAGTAGATGTATCTTGTGATGAATAAAGGGGGGTTCATCAAGAGGACCATGTGTACATTCCTTCCCATAGGCATGTGTATGTTCCTCTCCAGAAGTATTTTGTGGGTCAGTTTATTGATCTGTCATTATCCTAAAAATCAAAGCAATAAATAATTGGTACAAAAATAGACAAATCCAACTATTACAAAAAAACTAAATAAAAAATAAAATATTATCAATCAAAAAGTAAATTAAGCTAATTTTTTTATTCAATTCTATTATAACTAACTAAAATACAAAAAATATTAATGAGAGACAAAATTATATAAACAAGTGAAAGAAAATCCAAAAATGGTGTCTGAATTGTAAAATCCTTTCAATATATAACACAATTTTTTCCACTGAAAATAATATTATTTGAATATATGAAAAATGATCCAAAAAAATTTAAATTAATATAACCACATATTTATTCATATTTTTTATAGTAATTGACTAAAATTAAAACAAAATTAATGGGGGTGAAAAAACCTAAAGGAATGTAAACAAACTCAAAAATAGCATGTGAATAGTAAAAATGCTCTAACCTAATAAATTATTTTGTAAACCAAAATAATATTTTTTTTAATAAACTCTTTTATACAATTTTTTTGTTTTTATTTAACATATTTGATTTAAAATATTTTTTTTATAACAAAATCAACAAATATATAAGTTACGTACGGGTAAAGATGAAAAACTAAAAAAATAAACTAATATAAAAAAATAATTAACTTATTAGTTATAATACATGTTTTAATAAATAAAATAAAATTAAAATATCTAACATTTTATGAAATTTAAAAAAAGTTACCCAAAAATAAACATAACACAACAAAAATATTGGGAATGCAATAAAGTTGTTTTTTCAAATTCGTTCATCATGATCATTTGGTATGTCACAAACTATGTCAATGACATGTTTATCGATATTGTAAATTAATGTTTCTATAAAAGTATGGATATTGTATAAACTTGAATCTTTGTCAAGTTTATCATCACTAATTTACTATTTTTCCATTGTAAAAATATATCCCACTGCATATCGGATTGTTCAAGAACAATAAATTATTTTTCAGGTGTTTTCATGATAAGAGGATTGTTGTGCATTTTAATTTATTAATATTGACTAGTTATATTCCAAATTCATCATGCGTGAAACTATTTTTAATGATGAACCATTTGATTTTAATCGTTGGAACTTGAGATTTACTATATTAAAAATCTCATATTTCTTCAATGACTCCATAATATTCACTTAATATAGATATTAGGATTTTGTATTGTGCACTCAAAAAATTCATTTCTTTTGTGAAGACCAATACAAAACTATTAGGAACTACACTTTTTTTATTATAATCTTTGGTATGAAATATATAGAAATTTATTTCATAGACAAACCATATTATCAAATTTAAACTTGGACCACCCACTAACCAACTCAATTTTTATGATGCATTTAAGCATCCAAGAAAGATCTCTTTAAACCATAGAAAAAAATTATTATTCTCATTAAAAATATAGATATCTCTTTTATTTGGATGAAACTATTTTAAAACAATAATATTAAATGTTATATATGTTTAAACATCATTAGTTTGATTCAAGATGTATAAATTTACCGTTTTTATTATTCCACCTTTCAGTGATTTTAATTTCAGGCCACAGATCCCCTATACCCCATAATTGACTCTTTCATGGTGAGATATAGGAAAACTAGTGTGATTCACTACAAAAAAGTAGCATGTAAGAAAAATAACCTCACTAGATATATACTTCTCAATAATGGAGGCTTCAGGTCAATATGGATTCTTAAAAAACCCCTTTAAAATCCATATATACCTTTTAAAAGAATACATCCAACATAGATATACAGGTCTCCAAATCATTACTTTTAGCACCAAATGAACCATTAAGTTCACCAGGATATCAATATAGATGGAGAAAAATATATTTCCAATTGATAAAGTATAGAAATGGATTCGTTATCCAAATTTTTCAAAGCATTTAGATAAACCATATTATTTTAAATTGAATCAAATAAATTACACACCTTTACAATAGTCATTTAGACATGGATGGGAACTATTACACATAATGAAATAGGTAGGAGTTGTTGGATCATGTTTTGACAGTCATAAGATTTTATACCATTCTACTTTAAATCAATTAAATATGAAAAAAAAAATTCAATTTAAGAATAACCCTATGGTTCTTTGATGTCATGAAGACACTAAAAAATATAATTGTATCCCACTTATATAATGTATAACATGAAGGTGGTATTAATGTTAACCTTATATTATTAGTGGGAGCTAATTATAAACGTATTCCCATTGGGAGTAATTCTGATCTTCCATTCAACCCATCTTTAGTCTTTTTGTTATTGTCTTATAGTGTTTCAATAATGATATTATAGATATTATTATCTATTTTCATTAAATAATTGAAATGTTTTACCAAAAAATATTTCCAATATAGTATCAAAAAAATATTGATAGTTTCCTCAGAATATTTCTATCATTTTTATATTTTTTTGTCTTTTTAAATATAACGTCAATGTTTTTTCTCTCTCAAAACACTAATCAGTTGAAGAAGGTTTTGAAGAAATAACAAAATATTGTGATAAATTAAATGACTTTTTAAATCTTTAAAAATATTGTTCCATAAAAAACATGGGTTATCCCATTTATACTATTTTTCTCCCATGTTTCAGCTGATAATATGATGTTTTTTGTTCATAAATTGGATAAGAATTATGCCCCTTCACACTGTATCTATAAAAATTCTAATATAATGGAAACTTTTTTATAGTGATCATCATAATAGAATGTAGTTGAAAATATTACATTTTTTAATAATCATACACCCTAATACCTTCCTCACATAAAATTTTCATGTCATCAATTAATAGTGATAATAAAACATCAATATCTTATATGGGCAATTTTAGTCCAGAGATCTTTAAACTCGACATGAAATACATTCACTTCATAAAAAATTTGTGATATAAATTATAAATTAACAATAATAATGGAAATGAAAAATCTATGAAACTAATTTTTTGATATGGATTCATTCCATCTATGCATAGTGCAAGTGTTAGATTTGTAACTTTATTACCAAAAGTAGTAAACTGTTTATCAATTTTCTTTTTCTTTTGTCAATCACATGGATTCTATAATTTTCTATTACATATTTACTCATATGTATGCCATATTAAACTTTTTTCACCATTTAATTATAAAAATAAGAATTTTAAATGGGGAATTATAGGAATATCCCAAATACATTATCACTTCTTCCATTCTTCACCTTCAAGTTGATCAATCTAAACACCGTTGATAAAACCATAAATTTTGTACAACTTGAATATATTTTTTTCATAACCATATAGACACTCAATTATTGATTTTTCTCAATTTTATCTACATAAATATAATTAATTAATTCTTTAATTTGATCTGACTTATCATCTTATTAAGAATCATCACCAATAGATTCAAAATTGAGCCAAATTTCACCATTCAAAATCTAAGTGCTATTACTCAGATAAAAATCACGAAAAATTATATATTTTTTGATATCTATTATTTTCAACTTCATCATATATAAACATTTCAGGCATGTACCTAAAAATAGGTTGCTGTTCAAAACATTTGTTTTAGAAAATTCCAAAAAAGAATCAACTATTGCCTCATATTCCTCGCTTACTTTAAGTGAAGTAATACAAATTTCACTCATTATTATCTATAAAAATATCAAAACAAATATATTATCAAAATAATATTTTGGTGATATAAGTGGGTTACAGGGGTTAATAATAGTTTATTTCAATGATAATCAAGATAATACACATGTGGTATTGTTCAACAGTAAAATACTGCTATGATTTTTAATAATAGTGAATATAATGTTAAATAAGTTTCTAACATTAGAGATGAAATTGAATTTTAATTGGAATTATTATAAAATCCAATATTAAAAAATAGAAATAAATTTATATCAGTAGAGTTTAAAATATATTTTTACTATAAAATAAAAAATGTAATCCTTAGAAGAAGAACCGAATATTAAGAAAAATCATGAGGGGATTTTATTAAAATGAAATTAAAAAAATGAAAAATAATATTGGATCATTAGTGACTAGAATAAAATTTTTGAAGTTAATAGATTAAATATCAAAGTATTTAATGAAGTAATAGTTTCTAATTAACAAAATAATATCTAGGTTTATGTTAACACACTAACTGAAAAAAACATCTTATATTAATAGTTACTCAAATGAAATTTCAAGCACAAATCGTTGTGAATAATCAAAAATGTTGGATGAGAATATTAACATTGAATGATCTAATTTCCTAGAAATACCACTTATATATTTTATTATTATATTTTTTATCCAATGAAAATAAATATTTCATTAATCAAATGTATCGATTTCATAAAGTAATAGAAGGTAAAGTTTTCTATCTATACATATTAAATAAAATATGGTGTTAAATAACCAAATATATTTTTTATTGTGAAATTGTTGGTTACCCCGTTGAATATGGTACAAGAATTTTCAATATATATGGTTCCTAGAGGTATTACAAAAAAAGGAAACACCCATTGAATGATAATAAAATGAAACCTGGGAATGACATGATTCAGAAAACATATTGGGTACAACATGACCAAGGAAAATTGTAAAATACTTATTTTATATTAAGAAATAATAATATGAATTTAGTGGACATACAAACTGAAATATGATACAATGGTACATTATAAGGAAGAAATGGCACACACCTATTAATAGAAATAATCTAATGGAATGCTAAAAGATTTATAAAAATCAATATACAAATATACTGATGTAATATTAAAAAGAAGTTTGAGCAATAGTTATAAAAATTAGGCAATGAATATTATGTAATGTTAATATATTAATTAATAATAATACCTACAATGAAAGAAAAAAAATGAAAAAATGATGCACTATGATAGCATATTCAATACCTAAAAATAATAATTCAGGTAGAGACAAAACACAAACATTATATAATACAATACATAGAGAAATTGAAAAAATGTTAATTAAAATTATGAAATTATGAATTAATATTATAATATATAGAATAAAAAGGTTCAAGTTTATAAAATATAAAAAAATGGGATTATATTCTATAATGTAATTTTTATTGGATATAATACATATTATGTAATAATTAAATTATAAATATAGAGATTATAAGAAAAAATTATACTGAGATTATTACATATATTAATATACCCATAGATAAAAAATTACATAAATTGAAATAATAATTGAAAATATTATAGAGTATAATACCCATATAAATTATAGACGATAATTGAATTATTATGAAAAATATATTTTAATTCCCAATTCAACTAATTTTTATTCAATATTTTGAGTAACAATATACACAAATATAATGTAAATTTATATAAAAAAACGAAATAGATTATAAAATTAAAAAAAATGATGATGATGATGATAGAAAAAATAATGCATATTAATATTCAAAATTTTCTACAATTTTGAAAAAATATTTTCAATTTGGATAGAACCATATAATGAAGAATCATAGAGAGAAGAAAAATAAATTTTTATTTATAGAGATCGCAAGAGGACTTGGCACGTAGAAGGAAGCCTATGTTTTTTATAATCAGGGATTCAAAATTATAATGGGGACTTGTAATTTGTAAGTGAATATAATTAAAACGTTAATTGGTAAAAAAATATTAGCACAAGATTGTATAATTGAAGAAAAAAGACAAAACCAACATGCATTAATTAAAACATAACTTTTTACATAGAAAATCTAAAAATTAAACATCAAGTTAAAATATATACCCAAAAAAGAATAACTGAGGATACGATGATAATAGAATATATTTTAGAGAGATAGAAAGTAGCAGCCAATGATATTTGAGGGTCAATGAAGTTGTTAATTCAAGATTACATCCAACCAAAATTGAAGAAAAAAAGGGTTAGGGCTTTAGTGTGAGAGAAATGAGACTATGGCCTTGAGAAAAAAATATCCCTAAATGAGCCCACCTTAATTTTCCTAAAATTTTAAATGTAATTTAAAATTGGTTATTTATAAGCCAAAGTGATAAACTAAATTTTTCTCAAAAGTTTCTAGATAACCAATGTGGAAATTCACCTCATTATTAATTTCCCATCAGTTATCTAGAAACACACATGATAAACCAAATTTTCAATGTGAGTTTCCAAATTAACAATGTTGAAATTTATCTTAGTAAAAAATCTACAATGGTTATTCTATATTTTTTTAGAAAAGTATTTTTTCCACAATATTTATAAATAATCGATATGAAAACATGTTGTGAAAAATATAATTTATACTAGTTTATGTGATGAAACTAGTATGTAATTACTCACGATTAATACGTGGATCACTTATTGAATATAAAAAAGTTTTATATAGAATTATAATCGATAAGATAAAATTATGAAATTATCAAGGATCTCAAAGGGACCTAAGAATCAAGGTATTATATCCCCTTTCTTCCCAAATCAAATAACTCACTTCCATGAAGATATTCAAAGGAACACCTTATAACCAAATTCAAACTCCAGATCTGATCGATTATTATATATATAATTTATCTATCAATATTGTTTCACATTACTATATTATTGAATGGTTTGAAATATCCTCATAATTTATTGGATATCTTCAGGACCAATCATCTTCTACTCTCCAACATCATCCTATCATGTTATAGTCTTACATCTCTTTCCGTGTAGAACCACATTTGGTTCTATTTGACCGAAAAAATAGAAAAAATTGTTACACGATAACTCTAATAGGGGGATCCATTTATCTGAAAATCCTTGGGAATACTTGGAATAAGATCTTAGTATATTGTTTAGAGTTTCAATTATCCACTTAGTCCAACCATCTATCTGAGGATGTAAGATAGTGATAAATTTAAGCTCTCTCTCCAATTATTTTTGAAGATTTTTCCAAAACATTGAGGTAAACATATAACCCTAATCCAATACAATGGATTTTGGTACATTTTTCAGACTCACCACTTATCTAATGTACATTTTGTCCAATTGGTTAATGGATAAATCTTATTTTATGGTAATAAAATTTTCTAACTTCATAAGCTGAAAAACTACATCCCAAATACAAATATGAACATTAGATGTTTTAGGGAGTCCTGTGTTGTATTCCATGGTAATTTTTTACCATTTCTATACTATTATGGGTAATATTTAAATGTAATATTATAAGTTTCTTATTAATCCATCACGCGATGGCATACCAAGCATCGAGATATCTATTCTGTAATTTCCCTCTTCATTATATCACACCAATGTTTTTTATTAATATCTTTATACTTATAATTACTTCCTAGATGCAATAAAAATGATGAGTTATGAACAAAATAAAAATATATCTTTTTCAATTATTGTTTTATGGGTCACATTTTCGGGTTCCAAACCATATAACTTTATATTTATCAGTGTGTAACTCCATAATATTCATTACCTTTTTGTAGATCTATATCATCTTGCTCAGTTTCTTTGATATTTACATGGATAAAAGGTTGAGTAGTATTTTTTAAGAGATATTACTTAGAAAATATCATAATGAATTCAAAATTAACCCTCTAAAATCCATGAGTATTAGATAATTTTAAAACCTTATCTAGTATATTTTATAATTCCCATTCCTACGCATAGAATCAGTCATCTTTTTCCCTTACCATAGTCGGAAGGTATTAACCAAACATAGTATTTTATCAATTTAGACCATATCCTTTGGTGAATATCTAATTAATTCTATGTGAATATATTCATGCTCATTTGATTAGAATATATATCACGCTATTCCCCATATATATAATTTCTCTAAATGTTTAATT
The DNA here is from genome assembly GCA_963277665.1 of Viscum album. Classification (NCBI taxonomy): domain Eukaryota; kingdom Viridiplantae; phylum Streptophyta; class Magnoliopsida; order Santalales; family Viscaceae; genus Viscum; species Viscum album. The sequence goes on along the minus strand of OY728126.1, from coordinate 1,309,451,861 downwards.
AAAATATAACTACAAAAAGTTATAAATATTGTGGAAGATAATCTTTCTTGTGATTATTTAATTGGAATGAGTTAAAAGAAATTAATTTATCATTAAACATGATTATTTAACCCAAACTCTTTTTTAAGCATCACTTTATATTATAAACTCATCCCTATAATAAGTAAATGTTTTTAAAAGAGCATTCAACCACCTTATTTTTTGTTTTTTTGAAACTTTTTTCATTTTCTTCTATCAAAAGGAACTCCAATCCCTTCTTTGTTAACTTGATTAGGGGTTTCAATATTTGTGATACATTTACCACAATGCTTTAGGAATATCCCGTTAACCTAAGAAGAAAATAGATCATAGTCATAGTGGTTGGTCAATTGTATTTCTTGATAACTTCCATCTTTGATAGACCTACAATATTCCATTTTTTAATTACAAGACCTAGTAGTGATACTTTTTACCACCATAATTCACAATTCATATATTTTCCATAAATTTTCTCCTTTATCAATTTTTTTAATAGTTCTTAAGAATGATCTTTATTTTCTTTCTTTCTATTTGAATATATAAGAATGTTTTATATAGATAACAAAAAATTCACCAAGGTATTTTTGAAGCCTATATTCATTATAGCATGAATTTTTTTGCCACATTTATATGTCTAAAGTGCATCCTATAAATTAATTGTGTACATAACTTGTATAGAAATCTATCATGGAAATATCCTCCCCATTTAACCTAAACTAATAATATCCAAATAGAATATCAATATTCAAAAGGTATACTGCTTCTCAGAGTTGATCAAATGGATCTTCAATATGGGGTTGAGTGTACTTGTCTGTAACACCCAAATATTTTATGATAAATATTTTAAAAACATAAAAAATTCATTGATAGATTTTGATACACACAAAAAAAAGTCTTAATAAAATATAATATTGTACATTATTATAAAATATTCATTAAATTGGTGATATGAATAGTAATAAAAATATTTTAGAAATATTTATAAAGTATTTATACAAAGAAAATATATATCTTTTAAAGTTCTTATATGCTTCAAAAAAATAATTTTTCCTCAAAATTATTTTTATTGATTTTTGTTAGTAAATATTATAATTAATTTTGGAAAATTTTAATAAATCTATTTGAAAAAATAAACTACAATTTTTATGTCAAATTTTAAAAATTACCTTAGAGTGAATTATTATGAATTTTCTAAAAAACTTAATTATTCAATGAATATTAAAAAATAATTATTTTAATTGAAAATTACCATTTTGTTTAAGGGATATACTAATTTAATTTTTTTAGTTGTTTCTTAAAACAATAGTTCATTCATATTATGAATAATACTATTATGGGCGTTGGAAATAATTTTATGTTGATTTTGGCTTAAAACTTTATATACTTCAGCAAAACATTTTTTTATCAAAAACTATTTTGAAACACTTATAGTGAGTATATTTTAAAATTAATTTATAACACTACTATATATTTAATTTTAGAAAATTAATTTCTTATTTGGAATAAATATTAAAAAAATTGTAATGATTTCACTTTTACTTTTTGCATAATGAATTGTAAAAATTATAACAATTTTCACTATGGTTAAGGTTAAAATGGGTTTACTAGGGGGTTATACCAATAGATAAGGGTAAATATGAGAGTTAAACTTTTATGAATCTTATTTTATGGAATTATTTTGACCTGATCCTATCCCAACTTCAAATATATTTCCATTTCAATGCATTTTTATTAATAAATGCTTTATTATATTTTAATATTTTAATAAATTACAAGGGTCTCATATCTCACACTTATAAATGGTAACCCCTCATTTATCTTATTTACAACAATTTTACCAATATATATTGAAAGAAATCCTACCCAAAACTCTTTTAAACTTCCTTATACATTAATTAGAGGTTCTATTATTCATAAAAGGCTACCGAAGGAATCGTAATCATCTTACTTCACCTCTTTCATTTTGTTTCTTATTATACCTCCTATAAATTTTTGCTATTAATCATAAAATAATAAATTAATTATCATAAATTTAATTTAATTTTTTTATTACTAAACAACTAATATCCATCCTCTATTACATCAAATGGGAAGTGAAAGTATCATTCATGCGTAAGTGTAGATTACCGCCTCCACATAAAGACAAAATTCATTTTCCATCACCAGATTTCATGAATGGTAATTATGATAGATTTAATATTTATATATGATATTTATTATATAATTATTTTTATGTAATTTTAAAATAATATCTACCTCTATTCCTTCCAATCCTTTGTAAAATGATAACATCGCTCATGCATATGTGTGGAATACCTCCTCCATGATGCAATGTTATTCATTTTAATTTATGATTTACAAGGATGGTAATAATGATATATTTAATGAATATATATGATATTAATAATATAATGATGATTCTATAAAGTTTAATTTTTATTTACATTTCTTATTTTTCATCCTTTGAAAAGTTAAAACACCATTCATGTGTATGTACGACTTGTTATTTCCATGAACTGTGTAATTCATTTTTTATCTATCTACATTATATATGAATCCATATATATATATTTTGAATATGTATGATATTTATATCATGATTTATATTTTGGATATTTTGGAATCATGATCAAATTATCTGGATTCGAACAACCAAACCAAAATCCCCTTGAAAAATTAAGTTGTTAACACCTAAAAATAATGATTTTAATAAGGAATATTTAATAAATGGGTGCTAAAATGTTATAAGTGGGTCATATATGATATTATAAGTAAATTAATTATTTTTTTATGAAATTATGATAAATTTAAATTTTTTAAAAATAAGGTTAAATCTTTTTTGAAGCAAGTCAAACTTGAGGAAATGGATTTATTTTATAATCTCATTTTTTATTAATATTGTTTATGATCAAGTTTCCAATGATGAAATTTTATAAAAAATAACTCAATAATCAAACTAATTTTATTATCCTTTGGTTATTTATGTATATTACATGTTTTAATTTCATATTACTTTCACTATTAACTTAATATAGTAAAATAATTCTTTTAATAAAAATAAACTTTATTTCTCTTTTCGGTCGAAAATCCTTTTTCTTATATGTCATATTTTATAAACATGTTTAAAATAATGTTTTTATTATTATCCCACGATTGTTTAAAGTAATTTTACCCATGTTTTAATTTTTACAAAATGGTTAAAATAAATATTCTTTCCATTTTCCGAATGAGTTGCTTTTGAATTTTTATTGAAAATTTGAAAGGAATATTTATTTTAGCGTACAAGACAAGGATAGAACATCCCACCACCATGACCACTAAATGATTTTAATATTAATTAAAATCTTTAAAATTTAATTTTAAAATAAAATTTTTTCTTGATATTATTGAAAATTTTATATTTTATTATGTGATTGAGAAATTAAAAATAGTTTCTTCCTCAATAAATATTCCAGTGATCTTTTAATGGACTTTTTCATATAAGATGAAATATTTTTATATTACTTATATTTTATAATAATATGTCCCAATGATATCATATTTATTATTTATATAAATGTTTTATGATTATTATGTTAATATTATTATTAAACGGGTTTATTTTTCAAGGGTTATTCTATGATAAAATTTTGAAATATTTTTAAAACTCATTTATTTTACACGGGAAATGATATGATGAATGTTTTAGGATATTATGAAACATATATTTATTCTATTTTTATATGAGGGGTGGGACTATAATTTTATATCTCCCGAATTTAATAGGTGATGATGAATATCTCATGATTTAATGAGGTCTTGAATGGAGTGTGAACCTCACTCAATAAAAGGATATGTCCACTATAATAGTATTGGGAGGAAACCATAAATAAGGATATAATGGAATGGGGAGTGAACCCAATCCACTATGATAGTCTTGGAAGTGATACATATCTAATAAAATCATTTTCCTTGCTTATTTTTATGAAAAAAACTTATGTCTCATACCCATGTTAAGATTTCACCGCACATATTATTTGACTCCTTTATGAATCATATAGTATGAACAACTAGTATTTTTGTAATAACTCATGATTATGATCTATGGAATACAATGTATTCTTTTATAATGTTATTATCTTGTTCTCATAACCTGATTCTCATGTTATATTTAATTTTTCATTCATATCTCTCTTGTTAACCCTTACTGAGAATCAAAGATCAAATTTTATTATGTTACATTTCCCCAAGTTATGAGAAAATGTTTTAAGTATAATATGTATAATAAGAGTTATAATTATTATGAACATAAATGTAGATGATGTATCTCTCTTATGAAATAGTTGTTTTTATCCATGTTTCCAGAGACACTATAAATATATGATTCTAATGTGGATCGCAATGTTATGTCTTGGATATTCATCTACTAATGTCTAATATTTATGTATGAACAGTATGGGTTTCTATAGTTGGTGTAAAAGTAATTTTTAGTTACCTTTAAAAATATGGATAATAAAACCTTTCGGAGAAACCATAATATAATCATTTCTATATTATAACATCCTCTATTATTTTAAATAAATGAGTGTGGTATTGCTATTAAAACATACTTATCTATATACTAAAATTTGATGTGTTTTCGAATAGTTGAATCTCGAGGTAATAACACCAAAAATATTTGGTCTTATATTTCACGACCATTATTCTGATGTATGTTGAGTGTTTCCTTATTGTGTGTGTGGTTTGAAACGCTTAGGTGATTTTCTTTTATAAATCTAGCTTTTTTATGAACCATTAAAATGAATTAGAATAGGTGATTACCAAAAATGACCAATGTTAAACATAAGGTGTCATTGAATGAAAATGATGTGTCATAATTTAGACATCATAAACATGATTTTTCAGGATTATTTGGTTTCCCTCTATAATTATTGTTTCTCGCACTGTGATTTTTTGTTTTATTAAATTGTTGAAACCTGAATGAATCATGTTAATACTGATTGTGATGGAAAATGAAATGATTATCCTCAAGAGAAACCAAATTTGATTGTAGTTTGAATACAAAATCTTTTTATTATGATTATATATAAATTTTAATTCATGAATCATGTTGAGCTTCTAGATGAGAAAAAGAGGGAATAACTTCTATTTAGTCCTTCATGAGGTAACATAGACCTTAGTTTAATAGTCATATTAATACACTAGGTACTGAGAAATGGATTAATACAAAAGAAAATATATTTTATACAATCTAGTGTTTGGAACATGAAAACATTATTTCAGTTTTTTATCATTTGGAAGGTTACACGGATAGATGGTGTACTGTTATCAAGAACGTAAGGTAACATGTATAAATTATCCCCATAGAGTTGGATGAGTTTGAAATAATTTTTTTAATTATTACATTCTGAAATTTCTTCTTATAAAAATGGAGAATATATTTCTTGATCTATAAAATAATAAAGATGAATATATTTTTACCTATTATGAAACTTTTACAAGGATTTTAGGGTATGACTCCATAATTATCATCCAAACTAAAAATAAAGTTGATTAATTAAATAGTGTCTTAAAACCAAGTATCCCTTGGTAATTAGATATAAGATAATTTAGTATCTATAAATAAATAATTTTATGATCTATCAAGGTTTAGATAGATATTATATTTACTCATCAATATCATGGTTTTGATAAGAAAAGAAATATGGAATTAAAAACGAAATTATAAGAACAATGGGGATAAGAAGATGAGATTTCCTTCATGAATAATTTGTGGAAGGAAATATCAAATAAAATCTCTTAAGGGGACTATTAATTTTTTTATGTGTGAATAGTAAGTTCATTGAGCAATTGAATGAAAAATTTATGGGAGGAATAAATTATAAAATGAAGGATAAAGGGTGAAAAATAATGCACCACCAAAAATTTTGGGTTTTAGATAATTAATGTTTGGCCATTATGATAATGAATGCTTAAATATGAATAATAAAAATGATGATCTACATTAGAAACAACTTAATACCATATAAAAAGTGAAATATAATGTGATAATTATATCTTATGAGGTTTAAAACAATAATGTGGTGAAATTCACACTTACCATCCATTCTAGAGCTAAAAATGTCTTATTTGATTCTGAATATACCAATTATTTTATATATGAAGATTTTTCTAAGGTTATCACAACAACACATCAATTACTAGATGTTCAATTACTATGGAAAACCCTAAATTTTAAGAGGATCCCAACTTAAGTCTCTCATTATTCTCTAATTGATGTGTGTGGGAATGTCTTTAATGTAAATCTTGTTATTATCTCTCTGATTTAATTTGATGTTATCTTAGGAATTTATTGGATTTATTTACCAAAATCCTATATTTAATTATGAGGAACAGAATTCATATTTGATATTCTAAACCCACAAATGATCATCTATCAGTGTGATGAAAAATATAAACTTCTGATTGAAATCACATCGATTATATGGTTCTTGATTCCTTTTCAAAAAAAAATTTTCTTAGACAATTGGGGACATACTCATCATAGAAGATATGCGTACTGTGTATAATTTTTTTATTCATTTCTAGAAGATTTCCCTGGTATTTCACTAAATTATTAAGTTTTTTTTTCAATAAAACTCATATTTAGTGATACATTTATTTAAAATAATTTATATATAATTTCCAAGATGAAGTTGTATGAATTGAAGAAGAAACCCTAGTAGAATTTTGGAAATGGATTCATTTGGAAAAGTGTGTGACCTAGGCCTGTAATTTTTTTCCCCTTATAATAAACATAGAACAATGAGACTTGGTATATATTATAAAGAACATAATAAGATCAATATCAAGAACAAGTATCATCTACCCTGTATTAAAGATTTTTTATCGACTTTAAGGATATCAGAACTTTTATAAGATTAACCTTCATTTTGGAAAACATAAATTGAGAGTCATGACAAATTATATGCCCAAGATTTATTACCCCAGTTTCTGGTATGTAACCCTTACTTAATTCTTTTCATGGTTATAAAGTTTAAATGTGATGGTTGGGAGAGTTGAGAGAACTTTGGATGTGTTTTGGGAAAAAATTGGAAGTCACATGGGAGGCGCACGGTTTGTCTAACTGTGAAGCTAAACCATATGTAGTTGGCACTTTTGAGGCAGTGGCTTCTACACAGTTGGAGCATGGTTTGGAAGACTGTAAAAGGAGGCCATTCAAGGGTCTTCTGAGGTAGTGGATAATGCATAGTTAGTGCACGGTTTCTCTAACTGTGCGAACTAACCATGTAGAAACTTAAGAGAGATCCTAAAAAAGTGTATCTCACATGTTTTTGCCTCTAAATGGACCGTTTTTTAATAAAAGGGGTGTTTTATTGAAATGTTTTGGTTTTGAAATGACTTTGATAGAATTGGTATTCCGTAAAAAGGGTGTTTTTATTGAAAAGGTGTTTTGGAATGATCCTAGGGCATATTGGTGTGTGATTTCATATTTCATATCTAGGGCTTGGTTTAAATATGACCTTGTGCTCAGTGCAAAAGGTTAAATGGCACATGGGATATAAATTTTATATTTCATTTCTGCGGGTTGGTTGAAATATGACATCGTGCTCAGTGCCAAAGGTTAAATGGAACAGGGGAAAAAATTACACTATGATGACTTGGTAGATCGACAAGAAACCTCTCATGATTATGGAACTGTTATAACTTAGCATGCGTGGTTGATTTCATGTGTGTATGGAATAGATTGGGTATCCCAAAATGGGGTATTGTGAAATGTTTTTAAATATTGTTTAGTTATTTTCTATAAAAATAACCTGCTAAACAATTTGGTTTCAATTTCACTTGCATGCTTTTGGTAATGGACGGTTTTAGAAACTTGTTTATATTTAGTTATAAACTCTTTTTGAGAAATTATTTTATATAAAATGTTTTATATAATTGTTTCTAACACGTCTATTATATTGGTGTGAGTAGGAAAGTCATTGGGGAAAACCTATTGAGTTTTATAATCACCCATGCTTTGGAACTTTGGTGCTCTTGTAGATTCTATTTTTTGGGATAGGGGAAAAGGTAACATTTCCCACATTTTTAGCACTACCTCGTGATATTTTGGCTATTCGTGGATTTTGGAATGTGGATCTTTTGGAGAATTGAGTCATGTGAACTCTTGAGAGTATTTAGTAGTTTATCCATTGTTTACTTTGATACTAGTTGTTTTTCTGTTGTTGCACACTTTGATGTGGTTTTAAGATACATGAAGTTATTGGGTTGTCTTTTATTTGTTCATGCATCATATAGCGAATTTTTTGGTTGTGGTTGGTTGGTTGAATGGTCTATTTCTTAAAGGGTAAATCTTTCCCCACTTATATTGAAACCCTTTATCATTTATTTCCAGCCTTTGGAATCTTGGGGATGTTGCTTAAGCCCATGTAATGACTCGTTGTATTCTCATAATAATGAGAATTAGTGGTACATTACAAATGGTATCAGTCTAGTACTTCCTTTATGGTACACATTTTATCATCTTGTTTGGTCATTATATAACAAGTGGTTATCAGTTTTCATGGCCTTAGAGATAAAATTATTTCTTGTCTATTCCTTGGGTTGAAATCTTAGATAGGATTGGGATTGTCAGAACATGAAATGTATATCATAAAAGGACGTATCTAACCCTTTTATATTGAACTTAAAGTTACCAAGGAGTTAGGTACATAAGTGTTTGGAGAAAATTCCAGGATTTATGTATCTCATTGGCATGGGTTTATCCAATGTGATGAGCATTACATGCATTATAGAAGAATTACATCCCATAATGAGTGCATACATAATTTTGAGGAATTATTCATGTTGTGAAAAAGTGTTGACTTTTTAAAAAGTATGAAATAGTTTTTCAAATGAAAGATTTTGAAAAGGTGAATTCTCATGGTATTTTGAAAATGGTTTGATTTCAAAAAGCATATTGAATGTTTTCAAAACTTTTTGAACATGGAAAAAGTTTTTTTTGGAAAAAATGTTGTGGTATTTGATGTGGTAGAATTTGAAATGCCTAGACATCATTTTCTAGGGAGATATTGATTGAGTTTTTTGTTGGTTTAGAAAATGTCACCTGGTAGGCATTTTCAAAACCAACCCAAAGAAGTTATGGAGAATGTGGTTGCACCTAAACCACGAGTGAACCAAGAGCTGGTTCAAAGTATTGTCCAGGATTTTCAAGCTGTGGATATGGGGAAATGGGGGAATGAGCCAGGGCATGTGGATTATACCATCCAGTTCATGAAGAAGAATCCACCAAACTTCTGGGGTGATGCTGAACCCGAGAAGGAAGATTTGTGGCTAAGTAGAATGAATTGTATCTTCGATTTCATCAGCACTCCATTAGAGCTCAAGGTCAATATAGGGACATAAATTCTTCAGTATCTTGCATGCTAGTTGTGGGATTTAGTGGTGCAGGATAAATTTGATGAAGGCCTTACATGAGAGTATTTGAGGAATTTTTCAATAAACAATTCTATCATCACACATTCAAGATATAGAAAATGACATATTTCTTCAGCTTGAAGCAAGAGAGCCTTTCTTTCACATAATATGCAGCTAAATTCATGAATCTAGTATGTTTTTCACCTAAATCTGTGGCAAGTTCATATTTGAAGGCATGTATCTTTGAATCAGAGATACGATAGGAGATAAGATCGAAGATTTATGTGCACTGTTTTACAGATTATACAGAGATGATGAACAGAGCGACTGTGGCTAAACGGGATATCTCCAGATCGATAGGAGGACGAATGATTATACCTATAGATTATTGAGGGAAATCAAACATTGAGAACAAGTGGAAAAGGGACACCTATTTCCAAGGTGTAAGTGGAAATTAGAATCAGACGATGAGATCAGTGAACCTTCATCCATGACCCTAGAGTAAAGAAAGTTGCTTTCAATGTCATTCTCCTAACCACATAAAGCGAGAGTGTACAGCACAACCTATAGCATTCCATAACTGCAAGAATATGGGGAACCTTTAGTGATATTGTCGTAGTGATCCAAGTAAAGGTGCTCGAGACACTTCTTAGGCATCACAAGCATTGTATGCTTCGACAGGATGAGGACAGTTCAATGAGTCTCGTGAACATAGCAAAGCTACCCATGGGGATTCTAGAAATACCATGAATCCTCAACCAGGGAAATATCAGCTAGGAAACAAGTAGAATAGTGTAATGACGAAGTAATTTTCTGGAGCTAAGAAGATGATTATTGATGATCAGGATAGACCATCTATGGTGAGAGGTACGATTCTTTTGAATTCTACCCTTGTGCAAGTTCTCTTCAATAATGGTACATCGCATTCTTTCATTGATTATCATGCTATTGAATTGTTATGTTTAAAGTTGAAAATGACTCCTTCTAACTTAAAACTGCAAACTCATCTCAGTGAAACAGAATGTCAAGTTGTTGTGTGTAGAGAATGTGCAATACTTGTTGATGGAGATGATCTTAAATGGGACTTCAACATGTTAGAAATTGATTTCTATGACGTAATCCTGGGTATGGATTGGTTGACAATGTTCAAGTCTCACATCGATAATTATAGAAGAAAAGTTAGTTTCACAACTGAGGATGGCAATGAGCATCTCTTCCGAGGAGAGAGGATGGAAAAGAAAGGTGAAAAGATTTTTTTGGCACCAATGGTGGGAATGATCTCTTATCAGTTGGAAGAGTTTACTTTGGAATCAATGGACGAGATCGAGGAAACTAGTTTTCCAATAGTTTTGGATCAATTTATAGATGTATTCCCAAGAACTTCTCTGGGTTACCACCTATAAGAGAAGTGGAGATTGCGATTGATCTCTTTCTGGGGACCAGTCCTATTTCTCTTTCATCTTATATGATGGCACCAACATAGTTAAGGGAATTGAAAGTGTAGTTGGAAAAACTAGAAAGAAAGGGTTTCATTTGACCAAGTACATCTCTGTGGGGAGCACTAGTCTTGTCCATGAAGAAAACAGATGGAACTCTATGGCTGTGTGTTGATTATCGTAAGCTTAACCAAGTTAAAATAAAGAACAGATATCCAATTCCATGCATTGATGATCTATTTGATCCGTTAAGGGGTACTCATTGGTTCCCCAATATTTACTTGCGATCAGGATATCCCCAATTGTGAGTTCAAAAGAAGTATATTCCAAATAAAAAGTTCCGAAGTAGATATGTCCACTACGAATACGTAGTCATACCTTTCTATCTAACAAATACACCAGCGGTCTTCATGGATTTGATGAATAGGATATTTTAGTGATATCTGGATTCTTTTATTGTGGTGTTTATTGTCGAAATCTTGGTGTATTCAAAGACAAGGGATGACCATGAGGAGCATTTGGAGACAGTGTTACAATTCTTGAGAGATCAGCATTTGTATTCAAAGTTAACAAAGTGTGATTTTTGGATAGAAGAAGTAAATATTCTTAGCCATGTTATTTCTGAAAAAGGTGTTTCTATTGAACCTGATATGATAGAAGCTGTTATCTCATGGTAGCCACTGAAGAATTTCTTTGAGATATAATGTTATCTTAGTCAAGATGGTTACTAATGATGCTTTGTGCATGATTTCTCATGACTGTATTTTCCAATGATATCTCTAAAAAAACATAATAATCTATTAAAATTAACATTATAATTATATAAGTCTTTCCAAGTGTTGAATGTTTGTCTTACATCATCACCTATCTTGATCTTGCCATAATTAGAACATGAGTTTGGGGTGTATTGTGATTCTTTGGGATCAGGGTTGGGTCATGTTCTCATGGAAAAATACATTGTGGTTGCTTATGGTTCAAGGCATTTGAGGGTGCATGAGAAGAATTACCCAACACATGATTTGGAGTAAGTTGCAGTCATACATGCTTTGAAAACATGGAGACACTATCTCTTTGGTGAGAAATTCACTATGTTTATAGACCACAAAAGCTTGAAACACATTTTGTCAAAGTGATATTTGAATCTGAGACAAAGGAGATGAATGTAGTATCTCCAGATGTTTGACTTTGACTTAATGTATACCCTAGGAAAAGGGAATTTAGTGGAAGATGCATTGAGTATAAATTCATATGCTTATTTGGAAAAAAAAATCTTTAGATAAATGGAAGTTGATGTTGATCCTAGCTAACATGCATGGGGAATGTGAAGACTGAGGTGATGTTCTAGTTTTCTTTTCAGCTACACTTGTTCCTGATTTGGTAAAAATGTTCAAAGAGGCACAAACATCTAATGCAGAATGTCTAGTTATGAGTTAAAAACTCAATGGTGGGGAGACCATTGAGGGATGGAAACTTGATAGGAGTTTAGTTTTGTGATTTAGAGATCAGATAGCTGTACCTATGGATTTTTAAGAACAACTACTTCATGATTACCACTATTTGAGATGGTCTATACATCAAGGTTCATAGAAGATGTATAAGGAGTTGAAGACACATTTTTGGTGGATCGGCATGAAAAGAAAGGTGTTCGAGTTCGTCTTATGATGATTAACTTGTCTGCAAGTTAAGGAAGAGTATTAGAGACCAGCAAGAATGTTGTAGTCTTTACCTAACCCAGTGTGGAAATGGGAGCAGATAGCGATGGATTTTGTTATAGGTCTTCCAAGAACGGTTTGGAAACATGATTACATTTGGGTGATAGTTGATTATCTTACCAAGTCGTTCCATTTCATCCTTATTCATGAAACTCATACAGTGGAAAATCTGTCAAAAATCTATATCTGAGAAGTAATAAAGAAGCATGGATTACCAGTTTCAATAGTCTCAGATAGAGATCTGAGGTTCATGTCTCATTTCTGGAAATCCTTACAGCGAGCTCTTGGAACTCAGTTGACTATGAGCATGGCGTATCATCCCAATACAGATGGGAAATCCGATCGGATGATACAAATGCGGGAAGACATGTTGCGAGCTTGTGTAACGGATTTTGGTGGCTTATGGGAGGATCATATACACTTGGTGGAGTTATCATACAATAAAAGCTATCAGGCCTCGATACATATGGCTTCGTTTGAAGGATTGTATGGGTGTCCTTGTCATTCTCTAGTATGCTGAGTGGAAATAGGTAAAACTTCACTATTTTCGCTAAGCCTTGTCCATGAAACAATGGAGAATATCCAATTGATCAAAAAGGGGATGGAGACAGCTTAGAGTCTTCATAAATCTTATGCATATCACCATAGAAGACTGTTTTCATTCGTTGTGGGTGAATATATCTTCTTGAGGATATCTCCAAGGCTTGGACATCATCATTTCAAGAAGTAGGGAAAGTTATCTCCTAGATACAATAGCCCTTTCGAGATACTGGAATGGGTCAGGGGTGGAATATCAATTGGCATTACCACCACGGTTCAGTTTGGTGCAGAATGTTTTCCATGTATCTCAGTTGAAAAAGTATCATCTTGATCTTGACCATGTGATCATATGGGATCACGTTGACCAAGAGAAGGATGCTTCGTTGATACATATCCTGGTATGGATTGTGGATAAGAAAGAGAAAGTATTGTGTGGAAATAGCATCAGTCTAGTTTGGGTTTTATGGCAGCATGGTCGGATTTAGGAAGAGACTTGGGAATGTGAGAAGGAAATGAAAGAGCAGTGGCTTGAACTCTTTCAGTTGGGTGAGGGTTTTCTACTTTATAAGGATTGAAAGACCAATGGTGGGGAGAATTTAGTACCCCCGGTTTTTTGTATGTAACTTTTACTTAATGATTTTCACGATTATAAAGTTCAACGGTGTTGGTTGGGAGAGTTGTGAGAACTTTGGAGGTGTTTTGGGGGAAAATTGGAAGTCACACGGGAGGCGCACAGTTTGTCTAACTGTGTGGATAAACCATTCATAGTTTGAAATTTTGAGTTAGTGGCTCCCACATGGTTGGAGCATGGTTTAGGATACCGTGCAGGGGTCCTTCGAGGTAGTGGATAATGTACAGTTAGCGTATGGTTTGTCTAACCATGCGAACTAACTATGCAGGCACTTAAGTGAGACCCAAAAAAGTGGATCTCACATGTTTTTTCCTCAAAATGATCGTTTTTTCTTTTAAGTGGCCATAACTTAGGATTACTCTCCCTTCAACGTAGGAGAACCTCTCCTAAATGTTTTGGAGGCGATCTGAAGGCTTTCCTTGGTGAATCAAAGCTGGATTCTTGAGGTATGTGATCATTCTTCATCGTTATTGATCGGTTTCTTAGATCTACTTAGATCTGATTCTACTCTTCTCTCAGTTTCTTAGATCTAAACTCATTATAGGTATACCATAGTGTCTATATGCCAAATATAATGATATTTGGTCTTTCTCTTTCTAGGATAATAGATCTAAGGTGGGTTCTTAAAGAATCAACCTAGTTTTCTTGAGAATTCTTCGTTCGTTGTGGTTTTCCTCAAAACCTTTGAGGTAGGAGGCTTCTCTCTCAACTCATATTTCTATAATTTATTGTATTAGTTTTAAATTGGTTTATTTGAATGATATTGATTTTTAAAAGCATGGAATAAATCTTATTCAGTGATGATTTATGGTTTTAGTAAAATTGTGAAATCTTGGTGAATTGTTTTGCAATGTGATTCAGCCTCTTGAATTTAAAATTATGAATTTAAATTATTGATTTTCTAGAATTTTTAAATGGTTTGAGGGAAAAAAATTCAACAAAAAATATGTTTTATTGAAATGGTTTGGTATAAAAAATAATTTTATGGAATTGTTTTTCCATAAAATGGGTGTTTTATTGAAATGGTTTGGTATTGAAATGACTTTTATGGAATTGGTTTTCAATAAAAATGGTATTTTTATTGAAAAGGTGTTATGGAATGATCCTTGGGCATATTGGTGTGTGATTTCATAATGGATTTCCCATGCTTGGTTGAAATATGACCATGTACTTAGTGCCAAAGTTTAAATGGAACATGGGATATAATGTTCATATTTCATTTACGGTTCTTGGATGAAATATGACCTTGTTCTCAGGGCCAAATGTTAAATGGAACATTAGAAACAGTTAACTTGTGAAGAATTGGTAGATTGATGAGAAACCACTCATGAGTATGGAACTATCATAACGTAGAATGCATGGTTGATTTCATGGGTGTGTGGAATGGATTGGGTATTCCAATAAGGGATATTGTGAAATGGTTTTAAATATTGTATAGTTATTTTCTAGAAAAATAACTTGTGGGAAATTTGGGTTTCAATTGCACGTGTATGCTTTTTGGTAATGAATGGTTTTAGAAACATGTTTATATTTAGTTATAAACTATTTTTGACAAAAAAAATTATATAATCTCTTTTATATAATTGTTTCTAACTATTCTATCCTAGTGGTGTGAATAGGAAAGTAATTGGGTAAAACATACTGAGTTTTATACTCACCCCTTCTTTGGCACTTTGGTGCTTTTGCAGATGGTATTTTCTGGGACATGGGAAAAGGTAATGTTTCCCATGTTTTTAGCACTACCTCATGATATTTGGGCTGTTTGGGAATCATGGAGCTTGGATATTGTGGATAATTTAGTCTTTTATTATTCTGAGAGTCTTTAGTAGTTTATCCACTGTTTACTTTCATACTGTTTTGGTCTAACATTGTTGCACACTTTGATGTGGTTTTGAGATACATGAAGTTATTGAGTTTTCTTTAATTTTTTCATAGATCATATAGAAAATGTTTTGGTTATGGTTGGTCAGTTGAATGGTTTATTTCTTAAAGAGTAAATTGGCCCCCATTAGTATTGAAACCCTTTGGAATTTATTGTGTGCCTTTGGCATCTTGGGGATGTCACTTAAGGCCAAGTATTGACTCGTTGTTCTCTAAGGCCAATGATAATTAGCGGGTCATTACACAAGACATCATTCCATAAAATTCATAGAAACTATCAATTTATAGTGATTCCATTTTTTCTTACTAATCCCCCTTCTATCTTCATGGTTTTGATGAATGGGGTCTTTAGGGATTACCTTGATCAGTTTTCTATAGATTTTGTAGATGATGTTATTATATTTTCAAAGAGTTAGGAAGATCATGAATTTCACAAGAGGATTATACTAAAGTACCTAATGAAGGATAAGTTGTATGAATAATTAACCTTTTAGTGATTTTGAAAAAAATAGTTTCATCATTGGGTCACATAATCTTAATCAAGGGTATATTTTTGTATTTATCAAAGATATAACGCCACTCACATATAAGGCGGACTATGCCCTATCGAAGCGATGTGATTATTCATCCACTAATAATTCACATGGAAGGTGACACAGATAAATTTAATGATTATCTGTGATATAAATGGATTAATTGTTATATTAATGTCATATTTATCATTATGGAAAGATAATATATCTTTTTATTTATTAACATTTCACCTAATTAAAGATGATAACATCATTTCTGTATGTGTTGACTACTGCGTTTACAAAGCGATGTAACTATCTTTTCAACACCACACCACATGTATGATATATATATATATATATAAATATATAATATGTTATATAATATACTATAATTATTATCAAATTATTATATATTACTTACCTTCTTTACATAATTATTATTGGAAAATAGAAGTGTTACTTATGCGTACGTACTGTCTATCATCTCCATGATCGTATCATACTGCATTTTTCATAACCATCCTTCATTATTGTTTTTAAAATGTGAAATTGACATAAAAATATTATAATTATTTCATGATTGTTATTATTCAGATGATTGAACTATGTAACATGTGCAATAACTGGATCTTTATTGACAAAACACACATAAGAAAACAAGGCAATAAACACCTTAAATAATGAAAATGATGAAAAATTACTAATGAAAGGGTAATAATATATTATAAAAGGATAATATATTATATTATAAATATTAATATGGTTCTTTTGTACGTTAATAACATGTCTAAAATCAATACATAGAAGTTTAAACAATGTTCAATGTAAAAGAATCATACGGTAAGGGATTTCCATCTCACTTTTTACTTCTATGAGATGCATGCCATATTCACCGCCTATTTTTCTATGTTATTTATATAATTCCAAAGAATGTATTTTATTATTATTATTATTAAAATTATGGGGATTTACATATCTGTTTTTGGATCCCTCATTCATGGGTCTTATGTGTAATATCTAGACCTTTTCTAGAGTAGTATTGGACATGTTTGCATGTGATATTTTGTTTAGTTTGTGTAATTTCTCGGTTGGGTAGTTATTTGGGATTTTTTTAGGTAAAATTTGATGAAAAATGGAAGAAAAATGGGTTGTTCATGATTGGTACACAGTTTGAGAAACTTATGCGCACCAGCCCAGGAAACCGTGCAACCTTGGACAATGAGGGTTCGCATGGCTGGTGCATGGTTTGTCAAACCATGCACCCTAGAAAGGGAAACTATATACCCAAAAAATAACAGGTTCATAGTTGGTTCATGGTTAGGTAAAATAGTGTTCCCCTATGTAGGAAACAATGCACGGGAAATAATTAAGCAAGAAAATTATTTTAAAAATTCCCCAAACCCAAGGGACTCACATATTTTGATCCATATTCGATCCTAGGAGGTATTTAACAATATTGGAGCTCTTTGGGTGAATTAAAAGGCCATACTACCTCCATTATTCATGATTTAAATCCTGTAATAAAGATCTATGTCTCTCTCGATAAGTGGATCTTTTCTCGTTGATTTACCTCTCATCCTCCATTGTCCTCTCTTTTATTTGGTGTGATGTAATATTCTATTTTTTCCAGGTATAGATTTATATTTTATGAATACAGATCTAGGATCATTTTATCTTTATCTTTATTTAATAGATCTTTTATTGTTTAATCTTGATTTAGTTTTATATACCCTGATGTGATCTATGTTGTTGTGCTGGTCAATTTTGGGGATTTTCGTTGGGAGATTAACCATCAACGAATTGATGTAGGTGGTCTAACATTCAAATCTCATAGTCGTGATTTTGATTATGTATATTAAAATTGTAAAATTAATAGGGTTTTATAGAAATTCATGTTCTTTATAAAATTAGTTATTTTTTTTGAAATAATTAATAATGAAATTGTGAAATTATGACATTTTGGAATAATTAGTTTTAAATTAATTATATGACTTTGATATTATTATTTGAGATAATTAATTATATAATTAATTATCTTATGATTATTTTATGAAATTAATAATTAATTTATGGAATTAATTATGAGATATTATATCTTCTAGAATTGGTTTAATTACTTTTGAGAGTAATTAATAAGAATTGATGTGATTAATTTATTTTTAGAATCAATTAATGGTATGAGTTTTATTAATTCATTGTAATATTAATTAATGATAATTATTGTGATAATATGATAAATGTTGATTAATCTTGATGGATGTGGTATAATGATCTTTTTGATATTGTAGATATATATATGTGTGTGTTACATATATGATTGTTTGATAAATTTGTGTGGGATATGGTTGGAAATTTCTAAATCCCACTTTAGTGGGACATGGTCTACGAATTATAAATCTCATAGTAATATGTTTTGATAAATTTGTGTGGGACATGTTCTACTATTTCCAAATCCCATGTGAGAGGTACATGGAATTCTGGTTCTGAATCCCATAATGATAAATCTATTTGGGCCACAATTTTCTATTTCTAAATCCAATAGGGTCCTATGAATGATGACCTAGATAGTAAACATTGGCATTGGAATATCATTATAATTATCCATAATTTTAATTTAATTTAAATGGATAATGAACTCCCATTTATTTTAATAAATTGTGAATATAATGTGAAATGGTTCAGACACCAACATAGACCAAAGTAGATATTGAGGTTCGGGTGTCCTTGAAAACCTGAGGGTTTATGTTATTTAATAGTGATTATTTGATAATGTGATAAAATTTTATTTAGTAATTATATTTATTTCATTATATAACTTCGTACAGTATTATTTTATGAATTGTTTTTAGACAATGATGGTGTTGAACTACTGATTTGTACTCACACACTACTCGGGATTCCTGATCAGTACCTGAATAGATTTTATTGTTGTAGGATAGGTTAAGGGAAAAAGGCCCAAAGTTAGATTATAGATTGGGGGTGGAGTTTGGATGAGGAAACCAGATATGGTTTAGGACTCGCTTGAGATTTATTGGTGTATTTATTTTTATGTTTCATTTTAGACACTTGACACATACTTTAGCATGATATTTTTTCATTTTTAGTTTGATATTATATTTCCTAATTGGACTATTATTAGATATTAGTATTATTTATTGATATATAATTCTTACTCAATTTTTTATTATTCCCACAGGTGTATTAATCTAATAGAAGAGGGTTTAGTCTCCCCATTATTGACTTATTGAACGCTCACAGCTAGTCGGCAACCTCAAGTGTATGAGGAGCCCTTGAGGTTGAGTTATGGTCTGTCTCGAAGCATTGGGGTGTGGAACTCGGGATAGGACGTTTCAAAGTGGTATCGGATATCCATTTTTATTTTCTTATTATTTTTTATTACAGTTTGGAAAAGGCATATAGAAGACTATTAAGAGTCATGGATTAAACATGAACTTGTGTGTGGGAGTTTCAAAACCATGTATGTGGGGAAACCTCAAGTAATCATGTTGGGGTTATTTTAATTTTTGTTTTCCATTACAGTTGAATATCATTTAACCTTGGGTGACACACTTGTTTTGTTATGTGAATTTTTTTTTTGATAATTTATCAGAATTGAATCATAGCCTATAATGGAATGAAAGTAGAGTCAACATGCACCATTCAAGGAACCCATGATTATTTTTTTCATGCATCATTTTAGGCATGCATTTAAGGACATATGCTTTACTCCATTAGTGGTAGGAAATGAGAAAACTATAGTGAAACATTTTCAAGATGGACTTAAGTGTGAGAATAAGTCCCATGTTAACCTTTTCAGTTAAAAAAATCAGAGGTGATAGATCAGGATCTCATAGTTGAGGGGAACTTGAGGGAGGCTTCCAATGAAGGGCATATAGTTTCTTTTGCATAACTAGGGGTATGAATTTTGAGAGTAGGAAGTGTCTCTATGACAATGTTATCAAAAGTATTGGGAAGAAGAATATATAGATAGAGGGATCAATAGTACAGGACCTTACCTCAGGGTTTTTTCACCAGTGTAGCAGGACGGGACACTTCCAAAAACATTGTCCCCAAACACCAAAGGAATGCTGAGGATGCAATAATATGGTACATCTATATAGGTTCTACTAGAACACCAGACTGACAGTTAGTGATGGAGAAACTAGACTAAACCGTTGTGAGGGAAGGGGATCTTCTATACCACATCATTCTAACATATAGAGTTCTACTTCATGAGGATGCAGAGGTAATGGACTTGGTTCTTCTAGGAAAGAGCTATTGAATCATTAGTTTTTTTTAACTCAAAGGATTCATACAACATTATAGGGAATAGGGGTAGGACAAATACATGTAGTGCACCCAACACTTGTTGATAGCAAGGCTAGACCTTCAAAAGTGATAGGTACTATTCTTATAGCTTCAATATTAACTAGAGCCCTACTTGATACTGATGCCTCTCATTCCATTATATCTATAAATCATGTTAATGGTTTGATCCTTGTGGTGGAGTTTGTGAGTGGGGTAACGATAATAGATACACCATTGGGAGTGAATTCTAGAGACATATGTATGTGAATGGGATGTTCTCTCAAGATCGAGGAGTATCATTTTCTCAAGGATCTCTATATTCCTGACATGTTAGGTTTCGACCAAATCATGGGTATGGATTTTCTAGTTGTATAATGATCCCATGTTGATTGTTACTAAAAGAGAGTGAATTTTACATCACCTAAGGGAAACTAGTATATTCTTCATGGGGGTGGGATATCTAGACATCCTGAGAAGGGCCAATTACTCTGTAACTTGGAGAGCTCACAACCCAGGTTGTTGTCACTTTTTTGAATTATGGAGGAGTAAATCATGATATCATTCCACTGGTGGTAGAACTATTTCAATATTTTTTCCTCAGGGATTCTCAGGGTTTCCACCCAAGAGAGATGTGGAATTCACTATTGAGATCATTCTTGGGGTTTATCTAGTATCTATTTCACAATACATAATGGCACCAATAGAGCGTTAAGAGCTTAAGAATCATATAGAAGAGTTGTAGGATAAAGGATTTATCCGATTGAGTACGTCGCTTTGGGGAACAACTGTATTGTTGACAAAGAATGAAAATGGTATTTTTTGTGTCTGTGTAGTTTACCATAGGTTGAACAAAATGACTATGAATATTTGGTATCTTATTAATCATATCGAAGATATTTTTGACGAATTGAGTGGATATTTTTTCTTCTCAATGATCTACTTGAGAATAGGGTATCACCAGCTAAGAGTTTAGATATATGACATATTAAAGACTATTTTCAAAAGAAGGTATGACCTATATGGGTTCTTTTTAATGCCTTTTGGGTTGATGAATACACCAATATTTTTTATGGACTTGATGAATAGGATCTTCTATACATGCCTGGATCAGTATGTGGTGGTTTTTTTGGAATAAATCTTAGTGTACTCAAAGTCTCGTGATGATCATACCCAATATCTGGACATTATCCTCATTACACTGAGAGAGCATCGGTTATATGAAAAACCATCTAAGTTCTAGTTTTGGACTAATTAGGTACACTTATTAGGACACATAGTTTCAGAGGAAGGTGTGTATGTGGACCTAGAGAAGGTTCAGGAAACGGTCTCTTGGGATTATCCCAAGAATGTGTTCTATATCTGTAGCTTTCTGGGGTTAGCTGGATATTACCATGGATTCATCCAGAAATTTTCTTTTTTGATAGTACCTCCTTTAGACTTGAGAAAAAATTCTATAAAGTTTGATTGGTTAAATTCATGTGAGAAATCCCTCCAGGAGTTGAATAAGAATTTGACATCAGAACCTATCTTGACCAAACATGAGCCTGGTGAGGATTACATGGTGTATTGTGACGCGTTTGGGATTGGACTCAGAGTAATATTGATGTAAGGAGTCTGAGTTTTGGAATATGGGTCTAGGTAGTTGAGGTCTAATGAAAAAAACTACCTTCCACATGAACTAGAGTTATCAATAGTGGTTTATGATTTAAATTGTATGAGGAACAATATTTTGGGTGAAAATTTTACTGTGAATATAGATTATAAGAGTTTAAGGTACATATTTTCGTAGTGAGAGATGAATCTATGGCAGTAGAGACGGGTTTAGTATATGTACTCATTTTATTTTTCACTAGAATATGCACCTAAAAAGGGGAACAGGGTTACTGATTCTTTGATCAGGAAAACTCATACTCATGTTGTACAAGATTCTAGTGATTAGTGGAACATGATGACCTTGCTAGCTAAGATGCATGTTGTGGTTTTGGAGAGTCAGGAGAAGATGACTCTCATATTATTTTTAGCAGAGTCTATACTTTTGATCTGGGTTAGAGATAGAAAATATTAGGATTCTGAGTTTTTAACATTGAGGGAAAGACTAGAAGGTGTGGAGTCTCCTTCATAATGGAGCATAGATGATGATGATTTTATCTATTTCAAGAATCAATTTGTTATTCCAACAATCTTTCAAGAAGAGATGATGTTGGAATTTCATGCCTATAAGTAGGAATTCCATCCATATGTGACAAAAATGTACCATGACCTATGATGACATTTCTAGTGCCCTGGTATAAAAAATAAGATATTAGGGTTTCTAACATGATGTTACACATTTTATCAGGTGAAGAAGGCCAAGAAACAATGAATTGGAGGTTTGCTACAGTCTTTGGCTATTATAGAATGGACGTGGGATGATATAACTATGGATTTAGTGGTGGTTATTTTAAGGAAACCTAAAAAATAATGACATAATCTTGGTTTTTATGGATCAATTAATTAATGTAGTGAATTTATTACCTATGTGGGAAACCTTATTAGTAGAGCAGTTAAGAGAACTGTATGTTCAGAAAATAGTTCATCTACATGGGGTGACACAGACTATAGTTTCATATCATGACCCATGCTTGACTTAATTATATTAGAAGGGATTATAGAAGGTTCTTGGTAAACAGGTATTATTTATTATGGTCTTTCACCCACAGACATATGGGAAGTCAACGCATATTATAAAAGTTCTTGAGGATATGATGCAATCATGTGTTCTTCACTAGGTGGGTCTTGAGAGAAGCACTTGGATCTAGTAGAGTTTTATTATTACTATAGTTATCAAGAAACTATAAAGATGGACCCATATGAGGCTCTTTATGTTAGGTTATGCAGGTCACCGCTATACTGGATGGAGGTTGGTGAGATGGATATATTGGGACCGAGTCTCATGCATGAGATATCAGGATAGGTGTGGTTGATTCAGAAATGTATGGATATAGATAAAAGTATGTAGATATCATATTCTAATAGAAGGAGATAAACCCTAGAGTTTATAGATGGTGATTGTGTATTCATTTGGGTTTCGCCTGGGTTGGGTTACTGTAGGATATAAAGTTAGGGAAAGCTATCACCCAGGTTCATTTGACCACTTGAGTTTGTGGAGAGAATCAGTCCAGTGGAATACCAATTGTCTCTTCTATATAAATTCAGTTCTATGGATTACATTTTACATGTTTCACAGCTATGCGAGTATCACTCTAACCCTTATCATGTGATCGATGAGTATGATATTCATCTTGAGGTAGATGTGTCTTGGAGGATCATCTGATTCGTGTGTCAGATCATAGTGAGAAAGTGTTGTGGGGAAATATTGTGACAATATTTCATGTGTTATGGAAATATAGATGTGTGTAGGAGGAAACATGGGAGAGATAAGAAGATATGAGGACACAGTGTTCTGATCCCTTTGGATGATATTCCTATAGAATCTTTGGAGTGTAGCTCAAGTATGATATTTTATAAGGTGAGGAGATTATAAGATCCCAGAATTTTATGGATTTGTCTCGGACATGTTTTCAGGTACTATTTTTTTTAGAATGAGTAATTTTATTTGGTTTGATCTTTATGGTGTGTTTAGGTAAAAATTGAGAAAAAATGGAAGAAAAACGGTATGTGTAAAATTGGATCATTGTTAGAGAAAACAGTGCACCCAAACCCAAGAAACTGTGCAACCTTGGATTATGAAGGTTTCCATGGCGGGAATATAGTTTTTCTATCTGTTCACCCAAATAAGGGAAATCATGCACCCTAAAAATAAAAAGCACATGTGATTAAGATGTCCGGCATTATGCATTCCATCATTATGAGATTAGATATTGATATTACATGTGATTATTAGACTAGTATAATGTCTATTTGAATAATTAAATGGCATTATTTGATTTATCTTTTCCATATTATACTAAAGTTTAAGTTTAAAAGGCTTGTGTTTTAGTTATATACATTCCCTTAAATGTTTATCCTTATTTATGACAGATTCCGCTATATTGTTATCCTTACAAAGAATCTGAGCTCACCCCTTTCTTATGTTTTATTTTTTCCAGGATGTGAAGAATTATATTATGAATGACATGTATGGATAGGATAAGGTATATGAGTGTGTTCACTGCAGATACAATGTTGTTTTTTTCATTTCATAATGTAATGTAAAACTTATGTATCTATCTAGTACTTCCAAGGATACTAAACTAATCGGTCTTTTGGGACTTGATATCTTGTGAGAAATCAAATATTAGGTAATAATTCATTGACTCTATGTAACCGGGGTCGGGGTGTTACAGTTGGTATCATAGGAATTTTAGTACAGACCTTGGAATCTAGATTTAGAAAAAATCTGATTAGAAAACATTACCTTAAGATAGACTTTGAGGATTAGTATAGAATAACATCCAAAAAAATTGGTAATGTGGATATTATGTGGGTTTTCCAAGAAATACATCCTTGTCTAGATACTACAAGTTGATTTGGTTCTAGAATAGATGTACCAAGGATTAAAAACTATAACAAGGAGTTTTAGGCTTGACTCAGGGTATCCTAATACACAAAAAAGGGTCTTACTGGGCGCCTAGTTTGACACTCCCGGGGGATATGCTTAGGATAATTTACATTTTCTTTAAAAACCATTATGAAGAATTTATGAGTAAATACTTCCTCAAATAAAATATTTTTATGATCATGGATTATATGCATAAACTGTTCAATTTATTTTAAGTAATTTACAATTTTGGAATTATGAATTGTGATTCATAAACTAATCTAGTGTATGAAATTATTTAAGGAAAGATCCTAGTGGACGGAATGGAAACTTTATCAATGTATGTAATCTATGTTGGGATTGACCTTTTATTCATGAAAATTATAGTGGAGCTGGAGATGCAACAGGTACAAAACAGCTTATAACTATACGGGGACAACTCACTCAAGTTATGAATAATGACCCTACCTATATGGAGCACCCCAATCCACAATGTTGAGGATCAATGTTATACCACTTCATGAAGAAACAACTACCAAAATTCAATGGGAATACAAATCCATTTGTAGCTGAGAAATGGATAAGTTCCTTAGATAAAATATTTCATGCTTTGGGGAGTAGAAAAATGGGAAAAGGTTTTGTATCAAATATAGATTGAAGGTAGTTTAAAGATGTTTTCTTAAAAAAAATTATTTCCATGTAAACATATAGTGGATATGGAAGGTAAATTTTTGAGTCTGAGGAAAAAGGAGGATGTGAATGTCGCAAAGTATGGATAACTTTACAAGGTTATAAAGGCATGTTGTAGATTATATAAGGAACCGAAGATGTAAAATTGATCGATTTGTTTATGGATTAAAACCATTTCTCCATTGATAATTAGTCTAACAATCTTTCTCATCGTACGAATATATAGTCTCATTTGTTATCATGACATAAAAGGAATTCTATTAGTCTGATGAATTTATAGTGAAGCAAAGGGATAAGAGATCTTCTAAACACTCTTGAAAAGGAAATACGAGGAAGAAAGGAAAATGTGAATTTTTATCCTATAGAAATTGTGGGAATAAACACCGTGGTACTTGCCTAAAAGGGATGGGAGTTTGTTACAATTGAGGAAAAAATGGCCACCAAAATCATGATTGAAAGGAAAAGAAAGTGGTTGTCAATGTTTAATGTTACATTTATAAAGAAATGGGGTATTATAGAAATAAATGTGCTAAGAAACAAGGAAACTTACCACTGAAAAGGAAAAGGGATAGAGGTCATGATTATGTGATCACAGCTATTGAGGTTGAAGTTATGAGTGACATGGTAAATGGTAATTAAATAGTTTACTCAAAATGATCCAATGCTTTATTTGATTCTGGATATTCACATTCTTTAATATCCTACCAGTTTTCCAAGAAAATTATATATTTCCCATTGGACTTAACAAGGGAGTTGTTAGTCAAAACTCTTAAGGGAAGTATCATTGCAACAAATTTTTTTCAATCAGTTACCATTATGGAATATAAATATTCTTTATCTGCTGATCTTATTGTCATACCCATGATTGAATTTGATATAATCCTCAGTATGGATTGGATTTTAGAACATGATGAAAAAAATTATTGTAATAAGAATGAGGCTACAATTTTTTATTATGATTAGGAATTCCTTATCTTTAGCGAAGACACATCACCATCTGATTCTCATCAAGATCTACCCCCATAAGCTCTACTAAATTCAATTATTGGAGAGGAAGGGAGTGAAATAACTATGTATGAGTAAAGGAATGTAAAAATAGACAATGTACCTATTGTTCAAGAATATGTTGTTTTGTTTCCAGAGGATTTACCTTGACATCCTCCAGAATGAAAAATTGAGTTTTCCATTGAATTAGTTCATGGTTCAAGGCCCATATAGAAGACCCATTATAGAATGGACACTATGGAATTAGTGGAAAAAAATAAACAACTATATGAATTGAGTAATAAAATATTTATTCACCCTAGTGTTTTTCCATGGGGATCTGATGTTCTTTTTGTTGAGAAGAAATAAGGATCTATGAGGTTGTACATTGAGTGCAGGGAGATAAATTCTATAACAATAAAGAACAAGTATACCTTACCTTGCATTGATGATTTATTCAATCAACTTCATGGGGATCAATATTTTTCAAATATTAACCTTTGAAATGGATATCATCAGTTGTTCATTAAGAAGGAGGACATTCCCAACACAGCATTTCGAACCAGGTATGGTCATTACGAGTTTATAGTAATGCCTTTTGGACTGACTAATGCACCCTCTATTTTTATGGATCTAATAAATAGAGTTTTCAAGGAATGTCTTGATGAATTTTTAGTGGTATTTATTTATGATATCTTGGTATAATGAAAAATATACGATGGTCGTGAAAATCACTTGCACATTATTCTGAAAACTCTTAGAATAAATTAGTTATATGGGAAGTTTAGGAAGTGTGAATTCTGGATGTAGGAAGTTTCTTTTCTTGTCCATATTGTCTCTAAAAATGATATATCTATTGATCCTTAAAATACAAGGGAAATCCAAGAATGTCTATCACCGACATATATAATTAAGGTATGCAGTTTTATTGGTTTAGCATGTGACTCTCAGCATTTCGTCCAGAATTTTTCCAGATTGGCTGACCCATTAACTAAGCTCACACGTAAAGGGGTTAAATTTTTTTTGGATAAAAGAGTGTAAAGAATGTTTGAATTATTGAAGAGAAGATTAGTCAATTATTTTATCTTGAATCTACCATCAGGGAATGATGGATTTGTTCTTTATAGTGATGCATTAATAAAATTACTTGGTTGTGTCCTTATGTAGAATGATAGAGTTATTACCTATGCATCACGACTGATAAAAATCCATGAACAAAACTATACCACTCATTATCTTGAGTTAGTAGCAATAATCATTGCTTTTAAGATATAGATGCACTATATCTATGGTAAAAAATGTGAGATATATACTGATCACAAGATTTTGAAGTATATTTTCTCACAGAAAGAACTCAACATGAGGCAAAGGCGATGGCTTGAACTACTCAAGGATTATAATTGCACTATACACTTCCACCAGGGGAAGGTAAATAAGGTGGAAGATGCTTTGAGTAGAAAGGATCATGGAATTAAGAAAAATATTATAGTTGAAAGGGATCCTATTTTCATGGATCTAGAAAATAAATATATAGGAATAATCATTGAAGGTAAAAAACATTGATACTTTTTCTAATGGTTGCCAAACCACATTTACTGGAAATGATAAAAATTACTCAAACAAAAGATGAGGAGTTTCAAAAGAAAATTAAAGTTTTGAATGATGGTATATTTATTGAATTCATATATAAAGATGGAACTTTGAAATTTCGGAAAAGGATTTGTGTTCCCGACATACCTGATCTAAATAGGGAATTGTTAGATGATTCTTATAGCTCCAATTTCTCTATACACCCTAGTAACACTGAGATGTATAGATATTTGAGGGAACATTTTTGGTGGGACAAAATAAAGAAGGAGATTTCTGATTATGTGTTAAGAATTATGGTCTGTCAATAGGTGAAGGCTGGAAAACAACATCCTAGAGGAGTCATGAAACCTTTTCCCATACCTGAGTGGAAATTGGATGATATTACGATTGACTTTTTCAGGGGGTTACCAAATAATCCTAGAAGGAATTATACATAATGGGTCATTGCATATCTTCTTTCCAAGTCAGCTCATTTTTTTACTATAAGAGAATATTTTCCAATTGAATGTTTAGCTATAATATATATTAATTAAGTAATAATAATTCATGGAGTACCCATATCGATTGTTTCTGATCATGATCCCCATTTTACATCAAGATTCTGGAAAAGTTTTTATAAGTTCCTAAATACTGAACATCATTTGAGCACTCCTTACCACCCTCAAACTGATGGAAAATAAGAATGGGTTATTCAAAACTCAGAAGACATACTGAGATCTTTCTCACTTGACTTTCAATGTATATGGGGTCATTATTTACCTCTAATAGAATTTTCTTATAGTAATAGATTCCATTCAAGTATTCGGATGCCACTACATGAAGCGTTATATGGAAAGAGATGTCTCACACCAACATGTTGGGATGATATTGGTGAAAGAAAACTCATAGGATGATATCTTTTTGAGGAAATAATGGAAAAGGTAAAGATTATTCAAACTCACATCAAAGCAGCACAAAGTAGGCAAAAGAGATATGCTGATAATTGGAAAAAGTATTTGGAATTTCAAGTAGGAGATCATGTTTTATTGAAGGTATAACCATGGTAGGGTGTTATACATTTTGGTAATAATGTTAAATTAATTACTAAGTACATCGGAACTTTCAAAATTCTAGAATGAATTGGAGTTGTAGCTTACCATTTGGTAATTCCGCCAAGTCTCTCCAAAGTTCATGACGTGTCTCATGTATCATTGTTGAGAAAATAAATGCTAGCCCCAACGCATGTAATCACCTATGAAGAAATAGAATTGGAACCTGATCTATTTTATTATGAAGAGCATATTAAGATTCTTGATACTATAGAACAAGTGTTGAGAAACCGGATGACTCATCTGGTAAAAGTTCTTTGGAAAAATCATAAAATGGAAGAAGTGACGTGGGAACCTAAGGAACTTATGATGAAGAACCACTCAAAACGTTTTATACAGTAATATTCTAGAAATTTCGGGGGAAATATATTTGAAGGAGGGAATAATGTAACACCCCAAGCTTCCATGGTTCACTTCTCTTTGATTAATACAATAGCTTTCGTTGTATAC
This sequence comes from Viscum album, assembly GCA_963277665.1. Lineage (NCBI taxonomy): Eukaryota > Viridiplantae > Streptophyta > Magnoliopsida > Santalales > Viscaceae > Viscum > Viscum album. The sequence continues at coordinate 1,309,422,100 of OY728126.1, read as the reverse complement.
AGCTCTGAGTTCTAGCACACCATGACTAATCAAACTAGCTATTTAAAAAATAGTTATGAATAGTAAAACCCACTTTTTGAAATTTTATAAATTTTATTTTTCAAAATGGACATTATTTTTGGATTCATAATATCAAAATTATCTTACATAGAATTTTAGGTATTTTCTGAAAATTTTAATTTTTTGATGAATCGTGAGAAACACTATGTTATTGTTTAAAATCGACTTTTTATTTAAATAATTATTTTTAATTTAAATTTATTTTAAAGTCAAAAATAGATACATAATACCTTTATTAGCCCAATTAAATTTATTGTAGTCATTTTATAATAAGATTATATATAAAAAAATTTGTTGAACTTTTCAACGTCTTTTACCCATCTTCTAGGCACATTTTCAAATTTGCATAAAACATAATTTCACCACTTCTGTGAATTGAATTTAAAAAATCCAACAGACACGATTCTCATCAGTAGGTAAAATTTGGTTCAATATTATGGAAGTAATTTTTAGTAAATAACAACTTTTGAATTTTATTTACCACGGTTAAAAGTAAATAGGGTAATTAAAGGTAAAAATAATATTATAATAATATAAAATTTCCTCAAAACATGCTCTAATTCTATTGGATAAGTGTATTTTAACCAAAATCAACCTTATCAAAAAATATGGTCCTTTTCGATCCACTTGAATTATATTAGGACATTTATTATATTTTATTTAAAGAATAGTTAAAAGTGTTAAATTCACATTTTAATAACTAAACCATTTTTAATATTGTGTTATAAATATGATCAATTAGATTATAAATACTTATTAGAAATATAAAATTATTTTCTATGTCATAGTATTTTATTTATAATTTTTAGAAATTAAATAATTAAATTTATTGGTGACATAATGATGATGTAATAATTACCTTTTTAATGAAATATTACTATAATTGATATTATAAATTTTAAAATAAATGTAAATTAAAACTTTTGATTACATCCAAGAATCTCATAGGTTAATATAAAATTTTATGGTTTATTAAATGTATTATTTCTAATTAATTATGTTTTTATGACATTCAAAAAAAACAAATACTTAATAGTTCCAAAATTGACATAAATGAGTTTTGAAAACAAATACTACTTTATTAAATTATATAATAGCCCTATAAATATATTATTTGACAAAATTAATTATACAATTTGACATATGTCATTAATTAACCACTTGAGGTTCTATTGGCATTTACAGTATCTATATTAACCATGTAGAATAAAAATACAAGAAGACATGGTAAAAGTTAAACTATTTAACTAAGGTTTAAATATAAAATATAAGGTTAATATGGTAACCCAAAAATGTCAAAAACCGATTGGTTGAGTGTATTTAGAACCATACCCATCTTATCCTTGAAATAAATCATTTTAATCTATTATAAACTGAAATTAATTTTTTAATAAATTAATATTTCAAACTTTTCGTAAAGTGCCGCTCACCTCTCTTATAAAAGGTTACTTCCCCTTGTCTTCTTAATTCACACCTATAAAGAAATTTGGATAGACCAAACCCTAATAAAATCTCTTCAAACTACCCTCAATTAAACCTAGATTCCTTAATTTAATCATAAATCCAACCTATGAAGCCCTTTTGTTCAAATCAAAAGTAAGAACCTGAAGAAGAGGTTATTATTTTATCACCTCTTTCAAAGTTCTTTTCTTATTCTACTTCTTATTTATTTGTTGTTTCCATAATAAAATAATAAATCCAGTAAATTTTAAAAACTGAGATGTTATTATAAATATTTTATAACCATATTCATTATTCTATTTTTCCAATGAATGAAAAAGTCACCATACATGTGTACGTACAACTTACCATCTCCACGTTGTGGTGTATTTTATAATTCAACGCTTCATTATTTGGATGAGTATAATAATGTGTATAATAGATGTAAATAATAAATATAACAAGTTAATTATTTTTTATATATAATATACCATCCAATTATATATTATTTCACTATCAATAGAATGATATTGTCACTCATGTGTATGTACAACTTATCGTCTCCACGACGTGATGAGATTTCATTCCTCATCGTAAGCATTCAAAAATAATTTTCATTTGATGATTAAGAAATATTTTTTATGAACTTAATATCATTTTTGATATTAGTCAAATACATCTTATCAATAAAAAACATGACTTACATAACAAAACATATAAAGTAAAATGAATCAATTAGCACCCAAAACAATGATACTACTGAAATATTATTAACAATGAAATATTAAGGGATTATATATGATATCTTATTTATGTATGTAGTTATTTTATAATTTAATAACAATTATTTAACCATTATACATAATGTTAATGTACCCTCAACTATGAAAATGTACAAGGTAAGGGTTAATTTTATAATCTCTTTATTGTCTAAGGTTGATTATATGTAAGTATCTACTAATACTTCTTTATCTTCCACATCCATATTTATTAAAAATATATTTCAAAAACATTTTAACTATTTCCTAGACTATGGATTAAATTCATTTGTACCCTTTTTTTACTTTTTTTAATTTTTTTTGAAAGGAATATTTCTATAGTTTTCCAAATAAGGTCTTTTTGACAATTTTCACAAATTAAGAAAAGAATGATTTTTAACTTATACGGTGGGTGCGGATATTTTGTGCCATTATAAAAACATTAAAGCTTCCCTTACAAGATTAAAAAAAATATTTTTAAAATAAATTTTTCTTTTATAATTATGCGTCTTTTAAATGATTTCAATATAGAAATAGATATTTCACTCAAATATTTTTTGGATCAATATCATATGTGTCAACATCTATTATTAGATTTTATGTTTAATTGAAGTTGATTTATTATGATACAATATTCTATATTGTATTTATAGTTTTATGATATGTTTGAGTGTGGATGTTCTATTTTAATGTCATTCATGGTTTATGGTTAAATTAATAAAATTTCGTATTGTATTTTAATATGAATGATTATGTTATGTTTCACCCTTTTCATATGAGGAATGCATTGGACGTAGTAAGTGATGGGTGGGCCTATAGCCCCTCGATGCATCAGCAGGTCTCATGATACAAACAAGTGTCTTGGAACAATGTTTTAATAATATTTTTATTTGTAGTCTTTGAACGGGGCCTTAACTATGAGGTTAAGATGTCAAAAATTATGCATTCCATCATTATGAGATTTTTTACTGATATTACATGGGATTATTTGACTATTAGAATATCCATGTAAATAAGTAAATGGAATTATTTGATTTATCTTTTACATATTATGCTGAAGTTTAAATGTAAAAGGTTTTTTTATTATTATATGTTTCTTTAAATTTTTTTGATTATTTATAATAGTTTCTACTATATTGTTATCCATACTAAGTATCTGAGCTCACCCCTTTCTTATGTTTTATTTTTTCTAGGATGTGAATAAGTATATTATGACTGGCCTATAGGGATAGGTTAAGTGATATGAGTGCTTTCAAAGGATACACAGTGTTGTGGTTTTTTTAGTTCATAATGTAATGTAAAGCTTATGTATGTATCTAGTACTTCCAAGGCTACTCAATTGATCGGTCTTTTGAGACTTGATCACTTGTGACCATGCCAATGTCATGTAATAATGCACTAACTTTGAGTAACTAGGGTCAGTGTGTTACAGACACATCAAAAATTCTCTGGAGACAAATTATATTCAGTTCTGGATGAGGCCTTACCCATTTATATGGATGTCTTAAAATGAGGTGTCAATGGTATTAGATGTATTTCCATGAATACTCAAAGGTATTATATGTCTTGACACAATTCCTTGATTGTTTGTTTTACAGGTACATAATTATTAATTCTACCTTTATGGATTCAGTTATTGATATTCCATATGATTATTTGATTAGTTATAAAATCTATATTTAAGTTTCTTGATCATGTGATTATTTATATGGAATTATTTGATCATCATTTATTCATTCCATAGTATGCTCAAGTTATTAATAAAATGGAATATGTTTTAGTTATTTACCTTTCCATTTTGATTATTCATTATTTATTCATAGCATTCATTGTATTCTTACCCTTATTGAGCATGTGGTATTAACCCTTTCTGAAATTTTGTTTTCCCAAAGATACCAGGAAGTATTTTTTATTAATGTGCATGGATATGATAAGGTAAATAATATAATTTTCAACAAAATACTTCATTTTATTCTATGTATTAAAATTTAAATGTGATTAAAGTATTTTTCTAGTTTACCAATACTACTAAAATATCTGGTCCTTTATTAGTTTATTCCTTGTATCTTATGATAGTGTAATAATATAAACACTAGATCCACACTACGGGGGCCAGGGTTGCTACAACTAAAAAAGAAATTATTGAAAAATTTCATTCCTCCCTAAAAAATTATGGATGTTCATGTTAATATTTTAAATTCTAATCAATATAATGATGAATCACATTATAACTCATGGGATATATTTAATGAGTTCATAAAAAAGTTCCCCCATTTCTTAATTGTGATATGGTTGTTAATTGAAATATTCTCGAAGGATCTATCTTAATGTAAAATATTGATTGAGGATGATTTCATTAGAGAATCATTGATGAAAAAATATTCTAGAAAATATTGATAACCTTTTGGTAGAGATAATGAGAACTAGATTTTAATGAAAAATAGAATAAAGAAAAAATGAGGAGTGCACATGGTACACAATAGTGGATATATAGTACAATGAATGGAGGCATTGTTGAATAATATGGATGTGATGGTGTTAAATAACCAACCACATGGTATGTATATTTAAAAAAATATTATAGATAGTAAAATTACATTCTGGGTTGGATTCTACATCAATCGATTCGATAGTACCAACAACAAAGACTAGGATTACAACAAAATCAAAGGTCTTCTTTCCAAATTCCAATCATATAATTAGGGGATACCCTTTAATAATTTTAAAAAACATTAGTGATTTCCTCAATGAATTAAAGGTTAAATCAAAGAATAAAAATGAATGCATTCGAAATTTATAATTCTAATTCTAGCATATTGAAAATATAATCAAGGATAGGACAAAAAGAATACTATCAGGTGACACATAGGTCTGCCGTCATGGAGAATTGAATACTATCACACTGATAAGTGGTAAAATTATAAAGGATAGTGATTAAATTAGAATAAAATTACAATATAAATAATGAGCAAACTGAAAAAGGATAAATAATAAGGAATAGATGAAGAAACCCCACCTTACAAGCCACCGTTTGATTTTTGGAATAGGTGAGAAAGGAAAAAAATTAATAATAATGAGGTACTTTTATAGAAATTTTTATGAAATTTCATATTAATATTCATTTTCCATAATATGTAGAATCATACCTGTATTTGAGATATTAATGAAATTGATAGTTTTGAATAATAGGAAACTTGAGGTAAAAATGATAATGCGGGTCATCATAGAGTTTTCAATTGTGTTGTCGATGGGTCCTTTAATGAATAAATGAGATCCATATAGTTTATCAGTTTTAATTATTATAAGAACTAGTGTATTTGGATGATAATTTATTGATTTTCGAGTGATTTTTAACATCATATCATACTCAACTATCAAGAACATAGGATTTTAAGAAATGAAGGCCCTAACAGTTTTTCTTCAACTTCCAAATTCAGTGATGAAGTATGCATGGAGATTAACACTAGTGATGAATACACTCATTGACAGATTGGAACAAACCTTAAGTGGATTTCTACTGAGATTTATTTCTCACACCCTATTCGTGTCATGTTTTGGGCTCAAAAAGACTATATTGATGCATGTGTCAATATGGGTAAGGGGCCTTTTACAAGTGCTTGATTGATACTTGGGAGTAGGAAAGCATGGGACCAAGCCATTGATTGTGATGTTGTTGAGTTTTATTTTGTGTTACAATACTTTGGTATTTTATTATAATTGATTGAATTATATCCTAATTTCACTATTTTATTAAAACATGTGACATGCTGCATAATTTTGATATTTTATGCCTTCTGGTTATATTTATCTTTCAGTATTCTGTTGGTTACTTTGGTTGCATGTTGTTTTTTGCTTCCTCTATTGATATTATTCATTATAATATGTTACACTATTCCAATGAGGGAATAGTTTCCCCACTATCACACCCTAGTACCTCGATGTAGTTGGCAGCCTATGGAATTTAAGGAAACAAGCTTGAGGCCATGTGGCCAACTTGGTACGGGGCACCAGTTGAGTGGCTTCTGGATCTGAGATGTTACAAAGTGTTATAATAGGGGTTTCTTTTCTAGTTTTCCATACTATTTGGTGATGAAATAAAGGATATAGAATTTGGTAATTAATTTTTCCCAGGAGTATCTACCTTGTGTATAGGTAAAATCAAAATTTCCTCTAATTAAATTGTTCTTTTAGATTTTGAGCTATTATAGTTTATTTTATTTCATCTTTGGGTGAAACACTCATTTTGTGATATTATTATTAGTATTATTGTGGTTCTATTTTGTTTGAACCTGATGAGATGAGGGCGTTCCACCTCATTAATCATAGAGGCACTTATTATAAATCACAAGAAGTGCATAATTGCTATTCCATTTAGGGATCATTACAGACTTCATGTTGTTGTCATAGTGCCATGATAGATATGCCTGATGTTGTGATAGGTGTATTGGTACATGATATGGTACAAATTGGATGGATGAAAAGCTTTTATATTTAAGGTGTATGGGACCTCTTGCATCGTAATTTGGTGCATCATGTTTCATCTTTTTAGATAGAATTGTTTTGAGATATATTCTCCTTGGATGCCAAACATTGATTTGTGGGGAGTATAGGCCCTCACATATCAAAATTTTTCATCCCACTGGTTGGTTTTTCGGAAACACAGGGTTTTTCTAGGAAATATGGAGTCTCTATACTAAAAACACAGTATTCACGGCATGTATTCTAGCCAAACATGATGTGTGTTCTTCATGTTCAGGGGAGATGATGTTCCAAGTTTTAATATGAACACATCGTGTACCATGTGTACACGCCGTTTAGTATCTGACCAAGTAACTGGATGTGTGAGAGGAAACATGGGTTGTTGATTTTTTATCACAACTTTCTATGTAATTTAGGTACATGCCATGTATCCTACATAGGCAAAACCCATGTGGACCTGGTCATGTGGGACTACATGGCCCGGAGTATAGACCTATGTACATGTCTTGAACACTTGTAACACATAGTGAACCTGGGGTAGATACACTCCTAGGGTGGAAGTATAAAATGACCATGTAAGAGCTTAAGAGTACACGTTGTGTATTATTTCTATATGTCGTGTTGTCCTTTTTTTCTAAACATTCAGGGACCTTTCCTATTCTATTTTCACATTCTTGAATGTAAAACCTTGAAAATGAGTTTGAATTAAGGTTTCTTCTTGACCGTGTAGAGTCATTCCGCTATGATGACCATGAGATTTGTGCTAGGAGAGAGGTGATGATCATACACAAGAGATGGTAGTTCATGGGATACAGATGGATCCTCTAGTTGTGCAAGCTACGACACCAGCTATTATACCAGATGCTAGTGCAGATGCACAGTTCTATAAAGGCTTTGTTCAGTTTATGTAGACCTTTAAAGGAGCATCTCAGGATGCCACATATATGGAAAAGTAAAAAAAATATATTCCAATAGCAGCATCCACCTACTTTTTCAGGGGATTCAAAACCATAGGTTGCAAAATAATGAATAGAATCACTACTGACTATCTTCGAGTATTTAGAGATGCCTCTTGAGAGGAGGGTCAAGCTCACGAAATATATGTTGCACAATTCTGTCAAGAGATGGAGGAATGTTATCACTTAGGAATGCCATCATCGGGATATGACATGAGAAGACTTTCAGATGGCCTTCTGTGATTATTATTTTCTCAACATACTGAGGGCCAACAGATCTCAGTAGTTCATGCATCTGGAGTAGGGCACACTATCAGTTATGGACTATTCTATCTGGTTTACTAAGCTTTAGTGATTCGCACCTATTCTAATCAGTGATGATGTATCAAAACCTAGGAGATCCGATGATGGTCTCAGGTTTGACATCTGGTCATATTTTAATGTCTTCAGGTTGACTTATGTCTCTAATATTGTGAATCATGTGCTGATTACCAAGCATAATCTGTGGGAATATGGAGGTGAGAACCAGGATGGTTCGGCACTGAGATCTGGTATTGTCTCGACCAGAAGAAAGGAGCATCATATAGAGTTTTCTCAAATGGATATTAGTAGTCATAATGTTTCTTCCAGTAGCTAGGTGAGGTGATACTAGTGTGGAAGAGTTGGACACATGAGACCATAGTGTTCGATGAACCCAGTCAAGTGTTGAGATTTTGGCATGATGGGCCATCTACAATGTTAATACTGGATATTTTCACTAGTATCTAGTGAGACAGGGTTTTTATGAACTCCACCTTCAGAAGTGGGGTCAAAAGCTTCTCACCATTCATGGAACAGAAATACGTCAGGTTGTTCATGCCGAGGAGGTGTTCGTGGTCATGGTAGCCAAACCCTAGCATCTCAGCTATAGCAGGGTGGGTATGCTCAAGGTAGAAAAGTAGTGTCTTAGGTATATGGTAGAGGTCAGACTTATGTAGTGCAACAGACCCAATAAGAGCTGGATCCCAGACCTTTTATTATCATAGGTACTATTCTAGTCATCTCTGTTTTATCTTCTACACTTTTTGATACTAGTTCTATGCATAGTTTTATATCTGTGGCCATTATGGAAATACTTGGGCTATGTGTTTATACTACATCTGATGTTATGATACTGAACACTTTATAAGGGATTAGAATGGTATGTGTGCGTCAATGCAAGGAGTTCCCCCTTGATATTGGTGGGTGTCACTTTCTATGGAACCACTATGTCTTAGAGATAATGGGATTTTATGTCATTCTTGGAATGGACTATTTGGTTTCTTTTCGAGCCTTCGTTGATTTCTATAACCGCATGGTGATTTTTACATCACTAGAGGGTGAAGAGTTACTATATAAGTGTGAATGGGATGTCCAGGCGAGCCAAGATACACCTGATCATTGTGGAATGGGTGGGATTACATTCCATATTTTGATTTTATATATGGATGACCAAGAAACAAGTCTGGAAGACTTTCCTCTAGTGGTTGATCATTTCAGGGACATTTTCCGAGATGATTTCTCAATATTACCTCTGGTCAGAGAGGTGGAGTTCACTATTTAGCTAGTGAGAGGACCTAGACTAGTATCCACTCCTCCTTACAAGATGGCTATGATGGAGTTGTAAGAGAACAAGAGGTGGTTGAAATATCTAGAAGATAACGGTCTTATCTGACCAATTACATCTCCTTGGGGTTCACCAGTAAATTTCATGAAATAGTAAGATGGTTCCCTTATTCTATGATTAGACTATCACAAACAGAACCAGATGATGGTTAAAAACCGATATCCCTTTCCACGGATAAATGACATGTTTGATCAGATTAGAGGATCTCAAGTGTTCTCAAAGATTGATCTAAAATCAGGATATAGCTAGATACATATTCGACTGGAAAACATACTTTGTACAGCCTTTAATAGAAGGTATGGTCTCTATCTGTACTTGGTTATGTCAATTGGTCTCACGAACGCACCCTCATATTTCATGGTGTTAATGAACTGAGTGTTCCATACATACCTAGATTGGTTTTTGGTGGTTTTCATGGATGATATCTTAGTGTATTCTCACAATCAACACGACCATGCCAAGAATCTTGAGATCATTTTGAATACCCTAAGAGAGAATCAGTTATATTCTATACTCGCAAAATTTTACTTTTGGATGGATAATATTCACATCTTGGGTCACATTATCTCAGAGATAAGAGTATCAGTGGACCTAGAGAAATTTAGAGTAGTATTAACCTAGGATCAGCACAATAATGCCTTTAAGGTGTGTAGTTTCATGGGGATATCTAGTTACTAAATGCATTTTATACAAGACATCCCACGCTTAGCAATGCAGATGATGTAGGAGTTTCATAATTTAGCATGGTTAGTAAATCCCTAAGTCACCAAGATTTACAATGACTAGAATCAACTGTAATGGTGGTCGGGTATGAAGTTAGAATTAGTTGGTTTTGATACGAGGTGTTCCACCTTTCTGAAGGAGAAGGTGAAACATCAACGTTCGGCTAGGATTTTACAGCAGTTACCTATTACGGAATGGAAATGGGATGATGTCACCATAGAATTCGTGATGGGGTTTTCGAGGTCTCCTAAAGGCAGAGATGCTCTGTGGGTTATAGTTGATTGTCTCACAAAGGTTCCATATTTCTTTTTGATCAATAATAATTCAATTTTGATGAAATTAGGTTGTTGTTCATCCATGAGATTGTACGACTGCACGGGGTCCCACATTCTATCATTTCACATTAGGATTCCTATTTCACTTCTTGGTTTTGCATAGTTTTTAGAGTGTACTAGTTACACAGGTGCTTCTGAGCACAGCATACCACCCTCAGACTTATTTCCAGTCATAACGTACGATACAGGTTCTAGAGGATATGTTGTGTGCATGTGTCTTGGATTTTGGGGGTTCTTGGGAGAGACACGTACCCCTAGTTGAGTTTTCTTATAATAATAGCTTCCAAGATACTATTCAGATGGCGCCATATGAGTTTTGTATAGTAGAAAATTCTGATCACCCCTGTGTTGGATGGAGGTAAAAGATGCAGCTATGCTAGGACCTCGTCTTGTTTAGGAGACCACTGAGTAGGTTCGGTTGATTCGAAATCAGATGGATATTGGGAAGTCTTGTAAAAAAATTGTTTATTGATTTCCATAGATGGCCTCTAGAGTTTGAGGTCAGGGATCGTGTTTTTCTACATGTTTCCCCAAGTTTGGGACAGAAGATGATCCAGAGATAGGGTAATCCTTCACTAAGATATTTCGGTCCATTTGATATTTTGAAGAGAGTTGGGTTGGTTTCCTATCATTTACAGTTACCTCCGAGGTACTGATCCACGCATGACATATTCCATGTTTCCCTACTACTCGACTATCACTCATACATGTATCATTTTTTTCATCCAAAGGATGTTGAGGTTCAAGTTGATTCATCATTTTATGATCCTCTGATTTGTATAGTTGATAAGAGCATGAAGGTTCTCTGAGACCAGTTTGTTCCTCTTGTATGGATGATATGGTAGAACGGGTGAGTATAGAACAAGACTTGGGAGAGGGAGGCCAACATATGTACTTAGTGGCCAGATTCATTCTCATATATTTCTTCACTACCCTTGGAAGGTAAATTTGGGTATGAATTGATTAAAGGAGGGATGTTTGTAAGAACCTAGTTCTTACTTGGTGGTAAAGGTTTCTTTTCTTTTTTTCCTTTGAGTTGTTCTTGAGAAAAAAAGTAAATTTGGGCGAAGTACTAGAATTAGATATTAGACACCACTTAATCCTAAGCACACATTGTGTAGTACGTCTTTGTGTGAAGGGAATAAATGTCATGGGGGAATGTCTGCAATAAAAAGGGTGTAAACCAAATACACGACATGTGGTGATGTCGGTATTCCCTAGAAAATAATTCGGTGGAATTCTACCACTAAATGAATAGTTAAATGAAATACACACTTTGTATATGGAATTACAAATCATGTATTTTGGGTTTTTAACTTAAAACAGGTAGTATCCTATCCTTTTGGTTGATTGGAAAGTGTGCTCACCAAGAGAACTCAAGAGGCAATTTCATAACTTTAATACTTTCCTAGTTGATCATCTAAACTTTGAATAAATCATCTTCGGTCTCATTTAATCCTAATTGGTAATCTCTCGATTACTCTTGAGTCGTTCTTGGTGGTTTTCTCTCTCGACTAAGTAATTTAAGGTTGAATGAATATTCTTGTTTAGTAAATCTATTTTTTATATCTTGAATTAGAAGTTGATGCTGGATGAGGAGAGTCATACTATGATGAGGTATGTGTTCTCGTATTTATTTCTTAATGTCAAGTTGTCTATATGTGTCATTGTACTGCATGCCCATGTATAAGGTGTCACTTTGTTGGGATTTTGACCCATGTTAATACCTAAAAAACGTTTAGGAAATTGATTATTTTTTATTTGAAGCATGTTTGAGACTGCTTGTTTTGATTAAAGGACAACCCACGGGTGAATTTCCTTTTGATAAATATTGTTGAGCATTTTTTGTGTAGGATACCCAAGGGTATGCCTCTTTTTTCCCTATTATGGGTTGTTTAAATGAGTGGTTAATTAAATTTTTACCAAACTAAGTTATCTCTTATTGACCAAGTAATAGTGTAAAGATTGCATGTGTTGTTTAAAATGATGAAATGGTGATATATGGTCTTTCCCCTGTTAGATTTTCTAGGTCTCCGGTAGGATTTGTTATGCACGCAGGCATGACTTTTTATGCCTATATGCAAGATTTGTTATGCTTGCGGGTGGGATTTATTATGCTTGCGAAAAAGGATTTTTATGCCTACAGGTGAGGTATTTCCTAAGGAAAAGATGTTAAATTTATTATTAATAAAATTGAATGACTTATGATGTGTCTTCTGATCCACATCACAAGTTTGGATTTTGTATTCACTTTACTTATTTCGATAGCCTTCTGATGTATCTACTGAGAATTATTTATATGGGGGATTTATGGGCTAAGGTCAAATCCAATGACTTATATAATTCAATGTAGTTTAATGGTCGAACTAAACATAATGAATGAAAATGGAAAACATGACTTATAGTATTGTTTACTTTGGATTACTTCCAAGTTAGTGGTTATTCCCTTTTACACTGCTGCTGCATATACTCACTAACAGATTCATAGCGAACTTTGGTGGTTGCCTACTGAAATTTATTTTTCACACCCTGTTTGGGTCTTCTTTTGGGCCCAAACAGACTATATTGTTGCATGTGCCGATAAGGGCAAGCACCGTTTTATAGGTACTTGATTGCTGTTTAAGAGTAGGAGAGCATGGGACCAAGCCAAGGCTTGTGATGCTACAGAGTTTCATTTTGTGTTACCCTATTTTGTTATTATATTCTACTTGATTACAGTGTATCCAAATTTTGTTGTATTCTTATAACTTGTGACACGCTGCATCATTTTGATATAATATTCCTTATGGTTATATTTATCTTTTTCTCTTTAGTTGTTTACTTCTATTTCATGCTTTTTACAGCTTACGTTATTGTTATTATTTATTCCATTATGTTACACTATGTCAATAAGGGAATAGTTTCCCCACTATCACAACCTTGACTCTCACTGCTAGTCGGAAGCCTCTGGCATTTGGGGAAATGTTCTTGAGGCCATGTGGCCAACCGGGTATGGGGCACCAGTTGAGTGGCTTCTGGATTTGATATGTTACATTCACCATACCCAAACCGGATCTTAAATGGGTCACAAAATAATTTTCTTTAAAGATGGTTGTTATAACCTTGTCAACGAGTTAGCAGTATGAATAAGAATAAAGAAATTATGAAATATATATATAGTATTTAATTAATAAAAATAATTAATTTTGTCAAAAAATTACATTTATCTAAATATTTTAATCAGTAAAGGTTTAAGAATAAATTCCTGTCATAAGAATACATTCTTCGTATAAATGGTTTATGGGTATTTTATATGATAATAATTACAATTAATTTAAACCTTTTATAGAAATTTTATTTGAAAAAATGAACTTGATTTTTTAAATTAGTATGTCAAAATTCACTTAGGATCAAATTGTGGGATTTTTTAGAAATAGTCAATTTGTGGGTGAATAATCAAAAGTACTAATTTTGAAAATACTCTCACCTTTATGATGTTATTATGATATAAGAAATAATTTAAATCTTATGAAATTGTGAAAATATATAAATATATGTATAATATGTTATATAATTTATTTAAAAATATTATTCTCAACATATAAATTGATTCTTAACATTTTTGAAATTGAAGTTATGTTTTTATTCAAATAAAATATATTTTTGGTTATTCTATCTCATTTAATAATGCCAAAGGTTACATTGTGTCTATTTAGGGATTTAAATTAATTTAATTATCCTTTTATTTGATATAATCTAATTTAATCTATTATATGTAATATTAAAATTGATTTTGTAGTAAAAACATTTTTAGATGTTAAGTAAACATTTTCCAATAAACTATTTTCATAGTATTTTATGCACTTATATTAAAATTAATTTATGAAACTTTAATAAATTAATATTTTAAAATGGATTAATAGTTTTGAATATTATTTATTAATATTATTAAATATATACTTTTTTATAATAAATAATTAAAATTGTAAAAATTAGATACCGTAGTTAGAAATAAAATGGGTTTACTGAGGAGAAAACATTGAGATATGAATAAAACTACCACATAAAACTTATATAAATAATATTATTTGAATATATTTAGAACATATATTATATTTAATCATACCTCCTAGCCATTTGGGGTCATTTTCACAAGAAAATGACTTTATATTATTTTAATATATTAAGTAATTCCATGTGTCCCACCAATCACTTATAAAAGGGAACCAATTATGTAGGCTTAATAACAAATTTTTATCACTATATAATAGCCAATTACGATCCAAAAATATTCTTATATTAATTTTCTTCATTCTTGATATTTTTATATTCTCATAAGACAATTCTATAAGGCATAGGGTCTAAGCCAAAGGAGGTCTCTCGAAGAAGGGGTAATCATCTTTGTCAACTCTTTCTAGTTTATTTCTTCTCATAATACCTCTAAATATATTTTAAATATAATTAAATAATTAATATAGTATCATAAATATATTTATATTTTATTATTATTATGAGACTACCATTTTCATCATCATTTCCATCAAATGGGAAATGAAAGTATCACTTTTGTGTATGTGCGTACTAAGAGTGATATGATTCATTTTCTATAACATCATAACATTGATTGGTATAATAAAAAATACATGATATTTATGATATAATTATGGTTTTATAATGATAAAAGAAATTATCCTTATTAAATTATTTTAATTATAAAATTAAAATAGAATTTATGCGTATGTACGAACTACTCTCTCCATGATGAATATAATTCATTTTCAATGTTTTCCTTATATATATGGTTCTAAAATTCTATATAATGGATATATATATATAGTACTTATTAAATTAATAATATTAATTAAATTTTATATCAAAATTATAACTTAGCATGTTCTTACTCATTTGGACTTTAAAAAACTGCTCTTACTTAAGTCAGTTTGGCCACCTATGTGGGTGATGTAATAATATTCATAATATGAATGATTAATGAATGTTGAATAATGATGATATTTTTACGAAAATAAAAAAATTACAAAATTAACATTTTTTAGATTATGGAACCATTATCAATAGGAAAGTACCATAACATCCATACCAAATAGGCATAAAAAAGATGTTGTTACCACCTAGAATAGAGATTTAAAAAAACATTCATAAAGGAGAGATAATATGTTTTAAGTGGATTATATATGATCTTATAAGTATAAATATTTTTCAATAATAGATTTATAATAAATTAAAATTTATTATATATGAGGTTAAAATAACTTACGAATAAATTTAGGCCAAAGGTAAGGGTTTATCAAATCACATTTGTTTCAGTGAGACACATGCCATATTCATTTTCCTTTTGTTTCATAAGGTATATATAATTCCAATTTTAAATGATATATCATGAATACATTTTTATTATTTATATTTAATGTTTTAATTGAAGTTATTTATTTCATGTGGGTTATGATTCAAAATTACCAAAGCTATAAGGAGTTTATTTTAAAATATCACCTTATATTGTGGGTGTTTATGATTAATTGTTCATTAGTGAAATTTTATAATATATATCATTAAAAACTTATGAATTTTATTCTCTTAGTTTTTTCTATATATTAATTTTTTTCACTTTCTAACCTCTAGTACTCAGAAGTTTGAAATAATTTTTTTTAATAAAAATTGACTTTATTTTCAATTTGGTATGGATCCTTTTTCTTATATGTCCATATTTTTTCTAAATGTTTTAAAGAATATATTTATTATTTTATAATTGTTTTTTAATTAATTTTAACCAATATTTGGTTTTAAATTTATGGTTTAAAATTAATTTTTTTTCTTAACATTGTACCTTTTTAAAGGTTCTAAATAGAATCTATATTTTACCATTTAACACATAAATTATTATTCCTCTAGTCATGACTTGAAGATTAATTTACATGTTTCTACAGTTCCATTCAAAGAAAATGGATTTCCAAATATTTTTTAAAATTTTATATTTTTGATAATTGATTTTAGAATGAAAATTTTATATTCCTTAATAGAGGTTCCAGATATATTTAAAAATTATTTTCATCAAGGTCATCATCCTTTGTTCAATCCAATACTTTACTTGGGATATAATATAACGATACCATAATCCTTACTTATTTGGGTTTCTTATGATCGTGTTGTTATATTTATTTATGGGGGAAAGTATTTTCATTTCATATTCTATTTTTCAATAAAAATGTTGATGTTGATTATGTATTTCATTTTTATTAATTTATTTCATATGATTAATGCATTGGACTTATAAAGTGATGACATGGCCCACTAATTCCCCTTGATACATTAATACGTCTCATAAAATAAACTATTTTATGTATTTTTATTATGTCTTACCTTTTCATGTATGATTTCCTGAAACAAGGCCTTAATGGTATAATTATGTTGTCTAGCATTATGAATTATATCATTATGAAACTAGTTATTGTTATCCATGAGACTCTTTATTTATTTTAGGTCATCCATGGATATATTCCACTTTTATGATATTATATATATAGAATGTTTGATTATTTATTATCATTTCCATAAAATTCATGTTTTTTCATTCTATGATAGCTTGAGTTTTATCATTTACATTACTAAGCATCTAATTCCACACTTTATTATGTTTTCCTATCCCCTAGATACTAATATGGTATCTTTTAATGATTTCATTAATATGCTATAAGAAATAATAAAGTTATCACTTGAAATTTAATTTGTATTCAATGTTTTTAAAATTCATGTGAGAATCATGTACGTATGTAGTCACTAAATATTTCTTAACTATTTGAACATTTAGGATTCCATATGTTGTATATTGTAAAAATGAAAAAAAATAAACACTTATTCTAACATACTGGCTTCATGGTTTTATAGTTGTTATTAATGTAAGTTTAGTATAAACCTAGGGAACTAGATTTAGTAAAACATAGAATAAATAACATAAAAATAATACATAATATGTATATTATAATATCATGGTGTTATAGTAAGGTAGATAATGTGTAGTTTCCAAGAAATTGTGTCTCTATATGAATACTAAAAAGTAGATGTGGTTTTAGAAAAGATGCACCTTGGGTATACACCCTAAAATGGTTGGTTGATATCAACTCATTCTTTACTAAGTACGTGATGAGTAAGCCTAAAATTGAACTCTTGGATAGACTCTATCATGGGATATACTTCAGTTTATTTCATTCAATTTATAGACCATTATCAATGATTATAAAATATTATTATGATTTAAAGATATTCCAAAATATACTAATCTTATGATTATGAGATTATCTATGCATAAATATTCAATTTATATTTTGTATTATACCATATTTTTAATTTTACACTCGGATTAAAAATGTTATCAGAAAATATATTATATGTTATTATTTAGAAATAGCGCATAACATAAAAATTTAAAAAAAATTCAATACCCATAATCAATATAGGGACTTCCATCATGACCAATTAAATATGGATGGTATTAGAGGTGATCATATTATTACAATATTAATATATTTTAATAAGGTTATAACTAATAGACTTTCCTTTTATGAAACAACCAATTACATCAAAGTATAATTAATTGATCTTGAGTCACTTTAAATGGTATAGACGTCTATCATTTAATCGATCAATTAATATATTTATAGTTGAATAGTGGATCAAGACATATGAAAATTTATCTTTATCTTTTAGAAGTAATAAAAATAAGAAGGTTATTATGGTGGTGTATTATTTAAAGGAATATATTTTATCAATGGTGGTCATTGATTCAAAATAAAGAGGATAATGAGATATAGATAATGGAATATAATACTTCTATAAGATATTCTTAGAAAAATACATTCCTTGTGATAAATGAGCTAATATAGAAAATAAATTCATCAATATATGATAGAAGAAATATGAATGTTTTATTGAGCATGATTAAAAATTTACAAGATTAGCATTGCATACTATAGACTATGTACAAAGTCTAAAAATTAATATTAATCGCTTCATTGATGATATTAATCCAAGCCTCTAAAGGGAACTATTATTTCAAAAAAATCATCATATGAGGATATGGTTCTATTTTCCATCAAGACAGAGAAATAAATCTATAATCCATATATTTTCAAATAAAATCAATAGAATAATAGGATGACTGACTATAAATAAAAAATAAATTAAGTGAAGGAAAATAAAGGAAATTAGATAATTTCTATATGTGATAATTATGGAAACAACCCCTAGTGATTTCTTGAATGGAATGGGAGTTTTCATCAAATTTGGAGGGAAAGGACATTAGGCACATGACTGAAAAGGAAATAAAAAATCTGTCAATGTCTAGTGCTTAAATTTTAAGGATATGGGGAACTATGTAGATAAATTCCTCAAGTATCAAATTAATTTAATTAGGAAAAAGGATAAGGGGTAAATTCCAAGCTTATGAAATTAATATTTCTGAATTCAAAATCACTTATCTTGTGATAGTAAGGACTTTGATTGTAAACACATACTTTATTTTATTTTTGATTTAGTTACTCTTTTATATTTTTCATTGATATAAAATCTAACACTGAAACTATGGGGAATGAATTTTCAATAATGACACATTATAGAAATCTGGTTATAATGAGAATCTATAAATTAGTTTCTATTAATATGAATAGTTATTCCCCAAATGAAAATATGGTTGATATACCTATGTTTGGTTTTAAAATAATCATATTTTTTGGGTTTCATTAGTTTTTAGGATTTATGGGTTAGTATATGAAGCATTAAATAATCTATGTTTAACTAGTATTATTATAATTCAAAGGATAAAGTTTTTTATCATGTATATGTGTGTTATTATTGATGTTTTATGAATTAATTTATTACTTATTCACAAGAATGTTTTTTCATATTAAGTATTATCTTAACTTGTTACAATCATTTTACCATATATGAGAAATAGATTATATTATAATCCCTTAAATATTGATTTTAATGATTCAGGAATAAAATATTACTTTTTGTCATTCATCATTATAATTACAAGTGTAAACTAAATAAAATACTTAGTTAGTGGGAAAATGTTCACTCAGAATGTGGAATGGAAACAATTAAGTATATTTTAATATAATTCCGCAAACTAAATAAATGGAAGATAAATATATTAGTATTTTTGTGGAAAGTATCAAATAATTATTAATATTCTATTTTGGAAACACATTCATAGGTGTTAGTCTTATAAAGTTACCCATGTTGTTTATTTATGAAATAATAAGTTCCCTAATCTTAACATAGAAGTTAAAAATCATGATAAAATATAATAAAATTTCAAGATATAGTCAAAATTAGTTAAAATTATGGGGAATATATTCTTTTAATGAGGGGATAATATAACACCCCAATAAATTAGTTTCGTGAAAGTTAATATTATGTTTTGTATCATTCAATACATGAAATATTGATCTTAAAAGAAACATGAAATAATATTATTTAAATATAGTTTTTATAACCTAGTTATTTTGTTGGAGATTATGAATATTAATAATCAAATTATGAAATATATATATAGAAAATATTTTCTTATTATAAATAATGAATTCAATCAAAAAAAATTACATTCACCTAGTTTTTGTTCCTATGTAAACTATAAGAATAAATTTATTTTATATCATACAAATACATTATTCATATAACTAGTTTTTGATTGTTTTATTTTTGAATAAATAAAACTAATTTAAA
Source organism: Viscum album (assembly GCA_963277665.1). Classification (NCBI taxonomy): domain Eukaryota; kingdom Viridiplantae; phylum Streptophyta; class Magnoliopsida; order Santalales; family Viscaceae; genus Viscum; species Viscum album. Next base: position 1,309,401,984 of record OY728126.1, on the reverse strand, counting down.
CCATTTTAAAAAAAATATTTGAAAAACCGAACTTAATTTTTGTTAATTTTTTGTCAGAATTATCCTAGGGTGAAACTTTGGGATTTTTCAAAAAAGGGTGATTATTTGTTTGAATACTCCAAAATACTGATTTTTAAAATACTATCACTTTTATGACTTTATCATAAAATAATAATAAATTTTATATTATGAAATCATGTTAATATATAAAATTAATGTTTAATAAGTCATATAATTTGTTTTAAAATTTGGTTTTCAACTTATAAATCTATCCATAACATTTTGGAAATATAAGTAATGTTTTTATACAAATAAAAACTATTTCTTGTTCTTATCTCTTAATAACGAATTAGGCAAGTAAAATTATATTTAGTTTTGGTTTGAAATAAAATGTTTCTTATTTAATTTGACAAAAAAAATTAATTATTTTGAAATCCAAATTATACTTCGTTTTAATGTAAAATCATTTTTATACTTAAAATAATCATTTTTCTAAAAATAGTCATTATTATTTTTTATGCACATATAATAAAATTATTTTCTATAACTTCTAGAAATTGAATATTTTAAAAAAAATTGAATATTTAAAATCATCATAATTAAAATGAATTAAAAAATTTATCTTATTTTTTTTAAATAATTAATAGTAAAAATTTACCACCACAATTTGGGTTAAAATGAGTTTAATGGGGGTTAAACAAAACGAAAAGGATAAAATGACACATAAAACTTGTCTAAATATTATTGGATGAATATATTTAGATTTTATCATATATTACCTAATAATTCATGTCCATTTTGTGCCCCTTTCACATGGAAATGGAATTATATTGTTTAAATAATTTATGTAATTCCATGTGTATACCTTCCCTCAATTATAAAAGGGAACCTATTCTCCAACCTTATTCAAAAACATTGATCACTCTAGATCAACCATGGTATTCCCAAAAAAAATATACTATATTCCATCCCTTAGTTCTTTATCTTCTATTATTCTCATAAAACCATCCAAAGAAAGCTTAAGGTGTAAGCCAAATGTGGTCTCTCAAAGAAGAGGTAATCACCTTTACCGACTCTTCCGAAGTTTTTTTATTTTTATAATTACTATAAATATATTTTATCCATTATAATATAATGACTCCATTATCATAAATATATTCATATATTATTATGATTCTGGGGGAACAATTTTTTACCTCATTTCCATCAAATGGAAAATTAATGTACATGTGGACTACCACCTCCACATAGTCATATGATTCGTTTTCCATCACAATATCACATTGATGGATATAATGATGGATGTAAAAATATATATGATATTTATGATATAATTATAAATCTATAATGATAAAATATTATATATCTTTATTTTCATCATTTGGTTAGTAAATGAATATAGTGTTCAAGCGTATGTATAGACTACCGTCTCCATGAGAGATATATTTTATTTTCTATGTATACTTTTATATAAGGTTAAAAAATTTAATATAATAATTTTATATAAAAAATAATACATGTTAAATATTTTCAAATGTTATATTATTATTATTCCTTATCATGATCTTGCTCATTTGGTCTTTGTAATACGCTCTTTTTATGTTTATTTTGACATCTACATGAGTGATATTGTAATGTTCATAGAATGAGTGATTAATGAATGTTTAATTATAGTGTTATTAAATAATAATAAGATATAAATTAAATTAATAACACTCATGAAATAATAGAACCATGATCAATGTGCAAGGAACAAAATATATTAACTGAAACATGCATGAGAAACGAAGAATTTGGCACCCAGAACATAGATTTTAGTAAATAGTTATTAATAAATAGATGATAAAATTTCATAATAACATCATATATTATATTTTAAGAATTAATATAATTCTATAATATAATAATAATTAATTTATATTTATTATATAGGATATTAAAATCAGTTAAAAAGAAGTTGATCCTGAAGTAAGTGTTTCTCATCTCACTTTTGTTTCTGTGTGACAAATGTCATATTCAACACCTATTTATTTTTTTCGTGTATGTAATAAAAAAATTATATTATATATCATAATAAATTTTAATTAATGGTATTTAATGTTTTATTTCATGTTATTTATTTCTTGGGGTTTAGGATTCAAAAGTTAACAAATCGGTAAGGGTTCTATGAAATAATTACACTTTTTATCGAGATTCTTTATACTAAAATTTATGATGATGAAATTATATAATCTATCTCTCAAAAAATTATATATTTTCGTACTCTATGATTATTTATGTAAATTAAAAGTTTTCATTTCCTTTTCATCTCTATTAGAACTCAATAATCAAAAATAATAGTTTTTATGAAGATCGACATAGTTTTTTATTTGATTGAAATATTTTTATTCCATGTCCATATTTTCTTTTAATTGTTTTTAGGAATGTGTTTAATATTATCTAATTTTTTTTAAATTACTTTTTATCCAATGTTTACATTCTAAAAAATGTTATAAAATGAATCATTTTAACCTTTTCAAAATGTGTTATATTTTACCTAGGGTGTTAACGAAATCTTTATTTTAGTGCTTACCATATGATTGGATTTTATTACTATCATGAAAATTATTTTTCTTAAATATTATTATACAAGTATTCATTGTACTTTTCAAAGAAATTTTTTTAACAATATTCTGGAATTTTTTTGTATTTTAAATAAGTGATTTCAAAATGAATAGAGTGTTTTACTTAAGAAATGTTATAATGATATTTTGAATGTATTTTCAATTATTTTCACATAATTTGATGAATATTATGATTTAATTGTGATATAATCTAATTATACCATGAATATTACTTATCTATATGGATTATAATCCTTTTTTATTGACTTGGGAAAATATTAAAATTTTGTAGACTAGTCTTTAATACAAATTTTTATGTTAATTATGTATTGAATTATTATTCATTTCTTCCATGTGAGGAATGAATTAGAATTATTAAGTGGTGGTTTATCCCTATTATATAACATCAATACATTGAGTGGCCTCATAGGACAATCTAGTTTTGGTATTTGGCATACACCTTACATATTAAGGTATTACTTCTTTTCATGGTGCTATGATGGTAATATTATAATATCCAACATTATGTATATTTTCATTATGAAACTAGTTATTTTAATCCATGAGATTATTTATGTGTTTATTTCACCCATGGACATATTTCCCTTTTATAATATTATTAACATAAAAAAAATTCTTATTGTTTATCACTTACATATTACTAACTTTTTTTTCATTCTAAGATAGCTTATGTTGTATGTTTTCCCTTACATTGCATCTAATCCCACACTTCATTATGTTTTTCTTTTCCCTAAGATACCAATAATTGATCTATGCATGATTCTTGATATATAATGGAAGAAATAATAGATTTCCCACTATAATTTTATGTTTTATTTTATGTATTTGAATATAATGTGATAATTATGTATGCATGTTGTCTCCCATGACAACTAAACTTTTTAATCCTTTGGGATGTGATCTCTTTTATCATATGTTAATTTTGTAAAATAACCACCAGATCTGAATTAATAGAGTCAGGTTGTTACATAAAATGAAACATATAGCTTAAAGAATTTAAATAAAGAAATTTTGTTATGAAACCTATGTTTTTTTATGGATTTTTAGGATTTTAGGAACTTTTTTTTAGGAAACAGATTCAATATCATTTTTTGACTTGTATTTTAATGAAAATTTTGATTTAAATTTGATATTTTTATTTTATATCCATGAGGATGAAAAAAAATAACAATATAAACCAAAGGAATTTAAAAGGAGTGGGAACAAGTGTCGTTATCAAAGATGGGAAATTACCTTTTTATACTTGTTAAATGTTTTGACCCTTTAATTTGAGTTAGTGAAATTAGTGTTTTCGTTTATTGAGGAATAGTTTTTCATTATATTATTTGTTATTCAATTTCCTTTGGAGTCAACCTTTTTGGAACCATAATGCTTTTCACCTTAAATAAATACCAAACCTAAACCATTTTGTCTTTAAAACCTCAATATGAATTCCTCGTGATTAATGGTGATATTTTTCTTAACGGGGTAGATATTTGAGATTCATTATTGGACAATGTTTGGGATAATTCACTTGAGGTATGATCTTAAATATATTTAAATTTTTACCACGAATGATAAGGGAAAATAATTTAATGTGAGGTATATCACAATTGTTATTCATGGTAATACTAAATTGATCTATAGAAATAGAAATTTGGAGAAGTTCCATTAATTTTTAATGGGGAAAGTAAAATATATGATTTATTTTTTCCATTAAAAAGTGATGAAATTAAAATATTAATTAATTTTATTCTTAAAATTTTGTTTCTAATTGATAATTTTTTAATTTTATTGATAATGGAATTTGAATATTGATAGTATGGGCATTTATTTTTAATTGATAGTATATTTTTGTGTGACGAAAATAAAATTTTCAAGTGCGGGGGGATTTATAGTCATCACTCTTAGATATATTTTTACAATTATATAAATTAATTTTAGAGTATAATTAATTAATTTTGTCTAAGTTTCATTAATTTTAAAAAATATATAAGAAATACATATAATATAATTTCTATAAAAATATAATAAAAGAAGAAACTTTCAAGGGAAAAACTTTGAAAACAAAAAATATATATCTTGAGGACAAATTTTATAATATAAATAGTCATTTACTTTTTAAAAAATGTAGTAAAACCCATTAGTAAAATGATATTAGGCCAACTATTGTGTGGTAGGTAGAACATCTTTACCACTATGAGTCGAGTGAGAAATTAGGAATAAAATTGAATAGGGGGGAGTATGTGGTGGCCCCAGAGTAGGGTGTTAGTGAAAAGAAGAACTTTTAAGGGGTATGGGGTATGGGGTAGTACCAAAATGGGGATACACTATACCCTAAATAGGATACAAATATGAAATTTTAATATGGTATGAGTTTAATCACACTAAAATTTATATTGATAAAACATATGTGATGGATGATAATTAATTTCATCCCTCTTTTTCTCTCATCATCCTCTCATATACCTATTGTTTTTTTATGGAAACAGCCATAGAATTCCTGGGAAAGGCCATGGATATATGGATTATATTGGGTAAGTTTTACGAAAACGGTCATTGAAACTCCAAGTTGTATGGCATGGTGGTTTGAAGGGGATCTCAAAACTAAGTGTAAAATGGAGTAAAATAGTTATTATAACACTAAATAAAACTCTATGAAATTTATTAGTCTAAAGGGATATTTCAAGAACACCATGGTTATCAAAACTCTTAATGAAATTTTAATCTTATATAGTGAATGAGTAAGTTGATCTCAATATAGTAACATTATTATAGATCAAAATAAGAAGTAATATGTTGTGGAGTGAAATAATTTGGTTCACATGTATGCTCTAAAATTAAAATTCCTAGTTTTTTAGTGTGTAATTCATCACGTTTTTGCGTGTGTGAAAGAATAAATAATGTTCATAAGAAAAATTAAACTATATGTAGTTTATTTAAACTACCTATGGAACTTTCAATAGACTAGTAAATGGATCCTCACTCCCTTGGCTTCACTCTTTCTCTCATTTTTTCCCTCTCTTAGTGTTGTTGGTTCACTTATTCGATCGTGAGGTGCTCTTAACTAGTCCTCCTACACCCACTCTAATAGACACTATCTTTATCTGGGTTTATGACTGCTAATTTTGGTACTTCAATTGCGAACCAAGACTTTTATTCCAAATAGATCTGTCATGTTAGACCACATTTTTTGTTATTTTCGGTGTTATTCACTATCGTATGGGATATGTTGTTGGATGTTGTCGGTTAAAATTTCTTGGTTTTGGGAATGTGCATATAGGTCGTATTCAGTTCTTTTTAATTTCATGCCTCACTAATGAGGCCCTCGTCTGGTTCAAACACTGTACTTTATTCCAAATCAATTGTATTAGGCTCCATTTTTTCTAATGCATTGGATTTCATGGGGGTTTTGGGATTTTTTTTGTTGGTCATTCACTACTACTCTGGGAGCCATGACCCACATTTGTTATTATTTTCATTAGGGTTTTATTTTGATCTTCGACAATGATTAAATCATTTGGTGATGGTGTTTTAGTTATTTTTTATTGTATTTTTTTTATTTTTTTTATATTCATGATGGATAGATTCATTTTTGGTTTGGTTAGTCTTTCATCGGTAGTGAAGATGGTGACATAATTGGTTGTTTCTATGGATATGAAGGTTCTAGTATTGAAAATGGTTGACAGTTTTTTAATGATGCTAGAATATGAGACATCGGATGCCTAGTCATGGATTTGATGTGTTTGATAATGACGATGCTGGTCACTATTTTCATTGAGGTGGACACATGGAAGGGTTGAGGTTCCAATAAAGGTGAAAATCACTTTCAAGACCTTCATACACCCAACTCTTCCCAAAAATTAAGGTCCAACTCCCCCTTCCATGTTGGTCTTGTGTGACTATATATAAATAGGCTTTGCAAGGTGTTGTTTTAGTGATCAACAACATCCCAAGAGGTGTAACTAGCATGTGATTATTATCCTTTGTCTCTTTGTTGGTTTTATTTATTTTTTGTGGATCATTTGGTTGTGTTTTTATTAGGGGTTTTCTTCTGCATGTCCTAATTTGTTTATTTTAGAAGAAGTTAATTTTTAGGACGGTTCGGTATACTTTGATGGTGATGATGGAGGATGGTCTATCTTCTAGTTATCAGTTTGTAGGTTCATTGGTGGTGGTACTGGATCAATATTAACTGTAGCTAGAGTGTTAGTGGTGTAGGCTCAAAATTGGTTTTAGGATTGAGGGTGACCTATCTGGTACAGTTTTCAAACTTTTGGAACTAAAATTTTTGAAAATTGAAAATGTTCTATTTGGTTTAATTTTGGGGGAATTTGTGGTAAACTTTTTCTATAACTATCATAAAAGTTTAAATTTTAAAATTTTATACTTTGGTTTGTTTTTTAATTTGGTGGCTGAATTTATAAGGTTATCACTAAACCAAAAAGTGAGTTATTTAAAAATACCAAAATAATGACTTTGGAGGAGTATAAGAAAACAACAACTTATAATTCCTGATTATTGCATGCATGATGTTTTTGTAGGAACTAAATAATGATGTAGATGCTTAATATAAAAGAGGGGGAGAATTGTATACTTTAAAAATTCCTTTGGAACGTTTAAAGTTGGTTATAAAACTTCTGTTTTAACCTTGAGGAAAACTATGTTTATCAAAGTTAAACAAGTTAAATTCACAAAACCTCTTAGTTCTACAAACTTGCTAGATTCCGGATATAAGGTTTCAAAAATAAAACTTAAGAAAAGTTTGAAAGGAACAAGATTTTACCTTAAATCGTATAGAATCTTACTAATCAGAGTATACAAATACAAGAAAGTAAAAGATAGTTATACTTTCTTTATTAATCAAAATATATCAGGAAATAAACTAGAAACAATACAAGTAACAAGTATATAATATTTTAACCCAAAGAGTAGGGTATCAAACAACCTTGGATAAAGGTCCCTTGATTTATACTTTCAAGAAATTCTATCTTAACCACACCAAGGTAAGCCCTCGATATGAATATCAGAGTCTGCCTTGCAATCCCCACAAGCATTTGAACTTCAAGGTAGCAGGCACCTCTATCTCCCTTATCAAGGAATACCTCGAACTTTAAGGTAGTCGGTACCTTTATCTTCATATACCCAGAAGCCCTTGATTTTATATAGTAACAATCGGAGTCTCACAAAGAAATATGAACAAGCTATTCACTACGCACAAAGCATGAGAGTTTATCTCTCTAGAAATAACTTATGCAACATGTAATCTCTAGATTGATCAACATTTTTAATCTCATTAAAATAAGATTCTATTTATATGAATTTCAACAACGGTTGGCTCCCTCCTAAAACGGTCATATTTTTCCTTGAATTTTAGAGATACTGGTACATGTTTCACTCAAAAAATGGTTTGTTAGAAACAAAATGCACAGCATCATTTCATAACTATAACATGGGTAAGTAAAATATGGTTGCTCAACCAATTCTATTTTTCAGAGTCTAAGGGAAAAATAATGTTTGGTTTCTGAGAGAAAAACATTCGGAGTCTATATTACAAGAATATTCGGATTCTTTTTTTCAAGGAATTCATAATCAGAATTATATAGACTTCAGTGTCTGAATTCTATGTATTTCAAAACCTGGATTCAAAGGAATTCAGAACCTGAAATCTATGATATTAAGAAACTGGATTCTGATAGAATTCGGAGTCTAAATTATAAGGAATTTGGAACCTGAATTATAAGGAATTCAGTGTATAAATTATAAGGAATTCAGAACGTGAATTCTAAGGAATTTTGAACCTGAATTCTGAGGAATTCGGAGTCTGAATTATAAGGAATTCGGAACCTTAATTCTAAGTAATTCTAAAACTGAATTTCAGAGAATTCTAAATCTAAATTCAGAAGAATTTGTAATCTTAATTTAGAAGAAGTCAAAATATTAATTTTAGAGAATTTGGAATCAGAAGTCCAAAGAATTCAGACTATAAATTCAGAAGAATTTGGAATCTGAATTTAGAAGAATTCTGAATATGAATTTCAGAGAATTCAAAATTTGAATTCATAAGTATTTGGAATCTGAATTCATAACCTGAAAACAGAATTCTTTATATCTAAGTATTTATAGGATTCTGAGGTTTTAGAAATGAAAATTAATTTTACACTTATAAATAAAAAAGAGTTAGACTTAGTGAAACTAAATCATGAACACTGAAAACAAAGATAGGGAGAAAATTTCCTTGGGAAGTAAAATTTTCCTTAATATGATAAATCTTATGGGAAATGAAATTTTCCTTAAGATAGAGTGTTTGTGATTTTTAAGACATAAAAGAATGAAAAATTCTAAGGAAACCTTATTGACTCAACAATATTCCCCTTTTTAGAAAGCACAAGCATCCTTACTAAAAAGAATCTAAGGACTTAGATATTTTATAGACTTGAAAATAAAAACTTATCTTCCTTTACTTATAGATTATAGTGAATACAGCTAACCCCCCCTTAGGCTTTGAAATCACTAAGGATTTTATTCTTGATTTCCTAAATGAGATTTTTCATTTTCCTTCATTCGAAAAACATCATTGATAAGAACATTACTTTAGATGAACTACCTCTCAATTAGGAAAATATCTTCTTTAAATTGTATTCTTTTTATCATTACCTTCTCCCCTTTTGTGATTTTCAAAAAGGAATAAAAGGGAATAAAGAATAATTGGTACCTAAAACATTAGTACAAAAAAACCAAATATATGAATAACAACCAAAATTTCATTATTGTTGAAAGAATTTGTAAAATGAAGAAAATTCAACAAAAGATCGGAATGTAATGAAATTATCCTTCTTTCTCTTTTGAAATCAGCTTCTTCAAAATGGTTTTTTAGATTTTTGAGCTCCGTGTGATCCTCTTCTACTCACTTAATAAACTCATCCTAGTCTTCACTTTTCTTCTCTAAGGCTTGAATTTTCTATTCCTGATCCTTAAAAATGTCTACCTGGTATTTCAATGGTTCTTCTTTCTTAACAAGATTCTCTTCAATCTCTATTCTAAGATCTCTTTCCCTATTCCAATTCATGGACACAGAGTAAAGATTTCCAATCAAATCCTTAACCTCTTTCTTCCAAGTAGTCTGTTCTAGGATTAAATTTTCTTGAAAACTATTTTTAAGATCCTTGATCTTCCCATCTTCAGTATCAAATTAATCTTTGACATTATCATGGAATTCATCAAAGATTATCATTTCCTCCATCATTTTCTTTGAACAGCTTGTCATCTTCTTGAAAGATATTGTATGATCCTCATAACCAATGAGGAAGGTCTTGAAATCTACCTCTAGTGTGACACACTAGTCCATCACCATGAAAACTGAATGTGACTTATGATTTAATGTATTCTGAAGCATATGACATCTTGAATATATGATTAAAAAGAAAAAAATAGTACCAACCAGCTTTTTGAAAGACTGAACAACAAAATCATTTATGGGGGAAGATGATTCTGAATCTGAGTGTTTGGTCTGTGAGGATTCGTTTTCTATATCTTCATATTTTCTCTTTGATGAAGCACCAATATCTTCTTTCTTTACAAAAGATTTACTAGGTGTATCTACTACCACCTTATTTACCTTGTCATCTCTTAGAATGATGCCTTGTTCTTTGGTAGATTCATGCTCACTATCAGATAGCGGAAAAATTTTATCTTCCTCAACTTCCTCTTTCTTTGTATCAACCACTAGATCTTCCAGATGAATGAAATCTTGATTACTTATTTCATCATCTGTTGGCTTATTCACTTCCTGTTCACCCTTTTCATCTTTTCTTGGTGTATAAATTTTTGAGGATTAGGCTTAGGAATTCTGAATCGATAATTTTATAGATAGGATTTCTTTATCAAGGTACTCTTCAACTAGCTTTAATATATCATCAGTTTCATTCCCTTATTCTTCCACCTCTTCTTCTGATTCTATTTTTTCTTACACTTTTTATTCTTCTTCTATTTATTTTTCATGATCAGATTCCAGAATCACCACTTTCTTTCCCAAAGTCTCTGGTAATGATTCTTGTAGGAAGGATTCTGGTACCAGAATTTTCTCAGAGGATTTTTTAGCAGCCTTAAGAAGAGATTGTAATATCTCAGTCTTAGACATCTTCTTCTTTTTCTTCTTCTCTTTCTGTTCCTTTTCAAGATCCTCAGAACCCTTTTCCTTCAAATAATTCACCTCAGCAGGTTCCAAAACAAATTTAGGCCCCCTTTCTTCCATTTTTTCTTGTCCTCTCTTCACTTGGCCACTACTTCATCAGGATACACTTTTTTCTTCTTTGGATTTGGAGGTTCTGTCTAAGTTTCCTTGGCCACATGATCTTTTCTTTTCTCTTTCAGTTCCTTAGCCATTATCTTACTTTCACCTTTCTTAGAGGTTTCAGCCACTTCCAACTTCTTTGAAAAAGCTTCTAATTCTTCAGAAAGTTCATATAATTGTCTGGATTTACTGGAAAAAACAATTTTCATTCTCCTTAGTGTGTCATCACTCAGTAAAATTACTTTGTAATTTCTTGGCTTAGAATTGCATGGGATTTTGAATAACTAAAGGCAAATAACAATAACATTTGAAAGGATTATTGGATACATGATAATCCAAGATAAGAGATTTCCATTCTTGGTATTCTCAATCATTACCAAGATATAATTAACCATGTTTATCGTTATGAGGTTCACCAATAAATCTGATATATATGTCACTCTTCTTTAGAGTATCCTTATCCTCTTTCCTTGGTATTATAAATCCTTGATCCCACTATTCAGGAATACTCAAGTTCGTAGAGAGATGAATGATATTCAGAGTCTTCACTCCCTTCAATCCAAGACACTCTATTTCCTTTTCCATATCAAAAGATCTGGATTCATCAAGTAGTTTGTGATAATAAAACTCTGTTTATCCTTCATAAGGAATTCCAGTAAGACTTGCTGCCATGTTGTATGAAAGAGTGTAGGTCTTTCCAAAACTCTTGAAAGAAAATTTATCTCTTCCTCATTCATTGAAAAAACTAACTATTTCATCGAAATCTACCATCAGCTCTAGATACACCGGATCTTGTGACTTCAGTTTTGAAATGAAAAGGATCTCTCATACCTTCAACTTAAGATTCTTATAAATTATAGAATCATATTTGTCGAAGAATCTCAGATCAACTAACCTCTCTTGGTATATTTTCCACTCGAGGATTTAATTAACAGATGACATTTCTTTTTGAGGAGAGGCTTCAGTAGACATCGGGATTAAGGAAACTTTTGAAGATTCAGAATGGCCTTAAAATACAGAGGTAGAGCTTCAACACAAAAGAGCTTAAAAACCGATGTGGGACAACCATTGGGGGGTTTTATATAGGTGATTTAGGTGACGATTCAACTTCCATGGTTGATTCAATGGTTGAAAAACTTCTATTAAATTATGATGGTTGAGATGATATCCAAAGAAAGATTTTGATAGGTTCTGATCTTTTTAGGTTTTTAAGATAAACATTCAGATTTAAGAAAAAAATTAATATGAAAAAGTTTCTTAAACAAGATAAAATTACCAACAAGTAAAAATATGATTACGAAAATTTATGAATGAAAAACATACCTTCCAGATTTCAAGGAATATTATTCGTAATGAGAAAAAAATTTCTTGGAGAACTTTAGATTTTGGAAAAAATTTAAAACAAATTTAAAAGAAAATTTGATTCTAAAATCTGATTCTGAAAAAGGACTTGATTACGAAAAAATTTTATTATAAAAAAAAATCACTACAAAAAATTTGATTATGAAAACAGAAACTTGATTAGAAAATATTTTGACTATGAAAATTTTGATTACAAGAAAAAACTTGATTACTAAAAAAACTTGATTACATTTTTTTTATTAATAAGAAAATGTACTCCCCCTAAGAAAATGAGTTTCTTAATTTAAGAAGATAGGTTTCAACAAGAAGTTAATATGGAAGATTACCTTATAGTTATCAATCCTAACTTCTATTTAATATATTAAAATCTATCAAAGGGTAAAGATTTTGTGAAAATATCAGCAAGTTTATCTTTCGTTCTGATAAATTAAAGAATGATATCTCTTTTTTGTGTGTGATCCCTTAGAAATTGATGCCTAGTGTCTATGTGTTTTTCACGAGAGTGATGTCCAGGGTTTTTACTTAAGGAAATGAAACTAGTATTATCACATAATATTTTTGTCTCGGTAAAACTCATACCATAGTCTATGAGTGTGTGTTTCATCCACAACACATGAGCACAACAACCTCTAACTGCAACATATTCAGCTTCAGCAGTGGAAAGTGCTTATGAGTGTTGCTTTTTGAATGACCAAGGAACTAATTAATCTCATAATAAATGACAATTTCTATATGTATTTTTCATATCCATTTCACATCCACCAAAGTCTGTATCCAAAAACCATTTTAAAATAAAATCATTTTCAGAAGTATTAAAGAGTCATATATCCATGGTTCTCTTTAATTAGAGAAAAATCATTTTCACTACCTTTAAATGAGATTCCTTAGTATTTGATTGATATATTGCACATAATAATACCGAAAACATTAAGTCTTGATGACTAGCTATCAATTAAAGTAGACTTTTAATCATACCTCTAAAAGATTTTTGATCTACTGGTTTCCCTATTTCATCAAGATCAAGTGAATTTGTGGTACCAATGGGAGTACTTATACTCTTAGTGTTGTCATATCCATACTTCTTAAGAAGATCTTTAACATACTTATGTTGGGATATATATATTACTTCTGGTTTTTTGAGAGATTTGAAAACCAAGGAAAAATGTTAACTCAACCATCATACTCATTTCAAACTTAGATTTCATAAGATCCGAAAAGGAATCAGTTAAATATTCCTGAGCTAAACCAAATATAATGTCATCAACATAAATTTGAAAAATCCAAAAAATTTTCTTATCTTTCTTTATAAAATGGGTTGGATCAGCATTTTCATTATCATAATTGTTTTAAAGAAAAAACCTTGTAAGTATATCATACCAAGCTCTCTGAGCTTGTTTAAGTCCATATAAATATTTGGTAAGTCTTAAGACATGTTCAGGATGTTTTGTACCTTCAAAACCAGGAGGTTGTTCTACAAAAACTTCCTCTTGAACATAACCATTAAAGAAAGCACATTTAACAACCATTTGAAAAATTTTAAAGATAAACAATTCTGCAAAGGCAAAAGAATATTAATAGATTCAAGTATAGCTACTGGAGCATAGGTTTCTTCATAGTATATTCCTTCTTGTTGATTATGATTTTTAGCAACTAATCTCGCTTTATTTCTTACTATGATTCCATTTTCATCACACTTATTTCTGAAGACCCATTTTACTTCAATAACAGAAGTTTTATTTTGTCTTTCAACCAAGGTCTAGACTTTATTCCCTTGGAATTCATTTATATCTTCCTTCATAGATTTTATCCAATCATCACCACCTAAAGCTTCATCAGTGCTTTCTAGTTCTAATTGGGAAAGGAATGATAGATGTTCTACTTTTTTTCTTAAGGAACTTCTAGTTTTTATAGGTTTATTTACATCAGCAATGATACAATCACTGGGCTGATTCTTAAGAAACAATGGATTTTGGTTTTGTAAAACCTCCTCATCAACATACGGTAGGAAATCTTCTGGGGTAAATGCTTCAGAAAAATTTTCTTGAATATTTTCCTTATCAGAACGATCTTCTATCATGGGTTGATAATCAGTTTTTGAAAACACATCGGAAGATGTAGGTTTAGTTTATTTAAAAACAAAGGTATTGGTTTTATCAAATTTAACATGTACTATTTCTTCAACAGAAAAAGTATTTTTATTGAGAACTCTATATTCCTTGGAGGTTGTGGAGTAGCCTAAGAAAATTCCTTAATTATATTTTGGTGCAAATTTTTGTAGATTATCTTTAGTATTCCATAATGAATACCTTGCAACCAAAAACCTTAAAATAGTAAAGTCTAGGTTTTCTACCATTCTATAAATCATAATAATTTTTATTAAGAAAATGTCTAATCAGAACACGATTTATAGTATAATAAGTAGTACTTACAGCTTCTGCCCAAAAATGTTTTGTAACCAAGTATTCACTCAACATAGTTCTTTTTATCTCTTGAAGAATTATGTTTCTTCTTTCAAAAACACCATTTTTTTGAGGATTTTTCGGTGATGAGAAGTTATGAGAAATTACTTTTCTACTACAAAAAGTTTCAAAATAAAAATTTTGAAATTCTCCTCCATGATCACTATAAATAGTTATCAATTGAATGTTTTTCTCATTTTTAAATTGGGCTCTAAAAATCTTGAAATAATAAAAAGCTTCAGATTTCTTTTCTAGAAAATAGACCAATGTAAATCTAGTGTAATCATAAACTAAGAAAAATACATGATATTTTCCTCCAATGCTTCCAGCTTTTGTTAGAAAAAAAGATCCATATGCACCAACTGTAATGCATTAGTTTTTGAGACTTCACTATCTGATTTAAAACTTGATTTATGTTTCTCTTCATATTGACAAGTATCACAAACTATTGAATAATCAAATCTAAACTCTGGTAGATCCTTAACTAATGTTTGCTTATAGAGTTTTCATATGTTCCTAAGGTTACAGTGTCCTAACCTTCTATAACATAACCAATAACGATCTTCAATTTCACTAAGACAAGGTAGATCTTGGCTCCTAAGGTCTTCTATGTTTAGTGTGTACAAATTCTCTTTCCTATGGGGAAAAAGAATAAACTCTTTCTTGGAATTATGTACTAAACACTTATCATTCCAAAAATTAAAAAGGTAACCTTCATCACATAACTGAATTATGCTAATAAGGTTGTGCCTATGACCCTTAACAAATAAAACATTCTAAATCAATTTTTTTCTAAGAAGAACAATATTATATATACCAATAATTTCTCCCCGAGCATTATCTCCGTAATATACTTTTCCTCCCTTCATCTAGATAATCTTTTCAAAGAAGTTTTTCTTAACATTCATGTGTTGGGAACATCCACTATCAATTTACCATGTATTTTTTTTCGTAAAATCATTAATTTTTTTGAAAATGATATTGTTAGACTTTCAAAACCCAAACTTTCTTGGATCCGGAAACTTTAGAAAGAAAAATTTTAGGAATCCACATTTTCTTTGAAAAATAAACTTTATGAAAACCTAAAGGCTGAGTTTTTTTTTAAGGAACAACTTTTTTCCCAATTTTCACTGTACTAACACTTATTGAAAAATGGACCACTTTGAGGAACAAAATAATTATTACTAAAAACTAGTTTTGAATGATTATAACCAAATCCAGAATTATTATTTAGAGGTCGAATTTGGGAGTACATCTTATCAAATTTTTCCTTACCTAAGGTAAAGTGTGACAAACACTTCCTCAAGGAAAATATTTCTGACTTCAGTCCAATAACTAAGTTTTTATGCTAAAAAACATTAGTTTTATCACTAGAGTTAGTCTCTAAAACACTTCTCATAGAAATTATTTTTTATAGATCCTTAGAAAGTTTATCCTTCTCATAATTAACTTCGTCAAGGGTTTTTGAAATGCTTTCAAAATAATAAATTTTCTTATCAAAATCTTTATAAAGATCTAATACTTCTTTAGTAATAATAGAAATTATAGAATTTTCCTTATCAACATTTTTCTTGACTTTATAATTTTCATTCTCAAGGAGCTTAGCAAACCTATAAAATTATTCATAAGTAGGTAAATTATTATCTTAATCAGAAGAAGATTCTTCATCTGAAGATACATAATATTTACTATCACTATAATTATCATTCAAGGATACATTGGTTACGGATTCATTATTGTGTACCTTGGACATTAAACAATGATTTTCAATAGGTAATTTGGATAGTAAACCAAAATTATTATCACCAAAGGATTCATACTCCGAGGGTTTATCAGAAGAGTCCCCACCACTGGCACACCAAGTGTCATTATCTTTAAAAACATTTTTATCTTTAGCTTTGTAGAAATTACTTCTATTTATCTCATAGTTCTTTTCCTTTCTTTAATTTCTCTTAATAATAGGACAATTTGGCCTAATATGCTCTCCTCATTTTCATTTATAACAAGTAAATTCAAAGTGTTTATTTTCCTTTATCCATTTCTTCTTAAATCTATACTAAATGTCTTTCTTCACAATTATCTTGTTCATACTTAGAGAAATATTAGCTAGTTCATTCTCAGAATGTTCACTTTCACAAGATTCAGATAAAATTATAACCTTCTTTGACTTTGATCCTGTAATCCTATCTAGAGTTTTGACTTTAGTAGTTGTAAAGGCTACACTTACATTTCCATTATTATTCTTATTTAGATCAGCATATCTTTTCATTCTTGTCTCATGTTGAATAAGAGTTCCAAAAATCCCATCAAGGGTAATCTAAGATACTTTCCTATTCTCATCAGTAGCTATTTTCTTTGATTCCCACTCATTAGGCATAATATAAATAATCTTGTCCACAAGTGCCTCATCATATAATCCTTTCTCACCCTTGGATTGTAAACTATTAACAATAGTCATAAACCTTTATTTTTACCTCACACACTGGTTCTCCATAAGGAAAAAACCACGATATTCTACTCTAATAATAGCTATTCTAGTTTCTATAACATTTCCCGAATAGCCCGAAGGCCTTACTTTTTATTGATTTTTGATAACCCCCCTTTTAAGGGATGAAGGGGAACCCTTACAAGGCTTGTAGGCTCAGAGATTACATAGCCCATAGGCTTAGGAGATTACATGACCCAATGGTCTTATGGAATTTAACCAGACTATCTACAAGGAACTTCCCATACCGAGCATATACATCATGATAGTAGCCCTCCACCTTTGCATGGCCGTCTGGATAGGCTTCTCAAGAAAGCACAGGCTGGTCCTGATTTCATATCCATACCCTCTCATTCTGAAAAATCCATTTGTCTCTGCTCTGGTGAGTGCACCTTCTCTGAATCCTTTTCTGTGGATGATCCTTTTTTGTAGTGTGTCTGGGGAAACTACATGTGGCCCAAAGGCTTTGAGGTGGCCCGAAGGCCTTAAAGGTGGCCTGAAAGCCCTACTGACCCGAATGCATGGGTGGACCGAAAGCCTTAAGGACACCAAGCCCAAACAAAGTATTGCGTACCTTGTAGTTTAGTTGATATTCTGACGTTTCATGACTAGTAAAAGTTCTAACTTCCTTATCTGGAATCTTGTAATATCTAGTAATCATAATGAAGATTTCCACTCTAGTATTAATAACAAAATTATTCATACGATCTCTCCAATATTCATAATAATTCTCATCAAATATAGGTGGTCTAGTGGGATTAAGATTTTCAATCGAAATAATATTCATTCAATCCATCTAAAAGAAAATATCTTTCCATAGAAACTTGTTAATATAAAAAGTTTCAAAACAAGGATAAAAATCCTAACCAAGGAAAATATAGAACAATAAAAACTTGATAAATAAAACTTATATGTAAATATAATTATTTCATATACCTCCTCTGATACCAATTGTATGATCAAAATAATGATGTATATGCTCAATATACAAGAGTGGGTTGAATTGTATACTTTAAAAATTCATTTGGAACTTTTAAATTTAGTTATAAAATGTTCATTTTAACCTAGAGTAACACTATGTTTAACAAAGTTAAACAAGGTAAATTCACAAAACCTCTTAGTTAAAAAAAATCCTATATTCTGTATATATGGTTCTAGAAATGAAACTTAAGAAATGTTTAAAAGGAAAAATATTCTACATTAAAACGTATAGAATCTTACTAATTAGATTATACAAGTAAAAGAAAGTATAAGATAATTATACATTCCTTATTAATCAAAATGCACGGGGGAAACTTGAAACAAGACAAGTAACATGTATAGAATATTTTATCCCAAAGAGTAGGGTATCTAGAAACCTTGGATTAAGGTCCCTTGATTTATACTTTCAAGAAAGTCTATATTAACCGCACTAGGGTAAGACCTCGATAAGAATATTGGAATTTGTCTTTCTATGCCTACAAACCCTTGAACATCAAGGTAGTCTGCACCTCTGTATTCCTAATCAAGGAAGTCCTCAAATTTTAAAGGTGGTCAGCACCTCTGTCTTCCTATCCCCAGAAGCCCTCGATTGTACATAGCAACAATCAGAGTCGCATAAAGAAATATAAATAAGATGTTCAGTACACACAAATCATGAGAGTCTCTCCCTCTATAGAAATCACTTCAGTGGCATGTAATATCTACATTGATAAAAAAAATTAATCTCATTCAAATGAGATCCAATTTATAGGCATTTATTTAATGGTTGGATCCCTCCTCCAATGGTCATATATTTCCTTGAATTTGGAGGGACATGTACACATGTCACTCAAACAAAGGTTAGTTAGAAACAGAATGCATGACATCATTTCATAACTATAACATGGGTAATTAAAATATGGTTTCTCAACAAATTATATTTTTTAGATTCTCAGGGAAAAATAAAGTTCGGAGTCTAAGGAAAAAATATTTGGAGTCTATATTACATGAATATTCAGATTTTGTTTTTTAAGGAATTCAGAATCAAAATTCTATAGACTTCAGAGTCTGAATTATAAAGAATTAAAAACCTAAATTTAGAGGAATTCATATTCTTAATTCTAAGTAATTCGGAACCTGAATTCTAAGGAATTTGGAATCATAATTTTGAGAGAATTCAGATTTTGTATTTTAAGAAATTCGGAACATGAATTCTATGGAATTCAGAGTCTGAATTCTATGGAATTTGGAACCTGAATTCTAAGGAATTTGGAAGCTGAATTTTGAGGAATTTGGAGTCCGAATTCTAAGGAATTCAATAACTAATTTCACAGTAATTTAGAACCTGAATTTCATAGAATTAAGAACTTGAATTTCTGAGAATTCTAAATATGAATTCAGAAGAATTCAGAATCGGAATTCAGAAGAATTCGGAATTTGAATTCAGAAGAATTTGTAAACTGAATTCAGAAGAATTTGGAATATAAATTCAAAAGAATTTGGAATATGAATTTGATATATTTCTAAATTTTCATCCAGAAGAATTCGGAATCTAAATTCATAAGAATTTGGAATCTGAATTCAGAGGAATTCAGAATTTATATTTTAGAGAATTCATAATCGGAATTCAGAAGAATTCGGAATCTGAATTCAGAACCTGAAAACAGAATTCTTTATATCTAAGTATTTATAGGATTCTAAGGTTTTATAAATGAAACCAAATTTTACACTTAGAAATAAAAAATTTTATATTTAGTGAAACTAAATCATGAAAAATGAAAACAAAGATAGGGAGAAATTTTTCTTGGGAAGGAAAATTTTCTTTAATAAGATAAATCTTATGGGAAATGAAATTTTCCTTGAGACAGAGTGTTTTGGATTTTCAAAACATAATGGAATTGAATAGTCATAAGGAAACCTTATTGAATCTTCATTTTTTAAAAGGATTAGACAAGCCTAATATTGCTTATATCATGGTGATGAAATATTTTCTATTTTTTTATAGAGAGGATGAAGATAAAACATTCATGGTGTCCAGAACACATCTTGGTTTCAATATCTAGATAAATATTTTGTTCAATTATATTTATCCATTTGGTAGTTTCTGAGATTAATAATTGAAGAGATGAAATTTATTTCCCATTTTTGTTTTTTATACTATTTGAAATGGTTTGGTATTGAGATTTAGGTGCAAGATATTTAATTGGGGTCAAGGGGACTTGGTTTCTATAAATAAATGAAATTTCTATACTTGATAATCATCTTTTAGAGGAGAATTATTTAGTGGAGCATCACATCTTGGTAAGATTCTTCCACTTGTATATAGTACTAATTTTAGGGTTATGTCTGTGTATTCACTCTCTAATGAATATCATAACAGGGTTTCATTTTATGTTCCAATAAATGTTATATGGGAGATTATTTTGGTGATGTTTTACTTTTATTATTATTTTATTCTTTGGTTATTGCCTTCCAATTTCATTATTTGATCTCGCATTCTTCTTTATTTCATGACCACTATTAACTCGAATGAGGAATAATTTTTCAATGGAACAATAAAATAACTTGAATAATGCATGAAAATTGTATATCTTTGGGGGCTTATGTTTAATAATGGTGTTGAGTTACTTATCCCGTGAGTTACCAAAATTACCTGACCATGATAAAACGGCCCTCTTGAGGTAGATATCGAGTAACAAGACCCAGGACTGCATAGAGACAACCCAAAAATATGTTTAAACAACCTATCTTCTCAATTCATAAACACATGATCCAATTTTTTCTAAACTTTTAAACTTTTCACCTCTAAATAAAATATCAATTATGTTTAGAAAATCTATTTTTAAGGTCAAATCGGAACCTACTTAGAACCATTTTTCAAAATATGATTTACAAATTACACTATTTCAATCTCATTTATTCTAAATTTTCTAAATTTTTCCTAAATATATCCATATGGGTTTGACTATGAACTACCTGTTATGACAGTGTTACAGTTTATTTGTTAGGATAATTAAATATATAAATTTCCAATTTATTCTAACCTGTATGAACTAAGTATGCCCCACTGGTGACCATTGACATCAAATGATGAATTAATTCAATGGATAAGTAACCTTCTTAGTCTTCTTAGTGATCTAAAATGGTCCTAAATACCTCATATTAAGGTTACTTGGATCTACAAGCTATCAGTTATTAGGTTTTCTGTGAAAATTGATTTCTAGGTCAAGTATCAGAGATCTGGGAGTTTAGTCACAAGAAGTCACACCTAGGTGAATCTGGATAGATACAATCATCTGTCACCATGAAAGTATAGGATTATTCAACTAAATTCAATTTAAATGAATTTCAGTAGGTGGATGGGTTAGTTCCTCAGAAACAACATCATCATTTTAATAGAATTTTGATGTGATACTTAGTATTTCAAATAAATGGATACACAATGGATGATTCCACTTGACCAAAATTTATTTGGGATAAGCTTGATAACCATTTTCAGTCGATGAAGCTTAGTTTAGGATGAGTATAGAAATAATGAGGAAGAAAATATAATGATAATTTTCTCGGGTATTCATTCAAGGATCTAGTGGATGTAGTGAGGCAAATAATAGGAGAAGATATGAGTAGCAAATTTGAATTTCATAGGACATGTGATATAGGTGTAGGAGTTCATGACTTTCATTAAGTTTCTAGTGGTGGAATGTAGAAGATTTTTTTATAAAGGAAATGTTATTATGGTATCATTGTGGAGTGGGAGCCTAAATGAACTACTCACTATGAATTGCTGATCGATGCAATGAATGTTAAAATAAATTAGTAGTTTCATAGTCCAATATATGGATTGTCTCATCTAATTGATGGCAGTGGTGACATGATGATTGGTTAAGGGCCTCTAAAATAATTTAATTATTCCACATTTTCAAGTATGATGACTAATGATTAATGAATGGATGATCTAATAGAGGATCTGATGGGTCTAGACCTAAAGGATGAGGTGGCTCTGGAAGGAGAATACCTAAGTATATCAAAGTGATAAACTTTGAAATTCAAATATCACAAGACAAAAGGGAGGATATATAGAAGATAAAATAAATGAAAGATTCTATTAGTGGTATTTATTTTAGTTCTTTGGGTGGGATTGTCATTAGATGATTTATCCTTGGAACATGGACATAAATCTAATGGAATGAATGGGATTTTTTCATTCTACTATGAATATAGGTTTAAATTCCAAATAAATTAATTCTTTTTTGAATTGTTCATGTGTATACCAATTATGTTATTGATCCCTTGTGAGTTTACTAGAAGGAGAATCATGAGGTGACCAAAACCAATGGAATCCAATGTTAGGAAGACTCAATGTGGTGTATGGGGAGTGATTTATTCTTAGTCATGGTATTTATAGTCATGTGGGTTGATTTTATTAGAATCCAGTCTTCTTCTAGTGGTTAAGTTTCTATTGAACATAATGAATGGTAGTATATACTATTTGTGATTATTTTATTCACCTCTCATTATCAATAAGTAATATCAAAGAGGGTTATTTTTTTTATCTATGACCCCTAATAATTTGTATTATATATTATAGATAGTTTTCATTAATAAATAATAGAGATATATATTTTATAGTTGAGAAGTTTTTAAAATACATGAAAGGATCTTGGATGGTATACTATTAGACTTCCTTATGATCAAGTTTTCTATTGCGTTATTGGAAGAATATCATTGGATTATTTCAA
This sequence comes from Viscum album, assembly GCA_963277665.1. Lineage (NCBI taxonomy): Eukaryota > Viridiplantae > Streptophyta > Magnoliopsida > Santalales > Viscaceae > Viscum > Viscum album. The sequence goes on along the minus strand of OY728126.1, from coordinate 1,309,379,083 downwards.
TGGTACCTATAGTATTCTCGGAATACTGAAAGTCAAATTGGATAAAGGTTCCATGTGTCGTGTTTCATTCATTGGGTGGAATTCTAGAACATGTTGGAAGATCAAAAAAAACTTATGTGAACCAATGACCCCTTGTATTTTTCAAATTTAGTGGGATATATTATTTCAAGTATTAATCACTGGATTGGATGGGATTATTTGAGAATACAATTGTGGAAGCTACAGATCATGGAGAATTTTGGCGATGCTAATCTTTGACGGTTTGTAGTTTCATCGGGTAGGGAAGTTATCCAGGAGTAGGATATTAACTATAAGTCCATAAAATCAAGAATATTTATTATTTGAAAAGTTTTAATCCAATATAATTCATGATCTTTAAAGGATATTACATAGGATGATTCATTTAGGAAGAGAATAATTGGTATAAGATTGAGTGGTATGTTTCCTAAAATGTAAATTTTGGGCGTCCCATAAACCTATAGGTTATGGGGAAACTAAAATTTCATATATTTTCTCACTTGAGTACATATTAATAAGAATATGTGGTGTGTCACAGTTATAATATTTAACAAAATATTATCATCATAAGACTAATAGGAATGTGTATGATCATGGTGTAATCACACAGGGGATGATTCACTGTTATAGAAGGTGTGGATGGTTTTTATAGCTCTATAAGGTTGTTTCTGAAAGAGGTGTTAGCTTCTTTGGGATCTAAAAACTAGAAGATGGAATCTATGGTCATGTTTTAATGAGTTAATAGAAGTGAGATATCAGAAAAGATGTTAATTCTATATTGTATTAGTTATTGATGGAACTTAGTAAAGAAGGGTTAAATCCCTGGTGTTTATGGATGAATTTCATGTTTTATAGGTTATATCATGGAATGCCAGGATATATAAAAGATACTTCCTAGATAAGAATTGAGAAGTGCCATATTGAATATGGAGTAGAAGTGTGTCTGGAAGATGAGATTGATGATAAAGATTTTATTTTCTATAGAGTGAATTCCATAGGGTTATTTAGACATCTAGTAGTAGGATAATCATTCCCTCGTTTATTTTTCTTCAAACTATGATTACTTAGACCACAGTGAAGCTCTATAAAGACAAACCCCAATTTTTAACATGATTTTCATTTTACTATTTTAATATATAAAACAATTATCTATAAAATATCATAAGATTAATAGAAGTACCTCTAGAATGGATTTGGGATCCTCAAATGTTCACATGAAGGTGAAGAAGTGTGATAAAAAATACCATTAATACCTTGGTTTCACTGATAAGGAGTTTCTATGAAAGTATTCAATAATGATGATATAATAATTTCTCATATTACTAAATGGAGGGACATTATAAGGGTTTCAATAGTTTTTTTTATATTATAAACACTTAGGTTTCAATTAAATGTTTAAATAGTTGGAATAATATATATGAAATAGAAAGTAAATGAACCCTATTGTATTTCATAACTTATTGATGGTAGTCCAATAAAGTCAATGGATAAAAACTCAGATCTTATTTTCTTTAGAAAAATAATATATAGGCATTTTGATGAGTTTTGTGGATTTACTATTATGGTAGATCATGGTTCTAGTGTTTGAAGTAGGATATCGTTTAGTGGGAGCCTAGATGATTAAAGGTTTGTGGCATGGATAACAATGTGGTTTCTTCTAGAGGTGGTCAAATAAAATCTCACTGGTTATAATTTAGTGTGAGTATGAGAATGAACTTTGAGTGAGATTTTGGTAGACACAGCCTTCAAGAATATTTATAAATTTGGATATTATTCAGTTTGTGTAAAAATTATGTTGTGGGTAAAGTTTAAATGATCCAAAAGTTCACAAACAGGTAGAATGGGTGAATCAAGTTAGGGGAAATGCACCTGCAACATGAAGTTAAGGTTTTGGTAGGTGTATCCAAATCACTAAAACTTTATCAGTTGGGATGTTCACTTCACCAGTATTAGTAAAATAATTAGAATAGAATTTTTATGGGAGACTCTAGATGTCATATCAGCAGATACTAGCTAGATGGAATGAATTCTTTAGATGTTTAGTGGGAGCATATGGATTTATGATTTTTGTGGATTGAGAATATTGGAAGCCGAGCATGGGAATATGGAAGATGGATATCTAATAATTTCCTTACTTTTGTATTCATTCATGGATCCAAGGGTGTAGGGTGGTGAGTGGTATGGGATACTTCTAGTATCTTAGATAAATTTTGAATGACTGGTGATGTTAGACTGCATGTTTAGGATTTTCATTAAGTCACTAATATTAAGAAATTGAAGCTTCCCTCACAAAGGAAACGTTCATCATGGAATCAATGTGGAATAGGATAAGTAATTAATTATTCATTGGGAGTTGTAAGCCCATTAAATGATTTATACAGTCAATTTAAGGTTTATATTCCAATTAAGTGAAGCCTATATCTATTGGATGGTAGTGTGTACTGGATGATTGATTGGGGACCTCTATAAGAAGTTTATTGGTCCATATGTTCAAATTAATGTAACTAACTATTAATGACTAAATTATATGGCCAAGGAGCTGACAGGGCCAGACTAAAAGGATGATGTGGCTCTAGATAGGGCGCACCTAGGTGTATCTAGGTGTTTTAGGTTAAAATAAAAAGGTTTGGAGACTAAATGGAGGAGTAATATAACATTAAATGAACAAAAAATATCATTGGTTAGACTTCTTATAGAATTCTTGAGTAAGATTTTTAGAAGATGATATATCCTTATAACTCATCTGTACTTTTGAAGGAATGGAATATATGTTTCCACTCTCCAATTCATATAGGATGAAAGTTCAAAACTTATAATCTTTGTGTGCATTATGTTTTTACTTTTTGATTTCATTTTTATTTTTATTGTGTGCTTGATCTATTGTAAAACTATTGGATGGATGCTCATGGTGTGACCAGTACTAGAGGAATCTAAGGTGAAGATAAATCGATCTCAGGTTGGGGTGTGAGTTCTTCTCAATTCTATTTATCCTAGTCATAGGGGATAATTTGATTAGAATATTCTCTACTTCAGGTGGTTAAAGTTATGTTCACTATATAACCGGTAGTATGAACTACTAGGGATTGGTTTATATACCTATTTTCCTAAAATAATTGTTATCAATGTGGGTTATTGTTTTGATTTATGGTTCCCAATATTAGATTCCCAACCAAAGTGATACACTTAAGAACACCCAATAAACAACTAAAAATTATAAAGTATAATAGTGTCCAGTAGTTTAATATTTATAGTGACTCTAAGATTTCTGCGGTCACTGCCAAGTCACCTATATCTGAATCAACATCTCATAGACAATACTCAATCCCACTAAATAAGCATCTCCCAACACAGTATAGTGGAGGGGAGACCAACATGTTCAACCATATAAATCTTTAAAAGGATCCATCCTAATAAAATATTAATAAATATTATTATAATAGAGCTTAATAAGTGTTAAATGGTTATTACATGAACCTTTGAGATCATATATGCATCTATAGAGCGTATCCTCTAAAATTTGGATTGACAACTCTTTTTCCCGTCAATTTTTTTATAATTTTCTATAATAAAATTCTCATATGATCCATTCACAAAAATTTAATTACTTTATAAAATAGGGATGTGAACCAAGTATATCTATCAAAAATGATACCAAATGGACCCTCATGAAACCACATGATATCCAACATATATAGCTCCCCAAGTTCCTCTACCTTATTGAATTCATGATTGGGATAAAGTGAACTAATTTATCCAATTTATAAATCACAGCCTAGATATAATTATTTCCATGATTGGTATAGATCATACCACTTTTAAAGTCTATAGATATCATATCTCATTTCAGTTTAGTCATAGGAAGTTTTTAAATAAAACTATATGGATTATGGTGAACATATTTAACCTACAGGTAGTTATAACATCATGAAACATATTCTTATATTCCATGTATCATTCCAAACCACCAATACATGCACCTCATCTTATATTACATCTTAATAAAACCTTGGTTTAAATCCCATTTGAGAGTGATAGAATTCCTTCCTCATAACCTTACAAAAGTATAAAATAACCATATAACATTTCATAAAGAAAATAATTCACTCAAAATATATAGAGCACTCATTAGTGATATCCCCAGTACTTATAATCTTCCTAATGTATTATAACTCTTTTTATTATAGTATCTCGTGTGAAACAAGATCAATGGAAGGGATAAATTGAATACTAGTGATAAACATATTCTTTATCTCTTATTTCACCTCTAAATGTTTCTGAGATAAGAGGCCCCTCATATTTCATTCCCCATTTGACTCTCTTAAATCGTTCAAAGTAAAACTTCCAATAATATCTCCAACTACCATGTTCCCATTTTTGGGTTTATAGGAAAGGAAAAAATATAATGGGAGAACATATTCCACCCATCAGCTATTCTAAAGATTAAAATATTTCTAATAATAGTTATAGATCAGACTATTTATATTATAATTAACTATGAATCTCCATACAAAGTGCTAGTGACACAAAAAAATTAAACGAAGGCATACCAAATGAAATCTCTAAGTCATTGGTTGGGTAATTTTTCCCATGCATGAAAATATTACAAGAACCATAATCGAAAATTTAATCACCCTACATTAGTAGGAAACAAAAATCCAAAAATGAAGCATATCAATAAAAAAACATAACCCTGACTAAACTAAAGTAAAATCGGGATGGGTATGTTTTCCAATCATCATTTCAATTCATCAAAAGTCACTCAGGGAACCATAAGAGTTTTACTACTTTTTGGGTATGGAATTTTAGAGGAGATTCAATCCTAAACAACCTATAATAACCCACAATGCCAAAAAAATCTTTTTATCTCAAAGATTTGATTTTGTTCTTCCCACGACATAATAACTCTCACTTTATTAGGAAAAAAATAAAATACCATGTTCAACTACCACATACACTATAAAATTAGCTACTTAGATCCATAAGTTACACTTTGACACATTATCATAAAGGTGATAATCATGATGTGTATCTGAAATTATTCTCAAACATTTCACATGCTTACATTTAGTTTTGAAATAAACCAAAATTTCTTCAAATAATGCCACCATGGAATATTTTAGGTATCTATAAAACACTAAATTAATAATATTCATAATTACTATTAGATAATTGGATAAACTACAATTAATAACTAGGTATTCAAGGGATAAAAACTCTTATCTTTTTTATTTTGTAAATTTTGTGAAAAAATTAACTTTTGAGTTTAGTAGATGGTTCATTTTTTGAACTGGGATTTGGATAAATAATATAAGAATTTAAATGTATTAATGGGGTGTTTTATGGATATATTTTTAGTCTTGATATGTTCCTTCGGTTCTAATATGATCCTTGGGAGATTTGAGTTGAATTTTAGGGGTTTGGGGGGATTATTCTAAGGGAGAAGAATTAGGTATGCATGGTTTAAGAGAAATAGTAAATAACCTTGAGTTTGGGATCATTTTTAGTTAATATTATAAACATTTTGGTTTAATGTAATTATTATTTATTGGTTTAGAGAAAACCATGTGGATCTTAGAGGAGACTGTGTGATATGGATTTTACCATGCTCTTAGTGCATGGTTTTCTAAAGATTGTAGAAAACCCATGTGAAATGTTTTATATGGTTTTAGAGGTAATATATATGGTTGGAAAATTTTATGGTTAATTATATATCCAAACAATATGATATGGTTGGACTTAGATAGTGAAGGTTGCACAGTTAGTGCGCGGTTTGGCCAACCGTGTGGCTAAACCATGTAACTCATTAAACAGCTCAAATTACATTTTTACCTTTTTCATTTTAAAATGGGTGGACCCTCTCCTTCCTTACTATATTTAACAAATCCATGGATCCTATTACTTTTATTATCTTTCAAACCCCTTAATTTTGGGGTGATTTTAGTGCATTTTCTAGTAATTAGTGGTAAGATAATCTTACTTTTCTCCTTTGTTCTTCATTTCTTATTGTTGTCACTAATTTTAATTTTCTATAATTACAGTTGTGATTCTGATGGAATATAAGCATAGTGTAATTATCTATTTTGTGGTTTCTTTGTTCATCATATGTATTGGATATCCTAAGATAGAATCCTCACATCATTGTACATCATTCTGATGAGGTATGTACTTGTAGTGATTTTTATATGTTGTTTAGATTAAACTAAATTAAATTAGTGATTTTATTGGTTTTAGATATTAGGTATTTTCCTTGAGATGCTTTTGGAATATCATTATGGACTTCTAGCATGTGTTGGTTAAAATTTTAAGGTATAAATAGAACTAGGTGATCATTTATAAATTTATTCCGGTTTTAATTAAATTGTAAATTTTCTTAAAATTGATTTTAATAATTTGATTATTTATACTTTCATTATAACTAATTTATTTAATTATTTTTTCTTTATTTAGGACCTCTTGATGATGGGTGGTTTCCTGACAGACTTGTATGTGTATGGACAGAGCTATCATATGATGAATAAAAAAGGAAATGGATTATAATTGAGGTTGGTGATCCCATGTACATGTCCTATGGTATTATCTATTTTATTTATAAAATTTAGTATGCGATCAAGATATAGAAGGTGATAAACCACTTTATATTTAAAATAAATTTTTTAATTTGAATACAATTGAAATACTAAACAGAGTTCCAAGGGCCAATATGGACCCTTGTGCACTGTCCAAATTACCTCAATCATTGATGGTTGAGGGAATGATTATAAATGCATTTCTTATGACACATATACCCAAGGGGTTGAAATTAAATGGATTGAATGTAATATTCTATCCCTAGTATAGGTTCCTTAGAGACCTACTTGTAGAGGATAATGGGGGATTGGTAGGTCTGGCCTGAGTAGGTTAGGTGAGATTTAAGTGATGTCGTGGATCCATTGGGCACATGAGATGGGTGTGTGGAGAACATCCTCCCCCAATAATGCTTTATTACCTAGTTGGGTAGACCTCATGGAGGATGATGGATAGGTTGGGTTTGAGGTTATACCTAGGATGACATTGGTATTGAGATGTTATTTGAGCAATCTCTCTATAGAGAAGCCTATATAGCTTGCATATGAGATCAATGAAGTCGTGATGTGATTATGATTATGTCAAGGTTGGTTATTCCATCTGAGTGTGGGAATTTTTTTGAAACATTTTTTTTAGATAAGATAATCCTTAAAGGGTTTCTCGGCTATAATTTGACTAACCAGACCACAGTGGGTACTCTAGTTAAATTTTGATCCCTAAGAGGGTGTGTATGAGAAAACAATTAGTGGTGATTTCATGTGTCACCTTGAACCAAAATTTATGGTTTGAACTACTATAGTTGTGATGAGGATATCAATCACATCATTATGAAAAACCTCAGGTTTCATATAGGTATATATAGAAGTTTGAAATGGTAATGATCTTATATATAACAAATTATATGTTAATATACTTCAAACTAATATGTATCAATATGCATGGGGTTCCTAGGATATTATCCAAGGATCTAGCCTTCATTATTAATATCTGTTTACAATTCATAAGTAATTATCCTTGGATCTGAATGGCGGGATTAATATTCCATTGATACATAGGTTTTCTAAGGTATAATTCTCTATAAATTCTCCTTGGATTTGTCTTGTGGGTTTTTGGGTTAGAAAGCCTTGGGCATGATCTTTGGTTTCGTCTCATGAGTCATTCAGTTTAGAATTCCTTAGAATTGATCCTTGGATTCTACTCATAAGTTATATAGGTTAAATTTTTTTGAAAATGATCCATTGGTTTGACTCAGAAATTATCCATATTATAATTCCTTGGATATTCTAAATGGATTCTGATCACATGTTTCTAGGTTTGAATATCTTGGATAGGCTCCTTGGATTCACCTCATAGGTTATCCAAGTTAAAATTCCTTGTTAACATTAATAGGATTATGCTTATAAATTATTTATCTTATAATTACTTGGAAATTCTCCTTGGATTCAAATCAATGTTTTTCCAGTTTAGAATTCCTAGGACATGATCCTTGGATTTGGATCACATGACATTAGACTTATAATTCATTGGACACACATGGTAGATTTAGCTTTTGGTCACTTGAGTTTCCTAGTATATGTTCCTAGGAATCATCCATGTCCTTGATTTTAGTAGGAATGGTTTGTATCATGATTTGTGACACCCATTTACAAGATGAAGTTGTTTTTTCTCAATATTGGGTTCAATATAAGATCCTGAAGATCGATAAAGGTTATTTATCTATCATTTTTTTATCGTATTTTATTTTATATTCTGATCATATTGTATGCACATGCACTAAATTCACTGGTAATTTATGGGACCATATTAGTGTTTTCTTGCTTTTTTGTACTCAAAACCTTATTAGGTGTCCATGGAACGTGGTTACACAAGAATATATCACTCATTTCAAGTTCATGTTGTGTATGGGCCTAATACTGAAGAATCGAGTGGGATAACTCAAATGGGTTAGAGAATGGGATGAGGTGTGGAATAGATATATAGAACAACCTTATATATTTTTAATAATTATTTTATTATACACTTTTAATCATCCTGGTGGGTGATCATCTTTCATATATAACTTTGATTATATACCACTACATGCTATTGAATCTCATTATTATTATTTCTTATGTTTACTGCTTATTATTACTACAGTTTATGTTATAGATGATTATTGTTTTATTTTCCTATTATTACACACTCTTTCATGGGGCCTATGGAATTTCTTTATAACCTCACTAATATTCAAAAACCATTAGCATATATGGGGTGTGCCTGAGCTCTCATGATGACTCGGTCTGGTTATGGTGTATGGTAAACTAAAAATGGTATATTACAAAGTGTTGTCCAATAATTTACGTTATTAATATATTATAATTTACCAATTTTTTATATAAATATTTAGGTATATAAAAGAAAGGTTACGTAAGAATGTTTTCGATATTTTGATGGATATCAGACTAGTGAATTAAGAGCCACCATTTTGGGTAGGATTTTCAGGTTACCAAGGATCTAGGACTATTTTTTAAATTTTTATATTGTGGTGGAATGATTTTCACCTACTGTGACACACATATGGTTTAAGTTTTATGAATCATGGTTTATTATGGTATTGGAACCTATCCCGTTGGTAGGATTTGTGTCCCTGAATTATTTTTAGAATATAGGATTCACATGAAATCCACATGCTTGTGTGTGATTGATATCCTTAATGATGAGGTTTGAACTTTTTAATGTGTTGGTGAAATATCATATGGAATTTTCTAATTTAAATTTCTGGTGGTATTATTTTAATTTAAACCACAATATATGTTTTATTAAAGTGATAGGTCATGTGTATTTATAGCAAAATTGTCAATAATTTTGATCATGTAGTGCGCTTATGTATGGGATGCATAGAGACCCTATTAGGTTGGTATAAGGATTAGATACCTTAGTATTAGACCCCTTTTTAGTAATTCAGGTAATGTTTCTAGGAAAATAGCAATGGTTTGTTTATTTAAATTATCAAGAAAACCCTTATATAGTGCTTTTTCATATAGCTTTGTGGTGGTATTCTACATAACTAAACTATATGAAGATGTTTTTGACATAGATAGAGGTTGGGCGATTCCATTTCATATATATATATGTGTGTGTGTGTGTGTGTACCTATATGAGGATTAGTTTGATATTGTGATTCTAAAGTGGTAGTCACGTATGTAGATTCTAGGTGAGAATTAGTGACCTAGTAGGCTAAGAAGTTTTCATGTGATTCCTGATACGTATGTGTAAGACCCCAAAGTGGGTATGTTGGCATGTGAGTTTCCAAGAGACTATTGTGAAAGGAATAGAGAGGTGTTACCCATGATTTATGATCTATGAGAGATATGAACTATGGTCTAGGTGGGAGAGCCTAGTGTTCGAAATAAATATTAGGATATTGCTGAGCAGGGTAGCCTCTAAGGTGTGGTATGTATAAGGGTATTCTAAGAGGTATTGTTAGCCTAAGAATGTGAATTCCCTAAAAATGGAAAGCATGGTAAAATTATTTAGGTATATGTCGGTTCACATGAGGTGCAATCAAGTATATGTGGTATAGGTGTGAAGATTCCTTGTATTTTTGTGAGAAAAGTACTTTGACTGATTTAGGCATCCAAGTATAAATTCAAGGGAAGGATCATAAGGACACATAGACTTGTATGCTTTTATAATCTTTTATTAGCATGGTTAGAGTGTTGATATATTCTTATACATTTCAAAAAATGTTTGTGTTGGTGGGTGATCATCTGATTAGCCTTTTCATATGTGTGATACCCAATTTGGAATAGGATCACTAATGGTGATATGGAAGGATTCATTTGATATGTCGTATAGTATAGTTTTTTATTTTGTTTGGTGATCATATATAAGATAATGTATGACTCATTGGATCTTGAGTTAGGTTATGTGACTGGGTGTTATGATATCATATGCCTTTTTAGTTGGATTTAGAATGAGTTGTTATGTGTTTTTTTACATGTTTTCATTAAATTATGGTTCAGTGAGTCATATGAGAGGCTAATATTGTTGATATAATGTTTTGGGGTTGGTTTCCCAAGAGTTTCAAGTGAAGTAATGGGTGTCCTTGGAATTACACTAGGTTCCATGGGATGGTTGACCCGAGGGTGGTCATTAATACATAGTTTCAAGGAAGTGTGGTTTCATTGTTGGTAGTGAATGTATATAGACCCCAAACATTACATATATAAATATAACATCTTATTAGAATAATATTAATTATATATCTATACGATCTACACTATAACCATAAAGGTTTACTATCTCTATAAACTAGGATACATAATCAACTGTTACATAAATGATTAACATTATCTCCCACTTGTTTATTCATAATTAGAACCCTTATTATACATATCATTATGAAAACCTATCATCAAATTATAGGGTAAAGGAAACATAAGAAAGATTGATGTTGGATTCTCAAAAATGTAAAATATAATAGATATCAATCAATAATATAATTTTAGAATGATATAAGTATAAGGTTAATATAAATTGATAAAAACATATAAAACTTTTACCGAAACATTCAAAGATATATAAACATGAATCATGATATATGGTTTTTTCAATCAAAATACATAATACATAAGAGTTCAGCATCACCAATAATCAATTATGATCTACGATAACATATAATAAGCATATATCATAAGTTTTTTTCATTAAAATAATCATAGAAAATCACTTATGTAATTATGGATCACTCCCAAGACTATAATTATGGAAAAATTACCATAAGGGAAATGTATACCCAATCACTTCCAACATTCTCTTATAATAAACAACTATCTGGTTAACTCCTATATCTTTTGAGAGTTTATTTACTTTATCATGTCATAGGAGTTTTTCAACTCTATCATCATTATCCAATGATTTAGAGAGCTATAATAGAATCACTCAAATTTTGTTAATAAATAAATACTCATCCTCAGTTTATAATGGAACCAACCATCCATTCATACATATTTCAAAAGATTATAAAAATATTTATCATTACAACAAACCTTAACCCATTGAAAGAATATAGGTTTTATAAAAGTTTCATCATCATAAACATAAACCATCCATAGAAAGAATAAATATGGTAACATTGGATCATATCCCTAGTGAATCATAAGAAATATCAAAGGATGATGGTATAGATGAAAAATACCTTTAAAATATCACTATAATATTTCTTGAGGAAAATAAACTTTTCAATATTAAATCACTTATTTAGAGTCTAAAAATTTAAAAAATATTAAGAAAAAAATTATTTGAAAATAAAAAATAGAAATTTATAAAGGGGTATTTAAGTAAAATATTTTTAATTCTAATGGAGGATATAATTGATGCAGCATATGTTAAAACAAAATTCCCTTTCACATTTTTAGTAAAAAGTAAAAAATAAAATGTTTGGAAAATTATAAGAATATTAATATTAAAAATTGGTATTGAAGTGTAAATATTGTTAAAAGTGACATTAATTAGTATCTAGATAATAGTGAAAACATTATTGAAAACATTTTAAGTCAAATATGGACATAGAATAAATAATTCGTGATTGAAGGGGGAAAAAGGTTGGTTTTGCATGAAAGTGTTCATTGAGAAATTTGAGTATATAGAGAGAAAATGAATAAAAAACATGAAATAAATAGAAATAACCAGAAGATAATAAAATAAGTAATATTTTTGAGATACATATCATATAACTTTAACATTGTAAATTTAGCATAAATAATCCCAATGAAAAATGATATTATAACATAAAACCCTATATTGCATTGAAAACCTTTGATTTGTAATACACATTAAATGAGTTACATCACGAAAAAAATTTAAACCATAACCATGATAATATCCATGATAAAACATATAAAATTGGTAGTATATGAATCTCATAAAATAATATATATTTATAATCATAATAGATATCCTGTAGAAGATAATTTGATATGGTGAACCCTTTCCACTTTTCTATCTTTCAAATCAAATCCCCTTGGTTGAAATAATTTGGACTATAAATTTAAATTAAATTAATTAATAGTTTTCCATGATATAACATGAGAAACAATCAAAATATACACCTCATAAGCATAAATATCTATATATCATCAATATGTGTTAATAAAACAGAATTGAGATGAAGAACTCTTACTACTTTAGTAATTATTTAAATGAAATTCAATAGAAGAATGAAAATAATGTGCTTATATAAATACCTTGAATGAATTAATTCATTTTTACAAACTAAATTATTAGGTTGTACACACACCATATAAATAATATATTTTGTATAAAATTAAAACATATCTCAATAAAGAGAAATTTAGAAGAAACTATTACCATATGAATGAATTTTTTATGAAATATTACCACATGTATAATAAATATAAGTTTATTAAAATTATATACCATAATATTATTCATACCTAGAATTTTTTATAGGATCCTATAATATAATTTTAAAAACTATTTATTAACAGTTACCTATTAAATTCATCATTCCAGGTATTAATTGCTTCATTTTCCTTGTATGTTTTAATTCACTAGTTATGGTCCTTGTACATTCATCATGGTCAATAAATATAAATAATGTTAATCATGATTTAAATGTCATATATATTAATTGTATAAATATTTATTAACATTCATATTATTTGGTGAAGAAAAATTAATTACATCACATCATGGAGATGGTAATTCATATGTTCACATGAGTGATGTTTCCATTTTTTGGTTTATGGAATGAAAGAAAGTTAAATGATAATTCACCTTTTTATAAAAATTATTATATTATAAATATCATACATTTTAATTAAATATATCATTATTGCCATAAAATTAAAGCTGAAATGGTAAATATATCACATATTTTAGTAGAGCTGGTAGTCCATACATACCCACAAGTACTGTAATCATTTAACAATTGATCATATGGTAAGAAGGTAGATCAGATTATAAAATTATAGATGAATAATTATGTTATAAATATATTTTATAAAAATTAAACCCATAATTATAACCACTATCTAAATTTGATGATAGAAATGAATCGTATCACTATGTGGAGGCAGTAGTCCACACGTACGCATGCACAATGATTTTATTTTCTATTTGATTGAAAGGGGTAAAAAATGGTTATTCCATAATAATAATAACATCTCATTATATTTATTATACTTAATTTATCATTTTTTAAGGATAAAAAATTTTATTGAAGTTTTAAGAATAAACAAAATTGAAAGATCTTAGTTAAGATTTATACCTCTTCTTTTTCAGAACCCCGTTAGCTTACACTATAAGACATGAAGGATTGGTCTTAAGAAAAAACCATAAGATCTAGGATTAATGGAATGAATATAGAAAGGTTTTTTAGAATGTATTTTCTATTATTTAAGGATAAATATTTTAAAAAGGATGGTGGAGATGTTTCCTTTTATAATTAAGGGGACAGACACACATGGAATTTCATAAAATATTTCAATGATATAAGGTCACTTTCAGGGGAAAGAGGATAAAAATTTACATGTATTAAAAGTGAGAATAATATAATTTTATAATACCTTTATATAAAAAAACTCATTTATGGGTGTAAATATTACCCTTATATTTTTCCATAACCCCCCCCCCCCCTCATAAACATATTTTAACCTTAACTACGGTAATAAGATTTTATTTTTTTACTATTCACTATGAAAAATAATTAAGTTGAAACTATTAAAATATATTAATTATTATTCTTTAAAATATGTAATATATTTTACAAGTTTCAATTCTTATAAGTGGTTGAATTTCATTTTAACTCTACCCACAAACCACAAGCAAAACCCATTTTAGAATAATACATTCTTAAGCATAAACATTAATTTACATCCAATACATACCTTTTAGAAACCATAAAATGAATTTCAAAAATATTATATTTCATATATAATATATAAATTTCGTTAAATAATTAATAAATATAGATTAATTTAATTTTTTAAGATAAAAACATATAGAATTCATAAAAACAGTTTTTTAGAAAAATGTGTCTTTTACGCCTAAAAACTAACTTATATAAAAATTTAGAATAATGATTATTAATATATAATTAATTATATTATTTATACATAAATATTTATTATTTTAATTTATTTTCAAATTCAAAACAAACTGATACTTTTACAAGAAAACATATAATAGTTTTTATAAAAAACATTATTTTACACTATTCAATGAAGAATAAATCTTTTCAAAAATCATGAAAATTCACCCAATGATAATATTTACATGTTGATTTCTATAATGATATTAGTTTCTTCAAATAATAGTTTTAAAAATGGTTAAAATTATTTATAATGTTTGTGCACAAAATGCAATAAAAACAATTTTAAAGAAAACTTATTTTTGAAGAATAAAATGACTTTAATGAATATTAAGTACCTATTTATTTTGATTTAATCAAAAAAAATATTTATTTAAAACCATTATATTTATTATTTTTAATGGTTTAACTACTAATAATTCCTTCAAATTCAGTTTCTAGGTTATAATCGGTCACTATATCACGGTTCATCAAGACATGGGATTGCGTGTAAAGAAAGCTATTGAACACTTTAAATTTATTTAAAGAAAAATATATTCAAAATATAAAGGTGTTACATTATACCTCCTTAAATAAATTGAATCCTCACAATTTTTATCTTGGTAATCAATGTATTTTTATTCAAAAATTCTTTTTGTTGACAGCTCATATCGTGCAAAGTAATAATAAAACCTCATTTGAAAAAGTGGAGTGTGAAACATAAATGTTACCTTAAACAACACATAATAGGGTTCCCAGATAATAAAACAATTAGTGGGAAGTGAAAATATGGACATAAAGGATAAATATAATGTATAATGACAAATATAGGGCGATAGAGAACATGCTCATGAGAAAGTTAAATACCACAAAACAATAAATCAATGAGGGGTGAAAAAAAAATCAATTCATCAAGAGAACTGCAAAGAGGAAAAAAAATAATTTTCAAGATCCTTTTTCTTAGAGTTGAGGAAATATTTTACTATAGAATATGAGAAAATACACATTCTCGATTTCTTAAAATCCAAAGAGAAAATTTCATCCTTTATTTTTTTTAATTTAATTCCAACATTTTCATCTATATACTAATGATGAATTAAAAATATGAATTTTTCATTCCTGAAAAACTAAAATTTCATTTTAACAGATTATAATATCTATAAATGAATGAAAATTCATTCCTTTTGCCTCTATATATTTAAGAAAATCCAAATAGATATCATAATCTATTCAGTATGGATAAATCATCATATGATGAAATAATGAATTAATTTCTAAAACCTCAATAATAACACCCAATGTTAAAACCAAATAATTCCATAAATAGTTAATATTAATAAAACTCCAAAATATGATTGACCAATTTCCAAACCCAAAATAAAATTTAAAATATTTAATCACTTGTTTTTTTTCAAGAAATAATTTAATATTTATCCCCTAACAAAATAAGGTTTATCATAATTTATCACACCAAACAAGTGAATATTATGATATTATATTATGTTAAAATATGTTAATCATTTCATAAAATAACATGAATCACCAAAAAACCTCAACTAAAAGATATATGATCCCAAAAAAATTAAATCAATTTTATCCTTAAATAAAATCACATACTATTGAATTTCAAGGTAAAAATATATCAAATTTACATTATCCAAATAAATAATCTATTTATCCAAAATATACATTATTACCTCAACCTAAGGTATATATTGCATGTTATATATACCATAATCATGTGATTTTCAAATGTACACGTTATAAAAAAATCACATGTATAGGTTATCAGTATCATTCAACTTATTCTTGAAAATCCTTAAATTAAAACTGATGTGGAGTAATCCGTAGATATTTCATGAATATTATAACAATAATATCATTAATAAACTAATTTTATAATATAATTCTCATATACCAATATATAAACACTTCAATTATTCCCTCTCACTGGTTAGCATAGTGTATTCCCGTCCTTTTTCTAGGAGTTATCCCTTGGATTAGGGAATTAGCTCAGATAATGACCAAGTTCCCCACACAAAATTCATTAAATAATAAATGGAACATTGGGTAAACTTAATTTCATTACATTGAAATATTCATCTATCCATGGAAATCAATTACTATATGTCCTCATTTTCCACACATAAAACATATTTCCATTCCTTCTATAAGTTTCATTTCTTCTTCCCATATTCTCGACATTTAAGAAGTTGAATATTATTTCTTATATAGTCTTTATGAAAATACATTTTTCCATTATTTGGTTCTTTTAAAGACTCACATATGTTATGGTTTTCATTCATATAAAAAGAAATATGGTTATGTATAATAATATTCTTTCATATCTCATCTCCCAACTCATTTAGTTTTTCGTGAGGATAATCATTTCCTTGTCTGACACATTTAGCAATAACAAGATTCATATAGTTCTATTCAGTAAATAAAACCAAAATCATAGTGTGATAAATTGTAATTAGTAATAATATAATCATGAAAAATCATTTATAGGATTTCTAAACCATAACACCATATTTTTATCCTATGACATATATGGTTTATCCAACGTAATTCATGGTCATTATCAATCCAAATCCTTCATAATGGTTCATAAATATAATGTGATTTAACCAAAGCATATCCCATGAGAGTGTCAAACCAAGTGTGCAGTAAGGACCCATTCACCATGTACTATAATGATGGTCAAGATATAATAAACCAACTCTTTTTAGGGTTATTTTCATAATAATAATTTATTCCAAACCCATTTTCACTTATAGTATCTCGATGGGTATGTATTTTTTTAGAAAACTCACAATTCTTTATTTACCATAACATATGATTTTTCACTTACAAGTAGGCATATCCTAAGGGTTATCACTAATGTATGTTCCCAAAAATTGATGAGGTGTGTTTCTATTTTATGTTTTGGTTAAATCTATTTTAAAATGGTTAATAAAATTATTCTCGATAATATGAACATCTTAAGGGGTGTTTTGGGGGTTCTGGACATGAAAGGAGGATAAAACAAGGCCATCTACTGCAAAGTGTATGGTTAGTGAATAGTTCGATAAAATTCTGCTCCCTGGTCCAGGAGACCATGTGGCCAAACTCCCCATGCATAGATATAAGTTCACATCCTCTGTATGGTTTTTCTAACCATTTTTATGACCATCTGGACTATGTATCCTAGACCCCTATTATATTGAAGGTGCCACATGGTTGGCACATGGTTTGGCCAATGGTTTGGCTAAACCAATCTATTTTAAAATGTGAGAATTTTTACCATTTTTTCCCTTATTCCTTAATAAATCTCATCTAATTTTCCTCAATTTCTTCCAATATTATCTAAGGCATAGGAACTCTTCCTCTCAAGATTCCTAAGAATCATTATCCCTCAATTTTGAAACATTTGGAGTGTAGTTGGGTGTGAATCTATGGTCTAGGTGAGTCTAACACTCTTCCTTCATATTTTTTATATAATAGGACTTACATAATCATTATTCTTCTTTTGAAGACTCTAAAACCCTGTTTATCCATCAGATTTTAAGTTATGTATTTGAAGGTTATTTGATTTTGATCAAGGTATAATGTTAAGTGAGTGTTCTTCTATGAACATGAGGTATGTGGGATACACTTTATATCACATAGTCCTGAAGTTTTTCATGAGTATGTGGTTGTTTGGTTGTTCTATTTTATCTTCCATCTAGTTTCCTTTTAAGGATATGATAATTAAATTAATTGAATGATTAATTGAACCCCCCATGATTCTTATAGGATCCATTGAGGTTTATTAGACAAGACCTAAGTACACCAATGGGGTGTTCCCCTTCCTTGAAATTAGAATTGTGTTATTAAATAATAAATTGAAGGGTTTATGATAGATAACCAATGATAAATATTTTTTTCATGTTAATATAGGTTAATGTAATAAAACTAATTATAAATATTTTTATTTTGCTTATATATCCTAAGGGTCATTTGGCCTAACTTGAATGTGTTAAATAATTTATGGAACATTAATCTTAAGTGTGTTAAATGGTTAAAGAAGAATGCATGTGAATAAGTGGTATGAGTGGGGTATTAAAATGAGACTCTAATCCTATGGCATAGACTAGACTGAGGCACTAGGAACCACCCATGTATTACATGGTTTTGAATGTTGTGTGGAGGATCTATGCTCTTAAAAAATTTATACGTTGTGATTATGCAGGCTGAGGATCCCAGGTAAGTCTATATATTGTTTTATGAAATGAATGACCATTTAATAGAGGCAACTTGACTCCTTTTGTGCATAGTTCAGATACCCATCATGGGTAAAAGTGATTTTTATGAGTATTGGTAACTTATAAAACTAATGGTTTAAGGGGATAATTTTAATCTTGTTAAATAATGAACTTAATCTACCTACTATTCACGTTATTTTTTATTGTATCTATGTATAAACTATATAGACTTTATATTTTGTATACACCATTGGTCGTATCCTGCTAGGTTGTACTCACACCCTACTCAGGCTATTGTTGGGTACCTAAGAAAACTTCATGGATGTAGGTCAAGAAAATAGAAAAGGCCCTGTTCTAGAGGGTTGATTTAGGGCTTCTATATACAAATGAATGTGGGAAATGAACTTGGTGTCGTGAACAATTTTGTTAATTCTTTATCCAGTCCTTAATTTCATTTTTTTCATTTATACTTGGAAAGGTAATACATGACTCGGTATATTTAATATTTGGTTATAGAATTGTACTAAATTTTGGAAAATTGATTTGTGGGTAATGTTTATTATTTATAATCTTTCTATTATTTATTATTTTATTTATTGTGGATCAATTTGATAAAGAGGGTATAGTCTCCCCACATGTTTCATTAGACCCTCAGTACTAGTTAAGAGACTCTGGTGTATAAAGAGGCATACTTGAGGTCATTGGTGAACTGCCTTGGTGAACATGATAGTGGAACCTAGGGTAAGGACTTACAAAGTGGTGTCAAAGTCATTATTTTCTGTTATTTATTTTATTTATTAAATGTAAAAAAGTAAACTAGGATATGTTAGGCCTTGGAAATGATCTTGTACATGGGAGTAGATAACCCATATATGGTGGAAAATATATAGACCCTAGCCTTTTACACATAACATTACATGATTTTAAGCATAATTATATATCAGAATACAAGCCAAGGATCATGAAGTCTAGTGTCTTGGAAGACTAGGTACATAAAACTTAAAACATGGGAATAAAAACCCTTATTTATTTAATATTAATAGAGATATCCTAACTTCCTTTGATCCATTACATCTACATAGGGTACCTTGGTGATCACATGAACGAAGGGATGAGCTCAAAGACCAGTAAAGAAATAAACATAAGAATAAAGTTGTACCACAAGGGTTAGAGATCATGAAATAATGATATAAAATGGAATATAGAATTATAACATATAAACATGGGATCATATAAACAAGAAATAATAATAATGTAGTAGCAAAATAAATCATGACTTTAGAACAATTCAATTCTCATTACACATAGAGTAGCACAAGTCAAGGTTAACCCCCAAGATTGTTTCACATGGTAGTAAGAGTCAAGGAAAACCACCAAGACTGTTTCATATAACATCTCATGAGACTCAAATTTACCCAATACTTTGGAGCACTGTCTATGTGCACCCATCTTAACATGTTCATGAATATTCTTTCCACATAAATAATATTACATAATCAATCATACATAAACATAAGGGAGCCCATTGAGAGAAATGGGTATCTCATTCATGTCATAAATCATAATGAATGGGAGTATCATAAAAGTGTCCATGAGATAAAAACATTAAAAAATACATGGACATTAATAAGGTAAAATAGGCAAATATTATGTCATGTGATGTTAAAGAATAAGTGACAACAAGTAAGAATATTTTTTAGGAAATTCTTAGTATTAAAATATTTTAGTGTGGTTTTAAGTAAAATACTAAAGAGAATTTAAAATTCAAAAGGGGATAATCATTTATATAAAACCAGAAGTGAGACAAGAAGGTTTTAATAATAAAAATTCTGATTTTATAAAAACAATGGTGGCTTAAACAAATGGTAGAGTGAACAATAAATTGGTTAAAAATTTGGGAAGTTCCCTTTAAATGGGTTTGCTTATTGGGAAGTATTGATGAGGAAATCACTTAAAAGCATGCATATCCCTGAAATAGAATGAGGGATGGATATTAAATCATAATTTTGGAGAATATAGACATTATCTAGAATTTTTACTTAAAAATAAAAGAAAAATTCATTTGGTTAAAAATAAATATATAGCAACCCAAAGGAATAAAGGCGGTTCGAGTAGAATCCCTTATTGAATATTAACACAGTATCAGGTGTACATGGGAGGTATTAATGATAGAGAAAAATACTTATCGTCTTTTATAAATCATGATGGAATTATGGGTAAGTTTATAAATCATACCCCATCATTAGTAATTACATTTAAAGTGGCATAACATAGAGGAGATTCTTGAATAAATGTGAGAAATAGAGGATCCCTTACCTTAAATTTGATGGTGATCTTCACTTGATCTTAATGACATGAATAATCAAATTAGGTTCATTAATTAAAAATTAAAGAACCTATTACTCATGTAAATTATTTATTATAACCTTTTTTATTTTATTCATAACTTTTTTTATTGGTTATGAGGTTCAATTTCATTGTTTGGGTCTGTTTGTTTCCTTGGTTTTAATGATCGGTTCACTTATATTCGTGTTCAGATACACATATATGATGAGAGTGGTTTTATAGAATTAAATTTATATTTTATTATTAAAATTATATAATTTTAAAAGGTTGTAAAATTCATTTTGTTATTTGGAGTGAAGGTGAATCATTATATAATACCTTAATGATAAAAGCTTGGATTAACTTGGAGATTTTGCTCACAATTAACTTGTTCCGTATTATTCTTTTACATCATATACACTAAAGGATTCCAAAAAAACACATATGAAAATATATAAAATTTAATAGTCTGTTTCAACCATAAAAATGGTTTCATGACCAGAATTGAATATGGTAATTCAAATTGAAAACTCGTCGTCATTGAATGTGATAAATCAACACATCTTAGAAGGTGTTTTCATTTATAGCATAAAAGGAGGGGTAAGGAGAAATTATTTTAAACTATTCCATTAAAATGATATAATTCTAGTGCATGTATGTCACTGGATTTATCATAACATTTTTCTGAAGGGAGATGAAGAAATGAAAAATTAAAAGGAAAGAAGTTGGGAAAAAAATCCGAAAGAGGAATTAATCTCTTGAGTTTATCTCCTTTGAGAGGCTCCTAAGGGGAAAGGATTTGGTATTTTGAGGAGACAAAGAGATTTTGGAAATGGGGGAGGATATTGGGGAGTGATTTGGGCCGAATTTAGGGAATTAACAAGGCTTTAGAGGAGTGAAGAGAATAGAGGAGTGTGGGTGGTTTTTATAGTGGATGGGAGGAGGGTTTTCTTAATATTTTAATCATTAGTTTATTGTTTTCTTCATAAGACAAGAAATACTAATGATTTTTGTGACCAAAAAAAGTAATATGTGCATGTGAGTTTGAATAAATGTCCATTTACATCATACATGACTCAATAATGAAGCAGAAATTTACCTTTTAGTATTTATTGTGAATTATCATATTTTACTATTCATCAAAAAATCAAGTATTTTAGAAAAAATCCCAAAAATTCACCCTTACCATTTTTAAACATGTAGAATCCAAAAATGAAATATATTTTTAAAAAAAAAATTCTAAATATGATTAATTTATTTTTTAATTACAATCATAATTTACTTGAAAATATATATTTTAATACTATAAATGATTTTATAATGCTTTCAAAAATTACATAAGGTCTTATAAAATTATATTAAAACCATAAGACATAAAATTTTTAATTTATGAACACATTCTAGAAAAATATAATTTCTTTTAAATTAATTAATTATTTTTAATTTATTATTTATGACTTATAAAATTACCAATACTTTTACGATGGTCATAATATTAGCTATAAGATGCCAAAATTTTATTTATACATTCATGGATGAGCTTTCTATTATTTTGGATGACTTACTATTCATAAAAGTCATATTAATATTCATAAGGGTAGGTTACTATTCACCAAAAATTATTTTTGTTCCATAAGACCCCAAAAACAACATGAACGCAACCGTGTATGCCAGAATTTTGAAATTCAATACACTAAAGTGAAAATATTATGTTTAAAGGTAACATAGTGCTTATTAGTTCATTGTGTTGTGATTTCATGTGATTATATGACATAATTATAATAAGGGAATTTCCATTGATAAAACATTGGGGCATTACATTATTCCCCCATTATTAAATTTCTCCATTGAAATGTTTTTTACATTCTAAACCATAAATAGGTGGGGTATTTTCCTTTCACTACCTCCTCTAGTGCCCATATTTCCTCTTCATACTTATGGCTCCACCACAGTACTTTGACTAAGTGAGTAGTCATGTTACGTACAATTTTATCTCTACGATCCAATATATTGATTGGCTGCTCCTCATAAGAAATTTCATTCTACAACTATACCACCTCTTAAGAGAGTACATTTCAAGGATCTGGTATGTACTTTCTTAAGCTCGATACATGGAATACATCGTATGCTTTAGACATGGAAGGTGTAAGTGCCGATCGGTAGTCTATAGCCTCAAAATGGTCAAGAATCTAGAAGGGGCCGATGTACTTGGGACTTAGCTTTCCTTTCTTACCAAACCTCATGACCTTCTTCCATGGAAATATTCATATAAATAACATGTCTTCAAATTTGAACTCAAGGCATCATAGAAGATTGTATGCATAACTCGTTTCTCGATATTGGGATTCCTTGATCTTCTCTTGAATGGTTTTCACCTTCTCCATAATTTCTCCGACCATTTTAGGTCCTAGAAGCTTATGATCACTGACTTAATTCCAACACACAAATGTTTTACACCTTTTCTCATAAAGGGCTTTGTATGGTGCCATCTGAATGCTCAAGTGGAAACTATGGTTGTACGATAATTCAACCAGTGGAAGATATTAGTCCCATCCTCCTTTGAAGTACATAGAAGATCATCTCAACATATCTTCAAATGTCTAAATACTTCGCTTATATTACCCATCAGTGTAAGGATGATAGGTCGTACTAAAGTTCAGTTCAGTGCTTATAGCATGTTGGAGACTCTTTGAGAACTTCGAGGTGAATCTCGAATAAAATAGATAATGGTACTACATGAAGCCTTTACACTTCTTTGATATATATTATTGCAAGTTGATCTAGTGGGAAGTCCTCTTGAATGATGATAATGTGAGTTGTCTTTGTAAGATGATCCACAATGACCCATATAGCGTTATTTCCTTTGGATGTCCTTAGAAGTCCAGTGACAAAGTCCATGGTGATGTTCTCCCACATCCATGTTGGTATGGGTAGTGATTTCATCATCCCCTTAGACTTCTGTCATTAAGCATTCAATTGTTGACATACCAAGAAATTTTATTTAAACTCAATAATCTCCTTCTTTATATTATCCCACCAAATGTTCTATGGGAGATCTCAATACATCTTTGTGCTCCCTGGGTGAATAGAGAAGGTTGATCTATGTGCATCACACAAAAGATCCTTATTTATATCAAGATCGTATGGTACACTTAATCAGGACACAAATCTTGAAACTCCTTTCTTATCAATCATGAACTCAAAGGATTTCCCATTTTTAATGGCTTCTAACTTTTTTGGAATTTACACATATTTTCTTTGACAATCATTTATTCTCTCCATGAGGGAATATTGATAAATCATTTGAGAAAGTATTTATGATGTTACTCCCTTAATTATCCACATGTCCATCATATGAAAATATAAGAATATTGGATCATTTTCGACTCTCATCATTAATAAAGATGCAGGATCCTTTCTACTTAGAGAATCTACCACCGTATTTACCTTATCGGGATGGTATTAGATTGAGCAGTCATAATCCTTGATGATCTATATCCATCTTTTTTGGCACATATTAATATATTTTTGTGTGAATATATATTTTATAGTCTTTTTATCAGTATATATCTCATACTTATACCAATATAGTTAATGTTTCTAGATTTTTAAGGCAAAGATCAGAGCCGCCAACTCCAGATCATACATAGGTTAGTTTTTCTCATTTATTTTCTTCTTCTTTAAAGCGTAGGCTATGAAATTATCATTTTGAATCAGAACACAACTAAAGACCTTCTTTGAAGCATCTATATACACCAAAAATAGTTCTCCACTCGTTGGGAGTGTGAGTATTGTCACAGTGATAAGCCTCTTTTTTAACTCATTAAAGTGATCTTCACATCTTTGAGTCCAGACAAACTTTACTTCCTTTCATGTCAGCTTGGTCATTGGGTTCAATAATCTTGAGAAGTTCTTCACAAATCTTCGATAATACCAAGCTAGACCCAGGAAGCTATAGATCACCGTTACAGATGTTATCCTGGGCCACTCTTCAATTTTTTTTGTCTTGGAAGAGTCCATTGATATCCCTTTGTCGGTGATAACATTCCCTAAAAATGATACTTCCTCCATCTAGAACTCACATTTACTGCACTTTTCTAACATCATCTCCCTTCAAAATTTCTTTAGTAGTATATTAAAATTCTCATCATGTTCCTCTTTGATATTGGAGTATATCAGAATATCATCGATAAAGACAAACAAAATTTTGTCGAGGTAATATCTAAATACTCTATTAATTAAATTCATGGAAATTTTTAGAGCCTTAGTGATTCTAAAGGAAATCACAATAAACTCGTAGTGTCCATACCTCATTCGAAAAGCAGTCTTGGGAATATCTTCCTTCCTCACCTTTAATTGGTGATATCTTTACTGAAGATTCACCTTAGATAAATAACTATCCCCATGAAGCTAATCAAACAAGTCACCTATCTAAGGTAAGGGTTACTTGTTCTTTATCGTGGTTTTATTAAGATCATGATAATCAATGAAGAGGCGCATTTATCCACCCTTCTTATTGATGAAGAGGACTAGCGCACCCCATGGTGAATCACTCGGTTGTATAAAACCCTTCTTTATATTCTCCTATAACTGCTACTTCATCTCTTCCATCTCTACGATGTCCATTCAATAAGGTGTTTTTGATAAGCGCAGTGATCCAGGAATAAGTTAAATTGAGAACTCAACCTCTCAGTCAGAAGGAAGACTAGGAAACTATTTGGGAAATACATCAGTGTAATCCCTCACGATGGGCATATCTTCGAGTGAGATTCCCTCCTTCATATCAATCATATGATCTAGACATGAATTCCAATAAGGAATTAATATTCATACTTGAGATAAAGATTCTAAAGGAGATTCATCTTCCTCCTTCCACTTGTGAAAAATTGGAGGATGCTTTAGGATGTGAATATTGATCTCCCTTTCCTGATAGTTGTTGTTGGATTTGTATAAAGATAACCAATCAATGCCCAAGATAGCATTGAACTATACTAAAGGAAGTATGATGATATTTTCTGGGATTTTATGTCTACAAACGTTAACTAAGGAGGAGTTATAAACCACGGACACAATAATTTACCCATTTTTTGTTCTCATAGATAAATTATCCTCAAAATTTTGAGGTGTTTTTTGAATATTTCTACTAAACTTTCATGATATGAAAGAATGTGTAGAAACATAATCAAATACTACATTTGCTATTCTCGAATGAATAACTAGTCTAACTATCCCCAAATCATTGTCTGACTCCAAGTAGTAATGATAGCATAAGCCCTTCCTTATTTCCCTAGAGGTTGTTATTGATTTCCTCTGACAACCCTTGTATTAGGGAAATAGTTTTCATAATCCCCATGTTTTTTTTAGTTGTAAAACTGCACCACTGGTTGAGATTTTATCTTAACCTTCCTTTGTTCTTCCACATTAGTAGGATTTTTCATATCTCTTCAGCAGTTTTTATCCATATTTACTAGCTTCCGACATTTGACGCAATTCCTGGTTCACTTTAGATAGTTCCCATGATGTTTCTTTCCAAAAAATTTAAATGTTGGATGACCAGGCTTATTTCCATCAGGGAATTTATTTTAGGAACCACCCATATTATATTCGATTTTCCTCTTTTTTTCACTAGGACCATGATAGAACAGAGAGTCTCTGATCTCCATTTCAAATATAAGCAAACAAC
Source organism: Viscum album (assembly GCA_963277665.1). NCBI lineage: Eukaryota > Viridiplantae > Streptophyta > Magnoliopsida > Santalales > Viscaceae > Viscum > Viscum album. Next base: position 1,309,352,193 of record OY728126.1, on the reverse strand, counting down.
GAACAATAACTCTATAGATTATAAAGTCTTGAATCACCATCAATTTTCAGAGACTCATCTTTAGTCTGTTATTGAACCAATCCACCTTGCTTTCAGTTTTCATGAAAAAGCTAGAGGTCTACCTTGAAATCTTTTTAAAGTTTGCTTCATACACCCCGATTGACTCATCTTCATTCTTCTCGAGTCTGAGTAACTCTCTTTCCATCTTGAGATGTAGGGTTTAGGGAAAATATTTATTGAAAAACATTCTCTTTAATTCCTCCCAATCCATGGAATCAATTTCCTCTTGGGGATTCATATTCTTAATCAGTGTGAACCACTAATCAACATCCCCATAAACACGATAGACCATTAGTATGACATTTTATTCTGATGATCATTAGAGGATAGAGAATATCTTTTCAATGGATTTAATCCACTATTCTTCGAGGAGGGGATAGAAAGATCCACTAAACATGGGAGTCCTTTTCTGCATGAATGATTCATTGGAAACTTGATCTTTATGTGGCGTAGGAGGGTGTTTTACATGATTCAAGTTATTATTCATAACTTGATCCAGTTGATCCTGTATTTTCATGAAGTTTTCATCACTCGTCCTCCTTATATTAGACATATCATTAGGGAAATCTTCACATTCCCTATCACATTAATTTTTGGCACATGTTCTTTAATTTCCCACCATTAACTAAGAAAAATAACATACAATTAGAGGGATTTAATACTTAGCTATTGAGTATAAGAAGGAAACTTTTAATATAAGAGGATAAACCTTTAAAGGAGAGGTATATCCTAACTTGTTATTCCCTATGTTTTAATATTGGTTATCTTTGATCTATTTGATAACTTATATACTTATGGGTTTTTTCATTCCCTTAATAATGGTTTGTACCAAGCTCATGAATTTACCAAATAATATCTCCTGAGAGTGTCAAAATTAGAGTGTAGTAAGTTCTGTTGTCTTGCACCATTTCCTGTTCGAGTCTAGATCAAAGTGATGTTTTCAGGTTTTACCCCAATATTTATATGTTTCAGAGCCACATCTACCTTTTTGTATCCATACATGGATATATTTTCTTGATAAACCACTTATAATACACTTACCATAATTTAGAGGTGTTTCCTTATACTCAGTCTCATCCTTAAGGTTCTTACTAAAGAGATCAATTCCTAATCTCCAAAAATAACTAGACCATCCTATGATACCTACTATAGTGAACCTATCCTCTTACACATAACATTACATGATTTTAAGCATAATTATACATCAAAATACAATCCAAGGATCATGAAGTCTAGTGTCTTGGAAGACTAGGTACATAAAACTTAAAACATGGGACTAAAAACAATTATTTATTTTATATTCACAGAGAGATCCAAACTTCCATGGAGCCATTAAATCTACGTAGTGTACCTTGGGGATCACATGAACAAAGTGATGAGCTCAAATCCCAGTAAATAAATAAACATTAGAATAAATATTTACCACAAGGGTTATAGACCATGACATAATGATATAAAATGGAATATAGAATCACAACATATAAACATGGGATCATATAAACATGAATTCCTAGTAATGTGGCAGCAACATAAATCATGACTTTATCACAAGTCAAGTCTCATAGCACATAGAGGAGCACAAGTCAAGGTTAACCACCAAGACTGTTTCACATGGTAGCACGAGTCAAGGCTAACTTCCAAGACCATTTCATATAACATATCATGAGACTCAACTTTACCTAGTGATTTGGAGCACTATCTGAGCGCACCCATCTTAACATGTTCATGAATATGCTTTCTATATAAATAATAATACATAATCAATAATACATAAACATAAGAGAACACATTGATAGAAATGGGTATCACAATCATGTAATAAAGCATAATGAATGGGAGTATCACAAAAGAGTCCATGAGAGAAATAAATTAAAAAATATATATAAATTAATAAGTTAAAATAGGAATATAGTGTGGTAAGTGACGTTAAATATAAGTGAAAAGATGTATGAAGAGTATTTAGGAAATTCTTAGAGTTAAAACATTTTCATGCAGTTTTAAGGAAAATACCATTTAATATCGAAAAGGGAATAATAATTTTTATAAATCCATAAGTGATACATGAAGGTTTTCATAATAAAAATATTTATATTATAAAAAAATGGTGGTTTAATATAAATGGAAAAGTTAACTTTAAATTGGGTAAAATTTTGGGAAGTTCCATTTAAATGGGATTGCTTATTGAGAAGTATCAAGGAGGGAATCACTTAAAAGAATGTATATAGTTAAAATAGAATGAGGGGTGGATATTGAAACATGGGTTAGATCATATAAATATTATTTATAAGTTTTACATAAAAATATAAGAAAATTCATTTGGGTAAAAAGAAATATAGTGCAACTCCTAGGAATAAAGGCGGTTCAAGTAGAATCCCTTATGTAATATTGACATCGTATCAGGTGTACTTAGAAGGGATTAATGAGAGAAAAATGGATTTATAATTTTTTATATATCATGGGGGAAGTATGGGTAAGTTGTGAAATCATACCCCATAATTAATAATTACACATAAATGGGAATAACATAGAGGAGATTCTTGAATAAATGTGAGAAAGAGAGGATCCCTTGCCTTAAGTTTGATGGTGATTTTCGCTGGATCTTAATGACCTGAATAATAAAATTAGGTTCATTAATTAATAATTACATAACCAATTTTACAAGTTAATTATTTATTATAACATTTTGTAGTTCATTCATAACCTTTCTTATTGGTTATGAGGTTCAATTTCATTGTTCGGGTATGTTTGTTTCCCAGGTTTTAATGATCGGTTCACTAATATTTATGTTTGGATACAAATGTATGAAGAGAGTGGTTATATAGAATTGAATTTATGTTTTATTATTGAAAATACATAAGGTTAAATGGTTTTAAAATTCATTTGGTTATTTGTATTGAAGGTGAACCATTATAAAAACCTTAATGATAATCGCTTTGATTAACTTGGTGAGTTTTCTAACAATTTAATTGTTTTATATTATTATTTTACATCAAGTGTGCAAAATAATTTCAGAAAAAAAAATATTAAAAAATAAATATTTAATATTCTAGTTCAACCATAAAAATGGTTTCATGACCAGAATTGAATATGGTAATGAAAATTGAAAACTCATCCTCCTTGAATGTGATAAATCAACACATCTCAGACGGTGTTTTCATTTATAGTATAAAAGAAAGGGTAAAGAGAGATTATGATAAACTATCTCATTATCATAATATAACTATAGTAAATGTATGTTAGTGTAGTTATCATACCATTTGGGTGAAGGTAGGTGAGGAATGAAAAAAGAAAAAAAACTAACTTGAATGAAAATAAAAGAATCAGAAAGAGGAATTTACCTCTTGAGTTTTTCTCCTTTGAGAGCCTCTTAAGGGGAGAGGATTTGGTATTTTGAGAAGAAAAAAGGGATGTCAGATGTGAGTGAGGATATTTAGGAGAGATTTGGTTCGAATTTATGGAAGTAATAAGGCATGAGAGGAGTGAAGAGAAGAGGGGAGTGTGGGTTGTTTTTATTGTGGCGGGGAGGAGAGTTTTCTTAATATTTTAATCATTAGTTTATTATTTTTCCATAAGACAAGAAATAGTAATGATTCTTGTGACCAAAAATAGTAATATGTGAATTTTAGTTCGAAATAATGTCCATTTAAATCATACATTACTCAAGCATGATGCATAAATTTAGGTTTTAACATTTATTCGGAATTATCATATTTTACTATTCATAAAAAATTCAAGTATTTTATATAAATCTAAAAAATTAACACTAACCATTTTTTGATGTGTAAAATCAAAAAATGAAATCCATTTTTATAAAATAAATTTCTTAAATATGATTAATTTAATATTTTATTATAATCATAATTTACATGAAAAATATAGATTTTAATACTATAACTAATTTCATAATGCTTTCAAAAATTACATAAAGTCTCATAAAATTATCTTAAAACCATAAGACATAAAATTATTAATTTATGAAAACCTTTTATGAAAATACATTTTCTTTTAAGTTAATTAATTAATTGTAATTATTTATTTATTTCTTACAAAAATACCAATATTTTTACTATGGTTATATTATCACTTATAAGATGCCTAATTTTATTTATACATTCATGGATGAGGTTACTATTCTTCAAGATGATTTAATATTCATAAGGTTCATATTAATATTCATAAGGGTAGTTTAATATTCACCAAAAATTATGTTTTTTCCATAAGACCCCAAAGAATACCCTGAAGGCAATTATGTATGTCATATTTTCCAAATTCAAAACAATGAAGTGACAATGTTATGTTTAAAGGTCACATGGTACATATTTTTTCATTATTTTGTGATTTCATGTTATTATATGACATAATTATAAGAAGGTAATTTACTTTGATAAAAAAATTAGTTCATTTCAAAAAACCAAAGTACCCAGGGTGAAATTATTTTAATTGATATTCATTGTTACGGTTGAATGTTCTTTCACCTTGGGTGATGCACTTGATGTCTGGTGTTGTTGATTAGTTGGATTTTTATAGTGGGTTTTAATGGAATGAGGTTTTTCATAAATTCATCATTATAAGCACTTTGTAAAATACAACCCCTCACCCATTGGATTGGGAAGAGGATAAGGTGCTACTAGGCCTTAGGTGACATCTCTAAGACATCAAATACAAGAAATAAATGTCAAGGGACTCATAAATAGTTGTGGTATTATTAACCCTTTTAATGTAAAACAACCAAAAAATATTAAAAACCCAAAAAACACAATAATATGATGTTCTAGTCCAAGTCAATTCAACTCAAAGTATAAAAAAATTAATAACCATATCAGAGTACAAGCGGAAACCAAAAAAAACACAAGTCAAAGAAATTAAAGACGCCAACTGAGCAACTCCCAACCACCTCTAAGCTCTAACTCAACAATCCAAGCCCATATTATCATGATTCATCACTAAATAATTAGGATAACTTTCCTTTACCTGTGTCTTGATAGATAATATCTAAAAATTCACCAAAGTACCCAAGCAATGGGAGAGTAGAAAACTCTATAGGATTTCCCCAATGACTTCACATCTAATGACACTAGGATAGAACATGTTACCACATTTATATAAAATAGTTTTAAAAATATTAAAGCAATTGTTTATAAAATCTTAAACCATTTTTTTGGAAAAAAACATTTTCTATGAAAAGATATCAAACAAACCTTTAAAACCATTTTAAAAATCCATTTTGCATCACTATTACACACATCCACACATGCATTCCCAGGTGACAGTTCCATACTCTAGGTAGGTCTATCATTGATCTACCAAGTCATAATAGGGTAAAAAATACCAAGTTCCAAAAGGTGTATACCTATTCCATAAGTTCATGTCAGTGAAAATGAACTCATGTTAACGATGTATACCAAACCCATGCCAATCCATTTCAATAAAACATTTATTCTTTTAAAATAACTCTACAAACATTTTCCATGAGAAAAAATCCATCATTTTAAAATCACCAATTTAAAATTTACATCACAAGGTTTTCCAAAAATCCACCAAATTTCTATCATTATAGAAAATTATAACTAAACTAGTTTTCCATAAATAATTACACATCTAGTTCACATTCAATTTCAATCTATTCTATCAATTTGAAATGAAGACTTTAGCTTATAATTAATAGGATTCAAGATTGAAGTCACCTACCTCTTAAACTTTTGCGAAAATTAAGAATGACATAATAACATCAAAAAAACATGAAACTCCTAAAAACATCCTTATATCTTGTTCCCTTTAATCAAAACAATCATATCACAACATGATTTACATCACATGGAGTGGATTTATCCCCAATATACTAGATCCATGATTCTAAGGGAGGTAAGAAGAGGATATCTGTGTAAAATGATCAACAATGAGCACTTACACTACTAAAAACATGTCTTTAACAGTGATAAAATTAACCATTACTATTTCAAAAAAAAAGTGATGACTATCAGAGTGTAATTAAAATCTTTAATATTATATCATTTCTAGAAAAATTTGGATAAAATAACCCCTTTATCAGAACTATTATTTAGCAGTGATAAAGGTTCCCTTTATTAGTTCTACTAAAAACACTGATAAAGGGGGTCCTTTATCAATGCTAAAAAAGCACAGATAATGGGGTTCCATTATCAGTGCTAAAAAATTACTGATAAATGGACCCTTTATCAGTGTTAAAAATAGTGTTGATAAAGGGACCCTTTATTAACACATTTTTTAGTGTTGAACAAGGAACCCTTTATCATCTATTTTAATAACACTGATAAAGGATTCCATTATCAACTCCTTCAATATCCCTGATAATGGGGCATACAATAATATGCCATTAAATTTAGATCACACTAAAACAGCAGAAATAGTATAAAAACAGGTTTCAAATACAAAATTTAAATGAAATAAAAATTTACCACACAAATAAAAGAAAAAATATTATATTATATAAATTTCAAACATTGGTTTATATAATTACATGAGTAATTAAAAAAATTCATAGATATTCAAAAACATTAATGTTTCTCTGCCTTTGGCCTTGGACCCCTTCTCTTTATATTTCCAAACAAACCACCCCAGTTTGAGAAAAATAATGCACTAATATAAGATAAAAAATATTATATTAGTAATACTATAAATAAATAAATTAAATATAAAGGGTAAATTTTAAACTAAAACTTGAGTCATGCTAATAAAACAGTTTATTGGATTGAATTTTGGTAGATTCTTGCACATTGTATCATTTCATGTGCATCTTGAAAAATTATCTCGGTGAAAACAAACTAATTAAACTAAAATAGAACTTATATATTGAAAATATGTTATTCGATTTAAATTGACCACATCATATGTCGGATTGACTTGATTTCAATTTATATAAATCACAAATGACTTATTGATCATTTTCAAAAAGTATCAAAAGAATCTGAATCTGTTTTCTCAGTTTTTAGTATATCACTTGTGTTTTTTACTAAAATTTCATTTTGAACTAAAAACGTACACTTTGAGTCATACAGTTCACATAGTGCATTAGTTTGACATGATTCTTATTCTTAGGCATCAAAAATTACTTATTAGTCATTTTTGTAAAATTTCAATACAATTTGAGCTCATTTTCTCAGTTTTCAATGAGTGAAAATATTTTTTAACTAGAATGACAATTTTAAATTGACAATGGACACTTTGAGTAATATTGGGAACTTAGTGTGTTGGATTGATGTGTGGATTATTACTACACATCAAAAATGACTTATGATTCATTTTAATAAATCATCAAAATAATTTATCTTAATTTTATCAGTTTTGAGTATGTCACTGGTCTTTTTTACTAAAATTGATGTCAATTTTAAATAAAGAGACACACTTGGAGTCATACTGATCACACCGTGTGTAATATTTAGGTATGGATGATTATAACACATAAAAATGACTTATGTATTATTTCATAAAGTATAAAAACAATCTTAGTGTTTTTTTTTCGTATTGAGCATGTCACTTGTCTCATTTACTAAAATGTCATTTTAAACTAGAAACACACACTTTGAGTCATATCAGTCACATAATATCTCAATTTGATTTTAGTCTAATTATTAAGTCACAAATTAATTATGAATCATTTTTTAAATTATTTATATAATCTAATCCATTTTCTTTGTTTTTAGTGAGTGAAACACTTTTTGAACTAAAATGTCAATTTTAACCTAATAATGGATACCTTCAGTTATATCAGGCACATCATGCATTAGATTTAGGTGAGTCTTATTCATGCACATCAAAAATTACTTATGGATAGTTTTCTTAAAGTATTAGAACAATAAAGATTATTTTACTTAGTAATGAGTATATAACTTGTCTATTTTACTAAAATTAATGTCAATTTAAAATAAAAAGACACACTTTGAGTCATATCAGTCACACCATACATCAGATTAAGGTGTAGATGATTCATCAACATAAAAATGAAATATATATCATTTTCATAAAGTATCAAAACAATTCAAAAAAATTCCTTATTTTTTAGTATGTCACTTGTCTTTTTTACTAAAATTATTGTCAATTTTAAATAAAAAGACACACTTGGAGTCATACTGGTAACAATATAAATCGGATTGAGGGGTGAATAATTCCTATATGTCAAAAATGACTTATGGATATTTTTTAAATAGTATCAAAAAAATTTAATGTTTTTATATAGTTTTGAGTATGTCACTTGTCTTTTTTACTAAAATTAATTTCAATTTTAAATAAAAAGACACACTTGGAGTCATGCCGATCAAAATGTGCATTGAATTAATGTGTGATTGGTTCTTACACATATAAAATGAAATATGAATCATTTTACTAATTTATTAAAAACATATGAATGTGATTCCATGTTTTTGAGTATATCACTTCTCTTTTTTACTAAAATGCCATTTTAAAATGGAAACATGCACTACGAGTCATATCAGTCGCATAACCCATCAATTTGATGTGATAATAATTCCTACATGTAAAAAAATAACTTATGAATCATTTTAATAAATTATTTGGATAATACAAGTGTTTTTCTTGGCTTTTATTGAGTGATACACTTTTTGAACTAAACTGTCAATCTTAAAATAAAAATAGTCACTTTGAGTTATATCAAGAACATCATGCATCAGATTGAGGCCCATTAGATTCCCACACATATAAAATGACATATAGATGATTATTATAAAGTATCAAAACAAATTAAATGTGTTTGAAATATTTTGAGTATGTCACTTGTCTTTTTTTCTAAAATTAATGTTAATTTTAAATAAAAAGACACGCTTGGAGTCATACCGGCCACACCATGTATCAGAATGAGTTCTAGATGATTCTTACACATCAAAAATTATTTATATATCATTTTAAAAAGTATAAAAACAATCCTGATGTGTTTTATCAGTTTTTGAGTATGTCACTTTTTTTACTAAAATTAATGTCAATTTTAAATAAAAAGATACATGTGGAGTCATTCCAGTAACACATTGCATCAGTTTTAGGTGATGATAATTTCTACAAGTCAAAAATTACTTATGAAGTATTTTCTTAAATTAAAAAACAATAAAAATTCATTTTCTTAATTTGAGTTTGTCACTTTTTTTTACCAATGTTTCTTTTTAAAATCAAAAAAAATACACATTGAGTCATATCAGTCACATCATCTAACAATTTAAAGTGAGACTGAATCCTATATTTCAAAAAATAATTGCGAAATTTTTTTATAAATTATCAAGACAATACAAGTAAATTTTCTCTTTCTTTTTGAGGGAAATAATTGTTGAACTAAAATGTCAATTTTAGAATAAAAATGGACACATTGAGTTATACCGAGCACACCATGTATTGGATTGAGGTGAGTCTAATTTATAGATATCAAAAATAACATAGATATTATTTTCCTAAAGTATAAAAACAATATGAATTTATTTTATCATTTTTGTGTATGTCGCATTTCTTTTTTACTAAAATTAATGTCAATTTTGAATAAAAAGGCACACCTGAAGTAATACTGGGAACACCTTGGATCAAATTGAGGTGAGGTTGATTCCTAAACATCAAATATAACTTATGGATCATTTTCCTAAAGTATCAAAATATTAAAAAAGAATTTTATTTCTTTTGAGTATGAAACTTGTGTTTTTTAATTAAATTAATGTCAACATTAAATAAAAAATATATACTTAGAATCATATCGGTCACACAATGTTTCAGATTGAGGTTTCGTTGATTTTTACACATCATAAATGACTTATGGATCGTTTTCCTAAAGTATCAGAACAATATAAATGTTTATTCTCAATTTTGAGATTTCGATTTGTGTTTTGAACTAAAATGTTAATTATAAACTGAAAACATATAGTTAAAGTCATGTTGAGCACATTGTGTAACGAATTTAGGTGGAACTAATTGAGTATATGATTTTTGTTTTTCTTTAAATTGTTTTTAACAATATAAAAAATAAAGAACATGTTCTCTCTTTTTTGGATTGCTGCATATAGTTGAAAGAAAGATATGACTTCACAAAAGATCTATGAAAAAAACTAAATAATTATAAGATAAAAATAAAAAGTAAATTTACCTAAAAATAGTAGATAAAATGGTGAAATAGTTAACTAAATACTTATTATTAATTCATATTTATGTGATACATGTATAAATCTTGACCCATTACCATATTTCAATTACCTCGATTAGATCCTCTAATTCTAATATCTCATGAGCATGAGCATCTTAGAACAAACCACCATAAATCGAGAAAAATAATCCACCTATATAAGAAAAAAATTCTTATGTTAGTAATACTATAAAACAATTAAACATAAATATGTAATAATTCCTTAAAATTTCAATTTTAAACTGAAATCACAAAATTTGAGACATACTGGGTATACAATGTACCATATTGATGTATGGTTTATTCCTACATGTCACAAAAGACTAAGGGATCATTGTCCTAAAGTATCAAAAAAAATATGAATGTGTTATCTTAGTTTTGAGTAAGTCATTTTTATTTTTTAATAAAATATCAATTTTAAACTCAAACCACACAATTTGAGTAATAACAGTCACACCATGCATTGGATTAAAATGAGATCAATTCCAACAGATTAAAAATAAATTATATATCATTTTCCTAATGTTTTAAAACAATCTGAGATCATTTTATTAGTGTTCTATATTTTGACATCCATTTTAAACTAAAATGAAACATTTATATTGAAAAAATGAACATTGAGTCCTATCAACCACATCGTGTCTTGGATTAATGTATGGTCAACTCTTATATGTGACAAAAGAATAATTGATAATTTTCCTAACGTTTGAAAAAAATATAATCTCATTTTCCCAATTTTGACTAATTTATGTATGTTTTAAACTAAAATTACATTTTTGTATTGAAAATATGTACTTAGGGCCATACCAACAACATTGGGTGTCAGATTTACATATGGTCAATTCTTACTTGTAAAAAATGAATTGTGGATATTTTTTCTAAAGTTTGAAAACCATCAAATCTTCTTTTCATTTTTTGACTATTTATGTATGTTTTAAACTAAAATGGCACTTTTGTATTTAAAACACATACTTCAAGTCATACAAACCACATCATGTGTTGAATTGATGTTTAGTCAATTCCTACATGTCAAAAATGACTTATGGATCATTTCCCTAATGTTTGAAAATAATATGATCTTGTTTGTTCAGTTTTGGCATGTGGCATGTCTTTTGACCTAGTGTGTGAATTTAGAAAAATAATTATCATATAAAATTGATAATGAAATTAAAAGAAAAAATTATATAAATTTATGATAAAATTAAATAAATAAGTAGTTAGGATTCACCTCATTATGATTCTTGTATACATTATGAACACATTTATTCTTAGCATCGACTTCTAAAAAAATTGATCTCCTCCATTATACTTCTCCTTGAAAAAATTATCAAAAATAATATATAATCATTTGGATACTAATTCTTCACACCCCAAATATATTTATAATTTTATAGACCACACAATATCATAAACATAGCTGGTAATAACATAAATTTGATATTAGAAAACATTCTGACACAATGTATGAAACCCACTCATCTATAAATAAATTTAATTCTTCTTTTGAGTATGAAAATTGTTAGAAATCATGGTAGTGCTAAGAAAATATTGATAAATTATTAATAAATATTTTAAATTAAATTATAATTAGTTTTAAAAATTTATTGTTCAAGGATGTTGGCCTTTTCATGGTTTGTGATCTCTCTCATAAATTTGAAAGCACAACATCCATAATCATTTATATTGTTTTGATTTAGATATTTTAAAAACATTGACCAGAATAAGTAAAATAAAATTGAAATATTTTTTTATAGTTAAATATTTCTATATATACTATAATTTTTTTTAATTTTAAGTAATGCATGTGATTTTTATATTAATTAACTAACTTGATTCTCAGATTTAGCATATATTTAAATATTTCCATATGATAATAAAATTCTTGTTAAAACACCGACTAAAATAAATAATTTTAAGTTTATATATAAAATGTTAATTTCATTGTATTACAAATTCACAATATAGATAATCTGTGGTCATTTTTTTGGATCTTTATGCATTGGATCCAAAAAATATGTAGGGTATCTAGATTGAGTGTGATCAACATTCAGTAATTCTTAGGAAAACCAAAACAAATATGTAATGAAAAAAAAATATTTTATGTGATTAGATTGTAGAGTTTTACACATGTATTATAGGCTTCAAAAGTATTATGGTTTCTATTATTTTTTATCAAATGCATCATTTAGCTCTTCTTTTTTCTTATCTATATATTCATTATAAAAAAAATTTCTTGCATAGAAATTATACAGGGATTAATGAACCCAAATTGTGCTTCACACAGTTTTCCCATTATATAGTAGTAATATGAACTCTTATATAAATTATGAATATTTATTAAATTTAATGAACATATTATATCATTTTTTGGATAGATTAATTATTAAAATATACCTTATCTATGTATTCACAACTGAGACTCTTAGCCATTGAAACTGTAAGAACCCGGATCTTCTTTTCAGGTATGTTTTTCCTTTTCTGGTCATTTTTTAGGAAAAAGGAAATTATGGACATTTTCTAAGTACACATCATGTACTTTATGAGTACATGTCGTGTACTTCCTTTTCACATGAGGCCGTGTGCTGGCCATGTAGTAGCCACACACATAGCTCTGTAGGATGACCTAGAGGCCGCTTAAATCGAAGTATGGAAAAGGAAAGTACACGTCGTATACTTTCTTTTTTCATTAAACACACCAAGGTCACGTCTAATCTGCAGAAACACACCCTTCTTTGTTCGTCTCGTTCAGGAGCATCGTACGACCATGGACCTTCGACAAACCTCCGATCAAGCGTCCATCCTCCGAATGAGGCAGCTATCAGATTCGGAAGGCCTAGTCCTAAGGGAAAGTGTGTCAGGAGAGGACCCTATTCCAGTATGGACCATAGGCAAGGATGAAATCTTGAATTTTCAAGAGCACGTATGGGTGCCAGTAGATATACACGAGAAGCTGATGCGGGACTTTCACTCCTCAGTTTGGGCAGTTCATCCTAGCATCACCAAGATGTATTGTGATCTACACTTTCAATATTGGTGTCCAGGTATGAAGAATGACGTTGTTGGTTTCTTCATGAGGTGTTCCACTTGTCATCAGCTGAAGGCGAAGCATTAGCAACCAGCAGGGCTTTTACAGTAGTTACCCATTCCCGAGTGGATGTGGAATGATGTTAATATGGACTTCGTGATAGGTTTTCCGAGGTCGCCTCATGGGAATGACGCAGTTTGGGTTATCATTGACAGACTCACAAAGTTCACTCACTTCCTGCTGATCAAGGAGACCTTCAGTGTTAATGAGTTGGGACAGTTGTACATCTGAGAGATTGTACGTCTACATGGAGTTCCACACTCTATTGTTTCAGACAGGGATGCATGTTTTACTTCTCATGTCTGGTAGGGGCTTTAGAAGGCTTTGGGTAAAGAGGTACTTTTAAATATAGCTTACCATCCCCAGACTGATGGCCAGTCTGATCATATGATTCAGGTACTTGAGTACATGCTCCGGGCATGCATTCTGGATTTTGGGAGTTCTTGGGAGAAGCATATACCACTTGTGGAGTTTTCCTACAAAAATAGTTTTCAAGAAACTATTCAGATGGAACCTTATGAGGCTTTGTACAGTAGGCCATGCCGATCACCCTTATGTTGGATGGAGGCAGGAGAGATATCTTTATTGGGACTCGTCTTGTCTAGGAGACCACAGAGTAGATAAGGATGATTCAGAAGAGGATAGATACTGCACAGTCTTGACAGAAGTCTTATGATGATCAACAGAGACGACCTCTAAAGTTCAAGGTCGGGGATCAAGTTTTCATGCGTGTCACACAGAGGTTGGGACACAAGAGGATTAGGAGACAGGGTAAGCTTTCTCCGAGGTATTTCATGTTGTTTGAGGTGTTGTAGAGAGTTGGGACAATTTCCTATCAGTTGCAATTACTTCATAGGTACCAATATATGCATGACATCTTCCACATTTCTCAGCTTCGACGTTACTTCTTAGACCTGTCTCACATCTTCCAACCCGAGGAGGTTGATTTGGAAGTGGATTCATCCTTTGAGGAGCATCCTATTTGGATCGTCGATCATAGTGCGAAGGTTTGCCATGGTCGGTTTGTTCATCTGGTATGGGGGGTATGGAAGTAGGGGCGAGTACAGGACGATACTTGGGAGAGGGAGGTATATGTGCAATCATAGTGGTCGGAGCTGTTCGGGGTTTCTTCTTCTACGTCGTGCTAGTGAAATTAGGGGAAGAATTTCTTTAAGGGGGAAAGTTTGTAAGAACCCAGATCTTCTTTTCAGATATGTTTTTTCTTTTCTTGTCATTTTTTGAGGAAAAAGGAAATTATGTAAATTTTTTAAGTACACGCCATGTACTTTATGAGTACACACTATGTACTTCCTTGCCGTAGGAGGCCGTGTGCTAGCCGTGTAGTACCCACACACACAGCCGTGTGGGATGACCGGGAGTCCACTTAAAGCAGGGTATGGAAAAGTTGAGTACATGCCATTTACTTAAAAATTACATGTCTTGTATTTTCTTTTTTTTTCATTAAATGCATTGGGGTCGCAACTAATCAACAGAAACACACCATTCTTCTTTCATCTCATCCAGAAGAATCAGACGAATGCGGATCTTTTACGAACCTCCAAGAATGTGTCGGTCCTCTAAATAGAACATTGTCAATTGTGTTGGAATCACATCGGTGAGGTCTATCTTCTCCTAGAGCACCATATTCTTAATTCCCCTCTCTCGTGAGATATCGTGGGTTGAACATTTTAGACATTTTTTTAGATCTTTGATATTCTGAGGAGATTCAAGATTCGAGGTTCATGTATATCGATCTCCCAATGCTGAGGTAGGTGGTTTGTGCCTTTTCGTTCAAATTATTTGAGTATTATGTGGAAATTTTACCAGTACCCTTGAATGGGGTATTGCATGTTTACTATTTTACCCCTGTTGTTTGTCTTCCATGCTTGTATTCCTGTGTAGAGGTTAATTGGATATTATTAGGGTGTTTTTCCATGCTTGGATGTATTTTTCCCACACATGTTCTGTTTATGACCGTTTGGTCCTCTGTAGCCTTAGACTGCCTAGATTATTTTCCATGCCTGTTGCTGTAGCATGGAGAGTTTGTATTCTGACATGCTTGATATGTTGTAGACTATTTAGCCAAGTAGTTCTATAGGTTTACATGACTATACTGCATTTCTATGCTCGTTGACTTACACAAGACCGTGAGAACCTGGTGTAGTAGGCTATAAGGGTAATTGACCGAGTGAGCTTCCTCAGAGAGTCTTTCAGCACTTTAGACTATAAGGGGAATTGATCATGCGAGCTTCCTTAGAGAGTATTTACTTTAATATGAATTACCTTGAATTATTTAAACTATAAGATGAATTTATAGTTAGTGCATCCTCATAGAGTCTATAAACGACCCTGCCTATAAGGGGAATTGATCGACCAAGCTTCTTTAGAGAGTCTTTGACCTTGGGGCTATAAGGGGAATTGAATGTGAGTGCTTCCTCAGAGAGTTACTGACTACCTTAGACTATAAGGGGAATTGATTTGAGTGCTTCCTCAGAGAGTCTCACATACTGAACCACAGGGGTTAGGCAAGTGTACTTCCCAAAGGGTGGCTTGTGCTTGTTAGGTAGGACCATAGGGGATGGATGAGAGTACTTCCCAAATGGTTACCTATTTGTGCTTAGCCGTTTGATTAGTTGTTGCTTGATGTTGAAACTGTGGATTGTTTACTGCTGAGTACTTTCCTGCTTACTTATTTTTGTACTTTACCTGCCATATATTCACTGACTATTAGGCACAGATCTTCAGGTGGTTGCCTACTGGGATTTAGTCTCACACCCTATTTGGGTCATGCTTTTGGGCCCAAACTGATCATATTTCTATAGGTATAGATAAGGGAAATCACCCTTCTATTTAGGTACGTGACTTCTTGTGGAGATGGAGAGCATGGGACCAAGCTTAGGATTGCAATGCTGAGGAGATATTTATCTTTTTCTTTTTTACTTTGGTTTAGAACTATCTGTATTTCCAGCATTGTGACTTGTTTGGATGCTTTCCTAGATATATGTATCACGCATCATTATATATGTGTGTGTGTGTGCTCTAGTTGTTTATTATTCCAGTCTTTTACTATTTACTATTGTTGAGTATTTATTGCTTCTGCTTTTGTATGTATTTATTTACATTCGCTTTGTACTCTTACAATGAGGGAATAGTTTCCCCACTATCACACCCAAGTCCCTCGTTGTCAGTGAGCAGCCTCAGGAGTTTGGGGAAATGTTCTTTAGACCATGTGACCAACCGGGTACGGGGCGCCTCTAGGTGGCTTCCGGAACTGGGACATTACCAAAACTTAATAATCAATACCAGCTACATCTATAATGAAATTTCTAACTATTTCTTCTTCATATGGAATTTAAGACAAATCTTTATCTTTAAATGTGGTTTCTGTATTAATTTTTAATTATAATTAATGTTTTATTGTAACTAGTGGGTAAAAGTTAATCTCAGAATTTCCTTTTGATTTCTTGGTTGATTTACTACATTGTCTTCATCCGATATTTTTTACCCATTTCATTATCTATCTGTAATACCATTCCTAACTTCTAACATTTTTTCATCAACTATTTAGATCTTTCATATGAAAAAAAATTGTAAATACATACCACATGATTATATATAAGATTAGATGGCCATGATATGAAAGTTCCAATAGTATCATTGACCATTGTGATATCTGAATAATCAAGTGGAATAGGAAACATAGTGTTTGGATGTTAAGCTACCTCAATACCCACTCTCATGTGATTTCTTAGGAGTTCTTTATTGTGTAGTTTTTATCCTAGGATATTATACACCATACCCCTTGCAATAATTCAGTACTTGGGTGTTGAAATATAGAAATCACATACAATTTTACCTTGCATAATTTT
The DNA here is from genome assembly GCA_963277665.1 of Viscum album. Taxonomy (NCBI): domain Eukaryota; kingdom Viridiplantae; phylum Streptophyta; class Magnoliopsida; order Santalales; family Viscaceae; genus Viscum; species Viscum album. Next base: position 1,309,335,035 of record OY728126.1, on the reverse strand, counting down.
AGTAATATAAGGTTATCGAAAGTTATTTTATTTACATTTAGAAGAAATAATAATGAAAGAATTGATTTTCTTCAGTAACATATGTGGTTGATGGGAATGGAAAGATTCAAAGATAGTAGGGTCATTTGGTTGTTCATGTGTGGATATTTATTCCACTACTAGTCCACTTTGAACCTTTCTCATATATTGGTATACCAACCAATTTGTACCAGAAATCCTTTCATCATATTATATGTATCCTATTTTCGTTTTCTCTTCTCAAAATATATTTTATGAGACACTCCAAAACCTACTCCTCTAAATGAGCCATATTTTTCTATTCACCTCAAATATAATGAAAGTAGTTTTTCTTTTGATACGGCCATTGTTGATTATTGTGTCTAACCCATATAAAAACCTAAGAACATAAATAGATATTTTTATATAATATAGTTATAAATAATAATGAATTACTATTATGTCATACTTACACATGTTTGCCACAATATTTTTTTGATCAACTAGTTTACCCTCCTTATTTACAGGAGCCTCCTTCCATAGCACATGATGTGAGATGGAAGTAGATTTGGATTTTGATTCATCAATATGCATATAACTAAAAGAAAACAAGTTTCTTCATATCATATAAAAAATTTACTATTTATTTTAAATAAATACCAATTTATTCTCTAGTGAAGTGTAACCCATTATTTCTTTGTGATAGGGATACATTGGTTTTGATGCATGTAATTTATTCTCAAAACTTCTTTTTTATTTCATAAATTAAAAAAATTTAATCATATTAGATAAAATAAATAATGTCAAATAACATATTATCGAATGAAATGCACCTGAAATTTTTTCTCATCACAGTGACTAATGAAATTATTCCATGAATCCTATTTTATAATGTGTTCTTAACTAATTGGTGGGTGGGAGTTTACTTTCCCCTTAGCATCTCTAATATATAACTTGGTAAGAAGAGTCTGGAATCCTATAGAGGATTTACTAATGGCATTTAAGACATATTTACTATGTAAAAAATATAAAATAAAAGAAATCTTCAAGGATTAATGAAAACTAAATTAACATTTAATTATATAATTTTTTGGTAAAAAGGATAATGGTTATCGTAACATTACTTTTATATCTTCTTAAAGGGTTTCCTTTGATATAGGTTATACATGGAACCAAAAATCTATATCAATCAGTATATTCATCCTTTTTGTGACCCCAACATAACTAATGAACATTGACTTGTTGTGATTAATAGTTGGACATTTTGATTCCATCCAAACATAAATTTTATACCCTTACATATTTCCTTGATAATTTTATTCAACATTATGATGTTTCATCATTCATGTTTTCTTCATCAACATGTTGTTGATCCCCTAATAGTTATGTTGTTTCAATATCAACAATCGATTATTCACTAATATTGGTAGCATCATCATGTGAAAAACACATTATAGTCATGATTAGTCAAAGAATTAATTTAGATTATTTTAAGATAGTAGATAATTGATAATATTATGAGGAAAATAATTGTATATTAAAAAACAATTTAACCTTCTCATTGAACCCTCTTTATTTTTTTAAAATGTTGAAGGTATTTGGATCCTCTATCAAGAATGAAAATCCCCAATTTTTTATCCCCTTTAACATATAATACATTGTCTGCATTAGGACTCCCATGAACTAATTGTGATCTCTCGATGAAAGATGCATCCTTGATTGAATTTTCATTTGACCCTACAGTTGTTTTAGTCACCATCAGGACAATAGACCAATTATTGTTTTGTGGATATAAGACATAAAATACATGAATTTCTTGTGATTCCATTAGAAATGGATCATCAATTTCCCCTTCCATGCAAAAATTAACCTTCACAAATACCATTTAATCAACTTTCACAACACACATGTTTTTAATCCATTTGTAACCAAAAATAGAAACTTGAAATATTGTTTCAACCATCTCATTTATCTATTTGATATTCAAAAAATATGACTTATTAACATAAATTGGACTTATATCTTTGGAACCAGGTGTGTGAATTGCTTCCACCATAAGAGTAACTCTACTATTTTTCATCATAATATATTCATCGTGTTCTTTTGTATAAAACATATAAAAATCGACTTTAAAACCAATGTAGGATATAACATTTACATTTGATCCCATGGATATCCATTGAAGTCATTCTAAAATTCAATAAAGATTTTTATATAACTTTTTATAAATATGATCTCAAAACCATCTTATAAATTGTTGATTTTTCATATTTTATATCCATATTTCAACCATTGATGGATTCAAATAAGTAAGAATTGCTTTATGGGATTCAATTTATGGATCAACATCATTAATATTATGTAAAATGTAAAGGTGATCTGGATCCCACTCTATGACGGAAATTATAACAACATATATTATGGAAATACCTTCACCCATAAGGCATATGTTGTGATGAGACTTTGGGAGACTAGTGTTATCAATATCTGATAGGTAATTAGTATATAATTCACAAATTTTTCAATAATATATTATTTTTCAATACAACCTTATAGTTGACTTCAATTCTTGACATACCCTTTAAAAATATTCATATACAATTCAATAGTGTACTTCTATATATAATGGACAAGACCACATAGTTGAACCTCTCTAATCGAGGGAACCATCAGGTTGAACATTATTTCAAATAATGATGGTGGGAAGAACATATCTAATTCATATAATATGACTACAGCCTCATTATTCATTATTATAAAGTTCATCAAATCTATAATTTTACAAAATATGGCTTTGAAAAAGAAGCAGATTATGGTTAATGTATGTCATACATTTTTAGACAGAATGTAATGTAAAGAAATGGGTATCAAATATTTCATCAAAACATGATAGTTGTGTTTTTTTAGTCCCTATAACTTCAAATGATTCATTTACATGACATTCTTGATATTTTATGAATACCACTATGGAACTTTTACACCATTATGGAAAATAAAAATTTTTAGTTTTTTCTATTTGGATAAATTATAAAATGATGAAGGAAGAATATTGCACCTTTCACCCTTCATTGGTTACAAATATTCCCTTATACCCCTATCAATCATGTGCAACTTAGCTTTAATACCATATTTTGATTTTTGGTAACATTTAGTAATGTGACAATAACACTATAAAATATATATTTTTCTACATGCATGATAATAAGCAAATTTTTGATGTACAAAAAATTTAAATATTTTAATTAAAAGAAAATTAATCTCTTTTTGAAACCTAATTTCATAAGTTATTTCAAAAATGGTTTAATTAAAATAGTGTCAATATCATTTACTTTATTGAACAATTGATCATCCATTAGTAGAGACATAGTTGTGTATTTTTCAGTATTTCCCATTAAATGTTTTTTCTAGGATTTTTATTTATGTCATTGAGGTAAAACTTTATGGTGTTCTGAAAGAACAATCTTTGAGTAATGTTTCAAATTAACAGAGTGTGTGCATTCTTCATAAATGGTACACCCCAATATTCCTTTAATGTGATAGCCTAACAAATTTATATAAGTATGAATGTCATTTATCATCCCATATAATATGGGCCTCAATGTGAATTCTCAAATTCTATGAGAATCATACAATATAACACCTATATCTAACATTAATATCATATCTTTGATCAATGGGTACAAATAGAAATCCATATGATTACTGGGTTGCTTTTTTCTAGATATAACTAGATACAACATAACTTATTTTCACGTCATGCATAACCACAGAGGAAAGTAATAATTTACTAAAATAATGGTCCATTTACTATGAGTACTACTATGTACAAAAAGGGATTTACTCCATCTGTAGATAATGCAAGATGAAATTTTCTCAGCTCATTTCCAAATTCATGATACTCATAATCAATTTTATTCTATTGAGTAGAATCAGATGGATGATTTAGGTTATCGTATTTAATTCTTATAACTACAAGAAATATCAATAGTCTTGTAGTTTCCTAGAATCCATATATCATTCTAAATTGGGGAATGATAGGAAAGTACCATAAATCTATTTATGGACTTGATTCACCTTTCTTGTATCAATGTATGCCTTATTTAGGGCATTTTATAAGTGATTCATGGTCTTTGATAAACAATATGAAATAATTTGTAAAAGCATCTACTTTTTATAGATCATAACCATTGAAAAATACATTAATTTATCATCATATGTTAGATAATAAATTTCATTTTCTTCTCATACCATATCATTCAGGATACCAAGTAGTTCTGTAAAGTTGGTGTCGCTCCATCTGCTCCCAACTTTCAAAATATATAACTTCAATATATCAAGAAATTATTTTTATTTAGTAAAACCAGTATGTAATGGTTTCTTATCACATATATTTAAATTCTCAAATAAATTTGGATAATCATGAAGTTCATCTTCAATTTTCATTATCATTTCTTCTATACGATCTTTATCATCATTTACACTGGTATTCATATCAAATGATCCATAAACCGTAGTATCATCCCAATTTGTGTGAACATTCATTATTTCTACATATTTAGTCCAAAAATTAAATATATTATCTATTATAAAACAAATAAAATGTTATCCCAAATCTTTAGAACTAATTTTTATTCAATAAAAACAATGTAAACACAGAAAAGGGATTTGAGAATTGTCATATTCATTCTCTTTTTCTAACTTGATAAACTCTTTAATTCCATCATCAAACTATTTTTTCATATGATTATAATGCATCCATTTTTTATTCATATCCATCTTATTTTAAAAAAAATACAAGTGACATAAACGAAATGATCACTAGCACCATATATGTGATTACTACTCCTCAGAGTAATTCAAGAGAAATGGGTGCATGTCTAGAATAGATTGGGGTGAGTCTCCAGAAAAAAAATTAATAATAACTACTTAGGAGGTGAAGTTTGTTATGATAGAAATTTAATCCTTAAATATAAATGTTCCCAGGATGGGAGTTGGTGAAGCATCGAAGAATATTTCTTAGTTTCTTTCTTAAAGATGAAAAGTTTCTCAAGCACACAATGATTTGACAGATGAGAAAATGTAAGGGTTTTTTGTGAAAAATTTGAATTCTTTGATTCATGTTTCATTTTTTGGACCATTTTTAGTGTCTTTTGATTCACTATCACATGAATTTATTATAAAATATTTTCATTTAATTACTTATACTTAAAATGTAAAATTATTTTCTTTATGTTAGTGTATTTTTATTCATTTTTTATGAAATTATTAATGGTTCTATATATCAATTTTCATTATTTGAGAAATATTTCATGTTATACACCTATTTTATTTTATATTAATAGTAGACTACCTAGTTCAGATATTAAATCTCAATTCATCCTTTAATCATTGTATTTAATGTTATATTTCATGTTATTTATTGCAAGGGGTTTTTTATTTTAAACTAACTAAAGCCATAATGGTTTTACAAATAAACTAGAGAATCATGTTAAGGGTAATAAATTTTCAAATTTATGCCATTTAGATAAGAGAAACTATATTTTAATTCTATTGACATACCAAGATGAATTCACTTTACACTAATTCATGGAAATTATAGTAACTGTTAGTCAGTAGAACAAAGAGAAAATCAACATGGGATTGATGAGAAAGAGCACCCAACATCAATAGAGAATGATGATGGAATTGAAATTCTCCTAGATTACATTGAGATCATTTAATCCAATATATCTTGAAATGAAGATATAGTGTGTGAGTTCATCCAAACAACTGAATTATGCATATAAAAAATATAAATCATCTTCCCAAGAATGAATGAAAGGATAAATGGATGAATTACAAAAAAAAATAGGTTTGGGGAAAGATATTAATGAATAAGAAGTTAATGATCTTATGAATATGAGTTATAATCATAAACATTCTTTTGAACATAATGTTCAATAAGGATTATATCTTAAGAATAATGAAAAAATATAAATAAATATGTGAAACTTTTCAGTTGAGTTTTAATGCACTGGGTCACTTTTCCCCAACACTAAAAGAGAATTCATAGAGACTCAAAAGGTTTATATTACACTTGATAGAGACTCAAGAGGTTTACCTACAACTAGAATATACTATCTTTTTGATATGTAAATGTTGGTTTTGATGTTGGCATTTCATATAATCTGTTTTCACAATGGCCATATAATCAAAACACACCACAAATAAAAGGTACACCACAAACAAAATCAAAAACCAATGGAATATCAGAAACCTCAACCAAAATATAGCCCATCCATATCAATAAATAATAAAAACCCACATTATTTAAAAAACATTTTATAGGTCTCTTTATGAAATCACTCGCTCTTTTTTTAAACAAACCCATTTTTTAAAAAAATTGTTTTCCAAATTCTATATTGAACCCAATAACTATACAAAACACATTTCCAGTGACCAAAACTTTTAAATTACCACATATTAATTAAAAATTCCAAATCTAATCTCAAAACCACTTTCAAAATTTAAAATCATATTTTTTTAATTTTTAAACCCCAATTTAAAATGTATTTTTTTTAATTTCACATGAAAATTGACCAATTATTTTCAAAAAAACATAATAGTATATGAACCCCCTTTTATATAAAAATATTTATCAACAATTGAGAAATTTTAAATTCATATTAAAAAAACATCAATGATAAATTAAAATTTTAATGTTTTTTAAATTGAAATATGTACACCTTAAAATGTTTAAAATTTTATAAGTTCACTTTGAAAGCACTTCACGAGTTTCAAAACACTGAATCCATTTTAGTTCATTTTAAGGGAAACCCTTGTATTTAAATTTAAAAACTAAATTTAACATTTAAAACCATGATTCCTTTTTAAAAAAAATAAAATAAAATAGCCATGATAATAAAAATTAGAGGTAGTCCACCACCCATTCTAATGAAAAGAATGATTATTAAAGATTTACTAAACACTTTATAAAGAATGAATGAATAAAACATTATTCAGAAGAATGAAGTAAATTAAAATTTTAAATACTAGCACCCTTATAAAGGATTCCATAGGTATGTTATAGAAAGTCTGTAGGATCCTTACACTCTTAGTGATCATGGCTACTAGGTGGAAAAATTACCATATGGCTATGGACATAGGGGTAAGATCCCACAGCTACAAGTGTCTCCTTGCCTCACTAATATTTTGTCAGTGTTGTCAATATAGATTCCATTGTAAGGTAGATCTAAAAATTAATAACATTATTATCTTGGACTACATGCCAAAATAATTAGGTTACCATGATATTCTTTCAAAATTAAATCAAGGGACTACTCATTTATCAAAAAACAATTTCATCAAATATCCCAAAAGAATCCACAAATCCAAGTTTTCACATGCCATAAACTTTATTCAAGAATCATCATTAAATTTTTTTTAAAAATATTCATTACATTGAGAACTATTTTCCAAAAGATCAGGATTCATGCATTTTAAAACAATTCAAAATATCATTGGATAAAAAGAAATCATGCAAGATTCTCTTATCAAGCCACTTTAAGACTCAATTGCCCGAAGGACTTATTTTATTGATTTTTGATAACCCCCTTTCATGGGATGATGGAGAAAACTTACAAGGAACATAGGATTAGAGATTACATTACCTGTAGGTCTTAGTAAAAATACATACTATACTTGGAACTGCTCCTCCCCAACTTCTTCATCATGATATCAGCTCTCCACCTTCACATGGGTTGTTCGGCTAGGCTTCTCGTGAATGCACAGGCTAGTCCCGATGGAAATGTTATACCCTCTCTCTCTGAAAAATACTCTTAGCTTATACTCTGGTGAATGTGCCTGCTCTGAGTCCTCATCTAGATTCTTCTCCTTGTAATATCTTTCTGGTCATTTAAGCACAATTTCAGGTGGCCCGAAGGCCTTGAGGTGTCCCAAAGACCAAAAGGTTTACTAAAGTCCTTGAGGTGGCCCGAAGTCCTTGAGTTGGCTCGAAGACCTTGAGGTGGATTGAAGGCATTGAGGTGGACAGAAATCCTTACTGTTATGAAGGACTTGGGTGGCTCAAAGGCCTTAAAGGACTCGAGGCCCAAACCGGTTTCTAGAAAGCCCAAACGGATGAAAAGTTTTGGCTGATACGTTACCGAACAATGCCTCAAACAGTACTACTATATTAACTTGGAAATATGTATCTACCCAATTTTGAACTCAGGTCTCTTGGATGCACTTTCTGAGTCCTCACCACTTGGGATGAGCCTCTTTTTCTACCAAGACACTTTAAGAATTACCCACAATTCCTCATAGAAAACATCAAATTTTAAGAATAATACTTAAAAGTTCAAAAGAGTCCTTGTAGTTACATATCATAAATACAATAAAGGCTTAATACTCTTTTCATCAATTCATTCCTTGACCAAAATAGGTTATAAATCTTTATTAACCACACATTTTATATAAAACCCATCCTGAAACAATTTCAGAATGCTTGGAATTTCAAGAATCAGTTGAAATTCCAAGAAAAATATTTTGGAAAAAAATTTCAATCCCAATACATCATTTTAAATTGAAAATAACATTTTAAAGGTCTAATAAATAAATTTTAAAGGTGATTAAATTTAAACCATATTCGAAGCATTATTTAAATATATTAAAACCCATTATTATCTATGAAAACCAAGTCAAAATCCAATTCCATCCCTATAAACTCAATTTAGTATAACTAATACTATTATTGAATAATTAAAAAACCAATATAAGCATCAATGTCACAAACCAGTTTGGTATTCCATCCAACTAGTTCCTCTATAAGGACCAAGAAGCCTTGCTTAACCTAACAGTTTGGAGACTAGTGCCAGATATCAAATATATCACAATGGGAATGATTTCACCTAATAATGTCTAGGATAATACAAAAAAAATAGTTCATGCAGCAAAAACCACTAATAACTAAACATATAAATATTCACTACCAAATCCAGATACAATAGCATAAGGAAAAATATATATTAAAGATAAATAAGACCAAATTAGAACTTGACACAATCTCCACATGACCTCTTGGTCGCCACCATCCACAAGACCAACCTGCTCTAAAGGAAACCCATACCAGAAACCTAAACCTATAAATATGCTCTCGTCTACCGACACTAAGTGGAATAAGTATTTTGTGTGCATAAATAGCTCAGTAGGTAAGCACCGCATATTCCATACATTTCCTTTCCTAAAATAATCCAAAAATTGTAGTTTTAAATACTAATAGAAAATAGGTTTTTATCATTTTAAAGAATCAAACACATGGTTCATTTTGAAAACAATTATGCATTTCGAACCCCATTTTAGAAGTCCAATACAATGAAAATATAAAAAACTATGTCATAAAAAACAACACTATAAGAATAAATGAAGTAACATGAAAAATAAAGGACAAACAAAATATAAAAAAAATTGGCAGAATGATACTGAACATGTAACAACCCAAAATTTCATTAATGAAAATTACTCTTGATCTAATTAAATGTATTATTATGTAAAATGTTAATATAACATATTCACTTATTTTGTTTTATGTTTCTATATTTCAAAATACCATTAATAATTGTGATTTTTGCTAATATAGTCATTGAACACTGACCACGTGATTAGTATAATTATAGGGCTTTAAGAAATCCAATTTACTTAGACAAAGGAAGCGATGGCCTCATCCAGTATACTTGACCCATACAAAGCCCATTTGTCAGAACTCGAAAAGGAGGTGGCGTCATTGGGAATCAATCTTTACTAATCCCAAGCTGAGCTTGAACACGTTAAGCTTGAGCAGAATTGACTATGAGAGAAGTGGAAGTTTATTGAGATTACCACTCGAGAAATGTTATCTGAGCCACCCAAAGAGTCTGTCTTCATCGTGCACCTTACCCTAAGGTTTTATGCAGGTGTTTTAGGGGTTTGTAACAATACCCTAGTACTATGAGTATGTAAATTTTTTTATATATAATATACATTCATTTTATTATTGTTACTTTGTAAATAGTTTTTAAAGCCCAAATAATATTTTTAGTTAATATTCAACTAAGAAATCTATTTTGTTGAATTAATGGATTTTTGAATTAAATAATATTTTAATAATATATTATTATTATTAAATTAATTTCTATTAAATATAAATTATTATATAATTTTATGAATTCAATTTTAATTTTTATTAAGGTTTGAAAGTTGTTTTTGTCAAAACCCATAAATTTTCAATAAATATCGATTTTTATTTTAAAAGTAAAAAATAAAATATTTAAAAAATTATTTAGATAAAATGAATATTATTTTTTGAATTAGGATGTCGAAATTATCAAACGGTGAATTTTTCATAATTTTCTGAGATAGTTGAATTTTTGGGTAAAAAAATTAAATACCGTTTAAATATATAATGTGTTTTATTGCATCATAATGACCCAATAGTGATGTAATAAAATTCTATAAACATTATGTTCGGACAATATATATTTTACCATTAAAATAATGTTATTTTGGGTTTTATTGATTTATTTTACAAAGCTTTAGTGGACCCCTCAAGCCTTATAAAACATTTTGTCTTTTTAAATTGTTTTTCTTGACAGTTTGACTCACCTCCACATAAGCAACCCTATTATTTTAAGAATTTTGGCCATTGTCCTTATATAATATTTTATTCCAATCCCCTTTTGAAAAAACCATGGTCAAAAATGAGGGTCTGGTTTGTGGTTTTGATTAGTTTAATGTAAGGTGTCCCAAACCTAAATAGTAAACAATTTTCTCTCCTTTACTATATAAACCCATGCAATCTCCCACTTATTATTCACTAAAAGACTTTAGAGTTATTCCAACATCTTCCCTCATATTTCATTAATCCTCCCAAGGCACCCAAATCTTTCAAGAAGCCTCTCTCAATCCTCTCCCAAGCCTTTGGGATCACATTTCCAAGTAAGGGAATCCTTCATTTCTCTTTTTATCCACGTTTCATAATATTATTATGTCATTTTATTTTCAATTATAAATGTTGGGATATAATTTTACACCTACCCCATACTTTCCTCTTCATTTTTTAATGATGATATTCTTCATTTCTCTCTCATTAATTCCTCCCATGTACACTCATTACAATGCCAAAATTCCGTAAGGAATTTCTCTCTCCTCATTTACATTCAAGCAATTATTTTATATTATGTATATAAATTACATTCCATAAGTTGTTATAATATGTACCATGATCCCCTTACTATCCATTTAATGTATAAATGATGAGAGACCCCTTTCAATCTCATCAACCAATTTTATGAATTTCTATTTGACATCTTTATGCTGCCAAAATTACACCAAAATTTCCATCCCAAAATCATTGTGTAGTGAATACCATACCCACACCTCTATCAAGGGTATTCAACTTTATGCACATGTACTTGTTGATTGAGGACTTACATTTATTTATTACACATCTCTTATTCATGTAATGAATTATGATGTTAATGAATCCATGTTGTATTATCTATGTGGAACAGATATGAATGAAATGAAATGATTACAAAGGGTGTGCCCTGATAGCACTCCAATTCATTGGGTAAAATATAGTATCATGATACGTCATGTGAAATGGGTGTTGAATCATGAAAATTCAAGTGAAACAAGGGTTTACTCTTGATTCATGTGCAATGAGGGTTTACTCATGCTCCATGTGCAATGATCCTTGGCTCATGGTAATTCCATGTTAAGTGTTGTTAACACATTTCCATGTTATGATTATCATGATTTATCATGCCTTTATTTTCATATTTATCTTATGCTCCATTGATATTCCTATTTTCTAACATGTATTGTATTACTCATGTTATTCCATGTTTATTCCTCTACTGGGATTTATAGCTCACACTTTTCTTATTCATGTCCTCTAGTTATCCTATGCAATTCTAAGTACGTGGGAATGTAGTGGTCATGTAAAGGAAGTTTTCAATAAGATGTTGTGATTTATTCTTTAAATTTTTAATTAATGTTCCTAATACCCAAATAAACTAGACCACTCTATCTTCTATGTTATATCCAGTGAAGTATTTATATAATAAGTCATGTTTAATTGTGAAATAAAAAGCAGGGTTTTCATAGTTGGTATCAGAGGATAGGTTTAGTTATTTTTGGGATTAGGATTAGAAATCCCTATAGAAGCCTTAGTGATAAGGCCAAGTATAATAAAAACATCCCTAAATTTTGGTGATTATTTAGTAAGTGGTTTATCAAGAAAATGCATCCCTGTCTAGATACGAGCAGGTAGAGGCGGCTCTAGCACAGATGTACTTAGGAGTGAAAACTACGACAAGGAGTTTCATCCTTGACCCGGGATATCCTGGTACATTATAATGGGCCTTGTTTCACTCTTGGTTATGACACCCCTTGGGTATATGCTTTAGTAAATAAATAAACTTAGTATAAACCATTATTAAGGGAATTTAAAAAAATGCCCCTAAGAATATATGATAGAAATTAGATCATGGATAACATAGATTAAAGCCTATGTAGGATCGAAATAATGATGTAGATTATCAATATACAAAAGAGGGGTGAATTGTATCCTTTAAAAGATCATTTGTAACCTTTAAAGTTTGTTATAAAACATTCATTTTCAACCTTAGGGAAAACTATGTTTAACAATGTTAAACAAGGTAAATTCACAAAACCTATTAGTTCTACAAACTTTCTAGATTCTGAAAATATGGTTCCAGAAAAGAAAACTTAAGAAAATTTTACAAGGAAGAAGATTATACCTTAAAGCATATATAATCTTACTAATAAGAGTATACAAGTACAAGAAAGTACAAGATAATTATACTTTCCATATTAATCAAAATTCAGTGGATAAAAAACTTGAAACAATATAAGTAAAGAGTATATAATCTTTTAACCTAAAGAGTAGGGTATCCAACAACCATAGATAAAGGTCCCTTGATTTATAATTTCAAGAAATTATGTATTACCCACACCAGGGTAAGACCTCGATAGGAATATCAAAATCTGTCATGTTATCCCTGCAATCCCTTAAACTTCAAGGTAGTCGACACCTCTGTATTCCTTATCAAGTAAGTCCTAAAACATCAAGGTAGTCAACACCTAGGTCTTCCTATCCCTAAAATCCCTTGACTATACACATAAACAATTGAAGTCGAAAGAAGTGAGCTAAACAAGATGTTCAGTACGCACAAGGAATGAGAGTCTCTCTCTCTAGAAATCACTTCAGCATCATGTAATCTCTAGAGTTATAGAATATTCAGTTGTATTTATCTCATTCAAATGAGCTCCTATTTATAGGCATTTTCCCAGTGGTCGGATCCCTCCTCCAATGGTCATATTTTTCCTTGAATCTTGGAGAGACCTGTACATGTGTCACTCAAACAATGGGTCGTTAGAAACAGAATTCACATCATCTTTTCATAACTATAACAGGGGTAAGTAAAATATGGTTTCTCAACCAATTTTATTATTCAAATTCCATGGAAAAAATATTCAGAATCTAAATTTCATGAATATTTGGATATTTTTTTTCAAGTAATTCGGAATCATAATTCTATAGACTTCAGAGTCTAAATTTAAGGAATTTGGAACCTAAATTCTGAGGAATTTGGTGTCTGGATTCTAAGGAATTCAGAACCTTAATTATAAGGAATTTGGATTCTAAATTCTAAGGAATTAGGAGTCTAAATTATAAATAATTCAGAGTCTGAATTATAAGGAATTTGGAGTGTGAATTCTAAGGAATTTGGAAGATGAATTCTAAGGAATTCGAAACTTGAATTTCATAGAATTCAGAATCTGAATTTTAAAGAATTCAGAATCCAAATTTCACAGAATTCAGAATCTGAATTCAAAGAATTCGGAGTATAAATCCTGAGAAATTTGGATTCTGGATTTCAGAAAATTCGGAGTCTGAATTTCAGATAATTCGGAGTCTAAATTTAAATGAATTTAGAATCTGAATTCATAGAATTCGAAGTCTAAATTCTGAGGAATTCAGAGTCTGAATTTCATAAAATTTAGAGTCTAAATTTCAAGTAATTTGGAATCTAAATTCAGATAATTCAGAGTCTGAATTCTGATGAATTCGGAGTCTGAATTTTAGAGAACTCGGAATCTAAATTCAGAACCTGAAAATATAATGCTTTATATCTAAGTATTTATAGGATTCTGAGGTTTTAGAAATGAAACCTAATCTTACACTTATAAATAAAAAGTGGTAGTTTTAGTGAAACTAAATCACGAACAATGAAAAGAAATATTGGGAGAAAATTTCCTTGGGAAGGAAATTTTATCTTAAGAAGATAAATCTTATGGGTAATGAAATTTTCCTTGAGATAGAGTGTTTTGTATTTTCAAAACACAAATAAATGTAAAATTCATAAGGAAACCTTATTGAATCAACAATCTCCTCATTTTTGGAAATCACAAACATCCTTACTAAAAATAATCTAAGGACTTAGAAATATTATGGACATGAAAATAAAAATAATTATCTCTTTTTACATATGCATCATAGTGAATAAGAGTAACTCCCTCATAGGCTTTGGAAACACTAAGGATCGTATTCTTGATTTCCTGAATGATATTTTTCATTTTCTTGCATTCAAAAAACATCATTTATAAGAACATTCCTCTATATGAACTCCCCCTTAATTAGGGAAATATCTTCTTTACTTTGTATACTTTTTATCATTCCTTTCACCCCCTTTGTGATTTTCAAAAAGAAATAGAGGGAATGTAAAAATCGGAACCTGAAACATTAGTACTAAACAACAAAATATATATGGAGAACAAAAAAATCATTAAGACTAAAAGTATTTGTACAATGAGAAAAATACATTGGTAATGCTTTTTATCTTCTTGAGCTCTTTGTGATCCTCTTCTACTGGCTTAAGCAACTGATCCTGGTCTTTACTTTTCTTCTCTAAAGCTTTAATTTTCTCTTCCTGGGCCTTAAGAATAACTTCCTAAGCTTTCAACAGTTCTTCTTGCCTAAAAATCATCTCTTCAATATCCATTCTAAGATCTCTTTCCCTCTTCCAATTCATTGCCATAGAGTTAAGCTTTCCATTCAGATCCTTAAATTCTTGCTTTCGAGTAGTTTTTTCTAGGGTTCACTTTTCATCAAAACTATTTTTAAGATCTTTGATCTTCCCATATTTGGTATCAAATGAATCCTTGACATTATCATAGAATTCATCAAAGATTATGATTTCTTCAATTGTCTTCTTTTACCAGCTTATCATCTTCTCGAACGATATTTTATGAGCCTCATAACCAATGAGGAAGGTTTTGAAATATGCCTCTAGTGAAACACATTTTTCCATCACCATGGAAACTGAATTTGACTTCTGATTTATCATATGATGAAGCATCTGGAATCCTGAATCTATACATGGGAAGAAAGGAATAGTACCAACCAGCTTTTGCAAAGACTTAACAACAAAATCATGTTTGAGGGAAGAAGATTCTGAATCCGAATGTATGGTTTGTGAGGATTATTTTTCTATGACTACTGCTTTCCTCTTTGATGAAGTACCAACATATTTATTCTTCACAGCAGATTTACTAGGTGTATCTACTACCACCTGATTTCCCTTGTTAGCTTTAGGAATGATGTCTTGTTCTTTGGGAGACTCACGCTCACTATCAGATATCTGAACAATCTTATATTTCTCAAATTCTTCATTCTCTGCATTAGCCACTATATCTTCCGGATGAATCAAATCATGATGACTACTTTTATCGTCTGTTGTCTTATTCAATTCTTCTTCACCTTTATCGTCTTTTCTTGGTGTAGCAATTTTTGAGGATTCATCTTGGGAAGTCCGGATTGATAATTTTACAGTGGGGCTTTCCTTCTCATGGTAGTCTTCAACTTACTTTATGATATCATTAGTTTCATTTCCTTCTTCTTCTTCCTCTTATTCTTCTTCTATTTCCTCTTCTACTTCTTGAGAAATTTATTCTTCTTGATGCGATTCCAGAATCACCACTTTCTTTCCCATAGTCTTTGGTAATGGTTTTATCAAAAATTATTCTGGTACCATAATTTTTTCAGAGGCACTTTCAGTAGACTTGAGAAGAGATTGAACGACTTCAGCTTCTGACAATTTCTTCTTTTTCTTCATTTATGTTTCTTCCTTTTCAAGATTCTTGACTGCCTTTTCCTTCAATTATTTTTCCTCGGTAGGGTCCAATCCAAACATAGGCTCTCATTCCTTCTAGGTTTTTCTATCCTCTCTCCACTTAGCCACTACTTCATCGGGATATTATTTTTTCTTGTTTGGCTTTGGTGGTGATGATTGAGTTTGCTTGGCCACAAGAGTTTTTGTTTTCTCTTTCGAATCCTTATCATTTCTCTTCCTTCCACCTCTCTTAGAGGTTTCAGCCACTTCTTACTTCTATAACAAAGCTTCTATTTATTCTTCATAAATATCATAGAATTGTCTTGATTCACTGTAAAATCCAATTTTTATTCTCATTAAGGTGTCATCACTCAACAACATCACTTTGTATTTTCACATCTTAGAACTGCATGGGATTTGGAATGATTGAAGGCAAAGAAAAATAATCTTTTAAAGAATAGCCGGATACATAATAATCTGAGACTTAAAATTTTCATTCTTGATATTCTGAATCATTACCAAGATATACTTAACCATGTTTATCTTTTTGAGATTCAGTAAGAAATCCAACATATAGATATCACTCTTCTTCAGTGTATCCTTATCCTCTTTCCTTGGAATTATAAATCCTTGAACCCATAATTCAAGAATCTGCAAATTCATTGAGAGATGAAAGATATTTGGATACTTCACTCCTTTCAAGCCAAGACATTGTATTTCCTTCTCCTTATAAAAAGATCCTGATTCATCAGGTAATTTGTGAGTATAGAACTCTGATTCCCCTTCGTAAGGAATACCAACTTGAAAGAAAATTTATTTTTCCCTCCTTCATTTAAAAAGCGAATTTTTTCATAAAACTCCACCATCAACTCCGGATACACCGGATCATGTGCCTTCGGTTCTGAAATGAAATGGCTCTCACATCCATTCAACTTAATATTATTGGAAATAATATTATCATATTTATTGAATAATATTGAATCAACTAACCTCTCTTGGTATATCTTCCACTCATAGATTTCCTTAACAGTCAAAATTTATTTTTGAGGAGAGGCTTTAGTAGACATCCAGAACAGAAGAAACTTTTGAAGATTCGGAACGACCTTAAAATACATAATCAGAGCTTCAACACTCAAGATCTTAAAAAACTGATGTGGGACAACCATAGGGGGGGATTTATATAAGAAATTGAAGTGACGGTTCAACTTCAATGGTTGATCCAATAGTTGAAAAACTTCTGATCAATTCTGATGGTTGAGATGATAACCAAAGAAGGATTTTGATAGGTTCCAATATTTTGAGGTTTTTAAGATAGACATTTATATTTAAAAAAATATGAATCTGTAAACATTTCTTAAACCAGATAAAAATACCAATAATTAAAAAGCTGATTATGAGAACTTAGGAAAAACATACCTTCCATATTGCTAGGAAAATTATATGTAATGAGGAAAATTCTTCTTGGCTGTGAAAAATTTTAACTACAAAAAAAACTTCATTACAAAGAAATTTGGTTGCAAAAAAAAATTGTTTACAGAAAAATACTTGATTATGAAAACATTTGACTACGGAAAAATTTCGACTAATAAAAAAATGTTACTTAGAAAAATTTTGGCTATGAAAAATTTTGATTACGAAAAATTTTGACTATGAAAAATTTAGATTACGAAAAATATTAACTATGAAAATTTTTGACTAACAAGAAAATGTAATCCCCCTTTGAAAAGGAGTTTCTTACTGTAAGGAGATAGGTTTCAAAAAGAAGTTAATATGGAAGATTACCTTACAGCTATCATTACTAACTTCTATTTAATATATTCAAATCTATCGGAGGGTAAAGATTTTGTGAAAATATCAGCAAGCTGATCTTGCGTTCTGATAAATTGAACAATGATATCTCCTTTTTGTGTGTGATCCCTAAGAAAATGATGCCTAATATCTATGTGTTTTGCATGAGAGTGATATGTAGGGTTTTCACTTAAGGCAAGGGCACTAGTATTATCACACAATATTTGTGTTTTGGTAAAACTCATACTATAGTCTGTGAGTGTGTGTTTCATCCATGACACTTGAGCATAACAACTTCCAGCTGATACATATTCAACTTTAGAAGTGAAAAGTGCTACTGAGTGTTTCTTTCTTCATGACCAAGAAACTAGTGAATCACATAATAAATGACAAGTTCTAAATATACATTTCTTATCCATTCTACATCCACTAAATTCAGCAACCAAAATACGTTTTAAAACAAAATCATTTTTAGAAGTATAAAAGAGTCCTAGATCCATGGTTCCCTTTAAGTAGCATAAAATCCTTTTCACTTCCTTTAAATGAGATTCCTGAGGATTGGATTGATATCTTGCACATAAGCATACTAAAAATATTAAGTCTGGATGACTAGCTATCAAGTAAAGTAGACTTCTCATCATACCTCTAAAAGATGTTTGATCTACTGGTTTCCCAGCTTCATCAAGATTAAGTGAATTTGAGGTACCAATGGGAGTACTTATACTCTTAGTGTTTTCATATCCATACTTTTTAAGAAGATATTTAATATACATATGTTGGGATATATAGATTCCTTCTAGTTTTTTATAAATTTGAAAACCAAGGAAAAATGTTAACTCACCCATCATACTCATTTCAAACTCAAATTTCATTAGAACCATAAAAAAATTAGTTAAATATTGCTGAGTTTAACCAAATATAATGTCATCAACATAAATATGAACAATCAAAATATTTTTCTTATCTTTCTTTATAAAAAGGGTTGGATCAACATTTCCCTTAACATAATTTTTTGGAAGAAAAAACCATGTAAGTCTATCATACCATGCTCTAGGTTCTTGTTGAAGTCCATATAAAGCTTTGGTAAGTTTGAAAACGTGTTCAGGATGTTCTGTACAACAAAACCAGAAGGTTTTACAACAAAACCATCCTCTTGAACATAACCATTAAGAAAATCACATTTAACATCCATTTAAAAAATTTCAGTTAAAGAATGTAGCAAAGTCAAGTAGAATACGAATAGATTCAAGTCTGGATACTGGATCATAGGTTTCTTCAAAGTCTAATCCTTCTTGTTGATTATAGCCTTTAGCAACCAATCTAGATTTATTTGTTACTATGATTCCATTTTCATCACACTTATTTCTGAATACCCATTTTACACCAATAAAAGAAGTTTCCTTAGGTCTTTCACCCGAGTTCCATACTTTTTTCCTTTCGAATTCATTTATCTCATCTTGTATAGATTCTATCAAATCATCATAAACTAAAGCTTCATCAGTTATTTTTTGTTCTAATTGGGAAGGAAATGCTAGATGTTCTACTTCATTTCTTAAGGAAATTATTGTCCTCACAGGTTGATTTACATCACCAATGATACTATTATAGGGATGATTTTTAAGAAACAACTTATTTGGGTTTTGTAAAACCTGCTCATCGACATATGGTAGGAAATATTCTGGGGTAAATGATTCAGAAACATTGTCTTAAACATTTTCCTTATTAGAAGAATCTTTTATCAAGGGTTGATAATCAGTTTTTGAAAACACATCATAAGATGAAGGTTGAGGTTGTCTAAAAACAAAAGTATTAGTTTCATCAAATTTAACATGTATTATTTCTTCAACAGTACAAGAATTTTTATTGACAAATCTATAAGCCATAGAAGTTGTTGAGTAGCCTAAGAAAATTTCTTCCTTGTATTTTGGTGTGAATTTGTGTAGATTATCTTTAGTATTCAGAATGAATACCTTGCAACCAAAAACCTTGAAGTAGTAAATCCAAGGTTTTCTACCTTTCCATGACTCATAAAAAATTTTATTAAGAAAAGATATAACCAGAACACTATTTATAGTATAACAAGTAGTACTTTCATATTCAGCACAAAAATGTTTGGCTACCAAATATTCACTCAACATGGTTCTTGTTATCTCTTGAATAATTCTATTTCTTCTTTCAACAACACCATTTTGTTGAGGAGTTCTTGGTGCTGAGAAGTTATGATAAATTCCTTTTCTAATACAAAAAGTTTCAAAATAAGAATTTTGAAATTCTCCTCCGTGATCACTATGAATAGTTATCAATGAAAGGTTTTTCTCATTTTTAACTTGGGCTCTTAAAATTTTAAAATAAAAAAAATCTTCAGATTTTTTTGCTAGAAAATAGACCCATGTAAATCTAGTGTAATCATCAACTAAGGCAAATACATAAAATTTTCCTCCAATGCTTCCAGTTTTTGTTGGAAAAAAAAAGATATATATGCACCAACTGTAATACATCAGTGATTGAGACTTCACTAACTGGTTTAAAACTTGATTTATGTTGATTTATATATTGAAAAGGATCACAAGATTTTGAATAATCAAATCTAAGCTCTGGTATATCCTTAACTAGTATTTTCTTATAGAGTTTCCATAGGTTCCTAAGGTTACATTGTCCTAACCTTCTATGCCATAACCAAGAATGATCTTCTGTTGCACTAATACAAGGTAGATATTGACTCCTAAGGTCTTCTAAGTTTAGTGTGTAAACATTCTCTAGACTACGGGAAGAAAGAATAAACTCTTCCTTGGAATTGTGTACTAAACACTTATCATTCCTAAAATTCACCAGGTAAGCTACATCACATAACTGACTTATGATAATAAATTTGTTCTTAATACCCATAAAAAACATTTCAAAATAAAAGTTTTTCCAAGAAAAAAAATATTACATATACTAATAAGTTTTCCCTGATCATTATCTCTGAAAGTTACTTTTCCTCCTTTCGTCTTGACAATCTTTTCAAAGTGGTTTTTATACCAATCATGTGTGGGGAACATCCACTATCCATGTACCATGTATTGTTGTTGGTAATATCTTTACTTTAATGAAAATAAGAGTTTTTGAATTTCGGAACCCAACCTCTCTTGGATTTGGAAACATCAGAAACAAATATCTTAGGAATCCACATTTTCATTAAAAAATAAGCTTTATGAAAACCTAAATACTGAGTTTTGTTTAAGGAACATTTTTTTCCCAATTTCCACCACAGTGACACTTAGTGAAGAATCGAGCACTTTGAGGTACAAAATAATTTTTACTAAAAATCAGTTTTGAATGAGTATAACCAAATCCAGAAATATTCCTTAGAGGTTGAATTTGGGAATACATCTTTTCAAAGTTTTCCTTACCCAAGGTAAAGTTTGAAAAACACTTCCTAAAAGAAAATATTTTCTAAATTCAATCTAATAACTAAATTTTTATCCTCAAAAACATTAGTTTTAGCACTAGAGTTAGTCTCTAAAATATTTTTTATAGAAATTACATTTCTTAGATCCTTAGAAAGTTTATCCTTCACAGAATTAACTTTTTAAAGGGTTTTTGAAACACTTTCAAAATCATAATTTTTTTTATCAGGATCTTTAGAAGGATCTAATACTTCTTTAGTAAGAATTGAAATCCTAGAATTTTTCTTATCAAGGTTTTTCTTGACTTTAGAATTTTCATTCTCAAGGATCTTAGAAAACCTAGAAACTTCTTCATAAGTAGGTAAAGTATTATCTTTATCAGAAAAAGATTCATCATCCAAAGATTCATAATATATACTACCATTATAATTATCATTCAAGGATAAATTGGTCATGGATTCAGCATTGGGTACCATGTCCATTAAACAATGATTTTCAATAGGTAACATGGCAATTGAACCAATATTCTTATGATCTAAATATTCATACTCTGAGGATTCATAAGAAGAGTCTCCACCACTGGAACTCCATGTGTCATTAGATTTCAAGACTTTTTTAGCTTTATCTTTGTATTACTTCTTTCTATTTGTCTCATAACTTTTTCCTTTCTATCCTTTTTCTTAGGAATAGGACAATATAGCCTTATATGCCCAGCTCTCTTTCATTCATAACAAGTAACTTCGGATTCTTTCTTATCCTTCATTTATTTATTCTTATATCTATACTGAAAGTATATCTTCCCAACTATCTTGTTCATCCTTTGAGAAAGATTAGCTAGTTCATTCTCAGAATATTCACATTCACTTGATTCACATAAAACAGTAACCTTATTCGACTTGGATCTAGTAACCCTTTCAGAAGTCTTTTCTTTATTAGTTGTAAAGGCTAGACTTTAATTTCTATTCCTCTTCTTATTTAGATCAGCATCTCTTTTCGTTCTTGTCTCATGTTGAAGAATAGTTTCAAAAATCTCATCAAGACTAATCTGAGATACTTTCCTATTCTCATTAATAGTTGTTCTCTTAGATTCCCACTCATTAGGAATGATATCTATAATCTTTTCCACAAGTGTCTCATCATCTAAACCTTTTTCATGCTTGGATTTTAAACTATTAACAATAGTCATAAACCTCTATTGTACCTTTCACATTGGTTCTCCATAAGGAAATAGAAATCTATGATATTATTTTCTAAGTATATCTCTTATAGTTTCTATAACCTTGGATGTACCAAAATAAGTAACCTCCAACTTCTTCCAAATAAAATTTGCAGCTTCATAAGAAGAAATCTGACTATATATATTCCTGGTCATGGAACACAACAAATTATTGCATACCTTGTAGTTTAGTTGATATTATGACTTTTCTTAATTAGTAAAAGTTCTGACTTTCTTATTAGGAATCTTGTAATCTCTAGTAATCATAAAAAAGTTGTCCACTCCAGTATTAATAATAAAATTCTTCATATGATCTCTCCAATATTCATACTCATTGTCATAAAATATAGGTGGTCTAGAAAGATTAAGTTTTTCAATCAAACCAACATTCATTCCTGCCATCTAGAAGAAAATATATTTCCACATTAACTTGTTAATAGAGAAAGTTTGTAAACAAGGATAAAAAAACCTAAGAAATGAAAATATAGAACATTGGAAACTGATAAAGAAAACTTATATGTGAATATAAATATTTCAGATACTTCCTCTGATACCAGTTGTAGGATCGAAATAATGATGTAGATTCTCAATATACAAAATGGGGGTTGAATTGTATCCTTTAAAAATTCTTTTAGAACCTTTAAAGTTGGTTATAAAACTTTTTTTTCAACCTTAGGGAAAACTATGTTGAATAAAGTTAAACAAGGTAAATTCAAAAAACCTCTTAGTTATACAAACTTGCTAGATTCTAGAAATATGGTTCCAGAAATGGAACTTAAGAAAATTTTACAAGGAAAAATATTCAACCATTATGCGTATAGAATCTTACTAATCAAAGTATACAAGTACAAGAAAGTATAAGATAATTATACTTTTCTTATTAATCAAAATGTAGTGGAAAACAAATTTGAAACAATACAAGTAACAAGTATAGAATCTTTTAACCCAAAGAGTAGGGTATCCAGCAACCATGGATAAAGGTCCCTTGATTTATACTTTCAAGAAAGTATGTCTTACCACACTAGGGTAAGACCTCGATAGGAATATCAGAATCTATCTTTATCTCCCCGCAAGACCTCGAACATCAAGGTAGTTGGAACCTATGTCTTCCTTATCAAGGAGGTCCTCTAACTTTAAGGTAGTCATCACCTCTATATTTCTATCCCCATAAGCCCTTGATTATACACAGAAACAATAAGAGTCACGTGAAATAAGCTGAACAAGATGTTAATTACGCACAAGGCATGAGAGTATCTCTTTCTCTAAAAATCACTTCAGCAGCATGTAATATCTGGAGTTCTGGAACAATCAGTTGTATTGAACTCGTTCAAATGATCTCCTATTTATAGGAATTTTCCCAATGGTTGGCTCTCTCTTCCAATGGTCATATTTTTCCTTGAATCTCATAGGGACATGTACATGTGTCACTCAAACAACGGTTAGTTAGAAACAGAATGCAAAAAATCGTTTCATAACTAAAATAGTGATAAGTAAAATATGGTTACTCAACCAATTTTATTATTTGGAGTCTACGGAAATAATATTCAGAATATATATTTTATGAATATTCAAATTTTTTGTCTCAAGAAATTCAAAATTAGAATTTTATAGACTTCATATTCTGAATTCTAATAAATTCAGAACATGAATTCTGAGGAATTCGGAGTCTGAATTCTATGGAATTTGGAACCAGAATTCTGAAGAATTCAGAACTTGAATTCTGAGGAATTCAAAACCTGAATTCTAAGGAATTCAAAAGATTAATTATAAGGAATTTGGTGTCTAAATTCTAAGGAATTTGGAATATGAATTCTAAGGAATTCGGAACCTGAATTTTAGTGAATTCAGAATATGAATTTTAGAGAATTCGGAATCTGAATTTTAGAGAATTCGTAACTTGAATTTAGAGAATTCGGAGTATGAATTCTTAGGAATTCAGAGTCTAAATTTTAAATAATTTAGAGTCTTAATTTTAGAGAATTCAGAGTCTAAATTTTAGAGAATTCAGAAACTGAATTCAAAGAATTCGGAATCTAAATTTTGAGGAATTCAGAGTTAGAATTTTAGATAATTCGGAGTCTGAATTTCAGAGAATTTGGAGTATATATCGGATAGAGTGGAACCAGAATAAAAAAATAAAGGTAGGGTTATCTTCCATGGTTCTATTCATTCTTTTATATTCTAAAAGTTTAGGAGAACAATCCCAACACCACCACAAATAATGGATATAAAGATGTTAGTGAGTAAGAAAAATGGGGCTATCATTGTATCCCATGAATATAACTCCTCCCCTGTCATAATTTGTGTATTGAACTTCCTGGAGAACCTCATCATACTCTATCTTATGGATTTTTTTTCAATTCTTGGCATGGATTGGCTTTCCTAATATAGATCCAACATAAATTGTCATGAGAGAGAAATCACTCACCATGTGAAGAATCGACCCCCGATTCTGTGCAAGTGCAAGGAGGAGGATGAATATTCTTTAGTTTCATCATCTCAAACATGGATATTACTGCCCTATGAGCACATTTATCTGGCTCAGATAATTGAGTATATGGAGGAAAACATCCTTGAAGACATGTCTATTGTGAGGGAATTTGTTGAAGTGTTTTTGGAGGAATTGTCTAGTCTTCCTCCTATTAGAGATGTTGAATTCTCAACTGATCTTATACCTGGGGTGTTTCCAATATCCAAGACTACATATATAATGGTTTTTGTGTAGCTTGAGGATCTGAAAAACAACTATAGGAAAATCATTATAAAGGGTTTATATGCCCAAGTGCTTCACCATGGGGTGCACTGGTCCTCTTCATCAAGAAGAAGGATGGGTCAATGCATCTTTGCATAGATTATTGTGAGATTAACAAAATCACAATAAAGAAGAAGTACCATCTCCCACGAATTGATTACTTGTTCGATCCGCTATGTGGATCACAATACTTCTCCAAGGTAGATTTGTAGTCGGAATATTATCAAGGGTGAAGAAGGATGATATCCCCAAGACTGCTATTCTTACAAGATACGGGGACTATGAATTCTAAGTAATGATTTTCAGACACACTAATTCTCCATCAATCTACATGTAATTGATGAATAGAGTCTTTAGAGATTACCTCTACAAATTTTTCGTAGTCTTTATTTATGATATTATAATATACTCCAAAACCAAGGAGGATCATCTGAGAATTGTACTAGAGACCTTGTGAAAGGAGAAGCTCTATGAAAAGTACAGAAAGTGTGTGTCACGTACGTAACCTATTTTAGGGTTATTTTAAATTTATTTTCCACTTATGATTTGTTTTGGTGGTTTCCAAAGGTTTTATTGAGAATAGGTGAGTTTTCATGAATTGGGCCAAACTGCGAGCCCAATTCCAGATTTAAAAATAAATTTTGTTTCATTTATAACTTTTTCAATTTTTAATATTTTTGACTCATTCCAACTCCTAATTGTTCTCCCCTGATATATTAACCCCAAATTTAAATTTTGGGCCTTTATAAATCCATAAGCGTGGGGGATTTTTGTTTTTATTTGAGAGTTGGGCCAACCCGAAGGCCCATTTTCCAGTTTTAAATGGTTTCATTAATTTATTAATATCTTATTCATTAAAATGGATTTTTCGGTGATTCCACCTCCCTCTCGACCCTAATAAGCCCAGGCGCGACCTCATGCCCTCCTCCCACAATTTGGAGCTCGATAGAGTCGCGAAAATAGTCGAAACTTTATGGATTTCAGAAATCGTCCAGATTTTGGAGAGGTAAATTGATCCTTTCATAACTCCTTCTATTCTGAATCTTTTTCCCCAATTCCAATTCCAACATGACCTTATCATTCTTGGTCGAATATCCATTAAATTTTTATCTGTTTTAAAATTCAGATTCTGGTCGATATTGGTTCGTTTTATTCCAGATGTTTCAAGTAAGTGTTTCTTTCCTTGATTTCCTCCCCTTCCTAAGGGTTTCTTTCACCCTTTCAATAAGTTCGTCATGTCCAGAAATTGAGGTTAGAAACTAGGGTTTGATTTGGTATCTTTTTGGTCAAATATTGTGGTCTAGGGCTGGATTTATATTCCTTGAGGTGCGGCGGTAGTGCGGTTGATGTTTCGCACCATGTTTTGAGGGTTTCGTCATAAAAGGTAGGTGATTCCATGTGTAAACATTTATAGATGAGTTAGTTTGCTTGAATTAATTATTATTCATGTTCCTAATATGCTATGTGTGGTTCGTGAACTGTTTGTTTTGGATTTAGTAAAGCATTTATTTTTATAGTTTCATTTTAGCTTTAAATTTGGTGTTTTCATGTGCAACCCTTTGGGTATTGTTTGGGATTGTTTTATAACTTATAAATTTTGTTTAATAAATCTTGTTCAGGATGAAAATTCTGATTTGGTGGGGTATTGGTGTTCCACTAGGTCTTAAAGAGGGGTTTTAAGGGTTTAAGGTGTAAAACTTTATCGTACTTCTTGAAAGTGATCTTGAAAACGTGTGCGTTTCATGTGAATCTTTCGTACTGTTGTTTGAGGTGGTTGTATAACACATGGGGGTTGTTTAATAAATGTTTTTGGATCTTCCAATTCTGTTTTGAATTTGTATTGATGTGATTTTTGCCTTGAAATATGGTTTTGAAATGGGTTTTATTTGAAAAGCTTTGGTAAACTACTTAGAAATGTTTTATGAAAGTTTTGAGTGGTTTAATGATTTATGTAAGAGGTGAAACCATATTGGAAAACTGCTTTGGATTGTTTATAAATTCAAATGAACCATTTTAAATGTGAATAGTTCTGTTATGTGATGTTTATCATATTTTTAGGGACTTCATAAAATTGTTAAAGGATGTGTTGGATTGTGAAAGTTATGAAAAATGTTTTGTGGGCTATATTGGTGTGAGTTTGATTTCAAAAATGAATTTGAATGAAAAGTTAAATTTGTGACTTGTGTGATGTTCATGTGTCTGTTTGGATGATGTGTTATGTGGAAGTGATATTTTCATGTGAAAAGTATATTTCTTGGCTTGTTAAACTTGATTGAGCACAAAGGGAAAACCCGGGTATCTAGGTGGGTGGACGTGTACTAGTATGCTAGTGAATCTGTGAGGTTTGTCCTCAGTTTCACTTAGCAGGATTGATGCTTACAACTCTAACTAAACTATGATGATGATGATTGGGGACCACTAGGTTATGGGTATGTTCCCTACTAGTGGCTCGTGCACGAGAACGGATAATTTTTGTGGTTACTCTCACTAAGATACGAGGTACCTGGGACCCACAGCTAGTTAGTGCCTAGGGGTTATTTCCTATTGGTTGTGATCATTAGATCTTCTATACTTATCGTCGGCATACGGTATATTTGGCTGGAAAAATTAGTATCTCTTGAATTTATTTTAAAAGTTTTGATTCTTTAAATTAGCCCACTTGAGAACTGTTTTTTTTAAGTTGCATCTTTTAGAAATTGTAACTAGAAATTACATGTTTTTGAAAACTTGCAAGCTTTTCGTTTTGAATGTTTATTATATGGAATCTATTAGTGGTGGTATCCTATTGGGATTTGTCTCACATCCTACTTACACCCTTGGGTGTAAGTAGACTTGGTTATTTTGTTGTCTCAGGTTTGGGTATAACTTTTGTGCCAACAGTTCGGGTTTCCACCGGTCATTCATGATGCAGTGTTGTGGAGATGGCTTGAGGAAGATGCCTCTTGCCATGTTGAGGTTCTTGGGATGTCTTTTCATGTGTTTGTACCTTTGTAATGATCTTCAAACGTTGTTTAAAATTGTGCAATTCAGTTCTGAATTTATTAAAAAGATGTTTCGGTTTGAAAAATCCAGATTTATTTTCTTGGATTCATTTGATGTTTCAAGTATAAAAACTCGGGTAAATCGTTCCCAATTTTCAGTTTTTGATACCCGGGCACTTGTGCCAGCCCGTGGGGATCGGGAACGCCCTTCGGGTCATGTCACGGGCTGGGTTTGGTGCCGGTTTTGGCGGTGACCAGATTCAGTTCGTGACAAAATGGTATCAGAGGAGGTTCATGTTAACTCTTTGGGTCATGTTATTTCGGGAAGAGTCAGGATATCATAGAGTTAGGATTTTAGGGACTTGGTATTATAGTTATGGGTAGTGTGCTTGATCACCACACCTCATGACAGGATTCAAGTTTCCTAGGGAAGTCAGGATTTATCTAGGTCCTTTGGTTTTCTTGTTTTAATGATGGTTAGGGGAAATGAAAAGAGGGTTGGGTTAATGGTCTCCGTAAGCTCGCAGGGCCTGGCAAGCCATGTGAAGCTGGGGATATTCCCTAAAACACTCTCTGTGATAGTGATGTGATTGGAATATGGCTGCCAACCATATTTCCAAGTCACCCATTGAAACTAGTTTCCTCTCGGATTGTTTTGTGCTTTAGTTTTGAAATCCTGGCACTTTGGTTTTCTGGTGACTTGGTTTTAATAAGCGTAAAGTTTTTATGAAATGATTTTCAAATAAAGAGGGAATGGTTCGGTTTATGAAATTGAGGAATTGAATTTTCAGAATTGTTTTGAAATGTAAAATGGTGTTCTTACACCTCTTTTGAAAGAAGGAACTATATTAAAGTTGGTTTTGAAAAGTGTTTCCAATAGAGTTTTCTAAATAATAAAACAGTGTTTTAATGGGATGAGTTGTTTTGATATTGATATGAATATCTTGAATGTGGGTTCTTTTCCAAATTGTTGTGTCTTTATGAAATGTTTTTTTTAAGATTTGAATTGGGATTTTGATCTCATTCTTAGCAGTTTTGAGAAAAAGGTTGGGTTGGTTGAGCATTTTGTTTTTGAAAAGTGGAAGGAATTTTTGTTTTACCCCTTGGTATTTCCATGAGTGACCACATGCATGGGGTTATATGGGATGATGGATGGTTGATGGCATGACTGGATGAGTTCTGGGATGGAAATGAGGAGGGTGCCTGGTGTGGCATAGAAACATGCATGTGTAAGGCCCATGGGGTACCATTGGTGGATGCGCTTACCGCTGAACCATTTGTTTTCAAAGAAATGCTTCTAAAAAAACATGATTTCTTGATGATTTTTTTTGGGATGGTGTATATTATGTGTTTTCGGAAAATGTTGATGTTGTGGGATGTTTTGAGTCCAAGAACCCCTCCTGTTTGAACTGTGTTTTGGGTTTGGGTTTGGTCAGTAAGTTATGTTGTAGGGACGATTAGTGGTATCTTTTGAAAAATGTTTTGGGATGCCTTTACGGTGGTTCCCTTAATGTGTTTGGATCTGGTTTGAGGCATGTTTTGACTAATGGACTATCTTGGTTGGGTCCTTGGGTTCAATCATTGGATAAGGTACACCCCCATTAAAGGTTAGTGCACAATTGAAGTGCAACCCAGATTGTTTCGCAGTTTGAAGACCCTCCAGTTGATCAATATAAGGAATCTTTTTCTTGAGATTTCTAGATTGAGTCTACACCCATTCATTTCGTTGATTTTTGGATCCTCTTGTAGTGGTAAAGTTATTGTGGAAGGTTGAAAGAAACCATAGTTTCTAATGTTTCATGATTCATCGAAGGTGGAAGTGTTCTTTGGTTGTAAGTGTGGATGAGTGTCTCGATGGTGTCTAAGAGGACCTTTGGGTTCTTCAAAGTTTCTTTGATGCATTAATTCATGTTAAACCACCGGTGTGGGAAATATGGTCACGATAGGATATTGTGGCCACATTCTAGAATTGTGTGTTGTTTGGGGATGTTGTATAAGGTCCCTCTCCATGAATTGTTTATATCAGTTGAAATGGTCATGTTTGGTGATGCCTTATGATGTCATGTACTCGATTGACTGTATAGGTGAAAGTAGTAAAAACCTCTGAGAGTCCCTGTTATGTTGGGAAAATGTCTCCCTTGGAAAAGCTTCAAAATCATCTATTTTAGAGGAATGTGAGTGTAGGTGTTCTTTACTTATATTGTTTCTCACCTGAAGAAACAAGTTGTGATGTGTGTGTATCTTCTCAGCCCTTGTTTCAGTGAAATATCGGGATAAGGTAAAGTGAGTTTGGAATGTGTTATGTCTAGAAAACTTATTTGGGACTGCGGTGTAGGTTTTGGTGGCACCGAAAAGAAGAATTCTCATTCAGTGGGTTTCCAAATATTAACTACGAGGCCGAAGATGCTTCAATCATTTGAGCTCCAGCCATAGGTCTCGGAGAGAAGCTGGCTCGTAGTTAGGGAAAATCCCAGGTCCATTTAAACCCTTGTACAAAGTCCTATCCTTAGTATGAAAGATGGGAATAGTTCAAACCTATGGTTTCGTCATGGTTGAGCACATAGTTTGTGCACGTTTAGTAGTGGTCGTGTGCTAGGAAGCCATGTAGAAAGAATTATATTCATAGTTAGTGCACAGTTTCCAAAACCATGCATACTAATCCTGCGCCCTTCCTAAATCTTTGATTTCTTTTTGGGTCTTTCTGTGTCGGCCCATGCTGGTCGGTTAAGATGGTCAGTTCTTATGGTGGGGAGACCCACTATGATTCTCATGAATATTCCTTCATAAACATTTAATGGAAGTATATCCCTTTTACTAGAGAGTATGTTTGGGCCTCCCACTATTAGTGTCTTGATTCTGTCTCGGGAAAACAATTTAAGTTGTCTCTTATGGTGGGGAGCCCATTTGTGTCTCTTCATACGAGTAACTCATATTTTTTTTCTTTGGAATTGTCTGGGAAGTAGGTATTATCATTCGAAGATATCTAACTACCTACATATTCATTGGGTAAACATTGATATTGGAGAGTTTTCAATGGTTTAGTTATAGTAGGGAAGTGTAACCTTGTTCAATGTTGTTGTTTTTTTTTGGGTAAATTGATTGAGTATTGTTCAGATTGTATTTGAGGAGTTTTCATTTGGGATAAATCCTGAATGTACTTTATTGTTTCAGGGAAGTGGTGTAAGTTTGGATTGTGATAGTATTCCTTCCATCATTGATCACTGGAGGTGTTTTGACCTTTGGGGGTGAAACCTGGCAAGGGTGTACCTATTGGTTTCTCAGTTGGGTTTGATTGTTGCTTTGACCTTGCTGTGACTTTCCGGGGCAGAAAGTTTTCAAGGTGGGGAGAATTGTCACGTACGTAACCTATTTTAGGGTTATTTTAAATTTATTTTCCACTTATGATTTGTTTTGGTGGTTTCCAAAAGTTTTATTGAGAATAGGTGAGTTTTCATGAATTGGGCCAAACTGCGAGCCCAATTCCAGATTTAAAAATAAATTTTGTTTCATTTATAACTTTTTCAATTTTTAATATTTTTGACTCATTCCAACTCCTAATTGTTCTCCCCTGATATATTAACCCCAAATTTAAATTTGGGGCCTTTATAAATCTATAAGCGTGGGGGATTTTTGTTTTTATTTGAGAGTTGGGCCAACCCGAAGGCCCATTTTCCAGTTTTAAATTGTTTCATTAATTTATTAATATCTTATTCATTAAAATGGATTTTTCGGTGATTCCACCTCCCTCTCGACCCTAAGAAGCCCAGGCGCGACCCCATGCCCTCCGCCCACAATTTGGAGCTCGATAGAGTCGCGAAAATAGTCAAAACTTTCTGGATTTCAGAAATCGTCCAGATTTTGGAGAGGTAAATTGATCCTTTCATAACTCCTTCTATTCTTAATCTTTTTCCCCAATTCCAATTCCTACATTACCTTATCATTCTTGGTCGAATATCCATTAAATTTTTATCTGTTTTAAAATTCAGATTCTGGTCGATTTTGGTTCGTTTTATTCAGTATGTTTCAAGTAAGTGTTTCTTTCCTTGATTTCCTCCCCTTCCTAAGGGTTTCTTTCACCCTTTCAATAAGTTCATCATGTCCAGAAATTGAGGTTCGAAACTAGGGTTTGATTTGGTATCTTTTTGGTCAAATATTGTGGTCTAGTTCTGGATTTATATTCCTTGAGGTGCGGCGGTAGTGTGGTTGATGTTTCGCACCATGTTTTGAGGGTTTCGTCATAAAAGGTAGGTGATTCCATGTGTAAAAATTTATAGATGAGTTAGTTTGCTTGAATTAATTATTATTCATGTTACTAATATGCTATGTGTGGTGCGTGAACTGTTTGTTTTGGATTTAGTAAAGCATTTATTTTTATAGTTTCATTTTAGCTTTAAATTTGGTGTTTTCATGTGCAACCCTTTGGGTATTGTTTGGGATTGTTTTATAACTTATAAATTTTGTTTAATAAATCTTGTTCGGGATGAAAATTCTGATTTGGTGGGGTATTGGTGTGACACTAGGTCTTAAAGAGGGGTTTTAAGGGTTTAAGGTGTAAAACTTTATCGTACTTCTTGAAAGTGATCTTGAAAACGCATGCGTTTCATGTGAATCTTTCGTACTGTTGTTTGAGGTGGTTGTATAACACATGGGGGTTGTTTAATAAATGTTTTTGGATCTTCCAATTCTGTTTTGAATTTGTATTGATGTGATTTTTTCCTTGAAATATGGTTTTGAAATGGGTTTTATTTGAAAAGCTTTGGTAAACTACTTAGAAATGTTTTATGAAAG
Source organism: Viscum album (assembly GCA_963277665.1). Lineage (NCBI taxonomy): Eukaryota > Viridiplantae > Streptophyta > Magnoliopsida > Santalales > Viscaceae > Viscum > Viscum album. The sequence goes on along the minus strand of OY728126.1, from coordinate 1,309,301,970 downwards.
TTTTGAGTGGTTTAATGATTTATGTAAGAGGTGAAACCATATTGGAAAACTGCTTTGGATTGTTTATAAATTCAAATGAACCATTTTAAATGTGAATAGTTCTGTTATGTGATGTTTATCATATTTTTAGGGACTTCATAAAATTGTTAAAGGATGTGTTGGATTGTGAAAGTTATGAAAAATGTTTTGTGGGCTATATTGGTGTGAGTTTGATTTCAAAAATGAATTTGAATGAAAAGTTAAATTTGTGACTTGTGTGATGTTCATGTGTCTGTTTGGATGATGTGTTATGTGGAAGTGATATTTTCATGTGAAAAGTATATTTCTTGGCTTGTTAAACTTGATTGAGCACAAAGGGAAAACTCGGGTATCTAGGTGGGTGGACGTGTACTAGTATGCTAGTGAATCTGTGAGGTTTGGCCTCAGTTTCACTTAGCAGGATTGACGCTTACAACTCTAACTAAACTATGATGATTATGATTGGGGACCACTAGGTTATGGGTATGTTCCATACTAGTGGCTCGTGCACGAGAAAGGATAATTTTTGTGGTTACTCTCACTGAGATATGAGGTACCTGGGACCCACAGCTAGCTAGTGCCTAGGGGTTATTTCCTATTGGTTGTGCTCATTAGATCTTTTATACTTACCATCGGCATACGGTATATTTGGCTGGAAAAATTAGTATCTCTTGAATTTATTTTAAAAGTGTTGATTCTTTAAATTATCCCACTTGAGAACTGTTTTTTTTAAGTTGCGTCTTTTAGAAATTGTAACTAGAAATTACATGTTTTTGAAAACTTGCAAGCTTTTCGTCTTTGAATGTTTATTATATGGAATCTATTAGTGGTGGTATCCTATTGGGCTTTGTCTCACACCCTACTTACACCCTTGGGTGTAAGTAGACTTGGTTATTTTGTTGTCTCAGGTTTGGGTATAACTTTTGTGCCAACAGTTCGGGTTTCCACCGGTCATTCATGATGCGGTGTTGTGGAGATGGCTTGAGGAAGATGCCTCTTTCCATGTTGAGGTTCTTGGGCTATCTTTTCATGTGTTTGTACCTTTGTAATGATCTTCAAACATTGTTTAAAATTGTGCAATTCAGTTCTGAATTTATTAAAAAGATGTTTCGGTTTGAAAAATCCAGATTTATTTTCTTGGATTCATTTGATGTTTCAAGTATAAAAACTCGGGTAAATCGTTCCCAATTTTCAGTTTTTGATACCCGGGCACTTGTGCCAGACCGTGGGGATCGGTAACGCCCTTCGGGTCATGTCACGGGCTGGGTTTGGTGCCGGTTTTGGCGGTGACCAGATTCGGTTCGTGACAGTGTGAGTTTCGGTTGAAGGAGGTCTCATTATTGGGCCATATCATCACATGAAATGGGATATCTGTGGATCCCTCCAAGATAGCTGTAATAGAGGGATGGTCGAGGCTAACATCTGTAACAGATATCCATAGATTCTTGGGTTTAGCTGGATATTATCGACGATTTGTGATAAATTTCTCACAATTGTCCAACCCTCTTACCAAGCTAACTCAAAAGGGAGTAAAGTTTTCATGGAGTGATGAATGCGAAGAAATCTTCAAGGAGTTGAAAAGGAGCTTATCACTGCAGCCATTCTCACTTTTCCCATAAGTGGAGAACTTTTTGTGGTATTCAATGATGCTTCAAAGAAGGGGCTGGGATGTGTGTTGATATAAATGAAAAATTCTTTGCCTATGCCTCAAGGAAATTGAAAGTTCTTGAGCAGAATTATCCAACACATGCTCTGGAGATGGTTGTGGTGATCTTCTCTTTAAAAATTTGGCAGCATTATCTCTTTGGGGAGAATTGTAAAATATATACGAACCATAAAAGCTTCAATTATATATTCACATAGAAAGAGTTGAACAAGCGCCAACGAAGATTGTCGCAAACCGAATCTGGTCGCCACCAATACCGACACCAAACCCAGCCCGTGGAAAGGCCCTATGGGTGTTTCATATCCCCACGGGTTGGCAAAAGTGCTCGAGTATCATTAATTTATGTTTTGGAACAATTTACCCAAGTATGAAAGTATAAAACATTAAAAACAATCCATAATATAAATCTGAAATTTTCGATCCAAACAAGTCTTAAGAAAAAACCAGAACTGAATACATTGGTTTAAAGACAATTAAAGTGGTCCAAATACAAATAAATACAACATAAACACAGCCCCAAGTACTCTATAAGAGAAGGGTTCATCACCCACAAGTTGTCTCTACAACTCCGCACTAAAGATGGGAACTAACACCCCGAACCGCCACCACCCAAAGCCTTTCCTTTACCTGAGTAAAACATAACCAAGTATAATTAAACCCAATGGGTGTAAGTAGGTTGTAATACTAATCCCAATATGATACCACACAATTCTTCCAAAGATCATGCAATACAATGTGAAATAGAAATCAGTTTTAATATGCAAAGAAAAGCAGTGATTAATTCCAAGAAATGAAACTTTCAATTGAAAATAGTTTTCATGATAAAATTTTCAAAACATTAACACATTTAAATATACATGTTAGATACTATAAATTAATTCCAAAACACTCCAAGTCAACAAAAAATACCCCAAATACAATGATAAACAAAATCGGGAACACCCCTAGGCACTAGATAGTCTCGGGCCCCATGCACCTCGTACCTCAGTGTAAAGTAACCATGGTAAAATCTGTTCTCGTGAATTATCCACTAGTAGGAAACATACCCATAACCTAGTGGTACCAATTCATCATACATATAGTTTAGTTAGAGTTTTTTTATTAAAATTATTAGTGAAATAGGGACAAAACCCATCTGGTACACTAACTGTACTAGTACACAGCTGCCCCACCTTGGTACCCGGGCTTCCCCCATTTTGCTAAAACAATTTCAGAATGCCAAAAAATTCCATTTTCATATCAAACACCACTACTGGTCACATACAATCATTATAGTAGCTATACAAATTTTATACCACTTGAAACACACAACAAAACACTTTGATTTTAAATAAAACTTCTTCTCAAAAACCCTGCTTTGTTTTGCACCCAAAACTCATTAAAAACAACACTATGTGCACACTTTTAAATTACTAAAATAGAAAAGGCATCCCAATATATTTCAATAAAACCAAAAAATCAATTTTCTTGGGAAGCCCCTAGTGAACCAAGAAATGATAACTTTGTAAAACCTCCATTTTCACACAAACATGGCACTTAGAAATAACATGTTCCAAAAATACCATTAAAATCCATTTTCGCAGCAACAACCAAAGAAAATAAACATTAAAAACATGAATTTAATCCATATAAATGTTCAATAAAATCAACTAAGTATTTATAAGTCATACCCAATTTAACCCTTAAAAGATTTCTAGAAATAACACCCAATTTCACCTAAAAATGGCACTTCAAACTCATTTTCAATACAAATGACACTAAAAATAATTTTTGCAGCCATAATAAAATGAAATAAACATGAAAATGTCAAAAACACAGCATGATAATTCACATAAATTGCATAAACATGGAATCACCTACCAATTTAACGAAAACCCTTGAATCTCCGTGTGAAAATCAAATTGCACCACCGTCGCACCAAGAGATACCTAGATCAAACCTAAAACCACAATAATTTACCTAGAAAACCTAAGGTTAAACCCTAGTTTTTGGACATTATTAACCTCAAATATAAGGGAATAAACCCTAAGAATAGTGAATTAAACCCTAATAAAATTGAAAGAAGAGTGAAAGAGACTCACTTACTTGAGAAATATTTAATAATCTCCCCAAATACACCAGTAGATGAATTTTAAAATTGTAGAAACATTAATAGAGGTTCGAATAAGGATGAGGAGGTTATGTAGGAACTGGAATGGAGGAAAAAGAGTAACAATTGAGAGAGTTAAGAAGGTATAAAGTTACCTATTCAATTCTAGCTGATTTGAGAAACCCTATAATGTTCTGAAATAATTCAATGTAAAAAATAGATCCAAAGGGGGTTAAAGAGTCTGAGAGCACTTCTAGGTTCAATGGTCTTGGATGAGACTTAGAATCACAGAAAAATATTTAAAATTGAATAACTTATTAATTAAACAAATTTTGATTTTAAAATTGGAAATGGGCCTTCGGGCTGGCCTAATTACTAAAGGTTCGAAATTTCAATTTTGGTGTTAATAGGTCAGGGGAGGACATTTATGAATTTTAATGGGAGAAAAATATTAAAAAATGAGAAATTTATTAAAGAAACAAAATTTATTTTCAAATCTGGAATTGGACTCATGGTTTGGCACAATTCATGAAAACTCCTCCATTTCTCCATAAAAGCTTTGGAAACCCTCAAAACAAAGTATAAATGGAAAATAAATGAAAAATACCATTAAAATATGTCATGTATGTGACAATTCTCCCCACCGTGAAATCTTTTCATCCTAGAAAGTCAACTTGAGGCTTGATCAAAAAATAGGAACAAATACTCTTCTCCAACCCACGACTTCCGCTCACATGTATCATGTGTATCATTACCATGATTCCAATGAACTCGGACCATCAAAATAGACTTTCCTAGAAGCACCATCTCTAGGGAGTCCACTATTTTCACTGGATGCTCAAAAACTAACAAGTCTAGCTCTATATCCAGTTCTTCCCAACTCAACACATGGGATAGATCCGAGTTGTATTTCTACAACTGGGAGACATGGAAGACGTCATGGATGGACGCCAACATATTTTGGTTCCATATTCCCTTGCTTCCCTAATTGATGATGGCCTAGAAGAGGGGCCACTTTCAAGAATACCATTTCACCCACAGAAAACTCTAGGTCTCAACGCCTCTGGTCAGCATAAGATTTTGGACAACTCTGAGCTGTCAATAAGTGCTTCCTAATCAATTTGACCTTCTCAGATATCTCCTACACCATACTTGGCCCCAGGAGTGAGGTCTCACTTACTTCATCCCAACTTAGGGGGGACCGACAAGGCCAACCGTAGAGCACCTCAAAAAGATCCATTCGAATCAAGGATTGGTAATGGTTATTATAAGAAAACTCAACCAGACCCAAATGGTTATCCCAGTAACCTCCAAAGTCCAAGACACATGCACAGACCATGTCCTCCAAAATCTGATTCGCCCTCTATTTCTGATTATCCGTCTGAGGATTCTATATCATTCTCATATTAATCTGAGACTCCAAGGCCTTCTGAAGGCCTTCCCATAACCAAGAATTGAAACGGGGGTCTCTATCTAAGACAACTGTTGATAGCACACCATGGATTCTCTCCACCTCCTGAAGATACAAATGGCCCAACTCGTCCACTTTAGTTGTATCTCTGATCATAATGAAGTGGTCTGATCTGGTCAAATGATCAATCACCACCCAATTGGAATTCTTACCCCGAGGTGTACGAGGTAAGCCAAAAATGAAGTCTATGTAAACCTCATCCCACTTCCAGATAGGAATGGTTAATGGATGGAGCAAACCGGGGTGCCCTTGATGCTCTGTTTTCACCAGCTGGCATGTACAGAATCTCGAAACAAAGTCCGTTGTTTCTCGTCGCATACATGTCCACCAGAACTTTAGTCACACATCATAATACATATTGGCGGCACCCTGATAGAAAGTACAATGAGACTAGTGGTTTTCCTCCATCACCACCTTCTGCAGAGATAATGGCACCACTGTACGGCCCTTGAAGCACAAGATACCCTCGGGAGACGAAAACCAATAAGAGGATGTCTCCCCACCATGAAGAAACTGCTTCGACTACTGAAAAAGATAATCATTGGTTTGTTCCCACTAAATCAACTCCAACAGAGAAGGAGTCAACCGGACGATCACCAAGAACTTACCTCCATTATGTTCCTTGGTCTCCATATGTATCTGAGAAAAGATCTCCATCAAAGTACACTTATCAGTGGACTTCCTCAAAGCCTGTACTCAAACTCTTCTAGTCAAAGCATCAGCCACCACATTACCCTTACTTGGGGTATAGACACTGCCAAATTTAAACCCCTACAAGTACTTGATCCAACAACGCTGTCTCAAGTTCAGGTCCTTCTGCGAGAAGATATAGGCCAAGATTTTTTTATCAGAGTAGACCACAAACTTCTCCCCGAAGAGGTAGTGACGCAAAGTATTCAAAGCATGAATTACCTATTCCAACTCCAATTCATGGGTTGGGTAGTTATTTTTGTGTGTTCAGAGTTGGCGAGAGCCGTACGCCACTATGTGATCATCCTGCATAAGCACGCACCCAAGACCCATACCTGAATCATCACAATAGAACACATATCTCTTTCCAGCCTCTGGAAAAATCATCATGGGGGTATTCAACCACCTCTTTGGATCATTGAATGATTCATGACATTTTGGGTCCCATATAAACTTCACCCCTTTCTGGGTGAGCGTGGTCATCATTGAAGAAATCCAAGAGATATCCCGAATGAATCGCCTATAATAACCAGTCAGGCCAAGGAAACTCATGATCTCAAACACATTATTTGGCTACTCCCACGACATAACTCTACTAATCTTCTAAGGGTCCACTAAAACCCCCTTCTCAGAGATCACATGCCCCATAAATATCACTTCCCTGATCCAGAAAGTGCACTTTGACAACTTTTCATTGAGGCGGTGATCCCACAAAGTTCCCAAGACGATCCTCAAGTGATTTTCGTGTTCCTCCTCAGAGCTAGAGTATACTATAATGCCATCCACAAACACCACAACTAAGGAATCAAGATACTAAGGGAACACCATGTTCATGAGTGCCATAAATACTGCTGGAGCATTGGTCAATCCTAAGGGAATGACCAAATACTCCAAGTGGTCGTACCTACTTAGGAAGGCTATCTTTGGGATATCTTACTCCTTCACCCTGAGCTAATGATAGGCCTGACCCAAGTATATTTTTGATAATCAATTTTCCCCCTTCAACTGATCAAACAAATCAACTATTATGGGAAAAGGCTATTTGTTCTTAATTGTTACCTTATTTAGCTTCTGGTAGTCGATGCACAACCGGAGGGATCCGTCAGCCTTTTTCACGAACAACACAAGAGCAACCCAAGGAGAGAAGCTCTGCTAAATGAATCCTTTAGATTATAAATCATCCACCTATATCTTTAATTTCCTCAGCTCAGTGGGGGCCATGCGATAAGAGGGAAGAGATATCAGTTGTGTTCCCTGTGCCAGATCAATCGAAAACTCCACATCCCACTCTGGGGGAAAACTTGAGAAATCATCCAGGAATACCTCTAGAAACTGATTTACTACATGAGGTAGTGAACCCTCAGGGGCAAGACCAGTGTCCTCTAGTGCGAGTGATGAAAACTGGAAGATAATAATTCCCAACTCTGGGAGTAGAGGTCCTGCACGACCCGACCGAGGATCCCATTCTCCATGGAAAACCTAACGACTCCCATCAAGTGTTGTGAAACTCACACGCCACTTGTAGCAATTGATGTGTTCCTGGAAGTGTACTAGCCAATCCATTCCAAGTATGATGTCAAAAATATCCAAGTCTAAGACCAATAGGTCTTACTCCATCTCGACCCCTGACATGGAAAGTGCACATAACGAGCACCTAAGATCCTACTCCTTCTTCTTTTCCAGTGGCGTAACCAACTCCATCACGAAAGACATCAACTGAGTTGGAAAATTCATTATGTCTAAAAAATGGGTAGAAATAAATGAAACAGAGGCGCCAGTATCAAAAATAGTAGTATCTATAGAATATGCAATCAAAACGGTACCTCAAACTGTCAATGGTCCTGCCTCTAATCCTTCTGGTGCCGGATCCACCGCATGGAGATGTCTAGTCTCTTCTTGAGGATGACCACAAGTCTTTGGTTGTGCCCTAAACTGGATATACCCAGAAGATGACCCAGCCCTTACAAAACTGTTGCCTAATCAAGATCCCCCATTCCTCAATGGCTCAGACTGTGTTGGCACTCATCTTGAAGCCACTGACCCTGCCCCACTCAGAAGTGGACGTGCCACACCAGAGAAGCACTGTAAATTCCCCATACCTCCACACTTATAACAAGTCTTTGGAGGAATTGTACATTCTAGTTGGGTGTGCCCAAGCTTCCAACACTAGTGGCACATGACCGATCTCACATCAGAAGCTGCAAAAAAAAACTGACTGGAAGAGTGGCCTGAACTGCCACCTCCTTTCTTCACATGATCCTCCGGCTTCCTTTTATTATCTGAGGAGCTACCACTACCCACTTCTAATACTAATCTAGAGAAACCATCCCTACCATTCCTATCAATATCCACCATGAATGACTGATCAACAACCTCATCATAGGTCCTTAGCTTAAACAAGAACACCTGGGAGTATATCTCTGGTCGCAATCCTTTCTCAAACCATTGGGCCTTCGCCTGCTCGTTACAGATGATTTCTGGAGAATACCGAACCAACTTAGTGAAACAGTTGGCATACTCCATCACTAATAGATTCCCCTGAAAAAGTTCCATGAACACTTTGGACCAAGCATAATTCAATACCTCAGGGTAGTAATGTTCATTAAAGAGGGCCTTGAAATCTCCCCAGTGCATCTGCTCATTATTCTCAGTCTGAAGCACTAACTCCCACCACTTATGGATGGGAACCTCCAACAGAAAGAAGGTTCACTTTACCATTAGCTCCTCGGGTGTTTCCAAGAACTCAAACATACTTCTGATATTCTCGATCCATTCCTCTACTTCCTGGGGCTCTGAGTTACCTCAGAAAGTAGGAGGCTTGTTTTTTAGAAACTATTGTGCTTTATCTTTTCTAGCACCCATCTCTTCTACCCAAATAAGAATAAGAGCAGGAGTTGGTCCCTATCCCAAATCTTGGACAGCCCAGACCACAGCCTCGACTAGCCTCTGATCGATCTGTGGGGGGGAACTCTCTCTGGCTTCCTCCTGTGGGCACGTGGAAGCTTTCCGGGGAGGCATGTTGCTACAAAAATGTAACAGTCACAAAGAAATATTCAATACCACAATTATGCAAATTTTAATCAAATACATCAAATATAAATAAACTAAACACATTCCATTAATAAATTAAACAACTACTTCACCCCGCCCAGTGTCCACATGTGGTTTGTAGCCCACACGTCTCACCTAAAAGTGAAGTTAATCAGACAATTCTAACGCCCCATGGTGACTCAAGGTCTACCATGAGAGATACGGTCCAAGAACCCAACTCTTGACCAAATCCCCAATCCCTGACATTACTAGATCCTTTCTATCCCGACTCATCCCAAAATAGTAACATAATCTAAAAACATTAACCTCCTTTGATACCATTTTGTCACGAACCGAATATAGTTACCACCAATACCGGCACCAAACCCAGCCTGTGGCAAGGCCCAAAGGGTCTTTCCTATCTGCACAAGAAATCACAAGTTCCCAAGTATCATTAATTTAGGTTTGGGAATGATTTACCTGACAATGAAAGCATAAAACATTAAAAACAATCCATAATATAAATCAGAAATTTTTGATCCAAACAAGTCTTAAGAAAAAACCAGAACTGAATACATTGGTTTAAATAAAATAAAATTGGTCCATATACAAATAATGATATCATAAATACATCCCCAAGTACCCCACATGATATGGGGTCATCACCCACAAGCTTTCTCCACAACTCTACACCAAGGACGGGAACTAACACCCCGAACTGCCACCACACAAAGCCTTTCCGTTACTTGAGCCAAAAATAACCAAGTCCAATTACACCCAAGGGGTTTAATTAGGGTGTGAGATTAAGACCAATAGTATACCAACCAATGATTCCAAAGAGCATTCAATACAATTTGAAATGGCAACAAGTTTTAATATGCAAAGAAAAGCAGTGATAAATTCCAAGAAATGAAAATTTCAATTGAAAAAGGTTTTCAAGATAAAATTTTCAGAACATTCACACATTTAAATAGAAATGTTATATACTGTAATTTATTTATAAATACACCCCAATTAAAGGAGAAATACAACTGATCAAATGAGAAACAAAATAGGGAACACCCCTAGGCACTAGATAGTCTCGGGCCCCATGCACCACGTACCTCAGTGTAAAGTAACCATAGTAAAATCTATTTTCATGCATGATCCACTAGTTGGGAACATACCCATAACCTATTGGTCCCCATTAATCATCCATATATTTTAGTTATAGTTGTCGTTATCTAAATTCTAAGTGAAACAATGACAAAACCCATCTATTCTACTAGTCGTACTAGTACACATCTGTCCCACCGAGGTACCCGGGCTTCCCCCTTTGTGCTCAAACAATTTCAAAATGCTAGATAATTACATTTTCATATAAAGAAACATTACTAGTCACATAAAATAATTACAGTATCTACACACATTTTATTCCAATTAAACCACACAAGAAAACACTTTGATTTTTAATAAAACTTCTTCTCAAAACCCCGCATTGTTTTGCACTCAAAACTCTTTAAAACACACAGTTTTCATACTATATGCACAATTTTAAATTTCAAAAAGAGAAAATTAAGCCCAATATATTTCAATGAAACCAAAAAATCATTTTTTTAAGCCCCAAGTGAACTAAGAAATGATAAATTTGTAAAACCTTCATTTTCACACAAACATGGCACTTAAAAATCACATGTTCCAAAAACACCATTAAAACCCATTTTCACATCAACAACCAAAGATTATAAACATTAAAAACATGCTTTTAAGCATTATTACAGTTCAATAAAATCAACTAAGTATTTATAGGCCATCCCCAATTTATTCCTTAAAAGATTTATAGGAATAACCCCCAATATCACCTAAAAATGGCACTTCAAACTCATTTTCAAGACAAACGCCACTAAAACTAATTTTTTCAGCCCTAATAAAATGAAATAAACATTAAAATATCAAAAAAACAGTATGATAATTCACATAAATTGCATAAACATGGAATCACCTAGAAATTTAATGAAAACCACTACTGGAAATTCGGGCTATAGCCATGGACCTATAGCCACGGTTTTATAGGTCCATGGCTATAGCTTTATTTATTGCCACAGTTTAATTCATTCACTGTGGCTAAATCAATATTACATTGGCGCGTCTCTTTTTTCCTCAATTTGTATCGGGCTCCTCCTCCTCCCCCAATCCACATCCCTCCTCCTCCTCCCCCGATTCGCACACCGCTCCCCGACGACGTCTCCTCCTCCTTGCAGCCCTCCTCTCCTCCCCTGATTCGCAGCCCTATCACCATGCAGCCCTCCTCCCCAAACACGACTTCTCCACCCTATATCCCTCCTCCTCCTCCCCCAGTTCTCAGCCATATCACCACGCAACCCTCCTCCCTGACGACGTATCCTCCTCCTGACGATCTCCCCGACGATCTCACCGTGCAGCCCTCTCTCACAGTGGCGCCCTCCTCCCCGACGAACTCACCCACAGCAGCGCCCTCCTCTCCAACGACCTCTACTCAGCAGTCTCACCATTTGCAGGTAGAAGCTTATCTCTCTTCATTCAATTGAGTTCAGGTTTTATATTTCTCTTGAGGAACAATTTATAGGGAAATTAATAGAAGATGGAAGTGTGATTCAATAACATTTAATTTAGCTAGGTTGCATGCACCGACGGGCCATCATTATCCCTTGATATTTTTGAATTTCATGGATTAGGTATGATTATAGTTGACCTCCATATATTTTTTGTGCATGAAAAATATTTTGGATTTAGTTCATTACCTCTTAGATCTCCTAATATATATGAGTGAGTTCAGATTTTAGTTACTCTTTATACTATTATTTATTATAACCCCTGGGTTATTTGGGATACTAGGTTCCTACCCTATGAGCAGGTTGGTTGAGGTATGACTTTTTTCACTGGTTTCATGAAGCATGGGGTTCCCCATGGTTTTGTGTGTGGAATTATCTATGATTTTTCAAGAGGATTGGTCACTATAATCTATGAGATTTGGTGACATTAGTGTGGAATAACACCTCATTTAAAGAAAAATGGTATGAAAATAGTTTAGTTACTCACCCTATGTGCCAAAAAAAGTTCTAGTAAAGATAGTGTAGTTATTGGTTGAGTGTACCTTTGTTAGTTAGGGATATATCTAGGTACGTTAAAATGCATTGATGGTGTCTAGTGAAGAATTTTTCCTTTATATTATTTATAGTGTTGGTATTATTTATTTTGGATGAGGAGTTGGTACCCTAAAGGTGTGGTACTTTTTTAGGGTGTCCCAATGATGTGGATGAGTGAGAAGATATATTTATTTCTTGTTTCTCCATTCTAGGTAGGTTTTCGATCATGTGTGTGAGTTTATTAATGGATTCTATCTAATTTTGTGCTTTATTGGGTTCTGTTTAGATATTTTATAACATTCCCTTGATTGTCTGTGAACTTGTGACCATATTTTTTTTCATTTTCATGGAATTCTGCTATGTATTCTTATACTCACTGCTTGATGGTCCTTGGGCCCTACACTAGGTGTGTATGTGAAGAATATGTATAGGTCGGTGGTATCTATTATGGTGTGAAACCCACCATATCACTATATTGTTTTTTATATTATATTATTTTATTCTGGTTTGTTTCAAGTTTTTGGGAATTTTTACCCTGAAACATAGAAAATTTAGAATTTTGTTAGGGAACGTAGTTTAAGGTAAATAGTAAAACTACCCTTATGTGGAACCAATTAACCCTTATGTGTAGTTCATTTTTAAGATGCATAGTTAGGATTTCATGGGAATCACACAGGTTTTTTAAACCATGCTTTTCCTTTCGGAAACTATATAGGTTCATTTGGGGTTGATAGTGCAAGAGAATGACTTGCCACATTTTTGTAGGCCATGCAACAAGAAATAAAATCATCTCTTTAATTTTAAAATTCTATTATTCATGGTAAGAGAATATTTTTTCTAATCATTAAGAGTCCTAAATTAATCACATGATTTGGTTTTTTTCTATGAAATGGATTTTGCACGATTTGGTAAATTGTGTGGCCAAACCGTTTGACATGACTAGATTCATTTAAAGTGGAATATATGAAAAATATCTTGGTTGATTTTAACCTTTAAACCCCTAATTTATATCCCTCTCATTAAAATATACCATGAACCTATCACAAGGGAGTCTCCTATATTTTCCATTCATTTTATGCCCCATTCCCTTGGATTTAAATGATTTCTCTCCTGATATGTTCTTCTAAGCCTCACACTCTCTTCTATCTCTACTATATTCTTGATTTATGTTACTCCAATGAACCCTATAAGTAATGGGGATTGAAACTAGAATTAGGGTGGATTTAATCTTGGAGGGTTTTTATTTTTATTACCTGATATGGACCTTCTGTGGCTTGGTAGAGTGTTTTACATCGAAAGAGACAATATCCAACTTATTTTTATTGAACTGAGATAGTTTTTTTATATAACATTATATTTAATTCCATTATATGCTTATTGATTTTGAGATTCTTATTTATTAATGATATTTATATTTGTATGAACAATGATGGGTAAAATTGGATTTAAAATTGTTTTAAACCTTGGAATATAATGATATTTCATGCAAAGTGTTTGTAAAAAAACCCAAAACTGATTTTAAAGAATGATTTTGGTTTCAAAATTAGTGGTGAGCACCGACTTAAGGTTTTTCATGGTTTTATTTTATAAAATAATTTTTTCAAACTAAGTGTTTGAGGTACTTAAATTTTTAAATAATTTAAATGGGTTTCTTTATTTTAAAGGGGTGTGTCAACCCATGTGAATAATGTTTTGAAACTAATTAAGACATTTGAAAGTTTTAAAAGTGTTTTTAAAAGGAAATAATGAGTTCCCATTTGTGTTTAAAAAGTAATTTAAATTTTTTCCTAAGGGTTGATTGGGATTAGTTTGAAATAGGGTGTGTTGTCTTGGAATTATGAGCATGTTTTGGAAAAAGGCATGTTTGAAATTTTATTTGAAATGAGTTTTCATAAATGGTTTGAAACCTTCTTGAGCCCTATGTGATTCTTTTTATAACCATGGTTTCTTGTGATCCCATGAGGGGATGTTTATTATAGATGAATATTTATATGATACTTATGCTTCGATGTAAATGGGGTTGTTTCCTTTTAAGGTTGTAGGAGGTAAGGCATGAGTTATTTAAAATTATTTATATTTGATTTTTGTGATGATTTACTTGTACTCACATCCTTCAGACTTGTCATAGGACCCCTTGGGTGTGGGTATAGGTGTCATAGGAAATTGAATCACTAAACTAGAATATTGACTTATTGATGGATGTTGTCCACGAATCTGAAAAAGTATATGGAGGTTAAATTATCCATAGTATCAAGAGATCTCATGGAAGGTTAGGACTAAGAGAGCCCAAGGGACTGGGAGATACCAAGGAATATTGAGTGAGATTCCTCAAAATTTCACGAACCTTAGTGATGTTTGTACCTTGGGATATTCCAAGTCACCCTAGAGCCCATTTTTTAGATCCCTTTAGTTAGATACCATGAAATTAGGATCTTATTTAGGGTAATCTCAGAGAATTTATACTTTTTATTTTATTTTATCTCCTACTTCTTGGATAATTTCTTGGCACCTATGTACTTGTTTTTTGTCTCTCATTATTATATGACAGTGACCCAATTATGTCATTTTTTCTACTATCATTCTTCTTCAGTTTATGGGTTATCTTTCAAACATTTTAAAAATAGTTTTATAAATGGTTTTAAAAATAATGAATGTAAAGGTATGGTTTTAATGTTATTTCAAAATATTTTGAAATGAGTTTGAAAGGATTGTTCTATAAATTTGAAGAGTTTATTTTTAAATATATTTTGGGATTATTTTAATAGAAACATGGGGATGTTTTGTTTTTCAAACTCCAGTGTGTGTGTGAGTTTTAAAAACACGGTTCTAGGCCAACATGCCTAGTTTTATTTGAAAATTGAGTTTTCGATGATTTTTTTGGAAAACCATTTGAATATTAGAAACGTCACTAAGTTTTAAAATACATAATTCAAAAAAAATATTTTTAGAAGGTTTTAGTGTAGGAATTTAAAATGATATTTCTCTAAATAGTCTTTGATCAAGAGATGTGTGTTTTCCAAGGGACTATTTTCATTTGGGAGAGGTTTATTCCATTTTTATTCTTTGGTCCAATTTTAATTGGGGATTTTTTGATTTTTGGGTTCCTTATATTTTTGTTCTGTGTTTTGGATTTCATTGAGGTGGATTCGAGTCGTCGTTGACGAAGGATTACATGTGTATGAATAGGTAGGCATATGCATATATAAGTTCCCCCTTTATATATATTCACTCATGGCAGTATGAATATATATATTGGGGCTAGGTGTTCTTATATATAGATATGAAAAATGCATACACGTGTAAGTGTAAAGGGGTATATGCAAGTATAAACATATATCTAAGGACCCCCTTGTGCATATTTGGCCATGAAAATATGTACATAAGGTCTAGGTGTACTTATATATATGTTAAGTTGCATATGCGCGCAAGCGGAAAAAAGGAAGTTTCGAGTTGTCGTCGTCAAAAGAAAACGCGCCTTGAGGTTGAGGTAGGGTCCCTCTCCTAGCCTATTTAATTCAAGAATGTTTTAAATTGCATTTAGTTGCCTTCTTAATTTTTCATGTTTATATTAAATTGCAATTCTTGAATAAGTGTTAGTTAAGATAATTGTTTCGTTTGATAAATAAGTCATGGTTTTGTAAAAAAAACCCTCCAACGGAGGTGTGATGTCTGCGAAAACTCACAGTGGTATACCTTGCTTAACATTATTGCATTGATGTTTTCCTTATAATTGATGTCGTTGTTAGTCATAAAGCACACATCGTACTTGACCATTTTTATATCCCTGTAGGGGTCATCCAATGCTCTAGTCATCACAGATTAGCATTCATTTCTTTAAATATTCTGAGAAAACATCCTCTCATGTCATCCATGTCATCCTATTTGAAACTAAGTGGAAGATGTTGCCCCACGGATGTCGCTGGACTGGGCCAACACGCTGCAGTCACACCGCGGTCACGCCGCGGTCACGCCGCGGTAATTTCGTAATTTGGCTCTGCTCCAGCCACATCCAGCCCACACCATCCCCCTTCCACCTTCATTTCAGCCCACTGCCACCAGCATTCCAGCCTGTAACATCCCCCCTGCCACCTTTGAATCAGCCCACACCATCCCCCAAACACCTACAACTAGCCCCCTTCCACCTGCATTCGAGCCCTCACTGAATTAGGTATATCAGGGGTCATAAAATCCTATATTCATGAAAGATTAGCATTAATTTCTTTAAATATTCTAAGAAAACATCCTCTCATGCCATCCATATCATCCTATTTGAAACTAAGTGGAAGATGATGCCCCGCGGATGTCGCTGAACTGGGCCAACATGTTGCGGTCATGCCGCGGTCACGCCGCGGTCACGCCGCGGTCACGCCGCGGTCACGCCGCGGTCACGCCGCGGTAACGCCGTGATTTGGCACTGCTCCAGCCACATCCATCCCACACCATCCCCCATCCACATTCATTTCAGCCCACTTCCACCAGCATTCCAGCCTGCAACAGCCCCCCTTCCACCTTCAAATCAGCCCTCACCATCCCCCCAGCACCTGCAACCAGCTCCCTTCCACCAGCATTCGACCCCTCGACGAATTAGGTATATCAGGGGTCATCCAATCCTCTAGTCATCAAATATTATCATTCATTTCTTTAAATATTCTAAGAAAACATCCTCTCGTGCCATCCATATCATCCTATTTGAAACTAAGTGGAAGATTCTACCCCATGGATGTCGCTGGACCGGGCCAACATGTTGCGGTCATGCCGCGGTCACGCCGCGGTCACGCGGCAGTCACGCCGCGGTCACGCCGTGGTCACACCGCAGTCACGACGTGGTCACGACGCGGTAATGCTGTGATTTGGCCCTGCTCCAGCCACATCTAGCCCACACCATCCCACTTACACCTTCATTTCAGCCTGTTGCCACCATCATTCCATCCCGCAACAGCCCCCCTGCCATCTTCGAATCAGCCCGCACCATCCCCCCAGCACCTACAACCAGCCCCCTTCCACCAGCATTCGATCCCTCACCGAATTAGGTATATCAGGGTCATCCAATCCTCTAGTCATCACATATTAGCATTAATTTCTTTAAATATTCTGAGAAAACATCCTCTCATGCCATACATATCATCCTATTTGAAACTAAGTGGAAGATGCTACCTTGCGGATGTCGCTGGACCGGGCCAACATGTTGTGGTCACACCGCGGTTACGCCGCGGTCATGTCGCGGTCACGCCGCGGTCACACCGCAGTCACGCCGCGGTCACGCCACGGTAATGCCATGATTTAGCCCTACTCCAGCCACATCCAGCCCACACCAGCCCCCTTCCACCTTCATTTCAGCCCGCTGCCACCAGCATTCCAACCCACAACAGCCTCCTTGCCACCTTCGAATCAGCCCGCACCATCCCCCCAGCACCTGAAACCAGCCCCCTTTCACCAGCATTCCAGCCCCCTTCCACCTGCATTTGAGTCCGCACCAGCCCCCAGCCACCTACAATCCAGCTCGCACCATTTAGGTCATGCCCTTTGGATTAAATAATGATGACACTACATACCAACACTACACACATTATATCATTAATACATTGTTAGAAAGAATAGATGAATGATTTTTTAAATGACATGGTTATAAAATCTCAATAGAGATGTGATTATTTCAAAGATCTTGAAACAATATTTAACAAGTTGCAGTAGCACAACCTAAACATGAATCTGGTAAAATGTGTTTTCAGGGTAACGCTAGGGAAATTTGATAGATTTGTGGTGTGATACCATGAAATTGTGTTTGAATCTAAAAAACCAGGTTCAGTTTTATCAATTTCACTCCCTCAAATTCCTAAAGAATTGAGGGGGCTCTAGGGGAACCTTTCTTATATTTATAACATCATAGCTAAACTGGCTGACATGTCTCTACGCTTCACCATGTTGATGAAGAAGGGAGTTACCTTCCATTTTGGTAAGGACTTCCATGAAGCCTTTGAGATTCTAAATAAATACTTACTGCACTAACCAGTATTGATTCCATTGGTGGATGTAATTCCACTCATCTTATTTGTGGCCTTCATAAATTGATTTCTCAGTGTTCTCATTGCACCTAAGAATGATGCGGGGAGTGAAACAAGTGTCTATTACATTAGTAAAATGATGTTAGGTACTAAGACACAATATTATAAAGATGAGAAAAACTACCTCACACTCATCTTTCCAATTAAAATATGAGGCTTTACTTTTATCCTTACAAAGTTCACCTGGTCACTCGTATTGACCCGCTTAAGTACATCCTTAGCTGCCCTATGTTGACTGGGAATTTTTCCCTATGATCAGTCACTTTAAGACAACATGATATTCGGTTCATATCCCATAAGTTAGTCAAAGGGAAGACCCTATCTAATTTCTTCATGGAACATCCTTCCTAAGAAAGTATACTAATAGAAATAAAACATCTAGATAAGAAGGTTTTTTATTCCCATGAAGCTCCCCAAACACAGGATATGTATTTTTTTCTACCTCTGAGAGTCCTATCAACAAAAGTATGGAGAACCCAAATATTATCTATGTATGTCCAGGGATTGTATTACTTTCTCTAGACAAAGTAATTTTTCTCTACTCTCTCTCACTATCTGAGGGATGGACAAATAATTAGATAGAATATGAAGCCCTAATTTCTATCTTGGAACTTGCACTATTGCTGAAAATAGACTACCTAAATATCATAGGAGATTCAAATCTAGTGATAAAATATATGATGATTAATATGCAATAAAAAATAATGAACTAGCCCCTCTCACTGGCTATGTTTGAAGATTGATGGAAGATTTCCATTTTGAACCCACATTGTATCTTGTACCCTATCAAAAAATGATTTTACTTATATAATGTCTAATGAAATCGTATTTTTAGCTGACCCTGACCAGTATGAGGTTTTCTACCACATTACGCATCAAAGGATAGTCTCATATATCATCATCTGTGATATGGAGGAAATCAATCAGATCAAAACTTCCCTAGTTCTTGATGAACTGATATCCACCCCTAGATGGCAGGTGCCCATAATTGATTATCTTTAAAAAGGGACCCTCCTGATATAGCAAGTTGGAAGGGAATAAATTTGGCATCAGGCATAGAGATTTATGCTTCAGGATGGCCCAAAAGAAAAAAAATTCTACAATATGGAAAATGAGACCAACTTCTTCTATAGATAGTTAAAGAAAGTGTACCAGGAGTATACCATTGAGTCTAACTGATAGAAGCCAACAGATACTGAAAAGTAGGCTGTTGTGAGATGTTGTTTGGAAGGGGGAATAATAAAAGGGGGATATTTTTTTTTAGAAAACGGATCTGCTGTGCAGATATAGGGGCAGCGGCCATCGGCCTCACGGTTCAACCACAGGGAGTCCTTTCTTCAATTGTTCTTCTTTTTTCCTAGTGTAAATTCTGCTCGTTATTGTAGTAGAAATCTACAGAAACTCTTTTTTTTATTCTCTCTCTGACTTGAACACCTATCACTAACCACTCATACCATTATCATGTAGCAACAAATGGACAGATTCAGGCCTCCAATAAGTCTCTATCGAATAAGTTGTAAAAGATGGTTGAAAAATAGAATAATTCCTATACGGACAAGCTCCTACAAGATTTATGGGCCTACCATACCACCATGTTAACTACTACCCAAGAGACACCGTACACGAAACTAAGCTATTTTTTCCCATTGAAGTCCTCTTTCTATCGCTACAAATAGCTATCTGTGGAAAACTCTACATTTGGGCGAGACCTATATAGGGAACAACCCGTTCATGAACTACATGTGGGTTTAATTCTCCCATGACATGATACATAGTGACACCCATATCTATTGTCTTGGGTCCAGCCACAATATTTCATTTTCATTCAATGGAACCTACATCCTTTATGCATGACATTAAACTACATGGTTTTTGAAGAACTATGTGTGGTTTGATTCCAGTCATCACACGATATGTAGTGATGCATGAAGCTCCCATCCTTGGTCCAGCTGCAAAAATCAATTGGAAAAATACCCCCTCTACATATGGGTCATACCTACATAGATTGTTTCCCCTTCAAGAACTATATGTGGATTTATTTATGTTATCACAGGATATAGAGTGAAACCCAAATCTCCAATCTCGTGTCCAGCTATAGTAATTAATGGGAACAATGCCCCTCTCTATGAATGGGGAAGACTTGTATAGATAGTTTCCCATTCAAGAACTTCATGTGGCTATATTTCTTTCATTATAGGATATTTGGGTCTGATTGGATCTCCAATCTTGGGTCCATTTACAAAAATCAACATGAAAATGATCCCTCCCTGCATAGGTATATTTTATACAAGAACAACATAAAACATTATTACTTCCATCATAGGATAAATATGGAAAAATAAATCTTTAATAATGGGTTCAATCACAACATGTAAGATGATAAAAATGCAGCTCCAAACATTATACGGACTGGACCTATGTTGTAAGCCATCTGAGACCCACTCTCGCACAACTTAACAAACTTCCTAGTTTTCCCCTTTTTCTCCCACTTATCATTTATCATGTGAGATCAGAAAACCTGGCTTTCTAATATGGAAAATGATAAGGGGGACCATTTAGATCAGAAAAAATGACTTTACCACATGATGTTATACTGCATGACAAATTTCCTTACCACATAAAATTAAACTGTGAGGAAAACATCATGTCACATGATGTTAAGTTGTATGATAGATACATCCCCACTACATTATGTTAAAATGCGTAATCCATCATACATCATCATTATTTTTCAACGTACCACAAGAACCTAGCACCAATCAACCAGAGAATGGGGTGCCTCCATTATCTTTTTTAGCACC
Organism: Viscum album; assembly: GCA_963277665.1. Taxonomy (NCBI): domain Eukaryota; kingdom Viridiplantae; phylum Streptophyta; class Magnoliopsida; order Santalales; family Viscaceae; genus Viscum; species Viscum album. The sequence continues at coordinate 1,309,281,039 of OY728126.1, read as the reverse complement.
TTAACCCATAAACCACCTTTCATTACTTGAGTGACTTGGGTTTCCAATAATCTCCCATTAACCCTACAAGGGATATATATCTCCATTTTTTATCTTAGTTTCATTGCATAAGGGATTTAAACTAGCAACTGGAGACATCTTGGCCCTGCAATAAGGACATTCTAATCTTTGGGAGCCTCATGTCAATGTAGAAGAACCCAACACCTTAGAGTATTATGGGCCATCCTTGGTATGATTGTCTCATACCATTAGTCATGACCCAATAAACTTGATCCAGGATTTACAACATTTTCACCTACTTATCAAAAGGATCACCACACCAGCCACCACCCCCCAGCCAAACACCCATGCCAGCCCTCTGCCAACTAATGGCCACTACACCAACACCTACTTGCACAAGAACCCTAAACCACACCAGATCCAACCACAATAAGAACTTATAGTAGACACAACACCCAAAATATTAACTAGAAACCAAATCATCCCCAGACCACCATCTGGCCCCATCCATCATCATCTGAACACCTTGCATCAAAGTGGACCACCCCACCATAAGAGAGTCTAAAAAACTAGTAGTCAACTAGTACCATCCATCTGAAGTGCCCCGCATCACCCACACCTAACCCATCATACAACCTAAAGAATCTCCAAGTAGTCCCTGATCCAAATGTGAGCTAATACCCATCCTGAATCCAACACCTCTAGACCCACCAAGTAGTAAACATGCACCCACCCTAGAAAGAGAACCACCCATCTACCAGAAACATGCTTCACAACCTACAGCATCCAGCATCTCAAGGGAATCTTAGAACATCCACCATAGAAATCCCTACACTATCAACAACCATAATACATAAGATGGGGAAACTGAACACAAGCCAATTGGACTTACTCCAAACCACCACCTGAAGACCCAACCCAAACTATATCCACCACACTAGACAATTGAGAGAACTAGAAGCCTACAATTGTAATCCAAAACAAAGAAGAAACACCAGAAAGCAAACCCTTATGCACCCAAAACATGTTACCAACCATAGTAGAAATCACAAACCAACCAGCACCATGCACCATGTAAGTGTATCATGTACTACACCATGTAGAAAAATCCAAACAGAAACACCCCCAACTAAAACCCATCTTCAAAGGTCCTATAATTCCAAACAGCAACACGAAAATCACAACCGCACCTCCTAAATCCTCCACAAGAAACCTATAACCCCACTATGAGAATCTTTGTAAGTATATATTGGATAAACCCAGCATCTCCCAGCCTCAACCTTAAGAAGCATCCAAAGTAGGGGGGCTGTTGTCCAGGGGGGCTGCTGTCCAGGGGGTCCAGCCGGGGGGGTTCTGTCTGGGGGGGCTGCTGTCCAGGGGGGGCTGGGGGGGCTGTGGGTTTCTGTCCGGGGGGGCTGTTGTCCAGGGGGTCCGGGGGGGTTTCTCTCTAGGGGGTACAGTAGGGGGGGTTCTGTCCGGGGGGGCTGCTGTCCGGGGGGGCTGCGGTCCAGGGGGGCTGCTGTCCAGGGGGTCCAGCAGGGGGGCTGCTGTCCAGGGGGCTGCGGGTTTCTGTCAGGGGGCTGCTGTCCGTGGGGGCTGCTGTCCAGGGGGCGGCTGTCCAGGGGGGTCCAGCATGGGGGGTTTCTGTCCAGGGGGGGCTGCTGTCCAGGGGGTCCAGCAGGGGGGCTACATTGTTCTTGTTTATTGACTTATATTCTTTGTGAATATTCTAAGATGTTTTGTTTTACCATAATTGTAGGGGATGAGCACTACTATGTTCTACCTTGTGTTGTAGGTACTTTTGAGCTGGTTTCAAACTTATTTGATAGTTTTTCTTATAGGGAGACTCATGTAAGTGAAGTTATGTGTTTTTTTATATTTTTATTTGTTTAATTCTTATTATGTAAGTAGCTTTCGTGTATAATTTAATTTGGGGGGGACCGGCAGGGGGGAAGGGGGGAAACTGGTAGGGGGGAGGGGACTGGCAGGGGGTGCAAGTGGGGGATGGTAGGGGGTGCAAGTGGGGGCTTGCAGGGGTAGGGGGAGGGGAAACAGGCAGGGGGGAGGGGGCAGGATAGGGGGTCTAGGGGGGGGGGGGTCGAGGGTCTGTCCAGGAGGGTGGGGGTGGCTGTCCAGGGGGAGTTGTCCATGGTCTGGGGGTGTCTAGGGTATTGGGGGGTATGGGGGCTATCCAGGAGGGTGGTGGGGGTGGATGTCCAGGGGAGTGGAGGTCTGGGCTGTCCAGGGGGATCTGTCCAGGTTCTAGGGGGTGTCCAGTGTAATACCCGAAATTTTGAATAAATCTTGTTTCCTAATTTTGTGTGTTATTATATTTTTCATACTCAACAAAAATGTTTCATTTGATAACATGAGTATAATTAAAATGATATTGTTGGGTTTTGACTATTATATGACCATTAGTCAGTATAACCGTTGAAAAATGAATGTTGTATGTGACCTTGGTTAATTATATAGATTCAATGGCCTCATCCAGTAGTCTCGGGCCAATCGAAGCCCATATAACGGAACTTGGGAAGGAGGTAGCACCACTAGGCTTTGATCTGGACCAAACCCAAGCCGAACTTCATCGTGTGAAGCTAGAATGGAATCACCTACGCGAGAAGTTCAAACTGATAGAAATTACTACTCATGCGATGTTGGTCGAGCCTCCCTTGGATTCTCTCACCTTAGCACACCTTACACTTAGGTCCTATACTGGTGTGATAATGGGCTATGTAAGAAGATTGTAACTGCCTTGTGTAATACTTTGTTTTAAATTAAAATTTTGATTTCTTCTTATTATGAAGTTTATGAATTTTCAAATGTCTGGAAAAATATAGTATGCATATTTTTTATGAATTTTAGAGAAAGGAAATTTTAAAAAATGTTTATGTAAACCTTAAATAATTAAAAATGTGTAATGATTTTCAAAAAATGGTCTTCTACAATTATGTTCAGTACGAAATTTAGAGTCTAATAAGATCAACTTAATTTTTGATGAATAGTAAATTATGAATAGTGATTTTATGCTTAGGATTAGTAATGTGACCAAATGGATTAGTAATCTCATTTAAAGAAAGTATTAATATAATCTAGGCACCTTGATTAAGTAATGTGATTTAATAAAATGGTTAAATAATGGTTTCATAAATTATTGGTCAAGTATTAGTTTTTTCAGGTGAATAGTGTTATTTAATTAAAAATTAAATTAAAATTTTTTAGAATTTTTTTTTTATAAAATGGATTTCATTTTTGAACTCAAAGAATCGATATTATGGTAAGGTAATTTTTGGGGATTTTTCTGAGAAAAATGAATTTTTGGTGAAGAGTGTATTTATTTAAATATTAAATTAAAAATATTTAGAAAATTATTTTTATAAAATGGATTTCATTTTTGAAATCAGTGCATCGATATTTGGTTAAGGTGAAATTTTGGGATTTTTCTGAGAAAGTTGAATTTTCGATGAATAGTGAAAATACAGTTTTAGGGTTTCGGTATGTTTAATGACATCATAACTATGTCATGATGATGTCATGAGATATTTTAAGGGTTTGCCGACCAAAGGTGATGAATTATTATATGGGGGACCCATGTGGCCAATACCATGGTCAAATACCATGGGCAAGCCCATGGTTTTGCCAAAACCATGAGTGAGGTGTCCCTTGGCCATTAATGTTTTGTCCCCTCACTTTCCCTATAAATACCAAGTCATCCTCTCATCCATTCGACTCCCAACTCTCTCCCAATGAATCTATGGTCTCATTACCTCCCAAGGAGTCCTTCCAAGGATCCCCCAATCCCTCAAGGTCCCAACCTTTGAGTTTTAAGAGTTACGTTTTAAGGTAAGGGATCCGACCTCTCTCTTTCTTTTCAGGTAATCTCTTTTATGTCATTTATTTTATACTCCATGATCTTATGTTGAAGGATGTTATTTTATATTCATCTTACTTCCCTTTTAATTTTCATATTATGATAGACCCCATCTTTCTCTCATCATTTCATTTTAATAATGTTAAAGTGGTGCCGTTAGGCTGTCGAATTTTTAAGGGATTCTTTCACCCTTCTCGTTTTCAAGATCTATTTTCATGTCAAGTCTTTCATGTTCCTTTTTATTATTTTGGGGTATGATCTCTAAATCTATCATACTTATATTTTATGTTCATATGATTATATACCCTATTTGATCTCGTCAATTCATTTTTGTTGAAGTTTAAGTGGCGCTATTAGGCTGCCGAATTTTTAAGGGATTCTTTCACCCTTCTCGTTTTCAAGATCTATTTTCATGTCAAGTCTTTCATGTTCCTTTTTATTATGTTGTGGTATGATCTCTAAATCTATCATACTGATATTTTATTTTCATATTATGAGAGACCCTATTTGATCTCGTCAATTCATTTTTGTTGAAGTTTAAGTGGCGTCGTTAGGCTGCCGAATTTTTAAGGGATTCTTTCACCCTTATCGTTTTCAAGATCTATTTTCATGTCAAGTCTTTCATGTTACTTTTTATTATGTTGGGGTATGATATCTAAATCTATCAAACTGATCTTTTATTTTCATATTATGAGTGACCCTATTTGATCTCGTCAACTAATTTTTGTTGAAGTTTAAGTGACGCCGTTAGGCTGCCGAATTTTCATAAGAGAAATCTTATTTTTGTCTTCCTTTCATGTTCTTCATTTCATATGGTATGTCTTTAAAATTTCATTACCATGTTCCTAAATCCTTTATATTCTGTTAATATACTGTTTTATGGGTTATTTATGAATGTTTGACCCATGTCCCCTCTCTTTTCAATGTTTTCTAAATCCCCGAAACATAGCCGTTATGCTGCAGAATTTCCGTCTCAAAAATGTCTCTCTCTTTTTCTAAAGTTATTTTATTTTATTAAGTGAATACTCAAATATCTATCTTCTATAGGGTTATTCACATATATACCGAGTTTTTCTATTTTAAATTCGGGGATTTACATATATGAGACCCGTTTTCCCTTTCCGTGGGTTTAAAGTGACATAAAGATCATGTCTTTAAAGCAGTTTTAAAACGTTATGATTATGAAATGAAACCCATTTATTTTATGCTATATGGGTTGTTTATGAAATGATTGATGATGATATATGTGGATCACATGATAATAAATACATTTCAATGGTGTGCCCTGATAGCGCTCCAATGCATTGGGTAAAGACTTAATCTCTAGAGATGACTATTTTTAACGACGCCTTGGTGAATAACCTTGGTAATTTTTAATGAAACCTTGGGGATGGACCTTGGTGAAACAGAAATTATTGTCAATATTAAATGTTGTAGCCACATATTCAAGTTATGAAATATGTTATTTTTATTATGATATGCCTCATTATTTCATTCTCATGCCTTAAAGTTCTTTTCGTGACTTTATTGATGTATCTCAAATTCACATGTTAAATGTTTCCCTTGTTTCCCTTACTGGGCCTTCTGCTCACCCTTTCTTTTGATGTATGTACCCAGGTTATGAGATGTAGTAATGAACCTAGGATGAACATAAATATAAGCCTTTCAAGTGTTTAAGAATAATTTTTTTGTTTCATGTATTAAGTTCCTGGTTTCCAAGACACTAAACCTTAAAGATCCTCAGTTTTGTATAATGTAATGAAATTTTATATGACAAAAAGGCAGGATTCTATATCCAGGGTCTGGGTGGGGGTGTCTAGGGTCTTTCCTAGGGGTGTCCAGGGTCTGGGGGGGTGTCCAAAGTCTGTCTGGGGGGTGTTCAGGGTCTGTCTGGGGGGTGACTAGGGTATGGGGATGTCTAGGGTCTGGGGGGGTCTAGGGTCTGTCTGGGGAGGGTGTCTAGGGTCTGTCTAGGAGGTGGGCTTTGCAGGGGGGGTTGTCCAGGGGAGAGGGTTTTCCAGGGGAGGGGGGTTTATGTAGGGTGGGGGTGTCCAGTGTCTAAGAGGGAGGGGTCTGTAGGGGGGGTCTGTCCTGGGGGGGTGTCTAGCAGGGGGGTGCAAGGGGTGTCCAGCATGGGGGCTGGGGGGGGGGGGCTATCTGGGGGGTCTGTTCAGGGGGGTGAGTGGGGTCTATCCAGGGTGGGAAGGGGGGTTGCAGAGGTAGGGGTGCATGGGGGGCTTTAGGTGCAGGTGGGGTGCAAGGGGGAGAGTGGGGGGGATTTTCAGGGGGCGGTGGGGAGGATGCAAGGGCCTAGCACCGGCTGAACAGTGCTTGGTTTTTTACTGAATGTGTAGGCCTATAGCCACGGTTTTAAACTGTAGCTATAGGTCTACCGCCACGGTTCCTAACTGTGGATATATGTATATAGTCACAGTTGCAACCGTGGCTATAGGAGATGAGTGCTTTCAGTCTATTCCACGGGTTGAAAACTGTGGCTTTAGGGTTATTGCCATGGTTAGAACCATGGTTATAGGAAAAATAGTAATAATTGAGAGAGTTAAGAAGGAATGAATTTACCTCTTCAATTCTGGCCGATTTGAGAAACCCTATAATGTTTTTCTCTAATTATCAATGAACAAGATCTCCAAGGAGGGGGAAAAGAGGTTGGTCACGTATCTGGGTTCAATGGTCTTGGGAGAGACTTCGAATCACAAAAAAATATTTTAAATTTAATAACTTATTAATTAATAAAATTTAAAACTAGAAATGGGAATTCAGGTTGTCCAAATTCCTTAAATAAATAAACCAAATACACCATTATTATGAATTACTAAAGGTTAAAAATTACAATGGCGGTGTTAATAGGTCAGGGTAGCCATTTAGGAATTGGAATGGGTGAAAAATATTAAAAAATAAAAAAGTTATAAAAGAAACAAAATATATTTTTAAATCTGTAATTGGTCTCACGGTTTGGCCCAATTCATGAAAACTCACCCATTCCCCCATAAAAGCTTGGAAAACCCTCAAAACCTAGCATTAATGGATAATAAATGAAAAGTACCTTTAAAATATTTCATGTATGTGACAATTCTCCCCACCATGAAACCATTCCATCCCAGAAAGTCAACCTAAAGCTTGATCGAAAAATGGGAATGGATACTCTTCCCCCACCCATGACTTCTGCTCTCATGTATCATGTGTATCATTACCATGATGCCAACAAACCCAGACCAGCGGAATAGAATTCCCTTGAAGCACCTTCTCTTGAGAGTACACTATTTGCATTGGCCACTCAAAAACTAACAAGTCTATCTCTATCTCCAATTCTTCCCAACTCAGCACATGGGACTAATCCGGGTTGTATTTCTTCAACTAGGAGACATGGAAGACGTCGTGGATGGACGTCCACTAAGAAGGTAATCCCAGCCTATATTCCACCTTTACAATACACTCGGTGATCTCAAAAGGGCCAATATATCACGGTGTTAGCTTCCCTTTCTTCCCCAATCGACGATGGCCCAGACGAGGGGCCACTTTCAAGAATACTCTATCACCCACAGAAAACTATAGGTCTCGACGCCTCTGGTAAGCATAAGATTTATGATGACTTTGAGCTATCAACAAGCGATGCCTGATCAATTTGACCTTCTCAGACGTCTCCTACACAAGACTCATCCCCATTAGTGAGGTCTCACCTACCTCATCCCAACACAGGGGGGACCGACAAGGCCAACCGAAGATCACCTCAAAAATATCCATTGGAATTGAGGATTGGTAACTGATATTATAAGAAAACTCAACCAGCCCTAAATGTCTATCCCAGGAACCTCCAAAGTCTAGGACACTTGCACGGGGCATGTCCTCCAAAATCTAATTCACCTGCTCTGTCTGACCATCCGTCTGAGGATGGTATGTTGTGCTCATATTAATTTGAGACCCCAAAGTCTTTTGAAGGCCTTCCCAGAACTGAGAAGTTAAACAAGGGTCTCTATCTGAGCCAACTACTGATGGAACACCATAGATTCTCACCACCTTCTGAAAATATAAACGGCACAACTCATCCACTTTAGTTGTATCTCTGATCAGAATGAAGTGGGATGATTTGGTCAGATGATCAATCACAACCCAAAATGAATTCTTACCCTAAGGTGTATGACTTAAACCAAGAATATAGTCCATGGAGACCTCGTCCCACTTCCAGGTGGGAATGGGTAATGGATGGAGAAAAATGGAGGTCCTTTGATGCTCTGCTTTAAAATTTTGGTGTCATTATCTCTTTGGGCAGAAGTGTGAAATATATACAGACCAGAAAAGCCTCAAGTATATATTCACACATAAAGAGTTGAACATGTGCCAACGAAGATGGTTAGATCTTATCAAAGACTATGACTTCAAAATTCATTACCACCATGGGAAAGAGAACAAGGTGTCAGATGCTCTAAGTAGAAAGGACCCAATGATTCTATAATTGGTGAGAATTGAGAAGGATCCAGTCTTCTTAGATTTGATGAAGATGGACATGGGAATCATAAAGAAGGTAAAATCATCAATCCTTTCACAAATGATGGCTCAGCTGTCTATTTTGGAAAGGTTAAAGGTTTCTCATAAGGATGATGTGGGAATTTAGAAGAAAGTGTAAGCTATCAAAAAAGGGAAATCCTCGTAGTTAAATGTTAATGAATAAGGAATTTTGATATTTTGGAAAAGACTATTTGTTACATCAAGTCCAGAGCTAAAGAAAGAAATTTTGGATGATGCACATAGTTCAAATTTTTCTATTCACCCAGGAAACATAAAGATGTATCGAGATCTCTGAGAGCATTATTATTGGGATAATATGAATAAGGAGATTGATGAGTATACATCAAAGTGACTGGTGTGTTAGCAAGTGAAGGTAGAGAGGAAAAAATATAAGGGGATGATGCAACCATTGCCCATACTAGCATGGAAATGGGAGAACATCACCCTGGACTTTGTCACCGGACTTCCGAATACATCCAAAGGAAACAATTCAATCTGGGTTGTTGTGGATCATCTTACAAAGTCTGCACACTTCATTGAAATTTTGGATGATTTCTCATTGGATCAACTGGAACGGATATATATCATGGAAGTGGTAAGGTTTCATTGAGTACTACTATCTATTGTATCTGATAGTGATCTGAGATTCACCTCGAAGTTCTGGAAAAGTATCCAACACGTTCTAAACACTGAACTGAACTTCTATACGGCCTATCATCATCAAAATGATGTCCAATCTGAGCAAAATATTCATACACTGTAAGATATGTTAAGATCATGTTCAATTGACTTTAAATGAGGATAGGATCAACATCTTCCTCTCGTTGAATTCTCCTATAATAACAGTTTCCACTCAAGCATCCAAATGGAACCTTATAAAGCCCTTTATTGAGAAATTACATTTATTTATTCCACATATCTTATTCGTGGAATGAATTATGATGTTAATGAATCCATATTGTATGATCTATATGGAACACATATGCATGAAATGAAATTATTACAAAGGGTGTGCCCTGATAGTGCTCCAATGCATTAGGTAAAGTACAGTATCATGATACGTCATGCGCAATGGGTGTTGACTCATGCTAATTCAAGTTAAATAGGGTTTTACTTGTGCTTCATGTGCAATGAGGGTTTACTCAAGCTCCATGTTCAATGAGCATTGCCTCATTCTAATTCCATGTTAATTGTTGTTGCCACATTTCCATGTTATGATTATCATGCTTTATCATACCTTTATGTTAAAGTTTCTCTTTTACTCCATTGATATGCCTATTTTCTAACATGTATTGTATTCCTCATGTTATTCCATGTTTATTCCCCTACTAGGATTTATATCTCACCCTTTTCTTATGCATGTCCTCAGGTTATTCTATGCAATGCTAAGTACGAGGGAATTTAGTAGTCATGTAGAAGAAGTTTTCAATAAGATGTTCCATTATATACTTTAAGTTGTTATGTAATGTTCCTAATCCCCAAAGACACAAGACCTATATATCTTCTATGTTGTATCAAGTGAAGTTTTAATGTAATAAATCATGTTTAAGTGTAAAATAAAAAATCAGGGTTGTCATAGAATATACAGATAATAATTATGGGAATTTCCTAAACATCTATTAAAGAAATCCCTAGATGTACTTAGATCGGACTCACCTGCCTATGTGTGGTGAAACTTGAGAGTCCATAACCAACTATATTTTGTAAACTAGTCTCACCAATGGCGCATATCACCTACCCTCTTCAAAAATCTAGGGGGTACCAACCCTTCTAATCAAAGATAATAATAAATCATTACTCGAACTTCTAGATAAAGCTTAGTAATCCCATGATAATAGTACAATGGAAAATGATGAGTTCTTCATCCTGAGTGGAATGAACCAATAACACATAGATTCCACCATGCTTACCTAGACTAAACTCCAACACCACCTATGCAATGACCACCTCATAATAGGGACTATCATAAAGGTCCCCATCACACATCGAACCCTTATAAAAATTTCAACTAGGATTTCACATCATATCACTTAAAAAAGATTTTAAAAAATGTCACAAAGTACCAATCATGCATTAAGTTTTTCAAAACTAACTCATTTCAAAAACTATTTCTGAAACCAATGTGAAAACACAAAGTATTTTCTAGATGTTCCAAATAAAACTTCAATAATATTTAATTAAAAAATCACACCTCAAAGATTTCAAATTGGAAAATCTTTCTAATATACCTCTAATATCTACATTTGGGTTCATTAAGGAACAAAGAAACCATTTAGAACACATTGGGGATTTAGAAAAGTCATTTAGAAAGAGAGGTTCTAAAATAGACAAGAAGGATGAAGGAAAGGTCTGTTTGAAATTTAGGTTTTAAGGTGAACATCATTTTAGAGTTCCATAATCAATTGTCCATATATCCATATGTGAACCCCATTCCCATATGGATATGCTTACATCAAATGGAATACCCCTTAGAATCCATAGAAGTAACCAAAGACCAATTTAGAATGTCACCACTAGATTTATCACCCACAAGCACAACTCACACATAAACACAAAACTAAAATGATTCACTGGAAACATATACAAAACCAAATTCACAAATAAAACCAAGTTTCCCAGAAATAACCAAGGATAAACATAATCTAAATACTAAATTTCATTTAAAAGGTCTAATTATCATTTTATAAAACACTTTCCATACATACATACCTAGGAATAATTATATTAAACATTTAAAACCCCAATTTCATCAAATTTATAGTAATTAAATCCCGATAAAAATTACCCTAACACATCACAACCAAGATTATATAATTTTAAAATCATTTGAGTAAATATCAAGAATGAATAGAATATTTTTGAAATAAAATGGATGGAAACACCTACCTCAACGATGTAAGAATGCGATGAAACCCTCATATAAAGAAGAACAGGGGCCAGTGAGAAAACCGCACACACTGTGATCAAATAAAACACCCAACATTATCCAACCCATGCCCTAGGTTCTCCTAAAAGAGAACCAAACCAAAGAAAAACCAAAACCAAGGGAGAAAAAAGATCAGAGGAGGAAAATCACCCAAAACTAAAGGCAACTCACCTTGGTAGCTGGGATAAGCATCAAAGATGGGAGGAGAGCCAAATAAAGAGGGATTAGGGAGCCTTATAATGTGAAAAAAATGATCCAAGGGGAGGAGGGCTTGAATTTGTGTTAAAATAATGGAGGGGGGAAGAGTAAATTTACTTTTTAAAAGACCTGGGAAACTTTAATGGTTTAGCCGCATGGTTTTTCAAATTGTGCACCAACCACACGCACCCTACTAAATATAAGGGTTTCACACACAGTATGGATACATAATTTCAAAAATCGTGAGAAGACTGTGAGAAATGGATCAGTCAAATTACAGATCCTCACCACATGCTTGCCACACAATTTCAACTAACCATGTTCTATTGGTTTTCATTATCCTAAACACCACCTAGGAGACACACAGTTTCTTCTTAACCTCACAATATTTGGGCCAAATTTTACTAAAAATATGCACGGGGCCAAAACCCACCCAAAAACTCAAAAAATAAAAAAAATCTCACTAGGAACTTGACCTAAACCTCAACCAAAAAACTAGCCTCAAGAAAAAATAATAGGATAAACTATGCCCGATGTGTAAAAATTCTTCCAACCGTAAACACTTTCTTACCCAAATGAATGAAGAAAGAGACTCACGCTAAACTGAATGAAATGGAATGATACCATGAACCTCAGTGTGACATTTTACTCCAAAATACACACCTGACCAACTATAAAGAAAACCAAAAGTATAATCACAATAATGGAAAAGGAAAGGGTTCTCCCCACCACAATAAATTGGCTAACACCATGGAACCTGAAAGGGGAACCCAACATAAATCCATCTGGGAACATCCCTCTCTGAAAAACCAGTATAAACACCAAGAACACCCGACCTTAGCCAAAAACCCCTAACCTAATGTGAAATCCATGGTAGGAGCTCGAACCAAAAATTGAACCAAATCATGATTCATCATTCCTGAAAGAAAAAAGCATCTCTAAAATGATCATAACTGAAAAACCAAAACTAAAGTTCAAAAAATAAAACCATGCAAAATACTCTACAGAAAATACAAGTATAAAGATACATGAAAATAGGACCACTATTCTTTCTACAATATGAATGAATTTTTCAAAATGAAGGAAACAAAAATATGGAAACTTCAACTACTCCCACTCCATTACAGAGCTAAAATATGGTCTAAATCATCTAATCCCAATGGTTCTTGACTACATGATGAGTTTCACTCCAAGTCATGTGACTAGAGCCCTAATGTATTGAAGCATCTGCTACCCCATAGTCAAGAGATGACAACCTTGGGCTGGAAATACTTCTTCTAAAAACTCTAGTTATAAAACTTATCTAAAAAGACCCAAACAAATGTATCGATGACAAACCATTGTATGCCTATAACAAGTCATCTTCGAGTGCCCTAAATGACCACACTATACGCACATGATAGAATGGTCCAATGAACAATAATTTTGAACTGATAGAGGAGACTCTTCAAGAATAAGTTCTTCTCTTACACACTTCTCACTAGATATGGAGCCTTTATGAGTACCAACTACCACCATCTATACCCCGGAAACCAACTTGGATAGAAATTCCTCATCCACTAACTTTTAAAAAAACCTTACCAAATTAGATAAATCTCTCTTTGATCAATGTAAAAATACCCAAAAATAAGATATAAGTCTTCAACTAAACCTATGAAGCTATCTACAGAGAAAACAAAAACCCACTCCTTGAAGCAATCCATGTAGGCCCTCATTGTCCCCTGACCCTATTAAATGACCAAGATCTCTACCACTTTCCTCTCCTTCACCTCATCTACTATGATCCATCATATTAAATTAGTTTTAAACACTTTCTAATACATCCCAACTTACAACAATAATGAAATGATCACCTTCCACTGATCCAAATTCATCCCCTCAAATGAATCCAAAATAACATGCACTCTCACTACCTCGTGAGTTCATAATGACCTAAAAACATTCTCATCTTTCTCAAGACACTTCACAACCTCTAAAAAACCTCAATCAGCATGTAAACTGGAAAAAAAATAGATTAACTTGACTCCACCACTCCACTGGGAATCTGGGCAGAGCCAACAATTAAAAAAACACTAGAAACCTTTGGGACCTTTTTGAGTGTCATACTCAATATAACACAAAGGCACAAGAACAAAAAACATGAACCAAAAACTCACCCAAAAATGGCATTCCAAACCAAGACACCAAATCTCAAAACCATATAGCACAAAACACATCCCAAAATTCTCTTTCAAAAACCACCATTTATAATTCAGTACAAAACCATTTTATTCTACACTTTTCCCCAAAACACCAAAACTCACTTTTAATTCTAACTCAAATTCCAAATTTCACTTTTAAAAAAATGGTTTTTAAATCATTTTCCATTCAAAAACCTTTTAAAAACCCATTTTCCATTACAAACTCAACCCACACTAACCAAAAATTAAAGTAAAACATAACTCACCCTGAACTCCAAGAATAAGGAATTAGTGACTATGAAAAACCCAACAACATGATTTAGTAGACCATACCCGAAGAAAGAAAAAATATCTAGGAATATATTTATCCATGAAATTGGGATCCACATGGGTCACTTCTCTATGTAGGACCACTGTAAAACACTTTATCATTTCCATTTTCATTCCCTATTATCACACCCTGACCCGGTATCTTATAGTCGCAGTTGTTTTTATTTATTTATTTATTTTTATTTGTCTCTTGGTTTCTTAAAGTTAAAAAAATTATTAAATTAAAATCCAAATGAAATAAAAACAAAATGACAGAAAAAAAATGATCCAATAATAATGATGATGATATTATTATTTAGTTTATTATTATTATAAATTCAGTTATTATTAAAATTATTATATTTATTATTATTATTATTATTATTATTATTATTATTATTATTATTATGTTTGTAGTTTTTATTAATATTATTATTAAAATTTTTTCTTGAAACCCTATATTTTTTTTGTGTGCACAACCCCCTCCCCTCTCTCTATTCCCTCCCCTCCCCACGCGGTCTCTACCCTGTGTGCACCCACTTCTTGTGTGACCCCCCTCCACCCAGAAAACTCCCTCAATTTGTCCACTCTCCCTCCCATGGCCTCCCTCCAGTGATCCACCACCGACGCCCCACTCTCCCTCCCTTGCTTCCCCAGCCGCGTGCCTCCCTCCCATTGAGCCTACCTCCTCACTTGCTGACTGGATAGCTGTGCCGACGACCTCCTCCCTCAAGCCTGCCGCTGTCATCATCGTCGTCCCGGGTGCAGGCCGCTGCTACCTTCACTGGTGAGTCCTCTCCCTCCCTCTTCTTCTTCATTTGGCCATTTTTTCTCCTTTGCATCACCTTCTTGCGTTCTTATGAACCCTAGATAGTTGGGTGTGTCTTTGATTTCCATTTTTTTCATATTCTAGGTTGGTGCAGATGGTCTCTTGAGGCCCTTCAGATCCTATCATGGAAACCACCGCCAAAGGGGAGGTAGTTCGGTGTGTTTCAGTCCGCCTAAATTAACCCAAGGTGAGTTTTTGTTGTTTCCACTTGCTTCCCACATCTTTTATTTGGGGATATTTGTGTTTTTTACTCCATATTATGGTTTAGATAGGGTTTTGGATAGTTTCATGTTGGTTCTTCTTGTTTTGGTTTGTCTCCAACACCCGAGGTAAGGGTTAATGTCATTGGTTGGTTTCACACCTAGTTATGTGGCATCCTATATGTGTTTTAAGGTTCATAGTAGTAATTATCTTGTAGGAATTTGGCCACTGCACTGTGATTTCGGTCTGTCTCATTTCTTCGGTCATCATTTGAGGTGAGGATTATCTTATTGCCTTGTTTTATTTGGTTTGTTTTTTACTCAATTGCTTCGATAATTTTTTTTAGGTTTCACATTAGACCCCTTGTGGTGTGATTATCATGTAATGGGAGTTTCGCACCAATTTTGTGAAGTTGTCTATACCAAGGTTGGTGGTTCCACATTAAAATGTTATTTATGGAATTACTTTACTTGTTTAATTAATTTACCATATTCTTTAATTTATTTGTTTTTTGAAAATTTCGTTTTTCCTTGAAGTTATCATGTGTTGGATTTTTTTTAGTTGCTTGTTCATATGGAATGGAGTGTGTTCATGATGAAAATCCATGTTTAGTATTTTATTAGTGTTTTATTATGTTCTGCAAGCACTGTAAATTTTGTTTTTTCATGTTATTGGTGTGTGTTCGGATTTAGAAGAAGTTTTTCAGTGGGTGTTTGTGTTTAAAGCCTGGTGATACCTAATGGAGTTGTTTCAAAAAAAATTATGTGGTTTATTAAATCTTTTAATGGGAACTTAGTTTTAAATCGAGGTGCGGTCTCAAATGTCTTCAAAATGAGATTGATGAATTCTTTATGTATGATAAAAAAAATTACAATAAATGTTTTCATTGTGATATTCTCTTGATAATTGGACTTTAGGCCAAATGAGTTTTAGTGTGGGTTGTCTTCGTGTTCGATTGGTTTTCTTAATTTTAAAAGGGTGTTTGGTTTTATAAAATTGAAATCGATTTTCCCTTTATTTATGTGGTTAGACTCGAGAATGTTTAAGCCTTCCTTTGGAGTTGTGTTCGAAATTTTAGATTGTTTTGTAAATGGATTTTCAAGTATTTATGAAATGGGTGAAGGCCTAGTTGTCACTTGTGATGTGATATTGATTGCCCTTGTTCAACCCTCTTTTTGGAGATGGTGATTATGGTTTATGCGATTAATTATTGTGTTATAATAAATGGGTGTGTGATTGGTGAAAACCCTTCATGTGTTATTTTGAAAGGTTTTATTGATCGTTTAAGTGTTTAATTGGTTTATTAAATTATATGTGGAGTGCGTTGGGCCATGTTTCGATGGTTTTGGGCCACGGGTGTTGAGGGATCCTACATATACATGCATAGGGTAAGGCATATATATATATATATATGTGCCCTCTTTATACATATTCCCTCATGGCGCAGGGAATATGTGCAATGTAGCTAGGGGTTTTTGTATATATATGTATAAATGCATGTGCGTGTATGCTCCAAGTGTTAGTTCGAGTGGTCGTCGACAAATAGCGACAAGTTTGAGGGAGGTCCCCTATGCCTTGATCTTTAATTTGAATTTCCAAAAGTTCTTAGTGTTTTATTAAAAGTGCATCTTCTTCTTATACATTAAATACATATGCAATATATATATATATATATATATAAATAGTTTTGGTTCTTGAAAAGTGATTTCTATAATGATTCAAACATAAAGCGGGTATTTCCAAAGACGCGTCGTATTTCAGCCTATTTTGTTGTAAAAGTGAAATGACATGTTGTTTTCCAAAAAAATCCAAAATGATCTCAAAAATGGGTTTTGGTTGAACATTTTTTCTATAGGAAAATCATTCTTGTGGGGTAATGAGGCATGTTTAGCACCATGTAAATGCATACTGAAAGTGAAAAAAACCACTCTTAAGGCATGCCACATTATTTTAGAAACATGATGTGTATGTTAAATGTGTGATTTTTGATATGTACCTAATGAAAAGGATTATGAGATGTTATATGACAAAAAAAGGGGAATGCGCTTTAGGAGGGAGAACGCTGGTGAGAGGTAGAATGGATTTTGGATAAAGAAAATGTTATGTTCATTAATGTGCTTTGATAAAACCTCACCACCCTTTGAAATAGAGTACAATGGGAAACCTGGGTATCTAGGTGGGTGACTAGGACTAGTAGGCTGGATTAAATGGAAGGGGTTTGTCCTGGTTCGTCTAGCAGTATTGACGCAACAACACTAACTAAACATATGAATTATTGAGGGTTGTGGTCTTCAAAGCCACATTTTTTGAGGGTCGTAGTTTCTAAGCCACGTTTCACTGAGGTACGAGGTCTCTAGGGTCCAACTTATTCTAGCTACCTATAAGGATTACCCATAGTGCTCATTTGTGGCATGCTACTTGTGATGTAATTTTCATTTCAGTGTGTTCACATTTGATTTATTATTTGTGAAAAACATTTTTTAATCCAAACTGGTTTCTTTTAATTTTGAAATGTAAATGCATTCTTGGAAACTATTTTGAAAATGTTTTGGGAGTGAAATGCTTTACTTGAAAATGAAACCTCATTACCTAATTTGAAAAGATGCAAAAACATTATTTATTATATCTTATTTTCAAACTGGCATGATTGGATTTCTTATGAAAGGAAGGGGCATTGGATGTGGTTATATTTTGCCATTCCTACTGATCATCTCAGTTCTCACACCTACTTTACTTTTCAGTTGCAGGCTTTAGTCTTGGATCGCTTTTGGGGGAGAGTGTATTTTACGTTCTGTGGTGACCCACGGGGTCACCTGAGGTATGTCATGTGCTTCATTGATTCCTTCTTCTGTTTCCAAGTTGTTCGGTTTATTTTTTTCCTTTATTTATCTGCTTGTTCAGTTTATGATTTTTTTTATTGTCCAAATCATTCCCAACTGGCTTATTTTGATGTCTGGCACAGGTTGCGAGCCTGTGGGGATTGGTAACACCCTTAGGGCCATGTCGTGGACTGGCTCGGGTTACCGGTTCAGGGTCGACCCGGGTTGGTTAGTGACAAAATGGTATCAGAGGAAGCCTTTTTCATTTGGGGTGTAAGGTATCTTGGTGATTAGGTGTGTCAGGACTCGAGAGGTTGTTCCGGGAAGGACGTATGAACCCTTGCCTATCCCGAGACTCGAGTTTCCAGGGGTAGTATGGGATTTGAGTTTTTCATTTTCTTAGTCTATGTGAATGAGGGATGAAAAAGGAAGTGATTCGGTGTTATGCAATGAGCTTGAATGGAGTATCACCCCATGTACGGCCTGAGGGAATGGTTCAAGATACTTCCTGAGGTGGATGCTCACTCGAAGAATGGTCTGCTAAGATATGTTACCAGGTTGGAATAGCCACTAGTCCCTTATATTTGGAAGTTTTGATGTGAGTTATATTTGAGATTAGTTTTGACTAACTTTAGTGGATTTCAAAAATGAAAATAGTTCATTGAAAAAGGGGTTTTCAAAACAAAATGTGGTTTTGGAGTAAAAAAAGTGGTTTTGAATTGGAAATTGTTTTCTTTTAATGGAGTATAGTTTGAAAGGGAAAATGGGAGGTGTTTTGGATGTTGTTTTGGGATCTTGGTAACACTTTTTAGAAGGTGAATTGGAAAATGTTTGAGGATTTGGAAATGTATTGCTTTAATGATAAGTGACTTTTTCAAATTAGTTGTGAATTTGTGCTTTATGATGAATGATCTGTTTTGAAAATGAGATGTGTTTCGAATTAACCCTTGGTGTTCCTATGAGGGATCACATATATAGAGGTATGCATGTGGAACAAGGATAATTGGTGATATGTGTGGATGGGTTCATGAGATAGCACAAGGGTACATGTATATGTGAGACTTCATGGGATACCAATGGCAGGTACTTAAGTTGTTTTGTTTTCTGAAAAAAATGGTTTTAAAAAAGGTAAATTAAATGTTTTGAAAGGTAAGAAATTGTTTAGTGTTCTCTTTTCGTGTTTGGAATTCTTTTTCGTGGGCTCTTGTATTTGACATATTGAATTGTGGTTAGAATAGTGATTTGATTTTGAGCTTTAGTTTGTGATTGAGGTGGGGAATTTTGATTTATGATGAATTTTTAATACGGATTTTTGCTTCTTGTTTTTGAGCATGATACCCAGAAAAGTCCTAGAGGTTTCTAGTGAGTCTCTTCTAGTTGTTGGTTCTACCTTGACTCTTAGCGGAGTGGTGGAATTGAATTATTTTCGGTTTTTGTCCATATTCCGTGGTGATCATGATCTATCGAAGGTAGCAGACTGGATTTGTGAAATCATTGGTGTTTTCAGGTTATGGGAAACTCCCAAAGCTATGTGAATCTGTGCTGGTTCGAGTTCATTTGAGGGTTCAACTTTGGATTAGTGTGGGAGAAAATCCCAACATTGTTGCAGGACGGGATGTCTTGGAAGGTGTTTAAAACCACTCTCATCTGATGGTTTATATATGAGGAAGTGAAGGTGAGGGAAGTGGCAGAGATCATGAGTGTCCAGCAAGGCCAATGGATAGTGAAGGCTTACGCCATGCATTTCAAGGGGTTGATTCCCTTTTCTTTGGAGGTAGTGTCCTGAAATCAGTTAAAGTTTATCTTGTGTGGGGTCTTTATTTAGTGTTCAAGGACCTATTCCTTTGGGTGTTTGGGATGGTTTCCCATTCAGTGAGATCGAGCTAGAGGAACCCACCTCAGACAAGTTTTCTTGTCAGTTCCATCTTCTATTAGTTGGACCACTCTCTTGTTCGCTTCTTGTGTGGCTGGTTTGGGTACTTTAAGTCGCCTCATTGTCATCTATTGAAGACTTTTCATCAGTGTGGCTGTTTGGGGAACTTAGAGAGGTTTCGCTTGCGGCAACATCATAAAGAGTATCGATCGGCAGATTTTATCTCCTGACTGCGGGACATTAAAGGCTTCAAGACATCAGAGATCTAGCCACAGGTCTCAAAGTGAAGCTTTTCACGCAGTCAGGAATCATTGGGTGCGGAGAACCTTGGTTTAACTTTTATCTTCAGTGCTAAAATAAGGACAGTTTTAATTCCTCTTTTGTAGCTTCCTCATCTTTGAAGGTTCTATTTTTATGTAAGAGGCGCAGAGGTCTCTTTTTCTCATTGTGGTCTTTGTTCTTTTAATACCCCACCTTGGTTGTAAAAAGGCATGGTGATATTTTTTTCTTGTAATTTTAGTGGTTTTCCTCCTCAAATATGATCTTTGAAGTTTGTCTCTTTATGGATGTGAGTCTCAAGATGATTATCGCTCTTGTGTGGCTAGCTCCATTGGTGACCCATTCTTGTTTTAGGATGTTATCGTTCTAGAGACACATGTGTATTTGGAAATAATGAATAGGGTTTGGTCCTCTATTCGGTTTGGGGTCTTTCATCGATGACCCCATTTGGTGGGGGTCTAGTTTATGTAGAAAGTACATGGGTCGGTTTGTGTTGGGATCATATCAGTTGGTGCTAATTGGCTTAAGTTGGTCGGTTCTTAGATGGTGGGGAGACCCACCATGAATCTTGATGTGCCTTCTTCAAGAGTTGTTTTGTGTAGGAGTCTTGGTCCTTGTTGGAATTTTCTACTTCGGTTAAAGTTATCAGTTCCAGAGTTGGCCCATGCTGAGAGTCTCAATGTTGGTTGTGCTAGTTGGGTTCTTGTGGTGGGGAGAACCCTCCTCATTTCCTGATGGCTCTTCTCTTTTCAGTTTCTCTGAGGGTTGGTCGGGTGTGACTGGTGGAGTAAAAAGTCACGTCGAATAGTAATTTTTTTGGCCTCGTTAAATTTCAAACTCGAGTTTGATTCCTCGTTTGGCTGGGTGACTTTCTAGGGGTAGAAAGTTTTTGTGGTGGAGATAATTGTCACAACCCGACCCGATATCTTGCGGTCATAGTTGTTTTTATTTATTTATTTATTTTTATTTGTCTCTTGGTTTCTTAAAATTAAAAAAATTATTAAATTAAAATAAAAATGAAATAAAAACAAAATGATTGAAAAAAACAATCTATAATAATGATGATAATATTATTATTTAGTTTATTATTATTATAAATTCAGTTATTATTAATATTATTATATTTATTATTATTATTATTATTATTATTATTATGTTATAAGTTTTTATAACTATTATTATTAATTTTTTTCTTTAAAACCTAGATTTTTTTGTGCGCAACCCCCTCCCCTCTCTCTATTACCTCCCCTCCCCATGCAGCCTCTACCCTGCGAGCGCACACTGCCTGCGCGACCCCCCTCCACCCGGCCAACTCCCTCCCTTCGGCCCCTCTCCCTCCTGTGGACTCCCTCTGGCGAGCCACCACTGGTGCCCCACTCTCCCTCCCTTGCTTCCCCAGCCACACACCTCCCTCTCTTTGAGCCAACCTGCTCGCTTGCTAACTGGATAGTCACCCTGACGACCTCCTCCCTCAATCCCACCGTTGTCATCATCGTCGTCCTGAGTGCAGGTCTCTGTTGCCTTCTCCGTTGAGTCCTCTAACTCCCTCTTCTTCTTCATTTGGACATTTTTTTCTCATTTGTGTTGCCTTATTGCATTCTTCTGAACCCTATCTCGTGGGGTGTGTCTTCGATTTCTGGTTTTCCCCTATTATAGTTTGGTGCAGATGGTCTCTTTAGGCCCTTCAGAGAGTTTCCTGGCAACCTCTGCCAAAGGCGAGGAGGTTCGGTGTGTTTTGGTCCACCAACATTAATCCAAGGTGAGTTTTTGTTGTTTACACATGTTTCGCCCATCTTGTATTTGGGTCTTTTGTGTTTTTGACTCCCTGTTATGTTTTAGATAGGGCGTTGGATAGTTTCATGTTGGTTTGTCTCATTTTGGTTTGTCGTTGGCACCCGAGGTAAGGGTTAATGTCGTTGGTTGGTTTTGCACCTAGTTATGTGGCATCCTTTATGTGTTTTAAGGTTCGTAGTAATTATCTTGTAGGGATTTGGTCACTGCTTTGTAATTTCGGTCTTTCTCAGTTGGTCGGTCACCGTTTGAGGTGAGGATTGTAACGACCCAAAATTTTGAATAAATCTTGTTTCCTAATTTTGTGTGTTATTTTATTTTTTATACTCAACAAAACTATTTAATTTGATAACATGAGTATAATTAATATGAGACTGTTGGGTTTTGACTATTATATGACCATTGGTCAATATGACCGCTGGAAACTAAACGTTTCAATTATTGTCTCTAAATACAAGTGATCTTGGTTAATTAATATAGAAAGAAGATTCGATGGCCTCACCCAGTAGTCTTGGACTGATCGAAGCCCATCAAACAGAACTTGGGAAGGAGGTAGCACCACTGGGCTTTGCTTTGGACCAAACCTGAGCCGAACTTCATCGTGTGAATCTGGAACAGAATTTCCTTCGCGAGTAGTTCAAACTGGTATAAATTACTACTCGTGCGATGTTGGCCGAACCTCCCTTGGATTCTCTCACCTTAGCACACCTTACACTTAGGTCCTATGCTGGTGTGATAAGGGGATATGTAAGGAGACCATAACTTCCTTGTATAATCCTTTGTTTTAAATAAAAAAAATTATTTCTTCTTATGATGAAGTTTATGAATTTTCAAATGTCCGGATAAATATAGTATGCATATTTTTGGTGAATTTTAGAGAAAGGATATTTTAAAAAATGTTTATGTAAACCTTAAATAATTAAAAATGTGTAATGATTTTCAAAAAAAGGTCTTCTAGAATTATGTTCAGTACAAAATTTAGATTCTAATAAGATCAACTAAATTTTTGATGAATAGTAAATTATGAATAGTGATTTTATGCTTAGGATTAGTAATGTTACCAAATGGATTAGTAATCTCACTTAAAGAAAGTATTAATATAATCTAGGCACCTTTATTAAGTAATGTGATTCAATAAAATGGTTAAATAATAGTTTCATAAATTATTAGTCATATATTAGTTTTTTCAGGTGAATAGTGTTTTTTTAATTAAAAATTAAATTAAAAAAATTTAGAAAATTATTTTTATAAAATGGATTTCATTTTTGAACTCAGAGCATCGATATTATGTTAAGGTAATGTTTGGGGATTTTTCTGAAAAAATTGAATTTTTGGTGAATAGTGTATTATTTGAAAATTAAATTAAAAATATTTAGAAAATTATTTTTATAAAATGGAGTTCATTTTTGAAATCAGAGCATCTATATTTGGTTAAGGTGAAATTTTGGGATTTTTCTGATAAAGTTGAATTTTCGATGAATAGTGAGAATACAGTTTTTAAGTTACGGGTATTTAATGACATCATTAAATGATGTATTAAGAATTTAATCAATATTGTCGACTTATGAATAGTAAGATAAGGTATTAGGTGTCCCAAGTGGGCAATACCATGGGAAAATACCATGGGCAAGCCCATGGTTTTGCCAAAACCACCAATGAGGTGTCCCTTGGCCATTAATGCCTTGTCCCCTCACTTTCCCTATAAATACCAAGCCATCCTATCATCCATTAGACTCCAAACTCTCCTAAAATGAAGCCCTGGTGTCATTACCTCCCAAGGAGTCCTCCCAAGGTTCCCCCAATCCCTCAAGGTCCCAACCTTTTAGTTTTAAGAGTTACGTTTTAAGGTAAGGGATCCTACCTCTCTCTTTATTTTCAAGTAATCTCTTTTATGTCATTTCTTTTATGCTACATGCTCTTATGTTGGAGGATGTTATTTTATATTTCCCTTAATACCCTTTTCATGTTCATATGATGAGATACCCCCTATTTCTCCCATCAATTATTTTTAAGAATGTTTAAGTGGTGCCGTTAGGCTGCTGAATTTTTAAGGGATTCTTTCACCTTTCTCATTTTTCAAAGTTCTACTTTCATGTCAAGTCTTTCAAGTTCCTTTTTATTATGTTGGGGTATTGTATCAATATCTATCATACTTATCTTTTATGTTATTATGATGACAGACCCTATTCGATCTCGTCAATTCATTTTTGTTGATGTTTAAGTGGCACCGTTAGGCTGCTGAATTTTTAAGGGATTCTTTCACCTTTCTCATTTTTCAAAGTTCTACTTTCATGTCAAGTCTTTCAAGTTTCTTTTTATTATGTTGTGTTATTATCTGTATATCTATCATACTGATATTTTATGTTCATATGATGAGAGACCCTATTTGATCTCTTCAATTAATTTTTGTTGAAGTTTAAGTGACGCCGTTAGGCTGCCGAATTTTTAAGGGATTCTTTCACCTTTCTCATTTTTTAAAGTTCTGCTTTCATGTCAAGTCTTGCAAGTTCCTTTTTATGATTTTGGGGTATGATATCTATATATATCATACTGATCTTTTATTTTCATATGATGAGAGACCCTATTTGATCTCGTCAATCCATTTTTGTTGAAGTTTAAGTGGCGCCGTTAGGCTGTCGAATTTTTAAGGGATTCGTTCGCATTTATCATTTTTCAAAGTTCTACTTTCATGTCAAGTCTTTCAAGTTCCTTTTTATTTTGTTGTGTTATGATATCTATATCTATCATACTGATATTTTATGTTAATATTATTAGAGACCCAATTTTATCTCATCAATTCATTTTTTTTTAGTTTAAGTGACATCGTTAGGCTGCCGAATTTTCATAAGATAAATCTTATTTTTGTCTTCCTTTCATGTTCTTCATTTCATATGGTATATCTTTCAAATTTCATTACCATGTTCTTAAATCCCTTATATTCTATCCCCATACTGTTTTATGTATCATTTATGAGTGGGTGACCCATGTCCCATCTCTTTTCAATGTTTTCTAAAACCTCGTAACATAGACGTTATGCGGCAGAATTTTTGTCTCAAAATGTATCTCTCTTATTCTCAAATTCATTTATTTTATTAAGTGAATACTCAAAGATCTTTCTTATAAAGGGGTGTTCACATATATACCAGAATGTTCTATTTTAAATTCTAGGATTTACATACATGAGACCCTCTTTCCCTTTCCGTGGGTTTAAAGTGACATAAATATCATGTCTTTAAAGCAGTTTTTAAAACGTTATGATTATGAAATGAAACCCATTTCTTCTATGATATATGGTTTGTTTATGAAATTATTGATGATGATATATGTGGATCTCATGATAATAAAGTAAAATTAAGGTTGTGCCCTGATAGCACTCTAATTCATTGGGTAAAGACTTAATCTCTAGAGAAGACCATTTTTAACGACGCCTTGGTGAATAACCTTGGTAATTTTTAATGAAACCTTGGGGATAGACCTTGGTGAAATGGAAATGATTGTAAATATTAAATGTTGTATCCACATCTTCAAGTTATGAAATACGTTATTTTTATTATGATATGCCTCATGATTTCTTTCTCATGCCTTAAATTTCTTTTTCATGACATTGTTGATGTATCTCAAGTTCACATGTTTAATGTTTCCCCTTGTTTCCCTTACTGGGCCTTCTATTCACCCTTTCTTTTGATGTATGTCCCCAGGTAATGAGATGAATTAATGAACCTAGGATGAACATAAAGAGAAGCCTTTCAAGTGTTTAATAAGAATTTTTTATGTTTTAATGTTTTAAGTTCCTGGTTTCCAAGACACTAAACCTTAAAGATCCTCGGTTTTGTAAAATGTAATGAAAGTTTATGTGATAAAAATGCGGGATGCTATAGTTGGTATCAAAGGATGGTTTAGTTATTTGTGGAAATTATGATATTAAAACTTTAGGAAGAACCCTATAGAAAAGTTTAAAATATAGGAAATCTTCCTAGTATTTTGGTGAGTATTGAGTAAGGGGTTTCCAAGAAAATACATCCTTGTCTAGATAAGAGCAGGTAGAGGTGGCTCTGGCACAGATGTACATAGGGGTAAAAGCTGAAAACACCACTTTGAGTTAGACTCGAATGAGAACTGGTACACGACAATAGGCCTTTCTTCACTCTTGGTTACTACACTCCCGGGGGATATGCTTTGGTAAATTCATAAGCTTAGTATGAACCATTATTAAAGGAAAAAAGATAAAATAAAATAAATATTCACATAAGAATATAAGATCATGGATAACCTAGATTGGGACCAAGGGGATCACAAGTTAGGGTATACTTTTCTTCTACAAGTTTATCCTTCTATGCTTTAAGTTTCCTTTTCATGATTATTGGCTAAGTATTTAAGCCCCCTAATTATACTTTCTTTTCTTATTTAATGGCGGGAAATGGAAGAGCATGTCCCAACAACCAATGTGATAGGAAATGTGACGATTGCCCTATTAATGTGACAGAGATGAAGAAAGATCAAGTTGAACATATTGTGATTATTCCAAACCAGCTATCAAAAATCACAATTAATAATTGGTACCTAGTTGAATGCCCAAATTCATCAAGGAAGAAGAAGAAAAAGTATCAAGGATGCTCATCTGATAAAGTTGATAAGGGAAAGAAGACCCAATTTCTTTTTTGCAAAAAGTGTGGGAAGAGGTACCAAGGAGAATATCACAAAGGAACCGGGAGATGTTTTAAGTGTGGGAAGATAGGTCATAAAGTATCCAATTGCTTTAAAAAATCGATAATGTGATGAATGGAGATAAGGTTCGATCTAATGTACCTTATACATTTCAATGTCATAAATATGGAGAAGTTAGACATTATCCAAGGAAATACTCTCTTGGAATGGATGAGAAGCATGATGAGCATCAACAATCTTCGAGGACAAGGGAACAATACAAGTCCTATGCTGAGATGGATCATGATGACTGAAGTAAATGTAACTTCTTCGCAATAATTGTCTATGTCATGTTGTATTTTAGTTCGTTCTCTATGATCATATCTTTTGTGTTTTCTAAGATCATCGAGTCACTACCTAAGATGATTTTATATCATTAAGGAAAACATCTATTGTTATGTACCACATGTTGATGTAGTGAAGTCATTCTTCTTAAAAAAGGAGTGATTAGGGGATTAAAAGATTTTGGAAGACGTTCACTATTTTGGGAACCCTATTTGATCGAGGTAAATAGATTACTACGGTATTTTCTTTGAGGAGTAAAGTTTGACTTATATTTTGAAGAATCAATGAATTTAAGGAGGACTTATAGTAATTTAGGTTACATATGGAAATGATTACCCTATCTTGGGGAAAATGTGATTAGGTTAATTACTTTTATTATAAGATGATAAGAGTGGTTGATATTGTTTGAATATGAACGATAAAGTCTATCTTGGAAGACTATGTTATG
Source organism: Viscum album (assembly GCA_963277665.1). Classification (NCBI taxonomy): domain Eukaryota; kingdom Viridiplantae; phylum Streptophyta; class Magnoliopsida; order Santalales; family Viscaceae; genus Viscum; species Viscum album. The sequence continues at coordinate 1,309,253,805 of OY728126.1, read as the reverse complement.
AGATCGTTCCTATAATTGGGTTTCAATATTAGTTTGGTTTTTTTTTGAGGAATTTTAATGATAATTATTTATGGAATGGTATATGATGAACTTTGGGTAGTACCATGGAACATTGAAGATTTAAAAGTAGTTTCCCTTCCTATGAGATTCTTTATTTTTAAAGAGTTGTCTTATCTTACCCTTTCTATTTTTGGGATAATGTTTAAAGATAGAAGAAATTGATAGTTAATCTTTTTTGGATTACATGACTCTCAAGAATATGATTCTTGTGTTTTGATGAGACCAAGTGTTTTTGAATGTTCATCGTTTGGAGAAAAGATTAGTTTTGGTAGAAACTTATTAATGGATGAAACTCTACTTGAAGGTAGGTATATTTCCTTATGTTTTTGTTCTATTTAGTAAATGAATTCCTCAAAATTATGAAAAGGAAGGTAAAACAAAAATATTGTTGGTTTACGTTTCCTACTAGTTAATAAAAGATTGTTTAAACACATCATAAGTTTGGGATTTTCTCGTGGTTAACTTTCTCCTAATCATGTTTTATATCACTCTCCCTCAGAACATAACCCTTTGTTTTCTCCTCCATGTCCATGTTTTCCTACACGGAATCCTAGTGTGGGTTGACTTGGGTGACCTTTGTACTTCCCTTTCTTTCTTTTAAAGTAATAGTTTTAATGACTCCTTTTCTGATGTGTGACTTTCAATGAAATTTCAAAACCCAATTTTAAAAATTGCGAGGACGCAATTTCTAAAGGGGGAAAGATTGTAATGACCCGAAATTTTGAATAAATCTTGTTTCCTAATTTTGTGTGTTATTTTATTTTTTATACTCAAAAAAAAGGTTTCATTTGATAACATGATTATAATTAATATGAGACTGTTGGGTTTTGACTGTTATATGACCATTGGTCAATATGACCGCTGGAAATTAAACATTTCGATTATTGTCTCTAAATACAAGTGATCTTGGTTAATTAATATAGAAAGAAGATTCGATGGCCTCACCCAGTAGTCTTGGACCGATCGAAGCCCATCTAACAGAACTTGGGAAGGAGGTAGCACCACTGGGCTTTGCTCTGGACCAAACCCAAGCCGAACATCATCGTGTGAATCTAGAATGGAATCATCTTCGAGAGAAGTTCAAACTGATAGAAATTACTACTCGTGCGATGTTGGCCGAGCCTCCCTCAGATACTCTCACCTTAGCAGACCTTACACTTAGGTCCTATGTTAGTGTGATAAGGGGCTATGTAAGGAGACTGTAACTGCCTTGTGTAATCCTTTGTTTTAAATAAAAATTTTGATTTCTTCTTATGATGAAGTTTATGAATTTTTAAATGTCCGGATAAATATAGTAGGCGTATTTTTGGTGAATTTTAGAAAATGATATTTTAAAAAATGTTTATGTAAACCTTAAATAATTAAAAATGTGTAATGATTTTCAAAAAAATGTCTTCTACAATTATGTTCAGTACGATATTTAGAGTCTAATAAGATCAACTTAATTTTTGATGAATAGTAAATTATGAATAGTGATTTTATGCTTAGGATTAGTAATGTGACCAAATGGATTAGTAATCTCACTTAAAGAAAGTATTAATATAATGTAGGAAACTTGATTAAGTAATGTGATTCAATAAAATGGTTAAATAACAGTTTCATAAATTATTAGTCCAGTATTAGTTTTTTCAAGTGAATAGTGTTTTTTAATTAAAAATTAAATTAAAAATATCTAGAAAATTATTTTTATAAAATGGATTTCATTTTTGAACTTAGAGCATCGATATTATGTTAAGGTAATTTTTGGGGATTTTTCTGAAAAACAATGAATTTTTGGTGAATAGTGTATTTATTTAAAAATTAAATTAAAAATATTTAGAAAATTATTTTTAAAAAATGTAGTTCATTTTTGAAATTAGAGCATCGATATTTGGTTAAGGTGAAATTTTGGGATTTTTCTGAGAAAGTTGAATTTTCGATGAATAGTAAAAATACAGTTTTTAAGTTACGGGTGTTTAATGACATCATTAAATGATGTATTAAGTATGTAATAAATATGGTAGACTTATGAATAGTAAGATAAGGTATGAGGTGTCCCAAGTGGCCAATACCATGGGAAAATACAATGGGCAAGCCCATGGTTTTTCCAAAACCACCAATGAGGTGTCCCTTGGCCATTAATGCCTTGTCCCCTCACTTTCCCTATAAATACCAAGCCATCCTCTCATCCATTCGACTCCCAACTCTCCCCCAATGAAGACCTGGTCTCATTACCTCCCAAGTAGTCCTCCCAAGGTGCCCCCAAGCTTTCAAGGTCCCAACCTTTTAGTTTTAAGAGTTACGTTTTAAGGTAAGGGATCCTACCTCTCTCTTTCTTTTCAAGTAATCTCTTTTATGTCATTTCTTTTATGCTATGTGATCTTATGTTGGAGGATGTTATTTTAAACTCCTCTTACTTAACTTTTCATTTTCATATGAATAGAAACCCCCTCTTGCTCCCATCAATTCGTTCTAATAATGTTTAAGTGGCGTCGTTAAGCTGCCAAATTTTTAAGGGATTCTTTCACCTTTCTCATTTTTCAAAGTTCTACTTTCATGTCAAGTCTTTCAAGTTCCTTTTTATTATTTTGGGGTATGATATATATATCTATCATACTTATATTTTATGTTCATATGATTAGAGACCCTATTTGATCTCATCAATTCATTTTTGTTGAAGTTTAAGTGGCGTCGTTAGGCTGCCGAATTTTTAAGGGATTCTTTCACCTTTCTCATTTTTCAAAGTTCTACTTTCATGTCAAGTCTTTCAAGTTCATTTTTATTATGTTGGGGTATTATCTCTATATCTATCATACTGATCTTGTATTTTCATATGATTAGAGACCCTATTTGATCTCTTCAATCCATTTTTGTTGAAGTTTAAGTGACGTCGTTAGGCTGCCGAATTTTTAAGAGATTCTTTCACCTTTCTCATTTTTCAAAGTTCTACTTTCATGTAAAGTCTTTAAAGTTAATTTTTATTATGTTTGGGTATTATCCATATATCTATCATACTTATCTTTTATGTTCATATGATTAGAGACCCTATTTGATCTCGTCAATTCATTTTTGTTGAAGTTTAAGTGGCGCCGTTAGGCTGCGGAATTTTTAAGGGATTTGTTCACATTTCTCATTTTTCAAAGTTCTACTTTCATGTCAAGTATTTAAAGTTCTTTTTTATTTTGTTGGGGTATGATCTCTATATCTATAATACTTATATTTTATGTTCATTTTATTAGAGACCCTATTTTATCTCAGCAATTCATTTTTTTAAGTTTAAGTGATGTCGTTAGGCTGCCAAATTTTCATAAGAGAAATCTTATTTTTGTCTTCCTTTCATGTTCTTCATTTCATATGGTATATCTTTCAAATTTCATTAAAATCTTTTTAAATCCCTTATATTATGTCCCTATACTTTTTTATGGATCATTTATGAGTGGGTTACCCATGTCCCCTCTCTTTTCAATGTTTTCTAAAACCTCGTAACATAGCCGTTATGCGGCAGAATTTTCGTCTCAAAATTTCTCTCTCTTATTCTCAAATTCATTTATTTTATTAAGTGAATACTCAAAGCTCTTTCTTATAAAGGGTTATTCACATATATACAAAAATGTTCTATTTTAAATTCTGGGATTTACATACATGAGACCCGCTTTCCCTTTTTGTGGGTTTAAAGTGACATAAAGATCATGTCTTTAAAGTAGTTTTTAAAACGTTATGATTATGAAATGAAACCCATTTATTTTATGATATATGGGTTGTTTATGAAATTATTGATGATGATATATGTGTCTCTCATGATAATAAATCCAAATTAAGGGTTCTCTCTGATATCACTCCAATGCATTGGGTAAAGACTTAATCTCTAGAGATGACCATTTTTTATGACGCCTTGGTGAATAACCTTGGTAATTTTTAATGACACCTTGGGGATGGACCTTGGTGAAACGGAAATGATTTTCCATATTAAATGTTTTATTCACATATTCAAGTTATGAAATACGTTATTTTTATTATGATATTCCTCAGGATTTATTTCTCATTCCTTAAAGTTCTTTTTCATGACATTGTTGATGTATCTCAAGTTTATATGTTAAATGTTTCCCCTTATTTCCCTTACTGGGCCTTATGCACACCCTTTCTTTTGATGTATGTCCCCAGGTTATGAGATGAATTAATTAACCTAGGATGAACATAAGGAGAATCCTTTCAAGTGTTTAAGAAGAATGTTTTATGTTTTCATGTTTTAAGTTCCTGGTTTCCAAGACACTAAACCTTAAAGATCCTCGGTTTTGTAAAATGTAATGAAAGTTTATGTGATAAAAAGGCGGGATGCTATAATTATTCTCTTATTGCCTTGTTTTATTTGGTTTTTTTATTCAATTTCTTCAATAATTCGTTTTTAGGTTTCGCATTAGACCCCTTGTGGTGCGATTGTCGTGCGATGAGAGTTTCACACCAATTTTTCTAAGTTGTATACACTGAGGTTTGTGGTTATACCTTCAAATGTTATTTGAGGAATTACTTTACTTTAATAAATTTAACATGTTCTTTAATTTATTTATTTTGTGAAAATTTGTTTTTTCTTTGAATTTATCATGTGTTGGATTTTTTTAGTTGCTTGTTCATATGGAATGGAGTGTGTTCATGATGAAAACCCATGTTTAGTATTTTATTAGTGTTTTATTATGTTATATAAGTGTTGTAAATTCAGTTTTTTCATGTTATTGGTGTGTGTTTGGGTTTAGAAGAATTTATTTAGTTGGAGTTTGTGCTTAAATCCTTGTGATACTTATGGGATTTGTTTCATAAAATTTTAATGTGGTTTATTAAATCTTTTAATGGGAACTTTGTTTTAAATAGAGGTGCGGTATAAAATATCTTCAAAATGGGATTGATGCATTCTTTATGTTTGATAAAAAAATTACAATAAATGCTTTCATTGTGATATGCACTTGATTATTGGATTTTAGGCCAAATGATTTTTTGTGTGGACTGTCTTTGTGTTCAATGGGTTTCCTTAATTTAAAAATGGTGTTTGGTTTTATAAAATGGAAATGGAGCTTCCCTTGATTTATGTGGTTATACTCAGGAATTTTTAAGCCTTACTTTTGAGTTGTATTTGAAATTTTAGATTTTTTTGGAAATAGATTTTCAAGTATTTATGAAATGGGTGAAGGCCTGGTTGGCACTTGTGATGTGATATTGATTTCCCTTGTTGAACCCTCTTGTTAGAGATTACGATTATGGTTTATGTGATTAATTCTTGTGTTATAATAAATGGGAGTGTGATTGGTGAAAACCCTTGATGTGTTATTTTGAAACGTTTTATGGATCTTTTAAGTGTTTAATTGCTTTATTAAATTATATGTGGAGTGTGTTTGGCCTTACTTCGATGGTTTTGGGCCACGGGTGTCAAGGGATCCTACATGTACATGCATAGGGTAAGGCATATATATATATGCCATCTTTGAACATATTCTCTCATGGCATAGGGAGTATTTGGAATGCAGCTAGGGGTGTTTGTATATATATATATAAATGCATGTGCATGTATGTGCCAAGTGTTAGTTTGAGTGGTCATCGACAAAAAGCAACAAGTTTGAGGTAGGTCCCCTATGCCCTGATATTTAATTTGAATTTCCAAAATTTCTTAGTGTTTTATTCAAAGTTTATATTCTTCTTATAAATGAAATACATATGCAATATATATATATATATATATATATATATGTAAATAGTTTTGGTTCTTGAAAAGTGATTTCTTTAATGATTCAAACATAAAGCGGGTATTTCCAAAGACGCGTGGTCTTTCGGCCGATTTTATTGTAAAAGTGAAATGACATGTTGTCTTCCAAAAAAATTACAAAATGATTTCAAAAAGGGTTTTGGGTTAACATGTTTTCTATAGAAAAATCATTCTTGTGGAGTAATGAGGCATGTTTGGCACCTTGGAAATGAATAGTGAAATTGAAAAAACTTCCCTCTTAAGGCTTGCACCAATATTTTAGAAACATGATGTGTATGTTAAATGTGTGATCTGTGATATATACCTAATGAAAAGTCTTATGCGATGTCATATGACATAAAAAGGGGGATATGCTTAAGGAGGGAGAATGGTGGTGATAGGTTGAATGGATTTTCGATAAAGAAAATGTTATGTTCATTAATGTGCTTTGATAAAACCTCACCACCCTTTGAAATAGAGCACAATGGGAAACCTGGATATCTAGGTGGGTGACTAGGACTAGTAAGCTGGATGAAACGGTAGGGGTTTTTCCTGGTTCGTCTAGAAGGATTGATGAAACAACACTAACTAAACATATGAATTACTGAGGGTCATGGTCTTCTAAGGCACGTTTTCTAAGGGTCGTATTTTCTAAGCCACGTTTCACCGAGGTAAGAGGTCTCTAGGGTCCCACTTATTATATCTACCTATAGGGATTACCCATAGTTCTCATTTGCGACATCCTTCTTGTGACGTAATTTTCATTTTAGTGTGTCCACATTTGATGTATTATTTGTGAAAACCATATTTTAATCCAAAGTGGTTTCTTTTCTTTTTGAAACATAAATGCATGCTTGGAACCTATTTTGAAAATTTTTTGGGAGTGAAATTCTTTACTTGACAATGAAAACTCGTTATTTAATTTGAAAAGATAGAAAAACATTATTTTATTATATCTTATTTTCAAACTCGCATGATTGTATTTATTCCAAAAGGCAGGGGCATAGGACGTTGTTATATTTTGGAATTCTTAATAAGCATCTCATTGCTCACACCTACTTTACTTTTCAGTTACAGGCTTCAGTCTTGGATCGCTTTTCGGAGCGAGTGTAGTTTACTTTCCATGCAGACCCACGGGGTCACCTGAGGTATGTCACGTTGCTTCATTGATTCCCTTTTCTGCTGCCAAGTTGTTTAGTATATTTTTTTCCTTTATTTATCTGCTTGTTCAGTTTATGATTATTTATCTTTTTTATGGGCCAAATCATTCCCAATTGGTTTATTTTGATGTCTGACACTAGTTTTCAGCCCGTGAGGATCGGGAACGCCCTTCGGGCCACGTCGCAGCCCAGCTCAGGTGACCGGTTTAGGGTCGACCCATGTTGGTTCGTGACACCAATCCACACAAACCAAATAAATAACTTAAACCCCAGACTACCCCTGGAAACTCGAGTCTTAGGACAAGAAATGGTTCCTGAAATTCTTCTCGTACCTAGCTCTCAAGTTTTTAAACTCCTAATCTCTAATATACCTAACACCCTATATAATAAAGAGAATCTCTGATACCATTTTTTATGAACCAGGTAGTGATTCCATCCGAACTCACACCTAACCCTATTTATGACAAGGCTTGAGAGGCATTCCCAATCCTCCTAGGCTGGAAACTAGCATGTGGAATCAAATATATTATAATGGGGATGATTTATCCAAATAACAACTAGGATCAAATACTTAAAACAGATCTTGCACCACTAACCACTAATAACTAAACATAAAAAGATACACAAACAAATCTTGATAAAATATCAGAAGTAAAAATAGAAACTAAAGAAAAACAAGAAAAAAATGGGACCCGACATGATCTCTACATAACCTCTTAGTCACCACTATCCTCAAAACCAACCTTCTCTAAAGGAAACCTTAACCAGAAACTTGAACCTATAAAATATCTTGGGTATACCAATGTTGAGAGGTACAAATAGGTTGTGTGCATAAACAAATCATTATTAAAGCACCAAATTTTCCATAAATTTTATTTCCCAAAACAGTCAAAAAATTCTAGTTAGAAATACTTTTATAAAATAGGGTTTTATTATTTTAAATAACCAAACACAACTTTCCTTTAAAAATAGTTTTCAATTTCAAAACCCAGTTTAAAAATGTGATACTAAGAGAAGATACCAAACCAAGTGATCAAAAACAATAATATAAGAATAAATGAAATAGTGAGACCAAGAAAGAACTAAAACAATTTAACAACAAAAGTTTATTAGAATTAAATAAAACATATAGATAATATTCATGGGAATTTCTTAAACATCTCTAGAATAAATCACTAGATATACTCATATCAGAATCAATCATCTAAGTATGGTGCATCTCAAGATTCAATAACCATCTAGATTCTTTAAACTAGACTCACAAATCGCACATCACGCTTGGACTCTCATCAAATCTGTTGGGTACCAACCCATATAATTGGGGATGATAAGAAACCGCCACTCCACTCGACCTTCAAGATAATGCCCAAGAATCCCTTGATAATAGTATATGGAGAATGAGTAGGTCCTCACATGCATGGAATGAATCAATAACCCATAGATTCTATTTTTCTTTATTATCCTTGAATCTGACACCACCTATATAATTCCCCCACCCCCTCGGAGGGATTATAATTATGGTTACCATCACACACCAAACCATTCTAAAAGTGCCAACCAGGATTTTATATCATATCACTTAAAAACTATTTTCCCAAAATGTCACAAAGTACCAACCATACCTTGATATTTTTAAAACCATTTCATTTCCAAAACTACTTCTAAAACTGAGGTAAAAACATATAATACACTCTAGATGTTCCAAAAGGGCCTTCAATAATATCTAATTACCAAACCCCACCTCAAAGATTCTAAATTGTCCAAAATTTTGAAAATACCTTTGAAATACATATTTTAGTTAATTAAGGAAATAGTAGGCCAATCCATATTTTTTTATTTTATAATAACACTTTTAATGGTAAGTGTCAACTAGTTACAAATCTAACCAAGTTAACCTCAAAATCCACCCACTATTAGAGTCCTTCCCACTACAAATACAATGTTCAAATATTGTATTACATTCAAAAATTCAAAATTCAAACTTCACCATTACATCCTGGTCCACATTCCACCTAACGTCGATTGGTCCTTGATTTGCGCACCTTTTCACCTCACAGCCCCATCGTCGCATCATACCCAATTGCCTGCGAGCTCTTCCACCAGAGTCTGTCATCGTAGCATCTTTATCGTCTCCTCCATTGTCCAAGTACTAATATCAGTCATCACCACATAAGATGAACCCATCATAGACCACCAAAATTAGAAGTCGTTGACTGGACCAAACATCTTCAACATCGAAATAGGCTGTCATCACCGTCGTCGCATGATCACGAACCAATAAACTATTAATAATATATTTGGGTTTTAGATGAATCATTTGGAAATAAAAGTTCCAAATAAGAGAAGTGGATGAAGGAAAAGTCCATTTGAAATTCTAGGTTTAAGTGGAACATCATTTTAGAGTGATATTATCATTTTTGTGCCAATCCATATGTGTACCCCACACCCATATGGATATTCCCACATCTAATAGAACACTCCTTTAAAAACATATAAATACCCAAAGACCAGTTTAGAAAGTCCCCGCTAGATTTATCACACAAAAACATAACTCACACATAAACACTAAACCACAAAGATATATTAAAAACATAAACGAAAACCAATTCACAAATAAAACCAAGTTACTAAGACAAAATGAAGTCTAAACAAAATCAAAATACTAAATTTAATTTAAAAAGGATAATTAGCATTTCATCAAAAAAATTGAATACATACATACCTAATAATAATTAAATAAAACCATTAAAACCCATTTTAATCCAATTTCTAAAATTTAAATCCCTAAAAAAATTATACTAACACATCACAAGAAAGATAATAGAATTTTAAAATCATTTGAGTAAATCCCAAGAATCAAAAAAATGTTCTACAAAGGAAATGGATGGGAACAACTACCTCAGTGACATATGAATTAGATGAAACCCTTGAAGAAATACTAACAAGGCTCAAGGAGAAATCCACACACCCTAGGATCAAATAAAACACCCAATATTTGTTGACCCTCACCCTATAGTTTATCCAAAAGGGAACCAATGAAATGACAAACCAAAACTAAAAGAGAAGGAAGAAGAGAGGAGTAAAATCACCAAAAAAACCAAAGAAAACTTACCTTGGAAGCTTGGAGGATCATCAAATATAGGAGAGTATCCAAAGGGAGAAGGATTTGGGAGACTTCTCATGTGCCAAATATGATCCAAGGGAAGGAGGGCTTGAATTTTGGTCAAAATAAGGGAGTGGAAAATAGAAAATTCACTTTTTAAAGGATCAGTGCAACTTGAACGCTTTGGCCACACGGTTTTCCAAACTGTAAGCCAACCTTGTACAACCTACTAGAGAGAAGTAGAACATGCAGGCACTAGGTACATGGTTTGGGAAGTTGTGTTCCAACCATGTAAAATAGCATTATCAAATTGTAGACCCTCCCCAAATGATTTTTATACGGTTTCTTCTAACTATGCGCAAGTCATGTTCCTTATCCCAAACACCACCCAGTACCTGTACGATTTATTATAGGCCTCGTATAGTTTAGACCAAACCATGATCGAACCATGCATAGGGCCAAACTCCACATGAAAAATCCAAAACTACAAAATTCACAAAGGGAAATTGATCTGAACCTAAACCAAAAAAATCCAACCTTAAGAAAAAATAATGGATAAACTTTGGTTGATGTGTGAAAATATAGAAATCAACGGTTATAAAATTAAAGAGTCATGTATGTGGAAAATAATTTTGACCAAGAGAAAATGAATAAACCCTCTAAAATAGAGAGAGAGGGAGAGAGAGAGAGATGAGGACCCCAAGGGAAGATCACAAGCTCTATAAATCAATTCTATAACAAAAATCATAAACCAGAACAACATAGGGTTTAGCCTGGTGTGTGCACAATGAGGAAGAGGGTGAAAATGAGAGGGAAAAGGAAATGTAAGGAAGAGGAGAAGAATAAAAAACCTGACCTATACAAATATGACCCATAATCATAATAAAACACTACACTAATACACATCGATGAACCTGAACAAGAAAGTAATGAGAGAGGAGGGTAAAAATAACATACCATAGATTCATGACTTGATTAGTTTGAGATATAGTCAAGGGGGAGAACCGAAAGAAGTGAAATACCATGAAATCATGAGAGGTGTAACTAAAATTTGTTTGGTTTGGGTTCATTTAAAAATATTACGGGGTTTATCAGAGATTCCAAAAAGTTATAATAAAAATAACTTTTATCAGTGATAAAATAATAATCATTCATAAATATACCTTTTATCGGTGCTTCCTTAATGCTGATAAAGATATAGCTTTATCACTGCAAAAAAGAGCTAATAAAATCCATCATTTTCAGCACTAAGGAAGTGGGGATAAAATTTAACTTCATCAGCATAAACATTTTAGCACTAGTAAAGGAACTATAACTATAATTATAAAAAAATCTTTGTAAATTTATTTATAAATATTTGTATATGGTTATAAATGTATTTATATAATTATATATAAATATATATATATTAAATATATTCATTTTTTAAATATATTTATTATAATTTTAAATTTATTTAAATATGTAATTATTTATTTATAATTATATAACGAATTTTTAAAAAATATATTTATTTATTTATTTATAATTATAGATATATAATTTTACAAATATATTAAATATAAATTTATAAATATTTTTATAAATAAATATATTTGAAAACATTTATTTATAATTATAAATATATTTATATCATTATATATATTTATATAATTATATATATTTAATAAATATATATAAATATAAATAGAAATATAGTAAATATATTCATTATTTAAATATATTTACTATAATTTTATAATTATAAATATAATCATAAGGTTCAAGAGGTGGGAGAACCAGCTCTTGAAAAAGAAATTAAAAAAGGACATGCCATTGTCTAAAAAAGGAAATCTACAAAACAAGAACATGATTAGTCCCTTAATCATGATCAGAGTCATCGGTATCATCATCAGTTTCTCACTCTGACTGTAACATCTTTCAACTAAAGATAAAATAATATTTATCCCATATATTTTGCTTCTCTAAATTGAGCTGACACCTAGACTCCTTGGAAAAAGACCTGGTGGATTCATGACTATGTCCTCTTCTATGACCTTTTGGAATCCAACCTCATCTCCATTTCTTGAGAGGGATCTCAACACATTGTTCCTCCATCAAGAGTTGAATCACATATAGATCCTCCACTTCTCCTAAAAGATCATAATTTTGAACAACATCAGCATCAGAATCCATAGGTCCAGAGCCATGCATAGGAAATCCCTCAGATGGAATATCCTCCTTTGAGAGTTCCTAAGAAAGATAATTTAGCATTAACTCAACTAGCGGACCAGAAGCCTTATACTTTCAAGAGGGAACCATTTGGAATCCCTCATCATCAATCAAAACTTTGACTCCTATAAATTCAAATAACTAAAGATCCATATCAAATATTCCTTTTTCAGATTTTGAAATTGAGATATAATCAATCCCATCCTTTTTCTTCTTGCTACCACCTGTTGTAATTAAAGACCTCTCATGCATGATCTTAGAATCAACAACATCTTGTGTATGGAACTCACGATCAAAGTCACTTCCAATAACCTATGAAGACTCCTTAGGAGTTGATTCATTATCAATCCTCTGATTAGTATCACCTTCCAAAACCCCTTCCACATTGGTGAGAAACACATCCCTAAAAGAGGGATTTGTATTCACCCGCCTGATTTAAAGTATCCTGCTCCATCCTCTTATCTTTCTCATATTCCAAATTAGCCTAATTAAAGGGGCCACTATTTGTCCCAATTGAGGTTAGTTCATTATAAATCATATCATTTTACTTTATATTCATTTGAGAGTTTCTTTTTTCAATAGATTGCACTATAATCCTGGTATCCTTTACTTCCTTCCTGCAACAATGATTAGTGGGGTGGTCCTTTCATTCCACATTTACACAACAGATCCTCCATCAAAATGACTCTGGAAGATGACCAACTGCCACACTAACATCACAAAAAATATATTTATTATCATATTCCACATTAATGTGGATGCCATCAGTGGGAGTGGAGAGATTAACTGTGTCAATGATGGTATATCTAGGATGTAAGAACCCGACCCCAGTTGCCCGGAGTCGGTGCCTTATTTGATTACGTTGGAATCCATACAAGGAATACGAAACCCGAAAGACCGAGTAGTTTAGTATTATTGGAAACAAGTTACATACATAAGTTTATCATTACAACATGAAGGGAATCAAAACACAATTATATTCCACTAGAAACATCACGTCTCCTAGATTATGCTTGCACATCATTCATAAATTACTTCTTCATGTCCTGAGAAAATGAAACATAAGAAAGGGGTGAGATCAAACGCTCATTAAGAGTAATCAATACAACAGAAGTTAATATAAACATTAGACATGGTGAATAATTGAAAACACATGCCTTTAATAATGAACTTGAACACATTATGGTAGAAATATGAGCTGAATAAATAATTCCATAATAAAACATAATCATGGGTATTATACTAGTAAAATAACCACATGAACTTCAAATAATAGAATCATAATGAGGGAAGTGAATATGCCAAACATCATAACCATACCGTCCAAGCCTCATGCTAGGACCATAAAATAATCATTTTGTCAAGGCCTCGTGCCAAGACCATAGTTTGTATCATGAGACCTACCGATGCATAGAGGGGATATAGTGGGCCCCACCCATCACATAATAAGTCCAATGCATTCCTCATATGATCGGGGATAAACATAAACAACAAATACATTAATATGGAAACTATCATATGAAATGTAACTATCTTTCCCCAATCATTAAACATAAAACACTAACCATTCGGAATAATATAGTGAATGGTTTTAGGATGGATCATCCACAATAGAGTTAGTAATAAACCATTAAATCAAATATAGTAGATGACTTTATAAATTATTAATCCCAATAATACCATTGAATCAACAAGAGTGTTGAATTAGATGAAAACACTCTTATAAAATCATTAAGCAATTCTGGAGATAAATACTCTTTTATTTTGAAAAGAAGAGAACTTTTGGAAAAATATTTGTATAAAACCAGAAGTGAATTAGGATAGTATTTTAATAATAAAATTAGTGATTTTATAAAGATAATGGTTTACAAAAATAGATTATATATTGCCCTTGAAAATAGGTAAGAATTTGAGAAATTCCCTTGAATCGGGCTTGTATTTTTTAAACAATTTTGAAAGTTCCTTTTAAAATGTGTAAATATACATAAAATAAGGAAGGATTATTGTTTTTCAACATAAATATGATACTCACACATAATATATGATGAGTACATAACAATACATAAGAATTACATCGAGGTAATCAGACAATTAAAGTATCCCGAATGAAAGTGGAAGTTCGGGTGGAAAACCCCTTACCTTAACTCCAAACGTGTTCCGCTCTTGTACTTAAGCTCCTAGAATATGAAATTATACTTGTTAATAACTTATTTCAGAACCTATTAGATATTTATTTAGTTTAACATAATTCTTGTTAGTTCATTTATGTCTTTATTGATAAGTTATTATATTGAATTTCGTCGTTCTGGAGTGTTCGTTTCCTTTATTTTCATATTCAGTTCACTTGTTTTTAAGTAATGAAGTTCATGTGGAATGGTTAAAAATATTCAGGATTGGAATTATATATTATTTATGAACATAAATAATTGTTAATGTTCTTTTCTATCATTTGTTTACACTAAATGAGGAAGAATACTTAGATGACAACCACTTCGATTATTCGGTGGTATTTGGATTATTATGAACTAGTTTTGTCATATAAAAAAATTATATGTACATATTCTGGTTATGGAATATTAATTATGTTATAATACATATTTTACAGTCTGTTTCAACCATAAATATGGTTTCATGTCCAATAATGAAGAAGAAATTGAAGAACGGAACTTCACCGTCCACGAAGGTTATAAATTGGAACCTTATGGACTTTGATTTCATTTATAAAACTAAAAGGGAGGGAGTAAGAGTATTTATGATGGTTCTTCCATTCACGTGATATAAATACAGTATATATATGTTACTGGAGTTATCATGAACATTTGGACAGAGGAGCTAAGGAGAGAAAAATAAAAGAGATGAACTTGAAAATAAAAGAAAAGTTAAGAGATCCCTTATGAAAATTCGGCAGCCTAACAACGTCACTTAAAATTTCATAAAATCAAATGATGAGATCAAAAGGGTATATAATCATATTGAAATCAAAAGGACAGTAAGAAGAATAAATAAAATCAAACCCCAACATATGGGAAAGGAATTTCAAATAGCTAACATAAAAGAAGTGTCGACTTAAAGAAGAGAATGAAGGATTCCTTTACCTTGTAGAATAACTCATAGATCTTGAAGGATGGGACCTTGGGGTATTATGGAAACCTTGGGAGGACTCCTAGAGAAGTACAACCACCAGATATTCGAGGATGAGGGATTTGGAATGAAAGGAAACGAATGGATGAGTGGGTATTTATAGGAAAAGAGAGGTAATTGTTTAATAATTTCAAAGGGACACCTCATTAGTGGTTTTTGCCAAACCATGGGCTTTCCCATGGTTTCAGCCACTTGGGACACCTCATGTAATAATTTAATATACAAAAGTAGTCCATACTTTTATATTTAATTATTACATCATTATGATGTCATTAATCTACCGAAAACTCAAAACTGTATTTTTACTATTCATGAAAAATTCATGTATTTTAGAAAAAACCAAAAAATTCACCCCTACCATTTTTCGACATGTATAATTCAAAAGTGAAAACCATTTTTCAAAAATAATTTTCTAAATATTATTTATTTAATTTTTAATTAAGGTCATAGTTAATTAGAAAAATAACAATCTTGAAGTGCAGTTAGTTTTATGTGACATTGAAAATTTAATTAAGATCCCATTAACATATTTCCTTAAGAAAATAAAATAATATCATTATTTACTATTCAAGGGTCATATTACTATTAATATTACTATTCATTAGGGTATGTTACTATTCACCAAAAATCAAGTTTGCTCTATCAGACTCCAAATGACTTACTGAACACAACTCTAGATGACCAATTCTTGAAATTCAAAACATAGAAGAGGAAAAGTTGAATTCTATATTTATTTTCAAAACCTTGGGGTGTTACACTCTCCCCTCCTTACAAAAATTTTGTCCTTGAAATTCACATGATATTACCTAAAAAGATTCAGGTATGTCTTTAACATATGCTCCTCATGCTCCCATGTTGATTCCTCCATTTTATGGTTCCTCCATAGAACCTTCACCAGACGATTCATCTGATTTCTCAATACTTGTTCTCTAGTATCAAGAATCTTGATATTCTCTTCACAGTAAGACAGATCAGGCTCAAGTTCCACTTCTTCATAATTGATTACATGTGTTGGTTATGGCATGTACTTTCTTAACATTGACACGTGGAACAAATTATGAACCTTGGAGAGACTTGGCAGTATTTCCAAATGGTAAGCTACGGACCCAATTCGGTCCATAATTTCAAAAGGTCTGATGTACATGGGACTTAACTTTCTATTCTTACTGAATTGTATAATACCCTTCTATGGAGATACCTTTAAGAAAAATTTATCACCTTCCTGAAATTCCAAATCCTTCCTTTGATTATCAGCATAGCTCTTTTGCCTACATTGTGCTATTTTGATATGGTTCTAGATAATCTTCACCTTTTCCATTGTTTCTTCAATAAGTTCTGGGCTCACGAGCTTTATTTCACCAACATCATCCCAGCAAGTTGGTGTACGACATCTCCTCCCATATAATGCTTCATCGGGTTCCATTTGTATACTTTAATGGAAGCTATTGTTGTAGGAAAATTCCATGATAGGTAAATAATGATCCCACATGCCTTGAAAATAAAGTAAACAAGACCTCAATGTATCTTCCGATGTTTGAATAGTTCGTTCTGATTGTCCATTAGTTTTTGGGTTGTAGGCAGTGCTCAAACTAAGATCAGTATCTAGGGCCTTCTGAAGACTTTTCCAAAATCTTGATGTAAAATGTGGATCACAATCAAAAACAATCGATAGGGGTACTCCATGAAGTCTCACAACTTCATTAATATATAGTCTTGCTATACGTTCAAGTGGTAGATCTTCTCTTATGGTAATAAAATGTGTTGACTTGGTAAGACGATCAACAATGACCCATATTGCATCGTTCCTTCTAGGAGTCTTTGGTAGTCCCACGATGAAATCCATCATGATATTATCCCATTTCCACTCAGGTTTTGGAAGAGGTTGCAATACTCCTCCAGGATGTTGCCTTTCTGCTTTCACTTGTTGACAAACCATACATCTTGACACAAAATCAGCAATCTCCCTCTTCATATTGTCCCACCAAAAATGTTCCTTCAAATATCTATACATCTTAGTGCTACCAGGGCGTATAGAGAAATTGGAACTATGAGAATCATCCAACAATTCCCTTTTTAGACCAGGTATATCGGGAACATAAATTCTCTTCCCAAATTTCCAAATTCCATCTTCATATATGAAGTCACTAAATCTCTCATCATTCGCAGCTTTAATCTTCTTTTGAAACTCCTTATCTTCAGCTTAAGAACTTTTTATCCTTTATAGTAAATATGGTTCGGCAACCATTTGAAAAAAGCATTGATGTTTCACCTTCCATGGTTATTCCCATATCCATCTTTACTAGATCCATGAAAATAAGATCCCTTTCAACTCTCATCTTGTTCAAAACTCCATGATCCTTTTTGCTCAAAGAATCTGCCACCTTATTTGCCTTCCTCGGGTCGTAGTATATCATATAATCATAATCCTTTAGTAGTTCAAGCCATATCCTTTGACTCATGTTGAGTTCTTTCTATGAGAAAATATACTTCAAACTCTTGTGATCAGTATAAATATCACATTTTTCACCATAGAGATAATGTCTCCATATCTTCAAATAAAATATTACAATAGATAACTCAAGATCATGAGTAGGATATTTTTTCTCATGAATTTTTAGTTGTCGTGATGCATAAGCAATAACCCTGTCATTTTTCATAAGGACACAACCAAGTCCTTTCTTTGAAGCATCACTGTAAATAACAAACTTGTCATTCCACGAAGGTAGAGTCAATATAGGAGCATTGACTAATCTTCTCTTCAATTATTTGAAACATTCTTCACAATATTTTGTCCAAACAAATTTAAACCCTTTACGTGTGAGCTTTGTTAGCGGGTTAGCCAGTCGGGAAAAATTCTGCATGAAACGCTGATAATAACCTGCTAAGCTAATAAAACCGCGTACCTCAATTATGTTTGTTGTCATGGGACAATCTTGTATTGCCTTTGTCTTTGTAGGATCAACTAGGATTCCATCCTTAGATAAAATATGTACAAGAAAAGAAATCTCCTGAAGCCAGAATTCACACTTGCTAAAATTCCCATATAATTCATGTCTTCTAAGAGTCTTCAAGATAATGCTCAAGTGATTTTCATGATCTTAATAGCTTTTGGAGTATACCAAGATATCATCAATAAATACCACTAAAAAATCATTAATATATTCATTGAAAACTCTGTTCATAATATCCATGAAGACAGAAGGTGAATTAGTCAATCCAAAAGGAATCTCTGTAAACTCGTAATGCCCATACCTGGTCCGAAATGCTTTCTTATGAATATCCTCCTTCCTTAAACGTGACTGATGATATCCGGATCGAAGTTCAATCTTCGAAAAGTATTGATCTACATGAATTTGGTCAAATAAATCATCAATGCGAGGTAAGGGATACTTGTTCTTTATTGTTATAGCATTGATCTCCCTGTAGTTGACACATAACCTCATATATCCATCTTTCTTCTTAACAAAAAGGGCAGGGGATCCCCATGGAGAAACACTAGGGAGAATAAATCCTGTATTAATCAATTACTCTAGTTGTTTCTTTAGTTTCACTAATTCAACAGTGGCCATTCTATAAGGGGTCTTCGATATGGGCCTTGAACTAGGAATTAAATCAATGGAAAACTCAATTTCTCATTCTGGAGGATGTCCAGGTAAATCTTCTAGAAACACATCAACATATTCTCTCACAATAGATAAATCATCTATTTGAACATTACTTTCCTCACCCATAGTTAATTCATTCTCTTCCTCCCCAATAATTGAATTTAGTTAAGCTACTAGGGGTGGATCTAGATAAGAATCAGGTGGTGATAATTCTGCTCTAAAGATAAGGTGTTCTTTATCATCGTCATCAAAAATTGTATGCTCCTTCTTCTTACAATAAATTTTTGCATCATGGTCCGAAATTTAATCCATATTAAGGATTATATCAAATTCAATCATGGGTATGACGATGAGATCAGTAGATAAAGAACATTTATATGCCCTAATGGGAACAGATTCCCAGAACTTTGTAGCAATGATAATTCCCTTAGGAGTTTTTACTGACAACTGCCTTGTTAAATCAAATTGGAAATATCTAATTTTCTTAGCAAACTGGGAATATATGAAACAATGCGATGATCCAGAATCAAATAAATCATTGGCTAAACTTGAGGAAACAATTATATTACCTGCCACCATGTCATTAGGAACTTCAAACTTTGCAGTTGTGATTGCATAATCTTATCCCTGATCCATTTGCCTTCACTATTTCATATTTCCTTGACGTTTTGGACAATCATTAGCATAGTGTCCCATATCCTGAAAACTATAGCACTGAACATCATTGGCTTCCTTCTTCCCTTTGCAATCACCAGCAATATGGCCTTTCTGACCACATTTTTAGCATACTCCTTTTCCTTTTAAGCATGTACCAGGGTGTTTCTTTCCACAATTGTCTCATGGAGGAAATTCAACTCTTCCCTTCTTCCCCATTTCCGTATTTCCTTTCCCAGGGTTTTCAGCAGCCCTCTTCTTTTCTTGCTTTCCCTTAAAGTCATAAGACTTGGAGAATTATTTTTTTGTCTTGATGGCACATGAAACTATATCCTCATAAATTTTGGGAGACCAGTTCCCGCCGGAGGAATGGATTTAGGCCATCAAAGAATCAATCAATTTTTCTCCTTGGATTTCGTATGTAGTCCACAGTATGTCTTTCTAATCGTGTGAAGTTAGCTTTGTACCTTTCAACATTATCATCTTCCTTATGCCTCATATTCAAGAATTGTATCTCCATATCTGCTCACTTCTCATGAGGGAAATATTTTTCTAAGAATATTTCTTTAAAATTACTCTGTTCCATCTCTTCTATCTTTTCCTCCTCCTTTGTGTTTTGGATTAAGTACCACCACTGATCTGCATCTCCAGATAGAAGATAGATTGCCCTGACAACCTTCTCTATTTCATTACATCCCAAGGTGAGAAATGTCTTCCCAAGGGAACATATCCACTACTCTGCTACAAACGGGTTTGCAGTCCCATTTAATGATGGAGTTTGTTGTCTCATAAAGCGATCTAGAATGGATCCTCCACATGGTGGATCCGGATGCTCTATACAGGTAAGGTTATTATTCATAACCTCAGTAAGTTGTCCTAGTATAGTTATGAGTTGTTCTGCACCAGTCACAGCACTAGAGCCAACATCATTATCTTATGTCAGATGAAAATCCCAATAGGGGACACGTGCATTCATGCGATTTCCATTCTGTCCACTAGGAACCATATCTAGATAATGGCATACACTATATTAGGTTATGAATCATAATGTATAATCTTAACTTAAAAATACTTATAAAAATTAATATCCTACACATGGGTAATCCCATACTCACAAAAATGGTTTATTTGAGAAATATTTACATTAAACTCCTTTATAATGGCTTGTAAAGAAAATGTGAATTATCCTAAGCTTATCCCCTGGGAGATTTGTAACCAAGAGTGTAGCAAGGCCCGTTGTTGTGCACCAGTTCCCATTCGAGTCTAGCTCAAAGTGGTGTTTTTGGGTTTTACCCCTAGATACATCTATGTCAGAGCCGCCTCTACCTGCTCATATCCAGATAGGGATGTATTGCTTGAAAAATCCACAGAATCTATTCCTTACAAAAATACCAGGACGTTCTTGTATGTTTATCCCCAAAGACTAACTTATGTATTCTTCCCTAATTCTACGTTTTCTAAATCTAGTTTCCAAGTATTCTACTAAACTTCCTCTGATACCAACTGTAAGAACCCGACCATAGTTGCTAGGATCTGGTGCCTTATTTGATTACGTTAGAATACATACAAGGAATACGAAACCCAAAAGACCGAGTAGTTTAGTATTATTGGAAACAAGTTACATACATAAGTTTATCATTACAACATTAAGGGAATCAAAACACTATTTTATTCCACTAGAAACATCACGTCTCTTATATTATGCTTCCACATAATTCATAAATTACTTCTTCATGTCCTAAGAAAATGAAACATAAGAAATGGGTGAGCTCAAATTCTCAGTAAGAGTAATAAATACAGCGGAAGTTAATATAAACATCAGACATGGTGAATAATTGAAAACACATGCCTTTAATAATGAACTTGAACAAATTATGGAAGAAATATGAGCTGAATAAATAATTCCATAATAAAACATAATCATGGGTATTCTACTAGTCAAATAACCCCATGAACTTCAAATACTACCATCATAATGAGGTAAGTTCATATGTCGGACATCATAACTATACCGTCCAAGCCTCGTGTTAGGACCATAAAATAATCATTTTGTCAAGGCCTCGTGCCAAGACCATAGTTTGTCTCATGAGACCTACCAATGCATAGAGGGACAATAGCGGGCCCCACCCATCAAATAATAAGTCCAATGCATTCCTAATTTGATCTGGGATAAACATAAACAACAAATAAATTTATATGGAAACTATCATATGAAATGTAACTATCTTTCCCCAATCATTAAACATAAAACACTAACCATTCGGAATAATATGGTGAATGGTTTTATGATGGATCATCCACAATATAGTTAGTCATAAACCATTATATAAAATATGGTAGATGACTTCATAAATTATTAAACCCAAGAATACCATGTAATAAATAAGATTGTTGAATTAGATGAAAACACTCTTATAAAATCATTAAGCAATTCTGGCGATAAATACTCTTTTATTTTGAAAAGAAGAGTTATTTTGGAAAAATCTTTGTATAAAACCAGGAGTAAAGTAGAATAGTATTTTAATAATAAAATGAGTGATTTTATAAATATAATGGTTTCCAAAAACATATTATAGAGTGCCCTTGAAAATAGGTAAGAATTTGAGAAATTCCCTTGAATCGGGCTTGTATTTTTGAAACAATTTTGAAAGTTCCTTTTAAAATGTATAACTATACATAAAATAATGAAGTATTGTAGTGTGTAAACATAAATATGATACTCACACAGAATATATGATTATTACATAACAATACATAATAATTACATCGAGGTAATTAGACAATGAAAGTATCTCGAATAAAAGTGGAAGTTCGGGTGAAAAAGCCCTTACCCTAACTCCAAACGTGTTCCACTCTTGTACTTAAGATCCTAGAATATGACATTATACTTGTTAATAACTTATTTCCAAACCTATTAGACATGTATTTAGTTTACCATAATTCTGGTTAGTTCATTTATGTCTTTATTGATAAGTTATTATATTGAATTTCGTCGTTCTGGAGTGTTCGTTTACTTTATTTTCATATTCAGTTCACTTGTTTTTAAGTAATGAAGTTCATGTGGAATGGTTATAAATATTAAGTATTGGAATTATATATTATTTATGAACATAAATAATTGTTAATGGTAATTTATATCATCTGGTTACATGGAATTATAAAGAATCCTTAGATGACAACCACTTCGATTATTCGGTGGTATTTGGATTATTATGAACTAGTTTTGTCATATAACTTAATTATATGTACATATTATGGTTTCTGAAAATTAATTATGTTATAATACATATTTTATAGTATGTTTAAAGCATAAATATGGTTTCATGACCAGTAATGAAGAAGAAATTGAACAACGAAACTTCGTCTTCCACGAAGGCTATAAATTGGAACCTCATGGACGTTGATTTCGTTTATAAAAATAAAAGGGAGGAAGTAAGAATATTTATGATGGTTATTCCATTAACATTATATAAATCCATTATATAGATGTTACTGGATTTATCATGATCATTTGGACATAGGAGGTAAGGAGAGAAAAATAAAAGAGATGAACTTGAAAAGAAAATAAAAGTTAAGAGATCCCTTATGAAAATTCGGCAGCCCAACGGCGTCACTTAAAATTTCATAAAATCAAATGATGAGATCAAAATGGTATCTCATCATATGGAAATAAAAAGTAAAGTAAGAATAATAAATAAAATCAAACCCCAAAAAATGAGAAAGTAATTTCAAATAGCTAACATAAAAGAAGTGTCGACTTAAAGAAGGGAATGAAGGATTCCCTTACCTTGTAGAATAACTCCTAGATCTTGAAGGATGGGACCTTGGGGGCTTAGGGACACCTTGGGAGGACTCCTAGAGATGTAAAAACACCTGATATTTGAGGATGTGGGATTTTTAATGAAATAAAATGAATGGATGAGTGGGTATTTATAGGAAAAGAGAGTTAATTGTTTAATAATTTAAAAAGGACACCTCATTAGTGGTTTTTGACAAACCTTGGGCTTGCCCATGGTATTTTCCCATGGTTTAAGCCACTTGGGACACCTCATGTCATAAGTTAATATAAAAAAGTCGACCATACATTTATATTTAATTATTACATCATTATGACGTCAATAATCTATTGAAAACTCAAAACCGTATTTTTACTATTCATGAAAAATTCACGTATTTTATAAAAATCCCAAAAATTAAACCCTACCATTTTTCGACGTGTAGAATTCAAAAGTGAAAACAATTTTTCAAAAATAATTTTCTAAATATTATTAATTTAATTTCTAAATAAGTTCATAGTTAATTCAAAAAATAACAATCTTGAAGTGCAGTTAGTTTTATGTGACATTGAAAAATTAATTAACATCCCATTATCATATTTTCCTAAGAAAATAAAATAATATCATTATTTACTATTCAAGGTTCATATTACTATTCATATAAATATTCATAAGGGTATGTTACTATTCACCAAAAATCAATTTTGTTCTATGAGACTCCAAATGACTTACTGAACACAACTCTAGATGACCGTTTCTTGAAATTAAAAACATAGAAGAGGCAATGTTGAATTCTATATTTATTTTCAAAACCTTGGGGTGTTACATAGGATCTATATCCACAAGCATCTTGGAAAAATGTCCAAATCACACCTACTCTATTTCCTTATCCAAATGAATGTTCATTCTAATTTCAGAATAAATATCACGAAAAATACTCAGGTTACAAAGGACCCAATTGAGTATGTGCAGATGAATCCATACTTGGGAGAAAACATTTATAACTTGTGATACATTTAAGTCCAGAGACCATTCATGTAATTGGATCCATTTTGGCTTCAAAAAATAAGATCTCAAGCTCTTTTAATGAAGCATAAATTCATTAGAGGAGAAAAAGAAATGAAAAAATTCCTTACCAAGAGAGACACACCTCCAACCCAAAAATTCCCATATACATGATTCCCTAAGAACTAAATCATATAAATTTTAGGGATTCTCACCTTTTAGTATAATGAGTTGCGTAATGAGGGAAGATTTTCCCATTATAATCCTTTCAATAAAGGCATCTGAGTTTGCCTCGATATGGGCCCCAAAACCCTTGAAAAAAATTCTCTCAGAACTAGAAACATTACACAAGGACACCATGGAAGTAGGGTGATTCAAACCTACTAACAAAAAAGAATGGGATCTCCCTAATTCATCCACCATCCAAGTCGAAACCCAGGTCCAATTCTGGGTTACGCCAACACAATCACCACAGGAGACATATATACCCTTTGCACAAGATGAAATAGTTGATGACTTCATATGTTAATGGGTGCTCGACACTGATTTATGAAAAAACACCATAGATATAAGATCTTTGGCCACCACATATCATCTATTCCACAACACCTCATCCACTACTCAGTGCATCCCGCCCACCTTTTCCCCCAAATCCATTGTCGGTCGAGAAGTCACATCCAACAAGGTTGTTTGACGAGATCTGCAAAGATCCACAAAGTCCTTCTCAATTTGACGTGCATTGGACTCCTTAAACACCATTGTAATAGATCCTGATAAATCAGCCTCAATTCACTAGAATCCCTACACCTCGGATGAGATAGCATATTGATATCGTTGAGGCACTGTGACCACCTCTCCAACTGAAACTTCCAACAAAACCATCTTTGTCCCATCACCATCCCCTGAGAAGTCATTATATACTAACATGTGACCATGATAGTGAGGAAACATCTTGGGAGATAAACCATAAACCTCATCGATGCTATGGGAGAGCTCCAACCCACACCCACATCGCACCCCCATTATAAATCAAACATGTTGTTATGGGTAATGAGGTATAATTGTAGCCTCACCAACTACGTTACACACATACCTAGAGAGGCCCAAAGTGGAAAACCTTAGGCTTGGTCTAGTTCCCTAATAGGGTAACGGGTCCAGGAGAAATTATTAATCAGGCATCCCAGGCATTACCTTGTGAAAAAATGTTTTATTATAGGTAATGAGGTATAGGTGTAGTCTCACCACCTACACGCCACACAACCCTAGAGAGGCCCAATGTGGAAACCCATGGTCTTGGTCTAGTTCCCTAATAGGGTAGAGGGTCTAGGAGAAATTATTAATCGGGCATCTTGGGCTAAAACCACTACACCATGCCCCCATGGGCAAAACGTACACTGGGTTTTCAGGCCTAAGGGGTTATCAAGTATAGGCAGAATATCACCCACCACCAAGCACGTTTATGTACTTACCCAACCAAAGGACCAAGTGTAATGGGACCTAGGATTTCGGTCCAGTTCCCAACATGGTAGATGGGTCCATGAGTGATTTATTCAGGCATCTCATGCGTTTTCATAGTGAAGACTCAAACCCGAATCCCCAGTGAAAGACTCCAAAGCTGCAACCAACTCACCCATGACCTATGGGAAATGTGTTTTTATAGGTAACAAGGTATAGGTGTAGTCTCAAAACCTAAGTATCGCATGTCCCTAGTGAGGCCCAAAGTGGAAAACCTTGGGCTTAGGCCAGTTCCCAAATGGGGTAGAGGGTCCTGGAGCAATTATTAATCAGGCATATCAGGCATTACCATGCAAAAAATATGTTATTATGGGTAATGAGGTATGTTTTTAGCCTCACCACCTGTGGCACACATCCCAGTGAGGCCTAATATGGAAAACCTTGGGTTTAGGCCAGCTCAATAACGGGGTAGAGGGTCCATGAGCAATTATTAATAAATATACAACAAATATGTATAAATATAAATATAAATATAGTAAATATATTTAATATTTAATAAATTTATTAAAATTTAATAATTATTTAAATTTATAGTTATTTATTTATAATTATATAAATAATTTTTAAAAAAAAATAATTTTTATTTATTTATAATTATAAATTTATAAATATATAAATATATTAAATACACATTTATAAATATATTTATTTGTAAATATTTATTTACAAATAAATTTTTAAAATTATTAATGAATATATAATCTTAAATGTATGCATGTTAAAAATGAGTGAAATTGACTAATTAAAAATGAGTATAGTTTAAAAATATTAAAAAATGGAAAATTTTTGTTAATTAAATATAAATTTTTAAAAAATATGAATATATATTGAAATAAAGATGAATAAATTTTGAAACTATTATAATGTAGTAAATAAATATATATAGATAAATGTTATGATTTGATTAAATTATAAAAAAATAAAAAATGAATAAATATTAAAAATGAATAAATAATACCTAAATATAATAAAATTAAAAATAAATAATTAAAATTTACCAATTAAAACCCTAATATATTAAATGTATCAATTTACTAGAAGAAATTCTAAAATGAATATTAAAATATGAATAAATTACATAAATAGTAGGTGTATGTGTTTCTATATAAGATTTCATTAAATACATAAATATTTATGTGAAAGCATTATATATAAAAATGAATTAATTACCTATATGTATGTGTGAAATAAATGTAACGCAAATTTTTTATACGTTAAATTCAAAAATAAAAATATATTCAAATAATGTCCATTACTCAATACAATTAGTTGATATTTTTAATTAAAATTAATTTTTAATTATAAACTATTCTTTATTAAATATTTTACCTATTTATTGTAAGAATAAATATATTGTATTATATAAATCATGAGATTATGTTTCTTTAGTTTTATTGAAGAATTCGGGCCTCTCACGCACTTATACTCTCCTAGGAGTCACTCTCAAGTCAAAATGAATGGTCTCCACAGCCTTGGTAGTGAGAGGAATTCCGGGTTATGACCTGATTTAGGGGAAAACAAGTAGTCTGGGTGCTAAATCAAATTAGATATAAAATTTCAGAATGATAACTTAATGGTGCATGGTTTGTGTGTACAGTTAGGCAAATCATTTGCTAATCGTGCATGAGTCACTACCTACAAACACACATCGCATGGTTGTCTTGAATGGTTATACAAATCATGTGGCAACCATGTTATTCCCCTCTGTACAGCATTGCATGGTTTCCCTTAGAAGCTAACCAATTTGGTAAAATAGTGCACCTTACCATGTGCCTACCCACTGCCCACTGTTTCAGTAGTATGGTTTCTTATAGGTGTTGCATGGTTTCTACTAACTGTGTTAAAACCATTCACCTCCATAAAACCCTCGAAAGTATTTCAAAACACCTCTAAACCTCCCAAAACTTAAACTAAAAATTAAATATACTTAAATTATATAAATTAAGGGTCAAGTACCTATAACCGAGGGTGCTACATTTTCCCCACTATTGGTATTTGTGTCCCCAAAAAGTAAAAAACCACCATTCATCTAAAAGATTTTGTGCCATTATTTCATCATTTCCTTCTCAAGAACCCACATTTATTCCTCAATCCAACCATGTTGTAATAAAATCTATAGTAGAATAATAAATTTCTCATGAAATAGTTTCTATCACCTATCCAAAATCCTTACCTGAAAATGAACCAACCTAGCATCTGGATCTAGGTTAATGTTATCACATTAAATCACAAGGTCTCAATCAAGATGATACTTCTTCAATTGAGATACATGAAACACATTATTCAATGAACTAAACCTTGGTGGAAAATCCAACAGAAATTCCACCTCGCCAGCTCTTTCAAGTATCTCAAAAGAGTGTATGTATCAAGGAGAAGGTTTTCCCTTCTTACCAAAACAATGATGTCCAAGCCTTGGAGAGATTTTTGAATATTACATGATCACTCAACTAAAATGAAAATAGACATCAATGATGATATGAATATGATTTCTGATGACTCTGATCCATCTCTATCCTCTTCCTTATCAACTAAATATTCTCTATTTTCTTTTTCACTATGCTTGGTCCAACCAGTAAAGTCTCACCTGTTTCCACTCAACAAAGTGTACAATCAAAAAGATACCCACACAATGCTTCAAAAGGATTAAAATTTATCATGACCTAAAAAATGTTGTTTTTTGATAACTCCATTAATGGTATGTTGTCTTCCCATGAACCAAAAAAATCAATTATATAATCCTTATTCATGTACTCAAATTTTTGTATCTTCCTTTTGTATTTTCAATCAATTTTTGGATTATACTCCATGATCATATTCAATAGAGTTCCAAGATCATATTGTAAGGATTTCCAAAAATATATATAAACCTTGGATCCTGATCTAATACTATCGAAACTAGAACACTATGTATTTTTACCACTTCTAAGATATAGATTTTTGAAAATCCTTCCAATGTATTGGATTCATAAATAGGGATGAAATGGGTTGACTTTCTGTGTTGATCTGCTATCACCCATATGGAGTTGTTCTTCCAAAACATCATTGGTATACCTACTACAAAATCCATATCTATATGCTCCCATTTCCACATATGGATCGGTAAGTACTATAGCATTCTCGATGTTCCTGGTGCTCAGCCTTAACCTGCTGATAGGTGAGGCATATCAAAACAAACTCATCCACTTTTCTTCTCATGCTAACCCACTAAAATTTTGTTTTTAGATAACTATTCATATTTTGTATTCCAGGTTAAACAACCCATATCAAATGGTTGTAATCATGAAGAATTTGTTACTAATAATCCATTAGTATGACCATCTGATACTGAAACCATTACAATAATCTTCTGTCAAGCTTCCATCCCTCAATGGTCTCCCCACTATTGACTTTTGACCTCATATGAACACATTTAGAATCAAATTTATGTGCCCCATTAACCTTCTCAACCAAATCAAGAACCAATGAAACCAGAAAAGAAAACCACAAAACATACCGAACCTTCACAATCCAAATTTATCTCAACTTTCACTGACATCAATTTCCATTGATCTAAAGCCTCTTTCACCAACTGACTATATGAATATTTGATTAATTCATCTTCTACAGAGATTCCTTTACCTGGTGTATAGATTAAGTCAAATCCAATCATTTAAAGTTACTTTATCTATATTCTTGGTCTCAGATTTAAATATCTTTGTGATAAATGTGTTTTAATATCTTATGATATGTAAACACCATAAATTTCATAACAAAAAGATAATGATGCCAAGTTTTCAAAGCATGAAATATCATAGCTAATTCCAGATCCTGTGTTGGGTAGTTCTTCTCATTCAAATATAATTTTCAAGATCCATAAGAAATAACACGATCTCCCTACATGATAAAAAAACCCACCCCAACCCAGGAAGAATCACTATAAACCAGATATCCAAGCCCTAATTCACAAAATATCATGATTGGTGATGATGTAAGGAGAAATTTAGGCTCTTAAAAAGACTTATGAAAATCAACATTCTATTCAAATGGAAAACATTTCTTTTTCAAATATATCATTGGTGAATCTAGTCATGAAAAGTCACAAACAAAATGTTGGTAATAAAAAACCAGGTCAAGGAAACAGCATATATCAAAGACATTCTTTGGTTGTTTAAAAAAGACAACAACCTATAACTTTTATAGATCCATATGAACACCTTTTATGTGGTAAAATGGAAAAGGAAACATGACTCTTGTATCCAAAAATGACACTTTAAAATTTTCTCATATAGAAGATGATCTCATAATATACACAGCATTATCGCCAAGTATTTCTCATGCTCATTCGTTTTCCTAGAATACACCAGTATGTCATCCAAAAACACTACCACCAAAGAATATATCTACCTTTGAAATATATGATTCATCAATTCCATAAATATGGTTTTTAAATTCATAAGACAAAAATTTATAACAATGAATTCATAGTGTTCACATCTAATGCTGAATGTAATCCCCAAAATATCCTCCTTTTGAACCCATAGTTTGTGATATCCCGAATTCAATTTAGTTTAAGAGAACCACTAGGCTCCCCTCAATTGATCAAAAAATCTTCAATGCGTGGAAGAGGATATTGATTCTTTATCATAACTTGATTAAACATACAATAATCCCCACAATACCTAAGTATTCCCTCTACCGTTTTCACAAACAAAACTAGTGCTATCCACAGAGGAATACTTGACTGAATAAACCATTTACTTTCTAACTCTTCCAATAGAACATTAAATTATATTAATTATGTTGGTTACATCTGATAAGATGGAAGTGAGGTAGGATTATTCCTTGATAATTGATCAATAATAAACTCCACTTCTCTCATGGGTGAAAACCATAAAAAATTATCAGGAAAAATGTTAGGAAACTGATTACAATTGATGGAAAACCTCTATCATTGATCTCATGTAGAGATTCCAAAGTCAAAGCTTCCAACTAGTACGTGATAGTTCCAACATTTGGTGCCAAAAATCATATTCCACTGGCCTTTACATTCTAATCTCCTCTAAAGATATTCTTGACACCATCATTAGTTGTAAAACTAACACTTCGGGTATAACAGTCGATATGGGCTTTGAACATTTTCAACCAATAAATACTCGGGATTATTTCATATAAATCCATTTTGAGAAAATATAAATACAAAATAAATTTATCACCATCTATATTTACATAACATGATTTTTCCATAAAGGCTCAGCATTATATTATTCCAATAGAAGTTTGAAGATTCAAAATAGAAGGTAACACTCAACATGAAATACCAAAAGATAAATGGTGTGATAAGTAATAAATGAATGGGATGAACATATATCAAAAAAAAATTCATAAGTTTGAAATTAAAAATAATTCTACCTCTCACTGTCGAAGTTCTATATTGATCATACATGATCAATTTATCATATCCATAAAATTTATTACTCACTAGACCTTTCTCTTTTTTTTCCTGTTGATATTGCAATGGTTAAGGAGTCCGAGTATTTCTATAATCACCATGGATTTCTTGGTTTCTATGATGATAGCTATTCAGATTCACTCATCTCATTGAAGCATACACTGACTGAGAAGAATGGGATGTATCCCGTTCACCCAGCCTCAAAGAACTATGAAAATAGCGTCAAATGTTTTCACATCTGGTTGTAATTGTGACATGATCTAGGTGGTTTTGTACAATCCCATCTCAAATGATCAAAATAACCACACTGAAATAATTCAAGTTTAATCTTTGATTTAAGAGGATGACTCACTGATCCCACCATATAGTTCTGAGTTATACTTCCATTTTGGAAATAGGTGTCCCTCTTCTTCTTATTCCAAACATTAGATCTCCCACTAGTTCTAACATGGATAAACATGCCTCCTCCCACCATTGTTTCCAATATGTCTCTTTCTACCACCATTTCTCTATTGACCATCTCTGTATAACATATTATACAAATCACAGAATTTTTTTAAAAAACTCTACCATCAACCCCAATTCAAAAATTCATGCCTTCAAAGTTGTACTTCCAGCATCTTTGGTTGTAAAGCAAAATAAATTAATAAATTAACCACATACTCTATCACTTAGATATTCTTCTACTTCAAACTTACATTATTCTATAAATTCTTAATGTGTGAGGATATAATTTTTTATTAAAAAATTCTTAAAAATTCTCCCATGTTATTCCTTTGTCTCATTTAGCCCGAACTGCTAAATCTTACCACTAACATACTAGACCTTCCAATATAAACATTTCTAACTTCATTTTTAACTCATCTGGTGTGCTAAAGAAAACCAATATTTGATTCATCCTATGCAGGCACACTTATTCTTTTTTTATTATGAATCACCATAAAGGATGGGTGGATTATGCTTATGGAACTATACTGAATGATCCACTTATCTTGTTTTATCCTACATGTTCCCTCTATATATGTCTTGAAATTCCCATAAAATATTCTAAGCTAACTTTTGGATTACCTATGCCTTAGGTGTAGCCACATTTACAACAACCTCCTCTAGTTGGTTTCCTTGATGCCAACCTAGTTCCATTCTATATAAACTCTCACTTTCAATAAATTAAAGGAATAGAAATTTCAAATTCATCAAATTATAAAGATGAAAAAATTCTTTCTGAATTTCAACAATTTCTATTTTCAAACCTTTTTTGAAAATTCCACTATGCTTTTGAAAATCAAATTATTTTCAACTATTTTCAAAAATCAACATGTTTTCACCAATTCATAAATCATTACTCAAAATTAATTATAACCTTTTACTAGGAGATCATTACTATCAATTTATTTCAAGCTCTTCATATTAGATAAACCCATGAAGATAAGGTTAAAACTTCTAAGAGTGTCTTAAATACTCATGTACCCAAACTTCATAGTAACTTGAAGTTCAACATAAATACGTTTTATATTCATTTATATTCTCTAAATTTCATGTTTGGATGGTTCTAATCCTTTCTACCATCCCTAGTGACAGACTGACATTAATCCCATATCAAAGATCAGACAAACTGATACCATTTGTAACATACCTCCCCTCACTCATTGTCTATGGAAGAGGCGGAGTTGCTACTAGGCCTTAGGTGACATCACCATGACACCAAAGGCAGGAAATAAATTCCAAGGGCCTCATAAATAGTTGGGGGATGATTTTACCTATGAATATAAAATAACCAAACCACATGACAAACCCCCACAAACCATTATATGATGCATGAGTATAAGTAAATACAACTCAAACTATAACCAACAAAATAACCATATTAGAGTACAAGAAGAAACCAAAACCAATAGAATTCAAAGACACCAAAGAAACCGACTCAAAAAATCCCAACCTACCAGAAATCTCTAACTCAACAAGCCAAACCCGTAGTATCACAATGCATCACTAAAGAACTGGGATACCATGCCTTTACCTGTTTATTAATATATAATATCTAAAAACACACCAAAGTGCCCAAGAATGGGGTGAGTATAATACTCAATGTGATTTCCCCAATGACTTTCAAAATCATTCCAATATTATATAAAATGTTATCACAATTATATAAAAAAGTTTAAAAACAAATTAAAGCTGTTTTATATCAAATCCAAAACCAGTTTTCAAAAAAAAATAGTTTCCATGGAAAGACATAAAAAAATACTTTAAAACCATTTCAAAAATCCATTGACATACCCATTCCACACATCTACACATACATTCCTAAGTGACAGTTCTATAATCATGAGTAGTCTCTCGTTCTTCTACCAAGTTGTCATGAGGTGACCAACACTAAGTACACTAATGAAACACACCCTTTCTATAGGATTGGGTTAATGAAAATGAACTCATACCAAAAAATAATTCTAAACCCATGATAATAAATTTCAATAAACAATTTTTATATTGAAAAAATTTCTAAAAAAATTCTAAGATACAAAAAAAATCCATAATTTTAAAATCACTTTTTTAAAATAAAAATCATGAGGTTTTTCACAAAACCACCCAATTCCCATTATTTCATAAAACCATCATTGAAGTGGTTTTCCATAAATAATCATAGATCTGTTTCACAATAAATTTAAATAAATTCTATTAATTTAAAACCAATAAATAAATTTCTAATCAATATTATTTGATATGAAATCCACCTACCTATTAAACTTTTTCAAAAACAAAGAACGGAACAGAAAATTTAAAAATCCAACTTGAAACTCATGAAAATGTCCTTATATATCATTTACCTAAATCAAAACAATAATATTTCATTATTATTAACATAATGTGGCATGAATTTATCATTAATAGACTATATTCATGATTCTAAGAGTGGGAAGGAGAAGTTATTTAAGAAAAACGATCAAGAATGAGCACTTACCAAGGAATTTTTGCCTCCAATTCACTTAGATTCACCAAGGAATCAATCTTGGATTGAATGGAATGGTCTGTATAACTTTATGAATAATAATTATTCATTTTATGACCTGATTAGTGGTAAAACAAGGGTTTTAGGAGGTAAATTGGATTAGATCCTCAATTTTCTTATCTAGTTTTTAATGGTGAATGGTTAAGAAAACCATTCACTAACCATGCATGAGACATAACCTATAAAAACCTCCCATGTTTGGATTTAATGTTTATAAAAAAAATTAGTCATGTAACTCCACATTGTCTAGCATTTGATTGTTTCTCTTAGGTAGGCACATAGTCTTTCCAAACCAGGCGCTTAATCGTGAACAAACCCAATGCCCACTATTTCAATTTCATGGTTTCCTTGAGGTGTTTCGCATTTTCTACTAACTATCCCCAAACTATATACCTCCACAAATCCCTAAAATTTATTCCAAAACACTTATGAACCTCCCAAAACTTATCCCAAACATTATACATACTTAAAATACATAAATAAATGGTCAATTACCTAAAACTGGGGGTTCTACACACTTAGTAAGTTATATGACATGAATCATGATAGGAAAACATGTAGAAAAGAATGTGGGATGTGAAGTAAAAAAATATCTTGAGATTCCTTATAATTTTAAAGAATTTATGTCAAATGAAGATGATGAAATTGGTTAATGTAAGGGATTAAATTGAATGATTAAATATAGTACCTAATGAGATGGTTGCATCTATTTTTATAATTAAATGATGCTAAATGAAAAAGGTTCAGCATAGTTCATAACATAAATTTGAAATTTAAAATTTTAGTTTCTCTATGTTATCCATAACCCATTGTATGGATGGTTGAGGGTAGTGTTAGAGATGGGATGGTACCATTTGGGATAGTGTAGATGTGTTTGTTTTTTTATGATTATATGTAATCCCTCCTTTTTTATTTGTGGGACCTTTATTTTATGTGTTTTGAGACATGTGTTTGGAATTATAGAGAGATCCAAAAATGACAACGCCTATTAGTTGGGTGACCTGATAATATCACTGAGAATGATCGTCTGAAAGTGGAACAAGATTTGTAGTTGGTTTAGGGTATCATAGGGGAAGATAAGTACCATGATAAATTTTCTTGTTTTATGCATATGATAGAATGAGTTCGAGGGTTGATTGGGCCGAGTATGTTTTATCTGACTAGAGATTTCAAATGCAGCACCAACTAACATTTTTTAGAGAGGTAGGATTTGAGGTAGTCGAGTTCTAGATAGATCCTATCCATATAATTATTAATCAAATAGATACTCCTCCTAAGAAGAGAGTAAAGTTGGTTTCTAACATGTTGTGAGGACTGGTAAAGCATTGGTGGAATATCCTAGTTCCGACTGAGTAGGTAAATGGTATACTTTAGAAATATTTCCCAAAAAAATCTAGAATGATTCTATCTGAAGACTAGGAGACAATAGATAATTGTGTAATTTATGAGATTTACTCATGGGACTATGTTTTTAATTGATTATGTTGGCCTCTTCATTTACTTTCAACACTTTATTCTTGTATTGGTAGGGTATGAGGCAGTGACGGTGAGACGTTTTCATGATGTAATTAGATATGAGATCAATTTACAAGTAAATATATTCCACTTGAATATGTTTATTGAGGTGTTGGATTATACTCTCATTTCATAAGGTAACTTAAAAGAGGATTTTGGTTTTGGATAATTAATTTCTATTGGGCAGTCCATTGGTATGACTCTCAATAGTAGGAAGCACCATTTTGAGGGTTTTCACCAGATAGGTGGTAGATAGAGTAGCGAGGGAAGAGAATTGACTTTTTAGGGAAGTTATTAGGTATTAAGTTATTAGTTTGGAAGGATTGGAAACATGTTTGATTAGTTTCCTCAACCACCAGTTGAGTTCTAAGTGTTTGATAGGATGGTACATGTATATAGGTTCTATATTAACCCTTGGAATGTGGGTAGTAATGGAGGGATTGATGTAAATTGCGGGAGGGGGCTACTACTGCATACAAGGTAGGGAGTTGGAGATTCACTAGTCATACCAGTCAGGATGGTGGATGTGGTTCTTCATGACAATAGAGTTTTTATTAGTAAGGTAGTGAAGCACCAGGAACTCGGACAAAATCCAAGGTTAGAGGGGTAGGTCAGCTTCATGAAAAACAACCTACACCAGGCAATGGTGAGGTAAGACCATCAACTATTCAAGGAAATATTCTTATAGATTCCATGATTTCTAGTGTTTTATTTTATATTGGGTCCCTGAATTATTTTATATATACTCATGTGGTAAATTTTTTTGGTCTAGTAGTGTGATATATGTGTGGGGTTATATTTATTGACACACTATTAGGGGTACAAGTAGAAAATATTTGACAATGTAAGGAGTGTGCTCTCAATGTTGGTGGGTGACATTTCACTTTGGTCTTTCTTATGTTCAAGATTATGGGTTTTGACCAGATACTAGGGATGGATTGGTTGTTTACATACCATGTTCATATTCATTGCTATCATCAAAGAGTGAGTTTCGCATCTCCTAGTGGTGATACTTATGTTCACTATAGGTGATGGGATATATAGGCAATCCATACAAGGCCTTCTTGTTAGTAGTTATGTGAGCTCACATCCCAAGGGGTGTGTCTAGTGCTTGATTATGGGGGAGTAGAGTAGGATGTCTTTCCTCCTATGGTGGATCAGTTCCAGGATGTGTTCCCCTGGGACTTCTCATTGATTCCACATGAGAGAGAGGATGAGTTAATGATTGAGCTAATTCATGGAGTTGATCCTATTTTTATTTCTCCATATAGAATGGAACTGAAAAACTCTTAGGAAATAAAGAATCAGATGGATTAATTAGAGAATAAAGGGTTTATTCATCCAAGTATGTCACCTTGGGGATCTCTAATTTTTTTCTTAGAATACTGACAAGATGTTGTGGTTGTTTGTTGATTACCATAAGTTGAATCAAATGAAGGTTGATAAAAAATAACCCCTTCTATCTATTAATGATATTTTTGAAAATTTTAAAGTTTCTTCGATGTTCTCTGAATTTAATTTGAGGTTAGGTTATCATCAGTTGATGGTTAGACCTTCTGATATACCATGGACTATTTTTAGGAGTAGTTATGGGTTGTAGGAGTTCATTGTAATGCCTTTTGGTTTGAAAATGATCTTGTTATGCTTACGGACTTAATGAACTGATTCTTCCATCCATATCAGAATTGATTTGTAATTTTTTGTGGATAACATTATGGTGTACTTCCATACTCATGATGATCATGCCAAAATCATTGGAATCATCCTCAGTACATTGAGAGAGAATAGGCTATAGGAAAATTTATCGATGTGTCAATTATGCATTAAATCGGTACATTTCTTGGGCCACATCATCTCTAAGGAAGGTGTGTCAATGGATCTGGAGAAGGTTCATGTAGTTTTATCCAAGGAGTATCCCAATAATGTTTTTGATATCAAAAGCTTTTTTGGTTTAGTGGGATACTATCGAAGGTTCATCAATTACTTTTCTCACTTGGTAGCACCTCGCTTGGGATTGACCAAGAAGGGTATTAAATCTAAATGGTTTGGGGTATGTAAGAACACTTGGAGTTAAAGAATCATTTTACTACTACACCAATTTTGATCCTACCTGATTCGGGTGAGGAGTATACCTTTTTTTGTGATGTATCTGGTATTGGTATAATGGAATTGTGGATGTAGGGAGATTGAGTCATGGTGTATGGGTCACGATATTTGAGTCATTATGAATTAAACTACCCTACTCACGATCATGAGTTGGTCGTAGTATTTTATGCTTAAAATTATTGGTGTAATTACCTATTTGGTGAAAGGTTTATTGTTTATACCAATCATAAAAGTCTTAAATATATCTTTTCTTAGAAGGATTTAAATATCGGAAAGTGCATATGTGCTGATTATATGTAGTCATTTGACATTGAGTTGTCTTATACTCCAAGAAAATGGAATAGTGTTTCAGATGCTTTATTCCAAAAGATAACAACTCAAGAAGTATGGGAGTTTAGTTATTAGTGGAATATGATATCTTTGTTCATGGACTTGCATATAGAGTTTTAGGGGGGACAAGGATACATGATCCCCACATACTTATCATTTTACTCCACACTTCTAATCCGGATCAAGGAGAGGTAGTATGAGGACATATAGTGTTTGAAATTGAGGAGAAGCCTTGAAGGTGGTGAGACACCTTCTAACTAGACTATTGATGATGATGAGATCTTTTATGTTTTTGGTCATGTTGTTGTACCTACTTGTATACAAGAAGAGAAGATGAGTGAGTTTCATACCTCAAAGTTATATGTGTATCCTGGTTTGACCAAGATTTATCATGATATTCATAGTTAGTATTGGTGGATAGGAATTAAAAAAGAAATTTCATGTTTAATGACATGATGTCACACTTTTCAGCAGTTGAAGGTTGTGCATTAGTGATTGGGTGGTATGCTACATCCATTTCCCATTTCATAATTGAAGTGGGTTGATTTCACAGTAAATTTTTTAGTAGGTATCCTAAGGATTATTTGTAATAATAACATGATATGGATGAATGTGTATCGTTTGACCAAGGTATCACATTTCTTGCCAATTTGAGATACTTTTACTATGGACTATTTGGGTGATTTTATGTTCAGGAGATAGTAAGTTTTCATGGGGTACCTCATAGGTTTTTTTATATCATGATCCACAACTTACTTCACACTTCAAGAAATGATTTTATAATGTTCTTGGTACTAATCTGTTTTTGAGTATGGATTTCTACCCATAGATAGATGTAAAATTAGAGCGTACAATTCAGGTGTTGTAGTAAATGTTAGTGCATGTGTCCTAGAATTTAGTGGATCTTGGAATAAGAACATAGCACATGTTTAGTTCTCTTATAACAATGATTACTATGTGACTATTCAGATGGCACCATATGAGGCTCTCTATGGTAATCCACTTATATCTCTGTTATGTTGGATGGTAGTAAGGGATATTGGAAACAATGATATTATTTTTTATAAATGGTGTATGGTTTTTGTTTTTTGTCAATCCTCACATGGAAGACAAATGATATTGCATGGAAATGTATTATACAGTTCAACCTGAAAGTAGTATTGAAGGTGGCGTCATTTCCTAGTGTTTACCAAATTTTTTGGGTCTAAAAATCTGGAAAAGGCATGAGTTTCATAAAGAAGAACTTTTCAATTTTCATTTCGCAAAGATATGAATTTTTTTTAACGGTGTGCTTCGCGATTACAAAGGGATTCATGAACGGAGATATAGTTATCCGCGATTCTGAGTTTTTGGGGTTTACAATCATTGAAGGAATGCTTTGAAATTAAGTTGGGATTAGCAAAGGGTTTTGATAGGAGTCTCCATGGTGATTATGAGATTTTCGAGCAGAGATTTTTTATGGTTCTTTATGATGAGAAGAGCACCACAAAGATGATTTTGATGATCTAGAAAATCCACAAAGAGGTGGTGGAGCTCTGTGAACATCCAAGCCTATAAATATAAGGCTAACTCTCTTCATTTGTATAGAATTTTTTGAGGAAAAACTAGAAATGTTGTGAGTTCTCAAAGAGCTTTGCGAATTGGGTTTTCTCTATGATATTGAACATCGCAAAGAGACTATAAGTCTCAATTGATGTTCAATGCTTTTGTTTAAAGGGTACTTCACGATGATGAGTTTTTCTTCATTGGCTCAATGAGTTTTATAAAGGTTGTTATGTGAAGGCAAGTAATCTTCATGGAGGAAGTTTGTTCCATGAAATCAAGGAAACTTCGTGAAGGAAGGTTGTTCCGCCAAGGTAGGTGTGCTTCGTGAAGGAGTTTGGTTCACAAAGGGACTTTGTGAAGGGTAGTTCTAAACATGAAGTTTAAGTGGAAAGGGATTTAAAAGAGCATCTACCTAGGTCTTTGATGCAAGTAGTATCTCCTACTGAATAGAGACAAAAAAATTCCATACCAATCTTTTGAAGAATCTTTCAAGTTGATAAATTGTGTCAGACTTATCTCAAAGTAGTGAGCTAGGGGGATATGACAGAAGTGATCTGAGGGATGTAGTTAGATATCCCTAAACCATTGTAAATTCAGTGTGTCTATCATAGAGTGACTATGAAAAAACATTTGTATTCCACATCTAGTTAAGATTAGTTTAATTTGGTATGACCAACACACTATTGGGGTATTCTTTTTGGATGTGTCCCTTTCTGGTGAACCAAGTAAAACTGTTGTGTCATAACTTTGTATGAATTTTTCTGAGAGGTTTAATAAATTACTACCTATGTGGGAATAAGATCCATTGGTTTTAGAGAAATAGATCACACTCTGATTCACTCATCCCATATCAGGGTGTTCCAGGGTCCTTCATGTTTTATCAGAGTGTAAAGGTCACTAGTGTTAGATCAGTCTTTTTATGTCATGGATAATTTAGCCAAAGTCAGGGGAATCCCCCTCTTCGGTGGAAGTATTTTTCATATTTGGAAGAACAGAATGAGATCTCATCTAATATATCTTGTAATCGAAGTCCTCTTTTCTACTATGAAGGTAATAAAAGTTAATCATCCAATAGGGATTTCTATGACTGATACTAAGAGGAAAATTCTTGATACAGATGCTAAATTGCAGAATTCTCCCACTACAGGTCTTTCTGATCAAATCTATATAAAGTAGATGAGTTTCACCTCAAAAAAGTCTATGTGGGACAAACATAAAAATATTTACAAAAAATATGGAAAAGTTTATGAGTTAAAACTTCAAGTATTGAAAAATAGGTTTGACGATCTGAAGATAAATCCGGATGAGAATGTAGATTCCCTCTTCAATAAAATTACTGAAGTGGTAGGTGAAATTTGAGGACTGGGTGAATAAATAAAATACATTGATATTGTAATGAAAAATATTGAGAATACTTCCACCCCTCTATAATGAAAATGTGTCATCACTTGAGGAAATATATCTGTTCAAACTTTCTCTGGATGATCTACTAAGTAGCATTTTGGCATATAAAATGAGAGTAAAACCAAAAGATTTTGTGACTCATGTGACCAAGGAAATGGCATTCAAAGCCATGTACAAACTATAAATTTCAAGAGATAATAGTGGTGAAGATGATGAAGAAAAATAAATTTTTTCTCTTATTTACAATAAGTTAAAAAGGGGGAAAGGAAAATTTGAAGGTAATTTACCTTTGCCTTGCTTTTGTTGTGGCATATTTGGGAACATTTCCTCTCAGTGCTCAAGAAAGTTCAATGATGAAGAGAGAAACGCTGAAAATATCAAGAGACCTCAAAAAAAATTCAAAAAGGGAGACATAAAATTTGGAAGTAAATTATAAAAGAAGAGTTTTGTATTTGAAGAGGAAGATAATGATAATAAATTCTATGAAGAAAAATAACACAAATTTAAATATGGAAACCACTATTCCATGATGGCTACCATTGAAAAGTCAGAACCATTGACTGATAAATCTAGAGATATCTAGCTGACAACTAATGTCGATCCCAAGTTTCAACTTAAGGATACTTTTGGTAAGCTTGAGAATATGTGTAAGAGATGAAATAAGTGGAAATCAATGGTGGAATAGTTATTAGAATATATTGATCATCTTGAAGCTGAAATTGTATGAGTGGAAGAATTGGTGAAAGTACATTCAACAATGCTTGAAAGGACTAATGATGTAGTGGAACTAAATATCATAATTGAAGAACTGGAAAAGGTCATTAATGACCTTACCTCCAATAAAGAGGAGAAATCCAAGAATTTAGAGGGACTCGAAGAAGAAGTTTTTACTCTTAATAGAAAACTTGAGAGCGGATCAAACTTTAAAGAGGGAAGGAAGAAAATACAATTTGGAAAATTATCAGATGATGGGTTTCTATCAGGTTCTAAGTATGGTTCATAATGGGTTGAAAATATCTTGAGTGATCAGAGACCAGCTTGCATGGGAAACATTAGAATTAGTTGTGAAGCTGAGACATCCACTACTGAAAATAAAGTGATACAAAATAAAGACATGATGAAAGTTTTACACATTGAAAATTTTTCTGAAGTTCTAAAAAATAAACCAT
Organism: Viscum album; assembly: GCA_963277665.1. NCBI lineage: Eukaryota > Viridiplantae > Streptophyta > Magnoliopsida > Santalales > Viscaceae > Viscum > Viscum album. The sequence goes on along the minus strand of OY728126.1, from coordinate 1,309,211,364 downwards.
AAATCAAAACTAGAAGGATAATTGAAAACTATCCTCATGAATATCTAAGTGACAGGCATCAAAATTACCATCCCATCGAAGGAAATATGAGGTGGAATAGAAATGAGAAGATATTTCCACTGAGGAAATGTCAATTCTATGTCTATCTGAGCCATACCATATCTTACTTAAAAAAAGCAAGGATCTATTTTAATGGGGATGATCTAGGAAGTCAAAAAAGGATAAAAATTTCATATCCTACATCTTATAGAAGAAATAGTTTCTATAGATATTGTTTTCAGTATTCTATCTTTGTCCATAAAGTAGTACATTATAGGTAGAGCAATGAAAGGACATTTTCATACAATACTAAGAGACAGGTGAATACTCACTAACCAGAAGGTGTTGCTATATTAGATATGTTTTATCCTTTGGAATAAGATTATGAATATGAAGAACCCATGTACACGAAATATGGGCCATCAGTTTCCTACACTCAATCCAATAACTCAAGGAAAGAAAAGAGGAAAATTGAAAAATCCAATCTTGCATAAGTATACCTCAAAGGTAAAAGAACAAAAAGACCTAGATTCTTTATAGAGGGTGTTCATCCCACATGATGGGTAATGCTGACCTATTAAAGAATGTCAAGAAAAGAGTTGATGGAATAATGAGGTTCGATAATGATGGTGTGTTGAAGATCAAAGGCAGTGGAAGTACTAATCTTTCTAATGGAGAGATAAAGAAAACTAAAGTCCTTTTTGTGGATGGTTTGCATTAAAATATCCTCAGTGTGAGTTAAATCTATGAATCAAGACTTATAGTGTCATTCAATCAATAGGGTTTCACTATAAAGGGAAAGACATGGAATTATCTCATGAAAGTCTATAGAACAGATGGAAACTTATATCATGTTGATAGTAAAGAGAACAATTTTTATCTAATAGTTTATGAAGAAAAAAACCTATTGAATTGGATATTTTGGAATATAAATCATAAATACATGGAAAATCTATCGAAGTTTAAGAAATTCATGGATATCCCCAACTTGAAGTGTGAATGAGAAAAGGCCTGTGATGCTTGCATATGAGGGAATTTGGTCTGCAATTCTTATCGCCCAAAGAAGAAAATTCCATTTCATATTATTAATCTCATCTATAAAAATGTATGTGGCTTGATAAACATTTTCGTAACCCATGGAGAGAGGTACTTATTCATTGTCATTGATGATTATAGCAGAATGGATTGTGTGATGGTTATACATAGGAAGCTTCAAGTGCTTGATTTCATGAAAAGTTGTCATCGAATTGTCAATAATGATAATGGATGGACAAAAAAGTTCTATGATCTAATAATGGAGGGTAATACACATCCATTGAGTTTGAAAATTACCTAGAAAAACATGGAATATAGCATGAGGTGGTTTTTGTGAGAACTCCATAGAAAATAGAGTATTTGAGCACCGGAATCGGCAGGTGAACAACATGGAAAGGAAAATGCTGATCGAGAGTTGTATCTCTCATCATTACTAGAAATAAGTTTTTGATTTTTTAGTTCACATTAAAAATATAATGAGGCTTTATATGGGAGATACGAATACACCATATTAATTGTGGCATAGAAGTAATCCTTCTTTGAAATACTTTTGTGTTTTCCGAAGTAAATGTTTCATCCAAAACAAATAAAATTAAGGTAAGTATGGTGAAAATGTAGATGAAGGAATATTCCTTGGATATCCAATGAACAAAAAAGCCTACAAGTGTTTCAATAATCATTTTGGATGGATCGTGGAAATCAGTGATGTTAAGATCATTGAAGAAAAAACTACAAATGCTTTAAGGAATTCCTATGTTGATGAGATTGAAGATGAGGATGAATTTGAGAATGGAGAAAATGAAAATATAGAAATAGAGGAAGGTGTAAAAAACTCTTAGGAGTCACATAATTTTGTTGGCTCTGAAGAAGAATCGTAAGATGAAACCATGGCTGGAGAGAATTCAGTGGAATCACAAATGGGGATTCAAAGAGAAGAAATTAATCAATCCAACATCATTGGGGATCTGAAAACACCCACACAAATGAGAAGAATGAGTAGTAATTAATAATATGCATTTTTATCAGTTGTGGAACCATCCTCATTTGAAGAAGCTAAAAAGGATGAATCATGGGTGAAATCCATGAATGAAGAGTTAGATCAGATTGAAAAGAATCATACATGGGATATAGTCAAGAGACCCAAAGGTCACAATGTGACTGGTTCAAAGAGGATATTTAAGAAAAAATATAATAATCATGGTAATGTGATTCGAAATAAGGCACGGATGGTGTGTAAGAGATATTCATATATTGAAGGTATTCATGTTGAAGAAACATTTTCTCTAGTGGATGGACTAGATTCAATCAAGCTATTACTTATCATAGTAATACAAAGAGGGTATAGAGTGTATCAAATGGTTTTCAAGATAGCATTCTTGAATGGAATTCTCAAAGAAGAAATCTACATTGAACAACCAGTGGGTTTTCTTCTTGGCAATGATGAAATAAAGGGTTGAAAACTAAAGAATAATCTCTATGGTTTGAAGCAGGCACCAAGAGCATGGTATTTCTGGTTGGATTCTTATCTAAAGAAGCTCGAATTCAAAAGAAGAGGTGTATATCACAATCCCTATATAAAGAAATATTAGAAAGATCAGTTCATGGTGCTAGTATAAATTGATGATATCATATTTGGTGGAAGCAGATTGGGATCAGTGGATGAATTTTCCAATCTCGTGAAATCAGAATTTTAAATGTCTATGATTGGTGAACTCACATACTTTTTAGGGAGGCAGGTGATTCAAAATAGGTGTTACACTTTCATTTTTCATTAAAAGTTCACAATAGCGCTGTTGAATAAATTTAATGTGCATGATTCCAAACCAATTTTTACTCTGATTGCGGTTGGAACAAAACTAGGAAAGCATGAGGATGGGACTTCTGTGGATCCCACAATGTATAGAAGAATCATTGGAAGCATGTTGTACCAGAAAGCGACACGGCCAGATACTGTTTTTGCAACATGATTAATAGCCCGCTTTCAGATTAATCTGAAGGAAGAAAATATGGAGGTAGTGAAAAGAATCATGAGGTATATTCAAGGTACTCACAATTATGGATTATACTTTGCTTCATGAAGTGATAACAAACTAGCAGCATTTTTTGATGTTGACTGGGCTAGAGACGTAGTGGAAAATAATTACACCAGTGGTGGTGTAATCTATTTTAGGGTGAAATGAGTAGTTTGGATGATCAAGAAACAAGAAGGTTCTTCTCTTAATATTGTTGAAGCTAAATATATATATTCTACAAAGGTGTGTACTCAATTAATTTGGATGAATCAAAACTTTACTGACATGGTGATGATGCGGAACAACCAATGGTGATTTACTATGATAACAAGAGCACAATTAATCTTATGAATAATCATGTTAAACATTCCTGTATGAAACATATTGAAATTAGATATCACTTAATCAAGTAAAATGTTGAACAAGGCATGATTAAAATGGATCATGTGGGAACTGATGAGAAAATGGATGATATCCTAACCAAGCCACTATTAGTGGCTATGTTTAAGAAACATTAGTTAAACCTCAGTGTTCAACCACCTCCTAGAGAATAAATAGGTTAAAAAATTCCCCTCACCCCAATTTTTTTAACTGTGTTAATCAGTTTTTGAAAGTGATGCAGGTTTATGGAGAAGATACGATCTAGAGGGAGTATGTTCTGATCTCTACAATGTTCAAATACTAGTATTTGGGTATATTTCCAATGGGAGAGAAATGGCTAAATTCAATGTGGTTTAATGTCAAGGATCAAAATTTTTTCTGGTTACAAGAAATATATAGGGAATAGAAATTCAATGAGATACATAAGAGTGTGAAGGGAGTTAGAACACAACTCATGTCTTTTATCTTGTTTTCTACAACAATCATTGGTCATGTAAACTTAGAGTGATTTCAGAGTTAAATCTTTCATATCTGGTTTTGATGTGTTGATTGTTGTTAGTGCTCTATTGAATTTATCTATAGATTTCCAACAAACCCAAAGGGGGATATTGTTGGAATCAAGGTCGTTCTTTGCTATAAATGGTGTATGTTTTGTGTTTATTGTCAATTCTCACATGGAAGACTAGGGAGATTTCATGGAAAGGTATCATATAGTTCAAGCCGAAAGCAGTATTGAAGGTTGTGCCATTTCCCAGTGTTTTCCAACTTTTTGGGGTCCAAAAATTTGGAAGTTGGATTTCAATGTGAAAAGTGTGTTTTTTGGAGGTCTTATAAAAATATAGAAAAGTAATGAGTTTCTCGAATATGGGCTTTGCGAGTTTCATTTCATGAATACATAAAGCTTTTAACAGTGTGCTTCGCAATTACTACTACTTCGCGAACAGAGACGAAGTTATCCACGATTATGAGTTTTGGAGATTTGCGGTCATTGACAGAATTCTTTAAAATTACGAAGGGTTTCATGAAGGGTTTTTACAGGAGTCTCCATGATGATTATTATCTTTGTGAACATAGGATTTCCAAGGTTCTTTGCGAAGGGAGGATCACTGCAAAGATGAGTTTTATGATCTGTAAAACCCATAAAGAGGAAATGAAGGTACATGAATGGTTGAGCCTATAAATATAAGGCTAACTCTCTTCATTTGTATATATGTTTTGAAGGAAAAACAAGAAACGATATGAGTTCACGAAGAGATTTTCAAACTGGGATTTCTCTGAGATATTGAGCATCTCGAAGAGAATATAAGTCTAAAATGATGTTCAATGCTTTTTTTTAAAGGCTACTTCATGATTATGAGGTTTCTTGTTTTTTCTCAGTGAGTCTCGTGAAGGTTGTTCTATGAAGGTAAGGAATCTTTGAGAAGGAATTTTTTTCCATGAAAGCAAGGAAACTTCATGAAGGCAGGTTGTTCCATGAATGAAGGGATGCTTCGCAAAGAAGTTTGGTTCACAAAGGGGCATCATGAAGGGTAGATTGAACATTAAGTTTAAGTGGATAGAGATTTAAAAGAGCATCTAATCAGGTATTTGATGCAATCAGTTTCTCATGATGAATAGATACAAATACTTTAATACTAATCTTTTTAAGCAGCCTTCAAGTCAATAGACTGTGTTATACATCTATCAAAGTAGTGAGCTAGGGGGGTCGACAGAAGTGATCTGAGGGATGCAGTGAGCTATCCCTAAACCATTGTAAATGCAGTGCACCTGTAAAAGAGTGACTATGACCAAATATTTGTATTATAAATATTTTGAATATTAGTGGACTTTGGTATAACTGACACATTTTCAGCGTATGCTCCTTAGATGTAGTCTTCTATGGTGAACCAATTAAAACTATTGTGTCCTCTCTTCGCCTAAATTTGTTTGATAGGTTTAATAGATTCCTACCAACGTGGGAACAAGATAAATCACTTTAAGAGAAAAAATTGACACCCTAATTCACCCAACCCCACTTAGGGTGTTTTGGGGTCCTTTAAGTGGTATCAGAGGGTAAAGGTTACTCGTGTTATATCTCTCCTTCACCGTTATGGGGAATTAAGCGAATGTTAGGGGAATCCCCCTCTTTGATGGAATTAATATTCAAATTTGGAAGAACATAATGAGATCTATCCTAACATATCATGTAATGGAAGTACTATTTTCTAATATACAAGGAACAAAAGTTACTGATCCAACAGAGCTTTCTATGACTGATACTGACAGAAAAATTATTGATGCAGACAATAAAGTGCAGAATGATCTCACTGTGGCTCTTTGTTATCAGATCTATCAAAAGGTTATGAGTTTCACCTCAGAGAAGTATAAGTGTGATAAACTTGAAAATATTTAAGAAGGTGATAGTAAAGTTAAGGAGGCAAAACTTCAAGTCCTACACAGTAGTTTTGACGATTTGAATATGCATCCTGATGAGAAGGTATATTCCTTCTTCCACCTCTTTACAATGAAAAGGTGTTATCCCTTGAGTAAAGAGATATTTCCAGACTTTATATAGAATATATAATAATAATCCTAGTGGCATATGAAATTATAGTCAAACCATAAAACGTTATGACTCATGTGATCAAGGAAATGGCATTCAAAGCCTTGGACAAATTAAAAATTTCAGGATATAGTAGTGTTGAATAGGATTAAGAGAAAGAAATTATTTCTCTCATTTCCAAGAAGTTTAAAAAGGGAAAAGGGAAAAGGAAATTTAAAGTTAAGTTAACTATTGTATACTTTCGTTGTGGAAGATTTGGTCACATTCACTCTAAGTGCTCAAGAAAGTTCAATGATGAAGAGAGTGAAGTTGAAAACATCAAGAAGCCTCAGAAAAGGTTTTTTTAAAAGATATATTTTAAATCTGAAAGGAAAGTATAGAAGAAGATATTTGTATATGAAGAGGAAGATGATGATAATAAATTATATAAAGAAGAAGAACCAGAATTCAAAACTGGAAACCATGCTTTCATGAAGGGTACCATTGAAAAATCAGAACCATTTATTGAAAAAGATAGATATAAAAAATTGACAACTAATAAATATCTCAAGTTTCAACATAAGGATGATTTTGGTAAGCTTCATAATAATGGTAAGAGATGAAACAAGTGGAAATCAATGGTGGAAGAATCGTCAGAATGTATTGATCATCTTGAAGTTGAAATTTAATGACTGAAAGAACTAGTGAAAGTACTGTCAATATCCTTGAAAGGATTGATGATGCAGTGGAAATAAAGTTCAGAATCGAAGAACAAAAAAAAGTTTATCAATGACCTTACCTTTATACTATAGGATAAGTCCAAGATTGTATAAGGAATTGAAGAGGAATTTTTTACTCTTTGGATCAAACCCAATAGTGAATCAAATTTAAAAGAAGGAAGGAGGAAAATACAATTTGGAAAATTCTCAGATGTTGAGTTCCTAACAAGAGCTAAGTGTGGTTCTGATAGGATTAAAAATATCTTGAGTAATCAAAGACATAATTTAATGGTAAATAGTAGAATCAGTTTTCAATTTTAGACATCAACTGCTAGAAATAAAGTGAGTCAAAAGAAGGATATGATGAAAGTTGGACACATTGAAAATTTTCCCGAAGTGCTGAAAAACCCATCAATCCAAACTGAAAGAAGAACTTAAAACTATCCTCTAGAATCTATAATTGATAGTAAGAAAAACTACCATCCCATTGAAGGAAACATGAGGTCTAATATAAATGAGAAGTTGTTTTCACTGATGAAATGTCAATTTTGTGGCTATCTGGGTCATACCATGTCTTACAATAAAGAAGAAAGGAGATATTTGAATAGGAATGATCTAAGAAGTCAAAAAAGTATAACAAGTTCATATCATGCATATTACATAAGAAATAGTTTCTATGTATATTGTTTTCTATTGGTAAAAAATCCCTCAAGGTATCATTGAAGTATTTTTGAGGTGATTTTGTTTGTTGACAAAGCGGACCTCCATGTTGTGTTTGTTGACAGAGCAGATCATGATGTCTAATTTCTTTAAAAAGGGGTTTTATTTGGTGATTTTTCAAGTTCCATAGATATTTTTGACAACCTATGTTGACAAAGAATAATGAAAAAGGAATGGACAATCTGGAGACGGTACAAAAAGAACAGATCTAAGGTGGCGCTTTTTTCTAGTGTTTGAAAAAAATTTGGGCCTCAAAATCGTAAAATGGGGAAACATGTTTTTGGAAAAGAAAGTTTCATGAAATATCTATGTTAGTTTAGAAACTTGTATGAAAGGCATGTTTTGGTATTAGAATGCCGAAAAATGGAAAAGGCATCATGTACGTGAAAGATTTGGAAATGGGGGTGAAAGATGAGGTTGCGAAAAAGAAACTTGCGTGCCCAATGCGACATCAAATAGGGTTTTGCCTGCTCAAAGAGGAACTTGAAAAACAAATGTTGAAACTTATACATGGGGTTCAAGAATACCTATAAATATGAGGTGAACCCCCTCATTCTAAAGATCTCAACACTTAGAGAAAATCCAAGAACCGGATCACGTAAGAAGTTCACACAAAGGGAGCTGCGCGAAAGATTTTGAGTTGTGTGCAAGCTAAGAAAGTTGTGTGTAATATTTGAGTTATGCGAAAGATTGCAGTTGCACGCAAAGGGTATTTCACGACAAAAGTGGAATCTTGCATGCAAGGCATTAAAGTTGTGCTCAATATGCAGTAAGGGTTGCGTGAAATATTTTAGGTTTCCCGGTACACCTAGTGCAAAGAAAGATTCATCTCTAGGTGAAAGCTGGACGTCAACAGAGCATCTATCAACACTTAAAGATGCATATTTCATTAGAGATAATGAAGAGACCTACATGTCTATAAACTGTGAGTGGATCTTTTGAATAAGCAGTGATAACACATCAATTTAGAGGGCAGTGAGCTTTTATATTGTGATTGGTTGTAAACCAGAAGGGACAGTGAATCATCTTCGAACATTATAAACAGTAGTTCACTTTTAGTGAAGTTGGTACATCATCACATGCCTGGTGTATGCTCCTTGGATGTATCCTAGTGAGGTTAAACCAAGTAAAAATTATTGTGTCTTGTGCATGATTTGATTACTATTTATACTTTGATTCGGGAAAGGGAGAGAAGAGAGTTTTTCTTAACAATAAAACAAGATCAATAGGGGAGTTTTTTTAATCTGTCATATCCTGATTCACCCCCACCCCCCTCAGGCTCTCTAACCTTGCGGACCTAACATTTTAATTATTCTAACGTGGGCCATAAAGTAGTACATTGTAGGAATAGGAATGATAGTATAATTTCATACAATACTCAGGGATTGGTGAATACTCACCGACCAGATGGTGTTTCTATCTCAAATAGGTTTTATCTTTTAGAAGAAGAGTATTAATATAAAAAAAATCCATGTACACAGAAGAGGTATTTTAAATTCCATCAGTATCCTATACTCAATCCAATATCTCATGGAAAGAAAAGAGGAAAATTGAAAATTCCAATCTTTTAGAAGTAGCCCTCGAAGAAATGAAGAACAAAAACACATGGATTATTGATAGCGGATGTTCATCCCACAAGATGGTTAATGATGATCTATTAAAAAATGTCAATAAAAGAGTCGATGGAATATTGAGGTTAGGTAATGATGGTGCGTTGAATATTAAAGGTAGCATAAGCACTGAGCTAGATAATGGAGAGATGAACAAAATTAAATTCCTTTTTGTGGACGGTTTACTTCACAATATCCTCAGTGTGAGTTAACTCTATGAATCATGACTTATAGTGACATTCAATCAGAAAGGCTTCACTATAAAGGGAAGTACAGATAATTATCTCATGAAATGTTGTACAACAAATGACAACTTATATCAGGTTGTAAGTAAAGAGAATATTTGTTATCTAATAGTTGAAAAAGAAAACAACTTTTGGCATCGTAGATTGTAGCACATCAATAATCATGACATGGAAAAGATATAGAATCTAAAGATAGTAATGGATGTCCCCAATATAAAGCGTGAATGAGAAAATGAATGTGATACTTTCATACAAGGGAAGCTGGTCTAAAGTTCTTATTTCCAAAATAAGAAAAGGGCATCACATCTTCTTCATCTCATATATATAGATGTATGTGTCCTGATAAAATTTTTTGGAACCCATGGAGAGAGGTAATTCATCTTTTTCATTAATGATTATAGTAGAATGGCTTGTGTTATGGATATACATAAGAAGAATAAAGTGCTTGATTGTAAGAAAACTTATCACTGAATTGTCGAGAATGATACTGGATGGACAATAAAATTTGTATGATATGAAAATGGGAGGAATACACATCCATTGAGTTTTAAAATTAGATGTAATGGAATATGGTATGAGGTGGAGTTTTTTTTTAATAATTTTTTTAAAAAAATATTTTTAAAAAATAGACTAGGTTAAATTTTTTTCCAAAAATACGCCACAAAGGCGGCATCTGTGATGCCGCCTTTGGGTCTCGGGTGAAAGGCGGCATCCACAATTCCGCTTTTCCCCTAAAACAAAAAATATATATTTTTAAAAAAAAAATTATTTTTATTTGGTTTCGTTTTGTTTAAATATATATATATATATATAAACAAAACAAAAATAAAAATAAAAATAAAATTTTCAACAGAATTTATCCGCTATTTAAAATCCAGCAGTACTGCCATTACAACAGTCAAGATTCTGACAGAAGCTCTCACCCAGGACTCCCTTTTATAAGAGAGCTTACCCGGGAAATCATTCTGTATTTCCAATGTGGGATTCTGGTTCTCCCTTTCCTACGCAGAACATTCTCCATTTCCGATGTGGGATTCTATTTCAAGTACGTGACTTTGAAAGACTATAAAATATAAACTATAAGACCAATATCAATGAAACTTAAAACATAGATTAAACATATAAAAAATAGTTTAAAACAACAAGAATTTCGTAAAAAATAGTGATGAAAAATGATTTATAAGCTTTCAAAACCACCTACTTGAAACTTAAAAATATTTCAAGTACGTGAATTTGAAAGCCTATAAAATATAAACTACAAGACCAATATAAATGAAACTTAATACATGGATTAAACATATAACAAATAGTTGAAAATAAAAATAATTTCATAAAAAATGTTGACGGAAAATAATTTATACATTTTCAAAGACACCAACATCAAACATTAAAATGTTTCAAACACGTGACTTTGAAAGCCTATAAAATATAAACTATTAGATAGATATAAATGAAACTTAAAACATGGACTAAAAATATAACAAATAGCTGAAAATAAAAATAATTTCGTAAAAAAATTTCATGAAAAACAATTTATTGGCTTACAAAACCACCTACTTGAAACATAAAAATGTTTCAAGTATGTGCTTTTGAAAGCCTACAAAATACAAACTATAAGACCGATATAATTTGAAGATAAAACATGGATTAAACATATAATAAATTATTGAATTATTAAATTAATATTATTAATAATTAATTATATAATAATTAATTAGTAAATTAGAAATTATTAATAATTAATTATATAATAATTAACCAATTAATTAGTAATATAATTATTCAGAATATAATAGTAAATTAGTAAATTAGTAATATAATTATAAATTATATTTATTCATTATAATTAATAATTAGTAATTATTCAAAATTATTATAAAATAAATAATTAGTTAATTGGTAATATAATTATTAATTATATAATAGTTAATTAGTTAATTAGTAATATAATTATAAATTATAATTATTCATTATAATTATTCATTATAATTACTAATTGTTATTATTCATTATAATTACTAATTATAATTATTCATTATAATTACTAATTATAATTATTCATTATAATTATTCATTATAATTATTAATTATTCCTTATTCATTACTAATATATCTATTAATTATATAACTATTAATTTTATAATAATTAGTTATTTAATTAGTAATTATTAATGATTAATTATATAATAATTAATTAGACAAATAGTAATAGAATTAGTTAATTAATAATATAATTAGTTAATTAGAAATATAATTATTAATTATTTAATAATTAATTAGTTACTTAGTAATATAATTATTAATTATATTATAATTAATTAGTTAATTAATAATATAATTATTAATTATATGAATTTTAATTAGTTAATTAGTAATTATTAATCATTAATTATATAATAACTAATTAGTTAATTATTAATATAATTATTAAATATATAATAGCTAATTAGTTAATTTTTTGAGAAAGATAGAGTTGATTCCCTTTTTATAATTTGTTATTTAGTAATATAATTAATAATTATAATTATTCATTATAATTATTAATTAGTAGTTTTTTAAAAATTATTATATAATAATTAATTAGTTAATTGGTAATATAATTATTAACTATACAATAGTTAATTAGTTAATTAGTAATATAATTATTCATTATAATTATTAATTAGTAATTATAAAAAATTATTATATAATAATTAATTAGTTAATTAGTAATATAATTATTCATTATAATTATTCATTATAATTATTCATTATAAGTACTCATTATAACTATTAATTTTTAATTTTTAATTATAATAAGTAATTATAAATTTATAATTTATAATTATTAATTTAATAAGTCAATAATTTATTATATGTTTAATCCAAATTTTATCTTAAAATTATATTGGTCTTATAGTTTGTATTTTATAGGCTTTCAAAGGCACATACTTGAAACATTTTTATGTTTCAAGTAGCTGGTTTTGTAAGCTTATAAAAAAAAATTTAGGAACATTTTTTATGAAATTCTTTTTATTTTCAACTATTAGTTATATGTTTAATCCATGTTTTAAGTTTAATTTATATCGGCCTAATAGTTTATATTTTATGGGCTTTCAAAGTCACGTGTTTGAAACATTTTTAAGTTTGATGTAGGTGTCTTTGAAAAATTATAAATTATTTTTTGTCAACATTTTATACAAAATTATTTTTATTTTAAACTATTTTTTATATGTTTAATAAATGTTTTAAGTTTTATTTGTATTTTTCTTGTAGTTTATATTTTATAGGATTTCAAAGTCACGTACTTGAAACATTTTTAAGTTTCAAGTAGGTGGTTTTGAAAGCCTATAAATCATTTTTTATCATCATTTTTTTACAAAATTATTTTTGTTTTAAACTATCTTTTATATATTAAATACATGTTTTAAGTTTCATTTTTATTGGTCTTATATTTTATATTTTATAGTCTTTCAAAGTCACGTACTTGAAATAGAATTCCACAACGAAATTCAGAATGTTCTGCGTATGAAATGGAGAACCATAATCCCACATCAGAAATGAAAAATGATTTCCAGGGTAAGCTCTCTTATAAAAGGGAGCCCTAGGTGAGAGCTTCTGTTAAAATCCTGACTGCTGTAATGGCACTAATACTGGATTTTAAATAGCGGATAAATTCTGCTGAATTTTTTTTGTTTGTTTATATATATATATAAAAACAAAACAAAACAAAATAAAATTATTTTTAAAAAAATATATTTTTTTTGTTTTAGGGGAAAGGCGACATCGTGGATGCCACCTTTCACCCAAAACCCAAAGGTGGCATCACGAATGCCACCTTTGTGGCATATTTTTAAAAAAACATTTAACCTATTCTATTTCTAAAAAATATTTTATAAAAAAAATTATTTTAAAAAAAAATCCTATGAGTTTGCTATTTGGAGAACTTCGTTGAAAAAGGGAGTAGTTGAGCACCAGAATCCGTATGTGAACAACATAGCTAGTACTATGTGGATGGAGAGTCATATCTCTCTCCATTATTGGAAAGAATATGGTGAAGCTTCAGTGCACATTTAAAATTGAATGGGGCTTTATATGAGAGAGACAAAGACACCATATAAATTGTGGCATGGAAGGAATCCTTATTTGAAATAATTTTGTGTTTTCAGAAGCAAATATTTCATACAAAAAAAGGAAGGAAATCAAGGGAAGTATAGTGAGAATGCAGATAATGGAATATTCATGGGATATCCAATGAATAGAAAACCCTACAAGTGTTTCAATAAGTGTTTGGGAAGGATCTTGGAAAGAAGTGATGTTAAGATCTTTAAAGACAAAACCATAGATGATTCAAGCAATTTCTATACTGATGAGATATAACATGAGGAAGAATGTAAAAATAGAGAAATATAGGAAGTAGTAAAAAACTCTCAAGAGTCATATCATGATGTTGACACCGAGTAAGAATCTGAAGATGAAACCATGGTTGGATAGAATTCATTTGAATCAAAAAGGAGGAATCAAAGAGCATAAATTGTTCAATCCAACACCAATGGGGATTGGACAGCACCCATAAAAACAAGGGGAATGAGTAATAATGCACAATCTGCATTTTTATCAGTTTTGGAACCATCCTCATTTGATGAATCTACAAAGGATGAATCATGGGTGAAATCCATGAATGAAGAGTTAGATCATATTGACAAGAATCAGACATGGGATCTAGTCCTGAGACCCGAAGGTCACAATGTGATTGGTAGAAAGTTTGTCCTTGAGAACAAATATGATGAGCATGGTAATGTGATCCAAAATAAGGTGGGTTGGTGTTTAAGAAATATTCTTAGATTGAAGGTGTTTATGTTGAGGAAACATTTTCTCTGGTAGCTAAACTGGAGTCAATCAGGCTATTTCTTATCATGGTAATTCAAAGAGGGTATATAGTGTATCAAATGGATTTCAAAACAGTATTCTTCAATGGAGTTCTCAAATAAGAAGTCCGCATTGAACAACCATTGGGTTTTCTTCTTGGTAATGATGAAACGAAGGTTTTAAAACTAAATAAGTCTCTCTATGGTTTGAAGAAAGAAAAACGAACTTGGTATTTCTAGCTGGATTCTTATCTAAAAACCTCGAATTCAAAAGAGGAGGTGTATATCACAATCTCTATGTGAATAAATTTTGAAAAGATTAGTTCACGGTGCAAGTATACATTGATGATATCATATTTTATGAAAGCAGACAGGGATCAGTGGATGAATTTTCCAATCTAATGAAATTAGAATTCAAAATTTCTATGATTGGTGAACTCGTGTACTTTTTAAGGCTCCAGGTGATTCAGAAGAAGGAATACACTTTCATTTATTAAGAAAATTATGCACAAGAGATATTGAAGAAATTTTATATACATGATTCTAAACCAATGTCAACTCTAATTGTAGTTAGAAAAAAACTTGGAAAACATAAGGATGGGACTTCTGTAGATCCCACAATGTATAGAAGAATCATTGGAAGCTTACAGTACCTGATAGAGACATGGCTAGATATTTCTTTTTCAACATGCTTATAGTCCCACTTTCAGAGTAATCTAAAGGAAGAATAGATGGTGGTATTGAAAATAATCCAGACGTATATTAAAGGTACTCACAATTATGGATTATACATTGTTGTGGGAAGCGATAGAAAACAATCATCATTTTTTATATTGATTGGGGTGGAGACATAGTGGACAGAAAGTCCACTGATGGTGTAGTATTCTATATTGGGAAGAAATGTGTATAATGGATGAGTAAGAAACAAGAAATTACTTCTCTTAATACTACTAAAGCTGAATATATTTCGACTACAAATGTGTTCACTTAGTTAATTTGGATTTAGTAGAAAATTAATGACATTGGTGATGAGGTGAAACAACCAATGGTGATTTACTATGATAATAAGTGTACAATTGATCTTATGAATAATCGTGTTCAACATTCTTATATGAAACATATTGAAATTTGATATCACTTCATCAAATAAAAAGTTTAATAAGGAGTGATTAAATTGGATCATGTGGGAACTAATGAGCAAGTGGTTGATATCCTGACCAAGACACTATAAGCGGCTATGTTTGAGAAATATCAGTTTAACCTCGATGTTCAGCCACCTCCCAGTGCATAAGGAGGTTACAAAATTCCCCTATCCCCAATTGTATTAATTGTGTTAATCAGTTTGTGAAAGTGATGGAGGTTTATGGGGGAGACACGGTCTAGGGGGAGTATGTTCTACGCTCCACAATGTTCAAATACTGGTCCTTTGGTTTATTTCTAATGGGGGAGAAATTGTTAAATTAAATGTGGTTCAATTTGGTGGATAAAATATTTTTCTGGTTACAGGAAATATGGAGGGAGGATAAATTCAATGAGATATATAGAAGTGTGAAGGGAGTTAGAACAAAATTCATGTCTTCCCTCTTGTTTTCTATAATGATCATTGCTCGTGTAGTCTTAGAGTGATTTCTGATTTGATTCTTTCATATTTGGTTTTGATGTGTTGATTATTTTCGGTGCTCTATTGAATTTATAGGCATATTTTCTGCAAACCCAAAGGGAGATATTTTTGGAACCAATGTTGTTATTTTCTATAAATGGTGTATGGTTTGTGTTCATTGTAAATCCTAACATGGAAGACTAGGTATATTGCAAGGAAATGTATCATACAATTCAAGTTGAAATCAGTATTTAAGGTGATGTTATTTCCTAGTGTTTTCCAAATTTTTGGGGTCCAAAAATTTGGAAGTTTGATTTCAAAGTGAATTTTTTTCTTGGAGGTCTTATGAAAATATGGAAAAGGCATCAGTTTTGTGAATATGGGATTTTTGACTTGCATTTTACAAAGAAATAATTTTTTTTGATGGTGTGCTTTGCGATTATGACGGGCTTCACAAATGAATATGGAGTTCTCTGTGATTATGAGTTTTGTAGATTTTCGATCATTGACGGAATGCTTTTCAATTACGATAGTCAATGCGAAGGGTTTTGATGGGAGTCTCCGCGATGATGACAAGCTTTGTGAATAGAGAGTTTCTATAGTTATTTACGAAGGGATGAGTGTCTTAAAGATGATTTTGATGATCCAGAAAATCCGCAAAGAGGAAATAGAGCTTTGCGAACGGCCGATCCTATAAATATAAGGCTCCCTCTCTTAATTTTACTAGAAGTCCTAAAGTAAAAACTATAATTGTTTTGATTTCATGAAGAGTTTTGTGAACTGGTATTTCTCTACAATCTTGAGTATCGCGAAGAGACTATAAATCTCAACTAATGTTCAATTATTATTTTTAAAGGGTACTTTGTGTTGATGAGTTTTTACACATTGACTCGGTGAGTTTTGTGATAGTTGTTCCACAAAGTTAAGGAAGATTCATAAATAAATGTTTTTCCGTGAAAGCAAGGAAACTTAAAGAAGGCAGGTTGTTCCGCGAATATAGTGGTGCTTTGTGAAGCAGTGTGGTTCACAAAGGGGCTTCATGAAGGGTTGTTTTGAACATGATGTTTAAGTGGAAAGATATTTCAAATAGAATCTACTCAATTATTTTGATGAAAGAATTGTATCATTATTAACAGAGACAAATACTTCAATACTAATATTATAAGCAACATTTAAGTCTATAAACTGTGTTAGACTTCTCTCAAAGTAGTGAGATAGGGGGAGTCGATGGAAGTGATATGAGGGACAAAGTGAGGCATCCCTAATCTATTGAAAAGGCATTGGACCTAACACAGAGTGACTATGATCGAACCTTTGTATTCCACATCTAATGAAGATTAGTGTAATTTTGTATGACCGACACACTATCGGTGTATGATCCTTAGATGTCGCCCTTTGTGGTGAACCATGTAAAATTGTTTTATCTCTTATTTTCATTCATTTTTCTGACAGGTTTAATAGGTTCCTGCCTACGTGGGAATAAGATCCATCAGTTTAGGAGAAAAAATTGACACCATGATTCTCCCCTCCCCTCTCAGGGTGTTCCGGGGTCCTTTAGTAGGATCAGAGTTATTGGGTTCGACTCTTGTGTAGGAGACATCAGAGTATGTTTAGTTGATTTGGAAAATTATGGAACTGGTTCATAGTGTGAATAAGTCTTATTTTAATAGATGATGTCAACCTATTGAGTTTATAGTGGTTGATCATGTATTCCTTATGGTTTCTTCAATGTTGGGTCACCATCAGATTCGATAACGGGATAAGTTGGTGCCCAGGTATGTAGGGATATTTGAGATTATAGATAAAATTAGACCAGTGGAATTCTAATTGGCTATTCTATAGTGGAATAATTCCATGTAAATTTTTTTTTATGTGTCACTACTTCAATAGTATCACCCCAACCCTTCTCATGTAATCAATGTTGATCATGTTAATCTTGAGGCTAATGTCTCCTTTAAGGATCATCATGTTTCTATTGTGTATCAGAGTGAGAATGTTTTATAAGCTTAAATTGTGTTATTGATCTAAGTGTTTTGGAAGCATGTTACCATTTAGGAGGAAACATGGGATATTGTAATAGATATGTGTCCCTAGTGGCCCAATATCTTTACCTTATAATCCCAGTGATACTTGGGAGTGTAGCTCAAGGATGATTTGTTATAAGGTCGGTAGGTTGTATGATCCTAAACATTAATGAGGTTCATATCTATTTTATGTTTTGGTTGAAACTCTTTTAAAATGGTTAATAAAATGATTATTGAGAATAATAGTTTCCTTGGTGTGTTATGGGGTTTCAGGACATGAAATTGGGGAAGAGTCTATCATATTCACAATATATGGTTAGCACAATGTTTGATAAAATAATGTGACCAAGAATAATAAACTGTGTTGATAAATTCCACTTGGATAGTGGAAGGAACACTTCCTCCTCATGGTTTTTCTAACCGTGTAAGTTCCCAACTAGACTTTATGATTGGGTCCCCTATTGGACATAGGTATACTCACGTTCGGCACATGGTCTGGCCAATCGTGTAGTTAAACTATGCATAATTTAAAATGTGAGGGGGTAAAATAATTCCCCGTCAGGCCTTAATAACTATCACAAGATTTTACTCCCATTTATTTCTCTAGTAGAAAAGGTTTATGAAGTCTTTCTCTTAATCTTACAAAGGACCAATATCCCTTGATTTTGAGATATTTTTAGTGTCGTTGGGTGCAAATCAAAGATCTAGGTGATTATAACACTCCTCCATGTTCTTTTTTTCTAGAAGAGGCCATTTTTAATCATTCTTCATCTTACAAAACCTCTAAACCCCTATCTTTCTAGTAGATTCTATGTTGTGGATTTGAAGTTTGTTTTAGTTTAAATTAAGGGAAAAGGTTAAGGGATTGTTCATCTATGTACTTGAGGTAGGTAGTCTACAAGTTTTATTCCATATTCTTGAAGTTTTTATGAGTATGTGATTGTGTTGTTGTGTCATTTTGTTGTCCATTTAGATTCATTCTTAGGTATTGATAATTGGATTAAATGAATGATCAATTGAACCCCTCATGATCTATGTGGTATCATTTGAGGTTGATTAAATAGGACCTAAGTACACCCATGGGGAGTGCCCCATCACTGAACTTGGAATTATGTTTTTAAATGTAAAACTAAGTGTTTATGAGACAGAACCAATGATAAGTATGTTTATCACGTTAACATAGGTTTATGAAATAAAACCTAAGATAATTTTGTTTATTCTATCAATATGGTATAAGGGGGTATTTTTCCTAACTTTAATGTGTTAAATTAGTAATGGAATGTCAATGGTAAGTGTGTTAAATAGTTAAATAAGCATACATGTGAATAAGTCGTATGAGTGGGGTATTGGAATGAGTCTCTACTCTCAGAGGCCAAGATAGAATGAGGCTCTAGGACCCAACCATGTATTGCTTGGTTTAGGATATCGAACAGAGGCTCTATGATCCTAAATAATGAACATGTTATGATTATCTGGACTGAGAATCTGAGGTAAGTTTATATATTTTTTTGTTAAATGAATGACCCTATAATAGAGGTACCTTGACTCCCCTTATGCATAGTTTAGATGATTGGTATGGTCTGAAGTGAGTTTGATGAATATGGGTATCTTATAGAACTAATGGTTGAAGTGGCCAATTCCAATCTTATTAAATAACGAGATTCATTTTACTATTGTTTACTTAATTGTTTACTATGCTCATACACACACTATTTAAAATGGATATTTTTTAGACACCGCTGGTGGTGGCCAACTAATTTGTAATCATACCCTACTCTGAACACCATTGGGTACCTGAGAAAATTTCATAGTTACAGGTCAGGACAATGGAAAAGGCCCTATTCTATAGGGTTTATTTGGGGCTCTGGTGTATGCATGGATGAGGAAACTGAACTTGGTTTTACGACCCATTTTGGGGATAATTAATGTTTTCTTTAATTTGGTTTTTTCCTTAGCACTTGTAACTGTAATACAAGACATGTCATGTTTACTATTTGGTTATGGGATTATACCTAATTGTGGGAAAATGATATGTGATTCATGTTTATTGTTTATACTATTTTCATTATTTATTATTTTATACACTATGGATTACTATGATAAATAGGTTATAGTCTCCCCATGTGTTTCATTATACCATCACTACTAGTCAGTAGCCTCTTGCGTATAGGGAGGTATTCCAAAGGTCATGTGGTGAACTGACCAAGGAAACTACATTAATGGAAATCGGTTCAGGGTGTTACAACTAATTTTTTTTCAACGAAGTTTCTAAAAATAACTAAAAAATGCTCTCATACAGACTATAGTGTTCCCAAATATTTTATACATAAATATTACATCTTA
The DNA here is from genome assembly GCA_963277665.1 of Viscum album. Lineage (NCBI taxonomy): Eukaryota > Viridiplantae > Streptophyta > Magnoliopsida > Santalales > Viscaceae > Viscum > Viscum album. The sequence goes on along the minus strand of OY728126.1, from coordinate 1,309,191,268 downwards.
TTAAAAGAATATTCATTATATATTAACATGATTCAATATAGAACCATAAAGATTGGATATCTTGGGATACATGGATACATAAAAAACTAGTACATTAATATTCTACATCATCACCCACTTTTTTCTTTACAACTAGAACCCATATTAGAAACATCATTATTTAATCCTATATTAATATCCTAGGGAAAAAGAAACAAAATAAAGAGTCAACTCAGATTCTCAGTAATGTTAAACATAAGATATATCAATCAATGATCATAAGTGATCATAATATAATAATAAGGGTATGATAATAAAATTAAAACAAAAAAATAATCATACCTAACTAGTTAAATATCATTAAACACGAATCATGGTAAAAGGTTTTTTCAAATTAATTAAAAAATATATAAGAGTGTGGAATAAAAAATAATCAATCCTGAGCCATGATAAAAAATAAAAAACATAAGCCTTAAGTTTGTGTAATTCACATAAGAATAGAAAATCACTTCCTTGGTTAATGATCACTACCAAGACATCTTTATGGACAAAGTTCCATAATGGAGATTTATACCCAGTCATTTACATTCATATAGGATTAACTTCCATCTAGTTAAATATTCCATCACTTTGGATTTTATTAAATTTTTCATCAATTAATATTTTCTCAACATCATCATCATTACCCAATGTATTAGAGGGATATAACATACCCAGTCATCCTTTCTTTATAATGTATCCACCCATCTTGGGTTTATTACGTAAGATCCTATAACATAATCATAATCCATTCATACGTATTTCACATTATCATGAAAATATTTATCATTACATAAAATTTTAAACCATGGAAATAAAATGGGTTTCATAAATATTTTATCATTACCAACATAAACTATCAGACCCATTTTTTCTTTTTCATCTTCTATCACGACTCATTTTGGGATCTTAGTTTTTCTCTCAAGCTATGGGTGTGATGAGGGTTAAATTTTGAAGTGTTTCTTTGTTTATTTTTAACCCCATGGTTTTTCCTCATATTTTTTGGTAGTTATTGGAGAAAACATGGATTTTTAGGCTTGAAAACATCCTATACATGGTTGGCACATGGTTTGAAAAACCATACGGCCCAACCCATGTAACCATGCAGCAGGATTTGGTTTTATAAATAATCCATTGTATAGTTTTCATATGGAAAGTCAAACTGTGTGGGTTGGTCGTGTGGTCGATCTCCTCTCGATAATTTTCTACCTCATGGTTGGCACATGGTTTGGAAAATTGTGTTCCCAAACCATGTGATTTTCCCAGAACATAAAAATGTTGAATTTTCCCTCCCTACCCCCCAAAATTTTATACCCAAATATACCCTATTAATTCCCCACCGGATTCATATAGCCATAGGGAGTCCTGTCATTGGTTCTCGAAGCTTCCTTCTTCCCACCTTCGTGTGGAACTAAGGATTTTTCAAGTTTGGGGCTAGATCTCTCAAGGTAATCTCTTCTCCTCAACTTCTTAATCCTTCTTCTTTCATTTATTCTTGAGTTTATCCTCTCACAGGGTCATGTGGACCTAGGTTTTTTTTACCTTGACTTATATTAGGGATTGTGTATGATTGGGGTTCCTTTTGGTGGATCTTGGTTCTTGGAACCTTCGTGGAGTAGTTTCAAGTGTGTGTTATTGAAGCGCCTTGATTTCAAGGTAGGTTTCCCTTTACACTTTCCTTTATAATTTATGATTCATTAGTTTATTACTTTTTTCACCTTCTATACTTGTTAAATATTGTTTTTTTATCTTTTGATAAATTTTTTTGGTGTGCAAAGTGATGATTTTTCATTTTTTTGTGATAATTTCAATGTTTTGCTAATTATTGTACACCAAGAGTTCGATAAAATGTCTGGTTGGAATTTGTGGATATTTTTTGAAATTTAAAGCATTTACTGGCTTTGAAAATGTATTTTTTATATCTAAATAGTTGTTTTGGGTTTCTAAAATTAGTTTCTAAAATTTTTTGGCTCTTGAAAATAAAATGAAATGTGATAATAGTGTGTGGCCTCATTTCCACTTTGATGAAAATGGTTTTAGTTTTCATATGTGGTGCAAGTACTTGAATGAGATTTGTAAAATGATTTCTGAAATGGTGAATGGTGTGTTTTAACCTTTTTATAAATATTATTTGGTTCCTTGATAAATAATGGTCTTTTTGAAAAGTGCTTGAGGTCCATTTGGAACTTTAATGAAAGTGATTAAATTTTTTTCATGAAAACCATCCTAGGATAATTCTCTTTCTTAATTTATGTGAATGGGTGGGATTTCCTTATTGTGGAATCCTTGAGACCAATTTAATAATTTATGTATTTTAGGGAAGAAAGATTGATTCATGGATTGATTGGGGTGATGCATGTTTTGTAAATTAATATATATGATATATGTGAACATGATAGGATTCTCGGTTGGAATTTGTTGGCTCATCCCTTTTTATACATGAGACATGTGAGCCTATCATAGTGAGAGAATTTTTTGAGAATGGTTATTGTAATGGCTAGATATGCACTAGCTAGTGGACCATAGTAGGTCAATATATTCGGTTTATTACTATGGTATTTTCCTAATGGTTTGTCCTAAGTTAGGGTGGTTGTTAGTATTTAGTGTGTTTTTTTATTTCATTGTGTGAGGAATGATTCTAGGGATGGGTCTCATGTATGAGTATTTTCTGAATTATTCATAATTTTATAGGTTACTCCCATGTATATTGGAACATAGTTACTCATAATGGATGATTGAGATAATTAGTTACTCTTGTGTGTTTATTTCCATTGCCCTTATTGTGTAGTTATTATAGTTCCCTCAAGTTTGGTACCTTTATTGGGAATTGATGAGTTAGATTCTAAAGGTTTATGGGAAAATGTTTTAAAATAAAAAAAAATTATACTCTCTTGTTTCATTTGAAATGAAATCATCACTTTCCCCTTGAAAATTTTAATATATATTTAATAGAAATGAACCAGGTTTTAGAATGAAAAAGGGAAATGGACCATGTTTTTTTAAGGTAAAAGTCTATAAATGATTACCTTTATATGGTTTATTTGAAACTTGATGTTGATGTTTCTTTTATTTTTAATGGAAGTGCATTGAGAATAGATTTTTTTGGGCATGTCTACTGAGTTTTAATACTCACTCCTATAGTTTCATCTTTTTTTAGATTGTGGTGTAGGTTATAGCTTGGTCTTAATCATCATGGGTGATTTTTTTTCTTGGTATTGGAGAGTGACCCTCAAATTCACATGGATATTTTGTTTTCAGGTTTCAGTTCAGGTTTTATTATATGGTTTGGTAGTATTTTACAGCTTTGTAAAATATGTTCAGATAATTTTTTATATATGTGGGTTACTCATTTTATATTTCCTCTATTATTTATTTATTTTTATTGTTAGAAATCACTCCCTTGTCTCTTTGTTGATTCTCGTCACTAGTTTTCATCCCCTTGGGATCAGGAACGCCCTTCGGGCCATGTTGTAGATCGGCTCGGGTGACCAGTTTAGGGATAACCCGGTATGGTTCACGATATAAACCATCCATAGAAAGAATAAATATGGTATAATGAAATCATATCCCGATTTAACTATAAGAAAAATCAAAGTATTTTGTTGTAGATTATAAATAACTTTGAAAGATCAATGGAAATTTTCCTGAGGAAAATACCCTACTCATTTTAAATCACTTATTTAAAATCTAAAAATTTAAAAAAATTTAAGGGAATTTTTTTTTAAATAAATAAGTAAAATTATAAACAAAACTTCAAGTAAAATTTAATTCATGATGGGGGAAATTTTTTATTCATTTTACATTAAAACAAAAATTTCTTTCACATTTTCTATAAAAAGTGAAGTACCATGGCTAGAAAATGATAATAAGACTCCTTTTAAACCATTGAAAATAAATTCAACTATATTTAAAATTGAATTTAAATAATATTTGTAAAATATTAAAAAAAATCTTGAAAGTATATTATATAAAATATGGACACATAATAAAATATTCCTTACAAAAGAGGATAAATAAGGTCGGTCTTCTTTAAGAATGTTCTTTCATACTTTTGAAAACATAGAAAGATGGAAATGAAAGGAAAATTTTTAATATAAATAAATTACTAGTGGAGAATAAAATAAATAATATTTGGTATATATAGATAATATAATCTAAACATTTTAAATTAATCATAAATAATCTTGGTGAAAAAATGTGATCGTAACATAAAACCCTTACTACTTTGAAAGATATTGATTTGTAATTCCCATTAAAATAATAACAAAAAAGAAAACATTGGAAACCATGAACATGAGTATATTACTGATTCAACATATCAAAGGATAAGTAGAAAAACCTCATAAATAAAGATAATTGTATAATAATAACATATATCTTAAAGAAGACAATTTGAGATGGTAAACCCTTACCACTTTGGTAACTTTCAAATAAAATATCCTTGGATGAAATAATTTGAATTTTAACATTAAATAAAAATAATTAATAAATATGAATGATATAACATGTCAAAGGATCAGAACACACACCACATAAACTTAAGTAGGTTCATAAGATAAATCTTGTCTCAATGAAACATAATGGAGATAAAGAACCCTTACAGCTTTAATAATTTTTTAAATGAAAATAAATGGAATATTTAAGATCATATTGTTCAATAAATTACTTGAATTAAATTATTTAATATTCCAAAATAAATTTTTGGGTAGTACACACTCAAGATAAATAAGAAATCAGTGCATAACATTAAAATAAGTCTCAATGAAGAGAAATTGAGATGAAACCTTTACCTTATATCTGACTTGATTCTCAAGCACTATAAATTCATGTATAATAAATTTTGATTTATTATAATTATATAAAAAAATCATATTCCATAATATAATATCATATATGATCCATTTATATCATTTCAATACCCATTTATTAACAATTATCTATTAAATTTTTCTTTTCATGTGTTAATTGTTTCCTTTTTCATGTATGTTTTGGGTTGGAGGGTATTTTCCTTACCCTTTTACCATGGTTCCTCTACCAATACATATTTAATAATGGTATTAATAACATATATATTCATTATTTATATATATAACCATTTATATTAATTGGTGATTAAAAATGATTTACATCAATTCATAGAGATAGTAATATGTAAGTGCACATGAGTGATGTTTCCTTTTCTCAATATATTGAATGAAATAAAGGTAAATGGTATTTCACCTATAAATAATCATTATTATATCATAAATATCTAATAATTTTATTATATCTATCATTATTACAATCAAAGTAAATCATAACTGATAAATAAATCACATCACTTTGTGAAGGCACATACGCATGAGCGACATTATCATCTACCAATATATCGGATGGTAAGAAGGTAGATAAGATATTATAATTGTAAAAGCATATTTATTTTATAATTATCATATATAAACATTAAAACCATCATTATAACTACCCATGAAATATGGGTATGGAAAATGAATCATATCGCTTGGTGGTGGAGATAGTCTGCACGTATGCACAAGCAAAACTTTTATTTCTCATTTGGTAGAGAAGGTATGGAAATGGTTATTAAAACATCATAATAAAATATAATTATATTCATGATACTATATTAAAAAAATTAATGGTTAAAAAAATATGATAGAATGTGTAAAATAATTAAAGTTGAAAGAATTCGGTTAAGATTTATACTTCTTCTTTGTGAGACCCCCTTTAGCTTACACAAGTGAATAAATAAGGTGAATAGGTTCCCTTTTATAAGTATGAGGAGGGACATACATTGAATTTCTTAAAATATTTCAAGGATATAAGATCACTTCCATGGTAAAGTGGATCCAAATGGTCAAGGATTCAAAGGTGAGATAAGTTAAATTTGAAATATCTTTAAAAAATAAAAAATATACAATTTTTTATGGAAATCCTATGCTTATCTCTTGGTTTACCCCCCCCCCCCACACACACACACAGTAAACCTGTTTTTACCTTAAAGTTTGTCACAAAAAAATTAATATTTTAACTATTAATTATGATAAAAAATTAAGCTAACCCTATTGAATTATATTAATTATTATAATTGTAAGAATTTAATTTTAATTAAGTTTGAAAACCACAATGATAATATGTTTTAGAAAAATTCATTTTTAAGAAGAAAATGTAATTTAATTCTATTTCTTTACTTTTTAAAAAATTATTTTTTCCCTATTAAAGAAAAAAATAATACTTTTTAGAAATATACTAAAAAATCACCCTAATCTAATATTAACATGATGATTTTAAAAATGATACTAATTTCTACAAATAAAATTTCTATTAATAGTATAAATTAATTATTATTTTCATGCAAAAAAATCAACAAAAACATTTTGACTAAAATGTATTTTTAAAGTATAAAATGTCTTTAATAAAAATTGAGTATCAATTTATTATGAATTAATAAATACACCCATCCAATAGGTTTTTTACAACTTTAAGTCTTAGATTGTACCTTAACTTTTCATTTTATTTAAATTGTTCATTAATGAGGTAATCGCTGCATCATCATGGTGTCATAAATAAATTTATATATTTAATGTCTAAAAATTATAAAAAAAAATATCATGATGTAGTAAATATTTTTAGATTTCTAATGAATATTTATAGACAAAAATATAAGTTGTATAACCCCATGAAAAAATTGTTTTAGTAAAACAATACGTGTTTGTGAAATTTTTATTTTAACTTTAAATAAAAAGTTATTAATGTCATTTTCTTACCCCAAGTGGCTCCATGGGGCCCCCAAGTGGACCCATGGATTTTATTGGTCGGTCATGACACATCCAATAATGGTAGGACATGTTTCAAGGTAATTTCATATTATTATAACATTATTTTTACCTTAAATTACACTAATTACCTCTAATCGCGATTAATAAAACTTAAAAGTTACTATTCATCAAAAAATTATTTTCAACCCATTGAACCACATTTTACTTACTAATGACAACCATGTATGTCAGATTTTTGAAATTCAATTCACAAAAGTGGTAAAGTTTCATTTAAACGAAAAATCAGTTTTTTAACTACCACTTAGTGGTTTCACTATTCATCAAAAATTGAAGTTTTTCAGAAAAATACCAAAAATTCACCCTAAGCTATATTTGATATTCCGAATTCAAAAAATGATGTATATTTTACAAAATTCAAAACATATAAGTTGCTTTGATTAATTAAATAACTAATTCCCGTTGTCAAAACAAATAGCGTGTTTTTATGAAACAATATATATCAAAAGATTGACACTGGTTTAAGTCCAATTTCAAAGTGAAATTAATTCCAATGACCACTATTGGATTAAATGGTAAAAACATATTCTAATTTCGCTTTAAAACCAATTCAAAATATAATCTAATCATATAAATAAATTAGATTAAAAATAGGGTTTGAATTAAAATACAACATTTTTCACTAATCATTAAAAATGAACATTATTGGAAAAATACCAAAAATTTACACAAAGTAAATTTTGGTGTCCCGATTCTAAAAAAAATTATTTGGTCCAATATAATGTATAAGAGTGACCAAAACTATATTTAAAGAGGGTTCTCCATCAAAAGGTGATAAGTCGGCCTTTTAGTGAATATTAGAGTATCTATGCCTAAAATTGATTTCTTTTCTTATTTTAAGTCTTTATATTTTATTGGATAAATGTAAAAACATTTAACAAACATATATAATAATATTTCAGTTATTTATATTCATTCACTCCAATACAACGTCTACGTGTTAACTACCATTTAAAATAATATTATTATATTATTAGTGTGAAATGTAAGATTTCAAAGAAACTCGTTGTTGCGTATCAGGTATGCTATCGAACATAGAAACTCCTTTAAAGTAAAATGAATATTTAATTCTCAAATATTAATAAATATGAAAATGTATTATTCTTTATTTACCTGGGATGTTACATCCTTCCTCCCTTTTGGGAATTGCGTCCTCACAATTTTATTCACTTATCAAAATAAGTGGGGGTATTTATCCCTCATAGAATTTTCAGATTCCCACGTTGCCTCTTAAACCATATTGTTTTTTCATAAAACTTTAACCTGATAAATTACCTTATTTCGCAACACTTTCTCTCTTCAGTCAAGAATCTGGACTGGTTGTTCTTTATAAGAGAGATTCTCCTCCAACTGAACTACCTCTGGGCTCAAAACATGAGATGGATCTGGCATATACTTTCTCAACATCGAAATATGAAAAACATTGTGTACATCAGAAAAACTTGGAGGTAAAGCCACTCGGTATGAAACTGATCCAACTCTCTCCAGAATTTCATATGGTCCAATGAACCTTGGACTCAGCTTTCCTTTATTACCAAATCGCATCACACTTTTCCAAGGAGAAACTTTGAGAAATACATGATCACCAACGTCGAAAGATAGATCCTTCCTCCGGTTATCCGCATAACTTTTCTGTCTTTCTCTGAGCTGTTCTCATGTGTTTCTGAATCAACTGAACTTTTTTTGCCATCTCTTTCACCAATTCTTGTCCCATCAGCTTCCTTTCCCCGACTTCATCCCAAAAAAGCTGGAGTTCGACACCATTTTCCATATAATGCCTCAAATGGAGCCATCTGTATATTAGAATGAAAATTGTTATTATATGAAAATTCAACAAAAGAAATATGTTGGTCCCAACTTCCTTGATAATCCATCTAGCAATCATGTAACATATCCTCCAAATTCGGAATTGTTTTTTCTAACTTCCCATCTAATTGCAGAGGAAAAGCTCTACTAAAATTTAATTCAGTACCCAATGACTTTTGAAGGCCTTTCCAAAAGTTAGAAGTAAACCTGGGATCATGATCAGATACAATGGAGAGGGGAACTCCATGCAACCTGACTATCCCTTTAACATAAAACCGAGCAAGTTGATCTAGAGACAAAGTATCTCGAATAGAAAGGAAATGAGCAGATTTAGTCAATCGATCAACAATAACCCAGATTGCATTATTACCTAGAGATGTCTTCGGTAATCCCACAACAAAGTCCATGGATATATTTTCCCATTTCCACTCTGGCACAGGTAATTACTGCAGCATCCCTTTCGGTAACTATGGCTCTGCTTTAACCTGCTGACAAGTTAAACACTTCACAATAAAATCGGCAATATCTCTTTTCATTCCATCCCACCAGTAATACTCCCAAAGATCTTTATACATCTTAGTACTGCCTGGATGAACTGAAAATGGAGAACTATGAGCTTCATGTAACAACTCTCTCTTCAACTGTGAATCACATGGCACACACAATCTCTTCCCAAATCTCAAAACACACTCATTATCAATGTTGAATTTAGGAAACTTACCCTTCTGAACCAGCTCTACCTTTTTCTGCAACTCACTGTCTTGCTTCTGTGCTTGATTAATTCTATCTAATAGAGATGATATCACTGACACCTGAAACATAATAGAATAACTTCCTACACCAACAACTTCTATGCTAAGGTTCATCAAATCCTTAACCAAAGGATCATGTTCCAAACGTAACATGGTTAATGAAGCATTACTTTTTCGACTCAAAGCATCATCCACTTTATTTTATTTTCTCGGATGGTAATGAATTGTACAATCATAATCCTTGATTAATTCTAGACATCTCCTCTGTCTCATGTTCAATTATTTCTGAGTGAATATATACTTTAAACTTTTGTGTTCGGTAGATATTTTACAATTTACACCACACAAATGACGCCTCCAAATTTTTAAAGCGAAAACCACAGCAGCTAATTCCAAATCATGTGTAGGGTAATTTACCTCATGAGTTTTCAAATAACGTGAAGCATAAGCAATTACTTGATCATTTTACATAAGGAAACAACCAAGTCCATTCAATGAAGCATCATTGTAGATAAAAAACTCACCATTCATGGAAGGAAGTGTCAAAACTGAAGCATTCACCAATCTTCTTTTCAATTCATGAAAACAATCATAACATTCTTTTGTCTAGATAAAATTAACACTCTTTCGAGTTAGCTTTGTAATTGGACTATATAACCGTGATAATTTTTTAATAAACCTTCGGTAATAGCCTTCCAAACCAAGAAAAATATGAATCTCGGTTATATTTGTGGGTCTTGTCCATTCTTCAACAACCTTTGTTTTTGCAGGATCAATAGTTATTCCAGCTTTAGAAATAATGTGACCAAGGAAAGAAATTTGTTGCAACCAAAACTCACACTTTCTTAATTTCCCATATAATTTTTTTTCTTTTAAGGTTTTTAAAATAACCCTTAAATGACTTTCATGATCCTCTTTACTTTTATAAAACACCAAAATATCATCAATGAAAACAACCACAAACTTATCCAAGAACTAATAGAAAATTATATTTATAAGGTCCATGAATACAGAAGGTGCATTGGTTAACCCAAAAGGAATAACTACAAATTCATGATGGCCATATCTAGTACAAAACGTAGTCTTCAGAAATTCTGCTTCTTTTACTTTCAACTGATGGTACCCCGACCTCAAGTCAATCTTTGAAAAATACTGAGCTTCCTGGAGCTGATCAAACAAATCATCGATATGAGGCAAAGGATACTTGTTCTTAGCAGTGATGGTATTCAATGCTCTATAATCAATTCAATGTCTCATTGAACCATCTTTATTTTTAACAAAAAAGATAGGAGAACCCCATGGTGATGTGCTAGGTCAAATGAAACATTTATCTAAAACTTCTACAATTGCTTCTTTAACTTTAAAATTTCAACTTGAGCCATTCGATAAGGGGGTTTTTAAATTGGCTTATAATTAGGAACTAAGTCAACAGTAAATTCAACTTCCCGATCAAAAATAATACCAGGAAACTCGTTAGGAAAAACATCAAGATACTCATTTACCAATGGAACATCATTAATCTGAACAGTTCATTTATTTTCAACAATATGTGCAAGGTAACATTCATTTCTATCTTTTACTAGTTTCTCAACTTCCTGATATTTTATCAAAAGCAAGGGTTCATTCTTGTACACAAACTGAAAATCTTTCTGAAAAGAAACCTCTTTTGCTCTGCATTCAATCTTAGCATGATAAAAAGAAAGCCAATCCATGCCCAAAATAACATCAAACTCTACTAGAGGCAAAACAATAAGGTTTGTAGGTAGATTCTTTTCGCACACAAGGATAGGAAGGTTCTTATAATTTCTTTTTGTCTCAATGTTCCCTCCAGGTGTTTTTACCATAAGTTCAGGACTCATATCTTGATATGGAATTCAGAATTTACTAGAAAACTTCTTAGAAATGAAAGAATGTGTAGACCCTGAATCAAACAACACATTGGCATAATCTGAACAAACAAACAGTGTACCTGATATTACTTCATTCAATGGCCCTACATCTGCTGAAGTAGTTTCAAAGGACTTCACCACCCCTTTCTTCTTGTATTCTGGATGCTTTCCCCTAGTTGAGTTCTTAGTTTGAGACTCATTTGCATAATGACCCATTTCATTACACTTAAAACATCTTACTGTTGGATTTTCAATGCCTGCTTGATCATCTTCCTTACAGTTACGAGAAATATGACCAGACTTACCACACTAAAAACACTTTCCAGACTTGGATAAGCATTCTCCAGGATGCATTTTACCACACTTATCACAAGATGGATATTTGGTTTTCTTACCTCCTTGCTTCTTTGATGAATTCTTCCCCTTTTCCTGCCAACTAGACCTCTTATTTTGTTATTTGTCAAAGAACACATGATCATCGGCAAACTCCATTTCCACCTTCTCCGCACATTGAACAAGTTTTTTCATAACTTTTGAACTCACGAGAAGCTAAATCCCTTCGATACTTTTGCTTTAACCATGAGTAAAAACGATTGATTTTACTATCAATATCTCATATGAAATTTGGAGCATACCTTGCCAGTTGAGTGAACTTTGCTTCATAAGAAGCCACTGAGTCATCCTCCTACCTCAATTCTAGGAATTTTTTTTCCATCCTAATATAAACCACCTTGGGAAAATATTTCTCAAGAAACATACCTTTGAATTCATCCTAGTGAAGATCATCAATATCATCACTATCCCGGATATTTTTCATCATCGACCACCACTAATCAGCCTCACCTTCAAAAATGTAAACAGCAAGACTTACCTTTTGATGTTATGAACACCCCATGACATCAAAAATATTCTCCAATTCTTTAATCCACCCTTCTGCTAGTACAGGGTCAGATGATCCTCTGAATGATGGGGGATGTTGCCTCATGAAATGTACCACCACTGACATGTTCATCTGCGGTTTATCTGGCTGATCTCGTGCATGGATACCACCACCATTTATTGCCTGAGTCAAATGTGCCATCACTGTAACAAACTGTTCAGTTCTAATTCTGACCATCTCGGGTTGCTGATTAATTTATGGAAGGTTGTCCGCACGTATGCACAAGAAAAACTTTTATTTCTCATTTGGTAGAGAAGGTATGGAAAATGGTTATTAAAACATCATAATAAAATATAAGTATATTTATGATACTATATTAAAAAAATAATGGTTAAAAAAATATGATAGAATGTGTAAAATAATTAAAATTGAAAGAATTTGGTTAAGATTTATACTTCTTCTTTGTGAGACCCCCTTTAGCTTACACATTATGCCTTAAAGGATTTGTATTAAGAGAAGAATATAAGCTCTATGATAAATGGAATTAATATAGAAAGGTTTTAGAGTAGTTGTTTTTATATATAGAAGGATCCAATGAAGTGAATAAATAAGGTGAATAGGTTCCTTTTATAAGTATGAGGAGGGACATACATTGAATTTCTTAAAATATTTCAAGGATATAAGATCACTTACATGGGAAATTGGATCCAATGGTCAAGGATTCAAAGGTGAGATAAGTTAAATTTGAAATATCTTAAAAAAATAAAAAATATACAATTTTTTATGGAAATCCTATTCTTATCTCTTGGTTTACCCCCCCCCCCCCCCCACACACACACACATAGTAAACTCGTTTTAACCTTAAAGTTTGTCACAAAAATTAATATTTTAACTATTAATTATGATAAAAAATTAAGCTAACCCTATTGAATTATATTAATTATTCTAATTGTAAGAATTTAATTTTAATTAAGTTTGAAAACTACAATGATAATATGTTTTTTAAAAATTCATTTTTAAGAAAAAAATGTAATTTACTTCCATTTATTTACATTTTCAAAAATTATTTTTTCCCTATTAAAGTAAAAAATAATACTTTTTAGAAATATCCTAAAAAATCACCCTAATCTAATATTTACATGATGATTTTAAAAATGATATTAATTTATACAAATAAAATTTATATTAATAGTATAAATTAATTATTATTTTCATGCAAAAAAAAATCAACAAAAACATTTGGACTAAAATGTATTTTTAAAGTATAAAATGTCTTTAATAAAAATTGAGTATCAATTTATTATGAATTAATAAATACATTTTCATTATATAAAACCATTATACATATTTTTTATAATTTGTTTATTTTTATTCTTACCTTCCAATTCAATATATTGGTAAAAAAGGTTCATATATCATGGTTCATTTATATACTAGTTTCCATGTAAAACTAGATATGTAGCACATTCAATTTATATACAGAAATATATATCTTAAAATATTTGGGTTCCATAGGATGTTCATGTATTAGGATGAGTGACACAAATTTGATTAACTATCTAATTATGTTCTTGAGGCATGGTATAAGTCAATGCATATAGTGGGGAGAACATCATATGTTGATGGATAGTGTAACCCTCATTATGAATAGAACTTCAGTGGATGCCTATCATAACCTTCCCATATGATTGGATTGGGTCTTAGTTGATATTTTGAGTTAGATAATAGTTATTATGAGAATATCTATGACTATTCATTATGTGTGGTGATGGATGGAGTGTGATTTATGGAGGTATGACCCCATGTTGGTAGGGTTATGGGTGTGATGGTATTGATTGTATGATGGTTGATATGAAACTTAGATTCTGGTGTGTTGGTGTGTATAATTTATTTGGTACCATGTCAAATACCAAATTTTTGATTCAGATGTGATGTTGGATGGAGTCCTAGTGTTGGTATTAGGATGGTGTTAATGTAATCGTAGTGTGTGTCAGACCAATGATGTGTCGGTGCCAATGAAGGATCAAAACGGTAAGGTTAGTTGGTTGAGGATGAAACTTTGTAATTTCACTAAGATTCAGGTTATAAAATTTCTTTTTGGAGGATGATATTATCATGAAATTCCTTCATAAGTAAAGGTATTATGAGTGGGAGATGAGACAATTCATTGTCAGGTGTGGCCAAGAATTCTTGGGAAAGGTTTTCTAATAGAGGTCCAACCAATGTTATTATGTGTTTTTGGATGCATCATGTTAGAAACTATATCAATCGTGAGAATTTGGGTAATATGAATGTGTTTAGAGGATGGTTCATGGATTTTTAAGAAAAATCCAATGTATGTGGGCCTTGTTAATAGATGGTAAAGGCTCAACCAATTCAGTTTAAAATCGAGAGGAAGAGCATAACTGGTTTGTGACTAATGTTTTTATATATAATTGAGTTTTTTTATGATGATAATCACCTTTAGTGGTTCAATTAGTGGGAAGAAATTTGGATCAAAATTAGACCATATTAGTATAGGTAATGGTGGGGAGAACCATGATAAAGATAATAAATTAATCAATGAAATCATGGTTTCTATGGATAAAGGGGAAGGGTAAACATAATATCTATTTTCTATAATATTAACAAGTGGGGGATGAAGTTTTGGTTAATTGAGTACCCTTTTTTTTGGAGTTATGCAAGGTAATGACATATGGAAATTGGTTATGGGATGCAGTGATTTGGTGATAAATTGGTGACCTGAGTAGGATGAGACAGGTGGATAAATGTTCAATGGGACTTCTCTAAGACAACAAGTATTATGGTGGGGATGTTGTAAAAAATCATGTCGTTTGAGTATGGAAATTACAGAGGAAATTTAATTTTGAGGTTTTGGAAAGATAGTTTTGAGAACTAGGATTTGGATTGACAATCTGAGTGTTGAAATTTCTTAAAGGGGTGTTTTTTATATGGTTCAAGGCTCGATAGGTGTCTTTGGTTCTCAAATGAGTCTAAGGACCTTTGAATTGACTTTTGAGAGTCTTTGGGGGATTATACACATGGTACTTAGTTTGGTGTGCACGTTTTAGGAGAAAATATCTAACACCCCAGGAATGGGTTTATAAGGACCCAGCCTTAAACCTCACTTAATATTGAATTAAATGAATAATTCACATTGAGGATATTTTCCGGATTAGATTTTTATAGAATTAGATCATAACTATTACATCTCAAAAGATTACACAGTAGACACTTCTACAAAGCTCCCTTTTTTTACAAAACATAAACTCTTAAAAAAAGAGTCATTTCTAGTTCCATGTTTAAGACAGCATAACTTTTACTTGATCTCATCCTTGACCCTATTTCACATTATGTCCTGTGAAAAACATTTCAAAAAAACTTGGGGTGAGCATTAAAAGCTCAGTAAAAGATACACAAAGAAGGAAAACTGTTAGTTTTTCAAAATATCATGTAAACCAGGAATACTTTATCAAAGTAACACTTTTCAGCTTTAAGAATTAGTAAATACTCTTCACTGAATAAAAGATCATTACTTACCCTTTGGTAACCAAAATATTACCATAAAACCCATATAAAGAATACATAACATATAAAGGTAACTTGGGACATAAACATACTTAAATGGAATAACCATACGGTCGACTTCCACACATATCACTAAGTGAAATAGCCATACGACCGACTTCCATACCCAATTCATTAGAGGTTATAATGTAACAACCCGTCCTGGTATTCACGGCACCACCCGTCATATGGTTTATCACGTAACCACCCTCAAATGTCCAAGTACCATTATAAAATCATAAAACATAAAACCAATATAATGGAAAGAAAACATTTCCACATTTAGATCACAATATATCACTTAAATATATTGACATAACAAATCCATTATAAAAACCATTTTCAATGCCAAAATAAATAAAAGATTATATGGTATTTATTTCATTTTAAAAACATTACGGCATGTTGAGGAAGCCAAAGACCAAATAATACTGGCGGCGGCGGAAAAGGTCGTTGTCACCGCGTACGTTAAAATAAACATTCCTTTTTTTCGTTTAGTAAAACACTTCGTAGAAAAATATTCCCTTTGAATAAAATGAAAAGTCAAAGGTTTTTTATACAGTGTATAAAATAAAGTCTTGTATTAGAACAAAATATGCCTCAATGAAAGGAGATTGAGATGAAGTCCCTTACCTCGTGTCCGACTTGACTCGATTAATCCTTAATGTCCTGAATAATAAACTAAAGTTAATTTATACTTGCTTAAGAAAATTTTTCAAGTTTATTATTCCTTTTATATAACTTATTTCCATGCTATAAACAGTATTTCATCATTTAAGTTAATAAAGTTCGTTTTGTCGATATTTGGTACTTAAGTCAAAAATGGACTTCTTACAATTACATGTTTTTCATGTGCTCAAAGGTTCATTATATCCAGAATAATATTCATGATTTGAATATCATATATATCATATATATCCATCATATACATGTATTTATAATAGTATATAACATTTAGAGGTAAGAAATTAAATGCACCGTTCATGGAGACGGTAAGTCGTACGTACGCATGAACGTTACTTTCATTTCTATTTCGTATTAAAGGAATTAAAACTAAATGAGAAAAATATATATTATAATTAAAGTATAATATATATGTTATATATTTAACATAAGTTCATTAATTACATTCTTTATAAATTCCATGTTTGTCATGAACGAGTCACATCACTTGAGGGGGCGATAGTCCACACTTCCTTAGATGAAATTATCTAATTCGCACAACATGCAAAGTATAAAGGTATGTTTTAAATATAAAATACAGAAGCATAGAGAGAGAATAAATATATTATATATCATATATAAATATAGTGACATCATAATGGCCACCATGAAATGTGTTAATAGAATATTGAACAATCATCGTTTCGTGAGGCAGTAATCCACCATCAACAGAAACAGTATGTTCTTTAACCATTAGACGGTGGTGTGTGTAAGTGTAGCTCGAATACTTATCATAACAACATCCTAGTATATTGAAGATACTAGTTTTGTTAAAAAAATAAATGAATATAACCAGTTTATGGGGTTGGAGAAGCAAAATAAAACAAAAGAACACAAGTAAAGACATTACCATTAAATCGGGTAACTCCTCTTGGTTTGAACCAAAAGGGTTTCTTGAAGAGATTTATGCCTAAGGTAAGGCTTCTAGGATGAGGAAAGGGATGTGTAGAGATAAAATGATCAGATTTTGGGCGATCCAAATTCTTGAGAGGTGTGGGTAAGGTGGTAGAGTTGGGGGCCTTTTATAAGAGGGAGGAGGGGCACTCTTGAAATGTTATAAAATGTTACTTTATTATAAAATGATTTTCGGATTTTAAAGGTCCCAAAATGATATATTTCAAGGATAAGGTGATACATGTTCTAAATCCACCCATACAATATGTTTTTGACAACTTTAAATCTTATATTGTACCTTATCTTTTCATTTTATTTAAATCATTCATTATTGAGGTAATCTTTGCCTCATCATGGTGTCATAAATAAATTTATTTATTTAATATCTAAAAATTAAAAAAAATATCATGATTTAGGAAATATTTTTATATTTCTAATTAATATTTATAGACAAAAATATGACTTGTAAAACCTCATGTAAAAATTGTTTTAGTAAAACAATACGTGTTTCTGACATTTTTATTTTAACTTTAAATAAAAAGTTATTAGTGTCATTTTCTTACCCAAGTGGCTCCATGGGGTCCCCAAGTGGACCCATGGATTGTCTTGGTCGGCCATGACACATCCAATAAAGGTATGACATGTTTCAAGGTAATTTCATATTATTATAACATTGTTTTTACCTTAAATTACACTAATTACCTCTAATCGCGATTAATAAAACTTAAAAGTTACTATTCACCGAAAAATTATTTTCATCCCATTGAACCACATTTTACTTACTAATGAAAACCATCTATGTCGTATTTTTGAAATTCAATTAACAAAAGTGGTAAGGTTTCATTTAAACAAAAAAAATCATTTTTTTAACTACCACTTAGTGGTTTCACTATTCATCAAAAATTGATGTTTTTTAAAAAAATACCAATAATTTACCCTAAGCTATATTTGATGTTCCAAATTCAAAAATGATGTATATTTTAAAAAATTCAAAACATATAAGTTGCATTGATTAATTTAATAACTAATTCCCGTTGTCAAAACAAATAGCGTGTTTTTATGAAACAATATATATCAAAAGATTGACACTCGTTTAAGTCCAATTTCAAAGTGAAATTAATTCTAATGACCACTATTGGATTAAATGGTAAAAATATATTATAATTTAACTTTAAAACCAATTAAAAAGATAATATAATTGTATAAATAAATTATATTAAAAAGAGGTTTTGAATTAAAATACAACATTTCTCACTATTCATTAAATAATGAACTTTATTGGAAAAATACCAAAAATTTACACAAAGTAAATTTTGGTGTCCCGATTCTAAAATAGAACTTTATTTGGTCCAATATAATGTATAAGAGTGACCAAAACTATATTTAAATAGGGTTCTCCATCAAAAGGCGATAATTCGGCCTTTTAGTGAATATTACAGTATTTATGCCTAAAATTGAATTCTTTTCTTATTTTAAGTCTTTATCTTTTATTGGATAAATGTAAAAACTTTTAACAAACATATATAATCATATTTTAGTTATTTATATTCATTCCCTCCAATACAACTTCTACGTGTTAACTACCATTTAAAATATTATTATTAGATTATTATTGTGAAACGTAAGATTTCAAAGAAACTCATTGTTGCGTATCAGGTACGCTACCGAACATAGAAACCCCTTTAAAGTAAAATGAATATTTAATTCTCAAATATTAATAAATATGAAAATGTATTATTCTTTATTTACCTAGGATGTTACATCCTTCCCCCCTTTTGGGAATTGTGTCCTCACAATTTTATTCACTTATCAAAATAAGTGGAGGTATTTATCCCTCATAGCATTTTCAGATTCCCACATTGCCTCTTCAACCATATTGTTTTTCCATAAAACCTTCACCTGATAAATTACCTTTTTTCACAACACTTGCTCTCTTCGGTCAAGAATCTGGACAGGTTGTTCTTCATAAGAGAGATTCTCCTCCAACTGAACTACCTCTCAGCTCAAAACATGAGATGGATCTGGAATATACTTTCTCAACATCGAAACATGAAAAACATTGTGTACCTGGGACAAACTTGGAGGTAAAGCCACTCAGTATGCAACTGATCCAACTCTCTCCATAATTTCATATGGTTCAATGAACCTTGGACTCAGCTTTCCTTTATTACCAAATCACATCACACTTTTCCATGGAGAAACTTTGAGAAAGGCATGATCACTAACCTCAAAAGATAGATCCTTCCTCCGGTTATCCGCATAACTTTTCTGCCTATTATGAGCTATTCTCATGTGTTTCTGAATCAATTGAACTTTTTATACCATCTCTTCCACCAATTCTGGTCCCATCAGCATCCTTTCCCCTACTTCACCCCAAAAAAATGGAGTTCAACACCATTTTCTATATAATGCCTCAAATGGAGACATCTATATACTGGAATGAAAACTGTTATTATATGAAAATTCAACAAAAGAAAGATGTTGGTCCCAAATTTGCTAATAATCCATCAATCAAGAACGTAGCATGTCCTCCAAAGTCTGAATTGTTTGTTCTGACTTCCCATCTGATTATAGAGGAAAAGCTGTACTAAAATTTAATTCAGTACCCAATGACTTTTGAAGGCCTTTCCAAAAGTTAGAAGTAAACCTGGGATCACGATCAGATACAATGGAGAGGGGAACTCCAAGAAACCTGACTATCTCTTTAACATACAACCGAGCAAGTTGATCTAGAGGCAAAGTATCTCGAATAGGAAGGAAATGAGCAGATCTAGTTAATCGGTCAACAATAACCCAGATTGCATTATTACCTAGAGATGTCTTCGGTAATCCCATAAAAAATTCCATGGATATATTTTCCCATTTCCACTTTGGCACTGATAATCACTGCAGAATCCCTTTCGGTAACTACGGATCTGCTTTAACCTGCTGACAAGTCAAACACTTCACCATAAAATTGGCAATGTCTCTTTTCATTCCATCCCACCAGTAATACTCCCGAAGATCTCTATACATCTTAGTACTTCCTGGATGAACTGAAAACGTAGAACTATGAGCTTCACGTAACAACTCTCTCTTCAACTGTGAATCACAAGGCACACACAATCTCTTCCCAAATCTCAAAACACACTCATTATCAATGTTGAATTCAGGAAACTTACCCTTCTGAACCAGCTCTACCTTTTTCTCCAAATCACTGTCTTGCTTTTGTGCTTGCTTAATTCTGTCTGATAGAGATGATATCACTGACACCTGAAACAAAAAAGAAGAACTTCCTGCACCAACAACTTCTATTCCAAGGTTCATCAAATCCTTAACCAAAGGATCATGTTCCAAACGTAACATGGTTAATGAAGCATTTCTTTTTCGACTCAAAGCATCAGCCACTTTATTTTATTTTCCCAGATAGTAATGAATTGTACAATAATAATCCTTGATTAATTATATCCATGTCATTTGTCTCATGTTCAATTCTTTCTGAGTGAATATATACTTTAACTTTTTTGATCAGTATATATTTCACACTTTACACCATACAAATTATGCCTCCAAATTTTTAAAGAGAAAACCAGAGCAGCTAATTCCAAATCATGTGTAGGGTAATTTACCTCATGAGTTTTCAACTGACGTGCAGCATAATCAATTACCTAATCATTCTATATAAGGACACAACCAAGTCCCTTCAATGAAGCATCACTGTAGATAAAAAACTCACCATTCCTGGGAGGAAGTGCCAAAACTGGAGCATTCACCAATCTTCTTTTCAATTCCTGAAAACAATCATCACATTATTTTGTCCAGATAAAATTAAAACCCTTCCGAGTTAGCTTTGTCATTGGACTAGATAACCATGATAATTTTTTAACAAACCTTCAGTAATATCCTTCCAAACCAAGAAAACTATGAATCTCTGTTACATTTTTGGGTCTTGGACATTCTTCAACAACCTTTGTTTTTGCAGGATCAAGAGTTATTCCATCTTTAGAAACAATGTGACCAAGGAAAGAAATTTGTTGCAACCAAAACTCAAACTTTCTGAATTTCCCATACAATTTATTTTCTTTTATGGTTTTCAAAATAACCCTTAAATGACTTTCATGCTCCTCTTTACTTTTAGAAAACACCAAAATATCATCAATGAAAACAACCACAAACTTATCCAAGAACTCATGGAAAATTATATTTATAAGGTCCATGGATACAGAAGGTGCATTGGTTAACCCAAAAGGCATAACTACAAATTCATAATGTCCATATCCAGTACGAAACGCAGTCTTTGGAACGACTGCTTCTTTTACTTTCAACTGATGGTACCCCATCATCAAGTAAATCTTCGAAAAATACTGAGCTCCCTGGAGCTGATCAAACAAATCATCGATATGAGGCAAAGGATACTTGTTCTTAACAGTGATGGTATTCAATGATCTTTAATCAATGCAAAGTCTCATTGAACCATCTTTCTTTTTAACAAAAAAGACAAGAGAACCCCATGGTGATGTTCTAGGTCGAATGAAACCTTTATCTTATAACTCCTGCATTTGTTTCTTTAACTCTAAAAGTTCAACTTGAGTCATTCGATAAGGGGGTTTTGAAATTGGCTTAGAATTAGGAACTAAGTCAACAGTAAATTCAACTTTCCGATCATGAATAATACCAAGAAACTCATCAGGAAAAACATCAAGATACTCATTTACCACTGGAATATCATTAATCTGAACAATTCCTTTACTTTCAATAATATGTGCAAGGTAACATTCATTTCTATCATTTACTAGTTTCTCAACTTCTTGATATGTTATCAAAAGCAAGGGTTCATTCTTGTACACAAACTGAAAATCTTTCTAAAAAGAAACCTCTTTAGCTCTACATTCAATCTTAGCATGATAAATAGAAATCCAATCCATGCCCAAAATAACATCAAACTCTAATAGAGGCAAAACAATAAGGTTTACAGGTAGATTCTTTCCGCACACAAGAATAGTAAGCTTCTTATAATTTCTTTTTATCTCAACGTTCCCTCTGAGTGTTTTTACCATAATTTCAGGATTCATATCTTGAGATGGAATTCCCAATTTACTAGAAAAATTCTCAGAAATGAAAGAATGTGTACACCCTGAATCAAACAACACATTGGCATAATCTAAACAAAAAAACAGTGTACCTGATATTACTTCATTTGATGGCCCTACATCTGCTGAAGTAGTTGCAAAGGACATCACCACCCATTTCTTCTTTTAGTCTGGCTGTTTTCCCCCAGTTTAGTTCTTCGTTAGATGCTCATTTTCATAATGACCCATTTCATTACACTTAAAACATCTTACTGCTGGATTTTCATTGCCTTCTTGATCATCTTCCTTACAGTTACGAGTAATATGACCAGACTTACCACACCGAAAGCACTTTCCAGACTTGGATAAACATTCTCCAGGATGTATTTTACCACACATCTCACAAGATGGATATTTTGTTTTCTTACCTCCTTACTTATTTGATGAATTCTTCCCCTTTGTCTTCCAACTGGACCTTTTATTCTATTGTTTTTCAAAGAACACATGATCATCAGAAAACTCCATTTCCACCTTCTCCGCACATCGAACAAGTTTTTTCATAACTTTTGAACTCACGAGAAGCAAAATCCCTTCGATACTTTGGCATTAACCGTGAGTAAAAATGATTGATTTTACTATCAATATCTCGTATGAAATTTGGAGCATACCTTGCCAGTTGAGTGAACTTTGATTCATAAGAAGCCACTGAGTCATCCTCCTGCCTCAATTCTAGGAAATGTTTTTCCATCATAAGATGAACCAAATTCGGAAAATATTTCTCAAGAAACATACCTTTGAATTCATCCCAATGAAGATCATCAATCTCATCACTATCCCTGATATTTTTAATCATCGACCACCACTGATCAGCCTCACCTTCAAAAAGGTAAACAGTACAACAAACCTTTTGATGTTCTGAACACCCCATGACATCAAAAATCTTTTCCAGTGCTTTAATACACCCTTATGATAGAACAGGGTCAGATGATCCTATGAATGATGGGGGATGTTGCCTCATGAAATGTTCCACCATTGACATGTTCCTCTGTGGTTGATCTGGCTGATCTCATGCATGGATACCACCACCATTTATATCATGAGTCAACTATGCCATCACTATAACAAACTATTCAATTTCAATTCTGACCATCTCAGGTTGCTGATTTGGAAGGTTGTCTTCCTCCTGATGCCGTCCCAACATAGTCCTGAATAATAAACTAAAGTTGATTTATACTTGCTTAAGAACCTTTTTCAAGTTTATTATTCCTTTTATATAACTTATTTCCATGCTATAAACATTATTTAATCATTTAAGTTAATAAAGTTCGTTTTGTCGATATTTGGTACTTAAGTCAAAAATGGACTTCTTATAATTATATGTTCTTCATGTGCTCAAAGGTTCATTATATCCAGAATGATATTCATGATTTGGATATCATATATATCATATATATCCATCATATACATGTATTTATAATATTATATAACATTTAGAGGTAAGAAATTAAATGCACCGTTCATGGAGACAGTAAGTCGTACGTACGCATGAACGCTACTTTCATTTCTATTTTGTATTAAAAGAATTAAAACTAAATGAGAAAAATATATAATATAATTCCAGTATAATATATATGTTATATATTTAACATAAGTTCATTAATTACATTCTTTATAAATTTCATTTTTTGCATGAACGAGTCACGTCACTTGAGGGGGCGGTAGTCCACACTTCCTCAGATGAAATTATCGTATTCGCACAACATGAAAAGCATAAAGGTATGTTTTAAATATAAAATACAGAAGAATATAGAGGGAATAAATATATTTTATATCATATATAAATACAGTGACATCATAATGGCCACCATGAATGGTGTTAAGAGAAGATTGAACAATCATCGTTTCGTGAGGCAGTAATTCGCCATCCACAGAAACAATATGTTCTTTAACCATTAGACGAAGGTGTGTGTAAGTTTAGCTCAAATAATTCTCATAACAACATCCTATTATATTGAATATACTGGTTTTTTTACAAAAAAAGTAATAGAACCAGTTTTTGGGGTTGGAGAAGCAAAATAAAACAAAAGAACACAAGTAAAGACATTACCTTTAAATCATGTAACTCTTCTTGGTTTGAACCAAAAGGGTTTCTTGAAGATATTTCTGTCTAAGGTAAGTCTTCTAGGATGAGGAGAGGGATTTGGAGAGATAAAATGAGCAGAGTTTGGTTGAGAAAAATGCATGAGAGGTGTGGGTAAGGGGGTAGAGTTGGGGGCCTTTTATAAGAGGGAGGAGGGGCACTCTTGGAATGTTATAAAATGTCACTTTATTATAAAATGATTTTCTGATTTTAAAGGTCCCAAAAGGATATATTTAGAGGATAATGTGATAAGGGTTCTAAATCCACCCATACAATAGGTTTTTCACACTTTTAAGTCTTAGATTTTACCTTATCTTTTCATTTTATTTAAATCGTTCATTAATGAGGTAATCGCTGCATCATCATGGTGTCATAAATAAATTTATTTATTTAATGTCTAAAAATTATAAAAAAAACATAATGATATATTAAATCTTTTTATATTTCTAATGAATATTTATAGACAAAAATATGACTTTTATAACCCCATGTAAAAATTGTTTTAGTAAAACAATACGTGTTTGTGACATTTTTATTTTAACTTTAAATAAAAAGTTATTAATTTCATTTTCTTACCCAAGTGGCTCCATGGGGTCCCCAAATTTACCCATGGATTTTATTGGTCGTACATGACACATCCAATAAGGGTAGGACATGTGTCAAGGTAATTTCATATTATTATAACATCATTTTTACCTTAAATTACACTAATTACCTCTAATCGCGATTAATATAACTTAAAAGTTACTATTTACCAAAAAAATATTTTCATCCCATTGAACCACATTTTACTTAATAATGAAAACCATGTATGTCGTATTTTTGAAATTCAATTCACAAAAGTGGTAAGCTTTAATTTAAACAAAAAATCAGTTTTTTAACTACCTGTTAGTGGTTTCACTATTCATCAAAACTTGAAGTTTTTCAAAAAAATACCAAAAATTCACCCTAAGCTATACTTGATATTCTGAATTGAAAAATGATGTCTATTTTACAAAATTCAAAACATATAAGTTTCATTAATTAATTTAATAATTCATTCCCATTTTCAAAGCAAATAGCGTGTTTTTATGAAACAATATATATCAAAAGATTGACACTAGTTTAAGTCCAATTTCAAAGTGAAATTAATTCCAATGACCACTATTGGATTATGTGGTAAAATATATATTATAATTTCTCTTTAAACCCAATTCAAAATATAATCTAATCATATAAATAAATTATATTAAAAGGAGGTTTTGAATTAAAATGAAACATTTTTCACTATTTATTAAAAATGAACTTTATCGAAAAAATACCAAAAATTTACACAAAGTAAATTTTGATGTCTCGATTATAAAAAAGAATTTTATTTGGTCCAATATAATTTATAAGAGTGACCAAAACTATATTTAAAGAGGGTTCTCCATCAAAAGGTGATAAGTCAACCTTTTAGTGAATATTATAGTATCTATGCCTAAAATTGAATTCTTTTCTTATTTTCAGCCTTTATCTTTTATTGGATAAATGTAAAAACATTTAACAAACATATATAATCATATTTTAGTTATTTATATTCATTCTCACTAATACAACATCTACGTGTTAACTACCATTTAAAATAATATTATTATATTATTAGTGTGCAACGTAAGATTTCAAAGAATCTTGTTGTTGCGTATCGGGTACGCTATTGAACATAGTAGCCCCTTTAAAGTAAAATTAATATTTAATTCGCAGATATTAATAAATATGAAAATGTATTATTATTTATTTACTTGGGATGTTACAGGGGTACTTTCTAGTTATTTTTTTAAATGATGTGGTTGTCTAGAACTATTTTGAGGAATACGTACAATGTGATTTAAAGCTGAGGATTCGTGCACGGTTTATACATAATTGCGAAAAAAACCATTTAAAATGTTACATATGACTATAGATGTGATATTTATAGTCATATCACCATTTGGAAATTTTTTCAATCAAACCATTTGAGATGGATGGCCTTGGATAGTGAAGGATGCATAGTTGTCACTTGGTTTGTCCAAACATAAGGCCAAACTATGTGACTCATTAAAGATGGAAAATTACTATTTTTTCCCCTCAAAATTTAAAGAGGGAAACCCCTCCATTCCAAACCTCTCTGACATGTTTCTAGGGGATTCTATCCCTTTATCTTTTTCAAACCCCCTTCATTTTTTAGAAATTTCATGTCATTTTATAGTGATTAGATGTCAATATATCCCTTCTTCATCCTTTGTTCATCATTTCCACTTGTTTCTAATATTTCTTTTCTTCTCTAGTTAGGGACTTCATTCTAATTCCACCAAAGAGTGGTGTAATCGACCATTTTTTATCCGGATTCCATGTTTATAAGTTATAGGACATCCCAAGAAGGAATCGTCATGTCTTCACATATCATTTTGATAAGATATGTGGTTGGAATTCTTTTCCAAAAAAATGGATTTAAATAAAACAAATAATCAATTTTATATTTTCTAATTTTTTTGTTTTTTTCTTTGGATGATTTCAGGAGAGCATTGGGGACCTCCCATGTACATTGGTTATGGTTTTGGTGTATCAAGATCACTCTATGAGCATTTAGTAATTTATTCTTATTTTAATTGAATTGAAAAAAAATCAAATTTGATTGGAATTAATTGATTGATTATAATTCTATTATAATTAATTAATTTAATTATTTTTTCTTTAGCTTGGGTCTCAAGATGATGGGTGAGGGATGAAAATAAATGGGTGATCTTGAGTAGAGCTATCGGGAGATAAATTAAAATGGAAATGACATGTAATTGAGGTAGATAGTCACTTTTACAAGCCCAAATGGTAATATGAATTTTATTTGTGCCATGTGGTATGTGATCTTCTCACCAATAGAGATCGAACCTATTTATATAAAATGAATTTTTAAATTAAAATAAAACGCCTACACTGAACAAAGTGTCAAGGGACATGATGGACCATTGTGCACTGGCTTGATTGCATCAGTCACTAATAACTGAGGTAATTATTATAAATTCATTAATTATTTCACATATACCATGAGGGATATTAATTAAATGAAGATAATGTAACATAGTATCTCTAGTATAGGATGTTTATACACCTCCTTATAGAGAATAATAGGGGATTGATATATTTTTCTAGATTAGTCCATGTGACAACTAAGTGGTGCCTTAAATCCATTGGGACTATGAGATGGGCATGGGGTGAGAATCCTTCCCCACCGAGACTTGATTACTTTGGTGGGTATACCCTATAGAGGTTGATGTATATGTTAGTTTTGAGGGTAAACCTAGGATAACATGGGTATTGAAAGGGAATTTGAGCATTCTCTCTCAAGTGGTGCTTATATGGCTTGTTTATGAGGCCTTAAGGTCGTGATTTGATTATGAATATGTCAAGGGAAAGTATTATCAAAACCCAAACCATTTTACTCATATTATTTCTTGATTCCTAAATGTTGGTCAGAGTGGATACTCAAGAGGGGGGTGAATTGAGTTCCAATTAAGATTTATGTTAAAATATTTTCTATTAAAATGCCCCAAATTATAAAACAAGTTAAACTGTAGTGAATTTATACAGAGTGTAAATGTTCAATTAGTTTCTCAAATATTGATTAGGTCTCAGTTAATTTAATCAAAAGATTAAATTTACTTTTGAAACTAACTTACTAGTTTACAATAAGTTTAAACACTTTCTAATTTAACTATCAAAGTAACTTTAAAATAGTTTTATATTTCAAAGTAACAGCAACGGAATATGAAATATATATAGTATACTTATGACTTAAACTAAAATGCACATCAGATGTAACCAAGAGGTTCAGTATCAAGCTGAGACTTAGTCCTCTCAACAATTTATATATATATAAAAGTGATCCACACCCTGGATCGAGGTTAACAACAGTACAGGATTGTTCAGGCCACGCAGGGACCTCTACCACTGTTCTACGTGGGAAACGAAAATAAAGACCAGGTCACACAAGGACCTCTTCCACATTTGTCGTGGGTAAACAAGAGTAATGGGTTTTGGTATGAGGATTTTGATATCCTCTAGTTCAGTATTGGAGACAGTGTATGTGTAAAATAAACAGGATACACACACTCCTCGAAAGTAAATAATAAATCACTTAGAGAAAGTATATGAAAGTTTAGAAAGATCTAGTGATTGGTAGTATAGCTATGGACTCGTTGGACTCAGAATAATAGCTTCTGAGTCCTTCTCTGGTTTTTTTGTTGAAAACAGAGTGTCGTGGTTCAGCTTTTGTTTCTCTAGGAGAGAAGATATTCTCTTGACTTCAGAGTACTTCGTGTGTTTTTTAGAAATGTAGGATTGCATGTATGGAACTTCTTTGAGTATCGTGCAATGTGTTCTTCACAGTTATTCTCAGGATTGTTCTTCTGTTCATTATAGATCTTTCTAGTATTGTAGTATCTGTGTCGAGATGTGTCAAGCGCACGTATGTCCTCTACTGCATCTCAATATTCTTTATATTCAACGAGCTTCGGCAATAGGAATGATTTCTTTTCCATAGATATGAGGTACAGTTTCCTGACAGACCAACAACTATCATTAAATAACATTAATTGCATTAAAGACATCAAATATGACCGTTAGTATTATTTAAATAATATTGAAAAAAAGGTTAAGAAACGGTGTCACAGTGATTATGTAAACGGTGTCTTCTTCACGGTATGTGCTTCCCACTATGTCCTTCATGGTGTCTGGGTCACGGTGTGTCCTTCACGGTGTCTGGGTCACAGTGTGTCCTTCACGGTGTCTGGGTCACGGTGTGTCCTTCACGGTGTCTGGGTCACGGTGTGTCCTTCACGGTGTCTGTTTGATTGTGACTGTGTCTTGCACACAGTCTGGATTACTATGTCAAACATCACGGTGTCTTGATACTTGGGAAAATATCTATATTTATACTTAAGCAGTAATATTTAGAATATAAATTAAGCTTAACCATTATAAATTAAGAGAATTTGAAACATAAATACAAAGGTTTGATAAGATAAGTAAGATTTGTGATCATGCATAAGATTTGTAAATAATAGTGAGATTAATTAATCATCAATAAGATTTTCTATCATTAAGACATGATGTGTAATTATTATTGAGATTTGTGATCATTAAAACATGAGTAATACATGAGGATTCCAACAATCTCCCCCTTTTTGATGATCACAAATCATGTATAGGTAAAATATAAATTAAATGCAATGTCGTTAGAGATAACATATATAATAACAGATTTAGAGGATAATAGATTCTACAGTAACATATCTCTTTAGAATACTAATACTTGGACTCTTTCTCCCCCTATTGGGATTATCAAAAAGTGAAACATAAGGAAGGGAGTGAAATAATGAATTTGTCATTAAAAACGTCCAGAATACATTATACAATATAAATACAAATAGTAAACATCCAAAGACATCACATCAAAAAGAAAGTAGTCACTTGACCCTTCAGGTATCGGCCTTTGACTTTCCTTTATCAGCAGCAGGAGTTGATGCTGATGTAGAAGAAGGCATAGACGTGGTAGACAAATATGGTAAGGGTAGACCTTCAAAAATATAGGGAGCCAAAGTAGGAGCTGTAGAAGATCTAGTCTATGGTTGGTCAAGAATGACTGGCCGGATCTGAGAAAGGTCTTGGCTGACTGACATGGCAGTTGAAGCTAAGGCAGGTAGACCAGGTCTGAAGGGTGCAGCAGGTAGACCAATGATAGTAGTACTCTACACATGAAGATACAGCTTCAAAATATTGATGAAATCAGTAATGATTTCTCCACCATATTTCATAGACTTTTCAAAATCGTCCTTATTCTCCATGAACTTTTCCAACAATCTAGTGAACTCTGT
The DNA here is from genome assembly GCA_963277665.1 of Viscum album. NCBI lineage: Eukaryota > Viridiplantae > Streptophyta > Magnoliopsida > Santalales > Viscaceae > Viscum > Viscum album. The sequence continues at coordinate 1,309,160,851 of OY728126.1, read as the reverse complement.
AAGCTTTTAAACTTGAGCTTTAAAATCTTGAGTCACTGGATGGATTTTTAGGCTCTCCACAAGATACTTAAAGTGATTTTTCATGTCACTTTTAGAGAAAATCTAGGTGAGATAAAAGTCTATCTTCTTGGTGATCTCTTGTTGAGAATCATTTGAAATCTTAGAATGAATCTGAACAAGATCAAGTGCTCTATCACTATTATTCACCACTTCTGACAAAAAAGACAGATCGAAACCACTAAGGAAATTATGAAGTTCTTCCTTGATTATGGACCTAAGCAAGGAATCATCCAAAGAAGGTGCGGAGGTCTGACCAGAGGGAGGATAATCCTTGACAGCTTCGGTTAGAACTTTGAGCCATTTCAAAACTTTTTGCAGACATCCAATGTACTCATCTGTGAGCTTATTCAGATTTTCCACAAGCTCTCTCATGTGTTACAGCAGATTGGTGTGTCTTTTTCCAATATTCTCATCAAAATATAGCAGATAAGGATGAAATTGAGACACAATATCTTTAGAAAGGTTGTAAACATCTGGTTCATGAGAAGTAGCAACAGGTGCAGGAGCAAAAACAGAAGCAGGAACAGGCCCTGATCTTGAAGACAATTCTGTTTGCAGGTTTTCCACCAAACCTTTCAAATTAGAAACATTAGCACTAAGAAACCTATTTTTAACTCTGACTTCTTGTATTTCTCGAATCATCCTTGGTTGAATATGCAGAATAATATTTTCCAAAAGAATCGATGCATATTCTTGACTTTGTTGAGTCACTGGCCGAGGTTGAGTGGATAAAATATTCTCAAAACCAGCCAAGATAGTCTCTCAAAAGACTTTAAAATCATCCTTAGTTACAAATGATTGTTGCTCGGTTAAGAGTGTAGGTGAAGGTAGTGGTACATTTTTTGATGTAGATTCTGATTGTGACTAAAAATTAGTTTCAGATTCAGATGAAGGTTGAGGCTCTGGTTCTGGTTCTGGGTGAGCTACTGACTTCAGTTGAAACAAAGAAGAGAGAGATATACCAGTTGCAGTCACTTGCTGTAATTTCCATCCTCTCTTCAGCAGAGGGTATATACTCAGTAACCGATTTCTCCATTGGTTGTGCTTCCAGACTTGCTTCTTTTTCAACAGGGAGATCCTCTTGATTAATATTTTCCCAAGCAGGTATTTCTCCTAGATCAGCTTCTTCCATGACTTGCTTCTCTAAATCAGGGATAACCAATTCTCTTTTATCCTTAGACTAAACTTCTTGATCAACAGAATTTCTAGAAGTATGAGCTTATTCTTCTATACAAACATCAACAACTTCTTCTCTAAGAGGTATTTCAGTAGGAAGATTAGTAGGGAAAGTATCCCTTTCTTTCTCAACAAGAGCTGCTTCCTCTTGAGGTATTTCAGCCTCTTCTTCTTCTTCTTCTTCTGGGTACTCAGCCACTTCATCTGGTTCCAAACCAGGATCAGTTATATTCTTTGTCCTTCTTGGATAATCAACAGGATTGTACTTCTTATAAAGTTGATCATTATCCTCAACCCACTACTTCTTCTAGGGGTTCCAATTAATCTTTATTCTTCTAATGATAGGCTTGGATAAACAGAAATCAAAATCCTCTAGCCTTTCTTTATTTGGTCCAACTACTCCATTGGTAACTAACATGGCCGAAATCATCCTTGAGTAAAACAAGGAGGTGGATTTGGAAGTGACTTTAATCAGATCACATATATGGTTAATGACATATTTACATAAATTTATCTTATGGCCATTCTTCAACAGATGAATCAGAAACACATCCTGATACTTCAACACAGAAAAATCTCCTTTTCTTGCACTAATCAAATTATGAAAAAATTTGAACAGTAGTCTTGTCCCCCCATCCAATTCAGCTGTTATGGCCCTTCGCTTGGTGCCATTTCCAGTCAGGATTTCCAAAGCATTCTCCAGATCAAAGATGTCAGTTGTTGGAGGAGGGTCTCTTTGATAATAATCACAAATTCCTTCATAAAGAATCCTCAGTCATGCATCCCACAGCCTTGAAGATAATGAAAACTTTTTTCCATTGATCCAGCTTGTTACCATATAGCTTTCTCCAGCATCAAAAGAAAACTTTACATATTGGTAAAATTGAGAGACCAACCTTGGATAAATCGGTCTATCTTGTCTAGAGAACCAATCAAGCCATCCTTATTCTCTTAAGACTTTCAAGACTAACGAATTGATAGACAGCAGCCACTCAGGGAAAATATCTTTTTTAGGTACTACAGTACGGCTTACAAGGTTCGGATTTAGAGGTCCTTCAGGTGCTATCATCAGTGCTCTTTTTTGTTTCTTAGAGCGGCGCTTCTCAGACGAGGGTGAAGATGGACGCTTCATCCTTGGCATTCACTGATGGTTCAGGTGAGGGAGAGGAGAAGGATTTCAAGGTAAAGAGGGTTCAAGAGAGTGAGCAGGAGAGAGCTCGGGTAAGGAATCGAGTGAAAACCCCTTATGTTTTATCATTTGGGAATGTCAAATGTCATAAAAACAAAAAATTGGGAAATAAAATAGCGGTGAATTAAAAATTACCGCAATGCGGGTTAAAATAAATATATAAAGAATCTTCATGGTGAGACTGTGAGTAGGAATTATGGTGCGATGAAAAACATTCATCACAGTGAGACAGTTGGTGGTCATCATAGTTAGACAGTAACCATTCTGTGCAGTCACGGTGAGAGAGTGAGTGAACTGTTCTATCACAATGAGACAGTTAAGTGACAGACTGTGAACACAAGGTGTTTACTATGAGACCATAAGCATGAAACAGTATTTCACGACCCGCCCTCGGGGTCCGTGCCGTGACTACCCCAAGCCCGCCTTCCATAGGCCAGGGGCTGGCGACTAGCACCAAGGCGTAAATCCCGGTAAAAAGGGAAGGCATTGCCTTTGTAAAGTAAACAAACACCACAGAGTAAGCAAGCGGAAAAAATCACTAAGCAAAAACAGAGTACAACTAAAAGTGCGGAAAGTAAAAAGGGGCCGGAAATACAAGCCCAACTGTAAAGTACAACTCGAAAGGGGAAACAGCAACTGAAAAGTAAAGCTGCTACGCCGAGCTGACCACTGGAAATCCCACCTGAAGGGTGGGTACAGATAGCTCCTCTGCTCCTCAGGTCCCGCCGTCTGCTCCGAGTATGTCCCGCCCAGTGGTCTGACTCTGGGTACCGCCTCGTCGTATAGTCCACCTCCAGGTACCGTCCAGTCCTCGAACACTCGGCCTCTGTCAGTACTGGCCGTCTTCTGCAACCAACACAACGAGGTGCGGGCATAGCCCGTGCAGGGGTGAGTATAACGATACTCAGTAGGGACCCCGAGACCCTCAAGGTCTCACTAAAACCAACAAGGATAACCACAAGAAGATCACAACAGATAAACTCTACTTAGGTATATGCCCATACATATACCTAAGTTATCAAGTAACCCATCTCAGTCATGAGGAAACACAAGGATCATGAGGTCAACGGATAACCACTACCCAGGTATATGCCCATACATATACCTAAGTTATCAAGTAACCCATCTCAATCATGAGGAAACACAAAGGTCAAAGTCTCAGCTCAAACCAGGATTTTCATTATCGAAACCGTAACTGCTGAAGAGCTCCGTCTCTAGAGTGTAAAGTGGTCCTGTCACGACTCCGAGGTACTGCTCACTAACCTAAGACTGCTGAAGTACTCCTCTTGTCGAGTACTGCGGGTCTGCTGCCAACTACCAGGCGCTCCGTCCGCTGAGGGTCTGCTGCCAAATACCGGGCGCTACCCAGATAGCCTACTGAGGTACTCCTCCTATCGAGTACCGCGGGTTTGCTGCCAACTACCAGGCGCTCCGTCCGCCGTGGGTCTGCCGCCAAATACCGGGCGCTCCGTCCACTGGGCTAGTCGACTCACTCCAAGCCGAGTCGGTCAAGCAGTCGTCATGACTCAGCCGGCTTCACGGTCTCCGAACTCTGCACGCTCGTCTCCGGGAGGGTCCGCTCCACGTGCTACTGGTCGATACTCCAAGTATCACAAGGTTCCGCGAAGAAGTGACTCAAAGGACCGCCTCATCATTGGGGTCTCAACGCAACAGACGGCGCGTCAATCGGACGCCCGGTCTGTGAGTTATTAGCCTTTTCGTCCCAGGGGCCCGGTTGGTTTCGTGAGCAAACCAATCCCGGCCGTATCTCAACTGTACCCCGAACTCCCATAGGGTATACTCAAAGGGACCGTTACTCAACGTAAACACCAACGCCGCTGACGGTTCGTCAAACGGACGTCCTGTCTGAAAGATATCAGCTTTCCCGTTCGAGGGGCCCGGTTGGATTTCGGGTGCGATCCAACCCGGCCACTACTAACTGTATCCAAAACTCGGGCGAAGGATACCAAAAGTTCCGTATCGTAAACAGGAACTCAACGCAACAGACGGTGCGTCGATCGGACGCCCGGTCTGAGGGTTATTGGCATTTTCGTCTCCGGGGCCCGGTTGGTTTTTAAGGAAAAACCAACCCGACCGTACTCCACCTGCGTCCAAACCTCGGGCGGAGTATGCCAAAAGATCCTTCTCACTAAGAGGAACACAACGCGGCTGACGGCACGTCAATCGGACGTCCGTAGCTCAAGATATGAGCGTTTCCGCTCCGAAGGCCCGGTTGGTTCCGTGAACGAACCAACCCGGTCGAACTCAAAGTAATCCGAAACCTTGAGTGCGATATACCGAAACGACCGTCTCGATCCAAGGATCGCGTTGCCGCAGACGGTTCGTCCTTCGGAGGTCCGAGGCTCATGGTATGGGCCAAAAACCGATTCTGGTTCGAAACGGGGGGGTCCGGGTCCGGGCCGACCCGGCCCGACCCCCCCTGGGCGGTGCGGCGGCCGGCGGCGGCGCGACGGCGTGGCGGGCCGCGGCCTGCGCCGCACGTGGTCGGCACGCGGGGGGCAAGCCCCCGCTGATTTGGAGCGGCGCGGCACAAAGGCCGCGCCTTTGCAACAAACGGCCCCCCCCACGTGGGGGCCGGTTTTATTAAGCGAACCGGGGGGCTGCTGCCCCCCCCCCCTTCCATGGAACCGCCCCCCTTCATTAAGAGGGGGGTTTTGCTGAACCGTCCGGGGGATTTATTCCCCCGGTTTTCTGACATCCGGCCGGCCAGCTGGCCGGCCGGTTTTTACCAACGGGACCGGAAATTCCGGTCCCGCCTTCGACTTCCGACGCCGGCGGCCCGGCCGCCGGTCTTCTCTTCCGCCGCGGCCCGGAACCGGCCGCGGTCTCCTCGTCCCGCCGCGGCTCGGAACCGGCCGCGGCGTTCGTCGTCCGGCGCGGTGCGACGGCACCGCGCCCCTTCGCCGTGCTTTGATATTCATTCAACGCGGCGCGACGGCGTCGCGTTCTTGTTGTTTCTTCCAAGGTGTGCACGCGACAGCATCGCGTAAGTTAAACGTACAATTATCCGCGTGGTGCGACGGCACCACGCCACCTTGCTTCCGCCCGCAAGATTAAACAACACGATGGAGGGGGGTTCGGCCGTGTTCGTGCGGTCCGGCCCCCTCACGTTAAAATAATAACGCAACTTTAAAATAATCAAGTGTCTCACGTTAGACGTGCTAGATCCACGATCAAGAACTAAATAAATAAAAATTGAATCAATAACCCCTACCTTGGTATAAGGTTCGAAGATTTGTCTACGTTCCGCGGAAGACGACGTCGCGGAGGTCGGGCGTCGCGGTCGTCGTTCGTCAAATTCAACGACGAAGAGGCGCGTCCGAAGAGGCACGTCGTTGGCGAATTCTTGTACGCCGACGAAGATTGTCCAAGGAAGGTGCGATGTTCTCTCTCGTTGACACCGAAGACGAAGAAGAGCGGAGCGGCGTTCTTCGTCGGAACTTGAGCGTTCTACGTCAAGTCTTGAGGAAAGTCAAAAAAAAATAAAGGAAACAACGAACTCAAGAACCTCTACCTCGATAGTCGCACGTTGATGTAGTCGTGGAATATCGGTGTCGATTCCTTTGACGTCGGAGGAAGAGTCGTTGTCGATGGCGTTCGTCGCGGAAAACCGTCGCGGAAGAGATGACGCGGAAGAAGTACGTCGCGTCGCGGATATGGCGTCGCGGAAAGACCGTGTTCTTCGGCGAAGAAGTTCTTCGTTGAAGAACGGCATTCTTCGTGTTCTTCGTCAAGGTTGAAGAAGAAAGTAAAGCTCTCAACCACTCCAAGATGGCTAAGAGTTCTAACCCAACAAAATAAGACAAAGTCTTATTTTATTCACAAAAAGAATTTCAAAGGTTTGAAATTCAAACAAGAGATAACCCCACATTTATTAACTAGTTGTCATGTTAATTAAAGAGGGGTTAAGGGAGTTTGAGGGAAGATGAGAGGTTTAGGTTTCGTGTGGGCCCCACCACACTTAATCCTCTCAAGGGAGGTTAAGTGGGTGTGGGTCCCATCCCTAACTCCCTTTGAGAGGAGTTAACCTACAAAAAGTAAAATAAAAATAATTCACACTTTTTATTCAACTTTTTTTATAAATCTCCCAAAAACTAACTTTTAACCCGAAACAAACGCAACTCCCGAAAAGGTCTCTTTAAGAGAATATCGGCGCTGCGAGTTCATCGGTGCCCTCGGATTTCAATTCCGAGCACCGTATCAAAAGTTAGAAAAACCCGCTCGTTCGTTCACTGAACGTACCCGAGCCAAACTTCAGAAATTAATTCCGGGCACTCCGGGCCTCGGAATCAGGTGCCGTCTGAAACCGCGCTCTTGTAAAATTCTAAAGAAAATTAAGAAAAAATTTCCCTTGAATTTTACGGGTCTTTACATTACTCCCACCTCAGGGCTTTACGTCCCCGTAAAGATACATCAAAAACTAGGGAAACAAAAGAGGGTACTGAGCACGCATCTGAGCCTCCCGCTCCCATGTGCTCTCCTGGAGATTCCCGTGCCTCCATCTGTTGCGCACAAGAGGAATCGATCGCCCATGTAGGACCCGCTCCTGTCGATCCTCTATCTCCACCGGGACCTCCGTAAAAGTCGCCCCATCGTCAAGGATGTGCGTCGGGTCGTGCACGTATCTCCTCAGCTGAGACACGTGGAAGACGTCGTGCACCCGGTGCAACTGAGGTGGTAAAGCCAGGCGATAAGCCACCTCACCAACCCTGCTGAGGACCTGGAAGGGTCCGATGAAGCGCGGAGATAACTTGTCGCCTTGGCCAAATCTCCGAATACCACTTCGAGGTGAGACCCGCAAGAAGACGTGGTCACCATCCTCGAACTCTAGTGGCCTCCGCCTCCTGTCAGCGTATGACTTCTGCCGGCTCTGTGCTATCCTCATCCGCTCCTGGATGACATGGACCTCCTCTGACGTGGCCTGGACCATCTCTGGTCCCACAAGAGCTGCAAGATTTCTTCTTTGCCGATAAGAGAAACCTGGTCTCATCCCCTGGATGAACCACATTCTTTTCCTAAAACAGTCAATCCTAACATGGATGATACTAATCCATACCAAGGATGACGTCGTAAGGCCTCGACGCTACTACTAAGAGATCCAACCGTTACTCTCGCCTCCAAGGGTTGAGTCACACTGTCGGCATCAGTGTGTGGTAACTAGGTCTTCTCCAATAGATGTCTCGCAAGTGAGGGTCAAGTCAACAGTCAACTGGAACCTCTTAGTAACATCACAAAAGAGGACAGGAAAGAAAACATCACAAAGGTATGCGTCTTTTATTATTGCAGCTCATAATACAAGACGCTACACAAAAGAAACATCAACATGGAACTAGAAGTACAAAAGACGTATCCACTAGTTCCTCCCCTGTCCACCTGCTCCCAGAGCTCCAGCATTTGTCGCTGCCTCAACCTCGGTGGCTCCCTCCAAGCCTGCGGATCGAGGAGTCGGACAATCACGTGCCAGGTGACCCTTTCCGCGGCATGAGTAACACAACCTGCTCCTTGCACGGCTAGCTCTGTTCCCACTCCGGGTGCCCTGCACCACCGGTCCTAAAACCCGAGATCGCCCAACTGCTGGTCTGGTCCTCCTGGACCTCTGCATCATCTGTCTACTGCCCACAGATGACTCGGCTTCTGATCGAAAAACACGCGACAAAGGCAGAATCTCCTGTACACGCTCGGGGTGTAGAGATACTAGCACAAACTCCACCCTGAAGAAGGTCTCGAAGTCTTCCCATGAGAAGTTCATCTCATCGCAAAACTGAAACAAGTGGCTCCACCACCTACCTGCTGCTGCCTGAAGGAGGCTGGTAGCAAAGATCACCATGAAGTCTGCCGGCGTCCCCACTAGCCTGAAGACTCTCACCACAGCCTCCAGCCAAACCTCAGCCGCCTGCGGGTCCGTCTCTCCCCGGAACCTGGGTGGCCTCTGGCGCTGGAACTCGTGCAGCGCGCTCAAGCGTCGTGCATCGCCTACTGCTGGGGCTGGTGGCATCGGTGGCCCAACGTATGGTAGTACCGCTGGTGCCTCAACTGCAAGAGGGCCCTGTACCGAAGCCTCGTCGCTCGACAGACTGTCAGAACGCTCATCCCTCCGGGCTCTAGCTGGTCGTCTGAGAAAAGACATCCTGAAAGAAACAACGTAACACGATCAAACGATTATACCTGGTGAGCTGACCTGGTTTGAGCTGTTTTAAGGGGAAAAACCTTTGAAAACACACACGCAATCAGTGTTTTCGTGCACAAAGTCGGAAATCAGTTGTCAGGGTCCTGGTGTATGGATACGTCGGCCGCCCGCACCAACACTGGACTCCCTGAACTAAAAACCACACTCGGTACTCCCAACACTATTGCTTCATAGAAAGAAACATCAGAGTTATAAGTTCTGCGGTAGAACCGAACTCCTCTGATACCAATTTTTCACGACCCGCCCTCGGGGTCCGTGCCGTGACTACCCCAAGCCCGCCTTCCATAGGCCAGGGGCTGGCGACTAGCACCAAGGCGTAAATCCCGGTAAAAAGGGAAGGCATTGCCTTTGTAAAGTAAACAAACACCACAGAGTAAGCAAGCGGAAAGAATCACTAAGCAAAAACAGAGTACAACTAAAAGTGCGGAAAGTAAAAAGGGGCCGGAAATACAAGCCCAACTGTAAAGTACAACTCGAAAGGGGAAACAGCAACTGAAAAGTAAAGCTGCTACGCCGAGCTGACCACTGGAAATCCCACCTGAAGGGTGGGTACAGATAGCTCCTCTGCTCCTCAGGTCCCGCCGTCTGCTCCGAGTATGTCCCGCCCAGTGGTCTGACTCTGGGTACCGCCTCGTCGTATAGTCCACCTCCAGGTACCGTCCAGTCCTCGAACACTCGGCCTCTGTCAGTACTGGCCGTCTTCTGCAACCAACACAACGAGGTGCGGGCATAGCCCGTGCAGGGGTGAGTATAACGATACTCAGTAGGGACCCCGAGACCCTCAAGGTCTCACTAAAACCAACAAGGATAACCACAAGAAGATCACAACAGATAAACTCTACTTAGGTATATGCCCATACATATACCTAAGTTATCAAGTAACCCATCTCAGTCATGAGGAAACACAAGGATCATGAGGTCAACGGATAACCATTACCCAGGTATATGCCCATACATATACCTAAGTTATCAAGTAACCCATCTCAATCATGAGGAAACACAAAGGTCAAAGTCTCAGCTCAAACCAGGATTTTCATTATCGAAACTGTAACTGCTGAAGAGCTCCGTCTCTAGAGTGTAAAGTGGTCCTGTCACGACTCCGAGGTACTGCTCACTAACCTAAGACTGCTGAAGTACTCCTCCTGTCGAGTACTGCGGGTCTGCTGCCAACTACCAGGCGCTCCGTCCGCTGAGGGTCTGCTGCCAAATACCGGGCGCTACCCAGATAGCCTACTGAGGTACTCCTCCTATCGAGTACCGCGGGTTTGCTGCCAACTACCAGGCGCTCCGTCCGCCGTGGGTCTGCCGCCAAATACCGGGCGCTCCGTCCACTGGGCTAGTCGACTCACTCCAAGCCGAGTCGGTCAAGCAGTCGTCATGACTCAGCCGGCTTCACGGTCTCCGAACTCTGCACGCTCGTCTCCGGGAGGGTCCGCTCCACGTGCTACTGGTCGATACTCCAAGTATCACAAGGTTCCGCGAAGAAGTGACTCAAAGGACCGCCTCATCATTGGGGTCTCAACGCAACAGACGGCGCGTCAATCGGACGCCCGGTCTGTGAGTTATTAGCCTTTTCGTCCTAGGGGCCCGGTTGGTTTCGTGAGCAAACCAATCCAGGCCATATCTCAACTGTACCCCGAACTCCCATAGGGTATACTCAAAGGGACCGTTACTCAACGTAAACACCAACGCCGCTGACGGTTCGTCAAACGGACGTCCTGTCTGAAAGATATCAGCTTTCCCGTTCGAGGGGCCCGGTTGGATTTCGGGTGCGATCCAACCCGGCCACTACTAACTGTATCCAAAACTCGGGCGAAGGATACCAAAAGTTCTGTATCGTAAACAGGAACTCAACGCAACAGACGGTGCGTCGATCGGACGCCCGGTCTGAGGGTTATTGGCATTTTCGTCTCCGGGGCCCGGTTGGTTTTTAAGGAAAAACCAACCCGACCGTACTCCACCTGCGTCCAAACCTCGGGCGGAGTATGCCAAAAGATCCTTCTCACTAAGAGGAACACAACGCGGCTGACGGCACGTCAATCGGACGTCCGTAGCTCAAGATATGAGCGTTTCCGCTCCGAAGGCCCGGTTGGTTCCGTGAACGAACCAACCCGGCCGAACTCAAAGTAATCCGAAACCTTGAGTGCGATATACCGAAAATACCGTCTCGATCCAAGGATCGCGTTGCCGCAGACGGTTCGTCCTTCGGAGGTCCGAGGCTCATGGTATGGGCCAAAAACCGATTCTGGTTCGAAACGGGGGGGTCCGGGTCCGGGCCGACCCGGCCCGACCCCCCCTGGGCGGTGCGGCGGCCGGCGGCGGCGCGACGGCGTGGCGGGCCGCGGCCTGCGCCGCACGTGGTCGGCACGCGGGGGGCAAGCCCCCGCTGATTTGGAGCGGCGCGGCACAAAGGTCGCGCCTTTGCAACAAACGGCCCCCCCCACGTGGGGGCCGGTTTTATTAAGCGAACCGGGGGGCTGCTGCCCCCCCCCTTCCATGGAACCGCCCCCCTTCATTAAGAGGGGGGTTTTGCTGAACCGTCCGGGGGATTTATTCCCCCGGTTCCGGTTTTTACCAACGGGACCGGAAATTCCGGTCCCGCCTTCGACTTCCGACGCCGGCGGCCCGGCCGCCGGTCTTCTCTTCCGCCGCGGCCCGGAACCGGCCGCGGTCTCCTCGTCCCGCCGCGGCTCGGAACCGGCCGCGGCGTTCGTCGTCCGGCGCGGTGCGACGGCACCGCGCCCCTTCGCCGTGCTTTGATATTCATTCAACGTGGCGCGACAGCGTCGCGTTCTTGTTGTTTCTTCCAAGGTGTGCACGCGACAGCATCGCGTAAGTTAAACGTACAATTATCCGCGTGGTGCGACGGCACCACGCCACCTTGCTTCCGCCCGCAAGATTAAACAACACGATGGAGGGGGGTTCGGCCGTGTTCGTGCGGTCCGGCCCCCTCACGTTAAAATAATAACGCAACTTTAAAATAATCAAGTGTCTCACGTTAGACGTGCTAGATCCACGATCAAGAACTAAATAAATAAAAATTGAATCAATAACCCCTACCTTGGTATAAGGTTCGAAGATTTGTCTACGTTCCACGGAAGACGACGTCGCGGAGGTCGGGCGTCGCGGTCGTCGTTCGTCAAATTCAACGACGAAGAGGCGCGTCCGAAGAGGCACGTCGTTGGCGAATTCTTGTACGCCGACGAAGATTGTCCGAGGAAGGTGCGATGTTCTCTCTCGTTGACACCGAAGACGAAGAAGAGCGGAGCGGCGTTCTTCGTCGGAACTTGAGCGTTCTACGTCAAGTCTTGAGGAAAGTCAAAAAAAATAAAGGAAACAACGAACTCAAGAACCTCTACCTCGATAGTCGCACGTTGATGTAGTCGTGGAATATCGGTGTCGATTCCTTTGACGTCGGAGGAAGAGTCGTTGTCGATGGCGTTCGTCGCGGAAAACCGTCGCGGAAGAGATGACGCGGAAGAAGTACGTCGCGTCGCGGATATGGCGTCGCGGAAAGACCGTGTTCTTCGGCGAAGAAGTTCTTCGTTGAAGAACGGCATTCTTCGTGTTCTTCGTCAAGGTTGAAGAAGAAAGTAAAGCTCTCAACCACTCCAAGATGGCTAAGAGTTCTAACCCAACAAAATAAGACAAAGTCTTATTTTATTCACAAAAAGAATTTCAAAGGTTTGAAATTCAAACAAGAGATAACCCCACATTTATTAACTAGTTGTCATGTTAATTAAAGAGGGGTTAAGGGAGTTTGAGGGAAGATGAGAGGTTTAGGTTTCGTGTGGGCCCCACCACACTTAATCCTCTCAAGGGAGGTTAAGTGGGTGTGGGTCCCATCCCTAACTCCCTTTGAGAGGAGTTAACCTACAAAAAGTAAAATAAAAAGAATTCACACTTTTTATTCAACTTTTTTTATAAATCTCCCAAAAACTAACTTTTAACCCGAAACAAACGCAACTCCCAAAAAGGTCTCTTTAAGAGAATATCGGCGCTGCGAGTTCATCGGTGCCCTCGGATTTCAATTCCGAGCACCGTATCAAAAGTTAGAAAAACCCGCTCGTTCGTTCACTGAACGTACCCGAGCCAAACTTCAGAAATTAATTCCGGGCACTCCGGGCCTCGGAATCAGGTGCCGTCTGAAACCGCGCTCTTGTAAAATTCTAAAGAAAATTAAGAAAAAATTTCCCTTGAATTTTACGGGTCTTTACACAGTAACTGAGAAACAATGAATATGAAACCGTAAAGTAAAATATAGCAAAAAAAAGTAAATAGTAAGATCTGTAAGATGTCTATTTATGATTAATCATACCAAGATCATGTATTATGTAGTCTAATCTCTCAGAATTTAATGGTTTGGTGAATATATCAGCAAGTTGATATTCAGTACCAATGAATTCCAAAGTGATATCACCTTTTTGGTAATGATATTTCAAAAATTGATGTCTTACATCAATATGATTTGTACTAGAATGAGAAACAGGATTCTTTGAAATGTTAATAGCACTTGTGTTGTCACAATTTATTGGTACATGTCTGAATTGATATCCATAGTCTAGTAAAGTGTGTTTCATCCACAAAATTTGTGCACAACAACTACCAGCAGCTATGTATTCAACTTCTGTAGTAGATAATGCAACAGAATTTTGTTTCTTACTACACCATGATACTAGTGACTTGCCTAAAAAGTGACATGTTCCAGAGGTACGTTTTCTATCTAACTTACATCCAGCAAAATCAGCATCAGAATAGCTAACTAGTTCAAATGATTGTCCTTTTGGATAGAACAACCCTAAATTGGGAGTATGCTTGAGGTATTTGAAAATTCTCTTTATAGCATTTAAATGTGACTCTTAAGGGTTTTCTTGAAAAAGAGAACACATACACACACTAAACATAATATCAGGGTGACTAGAAATCAAGTAGAGTAGACTTCCAATCATTCCTCTATAAGTGGTTTGATCAACAGATTTTCCATCTTCATCAAGATCCAACTTACTGGTGGTACTCATGGGAGTGTCACTACTTTTTGTTCTATCCAATCCAAAACGTTTTAAAATATATTTAGTATATCTACTTTGATTTAAAATAATTACATTATTGTTTTGAAATATTTGAAATCCAAGAAAGAATTTAAGTTCACCCATTAAACTCATTTCAAAATCGTTTTGCATCATTTTAGAAAAATCAGTACATAGGGAATTTCTTGAAGATCCAAAAATAATGTCATCTACATAAATTTTTACAACTAAAACATCTTTAGAAATTCGTTTTATAAAAAGAGTAGGATCATCTATTCCTTTTGTAAAACCTTTAGAAATTATAAAAGTACTTAATCTATCATACCAAGCTCTTGGATATTGCTTTAAACCATATAAGGATTTTGATAATTTGAAAATATGATTTGGAAAATGAGGGTTTGTAATTCCAGGTGGCTGTTCAACAAAAACATCCTCCGCTATATACCCATTTAAGAATGCACTCTTGACATCCATTTTATATAGTTTGAAATTCAAATGTGCAGCATAAGCAAGTAAAATCCTAATGGATTCTAGTCTGGCTACTGAAGCAAAAGTCTCCTCATAATCAATTAATTCTACTTGACTATAGCCTTGTGCAACTAATCTATCCTTGTTTCTAACTATATTTCCAGATTTATCTACTTTATTTCTAAACAACCATTTAGTGCCTATGGTGAAAGTGACCTTAGGTCTTTCTACTAGTTTCCAAACTTTATTTCTTTCAAACTGATTGAGTTATTATTGCATAGAATTTACCCAAAATTCATCATTAATAGCATCATCAGTGTTTTTAGGTTCAAGATGTGATAACAAGGCTTGATGTTCAACCTGATTTCTAATATAAGCTCTAGTCGGTGTCCCTCTATCAATATTACCAACAATATCATCTAAAGGATGATTCTTTAGAATTATAGTTGATCTAGTAAAGGTAGGACTAGAAATTTCAGGTTCATCTATAGGTTCAGGTTCATTAGGTGCATATTATAAAATATTTCCAAAACTGGTTTTCTTTATAGCAGGTTCATTGATTTTATCATTAAGGTTCAGAACAGATAAATCTTCTTCAAGATTTTCAAGAGATGACTTAGGATCATGTGGATCAGTTTCATAAAATTTGATGTGAACAGATTCTTCCACACATTTGGTTCTTTTATTAAAGACTCTATAGGATTTTCTAGTTAAAGGATAACCAAGAAAAATTTCTTCATCACTCTTAAAAGAAAACTTGTCAAGATTATCCTTTGTATTAAGAATAAAAACTTTGCAGCAAAAGAATCTAAAGTAACTAACTTTAGGTTTTCTATTGTTCCATATCTCATATGGGGTCTTCTTAAGAACAGGTCTTATCAAGACTCTATTAATAATATAACAAGCTGTATTCACAGCCTCAACCCAAAAATAAATAGGCAGGTCATATTCATTAAGCATGGTTCTAGCAATTTCTTGAAGGTTTCTATTTCTTCTTTCTAATACACCATTCTGTTGAGGTGTCCTAGGGGAAGGAAAGTTGTGAATATATCCATTATGTGAGCAATAAGATTCAAACTCTTGATTTTCAAACTCACGGTCATGATCACTTCTCGGGGTCTTAATCTTAAGTCCACTAAGGTTTTCTATAGACTTGGAGTATTTAATAAAGTAAGAACAAGCTTCACTTTTGTGAGCTAAGAAGTATACCCAAGTATGTCTAGAAAAGTCATCTACTAAGACATAGACATAGTGCTTCCCATTTATGCTAGAAACTCTAGAATGTCCAAACAATTCCATGTGAACCAACTCAAGAGGTTGAGAAGTTGACACTTCTTGCTTTGGTTTGAAAGAGATTTTGTGTTGCTTTCCCTTTTGACAGGGATTATAAACTTTGTCCTTTGGAAACTCAAGTTTGGGTAAGTCTCTAACTAGGTTCTTCCAAGTTAGTTTTCTAAGTGATTTGATGTTTCAGTGTCCTAATCTTCTATGCCATAACCAAGATTCTTTCTGAAAATCATTTAGGCAAGTAACATTTTGCTTAGCTAAAGAATTCATATCAACAGCATAAACATTTTCATTACTCAAGGCATAGAATACTAAAACATTTTTAGAGTTAAAAACATTACAAGAATTATTTTAAAATTTAACATTAAAGAGATCATCACATAATTGAGATATACTTGACAAATTATATTTCAATCCATCAACAAATAAAACTTTAGAAATTAAAACAGAGTTAGTGTTACCAATTTGGCCTAGGCCAATGATTTTTTCCCTTAGAATTATCACCAAAGGTGACATGGCCTCCATCAACCTTGATTAGTATCTTGAAGCATGAGTAATCCCCAGACATATGTCTTGAGCATCCACTGTCTAAATACCATGTCTTCTTGTGGGAACTCTTCAAACAGGTTCCCCACAAAACAAATTTAGATGGGAAATGACTTTGGTACCCATATTTTCTTGGGTCCAGATAGGTTAGTAATCAATGATTTTGGTACCCAAATTTGTGTTATGGGTCTCATATATTTTACAGATTCAAAATATTTTTAAAGATAAACTCTATTTGATCTATAACTATGTGAATAACCAGTTGAATCATGTGAATTTCTAGAACAAGAACTAACAGTATTCAACCCAGATTTAGGAATAAATCTATTCTTAGTAATCTGTCTCTATCCATGTTGGTACCCTATTCCAGTAGTGTATTTTGGTTCTACTTTCTTTCCTAGAATTTGAGTCAGTGTATCTTTTCCCTTTGTGAATTTTTCTAAGTCCTTTCTAAGTTTCTCATTAAACATTTTCAATTTTGTATTTTCCTTTAAAAGTTGATCATTCTTTTCTTTTTCAATATCAAGAGTAGATTTAACATTTGAAGTGAGAGCAAGATGTTTCTTTAATGGCTTATATTTTTCCTTAAGTTCATTGCATGTTTCTTCTAGCATGTTACAATATTCAGATAATTCATCCTTAGACATATCTTCAGAATCAGAATCAGATTCTGCATCATCTCTAGAATAATAGGAATTTAAAACTAGAGTATCTAAGGTTACCTCAGATGTGTTGGTCATGAAACACATGTTAGCACGATTCTTTTCAGAATCAGAGATTTCAGATTCACTTGTGATGTCTTCTGAAGCACTCCAAGTAGCTTTCATAGCTTTCTTGTACTTACTGTCCTTATAATCGTGTTTCTTTTTGAACTTCAGTTTTGGACAGTCTTCTTTTATGTGACATTTTCTTTTGCATTCATAGAAGACAACTTCATCATTTTTATCAGTTTTCTTCCAGTCCTTTTTTCAATGACCTTTACTGTCATACTTTCCTTTGTAATTTGATTTTCTGAATAATTTCTTCTTCCTATAAAACTTCTTAAATCTTTTGGCTATTTGATCCATCTCAGCATCACTGTCTAAATTCGAATCTTCACTGGTTGAGCTTTTAGTTTGTATTTGAACTTTTTCTTTTTCCTTGCTCTTAGAAGTAGTAGATTTAAAAGCTACAGAATTTCTTTTTGGTTCATCATCTTCCTCCTTATTCACTTTGATTTCTTCCTCATACATCATTTATTTACCTATAAGCTCTTTGACAGGAAGATCTCCAATGTCACATGATTCTCTAATTGAAACAGATGTGCCTCTCCATCGGTTTGGCAGAGATCTCAGTATCCTCATAATTTTTTCCTCTACTGGAACAGATTTACCAAGTGAACTCATTGTATTGACTATCTCATTAAACTTGAGATACATATCAGAAATAGGTTCATCAGTCTTCATTTTAAAATTATCATATTTAATAGTATAAGTATTTAATCTCATTTCTTTAACATTGGTTGTTCCTTCATGAGAAACTCTCAAGGTGTCCTAAATTTCATAAGCAGTTTTGAAGCAGATATTTTGTTAAATTCCTCATCTCCAAATGCAAAATACAAAGCATTCATAGCTTTACAGTTATTATTGTATGCTACTTTAGTAGGTTCATCCCAAGTTGTTCTTTTAGTTTCTAGAATTTTATAATGAGATTCTATAGCAGTCCAGATATCAAAACCCATACTTTCCAAATGAATTTTTATTTTAAGTTTCCACTGGGAATAGTTTGTACCATTAAAGAAAGGTGGCCAGTTAGTAGCAGCACCCTCTAGTCTATTGTCCATATCTAGATTTTAGAATGTAAAGTTAAAGAGATAAAATTTAGAACTAACATAAATTTAAGATCTTTAAAGATGCAACTAAAATCACAGTTGAAAAATAGAGTGTTTTGAAAACATGTATAAATAAAAACAACCTCTGATACCAAATTTTGGTCGCAGTGGATACTCAAGAGGGGGGGTGAATTGAGTTCCAATTAAAATTTTTGTTAAAATATTTTCTATTAAAATCCCCCAAATTATAAAACAAGTTAAACCGTTGTGAATTTATACAGAGTGTAAATGTTCAATTAGTTTCTCAAATATTGATTAGGTCTAAGTTAATTTAATCAGAATATTAAATTTAATTTTGAAACTAACTTACTATTTTACAATAAGTTTAAACACTTTCTAATTTAACTATCAAAGTAACTTTAAAATAGTTTTATATTTCAAAGTAACAGCAACGGAATTGGAAATATATATAGTATACTTATGACTTAAACTAAAATGCACAGCAGATGTAACCAAGTGGTTCAGTCTCAAGCCGAGAATTAGTCCTCTCAACAATATATATATATATATAAAAGTGATCCACACCCTGGATCAAGGTTAACAACAGTACAGGACTGTTCAGGCCACGCAGGGACCTCTACCACTGTTCTTCGTGGGAAATGAAAATAAAGACCAGGTCACACAAGGACCTCTTTCACAGTTGTCGTGGGTAAACAAGAGTAAGGAATTTTGGTATGATTATTGTGATATCCTCTAGTTTAGCACAGGAGATAGTGTATGTGTAAAATAAACAGGATACACACACTCCTCGAAAGTAAATAATAAATCACTTAGAGAAAGTATATGAAAGTTTAGAAAGCTCTAGTGATTGGTAGTGCAGATATAGACTCGTTGGATTCAGAATAATATCTTCTAATTCCTTATCTGGTTTTTTTGTTGAAAAACAGAGTTTCGTGGTTCAGCTTTTGTTTCTCTAGGAGAGAATGTGTTCTCTTGACTTCAGAGTACTTCGTGTGTTCTTCAGAAATGTAGGATTGCATGTATGGAACTTCTTTGAGGATCGTGCAATGTGTTCTTCACAGTTGTTCTCAAGATTGTTCTTCTGTTCCGTATAGAGCTTGCTAGTATTGTAGTATGTGCATCGAGATGTTTCAAGCGTGTGTATGTCCTCTGCTACAGCTCAATCTTCTTTATATTCAACAATCTTTGGCGATATGAATGATTTCTTTTCCATAGATATGAGGTACTATTTCCTGATAGACCAATAACTATCATTAAATAACATTAATTGCATTAAAGACATCAAATATGATCGTTAGTATTATTTAAATAATATTGAAAAAAGGGTTAAGAAATGGTGTCACGGTGATTATGTAAACGGTGTCTTCTTCACGGTATGTGCTTCACAGTATTTCTTTCACGGTGTCTGGGTCACGGTGTGTCCTTTACGGTGTCTGGGTCACGGTGTGTCCTTCACGGTTTATGGGTCATGGTGTGTCCTTCACGGTGTCTGGGTCACGGTGTGTCCTTCACGGTGTCTGTTTGACTGTGACTGTGTCTTTCACACAGTCTGGATTACTGTGTCAAACATCACGGTGTCTTGATACTTGGGAAAATATCTATATTTAGACTTAAGAAATAATATGCAGAATATGAATTAAGCTTAACCATTAGAAAGTAAGATAATTTGAAACAAAAATACAAAGGTTTGATAAGATAAGTGAGATTTGTGATCATGCATAAGATTTGTAAATAATAGTGAGATTAATTAATCATCAATAAAATTTGCTATCATTAAGACATGATGTGTAATTATTATTGAGATTTTTGATCATTAAAACATGAGTAATACATGAGGAGTCTAAAACTAATATAAATATTTTTTAATACAATACACATATTGAAATATCCTAGTGTATTTGGAAGACTAGGTTCAAAAATACATAAAATGAAACTAAAACATAGATTCCTTATTTTATTCTCTTTAGTGAGCTCCTAAAATCAATTTGAGCTACTAAATATGAAAATGATAACCTAGGGAATACATGAGAAAAATGGTTGATCTAAAAAACCTAGTAAGGTAATAAACATTATATAAATCGTATAATGTGAATCAAAGGTATAACATGATATCATAATAGATAAGGGTCAAGGGTAATCAAATGGAAGCATGATATAAAATAAACTATATCATAATAACATAGCAGTATAGGAAATGTCATAAAAATAAAAAACATTACATAATCATAAGTCAATGATAACATTATAGACAACAACACACAGGGGAAAAAGTCCCATAATGGATTAGGTTGACCCCATAATCCCATAATGACATATCTTGGGACTAAAACATTACATAATGCGTTGGAGGGATATACAATTTTGGTCAAAATGATCACATTCATTTCATGTAAATAAATATGTTTTCCAAATAAGTAAATCAATTATTAGGCATAACATAATAATTAACCATGGAAAAAATGGGTTTCATAATCTTACCTCATATCATAATCAAAATAAATTTCTTAAAGGACAAATTTGAGAGGTGATCATAAGTCATGTATTACCCCATCAAAGTAAGGGACAGTGAGAAAGGTATATATATAAGAGTCATATATATAGTATTTATAATAATTCCATAACATTAAAGGTTGTTGTTGTTTATGAATTGATATACATTTATAAAAATAAAAAACATTCTTGAGGAAAATAATCTTTCAAAATTGAAAGTCACTTTTGAAAAACTAAAATTACTAAAAAATTTGTAAATACTTTTATTTTAAGAAAAATTGGGTAACATATAATGGATTATAAAAGGAAAATAAATATCATTATGGTATAAAATACTATTCATGTAGTACGTATTAAAACAAATATTTCTTCCACAATTTTTATAAAAAAAGTCAGGAAGAGACTCGTTCAAAAAATGATATGAATATTCCTATTTAAACTATTTATTAAAAGGTGAAAATGATAAAAATTACTTTAAAAATAATATAATAATATTAAAACAATTTTTATCATTTAAAAGAAAACTTGAAAATGGAAAATAATATTTTTTTGATCGAAGAGAGAAATAAAGTCGGTTTTCCTTAAAAAATATTTACTCAATATTTTTAAGTACCAAAGCTCGGAAAATTGTAAAAAAACAAAAAAAAATTAATGATTAAAAATAGAATAATAAAATTTAATGTTTTTATTTAATAATTTTTAAATAATTTCCTTTAATGGAAATTCAATCCCAGAATACCCCAAAAAACGAGACTGAAGCATAAAATCATACCTCCTTAGTAACATTTGAATCAAATCCACCATGATTGAATTAAATAAATTGTAACTTAAAATGCCATGAAGTATAAAGGATTCATTATATTATAATTAAATTTGAATTTTATAAACCATATAAAATAAATTAGGTTCATAAAATAACATATGTCTTAAAGAAGTAAGTTTTGAGATGGAAACTCTTACCTCATGTTCAGGCTTGTTGTGTAAGTATTTTATCACATGTATAATAAGATTATATCAATTATTTGTTTTGAAGAACCTTTTCCATGTTCAATACCATATATTTAAACCATTTACTTCATTTAATTAAATTACTTGTTTAATTAATTGATGAGTTATGTCCACATTGAGTGTTTTGAGGATGGTCAGATCATTATTTCAAAATTAAAATAGTGTGTTGATCATGGTAAAAGGAATCATCATTCCATAATCTCAAAAAAATTATAATTTTTATAAAAAAAATTATAATTTTAAAAATAACCATGAATTATGGTTCTGAAAATTAAACAATGTTATAATTAGGGAGAAGGTAGGTCGTACATACGCATGAGTCATGTTTCCGTTTTTCAACAATCATGATGGAAAGAAGGCGAGTGTTATTTTATATTTTTGGAATTATAACTATATCATAAATATAATATCATTTCATTAAATAGACTTATATATACCATCCATGTGGTTCATCAATAAAATAAATGAATCATATCACTTCATGAGGTGGTGGCCTACCGTACACACAAAGGATGTTATCATTTTCAAGAAATGGTATGGTAAGAAAGTATATGATATATTAACTTTCAAAAATTGTTAATATCTTATTATTATCATATATTTATATTAAATCCAAAATTTTAATAGGTTTTAGAGGTGATTATGTAAAACTAAATACATCATCTCATGAGGTTGTAGTTCATCTTGCATACAATCACCGATTTCATTTTCCATTTTATAGAAGTGGAAACGGATTTAGGTTATTTCATTTACAAAATTACATCCTATTAAAATACATACACTTATATTATTATATGATAATTATTGATTAACATTTTAAGGAGTTATAAGAATAAATAAAACAAGGATGCTCAGTTAAGAACGTTACCTCTTCTTTGGAGCACCTCTTTAAGATTATACCTAAAGTCTTCCCAAATTGTTATTTTGACAAAAAATGAAACTAGGATGAGAGGATATAATTAAATAAGTTATTTGGATATGTATATTCTAATTTAATGGGTTTTTAAAGTATTTAAAGGTGAGGATATGGGTTGAACTTTTATAATGGAGGAGGAGCAGTATTTTTGTAAATACCCAAAATTATTCAATTATAGGAAGTCACTCTCAAATAAAGTTCCTCCAAAATTGAAAAATAATGGATTATAGGAGATTTATGGCTAATAAAAACCCATAAAACCTTAAAGAAACATATTCTAAAAATTTTATTCTCTTTACCTTTAATGTTACTCTCTTTTACCCCTTTAATTTTTTACTACAGAAACTATGTTTTTACTATTCATTATGACCAAAAATTAAGTTGATATTATTATATAATATAAATAATTATGATTAAAAATATAGAATCCATTTTATAAAATTAATTTCACATAATTTTAATAATTTAATTTAAAATTAAACCCATGAACGTGATGAAAAAATGGGTTTTCAAGAAATGCATTTTTCAAGCATAATATGATCTTATAATAACTACATAAAAAAGAAATAATAATTAAATTAAATTAAATTAATATTTATATAAATATAATATATAAAATTAATTTAAATCATTACTCATTATGGTTTATTCTAATTAGTTAAAATTTAAAAACATTATACACTTGAAAACAGTTTTTTGAAAAAAGTGTTTTAAAGCCTAAAAATAAACTTATATTAAAATCCAGTATAAAGATAATTTTAATGTGATTAATTAAATTTAATATAAAAAAATAATAATAATTTTATTTTTAAATCTTATTAAATAATTATTTTTCTTTTAAATTACTTTATTTATTGAAAATAAATGTTAGATTTACCAATAATCGGTATGTTTTACTATTCAATGAAAAATTAAATATTTTTTAAAAAAACTCAAAATTTTACCCAAATTTAATACCAATATGATGATTTAAAAAATATTTTTTCATAAAATATAATTTCAAAAATTCCCAAAAAATAATTATAATATTTTCTAATATGGAAAAAAAATTAAGGAAATGTATTTTTTATAGAATAAAATATCTTTATTAAAGTTAAGTGCTTATTTATTAAGAATTTGTAAGTTTATAATGATTATTAAATTTATAAATATTTCATAAATTAGTTAATATTGTTCATACTCACCTATTTAACGACTAGGTTATATTGGTCACATTCAAGTATTAATATTTTAATGTTATATAATAGTTCATTTAAACTCAGTGTTGTATGTAATGTAATCTATAAATAAAATCAAATTTATTATAAGATAAATATATTCTATGTCCTCTAGGTGTTAAATTAAATCTCATTAAATAAATTACATCCTCGCAATTTGAACTTGTACCGTGTAATCAAGAGTTGGAAATTTTAAAATTTGAATATAGAAAACCCACATTGTAAAAAGGTGTTAATAAAACAATCTCTTAAAATAGGTAAAGGGAAATATGAAGATCATAAAATAATATGTTTACACATAGGATAAAATTGGTGAAAATTGAAAATATATAAACAAAATAAAAGAGTAAATAATTATATAGAGTGATATAGATCATTAATTACAAGAAAGTGAATGATCAAAAGAAAGTTAAGAGTCACAAAACTATAAAATTGTGATAAATTAAAAGACCATTAGATCATCAGATATCAAGGTGATAGGACAAAATTTTGGTTTAATAATTATTATCTTTTAAAATAACCTTTTAAAATTATAATGTAATATTAATGGAAAATAATGGTCATGATGGTGTTAGATACCATTCATGAAATACATGTTGAAACATTGTTTCCTTTAACATTTTCATTAAAAATCGTGAAGTGTACCATTTGAAAAATGATAAAAATATTCAATTTTAAACCGTTTTCTAAAAATAAAAAACGGTAAAAATAACATTAAAAATTATATAAGAATATTAAAACTTTTCTTAATACTTTAAAAAATATATAGACATGGAAGATAAAGGGTTTTCGAACGAAGAGAGAAATAAAGTCAATTTTTCTTAAAAACATTTTCACAATATTTTTAAGTATCAAATATAGGAAAATGTTAATATTGAAAAAAAATCATTAATATATATATATGATAATATATTGTAAGGTATTTATTATACAATGATTAAATAATTTTCTTTAATGTAAATTAAACCATAAACAATCTCAAATAAAATGAGATTCAAGAATAAACCCTTACCGCATTGGTAACATTTGAATCAAACCCCCATTGAATGAATTAAATAAATTGTAACATAAAATACCACTAATTATGAAGGATTAATTATATGATATGTATATTGGTATTATATACACCATATAAAACAAATAAGGTGCATAAAATAACATGCATCTTAAATAAGTAAGTTTTGAAATGGAAACCCTAACGTCGAGTCTAGGCTTGTCATGTATGTATTTTATCTCCTATATAATACACATATATCAATTATTTTTTATTAAGTAACCATTATAGGTTTAATCACTTATAATTAAAAAAATTACTTCAATTATTTTAATGATATATTTTATTAATTAATTAGTTATATCCACATTGTTTGTTTTGAAGTTGCTCAGTTCATTATTTTAAAAGTGTAGTGGTGTGTTGAACATGGTCAAAGGTATCATTGTTTCATAATATAAAAAATAATTATCATAAAATAATTATAATTTTTATAAATAATTTGTACTTTTAAAAATAACCATGAATTATTGTTGTGAAAAATGAACTACATTGCAATCATTGATATAGTATGTCATACGTATGCATGAGTAACGTTTCCATTTTTTTAAAATAATAATGGAAATAATTTGAGTGTTATATTATATTAAAATAATGATAATTATATACTAAATATCATTTAATTTCATTAAATACATTTATGTATACCATCCATGTGATTTGTGAATAAAATAAATGAATCACATCGCTTCACGAGGCGGTAGTCTGCCGTACACATAAACGACATTATCATTTTCAATGGGTGATAATGTAACAAATTATATGATATATTACTTTTAAATAATGGATAATATTTAATTATTATAATATATAATCATTAAATCCATCATTATAAACATCCATGGGAGGTTATTGTAAAAAATGAATTACATCGGTTCGCGAGGTGGTATTTCTCCTTACACACAATTGATTATTTCATTTCCCACATGATAAAAGTGGAGATGAATTTAGGTTATAAAATTAATATAATAACATATTAGTGCATAGTAGAGAGTGATTTTATTATATTATGATGATTTATTATGATTTGAAGAAGGTTTAAGAATAAATAAAACAAGAATGCTTGGTAAAAAATGTTGCTTATTCTTCAGACGACCTCATTAGTATTATACCTAAAGCATTCCTATATTGTATTTATGATCAAAAAATAATTCTAGTATTATAGTAGATAAGTAAGGAAGTTATTTTTGAAGATATTTTATGAACCAATGGGTTTTTTTTAAGTATGGAAAAGAGAGAATACGGGGTTCCTTTTTATAAGGGAGGAGGAGAGGCATTCTAGTAAACACCCAAAACTATTCAATAATGGGAAGTCATTCTCAAGTAAAGTGCCTAAAAAATTGAAAATTAAGATTTTTTAGGATATATAAGTATAATACACAAATATAACATTAAAAATAATCATTTTTTGAACATTTTAACTTCTTTACCTCTAACGTCACTCACTTTTACCCTTTCAATTTTTTACCATGCTAAATAGTTTTTTAATGTTTTTACTATACATTATGACCAAAAATTTAGTTAACCATATTTTATAATATAAATTATTATAATTCCAAATATTTAATCCATTTTCTCAAATTAAATTAATTTAATATTCATAATTTAATTTAAAATTAAACCACCATAGGCATCAAAAAATGGTTTTTCAAAAACGGCATTTTTCAAGCATAAGATGATCTTATAATAACTATATGAAAAGTAATAATAATTAAATTAATTTAAATTGATATTTATAGATAAATAATTTATCATTTTAATTTATATCAATACTAATTAGTTTTTAATTTAATTAGTTAAATTTAGAAACATTATACACTTTAAAATTGTTTTTAGAAGAAAAGAATGTTTTAAAGCCTAAAACTAAACATATATTAAAATCTAGTATAAAGATGATTTAAATGTGATAAATTGGATTAAATATAAATAAATAATACTTATTTTATGTTTAAGTCATATTATGGAATAATTTTACTTTTGAATTACTTTATATATTAATAAGAAATTATTTTTTTACCAAAAAATGGTATTTTCACTATTCACTGAAAAAATAAATATTTTACAAAAAAACAAAAAAAAATCACACTAAGTTAATATTGATATTATAATTTAAAAATTTATTTTAATTTTATAAAATTTCATTTCTAATAGTTCTAAAAATTAATTATAATACTTTCACATAAAATAAATAAAAACATTTTTGAAGGAAACGTATTTTTCTTTTGAATAAACTATCTTTATTAAATTTGAGTGATTTATTATTAAAAAATTAATCTATATTTATTAGGAATTTATTAATTTAATTAAAATTAAATATATTAAAGAAATAAATTTTATTTAAAGACAAATATATTCTAAATTCTCAGGGTGTTAAAACTATGCCCTCCATGTGATGTAATTAAACCAGAGAAACATATTTGATATAAGAGGACCCATAAAGGGTGTCACAACTAATATTTAACCTAGAGGAACTTAGTGTATTTCTTGATGATATTTTTACCCTTGATAGGGTGTTTATTAAAAAATAATTAGTGATGATTGTGGGTGTCACCTAAAACATAAATTAACAGTATAAGTCGTGCATAAGTGTGGTTGGCCTCAAGTTTTAGATGTGTTCAGGATAGAGTCCAACCCCATAAAGATGCACTATATGATATATTTTGGGTACTAAACGCTACCCACCAATATGTAATGAGATACATGGTATTATTAAATCATACTCTTAGGATATATCCTCCATCCATGATATCAGTTTGGGACGACTCAGAAATTTTCTATGTATCTGTGTGGTGGGATTAATAGTCCACCAAGAATTATCAATGTTATAATTCCTTGTACATTCTCCATGTATTTTTATTTTATTTTTATAGGTTATAATACCTTACACATTATCCTTGTATTTTTCTCATAGGTTATCCAAGTTTAAATTCCTTAGACAAACTCATTTTATTTTTTTCATAGGTTATCTTGGTTAGAATACATTGAACACGTGCTTTGGATTTTATTAGCATGTTTTCTATGCTATAATTCTTTGGAAACACTCCATGGATTTATCTCATAGTTACACATGTTATAATAAATTAGACACACTCCTTGGATTAGGCTTTTATGTTATTTGAGTAAGAATTCCATAGAAAGGATCTAAAGATTTATCTCACAAGTTATCTGAGTTAGAATTCCTTGGACACAATCCTTACTCTGGATCATATGTTATTTAGGCCATAATTCCTTGGAACACCCCATGTATTTTGAACATAGTTTATTGGAATTATAATTTCTTGGATAGTCACCTTGTATTTGTCTCTTGAACACTTAGTATTCCTAAGACATGTTCCTAGGAATTAGCCATGGGCCTGATATTGGTAGGCATAGTTGTGCGATCTAATCAAACACACCCCAGAACTGGACAAAGTAGGTTTATCTTAATCAAATTTCTAATAGAATAACCTAAAAGTAACACACTAATATTTTAGAATATATTTTTCTTTAAATAAAATGTAATTTTTCTATGTCATTATTTACATGAAACCCCGAGTATATATGAACTGTGATATAGTAAATTGTTATAATCTAGTCATTAAATTGGTTGGTTTAAATATTAATAACAATTTTATAAATATATATATATATAAGGTTTTAAATAATCAAAATTATATGTTAATTCATAATAAATATGTACTCAATTTTTAGTAAAATAATTTTATGCTTCAATATTGTATTTTCATCAAAAAATACTTTTATTTAATTTTAGACACACATACATTATAATTAATTTATTATTTTTATATAAATTTTATTTAATTAAATTAATATATTTTTATAAATAATCATGTAAATATTATTATAGGGTTTTTTTAAGATTTTTCTAAAAAGAATTTTTTCAGTGAATAGTGAAAAATACTAATTTTTTAAAAAACTTTCATTTATCTTCAAGTAAAAGTATCATTATTTTTTAATATGATATTAATTTAACATAAGTATAGTTTAACTATAAATAATATAATTAATTATTTAATAATCATCATTATACTTTGTTTTGGTATAAGTTTTTTTTTTGGTCTTAAAACACATTTTTTTATAAAAAACTTTTTTATGAGCGTAATGTGTTTTTATCATAAACAATTAAATATTTTTCTAATGATAATTTTTTAATGATATTTTTAGATTATATAATCAATAATATATTTTATCATTCATTTTATGGTTTTTACAAGGAAAGGAATGTAAGAAAAAAAAATTACGCGTAAAGATTCATTTTTTTCTAAAACGGGTTTTCATTGAGAGTTGTGTGCTCATTTAAAATTAAATTCTGAAACTTGTATAAATTTAAACTAGTAAAATTGATTCCATATTTTTATTCATAATTAAAAATATAATATAATATAGTGAACTTAATTTTTATTATAGTGAATAATAAAAACCATAAAAAAATAACATGGTTAAGGTTAAAATGAGTTTATTTGTGGTTAAACCAATAGATAAGGGTAGTATTATCCCAAAAAACTTTATAATTATTATTATTTGATTATTTTTCAATAATATATTATCTAACTTAGAATAAATGGATATTTTTAGATACTTTCCCATGAAGGGACCTTATATCGTTGAAATCTTTTTTAGAAATTCTATGTATGTCCCTCTCCACGCTTATAAAAGAGAACCTATACTCCTCCCTTAAACACACCATTTGAGACTCCTATCTCCAAAAATACCTTATAAAATCCTTCCTATAATATTTACCTCCATCATAGAGATTTTTTATTCTCTTAAGACCAATTCTTCAAGGATTAAGGTGTAATACAAAATATGACTAATAAAGAAGAGGTATAAATATTAACCAAGTTCTTTCAATTTTATTTATTCATACACCTTATCTATAAAAAATTGTCTATAAAAATTTATGATTCTAGTAAAATAAATATATTTATATATTATTATTATGATGTAACAACTGTTTTCATGCCCTTATTCATCAAATTGGTAATAAAAGTATCACTCATGCATGTGTGTGGACTACTGCCACCACGTAGCGATGCGATACATTTTACATCACCATTTTCAAGGGTGGTTATAATGCTAAATTTAATGTTTATATATGAAATTTATAAAATAATTATGTTTCTGTATTTATAATACCTTATCTTCCTTCTTACCAATCAATCCATTAGTAAATTATAATATTTCTTTTGCGTATGTGTGGACTACTACCTCCATAAAGCGTTATAATTTGTTTATATTTTTTACTTTAATTGGATGATAATAAGGATTTAATTAATGAAATATGATATTTATGATAGAATAATTATTCTATAAATTTGATTTATCATTTACCAATCTTTTATTACATCCACTGAAAAATGGAATAATCACTCATGTCTTTGTATGGATTATCGTCTCCATGAAGTGATGTGATTAATTTTTCATCACCAATTAATAAGAATGGTACTAAATATTTATATAATTAATATATGTTATATTCATATCATAATTAACATTCTATATATGTATTAACCATGATCAAAGGTAAGGACAATAACTATCTAACTAAAACATATATTAAAAACAAAGCAGTTAACACCCAAAATAATGATTAAATTAAATAATTGTTAATAAATGGGTGTTCAAATGATAAAAGTGGATCATTTATTATATTATATATATTAATATTATTCTAGTATAGAATTATAATCTATATAAATTTATTATATAGGATTTTAGAACACTTATGAATCAAGTCGTATATAAGGTAAGGGTTTTATCTCAATTTCTCATCATTGAGACATGTTTTAATGTTATACACCAATTTAATATTTATATGGTGTATATACTACCCAAAAATTTATTATTTCAAACTCAATTATTTAATTCAAGGTATTTATGAAACCATATTATTATTAAGCTTCCAATGAATTCTAATTCGAAAAGTACTAAATTCGAAAGGTTTCTCTATCTTAATTTTGTTTCATTATGACATGTTTGATGTTAGAACCCTATATTATTTTGTGGTGTGGATATTATACCCCATTGATATGTTTTAAAATTAAATTACTTATTTTTATATTATCTTAAGTTTCATTTTAATTTATTTCTTCTATAATGATCATGATTCAAAATTTATCACAATGGTATGGTTTATTTATTATAATCTCATTATTATCATGGTTCTTTATTCTTAAATTATATAATTATGAAATTGAATGATATATCACTCAAAAATATTATTTATTTTCTTATCCTATAGTTATTTTCATAAAATTTCATTTTTCTCTTTAATTTTCTTCTCTTTAAGTAATCAAGATACTAAAATAATGTTTTTAAAGACACCTGAACATGTTATTCCCTTCAATTGAGAATCTTTCCTTTTGTGTATATATTTTCATTAAAATGTTTTCAAGAATATTTCTAATATTCCGAAATGATAATTTAAATAAATTTTTTACTATATTTTACTTTCCATTCAATGTTTAAAATGACACTTCTTATCATTTTCCAAACATTTTACTTTTGATATTTTGCCAAAAATGTGAAATGGGTTTTTGTTTTAACAAATGCTGCGTGAGAACATATCTCTAAAATCATGAATATTATTTTCTTTTAATATTAATTTATAATTATCCTTTTTATTTTCAAAGAAATTTTTTTCCTTAATATTTTATAAATTTTTAGATTTTAAATATGTAACTTCAAAATTAAAAAGGAATTTTCCTCAAGAAATATCCTAATGATATTTTAATGTTATTATCATATATAACAACATCATTTGATGTTTTTAATGATTTACTATGGATATGATCCAATTTTACCATATTTATTCTTTCTATGGATGGTTTATGATTAGGATGTTTACATTTTTATGAAAATTGTATCCTTTTTGTGAGTTATGATATGATTATATAAAGATTTTTTTATGATTTTTTGGCACACATATGTATGGTTTTAGTTATGTGATGTGTAAAACCACAGCCCAAATTTTCAGGTCCGAGCTAGAGGGTCACATGACCTCATGCATGTCTCCCTTTATGGAATAGGTTATCTTCTAGAAGTGAGGATCTATGTTAATCAATTGGGAGAATATACCCTCAATACTATGTCATTGAGATGATGATAATAATAAATAAGATAATAAATAGTAAAAGTAAATGTGTGGAATCTGAAATAGGAATACAAGTCATATAAGAGATAATGAGAACCTAAACTGGTAGGAAGATCCAAGAAAAAAGAGACAATAAATAACAAATAAATAAATAGTGGGTCCTCTGGAGTCTATCCAAATCTACTAATAGCTCCACACTCCTCTACTCATCCATCCACCAGAGGTTCCTTTCCCTTTTTTGGATCTCTATTCATGAAATACCTAAGTGAATCAAAATGGTTAGGTCGGTTGTGAGTACAAGACTCGATATGACACCACCAATGCATCCTCAATATAATTGAACATAATATATAATAGCGTAAATAATGACATAAGTAAATTCTTAAATAACCATACAACTATACATGTGTCAATCCATCATGTATGACTATTATCCAATGAACCCCATCCCCACTTGCTTCATCTCAATGCCTATAATTATGTTAGATAAGTCAATAAAATACCACCATTAAGGTAACATGGCTCACCCCACCCAAGCAGTTGTTTTCATCATGAATGTTGTATGTTACACCATGCCAATCCTTTCTCAAAGGTCCCTTTAATCACTGATATCCTTAGTCTATTGGAAATCAATACCAGTATCATCCATTCATCTATTTATGCACATAACTCTATAGGTATAGCCTCACCCATTTTTAAGGATGTTTGTGTTGTGTTAGGATGGGTAACTAGACACTTATTCACATCCATCTTTATGTATATCCATTCCCACCTTTATAGACATTTAGACCACATCACACCAACCACAAGGCTCCACAAGATCTTATTAATACCTAAAACATAGTTCCATAGGCTATGTAATGCAACAAGAAATGATTGTCATAGAAAGGAACTATAAGGCACACCATGATCAAATTTCATGGGCCACACAAAAATCATTTGGTCATAATTCAATAGGCCTAAAATCCACACACTCTCCCATATGGAACTCATATTAATCGTGTTTTAGTCTACTATAAACATCATATCATGGAAAAATCATATATACATGACCAAAAAATAATAAGGAACTTACAACATCATGGTTTTCAATGTCATCCATCGAATATTTCATCCCCCAAACCATGATTACACACCAATCTAAACATTATCACCCACCAAGGACTCCTAATACTAATTTAAATCCAATATGTTGTGGGTTCTGTAGTAAGGTAAGGAAGAATGAATTAATGGGGGTAGAACCAAAATCATCCAGAGTTGATCTTCGTCAAAGGAGATCAGTAAGCTCGGTATAATAAGGGATGAGGGAAGGGATTCTAGAAAATCGAGAGTCTCTATGGGGAATGGGAGGGGCTACAGCATAGAGAAATTCTAGGAAACACACAACTGTATAGGTTTAATCTCCACAACAAAGTGGTGCACTGAAATAAACCACCACGGCATAGAGGAACACCGCCACAATTTATAGGTGCAATATAAAGAGGTCATTATGATTTAAGGAGGAATATTATGTCCTAATACCATGTTATAGTATAAACTGTTATGTAATAGTATGATAATTTTGGCATATTAATGTTCTGGAACTTGAACCACTACAATGTAGGGTTATAACTGTAGCGTTGGGTTGTATTTTTAGCCCTTTACACCACCAAATCCTTTCAAGTGAGGATGAATATCGTAGAATTTAGAGGGGAAAATACAGAATGAAATACCTCTGTTTATGCCTCATCAATTCCACTTGTAATTATGAAATAAATATTAGATTCAAATTGGAAATAAAACCCTGATTTTAATTAGAAACTACCTATTAATGTCTTGAATCTATTAAAACTGAAATGAAAACCCCATTTAAAAATCCAAAATATTCCCCAATTTAAGGTAGTAAATGAATTAACACCCAAAGAACAATATTTTTATGCACTATATGTTGAGGGAGTCACTATGGTGTAGTGAGAGATGCTATGGAATATCCTTCATTAGTGGTGTTTTCATAGACAAGACTATGGAACAAGTTCCACTGGCGTCACTGCTACAGCATAGAACTTCCTCCTGCAAAAAGTGCTCAGATCCCAAGTAGGACTATGGTACATCCAGATCACAATACTACAGCCTACCACCCTATAGCATGGTCTATGCACTTTGGGACATCTATCATTGATTAATATAGATAGTGGTATAAATAGATAAAAAAATATCCCTCAAGATTCCAAGGTACTATAAGACATCACCCAAACATGGCTTGAATCAAAAAAAGATGATAAAGGGAAAAAACACTTTTTCTTAAGAAAAATAATTTCAGGGATTTATAATTATACCAAATTAAAGTCTTCTCATCCTTGATAATCATACCTATGGTTTCTATTTTTACAAATCAGTCCACTAAGCTTTAACATCCACCTATCACTCATAAGTCTCCTCTTGGATCTATCAATACTGTCACTAAATTCATATAATTGGTAAAGTCTTCTCTTAAAATACATTCCCAATTAATTTTATAATCTGAAATGGACACACTTAATAAAATATATCGAGTTTTATCTTAAATTATTTGTAGGCTATAACATATACAAGATCAATCATGTACCTCTAAAGCTAAGAAATGTGAAACACATTATGCATGTGTCAACAATACAGAGGAAGGTATAGATGGTGCGCCAATATCCCAACCTTCTCAATAATCTCAATGGGTCCTAAAAAACAAGGTTTTGTCTTGACTTTATTCCTCAGATGTCAGTGACCTAACTGAGTAGTAACTCTCAAAGCCTGGTAACTATTTTTCTATGAAATATAAATAAATTTTATAGTATTTTACTCTAATCCAAAAAAAAATATAATGAAATATTGAATTATAATCTCTGATATGTGTATATTCCACTCAAATTATCCATTTATCTAATGATTGTATGATATACTCAATCTTAGCTGAGTCCATGTGGTCATCTATAAGCCCTTATGAAACCATGATTTAAAATGTGTGTCTCTATCCAAAATAATTCTTAAGGGTACTCAATGTAATATTATAATATCATGAACATAAATCATTCGCATCTCATCTACTGAGTGAGTATTCATGATTGATAATAAGTGAGTAATCTTCATTAGCTGATCAGCAATCACTGAGGCTGTGTCACGACTCCTCGAGTTCCTGGGTAACCCCATTACAAAGTCCGTTATGATATCCTCCTACTTTCACATGGGAACTAGAAGTGTCTAAAGAAAATCACCATGATTCTAATTCTTGAACTTCTCCCTATGACAGGTAATGTATCAAGAGGTGAACCTATAAATGTCCCTCTTCATCTCTAGGCCCCAGAACTGTTGTATAAAGTCATCATACATATTCATTGATCTAGGATGTTCCATCCATCTAGATGTATGGTAATACCTAATAATATTCTCTCTGATGGAAGTAGATACTACTACTCTCCCATTTATAATTATTACATCATCATTTCTCAATTAACACCCAAGTATCGAATCACCTCCGGCTAGTTTTCCCATATCACATTGCATGTGACTCTTGGCCAGTCTATAACCAATCCAAAGTGAGTATTTGATCACTAAAGGGTATAAACCATCGAAACCTAGTCCTCCAAAGCATCTAACCTCTATTTAACTAATAGTCTCATTAATCACCACATCTCCTTAGAAAATTTCTCACCAGGATCCCTCTCATCCTATGTCCTATAGATAAGATCATCCACAAAGATGTTATATTTCCTTGGGGAATAATCCATATTAATTTCAAAATATTTTTTTGATACTCAGCCCATCATCTATGCCACAGATTAATGTTCTTCTATGTAAAGGTATTGTGGGGTATCTTATAGTTCATGTAAACAAAAAATATATCACTAAATAGATAATTTCACTAGAGAATAATATTGTGGACCATGTCTACCAACTATAAATCATGATTAGGGTAGTTTCACTCATAAGGTCATATATGAAGAAACCCACTAGCTATTACTTTCTATCACAGCTTTAGTACCACTCATATTCCAATTTCTGATGCATAATAGTAAAATGCATAACCAATCCTAGGATCATGGTGTCTAAGCACTATAGAAATCATAAACCTTATCTTATAATAAATAAAATATTATTCTCACTTGTACTACCACTAGAAATTTACTCCCTTTTTTCAATGAATTCAGGGGTGATGGAAATTGTGAGAAGTCTTGGATAAAGCATCAATAATATCCTTCTATGCCCAAAAAGATATTTTTATCAATCAAATTTTTGTTATGTTTCCATAATATCACCCCATCTACTTAATTTGGGTCCATAGATATTTTTTTCTTAGACACCATCTACCCCAAGAATCTCACCTCCCATATACAAAAGTCACACTTTGATGGTTTATCATAAAGCTGATGTGCTCAAGGCATGCTCTAGACTACGTCAAGGCGTCTCACATGTTGCACTAGTATTGGTGAATAAATTAGGATTTCATAAATAAATACCATGATGAATGCATCTATATATAGGTGAAATATCTTTTTCATGTGGTCCATGAACACTACCAACACATTCATCACCCTGAATGGAATCTTCATGTACTCATACAACCCATACATGCTCCAAAATTTTGTCTTTTTAATATCCTCCTCTCAAACTTGTAGCAGGTTATAGATTAATCGAAGATCAATATTATAGAACCACTAGGCTTCCTATAAATGATAAAAAATATGACCAATATTAGGAAAGGGATATCGATTCTTCACTATAACCTAGTTTATATTTCAATAATCAATTCATAGTCAAATACTACCATTTTAATTATTAGTGAACAACAAAGTTTTACCCCATGGTGAAGTACTTAGCCTTATAAATCCCTTAGGATCTAAGTATTTGAGTTGTAACTTGATCTCTTTCATCTTGACTAGCACCATATGATAAGGTTGTATCTAAATAGCTTGTGTACCTTCCATGAGCTCAATATCAAAGCCAAATCCTATCTCAATGGGAGTTATTCTTATGATTTTATTTGGGAATATGTCCGAATAGAGATCCTTGACTTGAGGAAAAGATAAGGGAGCTATTTCTACTCTTTCCTAGAGACCCAATCCCACCATTTATGTTGTAAACATCCCGATATGACACATGTTTGGTCAAACTCATCCTACATCCAATAAATACTCTATGGTAAACAATAATTTAACTCCCTTTGTAAGAGGGAATGACACATGCTTCTGATGGTAGTCAATTTTGGCTCATGAACTAGTCATAAATTCCATGTTGGGAATCACATCAAACATCATCATCTTCAAAATCATGAACTCCCATAGATTTTCATGTCCATTTATGACTATAATAACTTCTAGGAATCAATAGATATGGTAACTTTTATACCCAATAGGGTATCAAGAGATACTATCTCTGAGGATCTCTTGATCGATGGATCAAGTACAATAACTAATTGTGTAGAAATGAAAGAATGGGAAGTACCATTATTAAGAAAATAAGTAGATAAGGTGTAAATGATCAAAATTTTACCTATAATGGTAGATAGACACTCTAAATCATCTTCTAGAACCTATTTTACCATATAATCTCATTATACCTCACCTATATGACCCATCCCCTAAGTCATCATCATCAAGGAAGTCTACAACCTCTATTGAGGTGCCTCACCCCCATCTTTCCCTAATATTTTCATACCCCTCTAAGATAACAATAGTGAAATACATTGAAGATGACCTACCTTTCCACAATGGTGGCACTTGAAAAATGCATTATTATAAGTACTAAAATATTGACCCCCTTAACCTATAATTATTGCATTCATTAGAATCATCTCCCATAGAGTAAATTGAAGATATACTACTTTCACTTGATTGTCAACTACCCTACTTCTCTCGGTCCACCTTTATCTTCTTACTACTATAAGATAGTATTGAGGTGGTTATAGAAATCCCAGTCACTAGACTACCATGGTATGGGAGTAATCATGATGCCATGTCCTCCTCCAGTCCCTTCTTAATGGTCAGTGCCTTGCAAAGTACCAGTGATGTGACAACCAAGTAGTGATTTTTGATATTTTTTTAATCAATGTTAATCTTATTTCATAACATTATTTCTAAATTATTATATTTTCATCTTTTGAAAGGGTTATAAGGTTACCCATTCTGGAAAAGTTTAAGTTAAACTTCAGAGGAAGTATTTATGTATTGAGATTGTATTGAAAGCCTTGGTTAAAAGGATATTTAGTGATTAAACTTATTTCAAGGATTTCCATCATATTTATTTTAGATATTATATTAGTTGAGTTTTAGAAAAAGGAATCATGTATTTTGGGTGACAAAAAATCAATTCTTGCAAGTCCACATGTATTAAACCCATGATTTAAGTACAATAAGGGTTTCAGGCCTACCACTGGCCTACGTGATGTCCTAGTTAATGTATAATAATTTTTTATGAATAAATATTTATGATGAAAAGTAGTGTTACTTTTTATGTTTAGTGATTAATGTATTAACCATATTGATTTTTAAGGATAGGTAGAGACAAATAGTTGTACTTTTCATTCTTTTGCGGGCCTTGAGATCTATTAAAAGTGTATTTTAGTGCTTCGAGCATCAAAGTTAATTTCTAGACATCCATTTATTGAAGTAATGGATGCATTATAAATAGACAAAGTCAAAAACAAATAATGAAATTTGGTTTATCAAAATATATCAAGTAATTATATTTACTTGGTTAATAAAATAATTACTCAAACATAGTAAAATGATCAAAAAAATGTGTTGTCCTAATACCTTATTTTTTGTTGAACTAATGGCCTTTTAAATCATCACTAATTTATAAATTTGAGGCCCTAAAAATTTCTTTGATCATTCACTTTTTTGTAATTGATGATCTCAATATTTACCTATAAATATTTACCCTTTTTCTCCATGTCCAATATTCACTCCCAACCTATGTTATCCTATGTGTAAACCTAGTTATATGTTACTTTGGGTAACCATTATGGTTCCAAATTTTATCTTTTAAGGTTAGTTTTAGTATTATTTGTTATGATGTGGTTTTATATAAATGAAACATTCAAGTATTAAACCTTTTATAACCCAAAATAATTTTGAGGGTGAAATTCATTTTAAAGGGGGAATAATGTAACACCACGAGATTTTGTGAATTATTTTTTTCAATTTATTTTAATCTTTTTGATATTTTGTATTTAACAAAACACTCAAAATAGTTTATTTTTTATTAAATCACTATAGTTGGCTTGAGTTATATGAAAAACCAAGTTAATCATGCACTAAAAACAACAGAAATTTTATCTTTCACTGCATGGAACACCAAGGATAGCTTTTTTTACAAGCAACAATGACATTCATTGATGGCTTGTGTAACACACAAGACCGAATAACAATGATGATATATTATTAAAATATTATTTAATATAACCTAGCCATTAAATTAGTAGTTAAAAGTGGCTAACTAACTTATTAAAGTATATTTTTTAAAAAAATATAAAATTAATCCATTTTTTAAAAAATAATTATAAATGAAAACTGATTGATTATAAAAGAAAATATTATGATTTTTATGCCCCCAAAGTTGATTTACATTAATAAATTAAATTAATTACAATTATTGAGTTATATTAATGTTATATATATATATATATATATATTATATATTCAATTAAATATTTTTTATATTCATCCAATATGTTGGATAGGTTTAACATAAAAACAACAACAATTTTATACATAAAATTCTATATTTTTATTAAGGCATTTTTACCACCTTTTAATGGAGAACCTGTTTTAAATCAAATTTTGAAACTTTTATGGATTATATATGTGAAAATAAACTTAATATTTAAAATATAGACATAAAAATTAGGTTAGGGTGAAAAAAAATATTTTTCTATGAAGTTTAATTTTTTAATGAATAGTGAAAAATGCTGAAATTTAATTTAAAACTACTTTTTATTAAAATTTATTTATAATGTTATATCATATTTTAAATCAGTTTTAAAGTTTTATTAGATCATATTTTTATCAATTAATAAAATTTAGGTCATTATACTCAATTTTACTTTGGAATTGACTATAAAAGAATAGAAAACTTTTGGATGTTTTTACTTGAAAAACTCGCTTTGTCATCCAGTCTACGAGATTTAATTTAATTTAATTTATAAAACTTATGTTTTAGTCATTTGTAAAATTTGATTCTATATTTTTAATAATAATAATTTAAAATATTTAATAAGTTTAAATTATTTTTTTAACAAAAATATTAGTGAAATTAATTAAAATTAATAACATCAATTAAGGAAAAGTTAAACTTAACAAGGGACTAAATGACCTATACACTTATCCCATGCCCATTTTATGGCCATATTTAGTCCATAAACCTTTTATTATTTAGTTTTTTTATTATTTTTTTTAGGTAGAAACATGGATTCACCTAAATTGTTTTCAAAAATGCCATGTGGGTCTCCTCCCATCCTTATAAAAGGCCACCACCTCTCCCTTTTATTCACACCTCTAAAACCTCTTAAGTTAAGACAAGATATGACCGATAAACTTATCTAAATCCATAAATTCCTCCTCTAATCCTCCATTTTGGATGAAAACAATCCAAGTAATTCTTTTGGTGAAAACCAAAACGAGTTACCTAAAGAAGAGGTGACATCCCTCCTTAAGATCCTTTCTTTTGTTTTTTGTTCTTCACTCCCTAAAATCTTATTATTCCATGATTACATAACAAAAAATATATCTTAAATATAATAGGATGTTTTTATGCTAAGGTTTCAACCAATAATTACACACACCTCCATCTAATAGGCGATGAACATACTTTTTATGTGTATGGTGAACTACCTCCTCACGAAATGATGATTGATTATTTCTCCTTTACCAGCTCTCATGGAGGATATTATAATGATAACTCTATTTATATATGATATATTTGATATTAATAATTTCTTTATGCTTCTATAATTTTTATTTATAACATAACTTTATGTTTTCTAACTTGTGTAAATACGATAATTTTGTCTGAGAAAGTGTGGACTACCGACCCCTCAAAGCGATGTGATTTGATCACACACTACATGGAATATATTAAGAATTTTTTTAGTGAAATTATATGATATATGTGACATAATAATTATAATTTAGTGTTATTATATAAATATATACATATATTCCATTTTCTTTATTTCTTTTAATATGATAATAAGGCGAAAACAGCATTCACGCATACGTACGGTCTACCATCTCCATAAACACTATATTCAATTTTCATAAATCTATATTCAATATATTATTATAAAAAATATATAATTAATATAAATTATATTTATATCATGTTTTACATTCTTGAAATCATGATATAAGTATAAGGACCAAACATACAATAAATTAAGACACATGTGAAAAACAAAGAGAATATTACCTGAAGTGAAACCATGACATAGAAATGTTAATAATTGGGTAATATAAAGTTAAAATAAATTAATATGGTATTAGATATATTAATATGGTTCTTTTATAGATATAAAAACACATATTTTTATTATACAGTATTTTTGAATGAGTACAATGAGAGTCAAGATTCAAGGTAAGGGGATTCATTTCACTTTTTATTTCTATGAGATACATGCCTTAATCACCACTCATTTCATTTGTATAGTGTTTATACTAAACATGGATGTATTATATGACACTTATTCTTAAATTTATTGGTATTTATATATCTATTCTATGATCATTTTTTCATTGTGTTTATTTTTCAAAATTACCAAATCGATAAGATAGTTTTTTCAATTTTCCTTCTCGGAGAAACATGTTTTTTTATTCACCTACATTCTACTTTTTAAGATGTATTTGACATGTTATATCATGAATATATTTACTTTAATTATATTTTAATCTTTATAAAATTTTATTTTCTTACATAATTATTATGATTCAAATTTACAAAGTGATAAGATGTTCATTGAAACAAACTCATCATTTATCAAGATTATTTATGATTATACTTCCATTGATGAAATAAAATGATACATGTCTAAAGAACTATCATGAATTTTTTTAACTTCTAGATATTCATGTTATATCCATTTAATGTTACCATTTTTCCACTCTTTGGTATTTAAAATAATTAAGAAAATGTTTTTATGAAAATGTGTCTATATCTTTCCTTTTGGTCGGAAATCTATGTTCTTTAAAAACTACGATTTCTAAAAATTATTTAATTTTTTTACTTTTATACTATGATGTTAAAGGAAATTTTTAACCATATTTTTTACTTCACATATCATTTTTAGAAGTAATATTTTTTTCATTTTCTGATCAAGACTCTTTTCTGAACTTTTATGGTAAAAAGGAATGTTTGGCATATACAGATATACTCCCTTTGATGACTATTATTTCCTTGAAGATTACACTATAAGTTTACATGTTTATTTTTAATGAAAAAAAATATTAATATTTAGTACATTCATTCTCTTTAATATTTTTTTCACTGAAAAAGGTTTTCAAAAATGATTTATACTTATCAATGATTTTGTTAAAATTTATCAAAGCTATTTTTTAAGAAACTTTTTTTCAAAAATGTTTTATGTTTAAAAAAATATTTTAAACGTTTTTAATAATTATTTATAAGTTTTAAATTTATTTTCAAAGAAATAGTTTTCAAAAAAAAATCAATCCTATTTTATAAGTTTTTATGGAAATGGTTTTCAAAACATCTTCAAGATCTCTTTATATGTTTTCAAATAAATAGTTTTTCAAAATGTTTTCAAATCTTTATTTATAAGTTTTCAAGTTTATTTTCAAGAAAATGGTTTTCAAAAGGTTTTATTTTTTAAATATCCTTTTTCAAATAATAAAGGTTATCTTCCTCAAAAAAAAATTTTAAAAGATATTTCAAAATTATTTTCCATCTAAGATGAAATCTTTTGATGTTATTAATGACCTTTTAGAAAATGATACAATGTTTTACTTCATATTCTTTCTCTGGATGGTTTATGTTTTGATGGTGTGATTTTTATGAAACATGTCCCTCTTCCATAGGTTTTATGCTTGTGAAACCCACTTATTTTCATGGGTTAGTCTTTGATGAAATTATTATGAAACATGTCTTATTCCATATGTTAATATATAATTACATGTTTATTACACCCATTAATTTCATGTGATTATGATAGAATGTTTATAAACCCCATCCTTTTTATAGATCATGATATGATTAAAGATTTATTATCATGTGGAAAATTTATAAATGATTTTATTATGATATGGGTGGGACCTATATCTCCCTCCAATTCATTGGGTAAAGATTTATATCTCAGGAGATAATGATGAGAATAAATTCGACGGGCTTGATTCACTATGGGAAGATGGGGAAACCTAATACCTTACAAGAAAAGTACTATTAATAGGTATGGTGGTGTGTCCCTCTTAGTAGGTGTAGTCACCATAATGGTGGAAGATGGGGAAACCTGATCCATTATAAGGAAAGGACTAGAACTGGGGATGGTGGCATGTTTCTCCTAGTAATTACAGTTTCTTTGAAGTGTCTTGATAGTTTCTACCAATGAATATTGACTTATAGGGAATGATATCTCATGTCTATGTATTCCAAAGTCCATGTCTTATTCCTATGATATGCTTTCATTTCTTATGTTCTTTATTTATTTATGATTCATGTCTTATGAACTACCAATATTTATGCCATTATTAATGTTTATGATCTTTGATATGAAGGTTATGGTCTTCTAATGTGATGATCACATTCTCATACCCCTATTCTCATGTTTATGCTTACATATATCCCTTTTTTACCCTTAATGAGAATATGAGATCACCCCTTTTTATGTTTCCTTCACTAGGTTGTGAAGATATGTATGAAGTATTATGTGACTAAGAAGGGTTCTAGTCATGAATAACCTAGTAGGAGATAACATAGCTCTCTTATGTACCAGTGTTAATGTTTCCATGTTTCCAAAGGAACACGATTAATATGGACTTTGGGTGTCTGTTTGTTTAATGTTTTAAGTATTATGAAAAAGTAATGTAATGTCTATGCATGTTAAGGCTATGAATTTATAGGGTTACCATGGGAGAATTAATTTATATATCTAGAGTGAGAGTACGAATCAAGAATTATTTTTTATATGAGGTATAATTTATGTTATTTTTATATGTTTGGTTTATATTTTATTACCTATGTGAACGATGATTCCATGGTGTGAGTGTGTCTTGGTTGAGGAAATTTATTTCTTTGAGTGATGGATTTTAATTCTGGAGTTAGGAATAAGATAAAAGAAACTATGTGGGGAGTCCATACCTTGAGGTGGACTAGAGAACCATATTGGGTTCCTTGAAATTATGTTGACTATAGAGAGGATCAAAAAAAGAGGCAAACTTGGTTATAGATTGGTGTTAATTTTTTGATGGGATTTGGTTCAATAAATGATAGACTGGCCTAATAAATGATTTATATTATGATGGTTTATGTTATATAGTAATGTTCGGGTGGTAACTTACCCCCCCCCCCCAATGATGTTTGATGATGTTATATGATGGTATACTAGGTCAGAACTATTCCACCAGATGATGATATGATATGAGATAGTTACAATGTGGGTGTTATTCCCCATGATGATATATGATGATATGATATATGGGATTAGATAGTTTTTAGGTTTTCATTATTCTCCTTGATGATATATGATGATAGACTATGTGGGTTTTATTCACCTAAATGATGATATGATATGAGATGGTTCTATGGTGGTCATTATTCCCCTCAATGATATATGATGGTATACAAGGTGGGTGTTATTACCCCTGATGATATATGAGGTGAGATGGTTATAGGGTGGGAACTATTCCCCCATGATGATATTTGATGGTATACGAGGCCAGTTTATACCCCCTGATGATATATTATGATGTGATATATGATAGTATATGGGGTGGGTGTTATTACACATGATAATTTGAAATATAATAGTATTTTGGGAAGGAACTTATCTGAACCTCAGTATGGTTATGTGGCATGTTCAAAGACATCTCATCACTAGATGAAGTTAGTATAGTCAATATTGAGGGACTTATATAGTACTAGTGTATGTGATAGGAATTATGATTATAGTAGTTTATGTTATATTAATATCAATAATATCACATTGTACATGAATTGTATTTAATGGTTATCTTAGGGACACCATTGGTTATTTCTTAATGATTTATACTTACACATTTCTTGGGAAAACCTGGCATGTTAGTACCTTATAAAACCTCATGATTATAGGTATAGGTTTGTATGGTTTATTTGGGTGGATTGGATGGAGTCCTGAGTTGGGACAAGGTAGGGAATCCTGACCAGTCTAACAAACCAAACTTTCATTAATAAAAATTCCTCTTGATATGATTAAATTTATTATTATGTAAAATGG
This sequence comes from Viscum album, assembly GCA_963277665.1. NCBI lineage: Eukaryota > Viridiplantae > Streptophyta > Magnoliopsida > Santalales > Viscaceae > Viscum > Viscum album. The sequence goes on along the minus strand of OY728126.1, from coordinate 1,309,115,855 downwards.
TTTTATAACATATTAACTTCCTTGGTTTTATGTTTTTTGTATTTTAAAATACCATTAAGAATTGTGACCATTTCTAATATTTCTGTTGAATAGTGATCTCATGAATAATATAAATATAGGGCTTTAACAAATCCAATTTACTCAGAAAAAGGAATAGATGGCCTCATCTAGTAGAATTTATTCATTTAAATCCCATTTTTCGGATCACAGAGATTAGGTGGGTTCACTGGGCTTTTCTCTTGACCAAGACCAAGCCGAGCTTCAACGCGTTAAGATTAAATGGAACCACCTCTGGGAGAAGTGGAAGTTAATAGAGATTACCACCTGAGCGATGTTATCTGAGCCACCCCAAGAGTCTATCACCATCGCACACCTTACCCTTATTCCATATGTGGGTGTTATAAGGGGTTATGTAACAATAACCTATCACTATGATTATGTTCATTATTTTTTTATAGATAATATAAATTTATTTTATTATTGTTACTTTGTAAATAGTTTTTAAAGCACAAATAGTATTTTTAGTTAATATTCAATTAAGAAATCTATTTTGATGAATTAATGGATTTTTGAATTAAATAATATTTTAACAAAATATTATTAATAAATTACTTTTTATTAAATATAAGTGATCATATAATTTTTATGAATACAATTTTCATTTTTATTAAGGTTTGAAAGCCGTTTTTTGTCAAAACCCGTGAATTTTTAATAAATGCCAGTTTTTATTTTAAAATTAAAAATTTACATATTTAGAAAATTATTTATATAAAATTAATATTATTTTTGTAATCATGATGTCAAAATTATCCAATGGTTAATTTTTCATAATTTTCTGAGACAATCGAATTTTTGGGTAAAAAAGAAATACCGTTTAATTATATAATGTGTTTTATGACATCATAATGACCCAATAGTGATGTAATAAAATAATATAAATGGTTTTTTAAGACAATATATGTTTTAACATTAAAATAATGTAATTTTAGGTTTTTTTGATTCATTTTACAAAGCTTTAGTGGACCCTCCAAGACTTATAAAACATTATAACTTTTTAAAATCATTTCCTTGAGAGTGTGACCAACTCCACATAATCAATCCTAATATTTTAATAACTTAGGCAATTATCATTATATAATAATTTTTTCCACTCCCCTTTGGAAAAAAACATGTTCAAAAACCATGGGATGGTTTGTGGTTTTGATTAGTTTAATGTGTAGGGTCCAAAACCAAAATAATAAAGAATTTCCTTCCTTTTTCTATATAACCCCACCCAAAATCCCACTTCCTCTTCCTCTTCACTCAAAGACTTTGGATCTAGACCAACCTATTCCCTCCTCTCTCAATAATCCTCCCATATTTCCCCAAGTTCCCAATAATCCTCTTCCTAAGCCTTTGGGATCACACTTCCAAGTAAAGGATTTATTCCTTTCTCATTTTTGTCTAAATTTCATTATGTTGTTATACCCTTTTGATTTCAATTTTAAATGTTGGGGTATGATTTTTCACCTCCCCCATACTACCTTCCTTATTTTTGAATGATTATATACCTCTTTATCTCTCATTAATTCCTCTCGTGTACACCTGTTACCATGCCAAAATTTCGTAAAGAATTTATCTCTTCTCATTTACATTCAAGAAATTATTTTATATTATAAATATAAATTCCATTACATATGTTGGGACATGTATCTATATGACCCCATTACTGTCCATTTCATTTACATATTATGAGACACCCCTTTCTCTCTCATCAAACATTTTTATGAATTCTCATGTCACGTCGTTATGCTACCGAAATTGCACCGCGATTTTCCAAGCCAAAGTCATTGTGTAGTGAATTCCATGCCCATTTCACTATAAAGGGTATTCACCTTCATGAAAATTTACATATTTATTATAGAGTTTCATGTATTAATTCTACATTCCTTTATCATGGAATAAATGATTATGTTTAATGAATCTTTGTTATATGATCCATGTGGCACACTTATGCATGAAATGAAATGATTAAGAAGGGTGTGCCCTGATAGCGCTCCAATGCATTGGGTAAATATTGGTATCATGATACGTCAATTGCAATGAGGGTTTACTCATACTCCATGTTCAGTGATCCTTGGATCATGTTAATACAATGTTAAGTGTTGTCTCCACATTTCCATGTTATGGTAATCAAGCTTTATCATGACTTTATGTTCATGTTTTTCTTATAATCCATTAATATGCATATTTCCTAAAATGTAATGTATTTTTTAGGTTATGCCTTTTTTACTCTCATACTGGGCTTTATAGCTCACCCTTTTCTTATGCATTTCCTAATGTTATCCCATGCAGTGCTATGTACGAAGGAATGTGTGCAGTCATGTAAAATAAGTTTTCAATAAAGATGTGTATTTCATGTTTTAAGTTGTTATGTAATGTTCCTAATCCCCAAAGACACTATACCTATCGATATTATATCTTGTATCAAGTTAATATTTTATGTAATAAATTATGTTTAAGTGTGAAATAAAGAGCAAGGTTGTTATAGTTGGTATCAGAGGATAGGTTTAGTTATTTTTGGGACAAGGATTAGAAAAACCTAGTGACATCCATAGGGATAAGACTAATTATAATAAAAACATCCCTAAATTTTGGTGAGTAATGAGTAAGTTGTTTATCAAGAAAATACATCCATGTCTATATACGATCAGGTAGAGGCAGCTCTGGCATAGATGTAGCTAGGGGTAAAACCCGAAAACACCACTTTAAGCTAGACTCAAATGGGGACTATTTAATGAAAACGCGCCTTGCTGCACTATTTGTTACGACACTCCCAAGGGATATACTTTGGTAAATTCATGAGATTAGTATGAACCATTTTTAAAGGAATAAAAAAATACCCTAAGAATATATGGTGGGAAGTATATCATGGATAACATACATTGAAACCTATAAATTCATAAGTTAAGGAAACAAAAGTAATTTATAAGTTATACCTTTTTGTATTTGGATTACCCTTTATGTGTTACTCATAAATTTTCTTTTATTACAGTCTATGGCCAGTAATAGGAGGACTCAAGCTAAAAACTGATGTGAAGATCAATGTGATGACTATTCCAATGAGATGATCAATCTGATGGGAGCAGGAATCACGAACTTTGTCATGATACTCTCTCAGTTAACTCAAGTTTTAAATAGAAACACGGGTCAAGAGGAACTTTCAACCACCCCCCCACCCAAAAAAAAAGAAAGAACAAGTCACAGTCAAGAGCTTCATGAGACAAAGGCCTCCTACTTTTAATGGATCATTTGATCCTTTAATTTCAGAACAAGGGATCAACTTCATTGAAAAGATCTTCTCCATCCTTCAATGTTCTGAATAAGAGAAGGTTATTCTGGATGCTTATTGTATTGAGGGTGAAGTTGATCAATGGTGTACATTGATACAAAATACAAAGAATAAGGAAGATATCAAGGCATTGGAATGGAATTATTTATGAAAAATGTTTTTCGATAAATATTTTCCATGCCTCATATGACTTAAGATTGAAAGGGACTTCCTTTACCTTAAGTAAAAAAGACGACGAATCCATTAGAGCATACAAGGAAAACTTCACAAGGCTTGCACAATACGCCTCCCACTTTATTGTTACCCCCAAATGCAAGGTTGACTGCTTCTTTGGTGGGATAAAACCTAGTATATGGAAATCCCTAGTGATCCATGACTTCAAGAGCTATAAGAAAATTGTCTGATATGCCCTCAAGGTCTAAATTGATATTGGAGAATATTAGGGGTATACTGGGGATAAGAAGTGTAAGGTGGAATTTAATTCTGGTGGTTTGATTGATAAATCCAATAGTGCTAACAAAATCCATCACCCCACTTTCCAAAGGTGCAGAAAGAAGTACCCTGAAAATTTCTTGAAGGGGATGAATAAATGATTTAGGTGGGGAAGATAAGGTCACCTAGCCATTAAATGCCGAAAAGAAAAACCTGCGAAAGTGACAAAGGAGAGAAATGCTCCATTCGACCCTCAACACATTTTTCATTGCTTCAACTTAAAAGAACCAGGGCACTTTTCAAACCAGTTACCTAAGCCAAGGGTTTTTGGAGGCAACCAATAACCTCCAAGGTAGCAAGGGCGAGATTTTGCAATCACTACCGCTGAAGTGAACCCCGACAATGAAGTGGTGACACGTACAATAGTTATTCATTCAAGAATAGAAAATTAACTTTTTTATTATGGTTATACTTATTATTTTATATCCTAAAAGTTTAGTAGAACAATCCTAACACCACCACAAATCATGGAAGTAAAGATGTTGGTGAGTATGGAAAATGGGGAAATCATTACAACCCATGAATATAACTCCTCTCATATCACAATTTGTGGTATAAACTTCCCAGAAAACCTCATCATACTCCCTTTGGTGGAATTTGATGCAATTATTGGCATGGATTATCTTTCTTTATATTGAGAAAACAAAAATTTCCATGAGAGGAAAATCACTCTCTATATGGAGAATCGACCCCTGATTCTATACAAGTGCAAGGAGGAGGATGAATCTTCTTTAGAACCATCATCTCAAGTGTGGAGATTACTGCCCTGTGAGAAATCATATTTGGCTTAGATGATTGATTCCAAGGAATCAACCATCCTTGAATACATTCCTATTGTTAGAGAATTTGATGAGGTGTTTCCCAAGGAATTGCTTGGTCTTCGTCCTAGAAGAGATGTTGAATTCTCAATTGATCTTATACCTTGTGCATTGAAAATATCCAAGAATTTGTATAGAATGGATGTTTTGGAGCTAAAGAAACAACAACAAGAGAATCTGGATAAAGGGTTTATATGCCCAAGTGCTTCACCATGGGGTGCACCAGTCCTCTTCGTCAAGAAGAAGGATTGTTCAATGCACCTTTGAATTGATTATCGTGAGATCAACAAAATCACGATAAAGAACAAGTATCCTTTTCCCTGAATTGATGACTTTTTCAACCAGCTATGTGGATCAAAATACTTCTCCAATGTGGATTTGTGTTCAGGATATTACGAAGTAATCGTGAAGAAGGAGGATATCCCCAAGAATGCTTTTCGTACAAGTTACGGGCACTATGAATGCATAGTAATGCCTTTCAGACTCACTAATTCTCTAGTAATCTTCATTGAATTGATTAATAGAGTCTTTAGAGATTACCAATAAAAAAATTGGTAGTATTTATAGACGATATTATAATATACTCCGAAATCAAGGAGGAGCATGAGGAGTATCTAATCATTGTACTATAGACCTTGATAAATGAGAAGATCTATGAAAATTACAACAAGGGTGAATTTTGGTTAAAGTATGTCTCATTCTTGGGTCATATCATCACAACCAATGGGATATCTATGGATCCCTCAAAGACAACTACAATTTAGGGATGGTCAAGGCCAACATCGGTAACGTATATTCAAAGCTTCCAGGGGTTATCTGGATATTATCGACGATTTTTGAGAAATTTCTCATGATTTTAAAATCCTTTTACCAAGATAACTCAAAAGGGAGTCAAGTTTTCTTAGAGTGATGAATGTGAATATAGCTTCAAGGAGTTGAAAAGGAGGCTTATCATTATGCCCGTGCTTACACTACCCACAAGTGGAGAAATTTTTTTGGTATTTAGTGATGATTTAAAGAAGGGATTGGGCTATGTGTTGATAAAAATGCCAAATTCATTGCCTAAGATTCAAGGAAATTGAAATTTCATGAGAAAAATTATCCAACACGTGATCTGGAGTTGGATGTAGTAATATTCGCTTTAAAATTTTGGCGGTATTACCTTTTTGGGGAGAAGTGTGAAATATATATGGACCACAAAAGCCAAAATTATATATTCACACATAAATAGTTGAATATTCACCATTGAAGATGGTTAGAGCTGATCAAAGACTATGACTACTCAATCCACTACTACCCTGGGGAAGCAAACAAGGTGGTGGATGCTCTAAGTATAAAGTACCCATCAATTCTATCATTTATGGGAATTGAAAAGAATCCAATCTTCTTAGATTTTATGAAGATGGACATGGAAATCATAAATAAGGGAACATCATCAATACTTTCACAAATGATTGATCAACCATATCTTTTGGAAAGGTTAAAGGATGCTCAAAAGGATGATGTGGGAATGAAAAAGAAGGTGGAAACTATTATAAAAGGTAAATCCTTGGAGTTCAATGTTAATGAAGAATAAATTGTGAGATTTGGGGTAATACTATGTGTTACATAAAATCTAGAGTTAAAGAATGAACTTTTGGATGATGCACATAGTTCAAATTTCTCTATTCACCCAAGAAACACAAAGATATATCGAGATATTTGAGAGAATTATTGGTGGGATAACATTAATAAGAAGATCACTGAGAATATATCAAAGTGCCTAGTGTGTATGGAAGTGAAGGCTGAGAGGAAAAAGTCTAAGGGGATGATGTAATCATTACCCATACCAGTAGGGAACTTGGAAAACATCACCATGGACTTTGTCACTGGACTTCCGAAGACATCCAAAGGGAACAATGATATCTGGGTTATTGTGGATCATCTTAAAAAGACTACACACTTCTTTACAATTTAGTAGGATTTCTCATTTGATAAACTGGCACGGATATACATCAGAGTGGTAAGGCTGCATGGAGTACCACTGTCTATTGTATCTGATCGAGATCTAAGATTCACCTCTAAGTTTTGGAAGAGTCTTCAACATGCTCTGGATACTGATCTAAAATTTAGTACATCTTATCATCCTCAAACTGATGGCTAATCTAAGCGGACTATCCAGACACTAGAGGATATGTCGAGAGCATGCTCAATTTACTTCAAAGGAGGATGGGATCAATATATTCCTCTAGTTGAATTCTCTTACAACAACAGTTTCTACTCAAGAATAAAAATGGATCCTTATGAATCCCTATATGGGAAGAGGTTCATAACACTGGTATTTTTGGATGAATTTGGGGAGAGAAAACTTTTTAGGTCCAAAAATTATCGAATAAATAGTGGAGAAGGTGAAGACCATCAATCAGCACATTAAAGCTTCTTAGATTCGATAAAAGAAATATGCTGATAATCATCGATGAGACCAAGATTTTAATGTCAGAGACATGGTATTCCTCCTCATATCACAGTGGAAGATATTTATGATATTTGGGAAGAAAGTAAAGCTTATTCCAAGTTACATTGTCTCGTTTTACATCCTTAATCACATTGGAGAAATGGCCTACCAACTATCACTCCAACTGAACCTATCTCAAGTATATGATGTATTCTATGTATCACTATTGAGGAAGTACATACCTGAACCATCGCATGTACTCAATCCAGAGGTGGTACTATTGGAGAATGACCTCTCCTATGAAGATAAATAGATGAAGATCTTAGATCGTATATAAAAATTTCTATAAAATAAGACAATACCCCATGTCAAGGTGTTGTGGAGAAACCACAAGATTGAAGAGGAAATGTGGGAATCGTAGTAAGTGATGATTTAGAGTTACCCACATCTATTTTAGTGTGGGAAAACTAAATTTTGAGAGAAAAAATTCTTATGGGGGGAAGATTGTAACGACCCAAACTTTCGTTAATGAAAATTCCACTTGATCTCGTTATATGACTAATTATGTAAAATGGTTATATGACATATGAACTTACTTGGTTTTATGCTTTTTTATTTTAAAATACCACTAAGAATTGTGACGATTTCTAATATAGTTTTTGAATAGTGATAACATGATCAGTATAAATATAGGGCTTTAACAAATCCAATTTACTCAGATAAAGGAAGTGATGGCCTCATCTAGTAGAATTGATCCATAAGAAGCCCATTTTTTGAAGCTCAAAAAGGAGGTAGAATCATTGGTATTCACTTTTAACCAAGCCCAATCCGAGATTCAACACGTTAAGCTTGAGAAAAATCACCTACGGGAGAAGTGGAAGTTAATAGAGATTTCCACCCGAGCGATGTTATCTGAGCCACCCCAGGAGTTTGTCACCATCGCACACCTTACCCTTAGGTCATATGCTGGTGTTATAAGGGTTTATGTAACAATACCCTAGCACTATGATTATGTGTATTAATTTTTATAGATAATATACATTCATTTTATTATTGTTACTTTGTAAATAGTTTTTAAAGCACAAATAGTATTTTTAGTTAATATTCAATTAAGAAATATATTTTTGATGAATTAATGGGTTATTGAATTAAATAATATTTTAATGACATATTATTACTAAATTAATTTTTATTAAATATGAATTATCATATAATTTCTATGTATACAGTTTTAATTTTTATTAAGGTTTGAAAGTCGTTTTTATCAAAACGCATGAATTTTCGATAAATGTCTATTTTTATTTTAGAAGTAAAAAAAATCACATATTTAAAAAATTATTTAGATAAAATGAATAGTATTTTTGGAATCAGGATGTAAAAATTATCCAATTATGAATTTTTTATAATTTTCTGAGACAGTCAAATTTTTGGGTAAAAATTAAATACGGTTTAATTATATAATGTGTTTTATGACATCATAATGACCCTATAGTGATGTAATAAAATAATATAAATGGTTTTTTCAGAAAATATATGTTTTAACATTAAAATAATGTAATTTTAGGTTTTTTTGATTCATTTTACAAAGTTTTAGTGGACCCTCCAATATTTATAAAACATTTTAACTTTTTAAAATGATTTCCTTAAGAGTGTGACACACCTCCGCATAAGAAATCCTAATATTTTAATAATTTCATCCATTGGAATTTTAAAATAATTTTTTTCACTCCCCTTTTTTAAAACCCATGGGCAATAACCAGGGTATGGTTTTTTTTTTATTTTAATGTGTAGGGTCCAAAACCTAAATAATAAAGAATTCCCTTCCTTTTCCTATATAAACCCACCCAAGATCATGCTTCCTCTTCACTCAAAGCCTTTGGATATCGACCAAACTCTTCACCATATCTCTATATTCCTCAAAAGATTCCCCAATATCCCAAAAATACTCTCTCAAGCCTCTCCCCAAGCCTCTCCCCAAGCCTTTGGGATCACACTTCCAAGAGATTTCTTTCTTTCCCATTTTTATCCAAATTTCATTATGTTGTTATACCATTGTATTTTAAATTAAAAATGTTTGTGTATTATTTTAAAAATACACCATACTTCCCTCCTTATGTTTTGATGATGTGATACCTCTTTCTCTCTCATTAATTCCTCCAATGTACACCTATTACTATGCCGAAATTCTCTAAGGAATTTCTCTCTTCTCATTTACATTCAAGCAATTATTTGGTATTATGAAACTAAATTCCATTACATAAGTTTGGACATGTATATATATGACCCCCTTACTATCTATTTTATGTACATATTATGAGACACCCCTTTCTCTCTCATCAACCATTTTTATGAATTCTTATGTCACATCGTTATGCTGCCGAAATTGCACCCCGTTTTTCCAAGCCAAAGTCATTGTGTAGTGAATACCATGCATATTTCACTATCAAGGGTATTCACCTTCATGAACATTTACTTATTGATTATATATTTTCATGTATGAATTACACATTCCTTTATCGTGGAATAAATGATTATGTTTAATGAATCCATGTTATATGATCCATGTGGCACACTTGTGCATGAAATGAAATAATTAAGAAGTGTGTGCCCTGATAGCGCTCCAATGCATTGGGTAAAGATTAGTATCATGATACATCAAGTGAAATGAGGGTTTAATCATGATAATTAAAGTGAAATGAGGGTTTACTCATTCTCCATGTTCAATGATCCTTGGATCATGCTAATACCATGTTAAGTGTTGTCTCCACATTTCTATGTTATGGTAATCACGCTTTATAATGCCTTTATGTTCATGTTTCTCTTATGATACATTGATATTCCTATTGCCTAAAATATATTGTATTCTTCATGTTATTCTTTGTTTACTCCCTTACTGGTCTTTATATCTCACCATTTTCTTATGCATGTCCTCAGGTTATCCCATGCAATGCAAAGTATGAAGGAATGTGTGTAGTCATGTAAAAAACATTTTCAATAAAGATATGTATTTCATGTTTTAAGTTGTTATGTAATGTTCCTAATCCCCAAATACACTATAACTCTTTATCTTCTATCTTGTATCAAGTGAATATTTTATGTAATAAATTATGTTTTAGTGTGAAATAAAAAGCAGGGTTGTTATAACCAGGTTGTGGTTATTTTTAAATTCTTTTATTTTGATATAGGTGGTATATGATCTAACAATATGAGATCTTAGTAGTGTATGCATGATTCATGTGATATTTTGGATAGCTCATTTTGGTTATATCATGTGTATGCTATTTATTTCTCATTATCTTTGACTATGAAATTCTTTTATTCAATTTGATATTGTGATTACTAGTTGTTTTTTGTTCAATTTTTTTCTCTACTATGATATGAAGGTATAGTCACATCATGATATCACGATAGACCCTAGCTACTATTCCTCATCTACTGGAGTATAGGGAAGCATTCCTGAGGTATTACAAAACTGTAATTTGGTAACTATAGTGTGATCGGTGTTGGGGAATTATAAAATGGTATCAAATTACTTTTTATTTATCTTACTATTTAGGATATAGTATAATAGAGATGGGACTGGTCAGAAATTATGTTGGATTCCATGTCATGTGTCTATCCAGCACTTATATGAGATAAATTATGGGATACTAGGGAATTGTGATTGATATTCCTATATTTTAATGTTAAAGTTGAGTTAATTATTTTCAAATATAATTTTTTGAGTCATTGTATTTCTTTTTTTCCTTGGAATTGGGTGGTAATATATTTTGTGTTTATGCATTATATCAAGCACATAGGTTCACATAATATGTTAATGATTTTTTCGGATTATTATAGTAGTTATAGAAAAGAAAATAGGTTTTGGATATTTAATGTTTCAATAATAACATATTTGGTGTATTCCTAAAAAAACATATTGTGGGAGTTCTACATAACATAACTACAAGGTTATGTTTTTTATGTTAGGGGTCATCATTAGGAGATCTCGATATATGTTCATGTTTGTGATTTTAAACCTGAAAAAGGTAGTGTGGAACATGTATTCCTAATGAGGGTTTGTACACTAGAGGATAGTTGACTTGAATGTTAGATTCATGATGTGTGTGTGTGTGTTAGAGAGAGATATCCCTAGAGTGGGTGTACTTGACTATTAGTGCCTTATGATATCTAATATGGGATAATTGATGTTAATATATGAGTTCTTACCATATGGAGTATAATTGTGGGTTTGGTGGAATATCTTAGTGATGTTGATATGTGACTTAAGATATTGGTAAATTGATTTTATATTTGAAATCAAGATACTTTTCTCTCATTATTATGATGAATCGTGATGTGAAAGAGTAACATGAGAGAGGGGTTAACTATGGCTTGAGATTTTCTCTAGAGATGGAAATCATGGGTAGATACTATGTGGTTGAGATTGAAGTGCAGTAGGTGATATCAAGTATGTGGTATAGGAATGGAGATTTTCTAGGTATTTTGAATGTGAAATAATAGGTAGTTCTATTATGTGATAGGTCTAATATGCATGGGAGAAATGGTCAAATGATTAATTTGGATAGCGATACTAAGATTGACATAATGAACATGAATGTGATACATTGTTAGATGTTGAATTAGTTATATAATCCTAGTACTTATGCGATAAAACTCAAGATGTATTGTGTTGAATCATATGGAAGGGTTGTACTAAGGTGTACACCTACTTGGTAACATGATTATTTTGGTATTAGGGGTTGTTGACACCCATTTCGAGATTAATTAGATAGATACTCTCTTACCATGATTCAAGAGAGTGAGTTTTTTCTTAAATGATGAGGTAGATGGATTGGTATGACCTAATATTATTCTAAGGTATGTATGATTAGTGTTTGTTTAGAATTTATTACTTTGGATGTTATGTGGGGAATTTCAATGAATAAATTTTTTGAAATATATGTAGATATAAATATTGAGTTGGGTAGGTCCTATGATTCCTTGGGTGATGTAGCGACTTGTGTTTTGGCCCTGTCAGACTTTGGAATATTCCTATGAATATTTCTAGAGATAGGCGCGAAGACGGCATGCCATTCCGAGGCCTGGTGTGCCCGGAATAAATTTTATAAAAATATTATGTTTTTTTATACTATGCACGATGTTAGAATGATTTATCTCTTAAATGGTATCTCGGATCAAAAATCTAATGGTGCGGTTGTGTCCGGAGCTTGTCGTTTACCTTAGGCGGGGTGTAAAAGTTGTGGGTGTGGGCCTGCTGTGAGAGATGTCACCCAGGGGAAAAATCATCATTTTGAAATAATGACTTGGTGATTTTTATCACTGGAATTCTCTTAGAAGAACTTTCGAAAAAAGTCTCAGAATGGGAATCTGAGACTTCCGTTGAGTTCAAAATGGGGTATTTTGCCTAAGAGTGATATAAAATAGCTGAGCGCAGAGGTTTCGGAATTTGCGCCTGTCGGCAGAGTTTCAGAGAGTTTATAAATTCCACTTAAGTGATGGAATTAGGGAGAAAACACATTCTTCCCTTCTCTCTCTCTCTCTACCCCTCTCTCTCTCTCTCTCTCTCTCCCTCTCTCTCTCTCTCTCCTGAACGTTCTTTGGCATTCTTCGGCATTCTTGGCCGTTCTTCGCCGGATTGAGGAGCGAACTTCGGCGGATCGAAGTGGGACCACAGCGGGCACGTCTCCAATGAAGAACGACCGGATCGAGGTAGGCTTTATGTTGATTTTCTACTCCTTTGTCGATTTCTTCAGTTTTTGTCAAATCTGTTCTTTTTTTCTATAATTTTAGAATTGGGATGATGGCCGAATGAACACGGCCACCGTTTGAGTTCTGTTCTAAATCCCATGTTCGATGTGTTCTTCCTCGTTCTTCGACCGAATTTTTGGATGCACCAAAACTTCTTGGGATCGTTGATCGGGGGTAGGCATTGCGAAGGACTCATCCCAAGGATTATGAATCCTTTTTCAGTTTTGAAATCGGGCCACCGGAGCGGTTGTGGTGGCTGACGGAAGCCCCAGCTCCGGCAAGGGCGGTGGCTGGAGATCGGGGTGGCGCAGCGGTGGAGCCGGCCGGAGGCGTTCGTTGCGGCGCGGTAGGCCAAGGCGGAGCTCGGAGGGCCAGCGTGCGGTGGCCGGCAGACGAGCGGAGTCCGGAGGGGTCAGGCGTCACACGGAGCGGTCAGAAGCACGGTGCTCAGGCGAGGGACGGTCGGGGGTTTGGAAAGGGTTGGCGGCGTCGGGTGTGGCCGACGCGGATGGGGTAGCTCCAGGAGGAGCTGAGCTGGTCGGTGGAGAGACGGTGCAGGCCAGCCGGTGTCGCGGTGGTGCGCCATGCAGGCGGGAGTATCGGCGTCGGTCGGTGCAGCACCGACCAGCCTGGGCGGCTGTCGCGCTCATCCGGCTGGAGGAGCCCGAGGTGCTGACCTCGGGGGGGAGCCGCGGACAAGGACCTGCATGTTGCGGGTCCTGCTGGTGTGGTGCACAGACAAAGACCGTCCGCTTGGCCAGTCTTCTTGGAAGAACCGGACTTGAGGGGTCCGGTGATGATGGGATGGGCCACGGCTAGCGCACCGCGGCGAGCTGGGCCGCGGGCTGGCGGTCGGGACCGGGCCGGCCGGGGTAGACCAACCCGGTTGGGGCCCTTGTGTTCAAAGGGATGCAACTCCTAAACGGAATGTCTGTTTGACACATCGTCTACGGATTTGGGTTCTTCTTTTCAAGACGGACTTTTTGAGATGGATTTTGGGGTTTTTGGGTTCTGCAACTGAAGGCGGGTGACCCGAAACGCTTTAATTTAATAATAATAAATTGTTATTAAAACTTGCAATGGATGTACCTCGCGAACCGGACGTCCGATGGATGCGCCATCAGCGGAAGCATGATCCTAGTTCTTGTGCAGATTTTTTGAGATGCTCCTTTCAATGTTCGGGCTAAAGACAGAGTGCGGACCCCACAGGGCCCGGTTTTCACGTTTTACTATAAAATGTTGGTTTTTCACCCGACATCCGTTTGGAGTGTTTAAGAACTTCTTTTTGTGTGTTTTTTTTAGTGGATCGCACTGGTGTGATCCACTTGATGAGTTTTGGTATCATGGTGTGGGCCCACCCGGGCAGGCCATAGTGAATAGTACCTTTTTCACCGGGTGTCCGTTTTGGACGATCGAGTAGTCGAACTCATGGGTTTTTTCAAGGGGATCGCAATGGTGTGATCCGGTTGATGAGTTTTGGGATTGTGGTGTGGGTCCCACATAGGCAGGCTATGGTGAATAGTACCTTGTTCACCGGCTGTCTGTTTCAGGCGAGTAAATAGCCTATCCTACGTGTTTTTCCGCGTAGACTGCGATGATGGCCTCGGTATCGGCCTAGGATGTGTGCAGTGTGGCGATGTTGTGGGTTTCTAGGGTTTTTGACGTTTGGACCAGCAGTGGTTGAGGGTACTCCCTTCGTTCACTCCTATGAGAATTTATGTGGCACAAAACCGTGGTATGGGTTTGTGATCCCCTCGATAGGATCTCTAATATGTTAGAGTTGTGGAATCCCTCCAGTGGGCCTTGGGTGGGATCCTCTAGCTTCGCTACCCTAGATCGGGTTCCTGGTATCGCTGTGACATCTTATCCATGAGCGTTGATCCCATATCTATCATGTTAACCCTCGTAGGGTTTGTGGAATCATTGGGAATATAATCCCCTACGCATTGGGTTGTGCTCAGTAGGGTTAAGGAATCATCGGGTATACGATCCCCTACTCAGCATGTGGTTTATAGTAGGGTTGAGGAATCGTTGTTTATACGATCCCCTACTCAGTGTGTGGTTCTGGTGGGGTTGTTGCATCGTCGGTTCGATCCCCTACTATGCGAGTTATACCAGATAAGGTTTTGGTATTGTCGTGACTGTCTTGACGGGCGATGATCCTCTATTTGACTGACGTTATCTGTGGAGCACCAGATCGGGTTGTGGTTTTTCCCCAGTGGTTCCTAGGAGTGATCACCTATCTGTGAGATCTACGAGTTACTAGAGTGGGTTCCTGTATCCCCTAGCGGACCCCAGGAGAGATCCCCTATCTGAGGAGTTTGGTTTCTCTGATGTTTCAGTGTGAGGTTCTCAGTGACGGTATTTGATGAGCATATATCTCTCGGACGAGTTTCATCTGGAAATCCAGAGCTCGTGGAGTGTGTTATCCTAGTTATATACCTGTTGTAGGTTACAAGGTCGGAACCTCATAAGGCTTGGTGTGTGGTTTGAGTATATCGGGTTGCTCATGGTATATGTATGGGCATATACCTAAGCGGTTTTTCATGGTGTATGTATGGGCATACACCTGAGCTGAGTTGACTAGTCGTGTTTAGTCAAGGATGGTCTTGATATGGAGTTTCTCTCTCATTTGGGTTCCCTCTGGCTGGGATGAGCTGACTATTACCTTTTAGTTTCTCCCTTTTATTTTGGGGTTTTGGGGTGCCTACTAGTTATTTTATTTACTCACCCCTGCACGGGCTTTGCCCACACATGTTTGTGTCTTGTGCAGACCACAGGCCTTTCGACGGAGTTCCAGGAGGACCCGGAGCAGACAGAGCTTAGTGTGTGTGACCGACCGGGGTATTTCCTGGAGCTGTGCTGAGGATCTTACCAGCAGGTTCTTTTGGCAGCTTTCTTCCTCCATCTGAGAAGGTTGGATGCTTTTGTAATTTTCATTCAGTGGGCCCTGTTTTTCCCTTTTGTACTTCTGTTACACTCCAGTTTGGGATAGATGTATGCATGCTTTCCCTTATCAATTTTTATATACATATATGCAGTGTTCTGTGGTGGTGTATGTGGGTGTGTGTTTATAGGTACCTTAGGATAATGCCTCCCATGTGTGTGATAGACTACTCGGCACTTGTCGCCAGCCCATGGCCTATTGGTGGCGGGCTTGGGGAGTCACGGTTTGAGCCCCATTGGGTCGGGTTGTGACAGGTGAGGTCACTATGGTATATGAAAATGTAATTTGATTATATGTGGTAACTTTTGAGTTTGTGGATAGGCCAAATTGGGGTGGAAGTTTGGACCTTGATATAGTTTATGGTTTAGGGCCTTGGGGAGTGCTCATATATTATGGTGGTGTTTAGGACTCCTTATTTCCATGACTGTATAGAGTTTGGTCATGTGTTATCAACAATATCAGTGAATAATCAAGTGTGGATGGTGATCGAATATGATAAAATAGTGGGAAAGTATGAAACACAATGTTGTGATCAATAAATAGAAAAATGGTGTTGACCCTTGACTTTATGACATGTGTTGGTTAAAGTATGGGTTTTTTTGGGAGTTTTTCAGGTGCATCTGAATAGGGGGTCAGTGCAACGTGATATGATCGATGTTTATATGAGGTCTCTATGACATGAAGAAATGATGACCAAGTGGTTATAATGGTTTTTGATATGTTGTATGGTCATCTCATATGATAAAAGAGGTGTTTCCTCTTAATAAGTGTGAAATGTGGTGAAGGGATCGTTGGGTTTTTTTAAATTTTGAGGGGTCGAGTAGCTCAATGATGTGGGTAATGAATCAAAATAGTGTATTAACTATTGTGAGTTAGGAACTGATATGATTGTGAGTTTATAAAAATAATAAGTAGGTCTTATGTTGGGTTTGATTTTGAGAGTTTTGTAATGGTGAGAAAGTTCATGGAAATTGAGTTAGATTTATCCATATCGAGTGTATGGTAGTGAATTATCAGTTGTATTGGATAGTGGTTACATGGAGTGTCATGGAATCATTAGACTCTAGAAAAGGTCTTGGGATTTGGATATATTCAAGAAATATAAGAGGTAATTATGAATATCAATGTTTGATTGATGGTGGATATCTAGAAATATCTTGCTCATGGAATAATAATAGATAAATTATGATTGTGGGGGTACAATATAGATGATCTAAATGTGGAAAACTCATTTTATGTAGTTTTTTGTAAATGCAAAGATTGACATGTCATAGGACCCAACTAGTGGGGGTTGATGTTTTTTTATTATGCTTGGATTCATTTTGTTGGGTAATTTATGATAAATTAAAAATACCTAGATGGGAGTATTGATATGTGGGGATCGATAAAAGTAAGTACATTCAGTGACAGATATCTACTAGATGCCAGATAACATTTGGATGGTACAAGCAGGTGCATATTGGAAAATAGGTCGGCATATTGATAATGACTATTGAATATTAATGTTCATGGATAAAAAAACAACAAGTATAATAAGGTGGAAAATTATGTTCAAGATATAGTATCAGGAATGAAACTACAGATACTAGTAAGGATGGTCAAGTGACACTCAGGGGTGATGTCAGTAAAGTGGTGGTCTGGTTTAGACTAGTGCATCAACTAATATTTTGATATTTTAGAGAATTAATAATTCATAAATATCATTGAGAGTAAGTAATTGGTGTATAATATTTTGAAATATTTAGTGATTTGATACATAGGTTGGTGTGGTTTAAAGCAATGGAGTTATTTTGGGTGTAGTTTCCTCGTGATCCTAACCAATGAGAAACATGGTGTTGGTTCATGCATCAATGTTGGGTGATAAGGTTGGTTCTTAGAGGATTATTTAGGATATCTCTTAGGGATGGTAAATGTTATGGTTGTGAGGTTTTGACGACCTATGTTATATAGGTTGGTAAAAATTAGGTGGAATTTTAATTTTTTTAGTCCCGAAGTTGGAGAAGTGTTGATAATTTGGTTATATATCAGAATTTTGAGTATTATAACATCTCTAAGGGGTGTTTGGGGTGATATTGGAGGCCTGAGAGGTGTATCAGGTTCTTGAGTTATCATGTGAGTGTTAGAGTTGGGTTATGGTTACCTTGCTATGAATTTTGGATACAATTGTCAGGTCACACCATAACCAATCGGTGTTGCAGCATGGCATATTTTGTTGAAGTAGTTGATGAGATTAATTAAGGATAATAATTAAATTTACTTAAATTAATTAAATATTTTTATATTTTTAAGTGGTTAAGGATGTTTGGAAATTATTTTTAGTGGTTGAGAATGATTACAAATGCTTGAGAAACCTGGGGATGATTTTTTGAGTGATTCTAGAGTTATAGGTTGTTGATTTATATGGTATGATTGTTTATATCATAGAGTATAATAGATAAAAATTATATGGATTTTTCCTGTGTGATAAGTTATAATATTTGTGATATCATAGGCTATGACTAAAATCTAGGAAGTTGCATGTTGATGGAAAGATAGTAAATATCAATGTGTATGGGTCCTCATGCATAAGGGTACTCTTATTCAAGGGTTAAGTCCTCTTGTGCAAAGATTAAATTACTCATCAATAAAATTGGATTGAATTTATAGTGATACATAAGAATCTCAAGAAGATATATAATAGTCGCTCTAGATTATATGACAAAGGTAATATGTAAGGCTTACCTATGATAAAGGGTAAATTTAAGGGTTTCCTATGGTAAAGGAAATCCATATTCATTGAACTATATAATAGTTGGTATATAAGATATGATTTGGATTATACGTAAAGGTTACTCTGATACATAAGCATTGGACAATTGTAAAGTACTCTACCATAAGGGTTATACCTAGATGATATGTAAGGGTTTATGGATTAACCTATTATGTTTAAGGGTCACTCTATTGATACATAATATTTATCAAGTTTGGGGAAGTCCTCAATATGTAAGTGTACTCTGTGATGCATAAGAGTACTCTGTGAGATGCAAGGGTCATACAGAAGTGTACTATGTGATGTGAAAGAGTATTGTGATATGTGTGGATCATGTGTAATGGTATTGTGAGATATATAGGGATACATAACAGTTACCTTATACCATCTTCTAATCATAATCATTGATAGTTTTATTAGTTGTAAGATGTGATTGATAATAATTAAATGTCTTAAACACTAATTCTATATAAATAATATTCTATGACTCCCTATATATCATTAAATAAAATTTTAAAATAAAACGGTTTTTCTTAATTACGATTATAAATGGATTTAGATGGTTGATAAAATGTTTTTAAAATTAATTATAAATTAATTAATTATAAATTGGATATAACTAATTAAATATTTTTTTATGAAAACGTTATAAATAAATATTCTATAATGTTAAATGTTATAATTAAAATACCTTCTAAATTATATGGTATGACTTACGGTATAAACATCACGGGGATAGGGGTAACCTCATGATGGGGGATTTTTCTGGTTTCTCTTTAACCAAGGGTAGGATAATATTTTGGGACTTTGAAATTTAAAATAACTTTTATATTTATAATTTTTTTTATATGAAAACTGTGGATTCTAAGATTCTTTCCCCTTCTTTAATCTCCTTGAATATCTTGATTCAAGGTAGCTTAGGTGAGATTTCTTCATATGTAAAGGTTATTTTCTCATTATTATTAGCCTTATCATCCTTCTCCTATTTTCCCATAATTTCATCGAGTGGGGTTTATTTATTTGGTAATGAATTAATTGATACATGGTATAATCATCTTGACATTATAGAGATTTAGTGTGGCCCAAATAAAGGGGATCCCGTGAGGGTGAATTCACTTGTTTATGTGTTGTTTCATAGAGTTATTTCAATTCCAAGATTATTTTTAATTTTTATTCAAATTTAATTTGATGAATTGATTAATCAATGTTGATTTCTATGGATTTTTTTTTTCTATGGGAACAGGGGTGTGTCATGAGTGATTCACACCCTCTTGTTTAAAGTTTTGATGTCTTTATGCCATCTGATGAGTAATTCCTTGATTATTCCCTAGGTGATAATTATATAATTAATATTGGTTAATGAATAAATTAATTATGAGTTTTTTAAAATTAATTGGGACGATTGTTGATAGTGTTAAGGTATTAGGTTGATGGGTGATGGTCGGTCGGGCTTGGATGTGCTTAATAAATAGCAGTTTCTCATTCCTTAAAGGAAAAAACTCTGAATGTGGTAGTTGGTCTCTAAACACGTCTTTAAGGTTTATATATTAAATTATATATAATGTGACACATGGTCTCTCCACTTGTGTGCGATCAATATTGAATTGAAAATGAAATGTTTCTTTAAAAATCCTATGAGTAGAATAAAAGTGTATTGGGCTACGATGAACCATTGAACACTAACTTAATTATTAAATCACCGATATCTTATGGATAAACTATAAATATGTTTTATGTGATATAAATGCCCTATATAGGTATAAATGAAATGAATAAAACATATTAGACATTGGATAGGTTTCCTTAGTTCCCTCTGAGTAGGGGTGGATTATGGATTAGGAATGGTTGACCAAGGGGTAGGCCATATGAAATATTGAGTTACCTTAGAGCCTCTTGGCTATATGACTAGTGTGAGTGGTGATTGTTCCTCCCCCACTAATGTGTGGGTATATATAAGTGGGTATTATGTAGGAAAATTATTTTATAGGTTCATTTTGAGAGGACCAACTGAGCTTATATTTGGATGTGACATGGATGTTATTTCATTTCTTTATGTATGGTTTATGTGGTTTTTCTTGGGTATGGTATGTATCGTGTGAAGTTAATTTATAATATATTTCTATCATTTGGTTCATGTATTCCAACACAAAAATACCATTATTTAAATGTGTTGTACAGTAATAAATGATATATTTATAAAAGAAGCAAAATTTATTCCCAAATTTTAAAATAACCCAATCTGTATCAATTATACATATAGAAATAATTTTTTTGGTAACTAAAGGTACATAGTAATAGCCCTTTAAAACCAAGATCATTCTGGTTGGAAACATGATGTGGTAGTCTCTGATAGCTACAATAGCGAGTTTAACTCTATTGGTTTCTCAATGATCTACCTCTCCTCGGTCAATATTTCTGAATCTACTTAGTTCTTATATTTGAATACATATGTGAGCACCACAATCTATATGTAATAATCGATTTTTAGAAATGGATAAATTTCACTCGATAACAAACACAACTAAATCTTCCCCTTTCTTTCTTCATTGGGTGTAATTTTTCTTCTAGTGGCCCTTCTTGCCACATGAGAAACAAACATCATCTTGTTCTCTTTCTTTTCCCTTGATCTTCCTCTTCTTGGAAAGTCATGAAGAATCTTTGGGCCTAAATCTTTTTATTCCTTTCCATTTGTTCACCATAGGGATTGAAGGTTTTTCACACTTCATATCCTTATCTACTTAGTGAAGAAGAGTAAAAATATCCAGTAGAGTCTTCTCAATGTTGTCCATATTAAAATTCACAACAAAACTAGAGAAATTATAAGGGATTGATTCTATAATGAGGTTATTGCCCAATTCTTAAGGGAGTTTAATCCCTAGAACCTCTAAGTTCTCAATTTATCCAATGAGATTAACTACATGATGCCCAGTTGTAGCACCCTCTCCAAGATTTCTCAGAAATAATGCCTTGGAAATCTCAAATTTCTATCTAACTTTCTCCAAGTAAAGACCATAGAGGTTCTCAAAAATACTATACGCATCCATGTTTTCATGAGACTTAATTATTTCAATACAAATTGATGAAAGCATCAAATATTGAATGTCTAAAACATCGATCAAATATTTTTCACATACAACGAACTCTTCATCACTCATCACCTTAGAAGGTAGATCAGGCATTGATGATTCTAGCACATAATATTTATGTTCATTATGTATCACAACCCAAAGGCGTTTAAACCACTCCTAGAAGTTATTACCAGTTATAAGGTTATGTTTATCTAATATTGATCGTAGGGATAGTTTGTATGATGAACTTAACAATTTATTATACTATTAAAGAGATAATATTATTATTAATTTTCATGATTAAAAAATAAATGGGATATAATAAATTAAATTTTTTCATTTATTTATTTATTTATTAAATATCCCACTAATTTATCAAGTCTCAATATCCCTCACTATTAAACTCATAATGTCTAGATGCTTTAACATTCTAGTGGAAAGGATCCACGTTACTTTTATTAATGATCCAGACTTTGGACATGAAAACCATAATAAAGTAATTAGGTAGGTGTATTTGACAATTGTGGACTTGCAACTCTTTGATCTATTGAGTGGATTCCCCTATCATGAAATCATGAATTGTATTTCCTCAAAACTTGCCTCCAAATTTGTATTGAATAGACTTTGGTTATTAAACTCAATACAATTTCAATTAATTCAACCCAAAACTCTCATGATAACTCTCTGATAAAAGTATGTGTCCAGACTTTTTCCATGTGCTATGCTTAGTTCTATGGTTTCATTCTCAATCAAGTAATAGGAGTATGATTTAGACTTTATATTTAATTGAGGGTTTTTAATTTATTATGCATAAATTTTATCTTGTTTTATCCTTTATATGAGTTTTAAATATTATATGGATGTTACTTAATTAATTAACTATGTTGAATAAAACATTTACTCATGATTCATTTATTTAATTTTCATATTTGCACATTAATTTATTTATTTATGTGATCATGGCCTTGCATCCATAAAATAAATAATTACATAGACATAATTAATTAATTAATTAAATGAATCATTCATGAGATTTATCTAATGGTTGATTTAATGATTGGACATTAAATCAACCTTTGACCTAGGGGAAATAACTCCCATTTTTGGTCTTGGAATGAGTTACATCATTCCTCATGTCCACCTATATATCACCTTAGTTGTTATAAATATGGTTCCATCTTGAACCACCTCCATGTGCCTTGGAATGCTCTATTAATTAAAAAAATTTATTACTTAGGGGGACTGAAGGATAGGTTAAAGGGGAATACATAAATATACTCAAACACATAGGCACTATATAACAATGTAGGGAGGGATGACTCGCAGGCCATTATTTAATTTTTAATAAATTAAATAAAATTAAAACATCCAACACATACACATATCTTGGTCAAGCTAATGAATGATCATACATTCAATGAATATGAAAAATTAAATGGCTAACATTCATTTGATTATTCATTTTTTTATTATTTAAGATGAACACGCCTTTATTAATTAATTAATTAACTAATTAATTCCTTTTCTTCTTAATGATAATTCGATCTTATTAATAGATACTCATCATTAATCAAATTAATATAAAATAAATTGTAGAACCAAAAATAAAATATTAATTAATATAAATTAATTGATCAATTAAAATTCTTTAAAACCATTATTAAATTTTCAAACAAACAATGGTCTAAAAATAAATAAAATAAGGTTTTAATGATGAAATTTAAAATTTAATGTAATTTTAATTTTTCTCATTCTTGGGAGACTACATGGTATGTACATGCAGCTACAAATCATGTACCTCAGTTGTTTTGTATCCAAGTCACACGCTTGGGGCTTCGATGTATTAACTCTTTTGAACTACATGGTGTGTATAGGTTGGCTACACACCCTGTATCCATTTTTCATGTTCCATAGTTGGCCTAGTCAACACATAGTGTGCAATAAAATCACAGTGTGTAATTAATTTCTTGTAACATATAGATACAATGTACATGGGTATACGGCATGTGCTCCAGCCACATGTTGTGTAGTCCAATTTTACCATCCAAATATTTGGAACTTCCTGATGATATCTTTGATCATTCTTCATTTATTCTTAAACCTTCAAGAAAATGAAACATTGGATGAACATGATTAACATTTTTATAACATGTTAATTAAAATCAAATTAAATAATGAATAACTTGAAATTAAAATATAACCACAATTGTGCATAGATCAATAATCAAATAAATAATTATAAATTTAAATGTGACCGATCTGATGCCAATTGATGGTTCTGGGTGCATCAAAAGCAAGTAGAGGTGGATGAAATATCAAAGAAAATTAATAATCACTTCCATAAACCAAGAGTGAGGATATTTCATATAAAATTAATAATTTATTTATTTAATATTTGAAGAAATGAATATTTGAGATTTCTAACTTTCTTCATTGGTGAATATTGATCATTGGAAAGGACCCTTTTGGATTTCCATTATTTCACTGTGAGGATCCAAGGATAGAATCCATCTAACGGTGATCCACACATGCTCTTATGATCTCCTAGAACATCAATCGATCTTCGGGTGCCAGCCCAGTGAGTCAAATGTTCTGCACTATTAGTTCTTAATCACTCATTCTTCGGTCTTGAATAAATCTCTATCACGCTTCTTGTTCTTGAGAGGGAGATAGAATGAGGAGTTGAGAGGGAATTCATTATGCACAACAATTTTCTACTCTCAATTTTTAGGTACTCTACACAATAGAAAAAATCCGTCTATTTATAGAGTTAGGATTTAATTTAAAATATTATTTAATTTCATATTATCCATTAAATAACATTTATTACCTTTAATGAACCTCATGCCACATAATAATAATTATATTATTATTATTATTTGGTGCACTCTAACTTGCGTAGTAACAAATATTATTTAACGGTCTTGTTAATTAATATTTATAACCATAATTGTTCTTAGTCTATTCAAAATCCTCTATCATTTATTGAAAAACTAAATTAATATTTTATTCAGAAATAAATATTTTATTTTCAATCTAGAGAATAAATATTTATTAAAATATTCAATAAATAAAATAAATATTTTATTCACATAATGATGAATAAATATTTATTTAATTTATGAGATCAATATTACTTGAATAAAATTATTCCTAGAACATGAGAATAATGTTTATTCCATTAATTAAACACAAATATAATTTAATCTAGATCAACAGAAACACTTAGTGTGTGACCCTTTGGGATTCATTCTCATTTGAATTAGGTAGGCCTTCTTAAAGTCCAGTATTTTTATCTAGAAATGGGTCAAGGAACCCAATAGAAAGAACTTAATGTTGTAATGTGGACAACCACATATGAATGCTCATTTTTTAACATAATCCCTTTGTTATAATATATCATCAAGTAGATTGCATAACTATATTACCAACCTATATTAAAGATATGAATTTCTTTGACTATTTTTAATCAACACGTCATTATACCATGGTCATGTAATTTATTGTGACGGTTTTATTCTAACCAAAGGACTAAGATATAAGCTTCCATGGAGATGGAAGGTACAAATCCTTCCTCGACTTTTTCATTAATGACATGTCACTCATGATGCACCCAATGTATATAACTTCACTATGAACTACTATCATCATGGTTTATGAAATACATATAAGTATGTGAGTTGTAATATGTATTAATAATAATCTTAAAGTCTAAATATCAACACACATACTTGTAGATAAGAATATATGATGAAACCAAAACATGCAGAATTCCAAATGGTGTATCTGTTCTCATAATATCTTGTATTGGAGATTATCAAGTGAAAACTTCATGATAAGAAGTCTCATCTACTTACGAGTACTCTCACCTGATAGTAAATGCACTATTTTTCACATCATAGTATTTTATTCAACCACAAAATATTTTTTTGAGAATTTCATCATAGCACATCAAGGTTCCCATCATAGTGGGGAACTGCTATAACCTTATCAATGTGACGTATACTCTAGGAAATTAATACATTAGAGTCATGAAGAATAATAAAAAATATATAACAATAAGTTTTCTTAAAATTCAATACATAGAATATACATGTAATCAAAGTGAAAACAATTTCTCTTAGGACACCAACTCCAAGAGATATGGTATTAGATGGTTCTAAGGTGGGGGTTATTGTCCATAATAATATGTGATGATATGATATATGATATGAGATGGTTTCATGGTGGGAATTGTTCTCTTTGAAAATATATAAAGGTATATGGGGTGGGATTTATTCCCACCCTTATCAATGATTATTGATATGATATGGTTTTAAGGTGGGATCTATTACCCATAATGATATATGATGGTATACAGGGTGGGATTTATTCCCCTAAATGATATATTAGATGAGATAGTGTCAAAGTGGGAGATATTCTCATCGATGATAAAATATATGATGGTATTATGGGTAGACACTTATTTAGCCCTTGGTATTGTTATGTGACATGTTCAAAGACATCAAAGAACTAGTTGGGGTAGGTATGGTCACTACTAGGTGACTTAGATAGTACCCATGAACATGAAATATATTATAATTGAAATATTATATTGTATTTATCCTAATAATATCACATTTTATATTCATTGTATTTACTAATATATTAGGGAAAATTTTGGTGGTATAATTCTGAGTTATAATCTCACCCTGCTCAGGAAACCCTAGAACATTAGTACCCGAGTAGACCTCGTGATTGTAGGTATGGGTAGGGAAGAGGCCTAGTGTTGGATGATTAATCTGGGTGGCTTAAACAAATTTGGGAGTTGAGATTGGGTGGGGACTATAGACTAAGTTATGGTTTTTTTTGTTTAGGTAATATATGAACTTCCCATGGGAGATCTTGGTAATTTCATCCCAAATCATGTGACATTTCATACAGTGTATTTTTTTATAGCATGGGTATGTTTTTTATTTCTAGTTTGCTCTGACTATGAAATTCATTTATTTAGTTGAATTTTATGATGACTGGTTTTATTTCATTTTTATTATTTTTATTTACTCTAGTATAAGGTTATATCCTCCCCACAATATCACTATATACCCTTTATTCTAATCACCATCCTTTGGCGTATGGAGAGACACACCTAAGTTCATGTGGCACATCGATTCGATTACTACAGATTGATCCATATCATAACATTATATATACTAGGGGTGCATGTTTCAAATTTTTATTTCCACATACCTTTTATTGTTGAGATACATAGCATGGGAATCTTCATTCTTGGATAACGTCCTTATGCAAGGCTTGAGTCTTAGCTAATTAGGGGGTGGTTGGGTGTTTTTTGATCATATCATCAGTTAAAGCATAACCAATATGGGATGTTTCCTCTTGTATGTTGAGTATGATATCTAGGACTTTGTTTGAGATAGACAGAATGAGGGTATGAATTCACCTAGATATGACATGTGATGTTATTATCTATTAGATGAGGGACATGTGACATGATCAACTATAAAGGTTAATGACATGTGATATAATCATTGACTAGGTAAATATCTACTTGGAGAATCGAGAATGTATGAGTAACTATACAAGATTGGTAAAAATTATATATGGTGGTCAATCAATGTCTTGAATGAGGGGATCATATGAAAATGAGTGCTTGTATATGATACAAACAGTAGACACAAGTATAGAGATACATGTGTTTGATGTAGATCATGTCATATCCCTTTGTAGCTTGAGTAGAACATATTATTTTCTAGAGGCCCCACTTTTATTAAAAAAATTATTCAGGAATTAATATTTGTTTTCAATGCTATATATGTATATGGGGTTACACTTTTTTGTTGAATGAATGGGGATTGATTTTTATAAAACTCATAGAACTACTCTAAAAGTTTTTTAGAGTTTATCTAAAAGGATTTTTGGATGGATATTCACAAGGTATTGCATATAATGTGACACATGGTGAAGCTTATGGAAAGTTTCCAAGTGTATTAGAAGATATCCAAAAGTTAATTTTGATATATTTTAACAAGTTATTGTATATGATATAATATAAGGTTAAATGAAACTATTTCTTTGAGGCTTTAGTGCAAGTGGGAGATTGAAGGTGATATAACCTAAACCCTTACATATATAAATACACACACACACAAACTTATGTGTGTGTGTGTTAGTGATATATTTAGGATCATATCATATAAGACAATATAGGAATGTCATTTGGTATAACATCCATTATGCAAAGTCATATTTAATGACTTGTAGGTATATAATTTCTCATGATATATGATTATTGTAGCTACTACCTTAGCTATATCATAATACTATAATTAAAACTATATAATAAAAGTAGAATCCTATGATTATCATGGTGGGATAATGTTATAGGTTAACTTTAAAAGCTCTTATATATTGGCTATCATTACTATAAATGTTTTATAATATGAAACTCATGGGAGATTATAAAAGGCTGGACATTTAAAAGTGTTATAAATAGAAAGAATTACTCAAATGTCTTAAAATGTTTAAGTGGGTGATATGAAGGACTCAAGAATGTTTTGGGGCCTATATAAGGAAGATTGATTCCATAAATTTGGTAGAGCATCCTACCGATTTTCCCAGCCATGGGTCTCACTTTCACCACCCTTTTCCACTAGATATACTAGAATGCCATGGTTTCGAGGAGGATCCCACCCAAGCATTAGGTGATTCAGTCAATATGTGGATACACCATGAATGAGGGAGTTTTTTTTATGCCAATTAGTAATCATCATGAAATAATTGTTTGAATATAGTAGAAAATGTTCATCAGTGAAAGTTAAACAATATTCATCATTATATATATATATATATACAAACACACACACATGGTTTTATCCTTACATTGTATGGTGACCTTGGGAATTTGAGGTTTCTAATGTATTACACTGGGTCTAAAAAGTGTTATTTTAAGTCCTTATAAATCTATAAATAATACCACTTACTCCTCAACGCCATGTTATTTTATAAATTCTAGATGTTAATATAACTATGAGTACATTACAATGTAAGTTCCCATGAACGTGTGAGTCTAAAAACCCCAAAGTAAATCCCATGTATTAAAAAATGAAAAAATTAAACCCATTCATGCATTATAATAAAAAATATATAAAATGATAATATATAATTATGAACCAATGTATCAATACCACAAAAAAGCTTGGATAGTCAATTATCAACTAGGTGGTTATTTCATCCTCAAAATCTCATAATTCATCACATTCAAACCAAGATTATCTTAAGATCCTATCAAAAATATATTATAATTACATCTCATCTGAGGAAACTATTTTAAATTTTACTAAAAATATATTTCTCTAAATAGAAAATTTAATGTGGATATACACATAAAAAATAATTCCTAAACAATCAAACCCATATCCAAAAGTGGTCGATCTCCCATCATGAGGTAGATTGTGTGTGTGTGTGTGTGTGAAAGAGAGAGAGATGTATAGGGAGGCGGAGGGGGGGAGAGGGACCAGTAAATTATAAAACTCAATGGACCCATTATATAGAAACCCAGTCTTTTTATACATAAATATTATATATTTTTATATGAATATACATTACATTACACAAACACATTCTTGAGGATTGAAAATTTATAGTGCCTTTAGAAACATCAAAACATAAACAATTTGTTTATATGTGAACTACATCACCTCACACTAAGTTATTTATAACTAAAACCTATATTATACATAATATATTTCTTCATAACCTGGGTAAAGGAAACATAAGAAAAAGTGAGATTAGATGCTCAGTAAGGGTAAACAAGGGAGATACGTAAGCATAATATGAGCATAAGGGTATGAGAACATGATCATAGAATATGAATACCATACCCTTAATACCAAATATAAAAATATTGAGTCATGGAATAAATATTGGTAATTATTAAGACATGAATCATAAAAAATCAAAGAAAATGAGTCATGGGATCATACATTGGAATAATACATAGAATTATGGCATACACATAAGAATATAAAATCATTTCTATATGATTTAAGGCTCACATACAAGGATATCATATAGGAATGGGTTAACTACAGTCAGGGTTCACTCACAATGACATCATATCAGACAAATTATAGAAACCATATCCTTTTAAACATATTATTATATGATTTTAAGTATAATAATCCATCAAATACAAACCAAGGATCGTAAAGT
The DNA here is from genome assembly GCA_963277665.1 of Viscum album. Taxonomy (NCBI): domain Eukaryota; kingdom Viridiplantae; phylum Streptophyta; class Magnoliopsida; order Santalales; family Viscaceae; genus Viscum; species Viscum album. Next base: position 1,309,086,054 of record OY728126.1, on the reverse strand, counting down.
ATAGTGTATTTGGAAGATTATGTACATAAAATAGAACCAGAATAAAATAAATCTTTATTAATCTTCCACAATGAGATTATAACATCATTTTAGATCCTATATCTACATGGTATAACCTAGATAATATATAGACAAAATGGATGAGGTAAAAAACCCAATAAAGGAATAAACATAGGAATAAAGCATAGCACATGGGTTTGAAGGCATAACATGATGACATAAAAAAGAATGGCATGTAAATTAACATATAGAAACATAAAATATAGAACATGGGATCATGTGATCATGGAAAAATATGAATTTTTAGGTAATATATAACATGACATAAACATGATTTGATGCTAACTACCAAGACTATATCACATGGTGTACAAAGTCCCTTAATAGATTATTTTTACTCCTTAATCCCATATATGATGTCTTGTGAGACTAAAACATTACCCAATTCATTATACCAATATCTAGGAACACCTATCATAATATGTTCATTCATATTTGTACCACATAAATAATCAAATATAAGGAATAAACATAAGGGTTACCCATGGAAAGAAATGGGTACCATAATCATGTCATAAGGCATAACAAATGGGTGTATCATAATGGTGTCGAAGAAATAATGGATTTAAATCATAAATGGACATTAATAAGAGAAAATAGGCATATATAATGATAAATTATGTCCAACTAAAGTGAAAACATGTAAAAATAGTGTTTGATAAACTTTAGAAATGAGACACTTTAGTGCGGTTTAAGAGAAAATATTAAAGAGTCTTTAAAGAGGAAACTATATAATTGTTTATAGAAAACTAGAAATGAACTAAGATAGTTTTTAATGATAAAATTAGTGATTTTATAAAAAATAAAGGTGGATTAAATAATATTATGGAGTATACTTGAGAATTGGTAAGGAATGGGGAAGTTCCATTTAACCAAGCTTGCTTATTGAGAGTAAATGAGAAGGGAGACTTTTAAAATATGTATTTTCCCATAAAATTATGTGATATATGTGCTTTATACTACATGACATAATTATAATAAGGAAATTACATTTATAAAATTCTGGTTTGTTACATTATCCACCCCTTATAAAATTTCACCCCTGAAATTTCATTTTACATACTAAGGTGAAAATAAGTGAGGGTACTTATCCTTAATTGCTTCCTTTGATTACCATGTTGTATCTTCATATTTATGGTTCCATAGTACTTTGACCAGGTGAGAAGTCATGTTTTGAAGAACTTTATCTTAATAGTCTAAGATATTCATCATCTTCTTCCCATATGAGAGGTCATTTTCTAGCTATACCACCTCTGAATTTAGTACATGTGAGTTATCTAGTATGTAATTTTTCATGAAGGATACATGGAATACACCATGTACTTGAGAAATGTTTTTTTCATGTTCTAGTCGATAGGCCATAGCTTTGACACGATCAAGAATCTCAAAGGGGGTGATGTACCTGGGACTTAGCTTTCCTTTCTTCCCAAATCTCATGAATCTATTCCCTGAAGATTTTCATAGAAATACCTTATCACCAACCTTAAACTATAAGTTCCATCGACAATTATCTATATATCTCTTCTTTCAACTTTGGGATTCCTTGATTTTATGGTGAATGGTTTTCACCTTTTCAACGATTTTAGGTCCCATTAGATTACATTCACTGACTCCATCCAAGAATGTAGTTATTCTACATTTTTTCCCATAAATGTATTCATATGGATCCATTTTGATTCTTGAGTGGAAAATATTATTGTAATATAACTATAACATATGTAGATATTGGTCCCATACTCCTTTTAAGTCCATATAATAATCTCTTAACATGTCTTCTAGTTTCCAAATAATCTACTCAGATTAGACATCATTTTGAGGATAATAAGTCATATTGAAGTTCAGATTAGTTTTTAGATTATGTTGGAGACTTTTCTAGAATGTTGAGGTAAATCTTGGATCTCAATTAAATTAAATAAATAATGGTACTCCATGCATCCCTATAACTTCTCTGATGTATATTTATGAAACCTAGTCGAGTGAAAAGTCCTCTTGAATTGTTATAAATGAAGATATCATTATAAGATGATATAAAATAACCCATATAAAATTATAATGGATGATCTACTGGTGTGTTGATTTGAATACCTTATAAAGGATGATCTAGAAACATTAGTAGCTTATTTTTCCAAGAAACTTCTTAAGGATAAAAATTCCAATAGGCTTAAGTTTCCCTATAATAACTATGTTTTCTCTTGGGGTTTCTCACTTTTTTATTAAAAGTTATTTTTGTATAATAATAAAAAATGAATTTATGATGAATGAAAATTTTATCCATGTAGAATTATTTATTCTGGATACATTTGGAAGTCCGGTAACAAAGTCCATGGTGATGTTTTCCCATTTCCATTTTGGTATATGGAATGGTTGTATCATCCCTCTTGGTATGGGTAATGGTTTCATCATACCATTATAAATTTTCCTTTAATTTTTCACTTGCTAACATACTAGGATCTTTGATGAATATTCATTGATCTCCTTCTTCATATTGTCCCACCAATAGTGCTCTCAAAGATCTTGATACATCTTTGTGTTCCCTAGGTGAATAGAGAAGGTTAATATATGTGCATTATTCGAAAGATATTTATTTATATTTGGATTGGATGGAACACATAATTTTGTCCCAAATCTTATGAATCCTTCCTCATCAATTTTTAACTCTGAGTATTTCCCTTTTCTGATAGCTTCCACCTTCTTCTGATTTTCCACATCATCTCTTTCGGTATCTTTTATCTTATCTAAAATGGATTGTTGAACAATAATTTGAGAAAGGATTAATGATGTTCCTTCCTTAATTACTCCCATTTCCATACTTTATAAGTCTAATAATATTATATACTTCTCAATTATAATCATTGATAAATTTGCAGGATCCATTCTAATTAGAGAATCCACCACTTTATTTTCATTACTATGATGGTAGTGGATTGAAAATTCATAATCCTTGATGATCTCTAACCATATTCATTGGGTAATATTAATCCCCTTCTATGTGAATATATATTTTTGGCTCTTATGATCAGTATATATAATATAATTCTCCACATAGAGATAATGTCACCATATTTTCAATGGGAAGATAACAAATACTGACTCTATATCATGCATGGGATAGTTTTACTCATGAAATTTCAACTACCTTGAGGTTTAGGCTATCACTTTATCATTTTTTGTTAGTACACATCCTAAACCATTATTTGAAGCATAGATGTATACCACAAAGAGTTCTCCACTTATCGGTAGTGTAAGTACTGGTGTAGTGATAAGCCTCTTTTTCAACTCTTTGAAGCATTATTTTCATTCACTAGTCTAAAAAAAATTTACTTCCTTCTAAGTCATCTTGGTTAATGGGTTTAAAAATCATGATAAGTTTCTTACAAATCATCTCTAATACCCAAATAGACCAATAAAACTACATATCTTCATTACAGAACCAATTCTAGGCCACTCCTAAATTGAATTTATCTTAGAAGGGTCCAAGATATTCATTTTTTGGTGATAAAATTCCCTAATAATGATACTTCCTCTATACAGAACTCACATTTATTTTACTTTTCATATAGTCTCTACCTCAACAAGTTCATTAGTATAGTGTTCAAATTCTCCCTGTGTTCCTCCTTTCTCTTGGATTTTATCAAAATATTATCTATAAAGACTACCACAAATTTTTTCAAGGTAATATATAAATTCTCTATTAATTAATTCCATGAAAATTTCTGGAGAATTAGTGAGTCTTAAGGGAATCACTATGAACTCATAGTGTTCATACCTCATTTGAAAGGTGGTCTTGGGAATATCTTCTTTCCTCACCTTTAATTGGCGATATCCTGAATAAAGGAACACCTTATAGAAATATATGGTCCCACATAGTTGATAAAACAAGTCATCTATACATGGAATAGGATACTTGTTATTTATCATGATTTTTTTGAGCTCTTTATAATCAATGTAGAGGTGCATTGATCCATCATTCATCTTGATGAAGAGGACTAAAACACCACATGGTGAAGCACTCGAGCATATAAAAGTATTGTACATATTCTCTTGTAACTACTTCTTTAGTTGATATAACTAAATGGTGTACATAATATAAGGAGCCTTTGATATATGTATATATCCAGGTATAAGATCAATTTATAAATTATCCTCTCAGTCAGGAAGAATACTAGGAAACTATTCAAGGAACACATCAGTGTAGTCCCTTTTAATGAAAATTTATTTGAGAATAGTCCTCTCTTTTCTATCAATAATTTGAGTTAGATATGATTTATTATAAGGGAATAATTTCCATAGTTGAGATGATTGTTCTAAATGAGATTCATCCTCCTCCTTTCACTTTTACAGAATTGGAGTATTCCTTAGGATGTGAATGATGATCTTTATTTCTTGATAGTTGATGTTGTATTCATATAAAGATAGTCAATTAATTCATAATATAGCATCAAAATAAACAAAAGGAATTAAGATGGTATTATATAGGAGTTTTGGTCCACAAACAATAATTGTGGAGGAGTTATATACTTTAGATGTAATAATTTACCCATTCACTATTCTCACGGATAACTCAACCATTATACTATGAGGTGGTTTTGAATATTTATACTAAAATTTCAAGATATGAAATAATGATTAGAACCAAAATAAAATATTATGTTCTTTATTCCTGAATAAATAACCATCACACCTGTCACTATATCAATATCATGCTCTACCTTAGCAATGGTTATAGCATGTTCCCTTTTATACTGCCTTGGAGGTTGTTGTTGTTGACTTCCTCCGAAAACCCTTGGATTAGGGCATTGTCTCACATAATTCTCATGATCCTTTAAGTTTAAACATTTAACTATAAGATGATTATTTATCTGAACCTTCTATTATTCTTCCACGTTAGTGGGATTATTCAATTCCCTTCATCAGAAATTATCTTAATTCCCCTCTCTTCCACATTTGAATCGTCTCCCAGTTCCCTTCAGACAGTTCCTAGGATGATTCTTCCCACACTTTTGACATGTGGGATGTTGGTTTTCCCTTACTTTGTGGAATTTATCTTTTGATCCTTCTATATTAAACTCTATTTTCTAATTTTTATCCTCAATCCCATGAGACCATAGAGAGTCACCAATCTCTATCTCAACATTTAAGGCACATCAAAAAATCTCCTCATTGTTATCAAAGTCTCAAATCGCAAATTATTTTCATATACTCAACTTTAATCCACTAAAGAATCAATCCACTTTGATTTTATTGTTAATGAAAAATCCAGATTTGTATCATGCAATCCTTGTAAAGTTTACCTCATAAGCCCCGATGGACTCATCTTCTTTCTGTTCCAGATTGAGGAACTCCCTATCCATCTTAATACGGAGAGTTTAGAGAAAATATTTATTGAAAAATATTTTCTTGAATGATTCATAATCCTTGGAACTAATTTTATATTTATATTTCATGTTTTTGATCAGTTTCCACCACTGATCAGCTTCCTCATTCAAACGATAGACTGCCAGCACAACTTTCTATTCTTTGAAGCACTAGAGGACATAGAATATATTTTCAATGGAGTTAATCCATTGTTCCATGGTGAGGAGATCAAAAGAGATTATAAAGATATGATTCCTTTGTGTCATAAAAAATTCAACCACAACTTTCTATTTCATAGAATAATGATGGAATTTGACATGATTCAAGTTATTATTCATAACTTGAGCCATTTTATCCAATAGTGTCATGAATTTCTAGGCTTCCTTTCCCATAAGATTTGGAATCTCATTAAGAAAATCTTCAAATTTTATATCACATGGATTGTTAGAACAAGTCTCTTATTTCCCCCCATTAACTAAGAAAAAGAAAATACAATTATGAGGCCTGAATACTTAGCTAATAATAATATAAAAAGGAAAAATTTAACATAGAAGGACAAACTTGTAAATGAAAATTATATCCCATATTTTGATTCCCTAAGTTTCAATATAGTTTATCTATGGTGATATAATTATCCATATGGTTCTTACTAAAGTTTTCTATTCTTAATATCCAAAAATAACTAGTCCTTTCTATGATACCAACTATAGAGACTCTATCATTTTAAGGACATTATTACATGATTTTAAGTATAATTATCCATAAAATACAAACCAATTATTGTAAAGTCTGGTGTATTTGGAAAATTAGGTTAATAAAATGGAACTAGAATAAAACGTATCTTTATTAATATTTCATAATGAGTTTATAAATTTCTTTAATCATCTATATCTTCATAGGATAACCTGGGTAATATATAGAAAAAAGAGATGATCTAAAAATCCTAGTAAGGGAATAAAAATAGGAATAAAGCATAGCACATGGGTTAGAAGGCATAACAAGATGACATAAAAATGGCATGGAACATGAGTAAACATATATAATAATATCATATAGAACATGGGATCATAGGATCATGGACACATAGAAATTTGGTAGCAACATATAACATGACGTAAACATGAGTCGAGGATAACTATCAAGACCATATCACATGGTGGAAAAAGTCCCATAATGGATTAGGTTTACTCCCTAATCCCATACATAATACCTTAGGATACTAAAACAATACCTAATAAATTAGAATGCTATTTGGATGAATCCATCATAACATGTTTATACATATGTGTGCCACATAAAAAATCAAATATAAGGAATAAACATAAGGGTTCCCATGGAAAAAATAGGTATAGTGATCATGTAATAAGGCATAAAAAATGAGAGGTTTGGGGTTAGATTCCTAGGAGTCCACTCTTGAAAGAATTTATCCTTCCCCTGGGATCCACTCATTTTTTCAAATCACCTAGTTCTTGAATAGGTGGTTGAAATGAGGCTCAGCCCATCCATGTTGATGGATTGTTGTGTCTAAACATAGTAAATTGGGTTGTAACCCTCTAGTACACTCATCCATATCATCTATAAATTGATCCTTCCCACCTAGGGCTCTCTTCATAGTGATCTATTCATAGGAAGGAGGTTCCCTTATGTGGAGGGTTCGAAAAGGCCACACTTGGGGCTTCCCTTTTTAAAAAGTGAAATGGGTGTATCATAATGGTGTCCATGAAAGAATGTATTTAAATAATACTTGTACATTGATAAATAAAAATAAGAATAGATCATGATAAATGATATCCAACTAAATTGAAAACATGTAAAAATAGTGTTTATGTGACTTTAGAAATGATACACTTTAGTGCGGTTTAAGGGAAAATATTAAAGAGTCTTTAAAGAGTAAAAAGGAATAATTGTTTGTATGAAACAAAAATGAACTAAGATAGTTTTTCATGATAAAATGAGTTATTTTATAAAAAATAATAGTGTCTTAAAACTTATTATGGAGTATACTTGAGAATGGGTAAGAAATGGGAAAGTTCCCTTTAATCGGGCTTTCTTATCGAGAGGAAATTAGAAGGGATCCTTTTAAAATATGTATTTCTCCATCAAAGAAGGATGAATTGAACTAGATGCATGTTTTTATAACATATAAATATAATTTATAAGAATTATATCATAATAATGAAGAAATAAATTGGTTTAAATGGAGATAACGTGTAACCCAAATGAAAAAATGGAGGTTTGGAGAGGTCCCTTACCTTATGTATGAATGTGTTCTCAACTTGCAATTAATGGCCTGAATAATAAAATTAGATACATTAATTAATTAATTAATAACATATTCTACATTTTTTTGATTCATTATAATTTTATTAAGTTAATTTGTGGTTATTTTGATGAGTTATAAGTTTCAATTTTTTTGTTCTGGGAGTGTTCATTTTTGTAACATCTTGGACCCAAATGCCACTCAATAGTGCTCCAAGACCGGCTAGATACATGGCCTCAAGCACATATCTATAAATTCCAGAGGCACTTGAATAGTATTGAGGACTTGGGTGAGATATTTGAGAGACTATTCCCACATTTATAGAGTATAACATAGTGGAATTCAAACACATTCAATAGCAGAAGCGAATAAAAAAGCAGATAGCTTAAAAGTAAGACAATATAGGAATACATATAAAATCCAAAAATGTCACATATATAATGATTAATATGATACATGTATCTAGAAATCAACTAGAGCAGTATATAGCAATTCAATACAATACAAGTGTCCAAAAAGTACAAAAAACCAAAAAGTCTCAATATCATCGCAAGCCTCAACTTGGTCCCATGATATCCTATTCCAAAGAAACTATCAACAACTTGTACTGGGGGGGATTCCCCCTAATATCACCTGCAACCATATAATTTTTTTGGCTCCCCAAGGAGGCCCAAATAGGTTATCCCCAAGGAGGCCCAAATATGGTGTGAGATAAACATCCCATTAGGTTTCCACCCAAAGATCTATACAGTTCTTAATGAAATATGCAACATTCTAGAAAGTGTAATTAAAGAAATATCGCAAGTGTAATTTCTCATTTCACAAGTCTAATGTAACAAGTAATACTAAACAGCCTCTCAAGGCTCCCTGCAATAATTTTTAGCTCTTAACAAGGCATCTACAATAAAAGTAAGCATGTAATGTGGCCTCACCATTCATCCATCCATATAAAAAACCCACAACCATGTCGTATAGTGAAGTGTATCACAAATCCACATCCTTTTCATAATAAGAATTTAGGTATCCCATGGACCCGTTGTATATAAAAGTCACATAAGAATGGTTTGGATTCAAGGTGTATAACACCAATGCATCCTCATCAAGTCCCATGGGAATCCTAGTGGAAACTCGATATAGATATTGGTTGAAGTCCTAGGAGCATGTGTACTGATATGTCCTATGTGAGTCCAAGCAAGCCGGATCCAAGGGGTAGCAAGGCCCGAGGCCTCCCATAGAATCAAGACCCAGTGGGAATAATCAATCTAAGCCATCCACTACCATGTTCCATATCCATGGTGAGTCGTACATGGAATCTATAAAACTATTCGTTCATTCATACAATTCAGTCATTTCAATTCCATGTGAGTATACCCATTCACATCATCATTTACATCACATGAGTATACCCAATCATGTATTCCATTTTATATTTAACATGTCACATGGGTATACCCACCCATTCATCACCGTTTTCACAATAAACCATTCAAGTAATTTAAAAACAACCAAGGAGTATACCCAATCATATAACCAATTCCATTTTATCCATTTAATCGATATAAGCATGTAATGACATGATAACACAAGGCAAGGAGGCATTAAATATCCCAATAAATCTATTTCATTCCATTCGAGTATAATCAAGCTTCCTCTAACCAGAAAAGCACAAGAATGCACCCCTTGGGTGGTTTAACAAGGCATAACTAAGGAATTTCCAAAAGGTTCACCCCATGGGTGACCTGGATTCGGGTCACAGGTGACAAGGCACCTCAATGGGACCTATGGGAATCCTCACTAGGTCTGATTACATCTAATACAAGTAACCTACTCAAAAATAGGGTTTCACCAGAAATTTTGATGGGTGACATAATAGATGATCGCTCTAAAGTGCACCAAAATCCAAAAGAAGAGTATAAAACACCTACCTTAGCTTGGTAGTAGAGTGATCGTCTAGTATCAATTCTTGATTCACCTCGGTTTAGGAGAAATCTAAATAACCAAAGAAGAACAATAAATTATGGTATATTAGCCTAAATCCAAATAGCACATTCATTGTTCCGAAGAACCAATAACGGCTAAAATGGAATCGAGTACCTACTGATGTGGTTCCAACAAGACTGATGATGGAGTAAATAGAGTTCAGAAAGTCATTAGATCTAAAAATATATATTATAGGGTTTTTTGGATTCAAAAAGAGGGGGTAGTGTTCTATCTAAAAAATAGAGGCTATTGCCTCTATTTTTAAAAAAAAATAGTCGGGCAATTACACAATGTGTAATTTCCATTCACGTCGGGTAATGCCCAGTCTTCCCTTTCTGGGAAAAAACCATTACACGTCATGAAGGGTACTGGAAATAGAATTACACAATGTGAAATGAGATTACATGATGTGTATCCCCCTTTCACATCATTTAATTGGCCTGTAGTCAGCCTACCTTCTTTCAGCCTCTTCATTACCAAAACAACCCAACTAGACCATGGCCTAGCTTAGGGTCTAATCCAAAAAGAAGAGTTAAAAAAATTTAATTAGAAAAGAAAAGATTTGTTCCTCAATAAAAACCCAAGATCTTATAATATTCCTCCCTTATAGTAATTTGTCCATGAATTGATCTTTATAGGGTGATCAAGATTCGACTAACAATAACTTTTTCCACTGAGCATGTACATCGGCCTCTCTCTCCCAAGTCTCATCCTATAAACGACTATGCTACCATAGCACCCATACTAGAGTAACTGATCGTCCTCAGAGAACCTTTTTTCCCCTGTCAATGATATGAATTGGATTCTCCTCAAAGGATGCATCAACCTATAACTCAACCTCCTTGGTCTGAAAAGTTTGTGACGGGTCTGAATTATAGCAGCACAACTGAGATATATGAAATATTTCATGCATGGATTGGTACTTCTAAGGTAACTATAACTGATAGGCTACCGAACTGACTCTCTCCACAATCTTGAATGTCCTGACATATCACAATGAAAGTTTACCCTGTCTCATGATCCATTTGTTTCCAAGTCTCGGTGAAACATGCAAGAAAACTTGATCCCTGACCTCGAACTCTGGAGGTCATCTGTGGTGATTGGTGTAAGATTTATGATGAGACTGTACAGTATCCATTCTTTTCTGAATCAAATATACCTACTCAAAAGTCTCCTACACAAGATTTGGTCCCAATAAAGCTGCCTCATCTTCCTCTAACCAGCACATGGGTGATTGATATGTCCTACCATATAAATCCTCGTAAGGTTCCATCTATATTGTATCCTGATAACTATAATTATAGTTGTACTCAACCATGGGAATGTTCTTCTCCCAAGAACCCCCAAAATCTAGCACACATGCTCTCATCATGTCCTCTAGCACATGTATCAAACGGTCTGACTGGCCATCGGTCTAAGGATGGTATGCGATGCTCAGAATCCCTTGTATACCCAGAACCCTCTAAAAACTCTTCTAGAAACGAGATGTAAAACATGCATCCCTATTTAAAATGATAGTGCACGAAACACCATGAAGTAATACAATCTCAAGAATAAAAAACTTTCCAAGATCATCAACACTGAAGTTCTCCTTGATTAGTAAGAAATGAGCAACCTTCATGTGCATGTCAACAAAATTCCACACAGCATCCTCACCTAGAGGTGACCTCAATAAACCTGTCATTAAATCCCTCATGAAATCATCCCATTTTCACTCTATAATAGGTAACTATAGTAAAATCCCAATTGATTACTGATATTCCTCCTTCACCTTCTAACATGTGGAATACCTCGTAACAAAACTAGCTACCACATGCTTTATACCTAGCCACCAGTACTGACGTTGCAAGTCATGATATATCTTAGTGACTTTGGGGTGCACTGCCCAAGCTGAAGCATGAATCTCCCACATAAACTCCTCACATATATCCACTTGAACCCAAAAATGTCCATGGATATATAGAATCTCATCCTTGCATATCGTCCAACTAGAAGTAGGGTCCTCACCTTCCAAACTCTCCCATAGAACTAGTCCCTTAGAATCTAATAGGTGACTCATCCTAACTATGTCTAGTATGGTAGAGGTCACAGTGAAGGATAATAGATATGTCTAACCCTATCTATCATGAACGTCCAAATTCATCTTAGATAATAGTTTCATAAGCTTCCACTCACTACTGGCCTACTTCACTACCTATATTTGAGTCCTCTTGCTTAGTGCATCAGCCACTACATTGTCTTTACCAGGCGTGTAGGCAAGCTCAAAGTCAAATTACTATAGCTACTCCACCCACCTCTACTACCTCAGATTCATATCACACTGTGTAAAAATATACTTGAGGCTTTTGTGGTCTGTATACACTTCAAAACATTCTCCCAATTATTAGTATCTCTAACAGCCCAATGCGTGAACAACTGTGGTTATCTCCAGATCATGTGTTGGGTAATTCCTCTCATGAGGCCTCATCTTCCGAGACCTGTATGCCATGAATCTATCTCTTTACATCAACATTTCCCCCAGTCCAATACCTTATGCATCAAAGTACACAGTGTAGCTCTTTCCCTATTTTGGAATTATCAAGAATGGTGCTGATGTTAACCTTCCTTTCAACTCCTAAAAGGTTGTATCACAAGAATCTGACTATAAAAACTTCACACCCTTCTTATTCATGTCCGTCAATGCCACTACTAAGTGTGAGAAGACATTTATGAAATTCTTATAGTAACTATCTATCCTTGAGAAACATTTTATATCAAAAAATTTCTTGGGTTATTCCTTGGAAAGTACAGCTCTCACCTTCTCTAGTTACACTGATACTTCTATCTCTAAGATGATGTGACCCAAGAAGTGAATCTGGTCCATCCAAAAGTGGAACTTTGTGATCATAGAATATAAATGATGATCTATTAGTGTATTAAAATGATATCAAGAAGGTTGTAATGGTCGTGTAGATTGTGATAATACAACAAGATATCATCCATGAAAACAACTTCAAAAGAATCCAAGTAAGGATGGAACACTTGGTCCATACGTACTATGAAAATTGTTGGGGAATTCGTGGGACTGAATAGAAACCCATATACTCATATAGACTATAACTTCTTTGAAAGTTTGTATGAGGTATGTTTTCATTTTGAACATATACCTGGTGATATCCTGAACTCAAGTCGATTTTTGAGAACACTCGAGCTCCTCGAAGTTGATCAAACGGTTCATCTATCTGTGGAAAGGGATATTATTTTTTAACTATCAGCTGGTTAATCTTACAATAATCCATGCATATAATAAGGGTATCTTTCACCTTTTCACAAAAAGGACTGGATAATCCCATGGATAAGTATTGGGTCGAATAAACCCCTTCACCACTAAATCCTCTAGCTGTCTCTTGAGCTCCTATAAGCCATCCAATAAGGAGGAATGGGTACTAGCGAATCTCTTAGCACTAGATAAATGGAAAACTCAACCACTATCTTTGGAGTTAAACCTACAAAGTCATCAGGAAACACGTCCTTGAAGATATCAACCATTGGGGGGAAGTCTGAATGACTCACTCCATGATCATCCAAAAACAAACTAGCAATCTGGGATTTTATCCCACCCAACCCATGATGTTATGGTCTAGATCAAGTTTCTTAGACATCCCATTCACCCTTGTGAGTAAACACTTCACCCTTTGGTAATGTGAATTTCACCCTCTGATGATAGAAGTCAACATAATCTCGATAAGCTACCAGCTAGTCCATCCAAAGAATAATTTCAAACTTTGTCATCTCGAGGACATAAAGAACCCAAATTAAGTGACACCCTCCAACCACAAGAGGGAACTCCCAACACTAGTGCACATAATTTTTTATTATTCCCAATAGTGTTTCTAGTATCAAAACTCCCTCATAATAACACACAATAAGCCCGAGGATTTTCACCATAGGTGTAGATATAAAACTATGTCATGCACCTGTATCAAAGAGAGTAGATGCAACATTAGAGACTACTAAGATCATACCTCTAACCATAGATGGTCTATTACCCTACTCCTTGCGGTAGTATATACAGAATACATCTATCATGTTCCATAGACCTGTGACACAACCTCACTTCTTGGAGTGGGTACACTCTAATGTCTAGGTGTAATTGGCATCTGGATACATCTTCCATGACTACCACTACCTCAGTCTGACCGTCCAGCACTACCCTAGCTCCCTACCTTATGTAAAACTATTATATGTGCCCCATATTGACACAAAATTATCACTCTAATGGGTTTTGGTCACACTAATTCTTCATGTGGCCTCACCTACCACACTAATGAAAAAAACCAATCTATCAGTACTCACAGCCTGACTAGCACTCATTTCACGAGAAGCCTCAAAACAGTGATTCCTACCTAAATACATAGATATTATGGGTTGAGAAGTATTATTTCCCTAATCTTCACTCCTAGATTCCCTTAGGTCTTGCTCTATAATTATCACCTCATTCACAATATTAGTGATAAAAGTCAATCTGAACACGTTGACTTGCAATTTTATAGAATGTCGAAGACCTTCCTTAAAGTGTATCGCTCTAGACATCTCATCAGTAAGGTACATCGGTCCAAAACTCTGAAACTCTATAAATTATATTGAGTACTCCATAACTGTCATTGTGCCTTGCTCGAGACGCATGAACTCACTAGCACATTCTACTCACAGAATCTCAGGGTAAAATTAGTCATAGAAGAGGGTTTGGAAAATAGTCAAACTCATATCTTGCAACCTTCATCCTAGTTAAAAACATCCTACTAATTCTTTTCTACTCCACATAGAATATAAGTCATGAGATTTACCCTCCTCTCATGAGGCATCTCTAGATTCTTGAAGTTGGCTAGCGTGGTCTCAAGTCGTATCTCAGCAGCCTGTGGACCACCATCCCCCGAAAACAAAAGAGGATGTTGCTGCTGGAACACCTGTGTTAACTCATCCATAGTCAAGGGGGGATGTGGTGCTCTCTGAAAAGTCTGTATATAGTGAAATAAGCCTTTTTAGAACTTTTCTTCAGCACCTACATCTGAAATAGCCTCTGGTTCCACAGCTAGCACTAGAGGATCAATCGATAGCCCATGTCCCACCGCCTCTGGAGTGTGGTCGTCGCTACCCTCTTGGCATACCACTAGAGTTCATCTTAGTGGCATACCTCTACAATTCCAAAGACACACCTTATAATATAATGATATCAAAGTATTTCAGCTTCAAAGCATAGTACAGTTCAAAACCCTCTTAAAACCAAATCAACCCATAGCCTGCTCCTAAATCTAGGACTGTATAAAGAACATCCACCAAAAAAACTAGAAACTATGCCTATTTTCCACTCAAAATCCAATTATAAGTCAAGTATATATTTTACATTTCATTTATTTTCATTTCACTTTTCAATTATTCATAAGATTCAACCAAGGGTTTACCAATCCCGAATCTATGGGGGCCATAACACCTCATAAACCCAAAACTTACTTCCCATTCAATTCACACATTTCAGTTCACTTTAGCATTTGTATTTCATTGGTGCATAATTTCCCAATCCATAAGGTCCCATACTCCTTATTAATTGAAAGATGACGTCACTCCTTTATCCTCTACACAAATCTTATCACAACAGCAGCACAACTATCACAGTATCTACCACAACAACATGAAATAAGTAATTCATCCTAAATGGAATGGCACAATGAATGGAATTTGATTTCTAAAATGTGCCTATATTATTCATGAGATTTAATAACCTCATCTCATCAATTTTCAATAGAAATATAATCCAAATCATATTAATATTAATAATATAAATCATGTGTGTCACCCAACGATGAAATCAAATAAACTGTAATACTCAAAATCCATAAAATCAAAATTCAATTTGAGGAAATTTGGCTTTTTCTTGTACATGGGGTAGATAGTCCCGGAAATAGCTTATTACCAAATCTCATTTTCTTCCTATCATTTTCTATCAATTCCAAACAGTAATTCAAACTAGAAAATAAAAATCCCTCTAATGCCACTTTGTAACATCCTGGAACCAAATGTCACTCAACAGTGCCTCGAGCCTGATTGGCTACATGCCCTCAAGTGAATCTCCCCAAATTCCAGAGGCTGCCAACTAGTAGCAAGGTTCTGGGTGAGATAGTGAGGAGACTATTCCCTTGTTACTATAGTATAACATAGCGGAAGTCAAACACATTAAATAGAGGAAGTGAATAAATAATTAGATAGATAAAAAATAATACAAGATATGAATATATATAAAATCCAGAAATATCACATATAAAATGATGCAGATGATACAAGTATCTCAAAAGCAGCAAGAATATTAAATTTCAATTCAATATAGTACAAGTGTCCAAAAAGAAAAAAACAACCAAAAATTATCAGTAGCATCGCAAGCCTTAGCTTAGTCCCATGCTCTCCTACTCCAAAGTAACTATTAACAACTTGTATTAAGGTGATTTCCCCTAACATCACCTATAACCATAAAATCTATTTGGGTCCCCAAGGAGGCCCAAATGGGGTGTGAGATAAAAATCCTAGTAGTTTTCCTCCCAAATAACTATACAGTTCTAAATAGCAATATGCAAGATTCTAGAAAGTGTAAGTAAAGTAGTATTGTAAGTGTAAATGCACATGGAATAAGTCTACTACAACAAGTAATATTAAACTACCTCTCAAGGCTCCCTATAATAAGTGTTAGCTTTTAACAAGGCATCTACAAGAAAAGTAAACGAGTAACATGGCCTCTCCATTCATCCATCCATGTAAAAAAATCCATAGCCATGCTGTATAGTGAAGTGTATCACAAATCCATGGACTTTCTATAATAATAATTCAAGTATCCCATGGCCTCTCTATATAAAGAAGTCACAAAATAATACCATGGATTTTCTATATAATAAACTCACAAAAGAAACCCATGTCCTTACTGTATAATTAATTGTAGACCGCGAAGGGCTGGATCCAAGGCATAGAAGACCAAGGAATCCTCATCGAGTCCCATGGGAATCCCAGTGGAAACTAAGTCTAGGAACTAGTTAGAGTACTAGGATCATGTGTGCTGACATTTCATATATGATTCCTTGTAAGCCAGGTCCAAGGGGTATCAACGCCCTAGGCATCCCACAGAATAAAGACCCAAGCGGCATAATCAACTTAAGGCATCCACTACCATGTTCCAAATCCATGGAGATCCATCCATGGAATCTATAAAACCATTCATTCATTCATAAAATTCAAACATTTCAATTACATGTGAGTATACCAACTCACATCATCATTTAAATCACATGAGTATACCCACTCATGTATTCCATTTCACATTTAACATGTCACATGGGTATACCAAACAATTCATCATTGTTTTCACAATAAACCATTCAATAAAATGGAAGAAAAAACTACATAAGTGGAATGATCTAGTATTAGTATACTTATATATTTTTAAATGGTCTTGTATATCATTTTTATATCTCGGTGATTCATTTGATAAAATGTTAATGATAAATTTTTAGTTTATTTTGGCATTTTTTCAATCATTACAAACTAGTTTTGTTTTATTATTTAATATTATATATATATATTAGTTCCATAACATGAAAAAAAATTAATATAAATTTTACAATCAGTTTTAACCATTATAATTGTTTTATGACAAACATTGAATATGGTAATTGAAAATGAAAAATTGACATCCATGAAGCTGGTGAATCGACATATCATGGATGATGTTTTTGTTTTTAAGATAAAAGGAGAAGAAAAGATATTTGATGATGGATATTACATTAACATTATAAAATTAGAGTATATATATGATTATAGAGTTATAATTCTGATTTGGATAGGATATTTGAGGATAAGGTAGAAGAAAGAAAGAATTTAAAAGATAAAGAATAAGGATTTTACCTCTTGAACATTGTCTCCTTGAGAACATTTTTAAGGCACTTGGGTTTGGTATTTTTTATACCAAAAGATCTTGGACATGTATAAGGTTCTTTAGAATGTAATTTAATAGAATTTAGATAGTATACAAGGCTTATAAGGTGTGAGGAGAAGGGGTGGTGAGGGGTGGTATTTATAGGGGGAGAGGGGTGCTTTTGATTATTTTATTCATTTGTTTATTATTTTGGATCAAGACTATCAATATTATTGACTAATATGAATAAATATAGAAAATGTTTCAGGATATTTTGAACCAATGGGTGCTTACATCATCCATGACTCAAAAATTCATGTATTTGTTAAATATTGTAAATTACTATATTTCACTATTCACCAAAAATTCAACTATTTTAGAAAAAACTCAAAAATTCACCCTCACCATATTTTCATGTGTAGATTTTAAAAATGGAAAAAAAATTATGAAATTAATTTTATAATTATGATAAATTTAATTTTTAATTAAAATTATCATTTATTCTAAAGATATTGATTTTAATATTATAACTGATTTTATGATACTTTAAAAAATTAATCATGGCTTCATAATATTATATCATAATTATAATTAATGAAAATATTAATTTATGAATCTATTTTATGAAAATAAATTTTCTTTTAAATCATTATATTAATTATAAAATTATAAATAAACATTTACGTTTCATAAAAAATACCAACACTTAATTTATCATTTTTAAAACTTTTATTTACTTATTCCATGATATAAATACATCATATTTTCATTTATAATATACCTAAATTTTATTTATAATTTCATAGTAAATTTTACTATTCTAATGGCTGGATTACTAATCCTATCAGTCACATTACTATTCCAATGGTCAAGTTACTATTACAATGGTCAAATTTCAAATGGTCATAAGGGTTTACTTCTTTCTATAAATACCTCTTATTACATTCATCAATCAATTAAATTTTATCCCAAGGTTATATATGACAACCCTGCTTTTTATTACAACTTAAACATGATTCATTACATAAAACTTCACTTGATACAACAAAGAAGATTGATAGGTTTAGTGTCTTTGGGGCTTAGGATCATTACATAAAAACTTAAAACATGAAATACAACATCTTTATTGAAAACTTCCTTTACATGACCACTACATTCCCCCGTACTTAGCATTGCATGGGATAACCTAAGGACATGCATAAGAAAAGGGTGAGCTATGAAGCCCAGTAAGGGAGTACACATGGAATAAAATGAGGAGTACAATACATGTTAGGCAATAGGCATGACAATAGAGCATAAGATAAACATTAACATAAAGGCATGATAAATCATGATGATCATAACATGGAAATGTGGCAACAACACTTAACATTGAATTTGCATGAGCCAAGGCTCAATGCACATGGAGCATGAGTAAACCCTCATTGCACATGAAGCACGAGTAAACCCTCATTGCACTTTAATTAGTATGAGTCAACACTCATTTCACATGATGTATCATGATACTATACTTTACCCAATGCATCGGAGCGCTATAAGGGCGCACCCTTCTTAAACATTTCATTTCATGCATAAGTGTGCCACATGGATCATAAAATATGGATTCATAAAACATAATCATTTATTACACGATAAAGGAATATGGAATTCATACATGAAACATTACAATCAATAAGTAAATGTGCATAAATTTGAATACCCTAGATGGAGAAATGGGCATGGTATCCACTACACAATGACATTGGCTTAGAAAATCGGTGCGATTTCGGCAACGTAACGGCGTGACATAAGAATTCATAAAAAATGGTTGATGAGAGAGAAATGGGTTCCTCATAATATTTAAATTTAATGGAAATTAAGGAGGTCATATAGATACTTGTCCCAACAATTGAAATGGAATTTATATTCATGATACAAAAGTATTGCTTGAATGTAAAAGAAGAGAGAGAAGTTCCTTTCGGAATTTCGGCATAGTAACGGGTGTACATGGGAGGAATTTAATGAGAGAGAAAGGGGTCTCCCATCATTAAAACAATAATAGGGAAGTATGGGGGAGGTGTGAAACCATACCCCAACAATCATAATTGAAATTAAAAGGGCAAAACAACTTTAAAGAAAATTGACAAAAATGAGAAAGGAAGAAAAAACCCTTACTTGGAAGTGTGCTTCTAAAGGCTAGAGAGAGGCTTGTGAGAGGCTTATTGGGAGCTTGGGGCACCTTGGGAGGATTATAGGGAGAGTATTTCAGAGTTTGGAAGAACTCCAAAGGATTTTAGTGAGGAGGAAGTGGGAGCTTGGGTGGGTTTATATAGGAAAGGTGAGAGAATTCTTTATTATTTAGGTTTGGGACCCCTTATATTAAACTAATCCAAACCAAAAACCATCTCATGGTTTTTGCCCATGGTTTCTGGAAAAGGAAAGAGGAAAAAAATATTTTATAAGGCCAAGGTCTGAACTTATTAAAATATTAGGGTTGCTTATGTGGAGGTGAGTCACACTCCCATGGAAATTAATTTAAAAAGGCAAAGTGTTGAATATGTCTTGAGGGGTTCATTAATGCTTTGAAAAGTAAGTCAAACAAACCCAAAATCACTTTATTTTAATGGTAAATAATATATTGGCCGAAAATAAGGATTATATTATTTTATTACATCACTATTGGGTCATTATGATGTCATAAAACACATTATATATTTAAACGGTATTTAATTTTTACCCAAAAATTCGACTGTCTCAAAAAATTATGAAAAATTCACCGTTGGATAATTTTGACGTCCTGATTCCAGAAATGACTTTTATTTTATCTAAAAAATTTTCTAAATATGTGAATTTTCACTTTTAAAATAAAAACCTACATTTATCGAAAATTCACGGGTTTTGACAGAAATGGCTTTCAAACCTTAATAAAAAATTTAATTGCATTCATAAAATTATAAGATCATTTATATTTAATAAAAATTAATTTAATAATATTATTATTATTTTATTAAAATATTATTTAATTCAAAAATCCCTTAATTTAATAAAATAGATTTCTTATTTAAATAATCACTAAAAACACCATTTGTACTTTAAAAACTATTTACAATTTATCAAAAATGACTAGAGATTATATTCATTATTATATAAAAAAATAATGTACATGAACATAGTACTACTTATTTGTTACATAACCCCTTAAAACAGCCGCATAAGACCTAAGGGTAAGGTGTGCGATGGTGACAGACTCTTGGGGTGGCTCGGATAACATCGCTCGTGTGGTAATTTCAATCAACTTCTACTTTTCCCGTAGACGGTCACGTTCGAGCTTGACATAATGAAGCTCATTTTGGGATTGATCAAGGGCGAAGCCCAAGGATGCCACCTCTTTTCCGAGCTCCGACAAATGGGCTTCGTATGGGGAAATTCTACTGGATGAGGTCATCGCTTCCTTTGTCTGAGTAAAATTAGGTTCGTTAAAGCCTTATATTTATACTAATAAAGTGATCATTGTTCAACGGCTATATTAACAACGGTCACAATTCATAAC
Source organism: Viscum album (assembly GCA_963277665.1). Classification (NCBI taxonomy): domain Eukaryota; kingdom Viridiplantae; phylum Streptophyta; class Magnoliopsida; order Santalales; family Viscaceae; genus Viscum; species Viscum album. The sequence goes on along the minus strand of OY728126.1, from coordinate 1,309,064,937 downwards.
ATAAAACCAAAGAAGTTGACATCTTATAAAAACATTTTTCATAAAGAGACATTTAACTGGATCAAGAGGGATTTTCCATTAAAGAAACTTTGGGTCGTTACAATATTCCCCCCTTAAGAAATTCCGACCTCGAAATTTTTCCTTTTCCCACACTAAAACAAATGTGGGTAACTCAGCTTCATCATATCCTCTGACTCCCAAGTCGCTTCTTCAAACTTGTGGTTTCTCCACAACACCTTGATGAGGGGCATTGTCTTATTTCGTTGAACTTTTTCTCTACGATCTAATATCTTCACTGGTTTCTCCTCATAAGAAAGATCGTCTTCCAATTGTACCACCTCAGAAGAGAGTACATGTGAAGGGTCCGGTATGTACTTCCTTAAGAGGGATACATGAAAGACATCATGTACTTTGGCCATGGCAGGTGGAAGTTCTAGTCGATAGGCCACAGCCCCAACACGATCAAGAATCTCGAAGGGGCCGATGTACCTTGGACTTAACTTATCTTTCTTTCCAAAACTCATGACTTTCTTCCATGGAGATATGCGTAAAAACACCATGTATCCAACTTTAAACTCAAGGTCTTGTCGACGATTATCTGCATAACTCTTCTGTCGACTCTGGGCTACCTTGATATGTTGTTGAATGGTTTTCACCTTCCCCACCATTTCTTCGACCATTTCTGGTCCAAGCAGCTTACGTTCACCGACCTCATCCCAATATGCTGGTGTTCTGCACCTTTTCCCATAAAGGGCTTCATAGGGTGCCATTTGGATACTCGAGTGGAAACTGTTATTATAAGAGAACTCAACCAGAGGAAGATGTTGATCCCATCCTCCTTTAAAGTCCATTGAGAATTCCCTCAACATATCCTCAAGTGTTTGGATAGTCCGCTCGGATTGGCCATTAGTTTAAGGATGATAGACCGTACTGAAGTTCAGTTCAGTATTCAGAGCATGTTGAAGACTCTTCCAAAACTTAGAGGTGAATCTTGGATCTCGGTTAGACACAATAGATTTTGGTACTCCATGCAACCTTACCACTTCCCTGATATATATCTGTTCCAGTTGATCCCAAGAGAAATCCTCTCGAATAGAAATGAAGTGTGCAGTCTTTGTAAGACGATCCACAACAACCCTGATTGCATTGTTGCCTTTGGATTTCTTTGGAAGTCCAGTGACAAAGTCCATAGTGATGTTCTCCCATTTCCATTCTGGTATGGGAAATGGTTGCATCATCCCCTTAGACTTCTACCTCTCTGCCTTCACTTGCTGACACACCAGAAACTTTGATGTATATTCAGCGATCTCCTTCTTCATATTATCCCACCAAAGGTTTTCTCGGAGATCTCGATACATTTTTGTGCTCCCTGGGTGAATAGAGAAATTTGAACTATGTGCATTATCCAGAAGTTCCTTCTTCAGCTCCAGACATTATGGAACACATAGTCTTTTCCCAAACCACACAATTCCTTCTTCATTAACATTAAACTCTGATGATTTCCCCTTTTTGATAGCTTCCAATTTTTCTTGAATTCCCACATCATCCTTTTGAGAATCCTTTAACCTTTCCAAAAGAGATGGTTGAGCAATCATTTGTGAAAGTATTGATGATGTTCCCTTCTTTATGATTCCCACATCCATATTCATCAAGTCTAAGAAGATTGTATCCTTCTAAATTCTCATCATTGATAGAATCGCTGGATCCTTTCTACTTAGGGCATCTGCCACCTTGTTCACTTTCCCAGGGTGGTAATGTATTGAACAGTCATAATCCTTGATGAGCTCTATCCATCTTCTCTGACGCATATTAAGCTCTTTCTATGTGAATATATATTTAAGACTCTTGTGGTCAGTATATATCTCACATTTCTCTCCATAGAGATAATGCCGCTAGATTTTCAAGGCAAAGATCATAGCCGCCAACTCCATATCATGTGTTGGATAGTTTTTCTCATGGATTTTCAACTGCCTTGAGGCATAGGATATCACTTTATCATTTTTCATCAGCACACATCCTAATCCCTTCTTCGAAGCATCACTGAATACCACAAAAAGCTCCCCACTTATGGGTAAAGTGAGCACGGGTGTAGTGATAAGCCTCCTTTTCAACTCCTTAAAGATTTCTTCGCATTCATCACTCCAAGAAAACTTTACTCCCTTTCGAGTTAGCTTGGTAATAGGGTTGGACAATCGTGAGAAATTTCTCACAAATCGTCGATAATATCCAGCTAACCCCAAGAAGCTACGGATATCAGTTACCGATGTTGGCCTCGGTCATCCCTCAATTGCATCTATTTTGGAGGGATCCACAAATATCCCATTGCTTGTGATGATATGGCCCAATAATGAGACCTCCTTCAACCAGAACTCACACTTTTTGTACTTTGCATAGAGCTTCTCCTTACGCAAAGTCTCCAGTACAGTTCTTAAATGCTCCTCATGGTCCTCCTTGGTTTTGGAGTATATTAGAATATCATCTATAAAGACTACCACAAATTTGTCAAGGTAATCTCTAAAGAATATATTCATCAAGTCCATGAATATTTCTGGAGAATTGGTGAGTCGGAAAGGCATTACTATGAATTCATAGTGCCCGTACCTTGTACGAAAAGTAGTCTTGGGGATATCTTCCTTCTTCACCCTTACTTGATAATATCCTGACCGCAAGTCTACCTTGGAGAAGTATTGTGCTCCACGCAACTGATCGAACAAGTCATCAATTCGTGGGAGTGGATACTTGTTCTTTATCGTGATTTTGTTAAGTTCACGATAATCGATGCAAAGCTGCATTGACCCATCCTTCTTCTTGACAAAGAGGACTGGTGCACCCCATGGTGAAGCACTTGGGCGTATAAACCCTTTATCCAGATTCTCCTATAGTTGGTTCTTCCGCTCTTCAAGCTCAACAACAGCCATTCTATATGGAGTCTTGGATATTGGTAGCGCCCCAGGTATAAGTTCAATTGAGAACTCAACATCTTTTCTTGGAGGAAGACCAGGCAGTTCCTCGGGAAACACTTCAGCGAATTATATCACAATAGGCATTTCTTCAAGGATGGTTTCGTCCTTGGACTCAATCATCTGAGCCAGATATGCGTGCTCATAAGGCAGTAATATCCATGCTTGAGATGATGGAGCTAAATGAGATTCATCTTCCTCCTGACACTTGTAAATAATCGGGGGTCGATTCTCCATATGGAGTGTGATTTCCCTCTCCCGACAATTTATGTTGGCTCTATATAAGGAAAGTCAATCCATGCCAAGAATTGCATCAAATTACACCAAAGGGAGTATGAAGAGGTTCGCTGGGAAATTCAATCCACAGATTATAACAGGGGAGGACTTATACTCATGGGACGTAATGATTTCCCCATTTGCCATACTCACCGACATCTTTACTTCCATGATTTGTGGTGGTGCTGGGATTGTTCTACTAAACTTTAAATATATAAAAGAATGCGTAGAACCTGAATCAAAAAGTATGTTCGCTATTCTTGAATGAATAACTAGCGTACCTGTCACCACTTCGTTGTCGGGGTTCACTTCGGTAGAAGTGATGGCAAAAGCTCTTCCTTGCTGTCTTGGAGGTTGTTGGTTGCCTCCGATAACCCTTGGATTAGGGCACTGATTTGCAAAATGACCCAGTTCTTTGAATTTATAGCATTGAACAACGCGTTGAGGTTTTAACGGAGCGTTCCTCTCCTCTGTCGTAGCCGCGGGTCCTTCTTACCGATAGTTAACATCTAGGTGCCCTTCTCTTCCACACCTGAAGCATTTTCTCGTCCCCTTAAGGCAATTTCTAGGGTGCTTCTTTCCGCACTTTTGGAAAGTGGGGTTCTGGAACTTCTTAGCGCCGTTGGATTTATCCATTGGCCCACCAGCATTGAAGTCCACCTTATGCTTCTTATACCCATGATACCCATGGGATTCTCCGATCTCCATTTCGACCTTGAGGGCACATCAGAAAATTTCCTCATAGCTGTCGAAGTCACAGATCACTAATTCTTTCCGCAAGCTAGGCTTCATCCCACCAAAGAAGCGGTCAACCTTGCATTCGGGGGTAACGACAAAGCCGGAAGCGTATCATGCAAGCCTTGTAAAGTTTTCCTCGTACGCTCCAACAGATTCCTCATCTTTTTGCTTGAGGGAAAGGAAGTCCCTTTCCATCTTAAGCCGGAGGGTGCGCAGAAAATATTTATTGAAAAACATCTTTCGGAATTCCTTCCATTCCAAAGTCTCGATCTCCTCCTCAGGCTTCGTATTTTTTATCAACGTCCACCATTGATCAGCTTAACCCTCCATATGATAAGCCTCCAGGAGAACCTTCTCTTGTTCAGAACATTGGAGGATGGAGAATATCTTTTCAATGGAGTTGATCCATTGTTCAGCGATCGTGGGATCAGATGATCCACTAAAAGTAGGAGGCCTTTTTCTCATGAAGCTCTCGATAGCGACTTGTTCTTTCTTAGGGGGGGTTGAACGTTCCTCTTGACCCGTGTTTCTATTCAAAACTTGAGTTATCTGAGAGAGAAGCGTGATAAAGTTCGCGATTCCCACTCCCATTGGATTGGGCATCTCATTAGTACAATCATCACACTGATCTTCACAACGGTTGTTAGCCTGAGTCCTCCTATTACCGGCCATTGGCTGGAATAAAAGAAAAGTTAGGGGTAACACATAAAGGGTAATCCAAAGACAAAAGTTTATGACTTATAAATAAACTTTAATTTCTTTAACTCATGAGTCTATAGGATTCAATCTAGGCTTTTCATGATCTACTTTCTAACATATATTCTTAGGGGAATTTTTCCCTTAATAAGGGTTCATACTAAGATTGTGAATTTATCAAAACATATCCCCCGGGAGTGTCGTAACCAAGAGTGAAGCAAGGCCCGTTGTCGTGCACCAATTCTCGTTCGAGTCTATCTCAAAGCGGTGTTTTTGGGTTTTACCCCTAGGATACATCTGTTCCAGATTCGCCTCTACCTTCTCGTATCCAGACAGGGATGTATTTGTTTGATAAACCACTTACTTAGTATTTACCAAAACTTAGGGATGTTTTTATTATACTTATTCTCGTCTCTAAGGCTTTACTAGGGTTTTCCTAATCCCAAAAATAACTAAACCTATCCTCTGATACCAACTATGACAACCCTGCTTTTTATTACAACTTAAACATGATTCATTACATAAAACTTCACTTGATACAACAAAGAAGATCGATAGGTTTAGTGTCTTTGGGGCTTAGGATCATTACATAAAAACTTAAAACATGAAATACAACATCTTTATTGAAAACTTCCTTTACATGACCACTACATTCCCTCATACTTAGCATTGCATGGGACAACCTGAGGACATGCATAAGAAAAGGGTGAGCTATAAAGCCCAGTAAGGGAGTACACATGGAATAACATGAGGAGTACAATACATGTTAGGAAATAGGCATGACAATAGAGCATAAGATAAACATGAACATAAATGAATGATAAAGCATGATGATCATAACATGGAAATGTGGCAACAACACTTAACATTGAATTAGCATGATCCAAGGCTCATTGCACATGGAGCATGAGTAAACCCTCATTGCGCATGAAGCACGAGTAAACCCTCGTTGCACTTGAATTAGCATGATTCAACACTCATTTTACATGATGTATCATGATACTATACTTTACCCAATGCATTGGAGCGTTATAAGGGCGCACCCTTCTTAAACATTTCATTTCATGCATAAGTGTGTCACATGGATCATAAAACATGGATTCATAAAACAAAATCATTTATTCCACGATAAAGGAATGTGGAATTAATACATGAAACTTTACAATAAATAAGTAAATGTGCATAAAGGTGAATACCCTTGATGGAGAAATGGGCATGGTATCCACTACACAATGATATTGGCTTAGAAAATCGGTGCGATTTCGGCAGCGTAAGGGCGTGACATAAGAATTCATAAAAAATGGTTGATGAGAGAGAAAGGGGTTCCTCATAATATTTAAATGTAATTTAAAGTAAGGAGGTCATATAGATACATGTCCCAACAATTGAAATGGAATTTAGATTCATGATACAAAAGTATTGCTTGAATGTAAAATAAGAGAGAGAAGTTCCTTTCGGAATTTCGGCATAGTAACGGGTGTACATGGGAGGCATTTAATGAGAGATAAAGGGGTCTCCCATCATTCAAAAAATAAGAGGGAAGTATGGGGTAGGTTAGAAACCATACCCCAACATTCATAATTGAAATTAAAAGGTCAAAACAACTTTAAATAAAATTGACAAAAATGAGAAAGGAAGAAAAACCCCTTACTTGGAAGTGTGCTTCCAAAGGCTAGAGAGAGGCTTGTGAGAGGCTTCTTGGGAGATTGGGGCACCTTGGGAGGATTATAGAGAGAGTAGGTCAGAGGTTGGACGAACTCCAAAGGATTTTAGTGAGGAGGAAGTGGGAGCTTGGGTGGGTTTATATAGGAAAGGTGAGAGAATTCTTTATTATTTAGGTTTGGGACCCCTTATATTAAACTAATCCAAACCAAAAACCATCCCATGGTTTTTGCCCATGCTTTCTGGAAAAGGAAAGAGGAAAAAAATATTTTACAAGGAAAAGGTCCGAACTTATTAAAATATTAGGTTTTCTTATGTGGAGGTGAGTCACACTCCCATGGAAATTAATTTAAAAAGGCAAAGTGTTGAATATGTCTTGAGGGGTTCATTAATGCTTTGAAAAGTAAGTCAAACAAACCCAAAATCACTTTATTTTAATGGTAAAACAAATATTGGCCGAACATAAGGATTATATTATTTTATTACATCACTATTGGGTCATTATGATGTCATAAAACACATTATATATTTAAACGGTATTTAATTTTTACCCAAAAATTCGACTGTCTCAGAAAATTATGAAAAATTCACCGTTGGATAATTTCGACGTCCTGATTTCAGAAATGACATTTATTTTATCTAAAAAAATTCTAAATATGTGAATTTTCACTTTTAAAATAAAAACCGACATTTATCGAAAATTCACGGGTTTTGACAGAAATGGATTTCAAACCTTAATAAAAAAATTAATTGCATTCATAAAATTATAATATCATTTATATTTAATAAAAATTAATTTAATATTATTATTATTATTTTATTAAAATATTATTTAATTCAAAAATCCCTTAATTTAATAAAATAGATTTCTTATTTAAATAATCACTAAAAACACCATTTGTACTTTAAAAACTATTTACAATTTATCAAAAATGACTAGAAATTATATTCATTATTATATACAAAAAAATAATGTACATGAACATAGTACTACTTATTTGTTACATAACCCCTTAAAACAGCCGCATAAGACCTAAGGGTGGCTCAGATAACATCGCTCGAGTGGTAATTTCAATCAACTTCCACTTTTCCCGTAGAAGGTCACGTTCGAGCTTGACATAATGAAGCTCAGCTTGGGCTTGATCAAGGGAGAAGCCCAAGGATGCCACCTCTTTTCTGAGCTCTGACAAATGGCCTTCGTATGGGGCAATTCTACTGGATGAGGCTATCGCTTCCTTTGTCTGAGTAAAATTGGGTTCGTTAAAGCCTTATATTTATACTAATCAAGTGATCACTGTTCAACGGATATATTAACAACGGTCACAATTCATAACATAAAACCAAAGAAGTTGAAATATTATAAAAACATTTTTCATAAAGAGACATTTAACTGGATCAAGAGGGATTTTCCATTAAAGAAACTTTGGGTCGTTATATTATATATACTTTAATATTTTAAATTAATATTTTATTATTAACACCATGTTTTATTTCTACATCTCTATTTGTGATTGTGGTCATTTTATTGGATCGATCATATCCAAATTTTCCTATTATTATTATCTAATTTTCTATTTATTGTCCGCTTATAATATTTGGAATTTTTATTGGGTTTTTACTGACTAAATTATAATTCTTTATTTATGAGAACTGTGTTTTTATTTGGGTTCTCTATGTGATGTATGTGCTTTATACTACATTATATAATTATAAGAAGAAAATTCCATTGATAAAATTTTGGGTTGTTACACGAAGTCCCTTACAGAACTGGGTTCAATCTCTATTCCATTAATGTATATCTCATGAGATATAAATATTTACCCGATGCATTAAAGATATATATAGGTCCCACCAATCATATAATGAAAATCATATGTATGTGTTCCACAAGATCATAAAACATTCATTATATCATATCCCTTGAAATAAAATGGGTTTCATAAACATTTTGTCATATCATAACTTATGTACAAGTGATATGTTTCATAAACATCATGTAATCACAAACAAAAACCATTAATAGAAATAATAATAATGTTATAATTGGATCATATACCTATTAAGGAATAAGTAAACTCAATAGATGTCATCTTAGATATAAAATGATCTTTAATGATCATTTAAAACATTTCTTGAGGAAAATATTCTTTCCACTTTGAAAAATACTTCTTAAAACATAAAAAAATCAAAATAATTTTCTTTGAAAATAAAATTTTAAGATTATGATGTAATCTTCAAATAAATGATTGTTCATGATGGTGGAGAATTCTATTCATGTGATACACATTAAAATAAATATTCCTTACACATTTTCAGTAAAAGTAAAATGGTCATTGTTTGAAAAACGACATAAAGATTACTTTCAAAATATTTTTTAAAAAATTAAAACATCTGTAAAAATTTCTTTAATAAATAATTTGGATAATGTATAAAACATTTTATAAAACACTTTTATAATACATGGTTTTTTAATAAAACAGGTTTTCTACTGAAAAGATAAATAAAGATGATTTTTTTTAACTCTTGAGTACATAAAGAGAGGAAAATGAATGTAAAACATGTATTATCATGAAATAAGAATAGGATAATAAAATTAATGAATTTATAGAGTTATGGATCATAATATTTTGTCATTATAAACATAATCATAAACAATCTTGATAAACGATGAGATTATAACATAAAATATTTACCACTTTGGTAACTTTGAATTGTAATCACCATGAAGGAATAACATTAAATGAAACTTAAAATATAATAAGAATAAATAAATTTATGATATTAAATTTTAAATGGTCTATATAAAAACCTTATAAAATAATATAGGTGCATAACATAACATATGTCTAAAGGAAAGAAAATTGAGACAAAAATCCCCTACTGTTTGGAAACTTTTGAATCGTAAACCCCATGAAAGAGAGTTCCTAAAATGGATATAAAAATATAATTAATTTTTATGATTATAATCATAAAATACATTCATGGAAAATATATACACTACATCAAATAAATAGGTTGTGAACATGGCATGTGTCTCACAGAAGTAAAAATTGAGATGAAAATCTCTTACCTTAAGTCTCGAATTACTTCGTACACATTAAAACATCCTTTATAATAAATATAATTTTATTATAAATATATTAAATAACCATAAATATACATATAATACCATATATTATTTACTTATGACCTTTTATTACCAGTTTATTAACAATTCCATGTTAAAGTTACGTTTCAGGCAATAACTACTTTGTTTTTCATGTATATTTTGATTTTTTATTTTTGATGCTATTACTTTGATCATGGTTAAATAATATACATAATTTTAAACTTTATATAAATATAATATATATTCATTATATATGTTTTTAGATTAATCTATAAGAGTTATAGATAGAAAATTAAATGCATCATTCATGGAGACGGTAGGTCATACGTGCGCATGAATCTTGTCTCCATTTTCTCGATGGATTGAAATAAAGAAAGGTAAATAATATATTAAAGTTATATAATGATTTTTATTTAATATTTATCACATTTTTTTATTTAACTCATCCTTATTACCTTCCATGTAAAGCAAGAATGAACCACATCGCTTTGAGAGGTGGTAGTCCGCCATACACAGGATCGACGTTATCATATTCCCATAGAATGGAAATTATGAATGTATATGTGATAAAATAATTTAAAAAGTTTAATAATATCATAAATATCATATATAAACATTTAATTTATCATTATATAAATTCTTGAGAGGTTTTTATGGAAAAAAAATAACATAGGTTCACGAGACGGTAGTTCGTCGTACACATGAATGAGGATTTTGTATCCCATTTGATAGAAGAGGACATGGTTGTGGTTCATGTCCCTGATATAAAAAAAATATTATTATATTTAATATATTTTGGTTATTATATAATAATGTTTTAATAATAATTAAAGTAGTTTGAGGAAGAAATAAAATAAAACACTCAGTTTGGGGTGTTACCTATTCTTAAAACAACTTCATTTGGTTTGTAAAAAATAATTATTATGCTGTATTTCTGACCAAAATAAGGATTCTAGGATTTTAAGAGGGAATAAAAGAAGTTATTTGATCAATTATTTTCCAAAAAAAATGTTTTTAATGTGTTAATAGGTGAATATAAGAGGTGGCCTTTTATAAGTGAGGTGAGTGGAAAACGTGAAAGTTTTGAAAAGAAAAAGATGTACCCATGTTTTTCTCATGCCAAAAGGCTCAAAAAATTAAAATTCTTGATAATAGATGATATAAGGTCGACATATGGATATAAAATTGTTTTTTTTTTATTTTTGTTTATTTTTAACCCATATATTTTTAGTTTAACTACCTTATAAACTCGTTTTTACCTTAACTACCGTAAATAAATTTTACTATTCATTATGGTTAAAATTGAGTTGAAATTATTATATAATATAAATTATTCTTATTTCAAATATTTAATCCATTTTTTAAATTAAAATTTATATAATTGGCGATTTTTATTTTAAAAATTAAACTCGTAGATGCGATGAGAAAGCGGTTTTCCAACGAAAAAATGTTCAAAAGCTTAAAAGGTTTTTATATCAAAATTCAATATGAAAATGATTCCACTAACATAAATTATAGTAACTAATATATAATTTAGAGAATTATATTTTTAAATCTATTTTAAAATAAAAATTAACCATATAAATTCTTTAAATAAAAAGGATGGTTTTTAATAAAAACTAGTATTTTTCACTATTCATCGAAAAATTAATTTTTTCATAAAAATCCCAAAAAAAATCCCTAATATAATTTTGAAATGATTATTTAAAATATTAATTTTATTTTATCAAATTAATTTTATAAAATTTTCAAAATTTTATTATATTATTGTTCAAAAAAAATAAATAAAAATAATTTTTTGAGAAAATAGTATTTAAAAACATATAGACTTTATTGAAAATCAAGTATTGTTTATCAATATGTTAAGTTTATATAAAACCATTATAATTAATATTTGAAATGTGGTTATTCTTATTCATGTCATCAATTATAACAACTAGGTTATAATGGTCATGTTTAAATAATAATAATATATTGTGGTTTGTTAAAACTCGGTGTTGCCTATAATACAAGATAAACTTTGAATTGCATGTAACACAAGATTAAATTAGTGTTGAGTGTAATGAAATATATCAAATAAGTATAAGTTATTCAAAATAAATCATAAAAAATTGTGGTGTTTCATTTTACCCCCTTAAGATGAATTTCTCCCATGAAATTTTTCACTCTAATACAAAAAATGAGGATAATTTTACCTTATCATTTCCCCATATAGAATTTTCAAACTAGTGGTTTCACTAAAAAACTTTAATCAAGGGATTGGTCTTGTTTCGAAAAACTTCCTCGCTATAAACCATAATATCCATTGGCAGTTCCTCATAAGAAAGATATTTCTTCAGCGGTACAACCTCTGATTTTAGTACATGTTGTAGAGACCTAGGTCAGATTAGGTGCCACTTAGAGGGGGTGAATTAGTGGTACACACATTTTTATGAATTCATTTTTCTTTTAATTTAACCTCTTGAACTTGTTAAGGATCTCCATACACTTTGTGATATCTCTCAATCTCACCTCATGTGTAGTAGTAATAATATAGAGATCGTTACACAATATTTAAAAGGTTAGACTAAAAAGGACTACTCCTTTACATGTTGGTTATACCCCCCCCCCCCAACATGTATTCTCTAATCTAATATTATTTTAGTGATTATAGTGGTTTAGTCAGCAACTAGTTATATACTCCATTATTCATTCCTCAAATTGATCTTAGTTATACCCTCCATCAATCCAACTCTTCTACCTCAGTTGGTTATACCCCCCCCCCCAACCATATTCTTCTCCATGAGCCTCTCCAATAACTAGTTATACCCCCCAGTTACAAACTCCTTCTCTTATCTTGATCCATTGTAGGATGATTTTTTAATCTTCCCCAATGAGCTTACTATATTACACTTTCCCGTATACCTCCTAAAAAACTTCAAAATTACTAGTCTCGATACTCCTTTTAGATTTTTTTCAATATAGACTCTCCTAAAACTTTGAATGCTTGGGAAAAAAGGTTTCTTATTCTTAAAAAGTCACCTAGATTCAAACTCTTTCTCTCTTTGATACAATAATGTATTAAGTTCTCAAAGTATATTTAAATTTTTTACATTATTTTTTTTCATCACCTACATGAAAATATTTTTATACAAACAATATTTTGCATGGGGACTCAATAAAATACAAGATTTAAATTATTTATTTAAATCCTCATTTAAATTTGTTTATGAATAAACATGTTTATTCCTCATTCAAATACTAATACCTGAATGAATTGGGTATTATATTTCATTCTCACTTTAAATATCCCAAATACTATGGGTATTATTATTAATGAAATGCTTTTGAATTTATATGGGTATATTTACCATTACTCTTCATGTGGATATGAAAATGCCCATAGTAAAGTCCTCCAATCTGGATATCTATCACATGGATGAAATAGTTTGGTTACATGACCTCAAGCGTGCCTCCTCATACGCCAGAGGCTGCTAAATAGCATTAAAGGAGTGTTGATATAGTGGGGAGACTATACCCCCTAGTATGGGAGTTACATAGAAGCAGAAATAAATGATATAAATAAATATAATCAGAGTAATAAACATAGTATAAATGGTAAAATATAAAACTAGGAAGTAAAAGGAACCAAATAATCTAATAATAATAAATCATTTAATGATATACTAATATGTATCTAATGTCAAACTGAAAATAATACAATAAAAGAATCAGCTGACACAATATAATCTTGAAATACCCTAGTCCCAAACCCCATGTCAGTCTCATCACCAAACTATAGACCGTTTATAAATCAATACATTAGTAACAAGGTCCTTTTCCCTTGTCCAAAACTATATCCATGAAATCTGTCTAGATACCAAACGATGACCCGAATATGGTGTGAGTAAAACTCAGTAGGTCGACACCACTGTGTCTAAACATAACCCGTCTGATAATAAGTGTATAAAATAATCAATAAATAGCTGTATTAATTATTCAATTAATATAATATAACAATCAACCTACTTCAGAACCATATTGAAATGTATCTGAGCATGTATCACAACTATTCCAACTAATATCACATAATCAATAACCTACTTCAGCACTATATCAAAATTTCTCTGATCATGTAGCATAATCATTTTAACCATTACCATATAACCATGGAATAAACACATATATGGGATAAGTCTATTATATTTTCATTTTAGCATGTGTCTTGGAAGATCCCTCTATATAAGCATTACAACATGTGTTAGGGCAGAGCCTAGTATATAAGAAATTCATCATGTGTCAGGGAAGAGCCTGATATAGAAGCATTTCAGCATGTGTTAGGACATAGCCTAATATATAATAATTTCTTTATGTGTTAGGGCATAGCCCAGTATATGAGCATTAAAGAATGTGTCAGGGCATAGCTCGTTATATAAGCATTACAACATGTGTTAGTGCATAGCCTGGTATATAAGCATCACAGCATGCATCTCATCACAAGTCAAAACATCATAATCCAAAATGGTTAATTCTGAAAATTACCATTAGTCTTTCAATTACACTTTCATTTATATATAAATTTATCAACATTCATATCAATAAACAATCAATACCTAGGGATTCCATATCAATAAATCACATAAGGTCTCATGTCATGCTAAACACTCTTTAATCCATTAGCCAGATTCTTATTAATCAAAGGGTTCGCTTAACCAATGGGTATCCATAATCCAATTCACCATAAATAATTGAATACAAAGGTATCCGACCAACATTACATTCCATTATTTACAATAAATAAATGATTATTTTAATTAGAGTTAATGTTATCACAATATTGCATATACATGGAAATTAAACAGACAATAGGGTTAGGTTCAAACTTCTTACCTTTAACTGGTGATTAACGTGGCACTTCCAATGGGTAACACCAATGAGGAAGAAGGTAAAAATGATTTCAAGAAGTGTCTCGATCAACCCAAGTCAAGAATAAAACCCCAAAATAAACCTTCAGTCAAAAAATTAAAATTAAATGAATGAGGAACAATAAGAGAGAGAAGAAACCCTAAGAAAATCAACATGCCAGGGATCAAATGTGAAATCAAGATGTCCATAAGGGAGGAAGAGTCTCCAAAATTTCTTGGAATTTTCCCTAGGGTTGAGATGATAAGACTGAAAATGATATAATTAATATAATAAAATTCAAAGTAGTCTTAAAATCACTGCTCTTGATACTTACAAGGAGTTTAATCCATTTACACATCGTATATTTATTTTTATAGGGTTGTGCTGAAAAACCCATCACCGGGGATTAATATTTAACCCTACTTGGATTTTACATGACATGAAAGGTTGATATATAACTTATTTACACCATTAACTGGTTCAAAACATGTTTCTTGTAGTGGTTACATGTCGCGTAACATGTACACGGCGTGTAATCATCTATCAGACGGTTTTCAGACCAGCTTCTGTGAAAGTGCCTAAACCACCTATAAAGACTTATAAACTCATTAAAAACCATCATAAGACTATTTAAACATTTATACCTAGTATCCCTTAATTCAAAAAAATATACATCCATGAAATTTAGGTCATTTTTTCCAAAAACAAAAAGGCTCTATATCTCTGAACAAGACTCAGCCACTATGGTCCAATGAAAAACTCAAAGAGAGACACTGTAATGACCCAAACTTTTGTTAATGAAAATCCCTCTTGATCTAAGTAAATGTCTTAATATGTGAAATGGTTATAAAACATATGAACTTATTTTGTTTTATGTTTTTGGATTTTAAAAAACCATTAATAATTATGATCATTACTAATATAGTCGTTGAACAGTGATCACACGATTAGTATTAATATAGGGTTTTAACAAATTCTTTTTACTCAGACAAAGGAA
This sequence comes from Viscum album, assembly GCA_963277665.1. Classification (NCBI taxonomy): domain Eukaryota; kingdom Viridiplantae; phylum Streptophyta; class Magnoliopsida; order Santalales; family Viscaceae; genus Viscum; species Viscum album. Next base: position 1,309,049,615 of record OY728126.1, on the reverse strand, counting down.
ACTATGGCCTCATCCAGTAGACTTGCCCCTTATGAAGCCCCTTTAAAATAGATTTTAAAGGAGGTTGTGTCTTTGTGATTTTCTCTTGACCAATACCAATCTAAGCTTGAATATGTTAAGCTCGAGCGGAACCTCCTACGGGAGAAGTGGAAGTTTATAGAGATTACCACTCGAGCGATGTTATCCGAGCCACCCCAAGAATCTATCAACATCACACACCTTACCCTAAGGTCTTATATAGGTGTTTTAAGGGTTTATGTAAAAATACCCTAGTTCTATGATTATGTACATTATTTTTGTATATAATAATGATTGTACTTTCATTTTATTATTGTTACTTTGTAAATAGTTTATAAAGGAAAAATAGTATTTTTAGTTAAATATTCAACTAAGAAATCTATTTTGATGAATTAATGGATTTTTTAATTAAATATTATTTTAATAAAATATTATTATTATTATTAAATTAATTTTTATTAAATATAATTGATCGTATGATTTTAGGAATGCAATTGTAATTTTTATTAAGGTTTGAAACCCATTTTTGTCAAAACCCATGAATTTTTGTTAAATCTCAGGTTTTATTTTAAAAGTAAAAATTAAAATATTTAGAAAATTATTTAGATAAAATTAATATTATTTCTGGAATTGGGACATCAAAATTATCCAATGGTGAATTTTTCATAATTTTCTGAGACAGTCAAATTTTTGGATAAAAATGAAATACCGTATAAATATATAATGTGTTTTATGACATCATAATGAACCAATAAAAATGTACTAAAATACTATAAACTGTATGTTCAGCCAATATATGTCTTACCATTAAAATAATGTGATTTTGGGTTTGTTTGATTTATTTTGCAAAGCTTTAGTGGACCCTCCAAGACTTATATAACATTTTATATTTTTAAATTGTTTTCTTTAAGAGTGTGACTCACCTCCATATAAGCAACCCTATTATTTTAAGAATTTCCACCATTGAACTTATAAAATATTTTTTTCCACTCCCCTTTGGCAGAAACCATGGGCAAAAACCATGGTCTGGTTTGTGATTTTGTTTAGTTTAATGTGAGGTGTCCCAAACCTAAATAATAAAAAATTCCCTCTCCTTTCCTATATAAACCCACCCAAACTCCCACTTAATCTTCACTCAAATCCATTTAAGTTCGTCCAAACTCTTCCCTCCTCTTTCTAGAATCCTCCCAAGATTCCCTCAAGCCTCCCAAGGTCCCAACCTTCAAGATTTCAAAGTTGCTCTTCAATGTAAGGGATCTTTTCACCCACCTCTTTTTAAGTCATGACTTCTTATATGTTATGTCTTCTAGTTTCTATTTTATTATATGGGGTTATGTACTTATATATCATTATTACTATCAATTTCATGTCCAAATGATGATATATCCTTTCTTCTCTCATCAATTTATTTTTTGAATTGTTAAGTGACGTCGTTAAGCTGTCAAATTTTCGTAAAAAAAATCGCATATTCTATTTTTCCTTCAAGTTTCATTTTCATATAGTATTTCCTTCAAATAAACATACAATGATCTTATTTATTTTTATTATGTACCCCTACTATATAATGAGTTATTTATGAGTGGGTTACCCTTGTCCCCTCTCTTTTTATTGTTTTCTAAAACCATGTTATATAGTCGTTATGCTGCATAAATTTCATCACAAATTCCTCTCTCTTTCTCTCAAGAAATTCTCTTGTTTTATTTATGTGAATACCCAGAACTATTTAGTTTCTATGGGTATTAATAAATACAATAAAATGATATATTTTATTCTGGAGTTTACATACATATAACCCCCACTCCCTTTCCATGGGTTATAAATGACATAATGATCTTATTTTTTTAGTACTTTTTAAAACGCCATGATTTTGAAATGAAACCCATTTATTTTATTCTCTATGGTTTATTAATGAAATGTTTGATTATGATCTATGTGGATCACATGAAAGTAAATACATATTAAGGGTGCACCTTGATAGTTCTCCAATTCATTGGGTAAAGAATTTAATCTATAGAGATGACAAGTTTCACGATACCTTGGTGAATAACCTTGGTAATTTTTATGACACCTCGGGGTTGTACCTTGGTGATATGTTCATGAATGTCTAAATTAAATGTTGTAGCTACATATGAAAGTTAAGTTTCAAGTTATTTTCGTTATGATATGCCTATAATTCCATTTCTCATGTATTTTTGTTTTTATCAAGTTCTTATTGATATCACAAGTAAACTGATTCCCTTGCTTTCCTTATTGGGCCTTCTGCTCACACTTTCCTTTGATGTATGTCTCCAGGTTATAAGATACAGTAATTGTACTTAAGATGAATCTATGATGAAGCCTTAAAAGTGTATTATAAGAATTTTCTATGTTATTTTCATGTATTATGTTCCTGATTTCCAAGACACTAGACTTTAAAGATCCTCTTTTTGTAAAATGTAATGAAAAGTTATGTAATAAAAAGGCAGGATTCTATAGTTGGTATCAGATGATAGTTTAGTTATTTATGAAAAATAGGCTTTGAAAACTTTAGGAAGAACCCTATAGAAAATTTTAAATATAATAAAACCTCTTAGTATTTTGGTGAGTAATTATTAAGTGGTTTATCAAACAAATACATCCTTGTCTGGATATGAGAAGGTAGAGGTGGCTCTGGCACAGATGTACATATAGGTAAAACCCGAAAACACCGCTTTAAGCTAGACTCAAATGGGAACTGGTGCATGACAACGGGACTTTCTGCACTCTTGGTTACGACACTCCCGGGAGATATGTTTGGTTAATCTAAATATTTTTATGAATCATTATGAAGGAATTATAGAGAAATGTAATTGTTTAAGCATGTTGTTTGAAGACATAAAATCCTTGATAGTTAAAAGATTTTTAAATGAAATAAGTTTCTCACTAAGGTTTTATTCTTTTAGAAAATGGAGGGAAATAGGAGGAACCATGCAAATGGTGACCACAATGGACCATGCGCTGACGGCCCTCCGATGGAAGCCGGAATGGAAACATTCATGTGAATGATGAACCAACTGACTCAAGTTATGAGAAATGACTTGAATCAAGCTAAGAGACCAATCTCACCATGAAGGGAACAAATTTATGTTGAATATTTTATGCGTCAACGACCACCAACCTTCAGTGGATCGATAGACCCATTGATTGTCGAACAGTTGATCAGCTCTATCGAGAAGATCTTTTCTGTGCTCCGCTGTTCTAAACAAGAGAATGTTTCCCTGGCTGTCTATTGCTTAGAAGGAGAAGTTGATCAGTGGTGGGAACTGATTAAAAACACATGGACAAGAGTAGAAGTTGAATCTATAGAGTGGGAAGATTTCAAAAGGATATTCTTCAACAAGTATATCCCTTTATCGATGAGAAAAAGAATGGATAAAGAGTTTCTCAAGCTGAAGCAGAAGGAGAATGAATCTGTGGGAAGATATGAGATGAACTTCACAAGGCTTTCACGTTATACCTCTAGCTTTGTCATGGATACAAATGACAAGTTTGATAGATTCTTCAGCGGACTGAGACCACATCTATGGAAGAATCTATCCAACCAAGACTATAACATCTATGAGAAGATCGTGCGGAGTGTGATGAAAGTCGAGCTGGAGTTTGGTGAGACGCAGTGGTCTCATAAATCAAATGACAATAAGAGATTGATGGAGCCCATCTTAGGTAGGACCTTTGATCAAGGAATAGGAGTCAAGTAAGTGAAACTTCCCATGTGTAATAAATGTGGGAAGATTCATTCGGGGAACTGCCTGCTTGGGAGCAGTAAATGCTACAAGTGTGGAAGAGATGGCCATATTGAAAGGAATTGTCGTAGTGAGGTGAAACCTCAACTTCCAAACACTAAAGAAAAGGGGAAGATGGTGCAGGCCCTACCTGATGTTTAGTGCTTTAAGTGTAGAAAAATTTGGCACTTTACCAATCACTGTCCAAATCTGAGGGCAGTGGAGGGAAACCACCATCAACCTCAGTAAAGGCCAAGGGATAAAGTTCATGATTTTTATATCATGACAGCTAAATTTCAATCTCCAAATGATGTGGTAGCAGGTACTCTTATTGTTCTCTCAAAGCTAGAAAGTACTTTTTTTGATTCTAGTTCTACGCATTCCTTTATTTCCTCCAAGTTTTCAAAGAATTTAGAATCAACCCTCGATTTTCTAAAAGTAGAGTTATCAGTCAAGACTCCTGGTGGGATTATCTAATCATCGCCAATGTTTAGAAACTCTAGTATTTACTTTGGTGAGCACAATCTTATCGCAAATCTAGTAGTCATTCCCATGATGGAATTCGACATTATACTAGGGATGGACTGGCTCTCAAAGTATAATGCTAAGATCAAATGCAGAAATAAGGAAATATTAGTAGTCTTGAATGGAAAACCTACAGTTATCTTCCAAGGAGAGATATCTCAACCAGATCCATGTCTATAATAACCCCCTATATCCTTATTTATGGAGTTGGTCAGTGAAGAAGAAGAAGGAGATGAGAGTTTAAGGATAGAAAATGTCCCCATTGTCCAGGAATACAATGATGTATTTCCTGAGGAGTTACCCAGACCTCCCCCAGAAAGAGAGGTAGAGTTCCCTATTGAGATCGTACCTGGATCTCATTTGATATCAAAGACCCTGTATAGGATGGAAAATGTGGAGTTGGAGTAATTAAAGAAACAACTCCAATATATTTTAGAGAATGGGTTTATCCGACCGAGTGTGTCTCCTTGGGGAGCACCAGTTCTCTTAGTGAAGAAGAAGAAGGATGGATCGATGCGACTATGAATTGATTATAGAGAAATGAACAAGATTACAATAAAGAAAAAATACCCTCTTCCAAGAATTAATTACTTATTTGACCAACTTCATGGGGATCAATTATTCTCTAAGATTGATCTTCATTCTGGTAATCATCAATTGAGGGTGAAGAAAGAAGATATTCCAAAAACTATCTTCCGATCAAGATATGAGCATTATGAGTTTGTTGTTATTCCCTTAGGACGGACTAATGCACCTGAAATTTTTATGGATTTGATGAATAGAGTCTTTAAGGACTACCTTGATAACTTTTTGGTAGTTTTTATTGATGATATTATGATATATTCCAAAAGTCGTGAGGAGCATGAAGATCATATAAGGATTATTTTGAAAACTCTATGGAAGGAGAGTATTTTTAGAAAGTTTAGAAAATGAGATTTCTGGTTACAACAAGTTGCTTTCTTGGGGCACATTGTTACCAATGAAGTAATCACAATTGACCCTGTAAAGACAAAAGTTGTAAAGGAGTGGCCTCAGCCTACAACAATAACCGAGATTCATAGTTTCCTTGGTTTAGCAGGATATTATAGGAGGTTTTTGAAAAACTTTTCATGACTTTCTAATCCATTAACCAAGTTAAATTGAAAAGGGTTCAAGTTCATATGGACAGGGGAATGTGAGAAAATTTTCCAAGAGCTAAAGAGGATATTGGTTACTGCACCCATGTTAACTTTTCCCTCAAGTGGAGAAGGATTCGTTATTTTTAGTGATGCATCTCTAAAAGGGATTGGGTGCGTCCTCATGCAAAATGAAAAGTTCATTTCTTATGCATATTGACAGTTGAATACTCATGAGAAGAACTATCCTACGCATGATCTGGAGCTAGCTGCAGTTTTTTTTGCTCTAAAGATATGGAGTCACTATCTTTATGGGGATAAATGTGATATATACACAGATCATCAAAGTTTGAAGTATATTTTCACACAAAAGGAATTGAACATGAGACAAAGGAGATGGTTGGAACTTCTTAAATACTATAATTATTCAATTCATTATTATCCCGGAAGAGAAAACAAATTTGTTGATGCATTAAGCAGGAAATACCCAGTTGTTCTTTCCATGATGAGGATTCAAAAATATCCTTTGATCAATGACCTAGTAAATTTGGACATGGGAATTGTAAGGGAAGGGAAATCATCAACCCTAACCCAAATTATTTCTCAACTGTCATTACTAGAGAAGATCAAGAAATCTCAGAAAGAATATCATTTGTTATAGAAGAAGTTTTTGGCTGTGAAGGATGGAAAGTTTCCTAAGTTCAATATTGATCAAGATGGTGTATCAGAATTTCTTACAAGACTATGTGTTCCATCTATTCTGAAAATAAAGAAGGAGCCGATGGATGAAGCTCATAGCTCTACTTTCTCTATAAATCCTGGGAGCACAAAAATGTATATAGACCTTTGTGATCATTATTGGTGGGATAATATGAAAAGGGAGATTTATGACTACACTTCAAGGTGCCTGGTATGTCATCAAGTGAAGGAAGAGTGAAAAATTCCTAAAGGGGTATTGTAACAACTACCCATACCAGCATGGAAGTGGGACAATATCACTATGGACTTCACCATTGGCCTCCCAATAACTTCCAAAGGAAACAATATGATATGGGTTATTGTGGACCGTCTAACCAATAATTCCCATTTTATCTCCATTCGGGAAGATTTCTCTCTTGATCAACTTGATAGGATTTACGTGAAAAAAGTGGTAAGGCTACATGGAGTTCCACTTTCTATCATATCTGATCGTGATCCAAGGTTCACATAAAAATTTTTGAGAAGTCTTAAACATTCTCTAAGCACTGAATTGAATTTCAGTACGGCCTATCACCCCCAAACTGATGGCCAATCTAAAATGACTATTCAAACACTTGAGGACATGCTGAGAACATGCTCAATGAAATTTAAAGGTGGATGGGATCAACATCTCCCTTTAGTTGAGTTATCTTACAAAAATAGCTTCCACTCGAGTATTCAAATGGAACCCTATGAAGATCTATATAGTAAGTGATGTAGAAATCCTGCTTTTTAGGATGAATCTAGTGAGAGAAAGATTCTTGGGCCTGATCTTGTACAAGAGATGATAGAAAAAGTCCACACCATCCAACAACACATTAAGGCTGCTCAGAGTCGGAAAAAGAGCTATACCGACAATCGTCAAAGGGACTTGGAGTTTAATGTTGGTGACAAAGTATTTCTTTGTGTTTCACCTTATAAGAGAGTCATGAGGTTTGGGAAGAAAGGAAAGCTCATCCCTAGGTACGTTTTCCCCTATGAAATCCTTGATCGGGTGGGATCATTGGCCTATCGCCTTGAAATTCCACCAAATCTTGCACAAGTTCATGATATTTTCCAAGTATCCCTCTTGAGGAAGTACATACTTGACCCTTAACATGTACTAAACCCAAAGGTGGTACAACTGGAACATGACCTCTCTTATGAGAAGCATCCGGTGGAGATATTGGATCGTAGAGACAAGGTTCTATGAAACAAGACTACCAACCTTGTTAATGTGTTATGGAGGAACCATAAATGCGAAGAATCCACATGGGAACCAGAGGAGTATATGAGGTATAAGTACCCACACCTTTTCTCTTTTTATGGTATGAGTTAAAATTTTGGGGATGAAATTTCTTAAGGGGGAAGATTGTAACGACCCAAACTTTTGTTAATGAAAATCCCGCTTAATCTAATTAAATGACTTAATATGTAAAATGGTTATACAACATATGCACTTATTTAGTTTTATGTTTTTGGATTTTAAAATACCATTAATAATTATGACCATTGCTAATATATTCATTGAACAGTGATCGCATGATTAGTATAAATATAGGGCTTTAACAAATTCTTTTTACTCAGACAAAGAAAGCGATGGCCTCATCCAGTAGACTTGCCCCGTATGAAGCACATTTAACAGATCCCAGAAATGAGGTTGCATCTTTGGGCTTTTCTCTTGACCAATCCCAAGACGAGCTTGAATACGTTAAGCTCAAGTGGAACCGCCTATGGGAGAAGTGGAAGTTGATCGAGATTATCACTCGAGCAATGTTATCCGAGCCACCCCAAGAATCTGTCACCATCGCACACCTTACCCTAAGGCCTTATGAAGATTTTTTAAGGGGTTATGTAAAAAGACCCTAATTCTATGATTATGTACATTACTTTTGTATATAATAATGAATGTACTTTCATTTTTTTATTATTACTTTGTAAATAGTTTTTAAAGCACAAATAGTATTTTTAGTTAAATATTCAAATAAAAAATCTATTTTAATTAATTAATGGATTTTTGAATTAAATAATATTTTAATAAATTATTATTATTATTATTAAATTAATTTTTATTAAATATAAGTGATCGTATAATTTTATGAATGCAATTGTAATTTTTATTAAGATTTGAAAGCCATTTTTTTCAAAACCCATGAATTTTTGTTAAATGTCGGTTTTTATTTTAAAAGTAAAAATTAACATATTTAGAAAATTATTTAGATAAAATGAATATTATTTCTAGAATTGGGACTTCAAAATTATCCGATGGTGAATTTTTCATAATTTTCTGAGACAGTCAAATTTTTGGGTAAAAATTAAATACCGTATAAATATATAATGTGTTTTATGACATCATAATGACTTAATAAAGATGTAATATAATACTATAAAATATATTTTCGGCCAATATATGTCTTAACATTAAAATAATGTGATTATGGGTTTTTTTTAATTTATTTTACAAAGCTTTAGTGGACCCTCCAAGACATATATAACATTTTGTCTTTTTAAATTTTTTTCCTTAAGAGTGTGACTCACCTCTACATAAGAAACCCTATTATTTTAAGAATTTAGGCCATTTACCTTATAAAATATTTTTTTCCACTTCCCTTTTTCATAAACCCTGGGCAAAAACCATGGGCTGGTTTGTGGTTTTGTTTAGTTTAATGTGAGGTGTCCCAAACCTAAATAATAAACAATTCCCTCTTCTTTCCTATATAAACCCACCCAAGGTCCCACTTACTATTCACTCAAATCCCTTAAAGTTCATACAAACTCTATCCTCCTCTCTCTAGAATCCTCCCAAGGTTCCCTCAATCCTCTCAAGGTCCCAACCTTCAAGCTTTCAAAGTTACTCTTCAAAGTAAGGGATCCTTTCACCCACCTCTTTTTAAGTCATGACTTCCTTTATGTGATGTCTTCTAGTTTCCATTTTATTATATAGAGGTATGTTCTTCTATATCATTATTACTGTCAATTTCATTTCCAAATGATGAGAGACCCTTTCTTCTCTCATCAATTTATTTTCTAAATTGTTTAGTGACGTCATTAGGCTGCCGAATTTCCGTAAAATCGCATATTCTCTCTTCCTTCAAGTTTTATTTTCATATGGTATTTCCTTCAAATAACCATAAAATGATATTTTTTTAATTATATACCCCTACTGTATAATTATTTATTTATGAGTGGGTTACCCTTGTCCCCTCTCTTTTTATTATTTTCTAAAACCAAGTTATATAGTTGTTATGCTATAGAAATTTCGTCTCAAATTCCTCTCTCTTTATCTCAATAAATTCTCTTGTTTTATTTATGTGAATACCCAGACCTATTTTATTTCTATGGGTGTTCATAAATACACAAAAATGATATATTTGATTCTGGATTTGACATACATATAACCCTATCTCCCTTTCTATGGGTTATAAATGACATAATGATCTTATTTTTTTAGTACTTTTTAAAACGTCGTGATTTTGAAATGAAACTCATTTCTTTTATTCACTATGGGTTATTAATGAAATGTTTGATTATGATATTTGTGGCTCACATGAAAGTAAATACATATTAAGGTTATTCCCGGATATCACTCCAATGCATTGGGTAAATAATTTAATCTCTAGAGATGACAAGTTTCACGATACTTTGGTGAATAACCTTGGTAATTTTTATGACACCTCAGGGTTGTAACTTGGTGATATGTTCATGAATGTCTAAATGAAATTTTTTAGCCACATATAAAATTTATGTTTCAAGTTATTTTCTTTATGATATACCTATACTTTTTTTGCTCATGTCTTTATGTTTTTATCAAGTTCTTATTGATATCACAAGTAAACTGATTCCTTTGCTTTCCTTACTGGGCCTTCTGCTCACCCTTTCCTTTGATATATGTCTCCAGGTTATAAGATGAAAAAAATTTAGTTAAGATGAATCTATGATGAAGCCTTACAAGTGGATTAGAATAATTTTTTATGTTATTTTCATGTATTATGTTCCTGATTTCCAAGACACTAGACTTTAAAGATCCTCTATTTGTAAAATGTAATGAAAAGTTATTTAATAAAAAGGCGGGATGCTATAGATGTACCTAGAAAAATGTGTGATCTTAAAACCTCCCCAATATATAATATCTCATCTATGATCTTCTCCAAGAATAATTTTTGGGTCTCAATGAACAATTATGGACATAATGCTCGTATTTAGGCACCCTCTACCAGGTCTCCTCCTGAACACGCCCATGTTGCCACTGCACTCGAACCAGATGAATAGTCTTACCCTAGAGATACTTCTCACTACAATCCAAAATCCATATCAAATTCTCCTAAAATGATTCATCAATAATAACCTCAATGTCCTCAACTTCTAACACATGAGAAGGTTCAGGATAATATCTCTAAATTTGTGACATGTGAAACACGTTGTGCATGGAATTGTAGAGAAATGGAAGGGAAAATAGGTATTCCACTGAACTGACCTTATCCACTATCTCAAACAGCCCAAAAAACCTAGGTATTATCTTTCCCTATTTTTTATATAAAATTTCCCCAGCTTAGGTGACACCTGAAGGAAAACATAATGACCAACCTCAAACTCTAGAGATCATCTCTGATGGTCAGCATGTGATTTATATTTACTTTATGTAGTCACCAACCACCTCCTAATCATATAAACTTGGCCATAAGTCTCCTGTATGAGACTAGAACCAACAAGTGTTTACTCGTCTACCTCTATCCAACAGAGAGGTGAATGACACATCCTTTCATAAAATGCCTCAAAATTTTCCATCTGGATCAATACCTGGAAGCTGTTATTATATGAAAACTCCATGAGTATCATATGATGCTCCCACAAACCCCCAAAATCCAAAAAATAAGCTTGTAAAATATCCTAAAGAACCAGAATAATCCACTTACATTGACTGTCAGTCTGAGGATGATAGGTTGCGTGATCGCACCACGATTCACCATTTTATTTCACCTTTGAATCACTATGTTAAACTAATATTGTATTGTAAATTATAATTATTATAAAAAAAATAACTTCATGATTGATTCAATTATTATTTTTATCACAGTTAAAATTTTTAATTTCATTTGTTTTTATGATTTCATTATAATTGGAGGTGAATTGGAGGATCCAAAATGAATTTCAAGCAAAGCGGTCCAAACTGCATTGGATCCTAAGAATCCATGTAAACTAAAACACACACTATAAGTAATATTTTTATCCAATTTAGCTGAAATTTTGTATGATGATACAAATTTCAATGGGATATAACTATTATTAAGACAACTAATCCCAATTAATCCATTAATTTTCCCATCCAAACCTATTTGTCCAAGAAAAGGAATATGCTCGACGTCAAAAGTGGTGTTCTATATTTTGGATATATCTAGAGATTTGGGCCACCAAATGATTCCAAATTTTTGGTATAGATATTCAAGATGTGGTTAACCAAGTTTTTAGTTTTTTACAAATTAAGATAAGACTTTATAAATTCCAAAAACCATGGGACAAATGGTTTTACAAAATTTGGGTGCCCAAAACCACCTTCCATTTTTCCTATAAATTGGCACCTTGGGCACCCCATTTGGAAGCCAAACCAAGAGGAAATGTTCGGATAATATGGAGTACTAAAGTATTTATCTAATCCATTTGGAGGTTTTGGAGCTCCCTATCCTCATAGGGATATCTAAAATGAAGGATATCCACCTGAGCTTCCACCTCCTCTCAATGACGGGATAAACGGTGGGCGTTTTTTATGAGTGAGTTAAGCACATGTAAAGGGAGTTACGGTGAATATATTAGATACTGGTTTGGATTAATTTGGGTTTAAAAACATATCATTTTATTAATCTTAAATTATTTCATATTTTAATGATTTTCTTGATGCTTTTGATTGGTATGATCTTAATTTCTAACTGATCGGTGTGAGGTTTTGAGTGTGTGACTTGTGTTGTTCCAATTGGATAACACAAGAATCCTTTTATTACTAAATTTATTGAGATTTTAATCTAATTTGGAATCTATTATTTCATTAATAATGACTAGACCTTGTAAATACTATTATTATGTAAAGTTTTGATTTTTAATACATTGATATGAAAGCTTAGGAAGTAATCGGGATTCCGATTAATTTTAACAAAATATATACTTCAAACCTAAATGAATCCTTAAGAAAAATGAAATTGAAATGTGTGTAGTGAACTCAAAATAAACCCTTTTTCTCGTATTTTTCAAAATCCACTTGTTTTTCAACTATTAAACTCTTTAGAATAATTCATTTTAAAAAAAACTATTTTCAAAACTACCCCCCCCCTCTTTTAGTAATTTTTATTAAAAATAAACACTATAAACCACAAATTCTCTTCAAGAGTTGACTTATGGTCTTCCATATGATATGAATCCACTTTAAAACATAATTAATTTTACATCTCATGATAATAATTTCATTGTGATCAAAAGTGTAGTGTCCTGACCTGGATGCCACTGAACGGTGCCCCAAGCCAGTAGGTCATATGGTCGCAAGCGCATCTCTCCAAACGCCAGAGGCTTCTGACTAGTATAGAGGGCCTAGGATGTGTATATGGGGAGACTATAAGATATTTTCAGTGTAATCTAGTGTAATATCATATTATTCAAAAGGTGGAACCATGATAATAATGGATAAGCAACAGTAATAAACACTATGACTACAAGACCAGTAAACCATCATAGTAGAAGCACAATAATAACTGAACATGATATGTCATCCAAGAACATATATATATACAATAATTCTAGAAGTAATCTCATATAAAAAATTAACATTTCATTTCATGTGTCTACAAATCATCCAAAATAGGTATATAGTAATCAGTATAATACACTTATCAAAATACCAAAAATACTAAAAATCACTATCTCCAGATGGAATTATGAGACTCATCTCAATCCCATGATCTCATGATACTAATAATGGTATAAATTCAATAATAAAACTATGGGAACTTTCCTTGATCCCTACCTATATCCATATACTCTTTTCATGTAACCAACAACGGCCCGAGATAGGGTATGAGATAAAATCCTAGTAGGCCACCACCAACGGTGTCTATAACAATTAAATGATGTTAAATATAAGGTAAGAAGTGTGAAATGTATATCACAGGTATATTATAAATGAAACAAGTTTCCATCGAATATGTAAAACAAGTAAAGTGGATCTGTCTGGACAAATAAGGATCCCTACAAAACAAGGTGTCAAGTTCCTTTAACATGGCAGCTGTAAAACTAACAAAAATAAACACCATGGCCAAGATGTATATCCAGTATGTAAAATAAACCATGGTCATTCCATGTAACTTGTATATCATATCAACCACAACTTATCTATATAATCAAACATGTCACAGTTACCACGGCCAATCCATATAATCAGAATTATCAGACCCCATGGGGCTGGATTCAAGGTATAGTGAACCAAGGAATCCTCATCAAGCCCCAGAAGAATCTCAGTGGAAACTAAATTATACTTGTAATGGGATCTAAGGACCATGTCCACTTCAATCCCAAACAAGCTATATCCAAGGGGTTTCAAGGCCCAAGGCATCCCATAGAATTCAAGACCCAACGAGCAATATCATCCAAGGAATCCAATACTGGTATCATGACCCATGGGGTAGGAAAACCATGGAATCCTATGACATCATTAATCATTCATTACATTTATAAATTCACAATAATTCGGTTATAATGAGTTTACTGACTCATATAAGAATTCAAATTTAATCACTTAAGTAGTTCACATTATGTATAACATGTTGAGGGAGGCAGACCATCTCCAAATAAATCAATTCATTTCATTTCATTTATAAATGGGATACCTCTAAATAGGCATGCTTAGACTCACACCAATTGGGTGGTTCAACAATAGGAAAATTCAAGGGAACACCCCATGGGTGGCCTAAGTTGGGGAAAACCTACAAATATCTCAAAGGTAATCAAGGGAAACCTAAACAGAATCCAATTCATTCAATTTTATTGTTAAATTAATTACCAAGTTACTATATAAAATTATGGAATGCAGCACAATAGTAACTAGAATTATAAAGCATCAAACCACACATAGAAATTGTATACCACCTACCATAGGTCCAAAGTAGAGTGATCATCTTGTATCAGCTTCTAATTTAGTCCACATCAGAAGAAAAATGAAGAACGGATGAAGAACCTGGAAATAGGGCATATTATCTTGCACCTAAATAGTACATACATTATCAAGGAAAATAAATAACGGCACAAGAGGATTTTATTACTTATTGGCATGGATCCAACGAGACAAATAGAAATCAATTATAAGTTCGTATGGATAAATGGTGGAAAAGGCTACCAATTTTACTTCAAAGGAGCTTCTTAAGCCTCATGGATATCCAACAAAGGAAGAATGAATTGGTTTTGAGGTTTTAATAAATTTTAAGGGAAACCATGCATTTTTTCCTAAAAAAACTAGGCTACATGGTTTTTTCACAGGATTGGCCAAGTTGTGCGCTCATTGTGCACCCTTTACTGTACTAAGGGGGAACTCGTGCAGTTATTGTGCATGGTTTGACTAACCATGTGAAAAATGTGTGATTTATATCTGCTAAAAATTTTAAGTGCCTCACATAGGTGTGCGCCTCCATCCACATGGTTTACTAAAACCATGTTGGCTCCTTTTTCCTTCTACCCAAGTATCACATAGTTAGTCATACAGTGCATCCCATCTCATACGGTTTCTACTAACCGTGTAGTTTATTTGTTTTTTTTTCAAAAAGCGGGAATCTGGCCTCTAAACAAGCCTCAAAAACCCCCGATACACCCATGAACTCAAAGGTTATTCACATTAATCCATAAAAAACCCTTTAAACTAAAAATCAAAAGATCTCTACCACAAGAAAAACCTGGGAACTTACAAAAAGAACCTGAGATACCAAAGCCTTTTGAAGAACCTTCTAGGACCGTAACATAAAATGAGGATCTCTTCTAAAACAATACTCCTCAAAACACCATGCAACCAAACTATCTCACACACATAAAAAATACACAAATCTTCAATAGTTAAGGTCTACCTAATAGGCAAGAAGTGTGATACCTTTCTAATTTTATCCATGATCAACCATACTACATTATTCTTACAAGTTTTACTAGGTAATCTTATCATAAAATCTATAATGACATCATTCCATTTCTACTCAAGAATGGGAAGAGGATATAGCATATTAGCTGGACTCTAATGCTTGGCTTTCACCTTCTGATAGGTGAAACATCTCGCCACAAATCCAACTACCTTCTTCATTCCTGACCACTAGTACTATCTACAGAGATCATGATACATCTTTTTCAAACTATAATTTACCACCCATCTAAAAGAATAAAATTATCTCATCAGGTCCTTGTGCAATAACATAGGAACCTATACTCAAACATAGAAAAGAATAGAATCTATGTTACCAAGATACCATCCTGATGGTGTCTCCCAACCATATAAAATGTCTCTCAGAACTAAGCCTTATGAATAATATAACTAATATATCTTGATTTGGTCCAAAAACATGGGTATAAAATATTTTGAAGTCAGAGATACTTGTCCCTAAGACTCCTAAACATCTAGATACATGTTTGAAAATAGTGACATCATCCACCACTCATTGAAAGAATCCCTCACTACCTCTTTCTATCTCTTCTGTCTCAAAGCATCAGCAATAATGTTTCCATTTCCTAGTGTATAATCTAACTTGGAGTCAAAATATTGTAGATACTTGACCCACATCCTCTGATGAAGGTTCAAGTCCAACTAAGAAAATATATACCTAAGGCTGTTATAGTCTATGTACACCACAAACCTCTCTCCGAAAAGATAGTGTCTCAAGCACATCAGGGAATGTATGACCACAACTAACTCTAGATCATTAGTAGGATAATTCCTCTCATGCAGTATCAATTCTCTACATCCATAAGAAACCATTCGATCCTCCTTCATTAGAAATACTCTGAATCCAACTCTAGATATTCCATAGTATATAGTATAGGATTTGCCTAGAACAGTTAAAGTGAGGATAGGTGCTGAGTTCAACCTTCCCTTAAACTTATAAAAAGATCTCTTGAATGCATCTGACCAAAAAACTTCACCCCTTTCTTGGTCAACCCAAAAATCGGTGCTACCAGAAGGGATCATTCTTAGATAAAACATTGATAATAACCTGATAAACCCATAAATCTATAAATCTTGAAGTAATTATTAGGTTAATACTAAGATACCATGACTATGATTTTATCTGGTTCCGCTGACACACCTACCTCTGAGATGACATATCCTAAGAAGTTCACTTTATCAATCCAAAAACTTCATTTGGTTAGCTTAGAAAAAAGATGATTCTCTCTCAATGTACTCAAGAAATTTTCAAATTGTTTATCATGGTCATCTATTGACTGAGAGTACACTAATATTTTTTCAACAAAAACCACCACAAACTGAACTAGAATAGAATGAAAGATCCAATTCATCAATTCTATGAATACCATCAGTGTATTTGTCAAACCAAATGGAATCACTATGAACTATTAGAAGACATACCTACTCTTAAAACTAATCTGGGGTATGTTTTAAGGTCTCACCCTCAACTAGTGGTAACCTGATCTCAAATCGATCTTATAGAAGATCCCGAAACCTCTCAACTGGTCGAAGAGATCATCGATACATGGAAGAGGATACCATTTCTTGACTATTATCGGGTTTAATCTCTGATAATCCACACATAACCAGAAGGTACCATCAGCCTTCTTGGTAAAAAGAACTGAATAACCCCATAGATATGTACTTGGTCATATGAAACCTTTAGCTTCCAAATATTCCAACTGAAATTTCAAATCATAAAGTTCTGATGGTTCCATTCTATAAGGCGGGATAGAAACTTGTTCTACTCCCAACACAAACTTGATCATGAACTACATCTCCTGATTGGGTCGTAAGTCATAGAACTCATCATGAATGAAATTTTAAAAATTCTTTACCACTGGAGTAAAATAATAATGTTGCATTCCATCATCATTTAGAGAATGATCAACTATCTGAGTTCTGAGAAAATCCCATATGCATTGTATTGGTCGTGCACAACCAGCTTGAATATCCTACTCACCCTGGTGAGAATATATTCCTCCTTCTAGGAAAAAAAGTGAATCTAATAGTAAATATGAGCCTAGTATAGGAATAACCAATCCATACTAAGAATCAAAATGAAACCTGTCATTTCTAGTATAAATGGTTCCCATAAGAAATGGTAACCACCAATATCTGGAGAACATGAATTGAAACATTTGATATCCTCTGACCGCACTCTCAATGGTGTGATGATTGTCAAAATATCATCCAAGATTTCCACATCCAATACCAAACCATTTTCAAAAAGAGAAAATAAAAAAAGGTATGTGGTGATCCTATATCAAACAAAAAGAAGACAAGGGTAGATGATACAAGAATCATACCTATGGCGGTATGAGGTACTGCATCCATAATAGCCAGAGTAGTCTGTATAATGTGTTGTCGGTCATCCCCTCTGACGAAGGCTCTAATCTAACTCCCCTGGGCTATTCTCTCTACCTGAAACTGCTTCTTCTATACTGGGGTACCATGTCCCCTACATCGACCTGAACTTCAAGTGGAACTATAGCTACCTATCTACTAAGGAGTAGCTAAGTCCTTCCCAGACCTCATTACCTATCCTAATCCCCTTCCACTTCCCCACTACTTTATGCCTCTACAAAACCTCATTAAGTGGACTATCCTTCTGCAATGACAACACTCCAAAGTGGGGAATAGACACTGAGGCCGCTTGTATACCATCTTTCCACACTAAAAGCACTAAAACAGAAAAATTTTCTTAGATGGTTACCCATTTTCCTAAATGTTATGTCTATTATTTCTTTAGTGATAACTATCATAGTGAAATATATTTACACCAGAAGAAGAGATCCCATTTTTCCTTGTTGAAATAGTTAGGCTACTACTCTGGGCCTCTCTTAGATTCCCTTACATGGTGAGTATCTAATTTATCATGTCTAAAAAGATACTCAAAAGAAAAACATTCACCTATGACCTGATCACATAGCGAATCCCATCTTAAAAATTCCTTTCCCGAGATATCTCATCAGCAACTAAATATGGAGAAAAGTGTTATAGGCTAGTGAAATGTTTGATGTAGTCCATCACTTATATTCCCTCCTATGTCAGATTCCTACACTCTAGATCCTTTTCATACCTCAATTTCTCTATATATAATTGGTTCAAGAAATTCACATCAAATTCCTTCCAAGATAACTCCTCTTTCTTCCAAAACTTATCTAGAATATCCCACCAACATTTGGAAATTACATGAAGCATATATGTAGCAAGATTCACCCTCCTATATACAAGTTTCTCAAGATTATTAAAGATCATCTGGACTAACTCAATCCAAAACTCAGCTTCCAGGGGGCCTCCCTCCCCAGTGAACATTGGTGGATGCGGAAACTGGAACTCTCTCGTCAGCTTAGACATAGAAGGAATAGTACAAACAGTCTCCATTTACATGGATTGTATGACCCTTAGGAAGCTATCACAAAGTTGAAAATCTATTTGATCATTAGGAGCTGCAAGAATATCTAGTTTAGTTGTGTTAGGAGAATGATGATTTCCTCTCTCCTAATTCTCAAATTGAGGATGTCGAGGAGGTATTTCTCTATAAGAAAAACACACTCCTTAGAACACTAGCTATAACAAAACAAGGTCAGCCTCTTCAGGTGAAAACTACATAAAAAAACTTCTTCTAGTCTCTCTATACATGGATTAAAAGTTTTTTATCATGACATATCAGTTATTTCATTTCATTTATTTGATATAATAGGTATCTCATGTCAAAATTTATATAGAAAAGTATATATCACATGCAATCTATATGTCCCTTTCATCAATAATGCATCTCAATATATATCCCTATGTTCCTATAATGATTCATGAATACTCATCTTGAGAGATAATGTTCAATGAGTATAAATATCAAGAAAAAATAACATCACACAAAATTTTAATTATCCAAGGTGAAATAATATTGATGGTAACAACAGAACATCATGAATAGAAATCCCATCCTTGGGCACTTGGATTTTCCCCCATACATGAGTTAGCTACTCTCATACACCATCTCATTACCAAGTCCTAACACATCCTAGTCTCATTTATACTTTCCCCAAATAATAAACCAATTGGAAATAATAACAAACTCCACTAATACCACTTTGTAACATCCCCTGATCTGATACTCTCTCACCTGGATGAAATGAGTTGGTTATATAACCTCAAGTGCACCTCCCCATATTCCAGAGGTTGAAGAATAGTAATGGGGGTGTGATGATATAGTGGGGTGACTATACCCCTAGTATGGATTTACATAGAAGTGTAAATAAACAATATAAATAAACATAATCAGAGTGATAGACATATAGAAATGGCACAATATGCAACTGGGAAGTAAAAAGATCCAAATAATCCAATAATAATAAACCATGTAATGACAGAATGATATGTATCTAATGTAAAATTGAAAATAATATAATAAAAGAATTAGCTAACATAATATAATCCCAAGAGACCCTGATATTAAACCCTGTGTCAGTCTCATCACCAAACTCCATCCTAACTAGTAAGCAAAAAATTATCAAAAAAGGTCCCCTGTCCTTTTCCAAACTTGCATCCATGAAATCTACTCGAGTACCAAATGGAGGCTCGAATAGGGTGTGAGTAAAACTTAGTAGGTAGAAACCACCATATATGATAATAAGTGTATGCAATAAGTGATAAATAGGTGTATTAATTAATCAATTAATACAATATAACAATCAACCTGCTTTGGCATCATATCAGGATATCTCTAAGCATGTAGAACAACTATACCAACCAATATCACATGACCAATAGCCTGCTTCGGCACCATGTTGGAATGTATCTCAACATGTAACACAATCATGCTAACTAATATCATATAACCATGTTATAAACACACAACTAGGCCAATCGCACTATATAAGAATTTCAGCATGTGATTAGGCAGAGCCCTTTATATAAGCATTATAGGATGTGTCAGGGTAGAGCCCGATATATAAGAATTTCATTATGTGTCAGGGAAGATCTCGATATATAATCATTTCAGCATGTGTTAAGGTATATCTCTATATATAACCATGTTATCATGTGTTAAGTCATAGCTTAGTATATAATCATTACAGCACATGTCAGGGAATATCCCAATATATAAGTATTACAGAATGTTTTAGAGAATATCTCAATATATGAGCATTACAACGTGTTTCAGAGAATATCTCAGTATATAATCATTACAACATGTGTCTCATCATAATTCATAACATCATAATCCAAAATGGTTAATTATGAAAATTACCATTAGTATTTCAATTACACTTTTGTTTATATATAAATTTATCAATAGTCATATCAATAAACAATCTATGCCTGGGGATTCTATATCAATAAATCACTTAGGGTCTCATGTCATTCTAAACACACTTTAATCCATTATCCAATTTTTTATTATTCAAAGGGGTCTCTTACCCAACAGGTAGCCATAAGCCAGCTCAAAATAAAAAATAGAATCCAAATGGATCCAACCAATATTCCATTCCATGATTTTACAAAAATAAATGATTAATTTAATTAGAGTTCATATTATGTCAGTGCAATCATAATATTTTACATACTTCACAATTAAATAGACTATAGGGTTAGGTTCAGACTTCCTACCTTAAACCGATGATTCTAATGGGTAGATCTAATTAGTAAGAAGGTAAAGATGATCACAAGAAGAACCTAGATCAACCCAGGTCAAGAATAAAACCCCAAAACAAAACTAAGGTCAAAATATTACACCACAATAAATAATGAATAATGGGAGATAGAGGAAAACCTAAGAAAATAAACTTATCAATGATCAGATGTGAAACTGGGATGTTTGGAAGGGAGGAATATACTCTAAAATCACTTGTAGTTATCCTAAGGGTCGAGAGGAGAAGGCTTCATGTGATAGAATTAAGAGAATCAAATGAACTGCAACCTTAAAATTTCTACTCGTGATACTTACAGGACATGTAATCCATTTACATGTCCTGTATTTCTTTTTACAAGGATACACTGAAAGAACCATCACATCGGATTAATCTTTAATCCTACTCAACTTTTACATGATGTGAATGTTTTACACGATGAGTAACTTCTTCATTCCCTGCACTAGTTCATGACATGTTTTTTACGGCAGTTACACATCATGTAACATATACATGGTGTGTAATCATCCAGTAAATGGTTTTCAGCCCATATTTTGTGAAAGTTCTCAAACCACCTCTCAAGCCTTCAAAACTCATGAAAAAACCCTCATAATCCCATTTTACACATTTATACTCAGACTCAATTAATTCAAAAAACATACATCTCTAAACTTTAGTTAATTTTCCCCAAACAATTATCTCCATATCCGAACAAGATTCAGCCACTAAGTTCCAATGAAAAACTTAAAGGGGTGTATTGGGAAAAGGATGGGATCTTACACCTGTGGCTCGCACTGTCTTCGTGAATGCATGTGTATCACAAAATGAAACTCGTCTATTTAATGTAGTATCTCAAATTTCATTTGGTACTCATTTAGAGGTCAGGAGACTTAATCTTCTCTATTCATCATGCAACATCAAAAAAACCCACACCTCATCTCCGGTTATTCAAACTATAAACAAAACAATGCACCACATTTAAACACCTGAATGCTTAGGATTTTTCATTCCTTTACATGGTGTATTAATTTTAGAATACCTTTGGCTTCTTATCATCACCTGAAATATCAAGTTCCTCATTCATTCTTAACTTGGGTTATTTATTCTAGAATACCCATTAATTAAATCAGAATTTCTTCTTTTTATTTTCATTTATTAAATTTGAACTTTCATGCATGACCATTTTAATCATACCTATACAAGATAATCAGCCTTTACTTGTCTAAGTGGTTGGCTTCATTAGGCGATCATCACAGCTCATGATACATTTTTTTCATGCATATGAATGCATGAATATCATGTGAAACAAATTCCTCATATTTCATTGGATTATGAGAGATCATTATATTCATTCTTAATGTGGAAAGGTCCTCAGCTTGATCTCTTCAGCTTCATCAATGGTGGAAGACTTGCACTGAAAACACCTTGGATCATTAGTGGAAGAGAATGATCACTCTAGCAAGATTGGATGGCTCAGATCAGTGTGATTGGGTGGCCACTATTTTATCCATATCATTTTAAGTAGAGATGAATGGCATTGTTATGCCACTACCCCACATCAACTCTTACATATGTCTTGGTCATGGTTTATTAATCAATCCTCTCTTCTACACTCCTGATATTGCTAGGGGGTATTATCACTCATCACACTTCACCTTCACACACCATAGGATTTATCCCAATAGGATTCAACCTAGTGGGATTTGTCCCATCCTCATGCATTCCTTTGGGAATTCTCTCTTTTCAGGTCATATGTGGCCCATGTGTTCCTTATACATGGGCATGATCTTGTGATACTATACACATCCCACCCACTTCTTAGCTACTATGAATACTGCTTTTGGAAGGCTCTGCCATATGGTATACCCTTGGGTCCCCTAAGAGTGGTTGAGGGCTAGCCTTGGTGGCTCACATGGTTGGTCATAATTTTTATATAAGCCACATTAAAAGAGTTATCCAACCAAATCATGCAACTCAAAATTCATCTTTAACAATTCATCATGTAAAATGTAAATACATTTTACATGGAATTGTTTTAACTTCTCAAGAAATAAAGTATTACATGGCCTTAAAATATTATTCATGCAAAATATATATTTTTCATGTAAATATTCTTCTTCATCTTGTATTAAACAAAGTTTCATCAATGACACAAGTATTTGGAACATGATATCACTTCAACAATCATCATAGTTTTTCATATTTATCACACAAAACACATATTGACACATCATTAAAAAAATCAATATTAGGCTTAACACATGTGAAGGATCGGGTATTTACTTCCTCGTGAGTGAAACATGGAACGCGTCATGGACTTGATAGAGGTTTGGTGGAAGTTTCAATTGATAGACTACCTAGGGATTAGTTTTCCTTTATTTACAAATCTCATTACCTTCTTCCATTGAGAAATTCTTAGAAATGTATTGTCACCAACTTCAAATTCTAGATCATGTTGGTAATTGTCAATATAAATTTTCTGCTAACTATGAGATTCCTTGATGTGTTGATGAATGGATCTAATCTTGTCTTAAATTTATTTAGTTACTTCAGGTCCCAATAGGTTTATTTCTTCAACTTCATTCCATCATGTTGGAGCTCTACACTTCTTTTCATATAGGGATTCATAAGGATCCATCTGAATGCTCAAGTGAAATATTTTGTTGTATTAAAACTCAACTAGAGGAAGGTTTTGATCTCAAAAACCTTTTAAATATATAGAATAGGATCTCAGTATATCCTCTGGGGTTTGAATTTTTCTCTCAGATTAACTATCTGTCTGAGGATGATATGTAGTGCTAAAACTTAACCCCATATTCAAAGCCTGTTGATGACTTTTCTATAACTTCAAGGTAAATTTTGAATCTCGATCAAGCACAATGGAATGTGGTACTCGATGCAAACTTACCACTTCCTTAATGTATATTATGGTAGGATAATCAAGATATAATTCTTCTCTAATAGCAATAAAGTGTGATGAATTTGTAAGGTGATCGACTACAACTCATATAGAATTATTCCCTTCAGACATTTTGGGGAGTCTGATGAAGAAAACCTATGATGATGTTTTCCCATTTCCATTCTAGTATGGGTAATGGATGTGACTTTACATTATACTTTTTTCTATTATACTTAACATATGACATACCAAGAACTAAGATACAAATTTTGAGATATCTTTCTTAATTTCATCCCACTAGAAATACTCTTTCAAATATCTATACATCTTATTACTTATAGGATGAATAGAGAATTGGGAACTATGAGTTTTCTATAATAACTCCTTAAAATATGGTATGTACGGAACACATACACATTTTCTAAACCTTATCATTCCATCATGAACAAGGTTAAACTTAGAAACATTTCTAACCTTCTTTTATAGATTTATATCTTCCTTCTATGTCTCTTTAATCTTCACATGGATATATGGTAGAACATTCAATTGAACAAGATAAAATTTCTAACCTTGCTTCAAAATTTCCAAATCCATCATTTTCAAATCCATAAATATTGGATCCTTTTATCCTCATCATGGATAAGATAACATAATCATTTCAATTCAATCCATCATCCACCTTGGTTTCTTTCCTAGGGTGGTAATGTATTGAGCATACATAATCTTTAATCAACTCTAACCATCTTCTATGGTTCATATTTAACAACTTCCATGTGAATAAATACTTTAAACTTTTTTATCAGTATATATATCACACTTTTCTCTATAAAGATAATTTCACCATATCTTTAATGCAAAAAATACCGTAGATAACTCTAAATCATGATTTGGGTAATTTTTATCAGGAGTCTTCAATTCTTGTGAGGCATAAACTATAACCATGTCATTATTCATAAGAACACATCCCAGTACCTTCTAAGATACATCATTACAGATTATAAAACCTTATTTTTTTCTTAGGGTAATTGAAGCATAGGTGAACAAACTGCTCTTCTCTTAATTTCCTTAAAATATTCCTCACGCTTATCTTTCCAGAGGAACTTGGCTCCCTTATGAGTTAACTTGGTGAGTATGTTAAATAGTTATGAGAAATTATCCACAAACCATCGATAATATCTAGTTAAACCAAGTAAAGTATTGATCTCATTAACTGTGGTTGGTCTGGACCAACACTCAATATCCTTCTTATTTGATGGATATATCGATATACCCCTCTTGAGATTATATGACAAAAAAATGAGACTTTTGCATCAAAAAATCACACTTTGTAAATTTTTCATATAGTTTATCTTTCCTTAGGGTCTTTAGTACAATTCTCAAGTGATATTCATGTTCTTACTTTATATTTGAATCGATAAGAATATAATATATAATGACTACTACAAATTGATCAAGGTAATATCTAAAGACTATATTCATTAAATCCATGAAGATAGTGGGGAAATTAATAATAGCGAATGGCATCACTATATTTTCATAGTATTCATACCTTATACAGAATGTTGTCCTGAGTATATCCTCCTTCTTGACCCTCAATTGATGATATCCAGAATGAAGGTAAATCTTGAAAAAGTATTTATATATGTTTAGTTGATCAAATAGATCATTAATACGGGGTATAGAATAATTTTTCTTGATCGTGATATTGTTCAGCTCCTAATAATCAATGTAGAGTCACATAGATCCATCTTTATTTTTTAAAAAAAGAATAGGTTCACCCCAAGGTGATGAAATTAGATGAACTAATACCTTGTTGAGGTTATCTAGGAGTTAAATTTTCAATTCCTACAACACAATCAGGTATATTCTATAGGGAGTCTTTGAAGTTGGTGTGGCACCAGGTATGAGTTCTATTAAGAAATCAACTTCAAATTTTGTTGGATGGATAGGAAAATATTCTAGAAATACATCAAAAAACTCCCTCATAAGAGTCATATCGTCAATTTTGAGTTTCAACCCAACCCTTTAAGATAAATTCCTATATTGAATAGGAATCAAAACCCATACAATAGATTTTATTTTCATTAGAAGTTCATATTTATCGTCACACTGATAGATGATCATAGGTTGGTTTGGAATATCAAATGTGACGTCCCTTCCTCATCAATTGATGTGGGGTTTATGTAGAGAAATTAAATTCATACCTAAGATAACATCAAATTAAACCATAGGGATAATGACAATATTTTCAAGAATTAAATTCTCAAAAAATTAAATATGAGAAGAATAATAGACTTGAGATGTGATCATCGTATCATTAGGGGTTTTCATTTCTAATTCAACATCTAATAATTTGGGTGGAATCTTGATACCCTTATAAAATTATTTCACCCCTCATTAGAAATAGTGATCGCATGAGATTTCCTTTTTCTCTCACCTTAAGAGGTTTTTGATGTCAATCATCACCATTAACCTTCATATTTAGCCATGGGTTATCATAATTCCTATACTCCTTTCATTTGAAACATTGTATTTTGGGTGGTGCATTCTATGGAGATTTCTCTCTATTTGCAGCATTAGCTAACTTCTTCCCATTACTTCGGAATTTGATTGTCTTATGACCTTCCCTTCCACACTTAAAATTTTTACTAGTACCCTTAAGAAAATTTCCTCTATGTTTCTTCCCACAATTTGAGCATAAAGGAAATATCATCTTCTTATATCTGTGGCTCTTTGATTTTCCTTTAAATTTCATTTTTCACTTCTTTTCAAAACTAAAATATTGATACATAACTCCAATTTTCCATTTCCACCTTGATAGCACAACAAGAAATATCTTCATATCTATTGAAGTCTCTTGTGTCTAACACCCTTCATAGACTTGGTTGTAAACCATTGAAGAATTGATCAACCTTACTTTTAGGTTGGATTACAATACTATAAGTGTACCTCACAAGTCATGTAAAATTTTCCTCATAAGTACCAATGGTTTCATCATCCTTTTGCTTTAGCTCAAGGTAATCCTTCTCCATTTTCCTATAAAGAACAAGTGGAAAGTACATATTGAAAAATAAGTTCTTGAACTCATCCCAATCCATGGATTCAATTTCATCATGTTCCCTTATATTCTTGATGAGAGTCCACCATTGATCTGCTTCACCTTCTAAATATAGATATCCAAAATAACTTTTTTATGTTCTGAACACTGGATAATGGAAAATATCTTTTTAGTGGTAATAAACTATTTCTCATCAATAATAGGATTAGCATATTCATATAAGGAAGTTTTACATTTACTCATAAAAGGACTCAATAGAATATTGTTCCCTCCTTTGATTATTTGTAAGTTTATCATGATTTGTGTCTTGAGAAATTTGTGTGAGCATAACAATGATATTTTTCATTCTAGTTCCTATAAAATTTGGTTTCTCAGGGGAAAAATCATTTCATTATTTGTCTCACTCAACATTAATATAGTTCCTTCAGGTTTCATCTATTGAATAAAACCAAAATGCATAATGTAAGCAATAATAATCATAGTGTGGAACTACATAATCATGAAAAATCACTTATATGATGTCGAAATCATGAAATATTATTTTTAATATATGACACATTTGGTTTATCCTAGGTCATTCATAGTCATCGTCTATTTAAATCCTTCATAGTGATTTATAAAGATTTTGTGAATGTATGAAGCATATCCCCCAAGAATTTCAATCCAGGTGTGAAGTAAGTCCCATTATTGTGAACCAAGTGATGATTGAGTCCAGCTTAATGCACACTTTTCAAAGTTATTACCCCTAGGTACCTTTGTTCCAAATCCACATCCACTTATAGAATCCATACAAGGATGTAATTTCTTGGAGACCACTCTCTTTACCCTTTACCAAAATTCTAGGACATTTTCCAATATGTTGACTCGTCCTTAGACTTATCCTTGGACATATCCTTAGGGATCTCACTAAAGTTTTCTCATCCTAGTTTCGAAAGGATAACTATTTATATCCTCTAATACCAACTATAAAGACCCAGACTTTTCAAACATATATATTACATCTTTATAGATGAATATTCATTACATTACACAAACATATGCCTGAGAATCATAAAATTATAGTGGCTTTAAAAACATAAAAAATTGGTTCATATGTGAACTAGATCATATCCCACCAAGTTCTTCATAACTAGCACCCTTATTAGACATATCATACATAATACATTTCTTCATTACCTTGGAAAAGGAAACATAATAAAGGGTGAGATCATATGCTTAGTAAGGGTAAACAATAGAGATACACAACTATAAAAATAGGCTACGTCCACGGACCTATAGACATGGTTTTAAAACCGTGGCTATAGGTGGCTACGGCCACGGTTATGTGACCTATAGCCACGGTTTTAAAACCATGGCTATAGGTCTTTTTTTCATGTCTTATAGCCAGGGTTTTAAAAACTGTGGCTATAGACCAAATCTATAGCCACGGTTATGTGTCCTATAGCCATGGTTATGTGGCCTATAGCCACAGTTTTCAAAACCATGGATATAGTCCTTTTTTTGAAGGGTTATATCCACGGTTTTGAAAACCGTGGCTATAGGTCTCCCGCCCTTGCGCGGGAGAACAATTTTTCCGCCAAAAAATGGTGGGAAGAACTATTTCCATGGTTTTTACAATTATGCCACGGTTTTTAATAATATATATAACATATTATATATATATATATACAAAAACCTTGGTGGTATAGTGGTTAGGTCACTGAAACATGAAAGGAAGGTGCTGGGATCAAATCCGGTTGGGCGCATATTATTTTTAGGCTATTGCCACAATTTTCTAGGGCTATAGACATGGTTAAAATCATGGAAATATGCCACCTATTTCCATGGTTTTCTAGGGCTATAGAAACGGTTAAAACCGTGGCCATAGGTTAACTGCCACGGTTGACAACGGAGACACCTATGGCCACGGTTTTCAGAACCGTGGCAATAGGTCACTTATTGCCACAGTTAAAACCATTCCCATAGGCCAAACCCTACTGCCACGGCGATAGCGCCCACGGTTGTGCAAACCCGTGGTCGTAGCCTATGTCCACGGTTTTGGGCCCTATTTCCACAGTTTTGAACCGTGTTAATAGTCCATTTTTTTAGTTGTGATATGTGATCATAACATGAGCATAAGGGTATAAGAACATGAGTATAACATATGAAAACCATACCCTGCATATCAAAGATCAAGATCTTGAGTCATGGAATAATGATTGGTGGTTCATAAGACATGAATCATAAGGAAATCAAAGAACGTGAGCCATTAGAGCATAAAATTGGCATAAGACATAGAATTTTGGCATACACATAATCATAGAAAATTATTTCCATAATAGTCAAGGCTTACTATCAAGGCTATCATAGTTGAATGATTTCACTCTCCAAACCATCATAGTAGTCAAGGTTCACTCCCAATATCATCATAGCGGACAAAGTCCCATATAGAACCTAGTTCACTCCCCATTCCAGTCCTATTTATCACATGAGATATAAATTTTTACCCAATTTTTTGGAGGGAGATATAGGTATCATCCATCACATAATGAAAATCATACATATGTGTTCCATAAGATCATAAAGAATTCATCATATCATAACCCATGAAATGAAATGAGTTTCATAAACATTTCAACATATCATAACCAATGGAAATTAGACAGTTTTCATAAACATCATGTCATCACAAACATAAACCATTCAGAGAAAAAATAATAGCGGTATCCTTGGATAATATCCCAAGTAATTCATAGGTAACATCAATGGATTTTATCTTAGATGGATAATGATTTTTAATGATCATTTAAAACATTTCTTGAGAAAAATATCATTTCTACTTTTTAAAACATTTTTTAAAACATAAAACATTTTCAAAATTATTTTATTTGAAAATAACCTGTCATTATTATAATGTAATCTTAAAATAAATTATTAGTAATGATGGAGGATAATTTTTTCCATGTCTTACACATTAAAAAATATTTCTTTCACGTTTTTTGTAAAATCCAAATGGGCATTGTTTCAAAAAAGATAAGAATATTATTTTCAAAAAAAATTATAAAAAAATAAAAAATGAGTAAAAATTTCTTTAATAAATCATTTTTAGAATGATAAAAACATTTTTGAAAAAACTTTTATAAATCATGTTTTTGGAAAAAAAAAATGGGTTTTCGACTGAAGTGACAAATAAATATGATTTCTATTAAAAACATTATCTTGAACTCTTGAGTACATTAAGAGAGGAAAATGAAAGGGAAAAATGTATTCTCATGAAATAAACTAAGGAGAAAAAATTTCATAAGTTTATTGATAGATGGATCATAATATTTTATCATCAGAAACATTATCATAAACAATCCTGCTAAACAATGAGATTATAACATAAAATCATTACCGCTTCAGTAACTTTTAATTGTAATCCCTATGAAGGAATAACATTAAATTAAACTTAAAATATCATGATAATAAATAAATTCATGATATTACATATAGTTACCCTAGAATTGTACATATAACATTACATGATTTTAAGCATAATTATACATCAGAGTATAAGCCAAGGATTATTAAGTCTAGTGTCTTGGAAGACTAGGTATATAAAACATAAAACATGGGGCTAAAAAATACTTCTTTATTTAATATCCATAAAAAGATCCTAACTTCCTTTCAGACCTTACATATGCATAGGGTACCCTAGGGAACACATGAACAAAGGAATGAGCTAAAAAACACAATAAGGGAATGAACATAAGAATAAAGCTTAAGAACATGAGTTAGGAGGCATGACATAATGATATCAAAAGCATGGAACATATGAAATCATAACATATAAACATGGGATCATATAAACATGGAATCATATAAATGTGGCAGAATCATAAAACATGTCTTTATTATGAGTCAAGGCTAACTTCCAATCCCGTTTCCCATTTTAGTACGGGTCAAGGCTAACTGCCAATCCTGTTTCCCATAGTAGTACGGGTCAAGGCTAACCGCCAATCCCATTTCACATAGCATCTCATGAGACTTAACTTTACCCAATGCATTGGATCACTATCTGGGAGCATCCATATAACATTTCATGAATATTTTTTACACATAAATAATCATACATAATCAATCTTACATAAACATAATGGTTACCCATGGAAAGAATTGGGTACCACAATCATAACATAAAGCATAACTAATGGGCGTATCATGAAAGTGCCCATGATAGAAAGGAATTAGAACATACATGGATGTTAATAAGTTAAAATAGGAATATATCATTATAAGTGATGTCAAACATAAGTTAAAACATGTAGGAAATATATTTGAGAAATTTTAGCATTAAAACATTTTTGTGCAGTTTTAAGGAAATTATTATAGAGATTTTAAAATAGAAAAGAGGACAATATTTTATATAAAACCAGAATAACTAATACTTTTTTCATGATAAAAATAATTATTTTATAAAGAAAATGGTGGATTAAAACATAGGATACAGTGCACTTTAAACTGGTTAAAAATTTTGGAAATTCCCTTAAAACAGGTTTGCTTATCGAAAAGTACTAAGGAGGGAATCTTTTAAAAACATGCATATACCCAAAAGAGAGTGATGAAAGGCTATTGACAAATTAATTTTATAAAACTACACATAATTTATAATATTCACATAAACAAATAAGATAATTCTATTTTGATATAAATAAAGATAAGGCAACCCAAAAGAACAAAGGAGGTTCGGGTAGAATTCGTTACAGATTATCAGCATGGTGTCAAGTATACCTAAGAGGGATTTATGAGAGAGAAAATTGGTTTATTGTCACTTATAAATTGTGAGGGAAGTATGGGGGTGATTAATCATACCCCATCACTATTAATTACACATAAAAGGGCATAACATAGAGGACAATCTTGAATAAAACAGAAATGGAGAGGATCCCTTACCTTAAATCTGATGGTGATCTTTGCTTGAACTTAATGGACTGAATAATAAAATTAGGTTAATTAATTAATAATTAAAGAACCTATTATATATGTATAATATTTATTATAATAATTTTAAGTTCATTTATAACCATTTTGATTGGTTATGAGGTCCAATTTCATTATTCGGGTCTGTTTGCTTACTTGGTTTTAATGATCGGTTCACTTTTATTCATGTTCAGGTAAACATATAAGATGAAAGTGGTTTTACAGAATTTAATTTGTATGTTTTTAGTGAAAATCCAGGTGATTAAATGGTTATAAAAATTTATTCAGTTATTGGGAGTGAATATTAATTATTATATAAAACCTTAGTGACAATCGTTTTGGTTAATCGATGGGCTTTGATTGCAATGAACATGTTTTGCTTTATAACTGAATAACATTTGTACAAAAAGATTAAAAAATAATAACTAGGATATATTACATATATAATAATCTATTTCAACCATAACATAAATGGTTTCATGACCATAATTAAATATGATAATAGAAATTGATAAACCATCGTCCTTGAATGTGCTAAATTAACACATCTCAAATGATGTTTTTATTTCTTTCAAATAAAAGGTGGGAAAAGGAGAGAAGATAATGAAGTATCACATTATCATAATATAATTTCATTGCATGAATGTTACTGGATTTATCATACCATTTGGGTAAAGTGAGGTGAGTAAAGAAACAAGAAAAGAAAAGAACATAAAATAAATAAAAGAATTGGAAAGAGGAATTTACCTCTTGAGTCTGTCTCCTTTGAGAACCTCTTAAGGGGATATGTTTTGGTATTTTGAAGAGAATATGGGATTTTGGATGTGGGGGAGAATATTGGGGAGAGATTTGGGCAGAATATTGGCAAGGCATAAGTCTTGATAGTTGTGAAGAGAAGAGGGAGTGAGGTGGGGTTTATATTGGAGGAGAGGAGGGTTTTCATAAAATTTTAATCATTAATTTATTAATTTCCCTCAAGATCAGAAATAGTGATGATTCCATGAACAATAATAGTAATAAATGAATGTGAGTTCAAAACAATGTCAAATTACATCATCCATGTCTCAAGCATGATGTAGTAATTTAGGTTTTAGCATTTATTGTGAATTATCGGATTTTACTATTCATCAAAAATTCAAGTATTTTAGAAAAATCCCAAAAAATCACCCTAACCATTTTTAGATGTGTAGAATCCAAAAATGAAATCCATTTTTCAAAAATAATTTTCCAAATATGATTAATTTAATATTTAATTAAAATTATAATTTATTATTAGAAAAACAATTTTAAAACATTCATTTAGTTATTCTAAAATATAGGTACATCATACTTTCACTTGAATATTTTTTTTATACTATCATAAGTAAGGGTAATATTCATTATGGTATATCACTATTCATAAGGGTATGTTACTATCCATAAGGGTAGGTTATTTTTCACCAAAAAATTAAGTTTTTCTTATCGGAATCCAAATAACTTACTGATCGCAATCGTGTATGTCAGATTTTTAAAATTCCACACACATAAGTGAAAAACTTTTGTTTAAAGGTCTCATAGAACTTAGTGGTTCATTATTTTGTGATTTCATGTGATTATATGAAATATTTATAAGAAAGAAATTTCCATTTTTAAAACATTGGGTCGTTACATTCTTCCCCCCTTATGAAATTTCTCCCTCGAAATTTTGTTTTAGATTCTAAGCCATAAACAGGTGTGAGTACTTTTTCTTCATTGCCTCCTCTAGTTCCCATGTTTCCTCTTCGTACTTATGGTTTCTCCATAGTACCTTGACCATATGAGTAGTCTTTTTGCGTAGAACTTTGTCTCTATAATCCAAGATCTTCACTGGTTTCTCCTCGTAAGAAAGGTCATCCTGTAACTGTACCACCTCTGAAGAGAGTAAATGTGAAGGGTCTGGTTTGTACTTCCTTAAAAGGGATACATGAAATACATCATGTACTTTGGCCATGGTAGGTGGAAGTTCTAGTCGATAGGCCACAGCTCCAACTCAATCAAGGATCTCGAAGGGGCCGATGTACCTGGGACTTAACTTCCCTTTCTTTCCAAACCTCATGACCTTCTTCCATGAAGATATGCATAGAAATACCATATTTCCAACTTTGAAATCAAGGTTTCATCGACGATTATCTGCATAACTATTTTGTCAACTTTGGGCTGCCTTGATGTTTTACTGAATGGTTTTCACCTTCTCCACCATTTCTTCGACCATTTTAGGTCCTGGTAGCTTACGCTCACCGACTTCATCCCAAAACACTAGTGTTCTGCACCTTTTCTCATAAAGGGATTCATATGGTTCCATTTGGATGCTTGAGTGGAAACTGTTATTGTAGAATAATTCAACCTATGGAAGATGTTAGTCTCATCCTCCTTTGATGTCCATATAACATGCTCTCAATATATCTTCTAGTGTCTGAATAGTTCATTCAGATTGGACATCGGTTTAAGGATGATAGGTCGTATTGAATTTCAGTTCAGTTCTTAGAGCATATTGAATACTTTTCAAGAACTTTGAGGTAAATCTCAAATCACGATCAGATATAATAGATAGTGGTACTCCATGCAGCATCACCACTTATTTGATGTATATCTGTACAAGTTGATCCAATGAAAAGTCCTCTAAAATTGTGATAAAGTGAGTTGTCTTCGTAAGACGGTCCATAATGACTCATGTAGCATTTTTTCCTCTGGATGTCCTTGGAAGTCCAGTGAAAAAGTCCACGGTGATGTTCTCCCACTTCCATGTTGGTATGGGTAGTGGTTGCATCATCCCCTTAGACTTTTTCCTCTCATTCTTCACTTGCTGACATACTAGGAACTTTGATATATATTCAACAATCTCCTTTTTCAAATTGTCCCACCAAAAGTTCTCTCAGAGATCTCGATACATCTTTGTGCTCCCTAGGTGGATAGAGAAGGTTAAGCTCTGTGTGTCATTCAGAAGCTCCTTCTTTATCTCTGGATTGGATGGTACACATAATCATGTCCCAAATCTTACAACTCTATCTTTTTCAATCATGAACTCTGAGGATTTCACATTTCTGATAGCTTCCACCCTTTTCATAATTTCCACATCTTTTATTTGAGCATCCTTTATTTTCTCCATGAGGGGTGGTTAAGAAATCATTTGAGAAAGGATTGATGATGTTCCTCCCTCAATGATTCCCATGTCCATCCTCTATAAATCTAGGAAGATCATATCCTTTTCAATTCTCATCATTGATAAAGATGCAAGATCCTTTCTACTTAGAGCATCTTCCACCTTGTTTTCCTTACTGGGATGGTAGTGGATTGAGCAGTCGTAATCTTTGATGAGATATATTCATCTTTGTTGGAACATATTAAGATCTTTATGTGTAAATATATATATTTGAGACTCTTTTGATCAGTATATATCTCACACTTCTACCCATATAGATAAGGCTACCAAATTTCCAATGCAAAGATCACAACTGCCAACTCCAGATCATGTGTGGGATAGTTTTGCTCATGGATTTTTAGCTACCTTAAGGTATAGGGTATCACTTTATCATTTTTCATTAGCACACATCCTAATCCCTTTTTTGAATCATCACTATACACCACAAAGAGTTCTCCACTTATTGGGAGTGTGAGTACTGGTGCAATGATAAGCCTCCTTTTCAACTCCTTGAAACAGTCTTCACATTCCTGAGTCCAGAAAAACTTTACTCCCTTCTGTGTCAGCTTCCTCATTAGGTTTTAAAATCTGGAAAATTTCTTCACAAATTATCGGTAATACCCGGATAGGCCCAAAAAGTTGCGGATCTCTATTACAGATGTTGGCATGGGCCACTCTTCAATTGCATTTGTCTTGGAAGGGTCCACAGATATCCCTTTGCTGGTTATAACATTCCCCAAGAATGATACTTCCTCCATCCAGAACTCACATTTACTGTACTTTTCATACAGCTTCTCCCTTCGCAATTTCTTTAACACAGTATTCAAATGCTCCTCTTGTTCCTCCTTGCTCTTGGAGTATATCAGAATACCATCAATAAAGACTACCACAAATTTTTTGAGGTAATCTCTAAAGACACTATTCATTAAATCCATGAAAATTTTTGGATAATTAGTGAGTATAAATGGCATAACTATGAACTCATAGTTTCCATACCTCATTTGAAGGGCATCATTGGGAATATATTCCTTCCTCACCTTTAATTGGTGATATCCCGACCAAAGGTCCACCTTAGAGAAATAACAGGCCCCACGAAGCTGATCAAACAATTCATATATCTGTGGAAATGGATACTTGTTCTTTATCATGATTTTATTGAGCTCACGATAATCAATGCAGAGATTCATTGATCCATCCTTTTTCTTGACGAAGAGGAATGGTGCACCCAAAAGTGAATCACTTGGGTGTATAAAACCCTTCTCCAGATTCTCTTGTAATTGCTTCTTCAGCTCTTCCAGCTCTATGGTGTCCATTCTATAAGGTGTCTATGATATAGGCAAAGATCCAGAGATAAGTTCAATTGAGAACTCAACCTATCATTTAGGAGTAAGAACAAGCAATTCCTTGGGAAATAAATCAGTGTAATCCCTCATGATAGGCATGTCTTCAAGCATGATTATCTCCTTTGTCTCAATCATTTGAGCTAGATATGATTGATCATAAGGAAACAATATCCACACTTGAGATGATGATTATAAAATAGATTCATCTTTCTCCTTACACTTTTAAAGAATCAGAGGATGCTTTGGGATGTGAAGATTGGTCGCCCTTTCCCAACTTTTGATGTTGGATTTGTATAAATATAGTCAATCCATGCCCAATATTGCATCAAACTCCACTAAAGGAAGTATGATGAGATTCTCTGGGAGGTTCAGTCCACAAAAGTTAACCGGGGAGAAGTTATAAACCATGGATGCAATAATTGCCCCATTCTTTGTTCTCACAGATAACTCTTCCTCCAAATTTTGAGGTGGTGTTTGAATAGTTCTACTAAACGTGAAAGATATGAAAGAATGCGTAGAACCATAATCAAATAGTACGTTCATTATTCTTGAATGAATAACTAGCATACCTATCACCACATCATTTTCCATAGCCACCTCATCAATAGTGATATCATAAGCCCTTACTTATTTCCTTAGAGGTTGTTGTTGATTTCCTCCGACAAACCTTGGCTTAGGGCAATTGTTCGTATAATGCCCATGCTCCTTTGTAACACTGCACTACTAGCTGAGTGTTGATATGACCCTTCCTTTATTCTTCCAAATTAGCAGGATTTTTCATATCCCTTCGATAGTTCTTGGCCAGATGACCAAACTTTCCACATTTGAAGAAATTCTTGGTTCCCTTCAGTCAGTTCCCAAGATTCTTCTTCCCACAAATTTTACAAGGGTAAAAGTCGGTCTTTTTTCTATCATGGGATTTGTTTGTTGAACCACCCATTTTTTTCTCCATTTTTTTCTTCTTATCACTATGCCCATGAGACCAATGAGAGTCTCCAGTCTCCATTTCAACCTTGAGGGAACAACAGACAATCTCTTCATAACTGTTGAAGTCTTGAATCACCAATTCTTTTCATAGACTTGGCTTTAGTTCCCTAAAGAAGTGATCCACCTTTCTTTCAGTGTTTATGAAAAAGCCAGAGGCGTACCTTGAAAGCCTTTTAAAGTTTTCTTCATATACCCCGATGGACTCATATTCCTTCTTCTTGAGTCAAAGGAACTATTTTTTCATCTTGAGATGGAGGTTTTGATTAAAATATTTATTGAAAAACATCCTCTTGAATTCTTCCCAATCCATGGAATCAATTTACTTTTGGGACTTTGTATTTTTGCTCAGTGTCCACCACTGATCAGCTTCCCCATCAAAATGATAGACCACCAGTACGAATTTCTCTTCTTCTGAGCACTGGAGGATGGAGAATATATTTTCAATGGAGTTAATCCATTGTTCCATGAGGAGGG
Organism: Viscum album; assembly: GCA_963277665.1. Lineage (NCBI taxonomy): Eukaryota > Viridiplantae > Streptophyta > Magnoliopsida > Santalales > Viscaceae > Viscum > Viscum album. The sequence goes on along the minus strand of OY728126.1, from coordinate 1,309,011,812 downwards.
GATCAGAAGATATACTAAACATGGGAGTCCTTTTCCACATAAAGGATTCTATAGTAACTTTCTCTTTCCGTGGAGGAGGAGGGCATTCCACATGATTCAATTTATTATTCATAACATGATCCAGCTGAGTAAGTATTGTCATGAAGTTTTGAGCACCCGTTCCCGTCATATCAGGCATATCATTAGGGAAATATTCACATCTCCTATCACATTGGTTGTTGGAACGTGTTCTTCTATTTCCCACCATTAACTAAAAAAAATAGCGTATAATTAGAGGGCTTTAATACTTATATATTGAACATAAAAAGGGAAACTTTGAACATAAAAGGATAAACTTATAAAGGAGAAGTATATCCTAACTTGTGTTTCCTTAGGTTTAAATCTAGGTTATCCTTGATCTACATCATAACTTATATTCTTATGGGATTTTTTTATTCCCTTAATAATGGTTTCTACTAAGCTTGTGAATTTACCAAAGCATATCCCTCAGGAGTGTCAATACCAAGAGTGCAGCAAGGCCCATTATCGTGTACCAACATACCCCGGGTCAAGCCCGAAACTCCTTGTCAGATTTTTCACTCCTAGGTACATCAATACCAGAGCCGCCTCTACCTGTTTGTATCCAAATAGGGATGTATTTTCTTGATAAACCACTTACTCTATACTTACCAAAATTTGGGGGTGTTTTCTTATACTTCATCTCATCCTTAAGGTTCTTACTAAAGTGTTGTATTCCTAATCTCCAAAAATAACTATACCATCTTATGATACCAACTATAGCGACCCTAGCCTTTTATATATAACATTACATGATTTTAAGCATAGTTATACATCAGAGTACAAGCCAAGGATCATTAAGTCTAGTGTCTTGGAAGACTAGGTATATAAAACATAAATCATGGGGCTAAAAAACACTTCTTTATTTAATATCCATAAAAATATCCTAACTTCCTTTGAGCCCTTACATCTTCATAGGGTACCCAAGGGAACACATGAACAAAGGGATGAGCTAAAAATCTCAGTAAGGGAATGAACGTAAGAATGATGCTTAAGCACATGAGTTAGGAGGCCTGACATAATGATATCAAAAGCATGGAATATATGAAATCATAACATATAAACATGGGATCATATAAACACAAATATAAATGTGTCAGAATCGTAAAACATGTCTTTAGTATGATTCAAGGCTAACCGCCAATCCCGTTTCCCAAAGTAGTACGGGTCAAGGCTAACCGACAATCCCATTTTACATAGCATCTCATGAGACTTAAATTTACCCAATGCATTGGATCGCTATCTAGGCGCACCCATATTACATTTCATGAATATGTTTTCCACATAAATAATCATACATAATCAATCTTACATAAACATAAGGGTTTCTCATGGAAAGAATTGGGTACCACAATCATGACATAAAGCATAACCAATGGACGTATCATGAAAGTGTCCATGAAAAAAAGGAATTAGAACATACATGGACGTTAATAAGGTAAAATAGGAATATATCATGGAAATTGATGTCAAACAGAAGTGACAACATGTAGGAAATGTATTTTAGAAATTTTAGAATTAAAACATTTTTGTGCGGTTTTAAGGAAAATACTATAGAGCTTTTAAAATAGAAAAGAGGACAATATTTTATATAAAACTAGAATTGAAATAAGAAGGTTTTAATAATAAAAAGACTTTTTTTATAAAGACAATGGTGGCTTAAAATAGAGGATAGATTTCACTTTAAACTATTTAAAAATTTTGAAAGTTCCCTTAAAATAGGTTTGCTTATCGGAAAGTACTAAGGAGGGAATCTTTTAAAAACATGTATATACCCAAAAGAGAGTGATGAAGGAGTCTTGGTAACTGAATTTTGTACAACTAAACATCATTTATAAGATTCATATAAGTATATAATATAACTGCATTTTGATATAAATAAAGATAATGCAACCTGAAAGAACAAAGGAGGTTCGGGTAGAATTCGTTACGGATTATCGGTATGGTGTAGGGTGTACCTAAGAGGGCTTGATGATAAAGAAAAGAGGTTTATAATCACTTATAAATCATTAGGGAATTATGGGTGAGGTTTTTAGTCATACCTCATCACTATTAATTACACATAAAAGGGCATAACATAGAGGACAATCTTGAATAAAAGAGAAATGGAGAGGACCCCTTACCTTAAATCTGATGGTGATCTTTTCTTGAACTTAATGACCTAAATAATAAAATTAGGTTTATTAATTAATAATTAAAGAAACTATTATATAATTATAATATTTATTATAATCATTTTAAGTTCATTTATAACCATTTTTATTGGTTATGAGGTCCAATTTCATTGTTCGGGTCTGTTTGCTTACATGGTTTTAATGATCGGTTCACTTTTATTCATGTTCAGATAAACATGTAAGATGAAAGTGGTTGTCTAGAATTTAATTTTTATGTTATTAGTGAACATCCAGGAGATTACATGGTTATAAAAATTCATTCGGTTATTGGGAGTGAATATGAATTATTATATAAAACCTTAGTGACAACCGTTTTGGTTAATTGATGGGTTTTGATTACAATGAACATGTTTTGCTTTATAACTTAATACCATTTGTACAAAAGGATTACATAACCTTAAATAAGATATATTACATATATAATAATCTGGTTCAAACATAACACAAATGGTTTCATGACCAGAATTAAAGATGATAATAGAAATTGATAAATCGTTGTCCTTGAATGTGTTAAATTAATACATCTCAAACGGTGTTTTCATTTCTTTCAAATAAAAGGTGGGGAAAGGAGAAAAGATAATAAAGTATCCCATTAGAATAATATAATTCCATTACATGAATGTTATTGGATTTATCATACCATTTGGGTTAAGGGGGGTGAATAAAGGAACAAGAAAAGAAAAGAACATAAAAGAAATAACATATTTGGAAAGAGGAATTTACCTCTTGAGTTTGTCTCCTTTGAGAACCTCTTAAGGGGAGAGGTTTTTGTATTTTGAAGAGAATATGGGCTTTTTATGTGGGGGAGAAGCTTGGGGAGAGATTTTGGTATAATATTGGTAGGGCACAAGGCTTGAGAGTTGTGAAGAGAAGAGGGAGTGAGAGGGGTTTTATAGTAGAGGAGAGGAGGGTTTTCATAAATTTTTAATCATTAGTTTATTAATTTCCCTCAAGACCAAAAATAGTGATGATTCCATGACCAAGAATAGTAATAAAGGCATGTGAGTTCGAACCAATGAAAAATTACATCATCCATGACTCAAGCATGATGCAGTAATTCAGGTTTTAGCATTTATTGTGAATTATCAGATTTTACTATTCATCAAAAATTCAAGTATTTTAGAAAAATACCAAAAATTCACCCTAACCATTTTTCGACGTGTAGAATCCAAAAATGAAATCCATTTTTCAAAAATAATTTTCTAAATATGATTAATTTACTATTTAATTAAAATCATAATTTATTATTAGAAAACAGTTTTAAAACATTCATTTCGTTATTCTAAAATACAGGTACATCATACTTTCACTTGAATGTTATTTTTATACTATCATAGGTAAGGTTACTATTCATTAGGGTATATCACTATTCATAATGGTATGTTACTATTCGTAAGGGTAGGTTACTATTCACCAAAAAAATAAGTTTTTCTTATCGGACTCCAAATAACTTACTGATTGCAACCGTGTATGTCAGATTTTTTAAATTCCAAACAGAGAAGTGACAAACTTATGTTTAAAGGTCACATAGAACTTAGTTGTTCATTATGTTGTGATTTCATGTGATTATATGAAATATTTACAAGAAAATAATTTCCATTTATAAAACATTGGGTCGTTGCATTACATGTCAAAGGGCATATATATACACCTCATAAAAGAAGATAGATGAAAACATAACATATTTCACAATAAAGGCAAATTGAGACAAAAAATCCCTTACTGCTTTTGAAACTTTCGAATCATACACCCCGTGAAAGAGAGATCCTGAAATGGTTATGAAAATACCAATGATTTTCTGGAGAAGCATCATAAAATACATTCATGGGAAATATATACACCACATAAAAGAAATAGGTGGTGAATATGGCATGTGTCTCAGAGAAGTAAAAAGTTGGACAAAAATCTCTTACCTTAAGTCTCAACTTCATTTATACATGTTCAAACCTTCTATATAATAAATATAAGTTTATTATACATATATTATATAAACATATATATATATCATACAATATATTATTTACTTATGACCATTTATTACCTGTTTATTAACAATTTCATGTTAAAATAACATTTCGGGCAATAACTGCTTTGTTTTTCGCATATGTTTTGATTTTTTATTTTTGGTCCTCTTACTTTGAACATGGTTCCATCATATCCATAATTTTATCTATTATATAAATATCATATATATTCAGTATATATATTTTAGAGTAATCCATAAGAGTTATACATAGAAAATGAAATACACATTTCATGGATATTTTAGGTCGTACGTATGCATAAAGGTTGTTTCCATTTTCTCAAAAGATTAAAAGAAAAAAAAGTTAAATAATATATTACCATTATAGAATAATTTTATGTCATATATATCACATATTTTCATTAAATTGATCCTTATTACTTCCATGTAAGGCATGAATGAATTACATCACTTCACGAGGTGGTAGTCTACCGTACACACAAGGGACATTATCGTATTCCCGAAAAATGTAAAGTGCAGAGGTATATGTAATATAGTAATTCCAAAATTTTAATAATATCATAAATATCACATATAAACATTTAATCCATCATTATATCCATTTGTGGGAGGTTGTGATGAAAAACGAATAACATTGGATCGCGAGGTGGTAGTCCGCTGTACACATGAATGATGATTTCATATCCCATTTGATGGAAGATGATATGGTTGTAGGTCATTCCATTAACATAACAACATCTCAATATATAGAAAATATTGAGGTTATTATATCATCATGTTTTAAGAATAATTGAAGGAGGCGTAGGAAGAAGTAAAATAAAACTCCCGGTTATGGGTGTTACATTTTCTTCAGACAACTTAGTTTGGTTTGTACCAAAAGGATTCTTAGGTTGGATTTATTACCAAACTAAGGCTTTTAGGAAGGGAGGAAGGAATTAAGGAAATTATTTGGATAGTTATTGTATGAACCAAAGGGTTTTGGAAGTGTGAAGAAGAGGTGAGAGAAGGTATCCTTTTATAAGTAAGTTGAGTGGCACACATATAATTTTTGAAAAGAAAAAGGTGTAATCACAATTTCGCATTCCACAAGGCTTCAAAATGGACCATTATTGATCCCAGAAGATATAAGGTCCTATGATCATCCAATGGGTGTTGGAAAAGTTTTGTGTCATTTTTAACCTTTATCTTTTTAGTTTAACCCCCCCCCCAATAAACTCATTTTTACCTTAACCGCGCAAATTAATTTTTATTGTTTTTACTATTCATTATGGTCAAAAATTAAGTAAATCTTATTAGATAATATAAATTATACTGATCCCAAATATGCAACCCATTTTTTTCAAATTTCATTCACATAAGTGGAAATTTTTAATTTAAAAATTAAACCCTCAAACGCAATGAGTAATCGGTTTTCCAAAGAGAAAATGTTCAAATGTTTAAAAAGTTTTTATATCAAAATTCATTATGAAAATGATTCCAATTACCTAAATTAGATTAATTGATATATAATTTAAGTATTGTTACTTTTAAACCCATTTTAAAACAAAAAATAAAACTTATAAATTCTTTAAATGAAATGGTAGTTTTCAATAAAACCAGTATTTTTCACTATTCATCGAAAAAATAATTTTTTCATAAAAATCCTAAAATTCAAACTTAAGTTAATTTTGACATGATGATTTAAAAAATGAATTTTATTTTATAAAATGAATTTTCTAAAATTTTCAAAACTAGTTTTATTATTTTTCACAAAAAGAAATAAAAAACATTTTTTTGAGAAAAATAGTTTTTTTCGAAACATATAAATACATTACCGAAAATTAAGTATTTTTTATCAATATGTTTTATTTATATAAAACCATTATAATTAATATTTAAAATATGTTTGGTCATATTCATATCGCTAAGTTTAACGGCTAAGTTATAACGGTTGAGTTTAAATAATAATAATAATATGTCGTGATTTGTTAAAACTTGGTGTTTCATGTAACACAAGATAAAGTTGGTGTTGCGTGTAACGAAAGGTAAACTCGGTGTTGTGTGTAACGTAAGATATCAATGAAATTTAATTTATTTGAAAAAATAATAATTCATTAAAACTCAAGTGTTACAATTTCCCTATCATACAAAGTTATGGTAACGGGTTATGCAGCTTCACAAGTGGAGGACACACACTATGTCGATAGATATTGAATGAGGGATGTTGAAACTCCATCTACTAGTATAAAGGACCCTCAATTTATTTATATCATAGAAATCAAAGTTATACCTGAATCAATAAAGTACTCAATCCTCACTCATGGTCACTAGACTCTTGTACCAATATTAGGGTCACATTGAGAAAAAATCAATGTGGTGAACCACTACAATATTATCAATTAAATAATTTAAAATTGTTGAGGATCACACATCAACTCATTCATGAAGTCGTATCCAAGAGGATATTTCAAAATCATCATTTGTATCTAACATTTCCAATATATGTAATGAAACAACCCATCATGTGTATCACCATCTTAAGAAAGGTCATTATGCATGTCACATCTCCCTAGGTCATTGGGATGATCAAAAAAATCCACAAACATTGTCATTAACATCATCACACCCATGATGCTTTGGATCAATCGCTTCTCCAAGACCTCTAATTAATGTACCACTATCTTTATATAGGGTGGCCTAAATCCATCGTCGTGATTCACATGGTTGCACCTCCTCCTCTCTCTCCTCTAGGGCTAACATCATCCCTTGAGAGGTTACTATTCCTATACACTTTCGAAGGGGGCTTCCCCTGCTTCAACTATTACTCTTATGTCATCGTCTATGTAGGCCTTGCTAAGGACATCACCCCTTTGTCTATTCGAGATAGGCTTGGAGTGTTGTATTTGATCTTGCTGGATAACTAGTGAAGGGTGCCAACTAGAATTGGGATGTGACACACTGCTCTCGTCGAATTATAGTGAGGACAGTAGGAAGCTGCCGACCACAAGAATTAATTTAATAATCTAATTATTAATATAATCAATGGGAATTAAAAACATATATTATAAAATCATGCATCAAGTTAATGTGTGTGAATGGATATAGTTAAGGGAACATAACTGTCCTACCTGGAGGGGGATCACTAATGTTCTCATTAATCATCTGAACTCTGTTACCACAAATTGCATGTTAATGTGTGTTTACTTGTGGTGGGTCTATCTATTTATAGAAAAAATGGACGAACTTGGGGTTAAAAATCCAAAAATATCACACTTAATTATTGAGTGAAACATATTACCCAATAAATACTACGTCGATAGGATTTAAAACTAAGGTATTGTTTACCAGATATTTGCTTTTTTCTTTAAAGACCCTTGTTTGTAAAAAAATGTTTTTCATATTTTAACTCCAAACTTCTCATGGTACTCCATTAAATCTACTAAAAAGAAAATTTAGTAATTACAATCACCTACGAAGTCAAAAACATTAAGACAAGACTCGAATTAATAGAAAATAACTAAGTCATTCTGAAGGATAATTCAAGACGTCACAACAATTTACATTGGGATTGATTTTTTATGACATTCATTCATTTATTGTACTTGTCTCTTGACCATTATATGGAGCTCGCATTTTTTCCCCTTGTATTGTTGCGGTGTTTTGGAGTTTAAAAAGGGTAATGTCTTCCATATATAAATATATTTTCATCATGCTAGTCTTCAACATGTGGTCTACAAGTCGAGCATGAGGTGTTACCCACGTTTTGGTGCTGGTTCAAAAGGAGTCTCGATAGGGTCAAGTCATGGAAAAATGTTTCGCGATAATACAGACACATATACATACATAAATACATACATACATTCATCTATTCATCCATACATTCATAGAACATTCACGATTTTTTTATTTCATTTCATAAAATATATGACAATTTATAAAAGAGGTCATCATATTTTGGAGTATTATATAATTTATGATGATCATTATAAATAACTCTCCATTGGTGGTGTCTTGTGGGCAAAACAGTAATTCTACAACCAACCCTTTCAAGCGGCCTTTTTGTTAATCAAAACTGCCTTCATATGTTATCCCGCGACGCACGGCAACGCGTTTTCAAAAAGCATGGGATGATATTTTTTGTTAAACTCTTATAATATGAGTATCGAATGATTCGCAGCACTTTAAATCATGCACTTATATTATGCTTTATCTGGTTTTAAACAATTTTATATTCACTATTATAAAGAAGGTTTTAAAAAAAATGGAATTGGAAATAGAAGATGGTGTCCGGTTTCTTGTTTTTTATTTAAAAAATACTAAAACTGTGTTACAAAATATAGAGTATGATAAAACAAAAAAGGTGTTTGATTTATATACATTTTGATTATTCTAAAAACGGTAAAATGTTCTTTTTTTTATTTTTTAAAAAACCTTCAATTTCATTTTCAACTTCTAATTTTTTTTTACATAATCGAAGTCATTTTATAATATATTTTATAAAATTAATATCATAAAATATCTTTCAAAATCAGGAAGAAGAAAAAAAGTTAAATGTACGCTGGACCGATTACTATATAAAGTCTCCGGCACATCTCCTTTTATGTAAACCCTACGGCCATCCCTCAATTATAAGTCTCTCACGTCACAGACTTCCAGCCTTTTATTTTTTTGCCAAAAAAGTTGAAGACTTTTAGAATATATATATATATATATATTGTATTTTATAAAAAAATTAGACTTTTGAAGCGGTAACCCATATACTTTATACAGATTTTTTCTTATTTCATAAACCTCTGTACCATTTTTACAGAAACTAAATTTTATTTTACTCAACTAAATTTCATTTTATTATAAATTTTTTCTTTTTTAAAAAATGCTTTTCATTTACAAAATCAAACATATTTTTTGAATATTTTCAAAAAAAATCCATCTTTACATGAACCTTAATTCTTGGAAAGTACTTTTTTCCCTCATATAAACTTGTTTGATTTATTCAGAAGTTGAAATATCCAATTCAACTATCGAAATAATATTCAAAAATAATAATTCTCTAAAAAATATACAAGTCATCACAAAAAAAAATCGTGAAAAAGAAAAAAAAAATCCTCAAGTCGACCACAAAAAGAATAATTTTCCTAAAAAAGATACATGCGGCGTTCCGAACTCGGTTCACTCAACAGTAACCGAAGCTAATTGACCACATGACCTCAAACGCACTTCCTCGTACGTCAGATGGTGTCGACTAACAGTGAGGGTTCATGGTGGATCAACGGTGTAATAATATCAACAATGGCGGAACCATATAAAGGATAACTGAACAACGGAAGAGTAAACATCCATCATATGAATAACTAAGTAATCTCGTTCATTCAATGTCATATACGAAATGATGATCATGACATGTTATATAAAAAGAAATACTTGTAGATATGGCAGCAAGTACACATACATACAGGTATGTCAAAAGAACACAAAAAAACTCAAAAAACTATCTCGAGATAGCATCACGAGCCACAACTTGGTCATGTGCTGCCCCGCTCCCAGGTTACACTAAATCAAGCATCGGAAACTAGGCAATTTCCCCTATCCCTACCTGCATCCATGAAGTATGTCCGGATACCAAATGACGCCCCCAATCAAAGTGTGAGATAAACTCAGTAGATCACTACCAATGATGTCTAATGTCATCAAGTCTGTAAGTATATAATAAATAGCGCGCATGTAATAATAAAGGTGTAAATAAAGTGTGGAAATAAATAACCCACATAGGTCCAGGTTCCCATGGAACATTCATGTTTAGCTACCTGCTTCGGTCTAAGTCGTACTATCTCAGAGTAATCAGTTAATCATGATATAATTTATAATGAAGTCTCATGACTTGGCTTATAGCCCAAGCATCCCTTGTGGGGATCAACAAGAGGTGTATAATAAGGCCTATCAGTTAAATGTAAGGCTCCAACCGAATCTAAGTTTGCGATTCGGCATGGCAGACACGTCGTATAATCATTTCATTTAATAATTCAAATGAACTTGAGCTCTTCCTTAGCGTTCCTAAACTGGAACTCAGATATCGCTCCAGGTATAACATGAACCAAACACCTTACAAGTCTGTCCTGGGCATCCTTCATCAGAATCTTGGTATTGCTCTAGGTGTGATTGCAACGTCCCAATATTTTAAAAAAGAAAGACGATATTCAATAATGTACAAGATCGGTAACACCAAGCTTAAGCGAACTACAAAATCTTATTATTTAAATGTAACCGTTATAAACTAACCATTAATTTGGCAGGAATGAACAATATTAATGATGTTATGAGATATATAATAGTTATACTCATTGCTAATGTATTAATTAATTCTTTGTAAATAATCACTCAAATTTTTAGCAAATTCATTTTATTCTTTAAAAATACATTTTCTTCAAAAATGGTTTTCTTGCATTTATGAGTGAATATTATAATTAATTTTTGAAACTTTTAGAAAATAAATTTCATAAAATTAATTTTATTTTTGAAATAAGAATATCAAGTTTTACCTTGGATGAAATTTTGGGGTTTTTTCGGAAAATATTGCTTATTCTTCATTTTTATTGATTTTTGATAATCCACCTTTCAAGGGGTGAGATGGAACCCTTACATGGCCCGTAGGCGTAAGTATTACATGGCGCATAGGTCTTAGAGGAATTCATTGCCCGTAGGCTTCAAACTTTACATACAACCAAGACCAACTACTTGGAACTACTCATCCTCAGCATCTTCATCATGAAATCAACTCTCCACCTTTGCATGACTATTCAGCTAGGCTTTCCTGTGCATGCACAGGCTTGTCCCGATGGCAGGTGTCATACCTTCTCATTCTTGCAATCCGTTTAGTTTCTGCTATGATGAAAGCTCCTTGCTCCTCCTTCTGAAGCTTATTCCTTATTGGTTGTCTAGTTTGCATCTACACTTAAGGTGGCCCGAAGGCCTTGAGGTGGCTCAAAGACCTTACTGACCCGAATGCCTGGGTGGCCCGAAGGCCTTAAAGGACTCAGGGACCAAATCAGTGGCCTGAAGGCCCAAACGGGGGCATATTCCTGCCTGCTACAGTGCCAAACAGTGTCTGCTACAGTTCCCGCTACAGTACCTGCTACAGTTCTGCACAGTTCCTGCTACAATACTCCTACAGTACTGCCACAGTATTGCTACAGTACTACTACAGTACCCCCCCGAAAATTATCCCCCACCTGGATTTGATCCAAGGTCTCTTGGATGCACTTAAGGAGTCCTCAACAACTTGGCTGAGGTTCATGTGCTTTTCGGAAAATATTGGGTTTTCAGTGAATAGTGAAAAATACCGATCTTTGTAAAAATACCGTTTCTTTTAAATAAATTAAACAATTTAAAAGTCCAGTTATTTATTGAATTTTATTTCAAGTAAGATAAGTATTATTTATTTATATTTCATCCACTTATTTTTTTAATCAACATTATATTGTATTTTCGAATAAGATTATTTTTGGGTTTAAAAACGATATTTTTCTGAAAACCATTTTAAAGTAAATCATGTTTCTACTTTTTAATTAATTAAAATAATCCATAATAGGGAATGTTTAAAATGAAATGTATAGATTATATATCATTAAATATTAATTGAGATTCATACAATGATTATTATCAGTCATAGAGTTAAAATAAAATCATATTTTACTTGAAAAATACACATCTTGAAAACCCGTTTTTTCGTCGCGTCAGCAGGTTTTGTTTTAAATTCCATTTTTCTTATCCCCTGAATTAAATTTGGTAAAATAGATTCCATATTTGGAATCAGAAGGTATAAATTAGATAGTAAGGTCATTTTCATTTTTAGGCATAAAAAATCACCGTGGTAAAAAAAAGATTTACCGCAGTATATGTAAAATAATGAAACATGTTAATGTTAAATGGTAAAAGCTTAAAATACCTAAAAACTACTACATTAAATGGGTTGTTGATGTGTTTCTTGACCATAACCATCCCTTACAACATTAATTATCAATCTAATTCATTGAAGTTAATGTCACCCAAATGTCATTGGCTTTAAATATAAAATAATCATTATTTGATCACTTAAAACCGCCCCTCCTCAAGTATAAAAACCACTTCTCACCACCCTTTTCTCTTCACAAGTCCTGAAACTCTTCAAATCTCTTCCCAACCCTCTCATCCTCTCTCTCCCCACGGCCAAGTGCTACTAGTCTCACCAAAAGACCAATTCCAATATCCTTAAGGAGTTCTTCATGGATGTGATATTCAAAAGGTAACTTTCTCAAACCACCCCTCTTAGTTTCTTTTCTTCATCTACATTCTCCTCACCTCATTCATCCATCAAAGCATAATAACTCTAGTATCATGTATATACTAGAATGTTATGTTTTTAATAGAATATCTTATATCTATTTTTTTTTTCTCATCTCCTCTTATTCAAAGAAACTAAATCATTGCCCAAATTATGGCGGTTAACCGTCACTGTGGATAATGATTATTCGTTTTCCATTACCGCCTTCAAAGCTAGTCATAAAACTATTATTATGGTCGAATCATGTTGTAATAAGTATATTATAACTTATTTCATGTTCCATAACTAATATATAAACATAATATTAAATAAAACAAAACTTGTTCACGATGGTCGGAAAAACCGCCAAAATAAATTATTCATTTGTCATTAATATTTTTTATCAAATGAATCACCCTCATACAAGAAAGAAAATGATATATGGGACTATTCATAATTCTGGAAGTGCATTAATACCATTTATTTTCACTTTTATAGTTGAATTCCTATTTTACAAGAACATCCATAATTATACTTAAGTGAACCGACCATGAAACCTTGATACAAACGCTCCCTGAACGACAAAATTGATCTTTATAACTCATAGAAATGACCATAAATGAACTTAATAAAATTATAATAAATTAAATATAGATTTAAAATGTTCTGAATTATTTAATTAATGACTCTAATTTGACTATCCAGAACATTAAAAGCAAGTGCAGAACATTCAGACACAAGCTAAGACACTCTTAAACTAAAAAACCTCATTTTAAATGTTTTAAAGATTTATTTTCTAAATATTTCTATTTCATGTACATGTTTTTAAAATTATTTTTATGAATGTATTTATATGGACATGAATGTTTTAAAACAATAATTTTCAAATTTCTCTCAAATGTTTTCAAAAAGGGATCCTTTTAAGGTTTTATGTAAGAGAATTCTTAACCAAATTTCCATTATTTGGGTTAAACCTCTACTTATTTTATTATATCACGCTAAGATTATGTGAGAAATGACTTTTAAATATCTTATGTTTTATTTCCACTTATTTTATGTGAATTTACATTGGATACACATAATCGATTCATTTAATTAATGCTCACTTCAATGATATGATATTTGTAAGAGATTTTCCTTTAAAGAAACTTCTTTTAGAAGTTTCTTTTTACAAAAGGAAAAAATTATGTTTTTTACATATATGGAATGAATGGAATTTACTTATGTCATGTCACTTTAATATTTTGAAGCATAATTTACAAGTTTATATGGTTATTTTCAAATAAAAATGTTTCATTTTGTACATGTGCGGTTTTTCAAAATGAGTGATTTCAGAATGAAAAGACTATTTTCTTCAAAGAGTGTTTTTATGATGCAAAATTTCATGATTTATGTTTATGCTATAGTTATTAGGCATTGTTTATGATGAATGGTGGTTACATTATTAACCAATTATGGGTGGTTCCGTGATAAACCAAGGACAGGTGTCTATGTTGTTAACCAATGACGGTTGGTTTCGTGATAAACCAAGGATGAGTAGTTACATTATAAACTCTAATGCATTGGGTACTCTGGAGTAGGAGATTGGGCATATTGGTTACTCCATTTATAAGAGTGATATAAAAAATTATGTACCAATTTATCTAATTTACTATTATATTCTTGCTTATGAGTTTTCATGAAAATCGTTTAATTTTGAAATGGTAAGATTACGGTCTTTTGGGAATGATGATTCCCTTTTTAGGGTAAAAAGGTATGTTTGTAAGAAAATGTTTTTATGGGTTTTCATTGGACTAACAATTTCCTTTATTTTATGTCCCTTACCTATATTTTGTGATCATCCTATGTTTTAAAATGTTTTTATAGGGTTTAAGAAATAATAGGGAGAAGGATGAGATCAAGGGGAAAATTGTGAAGATTTTTTATGAAGATAAACCATGTTTTTTTAAAATACTTTTATGTTATAGAAGAAATGGATAATGAATATAAGTGTCCACTTTTAATGTATGAGTTTACCATGTACGAGTTAGAATTAATTATCTAAAACTCTAAACATAAAAGATCATTGGGATTGTAATAATGTAAATTCTAGTTTAAAATCACTAGAATGTGTAAAGTTCAAGGTTGAGTCCTTACAGTTGGTATCAAGGGACTATTTAGATAATTTTAGAGGTTAGGATGTTATTTAAGCATAAGTTACAATTCATATATAACCATAATGGTTAGCATGGTAGGGAGGGTCATATTTATTTTAGATAAATTGAATGAGTTTGAGATAACATGAATAAGGATATCTTAGTGTTTATTCTCCTCATAAGATGATATATTATTATTCTATTGATATACTCACACTAACCTTTTTGGTTTTAGTAAATGGATAGACCCAACAATAATAATGGATGTGAAGGAAAATGCGATGGTTGTATGAATGAGCAATCAAATGAAATTGGAGCTGTAATGAGAACTCTTGTGGTTATTATAAACCAGCTATCAGGAGTAATTATTAACCACTTGAACCTTGGTGTGTTTCCTAATTCATCAAATATAAGATAAATGAGTCCCTGTGGAAGTTCAGGTGACAATGATCATAAAGGTAAATATATTCAATGACCTATGAGTCAAGAATATGGAAAGAAGCACATAGGAAAATGTCTTAAAAGGAGAATAAAATGTTATATATTTGTTAAAGGAGGTCATTTAACAATAACCTTCTAAGAAAAAAAGAATCATTCAGTTAACTATATTAAGGGGAAATAAGTTCTCCCTAAGTTATCAATTGAATGTTTTAAATGTGGGAAGTATGGTCATTATGTAAATCAATGTCCTAGGAAGAAGGTGCATGAATGGGCTCTGTAGGACTATAAAAATATTTATTTATAAATTCCTAATGCCATTACAGTTGAAGATGAGGAAATTAAAAATGACATATGAAAGGTATGAATTATTTATTGTCTCATGTTTTGACAATGTTGAATCTTAGGACATGATTCAAATTTTTATTTACAGGAATGAAGTATTAAGGAATAAGATGGAAAATCATGGTTAAGGGATTATGAAGAACACTGAATAATTAAGATGTATACATATAAGGGATTTAAAAGTTATGGCAGATTTAATTAATATAAAATATTTAAAAGTATTAATACTATTTTGATAATGGGAGTACTTTGGCAGAATTTTTTTTAGTTTGAGTTATATGTAAACCTTATGTTTATCATGCAGAATAATTTTCTTTTCATTTTTTGGACATAATATTAAAGGTATGGATAACCTTTAGGGTTTATATGATCTTTTATTTTGAGGTAATTATGAGTTATTACATTATTTATATGCAAAATGAAAAGTATGAGAAAACCTTTGAGGTTAAAACATTTCTTTAATGCTAAATATATTAAGGTCTTTTTTAGGATGATTCTCTCATTTATAGAATTTTATAAGGATTTTATTATTATAGTTTTAGAAAAAGGACAACCTGCAGGATGGGTGACAACCCCTCATGTCCAACAAGGCCACATGGATTGAACCCGCAACTAAATGGTGACAAGGGTGTATCACCTACCACTGGCCTACATGATGTCCTAGTTAGTATGAAATTTATTTTCTTTATTTTAACTATCTAATGGATAAAGGTTAAGTTCATTTTAGGATCCTATGTTTTATTGTATTGATAACCATGTGATTGTAAATTGATTTTGGGATTAAGTGATCAATGTTATTTCAGAATACAATCACTATTTTAGGAACCCTATATGATTAAAGTAAACTGAATACTATGGAATTTTATTTGAGAAAAAAATGATGAATTATATTTTGGAATCTTATATGATCATAATGTGATTTCTTTACGATTTTGGTGATTTGTGTAAATGATCAACATATCTTAGAGATTATGTGATTTGGGAAATTATATTTTCTATTTGATACATTAAAAGTGATTGAAATTATTTTTGGGGATACATGTTAAATTTATCTTGGAAGACTATGTGATCAAATCCTTCTGATTTTTGGGTTTCAATATCAGTTTGGAATATTTTTTGAAGATGTGATGTCCTAGATCCAGATTCCACTTAATTGGTTCCCCAAGCCCGGTGGGTCACATGGCCTCAAGAAGATCCCCCTAAACACTAGAGGCTACTGACTAGCAGTGAGGACCTAGGGTGTGTCCGTGGGGAGACTATGCCCTCATTACCAGAGTGTAGCATTGTGGATAAATAATAATAGAGGTAAATATCAGAAGAAATATAAGTAAACAATAGAAGCATAAAAAAGTAATAGGTAGACAAGGATAACAATAACTGAATCAACTAGAATAACTGATGATGATATTTCATGTCACTAGAAACTGGAAAACATGGATACAAGGAAACATGAATAACATGTTCAAAAAAAGTATAAAGGAAATAAAAAGACTATCCCAAGAATCCTGAGCTCCAGCTCGGTCATCTGCTATCAATATCCATCTTAAACAGTAATAAATCAAGTGTTGGAAGTAGTATGATTCCCTTTATCAACACCTGCATTCATGTAATCTTCCCTGGGTACCAAACAGTGCTTAGAGAGAGTAGAGATAAATCTTAGTGGTACACCACCAACAGTGTCTATAACATCCGACCTGTGTGATGAAAATGTAATAGTGTGCAAGCATGCATATATAAAATAAGGAAGTACTATGTAACTAAATACCCAAGTACCTACTTCAACCCTCAGTTGGTGTATGAACATGTAACCAATTAATTATTTGATTATTACTAGTTTTTAAATAAGTCACACATTAGAAATAGTGAAGGTTCTAAGATGTAACAAGGAAACCTGTAATGATATTAAATAATGAAGTTTCAAGGTAACAACCAAGGAAACGTAGACCTCAAGGGCCGCCAACCCAATAATGACTATAGCCTGGATAAGGGTAAGAGTGTAATCCAATGAGCATAGTCTAAGGAATTCCACGATAATATGCATACCAAGTAAAAGGAGTTAATCCAAGGTAAAATGGGGCTAAGCAATGACTGGGCCCGATGGGATTTAACCATGGAACCTACTTGTCAATGTTGGATCCAAGGAGTGTATAAAATGCATCATGTAGTGCTACATGATGGATTATATGGTGTCATACCAGGCATCCAAATTTATACAAATATCGGGTTCTAGGTGGGTCTCAACCTAAGCAAGCCGTACCCTTGAATTCAGAATGGGGTCATCGAGTGCTCAAGGCATTCCTTCAGGAATCCAAATTAAGCTCAAGTCAATCCACTCCTATTTTTGATAATAAAGTCACATATAATTCATAAGGTTCAATCCATTACCTTCCATTAGTGTGAAAAGTCTAATTGAGAATGCAACCATTTAATCAATTCATAATTAATAAATAAGTCTGTTTGGTTCAATCCTTTCCTTTCATTAGTGTGATAAGTCCAAGTAGCATGCAACCATTCATTTAATCCATTTAATACATTTTCATAAATCAAGGTTCACTCCAATACCTTCCATTAACATGGTAAGGGGTGTTACAGACATGCAACCTATTATTCAATTACATTTAAAAGGCCAAGTCATATACTTCGTATACTTGCTAATTTCTGTTTCACATTTAATTATCAGATTGAAGCACTTACCTTAGGTGGTTCAAGTGGCAAGCATGCATGGTACTTTCTATTATGAAATTCACAATTTAAATCAAGACATTTAATATAGAAAATCTTATCCTTAGAAAGGTCAAGCCAAGGCACACCCGAACAACGACTCAAATGTCTTAAAACACTAAAATGACAATTATGGAAAAAAATCCTACATGGGATGGACATATTTTTGGAAGTAACCACTAAAAAATAATCACATATTTGGATATATCATAACCATATGGTTTTAATCATTATAATCATGACATATAAATTCAATAAATGGTAACCGATGAAATCAGCAGGCCCCACATGTAATTTTTAAAATCAACTAACTTGAGGGATGAGTTATAGATCACCCACATTAGGATTGTATGCCTATCCTCATCTAGTATTAGCCTCTAATTTGGGTTATAATGGAGTAGATCTGAGAAAAAGGTAAAAATATTACACCTCGATAACTAGGTCTAGAGTAAGAGAGATGAAGAATGGATCAAACATACTCTAGTACTTACCGTCATGCATCCAACATGATAAACATAATCTCCAATGGATCCCAGATGAAGAAGATCTCTTGATCCGTAGGTTAGGTCTTTAAAAGCTCCAAAATGGGAGAAAATGGAAGTTCTGTCCACTGGAATTAATATTAGGGAAGAAGGAAGGTTTAATTAGATCATTAATGGTAAAAATGTAAAATTACCCAAAATTTAGTCTATACACGATTTTTCCACACGGTTTTATAAATTGTGAATAAATCATGCATGGGTACCTGGAGAAGAGGGGGAACTCGCATAGTTAGGCCACATGGTTAGGGAAACCATTCACCAACTGCGCGAGATATCTCTACCGGGGAATGTAGACCATCCACATGGTTAGATCTAACCATGCGGTCTACCCGCACGATTTCATCTAATTGTGTGACATGCCCATTTTCTCCCAAAAGACGGGTTTTAGGCTCCGAACAATCCCCATACACCCTTGGGACCTTCTCTATCTCATTAGGCATCGATATTAGGTACAAAATAAAGAATTTGACCAAAATTTAAAGGATTCATACCTGAGGGAAAAACTAGGTTCTTACCGTCATCCCCCTTTAAAAGAACTCACCCTCGAGTTCACATTCCAAGGGTGGTGAAACACTATTTGAGAACAACTCTGGCTACTAAGCACATTTGTGAGCCTCCCGCTCCCAAGTCTCATCCTGTACACAACTATGTTTCCATTACACTCGTACTATAGAGAAAAACTAGCCTCAGAGATCCTTCATGATCTGGTTAACGAAGTGTACTGGATACTCCTAAAAGGTAGCATCAACAACCAACTCGACTTACTTGGGATCAAAGGTATGAGATGGGTCGACATGATATTATTGAAGTTGTGAAACATAGAAGATGTTGTGCATGGGATGGTACCTCTGAGGTAGTAGCAACCAATAGGCTACCGACCCAAACCTCTCTAGAATCTCAAACAACCATATGTATAAGGAGACAACTTCCATTGATTCCATAACCATCTATGCCCTAGCCTGGGTGATACCCAATGGAAAACATAATCCCAGATCTCAAACTCCAGAGGCTGTCAGCGGCGATCAACATATGATTTCTGTCTAGACTAAGCATTAGTCATGCACTTCCTGATCAACTAAACTTGATCTGAAGTCTCTTGTAAAAGATCAGGACCTAGGGGGGGGGGGCTGCCTCACCTAGTAGGGACACCTCTTCTAGTACATGGGTATGCTTCTCCCAAGAACCACCGAAATCAAGTACACATGATTGAATCATGTCCTTTAAAACCTATAACATTTGTTATGTTGTTCCATCAGTATGAGGCTGAAAATATGTTCTTAGAAGCACCTGTGTACCCATAGCTTTCTACAAACCCTTCCAGAACCATGACATAAAATGAGCATCCTTATCCAAAATGATAGTACGAGGGACCTCATGTAGTCGTATGATCTCAGAAACATATAGTCTTGCCATCTCATAAATCGAGAAGGTCTCCAAAATAAGAATTAAGTGAACCAATTTTGTTAGTCTGTCAATGAAAACTAATACAACATCACTACCCCTCAACGACCTAGGTAACCTGACTACAAAGTCTAGAGAAATATCTTCCCATTTCCATTCTAGAATTTGATGTATAACGACCTTTAATTTTTTGTACATTACTATTACAACATATAAACAACATAAAATAATTTCATGACCATTATCCAAAGGTTTAGTATCTTAGGAAAAATAGGACCATACATAAATTTTAGAAATAAAATATAAATATATATTTAATTATTTTTTTCTTTAGCTTCTTATTGTCCCTTGAATTCTCCTTAGTACAAGAAATGACCTGAGGATATACATCAAAAAGGGGTGAGCTAAAATCCCCAAAAAATGATAGATAATAACATGAAACAATATAACATAGGGTGAGAACAATCATTATCATCATAACATAATCATAGGATTATAATCATGAGATGAATAATTAATAAAAGGCATGAAATGTGGCAATGTATAATAATGAAACATCATGTCTTAGTGGTCAACTACCACACATAGTTGTGAACAAAGCTAGAATCATGTTCACGCATATTTAACTTTTCTCATAAGAAAAATCAGATTACCAAATGTATTGAAGCACTATATAATTCTATGTGCACCCATCACATCTTAACATTTACATTACACTATATAATTCTGGGTGCACCCCTCATATCATAACATTTAAATCATCACTCATGCCACATAAAACATATATCAATCTTGGACATAAAACAAACCATAGAAAAAAATGAGTTTAATTTCATAAAGAATACATCCATAAAATTTGGGTTCCCAAAATAAATATGGAATAATATACTTGATATAAGAATCACCAACCTTTAGTGAATAAGAAACAACCTTGAGAAGTAAAAAGTGTGTTTTTTTGTAAGAAGAGTTCTTTTGAAAAAATTTCTGTTTTTCATAAAATCAAGTAGTAAAAATTTATATAAAAAAATGGTAATATAATGATGCATAAATTATATTTAAGGAATATCCATACTGAAAATGGGGTGAAAGAGGGAAAACCCAAAGAAATAGAGTTGGGTTCGAGAATTCCCCTTACCTTGAGTCTGAATGCTTTCTTCACTTTAATATCCTATATAATCAGATTGGATTCATTAATTAAAAAATATAGAACATTTTATACATAAATTTGATTCATTATGGTTTTATTGAGTTAATTTATGATCTTTACTATGATTTATATAGTTTAATTTCATCATTCTAGAGCATACGTTTTCATGGTTTTCATGATCGATTCACTTGTATTCATGAATGGAAGTTTGTGTAAAATACAGATAAATATATAAAATTGTTATTATATATTAATAATGATATTCCAGAAGTTTAAATGATATTATATTGAAATTGGTTATATGGTATGAGGATGAATCATAGAAACAAGTTAATGATGATCGTTTTAGGTTAATTTTGGCAGTTTTTTTCGATCATAACAAACTCGTTTTGTTTTATCATTTAGTATTATGTGCATAAGTTAGTTATAGAAAATAAAGAGGGTTGTAACATAAAATTTATAATCTATTTCAAACATTATAATTGTTTTATTAACATCCTTTAATATGTTAAATTAAAATGAAAGTGCATTACCCACGATGACGGTAAATTGACACATACGAGTGGCGATTTCATTTTTAGAATAAGAGAGAGAGAGGGAGAATTTTACCGATGGATCTTCCATTAACATGATATAATTATAGTATATCAAACATACTGAAGTTATAATTCAATTTTAATAATAGAAGGTGAGGATAAGAGAATAATATAAATGGAATTGAAAAGAAATTAAAAGAAAAAAGGAAGAAGATTTTACATCTTCCATTTATCCTCCTTGAGAAACTCCTTATTACAAGGTTTTGGTCCTTTGGTGGGGCCAAGAGATCTTGGAAATGGGAGAGGTTATTAGGGATATGTTTTGTCATAATTTTTACAAGGATCAAATATTTAGAGGTGTGAGGAGAAGAGAGTGTGAGGGGTGGTTTTATAGTAGAGGGGAAGGGTGTTTTCTCATTATTATATTCATTAGTCTATTATTTTGGATCAAGACTATGACTAGTTTGAGAATTATATCCAAATATATTAAAATAATGAAGGATTTTTCGATATTGAAGTTCTTACATTAGTCTTACATCAATAATGACTCAAACAATTCACGTATTTAGCATTTATCGAAAATTATCGTATTTTACTATTCATAAAAATTCAAGTATTTCAAAAAAATACCAAAAATATACCCTAACCATTTTTTGACATGTAGAATTAAAAAATGAACTCCATTTTATGAATATAATTTTCTAAATATGATTAATTTAATTTTTAATTAAAATCGTCATTTACTTGGAAAATACATATTTTAAAATTATAACTAATTTTGTAACACTTTGAAAAAATTACTTAAGGCCTAATAAAATTATCTTAAAATCATAAAACATAAAAATATTAATTTATGGATACATTTTTTGAAAATAAATTTTCTTTTAAATTATTAAATTAATTATAAGATTATAATTAAATATTTAAGACTTACAAAAATTCCAACACTTAATTAGTAATTATTTAAAACATTTAATTACTTAGTCTATGATATAATTATACCATAATTTCATTAATAAGATGATTACATTTTAATTATACTTTCATGGGTGGGGTTATTATTCATTTAGCCAGTTTACTATTAATAAGGGTCATATTACTATTCCTAAGGTCAAGTTACTGTTCCATCGGTATAAGTTCCTTAACATCTAGAAATACTTTTTATTTAACTAATTATTCATTTATAATGTTTTTATTATGAAATCTAAGTGATTTTATGTGATTTATACTATATGAAATTACTATAAGAAGGGAGAAATTCCATTGATAAAAGTTTGGGTCATTACACGAAGCATCTGTAACAAGCTTGCAGGTCTCTAGTGCTATGCCTTTACCTGCTGATAGGTGGAACACCTAGTGATAAAGCCTGATATATGAAATTTCATCCCAGACCACCAATACTAGCATCGTATATCTCGATAAATTTTTGAGATTCCAGGATGAACTGCCCACTGAGAAGCGTGGGACTCTTGCATCATCTTCTACCTCATATCTGTAGGAACCCAAACTTGCCCATAAATATACAGGATGTCATCTCTATCCACAGACCAATATGGAGGTAGGTTATCTCCTAATATAATCTCACAGAGAACCAATCCCTCAAGATCTAAAATTTTTCAACCTTCATCTTCTCAAGGAGGGAAGAGGTAACTGTCAAAGGATGAGAGGTAAGACTGCTCGTGACTATCATGAAACTCCAGATGCATCTGAGAGAAGAGTTCCATTAATTTACATTCATCACTAGATTCCCATATGGCTTGTGCTTGATTTTTCTAACTCAACACATCAACAACCACATTTCCCTTCTCAAGCATATAGAAAAGATTGAAGTCAAAGGACTATAGATATTTGACCCATCTCCACTGTCTAAGGTTCAATTCACGCTATGAAAAGATATATTTGATGCTTACACCTCAAAGTGCTCACCCAAAAGATAATGTCTCTACCAATGTAAGGCATAGACAACTGCTACTAGCTCAAGGTTGTCTGTCGTGTAATTCTCTCATGAGTCCCCAAACATTGAGATCCATATGCAATGAATCTATCCTCTAGCATCAACACTACTCCTAGAACAATACCTAATGCATCACAAAAGATGATATAACCTCTTCCTATCTCTGGCAGAATCAAAATATGTTCCAAGACAAGCCTCCCTTTCAACTTCTGAAAGGATTTCTCTTCTGATTATGACTAAAGGAACTTAACACCCTTCTTTGTAAGGACATTAAGAGGTGAATTAAGGCGGGAAAATTCCTATATGAAACACCTATAATATCCATGCATCCCCAAGAAACTCCATATATCAAACATGTTCTTGGGATGCTCCCTGGAAACTAAAATAATAACCTTTTATGGGTCAATATATACTCCTAATTATAATATGATATGACCTCAGAAATGAACTTTGTCGATTCATATGTGGCACTTAGAAAGATTAGCATAAAGCTGATGATCTCTCAGTGTACTCAGAATGATCTCAAGGTGCTTAGCATGGTATCTATGAGTGTAAGAATACACCAATATGTCTTCCAAAAAGACCATGATAATAGAATCCAGATAGGGATGAAAAACCCTATTCATTAGAGCCATGAAAATGGCAGACATTTTCATAAGTCCGAACAACATAACAAGGTACTTATATAGAACATACATGCTACAAAAAGTTGTACAAGGTATGTCTAATGACCTTACTTTCACTTGGTGATATATCATACTCAGATCAATCTTAGATAAGACCCTAGCTCCTCGGAGCTGGTTGAAGAGATCATCTATTCAAGGTAGTGGATACCATTTCTTCACCATAAGCTGGTTCAACCTTTTATAATCCACGCATAGACATAAGGTTCTATCTGACTTCTTGGAAAAAAGAATGGGAAAACCCCAAGAGGATGTACTGAGCCGTATAAAACCTTTGGCCTCCGGATCCTCTAACTACTACTTGAGTTCTTGGATCTCATTAGGTTCTATCCTATATGGAGGAATGGACACTGGAGATGCTCCCAGAACAATCTCAATTGTTAGCTCTACCTCCCTCTCAAGAGGTAAGCCAAAAAATTTATCATAAAAAACATCCCTAAAATAATCTACTACTAGAGGAAATCTATCTTAACATAAACCATGATCCTCCATGAAGAGATTTGAAATTTGGATAGTCTCACCACCTAGCCCATGATGCTCTATTCCTATTTTTCCAGCCTGGATATCCCACTCACCCTTATGTAGATAGCTACCACCCTATAGTGATGTAAAAGATACCTTACAACAATAACAATCTAGAAAATCATGATATTGAACCAACCAATCCATCCTGAGAATGACATCAAAGCCTGTCATCTCAAGAATAAATAGGTTCTATAAGAAAGGGTAACTTCCCACCTCAAGGAGAAAATCCCTACATCGGTATATACCCTATGATCACACTCTTAATGGTGTATCTAGGGTCATTACACCATAGTAATATTGAATCTCAAGTATGATAATTCTATGATAGATACAGAGATAAAATATTTCGAAGCACCTATATCAAATAAAGCAGATACTATAATATATACCACTAGAATAGTACCTCGTACTGTAGATGGTCCCATAGCCCGATCCTCGAGTATCGACTGTGGTGCATGCAACTGTACTGATCCATGGCTATGTGCAATATCTTGACTTCCACAGTCATAAATTCTCTATTTTAACTATTGGTAATTAGGGGTTTGGCTACCAAGACCACAACCTCCTCCTTTTCCAGTCCTACTGGTGCTATTCCAACTCACCATCTGATGTGGCACATAAGAACCCACTTCTGGAGGAGGAGCCAATGTCGATCCATTTTCACTTGAAGCTGGTGTAATGGTCCTATAGAATCTCTGAATATACCCCAAATTTTCACAAGCCTCACACTCCATTATGTCTCTATCAAAATGAGGCTTCAGATGCCCCTTTTGTCCACACTGACAACACACCATGGAGTTATCAAAACGGGTACTATGGTTGTCACTAACCTGATGAAAAACATTGAGGGAATGTTTCCTACCACCAACATAACTAATGGACTTCTGTGACACTGATCCTATATGCCCGGTGTTATTTCTATCCCTTAGGTTTTGCTCAGTGATAATATTTAGATTGACTATTTCATACAAAGTAGGCTGGTGAAATACATTCACCTACATATGGATGGAATACACAATCCCATCCTTGAAGCGGTTAGCATGCGAAATCTCAGCACTGACTAGAAGTGGTTCAA
Source organism: Viscum album (assembly GCA_963277665.1). NCBI lineage: Eukaryota > Viridiplantae > Streptophyta > Magnoliopsida > Santalales > Viscaceae > Viscum > Viscum album. The sequence goes on along the minus strand of OY728126.1, from coordinate 1,308,985,820 downwards.
AACACTGCAACTCTATAAAAAAATGTTGAATACTCCATAACGGACATAGAACCTTGCTCAAGATGCATGAACTCTTTGGATCTATCAACTCTTAGAGTTTGAGGAATGAACTTATCATAGAAGGTAGTCTAGAAATCAACCCATACCATGCACTGATGGTGACCATCCTGGGTAATTACATCCTACCAATGCTTGGCCGAATCCCGAATCATGTATGTGGCAAGCTTGACCCTATGCTCTAGTGGTGTTTCCAGATAATCAAAGATAGATAGGGTAGCCTCTATCCAAGACTCAAAAATCTTGTAGACCACTATTCCCCAAGAAGTAGGAAGGATGTTGAAGTTGGAACTCACAAGTCATATTAGCCATCATAGGTGCATCTCATGGATCACCATGCATAGACTACATATGATGTAGAAAACTGTCACAAAATTGGGTGTCAGTGCCGAGATTAGGTACAATAGGTGGGGCCTAAAGTGGAAATATTGGAGGTAAGACTGGTGGATTAGGGCCCAACATGTCTAGAGTATGGTTGTCACCACCCTCTTGGTGTACGATACGAGGATATCGTGGTGACATTGGTCTACAAATTCCAAACACACTCCTCAGAACAAACTTAAAGCAGATAGATAGTGAAACATGCACAATCTAAAATAGGAAAGGATAACCACCTAAGGTATACTAACCCAACTACCTGCTTAGATTTCTAGGTACTGGTAAGTTCTCAATTATAAGTTTCAGGTGTTCTAATAGATGAAGGGTCAATAGTAACTTGCCTCATCATTTATTGGCAACCGTTTCATTTAATTTCATATTTAATCCCCAAGTTCACTCCTTTACCTTTCATAAACATGAAAAGGTGGGATAAAGGCATAAAACCACTTCATTTTAGATGTCATGTTTCACATTATAATGGATATCCATTACCATCGTATCAATGCCCATACACCTTATCACTGAAAACAACACCCATTTTTTTATATCATAATGGATCAACTCGATAAATTACTCATTCCAACCCACGAGGGACCATACAACTCATGAATTGAGACAGGTAATCACTCAATTTCCACCAAGGAATATCACAAGCATAATATAACTATCACGACATCACTCAAAAATCAAAGGCATATCAAGTAATGCAAGTAGTGAAATGCACCTATATGGCATGAAAATATGAATGACATGTAAATTCTAGGTGCCTATATGATGCATGTAATAAGGCTCATTTCCCTCATATCATCAGGCCAAGGATGGAAGAAATCCTCAATTAGAGTAATAATCAATAACATCACATAGAATTTATGTCACCCAATGATGAAATAATGTCAACTATAATAGGAAAAATAGAACAATAATTATGTTTTGGGTAACTTGGATTTTACCCCAAACCTCGGTTCATAACGCCCAAGCATGACTTATGACCAAGTTCCATAGCATTTTTAATCTCAAATATATTATATCTAAATAGTAAAGCAAGAAAGAAAAACCCCTATGATACCACTTTGTAACATCCTAAACCCAGATTCCACTTAATAGGTGCTATGAGCCCAGTGGGCCACATAGCCTCAAGCGCATCTCCCCAAACACCAGAGGCTGCCAACTAGTAGTGAGGGACCAGGGTGTGTCTGTGGGGAGACTATGCCCTCATTACCAGATTTTATCATAGTGGATAAATAATAACATATATAAATAGTGGAAGCAATATAAATAAATAGTGGAAGTAGAAAAAAGTAATAGATAGACAAGGATAACAATAACTGAATCAACTGAAATAACTGGTGATGATAAGTTATGTCACTAGAAACTAGAAAAAATGGATACAAGATAGCAGGCATAACATGTTCCAAAAAAGTATAAATGAAATCAAAATACTATCCCAAGCATTCCAAGCTCTATATCGGTCATATACTATCAAGATCTATCCAAAACAGAAAGCAGTCAAGTGTTTGAAGTAGTATGCTTCCCTTTATCAACACCTATATTCATGTAATCTGTCATGGGTACCAAATGGTTCCTGGAGAGGGTGTAAGATAAATCTCAGTGGGCCACCACCAATGGTGTATATAACATCCAACCCGTGTAATGGAAATTTAATAGTATGAAACCATGCATATATAAATTATGGAAATACAATGTAATTAAATACCCAAGTACCTGCTTCAACCCACGAATGGTGTCTGAACATGTAACAAATTCATTATTTTATTATTACCAGTTTATAAATAAGTTACACATTAGCAATAGTGAAGGTTCCAAGATGTAATAAGAAAACATGTAATTATATTAAATAATGAAGTTCCAAGGTAACAACCAAGGAAATGTAGACCTCAAGGGTCGCCAAATCAGTAATGAATGTAGCATGGATAAGGGTAAGAGTGTAAAACAAGGAGAATAGTCCAAATAATTCCACAATAAGATGCCTACTGATTCTAAAGAGTTCATCCAAGGTAAAATGGGGCTAAGTAATGACTGGGCCTAATGGGCTTTAACCATGGCACCTACTTGTCAATGTTGGATCCAAGGAGTGTATCTAAGGAATATTTTAGTGCTACATGAGGGATCCTAAAATGTCATACTAGACATCTAAAGTTAGACAAATATTGTGTTCTAGGTGAGTCTCAACCTAAGCAAGACGTATCCTTGAATTCAGAATGGGGTTCTTGAGTTCTCAAGGCATTCCCTCGATAATCCAAGGTGAGCTCGAGTTAGGCCAATACTATTTTTGATAATGAAGTCATATATAATTCATAAGGTTCAATCCATTACCTTTAATTAATGTGACAAGGCTAGTTGAATAGGAAACCATTTAATCAAGTCATAATTAATCAATAAGTATGTTTGGTTCAATCCTTGCCTTTCATTAGTGTGACATGGCCAAGTAGCATGAAACTATTAATTTATTCCATTTAATAAATTTTCATAAATCAAATTTCACTCTAGTACCTTCCATTAACATGGTAAGGGGTGCTATGGACATGCAACCTATTATTCAATTACATTTAAAAAGTCCAAGTCATATACTTAATATACTTTCCAATTTTCATTTCACATTTAATTATTTGATTGAAGCACTTACCTTAGGTGGGTCAAGTGGTGAGAATACATGGTACTTGCAATTAATAAATTCAAAATTTAAATCAATCCATTTAATATATAAAATCTTACCCTTAGAAAGGTCAATCCAATGCACACCCAAACAAAGACTCAAACATTTCAAAACACTAAAATGAAAATTATGGAAAAACATCCTACATGGGATGGACAAAGTTGTGAACATAACCACTAAAAATAATCACATATTTAGAAAGATAATAACCATAATGTTCTAATGATTATAATCATGGTATATAAATTCAATAAACAATAACCAATGAAATTGACGGGCCCTACATGTAATTTACAAAATCAAATAACTTGAGGGATGAGTTATAGACCACCCAACTTAGACTTGTATGACTCTCCTAATAAAATATTAGACTCTAATTCAAATTTGAATGAATTAGATCTGAGAAAAAGGTAAAAACGCTTACTCCTCGATAACTTGGTCAAGAGAAAGAGAGATGAAGAACGATTCAAATAGACTTGATTACTTACCGTTGTGCATACAACATAAAAAACAAAAGTTATAATGGATCCTAGATGAAGGATATCTCTTAAACCCTAGGTTAAGAGTTCAAAAGCTCCAAAATGGGAGAAAATGGAGGTTCTGTTTGCTGGAATTCAGATTAGGAAAGAAGGAAGGTTTAACAAGATCATTAAGGGTAACAATGAAAATTACCCAAAATTTAGCCTGTGCACAGTTTTTCATCACGGTTTTACAAACCGTGTGAAAACTATGAACGAGTACCTAGAGAAGAGGGGGAACTCACATGGTTAGGCCACACGGTTAGGGAAACCATGCGCCAACTGTGTGAGATGGATCTGCCTGAAAATATAGACCATATACACAATTATATCTAACCATGTGGCCTACCCACACAGTTTCCTCTAACCATGTGACATTCCCATTTCCCCCCAAAAGATGGGTTTCGGGCTCCGAACAAGCCCCGAACACCCTTGAGACCTTTTCTAGACCATTAGTCATCAATATTAGGTTCAAAATAAATAATTAAACTTAAATTTAAAGGATCCATAACTGAGTGAAAAACATGTTTCTTATATAATAATTTCAAGGTTAGTTATTTGATGAATTTTATATGTTGAACTTTGGGTATTATTGTTGAATTTTGGATAATAAAGTAGATTTATTCATATGAAAATTTATTCTTTTTGGGTAATTATTATATCTAGTACTAACCATTTTGGTTTTAGATAATTACTAAATAGAGGAGGAATATATAATTTTACTTTTATGTATTTTTGGATCTATATATGTTGATTATTATGTTTTAGGTATGACAGATTCATCTTGAATACTCATTGTTTGAAAAAAAAGATAAGATTATGGTGGGAATTGATTAAAGGATGAATTTATACTTTTCAAGTAAGTATATTTCCTTATGTTATTATTCTAGGTAGTAAAATAATTCCTTAAATCTAGAAAAATTATTTTTAAATAAAAACATTATTTGATTACTTTTCATATCAAGAAATCAATGGCCTTTTAACCCATCAAAGATTTATGATTTTGTTATCATCAACTTTATCATGACCATGTTATCTATCAATATCTATCATTATTTTAGCATTATATTTTCTCTTTCATGTCCATGTTTTTCTATATGGAAACATAGTATGTGTTATTCTAGATGGTCGTCATACTTTTCCTTTCTCAATTTTCATGTGGAAGTTTTATTGATCCTTTTTACGACGTGGGATTTCAACTAAGGTCTTTTGAAAATTAAAACCCCTAGTTTTTTGATCTTGATTTGAAATTATGAGGAAACAGTTTATTAAAGTGGATATAATATAATATCTTGATATTTTAAAAAGGAAATACTATGTTTGATTGTGTACAAGATAGGTAACACCGAGCTTAAATGAACTACGAAATCTTATTATTTAAATGTGACTATTATAACCTAGAAATTAATTTCTTGGGAATGAAAATATTAATGAAATTATGGAATATATAATGTTCTTACTCATTGATAAATTATTAATTAATTATTTTTAAATATTCACTCAATTTTTGTTTTGTAAATTCATTTTATTCTTCAAAAATACATTTCTTCAAAAATAGTTTTCTTGAATTTTATGACTAAATATTGTAATTAATTTTTAAAAATTATAGGTAATTAATTTCATAAAATTAAATTCATTTTTAAATAATAATATCATGTTTTACCTTGAGTGAAATTTTGTGATTTTTTGAAAAATCTTGGGGTTTCAGTGAATAGTAAAAATACCAATTTTTGTAAAAATACCATTTCATTTAAATAAATAAAACAATATAAAAGTAACATTATTTTTGGATTCGAGTTAAATACACATAATTATTATTTAGTTATATTTCATATAATTAAATTCTATTGAATCTACTTTATATTGTACTTTTGAATAAGTTTATTTTTTTGTTTAAAAATAGTATTTTTTTTAAAATTATTTTAAAGTACATAATGTTTCTACTTTTTAATTAATTAAGATAATCTATAATGGGGAAAGTTTTAAATAAAATTTACATATTATATATAATTAAGTATTAATTTAGTTTTATATAATTATTATTATTTTTTATAGAGTTAAAAAAATCATATTTTTCTTGAAAAACACACTTCTTGAAAACCTATTTTTTGTCACGTCTGCAGGTTTTGTTTTAAATTTAATTTTTATAATTTTGTGAATTTAATTTATAAAAATGGATTCAATATTTAGAATCATAAGGTCTAAAATAGTTATTATTTTCATTTTAATTTTTAGGCATACAAAATTTACCATAGTAAAAAAAAGATTTACCGTAGTATAGGTAAAATAATGAAACGAGTTAAAGTTAGAAGGTAAATGATTAAAATACCTAGAAAATGAAAATTTAAATGGGTTTTTGATGTGTTTATTGAACATAAAAATACTTTAAAATATTAATTATCAATCTAATTCACTGGAATTAATTCCACCCAAATGTGGATGATATTAAATATAAAATAATCATTATTTAATCACTTTAAACCACCCCTACCCAAGTATAAATACCACTCCTCACTACCCCTTTCATCCTCAAAAGATCCAAATCTATTAAAATATCTAAAAAAATCTCTCATCCCCTATATAACCATGTAAAAGTGCTGATGGGATCACCATAAGATCAATTCCAAGATCCTTAAGGGGTCATTCAAGGAGGTGATATTCAAGAGGTAACTTTCTCAAACCACCTCTCTTAAATTATTTTATTATTCTACCTTCTCCTCACCTCATTCATCCATAAAATCATAATAAATATAGTATCATGAATATAATATAATTATATGTTTCTAATGTAATATATTATATCCATTCCTTTTCTCATATCCTCTTATTCTAAGAAACAAAATCATTTTCCAAATTATGGCGATTAACTATCTCAATGGATACTTATTATTTGTTTTCCATTAACACCTCCAAGGCTGTTCATAAAACTATTATTATGGTTAAATAATATTTTAATAAGTATATTATAAATTATTTCATGTTTCCGAACTAATATATAGACATAATATTAAATAAAATGAAACTAGTTCATGATTTTTAGAAAAAATGCCAAAATGAATTAACCATTTATCATTAACATTTTTATCAAATGAATCACTATCATACAAGAAAGAAAAAAAATATATGAGAACATTTATACATATGTAAGTTCATTAATACCATTTCCTTTTTACTTCTATAATTGTAATCAAATTTTATAATTACATCAATAATTATACTCAAGTGAACTGACTATGAAACCTTGAAACTAATGCTCCTAGAACAAAGAAATTGATATTTATAAATCATAAAAATGGAAATAAATTAACTTAATAAAATTATAGTAAACAAAATATAGATGTAAAAGGTTCTTAATTATATAATTAATGAATCTAATTTGATTATCTAGGACATTAAGATCAGGTGAAGAGCATTCAGACACAAGGTAAGAGTCTCTTTAACTAAAAAACCTCATTTTAAATGTTTTAATGATTTATTTTAAAAATATTTTTATTTAAATTCAATGTTTTTAAAATGAATATTATCAATGTATTTATATAGTTAGTATTTTTTTTAAATTTAATTTTCAAATTTCTCTCAATTTTTTTCAAAAAGGAATCCTTTTAAGGTTTTATGTAAGGGAATTCTTAACCCAATTTACATTATTTGGGTTAAAACTATACTTTGATTATGTCATGATAAGATTATGTAAGAAATAAATTTTGAATATATTATATTGTATTTACACTTATTTTTTGTGGATTTACAATGGATACACATAATCAATTCATTTGATTAATGCTCACTTCAATGATATGATATTTGTAATGGATTTACTTAAAAAAACTTCTTTTAAAGTTTATTTTTAAAAAAGTCAAATAGAATGTTTTTCTACATATATGGTATAAATTTAATTTCACTCTATCATTTCACTTAGATATTTTTAATCATACTTTACAATTATATATGGTTACTTTCAAATAAAGTTTTTTCCATTATACATTCGTAGTTTTTCAAATTTAGTGATTTCGGAATGAAATTGTTATTTATTCAAAGAGTGTTTTTATGATGCAAGATTTCATGATTTATGTTTATATTATGGTTATTGGGAATTGTTTATGATGACAGATGGTTACATTATTAACAAATGATGGGTGGTTCTATGATAAACCAAGGATGGGTGGTTATGTTATTAACCAATGAAAGATGGTTCCATGATAAACCACCAATGCATTAGGTACTCTAGAGTTGGAGGTTGGCTATAGTGGTTACTCCATTTGTATAAGTGATATATAAAATTATGCCCCAAGTTATCTACATTACTCTTATATTCAAGATTATGATTTTCATGAAAATCAATTTATTTTAAAAAGGTAAGATAATGATCTTTTTGAAATGATGATTTTTTTGGGGGTAAAAAGGTATGTTTTTAAGAAAATGTTTTAATGGGTTTTCACTGGACTAATAGTCTCATTTCTTTTATTTTCCTTACTGATCTTTTTTTATCACCCTAATTTTTAAAATTATTTCATAGTGTTTAAGTATGAATAGGGATAAGTATGAGATTAAGGGGAAAATTGTGAAGATTTTTCATAAAGAGAAACCTTGTTTTTTAAAATACTTTTTTGTTATGGATGAAATGGATACTGAGTATAAGCATACTCTTGTAATATATGGGTTTTCCATTTATAATTTATACCTAATTATCTAAAACTATAAACCTAAAATATCACTGGGATTGTAATATTACAAATTCTATTTTAAAATAACTGGAATATATAACATTTAAGGCTAGTTCCTTATAGTGGTGTAACATCACCACCCTCTGATTCCATCCTTGGAAGTTCACATAGGGAGTCCAAATGTCACTTATGGTGTAAAAAATAGTCTTTTCTTTGAGTCTGTACTTGTAAGCCCACCTAGAGAGTCCAAGTTTCACTCATGGAATAATAATAATCTACCCTTTGATCCATGGAAGTCCATAAAGGAGTCCAAGTATCACTCAGGAACATACAAGATAGATACCAAATGAGCCCTTCCATATAATTCATATGAGAACCAGTGTGTCACACAAGTTTCATAATAAAAATTTCATTGTAATCATTTAATTATTTAACCCCAAAGAGTATATCTTTGGAAATCCAATGTTGGAACCCACCTCTCACTCTTGTCATGCCAAAATGAATGGTCATGGGCCCAAAGACTAACCATACCATTTAAGTTCACATTTAATTACATTAGACCATCACATTTATATAAACAATTTACTTACCTCAGAAGGTGGATCAAATCAATGCATAGGATTAGAAGGCCTAACATCACTTAAATCCTTTCATCCATCTCAGTTAGGAATTTTTATATAAATAATGTCTCAATCCTAAGTGAGAAATAACAATGACTAAGGACCTATGGACATGATATTTTATTCCCTCTTTTATTCAATTCAATTATACCTTAATTCATTAAATTTAACATTCCATGTAAAGGGGTAAATAACACACTTCAAAAGGTGAATCAACATATAGGTCACTATGGTGGTTTAATATCATTTAAAAAAACACCCAAAGGATGGTTTTAATTTGAGTTCCTTAACCTTTAATGATATAAAAATGATCTCGTGAGTAGTATAGGTCAATCTTAACCATTTAATTCAACAAAAATTCCTTTTATTAAGCGTTTCTCAGAAAATACGGCATGCAACAAAATGAAATATTTATAAACACCAAGACTTTGAGGGAAAATAATGAGACCACATACCTCAACTTGGTATTTGAATCCTCATATGTTGTTGGGGTCTAATCTAGGAAAGAACGAAAGAAATAAATCTAACAGATAAAATCCCTAAAAATATGGAATATTAGCTGGCACCAAAATAATTTTGTCGATAAGATGAGAAATGAATAAAGGTGTAAAAGGAATAGAGAAATCACCAGTGGCTATCCAATGAGACTGATTATATTCGAATCAGAGGGATATCACAAAGCCTAGGTTAGGATTGGATTAAAGCTCTAAATGTGAGGGAGAGGGTTGGACATTGGATAAAATAAGAAAAATGGATAGGGGTTTAAAAATTTAAATACATTAAGGGAAAATGGCCACTTACCCATCATTTAAGGGGTAACATGGTTTGGATGCATGGTTATACAAACTATGTACCCAACTCTATCTCAAGAGACCCCTCACATGGGTTGGTCATATAGTTTTACTAAGTGTGTGATACCCTCCTGAAACCCCTCTATATCATGTTTAAGAAAATTTTCATGAAAATGAGACATGAGTCACATGATTAGGGAAAACTGTGTAGTGCTCTACTGCACTCTAAAATATCCCACATGGTTAAGACAACCTATGTGTCCTAGGCTGCATAGTTTTTACTAACCATGTGGCCCAACTGGATCCTCCAAAACTTTAGGATTCATGCTCTGTAAAAACCCCAAACACCAACATTTCCTCTATAAACCCACTAGTCACTCCAATAAAGAAAAAGTTAAAGAATTAAATAGAAATTAAAAGTTTTTATACCTCATAGAAAATCTAGGTTCTTATAATCTTCCCTATTAAATAAATTAATCCTTGAATTTCCCTTCTAAGGGTGGTAAAGAATTTTATGAGAATATATTCATCCACTAGGAATGTATGTCAGCCTCCCACTCCCAAGTATCATCATGTACATGGTTATGTTTACATAGAACCCATACTAGAGGAACTGACAGGCCTCAGAGATCCTTTATTTCATGATCAACAATACAGATAAGATGCTACTCAATGGATACATCTACCTCCAACTCAACCTCATCATGCTGAAGAATATGTGACAAATCAGAATGATATCGGCGATGATGTGATAATGAACGACATCATGAATATCCCGATACCTCTTAGGTAACTACAACTGATAGGCTACCAAATATACTCTCTCTAAAATCTTGAAGGGAATGACATAATAAAGTGATAGATTCCATTGTTTCTGAATCCTTCTATGCCCTATTATAGGTGAAACTCTTAAGGAAACCCAACTCACCATCTTGAACTGTAGTAGTCAAAAATAATGATTAGCATATGATTTTTATCTAGAATAATCTATAGAAATATACTTCCTGATAAGATAAACTTTCTTTAAAGTCTCTTGAATGAGATAAGGACCTAGTAGCACTACCTCTCCTGCCTCTAACCAACATTGGGGAGAGGGACACAACCAACCATAAAGTGCCTCACAATGAGCCATATATATGGTCACTTGGAAGTTGTTATTATAAGAGAACTTGGTGATAGGTAAGTGTTTCTACAAAGAACCTATAAAATCAAGGATTTATGCTTGGATCATGTCCTATAAAACCTATATCATATGATCATATTGATCGTTAGTCTGTGGGTGATTGGTTGTACTCAGTAGTACATGTGAACCCAGTTCCCTCTACAACCCCTTCCAGAACCATGAAATGAATCGAGCATCTCTATCTAATACAATATAATGTAGAAACCTATAGAGGCATATGATCTCACAAATGTTGAGCCTACTATGCTCATCCACTGAAAGAGTTTCCTAACTAGGTAGAAAATGGGTGAACTTTGTCAACCTATCTATGATCACCCATACAGCGTCACTACCCTAAGGTGATCTAGGAAATACTATCAAGAAATTTATAGTGAATTCACCCCATTTCTACCCAGGAATAAGTAACAGTTATAAAATCCTTGATATTCTCTAGTATTTTTTCTTCACCTATTGACAGGTGTAACACTGATTAACAAACCCAACTATCTCATTTTTCATCCTTGACCATTAGTATTGATGGCGTAAGTCACAATACATCTTGGTAAAACCAAGATATACTACCCATATAGAGGCATGTGAATCTCACATCAACTCCTCTCATATGTTTATAGGAACCAAAATGTGTTAGTGACTATGTATGAACTCATCCTCATCAACATCCCAACTAGGAGGTAGGTAGTCACCTGAAAATCTCTCCTGTAGGACCAAGCTATTAGAATCTAAAAGCCATATCATCTTTAATCTGGATAGAAGTGAATAGGTCATTGATAACTATGAAGGTACATGCTATCCATTATGGTCCTAAATCTCCATTTAATTCTCATAAAATAGATCCATAAGCCACACTCACCACTAGTCTCCTAAATCTCATATGTTTGAGTCCTCCTTCTCAGATAATTGACAACTATATTTCCCTTTATAGGTGTATAAGAAACCTCAAAGTCAAAATATTGTAGGTATTCAACCCACATTTGTTCTTGAGATTCAATTCAAGCTATTTAAATATATACTTGAGGTTTTTTTGGTTATTATACACAAAAAATGCTCTCCTAGTAACTAATGCCTCAAAAAATTCAAGGCATGTACAACAACAACTAACTCAAGATTGTGTGTCAGGTAGTTCATCTCATGTGGCCTTAAATGAAAAGATATGTATTCCAGAAATCACTTCCCCTACATCAGAACTGCTCTTAGCTCGATACTTAACACATTATAATATATCATATAGATTTTTCTAGGCCTTGGAAGAATCAGTATTGGCACTAAATTTAGTATCCCTTTTAGATCCTGAAAGGCTATCTCATAGGATTTCGACCATGTAAACATCACACCCTTCTTAGTCAAGACCATAAGAGACGCTTCTAAGAATGAAAATTACTATAATGAAGAACATGTAATAACTAGATAACCCTAATAAAATTCGTATATAAAATATTTTCTTGGGATTATAAAAGGAAACTATGTATCTCACCTTATCTGGTTCAACTGATACTCTTATCTATGAGATAATATGATTCAAGAAGTGAACTTTATCCACCCAAAAGTGTAACATTGTGAGCTTAGCATATAATTGATGATCTCTCAGTAGATAGAATATGATCCCAAGATGTTTGGTATGGTCATGTTGAGTGTGAAAATATACCAAGATATAATCCATTAATACCACCACAAATGAATCTAAATATGGATAGAAAAATTGAATAATCAGTACCATGAAAACCACTCGAGCATTCATGAGACTAAACAACATGACCAAATACTCATACAATCCATATCTACTAAGGAATGTTGTACATGGTATATCTGATGATCAAACACACACTTGATGATAACATGATCTCATATAAATCTTGGAGAAAACTATTTATCATATGATTTGGTAAAGGATATCATTTATATGAGGTAATGGATACCATTTCTTAACCATAAAAGGCTCAACTGATAGTAATACAAGCAAATCCTAAGGGTACCATCTGCCTTCTTGGAAAAAAGGACCGGTAAACCCATATGGAGAAGGAATGGGTTATATAATCCCATTATCTGCCAATTCCTCTAGCTACCTCTTGAAATCTTTAAACTCAGTGGTAGCCATTCTATAAGGAGGAATGAATACTCATGTAGCTCTAGGAACTAGCTTGATGGAAAACTACATCTCTCTATTGGGAGGTAGTTTTTAAAAATTATCGAGTAAAACATCACTAAAATGATATAAAACTTGATTGAAATCTTCCTAACACGTTCCTTGATCATCTAGATATAAACTAGAAATATGGGTTATCATCCATTACAACCCACAATGCTCGAGTCTAGCTCGGATCACCTGGACATACCATTAACCATTATTAATAAACCCCCACCCTATAGTGATGTTAAAGTCACCCTTTGGTGATAAAAATCAATGTAATCATGATAGGGAATTGGCCAATACTTCCAAAGTATGATATCAAACCCTATTATCTCAAGGAAAAAGATGTCCTATACAAAGAGACACCCACCTATATCAAGGAAAAAATCCATAAACCAACATAAAATCTTTGATCATATCCCCAATATAGTATCTAGTGTCATCATGCCATAGGAAAACTGAACATCAAGACCAAGGCCCTCCACAATAGGCACATATATGTGTACTCAACATGATCTCAAGTTTTCTAACATGAATCCTCTAATTTTGTGAGTATACCAGGATATCATAAATGAATACATTAATAAAAGAGTCACTATATAGATAGAAGATCATATTTATCAAATCCATGAACATCATTAGAAATTTTTTCAACCTGAAAGGCATGATAAGGTATGCATAAAATCCATATTTACTCCTAAATGTTATCTTAGGTACATTATCTTTTCTAACCTAAATATGGTGGTATCTTGATCATAAGTCAATATTGGAGAACCACCAAAATCTACTCAATTGATCAAAAAAATCATTGATCCTAAATAATGGGTACATATTCTTCACCATGACTTGATTAATCTTTCTATATTCTATGAACAACTGAAGGATTCTATTCATCTTTCTAGTGAACAAAACTGGAGAACCCTGAGGAGAAGTCCTTAGTCTGAGAAATCCCTTCACTTATAAATCCTAAAGCTATACTTTGAGTTCCTCCAACTCATATGGTTCCATACGATATAGAGGGATCAATTTTAGTTTAACACCAATTATTTGTTTAATCTCAAATTCAATTCCTCTATTAAGAGGAAGTTCTCATAAATCATTTAGAAATAAATCCTGGTAATGGTCCACCATGGGAGGAAAATAGGTTATAGATACCACATGATCTTCTATAAAGACTATGCACATTACTTACACTATAATATACCCAAACTAACTTAGGTCAGGTTCCATTCTGACTACCAAAACATCCTATTCACTAGTTAGCACCCCCCCTTAGGTGTAGTAAAGTATACTTGCCTCCCATTGCAATCGATGCACACTTGGTAACTAGTCAACTAGTGAATTCTAAAAAACACATCAAATCTATCCATATATAAGATCATGAAATCCCATACTAGTAAAAAATATAAGACACTCTGGTAATCTATATATACGATCCACCTTCTTCCCAAAGGCTGTATCAAGAGGAAAAAATTCATAAGACAACTTAAACAACAAGTCTAACCCACTAATGACTTGAGTAGATATAAAATAATGGGAAGATCCTATATCACATAAATCAGTATAAAGGTTAGAGGTAATCAAAACCATACCTCTAACTTTAGAATGTCCCTTTGCACCATCAAATGAAATTATGTCTATGAAATATACTTTTCCTATGTTGGTCCCACAACTCTATCCTTGAGATCCCTAGTTCAACTGAGTCACTGATCCCTATGGAATATAGGATTTGAATTGAGATCTCATATCAGTCCCATGACTTGGAACCACATATTCCAAACACCTATTTAGAAACCTGACCACATTTCCATTAAATAGAAATGTTAATTATTCCCCATATTTTCAAATAGATGAAACTTATTCTAAGATTTAGGAAAAAATTTTAGATAGTGTTATATTTGTCCAAAATTAATTAATAGGTTGAAATCACATTCCTCAGAGGGTGCTGAGGAAATATTGATCCACTCTGACTGATTATTTCCACCTTTTCACACCTCCTCATCCTTAATCTTACTAATACCGATAACAAAATTGACTAAATCACTATGATTCCCACTCATCAGTATTACAAGGGATAAAAGAAGACCTTATGCTCTGTCCTCCTCAAAACCCTTCTCAATCATTAAGTCCTTGCATAACACCTCAAGATATGTCATCAGGTTGAAGCTCCTGAACAGGTTCCTCAACTATGATTGATGGATGATCTTGAAATTTTGGAATTTTTTCACCTCGTTAACCACAAAAAGAGGGTATAAGAAAATAAATTCAATGAAATTAGAAAAATAGGTAGATACCAACATCATCCCTTAATTAATATAAATAAACTCATAAGCATGATCCAAATTTAGTTTAACCGGGGAAAAAATCCTCAAAGTAGATATTCTTGAAGGCCTCCCAAGTCAGACACATAGGTTACCCTACCTGATTGATAACACCCCACCATCTCCTTAAAAGTCTATAAAGAATTAAATAATCCAAAAAAACCAATAGATCTTCTAAAGTCTCTACTATATCAAATATTCCCTCAATGATATAAATCCAATCCTCAAAATCATGGGGGTCCTCCAGTACCCAAGAAGTATGGGGGATACTCAAGTTGAAAATCCATATCATAATTGAATATTATCACGTTAGATCCTACACCTTGAATATGCACTATCTAAAATACTTTAGGATAAATTGGTTCCACTGACTAAATTACTACAAAGATAATTGGAGCATGCTCAACTATACTCCAATGCATGTCTGGTAGAACTACTGCTGCTACGTCCCTTATATGAACATTCTGACCCACTTCTCTAGGTAGTTCTATAATATTATTTCATGGAAACATTATCTAAAATGATAAATGAACCCTTATAAATACGTTCAACAAATTAAAAAACTACATCACTCAAGTAATTATAGGTACAAAAAAAATTTCACTATAAAAAGACTCATCCTAAGAGGAAACCCATTTATATAAGGTACAACATCTTTAGTAATATCCAGGTCCTAAACCAAGTCTTCATTATCGATATGTAATTCATAATCATATACATATTAAAAAATAGATCATTCTTAGTTCAATTAATTTAGATGTCAATACAAATATACCACATAAGCATAGATTGTAAATTACCAAATAAATTTAATAAATTTAATTACTATGACTGAAAATAAATTATATGCAAGAAATGTAAACCTATATTCCTATTCAAGATACATGAATGCACTAAAATCCCATAAATTTTAACAATACAATAATAATCAGGATTAACAAAAAACTGTCATACCATAATTCGTAATAACAATACAGTCACTAGTAACTTAGAGGACCATCATATAAGAGCTATCTTGGAACTTACATGAATCCCTTACCCATGTTCCACAATCATATCTTCTTTATACTATACCCCAAACACAGTTGAGAAAAATATAAAAAGAAAACCTAACCTGATAAAACTTTGTAATTCCTTAAGCTGAATCACCTGGTTCAAGCCATAAATCTACATGACCACATTCATACCTCCCCATATGAAAAAGGCCATCGACTAGCGGCGAGGGTTCAGATGGTGTCATGGGGAGACTATACCCTTGGTAAAAAAATACATACACCATAATCAAAATAACATGTAAATATACATCCCAAAAATGAATAATAGAAACTAAAATAATATCATCATGTCATAATGAAATGGAATACATGTCATGAAAAATAAACCAAAATACTTCCAATATAGTAATTCAACCAATGTATGATAACCAAAGGAAATAAACTAAAAAACTAAAACAATAATCTAGAGTCTATCATGGTATTTCCTCCATCCTCTAAGATCCAATTACTCATATCCTTAACATAGGTTCCTTTCCCTTAGCTGGATCCCTGACCATGAAATCTGCATGCACGTCGAGACTACCATGATAGGTCCGAGTATAAACCTATCAGGACACCAATAATTAATCATTAATATAAATTTCACACACACAAACACACACACACACATATATAAAGGTGTATTCCATGATAATAAAGTACATGAGATGAAAATAATGTACATGAATAAATGGATAGTCAATTCCCAAGACATCATGTGATAACCCAGATTCCATAAACCCTAAATATATATACTCTAGATCCACAATGAAAGGGATGTGTCATATGGAATCAAATATCTGATCAAGATACAAGTAAAACACATGTCTCGAATCAATAATTATATCCAATCAAGTCCTGGGTTAGGCCACATGGCCATCACACCCTTGGCTCAACCTCAGGTCAAGGAAAATGCCTTATTTTCTTTCCCTCTACTGGGTTAATCCATAAGACCATTTTACCCATAGATCAACATAGGGTTAGGTCATAAGGAAATCATACCCCATCCTATATCTTGGGTCTAGAAAAAATTCAATCATACCCATGCCCTATCTCTAGGTCCCATCATTATCTTTAGCACCACAAAGCTACAACACATTCTCCCCTTTGCGGGGATAACCAATCCATGTTGATCCTCCCACCACCTTGAAACAAGATACAAACCTACATAGGATAGGGATTCACACAAAAAATTGAATAATATAGAATACAAAATCATTACACAAAATGAATAGGTCTCACATGCCATAAAAAGACACCATATGAAAAATTACAACCATACTATATCACACAATGGTTCTCCAAACTAAACACACATGAACACACATGAAAATCATGTCAAATATTTTTATACAAAGTCTCTAAGTGGTAAGGACTTCCTACCTTAGGTGTGTTGATATAAATTGCCAAGAATCAATATCAAACCCTGTCTACACACCAAAAATTCCTAGAACCAATCCAAATTTATCACTATAGGTATTTTAGAATAAAGATTCAAGAAATAGAATTTGACATAGGATTAAAGATAGATTAACTTACCTAACGAGATCCACCACCAACTATAGATCTCAATCCATTCAAGGGAAGGATGTAAATTATCTAGATATAATGTAAATCTTTAAATCAACCCATAATTATCTATTATATCATGATATAATCCATAAATATTGCTAACATAGCTTATATTCACGACATATCTCAAGTGAGGGAGAGGATTCAGGCTAGAATGAATGAAAATTACTATTTGGGATCCAAATTATCAATATAGGTTTGAAATACCAAATATTGGGGAATGAGAGGGTAAATCCCATAAAAATAGAGCTTTTAGGGTTATTCTAGTTGAATTGATGTTGAATAAATTGAAGGGGATTTCCAAAAGGTGCATTAGAAAAAAAATTATGGGGGTGCTCTTAATGACCCGAACGTCTAGGAACCACTAGAAGTTGGTGGGCCTCAATATTAAATTGGTGGTAGGTATAGGAAGAATCTTGGGAAAATAGATTAGCCAGTAGATGGTTAGTGTCACTTTACTAGCTAGTCCCTGACACTTAGTATAACAAACCCACATTTATTACAAACTTAAACATGATTTATTATATAAACTCTTCACTTGATACAAGATGGAATATCGAGAGTTATAGTTTCTTTGAGGCCTAGGATAATTAAATAAAAACTTAAAACATGAAACACAACATCTTTATTGAAAAATTTCTTTACATAACCACTACATTCCCTTGTACTTAGCATTGCATGGGATAACCTGAGGACATGCATAAGAAAAGGGTGAGCTATAAATCCTATTAAAGGAATAAACATGGAATAAAATAAATAATACAATACATGTTTAAAAATAGGAATATCAATGGAGAACAATAGAAACATGAACATAAAGTCATGATAAATCATGATAATCATAACATGGAAATGTGGCAACAACACTTAACATGGAATTAGCATGATCCAAGGTTATTGCACATGGAGCATGAGTAAACCCTCATTGCACATGAATCATGAGTAAGACCTCATAGCACTTGAATTAGCATGAGTAAACACTCATTTCACATGACTTATCATGATACTATACTTTATCCAATGCATTGGATCTCTATTAGGGAACACCCTTCTTAAACATTTCATTTCATGCATAAGTGTGCCACATGGATCATATAACATGGAATCAATCAACATAATATGTTATTCCACGATTAAGTAATATGGAATCAATAAATGAAATTACCATTCAATATGTATATGTGCATAAAGGTGAATACCCTTGATAGAGACAAGGGTATGGTATTCACTATACAATGATCTTGGCTTGAAAAAATGCGGTGCAATTTCGGCAGCATAATAGCGTGACATAAGGAATCATAAAAATGGTTGATGAGAGAGAAAAGAGTGTATCATCATATTTACATGAAATGGAAAGTAAGGGGGTCATATATAAACATTTCCTAACAAATGTAATGGAATTTATATGCAT
Source organism: Viscum album (assembly GCA_963277665.1). Classification (NCBI taxonomy): domain Eukaryota; kingdom Viridiplantae; phylum Streptophyta; class Magnoliopsida; order Santalales; family Viscaceae; genus Viscum; species Viscum album. The sequence goes on along the minus strand of OY728126.1, from coordinate 1,308,966,475 downwards.
AATACAAAAGAATTACTTGGATGTAAAAAAGGAGGGAGAAATCCCTTAAGGAATTTCGGCATGGTAATGGGTGTACATGGGAGGCATTAATGAGAGAGAAAGGGGTATACAATCATCCAAAAATAAATAGGGAAGCACGGGGGAGGTTCAAAATTATACCCCAAAATTTTTAATTGAAAACAAAAGGCCATAACAACTTAAAGAAAATTGGACAAAAATGAGAAAGGAAGAAATCCTTTACTTGGAAGTGTGATTCCAAAGGTTTGAGAGAGGCTTGAGAGAGGATTCTTGGGAGCTTGGAGAAACTTGGGAGGATTATAGAGAGAGGAGGTTAGGGGTTGGTCAAACTCCAAAGGCTTTGAGTGAAGAGGAAGTGAGATCTTGGGTGGGTTTATATAAGAAAAGAGAGGGAATTATTTATTATTTATGTTTGGGACACCTCACATTAAACTAATAGAAACCACAAACTAGCCCATGGTTTTTGCCCATGTTTTTTTCCAAAGGGTAGTGGAAAACAATATTTTATAAGGCCAATGACCTAACTTCTTAAAATAATAGTTTTTCTTATATGGAGGTGAGTCACACTCTCCAGGGAAAAAATTTAAAAAGACAAAATGTTTTATAAGTCTTGGAGGGTCTACTAAAGCTTTGTAAAATAAATCAAAAAAATATAAAATCACATTATTTTAATTATAAAACATATATTGGCCGAACATAATGTTTATATTATTTTATTACATCACTATTGGGTCATTATGATGTCATAAAACACATTATATATTTAAACGGTATTTAAGTTTTACCCAAAAATTCGACGCTCAGAAAATTATGAAAAATTTACTGTTGGATAATTTTGACATCATGATTCCAAAAATAATATTAATTTTATCTAAATAATTTTCTAAATATGTGAATTTTTACTTTTAAAATAAAAACCGACATTTATCGTAAATTCATGGGTTTTGACAAAAAATAGCTTTCAAACCATAATAAAAATTACAATCATATTCATAAAATTATACGATAATTTATATTTAGTAAAAATTAACTTTATAATAATAATAATAATATTTTATTAAAATATTATTTAATTAAAAAATCCATTAATTAATCAAAATAAATTTCTTAGTTGAATATTAACTAAAAATACTATTTGTACTTTCAAAACTATTTACAAGGTAACAATAAAAAGAATTTATATTCTATATACAAGAATAATTTACATAGTCATAGTGCTAGGGTATCATTACACAACCCCTTATAACACCCGCATAAGACCGAAGGGTAAGGTGTGCGATGGTGACAGACTCTTGGGGTGGCTCAGATAACATCGCTCGGGTGGTAATCTCTATTAACATCAACTTCTCTCGTAGTTGGTTCCGTTCAAGCTTAATGTGTTAAATCTCAGCTTGGGATTGGTCAAGATTGAATCCCAATGACGCCACCTTCTTTCCAAGCTCTGACAAATGGGCTTTGTATGGGGAAAGTCTACTAGATGTGGCCATCACTTCCTTTGTCTGATTAAATTGGATTTGTTAAATCCTTATATTTATACTAATCATGTGATCATTGTTCAACGACTATATTAGAAATGGTCACAATTCATAACGATATTTTAAAATCCAAAAACATAAAAACAATGAAGTTAACATTTTATATAACCATAATAAGACATTTAATTAGATTAAGAGGAATTTCCATTAATGAATGTTTGGGTCATCACAATATTCCCCCCTTAAGAAATTTCGCCCTCAAAATTTCATTTTACATTCTAATCCATAAATATGTGCAGGTACTTTTCCTTCATTTGCTTGATGACATCTTCATTTTTTCCTATTATCATTGCCTTCATGTAGAAATGGTTTATGAGTCACAATGTTACCTTAGGATATTTTCAAAATCATCTAAGTCCTTTTCCCAAAAACACCTCATGCGTCTTGGTTTATATTGATGGAAGCATTGATAAGTCATTAAAAAAGAATTTCTTATATATAATTTTCAAATATCTTCTTGATCTTGTTTTTTATAAAAACGTCTTACTGATTCATCTTCAAATATTTCAAAATAGGGTTTTGGTAAATCAGTTTTTGTATTTCCCCAGAGACAAAAATCTATAATTTGATACATATAGGAATCTCAGAGGTCTCTATCTTTTGCAGCATCTAGAAAATATTTTAGTGCTTCATAAATAAAGAGAAGAATTTGAAAAGACCCTGATGGTACTTCCCATGCTTATCATGGTAAGAAAGTTGAGAGTGCAATATTCCCCAATAGACTATACTTGATCCTTGAAAGAATCTTGCAATGGTGGAGGTATTATATGCTTCATAAATTTGTTTGCAGGTAACTTGTATATTTGAAAAAGTTTCAAAGTCATTTGAGCATGACTTCAGGATGATCTTTCTAAGTAGTTCTTCAGGAAGAGAGAGAAGAGTTGTTCGTGATCTTCCTCCTTCTATATTTTAACTATGAAAAAAGGTATACAATTAGGGGGTTTGAATAATTATCTATGGAGCATAAAAAAGAAACTTTGATCATAAAAGGATAAAGTTTTAATGGATAAGTTTATCCTAACTTGCGACTTCTTAGGTTTAAATATAGGTTTTCCTTGATCTATTTATTTACATATATTCTTATGGGATTTTTTATTACCCTAATAATGTATTATACTAAGATCATGAATTTACCAAAGAATATCCCCCAGGAGTTTCATAACCAAGAGTGAAACAAGGATCGTTGTTGTGCACGAGTTCCTGTTCGAGTCTAGCTCAAAGCGGTGTTTTTGAGTTTTACCCATAGGATACATCTGTGCCAGAGCCGCCTCTACCTGCTCGTATCCAGATAGAGATGTATTTTCTTGATAAACCAATTACTCAATAATCACCAATACTTAAGGATGTTTTTATTATACTTATTCTTGTCTCTAAGTCTTCACTAGGGTTTTCTAATACTAATCCCAAAAATAACTAAACCTATCCTCTGATACCAACTATAACAACCGTACTTTTATTACAAACTTAAACATGATTTGTTATATAAACTCTTCACTTGATACAACATGTAAGATAAAGAGGTATAGTGTATTTGGGGCTTAGGATCATTACATAAAAACTTAATACATGAAACACAACATCTTTATTGAAAACTTCCTTTACATCACCACTACATTCTCTCATACTTAGCATTGCATGGGATAACCTAAGGACATGCATAAGAAAAGGGTGAGCTATAAATCCCAGTAAGGGAATAAACATGGAATAACACGAGGAATAAAATACATTTTATAAAATAAGAATATCAATGGACCACAATAGAAACATGAACATAAAGGCATGATAAAGCACGATAATCATAACATGGAAATGTGGCAACAACACTTAACGTGGAATTAGCATGATCCAAGGCTCATTGCACATGGATCATGAGTAAACCCTCATTGCACATGAATCACGATTAAACCCTCATTGAAATTGAATTATCATGAGTAAACACTCATTTCACATGACGAATCATGATACTATACTTTACCCAATGCATTGGAGCGCTATCAGGGCACACATTTCTTAAACATTTCATTTCATGCATAAGTGTGCCACATGGATCATATAACATGGAATCAATCAACATCATAAGTTATTACATGATTAAGTAATGTGGAATAAATAAATGAAATTACCATTCAATATGTATATTTTCATAAAGGTGAATAACCTTTATAGAGACATGGGTATGGTATTCACTACACGCTGATCTTGGCTTGGAAAAACGTGGTGCAATTTCAGCAGCATAACGGCGTGACATAAGGATTCATGAAAATGGTTTATGAGAGAGAAAATGGTGTCTCATCATATGTATATGAAATGGACAGTAAGGGGGTCATATAGATACATTTCCCAACAAACATAATGGAATTTAGATGCATAATACAAAAGAATTACTTGGATGTAAAAAGAGGAGGGAGAAATTCCTCAAGGAATTTCGGCATGGTAATGGGTGTACATGGGATGAATTAATGAGAGAGAAAGGGGTATCAGATCATACAAACATAAATAGGTTAGTATGGGGTAGGTGATAAATCATACCCCAACATTTTTAATTGAAAACAAAATGGCATAAAAACTTAATTATAATTGGATAGAAATGAGAAAGGAAGAAATCACATACTTGGAAGTGTGATCCCAAAGGCTTGGGAGAGGCTTGATAGAGGATTCTTGGGAGCTTGGGGAACCTTGGGAGGATTATAGAGAGAGGATTTCATGGTTTGGTTGAACTACAAAGGCTTTTAGTGAAGAGGAAGTGAGAGCTTGGGTGGGTTTATATAGGAAAGGAGAGGGAATTCTTTATTATTTAGGTTTGGGACACCTCACATTAAACTAATCAAAACCACAAACCAACCCATGTTTTTTGACCATGGTTTTTGACAAAGGGGAGTGGAAAACAATATTTTATAAGTCTAATGTCCTAAATTATTAAAATAATAGGGTTTATTATGTGGAGGTGATTCACACTCTCAAGGAAAACAATTTAAAAAGAAAAAGTGTTTTATAAGTCTTGGAGGGTCCACTAAAGCTTTGTAAAATAAATCAAAAAAATCTAAAATCACATTATTTTAATGATAAAACATATATTTTCCGAATAAAATGTTTATAGTATTTTATTACATCACTATTGGGTCATTATGATGTCATAAAACACATTATATATTTAAACGGTATTTAATTTTTACCCAAAAATTAGACTGGCTCAGAAAATTATGAAAAATTCACCATTGGATAATTTCGACATCCTGATTCCAAAAATAATATTCATTTTATATAAATAATTTTTCTAAATATGTGAATTTTTACTTTTAAAATAAAAACCGACATTTATCGAAAATTCATGGGTTTTGACAAAAACAGCTTTCAAACCTTAATAAAAATTATTATTGCATTCATAAAATTATATGATAATTTATATTTAATAAAAATTAATTTGATAATAATAATAATAAAATTTTATTAAAATATTATTTAATTCAAAAATCCATTAAGTCATCAAAATAGATTTCTTAGTTGAATATTAACTAAAAATGCTATTTGTGCTTTAAAAAATATTTACAAGGTAAAAATAAAAAGAATGTATATTATTTATACAAGAATTATGTATATAGTCATAGTGCTAGGGTATTGTTACATAACCCCTTATAACACCTGCATAATAATTAAGGGTATGGTGTGCGATGGTGATAGACTCTTGGGGTTGCTCAGATAACATCGCTCGGGTGGTAATCTCTATTAACTTCCACTTCACCCATAGTCGCTTCTGCTCAAGCTTAATGTATTCAAGCTCAGATTGGGATTGGTCAAGAGCGAAGCCCAATGATGCCACCTCCTTTTTGAGATCCGAAAAATGGGCTTCGCACGGGGCAAGTCTACTGGATGAGGCCATCACTTCCTTTGTGTGAGTAAATTGGATTTGTTAAAGCCCTATATTTATACTAATCATGTGTTCACTATTCAATGACTATATTAGCAATGGTAACAATTCATAATGGTATTTTAAAATCCAGAAACATAAAACCAATGAAGTTCATATTTTATATAACCATAATAAGACATTTAATTAGATCAAGAGGAATTTCCATTAATGAATGTTTGGGTCATTACACTTAAGGTTCATCCCAGAATTTTACCACCTTTACCAAATAGCTAGTGGAACTATATCAGCTAAAAAGTGGCATACCAGTAGATCCAAGATTATTTTTGGTTCCCTAACTCCTCCTATTTTTATTTTTGAGTTTAAATCCCCCAAAACACCTCAAAATGATGAATAAACACAACCAATATGCACTGAAATTTATATTAACACACCTTTTAATTTTGAGGATGTTAAATTTGGTTGTGTATTTTATGGTTTTTTATTTAATTTATAACATATATGTTCCAAATAATTTAAACTTACTATGTTTTTGGATATTTATTTATTTATTTATCTCTTTTATATTGTGTTGAGGATTAAGTTAGAAGAAATTTTGTTATTATTTATGCCACTTTTGGTTTGAGTTATTATTTAAAAAAACTTATTTATTTTTTCAAGGAATTATAACTTATGAGAATAACATGATAGATTCTCACAAAGTTCTTATGGATATTTATTTATTACTGAGGATAAAACCATTCTCATGAGTTCATATTTTATGTCGTAGTGATCATCACCATCCTTGGGTAATTAAAAACACACCTCATGCCTTTTCATGAACCATCTCATGTATCAGGTTAGGGTAGCCTAGGTTGGTTTGTGACAAAATTTTATCAAATCAATATCTTGATATTTTATATTTAATGGTATATTTGAGATAAAAAATTTAAAAACCTGAGAGTAAGGTGTCGGAAGTGTCTAACTTTCTCTTTCTCATTCAGATCCTTGAGTTACAATGGGTAGTCTGATTCCAATACATAAATTTCAAGCTTATTTATTTATTTATTCTTATGTATTTTGATCTAGGTTGATAGTGTTTTTAATTTTATTGAAAACATATGGGTTTCTTAGAGGATTTTAAAGTTTTTGGGTAAAAATGGGAGGAGAAATAGAGGTGCATTATTAGCTCACATAGTCTAGAAAACTCATCATATCCCATGTGCATGGTTTTGTAAAGATCCCTATAGAAGTTACATGGTTGGTGCATGGTCTTCCACACTATATAATCAAATAATGGACAACCACTTACACCTTTATACATTTTTGGTTAATCCCAATTGTTTTTGGGTTTCTTTTGGTTTTGATTGTTTACTATTTAGGATGAATTAAAGAGTGTTTTGATGACCAATCATCACTGCGGTCAATTAATTCATCTTTATAAGTTCAATAAATTGAAGTTATTATTATAGAAGAAATTCCTATTGTATTCTAGACCTAGGTAGTAGTCTAATAAGGATTGATTGAGGTGTTTCTATTCATTTTCTTTATTTCCATTCTTATTCTCCTCCCTTTTATTTCAATGTGTTTAGTCTATTAGTTCAAACTATTATCTTTTGTGACGTTTAGAATCATCCATTCATTAAAAGATTCCATATTTGTTGTCATGACCCATCCTTTGGGGCCCATGTCATGACTACCCCAATCCCACCTCCTAAAGGCCAGGGGCTGGTGACTAGCGCTGATGGTGTCAACCTACAAGTGGGAGGAATTTTACTGAGTACCTGTACACACACACACACCCAACCAAATCCCAACACACTGAAAGGGGGAAACAAGTACCATTAAAACAAGGTTGAGTGAAAGTATAACTAAAAGTAAGTGGGCCAGAATACAAACCCAACAATGAAGAGAAAACAACAAGTATAAAAGGAAACTCTGAGGGACATCTGCAGAAAAACCCACCTAATCATGAGAGTATTGAAGCTACTGGAAGATAAAGTAGTATGTCCTATATGTCCGGTCTTACTGGGAACTGTCTAGTCCTAGGCCACCGAGTCCACTGTCGTAGCATCCGTCAGTCCCATCTTCCTGAGCACCCTTGTCGAAATGTCGGTCGTCTGCACCAATCACAACACGTGCGGATAAAGCCTGTGCAGGGGTGATTAAAATAGTACTCAGTAGGTACCCCAAAACAAAAAGGAAACACCACACAACAATTCTTCAAAGTAAAGCACGAAACACAAGACAGCTCACACCAGGTATGTTCTAGGGTAGTAACAATAACATCATCAGTCACATTGTTGAACACCTCAGCTGCTGGAGAACTCCTCCTCTAATGAGTACAGTGGGCCTTCCAAGTCATGAAGAAGTGCTTCCCACTAACCTTGGACTACTTATGTACACCTATCCATTGTGTACTGTGGTCTTGCAAAGTCAAAGAGATGTGATTCCCACTACTTGTGTCCAACTGGGGTACTCCTCCTTGTCGCGTACCATGGGACAACAAAGTCACAGAGAAGTGAGACCACTAGGGGCCTGTAAAGTCATAGATATGTTCTTCCCACTGGGCCATGGTCGAGTCATCAAGAGTCGAAAGTCAGCAGTCCTCAGGTCTCAGCCAACCATAGAGTTCCGTATGTAGCGTGCTTGGGAGTCCACTCCTCAAGCCCTTCGTCACATCTCAACTTCCACAAAAGTCAACATAGATAATTCCAAAAGATCTTCCTCATCGAGAGGGTCCCAACACCGCAAACAAATCGTCAATCGGACACATGGTTTGCAAGATACGTGCGTTTTAGTAACTAGGGAATCGGTTGCGACGGGCTCCGGTCCGACCCGATCGGTCTGACCCGACCAACCCGACCCGGGTGTCCCACATACCTGGGTATAAGATCAACTGAATCAAACTGACCCAATTTAGTTTTATGTCAATCAGGTCCGGTCTGGACAGTGGGCCAGGCCCAATGGGCCTCACTGGACCCGACCCGGTTTAGCCAAGGGTCCCGCCCGCCGGGTTGCCCGGCGACCCGGTCTAGTCTGGCCCAGCCTGAAGGGCATGAGTCAAGAATGCCAGCACGGTTCTGTCCTACCAGCCTGGGTCTGGTCAGCTAAGTTCATGTTTAGCCCGTCGACGTGGGTCCGACCCGTTGGTGCAAGTCTGGCCCACTGGGATGCGGGTTCAGCCCGCTGGGCTACGAGACCATCCAGCTGGGATGCAGGTCCGACCCGTAGGGTGGGTCTATCCCACTTGCTGAGGTGTGGCCTGCCAGTCCGAGGCCTGACTGCATGAGGCAGCTGAGTTGCGCCGCTCGACCGTGACATGGAAGCCGCGCTGCCTCCGGTCCCCTCTTCCCAGTGGGACGCCGCGTGGCATCCACCTCCAACCATAGTTGATGGACCACAGCTCATCCAGTTGTCCAGGTGGCCCAGATGTAGGCCAACCCCTTCCACAAGGTGCCCCACCTAGCACCGCGTCCTCTATTGTCGTGGCCTGATTTATGTGGTCTCCAACCACCGTAGTATGCCAATGGGTGCCCCACTCCACCCAGATATTGGCATGGCCAGCGGCCCTCCGTCTCACTGATCCGCACACGGCTGGCATGTGCTGCGGACGCGGCTGGCGCTGTAGGCGCGACGGTGGATCTTTCGGTAGACCACCGAACGTGCACCGATGGTCCGTTCTTCACGCCGCCTACGTCTATGGCGTTCAGAATTCTCCTTCATGGACTTCAATCACCATTTCCATCATTTTGAGAATGGAGGCACCAAGAACGCACAAGAGGAGGTGCTCAAGCCTAGTTTGTGTTGACCTGGGACCTCCCCGTTAGAGGTTTATAATCAAGGGGGACGCTCAGTGATTTTTGTTTGATCATACAAGAATAATCTTAATCCCATATAAAGAAACCCCCAATAGTGTTACCCTTCTGTATAAACGCACAAAGCGTGGGTCAACCTGTTTATGGGTTGATCTGCGTTCTTCATTTCTAGAAAAGAATGGAGAATAAAATCAAAATCATATAAAATCCCTACCTCGTGTTGATGTTCGATGCCAAATCATTTGTCTTCAAGAGTCCAAGGCATCGACGTCGACTCTTACGGCTCCTTTCTTTGAGGTGCGTCTAAGATGATGAAGATCCACCGACATTCTTTGTTCTTCAATGGGGAGGAGATTCGCTGGAGTTTATTCAGATAATCCTCCAAGTTTAATTCCCAAACTCTACACGCTAGACTATTAAAATAAAACAGAAAGCACAGCGATGCTACGCCCATTAATAATTATCATTAAATTAGCCTCATTTAATAAGCCACATTTAATGATCTATTAAGATAACAACATTGCAGTTTCAAATGATCCATTATTGACCCTCCATTAATGCGCCCCTTCGTTGCCTCGTCGCTGCACCGCCGCATCTCCATCCTCCACCCAACGGTGAGAAAAAAATAAAATAATTCCATTAAATTATTTTATTATTTTTCTCAAAAATTATGAAAAATAACTTTTCCAATCGGCCCATGCCTGCTAAAGTTAAGTCATTTCTAAGAAATCCCAGTGTTCTGAATTCAACGGTGCCCTCAGATTTTTGATTTAAGCATCGTTTCAAAAGATAGAAAATTCTACTCGCAAGTTTACTGAACGTACCTTAAAAAAAGTTCAAAATTCCGTTCTGGGATCTCCGGGCCTCGGAATCATGTGCCGTTGAATTTAGCGGTCTCAAAATAATTCCATATAATTAAAAAACAATTACACGAAAATTACGAGATGTTACATTCTCCCTACCTTAGGGATTTATGTCCCTAAAATCCAAAATAACAACTAAATAAAAAGATGGAGGTACTGAGCACGAATCAGAGCCTCCCGCTCCCATGTACTCTCCTGGAGATTCTTGTACTACCATCAGATGCACACTAAATGAATCGACAGCCTATGTAGGACCCTCTCTTATCGATCCTCTATCTCCACTAGGAACTCCAAATACGTTTTCCCATTGTTAATGTTCATCTCGCCCCAGTCGATGTCGTGCGATGGATCTTGCACGTACCTCCTCAGTTGTGACACATGGAAAACATCATACACCCGATGCATCTATGGGGGAAGAGCTAGGTGGTACGACACCTTTCCAACTATGATCAAGATTTGAAAAGGTCTGATGAACCTTGAAGATAGCTTTCCGCCCCAGCCAAATCTCCATAATCCTCATCGAGGTGAGACCTGAAGGAACACATGGTCTCTCTCCTCAAACTCTAAGGGTCTCTGTATCCTGTCACCACAAGACATATGTCTACTCTGTGTAGTCCTCATCTTCTCCTGGATGATCTTCACCTTCTCAGTGGTAGCCTATACCAACTCTTCACCCATGAGTGATGACTCCCCTGGGTCTGTCCAGTATAAGGGTGATCTGCATGGTCGCTCATACAAGGCCTCAAATGGTGCCATGCCAATGGTGGAGTGATATCTATTGTTGTATGAAAACTACACCAGTGACAGGTGGTCCTCCCCACTATAACCAAAGTCTAGGATGCATGCACTTATCATGTACTCTAGGGTCTATATGGTCTGCTTCATCTGACCATCTGTCTGGGGATGAAAAGCTGTGCTAAAGAACAACTGAGTCCCGAACGCCTCCTGTAATCCCCTCCACAATCGGGATGTAAAGCGAGCATCACAATCTGAGATGACCGTCGAAGGAACCCCATGGAGCTTCATTATCTCCTGGACGTAAAGGCATCCCAAGCCCTCTACCGGTCCTTGCTCTTGGATGTGTAAGAAGTGATCCGACTTGGTGTGTCGGTCAATAATCACCCAAATAGAATCATGGACCCTGGATGTATGTAGTAACCCCATCACAAAGTCCATCAAGATACCATCCATTTCCACTTAGGTACCTAGATTGGATGGTACAAGCCTTCTAGAACCTAATGCTTGGCATTCACTTGCGGACAAGTGAGGCATCGTGAAACAAACTCGGCCACCTCTTTCTTCATCCCTGGACACCAGTACTGATGTCAGAGGTCCTGGTACATCTTCACCAGTATAGGATGTACCACCAATGGAGATGTATGAAACTCCCTCAACACCTCCTCCCGCAACACTACTGGTACTAAGGTGATCCCTCTGAAAAAGATGATGTGCTCCCCACCCATCAAAAATACATTAAGAGCCCGTCTTGAGGATAACTGAGCACGTCGGGCCTCGCAGTCAACATCCACTAACTATGCTTCCCTGACTCACCGTAAGAGTGTGGGGGGGGGGGGAATATTTAATTGAAGGTAAGTAGCTTCACCATCATCCATGAAGTATATATGCATCTTGGCTAACTACTCCGTCACCTCACTCATCAGTTGTAACCCGATCCTCCTTCTGAGCACGTCTACCACCACTTTCCCCTTCCCAGGATTATAGACTATCTTGAAGTCATAGTCCTCGAGGAACTGTATCCATCACTGCTGTCTCAAGTTTAGGTCCTTATGGGGTAAGATATACTTGAGACTCTTGTGGTCAGAGTAAATATTAAACCATTCACCCATCAAGTAGTGCCACCACATCTTCAAGGAAAAGACCACTTCTGCTTACTCTAGGTCATGGGTCACATAGTTCTTCTCATGTTGTCTCAACTACTGTGAGCCATAAGAAATCACCACTCACTCCTTCATTATAACACAACCAAGTCTAACCCATGATTCATCGTAGAAAACTACATACTCAACGCCTTCCTTTGGTAGTCTCAAGATGGGGGCACTAGTCAGTCTCTGCCTCATCTCCTGGAAACTTTGCTGGCATTTATCCATCCACACGAAGAGTTTTACCTTATGTGCCAAAGCCTATAAGGGTGACATTACCCTAGAAATGTAGGGTAAGAATCTCCAATAGTAACCATCTAACCCCAAGAAGCTTCACACCTCAGTCACACTCCTAGGAGCCTCCCAAGATAGCACCACCTCAAACTTATCTGGATCCAAAAAAATCTATCCTATGAGATGATGTGTCTCAAAAAGTGGACTTCCTGAGTCCAGAACTGTCACTTAGAGAGATTACCATAAAGCTGGTGCTCTTGGAGTGTATCTAGGACCATCAGTAGGTGTGTAACATACTTTTCCTCAGATGTTGAGTATACCAATATGTCATCAATGAAGACCACAACGAACCAGTCAAGATAATACTAGAAGATCATGTTCACGAGTCCCATGAACACTACTAGGGCGTTGGTCATGCCAGAAGGAATCACTAATAACTCATAGTGGCCGTACTGGTACCTAAAGGCTGTTTTAGGTACATCCACATCCGGTACCCAAAGATGGTGATAACCTGATCTGAGGTCTATCTTTGAGAAGCATTTCGCTCCCTTCAGCTGGTCAAAGATGTCATTAATTATTGGCAGTGGATACATTTTCTTCATGGTCACCTGGTTCAGGCACCGGGAGTCCACACACAACCTCAAACTTCTATCTGCCTTCTTGAAAAAAAGCACTGAGGCTGCCCATGTTGAAACACTGGGCCTTACGAACCCCTTCTCTTGTAAGTCCTCTAGTTGTACCCTCAGCTCACGATGCTCCATAGGAGCCATCCAATATGCTGGTGTGGATATCGGTGCTGTCCTGAGGTACAGATCAATGAAAAAGTCTACTTCTATGTGAAGAGGTAGTCCTGAAACATCCTCAGGAAAAACATCCTCATACTCATCCACCACTACAAAAAATATTGGACTTCTCTCATCCACTACACCAAGGGTGAGGCTAGCCAACTGGTGAGTGATTGGCTGCACCCTCCTCTAAGAGAGTTCGTACTGTACTGAAAGAGTTTCTTTCTCACCAATGAAGGAAAACCTGGTCCCATATCTACCGACACACTATACTGTACACCTAAAACAGTATATCTAAGCATGGACTATGAATAACTAGTCTAAACCCAAGAAGTCATCGTAAGACCTCGATGTTGCTACTAAGAGATCCCAACCGAAGCTCTCACCTCCTAGAGTGAGATCACACTACCAAAACCAATGTGTAATCATCAAGTCATATATTGTAGAAGTCTCTAGTTATAAAGATCAATTTGGCTTGCGTTACATATAAAACCTAGTTTTATTGATTTTTTATTTTTTATGTAACTCCATGTTAAGATTATGCTACACACAACATTGAGTTGGCTTGTGTTACATATAAAACCCAGTTTTACCAAATAACAATATATTAATAAAATATTATTATTTAATATAACATATATCATAGCCATTAATGTCACGACCCGTTCTCGGGACCCGTGCCGTGACTACCCCAAGCCTGCCTTCCATAGGCCAAGGGCTGGCGACTAGCACCAAAGGCGTAATCCCAATAAAAAGGGAAGACATTGAATTTAAAAAGTAAACAAAAACAACAGAGTACACAATTGAAAGTAAACACTATGTAAAGATGAATACAAAAGAAATTTCTGAAAGGAAAGGGGCTGGAAATACAAGCCCAACAGTAAAGTACAAACAACTGAAAATGTAATACAACTACAAAAAAGTAAAACAACAACCACTGAGTCGTCCTCCAGGAATCCCATCTGAAGGGTGGGTACAGATGGCCTCCTCAGCACCCCAGGCCCATCTGTCTTCTCCATGTACGTCTCGCCAAGTGGTCTACCTCTAGGTACCGTCCAACTCTACAACTCTCTACCACGATCAGTGCTGTCCGTCGTCTGCAACCAATACAACGAAGTGCGGGCATAGCCCGTGCAGGGGTGAGTATAACGATACTCATTAGGGACCCCGAGACTCTCGAAGGTCTCCCAGAATCCACGAAGGATAACCACAGAAGAAAGATACAATCATGAAGTATCAACCAGCCCTACTTAGGTATATGACCATACATATACCTAAGTTACCAATCACAGTTCGACTCCAACTCTCAAGCCCAAGCACAACCCAGTCCACACAGGAAGTAAGGTCAATCACATCTATGATAATGATTGAAATACAAGACTCAACTCACACAGGTATGCCGCAATAGTAGAGAGATATATATGATCAGATGTCGCCACTAGATCAACTAAGCTGTCAGACCCACACATGATACAGAACTAGCTAAGCTGTCGACCCACAAAGGATACAAGCCAGCTATCTCGTTTAAGCTGTTGGACCCACATAGGATACATGACCATCTATCTCGTCTAAGCTATCGGACCCACACATGATATAGGACCAGCTATTCTGTCGGATCCACATAGGATATAGGAACAGAAGTTAGAAATTTCGAACCCACATAGGATTCCGGTATAGTAGTCATCATCGTCAAACCCACAGAGGATTCTAGTACAGTAGTTGTCACAGTCGCAGCCAGCTCTAGGGTTCCCGCACACAGTACACTCGATTCCGGGAGGGTCTGCTCCACAAGACAAGTGTCGATACATCAACTATCCCAAAGTCTCGAGTTTATGTATCCCGTAGTTTTGTCTCATCAAAAGGAACCCAACATGACAGACGACACATCAATCAGACGCCCGGTCTGAGAGTTATTGGCATTTCCGTTCCAGGGGTCTTGTTGGATTTACGCTCGTTCCAAACCCGTCCATTTTCCAAATTTGTCCAGAACTCACTTAGAGTATCTCAAAAGGACCAAATCTTCATGAGAGTCCCAGTGCCAGAGACGGCGGATCGTTCAGACGTGTGGTCTTGGAGATATTCGCATTTAGGCGATGTCCGGCCCGGCCCGTCAAGCCCAGTGGGCTGGCGGGTTGGCCCGACCCGACTTGGAGGATCTGACCCAGCTGGGGGTTGGCTCGGCCCATTTTAGCAGGTCCGACCCGGTTGGGGGACGGCCTAGTGAGGCATGGACCACCTGCGGATCCGGCCCGCTTCGCGGGCCGGTCCGGTTCGCCCGGCGGCGCCGACTGACGCCGCCTCTCCCTGCCCGGCCAGCCGAAGTTGGCCGGTTCTGTCCGGCGCAAGTGGCCCGCATAGCGGGCAACTGTTCCTCCCACGCTGCGCCAAGCGGTGCTGCGGTTCTTCAGCCTGGCCGGCAGGCGGACGACCAGTTCGCCCAGCGAGCGGCCCGCGGTTGTGGGCCGCGGTTCCCCCGCCACGCGACGCCTGCGGGCGCCACGAACCTCCAGTCTGGCCGACCGTAGCCGACTAGTTCTTCCTGACCATCCAGCATGAGGCCGTCTGGTTCTTCTCCGGCTTGAGCAGCCTGCGGATGAGGGCCGCTTTTTTCCTCCATGCGGCCGGCGCGACGGCGCCGGTCCACCACCGCTTCGGCCCGGCCTGGCTGCGACCTTCGGTTGCCACCGCCTTCGGTTGCCGCCGTCTCATGGCCGTGGTCTTCTTTCTCTGGAGCGGTGTGACAGCACCACTCCCTTCTAGCTCCTCCTCCATTTTTAACACAATCAAGAATCAACGGAGGGTTGTCGGGCCGTGTTTGTTTGGCCCGCGCCCTCCGCGTTAAGTGATAAAAAAATAATTGGCCACTGTCAATCCAAATATAATTACCAAAGTACAAGAGTATAATTATAACATTCAAATAAATTAACCAAATTTCCACTACCTCATAATTGACGTTGTATGTTGACGAGCCGCAGAAGACGGGTGTCACGGAAGTCGGGCGTCGCGGAAGACTGTCGTCGTTCCGTCAACGTCGAAGAAAGTAGAGTTCGGAACGTCGTGTAGAGACGATGCCTTCTGTGTGCCTAGTGGGTGAGGGTGCCTCCTTTCCTTGCTCCGGTTGAAGAAGTGGAGGAGATGTTGCTTCACGTCCTTTGGATACGTGAAGTGTTCTTCATCGAGAAGAAGATGTTCTTCGCGTTCTTCAGGGGAAGAACGCTTTCAATCTAATTCTCCAAAGCCTCCCAACAGAATATTTTCCAAGCCAATAAAATAATAGGCTCCCTCATATTTTAAAAATGCCATGAAATTCGAATTAATTCAAAATAATTCATTACACCACAAATAAATTAATTATGGCATTAATTAATTGTGTTGGCATAATTAAGGGGAAAGAAAGGTGGAGAGTTCACCCAAAATAAATGAAGAATGGGTTGGCTCAATAAATACAAGGGGAGTTTAAGGGGTTCAAGGGGATTTGAGGGGTTAGGTGATCGTGTGGGCCCCACCACATAATATACTCCCATGGGAGGTTATGTGGGGGTGGGCCTCACCTCCAACTTCCCTTTGGAGAAACTAACCACCACCTAAAATAAAATTATGTAACACATAAATTTTATTTAATCCCCCCAAAAAATTAACTTCTACTCTTGACCAAACGCAACTGCGGTAAAGGTCTCATTAAGTGAATACCGGAGCTGTGAGTTCATCGGTGTTCTCAGATTTCAATTCTGAGCACCAGTTAAAAAGATTGACAAAACCCGCACGTACGTTTACTGGACGTACCCGAATAAAACTTCAAAAATTGATTTCGGGCACACCAGGCCTTGGAATCAGGCGCTGTCAGAAACTGCAGACTCGTAAAATTCCAAAGAATTTAAAAAAAAAATTCATTGAAATTTCCAGGTCTTTACATTACCCCCACCTCAGGTCTTTACGTCCCCGTAAAGCTACAACACACACTAGGGAAACAAATGAGGGAACTGAGCACGCATCTGAGCCTCCCGCTCCCATGTGCTCTCCTGGAGGTTCCCGTGCTACCAGCAAATGTGCACCAGAGTAATCGACTGTCCACATAGTACCTACTCTTGTCGATCCTCAATCTCCACTAGGACCTCCATGAAAGTCTCCCCATCATCGATGTCCAGCTCCCCGTGGTCGATGATGTGGGATGGGTCGTGCACATATCTGCTCAGCTGTGATACGTGGAAGACGTCGTGCACCCGATGCAACTGAGGTAGAAGGGCCAAGTGGTAATCCACCTCACCTACCCTGTTGAGGACCTAAAAAGGTCCAATGAATCACGAAGACAACTTGTCGCCTTGGCCAAATCTCTGTAGACCTCGTCGAGGTGAGACTCGTAGAAAGACTTGGTCGCGATCCTCAAAATCCAGTGGTCTCCGTCTCCAATCAGCTTAGGACTTCTTCCTTCTTTATGAAGTCTTCATCTGCTTCTGGATGATCTGTACCTTCTTCATCGTAGCCTACACCATCTCTGGTCCTACAAGTGCTGTCTCCCCTAGGTTAGTCCAGGACAGAGGTGATCTGCAAGGTCGGTCGTAAAGTGCCTCGTAAGGTGTCATCCCGATGGTAGAGTGGTAGATGTTGTTGTATGAAAACTCCACCAAGGGTAAGTGATCCTACCAGCTAAAAACAAAGTTAAGGACACATGCACAGATCATGTCCTCGATAGTCTGAATGGTCCTCTCAGTTTGACCATCCGTCTGAGGATGGAAGGCGGTGCTCAAGCGAAGCTACATCCCGAAAGCCTCCTGCAACCCCTTCCATAGACTAGAAGTGAATCGGGCATCTCGATCGGATATGATCGTCGATGGAACACCATGAAGCCGTACGATCTCCTGAACGTAGAGGCATCCCAAGCTCTCTACTGAGCCCTGATCTCTAATCGGTAGGAAGTGGGCTGACTTGGTGAGTCGGTCTACAATCTCCCATATAGAGTCATGTCCTCTGGATGTACATTGAAGTCCCATCATGAAATCCATGGATATCCCGTCCCACTTCCACTCTGGGACCTCTAAGGGCTGAACCAATCCTGTTGGAACCTGATGATCGGCCTTCACTTGCTGACAAGTGAGGCATCTCGAGACAAACTCTACTACTGCCTTCTTCATACCCGACCACCAATGCTGTCGTTTGAGGTCCTGATACATCTTTTCTACTCCTGGATGTACCACTAGAGGGGAAGTGTGAAACTCCATCAACACATCCTTTTTTGTAGTGCAACTAGTACCATGGTACATCCTCTGAAGAGTATGACATGCTCCCCACCTTGAGAAAATCGATCAGGCGCTTGCCCTGAGGATATCTGAGCACGTCGCATCTCACAGTCAACATCCCCACACTGTGCCTCTATGAATCATTGAAGAAGTAGAGGAGTGACTGTGAGAGACTAATGAAAGGCTGCTCCATCTCTATCCACAAAGGATATCTGCGACGCGGCCAGCTGCTCTGTCGCCTCTCCTAGCAGCTGAATTCCCGATCTCCTGCTGAGAGCATCTGCTACAACGTTCCCCTTCCCAGGAGTATAGAATATCTCTAATTCATAGTCCTGGAGGAACTTGATCAATCGCCGCTGTATCGGGTTCAGGTACTTCTACGAGAAGATTTCCCTGAGACTCTGGTGGTCAGAATACACTGTAAAACGCTCGCCCATCAGATAGTGTCACCGCATCTTCAAGGTGAAGACCACTACTGCTAACTCCAGGTCATGGGTAGAGTAGTTCTATTTGTCCTGTCTCAACTACCATGAACCATATGCAATCACTTCTCATTCCTGCATCAGGACACACCCGATTCCGGTCCCTGACGTGTCGTAGTAAACTACGTACCCTACGCCCTCCTTCAATAGCCTTAATATGGGAGAACTAGTCAACCTCTACCTTAGCTCTTAAAAGCTCTACTGGAATCTCTCCGACCACATGGAGGGTTGCCCCTTATTTTCCAAAGCTGATAGTGGTGCTGCAACTCTGGAGAAGTCTGGAACAAAGGTAAGTCTAGCCGACTTATGAGTGTTTGACCACACTCCCTTATGCATGATTACATCCTGTGCTGCCCGGGTTTTCCTGTTTTCCAACCAAGTAAAACCCCATCCCAATGTTGTAGATAAACCACAACCTTTTTTCCTAATACAATCAATCTGTGTATGAACTGTGGATTCCCAGTCTATACCAAAACCAACGTCATAAGGCCTCGATGCTGCCACCAAGAGGTTCCAACCGAAACTCTTGCCTCAAGGGTTATATCACACCATCGGTGTAAGTGTGATTATCGAGTCTCCTCCCGAAGGTATCTTTAGACGTGAGGGTCAAGTCAACGGCTTAACTGGAAACTCAAGGTCTGGGACAAGATTTTTTGAAGGAAGAAATGATTGGTACCGATATCTATTGATACAACAGCTAGTAGTAGACATAGACCGTACCTCAAATCATTCCTAGAGACCTTGGGTCACACTCCTTGACTGCATGCAGCTACTCTCTTCCCCTACCCTCTAGCTCCCTGAGCCTAGCAGGGACTACAAAGGCGGGTGGTTGTAACATGTCGAAATGTTCACCACCTCATGCTGATCTCCTAGCTCTACTTCCCCGTCTACTACTCTGCAGATTCATCTGTCCTTAACACTCCCCTCTTATTGAAACATTCTACATGCACAAATCTAGGAGACTGACGCCAGTTTCATGCTTTCCAACTGATAACATTCACTGGATGTATCCGCTCATCCAATGAACATTCAACCAAAAAGGTTCTTTCTAGAACCCTATCATAAGTAGGAATGAATAGAGGAAAAAGTGATGGATCAGATATCTTTAAAAACACCTCACTCAGAGGTCTGAGCTCTAAATCACTGTTCGTATCATATTCACCGAGTACCAGGAAAGATCGGTATGCCTCGATAAATACTCATCTACCGACACATCGTCCTTCCGAAACTGCATAAGCTCTAGAAAACTCTCAGCCACCTCCTCAAACCAGTCCTCAGCCGCCTGTGGGTCAGGATCTCCTTGGAACTTGAGGGATATCTAATACTGAAACACGTGTAAGGCACTAAGCCTACAAGTGTCTTCTACTGGTACTGCTGGTTGCAACTGCTGACCAACAGGCAGTGATATAGATGACACACTACCTAGAGGTACTATCTCGGGTAATGGTCCACGTACCGAGGGCTCATCACTATGCGGACCATCCTCATGGTAACTCACTGAAAAAATCTATTAGATAAGATCACCATCTTCTCTACTGGTGTCTCAACTAGGTGGAAAACTCTAGCAATCGCCTCTAGCCATCCCTCAGCTGCGTGGGTATCTGCCTCGCCTCAAAACCTCCGAGGCCTCTACTGCTGGAACTCGTAAAAGGTGCTCAGTCGGCATGCGCCATCTGACAATGTGATTGGTGGTATCTATTGTCCAACGGGTGGTGGTGCTGTTGGTACATCACCCGAAGGTGCCAACGTAGAAAGAGGGCCCTGCACCGGAGCCTCGTCGCTCAGTGGGCCATCATCGTGTACTCTCTCGATAACCTTAGATGGATGTCTTCGCAGCATCATCTTAATAAGAAACAGATGTTCCAAGGTCAAAAAGTTATACCCGGTGAGCTGACTCAAAGAGACCACAAATGAAACTCTTGAAACACCCATGCAATCTGTGTTTTCGTGCACTGAGTCAAAAATCAGATGTCAGGGTCCTGGTGTATGGATACGTCGGCCGCCGCACCATCAGTGGACTCCCTAGACTGAAAACCACACTTAATACCCTTAACACTATTTCTTCACAGAAAAGAAATATCAGAGTCCTAAGTTTTGCGGTAGAACTAACTCCTCTGATACCAATTTGTCATGACCCATCCTCAGGGCCCGTGCCGTGACTACCCCAAGCCCACCTTCCATAGGCTAGGGGCTGGCGACTAGCACCAAAGGTGTAATCCCAATAAAAAGGGAAGGAATTGCCCTTAAAAAGTAAAAAAAAAACAGAGTATGCAACTAGAAGTAAACACTAAGTAAATCTGAATACAAAAGAAAGTTATGAAAGGATAGAGGATGAAAATACAAGCCCAAACAGTAAAGTACAAACAACTGAAAAGGTAGTACAACTACAGAAAAGTAAAACAGCAACCATTGAGTCATACTTTGGGAATCCCACCTGAAGGGTGGGTACAGATGGCCTCCTCAACACCCCATGTCCATCCGTCTGCTCCGTGTACGTCTCGCCAAGTGGTCTACCTCCGAGTACCATCCAAATTTACAACTCTCTACCATGATTAGTGCTGTCCGTCATCTGCAACCAACACAACGAAGTGCGGGCATAGCCTTTGCAGGGGTGAGTATAACAATACTCAGTAGGGACCCCGAGACCCCTAAAGGTCTCCCAGAATCCACGAAGGATAACCACAAAAGAAAGATACAATCACAAAGTATTAACCAACCCTACTTAGGTATATGCGCATACATATACCTAAGTTACCAATCACAGTTTGGTTCCAACTCTCGAGCCCTAGCACAACCCAGTCCACATAGGAAGTAAGGTCAATCACATTGATGATAATGATTGAAAGGCAAGACACAACTCACACAGGTATGCCACAATAGTAGAGAGATATAGATGATCAGATGTAGCCACTGGATCATCTAAGCTGTCGAACCCACACAGGATACAGGACCAACTAAGTTGTCGGACCCACATAGGATACAAGCCTTCTATCTTGTCTAAGCTATCAGACCGACATAGGATACAAGACCAGCTATCTCGTCTAAGCTGTTGAACCCACACAGGATACAAGACCAACTATTATGCCGAACCCACACAGGATATAGGAACAGAAGTCAGAACTGTCGAACCCACACAGGATTCCGGTATAGTAGTCGTCATCATCGAACCCACGAAGGATTCCAGTACAGTAGTTGTCGTAGTCGCAACCAGATCTAGGGTTTTCACACACAACACGCTCGATTTCAGGAGGATCTTCCCCACAAGCCAAGTGTAGATACATAAACTATCACGAAGTCTTGAGTTGATGTATCCTGTAGTTCCATCTCATCAAAAGGAACCCAATCCGACCGACAACGCGTCAATCGGAAGCCCGATCTGAGAGTTATTAGCATTTCCGTTTGAGGGTCCCGGTTGGATTTACACTCGTTCCAAACCCGGCCATTTTATAAAGTTTTCTAAAACTCACTTAGAGCATCGCGAAAGGTCCACCTCGTCACAAGGGTCCCAGTGCCACAGACGTTGCGGTGTCTGGACATGTGGTCCTTGAGATATTCACATTTAGGCGATGTCGGGCACAGCCCGTCAAGCCTAGTGGGCTGGCGGGTTGGCCCGCCTCGACTTGGCGTGTCTGACTCGGCTGGGGGTCAGCCCGACCTGGTTTGGCGGGTCCAACCTGGCTGGGGGGTTGGCCCGACCAGGTGAGGCACGGACCACCTGCGGACCAGGCCCGCGGAGCGGGCCGGTCCGGTTCGCCCGTCGGTGCCGAGCGGGGCCGCCTCTCCCTGCCCGGCCGGCCAAAGACGGCCGGTTCTGTCCAACGTGAGTGGCTCGCACATCAAGACACTGTTCCTCCCATGGGGCGCCAAGAAGCACCGAGGTTCTTCAGCCAGGCCGGCAGGCAGCCGACAGGTTCGCCTGACAAGCGGCCCGTGGTTGCGGGGTGCAGTTCCCCCACTGCGCAACGCCTGCGAGTGCTGCGAACCTCCAGCTCGGCCAGCCGGTTCTTCTCCGGCCTGAGCAGCCTGCGGATGAGGGCCAACGTTTTTCTCCACATGACTGGTGCGACGATTCCGTTCCACCACCGCTTCGGCCCGTCCTGGCCACGACCTTCAGTTGCCGCCACTGCCTCATGGCCGTGGTCTTCTTCCTCCAGCACAGTGCGACGACACCATGCCCTTCCGGCTCCGCCTCCATTGTTAACACAATCAAGAATCAACGGAGGGTCATCGGGCCATGTTTGTTCGACCCACGCCCTCCACGTTAAGTGATAAAAAAATAATTGGCCACCATCAATCCAAATATAATTGCCAAAGTATGAGGGTATAATTCACACGTTCAAATAAATTAACCAAATTTCCTCTACCTCTTAATTGACGTTGCACGTTGATGAGACGCGGAAGGCGGGCGTCACGGAAGTTGGGCGTCGCTGAAGACGACCGTCATTCCATCAACGTCGAAGAAAGTAGAGTTCAGAACGTCATGTCGAGATGATGCCTTCGGTGTACCTCGTGGGTGAGGGTGCCTCCTTTCCTTGCTCCGATTGAAGAAGTGGAGGAGATGTTGCTTCACGTCCTTCAAAGACGTGAAGAATTCTTCGTCGAGAGGAAGATGTTCTTCACATTCTTTGTGGGAAGAACACATTCATTCTAATTCTCCAAATCCTCCCAACAGAATATTTTCCAAGACAATAAAATAATAGGATCCCTCATATTTTAAAGATGCCATGCAATTCGAATGAATTCAAAAGAATTCATCACACCACAAATAAATTAATTATGGAATTAATTAATTGTGTTGGCATAATCAAGGGGAAAGGAAGGTGGAGAGTTCACCCAAAATAAATGAAGAACGAGTTGGCTCAATAAATACAAGGGGATTTTAAGGGGTTCAAGGGGAGTTGAGGGGTTAGGTGCTCGTGTGGGCCCCACCACATAATATCCTCCCATGGAAGGTTATGTGGGGGTGGGCCCCACCTCCAAATTACCTTTGGAGAAACTAACCACCACCTAAAATAAAATTATGTAACATGTAAATTTTATTTAATCCCCCAAAAAAATTAACTTCCGCTCTCGACCAAACGCAACTGCGGTGAAGGTCTCCTTAAGCGAATACCGGCGCTGCGAGTTCATCGGCGTCCTCGAATTTCAATTCTGAGCACCTTTTCAAAATATAGAAAAAACCATACATATGTTTACTAAATGTACCCAAAAAAACTTTAGAAATTGATTCTAGGCACACCGGGCCTTGAAATCAGGCGCCGTCAGAAACTGCGGACTCGTAAAATTCTTAAGAATTTAGGAAAAAATTTTCCATGAAATTTCTAGGTCTTTACAGTTAAATTATAATTTAGGAATATTATTAACCAAATTTTAAATTATATATATTCCATATAATTTTAACCTTCATTTTATGTGTTTTCTAGACATTATATAAGAACAAATTCAATTTTTTTGGATAAAAGAAGTATTTTTCAAAAAATACAGTTTTTTCGTCTTTTGATGGTGCACCCAAACTTAATATAGTTTTTGAAAAATTTTTATATTATATTTGAATTTTTATTATTTAAAATCATATTATAAATATTTACTTTGGTTGGATTTTTGGTATTTTTTCTGATAAATTTCACGTTTTGATGAACAGTTTAAAAATAATGCATTTTAATTGAAAACTATTTTTCCATAAAATTTATTTATAGTATGAAATTATATATTCTAATGGTTTTAAAGTATAAATATATTATATTTTTATAATTTAACATAATTTAGGTCATTGAAATTAATTTTACATTGAATTTAGATGTAAACATATTTCAATCTTTTGCATGTTTTAACTTTTAAAACCCGTTATCTCATTCTGACAACAAGATTAATTTAAAATTAATTACTAAAAATTATATGTTTTGAATCTTGAAAAATGGATTCTATATTTTTAATAAGTGGATCCAAACTATTTAAATAGTTTCCTTTTATTTTTGGGCATTATGGATAGTAACATTGGTAATTTTTTTATTACCGCGATTAAGAGTAAATCAAGTAATTAATGGTAAAAATCATATTATAAAATTAGTTTAACACCTTTAAAAATCTTATTGGATGAATAAATTAAACCCTTATCACATAAGGTTCTAAATGGAATCATTTAATGGACAATTTTCTATGAATATGACATGAATATTATTAAAGTCAATGGACGTGACAAAATGTCACACTCTCATTTTATATAAGTATATTAATTTTAATATAGGGATAACTAGGATACAAAATTAATTATAAATAATATATGGAAATATAAATTAATTAAATATATTATTATAATTTATTTATAATTTTTAGAGATTAAATAATTCCCATTACCAATGACAGAATAATGATGAAAAAATTATTATATTAGTAGAAATATCAAATAAATGGTTTTAAAAATATTAAAATAAATATAAGTTGAATTAATTAAGGTGATCCAAAAATTATATAGGTGATTATGAAATATTAGGAGTATATTAAAAGTTTTTTTAGAAGTTATCTTTATGTTTGGATTTTAATTAAAGTCAAAGTTACGAATAGTGTGAAAATTGACACTATTGATATTTTATAAAAATAATACTTTATTAAATTATAAGAATATCTTAAAAATAATTAAAAATATAAAATTATTATTATATGTTCTAAAATAACATAAAATTTCTATTTATAGTCAATTGAAACCATATAAGTAAAAATTGATAACCACTTAATATTTGAAATCTTATTACCACAATTAAAATTATAAGGTCTAAAATAAAACCAAAACATGTCTAAAAAATTATTTGATGAATAATATTTTATCCTTATCATAGTAAGATAAATTTTGAGTTGTTTAATGTACACTTGTCCTTACAAATAAGTAATACATTATTTAAATCAAAGATAGTTACAAAATATCACTATCTTGTATTTTAATATCTTTTATGTGTCCAAAGAGGGTAAAAATAAACATATTAATGGATCTAAATATCTATTTTGATATAAATGAAATAAGTTTAATTAAATAAATTTAATTTTAATTTTTAGAAGTTATATAATTACCTTAAATTTCTTCTCAATTCTAAAATAATATTTATTCAATTAACATAAAAATAGAATAGATGATTTTAATAATATTAATTTTGATATATGTTGAATTATTTAATGTTTGTAACGATTTTAATATATCTATAAGATATATTATAGATGTGTGGAGGAATTATATTCTAACTCACACTTTTTATTAATGTATTGCAAGTCAAATTAAATGAATAATATTAAATTTGGCAATAACGATATCTTATCGAATTAATTAATTATCAAATTATTTAAAAATAAAAAAATTTTAAATAATAAAATGGGATTTTATATGGTTGGAAATTTATTCTAGGTTTTATTTATGGTCCATATTTAAGTATTTGTATCTAGAATAGTGTTATTATAGTTAAATATTTTGAGTGTTTTCAAAAGTGCCCCTCTCCTCCCTTATAAAAGGCACCTCCCCCATTACTTACTCACACCACCTTGAGCCATTTATTTCGTCCAAAAACCCAAAATTATCCTATAAAATTCCCTAAATTAATCCTAGAGGCCATATTTTGGTCATAAATCCAACCTAAGGAGTCCTTTTGTGCAAATAAAAAGGAGATACCCGAAGAAGAGGTAGTTATTTCATCAACTCTTTCAAAGTTATTTACTTTTTCTACTTCATATACATATATTGTTTCCATACTAAAATAACAAATCTAGTATCATGTATATTATAATATTTTATTATTATTATGTCACAACCACATTCCTACTTTTATTCATCCTTCAAATAACAATATCACCATGCATGCGTACTTATGACATACCATCTCCACACCGTTGTGTAATTTTTTATTCAACACTACCTTATTTCTATGGGTATAATGACGAGTATAATATATATATATAATTAATATGAAATGATTATTATTATTTATAATTAATATACCATCTAATTCCATACCATTTAACCATTAAGGGAATGATACTGTCGTTCGTGCGTACGTATGACCTACCGTCTCCACGATGCGATGAGATTCATTTTCCATATTAACCATTAAATAATTATTATAAAATTAATATGATGAATTAATATAATGTTTATGAACTTAATATCATTCTATAGATGAATAAAATATATCCTATGCATAAAAAACATGACTTACATGACAAAACATGCATAAGAAAATGAAGCTGTTAACACATGAAACAATGGTGATACTGAAATATTATTAACAAAATGATATAAGAGGATAATATATGATATCATAAATATTTATATGGTCATCGTATAATTTAATAACATGATTTACCAATTATCAAAAATTTTAACATACTCCTGACAAAAGGAAAGTTCAAGGTAAGGGTTAATTTCACAATCTTTTTATTATCTGAGATTATTTATACAAAAGTATCTACTGGGAAATATTAATCATCTATGTCTATGTTTCTTAAAACTGTATTTCAAAATATTATTAATATTCCTCAACAAATTTTTAAAGTCATTTATACCCATTTTTTATTTTTTTAAAAATGTTTTGTAAGGAATATTTCTGTTGTTTTCCAAACAAGGTACTTTATGACTTTTTTGAAAAATCAGAGAAAGAATGTTTTTCTAACTTATACGATGTAAGCGGCTATTTTATACTATTATGAAGACTTAAAATTTTTAAGTTCCTCCTATAATATTACAAGTTTATTTTCAAAATAAATGTTTTCTTTTATAATTTCTTGGGTTTAAAATGATTTCAAAGTAAAAAGGGATATCTATCTCAAAGAGTTTTAATGATTTTATTATATTATTTTCATCTATATCGACATCCTTTATTGGATTTTATGATTAATTGAGGTTTATTTATTATGATACAATATTTAATATTGTATTGAATGTTTTATCATATTTTTGACTATATATGTGTTATTTTTATACCATTCATGGTTTATGGTTGAAGTATCAACATTTTTTATGCCATTTTTAATACAAATGTTTATGTTACAATTCACCCTTTTCATAAGAGGAATGAATTGGACTTAGTAAGTGAAGGGTGGGGACCTCTATAGCCCCTCAATTAATTGGTATGTCTCATGAGAAAAACTAGTGTCTTGGAACAAGGCCTTAACGATATGGTTATGTATGGTCTTGGCACAAGGCCTTGACGGTGTGGTCATGATGTCCAACAATATGCATTCCCTCATTATGAGATTATTTAATGATTATTCATGTGATTATTCAACTATAATAAAATCCATGTGAATGTTTAAATGAAATTATTTGATTTACAATTACCGTATTATGCTGAAGACCATGTTTAAAAGGCTTGTGTTTCAGTTTTATACCTTTTCTTAAAAGATTATGCTAATTTATGACAGATTCCGCTGTATTGTTTTCCCTTACTAAGAATATGAGCTCATCGATTTCTTATGTTTTATTTTTATAGGATCCCATTAAGTGTTTTATGATTTATATGTAGGGTTAATATATTATAATAATGGAATTATCAAATAATTATCTATACTGCTTATTATGTTTTGAATTATAATATAAGGTTGATGAATGTAATATATTTTACATGACTGCTAACTGATTGGTCCTTTGGGATTTGATTCCTTATTTTCATGCCAATATATTAAAATAATGCAAAGGATATATGCTTCTAGGGTTAGGGTGTTACAGTTGGTATTAGAGGAAGTTTAACAATAACCTTTGAAATTAGATTCATATTAGAAAACATGTCCCTATGAATGACTTTGACGATAATTCTAAATATAGGATATGATCATTTAGATTTGGTAATGTATAACCTAGGTTAATCCAATATACTTATGGTTTGAGAATAATATAGAATCATTTAGAGATCCTATAAATGATTCTTCATGAGAATATTACTATGATTTTTATTTCTCACATTGTGCTTTAAGTTTTGGTCAATGATTAGAATTAGTAAAGTTATACATGCAATGGTTATACTGTTGATGATTAAGAGATTACAAAAGGGAAATTAAATGAAGGAGGTATTAAGGAATACGAGGTTGAAGCATAGTTAAGTGTTTAAGAGCGAATTGGAATAATTAAGGTTATTTTGTATTTGGATTAAAGAATTATTTCATCATTGGTTCTCTGGTTATAGGAATCATGAGATATGTAAGGATTATACTGTAGTACTTATTCATTAAGGATTTTAAAGTATGAATGTTTTCATTATAGTTTTAAGGAGATAAAGATATATTATAATAATATATACATAATGTTATTTGGATAATCTAATGTATTTTGGAAATGTAGATACATTTTTGGACATTGAATTTGGAGGGAAGTATTTTGGTTGAGTCTTAAGACTAGAATGGGTTAAGTTGAACATTGGATATTATTGTTTGTAGTTAATGTATGATTTATTAGATATTATGTGCTAGCCATTTTGGTTTTAGTAAACATTTAAAGGTTTAATGAAATACTAATGGACTATATGATTTATTAAAAGTGCTTCAAGAATAAAGAATAATATTAAATATCCATCTCTAGGTGAATGAAACAAAGTGAAAATAGATTGAAGAAAAACCAAAGGATAACATTGATGTAATAAACTATGTTTTATCAAGTTCACCTTTATATAATAAAATAATCCCTTAACTCTAGGAAAGAGTATATAAAAAAATGTGTTATCCTAATACCTTAATTTTTGTTGAGATGATAGTATTTTAAATCAACATAGATTTATGGATTTGAGGCCCTAAATTTTCTATTAATTTTTTAATTGCTTGTAATTGATGACCTCAATCACTCCCTATAAATATTTAGGTTTTACCTTTAAGTACATATCTCTACTGGACACTAATGTTCTCTTATTCAGAAGTCTTATTTGGTAGAGACCTTCACATTTTCCTTTCCCTCTTATTAAGAGTATATTTAATTAACCTTATTTACGATGTGAGTTTTCCTCAAAAGGTATTTTTTAGTATCAATATTTTCTTTTCTAAGTGTAATTTCAAATTGTGAGGATGAAATTTATTGAAGGAGGGGAGAATGTAACACCCCATGATTTACAATATTTTCATTTTTGAATAAATATAATTTTCTTTCTTGCTTGATTTTTACATAACACCATATTAAGCTTACGATACACACAATAATGAGTTGTCTTGTGTTACACGTAAAACCTAGTTTTACCAAACAACAATATATTAATAAAGTATTATTGTTTTATATAATATATAAAATAACTATTAAATTAGAGGTTATGAATATTATTAACAAAATTTTGAATTTTATATATACCATATAATTTTAACATTTATCTTACCAGTATTATAGACATGATATAAGAATAAATTCATCTTTTTGGATGAAAGAAGTATTTTTCATAAAATATATCTTTGCTAAAATTTGATGGAGCACCCATTTTAAATATTTTTTTGACACTTTTTTATATTATATTTGACAAAATAATCTTCTTCTTTGAAATAGGAGTATTAAAGTTTACTTTGGCTGAATTTTTGGTATTATTCTGATAAATTTCATGTTTTGATGAATAATAAAAAATAATGCATTTTAATTGAAAACTATTTTTTATTCAAATTTATTTATAGTGTTAAATTATATGTTTGAATGTTTTTAAATTATAAATAGATTATATTTTTATCATATAAAATAATTTAAGTCATTGGAATAAATTTTACATTGAATTTAGATGTAAAAACATTTCAATCTTTTACATGTTTTAACTGTTAAAACTTGTTATCTCATTCTGACAATGAGGTTAATTTTAAATTAATTATTGAAAATTATGTGTTTTGAATCTTGAAAAATGGATTCCATATTTGGAATTAGTAGGTTCAAATTATGTAAATTGGTTCCTTTTAATTTTGGGAATTATGAATAGTAACTTTAGTAATTTTATTTATTACCACAGTTAAGGGTAAATCAGGTAATTAAAGGTAAAAATAATATTATAAAATTACCCTAACACCAGTAAAAATCATATTGGATGACTAAATTAGACCCTTATCACCCTAGGTTCGAAATGGAATCATTCAAGGGACAATTTTACATAAACATGATATGAATATTATTAAAATAAATGAATGTGACAAAATGTCACACTCTCATTTTATATAAGTATATTAATTTTAATATATGGATAACTAGGAGATAACATCGATTATAAATAGTTTTTGGAAGATAAAATAATTAAATACAAAATAATAATTTATTTATAAGTTTTATATATTAAATAATTACCATTAATGATGACACAATAGTGATGTATACATTATTTTATTAATAGAAATATCAAATAAATGGTTTTAAAAATATTAAAAGAAATATAATTTTAATTAATTAATGTTCTACAAAAATTTTCTAGGTGACTACAAAATTTTACGAGTATATTCAATATTCTGGTTCAAATTTATCATTCTATTTGGATTTCAATTAATGTCAAAGTTATGAATAGTATCACAATTGATACTATTGATATTTTATAAAAATAATACATTATTAAATTATTTAAAAATTATAAAAATCACTAAAATATACAAATTAATATTATATGGTCTAAAATAAAAAAATGTCTATTTATGGACAAGTTACACTGTTTAAGTAAACATCTACAGCCTGTTAATATTTGAAATATTATTTCCACAATTAAAATTAAATTGATTAATTATGGGTAAATCAAAATTATAAGGTTTAAAATAAAACCAATACATGTCCAAAAAAATATTGTATGAATAATATTAGATTCTTATTAAATTTAGATCAATTTTAAGTTATTTAATGGACACTTTTCCTTGAAAATAAATTATATATTATTTAAAGAAAAAATAGTTACAAAATATCACTATCTTGTATTTTAATAACTTTTATGTGTCCACATAGGGACAAAATTAATATATGAATGTGTATAAATGTCTATTTTCATATAAATAAAACAAGTTTCATTAAATAAATTTATTTTTAATTTATATAATTTATATAATTAACTTAAATGTCTTTTCAATTATAAAACAATATTTATTCAATTAACATAAAAATAGAATAAAAGATTTTAATAATATTAATTTTTAAATATTTTGAATTAGTTAATGTGTATAATGATTTTAGTACATATATAAGATATATTATAGATGCGTTAAATAATTATATTAAAATTACCACTTTTTCTTAATTTATTGTAAGTAAAATTAAATGAATAATATTAAATTAAAAATAATTATATCTTATTGAATTAATTAATTATTAAATAATTTTAAAAATACCAAAAATGTTAAATAATCACAATGGGATAGTATATGGTATAACATGTATTCTAAGTTCCATTTATGGTCCATTTTTAAGTATTTGGATCTAGAATAGGTTTATTATAATTTAAAATTTTGAGTGTTTCCAAAAGTGCCCCTCCCCTCCCTTATAAAAGGAACCTTCTCCATCACTTCCTCAAACCACCTTGAGCCCTTTAGTTTGTAAAAACCATCCCCAATTATCCCTAAAACATCCCTCAATTCATCCTAGATTCCATACTTTAGTCATAAATCCAACCTAAGGAGTCATTTTGTGCAAATCAAAAGGAGATACCTGAAGAAGAGGTAATTGTTTTATCAACTCTATCAAAGTTATTTTCTTTTTTTACTTCCTATTCATATGTTATTTCCATAATAAATTAATAAATTCAGTATCATGTATATTCTACGATTTTATTATGATTATGTTACAAAAATATTCATCCTTTTATCCATTCTATGAATAATAATTTCACCATGCATGCGTACGTATGACTTACTGTCTCCACATCGTGGTGTAATTTGTTATTTAAAAAAAACTTATTTGGATGGGTATAATGATGAATATAATATATATAAATAATGAATATGACATGATTATGATTATTTATAATTAATGTACCATCCGATTCTATACCATTTTACCATTAAGATAATGATATCATCGTTCATGCGTACGTACGACCTTCCGTCTCCAGGTCGTAATTACGTTAACAATTCAAGAATAATGATAAAATTAATATTATGAGTAAATATAATGTTTATGTACTTTATATAATTCTATATATTAATAAAATATATCTTATACATAAGAAACATAACTTACACGACAAAACATACATAAGAAAATGAAGTAGTTAACACCCGAAACAATGATAATACTGAAATATTATTAACAAAACGATATAAGAGGATCATATATGATATTATAAATATGGATATGGTCCCAATATAATTGAAAAAAATGATTTAAAAATTATATAAGAGGTTAAAACACTCTTTACTAGGGAAAAGTATAAGGTAAGGGTTAATTTCACAATCTATTTGTTATCCAAGATTGCTTATATGTAAGTATCTACTGGGACATCTTTATTATCCATTTCCATATTTCTTAAAAATGTATTTCAAAATATTATTAATATTCCTTGATTTTTTTTAAATTAATATATACCCATGTTTTAATTTTTATAAAACATTTTGAAAGGAATCTTTCTATCATTTTCTAAATGGGCTACTTTATGACATTTTCAACAAATTAAGGAAATAATGTTTTTACACTTAAACAACGTAAGTGGCTATCTTCCACCACTATGAAATCATAATATTTTTATGAATACCTTATAATATTAAAAGTTTATTTTCAAAATAAATGTTTTATTTTATAATTTCGTGTCATTTAAATGATTTTAAAGTAAAAAGGGATATCTCTCTAAAAGATTTTTAATGATTTTATTAGATTATTTTCATCTATTTAAACATCCTTTTTTGGATTTTATGCTTAATTGAGGTTGTTTTATTATGATATAATCTTCCATATTCTATTGAAATTTTTATGATATGTTAGAATGTGGATGTGCTATTTTTATACCATTAATGGTTTATTGTTGAAGTATAAAC
Organism: Viscum album; assembly: GCA_963277665.1. Lineage (NCBI taxonomy): Eukaryota > Viridiplantae > Streptophyta > Magnoliopsida > Santalales > Viscaceae > Viscum > Viscum album. The sequence continues at coordinate 1,308,932,860 of OY728126.1, read as the reverse complement.
ATTTAATATGTTATTTTTAATATGAATGTTTTTGTTATGATTCACCCTTTTCATAAGAGGAATTAATTAGACTTAGTAAGTGATAGGTGGGGATCACAATATCCCCTCAATGAATCAGTAGGTCTCATGAGACAAACTAGTGTCTTAGAATGAGGCCTTGATGGTATGATTATGTATGGTCTTGGCATGAGGCCTTGACGGTGTGGTTATGATGTTTGAAATTATGCATTCCCTCATTATGATATTAGTTAAGGATTATACATGTGATTATTCGACTAGTAGAATATATATGTTAATGTTTAAATATAATTATTTGATTTAATATTTAAATATTATGCTTAAGATCATGTTTAAAAGAATTTTGTTTTTGTTTTATACCTTTCTTTAAAAGTTTATGCTAATTTATGATAGATTTCACTATATTTTTACCCTTATTCAACATCTAAGATCATCCATTTCATGTGTTTTATTTTCCCAGGATTCCAAGAAATGGTTTATGATTAATATGAAGGGTTAATCTAAGATAAAAATGGTGTTATCAAAGAATTATATATATTTCATATTATGTTTTAAATTGTAATGTAAGGTTGATGAATGTAATATATTTTCCAAGACTGCTAAAATGATCAGTCCTTTGGGATTTGATTTCTTATAATCATGCCAATATATTAAAATAATGCACTAGATCTGGGCTTCTAGGGTCGGAGAATTACATTCCATTTCTACCCTTGTCAAATTAAAACCCATCTAGCCCCCCATCCCCATGACTTAGATGAGAGAGAGCCCCAAATATTTCCCTATTTCCCTTATATGGATTTTGAGATCCCAATCATTGATTTCAAGTGGATCTTTCAAGGTTAGGTCCTTATTTATATTCTTCCTCTCATATTTATTCTAATTATCCTTCCATAGAAACATGGTGTCTAAACCCTAGGATAAGGATTTTTCAAAAGTATGCTGTTCTTATTGTATAGTTTTAAAGATTTTTCATTGGTATTTTTATTTCCATATTTATAGGTTTCAAAACATCAACACTTGATAATAGTAAATGTTTCCATACAATTTCCTTTTCTTGAAAAATCATGTGGTGATTATGTTTTCTACAACAGTTTTCCTTAAAATTAATATTATTTTAGGATCCTTATTAAGTATATAATTTTTTTTCTAAATAATTATGGTTTCATGACATAAAATAAATATTTTTTTCATTTTTTTTAGTTTTATATTTTTAACTAAATATTATGCATACTATGTGTTTATAAAAATGACCAGGAGGATCCTTATAGAAAATTTGGTTATCAAATAGAGTTTTAATGGTATTTTTTATCATATTAAGAGATTTTTTGATTTATATATAGATATTTTAATACTCTAATAATTTTAATTGATATTATATTGCATTAATATTAGATGAATTATGTTGAAGATGTTTAACATGTGGTTTAATGAAGTTATGTTCACCTATATGTGATATATTAGATACATTGAAATAAAATTTTGGTTTCTTTAGATTAAAATAGAATTTAAAATTGAAACTTGGTTTTAAAATAGTGTTTAAAAATGGAATTAAACGTTATTTATTTTTATCTTAAAACTAAATACATATTTAACACCTTTTATAAAAGGTTTTTTCATACAAAGAGATACACCCTCAATTTAATCCCAATGAAATCATATTTTATTTGATTTTTTGAATATTGAAACTTGAATGTGATTATTTCTAAATGGTAATTTAAATCTATAATGTACTATTATTAAAAAGGGTTTTATAAAGGTGGTATGTGACAATGACATTGTAATTCTTTTCTATGAGATATACTATTGAAATTTAGTTTATGTGTTATATAATGTTGCCCCACCACTAGTATCTATCTTCTTGGGAACCCTAGGGATCTAAGTAGGATATTAAGAGATGATTTCTATTATATTAATTTTCATGTAATAGTTAGTATACTCTATTAATGATATGATATATCTATTGGGAGTACCCAAAATGAGGCTATGAATAGTAATATGGGGAGTTAATTTGTTATAGACACACTGATAGGACAACATGTGTTATTTTTCATATATAACATCTAGGATCATATCAATATGACCTATGGAGTTTCCCATGAAAATTATTAATTTAATTAGACTTAATTAATACCAAAATTTTATTATTATTATATTTTACTTCTATTCATTAATTTATCATGATATTTTATACTTAGATTTATCTATACTTATTGTATGTTTTGATTGTGTTTCTCATTCTAATTCTACTTTTTGATTCCAAATGATACTATATAGTTTATTTTGATATTTTTTTACTTTTTTCTAATTTTTATATCATAACCATTCACATTTAATTATATATATTTGTCTCTTTATTTGGTAACTTATGAGTTATTTATTATGAAATTTCTAAGAATGGTGTGAGAAAGTTATTGAAAGGAATGATTTCAAATGGGTTTTTAAAAAAAATGGTATAATGATTCATTTTAATCACTTTAAATATTTTAAAAAGGATTTGAATCATGGTTTTTTTCTAAAGTATCATAGTAATTACTTTCGTATGTTTTATTTCAGACTAGCGTTTATTGAATGACTTTTAAAAATAAAATGCATGGATTCTTTTCTTAGTTCATAGAAACTAGGAATTTTTGATCAAACATAAATATAATACTTAGTTTTGATAGACATAGTGGATTTTATCTGTAATATCTTGATATTTTAAAATAACATGGTGTTCGATAGCATATAAAACACGTAACATTGAGCTTAAACGACCCATGAAATAATATTATTTCAAATGTGAGCATTATAACCTAGATGTTGAATTGGTGGGTATGAATAAGAATAAAAAAATTATTATTTACATAAATATAAGGTTCCTTTTCTATAAAAAACTATTGATAAATTCTTAGTAAATAATCACACAATTTTTAGTTGTTATTTTTTTATTTGAAATACATTTTATTTAAAATTTAGTTTTAATGTTTTTTTTGTGAATGGATATTATAATTAAATTATATAAATTTTGGAAATTTTATTTTATAAAAATATTAACATTTTTTAAATAAACTTAATAAATTTTTCTTAGGGTGAAATGTTGGGTTTTTTCTAAGAAGATTGGTTTTTCAATGAATAGTGAAAAATACCATTTTTTGAAATACTATAATTTATTTTCTTTTAAAAAATTAATTTAAAAGTTTGATTTTATCTTGAAGTAAAATAATAATAATTTAATTTGAAATAATCTTATTAATTACATTGTAATGAACATTATACTTTATTTTTTTATAAGTTCAATTTTAGGTTTAAAAATGAAATTTTCTAAATCATTTTTTATTACATTTTACATTTTAATCTTAAAAATAATTTCTTCCACTTATAGAAAATTTAATATTGAAAAAAATATTCCATATTTGGAATTATTTGGCCCAAATTTTTTAAATATTTAACTTTTATTTGTAGGTGTTATGAATTTTAACCGTGTTAAAAACTATCAAATCAGTTTAAGGTAAAATGAGAAAAATGAGGTTAAAACTATAGGGTAAATCTTTAAATAACACTAATTTTTTTTCTTATTATTGGTTGAGTGTTTTTAGACAAATTTTGTTGTTAATAGGTTAAATAATATATTTTAAACATTATTTTGATAATGGAAACCTAAGATTGACTTTTATATAGATAAGTTACATTTTATTAAACTATTTTTGAGTCTTTGCAATTAATAGAATGGTTTAAAAATTACATTATATTTTTTCTTGATTCAAAAGTATATAAAACATAATTTTTTTTATTATTTAACTAGAAAAAATCATTGAAACCAATTTATTACTTAATTTTATTGTGAAATTGTTTTTATAATAAAACCTTGTATTTTGCTAAAAACTGTTTTTGATACAGTTTGTGTTCTTATATTAAAATAAATTTATTCCACATTTAGAAATTACATCTTATAAAATGAATTCCAAATTTATAATAATCATGTATAACTTTTTTTATAAGGCCCTATTTATTTTTCTTCATGTAATTAATATATCATTATAAAAAGTTGAATTTTCACAGTTAAAGTTAAATTAGGTTTAAAGTGGTTTAACTACAAGATAAGGATTGAAATGTATCAAAAATTTTACAAAAAGTTATTTTTTGAGATTATTTAGACCTTATAACATCCTATGTTTTAATTTGGGGTTCCTTGTTTCTATTTTTATTTGAATATGACATTTATATTATTATATAAAAATAATAAATGCAAAATGTCACTCTCTTGACTTTAATATCTCTAAATTTTTAACATAAATTTAAAATGTGGATAAGTTCAGTTATAATTATTTAATTGAAATATTATTTTTTATCATGGTATTTTTTTTAATTTTTAGTGTTTGAATAATTACCTTAAATTCTTATGCAACTCTGAAACAATATTTATTCAATTAATGAAAAAATAAAATAATTGACTTTAAAAATATTAAAAGTAGCACAATATGTGTAAATTATAGTATACAAAATATTTTATAGATAATTATAAAATATTTTGAGTATGTTAAATTTTTATATTCTAATTCCATCTTTGTTTGGATGTCTTTAATGGAAAATTAAATGAATTGTTTCAAAAATAACATTAGTGATATTTTATAAAAATAATATTTTATTAAATTATTTAAAATTCACAAACATCTTATCTTTGGAAAATTTAATGATAAGTGGTTTAAAATATCGAACATGGTCCATTTATGGGTCACCTATCGTTTTATAGTAACATTATTTTCCCTTAAAGAGTAAAAAAACATTGATATTATGGTAATTATCAAATCAGTTATGTGGGGGTTAAAACTAGGAGATAAGGGTTACAACATAACCTAAATTTGTCTAAATATTATTATATGAGATTATTTATAATTATACTCATACTATATTCTAAATATATCAATTTGGATCTATTTTTACTAGAAAATAAATTTATATTAATTGAATACATTAATAAATTCTAAGAATGCCCCTCCCCTCACTTTTAAAATAGTGCCTCATCTTTTCTTTTATTCACTATTACAGAACCATAGTTTTTTTCCAAGTATAACCCAAATACATTTCTAACATCTCATCCCAAATTATAGAAGTCTTATTTTTGGTATAATACCAACCTTAGAAGGAATAATATATACAAAAAAGGAGGTTTTCCGAAGAAGTGATATAACTTTTAACCTAATATTTTAGTTCTAATTGTTATTAAATATCATTAAAATATTTTTAAAAAATGATTAAATAATAAAACTATAATATTCCATATACTAAAATATTTTTATTTTGTTGGAATAACCTATATCCATATCCTTTATAATCAAATGGAAAACATAACCATTGTTTTTGTGTATGAAGAACTACCTCCTCGTGAACCAATGTAATTCGTTTTCATCACTACCTCTTACGAAAAGTTATAATGATGTATTTAATGTAAATATATGAAAATAATAAAATAATTATATTTATGGAAATATAATATATAATATCTTCTTTTAAATTTCTATCCTTTGAAAATGATAATGTCATTCATGTGTATGTGTGGATTACCACCTCCACAATGTGATGTGATTCGTTTTTCATAACCACATAACATGGATGCTATATATAAGTATATTTATAGAAATTATATGATATTTATGATATAATTATAATTATAAAATTTTAATAACCCTTAATTCCTTTCCACCATGTTCATTGAAAAATGGAAATGTTACTCATGCGTACGCATGACCTACCATCTCCATGATTGTAACTTAGTTCATTTTTCATAACCTTATTTCATGGTTTGTTTTAAAAGTATAATTTATAGTTATTAAATTATTAATATTTTTTATATGAATGAATAATTACCTCTTTGATTGTAGTCAACTTACAAAAGTCATTTTGAACATATGATCCAAAAATCATTAAAAACATGACATTAGAATTTAATTGATTATTTAATTGTATATAACATGGTAATATATAAAATAAAAGGAATAATAAAAATAAAAAAAGTTTATTAATCTAGTAATCAATTAATTTATGTTCATTATTCATAAAGGTAAATAATTTACACAATGAGTCAGATTCGAGGTAAGGGACTCTTTATTTTAGAAATCTCATTTTAAATGTTTTAAATATATATTTTTCTAAATATTTTTCTCCCATGTACATATTATTAAAATTAATTTATGGATTTATTTATATTGATATAAATAAATAATAAGTTTAGTTTTATTCACTGTTTACTTTCTTTCAATATTTTCAAAAATAATCTTTTTATATATTTTATAGAGAACGTTTTGACTTTCATTACAAAAGGAAAAATCAAATGTTCTATTTTAACATATACATCATAAAAAGAATTTACTAATTCCATAAATATTATTTTATATTTTTATTACTTTATATGATTCTATTTTTTTAAAATAAAAAACCTCTTTCCCTTCATTTTAGGTATTTTATTTTCGGAAATAGGGTAAAAATGGGTATTTAGATATCAAAAAGTGTTTTATATATGGGTTCAAAAGAGTTTTTTCATGGGATTTATTTTGAAAATGTTCATGGTTAAAATGTTTTATTCATGATATGGTTCTTATAAATTTTTTATGATATGGTGATCCAGGTATGTATATCCAATTCATTGGGTAATGATTATGTTCTTATGAAATTATATTATAAGTCGACTGTAATGGTTATCCAAATTGTAAGGGTTCTATTAAGATGATGTCCCAAGTCAAATATATGGACTTTATATTAATTTTAATGATTTTTCATGGAATTTTTTTAATTTAAAAAAGAAAGATAATGATCTTTTTATTTAAAGAAATGAGTATTCCATTTTAGGGTAAAAATTTATGTTATTTTGAAAATGTTTTTCATTGATTCTCATGTTTTCCAAGAAACCATAATGATTTTGATTTTGACCTCATGTTTTCTTATAAAGAGTTTTATAAAAAACTTTGAATAGTAAAGTTGATTTCATGTGTAATAAAATGATTATTTGAGTTCAATGTTTATTATATTAAATAAAAAGTCTCTTTTATAATCTCATAGTTTTTAAATAAACTAATGTGTTTCTTTTTTTAATGTCCCTTAATAATATTTTTTCACTCATGCAATGTTTTTAAATATTTTTCATAGGTTTTAAGGATGAGTATGAAAAAAATATGTCATTTTGAATAACATAAATATTTTTCAGGACATAAATCATGTTTTATTTTTAAAGTTTTGTATTGTGGGAAAAATACATATTAAGAGGAATTTTCCATCTTGTAAGGTACATGTTTAATATATAATAGTTATGATATAATTTTATAAAACCCTAAACCTGATAATATCCATGAATGAGAATAAAGTGAATTATTTTATATAAATTCAATTTATGGATGGTTTAAGGCTAGGTACTTATAGTTGGTATAATAAGAAATGTTTAGATAACTTTAGAGGTTAAGATTCTATTTCAGTATAAGTTAAAAGTCTTATATAACCATAATGTTTATTATTCTTGATAAAATTATAGTTATTTTAGAGAAATCAAAATATTTTAATAGAATATGACATGGTTAAGGATATATTAGTGTTTATCATCCTCATAAGATGGTTTATTTTTATTTTATAGATTTACTCAATATATCTTTTTTTGTTTTAGTAAATGTATGGATACAAGAGGAAGAAAATTAAAAATGGGTGTTAAGGAAAATTCATTAGTTGTTTTAATGAGAAACAAAACAAAATATTAGCTATAGTGAAAGATATTATTGTTACTCTTAACCAACTATAATGATTTATGATTAACAAAATGAACCTATGTGAGTTTCAAAATATACCAAATAATAGAAAAATAGATTTCCATTTAAGTTCAGGTGATAAAGATCATAAATGTAAAAATATTCAATGTCCTTTGTGTCAAGAATGTGATAAGAAGCACATGAAAAAATGTGTTAAATGAATGGTAAGATATTTTTTATATAGAAAATAAGGTAATAAAGTAATAAATTTTAAATAAAAAAAAGGAATAATTAGATTAACACCATGAAAGTAATTAAAGTTATTCCCAATGTATCAATTGAATGATTTAAATTTGGTGGGTATGTTAATTATGAAAATTGATGTCCAAGGGGGAAAGCTCAAGAAGGGGATCTGTAAGACCATACAGATAAGGTTTTAGCAATGTCTAATGTCATTAAATTTGAACATGAGGAAACCAAGAATGACATATAAAATGCATGGATTATATTTTGACTTATGTTTTGATATTTATAAATCTTAGGGAATTATTAATATTTTTTATTATAGGAATTATTAAGGAATAATATGGGCAAACATGGTTAATGGACAATAAAGAACACTAAATGATTTAGGTTTCCACATATAGGGATTCAAGAATAATGATTTAAGGATATCCATAAGTTTAAAATAATTAACACTTTTTTGAAGTTTTTTGTTATGGGAGTACCTTAGAGATATTAATTGAGTCTTAATATATATTTTATATATATTAAACTTTTAATAATATGTATTTTAATGAAATTTTATTTGAGGAAAAATACCTTTAAATTTTGTGGACAAAAGTTTAAGGGTATTGATAACCTTTAAGGTTCATATGATCTTTGATTTGGAGGTAATTACGTGTTATTATAATTTGGGAACATATGATTTATTGTAAAGATAACCATGGTATTGAAAAGTAATTTAATGATTAAGTGATTAATGTTATTTCAGAAGAATATAACTATAATTTTGGAAAAAAATTATATGATTAAGGTAAACAAAATATATTTAGATTTTATTTAAGGAAATAAGGTTGAATTATCTTTTGGAAGAATATATGATTTTAATGTGGCTTTATGGTGATTAATGTTATTTATTGAAATGATTAGCTTATTTTAGAGATTATATGATTAGGGCATATACATTTTTGGGAATATGACTTCATGAGTGACTAATTTTAATTAGAGACACAAGTTAAATTAATATTAGAAGACCATGTGATCAAATTCCTCTAATTTTTGGGTTTTTAATTTTTTTTTGAATATTTTGATAAATTTTAAGGTTAGTTATTTATTAGATGATCTAAGTTTAAATTTAATGTCATTATTGAGTCATTGAAGATTAAAGTTTTATACATTTTGGATATTATCTTTACTTGTGCTAACCATTTTAATTTTAGTTAATATTTAACGACATGAGGAATAGTGTGTTATCCTTTTATGGATTATGCAATCCTCTATAAGTTTATTGTAGTGCTTCAAGAATGAAAAATTCAACATGAATTTTCATAGTTTAGGAAAAAATCTTATATTATTGTGATAATTTATTAAATTATGAAATTGTACATGAAAGGTAAGTATATTTATTTATGTTCTTAGTCTTGATGGAAAAATAATTCCTAAACTCTATGAAAAAGATATTGAATAAAAATTCCATCCTGTTACCTTTATTTATAATGAATTTACAATCCTTTTCACACCTCTTTGGTTTATGGTTTTTTAGTAGTTAACTTTTACTTAATCGTTCAATTTTTAGTGGCCAATGTTGTTTATCAACTTTCATCATCATTTGGACATTAATATTTCCTACAAGTCTATATTTTCACTTCCCACTAATGTTCTTCTATTTGAAAACCTAGTTTGTGTTATTCTACATGACCTTCTTATTTCTTTTTTCCTATTTTCAAGATAAAGTTTTATTAATCTTTTTTACGATGTGGATTTTCAAAAAGGTATTTCAAAATGTCAACACCTTGATTACCAAGATCAATTTCAAATTGTGAGGATTAAATTTATTAAAGGGGGTAGGGGTAGAATGTGGTATCCTGATGTTTTAAATGAATATTGTGTTTGATAAAATATACAACATGAAACACTGAGCTTAAATAAACCATGAAATAATAATATTTTAAATGTGACTTTTATAACCTAGGTGTTGGGTTAGAGGGTATGAATAGGATTAATAAAATTATGAAATAAATATATATAAGGTTCCTACTCAATAAAAAAATTATTAATAAATTATTATTAAATAATCATTCAATTTTTAAGAGTCATTTTATTCTTCAAAATATGTTTTCTTCTAAAATGAGTTTTGTTGATTTTTGTAAATGAATATTCTAATTATTTTTTGGAACCTTTAAAATTTTTATATGATAAAAAAAAATATTTTTTGAAATAATCATATCAAAATTATCTTATGGTGAAATTTTGGGATTTTTTTAAGAAGATTGATTTTTCAGTGAATAGTGAAAAATACAGATTTTTGTAAAAATATAATTTATGTCGAATAAATAAAGTAATTTAAAAGTATAATTTGAACTTAAAGTGAAATTTATTCATTTAATTATAAATAATATAATTAATTACATAGTAATCATCATTATACCTTATCTTGGTATAAGTTCATTTTAGGGATTAAAAAATATTTTTTATAATAATATTAAATTAATTTTATCCACTTATAGAAATTGAATATTGAAAAAATAGATTCCTTATTTAGAATTAAGAGGTCCAAATTTGGTCAATAAATTCCTTTTATTATTAGGTGTTATGAATTTTAACCGTGGTAAAAATTATCACATCGGTAAAAGGTAAAATGGGGTAAACCGGGTTAAAACTACAGGGAAAAACATTAAAATAAACCAAAAACATTCCTTTTTACTACTATATGAGTGGTTTTTAACCAATGTATTGTTAAGTATTTAAATACTGTATTTTAAAACATTATTTTGAAATTGGGAACATATTCTTGACTTTTATAAAGATAAGTTATATTTTATTCAAATTTAATTTTTTGAGTCTTTGCATTTAATAGAATGGTTGGAAGATTTCATTTTTCTTTTCCTTGATAAAAAAGTATAAAAACCTTTATTTTTATTATTTAACTAGTAAAAATCATTGAAACCAATTTATTACATGATTTCAAGGTGAAATGATTTTTAATCTAAAATGAAGTATTTTCCTAAAAAATGTTCTTGACATGGTTTAAGTTATTATATTAAAAGAAAATTTTTCCACCTATATAATTTAAATATGATAAAATGGATTTTAAATTTCTAATCATCATGTGAAATTTTTTTATATGGACCCTTTTATTTTGTGTAATATAGTTAATATATTATTGTAAAATGTTAAATTATCACGATTAAGGTTAAAATTGGTTTAAAGTGGGTTAACTACAAGATAAGGATCAAAATGTATCCAAAACTTACAAAAATGTGATTGTTTGAGTTTATTTATACCCTATACAATATTATATTTTAATTTTGGTTCCTTGATTATATTTTTATTTGATTATGACCTTTATATTATTTCATGAAAAGAATAAATGCAAAATTTCACTCTTTTGACTTTAATATCTTTATTTTTTAACATAAATATGAAAATATTACAAGTTCAATTATAAATGTTTATTTGAAAGATGAATTAAATTTTTTTATTATGGTAATTTATTTTTAATTTATATTTATTTAATAATCAACTTAAATTCATACACAACACCAACACAATATTTATTCAATTAGTAGAAAAATAAAATAAATGATTTTAAAAATATTAAAAGAAAAAAATTATGAGAGAGGTATAACATCCCATTTTTTTTATTTTATTATAACTTATTTTTGGTATGTTAATGTTTTAGATTTAAATTCCACTCTCCTTGTTGGGTCACTCGGTTTCCGACTGGGTGGAAAAAATGAGGCTCAACCCACCCATGCTGACAGATTGCTTGATGAACCATCATCGCCTGGGTTGTCACCCTCCGGGACGCTCTTTTATCTCAGCTGGAAAAGGATCCTTCATAGATAGGGATCTCTCCTAAGTGACCTCTTCATGGGGAGGGGGGTTTCCTTGTATGGAGTGTTCGAAAAGGCCACAAATGGGAATTCCATTTTAAGAAGAAAAAAATGAAATGAATATTTTATTAAATTATTCAAAATTTATAAAAATATTATCTACATAAAATTTAATGTGATATAGTTTAAAATATAAACCATGTTCCATTTATGGGATATCTTTCTTTTTATAGTAACATTCACGACTCTTAAATAGTAAACCAACTTTGATATTGTGGCAATTGGAAAATGGGTTAACGAGGGTTTAAAACTAGGATATAAGGGTTAAAAAATAATCTAAACCTATATATATATATATATATTATCAGATGAGAGTATTTATACTTATCAAAATACTTTATTGTAAATATATAAATTTGGATACATTTTTACATGAAAATTAATTTAATTTATTTTAATTCTTTAATAAATTCTAATAATTCATCTTCCCTCACTTATAAAAGGGATACTCATCTCCTATTTTTTTAATATTCAAAAACCATTTATTTTAGAAAATAAATTACAAAATACCTTCCTAATATACCTTAACAAATTATATAGTTCTTATTTTTTGTATAATACTGACCTTAGATGGTTTAATATGTAAAATAAAGAAGGTTTTCTGAAGAAGAGGTATAGATTTTAACTGAATGTTTTAGTTTTATTTTTTCTTATATATCCTTAAAATATTTTTAAAACATGATTAAATAATAAAAATGGATATTCCATATAATTATATTTTTTATATTAATTTTAAAACCTATATCCATCTCCTCTACAATCAAATGGGAAAAGAAACCATCTTTCATGTGTATGATGGACAACAACCTCATGAACTGATGCAATTCGTTTTCCATCACCGCCACTCAAAACAAGTTATAATGATAGATTTTATGTATATATATTATATTCATAAAAAATTTATCTTTTTTTGAAGATAATATATCATATATTTTCTTACCTTTCCATCCATTGAAATTGATAACGTCGTTCGTGCGTACATGTGTATTACCACCTTCATAAAGAGATGTGGTTCATTTGTCATAACTACATAACATGGATTATATATATAATTATATTTAATTAAATTATATGATATTTATGATATACTAGTTATTATTTAAAGTTAAAATAAAAATTACTTTATTTCCATCATGTTTATTGAGAAATGTAAATGTTACTCATGTGTACGTACAATCTACAGTCTCCAGGATTGTAACTTAGTTCATTTTTTAAAACCTTATTTCATGATTGGTTTTAAAAGTATAATTGATATATAAAAATAAAAATTATTTCATTATTAATATTTTTTAGATGAAGGAATAATTATCTCTTTGACCATATCTAGCTTACAAAATTCATTTGGAACATATGATCCAAATATCATCAAAACATATGATATGAAATTAATTGATTATACAATTATATATAGCATGGTAATAAATAAAATAAAATTAATAATAAGCATTATAAATGTAATTAAACAATTGAATAATTAACACAATTTTATAATACAAAATGATAAAGAATTTACGTGACAAGTCAGACTCAGGGTAAGGGATCCTTTACTTTATAAACCTCATTTTTAATGTTTAAAAGATATATTTTTATAAATATTTTTCTACCATGTACATATATTTAAAATTATTTTAGGAATGTATTTATATAGATATAAATAAATTATAAAGTAAATTTTATGTCATTTTTGACTTTCTTTCAGATGTTTTCAAGAGGAATATTTTTATGTATTTTATACATAACATTTTGAATTTCTTTACAAAAGGAAAAATCAAATGTTATGTTTTAACATATATATATATAAAATATTTTCCATACACCATAAAAAATTGTTTGATATTTGGACTCATTTATAATATTTCATGTTTTCAAAAGAAAATGTTTCTTCCCTTTGTTCTAGGTATTTTAGTTTTGAAAATGGAGTTTTAAAAAAATAGGTAATTCAATATCTAAAAGTGTTTTATATATGGGTTCAAAAGAGTTTTTCATTAGATTTATAATGAAAAGGTATTAGATTAATTTTTTTTTATTTTTGATATGGTCCTTAAAAATTGTTTATTATCAGGTGATCGAGGTATATCTCTATATTTCATTGGGTAATGATCATGTTCCCTAGATAATTATATTGGAAGTCACCTATAATGGTTATTCTAATTATAAGGGGTTTTATGAGGGTTCTATAATGATTATATCACAAGGAAAATATATTACTTTTATATTATTTATAATGTTTTTTATTGAAAAAAATTGATCTCAAATGGTAATCTTATGATATTTTGTTTTAAATAAATTATTATTCCCTTTTAGGGTAAACAGTTATGTTATTAAGAAAATTTTTTTAATTGATTTTAATGTTTTATAAGAAACCATAATAATTATGATTTTTCCTTTATATTATCTCATAAAGTGTTCTATTAAAAAAATTGGGCAGAAAAGTTAACTTCATGTGTGATTAAATGATTATTTGAACTCAAATTTTATTTTGTTAAAGACAAACTCTCTTTTATGAACTAATAGTTTTCATATAAACTAATGAGTTTCTTTTTTATATACATTACTAGTATTTTTGATCTCATCATATGCATTTAAATATTTTTTCATAGGTTTTAAGGATTAATATATATAAAAGATATGTAATGTCGAAAATCATATAGAATTTTCAGGAAAAAAAATCATATTTTATTTTAAAATTTTGTTTTTGGAAGAATATATACTTAGAGTATGTCCCCATAATATAAGTTATAGGTTTATTATGTAAGAGTTATGGCCTATTTATCTAAAACTTTAAACCTGAAAAGATACATGAATCAGAATAATGTGAATTCTTTTCTAATGATTCAATTTATAAGTTGATTAAAGTCAATTACTTACAGCTGGTATCAAAGGAAAGGTTTAGATAATGTTAGAGGTTAGAATGTTATTTAAGTATAAGTAAAAAGTTCTCTATAACCATAAGGGTTAGTATTTTAGGGATAATTATAGTTATTTTGGATAAATTAAAATATTTGATAGAATTTGACATTGTTAAGGATATCTTAGTGTGTTTTATCCTTATAAGATGGTTTATTATGATTTTATTGATAGACTTGCCCTAATATTTTTTTAGTACATGGATGGATCTAATAGGAACCAACAATGGGTGTTAAGGAAAATGTGGTGGTAGTTTGAATGAGTAGCTGAATGGAATGTGAGATGTTTTGAAAACTCTTGTTGTTATTCTTAACCAAATATCACAAGTTTTGATTAACAACCTGAACGAAGATGAGTTTCCAAACACACTAGAGAAGTAAAAAATGGGGTTCCATATATGTTCTGGTGATAAATATCATAAATATTATAATATTCAATGTCCTATGTGTCAATGATATTGGGAGAAGTACCTATGAAAGTGTACTAAAATTACAGGAAGTTTTTATTATGTGCTAATGGAGGGAATAAAGTAACCAATTGACATGTAAAAAAGAAATAATTATATTAAAATAATGAAATAGATTAAAGTTATTTCAGAGGTATGAATTAAATGTTTTAAATTTGGGGATTATGGTAATTATGAAAATTTTGTTCTAGGGGGAATTCTCAAGAATGTGATCTGTAAGACCATACATATATCCGTTTAAGAATGCCTAATTTCATTACAGTTGAAGATTAGGAAACCATGAATGAAATATAAAAGGTATGGATTATATTTTCAATTTTGTTTTGATATTGAGGAAACTTAGGACACGATTCCTATTTTTTATAATGGGAAATATTAAGGAATGATATGGAAAATCATGGTTAATTGATTATGATGAATTTTGAATGATTGAGGTATCAACATATAGTGATTCAAGAATTATGATTTAAGGACAATCATAAGTTTATAATAATTAGTACTATTTTGAAGGTTTATATGATATTTGATTTTGAGGTAATTATGGGTTATTAAATTTTTTGAACATAAGTTTTTATATATAGATAAACCTAGGATTGAAAAGTGATTTTTTGATTAAGTGATTAATGATATATTGGTAGAATATCACTATAATTTTAAGGAAATATTATATGATTAAGGTAAAAAATATATATTGAGATCTAATTTTAGGAATAATGGTTGAATTATATTTTGTAATCACATATGATTTTAATGTGTCTATATGGTTATTTAGGTTATTTATGGAAATGATTAACATATTTTGGAGATTATGATTAGGTCATATAAATTTTTTCAGTATATTACTTTATGAGTGACTAATGTTAATTGGAGATAAATGTTAAGCTAATATTTGAAAATTATTTGATCAAATCCTTATAATTTTTGGGTTTCAAATTTGTTCGAGAATATTTTGAGGAAATTTATGGTTATTTATTTATCAAATAATATAAGTTTAAATTGAATTTTGTTATTAAAACATTTAAAATTAATGTTTCACTTCTTTATATGAAGGTTTATACATTTTTTATATTATCTTAACTTCTTCTAACCACTTAATTTTTGGTTAATATTTAAAGATAGAAGCAATAACCTGCTATCCTTTTTGGATTATGTGATCCCTTCTAAGTTGATTCTAGTGATACATGCATGAAATATTCTACTTGAATACTCATCATTTGAAGGAAAAGATGATATTGTGATCAGAATTGATTAATGTATGAAATTATACATGTCAAGTAAGTATGTTTCTTTATATTATTTGTCTATATGTCAAATTAATTCATAAAATATAGAAAAATGATATTTAGAAACAATAATTTATCTTATTACCTTCATTTATGATGAATTAATGGTCTTTTCACACTCTTTGGTTTATAGTTTTGTGGTTGTTAACTTCATCTCAATTTTTCAATTTATAGTGATCAACGTTCTTAATCAATCTCCATCATAATTTGGACATTAATTTTCCTCCATGTCTATATTTTCTCTTCCCACTAATGATATCATATTTTTAAACCTAGTATTTTACACCTTGACCATGTATATCCTTTTATTTTATTCTTTTCTTGGTCTTTTATCTATGGGTTGAGGTTCAGGTTGAGTTCAGGATTAAATTTTTGAGTTTTTGAGTTTTGCATGAATTTTTGGCCTATGCATGAGCATCAATTTGTTAGTGGAAACTATGTGGACTGGACTAGGTAATCATGTAGGTGGTCCTAGAGTTGGACAGTAACTACTACACAGTTTGATCATGGTAAGTCAAACCGTGTGAGTTGGTAGTGCAGTCGATTCCTTCTTAGGAAGTAACTACCGCACAGTTGGTGAATAGTTTGGTAAATCATGTGGCCAAACCGTACGAGCTGCCCACTCTTTGAAAATATTGAAATTACCTCTTTCCCACTCTATTATTTTAACCCAAAATTCGGTTTCTCCCCCCTCCTATGACCTTGAAACTCCATGGGGGCCTTGGAGACCCTCATCCCTTACTTCCAATCACCCATGGATGCTTGTCCTTCATATCTAATGTAAGATCCTTTGATTTTTGAGTTGATTTCCCCATTTCTCTCCCTTCATCTCTTGGTTAGGGTTTTCTCTTAGTGGGGTTCTTATTTGGATGGACCCTTAGATACATTTTATTAAATTGATTGGATTATGATTAGGGATTGATATGTGGAACATGGTGATTTTTATAGCATGGTTTATTGTGTAAGTTAGAAATCATGTGATGTTTCTTTGAAAATGGTTTGGGGAAAAGATACTTGTGGAATGCCATTAGATGTGGGAACATCCATGTGTACCTGGAGTGCACACATGGATTGGAAAAAAAGTGACGATGGCCTTGTTTTAACATAAAACCCAGTTTTTAAAACACTTGGATGTCTCTTTTAAACTATTGATTTTTAACTAAACACCATTTGTTTCCAAATTACTCAAGTGTGTTTTCAAATGTTATGTTTAATATTATGAACCATTTGGTATCTTATAAAATATGGTTGGTTTCTAAATGATATGGAAGCCCATTTTTCATATTCAAGTGTGTTGTGTGTTTTCATCTTGGTTTTAAAATAAGGTTGTAAATGAAGTTGGATTGGTATAAAGTTCCATTTAGAATTGCACTCTTGAAAGTGGTTGTTTATATTGATTTTGAAAATGGTGGATAAATATTTTGAAAGTTTGTTTGAGATGGACATGATGTGAGGCCTAGTTGAAACTTTTTAATGTTGGGAAATTAATGTGGTTCTACAAATGTGAATGCCTAGCTAGAAACATAAGGTGTTTTGTGAAATGGTTTGAAAGATTATGTGATGTGACATCTCAATTGGAAATTGTGATTAGTTTTTTATTTGATTGGGACCCCTATTGATAATTTCCCATTGTGGGTTATCATATAGGTGGTGTTAGTGTTTGGGGTTGGAAAGTGTGGTATTGACATGTAAGGTGAGTCATGCGTGAGAGGTCCTCCCACTTACATAGTGTACTATTACCTGTTGGGACCACTTTTTGTATGAAGATTGTATTTGTTGTTAATTAGTGTCAATGGATGTCAATGATGATAAACATGAAGAAAGGAACTCTCATAAGTGAAAATATTAATGGAATTAAGATAATTGATATAGTAATCCTAAGTTTTGTTTAGAAGAAGTAAAAGAAAAGGAGAAGAAGATGGTGAGAAGAAGGTTTGGAATTCTAAGGTGGCCAATGAATTTCAATGCATACTTAGTTTTCTACTAATTATTATTATAATAATTACCCTAAAAAAATTAGGGCCATCCCACTATCCAACCAGCCTCAACCCAAGGCTCATGCAAGACCATAGGGGCTGACCATGCCCACGGGGAATCCAACCAGGCCATCCCATAAGAGGAGCATGGGGGCTGTGTATAAGCCCCACCGGGGTATGCATAGTGGGTGCTATGTATGGGCCTAAGGGTTCAAGGTGGGTTTTAAGAGTACACCCATAGATAACTGGTGCGGGGTGGCACCAGATGGGGGAGAGAAGATTTTTGGACGAATGATAGAGAAACTTGTTTTTTAAAGAATTCGAATAAAGCATGGTGTTTTGATGTGGTACAAGGTTTTAAAAATGCAGATGCATTCCAGACCGTCCATATGATCTCACAGTAATCTTGGCCGCACATCGCAGCCCACGTCCAACGATATAATCCAAGTCATTCATAATCTCTACGCTGTGTGGGACTGAATCAGAACCATTTGATCTCCTCAACCGTGGCTATCTTCAATATTTAGATATCTGCTGCACCCATGAACTAGGAGCTATATCTGAACGATGATCTCACCAATCTGGCCACAATTTGATCTCATTTCAATCCCATAGTGATCGTATGGATTCTATGATCACATGCATGCAATTACATTTTTATGCATGTGAATGAAATGAAGAAAGAGAAAATGGACGAGCCAAACGTAGTTTCCAAGGCCACGTGGATTCGAGCAGGGATTCCAAAATTGATACATGCCATTCTGAATACATGAATGATTAGTGAGAAGGCCACGAGTTTTAAAAAGAAAACATCCAAGATATGTGACATATAACCATGAGGGATTGAAGATATTAAAGAACTGAAGATCTCGATTATTCAAGGCAGCATCATGAAGAGAGTATTATGCAGATTTTGGATGCCAAAAAGATTTGATCTCTCGTGATAAAAAGGGATCCAATAATCTTAGAAGTGGATGCTGCTCCCAAGCCTTCGAGAGCTCCTATTTTTGATAAATAGTGTCTCTTAATTCTTCCAATCCAAAAGGGACAAGCACGATCCACGAACCATTATAGGTTCCTAAAGAAAACCACATACCACTCTGGTTCATGAGGAAGAGAAGACCTGTATACCATTCTGGTTTGCGAAGAAGATAAGTCTCACGTACTGTTGTGGTTAGCGAAGAAGAGAACCACGTACCTCTCGGTTCACGAAGAGAAGTCCCACGTACCACTCGGTTTGCGGAGGTAAAATGCATACCATCCAGTACCACAAAGTAGAACTGTGCACTACTAAAGAAAATCGAGAACCATCATGGAGAACCACATACCATTTGGTTATGCGAAGGAGCCCTCACCTTCTGTATATAGGAGTTACACACATCCCGTGCATTAGGAGGATCCGCAAACCATATTGGTTCACGAATGAGTCTTGGAAACTCTGTGAAAATAAAAACTCCATACCCTCAGTGTGAAAAACAAAGGGGAAAACCTAAACATCATAATTTTAATGCCCCGACCCTAGTTACCCAGAGTCGGTGCATTATTACATAACATTGTTATGATCACAAGGGATCAAATCCAGAAAGACTAATCAGTTTAATAGCCTTGGAAGTAATAGATACATTCATAAGTTTTACATTACATTTTAAAATAAAAAACAACAACAACATTGTCTCCTTTGACAACATTCATATCGCTTAGACTATCCCTGCAGGTGATTCATAATATACTTCTATGCATCCTGGAAAAAATAAAACATAGAAAGGGGTGAGATCAGATGCTCAGTAAGGATAACAATATAGTGTAAACTTTCATAAACAAGCATAAACATTTAAGGCAATGTATAAGACTAAAACATAATCCTTTTAAACAAAAACTTCTACATAACATGTCCAATATAAATCTAATAATTCCATTTACTTATTCACATGGATATTCTACTAGTTAGATAATCACATGCAATATCAATATCCAATTTCATAATGATGGAATGCATAATGCCAGACTTCAAAACCACATAGTCAAGTCCTTGTTCCAAGACTACAAATAAAATTTTGTCAAGACCTTATGCCAAGACACTAGTTTGTCTCATGTGACCTACCGATGCATCAAGGAGCTATATCAGGCTCCACCCGTCACATACTAAGTCCAATGCATTCTTCATATGAAAAGGTTTAAAAATAACATAAAAATTATTATTCAATCTATAATATGAAATGTTAATAATTTAACCATAAACCATGAATGGTATAAAAATAACACATCCGCAGTGAAGCATATCAAAAAACCTTCAATATAATATGAAATATTTGTATCATAATAAATCGACTTCAAAAAGTTTAAAATCCATCAAAGGATGATGACATAAATGAAATGATAACCCTTTGAAATAAACACATCTTTATATTTTTAAAATCATTTAAAAGTCACATAGTTATAAAAGAAAACATTTATATTGAAAATATTCTTATAAGCTTTTATGAGAAGCTTCAACAATATTATAACGGTGTAAAATAGCTGCACTCGCCGTATAAGTTAAAAACATTCTTACATTAATTTTTTTGAAAAGGATATAAAGTACCTTGTTTGGAAAACAACAAAAAGATTCCTTTAAAAACATATATGGTCAAATAAGGGTATAAATGACTTTAAACCATAGTCCTATAAATATTAAAATTGTTTTGAATTACATTTTTCAGAAAACACGGATGTGGAGGATAAAGATGTCCCAGTAGATATTTACATATTAACAACCTCAGATAAGTAAAGAGATTGTAGAATTAACCCTTACCTTGTACTTTTCCATAGTCAATGGTATGTTAAAATCCTATATAATAGTTAAAAAATTGTGATTAAATTATTCAATAACTATATACATAAATATGATATCATATATGATCCTTTAATATTGCTTTGTTAATAATATTTTAGTAGCATCATCGTTTCGGGTGTTAACTGATTCTTTCTTCTTGGTTATCTAATCCATGTTTGTTATGGATAGAATGTATTTTATTCATATACAGAATGATATTATGTTCATAAGCATTATTTTTAATCATAAAATGAAAATTATCCTTGAATGATTACGATGGGGAATGAATCTCATCGCGTTCATGGAGACGGTAATCCGTACGTACACACGAGCGACAATATCATTATATTGATGATGAAATCGTATGTAATTGAATGGTATATCATATATAAATAATCATTAACATGTTATATTTATTTTTTACATCAGTTATACTCATTATTATACCCATCCAAATAATAAAGTGTTTGAATAACAAACTACACCATGACGTGGAGACGGTAAGCCGTATGTACGCAAGTATGGTGACTTTGTCATTTAAAGGATGTATAGAATAACGAATATGGTTGTACCATATTTATAATAAAATAAAAATATGTATAAGGTACTGGAGTTATTATTTTGGTATGGAATCAACCAAGAAAGAGGAAGTGGATGAAGAAAAGAACTTGAAAGAGGGTGGTGAAATTATTGCCTCTTCTTCGAGTGTTTCCTTTTGAGTTGATAAAAAGGGATCCTTAGGTTGTCTTTATGATCAAAGTAAAGACTCTAGGTTTATTTTAGGGATGTTGGTAGGATATTTGGGCAGGTTTTGGCTGATCTAAATAGATTTTGAGATGTGAAATTAAGATAAGGAGAAGTACCCTTTTATAAGAGAGGTGAGGGTCACTTTAGGAAAAGATTGAAATATTATTTTATAATAAAATAATTTTCGGTTTCTAATGGATCCAAAATGATTTATTTAGAGTATAAGGTGAGGATGGGTCTAAAACCTCTCAACCAATAGGTTTTAGATAGGTTTAGGTCACCATATTAACCTTATCTTTTAGATTTAACTCTTAGTTAAACAGTTTGACATTTACCATGTCTCTGTATTTTTGTATTATATGGTTAATAAACCTACTATAACATGACAAAATAACCCCAAGTGGTTCATTATTAATATATATAACCTTATATAAGTCCATTTTCCAAGCCTTAGATTTTTAGGAATATTATATCAATTAATAATATTGTTTTTGTTTTAAAAACACAATTATGTCAATTTTGACACTATTTAGTATTTGGTTTTTGTGAAAAATAATACCAACATGATTAATTTGAAAAAAAATTATTTAATAAAAACTAACATGTCATATTAACCTATAAAATTAGTGGAATTTATCAAAAGTATCAAATTAAATTACTTGGATATTTATAATATCAATTATTTTAATCTTTCATTAAAAAGATAATTACTGCATCATCATTGTGTCATAAATAAATTAAATTATTTAATGTCTAAAAATTATAAATAAAATACCATTATTTAGGAAATATTTTTATCTTTATAATGAACATTTATAGTCAAATTTATATTGTGTTTAACCCTATATTAAAAATGGTTTAGTTATTAAACTTTGAATTTAAATCTTTTATCTCTTTTAAATAAAATAATAATAAAAGTCCTAATCTAATTAAAGTGGACCAAAGGGGATAATATTTTATTTATAAGGTTGTTTTTGGTAGAATTACACTTATCCAATAGAATTAGGACATTTGTTAGGGTAATCATAATGTCATTTTTACCTTTAATTACCCTATTTACTTTTAACCGTGGTAAATAAAAGTCAAAAGTTACTATTCACAAAAAATTATTTTCATATTATTGTACCACATTTTACTTACTAAAATAAATCTTGTCTCTCATATTTTTGAAATTCAACTCACAGAAACAGTAAAATTATGTTTTATACAAATTTGTAAATGCTCCTAGAAGGTGTGTAAAAGACGATAAAAAGTTCAATAAAATTTTATATATCTAAACTTATTATAAAATGACTACAATGAATTAAATTGAACATATATAGGTATTATGTATCTATTTTTACCTAAAATAAATTAAAATAAAATAACTAATTATTTAAATAAAAATTCGGTTTTAAACAATAACGCAGTGTTTTTCACTATTCCACAAAAATTGAAAGTTCTCAGAAAAATACCAAAAATTCACACTAAGATAATTTTGATATTCCGAACCCAAAAATGAAGTCCATTTTGAAAATTAAAATTTATTAAATTTCAAAAAGTGGGTATTAATATTCATAACGACTAGTTTCATTGGTCGTGGTGTGTTAAAACTCCAAGTTGCGTACAACGCAAACTACTGCATTATTCAAAGGGAAACGTACCATGGAATCTTGGGGTGTTACATTATACCCTCCTTAAAATAATTTCTTCCCCAAAATTTCTAGAATATTATTGCACAAAAATATTTGGGTGGTTCTTCATCATAAGTTTCTCGGGTTCCCACGTTTCCTCTTCCATCTTATGGTTTCTCCATAGAACTTTTACCAGACGAGTTGTCCGGTTTCTCAGCACTTGTTTTATGGTATCAAGAATTTTGATAGGCTCTTCACAATAAGACAGATCAGGTTCCAGTTCAATTTCCTCATAGGCAAGTACATGCATTGGGTCACGCATGTATTTTATCAACAGTTATATGTGGAACACATCATGAACTTTGGGGAGACTTGGCGGCATTTCCAAACGATAAGCTACAACTCCAATTCATTCTAAAATTTCGAAAGGTCCGATGTAAATAGGACTCAATTTACCCTTATTACTGAAATTTATAACACCCTTCCATGGATATACCTTCAAGGAAACATGGTCTCTTACTTGAAATTACAAATCCTTCCTTCGGTTATCGGTATAGATATTTTGCCTACTTTGGGGTGCTTTGATGTGGGTTTGGATAACCTTCACCTTTTCCATTGTTTCCTTAACAAGTTCTGGGCCTATGTGTTTTCTTTCACCAACATCATCCTAATAAGTTAGTGTGCGATATCTCTTTCCGTATAATTCTTCATATGGTGCCATCTGAATACTTGAATGGAAGATATTTTTATTGGAAAATCCTACCAGAGGTGAATATTGTTCACACATACCTTGAAAGTAAAGTGAGAAAGACCTCAACATGTCTTTTAAGGTTTAAATAGTCCATTCTGATTGTCCATCGGTTTCAGGGTGGTAGGCAGTGCTCAAACAAAGTTTAGTATCCATGGACTTCAGAATACTTTTCCAGAATCTTGATGTAAAATGGGGATCATGATCAGAAAAAATCGATAGGGATACACCATGGAGTCTTAAAAATTCATTAATATATAGTCTTTCTAGACGTTCAAGTGGTAAATATTCTCTTATAGCAAGAAGATATGCTGACTTGGTAAAATGATCATCAATGACCCATATTGCATCATTTCTTCTAGGAGTCTTTGGTAGTCCCATGAAAAAGTCTATCATAATATTATCCCATTTCCACTAAGGTATGGAAATTGATTGCATGAATCCTCCAGGATATTGCGTTCCAGATTTCACTTGTTAACAAACCATATATCTTGACACATAATTAGAAATATCTCTATTCATGTTGTCCCACAAAAAATGTTCCTTCAAATCTCTATACATCTTTGTGATCCCAGGGTGTATAGAGAAATCAGATCTATGATCATCATCCAACAATTCCCTTTTTAGATCAGTTTTGTTAGGAACACAAAGTCTCTTCCCAAATTTTAAAATTACATCTTCATATATAAAGTCACTCAATCTCCCATCATTCACAGTTTTAATCTTCTTTTGAAACTCCCCATCATCAGTCTAAGAAATATTCATCCTTTCTAGTAAATATGGTTTAGAAACCATTTGAAAAAGTATTTATGTTTCACATTCCATGGTTATTCCCATATCCATCTTTACTAGATTCATGAAAATAGGATCCCTTTCAACTCTCATCTTGTTCAAAACACCATGATCCTTTCTACTCAAAGCATCTTCTAACTTATTTACCTTCCCTGGGTGGTAGTGTATTGTGCAATCATAATCGTTGAGTAGTTTAATCCATCTCCCTTGCCTCATGTTGAGTTATTTTTGTGAGAAAATATACTTCAAACTCTTGTGATTAGTATAAATCTCACATTTTTCACCATAGAGATAGTGTCTTCATATCTTTAGAGAAAATATTACAGTTTCTAACTCAAGATCATGAGTAGGATAGTTTTTCTCATGAATTTTTAGCCGTCGTGATGCATATGCAATAACTCTATCATTCTGCATAAGGATAAAACCAAGTCATTTATTTGAAGCATCCCTATAAATAAAAAACCCATCATTACTTGATGGTAGATTCAAGATAGGAGCATTGACTAATATTCTATTTAGTTCTTTAAAAAATTCTTCACACTCTTTTTTCCAACAAAATTTAACCCCTTTACTTGTGAGTTTGGTTAATGAGTTAGCCAATTGGGCAAAATTCTGGACGAAACGTCGATAATAACCTGCTAAACCAATAAAACTACATACCTCAGTTATACTCCTCGGTGATGGCCAATATTAAATTGCCTTGGTCTTTGAAGGATCAATAGAGATTCAATCCTTAGAGACAATATGTTCCATAAAATAAATCTCTTGAATCCAGGATTCACACTTTCTAAACTTCCCATATAATTCATTTCTTATGAGGGTTTTCAGAATAGTGCCCACGTGATTTTCATGATCTTCATAGATTTTTGAGTATACCAAGATATCATCAATAAATGCCACTAAAAATTCATCAAGATATTCCTTGAAAACTCTATTCATTAGATCAATGAAGACAGAGGGTACATTAGTCAATCCAAAAGGCATTACAGTAAACTCGTAATGCCCGTACCAGGTTTGAAATACTATTTTCAAAATGTCTTCCTTATTCACACACAACTGATGATATCCAGATAAAAGGACAATCTTTGAAAAATATTGAGCTCCATGAAGTTGGTCAAATAAATCATCAATGCGAGGTAGAGGATACTTGTTCTTTATTGTTATAGCATTGATCTCCCTGTAGTCAATGCACAACCTCATAGTTCTATCATTATTCTTAACAAAAAGGACAAGGGCTCCCCATGTTAAAGCACTAGGGCAAATAAATCCCTTGTTACTCAATTCCTATAGTTGTTTCTTTTGTTCCACTAATTCTATAGTGGCCATTCTATAAGGGGTCTTCGATATGGGCCTTGAACTAGGAATTAAATCAATGGAAAAATCAATTTCACATTCTGGAGGATGTCCAGTTAAATCCTTTGGAAACACATCAACATATTCTTATATAATAGGTATGTCCTCTATTCGAACATTCTTTTCCTCACCCATAGTTATTTCATTCTATTCCTCCCCAATAATTGAATTTAATAGAGCTATTGGGGGTGGATCTAGATAAGAATCAAGTGTTGACATTTCTACTCAAAAGATAAGGTACTCCATATCATCATCGAAAATTGTAACCTCCTTCTTCTTACAATAAATTTTCATATCATGGTATGAAAGCCAATCCATTCCAAGGATTATAACAAATTCAATCATGGGTATGATGATGAGATCAGCAGATAAAGAACATTTATATGCCCTAATGGGAACTGATTTACAAAACTTTGTTGTGATGATACTTACCTTCGGTGTTTTGACTGAAAACTTCTTTGTAAAGTCAAATTGAAAATATTTAATTTTCTTAGAAAACTGGGAAGATATTAAACAATGCGATGATCCAGAATCAAATAAAGCATTGGATAAAATTTAAGAAACCATTAAATTACCTACCACCACGTCTTTCGGAGCATAAACCTCAGTAGTAGTGATCACATAAGCTTGTACTTTCTACCTTGGACTTTTCTGAGGTAAGTTCCCTTGGTTCATAGGAAATTAATTTTCATAATTCCCCTTTTCTCTACAATTTTAGAATTCAACATTGATAGCCTCTTTCTTCCCCTTGTAATCAAGAGCTTGGTGGCCTTTTTCACCACACTTGTAACAGACTCCCATTCCCTTCAGGCAAGTACCATGGTTTTTCTTCCCACATTTACTGTAGGATGAATATTCAAATTTTTCCTTCTTCCCCTTATTTCCATTTCTAGAGTGTTCAGAAGATCTTTTTTTCTCTTTCTCTTCTTTAAAGTCACAAGACTTAGAGAATTCCTTTTCTGTCTTGATAGCGCATGGGAAAATATCTTCGTACGATGAGAAGGATTGTGAGACTAATGCTTGATGGAGAAATGGTTTTAACCCATCAAATAATTGATCAGTATTACTCTTTGGGTTATGTATATAATAAGCTGCATGCCTTGATAACCTTGTAAAGTTATCCTCATACTTTGTGACATTATCATACTCCTTTTTCCTCAGACTCAGAAATTATCTTTCCATATCTGATCGATGGTCACGAGGAAAGTATTTTTATAAAAAAATATCTTTAAACTCCCTCCGTTCCATGTTTAATACTTATTCAT
This sequence comes from Viscum album, assembly GCA_963277665.1. Taxonomy (NCBI): domain Eukaryota; kingdom Viridiplantae; phylum Streptophyta; class Magnoliopsida; order Santalales; family Viscaceae; genus Viscum; species Viscum album. The sequence goes on along the minus strand of OY728126.1, from coordinate 1,308,905,056 downwards.
ATTCCTTTGTTTTTTGGATTAATGACCACCATTGATCTGTATCTCCCATGAGGCAATAAACTTCCATGACAACTTTTTCCCTTTCATTACTCCCAAAGCATGAAATATTTTCTCTAAGGAATTTATCCATTTCTTAGATAATATTGGAGTTATACTATCATTTAATGTTTGTGGTTATTTCATCATGAAGTGGTCTAACATTGATCCTCTGAGTTGTTTATCAGGGTGCTCCATACAGGTAAGGTTATTATTCATAACCTGAGTGAGTTGTCCCAGTATGGTGATAAGCTGATCAGTACCAGTTGTATCACCAGCTCCTCTATGATTATCTTGAGTAGGAGGGTAATACCTACATGGATTACGTGTGTTGATACAGTTTCCATTCCTTCCACTAGGTGCCATTTCTAAACAATGGCATACAATAGATAGTTTATGAATCACAATACATAATTCCAAACTTGTAAAACACTTAACGTAAATTAAACAGTTTATGGATATAATCCATAATCATAAAAGTGTTTCTTTGAAGAGGTATATACTCATAAATTATTCATAATGGTTTTTAAAGAATATGTGAATTTTTTTAAGCATATCCCCCAGGAGTGTCATAACCAAGAATGCAGCAAGGCCCATTGTCGTGTACCAGGATACCTTGGTTCAAGCCCGAAACTCCTTGTCAGAGTTTTCACTCATAGGTACATCTGTGCCAGAGCTGCCTCTACCTACTCGTATCCAGACAGGGATTTATTTCTTGGAAAATACACAAAATCTCTACATTACCAAAATTCTAGGAAGTTATTTTATACTAATCCTCAAATTCTATCTTAAGGTAATGTGCTCTAATAAGAGTTTATCTAAATCTAGCTTCCAAGGTTTGTACTAAACTTTCTCTAATACCAACTGTAATTCCCTGACCCTAGTTACCCAGAGTCGATTCATTATTACATAACATTGGCATGATCACAAGGGATCAAATCCTGAAAGATCGATCACTTTAGTAGCCTTGGAAGTAGTAGATACATTCATAAGTTTTACATTACATTATAAAATGAAAAACAACAACAACATTGTCTCAATTGACCACATTCATATCCCTTAGACTATCCTTGTAGGTCAGTCATAATATAGTTCTATGCATCCAGGAAAAAATAAAACATAGAAATGGGTGAGCTCAGATGCTCAGTAAGGATAAAAATATAGAAGAAACTTTCATAAATAAGAATAAACATTTAAGGCAATGTATAAGACTAAAACATAATCCTTTTAAACATAAATGTTTTCATAATTTGGCCAATATAAATAAAATAATTCTATTTACTTATTCACATGGATATTTTACTAGTCGAATAAACACATGCAATATCAATTGCCAATTTTATAATGATGGAATGTATATTTCCAGACTTCATAACCACATAGTCAAGGCCTTGTTCCAAGACTAAAAATAAAATTTTGTCAAGGCCTTGTTCCAAGACACTAGTTTATCTCATGAGAACTAATGATGCAACGAGGAGCTATAGTAGGCTCCACCCATCACTTACTAAGTCCAATGTATTCCTCATATGAAAAGGTTTAAACATAACATAAACATTCGTATTAAAACTATCATATGAAATGTTAATACTTTAACCATAAACCATGAATGGTATAAAAATAACACATCTACATTAAATAATATCACAAAACCTTCAATAAAATATGAAATATTTGTATCATAATAAATCAACTTCAAACAACTTTAAAATCCATTAAAGGATGTTGACATAGATGAAATGAGAACCATTTGAAATAAATACCTCTTTTTATTTTGAAAATTATTTAAAAGTCACATAGTTATAAAAGAAAACATTTATATTTAAAATATTCTTATAATCTTGTATGAGAAGCTTCGACAATGTTATAATGGTGGAAAATAGCTGCACTCGCCGTATAAGTTAAAAACATTCTTACCTTAATTTTTTTGAAAAGGATATAAAGTACCTTGTTTGGAAAACGACAGAAAGATTCCTTTCAAAACATATATGGTCAAATAAGGGTATAAATGACTTTAACCCATATTCTTGTAAATAGTAATTTTTTTGAATTACATTTTTAAGAAAACATGGATGTGGAGGATAAAGATGTCCCAGTAGATACTTACATATTAACAACCTCGGATAAGTAAAGAGATTGTAGAATTAACCCTTACCTTGTAATTTTACGTAGTCAATGTTATGTTAAAATACTATATAATAGTTAAAAAATTGTTATTAAATTATTAAAGAACTATATACATAAATATGATATCATATATGATCCTCTAATATTGCTTTGTTAATAATATTTCAGTAGTATCATCGTTTCGGGTGTTAACTGATTCGTTTTTCTTGGTTATGTAAGACATGTTTGTAATGGATATGATGTATTTTATTCATATAAATAATGATATTATGTTAATAAACATTATTTTTAATCATAAAATGAAAATTATTCTTGAATGATTACGATGGAGAATGAATCTCATCATGTTTGGGGAGACAGTCATCCGTACGTACGCACGAGCTACAATATCATTATATTGATGGTGAAATCATATCTAATTAGATGGTATATAATATATACAGAATAATTAACATGTTATATTTATTATTTATATCAATTATACTCATTATTATACCCATCCAAAAAATGAAGTGTTTGAACAACAAACTACACCACGACGTGGAGACAGTAAACCGTAAGTACGCACGTATGGTGACTTTGTAATTTATAGGATGGATAGAATTATGAATATGGTTGTACCATATTTATAATAACATTAAATAATATATAAGGTATTGTATATATTATTTTGGTATGGAATCAACAAAGGAAGAGGAAGTGGAAGAAGAAAAGAACTTGAAAGAGGGTGGTGAAATTATTACCTCTTCTTCGTGTGTTTCCTTTTGAGTTGATCAAAAGGGATATTTAGGTTGGCTTTATGATCAATTTAAGGACTCTAGGTTTATTTTAGGGAAGTTGGGAGGATATTTGGGTAGGTTTTGGCTGAGCCAAATGGATTTTGAGGTGTGAAATCAAGATAAGGGGAAGTACACTTTTATAAGAGAGGTGCATGTCACTTTAGGAAAATATTGAAATATTATTTTATAATAAAATAATTTGCGGTTTCTAATGGATATATAATAATTTATTTCGAGGCTAAGGTGGTTATGGGTCTAAAAAATCTCAAAAAATAGATTTTAGACCGGTTTAGGTCACCATATTAACCTTATCTTTTAGATTTAACTCTTAGTTAAATAGTTTGACATTTACCATGTCTCTTTGTATTTTTATATTATATGGTTAATAAACTTACTATAAGAAGACAAGAGAACCCCAAGTGGTTCATTATTAATATATATAAAATTATATAAGTCCTTTTGAATAACCTTAGATTTTTAGGAATATTATATAAACTAATAATATAGTATTTGTTTTAAAAACTCAATTATGTCAATTTTGACACTATTTAGTATTTGGTTTTTGTGAAAATCATAATAGCATGATTACTTCGAAAAAAATTATTTAATCCACCCTAAAACGTCATATTAACCCATAAAATTAGTTTAATTTATCAAAAGTCTGAAATTAAATTTATTTGGATATTTATAATATGAATTATTGTAATCTTTCATTAATAAGGTAATTACTGCTTCATCATTGTGTCATAAATAAATTAAATTATTTAATGTCTAAAAATTATAAATAAAATACCATTATGAAGGATTTTTTTATATTTCTAATGAATATTTATAGTCAAATTTATATTGTGTGTATCCCTATATTAAAAATAGTTTAGTTATTAAACTTTGAATTTAACTCTTTTAACTCTTCTTTAAATAAAATAATAATAAATGTCCTAATATAGTCCAAGTAGACCAAAGGGGGTAATATTTTATTCCTAGGTTGTTTTTGGTATAATTACACTTATACAATAGAATTATGACATGTTTTAGGGTAATTATAATATCATTTTTATCCTTAATTACCCTATTTACTTTTAACCGTGGTAAATAAATGTCAAAAGTTATAATTCACCAAAAATTATTTTCATCTCATTGAACCAAATTTTACTTACTGATGTCAAATTTTTCTCTCGGATTGTTGAAATTCAACTCAAATAAGTGGTAAAATTAAGTTTTATGCAAATTTGTAAATGCTCCAAGAAGGTGGGTAAAAGACAGTAAAAAGTTCAATAAAATTATATATATATAAACTTATTATAAAATGACTCTAATGAATTATATTGAAAATATATAGGTATTATGTATATATTTTGATCTAATATAAATTAAAATAAAATAACTAATTATTTAAATAACACGTTGGTTTTAAACAATAACGCAGTGTTTTTCACTATTCATCAAAAATTGAAAGTTCTCAGAAAAATACAAAAAATTCACCCTAATCTAATTTTGATATTATGAATCCAAAAATAAAGTCCATTTTGAAAATTAAAATTTATAAAATTTTAAAAATTGGGTATTACTTTTCATAACAATTGGTTTCATTGGTCGTGGTGTGTTAAAACTCAAAGTTGCATACAACGCAAGCTACTGCATTATTCAATGGGAAACGCACCATGGAAGATTGGGGTGTTACAATAATAATCCTGAGTTAGAGAATGAGTTTAAAGAATAAGTGGAGATCACATTAATTATGCACATGAAAATCATATGCATGATTTGATACTCTCAAGTGTGCATGAATAAACCAAATAGTAGACTACCCCCATTCAAGTTTTTGAACAAGATTCATGGGTAAAATTATAAAAGATACATAAAATTAAATGAACTAAATAAGTCTTTGGAGGTTCCCTTGATAATAATACAAATGAAAGTACGTACGTGCATGTACTTTTAATTTGAAGAAGTTAAAGGAAGCATGTGGGTGCATTTGCGAAGAACGAAGAATTAAAAGGTGTAGAGAATTTGTATGATCGCTTGCATATGTGAAGACATTTAAAGAAAGATCCACAATCATGGATGCACATGTGTAAAAAAGTGAAGAGTAAGAGAACATCTATATTGTCACATGCATGATCCCATACATACATGGAATAAGAAGAATTTATTTTGATGATGCCTAGTGAACTAATTTTTAGTGTTTGAATAATCACAAAATAATTTGTGATTCTGGACAAGAAGAATAAGAAGTCTTAGTACATCTGGCTATTGCACTGGAGAAGAAGATTAAACCTCAAAGATCACCGACTCTGGACCACGATTTATGTAATGTCACATTCTGAACAGGAGACAAAGACTCTTATACCTATCCATTGAAGGGAACTTCATGTCCATAAACTGAGTGTGACTTCGCCTAGGGAAGTGAGCTAGAGGGAGTCAACAGAAGTGATCTGAGGAAAGAAGTGAGCTATCCCTAAAATTTTGTAAATTCAATGTGCCTGGGACAGAGTGACTATACCCAAACCTTTTAATCCACAAGTAGTGAATAATAGTGGAATTTGGTATGACCGGAAACCTGTCGGCATATGCTCCTTGCACCTTTCCTTTAGTGGTGAACCTAGTAAAAGTGATGTGTTGTCCTTATTCATGTGAATGTTTTAATTATTGCACATATCCATCGTACCAGTTCAATTAAGTTCCTCCTAATGTGGGAACAATATCCAATAAAAAGGAGAAAAATTTGACACCCTAATTCACCCCCTCCCCATCTCAGGGTGACCTAGGGTCCTTAAATTGGTATCAGAGTTCAAAGGTTTACGTATGTTGGATAATCCTTAGTAATTGTATTCAAAAAAGGATTTGAATTTTCTTTCCTGAGTCAATAATTAAGAGAAATCTTGATGAAAGCTCGGTTGTCTCTGAGTATATTTCTATACCTATAAATACCATGAAGAATGGGAAAAAGAAATAGAAGAAGAAGTTGAAGAAGTCCCTCATACCTAAAGAAGATACAATAGATTGTTCTCCATGTATTATTAATAATGAAGAAATATTTGGCTTGGAAAGTAAAGAGTAGGTGGCTCTGGTTTCCACTAAAAGAACGAATTCTAACACAAGTGGTAATGATGACCAAACCTTTACTTCACATGAGTTGACAATGGATAAATTAAGAACCTATCTACATGATATTCCTGAAGAAAGAAGTGCTGCTATTTGTGGAATATTTCAATGTATGCCGGTTTAGATCACCCGACTGGAAAGAGAATATGATAATGTGGAAAAGGGATTGGAAGAAAAAATTCTTTAATGTTTAAAGATCTTTAGATGAATTGAATCCTTTGAAGAGAAAGTGGGAATCAATATGATTATGAAAAGAAGATCCATTCATTTAAAGATGAGCTAAAAAAGATCACTAAAGTCAAGGTTCTAAATTTGGAAGAAACTTCCAAGAAATTCATAGAACTTGACTCGTTGTTACAAACCAAATTCAAGTTGCATGAATATGGGGTTGAATGATTGAAAAAGTATTGTGATGAGAAGATGATCATGGTTGAAGATCATAAGATCATACTCAATATGGAATGTATAAAATTGAAATCCCAATTGACCAATCTTGAGAAGACACATATTGAGACTTCATAAACGAATGAAACAATTGCTGCCAATAATCAATGATCATTGGATGATTATACTGTCAAAATACCTCTAACATGTGATAAGAAGATCGTGGATTCACTCATTGATCTATCAAAAGAAGTTGAGAAAGTAAATGTACCATTCATACCAACTTTTACTAATGTTTCTAAAATTTCTTCTACAAAAAGTACAAGTTGGAAAAAAAATTATAAAAAAGTATCGATGAAGAAGAATTTAAAGAAACCTACCACCACTGCTAGGTTGGATAGGGAAAAGAGTGTGGAAGATAGATCCCCACATAAATCACAACAATTCAAGAAGAAAACTCAACTAATTTATACATAAGATGGAAATAAGTCAAGGTTTTTTGGTCAATGATGGTGCTGTAATAGATTTAGGAATTGTGCATTAGATTTTTGGTACAATCCCATTAATGTAAAAGTACAGATAAATACTGTCTCAAGGGGGATAAAGCCAGAGAATAAATATCAATATCATCAGATCCAAAAGAATCTGTATACCTCAAACATATTTGGAATGCTAGACAACATCTGTGATGTATGCAAGGGGAGTGGTCACAAGAATGGAGCATGATTATCTCAACATATGCTTAGAGATTATAAGAATAGAATATCACACAAGCCATATAAGAAAGAATAAGATACCTTGGGAAGAAATTAGAATATTTTTTCAAAAGAAAATTCTCCCAAGAAGACTCCAAGAAAGAAAGGTGATAAATTCTTGGATTCAAAATCCAATAAGTTGAAGAGTGGTACATCCAAAATAATTCCTAAAAATGATGACACTCTAAGGAGTCCATGTGGAAAATCCAAACATATTGCCATTTTTCCCAGATACATATTTGTTATGTGGCCTGAAGATTTGGAAATAATGAGAATGAAAAGATATTCACAGGCTAAGGCTAGTGAAATAGGAAACAAGAAGATTCCAAATGATGATAGAAAGACCTATGTGTAAGGTTCAACAAGGCTGGTCACACTGTTAATAATTGTAGTGCATTTATTCCAGCCCAAGAATAATTCCTCAGGATGATGAAAGTTTCACCAGGAGATCCTAGTGCTTCGAAATCTCTTGAAGAAAGAAGACTCACACACAAAGAGATAGAATAAATATTGTTATCCACACAACAAAAGTCAGAACTGATGATCAAATGTGCAAGTGCAAGGAGTGGAGAAAACAGAGCATCTTGGTTGAGAAAATCATCTCATCATTCTATCTCACATTGAAGCTACAAGGATGATCCACCTTATTCCCTTAACACTTTGTGTATTTTACTAATTTTACAGGGAATTGAAGGTGAAGTAATCACTCAGGGGGGAAACTGAGAAGTGTTCCCTTGAGGGGGAGACACATAAATAATCTACCAGAGTTATTATTTCAATTAGTATCAACTTCAGTTGATATCAAATTCAATTACTCTAAAGATTGTATGAATATGATGTCATTGAAAAAGATATGTCATTTCTCAATCTCTTATCCTCAGTTACTCAAAATAAAAATTATTTTACAAAGGGGGAGTGACTAAATCAATTAGTGACATAATAAAATTGGAAAGGACCTTGAATAAAAGTACATGAATTATCATCACAATGAGGTATCATGATCAGGGGATAATGAACATATTTGTTATCTAGATCAAATCCTCTTGTTTTCTACATCGAACATTGATCAAGTAGACTTAGAGTGAAGTTATTGATGGAATAATCAATCAAGTATGTACTGATACCCTTTCTACCATAAACTTTGTATTTCTTGTCAATAAGGGGCAGAGAAAGTGAAATGAAAGTTGAAAAGTGAAAGGGAGAGAGAAGATAGAAGAATCTAATTTTGACATTGAGATGCTCATTTTAGAGAACATTGAATTATTGACAATAAACACAAAGGGGGAGATTTTTGGGACCAATTTTTTAATGAATATTGTATTTTTTGTCAACGAGTGTCAAAGGATGTCAATGATGATCAAAATGAATAAAGGAAATCTATTAAGTGAAAAGGATAATGGAATTAAGATTATTGATACACTGATACAAAGTATTCTATGGAAGAATTAAATAAAAAGGAGAAGAAGAGGTTGTGGAGGAGGTTTGGAATTATATGGTGGAAAATGCATTTCAATGAATACTTAGTTTTCTAATAAGTATTTTTATAAGCCTTACCTTAAAAAAATTAGGGCCAACCCACCAGCCAGCCAGCCTCAACCTGAGGGTCATGCGAGACCATAGGGTTCAACCACACCCACATGGGGGCTGTGTATAATCCCCCCAGGGTATGCATAGTGGGTGCTATGTGTGGGCCCGAGGAGGCAAAGTGGGCACTAAGAGTGCGCCTGCAGAGAACCGGTGCGTGGCAGCACCCAAGGGGGGAGAGGAGATTTCTGGACGAATGATGAAGCATCTTTTTATTTAAAGAAGCTGAAGAACACATGGTGTTTCAATGTGGGACAATGTTTTAAAAATGCGAATGCAATACCAACCATCCATCTAGTCTCTCTAAAACCTTAGCCGCACATCGAATCCCACATTTAGTGATATAATCTGAGCCATTCATATTCCCCGCACCTTGTGGGATTGAATAGGAGCCATCTGATCTCCTTGAATGTGGTTTTCTTCAACCTCTGGACATCCACTGAACTTGTGAACTAGGAGCTCTGTCCGAATGATGATCTCGCCACTTCGGCCACCATTTGATCACAATTCAATCCCATAGTGATCATCTGGATGCTACGATCACATTCATGAAATTACATTTTCATTAATGAAAATGAAATGAAGAACGAGTGAATGGTCGAGGCAAACATATTTTCCAAGGCCACGTTGATTCGATCATGGATTCAAAAACTAATACACGCCATTCTGAATACATGAAAAATTAGAGAGAAGTCCACAAGTTTTAAAAAGGAAACATCCAAGATATGAGACATATCTCTACATGTGTTTGAATATATTAAAGAACCGAAGTTCTCAGTTATTCAAGGTAGCATTGTGAATAGTGTATCATGCAGATTTTGGATGTGAAGAAAATGTGATCTCTACTGATAAAATGGGATCCAACGATCCCAGAAGAGGTTGCTACTCCCAAGCCTCCGAGAGCTCCTTTTTTTTTGAGAAACATAGTCTCTTAATTCTTCTATTATGAAAGGGGAAAGCATGATCTGTAAACCATTATGTGTTCATAAAGAGAACCACGTACCACTATGGTTTGAGAGTAAGAGAAGACCCACATACCATTCCAGTTTGCGAAGAAGAGAAGTCTCACGTACCAATGTAGTTGGAAAAGAAGAGAACCATGTACCTCTTAGTTCGTGAAGAGAAGTCTCATGTACCACTTTGTTTGGGGAGGTGAACTACATACCATCCGATTACACAAAGAAGAACCAAAAACTACTAAAGAGAACTGAGAACCATCCTGGGGGACCACATACCATTTGGGTATGCGAAGGAGGCCCACACTTTCTATGGGTAGAAGTTACACACATCTCATGCATGAGGAGGAGCTGTAAACCATCCTGGTTTGCGAAGGAGGCCTGCACACTCTGTGCAAAGGAAAAAACCATACCCTCGGTGTGAAAAACAAAGGGGAAAACATAAAAACCATAATAAGCCTGAGGCAGTGAGTGTGTTTAAATAACAAGTGTAGATCACATTCATAATGCACATGCAAATCATATGCATGATTTGAGACTCCCAAGTGTGCAAGAATAAACCAAATAGTGGACTACCACCATTTGAGTTGTTGAAGAAGATTCATGGATAAAAATATACATGATACATAAAATTAAATGAAATAATTAAGGATTTGGGGGTGACATTGAGAAGAAGAAAAATGAAAGTACGTACGTGCATGCACTTTTAATTTGAAGAAGTTCAAGGAAGAATGTGGGTGAATTTGCAAAGAAAGAATAATTAAAAAATAGAGACCATTTGTATGCTCGCTTACATATGTGAATATAATTAAAGCAAGATCCACAGTCTTGGGTATAAATGTGTAAATAAGATAAGAGGAAGAGAACATCTATATTGTCACATGAACGGTAACATGCATACATGGAATAAGAAGAGTTGATTCTTAATATGCATAGTGATATGATTTTTAGTGTTTGAACAATCATAAAAGAATGTGTGATTTTGGATAAGAGGAATAATAAGTCTTAGTACATCTATTTGTTGCACTATAGAAGAAGATTGAACTTCAAAGATCATCAACTCTTGACCTTTATGCGATCAATGTCTCATGATGAACAGGAGAAAAAGACTTCTATGCCTATCCATTGAAGGGTCCTTCACGTCTATAAACTGAGTGTGACTTCACCCAGGGCAGTGAGCTAGGGAGAGTCAATAGAATGAATCTAAGGAAATAAGGGATCTATCCCTAAACTTTTGTAAAGGCAGAGTTCCTGAGACAGAGTTTTTCACCTGAACCTTGTAATCCACAGCTGGTGAAGAATAGTGGAATTGAGTACGACTGGAAAACTATCGACGTATGCTCATTGAATGTAGCCCTTAGTGGTTAACCAAGTAAAAGTGTTGTGTTTTCATTATTAATGTGAATGTTTTAATTACTCCACATATCCATCATATAGTTTCAATTAACTTCTTACCAACATGGGAACAAGATCCAATAAAAAAGAGAAAATGTTGGCACCCTGATTCACCCCCTCCCCCTCTCAGGGTGACATAGGGTCCTTCATTATCGTGGGTATACTGGGAACCTTTAGAGGGTTGAGTTAAAGTTACTTATCATGTAACACCCCAAGATTCCATGGTATATTTCCCTCCGAATAATGCAATAGCTTGTGTTGTACACAACTTCGAGATTCTAACACACCGTGACCAATCAAACTAGCCGTTATGAATAGTAATACCCACTTTTTGAAATTTTATAAATTTCATTTTTTAAAATGAACTTCATTTTCGAATTCAGAATATCGAAATTAGCATAGGGTAAATTTTTGGTATTTTTCTGAAAACTTTCAATTTTTGATGAATAGTGAAAAACACTACGTTATTAGTTAAAACCGACTTTTTATTTAAATAATTATTTATTTTATTTAAATTTATTTAAGGTAAAAATAGATACATAATACCTATATATGTTAAATTTAATTCATTGGAGTCATTTTATAATAAGTTTAGATATATAAAATTTTTATTGAACTTTTTATCGTCTTTTACCTACCTCCTAGGAGCATTTGCAAATTTACATAAAACTTAATTTTACCGCTTCTGTGAGTTGAATTTCAAAAATATGAGAGACACAGTTATGATTAGTGAGTAAAATTTGATTCAATAAGATGAAAATATCTTTTGGTGAATAATATATTTTGACTTTTATTACCACGGTTAAAAGTAAATTGGGTAATTAAGGGTAAAAATGATACTATAATTACCCTAACACATGTCCTAATTCTATTGGATAAGTATAATTTGACCAAAAACAAACTTAGGAATAAAATATTATCCTCTTTGGTCCACTTGTATTAGATTATGACATTTATTATTATTTTATTTAAAGAAGAGTTAAAAGAGTTAAATTCAAAGTTTAATAACTAAACCATTTTAAATATAGGGTTACACACAATATAAATTCAACTATGAATATTCATTATAAAGATAAAAATATTTTTTACATAATGGTATTTTATTTATAATTTTTATACATTAAATAATTTAATTTATTAATGAAAAAATGATGATGCAATATTTAACTTATTAATGAAATATTAAAATAATTGATATTATAAATATACAAATAAATGTAAATTGAGACTTCTGTTGAATTCCACTATTTTTCTAGGTAAATATGACATTTTAAGGTTGGTTAAATAAATTTTATTCGAAGTGATAAATTTTTTATATCTTTCAAAAAATAAAATACTAAATATTGTCAAAATTGACATAATTGAGTTTTTAAAACAAATACTATATTACTAACCATATAATATAAAAATACAAAGAGACATGGTAAATGTCGAACTATTTAACTAAGAGTTAAATCTAAAAAATAAGGTTAATATGATGACCAAAAATTATATAAAACCTTTTGGTTGAGAGTTTTTCGACCCATCCCCACCTTATCCTCGAAATAATTCATTTTTATTACATTAAAAACTGAGAATTATTTTATTATAAAATAATATTTCTAGATTTTCCTAAAGTGACCCTCACCCCTCTTATAAAAGGTCACTTCTCCTTCTCTTAATTTCACACCTCCCAATCCATTTGGCTCAGCCAAACCCTACCCAAATATCCTCCAAAATTTTCTACCTTAATCCTAGTGGCCTTCCTTTGGTCATAAAGCGAACCTAAGGAGCCCTTTTGATCAAATCAAAAGAAAGAACCTGAAGAAGAGGTAAACATTTCAACACCTGTTTAAAGTTCTTTTCTTCTTCCACTTCCTCTTTCTTTGTTGTTTCCATTATAAAATAGTAACTCCAGTATATTATATATACTGTGGTGTTATTATAAAAATGTGACAACCATATTCATTATTCTATCCATCATATGAATGACAAAGTCACCATACCAGTATATGTACGGCTTACCGTCTCCACATTATGGTGTAGTTTGTTATTCAAACACTTCATTATCTGGATGGGTATAGTAATGAGTATAACTGATGTAAATAATAAATATAACATGTTATGTATTCTTTATATATGATATACCATACAATTATATATGATTTCTCCATCAATATAATGATATTTTCGCTCGTGTGTACGTACGGATTACCGTCTCCATGAACGTGATGAGATTCATTCCCCATCGTAATCATTCAAGAATAATTTTAATTTATGATTGAAAATAATTATTATAAACATAATATAATTCTATATATGAATTAAATATATCCTATTCATAAAAAACATGGCTTACATAATCAAGCATATAAAGGAAAATGAATCAGTTAACACTGAAAATGATCATACTACTAAAATATTGTTAACAAAGTAATATTAGAAGATCATATATGATATCATATTTACATATAAGGTTCTTGAATAATTTAATAACAATGATTTAACTATTATACAAGAGTTTAACATACTCTCGACTAAGGAAAAGTACAAGGTAAGGGTTAATTCACAATCTCATTATTATCCGAGGTTGTTTTTACGTAAGTATCTACTGAGACCTCTTTATCATCCACATCTATGTTTTATTAAAAATGTATTTCAATTTTTTTTTACTATTTACTAGAAAATGGGTTAAAGTCATTTATACCCTTATTTGACCTTATATGTTTTGAAAGGAATCTTTCCTTCATTTTCCAAACAAGTTACTTTATGACATTTTTGATAAAATTAAGGTAATAATGTTTTTTTAACTTATACAGTGGGTGTGGCTATTTTCTGCCGTTATAACATCGTCGAAGCTTATCTTACAAGCTTATAAGAATATTTTAAAAATAAATGTTTTCTTTTATAATTATATTACTTTTAAATGATTTCAAAATAGAAATAGATATTTCCCTAAAAAAAGTTTTGATTTCATCTATGTCAACATACTTTTGATGGATTTTAAACTTGTATGAAGTTGATTTATTATGATAAAAATCTTTCATATTGTATTGAAGGTTTTTTTGATATTTTTTTACTGTTGATGTTTTATTTTTATACCATTCATGGTTTATGGATAAAGTATTGAAATTTTGTATGCTAGTTTTAATACGAATGTTTATGTTATGTTTAAACCTTTTCATACGAGGAATGCATTGGACTTAATAAGTGAAGGGTAGAGCCCGCTATAACTCCTCTATGCATCGGTAGGTCTCATGAGACAAAATAGTGTCTTGGAACAAGGCCTTGACAAAATCTTATTTGTAGTCTTGGCACAAGGCCTTGACTATGTGGTTATGAAGTCCGTCATTATGCATTCCGTCATTATGAAAGTGGATATTGATATTGAATGTGATTATTCAACTAGTAGAATATCTATGTGATTAAGTAAATGGAGTTATTTGATATTATCTTTACCATATTATTCTGAAGTTTATGTTTAAAAAGATTTTTTTTAGTCTTGTACATTGCCTTAAATGTTTATGCTTATTTCTTAAAGTTTTTTCTATATTGTTATCCTTACTAGGCATATGAGCTCACCCTTTTCTATGTTTTATTTTTCCTAGGAGGTGAAGAAGTATTTAATGGTTTAACTTCAGGGATAGTCTAAGGATATAAGTGTGTTCAAAGGGGACAAATTTTTTTTGATGTTTTTATTTCATGATGTAATTTAAAACTTATGAATGTATCTAGTACTTCCAAGGATATTAAACTAATCAGTCTTTCGGAACATGATTCCTTTTATCATAACAATGTTATATAATAATGAAATGACTCAAGGTAACTGGGTTCGGGGCATTACAGTTGTTATTATAAGAAGTTTAGTGCGAACCTTGTAAACTAGATTTAGAAAAACTATGATTAGAGAACACTATCTTATGATAGACTTTGAGGATTAGTATAGAAGAACTTCCTAGAGTTTTGGTACTGTAGAGATTTTGTGAGTTTTCCAAGAAATACATCCCTGTCTAGATATGAGCAGGTAGAGGTGGATCTGGCATAGATGTACCTAAGGGTAAAACCCAAAAACACCACTTTGATCTAGACTTGAATGAGAACTGGTGGACGACAAGGGGCCTTGCTACACTCTTGGTTATGACACTCTTGAGGGATATGCTTAGGATAATTCACATTTTATTTATAAACCATTATGAAGGATTTATATGTATATACTTACTCAAGGAAAACATTTTTATGATTATGGATTATATCCATAAATTTTTCATTTTATGTTAAGTGTTTTACAAGTTCAGAATTATGTATTACAGTTCATAAACTAATCTACTGTATGCCATTGTTTAGAAATGTCACCTAGTGGAAGGAATGGAAATCGTATCAAAACATGTAATCCATGTAGGGATTTCTATACTACTCAATATAATTATAGTGGAGTTTGTGATGCAACTAGTGCTGATCATATTATCACCATATTGGGACAACTCACTCAGGTTATGAATAATAACCTTACTCGTATGGAGCACCCTGATAAACAACTCAGAGGATCAATGTTAGAACGATTCACGAGGAAACAACCACAAACATTAAATAGGAGTACAAATCCATTAGTATTTGAGAAATGGATAAGTTCCTTAGAGAAAATATTTCATGCTTTGGGGAGTAGCAAAAGGGAAAAAGTTGTCATGGCAGTTTATCTCCTCATGGGAGATGCATATCAATGGTGGCCATTGATTCAAAACACAAAGGAAGATGAAGAATTATCAAATATGGAATGGAGGTATTTTAAAGATATTTTCTTAGAAAAATAATTTCCTTGTGACCATCGAGCGGATATCGAAATACAATTTATGAGTCTGAGGAAAAAGGAGGATGATAATGTCGCAAAGTATGAGGCTAAATTTACAAGGTTAACAAGGCATGCTGCAAATTATATATGCAACCCAAGGATTATTATTGATCGATTATTTGATGGGTTAAAGCCATTTATCTGACATTTATTAGTCTCAAAATCCTTCTTATCATAAAAATATATTGTCTCATGTGCTATCAAGATAGAAAAATAATTCTCTAAGTCTTAAGACTTTAAAGCAAAGCAGGAGAAGAAGAGATCTGCTGAACACTCTGGAAATTGAAATAAGGGGAAGAAGGGAAAATATGAATATCCATCCTACGGTAAATGTGGGAAGAAACACCATGGTACTTTCCTGAAAAGAATGAGAGTCTATTACAAGTGTGATGAAAAAGGCCACCAAGCTCGTGATTGCAAGGGAAAGAAATAGGTTTTCAATGTCGAATGATACAATTATAGAGAAAAGGGGAATTATGTAAATGAATGTCCTAATCACCAAGGGAACTTACCTCAGAAAAGGGAAAGGGAGAAAGGCCAAGATTATACAATCACTAATGCTGAGGTTTAAGCTTCGAAAGACGTGGTGGAAGGTAATTTAATGGTTTCCTCAAGTTTAGCCAATGCTTTATTTGATTTTGGATCATTTCATTGTTTCATATCTTTTTATTTTGCTAAGAAAATTAGATATTTCCAATTTGATTTAACAAGGGAGTTGTCAGTCAAAACTTCTAAGGGAAGTATCATTACAACAAAGTTTTCTAAATCAATTACCATTAGGGCATATAAATGTTCTTTATCTGTTGATATCATCATCATAACCATGATTGAATTTGATATAATCGTTGGTATGTATTGGATTTTGAACCATGATGCGAAAATTTATTGTAAGAAGGAGGAGGTTAAAAGTCTTTATGATGATAAGAATTACCTTATCTTTAGAGCAGAAATGTCACCATGTGATTATTATCTAAATCCACCCCCAGTAGATCTACTATATTAAATTATTGAGGAGGATGAGAATGAAATAATTATGGGTGAGGAAAATAATTTTCTAATAGAGGACGTACCTATTGTGAAATAATATGTTGATGTGTTTCCAAAGGATTTACATGGACATCCTCCAGAATGAGAAATTGAGTTTCCCATTGATTTAATTCCTGGTTTAAGGCGCATATCGAAGACCCATTATAGAATGTCCACTATGGAATTAGTGGAACTAAAGAAACCACTAGAGGAACTGAGTAATAAGGGATTTATTCGCCCTAGTGTTTCTCTATGGGGAGCCTTTGTCCTTTTTGTTAAGAAGAATGATGGATCTATGAGGTTTTGCATTGACTACAGGGAGATCATTGATATAACAATAAAGAACAAGTATCCCCTACCTCACATTGATGATTTATTCGACCAAATTCATGGACCTCAATATTTTTCAAAGATTGGCCTTCGATCTGGATATCATCCGTTGTGTGTGAAGAAGGAAAACATTCCGAAAACAACATTTCGAGCCAGGTACGGGCATTACGAGTTTACAGTAAAGCCTTTTATATTGACTAATGCACCCTATGTATTAATGGATATAATGAATAGATTTTTCAAGGAATATATTTATGAATTTGTAGTGGTATTTATTGATGATATCTTGGTATGATACAAAAGCTTCGAAGATCATAAAAATCACTTACACATTATTTTAAAGACTCTTAGAAGAAATGAATTATATGGGAAGTTTAGAAAGTGTGAATTCTGGCTTCAGGAGATTTCTTTTCTTGTCTATATTGTCTCTAAGGACATAATCTCTATTGATCCTTCAAAGACAAAGGCAATACAAGAATGTCCAACACCGACAATTATAACTGAGGTAGGTAGTTTTATTGGTTTAGCAGGTTATTATCGACATTTTTTCAAAAATGTTTCCCGATTGGCTAGCCCATTAACCAAGCTCACTCATAAAGGGGTTAAATTTGTTTGGAAAAAAGAGTGTGAAAAATATTTTGAATAATTGAAGAGAATATTAGTTAACACTCCTATCTTAACTCTACCATCGAGTAATGATGGGTTTGTTTTTTTATAGTGATGCTTCAAAGAAAGGACTTGGTTGTGTCCTTATGCAGAATGATAGAGTTATTTCCTATGCATCATGATAGCTAAAAATTCATGAGAAAAACTATCCCACTCATGATCATGAGTTAGCAGCTTTAATATTTTCTCTGAAAATATGGAGACACTATCTCTATGGTAAAAATGAGAGATTTATACTGATAACAAGAGTTTGAAGTATAGTTTCTCACAAAAAGAACTAAACATGAGGCAAAGGTGATGGATTGAACTACTCAAGGATTGTGATTGCACAATACACTACCACTCGGGGAAGGAAAATAAGGTGAAATATTCTTTGAGCAGAAAGAATCATGGAGTTTTAAACAAGAAGAGAGTTGAAAGGGATCATATTTTCATAGATCTAGTAAATATGGATATGAGAATAACCTTGGAAGGTGAAACATCAATAATTTTTCAAATGGTTGCCAAACCATATTTACTAGAAAGGATAAAAAGCTCTCAGACTGATGATGAGAAACTTTAAAAGAAAATTAAAGCTGTAAATGATGGGAGATTGATCGACTTCGTATATAAAGATGGAATTTTGAAATTTGGTAAGATACTTTGTGTTCCTGATATACCTGATCTAAAAAAGGAATTGTTGGATGATTCTCATAGATCCAATTTCTCTATAAACTCTAGTAGCACTAAGATGTACATAGATTTGAAAGAACATTTTTGGTGGGACAACATGAAGAGGGAGATTTCAGATTTTGTGTCAAGATGTATGGTTTGTCAACAAGTGAAAGCTAGAAGGTAATATCCTGGAGGATTGATGCAACCACTTCCCATACCTGATTGGAAATGGGATAATATTATTATGGATTTTGTCATTGGGCTACCAAAGACTCCTAGAAGGAATGATGCAATATGAGTCATTGTTAATCGTCTTACCAAGTCATCACATTTTCTTGCTATAAGAAAATATTTACCACTTGAAAGTCTGGAAAAAATACATATTAATGAAGTTGTAAGACTCCATGGTGTACCCCTATAGATTGTTCCTGACTGTGATCCCCATTTTGCATCAAGATTCTGGAAAAGTATTTAGAAGGCCCTGGATACTGAACTTAATTTGAGCATTGCCTACCACCCTCAAACTGATGGACAATCAGAACATACTATTCAAACCTTAGAAGACATGTTGAGATCTTTCTCACTTGACTTTCATGGTATGTGGGATGAATATTTACCTCTAGTAGATTTTTCCTATAACAATAGTTTCCATTCAAGTATTCAGATGGAACCATATGAAGCATTATGTGGAAAGAGATGTCGCACACCAACTTGTTGGGATTATATTAGTGAATGAAAACTTTTAGGCCTAGAACTTGTTGAGGAAACAATCGAAAAAGTGAACATTATCCAAATTTACATCAAAGTAGCTCAAACTAGGAAAAAGAGATATACCGATAACCGAAGGAAGGATTTGGAATTTCAGGTAGGAGATCATGTTTTCTTGAAGTTAACTTCATGGAAGGGAGTTATACATTTCAGTAAGAAGGGAAAATTGAGTCCTAGGTACATCAGAACTTTCAAAATTCTAGAACGAATTGGATTTGTAGCTTATCGTTTGGAAATGTCTCCAAGTCTCTCCAAAGTTCATGATGTGTTCCATGTATCACTTTTGAGAAAATACATGCCTCAACCAATGAATGTACTCACCTATGAGGAAATTAAATTGGAACCTGATCTGTCTTATTGTGAAGAGCCTGTCAAAATTCTTGATACAAGAGAACAAGTGCTGAGAAACCGAATGATTCGTTTGGTAAAAGTTCTATGGAGAAACCATAAGATAGAAGTGGAAATGGGGGAACTAGAGGAACTTATGATGAGGAACCACCCAAATCATTTTGTGAGGTAGTATTATAGAAATTTAGAGTATGAAATTATATGAATGAGGGAAGAATGTAACACCTCAAACTTCCACGGTACGTTTCCCTTCGAATAATGCAATAGCTTGCATTGTACGCAACTTCATGATTCTAACACACCATAACCAATCAAACTAGCCATTATGAATAGTAATACCCACTTTTTAAATTTTATAAATTTTATTTTTCAAAATGTACTTCATTTTTTAATTCAGAATATTGAAATTATCTTTGGGTGAATTTTTAGTATTTTTCTGAAAACTTTCAATTTTTGATGAATAGTGAAAAAACTGCGTTATTGGTTAAAATCAGCTTTTTATTTAAATAATTATTCATTTTATTTAAATTTATTTTATGTCAAAATAGATACATAATAGTTATATAAATTTAATTTAAGTCATTGGAGTCATTTTATAATAAGTTTAGATATATAAAAATTTTATTGAACTTTTTATCGTCTTTTACCCACCTCCTAGGAGCATTTGAAAATTTACATAAAACTTAATTTTACCACTTATTTGAGTTGAATTTAAAAAATTAGAGAGACACAGTTCATATTAGTAAGTAAAATATGGTTCAATAAGATGAAAATAATTTTGGGTGAATAGTAACTTTTGACTTTTATTTACCACGGTTAAAAGTAAATATGGTAATTAAGGGTAAAAATGATATTATAATTACCCTAACACATATCATAATTCTATTGGATAAGTATAATTCGACTAAAAACAACCTTAGGAATAAAATATGATCCTCTTTGGTCCACTTGGATTAGATTAGGACATTTATTATTATTATTTCTAAAGAAGAGTTAAAAGAGTTAAATACAAAGTTTAATATCTAAACCATTTTTAATATAAGTTTACACACAATATAAACTCGACTATAAATATTCATTATAAATCTAAAAATATTTATAAATAATGGTATTTTATTTATAATTTTTAGACATTAAATAATTTAATTTATTTATGACATAATGATGATGCAGTAATTACCTTATTAATGAAATATTAAAATAATTGATATTATAAATATCCGAGTAAATTTAAATTGAGACTTATGATTAATTCCACTAATTTTATAGGTTTATATTACATTTTAGGGTTGGTTAAATAAATTTTATTTGAAGTGATAAAGTTTTATTTATTTTTAAAAAATCAAATACTAAATAGTTTCAAAATTGATATAGTTGAGTTTTTAAAATAAATACTATATTATCAATTGATATAATATTACTAAAAATCTAAGTTTCAGCCAAAAGAATTAGATATGGTTATAATGAACCACATGAGGTTCTCTTGGCTTGTTATAGTAATTTCATTAACCATATAATATAAAAATACAAAGACACATGGTAAATGACAAACTATTTAACTAAGAGTTAAATCTAAATGATAAGGTTAATATGATGACCTAAACCTGTATAAAACCTATTGGTTGAGAGGTTTTTAAACCATACCCACCTTAGCCTCGAAATAATTCATTTTTGAGCCATTATAAACCTAAAATTATTTTATTATAAAATAATATTTCAAAATTTCTTAAAGTGACCCACACCTCTCTTATAAAAGGGAACTTCCACTTCTCTTAATTTTCCACCTCCAAATCCATTTGGATCGGCCAAAACATGCCCAAATATTCTCAAAACTTTCCTCCCTTCATCCTAGAGGCCTTAATTTGGTCAAAAATTCTACCTAAGGATCCCTTTTGATCAAATCAAAAGGAAGAACCCGAAGAAGAGGTAAATATTTCATCACCTCTTTCAAATTATTTTCTTCTTCCACTTCCTATTTCTTTGTTGTTTACATTATAAAATAATAAATACATTATCTTATATATACTGTGATGTTATTATAAAAATGTTACAACCATATTCATTATTCTATCCATCATATGAATAAAAAATTCACCATACGTGCGTACGTACGACTTACCGTCTCCACGTCGTGGTGTAGTTTGTTATTCAAACACTTAATTATTTGTATGGGTATAATAATGAGTATAAATGATGTAAATAATAAATACAACATTTTAATGATTATATATATACGATATAACATCCAATTATATACGATTTTTCCATCAATATAATGATATTGTCACTCGTGTGTACGTACGGATTACTGTCTCCACGAACGTGATGAGATTCTTTCCCCATCATAATTATTCAAGAATAATTTTCATTTTATGATTAAAAATAATCTTTATGAACATAATATAATTCTGTATATGAATCAAATACATCCTATTCATAACAAACATGTATTACATAACCAAGAATATAAAGGAAAATGAATCTATTAACACCCAAACTGATGATAGTACTAAAATATTATTAACAAATAAATATTAGAAGATCATATATTATATCATATTTTCCTATATGGTTCTTTTATAATTTAATAAAAATGATTTTACTATTATACAGGATGTTAACATACACTCGAACAAGGAAAAGTACAAGGTAAGTGTTAATTTTACAATCTCTTTATTATCCGAGGTTGTTTTTACCTAAGTATCTACTGATACCTATTTATCATCCACATCCATGTTTTCTTAAAAATGTTTTTCAAAACATTTTTAATATTTACTTGACAATTTTTTAAATTCATTTATACCCTTATTTGACCTTATATGTTTTTAAAGGAATTTTTCCTTCGTTTTCCAAACAAGGTACTTTATGACCTTTTCGACAAAATTAAGGTAAGAATGTTTTTTAACTTATTCAGCAGGTGCAGCTACTTTCCACCGTTATAACATCATTGAAGCTTCTATTACAAGATTATAATAATATTTTCTAAATAAATATTTTCTTTTATAACTATATGACTTTTAAATTATTTCAAAATAGAAAGAGATATTTCTCTGAAAAAAGTTTTGATTTCATCTATGTCAACATCCTTTTGATGGATTTTAAGCTTGTTTGAATTTAATTTACTATGATACAAATCTTTCATATTGTATTGATGGTTTTGTGACATGTTTGACTATGGATTTTTTATTTTTATACCATTCATGGTTTATGGATAAAGTATTTACATTTCGTATGCTTGTTTTAATACGAATGTTTATGTCATGTTTAAAAATTTTCATATGAGGAATGCATTGGAATTAGTAAGTGATGGGTGGAGCCCGCTATATCTCCTTAATGCATAGGTAGGTTTAATGAGAAAAACTAGTGTCTTGGAACAAGGCCGTGACAAAAATCTTATTTGTATTCTTGTCACAAGGCCTTGACTATGTGGTTATGAAGTTTGTAATTATGCACTCCATCATTATGAATGTGGCTATTGTTATTGCATATGATTATTCGACTAGTAGAATATCCATGTGATTAAGTAAATGGAATTATTTGATTTTATCTTTTCCATATTATTCTAAAGTTTAAGTTTAAAAGGCTTTTGTTTTAGTCTTATACATTAACTTGAATGTTTATGCTTATTTATGAAAGTTTCCTCTATATTTTTATCCTTACTGAGCATCTGATCTCACTCATTTCTATGTTTTAGTTTTTCGAGGAGGTGAATAAGTATTTAATTGTTGACCTATAGGGATAAGATAAGAATATAAGTGTGTTCAAAGGGGACAAAATGTTGTTGATGTTTTTATTTCATGATGTAATGTAAAACTTATGAATGTATCTAATACTTCCAAGGATACTAAGCTAATCAGTCTTTCGAGACATGATTACTTGTATCATGCCAATGTTATGTAATAATGTACTGAATCTGGGTAACTGGGGTTAGGGAATTAAATTTCAACATCGATTAGACAGGAGGGTACCCCCATTGAATTAATAGGGCTTGGTGGGATGTTCTACAAGATTGGTCAGTTTAGGGATGCCAGTTGATTATAGACTATGGAGATGCACCATATTCCAACAGGTGAGTCCGAATCGAGTACTTCTAGGGACCACTCTATGGATGTTTATAAAATTCACAAGGTTTTATAACTGTACTTGCTAGCTTATTTGTAACGACCCGAAATTTTGAATAAATCTTGTTTCCTAATTTTGTGTGTTATTTTATTTTATTTTTATACTCAACAAAAATGTTTCATTTGATAACATGAGTATAATTAAAATGATACCGTTGGGTTTTGACTGTTATATGACCATTGGTCAATATGACCGCTGGAAACTAAACGTTTTGATTATTGTCTCTAAATACAAGTAATCATGGTTAATTATTATAGAAAGAAGATTCGATGGCCTCACCCAGTAGTCTGGGACCGATCAAAGCCCATCTAACAGAACTTGGGAAGGAGGTAGCACCACTGGGCTTTGCTCTGGACCAAACCCAAGCTGAACTTCATCGTGTAAAGCTAGAACAGAATCGCCTTTGCGAGAAGTTCAAACTGATAGAAATTACTACTCGTGCGATGTTGGCCGAGCCTCCCTCAGATTCTCTCACCTTAGCACACCTTACACTTAGGTCCTATGCTGGTGTGATAAGGGGCTATATAAGGAGACCGTAACTGCCTTGTGTAATCCTTTATTTTAAATAAAAATTTGGATTTCTTCTTATGATGAATTTTATGAATTTTCAAATGTCCGAATAAATATAGTATGCATATTTTTGATGAATTTTATAGAAAGGATATTTTAAAAATGTTTATGTAAACCTTAAATAATTAAAAATGTGTTATGATTTTCAAAAAATGGTCTTCTACAATTATGTTCAGTACGAAATTTAGAGTCTAATAAGATCAACTTAATTTTTGATGAATAGTAAATTATGAATAGTAATTTTATGCGTAGGATTAGTAATGTGACCAAATGGATTAGTAATCTTACTTAAAGAAAGTATTAATATAATCTAGGCACCTTGATTAAGTAATGTGATTCAATAAAATGGTTGAATAACGGTTTCATAAATTATTATTTAAGTATTAGTTTTTTCAAGTGAATAGTGTTTTTAAATTAAAAATTAAATTAAAAATATTTAGAAAATTATTTTTATAAAATGGATTTCATTTTTGAACTCAGAGCATCGATATTATGTTAAGGTAATTTTTGGGGTTTTTTTTTGAAAAAATGAATTTTCAGTGAATAGTGTATTTATTGAAAAATTAAATTAAAAATATTTAGAAAATTATTTTTATAAAATGGAGTTAATTTTTGAAATAACAGCATTGATATTTGGTTAATGTGAAATTTTGAGATTTTTCTGAGAAAGTTGAATTTTCAGTGAATAGTAAAAATATAGTTTTAGGGTTTCAGTATGTTTAATGACATCATCACTATGTCATGATGATTCCATGATATATTTTAAGGGATGGTAGACCAAAGGTGTTGAATTATTTTATGGGGGGCCCCATGTGGCCTAACTCCATGGGAAATACCATGGGAGAGCCCATGCTTTTGAGAAAACCACTTGTGAGGTGTCCCTTGACCATTAATGCCTTGTCCCCTCATTTTCCCTATAAATACCATGCCATCCTCTCATCCATTTCGACTCCCCACTCTCCCCCAACGAATTTCTGGTCTCATTACCTCCCAAGGAGTCCTCCCAAGGTGCCCCAATCCCTCAAGGTCCCAACCTTTGAGTTTTAGGAGTTACGTTTTAAGGTAAGGGATCCGACCTCTCTCTTTCTTTTCAAGTAATCTCTTTTATGTCATTTATTTTATGCTCCATGTTATTATGTTAAAGGATGTTCTTTTATATTCCTCTTACTTCCCTTTTCATGTTCACATAATGGGAGGTCCCCTCTTACTCTCATTATTTCTTTTTATGAAGTTTTAAGTGGCGCCGTTAGGCTGCCGAAAGTTTTGTAACAGATTATTTCTCCCTTCTCATTTTTCAAGATCTATTTTCATGTAAAGTCTTTCAAGTTACTTTTTATTATGTTGGGGTATGATCTCTATATCTATCATACTGATCTTTTATGATCATATTATTATAGACCCCATTTGATCTCTTCAATCCAGTATTTTGAAGTTTTAAGTGACTTCGTTAGGCTGCCGAATTTTTAAGTGGTTCTTTCACCCTTCTCGTTTTCACGTTCTACTTTCATGTCAAGACTTTCAAGTTCCTTTTTATTATGTTGGATTATGATCTCTATATCTATCATACTGATATTTTATGTTCATATGATGAGAGACCCTATTTTATCTCACCAATTCATTTTTGGTTGAATTTTATGTGACGCCGTTAGGCTGCCGAATTTTCATAAGAGAAATCTTATTTTTGTCTTCCATTCATGTTCTTCATTTCTTATGGTATATTTTTAAATTTCATTACCATGTTCTTAAATCCTTTATATTCTGTTACCCTACTATTTTATGGTTCATTTATGAATGTTTGACCCATGTCCCCTCTCTTTTCATTGTTTTCTAAAACCCTGTAACATAGCCGTTATACTGTAGAATTTTCGTCTCAAAATGTCTATCTCTTTTTCTAAAGTTCTTTTATTTTATTAAGTTAATAATCAAATCTATCTCTTATATATGGGTATTTACATATATACCAAAATGTTCTATTTTAAATTCTGGGATTTACATACATGAAACCCGCTTTCCCTTTCTGTGGGTTTAAAGTGACATAAAGATCATGTCTTTAAAGCAGTTTTTAAAACGTTATAATTATGAAATGAAACCCATTTATTTTATTCTATATGGGTTGTTTATGAAATGATTGATGATGATATATGTGGCTCACATGATAATAAATACATGTCAAGGGTGCGCCCAGATAGCGCTCCAATGCATTGGGTAAAGACTTAATCTCTAGAGATGACCTTTTAGACTGATACCTTTGTAAATAACCTTGGTAATTTTTAATGACACCTTAGGGATGGACCTTGGTGAAACGAAATGATTATCAATATTAAATGTTGTAGCCACATCTTCAAGTTATGAAAAGTGTTATTTTTATTATGACATTTTTCATGATTTCTTTCTCATGCCTTAAAGTTTTTTTCATGACCTTATTGAAGTATCTCAAGTTCACATGTAAAATGTTTCTCTTGTTTCCCTTACTGGGCCTTCTTCTCACCCTTTCTTTTGATGTATGTCCCCAGGTTATGAGATGCAGTAATTAACCTATGATGAACATGAGGAAAATCCTTTCAAGTGTTTAAGAAGAATGTTTTATGTTTTCATGTTTTAAGTTCATGGTTTCCAAGACACTAAACCTTAAAGATCCTTGGTTTTGTAAAATGTAATGAAAGTTTATGTGATAAAAAGGTGGGATTCTATAGTTGGTATCAAAGGATGGTTTAGTTATTTGTGGAAATTAGGATATGAAAACTTTAGGAATAAGACTATAGAAAAGTTTATATATAGGAAATCTTCCTGGAATTTTGGTGAGTATTGAGTAATGGGTTGCCAAGCAAATACATCCCTGTCGGGATACGAGCAGGTAAAGGTGGCTCTGGCACAGATGTACATAGGGGTAAAACCCGAAAACACCACTTTGAGCTAGACTCAAATGGGAACTGGTACACAACAATGGGCCTTGCTGCACTCTTGGTTACGACACTCCTGGAGGATATGATTTGGTAAATTCATAAGCTTAGTATGAACCATTGTTAAAGGAACAAAGATAAAATAAAATAAATATTCACATAAGAATATATGATCATGGATAACCTAGATGGGAACCTAGGGGATCACAAGTTAGGGTATACTTTTCTTCTACAAGTTATCCTTATATGCGTTAAGTTCATTTTCATGATTATTGGCTAAGTATTTAAGCCCCTAATTATACTTTCTCTTCTTAGTTAATGGTGGGAAATGGAAGAACATGTCCCAACAACCAATGTGATAGGAAATGCGATGATTTCCATATTAACATGATAGAGATGATTAGGGGATTAAAATATTATTATTATTTTGGAAGACGTTCACTATTTTGGGGGCCCTATATGATCGAGGTAAATAGATTACTACAATATTTTCATTGAGGAGTAAGGTTTACTTATATTTTGAAGAATTGATGAATTTAAGGTGGACTTATAGTAATTTAGGTTACTTATGGGAATGATTAACCTATCTTGGGTAAAATATGTTTAGGTTAGCTACTTTTGTTATAATATGTTAGGAGTGGTTGATGTTGTTTGGAGATGAACAATGAAGTTTATTTTGGAAGACTATGTTATCAAATCCTTCTTGTATTTGGCTTTCAATGTTAGTTTGGTTTATTTTGAGGAATTTGAAGGACAGTTATTTATGGAATGGTCTATGATGAACTTTGGGTAGTACCATGGAACTTTGAAGATTTAAAAGTAGTTTCCATTCCTATGGGATTCTTTCTTTTTGAAGAGTTGTTTTACCTTACCCTTTCTGTTTTTTGGATAATGTTTAAAGATAGAAGAAATAAATAGTTCATCTTTTGTGGATTATGTGATTCTCTAGAAGATGATTCTTGTGATTTTGATGAGACCAAGTGTTTTTGAATTCTCATCATTTAGAGAAAATATTAGTTTTGGTAGAGACTTATTAAAGGATGAAACTCTACTTGAAGGTAGGTATATTTTCTTATGTTTCTGTTCTATGTAGTAAATGAATTCCTCAAAATTATGAAAAGGAACGTAAAACAAAAATGTTGTTGGATTACGTTTCCTACTAGGTAATCAAATACTGTTTACACACATCATAAGTTTGGGATTTTCTTATGGTTAACTTTCTCCTAATCATATTTTCTATCACTCTCCCTCAAAACTTGACCCTTTGTTTTCTCCTCCATGTCCGTGTTTTTCTATAGGGAATCCTAGTGTGGGTTAACTCGAGTGACCTTTGTACTTCCCTTTCTTTATTTTAAGGTAATAGTTTTATTGACTCCTTTTATGATGTGGGAATTTCAATGAAATTTCAAAACCCAATTTTAAAAACTGCGAGGATGCAATTTATTAAGGGGGGAATATTGTAACGACCCAAAATTTTGAATAAATCTTAATTCCTAATTTTGTGTGTTATTTTATTTTATTTTTGTACTCAACAAAAATGTTTCATTTGATAAAATGAGTATTATTAAAATGAGACCGTTGGGTTTTTACTGTTATATGACCATTGGTCAATATGACCGCTGTAAACTAAACGTTTTGATTATTGTCTCTAAATAAAAGTAATCATGGTTAATTATTATAGAAAGAATATTCTATGGCCTCACCCAGTAGTCTTGTACCGATCGAATCCCATCTAACAGAACTTGAGAATGAGGTAGGACCACTGGGCTTTGCTCTGGATCAAACCCAAGCCGAACTTCATCGTGTGAAGCTAGAACAGAATCTTCTTTGTGAGAAGTTCAAACTGATAGAAATTACTACTCGTGCGATGTTGGCCGAGCCTCCCTCAGATTCTCTCACCTTAGCACACCTTACACTTAGGTCCTATGCTGGTGTGACAAGGGGCTATGTAAGGAGACCGTAACTGCCTTGTGTAATCCTTTATTTTAAATAAAAATTTGGATTTCTTCTTATGATGATGTTTATGAATTTTCAAATGTCCAGATAAATATAGTATGCATATTTTTGATGGATTTTAGAGAGAGGATATTTTAAAAATGTTTATGTAAACCTTAAATAATTAAAAATGTGTTATGATTTTCAAAAAATGGTCTTCTACAATTATGTTCAGTACGAAATTTAGAGTCTAGTAAGATCAACTTAATTTTTGATGAATAATAAATTATGAATAGTGATTTTATTCTTAGGATTATTAATGTGACCAAATGGATTAGTAATCTCACTTAAAGAAAGTATTAATATAATCTAGGCATCTTGATTAAGTAACGTGATTCAATAAAATGGTTAAATAATGGTTTCATAAATTATTATTCAAGTATTAGTTTTTTCAGGTGAATAGTTTTTTTTAATTAAAAATTAAATTAAAAATATTTAGAAAATTATTTTTATAAAATGGATTTCATTTTTGAACCCAGAGAATCGATATTATGTTAAGGTAATTTTTGGGGTTTTTTCTGAAAAAATGAATTTTCGGTGAATAGTGTATTTATTTAAAAATTAAATTAACAATATTTAGAAAATTATTTTTATAAAATGGAGTTAATTTTTGAAATCAGAGCATTGATATTTGGTTAATGTGAAATTTTGGGATTTTTCTGAGAAAGTTGAATTTACAGTGAATAGTAAAAATACAGTTTTAGGGTTTCGGTATGTTTAATGACATCATAACTATGTTATGATAATTCCATGAGATATCTTAAGGGATGTTTGACCAAAGGTGATGAATTATTGTATGGGGGGCCCCATGTGGCCTATCTCCATGGGAAATACCATGGGAGAGCCCATGCTTTTGAGAAAACCACTTGTGAGGTGTCCCTTGGCCATTAATGCCTTGTCCCCTCACTTTCCCTATAAATACCAAGCCATCCTCTCATCCATTTCGACTCCCCACTCTCCCCCAACGAAGTTCTGGTCTCATTAAATACCAAGGAGTCATCCCAAGGTTCCCCCAAACCCTCAAGGTCCCAACCTTTGAGTTTTAAGAGTTACGTTTTAAGGTAAGGGATCCGACCTCTCTCTTTCTTTTCAAGTAATCTCTTTTATGTCATTTATTTTATGATAAATGTTATTATGTTAAAGGATGTTATTTTATATTACTCTTACTTCCCTTTTAATTTTCATATACTGATATATCCCCTCTTACTCTCATTATTTCGTTTTATGAAGTTTTAAGTGGCGCCGTTAGGCTGCCGAAATTTTGTAACAGATTCTTTCTCCCTTCTCATTTTTTAAGATCTATTTTCATGTAAAGTCTTTCAAGTTACTTTTTATTATGTTGGGGTATTATCTCTATATCTATCATACTGATCTTTTATGATCATATTATGAGAGAACCCATTTGATCTCTTCAATTCAGTATTTTGAAGTTTTAAGTGACACTGTCAGGCTGCTGAATTTTTAAGTGGTTCTTTCACCCTTCTCGTTTTCAAGTTCTACTTTCATGTCAAGTCTTTCAAGTTCCTTTTTATTATGTTGGGGTATGATCTCTATATGTATCATACTTATTTTTTATGTTCATATGATGAGATACCCTATTTTATCTCATCAATTCATTTTTGGTTGAAGTTTATGTGACACCGTTAGGCTGCCGAATTTTCATAAGAGAAATCTTATTTTTGTCTTCCTTTCATGTTCTTCATTTCATATGGTATATTTTCAAATTTCATTACCATGTTCTTAAATCATTTATATTATTTTCCCCTACTATTTTATGGGTCATTTATGAATGTTTGACCCATGTCCCCTCTCTTTTCAATATTTTCTAAAACCCTGTAACATAGCCGTTATGCTGCAGAATTTTCGTCTCAAAATGTCTCTCTCTTTTTCTAAAGTTCTTTTATTTTATTAAGTGAATACTAAAAGCTCTATATTCTATATGGTTATTCACATATATACCAAAATTTTCTATTTTAAATTCTGTGATTTACATACATGATACCCGCTTTCCCTTTCTGTGGGTTTAAAGTGACACAAAGATCATGTCTTTAAAGCAGTTTTTAAAACGTTATGATTATGAAATGAAACCCATTTATTTTATTCTATATGGGATTTTTATGAAATGATTTATGATGATATATGTGTCTCACATGATAATAAATACATGTCAAGGGTGCACCCAGATAGGGGTCTAATGCATTGGGTAAAGACTTAATCTCTAGAGAGGACCTTTTAGACTGATACCTTGGTGAATAACCTTGGTAATTTTTAATGACACCTTGGGGATGGAACTTGGTGAAATGAAATTATTGTAAATATTAAATTTTGTAGCCACATATTCAAGTTATGAAAATTTTATTTTTATTATGATATATTTCATGATTTCTTTCTCATGCCTTAAAGTTCTTTTCATGACCTTATTGAAGTATCTCAAGTTCACATGTAAAATGTATCTCTTGTTTCCCTTACTGGGCCTTCTGCTCACCCTTTCTTTTGATGTATGTCCCCAGGTTATGAGATGTAGTAATGAACCTATAATTAACATTAGGTGAAGCCTTTCATGTTTTTAAGAAGAATGTTTTTTTGTTTTCATGTTTTAAGTTCCCGGTTTCCAAGACACTAAACCTTAAAGATCCTCAGTTTTGTAAAATGTAATGAAAGTTTATGTGATAAAAAGGAAGGATGCTATATTATTTTTATACTACACTTGGTTTTATATTTACAATACTTATTTATTTTCAGCATGACTTGGTATCATGTTTTTTGAATTTTAGTTTGGGTTTGGGATTCCAAAATGATAAATTATTTGAATTAATGGAAATGTGGAATGTGTTGTTTTAAAAAGGGAAAGGCGTGTTTTTTATTTAAAATGGTAAAAACATATTTTTATTATTGTATTTCAAACTATTGTTAATGGACAATTAAAAAAAGAAACATATGGATTCTTTGGTGGTTTTTTACTAAGATGTGAAGCTCACACCATACTTATGCCATTAAATGTTGGTAGACCCGAGCTATTTTGTAGGGTTAGGTTATACAATTTGAGTTCTCATCATGCAACTAGTTTGGCCTTGTGTCTAGTTGGTTTGTGGATGGTGGTGACCATAAAGTCTTATGGAGATCATTTCTATGAAAATCTGGGGTGTTTATTAGGTTTTCAGTTTGTTCAGCGGTACTTCGTACTTGGATCAATTGTGTATCTATTTATGATCAGTTGTTTTGTTATTTCTATGTGCTTAGTTTGGTTAGTTTATTTATTTTATCCTAGTTTATTGGGATTAAATCCTTCCCATATAGACTATATTTGATCTCAACACTATTTTCCAGCCCATGGGGACCGGGAATGCCCTTTAGGCCATGTCTTAGATCGGGTCAGATGTTAGGTCAGATGGCACTCCCACCTGGTTCGTAACTAAAATGGTATCAGGGGAGGCTCATTTTTATTTGAAGTGTCTGGTAGATTTGATACCTAGATTTTCAGGACTTGAGAGGTAGGTACGAGAAGAGTGTTCTGAACTCTTTCTCGTTTTGATCCTTGAGTTTCTAGGGGTAGTTCTAGATTTGAGTCTCTTGTCTTTTTTTTTTTGATTTGAGGAATGATAATGGAGGAATTCTAGTGTCATGTTGTGATCTCATATAGAGTAGTGACCCATGCGGAGTCCAAGTGCATGGTTCAAGTTCCTCTTACTTGTTGTTTCTTACATGGGTTATGTACCACTACCATGTCACCAAGTTAGGCACAAACACTAGTTCCTCATTCCAATGGTTTGGTGTGAGTCATTTTTAATTTAATACTTAGTTTATGTAAGTAATATTTTAAAATGAAAACAAATTTTGAAATGGAAACAATTTATTTCAATGATTTTGGACTTGGAAAAATTTATTTTAAAAGAGAAATCAATTTGAGTAAAGAATTAGATAAATGCTTGATTTAGATGATAAAGTTGTGTGTATGACCCCTAGTGTTCCTTATGAATGTATGAATATGTGTGGGTATATGTGGAAAGATCACATTAGAATGTGTGGATGGAAATAGATGGACACATATGTGATGGTTCATAGGATGACATGGGTGGGTATTTGAAATTAATGATTTGAATTGTGTTTTCTGAAATGGGTTCTGAGTGGAAAAAGATTTGGGTTTGTCTTTTATTGAAAAAGTGTATTCTTTTCCTATGAAAATGGATTTTGGTTCTTATAAAGTAGACTTGGAAGAAAATAGTTTCAAAATTTGAAATTGAAGTGGTTATTTTCAAAGAGTATTTTTGGTTTTGTTATTTGTGTTTGGTTTGTGAGCCTATTTTTTTTGTCTTGGGATGTTATTTTCGATTGTGCATTGGATTGATGTTGGTTTTGAGTTGGTGTTCCTTGTGTTATTCATAATATACCACCCAAAAAGGTCCCCAAAATTTCTAGTGATTCATGGCTAGTTTTTGATTCTTCTTGGTAGTTGGCTATCCTTTGTGGTGATAGAGGTTTGTTAAAGGTCGTGAAGTGGAATGAAGAGGTTGAGCATGTTTTCATGGTGTTGGGAACTTATGAAGCTATTAGATTTTGTACTGTTCTAGGTTTATTTGAGGGTCCATATTTGGAATAATGAGTGTTTTTTTATCCACCTTCGATGCAATTTGGTATGTTGTGGGAAGTGTTTATGTCCATATTCATTCGATGGTTCATACATGAGGAGGTGAAGATGAAGAAGAGGGAATAGATCATGAGTGTTCAGTAAGGCTAATAGACACTGAAGGACTACATTGAACATTTCAAGGAGTTAATTTCCTTTTCTAAGGATGGTGTCGCAAGATCTGATGAAGAATTATCTTTTCATTATGGGTATTCATCCATAGATCAAGGAGTGAGTCCTATCCTCCAAGGATATTTATTTTGATAAGTTGGTAGAAGAATCATTATTAGTTGAGTTGGTGGATACTCATGCCTGATTGTGAGGTAGGAGATACTTTATTCATCAGGGCTCTATCCACTGGGCTCAGAGTGAAGCTCACACATAGTTAAGAATTACTAGTGGTGTGTGGGAATCCTAGTCCCATTTTTCATCTCTATTGTTGGAGTAGAGACAGTTTAATTTTCATGTTGTAATTTTATTCTCATTATGGATTTATCTCATCTATTTAAGAAACATAGTGGTTTGGTTTTCTTATAATTATGATCTTATAACTATTGAATGTGTGTCTTGAGTTGGTTGAGGTTTATTAGGAATGATTTACCCCTATGCAGGTTAGTTAATATTTTAGTTTTTAGTTGTGCTCATTTGTAGGTGCTTGAGTTTTGTGAAATTTATGGGTTTGTGGTTTTAGTTCACTATGAGGCTCAAGTTTTTTTCGTAGGTTTCCCCAGGTGTTGGGGGTCGGGTTACGTTGGAAGTTTTTGGTTCTGATGGTGGTGTTTTTTCACATGATAATGAAGTTGGGTTAGTTCATGTTTGGAGTTCCATCATCCTTGGTATTAGTTTTCCAGGTTGCCTTGTAGGGTGTTTCCCATTTAAGTCTTGGTGGTGTTTTTGGGTTTTTAAGTTCCCATGTTAGTTGAGTTCTTATAGTGTGGAGAACCCTATCATGTTCTCCCCTTGTTCATCGTACTGTGGTTTCCTCTAGTGTTGTTTGGGTCTAATTTGTGGAGTAAAAGGATGACCTGTTGTTTTTGGATTAATTTGGTTTTGGTTGGTATGTATTCGATTTTTGGTTAACTTTTGGATGAGTGAATTTCTAGGGGCATAAAGTGTCTATAGTGGAGATAATTGTCACAATACAACCTTAGATATCATTTTATTAAATTCTTTTCTTGGTCTTTGATCCTTGGGTTGAGATTTGGGTTGGGTCTGGGATTAAATGTTTGAATTTTTGAGTTTCAGGTGAATTTTTGGCCTGTGCACAAGAAACGCACAGTTAGTGGAAACCGTGTGGCCCAGGCCAGGTAAACATGTGGAAGGTACCAGAGTTGGATAGTAGACACCACATGGTTTGATCATGGTAAGTAAAATCATGCGAGTTGTCAGTGTAGTTGATTCCTCCTTAAGTAGTAGCTACGACACAGTTGACGCACAATTTGGTAAACCATGCGGCCAAACCATACAAGCTACAGAGTCATTAAAAATATTAAAATTACCTCTTCCCCCCTCCATTATTTTAACCCAAAATCATGTTTATCACCCCTCCTCTAACATAAGTGCACCAGAGGGACCTTGGAGACCCTCCTACCTTGCTTTCGATCACCCATGGGTTCTTTTCCTTCAAATATAAGGTAAGATATGTTTATTTTTGGGTCAATTTCACCATCTCTCTTACTTACTCTCTTGGTTAGGGTTCTCTCTTTGTGGGGTTCTTGCTTGTAAAAACCCTAGATATTAGGGTTGATGTGTGTTTCAATTTTCTTGATGTTTTGGGCACACATATTGATCTTTAGGGCCTATTATTCCTCCTTCAAAAGCTTCATCACATTCACACACCATCTTGGTTGATGTCACCATAATTTT
Organism: Viscum album; assembly: GCA_963277665.1. NCBI lineage: Eukaryota > Viridiplantae > Streptophyta > Magnoliopsida > Santalales > Viscaceae > Viscum > Viscum album. Next base: position 1,308,869,244 of record OY728126.1, on the reverse strand, counting down.
ACTTTACAATGCATTCTATTAATTATTGAGTGATTTCAATAAATTTATAAATATGATTCTCATGATTGGGATTCATTTGTTTAGTTTATTGTGGTGTTTCGGTGTTGATAGAATTTGTTAAAAATGGTTTTGAAGTGATTCTTTAAATATTACTATATACACGAACACCTAATATGTTTTTTAAAATGTAAATGGTAATTTTAGATAAAAATTGATTGATTTAAGTTGAGTTTTCCCTTAGATAAATTTTATTAAATTGATTTTATTGTGTTTTGGTTTTGATATGTGGAACATGGTGATTTTTATAGTACGGATTGTTGTTTAATTTGGAAAGAATGTGATTTTTCTTTGAAAATGGTTTGGGGAAAATATACTTTTGGTATGCCATTATATGTAGGGACATCCATGTGTGTCAAGAATTCATACATGGATGGGAACACGGGTGATTATTTCCTTGTTTTAACATAAAAATTAGTTTTCAAAACACTTGGGTTTCTATTTTAAACTCTTGGTGTTTAACTTATCTTCATTTATTTCCAAATGACTCAAGTGTGTTTTCAAATTTTATGTTTAATATTATGGACCATTTGGTATTTTATGAAATATGGTTGGTTTCTAAATGATATGGAAGATTTTTTTGACATATTTAAGTGTGTCGAATGTTTTCATCTTGGTCTTTAAATAAAGTTAGAAATGAAGTTGGATTTGGTATAATGGCCCATTTGGCATTGATCTCTTGAAAGTAGTTGTTTATGTTGATTTAGAAAATGGTTGATAAATGTTTTGAAAGTTTATTTGATATGAACATGATGTAAGGACTAGTTAGCACATTTTAATGTTGGGAAATGAATGTAGTTATGAAAATATGAATGCCTGATTGGAAAGTTCAGGTGTTTTGTGAAATGGTTTGAAAGATTATATAATGTGATGACCCAGTTGGAAATTGTGATTGGTTTGTTATATGATATGAACCCCTATTTAGGATTTCCTCTTATGGGTTATTATATAGGTGGTGTCTGTGTTTGGGGTTGGTTAGTGTGGTGACGGCAGGTAAGGTGAGTTAGGCATGGTAGGGACTCCTACATAAATAGTATACTATTACCATGGGTTTCTGGAGTGTATTTAGAGTGATGATTAAAATTTTCTATAAACCCCAATTAGATAGGTTGGTACCCCTTTGAACTAATAGGGATTGGTGGTATTTTCCACTATATTGGTCAGTTTATGGTGGCCGATTGGTTATAGAATATGGAGATGCACTATATACTGACAGGTGAGTACGAATAATGTACATCAAAGGATCACTCTAAGAACATTAAGAAAATTCCCACGATTTTCTAACTATATTTTCATGCTTATTTTTCCACTGTACCTGTTTCCTATTTACACTGGTTATTTATTTTTAGCATGAATTGGTATCATGTTGTTTGGATTTTAGTTAGGGTTTGGGATTCCAAAATGATAAAATATTTTAATTAATGTAAAAGTGATGTGTGTTGTTTTAAAAAGGGTAAGTTTTGTTGTTTATTTAAAATGAGAAAGACATATTTTATAATTATATTTCAAACTAGGGTTAATGAACTATTTTAAAGAAAGGAAACATATAGATTCTTTGGTGTTTGCCTACTGAGCTATGAATATCAAACCCTAATTTGTATCATTTGGTGTCAGTATTCCCAAGGTGTTTTGTAGGTTTAGGTTATCTCGTTTGAGTACTCATCATGGGATCAAGTTGTCCTTATAGATGGTCAATTTGTGGACGATGGTGACCATGAGGTCACATGGAGAACATGTTAGTGGTGGTTTGATTTTGTATTTGTTTTTTAGTTAGTTCATTTATACTTTGTACCCAGACTAGTTGTATATCTATTTATGATTATTTATCGGTTATTAATGTTTTCCGAGTTCTTTAGTTTATTAATTTGATCATAATTTATTAAGATGAATTTTTTCCCACATAGATTATATTTGATGCCTGACACTAGTGGCCAACCTGTGGGAATCCGGAATACCCTTTAGGGTATCTATCATACCATGTCGGATGATGGGTTAGATGAAACTCTGGCCTGGTTCACGACGTAGTATGTGTTATTCTAGATGATCTTCTTATTTCTATCTTCCACTTTTCAAGAGAATGTTTTATTAACCCCTTTTATGATGTGGATTTCCAAAAATTTATTTCTGAATGTCAAACCCTTAATTTTTGAGATCTATTTAAAATTTAAAGGATGACATTTATTAAATGGAGGGGATGTAATATCCTGATATTTTAAAATAACACCGTTTTCGATAGCATAGACAATATGTAACACTGAGCTTAAACAAACCATGAAATAATATTATTTTAAATGTTACTGTTATAACCAAGATGTTTAATTTGTAGATAGGAATAGGAGTAACCAAATTATGAAATACATATATATAAGTTTATTGCTAAAAAAATTAGTGATAAATGTTTCTAAAATAATCACTCAACTTTTAGTAGTCATTTTATTCTTCAAAAAATGTTTTAAAAAAATGAGTTTTATTGCTTTTGTGAAAAAAAATTAGAATTATTTTATGAAATATTTAGAACTTTTATTTTATAAAAAGGATATCATTTTTTAAATCAGTATATATAAATTATCTTATAGTGAAATTTTTGGATTTTTCTGAGATGGTTGATTTTTCAGTGAATAGTGAAAAAATACCTTTTTTCTAAAACTATCATCTATTTTCATTAAATAAAGTAAATTAAAAGGAAAATTTGATTTCAAATTTAAAAAATATTAATTTAATTATAAATAATCTATTTAATTATATAGGAATCATCATTATACCTTATTTTGTAAGAAGTTCATTTTTGGGATTAAAAATGCTTTTTTTCTAAAAACAGTTTTTTTATTGCATTTTGTATGTTAATAATAAATTAATTTATTCTACTTATATAAGTTGAATCTTGGAAAAAATTATATATTTGGAATTAGGAGGTCCAAATTTGTTAAATAGGAACATTTTATTTTTAGGTATTATGAATATTAACTATGGTAAAAATTATCAAATCAGTAAAAGCTAAAATGGGTTAAACCAGGTTAAACCTATATGGTAAAACTTTAAAATAACTACAAAAATGACCTTTTCCTATTATATGAGTGGTTTTATAATATAAGTATTTTTATAGAGTTAAATAATGTATTTTAAAACCTTATTTTGAAATTGGGAACCTAAGCTTGACTTTTATAAACATAAGTTATATTTTATTCAAATTAAAACTATTTTTAAGTCTTTTCATTTTAGGGAATGGTAGAAATATTCCATTCAGATTTGTATTTATAAATCAGTTTAAAAAAATTAATTTTTTTATTAGTTAACTATAAAAAATCATTGAAACTGATTTATTAGTTGATTTATAGGTGAAATGATTTTGTTTTCTAAAATCATGTATTTTTCGGAAAACTGTTCTCGATACAGATTGTGTTCTTATATTAAAAGTAATTTCTTCCACCAATATAAATTAAATATGATAAAATTTATTCCATATTTTCAATCACCATTAATAATATTTTTATAATTCAACTTTATTTGTGGTCATATAATTAATATATCAAGGTAAAAAGTAAAATTATCAAGATTTAGGTTAAAATGAGTTTTAAGTGGTTTAACTACAAGATAAGGTTAAAAATATTTCCAAAACTTGAAAAAAGGTGAATGGTATAGTTTATTTAGATCTTATCACATCATATATTTTAATTTATTGTCCCTCAGTGACATTTTATTTGATTATTTTCTTTATATTATTTGATGAAAATAATAAATGCAAAATGTCACTCTCTAGACATTAATTTCTGTATTTTTTTACATAAAGATAAAAAGTGGAGAAGTTTGATTCTAAATTTTTATTTGAAATATGAATTAATTTTTTTTATCTCAGCAATTTATTTTTAATTTTTGGTGAATGAATAATTATATTAAATGCATACACAATGCTTAAATAATATTAATTAAATTAATATAAAAATAAAATAAATGATTTTGAAAATATTAAAAGTAGTATAATATGAGATATTTATAGTGTACCATAATTTTTTTGGATAATTATAACATAATTGGTGTGTTTTAAAGGTTTATATTAAAATTAAAATTTTTCATTGATGTCTTTAAATTAAAATTAAATGAACAGTTTCAAAAAATATATTAATGATATTTTATAAAAATATTATTTTATTAAATCATTTAAAATTAATAAAAATATTACCTTTAGAAAAGTGAATAAGATATTGTTTAAAATATTAACCATGGTACATTTTTGAGAAAATTTTCCTTTTGTAGTAATATTCTTGACCCTTACAGTGTAAAAAAGCTTTTATATGGTGGTAATTGTCAAATGGGTTTATGGGGGGGGGGGGTGGGTGGGTGGGTGTTAAAACTTGTAGATAAGGGATGAAACATTACTTATATATGTATAAATATTATTTAATGAGATTATTTATACTTATTTTCATCCTATATTTAAAATATATCAATTTGGATCAATTTTTATATGAAACTTAATTTATATCAATTTAATACCTTTTGAAATTCCAAGAATTTACCATCACTCACTTATAAAAGATCACATTATATCCTATTTTATTCACTCTTTAAGAACCATTTTTTCCCAATAACTACCCAAATCCATTCCTATCATACCTTAGAAAATTATAAAGGTCTTATTTTTGGTAAAAACCAACCTTTGAGGGTATAGAATGTAAAAAAAAGGATATTATCCAAAGAAGAGGTACAACTTTAAACAATTTTTTTTGTTTTTATATCTTCTTATATATCCTTAAAATATTTATAAAATAATATTAAATAATAAAAACAATATCTTATATATAATTATATCTTGTTATGTGAATGGAATAACCAATATCCATATCATCTACCATCAAATTAGAAACAAAACCATCGTCCGTGTGTACAACAGACTACCGCCTCATGAATTGATGTAAATCTTTTTCCATCACCAACTCCCACAAAATGTTATAATGATGGATTTAATGTTTATATATATATGATATTAATGAAATAATTATCATTCTATAATGACAAAATATCTTCAATTTTCTTACCTTTCCATCCACTGAAAATGATAACGTTGTTCGTGCGTACTTGTGGATTACCACCACCACGAAGCGATGCGATTAATTTTTCATAACCACATCACATGGATGGTATATATAATTATATTTAAAGAGATTATAAGATATTTATGTATAATAATTGTTATATAAATTTAAAACAACACTTAACTTCTTTACATCTATTTCATTTAAAAATGGAAATGTAACTCATGCGTACGTACAACCTACCGTCTCCATGATTATTACTTAGTTATTTTTTCATAACCATATTTCATGGTTTGTTTTAAAAGTATAATTGATATTTTAAAATGATAATTATTTAATTACTAATATTATTTAGATAAATTAATTACAATCACTTTTACCATATTCAACTTATAGAGGTCATTTTGAACATATGTTCCAAATATCATCGAAACAACCAAAGTGAACTTAATAGATTATGTAATTGTATATAAAATGGTAGTAAATAAATTTAAGTAATAATAAACTTGAATTTTTTTATTAATAAATTAAATAATTAACATAATTTTATTATTCATAAAGAATAATAATTCACGTGATGAGTGGGACTCGAGGTAAGGTACCCTTTACTTTAAAACCTCATTTTAAATGTTTTAAAGATATATTTTTATAAATATTTTTCTTCTGTGTACACATTATTAAAATTATTTAATGGATGTGTTTATATAGAAATAAATAAATTATAAAGGTTATTTTTTTTCACTTTTAACTTTTTTTCAAATATTTTCAAAAGGAATCCTTTTACATATTTTATAAAGAGATTTTAGACTTTCTTTACAAAATGAAAAAGAAAAAGTTTTATTTTAATGTATATGAAATCAAGGTATTTTACCACCACCATAAAATTTATTTGATATTTTTATTCCTTTATTATCTTCAATGTTTTTCAAAAGAAAAAAACCTCCATCCCCTTGTTCAAGTTATTTTATTTTGAAAAATGGAATTTTTGAAAAAATGGGTATTTTGACATTCAAAAGTGTTTTATTTATGGGTTTAGAATAGTGTTTCATGAGATTTGTGGGGAAAAGGTGCAAGGTTAATTTTTTTATTCATGATATGGTATTTTAATTTTTTTATGATTGTGTTATCCAGATATATCTTTCCAATCATTGGGTAATGATTATGTTTTCTAAAATATTATATTGGAAGCCAACTTTAATCATTATTATAATTATAAGAATTATTATAAGGGTTGTTTTAAGGGTTCTATCAATATGATGTTCTAAGGAACCTGACTTACTTTTCTATTATTTATAATGAGAATTCATGGAAATCATTTGATTTCAAAAGGTAATCTAATGATCTTTTCTTTTAAAAAAATGATTATTCCCTTTTAGTATAAAAAGGGATGTTATTAGGAAAATGTATTTAATTTATTCTAATGTTTTATAAGAAACCATCATGATTATAATTTTGCCTTTATATTTTATTATAAAGTTTTTTATGAAAAAAGTTTGGTAGTAAAGTTGATTTTATATATATATAAATGATTATTTAAGATCAATGTTTACTATGTTAAAGAAAAACTCTCCTTTAAAATCAAATGGTTTTAAAATGGAATTTTTTTTAAATATCATTTATTAATATTTTTGTTATCAACCCATGTTTTTATATATTTTTCATAGGGTTTAAGGATGAGTATAAACAAAGAATATTTCATGTTGAAATTAATAAGGATATTTCATAAAAACAGTCATGTTTTATTTTGAAAGTTTTGTATTTGTGGAAAAATAGATACTAAGAGGATGTTTCTATATTGGAAGGTATGTGTTTATTATGTAAGAGATATGACATAATTATCTAAAACTATAAAACTAAAAAGATCCATGAATTAGAATAAAGTTAATTATTTTATAAAGATAAAATTTATGGATTGTTTAAGGCCTTGTCCTTATAGTTGGTATCAGTGAAAAGGTTTAGATATATTGATAGGTTATGATATTATTTAAGCATAAGTTAAATTTAATTAATAACTATAATGGTTCAGATGTGAGGGATAATTATTATTATTTTGGATAAATCGAAAATTTGATTAAATGATGACATGGTAAATGATATCTTAGTGTTTATCTACCTCATAAGAGGATTTATAATTATTTAATTGGTATACTCACACTAAACCTTTTTTTAGTAAATGGATGGATCTAGAAAGAACCATATTAACTATTGGTGTTAAGGAAGATACAATGGTTTTCTGAATGAGGAACTGAACAGAATATGAGATGTAGTGGAATATATTATGTTTATTCTTATCCAACTATCACAAGTAATTATTGACAGCCTGAACCTAGGTGAGTTTACAAATGAACCAAAAAAGATAAAAATGGATTTCCATGTATGTTCAGGTGATAAAGATCATAAATGTTAAAAGATTCAATGTCTTATATGTCAATAATGTGGGAAGAAGCATCTAGGAAAATATCTTAAAAGAATGAGAAGATGTTTTATATGTGGTAAAGGAGGGTATAAAACAATAAATTTCCCAGGAAAAAGGAATAATTTTATCAACACCATGAAATGTATTAAATTTATTCCCAATGTTTCAATATAATTTTTTTATATGGAGAGCATGGGAATTATGAAAATTGATATCCTAGGGGGAAGGATCATGAAGGGGATCCAAAAAACCTTATAGATAAGGGTTAAGTAATTCTTAATCTCATTACACTTAAATATGAGGAAACCATGAATGAAATATAAAAGGTATAGATTATATTTTGACTTATGTTTTGATATTTATGGAAACTTAGGATATGATTCATATGGTTGATTATATAAATTATTAAAAAATAATATGGAAAATCATGGTTAATTGATTATGAATAACATTGAATGATTGAGGTGTCTACATATATGGATTAAAGAATTATGATTTAAGGATGATCATATGTTTAAAATAATTATCACACTTTTGAAGTTTTATGTGTTGGAAGTACATTAGATACATTTATTTAGTTTTAATAGGTGTTTGTAGTGTATGTAATTTTTAAAATTAACTTGTATTTTAGTGAAATATTATTTGAGTAAGAATGACTTTATATTTTTATGTACATAAGTTTAAAGGTATTGAAAACATTATAGGTTCATATGATCTTTTCTATTGAGGTAATTAAGAGTTATTACAATTTAGGAACATATGTTTTTTGTATAGATTACCATGGGATTGAAAAGTAATTTGGAGACTAAGTGCTTAATATTATATAGGATAAATATCACTATAATTTTGGAAAAAATTATATTATTAAGGTAAAAATAATATGTTGAGATTTTATTTGAGGATTAAAGGTTGAGTTATATTTTTGAAGAATATATGATTTTAATGTGTATTTATGGTAATTCAGGATATTTATGGAAATGATCATTATATTTTTGGGATTTTATGAATATGGCATATAAAATTTTTGGTATACGAATTTTTGAGTGACTAATTTTAATTGGTGATAAATGTTAAATTAATCTTGGAAGACTATGTAATAAAATCCTTCCGACTTTTGGGTTTAGAACTTGTTCAAGAATATTTTGATGAATTTTAAGTTAATCTATTTATCAAATGATATAATTTGAACTTGGGTTTTTTTAGACTTTGAATATTAGAGTTGTATTTATTTATATTAATTTTTATACATTTTGGATATTATCTTAAATTATTTTAACCATTTCAGTTTTGGTTAATATTTAAATATAGGAGTAATATATTGATATCCTTTTTCAAATTATATAATCCATTATAAGTTTATTATAGTGATTCAATCATGAAAAATTCATCTTTAATACTATTCATTTGAAGAAAAAGATGATATTGTGGTGGATATTTATTAAATGGTAAAATTTTACATTTTAAGTAAGCATATTTATTTATATTTTTAGTATATATGGTAAAAGAATTCATCAACTCTAGGAAAAGGATATTGAAACAAAAATGTTATTCTATTACCTTAATTTATGATGAATTGGTGGTATTTTTTACACCTCTTTAGTTTAATGTTTTGTGGTTATTAACATTCTCTTAATTGTTCAGTTTTTAGAGATCAATGTTATTCAACACTCTTGATCATTATTTGGAAATTATTTTTTACACCATGTAAATATTTTCACATCCCATTAATTTTATTCTATTTCAAAATCTAGTATGTGTTTTTCTAGATAACCTTATTATTTCTTTCTTCTACTTTTCAAGAGAAAATTTTTTCAACCCTTTTTTTTGATGTGGAATTCAAAAAAAGGAATTTACAAATGAAAAACCTTTGATTACTAAGATCAAGTTAGAATTTTTAGGATATAATTTATTAAAGTGGGAATAATGTAATATGCTGATATTTTCACTAGTGCAGAAATAGTTTTTTACGTCACCATTTTTTACGTCGGTTATATATAACCGACGTAAAAATGCGGCGAGTAGATTTTTCACGTCGGTTATTTTAATAACCGACGTTACAAATCGAGCCTGTTGGGTTTTTACGTCGGTTATCTTAAAACGGACGTAAAAAACCAATGCGCGGGGGTTTTTTACGTCGGTTATTTGGTAACCGACGTAAAAAACCCCCGGGGCTTTGGTTTTTTACGTCGGTTATATAATAACCGACGTAAAAAACGCGTCGATATCGGGTTTTTTACATCGGTTACCAAATAAACGACGTAAAAAACGCGTCGATATCGGGTTTTTTACGTCGGCTATAATATAACCGACGTAAAAAACCAAAGCGCGGGGGCTTTTTTACGTCGGTTTTAGGATAACCGACGTAAAAAAGCTCAAAAATAGTTTATAACGTCGGTTATATAATAACCGACGTTAGAAAACATTTAAAAAAATTAAAGCCCGTGTTCTGTCATTTACGATTTTTCGATTGACAGTCGCCGGCTCGTCTCTCTCTCGCGCGGTAAACCCTAATCGGCTCGTCAATCGCCTGCATTAAACTCGTTTTGGCTTCATTGTTTATCTTCTTCACTCCTCTCGGATCTATCATCTCAACTCGCAACATTCAAGTAAGCCTTCCACGAATTTATTTCCTTCGTTTTTGTTTCGATTCTTGATGTGCTTTTCGTTCGTTTTTGAATCTCGTGGAATTTTTTGTCATTGCAAATGGTTATTATGTCCATTCAACTCGCAACATTAAACTCGCAACATTCAACTCGCAATATTATTGTTATTACATATATATAGTTCGACATATACTTTTTTTTACATTACCATGATATTAACATTACTTTTTCTAAATAAATATTAATCCTTAGATTATATATCGGATAAAAAGGATATAGTAATTCTAATATACATATATATAGTTCGACATATACTTTTTTTACATTACCATGATATTAACATTACTTTTTCTAAATAAATATTAATCCTTAGATTATATATCAGATAAAAAGGATATAGTAATTCTAATATATAATCAGAATGATCAGATAATATGACAATATTATTAAACATAAAACATATGGTCTATATTCATATTTCTAACATGACACTTACGATGTATAGCTATTTGGTGTTGGGTACTTATGAAAACTACTACTACTTTCAAAAAGTGTTGAGTACTTTAGATCATAATGATTGAACAACAAGCATGAATAACACATGTTATATGCTCCATTAGGTATTCCTATATTTTAACATGTTTATTAGTATATTGGCATGAGATTATTATAAATGTGTATCATCTGATCATATTCACTTATTCCAGATAAAAATCATTTTGTTTATGTTTTATTGATGTATATTTTATTTGGAGAATCATTAGGCGTCATGGTTTTCTTTGATTCAATGAAATTTTAAACTGTTACATCTAACTATATTTTGTTTTAAAAATAATATTCAAGCATATTTTTTTAAATACCTATAGATTTGTTTTATATTTTAAATTGTTTTACATTCAAATTATGATTTTTTTCATATAAAAATGTATTTGTTTTATCTTAAAAATATATATTTTTTGTTGATATTTGTTATAGGTAATAATGAGTCGAAGTTGGATTACGGCACATCGAATGAGCAATGAATTTGAGGAAGGTGTTGATGCCTTTTTGGAATTTGCAAAACGAAATGTTCCAAGTAGTGACATTTTTTTCTGTCCATGCCTGAAATGTTTGAATATGAAGAAGTTGAAAAGTAGAGAGATAAAAGATCATCTGATATGTCATGGTTTTAATCCGAGTTACAGCCCTTGGATTTGGCATGGTGAAACTGGACGGAATGTCACTGATGATGACGATTCGCAAGATGGTAACTCTGATGGAATTGAAGAAATGATTCACGATATTGTAGCAGAACAAATTGAGATAGAACCGACAGTTGCACATCTATATGGTGATGCTGAAAAACCATTATATCCCGGTTGTACAGATTTTACGGTTCTGTCGGCAGTGTTAAGATTGATTAACCTGAAGGCGAAGCATGGATGGAGTGACAGAAGTTTTACAGAGCTGCTACAATTGATGAAAGACATTCTTCCAAAAGATAACGATCTTCCAGATTCACATTACAAAGCCAAGAAAATATTATGCCCGATGGGATTGGGATACAAGAAAATACATGCCTGTCAGAATGACTGCATTATATATAGGAAGGAATATGAATTTCTGTCAGAGTGTCCAAAATGTGGGACATCACGGTATAAGGTGAAAGAAAAATCACTGGGTGATGTAGAGATTACAAAGCTCCCTTCAAAGGTATTTTGGTATCTTCTTATAATTAATCGTTTCAAACGTTTATTTGCTAATCACATGATGAAAAAAGGTTAAGATGGCATGCTGAAGAGAGGGTATGTGATGGAAAAATACATCATCCAGCTGATTGTCCACAATGGAAGAAAATTAATGCACAATATTCTACATTTGGAAATGAAATAAGAAATCTCAGACTAGGGTTGTGCACAGATGGAATGAATCCATACCGAACACTCAGTAGCACACATAGTTCATGGCCTGTTTTATTGGTAATTTACAACCTCTCTCCTGAAGTTTGTATGAAGCGCAAATATGTCATGTTGAGTACAATGATCTCTGGTCCAAAGCAACCCGGTAATGATATTGATGTTTACTTGTCACCGTTGATTGATGATTTGAAACTGTTATGGGCTGATGGTATTAGGGTGTATGATTCTTATAAAATGGAATATTTTCAACTGCATGCAGTGCTTCTGTTCACTATAAATGACTTCCCAGCATATGGAAATTTGTCTGGATACAGTGTTAAAGGGCATAAAGCATGTCCAATTTGTGAACAACAGACGTCCTATTGTCAATTGCATCATGGGAGGAAAACAGTGTACATGGGTCATCGAAAGTTTTTGCCTATGGAACACCCTTATAGAAGACTAAAAAAGGCATTTAATGGCTCACAAGAATTTGATACTGCTCCAAAACCTTTATCCCCTGATCTGTATTTTGAGAGGGTGAAAAACCTTGACGTGACATTGGGAAAGACACAGAAATCTGGTAATGATAGACATATTTGGAAGAAAAGATCAATTTTTTTTGAGCTACCATATTGGAGGTATCATGAAGTTAAACATAATATTGATGTCATGCACGTGGAGAAGAATATCTGTGATTCTTTGATTGGAACATTGTTAGATATTATAGGAAAGACTAAAGATGGGTTGAATGCAAGATTAGACTTACTATCAATGGGAATACGTTTGGAGTTAGCTCCCACTCCTAAAGGAAGACGAACATTTCTTCCCCGGCTTGTCATACATTATCGAAGAGGGAGAAAATTAGCTTCTGTCAGTGTCTTCATGATACCAAAGTGCCTAAAGGTTATTCTTCTAATGTAAAAATTTTTGTCTCATTGAAGGACTTGATGTTGTTAGGTATGAAATCACATGATTGTCATGTCATGATGCAACAAATTCTACTAGTTGCATTGCGTGGAATATTGCCCATTCGTCTCAGAAAGACTGTAATGAACTTGTGTTATTTTTTCAATTCAATTTGTAACAAGGCGATTGATGTGAATGCTTTGAAAATTTTGGAAAAGGATGAAATTTTTATACTTTGTCAATTGGAAATGTATTTTCCTCCAAATTTTTTTGATATAATGGTGCATTTAATGATTCATCTGGTTCGAGAAATAAAGCTTTGTGGACCTGTATATCTTCGTTGGATGTATCCTTTTGAAAGGTATATGAAAATATTAAAGGGGCATGTTAAAAATCTATATCGACCTGAAGCCTCCATTGTTGAAAAGTATATTTCTGAGGAGGTAGTAGAGTTTTTTACGAGCTACTTGGCTCCGGCGCAACACATAGGTTTGCCTCCATCTCGCCATGAACGAGTTAATAATGAGGGAAAGGGGATTCGCGGCTTGAAAGTCAAATCATTGTCAGCTAAACAGATGAAGAAGTTAGAATCATACATCTTGAATAACATAGCTGATGCTCAACCATATATCACATTGCATATTAATGAGTTGAAACAATTTCATCCAAAGAAGAATAAAATGTGGATTTTGAATGAGCACAACAAAACTTTTTTGTCATGGATTAAAAAGACTTTGCTTGGTAGATCAGATGTATCAGAGACATTAAAATGGATAGTGGGTGGTCCATGTTTAAATGTGATAACATGGTCTGGTTATGACATTAATGGTTATACATTTCATACAAAAGCTCAGGACAACAGAAGTGCAGTTCAGAATAGTGGTGTATTGGTGTTTGCAGAAGCAATGCATTTTTCGAGTGCTAAGGACAAAAACCCAATTTCTGAATCAAATGCATATTATGGAGTGATTGAAGACATATGGGAGGTTGATTACTTTAAAATTAAAGTTCCCGTTTTTAACTGGAAATGGTTTAACGGTAACAACAGTGTCAGACACGATGAATTTGGAATGAAACTTGTTAATCTGGATAGATTGGAAGATACAGCTGATTCTTTTATAATGACAACACATGAAAAACAAATTTTTTATGTAGTAGATCAATAAGATATGCAGTGGGCTGTTGTTTTACAAGGGAAAAAACAATATGTTGGTGAGGATGAACTTGATGAATATGCTGATTTATGTGAGATCCCTACTTCAATGGAAATATTAACAGAACATAATGACGATCATGTTGAAGACATAGTTTGTGCCATAAGGAACGATCACGACGAAGGAATTTGGGAAAAAAATCCATATGTACATTCCTAAAATTACAGGTAACATATGTTTATTTCTTGTATACATTTATTTTTTCCATAAATGTTAGATATTGTAAGTTTTTTTATTTATTAAAACATGTTTTAAAATAAAATAAGTATATGTTTTTGTTTGTTTTAAGTTTGTTTAGTTTATTTTATCATGTTTATAACCATTACATGAATTTTAAAATGCTTATTTTTGTTCACTGACAATTACTTTACCATGTTTACAATGTTTAACAGGTTTACCATTTTTACCATTTTTACCATCTTGACCATCTTGACCATCTTTTCCATCTTTACCACTGTTTAACATGCTTACCATATTACCAATGTTTACTATTATGTAACTTATTACTCTTTTCTATTTTCTGATTACAGTAGTATTAAAATATTTGAATTTGTATATTTGTTCACTGATAATTACTTTACCATGTTTACAATGTTCACCAGGTTTACCATTTTTTCCATTTTTTACCATGTTGACCATCTTGACCATCTTGAACATCTTTGACATCTTTACCATTGTTTAACATGTTTACCATATTACCAATGTTTACTATTATGTAACCTAGTATAGTTTTCTATTTTCTGATTTCAGTAGTATTAAAATATTTGCATTTGTATATTTGTGAACTGACGTTTGTTTTTTTGATTTGAAGGATAATGACAGATCATTCAGATGATCAACCACATGATTCTGGAGAGGAGCATATTGCTGGTCATACCTCTGGGGATGAACATTCACATGCTTCTATTACGACAAAGAGTTCAAAGGTTGGTAAACGTGGGTGCACACGTTTACCAAAATTATCACTTGCCCGTACGCAGGATCAGAGGATAGTTGTTGAGTTTGATGATGATGATATTCCTAGAGGTCCGAATGCCAAAGATTTTAAGAGTTTTGTTGCAACTCAGTCTAAGACCAAAGTAAGCATTCTGTATGATGATTGGAGAGGTGTGGATAAAGAGATTATCTCTCAGTTGTGGGAGATGATTTTGGTAAGATCTTTTGTCATTGTTTGACCATTATTTTAATGTTTCTAGTATATATAATATGTTTAACCTCTTCTTTATCAGATGACATTTGATATTCCTGACACTGGAGGAGTCATGAAGAAATGTTTATCATTAGCTGCCAGGAGATGGAGGGATTTTAAATCAACCCTCTCATCTGATTTCATTTATGGTCATAGGAGTCATGACAATCCATGTCGTATATATCCTTTTATAGATGAAGACACATGGAGACAGTTTTTTGAAAGTAGAAAAAAAGAGTCATTTCTGGTAAGGGAAATGTAAACTTTTATAAAATTTCTTATATAAATGATTTTATTAATGTTTTGTTAATGATTTCTTATTCTTAAATTACAGCAAACAAGGAAATCTCATCAGGAGATCCAATCTAAAAATGTATACCCTCATAGTTTATCTCGGGGAGGGTATACATTATTGGAAGAAAAAATGATAGCGGAAAAATTTCAACAACTAAGAGCTGAGTCTTCAAGCTCTGGAGAGGTGGCCCCTCCATCCCCTCCATCTAGACATGAAAAATGGAAGAGAGCTCGGAAGGGAAAAAAAGGGAAATATCTTTTGGAAGAATCGAGAATCGTAGCTGAGAAGATTGTAAGATATCTATTTAATTTATTTAAGTTAACTTTTTTCTTCATATAAGTTTCAATCATTACAGAAATGTTCAATTAATTAATACAGGACTCTCTTGAGGAGCAGAGTTCAGAGGGGACTTTTACAGCTACTGGGAGGGAAGATATTTTATTTGCAGCATTGGGAAAGCCCGAACATCCTGGTCGTGTAAGAGGATATCCGATAGGTGTATCAGTAAGAAAAGTATTTCCACGTTCTTCAACTTCTAACATTGAGGCGGTTTATAAAAAAAAATAGAATCCTTGGAGGCTGAAGTTCAAAATATTAATGCGACGATGGAAGACAAGATTAGAGATTCGGTGCAGTCTATGTTTGCAGAAATGCAAAGACAATTTCAGACTGCAGCTCCCACTCCTCTACCTCCCCTTGCAGACCCCATTATTTATCCTCCACCTCCGCCAGTAGCTCCCACTCCCCCACCTCAGCCTGCGGACCCCATTTTTTATCCTACGCCTCCGCTGCAGCTTCCTACATATTGCGAGTTGTATGTTGATGATTCTAAACATCAAATAGTAGCATACGGGTTGGTATATTGTATAGGAGATACAGTTCATCATAAACAATTGGAGGTAGAGAATCAGAGGGTCACTGTACAGGATATTATAAATAGATCAACTAGGGTACCGATACCTACAGATGAGGTGGCGACAGTTGGACAGAGTATCAGCCATTTTTTAGTTTGGCCATCCAGACTTCTTCGACTCATTACCATAGAGGTATGAATGTTATATCTTTTATTTTATTATTTTATTAAAGTTGTTTTATCATTTGAAAACTACTATAATTCTCAATTTTTTTTCACAAGAATACTTCAAAGGTAAAGGAATACTGTATAGACAACAACAAAGACACCATGCTATGACATCAGATACAGATTCCAGTGGTCTTGACAGATTGTCAAGATATTCACATTTGTTGTTGGGTTTTTACGAGTTTTCAATGGAATCTCATGTTTGTGGATGTGAAATAAGTGTGGGGATTACAAAATCTGATATCATGGAGCTTGTTACTGGAGATAAGTTGGGCATCAACGTGGTGAAATTTTTTTCCATGTAAGTATTAACACCTTTTCCCTGCGTTATATTTATTAAAAATGTATACTTATATATGTTTTGTATTAGGTATCTTTATAAAATTTGTGAGAGGAATGAACTGACAGAAGTATATGGATTCATGGACCCGCAATTGATTTCCCCTGAAGCATGTGCATTGACTGAGGAACAAAGAATGGTTTATATTGATGAAAGATTTGAAAAGAATATAATCCAACAATGTTGGATGATGCCTTTTTGTGAGAGGTATGAAACACATTTCTCTCAAAGAGTTAATTATCTTTTAACATAAAAAACCACTAACATTAAATTTCCTTTTATCAGTGATCATTGGATGTTAGGGATTTTTTGCCCAAGGGAGAAAGCTCTTTATTGGATATGCTCTGTTCATGGTGATGTGCGGGCAAGTTTTAAGAATATATTGGAAAAGTAAGTTTCAATTTCTCAATAGTTTTATATATTATAATGAATTTTAAATTTACCCCATTCGTATTATTTTCTAACAGTGCATGGGTCTAATTTCGAAAAAACACAAAGAAAAGAAATGCAAAGATCAAATATGTAAATGCAAAGGTAAATTTCCATTTATAATTTGTACTTTTTGATTTATTACATAAAAATAATATATTGAATTTACACTCATTCAAAACAGAAATGTCATGAATAACAAGGCCTCATCGAATGCGGATATTATATGTTAAGATTTATGTATGAAATAATAACAACTGGGACAGTTGTGAATTTTGACCTGGTACGATTTCCTCTTAAACTTTGCCATCATATTTCAATTTGATTTATTCATTATACACGTTAACTATCTTCTTTTTCATTTGTAGCTTTTTGATGACCCACAACCCTATACTGCTGAAGACATCAAACACGTACAAGTGGAGTGGTCAAATTATTTTACAGGTTTGATTGAATTTTAGTTGTTTGTAATGTAAAATGTAATTTTGAATATTGTCGTTTTAATTGTGTATTTGGTAGTTGTTTAGGTTTGATTTAGTTTTTTTTTGAAGTTGACAGTGTAAGTATTGAATGTTATATAAGTGAATGTTTAATTTTGCTATACTTCTTGTTTTGGTCTACTTTTGATGGTTCTTATGGTATGGATTTGGGTCTGTGGGGGAGGGGTTCCAAGGGTGTGGGGGTGTGTTCAGTGGGGTTGGGGGTGTCCAGCGGTCTGGGAGGGCTATCCGGTGGGGTGGGGGCAGTCCTGGGGGGTGGCAGGGATGTTCAGGGGTGTGAGAAGCCGGTCCAGGGGTGTGGGAGTGCTTTCCAGGGGTGGGGGGGTTGTCCAGGGGTGTGGTGGGGGATGTCAAGTGGGGTGAGGGGGTGAGGAGGTGCTGTTCAGACGAGTGGGGGGTTGTCGAGGGGTGTTTGGGTGTGTCCGGGGGTCGGGGGGCAGTCCAGGAATGTGGTGGGGGCTCCAATGGGGTTGGGGAGGGTTGTCCAAGGGGTATTCATGAGGGTGGGAGCTCCAAAGGGGTGGGGGAGTGCTGTCCAGGGGGTATACATGAGGGTGAGGGCTCCAACGGGGTGGGGGAGGGCTGTCCATGGGGTATAAATGAGGGTGGATGCTGTTTAGTGGGTAAGTTTTATATGTTATCTATGTACATGCTTAATTTTGATGTACTTCTATTTTTGTGGTACGATTTCTTGATTTTTTTTCTGGTTGATTTTGGTGGAGAGAAGATCACTGCATTCTGCTTAAAAAAATTGGGTTTATCACGTCGGTTATTTAATAACCGACGTGATAAAAGGCCTGGAGAATTGTTTATCACGTCGGTTATTTCATAACCGACGTGATAAAAGGCCTGGAGTATGGTTTATCACGTCGGTTATTTCATAACCGACGTGATAAAAGGCCTGGAGAATTGTTTATCACGTCGGTTATTTAATAACCGACGTGATAAAAGGCATGGAGTATGGTTTATCACGTCAGTTATTTCATAACCGACGTGATAAAGCGCCTGGAGAATGGTTTATCACGTCGGTTATTAAATAACCGACGTGATAAATGGCCTGGAGAATGGTTTATCACGTCGGTTATTTAATAACCGACGTGATAAAAGGCCTGGAGAATTGTTTATCACGCCGGTTATTGAATAACTGACGTGATAAACCCCCCCCTCCGGTTTATCACGGCGGTTATACAATAACCGACGTGATAAACCCCCCTCCCCCGGTTTTTCTCGTCGGTTATTTATGAACCGACGTGATAAACCACGCTCAGCCCGGTTTATCACGTCGATTCTTCGATAACCGACGTGATAAACCATTCTCCAGGCCCTTTATCACGTCGGTTCTAAAATAACCGACGTGATAAACCATTCTCCAGTCCCCTTTATCACGTCGGTTCTAAAATAACCGACGTGATAAACATCGCAATTTTATGTTTTTGACGTTGGTTTTTAAATAACCGACGTGAAAAACCTTATTTATAATGTTGCACGTATTAACGTCGGCTAGAAACCGAAGTAAAAAATTAAAAATAACCGACGTAAAAAACGTTTTCTGCACTAGTGTTTAAAGGAAGATTGTGTTTGATACTGTACACAACATGCAACACCTAGCTTAAACGAACCACAAAATAATATAATTTTAAATGTGAATGTTATAATCTAGATATTAAATGGGTGGGTATGAATAAAAGTAAACATATTATGAAATAAATATATATAAAGTTACTACTCTATAAAAAATTATTAACAAATTCTTAGTATATAATCAATAAATTTTTAGTAAATTCGTTTTATTCTTCAAAAAAATGTTTTCTTTTAAAAACTGAGTTTTATTTACTTTTGGTAAAGCATATTATAATTAAATTGTAGAAATTTTTTAAGTTTTATTTTATAAAAATGATATAATTTTTTAAATAATCATATAAAAATTATCTTAGTGTAATAATTTGGGATTTTTTTGAAAAGATCGATTTTTCAGGTAATATTGAAAAATACTGTTTTTTTTATAAAAGTGTCCTTTATTTTCATTAAATAAATTCATTTAATAGTAAAATTTTATCTTAAAGTAAGAAAATATTTTTTTAATTATAAATATTATAATTAATTATGCAGGAATCATTTTTATGCTTTATTTTGGTATAAGTTCATTTTTGGGAATAAAAACACATTTTTCTAAAATTGTTTTTTAATTGTATTCTGCATTTTTATCATAAATTAATTTATCCCGCTTCAAGAAATTGAATCTAAAAAATTATTATTTTTTATTTCAAATCATGTGTTCTAATTTTTTTAAATAAGTCCCTTTTATTTTTATGTGTTATGAATACTAATCATGGTAAGAAATCTCACATCAGTAAAGGGTAAAATGGGGAAAACAAGGTTAATAATGTAGGGTAAAACATGAAAATAACCATAAAACCTACCTTTATCATATTTTATTATGGATTTCAAAAAAAATATTATTAAAAATTTATATAATTTATTTAAAAACATTATTTTGAAATTGGGTACCCATGCTTGACTTTTACAAAGATTAGTTATATTTTATTCAAATTTAAAACTATTTTTGAGTCTTCATTTAATAGATTGGTTGGAAGATGAAATTAAATTTTTTCTTAGTAAAAAATTCTATAAAACTTTATTTTTTTATTATTTAACTTAAAAAATAATTTAAACAAGTTTGTTACTTAATTTCATGGTGACATGATTTTTACTCTAAAATAGGGTATTTTCCTAAAAATCGATTTTAATGAGTTTTTTATTCTTATATTATATATAATTTCTTCCACATATAGAAATTAAATCTAATAAAATGGGTTAAAAATTTGGAATCATCATGTACATATTTTTTAGAATATATATTTTATTCGGGTCATATAATTAAGATATTTAGATAAAACGTTACATTATCATAGTTAAGGTTAAAATGGGTTTAATGTGATTTAACTATAAAATAAGGCTTAAATTGTATAGAAAACTTGAACAAATTTGATTATTTGAGTTTATTTCGACATTATAACATTTTATATTTGAATTTAGCATCCCTTGGTGCCATTTTGTATTTATTATGACCATTATATTATTTAAATAAAAGAATAAATACAAAATGTCACCCATTAGAATTTAATATCTTTAATTTTTTTACACAAAGAAAAAAGAGAATAAGTTTGGTTAAAATTTATTATTTTAAATTTAAATTAATTATTTTTATCATGGTATTTTTTATTAATTTAATAATTACTTTAAATTGTTATGCAATGATGAAAAATTATTTATTCTATTAATAGAAAAATAACATAAATGATTTTAAAAATATTAATAGTAGTAAAATCCGAGTAAATTATAGTGTCCCATGACTTTACTAGATAATTATAACATATTTTGGGTGTTTTAAGAGATTATATCCATATTATATTTTTTTCTTGATAACTTTAAAATAAAATTAAAATAATAGATTAAAAAACGACAATAATGATATTTTAGGAAAATAATATTTCATTATTTTTTTTAAATTTATAAAAATAGTATTTTCATAAAATTTAAATGGATATGGTTTAAAAATTATTCCAGGGTCCATTTATGGATCATTTTTTCTTTTATGGTGACATTTTTGGCCCTAGAATAACGAAAAACTTTGATAATGTGGTAATTGGAAAATGAGTTAATGGTGTGTTAAAACTAGGTGGTAAAGGTTAAAAAATAACCTAAACTTATCCAAATGTTATTTTATGGGGGGATGTAGAGTTATAATCATAATATTTTATAAATATATCATTTTGGAGACATTTTAAATGAAAATTAATTTAGATTAATTAAATACTTTAAGAAATTTCAAGACTGCATGTCTCCTCAATTATAAAAGGAAACCTCCTATCCTATTTTCTTCACACTTAAAGAACCATTTGAGTTATAAAATAATTTTAAAAATCCATTACAAAAATTCCTTTACACATTATAGAAGTCTTATTTTATATATAACACCAACCTTAGAGAGATTATGATGTAAATTAGAGGATGTTGTCCGAAGAAGAGTTATAACTTTTAACTTGATGTTTTAGTTTTATTTCTTCTTCCACCCCCTTATAATCATCTTAAAATATGATTAAATTATAAAAAAATAATATTATATATAATTATATGTTTTCATATTAATTAATTAACCTATATACATCTCCCCTACCATCAAATGGGAAATGAAACCATCGTTCACATGTACATCACATTACTACCTCGCGAACCGATGTAACTCATTTTCTATCGCCACCCCTCATGGATGGTAAAAATGATAGATTTATTGTATATATAAAATATTCATGAAATAATTATTTTTATATTAAGATAATATATCATCTATTTACTTACCTTTCCATCCATTTTTAATGATAACATCATTAATACATATGTGTGGTTTACCACCTCTATAAAGTGATGTGATTTGTTTTTAATAATCACATCAAATGGATGATGTATATAAGTGTATTTAAATTAATTAAATGATATTTATGATATAATTATAATTATATAAAGATAAAATAACTTCTAAATGTTCTAAATCATGTTCACTGAATAATGGAAATGTTACTCAATCATACGTATGACCCACCGTCTCCTTTATTGTAATATAGTTCATTTTTCATATCCATATTTCATGGTTAGTATTAATAGTAAAATTTATATATAAAAATGATAATTATTTCATTATTATTATTTTATATATGATGTAATAATGACCTCTTGGACAAAATTCAACATATGGAATTCATTTTGAGCATATGAGTAGAATATCATTAAAAAATATAATGTTAACTAAATTGATTATGTAATTGTATATAAAATCATAATCAATAAAATAAATGGAATAATAAAATTAAAAAATGTTCTTAATAGAATAAAAATTAAAATTATATTAGTATTCAAAATAATAAACAACATACATGACATCTCATACTCGAGGTAAGGGACACTTAAAAAACCTCGCTTTAAGTGTTTTAAAGATCTATTTTCTAAATAATTTTCTTCCATGTATATATTCTTAAAATTATATGATGTTTGTATTTATGTGGATATAAATAATTTAAAAAACATATTTAATGTAAACTTTTAATTTCTTTTAATGGGTTTCAAAATGAATATTTTTACATATTTTACACGAAATATTTTGACTTTCTTTACAAAAAGAAATAATAAATATTATATTTTAACATATATAGAATTCAACATCCTGTTACCTTTAATGGGTAAGTTTCTACCTTTTTTAAATCCCCTTTTTGTTAAAGATTCTTTTATTTGATTTTTCTAGGTTTACTGTAGACTGTAGAAAAGGTACACGACGTGTATCTGAAGTATACACCATGTATTTGGTGATGGTTTCAGGTCGTGAATGGGGAGGTCATTCCATGAGATGGCACACACTATGTTATAGAGGCATATGTCATGTAGGGTTTAAATGATAGTTTTTCACCCCAATGTTATAGGTTTTTAGGCATTCTTATCCAGTGTGACCTTCACGTTATGACCAGGGGGTAGACGTCGTGACCCGGACCGTGCCCAAGTTAAAACCACACATTTGGAAGTACTACTTGATGTTTCATTACTATAATTATTTTAAATTGACCCTAAACTCTCCCTAGGTTAATTTCAAAGGACCCCCACCTTCCGGTTCAATCCGATTGGCTTTTGATCTTCATTGTATCTATGGTGTGATTCCCATGTAAGGGTTCTCCCTCGTTATTCGAGTTTTTCTCCTTCTCTCCTCTTGGGATTTCAATGGATCACCTTGGGATTGATGGATCCATATCTTGTGGTGTTGGATCTTGATACTAGGTAGAGTTTCATGAAATTCTTCACCTTTGTTTTTATTGATGGGTACTGTTGCGAGTGTCATTCTTTGGAAAAGTGGTAGGTGGTTCCATCCTGACTTACTAAATTGATTACCATCGTATTTCTTGATTTATTTCAATTTATGATTTAAGTTCAATTACTTAATATTTCTTTCAATTTATTTGATAAAAATATGATTCCAATGAATTAGAGGATTTGAAATGGTATTGGCAGAAAAATTTGGAAAACCCCCAATTTCATTGAATTAGGGTGGTTTTATGAAAATTTTCTGATTTAAATTGTTGAATTTAAATTGTGGATTTTATGGAAATGTTTTCAATTGAATGATTGATTTTAACTATGAAAAATAATGTTGAAAAGGATGGGATTAGTTTTGAAAGAATTTAAAACTTACGAATGGATTAAAATGATTTTATAGAAACTCAATGGATTTATCTTAAGAAGAAGGCATGTTTTTAAATAAAACCTATTTTGGTTTTAAATGGAAATAAATCAGCATTTTTGAAATAGAAGAATGAGATTGATCATATTTTAAGAATTCTTAAAATAGTCTTCTATCATGTAAGAGCACATGCAAGGCATATGTAGTTAGTGATTTATTTGGATACACTCCATGCTACAACAACGTTCTAAAACATACATGGAGCAGGTCACATCTTTAATATGTTGGTGAAAAGTCTTATTTTTCCATTGTCATAGTGAAATGTGTATACACATTTTTTTGAGTTCACATAGAGAGTCTGGAATCCTATAGCTGGTTAATACTATCTTATCTTTGGCCGATGACCATGTTGCTCACTTGTTTATTTATATTTGATATATAAATGTATTCTAATGTTTATTTGAACTAATTTATATGACCAATGAATTTATATAACTATTTTATATAAATTTTTTACTTAATCCATTATTTTAGAAATATTTCATCTCTTTTAAAGTAAATCCTATGCTTTGAATGTAATTTCCATCATTTTGAAAATGTATAACATGTTTTTTTAAATATGGTTTTAAATTTCCAAACCTGTTTGTTCTTAAAAATTGAAAGGTTTTCTTTGGATAATATATATTTGGAATATGTTATGGATTCTTTTAGTGGTATCATACTAAGATTAAGATCACACCCTACTTTTACCTTCGGGTGTTTGTAGACTTTCTTCTTCCATGATCAAGCAATGGGAATTGATATCTTGGAGGTGGATCAAACTGTTGAGATTTGGACTTAGTGAGTTGTGTCCTTAGGGACTTTGGGGATGTTTTTCTATTTTAGGACTTAGGTTTCAATAATTTTTCATTATACCTTTTTTTATTCTGGTACCTTACTCCCATTGTGGTTTTTCTATTGATATGAATACTGTATTTTATCTTTTGCTTCCACATTCCTGTGGAAAAATCATTCACACTTTTATATTGTATGATGCCAGGTTCTAGTCACCAACCCATGGGGACCGGGAACACCCTTCAGGTCATGTTCGGGCTGGCTCAGTTATCAGGTTACCAGGGTACCTGGGATGGTTTGTGATAAATTGGTATTAGAGGGAGGATGTTGATATTTTCTTTAAAGTTAGTATGCATTTTTGAAATCTTATTGGGACTTTGGAGGTATTTATGATTTAGTTCCTAACTAGCTCTCACCGCAATGAACCTTAAGTCACTAGAAGTGGTTAGGAAAAGGCATCTTGTGTATTATTTCTAGTATTTTCTCTATTAATATTTTGATATATATAAATCCAAATATTGTTTGTCCCTTATGTTGAGAATATTTTATCTCTCTACCTAGTGTAGTTTTTAATATAATGTCTTATTTTATCTACTGTTGTTGTGTAGCAACATTCCTACGAGAATATGTGAGATTCAAATAAAGGAAAAGGCTGATACTGAACCTCAAAAAGAAAATCCCGTTGTTGATCTGAATCTTGTTGAGGTGATTGTGCGCACTCTCCATGCTCTAGGACATGCACCACCACCAGTTCCCGCTCATGATCCAGCTGTGGATCCTCAAGTGGATGTTATTCAGAATCATTCTCAATATTTTCTTCTTTAGAATCCACCAGTCTTAAAAAGATCCACTGATCCTCAATATGATGAGGAATGGTTGGGAAAGATAGAACATTTGTTTGAGTTCTCAGAGACACCAGAAGTTATCAGGGTCAAGTGTGAAACCTTCATGCTGCAGGGACTGAGTAGAAGATGGTGGTACATGATGGTGATGGCATGGAAACATGAGGTATTATAGTGGAAATATTTTAATATTATTTTCACCAATCAATTATATCTAGAGTTTATGGTGTTGGATAAGTTTGTGGAGTTTTTAAAGCTTGAGTAGGATGACAAAACCGTGACTGAGTATTCAAATCGCTTTTCTAAGTTGATGTAGTTTTCTACTGAGATAATATATAATGAGAGGATTAGGGCTCGATAGTTTGAGTTGGGACTTTGATTATATATCCGTTATAAAGTTTTCTCACTAAAAAATTACACTTATGATAATGTTTTGGATATGGAAATGATGGTTGAGATGGAATTGGTTGGAAATTCATGGTTGATGGGAGTTCCTTTTTCTCCAAGTGACAGCTTTGGTTACTTTAAGGAAAAATAGAATTGTGATGATCCTCATGGAATTTCTTGACATTAGAGTCATTCCATACCTCCTATAGCTCCAAGAGGAAGTTCGTTGACATTCTACCAGTGTGGAAAGCTAGGAAATTCTAGGAGGGTTTACACTGAGGCACCCAAGAACTGTAGCTTCTACAGACGTTCAAGGAACTTATAGAGGTTCTACCATCACTTATCTACTCCACATAGTGGTGTAGGAACATCATATCCTTTTAGCACTGTGGGGAAATAAAATTCTTCAATGATAAAAGGGTTCCATCCATAGGCATCTAGCATGAAGCTTCTTCACGAAGTGAAAGAGTCTTCGGAGGAAGCAGACACGAGTCCAACAACTCTGAGAGGTACCATTACCATTACTTCATCATTAATGACATCTATTTTTGGTATTGATGCATCTCACTCTTTTATTTTAACCCATATCATTAATCTTCTAAATATTACCACATAGAAACTATCTTGTGCAATGGATATTACTACACCCCTTGGTACGAAGAGAGATCAAGGTCTCCATAGTCCTGTATGTGTCTTCTCTCTACCAGATATTTAGCTAGCTTGGAGCATTATAGTTCTTGATATAGAATCTATTGACGTCATATTCGGGATGTATTGGCTCATTTCCAATGAATCCCAAATCTGTTATTATCTTTGACAGGTCTACTTTACTACACCTAGTGGTATGCCTCTTGTTTTTGAAGTAGAATGGGACCCATGGTCAAGCAGAGTCGAACCTTCTTATCCAAAGTTGAGGAAATTGATATTAGTGTTTTATTTTGACTTGGAGAAATATTAAAAAGGTGGTGATATTCCTCAAATTGTCTCCATGTTTTGTGACATTTCCCTTAAAATTTCTCTAGTATTGCACCAATGAAAGTGCTTTGAGTTTTCTATTGACTTAATGTCTGGTACTCAAATGGTCTTTATCCCCTCTTAACGCATGGCACCAGTTGAGCTTAAAGAGATGAAGTATCAGTTGGATGATCTTCTTAATAAAGTATTTTTTTCCATGCTTTTCACCTTGGGTAGTGCCGATTCTATTTTCCCAGAAGTCTGATGGTTCTCTTCGCTTAAGTGTTGATTATCGAAAGCTCAGTTGAGTTACGATAAAGAACAAATATCTTTTCCATGGATTGATGATTTGTTTGATTAGCTGAAAGGGGAGAATTCGATTTCAAAGATCAAACTTCGATTTGGTTACCATCAGTTGGGGATAAAAGAATCTGATATTTAGAAGACCACCTTTTAGAGCAGGAACAAGCACTATGAGTACCTTATTATGCACTTTGTTTTGACAAATGCTCCTGTAGTTTTCATGTCTTTAATGAACAATATTTTCCATGAGTATATAGATATATTTTTGGTATTATTTTTAGATGAATTTATTGTTTACTCTAATTCTGAGGTGGATCATGTGTAACATCTAATAATAGGATTGAATCTTCTATGAAATCATCGCCTTTATTCCAAAATTTCAAAGTGTGATTTCTGGATTCAAGAAGTGAAATACATGGAGAAAGTGGTGTCTGAACAGGGTGCATCAGCTGATATTGAGATGGTGAAGTCTGTTATGATGTGGGAGAAACCATGAAATGTATTTGAGATTTAGATCTTCTTGGGATTAGCTAGATATTATCGCAGGTTCGTGAAGGACTTATCTAAGTTGGATTCTCAAGTGACTGCTCTAACTCAGAAGGGGGTGAAGTTTGTGTGGAATGATAAATTTCAAAGATAATTTTCTGATCTAAAGCTTCTATTAACTACTATGCTGGTATTGACTCTTCTAGAAGGTGAGCGGGGCTATGTGGTCTTTTTTGTGATACATCAGGTTTAGGCTTGGGATGCGTTATTATGCCAGGTGGTCATGTAGAGGAAGATAGATCTTGTCATCTTAGGCCATATGAGAAGAATTATCCTACCCATGACCTGGAACATGTATCTGTGATGAATGATCTTAAGAGTTTAAAGCACTACCTTTTTTGATAAAGGTTTATGGTTTATTCATACCATAAAAGCCTAAGTTATATCTTCTATAAAAAATATTTGAATCTTTAGCAGAGGCCTTGGGTGGAGTACCTATAGTCTTTCAAATTTGACATCACCTATACCCCGGGGAAAGGTAATGTCATTGTAGACACTTTGATCAAGAAAATTCGAACCCATACAGTGAAGGAATATTTAAAAGAGTGGAAGTTGATGGATCTTTTTTCACAGTTGCATATTGGAGTTCAGGAAAAAGGGTCTAATGTTTCTTTAGCCATTATTCACTTAACGTCTACCCTTATTGAGATGATTCTTGAAGATCAAGGGCTTGATGTCGAGTTCTATAGCATTATATAATCCCTTGATGGTGGGGAGAGAGTTTCCCTTTGGGTTTTCTCTAAAGAAGATATTCTATTTTATCAGAACTGCTTCACTATGCCATTATCTTCAAGGATGGATGTGATGTGAGATTTCCATAACTCTTAGTGGGATACTCACTTGGGAACCAAAAAAATGTTCAATGATGTGAGGTGGAAGTTCTGGTGGTCATGAATGACACGAGACACTGTTGGGTTTGAATCTCATTGCTATACGTGCGAACAGGTGAAATCCGAGCACCAGAATCCTTCAGGTTTCCTTCAACCACTTCCAGTCCCTACTTGGAAGTGGGATGAGATATCTATGGACTTTGTGGTTGGGTTTCCTTATACCCAAATAAATAATAATTTAATATGGGTTTTGATCGATATGCTGACAAATTTGGCTCACTTTATACCCATTTATGATATGACTGAATTTGAGGAGTTGGAAAATCATTACATGAAATAGATTGTTCACTTTCACGAAGTTCCATCTACTATAGTATATGATAGGGATCCATGGTTCACTTATTGATTTTGGAGAGTCCTCTAGGAGGCACTGGTATCTCTAGTTCGTTTGATCATGGCCTACCATCCACATTCAGATGTCCAGACAGAAATAGATATACATATTCTTGAGGATATGCTTTGTTCCTATGTTCTCCACTTTGGTGGGGCTTGAAATGATCACTTGGGGTTGGTTTAGTTCTTTTATAACGATAATTACTAGTTTTCTATCAAAATGGAACCTTTAGATGACTTGGATGATTAACCATGGAAATCTATGTTGTGTTGGTCGGAGGTCAGTGAAAGTTCTTTAGTTAGACCAATCTTGGTGCAAGAGACGACATTAAGGATTCAACTAATTAATATGAGGATATTGACAACCCAAATATGATATAAGTCTTATGCTGATCGATGTCGTAGAACTTTGAAGTTTTTAGTTGGTGACCAGGTGTTCTTGAAAGTTTCACTCCAGTCGGGTCGTCAACAGCTTGGGAAGAAAGGAAGCTTTCCTTTCGGTTTGTGGGACCTTTTTAGGGTATTGAGTAGGTGGGGATGGTTGCGTACCACTTGGAACTTCCACCACAACTGACTTTGATATATAACTCGTTCCATGTGTCACTGTTGAGAAAGTATCTATCTAATCTATCTCATGTTTTTAGTTAGAGTGATCTTAATATTGAGTGTGATCTATCTTTGACTGAGCGACCTCTCAGGAGAGTTGATTTTGAGACCAAGGTGCATCATGGGAAGACAATACCTTTGGTTCATGTACTATAGAAAATGGATCTGATAGTCACAAGGTGTGGAAACGTGAGACACTGATGAGAAAGCAGTGACCTCATCCGTTTGGCATGAAATATTATTCATAGGATTTATAGGGAAATAAAGTTTTTATGGTGGGGAGTTTATAAATACCGTTACCCTGATTGGGTAAGTTTTCAACCTTTTTAAGTCCCCTTTTTTTTAAAATCGTTTTATGTGATTTTTTTGGGTTTACTACAGACTGCAGAATAGGTACATGCTGTGTACCTAAAGTACGCACTATGTACTTGGTGCTGGTTTTAGGTTGTGAATGGGGAGGTCATGCCGTGATCTGGTATATGCCGTATACCTGAGGTACAGGTTGTGTGGTGATTAAATGATGGATTTTCAACCCGAGGCGATGGGTTTTCTACGTACTTATCCAGCACGACCTTTACGTCATGACATGGGGGTACACATTGTGACCCAGCCTGCGCCCAAGTTAAAACCACACGTTTGGCAGTATCACTCGGTCTTTCATTCCTAAACTTCTTGGATCTCAAACCTAGACTCTCCCTAGGATATTTTTAGAGGTTTCCCACCTTACGATATGATCCGATCAACTTTGGATCTTTATTGCATCTGTAGTTTGATTCCCAAGTAAGGGTTCTCCCTCATTTTTTGA
Organism: Viscum album; assembly: GCA_963277665.1. Lineage (NCBI taxonomy): Eukaryota > Viridiplantae > Streptophyta > Magnoliopsida > Santalales > Viscaceae > Viscum > Viscum album. The sequence goes on along the minus strand of OY728126.1, from coordinate 1,308,838,584 downwards.
GTTTCTCTCCATATCTCCTCTTGGTATTTCAATGGATCACCTTAGGATTGATGGATCCATGTATTGTGGTGTTGGATATTTCTACTAGGTAGAGTTTCAAGGACTAATTCACCTTAATTCTTGTTGATGGGTACTATTGTGAGTGTCATTCTTCAGGAAAGAGGTAGGTGGTTCCGTCCCGACTTTCCAAATTGATTACCATTGTATTTCTTGATTTATTTCAATTAATTATTTAAATTCAATTGCTTAATATTTCCCTTAATTTATTTGATAAAAACCCAATTCCAATTAATTGGAGGATTTGAAATGGTTTTGGCTTAGAAAATTGGAAAACCCCAAATTACATTGAATTGTTGTGGGTTTATGGAAATTTTAAGATTTAAATTATTGAATTTAAATTGTGGATATAATGGATTTTTTTTCCAATTGAATGGTTGAATTTAATTGTAAAAAATAATGGTTAAAAGGATGGAATCAGTTTTGGAAGAATTTAAAACTGTAAATGGCTTAAAATTATTTGATAGACACCCTGTGGTTTTATCTTGTGAAAAATGCATGTTTTTGAATAAAATATATTTTGGTTTTAAATGTAAAGAAATTGGCATTTTTGAAATGGAAGAATGGGATTGGTCATATTTTAAGTAGTCTTAAAATAGTTCTCATGTCATGCAAGAGTGTATGAAATCCTTAGGTTGTTAGTGAGTTATTTGGATACACTTTATCCTATAAAAATGTTCTAAAACATACTTGTAGTGGGTCACATCCCTGATGGGTTGGCAGAGAGTCTCCTTTGTCCAACATCCTAGGGACATGTGTATACACATTTTTTTGAGCTCACATAGAGAGTGTGGAATCCTATAATTGTTTAATACTATCATATCTTTTGGAAGATGACCATGTTGCTCGCTTGTTTATTTATATTTGAGATATAAATGTATGCCAATGTTTGTTTGAACAACTCTATATGCCTACTGAATTTTTATAAACTATTTTATATAAATGTTTTACTTAAGCAATTGTTTTAGAAATATTCCATCTCTTGTAAAGTAAAACCTGTTCGTTGAATGTAATTTCTATAATTTTGAAAATGTATAGCTTGTTTTGTTTAAATATGCTTTTAAATTTCCAAACCTGTTTGTTATGAAAAATTGATAGGTTTTCTTTTAATAATATATATTTAGAATCTGTTATGGAATATTTTGGTGGTATCCTTCTTGGATTAGGACCATACCCTACTTTTTTCCTTCAGGTGTTTGTAAAATTTCTTCTTACATGATTCATAGAATAGAAGGGATCTCTTGGAGGTGGATCCAGCTCTGGAGCTTTGGGTTTGGTGAGTTGTGTCCTTAGGGACTTTGGGGTTGTTTTACTATTTTAGTACTTGGGATTCAATACTTTGTCCTTATGTCTTTTTGTATTTTAGAACCTTACTCCCATTGGTGTTTTTATATTCATATGCACAAAATATTTTATCTTTCTCTTCCACATTCTTGTGTAAATATCATTCCCACTTGTATATTGTACGATGCCAGGTGCTAGTCGCCAGCCCGTGGGCATCAGGAACACCCTTCGGGTCATATCTTAGCTAGCTTGGTTATCGGGTTATCAGGGTACCCAAGCTAGTTCGTGACACAACATAAATAGATTTTCAAAATTCCACAACCATTATTTTATATTTTTAATTAATTTACAACCTTCCATGTTTTTTGAAATAAAAACACTCATTCACTTTTTTATGGGTATTTTGGTTTTGAAAATGGGTAAAAAAGGGTATTTTGATATCTGAAAGTGTTTTATATATCGGTTTTAAAGATTTTTTCAAGGTTTTTATGATGAAAAAGCATAAGAATAAATTTTTTTATTCATTATATGGTCGTTGAATATTGTTTATGATTAGGAGAGCCCGATATACCTCTCCAATGAATAGAGTCATGAATGTTTTTTCAGAGAATTATATTGGAAGTTGAAAATAATGGTTATTCAAATTGTAAGGTTCTTTCTAAGGGTTTTATATATATGATACCCCAAGGAAACTACATAAATTTTATGTGTTATAATGAGTTTCATGGAAATTATTTGATTCAAAAATGTAAGCTAATGAAGTTTTTAAATGAAATTATTATACACTTTAAGGGTGAAAATGTATGTTTTTAAGAAAATGTTTTTCCAATGATTCTCTTATTTTATAAAAAACCATCTTGATTATTATTTTTCCTTTATGTTTTCTTAAAAAGTTTTTTTGAAAAATATTTGTTAGTAAATATAATTTCTCATGCAAGTGAATTATAATTTTAACTCAACGTTTATTTTGTTAAATGAAAACTCTCTTTTATGATATCAATGTTTAAAAATAGAATAAGGGTTTTATTTCTTTTATTTATGTCTCTAACTGAGATTATTTTATCATCCCATTTATTTTAATGTTTTTCATAGGGTTTAAGGATGAGTAGTAACAAATAAGATTTCAATTTTAAAATCCTAAAGTTTCTTTCAATAAAGAAAACGTGTTTTATTTTAAAGGGTTTTTTTTATAGAAAAAATGGATATAAGGAGGAAGTTTTTAGCTTTTAAGTTATGGGTTTATTATATAAGAGTTATGAAATAAATTTCTAAAACAATAAATTTGAAAAGATCTTTGAATTGGAAGAAATTGAATTCTTTTCTAAAGACTCAATTGACAGATTGTTTAAGGTGAGGTCTTTACACTATAAGTTCATGTTTAAGTTATTAAAAATATCCTTATTGTGGAATCCTTCTATATGGCCACCAATGAAGTGGGTTTAGTGACTATGTTATATACTGACCCATGGTTATGAGGAGATATTTGGTTTTTTATTTATATATATATATTTTTAATTCTTTTCTAGGTATGTTCTAGAAATTTTTACCTTCTTGTATTTTGGGATCTTTATTTATTTATATTATTTATATTATATATATATTTTTACGATTGAGTTGGAGTTAATGTATTATTATTGCATGTACACTAAATTTTAAACACATAAGATGCATGTACACATGCATATGATTCATGAAGTATATATATAATATATGATATTATACATATAGTGTATATTTGATACATGCATATGATTCATATATAATGATTGATATATTTAATATACTTATATGATATATATATATATATTATATTAAATATTCATGATATGTATATTTAACAGTTTCATATGATGTAATGGATGGAAACACTCTCTTGAACAGTTTTATTAATTTAAGATCCAAAGGTTAGTTTATGTTTGTTTTTCAATTATTTATTTAAACAATTTTAATGAATGGAACCCAAAAATAAGTAACACATGGGTTATTTTATGAAGCAGAAGTAATTTTAATATCCCAAGTTTATAAAAATAAATACTATGTTCAATAGAATACATGATACTCCACATCGAGTTTAAGCGAACCACTGAATATTACTATTTAAATGTTACCATTATAACCTAGCTGTTAGAATGGTAGGAATGAATAGTATTTAATGAATTATAAAAATATTTTTTACACATGTATATATAATTAATTATTTGATGACCAATTAATTATAAATGAAAAAAAACTCTTTTTAAAATAAAATATAACGTTTTATAAAAAACTATGTAAATCTACACAACTATGTTTTATACCATTAAATAAAAAAAATCTCACTTTATGGATTATATTAATGAAATTCATATATAATGTATCAATATAATTTTTAAAATTTATTCTATTTTTTCTCTAAACATGGTATAAGAATAAATACAATTTTACGCATAAAAGAATTATTTTTCTAAAAAATTAGTTTCACCACCTTTTGAAGGAACAATTTTTTCAAATATAGTTTTGAAACTTTTATAAATTATATTTTAAAAAATAAAATTCTTACTTTAAATAATAATATCAAAACTTAAATTGGATTATTTTTTTTATTTTTTTGATAAGTTTTATGTTTTGATGGATAGTGAAAAAATAATGCATTTCAGTTGAAAACAACTTTTTCATTAAATTTATCTATAGTGTTAAATTATATTTTTAATGGTTTTGAAGTATAATTTGATAATTTTTTTTATAATTTAATCCAATTTAGGCCATTTTAATAAAGTTTAAATTGAATTTGGATATAAAAATATTTCAATCCTTTGAAGTCTTTTACTTTAAAACCCATTTTATCATTATGTCAATGAGATTAATTTTAAATTATTTCATTCAATTTAAGTGTGTTTAATTTTGAAAAATAGATTCCATATTTCTAATCATTATGTAAAAATTTATAAAATAGGTCATTTTTATTTTTAAAATTATGAATAGTATCTTTAGTAATTTTTATTAACATGGTTAAAGGTAAATTGGGTAATTAAGGGTAATAATAATATTATAAATATTATAAAATTACCCTAACACTTGTACTAATTTCATTTGAAGAGTGATTTTAGACCAAAATTTTCCTTGGTATGAAGTTATAACCTTTAGAATCCTCCTCGATAAGAGTATAACATTTATAATATTTTATTTAAAGAAACTTCAAAGATGTCATACTCATATTTTTTTATAACTATAACATTTTAAATATGGGGTTATATAAGGGATATTATCAACCATAAATTTTAATTTGAAATGTAAATATTTTATATTAATTAGGGTAATTTATTTTTAATTTTTAAAAAATAAATAATTACCTTAAAGGCTTACACAATGATGATGTTGTAATTGTTTAATTAAATGAAATATCAAATAAAAGATATTAAAAAAATTAAAATAAATATAATTTGATATAATTAATTCCATAAATTAATTTCATAGATTACATTTTTGTGTTATTGATGATTTAAATAAGGTTTTTTAGAAAACATCATGATGTTGGGATATTTAAAAAAAAATCAAGTCATGAAGAGTTTCACGATTGACATTAAGGAAATTTTAAAATAAACAATATTTTATTAATTGATATAAAATTCATAGAAGTATAAAATTCAGCCATATTATAGGAATAAGTCTCAAAATTCAATAAATTACTAATTATTTGTATCTTTCATTTTATAGTCATTATATTAACCCTCAAAGTGTAAGTTACATGATACAACGTTAAGAATTAAAAAGGTTAAATAAGTGTTAAAACAAAATGATAAGGATTAAAAAATAGTAAAAAATTGTCTAATTTTCATTGTATGAATTTATTTCGACCCATAATAATCCTATATTCTAAATTTATAAGTTTTAAGCCATTTTTATTATAAAATTAATTTATATTAATTTTAATACTTTGAAGAATTTAAAAGTGCCCCTCCCCACTCTTATAAAAGAGCACCCATTTTTCTCTTTTATTCATAACTAAAAACCCATTTAGATTGGAGAATATCTACCCAAATACCTTCCAATAATCCCCACCCAAATTCTTGAGGCTTTAGTTTAGGCAGAACACCCTCCTTATAGGTGTTAATGTGTTAATCAAAGGAGTTCGTCTGAAGAATAGTTATCATTTCTAATTAAGTGTTTCAATTTTATTTTTTATTTTACTTAACATAAATCTTATTAAATCTTGATGAAATTATAAATCTATGATACTAAATATATTTAGATTTTATTGTTTTAATATCATCACCAAAATTCATCTTCACTTCCATCAAATGGGAAAATAATTAATCGTTCGTGTGTACGACAAACTACCACCTTGTGAACTGATATAATTCATTTTTCATCACCATATCTAAATAATATTTATAATATTATAATTTAAATTTATATATAATATTCATGAAATATTTTTTTTATTAAAATATAATATATTATTTACATTCTTACCTTTCTATACACAGAAAAATGATAACATCATTCGTGTGTACATGTGAACTATCACCTCCACAAATCGATGTTATTCATTTTTCATCACCACATAACATGGATAATATATATAAGTATATTTTAATGATTAATATGATATTAATGATATTATTATCATTATGGAAATATAAAATGGTACTTACCTTCTTTTTTTAATGGTCCTTGAAAAATAAAAACATTACTCATGCGTACGTACGACCTACTGTCTCCATGATTATAACATAGTTCATTTTTCATAACTGTATATAATGGTTTAATTTAAAAGTATAATTTATGATAAAAGTGATTGTTATTTCATGAATATTATTATTTAGTTGATATAATAATTCTACTTTCACTATTACCATCATACCAAGTTCATCTTGGACTCAAGTACTGAATATCATCAAAATGTATGACATGAACTTAAATAATTAAGTAATTTTTATAACATGATAATAAGTGATATAAAAGTAAAAATAATCTTTAAAAAGGTTATCAAGAAATTAAATAATTAACCTAACTTCATTATTCAGGAAGATAAATATTGTACGTGATGAGTCTAACTAAATTTAAGGGACATTCTTTTAAAAATCCTCTTTTAAAGTTACCCTTTCAACTATTTTTTAGAAAATCCAAATGGAATGTTTTTAACATATATGGAATAAATAGAATTTCTCAATTTTATGATGCTTTAATTTTTTAAGTTTCTTTTAAAATTTTACAATTTTATTTTCAAATAAAATGTTTTCATTTATGAGTGTGACTTTTTAAAAATGGAAAGTGATTTCAAAATGGAAAAGTTATTTTACTTGAGAATGTTTCTTTTATAAAAGCTTTATGTGCTATGATTATTTTATGGTTCTTGCACATTGTTTATGAGTATGAGTGGTTTTGTGATGAAATGAGGGTGGTTCATCCCGTTATTTCTCTCCAATGCATTATGTAATAAGACAAAGTTAACTAGTAGGGTTTCTCCTAAGAGACTAAGGGAATATATTGTCATGGGTATTCCAAATTTAACTATAAAGGTAACTCCATTTGTAGTCGTGAGATATACAATAAATAAAAGAGTGATATCATAATGATTCAACAATTTTCCATTATAATTTATGTTTTTGTGGTGTTTTACAGGAAAATAATGATTTTACATGGTAATAAAAAAAGAGTATGTTTTGTGGTTGAAAAGTATAACTTTTTGAAAATGTCTTTATGGGTTTATAAATATTCATAGATTGGCATTTTTTTGTATTTCATTTTTATGTCCCTTACTAAGCTTTTTGTGATCATACCGTGTTTTAAAATGTTTTTAAAAGGGTATAAGGAAGAGTTGAGACAAATATGGTGTCAAGGGGAAACTTGTGAAGATTTTTAATAAATAGAAGCCATGCTTTATTTTAAAGACCTTTGTTTAGTGAAAAAATGGATATTGAGTTTACATGCACACTTTTATTGTATGAGTTTAATTTGAATGATCTTTCCCTAATTCTCTAAAACTCTAAACTAAAAATATCCTTATAATTTTAAGAATATGAATTCAAGTTCAAAAACACTAAAATATGTAATATTTATGGTAGAGTCATTGTAGTTGGTATCAGTGGATGGTTTAGGAAACTTTGGATATTAGGATTTTTTCATAAGAATTATGGAAACCCTCAGGGATTTATAATTTTTAGTTTGATTATATTTTCAGTATCTTAAAAACCCTTTTGTGGATTTAAGTTATGAAATTTTATGTTGACTAATTATATTTTTGGATATATTTATTTTTGGGGTAATTGTAGGTTATTAGATTTTGAGATGAAAAATGAAAGGTATGAGATAACATTTGAGGTTAAAAATTTCTCAATAACGATTATTATTTTTATAATAATTATATAAGAATTATATAGTTTTAGAAAAAAGGATTACCTACAGGATGGGTGAAAACCTGTCGCATCCAGTAAGGCCATGAGAATCAGACCCACAACCGAAGGTCAACAGCGATGCATGACCTACCACTAGCCTATGCAATGTCTTGGTTAGTATAAAATTATATTTCTTTATTTCAACCATCAAATAGATAAAGGTTCATTTCATTTTGGAAAAATTTGTTTTATATATAACAGTGAGATTGTAAATGATTTAGTGATTAAGTGATTAATGTTATTTTAAAATACATTCACTATTTGTATGAATCCTATAAGATTAAGGTTGACAGAATATTATGATATTTTTGATTAATTTTCAGGATAGTTGTTTTTTGAATGGTCTAGGTTGAACTTTGGGTATTACTATTGAATTTTGGAGATTAATATAGTTTTTCAACATATAAAGTTTTTTTTTATTTTTGTAGAATTATCCTATTTTTATCCTAACAATTTTGGTTTTGGATAATAATTCAGGACATGATCAATATATAGTAAATATTTTGAGGACAATATAATTCTCTAGAAGTCTATTATAGTGCTTCATTCGTGAAAAATTCATCTTGAATACTCATCGTTTAAAGAAAAAGATAAATTTTTGGCGGAAATTGATTAAAGGAAGGAACAATACTTGTACAATAAGTATATTTCCTTACATTCTTAGTCCAGGTAGTAAAATAATTCCTCAAGTCTAAGAAAATAATCTTGAAACAAAAATATTATTCATTTACTTTTCTTATTGATAAATCAATGGCCTTTTCACTATAGAAAAAATTGATTTTTATGACGGGTTATTTGCGACCGGAGAATCAACCTGTCATAAATAATTAGTTATTTGCGATGGGACTTGAGGTCCTGTCGCAAAAAGATACGTGCGGTTTGCACGCCAAACTGCACAGAAGGGTATTTGCGATGGGGAGACACCTCCTGTCACAAATACCAGGAGGCAGTAAATACTATTTGCGATGGGGGAATTCCCCGTCCCAAACAGTGCGTCCGCAGGAGGGTATTTGCGACGGGTCTCGTCGCAAATACCCAGCGGCGGTAAATACTAGTTGTGATGGGATATTTTCCCATTGCAAATAGTGTGTCGGCAGGTCACTATTTGCAATGAGACCCATCGCAAATACCCTTTGAACCGCCGACAAAAATTAATGCGGCTGAAGGTATTTGCGACATGTCCCGTCACAAATAGTACTTTTTGCGACGGGTATCCCGTTGCAAATATTCATATCGCAACTAATCTATCCTGTTTATATCCTCCATTCGTTTTTTCCTTCCTTCCCCTCAATTCTTACTTTCTTTGTCTCTCTAAACTATAATTTTAGAGTGAGTTTTGTTTTCAGAGTTAGTTTTTTTTACGAAGAAGTTGTGAAGTTGTCTACAATTATAAGAGATCAAGTTTAAAGGTGTTTATGTTTTATTTAATTTAGTATTTATTTCATTTTCTAAATTAATTTTAACTATTATTGATTAATTGTAATTAAATTAGATTTAAATTGTTTTGTCATCAGTATTTATTTGCAAGAATAAATTGAATTTATTAGTATTAATTCTTAGTAATTAGTAATAATTATTAATTATTAATGATAATTAGTAATGTATATAAATAATTAGCACTAATTAATAATTAGTAGCTGTAATTTGCAGTAATTAATAGTAATTAACGCAAATTAGTAATAATTAGGAAAATAGTAATAATTAGGAAAAAATAGTAATAATTAGGAAAAAATAGTAATAAATATTTACAATTAGAAATAAATACCAATAATTAGTAATAAATACTGAATATTAGTAATAAATACTAATAATTAGTAATAAATACTAATAATTAGTAAAAAATGGTAATAATTAGTAATAAATACTAATAATTAGAAATGAATAATATTAATTAGTAATAAATGGTAACAATTTATAATAAATAGTAATAAATAGTAATAAATAGTAATAAATAGTAATAAATAGTAATAAATAGTAATAAATAGTAATAAATAGTAATAAATAGTAATAATTTGTAATAAATAGTAATAAATAATAATAAATAGTAACAAATAGTAATAAATAGTAATAAATAATAAGAATTAGTAATAAATAGTAACAATTAATAATAAATAGTAATAAATAGTAATAAATAGTAATAATTAGTAATAATTAGTACTAATTAGGAATAATTAGGAATAATTAGGAATAATTAGGAATAATTAGGAATAATTAGTAATAATTAGTAATAATTAGTAATAATTAGTATAAAATAGTAATAAATAGATATAAATAGTAATAAATAGTAATAAATAGTAATAAGTAGTAATAAATAGTAATAAATAATAATAAATAATAATAATTTGTAATAATAAGTAATAATTAGTAATTATTAGTAATAAATAGTAATAAATAATAATAAATAGTAATAAATAGTAATAAATAGTAATAAATACTAATAAATAGTAATAAATAGTAATAAATAGGAATAAATAGGAATAAATAGCAATAAATAATAATAAATAGCTATAAATAACAATAAATAGCAATAAATACAATAAATAGAAATAAATAGAAATAAATAGAAATAAATAGAAATAAATAGAAATAAATAGCAATAAATAGCACTAATTATGAATAATTAGGAATAATTAAAAATACTTAGGAATAATTAGGAATGATTAGGAATAATTAGGAATACTTAGGAATAATTAGGAATCATTAGGAATAATTAGAAATAATTAGAAACAATTAGCAATAATTAGCAATAATTAGGAATAATTAGGAATAATTAGGAATAATTCAGAATAGTTCCAAATAATTAGGAATAATTAGGAATAATCAGAAATAATTAGTAATAATTAGTAATAATTAGTAATAAATAGTAATAAATAGTAATAAATAGTAATAAATAGTAATAAATAGTAATAAATAGTAATAAATATGAATAAATATGAATAAATAGGGATAAATAGGAATAATTAGCAATAATTAGCAATAATTAGCAATAATTAGCAATAAATAACAATAAATAGAAATAAATAGCAATAAATAGCAATAAATAACAATAAATAGTAATAAATAGAAATAAATAGCAATAAATAGCAACAAATAACAACAAATAGCAATAAATAGGAATGAATAGTAATAAATAGCAATAAATAGGAACAAATATGAATAAATAAAAATAATTAAGAATAAATAAGAACAAATAGGAATAATTAGGAATAAATAGGAATAATTAGGAATAAATAGGAATAATTAGGAATAAATAGGAATAATTAGGAATAATTTGGAATAATTATGAATAATTATGAATAATTATGAATAATTAGGAATAATTAGGAATAATTTAGAATAAATAGGAATAATTATGAATAAATAGGAATAAATTGGAATAATTTTGAATAATTAGGAATAATTAGGAATAATTAGGAATAAGTAGGAATGAGTAGGAATAAGTAGGAATAAGTAGAATAAGTAGGAATAAGTAGGAATAAGTAAGAATAAGTAGTAATAAGTAAGAATAATTAAGAATTAGTAAGAATAATTAGGAATGACTAGAAATAGTTAGGAATAATTAAGAATAAGTTAGAATAATTAGGAATAATTAGGACTAATTAGGAAAAATTAGGAAAAATTAGAAATAATTAGGAATAATAAAGAATAATTAGGAATAATTTAGAATAATTAGGAATAATTAGGACTAACTAAAAATAATTAACAATAATGAGGAATAATTAGGAATAATTAAGAATAATTAAGAATAATTAGAAATAATTAGGAATAATTAGAAATAAATAGGAATAATTAGAAATAATTAGAAATAATTAGGAGTAAAATCAATTGTAATAAATTGTAATAAATTGGCACAATTTCCATTGGATTGGTGGAACTCCTTTTTCTTGATGTCTCTTCTCCTTTCAAATCTCACCGACTCAAAACATTTTGAAAAATATTATTCTACGTATGCATATCAAATCTCGTATGCATGAGTTTGGATATGCATTTGTAGGACCACATTTTTCGTAATGTTTTCAGGTTGTGGCTGTTGCAAGGAGAAGAGTCATTGACAAAAGGGGGATCTTTTGTTTGACGCCTCATTTACTTCCATCTTTCTCACAGTAAAATCACAATAAATATTCTGCTCAGAGGAATGCTTATACATTCTCGTATGCACGAGAATGGATATGCCTACCTCTGAGCAGATTCTTCATTGTGATTTCAGTGTCAGAAAGTTGAAAGTAAATGAGCCGTCAGACAAAAGAGTAGTCATCAATCCACTGAAAATTGTGTCGCCCATAATTAATAGTAATTATTAAGAAGTTGTTGTAATTATTTATCTTCTTTTTTTGGATAGTGTTTTTTTAATTTCAAATTATTAAAAAATAGTAATGATTTTTTATTTTATAGAAAAATATGGAACAAGGAAGTCGACAATAATCATTATTAGATAATAACATTTGGATAAATCAATGTAGAAATCCAAACAGTTCTGGTTTAAATCCTATATATGTTGAGAGTGTTGAAGCTTTCTTATCATTTGCATCACCCAAACCAGAATTCGTTTCAGAAGGAAAAATTAAGCGTCCTTGTAAAAAATGTAATCTAAGAACATTTAACACATTTGACAAGGTTGAGGGATATCTCTTGCATTTTCATTTTCAACCAAATTATATTTTTTGGTATCAACACAGTGAATGTAGTTCTAGAGAAGATACTAATAACTTGATTACAGATCCATCACAGTTTCAAAATTTAGTACATGATGTTGCAGGTCCATCTATTCGAAAAACTAAAAATAAGGATGATATTGATTTAACTCCTGATTTGGAACCATCTTAATTTTATTATTTTTTGAGGTCTGATAAGGATGAATTATATCCTGGTTGCAAGATAAGAAAATTATCAGTGGTTTTAGGGTTTATAGATATTAAATCAGATAATGAAATGTCAAACAACTATTTTGATCAGATATTTTTTTTTTGGATAAAACACTGTTACCTGAAGGAAATGTTTTGCCTATAAATTACTATGAGATAAATATGCTAATTTGTAATCTGGGACTTAGTTATCAGAAGATTAATGAGCGTGAAAATTATTTCATCTTATATTCTGGAGAAAATGAGTCATTGGATAGTTTTTCCACAGGTGGAAAATTGAGGTATAATGAAACTCAACCAGGAATGTTTGGATTGATTCCTATAAAACATTTGAGATATTTCTCACTTACACCCAGGTTACAACATTTATTTACGTATCAAAAAACATAGTCAATTATGTCATGGCACAAAACAAAGATTTCAATCGGTAAAAGCTTGAATCATCCATCTGATGGTAATTCATGGAAACATTTTGACCGACTGCATCCTTATTTTGCAATAGAATCATGGAACACATGATTGGGCCTTTCTACTGATGGTTTCTGTCCATTTGGTTCTTATAGTAGTTAGTATTCATGTTGTCCTGTCTTTATAAATCCATACAATTTACCTCCATGGATGTTGATGAAGGAGCCCTATATATTTTCAACCTTATTAATCTCAGGGAATTTGAAAAAGATTTATGTTTATTTGAAACCATTGATTGATGAGTTAAATTCATTGTGGAGTAATGGTGTTAGTACATATAATGTTACTACGAAAAAAAATTTCATATTAAAAGTTGTATTGATGTGGATAATTAGTGACTTCCTAGCATATGGAATGTTATCTGGATAGAGTACACTTGGTCCAAAATCATATCCTTACTATATGTAAGACAAAAAAGAATTTATGCTCATCAATGGAATTTTTTTTCTTCTATTTTGACTATCATCATAGATTTCATTCAACCCATCATTCTTTTTGGAGGAAAAAAAATCACATTTTAAAAAAGGATCAATTGAAATGGATGAACCTTCAAAAATGATCTCAGGTACAGAGTTAAAATTAGTTGTCTTTTCATTACCTCTTATCAAATTTGGGCCAATAATAAACTAATAAAAAATTCATGGCTTTGGGAAATAACACAATTAGATAAAATGGATCATTTTTTGGGATCTGCCATATTGGTCTGTTTTGTTGGTCTACAACATGTTAAATGTCATGCATATTGAGAAGAACTTGTTTGATAATTTATTTCATATAGTTTTGGATACACCAGGTAAGACCAAACATAATGTAAAGGAACGATTAGATCTTGCCCAAATTTGCAGGTGACTAGAACTTGAATTATATCAAAATGTTAGATCATAGAGGTTAATGAATCCAAACACTACTGGAAATCAGATCTTTCCCAACACTTCTATACCAACGGTTTGTAAAAACCGTTGTTATAGGCACCCTTTCCCAACGGTTCTCCCAAACCGTTGGGAAAGGGAGCTCAAAACACCCCTTTCCCAACGGTTTGGGAGAACAGTTGGGAAAGGGGTGGGTCTTTCCCAACGGTTCTCCCAAACCATTGGGAAAGGGAGATCAAAACACCCCTTTCCCAACGGTTTTGGAGAACCGTTGGGAAAGGGGTGGGTCTTTCCCAACGGTTCCCCCAAACCGTTGGGAAAGGGAGCTCAAAACACCCCTTTCCCAACGGTTTTGGAGAACCATTGGGAAAGACCCAACCCTTTCCCAACGGTTCTCCCAAACCGTTGGGAAAGGGTGCCCCAAAATCCAGCATACCCCCCGAAAAAAATATGCACCTATCCCAACGGTTTTGCGAACCGTTGGGATAGGTTCTTCGATTTTTTTCCAGGTCTACTGCCCGAGAACATTATATAAATCTAAATTTTAAATAATTTTTATAATATATATATATATTTATGAAATTATGTTTAAAAAAGTCATATTAGGATAGTGGTTAAGTTGTTCTATTATAAACGAGGGGTTCAGGGATCAAATCACACCAAATGTATTTTTTTTGAAATACATATACCAACGGTTTTATAACCGTTGGAATAGATTTTCATATTACCTATGCCAACGGTTTTCAAAACTGTTGGGATAGGTCTATACCAACGGTTTTCCCAAAACCGTTGGTATAGACCTATCCAACGGCTTACTTCGCCACGGTTCTCCAAACCGTTGGTATAGGTTAGTTTTCCAGTAGTGAAAAGTAGCTTATACACTGTCCAAAGAAATTATCTTATTATTTTGTCAGTGGATTGAAGATTTGAGACTTCCAGATGGCTATGATTCCAATTTTGGCAGATGTGTTAAGAATGGTCATATTACTGGATTAAAAAGTCATGATTGTCATGTTATAATGGAAGGAATTATGCCGATTGGATTCCAAGGTTTGTTGAATTATATGATTTGGGATTCGATAAAAGACATATAATATATTTTTGAGACATTTGTGCAGTGACAACAGACTATGATGCACTAAGAGAACGGGAAGAAGATATTGATATAATTATATGTAAAATGGAAAAAAATCTTCCCTCTGGATTTATTTGATTCAATGGAACATCTGATATTACATTTTCCCCATGAATATAAATGTGAAGGTCCAATATAGTTTTAATGGATGTACCCATTCAAGATATGCATATAGAAATTGAAGAAAAAAGTACGTAACAAAGAATTTGTTGAAGGCTCAATTGCTGAAGCTTATTTTCAAGAGGAAATTTCTTTTTTCTGCTCTCATTATTTTGAATATGAATATCCCTCAAAACACAATGGCATGGGACAGAATGAGGGGAATGTTGATGATAAAATTTATAATCAATTATCATTTTTAATCAGTTATAGATTAGATTTGGTGGAATTAAAGAACAATGACTTTTAGATGATGAACATCACAGAGCTCATATATATGTTTTAGTCAATTATAAGGAAATGAAATCATTTGTACTGTGAGTGATTCTATTACTTATTATATAATTTAAGTTAGAGTAAGTAAACTTATTTTATTTTTAGGTTGGATGATAATAATATTAAGAAACAACTTCCACAAATTACAGCAGCGACTCTTGAAGAGCGTCAATTTTTTTTCCTCAATGGTTTCAAAAACTGATAACATAAATTATTAATGGTTTAAAATATCAATTTAGTTTATTATTTATTATATTGATAACTATTTTAAAAAATTTTAGGTGTCTCAACATACAACTAAAATTGATAAGCGACTATGTATATTGAGTAACCCACCATCCTAAATGGTTAAATCTTATAATCCATATGTGGTGAATGGTTTTCAATTTCATACATGTGCATATGAAGAATAAAAAATGAACAATGGAGTTTTCTTGATAAGATCAAATCATATAGAAACTGAAGTTGGATTTTACGGCATGCAGGATGAAATTATTAAACTATGTTATCTAGGGAAAAATTACATAACAATGTTTAGGTGTCTGTGGTTGGATAATGAGAAAGGATTTCATGATTATCTGATTCATGGAATCATCGATATTAAGTATAAAAGTCTTCTTACAGTAAATGAACTATTTTTAGTAGCTCAACAGGCGCATAAAATATATTATGCAAAGTACTATGCTACTTTAAGAGACCTGAGTGATTGATAGACTATAATAAAAATGAAATCCTGGGAAAATCAGTTTACTAAAACTGAATGTGGTTCCATTAAAGTACAAGGAATTTAATTTTTTCATGAGACTACTCAAAATCCCTCTTTTCCACAAAGAGACATAAATATCGATGATGAATCCCCACAATTAAGGGTTGATGGTGATGATGATGTTAATAATGTTACAAATGAATTTGAAATGGAAAGAGATGATAAAAATAAAACTCATATAAATATTGATGATGCTGAGGATGAATATGAAGACATTGACATCATCAGATATTAAGATGATGATGAAGGTGAACACAGACACAATTAAATGCTGGTTATAATCATAACTTATATATATCTATATGTAATAGTTATTTTCAACTATTTTCTAACAATAATAATTTTGTATTTTAGATGGACCCTGATCTACTTCATGAGTTGCAGGAGGCTGATCTACCTTTAGATGAGGAGAATTTAGGATCACCTGACCCTCAAACTGTTGGCAGTTCAGGGGGTATGAGGAGGGGGCGTGGTCATGCGTGACTGATGATTCCTGTCCATTTCACCGAGTAACGTCCATGTCTTGGCTTTTATCCATGCACACAGAGGTATTATAACCTGTGTATTTTAGTTAGCTTTCATTAATTTATTTATTTACTAATTTTTTGATTATTTATTCTTTTTTATGAGTTTTGCGCATGTAGCTGTTGGACAGGGGATACCTATCTTGTGCAATTATTTTTCTTAGCCATAGATCACATGGGAATAGATTCCTATTGATGTGCAGCTCAACATGTTCAATCATTTGCTGGTACGCAAATAAATAATACTTATTTTGAAATTTATTTCATTTATAACTTGATATTATAAATTATTTTTTGGGTTTATGGTATCTCATTGATGATAGCTTGCATGACGCTATCCTTGCGGCATAGGAGGTGTCTATGCGTGAGCGTTTCCATCAGTTTTTTCACAATTTGAGAAGGAAAACCATTAAGAAAGAAGGAGTGGTAGTATTTGATGAGTTGTGTAGAGCCCACCGACTAGAGTACATTTCCTCTCACATTTGGGATGGATTATGTTTTCACTAGTTGACTGGTGGATTTCAGAGGATATCTTTATTGCGCTGACAGAACTGGGGGAGATAAGAGGTGACACATAGAGCTGGTAATCATATATTCAGTATGCATAGAGAGCATCTTGTAAGTATATTTTTTAAATATTTTATATAAAATTAAAAATAAACAGTTTATTTTATATTCATATAGGTAGTCGAGCATCCTGATATTACAAATTACAATGTTTATCAGAGGATGTACAGTGATCCAGCCACTAGAGAGATTAGAGGTGATCTCCAACATCATATTGTGATCAATATTATTTATTTTTTAGTTTGAAAATTAACTGAAAATAATATTTTTATTATTTTAATTTAAAATTGGAACTGAAGGAGTCGTATGAAGCCGTAACCTCTCAGAAACAGCCTGAGAGTCAGGCCGAGAAAGCTGATCAGACTAATAGACACCATTTCAATGAGGAGGTATGGATGCATGAGACCTAGTATGCCTTTGAGAAGGGATGAGTAGTTGGTATCAAATATCGTTTGACTCCTGGGACTTATTATGGTACTATTGTAGTGTCTGTGTCTAGCTCGAGAGGAGCTCATGTAGAGACATCATCTTCTGGATCACAGTATCAGGAGCAGTTGCGAGCTCATACTGAGCTTATAGAGATTTTTCAGAAGCAGCAGGAAGAGATGCATCAACATTAGTAGAAACAACAGTACGAAAAGAATATGCATCGATGTAACCAGCAGCAGAAGCAGCAGGAAGAGATGTGTCAACATTAGTAGAAACAACAGTACAAAAATAATATGCATCGATGTAAGCAGCAGCAGAAGCAGCAACATAAGGCGGAGATATGTCGATGACAACAGCAACAACACAAGTAGATGGAGTACATGTGCCGTCAGACTAGTAGTTGAGGGATGAAGTTTCCTCCACCATCTCCTCTAGCTCCTCCACATACTCCAGATGACTATCCCCTAGTGATTCTTTGTTATGTTAAAAACATTTTAATTTAGTATTTGTTGTAATATGAACTATTAATAGTTTTTGTCTTTTATATTGTTGTGAATTTTCATGATTTTTTTATTTATTTATTATTAGTATTATATTTTTTAATATTTGTTTATTTTACTAATAATAATATTAATAATATTTTATGATATTTTTATAATTTTTTGCGAATATTGAGAATTTTAATTTTTTAATTTTTTTTATTACTTTAATAATATTAATATTATTTTTTCATTAATCATAATTTTGTTAATTTTTTTATTTTATTCAGTATTTGCGACTGACCCTTTTGCAATGGGACCCCGTCACAAATAGTTTATATATATATTTTTAAAAAAGGTATTTGTGACGATAAAAGAACCCATCACAAATACTTTTTTACAATGACTCCGTCACAAATAATTTTTTGCGACGGGACCATCATAAAAGATTCAGGTATATATAACATATATAAATAAAGAACTATTTGCGACAGGATAGCGGGACCATCACAAAAAGTATTTGTGATGGGCCCGTCAGAACAAGTTTATATATATATATATTGTAAATAATCAGAGATCTATTTGTGACGAGAAGATTTCCCATCGTAAATAGTATTTTTTTGCTATGGCCCCATTGTAAAAAAAACTAGTTGCAACGTCGTTTTCTGCAATGAGCTATTTATGAGGGGACCCCATCACAAATGATCTTTTGAGATAAGAACCCTTTGCAAATATCCCATTGCACATAGCGCATAATTCAGTATTGTTTTAACTCATCATATATTTATGGTTTTGTGATTGTTATCTTTTTCATGACCATGTTTTCTATCACTCTCTATCAGATATTTATAGTTATTTTTCTCTTATATTTCCATGTTTTAATATATGGAACCTTTATATGTATTCTCTTGAGTGACCTTCATACTTCCCTTTCTTTATTTTTAAGTGAAAGTTTTATTGATCCTTATTCTGATGTGGGATTTCAATAAAGGTATAAGTCAAACCTTAGTTACCAGGCCTAAAATAAAAATTTTGAAGAAAAAATTTACACAATTGGAAGGGGGGGGGGGTAGAATGTAAAGTCTCAATTAAAAAAAATAAATACTATATTCGATAGTGTATATGATACGCCACATCGAGCTTAAGTGAACAACTGAATATTATTATTTAAATGTTACCTCTATAACCTAGACATTAGAATGATGTGAATGAAAAATATTAAAAAAATTATAAAAACATGGTTTAAACATTTATATATACTTAATTATTTGGTGAAAAATTAATTATAAATGAAAAAACCCTTTTTCAAATAAAAGGTAATGTTATTATGAAAAACTATTTAAATGTTAACAAGTATGTTTTATACCAATAAATAAACAAATCACTCTTAATGGATTAAATTAATGAAATTTATATATAATATATTCAATATAATGTTTAAAATTTATCCTATGTATTTTCTAAACATGATATAAGAATAAATAAAATTTTATTCAAAAATAATTTTTTTTCTAAAAAGATAGTTTTGTTGCCTTTTGATGAACCAATTTTTTAAGCCTAGTTTTTGAAATTTTTTTAAATTATATTTGAAAAAATAAACCTCTTATTTTAAATAATTATATTAAAATTTAATTTGGTTAATTTTTTTTTGTATTTTTATAATAATTTTTATATTTTGTTGACTCATGAACAAATATTGCATTTTAATTGAAAAAAACTTTTTAATCAAAGTTATTTATAGTGTTAAATTATAACTTTTAAATGGTTTTAAACTATAATTATGTAATTTTTTTATCATTTAATACAATTTATTTCATTGGAATAAATTTTACATTGAATTTGGATATAAAAATATTTCAATCTTTTGAAGGTTTTTACTTTAAAAACTTGTTTTCTCATTCCATCATCAAGATTATTTTTAAATTAATTTATGTAATTTATATATTTTTAATTTTTAAAAATAGATTAAATATTTAGAATCCTAATTTCTAAATTTATTAAATAGGTCCCTTTAATTTTTTGATGTTATGAATAGAAACTTTTATAATTTTTATTAAAAAAATTAAATGTAAATATGGTAATAAATGATAAAAATAAAAATAAAAATATTATAAAATTTCCCTAAAACTTTTACTAATTTTATTGGATGAGTTGGGGTCTACGAAAATAATACTTAGTTTGAAGTTATAACATTTGTAATCCACTTGGATGGGAGTATGACATTTATAATATTTTATTGAAAGAAAAATCAACGATATCATACACATGTTTTTCATAACTATAACATTTTTAATATGGGGTTATATAGGGGATATGTTTGACTATAAATATTCATTTGAAATAATTGTTTTTATACTCATCATGGTAATTTATTTTTATTTTTTTGGAAATAAATAATTACCTTAAAGGATTACATAAGGTTGATGCGACAATTGTTTAATTAATGGAAATATTAAACAAATGATATTAAAAAATATTACAATAAATATAATTTGATATAATTAATGTCAAAAATAATTTTGTTGAATAATTTTATATTTTATTGATTATTTAAAAGAGTTTGTTAGATAATATCATGATGTTATGATATTTTTAAAAATTCAAGTAATGAATAATGTCAAAATTGATATTAATGATATTTTAAAATAAATAATATTTTATTAAATGATATAAATTTTTTAAAAGTATAAAATAATGCCAAATAATTTGAATAAATCTAAAATTTTCATAAATTAATCCTTTATTATTCGTTTATCATTTTATTGTAATTATATTAACCCCTAATGTGTAAATTACATGGTATCATAGTAATAATCAAAAAGGTTAAATAAGGGCTAAAACAAAACGATAAGGATTAAAAAATAGTAAAAACTTTACTTATTTTCATTGGATAAAAAATTTTAGACCCATAATCATCATATATTTTAAATTAATATGTTTTATTCTATTTGGACCTTAAAATAAATTTATATTAATTTGATACTTTGTAGAATTCTAAGAGCGACCCTCCCCTCTACTATAAAATGACACCCATTATTCTCTTTTATTTACACCTAAAAACATATTTTTATCAGCCAATATCAACCCATATACCTTTATATAATCTCTCCCCATATTCTATAGGCCTTATTTAGGAAAATCTCTCTTCTTATAGGTGTTAAGGTGTTAATTAATGGATATCATCTAAAGAAGAGGTATCATTTTTAATTAAGTGTTTCTATTTTTTTTATTCATACACATAATTAAAATATTCTTCAACCATGATTAAATAATAAATACAGTATCCTAAATATAATGAGTTGTTATTATGTATATATCATCACCAAAATTCATCTCCAATTCCATCAAATAGGGAAATAATTAATCTTTCGTGCTTACAACGAGCTACCACATCACGAACCTATTTAATTCATTTTCCATCACCATATATTAATAATAGTTATAATAATGTAATTAAATTTTATGTATTATATTCATTACATATTTATAATTATTAAAATATAATATATCATATATGTTCTTACCTTTCCATATAGGTAAAAATGATAACATCGTTCGTGCATACTTGTAAACTATCACCTCCATAAAGAGATGTGATTTATTATTCATCACCACATCACATGGATGATATATATTAGTGTATTTTAATAATTTATATGATATTAATGATATTATTAAAATTATTTAAAGATAAATTTATACTTATCTTTTTTCTACAATGATCACTGAAAAATGAAAATGTTACTCATACTTACATGTGACCTACCATCTCCATGATTATAATGTAGTTCATTTTTCATAACCATACAAAGTTACTATTATGTTATGAATTTTTTTCTAGATATTATGGACTAATTTCAGTTTACTATTTCCATCATACCAAATTCATCTTGGACTCAAGTACCGAATATCGTCAAAACGTCTGATATTAACTTAAATAATTAAGTAATTTTTGTTACATGATAATAAGTTATATAAAAGGAATAATAAACTTTAAAAATTTTCACGAGAAAGTAAATAATTAAACTATGTTTATTATTCAGGAAGATAAAGATTGTTCATGATGATTCAGAGTAAATGTAAGGGACTTTCCTTTAAAAATCCCCTTTTAAAGTTACACTTTCAACTATTTTTGACAAAAATCCAAAATGAATATTTTTTAACATATAAAATAGGAAATGAATTTATTACATTAATGTAACATTAATGTTTTGAATTTTATTTTACAATTTTAAAATTTAATTTTAAAATTAAATGTTTTCATTTACGAGTGAGGGACTTTGTAAAAATGAAAAGTTATTTTGTAATGGAAGAGTTATTTTTATCAAAAATGTTATTTTTATGAAATATTTATGTTTTTTTCTTATGTTATGGTTCTTGGAAAATTTTTATGAGTATGGATTGTTTTTTCATAAACTGAGGGTGGTGAGACCATTATATGTCTCTCATGCATTGGGTAATGAGTTGGAGTTAACCAATTGAGTTTATGCTAAGAAATTAAGGGAATATACTATGGCGGGTATTCCAAAGGTAACCATGAATGTTACTCTTTATATATCCATTAGAGATCCAGTAAATGTAAGTGTGACATGGTAATGATTCCACAATTTACCTTTTTAATTTATGTTTTCTATGGCGTTTTACATGAAACTTAAAATTTACTAAGGTAAGATAAAAATCATATGTTTTATGGGTTAAAAGTATAACTTTGTGAGAATGTTTTTATGGGTATATAAGTATTTACAGGTTAAATATTTCTTTATTTATTTTTTATGTCCCTTACTGAGATTTTTTTCTCATCCCAAGTTTTAAAATGATTTTCATAGGGTATAAGGAAGAGTTGGGACAAGGATGAGATCAAGGGAAAAATTGTTAATATTTTTTATATAGAGAAACCATGCTTTATTTCAAAAACATTTTTTAGTGGAAAAAATATATATCGAGTATAACTGTCCAGTTCTAATGTATTGGGTTAATTTATAAGTGATTTTCTAAATTATCTATAATTCTAAACTGAAAGGATCCTTATAATTTTAATAATTTGAATTCTAGTTAAAAAATACTAGAATATATAATGTTTACGTTCAGGTCCTTATAGTAACATGCTTTTCCAATTTACTGATAAGAGTTTTATTTTATTGGGGTGGGTGTGGATAACATTTTTTTGATGCCCTAGTGATAATTTGTTTCATAAAACGATGATATAACCCCATTTCTTTCCGTATTCTGTTTATCATTTTCAGTGAAGGTTCTTGTTCCACTTCAGGTAAATGAGAGTCCTTCGATTATGAAATGGGATATAGCTACCACTGTATCACCTTGAAGGTAGGGTACTTGTAATGCCCAAACCCTAGAGGCCCAGAGTCTGTGCATTATTTTATTACATTAACACATAAATAAGGAATCAAGTCGTGATGGAATGATCAATTAAGCAGTATTAGAGAACCATATTATATACATGATACCCATAACACATTTGGAAAACAAAATAAAATATGTCACAATGTAAAATAAAATAAATTGAATTCTTGTAAGCTTATACAATGTTTTCTTCTTTATAACATGGGGAAAAGAAAAATAAGAAGGGGATGAGATCAGATGCTCAGTAAGGGTAATCAATACAATGGAAGATGTCATAAACATAAACATTAGGAATGGTGAATAACTGGAAACACATTCCTTTGAAACATAAACTTCAGCATAATGTGGTAGGAAAGAAAGCTAAGTAAATAAATCCATATAACTGATCACACGACACTTTAATATGGATATTATACTAGTTGAATAATCACATGACTTATAAATTACTAATATCATAATTAGGGAATGCATATTCCTGACATCATAAACCTGTCGTCGAGTCTTCAGCCCATACTTCTGAAAATACAAGGGCAAGTCCTTAGTCAAAACCCAATTTTATTTTGTCTCATGAGACATTTCAATACATAGAGGGGCTATAGTAGGCCCACCCATTAATTTATAAGTTAAATTCATTACTAATATGAATTGGGTTATTCATAAACATCATATAGATATGAAATGTAAATAACTTTCCCCAGTCTATATACATATTTACTAACCATTCAGAGTAATATGGTGAATGTAATAAAGAGAGAACATGCATAGTCAAACCAATAATAAACCATTCAAAAACATATTTTAGATGATATAATAAGATATAAACCATAATGAAGTATAAGATTCAATAAATTATGTTGACATAAATGAAGATACTTTTAAATGAGTTTATTGAAGAATTCTTGAGGAAATAATACTTAAACATCAGAAAGTGTCACTTACCACTTTGAAACATTCAAATCATAATACCTTAGAATACCATTTAAATAATTAGACTCTTGATATGATATATGAATGTTTAGTACATACACCACATGTAAGGAATAAGTGGTGAACAAGTCATATATATCATAGAAGTAAAAACGAGATGAGGAAACTTATTTTTTATTTTGGAAAGAAGAGTTATTTTAGAAAATCACTTGTATTTTTCATGAAATCAGATAGTCAAGATGTATATACCAAAAAAGAAAACTTAAGGACATTGAAATTATATTTTAGGCATAAATTATGTCCCACCGAAGTTAAATCATGTAAAAAGTGTTTATAAAGAAGATTTATAAATATAACATTTTAGTGCGGTTTAAGAAAAATATTAAAGAAATTTTAAAGTGGAAAAATATGTTTTATTTCATAATACTAGAAATGAAACAAGATAGTTTTTCATGTTAAAATGAGTAATTTTAGAAAGATAATTATTGATTAAAACATATTATAGAGTGCACTTTAAAATAGATAACAATTCAAAAGTTCCCTTGAACCGAGATTATATTTCAAAAGAATTTTTGACGGATACTTTTAAAACATGTAACTCCCCATAAAATAAAGAAGGATTCTGGTTGGTACACATATATTGAAAATTATCACAGAATTTATGAGGGTTTCTTAATAATAAATAACAATTCCATAAAGGTAAGTAGAGAATAAGAGTAACCCAAAAGAAGATGTAGGATCGAGTAGAAAACCCTTACCACATTGTAATCAATTGAATCATATGCCCAAAAGTAATAATAATAAAATTATACATTGAAAACCATTAAAAAAAATATATTCATGATACTATACATAAATGGGAATTATACATACAGCATACATAAGTAATAGTAGTGAATAAAGAATCTCACAAAAATGGATGTGAGATGAGGAAACCCTTAACTTAGGTCCGAATGTATTCTGCACTTGATCCTAATATCTCAAATAATCAAATTAGATTAATTAATTAATAGGTCTATAACCTATATAAATGTAATTTATTTATTATATATTTATTAAGTTTATTTATGGAATTTTATATGGGTTAATATATTCAATTTTATCATTTGGGAGTGCACGTTTTCTTAGTTTTCATGATCAGTTCACTTATATAAGAGTAATGGAAGTTCATGTAAAATGGAAATTGAAATAAAAAATTGAAGTTATGTGTTATAAATGATCATACATAACATTAAATTATTATATAAATCCATTAGTTATTTTGGTAGAGGATGAATCAACAGATGAAATTTTAATGGTAAAATCGTGGATTAATTTGGTGGTTTCTCTGTCACCTCAAACTCATTTTGTTTTATAATTTAATAACATGGGAAAAAATGATTATAGAACCTAAAATAGAATATATATTATATATTATGATATAGTTCTACCACAAAAAATGTTTCATGACCATAATTGATGATGGTAATAGATATTGTAAACCTGTCATCCTTGAATGTGATAAATGAACACATCTCGGATGGTGTTTTCATTTCCAGTATGAAAGGAGGGAAAAAGGGAGATGGTGATGAATTATTACACTATCATAAAAAAATTGAAGTAAATGTAAGGTACTGGAGATATCATAACATTTGTAGGAAAGGATGTGAGGAAAGAAAAAGATAGAAATGTACTTGAAAGAAAATAAGAGAAATGAAAAGAGGAATTTACCTCTTGAATTTATCTTCCTTCAGAGCCTCTTTAGGGGAGAACATTTGGTCTTTTGAAGAAACCAAGGGCTGATGTATGTGGGTTGGAGATTTGGATTATATTTTAGCAGAATTAATATAAGGCACAAGTCTTGAGAGGAGTGATGAGAAGAGGGAGTGATGAGTGGCTTTTAGATTGGAGGAGAGAAGTTATTTCCCATTATTTTAATCATTATTTTATTATTTTTGTTCAATACTATGAATAGTCTTGATTCTTGTGACTAAAATAGTAATAATTGAATCTGAGTTTTAAACAAGTGTGATTAAATCATCCTTACATCACTTATGACTTAATAAATAATGTATTTAGCATTTATCATAAATTAATGTATTTTCACTATTCACAAAAAATCAGGTATGTCAGAAAAATCCCAAAAATTCACCCTAAACATTTTTTGATGTGTAAAATCCAAAAATGAACTCCATTTTATGGAAATAATTTTATTATTATGATAAATTTAATTTTTAATTACAATCACCATTTACTAGAAAAATACAGTTATTAAAATTTTAACTGTTTTTATAATACCCTAAAAAATTAACTAAGGTCTCATTAAATTATCCCAAAATCATATGATTTTTTTGATTTATTAATTAAAAATGAATTATCATTTATATTAATTTATTAATAATAAAATTGTAAATAAATATTTATTGCTCACAAAAATACCAATACATAATTATTAAAGTTTAAAATATTCACTTTCATTTATAAGGTGCCTAAATTTTATTTATAATTACAGGGGTGAGTTTACTATTAACAATGATAAATTACTATTCATAAGGATCAGGTACTATTAATAAGGGTATGTCACTATTCATAAGGGTATGCTACTATTCCCAAAAAATTAAGTTGATTCTATCAGACTCTAAATATGTTACTAAACACAACTGTGTATGTCCGTTTTTTGAAATTCAAAACACAAAAGTTGCGAAATAAATTTTAACTTGTATTTTATAACTAGAACAATGGATTGTTTCACAAATACTCAGTGTTGTGTGCACATAATCTATCTAATGAATTGAAATTATTTATGAAGAAACATACCATTAAATTTTGGGGGGTCATAATAATAGTGAATACATTCATGACATAATTTATTATTTATCAAAATAATTATAATAGTCAATATATATATATATCATAATCTATTGATAAAAATGATTTTTTAATAATTAAATGCACATATTCATATTAAGATATTTTTTTAAATAAAATAATACAATAAAAAAGTATTTTTTGTTAAAATTAATTTGAAAGCTATAAATTTGAAATATATGTATTATTAATTAAAACACTTAATTTAAATTATTATTTTTCATAACTTAATTTATTTAAAATTATAAAACAAATTAATAAGGTGTTACATTATTCTCCCCTCAACATAATTGCGTCCTCGCAATTCAAAACTGTACTTTGAAAGTTAAAGTTTGACACCTGAAAATTTTCTTGTGGGAAAACCACATCAGAAACAATCTTAATAAAATATTCTTTTAATAATGGGGAAAATTAAATTTATAAGTTACCAAAAATCTATGCATTTTCATAGGATAACATTAGTGTGAAGTGAAATTATGGACATGGAAGAATAATCTTATCACCATTATTTGTTGGAAAGTGATAGATAACATGCTTAGATGATAATTGATTACCACAAAATCAAAAACTACAGTTATATAAAGAAGTTTATTAGTATCGTTAATTTTTTTGATAATAGGACACCATTTTTATGAACCTTTTCCTAGAGTTGAGGAATTATTCCACTCTATAAGAGTATAAATATATGTTTCTATTCTTTAAGCACAAACTTATCCAATAATTGAACCTTGAACTCTCTATACTTCATCACTTAGCACATGTTGTGCCTTGTGGTGAAGTATTACATTAAACACTAAAATTTCATACAATGATCAACTTAAACAATTCATAGATGGTTAAACTTTCCACAATGATTCAATAATTTTGAAATAATGTCTATAAATTTCCATTATGAACTTGTCATTAACCCTTAATCAACATGAAGTAGCTCTAAATTTCACATTCCAAATATGTGAATAACTTCATCATATTTTCTCTTGATATATGGTAATAACTTTAATTAACATAAACCCTTATTGTAAAAAAGAATTCTTCCATATTCCTTAAGTAATGTACATGTTAATGGATTTATTCCTTAAATCCAAAATTGTTTCAAACTCCTTTGATGATAGTATATAATACTTTTCGATAGGTCAATATTCAGTTCTAAGGTAGGTAGTACTTATCCAAATCAATAATTTCTACATCATTACCTCAACATAAGGAATATATTTAGGGTTTTATTTCTGTCAATCATGAACTTACCAAAAATTTTAACCTCTACTGAATATCTTTTCTTGGTACCATTCAACTTATGGTCTCAAATTCTTAATGAAAAAGTACTACAATATGATCCTAATATATTCTATAATTACTATAACTAGAACATTGCTAATAAAATTTTCCAATGACATGATTCTTGACTAGGGATATTAATCATTCCACTTCAAATGTGGTAGTATCATAACTTGATCATTATCCAGTATCATTTAGGGTATATTCTTTTGATGCTTGGGACATTAATTCATATAGTGTCCCATCTCCATGTAGTTAAAGAATTTTACATTGATAACCTTTTTCTTACCCTTACAATCAAAAACATGGTGTCCTTTTTCTCCACACTTATAACAAACTACCATTCCCTTCAAGAATTCACCATGGTGATTCTTTCCATAGTTATCACACATGGGAAAAACCTTCCTTCCTTCCTTACCTTTATCCATATTTTTCTTTTCCATACTATTCTTATCTTGATTCCCTTAAAAGCCCTATGACTTGGAGAATTATTTATACATCTTGTTAACACATGATACTATTTTCTTATATAATGAGGATACTTGGGAGACTATCTCCCTTCGAAAAAATGGCTTGAGACTATGATAGATATGATCCTTCTTACTCTTTTCGTAATGTTCATTGGAGAAGTTCTCATTACATATTCTAGGATCCATTTCAAAACAATTCCATATACTAGATTAGCTCATAAAATTATGAACTTTCTGTAACTCTAAACATGGAATAACACCTAACATAAATTTATGCGTCATACATCCTAGTACCATATACTGTGGTCACTTTGGAAGCATAAATATTTTATAACGGTTTTTATGAAAAATGTCAATTATCCTAATCATACCCCCTAAGAGTGTCAAACTAGGTGTACAGTAAGACCCATTGTCTTGTACCATGTTACCCCGCATTAGGCCCAGAACACCTTGTCAGAGTTATTAATCCTAGTCAAATCTATTCCAAAACAACGTCCACTGGTAGTATCCCGACATGGATATATTTTATAAGAATATCAAAAAAATTTATACCTTAACATAATTCTAGCATGTTCTTGTATTCTTATCGTTAAAGTCTATCTTAGGGTTATGTTCTCTAGTATATGTTTTTAAATGTAGTTTCTTAGTTTGCAGCTAAACTTCATTTGATACCAATTGTAACACCTTGACCCCAGAAGCTCGGAGATGGTGCATTATTTTATTATATTGGCATTTTATCAAGGAATAAAATTCCAAAGGACCGATCAGTTTAGCGGTCTTGGAAAACCAGATTACATATATGATAACCATAACACATTGGAAAAAACAAAATAAAACACGAAACAAAATAAAATGAATTAAATTGCATCCTTGAAATCTTATACAATGTTATATTATTTATAACTTAGGGAAAATAAACATAAGAAATAGGTAGGCTCATAAAGTCAGTAAGTTTAAGCAATACAATTGAAGATATTACTAAAATAAACATTAGGCATAGTGAATAACTGAAAACACATTCCTTTAAAACCTAAACATGAGCATAATATATAAGAAATGGAAGATGTGTAAATAAATCCATATAAATGATTACATGGAACTTTAACATAGATATTATAATAGTCAATTAATCACATTATTTATCAATTAATAATATCACAGTGAGGGAATTCATATGTCGTACATCATAACCTGTCTTTAAGGCCTTGACCAAGACTTCTGAAAATACTAGGGTAAGGCCTCGACCAAAACCCAATTATGTTTTATCTCATGAGACCTATTGATGCATCAAGGGGCTATACCAGACCCTATAAATCACTTTATAAGTTCAATTAATTCCTCATATGAATGGAGTTATACATAAATATCATATATATATATGCAATGTAAATAACTTTCCCCAATCTGTATACATAGTTACAAACAATTCAGAGTAATATGGTGAATGGAATCAAGATAGAACATCCACAGTCAAACTAATCAGATACCCTTAAAAAACATATTTTATATGACATCATAAGATATAAAACTCAATGAAGTATAAGATTCAACAAATTATTTTTACATAGAAGAAGATACTTTTAAATGATACCATTGAATAATTCTTGAGGATATAATCCTTAATCATTCCAAAGTGTCCCTTAGAATATCATGAGAATAAGGAGAATATTGATATGATATATTAAATGGCATCACATAGATCAAATTCAAGGAATAATTGGTGATCAAAGTATATATATCATATAAGAAAAGTGATATTAGTAAAATCCTTTTTTACTTTGGAAAGAAGAGTTCTTTTCGAAAATCATTTGTATTTTTCATGAAAAAAGATTGTAAACATTTATATCCAAGAAAAGAAAAGGGAAGTATTTTTATATTTTATTTTAGGCATAAATTATGTCCCACTAAAGTGAAATCATGTAAAAATAGTTTTTAAAAAATCTTTAGAAATAAAACATTTTAGTGCGATTTAAGGAAAATATTAAAGGCATTTTAAAGAAAAAATGCATTTTTTATTTCATAAAACTAGAAATAAACAAAGACAATTTTTCATGTTAAATTTTTTAATTTTATAAAGATAATTATTAATTAAAATAGATTATATATTGCACATTGAAATATATATGAATTCGAGAATTTCCCTAGAATTGAGCTTGTATTTCAGAAGAATTTTTTGAAGGATATTTTTAAAACATGTAACTCCACATAAAAGAAAGAACAATTCTGGTTGGTACAAATATATAGAACATTATCAAATAATTCATGAGGATTAAATAATAATAAATAATAATTACATAAAGTTAAGTATAGAATAAGTGTAACCGAAAGAAAATAGAGGCTTGAGTAGAAAACCCTTACCATATTGTAATCAATTGAATCATATGCACTAAAATTATTAATAATAAAATGATACATTGAATACCATGAAAATAAATAGATTCATGATCTTATAAATAAATGGGTAGTGTACATACACCATACAAAATTAATAGTAGTGAATAAGGAATATCACACAAAAATGGATGTGAGACGAGGAAACCCTTACCTTATGTCTGAATGTATTCTACACTTGATCTCAATGTTCTGAATAATAAAATTAGATCCATTAATTAATAATTAAAGAACCTTATCTACAAGTAGTTTATTTATTATATCTTTATTAAGTTCAATTATATCCTTTTATATGAGTTAATAGATTCAATTTTATCATTTGTGAGTGCACATTTTCTTAGTTTTCATGATCAGTTTTCTTATATAAGAGTAATAGAAGTTCATATAAAATGGAAATTGAAATAGAGAACTGAATTTATGTGTTATTAATGATTATATAGAAGGTTTAGTGATCATAAAAATCCATTTTTTATTTTTTAATAGGATTAATCAAGAGATAAAATTTTAATGGTAAATGCATGGATTAATTTGGTTGTTTTTCAACCACCTTGAAATCATTTTTGTTTTATAATTTAATACCATGAGTAAAAAATGATTCCATAACATTAAATAGAATGTATTACATATATTAAGATATTTTTCATCCATAAAAATGGTTTCATTACTAGAATTGAATACGATAATTGAAATTGAAAACTCACCATCCTTGAATGTGATAAATTAACACAGCTTGGATAATGTTTTCACGTCGAATATTAAAGGAGGGTAAATGAAAGATGATGATGAATTAATCCATTATCATAAAAAAATTATAATATATTTACATTTTTGAAGTTATCATAAATTTTTTAGGAAAATATGTGAGAAAAGGAATGGAATGAAAGGAACATGAAAGAAAATAAAAGAAATGAAAAGAGGAATTTACCTATTGAATTATTCTTCATTGAGAGCCTCTTTAGGGGAGTGTATTTGATATTTTGAAGAGAATAAGAGCTGATGGATTTGGGGAGGATCTTGGGAGGCGATTTTAGCAGAATTTAAACAAGGAAAAAGGCTTGAGAAGAGTGAAGTGAAGAGGGAGTGATGGGTGGCTTTTATAGTGGAGGAGAGGAGTTATTTCCCATTATTTTAATCATTATTTTAATATTTTGGTTGATAACTATGAACAATATTGATTATTGTGAATCAAATAGTAATAAGTTAATATGAGTTTGAACTAAGTATGATTAAATTATCCTTACCTCACCTATGAATTAATAAATCATGTATTTACCATTTATCACAAATTAATGTATTTTCACTATTCACACAGAATTCAAGTATTTCAGATTAATACCAAAAATTAAGCTGAACCATTTTTCGATTTTTAGAATCCAAAAATTAAATCCATTTTATGAAAATAATTTTTTAAATATGATAAATTAAAATTTTAATTAAAATCGCCATTTACTCAAGAAATACAAATTTTAAAATTATAACTATTTTTATAATACCCTAAAAAATTAACTAAGGTATCATTAAATCATCCCAAAATAATTGGACTAAAAAATAATGATTTATGTTTGAAAAATTAATTATAATTTAAATTAATTTATTAATTATAAAATTATAAATAAATATTTATTTCTCACAAAAATTCTAACACTTAATTATTAATCTTTAAAACCTTCACATTCTTTTATAAGGTACCTAAATTTTATTTATAATTAAATTGGCGAGGTTACTATTCATATAGGTACATAAATATTCATAAGGGTCAAGATACTATTCATAAGGGTTATGTCACTATTCATAAGGGTAAGTTACTATTCACCAACAATTAATTTCATTCTATCAGACTCTAAATATCTCACTAAACGCAACCATACATGTCTATTTTTCGAAATTCAAAACACATAAGTGAGAAAATTAAGTTTAACTACTAGGTTATAACTACAAAAAAGTATTGTTTCGCAGAGACTCAGTGTTGTGTGCATATAATCTATATAATGAATTGAAATTATTAGTGATGAAACATACCATAAAAACTTGTGGTGTCATAATAATAGTGAATATATTCATAACATAATATAGTATTTATAAAAATAATCATAACAGTAAATATATATATTAGAATATATTGGAAAAAAATGAATCTTGTAATAATCAAATACATAAATTCATATTAAGATATTCTTTTATAGAAAATAATTCTATAAAATAGTATTTGTTTTTAAAATTAATTTGAAAGTTATAAATTTGAAATATAAGTATTATTAATTAAAAAACTTAATTTTAAATTATTATTTATCATAATTTAATATATTTAAAATTAAAAAACAAATTACTAGGGTGTTAGAGTACTTATTTTCACCATTCCTTGTCATCTATCTCAAATTCAATCCATCAGAAAAGAATATGTAAGTAGCTGCAATAAGTGATTTTTAGGTACAATTTTTACCCTTTCTTTTTGATAATATTGATTCTTTTATTTATTGAAGATATATATGTTTTTGGGTTGTTTTTATAGTGCCACTTATCATGAGATAATAAAAAACCCACCCAAGGTATCAATGAAAATTTCTTCAAGAATTCATCCTATTTAAACATTTAGTTTTTTAAGAACAACGTGTTTGAGTGTTTCATAACAATAGTTGCAACAAATTTATTTTAGCTACATAAATGTAATATGATATTTTCCTTTACAAACGTGTTCACATAAAGGTAACCCAAGGAATACATTTATGTGAAGGGTTCACTTAATGTTAGTTTTAATTTTAGCCTTATGTAAATAGTTTATGTAAGGGTAATCTAGAACTTAAAATTATGTAAATTGGTTTACATGAAGGAATATTGATGTTTTCCATTAAATTAAGAGTTCATATAAACATAAAATGTGACTTACCTATTTGTATAAGGCTTCACGTACAGGTAATATTAGGGTTAACTTTACACAACACACACTATATAAAGTTTATGTAGATCTACTCTTACATTAATAGTCTATGTAAGGGTAGTGGGAGGATACCATTACATAGAATATAGATTCCACATAAGGATAAAAAGTTCATTTTAAAATTTTTAAAAATCGTTTCTAATATATATTTTAAATGGTTTATAAATTTTTTATAAATCATGTTAAATGTAATGTTGGTATTATTTTAATTTATAGAATATTTATAAATTAATTAATTATATTTTTTTATAATTAAATAAATGTTCATGGCATATTTTATTCCTAATTATTAAAGGTTAATATTAAAATTACTTATAAAAAATTATATTGAATACTTTATGATATTGAAAAATTTTTTTATTTATAAATCATAAATTTATTTTAAAATGTGTTCACAAGTTAAAAAAATATGGTTAATGTATAAAATTGTCTATACTTATATTTTTAGTTGTTCATAATTTTAAATTTGAAATTTTTCAAATTTAAAAAGGCATTTATTTAGACATTATTTAAACCACATCAATTTTTTTTATCAATGGATACAAAATATATGATATTTATAATATATAAAATATTTATACAATAGAAATTTAATTATAAAATGTTTATGATTCATGAAATTTCATATACATTCTATATAATGCACTGTATGAAAGAGTTAATTTTAAAATGAATATAAAATGTTTATATTCATTATTATGGAAGGTACATAATGATAAGAATAATTATAATATGTTTATAGTTTTGTTTTATTTATGAATTGTTCATAAATTGTTATCTCATTTTCAAATACTTGACCTGTCAATTTATTAAAAAGTTATTTTTTTATTCATAGTTATAAATAATTTATATTATGAATGTGTAATATTTAATTTAACTTTTAAACTGATTATAGGATATAGATATTTTCATTATATTCTAGTTATGACTCTACGATTAGGTGGCCAAGTATCAATTAGATACCACTGAGAGGGGGGTGAATCAGTGGTATACTGTTTTTACAAATTCTTTTAACTTTTGATTCAACCTCTATAACTCAATAAAGTATCCCTATACTTTAATACTAATCCTCACCCTAAAATAAATAAAAAATTAAGAAAAATCAGAACACATGGATTTAAAAGGTTTGGTACAAAAACCCACACCTTTCCATGTTAGTTAGACCCCCCATCACAGATTCTCCACTATATCAGAAGGTGATTACAATAGTAATTAGTTAAACCACCAATTAAAAATTGGTTATACCCCAATTCCAATCAATCTTCAACAATTGGTTAGACCCCCCCAATTGCACCTTCTTCATCATGATTGGTTAGACCCCCCAATCAAAAACTTCAATAACTGGTTAGACCCCCCAACAAAAGCCTTAAATTTTTCATGAATAATTTATCCACAGATATGATGATCAGTTAATCCTCCTCCACAAGCTCACTAGATCACATAAGCTTATATAAAATTCAAGTTTCTTTTCACTAATGTTGGAATTTTTTAGATAACTTAAATAATTGGAAATAATGAGCTTCCTCAGTACAAAAATGCTCAAGAAAGCATTCATTCTTCTGTTGAAGACCCAACCTCACATAACACTGAAAACTTGAACACATAAATTATTTTGAAATACTGATGATAAAACTATCAAAGATTCAGTCTCAAAACTCTACACTGTATTTGCAACGTAAATTACATGTTCACTATTCAAACTTCATGCATGTATTTATAACATTTCATGGACTTCTCATAATTTTTCATGCACTTATTATTTTGCATGAAAATACATTTTTTAATTATATATTGTATAAGACAATGTAAAATTTCTTATTTTTTCTTCAAGTGATTTAATAATCACATGCATATAACCATTCACATTCATCCACAAATGCACTTCCTCTTGACTTCTCAAATTTATACACACACACTGATCAATCATTTTATTAAATTACTTTTCTTTTGGTAAGAAAATCATAAAAAAATGTGTCAAAATATTTGTACTGTGAAAATACATATTTTTATAGCTTCTACTTGTGTGAGTATCACTCAATTACTGTTTAATTCTTTTCTTCATGATATAAAATGTATGTTTACCCTGTTACATGGTTCCTCAAAGGAGTTCGTGATATCCTTATTTCTCATAGAACATTTTTCTCTCTGAAGGGTAGGGTGGAACACGTAATGCTAGCCTAGTTTCCCCATGGATCTTTTGTGAAGAAAATCTAGTGTACAAAGCACATATAGTTTTCTTATGGAAACCTTATTCTTCTTTGTGCAAACAAAGTCATATAGAATACTTCACTAAATAGTATAGTTTATGATTATTATATTTTCTTCAAAAATAGTTTTTGGAAGCTCAAAACCTCATGCAATCATGCATGGAACCTTCTTTGCATGTTCTGTTCTTATTCCCTCTCAAAAACCCTCTCGAATGAGTGAAGATCTCTTGGACGAGAGATAAGAAACAACACTAAAAGAATATATCGAATGGTATTTATAGACAACATAATAACCTTCTAGAATTATAGATAAAGAGATTTTTGTGATCAAGATATGTTCTGCGTACCATCACCATAACCAAGAATAAATATTTTCTTAAACACTACTAATATATGATTAGAAATGAATTTTACAAATCAAATGAATCAGCTTGTAAACTCGATCATATTCAAAATTTTCAAAATAAAGAAAAATGGTTAGAAGATATGGTTTGAGCTTTGGTCAAAATTTCAATGGAGTTTCCCTTCGATGAGCAGAAGTCTTGGGTATAATCCAAGGTTAAAGAAGAAGACGAATAGAGACACGATAGCGTGACGTAGTTGATTGAATGAATTTGAATATTCAAATGATGCTCAAAAACTCAGATCCAGTAGGATGTCAGTGAAGCAATGGAGATCCTAACATACTGAAGCTTCTCGAATAAGGATTACTAGAGAAAGAGGATAATTATTAATCAGACGACTCACAAAAAAAGAATATGATAAGGTAGACAATCATGGATCTCATGAGATGATCAGATGACCAAGATAATTCGACTGAATGATCAGATGACCAGATGAAATGGTCAAATGTATTGGATGGCCGCAGATCGTTTGGTGCTATTGTAGGCTCCATCTTTTTCATAACCTCTATCATTGTGATTGGATTATAGATAACATGTATTATAGACTTTATTGTTAATTACACTCCTTATAAAAATATACACCAAAAACCAAA
Source organism: Viscum album (assembly GCA_963277665.1). Lineage (NCBI taxonomy): Eukaryota > Viridiplantae > Streptophyta > Magnoliopsida > Santalales > Viscaceae > Viscum > Viscum album. The sequence goes on along the minus strand of OY728126.1, from coordinate 1,308,800,922 downwards.
TTAATTGAAAATACAATACAAAAAATAACGAATTCCCAAATACTTATCATATTCGAAATTTAACAACAAACTTGAACTATTCCAATGTTGTAAAAACTGTGTCAATGAAACATGAAAAATTATTTCAGAACTACTGACAAATTTAACAATTGTCACATTTAAAATTCATTGACTTTTCTTTTTCTTACTTGATTGACAATAATTTCAAACTCAAAAAATAAATTAGTCTCTTTAATCTACCCCTTTGGATTTATTTTAAATACCCAATTCTTATTAAAAGTAAATGATATTATCTCCCCCTTATTGGTAAAAAATCCAAAGTTATAAGCATAGGAAGGAATTATCATTTTCAAAATTCAAATTCTAAGAATATCCTCTTATCTTCTAACACATATTGTCTGAATTACTTCTGAGAAGGATGGAATCACTACTATCTTAGCAAAGAGGTAGAATTAATCATCTCTATGTCTTTGTGAGAAATGCTATGTGTAGAAAACAAGAATGATCAAATTTAACATCAATGATATCAATAAACATCTAGCATGTGATACCAATCTAAAACTTGTTTTAACAACTTCATCATAGGGAAAAATTTGAACAATATTGCTAAGATATTTACAACACATATCTCAACAAATGAATCAGAAATTCCTTGTGAAAAAACAAATAGATTCCCCTTTAAAATTCATATTAAAAGTATTAGTGTGATCATCATTTTCATAGGATTGTAAAAAATTGGCAGATTCAAATCATCAATACCCCCTTAAGGGATGAACCCATCTCCTATAATTCATTTCATGTTATTAAAAAATTATTTATAAAAGTTAATAAGGAGAAACTTGATTGTTCCTTAGAAATAGAACTCAGTTTGAGAGATGCCTCTCAACCTTATTTTTCCATTCTTCCTTTTAAACTCTAATTTGGAAGAGTTATCATTCATATCTTGGGATGTTATAGGTGTCATGAAATGTTTTGAGTCATTAAAATTTTTTTCTACACATTTTACAATTTATAATTTTCAATTCATCATTTGCAGATGACTCCTTATTATCATTATATTCTTTATATGTCACTACTTTATCTTATTTTTATCTAAAAATCTCATGATCTTGTTGAAATTGTTTTGGATTCTCACACAATTCATTGGTTACTATAGCATTATTCATTATTTTATTTCATCTCATATTCATTAGGAGGAATATCACTTGATAAAAAAATGATACATTTTTATGATTTTGTGACCTTCTTGGCCACATATGCCAAAGAATTCATTCAAGCATTCATTTATGTTATGCATTGACAATTTAGATAAATTCTTGAACAAAAACTTCTTTGTATGATAATATGATCCAATTTTCTCATCATTTTTCCCCTTGATTCATTCATCCTCCTTGGTAGTGAAATATTATACCAGCATGAATAAGCTTTATGACCAAACACTCCACAACACCAATAGTATCCTCTGAACCGTGATCTTCTAGATTGATTGAAATTCAACTATGAAGATTGTAGTTGTTGCCAATCTAAAGATTGTGGATGTATCTACTTAAGAGAAAATATTAGAACATAATCAGTACACTATTACTTTGTGGGAATTATTTTTTCATTTGTTCTCTTGATCCAGTTAGATTCATTCTTGCCTTTAAGACTCGCATCAATAGAAAAACCAAATTTATATTGAGATTCATTTGATTTTCAATCATCCTTTTTCTCTAAACACTTATTCTCAGTAGATTTATAAGATTCAACTTTAATCTCAACATATTTTCTGAAATCATCTTTTATCTTATTCAAATCACTTTGTGCTGCAAGATAGACTGATTGTGACTCTGATAATTCTTCCTCTATCTCAACAAGTCTCTCTCCAAGATCATTTAACTTCTTTTAAAATTTGGATAATTTGAAATTATTTTTTTATCCCTCTTCAAAAAATGATAATTATTCCTTGTCAAGATCTTTATTTCAAGTATTTTTTATATTTTCTTATAACTTAACTATCTTCCTCTTATTTTTGCTTATCTTATTAAGATGAATCTTTTCCATTTTGACATTATCTTTATTCTCAAAAAATATCTTATCAATTTATTTCTTCATTATTTTACTTTATTTCTTGAGTTTCATGTTGTCAAAAAGAGTATCTTCTATATTTTTATTTAACATACATTCCAAATCAGTTCTTTCATCACCCTCATCACCTTCAAATAAGTCCTTAGATTTGTCAGATTTACCCATAAATCACATTGGATTTTTAGAATATCTTCCATATTCTTAATCACTACTTGATGATATAAATTCATTTATTTCTCTTCTCATCATATTTCTATTTTTGGAAGTTTTCCTCTTCTTATTCTTCTTCAACTTCATTTTCTAATATTTCTTATCCTCTTTATCTGATTCAGTATTGTCAGCTTACTTCTTTGGACAGTTCCCAACAAAATGACCACTATTGTGACAATTACATCACATTGGTGATTGTTTTATATTTTCTTTCCTTCTAACACTAATGAATATTTTTACAAACAATAACATCATTTTTTTTGAATTCATGTTCATCTTTTTCATCCCCAAAATCACTTGATATTGATTCTTTGTTGATTTTATTTTTACCTTTTATCATGGCTTTAAAGTCCATCTCATCACTTTCCTTTTTCTTGAATGTTGTAACTTTTCTCATTTTATAAGATATGAGAGTATTATGAAGTTAATCCAAATATATATCTTCTCTTTCTTCCTGTAAATAAATATTTGAGTTGAATCTATCTAGGAAATTTCTCATAAGCCTTTTTACAATAGTATATTCATCCAGTTTCTCCCCAAAATCTCTGATATTACCAACAATTTCATTTAATCTTGTAAAGTAGTAATCAATACATTCATCATAAATCATTTTGATATCTTCAAACATGCTTATCCATATTTTCAACTTGGATTCCCTAACTTTTATATTTCCTTTATAATTTCTTCTTAGTTTATCCTAGATATCTTTTTAATGTCCCTCCCTTTCCTTATTGGCTTGAGAAGGTGGTGAGATGCTACTTGGACTTAGGTAATGTTCCCAAGGCACCAAAAGATGGTAATAAATGCCGTGGGATTCAAGAAAAATTGGGGAAATTTTTCCCTTAGAATAAAATAAAACAACTAAACGAGTCATAACTAACAATAGATTCCTGATGCATGTAAACAAAGTAAACCATGATAACACATTACCAAGAGACAACCATGTAAGAACATAGAACTTATTTCTAGGTATGTTTTTTCATTTCTGGTGTTTTGAGAAAAATAGGAGAATCTGGAAACTTAAGAAGTACACGCCATGTACTTTTAAGTACATGCTGTGTACCCGGTTGCCATGGGTAGCCGTATACTGGTTGTGTAACAGTCAAGTACATGGAAATATGGGGTGACCTAGAGACCTCTTAAAGCAGGGCCTAGTAAAGGTATCTACATGCCATGTTCTTTTAAAGGAAATGACATGTACTTTTATTTTTAATTAATTAAATGGACCAGGGTCATGTCTAATCGACAGAAACATATTCTTCTCGGTTCATCTCCTCGAGGAGTGATCAAAGACGATGATTCTTCTCCAAGCCCCTGAACCACCGTCCATTCTTTGAATCAACCACATTCAATTAAATTGGAATCTCCATGATAGGTTATTCATTCTTCTAGATCCGGTTCCTTGATTTCAACTATTTTGTGAGATATCCTTGGTTGAACGTTTTATAAGTTTTTGTAGATCTAACTCATTCTTGGACGAATCAAGGGCCGACGCCAGATTATATAGATCATAAAACACTAAGGTAGGTGGTTTGTTCCTTTATATAGTTATTCTTTTAATGTTATGTGAAAATATTTCCAATACAATAGATTAGGGTATTTTGTGTTTAGGTATTTTAACCCTATTGATGCCTGCTATGCTTTTTTTTCTTGGGTTAGGGCTCTTGTTTTTTAAATAGGGTTATTTTTCCAGGCTATGGAGGTTTTTTCCCATGTTTGATTTGATCTTGATCGTTTGGTTTAGATTCACCTGTTGGGATGCTTGCTTTCCATGCCTAGTATTGTTATGATGGAGAGATATTATTTGATGATGTGTTATTCCTTGTAGCTATTTATCCAAGTTGTATTTTTAGGTTTACTTTTACCGCTGAATATCATTTGTGCATGACTGCTTACACGGGGCTGTGGGAACCTGGTGTTGTTAGACCATAGGGGGAACTAATATTGAGGGCTTCCCCAGATTGTCTATTATAATTTTCATGTTGCGAGACCATAGGGGGGGATTAACGTTGAGTTATCCCTTAGAGTTTCTATAGATATCATTACGAGACCACAAGAGGAATTGACGTTGGGTGCTTCCTCAGAGAGTCTGTAGTTTATCCTTACGAAACTATAGGACGAATTGATGGTGATTGCTTCCTTAGTGAGTCTTTGTTTATCTTTAATGGACTATAGGAGGGATTTATATTGAATAATTAACAACCGTAAATGAATGTAATTGAAACTATAGGACTGTTTACTTTTGAGTACTTCTTTATTTATTACTTCATTTTATTATTGCTTTTCATATATATTCATTGACTATTAGCTAGAAATATTTGGGTGGTTTCCTACAGCTATTCATCTCACACCCTCTTTGGGTCATTCTTTTGGGCCCAAATAGATTATATTATTGTAGGTATAGATAAGGGAAAGTGACCTTTTATTTCAGGTACTTGATTGATTTAGAGTTGGAGAGTATGAGACAAAGATGGGGCTTGCGATGTTGTTGGAGTTGTTTAACTTCTTTTCCTTTGTAATTTTGTTTAGTACTGTATTCCAACATTGTGACTTGTTTGAGTACTTTCCTAGATATTTATGACATGCATCATTATTTATATACATATATATGCAACAGTTGTTTATTTACTCAATCTTATGCTATTTACTGTTGTATGGTATTATTATTACTTCCACTATTATTATATGTTTATTTTGCTGTGTTACTCTTACAATGAGGGAATAGTTTTCCCATTATCACACCCAAGGACCTCACTGCAAGTCATCAACCTCTGGTGTTCGGGGAAATGCGCTTAAGGCCATGTGACCAACCAGGTATAGGGCACCTCTAGGTGGAACTCAGAACCGGGATGTTACACAGTGGTATCAGAGGAATTGTTTTATTCTTGACTTACTGTTTGGAGCCTATATCTGAGTATAATAAGTAATAGTTACCTGGTAATAATCTATGCCCGAGAGTAGCTAACCCGTGTACAGGGAAAAGCCAATTTACCTCATTTATTGCAATTTTTTTTTTCTGGTTGTGCGATTTTTACAGTTGATTTGATTTCACCTTTGGGTGATTCACATGTATTGTGTTGTTATTGCTGTTGTTATTGAGTTTCTATTTATGTTTTAACATGATGAGATGATGGTATTCCATATCATGCATCATATAAGAAATTTCTAAAGATCACATGTCATGCATTATTTCCATGCCATTTAGGGTGCATTACTAATATCATGTTGTTGTGATAGATGTTGTGCTAGATATGCATGCTGTTGTGATACATGCCTTGATATAAAACAATCTATTTTATAGGGTATTGGATTGTGTGAGTTGTTGTTTAAATGAACACCAAACTTTGGTTCTTGAGGTGTTATGGGCCCTCATAGATTGGAATTTGGTGGATCATTGCAATGTTATGCTTGTTAATGAAATGTATGAGATGAAAAACATTTATTTGTGGAATGTATGGACCCTCATGGATTGAAAATTGGCACTTTATTGATCATTTCAGTGTTTTTATAGGTCCCAGAGTCGTTTCTGAGGATTACTATCCAGAAAAACCCATAATACACGGTGTGTATTTCGGAATACATGCCATGTACCCTTCTATTTAAGAAGGAATTTTTTTTCTTGAGTGTATGCCATGTACTATATGTACACAATGTGCAGTCTCTAACCGTGTCACTAACTGTGTGGGCAGAGACACAAGGTTGACAAATCCTTGGAGGAACATGCCGTGTATCTGACGTAAATGTCATGTTGTAGGGACTATGTGTCCACCCTTGTGACTAACGACACAGATGTATGAAACTTAGGTTATACATACCGTGTAGTGTAACCCATGTGTCTGGCCGTGTGATTAACAACACAGGTTGGTGAAATCCATATAGTACATGCTATGTCTGTCACAGACACACCATGTAGTCTTTTTCTGGGAGAACCATGTGGGTTTTTCATATAGAATAAATCGGGCAGGAAAAATTGATTCAAGTACACACCATGTCTTGGGAGAACACGTAATGTGTATAGAGAGTTACATGACCAGGGTTGGAAGGAGTACATGCCCATGTGATGGATTAAAGGAATGAACCATGTAGGGGTAATACAAGTCGTGTATCCCTATTTTGAAATACATGAATGATTTCCTTATCCTATCCCTTTCTTGCACTTCTATGTTTTAGTCCTTGATAATCTTGAACTAAGGTGTGTGCTTGACCTTGCAGAGTCATGCCACCGCGATGTCCTCCAATTGTACGCTAGATTCGGGGTAGTGACCAGACACTGGACATGGTAGATCAGGGATTACCAACAGACCCTCCCATCATGCCTATCTTGGCACCTGCCTTCAATCCAAATATAGGTGCCGATGCACATTTCCTTGAAGGATTCATGAGGTTTATGCAGACCTTCCAGGGAACACCACATCCCACCCCGTCTATGAAAGATTTGACGTGGGTCTTTCAGTAGTAGCATCCTCCCACTTTCTCAGATGATGGAGGACCTAAGGCTGCAGAGTCATGGTTACAATTCATTATATCGATCTTTGAGCATCTAGAGATGCCTCTAGAGAAAAGGGTGAAGCTCACTACTTATATGCTTTGAGATTTTTCCAAGAGATGGTGGGATGTGATCTCATAGGCAGGATGCCAATAGGTTATGGCTTGGGATGAGTTCCAGTGTACCTTCTATAATTACTTCTACCCAGAGACTTTGAGGGAAGACCGAGCCTGAGAGTTCATGAGTTTGGAGTAGGGTACTCTATTAGTCATGGAGTATTCTTCTCACTTCACAGAGTTGCAACACTTTACACCCATTCTAGGGGATGATGATCTTTTCCTAGAAAGGAAGTTTGAGGATGGTCTTAGGAATGAAATCCGATATCAGGTGAATATCTTTAGGATAGCGACCATATCGTCCATAGTCAACCAAGCGCTGATCACTAAGTGTAACCTGATGGATTCTGGAGTAGCGGTCTAAGGCAGTTCTGCATCCAGAGTTGGTGCTTCTCTGGCTGATAGTAGGAAGTCCTACAGGGAGTCTACATGTGGAGATCCGATTAGGTGAGATAAACCTTAAGGTATCTAGGTGGTATGCTACCAGTATGGTAAGGGTGGTCATACGATGACATATTTCCTAAGAGACCCATTAGAGTGCTGATCTTGCGGTAAGACGGGGCATCTTCAATGGTTCTGTCTGTTTTTCTCACCGGTAGTTGGGGATATGGGTTCCTCTATGAATTCCCATTCAGGATCAACACCACCAATTTCTCATTAGTCTGGGAACTAGATTTCTTCTGGCCATTCAATCCAATGTGGAAGATAGGACAATGGTAGCCAGTCGAAAAAATTTCAGCAGAAACAAGGTTTATCAGCTCAAGGTGGTCAGGAAGGGTCACATGGCCATGGTAGAGGCCAATATTTTTTAGTGGATCAAAAACAGTAGGAGCATGATCCCAAACCCTCTATAGTTCGAGGTACGATCCTAGTTTCCTCAGTTTTAGATTCTACACTTTTTGATACAGGGGATTCTTATAGTTTCATATCTGTTGCTATTGTGAATGGCCTTGGGCTCTATATCTTTACTTCTCCTAATATCTTCATGCTGGACACTCTGTTGGGGACAAGAATGACTAGTGTACATCAGTGAAAGGAGTTCCCTCTTGAGGTTGGTGGGTGTCACTTATTATGGGACCTCAATATCCTAGGGATGATAGGATATGCTGTCATTCTTAGAATGGACTAGTCAGTTCCTTTCCCAGATATTTTCAACTGCTATTGTCATAGGGTGAGTTTCACATCACCAGAGGGTAGTTTGTTTCTACACAAGGATGAATGGGATGTCTAGGTGAGTAGAGCAGGACCCAAGCATCATGGGTCGGGAGGAGTTATAACCCAGATTTCTAGTATATATATGGATGACTTGGGGAATTCAAAGATGGACTTTACTCCATTGGTGGATCATTTCAGGGATGTCTTTACATAGGACTTTTTAGGTTTTCCTCTAAAGATAGAGGTATAATTTTCTATTTATCTTATGCCAGGGGCAACACTGATGTCCATTCCTCCTTATCGGATGGCTACACTAGAGTTACAGGAGCTCAAGAAGCAGTTAGAGGAGTTACAGGAGCTCAAGAAATAGTTAGACGAGTTACAGGAAAAGGGTTTCATCCAACCAATTACTTCTCCTTGGGGTTATCTTGTCCTGTTTGAGAAGAAGGTGGATGATGCCCTTAGACTTTGTGTGGGTTATCAAAAACTGATCCTTTTGATGGTTAAGAATCGATATCTATTTTTGAGGATTGATGATTTATTTGATCATATTAGAGGATCCCAAGTGTTCTTGAAGATTTACATGAGATTTTGTTATCATCAGATGCATGTTTGACCATTAGATATACCTCTTACAGCCTTTCAGAGTAGGTATAGTCTATACGAGTATGTGGTTATGCCGTTCGGTCTCACGAACGCACCAGTAGTTTTTATGGCACTGATGAACTGAGTATTCCATCCATACTTGGACTCTTTCATGGTGGTCTTTGGTGATGATATCATGGTGCACTCTCACACTCTAAATGACCATGCAACCCATCTTGAGATCGTTTTGAGTACACTGAGATAGCATTATTTATATGCTAAGCTCTCAAAATGAAACTTTTGGATGGACAAAATTCACTTCTTAGGTGATATTATTTGAGAGACAGGTGTATCGATAGAACTAGATAAAGTGAGAGCAGTAGTTTCCTGGGAGCAGCCAAATAACATATTTGAGGTACAAAGTTTTCTAGGGATGGTTGAGTACTACAAACATTTCATATAGGACTTTAACGCTTAGCATCACCATTGAAAAGCCTAAATAAGACGGGTGTGAAGTACTTATGGTCAGATTATTGAGTCATCCTTTCAGGAACTGAAAGGGAGTTTGACTTTAACACTGATATTGGTATTGCCAGATACGATCAAGAGATATACTGTATACTGTGATGCATCAGGTATCGGGTTGGGATCAGTGCTTATATAGGGGGAAGGCATCATTGCGTACAAGTCTCTGTAGTTGATGCCACATGAGAGGAATTAACCTACACATGATCTCAAGTTTGTTGCAATTTTTCATGTTTGACACTATTGGAGACATTATCTATTTGGATAGCATTTTGTGGTTTTCACCAACCACAAAATCTCAAGTATATGTTTACTCAGTGCGATCTAAATCTGATACAACAAAGGTGGGTTGAGTACCTTAAGTCTTTTGACTTTGAGCTTTCCTAAATGCCTGGGAAAGGCAATGCAGTAGAAGATGCATTAAGTAGAAGGACACATATACAAGCTGTTTAGAGTGGGTGGAAGCTTATGGATATGTAATTTGAGATGAATTTGGAGGTGCACGATAGATAGGGGAAAACATTTCTTTCTTTTGTGGCTGTTATCTCTACTCTACTTGATCGAGTGCCATTGAGGAAGCTATCAGGTTCTGAAGGCCTAGTCCTACGGGAGAGTGTGTCATGGGAGGGCCCTTTTCCTAGATGGACAGTATGCAAGGATGAGATCTTGCGTTTTCATGGGTTCATATTGGGTGTTAGCAGACATACGCAAGGAGATGATGTGAGACTTTCATTCCTTAATTTGGGAAGTTCATCATAGTGTCACCAAGATGTATTGAGATCTACACCATTAGTATTGGTGGCCTGGTATGAAGAAATATGTTTTTGGGTTTTCATGAGATATTCCACCTATTAGCAGGTGAAGGCAGAGCATCAGCGACCAACATGGATTTTTCAGCAGTTACCCATCCCCAAGTGGAAGTGGAACGATTTCATGATGGACTTTGTGATAGGGTTACTGAGGTCACCTCGAGGGAATGATGCAGTTTGGGTTGTCATTGACAGACTCATGAAGGTTGCACACTTCTTACCGATCAAGGATACCTTCGATGCTGATGAGATGGGAAGGTTGTAATTCTGAGAGATTTTACTTTTACAAGGAGTTATGCACTCCATTATTTTAAACAGGGATGCCCATTTTACTTCTTGGGTATGGTAGGGACTACAAAGGGCTTTGGGTATATAGGTACTTATGAGTAAAACTTACCATCCCTAAACAGATGGTTAGTCCGAGCATACGGTACATGTGCTGTAGGACAATCTTAGATCATGGATCCTAGATTTTTGAGGTTCTTGGGAGTAACACATACCTATTGTGTAGTTTTCCTACAATATTAGTTTTCAAGAAACTATTAAGATGGAACCTTATCAGAATTTCTATGGTAGGCCATGTCGATCACCCTTATGTTGGGTGGAGGTAAGAGAGGCAGCTATGTTGATACCTCGTCTTGTTCAAGAGACCACAAAACAGGTGGAGGTGATCCAAAAGAGGATAAATACTACACAATCATGGAAGAAGTATTATAATGATAAATAGATATGAACTATAGAGTTTGAGGTTGGAGATTAGGTTTTCCTACATGTCACACTGAGGATGGAACATAGGGGGATTAGGAGACATGGTATGCTTTCACCGAGCTATGTCAGACCGTTTGAGGTGTTAGGGAAAGTCAAGTTGATTTTCTATCAGTTGCAGTTAACTCAGAGGTACCAAACTATGCACGACATCTTCAACATTTCTCAGCTACGACTTTACTTCTTAGACCCATATCGTGTTTTTAAACCCGAGGAGGTTGAGTAGGAGGTAGAGGCCTTATTCGAGGAGCATCCTATCTGAATTGTTGATAGAATCATGAAGGTTCTCTAGGGACGATATTTTCCTCTGGTTTTGGTGCTATATTATCACAAATGAGTACATAATGCGACTTGGGAGAGGGATACCAATGTGCAATCATAGTGGCAGGAGTTGTTTGGGGATTCTTCTTCTATGCCCCCTTGCTAGGGAAATTCGAGGAAAAATTTCTTGAAGGGGGGAAGTATGTAATAACCCATACCTTCCTTTGAGGTATGGGTTTTATTTTCTAGTGTTTAGATAAAAATAGGAGAATCTGGAAATTTAAGGAGTATATGCTGTGTACCCGGTTGCCGTGGGTTGTCGTGTACTCGCCATGTAACACCCGAGTACATGGCCATGTGGGGTGACCTAGAGACCGCCTAAAGCAGGGCCCGATAAAGACATATACACGCCATGCACTTCTAAAAGACAGACCAAGTACTTTTACTTTTAATTTATTAAATGGACCGAGGTCACTTCTAATCGTCAGACACAACTTCTTCTTGGCTCACCTCGTCTAGGAGTGACTAAAGTCGATGATTCTTCTCCGAGCCCCTGACCCACCATCCATTCTCTAAATCAACCACCATTGATTTTGTTGGAATCACCACAGTAAGTTATTCCTTCTTCCAGAACCTCGTTCCTTGATTTCTCCTCTTTCATGAGATATCCTTGGTTGAACATTTTAGAGGTTTTTTAGATCTACACCATTCTAGGTTGATTCAAGGGCCAAAACTGGAGTATATCAATCATAAAACACTGAGGTAGGTGGTTTGTGACATTCTATAGTTAGTATTTGAATGTTATGTGAAAAAGTGCCCAATACCCTAGATTGGGTTATTGCATTTTTAAGGCATTTTAACCATGTTGATGCCTACTATGTCTGTTTGCTTGAGTGAAGGATCTTGTTTGTAAATAGGGTTATTTCTCCATGCTATGGAGGTGTTTTCACATGTTTGATTTGATATTGACCATTTGGTTTAGATTTTCATATTATAATGATTACTTTCCATGCTTAGTACTGTTAGTATGGAGTGATTTTATTTGATGATGTGTTATGACATTTAGTTATTTATCCAAGTAGTACTTTTAGGTTTACTTTGGATGTTGAATATCGTTTGTGCGTGATTGCTTACATGGGGCTGTGGGAACCTAGTGTAATGAGACCATAGGGGGAATTGATGTTGAGAGCTTCCCCAGAGTATCTGTTATACTTTTCATGATGTAAGACCATAGGGGGTATTGTTGTTTAGTGATCCCTCAGAGTGTCTATAGATATCATTACGATACCACACAAGGAATTGATGTTAAGTGCTTACTCAGAGAGTCTGTTGATTATCTTTAAAGGACTATAGGAGGAATTGATGGTGAGTTATATCTCAGGTATTCTTTGTTTACCCTTAAAGTACTATATGAGGAATTGACACTGAGTGCTTCCTCAGAGAGTCTTTGTTTGAATGAGACCAAAGGTGTTAGACTGTATAAGCTACCCAGGAGGTCGTTATATCCTTGAATAAGTTGAACTAGAGGGGTTAGGCTGTGAGAATTTACCCAGAGGGTTACTTGAGATTATTTGGTTGAACCAGAGGGGATAGGCTATGAGAATTTCCTAGAGGGTAGCTTTTTTTTTTCACTTGGTTGAATAATTGAAAAATTTAAATGAATGAAATTGAAACTTTAGGACTATTTACTTTTAAGTACTTCCTTGTTTATTGCTTAATTTTCTTATTGCCTTCCATATATATTCACTAACTATTAGGTAGAGATCTTTGGGTGTTTTTTTTACTGGGATTCATCTCACACCCTATTTGGGTCATGGTTTTGGGCCCAAACAGATTATATTGTTGCATTTATAGATAAGGGAAAGCACCCATATTCTTAAAGTACTTTATTGGTGTGGAGCTGGAGAGCATGGGACCAAACTGAGGCTTGCGATGATGTTGGAGTTGTTTACCTATTTTTCCTTAGTGCTTTGGTTTATTACTGTATTTCAACATTGTGGCTTGTTTGGATGCTTTCTTAGATGCTTGTGACATGCATCATTATTGATATACATATATATGTTGTAGTTGTTTATTTACTCAGTCTTCCGCTATTTACTATTTTATGGTATTATTATTACTTTGGATACTATTATCCATTAATCTATTGTGTTACTCTGCCAATGAGAGAATAGTTTCCCCACTATCACACCCAAGGCCCTAGCTGCTAGTCGGAATCCTCTGGAATTCAGGGAAATGCACTTGATGCCATGTGTCAATCTAGGTATGGGGTACCTTTGGGTGGAACTCGGAACCGGTACTTTGCAAACCAAACAACCAAAATATTCTATAACAATTTCCAAAATCCAATAAAACTAAATCCCAAAAATCCCAAAACTAGAGCACCAAGTGGAAGACTCATCAACAAGACCCAATTGAAACCATGAAACACTATACAACTCCACACCAATATCCATGGTCGAAGAACCATAATTCCACCAAAGCATCATGGTGAACCACTAGAAAAATGTGATGCTTTACCTTTTCCTGTATCCTAGAATACCACATCTGCAAAATATCCCAAGTGCCAAAGTAGTGGGTGAGTAATAATACTCAGTATTATTTTCTAAAATGACGTCTTTACACACACTAATAGGATAGAACCATTAGCGCATTTATATAAAAAAGTTTATATAAAACATCAAATAGTGAAACAATTTCCAAGAAACCAAACACACCCTCACCAAGCTATTTTCACCCAAATCCAAACAATTCATTGGAAAGTAAAAACAATCCATAATCCATTTTACCATAAAATATTAGCACAAAAATTTAATCTTTATTATCCACACACATAATCCAAACATATCCATAATGTTTGGCATACTCAACCCAGTGTAACGATCACAGTGGAACTTCCCATCCAAGATCATTTACTAATATCCAAATATAGTGGTACTTACTGACCACTTATCCTTGATTATGGCCCTTCCATCCACTATCCATCTGGTTTTTATAGTTGTACTCCCTACCCACTTTACATCTAGTTCAATCACATGCATAAACAGTTAACCAACAAACAAGCATATAGAACACCAAGGCCACAACATTATGAAAACAACCATTTTCAACCCAAATAATTCCTTAAGACATTATCCATGCTACATTACCTTCCAATGAAATAACCACTTTTATTGAAAACCATTTTCACTAACCATTTTCATAACTCATCCCAAGCAACCAATTTTAAAATCTACATTTTAAAATCAAACATCAAGAACATTCCACCGTAATAACCCATTCCCCCCCCCCAAATCCCCAAATCATCACAAAAATGAATTTCCATAAAACTTCACACATCATAGTCACAATTAAATTCAATAAAAACCAACTAATTAAATATAAGGCTACTAGTTCTATAAAAATGGAGTTGAGAGAGAAGCCACTTACCTTAGGGTTTCATTGAAATTGACCAACGAGCAACCACACAACAAATAAAGGTAAAAAATCCACAAAACCACCTTAGATATATTTTTTACTAATATCAAAAATCCCAAACATCATTATTTTAGGCACCAAAAACACTAGATCTTTATGTGACAGAATTAGATCTAGAAAACTAAGAGAGTGAGAGAACTAAATCTAAGGAAACTAAGAAATAACCTAGATAGGATACTTACTAGAGAAGAACCACCTTCACTGCACCCTTAAAACCCTTCGAATCGCCTAAAAAATGAGTGGGAGATCCCCTATAACCCTTGAGAACCAAATATTATTACTGAGGTTCGAGTGGGAGGAAGTTTGGGGTGTTTTGGTTGAATCTCGAGGGACCCATTTTTAGAAAACCCAATTTTATTTCCACACAAGGATAGCTCACATAGTTAGACAAACCATGCACAATCCGTATGAATCCCACTTCTTGATGTTGCATGGTTACCTAGGGATTCTAGATTATTTGCCTTAATCATGCTCAAACCATGCACTCCTTGAAAAGACCCAAAACTTCATTAGAACCCTTTAAAACTCTCTCAAACCATACCCAACCACTCTATACACATATAAAAACATAAAGATGGTTAAATAAATTAAAACATGGGTTCTATATTCTTGCAACCATTAGACTTTCCATCCTTAGAAAGTAGAGAACCATTGATTTTCCAAAAGACCTCGGGACATTACTCTACAATAACTTTCTCCCGCTCCCAAGTCTCCTCCTAAATTTGACCATGTTACCAAAAAAACCCAAAATAGAATGATGTTTTTAACATGAAATAATTTCTCTTACCTATCCATAATCTACACTAGTATGTGACCAAATGAAGCATCAAGATCTTGCTCAACATGATCCCATCAAATCACATGGTAAGGATCTGGATGATACTTCTTCAACTGAGAAACATATAATACATTATGCACTGTACTGGACCTTGGTGGCAAAGAAAAATAATAATCCACATCTCCAAACCTCTCAAGTATCTCAAAAGGACCAATATACCTTGGATATAACTTGTCCTTATTTCCAAAACAACGATGTCATAGACTAGGAGATATTCTCAAGAACAAATGATTACCCAACTCAAACGACAAAATCCATCGATGATGGTCCGCATTTTATTTCTGATGACTATGATCCATATCAATTATATTCTTGATAAACTTGATATTATCTATCGTCTCTTGGATGAGACTCGTCCCAATCATCTAAGTCTCTCCTGCTTCCATCAAACAAAGTGGAGAATGACATGGATGCCCATATAGTGCATCAAACAAAGCCACATGTATCGAGTTTTGATAACAGTTGTTATATGATAATTCCACCAATGAAAAGTGATCCTCCCATGAGCCACCAAAATCTAACACACAATCTCGTAACATATCATCCAAAGTTTGTATCATTCTCTCTGATTTACCATCCTTATAAGGATGGTATACTATACTCATTTCCAACTGTGTCCTAAGGGATTACTGTAATAATTTACAAAAATGAGATGTGAAACATGGATCTCTATCTGATATAATCAAAACTAGAACACCATGCCTCTTTACCACCTCACAGATATTGATTTTGGATAGATACTCCACCGTATGATATTCCTGAATAGGGATGAAATGGGATGACTTTGTGAGACAATTCACAATCACCCATATGGAATCTTGCTTTTGACTGTTCTCGGAAGACCTGTAACAAAATACATCACTATCTATTCCCACTTCTAGACAGGGATATGTAAATATTGCAACATACCTGCCATCCAGTAATTATCAACCTAGACTTGCTGAAAAGTAAAGCATCTAGAAACAAACTCCACCACCATCCTCTTCATACCATCCCAACAAAATTTCTCTTTCAATGCCTTATCCATTTTTCTGAATTTCAGGATGGATACCCCATATCGAATGATGATAATAACTAAAAATTTCCACTTGAAAATCCACCGATACAACTATATGATTCTAAAAATGAAAAACTGAATTCCCTTTTAGTTTTTAACCCTAAATGGTCTCCCTACCATTGAGTTTTGACCTCATCATCATACACTCAGAATTAGACATCTCCACCTCTTTAGTCATGTCAACCTAGTCAGGAACCAATGACACAGAAAAGAAAACCACTATATCATCCTGGTACCCACATTCCAACCACATTTCTTCTATAACTGAAATCAACTACTACTGATATGATGCCTATTTCACCATTTGAGCATACAACTACCTACTTAATAAATATGCCACTGAATTTACCTTACCCGGTGTGAACATTAAGTCAAAGTAAAACATTTGGAGATACTACATCCATATCCCTTGCATCAAGTTAAAATATCTTTGTGATGAAATATGTTTTAAACTCTTATGATCGGTAAACACTATGAATTTCTCACCAAATACATAATGACACCACATTTTCAAGGCTTGAACCAATACCACCAACTCTAAAACATGCGTTGGATGGTTCTTCTCATGAAACCTCAAATTCCATGATCCATACACAAAAACATGATACCCTTTCATGAGAACACAACCTAAAACTGACCCCAATGCATCACAATACACAAACTACCCTTTCCCTAGTTCTTGAAACACCAAGATTGCTGCTGATGTAAGGAGAACATTAAGCTCTTTAAAATATTTCTAGAACTTCTCATTCCACTGAAATGAAACAATTTTCCTTATCAAAGATATCATCAGTGAGGATAATCATGATAACCATGAAAAAACCGCCAATAATACCCGGCTAGACCAAGGAAGCTCCATATTTCAAAGACATTTTTTTGGTGGTTTCCATGAGATAACAACCTCTATATTTTCCGAATCAACTGAAAAACCTTTCTTAGAAATAACATGGCCAAGAAAATGAACCTCCTGTGTCCCAAAATTTCATTTTGGAAATTTCGAATATAATTGATGATCTCTCAATATCCCTAGCACTATTTCCAAGTGCCGCTCATGATCCACCCTTGTCATAGAATACACCAATATATCATCAACAAATAAAACTACAAAAGAATCTAGATATTCATAAAATATTTGATTCATTAATGCTATAAAAACTTCTGGTGCATTATTTAGAACAAAGGGCATAACCGCATACTCATAATGGCCATATCTAATTATAAAGGATGTTTTCAGAATATCCTCCTTACACACCTTGAATTGATGATATCCTGACCAGAAGTCAATCTTAGATAACCAATGATCTCCCCTCAACTGATTGAACAAATCATTAATGCGTGGAAGTGGATATCAGTTATTTATCGTGACTTGGTTAAGCTTATAATAATCAACACACATATGTAAAGTTATATCCGTCTAAAACCAGTGCTTTCCGTAAAGACATGTTATGATGGATGAACCCTTTCTTCTTTAACTCCTCCAACTGCACTTTCAATTTCCTTAATTCCATTGGTTCCATTAGGTAAGACAGATTGGAGATATGACTAGTCCCCAAAAGTAGAAAAATCGTAAACTCCACTTTTCTTATAGTTGGAAATAATAAGAATTCTTCAGAAAAGACATCCAGAAACTAATCAACAATTGATGGAAAACCGTTTTTTTCAACTCCTTCCATTGATGAAAATGACTACTCTGTTAACTGATATGATATTTTTCAAATAGCTGGTATCGGAAAACCCATTGCACCTAGATTTTCATTATTCTCTTTTCTTAAGAGATGTTCGACACCATCATCTGTCATGAAACAAACCATTCGTGCCTAACAGTCGATATGGGCCTAAAACATTTTCAACCAATAGATTCCTAGTATTATATCATAATCATCTATATCAAGAACTGATAAATCCCACATCAACTCAATCATATCCTCAAATATACAACATGCTCTATATAGAAAGGCTCTACACTATCTTTGACCCTGAGGAGTTAGAAGTTTTAAAACTGAAGGAATAATTTCCACACTTAAACCCACAAAAATAACAACATAAGAAGCAATAAAATAATGTGAAGCACCCGTATCAGACAACGATTTTATCAAGTTAGAAATTAAAAGAACCATACTTCACACCATGGATGGTTCTGACTAATCGTCTATCACAACCTTATTAGCTCCATATAGAATATTTATTTCAAAACTCGCCACTTTATTTCCATGATGAGGAGTCATGGTGTTCCTAGAATCACAATGAATAACTTTTCTCTAATAATGAGGGGTATGTTACTACCCCCATCCCATCAAGGCATATGATGAATGAAACCCCTGAGGAGTGTCATAAACACCTAACCTAAGATAATTATGACAATAACACTGAATATGCCCCATATACTTACAGTTATCACATTCTCAAGGTTGTTCCATACAATACTAGTTGACGTGGCTTGTATAACCACACTGAAAACATCTCAAATTACTTTTAAGATTCAGCAGAATATTCACCAATCCTACCATTATGTTCTGATCCATACTCCCACCATGGAAATAAGTGTCCCACTTTTGATTAATCCTAGCGTTAAAGTTCCCACCATATCCGATGGGTACTAAAATGATTCTCCCATATGTAGCCCCCAAAATATCCCTTTCATCCACTATTTCTCTATTTACCATTTTTGTGTAATCAATTATATATAAGACCAGTCTTTTACAACAAATTTATTTCCTCAAACCAGCTTAAAAAATAAATGATTTCAATGATGCACTACTCCCCAACTCAGTTCAAAACCGCACCATGTTCATAAACTCAGCTTCACATTCTGTTACTGAGAGGTTCTCTTGATTTAAACGAAATGAATCCATTTTGTAGTGAATTATAAATGTATGAGAGTAGAATTTTTTGTTAAAAAATCCCCAAAACTCTCCCATGTCATACCTTGGTCCATTACAGCTTGGAGCACCAACTACCACAACTAACAAGCAAGATCTTCCAACTTGTACATTTCTAACTTCAATTTCTACTCCACTGGTGTTTAAAGCAAATAAAATATCCTATTTATTCTATTAAACCATGTATCTACCTTTTCTAGTTCCAAATCATCCCTAAAGATGGTTGGATTCTTCTTTTGAAACCGAACCAAATGATTCACATGCTTTAGATCATCCTCTTTATTCCCACTTACCATAGCTTGGAAACATTTCACTATACTTTACAATAACTAATAGTTCACCTGGGGCTCAGGTGAAAGAACATTTTTAGAAGCCTCCTATAGTTGGTCTCTAGGAATCCTACTTAGTTCCATTTTTATCAAAAAAAAAACAAAAATAAGACTCACTCACTTAGAAAGAAAAATTTTACAATTACAAATTCAATTACACTGCAACTATCACAACTAGAATTTCCATATGTTAAAATTTCCCATATTGCACCGTTTTAAAAAAATCCACCATGTTTCAAAAATTGGATCATTTACAAAATACCACAACTATCCACATTTCAAATACACAAATTTGAAAATAATTTCTTGATTTTCACCAATTAATATATATTCATACCACAATGTATATCATTATCCAATGAAATATGCACCCTAGTGGGAATTAATTTCTACCATGAATTCCATGCTCATCTCATTGGATAAACCCATGACAATGAGATTTCCAATGACTATAAGTGTATCCAAAACACCTATGTACCCCAACTCCCTGGTAACTTAAAGTTTAGCATAAAAGGGTTAGCCACATCCTTTTATTCTATACATTTCATGTTCCAAAAATCCAACTCCTTACTACCATCCAATCTTAAAGAATAGATCAAGAATGAGTGCCAAAACCAAGATCAAAAATCAATTATAATGAACAAAACAAACTTTAAGATCAAGGAAAGAAAAAACTGATACCACTTGTAATGTCTCATCCCTTACTCGTAGGCTTGAGAATGAGTTGAGATGCTACTTTTCCTTAGGCAACGTTCCCAAGGCACTAAAGAATGGAAATAAATGTTGAGGGATTCAAGAATAATTGGGGAATGATTTTTCCTTAGAATAAAACCAACCAACTAAACAAGTCACAACCAAGAAAAACTACATGATGCATGTCAGAAAACTAAATGATGATAACACATTACCAAAAGACAACCAAACTACCAAACTCTTCCATAAAAATTTCCAAAAACCAATACAACTAAATCCCAAAAATTCCAAAATTAGAGTATCAAGTGGAAGAATAATCAACAAGACCCAAAGTAAACCACGAACCACTCCACAAATCCAAACCAAGATCTATGATCCAATCACCACATTTTCCCAAGCATCATTATGAACTGATAAAAAAATGAGATGATTTACCTTTTCATGTATCCTGGAATACTATATCTATAAAAGCACCCAAGTTCCAAAGAAGGGGGTGAGTAATAATACTTAGTAGATTTTCCTCAAAATGACTTCCCTACACATGACACTAGTATAGAACTATTAGCACAATTATATAAAGCAGTTTATATAAAACATAAAATAGTATAACAATTCCTAGCAATCCAAACACACCCTTACTAAGAATATTTTCACCCAAATCCACACAATATAATGGAAATCCAAAAAAAAATCCATAATCCATTTTACCATAACATATTAGCCTAAAACTTTAATCTTTCTTATCCACACGAATAATCAAAACATATCCATAGAGTTTCACACACTCAACTCGGTGTAATGATCCCATTGGAACTTCCCATCCCAGACCGTTTACTACTTTCCAAATCTGGCGATACTTCCCACCCACTTATCCTTGATGGTGGAACTTTTTCCACTATCCATTCCCTTTTTATAGTGGTACTCCCCACCCAATTCACATCCATTTCAATCACATGCATAAACACTTATCCAATAAACAAGCACACCGAGGCCACAACATTGTGCAAACAACAATTTCCAACCCACACAATCCCTTAGGAAATTATCCATTACACATTACCTTCCAATAAAACAAAACATTTTCAAAAAACAAATTTACAACTAAACCCAAGAAACCGATTTTAAAATCAACATTTTATAATCCAACATTAAAAAAATTCCACCACAATACCCATTTTCCCCCAAAATCCCCAAATCTTCACAAAATGAATTTCCATCAGGATTTTCACATCATATTCAAAACCGAATTCAATAAAAATAAAATAATTAAAGATGAGGCTACTAGTTCTAGTAAAATTTAGTTTAGAGAGAATCCACCTACCTTAGGGGTTCAATGAAATCAACCAATGAGAAACCACACCACAAATATGGGTGAAAACTTCACCAAAACCGCATTATATCTCTTTTCCTAACATCAAAAATCCCAAAACTCATCATTTTAGGAAAAAAACACTAGATCTATGTGTGATTAAATTATATCCTGAAAACCACGAGATAGAGAGAACTAAATCTAAGGAAACTAATAAAGAACCAATAGAGAAGACTTACCGGAGAAGAATCACCTTCACGACACCTTGAAAACCCTTAAAATCACCTAAAAAATGAGTGAAGAGCCCCTATAACCCTTGAGAACCAAAAATTAAAAATGAGGTTTGAGTGGGGCGAAGTTTTGGGTCTTTTAGGTTAAATGCTAAGTGACCTGTTTTTAAAAAACCCACTTTTAATGTCATGCAAGGTTAGAAAAAACGTGTGCTAACCTTGCTATTTCTATTGTCTGAAGGGTGTATTTCATTGTTTCCTCACATGGTTAGACAAATTATGTGCTAACCATTAAAATACCACTTCCTCATGTTATATGGTCATCTAGGGATTCTGCATGGTTTCCCTTAACCATGATCGAACCGCACACACTTTGAAAAGCTCCAAAACTTCCTCAAAACCCTTCAAAACAATCTCAAACCATAACCAACCACTTTATACACATAAAACGTCATAAAAATGGTTACATAACTCAAAACAGGGTTCTAGATCCTTATTAGTTTGGAGACACATTATTTTAGGGTAAATATTTTCAGATAAAGATATCATGATAACATTCTGAGCCTTCCCATAAACTTCTAGATTTATTTTTTCATCTTGAGTCATAGAAAAATCTTCATAAATAAGAGATAAATTCACTTTTTCTACATATTTCACTTATAGGATTAGATATAGAAGGTAAGGAAGCATCATATTCCTCCAACTATGATAGTCATTTCCAATAAAAGTAGGAACTCCTCAGCTATTCACTGAATTCGAATTTTGTATTTCTTAGAAAGTATTTTGGATCTATAAAGGGTAAATTTCCTCTAATACCAATTGAAGTGGACACAGATCAGTTAGATACCACTGAGGGGGGGGGGGGGGGTGGATTAGTGGTATATTGTTTTTAAATTTTTTTAACTTTTTATTCAAACTCTGTAAATGATTAAAGTCTCGATACCTCAAATTTAATTATAAGACTCAACCAACAAGCAATAAAAAATAAATAAAACACATCACACATGGATTTACAAGGTTTATTACGAAGATATACTCCTTACTGTGTTGCTTATACCCCCAAAAGGGATTTTACACCATATTAGAAGGTGATTACAACAGTAATTGGTTAGACCAACCAATTATAAACTGGTTATTCCCCCAGTTACAATCATTCTTCAATAGTTGGTTAGATCCACAACTGTACCTTATTCACTCTGATTGGTTAGACCCCCCAATAAAAAGAATCAACAACTAGTTAGACCCCCCCAAGCTATAGCCTTTAACTTCTTCATGAATAATTGATCCACAGATAGGATGATCAATTTATCCTCCTCTACAAGCTTGTTGGATCACACAAGATCATGTAAAATTCAGGTTCCTTTGCATCGATGTTGGACTTGATCAAATAATTCTGATAACTATAAACAATCAGCTTCCTCAGTAAAAAAATTCTAAACAAAACATTCTTTATTTTTCTGAAGACCTGGCCTCACATAACACTGAGAACATGGACACAAATATTATTCTAAAATACCGATGAAAACACTGTCTTAGCATCAGTCTCAAAATAATTCACTATATTTATGCAATGTAAATTGCATTTGCACTATTCAAACTTCATTATGTATTTATCACATTGCATGGCCTTATCATAATTCTTCTTGCATTAATTCATGTGCATTAAAACACCATTATTAATTGTATATTGTTTAAGAAAATATAAAATGTATTATTTTTTATTCAAGTTATTTAATAATCACATTGTATAAGCATTCACATGAATGCACACATGAACTCCCTCTTTACTTATCAAATTTATGCACACACACCGGTCAATCCTTGTATGTCGTTACATTTCTTCATGTAAGGAAATCATCCAATAGTGTTTCAAACTATTTGTACTACACAAATCCAAATTTTAAATGCTTCTATTTTGTGCGAGTCTCACTCACTTACTATTTAATTATTTTATTTATGAAATACAATGTAAGTTTACATTGGTATGTGGTTCCTCAAATATGGTCAAAATATCTTTATTGATTCATGTAACACTAATCTTTATAAAGGGTAGGGTGGCACACACAATGCTACCCCATTTTCCTAATTGATCTCAGATCATCACTATGAAATACTATTGTGAAAATCATATATATGTTCCTCACGATATCCTTCTTCTTCTTCATGAAAACAAGTATGTATGAAATCCTTTTCGAACTAGTACAGTTCGTGGTTCTTATATTTTCTTCAGAAGTAGTTTTAAAAAACTCAAAACCACATGCAATCGTGTATGGATCTTTCTTTGCATGTTTTGTTTTATTCTTTCTCAAAAACCCTCTCAAATGAGTGACAAATCCCAAATTATATAAATGTAACAACACCAAATGAATACATTGAATTGTATTTATAAGAAACATCAAAACCTTATAGAATTATATAGAAATAGATTATTGTGATCAAGATATGTTTCACATACCATCACCATCACCATAAAAAAATTTCTCTTAAACACTTCAAATCTACAATAAAACTTTTTTTTACAAATCAAATGAATCATCATGTAAATAAACCATATTTTAATTTTTTTAAATAAGTAAATAATGGTCAAAAAACATTGTTTGATCTATGGTCAACATTTCAATGGAGTTTCCCATTGATGAGAAGAAATATAGGGTGCGAACCAAGGTTGAATACTAAGTCAAATAGAGGCATGATGAAACATAATAGTCAACCATATGGATTACAATATTAGAAAAATGGTCAAAAACTCAAATATAGTAGGCTATCAATGAAGTAATGCAGAGCCCAACATATTGAAGCATCTCAAACAAGGCTTGCTGGAGAATACAAAGGCCAATACTTTATCTGATAAATCATAATAAAACAGATGAGAATATCGTCAGTCAGGAAGCTAGTGAGATGATCAGACAACCCAGTTAATTTGACATAATGATCAAATAGTTATATGAAAATATAAAATGTATCAGAAGTACATAGATCGTTCGACACAACTATTGATGCCATCTTTACATATCCTCTATCGCTGTGATTGGATTATATATGGACAATACAGTTTAATTTATTTTTATTTACACATTATAAAAACTTAATCCAAAAACCGAATGAAGTGAAAATCCAATAATAAAACAACCAATTCCCTAATACTTTTTTCTATTTTGAATTTAATAAAAAACTTCAACTATTCCAATATTTTAAACACTATTTCAATGATCAATGATTTTTTTTAAAACTGCTGACCAGTTCAACAATCTTACCATTTAGAATTCATTAACTTTTCTATTTCTTATATGATTTACAAAAATTTCAACATCAAAAAAATCACTTGGTCTCTTCATATGAAACTTATTTATTCATTAACCTTGAAATTAGTTTGTAATTGGAGTTATGAGATTCTGAATTGTTTCTGAATATAGTTTTTACATGTTTTCTATTATAGGAATCATTAATTTAATTATATATTTAGTAAAGTATCCCCAGATAGAGGGACTTGAGGTAAGGCTACCCATTGGTCTGGAGGCTTACGCCTTGTCTAAAAAGGTGAATGGGGCTGGGTATCTATCTCTTCAGGCATAATCATGTGAACATTTTAAATCAAATATATCTCTATGTATTTACATGAAAATTTAATGTAGTTTCTGAATTTTATGTATATGGATATATATGAATATACAAAATTTCTATTTTTGGGTGAGAAAGAAAAACTTGTGGGTTGTGTTAAGAGTTACACATTAATGTGGTGTGAACACATTAATTTAGTAGATTGAATAGGGACTCCAAATGTAAATCATTAGAATCATGCCTATAAAACAAGAGTATAACATGAGATTAATTAGTGATATTAAATCCCCTTCAAATGTTAAGTGTGATATTCTTTCAAATGTTTTATTTTTCACGATCTCGACCATATAACCAAAACTAGTGAAAAATGATATTTTTATGTCGGGTTTTTTATATTTTTACATAGGGTTTGAATTAGTTTTTATAAAAGATATGTTAAAAATATTTGTTTCAACATCATTTTTAACAAACCAATGATGAAAACTGACCATTGTAGTGTTTTTACATCGAGTAACTGACAAACGATGCCAAAAGACAGTCTTTAGCATCAGTTTTTATATAAATCGATGCCGACTATTTAGGGTTTGTCAATATTAGGTGTCAGTTTACATGATAACTGATGACTAATAGTGGTATTTGGTGTTAGTTTACATAAAGTAAAATGCTAAATTTATAGTGTTTGGAAATATTTGGGTTCAGTTTCAATATGAACCAACACTAAAGATCGGGTTTGGTGGTATTTGGTGTCAGTTTAAACCAAAACTGACATAGAATATCTAGGTTCTTCAGTATTTAGTGTCAATTTATATAAAAATTGATGCTGAAGCTCTGCCTACAACGATTTTGGGGTGTCCGTTTATATAAAAACCAATGCTAAAAACTCTTTTTCTATGATTCAATGTTGGTTTTTTCATAAACCAATGTTAAAATTTGTATATTTTAAAAATAATAATTATACAAATAAAATTCCCTGAATATGTAAACTTATAAAGAGAATATACATAGAATATAAAACAAAAAAATAATCGAAATACCAATAATAATTTATCATAGAAAATAATATTCATGAATCATCCTCTTACTATTCTCTCTCAAACCATCAAGTATAGTAACATTACCTACAATGTAAACAAAAATATAATCATTATCTATATATAAAAAACAACAATAATTTAATGCTACCATGTAAGAATAAATAAATAAATAGTGGCATCACTTTTAGCTCAATTGGTCAGGAATTTCCCAAAATATACATTCACAAATAATTGAGAATAATAATGATACAACTCAACATTATAATAGGATTTACATCAATGGTAACTCATTATAGTGGTAAAGAGAGCATGATATCATCTAGAGAAGCATCTACCTATTAAACAATGAAAAAACATTGAAAATTTTGTGTATACTAACTTTGTTTCTTTTAAATTTAGAGTTAAAAATTAAAATTATATAAAAATTGGCATTCCACCCATGATGACATAATTTCAAACAACTTTTCTTGGCATTAAAATGAGGTTAAAACCTATTATTAGAATTTATAATGGAAGGTTCAGCTGATTCACTGTAAGCATTCTTTGTTAGTATTTTATAAACATGTAAAATTTTATCCTACACATAAAAGGTATAAAATTCAGGAAACCTAAAATGAATGGTTAAATAGATATATTGCACTATAAATCAAGAAATAAATGAATATAATAATGAGAACATGCATATTAAGGTCACTCACTCTTCTATTTAGTTCAAAAAATATCTTATTATATGATTCTTAGGTAAAAAATCTTGAGGAAAAAATATGAATTCATATTAAAAATAAATTAGAATATGAATATGTATAATAAAGAATATAAACAAAAATATCCCTAAAACAACTTCAATACAATTCCAGAATTATGCAATAAGAAACATTTCATTACTACTCGAATAGACCGATTAAACACTTCTTGAGTGACATGAGGAGAATATATCATCAAAGAATGAACACAATTTCAGAATCTCAAAATCACTAACCTTATTGCTAAAATTATAGCAGTGATGTTTGATGTAAAAGTTTTAAGAGGTGGGAGAATCTTTTAAATTTGGTTTTTTATGTGTAACACATATAATATGAAATTTTAACCGAATATTCTCCATAACCCAAAATATTGGAATTTATAAATTAGTATTAAAAAAAATTATTGCTATTAAACTTTATTTCTTGACACATATGAGTAACAAAAAATATCCAGACCTGAGTACTAATAGATGTGATACATATATGTTACAAAAAAAATATTGAAAACAACATATTTATAGATAAACATGATAACCAAACTAAAAATTTCATTAGAAGATAAAACATAATATGATTCGAAATTTCATGATGCACAATGAAAGAATCAAACTCATATTTTCCTCAAAAAAAAGGAACTTAAAATGGGATAATGACTGTAAGTGTAGGAAGAAAAAAATACATGAATATGGCATATACAGAATCATATATTACCATGTTAAAACTAACAAATTGCTACTGAAACTCAAAATCATCAAGAATAGATGCATAATTTGCAATCAAATAGAAAGAGTACCTTCAGATAAAAATAACTCCAATTATTCTGATACGGAATGTCAATAGTGCAGAAAGAGGGATTAAGTTAAGAATGTATCAAATTTTTACTATAAAAACTCATATAAAAACGGCATTAATGGAGTGAAAATTTTGGATAAAGACGTGATTTTTTGGGTGGAAATTTCTACAATGATGTATAAAAAATTCTATATATTGGAGACCATGATATTATATATTCTATATATGAAACTGCTTAGCATGTTCATGGTAGTCTAATCGACTAAATTACTATCTAATAGATTTTTAAAACAAAATTTTCTTTTTATAATGTAAATATCAATATTTTTAAAAAATTTAAAGCTAGTATCATAATTTTGTTTATCTGGTTGTCAGAGAACACATATTTGGTATGTGCACATGATGATACCATCCTCAATACTAGAGGTCCCAATAAAAATGATTAAATGAAACAAGATTTACATATTATTAGATTAAATGAATCACTTTATAGAAAAAAACACAAAGAGGAGGAACATCTAAGGAAGTTGAGCCATAGAAAAACTGAGCTACAATTTTCATGCACAACTTCAAAATAAGCTTCTTTGGAGATGGATTAAAAACAACACATCCTCCTAGAAAAGAAATTGTCTGCATAGAAATCACACAAATAAAATTATCACATATTTTCCCATTATGTGATAGATTAATTTAAATATATGTAATGATATAGAAAAAAGTTCCAATGTGACAAAATAAATATACATACATGTGAATAAATTGATAAGTAATATAAAAAATTAAACAGTATATGATCTTCTTCTTAAATTTCATTAAGCATACAAACCCAAAACATATAAAACATATCCAACATCACACACATATTAAGAGTTATAATAAAACTAAAATGATTTAGTTAAATAATACGACATAAAAGGGAATACATATAGAGTAAACCCATAAAAATAAAATGTCTGGTAATATAGAACCCAAAAGTTCAAAAAGGATTAGAAATATGAGGTAACCTTTAGTATAATTCGATTTAGAGAAAGATTAAAAGAGTCAGAACCAATTTTAATTGCAACAATTTTCATAGACACCATAAATAAAAATTGATTTAGGGAAATATTAAAAATATTAGCACCTAATGTAAAAGAGAAACATGGAATGGAAACCACACTTTAAAAATCATCACACATTCTTCCATTATAAGGAGGATTAATTAAGAATGATGTAACAATATAGAATATTGGGTCAAAGAAACAAAATCAATATCTGGACATGCCAAAAAATAGATAATAAACATTAATAGAGAAACATGATATGTTCAAATTCTTAAATATAACCTAGTATACAAAAAAGATCATAATATACAGATATAACACCATAGAATGGTTTAGAGTGAAATCCAAACCTAAATAAATAGTTAAATGTATATTAATGTATAACAATACAGTTTATAAAATAAAAAATTACCAATGCATAATTACGATGAAATGCGTGCAAATTCATACCTCCATAATGTAAAAAATTATATACCAAGACTAGTTTAGTTTTATAATTTCATTAAAAGATAGGTACTTGATAATTTAAATCAAAATCATAATTATGAAATAGTTTGGAAACAAACTACAAAGATGGGTAAGTTCATCATTCATATATGACTCAGTGTCATTGAAAATCTACAATAACAATGAATGTTATTAGATTTAAAAAAGTATATTTTCATATAAAACACAAAATCATTAATATAAAAACCTTTCCAAATTTAGTTGTTTCCCCAATTATGAAAATCTCATACATGAATCTTAAAAAATAATAAACGCATTCCAAACTTCCTTTTTGACAATGACACTAGAGTTATAAAATATTAAATTGAAAATAAAAACCAACACAATCACACACACAAACACATACATACACAAATATATATATATATATATATATATATATATATGACTAAATACTATCTAATATAAAAATTATTTACCTTCACTTAAACATAATTGATTGGATTTGGATACTTTTTCGACAACTATTATTTATTAAAATTTTTCCATAACCTACATTTTCATATACATCAACTAAGAAAATATGTATAAACACTTATAATTAAATTAAATAAATTACCAAAAAATAATAAAACTTACTTGTCTAGTAAATTGATATTTTTTACGAATAGAACCTAATAAATAGAAAAACCAATATAATATACTTTCCTTTGGGAAGAATATGCCCAACATTCAATGAGAACAATAATATAAATATTTTACAGTCAATGAAATTTTAATAAATATTAATTCAGAATTATTTTAGTGTTCTTACCCATCAAAGAATGTAAAAAACCATCATCCAACCTTTTTATTTGAGAACATTTCACATATATATAACCATAGTAGTAGGAGTCACATATTGCAAAATTGTTGAAATTAATTATGGATCTACAAAACTGTAAACACCAGTGGTATCATTTTGAATAATAATCAAGTGTAGATTCATAATTAAATAAAGTAATTTAATAAGTCACTTGAAATCATATTTATTTAAGGAAACAAAGATAACATGAAACAAAAATTTACTTACATGAAAAAAAACTGCAACATAGGCATGGTAAGATCATAAAAAATAATAAGTTTCGTGATAACTTTTCTGAATATCTTCAATGGATATTCTATTAAAAAAATATCACATGTTATCCAAAACTAATAAATATTATCCAATGAAGAAGAAACCTGATTTAATATTTATAACCCATCAGAAACATCAGAAGTATCTGAGGTTTTTTTGATTCCTAAACTACTATTTTTTTCTTTTTCACCAATTCTTTTTATTTTAGATAGTACTATATAAAATAAATGTTAGAAAGTAGTATAGAATATTTTCAATCAACTATAAATAATTTTTATGAAAATAATGAACACCTTTTATGTCTGATAACATAGAAGGCTAGATGGACAATGCAAAAAATAAACAATATAATATCCAACAATGGTAACCTCCTTGGTAGGAAATGGTAGTAGACTATTTGGATCAATAGTATCATTTATTGATATTCTAACATGACCTAACTGCATAGGATGGTGATGTAAAGAATCTTCCTAAAGCTATATGAATCTATATGATACAATACATACATGAGTATATATAATATACAAGTCACAATATACAGTCAGGTCTGAATGAGGCTTTATATGATCTATATAGGAAGGATGGGTAGGCAGGTTAGGCTAAGCTGGTTGGGAAGGTTGGGATTGCTAGGAAGGCTAGGAAAGCTGGGCTGGTTTTGAAGGTTGGGCAGGCTGGGCCGGCTGTTAGGGCTGGGTTGGCTGGGTTAGATCTGTAGGCTGTGCAGGCTATAAATGTCTCTTCAATTACTCAAACATATCTTACACTGATGATTGAATTTCATCTCACATGGAATTTTTGAGGTATTTTATCTTGGATTAAAAAAAAAAATCTATTTTTGGATCTTTTTATTTATTATTGTGATGACCAAAAATGTTCTTAATACTGACACATGCCTCATATACTTTTATGCAGATGAGGTGTTATATCTTTCTTAAATTGGTAGCTAGAATGTCCGTCCTATCCAGTGGGATAAAAGTGAACTACATCACTTAATCCTGAAGTTCATCCTGAAATGAAAAATTAAAATGATATATTAGTGTTGTTAATTTAAAAATAATAATAATCATGGAAAATAAAAATTAATTTCTTACAATTATCTCAACCACTTCCATGGATTGCTCTATAAGACACTGTTTATTTTTATTTCTTCTCATTATTTTCTTTTTTTTCATGTAGAGTAGGGGGAGATAGAGGACCAAATTAAACCTCTTCTGAACCACTATTAGATTGATATATTAATGCATCAAAATTTTCTATAATCATTTTATCTTCCAATAAATGATACCTTTCATGTGATGGTGTATTAGGGTATACCTTCTATAACTGGATCTTTTGAGGAGATGTATTGAAATCCTGTTTCACAATATTAAAATAATAATTAATAAAGTAATATATAATAATTTTTATAATATAAAAAATTTATCTTACCATAAATGCTTCATCATGTCAGCTGGAAACAAAATTATTCCATGTTTCTGCATCTAAAAACACTACCCCAAAACCAGGCTTCCATAGCACCACCCTTTAACAGTGATAGAAAAGAACTGATAAAGGGGATGCATTTAATAGATCTAGAAAAAGCGCTGTTAAAAGTGATAATTTATAAGTGCTTTTTTTAGCGCTATTAAAGGGTCCCCATTTATCAGTGTTTTTTAGTAGCGCTGATAAAGGGGTGGAATTATCCGTACTTTTTTGTAGCACTGATAAAATGTATATTTCAAAAAAAAAATATTTTTTTCATAAAAATAATATATAGATATATAAGTATATTAATATTTATATAAATACAATATATATATTTTAAATTTGTTTTAGATAAGTATAAATAAACATTCTCACTTAATAATTAAGATATGTTGTGAAAATGACTTATAAAATATATTATGAAATTATTAATTAATAATTTGATAATTATCATTGAATAATAATCATTTAATAACAATTTGAAGACAAAAAAATCAAAAAAATCAATAAAATATTGAAAATAAGTTGAAACATAACTGAAACTTCAAACAACCATAACTTTTGATCTCGGTGTCTGTTTGGGCTCTACAGCTTATCAAATCGAAGCCTATGATGAGAACTATATGCTACAACCTAAGGGAACCTTTTGCCACATTTTTCAAGGCCAAAAAGGCCCAAAAGGCTTGCAAAACTGAGTTTTTAGTCTGAATACCCAAATGTTTTAACATTCGATGGAATTTCATCTTCGTTTATGGGGTTATTTTTCCCTTTTTCAGCAGTGAATGAATTTATTTCAATGGATTATGTTCATATACATATTATGGATTTTAAATTTTATCATTTTTCATAATGTACTGTTATTTATAATCAAATATATAATAATATATACATATTTTTTATATATTCACACATAAAAAATTTAATTTTATAAATAAATAATTAAACATATTTACATATAAAATATATTTCACAACATATAAGCCTAATCTAAATAAAAAAATAATATCCATTTTATTTAAAATACAAATATATGAATATTTATATACCTATATAATGTGTATGTGTATATATATATATTTGTGTTCGTCTGTATTGAAAAATTGATATATATTATCTATATATTCTAAACATATATATACATATTAATATATAATATTTGTAAATATATATAAATATATATAATTATATATACAGATATACATATAATATATATATATCTATGTGTGTGTGCATGTGGGTGCGCTCGCGCGTGCGTGCGCGGTATATATGTATGTATTTATTTATAAACACACATAAAAAGCATATTTTATAAATGCATTCAAAACTGATCTTATAAATATATATTAATATACGAATAAATATATAAATATAACTATATATATATATATTAATATACAGATATATATATATATTAATATTAATATAACTAAATATATATATTAATATAATTAAATATAAATAAATAAATAAATATAAATAAATATTAATATATGAGTAAATATAACTTTATATATATATATATAAATAAATAGATATATTAATAAATGAAGAGCAGAGCAATATAGTGGAGTGGTAAAGGCTTAGGCGTGCATGAAACCTGTCCCTAGTTCGAATCCTGGGGGAGGTTGGTCGCGCACGCAGGTGGGGAATGAGGCCTAGAGCTGTTAAAGTGGGTGAGGGTGCTGTTAAAGGATGAGGAGGTGGTTGGGGCGTGCAGGCTGCGATGGGGGGGGGGGGGGGGTGGGGGGTGGGGGGTGGGGGCTGTTGAAGGGGGATTCAAGCGCTATTGAAGCCCCTCCCAGAATTACAAAAATATTTTTATTATTATTTTTTAATGTTTTATTAAATTTTATCAGTGCTAAAAAAATAATGATAAATGGGTCTTTCATCAGCTCTTTTCTGAGCACTGATAAAGGGGACCCCCCTTTATCTTCGCCTCTATTAACATTTCTTTTCTAGCATTATTAATGCCATTTTCTAATGCTGATAAAGGCCATATTTGAAGTAGTGAAACTCGTACATGATACATGGGTTTTCACTCTACAACCTTCAAAAAACATAATTTTTTGTTAATTTTTTTTAAAACACCTCCATCAAACTGTTGCAAAATATATGAATCTTTTCTTAATTTCTTTCTTTGATAAAAAAATGAATGTCATTTGTAATAAAATAAATTAAATATTAGTTATGTAAAGTATATAATATTTGAAAAATGAGATAAAAATAAATTAATTGAAATACTCTACCCATACAGACTACCAAATCTACTATTTATCCATCTTGTTGATGGACTTTCATTCAGAACTGCAATTACTCTGCATGACATTATCACTGATAAAATGTGTTTCATATAGACCATTTGGGTTATTATTTTCATAAAAAATAATATGTAATCTATAGTATTCACATGCAAGTGACAATTTTCATATACTTGTAATCCCATGTTTACTAACACTATAAATTGATTTCTCAATAGAAGAAGGAAAAAATTCCTCTGTAGGAGGTGCATCGGTAGTCATGAAATTATTTTTTGTAAATTCTAAGTTTTATTTCACAAAATAAATATATTCTTAAATATTTAATAATAATATAAAAATATATACCTCACTAAAATTTCCTCTTACTCTATATCTATCATTGAAATAGTAAAATGTAATGACATTCATTATACCTGTATATTATAAGAAAAGGTAATGTTTAAAAACATTTATAGAAAAAATATTTATGAACAAAATAGTGTCACACATATATAATTTTTAAAAAATAATATTTATGTCATAATTATTAAGCAATTTTTTTTGAAGATAATCTGTTATATATAAACAGTAATTCTAAAATGATAGAATCATTTATATATTTAAATATCACATTTACAATAAAGTTTTTTTTATTCGTAGATATAACCAAAAAATGATGATATACGTCAGGATTTTCAATGAAAAAATATTTAACTCTAACTTTTGAATATAATATTTAATAAAAGAAACATATAATTAATCAAATATATATAATTATTTATCCAACAATTAATAAAAAATATTTTTTTAAAATGTAAATTTTAAAAACTAAATAATATATAAATATTTACTAGAATAATTAAGAGACTAATTTAGTGTTTTCACATATCCCTTCGACATGATCATTTCGTACATAATGGAGCATGTCTAAATTATAGTCGTTGTTATCATCTAGGAATCACACAATTGAAAAATAAGCCTCATATAAATCCATAACAACATCATCTTCCTCATAACACAAATGAATACTTCTCTCTTGAAAAATGATGGACCACTGATATTTCGTTGGATCAATGACATAAAATATTTGTTTTTTCATGTGTCTGCATAATTAATGGTTTTTATTTACTACTAAATATTTTCAAATGAACCAGTGTAAAACCATAATCATCATGTTTCACACCACTATCACTATCAAACCATTTTTCCTAAAACAATGTGACATGAAATTTAGTATAATAAATTTTCCAAATATCATAAAGAACTCCATAATATGCCATTGATTCAAAAAAATGGGGTTTTAGATTTTGCACTCAAAAAATGCATTGCTTTAGCAACAACCATTTCCCTACTATTTTGAAATGTCCTCCTTTCATATTGTTTTTTTAAAAAAATTTATATCCATTAACATCAAAACCTGAATATGTGATTAAATTAAGAGATAGTCCCCATTCCAACCATTTCAATGATTCTTATGCAGATATATCTATGATGAATTTCTTTTTAAACCATGAAACCAAATTATTCTTATGCTCAATCATCATCCACATTTCATTTATTTTTGGATATTATACCTTTAATTCTGCAATATGTGATGATATTTATGGTTAAACCTCATTGGTGTTGTTATAAATGTATAAATGTGCCTGCATCACTTCATTACATGAAATGAAATTTACCTTTAATCCTAAAATACCTCTACCTTCACTATCAACTATCATATGTCAAGATATTGGGAGACCGACATGCTTCACTTCATACAAATAATGAGTACATAACTCAATCACCACATCTGGTACATATTTTTGAACAATAGAGGCATTGAGTAGATGATGATTTTTAACATATCCCTTCAAAATTTTCATATATATTTCAAAATTGTACCTCCAATATAAATAAAAATACCCACATATCCTTATCTCACGAAAGAGATGAACCACCAAATAAACCATTATATCAAAAAAGTAGGTGGTAAATACATTTCTAGTTGACACATAGTAAGATAAGCTTCATTATCTAACAAATATAAAAATTTTGGATCAACGAATTTACTAAAAATGGATTTGAAAAAATTACATAACCTTGTGATAGTCTTTCTGATAAGTGTCAGTAATATAATATGCAGTTAAATTGATAACTTCTGTCACATCAATATATGAGAGTCCTAAGATTTCATACCAATTAATTTATAATCCTTTAATGACACCAATTTTTTCACATTAGAAGAATATACAATGGGTACTTTATTACCATGTACACATTAACCAAAAATCATTTTCTCACTCTTTTTTAACTTGAGAAAATCCAGAGGTAAATATGTTATGTTTCCTTTCATAGTGGGAGCTAACTCCAAATGTATTAACATTGATATCAATCCCAATATAGCATTAAATCAATATTTTTTCTTTACTTTTATGTCTAACTAAGTTCCAATAAAACTATCAAATATTTTTTCCTCAACATGGATAATATCAATGTTATGTTTTATCTCTAAAAATATCCAATAAGGTATTTTGAGAAAGATAAACCATTTCGTCTAGATATTTTTTGATAATGAGAACTTATTTTATTTATAAATGTGATACCAATATTTTTCACCTTATTATAATATTCTTCAATATAAAATGGTTGTGGTGGAAGATTATATTCCTATAAAAAAATAAATGTTTTTTCAATCTATGGTAAGGTTTATCAATTCTCAAAAATCTTTGATGTCCCACACACAATGTACTTCTTCCATTATGTACTTAATAATATGAAGTATCTTCTTTAAAAATTGGACATGATTTATGTCCCTTAACACTAAATCAAGATAAGTTTCCATATATAGGAAGGTCATCTATAGTGAACATTATCATAGTACTTAAAAGTAAATACTCTTTATTTTATGCATCAAGAACTATAATACCTATCTCCCATAGATGTTTCAAATCATAAATCAATGAAGAAAGATACACATCAGTACTATTTTATGTATTTTTTGGTCCAAAAATCCTTAAGATCATCATAAACTATTTTTTCTTCATACATATATGTGGAGAAGAGTTTTAAACTACCAACAAAATATTCCATGAACTATGTTGGCTACTATGGATCCGATATGGATTCATTCAATCTATGCATAGTATCATTCTGATATTTTTAACTTCACTTCCAAAATTAGAATTTTTTTTTTCAAATATATTACACTGTGGTGAATTAGTAGGGTGACATAAGTTACATTCAGAGATGCACTCGTTGTTATTCCATATTAACCTTTTTTCAACATTTTAATTTTCAAATAGACACTTAAAATGATGAATTACTAGAAGGTACCAAATTAATTTAGCGGGAGGTTTGATTATGGTACCCGATAGTGAACCAAAGTTGAATTATTTAAATTATTGGAAAGAATTATTTGATGGTACCAAATTGGTTTAGTAGGAGGTTAGATTTCATTACTTGAGAATGAATTAGAGTTTATTTCTTCATTCATCTTATAGCATGATGTCCCACATTGAATAAATTTGGACAAATATTCATATTTTTTCCTATACAACACATAATCATTAGGGGGAAACATGTTTATTTTTATACCCCAATCACATTGAGAATAATATTTTCTTTGTCTCATAATTGGAATCTGGAATATCTTTTCCCTTTGGAAGTAACTCTTATAAAATTTCTTGCAGTTTATAGAAACTTTTATCACTGCACCCATTTATTGATTTCAAGTTAACTAACTTCAGAACTAATGATAACACTATATATTTAGTGAAACCGAAGAATAATGGTTTCTCATTGTAACATCCCAGGCAGGTAAAGAATATTACATTTTCATATTTATTAATTTTTTTGAATTAAATATTAATTTTACTTGAACGGGGATACTATGTTCGATAGCGTACCCGATACACAACAAGGGGTTTCTTTTAAATCTTATGTTTCACACAATGATGGGTCATACTGAAAAATAATAATATAATATTATTTTAAATAGTAGTTAACGCATAGCCATTATATTGGAGGGAATAGACAGAACTAACTAAAATATGAATATACATGTTTGTAAAATATTTTTACATTTACCCAACAAATTTTAGAGGCTTAAAATAAGAATGAATCCAATTTAAGCATAAATACTCCAATATTTATTAAAAGGTCGATTTACCGCCTTTTGATGGAGAACCCTATTTAATTATAGTTTTGGTCACTTTTATATGTTCTTTTTGACAAAATAAAATTATTCTTTTGAATCAGGACATAAAAATTTACTTTGGGTAAATTTTTGGTATTTTTCTGATAAAATTCATTTTTTAATGAATAGTGAAAATTACTGTATTTTAATTCAAAAATATCTTTTAATATAATTTATTTGTATAGTTAGATTATATTTTTAATTAGGTTTAATGTTTAATTAGATTATATTTTTACCATTTAATTCAATGTTGGTCATTGGAAGTAATTTCACTTTGAAATTGGACATAAACAAGTGTCAATCTTTTGAAAGTTATTATTTCTTAAAAACGCGCTTTTTGTTTTGACAACGGGAATTAATTTTAAATCAATTAATGCAATTTTTTTTATTTAATTTAGTAAAATAGACAGAATTTTTTAATTCGGAATATCAAATATAGCTCAGGATGAATTTTTGGTATTTTTCTCAAAAAACGTCTATTTTTGATGAATAGTGAAACCACTAAGTAGTAGTTAAAAACTGACATTTTTCATTTAAATGAAATTTTAACACTTATGTGTGTTGAATTTTAAAAATCCAACATACATGGTTGTTATTTTTAAGTAAAATGTGATTAAATAAGATGAAAATAATTTTTGGTGAATATTAACTTCTGACTTTTATTTACCGTGGTTAAAGGTAAATAGGGTAATTCATGGTAAGAAAAATATTAATAATACAAAATTACCTTAACAACTATCCTAGCCTTATTATATGAGTCATGTATAACCATGTTAATCCTTGGGGTCGATTTTGGGACCCCATTGACCCACATAAGAGTGATAATGACACTTTATTTTAATTAACTTAAAGTAAAGGCAAAAATGACATAAACAAATATCTTTTAGTAAATAAATTTTTAAATGGGATTATATAAGTTATATTTTAGACCATAAATATTATTTTGAAATATACAAAGATTTCATACATCATGGTATTTTTATTATTATTTTTAGACATCAAATAAATTAAATTATTTATGACACAATAATGATGCAGTGTTTACCTCATTAGTAAATGATTTAAATAAATAAGATTATAAAGATTAAAATAATATCCAAAACCTGTCCAATTATTATTGGATAATTTTATTTTGACTATGATCCATCTTAGTTTTGATCTTAATGTGTTTTTGACCTTTAGAAACCAACAATCATTATATAATAAAATAATACGTTCACACTTTCCAAAAGATCTCCTTCTCCCACATATAAAAAGCCCTCACATATAACCCATTCTTCACACTTCTCAAGCCCCTTGTCTCATCCATCCTCTACCCAATTAAGCTCCATACATCCTTATATTACACCTAGAAGCCTTACATTAGTCATAAGTCACTTCTATAAATTCTTTTGGTTCAAACCAAAGGGAGTTACCCGATTTTAAGGTAACATTTTCTCTTAAGTTATTTTCTTTTATTTTACT
Organism: Viscum album; assembly: GCA_963277665.1. Lineage (NCBI taxonomy): Eukaryota > Viridiplantae > Streptophyta > Magnoliopsida > Santalales > Viscaceae > Viscum > Viscum album. The sequence goes on along the minus strand of OY728126.1, from coordinate 1,308,761,055 downwards.
TATACAACCCCTAAAATCTTTTTATTAATTTATTTTATAACTAAAACAGTATCCTAAATATACTAGGATGTTTTTATGAGGAGGATTTTAACTACACTAACACACACCTCCATCTAATGGGTAAAGAACATACTGTTTCTGGGGATGACAAACTAACGCCACACGAAATGATGATTGTTCAATTATCTCTTACCGCCTGTTATGGTGGAAATTATGATGAAACTATATTTATATATGATATATATTATTTTTATTTATTCTTTATTCTTCTGTATTTTTAATTTATATCATACCTTTATGGTTTCCATTTTGAGTAAATGTGATAATTTCATTTGAGAAAGTGCGGACTACCACCCCCTCAAAGTGATATGAGTCGTTCAAACCATATGTGGGAAGTATAAAGGATGGAGTTAATGAAATTATATATGATATTATACTGGAATTATAATATAACTATGTATCATTAAGTTTTCTTTCAATTAATATATGAAATAGAAATGAAAGTAGCGTTCATGCGTATGTACGGATTACCGTCTCCAAGAACGGTGAATTTCATTTCTTATCTCCCAATGTTATGTACTATTATAAATACATATATATATAGGATATATATGATATATATGATATCTAAATCATGAATATCATTCTAGTGATAATGTAATCTTGACCACATGGGTGACTTGTAATTATATGGTGTTCATTTTTGACTCAAGTGCCAAATATCTACAAAACGACCATTACAAACTTAAATAATTACATAATGTTCATAACATGGTAATAAGTGATATAAAAGTAATAATAAACTTGAAAAAGGCTTCATGAAAAATTATAAATTAACTTAAGTTTATTATTCAGGAAGAACATTGAACAAACAAGTCAAGTCATACACGAGGTAAGGGGTTTCTTATCTCACTTTTAATTCTGTGAGATTTCCATTGTTCACCACTTATTTATTGCATGTGGTGTGTTGTGTACATCCATTTGATATATATATTATCATGATTATATTTATATTCATGTAATTATGTGATTCATTTGGTGGTTATTAACTTTTTTTTCATATGACTCGATTGATTACAATGTGGTAAGTGTTTTTCATCTCACTTTTTATTCTCGTGAGATTCATGATATATTTGACACTATTTTATTTTGTGTAGTGTATTTTATTATGATGATTATATTAATTGTGTAATATATTTCAATTTATGGGTATTTAAATCTTAATTTTATGATCCTTCTTTCATAGGTGTATGTTTCGTAAGTTACCAAATTAGTAAGGGAACCTTTCACCCTCCTCTTTTTAAAAGACTTCTTTTTGTTATATTTTTTAATTTAAATATAATTATGTTGGGATATGTTCTTATATATTCTTATAGCTGTAAATTTTATGTCCAAGTGATGATATAACCTTTTCTTTCTCCTCAACTCATTTCTTGAATTTTAATGTAACGCCGTTAGGCTGTCAAATTTCTGTATGAGAACATCTTAACCCAATTTCAATTCTTTGGGTTAAACTTCTTCTTGTTGATTATGTCATTATATGAATATGTGTGAATGACCTATGATTGTTTTAAACTTAATATGAAATCATATTGAGTGTATTTATATTTTTCACACATAATTATGTAATTGATTTATCCTTAATCTAAGGATACCTTCTTTATAAGATATTTCGTCTCAATTTACATTCCATTGAGACTTTATTGTTGTTATGTTCCAATTCACTTTTATATGGTGTATATAATATCCTCTGGAATATTATATCATGAAAACGTTTATTATCATGATATTATAACGTTTTGATTATATGTTATTCCTCAATTATTTGTATTTAAGCATATCTCATTTAGTTAGGAACTCATTAACTAAAATATTTTTTTAAATATTTATTCTTATAAATATTTATCATTAATGTACAAGTTTTCAAAATGGGTTTTAGGATTTATTTATACAGACATTATTGATTTAGAATGTTAATTTCTTTAAAATCTTCAAAATGTGATGGGAAACATTGAATAAAAAATCTCTTTATGAAATGTTTTAAATGGTTTTGAAAATGGTTTTGACAAAGCATTGATTATGTAAATATCTTGAAATGTTATATTGTGATTGAAATGTGGAAATGTTATCTTTATTTTATTCTTGTGTTATGTGTTATGAATATGTTATGTTTATTGGGCATTGTTTACGTATACGGGTGGTTTTGTGATAAACCTAGGGTGGGTGATCCCAAGATAGCTCTCCAATGCATTGGGTAATGTGATAGAGGTAAACGCTAATATTTCTCTTAAGAGATTTAGGGAATATACTGTGATGGGTATTCCAAATGTTACTCACTATATAGCTATGATATCTATAATGTAAGTATGTTATGAATACCATAAGTTACCGTTATGATTTATGATTTCTGTGTGTTATTCATAAATCTTATTATTTTGTAAGGTATGTTATGATTAAAAAGTATTGGTTTCATTGATTTGTATTTATTGATGGGATAATGTTTTCCTTCCTTACTTTAAAACCCTTAATTAGATTTTTATGCTTATCCCATGTTTTTGAAATGTTTTCTGTAGGACTTAAAGATGAATAGGGTCAAGTATGGGATCAAGAAAAATTCATTCTATCTAAAACATGGAACTAGACATGTTTCTTTTTAAGTGTTTTTATTTTGTGAAAAAATTGGAAACTGAGTAGAAGTGTCTACTTTGTAATTTTTGAGATGTAATGTAATAGTTATGGCCTAATTATATAAAACTCTAATCCTGAAAAGATCCTCAATGTTAATTATTCATTTAATTCATGATTATGTAATATTTAATGCCGAGTCCTTATAGTTGGTATCAGAGGTCAGTTTCGATAACTTTATAGGTTAGGGTGTTATTTAAGCATAAGTGACATAACCATAATCTTTAGCATATTATAAAGAGTCATAATTATTTTAGAGATGATAAATGGTTATTACATTTTGGGGTGAAAAATGAAAGGTATTAGATAACCTTTGAGGATAAATTATGTTATGGTTATTTTTGAGTAAATTATCACTTTTTTAGAATGTTATGAAATTGTATAGTTTTTGAAAAAGAACAACATGCAGACCATGTGACCACCCATCGCATCAGACAAAGATGCAGGAATCAAACCCACAACAAAAGTTTGATTGCGATTTGTCGCCTACCACTGGACTATGAAAAGTCCTTGATTAGTATGACTATTATTTTTAGTTAAATGATTTTATGGATTAAGAATATATTTACTTAGGATCTTATGTTTTATCAAATAGACATCCTTAGTATAAAAAATATATTTGGTGATTAAGTAATAACGGTTATTTTGGAAGACATTCTCTCTTTTAGGAACACTATATACTTAAGGAAAATAAAATACCATGGGATTTAATTTCTGAAGTAATGGTTGGATTATTATTTTGGAAGAATCTATGTTTTTATTGTGGACATAAGGTGATTTGGGTTATTTCTTGAAATGATTAATCTATCATAGAGAATATATTATTAGGTTAACTACACATCAGTACGATACTTTAAGAGTAGTCAATGTTTTTGGAGATAAATGTTAAGATTTTTCTAGAAGACTATGTGATAAAATCCTTCTAAGTTTTGGCTTTCAATCTTAGTTTGGATTAATTTGAAGAATTTTAGGGACAATTGTATATTGAATGGTCTTTCTTGAACTTTGGGTTCTTTTTGTTGAATTTTAGAGATTAAGAGTTGTATTTCTTTTTATAAAGGATCATCCTTTTGGGGATTATATGATATTGTACTAACCAATTTTGGTTTTTGTTGATGTATAAAGATAGGGGAAATATATAGTTCATATTTTTTAGATTATGTGATACTTTAGAAGTTTATTCTAGAACTTCAGGTGTGACCAAGTCATCTTGAATACTTACCGTTTGAAGAAAAGATAAGTTTGTGGTAGAATTTTATTCAAGGATGACACTATACATGACAAGTAAGTATATTTACTTATGATATTAGTCTAGTTATTAATAATATTTTTCAACTCTATAGAAATTATTTTGAAGAAAAAATGTTATAATTTCTCTTTTATCATCAGAATTTTACCCAACCATAAATTTATGGTACTGTAGTGGTTAAATTTCCATGATCAAGTTCTCTATCACTCTCTATTTATCTATGAGAGTTAGTTTCTCTTCCATATCCATGTTTTCATGTAATTCTAGTATCTATTGTCTCAAGTGACCTTTGTACTTATCTTCCTTTATTTTAAAGTAATATTTTTATTGACTCTTTTTTTGATATGGGACTTTCAATTAAGTTTCCAAGTCCAATTTTAAAATTGCGAGGTCGTAATTCCCAAAAGGGGGAAGGTTGTAACATCTCAATTAAATAAAGAATATTAAATTTTAATATTTATTAAAATTTGTGAATTAAATATTAATTTTACATTAAATGGGATTCTATGTTCGATGGCATACCCGAAACTCAACAACAGGTTTCTTTGAAAACTTATATTGCACACAATGCTGAGTCATACTGAAAAAATAATATAATATTATTTTAAATGGTAGTTAATGCCTAGCCATTGTATTGTCATGAATTGCCAGAACTAACTACAATATGAATATACAAGTTTGTTAAATGTTTTTACATTTACCCAATATATTTTAGAGTCTTAAAATAAGAAATAATCCAATTTTAAGTATAAATACTCTAATATTCATTAAAAGTTCGATTTAACACCTTTTGATGGAAAACCTATTTAAATATAGTTTTGGTCACTTTTATATGTTCTTTTTGACAAAATAAAATTCTTCTTTAGAATCAAGACAACAAAATTTACTTTGGGTAAATTTTTGTTATTTTTCTGATAAAATTCATTTTTAATGAATAGTTAAAAATACTGTATTTTAATTCAAAACTGCCTTTTAATCTAATTTATTTATATTTTTAGAATATATTTTAGTTGGTTTTAAAGTTTAATTAGATTATAGTTTACCATTTAATCCAATGTTGGTCACTGGAAGTGATTTCACTTTGACATTGGACATAAACAAGTGTCAATCTTTTGATAGTTATTATTTCATAAAAACACGATTTTTGTTTTGACAATGGGAATTAATATTAAATTAAATAATTCAAATTATATGTACCGAATTTGGTAAAATAGATATTATTTTTGAATTTAGAATATCAAATATATCTTAGGATGAATTTTTGGTATTTTTCCAAAAACATCAATTTTTGATGAATAGTGAAACCACTAAGTAGTAGTAAAAAACCAACTTTTTTCATTTAAATGAAATTTTACCTCTTATGTGAATTGAATTTAGAAAATAAAACATACATGGTTGTTATTAGTAAGTAAAATGTGGTTCAATAAGATGAAAATATTTTTTTGTGAATAGTAGCTTTTTACTTTTATTTACCGCGGTTAAAGGTAAATAGGGTAATTCATGGTAAAAAAATCATAATAATAACATATTACCTTAAAACTTGTTCTAAACTTATTGGATGAGTAATGGATGAACATGGGAATCCTTGGGTCAATTTTGGGACCCCATGGAGCCACTTAAGAGTGATAATGACTCTTTGTTTTAATTAACTTAAAGTAAAGGCAAAAATGACATAAACAAACATCTTTTAGTAAATCAATTTTTACATGGGGTTATATAAATTATCATTTTTATTATAAATATTCTTTGTAAATACACATATATTTACTACATCGTGATATATTTTTTTATTTTTAGACAGCAAATAAATTAAATTATTTATGAGACAATATTTATGTAGTGTTTACCTCATTAGTAAATGATTTAAATAAATAAGATTATAAAGATTAAAATAATATCCAAAACCCGTTCCATTCTTATTGGATGATTTTATTTCGACCATGAATCATATTATTTTTGACCTTAATGATTTCTGGACCTTTAGAAACCAAAAATTATTTTATAATAAAATAATACTTTCACACCTTCCAAAAGAGCCCCTTATCCCCCTTATAAAAAGCCCTCACTTATAACCCATTCCTCACACTTCTCAAGACCCTTGTCTCATCCAACCTCTACCCAATTAAGCTCCATAAATCCCTCTCTTACACCTAGAAGCCTTACCTTTGGCAGAAGGCACTTGAAGAAATTCTTTTGCATCAAACCAAAGGGAGTTACCTGATTTTAAGGTAACGTTTTCTCTTAAGTTGTTTTATTTTATTTTACTTCTCCAACCCCTAAAATAATTTTATTACTTTCTTTTATAAAAACACAAGTATCCTAAATATACTATTATTTTGTTAAGAGAAGTATTTGAACTACACTTACACACACCTTCATCTAATGGGTAAAGAACATACTGTTTCTTGGATGGAAAACTAACGCCTCACGAACTAATGATTGTTCAATTATCTTCTACCACCTATTTTGGTTTCCATTATGGTGGAACTATATTTTTGTATGATATATATTATGTTTATTTTTTTTATTCTTCTGTATTTTTAATTTATATCATTCCTTTATGTTTTCCATTATGAGTAAATGCAATAATTTCATTTGAGAAAGTGCGGACTACTGCCCCATCAATGTAATATGACTCGTTCATACCATATGTGAGAAGTATAAAGGATGGAGCTATTGAAATTATATATGATATTATAATTTAATTATAACATAACTATTTATCATTATGTTTTCATTCAATTAAAATATGAAATAGAAATGAAAGTAGCGTTCATGCGTACGTATGGCTTGCCGTCTCCATGAAAGGTGCATTTCATTTCTTATCTTCAAATGTTATGTAATGTTATAAATACATATATATACAGGATATATTTGATATATATGATATCTAAATCATTAATTTAATTCTGGAGATAATGTAATCTTTACCACATGGGCGACTTGTAATTATAAGGTGCTCATTTTTGACTCAAGTACCATATATTGACAAAAACGACCATTATTAACTTAAATGATTACATAATGTTTATGACATGGTAATAAGTGATATAAAAGGAATAATAAACTTGAAAAGGGTTATTAATCAATTATAAATTAACTTATGTTTATTATTCAGGAAGAACAAGGAACAAACAAGTCAAGTCGGACACGAGGTAATGGGTTTCTTTTCTCACTTTTAATTCTGTGAGATTTCCATTGTTCGCAACTTATTTTTTGCATGTGGTGTATTGTGTACTACCCTTTGATATATATATTATCATGATTATCTCTATATTCACGGTATTATGTGGTACAATTGGTGTTGGTTAACTTTTGTTCATACAACTCGATTAATTACAACGTGGTAAGGGTTTTTCATCTCACTTTTTATTCCCATGAGATTCATGCTATATTTTCTAGTATTTCTTTTTGTGTGGTGTATTTACTACCCATGATTGTATTAATTGTGTAATATACTTAAATTTATTGGTATTTACATCTTAATTTTATGATTCTTCTTTCATAGGTGTATGTTTCGTAAGTTACCAAATCGGTAAGGGAACCTTTCACCATCCTCTTTTTAAAAGAATTTTTTTGTTATGTATTTTAATTTACATCTTATTATGTTGGGATATCATTTCTTATATACTTATTACTGTAAATTTTATGTCCAAGTGATTATATACCCTTTTCTATCACATAAACTCATTTCCTGAATTTTAAAGTGACGCCGGTAGGCTGTCAAAATTCTGTAAGAGAACTTCTAAACTCAATTTCAATTCTTTGGGTTAAAGTTCTACTTGTTGATTATGTCATGCTATAAATATGTGTGAATGACCTTTAATTGTTGTACACTGAATATACAATAATATTGAGTGTATTTATATTTTTCAGAAATAATTATGTAATTGATTTATCCTTAATATAAGGATACCATCTTTATAAGAGATTTCATCTCAATTTACATTCCATTGAGACTTCATTCTTATTATGTGAAAATTCAATTTTATATGGTGTATATAATTTTATCTGGAATATTATTTAATGAATAGATTTATTCTCATGATATTATAACATTTTGATTAAATGTTATTCCTAAATTTTTTGTATTTAATCATCTTCTATTTAGTTTGGAAATCTTTAACTAAAATATGTTTTTTAAAGATTTATTCTTCTAAATATTTCTCATTAATGTAAAAGTTTTGAAAATGGTTTTTAGGATTTATTTATATGGACATTATTGTTTTAAAATTTTAATTCCTTTAAAATATTCAAAGTGGTATGGGACACTTTGATTCAAAAATCTATTTATTAAATTTTTTAAATGGTTTTGACAAAGCATTGATTATGTCAATATCTTGAAATGATATATTATGATTGGAATGTAGAAATATTGTCTTTATTTTATGCTTCTGTTATGTGTTTTGAATATGTTATGGTTATTGGGAATTGTGTACATATACGGGTGGTTCCGTGATAAACCTTTGGTGGGTGATCCCGAGATAGCTCTCCATTGCATTGGGTAATATGATGGAGGTAAACGTTAATATTTCTCCTAATAGATTTAGATAATATACTGTGATGTGTATTCCAAATGTTACTCTATATGTAGTTATGATAGCTATAATGTAAGTATGTTATGAATTCCATAAGTTACCTTTATGATTTATGATTTCTGTGTGTTATTAATAAATCTTATGATTTCGTATAGTATGTTATGATTGAAAAGTATTGGTTTCATTGATTTGTATTTATTGATAAGATAATGTTTTTCTTCCTTAATTTGTAACCCTTACTGACCTTTTTATGCTCATACCAAGTTTTTGAAATGTTTTCCACAAGACTTAAAGATGAATTGGGTTAAGGATGAGATCCAGGAAAAGTCATGCAGTCTAAAACATGGAAGTAGACATGTTTCTTTTTAAGAGTTTTTATATTTTTTAAAAATTGGAAACTGAGTAGAAGTGTCTACTTTTTAATTTTTGAGATGTAATGTAATAGTTATGGACTAATTATCTAAAACTCTAATCTTGAAAAGATCCTTAATGTGAATTATTCATTTAATTCAAAATTATGCAATATTTAAGGCCAGGTCCATATACTCATAATATCTTTAAAATCATTCAAAAATTTCTATTTTTTTGATATTTATGAAACCTACATCATGAATTAATTATTCATTAAAATCCTCTCTCTCATTCTGAAAATTTTCATCAACCTTAGATGTTGAATTTTCTATTCTTTCAGCATGCTAGATCCAATATATATAATTATGTATAAAACCATATCAAATTACATGATCCTTGATTTCTTTGGAATTTAACATCCTCATATTCAAACACTTCACAAATGGATAGAAAATCAAATATATTTATTGAGGATTTTGTTTAGGAATTTCCAAGAAATCATCAACTCCGTTTTCATATTCATTAGTGGTTCTTCATAACTTCATCCAATTATGATCCATTAAATACCCAAGATCATAATATAAAAGCTGAATATATTAAAACATATAAAAATTTAAATAAATATATATAAATAAGTGAATTTTAAACATAAAATATATAATCAAAAGGATTGGTGACCAAGTGGTAGATTCCAATGATTATTAGGAATAAAAAAAATAAATTACTATAGGTTTTTATTTTATTTAAAAAATCAATTATAAACTGTTCTTGATGAAACTAGTAAAGGAATAAAGATATATTTTTTTATGTTTAGATAGATTTTTTTAAATGATTAACATAAAACACCACTTCCATTCTACCTAGATCATTCAAAATTGACATTAATATTTCTATTTAGTTAACCTAGAATAAATAACATTAAAAAATTCCATATGTCTATATTCACTAAACACTTATTTTCCAGGTACTACATATTTTATTCTCTATATGTAAAACCAAAGTAAAATAAATTGGTTATTCCAAGATGGGCATTGGAATAGTTTTTTGTGAAGAACGTGTGTTGAATGATCACATCCTTGATATGGAGGATCTAATTCCTCGATTCCTTTTCCAAAGATGCCATTAAACTTTTTGGAATAATGCAATTTATATATTTGTATCCTTAGTTGATTAGATCCTATAAATTACTTGATTTCATTGTTGATAACATTTATATAGTTTTAAATGATTTTATATAAATTAGATGGAGGCCCATGGTGTAGAGATGGTCGGTGTTGGAGATGTTGAAAAGGATAATACTTTGAGGAATGGTTCTAAAATTATTCCTAGTAACTTATGATGAGTTTTATTGTGGTATTCTCATTGATATATTTATTATTTCTTGTGATTTCTTGATTCCTAGCTGTCTAGATATAAATTTTATGATTTGGTTACATCTATTTGATGAAATTAGACTTAGTGAAACTATTACATCATTGTTTTGGTTGAATGGAATTAATAAAAAAGTTTTATTAATGTAAAATGATAATTGAATTCATTAAAAAATGTTTTTTGTTCATGGTGAATATAGATTATGAGGACGTACTTGAGAATAAAGATACGAGAAATTTTAGTGCAGATGTAAAATTATATGCAAGATTAATTCATTTATCAATGGAATAAAAATAGAATAATATTTAACAATTTCTAATTAATTAATTGATTAAGGTGAAAATTTGATACATGTATTCTTGAATGAGACTGAGAAAATAGTCTTGGGAGTCTGGGTCCCATTTTAAAAATAGTTATTAATGAATCTATATCTATGTTGTTTATCTTAGTGAATTTATGAGTTCTATTACTAAAGGATGTTCTTTCTCCTTAAACATTCCATCACCACTTATTCTCTATATAGATTCATATTTTTAATTATTTCCCATTATACATATTCATATTTGCTCTTATTTTCTAGTATGCAGTACCAATTTTCGCTTATATAAAAAACAAGTTTTACATAACTACTATATGCTTTCCAATATATATTGGAAAAAACTCTTTGATAACTCCATAAAATAAATAATTCATATAATCAAACAAAATTTAAAAAAACTTTATAATTAAAAATCAAATGCATAAAAATAAATGAATAAATAAATCAAATCTACAAGTAACAGATAATGAATTTATCTTAAAATTAAAAAAAATACTTATAAAATTCATAGTTAGATTATGAAATATTGATCCTTAATATATAATATTTCGCTTGAATTTTTTGGCAATAAGAACCCTAAAACAAGGAATAATAACATTTAAAAAAAATTAACAAAAAAAAAAGAACAACAAAAATCCTATAATCACGGCGCCCCTTGATCGTAAAAGGGTTAATCAAGTTGAAATATAAACCTGGATTGGGCAACAGGGATATAGAATGAATGATTGATGGTCATCAACTATAAAAATAAGATTCAAATAAAACAAGGTCAACTAAAATAGCCATCGAAGATAGTAGGTAGCCATCAGAGTCATTTCAAATCAAGAGAAGAATGGGGAATTGAAAAAATAAAATGAGGGTTTCAGGGTAATATTGTTTTATAAGTATTTTATCATCATTTTTATGAAAAAGTGATGTTAAAAGAATTTTAAAAAATTATTTTTGGTGTCTATTTTTTCAAAACCTATATCGATTATTTTTAAAGATTTTTGGTGTTGATTTTTAAGATAACCGACGCTAAAAACAATTATTTTGAGCATTTTTGGCATCAGTTGATAGTAAAACCAATGCCTAAAATTTAATAATAGATGTTTCAATGTCAATTTTATTAAAAAATGACTCTAAAAATGTTATTATAAAAGTTTTTTCATTGGTTATTATAATAATCGATGCTAAAAATATACTTTTTACATTTATAGTGATGGTGTATATAAAACCGACGTTATAAATGAGATATTAAAACCACTATTTCACCTAGTGCATGTAGTTTTATTCTAAATAAGGGTTACCTTATACCATATTATATAAGTAAATTAAGTAATGAGTAACATTAGAACATATTTGGGTAGTTTCACTCTAAATTGGGGTTCTTTTGGATTGACTTATGCCATCTAGTTTTTGACATTTTCATTGGGTTACACTTAGTTTATAAACCCTAAGGGTTAGGATACCATAAGAATAGAGTTGGTTTAATCCATATGATGGACTGAATAATTATTTATTCACTTAAATATCCAAGATTCATATATAATATGATTAGGATTATTCCCTTCCAACATAACTAAGTAGTGAGTTTCATCCCAAATCAGGGTCATTTTCTTAGTGAAATATGGATCTTATCACACTAATGGGTATGATGTATTTTTAAAAAATGGGTTATCATTTTTTAGGAACCATTTTAGTGAAATTCCTTATTAAATGGATATAAATCATGATACTCATATAATTTTTTTTTGTATTTTTATAAAACCATCATCATTAAACTAAACTTTAAGATTAATATTGTGATATGATAAGAATAATTCTTTCTACTCCTAATACGTTTAGCTTAAAAAAATTTCATAAAAAATTCTATGTGTTAAATAAAAATATCCCTGAGTAACCTAGTGTTTAAGTTTCTCAAAAAGTGAATCTAGATGTGTATGGAAGCATATAATGATTCATTTAAGGTTTTAAAAGGAATTAGATCTAAAATAACATAAGGAAATAATCTCCTTATATATTAAATAATATTTTATAGAACAATGAATTGGTTAACCTTGATATTTACTTGAATATTATTATGGTTAAGGAATTCATATTAATTCCATTAAAATTAATCTTGAAATGATATTAATGAATTTTTTAATAGTTTAATGAATATTCTCAAAGATATGAGAATCGATAAACTAATCATACAATATCTATGATATAGTACTATATAGATAGTACAAATGTGTAAATGTTCCGACCAAAAAAAAGATCCTTATAGGATCGAATAGATTTTCTTAAAGTAGCTAGACAAGTTCTTTGAAACACAGAGGTAACATCCTGAAGAAGAAATTAGTATTAGTTGTATATAATGTAATTTTTCTCTTTACCTGAAGAGTTATAATAATCCTAATTGAAAGTAAAAATTTATTTTATAGAATTATGTCCTATTATGATAAGGGTTATATATTATTAATAGTATGTTTTAAAAAAGTTTTAAATATATTGGAGGTTAGAAGATATGGAAATAATTAAAACATGTTGGTTTCTTTTAATTAATGGGGAAAAGGAGTTTCTTCATTGATATCTTGGATTATTTAATCTTAGTTGAACATATCATATGATTTGTATTATTGATCTCATATTTATTTTGATAAGAGAATGAAAAAAATATTTTTTTTTGAATAAAATGAGGTATGTATTTGTGATAAACATAATTATGATTTGTTCAATTCTATAGCTTGATTCAAGGGAGAGTAAAAATGTATTGTTCTAGTTAGTGAATTCAAAAAATTTTATTTATGGAAATATTCTGAAAATACTATAGAATTTTAAAATTTTATCTAATATTTTAATATTATTGAGAATAGAATAACTAGGAAAATAATGTCTAGAATCAAGTGTTTTGTAAATAGTAAATGTAGATAAAAGTAAAAATCTTAAGAATAAAAGTTAGTTGAAGAGTTCAACAATATTTATTCAAGAATCCAGTCATAGAAATTTAAATGTAGAGTTGTTAAAAAGAATAATTAATAATTATATATGATAGGTTTAATACCCTATCCCTAGTAACATAGAGTCATTATATACTTTATTAAATTGTTAAATGATACATGGGATCACACCATGAAGTATAGACCAGTTTAGAAGTCTTGGAAAACTAGATTCATACATGATTTAGATATTACATTGAAAAAATAAAAAAATAGCATGAAAAAATTTCTTTATTACTTGAAAACTATTCAAAGATTATTCCTTTATATCATGAGGAAAATAAAATAATGAGTGAGATTAGATGATCAAACAAGTAAAGTGTATAAAAAAATCTATCATAGAATTAATAAAACATTAATAATATGATAGAGATACAAAATAATCAAATATACTACATAAATAATGTCATAGAAGGGAAATATATCTATGGATGCCACAAAAACATAAATAATCACATGGATAACCATAAATAATTTCATAATGATAGAATTCATAATGTCAAACCTCATAATCATACCATCAAGGACCATTCAAAATAAATAATAAGTATACCATCATGTCCTTGTGCAAATAAATATTAAATAGTTGGTAAGGTATAGACCAAATACATTGACTAGTTTTTCTCATGATACCTATCGATGCAATGAGAGACAATTTATAGTGGGCCTACTTATTCAATAACTAATTCTAATTTATTCTTCAGATGAAACTTTTTTATAATAAATATAATATATAATCAAAATAAATGTTCATATTTAAAAACTAGCATACGACATGTCAATATTTTCCATATAAAATAAATAGAACAACATGATTATAAGAAATCTATAGAAATAGGGTTGGTGGTATCATTAGAGTATACCACTAATAATGTATAATAATCATCAAAGTATGCTGACATAGATGAAAATACAATTAAAATATTATTAAAACCATTCTAGGAAAACATGAGAAAAATATTCATTTCTTTTGATAACATATTAAATAAAAATTACAAGAATATTAATAAAATTAATTTCCTTGAATATAAATTTGGGAACAAGTAAAGGAATATTCAAAGTAAATAATGGTCTTCAAGGTGTAAAAATATAATCATACCATATATGTTAATAGAAAATACTCTTTTCAAATTTTTCAAAAAGTCAAAAATGATTTTTTTGGAAACAATTTATCTAAAAATATCCATTTTAAAACATTTTAAATAATGTAAATTGTAATTAAAATAATAATTTAAATAAATTTCAAGTATTGGAAAAATTTTATGCAATCTTTTCTTTGAAGAGCATGGACAGAGAATTAAAACATCACAACTGAATAAAAAACAAATTTGTTTTTTCTTAAAACATTATTTCAAAATTTTGATTACTTAGAGGGAGATAAATAAAAGGAATAATTTTAATTTTTATAAATAACCAGAGGAGAATAAAATATATAGGGTTTAATATAAAAATATCATATAATTCCCTCAATGGAAACTTGAACCTAAAAAATCCTAAATAAGGATGTGATTATGAAATAAACTATTACCATTATTGTAACGATTGAATCATAACCCCAATGAAATAAATAACATCAAATAAAATTTTTAATAGCATAAAGATAAAGGTATTCATGATATATCATATCAAAAGGAATATATATACACTATATGATGGAAACAAGTGGTGAATATGACATATGTATCACAAAAACTAAAGTGAGATGAGAAGCCCTTACAAAGTTCTGACAATGATGTGAGACTTAATCAATGATGTGAATATGTGTAACAAATTTATATACACATATAAAATTTTTAAATAAAATAAAAAATAATTATATTTCATTACACACATAATATTGGAATAATATAGATAATTAATAAGTAATATAACCCAATCAAACAAAATTGAGTTAAGAAACCCATTATCTCTGGTTTTATATTCATTGTATGTGATTTTAACCTATTATAGAATAAAATTAAGTTTTTTATAATTGTATAACAGAATCATATTAATAATTATATTACCATAAATTTAATTATTCTGAAATCTTATCACCCATTTATTAATAATATTTCATTATCTCTATAATTTTGGGTGTTAACTACTTTAATATTCTTATATATTTAAATTATAAAGTTATGTTCCGTGCATAATTATCTTAGTTAAATCATATCCATAATGTTAATAATTAATTAAATATAATATATATTAATCATATATATATTAATAATCATCTATAAAAGGAGGACATGAAAAATGAATCACATCTCTTTGTGGATGTGGTAGTCCACATGTACATACAAGAGACGTTATCATTTTTTTAACAAGTGGAAGGTTAAAAATAAAAATGTTATATTATATTTAAATAATTATAATTATGTAATAAATATCATATTTATTCATTTTTTATCTTTATAATTATCCTTATAATTTTGTGATGAAAAATGATTTAAACTACAACATGGATATATATATCGTACGTATGAATGAGTGATGTTTTCATTTTACATATAATGGAAAGGATGTGAAAAATGGTTGCACCACAACAAAGTATTTCACTTTTTCCAATGGGAATATATCTGTTGGTAAAAGTGCATTTTTTGTTGGTAAAACATTTTACCAACATATATGTCTCTGTCACTAAACTGTTGGTAAAAACTCTGTCACTAAATGTTTTTGCGACATATAAAATAATTCGGTTGCAATTATAATAATACCAACAGATAACACATAAGTTGGTTAAAGTGTTTAGCAATAGGTTCTGATGACAAATTTACCTATTGGTAATAATATTACTAGTATATAATATTTGTTTTTAAATTAAATTTAAATAAAAATTATAAATTTTTATTTTTAATAAAAAATCATATTATATTTATTAATTTATCATATATAACACATGTTTTAAGTATTAATGAGAACTATTTTCACACATGATCAAAATTAGAAAAAACTAATTATATTAATAATGAAATTTAATACAAAATGAATCAATACAAAATTCAACCCCCAATAGGATCCATCACACACCCTACCAATCCACAATCCACAAGACCCTAACCCCACCATCAATAGCTCATCCTTGCCACACTAGGGACCATCGAGCACCAAAAACTCATCCATACTTCAGAACAAGCGAGCGAACTCCACCTCAAATTAGTGTAAAATATGTTCCATCACTATCGTGGAATCCTCATCATCTGGGCATGCACAACTTCATCGTCTATTTAATTAATTGTAGTGGACCAACATTCTATGTTGGAACCAACATCGGTCCCAGCACCCTCCACTTTAGATATGCATGCACCCTCCTCTTTAAACATACACCATCACGAGCAATGTTCTGATCACGCAAAACGCATGGTATAAAAATAATAATGCATTATATAAGCACAAGAGGATTATCTAACCACTGTAAATAACAATAAGATGATATAAATAGAGACCACAAAAACTAGAAGATTATTCATCAAATGAAAAAAATAATATATATCATGTTCATAAAAACAACAGAAAATAAAAATCTTTCATTTTTATCTCTCACACATCTTGAGTTCCTATCAATCAGTACTTTCATAGATATATTCTAAAAAGAGAGAGAGATAATATTTAAGGAGTTTCTTGATAGGGAGGTTTTGGAAGAAGATTTAAGTTGATCCAACTGCATTCACCCACACATGGAGGGACGACTAGCAAGTGACAAAAGTCATAGAATTTAAGGTGGAGATGCAACAAATTATGGTTGTTGTGGGACAACTAGACAAGAGTTAAGTAGAAAGTAATGCTCGAAATGCTAGTAAGGAAAAGCCAGCTTTGTAGGAGAAAACAAAAACTGCATATCATCTTGCTAAGAGTTGGGCGGAGTTTTACACATGGGATACTAAAAAATGAAAATCAACCATTAATGAGGAAGGAGAATGCAATCTATAACTAGAAATTGAAGGTGGGAATCAAAGTTTTGATGCTGTTAATTGGGCTTGACAAGGAAATGTGGACTGTCGACCCAGAGGGTTAAGAGCTATCTTCAAGCAAGTGAAGATGATGACTTTTCCTAGAGGAGAACCTATGGCCTTGATTACCAAATATGAGGCTCATTTTTCAAAAAAAAATATCAAGAATAGATAAAGGTTTCATTGTGCTAACAATTTAACGATATCGCTACAGAGTTCACATATACTCTTGCGCATAATAAAAAACCTAGAGTAATGCTTACAGATATCTAGAATCATGTTCAATAAGAGCTAAGGAGGTTAAAAAAGATATAACCCCAAATGGAAGGTTACAATACACATACTTATCTATTGTTTTTGGTTGAACTACCATGGTTAATTGTCAAGAAATGGATTATTGAGAACTTGCATGCCTGTAAACCGAAACCAAATATCAGAATATCAGTTTAGCATTTTTTTGTTCCTTCATGAGTTAAGAAAATTTCTCTGGCACCATATGTTACTACTACTTTGGGGAGTAAATCTGTGCACATATTCTTTGAAGGTTTGAATGATAAGACTACAATATACAACTATAAAAAGCATCTAGAAAAGGATGCAGATGCTGGGGTCTGTAAAAGAGTTATGGGAGATCAAGGACTACTGCACCAAAGGGAGCACCATCCTATTCCTAATTCTATTTATAAGGAATAAGTGAAGGTTGTTGTTGATGAGATGATAAGTCTGCATAATATTAAAACTGATTATGATATTACTCTGTTGTTTCCATATGTAGTAGCTTTTACTTTGGAATGCTCAAAGTTGTTGGTTCAAATTGGTTGTATGGTGAAGGTTATCATAGGTGGTGCAAGTCCTTTTAACATTGATACTGATTTTGGGAACAAGAGTCTTCTATTTTCTGTATTAAATGATGTATTGGATCCCAATGTTCTCGAATGAGGGTAGTTAGAATCCTCTACAAGTTGGTACTGGAAGAGGCGATCACCAAGATGTTGAGATTTTTTTCCTCTTGACATCACCTGTTTATACTATAAGAGAATGAACTATTGATGGAATATTAGAAGATAAACCATCTAAAAGGTGAAAAAAGGGGATAAACAAAATGAATAAAAAATTCTGTTATGAAAATTCACCTTCCGAACAAGATGGATTTTAAGGAAGAAATTATGGAAACATGGGGGTAGGGGCTCTCTGAGTGGGTTGTATTGAAAACTGTTTGGGAAAGTAATGTAATCTATAGTGGGAGGACACTACTAAAAATTATGCCAAGGGTAACACAAATAATACAGATAGAACCAGAAAGTTAATATAAATACTAACTGAAAAAATAACAACAATTATAATCAATTATAAGATAAAGTGAGAGAAAAAACTGTATTGGGTTTGAGTTTTACCTCAATGATGCATCATAAGAATAGGGAGGCAGTGGCGATGAGGTATAAGCTGAGTTGTAGGAGTTTTCATAGATTACAACGACAGAGTGGGTATTCTTCAAATTTAGCAGGATTTTTCAGATATGTGGGTTTTACTTCAAAAGCCTTGTAGATAATATCTTCATGAAGAACGTCATTCCAACAATTAAGAGAGCGGAACAACCATAGTCTGGCTGAATCCACCATTAAAAGAAAAAATCTTCATCTATGAAAGGTTTATAAACAAAATATATATAGAAAGGCTAATAGAACCCTAACAGGGAGAATAAAAAATTGAATGGTAAGAGGGAAATATAACATGGATAAAGCCACTTACTATTAATCGCTCCATTTATTGGGAGTAGGGTGGAGAAAAGGTAGGCATAACCTTCAATTTAAAAAACAATTGCTCCAAAAGGTTGTTGTCAAATAAAATTTTATGACTACAGATCAATTAATTGAGACGACCAAAGAATAAACATTCAGGTCTTACAAAAAAAATTGAAAATTCAAAAAGTAAATAGTGGCAGATAGAAGAAACATTGTAGATTATGTACTTATAATAAATACTGCCAATGAACTTTAAACGAATATGTGATCATTTTTTTTGTCTAAAAAATTACTTAAACTTAAATTACAAGAAAATAACATGAAAATAAGTAGCAGAAAAAGACTTTCAAAAAGAAAAATAAAAACACATGTGCATATATAGTTATCAAAAGTGATTAGAATTGATAAAATTAATTTTCAAAATGGATTTTGAATTTGGGAAAAATGTATAATACCAAAGTGGAGAAAAGAAAAAAAGTATATTTTAGGGAGTTCATTGGCTGAAAAATAGATCTAAATTTTTAATGTGATAGTAGCTATTAATGGATCTAAGGTACCTTCCTCCAAAAGTAAGTATGAAAGGGAAACCTTTTAATAAGTTGTTTTAAAACTGCATATAAGCATTTTGAAAAAATATGTAATGACCATTTTGATTCTGAAATAACACATGCACTTACATTTTAGAAGAAAATCACTTGAAACTAGAGCAACAATGTCACTGAGAAGAAAATGTTATGGTCACCATTATTAATAAAAATCAATTCCATTAATACTATTCAAATGTTTTAATGAAACATTTCATTGTCGAGAAGGGAAATAGGTAGCAAACCTGGATGCAGATTCACAAGGAAATTCAAATTTAGATCAATGTTCTGGAAAATTTAAATATAGATCCTGCAATAGAGATTCACATGTTCAATACTTGAAGAGGGTTTGAACAAAGAACCAATCAGATGATGAGAGAAAACTCATATCTAAACTAGAACAACCCATCATACTCATCTTTTTCAACCTAGCGTGTTTTATTATCATCTTTAGAAAAATAAATTGCCAGTTTATGGTGGGAGTTTCATTTCTAAAATATCATTTTTTGAGAGATTGTGGTTTGGGAATTGGGACAAGATATAGACAATTAAAAAACCATGAGTTCAAAATGTAGCAATTGAGCAGTGGAAAATTGAAAAATATTCGATGTTATTTTAGGGAAGAGATCAAGGGAGGGTCTAGGAAGCATCTCAAAGAACACGCTACAGATCATACCAATACCACTGTCACTGAGGCTAGAACCACTAAGATCAATAAATTCTAATAATGTACATCTTGAACCAATGGAAACAATTGATGCATAAGTGATTTATGATACAAGCATCAACAGAAGCATGCACATACTTCTGAAGTTAGAATCCACTAGAGCAAGTAGAAAACGATGAGAGATATAGACTAAAGAAACATTTATGTTCATTGATGTTGGGCATGTCCTTCCCAGACCATCAGTATTTTAATTTTCTAAAATACAAAAAATATAAAGAGCGTTCCCTCAAATTAGAGCAGTTGATGGCTATCTTGGACAATGAGTTAATATTCAAAATCAAAATCATAGAAAGTCTAGAAGAACACAAGCTGAAACCCATGATATTACCACACGCTTCCAACTTAATTCATGACAAACAAAGTTTATCAGTAAAAAAGCGGCCCAATTCAACGCCATTTATCCAATTGAAATTTAATGGCATGGATTCATTTAGGTTGTGTGTTTTGAGTGTTTGGTAAAGAAAACTAACTATCGCCCCTTATATTTTGGGAATAGAAATATCTAGGGGAAATTGAATAACATGGATGAATTCATACCCAATTTTATTTGATCAAATAAATGTATAGTCTAAATAGAACCCCATTAGGAAACGAGGATTCCGATTAGTGAGCAGGGGAAGAAGAGGTTGATCTGGGAGAGGGACTTGCAGGGATACTGGAACACGTGGAGATGGAACACGGTGGGGATGATTGTGACCCGAGGTTGGCGAAGCTAGTAATCAAGGAATAGGGGGCTTCAGTGGAGGTATGCATTCATATCCAGGATGTGGGAGATGTAGTGAAAACCTGGGTAGGAAAAGGGGATGCAAGGAAAACCTGGTAAAGTAGGAGGGGAAGACAGGAGTAGTAGTGGTCGATCATGGAGGCACGATGGATGAGCGATGGCGGAAGAGGCGGGTTGTGCTAGTGCGGTGGTGTCGGGTCGGGGAGGAGTTCTATGATTAGAATAAATTTTTTTGTGGACCATAGATCTAAATAATAAAAATTATTTTAAAAAAATAGATTTAATTTATATTCTATATATATATATATATCATGATAAGATACATTATTTAATTATCAAGTTTTTAATTCAATATATAAACATATATTTTTAATTGATAATTTATACGTCTTTATAAAATAATTTGTAAATGTATATGCAATTATTAGAAAATGATTAATTGATATTGAATAATTTATTGTGATGTGTATTTTTAAATGTAAAAGATTTTTTTGGTGAAAATACACAATGAAAATAAATTCATTTATTTGAAAAATAATTATTGGAATTTTTATGATAATGAGACATATTTAATTATTAATAAAAAATTCATTGGTATTGAACAATAAATATTAACAGATATATTGGTTGGTAAAATGATTTATTGGTACCAATAAAATATTTGTTTTTATTTAATGGGTTTCAAAAATTTTTATTGCTGGCCATAGATTTGTTGGTAATAGTATTAATAGTAGATTCATGTGTTGGTAAAAAAAATGTTAATATTAGTATGATAAAGCAACAAATATAATTATTGGTAAATGATTCATTGGTATTGAACCATCAATATCAATAGATATATTTGTTGGTAAAAGCAAGTGTTGGTAGTCTAAATTAATACCAATAAAACTAAATATCCCTTGGAATTACTTGTTTTTACCAACATATATATTATCTGTCATTAAATTTCTGTTGGAAAAAGTCAAATATTTTGTAGTGTACCATAACAACAACAACATATAAATATATTCATTAATCTAGATTCATTATTTTTATATGGGTACACTGTATTTAGAGGAAGTAATTGAAGAAATAAAGATTGAAAGTGTTGGTAAAGGTGATTACCTCTTATTTGATAGACCTTCTTTCAATTATACCTTAAATCTTATTAGGATGGTATTGATAGAATAAAAAAAATATAAAAAAGGTAATGATGATATAAAGTCATTAGGGTAGGGATTTCTTAAAATACAGTGCTCAATATTTTTCAGTAAAGGATTATATTAGGTTCCCTTTTATAAGTGAGTGAAAATACACACTTGGAATTACATAAACTATTTAAATATAATATATGTAGTAATAATTTTAAGTGGATAAGAATGGATATAATTCAAAATTTAAGACATGATAATGTATAAATACTTTCATTCAATTTCTGTTATACATATTTAATTTTTATGTCAGTCCTTATCATTTGGTTTAATCCCCTCATTAACCCTTTTTAACCTTAACTATGGTAACACATAAGGGTCATAAATTTACTTCTAAGATGGGAATGGGCTAAATAATGGTCCATTTATGAAATTATAGAACATTTACTATCCCTATTTCCCTATTTATAAAATATTATTAAATAAAATTTTGGAACTATTCATTTAATTTGGAATTGAAGACATTAATAAAGTAATGGAATTCAAATATAAAACCATTTACAATAATTTATAACTTACAATTACCTATAAATGTTTAGGATTAAAACAATTTATCCAAAAAATATCAATTTTATTATTTTTAAAATCATTTTCCTGGTTTTTTTACTAATTTTAGAAGCATTGTATCTGAGTTGCGTAAGATTTTAAGGTAATTATATCATCATATAAGATTAAAAATAAATTAATATTAAAAAATAATTTATTTATGTTCTAAATAACTATTTATATTGATTCATAACTTCTTTTAATCCCTATGAAAACATATAATAGAAATTAAAATCAAGAAAATGACATTTAATATTTATCATTTTCTGAAAATAATATAAATGATATAATAAATGGAAATTGGAAAGATATTTCCATATATTCATATGTAGGATGTATTGGGTTGAAAATCACTTATACAATAGGATAAAGGAAATTTTAGTGTGATTTCCAGCATTATCTCATAGTTTTAATATTGTTTTACCCATTTTAGCCTTATCGATGTTAAAAATATATACCATGATTTCTATTTATAAGGAACAAAAATAAAAGGGAAATATTTAAATTTTTTTAACCAAATGATTAAAAAACATTGAATAAATTTTTCAATATTTAATTTCTATAAGTTTAATAAATCAATTTTAATATAAACGTGTAAAACTTAATGATTTTTTAGAATGTTTCATTAAATATCATAAAAACGAACTAATACCAAAATAAAATATAATTATGAATCTTATGGAATTATTTAGATAATTTTTCATAAAATGGATATTTTATTAATTTTAATTTAAATCTGTAATATAATGGTAATTTTCAATTGATTATTTTAAATGAAATGAAATAAAAGTTTTATAAAAGTCATTATTTTTCACTATTTTCATAAAAATTAATATTTTGAAAAAATACAAAACATTATTCATAAGAATATCATGACATGATAATTACAAAAAATTATATCCATTTTTTAAAATAAAATAACTAAAATAGGAATAAATTAATTATAATATCTATATATAAAGCACAATAGAAACCATTTTTAAAGAAAATATACATTGATGTATAAATTAAATATATGGATAATTGAGTAATTAATTATTATGTTTAATCAACACATATTCATTATATAAAATATTTATAAATATTTTTTTTATAATTAAGTTATTCTTTTCCATATTGCTAATTTAATGGCTAGGTTATAATTTTCAATTTCAAATAATAATATTTTTATGGTATATAATAGTTATCTCAAAGCTATGTGTTTCATGTTAAGAAATCCAACAAGTTTATTATTTTTAAAACTTGATTTTTAGGGCATTACATTCTACCCATCTTAAATAAATTTCAACCTCACAATTTTTTTATCTTGATAATCAAGAGTTCAATATTTTAAAATACTTTTGTTAAAAATCCATATCATACAAAGCAATAATAAAACAATCTTTGAAAAGCAGATGTGGGAAACATAAATGTTACCTAAAAAAGCACATAATCAGGTTCCTAAAAAAGGATAACATTATCATGAAGTGAAAATATGGATATGGAGGACAAAACTAACATCCTTGGAATAATAGTGAGTGATAGATAACAAGGACATGATAAGGTTAATGATAAAAAAACCACTAAATAATTATAGGATAAAGAGTAATATCCCTTAATCATAAATGATGATAAATGGATAACATTTTTATTTCATGGACATTTTCCTATATTCGAGGTTTTATATTACCATTAGTATAGATATTATGAGAAAATACACTTACTTTATTTCTTTCCATTCCATAAGAACAATTTCATCATTTAGTTGTGCTTTAATAAATTTTCCACTTATAATTAATCTCATAGTATAAATGAAAAATGATGAATTTTACATCCATGAAGCACAAAAGCTGACTTTTAATTTATCATAATATCTACAAATGATGAAAAATTGTTCTTCTATTTTCCCTCTATTAACTAAAACAAAATGGCTAGTATAAGAGGAAATAATATCCAATATCAATAAATCCTTATATAGATAAATAATACATTAATCCCTAAATCCCTAATAATAACACCCAAAGTTCAACTTGAATCATTCCATAAATAACTAACCTTAAAAATCTTCAAAATATACCTATTAAAATTGAAACCCCAATATTATAATGATTTGATCACATATTATGCCAACATAAAATTAACATTTATAACTAAAAAATATCAGTCAAATACCAAAATGTATATACCCTAATAACATATTCTTTAAAATATGATCATATTTTCCATAAATAACCTAAATCTCCCTAAAACCACTATAAAAATTTATATTCTTGAATAATTTAACTCAATATTTATTCCTCAAATTAAATTCCACATTATAAATTTTTATTATATTTAACTTAATCATATAATTATCCCAAAAAAATAGTGAACTTATTCTGAAATAATTTTAACCACTTAATCAGCAAATTAATTTTCAATCCCATATTTATAATAATATAAACCATATATTCCCAAAATGTAATAACCCTTTTATCCTAATTATTTATAATTACCTCAATATTACAGATTATATTAACCCAAAAAAATATCAATATCTTTCATCTTATTTCAAAAAATAAAAAAATTATTCCCCAAATAAACCTTTTCACTAAAACAAATACTAAACCCTAGGGTTTTATTCCTAAAAATGTCTATAAAAATATCCTTAATCATATTAAAATTTCATAAAATAAAACCTCAAAATTGGTATGTATGAATAATAACTTATGTTCAATATTTTATTTATTAACCCATGGATATTTAAGTTTATCCCACATTACTATACCATATCATAGGTTTCTATAGTTTCTATCTTCTCATTCATCATAGTACTTTATAAAGAAAACCTGAATTAGCCCAAGTATATCCCCCAAGAGTGTATATAATGGTGTGAAGTCTCAGACCTACTCATCATGAAGTGATGATGATTAATTTTCCATCCATTCCACCCCTTTCATTGTTTTTAACCCTAGGTGCATTTTTTATATAGTCGCAATCAGTTTCCTATATCTAGAAATGGATATATTTTCTAACAAAACTACACAATCCCTACTTAACCAATGCTTCATGATATTACCTTATACTATGACTTATACCTAGAATATATAATAGGTTCATGTTATTTAATATATATTTTCTAAAATTTAGTTTCAAAGGGTCCTACTAAACTTCATTTGAAACCAATTGTAGCACCCTCCCACAAATATCCCAGAGCCAGTGTTTACTTTATTATATTGGCACAAGATACAAGGGATCTCACTATAAACGATCAATCAATTTAATAGTATTAGAAAATAGATATATACATGACTTCTATATTAAATTATATGATAAAAACATTATAGTACATTGAAATTAATATATAATTACTTTTAAACAATTGAAAGTGTTTTAGAACTTTCTCTACATGCAACACCAAACATAAATGATACTGTGATATTTTTAGATAAAATATAAATATTTAAGAAAAAATGTTAAAAAACTAGCATCTAAATTAGTAGGAATTACTTGGGTAAATAGTTTAGGAATTTTATGTATATTGAAAATAAAGGCTACTCTTAATATGATTGAAATTCAATTAGTTTATTGAAAATGGATAATAAGACCATTTAATTATCAGAAAATTATTTTTTTGAAAAAAACATTAGATAAAAACCTATTTTTCAATAAAAATATAGTTAATGATAACTTATATTTGATATTAACAACTGGTTAACAAAAACTTAGTTCATATATGATATTAAATAATAATAATAATAAAAGTCGATATTTGAAATTGTCATTTTCCAATTTAAATGGTTATTCAATTATATTTTATGATTTTATAAAAAAATTTAATTTATAAATTTTGGAATTTTCAATTAATAAAATTGAACTTATTTTTTTAATTCATCATAACAAAATTGATTAGTATATATGGTAATCTTTTTCTAAAAAAGGTCATTTTAGTTGAAAAATACGGTTTTCATGAAACTTGTAATTTGTATTACATTATTTGTGTATAAGAATGACCTTGAAATTTATAAAAACTTTTTATAGTAAAATATGAATTCTAGTACTAATATTTTTCATTTTAAAACATTATTTTAACTTAGAAAATCCTATGTAAAACACATTTATAACTAATTAAAATGTTACTTTAATATAAAAAACTATTTTTAGTCTTTTCATTGAATCAAGTATTTTCTAGGGAGATTCAATTTTTTCTTGTCTTTTAGACCTGATATCCTTTATTTATTTTATAATAATTCAATTTATGTCAATAGAATTATTATCCAAGAATATTTTACCTTATATATAAATTTAAATCTTTTGTTTTTTATATGAAAATGGTTTTACATGTTTAACTGTTTATATTTTAAAATTAATTATTCATAAATTTAGAAATAAAATGGTTTTAAAATATTAAATTTTAAATTTTTTTGTTTCTTCCATAGTTCTAGTATTATACGATCATTATACCCTATGGTGATGATCATAATAATGGTAATATAATACCAAAACTTTGGAATAAACAAAACAACATAGAGGAAGAAATAATAAACAATAGAGATAATAAGCTTGAAACAACATAGCCATACATATAAGAGAAATTATACACATGATATATCAGTAATACAAAACTTGAAAGATCTTATGGATGCTAATAACATAAGTGCTTACCCAAAATCCCAAAAATACTAGCTTAATGAAGAATAACCCCCATGGTTGATATGGCATTCATCCCATGCACCCGTGCATCCATACTCACTATGGTTCTATGCATAATCCAGATTCCTAACCTAATATCAATGACATAAAGTTTTCACACATCCCAAGGGGCCTATTCATGGTGTGGGTATGAACTCTGTAGGCTTCCAACAATGTGTGACTATCTTATACCCATACTTATAATAGTGTATTCATGCACAACTAAACAACTTTAAATCACAAATAAATGTAAATATACCACTTCACTTTCTCTCAAAAACTATAATGATGAACTTTATTTCATAAAACAACACTAGTTTATGTCATTATATCCATGATATGTCATAGAATTAGAACCCATAGTTTCCCAACCATTTCCATATATAATTCACCAGACACCTTATGCTAACCAATACTACCTGTATCACATGTCGTGTCAACCAACGTCCCATCAGCATTCCCAAATAATATGTCACAAATCCCTTGGACTTCTAATTAACCAACCACACCCTCATATAGGCCCTAAGTCCCAAGTTATGATGTTTTACATCCTTACATATATAAAGAACCACTGTCAAATTGACATATTGGTGTCCCAATTTATGATGAGTTATTTCCTTTAATAATCCTATTCCATCATCCCAAACATATATGTAAAACCACATAACCCAACCAATGGTCTTAATCATCACCAACCTTGGATTTCTATACCGATCACATCTTCCCTAACATATGGTTAACACCATCCCATAAGCTATTAAATCTATAGAGACCTCCACTAACATCAAATGGTCAACACCACCTCACAGAGTCCTTTTCTATGTGCACAAGACTCCAACATAACTATCTAGAAGTCATGCTAATTGGAAGTCACCAACTATAGCTAATCCACCACAACCAATGAAAATCATCTCCACATGAAAACCAAATCACTCAACTATGTCATGGTCATCACCATCCACCTCAACCTAATGATCACATTACCTCAATTTTTATGGTCAACACCATCCCATATATCTCGGTCCATGACCAGCATGCACCCATGGAACCAATGTAATCACACCACAATTTATTTAATTAACCAACTAGAACATCATGAATTACCCAAATATGAAACCCTATTTTTCATATTCCATGCGAGACATTGATCAACAGATTTATAAGGATATTCAAATTCCCATTAAAGTCTCCCAATAATAATAAAATTATTTAAAACTAACAATTTATTTAGAAAGGTTTCACTTAGAAAACCCCACCCAAACATATTTAATTATACACCCATAAAATTATTATAAACTTGGAGGAATTTAAGAACCACATACCTTAGGATTTTAGGTTCTATGTCATCAAATACCAACTTATAATCCAAGATGAAACGGAAATAAATTAAGAATATGCTAAGCACCATGAAAATAGGGTAAATGATATTGGATGGAAAAAGTATTTCAAATGGATAGATAAAAGATAAAGGAAGAAAGATGATTATTAACCTCGATTATAGCTAACAAATTCACTTAATGATGCTCGAATTGGAGCTCAAATAGAATAGATAAGCCAAATCCTAGAGGAGGAATGAGAGGAGTTCCATGGTTAAAAGAAGGAATATAAAATGGGATACAAAAGGTTAAAGGAGGAAATATAAAAAAAGAAATTTCATACAATTTAATGAACTAAAAAGTTTAGCCACACTATTTGGATAACTGTGCCCCAACCGGGCAGTACCACTATAAAAAGGTACCTTACCTCATATGGCTATGAACATGATTTTCAAATTGTGCACAACCCATGCAGATCACATATGAAACATACTTTAGATATTTCACAAGTATTTTCTCATCAAATTATATTATTAGAGTAGACAATTCTATAATACATAATGGGATTAGTAGTTTCTCTTAAATGGATGCTTGGTTTAAACAAACCATGTGAACTTTCCAGCACCATATGAAAATTAATATTTGGGAACTGATGCTCCTGAAACTCATTCGATCTCCTAAGGCAATCAATGGGACATTAAACACATAAAAAATAAACACCTTAGAGTATCAAAACTCTAAGGATTAACTTCTCAATCCCATAATTTCATTTTTCCTCCTTATAAAAATCAAAATTAAAATTTACGCAGAAATTATGACCCACTCAAAAACATGGGATGTTACAACCACGTCACATTATGATAGTTTAATATAAGATATGTGGAATAACAAGGAGATGATATCGAATGTACCCATAAAATAAACAAAACTTCTATTAACCCCAATCACCACTCATAAGATAATTTCTCTTGTGTTTTTCCCCACCTTAGAAATTACATACCCAAGGCTTCCCAACCCAACCAACATCCCAATGGTCCCTCTAACCATCCTCTAGACATAAAGATCCACACATGACATTCCATCATTCATAAACATAATAAGATGATCAATTAATTCCTACATCACACATGATGCCTTTCATAGTCCTACATTACAATGATTCTCAAGTCCTACCTATGTTACACATGATGCCTAAAATGTCCTATATTGCACCCGATGGATAAAAAACCCACATCCCACCTGATGTCAAATATCCCATATCACATATATAGATCTTGTCCAAAAATTACCCATAAAACTAATCACCCCATAAAATCCACACATCATGCCATATGCTCACATATTAACCCATTCCTTGTTAATTACATTATCACATGTACACCTCATACAACAAAATCCAGTCATATAAAAAGAATAGAATACACCATGATTAAAGAGTCTTTATAACTATCATAAACTCCCCAACCTACTATGACCCTACTAGGTCAATTGTATACATCTAGCCTAAAGATCAACTTCTCGAAGATTTTCCTCTCTGTAGAGTTTCACTAGTTACCAACCACTTACCCCAGTGTCGGGTCTCTCTCTCTCTTCCATGATCTATGTGCATAGTTGTGACCTAGATACTATGTCTAGGTACTGATTCTAGTCCTACCTCAAATATCTGAGTATAACACAATCCCTGACTCATAGTTTCCTAATAAATCTTCCAAAAAAACCTCTCTATGTTCCCCATCTCACTTCATGCCTGACACTCCTTCGAAGTCCACTCACATTGTGCCCAAACATGGCTTAGATTCCCACACTAGAAGCACATCATCAATGACTCACTCATCAATGGTCTTACAAAATATATATCTAGACTACCCAATTAAGACTCCTCAGGATATCATATCTGGATGCCCAATTTAGCACTTCCAGTATCACGAGGTTCTATCACCTGGATACAATAAGTACAGTCATTAAAGTATCCCTTAGATATCATTTCATAATTTATTACCTCTAAGAACAAGGTCAACCAGAATATGTTCACCTACCCCCTAATGAAATGCTATAAGATATCATTGAACTACATCACTATAGAGAGGTCATGACCTACCACATATGTCACGACCCGACCTCGGGGCCCGTGCCGTGACTACCCCAAGCCCGCCTTCCATAGGCCAGGGGCTGGCGACTAGCACCAAGGCGTAAAATCCCGGTAAACAGGGAAGGCATTGCCTTTATAAGTAACAACCACCACAGAGTCAGCAAGCGGAAAGTAACTACAAGTGCAGAAAAGTAAAGGGGGCCGGAATACAAGCCCAACTGAAAGTACAACTGAAAAAGTAAAGAACAACAACTGAAGAAAAGACGGCGGCCTCGTGTCGTCCACTGGCAATCCCACCTGAAGGGTGGGTACAGATAGCCTCCAGGCTCCTCGGGTCCCACGTCCGCTCCGAGCACGTCCCGCCCAGTGGTCCACCTCCAGGTACCGTCCTGCTCCACGCCCCAACCATGATCAGCACTGTCCGTCGTCTGCATCCAACACAACAAGGTGCGGGCATAGCCCGTGCAGGGGTGAGTATAAGCTACTCAGTAAGGACCCCGAGACCCCCGAAGGTCTCCCGAAATCCACAAAGGATATAGCACAAAAAGGAAGGTGCAATCACGAAGTAACATCTGACTCGACTTAGGTATATGCCCATACATATACCTAAGTCCCCACTTCTAGCTCTGCTCACGAGCTCAAGAACAACTCAATCCATATAGGAAAGCAAGACTCAAATCCACAAAGGAGAGTAAACAGTAAATCCACATAGGATAGTTCAACACAATCCACAAAGGAGAGTAACATAAGATTCAGCTCAACCAGGTATACTTTTTCAGATGACGTCAAAGATGATCACTGATCCATCTAAGTCGTCGGACCCACGAAGGATCGATAGGTACTAACCCCCGCAAAAGACCCACACAGGATCAGGCTCACACAGAACCTGTAGGCAGTGGCTCACACAGAACCGGTAGTAAGGACCCACATAGGATCGGGCTCACACAGAACCTGTAGCACTGATCCACGTAGGATCGCTGAGTGCAGTAGTCGACGCAGTCCACTGAGGATCTCTGCACAGTCGTCGCCGCAGTCCACGAAGGATCTCTGCTCTGCCGTCGTCGCAGTCCACTGAGGATCTCTGCTCTGCCGTCGTCACAGTCCACGGAGGATCTCTGCTCTGTCGTCGAAGTCACAGCCAGCGCTAGGGTTCCCGCACACAGCGAGCTCGTTTAGGAGGGTCCGCTCCACGAGCAGAGAGGCTGATACATCAACTGACACGTAGTCCGAAGTTGATGTATCCAAAAGTTCCGTATCGACAACAGGATCTCAACGCAACAGACGGCGCGTCAAACGGACGCCCGGTCTGAGAGTTATTGGCATTTTCGTCCCAGGGGCCCGGTTGGTTTTTAGGGCAAAACCAACCTGACCGTACTCCGCCTGTATCCGATCCTCAGGCGGAGTATGCCAAAAGTTCCGTCTCACTTAGAGAAAACTACCACAGCTGACGGTACGTCGATCGGACGTCCGTAGCTCAAGTTATGAGCGTTTCCGCTCCGAGGGCCCTGTTGGTTTCATGTACGAACCAACCCGGCCGAACCCAAAGTCTTCCGAAACCTTGAGTATAATATACTGAAACGACCGTATCGATCCAAGGATCGCGTAGCCACTGACGGTTCGTCAATCGGAGGTCTCAGGCCCAAGATATGGGCAAAAGACCGAAGAATGCCCGAAAACGGGGGTTCTGGGCCCGGGGCGACCCGGCCCGAACCACCCCTGGGTCGGCCGAAACGGGGCGACCCGAACCGGGTCGGCCCGACCCGGCCCGACCTGGCGAGGCCGGGTCCGGTCCGGCCTGGGCGCGGCCCGGCCGACCGGACCGGCCGGCTCGGCTTCGGCCGAGCGGCCGAAGGGGGCGCCGCGGGTTTGACCCGCGGCTTAGGTGGAACACGGCCCCGCGGGGGGCCGCCTGTCACGCGGACGTGGCCGGGCCACCTGTCACGCGGACGCGGCCGGGCCGCCGCGTCCCTCCCTGGTTCCGCGCGGCCGCGGAACCGGCCGCCGCCGCCGCGGCTTCAGCCGCGGCGGATCTCCTCCACGGCGGCGCGCCGGGCGCCGCCGCCTCCGGCCGCCGGCGCCGCCGCCGCCTTCCGCGGGCCACCGGAGTTGCTCCGGTGGCCCGTTTTGCCTCCCGTCTGCGCCGTTGCTCCTCCTGGGGGCCGATCTTCACTGCGGGATCAACGGATCGCCCTTGCCGCATGGTTCGTCGTCGTCCGCCAAATCCGCACAACAAAAGATCGGCGGAGGGTTGCCGGGTCTTGTTCGTTAGATCCGCACCCTCCGCGTTAGTCATAAACAACGGGAGGAAAAGAAAATAATCAACAACAATTTTAATTAAATTAAAATTGTTCGGAGATCAGGTTCTTTATTTTAAAAGAATAAACACGGGGAAATAAAATACTCCAACAACCCTTACCTCGAAGTTGCCGTCGGACGTGAGGTCGTCGCGGAATCGCTCGTCGCGAAAGGAGGGGATCGTCACGTCGTTCGCGGAAGAGACGTTCGTCGCACCGCGGGAAAAGCGTCGCGCCGACGATCTCCGGATCCAGAACAAACAGATTTAATTAATTAAATCCGTTGTTATTGAAATTAAAAAAAAAGGTGAATTAAACGATCCGTTTCTCACCTTAGTTGCCGAACGAGGATCGGCCGCGGAAGAAGAGGCGTCGCCGAAGAACGTAGCGGGTAGAGCTCGTCGACGTCGCGGATCACGGTGTGCGTCGTCGAATTCCGGTTCCGGCGTTCTTCGCGTTCTTCGCGGGGAGGGTGGAGGCTCAGAGGATTCGCACAACGATAGCAATCCTCCAAAATAGACAAGTTTGTCTATTTTATTAATTTGCCAACAAACGCAAAACGCGTAAGTAACGACCCATTAAATTCGTTGAATTAATTCAACGAACGAAACAGCCCATTTAATTCACGAAATAAACCACCCAATTAAATGGTCTGTTAAGAAATAAAGAAAACACGTCGGTTGACTTTTCAGTTACTTTGACGGGTTTTCGCGGGTGCGTTACTTAGCGAAAGAAACGACGGGGCTTGTGCGGGCCCCACCGCACAAATATCCTAACAAGGGGTAGGATATTTCCGGATAGCACCCTATCCTCTTTAACTCAGTTCAAGTGGCTTCCAAGCGGCTTCCAAGCAGCTTAAGTGAAATAAAATAAAGTTGTCACACAAATTTTATTTTATTTCTGACTTAAAGCCCCAAAATTTAAAAACCACGTCTGAGCAAACGCAACTCCGGAAGAGGCGTTTATAAGAAAATACCAGCGATGCGATTTCATCGGTGCCCTCAGAATTTGATTCCGGGCACCGGTTCAAAAGATAGAAAAACCCGCTCGTCCGTTCACTGAACGTACCAGAGCCAAACTTCGGAAATTGATTCCGGGCACACCGGGCCTCGGAATCAGGTGTCGTCTGAAGCTGCGCTCTTGTAAAATTCCAAAGAAAATTAAGAAAAAAATTTCCTTGAAATTTGCGGGTCTTTACATTACTCCCACCTCAGGGCTTTACGTCCCCGTAAAGATACATCAAAAACTAAGGAAACAAATGGGGGTACTGAGCACGCATCTGAGCCTCCCGCTCCCAAGTGCTCTCCTGGAGGTTCCCGTGGTGCCATCTGATGCGCACAAGAGGAATTGACCGCCCACGTAGGACCCGCTCCTGTCGATCCTCGATCTACACTGGGACCTCCGCAAAAGTCGCCCCATCGTCCACGTCCAGCTCCCCAAAGTCGATGATGTGCGTCGGGTCGTGCACGTATCTCCTCAGATGAGACACGTGAAAGACGTCGTGCACCCGGTGCAACTGAGGTGGTAGAGCCAGGCGATAAGCCACCTCTCCTATCCTACTGAGGACCTGGAAAGGCCCGATGAAGCGTGGAGACAACTTGCCACCTCGGCCAAATCTCCGTAAACCACGTCGAGGTGAGACACAGAAAAAGACGTGGTCGCCATCCTCGAACTATAGTGGCCTCCGCCTCCTGTCAGCATATGACTTCTGCCGGCTCTGAGCTGTCCTCATCCTCTCCTGGATGATCTAGACCTTCTCTGTCGTGGCTCGGACCATCTCTGGTCCCACGAGTGCTGACTCCCCAGGGTCTGTCCAGCACAACGGTGATCTGCAGGGTCTGCCGTACAACGCCTCGTATGGTGCCATCCCGATGGTGGAGTGGTAGCTGTTGTTGTACGCGAACTCCACCAAGGGTAGGTGGTCCTCCCAGCTGCGACCAAAGTCGAGAACACATGCACGGAGCATGTCCTCGAGTGTCTGTATGGTCCTCTCCGTCTGACCATCCGTCTAAGGGTGGAAGGCTGTGCTCAGATGGAGCCGCATCCCGAACGCCTCCTGCAACCCCTTCCAAAGCCGGGAAGTGAAACGAGCATCTCGATCGGAGACGATAGACGATGGCACACCGTGAAGCCGTACGATCTCCTGGACGTAAAGACGTCCCAAGATCTCCACTGAGCCCTGCTCTCTGATGGGTAAGAAGTGTGCCGACTTGGTGAGTCGGTCGACAATCACCCAAATGGAGTCGTGACCTCTGGAAGTGCGTGGAAGTCCAGTCACGAAGTCCATAGATATTCCATCCCACTTCCACTCCGGGACCTCCAAGGGCTGTACCAAGCCTGCTGGTACCTGATGCTCTGCCTTCACCTGCTGGCAGGTGAGGCATCGTGAAACGAACTCTGCCACAGCTTTCTTCATGCCCGGCTACCAGTGCTGTCGTCTGAGATCCTGGTACATCTTCGCCACTTCGGGATGTACCGCCAAGGGAGAAGTGTGAAACTCTCTCAGCACCTCCTCCCGTAAATCGACTGGTACGAAGGTACGTCCTCTGAAAAGGATGTCGTGCTCTGCTCCAAGGGAGAAGCCATCAGGCGCCTGACCAGAGGATATCAGTGCACGCCGGGTCTCACAGTCAGCGTCCCCACGCTGAGCCTCTCTGACCCGCTGTAGAAGTGGAGGAGAGACTGTGAGAGACTGAAGAAAGGCTGCCCCGTCTCTATCCACGAAGGATATCTGTAAGGAGGCTAGCTGCTCCGTCGCCTCCTCAAGTAGCTGAATGCCCGTCCTCCTGCTGAGGGCATCAGCTACCACGTTCCCCTTCCCAGAAGTATAGACTATCTCAAAGTCATAGTCCTGGAGGAACTCAAGCCATCTCCGCTGTCTCAGGTTCAGGTCCTTCTGAGAGAAGATATACCTGAGACTCTGGTGGTCAGAAAAGACTGTGAAGCGCTCGCCCATCAGATAGTGCTGCCAAGTCTTCAGAGCGAAGACCACTGCTGCTAACTCCAGGTCATGAGTGGCGTAGTTCTGCTCATGCGGCCTCAACTGACGTGATCCGTAGGCGATCACGGCCCGCTCCTGCATCAGGACGCACCCGAGTCCAGTCCCTGACGCATCACAGTAAACTACGTATCCAACTCCCTCCTCAGGCAACCTCAAGATAGGTGCGCTGGTCAACCTCTGCCTCAGCTCCTGGAAGCTCTGCTGACAACTGTCTGACCATACGAAGGGTTTCCCCTTCTTCGTCAATGCTGAGAGTGGTGCCGAAACTCTGGAGAAGTCTGGCACGAATCTCCGATAGTATCCGGCTAGGCCCAAGAAGCTCCGCACCTCCGTCACGCTCCTGGGTGGCTCCCAAGCTAGCACTGCCTCGATCTTCGCGGGATCCACTGCAACTCCCGCCTCAGAGATGACATGCCCCAAGAAGTGGACCTCACGTAACCAGAACTGGCACTTTGAGAGCTTGCCATAAAGCTGGTTCTCTCGGAGCGTGTCTAGCACAACTCGCAGGTGGTAGGCATGCTCCTCCTCAGTCGTCGAGTATACCAAAATGTCGTCAATGAAGACCACAAAAAATCGGTCGAGGTATGGCTGGAAGATCCTGTTCATGAGGCTCATGAACACTGCTGGAGCATTGGTTACGCCGAATGGCATAACCAAGAACTCATAATGGCCATACCGACACCTGAAGGCCGTCTTCTGCATGTCCTCGTCTCGAACTCTGAGCTGATGATAGCCTGACCGGAGGTCTATCTTCGAGAACCACCTCGCTCCCTTGAGCTGATCGAAGAGGTCATCAATCCGTGGCAGCGGATACTTGTTCCTCACTGTCACCTGTTTCAGGCGACGATAGTCGACACACAGTCGCAAGCTCCCGTCCGCCTTCTTGGCGAACAAAATCGGGGAAGCCCAGGGTGAAACACTGGGTCGGATAAACCCCTTGCTCTGCAAGTCCTCCAACTGTACCCGTAGCTCCCGAAGCTCGGCGGGGGCCATCCGATATGCTGGAGTAGATATCGGGGCTGTCCCGGGGTACAAGTCGATGTAAAAGTCTACCTCTCTACGAGGAGGTAGCCCTGGAACGTCGTCGGGAAAGACGTCCACATACTGGTCCACCACTGCAGGAAAAGCTGGACTCCGGACGTCCACTGCTCCTAGGATGAGGCTAGCCAACTGATGAGAGATGGGCTGCACTCTCCTCCGCGGAAGTCCATCCTGTGCTGCAAAGGTTCCCTTCTCGCCGGTGAAGGTAAACCTGCTCCCGTCGGTGCGAACACATCGCACCTTGCGCCTAAAACAGTCGATCTGGGCATGAACCGTGGATAGACAATCCATGCCCAAGATGACGTCGTAAGGCCTCGACGCCGCTACAAGGAGATCCCAGCCGAAGCTCTCGCCTCCTAGAGTAAGCTCACACTGCCGGCACCAGTGTGTAATCGTCGAGTCTGCTCCCGTAGGAGTCTCTAGCCATAAGGATCGAGCCAACGGCTCAGTCGGAATCTCCGAGCTCCGAACAAGGGTAGAGGCTATGAAAGAGTGACTCGCTCCTGTGTCTATAAGTACTACAGCAAGGGTGGAATAGACACAGATCGTACCTCAAATCATCTCTGGCATGTCGGGGTCGTAGGCCTCCCCTGCCTGGAGCTGGGCCTGTCCCTGCCCGCCAGCTCCCTGTGGTCGAGGTGGCCCTCCTGGCGGTGGTGGGGGTAGAGCCTGGAAGCATCGCCCACCACCCGCTGCTCGGCCAGCTCCTCTGCCTCGTCCGCCTCCTCCCTGCGGACCGCCACGGTCGACCCTCTGCCTC
The DNA here is from genome assembly GCA_963277665.1 of Viscum album. NCBI lineage: Eukaryota > Viridiplantae > Streptophyta > Magnoliopsida > Santalales > Viscaceae > Viscum > Viscum album. Next base: position 1,308,722,983 of record OY728126.1, on the reverse strand, counting down.
TGCCTGGGTGACCCCTCCACCGTCTGCTGCTCCTCTGATCAGCGAGTCGGGCAGTCACGAGCCATGTGACCCTGCCCGCCGCAGGAGTAGCACAGCCTGCCTCTCGGAAGGCTGGCACTCCGCTGTGTGCCCCGCACTGCTGAGCCGGTGTCCTGAGGCCGTCTGCGTGGGGGTCTGGTCTGCCTGGACCCGAGAGTCATCCGTCGGCTACCTGCTGCCGAAGACTCAGCTACCTGCCGCCCTGCGCTAGGTCTCGCCGCTGAAGAAGGCTCTGCCAGGAAGCTCTCGATCAGGAGGGCTCGCTCCAGCACTCCCGCCTGGGTCAGAATGCTGAGGGAGATCAGCGACGCCCGAATCTCCTGCCGCAAGCCCTGCTCGAAGGTCCGGGCCCGGAAGAAGGGGTCCCGTACCATGTCGGTCGAGTAGCGAGATAGGTCAGTGAACCTCGCCGCGTACTGAGCGACCGTCATGCTGCCCTGGCGCAGCTGGAGAAGCTCCTGGATGCGCACCGCTCGGAGGGTGGCTGGGACGAACTCAGAGCGGAAGAGGCTCTCGAAGTCCGTCCAGAGCAAGGATGCCTCATCGTGAACCTGGAGCATCAAGCTCCACCATCGTCCTGCCGCCGCCTGCAGGAGGCTCGCCGCGAGAATCACCATGAGATCCGCTGGTGTCCTCACTAGCCTAAAGATCCGTACCACCGCCTCTAGCCAGTCCTCACGAGCTCAAGAACAACTCAATCCACATAGGAAAGCAAGACTCAAATCCACAAAGGAGAGTAAACAGTAAATCCACATAGGATAGTTCAACACAATCCACAAAGGAGAGTAACATAAGATTCAGCTCAACCAGGTATACTTTTTCAGATGACGTCAAAGATGATCACTGATCCATCTAAGTCGTCGGACCCACGAAGGATCGATAGGTACTAACCCCCGCAAAAGACCCACACAGGATCGGGCTCACACAGAACCTGTAGGCAGTGGCTCACACAGAACCGGTAGTAAGGACCCACATAGGATCGGGCTCACACAGAACCTGTAGCACTGATCCACGTAGGATCGCTGAGTGCAGTAGTCGACACAGTCCACTGAGGATCTCTGCACAGTCGTCGCCGCAGTCCACGAAGGATCTCTGCTCTGCCGTCGTCGCAGTCCACTGAGGATCTCTGCTCTGCCGTCGTCGCAGTCCACGGAGGATCTCTGCTCTGTCGTCGAAGTCACAGCCAGCGCTAGGGTTCCCGCACACAGCGAGCTCGTTTAGGAGGGTCCGCTCCACGAGCCGAGAGGCTGATACATCAACTGACACGTAGTCCGAAGTTGATGTATCCAAAAGTTCCGTATCGACAACAGGATCTCAACGCAACAGACGGCGCGTCAAACGGACGCCCGGTCTGAGAGTTATTGGCATTTTCGTCCCAGGGGCCCGGTTGGTTTTTAGGGCAAAACCAACCCGACCGTACTCCGCCTGTATCCGATCTTCGGGCGGAGTATGCCAAAAGTTCCGTCTCACTTAGAGGAAACTACCACAGCTGACGGTACGTCGATCGGACGTCCGTAGCTCAAGTTATGAGCGTTTCCGCTCCGAGGGCCCTGTTGGTTTCGTGTACGAACCAACCCGGCCGAACCCAAAGTCTTCCGAAACCTTGAGTATAATATATCGAAACGACCGTATCGATCCAAGGATCGCGTAGCCGCTGACGGTTCGTCAATCGGAGGTCTCAGGCCCAAGATATGGGCAAAAGACCAAAGAAGGCCCGAAAACGGGGGTTCTGGGCCCGGGGAGACCCGGCCCGACCCGGCTAGGCCGGGTCCGGTCCGGCCTGGGCGCGGCCCGGCCGACCGGACCGGCCGGCTCGGCTTCGGCCGAGCGGCCGAAGGGGGCGCCGCGGGTTTGACCCGCGGCTTAGGTGGAACGCGGCCCCGCGGGGGGCCGCCTGTCACGCGGACGCGGCCGGGCCGCCGCGTCCCTCCCCGGTTCCGCGCGGCCGCGGAACCGGCCGCCGCCGCCGCGGCTTCAGCCGGGGCGGATCTCCTCCACGGCGGCGCGCCGGGCGCCGCCGCCTCCGGCCGCCGGCGCCGCCGCGCCGGCGACCCGCGCCGCCGCCGCCTTCCGCGGGCCGCCGGAGTTGCTCCGGTGGCCCGTTTTGCCTCCCGTCTGCGCCGTTGCTCCTCTCGGGGCCGATCTTCACTTCAGGATCAACGGATCGCCCTTGCCGCACGGTTCGTCATCGTCCGCCAAATCCGCACAACAAAAGATCGGCGGAGGGTTGCCGGGTCTTGTTCGTTAGATCCGCACCCTCCGCGTTAGTCATAAACAACGGGAGGAAAAGAAAATAATCAACAACAATTTTAATTAAATTAAAATTGTTCGGAGATCATGTTCTTTATTTTAAAAGAATAAACACGGGGAAATAAAATACTCCAACAACCCTTACCTCGAAGTTGCCGTCGGACGTGAGGTCATCGCGGAATCGCTCGTCGCGAAAGGAGGGGATCGTCACGTCGTTCGTGGAAGAGACGTTCGTCGCACCGCGGGAAAAGCGTCGCGCCGACGATCTCCGGATCTAGAACAAACGGATTTAATTAATTAAATCCGTTGTTATTGAAATTAAAAAAAAGGTGAATTAAACGATCCGTTTCTCACCTTAGTTGCCGAACGAGGATCGGCCGCGGAAGAAGAGGCGTCGCCGAAGAATGTCGCGGGTAGAGCTCGTCGACGTCGCGGATCACGGTGTGCGTCGTCGAATTCCGGTTCCGGCGTTCTTCGCGTTCTTTACATTCTTCGCGTTCTTCGCGGGGAGGGTGGAGGCTCAGAGGATTCGCACAACGATAGCAATCCTCCAAAATAGACAAGTTTGTCTATTTTATTAATTTGCCAACAAACACAAAACGCGTAAGTAACGACCCATTAAATTCGTTGAATTAATTCAACGAACGAAACAACCCATTTAATTCACGAAATAAACCGCCCAATTAAATGGTCTGTTAAGAAATAAAGAAAACGCGTCAGTTGACTTTTCAGTTATTTTGACGGGTTTTCGCGGGTGCGTTACTTAGCGAAAGAAACGGCGGGGCTCGTACGGGCCCCACCGCACAAATATCCTAACAAGGGGTAGGATATTTCCGGATAGCACCCGATCCGCTTTAACTCAGTTCAAGTGGCTTCCAAGCGGCTTCCAAGCAGCTTAAGTGAAATAAAATAAAGTTGTCGCACAAATTTTATTTTATTTCTGACTTAAAGCCCCAAAATTTAAAAACCACGTCTGAGCAAACGCAACTCCGGAAGAGGCGTTTCTAAGCAAATACCGGCGCTGCGATTTCATCGGTGCCCTCAGAATTTGATTCCGGGCACCGGTTCTAAAGATAGAAAAACCCGCTCGTCCGTTCACTGAACGTACCAGAGCCAAACTTCGGAAATTGATTCCGGGCACACCGGGCCTCGAAATCAAGTGCCGTCTGAAGCTGCGCTCTTGTAAAATTCCAAAGAAAATTAAGAAAAAAATTTCCTTGAAATTTACGGGTCTTTACAACATAAGTTATAAAGTAAGATTGGTTCGTGAACCTCTCAGCATAATAAATAACATATGTATCCCATTTATTCAAGGCTATGAACTCATGGGATCGATATTCCCTCAATGTCTTTTGGAAGAAAAGACTGAAAAAATTTATCACAAAATAGTTACATTCTAGTACGTCAATCATGATATTCGATACCTATACATCCCACCATCACTTTTTAGGTCCTCTAAGAATATAATTATTCAACTTAACCCTTCAAACTGGGGGTATTTTGAGCTGGTTAAATATTTCCTACACAAACTCGATCCAATTCTCTACTACCCACAGTCCACCCTTACCTATAAACAATAGTGGGTGCTGAGAATAGAACTCACACATAAGATAATCCATGGAAAACTCAGTTAACTAATATCCCTTGTCAATATTCTATATAAATCATACCAAGCTTTCCCTGAGATTCTCGTTTATCCATGACCCAAAATATACCTTATTCTATAGCTTATATGAGCATCTACCTATAACTCATAATCATACTTACCCTCTGGGGTCATATCCCAACCCTCAAGGGCCTTATCATTTTCACTCTCTAGAGGCACCACATCTCTACCCTCCTAACACTCCACTATGGCCTATCTAGCTGGCATCAAACTACATACTAAATACCATGGTCAATAATATAAATAACAGTCATATATCACAAATAGGGAAAACTATAAGAGGAAATGCATCTCACCACCCTTTCAATTCACTACTGCACCCACATCACGTATCATTTAGCCTCATGTCCCCAACCTACAAACATCATAGTCATACATCACATATCATGAATATAAAAAATCACCATTCCGAGGTAGCTAAGTAGAATACCACCAAGAAGCTATGTAGGAAAACACTCTTTAACTTGTTATTGAAATTTTTAATAGATAAACCCTTTATTTTATCCCTAATAATCCATATATTAGTCAATCCCACATTCACCATACACATAGAATAACATGTCAATCTGATCATAAACCACATACCTAGGATTCCATAGTAGAAATCCACTATGATACTATATAGGAAAACACTTTTTAGCCTATTTTTTGACACTTTAAATAGCCCAACCCTTTTTTAGGTATTCTAGGTTCCATAAAAAATTCATTAACATATAAATGTGTCGTATGAGCCTCAGTTCCTACCATGATGCATAATCACACCTCTCTTTCTATATAGATCCAAGGGTCAAAATTCCAGAAACCAATAATATCATACCAAGTACAACAATTGAGGTGGAAATGTATCGACAATAATAGAACAAAACATAATATCAATTTCCCACTTCTGTAACTTCATCTATTCCCCATGTATAGAGAAACAGATACCCAAGAACGAGATTTAACCCAGTTCTGACTATATCTTAGTCTCTGGTCTACCAAAACCTACACAGTAAGAAAAAAGAAAAAACACCTTTGATTCCAATTTTAGAACCCCAATCTGGGATCCACTTAACCGTTGCTACCGGATATAGGGCCATTGGGCCTTAAGTTTACTTCCTTTTATGATAAAGGATGATAACTAGCATATAGGGTCTATTAGGTGATTGTGTGGATAATATACACTGTAGTGATGATAATTATACTAATCATGTAATAATATAACAACAGAAGCAATAAAAAAACTCAACGAAAATATAATAAAAAATAGAGATAACAATCCAAAAGAAACTAAGTCACACATATCAGATAAAGTAATCACATTCCATATCAGTCATAAAAAACATAAAATATCACTCAGAGGCCAATCACATAAGTGCATACTCAAAATCCAAAAAGAGAGTCCAACTCGATACTGAATAACCCTCAGGGTCTATCCAACACCCCTCTTATGCACCTGTGCATCCTTGTTCTCTATGGCCTAGTGAAAAATCCTAACTCCTTACCTGATCTCCATTCCATAAAGTCCGTACTTTTCCCAGGGGGCCTATGCAGGGTGTGAGAATGAAATAAATATGCTACAACCAGTTTGATCCTATCTTACATATATACTTATATAATTATATACATATGTAACTAAATTGGGATAACTCACATATAAAAGTACATAATCCTATTTACATATGCTCAATATACACAAATAAATGTTCACCTACCTAGAAAAATTCTAATGTGGAAATGATATTTCTATGATCAATCATATTGGGAGAAACCACTTTTTCCCAACCATTTCCATATACATGTCACCAGGAACATTATTCCTGCCAATACTACCTACTTCACATGTTGAGTCAATATAAATCCCATGGACGCACCAAAATAATATTTCAAAAGTCACTTGGGCATCCATTTAACTAATCAAAATCATCATATCATCCTGAGATCCCAAGGAACAATGATTTCTGTTCTTCCATATATAGTGAACAACCATTGGCTCGACATCCCAATGTCCCAAGGAACAGTGAGATATTCACTTTAAAAATCCTTTCCCATCAACCCAAACATATATTATGATCCTTATAACCTAATGAATAGTCTCACTAACCATTAATCATATATATATGGTAAAAACATCCTCTATAATCGATGTTCAACACCATCCCTAATGCCTCTAAATCTACGGAGGCCTACACCAATATTGAGTGGTCAACACCACCACATTGAGTCCTTATTTATGCTCAGAAAACTCCAATGGACCTATCCCCCAATAATGGTGAGCATAAATCAACAACCATACCTAATCCACACCAATCGGTGAACCTCATATCAACATACAAACCACAGTGCACAATTGTAGCATATGGTCATCACCATCCATAATAACATGATGATCAAGTTGCCTCAATTCTAATGGATAACACCATATAACATATATCAGTCCATTCCCATCATGTTCCCATGGAACCAATGTAATCATATAAATATTTATTTAATTAAAAAATTCACACATCATTCGTTACCCAAACCTAAAACCCAATTTCATATATACATTTCCATAACCATCTCAACACATTTACAGATACAAGAACATCCCCATAGGCATGTCAAAATAATAATAAAAGTAATTAAAAGTAAGAATTTATTTAGAAGGGTTTCACCAGGACAAACCCACCCACACATATTTTATTACATACCCTATAGAATGCATATAAACTAGGAAAAATCTAGCAATTAACTAGATTATTCTTGTATAATACAACTAATCAAACACCGACCTCTAGTTTGAGTTGAAATTAAAGGAAAAAAGGAATCTAAAAAACATCCTATAAATTGGTTAAATGTTCTTTGATTCAAATAACATTCCTAATGGAAATATAAAAGAGTAAATAAATAAGGAGGATTAATAGCTTCACCGCTAGCTATCCAATGCACCTAAAAAAACTCAAATAATATTCTAAATGAAGAAGATATAACAAATCCTTGAGGATAATGGGGAGGATCTCCAAAACGAGATTAAGGAACACAAAATGGGAGAGGAAAATGGGATAAGACAGGTTAAAGGAAGAAGGGGAAGAAAATTAATTTTAAACCCCATAATGAACCACACATTTAGACCACTTGTTTTGGCTCACCAGGCACAAAATATGTGGTACCATTTTCTAAAATCACCCCACATATCCTGGATATACACATGGTTTATCAAACTATGCGTAGACTATAAGAATCAATTATTTATCATACTATAGACATATCACACAACCGTGCACCCCACATTGTATTGTTAGACAAAACAATGATTCACTAAATCATGGGATATAATGTTTCTCCAAAATGACTATAGGATTTGAAAAAACCATGAAACCATTACCTTACCTTTTAAAAATTATTTTTAGGGATTGTTACTCCTAAAACTCATCTGAAACCTCTAGGCACTCACCCAAACTTTAACCCCTTTTAAAAACAACATCTATAATTTTTCAAAACCTCGAGATCGACCTACGAAGACCAAAATGAAAGTTTTACCACTCACTAAACTTGAAATTATTATTTTTTCATAAATTATAACCTACTCAGAAACATGGGATATTAAATTTCTATTTCAATTTTGGTTATTAAAATTAATTGCTACATTTTGAAATTAGTTACCCATGTAAAAAGTAAAAATAGTAAAATGTATTTTACTAAGAGAAAGTAATAAACTTGTTAAAAACATGTATTCAAATGGATAGTTAATGATTTCATTGAAAATTAATCACGTCATTTCCTCATTTGTACATTTTTATGTCCTTTACCTTTTAAGGGTGAAATTAAATTATTTAAATTCAATGGGTATATCAAAAACTACCTTTCTCTTCACTTATAAATGGGTACAATATTATCCACTTTAAGACTCAATTATACTCAAAATTTCTCATTTAAAAACTTCCAATTTTCTTCCCATAAAATCATATTCCACATTCAAAAGATTCTGGTCACCATTAGTTAATATAAGGATATCATTTTCAAGGAGACTTCCAAGGAAAACTCAAGTCCTCAAAATATGTATTATGGACTACTTAGTTTTATTCCTAATTATAATATTTAAAATTTATTATATACACACTAATATAATTATATTAGTATCATTTATATACTATAATATATTAATGATATTATTATTGTTTATTCATATGGCCTATCCATTAAGAAAAACAAAAATCATTGTTAGTGAGTTGTGGAGACTACCTCCTCTATGAAGTAAAATGTTTCATTTTCCTACACTACCTTAAAAGGGTGGATCTAATGAAAATATTAAAGGATAAATATGATATTATTGATATTATTAAGTATTTTGCATAAAAAATTAGATAATATATTTATTATATGATAAAAAATGTTCATTGTTAATTTAATTATTTAAAATAAGTGCACCAAGAGGATAACATTTTATTTAAATTGTTTAATATATCAATATCCATTAAATATTATTATAATTTATTAAAATTTTATTATATAACACTAATAATAACTAAATATTAAAATTATTCTTCAATTAAGATTATATTATAACCAAACCTCCTCATAATCACTCATTAAATAATAATATGTTCATGTTTGGGTTATTTTAACCACCTATACAAATAATACTATGAATTTATATCATGAATGACTAATACAACATAATTAATGGTATAATATGATATAAATAGTTAAATAATCTTTTATTTTTGGTTCTATAGATTTTATATCAATATTAATTCATTAATTATTAAAAAAACACTTTGATTGTAAAGAATTACCAAAAAAATGATTCTTATCAATTTAATCTTCATGGATAAAGACTAAAAAACCATTGAAAGTATTTTGGAACATATTAAATAATTTTTAAAAATTCATAGAAGTAACCATAATAACCTTGTAATGGGATAATTTGGAAGAGGAATAAATTTAGACACAACAATAATAGAACTAGTAAAAATGATCAAGACTATAAACACTTGATGTGGAATATCAAAAGAATTAATATAGAGATTGGTTATATTCAAATATATTAATAAAAATGGATATGATTAAGGTTATGAAATAATTTATTAATATATCTATGTTTGTGAGATATTAGGTTTTAATAAATTCATGAATTTCATGAAAACATGTAAGGGTTATCATATCAAACTCCACTATTTGTGAAATTTTTGTTGTTATGCCCCTAATTTAATTTACAGAGTGTATGTTCTAAATATGTTATACATAATATAAAGAATTATATTTTAATAATTTTATTTTATGTCCAATTAAAATATCACTATTTCAAAGGTTTTCATTAAATTTTTACTAAAGCTGTAATATTTTTCTTGGTCTCAATTCTGATTCTTTGAGATATATTACATATTATGCACCATTTTTCCTTTTTATAGTGTATTCACTAACCTTGAGTATACATTTATCATAATAATTTTATTTTATAGTATTTACTAATGAAATAATGTTCCCTTATTCAACCGTATATGGATACAATTGTTTCCTCATTAGTAATGTATTTTGGAAATCTTAAATCCTATTTTTTATATTGTAATGTTTTATCTTGGACATTGTTCCTACATTATTCAGTTCTCCAACCCAAATAATTTTTTTATATATTATTTTTTGATACTATTTTGGGAAATTTTATTTTAATTAAAATAAATTTTTATCGATATTTTTATAGTGTGAGTTTTCAACAAAAGTAATTTCAAGTTTTATAATTCCCTTTTATAATAATTTTTTTGTTTCCATATTCTCTATAGAAAACAATATTATTTTTCAACACTCCATTATATGTAATTATTTTAATATTAAAAGTTTTAAATGATATTTTACTTAACCTTTTGAAAAAGACTTTTAGAAGTGACCAGTAACTTCATAATTTACAACAATATTATTTTTTTCTTCTAAAATATTTTTTAAGTTCTCACTTACATTTTCCTATTTATTTTTAAAAGGATTTAACAAAATAAGGTTCATGTTTCACTATATATACTATACTATATATAGATATATTTTGAGGTAATGAACTCATGATATTGAACAATATAATTCATGATCCATTTTTGGGTCGTATTGTTTACGTATTTTTTTACAAGGATGATTTTTTTTCTATGTCAACATGCTTCTAGATTTACTTTGTTGCACTATAGATATGTTATTTTGAATCCATACACCTTTATATAGACGAATTATGATTATTTTATTCATGTGATAACTTATCCATATATGAAATTTCTCTATATGGTGTAAACATCTCATTTTATATAATTTAGATTACAAGATATTAACCTAGAATTAATGTTATTATATTAAAATTAGGGAATTTATTGGTGTTCTATATATTATTATTTCAATATGTATGATTATTGAAACTTTTAATATATATTATTTAACTATCCAATATCTTCATCTAGATGTGTCATGATCATGTTATCTGTAACAGCCCAAGATTTTATAAAGAAATATTCTTTTTAATTTTATTAATGTCTTGTGTTGTACGCTACACCAAAAGGAGCTTGCACAACACGTATCCTTGTCTTGCCTTGCATTACACGCAATCACGACCTTCCTCGATAGCTTGCGTCGTACGCAATACCGAGTTTCACTAAACAACAATATGCTATTAAAACTAGCCGTTATGAATAGTAATAACCACTTTTTGAAATTTTATAAATTTTATCTTTCAAAATGGACTTCATTTTTGGATTCGGAATACCGAAATTAGCCTAGGGTGAAATTTTGGTATTTTTCTGAAAACTTTCAATTTTTGATGAATAGTGAAACCACTAAGTAGTAGGTTAAAAACTGAATTTTGCATAAAACTTAATTTTACCGCTTCTGTGAATGGAATTTCGAAAATCCAAGAGACACGGTTAATATCAAGGACTAAAATGTGGTTCAATGAGATGAAAATAATTTTTTGGTGAATAGTAACTTTTTACTTTTTTTACCACGGTTAATAGTAAATAGGGTAACTAAGGGTAAATATGATATTACTATTACCCTAACACATGTCCTAATTCTATTGTACAAGTGTAATTCGACCAAAAACAAACTTAGGAATAAAATATGACCATTTAGGCCCACTTGGATTAGATTAGGACATTTATTATTAATTTATTTAAAGAAAGGTTAAAATAGTTAAAATCAAAGTTTAATAAGTAAATGATTTTTAATATGGGGTTATACATAAGATAAATTCGATTGTAAATATTAATTAGAAAGCTAAAACGATTTCCTACATGATGGTATTTTATTTGTAATTTTTAGACATAAAATAATTTAATTTATTTATGACACAACGATGATGCAGTAATTATCTTATTAATGAAATATTGACATAATTGATGTTATAAACACCAAAATAAATGTAATTTGAGCTTTTTTATGAATTCCACTAATTTTCTAGGTTACTATGATATATTAATGTTGATTTAATCAACTTGGTTCGAAAATTTAATTCTGTTATGACTTTCACAAAAATCATATATCAAATAGTGTCAAAATTGACACAAAATAGTTTTTAAATCAAATATTATATTATTAATTGTTATTGTATTCCTAAAAATCTAAGGTTCGGCCAAATGACTTAGATAAGGATATATATATTAATAATAAACAATTTGGGGTTCGTTTGGCATGTTATAGTAAGTTTATTAACCATATAGTGAAAGAAAACAAAAAGACATGGTAAAAGTTAAATTATTTAACTTAGAGTTAAATTTAATTGATAAGGTTAAAATAATATCCTAAACTTGTCTAAATTCTATTGGTTGATAGGATTTCGACCCCGCCCTACCTTAGCTTCGAAATAAGACCCTTTGGAACCATTATAAACCGATTTTGACTTTAATATAAAATAATATTTTGAGATATTCCTAAGGTGCCCCTCTCCTCCCTTATAAAAGGACACCTCCTCCCCCTCCTCCTCACACCAATTTGAGCACTCAAGATCGGCCAACCCCTGACAAAATCCCTTCTCCACTTCCCTAGAAACATCCTAGAGGTTCTGGTCTTCCTCAAAGACCAATTCTAGTGCCCTAAGAGGAGGTCTCAAAGAGGCACTTCAAAGAAGAGGTAATTACCGTTACCAATTCTTTCATCTTTATTTCTTCTTCCACTTCTTCTTCTTAGGTTGTTTCATTATGAAGTAATAACATCAGTATCACTCATATACTGATATGTTATTATAATTATGAAACAACCCTATTTCACCATCTATCCATCCTACGGAAAAAGAAATCACCGCGCGTGCGTACGTACGGAATACCGTCTCCACGCCGTGGTGTAATCTATTTTCCACCACCACCTTACATGGATGGGTATAATGGTGTAAAGAATAACTATACATAGTTATTACAACATAATATTGATTCTGATATATTGTATAATCCACTCCAATTCAATTCAATATTTATAGAAATGATATCATCGCTCGTGCGTACGTACGGACTACCGTCTCCACGACGCGATGAGATTCATTCTCCATGTTAACCATTTAAGAATGATTATAATGTATATATAAGAAATAATAATGAAATATATGACATTATAAAGCTACTATATTTATGTATATATATACATATGTATGTCATCTACTTACTTCCATTTCAAGACAATAAGGAAAGAAAAACAGCGTTCATGCGTACGTACGGACTACCGTCTCCATGAACGGTGTTTTTTCATTTTATTTATCTATCTATTATATATATATATATATACTGAATATATATGATATATAAATCATATTTTATATTCTGGAAGTAAGTAAATCATGATATAAGTAATAATGATGTCAAGAACAACAAGTCAAAACACCTACGATAAATGAAACGATTTTACCCAAAACGCTTCTTTAACATAGAATTTACAAAAGAATGGGTAATATAATGTCATAAGTGAACCATATATGATATCATAACAATGAATATGATTCTGTAATAAGTCAATGACATTATTTAAATCATTATACAGGAGGTTCGAATACATACGAAGCAAATTGGACCTAAGGTAAGGGAAATATCACAATCTCATTTTATCCGAGATTGTTTATTCGTAAGTATTTAATGGGGTGTATTTTATCATCCACATCCATGTTCCTTCAATATGTAATATTGTTTCCATCCACTTACAATAGTTTAAATCCAATTTTACTCTTCGGTGAGTTTTTAGTAAAGAATATGAAAGGAATCTTTTGTCGCTTTTTCATACGAGGTACTTTTTGACTTTTCCGACAAAAGTACGAAGAATGTTTTTTTAACTTAAACGGCATGAACGGATTTTTACGGTTTATAAAGCCTTATTTTCATGAAGCTTCCTCCAAAAGATTTCATGACTATTTTTAATAAAATCTCTTTCTTTTAAAATTGCATGATGTTTTGTGAAAAGAAATTGATTTTGAAGAAGAAAGGATATTTTCCTCAAGAATTCATTTCAAGGGTTTTATCAAAATTATTTTCCATCTAAGATAATAAAGGGTTCTGTTTCTATCCATATTTTTACATTGATTTGAATATGTTGTGATGGAATTATGTTTATGAATTTTTTTATCTTATATGAATGGTTTTATGATGTCATGTTGTTTTAAGAATCCCATTTTTATTACATGGGTTATGAAATGATGTATGATTTATGATTTTGTGGCACACATAAGAATGGTATCATTATGAGATGGGTGGGACCTATATCTCCCTCCAATGCATTGGGTAAAGATTTTATATCTCATGAGATAGACATGGCTGAAATGGTAGGTTATACCGGTTCAGTGAAACAGGACTGAAACGAGGGTTACTCGATTCAGAAAGGGACTTTGTCCACTAAGATAGTCTTGGCAATGAGTCTTGACTAACAAGAAATGATTTTCTATGATTATGTGTGTATGCCACAAAGTTTCATGTTTTATGTTATGATTATTGGGATTACATTTCACTTCTATGATATATCCCATGTTATGATATTATGAGCTCTTTTGCAGGTTAAGATTTCCAAAAGCTATGTATATGATGTGATTGATTTTTTCTTTTGTTTACCCTTACTGAGAATTTGAGCTCACCCTTTTATGTTTTCTTTTCCCCAGGATATAAAGAAAGGTTTTAGGTAGAAAAAGGGATGAACTTTATGGGAGATATTGAAGAACTTTCACCACGATTAGAAGATTACGTTCCGAGTTTCCAAAGACACTAAACTATTACGATCCTTTAGTGTGTGTTTTTGTTATGTACTAAGTATTCCGCAAATGTAATGTAATGTCCATGTACGTAAAGATACGGGTCTCTACAGTTGGTATCAGAGGAAAGGTTTAGTCAACCTTTGGAAACTAGGATGCGAAAACGTTAGTGAGATCCCTAGAGATATTTCTAAGGTATGTCTAGGGATGCCCCTAAGGATAAGTATATGTATAGGATATAGTCCTAGAACTATGGTAACGATATTAGATTAAACCAAAGATGATAGATATTTAAGTTACTCCCCCTTTATCATGATTTTTGCATCTAACACTATTCTGTTTGGGTTTTAGAAAATGGCTGGAAACAAGATGATTCACAATAATGGAGGATATGATGGACAATGGAATGATATTCTTCATGAGCAACTAAATGAAATGGGATTTGGATGTCCAAACATCATTATTATGCCGAATCAGCAATCTCACAACATGATCAATAAAGTAACATTTGGTAAGTTCCCTGACTCGACTAATAAGAGAAAGATGGAGTTCTATGATGATCATAGAGGAAAGAAAGTTCAATTTCCCCTATGTAAATCATGTGGGAAGAGGCATCAAGGAGAATGTTTCAAGGGAACTGGAAGATGCTTTGGGTGTGGAAAAGAAGGACACAAAGCAAGTAAGTGCAAAGGAAAAGGGTCGGTTAACACCATGGATGAGGATAATGGTATTGCTACGACATCAAAAATGGTTAAGTGTTTTAAATGTGGAATGTATGGGCATTATGCAAACAAATGCCCTAAGGGAAAGACTCATGAAGAGAATAAGTATGGTCATATGGGTAGTATTTATGTGGATGATGATGAAGAGACTACAAATGATATGTGAGATGAAAGAATTTTTGAAGCTCGGTCAATGGTTTGAGAATGTAGTGGAATGATTACATGTTTATCATGTGTAATTTTGGAATAAAGAGACATCTATGGATTGTTACACTGTTGTCTTTCCTTGTGTTTTGAAAGTGTATGATTAATGTTACCAGTATCCATGAAAGGTTATTCAGATATTTTTGGAATGTTGATGATATGCGCATAATGAAGGGATAAGGAGAAAATTAAATGTTTGATAGTATTCATGAGCTCATGATTGATATAAGGACTAAGTGATATCATGGTTTGAGTATATAGAATTTTGAGGATTTCGGTATGTGAGAAGTGTTAACTTTTAACTGCATTCAAGTTTTCACTAAGGTTCAATGGGTATTCAAGAGAGTACAAGATTAAGGCCTTTGAATGTTTGGAATGTGACCAACAAGATATATCTTATGATATATGGGGATCAACGATGGTATTAAATCTCTGGTAATCGTTTTCACTATGTTATGAGAATGGACTGCAGTATTATGGATAAGCCTAAAGATTGGAATGAATTATGTTGGACATAAGTTAGTATTGTTTAAGGATAGAAGTTTTTTCGATATTATTGATGGGATGTTATAGTAATATAGTTTTATAAAAAGGACAACCTGCAAGACGGGCGACAGCCCATCGCTTCGGACAAGGCTGTGGGAATCGAACCCACAACCGAAGTGCGACTGGCCTTTATCGCCTACCACTGACCTACATGAAGTCCCTGTTTAGTAGAAACTAGTTTTATTATATTAAGCAGTATGATATATGAAGTATAAGTCCATTTTAGGAACCATATATGATTAATCTCACTATAGATCGACTTATGTATATAAGTTTTGCTAACCTTTTGTTTGAGACAGATGGAATGACCTATCATTCTATCACATGATCTGCTAACACTTCACGAATAACAAATTCAACTTCATTTATTTAAGAGATGAAGTGGAAATTGTTCAAAGCACGAACAACAGTGAGATTGTACCAAAATAAAGTAAGTATTTATTCTAATTCAAATTTTCAACTTTAAGGGAAATGATCTTGAAAACCAAAAATGTTGTCCTAGTGATCTTATACCTGATGAATCAGATGGTACCTTATATCATCACAAATCTATGGATTTGTGATTACTGGCTTTTCCATAGCCATGTTCTCTACCACTCTCCATCAGAACATGATGGTTAGATTTCTCTTCCATATCCATATTTTCACCTATGTGGAAACCCAATGATTAGTTTATTTGGGTAACCGTTACGTTTCATACTTTTGTTTTTAAAGATTGGTTTTGATATTCCTTTTTACGATGTGGGTTTCTATTAAAGAAACTTTCGAATAGTAAACCATTTATAACCCCGACGAATTTCGAGGGCGAAATTCATTTTAAGGGGGGTAGAATGTAACAGCCCAAGATTTTATAAAGAAATATTCTTTTTAATTTTATTAATGTCTTGTGTTGTACGCTACACCAAAAGGAGCTTGCACAACACGCATCCTTGTCTTGCCTTGCATTACACGCAATCGCGACCTTCCTCGATAGCTTGCGTCGTACGCAATACCGAGTTTCACTAAACAACAATATGCTATTAAAACTAGCCGTTATGAATAGTAATAACCACTTTTTGAAATTTTATAAATTTTATCTTTCAAAATGGACTTCATTTTTGTATTCGGAATACCGAAATTAGCCTAGGGTGAAATTTTGGTATTTTTCTGAAAACTTTCAATTTTTGATGAATAGTGAAACCACTAAGTGGTAGGTTAAAAACTGAATTTTGCATAAAACTTAATTTTACCGCTTCTGTGAATGGAATTTCGAAAATCCGAGAGACACGGTTAATATCAAGGACTAAAATGTGGTTCAATGAGATGAAAATAATTTTTTGGTGAATAGTAACTTTTTACTTTTTTTTACCACGGTTAATAGTAAATAGGGTAACTAAGGGTAAATATGATATTACTATTACCCTAACACATGTCCTAATTCTATTGGACAAGTGTAATTCGACCAAAAACAAACTTAGGAATAAAATATGACCATTTAGGCCCACTTGGATTAGATTAGGACATTTATTATTAATTTATTTAAAGAAAGGTTAAAATAGTTAAAATCAAAGTTTAATAAGTAAATGATTTTTAATATGGGGTTATACATAAGATAAATTCGATTGTAAATATTCATTAGAAATCTAAAACGATTTCCTACATGATGGTATTTTATTTGTAATTTTTAGACATAAAATAATTTAATTTATTTATGACACAACGATGATGCAGTAATTATCTTATTAATGAAATATTGACATAATTGATGTTATAAACACCAAAATAAATGTAATTTGAGATTTTTTATGAATTCCACTAATTTTCTAGGTTACTATGATATATTAATGTTGATTTAATCAACTTGGTTCGAACATTTAATTCTGTTATGACTTTCACAAAAATCATATATCAAATAGTGTCAAAATTGACACAAAATAGTTTTTAAATCAAATATTATATTATTAATTGTTATTGTATTCCTAAAAATCTAAGGTTCGGCCAAATGACTTAGATAAGGATATATATATTAATAATAAACAATTTGGGGTTCGTTTGGCATGTTATAGTAAGTTTATTAACCATATAGTGAAAGAAAACAAAAAGACATGGTAAAAGTTAAATTATTTAACTTAGAGTTAAATTTAATTGATAAGGTTAAAATAATATCCGAAACTTGTCTAAATTCTATTGGTTGATAGGATTTCGACCCCTCCCCACCTTAGCTTCGAAATAAGACCCTTTGGAACCATTATAAACCGATTTTGACTTTAATATAAAATAATATTTTGAGATATTCCTAAGGTGCCCCTCTCCTCCCTTATAAAAGGACACCTCCTCCCCCTCCTCCTCACACCAATTTGAGCACTCAAGCTCGGCCAACCCCTGCCAAAATCCCTTCTCCACTTCCCTAGAAACATCCTAGAGGTTCTGGTCTTCCTCAAAGACCAATTCTAGTGCCCTAAGAGGAGGTCTCAAAGAGGCACTTCAAAGAAGAGGTAATTACCGTTACCAATTCTTTCATCTTTATTTCTTCTTCCACTTCTTCTTCTTAGGTTGTTTCATTATGAAGTAATAACATCAGTATCACTCATATACTGATATGTTATTATAAGTATGAAACAACCCTATTTCACCATCTATCCATCCTACGGAAAAAGAAATCACCGCGCGTGCGTACGTACGGAATACCGTCTCCACGCCGTGGTGTAATCTATTTTCCACCACCACCTTACATGGATGAGTATAATGGTGTAAAGAATAACTATACATAGTTATTACAACATCATATTGATTATGATATATTGTATAATCCACTCCAATTCAATTCAATATTTATAGAAATGATATCATCGCTCGTGCGTACGTACGGACTACCGTCTCCACGACGCGATGAGATTCATTCTCCATGTTAACCATTTAAGAATGATTATAATGTATATATAAGAAATAATAATGAAATATATGACATTATAAAGCTAATGTATTTATGTATATATATACATATGTATGTCATCTACTTACTTCCATTTCAAGACAATAAGGAAAGAAAAACAACGTTCATGCGTACGTACGGACTACCGTCTCCATGAACGGTGTTTTTTCATTTTATTTATCTATCTATTGTATATATATATATAATGAATATATATGATATATAAATCATATTTTATATTCTGGAAGTAAGTAAATCATGATATAAGTAATAATGATGTCAAGAACAACAAGTCAAAACACCTACGATAAATGAAACGATTTTACCCAAAACGCTTCTTTAACATGGAATTTACAAAAGAACGGGTAATATAATGTCATAAGTGAACCATATATGATATAATAACAATGAATATGATTCTGTAATAAGTCAATGACATTATTTAAATCATTATACAGGAGGTTCGGACACATACGAAGCAAATTGGACCTAAGGTAAGGGAAATATCACAATCTCATTTTATCCGAGATTGTTTATTCGCAAGTATTTACTGGGGTGTATTTTATCATCCACATCCATGTTCCTTCAATATGTAATATTGTTTCCATCCACTTACAATAGTTTAAATCCAATTTTACTCTTCGGTGAGTTTTTAGTAAAGAATATGAAAGGAATCTTTTGTCGCTTTTTCATACGAGGTACTTTTTGACTTTTCCGACAAAAGTACGAAGAATGTTTTTTTTAACTTAAACGGCATGAACGGATTTTTACGGTTTTAGAAAGCCTTATTTTCATGAAGCTTCCTCCAAAAGATTTCATGACTATTTTTAATAAAATCTCTTTCTTTTAAAATTGCATGATGTTTTGTGAAAAGAAATTGATTTTGAAGAAGAAAGGATATTTTCCTCAAGAATTCATTTCAAGTGTTTTATCAAAATTATTTTCCATCTAAGATAATAAAGGGTTCTGTTTCTATCCATATTTTTACATTGATTTGACTATGTTGTGATGGAATTATGTTTATGAATTCCTTTATCTTATATGAATGGTTTTATGATGTCATGTTGTTTTAAGAATCCCATTTTTATTACATGGGTTATGAAATGATGTATGATTTATGATTTTGTGGCACACATAAGAATGGTATCATTATGAGATGGGTGGGACCTATATCTCCCTCCAATGCATTGGGTAAAGATTTTATATCTCATGAGATAGACATGGATGAAATGGTAGGTTATACCGGTTCAGTGAAACAGGACTGAAACGAGGGTTACTCGATTCAGAAAGGGACTTTGTCCACTAAGATAGTCTTGGCAATGAGTCTTGACTAACAAGAAATGATTTTCTATGATTATGTGTGTATGCCACAAAGTTTCATGTTTTATGTTATGATTATTGGGATTACATTTCACTTCTATGATATATCCCATGTTATGATATTATGAGCTCTTTTGCAGGTTAAGATTTCCAAAAGCTATGTATATGATGTGATTGATTTTTTCTTTTGTTTACCCTTACTGAGCATTTGAGCTCACCCTTTTATGTTTTCTTTTCCCCAGGACATAAAGAAAGGTTTTAGGTAGAAAAAGGGATGACCTTTATGGGAGATATTGAAGAACTTTCACCACGATTAGAAGATTACGTTCCGAGTTTCCAAAGACACTAAACTATTACGATCCTTTAGTGTGTGTTTTTGTTATGTACTAATTATTCTGCAAATGTAATGTAATGTCCATGTACGTCAAGATACGGGTCTCTACATTATCCTTTTAATTGACATGGGGGAAAGTATTGACATTATTGATAATCATTGACTGCTACCGTAAGTTGATTATGAATTTGATTTATATATTTATCATTATATATATCCATGTTTTATTGAGTAAGTGGGTACTTATGGAATTAAATTAAAATAATTGATTACACTTATATTGAATGCATTGAATATAACCAGCAGGCGGGTGGGGCATGAAATTATATATCCCCTCTATTAATCAACATGTCTCTTGAGACAAAATAGGTTTGTGAATTTTATGTATTAATTCATAATTCAGAAAGATGTCTTGAATATGTTATTGATGAAAAGTAAATTGTCTTGGCACAAGGCCTTGAAAATAGGGGTTTTATGCCAAACATTATCCATTCTATTAACATGACATCAATATTATTGATATCCATTTTTTCATTTATTATCATGGATTTTACATACTCTCAGTTTCAAGGTTATTATGGATTCACATTTTTAACTTTTCCTAACATAATATTTTTTTCCAAGTTTATTCCATTATTGCTTTAGTTATATATTTTTCTTAGAGTGCATTTAAACTCACCCTATAGTATGTTTCCATTTCCATGGGTTATGAATAAATGTAATACATAGGAAATGTTTAGAAGGATAATAGGTGTGGAATAATTTAACAGAGATTCTAATGACTTATCATGAATGAAGTATTTTGTTATATACAATGGAAAAAATAGTTCCATTCAATGAATCATAAAAGGTAATTATTTGTTTATGATGTTTCCTAATTATCTAAATCTCTAAACTTTCAAATATAATTTGGATGTAATAAATCCAAAAATATTTATTGATTTTGTAATTATGGATATTTATATCAAGGATTTTATAGATGATATAAAGAAATTACGTAAAATATATGTCTATGAGTGATGAATTTTGAATTTTGGGTTTACAGAATCACAATTGGTATCAAAGGAAATATTTCTACAACATTTGAGATTAGGATGTTTGATAAGGGTAATTTAAGGGTTGATTAGTTAATGTTGATCAAAATTTCAAAGGTAAAGACAAACTTTTGGAATAATTTATGATTTAATATGGAGAAAATAATTTTATTTAGGGATTTGGATCAGGAAAATTTAGTGAAAACTCTATGAAGAAGTATATATATTGGTTAATATCCAACTATTTTAGTAAATGAGAGATTTTGTGATTTTATTAGAAATATATCCTTGTCTAGAAACTAAAAAGTGGATGAATCAATGTTATAGATGCACTTAGGTGTAATCAATTTAAGATGGTTGGTTGATAATTAACATAATAGTCACTATGATGCAAGATGAATGGGACTTATATTGCACACCTATAGAGACACTCCAAGGGGATATTATTTGGTTAAACACATTTTAATTACTAACCATTATAAAAGATTTAATAATTATTTTAACTAATTAGGTTAGAGAACCTAATAGGGAAATTAAACTAGATAACCAGTAATTGAATAAAGAAGATTCATAGTTTTATCGAAAATTATCGTATATTGAAAACAAATGCTTCAAAATGGAGAAACTATTTAAATTGATGTTTTTATATACATATTTTTCATATTATCATAACCATTTTGGTTTTGGTATTTTTTTTTAAATAGGATCAAAAATATGAAGATTATAAGGGTATATATCTTGAAACCACTATGTCATATAACTGAAAAAGGAAGCGTATGTAAACTGTTAATAATATAGTATATGCCTATTATGATGGGAAATGTGATTTTATTTTCCTTATAGATGATAGCGAGGTTGATATCATAATAGAAATTAATTCTTGATACACTTATTTTAATTATTGAAGTGATAACTATAGATGACATTTTGGTATATTCTAAATGTCATTGATGATTATGTGAAACTTATAAGAATTACCCTTAAGTAGTTTTACTTTAAATATATAGAAACATATATTAAATGGTATTAATAACATTTAAAAGTTATTTTATAATAATTTTAAATTATTGGGGATAACTAATAGAGAACACATGATTAAGGTATAAATAACTCTTAAATTTAAACACAGATGATGTTAAGCTAGTAAAGGGTGGTCTGATTTTGAAGAAGTTAGTTAGATTGTAATTGGTTACATTAGGATTTATAATTTATTCATGATATATCTGGATAAGTTTATCTAATTTTTTGGATTATGATATATAGTGATTTGTGTGAGACCTTATGAACTAGTAATTAATACGTAAAAGATAGAGTAAATTTTTTGAGGAATATATAATATTGTTATGTCCTAATGTATTTGAGTTTCAAACATGTTTTAGTAAAGGTATGTTATTGAGAGTATATTATTGTAGTAATGAATAATGTTGTTTGAGGAAGGATGAATTGGGATTTGGGAGAATATATTTCAATGATAATTTGAAAAGATCATGGAAATTTGGGATATCTATTTTAAGCATTAGTTTAATATGTATGAGAGGAATCACCTCAAAGTATCATAGATTGAACCAATCATTATATATGAAAAACAAAGAGGTATAAGGGTTGAATCAAATATGATAGAAGTTGAATTATACAAACCAAAGGCTAATACAACAGTGTTATTAAGTGTGAAAACTTGAATGTCAAGAGAGTTGGGAATTATGTTAATTAGTGTCCCAATACAAGTGCCAATGAGGGAGATAGTCATTAACAAAAACAACAACAAGGAAAAACCTATCAAACCACTAGTAATGAATTAGTTAGTGTGTTTTCACTCTAAATTTTCTAGTGTCCTATATCATATAAGTTTTCACCAATTATTGGATATTGATTTATAAATAAAAACCCATAATAGTTTGATTATCATATAAATCATATTCAAGGTTTTTAAGAAATTATTTATTATTGATATAGATATTATTCCCTTAGTATAATTTTATATGAAATTAGAAATGGTATAGATCTATTTATAAATTGCTTATAATAATTTTTCATATAGACAAATCTCATTATCCACCTTAAATATACTCATGGTCATATAACAGTGTATAGATTAATTTTGAATTCCCTATATAAATTAGTATGAGTCAAATTATGAGGATGAAATTTAATTAAGGGGGTAAAACTAAACATCCTAAAATTCTAATATATGGTTACCTTAAAATAATTCAAATTGCTTGATATCTTTCTTAACATGCAACATAGAACTTAAAAAAAACATGATATATTTAGTTAAAATATAAATATTTAAATATATCCATTTAAAAAACATGTCACTGAATTAGTAGGAATGTGTATAGGTAACCGCTTTATGAATTACATGTATATATAAAATAAATGATCTTATTAATATGAAGGAAATTCAATTAGTTTAACTATAATGACTAATAAGATAATTTTTGTTCAGCGTAGTATTTTTTCTTAAAAATGCCTTTTATATGATACAAATTAATATTTGAAAAAACATATAATTAATGATAAATTATTATTGATACTAATGATTTTTTATAACCAACTTAGTTAGTAGATGATATGAAATAATAATAATAATAATCAATATTTCAAATTTTCATTTTCCAATTAAAATGAGTTTTTAATTATATTTCATGATTTTATTAAAAAACATAATTTATAAATTTTGGAATTTGAATTTAATAAAAATGAACCTCATTATTAAATTCCTCATATTAAAATTGACTCAATTTTAATGTTTCTTTTTTTGAAAAGGTTTTTTAAGTAAAAAAATACTATTTTCTTCAAACTTGTAATTTGTATGAATTTATCATTATATAAGAATGTCCTAGAAATTTATAAAAAAATTTATGTAATAAAATTTGAATTCATTGAATAAAATAATTCATTTTAAAATATTCTTGGAACTTAGAAAACATATTTCAAACACTTTTATAACTAATTAAAATGTTACTTTAATATTAAAATAACTTTTTAGTATTTTCTTTGAATCCATTATTTTTCAAGGGTTATTTGGTTTTAGATTTACTTTGAAGTCTAATATGCTTTATTTTTTTTAAAATAAATTATTTTATGTCGATATAGTTAGTATCAAAGATAATTTTAACATATATATAAATTGAATTCTAAAAAATTTTATTTCACTAAAAACAGATTTACATGTTTATGTGTTTATATTTTAAAGTTAATATTTCATAGCAGTAGAAATTTTATTTGATAAAATGGTTATGGATTTTGAAATAATAATTTTTAAATTAATTAATCAATTAAATTTTGATTTTTGTTCATTTATATTATTTACTATGATTATAAATTAGTTACCATAGTAAAACACAAAAATAGTAAAATTTCATTTACTTAGGGTGAAAGTAGAAAAAATGTTAAAAACATATTTCCCAATGAATAGTTGTGGTGTGTATTGACTAAAAATCATCCCATTTCCCCATTTTCTTAAGAGTGAAATTAAATTATTGAATTCCTGTTGATACTTCCAAAACTACCATTCTATTCACATATAAAATCATAACATCTTCACCACTCCAAGACTCACTTATACTAAGTATTTATCCTTAAAAATATTCCATTTTTATACTACTAGAACCCTCTTCCAAATTCAAAATCATCTATTCACCATTATTTTTTCGTAAGGCTTTCATTTCTAAGGAGAAATTCTAAGAAAATTCAAGTCCCTTGCATTAGTATTATTAATAAATTAGTTTTCTATTTAATTATCCTCTTTAAAATTTATTTTTAAAAAATTAATATAATGTTATTAGTGTAATTTATTTACTATAATATATTAATATTATTATAATTTTTTATTTATTGTTTTTCATCCATTAATACAAACAAAAAACAATGTTCATGCATTGGGTGGACTACCACCTCTATGCTGTAACATATTTTTTCCTTCAGTGCCTTTCAAGGGTGGATATAAGGATGATATTAAAGGATAAATTTGATTATTTTTATATCATTATGGTTCCTATATAGTTAATTAGATATCTTATTAATAATATTATAAATTAGTGATCTTCGTTAATTTAATCTTTTAAAATAATCATACTAAAAGAAAAACCATTTATTCAAATTGTATAATATTTCCATATCCATTAATTATTATTATATATTCTTAAAATTTTGATATATGTCACTGATAAACACAAAAGAATATAATTATGTTTTTGTGACAGTTATATTATAATTAATCCACCTCATAATCATTCATTCAATAATGTTATGTTCATGATTGAGTTAGTTTAACCACTTACTTGAACAATAATAAGAATTTATATCATTAATAAATATGGGAATATAATTAACGTTATAATATTATATAAATTATTATTATTTTTCTAGATAGTTTATATAATTATTTAATTCATTAATTAATAAAACACACTTCGATTGTCAAGAATCACCAAAACTTAATTCTTATGAATTTAATATTCAAGGATAAAGACTAAAATAACCATGAAAGGATTTTAAAACATCTTATATAACTAAAAAACGTCCCCAATATTAACCATAATTACTTATTAATTGTGAAATTTTATATAATAATGTATTCTGGAACCACTATTATGAAACTAGTACAAATGATCAATACCAAAAACACTTGATGTGGACAAACAATAATATTCATGTAGAGAAAGACTATATATGTAATATATATATAAAAATGGATATGATTATGGTTATTAATTAAATGATTAAGATATCTATTTTTGTTATATATTAGCTTAAATTATGTTCTTGAAAATTAGGAAAAGAGTTAAGGGTTTTCATTTGAAATTCCTTTGTTGAGACACATTTGATACTAGGAACCCAATTTCATTTATGTGGTTTATATAATACATATGTGAGATAAAATATAAAGAATTATAATTCAATAATTGTATTTTATGTTCAATTACAAGCCATATATTTTAATTGTTTTGATTAAAGTGTTACTCAATTTGTATTATTTTTTGTTATAAATTCTAATTCTAATTCTTTGAGACATATTACATGTTATGAACCATGTTTAATTTGCGTGGTGTATTTACTAACCATGGATATTTATTTATCATACTAATTTTATTTAATGGTATTTAATTTCCAAACCACATTACCTAATTCATGTGTATATTGATAATGTTTTTCCCACTAGTAAGGATTTTTGGTAACTCAAATCATCATATTTGAGTTACAATTTTTTATATTGAACATTATTTTTAGATGCATGGGTTCTACCACTAAATATTTTATTGTATTGTATATTAAGATCCTTTGTTATTAAATTATGTTTTAATACAAAGTTAATTTTATAAATATTTTTTATAATTTGGGTATTCAATAATGGTAATTTCAAGTATTAAAGTGTCCCTTTCATAATCAAATGTTTTGGATTCATGTTCCCTATATAAGACATTATTTCATATTCAAGGATACATTGTTGGATTTATTTTAAAAGTGAAAGTTTTATCTTTTTTTCAATTCTAATTTTGGAAAATTATTTTCGTGTGACCCATAACTTCCTCTTTTACGTCAATGTTAAAAATATTTTCTAAAATATTTTCTAAATTTTCACATCCATTTTCCTTTTTATTATCAAATGTTTTTACCCTAATAAGGGTTATCTTTCACTATTTATACTCCAATATATATATATATATATATATCATATGGGGTAATTAACCCATGATATCAAACAATCCAATTCATTATCCATTATTGGGTGGTATCGTTCAAACATTCTTTTATAGGGATGTATTTCATCTATGTCAAAATCCTTCTTGGTTTCATTTGTTACACTAGGGATATATTATTTTGAAACCATCTACGTTATTATTATGGATGTTTTATGATCTTGTAATTAAAGTATTGACTTATGAATTTACTCTTTTCTCTATATGGCATGGAAATCAAATTTTATATAATTAAGATTAAAATATGTTCACTTAGAATAAATATTTTTCTATTGACATGGGGAAAAGTATTGGCGTTGTGTATTTTTTTATTTCAATATGGAGGATTATCGTAAATTTTACAATGTATTGAGTAATAACCCCCTTCATCCACTGATTTTTTTATGATCATTTAATTATTTTTATAAATGTGTGGAAAATTATTGGTAATATTGATTATTAATGACTTCTAACAAAGTCTGATTATGTATTTGATTTATATATTTCTCATTATATGGATATCCATGTTTTATTGAGATAGTGGTTCCTTAGGGAGTGGTATGAAAGGACTTGATGACTCTTGGGGTGAATGCATTTGATATAATTAGATTATGGGTTGGGCCTAGAATTATATGACCCCTCGATCCATCATCTGGTCTAATGTGAAAAAACATGTTTGGGTTTTTGTTGTATGTCTACCAAAAAAATATATTTTTTATTAAGAAAATAACTTTTAAGGAAAAAGTGGGAAACCATTAAAGAACACAGTCATATAATCAACCAACATTATAATTAATATACATATGTTTTAAATTTAGTTTAAGACTTTTAGAAACCTTACCTCTATGGAGACTCCATTATAGAGTGGTATCCTTTTCATCCAGATCATCTCTTTGGAGGTATTCAAAACTTCATGCCCTATTTTCCAATGTTTGGAAGAGTTCTTCCATAGTAATATTTTTACATTGTATCCATGTTCCAATATTCCAAGTTTTTTTTTGGATCTAGTAATCCTTATACTTATTAAAGTTCACTTGAATATGACAACCAAATATCCTGTGAAACTTCTCTTTTGTAGTTTTTACCACTACTTCCTTCTCTAATAACAATTAATTGTAATTTATGATGGGTTACCAATTAACACACTCCATAATTTCCTATATACTATGGTGGAAATTAGAATCAATTAACTCATTTATTGATATCCATGTTTTCATTTATTATCATAGAAAGAACAAGAACTCAGGTTTAGGTTGATTCTGGATTCATGTTATTTACTTATTACTTCCTCAATATTTATTCCATTTTTATCCCATGATTTCTTAATTTATAGGTTTTCCTTACTGATCATTTGAGCTCACTCATTTTTATGTTTCCATTTTAATTGGTTATAAAAGAAAATGAGTATATGTGACATTTTTTTGTGGGATAGAATGTGTGGAATAATTTTTGGGAGATGTTGAAGACTTATCGTGAATTAAGTTATTGTTTTATATAATGAAAAATAATTTCAATTTGATGTTAGTGAATTGAGATTTATTCATTTATGTTGTTTCATAATTGTCTAAATATATTATCCTAAAAATATCCTTCATATGTAAGAAATCCAATAACCAAAATTTATTTTATAATTTTGTATAGTTATATCTAGGATTTTATATTAGGTATCAAGAAATTTTTTAAAGTATATATCTATGAGCACAAGACCAGGGAGTAATAGTATGGGGAATCACTAAAATATCCTGAAAAAATTTCATACATCATTAAAAAACATTCAAAGATTCCTCCTTCATGTCCAAAGAAAATGAAAATAAATAAATGGTCAGATCAGATGATCAGTGAGGGAAGGCATAAAGTAAAATCTATATTAAAATAAATAAATAATGAATTATATGATGGATATATAGAATAATCAAATATACCATATAATTAATATCATAAAATGGGACTATATATATGGATTACATAGAAACATAAATAATTATTGGGATAACAATAAATGATTTATTAATGATGGATTTTATAATACCAGACATCAGAATCTACCATCAAGGACTTATTCCAGGTTGTTATAAACATATCGTCAATTCATAATTAGAATAAATCATAAAAAATTGGGTAGATATAAACAAAATTCCAAGACTAGTTTGTATTATGAGAACAATTAATGCATCGAAGGGTTATCTATTGTGGGACAAACCCATTCACTAACTATGTACCATGCATTCATCATTTGAAATGTATGTATAGTACATACAACAAATAACCAATATAAATATACTTATTTGAAGTATAGAATACAAAATTTTAATATTTTACCAAGTTAATAAATTAAACAACATAATCATAAGCTATCTAGAGAAATATGGTGGATACTATCGTTAGATTATATCCTCAATAAAGTACAAGATTCATCAACATATGTCGACATATAAGAAAATACCTTTTAAAATTTATTCAAACCCTTCATTAAAAACATGAGAAAAATATCCTTTTAATTTGATTAAATTTCAAAAAATAATAATGAAAATATTTGGGAAATGATTTTATTTGAAAATTACCGTGGGAAAACATAATGGAATATTCCAAGAAAAGAATGGCTATGACAGTGGTAAAATATAATTATTCAATATATGTTAAAAGTGAAAATTATATTCACACTTTCTTAAAAAATAAAAAATAAAATGTTTTGAAAATTATTCTTTAAAAATATATCTTTTAACCCTTTTTATTATATTTATAAGGAAATTAAAATGATAATTTTAAAACATGTAAATTATAGGTAAAATTATTAATAATTTTCTTAATATAATGGATATAGAATAAAATGTTCGCGGAAAATTATAAAAATAAATCTAATATTCCTTAAAAAAATTATTTTGTAATTTTTAGTACATAGAGAGGGGAATATGAAAGGGAAACTTTAAATTTATAGAAATAACTATAGGATAAGAAAGTTTGTGGGTTTAATATAAAAAGGTCATATAATTCTCCCAATTGAAATATGAACATAACCAATCCATAATAAGAACGAGATTGTGAAATAAAACCATACTACTATGATTACATTTGAATTATAACCCTAATGAAAGAAATAAAATCAAATAAAAATTTAGGTACTGCAAATATAAATGGATTCATGTTATTTCAAAACGAAGGGGTAATATATACAATACATGAAGGAAATAAGTGGTGAATATGACATATGTATCACCGAAACAAAAGTCAGATGAGAAACCCTCAGGGGCCACATCCAACCCTCAGTGATCTTATCCTTTAAAATCTATAAAGGCACCACATTTGTACCCTAATAACACTCCACTAGGTCCTGTTTAAGTGGCATAACACTAAAGACCAAATACCATGGTCAATAATATAAATAATAGTCATATATCAAAAATATGGAAAACTATAATAATAAATTCATCTCACCATCCTTTCATGTCACTACTGCACCCACATCACATATCATATATCCATATGTCCCCTACCTATAAATTTTAGAGTCAGAAATCACATATCATGCATATAAAAAATCCCCATTCCGAGGTAGCTAAGTAGAATTCCACCAAGAATCTATGTAGGAAATAACTATTTACCTTATTATTGAAATTTTAAATAGATCAACCCTTTCTTTTATCCCCAATAACCCAAATCTGAGTCAATCCCACATTCACCATACACATAAGATCACATATCAATCTCATCATGAACCACATACCTGGGTTTCTAGAGTATAATTCTTCCAAGATACTATATCGTAAAACACTATTTAGCCCATTTTTTGACATATTAAATAGCACAAACCCTTTTCAAGTATTCTAGGTTCCATAAAACATTCACAAGCACGTAAAAATGTCATATGAGACTAAGTTCCTACCATGATGCATAATCACACCTCCCATTCCATATCAAGCTAGGGGTCAAAATTTCCAAAACCAATAATATCACACCAAGTATGACACTTAATGTGGAAATGTGTTAACAGTAATAGAACAAGACATAACATTAATGTCCCAACCCTTATAACTTGGTCTATTCCCCATGCGTGGGGCGATAGACACCCAAGAATGAGATTTAACCCAGTTCTGACTATATCTTAGTCTTTGGTCTACCACAACCTAGATATTAAGAAAAAACAAAAAAAAAACACCTATGATTCCATTTGTAGATACCCAATATGGGAGATACTTAACTGATGCTATGGGAAAGAGGTCCATTAGGGATTAGGTTCACCTCCATGTATGCTAAAGGATATTTATTAGCATAGAGGGTCTATTAGGTGATTGTGTGGAAACATACCCTTTAGTGACGATAATTATAATTGTCATATAATAATCGCACTGCCGTAGTAATGAAAAAACTGAATGAAAAAAACATTAAAAAATGGAAATAACAATCCAAAAGAAACTAAGTCATACATATCAGATAACGTAAACACATGCCACACCAATTATAAAAAACATGACAGATCACTTGGAGGCCAATCACATAATTGCGTAATCAAAAGCGCAGAAGATACTCCAACTCAATACAGAATAACCCTCATGGTCTATCTAACACCCATCTTATGTACCTGTGTATCCTTTCTCTCTATGGCCTTGTAAAATATCCCAATTCCTTACCCGATCTCCATTCCACAAATTCTGTACTCATCCCAAGGGGGATATATAGGGTATGAGTATGAAATAAATTGGATACGACCATTTTGTTCCTATCTTACATATATAATTATAGCAGTTTATACATATGTAACTAAATAGTGTTAACTCATATATAAAATTACATAACTAACTTAACTTATTCTAAATAGCCTCATATAATTATTCACCTAACTTGAATAATGCTAGTGTGAAAATGATATATCCATGATCTATCATACTAGGAAAACCCTCTTTTTCCCAACCATTTCTATATACATGTCACCTGGAACATCGTGTCTAATAATAATACATGCGTCACATGTTGAGTCAATCAAAATCCCATCGACACGCCCAAATAATATGTCATAAGTCACTTAGACATCCATTTAACTAATAAATATCTTCATATCATCCCGAGATCCCAAGAAATAAACAATTTCTGTCCTTCCATATATAATGAAAAACCATTAGCTTGACATCCCAATGTTCTAAGGCATAGTGAGATATTCCCTTACAAAATCCAAACCTATCAACCCAAACATATATTATTTTCTTTATCCACTAATGGATAGACTCACTAATAATTAATTGCAGAGTTATACATTGAACACTTCCTCTATAATTGGTGGTCAATACCATCCTATAAGCCTCTAAATCTAAATATGCCTAGAACAATATTGAGTGGTCAAAACCACCTCATTAAGTCCTTATTTATTCTCAAAAAACTCCAACAACCCTATCGGCCAACAAAAATGATCTTAAATCACTAACCATACCTAATAAACACCAATTGGTGAACCTCATATCCACATATAAACCACACTTCTCAACTGTAGAATGGTTATCACTATCCATCGTAACACAATGATCACATTGCCTCAATTCTAATGTTTAAAACCATCCAATATATATCGGTCCATTACTAGGACGTTCCCATGGGACAAATGCAATCACACCAAAATTTATTTAATTAAACAATTGTCACATCATTCCCTACCTAGAGCTAAAAACCCGTTTTATATATACATTTCCATAACCATATCAACACATTTATAGCGAAAGGCACATCCCCAATGGAATCTCAAAAAAATAATAAAATTAATTAAAAGTAATAATTTATTTAGAAGGGTTTCACCAGGAAACCACTCCCACACATATTTAATTACTTACCCTACAAAATACATATAAACTAGGATAAATCTACAAATTAACTAGATTATTTTTATAGGATACAAGTCATCGAACATCAGCCTCTAATTTGAGATGAAATGAAAAGGAAAAATGAATCTAAAAAACACCTTGGAAATTGGTTAAATGAGCTTCCATGAAATTAACATTCTAAATGGAAAGATAAAAAAAGAATCAAACAAGGAGGATGAATAGACTCACCATTAGCTATCCAATGCAACTAACAAAACTCAAATCAGAGGCTAAATAAAGAAGACATTGCAAAGCCTAGAGGAGAATGGATAAGAGATCCAAAACTAGAGTAAGGCACAAAAAATGGGAGAAGAAAATGGGATAAGAGATGTAAAAGTAGGAAGGGTAAAAAAAGTAATTTCAAACTCCATAATGAACAACATGGTTAAACCACATGTTTTGTCTCACTATACACCAAATGTGCGGTATTATTTTATAAAATCATCCCACCTCATATGGCTATAAACATGGTTTATCAAACTATTCCAAGACTATGTGAATCACTTATTTAACATACTTTAGACATATCACACGATCGTGCACTCCACCTTGTATCTTTAGACAAAACCATGATCCAATGCATTATGGGATGAAAATATTCCCCTAAATGAATGTATGGTTTGAAAAAACAATAAACCCTTTAGCACACCTTTTAAAAATTAGTTTTAAGGTATTGATGCTCCTGAAAATCATCTGAAACCTCGAGGCACTAACCCAGCCTTAAACCCCATCTAAAAACAACACCTTAGAATTTTCAAACTCCTGGGATCAACCTACAAATACCAGAATGATTGTTTTACCACTCACCAAACATAAAATTAAAAAATTTCCATAAATTATAACCTACTCATAAACCTGGGATGTTATATTTTGATTTCAATTATCTTAATTAAAACTAATTACTAAGTTTTAAAATTAGCTACCCTGGTAAAATGATAAAATGACAAAATATACTTTACTATGGGAAATGAAACAACTTGTTAAAAACATATATAAAAATGTATGGTTGATGTTTTCATTGAAAAATCCTCACATCATTTCCTCATGTGTCCCTTTTTTATGTCCTTTACTTTTTAATGGTGAAATTAAATTATTTTAATTCAATGAATATTTTCAAAACTACCTTTATCTTTGCTTATAAAAGGTTAAACTATTCTCCACTTCAAGACTCAATTATCCTTCAAATATTTCCTTTAAAATATTCCATTTTTCTTCTCCTAAAAAAATATTCCATATTCAAAATATTCCGGTTACTATTATTTAGCATAGGGCTATCATTTCCAAAGAGACTTCTAAGAAAAACTCAAGTCCTTAACATTTTTATTATGAACTACTTAGTTTTATTCATAATTATCATCTTCAAAATTTATTATAGCCACAGTAATATAATTACATTATTATCATTTATATAGTATAATACATTAATTGTATTATAATTTTTTAGTTATATACTCCATCCATTAAGAAAAACAAAAACCATTATTAGTGAGTTGTGAGGACTACTGCCTTCAGGAAGTAACATGTTTCATTTTCCTCCAATAAATTAAAATGGTGGATATAACAATGATATTAAGATATAAATATGAAATTATTTATATAATTAAGTATTTGGTATAAAAAATTACGTAATATTTTAATTATATTATATAAAATGTTCATTATTAATTTAATTATTTAAAATAAGTGCACTACGAGGATACCCTTTTATTAAAATTGTTTAATACATCCATATACACTAATTATTATTATAATTTCTTAAAATTAATTTATATTACACTAATAAATACTAAATAATAATATTATTATTCTGGTATGATTATATTATAACCAAACCACCTCATAATCACTTATTAAATCATGATATGTAAATGTTTGGGTTAGTTTAACAACCTATAAAAATAATAATAAGAATTTATGTCACGAATTAATATTGAACATAATTAATGGTATAATATGATATAAATGATTAAATAATGTTTTATTTTTTGTTTTAGAGAGTTTATATCAATATTAATTCATTATTTAATAAAAAACACTTTGATTGTCAAGAATCACCAAAAACATGTTTCTTATCAATTTAATCTTCAAGGATAAAGACTAAAAAACCATTGAAAGGATTTTGAAACATGTTAAATAATTTAGAAAAATTCTTATAAGTAACTATAATAACCTAGAAATGGTTAAATTTGGAAGAGGAATTAATTTAGACATACTGTAACAAAACTAGTACAAATGATCAAGACTATAAACACCCGATGTGGAAAATCAGAAGAATTCATATAGAGAGTGATTATCTATGAATGTATGAATAAAAATAGATATTATTAAACTTCTAAAATAATTTATTAATATATCTATGTTTGTAATATATTATGTTAAAATACATTTATAAAATTCTTGAAAAGATGTAAGGATTTTCATCTGAGATTCCACTATTTGTGACATTTTTGTTATTATGCACCTAATTTAATTTATGTGGTGTATGGTCTAAATAGTTTAGATATCACATCATGAATTATATTATAATAAAGGTATTTTAAATTCAATTGAAATTTCTCTGTTTCAAGGTTTTTTAAAAAAGTTTTATTTAAGCTGTAATATTTTTCTTGGTCTCAATTTTGATTCTTTGAGACATAATACATATTATGCACTGTTTTCCTTTGTATATTTTATTCAATTAACATGAGTATATTTTTATCACATTACTTGTATTTTATAGGATTTACTAATGAAATAAGTTTCCCTTATTAAATTAGATATTGATGGACTCATTTTTTCATTAGTAAGGTTTTTTGGTAACTTAAATCCTCTTTTTAGAGTTATAATGTTTTATCTTAAACATTGTTCCTCAATTATTTGGTTCTCCCACCCTTATAGTTTATCATATAGTATTTTTTTATCCAATCTTGGAAAATTTTATTTTAATAAAAAAAGGTTTTATCGATATTTTTACAATGTGATATTTCGACAAAAGTAATTTCAAGTATTATAATGCCCCTTTCATAATAAAATGTTTTGGATCCATGTTACCTATAGAAATAATTATTTAATAATAAACACTCTATTATAAGTGATTATTTTAAAATTAAAAGTTTTCATTTATTTTTTACTTCACCTTTTGAAAAAGAATTTTAAAATTGACCAGTAACTTTATATTTTACAACAATGTTATTTTTTTCTTCTAAAAGATTTTTAAGTTCTCACTTTCATTTTACTATATGTTTTCAAAAGGATTTAACAAAATAGGGTTCATGTTACACTATTTATACTATACTATATATATATATTTTGAGGGAATGAACTCATTACATTGAACAATCCAATTCATGATCCTTTTTTGGGTGGTATCTTTAATTATTCTTTTTCAAGTATGATTTTCCTCTATGTCAACATCCTTCTAAGTTTTATTTATTACACTATGGATATGTTATTTTGAATCCATAAACTTTATTCATATGAATGAATTATGATCATGTTATTCAAGTTCTATATTATCTATATACTCATTGCTCTATATGGTGTAAGCATCACATTTCATATAATTTAGATTAGAGGATGTTCACCTAGAATTAATGTCATTCTGTTGAAATCAGGAAATGTATTGGTGTTCCATATATTGTTATTTCAATATGTATGACTATTGAAGATTTTAATATGTATTATTTAACCATACACTATCTTCCACTATATGGTTCATGATCATGTTATCGTTTTTATTGACATGGGGGAATGTATTGGATTTTTTGATGATCATTGAATGCTAATGTCGGTTGATTATGTATTTGATTTATATATTTATCATTATATTTAAATATATCCAAGTTTTATTGAGTAAGTGGGTACTTAGTGAATGGAATGAAAATACTTGATGACACTTATAGTGAATTCATTGAAAATAACCAGTTGACCATAAGGGCATGAAATTATATAGCCCCTTGATTCATCAATAGGTCTCTTGAGAAATAATATATTTGGGTATTTAGTGTAATAATTACTAATTTAGAAATATGACTTGACTACATTCTTTATGAAATGTAATGTTTCATTGAACAAGGCCATGAAAATGGGTTTCTTATGTCCAACATTATCCATTTATTAATATGGCATCAATATTATTCATATCCATTTTTTTATTTATTGTCATGAATTTAACATGATCTCAGTTTCAAGTTGATTATGTATTCATGTTTTTAACTTTTCCTACCATAATATTTATTTAATGTTTATTGCATTATTTCTTTAGTTATATATTTCCTTAAAAAAACATTTAAACTCAACCCATACAATGTTTCCATTTCCCCAGGTTATGAATAAATGCAATACACATGACATGTTTAGAAGGATAACATGTGTGGAAGAATTTAATAGAGATTCTAAAGCCTTATAATTAATTAATTAGTTTATTATATATAATGAAAAAAATATTTCCATTAAATTAATCATAAAAGGGAATTATTAGTTTATGATGTTTCCTAATTATCTAAATTTATAAACCTACAAATATCATTTGTATGTAAGAAATTTAAAAATATTTATGGATTTTTTAATTATGGATGGTTATATTAAGGATTTTATAGCTGGTATAAAGAAAGTATGTATAATATATTTCTTTGAGTGTTGGATTTGGGAGTGTGGGTTTGGTGAATCATAATTGATATCAAAGAAAATATTTTGAAAACATTGGAGATTAAGATGTTTAATAAGGATTATTTAAGGATTTATTAGTTATGGTTGATCAAAATTTCAAAGGTAAAGATAACCCTTTAGAATAATATATGATTTAAAATTGAGGAAATAATTTTATTTAGGGATTAGGATAAGGAAAATTTAGTGAAAACCCTATTTATAAATATAAGTACTAGAACCCAGCCAAATATTTTGGTAAATTTGAGTTTATGTGATTTTCATAGAAATACATCCCTATATAGAAATTGACAAGTGGATGTGGCATTGGAACAGATGCACCTAGGTGTAATCAACTTAAACTAGTTGGTTAAAGATTAATATAATCATCACTATGATGCATTATTAATGGGTCTAGGATTGGGAACCTAGAGAGACACTACTATGGGATATGATTTTGTTAAGAACATTATATTTACAAACCATTATAAATGATTTAATAATGATGTTAAATAATGAGGTTAGAGAAGCTAATAGAGAAATGAATCTTGAAAACCAATAATTGAATAAACAAGATTCATAATTTAATCCAGACGTTTCATATGTTGAAAACCAAGGTTTCATGAGGGAAAACATATTTATATTGATGTTTTTATATACATATTTTTGATATTACCATAACCATTTTGGTTTGAGTATTTGATTGAAATAGGATAACAAATATGAAGATTAGAAGGGTAAGTATCCTGGAACCACTATGTCATATAACTGAAAAAGGAAGCATATATAAATAGTTAACAATTTATTATATGCCTATTATGATAGGAAAATTTATTTTATTAGTCTTATCGATGATATTGAGGTTGATATCATAATAGAAATTAATCCTTGATAAACTTATTTTAATTGGTGAAGTGATAATTATTGATGAAATTTTTGTATATTTTAAATGTTATTGAAGATTATGTGAAACCTATAAGGATTATTATTATGTATTTTACTTTAAATCTATATAAACTTATATTAAATGGTATTAATAACATTTAAAAGTTATTTTATGATAATTATATATTATTGGGGATAAATAAAAAATAACACGCGATTAAGTTATTGATAACTCTTATATTTAAAACACACATGATGTTGAGTTAATAAAGGGTGGTGTGATTTTGAATAAATTAGTTATATTGTAATTAGTTACATTAGGATTTATAATTGATTAAGGATATATCTAGAAAAGTTTGTCTAATTTTTTGAATCATGATATATAGTTACTAGCATGAGACGTTATGAACTAGTGGATAATTCATAAAAGACAGAGTTAATTTTTAGAGGAATATATAATATTGTTATGGCCTAATATCTTTGATATTAAAATAAGTTTTGGTAAAGGAATTTTAGTGATATTATATGATTGTAGTAATGACTAATGTTGTTTGCGGAAGGATGAGTTAGGTTTTTTGGAGAATATATTTCATGGTAATTTGGGATATCTATTTTAAATATTTGTTTAATATGTATGAGAGGACCCACCTAAAAGTAACTTACGTTGAACAAATAATTATATATGTTAAACTAAGAGTTATAAAGGTTTAAACAAATATGATAAAAGTCGAATTATATGAACCACATAAAAATATTATAGTGTTGTAAATTGAGAAAACTTGAAGTTAAATTTTCATGTCTTTATTTATAATAATTTACTTATAATGATCATCACTCATGTTAAATATTCTAGTTTTAATAATTTCTAGATATAAAAAGAACCATGGGTGTAGGGGACACAATAGAGATTACACTGATGAACAACCCACTAGAATGCGAGTTGGAGTCGGAAGACTTATGATTATACCAAACCAGATATCATGAAATATGATTAACAATGTAAAGATAGTCAAAGTCCCATACACACCAAATAAGAGAAAACATAGTCTCATCAAAGATCAAGTGATGAAGATAATGAAGAGAAGATGATTCAATTTATTATATGTAAAAAATATGCGAATAAGCATGGGGAAAATTAATATAAAGGGATAGGTATGTGCTATAAATGTGGAGATGAAGGTTATCAGACACAAAGTAATAAGGCAAAAAGATAAGCTATAAAAATAAATTTCATAAATTTCAAGAGAGTTGGGAATTGTGTTACTTAATGTCCCAATACAAGGGATAAGGAAGGAGATAGTCATTAACAACAGAAAAAACAAGGAAAAACCTATGAAATAACTAGTAATGAATTAGATAGTGAGTTTTCACTGTAAAATTTCTAGTTTCAAATGTCATATATGTTTTCACCAACTATTGGATATTGATTTATAAATAAAAAACCACAATTGTTTTATTATCATATAAATAATATTCAAGGTTAATAGGAAGTTATTTCTTATTGATATATATCAAATTCTGTTAGTATAATTATATATGAAATTAAGAATGGTATAGCTCTCTTTATAAAGATCTTATAATAATTTTTCATATAAATAAATCTCATTATGAACCTTAAATAAATTCTCAATCATCTAGTAGTGTATATAATAATTATGAGTTCCCTATATAATTTAGTATGAGTCAAATTATGAGGATGAAATTTAAATAAGGGGGTAGAATTAAATATCCTAAAATTATAATATATGATTACCTTAAAATAAGTAAAAGTGTTTTCTATTTTTTTAACATGTAACATCGAACTAAAATAAAAACATGATATATTTAGATAGAATATAAACATTTAATTATGACCATTAAAAATACTAGTCATTAGAATGTGTAGTGGTAATGTATTTATGAATTATATTTATACAGAAAATAAAGTCTCTTATTAATATGAAATAAATTCAATTAGTTTACCTAAAATGACTAATATGATCATTTATTCTTCAGAAAAGTATTTTTTCTAAAAAAAACTTTTATATGATACAAATTACTATTTTAAGGAACATATAATTCATGAATTTTTTTTTTGATATTAATAATTTTTTAGAACTAATTTAGTGGGATGATGATATGAAATAATAATAATAATATTCAATATTTGAAATTCTCATTCTCTAATTAAAATGTGTTTTCAATTATATTTCATGATTTTATTTACAAACTTAATTTATATATTTTGGAATTTAAATTTAATAAAAATGAACCTCATTGTTAAATTCCTCATATTAAAACTTACTTAGTTTTAATATTTCTTCTTGTTTTGAAAAGGTCGGTTTTAGTTAAAAAATAATATTTTCATGAAACCTGTAATTTTTATGACTTAATCATTATATAAGAATGACCTAGAAGTTTATAAAGTAATTTATATAATCAAATTTAAATTAATTTCAAAATATTCTTGGAACTTAGAAAACATATTTCATACACTTTTATAACAAATTAAAATGTTACTTTAATATTGAAATATTTTTCCAGTATTTTCTTTGAATCAGTCCTTTTTGAAGGGATATTTGATTTTAGATTTATGTGGAAGACTAATATAATTTATTTGTTTTATAATATATTATTATATGTCTATATAGTCAGTATAAAAGTTAATTATAACTTATATATACATTTAGAACTTAAAAATGTTATTTCACTAAAAACAGATTTACACGTTTTTGTGTTTATATTTTAAAATTAACATTTAATAGCAGTAGAAATTTTATTTTATAAAATGGTTATGGATTTTGCAATTATAAATTTTTAATTAGGTAATAAATTAAGTTTTTATTTTTTATTTATTTTAATTACTATGGTTATAAATTAGTTACCACAGTAAAATGTAAAAATGGTAAAATGTCATTTACTAAAGGGGAAAGTAGAAAACATGTTAAAAACATATTTCCAAATGAATAGTTGTCGTGTGTATTGACTAAAAATCACCCAATTTGCCCATTTTTATTTTTTTAGAGTGAAATTTAATTATTGAAATCGAGTGGATATTTCCAAAACTACCCTTCTCTTCAATTATAAAATTATAACATCTTCACCACTCTAAGATTCACTTATACTTAGTATTTATCCTTGAAAATATTATATTTTTATACTCCTATAACCCTCTTCCAAATTAAAAATATTTTGTTCACCATTTTTTGTCATATGGTCTTTATTTCTAAAGATAAATCCTTGGAAAATTCAAGTCCCTATCATTAATATTATAAATAAATTAGTTTTCTTCTAAATTATCATCTTTCAAATTTATTTTTGAACACATTAATATAATTATATTAGTATAATTTATATACTATAATATATTAACATTATTATAATTGTTTATTAATATTCTTCATCCATTAAGAAGAGCAAAAACCATTATTTATGCATTGGGCGGACTACCACCTCTATGATGTAACATGTTTCGTTTTCATTCACCGACTTATAAGGGTGGATGTAAGGATGGTATTAAAGGATAAATTTAACTATTTTTATATCATTATGGTTCCTCTATGTTGAATTAGAGAACTTATTATAAATAAATGACCTTCATTAATTTATTCTTTTAAAATAAGCATACTAAAAGGATAACCATTTATTAAAATTGTATAACATTTCCACATCAATTAATTATGATTATAAATTCTATTTTTTTGATATATATCTCTTATAAATAAAAAATAATATAATTTTGTTTTTGTTACAATTATATTATAATTAATCCACCTCATAATCATTTATTCAATAATGTAATGTTAATGTTTGAGTAAGTTTAACCACTTACTTGAAAAATACTAAGAATTTATATCATTAATAAATATGGGAATATAATTAATGTTATAATATTATATAAATTATTAAAAATATTTTTTTCTTGAGATTTTACATAATTATTTAATTCATTAATTTGTAAACCACACTTTGATTGTGAAGAATCACTGAAACATACTTCTTATGAATTTAATATTCAATGATAAAAATTAAAACATCCATGAAAAGATTTTAAACAATATTATATAATTAAAAAAAATCACCAATATGAACCATAATTACTTATTAATTGTGAAATTTTTAATAATAATGAATTCTGGAACAACTATTATGAAACTAGTACAAATGATTACGACCTTAAACACGTGATGTAGACAATAAAAAATATTCCTATCGAGAAAGAATATATATTTAAAGTATGTATAAAATTATATATGAGTAATGTTATTAATTAATTTATTAAGATATATATGTTTTTGATATATTAGGTTAAATTATGTTTGTGAAAATCAGAAAAATAGGTAAGGGTTTTCATTTAAAATTTCTTTTTTGAGGCACATTTGATTTTAGGAACCTAATTTTATTTATGTTGTGTATATACTACCTATGTGAGATAAAATATCCTGAATTATATTTCAATCATGGAATTTTATGTTCAATTACAATCCATCTATTTTAAGTGTTTTGATTAAAGTGTTACTCAATTCCTATTATTTTTCTTGTTCAAAATCATGATTCTTTGAGACATATTACATGTTATGTACCATGTTTCATTTGAATGGTGTATTTTCTACCCATGGATATTTTTTTATCAAACTCATTGTATTTAATGGTATTTAATTTCTAAACCACATTCCCTTATTCCTGTGTCTGTTGATATAGTTTTCCCACTAATAAGGATTTTTGGTAACTCAAATCATCTTGTTTGAGTTACAATGTTTTATCTTGAACATTATTCTTACATGCATGGGTTTTACCACCTAATATTTTATTATATTGTATATTAAGATTCTATTTCATTAAATAAAGTTTTAATACAAAGTTAATTTTATAAATATTTTTCACAACA
This sequence comes from Viscum album, assembly GCA_963277665.1. Taxonomy (NCBI): domain Eukaryota; kingdom Viridiplantae; phylum Streptophyta; class Magnoliopsida; order Santalales; family Viscaceae; genus Viscum; species Viscum album. The sequence goes on along the minus strand of OY728126.1, from coordinate 1,308,679,911 downwards.
TGGGTATTCAATAAAGGGAATATCTTGTATTAAAGCTTTCCTTTCACAATCAAATGTTTTAGATCCATGTTCCCTATATAAGGCGTTATTTAATTTTTAAGGACACATTGTTGGGTTTATTTTAAGAGTGAAAGTTTTAAATTAATTTTCAATTCTACTTTTTAAAAATTATTTTCTAGTGACCCATAAGTTCCTCTTTTACGTTAATGTTAAAAATATTTTCTAAAATATTTTTTAAGTTTTCACATCCATTTTCCTTTTTATTTTTAAAATGTTTTACCCTAATAGGGGTTATGTTTCACTATTTATACTCTAATATGTATATATATATATATATCATATGGGGGGATTAACCCCGGATATCAAAATATCCAATTCATTATCCATTCTTGGGTAGTGTCATTCAAGAATTATTTTACAGGGTTGTATTTCATCTATGTCAAAATCTTTATAGGATTCCTTTATTAAATTAGGGATATATTCTTTTTAAACCATCTAACTTCTTCCTATAGATGGACTATGACCATGTAATTAAAGTATTGAATTATATATTTACTCAATTCTCTATATATAATGGAAATAAAATTTTATATAATTCATATTAAAATATGTTCACTTAGAATAAATATTTTTCTATTGACATGGGGAAAAGTATTGGCGTTCTGTATGTTGTTATTTCAATATGGAGGATTATTGTAATTTTTACTATGTATTGAGTAATAATCCACCTTCTTACACTGATTTTATTATTATCATGTCATCCTTTTTATTAATGTGGGGAAAATTATTGGTATTATTGATTATTAATGACTTCTAACAAAGGTTGATTATGTATTTGATTTATATATTTCTCATTATATGAATATCCACATTTTATTGAGACAGAGGTTCTATAGAGGGTGGTATAAAAGGTATTTAAGAATCTTGGGGTGAATGTATTTGATATAATTATATGATCGGTTGGGAATAGAATTATATGACTACTCGATACATCGACAGGTCTCATGAGAATAAACATGCTTGGGTTCTTGTTGTATATCTACCACCAAAATATATTTTTTACTAAGAAAACCACTTTTAAGGAAAATGTGGGAAACCATTAAAGTACAAAATATGATAATCAACCAATACCAAAAGTAATATAAAAATATTTTAATTGTATTTTATGCCTTTTAGAAACCTCACCTCTATGGAGACTCCATTGTAGAGTGGTATCCTTTTCATCTGGATCATCTCCGTGGAGGACTTCAAAATTGCATTCCCTCTTGTCCCATGTTTGGAAGATTTGTTCCACAATAACATTATTTCATTGTATCCATGTACCAAAATTTCTAGTTGTATTTGGATCCACTAATCCTTCTACTTATTATAGTTTAATTGAATATACCTCCCAACTATCCTGTCAAACTCCTCTTGTGTAGTATTGAACACTAGTTCATTATCTAAGAAATCTTAATTTCAATTGATGATGGGTTCCAAATCACCACTATCCATTATTTCCTTTACACTTGGGTGTAAATTAGATTGAATTACCTCATTTATTGATATCCGTGTTTTCATTTATTATCATAGAAAGAAAAATCTCTCTATTTCAGGTTGATTCTGGCTTCTTATTGTTTACTTATTACTTCCTCAATATTTATTCCATTTTTATTACATTATTTTTTTAGTTATATTTTTACCTTACTAATCATTTAAGCTCACACATTTTTATGTTTCTATTTTAATAGGTTATAATGGAAATAAGTACGTGTGAAATTTTTAGTGGGATTGAATGTATGGAAGAATTTTTCAGAGCTTTTGAAGGTTTGTCATGAATTAAGTATTTTTTTATATATAATGAAAAAGAATATAAATTTGATGTGTTAGACTTGAGATTTATTAGTTTATGTTGTGTCCTAATTCTCTAAATATATTAACCTAAAAATATCGTTTAGATGTAAGAAATTTAATAACCAGAATTGATTTTATAATTATATATAGTTATATCTAGGATTTTATATCTGGTATCAAGAAATTTTGTAAAGTATATATCAATGAGCACTATATCTGGTAGTACAAGTATGGGGAATCACTAACATATCATGAAAAAATTTCATACATCATTCAAAGACATTCAAAGATTCCTCTATAATGTTCAATGGAAATAAAAATAAATAAATGGTGAGATTAGATGCTCAGTGATGGAAGGCATATAATAAAATCTATATTATAATGAATAAATAATAAATAATATGGTGGATATATACAATAATCAAATATTAAATATTTCTAATATAATAAAAGGGGACTATATTCATGGATTACACAGGAACATACAAAATCATAGGGATAACAATAACTGATTTCATAATGATTGAGTTCATAATACCAAAAATCATAATCTACCATCAAAGAATTATTCCAAGATCTCATAAACATAATTTTAAGGCCTCATCAGAAGACATAATAAATAATTGGGTAGATATACACAATATTCTAAGACTATTTTGTATCACGAGACCAATTAATGCATCGAAGGTATATCTATAGTGGGACACACCCATTAACTAACTATGTCCCATTCATTCATCGTATGAAATGATTGTATAATAAATAAAAAAAAAATCCATATAAATATACTTAATTGAAATATAGAATATTAAATTTCAATATTTTACCTAGTTAATAAATTAAATAACACGATCACAATCCATCTTAAAAATGTGGTGATTAGTATTGTTAGAGTATATCCTTAATAAATTAAAAGATTCATCAAAATATGTCAACATATATGAAAATTCCTTTTAAAATGTATTAAAACCCTTTATTAAAAACATGGGAAAAATATCCCTCTAATATGATTAAATTTCAAATAAAAATAAGAAAAAAATTGTGAAAAATAATTTTCTTTAAAAATTACTATAGGAAAATGTAATGGATGATTTAAATAAAATAATTTATATGATAGTTGTAGAATATTATCATACAGTATATTTTAAAAGGGAAAATTATTTTTACACTTTCTTAAAAAATAGAAAACAAAATGTTTTGAAAATTCTTTCTTTAAAAATACTCATTTTAAAACTTTTTAAAAAATGGTGAAGGAAATTAAAATGAAAATTTTAAAACATATCAACTATAGGTAAAATCGATAAATTTTTTCATAATATTATAGATATAGAAGAAAACGTTCATGGCTAAATATAAAAATAAATCTATTATTCCTTAATGAAAACTCTTTTATAATTTTTAGTACACAGAGAGAGGAACATGAATGGGAAGCATTAGATTTATATAAATAACTATAGGATATAAAAATTTGTGGGTTTAATATAAAAAGGTTATATAATTCTCCCAATTAAAACATGATCATAAAAAATCCATAACAGGGAGGAGATTGTGAAATAAACCCTTACTGATATGATTACTTTTGAATCACATCCACAATGAAAGGATAACAAAAAATAAAAATTTAAGTACCGTGAATATAAGTGGATTCATGATATATCATAAAAAAGGGGTAATATATACCCCACATGAAGGAAATTGGTGGTGAAGATGTCATATGTCTCACTCAAACAAAAGGTAGATGAGAAACTCTTAAAAAGTACATAACATTGAAGTGAGAATTAATCAATAATGTGATTTGGTGTATGAAATGTGAATCCACATAAAAAATTTGAAATAAAATATATAAAAATAATAATTAATTAAAAACTAATCTTTTCAAAACATATACAATAAATAAGTAATAATACCTATTGGGAATAAAATGAGTTAAGAAACCCTTACCCGAGGCCCAAATTTCTTTAAAGGTGTTTTTAACCTATATTATAATAAAATTATATTTATTATAGTTATAATATAGTATAATATTGATTATTATAATACCATATATTATTTTATTATATCATATTATCACCCATTTATTAACAAATATTTTATTATCCTCACCATTTCTAGTGTTATCTGATTTGTTTTTCATTTATGGCTCGATTCAATAGTTATGATTCTTGAATCATGGTCTTTATTCAATCTTCTAAATATTGTTAATAATGATATAAATTATATAAATATATTTATTATAAAAATATATGTAATCATTCATGAAATATTTACATTATAGATGAATCACATTTCTATGCGAGGTTGTAGTCCACATGTATGCATGAGTGACATTATCATTTTTTAATGGTCGGATGGGTAAATAGGTATAAGAGTCTCAAAATTTTATTTTTTTTACTTTATGAGTCAATATAAAGATTTAAACATTTTTTTAAATCTTGATTGTTTGGGATGAGTTCCCGTAGTTATTGGTTGGTTTTAGAAGGGTTTAGAGACTGTTTTAGGGATGCATAGTTTTCCCAAACTGTGTTGAATCTCTAAGAGACCATGTGCCAAGAGGGTATATATCTTGGGGTAGCACAAAATTACGGTGCATAGTTTATAAAAACAAAATAACTCACCTAAAATAGTATGTGACATGTTCTATGGGAAAAAATAATAGTTAGTTCAAATTTTGACAAACAATGAAACCAAAACATATATTTTCCCAAGAGAGGAAGAATCCATCACATGGTGTACACACAATTTGGAAAACCATGGGACCAAACCATGTGAACATGGAATAATATTCCAAAAATCCTCTTTAATATTCATTGAGTACTCATTTTAAACAATTATTTTTTATATAGGAAACTATCTTGAACATTGAGTCTTTATAATCCTTCCCTAAATATTTCATTCCATTCCACGCTTGAATCCAACAAACCAAAGTGTGTTGATGATCGAGAATTAAAGTATGTGATCCATGAACCTTTGATCTTCAAGTTTATTTTATATCTACCTCTTTTACCTTGATATGGATCATTGATATAATATACTATTTCCATATTTATGGATTATAATGACTATTAATTATCAATTCTAATATTTTTGAAAGGTTAGTGACGAATCTAGTGAATTGGTAGCCTTTGTTTGATCAATATTAGATACAATTTAATTGTCTATTATTAAGAGGTATGTTGATGTGAATTCTTATCCATTGAATTAGAATCTTATCAAATGTAAATCTAAAACATTGATGAGATTGAGGTGAGATTGGCTCTATGGGTCCTTGGTGTATGTTTTCAATCCAATGAGATCTCAGGTATTGTCCCTCAGTGGGATCAGATTTCATAATCAACAAGATAAAGGTTGGAAGTTCTGTATAGTTTTTTTCCCTATATACTTTTTTTCATGTATATTATTATTTTATTGGAATAAATTATTTTAACATATTTGATAGTGATCGCCTATGGGTGTGTGTATCCTGTGAGACACATATATGTTTCTGGATTCCATGAATATTTTGATGTAGCTCGTTAGCCTATTTTTGATTTTCATCAAATGTAATTGTATGTTTCTATGGATTATCTTGATGAAATTTTGTGGTTTGAATTTGTATTCTTTTCCCTTTTGTGTGTACTACCATTCCTTTAGAGGTATCTTTTTGGTACTCAGAATAGGTGGACCATTGTGATATGATTATACCTTAGAGGGGGAGTGCGCACAACATGCGATGATGATGAAATTGGACTTGAATATAGGGTAGGGGCATGGATACCTTGATATTAGACACATCGTTATTGTATCAGAAGTATGATAACCCTTTGTCCTGATACGAGACACAATGTTGGGATATGAAATCCTTGTGGGCCGACCCCAGGCAGTTTTTATATATGATGACCTTGTGGCCCAACCCATGATAGTGAAGGAACATGTTGGCCTTGTGACCTGAACCAATATTAGATGCCCTGTAGATTCCAAGTGACATGTTCACCAATCTTATGGATAAATGTTTATCACTCTTGATATTGTTTTTTATTTTCTTTCCTACATGAATCAAAAGAAGGTATTATCAGGGATCATCGTGGATTAGTTAGCACATGAACGTTCAGAATATTTTTTTACAGTTTCTCATACATTATCATGTATGTGGAATAAAGATACATAACCTATGTAAACATATTAAGGAAACATTTTTGGTGTGATTATGGGTATTATTACTCACACCCTATATGGGAATCTTGTTGTGTGTGCAGACTTTATGATTATGGATCTAGGTAAGGGTAAGGGGCCCAGAAAATGTGGTTGAGTTTAAGAGAATGGAGATGGAAGCAACATCGAGATGGATTCTAGGGGACTCCATAATGTTTCTTTATTGATTTTATTACACATTATATACTCTTATTTGGATTTCCATATTAGGAACCTGATTTATTTACATGTATGATATGGGTGACATTGTGTTATAATAGCATGACTACTTAGTATTCATCTTGATATTAATATTATTATATTTTTGTTGGTGTATGATTATGATCACCCTTGGAATAGTATCCATCCTAATGGTATTGAAACCCAATATGGTAGTTGGATCCCTTTTTCATATGGGGAGGCATGTATGGGGTATTGTATCTCTTTAGATCAGATTTAGTAATCTGGGTTAGAGAATTAAAAAATGGCATCAAATCAATATTTTATTCTTTTCTTATTGAATATTTTGATCCATGTAAGGAAATAGGTTTTGTTAGAATAGTATAGGCGGGTTACCATTTTCTTATATATATCCCGTGTAATGAAAATACATATTTAAAAGTCTGTTCATGTTTGTGCGAAAGGTGGGGGGAGTGTGGGAATGTCAGAATTTACAATATGACTACTCTACCATCCTAATAATATTTTATAAGTAATATGGTGAAAGCACAAGGAAATGAATATCACTTTAATTTGATGTTAAATAAGTATCCCTAACATATTATGGAAGATCAGGGAAATAATATAGGTAATAGACTTGTAGTTTTTTAAACCAGAGTGGTTGTGTTGAGATTGAAAGGAATGTGAGGACCAGGTTCAGAGAAAGCTCTCATCCTCAGTTTTGTTACTAATAAATATAAGATATCCATCCTTATTCACTAAAACTTATTTTTATTTATGATAACATGTAGGGAATTAAAAGTTAATATTGATAAATATATATAATTGACAATAAATAATATGTTTTTAATGGTTTTTCCTTTTACCATATTGAGGAAGAATTAAAGGTATCCCTTTAGGAGGGAAAAAATGAGAATAAACTACCATACTGTGAATCTATGAATTTTATATATCTATATAAACACGATACAATGGTTTTAAAATCACAATTTCATACCTTATTTTTATTATATAAAATATATTTATGAAGTGGGATTTTTGGTTAATGATTACATGAGAAAAATACGAATTTTTATGACTTTCATATCAAAATTTTGATGTTATTAATATATGTGTAGGCTATATATCTTGAATGATGAACACGTATCTTAATATCCCCTATAATGAGTATTGAGTTAGTATAACATGCATTTGTGGTTATGTAAAACATTGAGAGCCTTGGTTTAGTCCCTTTTTTACCTATGCTTGATACCAGTAGACTTATAGTTTAAGAACTAAAGTCTCTTAGCTAATAAAAATCATACGGTTCCATCCTTCTCACACAAGTTGATCATACTATGATTATAATTTAAAGGAGAAGAATAATGTCTTGATGGAATGAGAAAAATATTTATGATAATATCCATACAATTTATTTGTATCTATTACTAATAAGGGGAGAAATAGAACACATAATAACTAATAAGTTTTATATTATTGATAATAAATTCCAATTTGAAGATTTAAGTGACCATGAATAAATTGTATTTACTGTCAGTAAGGATAACTAGTGTATTATATAAATATATTCAATATATGTTTTATAATGTAAGGTGTCAAGGCTTGTAGGATTATTATGGATTCATCATTACATAGATTACAGATTTGACTTGGTATTAGATTTCATGCCTGATAAAGAAACCATGATTATACACTAAATATTGAGGTTGGAGATCAGAGTATTACATGGTAAATTTTTAGAAGAAGAATCATTAATTTTTGATGATTTGAGAATTTTTATTCTTGTAGATATGAAAATTTACAAATGGTTCTAAGACTTTTGTGTTCAATAAGTGTGAATAACTTCCGGATGTTGTATACAACTTGTATAATATGTTATTAAATATTTTTCAAGATAGAAAAAGAAAAAGAGGTAGAGGTTTAGATCTTGAGAAACCATACAAGGAGAATTGAGTTTTCTAAAATTAGGGTAAAAGTACTTTGATTTATATTTTGAAGAGTTTTATAAGGTCTGCAGTTTTTTGGCAGAATCTCAGAAGCTACACAAAAAAGTTTGGATTTTTAGAATTTTATTAGATCATATGACTTCATTAAGATATCATATGAATAAGGTGAGATGTTATGACCAAAATTCATTTTTTCTGAATGTTTTGGAACATAAAACTTTATGGTATGAAATTTTCCATTAGATTAGTATTTTTTTAATTATATAGGAATTTGGTAATTTTTTATGACTTCATTCCATATTCTACGACTTAATGAATTTCATATGACTTCACAATCCAGATAGTATTTAAGTTAGCCCAAAATTAGAAAAGGAATGGCTGTTTGTGAATTCGATATATATTTTTGTATGACTTAAATTAGAAAAGTACTCCTTTTTGAATAATTATTTTTCTCAAAACATTGATTCCCAATGTCAAACTTTGAGGAAGATCATATGACTTTCCAAGTAATAATAAAATTCTGAAAAATTATAAGAATTTACAAAATTAAAATTATAAAGAGTCAATTAATTTATAAGATTATCGTGACCCAATATTCAAGTATTAAATATTACAATGAATTATATAATCATAATCCAAGATTTAAATTGAGTAAGACCAGCTATAAGAGAAGTTGGATGCTAATATGAGTTCCATATAGAAAAAAGAGGAGATATTTCATCTGTATGAGTATATTCACACATATATGGAGCTTATAGATGATTTAAATGAAGTGGATTTTATAAAGTTTTTCAAATAATTAAATAACATGATATTTGGTGGATTTAAATTAGGAAACTTTACCTAGATTAAAATAAATTTTAATGATAAAAAAATTAGAGTTAATTTTATTAACCAAGTTATTTCATGTTTTTATATCTTAAACCACCAATAAATTGATGATGTAATACACATTACCTACCTCTCTATCATCCATTGGAAAATGGAAACATCTACTATGTTACATGCAGACTACCGCCTCCATGAAGAATGTATTTCATGTTTCATCACTACCATATATGGTGGGTTAAAAAAATATATTTAATGAATAAATGTAATGTTCATATGTAAATAATGTTTTTATTATTATTTTAATTATAATATTTAATATTAACCAGTTATTAATATACCACCTTTGGATCATTAAGAAATTACTAAAAACAAAATTTTTATGCGTTTTTTCTTTAATAGTCACACTTAAAACACCAATAAAATAAACCAAGAACATAAAAAATAATTACGGAACATCCATTAATAGTATTTTAGCATTATTTATACAATTAACTCCAAAATATAGAGTGGAAACAAAAGTTTTTATACAGAACTTTACAAGTAAAGGTTAAACTACAAACAAAAATGATCAATATCAACTAAAAATTAATAATAATTATGTAGTAAGTAAATATAAAATATAATAAATGTGAACAAGGTTCTTAAATATATTATTAATTAGAATTATTTTACTATAAAATAGGTTAGAGTAGATTTAACTAAGAAGAATTCTGAGGCATGGGTTTTATCATTTCTATTTTACTTCATTAAGAGATTATTATTATAGTGTAACTGTTTTATTTATATAGTGTATATACTAAATTTTTTAAATTTTATATCATATATATTTTTATACTCGTAAATTTTTATTTCAAATTGCTAGTTTTAATGGGTATTGATTAAAGTATTTTTAAAGTTGTAATATTTTATTTTCTAATCTCTTGTCTTTTATAATTGATTATAATTCTATGCCATATCTAAATTTTTTATATTATTTTATAAATATAATTCTATATACTTTTATAATTTTTAGGTTCATTTTCTATTTTTTTTGACTTTCTATTAAAAAAATTTCAAAGGAGGCTTTTTAACATTTTCCAAACATGTCATTTTTAGCTTTTTTGCAAAAGTGGGAAAAGAATGTTTTTAATCTTATCTATGTGAATCAATTTTTTTATCATTACTAAAATAATATATTATAGCATACCTACCAAGTTTACTTGGTTTTTCAAAAAAAAAAAATCCAATTTTTATGTTATTTTTTTTGTTTTTTAAAAATTTTCCAAAGAAAATGATATATCTTCTTGGTTGAAAGAATTTTTCTAATTATTTTATAATATTTTTTCCATCTATATTAATATAATCTATTTATTATTATTATTTACAAGGGATATTACCTAATTATACGATCTAATTTCATAATTTGTATATAGTATGATGATATTTTATAGAATGTTTCATGAAACTCATTATTTTCCATAATATCACTAAGCCATGTTGGACTTATGATTTTCATAAAGTTCATAGGATAATACTATCTTAATTTATTTTTAGATGAATTTATGGTATTGTTTTCTATCTTATGATTTTTTTTGATTAAGTTCTCTAAAATTATTTATATTTCTATTGAAATTAGTTTTCATTCATATCCATGTTATTTTATCCCATGGATATATTCTATATAATGTCTAATTTTATGTAGTGGTATTGACTTAACTATATACCATTAAAATGTATTACTAAGAAATTTGTTCCATTTATTAACATAGGAAATATGTACATCACATATAATTTATATTTCAATATAGATGTTTATTGATTACTGAGGTATGTTTATTATGTGTCATATTGTTTAATAATTCATTCAAATTATTAATACATTTGATAGATTTAGTGACTAGTGGGGACCAAAATTATATTTACCTAGATGCATGAGTATGTATGATAAAGAAAAAATCAGGGGTATTTGAAAAATAATTTAACTATTTAGATAATATGTATTGGCATGATACATTGATGGTAAATTAATTTATCTAGAATTATGTTTTCCATTATAAGGAAATACATTATTATATTCTATGTTATTCTTTATGTTTTTATGTTATCTATGGATATAATCCACTATCATGCTTATAGTTATGTCATATTTTATTATTACTTATTCATACCAAACAAATCCTTCCTCATGTATTTTATTATATCTTGCGCTGTATGAGACCCCTCATTGAGCATATGAGTTCACCCATTTTTTTTCTATTTCATAAAGATTTAATAAGACATATCTAAATTATTTCAAGGGTAAACTAAAAGTAATAATAAATTTACCATTTTAATATTAAGTTCTATTTTCTGTTGTCATATGTAATATGTGAATAATTGGGGTATCAAGTCTCATAATTCTAATAAACTGTTAAATCCAATATGATATGATATTTTTTATTTTGTACTAAAGTAATAAAGTTACCATCGACTCAAGGTTACTATAGTTAGTTTTGTTACAAAAAAACTAATATAAATGATCTTAAAGAGTAAAAAATCATAACCATATAAAATAATATTACTAAGGACGATTTTCTAAATTGTAACTATTTTATGAAAAATTAAACTCCCTTAATTTTGAAATAACTTAATCAATATGGAATGATACGTTGATATATTATTGAACTATTGGATAATAACCTTCAACCATCACCACTACATTGAAGCAGTTTTTGAACTTTGAACTGATCAAACTAAAAATAACTGATGTAAGAAAAATTAATAAAATAAATTAATAAAAAATGATAATTAATGAATTAATAGAAACCATATTAATGAAATAGACATTAAAATGGATCTGAATCATGTAATTAATAAATATAATTTTATTACCCAGGTGGTTATAAGAGCATCCAAAATAAGCAGGGACTCAAGGTAACAGTTTATATCCAAATGTTCATTCATCTGATGTATTGATTCAATTTTACCTATATTCTATTTTATATATCATATCCGAGGATTTTAATTTTCACATTTCTATCTTATTTTTAGTTTTTATAAATTTATGATCTTCTTTATTCCATTTATGATATATAGTTCATTCTCTACATTGATTGCAAGGGAGTTTTCCCCATTATTTTTCTTTATTTTTATCATGTTTTCATTACTCATAATATCAATATTAACATTATTTCTTTCCTTTTATATTTATTTTCTTTAATATCAAAGTTTTATTCTATACCATGTAAAATATTTATATGTTTTATTTTTTAAAATTTACTTAACCATATATCCATTAATCTATATGGTCTAATTACCCTAAATTATTTAAACTAGATTAAAACGTTTTTACCTACAAAATTCTATCATTCATTTGATTGTGTAAATATTTACAATCCATGAACCCATTATTTAAATATGGATATTTATTGATTACTTATCCATGTATATGTACAAGGATAATTACATAATGTATTTATTATATTATTTATCAATCAATGTTTTTATATGATTAATGCATTAGACTTATTGTGAGATAGGTGGGGTTATAATTCTATATACTATAATTCTTATGTATGTATCATGAGAAAAAATAGCTTGGGTTTTCATGAATGCTCTATCATTTATGTATGATGAATTAGACGAGGCCTTGATGGTATGGTTATGATGTTTGACCTTTTGAATTCCATTATTATGATATTTATTATTATTTCCCATGTGGTTATCTATTTGTTTTTTATGGACATGGTGTGTATTATACACACTTATATATATCTTATTTGTTTATTTATTCTTTTTATATTATGTTTATTTATTTAATTTATTATATTTTTCATTTATGAGTGCTTCCATGTGTCTCTTGAGAGAAACTAGCATGTGTTTTTCATGCATGCCCACCCATTTTTGTATGATTAAGTAGATAAGGCCTTGATGGTATGGTTTTTATGTCTCACCCTATTCATTCCATCATTATGATATTTATTATTATTACCCATTTGGTTATATATTTACTCCATTATGGATAGGGTATCTATTGTACTCACTTATATAAAACTTGTTTTTTATTTATTCTTGTCATATTATGTTGGTTATAATTATTGTATATTGGTTTCCTATATACACAACCCTTTACTAATAATTTGACTTAACCATTTTTTTATTTTCTCTATTTCCTCATGTAACCATGTTTAAGGATAAGTTTGATTTAAGGATAATCAATAGATGAATAATAATATTTTGGTAATTTTTATGATGTAATATTTTTCCCAATGTAATGTGATGATAAAATATGGTTATAATCTCCTAAAAATACTGAAATTTATGTTCTAGAAGCAACCAATGTAATAAATCACACTGAAATTGGTTAACTAGAATTTGGGTTGTTATAAAGTAGTCGACATGCTTCAAGAAAACTAAAACTTGTTCGGTAAGGAGTAGTTAGTACCCGATAGGTATATGTCTTATCTGAATAGTAATATATCTAACAATATCTATATATATAAAAAATTATCCAATCATAATATTGAAAATATTTCATGAAATAGTAAAAATGACTTCTAAACATATATACATACCTAAATAATACGTAAAAAACCTCCCAAGACATAATGGTGGGATAAAGCATGCCAAGAAATAAAACCCATTTTTAAAAGTATCTCTGATCCATATGCAAAAAAGATGATTATTTTATAGTCTTAAAGTATAGTAATCTTAAATATTTTTTCCATTATCCCTTATGAATAGGAAATTTACCTTTAATTAGATAATGTAAATAATTTTCCATACATATTGTACAAGAACTCATGTATTGTATGAGTGGATCCTAACCAATTGAGGTCACCACTCAACCTCTTTTTTTTCAAATGGCCAATTCTATATGAAACAAAAAAATTTTGTAGAATAAAAAAACAAAAAGAAACAATTTATTAAATAAATTTAATTCAATATATAATCCACGTCCTCTAGAAGGAAAGTATTTCATCATATGGAGGAACATGCACACATATAAACACTGTCACATAAACACACACACATGTATCCCACCTCATATATGAGACATGTATTCTCATATAAAGTAACATATAATATACAAATATACATCTATGTGTAGTTGATATGCACATATGATGATAAAACCTACAAAATAAGTTTCAAAGTAGATGTATATGAAATATATGGCAAACCTAATGATCAATATATGAGATGATATCAATGTAAACCTCTATACATATTAAATATGTAAATTTAAAAATCTAAATTCATGTGAACATAGGTTAAAAAAAAATAAGTCATCCTAGTTATATATTATAGATATACACAATAATTTTACATATTAAATACCATAATTGGAATTCTACATAATAAATAATAAAATATTATATGTGTTGAATTTTCTAAACATGTTTAAACCCATCTTTAATTTTTTTGAAATTAATCTAGCATGATATAAAATCAGGACCCTGGCATAGTAGACACTAATATGGTCTATTATACAAAAGTTTCAAAATGGAACATGTTAACATTCCATAAATATAAATAATATATGATGATTCTAGTAACACGACAAAATATTCAATAATCTACACATATCTAAGTGTAATTATGTTCAAAATATTATAAACTCATAGGGAATTCCTTATTCATGGTATAACTAGTGATAAACATGTATGTCAACTTACAACCTTCCTTAAATACCCCATAGATATATAAAAAAAATAAAATACAAAATAAAATATGTAATTTACATAAAGATAGTGTGTTAACATAAGAAAAGAAATGTTTATGACATAGTTGAATCCTATAAACATGTTAAAACATCATTTAAAGATGTTTGATAACATTAAAATGGATTAATAACAATACCGATATTTGGTTTCCCCTAACATGGAATAGTTGACAATAATATCACCTAGATATATATAAATATGTCGGAAATGTTAACTAAATACATAGAATCTCCTACTCATAGTCTGATTAAAATTAATCCGCAAAAAATATTGTACCATGGTTCTAATATCACAAAGTGACATTTCATGAATTAAATAGGTATGTTTAAAAATATTTTTTCTCAAATAAAAATGTAAATATACCAAGAAAAAAAAAACATATATAGTATTCCGTCTGAATATTATAATAAAAAAATAATTTATAATGTTTCTCATATAAGTTATTTCAAATTAGCATAGGTCTGAAACAACCAAAAAATAATAGCTAAAGAAAAATTAATCATAAATCAATATGGGACAATCAATTTAATGTTTTCTTAAAAGTTTTTTTAATTAAAAAAATTTATTTTGTTACCCAAATTTTACCCAATGTCACTGTAATTTAAACATAATGATTCTATAAAAGAAAATGAGAGGTCACTCACTATATCCTATGTAGAACCAAATCTCCATGCCTAAGGAATCTAAATATTCCTTTAATTAATGAATCTTCTAAACAAAGTCATGATAATTTAAGAATTTAATCCATTATCCAAAGGAAAAATAAAAATCATAAGGGTAAAAAGTAGTCTCACCCTTAGATCATTGATAATAACAATCCACTACAAAATTATGAAAGAATGATTGATATACGACCTTGGATTTTAACCCTAGAATAAGGATAAGATTAAGGATTCATGATACTTCTAAAAGTGGTAGAAAATACAAATAATAGAAATTTCATTCCTTTTCCTTGACAACCATATAAAATTTGGTATCTCAATGGAGAATCCTATTTATGATCAATCCCTTGATTAAAGGGTATTAAAAGGAATTTAAGAAGGACCTCTCACATGGATCCATGTATTGAAATTTGGGAATAAAAATTTATGTAATTTTTTACAAGTTATAATTTTATGAAATTAAAATTAATCTAAAGACTTTTTTAAAATTAATGATATAATAACCCTTTAAAACTTTGGTGGGTTCCAACTAGACCTTTAATGGTTATCTATTTGGGTTGAAATGCCCTGTATTACCATTCCCTATATTCCACTCCTTCTACCTTTTCCTTACTAATTCTACACCCCTTTAACTCAAAATTATATTAATCCTCATAACACATAAATAAATAATGAAATAATGAAATTTAAAAAAAATCACCCAAAATATAGAGGGTCATTAAAAACAATGCACCATTAATCTTCTCATCCTTGAGAAGGTTTATTAAGTTTATAAAGGGAATAATTCTAGTCAGTAAGATTCGACTTTAGCTTCATGTTCTCAAGTATCATCTAAATGTTGAGTATGCTTCAACTATACCTAAACAATAAGAATGATCTTCACTTGAAGGAAATTATCACTCTTATTGATTATATGAATATGTTATTTGATAAATAAACCATCATATTGGAAATTGATATCATCATATCAAATAATATAATTAAAATTTGGCATGTAATTTCTTATTAGAGAGACATGGAATATGTTGTTAATTGTATAATATTGAGGTGGTAAAGGTAACCTCTATGATATATCTCTAGAACATTCCAAAATATTAAAGGATATAATGAATAATAAAGAGAGACTCCATTATTTTCTAACATATTTATTTCCTAATCGACAAGATTTGAAGAAATACATGATCATCAATCTTAAATTCAAATGGTCATTATCTATGATAAATTTAAGTCATTTTGGGAATTTACACAGTCATCAACCACTTATATATGAATCTTAAATTCTCATTTTTATATTAAACTATCGTAGGTTTAATTAATTAATACTCACTAATCTCTATCAAGAATAATGAAGAGCACCATGGTATATTATAGGGTTCCTGAAATAGATAAATTTAGACCGATGGTTGTTATTTTTTAGTATGAGAAAACACTATGAGAAAAAAATGACCCCCTGAGCAAAGAAATCAAGGATACATTCTCTTAAAATATTTAAAATGTGAGAATGGTTATCTCTGTTTGGAAATCCATACATGATCATTGTCTATACTCCATTTAACTTGAGAACCGATAATGCTTTGTATCCATTTTCAAAATTGTTATGTGAATCCCATGCCTTGATCATGGAAAATAATAGTTTATTCCTAGTAACCCTTCAAAATATCATTTACATATATGTTTCCCAACTCATTAAGAGAATATATTTAATAAATTGACCTAGGTTGACCCTTCCCACCATGTGAACCACTTTGACACAAATCCTAAAGTGTGTTATTGATTTCCATGGGTTCTCAAAAATCACCAAGGAATCATGGATAAGAATTTCAGAAAAAAATCAAACTTGAAAATAAAGTATTGACCATCCATTAATTGGAAAACCGTTCAATTTAAAATGTATAACAAAGAGATATGACATACATCATAGTATACCAATCATTGACTAAAGATGATACCATGATCATAATTATGTAATAATTTATAGCAAGACATATACATATGATGTCCATAGTCAAAATATCAAAAAAAAGGATCAATACCAAAAAGGTCAATACTTAACATCATAATGACCAAAATATCAAAACTAATCCACCTGATCTAACCCCATGAGATCACATCTCCACAGTCCAATAACAAGTACAAACATCATAAATATTGAATAGAACCAAAAAAAATGGTTCCCTTACCCTTCCCTATATCCTACAAAACATCTTAAAGGAATATACATGATGTAATGAAAAAATCTAGTATGATACCACAATTAATATATATAAGGAATTTATTCATGAAAAACAATATGTTTAGTTAGAAAACCACATTGAAAAATATTTCAATTTCAAAAAAATTTCAATTTTTAAAAAAATTTCACTAGAAAACATTTATTTTTAAAATATTTCATTAGTTTTTAGAAAAAATTTCATATTTACAAAACATAAAGAACATTCACGTAAAAAGGATGTGAAGCCACGAGACATAAACATGATCACTCACCCAAACATGTTATGAACATAATCATACAACATTAGCATAAAAACATCATATATAACAAAAAGGGTTTCAATATAAACACATGGGAATCAAAATAGAACAAGGCATAAAAAATTAGAATCATGGTATCTATATAAAGGGTTGTAATGTAAATTATTCTAAGACAGGGTTCACTAGATAACTAATAATATAAATCAAGTTTGAAATATATCTTGGTTTTCCCCAATCTTAAAAATACTTATACAGGCACTATCGGTCCACAAGGATGAATTTAAAAGATTCCCCTATCCTCTTTCCAAAGGTTCCCTCAATCCCTTGGATTAATTGGCCAAGATATTCCACAAAACAGGCTAAGGTTTCAATTTCCTTATTCAACTCACACACACACATAGTCTCCCTTGTGCAACACATTCCAATCATATAAACACATAACATGTGCCAATTTTATAAACTAAACATGACCATAATAATAAATCAAATTTGTCCAGGTAAAACCCTTTTTAAAAAACCTTTATAAATACATTTAAAACAAAAATACTCCTTGAGGAGTTTTATTAAACACATAACATGCAATTAAATCACTTACTTTAAAAATTCCCTATCAAAACATCTAATTGTCAACACTCACCATGAATCACACTAAAAATGGATGAATCATCATTTATAACACAATTAAAATGTAATTTGATAAAAAAACAAGAGGTGATCAATAGTAAAAGCTTAAACATGGAAAAAAACCCTTAAATAGTGACTTATTCCTTTTAATTATACTAAAAAGCATCACATTCGATGAAAAATATAATATTTAAGTAGGAGAGGTTATAAAAAACATAAAACATCAATAAAAATTATAAATCCCTCATCAATAATCCTAGTTTCAGAAGAAGAATAAGTTAGTGTTTTCATACTATAGTTAAATTGAATAAAATGGTCAGATAAGGGGAAAAGAATGAAAAATAATGAGAAATCCAAGTATACCTTAAAAGGAATAAAAAAACATCAAGTGTAATCCACCTAAAATACTAATTGTAGAATCTATAATTATATGGTAGAGGGATTAACTTGTGAGGGTGATGAAGAAGAGTGATTTTTGGAATATCCTATAAGGAGAAAACGGAAATAGGAAATTTTCTAATTAGCTAGATAAGGATGTATGGTTTGGCTACACAATCAATCAAACTATCTTTCTAACATACGTTTTCCACTGTATTCCCAAAATCAAATCTTCATAGTTACTAAAGATATCAAAATGGGTAAAAAAACCATTATCTAGATATTAATAACTCCCTATTCAACAAAAATACCCTTTCATATGGTTATTTAAAAAATTACTACTGATTATTCTATTGCCATGCTTTAGTGATTTTTCTCCAAAAATAGAGGTTTTAAACATCCAACACTAAAAAAATCTCCAAATAAATATATAAATCAATAATTCTCAAAACAAGACATACTAATGACCTAAATAGTGTCCCAATTCTCACCTCCATGCCACTTATCTTCCCCAAAAAAATTCCTCAATGATCCTTAATAAAGAATATATGAGTCCACTAATTCCTCACTAAAATATACCATTCATAAATTTAATGAATATTACCACCATAATTCAATAAAATATAGACTAATGGGATAAAATAACCATGGAGCACCTCGTTCTGATAATCTGTGATATAAATTGGTTGATCAATAATGATCTTCCCACTCTATCACATGGTATGGTCCAGAGAGGTATTTATTCAACTAGGATACGTGTAATACATCGTGAACTGAGTTTATATATGGCAGAAATTCAAAATGATAGTTTACCCTATCACGAAGCTTCACAATCTGAAATGAATTAGATGAACACCTGATCATAAACAAAAAACTTTTATTGGTGACACAAACAATTTATATGTGATTTATAATGACGTTGTTATGTCTCTAACCTCTTTAAAATTAATTTAAATTTCACCACTGTCTCTTGGATGAGACTTAGTTCTAATAAGGAACACTCACCAAAATGAGCCCAATATGATGTAGAATGGAATTGATGATCATAAAATTAATCAGAATGTGAAATATTTATTTATTCATGTAAACTATTATTTTAATAAAACTCAAAAAATGACATATACCTCTCCCATGAACTCCCAGAGTTAAGCACACAATCATGAAACATATCTTGAAGATTATAGACATACTTCTTAATCTAACCATCTATCTAAAAGATATAATCCCTAATTAAGTTAAAATAGTTTGTAATAGATTCCTAGATACTCTTTTAAAACTAATAATTAAAAAGTATATATAGGAAAAAAAATTATTTCTGAGGGCACACCAAGAAGTATGATGATCTCTCAGATATACAAGTGACCAAGTTCGTCTACCTTCATCGAATCCCTAATTTGAATAAAATGAATCAAATAATTAAATCAATCAGTAATAATCAAAATAGAATCCTTCCCACTGTGATTATGAGGTAAAATAATTAAAAAGCCCATATGGATTTCTCCTCAATTCCATACAGGAATGGGATGAGGCTGAATCAATATTTTTCTAAGCTTTGATCCTTTGGTAGGTAAAAAATTGGGATATGAAATTTTGAACTGATTATCTTATCTAAGGACACCAATAATGACTCCTTAGAGTATAAAACATCTTGGTATCCCTTATTTAAACAAAAAAATATTATAACTCCCCTCTCACATCATATCTTACCTCAAGATCAGAGGAACCACTAGTAGATTTCCAATGAAATGGGTACCATCAAGAGGCCAAGACCAATCACTCAATGTATCCCTACCATTTTAAAATATAAAAAATACTAGTAGTTAGAGTTAGATATTTTATCACATAGAATGTAATAAAAAATGGAGGATGTGACCTGAACTCTATTCATGAACACCTTCTCTACATCATCCCACACCTCAAAACATATATTAAAAAATAAACTCATCTGACTCCACTCATATACTGATTATTTAACTGCATAGATCAATAAATTTATATTCAATGAATTTGTGACCACATTCCAATTCCTAGGGGTATAAGTGAATTAAATGTCAATGGTCTGAAGATATTCCACTCAGCATCTCTTCTCGAGGATTGGGTCCCTATGGGTGATTGTTTACTCTAGTATTTTATAATATGAATAAAATATAATCCACTACCTGAGGAGTTTATGGACCCAAGTATTCAATTCATGAATCATAGATTCCAACTCCAGGTCATGGGTGGGGTAATTCATTTCATGTGGGTGTATCTATCTAGACCCATTGGCCACCACATGACCATCCTATATGAGCACACACACCAACCCCAAACCTGAGGTATCACAACACACTCTATATCAATTCCCATGATGCATAATAATGAAAATAAGATTTTATATGAAATGAACCAATAAATCCTGAAAATAATTATAAAATTGATCACTGCACTCAAAACTCACCCCTTTTTGAGTCAACACTATCAAGGGATATTATATCACGGGGAAGTCCCAATAAAGATTTATATAATTTCTCCAAAATCCTAAAAAGATACTTAACTCAAACATGTTTCTATGTATCCCCCAATACATGAAATTTTTTATCTTTATAGGGTTTAATAAAATCCCTCTTTTAGGAATCACAAGACAAGGAAAATTTACCTCTTAGCTCCAAGACTATAATTTAGAAATATTAAGATATAGGTGATTCTCCTTTAATGTTCCAAAAAAATATTATATGGTCTCCATGGTCATCCTTCATCATAAAACCAAGATATTATTAAAAAACATGACTAAAGAAGAGTCTAGAAAGTGATTAATGATATGGTTCTTCAATTACACAAATAACATAAGATCATTTGAAAGTCCAAAATATATAATTAGATAATAAAATTTACCATACTATCTCTTAAGTTAGGTCTTAGGTACATCCTATTCCCACACCCTCAACTAATTATACCCTACTATAGGTCAATTTTAAAAGACCACTAGGATCCCTAATGTTGATAAAAAATAATCAATTTTAGTTAATTGGTGTTTATTTTTACAAATGACATTATTAAACTTATGAAATTAAGGATATGGGGATCATTTTATAGAGCATATCAATATTGAAATCGACATCTCACTAGGGAAACAACAAAGTAAAATCATCCAAAAAAGATCTCGGTGTACTTGTAAAAACCACTAAAATATGAACATCTAAACCATAGTCCATATAATTATTTAAGCTAGATAAATATAGAAAAATATACCCTATATCCTGATTAATGGGCCTTACCCTCCCTGACCTTGGACCGCTCTCTCTGTGGAAGATGTGAGGGTTCCATTCATGAGAAAAAACCTGACCCTATAGTGATAATAGTCAATATGTTCTTTGAAACTAATATTATGATCTATATTGATGATGAGATCAAACACTTCTCAGCCCAACATGAAAAATTCCCACATAAATTACGCTCTAGTGACTATAACATGACATTCTAAGCACTTAAAACCATTCTCCTTCCTCCTTCCCTATAGGGTAAGTAGATCCACCATAAATGAAATCAAATCCACTCAAATACCAAAATAATCATTGAAAATTAATGATAAAAAGGAATGGTAGGTATCCATATCAAATAAGGAAAAATCCAAAAAATAATATATTAAAACCATATATATGATGATGGAAAATACTGAATCAAAATCAGTAGGTTTTGTATCTACTACATAAAGACACCCTAAATCAGGTATAAATCATTCTCTATTAGCTGGTTGATAATAAACTATAGGTTAAGTGTGAGATACCACACCCTTATAAGCCTCTGGTAACATCTATAAACAACTAGAGAAACAATAACTATCTCCACTACTCTAAAGGGAAGTCCTACAGAATTACTAAAGATGACCCATATGCGCACACCAATGGCATGTCTATAGAGCCTCTAAGTAATAAGGTACTTTATATAATGACTAAACAAAATGGTAATAAGTCACTATCTTGTTCCCACAATATGCTCCTGACACCGAATCTAATGACTATTAATCACCCTTGCCACTACTCTAAAAAGTTTTATCATTATTCCTCTTCCTGATTGAGAAATAGCTTTGGCAACCACGTTACTAATGAAGATACCCCATTGAGACCTTTATTCCGTGTAAATTTTATATCATATATCACCACTTTATCCACCACCTAAGTATACTTTTTTTAGGAAAAGGTGAATAATCATAATTTTAATCTCATTCTTGAGACCCATTTCTAAAATTTAGTCCTAAAGGTAATCATTTGAAAGGGTCTTGGGAGGGAAATGATCTTATATGGAAGGCCAAGTATCATAATCCATCACAAAATGGTTACCCTGATATATAGTCTTAAACTATCAGGCCTTCTCCACCTATAAGGTCTTAGAATAAAATTTCTGATGAAAATCATTCTTAATGATAGTCCAGGTCAGATCCTCATACCTCTATAGTTACACCACAAATTCCCAGCACTTTCTAATATGTCCTTCCATCATATAAGTGGAAAATACCAGCTTATTTGTTTTAGGGGACTTCTAGGAAAATAAATATGTACTTGATCATTCTGATCTAATCCTCAAGCTCATGGGTATCATTTTCACCATGAAAAAACGATGGATTCTTATTAGGGAACTCATGGGCATGGTCTACCCTATGTTCCTACCCTCATTTTCTCTATTGGAATAAATATTTAATAATTTATATTATTAATAGTATCAAATATTGATTAACTTGTTGGGTCACTTATATGATATGATCTACAACTCCCTACCATCTCCTACAAAATACTCTTATGGGAGGGATTGTATACAAAAAAGGACGCAAACCCATTTAATACTCAATTTAATATAAAAAAATCAATCGTACCTTAAGAAACCCTTAAAATATGTCATAAATAAACAAAATAAGTAGAAACAACATTTTAAAATGAAAAAGTGATGAAAAAAATCAAAATTTTAAACAATTTTTTATTGTGCGTGGTTTTGTTAGATAATTTGGAATACCATGTGCCAACTATGTGAATCATCACTAGAATATTGTAGATCTAGCCATATGGGATCTAAACAATTACTACATATTATGTTCTTCTACTTTCCAGTTCTATTTCACCCCAAACCAAAATATTTCTCAAAAATCTTGGTTTCTTTCTAAATCCCCTAGCCAATGATGAAAGCATCAAATCTCATAAAAAACCAAAATCTGATAAAAATATAAATCATATCTTATGACCACCCATGGAAAATCATGGTTTGACATGATGTAGAGTTGGATAGGCACTACTACACACCTACCTATTGAGCCTTTATGGTCTTATATCAGCTCTAACACTAAACCAAAAATAACAAGTGAGCTCTAATACTATTATGTAATGAAAAAACCTGGGTTGAATCAAACATACAACCAAGCCAATCCAACTCAAGGCCTCAATCACATTCCTAGTCACCCTGAGTTAGAAACAATCACTAGGGTATCATAGATAACCATTTAATAATGGATTATCCTTTGATAATCTATCATGAACCATATATGAATTGGATTAATGCACCAACCAAAAGGAATAATAAATATATATGACACAAAATAGGGAATACAAACAATAGATAAATCATATATTATTTCCATCATCATGTCACAATTTATAATAAGAAATATACATAATATTTCAATATTCAAAATATTATGATGAGATTCAAGATTAAATGGATGATATATAACATCCCAACATATAAAATCTAAAAACAACTCCACATAAGCTAAACCCATGAGACAATGCCTCCACCAACCTAAAACAAGCAGGAACTTCATAATTCAAAAAGGGCCACTGAATTACATTATATCTTTATCCTTATTTATTTTATAATTTATAAGATATTTTTACTCCCAAAGGAATATGTAGTGCATGGGGAAAAAATCACAGTTGGATTCCACCATGAATCAATAAAATTCTTTTCTCTATGGAAACCAATCACTTTATTTTGAAGACCACATCGAAAAAATTTCACTTGAAAACAAGTTCACTTTTAAAAAAATTATTTCTAAAAGATTCATTTTGTTCTTCCTAAAACATTAAATATTTCAAAAATATTATTAAACAAGTCTCATGTAAAAAAGGAAGTGAATTCACCTAACATAAACATTCTCACTTTCCCAAACATGGAATAAGCATAAGCATAAAACATATTTATATAAAACAAAATATATTATAAAAAATGTTTCTAAATAAACACATGATATTGTAAGTAAAACAAAGAATAAATAATAAGTATAATGGGATCTAACAAATGATATTTAGTTTTTCTTAGTCTAATACACAGTTTGATATCCGATTAAGTACATACATCATGTTTTAAAGCTCTCTCTATCTTCCCCAGGTTCAAAAATAATTCCATGGGTATTATCAGTCTACATGGACACATTTAGATGATACCTCAATATCCCTCACAAATCCTCTCTATGTCCCTTGGTTATCCTTCACTAGTTAGTCCATAACAGAGACTAAGTTTTTAAGTTCCTATGCCACATCACACACTACCATCATATCTTGTGTGCCACACAATGCAATAAAATATACACATTAAAAGTGCTAATTTTATAAACCAAACATAGAAATAATAATAAAAAACTATTATCAAGGTAAACACTTTTTATAAATCCTTTATAAATCCATTTAAACTCATAATTACTCCTTTAGGAATTTTATAAAAAACATCAAATGAATTTAAATCAGTTCAATTTAAAAACACCCCTTTTAAAACATCAAATTGGGAACATATAGCATAAATCACACTATGAATGGACGAGTCATCATTTTTCAAAAAATTCATAGAAAATTTATAAAAAAAATAAAATTAAATCAAGAATCAATGTTTATCCATGTAAAAATCCCTAAATAGAGGCACCCACCTTATAATCAAACTAAAACTCACCACCTAAAACAAGAACCATAATATTTGGGCATGGTATTTCCACAAACACATGTAAACCACAAGTAAATATAATAAATCACTCATTAATAACCATAATTTATACCAAATAACAAGATATGGTTTCTATAATCCATGTAAATTGAAGAACAAGGTGAGGTACTCTGGAAATAGGAAAAATTATAGAGAAATAAAAGTATACCCTGATAGAAATACCAAAATTTTAAGGGGAATCTACCAAAATCCAAAGGGGAGAAGATCCAATGTTAAGGTAGAAGGATATAAACATGAGGAGTTGGAGGAGGAGTGATTTTATAAAAATACCGTAAGATATAAATAGTAAAAGAACAAATTTTTAATGACCTAGTTTGGGTTGTACAAATTGGAAAAACAATTTGTACAACCTTGAACCAATTATGAAAGATACATTGTATCCCAAAAATAAAAATTTCATTGTTATTGGAGAAACCCAAATGGTCATAAAAACAATGCTCAATCCATGTGAAACCACTCTATCCCCAAAAATCCCATGATACATGTTCAATTTCATAGTTAACACTGCCCATAAACAAACTTAACACCAGTGCCTATTTCCCCAAAAATTAAGGGGCTCAACCTAAAAATACTAAAAATATAAAAAATAAAATAAAATAAATAATGATAAAAAAGGCATACTAGTGACCCGATGAGTGTCACATGATAATTCTATAATATGAATAAAATATAACGTATTTTTAGGTGAATAGAAATCACCAGCAACACATTATTTTCTTTTAGATATCAAGTTAAAATCATTAGAAAATACATCACAGACATATCCCATTTCCACATGGGTATAAGAATTTGATATAAGTTAACAATATTTAATTGATGATTTATCTTGTTTTTTTCTCTTTTTAGTAATAATTTTTTATATATATATCACATTTCATACCGGGTCACTAGAACTTCCTGAAAATTTCAGGATATATCTAAAAGATTCTTAAAAAAAAATAAATGAGATTATTGATACACAATCATAACATATTCCTATATTATATTTTAAGACAATAGTCTTCTATTTAAAAAAAAACAATAAATCAAAATCTTGAGACCACTCATTTGGTTTCTCCCCACCATCATGTATTTATTGAATGATGTTAAAGTATTAATTAAAGATATGATAATACTTTACTAGCTCCAAAAATAACGAATGAAGTTTAAATGTATATAAACATATATGATAAAAATTCATGAATATTTATAAATTAACATCATCAACCACTAATATAATCTTTAATTACTCCTTATCTTCTAGTATTTTTTGAGGTTGTTACTTCTATATGAAGGGAATTTGCTACCACCTTTTCCATCATTGGTGTACTGAATGTCTAAAAATAAAAAGATTAATAATTTTTAACACATTGAAACTATATCAAATTAAAATATCATAGAGAAAATATATAATTTAGGAACATATATTTGGTGTATAGAATAAATAATTCTTTTAGAAAGTCATTATCTTATCATTTCAAAGTATAAAGTACAATGACTAACATTAAACCATGGGAGGGATTATTTCTTTTGTATGGTTGGACTTTACTGTAACCATAGTCTACTACTTGATGGTACCACATAATCAATCATTTGATACCTATAGAATAATAATTAGAATATAGTTTTACATTTTTCCTCACTCTGAAAAAATAAGATATTTTTTGTAGAAATCATCTTCTTTAATTTTTAAAGAGAAATCTAACATTGATAGGAGAAATGGAATATCTATCTGTTTTTAAATAGAGGAATTATAGACGTATCAATATAGGGAAAATATAGGATGACGAAATGATAATATCTGAAAATTTAAATGAAGCTGTTAACCTTAATGATACTTAATGGTACTTCCTAGGATATCACTGCTATCACATTCTTTAGATCGACAATATATATAGTATCTGATATTATATTTCTATAGAATTTTACATCAAAAATATAAAATAAATATTTATAAATGTTCACATAAAATCTATTCTAGTTTAATGTTTGGGATTAAACTTGGATATTATCCTCAAATACTATTATTATGAAGTCAAATAATGGATCATAAATCCTATTCATTAAGTCCATTACATCATTAGGTAGATTTGTCAATCTTAAAGGCATAACTGGATAATCCAAATTAAAATAATTTCTTCCAAAATCAATCATATGAGTATCCTTAGTCCATATTAAGAGTTGGCTATACCATAATATCAAGTGGAATTCGAAATTCTATTTATCCCATTTTAGTTTATAAAAAAATTTTCAATATGAGAATATAGACATCCATTTTTAAAAGTTACCCAATTACACATATGATAATGAAAAGCCATATCTTTTATATAATTTATCTCATTATTTATTATTTGATGATTCATGTAATGTAATACCAAAATATTGAGAGGAAATGTCTATTTTGGTAATTAGATATATATTATAAATACTTGAAATAGGGCTACAACTACATTACTTAAAAAATCCACAACATATCCTTGAATTTCCATTAATCTTCGAAAAATACATGGGATAACCTAGGGAAGTACATAAGAAAGGGGTAAAAAATAACGGATCTCAAGTGAATAATCAAAGAATATAATAATGTAAAGGAATAAATACGACTCAAGAGGGATAACATAATGACATAGAAATATTGAAATCGAAATCATTAACATCGAATCATGATATAATATGACAACATTATGACATCATAGGAATGTGGAAACAACATTAAACATGAAATAAAAAGTATAAATCAAAGATAACTACCAATAAATAATTATATATTATGCTTAGGATAACTACCGATGCACCATACATGGTATCTTAAGAGATAAAACCATTACTCAATGCATTAGAAGGCTGTAAAATTTCTGGCCCACCCAATACATCTATATTATATACATTCATTTGCGTGAAATATAGATTATAGAAAAAAGAACATATTTGATCACATTAAATCTGATTATTATGGATTTTGGGATAAATAAATTGATTTCCTAGATAAATCAAGGATATGTAGTTCTAGGTGAACCCCCTTAAGTGTAAATAGAGATGGGAATTCATAACACAAAAGTTTTTCATAGAAAATCCTGGGATAAATTATGCCGCATAACAAGTGTACATAAAAGTTTATATAACAATTTAATAACGGTGAAAAGTGGTTTATCATTACCTATTTTTTATAAGGATAATAAATTGATGTGAAAAAACACATTACAACCTAAAAATTTGAAATCAAATGGCTTAGTACAAAGAATGTAATTGAATAAAAGAGAAGAAGATAGAATCACTTACCATAAGAGGTTTATTCTAAAATATTAGAGGGTCCTATTAATAGATTTATAACACCTTGGGAGGAATTTAAAAAGGAATAAAGAGGGTAAATTTAAGCTAAATGTGTTTTGAGTGATGAGTAATGGTAATTTGTGAGGGTATTTGTAGTAAAAGTGAGGGGAATTATTTATTAATTTCTAAACATTGGTTTTAGAATCTAACTAATAAAATAATAAAAACCACCAGACTTCCCAGGGTATTTCCCATGGTTTATTCTAAAGAGGAATAATTCTAAATAATTTATTATAAAAATATAAAAAATTATAAAAATTATACCATTCATAATGTTTAAGTGAGTCATGTTCATAAATAATTGTTTTTAGAAACTAAAAATATAATATAGGTTTCTAGGGATTAATTTTAGGTTTGTAAAATTAAGAAAATAACTTCAAAAAAGAATAATTTTAAAGGGAATATACATTTTTTACATGGATTATATTTATAGTATTTATTACATCAATTTTGGGCTATTATGATGTCATAATACATCCAATATATTTATACCGTATTTAATTTTTACCCAAAAATCTGACAATCTTAAAAAATTATGAAAAATTCACCTTTGGATAATTTTTACATTCTAATTTTAAAAATATTATTTATTTTACGAAAATAATCATATAAATATGAAAATTCACACATTTAAATTAAAATACATATTTATTGAAATATACTAGTATTTAAGATAATAACAACTCTCTCATCCTTATAGAAATTACATTGGAATTAATTATTTTAACATTTATACATAAATTAATATTATTTAATGTTTTTTAAAATAAATTTATTTTAAAATTCATTAATTTATTAGAAGAGTTTTTTAATTTAAATTAAATATTTAAAAAAATATAAATTTTTGTTTCTTCATATAGAAATCTATTTTTCTATCAAACTGATTATATAATCATGTATATATATAAAGTAATAATGAAAAGTGTTAAATATTGTCATTATTTTATTAAATAAAATAAAAATTCACTACACTAGGGTCTAGATAGAGAAAACATTATTACCCTAGTGTACTCTCTATGGGTAAGATGTGCGATGGTGGTACATTCTTTGTGGTGGTTCTGTGGACATGGTTTGGGTAGTGATCTCTATGAGATTGAACTCCTACTATAAATGGTTTCACTTTTGTTTGGTTATTAAATCTCAGATTGGGCTTGGTCAGGGGAAAATACTAGTAATTTCAACTCTATAAGAAGCTATAATTACTTGGTTTTATAGGGTATGTTTCTTCCGGTTGAGGCCATCACTTCTTCCTTCTGTGTCAATTTAACATAATAATAAATCTTGAGATATAAAATATTAATGGTCACTATATAACTAATATATCAGTAATGATTATAATTATCAATATTTTTTGACTCTAATAGAAAAATTATGTATAGTGTTTAAAATGATTAAAAACAAAATATAATGCATGTGTTTTCTATAACAACTTTATAATATAAAAAATGTATTCATTAAAAAAGAAATTTCATTTATAAAATATTTTTTTGTTACATTCTTTCTCCCATAATAAATTTCTCCATTAAAATATCATTCGGTACACTAAAATAGGTAAGGGTAATTCTATTTCATCACCTATTCTGGTTCCCATGTTACCCCCTCAAACTTGTGGTTCTTCCATACTACTTTCGCTAGATGAGTTTTCAATTTTGTATAAAATTGTCTCAATGACCTATGTTCATCACAAAATATTACTCACATGAAATATCATTCTATAATAGAACAACTTTAGGATTCACAACATGTGAGGGGTCTATAATGTACTTACCTAAGAGGGATACATGGGGCGCATCCTGTTCTTGAGATATATTAGGTTGGAGTAATCTTTGGTAATCCACAAATCTAATGCGATAAAGGATCCCAAAGGGTATGATGCATCTAGGACGAATCTTTTTCTTCTTCCCAATCCCCATGACATCATTCAATGGTGATAAATAAAGGAACACCTAATCTCTGAACTTATGATATAGGTTTCATCAATGATTGTTTGCATAAAGTTTTCATTGACTTTCAATGAAATTCAAATGATATTGAATATTTTAATCATTATATATCACATATTTGATTAAACTAGGTCCCAACAACTTATTCTCTCTAAATTCATCCCAGTAAGTTAGAGTTTTAAACCTATTCATATACAGAGCCTCATAAGGTTCCATTTTAATGCGAAAATAGAAAATATTTTTATATGATAACTTCACTAAGGGAAGTTACTCATACAAAAATCCTTGTAAATTCACTAAATAATATCGTATCATATCCTCTAAAGTTTTAATGGTTAAATTAAACTTATTATCCATACTAGTGTTACAAGTAGTGCTAAAACATAGGTCTATATCCAATATTTTATAAAGTCTTCTCTAGAAACTCAAGGTAAACCTCATATATTGATCCGATATAATTTATAAGGGTACTCCATGATGAATTTCAACTTCTATTATTATTATCTTGGCATGTTGGTTTGGAGAGAAAGCTTCCTTTATATTAATGATCTTTCTTTGCTTTGTAAGGTGATCAACTACCAAACAAATTATGTTATTCCCTTTATATATCCTGGGGTGTTATATAAAAAAATAAATTGTTATGTTTTCCCATTTCTATACTTGTATAGGAAATGGTTACATCATAACCTTAGATATCTATCATATACACTTGAATTTTTGGCTTACTATGCATTGAGATACAAATTATAAAATCACCCATTTTATGTTTTACCATTGAAATTATTTCTTCTGATCCATATACATCTAATTAACTATTTAATGGATAGTAAAGTATGTGATATTCACATCATCTTTAAGTTCCCTCTTTCGTTCTTGCATATATGGGAACCATATCCAAGTTTGAAACCTTATAACTATATCTTTATCGAAGTTAAACTCAAGATTATTTTCTACATTTCTATTTATATACTTGTTTTCTTTTTAGGCTGCCTAAGTCCTCTCAAGAATATATTTTTGAGTAGTTATTTGAAAAATGTTGGATTAAAATACTTCTATGATCCCCATGTATATCCTATGCATGTACAATAATATTAAACCTCTTCATAGATTTGGTTGTAGAATCTTTTCTACTCATAGAATCTTTCAATTTATTCACCTACCTAGAAATTTAATATATTTCATAAAAATAATCATTTATTAACTCTAACCACATTTATTAGTTCATATTGAGCTCCTTTTAAGTTAATATATACTAAAAGATTTTATAATCCATATATATGTAAAACTATTCCTTGTAGTGATAATGTCACAAAATATTTAATACAAATATAACTATAACCAATTATAGATCACATGTTTGGTAGTTCTACTCATGGATCCATAATTCACAAAAGGAATATGATATCACTTTGATATTTTATATGAGTACACAACCCAATAATTTTATTGATTCATAATTTTAGATCACAAATCCTTCCCCACTAGTTGGTAATGTGAGCACAGACAAAGTGATTAACCTTTTCTTTAACTCAATAAATATCTCTTCACGTTAATTAGTCCTGAAAAAATTCATTAATTTTTTATGTTATCATGGTTATTGGGTTTCAAAATCACGAAAAGTTCTTTATAAATTTATGGTAGTTCACAAATAATTTGAGTAAAATATGGATCAATATCTCATATGTTTTTCTAGGAAATCCTTCAATTTCTTACATATTTGAAGTATCCACATATATCCCTTTTTGATGATAACATGACCCATAGATATTACTTGATTCATCCAAAACTCACATTTACTATTCCTCTAAAATATCTTTTCCTTTATCAAGATCTTTAAGAAAACATTAATGTTATCATTATGTTACTCCTTGATATTTTAGTAGATAAGAGAATAATGTATAATGACTATAATATTTTTTGGGCTAATCCGTAAGGAATATATTAATGAATTCTATGAAGATATCTAGAACATTATTGAGTCTAAATGACATCACTATGAACTCTTAAATCCTATACCTTGTATTAAAAATAGAATTGGGTATATCCTATTTATTCACCCTTAATTGTTAATATCTTGACAAAAGATAAACTTTAGCGAATTTCTGGGCTCTAGGTAGCTGATCTAACAAGGCATAAATTAAATTAAGAGGATAATTTTTGTTTATTATGATCTTTTTGAGCTGATGATAATCAATGTATAGGAAAATTAACTCATTTTATTATTTATAAAAAGGGATAGACAATTATATATTAAATTACTAGGGAATATAAACCCTATATATATATATTCTATTATTATTTCTTATTAAAAAATTCAAGTTAAATATTACAAATTTTGTATGGATTATTCAATATTTGAAATGATTTGGGTATAATTTTGATTTTTAACTCATCACCCTAGTTAGGAGGATGAATATGTGATTCTTTGGGAAAACACATCAGTATATTATTTTACAATGGGCATGTCATCAAGGAAGATCCTATCCTTAGAATGAATTGTTTGAGCTAGATATGTTTTCTAATAAGTAATAATATCCATGTTTAAGATGATGACTGATAATGAGATCCATACTCCTCATCACACTTATATATAATCGTTGGGCGATTTATGATATAGCGGGTGATTTCATTCTCCCACAAAATTATTTTTTTCATATATAGGGAAATCTAATCTATAACTAGGATAATGTCGAATTCAGCTAAAGTAGTATCAATGGTTTACTATAAAATTATGAATGAAAATATTATTTGGGGAGAAATTATATTCTTATGATATAATAATTGACATGTTTTACATTTTCATCAATAACACTACTTCCATGTTTTGAGGTGGTGTTTGAATAATTCTTATAAACATTCATGGCATGAAATAATATATTGAACTATAATTAGATAGTATGTTCATTATACTTGAATGGATAACTAACATAATTTTCACCACCTCATTGTCATGATCCACTATAGTAGTTGTGCTAACATATACATGAACTTTATCTCTATGCCTTGTAAATTGTTTTAAATAGTTATCTTTAACATCCCTTGGATTAGCACATTGATTAAAATAGTGTCCTTATTTCTTATATTTAAAAAATTCTAAAATTTGCTGAGGTTTGACTAAAACCTTCCATTCTTCGATCACATTGTTTGGGTTCTCTCATTGACATTTTCAATCTAGCTAACTCTCCTTCCTAAACCAAAACCATTTTTATATCCCCTTCTGAAAAATTCTTAGATTTTTCTTCCTCACCTTTTGACAAGTGATATGTTAGACCTTATTTCCACAATGATATTTCTCCATCACTCTTTCATAATTAAACTCCATTATCTACTTCCTATCTATATATGCTTGACAACATTTAGATTCACCATTATTTATTTTAAATTTGAGAGTAGATCATAAACTTTATTCATAGATTCAAAATTATTGAATCAATAAAGATTTATTAAATTTATATTTCAACCAATAATGATGTGGTGAAATTGAATTTCAAGTTTAATAACCAATCCAAAGGCATATCGTGTAATTATTATGATGTTTGAACCATATAACCCGATGGTTTATTCATCCATTTACTTGATTCTAAAGAACTCATCCATTTTAAGTTAGAGAGTATGAGGAAAATATTTATCAAAATATATTTCTCTGATTTATTTCCACTCCATCGCTTTGATATCATAATTAGGATTCATATTCTTGATCCAAATCTACAATTTATTAGTCTCTCCCTCATTGTCTTAAATAGCCAGCATGCCCCTCTCTTTCACTGAGCATTGAATGGACAAATTCATTATTTTATTTTATTAAAAGGCCACTTTGAGAAAAGTGGGAACCATACAACAACATTCACACAACATAGTACACAACCTTTGAAAAATCAAATTTCACCATACATATTTCAAAATTCAAAAATTTCAAAGAGAAATACCATCACCGTGAATCCCACGAACCAGCCAGCAGTGTCACGTACGAGCCAAAAACCGCTCCAGATGCAAATTTTAAAATTTTGGCAATCTCATTTGTGAAGTCATCACATTATCTATCACATTGGCTTTCAAATATGTTCCTCACATTTATATAAATTGACTAAAATAAAGGTAAATTAGGTGCAATTACTCTAAAACTATTAAATATATAATATAAAATCTCTAAACATTGAAGGGATAAATCATAAATGAAATGTATTTTTTATCCTATGAATTTCTATGTTTAAATATAAGTTATCCGTGGTAAATTTAGTAAAATTAAATTTCATAGGATCCCTCCTATATAATGGTTTGTAAAAATAACTTGATTAACCAATGCATATATGATGGGGGTGTTTTGATAGGTGTGATGTCTTAGGAATACATTTCATTCATGAGGTAAAACTTGAGTTAATACCAAACACGATCTTTTAAAAGTTATTACCATTATGTTTATTAGTTCTATAATCTAATTCAATTTATATTCTCCAGACATCAATATATTTTCTTAGAAAACAAAAAAATATATACATAACAAAAATTTAGGGTCATTTTACTTTGTTTAGTCATATTCCTAAGGCCTTTACTAAGGTTTTCTAATTCCAATCCCCAAAATAAATTAAACGTTCTATGATACAAACTGTGAAAACCCATATCTCTTATATAATTTATTTCATTATTTATTAAAAATAAACACATAATAAAATCCAAAAATATTGATAGGCATAGTGTTGTAGGCTAATTAGGTATGTATCCCAGAAATTTGAAATAGGGATACAATAACATTTTTTAAAAACTCTAGTACATTCCCTTATATTTAAATTGATCTTTTATAAAAGTACACAAGATAACACGGGGATGTACAAAAAAATGGGTGAGCTATAATGATGAGTAAGTAGACAATAAAAGAATAAAATAATGTAAAGAATTATACATAAGTCCATATACATAACATGATGACATATAAAGTTTGGAATTATAATAATAATAATTGAAGCATGACAAGGTATCATAGGAATGTGGAAACAACATAAAACATAACATCATAAGTAAATGTCAAGGATTATCATTGAGATATTATTACATAGTGTGCTTAGGATATCATCATGTAAACCATACATGGTAACTATTAACTTAAAAAAACTAACCAATTTATTAGAGGTCTATATAATTTCGGGATCACCCATCACATTTATATTATGTACATTCATTTTTTCAACATAGATATTAAAAAATAGAAATGCATTTCATCACTTTCAATCCCATGATTAATGAGAGTGGTTAATATACATGGAATTAACCAATAAATTAAGTATATGTATATATTTAAATACCATTGAGTGTAAATGGTGATGAGTAGTCACAATAATTTTTTTTCATAGAAAACATGAGTTAATTTCAGAAACATAAAATGTGTACAAAAAAGTTCATAGAAGGGTTTAAAGAGAGTGAAAGGTGGTATTTCAATTATTTTATATCAAAAGGACAATAAATGGATATTTAAAAATATATTACAACATGAATAATTGTAAATGAAAAGGATCTATACAAATAATGTACTTGAATAAAAAAGGAAGAAAAAAGTATCCCTTACCTTTAGAGGGTGATTATAAAAGATTTAGAGAAACTTCTTAAGAGATTGGAAACACCTTGGGAAGGATTTATAAAGAGATTGGCAGAGGAAAGTAGTTCTCACCAATTCTGGGGTGAAGATAAATGGTATTTTGTGTGATTATTTATAGAAAAAGAGATATGAATTCATTATTAATTTGTAATATTATGTTTTAGATTATAATTTATAAAATTATCAAAACCAAAAACCATACCATTGTTCATACCCATGATATATACCAAAGTGGGGTGTATTCCAATATTTCATTAGGATAATAACCTCACTTATTAAAATAATTCCATTCATGATGTGAAAGTGAGTCATATTCATAACAAATTGTTTTAAATCCTTAAAATATAAAATTGATTTTGAAGGATTCATTTTTTATTTTTTAAAATCAATCAAATAAATTTAAAAAGTTATTATTTTAAAGGGTAAACATATTTCTCATCTTAGATTCCATTTATTGTATTTATTACACCAATTTTGGTATACTATGATGTAATAATCTGCATTGTATTTAATATTTACACAAAAATTATATTTTCTAAAAAAATTTTGAAAAATTTACCAATGGATAATTCCAATGTGATAATTTTGAATAATACTATTTATTTTACCATTTTTATATATGAGAATCATAACATTTAAATAAAAAACTTATTTATTCAAAAATAATAGTTTTCATGATAATAACAACATTCTAACACCTATAAAAATCACATTATAATTCATTATAAAATCATTTATATATAAATAAGTATTATTTATTATTTTATGAAAAGGAAATTTATTTCAAAATTCATGAATTTATAAAAAAGTGTTTATCTTGAAACTAAATATTTCCTAAAAATACAATTTTCGTTTCTTCGTATCAAAATATATTTTTTTGAATTCATTATATAATCATATACACACACACACACACACACAATGTTTTAAGAAAAATTTGTAAAAATAATGAATTTTTAATTAGAAAGACAATTTAAAAATAAACACTACTTGTGTATAAATACATTATCCCTTAATACACTAACACATACCAAAAGGGTAATTGTATGATGGTGGTACTTTCAGGGGGTGGTTCAAGAGATATAATTTAGGAGGTGATCTCTTTGAAGATGAAGTTCTCCTATAAGAAATTCCACTCATGTTTTTGTTGTTGAATTTCATCCTAGTATTATTCATGGGAAAAGCCCGATGATTCTATCTCCCTTAGAAGATTCAATAAATGGCTACATAGGGTATGACCCCATAGGATGAGACCATCACATCTTCCTTTTGTGTTAATTAGAATTTATCATAACCCTTTATTTATAATAATAATAATGGACACTGTAGAATATCTATATTATCTATGGTTATGATGAATAGTTGTATTTTTTTGCTTGATATTCAAATTATAGACATAATTTAAAATGGATTAAAATAAAATTTAGTACTTATGTTTTTTTATTTCTACATTACCTAATAAGAGATTTATTCATTTAGAAGGGAATTTATGTTATAAAAGTTTAGGCTGTTATAATGATAATATATATATGGTTATTTTATTTCATCACCCTATATGAAAAAAATAAATTAATCAGTTTAATAAAATATAATAGTTATGTGAAAACCCTTATAGTTATGTTAATTATAGTAAATTTTCTACTTTCAAATAGTTTATATTTGCATATAATACAATATAATAATAATATAATATAATTTAAGTAATAGATAAATTAAAAATTCCCCTTATTTTTTAGGATTAAATACTAATAAATCCTCACGGAATAAATCAAGATAAAATTATACAACATATGGAAAAACATTAGGCTTCACTACTTTATTCACCTTGTGCACCAAACTCACCAACTAAGGGTTGATCATATGAATATTCCCTTTGTGTAATCCATATATACTTGATTATAATTACCAATTTTTAGTAATAGAATATTTAATATCATCAGAATATAAAATGGAAACAATCATATTATAGCAGTCAACATAGGATTTGAACAAGTTAACCAATTCTCACCAAGAATAATATCAAGTTTTTTATGAATTTAGAAGAGAAATATTAGCGATGACTAAATAGTCATACCCAGAGAGAACATGAGAGACACATCTTACTCCACTCTAATTATTTACCAAATGAAGTATCAATACTCATGAATTTTTGAGATAGTTCTATTGTCAACCCCAAGTAAGATATTAACATCATGGAAACAAATGAATAATATGCACCCATACAAATGATAGTATAAAAAATAATAGAAGATACACCTAATATTCAATTTGAGGAGGGTTTTTAAATATCTTAATATAAAAATGAGAGAGACCTTTTTAATTTATTAAAAAATATAGGTACATGGGATATTAAAATAACATTTTTAATAAAATTAACCCATTTACTTTTACCTATAGTGGGTTGAATCATTTTATCAACCTTATCAACACTATCATGATAAATCTGAGGTGAGGAGCCTTGTTCAGAAAAAATAAATCAATAAAACCTATTGATGTGTCCAAACTAAAAACATATATAACATTTTTACTTTAAATAGGTAAGTGGGTTAAATGTTCTTGACGTGTCTACACTAATGACATCACACATGAAGTCTTCTTCGACAAAAATAAATACAAAATACCTCCAACTAATTTTATTATATAAGTATAACTTGGTCTATCATTGAATAAACTTGTTTCAAACCACCATATGATCCTTATTTTCTAATTCTTGGTATTATTTTACCTACACAATAATATCCCATAACATGTGGGATTATCATTTAATAATAATAGCCACTAACTGCATAGTTTTCTATAAAAGGTTTTAATGCCTTCATAGAAGAAATAGAACCACTAAATATTTTATTGATACCTAGTTGTGATATATATCCTCAAAAGGTAAAACAAAACTCATTATATGTGGGTTCCCATGGTAGAAAACCTTATCCTCTTGCTCAAAGTTGTTGAGAAATCCCTTATAGGTGTTATATATCATTTAAAAACCTACTCGATGGGACATTATCATGGGTTCCCTTTGTAATAATTACAAGTGGTTGACATAGATAAATATTATACATTTACATATATAATCATATCAGATTTATATACATGAATGATAAATTTAGAGATTATGTCTAAATAGTAATGATTATGTCTTAATTCCACCCCCTCTATCTATCATTTCTTTTCATCAATTATTTTTTTATGAGATTATTTTTTTTTGAAATTAATCATTAAATATAAGTTTATAAAGACTAGGTAAAAATAATATTAAAATTTGGTTTGAAATACAACTATATTAATTTAATAGTTATTTCTAACTATTTACCAATAATAAATATAAAGTACAATACTACTTATTTATTATAGAGGTTTTAGTCAATAAAACATTCAAATTGATTCAAAAAGTAATATATGAAAACAAATGAAAGAAAAAAATACGTAATACCATTATATATGTTACTATATATAAATGGATATGGATGATGCATGAGACCAGTAAAAATATATTTAACTCAATTAAAAAGAAAAAGCTAACCGTAATACCCTTTTTATCAGAATATTTGATAATAATTAGGATGGAAATGTATATTTTATAGTTTACTTCCTTAGACTTGAGGTTACTATATTGTGGATACTATAAATAAAACTAAATTAGTCCAAGATATGATAACATATTTTATTGACTTGATATATTTAAAAAATATATAATATCTAGATATTTTAAGAAGGGGACACCATGTTCGATAGTGTACATGATACAACACATCGAGCTTAAATGAACAACTAAATATTTTTATATTTCCATTATTACCTATAAGTTAGAATGGTAGGTATGAACATGATTAAATAAATTATGAAAGTAAATTTTATAATTTTTTATAAAATTAATTATTTGGTGACCAATTAATTAAAAATGAGAATAAATATCAACTGAATACAAAGGATGTGTTTTAATGAAAAACTCTTATTATTACCATAATGACATTTTATCTTAATAAACTAAATTAATCACTATTAGTGAATGATATTAATAAAATTTATATGTTATATATATTAAATAAAATGTTTTTAAATTCATCTAATAAGTTTAATAGTAATAAAATAACATTAAATCTAATTTTATTTATAAATTAATTTATTTATCTAAAAGGCAGTTTTATCACATTTTAATGGAATAATTGTGTTCATGAAAAATGTTAAAACTTTTATAAATTTTATTTGAAAAAAAATATTCTTCCTTGAAATAATAATAATAAAATTTTCTTTAGTTTAGTTTTTTAGATATGTTTCATTTTTTGATGAATAATGAAAAATAATGTATTTTAATTGATTACTATTTATTCATCTAAATAATTTATAATGTTAAATTATTTTTGAAATCGGTTTTAACATTAAATTAGATCAATAATACATCTATTAATTGAATTAATATCATTAGAATATTATTCGTATCAAATTTGAATATAAAATCATCTCATGGTTTTGAATATTCTCACTTTTAAAAATCACTTTCTCTACTCATCTACAAGATTAATTTAAATTAATATTATCCAATTACGTGTTTTGAATTTCAAAAAATGGATTCCATTTTCGGAATTATAAGGTCCAAATTTAGAAAACAGGTTCTTTTTATTTTTGTCCATTATAAATAGTAACTATAGTAATTTCTGTTACCACTATTAAGGGTAAATCTCATAATTAAGGATAAAAGTAATTTTATAAATATTATAAATTGACCCTAAAACTTAATCCATTTTTATTATTTGAGTATTTTTCATCCATAATAATTAAAGATATCATTTATGTGACCATTTATGGACATTTTTATGAGAATATAACCTTTATCATATTTTTTCACAGGTAATCCAAACTTGTTATACTTTTTTTTAAACAAGTTAAATATATTTAATATGGGATTAACTAGGGCATATATTCCTCTATAAATAGTTTAATTAATATAAATATTAAATAAATGATATTAAAAATATTAAAATAAATATAAATTGAGATAATTAATATCACCCACGAATTTTCTAGTTGGCTTTGAAACTTTATTTATTTGTTAAAAAAGTTTTTTTTGAAGATATACTATTGTATTGATTTTTTATAAAAGTCAATGTAATGAATAGTGTTAAAATTAACATTAAAGATATTTTAAAATAAATAATATTTTATTAAATGACATCAAATTCATAAAAATATAAAATTAGTTCAAATGATTATGATATGGTTGAAATTTTCATCAAAGATTCAATTATGGGTTTTTGACATTTTTTTGTTTCTATGTGAACCCTAAATGAGTAAACATCCATGTTGTTATGGTAAGAGTTAAAAGGGTTAAATAATGGTTAAAACTAAATGATAATCATAATAACTTGACCCAAACAAGTACAATTTTTTTATTTGAGTATTTAGCCCCATATTCGTACAATATTTTAAATCAATCATTTTAGAACCTTTTGGAATTTAAAATTTATTTATATTAACTTAATATTTTGAGAAATTCCAAGAGTGCCCCTCATCTCCCTTATAAAACGACGCATTTTCTTCTCATTTATTCACACTTAAAAACCTATTTGGAAGAACCAAGTTATATAAAAATCCCTTAATATAATCCCCCACTACATTATAGATAAATTATTTTAGGAATAAAACCACCCTTAGTGGTCTTAAGGAGTTAATCAAAGGATATTTTCTGAGGTAAAGATATTTTTTAATTAAGTGTTTTTAGTTTGATTATTTTTCCACCTATTTAAAATATTATTTTACCACGATGAAATAATAACCCAAATATCCTCTATATACTAATATATTACTTTGTTAATATCATTACAAAAATCAATCTCCACCTATATCAAATTGGAAAATAAGTTATCGTTCGTGTTTACAGCGGACTATCACCGAGCGATCCAACGAAATTCATTTTCCATCACCGTCTCTCAAGACATGATATAATGATGAAATTAATGATTATATATGATATTAATGACATATTTATCATTAATAAAAGATAATATGTCATTTTTTATTACAATTCAATGCATATAAAAATTTTAACGTTGTTCTTACGTACCTGTGAATTATCACCTCCACGAAGTGATGTGATTTGTTTTTCATCACCACATCACATGGATGATATATATAAGTATATTTAAATTTTTAATATTATATTAATTATATTATTATAATTATGTAAATATAAAATTATACTTACATAATTTCCATAATGATCGTTGAAAGATTTAAAAGTTTCTCATGTGTACGTATGACCAACCATCTCCAAGATTGCAACACATCTCATTTATCATAACAATAATTAATGTATGGATATAAAAGTATAATTTATGTGTTATAATTATTATCATGTCATGAATTTTATTATGTATATGTTGAATAAATGACCTCATTGACTATAAATATCATATTAAAGACATTTTGTGACTCAAGCATAAGATATCCTCAAAACATCCGATGTGAACTTAAATAATTAATTAATTTTCATAAAATGATAACAAGTGATATAAAGGATATAATAAACTTGAAAATTATTCTAAAAAAAATAATTAATTAAATAAAGTTTCTTATTCAAGAAGATAAATAATATACGTGATGATTCATACCCATGTTAAGGGACCTCATCTAGATCTCCATTCATTGCGAAATATTTTGAGGTTATACACACTCATTATTTTATGTGGTCTATATAAAACATATTTGATATATAATATCATTAATTTATTTATTATAATGTTATTTATTGTTTTGTTA
Organism: Viscum album; assembly: GCA_963277665.1. Classification (NCBI taxonomy): domain Eukaryota; kingdom Viridiplantae; phylum Streptophyta; class Magnoliopsida; order Santalales; family Viscaceae; genus Viscum; species Viscum album. The sequence continues at coordinate 1,308,636,582 of OY728126.1, read as the reverse complement.
AATGTTATTTCTTCCTGGGGATTATGATTCAAATGTTTCAAAGTGGTATGACACACTTTGATTTAAAAATATCTTTTTAAATGGTTAATGATTTAAATGAAACATATTTTTCTTAATTACTGATAATATTTTAAATATTTATTTATATGGATATAAAATGACTATATGGGATTTTTATGTCATTTTTGATATTTTAATTCCTCTATAAGACTTAATGTTTTTCAAATAAGCCCATCCTTTACCTTTCTGGGAATTTTGTTATTGGAAATGGGTTTTGGAAATGGATTTATTTTTTGTGTAACAAAAAATGTATTCTTTTGGGTGTAAATGGAATTTTAAGTGCAAAATGTTAAAAATTTAAAGCTATTATGTGTTATTATTATATAATGGTACTTGGACATTTAACGGGTGGTTATGTGATAAACCAATGACGTGTGGTTTTTGTGATAAAAGAAGGACATGTGGTTACATTATAACCTCTAATTCATTGGGTATGGAAGTTTACCATATGGTTATTACATTTTTAATAGTGAAATGTATGGAAGTTAACCATATGGTTATTCTATTTTTAAGAGTGAAATGTATGAAAGTCGACTACATGGTTATTCCTATTGAGTATAATTATGTTCCAATATATCTTTATGTGTCATCTATGCGCTCTACGAGATGTATTGTAATTTTGTGATATCAAAAAAGTAATTAGTTATATTATTTTTTAATAAAAGTATTTAATAATTCTTAAGGGTAAAAATTATTACATATGATAAATGTTTCTTGGGATTTCATGTTTTAAATAGAATAATTGTTTTCCTTCTTTTTGTATCCCTTATTGAGCTTTATTTTCTCATCCCAGGTTTTTAAATGATTATCACAAGCTTTAAGGATGGGTAGTGAAATTGAATTTTTAGATATAAAATTTGATAAGATTTTATATGAAAGATATCATGAATTATTTTAAAATTATTATATTATAAAAAATGGGTACTAATCAGAAGTGTGAACTCTGTATTTTATTATTTTTTTATGTATGAGTTATGTCATAATTATCGAAAAATATAAGCATATAAAGATCTATTATGTGAATGAAAGTAAAATTATTGAATTAAACTCAATAATATGTAATGATTAAGGTAGATCCCTTAAATTTTCAATTAAAGGAAAGGTTTATACAACTTCACAGGTTAGAGCAATGTAAATAGAATAAACTTATATGATCTTATATTATGGTTAAGGTGAAATGATGTATCATTTTAAAATTACATTATTTATTATTATAAACTATGATTATTCAAAATGGTTTTCTATAGAGGAAAAAGGAATCTATAGTGGGAAGGCCGTGAGAGAAAAATATACTTCCAAATAAGCTTCTCTAAATGTTTATAATTGAAACAAAGTTGTTTTTTATAGTGATGGATTAGTTGACAAAGGCAATAAATTTCAGTGGCATCCATGCTAAAGAGAAACCTGATGTACCATGAAAAAACATTTCTATTGTGAAGATTGTTATGTGGAAACATGCCCGATTATTTAGTGGATCATCTTACCTTGTGTTATATAAAGGATGGATTAAATACCTTGAAAATATATTGGTTGTCATGGGTTATTTGGATAACCAAAAGAAAACTCTTTTAATATATCATTTTGAAGGTGAAGCTGAATAATGGTGGTAAATGATTAAGAATATAAAAAAGTGAAGATATTTAAAAATTTTAATGGGATGAATTTAATAATATTTTTATTGAGAAATATTTTTATAAGGTTATTCTAAAAAGGATGTTAAAACAATTATTTTAATTGAGACAAATGGAGGAAGATTTTTTGGCTTCATATGATGAAAATTTCACCTGTTTGGCAAGGTACATACCAAATTTTATCCAGGATATTGACAGTAAGATAAATAAGTTTTAATCAGGATTTAATCCAATATATAAAATGGAGTTGACTTATTATGAGTTAAAAATTTATGAGAAACACATTTTATGTGATGAGAATTTTGAAACGGTGTTTTCTGATGATTATGAGCCCCATGAAAAAAAAACAAAATAAGAGGTCTATTTAGTAGGAAATGAGAATGTATTTATCAAAGAAGTTTGAAGGTAAGAAAAAAATTTATCATCTTGTGAAAAGTGTGGTAAAAACCATCATGAATAATTTATTTCAAAGTATAGTAAGTGATTTTGATGTGGTATGTTTGGTAATATGGATTGTGACTATAAATGAGATGATCATGAAAGTAATGAAAAGACAATGGTAAGATGTTTTAGTGGTAATCAGTTAGTAAATTATGCTATACTAATTTCAATGTTACTTAATCAGGGTGGAAATCGTCATGATTGAAAACGAGTCAGGGGAAAATATTTTTCTACTATTGAAATTTTTGTTTATAAATCTGGTGAAGTGATGGAAGTTCCAAGGAGTTCATTATTTTTTAAATGTTATCCCTATGTTCATGGTTTTGGACACCCCTTATTAGGTTTTAAATTATGTGAAAATAAAGTGATTATGGACTTTTTGGGAGATTTTAGTTGGGTTTATTTTTATTTATGTGTTTATTTTAATGAGATTCAAGGCTTTAGTTGTGTATATGAGTTTTAAGGTATTAATAAACTTTAATATTTTTATATTCATTGAGGATTAATGTTATTTTTTGAGATGTACATCATAGTTATGGGAGTGTTTTGAGGATATAATTATTCTTAAAAAATATAAATTTATCAAATAATTATATTTAATTATATTATTAGATATAAAATTAATTCCTCAATATTATTAAAACAATTTTGAGAAAAAACACTATAAATTTAATTTTCTTACAGGGAAATAAATGGACTTTTAACCCATTATAGATTTATAGTTTTGTGATGTTTCACATTCTTGTGAACATGTTCTATATCACTCTCATTTATAGCTTGATAATTAGTTTTATCTTTTATATATATGCTTTCCTACATGGAATCATAGTATTCGTTATCTTAAGTGACCTTCATACTTCCATTTTTTTTGAAGTTAGAAGTTTCATTAATAATTATTTTGATGTTGGTTTAAAAAAAAAGGTATTTATAGTCAAACTATGGTTATCAAGGTTTAGTTTAAAATTTTAGGGCATAATTTATTAGGGTGTGTGGATAATGTAACATCCTGATATTTTAAGAAGGATAAAATTTGATCGATAGCCTACATGATATGACACATAGAGGTTAAATGAAAAACTTATTATTATTATGTTTTCAATATAACCAAGCCATCACAATGGAGGGTATGAAAAAGATTAAAAATATTATGAAGATTTGTCTAATAGATGTTTATAAAATTAATTATTTGGCAAGTAATAAATTTGAAATGAAAATAAAGACCGATTTAATACAATGGAAGTGTTTTTGTGAAAGAAATTTTTTTATGACCAGAATGATGTTTTATATTAATAAATTAAATTAATCACCATTATTAGATAATATTAATGAAATTTATTTCTCACATTTTTAATAAAATGTTTTTAAATTCATCCAATATGATTTATTTTCATAAAATAAGAAGAAATCCAAATTTAGGAATAAAAAACTATATTTTTCTAAAAGGTAGTTTTATCACCTAATAGTGGAAAAATTGTGTTAATGTGAAATTTTATCACTTTTATAAATTTAATTTTACAAAATAATATTCTCCATTTAAATTTTAATATCAAATTTATTTTGGTTGAGATTTTGGTATTTTTCAGATATGTTTTAGTTTTAATGAATAATCAAAATACCGCTTTTAATTGAAAACTAACTTTTCATCTTAATAAGTTATAATATAAAATTGTATTTAAAATTGTTTTTAATGTAAAATTTTATTTAAAAAAATATATTAATTCCATTAAGATCATTTTAATATTTTTCATATTTAATTTGGATATAAATACATTTCAAACTTTTGAACGTTTTAACATTAGAATCTCATTTTATCACCCAATCTATGAGAATAATAATAAATTAATTTTATCCAATTATGTGTTTTTAATTTTGTAAAATGGTTTATATATGTTGAATAAAAAGTTCAAAAATTGATAAAATATGTCACTTTTATTTTTTTCTAACATGAATAAGAACTTTATTAATTTTTGTTAGCACATTTATGGGTAAAATTGGTAATTAAAAGTAAAAATAGTTTTATAAATGTTAGAAAATAACCCTAACACTTTACACATATTTATTGGTTGATTATTTTTCATCTAAAATAATTAAATATTAATTTATTTTACCATTTATTTACATTTGGATGAGAATATAACCTTTATAATATTTTTTTGAAAACCTCAAACTAGTCATAATTTTATTTTTAACAAGTTATAAACTTTTAATACAAAGTTAAATAGGGTATATATTCCACAATAAATAATATTTTTTAGGTGAAATATTATCTTAATCAGGAAAATTTATTTTTAATTTTTAGGAAAGATATAATCCCCTTAAAGGCCTACACAATAATGATGCAATATTTGTTTACTTAATTTAAATATCAAAAAAATGATATTAAATTTTTTAAAATAAATATAATTAGAGATTATTAATTTAATACATGATTTTTTGGTAAATTTGACATGTTATTGAAGTGTTAAAATATTTTTTTATTATATATCTATTTGGATTTATTTTTTGTATATTTTAACGTAATGAGTAGTGTCAAAACTGACTTTAATGCTATTTAAAATTAAATATTACTTTATTAAATGATATAAAATTGACATAAATATATAATGATTCTGGATTATTGTTATAAGGTTGATAATTTCATCCATAATTTATTTATTATTTTTTGAAGTTTTATTGTAACTATATAATGAGTAAAAATCCAAGTTGTCACGGTAGGAGTTAAAAGGGTTAAATAAGTGTTAAAACTAAATGATAAGTGTATTGATGTGACCTAAAGAAGTAAAAAAATTATTTTATGATATTATTTTGATCCATAATCATCCTATCTTCCATATAAATAATTTTTCATCCATTTTGAATTGAAAATTAATTTATATTAATTTAATATTTTGAGATATTTCAAGAGTGCCTCTCCCATATCTTATAAAAGGGAAACTATTATTCTCTTTTATTAAAAAATAAAATCCTATTTTCCATCCAATTTCTACCCAAAAAACTTACTATAATTCCTAAACATATTATATAGATCTTATTTATTTCATAAAACCACCCTTAGTGGTCTTAAGGTGTTAAGCATTGGTGATTGTTTGAAGAAAATATATCAATTTTAATTAAGTGTTTCTATTTTTTTATTCTTCAAAATAATTTAAATGTTTTTAGAAAATGATGATATAATATCTAAAGTATCCTCCATATACTGATATTTTATTATTTTAATATCATCACCTAAATCAATATCCACTTCCATCAAATGGGAAAAGTAGTTTTCATTCATGTGCATGACGAACTGCTGCCTCACGAATTGATAAAATTCATTTTCCATCATCATCTCTCAAGAATTATTATAATGAGTGAAATAATGATTATATATTATATTAATGATATATTTATCACTATTAAAGGATAAAATATCATTTGTTTCTTACCTTTCAATGTATTCAAAAATGATAACATCGTTTGTGCGTTCATGTGAATTAACTCTTCCATGAAGTGATGTGATTCGTTTTTCATCACCAAATCACATAGATGAAATATAATTATATTTAAATGATTAATATTATATCAAAGATATTTTTAAAATATAAAATTTTTCTTACCATATTTCCATAATGATCATTGAAAAATTTAAATGTTACTCATGTGCATGTATGACCTACCGTCTCTATGATTATAACATAAATCATTTTTCATAGCCATAATTAATGGATGGATTTAAAAGTATAATTGATGTATTATAATTATTTTTATGTCATTAATATTTCTATATATATGTTTTTTTAATGACCAATTTGACTATATACATCATATCATAATCATTTAGGGACTCAAGTACCATATATTCTCAAAAATCTGATGTGAACATAAATAATTAAGCAATTGTTATAACATGATAATAAGTGGTATTAAAAGAATAATAAACAATAATTTTTTTACTCAAGAATATAAATAATTAAACAATTTTTATTATTCCGGAAGGTAAATATTGTACGTGATGAGCGATACTCACCATAAGTGACTTCGTCTCAATCTCTTTTCACTAAATCATATTTTGTTGTTATACACCCAACTTCTTTTATGAGGTGTATATAAGACACATTTAATATATAATATAAATAATTAATTTATTATTATGTTATTTAATTATTTTAAATGTTATTACTTCATAGGGATTATGATTCAAATGTTTCAAAGTGGTATGAGACACTTTGATTTAAAAATATTTTATAAATATTTAAAGATTTAAATTCAAAATATTTTAATTAATTCTTAATATTATTTTACATATTTATGTACATGGATATAAAATAATTATAAAGGAAATTTTATGGAAGTTTTTATTTTTATATTCATCAATAAGCCTTATTGTTTTTAATGAAACCCCTATTTTCATTTTTTGGGTATTTTTTTATTGAAAATGATTTTTGATAATAAATTGATTATTTTTATAACTTAAAATAATTTCTTATGAGTGAAAATTAAAATTTAAGAGTCAAATGTTGAAAATTTCAATATTTTATGTCTTATGATTATATAATGGTTCTTGAAAATTTAATTGGTGGTTACTTGATAAAACAATGATGGGTGGTTCCCTGGTAAATCATGGACAAGTGGTTATATTATAACCTCTAATACATCGGGTATATAAGTTTACCATATGGTTATTATATTTGTAAGAGTGAAATGTATGGAATTAGAATGTATGGTTATTCTATTTGTACGAGTGAAATGTAAGGAATTTGACAACATGGTTATTCTATTTTAGTATAATTATGTCCTATTATACCTTTACATGTTATCTATGCTCACAATGGATTTTATTATAATTTTACGATTACAAAAAAAGACAGTAACGAACATTTTTTAAAGTGAATTATTTACTATTTCTTAAGGGTGAAAATTATTACATAAGTTAATGTTTCTAGGGGTTTTCATGTTTTTAAAAGACTAACAATTTTCCTTCTTTATATATCCCTTACCTATCCTTTGTGATCATCCCATGTTTTTAAATGTTTTTCATAGGATTTAAGGATGGGTAAGGGAATGGAAGTAGTAAAGTTTAAATTTGAGAATATTTCACATTTATGAAATCATGATTTATTTTAAAATTATTATATTAAAGAAAATGGATACAAATTATAAGTGTACAATTTGTATTTTATGGGTTTTTATGTAATATTTATGGAATAATTATGTAAATATATAAATATGGAAAGATTATAAATGAGAAATAAGTCAAATTATTGACTTAGAATGAAGATTATATAATGATTAAGACCAGGTCCTTACACAAATGAAGTTAATTCATGTCCCAAAAATACATCAGTTATGCTTCCTGATTGCTGAAGGTGGGTATTAATACTAATGGATAATCAACTATATTTTCAAAAGACCACATGAATGATTCCTCATCACCAAAGAAGGGTGTTAAAATTGAGGGATAAATGATAAAGTTGGGATAAAATTTTTTATCTTTATTTATTTTAATAATATAGAACTAACCTATCATACAATTGTCATGATGTACGAAAATGATGGACATTCAGAAATAAAAAACCTTTTTATCGAGGAAAAAACTATATGTATGAGGTACCTATTTTACTAGTATAACATTATATATAACAAATTCTATATTAATACAACATTAAGTAAGTATCATATCTAAAATATTTTAAAAAATATTATAAATTATGAATTTATATATATATGACCAACAAATTAGGGATGAACGCCACTAGAGACATTATGGTTGGTAAACCAAGCTGAGTCATAAAAAATATATAAAAAATATGCTAAATTTTCAATAAAAAATATATTTAGTGTATATTAAAAATGTACAAGACTCTTTACTTCTTTCTCTATCATCCCTTGGGTGTATAAACTTTCCTTTTATCTAGATCATAAAAAACATGGTCTAAATGAATTATAAAGGAACATGTATATTGTGTGAGGACATCAATCCTAATTGAGTTCACCATTAAGGAAATATAATTCTATCATAAAACTAAGAGTACAATAAAAATTAATTTTGAAAAACTATAAATAAAAAATAGATTAATATATAAAATAATGTTTTGGAAACATATTTATATCATTCTTTTCCTACATACTACAAAATTATTTGCAAGAATGAATTGAATGTCCTTTGATCCTTTCTTCGAATACAATTATAGAACCTTTAAACTATAAGGTACCTATATAACAAGTATATATATATATATATAACAAAAACACACACAACCACACAAAAACACAATCGTCCTCCTTTAAAATTCCACTTTGTCCTCTTATAGAGGAATAATAATCGTATCCATCTGCATGTATTCATCATCACATTTGGATCCTAGTCTCTCCTCATAGGTAGGAACCTATATTTATATATTCATTATAATATCAATATAACTAACCCCACATATATAAGGCCTCTCTCATTAGAGGGAGGATTATATCACATATATATATATCTTCACATGTAACTGATACAAATATATCAATTTTTAGCTTTCAAAACAAGTAAAAAAATAGAGATATTTATTATATGAAAAAAAATGATATAAATTTTAAATACTATCAATGGAAAACATTAGGTTTAATAAACACGTCAATATCAAAATATGACACAATGTGCACATATTTTCTAATAGAGAAAATTTAGTCATTATATATTTTGTGATATTCAATCCATTTTGTTCCATAATATTTGTTAATAAATTGTGTTTTGTAATGGTTTTTTTGGAATCAAGACTTAATTTAATTTTATATTGTAAATATTGATAAATTAATGAAAAATTGGGAATAATACTTATTTATTAACATTATGAACAAAATAAAAGTACAGGTATTCACAATTAATTGATTTATTAGTTTGTTAGTAAAGGAAATTGAGGATAAATAATTAGAAAATGCTGTATATAGAAAAAATTTAATTACAAGTGATGTTATCTCAAATATGAATAATATTTTTTTAAAATGACTTATATAAGATTTACTTAGCTAAAAGTTTAGTTACTCAAGAATAAAACCTTTTCAAAAAAATATTATGGAAAGAATTATCCAAAAAAGAGTGAACTAATTTTTTTCCCACTTGTGTAGGTGTATCCAACAATTATATAAGATAATTATTATGTTATCAATGAATCCATCATCCATAAATTCATTTTCATAAGAGTAAATAGATTATTGTACATGTTGCTTACGGATTTCATACTTCGTTTCAAGAGTGATCAACCATCCATATAGGATAAAATATATATAAGAACATGACATGTATAAATATATGAAATAATTCTATTTCTATGTAAGGATAAACATGTTCTCATATAATAATAAATTTATTTTTCTATACTCATGTAAGGATAATAAAATATTTTTTAAAAATGAATTTAGGACACATCTATCTATATATGTGTAAAGATAATGGAATAGAATGTTAGTCCAAACATCCAAAAAATCATGTTATTAAAATATAATTATTTTACAATGTAATATTGTTTGAATAAAATTTCAATAATTATTCAATATATCCAAGGAATTATTTATAAATACTTTAATTAAGATAAATGTGGAATATTTCAAGTGATATTTTCTCAATAAATTTGGAGGATTAAATATTTTTTTTTGCTTTTTTAGCTTTGATAATCATAAAATACCGATTTTTTGGGAATTAAAAATCCTTGAAGTATCATTCAAAATCAATGTGAAAGGGCTCTCTAAAAATTTTATTAAAAATAGTGTCATCATTTTCTCTAATTAGGTAATGAAGAATCTATTTAAGGAGCTTAAAACATCCTTTCAAAGGATATATTTCTTAGTTATTTTTCATATTATAGTTTAACTTGTATTGTTTATGATTAAATTATATCCACTCATAGTTTTATCATATCACATGGATGGATAAAACAATTTTTGTGATTTATTTAGTGGGAGAAGAATAGTTTCATTATTGTGTTTTAATGAACGTTTATGATATTTTTCTTTTGTTTTGATCTCAGTAAAGTAATGATTAGATTTGTTTCATGATATAAAATTTTAATTTGTTTAATGTTTTTTTAATATATTTCTAGTTAATTTTTTGATCCATTGCATCCATAATTTAGTTCATCGTCTATGATATTGAACAAAAAGGATTATGTTTTGAAGTAATTGGTGTTGCTAGTATGTGTGTGGAAGGAAATGATTTAACTATTTGTTATCCTAGATCAAAATCTACCAATTAAAAGTTTCTTAGAAATCGGATGAGAGTAAATTATTGATGTATTAAGTGTTTTTTAATATTTTCCCATTTACACAAGGAGGATGATCAACCTTAAAAATAAAATTTTAAGGTTAAAACTCAAAATTTTTAACAATCCATTATGAGAAATACATGATTCTAAACCTACTCGTTCTGAAATAGATTATGGCACAGAAACATTTGGTCATAAATTACAAAATATAAAATAAAAAGAAAAGAGTCTAGAAATAGAAGGGAATTTTACAAATGTTGGAATGAATTAAACCATGTGTGTGCACATCAATCAAATAAGAACAGTGACTAGTAATACATAGGACCAAATTGAGCTCACCTCAATGACCAACCTATTTGGAAAATGATACTCAATAGAATTAGACTCTATATATGCATGTGATACCATCCAATTAAAATGACGAGAAACCTTAATAAAATATATCCACTGAGAAATAACTCTCAAGGGAACGTCCCTAAAACTTATCCCAAGGTAATTGACATCCAACTTAGAGTTACATTCAATCCACACATGGGTCCAATTATGATGTGAAAGAAGTTTTAAAACATAAATCAAGACCCTAAATTTAGTTTTATAAGTAGTTCCAATGCTGATATAATGTGAGAAACATCCCTTGATGAAACCACATGGAGTAATGAAGACATAACCACACCCTGATAGACTAAGAACACCAATGGACACCCATCAATATTCACATTTATCAATGGACTTATTATAGGAATCCAAAAAATGTATTTTATGTAAACATGATTTCTTTCCCTTCCATGAAAACCAAACATCTGAAGTGTATTGATGTGAGATAAAAAATATTCACTGAACCTATTTTTTTTGTAAGAGGCTGTAAATGCATCTTAATGAACATAAAAAATCTTTACATGAATAGAGGGAATTTAATTGCTAAAAAAACTACATTCATAGTAGTCCAAGTATATGAAAAAATGGAGACCAAAACATTCAAATAAAGCTAGGAATCTATCCACTGTAATCATATACAATGCTCGATTTCAAGAGAAGATCCACACTTCCATACTTACTTAACCTTGTGTCAAAGTTCATCTCAATGTATCCCCAAATTTGGGATAAAAAGGAACATTAAAAAAATTATAGACCTACTCATTGATTATAATTTAAATTTGTAATATAATATATTATTTACCATGATAACATAACATTTAAAATCCTAGATTTGGATCAATCACTAAACAATCTATTAATAATATTATAAATTGTATTTATTTATTTTGGTTCAAAAAAATCATAGAAAAATCCATATAAAAATCAATTTATTGAATGACACTTATATATTAAATTTAAATAAGGTAATATCATGAAATTACACCTCACTATGGAGAAAATTTGTGATCACTATTATAGTTAACTTTATAATAGTATTATATCTCTGTAGAAAAACCTTATAGAAATCTATGTCCAAAACTTTTTGTAATTGATGGGAAAGTGGTAAAATTTTTATAAGTTACCAATTGACCAAAGAAGGTAATTACTATCTTTTAGGATGATTAAAAATCCACTTTTTATCCTAAAATTTCAATATTTTTTTAGATAAGAGGATATTTATTAAATATCATGAATCTAAAATATGAATTTGATAACATTTCTTTATAAAATTATAGTTAACCTAAAATAATTCACTTTGAATATTATTTTTAAACCATGGTAGAAAATCCTAAAAAACCATTAAGAGACATTTGTGCTTCTCATTTCATTAACAATAACAATTTTTTTTTCTATTCTGCATTTGAATTTAAGTGTGAATTTAAAATTAGATATATTCAATTATTTCTCAAAATCATGTTTATTATAAGTGGTGACCCAAATGAACACACAATGGTGCATTCAATTATTTGTGAAACAATCAATCTAAGAGGAGCAGATAAATAATATGTCAAATAGATAGAGTAACACTCACACACGGATAGAGTATCTATGGAGTGATTATACAACATAAAACCTAGATAATTTAAAATCTAGGATCAAATATAAATATACTTTCTCAAAATATTATTTCTGACATCCAGAAACTTTACCTCAACAAAGGAGATATATAATATCTGGAAATTTTCAATATAAATATTCAAGAATACTAATTCAGGCTTACTACATGACTCAATTTAGGACCATACCATTCTTGTATTATTTTATAAAGGATTATTGGAAAGTGATATGATTATAATAGAATATATGGGGACGATTGAGAAATTAGATCAGAATTCAAAATAATTTTATGAATATCCTTGAATAAGTTCCCAATATAAATTCACACCCTAAAAGACCCTAATAAGAAAGTGTTGAAAAATTTGATGAAAATAATGAAAAATAAATTAGGTATTATTGTATCCAATTTTGTGATGATTAAAAAATAGAAATAAAACTAACATATTAACATTATCAAAATTAAAAAATCTTTATGAGAATTAGAAAAACATGGAGTGGAAAGAAATTTTATACATGATTTGGAATAGTTCTAACCAATCAATGAAAAACTGTCTAGTGGGGGGGGGGTATTGAAAATTAATATAGAAAGATAAGATGTCAACATGAAAACCTATAAAAAAATGAAAAAAAATCCCACTATAAATTCTTTCTATAATGGTCCAGTCAATGAAAATCCATGAATATGAAATAAAAAAATAAATCCTTGACACATTAAAAATGAATGAAATAAAAATACTCATTTAGGACACTCCAAAAAATATTCCAATTCATGCTGTGGTAATTATGGAATTGTTTCTATAGAAGAATAGAATACATTGGAATGATATTGTCAAACTTAGTTGGAATGTTTTATATTATATGAAAGTATAACTTATGACTCAATTTCAAGTTTTAAATACCTTTTAAGTTCATTTTATACTATGAGAAATGAAATTCACAAATTATTGACACGGTCTTGGAAATTAAATTATTATTATGGCTCATTATTTTTTTATGTAATTACATATTAGAGAGTTAAATCTAAAAAGTGTGGTTTTTAACACACAAACTAATCCAATTTGTTTCCAGATGGAGAAATATTGGATGTTCTCTAAGGGTTTATAATTTTATATTTCTAACATAATTCTTTGTCCACATCATTAAGGTTGAAATAAAAACAACTAAATCACCAATAATACTAGTCAAACCCTTCTTTAAAACAATTATAACAATAAGAAATGTTTCTATATATACTCTAATAATTGAATTTTTTGAGAACCCTATTAATTTTAATATTTATTATTCAATGAAATACGCCCAGGAAGAATACTCAGTTTTACCACATTCACACACAGAGAAACCCAATGTACATGTGGAAACCAATTTAATGAATGAAATACTGACTTTAGAAAAAAATCTAAAAATTAAAAAGTCAAGGAAAAATAATGAAAGGATATATTTTTTAGATGTTTTAAAAATTTAGATAAAAACCAGGTAAAGAGGTATGATATAATTTTTTTGATGTATTGGTTATTTTTTTATTTTATGAGGAAAATAACCATTCAAATTCTATATAGGAACATCAGGTGGAAGGGGTAAGTGGTTATAAATTACTTCTTTCTTTAATTAAACCACAAAACCTAGAATTAAAACCTTTTACACCCAACCTTTGATTTTCATTGGTAATGAATAATGACAATATGACCATAATTATTTCTTCCAACCTATAAATTGATCCAGAATTCCAACAAATCAATATATTTCAGGGAAACTTGAAGTACATATGTTTGAGTTTTGGTGAAATACCAAGATATAATCACGAAACACACATGCATATAATTTTTCATGAAAATGATATAAAACCTACGAGATAACCACAAATTATACTTAATCCAAACATGATAAAATAATTAAAAAGATAGATAGGATTTTTTTAAATATAGGAATAATTTACCCAATATCATAATCATTATGGTCTATTACAAATCACATAGTACCTAAAACATAACTTTTCACCAATTTCTAGAATAAAAAATGATTCGAACCATATAGAAGTACAAAATAGTTGCACTATTCATTGATTATAGTATGTTTAATCAATAAATATGGATTGATCGCATCCTCATACCCTTTATTGATCAATTTTTTGAAATATAATTAAAAAATTCTTCCCATTTGTATTTTAAGGATACTTACAGGTTCCCATTCCACCTGAAAACCAATAAAAAACCACATTCACTTATCCTTATGAAACATATGATTATATTTATATCATGTAATGCTCATGGAAGATTTAAAAGATACGTAGTGCGTATTTTTTTAAAAAACAATTCTAAATAATTATATAAATTATTTCATAATAATTACACTATTTTTAGAAAATATTTTGATAGTTTCTTTACAATCCTATATAACTTGATAAAAACATTCATTCAAAAGGTTCTTGTTATGAATATTGAAAAATTCATTTTCATGGATGAAAATTTAATTGTTTTTGGTTATGTGATATTATTGAATGGTATTAAGGATGATAAATCAAAAATAAAAATTATCTTTCATTACCCTATACTTGTAGTGTGAAATATAAAAGATCATTTTTCAAATTATAGGATTTAAGAGATTATCAATCAAGTAAATTAATATGATTTATTTAATACTTTCTAATTTTATTAAAAAAGATATTAAATTTATTTTTGATGATTTTTTTGTAAATCAGTTTTTGATATAAAAATATATAAAAACAAACCTCTTATGATTTAATGACCAAACTAGATCCACCCATTTGTGCGATTATGTGATGCCAATAATGGTAATATTAGGGTAGTACTATCATTAGGAATTGATAGAAATATCCATGTGATTTTATATTCTTCCTAAACTTTGGATACTACATAAAAAAATTATACTAACATTGTAAAAGTGTTTTTATGATTTTTTTTGTTTTAAAAAATTATTCGCTTATTTATTAGGAAATAACATCACAATTTTTTGATCATGAAAAAATTATATATATCATGAATATGAAAAAGTTAAAACCATGATTAATGATATGAATGTTTTTATATAATATTTTCATGAAAATATAAATGTAAATAATTTATGAAAAAAATCTATTTTCATACCACATTTTCAAATTACCTCATACTATTTTGGCCTAACTTTCATAAAAAAAGATTCTAAATAGTTTAATACCAGTGGAATGATTGTACCTGGTTGAGTTTAGGTGACATAGTATGAAAACATGGTAAATTATGTTGTGTCTTTTGGATTTTTATCAAATTTTAAAAAACATCCTATTTTTAGAATAAAAGTTTAGATAATATTTTGTGTGTGGGATAGTCTATATATATAAAAAATTTGTAGTGATAAGATGATTTTGAGACACCCACTTGAATGTGAAGTAAATGATGTTATAATTTTTTTCATACATTATACTGCAATGGAAACTTTGAACCGTGATTGAATTATAGTAATATATTATAATTATTAGTATTTTCAGCTAATATATTCAAAGACTCTAGTGAATTTTGGAAGAAAAGTTTAGAATTATAATATACTAGAAACATTTAAATAAGGTATGATATTCATGAAAGACCTTTTATTTTTTTTCAAATAATTGATATATGAGGATTAAATTTTATGAGACACTTTCCTATATATTTTGGATATTAATATATATTTCTTACTATTTATTATTTTTAAATGTGGGTAGATTAAAAATACAAAAACAAATTAGTCATGCATTACATTTTAATTTATCAATACTAACATTTTTTCATGTTTTGAATCGCAAGAGAAATAATTAATAATCAAGAAAATTATTTTTAAAATAAGAGAATTATGGATTTAGTTAGAAATTATGAAGTGAACTATAAGAACTATACACATTTACACCATAAAATAATAAGAAATATGATGTTTAAAAATAAAAATAAAATTAATTTTTTGGAATATAATGATAAAAATTGAAAGTATTGAATCCAAAAATCAAAATACACCTCATGAATTGACAGTGAAAATTACTTAACTGTTATTAGAATAAACCCATATTGGTTATTTTATAGTAAAAGTTGTCACATTACAATAGAACTAACACATATAACCTACTATAACATAATTAAGATTAATTAAGACATAGTAAAGGTTAGATACTATAATTTTTACACATAAAGGATTTACAGATTTTTATAAGGGAATAATTTGAAAATTCTAGAGTTTATAAAGAAGGAACAATGATAAATCATAGAAATTTTATTCCAAAAAGACAATTTTTCTAAGGAGGAAAACTAGTGAAATAGAATTGTAGTCTATTTTTTTCCAAATATAAATTATTGAAAAATGGAAGGTCCATTCATATTAACTAATTCGTTTTTCTTGTGTAGTTTTAATAAATAAAAGAGAAGAAATTAATAAATTCACAATGAATGCAAAAACGATTTTAGAAGTAACATATGTATCTTCCAAATGAACAAGTAGAGAAGATCACACTCTTTCAACCATTATATAAATGATTTTCTATGTTTTACCTTTTTATGACATTGTTTATTCCAACCCTAAATTCAAATATGTGGATCATTTTTATATTTATTTACATTGAAATATGTATATAACATGATTCATGTATGTAGATGGAAACATATTTGAATATTTTAAGTATTTTTGTGTTTTTTTTCAAATTTTCAAATTTTTATATTTTTAAACTATTTTAGCTCAATTGAAGAAATCTAAGAGTTTAAAGCCCATGCCAAATGTAAGGAACTAATTTTATCCAAAAAACTCAACTTAAATGATTGCTAAAATAATCTTAATTTATTATTCAAAATTTTATACATTCATGATATGACAATTTGTTTTTGATACCCATTATATGCAATAATATCAATTTTTTATATCACATACCCAAGAGGCTTTTATAAATTCTTGACCTATTCTTTCAAGTACCATTATTTCCCACGATACCCATTCCATGTCTGAATGAAAATATTTTTATGTGAAATATTTATAAAAAATTATTGATATTATGAACTAGGAGTAAAAAATGATTAAGTTATTTATTTTTATTTTTTGATAAAAACTACATATTTAACCTACCATGAAATATGATCATTAACAAATCCCCGAGAAGCCATGAATTACCTTTAATATAAATGAAATCGAAATTAAAGTTTCCATAAATACAATTCACTAAAATTTAAATTCATGATCATAGTTGAACTCATGACTGGGGGTGATATTTATTTTGTAAAATAAATGGTTTGAGGACTACTTTTGGATATTATCCATACTGAGTTAGGGGAGAGGTCGAATCTATGTTGGGTAATTCTAAGATAATTATAACATTTTTCTATTTACTTCTTTGACCTATTTGGATCTTGATTATATTATCATATCTTCCTTATCATATGAGAGTATATGAAAGTAAGTAAAGGATATAACTTGATATTTTTATATGGTATACTACTAAATAAGCGTAGCTAGTCTTTACTGTGTATGGTGATGAATAGTACATGTATTCTCCCAAATAATGAAATACCTATTTATAGTGAATTTCCTAGAAAAAAATCCATTGATCAATTGTTGTTCCCTACACTTTAAAAGGATGGATTAAAAACAATCATGAATCCATAGACTGGTAAATTCCTATTACAAATCATAGCTCCTTTATAGTTTTTTACACCTCATATATTTATAGTCTTCATATACATTAAAGTTATTTATAAAAAAATAAAAAATACTTATACTAGATGAGACTTATGTTAGATTCCACAGTGAATAATTATTATTATTATTCTTATCCAATTTTCAAAGTAGCCTATAAGAAAATATTCTTCTTCACTGCAAAAAATAGAATTATGCTCATTATTTTTTTAATGTAGAAAATAAAAAAAATTATTTATTTTATATTCACTTCTGTTTGAAACAAAATTTTAATGGTAACTTATTATTTATAAAATATTATATATTCAGTCCTATCCATCTAATGTTTTTCATCTCGTATATGTTTTTCTAATGATAGTGTTTCTGATACCTTCTTTTCCCCTTTAACTGTTATCTGTACATATAGTTATTCAATTATTCATCTAGTGCACTATTTCTTCATCACATTCTTCCACTCCATCAAGCACCCCTAGTATATTTGACACCCTTTCGTTTGAGGCTTAAAACAAAATGAAAATTTCTCCTAAGATATGCAGTCATCACTTCTTAATGACTCTTTATTTCTACAGAAATATGAATATACACAATACCATTCATCACTTTCAATTTTTTTCATCACATCTATTCTCCTTTATATAGGTAGTGATCCTTCAAAATTCTAGGGTAGAGTGAACACTTTCAAATACAAAATTCCCTTTCAAATTTTGAACATTCCACTCAAAATGTTCAATGACTTATCAATTTCAAACATCTTACAAGTTTTAAGTTTCCTTAAAAATCAACATTAACGAGACCTTAAAACTTCACTTAAACCTCAATAATAATCATTATCTTCCCCCATGATTAATGGAGTACTAAAATCAAAATTTACTTAATCTTCCATATGTGAAAAATTCATTCAATCTTCATTTAAAAGTGTGTATATCATAATTTCATAAGTCTCTCCAATTATTTGATAGATTATTAGATGTTTATTCATGTTACATCATTAGATGAACCCTCAATGGTCAAATTATATCCTTGTGACCATTGACTTCATGAAACAATATTTGATGACTTTGTAATAATCTTTATTATGTCATTGTAATTTTTTTTTAGGATGACAAGATTGAGAGTTTTTTTTGATTAATTTTCATAGAAACATCTATTAGATGAAATTCACTCAGTGTCCCACATCTAATATGTCCCGACCCTCCATCAAAAAAAGGAGGGAAGGGTTAGCAGATTTCTAGGCCCTTCCTTCTTTAAGTTGAAGGAGAGATAATGACCCCTGAAACCCGCCTTCAATAGGTCCCGGAATGGCGACCAACACCAAGGGTTTAAAATCACACACTAAATGGATGGAATTTTACTCTTTATTTTAATAGGATTGGGAGATAAGATAGTAAATCCCACAACACAAAAACTGAAAGTGCAGATATGACTAAAAATAAACCATTCCCATATGCATGTTCACAGGTAAAAGATACTAGTCACAAAACTCCAAAGGTAAAAAGATACCAAGAAAAATGAGAAAAAAAAAACAACTGCCCCAAGGGTCCAAGCTATTATGGTCCCGCACAATCCTTGAAGTCCTCCTAGGAACCTGAAAGCAGTTTTATAAACGTACGGTGAGCATACAGGTATACTCAGTAGGGAAAAACCAAAGACTCTCGTGCAAAAGTGGGGAGGAAAACTAATGCCATGTAAGAAAAGAGATAACCAAGCACCTAGAAAGGAAACTAACCACCCAAGCCTCACCAAGGCACACTCCCTAAATAACTCAAGTCAATTAATGTATAATAATAGCACATCAATGTTTGGGCACCCCGCACCACTTTCCCACTAGTTATTGAAGACATCCTACGCATCGGACCAATCCCGCCGTTCTCATCACAGTCATACTACCATACATTGCCCGCACACACTTGGGCCACAACCACACATCTCGCCCGCAAACACCTGGGCACAACCACTAACCCACCCATAGACACCTGGGCCACAACTGTCACATGTAACCCTGCCTACAAACACCTAGGCCAGAACAACCACTTCCAGGCCTTAAGACACATAGACTAGAAGAACTACTACCGTGCCCGAAGACACCTAGGCCTCATCTTGAAGATACATGGGAAACCACCTGCCCGCACACACCTGGGCCAACCAACACACTACCCTGCCCAATGATTCTTGGGCTAATAATGGACCTCAGGCCATCACAGCCTGCATGAATATACTTGGGTTATCCGAGAAAGGGAGCAGAAAGGATCTAATAACCATCCACTAATAGAAGTGTTGGAAAAAACACCCTCCCCCATGAAATGGGGGTGTTCGGCACTAAGTGCTCAACTTGGGTGGGGCACGAATAATAAACACAAAAATTACAAGTATATGTATGGGTAACAAGCACTCACCCAATCTAGGTTTTTCTTCAGCCAGCCTAAAGTACACTATCATTACTATTAATTCATAAGAGAAAATAATAACACCCATTCCCAAGTCACAAATCACATCAAACCAAATCCCCATTTATCCCATCCTTGCTTTTATGTTTAGTAATAATGTTTAAATAAGTTTCTGCACTACTGGGCAACTAACAGAATAAGCACAAACTAAGGGAAAAAGTTATAACCAACCGCAATTTAAGCATTCACACCCGGTTCTATTGCAAGGTCATAACAACAAACGGATAAGGGAGATCCCTCGAAGTACTGGAACCAAAGAAAACCCCAAGATACAGCCCCATGTCCCCAAATTCCAGGGGCCAATAGTTTCTCAACAACAAAGGATCCCACCCCAATTTGTGATATAAGCAGAGTAATCACACAACCTCAATGTTTTACAACAGGGGATCCCATCCCCACCCACATCTCCCCATCAATATAATCCCCTATCCAACCGTAGAGGAAACAACCAAACCAATACTACCAACACAAGACATGCTCAACATGTATTTTTAGATTTAAAATATTTAACACACTCCATGATTTCAATTCCACTAGGCTTAAACCGGGGTTATCATAGAAAAAGAGTTGATCCGGGTGCTTCCAATTTATTTAGCTGAATATATGTGATTAACCAATTTCCTTTACACAAAAAAAGGTTCAAAACCAAAATACAAGCCATTTAAACATCACAAGGGTAATGGTTTATTAGTGCACAGAGAAAGAAAACCAACGACCATGATTTTCAGTAGGCGTAAGCCCGCACAATTCAGAAATCATTAATAATGAAAGAGGAGAAAAATAGAGTAGCATCATCGATCACACCCCTCCCCTTCATTATTTAGAATCCATTTATTATCTTCATTATAGTTTGGTTCTTCCAATTCTATAGAAGCAGTAGCGTACCCATCCCGCAAGATTCATAGAAAGAAAAGACAAAGGTCAAACCCCTACCTGACTAATCAAGGATCGACGTTAAGTCTCCGCGTGATTAGCAGGAGCTCCACGGAACACGATCAAGGAAAACCTCACCAGGATACAAATCGTTGGGAGGAAGGGTACTCCAACTGCAGGGAGATTGAGAAAAATAAATTTAGAGAGAAGCCTTTAGGTTATAAGGGTTGATAAGTTATGAGATACAGCACGCCCGGGACAGTTATGATACAGAGAGAAAAACTCAAAATCGTATAAGGAGCGGGATCATGGGTTGACCACGCAGCTGGGACACCCCACATGTCATTAAAGGGTCCCCACCTTTCGAGGCGGTTTAAACCGACGCACACCAGGGCACGTCACCAATAATTTAATTAAATGACATTAATAGGCATTAATGGGCTTTAAAACATGCTTAAAGAGGTCAAAACATGGTTTAAAAACCAATAAGCGCAAAAAGGAGGCACTACTGGAAAACCCGTGGGGGGTAGGTGAGAGCTACTAGTTGGCGAGAGCTACCGTTAGATGAGGGCTACTGGTTGGCGACAACCACCGGTAGCCGAGAGGTATCGGTTGGCAACAACTACTAGTAGCTGAGGAATACCGGTTGGCGACAACTACCGGTAACTGATATCTATCGGTAGCCTAGAGCTACCGGCAGCTGAGAGCTACCAGTAGCCGAGAGCTACTGGTAACCCAAGGTGACCGGTAGGCTTGGTCTACTGGTAGGACGAGGCTACAGGTAGGCCAAGGCTACCTCTAGGAGTCACCGAGAAGCTAGAATGGCTTTCTAGACCACCCAGAACACCCCAACATCAGATTTTTACCAAGTAATGGACCCCATAAACCGGGACCATTACATGATAACTTCATATGAAGACTTCTTTCTAATATAACTTTGTTTGAAAACTTATTTATGATACCTCTACTCAGAAATTTTTTTTCAGATGTCTTTGTAAAATATTATATTTCAAATGAATCTTAAATTCTCTTTCCAATCATTTTAAAATCTTCAATTTGATTTATTAAAAAAATCTTGTCTAAGTCCTTCATTCAAAAACCACTTATCCATTGACTTCATAACTATTCTTTTATCTAATTAACTACTTGGGAAACCACTTCATTCAATTACCTTTACATATTTTTTTGTAGGATCACTTTTCAAGGAAACCACATCTCAATAACTCAATAAATTATATCTAATACAGTCTATTTTATGACACATAAAGTTTATACAATAGACTCCATTATTCTTTAATCATCCTTATCATGAATAATAATTATTGCCTTTATATTTTTATAAGTTCGTGCATTATGTTTGTCGGAGTGAGTATTTCAAGAGGGGGGGGGATTGTGTACCCAATAAACATTTATGTTAAAATATATTTAAATAAAATCCCCTACTTAAAATAAGAATCATCCTAGTTTAACAAAATAGCAATGTGTTATAACTTTTAATCTTTTAAAATATTTCTCAAAATATTGATTATGATTTTGGTAAAACAATTAAAATATTATTCTATCATTTGAAATTAATTCACTTAATCAAAATTTTATATGAAAACTAATTTATATAAACTATCAAAGTAGTGGTTTTGATTATAGTTAAAAATAAATCAGTTTTGAAGTAAAGGATTAGTGTAAAATAACAAACATAGAGGAATTTGAATACATGTGGTTTAATATCAAGATGATACATATTCCTCTGCATTAGGAAATCACCTTATGCCAATAAGTTTATATAAAAATAAACGTAGATCCAAAAACCGTATTGAGTGTTTTAATAGTATAAAAACATTCCAAGCCACACATAACCTCTTCCATAGTAATCATGGAAGAACAGATAAAATATGCCACAACCGGAACTCTACAACATCATGTGGGAAAAAAGTGTAAAATATGTTGAGAATATATCTATTTATCATATAGTTTAAATAAGAATACATTGTGGACAAAAATAAAATAGAGTAAGCCACACTGCTCAAAAATAAAAATATAAATAAACAAATATAGAAAGTAAGAAGAGTAGATATATCTTGTTAATCTATCTCATATGTTTTACATCTCCTAACAGTCATATACAATTTGAAATGAAGATTCAGTTGAGTTTCATAATTTTTTTTAGAATAGAGTGTCATATATTATTTTTTTCTTGTGTGTAGGAATCCACTCAATGTATGTTGTGCTTCATATTCCTCAGAGGATTGTATTTTAATATTATTTGTGTATATTTTTTCAAATAGGACACTCTTTAGTATCTTAAATAAGCTTCAACACTATCTATTACACACCACACTTACACACGAGGGAGTATTCTTCTCTTTTTAACAGTAACATGCAAGAATAATCATCTATATTTCATACATGCCATACTTGGAATAGGAACATTATTTAATTCATTATCTGTAATAGTTAAAAAAAAGCATTAAAATAAATAATGGTATTAAATTCAATAATGTTTCCAGTAGAAACATTTAATTTATAATAAATATATAGAATAAAAGTAGTAGTGAGTCTTTTTAATGATGACTCTGGCGGTGTGTAAAATCTGGCGATGAGATATTTGAATGGCTTCACTTATGGAAGTGACTCTCTAGAATGGTGAAAATTTCTAGCAGTGTCTATGTCTGGCAGCGAGACATTGGAAAAATTTTATCATATGGAAGTATGTCAAGATGGAGGTGAATCATACTTTTTTTAATTTTACTTTATGGTAGTGACTCGTGCTGATGGGGAGTCATCCTAGTACATAACCAATTCTGAATCTTAGCGGTGAGTCTTTCATGATGATGACTCATCTACAGTGGTGTCTCAAGGTGACAATTAGACTTTGTTGACAATGATACATGCTTGGTTGTGAGACTTTTCCAGAATAAACCAGATTAATTTCTAATATGTATCATATAATAAAATGATAACAAAAAACATGAAACTTATTAATAATCACAATAATCATTATATCATGGTCATTAAGACAATGATTTCAACAATATCCCCCATTTTGATGATAAAAAATCATGGAAGTTTAGATTCATGGAATTAAATGTGAATCATGATAGGTTAGATAGATAGTACCAAAGATAAAGAAGGGAACAATGAAGGAAATTTAAACACATAGTATTAGAGGAAATGTGTTTACATAAAGTAGTAATATATCAAAAAAAAGAAAAGAAAATATAAAATAGTATTAAAGGAAGGTAAAAACATATATAGATGTAAGGAAATGTCATTAAAAAATAAATTCTATAAATTTCTCCCCATTTTGGGATTATTTAAAAGGTGCACAATAAAATTGGAAAAGTAAGTATAATATAGGGAAATGAAATAAGAGTAATTAGCTAATTGTCATTGAAAAATTCCTTAAGGGGATAATCAAAATGTTCCAAAAAAGAAACATAAAAACATTCCATAAAAAGAACATTATCTAATGATCAATGCTGCTTAGATCGGGTTGAAGTAAATATAAGATATCTAGCTTTGTCCTTATCTAGTGAATAAGAAACGTATTTTTTGGTAGTGAGAGAAAATGGATGAAATCTGGATGGTATTGGGGAAAGAAGATGTTGGTCACACCCACTATAAAAAATTCTAGATCTACAGTAGGAGGTGTGAGATGGGATGTCATTAGAATTGCTTCATGATCTAAAATAGATTTTTCATACACATGAAAAAATGGTTTCAAAAGGTTTGTGAAATCTATTTTGATATCCCCACCAAATCTATAACACTAGAAAATTATGTCTTTTATTCCATAAAACATTGAATCACAATATTTAGAACTTTTAACTAGTTTAATTTTTCCTTGAAGGCTTGGGAAACATGATGCATCCTCATATTTTATACCAAAAACATAAAGTGAGCATTCATCTAATGCTTGGAGAAGATTATTGAGAGATAATAATTGGTGGCTTTGGTGATTGAATCTCAATTAACATTCATATCTTTGCATACTATCTGATCATAATATGCGCATGATCATTATTGTGATCAATCATTCTCAATGACTCTATAGTTAAGAAAACAACATCACTTAAAGTACTAATTGATGTAATTTGAATCTTTTACCAGATAAAAGTTCTGATTAGATCTGCAAAAAAATAGTAGAGTATAAGAACTAGATACCACAAAAGCAATATTTTCAACTCTCTCAATCAAGGCATCCATAGGAGCTATAAATGATGACTACATCCCTTCCACAATGAAGTTTTGGGATTCCAACTCATTCACTGACTTTATATTATCATTTTCATCATCTTGAATATGACACATCATCTTTAGTTGAATGTGATGGAATAACAATTCAAAAAATTATCTTGCATCCTATTCACTTAGCTTAGTAAAAAGTTGTGATTAAAATTTCAAACTCTTACTAGAATAAAAAACTAACTTTTATCTAAAAAAATTTCAAGTCACCCTTGGTGACTGCATCGATTGAAATAGGAGGAAGAAAAGGTGCAAATTCTTTCATAGAAGAAACTTTTTCGAACAAACTAGTAACATAAATTTGATTTATCATTTATCCTTAAGGATCAATTTTTTATCAAATGGAAGGTTCTAAATTATTTGGTGATCTTATAAGAAACAAACCCCATTACATTGACATTGGTTCAATCCAAATTTCGGAAGTCTTAGTAAAAATATCAACCATAAAACAAACAAAAACTATAGATACCATCATAATTGGTATACCAATAGATGTGGAAATTATTTTCTATTAAATAAAAGGTACATACTCTATGTTCTCATCAACTGAAGGTTTATCAAAAGTAGACACGCCTCTCAACTAGACATCAACATTTTTTTCCACACACTCAACATCCATATATTTATCCCCATGCTTTTCAATAACAGCAATAACTTTCATCTTCTCAACAACAACTGAATCAGAAACCATATGATCATCAATATTAGTTACATTATCAAATATAGAAATTGGTTTATAACATGGGAATTTATCCCCATCAAAAAATGATTCAAATTTTTCTCTATTAGGTTGATCCACTTCACTGAAAATGCTTGACCTATCCTCAAACTTAGAAATAGAACCTTTAGAAAAAGAAATAAGATCTTGAGGAGTCTCAAAATCCTCTCTTCTAATTTTACCATGGGAACCATTAGGATCTAAATCATCACAATAATTATCATCTTCTTTATCAACAACATTTCCATTATCATCATTATATTTAGAACTATTCTTAAATTGATATTCTCTAGACACTTTGGTCTCTTCCCCATCATTTTTTACCAATTTATCTCTTTTTGAGAGAGTCTGAGGTGGGGTAAAAGCTCTATATGTGGTAGGAGGTCATTTAGAAGATAGGTCAGGGTCACATCCCTCATCAAAAAAATTTATTCTCCTCTTCTTCTCTTAAGGCAAAAAAATTTTCTTCCTTTTAACTATCAGAGTAGTCAAAAAAATTATTAGGCTCTAGACCTATGTCAACAAGATCTCTTAGTATTGAAGGATGATCAATAGGGTTAAACTCATCCTATATATTTTTACTATAAGCTACCCATTTTTTTACATGGGATAAAACTAATCTTCATCCTTCTACAGATTATTATGGTAATACAAAATCCACCATAATCCATAGTTAAGTCTTCATCATTAGCAACCAGACCTTTATATTTCATCACAATATAAATCTTCTTGGGATGGATCAAATAATTTTATCTTGATATTGGAATTATCGTTTTCAATATATGAAGGATAGGGTATCTTCAAAGGTTTAACTATTTTCCAATTTTCATAAGAAATAATAAATAAATATCTTGATACCTTAGAGTAGTAAAGTCACCCTTCCTTGGGAACAACATGGGATGAATGATTTGAAAAACCAATATTCATCCTCTATTTAACTCTGATGCAACTACACTTCTAAATGTTCCATCACCAATCAACTCATATAGAGAATCTTCTTAAAAAAATATCATTATATCTAGTATAGTTCCTTGATAATAATTAAACACAACTGCTTGGGAAACATTAAAAAATTCGACCCACTATTTTAAATAAAAACCAATTCTATGACGTTTAACTAGGCTTCATACCCACTATTATTATTATTTTTCTTCAAAATTGTCCTCCACATACTGATATAACTCATACACCAACCTATGATAAAAATTTATCTTATTTAAAGAGATCCAAATCATCCATCTTTGTTTCTATAAAACTTTAACCACTGTGTATCTACTTGAAAGTGGCTATTTTTCTTCATCTTCCTTTCCAAGTGATTCACCATATTTTGATAGATTGGGATTTAATTTCTCAATTATAGTTGGATGATTTAGTTCCCCTTTCTATTTATTTGTAGAAAATTACTTGTCTCGTGAAGACACCGAAGGCCGCTTCACTATGGCAATTGAGGTTGGCTCAATTGGATCTTTCAAGCATTAATGGAAGTTAAAAAGGTTGGGACATAAATATCTCACAAATATCGAGATAAAAATGTGGGAGGAAATAGGTTAATTGGAATTAAACAAATTGTAACATTTATTATTATTTTTGTGTTTAAGGGATCATAAAATTAGAATAAAAAATCAATAAAAATCTGAATCAAGTTATAAAATAAACCATAACTAAAATAAAAATTGGATGTTTAAAATTTAGAGTGTGAAATAGAAAAAATTACAAAGGAATGAAACATTATAATGATGAGAAGTTAAATAGAGAGAAGTATCAATGGTGAGAAATATCACTGGTGAGAGTTATGAACAATGAGACATAGTCAATAATGAGACATTCACAATGTCAAGACATTCACAACAGTGATACATTCATTGTGGTAAGACATTCCAAATGGTGATTCCAAAAAAATTGAACTTAATCTAAATTAATCATACCCTATTCATGTTGATGTAATTAATTTTCTCAGAATTAAAAGGCTTAGTGAATATATCAGAAAGCTATATTTCTATACCAATGTACTAAATAGTGATATAACCATTTTAAAAATTATCTCTTAGAAGTTATGTATCACAGAAATATATTTTTTAAATATTGTAAAATAGGATTATTAGAAATATTTATATCACTTGTATTATCATAGTTTAAAGGGACATGTTAGAATTAATACCCATAGTCTGGTAATGTGAATTTTATACAAAACATTTGTGTACAGAAGGTACTTGAAGCTATGTATTCATCTTCAGTAGTAGATAATAAAACAAAATTTTTCTTCTTACTACAATAGGAAACTAGAGACCTTCCCAAAAAGGTAACTGTTCTAGAGGTTATTTTTCTATCTAACATACAACCACAAAAATCAATATATGAATAAAGAACTAAACCAAACCCCTGTCATATTTGGTATAACAACACTAAATTTTCAGTATATTTGAGGTATTTGAAATAATTTTTATTGAAACCAAGTGTGACTCTTTTGGATTTGTTTGAAAGAAAGAACACATAAACACAGGGAACATAATATTAGTTTGGATAACATTAAGATAAAGAATAATTCTAATCACACCACTGTAACTGGTTTGTTCAACTAATTTTATATCCTCATCAAGATCCAAGTAACAAGTGGTACTCATAAGAGTATGACTACTCTTAATGTTGTCCATGTTAAAATGGTTTGAAAGATACTTTATATATTTACTTTGATTTAAAATTATTCATTATCTATTTTGAAAAATTTGAAATCCAAAAAAGAATTTGAGTAAACCTATTAAACTCTTTTGAAATTATTTTTTCATAATATTAGAAAAATTAGTATAATAAAAATCTTTTGAAGATCCAAAAATAATATCTCCTACATATTTTTTTTAAAACCAAATTGTATTTTAAATTTATTTTATAAAAAGAATATAATCATCTATACCTTTTGAAATAATATAAATGTTGATCCTATCATTCCAAGCTCTAGGATCTTGTTTTAAAACATATAAATCTTTTATTAATTTGGAAAACTCTATTTTGAAAATGATGATTTGGGAAACCTAGGGTTTGTTCAATAAAAACATCCTCAACTATTTACCCATTAAGAAATTCACACTTGACATCAATTTGATAGATTTTGAAATCTATATGATATGCATAGGAAAGATGTAATCTAAGGTATGCAAGTCTACCTACTGGTGAAAAGGTCTTCTAATAGTCCATTCCTTATTATTAACTATACCCTTGTATATGTAGTGTAGATTTGTTTCCTTACATAGTTCCTAATTCATCTACATGATTTATAGACACCCATTTATTACCTATACCCAATGTGTACTTCGTTCTATAAAAAAGTTCCCACACCTTTTTTGATTCAAATTTATTAAATTATTCTTCCATTTCCATGACGTACAATTCTTCATTTATTGCATCATTGATATTCTTTTATTCAAGCCGTGGTAAGAATTATTGATGTTTAACCTGATTTATAAGAGAATCTATAGTCTATGTTACTTTTCCTTAGCCTTCAATTACACATATAAATGACTATAATTGAGGGTCCTAACAACTCTATAAAAATTAGGGATGGTTTATTCAGGTTCTTTTCTATGTTTGAGTTTTGGAATTCTGGAAATCTCTGAGAACTAGATGTTTTTTTCACAGTTTCAAAGAACAATCAGTAGTATTAGAATTTAAATTCATTGAAGATAAATCATCCCCAATTTTTTCTAAAGTTTCCTTGGGCTCATGTGGATTTGTCTCATCAAATTTTATATGAAAATATTCTTCCAAAATCATGGACTTTTTTTTTTGAAAACTGTATCAGCTTCAATAAATGTTAAATAGCATAGGAAAATTCAATTACCATGTTTGGATGACTTTTTTAAAATTATTCTTACTAGTAAAAATAAATAATTTACAACAAAAAACTATAAAAAAATTAAACTTACTATTTATATTATTAAAAATATCACAAGAATTCTTTTAAAAAATAGGTCTAAATGATACTATATTAATTTCATAATAGGGTGCCTTTATAGAAACTTCTCAAAAGTAAACATCTTTTTTATATTCATTTAGCATGATCCAAACTCTATATTGAAGTGTTATATTACTTTTTTATATAACTCTTTTCTACTAAGGGGTTTTAAGAGTAGATAATTTATGAAAATATCCATATTATGAGAAAACAGATTCAAATTACTGATTTTCAGACTCATGGTCATGGTCCCTTCTTAGGGCCATAATTATAATTTGCTTAAGTATTTTGTAGACCTATAATACTTATTAAAGTAAGAACATGCTTCAATTTTTTGATCTAGAAAGAACACCCAAGTATACTTTGAAAATTCATTTACTTAATACTTAAACATAGTGCTACCCATTTAGACTAGAAAGTCTTGATGAGAAAAATAAATACATACATACTAACTAAAGAGGTTGAGAAGTTGAAAATTATTTCTTTGATTTAAAAAAATATTGTGTAGTTCCCCTTTTTGGAATGGGTTAAAGACTTTGTCATTTGGGAACTCTAGTTTGGGTAGTTCCTTGACTAAACCTTTCCAATTAATCTTTATAAGTGAGTGAATATTATAGTGTCTTAATCTACTATGACACAACAAATATTTTTTAATAAAGGCACTCAAAAAGGAAACATTTTGAGAAATTAATGAATTAAGATCAACAACATAAACATTTTTATTCGTTAAAATAATAAAAACTAAATCATATTTAGAATCAAAACAATTACATGATTTTTTTTCAAAAGGAACATGGAAACAATAATCACATAATTTTTATATTATCAGTAATTTATTCTTAAAACCATCAATAAAAAACACTTTTGAAATTAAAACTAATTATTGTTAACCAATTAACAAAGGCAGATGATTTTCCCATTAGCACTGCCACCAAAGGTGACATGACCACCATAAACCTCTATTAGGCTCTTGGAAATTGATTAGTATTATTTCATGTTCCTTTTAAAGCCACTATACAAGTACCATAAAAATTTATAGGAGGTTTTGAATTAGTTTTCTACAAAACACAATTTATACAAGAAATGATTTTGGTATACAGATTTTCTTTGGTCCTGGGGTGTTAAAGATCAGTGCCTTAGAAACCCATATTTTTCTAATAGAATTATTATAAATATATTATACTATTTTTAAAATAAACACGTTGTTTGTTCATCTAGAAAAATAACTAGTAGCAGATACTTCTGATTTAGATCAGGTACAAAAGTGCTCTTGAATATTCTTCCTTGTCTAGGTTGGTATCCTAAACCTATAACATACTTAGGAGTGACCTATTTTCCTAGAATCCGAGTAAGTGTTTCTCAATTTTTTTAAATATTTCTAAATCCTTTTTATGTTTCTCATTATAAAATTTAAGATACTTGTTTTCATTAATAACAATGTATTTTTATCTTTCTAAATATATAAATCAAATTTAAGATTTGTAGATAAATTATGTTTTCATTTAAAATATTAAAATATTTATTCTTGATACATGTCATTATCATTATGCTCATTTAAAAAAAAATCATAATTAAGCATAGGTAAAATAGTTGAAACAATAGGTACCTCATCGTAATTATTCATGAAGAACATGTTGGATTGAAATACCTTTTTTTCAAGAGTAGATTCAAAATCCCTAAAGCTGTCCGCAAAGGCACTGCATATTGTTTTCAAGGATTTCATGAACTTTTAGTACTTTTAATCATATCTAGTTTTTTATTTCAGTTTTGGAAAGTCTTACTTGTCATGTTGTTTTATTTTGAATTCATAACCATAAATTACATTATCATCCTCCTTCCGATCCTTTTTTCAAATTCGTTTAGTATCATAAAATCCTTTATAACTAGTCCTTATACTTATTCTATCCTATAGAAATTCTTAAAATCTTATAGACATATGGGCCATCTTCCCATCACTATCTAGTGGTGACTTACTATCACTTGAACATTTTTTTGGATATTTTTTTTGCCTTTTGTTTGGGAGAAGTAGACTAGAAATATACTGGCTTTCTCTTTGGATCATCATATTCCTCTTGGTTAAATTTTAACTCTTATTCATACATCATCATATTACTAGTTATCTCCTTGAATAGAAGTTTTCTTATGTTACCTGACTCTATAATTGAAATAGATGTGCCTCTCCATATTTTTGGAAGGCATCCTATTAATAACTTGATCTGATCTTTGTCAGATACTAGATTTCCCAATGATATCATGGTGTTAATAATTTCATTAAACATGTGATAAATGTCATAAATTATTTCATCAGGTTTCATTTTAAATTATTATACTTGATATTATATGTATTCAATCTCATCTCTTTATCATTGGTTGTTTCTTCTTGTGAAATAACTAGTGTATCAAAAAGTTATAAAGTGATTTTACAAGTAGAAATTATATAAAACTCATCATTTCATAAAGCATAATAAAAAAATTTCATATCCTTATAATTATTATTATGTATCATTTTTTAGCCTCAACACATGTTACTCTAGTAGTTGCAGGCAGTTCATATTTATCTTCTATGGAAGTCCAGATTTCAAAACCCATACTCTTTATATGAATTTTCATTTTTATCATCAACTGACCATAATTAATTCCATTTTAAAAAGGAGGTCTGTTCATAGCATAACCTTATTGTATTTTATACATTTAAAATAAATAAATTTAAAACTAACAAAAATTTAAGGTCTTTAAAGCGCAACTAAAATCACAATTGAAATGATTTGAAAAGATTTGATATAAAAGCTCAAATCCTTTGATACCAAATGTTTTCCATAGTGAATATCAAAAGAGGGGGTGAATTGAGATCCCAATAAATGTTTCTATTAAAATGGATTAAAATAAAATACCTACTTTAAATAAAAATCATCCCATTTTACCAAAATAATATTTTGGTATAACTTTTTGTACATTTGAAGATTTCTCAAAAGAAGGATTATGTATTAGGTAAAATAATATATAATATTATTATATCCTTTTAAATATATTTAATTAATCTAAATATGATATAAACACAAATTAAGTAAAACTCTCAAAGTAAATTTTTTATAAATCTTAAAACAACTTCAGTTTTAAAGAAAATAAAAAGAGTAAAAAAAACACAATGAAATTTGACTACAAGAGGTTCATTCTTCAAATGAGACTAGTCTTATCCATTTTAAAATCACCTATTGAAAATGACATCTTTTAATGTAGTTTATATGTGAATAAAATTTGATCCCTAACATGGATCATGTGTTACAACAATAAAAAAAGAGTCTAGGCCACATAATACATCTTCCATAGTAATTGTGGGAGTATATATAAAACAATCCAAAACCAGACCTCTACCACATCATGTGTAAAATAAGAGTAAAATGTGTTGAGAAGATATCTATGTATATTTTTGTTTAAATTAGGAGACATCATGAGACAAAATAAAATATAGTTATCCTATCTTCTTGAAATATAAATATAAATAAACAAACAAAGTAAGTAAGAAGACTAAAGAGATCATTTTCCTAGTCTGATATTAACTATAGCTTGTGACTCCAAAATATAGTTTGAAATAAAGATTGTGTCATGTTTCATAAATATATAATAAAACCAAGTGTCACTGATTCATTGTTCTTGAATGAAGTTAGGCACTAGATATATGTTGTTCCTTGGATTCCTCAGTCAATTGCATGTACGAATGATTTGTGAATATTTTTTGAAAATAGGGAACTCCTCAATATCTTTAATAAGATTTATAAATTTTTTTCAAAAACAATTCTTTCAAAGGGGGGAGTTTTCTTATATTTTTAACAATAACATGAAAAAATAATCATGATTTACTCATCATCACACTTGGAAATAACACTTTCTTTAATGGATTTTCTATAATATTTAATACGAAATCATTAAAATAATTAATGGCATTAAATTCGATAATTTATCCATTATAAATATTTAATTCAAAAAAAAGAAGTAGAAGAAAAGTAGCAGTGATCCTTTGGAACAACGACACTAGCAGTGTCAAAAATATGGTGTGAGACATTTGAATAGTGTCATTTATGGTAGTGATTCTTTAGAAAAGTTCCACTTTTTGGTGGTGTCTAAGTCTTTTAGTGAGTAATTGGATTTGTGTCTTGATCTAGTGGTATGTCAAGATCATAGTGACACATACTTTATTAATTTTATGTTCTATCTGTAACCCGTACTGATAGTGAGTCATCCTAGTACTCAGAAAATTTTAGATCCCAATGGTGAATCTTTCTTGATAGTGGATCATCCTTGGAGGTGTATCAATGTGATGGTTATTCTTTGTTGGAGGTGAGATATTCTTGGTGATGAGAATTATTTAGACATAACCAAATTTATTTCCAATATGTCTCATATGATAAAATTCTAACAAGAAAACAGAAAACTCATTAATTATCATAATATTCATGATTTCATGATCATTAAAACAAAGAGCTCAATATGTTATACTTTTTACATATCTTCATAAATTTTCATGGAAAAAATTATAATGTTTTGGATGATTTTTTTACTGTGTATAACCATATTATTTTATTAGCTAATTTTAGAAAGGATCTTTAATTCCTTATAATAGTCATGATGTTTGAAAATTTAAGAGTAAAAAACACATCACATGATTCAACTAACTTTTACAAAGAATTTTCACATCAAACAAACTCTAGATTTTAATTACTAACACAAGGAAATTTGATGTTTAAGCCATGAGGAACACATCACTTAGCATCTTCGGATGTTGTTTGTTTAGATACCAATATTTTATGGACGTATGAATTTATTTTTACTAAAATATGGTTCCTTCCATTGTCTAATCACCTTAGTCTGATTAAATATATCTGATCACATTAATATTATAGAATTTACCTAGGTTCAATGGTCTCAACATTTTCCATACATTATACAAATACAACTTCTTTTATTTGGATCCGCCTTCTCTATATGAAAACATTTTGTTAGGAGACTTTCTTTAGAAAACTATTTAAGTAAATATCATAATATTGATAACATAAATTCTTCTCCAAAATTCAGGCAAATTTTTGAGACATTATGATCATCACACTAATAATTATAGGTAAATCAAATATTAAATATCTATCTTTCAATAAGTGAATATATTATAAGTCATTTAAAGGTAATAATACAACTAATATTATTCCAAGATGTCATGACATGAATAATTCACTAGAACATTATATTTTATTAAAAAGAATTGAAAATAATTAATAAAAAATACAACTCACACACAAAGTGGTATCTTTAATCCACCATTTGTATTTGTTAGTAATATCTTCAAACAAAATTTAAAATTAATATATTAATATGTGAGTATTTATCCTCTTTCTCTCTTACATTTATTTTATAATCTTTTGAAAATTTATTTCATTTTCTCTGCCCCTTATAGAAAATAAAATAAATTATTAGGAAAATGCTATTTATTAATTATAATGCAATGTTCCATCAGTTATTTCAATATAATTCTATGTGATAAATTATCGATGTAGAAAACATGAGTATTTTATTTAGACAACAAATATTGAATTTACTAATTTATCTTGATACCTCCTTAAATTATAATTTACAATATTATAATTATGTTTTATCCACTTTTATTACAGGATTAAGATACTAATTGTGATACATAATTTTTTTTAATAAAGATCAACCCGAAACACCTGTACTCATTTAAGGATAATTTTTTTCAATATTAATAATTATAAACCTCTTCATGATATATAAATTTGGAACTTTTTGTAGAGAATTTCTGAAAATATATCTTTCATATGTAGATATGTTGACTTTTTATAATTTCTACATCTTCACAGAGGATGATTTTTATCAATATAATAATTTTTTAATTCAATATATAAGATAAATTAAAGATGGGAATTTATTTAAATTTATATCATTTTTTTGGAAATTTATTTTACAATTCATAAAGAGGGGTACCCTGATAATATTTTTTAGTGTTTTTTGTTAGGAAACATTCCATAATGCAAAATTCTATACGTAGTTTGTTTAAATTTGTTATCCATTCCTCATAATTAGGTTCTACCCTTGAGTTCATGCCTCACATTCAATTCCCTATATCAAGGGAATGAATTCAATACATAAATCATAAGGGAATATGATGAATCTTCCATGATTCATAATGTGAATAACAAGGTTTAGAATTTTATTCGTAACTAAGTTACTATATCTTATCTATTCTATATGCTTCCACATTGGTTCCATAGAAATTATTTCATTTTTCGTAGAATAGTTATTCTTAAATAATTTTTTTACTTTCTTTGGTGAATTTTTTTCTTCTTTATATCCTTCATTGAAAGTGATTTATTCATATTTCTTCAAGATACCTATTTTTCTAGAAGAATAGTTAAACCTCTTTTTTCTTTCCGTCTAGATTTGTTACATATATCACATCAAAATTCTTTATCATAAGTGTTTTCTTCTACTGAAAACATTTTGTAAAATTCACTTTTTTCATGTTGAATATTTTATTTAAATTTTACATTGTCATTTTATTATGATTCTTCTAATTTCATTTTCGTATTTAAATATTCTAGTTTTATTAATAATATTTCAATATATACATTGGTAAAAAATTTTAATTGTCCACAAGTATTGTTTGAGTGCATTTAATCTTATCAATTATTTTAGTTGATGTAATTTTAATTAACTTCATGGATTTCGAATCCAAGTGCATATCATATTTTCTTGTCAATATATTATTGGGGAAATTTTTGTTTAAAATATTCTTATGATTAATTTATGAGGATTATTATTTTATATTAACCAACATTTATTATCTTCATTTAATATAAAATTTTGAAACATTTTTATATGGGAATGTATAATACTTTTAAGCACCAATATTTCAGTCATATCATAAATTTAAAACCTTTTATGATCTGTTTGAAATATGGATATTTTTATTATATTATAGAAATTTCTTATTTTTGTTTGGTCTAATTTTCCTTAGCATAGTCTTCCTTTTTATTTTAACATTTAAATGATTATACCAAAAATATAATACAAAATTCCTAAATATATTAAAAGACCAACACGTACTAACAAAACATTCTATTATTTTATTTACTATATGATTTTTTGAGTTTTCTTCATAACTTGTTGGGATGTACGTGGTGAATCAACTTCTTAACTACTTTTATTATCCACACAAGACAAGGTGGTAGAATAATTATAACTTTCTTGGATCTATATTTGTAAAAAAAATTATTTCTAACCCACATCCTTAATTAAAACATATTTTGAAGAATTTTTACAAAAAGATATGGATGTTTTCTATTTCTTCACAACTACTTGGGATAGATCATTAAAAGATGTCATGATATTCTTATCACCTGTTATAGGTATTTTACTATCATAATACTCTATTGAAAATTGTACTATACTAACATATTTATACTTCTTCTATTCAGAATCAATACTTGTTTTCATAAGATTTACTAAATTGAATTCTAATTATAGGAATATCATATTGAGGGCGTTTTTTCAGATCTTTAGTCATAATCACCATCTCTTCACAATACTTATGTATTAATTCAATTTTCTATTAATGAAAATAATCTTTGTTCTATGATAGTGATCCACATTCATTGATCTTATTGGATTTTACTTCTAATTGAAAATGTTTTTCATTAGTGCTGTTTTTCAACTTTTATTAAATGACATTGATATTTTTTCAATATCATTCTTGAATTTATCTTTCTCTTAAACTTATTTGATTATTTTTTTTCTATATTCCAAGAACTTATTTCAAGCCAAACTTTTATGTTATCAAAAGGTACAATCTTTATAGAGATCTTTATACATTATAGATCTTTTACTTGAAAATAATTTTACATTTAATTTGATTTCTCTTACATTTGGTTGATCTATTCTGACATACTTATAGAGAATATACAGAAAAGAGATACTCTTTCTCTATAAATGATATTCATAGTATATTTTATTCTATAATATATTATGACTTGAGAATTTATTGATATGTCATCACCAAAATTTATTCAAGGTTTTTCTCTTAAGGATAGTTTATAAAATAATTTTGACATACCTCACATTCACTTGATCATGATCCACTAAATATAAAAATGGGTTCCTTATCCTTGTTGGTAACATGAACCACATGTTCGTCACTTTTAATACCATATTTATATTCTTTGTTATCATGGCATGGAGAAATATATACCTTCTATTATTTAAGAAATAAGAATATATTATTTTCCTTTATTATCTATTTCTTTATATTATTTGTCATGTTCTTTGTGGAAATAGAAATAAACTAACAGGAAAATGAATCTTCACCAAAATAAAAATTTATTTTTAATATAGAAATTTAACTCAAATATACCAGAGATAATGAATTAAATTTAGAAAATCCAATAGATGTGAACCATTTATGTAGTATCACTTATGAGGACCACTTTAGGATATGCTCAAAACTATGGAGGTGGGTGAATCAATATCTTGTACTTTTAAACAAATTATAAATTTTTATCACTTTTGCTTTTATAAATTCTATATTCTTGATTATATTATCCCATATTTCTTATATTATTCATGTATATGAAATAATGTAAAGGATGAAACATGAATTGTTTTTAAGTTTTACTACTCAATAAGAGTATGTAGACCTTTCTATGTATAATGAAAAACAATACATATATTCTCTACTATAAAGCGATACCTATTTATAGTGGTTTTCCTAGAAAATAATCATTATCCCATGTGTGGTTCCTTAAAATTTAGGTGTGGGATAAAAAATCAAATATCCATAAATAATTAAATTCTTATCCAAACTTATATAACCTTTATAGTTCTTTCTACTACCTATGTAGATAGTCTTAAACTTCTTTCATGTTCTTTTTAACCAAAAAGAAGTATTCTACAAGATGTAACTCATGTCAGATATCACCATACTTATTTATCTTCAAAATAATCTCTTAATTTATAAAATAAGTCAAAAAAAACTTCTTATTAATAGTATACAATATAAAGCTACTATTTATTTATTCATAAAATAAAATAGAAAGATACACTTTCTTTCTTCTTCACTTTTATTAATTACATTGTTTTTATAGTAACACATTCTTTATTCAATACTATATTTCCGGTCCTGTCCATATAATTTTTTTATGGTTCCAGTTATTATGATACCATCTTATATAATTCATCAAAAATCTATTTTTCTATTGCTCCACTTCATTATCTAGTAAAAAATTTATCTATCTTGTAATTTTGCTCCATTCAGTAAGTGTTTCTCTATCCATCACCTCTTCATTTGATGTTTTGACCCAAAAGATAATTAATTCTAATATTTATGGTCATAAATTCCTTATATTTCTTCACATATTTAGAAATATTCATAGGAATAAAAAAACTAATCATATTCACTTATTTTCAATGCATTTAATCCACTTTATATAGGTAGATATCCTTCAAAATTCTAGGGTTAAGTGCACACTTTAAAATTCAATGTTCCCACTAAAATTTTGAACTTATTGCTAAAAATATTCAATTCTTGAACACAAAAAAATACTTTTGAAATTTTAGGATCTTTACTTAATTATTAATGTCAATGATCTATTAAAACATTCCTTAATCCTTGTAAAAAATAAAATTTTTCTTATAGGATTATTTAAGCATTGTATGGATATCTCAACCACATCACTTTTAGGACTTTACAAAAGACATTGTAAAGTTATTTTAGACACTTTTTCAAGTAAATATTCATGATATCTTTCTATATATAGTGGTTATATATCTAATCTAATATCAAAGGTATAGTCTATTTTATTTTTGCAATAACTTCTTAGAAGTATTTCTGGCATGTTTTATCAGATGAACTCAATAGAT
Source organism: Viscum album (assembly GCA_963277665.1). Lineage (NCBI taxonomy): Eukaryota > Viridiplantae > Streptophyta > Magnoliopsida > Santalales > Viscaceae > Viscum > Viscum album. The sequence continues at coordinate 1,308,596,476 of OY728126.1, read as the reverse complement.
CTCTCCATCCCATAACATTTAGTTTTTTTCATTATTCTAGTTATTCTTAATAAGATCTTCTTTGATCAGTTACTATTTATAAGTATTTCTAAATCTAGTGGTACCTATTATTGTGTACCTATATATTAATATTCCTTGTCAAACAAATTTTATCAATCTTTCTTTTAATGTATGTAAAGAATAATTTCATAAGGATATACATCTATCTGATGTGTTCCAAGATATTTTTCTCTGGTACTCCATACGATGAACCCTAAATGGACATATTATCCAATCCATTTTTATGACTTTGTGGAAATATATATGATAAAAGTTTTTATAATCAGTCTGATGTATTTGTAACACTTTATCTGATGACACTTGTTAGAGACTTCTGTCCAATGCCATTACTCATTTTTTTTAAGATTGTCACTTAATGAAATCCATCCAATGAATTCATAAACATAATTCTATCAAATAAAACATAATTCAGAAGAATCTAAATAACTTTATATAACAAAACCATTGTACAATAATTATATGTGGAATCTTTAGTCTAATGGCATCGTAAACACTTCACTGCTCGAAGAATTAAAAAAATTATATTCAATCGTTTGAAAATATTTAGGTCGACTAATTTTGAAATTATTATCTGAGGAATTTATTCGTAAACCACATATAAGAGAAATTTATAACAATTATTATTTATGATGACTTAATTTTGGAACCTCTTATTTCAATGATCATTACATGTTTCCATTTTTGGATAACATTTCTAGAGAACTCTTAGTTGATTATTCGATAAATTCTATCTGATAGATTATGCCTGATGACACACCATGTTAATACAACAGAATCCATACTTCATTTTATTAGTTACAAAGTTGTTAGTATCTTCTATAATAATTCTTCATTTTATATTTTTATAAGTCTATATATAATATTTTTTACATGTCTTCGTATAAATTTCCTCTACACTTCACAGTGTTTCAGAACCATAATTCCAATGAGTTCCACCCACTTCTTCCATCAACCAAATTTAATAAGGATTAAGAATTACTTATTATATTAATTATTTGGTTAAATAAGGATTAGAAATGAATCTCTTAATTTAACACCCTTTCATAATGGCTTTTCATTTGTTACAAACTCCATATTTTATCCAATCCATAGGGTACTATGATTTATAATCAATAAAGAAAACATCATTTATCATATTGTGATGTTTTCTATTTAAAGAACCTTTTTCTAATGGATTTGTGAATTTATTTTTACTTTAATTTTGTTCCATCCATCATCTGATCACCTCAATTTGATCAAATCCATGAAATCAACTTAATATCCTAGACTGAACCCCAGTTCAATGTTCCCAAAATTTATCATCTGTTTGATACAAACTTCTCTTTATATTTGGAACCACCTTCTCCATCTAGTAACATTCCTTATAAAACCCATTTATGAAAATTCATAATGTTGATAACAAAAATTCATCTCCAAAAATAAATCACATTTTTGAGATATTAAGACCATCTCACTTATCACCATAAGTTAATTAATCCTTGAATAATATTTCACAATGAAGTTGGGAATATATCAGGTTATTAATATATTTCAAGTATTCCACAGGAAAGAACAAAATAAATCATCTTCTAAGATAACATGACTTGAATAATTCTCCAAAAATTTCTATTTTATTGATTACCATTGACAAGAATTGAAATAAAATAAAACCCACTCAAAATGTGGGATCTTGAAAGGAGAAAATATCAATGATAGTAAAAACATAAAAGTGGGAATGATGGATGGAGAAATATTCTTCCAATGAGAATATGAGATCCTAGTATTACTTGGTATTCAATTATTCCTTTATATCTATTAGAAATATATATATATAAATTATGTCAATTATTTTATAAAATAAATGAAGTTGATGGGAGAATAATCAATTGATATTAAAATTTTTAGAATTGAAAGTTTCTAATGAATTATATAAGTTCTATTTAGTGAATCACTATAAAGGGAAATTGGAAAGTATACCTTCATTGAGTTTTAAATTATAAATTTTTTATTTATTATAGATCAAAACATCCACATTTCACATTTATATTGTTTTAAAAAAAACACTAAAAAATATTTCACTATAGAACATCCTTGCATGTACCCATGATAAATAAAATTTCCTAGTTTGGTTAATTGAAAATATAGAGAAATTCCAGGACTAAAGTAATGTATTCAAGAGATTAAATTGGGAGAAACAATGCTTGGAATTTTTACCTTGGTATATGTGGTAAAACATTTCCATGAATTTATATATGAATAAGTACTAGATTATGATGGAATTTGAAATCAATTGAGTCAATATGATGGAGAAAATATAATTGAGTTAATAAAGGTGACATGATAGGATATGGGTAATATGGGTTTATAAATTTTTACTCACTATTTCTTTTGTTTTGATTTTTTTTTGGGTAACATTTTTTTTCAATTTTTTAAAAGTAAAAAAGAATAAGGGTGAGGTAATTAAAAAGGTAAATTCATTATTAATTATTTGTTAATATTTAATTAATTTATACCTTAATGTTTTTTATCAATTTTCCATCGTAGTGTTTTGGAATTTATGTGAAATGACCAATCCAGATTTTGCAGTCACTATAAGAGGGTGGGAGTGGTTAAAATAGCGTGACATTTTTATGAAATATATTTAACCATCTAAATTACCATTTTAATATTTATATAGATGTTTTTTGTTATGATATATAAACTTTTCATGTGATTACCAAATAAAAAATTACCTTATGGAATATATTAAATAAATAATGGTAGAAACACAAAATATTTTTAAAAATTTGAACATAAATTTAGAAACTACCCATTTCTGTGTTTGGTTTATGTTTAGGACACATATATCTAATATATAACTCATGTGGATAAAAATTAGGATATCAAAAAAAATATTTAATAGTCAATTGACTAATCAAAAATATTACTATATATTACCATCTCTTAATAGGTTTGTTCAAATAATCTTTTTGTTTTGTTCTAGAGGTCTTAAAAACTCAATCCAAAATAAGATAAAAAATATTCTATGCGATCCCATTGCACCAAATTATGATAAATGCTTCATTAATAATTGTCTTTAATATCTAGTATATAATTTGATATAATGGAATACACATTGGTCTCTATATCTCTACTCCATCTAAATCTTCTTATTCTTCCTTTTATTATATTTTATTTCATATTCAATAACAATGAGTATGCAATAGTATATCCTTTAAAATTACTTATACTTTTATAATTATTATTTCTGTATTTATAGGGTCTAGTATTTATAATACAATCATCTTCCCTATCTTATATATATATTTATATAAATAGAATACTCATATGTATGTAATATTGAAATGTTGTAAATTTTATTTTGTTGGAAATATATTAATGATTATCATAGTGCTGGGTATCATGATCATATATAAAAATATTGTATTTTACTTTTGATTCCTAATATTTAATCTCAACATCACACTTAGATATTTTTTTAAGCATTGAAAATGAAAACCATTTAATCTCACTAATTAAATTCTCCACCAGTTTTATTAATCAAAACTGATTTAAATTGATCACAGAATGTATCTCTATATTAATCGATCAAGAATATTAATATGATATCTATAATTATTACAACTTAATAATTAAAAATTATTCATGGGAACATAATTTTATTATTTATATGATAACATAAAGGTGAACTGTAGTGGTGTGAATGTCTCTTATAACACTACCTTCATCATACCAAACAGAATAACACTTCTTTTCATGGTATGAATACCCTCACCACAAAAAATCTTATTATTTAATTGAAACCATAATTATAAATAACTATAATATTTAATATTCAAATCATCATGTTATTATTGAATTTAATATTAACACAACATCATCAAATATACTCACTTGAAACCTTACATTTTTTAATACTAGTGATATGGGTATATCATTACTTACGATATTGTGATATCATATCTTACAATTTTCAATTTCCTAAATAGTAACCATTATATATATTATAATTAAAATTTATGTATCATCATCTCTTTAAAATTCACATAAGATGATAGTACTCTTATGTATCATAGTGAGGATATGATAATTTATTAAAATTTCAGTGATATACCTTTATATATCCTCATATTAAACCTTTTATAAGGATATTTTACTCTTATATATCAAAATAATGTATTTTACTTTTTTTAATCTCATTAGGAAATACAAAAATCATCTTACACATTATTCTATAATATATTATGTATCACATTATATTTTTTCCGTCTTTATATTTCTGTAGTATGGATCTTGTACATTCTCTAGATATCCTATTTATAAAAATAATATATTTTATTTTTAATAATTTTTAGTATTCATGGGAATATATATTCCCTATTAACTTGGAATTATTATATATCGTCAAAAACCCCATGTACTATAAAAAGCATTTAATATATCATAGTATAGGGTCATGTAGATGTTTTTAATTCTTAAATTCGACTCATGGTGGTTAAAACACCTCATTCATACAATATTAAATATTATAGTGACCTATATGCCTTATTAATTTTTCTAATATTGTATATCTTCTATATTCATGTTCTAAATTTTCACAGACAACTCAAAATTTCATAACATCCGATTTTTTTTTAGTGAATCTTCTTACTTTTTTTAGTATTATCTTTCTAGATGCACTAAGTGAACATCCTCAATGTATGTTTTGTTAGTGTATTTGACTACATTATTCACTTTATAATATTATTTTAATATACATATACAACAATATATCATCTTCTAGATTCACTGTAAGTTATTATCCAACCTATAAGTTATACATTTTAGATAGTAGCCTATAGAATTACTTGTTAGATATCTTCAAAAAATCTATCTTCTAAATAAACAACTTCCAGATACTCATTTTCTTTATTCATAGTTAAATTTCCTTGAATATATATTAATAATTCTTTAATTAATATGTTATTAATGAAATTTGATTCTAAAAACTTTCCACCCATTTATTTCTTCCAATCATCATCCTAGGGGATTTCTAGATAATGTACACACTTTTCTGGTTGATTATCTATGAATGGATTCCCAATTGTCTAGCCATCCTTTATAAGTATTTAATCAAAACTCCTTATGATTTGTAATATCCAAATTCTGAACATCAAAAGGAACAATTTTATAAAATGATTTTATTTTCTATATGAAGTTTTCTTAGATACTCATAAAGATTAACTATATAATAATTAGATATATTAAGATGCATACATGAATTTTAATTCAATAATTCTAAGTAGAATAATATTATTTGTGTTATTTATCACCACCTAACTTCAACTTAAATTGAACTTACTCTTTATTTATATATTGAAAAAAATTATTCTATATTTATAACAATACAATTTGGTATTTTAATCTTCCCATTTGGATTTGTTTTCAATAACAATATTAATTAAAAATATTTCAAAATTAGATTCAATATCATTAATCACCTTGTTGAAAATAAATGTAAAGGATTATAGGTAAGGGAAATCCTTACTCATATAATTCTTCTTTAATGAGTTTAAATTTCATCTTCTCCAAATTAAACTTCCCCATTTTGGGATTTAAAGCATAAATCAATTGAGATAAGGGTGGAATCAAATTTTAGTTCCCAATGAAGCATTGATTAATTAATTTTATGGGTATTTAAGCTAGATGAATATGGAAAATAAGAGTTATTAAAATATACCTAAAATATTTCTATAAAACAATCTATTATGTAATACAAACTCAAAAATATCATTCAAGGTTTTTCCAAAAATGTTTTTACAAGTAATTTATCACCTACACTCAACTTAACAAATACAAAAAAGAATTCAAGTACAAGGAAAAATACTCCACTTCAATACATATTTTATCTTTTTATTAAATTATAAAGATATTATCCTGAATAATATAATTGAATTTTTTTATAAAATCATAATAGAATATTATAAATATTCCTTATTAATAACAAATTCATAAAAATTTATTAAATTTTTGATTCACATGAAATAATGATATTCTTGTAGCTTTTCTTCTTTATAGCTCCACCTCAAGGGATGCACTCTATGATTCTTCATCATGGATAATCTTATTTTATGTTAAATTCATGTATATCCTTATAATGTCACTTGAATAGTTTCAAAAAGGCATCATAATTTTTATCAAAGAATTAAATTATACATAACACTCCATGTTGTCATATAATCACAACATTTTAGTCTCCACATATATAAATATCCTTAAATTATCTATGTGAAATCCTAAAAGACAGAAAAATATACATGGGAATAATGTGTGTCAAAAATTCTATTCACTGAGAGAAATATGAAAGATAGTAACCATTTATACAAGATAATTTACCTGCTTTAAATACATATTGGGCATAAATCTTTATGCATGTATTTTTGTTATTCTTTGTATAAACCTTATGAATTATGGACTTAATTATTTCTCTAACAACCTAATTTTATGTAATACCTTAATTAATCAATGAAAATTATGTTTATGGTGGTATAATCATGATATGTATAATTTATTCTTAAGATGATATAACCATTTCATTATTCCTATAGATAGGACATATTAATTACACATCCCACATAACACATGAGGAACTATTTTGATGTCATTTTTCGACATCCTCTCATGAAATTTGATTTATTCATGTGGAGTTATTTTTTTTGTTGGAAATTGAATTCATTATTTATTGTTTTATATTAAATTACATCTATAATTTATCAATATAAATAGTTATAAATTATTTGGTTCTATTTTTACCTCATTTAGTTTTCACATAGGGTTTCTCATGAAACATTATGTTACCAATAATGGGAAACGTTTCACAAGAATTGAATTCTATTTTAGTGATTTCTCTCCCCAAATCAACCCTTTTTTTGAGTGGATAGATTATATTTTATGTCTTATTACTTTTACTCTATCAAAAATAATTTTAATTTCCAATTTTCTATATTTTATAGTAAAACCTCTTATTTTACAAGAGATGTAGCTTTATTTATTTCTTGTTGAGGAACCACTCTTTGAATTCTTAGGATGTTTTTTGTCAGTAAATATCCTTTTCCCTTATTACAAGGTATAATCACCTTTTTTATCATCTTGATTTATGTATCCTTTGTGGTATTCTATTCCAAATTTCGTTTGGTATATGCATGGTGTATTTATACAGAAATTCATCTTCACTATGACCACCATGATTAAAAATTCTACATTGACTATATAATATTAAAAATATGTTAGTGATAAATATATATTTTCTTTTATATTGTGTTATTTATATAATCTCATATATTCTACCTATTGATTTAGGATTTATTTGGTCAATAGATATTAAAATAATTTATCCAACCATCCAAATCGTTATCCCAAAACCTTCCACAACAAAAGCGATTTATTACCAACCTCGTTCTTTTCTTTTGAATAAAATTTTCTATAATTTTTATTGGTTTATATTTTTTTAGTTCATTATTATGTTGTGAATATAATATCTAATAACATCAGTCACAACCACTCAAATAGAATATATATGTATTGGTGTGTTCTTGACCCTTTTTATTATCAAATATTTTAATATATTTTTATTTATAACCTCCAATTTTCATGAAAAAATAATTTGTAGAAACAAGGATTTATGGAAAAAGGGATACCATTTTAATTTTATTTGGTAATAAGTTTATATTTAGATATCAACTTCTAATTATTTCCAATAGATAGTGATTTTTAGAGTAAATGAATCTTGTCATATCTCTTTATTGAAGAAATTTTTCCCATGAATTTTATTTAAAACATATCTTGATCCATATTAAACATTTTAAATTTATCATTACGATTTGGAAATTTAATATTGAGAATAATTTTATCCCACTCCACTTACATTATTCTATCTTTAAAATCCTTTATTATCTTTACAACATGATTCTCAAGGTCTTCATTCATTTTTTCCTGCCCATGAGATAAATTTTCAAGTTTCTTCATCATTTAGGATTTGATCCCTAATTGGAAATTCATGATATCTTTAGAAACTCTATGAAATTATTCAATGTCATGGATATTGTTTTAATAGATTGTACTTACTTCATATTTGTCATCATTTTTTTTGAAAATATTCTTTATCCAGGGTGTATTTTTCTTTGCGAAATCATTAAATCTATTCCTTATCTTCCTCATAATTTATATTAGTTTTATTATTTACAACATTTTATACTAATTATTCTTATATATCCCAAAATTTAAATTATAAATATGATTTTTCATCTTATAGTCCTTTTAAAAACTCAAATATACAAGTTAAATCCTTAAATGTGAAAATTTTAGAATAAAAATCACTAAGTGATTCAGTACACACATACTCATCACTCTATGAAATTTATTCATATAGGATATATTTATCAATTTTTATAGTATTTATATTGACATTTTTATGTCCTTATACTAGTAGTGAATTCATTTTATCAATTTAATATTTATCAACTTGTTAACCACTTTATTCTTTGTGTTTTTCAAGGTTTAGGTTGAAACTTAAATGTTGGTACTGATAGGGAATGGAATTAAATTTTACATTTGAGAAAAATATTTATATTTAAATATTCACTTCATATAAAGGATAAAAAAATTAGACCCAATAAATAGAAACAATGACTAGTTTTTATACAACATGAAATTCCCTTAAAAGAACATTTAGTCACTATGAGTGGGGTGGAGGGTGTAATGAATATATGAGATATTTTTATAAAATTATTTTAACTATTTAATTTCTTCTATCAACATTAAAATATATTATATTTGTTAATATATATATATTTATATATATATGGATATATATATGATTAATCAACATAAAATTACCACATGATAATTAGTAAAGAAATATGGAGAACAACATATTGTATTTTTCAAGGTTCCACCCCAATGTGTTAGTCTAGTACTAACTATTTTTGGGAAACTTTAGAGAAACAAATATCTATTATATAACTCAAGTGAATAGAAATAAAACCATTTCTTGAAACTTTTGAACAATCTCCTAACTATTTTATAGTATCTTGATTACTAACTATCTATTAATGGGGTTTTTAATACAAGATCGAACTAGTGTTCAAGTGGAAGTCCAAACTCACTCTTGAAAAATATCACCAATATACTCTAGTATTTAACTATATAAAAAAGCAAAGCTTCTTCCTCAACCGAAATCATTGAAATCCAGTTGATAATCTACTATAGATGTATGGACATCGGTCTCTGCTTCTTAACTCAAACCCGATATTCTTATTCTTCCATATTCCATTTTCTTTATTCTATTATGCATGTGAAAATAATGATATTGTAGTATAAATTAGCCTTTAAATTCCTATTCCCACTTCTATTATTCATCATTTATATAGAAGATATTCTATATGGAATATCATTAACTTTTATATCTTTCAATGGAATAAATGTACATTGGTTTGCTGTATAAATTTCTTATTAATACCCTTACATAAGAATGATAATCAAGAATATAATAGAATCTGGTATATCAATATCATATATAATAACCACATATTACCATTATTCAACCATTTTTATATTCAAAAATTTTCACTGAGATATCGTTTTTCTACATTGAATAAGAAAATAATTCAATCTCATCACTTCTACACTACATCATTGTGGGTTTCAAAATTGATTTACATTGATTACACGATTTAGCTTTATTCAACATAGTGTTTAATCTTTAAGAGATATCCAAAATCATCAAAACATACTCATTACCCAATACTTGTGAAAAATTAATTTACATGTGTGGAAGATAAAACATATTCACATAATCACTACATTAATCTCTCTCATGAAACTATGTTCATCACACACCTTAATGGGACACATATATTTTTTATGTAGCAACCTTCCAAAAAACATATAATTAGACTTTAATTATCAACTTAATTAATCTATTAATGAATAATATATCTTCAATTTATCATTATGTTTCTTATTTTAGGATCAACATAACATCTTCGTAATTACTATATAAAAAGATCAATTTTTTATAAAGTTGGTAACATGATCATATATTTTTGTATGATATAAATATATCATATCATATATTTTTTATTTTTCATATTAAATAACCCTTACGTATCTTCCTATTTGAATTTACATATCATCTTGCTAGCCATTATTTATGAAATTTTACCTCTTATGAATCATAGAGAGGATCATGGATTTTGTATAATTTATAGTGAGAGACCCTTGTGTATCCTATTGTTATCCATTACATATGGATTTGTTACTCTTATATTTCAATGAAAGGGTTATTTCACTTATTTATATATATATAGGAACCTCATAAAATATATTTCACATTATTCTAAAATATCTTACATATCATGTAATATTTTTACTTCGTCGTATTTTTATTGAAAGTGTATTATATATTCTCTAAATATCTTACATATATAACTAATTTAATTTCTATTTCAAATATTTTAATATCTTTTTTAAAATATATTATTTACGAACTTGGTTATAATATATATGATCAAAAATCTTTAAGTACCATATAAAATGTGATACATATCATAGTTTAAGTCTAATATCCTAAATTTGATCTCTATACAACAGCAAGATCTATTCATTATATAGCCTAAAGCATGCCTCCCCATATGCATGAGGTTGAAAACTAGTAACTATTTTATATGGTGATATTGTGGGGAGAATTCACCTTTATATAAGAGTAATAAAAATATTATAAATATCATATAATAAATAATCATAATATCAATAAAAATATATAAAAATTTAATACCAATCCTCATATTGATAAATGACATTCTTGAAGTTCGTAGGATCTAATAACAACTAATAGGGGGGGTGGGGGGGTGGGGGGTGGGGTTGAATCAGTTGTTTAATTTTTATTAGTTTTAAAATGTTAAGAAACTTAACCCCTACATCCAGTTAATATTTATTTCCATATATAAATTTTGAAGGTACTCATGCACACAAGAATGGTATAACAAGTAAAGATCACAAGATTTTCATGGTTCAGCCTCAGTGTGAGAACCTGCATCCTTTTTATAGCCACTCTTATGGGTGTTTGGAAATCCAATAATATGAATAAGTGAATACAACTTGTAAAAACTCTTATTTTAAACCTCACATCTCTAGAGATGAAACATTATACTGACTACCATTAGATTATAATGTGTGCATATAAAAAAATTGAGCCAAAAAAATAATAAAAACATTGTTGAATCTACTCTACAAATGATTAGTCTTAATACACAGTCTGATTTAGATGAGTCTGATCTTACCAGTATGGTAAAGATGGTTTTGATTTTGTTCTACTCAAACACTTAAAGAAAATATCTTCAATATGGTGGGAACAATTAACTTTGAATTCTCGAGCACTTCATCTTTTGAGCGTGTGTGAAAGTTTCAAATGGAAAAATTATCTAAGAAAAGTTTTATAGGCAACTTGAAAAACAAAGGTGGGAAACCTGAAAAACATTACCTCTTCTTAAAATCTCAAAAACACCAAAAATATATCAGATTAAACATCAACTTTAACATTATCAAGCCTCAGATTTTTTTTTTGAGATTTACAGAATATTTAAGTTCAAGTTTGAATTTTTAAATTCTTCAATTTTTTCTTAGTATGATAATGCTGAATATTCATTCTGCTTTTTCAAAAACATACTCAAATACGTGGTTCTAATTTTCTCATAAACATGCTTAGAAATTAAGTTTAGATTTTCTAAACAACATGCTTAGCTATTTGGTTCTGATCTTCTCAGAAACATGCTCAGAAATGCAGTTTTGATTTTCTCAAAAACATGCTCAGAAGAGGGGTTCTAATTTCTTATGAAAAAAAGTTTCATTTTGATTAGAAAACAGGTTCCGATTTGATAATAAAACAAGTTATGATTTTTCAGAGAAAAAAGCTAAGAAATGTGATTATGATTTCTTCACAATATAGTTTATAATTTGATTAAAATAGTAGTTCTGATTTTTTAGAAAATAGATTCCGGTTTTTACAAGAAAAATTTTAAGAAATGTGATTCTGATTTTTTCAGAAAACAAGTTCCATTTTACTCAGAAAACATGTTCTAATTTTATTAGAAAAAAATGTTTTCATATTTCCAAGAAACATGCTCAGCAAATTGATTCTGATTTCATTAGAATATTTTTTCCAATTTGATCAGAAAGTAGGTTATGATTTTCTTAGAAAAATGTTTCTTGTTTTTTCCAGAAACCTGTTCAGAAAAGTGATTCCTATTTCTTAAAACCACTCTGTTAAATATTCAAAAGATTTTATCATGAATGTTCTCATGATTTATTTAAACTTCTTCATGAGAAAATAATCATTTTATTTTTTTTATAAATTTATAAAACATTCCAACTTTTAACTTATAAATCTTCATTGATATCCTATTACAAAATTCTGTAACAAATAAAATAATTATTCATTCAAAAACATATATTTGGACAGAAATATTTCATTCTAATTCAGAAACTACATTATTCATGGATAATAAAAACATTCTTATACAAAAAAAGTTAGATTTTATAAAATACAAAAATAACTTTATTAAGAAATTTTATCACAAAGGTTCTTCAACATGCCCCTTTAGTTTTGTTGAAAACACTCGTTATCATTTTTTCTAACTGTCAAATGTTTTCATAACTCATTTATTTCAATCAAGTCATGATTTTTTTGACTTTTATCAAAACATATAATTTCTCAATAGAGAGTTTCCTGACACCACACTATGGGATAAAGTAATGTTTTTGAAGTAATTCCATCCCTTGGTGGTAAGAAAATTTTTCTGGCATGCAAAGATATCTCCCCCAACTTTTATTATTTTCTCAATATTATCCTTTCCCTTCTCTCTTTTATTTTATCAAATTTCTTTTTCTCTCCCCCATTATATGATAATAATTGCTTTATTTTCAAAAAATATAAAGATAAGTAAAACGTATTACAATGTTAAAATTTTAACCTCCCCTCTCCTTTCGTCATCATAATCCAAAGAATGGTGGAAATTCATCCTTATGAGGTTTAGGAAGACATCGGAAGGGGATGAACATGAATATACAGACTCAATTCAAAGAACCATTCATTTAACATATATTTTTGTAACGATATCATCGATCTAATATTTTATGAAATGTATTCCAAAATACATCTCCATTAGAAAAATTCTCTTTTATAAGGTGAAAATTTATATCAATGTGTTTTGATCTTGAATATTGGAAAAGATTATTAGAAAGATCAATTTGAATATGATTATCACAAATTGTTTTCACTGGATTAGAAAATTTTAATTACAAATCTTCCAACTAAACTCTCATCAAAAACATTTGAGAACAATCCAGAGTTGGTAAAACATATTTAGATTCAGCTGTGCTCAAAGTAACTAAACATTGTTTCTTACTATGTCAACTCACACAACATTCACCTAAAAAAATGTCCATCCTAAGGATGACTTTCTATCATTACAATCTCCAGCCCAACCAACATCAGTATAACCATGAAACTTCATCTCACTATTTTTTTATAACCACCCATGTGATGTTGTTCATTTGATATATCTCAAAATATTTTTTTCAACCATCATATGTGATTATTTAGAAATACCTTTATATCTAGTACATAAAGTCATAACATAAAAAATTTCAGGCCTTGAAGCTAGAAGGTAAATAAGAATTCCTATTAAGAAAGTCCTTCTGATTGGCACTTATTCTAGATTCATCTTTACTCATCTTTTTGCTCACTGAAATAGGAGTTGAAACATATTTAGATTCATCCATCCTAAACTTATTTAACAATTCCCTGACATACTTGTCTTGAGATAAGAAAATATAATTATCTTTTTTTAACATGTATGACAATGAAGAATTTTAATTATCCCAAAATAAAAATTTCAAAATTCTTTTTCATTTTATCAGAAAACTCTTCACAAACAATTTCTTCATCCCAAGAAAAAATTATATCATCCACACAAACAATTACAATTAATGTTACAATGTCAACATCTTTTACATGAAAGTTTCTATCAATATCTCCTTTATAAAATTTCATCATTATCAAAAAAAGTTCAAGCTCCAAATACCAAGAATATGGTATTTTTTCTTCCTATAAAAATATTTCATAAATATACAAACCATGTTTTTATACACTCCTGGTAGAATACTATAAGGTTTCTCAATGTAGATATCTACCTCAATATCACAATTTAAGAAAGATGGATTTAAATAAATATTATAAAACTTGTAACTTTGATGAGAAGATACATTAAGAAACATTTTCGTTATTTCTAGCCATACAACGAGGGAAAGGTTTCATCAAAATCGATACCTCCCACCAGTGCATGTCCTTTAAAACTAGTCTTTCATTTTTTCTTTAAACTTCTCCATGCTCATTAAATTTTTTTCTATAAACCTAAATGGTTCAGAATTTTTTTTATTTGATGTCCTTGGAACAAGTTCCCTTGCTTCATTCTTCTCAATCTGATCCAAATCTTCATTCATAGAATCCACCCATTATTTATGTTGAATAACTTCTAATACTTATTCTAGTTTATCTTTTGAGATAAGTGAAGTATGATTTTCTAATATCAACATCCTTATGGTATGAACTAGATCCCTATGATTCTTAATAATTTTTTTAGATTCAACATGTTTTCTTAAGGTAAAAAATTTCAATGTTTCTTTCTCAGCTAGAATTTCTTCATCACATGATTCTTTTGAATTCTGATATGAATGTTTTGAATTACTTTCAATATTGTTGGAAATCTCCAATGTATCCTCCTCAAAATTATCAAAAATAATTTTTAATGAAATTTGATTTTTAATTACCTTCACATCATATGATTCCAAATTTTTTTTAAACATTTTTTCTAACATTTTTAACTACTCCGATTTTTTTAATATTCCAAGAAAGTTACTTCCTCAGCTTTTTCATCAAACTTTCCCAAATTTAAAATTTTGAACTTGTGCAATAATGGACTTACAGAAACATTGATGTATTTTAAAGAAGGTTTTTTGGTTATAACTCATTTTATAAGGAGCCATATTGGTTTTTGGTCTCAACAAGCATCTATTTTGAACATGTAAGAAAGTACTAACAATGTATCTGCAAAAGAATTTTGAATGTTTGTATTGTACTAGAATATTTATTCTCATTTACACCAAGATTCTATTATCCCTTTCTAATACACCATTTTTAGTGGAGTATAGGGAGAAATATTCTGATGTTTTATACCAAGCTTTCTCAGATAAGTTTCAAAATTATTTTTTGGGAATTAGATACCACTATATATTCTTATCTTTTCTATGGAAACAACCAATTATTAATCTACATATTTTCTGAAGAATTTGAAAATTTCAATATCCTATGACTTATGTTTCATTAACATTAGGTTTTTAATCTGAGTGAAATAATCAATAATAGTGATAAAGTACAAATCCCCTTTTGTTTATTTATATATGATTGGCCCACACAGATTAGAATGAATAATCTCAAGCGGTCTGCTAGATTGAATTTCGACTCTTTTATAACTTTTTTTAGTCATCTTTATTTATAAAAAGTAATGAATACATATCCATCTCTTCATTTTATCACTATAAAATTTTTATGACATCAAATTTAGAAAGTTTTTTCATACTTTTCTGACCAAGGTGAGCAAGTATTCAATGAAACAAATTGTTTTCATCTTCCAAACTCATGTAAAGAGTTATTGAGTTATACAATTTGGATGAGATTCCCACTAGTTATTTCTCCTTTTGTAATAACTTTTCCATATTTCACACATTTGATGACACAAGAATAATTTCTTAAGATTAATTATTTTCTATGATCACAAAGTTGACTTACTCTAAGAAATTTATGTTTTAATCCATCAATAAGTCGAACATCCTTGGATTTTTAGTTTTAAAATTCAATCTCATCCATTCCAATTCATCTGTTTTTTAAGGAACCATCATTACCAAAAGAAACTCCTCTTCTATAGGACTTTCAACATGAAATAGATTTTTTATATCGCCAGTCATATGTGAAGAATAACCACTATAAAGTATCCATTTTTTCCTTTTTCTTGCTTTTAAACCTATCTCAACATAAAAAGTTCTTTCATCAATATTCTTTTATTCAGTTCCATTTTCCTTTCTATCCTAGAGAATTTGTTTCAAATGGAGTGTCATAAAATTTTCAACATGATGAACATATGGATCTCATATTCCAAAAAATTATTCCAGGTATTAAAATTTACTATTTTTTGTAAGGTTTCTAGCATCTTGAGAATTCACTTTTCATATTATTTGTGAGTTAGGAGAGTTTCTCATTCTTCTTTCGAAATTTCTTCCACTTTCCCCCAACCTTATTTTGAGTAGAGATAAGGTTTTTCTGAAATTTTAAGATCTATTCCCATAGATTCCAAAACACAAAAAATAGCATTAAAATATTGATTTTCTATTAAAGAAAGATATTTATCTATTGAAACTTTGTTGAGGTTGGTAACCTCTTTCAGCTCTAACATACTTAGGATGTGGTCTATCTTTTCTTTTGTATGAGTTTTTAAATTTTTTAGAGTTGATAGGTTTCTCACATCCTTTCTATACCAAATATTTCCCAATACTTTAAAAAAAATGAAATGTTAGAAGAATCTTATGAAACAATATTTTTAGAAGTAGAATATTTCACCTCATTCTCATAATGAGACTTCTCATTAATTTTAGAAGTATCATAATTTATATCTGTGGCTTATTTAAAGTTTTAATTCATCTTCCTCATAGTATTTTCGATCTCAAGAAGTTTTGATTAAAGCTTGTTAACCTCTTATTCATTAGTTTTTAGCTTCTGGTTGAGATATTCAATTACCTTCCCATGCTCATCATTTATATGTTTGTAGCTTAAAATCTTATCAATGTATTCATCCTCTTGATTGATGACATATGTTGTCCATCAGCGACTTCTTCATGATCATTCTTAAATACTATAATTTAGTTCTTGATAGATTTTTTTTTCTCAAGACAAGAATGAAGTTCAGTTATGAGCTGTTAATATTTACTATATTCTTCAGCACATTCATTACTCACTGACGAGTCTTTTGTTTTATCATCTTTTTTAGTGAAGACTCTGAATTTTTCTAAACTTTCATCTTCAAAAGAATCATTGTCAGTTGAGTCTGATTCAACCTTCTTACTCAACATACTTCTTTTCTTTCTAGAAAAATTCTCCTTTAATTTGTTTGATGACTTATCTTATTTATCATTTTTGTTCCACTTCTTCCATAAATGTCTTTCATTATAATAATCTTGATATTCTCCAACTTTTTGCTTGTGGAAATTCATAGCAAAGTGCCCGATTCCACCAAAATCAAAAAATTTGAGTGGGATATTTCCTCTATACTTACATATTCTTATTTTATAGTTCTTGGATATTAGAGAAATGATTTTATAATTCAACACTTAATCTTCCTTATCATTGAACTTACAAGTATCATATTCATAAACTTCATGGATTTTTATATTTCTCACAGATTCAAAAGACATTTCATCTTTCATTTTCTTCTTAAAAATCAAAGCTTTCTTCATTTCATAAGAAAAAATAAAGTTATGAATTTAATAAGGAGATAAATAATCCTTATATTCTAAATCATAAATTTTAGAATCAAACATGTTCAAAAAGTTTCTCATAAGTATTTTCAAAATTGTAGTATCTTACAAGACATCTCTGAATCCTCTTATGTTGCAAAAAATTTCATTTACTCTAGTGAATTATTAATCAATTGTTTCTTTATCCCCTATTCTTATGAATTCCTAATTACAATGGAATATTTTTATCTGTGCTTTCTTGACTTTAGTATTCCCTTTGAAGACACTTTCCATATTTTCGCATATAATTTTTGAAGTTTGAGACCCATCACTTACTGGAAAACATTCTCTAAGAAGAACATAAGTATTTTATTTCTTACATTTCCATAAACTTCTATGTTTCTTTTACTAGAAAACATTATAGGATAATCATTATCAATAGGTGGAAGACTAAAAGTAATAGAATAAAAAATTTCTGGAACAAGAGATAAGAGATAAGGAATCATCCTATTTTTCAATTCATAATAATTCTTTCCATAAAATGTAAGAACACCACTTCTATTGAAAGAATTGATATTATCCATGATAAGGATTCAATAAGATAACCTCTATGCTGATACCAACTAATGTTACCAGGATCTAATAACAATAGAGGGGGGGGGGGGGGGTAAAATCTATTGTTTAGTTTTTTTTAAGTTTCAAAAATTTAAGAATCTTAACCACCAAAACCTATTAATATTTATTTCCTTACATACTTTTATCATGTACTCGTGCAAGAAATAAACATATAATAAATAAATCACAAAATATTTATAAGGTTTGGACTTACTTTGAGAACCTACATCCTTTCTCTAGCCTCTCTCGTGGGTCAATGGAAATCCACCAACATCAAGAAGTGAATCCAAATTGTTCCAACTATTATTAGACAAAATTCTATCTCACGATAAGAAATATTATATTGAATTTTATTAGTTTACAGTGTTTTATTACAAAAAAATTGATCCAAACCAAAGAATAAAAACATTTTTGAATCTTCTTCACAAATGCTCAGTTTAAATCCTCAGTCTAATTTGTATGAATCCAATATTTTTAGAATAGTAAAGATGATTCTAATTTTATTTTTCTCAAAAACTCAAAGAAATCATCTCCGATATTGTGGGAAATTTTCAGTTTGAATTCTCTATAACTCTTCCTTTTTCATGTGTGTGAAATTTTCAAATGGATAAATGATATGAGAAAATACTTATAGGCAACTTGAAATACAAATGTGGGAAAATTGAAAAACATTCCCTCTCCCTCAAATATCAAAAACACTAAATATATATTGAATTTAAATTTAAAATTTGACTAATTCAAACCTCCATAAATTTCTTTAAGATTTATGAAATATTTAAGTTTATGATTGACTTATTAAACTCTTCAAATCATTATTAGCATGATAATACTAAATCATGGTTATGATTTTTTTAGAAGCATGATCAGAGATAAGGTTCATATTTTTTCATAAACATGTTTAGAAATGCGGTTTATATTTTCTTAGAAAGATACTTAGAAGTTTCGTTTATATCTTCTTAGAAACATGCTTTGAAATTTGGTACTAATTTTCTTAGAAACATGCTCAGAAAAGTGGTTCCGATTTCTTCAGAATATTTTTTTTAATTTGATCAGAAAATAGGTTTTGATTTTCTTAGAAAATAGGTTCCAATATTTTTCAGAAATATGATCATAAAAGTTTTATTGATTTAATTAGAAAAGAGGTTCTAATTTGATTAAAAAATTCTCTTTGATTTAATCTAAAAACTGATTCCAATTTTTCCCAAAAACATGCTAAAAAAGTGATTCCGATCTCTTCAATAAAGAATCTCCAATTTTCTAAAAAAAAATTCCGATTTACTTTGAATAAAGTTTCTAAAATTGTCAAAAATCTTACTCAAAAATGTTATTCTGATTTCTTCATAAAATAGGTCTTGATTTTATCATAAAATGGGTTTTGATTTTCTAATAAAATAGTTTCTGATTTTTTCCAGAAACATTCTCAGGAAAGTGATTTCAATTTCTTTAAACCCCTCAATTAATTATTAAAAAAATTTATCCTGAAAGTTTTCATGATTTATGTGAGCTTCTTGATCAATAAATCATCATTTGTTTTTGTCTAGAAAATTGAAAAACTTTCTAACTTCTAACATCTCAATCTTCATCAATTTCCTCTTTCTAAACTCTTCAGCAACAAAGAGAGTTCTTTATTCGACAAATTCTATCTTGAGAATTTTTTTTATTTATAACTTATAAAATTCATTCTTCTTGGATAAGAAAAATATTATTATACAAAAAAATGTTAGTTGTCAATAAATAAAAATATATATTTTTTAAAATATTTTATCTGGTACTTCAATACTCATGCAATAAAATTAATGTTATATATAAAATTTCATAGGGTCAAGAAGACAAAAACACTATCCCCCCATGGATGTGTTGTATAAAATTAAACCCTAATTAATAAAATTGAAAAAAATAACATGGTCTTGAGTCCTTTCCCAATCCCGTCTCCTACAATTATTCAAGAGTTCTTGTTGAACCAATACACACTAGGCCTCTATTCTAATTGTAACTGTGATCACAACATCAGATTTGGTACCCAAGTTCCATGGGATCTATTGTAGAGTGTGAATAGAAATAATTAGGCTTAATCTATTATTATCATTAAAATTACCAGTAAATAGAGAGATGGAAAATATTAAATACTCATAATAGTAAATTAAATAATTAATATGCGACAGATAGTTCACCACCAATTCTCAGGTTCTAAAGTTACAAATGAGGTCCAAAATACGTACTTAAGATAATGTGGGATGTATCTAAACATATTTTATTATCCCCTATGAGAACCAAATACTTATTTATAACCTTTTATAATTTCATTACTAGGGGTGGGGGTGGGGGGATCCCTTTACCATAACCATGTTATAGAATACACCCAAGGTCCATGTCCCATCAGGGAACCGTTGTATAACATACATCCAAGAGGACATATTTTAACAAAAATATATTATATATCATACAACCAATGGGTTAAATGCCACCCAAGAATCTTCATATATCATACAACCAGGAGTCAAATGTGACAACCCACTTTGGTACCACCATCTGAGATGGAGGGCCACATAACTCAGGAATGCCTTCCTATTCGTCTGAGGCTACTGACTAATGGTGAGCTCCTATAACATTAATCTGAGAGATTATTACATAGATATTATAGTGATATATAATAATAAAAAACAAAAAAACATCCACACTAGTTTATGAAAAGTAAATGTACATATCCAAGAATATACATGATACATTCATACAAAACATACTCTTTTCACCTATTAGACTGAGCAAATATTTAAGATAAAACCAAAGTAAAAATATAAATGAGAACAATATTACCATACCTATTCCTAATCCAAATATCTAAATACATATTGATCTATCACAACCTGATCCATTTCACATCCTAAACCTTGACTTGAAAGCAGGCATAAAGTCTACACACACAAAAATGTTGCCTTATGGGGTGTGAGAATATAAAATTGTATGGTATCATTAAAAACCCTTAATATACACTCTAGTATGTGTTTGTATATATGTGGAAAATAAATAAAATAAATAATGATTCTGTTAAGGTTTTCATGTGTTGACCAGGACACTATAACACTCGATGAGGTTCACACTACCATCAGGCAACCGTGTTTTAATATAGGAAACACGAGGCTTGACCATACCTTCTTTAATGAATTTTTAGAATATTATCTTCAAATCCCCTTATGAAGAAAAACATGA
This sequence comes from Viscum album, assembly GCA_963277665.1. NCBI lineage: Eukaryota > Viridiplantae > Streptophyta > Magnoliopsida > Santalales > Viscaceae > Viscum > Viscum album. The sequence continues at coordinate 1,308,575,014 of OY728126.1, read as the reverse complement.
TAACCTACTTTTACTCGAATTATCAAGGTTGGAATCATATATGGAATCAACCTATTACCCAAAGGAATAGTGTACGTTCTCACTTTGAAATCCAAACCCACAACATTATCACTCAAGGTATAGTTCATAATCAATATCACACATCATTTTATGACCCATATTTACATGGTGGTCATAGAAAAACCTAATTAAGGAAGTTTATATCATCCTATCTCCATTCTATCTTGGAAAGGTCCAACTTTATGCATATGGACTCCATCTCACCATGATAGAAAAACTAGTACCATATTCTTCATGATGGGTCCAGAACTCAAGCTACTATCCACTATTATGTCTATATCATATCTTAAATACAAGATAACTCAAAAACATGGAAAGAAAAATAGGGAAGAAAACCCATCATATGGATTCATAGATCATCACTTAGGTGCTAGTATCTCATAAGTATCCCCACTCCTAAAACACACCTCAACGTCCAATAAAAACATGATGATCCATATAATGTTCATATCCCTCTCATCAAGGAATTCAATGGGGTACTTTAAAACTTACTTAGTCTCTTTTCAAATATAATACCTCATGTCTATCACCCATCAGTGGCACTATATCCCATATGCTTCCTCTGACCCCAAACAAAAGGAATAGTATACCCCCACAAAAACCCTAAAACTCCAAGTCCCACTACCCAAGAACTATCCCATGCTAACAAGTTCCACCTGACGTTGGTCTTTTCATAAAGGTGATGATTCTTATTAAAAATCCCTCACCATCACAACACTATATTGTAAAAAACTCCCACGAACCACACATGGGTTTTACCACACATAACTAAAGAGAGATAACTCATACCCTTACTAGGATGAAGCCCATATTTATCATATGTACCCAGTCTCAGAGGACTTATCCTAATCTCCCCACTCACCAAGACTCTCCTCCATCATTCAGAGGGAGTTATTAGTTTACATTGAGTCATAGAACCAACTTACCAATCATCCTTCATCCACAATCCTTTCATTCCATCTCAATAGTCATAGGATCTGATTCAAGGATATCCCAAATCACAACTCCTTCCCTAGAACCAACCAAATACCTTACTTTAACTAAACTGAAATCATCACCAATGGAAACATAGTCATTGGGTGATCCTGATTTTTCCATGTGATAAGGAGTAATTTTTTAATAATAGGGGATCTGTAACATCCCATCATCTCATCAAAAGAATATAATAATACTTAACTCCATACCCCAACCCAGGGAATTATGAAAGCATTCTCTATCTTAAATAGACATGAATTTGAAATTTCATCTTATAGACCACCAACACTTGAAACAAATTTAACACATCTCCATGTTTTTTTTGCATCCTTATCCAAACATTTCCACACTAAATAAATTATCTCAAGCAACAATTTCATAATAATTAATTATAACACATTATAATTAATTATTTAAAATAATTAAAATGGAATAATAACCTAAAGCTTACTATGTATTTCTTTAGAACCAATAAAACTTTTAATGGAATGAAATCAACTTTCCAGTATTTCCTCTAACCAAAACACATGAATGATCCATAAAACACATAAAATTTCAATATTCCATGCTAAAATATTCTCTATACTCTAGAAGAATATAAACAATTTATATTGATAGGGACTGGGGATGAAGAAAACAATTTAAATGTAAGAACATACCTTGGATCACTATTGAAATTCTCCAAGAACCCTCCAATATCAAGGGAGATTAATGGGAGGATTAAAAAAATGAAGTGATTTCTCCCACTCTATAGGTTTGACACACTCCTCACTTAAGGGTTCTTCCCCAGCAATGCCACTCCCTCCCTCTCTTTTCCCCTTTTGGGGAGAGGTATTATCTGGCCTGATTTTAATTCTCTCAGTCTCTTCCCCTTGTTTTACTCCTGGTGTGTTCTCATTTCCTTCCTCATCATCTTCATTATTTATTATAGATAATAATATTTAATTTTACTTGAAGGGCCTCGTATGATGATACTACCACTCTTTCTGTTGGAACCATCCTAAAAAAACCAATGTTGGTTTAACTTGACCAAAATATAGTGATTTGGGATTATATTGGTTATGGAATTAGATGATATTTATTTTGGTTTCTTTATTTATATTTTATGGTGTTCTTTTGTGGGTTTTGTTTCAAATTTTTTTTGAATTTGGTTTATTCTTCTTCTGGGAGGTAGTGATTTTTGAATTTTGTTATTTTTTTACTAACGATGATGGTTTTTTTCAATGTTGGTTTGGGAATACTCGAAGGAATGGATGTAAGTTCAGGTGCCGGTCATGGATTATTTATAAAACCTCATCTCCCTTTTATCTATTCTCTAGCTTCAGCTTTAATTTAAACTCTCCTAGTTAGTTTAGTGAAATGGTTTTCAAGGATGTTTTGGTATGTGATGTGAATGATTTTGATGGGGTCCAAGGAGAGAGAACTTTCATAATCTCAATCCCTTTAGATGTTTGTTGATTTCCTATGTTGATTTCTCATTTTAGAGGGTTTCTTTTTGTTGAAAATATGTTATGTGAAGACTGATGTTCCAGTGGGACACTTTCTCTAATGTTGTAATGAAATATATCATCATTAGAGATTTTGGTTTCATAGAACACATCAGATCTCATGGACCAAGGCGCAAAATTATTAGTCAGAGATTCATTTCATAGGTCACCATTTCTCTTTTTTTAGAATTTTTAATTTGTATATGATGTTGTTTTGGATCATTTTATGATAGTGGATTGATAATGATAATTTAAAATTTAAAATTTGAATTTTGTGTTCTGGTGGTTTTGGTTTCTTTCTATATGATTTGTGGTTGGATAATTAGTATGTGATCCCTGTTTTGGTATTCTTATATGTGGTTCCCAGTCAAACTCATTGTAATTTTATTGGAAAATAAAAAAGAAGATACTTTGTGGTGAAAAACGAAGTATTCTACTGAAAACCACCCTTTACAATTCAGAATAATCCCTAAAAACATGAAGGCCCATTACTAGGAAAATAATTAAATTCCCCTATCAGAAAACACATTGAGGCCTCATTCACAGTGTGAATAGAAGGAACCACAGTGTGAAAATTATGCTTTTATGGATATTATGTTAGAATAAAATGGAAGTTCATGATGTTAATATTCTTAAGAAGAGGTCCCTTATGAGGGAATCTATATCTTTATGGAATGAAGTGCTACCCCAAACACCATATATATCACAAACCCACCATATAGAGGGAAAACACCCCGAACATACCACATTCAAAAAATGTCCCACCTGGTTCATGGATTGAAATACTACAATAACTAAAATTACTTATTATATCCACAAATGACCTTCTCTAACCTCCAATAATGAACCAAAACCACCAACTAGGATTAATTCTACTTCAAAATCCATCTCATAGTGATGTCACAACACCTGAAATTATGTTCTAAATCCCAGTTCACTAATTAGAACATTATCCACATTAAAAATACAAATTTCATCCAAAAAATAGTTCTTGAAAAGAAGTGTGGTGATATAAACTCCACAATATAACGATACTCATCCACAACATGCCACAAAATTCCTCCATTCATCAAACACAAACTATCATTTTCTTAATTCACTAGTAACTCTATGTGTACCATCTTTTAAGACCACCAACTTTCTATTATGCAACTCCCACACCCAAACACACTACTCAAAAGAAGTTAGGCCACCCCCACTATTAATTCTAGCTCAAATTTTGTGCTCACCACACCCATAGACTATGAGTCACCATTATAACTTCAACTAGTTCACACTAAGGATTATGGTTCTTATAACCCTAAAGCTCCAATCATAAAGGCTGATTTCAAACAATGGTTATCCCTACCATAAGAATCACTAATACATTACTCTTATAGCTATCCCATGGAATGATTGATGTATTTTAACTTTATTTATATTTGGCCCCATTCGAAAACACCAACCAGACCATTGACCAGCTTCACGTATTTACACTTGGATATACTCGATGATGCCTCACCTCATATCATCGATCAAAATTCCTTAAATAGAAAAGGCATAATGATACCACCCATTCACCTACAACAATGTATTTACCTCATTATTAGTTTAATTTATAGTTATATCACCAACCTATTTCTCCAATTTCTATTCTCCCACTCTACGAAATAGAACTCCATAATTCAAATCCCCTCATGGTAACTCCAAATATACCTAAGATTGATCCCAACACACCAATTACACCCAAAACCTATTCCAAACATCAAATATTTTTCTATAAATTGAACCAAATATCTATGGATATTACCAAACATGTTATACAAGTGTTACTCCAACTATTCTCACCACTTGCATGACCCCCACTTACACAATGGTCATACACCCATGTTTGATATGATTATACCCACAATAGGGGTATCATTATCATTACCCAAAAATTATCCAAAACCCAAACATCAAATTGTACACTCCATTTATCGTCAAACACAATGACTATATGTGACTGTATGACTGATACTCGTGTGTTAACATGAAACACCAATCACCGCTAATTCTTTATTCACATGAAATGTTACCCTTGACAACCATTTGTGTCCTACCAACTATATAACTTCCCATAACCCATTCCATGATAATAAAACTGAATAGGTCCCATCAAATTTTATCCATAAGAGTGTATTTCAAGGTGCATCCGTGGTTTGATCATTCCATGACATGATGATAAATTTATAATGTCACCTTTTATCACTAAGGGACATATCCCAACTCAATGAACCTTAAACTATCATACCCTTAAAAATATAAAAATTAAAATACCACTATAAAATTATTTACTTATTTCTAAACAAATAAATTATTAATGGACCCATACACAACCAATTCACTGATTCATAACATCATTGGTCACCATGTGTAACCAGTGTGTACCTACCCATACCCATTGATACCTTCCTTGAACAGAGTAACTAATTCTCACTCTCCTCCTCATGGAAGAGTGATTCATTGATAACCCTCTCAAAAGTTCTCAACTACATTCCTAATCAGTTTCAAATGAACTAAATTATTTTGTGCACCCATACAACTAGATCACATAACTTGACTCATAATCTTATGAGGCATTTTTTTATCAAATCTATGTTGTGAACCTAATCTATTGACCTTCCTCTTCACACAGGTGAATTCCATCCCATATCCCAATGAATCAAGCTCATTCCAAGGATAACTACATGATTATCCACCACAGGGGTGCCATTACCAACCATGAGAATTTTCAAAAAATCTAATTACATTTCCCAAAAGAATACCATAACCAATTGTACTAGGTATCTGATAAATCATATTCTCAAATCACAACCTTGATACCACACAAATACTTATTTCCCATGAATTTCATTAACTATATTCGGGTTTACATAGAACTATTCAATTCATTTATCTATATTTCCACCATGAATATATATGGTAAACAACATTTAGATTACTATTGGAACTTTATGTAACTAAACCTGCAACCTCAAAGAAACCTATTATTATCCTTAGATCATAACTTAGGTATAAAATAATATAATAAAACCCCCTAGGGTTCCATTTCAAAAGAATTAAATGGATTTATTACCCCCTCTTTAGGCCTCTACATGTTTATTTCAGGAGGTACTACAGATCCATCACTAACGATTTCCTTAACAAAAGATCCACATAAACTTTCACCCAAAAAATGATAATGATTAAAATCATGGTCTAGTTGAATAAAATTACTGTATAATGTTATATGATAAATCTTCATATAATGTTTTTTTACAATTTAAATAGATAAACCTCTCCTCAGTAAAATAAACCAAATATAATAATAGAAATGTCATATGAATCCTATGTGCTGACCATGATGCATGTATGACACCTATATCCAATATGTATACGATATAAACCATAGTAAAAAAATCTTATACAAAAAACTTTTTAAATCAATTTCCAAACCATAACTCTAAAACAAAAAACATTAATCACATCTCCCTAGAAGACATGACTTCAGTCCAGAATAGTGTTCACAACCCACTAGTATGAGGTTCATCATAAGATCTGACACATTCCTGGACCACCATTATACAATTTTGCCAAATATTAATAAAAAAATAAAGCTATAATACAACTTTTGGATTACCCCCAATAGAAACACCATTCAAGATGGAGTGCCACATATATCATTCTTTCTTCTCCATACACTAAAGACCATTGAGTAGAAGAGAGGGACTCAAACATGCATTGAGGAGAAAATTCAATAGATATCATAGTGATGAATAACAATAAATAACCTACCAACATCTACATCAAAGTATGTAGAATTAATTAACATTCATGATGCAGTCATATAAAACATACAACAGTCTACTATTGGGACAACACTATATATTATATAAATATACAATAAAAATATATATAAAAATCGTAGTAACATACCAAATACTCACCCAAATATTTGAAACCATGTGGAGATACCCTAGACCATCTACTACATATCCATAGCTCTAACATTAATGAAGAAATAAGGTCTATATAAAAACTTATGTTTGAGTGGAAGGAGTGAGAATATAACTCATCAGGGTCTCACTATGAAACCATAAAAGTCATATTCATATTCATATGTATACATAAATAAATAAAATAAAATAAATAAATATGTTCAAAATGATTTCATGTTCCAACAATGACACAATTACACTAGATGAAGTAAATATACCTATCAGGTCACTATGTGCTAACATGGACACCACACTGCTTGAGTGTACTTGATTTGAAACCATTCTAGAATTATTTCAGTGCCTCAAAATATTTTACCAAACTCAATACCATGAATGTACCAAAATTCATAGCATATGCACCATATAATGTATTGAATCATTCCCCCCAAAAATAGGGTATGATATCACATTTAAATCATTAACCACTACCTCATCACTCATGGGGGGTACCTTCATCCATGTACCATATCACGATTTTACCCAGCCCCTCATGATGGTCCTCCACTGAATAATGCATAAGATAATTGTCTATCATCATAACCCAAGACTCTCATGGAAAGTCCCATATAATGAAAAAAAATCTTTCTCACCCAATATATTATAGCTAGTTCCATTTCACTAATGATGAATCTAGGCCTCAAGATCCTATCCCCCCACTTATCCCATCACCAATGATAAGAAAAAGTACACATGTAAACATGAAACAACAATATGGGCCCACAAACCATCACATAGAACATTAGTTTATCACCTGAGTACTAGTCACTCAAACCTATCCCCTCTTATCAAATGCGACATAACATCCATAAAAAAAATATGATCCATGGGATGTTCTCATCCCACTTATCAAGGCATCCAATAGGATCCAACATACCTACTTCGTTCTCTAATCATCAATATTATCACACGTATGTCACCCATCAGTGACACCATAACCTGTAGGTTTCCTCTAACCCAATCCTCAAGCCCCAGTCAAACCTCACAAAAAAATCCTCAATATTTATGGTCTCATTTCATAAGATCCATAAAAAAATAACCATTGTACCCAAAATAGTGCTTGATTATAATGATATTATTCTCATAAAAATCCACCTTGGAATCTAAAATACAGGTCCCTAGAAACTCCCATGTCCCTCCCCTCAGTTGCACAACACATCTACTAAGGAAAATACCTCAGCACATCACCCATGGTAATCCCCTTTCTGTGACTTACACTAGTCTTGGAGAACTTATCCAACTCATATCACACACTAAGACTCTAACTGGTCCTTATCAGTGAGTTCTTAGCCACAAACGAGTTCTACAACCATCTCTCCCATTATCATTTGTAAGTGTGCCCTAATACATTTCCAGAATCCATATGATCCCGACCAAGAATATCCTACATCACTATTCACACCCCAAGAGCCACCTGGGGCCTATCATAAACTTAGGAGACATCCTATCCCCTTAGATATATTGCCTCTATGTGATCATGATTTACCCCAATGCTAAAGAGATTTTTTTTGCACATAGGGGATCAATGCGACTGCTTTTTCTTATCCATCATACCCTAAACTAAGAAAATTTATAGTTAGACTGCCTCAAAAATATATGTGCATATGAAATTTTATCCAAGGGGAAACCTAACTATAAAAAATATTTTACTCCTCACCAAACTATAGGCATCATAAAATAGGACAATCCATGCCCTGAAACATATATCTGAAGCCATAAATCTAAAATAATTAAGTATAAGACATCATAATTAATTGTTTAAAATATTTAAAAAAGCAATATTCTCCGAAAACACAACTTACATCATTTCCGGAATGACACCACTTTCAATGTCCTGTGATCAATCATTTAATATGTCCTCAATCTTAGCCACCTGAAATCCCAATACATCTAGGAATATTTCAACATGCTCTAAGAAAATATTATCCAATCCATACCCCAAAATTTTACTGTGTTATACGTATAAATACAAGGGACCAAAAGTTAATAATGAACTAAATCACCATAGATCATTCATGAGATGTACCATATACCGTCCCCTATAAATGACTATCAAATGGAGGATGAATAAAAAATGAACTAAGTTAAAACGATTGTCCCAAAATCCATAATCCTTCAAAAACTGAAGACCCTATACTTGGGGAAAATGGAAATAATCCCATTTAAAAACATATAAAGGTCTCATTCATGTGGAAAATAATATGGGTCAGGGTGTGAATAATCACTTCACTTCTTATTCTCAAGGGGATACTGAGTGTTTTTTATCACGAATCTCCCTATATAGAGGGCCCTTCGAATAGCTTCTAGAGGATCACAATTTGAAGTCACATACCCATAACCTATCATGGCACAAACCCACTAGTTAGAGGAAAATCACTAAGGGGAAATCCACAAGATTCAATTGTCCTATGAATATCATTACTAAAATGATGATAATAATAAGAAAGATAAGCACTAGAGATATGATATAAATTATCAAGGAATGTATAAGAACCATTATGAGATATGTAGTGAATAATGAAGCCTGAGATAATTGGTGCATGTATATTAGGCAATTTTTCCATTGGGAATCATGACAGTTGGTCAATATGGCCACTGGGTATTATTCCCATTAGTCAATACAACTGGTAGGAATTATAAGAAATAGTTATTTATCAATTATTAAATTACCATTTATATTATTATTTGATTTAGAAGGAAGAAATCATGTTCTGTACAAGCAGGATCATCCCTTATGGGGTTCAGTTATTAGATATTGGGAGGGAGGTGGTGTCATTTGGATTCACCCTTGACCGAACCAAAGATAAAATTTCAAAAATGATACTTGAGAGATATTGTTTATAAAAGAAGTTGAAACTGGTATATATCACTACCCTAGTGATGTTGGTTGAACCACTCTAATTAACTACCACAATCACACATCTTAACCTTACGGTATATAAAAATGTAATAAGGGTTTATGATTATAGGCCTTAAGTAGTATTATAGGGAAATTCTTTTGAAATGAAATAGTTGTTACTCTTCTTGAATTCATTTTTTTTAAATTTTAATATTCTTTATATGATAGAAAAAATGCACCTGAATGCCAAATTAATATGATAAAATATATTTCTAGAGATATGTTTGAATTCTGTTTTATACTTAATATATTTTTTTAAAATAAATTATTTTCTATATAAATTCTCATGAAAATAATTTTTATTTAAATATAAATGATAATGTAATTTAATTAAGTGTCAAGTAATTTGTTATATTTTATTAAGATTTGATTTTGTTATAAAAATATTTATTTTCAATAAATAATATTTTTTATTTATAATATATAATTATCATATTTATAGAATTATTTTCATAAAATGAATATTGTTTTTGGACTCAACACAAAAAAGTTAAATTATGAATAATCCTTGGGAATTTTCTAACAAAGTATATTTTTTCATGATAAAGGGAAAATTACCATTTTATGATCAACACATTTTTTATTAAATTATTATGATATGAGCATAATTATAAAATTTATGAAAAATTTTATTTAATGAAAAATAAATTTAATGAGTATATTAATGAATTCAGAAATATTAATTTGCATTTATAAAATAATACTAAAAATATTGGAACCCTAATTAGATTTTTTCATTAGAAGATCTATTTTTTAATTCTATGCATTAATTGGGTGTAGTTGGGAGTTTTTTTATAGTTTTTTTCATGATTTAATGTTCATTACAACCTGCATGGATTGTTAAATAGATATAAAATTTGTTGGTATTGATTTCACCCCAAATTGGTTGTCTTAAATAATTAAATAACTGATATTTTAACCCATAATCCACCCCTCCTAAAGTATAAATATCCAAAAAAATTTCCCTCACTCCCCACTCTAAAGCTGTTTTGCTAAATACCCTCTCATTACCCCTCTACATAGACCCTCAAAGGTGGTTCTAAGGTTCTAGGAATCTCTATTTCTATTTATGAAGGTACATTATAAGGAAAGCGGTTCTATTCCTCTCTCATATTATTCATGTATTTTATTTGTTTTATGATTTTATATATTTCTATTAATTATGTTTGAATGTGTATATACATAATAGGTGATTAGGAGTGCAATTACATGTCAAACACACACACACACACAACACAATCCATGGTCATGAACCTATATGTAGCCCCTCCAAATGGATTAAATAGACAAAACCTATCTTTCTTTATATTAAATTATGTATGAAAAATTATCAAAATATTTCATTGCTCGCATATCACCTCTTCCCTCGTCACCTCCATGAGTCACCACTATCACATTAGTCATCAACCTAATCATCACTGCTTATTGGGTGGGCCATCCTCACACTTGGTAGTCACCGCACCAGCGATAACAACCTGCTACTCATCATTACACTGCCAGGGGCATGCGTGCCCCACCCTGATCCATACTGGAGACCACCCTACCACCTACTACCTATAATAGTCATAGAAAGAGATAATTTGACCTTCCCGTCATTGAAATCACCTATCAGCCACACAAGCAACAGAGGTCGTCCATCCCCACACAGACTCAGCAAGACCCACTGTCTGCATCCAGTTCATCCATTGTAGGTGTTAACCACTACTAGTATTAGTGACTCTAGCCAATGGTCACCCATTCTATCAGGCGGGGATATAACACAAAGCTTTCATAGGTAGAATTGGCAAATAATAAGAATCTGATGATTTCAGATGAACATCACCCCTACATTGGTGGGGGTCCAAAAATCTTGATTATTAATCTAGAAAATACTGGTTGAGGATGAGTTTGATCATATCTCACCCATTTGGAGTCCTTAGGGGTATCATCCAGATCACCAACTAATCTGGATGCCATTGTATCTTCATGAGTATATAATCATTACTTTAATGAAAAAGTGATTCCCTATTAATGAGATATTTTACCTTTACCTCTCATTAATTCCACTCAATATATGGTTATAAAAACACATTATGATTCCAATGTTATTCATTAAATTTCCACACCATACCATCATGTTGTGAATACCTAACCCTACATCTATTCAAGGGTATTTACATAGACCTGAATATTATTATTTTTTGTAGACTTCCATTTATAAAACCTACCTTCTATAATAATGAACTATAACTATGAAATAATTTCTTATGATAGGTGATATACATAGAACACATAAATTAAGACACATGGTGGGTGTTCCCTGATAGCACTCCAATGTATTGGGAAATTAATTAATCTATAATGATGAAATGATTATGATATCATGGAAGTACACATTGGTAATGTTTTATGATACCTTGGTGAAAAACCATGTTAATATGTTTTACTATAACACAGTTATGAATCTTAGTGAATTGAATGTCTCATGTTTATGTTGTAACCATATTTCCATGTCATGAATCATGTTATTATATTCATATAATTATGTTATGCCTCATGATCTTATGTTTATGTTCTTATTACAGGACTCATGTCTTCCCCATGCTGTTCATTATTGACCATTTTTCATTATTTATCCCTTTATAGGATTTTTGATCACCCCTTTCATTTCTAAAATGTCCCAAAAAAATCATATACGATGAGGTGATATTGGATGTGATAATAAGTAATCATTTAAAGAAATATGAAAATTAGTTTATGCTTTTTTGGTATATAATGTATGTATTGTACTACGTAACTAGTTTTCGAGACCCTAAGCATAAAATTGTCATTAAATGTTATTTTTTTAATATTTATTTAAGGAAATATGTTGAAAATATATTATAAAAATATTACTTTTCATAATTAATATCAAATTAATATTTTAGTTATTTATGTAAGTTAGGGCTAGATAAAATTAGTAAGATCCCTAAAGATAATTCTATGGATGGAAAAACTTATTAAAATTTTATGAAGTTTATAGGATCTTATTTCTATGAAATGAAATACATGTCTAGATGGTACATGTGGATGTATATTTGGCATATTTTTACTGAAGGTAAATTAACCTAAAGAGGTAGGATCGGGTGTTATCATGATCATCACGTAGTGCATAACAATAAGGCCTTAGTGAACACGTAGTTTAACATTATCTAGGTATGTTCTTTGGTTATCATAATATTTTTAGAAACCATAATTAAAGGATTTATAGGTGACGTAATTATTTAGTTTAAATTAAAACATTGGAATAAAATTATATGGTTCTAAAAGAGAAATACTGGAAAAAAATTTAATATTATATTTCCCTTTATAATTTATTCTTAATTGTATTGATTTTCTTATTTATGAGTACATTTTTTAGAAAATGGAAGGAAATATAAGGTCCTTTATGAACAATAGATACAACGGGCAATGAAACCAGGGCCTTCCTTTTAATATGGAAGTTAGGGTTGAAGACATCATGATGATGTTAAATAATATTTCGCATGTAATGAATAATAACATGAACAATCTCGAACATCCAAATTCACCTATTAGAGAATAAATATCTATTGATTCATTCATAATCCCACAATAAATAACATTTAGTAGACCCTTTCACCTATTGATTATATAATAACGAATAAATTATACAAAAAAGATATTTTGATACACTTTTGTTCTAAGAAATAGAAGGAAACCCTGGTAGTTTTTCAGTTAGAGGTAAAATCAGATAAATCTTGGAATTAAATAAAAAATTTGAAGAATAAGGAAGAGATTGATTCTATGGGTTAAGAAGTCTTAAAATAATTCATTTTTATATTAATTTACCAAATAATCTAGGAATGAAAATGGAAAGGTGATTACTTAGTTATATGAAAATGGAAAGAGAATATGTGGGACAAAATGAGATGAAATTCTCATGTATTTCTTGATACACTTTGTACTTTTTTATTTATTTTGATAGAAATATCGATTGATTATTTAGTAAACTGAGACACTGTATTTTAAAGTATTTTAAAATATGAGACTTTGGGAGTTATAAAAAGATATTACAATGTGATCCTAATGATTAAATGGAGTTTAGAGATGATCAGTGAGATAAGAAAGTGAATATAAGGGACATTATGAGATGAAATTCTCAAGTATTTCATGATACACTTTGTAAATTTTTATTTATTTTGATAGGAATATCAACTGATTCTTTGGCGGACTAAGACACCATCTATTAAAGTATTTGGAAATCTGATACTTTGGGAGTTATAAGAAGATATTACAGTGTGATCCTAAAGTTTAAATGGAGTTTAGAGAAGATCAGTGGTCCCATGGATATAATGATATGAAAATAATGATGGAGAATATTTTTCAAAAGAATATGGCCCATGAAATGGAATTGATGAAATTAAAACATCCCAAGTGAAAGAAATATTGGAAAAGGACATTGGATAATTATCTTTGGGGAAGTGGAAAGTGTTTAAAGTGTGTCGAGGCTAGAAAAACTACTGGGAACTATAGAAGAGATTATAAAACACAACATACTAATGTTAATGACAAGGAAAATATAGTTCAATCACATGTTGTAGTGATATACTTCACATGTGTATAGTATGGAAATATTTATAACTGTTAAAAACTAAGAGTGTTAGAGGGAAACCACAATAAACCCAATAGTGAGACAACATTTCAAGGTCATTAGTTTTCTTTCAACATGAATTATATTGAGAATCCAAATTACATGGAAGTATTTACACATTTTTTTCACTCAAACCAAGTTAGTACACTATTTTATTCTAGGTAAACGCATTCCTATATTTTATTTATATTTCAAAAGAACATCAAATCAAACCCCGAGATGTTAGAAGTTGAGTTTTAGTTAGAAATATTATAGGTTCTATTCAATATACAAGAGAATATAGATATTTATCTATTAAGTTTGGTGAGTATAATATCATTGGAAATCTATTATTCTTTGTAATGGTGGAATTTGACATAATACTATGTATGAATTGCCTCTCAAATTATAATTACAAGTTCAATTATAGAAGAAATGAAATTTATGTTTCTTAGGGTGAAAATACAAACATATTTTCTAAGGACAGATATCCTAGCTTGAATTTTTTCAAGAACAAACTCCGATAGTTTTATATATAAAAATTATTTATGAAAAAGGGGATAATGTCAATGTAAATAAGATAGAATGTTTACCCATTTCTCAAAAATAAATTGATGTATTTCCTAAATAATTATCTAGTTATCACCTAGGAAGATATATATAATTATCTTGTAAACTCATATCAAGATCTCAAATTAAATGAAATACCTCATGTATAATTTCATTCATTGATATAAAAGAATTGAAGAATAAACTATAGGACCATCTAGATACAAATTTTATATTTCTAAGAGTGTCTCCTTGGGGTGAAATTTTTTTCTTCGTGAATAATAATTATGAATCAATATGACCCATAATTAATTAAAGAAAACTTAATTGGATCACTAAAAAGATCAAATACAAATTTCTGAGAATTGATGACTTTTTTGATAAGGTTCATAGAGGTTAATTTATTTCAATGATTGATCTATGACCGATAAATAATTTATTGAGGACAAGGAAAGAAGATATCTCAAATATAAAATTTTAAACAAGGTATGGTCATTACGAGTTCATTTTATACCCTTTGTTCTAACTAATTCTTCCTCAATATTTTTAGATTTGATGAATATTATATTTTATAACTACCTCAATGTGTTTTTAGTGGTCTGTGTTGATGATATTTTGATATATTTTAAAATTCACGAGGAGCATGAGGAATGCCTAAGGGTCATATTACAAACTCTAAATAAATAGAAACTTTTTATTAAATTTATAAATTTATGATCTTGTTACTACAAGAAATATTATTAGGACACATTGTATCTTATAAATAAATATCTATAAATCCAACTAACATTAAGGCAATAAGGGAATGGAATCATTTAAAAAATATATTTTGATATTCTTAGTTTATTGAGTTTTTCTTTGACCAAGATGAATTAACGAGGATATGAAAAGGGATATGCATCCCATCTATTTAGAAGTTCAATAAAAACTAAAGGAAAAGGTAAATATATTTTCATTATATATAAATATTAGAACCACCAAAATGATTAGAAATATTTATGACCATTATTAGTTATATAACATTAAAATGGTGATTTTTGGGTAAATTATATGATGTTTGGTATGTCCAGAAGAGAAGTAATAGATAAAACATTAGAAGGGATTAATAAAACTAGTACAAGTACCTTTATATAAGTAGGACAACATCACTATATACTTTTTTACAATCCTTCCTAATATATCAAAGGAAAAAAATTACATGTAGGTAAAAGTTAAAAGATTGAAAAGTATTATCATTTCATTGATATATAACAGGATTTATCATTGAGAACCTTGAGAACATATATTGTAGTACCCCCAGTTTGAGGTATGTGGCCTTTTTATTCTTTTTATGTGTTTAAAGTTCATGGTATGAGTTAAGAAGATTTTAGGAGAGTTTGTAATGGTTTTGGATGAGTTTGGAGACTTTTAAAGGGGTGCACAGTTTGAGCACAGTTAGTGGAAACCGCGTGGGTTCTCTAGGAAATAGTGAAAGGGAGACAATAGGCTTCACATGGCATGCACCTGGTTTTCTTAACCATGCGAGGAAACCATGCAGACCCTAGATCTCGAGGAAGTATCATGCGCATGGTTAGCGCACGGTTTTCCAAACAGTGCGTGCTAACCGTGCGACCACTTAAAAATAAGGTTATAAGATCTGGGCTCCCTCGAGATTAACCTATTTCACCCGAAACATCCTCCCACTCATGGATAACTCTGGATTTTTGGTTCTCAAAGGTTGTAGGGTCTCTCCCACTCGATTTGGAAGCGTTTTAAGAGGTTTCTTGGCGGATTGAAGGTTGTTTCTCCACGGTATGTCTCTCCTATTGTTTCTCTTGTATTTTCCTCTAGATCTACAACCCTCTCTTTTTTGGTTTTCTAGATATACACTTGTTGTGTGTAGATATAGGGTTTTGGTTGCCTTGAATGATGATTTTAAGGCTTGTGAATTCTATGGAAAGGTATCTAGATAGGTTTCAGTGGTTCATTTTCCGGATTTAAGGTGCGGTTGTTTTTGGGTTCATTCCTCAGGAACCCTAAAGGAAGGTGGATTCTCTCTCGACTCCACTTGGTTAGAGATAATGGTTTTGATTACAATTAATTTCTTTTTTCTTGAAATTAATTGTGTTTTTATGTGAAAAATTATTGGAAAATCCCTTGGGTGTTGTTTTAGGGATTTTTGGGAAAAAGAGGGTTTTGTGGTGAAAAGATATTGTTGTGAATTTTAAAATGGAGATTTTAAAATTGGTTTATATGGTTGAATTGTGAAAATGGTTGATGGAATGGTTTTAAATAAAAGTGTTGTTTTATTGAAATGTGGTTTGGCATGGAAAATGGTTTTCAATAAATGGGTGATTCATTGAAGTGGATTGATATGCAATGGAATTGGTTGATTGCATGTGGTTGTGACCTTGGTGGGTTATATTATTTCCATTGGCTTGTTTGGAATGTTGTGAGGAAGTGGCGATAAGTACCACTATAAAAAGGGTATGGATAGTGGACGGAAGGGCCACCATCAACGGAAAGTGGATAGGAAGTGCCACTAAAGTGTGAATGGGTGAACGGGTTGGACGGAAGCTCCACCATTTGGTTGTTTGGTTGTTTTGTTGTGCGTTGATTTTTCAGATGGAAGTTGTGGTGCCAATGTGAAATGATGAAATGACCTGTGGCATGTTTTGTTGGCTTTCCTTTGATTGCTTGGTTTGGGTGTGATGGCTTGGTAAGGGCATGTTTGGCTTATAAAATTGTTTCACTTGTGATTTATTTTTTATATAATCTATTTTATATAAATGTGCTAATGGTTTTATCTTAGTGGCATGTGTAGGTAAGTCATTTGGGGAAATCCTACTGAGATTTAGTACTCACCCCCTTCTTTGGCACGTTGGTGTCTTTGCAGATGTCATGTATCGTGATGTGGGCAAGGTAAGGAATCACCCTCTTTTATTTGATCCTTGTGATCCATTGGTGGAGCTTGGATCTTGGAGCTTGGTGTGGAGCTGTGGTGGTGTTATGGCTTGTGGTGTTTGGTTGATTAGTTTCTGCAGTGTACTCTGATGTTGTGTAGACATGTCAGGTTTTATTGTTTTGAGTTGTGTTTTGGAACAACTTGGTTGTCTTTTGGGAATGCATGGTTGGGTAATTTATTTGATGTGCATCATATTGTGGATGTTAGTGGATGGATTGGTTGGTTTTGTAGTAAGGGAAAATCATTCCACAACTTGATCTTGAAGCGCTTGGCATTTATTTCCAGCCTTTGGCTTCATGGGAACATCACTTAAGGCCAAGTAGCCCTCACCTCATCCTCAAGAAAATGAGGTAGGGGTGGGGAGTTACAAGTTGTATCAGTTTGTTTGGTCCTTTGGAGTTGATTCTCGGATTTTCTATTGAAATTCGTTGTGGTATATTTCTTAAGTCGGGATGGTAGCAAGGCATAGGCTTGTCAGAACTTGGAATGTATAGCATAAAGGATTTAGCTAACCCTTTTATGCTGAAATTCAAGTTACCAGGGAGTTGGGTACATAAGTGTTTTGGAGACAATTATAGGCATTAGATATCTCATTGTCGTGGGTGTAGCCAATGAGATGAGCATGACATGAATGATAGAAATGACTTCCCACTAGGATGAATATTTCATTGGGCATAATGATTTATGGTCTGAATTGAGAAATGGTTTTTCAAATGTGTGAAATTGTAATGTGAATAAATTGGTATTTTGAAAATTGTTGGGTTTTCAAAATGGCGAAACATGGAAAATGTGAACTGGTGGAAAGCCTTGTTGTGATAGTGTTGTCTAATGTGATTTGAAATGGGATTTCGTGATGCCTACGGAAGTGAGACTCATGGTTGGTTGTTTTATGTTTATAGAAATGGAACCAGGTAGGCATCGTAGAGACCAACTAGAGGAGGCTACTAAGAATGTTGTATCACCTGAACCACAGGTGAACCAGCAGCTAGTGCAAATCATAGTGCAAGCTTTCCAAGCTGTGGAAAGTGGAAATAAAATGGACGAAAAAAGGAATGCGGATCATGCGGTTCAGTTTCAAAAGAAGAATCCACCCATCTTCATGGGTGATTTAGAGCCGGAGAGGGAAGAAGTATGGTTGAATAGAATGAACAAGGTCTTCGAGTTCTCGGGAACAACAGTAGAGTTAAAAGTAATGTTTTCCATGTATATGTTGGAAGATCTTTTCCTTTAGTGGTGGGAGTTGGTAGTCCAAGCGGGGAGGGACCAGGGTTTGATGTGGGATGGATTTGAAGAATTGTTTAATAAAAAATTATACCCACTTGCGTTTAGAATTCAGTGTACAACTAATTTCTATAGTATGAAGCAAGAGCTTATTCTGTGATGGAGTATGGAACTATGTTTAAGAACTTAGTGTAGTTTTCACCCGAGGTGGCGGGTAGAATTTTGTGGAAGGCAAGGATATTTGAACCGGGATTAAGGAAAGAAATCTGTTCAAAGATAGAGGTGTTGTGTATAGATGATTACACAAAGATGGTGAATAGATCCTCGGTGGCTGAGCAGGATCTGTTGGGAGGTCCGGGTAGGGGAGGCATGGTGGTACCCATGGGGAATAGTGGGAACTATAATGCTGGGTTCAAGAAGAAGAGGGACACTTATTCCCAGGGTGGTAATATGGCATATAATTCGACGATAGGATCAGAGAATCTTCATCAAAAGCCTCAGAGCAAGACAAGAAGTTTTCAGTGTGGTCCTATGAGCCACATCAAGCAGGATTGTATGACACAACCTCGAGCCTGTCATAATTGTAAGCAAATGGGGAATCTACAGCGTTATTGTCGAAATGCTCCAAGGTCGGGTGCACGTGACACTCCTCAGGGATCTTAGGCATCTTATGATTTGACTGGATGGGGATAGCAACACACCCCTCATAAGTAGAGTAAAGTGGGTCATGGTGATTCTTGGAATACCACGACACCTCAGCAGGGAAATAAAGAGTAGAGTGTGGCAAGAAAACATGTGTTTGGAGCTGAGCAGTTTGTGGTGGATGATCAGTTAGGACTATCCACAGTACGAGGTACTATTCTTTCAAATTCTACCTTGATGTAAGTGTTGTCTGATATGGGCAATTCACACTCTTTTATTGCTGCACGTGTGGTTGATTTGCTGGGTTTAAGGGTAGAAATGATTCCCTCAGTTTTAAAACATCAAACTCCTATGGTTCGAAGATATGTCAAGCCTTCTTGTGTAGAGAATGTTGTATCGTTGTGGGTGAGAATGAGATAATGTGGAATTTCTCAATGCTTGAGATGGATAGGTATGATGTAATCCAAGGAATGGATTGGCTGGTTGCTTTTAAGGCCCACATCAACTGCGATGGACGTGCATTAGCTTTTACGACACACAGTGGTGTTAGACATCTCTTTAGAGGAGAGAGGCATGGAAGGAAACATTCAACTGGTTGGTTGGCACTAGCAGTTGGCACACTATCTTACCAGTTGGTGGTGTTGCCGTTAGAATTGGTAGACAGTGTTGAGGAGAGTGTTCTTCTAATACTGGAGGATCGGTTCATGGATGTTTTCCTGAAGAATTATTTGGGTTACCTCCCGTAAGAGAAGTGGAGTTTACGATTGATCTCCTTCTAGGGACCAGTCCTATCTCACTTCCGTCTTGTCAGATAGCACTAGCTGAATTGTGAGAATTGAAAGTCCAGTTGGAAGAGTTAGAAATCAAAGGGTTTATCTGGCCTAGCACGTCTCAGTGGGTAGCACCGGTGTTGTTTGTGAAAAAGGCGGATGTAAATTTGATACTATGTGTTGATTATCATAGACATAAACATGTTACGATAAAGAATAGATATCCACTCCCATGAATTGATGATTTGTTCGACCAGTTGCGAGGAGACCAGTGGTTCTCCAAGATCGACCTGATATCGGGATATCATTAATTGTGAGTGAGGAAGGACGATATTCCTAAAATAGATTTCATAAGTACATATGGCCATTATGTATATATGGTTAGTCCCATTGGTCTAACGAATGCGCCAGTGGTGTTTATGGCATTGATGGACCATATATTTTAGAGATATCTGGATTCATTTGTGGTGGTGTTTTTAGATGATATTCTGTTGTATTCAAAGACAAGTGTGGAGCATGAGCAGCACTTGGAGGCAGTTCTAGGGATCTTGAGGGATCATCGGTTGTATGAAAAATTGTCAAAGTGTGACTTTTGGATACAGGAAGTTCCTTTTCTTGGCCATGCGATTTCTGAAAGAGGTGTTTCAGTGGATCCAGAAAAGATAAAGGTTGTTATCTTGTGGAAACCTCCAAATAATAGGTTTGATTTTGAGAGTTTTCTTGGTCTAGAAGAGTATTATCGATGTTTTGTTCGTGATTTTTCATGTTTGGCTTTCCGAATTATAGCTTTGAAAAGAAACAATGTTCTATTCCAGTGGAATGAATAGTGTCAGCAGTGTTTCAAAGAGCTAAATGGTTGTCTTACATCAGCACCAATCTTGGTTTTTCCAAAACCAGGAAAAGGGTACATGGTGTATTGTGATGCATCGGGATCAGAGTTGGGGTGCGTTCTCATGCAATGGAATCATGTGGTTGTATATGCCTCATGAAAGTTGAGAGTGCATGAGAAGAACTACCCGACTCATGATTTGAAGTTATCAGCAGCGGTCCATTATTTGAAAGTATGGCGTCATTATTTCTTTGGTGAGAAATTCACGGTATATACAGATCATAAGACCTTGAAGCATATTTTATCACAAAGGGATTTGAACTTGAGATAAAGGAGATGGATGGAATACCTCCAAAATTTTGATTTTGACTTAATGTACACACCAGGTAAGGGAAATTTGGTGGCAGATGCCTTAAGTAGAAAATCATATGCTCAGAAGGTGAAACATGCATCAAACCATTGGCAGTTGATGTCGGTTATAACTGATATGTAGTTGTAATGTGAGGACCAGGGCGATATAGCGGTATTATTTCCGGTTTTGTTGGTTCTTGACTTGGTTGGCCTGGTTAGAGAGGCGCAAATATCCGATTATGAGTGTGTGACCATGGGGTAGAGACTCAATGGTGGGGAGACCATTGAGGGTTGGAAACTGAACGAAGATTCAATTTTATGTTTTCAGAATCGTATGGTTGTACCAGTTTCTTTTCCGGGGGATCTTCTCATGGCATATCATCATTCTAGGTGGACTGTTCATCCTGGAATTCAGAAAATGTATAAAGCGCTGAAGGCGCAGTTCTGGTGGGCTGGTATGAAAAGAAGTGTGGATGAGTTTTTTCGAGATGCTTGACTTCTCAACAGGTCAAGGCAGAGCATCAGAGGCCAGCAGAAATGTTGCAGTCTTTACCAATCCCTATTTGGAAGTGGGAGAAGATAACAATGGATTTTTTCACAGGTCTCCCATGAAAGGTCATAAAGCAAGATTCCATTTGGTTTATAGTGGATCGGCTAACAAGGTCGGCCCATTTCATCCCAATTCGTGAATCACATATTGTGGATGATCTGTCCAAAATCTATATCCGGGAGGTGGTAAAGAGGCATGGTGTTCCAGTTTCGATTGTATCAGATAGAGATCAGAGGTTTACATCTCGTTTCGGGAAATCATTGCAGTAAGCCCTTGAGATACAGTTGACTATGAGCACAGCGTATCACCCTTAAACGGATGGTCAATCTGAGAGGGCGATACAAACTCTAGAGGATATGTTTCATGCTTATGTCCTGGATTTTGGTGGATCATGGGAGGAGCACTTGTTTTTGGTTGAGTTCTCTTTCAATAACAGTTATGAGGAATCCATACAGATGGCTCCGTTTGCAGCGTTGTATTGGGGACCGTGTCATTCTCCACTATGTTAGATGGAAACATGTGAGTCCTTTATGGTTGTACTGAGACTTGTACAGGATACTATGGAGAGGATCAAGTTGATTAGGAAGAGAATAGAGACAGCTCATAGTCATCAGAAATCGTATGCGGATCATCGTCGATGGCCGTTTTCATTCGAGGTGAGTGATCATGTTTTCCTAAGGATATCTCCTAGGTTGGGACATCATTGGTTTGGAAAGAAGGGAAAGTTATCTCAAAGGTATATTGGACCTTTTGAGATTCTTGAGTGGGTTAGTGAGGTGGATTATGGTTTGTATTTTCCACCTAGGTTCAGTGCGGTGCACAATGTGTTTCATGTGTCACAGTTGAAAAAGTATCAGCCTGATCGTGACCACGTGATTTGATTAGATCATGTTGAGCTAGAACCGGATGCTTAGTTGGTGAAAGTTCTAGTGCAGGTTGTGGATAGGAAAGAGAACATCTTTCGAGGTAGAATCATCGGCTTAGTTCATGTTTTGTGGAAGTATGGTCTGATTCAAGAGGAGACTTGGGAGCAGGATAGAGAAATGGTCGAGCAGTGGCCCCGAGCTCTTTCAGCAAATGGTGGGTTCACTACTTTCCGAGGAAAAAAAGTCCAATGGTGGGGAGAATTTAGTACCCCAGACTTGTGGTATGTGGCCTTTGTTGATGCTTTTTATGTGTTTAAAGTGCATGGGATGAGTTTGGAAGAAGTTGGGAGAGTTTGGAATGGTTTTGGATGAGTTTGGAGGCTTTTAAATGGGTGCATGGTTTCAACATGGTTAGTGGAAACCATGTAGGTTCTCCAAGAAACCATGCAAGGGAGACAGTAGGCTTCACACGGCCTCCGCACGGGTTTCCAAACCTTGCGAGGAAACTGTGCGGACCCTAGATCTTGAGGTAGTAGCATGCGCACGATTAGCACCCGGTTTGTCAAACCGTGTGGGCTAACCGTGCAGCCACATAAAAATAGGGGTATAAGTTCCGGGCTCCCTCGGGCTTAACCTATTTCATCCCAAACTTCCTCCCACTCGTGACTCACTCATGATTTTTGGTTCTCAAAGGTTTGAGGTGCTCTCCCACTCGACTTGGAAGCGTTTTTAAGAAGTTTCTTGGTGGAGTGAAGGTGGTTTCTCACATGTAAGTCTCTCCTCTTTTTTCTCTTGTGTTTTCCTCTAGATCTACATCCCTCACTTTCATGGTTTTCTAGATCTACACTTCTTGTGTGCAGATATAGGGTTTTGGTTTCCTTGGATGATGATTTTAAGGACTTTCAATGCTAGGTAAAGGTATGTAGAGAGGTTTCGGTGGTGTGTTCTCTAGATTTAAGGTACTGTTGATTGTGGGTCAATTTCTCGGGAATAGTAAAGGTAGGTGGATTCTCTGTCGACTCCACTTGGTTAGAGGTAACGGTTTTGATTACAATTATTTTGTTATGGTTGAAATTTATTGTGTTTTGGGGATTTTTGGGAAAAAGAGGGTTTTTTGGTGAAATTCTATTATTGTGAATTTTAAAATGGGGATTTTAAAATGGGGTGAAATGGTTGAATTGTGAAAATGGTTGATGGAATGGTTTTCAATAAAAGGTTTGTTCTATTGAAATGTGGTTTGGCATGGAAAATGGTTTTCCATAAATGGGTGATTCATTGAAGTGGATTGATATGCAATGGAATTGGTTGATTGTATGTGGTTGTGACCTTGGTGGGTTATATGCTTGGAATTGGCTTGTTTTGAATGTTGTGTGGAAGTGGCGAGAAGTACTTGTATAAAAAGGGGATGGATAGTGGATAGAAGGGCCACCATCAATGGAAAGTGGAAGGGAAGTACCACTAATGTGTGAATGGGTGAACGGGTTGGACGAAAGCTTCACCTTTTGGTTGTTTGGATTTTTTGTGCATTTCTTTGCAAGATGGAAGTTGTGGTGCCAATGTGAAAAGATGAAATGACCTGTGGCATGTTTTGTTGGATTTCCCTTGATTTATTTGTTTGGGTGTGATGGATTGGTAAGGGCATTATTGTATTAAAAAATGGGTTCACTTGTGATTTATTTTTTATATAAACTGTTTTATATAAATGTGATAACTGTTTTATCCCAGTGGATTGTGTAGGGAAGTCATTTGGGGAAATGCTACTGTGTTTTAGTTCTCAACCCCTACTTTGGAACGTTGGTGTATTTGCAGATGTTTTGTACCGTGACGTGGGCAAGGTAAGGCATCACCCTCATTTAGTGGATCCGTGTGATCCCTTGGTGGATCTTGGAGCTTGGTGTGGAGCTGTGGTGGTGTCATGGCTTGTGGTGTTTGGTTGATTAGTTTCTGTAGTGTAATCTGATATTTTGCGGACATGTCGGTTTGTATTGGTTTGATTTTTTTTTGGAACAACTTTTTTGTCTTTTTGGAATGCATGGTTGGGTAATTTATTTGACTTGAATCATATAGTGGCTGTTAGTGGATGTATTGGTTGGTTTTTTAGTAATGGAAAATCGTTCCCCATCTTGATCTTGAAGCCCTCGGCATTTATTTCTAGCCTTTGGCATCTTCGGAATGTCTCTTAAGGCCCAGTAGCCCTCACCACCTCCTCAAGCCAATGAGGTTGGGGTGGGGTGTTACATGTATATTTAGGAAGTTTAGAGAATTCATGGGAAACCACTATCTATTATTGCTGAAAGTGATCCATGGTTTACATATAAGATCCATAGGGTCCGAATTTTTTTAATATATAAAAGTAAAACTAAGAACAAACTATCATACATAGACTAATGATATATCTAAGAGGAAAATTTATATATTGTAGGACTTGTTATAGGAATAATCACATGATTTTCAAGGGATTTAGAACAAATATATTCCACTCATTGAATTATACTATCACAATTGGAACTATTAAAGTTTTCAAATGACTCCATTTGATAACAATTATTTGATAATGTTTAAAACAATGACATGTTAATATGAATATGGAGAAGTAAAACTATTTGGGATACACCTTATGAAATAAACAATGGATAATATATAAGAAATCTTGAGACATATCATCGTTGTTCATAGTCAACAGAAGATTTATGCAGACAATAAATTGGGAGAATTACAATTTCATATCAAATATCATGTGATCCTAAATGTATAACCTTGGAAAGGATTTATTATATTTATAAATATTGGGAAATTAAGTTCATGGAACCTTGGACCATTTGATATTTTACAGTGTGTTGGAGTTGTTTCATATCATTTATATATACCTTTAAATATTTCCAATGTACACAATTTCTATCATGTGTCCTTATTAAAAGAGTATATGTGATACCTAGAATATATAACTGATATTAATGGAATCTAATTGGAATATTTAATTTCATATGAATAAGAAGGGATAAAAATTCTCAATGAATGGGAAAACTCATAGGGGAAAGAGAAAATCTAACTCATGAAATTAATGTGGAGAGATCACAAATTTAAAAAAAGAACATGTGTTAAAGATGAAGTGATGAAGTAAAAATATCCCAATTGAATTTGATTTCAGATTAATATTTTGAGTTTGAAAATTTCTTATTTTGGGGCAGTGGATAATGTAATGTCTAGAAGTTTCCTTCTATAAAAAATGAACTCTTGTTACTCAATACATATTTAATTATTTTTTATGATAAAATATCATAGTAACACTATTACATATATTTTAACATAATTTTATTATATTGACTACTAAAAATGAGAATAGTATATAGATATAAACACCTAAGAATAGTGAAATCACCAATGGGAACTATATAGGTTTGAATTACCCCATGAATATCATTCCTACCACAATGATTTTAAAAATAAATAGAAGTGTTAGGAATATAATTTAAATTATCATGGTATGGGTAGGAAAATTTGTGCGTGAAGTAGTGAATGAATAAGTATGATATTAGTGGTGAATATATATAGGTTAATTTGACAATTGGGCATTATGAACATTGGCCAATATAGTTATTTATAATTATATCCATTAGTCTATATGACCACTGAGAATTATGACCATTGGTTATATGGATAATATAAAGTTATCATTGTGATTTTTTTATTATAAAAATGAACAAAACCATGGACTATTCCAGTAAGAATATCCTTTATGAGGTTTAATTTTTAGAGTTTGGGAGACATGTGGGATTAACTAGATTTTCACTTGACCAAACCCAAGACAATGTTAGAAAAGGATACATGACCAAAATTATTTGTGAGAGAAGTTCAAGATATTAGAGATCACCAGCTGTGTGAGGTTTGATAAATCCACCCAAAAAACTACCACCATTACACATATTACCCTTATGGAATATGCCAATGTAATAAGGTGTTATTTATCAAGACCTCATGAAGAATTAGAGTGCAATTATTTTGAAGTTAAATAGTGTTTACTCTACATGAATTTCATTGTTTTATATTTAATCTTCTTTATATAAATGGAAAATAAACTTGATTATCAAATTAATATGATAAAATATTTTTAGTAAAAATATATATATTTTTATAAATATATTTAAATTCGATTTTATAGTAAATTTTCAAAATTCAAATAAAATATATATTCATCATATTGTATTTTAAAACAATTATTATTTAAATATAAACTATAATATAATTTGATGAAGTCCCATATAATTTTTTATAACATTCAGAAAGTTGACTATGCCATAAAAACTACTAATTTTAGACAAATAAATTTTTTATTTAATTGATAAAATTATCATCTTTAGAGAATTATTTTTAAACAAGTAATACAATTTTATGAATCAACACATGTACATTTTTTAGGATGATTTTTTGGAATTCTAGGAAAAATTTGACTTTACGGTGAAACAAAAAATTACCATTTTACAAGTTCCAGTTTTTTATGATATTATTATAATATAAGAATAATGAATAAATTAATGAAAAATTATATTCAATAAAAATTTCATTCAAGGAGTATAACAATGAATTTGAGATTATTAACTTTCATTTATAATTTAGCACTTAATATATTTATGACCCAAATTCTATTTTTTCCCATAAATAATTTTATTTTGGATATAATGCATTATGGTAGTTTTATGGGAGATTTCCTATGGTATTATATTACTTTAATTGTTACACCAACCTCATTATATTTCTAATTATCTTGTAAATTAATAGGAAGTTATTTCACCCACATGTGGTTGGATTAAATAATAAAATAACCAATATTTTAACCCTTAAATATAGCCCTCATAAAATATAAATACCCACCCACTATTCCCATACAACCTACACCAAATCCTTTGATCAAAAATATCTTATCATTCCCTCTACAAAGGGACTCTCCAAGTTAGTCTTAAGGCTCTAAGGAATCTCTCCCTAGATTTGAGATGCTACTTTGCAAGGAAAGGGATTATCTTCCTATCTCCTTTTATTAAATTATTTTATTTGTATCAAGACTTTTTATTATTCAATTAATTAATTATTAATTAGTATACAATCATTATTTGAATATAAAAACTATTCATTTTTAATGAAATAATACCTTTCCCACTCATTAATTCAATTCTATAAATGTTTTTGAAAACCCATTATGCTCCCACAGTTATTCTTTGCATTTCCATGATTTACCACTATGTCGTGAATACGAACCTCAACTCCAATTAAAGGTTATTCATGTAACCCTGACTATAATTATTTTATTTGGGATTTCTTAGTATGAAAGCACATTTTTAGTTGTGGGATATAATGATGAAATACATTATTATGATTTGTTATCTATGCGGCACACATAAACATAAACATATGAAGGGTACACCTTGATATCAATCCAATGAATAATGTAAAGTATTAATCTCAAGAGTTGAAATGATTATGATACACTTGTAGAACTCCTTGGTAATGTTTTATGATACCTTGGTGAATAACATTGGTGGTTTTCTTTATAACACCTTGGTGATATGAATGTATTCTGTTTACATTTTAGACATATTTCCAAGTTGCGAATCTTGTTCTTATATTCATATATTTATGTTACACATCATGTTTATATGTTCATGTTCTTATTAGATACCTCATGTTTCCCCTAGGATGTTCATTATTGACAACTTTTTATTATTTATCCCTTTCCATGATTTATTCTCACACCTTTCGTTTGAGAAATGGATATAGGATATTCTATGTGGTGAGGTGATCTTGGTTGGGATAGTAAATAATATTTTCAAGAGGGTTGAAACTACATTTATGGTTTCTTTTGTATACCATGTATGTATTGTAAAATGTACATAGTTTCCAAGACACAAAACATTATAATTTACTTAAAGGTTTTTTTAAATATTAAGTTAAGGAATTATGTCAAAAATAATGTACAGAAATGTAGATCTGTATAAAATAGGCCTCATTCCCATACAAAACCATCACATAGAGATTTTACAACCCTGAAATTCTTGATCAAAATCAAAATTCATGGATCAAACCCTATTATAGATCAAAAACATAAACTTTCTTAAAAATTAAATGACCTAGAAATTTTATTTGTGTTACATCTTATACCACCCTTGAACTATCACATATTATACACCCAGAGGTTCACATCCCACCTTGGAACCATTATATACGAAACTCACAGAGGTATTATCCCCCCATAAACCTCATGTAACATACACCCATGTGAATCATTATCCCCAAAACCTTATATATAGTATATCAAAATTAAGGTGTCAGAAACTCACTTAGATTACACATATAATTCCTTAGACTACTTATCAGGTGTAGAAACTATTCCCTACATCACCTGTATACTAGGATATCACCATACCGGCCACAATTTACTTATCCTCTCTAGTAACAACACTAGAATGAGGAACCCTATATGTCCCTTTATGTCACATAATAGACTAGATACTACACACGATTTTCTTTACCTAATTATTAAAATATAATGTTGAATCCCATTGCTCAAGGGAATTACATCCATAAACATAACCTTTCTCACATCATGATCTTATCAATCTCACTAGTAATTTAATATTAATAAAAATCAAGGATTATAAAGACATACATCTATAATTCCATCCAATCTTGGTTGATCCCCTCATCGTACCTACACATAAATCTATACCGTGGTATCCCCTCTATAATACACTCTCATATCAGTGGAGGAGTAAAACTCACACATCAAACTAGTCAAATATCAAAGAGGAATTAAAATATATAAATGATTCATGTTTCCCATACATTGGCCTATCATTTTTATTCTATTAATTTCTTCTACCCAGAGGGATCTAAGGGAACCTATCAAAAGGTCCAATATGAATCACTTATTCTATTTATGAATTTTTAGGTTTTAAATTCCATAGAATTCATATTTATAATTTATTTCATGACTGCGATTGACCAAGAAATCAAACTATTACTTATATATACATCATGTATAAATGTACTTCCTTTAAAGTGATGGAAATTTTGAAGGAAAAATTCATTTTTAGTTTAATTTCTATCAGACAAACATAGAGAGATTTCATATCATATGAGACCTGAAAAATCTAATAAAGCTTAGTGATATTTTTATGGAATATCTATATATCCTAATGGTTTATTCCCATATTCATAAGTTCATAAACAATTACTTAAGATCATCCTAGTCCAACTGAACACTACTCATTCACAAAATTTCCAAACTCCATCAAAATTTATCAAAATTAACTATAAGTAAATTAAAATTTATCTATACATTATAAAATATTAATTTAAAAATTAAAATCATGGGAATAATCCCTCAATCACATACCAAGCGACATACCATGAAAACATCCCCAATCAAAGGGGTGTTCACAAGCCCTAACATCCCCTTGGACATTTATAAAACAATTACACCAAATTCTCATTTTAATTGACACATAAATATCACAAAAACAATAGAAATTAATTAAATAATTTTAGAATTGATACACATAAATAAAAACACAAAAAACGGTATTTAGTTCATTTGACTAAAATAACTTTTAACCATGTAGAACAAAATCCATATCATTTTGATCTGATCCCACCATGCTTCAATGAATTCAGCACAAAACCCTAACATGGATCTCACTAAATCAAAAGAAAATAAAAAGGGAATAACAAAATAAGAATAATATAATCTATCCTTCAATAATGTATAAACCCACCATCAATAACCATGGGATAGAAGGGCTCAAAGATGTGGAGAGGATGATAATACAAACATTACCTCTCACCATGATCGTTGTTTAGAAATGATAATCAAAATAGTTGTTTCAAAATTTAAAAATCCAAAATAAAATTCTTCCCTACTCCGAAAATTTAACCAATTACATAATTTATGGAAAGTATAATCCATATATCATAATTAATCTTCCATAAAATTCTTTTTCTGAATATTCACTATCTTATATATTCTATTACTTGATCTCCCACTTTGAGAATTCCTTCAACTAAGTACCCATCCTTCTAGAGATCCCAAATATGAACCTCCAACATTCCAATAAACCATTGTATAAATTTCTAAAAATATACTATTGATAAACCCTTACATAAGATCCACAAAATCTATATTAACCATTACGATTCCAAAAATAATCCTCACACATCATAAGAATCACCTCATTACTTTGTCAAATTTTACTACCCAGACCACTTTTATGCCTATCTTTAGTTATCAATACTAAACTGATTTCAGAGCTTTAAAGGTTATTTTATTATTCTAGGAACCATTGAAATTCATTTCAACCTTCAAATATTATTTTAAAGCATCTCTAAATGTGTTAAATTTTTTTTTGTACACCCAAATTACAACTCTTAGTATTTTTAGAGAAACTAGATATACTACCACCAAAACATAAAGAATCCATAAAAACAATAATATGCACTAATATAGTCACATTAAATTCTATAACCATTATTTGTCAAGAATTCCGTCTCACTTTTTAGCAAAATACATTTATTTATCAATGAGACCAGGATACTTATCAAACTTAACACAAGAATAAAACCATTACGTATCAAGTTCCGACATATAATAGTTCTTCAACACAGGGTGTTCTCAAGACTATGAAAAATCATTCCCAAACCTTTTACTAGGTTAATTTTATACATTATAGTGATGGTTATTTATAAATTTAAATTACTAATAAGTTAAGTTCATCAGAATATAAACTCTTACATAGGAGGGGATAACCGAGTTGACCCTCATACTTTCTACATAATTTCCTTTACATATCAACATTTTAATATTTCATATTTTATTTATCAAATATTTAAATTTGTGTTTCTAATACATCCAATTATTAAAAAATTTACAACTCAAACCAATAATTATGTTCCAAAATGTTGAAAACTTCAACACTTACCAATTTCCAAGGGTGGAGAAACCATTACTAACTTCTAGACTTCTAATTAGGGATGATCCTATATTCCCATTAAATATATCTTCCATAACATTATCAGTTCCAATATTAGAATTTACAATAATTATCCATTCTCAATATAATATATAATCCTTAAACATTGAACCATTACATATATAGACTGTTCTAACACATTTCTATTTTCACAATATAGGGTAACCCATATAAATCATAGTGTTTCCATACTTCTGAAAATCCTATTTTTCGATGTTAAGTGCATAGCATTTAGTAAAAATATTGATTATTAGGCACCAATACATAGTTTATTTCATATAAATTTGGAACTCATAAAATCCAAATCATAGTATGACATTCAATTTATAGCCTACAATTTAAAAACTATAATTCTTCGTAATTTCTAAAAATATCCCTACAATAGTCATTTGAAAACTAGAGACACTTATCAAGCCCCCAAACACAACCAAAAAGACCTTCTAGAGATGTTTATATTCTTATAAATAAAATATATATCAAAATTCACAAAACATTGAATATAATTAGACTAAACATTCAAATTTACCCCAATTTTAATGAATATATACTATGTGATTCATTATAAAATCCCACTATAATACTTATCATCCCTAATAAGTGTCCACATGCATCATCCATGAACCATCTTAGTCCACTAATCTTAATTAATGACCCAAATATTATATCTCCCTCCAGTTATAGTAGTGTGAAAGCCTCTCTAAAATCTGTTCAACTTGTTAATACTCTTCCAAACCATGCATCAAGGCACCAAACACTTTCACTAATTCCATAAAAATGAATGAATATTAATGGACTTTATGATTTCTCAATCCACTAACATTACCCATAAATGGTTAACATAAATTTCTACGTTATACTATCACTAGACTAATGTCACAATTGAAAATCACCCTAGCATTCTTATTAGAATACATAGCTTCATCCTGGAGACACTATATAGAACAAAAATCCCCTACCCTATCGTTCAAGTTGGTGCGTTTTCTTGAGAAATGATATTACACTATTGTAGTCCCCTATAAGAAAATTTCTTGGAACACATAATCAGTTATAACACATAACCTTCATGAAACATCTAGTGGTTATTAGTTACCACAGACACTAAATTTTCTCAAGTTTCCTTAATTGATACCCACATAAAGGTATTTCTCTTTTTACCAAACATAAACCAACTGATTTTATTCATGTATCATCACCAAATTAAAATAAACTCTCATTGGGTTTTCTGTGAGGTCACTACCAATATTTACCGAAACTTCCCAAGAAAGTTCCATACACTCATATTATCCATAGTGTACTTCCCACTATATAATACCCCTTATCATTGATCAATAGGGAAAATCAGGCATCATAACCACCATTTTCCAAACATTTAAAATTATAAAACCAAATTATATCTCTCTAATAAGTCGATATCATGATCCCCACTCTAGGTTCAAATAATACCACTACACTCTAAGAAATAATTTTTCAATATAGATCACACAATTTACAACATAACATATAGTTTTAAAGGATAAAATTAAATCCCATGGTATTTCTCATTACCAAATGACTATCAAATTCAATCCCATTGTCATTACTACTTGGTCTGACTATTATCTCACAATCAAGTTAATGCATAACACACTATAGTTAAAGAAAATTTATTATTCCAAAACCACCACATAGAGGCACTTAAGTTCTTCTTGTTTTAAAAGACCCCAAAGGCATCATACAGAATTTTAAATTTCACAAAAGGTCACACTCCTATGTCTCATGTGATGATAGATTTACATATTCATAAACTCATCAACACCCCCTAATTATTTCATCATGTAATATATACCTAATGTAACACATCAATCATATCCCAATAAATTTGTTTTGTGAATCAAATCCACAGGACCAATCCCTAGAGAAACCCCTTCAACAACTAACACATTTTATTACATCAAGATTATAAAACCCTTTCTCTATTTTTAGAGTATAATGTGTTTTATAACATTATTTTAATTATCAAAAAATATATAATAACCATCCATGCATGACTATCCAATTTCCCCATCTATCCAAGGATTTCCTTCCTAATTAAGTAGTTGATTATGCCTCCTATGAATATATGATCTATCAGAAAAAAACATGACCCATTAATTCACATTCACAATACCTAAGAAATATCCATGACTATATCACATACGTGGTATCATATTTCAACTGAATGGATGACTATAAATTGATTTTTTTATTAAAAGGAATAGTAAATGATGGGTAACATGAAGGGGAGTCACAAGGGGAATAAATTAGTTGATTCCAAGTGAATCCCCTTAGAAAATTTTAGCATAGTCAACTAGAAGAGATCCAAAACTTGAGTTCACCACATTTATATCATCAAAATTTCCTCTATAAGAAATAAAAACAAATTAGTGGTTTCCCTCTTATAAAAAGTTTAATGTATACACCTATAGATGAAGAATATATTTATAATATTTTATGATTTACATAATGATCAATAGACCTTCATAGTCCACCTTTAATACATTAATCAAAGTGGAAGAGTTAGAATCTACCCTAAATATAGATATATTGTGAGTCTTACATGGGTTTAGCCTTATATAATCACAAAAGCCTCAATAAAAATTTAATCTCCCACCTGAAGGAAGGTTCAGAAATCAAAGATGATAGAGCCCCAATTGTCACAAAAAATACTAACCCCTCACATATTCACATGAGAAAAATACCCAAATTAATTTGGTTTCAATCCTTGACAAGGATACTTGCATTTATCTTAAATACCCATATCCCCTCTCTCGTGTGATGACATACTTTTTGGGAATGGAGTGGATGGGAGGAGGACCTTCAAATTATGAGGGGAATTGCTTCCTTCCATAAATAAAAGAAAGGGTGTAGAAGATCCCTATATTTAATATCAATATAATGGATATATGGTTTTATCTGCTTATGGATGATGAAATTTTGTATTTCCAAAATGACCCAACATTCAGCAATAATGTAAACTCTCCACCCTTAGATCTTTTGACACATGCCAACAGGAAAATCCCAACTTTCATATAGGAAATCATCTAATCCACCCTCTCTATAATTGGATTCTAGATGGCCCCCTAGTGTGTTCCATAGGAAGGTAGACTGGTATTTCATAAATAAGAGCGGAAATACTATTTCATACCAATCATTAAACAAGTATTTCCAATTTTTTGCAAGGGGATATCAATACATAATGGTTTTAAACATTGGGTATGGATTTGATATAGATCATCTAAATGATGAAGTTGAATTATAGGTAAATTTCATGGCACCAGGTTTTGGGAGATATAAAATCTAGAATTTTCGGGGAATTCATCAAAATGAAGAACCCTGTAAAAGTCATCTTCCTATACGAGGGAGAAGTAATGAATCACTGATTTGGGTCCTCATCTAGTTTTATGCTATAAAAATTTTATTCTTATTGTGAAACATAATTTTCATATAAAAAAATTATATCTCATTAGATGAATATCAATTACATAATATTATGATCCATTCCATAATCGTATAGTTATATTGTATTTGGAAGTATTGACAGATAAGGAACTTGATCATAAGATATGTACATCATATCCCACTTTTTTCTTCCTTACTAGAACCCTTCGTAGACATATCATACATAAAATCATTATTTTTATCTTGGGGAAGAGAAACATAATAAAGGGAGAGCTCAGATTTATAGAAATGGAAAACAAGTGAGATATCAAATATCACTTAAGAATAACATGAATATAAGGGTATGAGAAAATGAGATTGTCAATTGAAAACCATAACTTTAATATCATATATAATAACCTTGACTAATAAAATAAATCTTGGTGGTCAGTAAGATTTGAATAATAAAGGAATAAAATAACATGAGACATGGGAGCCTAACATAGGCTAAATGAATTTATTTTTGGGATACACATAAGAATAAAAATTGATTCCATAGTATTCAAGAATCACTAAAACACTATCCTAGTAGATTATGATCACTTCACATTCTATCATATTAGTCAAGGTTCTCTCCCAAGGCTATAATAGTGGATAATTTCTTTCTAAATTGGGTTCATTTCCCTTTATCGTCCTATTTATCTCAGGTGATATTCATCATTACCCAAATGAATTAGAGGGAAATATAATTTTGGACCCACCCATAAAATAATTAATATAATACATATGTGTGTTAAAAGATCAAAAAATATTCATTTTATCATTACAAATGAAAAATAAATGGGTTTTATACACATTTAATCATTGAAAAACCCATGTAAAAGAAACATATTTCATAAACATTTCATAAATTCATCATAAAATAACCCACGAAAAACTAATAGATTTAAAAAACATCTTGTAATCATAATAATAAACCATAAATATAAATAATTAGAATGGTATAATTTGATTACATTCCTAGTAATTCTTATTTCACAAAAAATGATATAAATTCATTTAAAAGATCACTTGGTATTTTTTTTTGAGGAAAATACCATTTTAACTTAGAAATTACTGATTTAAAATAAAAAAATTCAAATATTACTAAATTTTTATTAATTTAAAAGGAAAATAGAAAAATATAAACTAATCTTTAAAAAATTTAGTGTTTATGATAATGTGAAATTCTATTCACTCCATATAATTTAAAAGAAAACATTCCTTTCATACTTTTGTAAAAAAGTTAAAATATAACTCGTTCAAAAAATGGTAATAAAATTTATTTTAAACCTTTTTTTAAAATTTAAATCATGTCTAGAAATTAATTTTAAATATTATAGTGTAATATTAAAAACATTCTGGAAAACATTTTTAGAAAACATCAATATTATAGACAAATTATTTTTGACCCAAAGGAGAAATAAAGTGTATTTTCCATAAGAATATCCTTTTGGTATCTAGAGTAAGTAAAGAGTGGAAAGTAGTTATAGTTGTAATATATATAAATAATCCTCTAAGATTAAAATTCATGGGTTTATTGAGAGGATAATTATAAGATTTCATAATCATAAACTTAACCATAAACAATTATGATAAGTAATGAGATTGTAACATAAAACATATTCCTTGAGTTCTACTGTTATTGAAAGTGACCTATAATACTGTATAATAAATTTAAATTTAATATAATTATATAAAAATATCATTTAAATACTTATAATATGATATATTATCAATTTATAACATTTTAGACCCATTTATCAATAATTTCTTTTTAAAATTGTCTTTTTTGGGTGTTAATTGTATCATTTTTTCATAACATTTTGGTTCTATAGTTCAGATCCTTCTACTATGATTAGGGATATATCATTTAAATAATTTAAATCATTATATAAATACCATATATATATATATATTCATTTAATATATATTTAGAGTTATCCATAAATTTATAGATCGAAAAATGGATTACAATGTTCTAGGAGATGGTAGACTTTATGTACACATATATATGTTATTTTCACTTTCTAATTGGATGGAATTAAAGAATGATAAATAAAAATCCACCTTTAAAAATTATTTTTATTTCATATAAAAAATATATATTTATAAAAATCCTCCTTAGTCCAATAAATGTAAACCAGAAATAAAAAAAATCATATTGCTTCTTAAAGGTGTTAGCCCACACGTACACAAGAGTGACATTATTATTTTCCAACAGATTAAAAGTTAAATAGGTAGATATGGTTTTATATTTAAAAAATCATAATTATTTCTTAAATATATTATACATACACTAAAGCCATCATAATACCTATCCATAAAATATGTTGATGAAAAATGAATTATATCGCTATATAGAGATGGTAATCCATACATAAGCACACATGATACTTTATATAATGAGATGGGATTTAAATACATGTATTTTACATATTTTTATATTATTATTCATTATATTACACAAAAAAAAATTCTTGAGGACCGTAATCGATTACTGTGATTGGAAACATGGAACAAATTCTTCTAATTTAGCGAAAGATCATCAAAATCCCACATAAAGATATTCCCTTTTGGTAAACCTACATAAAAACAGTATTTATAACCGAGGTGAAGTAAACTTAAGAAAAGGGTGAGTTCATATTCTCAGTAAGGGTAAATCAAGAGATATAACGCAATAATATGGTAATAATAACATGAAAATAACTTTTAAAATTATATCTTGCATATCAAATATCATGATATCCTTTCATGGAATATATCATAGAACTTCATAATGATTCTAATAACATATTACATGAGTGAATAACATAATAAATTAAATTATTTAAGAAACATACTCTTATAAAATAATTTTTATATTATACTAATATCATTTCCAAGACCATCATAGTGGAAAAAGTTTCTTACTGAACTGGGCTCACTCCCCATTTCGGCTATGAATTACTGAACTGAGTTTACCCCCTTTCGAGTACTATATTTCTGAATCAAGCTCACTTATCATTCCATTCTTATCTATATCACAAGTTATTAATATTTACACAATTAATTATAGTTATATATATGTCCCACACATCACATAATAAAAACCATACATATGTGGGCATAATAACATTAATGATTCATTATATCAGAACCCAAACAATGAAATGGGTTTCATAAGAATTATTCAATCATATTATAACCCATGGAAAATAAATGGGTTTCATAAATATTATTCATCAACAAAATAAACCATCCATAGTAAAAATAGAGATATTATACGAGAAAATATCCCTACTAAATCATAAGTAACATTAAATATTTATATCATAAAAGGAAAATAAATTTGAGAGGCCGCTTGGAAATAATTCTTAATGAAAATATCATTTCTTCTTTGAAAAACATTTATTCCCTTAAAAATCCACAAAATGTTAAAAGAAAAAGTTTTAATTGAAAATAATATTCGAATTTGTCAAGGAAAGCTTCAAGGTAGCAAGGTGTCAAGAAATTAGAAAAATCCATTCAAGTTGTATAAGTTAAAAAACATTCTTCTTTTACTTTTTCCAAAAAAAGTCCAAAAGTACCCTATTAGAAAAATGAAAAAAGATTCCTTTGAAACCAGTTAGTAAAAATTCAAACATGGGTTAAAATGAATTTATAAAATTATGGAAGAATAGTAAAAATATTTTTTAATAAATTTGTATGAAACTTGGAACTAGAAGATTAACATACCCCAATACAGACTTAAAATGAAAAAAAGTCCCAAATATGGATGTGATTATAAAATAAGTACTCATCACATTATAAATAATAGATTCATATGAACCATTAAATAAATAAACTTATATGAATTTGAAAATAAATTAATCTTCTGGATAATACTCAAAAAATACATTCATGGGTAGTGTAAAGACCATATAGAATAAATGATTAGTGTATAAGGCATGCGTCCCATATAAATAAAAGCGAGACATAAATCCCTTACCTTACTTATTCACTCTCTTTGTACTTGTGAAAACGTCATGCATAGAAAATATAATTTTATTATAGATCCATTGGAAATGTTATTAAATCATATAATTCCATATATTCTTTACTTATGGCCTTATATTACCTGTTTATTTATAATTTTCTTTTTAAATTTACTTTTCGGGTAGTAACCCCTTTGTTTTTCCCATATGTTTTAATTATTTATATTTTTGGTACTCTTAATTAAATAATTATTTCATCATATATAGAATATTAAACATGATTTAAGTATCATATATATATATATTAATTACTTAAATATTGATAATAATATAGGAAATATATAAAAGAAATATGTCGTTAATGGAGATGGTAGGCCATTTGTATGCATGAATCTTGTTCTCATTTTATTATCATACTAAAAGTAGGAAAATTATATGATTTTCTACCATAAAAGAATATTTTTTATGTCATATATATCATATATATTAATAATGTTTATCCTTATTACCTTATATGTGAAATATAGATGAAAACAATTACATTTCATCGTGGATATGGTAATTCGTATGTACGCACAAACAATATTATCATTTCTCAAAAGATTAGGTGGTAAATTTTTTTATATGATATTATCAATATGTAATTATAAAAATGTCATAATTATCATATATAAACATTAAAACTATCATAATTACCACTCTTAAAAAATGGAGATGAAAATTGAATTGTATCGCTACTTGGAGATGGTAAGTAGTACGTATGCACGAGCGAAACTTTAATTTCTAGTTTAATGGGAAAGTGTATGCATAGTGGTGTGTTCATAATAATAATAAAATTTAATAATATTTATAAAGTTTAACTAATTACTTTAGTATATATATCAAAGATTTAGAGGAGGTATAGAAGAGAATAAAAAAAGTGATCAGTTAGAGTGATTACCTTCTCTTAAAAATAGATCCATTAGATTTCATCTGAAAGACTCCAGAGATGGTATTTAGGGAACAAAATAAACTTTATAATTTTTATTGGTAAGTGTAAAAATAATTTGTAATAATTTAGTTAAGATATATGGCTCAATGTTATGTTAAAAGATGAGGGAGGTGGTTCTCTTTTATAACTAAGGTTAGTGGCACTTTTAAAATTTCAAAAAATTTTAATTTATAATAAATTCAATCTCAATATAAATAACAATAAAATTAAATGAACTAAAATATAAGATTAAATAATATTATAATATCATCAACCAATATATTTTAGACAAGTTTTGTTATTATTTTAAACCTTATTTTTTATGATAACCCTTAGTCAACCTATTTTAATTGTAAAAAAGGTAACAAAATTTTCAATTTAAAAAGGAATTAAATTTTATTTATGTGTTATCAAATAAATAATAAATGAAATATTTACAAAAATTTAGACTATATTAGAATTTATTTGTATTTTTCATATTTTTTAAGGTTTTTAGTTAGTTGAAGAAAATATTTTTTTTTAAAAAATATCATTACTGTTAATTTTGATACTACCCATTACTTGAACATGACAATATTAATATAATAAGTTAACTTAGAACCAATTATTTTATTATATCCCTAAAAGGTAAATTTTATCTATGAAATTCGTTTATAGAATTAATTATTTCAAAGTATATTTATTTTAATATTTATTGTAAAATCTATTTGATATTTCCATTAATAAAAGTATTACTATATCAATGTTGTGTAACTATTTAAAAGACGTATTTGACCACTAAAAATTAAAAATAAAATACCATGATTAATATAAATCTTCTAGATTTCTTAGAATTATTTATAGTAAAATATATCTGGTTTTCAAACCTATATAAAAAATGATATACTATTTAAAAACGAAATATGAAATCTTTAAATTTTTATTAAATAAAATATTATAAATACCATTATTTCAACTATGTGACAAAAAAAGTCATAAAAATTTAATTTTATTAAACTATGATTATTTAGTTAAAAACCCCCAGTTATATTCATTCATAACATAACTTTTTCTTCACGTGGAAACATAAGGGACATTAAAGACAAAGAATGTTTCATTTTTGAAACTTTCTTTGATTTAAATATTATATAATAATTTATTAAACATGTTCCCACTGTAAAACTTTATTTTGAACATTAGGTGTTAAGGGTATAATTATTTTCATCCAATATTTTTTGCCAGGTGATAGAGTCATTCTATAGTCTATAATTTTATTTTTAACCTACATTACAAAATTTACCCTTTACTATTATAACAAAATTCACCAAGATTACTATTCATATTGAAAAGGGGGACCTATTTACTCAATTTAGAAATTTTGAATTGACAATTTTCATTCATTTTTAAAAATTCAAAACATTTATTTTTTAGAATTTAATTTAATTTAAAACCGGTAAAATTATATGAAAAACACATTTCTAAAAAATACCCATTTAAAACATAAAATGTTTTAAAATTTAATTAGTGTGTAAAATCATTTTAAAAAATAATGATTGGATTATTTAAAATAAAAATTAACTAATTAAAATTTTAAGATATTAAAAAACATTATTTTTCCTTGTAATGAATTTAAATGAATATATAGTTTTTAACAAAAATTAGTATTTTCACTATTCATTAAAGCATGAAACTTCTCTGAAAAGTACCAAAAGTTCACCCAAAGTAATATTTTATATCTTAAATCCAAAGAAAATGTTTACTTTTTTCAAATAAAATCTATAAATGTGTCAAAAACAATATTCTTAACAATTGTTCCATCAAATAGTGGCAAAACTATATATTTAGAGAAATATTTATATTATACGTAAAATTGGTTTTTGTTTTTGTATCCTGTATATAAAACACATAAGATAAATTATAAAAATTACATTTAATATATTATGTATATATTTTTCATTAATATAATCCAACATGATTTATTTTTTTATTTATTGGTATAAAACACACATGTCTGCATTGAAATAGTTTTTCATAAAAACATTTCATTTTATTAACTGGTAAAAGAATTATATATAAATGTGTAAACAAAAATTTCAAAATTAATTTAATCATGTTCATACCCACCATTTTAAATTTTAGGTTATAATTATCTTATTGAAATAATTAAAATAATAAAATGATGTTTCATAGAAACTCATTATTCTGTATAATGCAAGATAAGTTAGTGTTGCTTATAGGTAAAGCTTAACATGGAGTACCATGCCATAGAAGCTAGTAAAGAGTCATATTATTTAAAAATATATGCCATTAAAATCTAAGGGTGTCACATTATACCCCCTTAAAAGTGATTTACCCCTCAAAATTCATCCAGGTAATCGATAGTTTAATACTTGAATGTTTCTTTCATAGGAACCCACATAATAAAAACAAAAACTAAAAGAGCCTTTTAAATGGGAAAGTTAGAAACATGATGGTTACCCAAACTAACCCATAATTAGACTTCAACATAGGAGAACATAAGTGGAATGTAATTTAACTATTATGTTCTGATGGAGAGTGATAGATAACATGGTCTAGAGAATGTTAACAATCACAAAGAAATAAATTTTTGTTGATTTAAGGGGCCATTTGATTCATAAAAAAATAAGGCAATAGAACAAAATTTTTGGCATCAAGATCCTTTCCATATATTTGAATCATTTTCATTAGAGAAAATACTTACTTGATTTACATACATTTCATAATCATAATCTCATCCTTTTGTTGTTCTTTGATCAATTTCCACTTCATCTATTATTCTGAGAAATGAAGGTGATTTTTTCATTCTTAAAGTATTAGAAGATAATGAGGCATATAAAGTTAATGATGATTCATTCCATATATCTTTAATTAATTTCACAATAAAAATATTAACACAAGTTATCTAATATGAATAATTTCTCACATAAAGAGATAACATTTTAATATTTGAAACCTCAAATTTCAACTTTAAAAATATCATAAATAGTTAACATTATTATCCTTCTAAAATATCAAAATACAAAACTATCAAAATATGGTTACTAAATTTCTTAAAAAATCTTATCATTTTTCCCTAAAAAACATTATGTAACTCTTGATTATCTCAAAAAAAATGTAAAGACTACTATCATGTATTCTCTTGAAACATGTTAATAACCTTAATTACCATAAAAACATAGTAAAAATATGAATTATTTCAAAAATTAACTATTTCCTAACACCATAAGTCCAAAACATCAATAAACTCAACCCATAAACCAACTTTTCATCATATTATTTACCAGTTCCAAGGTTATAAATACTATCCCATTTATTTAATCACAAACTAAACATCTATTTTTCTGATTATTATCCCCTCATCATGTACATATTATGGGTTATATTTCCCTTAATTATGTGTTCTCTAAAAACACCAATTTACCGATAAATAACATTTCCATTGCATCAACATAATTCAACATATCATCCCAATTCCTTAAGAAAACACACCAATGGATGAATAATTATATGTTTCATTAGTACATATGATCATATAAGTACTTACAAAAAATTATTCATGATTTATAATTCATAAAAACTTTTATTTATAATACTTCATTATCGTACACCACATTGACAATAGTCATCACATGTGATTTCAATTTTTATTTGGATTTAATAGGTTACTGATATCAATCATCATCATTAACCCTTAGATTTGTGAACTGAGTAGCATAATGCCCATTTTATTTTCACTTGAAGCATTAAAGTGTGGAGGGTGCATTTTATACCATGTTTTCTCTATTCTCATCATTAGCTATATTTCTTCCCATCACTTCAATAGAAAAATTCCCTATAACCTTCTTTACCAAACCTAAATCATATACAAATCCCCTTAAGACAATATCCACCAAGATTTTTTCTACACTTTGCTTATAATAAAGAGCTCGTATTATTTTCACTATGGTTTTTCTATTTTCCTTTAAACTCCAT
Organism: Viscum album; assembly: GCA_963277665.1. NCBI lineage: Eukaryota > Viridiplantae > Streptophyta > Magnoliopsida > Santalales > Viscaceae > Viscum > Viscum album. The sequence goes on along the minus strand of OY728126.1, from coordinate 1,308,530,917 downwards.
ATTCAATTGATTGTTAAAACCATGATATTGATTTGTATCTCAAAATTCCATTTCCACCTTTATTGAACAACACACAATTACTTGATAACTATTAAAGTCTCTTATGGATAATTTGTAACATTCCATGTTTAAAGAAGGGGTGAATTTCAAAAGAATTTTGATTTTGTTCGGTTACTGGATGTTCCATTTTTAAAACCGATACTCTTGAGAGATTTTTCAAGAGAAGGAACAATGTGATGTGTTTTTTAAAAAAATAATCTAATTAAATTAAATTTACAATGAAAGTAAATTAAATGAGTGTAAACGGATAAATTTTTAAATAAAATAAACATGTTAATAATAATAATGATATTATTATTAATAGTAAAAATAGTAATAATAATAAAATTTTTATAATTATTATTAATATTCTTATTAACTAGTTTGGGTAAAGAGACCCAAAATGGGTCTCCCCTTCCATACTAACCCAAATGAGTAGACCCCCTCCCCTTCTCTCTAGGCCGTGCATGATGCCCCCCATGACTCCCTCCTTTTGATGATTTCTTCCACCGTTTCATTCAATTTCTCCTTCAATCCAGAATAGTGATCCTTATCCTCCCATATCCTCTACATATCTATCTAAATGTTGGAATCTTCATCGCCCTATGAAATTAAACTGAACCCTAGGTCGAGGGTTTACCTAAATTCCAGTTTTCTCATATTTTAGGGTTGTGAGAATGATATCATGGGGATAATTCTTTCATGTTATGGAAACCACCCCTGAAGGCAAGGTGGTTCAGCTTGTTTTGGTTGGAATTCACTACCTGAGGTGTGGTTTTTCTTCTTATTGACGGTTTTTCACAGTTTATATTTCATTTTTTGGGTGTTGTAAAGTTCCTAGGATTTATCTTGTACTGCGTTGCACCCTATCATGTGGTTTCGACTCCCCAGGAAAAAGGTGACTCTCTTGCGTATGAATAAGTAAGTATGTATATATATATATATATATGTTTATATGTTCCCCCATTATGGGTATTTTCATCTATGGAAGTGAGTATACATGTATGGAGTTAGGTGTTCCAATGTATATATATGAAACATTCATACGCATGTGAGTGGAGACTAGTATATGTATATAAGAATATATATAATGATCCTCTTTCACATATTCATCGATATGAATATGGGTGGATAGGGGACATGTAACCTTAAATGTATGTGAAGGTTCGTATGCTCAGTTGGAGAGTAGACACACCTAGTTAAAAATCACAAAGAGCCGAAATGTTAAGTTTGGTTCCACCCAAATGTTGGATCCCTTTCTTTTCCCTATTTATTTAAGAAATCATTAAATGTTTAATTTATTGGGTAAATACATTTAATTTAATGATTTCCAACTATGGTACATTATTTCTTATGTACTTCCATTAATAATGTGAATATAGTGCTAAAAGGTGATAAACGATTTGTTTTCTAAAGAAGTTCATATTTTTTTAATAAAACCACTCTAATGTAGGTGTGTTGCATTCAAATAAAAATGTATGAAGTAGAGTTTTGGTGTTTTCTTGATTTTTTGGTTTTATGTTTCTGATGATTTGAAACTATGGATGATAAAAGGCATGTTTAGTACTTAATCCTATTTTAATAATTTAATAAAGTGCCTTTCTGGATGAAGTGTAGCTTATCCCCTTTGTAATTTATTTTACCCAAGACACCCCATGGGTGTTGGGAGAATTGGGGGTGATAAACTTGACTAGGATTAATCATACGAAATGGAATGTCTCGAATAAATGGATTAGTCATGATGAATTGTTTGCCTTGTTATAGTTTATTAAATGTTTTTTTTGTTTTATCATGTCCATTGCAACCTTCTCTTTTGTAGGAAACAATTTGGGGTGTTCTTTCCTCTCAGACACCCCTTTGGGTGATCTATCGTAAATGGAATAAGTTTCCTTTATATAAAATGTGTAAAATTTCCATGGGTTGTGCATGGAACCCTATTAATTCCTTAAATTGATTAATGAGAAATGGATTATGAATTTGTCCCCTCTTGATAATGCCTAATATTGAACATAATCTTTTATCCAATGTGTGGTGCCTCCTGCCTATGACATAATTGAGGTTTATTTATATGAAATAGGACTTACATGAAAAATTACTAGTTTAAAGTTACATGAGGGCCTTTCCTATTAATGAACTCTTTATGCCTTGTCTAGTGCTCCTTACTTGATCCATTTAAATGGTTTGTATGGATTTTAACACTTGGTCAAGCTTGACAGATTGATATGATTAAATGAAATTGATGAAATATTGGTAAGAGGCACATTAGTTACACATTCCTTGTTTATAATTCCTTCATTATTCGTATTTTCTTTTTGCTTATTCCCTTGTTAGTGGATTGAACCATATGAAATTCATTGTTTACCTTTCTAGGTTGTGAAATTGACTTTCATGTGTTACATGGAACTAATAAAGGATTATTCTTAGTATCTTAATCACAATACCTTTCTTGATCCTAGATATATTACTATATTTTTTTAATTGAATTTGGGAATGAGAGAGGACACGAATCCCATATTAAGAACCAATAAATAGACTCTATGTACTCAATTGGTTACAACACAATGTGCTGAGGACCCAATGTTTGAGGCATTATAAGAAAAGGATTCCCTAGGTTTTTATTATACTATTGGGAGATATCAGTTATTATGGATAAACTAAGGATATAACTGTTGGAAATATAGTTACGCTAAGCCTTAGGTGATACGCTGTCCCTTACATGCAATTCCCAAGATAGAATCATGGTTACAAAACCACGAGTAATACTTGAACATTCTAAAGGATAACATTGTATTGGATCAATGACATTGTATAATTTGAATGGATGTGCGGTAGTGATACCACATTTATGGGATCAGACTCCACCACTAAAATTGAAAGTTTTTAATATAAATGCTTGAGATTCATCCTTCTTTATTATAATGTACTGTGATTTAACTAGATATGTTTCCTTAAATTTTCTAGCTTACTTATGTAATGACATGATATTTATAACCAAAGTTAAATAAAAATCTCAGGGATATGCCTTCCATATTTGTCCGTGTAACTATTGGACCTAGTTTATATATTATTCCTTACTCAAATATACTTTTCAGACTTCCATCTTAGGCTATAGTAGGTGGTATAAGATGAGTGTCCGTTTAGAAACATGTTGTAACAACCCAAAAATTCATTAATGATAATTTCCCTTGGTCTATTTAAATATATTCTTATGGTTATGTAAAACATATGCAATTATTTGTTTTTATGTTTTGGATTCTAAAATACTGTTACGAATTGTGACCGTTGCTAATATAGTCGTTGAACAGTGATCACATGATCAGTATAAATATAAAGATTTAACAAATCCAATTTACTCAGACAAAGGAAGCGATGACCTCATCTAGTAGAGTTTACTCGTATGAATACCATTTTTCAGAGCTCCTAAAAGAGGTGGCATCATTGGGCTTCACTCTTGACAAATCCCAAGCTGATCTTGAACACGTTAAGGTTGAGTGGAACCGACTAAAGGAGAACTGGATGTTAAAAGAGATTACCACCCGGTCAATTTTATTCGAGCCACCCCAAGAGTCTATCACCATCGAACAACTTACTATTCAGTCTTATGCGGGTGTTATAATGGGTTATGTAACAATACCCTAGCACTATGACTATTTACAATATTTTTTTATAAAGAATGTGCATTCATTTTATTATTGTTACTCTGTATATATTATTTAAAGCACAAAGAGTATTTTTAGTCAATATTCAACTATGAAATATATTTTGATGAATTAATTTATTTTTTAATTAAATAATATTTTAATAAATTATTATTATTATTATTATCAAATTATTTTTTATTAAATATAAATTATCGTATAATTTTATGAATGAAATTTTAATTTTTATTACGGAATGAAAGCTATTTTTGTCAAAACCAACGAATTTTCAATAAATGTAGGTTTTTATTTTAAAAGTAAAAATTCAAATATTTAGAAAATTATTTATATAAATTGGGTATTTTTTTGGAATCAGGACGTTGAAATTATCCAAAGATGAATTTTTGATAATTTTCTAAGATAGTCGAGTTTTTGGGTAAAAATTAAATACCGTTTAAATAAATAATGTGTTTTAGGACATCATAATGACCCACTAGTGATGTAATAAAATACAATAAACATTATGTTCGGATAATATGTGTTTTAGAATTAAAATAATGTGATTTTATATTTGTTTGATTTATTTTACAAAGCTTTAGTAGACCCTCCAAGACTTATAAAACATTTTATCTTTTTAAATTATTTTTCTTGAGAGTGTGACTCACCTCCACATAAGGAACCCTATTATTTTAAGATGTTCGGAAATTTTCCTCATAAGATATTATTTTCCAATCCCCTTTTTCAAAGACCATGGTCAAAAACCATGGGCTGGTTTGTAGTTTTGATTAGTTTAATCTGTGGTGTCTCAAACCTAAATAATAAATAATTCCCTCTCATTTCCTATATAAACCCACCCAAGCTCCCACTTATTCTTCACTCAAAGCCTTTGTAGTTTGATTAAACCCTGCCATAATCTCTCTATAATCCTCTCAAGGTGACCCAATCTCTCAATAAGCCTCTCTGAAGCCTCTCCCAAGCCTTTGGGATTACACTTCCAATTAAGGGATTTCTTCCTTTCTCATTTTTGTCCAATTTTCGTTAAGTTGTTATGCCCTTTTTTTCAATTAATAATTTTGGGGTATGATTTTTCACCTCACCCAAACTTCCCAAATTATTTTTGGATATTTGTAGACCCATTTCTCTCTTATTAATTCCTCCAATGTACACCCGTTACAATGCCGAAATTCCATGAGGGATTTCTCTCTCCTCTTCTACATCCAAGTAATTCTTTTGAATTATGAATCTAAATTCCATTACATTTGTTAGGAAATGTATCTATATTAACCCTTACTATCCATTTAATGTAAATATTATGAGACACCCCTTTCTCTCTCATCAACCATTTTTAATGAGTTATTATTTCACACCGTTATGCTGCCGAAATCGCACTACGATTTTCCAAGCCAGTGTCATTGTGCAGTGAATACCATTCCCATTTCTCTATCATGGGTATTCACCTTTATGAACATTTAATTTTTGATTATAGGGATTCATGTATGTATTTCTCATCAATTTATCAAGAAATAAATGATGATTATTGATTCCATGTTGTATGGTCCATGTGGCACACTTATACATGAAATGAAATGTTTAAGAAGGGTGCACCCTGATAGCGCACCAATGCATTGGGTAAATAATAGTATCATGATACATCATGTGAAATGGGTGATGACTCATGATAATTCAATTTCAATTAGGTTCTACTCGTTCTTCATGTTCAATGAGGGTTTACTCAGGCTCTATGTGCAATGAGCCTTAGCTCATGCTAATTCCATGTTAAGTGTTGTTGCCACATTTCTATGTTATGATTATCATGCATTATCATGCCTTTATGTTCATGTTTCTCTTGTGCTCCATTTATATTCCTATTGTCTAACATGTATTTTATTCCTCATGTTATTCCATGTTTATTCCCTTATGGGGTTTTCTAGCTCACCCTTTTTTTAAGCATGTCCTCAGGTTATCCAATGCAATGCAAAGTAAGAGGGAATGTAGTGGTCATGTAAAGGAAGTTTTCAATAAAGATGTTGGGTCTTTTATGTTCTATGTTGTTGTGTAATGATCCTAAGCCCCAAAGACACTAGACCTCTTGATTATCCATGTTATATCAAGTGAATAGTTTATGTGACAAATCATGTTTAAGTGTGTAATAAAGAGAAGGGTTGTTATACCCGGACCATGTTTTTATTATTTAAGTTATCATATTTATACATTTATTAAATATGGAACACTTATAAATTTATAATTAATTGTCTATATTGGGATAGACCCCAGTGGTGCCTTCCTATTGAGATTTATATCTCATACCCTACTCGGGATGCCATTTCACTGGGGTACCTGAGTAGAGATTTCTTGTTTTCATGTCTATGGACCATGATTGATTCCTTATACAGTGCTGTTTGTACCTGGAAGTTAAGAGAAATGGTCTGAGTTGGAGCCCAAGATTATCATGGAGATCTCCCTTAGGGATTTGGTGTATTTTTAATTATTTTTTATCTATATTTAAAGGAATGATGTATTGCTACTAGTTTTAGTTATGTATCATCACTTCTGGAAATATAGTGTATACTAATGTTTTAAAATATCTAGGAAAAGATACAAACCTATTTGTATACCCTATACCAATGTTTTTCCAAACCCTTGACTATTGAGGCATGGGAATAGCTCTATACTAATAGTTATTTTGTATCCTTTGGTATATAGAACTATATATTACTCTTTTCTAATGGGTTCTGAAAACCATAGGAATATATATATTTATCAACTATTTAATACCAAAGATATATATTGATAATTAAATATATAAAAATGGTTTGATAACAATTGGTATAGAATTTTACAAATTGTTCTAAAAACAATTGTTTTTATAGATATAGTTTTGAGATCTATACCAATGGGTTTTAAACCATTTTGATAGTTTTTTTCAATTTCTGATAGCAGCGTGCAACTGCCTCCCATTTCTAATTACCTGCAATTGAGAACTAAATGACACTATTATAGACAATAAAAAATTAAAAATAACATCAATGGAGAATTGAAAATTACACTAATAAAATATACAATATAGTTGAATTATAAAAATAAAACAATGGAAAAAATGACCTAAAATTGATAACAAAATGACATCCAATTGTAATTATATTGAAAACAATATAGTATACAATACATAATTTAAAATGAAACTAAGACCACTTCCACATGCAAGTCAATGAGTAGTGGAATAGTTAACACAACCATGTACTTGAAAAGATGTCATGGCACTATGAGAGGGTGGTAAAGAGATAACATGGAAGAGAATACTAAGAGGGGCCATGGACATGTGTGGTTTTGGAAGGGAGGGTTGTGCATTGGGGAGTGTGTCATGGATAAGGATGGGTAGGGTTGTGAAATATGTTTGATACCATGTAAAAAGAGAATTCATAGAATACTATTATAGATAATCAAATAAAGATACAAGAATAATGTGAACTACCTAATCACACATATATTTAGTCATAGAAAATATTAAAACATCAAATTTTAGTAATATCTTTCAAAAATGTAACAGATCAATTTCTCCCTCGCCACCATCACCGTTACTATCACCACCATCATCATCAACCACATCTTTACCCTCATCACTTTCCACATCCTCATCACCACCCTCATTCTTTGCCTCATTCTTTGCCTTATCCTCTTCCTCATCCATGTCCTTATTCTTTGCCTCTCCCTCACCCTCTACCTCGGCCTCAGTCTCGGCATCATCCTCATTCTCGACCTCTTACTCACTATTGTCATTTCTAGGAATGAGATCATCTCGAACACCATGAAAACTAAAACCATATTTACTCTATGTTTAATTCATTAGAAAATATATTCAGCCCATGCTATGATGAACTCTAGTGGAATTGATTTACATTAAACATTCATCAGTTTCATAAATTCAGTGTTCACCCTAACAGACAATTCTTCCACCCGTGTGGCCCTTTTTTCATCCTGTTCTGCTCATGCCTTAACCTGTTCAAACTTAGTAGCACTAAAACTGTAAGTATAATAGGGTCAATACCTCATTATAACCATACTCTTCCCATATTGGTAGTATACTTTTCCAGGGTTCTCATCTCCCAACACATGATATAAATGATCATTTTCCCCAAAATTGTCAGATTCCTGGGCATCAAGGGCCTCTAAAGTACCATGTTTTAAATATAAATAGATTATTAATTTAAAATACAGATATAAAAATTTTAAATCAATAAATTAAAACTCACAATCTTTTTCTAAGTCCATTCATTAACCACACTTCCATATTTTTCCCTTCTACTCGAGAAAAACCATTTTTCTTGAGCTGCACATCATTCAATATTCAATACCTACCTCTAAAATGATAATGAATGTAAGAAACCATTATTAAAAATAGGTTACTAGTAATGAATTTTATAACTAAAATTATAACAAAACTATATAAATTGAAAAAATTATAGAGGAAAAAGTATAAAGTTCGTGTGCTAAAGAAAAATTACGAACAACTGTCATAACTACTTCCTCTCATGATCTCACATCGTATAATTCCCCAATGTGTGGAGGTATTTTTTTAGCATCAATGTTTTTTTTGTTTTTTTGGATAATTCCTAAATAAAATTCAATAATAGAAAAGATATTATTAATGAAAAACATGAAAATTTTCATTTAAATACCTCAAATGTGATTAATACCTTAAACTAGATAGTCTTCCAATGAGTGATCATTTTATCATACTAATATAGAGGACAATCATCCACGATAGGTAAGAACTCTATCTCTATTCCAACTCTATAATTCTAGGTAATATACAACTCATTCTTATAGGCTCTCCCAAGATCACCTAACTCCTTTATACTTACTCTCTATGCACCCTCACCATCAGGAAAATTAATCCAAAGCTAACACCAAAATATTAGTTCATATAAATACGAAAATAAAACTATATTAAATACAATAGTTTTTTTACCCATATATGTGTTCAAGTATAATCCTTGAATTTATTTGGAAACTATACCCATGAGATTTGTCTCACAGGAATGATGAAGGAGAATTTGGGAGGTGTCCCCAAAAAACAACGACATTGATCCTCTAGTTTTTTGATAATTTGTGTGTATTTGTTGTAGTCCACCATCAACTATGTGTTATAGTTCCACACTAAATGCATGTGTGTACACCCATGGCCCTACCGATTAATAGTACATGTATCTGTTATGATAGAAAAACAAATATTATATCAATACAAGTAATAATGATAATAAATTAGGGAAAAAATTGTTAGGGTTCTAAAATATAACTATGGTAGTATACTCAATAGACACATCACGATCCGATACCATTGTAGGAACATCACCCTGTACTGGTGGAGTGTGTCCCAATGTTTTCTCTGTAGGCACAAACTTTGTTAGGGCAGGAGTTGAAGAAGGAATGTTGAATCCCAAAGAATAATAAGTAGACGGTAAATAAGATGGAATGGATGACTGGACAACTACATAATCTGGATGAGGAGTGGGAATCATCATGGGATATGGTAAATATGGGTGAGGAGGCTCAGATGTAAAGGGTTGTGAAAAAATGGGAGGCCTAAATATCCCATGTGCCCCTAATGACAGAGTGGGATTAAAATGTGTGGAAGCTGGTATGTTTGTGTGAGGGGATAGGTCTAAAAGAGTATGCTGACTGGAGTGACTAGCTCTCATACCACCACCCATCATACCTCCAGCATGAGTACTAGGACCACTACTAGGCTGATCATCAAATAACTGACACCTAAGTGGTTGATCCATCATAATAGATTTAATCAAAATTAATCACATGACATTATATGTTATTAACATATATATATTTGAAATAAAATACTCACAACATGCACTAACAAAGGAATTCCCATCTCATCCCTTCGATGATTGTGGTTCGTCATCTTTTTTTTTCTCTTCTCCTCATATGGTTTTATTTATTTTATTTGAAAACAAATATTAAAGTAATTAGAAAAAATTACTGCTATGTAACCAAAAAAACAAAAAAATGAGACATGACTTATTTTTCTTTTGTCATTTGGTTTATATTTTCAGTTATGTAATTTAGATAATTTTTGTTTTAGGTCATTATTATAATTGGTTTTCATTTTTATATCAAATAGTTTAATATGCCCAATTCAATTCATCTAGTTTTTTATACTATTTCGATGTTATGGTTTTATTTGGTTTTATAGGTCTGAATACAATACAATTCAATATTATAAAATGCAACTCCAAGAAAACTGCAACAAGTAAATATTGAAAATGAACATTAAGGTTTAGTTGGATAAAAAATACATGTAATAAATAGTAAATCAAATTTTATAGAATAAACCTCAATAAATAAATTCAAGATAAACCAACAGAACTAAGAACAAAGATGAATACTTCTTTATATTTCTCACCTCAACTTTTGGCTCACAATCAAATTTAAAAATTAAAGTATTGGAGTCATCATATGTAAAAAATGGATCGAGGCTAATGGGAGCAGGGATGGTGTCAATTCCATCATCACCATCATCATAAATATGTCTTAGGATTACTTTAATAATGAAACCAAATTCATTTTTAAGATGATATTTGACATAAAAAAACTATTTCTCCATTGATGCCAATACATATGGATCCTCAATATCAAGAGTGCAAGTCATGTCCATAACTCTAAATCCAAAATCATCAATAAAGATTTCCTACCATGTCAATGAATCAAACTACTGAAATTCCATCATAGTGACTCAACCATGGTAGTAATAATCCAATATTATAATTTTTTCGACGACTCCATAATAAGATAAATTTTCAAAATGATGAATATTATCTGATGCACTGGTATAATAGTCTATTTTGAATGTTATCATAACACCATCATGTTGTGTTCTCTTGTTATTTTCTCATTCAATGATAATAAATCTGTACCCATTGATCACAATTGATTTACATTCACGAACCATGATGTTAGGTCCAAAAGACAAAGTTATTATTTTCTTAGAGTCAGTGTTAGTTGGAAAATATGATACCTGATATATAAAAAAATATTAAACTTCATTAAATATTGATTTTATTTATTTATTACATCAATATTTATACCTTAAATTTCAATCAAACAGAAAACCCTTTACTTGGTAAAGTCTCTCTCATTCTCAAAGATAAAGTATGATTATTTCTACCTATCATTTAATTATGTTCCCTATAAATAAAAATAGAAATATATTAACATATTTTTACAATTAAATGAGTTGAGATATGATATACATGTTCAATTTACATACTTGATGTAGTCATTGAATAATTCATAGTTTAAAAACACAGTGCGGTGTGCCATCTCCCGCTCTTGATGTCATAATGTCATCAATGTATATGATCCAAGAATTAATCTTATTCGAGGTAGTGATGTAAAACTAGGTTCAATTTTATCATAGTTTTCTTATTCATTTCTCATTTGTCTTTTCATTATCTCAATTATATTGGACAAATACATTGACCATAAATGCATAAATTATTGAGACAAGTAACCATTCATGATAGAACATTTGAGATGATTCTTGTTCGAGACATATGATTTCAATGTGTACATATTTCTATGAGTGGGATATATCTAAAAAAAAGATATATGTCCACTATGAAGTATTTCAGTTTGTAGATGGAAAGTCAGATGCGTCATGCATGTGAAAAATAATGGGGAGATATTTACTGTAACACACACAAAACTAATGGTGTCCCCAACAACATTTTTTTCAAGAAATACATGGAAAATTATTTTCACAAAGATCTCTAAAAAAATGACGTAACTGAATAAAATACCCCTTTATATTAAAAAAAATAATGGATTTCTATTTGGATAAACTCATGTAAAAGGATGTGATAATCATGACTCGTAAATTATTTTAACTTAAAATATCTTCTATTGACTTGTTTTGATATACTGATTGAATAACAATTAGGAACATTAATAGTCTCTAGTACTTCCAGAAATTGATTTTTTTCTATTTATATCTTCACATAATATGCACATAGAACTTATTATTTATTTCTCATGATACACATAGGATGCAATTCTAGCATCATCCCCTAATCCACCAAGTCACACCAAGATCAAAAATCATCTTTTTTTTATTTCTTTTTACATATATAAGAATGAAAAGACACATTTCATCTATATTATTTTCAATTTTCATTACGTCTAATCAACGAAGTAAAAGATTGGTTGACCAATATAACTACTCAAATATGATACTTCTTTTCTTCCAATTTTAATTGGTATCATTGAAAAAATTCTTCCTCTTTCTATATTTCATTTGAGCTTTCCTGAATGAAAAAGAAAAATCTTGAAATTTATTAAGTACATCAGTTCCAAACATACACTAAGGTGGATCATTGGTATTCATGGTATTATCAAAACATTGATGATTATTTTTATATGGATGGTCCACTAGAAAGAATCGTAGGTGTCCCATAAAACTAAAAAAATAGTGATATTTCAATCTTCAGGATTGAGTATTCTTCTTACAAATAGGACATGACAGTTTTCAATTCATGATCCATCCAAACATCATTGCATAAGAAGTAAAATCATTGATCATCCACATAATTGTAACACATATCTAAAATATTTCTTTCAAAAATACATTGTATGTGTGCACACCCACATCCTAAATAAGTTTCAACTCTTTTATTAATGGTTATAGTTATATGTCTACATTAGTGCAGGGATTAGAAAGGCCAGATATAAGTATACTCATAAAAGTGAATGGTTTTTTCATACACAAACATAGGGGAAGGTTATAAATTTGTATGAAAACTAGCTATGTGTTGTAAGAAGTAAGAATCTTACCAAATGGATTAAAAATAAAACATGAAAGACTTTATCTCACATTATTCATGTTAGCTGCAAAATCAAGATATTGAGCATCAAATATCTACCATGAAAATCTCATTGTAGGTCAAACTAACTCTTCATTATTCTTCTTTCTCTCTATATCACGCCATCACATTTTTATTGATATCTCATGAGATATAAAAAGATTCAAGAGTCCGGTGATCAATAAAAAGTGACACATTACTTTCTATGGAAAATGAGATGGTGTTCCATAATATTTTGGCTTCCATTAAGATGATAGAAATTTTATACTATCATTTCTTTCATTATTTTCCTCATAGATTAAGAAACAATATTTTAGGAAAGCATGATTTTTTTTGAAAATACATGTTTTTCAACTAACTTATATACAATACAGTCGTTTGAGGGAATATCTGCATCATCTAGAAGTAAGTAAATCAAGAACCTAAGAATATAATCAATGACAATATTATAAATCCCACTGATGGTTTTCCCATGAAACAATCATATTAAAAATTCGAACTTTTTTATTTTACCACATTTCCAATATACAAGAGTTGTCGCAACATCATTAAATTTTTTCACTCTGTCAACATCATAATTTTCATTGGATGAATCATGTGTGCCCATATCAAAGTCTTCTTGGGTTGAAATGCTTTCCTTTTCATGATGAAGAATAAATAGAAACTGGTCATATATAAAATTCTCTAATCCTGCCATCTCATTTGGATCATTAGCCTTTTGAGATTCTATTTTCTCCCCATTATAATACCACACATAGTAGTTTGTTTGAAAACCGTATTTGGTTATATGGTATCTAAATTACTCATGGATCAACCAAAGTATTCCAACAAAATTATAACATGGGAAGTGTGTGTGACCACTATATGAAGCATTTCCAAATGTAAAATTTAAAAAGATTTGCAAATTGTTTTGAAACTCTCTAGAGATCTGATCTGTTTCGTACATCAATGTTATTTCCATTCTGTAATAAAATGTAATATGTCATTTTGTGAATGTAATGGAATAATATTGAATTTAAATAAAAAATATATTTAAGTTAATGAGAATTGTTTAGTTTATATAAAACCATAACTGACACAATACTCTATTTGAGAATCATAATATGAATGATAGAAATATTATATATATAACAAAATAATATCAATATAAAACCATGATATTTAATGGAAACATGGTGGATGTGATGGAAAATCATTGTATATTGAATGATCTCTCTAGTATAATTTTTGAGAAAACAGTTGGCATTATGTCTAAATTTATAGAGATAATTGTATTATTTAATTAATGATATATTTCTAATAAATGATGTCATTGTAGTATTAGTGATCAATGATATTTTTTACAGTGTGTTTATTTAAAAGGAATCCATCTTAGTTTCATGAACTAGAAATAAGTAGGTACTCATTGAAAACAATATAAATCCCAAAAGATGAGTTATTTAAGGGTTGACGGACTTCAAGGTCTACCTAATGTGTTATATTTACTTCACTCTAATACATTTCAATATTTTCAAGGGGCACTGAGTTCTTCAAGGGAAACCTATCGCACTATTCCCACTTCAGTCTATGCTGTAATACCTATTTTGATGTGTCACCATGTATATTGGTATATATATATAAGTATGTATGAATATATATTCACTATATATTCTGTAACACATAAACCCATATATTTAGGTATGTAGTACTAGACAAGACCCGAGGCCTTAATCTAGTTTCCCTGTATAATAATAGGAGTCTCGTAATTTAAATAAGGATCACAATGCCTATATTTATCATAGAAAAGTAAAAGTAACTGAGATTGAATTACATAGTTAATATAGGATGTCATACTAAGCATCATAAGAAATGTAGGATTCCATGCTAAGTATTATAAATAACCCTGATAGGGTTCACACCCATCATCTCAATATAGGGGCATGTAATGTCATTCCCTGCACCCCATGTGATGTGAAATTCCATATCAAACTTCCAAGACCAATGGGGTTTTAAATTCCAGATCCACAAAACTAACCAAGTTACCTATATAATAATTTAGTATAATGTAGTCTCACTTTCCCTATGATACAACGTCTAAGAAAATCTATAAAGAGGAACCCGACATCACTTAGAGTCCATTGTACCTTAATTATCATAATTTAATTAAAAAAAATAATAGACAATGAAATCATACATTACATAATATAATTTATCAAAAAAACTATTAAACAAATTCTAATTCAAATAAAATAATAATATAGATAAAGAGATAAACATCAACCATAAAGAAATATATTAAGGGAAAAGGGGTTCATGAAAACCTATTTCAATTTAGTAAATCATTTATAACATTCCAAAAATTTAAATAATACACCCAAGGTGTGGTTTAATCCCTAGTAAAATATTGTAAAAAAATCATGTAACTACACTCAGAATTAACATTTATGTTTATAAAGATGCAGAATCAACATCTATGGGTATCAACATTTATGTGTATAAAGATTTAGTGTATCTATAAAAATAAACTATAATTAATTTTTCAAAAATCAATGTATATAGATGTTGTATATGTAAAAGAATCAATGAATCTATTTGTATAAAGATAGAGTATATGCAACATAATAAATAAATCAAAATGATGAGAGGTTGTAGACCGATGGGGTAATCAAAAATAAATGGAAGAAACAAAACATACCAATTTCAATATAAATGTAGGAACACACCAATTTGAAGAGGAATAAAATGATTGGAACTAGAATAAATTGAATTATACCCATGATGAATTTCTTATGGAAGAGTTCTCACTGGCTGGGAGAGAGCTGCACTGCTCTTTGGGAAGAAGAAAACATAGATTTGGAAAGGGTATGTGTGATTATGATGTATTAGAGGGAAATATATACCAATAGTTTTTAAAAAATGTTGGGATATATTATATATACGAATGGTCACAAAAAACCATTGGCATAGACTGGTTTTTAACCCCTTCCTAACAGTTTTTCAGAATTGTTGGTAAAATATAGTAAAAAGATATCCTTTCCAAATAGTTTTAAGAAAGCCATTGGGAAAGGTTACCTATCCCAAAAATTTCATAAAATCATTGGTATAAGGGCATTATTATATATCAAAATTCTTGTAGTGCATCATCCATCATTCCTTCTTGTATAAACTGGCAGTGGATGCTTTTATAAAACTATTACTATTATTCTTCCACTTCACTATTATCTATTTATATACTACATTTTTTATGTTTTCTATTTTTATTATATGATAATACCAATGTACATATCTAATAATAGGGTATAGTCTCCCCACTATGAACTTCTGAGACCCTTGATTCTGGTCGGAAGCCTCTGGCATATGGGGATACACACTTGAGGTTATGTGACCCATCGGTCCGACTACACGTTTAGTGGTATGCTGGGTAGAGACATTATATAGTGGTATTAGAAGCAAGTTTTTAATTTTTTTTCTATTTTGGGCTAGTAGATAGAAGACTAGACTTATGTCATCTATTATTTAATAGTGGTTCCTTGGACTGATCACCCCATGTACGAGAAATGACTATGTGGATAGGGATATGATTTTTGTTCATTCTTTTTCTATTATTGTTGATATGATTTCACCTAGAGTGATTGATTTATTTTTCCATTTCTTATTGATTAATGATATTTATCATATTTTACCCTTGTCCTAGTATGAAAAATAAACATAATTACATGAATTATATTAGGCAAATAGAGAATTCACATTCCATGCATATTAAATTCCATGTAGTTGCATATTTAGGCTTCTTGCAGATTCAGATTTTGTGACTTGAGTGATATGGAATTTTTTATTTTATTTTTCATACTTTCTTACATAACATTATTAGGTGTTAATATTCCATGATTCTATTCCTATCTAATGTCTATTTTATCTTCATGTAAAACATGATACTTTTGTTTAAAATATGCAATTTTTAGAAATGTTATAAGTTTATTGATTATAATTAGTGGGATCCAATATTCAATTTATAGAGTGTATGGGTTCTTCATAAATTGGGGAATGGAAGACCATATGATACTTATGTATATATATATGACCATGTGTTATAATATTAAATTGTTTCAAATATAATGAATGTTCAATTTCTTATTGGAAATTAATTGGTTAACCTTGTAAATGAAAAACAAGTCCCAAATAGGTTTATTAAAGGAATGTTTCTAATGAGATGACATGTTTGGGTGTTTTTAATTTATAAAACTATTAAATTTATATGGGGTTGCTTTCTAAAGAACCTATGTTGGATCAATGGTACCCTCATAGGCCGCCTTTCCTTTTTAAAGAAATTTATTTGGATAAATTGGAAAATTATGACTAAATGTCAAGGAGTGTAAAATGTTTTAAAGAGGGAGTTTTTAAGACATTCTTTATTTTCCTTGATGTGTTTGTTAAATATTCTAAACGGTTAAAGATTAATAATTTGAATGAATGCAATTTCCTTAAAATGGAACCATATGTTCTTTATTTTATTTAAACCCTCACATAAGGGTATTTTAACATTTCTCAATGAGTTTACTTTGAATGAAATAATGAACTTTTTCTACGGGTTTTCAATATTTTTAGTAATAACATAGATAGTCGGCTCTTGATCCTAGAGAATTTTATTTTTGTGTAAACTAGAAATAGGGTATTCCCTTGTTCTTTCATAAAGGGGATATCTCGCAGTAGGTATCACCATTATATATTAAATTCCTTTCTAAAAACCATGTGGCTTGTTAACTTTAAATAATTTTGGTGCTTTCTTGGCCGCACGATGTTGGTGTGGTTGACAGTGTATGCAGACTTTGAGAAACTATGTTAGTCATGGGTGGACTCTGTTGGTTAATCTTGAATGATCATAGAAATTCCTCTAGTGGTAAAGTCTTGGTTATTAGTTAATGGTGGTATATCTAGAGGTGAAGCTGATCTTTTTGCAAGGGAAGTTGACCTGTAGTAGTTCGACAAATCTTCTTGGTAATATTCTGATACTCTTAGTGTACTCGTCTTTAAGTGAAAAACTTGTCCCCTATCTTGACTTCATCCATGATTCACTAAGAGAGAATTGGTCTTATGCCATGCTAAATCTTTAAAAGATGTTGGTCTTCTTTGGGTGGTTTTCCGAGTGCTACATTTTGAACCGATGGCTCTTATCAAGGATTAGTTAATATTGAGTGACCCAAGGATTCTCATGTATAAATTCCTTGGATGAACTCTTGAACACCAGATGTCTCATCTAACATGACCACCATACCGATTCCGCTCTAGGCCCAATGAGTGTTCTAATGTGGATGTCTTTCCTTTATACCACATCTCACCAAATTTTGGCTTATAGATTCGGTGAATGTGTCTATGATAAACACACGATTCTTAGGATGAAGGAATTGCGATTCTTCTTTTAAAACACCGGCTAGTTAAGCAGAGCATCATCTTGATTGATATCCCAGAGTGGCTTGACTTGTCATCCTAATTCTTGATGTGACGGTCCGGCAATGACCATTCTTGAGCATGATGTTAGGTGAAGATGTGTTTGTTTAAGTCGGCCAGGGCTTTTCATGATAATCTGGCTAAACATGGTTTTTTAGTTTAGTGGGATATCAACTATTTTAATAGTTTTCGAAATCATATGAGAAGTGTCATCAAAACTATAACATCCCAGGTAAATAAAGAAAATAACAATTTCATATTTATTAATATTTGTGAATTAAATATTAATATTACTTTAAAGGGGATTTTATGTTCGATGTTGTATCCAATATGCGACAATGGGTTTCTCCAAACTCTCATGTTGCACAAAAGTGTGCGTCATACTAAAAAATAATAATACAATATTATTTTAAATGGTAGTTAACTCTTAGCCGTTGTATTGGAGGGAATGAATAGAACTAACTACAATATTATTGTACATGTGTGTTAAATGTATTTACATTTATCAAATAATTTTTTGAGGCTTAGGGTGATAAATAATATGATTTTAAGCATGAAATATTCTAGTATTCTTTATAGGTTGTTTTACTCCCTTTTGATGGTAAACCCCTTTTAAATCTTTTTTTGTCACTTTTAAATTCTCTTTGAAAAAAATAAAATTCTTCTTTAGAATTAAGACATCAAAATTTACTTTGGATGAAATTTTGGTATTTTTCTAATAATGTTTATTTTATAATGAATAGTCGAAAATACTGCATTCTAATTCAAAAATGCTTTTTAATATAATATATTTATATGGTTAGGTTACCTTTTGAAATGGTTTTAAAGTGTATTGGGTTATATTTTTACCATTTAATCCAATTTTGGTCATTGTAATTAATTTCACTTTGAAATTGGATATAAAAAAATGTCAATCTCTTGATAGTTATTATTTCTTAAAAACATGCTTTCTAGTTTTAAAAAAGCAAATAAATCTTAAATTAACTAATGAAACATCTATGATTTGAATTTGGTTAAATAGACCTCTTTTTTGAATTTAGAATATCAAAATTATCTTTCAGTTATTTTTTGGTATTTTTCTGAAAACTTTCAATTTTTGATGAATAGTGAAAAACACTGCATAATAGTTTAAAACCGACTTTTTCATTTCAATGAAATTTTACCACTTCTGTGAATTGAATTTCAAAAATCTGAAAAACATGGTTGTCATCAGTAAGTAAAATGTGGTTCAATAAGTTGAAAATAATTTTTTTTGTGAATAGTAACTGTTGACTTTTATTTACTGTAGTAAAAGGTAAACAGTGCAATTCAAGGTAGAAAAAATATTATAATAATATAAAATTACATTATCACTTGTCCAAACCTTATTGGATGAGTAATGACCAACCAATAAAATCCTTGGGCGAGACTTTTGATCTTTTAAAGCCACTTGGGTAAGAGAATGATAGTTATAACTTTTCTATTTAAAGTAAAAATAAAAATATCATAAACATGTACTATTATGCTAAAACAATTTTAATGTGGGGTTATATAATTGAAATATTTGACTCTAAATAATCATTAGAAATATAAAAATATTCCTACATCATGGTATTTTATTTATAATTTATATACATCAAATAAATAAATTTATTTTTGACACAATGATGATGTAATGATTACCTCATTAATGAATGTTTTAAATAAATGAGATTATAAATTTTAAAATAATTTTTTTGAAACTTTTTATTTCATAAAATAATTTTATGGATGATTATGAATTGTTATATTTGAATTAATTATGTTTTTATGAATTGATCAAGTTGTTATGGATTTTTTAATAGTCATGATATGAGTATTATAAAAACTGACAAAAATGTGTTTTTAAAATAATTAATATTTTATTAAATGATAAAATAGTACTAAAAATCTAAGATTCATCCAAATGACCTATATAATGTTAAAAATTTCATTAAGGATCCATTTTGGGTCTATTGTAATTTTATAGTATATATATTAACCATATAGTATGAATATACAAGAAGACATGGTAAAAGATAAATAAGATAAGGATTAAGAAAGATCCAAAACATGTCCAATTATTGTTGGAACCATGGTCATCTATGAATTAATTGGAGTATGATTTGTGTTTTTTTTTCAATTCTCAGAGGAAGTTCAGAATATGTTCCAGTAAAGTTCTCATACAGGTCAAGCTGATAACAGTATTGAAGGTGGCACCGTTTTCCAGTGTTTACCAAATTTATGGACTTCAAAATTGACAAAAGGGGAAAACAATGTTGTTTGGAAAAGGGACTTGCGTGCCGACAACATGGATGCTTGGGAACATGCGCGCCTGTTGTTTTTCAAGAACATAACATCAAAATATGGGAAAAGAAAGAGGGTTGTGCAAGTATTGGTTTGGTCGCGCAAGTGACATGCGTGCCATGAAGGGACTTGCGCACCAGTACCTAGGAGGTTTGGAAAGTTGCGTGCTAGATGTTTTTTCGTGATAATATATTCAAAATATGGAAAAGGAAATAGGGTCACGCAAGTATTTGTTGGGTCATGCAAGTGAGTTGTGCGACAGGGGCTTGTGCGGATGGAGCTGCGTGCCCGAACTTGCATGCTGAGAGGAGGGTTATGCGCCACTGCGAAGGGTGTACAATTTGCCTATAAATAGTGGACCACCCCTCCTCATTTGGATAGAAGTTCTAGACTCAGAGAAATTCAATGCTTCGATCGCGCAGGTGAAGTGGTCGCGCAAGTGGTTGTGGGTCGCCCAAGTATAAGCTGCACGACAGTTGTCTACTACGCGACAAAAAATGGTTTTTGTGGAAAAGAATGTGATTCACGCAAGTTTGGGATTGAAGAAGGTTCAGTCGCACAAGTGTTGAAGGTGGAATTGTGCACCAATTATAACTTTTGATCCATCCTTGAAACTTGCATGCTAGCTTGGGGAAGTGCACCTGGTGTAGTTGAGGTATGCACGTTTTTTTGAAGCTGCACGAAATCTGGGAGATTGCCCGATACCCTCGGTGGGAAGTGAGATTACACTACAGGAGAGAGTTGGACTTCAACAGAGCATCTACATGAAACATAGGATGTATTCTTTAGCGATTATGAAGAGACCTTCACGTCTATAAACTGAGTGGGACTTCACCAAAGGCAGTGAGCCAGGGGGAGTCAACAATAGTGACCCGAGGGATGTAGTGAGCTATCCATGAACTTTTGTAAAGGAAGTGAGCCTGGGACAGAGTGACTGTGCCTGAACCTTTGTTATACAAATCTAGTAAAGTTTAGTGGAATTTTGTATGACTGACAACCTGTCAGCATATGCTCCTTGGACATAGCCCTTAGTGGTGAACCAAGTAAAAAGTGATGTGTCATCTCTCTGTATGTGATTTTTTCCTTCCAATCTTTTACACCATATAGGTTTAACAAGTTCCTACCAATGTGGGATCAAGATCCATCAAATTCAAATAAAAAGTTTTCACCCTGATTTACCCCTCTACTCTCAGGGTGCCCCGGGGTCCTACAAGTGGTTTCAGAGCGACGTTGCTGGTGTTGAATCTATCATTTTACGTCATGGAGAATGCAGTCAATGTCATGGGAGTCCCTATCTTTGATGGAATTAATTTCCAAATCTAGTAGAACAGAATGAGATCTCATTTAGTATCTCTTGGAATGGAAGTCCTCTTTGCTACTGTTCAAGGAATACATGTTACTGATCCAACAGGTGTGGCTATGACTGATACAAAAAGGAAAGTTCTTGATGTAAATGCTAAAGCTCAGAATGCTATCACTGCATCTCTTTCTGATCAAATTTATCTAAAGGTGATGAGTTTCACCTCAGCAAAGTCTATGTGGGATAAACATGAAAATATCTATGAAGGAGACAACAAAGTGAAAGAGGAAAATCTTTAAGTTCTACACAACATGTTTCATGAATTAAAGATTCATCTTGATGATAATGCAGATTCATTATTCAATCGAATCACAGAAGTAGTGTGAGAAATTCGAGGGCCTGAAGAGGAAATCAAAGACATTGATATTGTAAAGAAAATCTTGTGAATACTTCCTCCCATGTACAATGAAAAGGTACCAGACCTTGAAGAAAGAGATCTATCAAAACTATATCTAGATGATCTGCTAAGTAGTTTAGTGGCATATGAGGTGAGATTCAAACCTGAAGAATCTACGACTCGTGTTAGCAATAAAATGACATTAAAATCCAGGGAGAAACTGAAAATTTCTGAAGATTGTGGTGATGAAGATGATGAGGAAAAATAAATTATTTCTCTTATATTCAATAGGATGAAGAAGGGAAAAGGTAAATTTAAATTTAAGTTTCCTTTGGCATGCTTTCACTGTGGAAGAGTTGGGAACATTGCCTCTCAGTGCCAAATAAAGTTCAATGATTAAGAAAGTGAACCGGAAGACATTGACAATCCTCGTAAATTTTTTTTCAAAAAGGGTGACTTCAAATCTGGAAAGAATATAGAGAAGAAGAGTTTTGGTTATGAAGAGGAAGAAGATGATATTGAATTCTGTGAAGAAAAAGAACCCAAATTTAATACTGGAAACCATGATTCCATGATGGCTACCGTTGAAAAGTTAGAACCCTCTATCGACAAAGATAGAGATAATCATATGACTCATAATTTTGATCCCAAGTTGAAAATTAAGGATACCTTTTCAAAGATTGAGAGAAAATTCCAGAAATGTAGTAAGTATAAAGAAATGGTGAAAGAATAATCAGAATATGTAGATGAGATTGAAGCTGAAATTGAATGACTAGAAGAATTAGTGAGAGTTCTATCTTCAATCATTGAAAGCACATGCGGCATTGCAGAATTGAAGCTTAGAATTGAAGAACAAGCAATGGTCATAAATGACCTTACATCCAGACTGGAAGATAAGTTCAAGACTGTTGAAGGCCTTGAGGAAGAAGTTGTTATTATTAGAAGAAAACTTGAGTGTCGATCAACCACAAATGAGGGTAAGAAGAAAATTCATTTTGGAAGATTCTCAGATGCAGAGTTACTATAAAGAGCCAAGAGTGGTTCATATGGTGTTGGAAAAATCTTGAGTGATCAAAGACCCGCTTGCATGGGAAAGAGTGGAATTGGATGTGAAGATGAGACTTCAACTACTGGAAGTGGAGAGAGCCAAACGAATGACAAGATAAAATTTGGACATATTGAAACATTTCTTGATGTGATGAAAAAGAAACCCTCAATCCAGACTAAAAGAAGAACTGAAAATTATTCTCAAAATTTCCAAAATGACAGGAAGTCCAACTATTCTCCCAAGGATGAAGGCATGAGAAGAAATTCATGTGAGAAGACATTTCCTCTCATGAAGTGTTAGTTATGTGGATATATGGGCCATACCATGGAATATTGAGAATAGGCAAGGAGCTACTTGAATGGGGAATACTTGGGACATCAACAAGGGAAACCTACTTTATATCCTCCATCTTTTAGAATAAATAGTTTCTATGGATATTGTTTTCATTGATCTAACTTTGGCCATAAAGATATTTATAGGAGGTAGAGATTCGATATGATAGATTCATTCAACTCTCAGAAACAGGTCAATATCCACCCTCCTGACGGTGTTTCTCCCACAAACAGGTTTTCTTCTCTAGAAAAAGATTATGGATGTGAAGAATATGATTATATGGAAAAAATAATTATAAGGCCATCAATATCTTATACTCAATCCAATATCTCTTGGAAGGAAAAGAAGAAGATCGAGAAACCCAACCTTGTAGAGGTGTCCCTCAAAGCTACAAAGAGTAGTAACACATGGATTCTTGATAGTGGATGCTCTTCCCAAATGAAGGGAAATGTGGAACTTTTGAAGAACATTAAAAATAAGGTTGATGGAATAGTGGGGTTTGGTAATGATGGTTCTTTGATGATTAAAGGCAGTGGGTATACTGCTCTCGCCAATGGAGAGCTAAAGAAGATTGAAGTTCTTTATGTGAACAGTCTACGTCACAATCTCTTTAGTGTGAGTCAGCTCTTTTACTCAGGGCTCATAGTAACTTTCAATAAAAAAGGCTACACTATAAAGGAAAAAACTAGTAATTCTCTTATGAAAGGCTGTAGATCAGATGGAAACTTATATTAGGTTGAAAACAAATTGAACTCCTGATATTTTTATGTTGAAGAAGAAAACAATTTGTGGCATCGAAGGCTGGGACACATTAACCAACAAGACATGGAAAAGATATCTAAGATGAAGATAGTAAAAGATATCACCATTCTGAAACGTGAATGGGAAAAATCTTGTGATGCTTTCATTCGTGGGAAGCGGGTCTATAGTTCATATCGGCCAAAGAATAAAGGGGCATCACATCTTCTTGATCTCATTCATACAGAGGTATGTGGCCCAGTAAATGTTGCTGGAACTCATGGAGAAAGGTACTTCTTCCTTTTCATTGACGATTACAGTAGAATGGCATGTGTAATGGTTATACATAGGAAATGAAAAGTGCTCGACTGCATGAAAACATATCGTCAAATCACTGAGAATGATACTGAACGAACAATCAAAGTGTTGCGATTAGAGAATGGAGGGGAATACACATCCATTGAATTTGAAAAATACCTAGAGAAGTATGGGATACAACATGAGGTAGCTGGCATGAGAACTCCACAGAAAAATGGAGTTGTTGAGTGCATAAATCGACAGGTTAACAATATGGCTAGGACTATGATGATTGAGAGCAGTATCTCTAGCCATTACTGGAAGGAAGCTGCTGAATATGCAGTGCACATTCAGAATCAAATAGGGATTTATATGGGAGAAATGAAGAATCCATATAAATTGTGGCATGGAAGGAATCATTCATTGAAATACTTTCATATTTTCAGAATCAAATGTTTCATCTGGAACAAAGAAGGAAATCAAGGGAATTTTGGTGACAATGCTGACGAATGAATTTTTCTTGGATATCCAATGAACAACAAAGCCTACAAGTGTTTCAACAAGATATTAGGAAGGATTGTGGTAAGTAGTGATGTTAAGATAATTGAAGATAAAACCAAACAATCTTCAAGGATGTCATATGCTAATGTAATAGAAAGTGAGGAAGAAAGAGAACGTGGAGAAAATACAACTACTAAAATAGAGGAAGCTATAAAAAACACTCAGCAGTCACATCAGGATTTTGAATCAGAAGAAGAATATAAATAAGAAACTATGGCTGGATAAAATGTGACTGAACCGCACAGGAGAAATCATAGAGGTGAGATTGATCCATCTAACATAATTGGGGATAATAGTGGACCCACTTAAACAAAGAGGATGAGGAATAACACACAACTTTCACTTCTATCAGTTGTAGAGCCATCCTCATTCGAAGAAGCTGCAAAGGATGAATCTTGGGTGAAAGCCATGAATGAAGAGTTAGATCAGATTGACATGAATCAGACATGAGATCCTGTCCAAATACCTGAAGGTCACAATGTGATTGGTACAAAATGGACCTTCAAGAACAAGTTTTATGAGTATGGAAGTGTTATCATAAATAATTCTCGACTATTATGTAAGGGATATTGCCAGATTAAAGGTGTTGATGCTAAAGAAATCTTTTCTCCAGTGGCTAGACATGAGTCAATCAGGCTATTCCTTGCCATGGATCTCCAAAAAGGATATAAAGTATATCAAATGGTTGTCATGAAATCATTCTTAAATGGTTAACTCGAAGAAGAAGTCTACATTGAACAACCAATGGGTTTTCTTCTTGGTAATGATGAAATAAAGGTCTGCAAACTAAAGAAAGCACTTTATGTATTGAAATAGGCACCACATGCGTGGTACTCCCGGATGGACTCTTATCTCAAGAATATGTAATTTAAAAGAGGAGGAGTTGATCATAATCTATATGTGAAGAATTCTCCAAATGATCAATTCATGGTTCTAGTCTACGTTGATGATATCATATTTGGTGGCAGCAGGCATAAATCAGTGGGTGAATTTTCCAATCACATGAAATAAGAATTTGAAATGTCTATGATTGGGGAGATCACATATTTCTTGGGGCGGCAGGTGACTCAAAGGAAGGATTACACTTTTATTTCTCAAGAAAAATATTCAAGAGATCTGCTGAAGAAGTTTAATATACAAGACTCCAAACCAATGTCAACTCCGATTGCAGTTGGAACTAAACTTGGAAAGCATGAGAATGGGACCTCTGTAGATCCCACCATGTATATGGGGATTATGGGAAGCTTACTGTACCTTACAACGACATGACCATATATTTTCATTGACATATGTCTTGCAGCCCACTTTCAGAGTAATACAAAATAGGAACATGTGGCAGCAGTAAAAAGAATCATGAGGTATATTCAAGGCACTCATAATTATGGTTTATACTTTTCTGCATGAAGGAACAATAAATTATCAGCATTTTTTGAGGTTGAATGGGTTGGAGATGTTTTGGACAGAAAGTCTACCAATGGTGGAGCTTTCTATATTGGGAATAATTGTGTTGGCTGTTTGAGAAAGAAACAAGAAAGTACTTCTCTGAGTACTGCTGAATCTGAGTATATCTCTATCCCAAAGGCATTCACTCAACTGGTATGGATGAAGCAACAATTAACAAATATTTGTGATGAGGTAAAGAAACCAATGGTGATTTACTGTGATAACAAGAGCACAATTGATCTTACAAAGAATACAGTTCAGCATTCTTGTACAAAAAATATTAAAATTATGTATCATTTTATCAAAGAGAAAGTTGAACATGGCATGATTATAATGGATCGTGTGGTAACTGATGAGAAAGTGGCTGATATCCTGACCAAGCCACTGTCAACTGCTGTTTTTGTGAAGCATCGGTTGAACCTCGGTGTTCGGCCACCTCCCAGTGCATAAGGAGGTTACAGATGTCCCCTCTCCCTAGTTATGTTAATTGTTTTGTTTAATCTATTTATGGATGCGATGCAGGTTTATGGGGGAGATACAATCTAGGGGGAGTGTGGTTTGATCTGATCAATGAACAAATCCCGGTCTTTGGATTTATTGTCAATGGGGGAGAAGGAATAAATTCAGTATGAGAAGGAAACGGTTTTAGGATGAAAAGTAAACGGGAACCCAATTCATGATTTCTCTCTTGTTTTCTACACCGAGCATTGGTCATGTAGACTTAGAGTGTTGGCTGAGTTAATCCTTGCATTTTTGGTTTGCATGTGGATGGTGATCTATTGAATTTATTCTCTGATTGACAACAAACCCAAAGGTGGAGATTGTTAGAACCATGGTCATCTATGCATGAATTGAAGTATGATTTGTGTTTGTTGTCAATCCTTAGAAGAATTTCAGAATGTGTTCCAGCAACGTGCTCATATAGTCGAAGATGATAATAGTATTGAAGGTGGGACCATTTTCCAGTGTTTACCAAATTTCTGGACCTCAAAATAGACAAAAGGGGAAAACAGTGCTGTTTGGAAAAGGGACTTGCCCACCGACTATATGGAGGCTTGGTAACTTGTGCGCCTGTTGTTTTTCAAGAACATAACATCAAAATATGGCAAAGGAAAGAGGGTTGCACAGGTACTTGTTTGGTCACACAAGTAACTTGCGTGCCATGAAGAGATTTGCACACTAGTACCTAGGAGGTTTCGAAAGTTTCTCACCAGATGTTTTTCGTGATCAGATCTTCAAAATATGGAAAAGGAAAGAGGGTCGCACAAGCATTGGTTGGGACGTACTAGTGAGTTTCTTGACATAGGCTAGGGAGGATGGAGCTGTGCGCCAGAACTTATGCGCCGAGAGGAGGCTTGCGCACCACCGTGCAGGGTGTCCAATTTGCCTATTAATAGTAGAACACCCCTCCTCATTTGGAATGAAGCTCGAGACTTGTAGAAATTTAGTGCTCCAATAACACAGGTTAAGTGGTCGCACAAGTGGTTGTGGGTCGCACAAGTATAAGCTGTGCGACAGTTGTTTGATGCGTGGAAAAAATGGTTTTTCTGGAAAAGAATGTGAGTCGCACAATTTTGGGATTGAAGAAGGTTGAGTCGGACAAGTATTGAAGGTGGACTTGCGCACCAGTTATAAATTGCGCGCCATCCTTGAAACTTGCGTGCCAGATTGGGGAAGCACGCCTAATATAGTTAAGGTACGCCCATCTTTTTGAAGCTGCACAAAATCTAGGAGATATCCCAGTAACCTCGGTGGGAAGTGAGATTAGACTACAGGTGAGAGTTGGACTTCAACAGAGCATCTACATGAAATAGAGGATGTATTCTTTATCGATGATGAAGAGACCTTGCCGTCTATAAACTGAGTGAGACTTCACCAAAGGCGATGAGTCAGGGGGAGTCAACGGGAGTGACCTGAGGGACACAGTGAGTTATCCCAGAACTTTTTTAAAGGCAGTGAGCCTGGGATAGAGTGACTGTGCCCAAACCTTTTTTATACACAACTAGTGAAGTTTAGTGGAATTTGGTAAAACCGACAACCTATCGGCTTATGCTCTTTGGACGTAGCCCTTAGTGGTGAACCAAGTAAAAAGTGCCATGTCATCTCTCTACATATGATTGTTTGATTTACAATCTTTTTCATCATACAGGTTTAACAAGTTTCTACCGACGTGGGAACAAGATCCATCACATTAAAAGAAAAATTTGTCACCCGGATTCACCCTCCCCTATCAGGGTGCCCCGAGGTCCTAAAATTATTATTAGGTGAATTTATATTAGCCAATATTATTCTTATCTATGAATATAATGAGTTGTGATCCTTTTAAAACTGATAATCATTTTATAATAAAATAATACATTCAAACTTTCCTAAAGAGAACCTCCTCACTCTTATAAAAGGACACCACCTCTAACCCATTACTTACACCCCTAAAGACCTTTGGCCCATCCAAAATATGCTCAAATAAGATCCCAAAATCTCTATATTATTCCTAGAATCCTTACCTTAGGCAGAAGGCACTTCAAGAAAGCCTTTTGGTTTATACAAAATGGAGTTACCCTATTTAATGGTAATGTCTTTCCCTCAACTTCTCTTCTTTTATTTTAATTCTCAACTTCCTATGTTATTCTTATTCTTTGTTTAGATAATAGCACCAGTATCCTAAATATATTCGATTTTTGTTATTAGAAGGATTGAGACTACACTTACACTCACCTCCATTTAATGTATACAAACATACTGTTTCTCTGGACGACGAACTACTGCCTCACAAAACGATGATTGTTCAGTTAACTCCCACCACCTCTCATGGTGACGATTACAATGGAACTATATTTATATGTGATATATATTATATTTATACTGTTTATATTTTTCTTTATTTTTCATTTATATCATATCTTTATGGTTTCTATAATGGGTTAATACGATAATTTCATTTGAGGAAGTGCGGACTACCGCCCCCTCAAAGTGATACGACTCGTTCATGCCATATGTGGAACCTCTAAAATATTGTGTTAATGAAATTATGTAACATATATAAAATATAATATTATAATGGAATAATATACCTTTGTATTATTTGGTTTTTATTCTATTAAAAATGAAAAAAATGAAATGAAAGTAGGGTTCATGTGTACGTAAGACTTACCCTCCCCATGAACGGTGCATTTAATTTATATATATCCTAGTGATATGGAATATTATAAATACATTTATATTGAATATATATGATATATATTATATATAAATCATGATTATCATTTTGTATAAAATGGAATTTTCACCATATGGGCAATTTTTAATTACAGCAAATTCATTTTTGACTCAAGTCCCGAACATCGACAAAATGTCCCAAATGAACGCAAATAATTTTTTAATTGTTATAAAAAGGTAATAATTGATATAAAAGGAGTAATAAACTTGAAAAATATTCTTAATCAATTATAAATTAACTTAAGTTTATTATTCAGGAAGAACATGGAACATACACGACAAGTTGGACTTGATGTAAGGAGTTTTCATCTCACTTTTTATTCTCATGCGATTCATGCTATATTTACCACTATTTCGTTTTGTGTGATGTATATACTTCACATGATTGTATTATTTGTGTAATATACTTTAATTTATGGGTATTTAAATCTTCATTTTATGATCCTTCCTTCATGGGGTGTATGTCTCGTATGTTACCAAATCGTTAAGGGAACCATTCACCGTACAATTTTAGTCGAAGACTTCTTTTATATCATGTCTTTTAATTTACATTTTATTATGATGGGATATGTTATTATATATAAAAATTACTCTAAATTTTGTTTCCATGTGATTATAGAACTTTTCTCTTTCATCAACACTTTTTATGAATTTTATAGTGACGTCGTTAGGTTGTCAAATTTCATTAAGAGAGCCTCTTACCCCAATTTCCAGTCTTTGGGTTAAAAATATACTTATTGATTATGTGGTCCTATGAATATGTGTGAATGACCTATGATTGTTTTACAATTAATTTCCAATTATATTGAGTGTATTTATGAATTTCACACCTAATTATGTCATTAATTTATCTTTAATGTAATGATATGATCTCTGTCAGGGACTTCATCTCAATCTAATTTTGTTGAGGAAAATCTTGATGTTATTCCCCTTTATTATCCTATATGGTGTATATAAAAACCTTTTGACATGTTATATCATGAAATAGTATATTCTCATGATAGTTAATATTTTTAATGTTATTTCTTAATGATTTTTATTCATGTGTATCTCAAGTGGTAAGAGAATCTTTAACTAAAACATCGTTTTAAATGTTTTAATGATTTATTTTTCTAAATATTTCTCATTAATGTACATATTTTCAAAATGGTTTTTAGGATTTATTTATATGGACATTAATGTTTTAAAATATTATTTTCTCTAAAGGTTTCAAAGTATCATGGGAGAATTTTTTTTTAAAATCTATTTATTAAATGTTTTAAATGGTTTTGGAAATGGATTGACTATTTTAGTTTCATGAAATGTTATATTGTGATTGGAATGTGGAAATGTTATCCTTCCATTATGCTTGTTTTATGTGTAATGAATATGTTACGGTTCCTGGGAATTTATTACTCATATGGTTTGTTTCATGATAAATTTAGGGTGGGTGAGCCCGAGATAGCTCTCAATGCGTTGGGTAACGTGACATAAGTAAATGGTAATGTTTCTCCTAAGAGATTTAGGGAATTAACTTTGATGGGTATTCCAAATTTAACTGACTTCATAGCTGTGAAGGCTATAATGTATTTATGTTATGGATTCCATAAGTTGCCTTTATGATTTATGATTTACGTTTTTTATTCATGAATATTATTATTTTGTGTGCTAGTTTAAATATTGAAAATTATGATTTCATTGATTTCTATGAATTGATGGACTAATGTTTTTTCCCTGTTTTATAACCCTAACTGAGATTTTTAGGCTCATCCCAAGTTTTTGAAATGTTTTTTCATAGGATATAAGGAAAGTAAACATAAAGAAATAATTCAAGAAGAACTTTATCAAGAAAATAACTCTTGTTTTATTTTAATAGTTTTTATTTTATGAAAAAACTTGATACTGAGTAGAAGTGTATACTTTGTAACAATTTATATGTAATTTAATAGTTATGGCTTAATTATCAAAAACTCTAAATATGAAAATATCTTCAATCTGAATTATTAATTTTATTCAAGATTACGTAATGTATAATTTCGAGCCCTTATAGTTGGTATAAAAGGTCGGTTTAGACATCTTTGGTGATTAGGAGTTTTCACTAAACACATGGTTAGTCCCTATGTCTACTTTTTTCAGTTAAATCCCTGTTTTATAATTTTTTTAGATCAAGGAAAGTTGGTTACAAATGGAATGAGGAGGATATTAAAATAAATTCATATCTGTTCCTGATGAATTTCTTATAATAATTATTACAAAGTCATGTCCAGACGACTCTGAAACATTTTCTAACAAACAACACACTTGAATATAATTTTTTGAGATATCAAACACCTCCTATATACCTCAACACCATCACGGATTTTGGGTTGTATTTAATCAAATCATATTTTTTCAATATTATCATATTTTCAAGAATGTTAAATATTATCAAGGAATTTTCTAAACATTTACCTTATTAAAATATTTTGAAGCATATTATTATTTTGAAAATGGTGAAAAAGAAGGAGACCCGTTTATAACCTATTTATATTTGATTTTAAATTATATTCTTTCAGAATATACTTATTGTATTCTAAAAGGAACATTAATTGAAGGATTTCACTCAAACTCGGTCCCACAATTTTATAGAAAGAATGTTTTATCAGATGTTTTGAAATTATATGTCATTCATGATTATTTTCCGAAACTATTTTTCTGTGAACAGAGATTTGACTCAAGTTGTACGAGGTGTTTTTGGATAAGTGGATAAAATGATTTTAAAAGATCTATAAATCATTTTTTTAATTTATGGACTGTCTATCCATGTGAACAAGACGATAATGAAACCAAGTGGACACATTATCAAGGTACAATGTTGTTTCTTTGGGAATACAATTATTTAATGGAGGTAAAAAATGTGAATAAGACTTCATGTATTAAGATATTGAGGTCATTATAAGTTGGGATGAAAATGATAGGTATAAGAAAACTATTTAGGTTACATAATGATAGGGTTATTTTTACGTTTTATGAAAATGGACGACACGCAAGATGGGAGACAACCCATCGTATATGGCAAGGTTGCAACAATCGAACCCAAAACCGAAGGGAGATAAGGGAACATCATTAACCTCTGGACTATGTGAAGTCCCTAATTATTATGACTTATTATTATTAGTTAACTAATTTTATTAATCAAGAATAAGTTGTTTTGGGATCTTATATTTTATCAAATGGATATCCTTAGTATAGGAAAATGGTTTGGTGATTAAGTGATAATTGTTATTTTGAAAAACGTTCTCTCTTTTGGGGAAACACTACATGCCTAAGGAAAATATAATACTATGGGATTACATTTGTGGAGTAATGGTTGAAATTTTATTTTGGAAGAATCTTTGTTTTTTGTGGACTTATAGAGATCCAGGTTACTTATGGAAATGACTGACCTATATTTTAGAATATATGACTAGGTTAATTACCTTTTAGTATAAGACTTTAAGAGTAACCGGTGTTATTTGGAGATAAATGTTAGGATTTTTGTAGAGTACTATGTGATAAAATCCTTCTGAATTTTCGGTTCCAATCTTAGTTTTGGATTATTTGGAAGAATTTCAAGGACATTTGTTTACTGAATGGTCTTTGTTGACCACTGGGTATTGTTTGTCGAATGTTGGATATTAGGAGTAATATTTCTTTTTATAATGTGTTATACTTTTAGGGGATTATCTGACCTTGTACTAACCATTTTGGTTTTGGTTAATGTTTAAAGACAGGTATAATATATAGTTCATATTCTTTGGATTAAGTGATTTTATAGAAGTTTATTTTAAAACATTAGTTTTGACCATGTCATCATGAATACTCATCATTTGTAGAAAAGATGATTTTTTGGTAGCAATTTATTAATGTGTGAAAATATACCTGAAAGGTAAGTATATTTCCTTATGTTCTTAGTAAATCACCAAAATAAATTTCTCCATCTTTATTAAAGGTTGAATAAAACAAAAAAATGTGTTCTGTTTACTTTACTTACTGGGGGTTCAAAGACCATTTACCCCATCACAAGTTTATGGTTTTCTTGTGGTTAACATTCTCTTGATCATGTTTTCCATCACTCTCCATCAGAACATGACACTTAGTTTCTCCTCCATATCAACATTTGCATGGAATCTTAGTATGTGTTATCTCATGTGACCTTTTTTACTTCTCTTTATTCCTTTTAAAGTGATAGTTTTATTCACTCTTTTTCAAATGTGTTACTTTTAATGAAGTTTCCAAGACCAATTTTAAGATTTCTTGGACACAATTTCCAAAAGGGGGGAAGGATGTAACATCCTCAGTAAATAAAGAATATTAAATTTTCATATTTACTAATATTTGTGAATTAAATATTGATTTTACTTTAAAGGCTATGCAATATTTGATGGCGTACTCGATACACAAAAAGGAGGGTCATACTAAAAAATTATAATATAATATTATTTTAATTATAGTTAACTCATAGCCATTTTATTTAAAAGAAATAACAAAACTGAATATAATATGATTATACATGTTTGTTAAATGTATTTTCATTTATCCAATAAGTTTTAGAGGCTTAAGATAATAAAGAATTCGATTTTAAGAATGAAATACTCTAATATTCTTTAAAGGTCATTCTACCGTCTTTTGATGGTGAACCCATTTTAAATATATATTTTTTACTTTTATATGTTCTATATAAAAAAAATTAAATTCTTCTTTAGAATTGGGACATCAAAATTTATATTGGATGAAATTTTTTTATTTTTCTGATAATGTTAATTTTTTAATGAATAATGAAAAATACTGCATTTTAATTCAAAAAGGCCTTTTAATATAATTTATTCATAAGGATAGATTATCTTTTTAAATAGTTTTAATGTTTAATTGGGTAAAATTTATACTATTTAATCAAATTTATGTAATTGGAATTAATTTTACTTTGAAATTGGATATAATCAAATGTCAATCATTTGATTGTTATTATTTCTTAAAAACATGATTTCTAGTTTTGATAATAAAAATTAATTTTAAATTAATTAATGAAACATAAATGTTTGGAATTTGTTAAAAAATATATCATTTTTTGAATTCGAAATATCAAAATTATCTTTGGGTGAATTTTTAGTCTTTTTCTGAAAACGTTCAATTTTTTATGAATAGTGAAAACCCTGCATAGTAGTTAAAAACCGACCTTTTACTTTAAATGAAATTTTACCACTTTTGTGAATTGAATTTCCAAAAGATGACATACTTGGTTTTAATAATTAAGTAAAATGTGGTTCAATAAAATGAAAATATATTTTAATGAATAATGAATTTCGACTTGTATTTACCATGGTTAAAGGTAAATAGGGAAAATCAAGGTAAAAATAATATTATAACTATATAAAATTTCATTGAAAATTGTCCAAACCTTATTGTATAAGTGATGGACAACCAAGAAAATCCTTTGTAGATACTTTTATCCTTTTAAGGCCACTTGGATAAGATAACGACATTAATAACTTTTTATTTAAAGTAAAACAATATCATAAACATGTATTGTTTTGCTAAAAAAATTTAATGTTGGATTATATAATTAATATATTTTAATATAAATAATAATTATATATATATATAAATATTTACTAAATCATGGTATTTTATTTATAATTTTTATACATCAAATAAATAAATTTATTTATGACCAAATGATGATGTAATGATTACCCCGTTAATGAATGTTTTAAATAAATGAGATTATAAATAATAAAATAAATTTACTTTGAAATTTTTTATGAAATACAATAATTTTATGGATGATTATGACATGTTATATTTGAATTAATGATGTTATTTTGAATTTATCATGTTTTTATGAATTTTTAAAATGTCATGATATGAATAGTATAAATATTGATATAAATGATTTTTTAAATTAATTAATATTTTATTAAATGATAAAATAGTCCTAAAAATATATTATTAATCACAATTACATATATGATGTTAAAAATTTCATTAATGATCCATTTTGGGTATCTAGGAATTTTATAGTAAATATATTAACCATATAGTATGAATATACATGAAGACAAGGTAAAAGTTATCTAAGATAACAAAGGGTTAAATAAAAATGATAATGGTTAAAAAAGATCCCAAACCTATACAATTATTATTGGATGAATTTATTTAGACTTATATTCATTTTATCGATTAATTTAATTAGTTTTGGACATTTTGGAACCGAAAATCATTTTATAATAAAATAATATTTTCAATCGTTCCTAAAGAGCCTGTCCTCCCTCTTATAAAAGGACACACCTCTATCCCATTACTCACACCTCTAAATCCCCTTTTATCTTCCAATATTTTCCCAAATAAGCTCCAGAAATCCCAATAATCCTTCTATAATCCTTAACAAATCAGAAGGCATTTTATGAAAGCTTTTCTGTTTAAACCAAAGGTAGTTACCCGATTTAAAGGTAATGTCTTTCACTCATGTTCTCTTATTTTATTTTACTTCTTCACTCTCTATGCTCTTC
Source organism: Viscum album (assembly GCA_963277665.1). Lineage (NCBI taxonomy): Eukaryota > Viridiplantae > Streptophyta > Magnoliopsida > Santalales > Viscaceae > Viscum > Viscum album. The sequence goes on along the minus strand of OY728126.1, from coordinate 1,308,494,797 downwards.
TTAATAATTTTTTACATAAAAAAAGAAGTATCCAAAATATAATAGGTTTTGTTATGATAAGTATTCTATCTATACTTACACACACCTCCATCAAGTGGATACAAACATACTGTTTCTGTGGACAAAGAACTACTGCCTCATGAAATGATGATTGTTCAATTATCTCCTACCACCTCTCAGGGTGGACATTATGATGGAACTATATTAATATGTGATATATATTATAATTATATTGTTTCTATGATATTTTAGTTTTTATTTCTAGCATATCTTTATATTTTTCATAATGGTTTAATACGATAACTTCATTTGAGGAAGTGCAGACTAACGCCCCCTCAAAGTGATATGACTCATTCATGTCAAACATTTAACATATAAAGGATGGTGTAAATGAAATTATGTAATGTATATAAAATATTATATTATAATGGAATAATAATATACCTTTGTATCATTTGGTTTTCATTCCTTTAAAAATCAAAAAATTAATTTAAAGAAGAGTTTATGCGTATGTACCACTTACCATCTCCACGAATGGTGCATTTAATTTTCATATATCCAAACGATATGGACTATTAAAAATACATATATTATAGATATTTATGATATATATTATATCTGTATCATGAATATAATTTTGGTGATAATTTAATTTTTACCACATGGACAATTTGTAATTGCAACAAGTTCATTTTTGACTGAAGTTCTGAACATCGACAAAATGTTTGAAATGAAATAAAATAATTCATTAGTTGTTATATAAATATAACAAGTGATGTTAAAGGAATAATAAAATTGAAAAATGTTCTTAATAAAGTATAAATTAACTTATGTTTATTATTTAGGAATAACATGGAACATACATGACAAGTTGGACGTGAGGTAATAGGTTTTCATCTCACTTGTTATTCTCGTGAGATTCATGATATATTTGCCACTATTTCCTTTTGTGTGGTGTATTTACTTCCCTTGATTTTATTATTTCTGTAATATATTTTAATTTATTAGTACTCACATCTTCATTCCATGATCCTTCCTTCATGTGGTCTATGTTTCATAATTTACATAATCGACAAGGGAACCTTTCACCGTACACTTTTAGTCAAAGACTTATTTTATGTCATGCATTTTAATTTTCATTTTATTATGTTGGGATATGTTTTTATATATCCTTAGTGATGAAAATTTAATGTCCATGTGATGAGATACCCTTTTCACTCTCCTAAACTCATTTTATGAATTTTAAAGTGATGCGGGTAGGAAATCGAATTTCTGTAAGAGAACTTCTTAACCCAATTTTCATTAGTTGGGTTAAACATATAATTATTGATTATGTGGTCCTATTAATATGTGTGAATTATCTATGATTATTTTACACTTAATATCCTCTTATATTTTTTGTATTTATATTTTCTCACATAATTATATCATTAATTTATCATTAATGTAATGATATGTTCTTTGTAAGGGACTTCGTCTCAATCTTCTTTCATTGAGGCACATCTTGATGTTATGCACCATTATTATTTTATATGGTGTATATAATTTTTTTGACATGTTATATCATGAATTAATATATTTTCATGAAATTTAATGTTTTGTTTAATTTTATTTCTTAATGATTTTTATTCAAGTGTATCTCAAGTGGTAAGAGACCCTTTAACTAAATCATCATTTTAAATGTTTTAAAGATTTATTATTCTAAATATTTCTCATTAATGTCAATGTTTTAAAAATGGTTTTTAGTATTTATTTATATGGATATTATTCTTTTAAAATATTATTTCCATTAAAGGATTCAAAGTGGTATGGGAGACTTTTATTCAAAATTATCTTAATTAAATGTTTTAAATGATTTTGGAAATGGATTGACTATATCTGTATCTTGAAATGTTATATTGTAATTGGTATGAATAAATTTTATCTTTCCTTTCTTCCTGTTTTATATGTTATTAAAATGTTATTATTATTGGGAATTGTTTATGCATACAGGTGGTTTCGTGATAAACCTAGAGCGAGTGAGCCCGAGATAGCTCTCCAATGCATTGGGTAACACGACTGACGTAAACGTTAATATTTTTCCTATGAGATCTATGTAATATAATATAACAGGAATTGAAAATGTAACTCCCTATATAGATGTGAAAGATACAATGTAAGTATTTTATGGATGCCACAAGTTACCTTTATGATTTATGATTTCCATTTGTTATTCATAAATCTTATGATTTTGTGTGGTAAGTTAGATATTGAAATGTATGATTTCATTGATTTGTATGTATTGATAGAATAATGTTTTATTTATTTGTTTTATAACCATAAATGTGATTTGTATTCTCATCCCATGTTTTTGAAATATATATTCATAAGATATAAGGAAGGGTAATAGAAAGTAATAATTCAAGAATATTTTTATCAAGAAAAGAGCTCTTTTTTTAATGGTTTTTATTTTATGAAAAAATGGATACTAAGTTGAAGTGTCAAATTTGTAACAATTGATATGTAATCAAATAGTTATGACCAAATTCTATAAAACTATAAAGATGAAAAATCTTTAATGTGAATTATTAAATTAATTCAATATTACGTAATTCTTAAGTCCCAGTCCTTATAAAAACTCTTAGAGGCATCCTTTATATGAAATTATAACAGTGGAAAGTTATGTGGCTCAGAATTAGACTTTTTTCAAATTAAAAACCTATAGTGGTGTAAAAATTAGGATAGATATTTTAGGAGAAGGAGACTTGGTCGTGTCTCTATCTCAACAAGCCTTGGTAAGCACCGTTTCAGTGGTTCAGCTGGAAAATGTGTGTTTGATCAAGTTATGATGTGATAAGTTCGATACGCTTAATAAATGATTTCATGTACACCAGGTGTTTTAAAATGAAACACGACTATTTAAATGACTCTTAATGAGGCTTATAAGTTGAGTGAAGTTTTTGTTGTTTCTGAAGGATTCTCGAGGATGAGGAATTTTTAAGTGGGGAGTTTGTCATATCCTGCGTTGAAAGCCAAGGTGAATTTACAGGGAATTTTGAATTTTTACGATTACTGGATTAGAAGTTTTTAAATCCAAGACTCAGAATCAATTTTTGATAGTTGGAACACTACTAGGTGTTTTTTCAAAGGAAATTAATGAAATTAAATTAATGTAAAAAATAAAAGTCAATTAAATATGGAAAAAGTGTAATAATTAAAGTTTTCTAACAATAATAATGATATTATTATTAATATTATTATTATTCTTAATAATATTAATAATAATATTAATAATAATAATGAAATTATTATTATTATTATTATTAGTATTATTATTATTATTAACTAGTTAGGGTAAAGAGACCCAAAATGGGTCTCCCCTTACCTTCTAACCCATGCGAGAAGAACCCAGCCCCCCTCTCTCCATACCACATGGGATGGACACCTAACAACTCCCTCCTTTCGATGATTTATTCCACCATTTTTTTGGAGTTTCTTATTTGAACTAGTTAAGTTAATCTTCTCCTCAATTCCCCTCCCTGTTTCTGGTCGAATTTCGGCCTCTATATTGGCCTATAAAATTCTTCTAAACCTTAGGAAGAGGTTTAACCTAGATTTCAGTTTTATCTTGATTTAGGGTTGTATGAATGGTCTCCCAAGACCCATTCTTGTGTGTTCTGGAAACCACCGCCAAAGGTGATGTGATTCTGCTTATTTCGGTTGGTTTCTACTACCTTAAGTAAGGGTTTTTTATCTTATGTGTGGTTTCACGTAGTGTAAATTGCATCTTTTGGGTGTTTAAAAGTTACCAGTATTTATCTTGTTGTGCTTTGGACCAAGCCGTGTGGTTTTTAGTTTCCAGGACTAAGGAGACTCTCCTACTAATTCATATGTAAGTATATATATATATATACAGTTACCCCCATTAAGTGTACATGTATCCAGGGCAGTGAGTATACATGTATGGGGATAGGTTAACCTATGTATATATATGAAAAATCGAGACACAGGTGAGTGGAGACTAGTATATGAATTTAAGAATATATGCTAGGATCCCCTTGGACATGTACATGGACATTCAGATAGGTGCATAGGGGCTTCCCCCATTATGTGTACATTTATCCTTTGTAGTGAGTATACATGTATGGGGCTAGGTTAGACTATGTATGTATATGAAAAATTCAGACCCAGCTGGGTGTAGACTAGTATATGCATTTAAGAATATATGTTAGGATTCTCTTGCACATGTATATGGACATTTATATAGGTGAATAGGGGCTTGGTGTCCTTATATGTATGTGAAGGTAAGTACGATTAGTGGGGGAGTAGATGCTCCATGTTAGAAAGATCCAAGATCCGCAATGTTTGGTTTAGTTCTACCCGGAGGTAGGATCCATTTCATTTCCCTATTTATTTCAGAAAGAATTAATAATTTAATTGATTGCATCATAACTTTATTTATTGCTTCCCTTTTATGGTAGATTATTTATATAGTTATTCCTTTAAAAAATATAATAATGTGATAAATGGAGATAAATAATTTTTTTCCAACAAGGTCATGTTTTTTTAAAAAACCCTTCTAATATAGGTACGCTTCCTTCAGACTACAAATATTGAAAGTAGACTTTTTTTTGTTTTGTTTGTTTGATGCTTTTGTATAGCTTATGATTTAAAGTTGTGCATGATAAAAGAAATGTTTAGGAAATAATCCTATTTTCATAATTGAATTACGTTCCTTCCTAGATATTGTAGACATTGTCCCTTATGTAATTATTATGGCCCAAGACACCCCAGGGGTGATTGGACTTATTAGGCTTGGATTTTCCCACATAGGAATTTCAGAAGTTACCATGACTCAATGAATAACATGTATTGGTTAAGACAAATGGGGTCTTATGGGATAAATTAAATGAGATAGTGACATACATTGGTTGGAGTGTCCTTGACACTTGAACCTGTAAAACCCATTTTCCACTTTTTGGAGAATTGGGTGAGATGAACTTGAAAAGGATGACTCATACCAAATGGAATGTCTGGAATGAATGGATTTTTCATGATGCATTTTTTCCCCTGTAATCATTTTTTAAATATTTTTGTTTGTTCTATTGTATCCTTTGTAACATTATATTAAAGTGACAACAATTTGGGGTGTTCTCCTTGAATCTTGGCAACCACTTTGGGTGATCCATCCTAAATAAACTAAGTTAATTTATATAAAATGTGGAAAATTACCATGGTTTGTGCATGGAACCTTAATAATGCCTAAATTTGATTAATGATAAATTATTTATTAATTAGGACCCTGTTGATAATTCTTATTCATGGACATAATATTTTATCTCATGTGTGATGCCTCTTACCTATGGAATACTTGATGTTTAATTGAATGAAATATGCCTTACATTCAACATTACTCATTTTAGGTTACATGAGTACCATTACTTTTAATGAACTCATTATGCCTTGTTTGGTTCTCCTTGTTTGATCCATTTAAATGTTTTGGATGGACTCTGACACTTGTTCAAGCTTCATATACTGAGATGATTAGATGTCATTGATGACATATTGGTAAGAGGCACATTGATGATACAAGACTTTTTTTATAATTCCTTGATTATGAAAGTTCCATTATCCCTTATTCCCTTGTTAGTGGCTATAACCATATGATATTCCTTGTGAACAATTCTAGATTGTGAAATTGAGTTACATGTGTTGACACACAAATGTTTATGGATTATGGTGTGTATATTAGGCCTCATACCACTCTTCCTCTATGATATATTCCACTCTTGTTGTTTTAATTGAAATAATGGTAGGGAGAGAATGTTGACACTGTATTATAAACCCATAAATGAGTTGTCCATACTCAATAGGATAAAACACAGTGTGCCAAGGAAGATGTGTTTCAGGATTTCTAGGAAAGGGCTTCCTCAGGGGGTTTATTATACTATTGGGTGATATTGGTTCCCTAAGGGGAAACTGAGGATGAAACCAATAGCAAGATGGATATGCCATGCCTCCAGTGATACTTAGTCTCTTACATTTGATACCAGAGACAGACTCATGGTAACCATACCACGAGTGATTATTAGACTTTCTAAATGGATGCCTTGGACGAGCTCAGTGGCATTGGATAATTTGAAAGGTTGTACCTTAGCAATTCCTCAAGGACAGACACATACTCCACCTCTGAAGATGATTACTTTTAATGTAAATTCTTTATATGTATCTTTATTTATTATAATTTATTTTAACTACACTTGAGATGTTTCCCTTAATTTACTAGCCTAATTATGTGATTACATGAGATTTAGAACCCATGATAAAGAAAAATCTTGGGGATATGCTTTCGTTGGTTTTCCATGTTACTATTGGCCCTTGTTTTTATATTATTCCTTGCTCAACTATACTTTTCAGAATTATGGATTAGGATGAAGTAGGTAGTATGAGACGCGTGTAGATTTATAATCATGGAATAAGTTTATATTATTTAATTTATCATCATTATTCATTTATTATATATGGAAAACATATAAATTTATAATTCATTTCTTGGATTGGAATGGACATCGGTGGTTTTAGAATATTGATATTTACATCTCATACCCTACATAGCCCACCCTTGCACTGGAGTCCCCAAGTAGATCATTCTTGTTTGTAGGACTATAGACCATGATTGATTTCTTATGTTGTGCTATTTTTAAGTAGATGTTAGGTGCAAAGGTCTGACATGGAACTCAAGATGCTTTTGGATATTTACCTCAATAATTTGGTGTATTTTTATTTATTCTTGATATGTTTTTAATGTAATGTTGTATTGTTTCTTATTTTAGTTTTGTATAATCATCTATCATGCATTCTTGTATAAACTGGCACTGGAAACCTTTATAAAACGATTACAATTATTCTTTCATGTAACTATTATCTATTTATATAATTCATCAAATGTTTTCTATCGTTTATTATCTAATAATAAAACTTTTAATCTATAATAAGAGGGTGTAATCACCGCAATATAACCTCCCAATACCCTCGCTACAGTTGGCAGCCACTAGTGTATGGGGAGACGTGCATAAGGTCATGTAACTCACCGTTTCAGTTACCAGTTTTGTGGAAATCCAGGTCAGGACATTATGTAATTCCCTTTGGTGACATGATTTTAAAAAATGAAGAATCAATCAACCTTAATTTTTGGAAGGATGATAATGCCAAATGTGTACCTCACAAGTATTATAAAACATTCCTCATAGGTACCAATAGATTCATCATAATTTTGATTACACTTAAGGAACTTTTTATTGATATTCATTCGAAGAATATAAGGAATGTACTAAATGAAAAATAAGTTATTGAACTAATCCCATTCCAAGGAGTATCTTTCAAATCATTACATTGTATTCTTGATGGGATTCTAGCATTGATCCGCTTCAACTTTCAAACGATAGAGATCCAATATAAATTTCTCATGTGTGGAACAATAGAGAACCGAAAATATCATTCAAAGGTACTGATACATTGCTCATCCACTTGTTGATCAGAAGACCCACTAAAAGAAGGTGGGTGCTACCCCATGAAGGACTAAATATAATTTTGTTCACTCTTTTTCTCATTTGGAAATCTAGCATTATTCATATCTTGAAAAAGTTGTGTGAGCATAGAAACAAAATTTTGTATTCCTCCCCTTTAACATTCAGTTTATCTAGAGGACAATAATTTCATTTCCCATCACATTCATCATTAACATAGTTCCTTCGGGTTCCTACCTATAAGGCCCCGTGCCTTAAACCTTACTTAACATTGAATTAAATGAATAATTCACGTTGAGGATCTTTTCAGGTTTAGAGTTTTAGAGAATTAGAACATAACTATTACATCTCAAAAGATTACAAAGTAGACACTTCTACCAAGTTTCCATAGAAAAAATAAAAAAAAACTCTTAAAAAGAAACATGTCTAATTCCATGTTTTATAAAGCATGACTTTCCCTTGATCCCATCCTTGACCCTATTCCACATTAAGTCCTGTGAAAAACATTTCAAAAAAACTTGGGGTGAGCACAAAAAGTTCAGTAAGGGATACACAAAGAATGAAAATTGTTAGTTTATCAAAACAACAAGTAAACCATGTATACTTTATCAAAGTAATACTTTTCACCTTTATGAAGTAATAAAAAACTCTTCACTGAATAAAGTATCATTACTTACCTTTTTGTAACCAAAGGATTACCATAAAACCCATATAAAGAACACATAGAATATATAAAGGTAACTTGGGACATAAACATACTTAAGTGGAATAACCATACAGTTGAATTCCACACATATCAATTAATGGAATAGCCATACGGCCAATTTCCATACATACTTAATGGAATAGCCATACGGCCGACTTCCATACCCAATGCATTGGAGGTAATAACGTAACCACCCGTCCTGGTATTCACGGCACCACCCGTCATATGGTTTATAAAGTAACCACCCGTTAAATGTCCAAGTACCAATATAAAATCATAAAACATAAAACCAATATAAAGGAATGATAACATTTCCACATTTCAATCACAATATATCATAAATATATTGACATAATAGAATCCTTTTCAAAACCATTTTCAATACCAAAATACATAAAAGAGTATATGGTATTTATTTTATTCTAAAAACATTACGGCTTGTTGAGGAAGCCAAAGACCAAATAATACTCGCGGCGGCGGGAAAAGTCATTGTCACCGCGTACGTTAAAAAACATTCCTTTTTGTCGTTTAGTAAAACGCTTCGTAGAAAAAGATTCCTTTTGTATAAAAGTAAAAGTCAAAGGAGTTTATACACCGTATAAAAGAAATATGTGTATAAAACGAAATATGCCTCAATGAAAGGAGATTGAGACGAAGTCCCTTACAAAGATCATTTTTAAAATAAAATAGATCTATCATGTGTATTCACCATAGGTACACATAAAGAATACAAGATAAGACATAATAATATCATGACATAATTTGAAAGTAGGATATTAACCCAAAGAATGGAAATTGGGTTAAGAAATTCCCTTACCTCGGGTCCGACTTGACTCGATCGTTCTTTAACGTCCTGAATAATAAACTTGAGTAAATTTATACTTGATTAAGAACCTTTTTAAAGTTCATTATTCTTTTTATATCACTTATTGCCATGTTATAAACATTATGTAACCATTTAAGTTAATAATGTTTGTTTTGTGAATATTTGGTTCTTAAGTCGAAAGTGGACTTCTTACAATTACATGTTGTTCGTGTGGTCAAAGGTTATTTATATCCAGAATGACATTACTAATTTGGATATCATATATATCATATATATCCAGCATATACATGTATTTATAATATTACATAATCATTTAGAGTTAAGAAATGAAATGCACCGTTCATGGAGACGGTAAGCCGTACGTACGCATGAACGCTACTTTCATTTCTTTGTCATATTAATGGAATTAAAACTAAATGAGAGGTATGTATATTTTAATTCCAGAATTATATTCATCATTTAGATATATCATTCATTATATATATCCATTATATACATGTACTTTTAATAGTACATTACATTTGGGGATAAGAAATGAAATGCACCGTTCATGGAGACGGTAAGCCGTACGTACGCATGAACGCTACTTTCATTTCTATCTCATACTTTAATGGAAAGAAATAATAGTGATATAGAGGTATATTATAATTACAGTATAACATAATATATAATAACTTTAAATCCATCCTTTACACGTCCCACATATGGCATTAACGAATCACATCACTTTGAGGGGGCGGTAGTCCGCACTTCCTTAAATGAAGATATCGTGTTTACCCATAATGGAAACCATAAAGGTATGACAAAAATGAAAAATACAGAAGCTTAAAGAAAACATAAACATATTATATATCATATATAAAAATAGTGACATCATAATGGCCACCCTTGAAGGTGTTAAATGAGTATTGAACAATCATCGTTTCGGGAGGCAGAATTTCGCCATCCACGGAAACCGTATGTTCTTTAACCATTTGATGTAGTTGTGTGAGAGTTTAGCTCAAATAAATATTATAACAACATACTAGTATATTGAAGATACTGGTGTTGTTAGAAAAGAAGTAAATAAAAAGAGTTTAGAGGGTTGGAGAAGCAAAATAAAACAAATGAACAAGAGAGAATGAATTACCTTTAAAAGTGTAACTCCCTTTTGATTTGAGCCTAAAGGCTTCCTTTGAAAGGATTCTGCCCAAAGGGAATCCTACAGGATGAGTAGAGGGATGTGGAGAGAGTAATTGGGCAGGGGTTGGCCGAGACAAAGGCTTTAGGATTGTGTGAAATGAGGTAGAGTTGGGGGCCTTTTATAAGAGGAGAGGAGGGGCACTTTTGGAAAGTAAAGAAATATTACTTTATTTGAAAATGTGTTTCGGTTTTAAAAGGTCCCACATTGATATAATTCGTGTATAAGGTGATAAGGCTTCGAAATACACTCATCCAATAAGTTTTGGACATGTGTAGTTTATAGATTTTGCATTATCTTTCTATTTTATTTAAATCGTCAAATAATGATGTCATCGCTGCATCATTATTATGTCATAAATAATTTATTTTATTTAATGTATAAAAATTATAAACAAAATACTATGATGTAGGAAATCCTTTTAGATTTCCAATGACTATTTATAATCAAAATTTGGACTTGTATAACCCCAATAAAAAATTATTTTAGTAAAACAATTTATGTTAGTGTCATTTTCACTTTAACATTAAATAAAAATATATTAATGTCATTTTCCAACTAAACTGGCTCCATGGGGTCCCCAAGTTGGCCCATGGCTTGTCTTGGTCGGCCATGACTCACCCAATATGTGTAGGACAAGTTTCATGGTGTTTTCACATTTTTATAATATCATTTTTACATTAAATTACACTAATTACCTCTAATCACGATTAAGAACTTAATAAGTTACTATTCACCAAAAAATTATTATAAACTCATTGAACCACATTTCACTTCTCAATGACAACCATGTATGTCGGATTTTCAAAATTCAATACACATTAGTGGTAAACTTTCATTTAACTGAAAAATCAGTTTGCTTGATTACCACTTAGTGGTTTCACTATTCATCAAAAATTGAAGTTTTTCAGAAAATTACCAAAAATTCACCCTAAGCTATATTTGATATTACGAATTCAAAAATGAAGTCCATTTTAGAAAATTCAAAACATATAAGTCAAATTAATTAATTTAATAATTAATTCCCGTTGTCATGACAAATAGCGTGTTTTTGTGAAATAATAAGTATTAAAAGATTGACACCAGTTTAAGTCCAATTTCAAAGTGAAATTGATTCCAATGACCACCATTGGATTAAATGGTAAAAATATTTTCTAATTTCACTTTAAAACCAATTAAAATAATAATCTAATCATATAAATAATTTAGATTAAAAAGAGGTTTTGAATTATAACATTTTACACTATTCATAAAAAAATGAACTTTATCAGAAAGGTACCAAAAAATTACACAATGTAAATTTTGATGTCCCGATTCTAAAGAAGAGTTATATTTGGTCCAAAATAAAGTATAAGAGTGATCAAAAATATATTTAATGATGGTTCACCATTAAAAGGTGATAAGTTAAGCTTTAGTAAAAATTAGAGTATATATGCCTAAAATTGAACTCTTTCCGTATTTTAAGCCTTTATCTTTTATTGGGTAAATGTAAAAACATTTAAAAACATATCTAATCATATTTTAGTTATTTCTATCCATTCCCGCCAGTACAACGGCTACTTGTTAACTAACATTTAAAATAATATTATTTTATTACTAGTGTGCTACGTAAGTTTCAAAGAAACTCATCGTTGCGTATCGGGTACGCTATCGAACATAGCAACCCCTTTAAAATAAAATTAATATTTAATTCGTAAATATTAATAAATATGAAAATTCTTTATTCTTTATTTACCTGGGATGTTACATCCTTCCCCCCTTTTGGGAATTGCGTCCTCGCAATTTTATTCACTTATCAAAATAAGTGGGGGTATTTATCCCTCATAGCATTTTCAGATTTCCACATTTCCTCTTCAATCACATGGTTTTTCCACAAAACCTTTACCTGATGAATCACCTTATTCCGTAACACTTGCTCCCTGTGGTCAAGAATCTGGACTGGTTGATCTTCATAAGATAGGTTCTCTTCCATCTGAACTACCTCTGGACTCAAAACATGAAATGGATCTGGCATATACTTCCTCAACATTGAAACATGAAAAACATTGTGTACCTGAGATAAACTCGGAGGTAAAGCCACTCGGTATGAAACTGATCCAACTCTCTCCATAATTTCATATGGTCCAATGAAACTTGGACTCAACTTTCCTTTCTTACCAAATCTCATCACACTTTTCCAAGGAGAAACCTTGAGAAAAATATGATTACCTACCTCGAAAGATAGATCCTTCCTCCAGTTATCCTCATAACTCTTCTGCCTGCTCTGATCCGTTCTCATGTGTTTCTGAATCAACTGAAGTTTTTCTGCCATCTCTTATACCAATTCTGGTCCCATCAACTTCCTTTCACCCACTTCATCCCAGAAAGCTGGAGTTCGACACTGCTTCCCATATAATGCCTGAAATGGTGCCATCTGTATACTGGAATGAAAACTGTTATTATATGAAAATTCAACCAAAGAAAGATGTTGGTCCCAACTTCCCTAATAATCCATAGAACAAGCTCGTAGCATATCCTCCAATGTCTGGATTGTTCGTTCTGACTGCCCATCTGATTGAGGATGAAAAGATGTACTAAAATTTAATTCAGTACCCAAAGACTTCTGAAGGCCTTTCCAAAAGTTAGAAGTAAACCTGGGATCACGATCCAATACAATGGAGAGAGGAAATCCATGTAACCTGACTATCTCTTTAGGACACAAACGGGAAAGTTGATCAAGAGAGAAAATATCTCGTATAGCAAGGAAATGAGCATATTTGGTCAAGCGATCAACAATAACCCAGATTGCATTATTACCTCGAGATGTCCTCGGTAATCCCACAATAAAGTCCATGGATATATTCTCCCATTTCCACTCTGGCATTGGTAAAGGCTGAAGCATCCCTTTCGGTAACTGCCGCTCTGCTTTAACCTGTTGACATGTCAAACACTTCACAGTAAAATCAGCAATATCTCTTTTCATTCCATCCCACCAGTAATACTCCTGCAGATCTCTGTACATCATAGTACTGCCAGGATGAACTGAAAACGGGGAACTATGAGCCTCACATAACAACTCATTCTTCAACTGTGAATCACAAGGCACACATAACCTCTTCCCAAACCTCAAAACACAAACACAAACTTATCCAAGAACTCATGGAAAATTTTATTCATAAGGTCCATGAATACAGCAGGTGCATTGGTTAACCCAAAAAGCATAACTAAAAATTCATAATGGCCATATCTAGTACGGAACGCAATCTTCGGAACATCTGCTTCTTTTACTTTCAACTGATGGTACCCCGACCTCAAGTCAATCTTCGAAAAATACTGAGCTCCCTGGAGCTGATACCACATCATTCTATGGCCCAACATCTGCTGAAGTTATTGCAAAGGATTTCACCACCCCTTTCTTCTTGTAGTCTAACTGCTTCCCATCACTCAAGATCTTTGTCGGACACTCATTTTCATAGTGACCCATCTCATTGCACATATAACATCTTACCGTTGGCTTTTCATTTCCTGCTTGATCATCTTCCTTACAGTTACACGCAATATGACCAGACTTACCACACCGAAAGCACTTACCAGAGTTGGATAAACATTATCCAGGATGCATTTTACCACACTTCTCACAGGATGGATATTTGGTTTTCTTACCTCCTTGCTTCTTTGATGAATTCTTCCCCATTGCCTGCCAACTTGACCTCTTATTCTGTTGTTTGTCATAGAACACCTGATCATCGGCAAAATCCATTTCCACCTTCTCCGCACATCGAACAAGTTTTTCATAACTTTTGAACCCACGAGAAGCTAAAGCCCTTCGATACATTGGCTTTAACCCTGAGTAAAAACGGTTTATTTTACTATCAAGATCTCGTATGAAGTTTGGAGCATACCTTGCCAATCGAGTGAACTTTTCTTCATAAGCAGCCACTGAATCATCCTCCTGCCTCAATTCTAGGAACTGTTTTTCCATCCTAAGACGAACCACCTTAGGAAAATATTTCTCAAGAAACATACCTTTGAATTCGTCCCAGTGAAGATCCTCAATATCATCACTATCCCTTATATTTTTCACCATCGACCACCACTGATTAGCTTCACCTTCAAAACGGTAAACATCAAGACTAACCTTTTGATGTTCTGAACACCCCATGACATCAAAAAATTTCTCCAGTGCTTTAATCCACCCTTCAGCTTGCACAGGGTCAGATGATCCTCTGAATGATGGGGGATGTTGCCTCATGAAATGTTCCACCACTGACATGTTCCTCTCCGGTTGATCTGGCTGATCTCGTCCATGGATACCACCACCATTTATAGCCTGAGTCAACTATGCCATCACTGCAACAAACTGTTCAGTTCCGATTCCGACCATCTCAGGTTGCTGATTTGGAAGGTTATCTTCCTCCTGATGTCGTCCCAACATAGCTGCTTTGTTTCCTCTGCGGAAAACCATTCTGAACACAGAAATATCTTAGGCGAAGCAACATGGTAATCCGTAAATGCTATATCATTTCAATCATATTATAATTTAACACTTTTCTAACTCCTAAAGTTGTCTAAACCGACCTCTGATACCAACTATAAGGCCCCGTGCCTTAAACCTTACTTAATATTGAATTAAATGAATAATTCACGTTGAGGATCTTTTCAGGTTTAGAGTTTTAGAGAATTAGAACATAACTATTACATCTCAAAAGATTACAAAGTAGACACTTCTACCAAGTTTCCAAAGAATAAATAAAAAAAACTCTTAAAAAGAAACATGTCTAATTCCATGTTTTATAAAGCATGACTTTCCCTTGATCCCATCCTTGACCCTATTCCACATTAAGTCCTGTGAAAAACATTTCAAAAAAACTTGGGGTGAGCACAAAAAGCTCAGTAAGGGATACACAAAGAATAAAAATTGTTAGTTTATCAAAACAACAAGTAAACCATGTATACTTTATCAAAGTAATACTTTTCACCTTTATGAAGTAATAAAAAACTCTTCACTGAATAAAGTATCATTACTTACCTTTTTGTAACCAAAGGATTACCATAAAACCCATATAAAGAACACATAGAATATATAAAGGTAACTTGGGACATAAACATACTTAAGTGGAATAACTATACAGTTGACTTCCACACATATCACTTAATGGAATAGCCATACGGCCAATTTCCATACATACTTAATGGAATAGCCATACGGCCGACTTCCATACCCAATGCATTGGAGGTTATAATGTAACCACCCGTCCTGGTATTCATGGCACCACCCGTCATATGGTTTATAACGTAACCACCCGTTAAATGTCCAAGTACCAATATAAAATCATAAAACATAAAACCAATATAAAGTAATGATAACATTTCCACATTTCAACCACAATATATCATAAATATATTGACATAATAGAATCCTTTTCAAAACCATTTTCAATACCAAAATACATAAAAGAGTATATGGTATTTATTTTATTCTAAAAACATTACGGGTTGTTGAGGAAGCCAAAGACCAAATAATACTCACGGCGGCGGAAAAAGTCATTGTCACCGCGTACGTTAAAAAACTTTCCTTTTTGTCGTTTAGTAAAACGCTTCGTAGAAAAAGATTCCTTTTGTATAAAAGTAAAAGTCAAAGGAATTTATACACCGTATAAAAGAAATTTGTGTATAAAACGAAATATGCCTCAATGAAAGGAGATTGAGACGAAGTCCCTTACAAAGATCATTTTTAAAATAAAATAGATCTATCATGTGTATTCACCATAGGTACACATAAAGAATACAAAATAAGACATAATAATATCATGACATAATTTTAAAGTAGGAGATTAACCCAAAGAATGGAAATTGGGTTAAGAAATTCCCTTACCTCGGGTCCGACTTGACTCGATCGTTCTTTAACATCCTGAATAATAAACTTGAGTTAATTTATACTTGATTAAGAACCTTTTTAAAGTTCATTATTCTTTTTATATCACTTATTGCCATGTTATAAACATTATGTAACCATTTAAGTTAATAATGTTTGTTTTGTCAATATTTGGTTCTTAAGTCGAAAGTGGACTTCTTACAATTACATGTTGTTCGTGTGGTCAAAGGTTATTTATATACAGAATGACATTACTAATTTGGATATCATATATATCATATATATCCAGCATATACACGTATTTATAATATTACATAATCATTTAGAGGTAAGAAATGAAATGCACCGTTCATGGAGACGGTAAGCCGTACGTACGCATGAACGCTACTTTCATTTATTTGTCATATTAATGGAATTAAAACTAAATGAGAGGTATGTATATTTTAATTCCATAATTATATTCATCATTTAGATATATCATTCATTATATATATCTATTATATACATGTACTTTTAATAGTACATTACATTTGGGGATAAGAAATGAAATGCACCGTTCATGGAGACGGTAAGCCGTACGTACGCATGAACGCTACTTTCGTTTCTATCTCATACTTTAATGGAAAGAAATAATAGTGATATAGAGGTATATTATAATTCCAGTATAACATCATATAAAGTAACTTTAAATCCATCCTTTACACGTCCCACATATGGCATTAACGAATCACATCACATTGAGGTGGCGGTAGTCCGCACTTCCTTAAATGAAGATATCGTGTTTACCCATAATGGAAACCATAAAGGTATGCCAAAAATGAAAAATACAGAAGCTTAAAGAAAACATAAACATATTATATATCATATATAAAAATAGTGACATCATAATGGCCACCCTTGAAGGTGTTAAATGAGTATTGAACAATCATCGTTTCGGGAGGCAGAATTTCGCCATCCACGGAAACCGTATGTTCTTTAACCATTTTATGTAGTTGTGTGAGAGTGTAGCTCAAATAAATATTATAACAACATCCTAGTATATTTAATATACTGGTTTTGTTACAAAAGAAGTAAATAAAAAGAGTTTAGAGGGTTGGAGAAGCAAAATAAAACAAATGAACAAGAGAGAATGAATTACCTTTAAAAGTGTAACTCCCTTTTGATTTGAGCCTAGAGGCTTCCTTTGAAAGGATTCTGCCCAAAGGGAATCCTCTAGGATGAGGAGAGGGATTTGGAGAGAGTAATTGGGCAGGGGTTGGCCCAGCCAAAGGCTTTAGGATTGTGTGAAATGAGGTAGAGGTGGGGGCCTTTTATAAGAGGAGAGGAGGGGCACTTTTGGAAAGTAAAGAAATATTACTTTATTTGAAAATGTGTTTCGGTTTTAAAAGGTCCCACATTGATATAATTCGTGGATAAGGTGATAAGGCTTCGAAATCCACTCATCCAATAAGTTTTGGACATGTGTAGTTTATAGATTTTGCATTATCTTTCTATTTTCTTTAAATCGTCAAATAATGATGTCATCGCTGCATCATTATTATGTCATAAATAATTTATTTTATTTAATGTATAAAAATTATAAAAAAATACTATGATGTAGGAAATCTGTTTAGATTTCCAATGACTATTTATAATCAAAATTTGGACTTGTATAACCCCACTAAAAAATTATTTTAGTAAAACAATTTATGTTAGTGTCATTTTCACTTTAACATTAAATAAAAATATATTAATGTCATTTTCCAACTAAAGTGGCTCCATGGGGTCCCCAAGTTGGACCATGGCTTGTCTTGGTCGGCCATGACTCACCCAATAGGTGTAGGACAAGTTTCATGGTGTTTTCACATTTTTATAATATCATTTTTACATTAAATTACACTAATTACCTCTAATCACGATTAAGAACTTAATAAGTTACTATTCACCAAAAAATTATTATAATCTCATTGAACCACATTTTACTTCATAATGACAACCATGTATGTCGGATTTTCAAAATTCAATACACATTAGTGGTAAACTTTCATTTAACTGAAAAAACAGTTTGCTTGATTACCACTTAGTGGTTTCACTATTCATCAAAAATTGAAGTTTTTCAGAAAATTACCAAAAATTCATCCTAAGCTATATTTGATATTCCGAATTCAAAAATGAAGTCCATTTTAAAAAATTCAAAACATATAATTCAAATTAATTAATTTAATAATTAATTCCCGCTGTCATGACAAATAGCGTGTTTTTGTGAAACAATAAGTATCAAAAGATTGACACCAGTTTAAGTCCAATTTCAAAGTGAAATTGATTCCAATGACCACCATTGGATTAACTGGTAAAAATATTTTCTAATTTCACTTTAAAACCAATTAAAATAATAATCCAATCATATAAATAATTTAGATTAAAAAGAGGTTTTGAATTATAACATTTTACACTATTCATAGAAAATGAACTTTATCAGAAAGGTACCAAAAAATTACACAAAGTAAATTTTGATATCCCGATTCTAAAGAAGAGTTATATTTGGTCCAAAATAAATTATAAGAGTGATCAAAACAATATTTAATAACGGTTCACCATTAAAAGGTGATAAGTGAAGCTTTAGTAAAAATTAGAGTATATATGCCGAAAATTGAACTCTTTCCGTATTTTAAGCCTTTTTCTTTTATTGGGAAAATGTAAAAACAATTAAAAACATATCTAATCATATTTTAGTTATTTCTATCCATTCCCGCCAGTACAATGGCTACTTGTTAACTAACATTTAAAATAATATTATTTTATTACTAGTGTGCTACGTAAGTTTCAAAGAAACTCAT
This sequence comes from Viscum album, assembly GCA_963277665.1. Taxonomy (NCBI): domain Eukaryota; kingdom Viridiplantae; phylum Streptophyta; class Magnoliopsida; order Santalales; family Viscaceae; genus Viscum; species Viscum album. The sequence continues at coordinate 1,308,475,910 of OY728126.1, read as the reverse complement.
CGTTGCGTATCGGGTACGCTATCGAACATAGCAACCCCTTTAAAATAAAATTAATATTTAATTCGTAAATATTAATAAATATGAAAATTCTTTATTATTTATTTACCTGGGATGTTACACTACCAATTCATAAAACTAGAAAATACAGTGTGAGATACACTAATCATAGTGGTAGAACCACACAATCAATGAAAATTATTTATAATATTTCAATCTATGACACCTTAGGTTTAATGATAGGTTATTAATGATTATTATAAAAACTCTAGAATTTCAACCTACACTCTGACTTATCCTTATATTCATCCATCTACACATCCTTAGAAATAGCACTAGGTTTCTCAAAAAAGTTTTCTCATCCTTGTTTCTAAAGGATTACTAAACCATTCCTCTTATACCAACTATAAATATCTAGGATGACATACATTGATATTACAACTTTCTAAAAAAATATTCATTTCATTACATAAAAACAAGCATTCTGACAATAATAGTTTAGTTCCTTTGAAAACATGGAACACATTCCCATAATTTGGTGAAAGTTATTCAAAATATCCATCAATGATTTTCCCCAATAGTACCACTGCTTAAAACCTTTCTGTATAACCTGGGGAAAGAAATATAAGAAAAGGGTGAGCTCAGATGACATGTAAGGGTAAATCAAGATAGATAAAATAAGAATTAGGGAATAAGAACATAAAATAAAATTTGAAAATTGTATTATACATATCAAAGATCATGATATAATTTTATGGAATAATTAGTAGAAGTTCATAGAGAATCAAAAAACATATTCCATTGGAGAATAACATAATAAATAAAAAATTCTCATACACATAATCATTAAAAACATTTCCTTATTAGTCATGGATATTTCCAGTACCATCATTGTGGAAATAGTACCTTACATAAATGGGTTCACTCTCTATTCAAGCCATGAATTATTGAACTGAGTTTACTCCCATTATAGTCATATATTACAAAACTATGTTTAGTTCTCATTCTAGTCCTATCTATCTCACGAGTTATAATTATTTACCCAATGTAATGAAGGGAGATGTAGGTTTCACCAGTCACATAATGAGAACCATAAATATGAGTTTCATATAAACATAAATAATTCATTATATAAAAACCCATGGAATAAAATGGGTTTTATAAACATAATTCAATAATATCATAACCCATGGAAAATAAACGAGTTTCATAAATATCATTCCATCATAAACATTAAGCAACCATAGATATTATAGTGATAGTATCCATAAAAATATCCATAGTAAATAATAATTAAAATCAAATAATCTTATCATAAATGGAAAATAATTTTGAGATATCACATGGAAATAATTCATGAGGAAAATATATTTTATTCTATATTTATTTAGGAAAATATCATTTCTTCTTTGAAAATTGTTTTATTTTCTTAAGATATTGATTTTTTTTAAAGAGAAATTTTTCATTGAAAAAAAACTTATAAGATAATAAGGTAATGTTTATTTCATTTGACCATCAACAAATCAGAGAAATATATTCTTTATATATATGTTAGAAAAACATTTTTCATGTACTTTTTCCAAACAAGAGTCAAAGAGGACCTCATTTTGAAAATGAAAAAAATATTTCTTTAAATCTATTTAGTAAAAATTACCACATGGGTGAAAATGAATTTAAAAAATTGTAGTATAATTGTAAAAATAATTTGGAATATATTTTTAATAATCATGGACAAGTAAGATAAATATTCCCCAATGGATACTTTGAACAAAATAATCCCAAATATTGATGAGATAATGAAATTATTACTGATTACTTTATAATTAGTAGAGTAAAACTCTACCTAAAATAAATAAAGTTATATGGATATGAAAATAAAACACTATTATGAATAAGATTCATCAAATACATTCATGGATAGTATATACACTCTACAGAAGAAACAATTAGTGTATAAGGCTTCTGTCCCACAGAAAAAATGCGAGACATAAATCCATTACCTAAGGTATTTACTCTCATCGTACTCGTCAAAATATATAGTGTAATAAACACTATTTAATTATATAATACCATATATTTAATACATATAACCTTTTATTACTCGTTTATTAACCAATTTCATGTTAAAGTAATGGTTCGGGTAATAACCGCTTGTATTTTCGCACGTGTTTTAATTTGGTATATTTTTTGTCCTATTACTTATAAAATTATTCCATCACAAAAAAATTAAACATTATATTAATACCATATATATTAATTACATAAATATTTATAATAATTTATAAAATAATGAAATAAAATCCACCGTTAATGGAGAATGTAGACACTACCTATGCTTGACTACTTTTTTCATTTTTTTGTAATGTTAAAATAAAGATATGTATATGATATATCATCATTAAAAAATATATTTTAGGTTATATATATAATATATACTCTTTAAATTTATCCTTTTTACCATATATGTGAAATATTGATGAAAACTGAATCACATCACATTTTTGAGATGGTAAGCAATACCTACACACGAGGGACATCATTTTCCAAAAGATTGAGAGAAAAAAATATAGATATGATTTTATTATCACAGAAATATAACTATTTCATAAATATCATGTACACAAATTAAACCCATCATAATTCCTACTCATAAAAAAATAGTGATGAAAAATGAATTGTATCACTACATGGAGTCGATAATTCATACATGCACATTAATTATAATTTCATTTCTTGTTCGAGGGGAAAGGGGATCTATAGTGGTATTTTGAAAATCATAATAAAATTTAATAATTTTTAGGATGATGAAGTTATTATTTTATGATATATATATTATATTTCTAGGTGTTATATAAGAGTTGAAAAAGGGAGTGATCATTAAGAGTAATGATCTCATCTTTGAAACAGCTCTTGTAGATATCATCTAAGGGACACTAGAGTTTGTCTTTTTGGAATACCGTAATCTCTATAACGAGTATAAGGATGTTATTAATATAATTTTTAAAAGTTTTATTTTATTTAGAAGGATCAAAAAATGTGAATAAGTGAGAGAGGAAGTTACCTTTTATAATTGAGTTGGGGGCCCCTTTGGAATTTAAAACAATACTGATTTTTAATAAATTAAAATTCAATACAAATACTTCAAAAATTATATTTTATTGAATATAAGATGAGATAAGGTTGTAATATAATAAATTTAAAAGTGTTAGATAGGTTATTTTATTATTTTGAAGCTTATCATTTTTATTAACCCTTAGTTAACCTATTTTAATTTTTACTAAGGTAACATATGTTTCAATATTAAAAGGTTTTAAATTTTACTTATTTGTTGTAAAATAAATAATAAATGAACAATTTATAACATTTTAGATTAGATTATATTTTTCTTTATATTTTTCATTATGTTTTATAATCTTTTAGTAATTTATTAAAATATTAATTTGAAACAAAATACCATTAGTGTCAATTTTGACACCATACATTACTTCGACTAAAAAATATCAAGATAGAAACTAAACTTCAAAAAAATATTCTATTATATACCTAAGATGCAAAGTTTGTTTAAATTTTTTTTGATCCGATTAATTATCTAAAATTATATATTTTTTCATATTTGTTTTAACATTTTTTTGATATTTCCATTAAAAAAAATAAATACTACATTAGTGTTGTGTAATTATTTAATATACTTATTTGATAACTAAAAATTAAAAATAAAATAACATGTTTAGTTGAAGTCTTATGTGTTTAATAATATTATTTATAGATTAATATGTATATTTTGAAACCCTATACAAAAAAGATATATTATTTAAAACATGAATGTGACATCTTTAAATTTTTATTAAATATAATATCATAAATTCCAAAACTTCAACTAAATGAGCGGAAAATTAATAAATATTATATAATAAAAATATATATTTATTTTAAAATGTCTATTTATATTCATTCACAACAGAACTTTATCCCCATGTGGACACATAAGGGACACTAAAGACAAAGAAAGCGACATTTTGTGACGTTTATTTTATTTAAATATAATATGAGTCATTTTCATTAAAAAGTGTCCATTAAACTACTTTATGTAGATCAATAGATGATAAGGATATATATATATTCATCCAATTAATTTCATTCATGTGTTATTGTCATTTTATAGTGTTTATAATTTTATTTTTAACATAAATTACAAAATTTAACTTTTACCATTATACAAAAAATTTACAAGGTTACTAATCATAATGACCAAAAATAAAAGAGAACTATTTAATGAATTTAGAAATTATGAATCCATAATTTTTATCCATTTTTAAAAATTCAAATTTTTTTAGAATTTATTTTTATATAAAATCCGTAAAATTCCAGGAAAAACAATTGTTCTCAAAAATGACCTTTTAAAATATAAAATGTTTTTATAATAAATTCATGTATAAAATATTTTTGAAAAACTATGTTTGGATTAATTTAAATAAAATAAAACAATTAAAATTTAAAACTAATAAATTTATTATTTAACTATTTAAATATTTCAAAAGACAATAGTGCTCTCAATAAAAATCAAAATTGGCACTATTAATCAAAGCATGACACTTCTTAGAAAAGTTACAAAAAGTTCACCCAAATTAAATTTTGATACACTTATAAGAATTTTTTTAAAATAGAATATATTAAATAAAAAAATTATATTTTTAACAAGTGCACCGTCAAAATATGGAAATACAACCTTTTTAGAAAAATAATTCTTTTTTGGAAAAAATCGGATTTGTTCTATTATCATGTTTAGAAAACACATAATTTTAATGCTAAAAATTATATGTAATATATTATATATATTTCAGTAATATAAGTCTAATTATAATTTATTTATTGGTATAAAAAACACCTGTGAACATTTAAATAGTTTTCTTATTTTTTTATTAATTGGTCAAATAATTATATAAACATGCGTAAATAATAATTTAATAATTCAATTAATCTAGTTCATTCCCACAATTTCAAAATCTAAGTCAAAATTTTCTTATTTAAATAATTAAAATAGTAAAATTGTGTTTTATGGAAACTTATTGTTGTGTCCAACACATGATAAGTCGGTGTTGCGTGTAGAGAAATCTTAACATGGAGTGTCATTCTATTCAAGATATTAAAGAATCCAATTATTTAAAAATATATTTCCTAAAAATATACGGGTGTTACACTCTCACTTTTGATTTTATGAGAAAGAGGGTGGATAAATGTGGTTTAATAATCAAAATATAATTTAATTATATTGAGGATACAAAATTTATAATTTTATAAATAATACCATAGATTTAGATTAAGTAATAGAAGAAGTAAAAAAAGAAAGTGATAATTCAAGGAGATTAACTGTTATTTAAAATAAAACCTTTATATATCCTCTTAATGATCTCAAGGTTGGTTTTTTTATAATTAAAACACATATATAATAAGAATAATAATATAATTTTGTAGGTTTTGGTAGAGATATACAGCTCTATGTTTTGTAAAGTAGATAAAGGAGGGGTACCCTCTTAAAAGTGAGGGGAGGTGAACGGTTAGAATTTAATAAAATATAAAAATATAAAAAATTCATTATCTACCCAAATTCTTCCAAGTGTAAAGATATATAAGGTTAATGTAAAATTTGGTTTAAATCCCATTAGCCAATAAAATATTTATAGGTTTTTGTATTATTTTAAACCTTATCTTTTTAACATATTTTAACCATAACCGTGATAACATATTTTTCACTCTTAAAGGGCTATAATAATATATCTATAAGTTAAAAATTGATCACAATTGGACAAGGTATGAAGTGAAAACTTTATATTATTAACTTATTCCCATTTCAGGTTTTTTAGATAATTTTAAAATATATCATTTTCCTAAAAAAACATGAATTTCATTTTTGAAAATGTTCATTTAATTTTACAATAAAGGCACTAATAAAAAGATGGATTTTGAAGATAGTCCTTTAACACAACACTAATATGTTAAAATTTTCTAAAAAATTCACTCTACACTATAAATCACTCAAATTATATTACTTTTAATATGATTAAAATCCATTATTTTATTTTTATACTTATTGAATAAATACGTGACCATGTTGTCTAATAATTTAAGGTTATTATATAACAAATAAAAATTATAAATAAAATTCAATCATGAAAATAATTTCATTATTCTCAAAATAAAATCTCTGATTCATTCACAAGATGATTTTATCTGTATGTGACACATAAGAGTTAATAAAAAGTGTGAGAGTTCCATTTTGTTTTTTTCTTTATTTTAAATATTATATAGGCCATTTTATCTGGAAATTCTTCATTTAATAATAAAATTAAGGTACTAAGGTGATAAAAATCTATGTAACCTTATCTAATAATAATTAATATCAAACATGGTGACCTTAACATTTCGTTTTAACAGTTGTTAACCTCATTTACCCTTTATCGAGATGATAAATTTTACTACGATTACTATTCATGATGCATAAAAATAAAATGGAACTATTTAACAAAAAATTATCTAATAATTAAAATTATGGAATCCATGTTTAATAATTAAATATGTATAAAAGGGGGAAATTTAATTTAAAATAAGTGTGTAGAATGTGATGAAAACAATTTTTAGAAAAATACATTTTTAAGTATTAGACAGGATTCAATCTTATTCCATGCCTAGAAAATAAATGGATGAATGTAAAAATATTTGATTTAATGTATAATATATAAATTTTATTTAAATAATTCAAAAATTATGAATAATTTAATCTCTTAATATGAAAACACATTTCATGTAAAAAACATTTCTCTGTTGGAAAACACCTCTTTTATTTTCTAATGAATTTTTAATTTCATTTTTAATTAAATGGAAAAAAGGTATAAATTTTATACATATATAAAAAATATGTTTTTCATAATTTAGTTATTCTTATTCATACCTTCTGTTCCAATGTTGAGGCGATAACTATCACACTATGTAATAATACTTTAGTTGTATATCTTAGTTTGTTTAAACTCAGTGTTGCATGTAAATAAATTTATAAAAGAAATCCAATGTTATTATAGATAATAATATCATAACATATTAGGGTGTTTTATCACACCCTATTAAAATTATTTTATCTAGAAAAAATCAATCACCTTGATACAAAAAATAATTATATCTATATTTCATCACATCCTCGGGTTTCCAAGTGGCTTCTTTGAATTTTAGATAGCTCTAGAGAACATTAACTAGGTGAGTAGACTTGTTTAATAGAAATTATCTCTACGATCATGAATTTATAATGGGTTTTATTCATAAGAAATATCAATATCTGTTGGTATGACCTATGAGTTTAGTACATGTGATGGATTATGTATACACTTCTTCATGGGAGATACATGGAAAACCTCAAAAACTTGAGATTGGTTGGGCGGAAGTGGAAAATGACGATCTACAATCCCTTCTCCATAAATAACTCCAAAAGGTATAATATACCTTGGGATAATTTTATCCTTATTTCTAAATCTCAGAACCTTATTCCATGTATAAATTCAAATTAATACCTTCTCACCAATTTTTATTTACAAATTTCATCGACGATTATCAATATAAATTTCAGTCGACTCTAAGTTACCTTGATATGTTGTTAAATGGATCTAACATTTTCATCATTTTTATCAAAATAATTTAGTTTAATTAGCTTTATTTATCTAAAATCATTTCATTATGTTATAGTTATACCCATATTTCTATATATTTCTTCATAAGGAGACATCTGGATACTCGAGTTAAAGCTAATTCTATAATATAATTCAATAATAGGTAGGTGTTGCTCCCAACCAACAACTAAATCCATTAAACAAGACCTTAATATACACTCAAGGGTTTTAATGGTCCTCTAAAATTAACAATATTTATAAGGATGATATTCATTTCTGCAACACAACTCTAAATCTATAGCCTACCGAAGACTTTTCCAGATCCTTGAGGTAAACTGTAGATCCATATCATATACATGAGAATGTGGTACTCCCTATAATCCTACAAATTACATAATATATATTCATTAAATATGTTAAAGTGATAATTATTCTCTAATAAAATTATGTGTTCTAAATACATAAGGTGATTTAGTTCAACCTGAATAGCATTATGACTTTTATATGTTTTGGGGAGTCAGATGACCAAATCCATGGTGACGTTTTCTTATTTAAAATATGGTATGGGAAATATTTGTAACATACATTTATAATTATATTATACTTAAACTTTTATCATTCTAAGAATTAAAATACATACCACACAATATCTATTTTATGGTTGATCCACAAGAAAACTCTTTTAGATATCTATATATCTTCAATATTATAGAATGAATAGATAAATTTGAACTATGCACTTCATCCAACAACTCCTTCAAATGTGGTATGGATTGATCACATACACAGTTCCTAAATATTATCAATCCACCATAATTATGGTTGAACTTATGAAAATATCTCACCATATTTTGTGGATTTACATCTTCCTTTTTTAACTCTTTAATCTTTACATGGGAAGATGATTGAACTTTCATTTGATGAAGACAAGATTTATCATATTCCTTAAATATTTACATATTCACTCTTTGATAATATAGAAATGTTGGATCTTTTGTGATACTTATAACCTATAATTTAGCATGATTCTTTCGACTCAGGGTATCTACATCCTAGTTCAACTTCCCAGGCTATAAATATTTGAGTATCATAATATATAATCAGCTTCAACCATATTCTATGTAACAAATCCATATCTTTCAATTATTATGAGGCATAAGATATCACCATATCATTTTTACTGATAACCCATCCCAATACCACCTTAAATAGATCACAATATATAAAAAATCCTTCCCCGTTATAGGGTAATATAATAATAGGTGCATTGACTAACTTCCTCTTCATCTACTCCAAATTTTCATTATATTTATTTATTAAAAGAAAATTGGTTACCTTTTTAGTTAACCAAATGAGGTTATTATACAGTCATAATAAATTACCTACAAATCATAAAGGATATACGACCAATCCAAGATAAATACCGATCACAATCATAGTAGTTAGTTTGGTCTAACATTAAATGAATTCTGTCTTTGATGGATCCATTAATATACCCTCACATGGTATTATATGAACCAAAAATGAAAATTTCTATATCCAAAATTCACACATTTTAAATATTTATAATAACCTATCATTGGTTAGGCTCTTAAAAAAATCCATAAATGATATATATACTCTACCTTTTTCTTTAAATATATAGGAATTTACTATATATATACTACCACAAACTAATTAATAAAATTAATAAACATTATAACCATTATATTCAAGAAGATAATAGGGGAATTTACGAGACCAAATAACATAACTATAAACTCAATGAGTTCATACCTTGATTAGATGGATGTCTTGATTATATCATTCTTCTTGAACCCGAATTGCTGATATCCAAAATATAAGAAAATCTTGAAAATGTATTGATATATAAATAGTTTATCAAATATGTTATCAATATTGGTATATGATATTTATTCTTGATAGTTATTTTGTTAAATTATTGAAAATCAATGAAAAGTCCCATCGGTCTATGTTTCTTTTTAAAAATGGAATTGGTGCACCCCAAGGTGACGCAATGGGCCAACTAAATCTCTTTCTATGATTAAAATATATATTTTTATTTAATTTTTTTCATCTCAATCAGGTATATTCTATATAATTTCTATGAAATAGGTTTAAGACCATGTGTTATTTATTTAAAAAAATCAACTTAAAGATTTGGTGGAAGACTAGAAATCCTTTTGAAATAATATTAACAAACGTCCACACCAAAGGAATTTATTTTATGTTGTGTTTCTCCCCCAAACATCAAATATAAACCCAAATTTTCAATATGAATCAAGATCCATACAATGGATATAATTTCTAGTGAATGATAATATTTTTCATTACACCGAAAAAAGATCCTTTTTTGGTTCTGAATATCAAACACAGCTTCTGTTACATGGATGTTGATATTGTAATTATATTTATAATTTCAATACATGCATTATATAATATAAAATTGAACTAGAGGTAGAATAATCATATTTTTTAGAATCATATTCCTATAAAATTAAATTAGATAAGAATCATACACTTCAGATGTGATCATCGTACCATAAGACGTTTTCAATTTTAATTAAACATTTAATAATTGGGATTGTATTGTGATACCCTTAAAAAATTATTGAAATATAAAAGTGTGCGTATAACTATAATTAAATAAGATATTAGTAGTTATAGAGTTGATGGTATGTGTATCTTTCACCACTTCATTATCCAGAACAACAATAGTGATCACATGATAGTACCATTTTTCTATGTGATTAATAGGATGTTGAAATCAATCATTATTATTAACCATTAGACTTTATCAGTAGTTATCATATTATTGATATTCCTTGAATTTATAACACTAAAGTGATATATAATTCTGGGACAACCTATCACATAATGAAAATTATATAGATGCATTCTATATGATCATACAAAATTAGTCATATCATAATCCTTGAAAAGTAAATGATTTTAATAAACATGGTATCATAAAACAGCCCATGAGAAAGAAATGGATTTCATAAACATTTGACAAATTCATCATTACATAACCCATGGAAAAGTAATGAGTTTTATAAAAATCATTTTATCATAATCATGAACCATCCAGAGAAATAATATGGATGATATCATTGTATTATATCCCCTATAAAGCTTGTGATACATTTAAGGTTATCATCTAAGATTAGAAATTAATTTAAAAGATCACTTGGAAAATTTATTTAGGGAAATAATATTTTCACATTGAAAATAATTTTTTTGAAATCTAAATCATTTTCAAAAATATTAAATAAAATATTTTATTTGAGAATCCCCTTAGAAGATGATAAATGATGATTCATAAAATTATGTGTTAATAACATAGGGAAATTATGTTAATTCTATATAAGTTAAAAAAAATATCTTTCAACCATTTTTAAAATTGTTAAAAATAACCTCATTCAGAAATATACTTGAAGATTGATTTTATTTTTTTAAAAAAAAAAAATTAAATTATGGGGTAAATTACTATAAAATATTTATGGTGGTCGATGGTCATAATGAACTTCAAAATTAAATTTATTAACCTACACAAGTACAATAGTGACGGGTTAAACCAAAAAGAAGGTATGTGGGTGGTCTAAGGGTTTTTCAAATCAAACCACCTATTGTCAGTAGTGGGTAGAAATAATATTTATTTAAATTTGTTTACCTTTTTTAGGTATTTTTAAAAAGAGTAATGATGAGACTAATTTTAAACAAAAATAACTGGTTTAAAAAATGGAAATGATGAGAAACATCAAAGATAGAGATAAAGGGTTATGAATATAGGCAATTGATCGATGAGATTAGTACTAATGGTTGAAATTATAACTTCTTTACAAAGAAATTATTGAGTTCACAACCTAAAAAAACATTTGATAACTCTCCCTTATTAGGATAATAATCACATTGGTTAGTGATTCTAAAAGGTTTTTACAACTAGTGAACAATAATGCTAAAGTATTATGAAGAAATTCTATTGGAGAAATACTCGCCGATGAGATCTAACAATCAAAATTATGTATTGAAAATATGTATCTATGAAATTTATCACCAAAATAACACAGTGTTACGAAATTAAAAACAATGTGTGAAAACACAATTAAATTCTAGATTTAGATATGATCTTACCAATCCATTCAAAATATTTAATATGAAAATTTTTAATGTAGAAGAAAAAAATAAACCAATTAATTATAATCCCACAAGAATTAATTAATTACACAGAATGAATCTCTGAAATTAAGAAATAAAAATTTGAATTATAGATGAATTGAATGAAATAGAAAGGAGAAAAATTATCCCTCACAAACATCCAAACTATTGTTCTGTTCTGTTCCTCCTAATTCCTCTAGGTCTCACACCTCTATCTTCTCCACAAAAAGTGATACTACAGCCTCCAGTTAATTGTGTGAATGTATCATGAATGTTAATCTATGGAGTGAATGGTCAGTCCTCCCCTCTTCTGCTACTTTTATCCTCTTTAATTATGCTTTCATGCTCTACTTGGTTACCTACTTCATCCACTAATATCGGTCAGTTCCTCACTGTAAAAACACACAGGTGAATTTTTTTCATTGTTATACTTTTCATAGTAGAAAAACCCATATAACTAACAGTAACCAAGTAGTTTCGTTGAATCTAGACATGAATCCATCGTAAGCATGAATTTGAAAAATAGAGGATGAAATAATACAGTTAAAAACATAAATAAAAGATTTAATTAACTTATATAATCAATTATGAAAGAAACAAAAATATTAGAGTAAAATTCTATTTATTAGTTTATTATTTTAAATTATTATGCTAATTAACTTTCACTTAATGAAATTTATTTATAATTAAATTTTATTAATTATTTAAATTAATTTTTATTTTAAATGTTTTATTTTATTTAAAACATCTATTAATTATTTTTAGTAAGTCAATATTTTTAATAGAAACTTATATATTTTTAAATATTATTAATATTATTATATGTTTTTAAATTTAATTAATATTATTAGTAATTATTTTTTTAATTAATAATATTAGATTAAATATTAAAGTATTAGAATTTTTATAAAAATAGTTTATTGATTTTATTTAAAAATTAGTATTATTATTAAAATTTTATTTCTATGTAACTTATGTAATTATTTTTTATATTATATTATATTATTATTTATTTAATTATTTTATTTATTAAATATTATAAAAATTATTATTATTTTTATTTCTCCCCGTATCTTCTTCTTCATGTTGGGGGGGAGGGGTTGTTTGGCTTTTTCAAGAAGCTAAAGACAGTTCCTCTTATGCTTCCTTCTGATAACCACGTTGGTGGAATGTTATCTTCAACAGTTATAGGCTACTCATCCTCTAGATATGTGGTGGCGGTTGGTCAACAACTGGGGGCGGGTCATGGATGACAGACGACATCACTTTAGTAGACCAAAGTAGCAGCTCTGGATTCTAGTTCATAGTGGAAGGTGATTTCTATCTAAAATAATATAAAAATAGATATAAAATCAAATATAATTTTGTGATAATGAAAATTAGGGTGCATCGCATATGTATTTGAAGGATGTGATTCATCCTCGTTGTTGTGATGGGTTTAATTATTGGCATCAACAGGTTCTCCAAGCGGCTATAGGATCTCCTTGAAAAATAGTTGACTATTACAGGATGTATTGATTTTTGGTTCTTTAGTTATGGAAATGTGTGTGAATTTTTGGAACGATGTTTGAGTTGCTTTAATTTGAAGATGTTGAATCTTGATTTCGAGTTTGGAACTGGTTGGTGATAATGTCAGTAGATTGGGGGTGAAAAGAGTTTTCGTGACTATTAGTAGGTGGTAGAGGCATCGGCGAGTTGTGGTTAGTTATGTTAAATTTCGAGGTGAAAGGATTATGGTAGATGAAGGTTCAACAGTACATGTGGGTAGTGTGAAGGCAACATTGAAACAGTCGAATCATACTTGTGGAGTGAATCTAGTAGTGACAGTATCTCACGAAGGCGAAGGTGAGTCCAAGTCATCATTGCATATGTATTGATGAGGCTTGAGGAGTTAGGGATGCTGATAGTGAGACTGATGGGATAAGGAACTGTGTGTCACATGGGTGACTGGTGGCAGCTGAAACAGAGGAACAATGACTCATTACGTCACTATTGAAGTAAAATTAAGAAAATTGGAAAGGGTTACAACAGAATGAGTCAACATTGCAACAATTTGGCGCTGACTCGTTGAGTCACCATTGGATAGTATGGCACACTAAAATACCAAAAAAAAATTATTTAAAATTAAAAAATTAATTATATTAATCTAATAGATAAAACATAATGTAAAATTTAACGACGATCAAATTAACAGAAAATAAATTAATGATATTAAATTTTAAAAACTAAATTACATAATTAAATAAAAATTAAATATAATGTAAAACAAATTTACATAATAAATTAAAACAATTTAATTCAACAACAAAAAAGAAAATAAAAATTATAAATTGATTTTAAATAAATAAATTGAATTAAATAATTAAAAATAAAACATATAAACTAATTATTGAGATAAAATTAATTAAATACATTTATTATAAAAATTAGTCAATATTGAAAGATTAAATTGAAATTTAATTTAATTAAATGATGAAAATTGATTAATTAATTAATTAATAACCATAACTAGAAAAAAATATTAAGCAAGGACAATTAATAACTTATGAAAATTAATTAGAAAAAAATCAAATACCTAAACTAAGAAATAAAAAAACTCATTAATTAATAAATGTAGTTATTCAAAACTAATTAAAAAATGATCAAACAATATTTTTATTATAAAATTATAAAAATTCTGTTATTAAATAAAAACATAAAAAATAGTTATTTTTAAAAATAAAAATAAAAAAATTTGTAAACTAATGATAATTAAGGACACATAAAAAATAATATTGCAATATTTAAAAAATTATTGAAAACATTTTTTGAAAACGTAGATATGTATGAAAATGATTTTCGATTGAAGAGAGAAGAAAATCAGTTTCCATAAAAGTATTCTTCCTATATCTTGATAATATAAATTGAGGAAAATTAAATAAATACATATAGTATCTATAAATAGCCACATGAGAAGAATATTCATATGTTTTTTTGAGAATTTGACCATAATATTTCATCATCAAAAACCTAATCACAAACAATCATGACAAGTAATGGGATTGTAACATAAAATTCTTATCTCGGGTTAGAGTTTCTTTGAAAGTGTTCTATCCTTCTATATATGAAATTTTATTTTATTATACTTATATAATAGAATCACATAAAAACTTATGATATCATGTATGATCCTATTATAACATTTTGACACCCATATATCGATAATTATTTAATAAAATCACCTTTTCCTGGTGTTAATTGTTTTGTTTTTCATAAGAATATTGATTTTGTAATTAGTATCATTATACTTTGATCATGATTCCATCATATATATTATAACACCTCGACCTCAGATAACCTGAAGCTAGTTCATTATTACATTTCATTGGCATTATTGGGAGGAAAAAAATCCCGAAGGACCGTACAGTTTAGGATTCTTGGAAATCGAGATTACATATATGATACCCATAAATCATTTGGGAAAAAAATAAAACATGCAAAAAAATGATTGAAATGAACTGCATCCTTGAAAGATTAAAAAAATTTCTCTTCTTCATAACCCGGGGAGAGAAAAATAATATGGGTGATCTCCAATTCTTAGTAAGGGTATGTACAATGGAAGAAATAATGAATCAATCCATATAGAAAGGTAAAAAATTGAACACACATTAAATTTTCAAAACTAGATAAAGAACAAATGAAATGTAAAGTAAGTAAATGAAACATATTCTATAAATCAATAAACTAAGAATGAGCTACTTCCATAGATTTGTTGATGGAAAATCTCAAGGATAAATAATAACTGAAATTAAAAGAGGGTAATAATTTATTTAAGGATGTCATGTCTCAGACACATGAAATTCTCTTACCCTCATGAACTTTCAAAATAGTGTTTAAAATTAAGGGTAAATACCCATTTTTCAAATTTATTCGTCTCATGAGAACCTGTCAATGCATCAGAGAGGTATATAAATTCTAGGCTCCACCCGTCATTGCCACTCCAAAGTATTTTTCATATTAAATATCCAAAACAAATAATATGCTGTATCAAATAAACATATTGAATGAGTAATATGTATCTATATAAAATTCCCATGAGGGAAAAAATATAAAATCCTGAAAATAATGAGATTCATGAAAACATATCAAAATGTATAATATACACCATATAAAAGGAACTGGGTGTATAACATTTCAATATACCGCAATGAAATGAAATTGAGATGAAATCTATTTCCTTGAGTCAGACCCATCATGTATGTTACTTGTTATTCGTAAATAACAAACATAAGTTGATTTATATTTTTTTTAGAACATTTTTAGAGGGTAGTTTTATTTTTATATAACCTATTACCAATTAATAACAATCACTTAACTATTTAAGTTTGTATCAGACATTTTGTGATTGTTCTGTACTTGAGTAAAAAATGAACTTGTTTTGATGTAAATTGACCATGTGGTATTATGTCCATTAACTCCAACGTATTAATCATGATTTAAATATCCTATATGTACAGTATATATATATATATATATATATATTTATAATAGTCCATATCATTTGAAGATAATAAATTAAATGCACCGTTCATGGAGATGGCAGGATATACGTACGCAAGAACGATACTTTCATTTTTTTTTCAAATTAAATAAATGAAAACTAAATGATAAATAGATATGTTATAATTAAATTATATTACTTATGTTATATATGTTACATAAGTTCGTTGACTTTATTATTTATACACTTTATTTATGGCATGAATGAGTCTTATTAATTTGAGGGGCTCCTCAAATGAAATTTTCGCATTTACACATTATAGAAATCACAAAGGTATGGTGTAAATAAAAATTATAAAAGCATAGAGAAAATATAAATATAATATATATCATATATAAATGCATATCCATCATAATGGCCACCATTAGAGGTGGTAGGATAAAATTGAACAATAATCGTTTCATGAGGCACTAGATCACCTTACATAGAATTTCTATGTTTGTATCCATTATATGGAGGTGTGTGTAAGTGTAGTTAGAATCCGTTTCATAAAAAATTACAATATATTTAGGATACTGATGTTTTTATGTATTCATAGAATAATAAAATCATAGGGAGTGGAGAAGAAATATAAAGGAAAGAATCTTGAGAGAAGGCATTACTTCTAAATCTGGTAGCTTCTTTTGATTTAAGCCAAATGGATTTCTTGAATTGAATTATTCCCTAGGTATGGCTTCTAGAAGTAAGGTAGATATTTTGGGAGATTATTTGAGCATATTTTTGATGATCCAATAGTATTGATATTTGTGAGTAAGTGGGTAGTGGTGGTGGCCTTTTATAAGAGGGAGGAGGGGCACATTTGGAATGTCTCGAAATATTATTTCATAATAAAAATATTTTTGAACTATAATAGTTAAAAATAATATATTTATAGGAAAATATGATAATGTGTATAATTATTATCAACCAATAGATTTTGTACAAGTTTAGGTAACAAAATCACCTTTAAATATAACCCTTAGTTAAAAACATTAACACTTACCATGTCTTCTTGTATTTTCATAATTTATGGTTACCATAGTTACTATAAAATGCTAATAGACCCACTAGTGGATTATTAATGAAAATCATAAAATTATATTACTCATTTGGTCAAATATTATATTTTTAGGACTATTATATCATTTAATAAAAAATTATTTGTTTTAAAAACTAATTTATGTAAATTTTGACACTATTTAGTAATTGATTTATGTTAAAGTCATAACAACTTGATTACTATGATACAAAAGAAAAAAAATCAAATAAAATATGTAAATATCATCCATAAAATCATTTTATCACATATAAATGTTGAGATTACATTTATTTTAATATTTATAATATCATTTATTTGATTATTTCATTAACATGGTAATCAGTGCACATCATTGTGTCATAAAATAATTAATTTATTTAATATATAAAAATTAAAAATAAAATAAAATGATGTAGATAATATTGTAAGATTTATAATTACTATGTATTGTGAAAGAGATCAGTTATGTAACCCTATATTATTTTTTAGTAAAATATACATGTTTATGTTATATTTCTTCTTTTACTTTAAATTTATTCGTATAACATGTCATTGTCACACTCAAGTGTCTCCATGGGGACCCAAAATAGACCAAAGGATGAACATGGCTAGAAATATATCATCAAATAGGATTAGTACTTGTGTTAGGGTTGTTTAATTCTATTATAATATTACTTTTTAACCTTATTTACCAGATTTACCCTTTAACCATGGTAAATAAAAATAATTACTAAAGTTACTATTCATAATGTCCAAAAAATAAAAGGTACGTATTTACACAATTTGGATCTTCTGATTCAAAATATGGAATCCCTTTTTCTGTATTTAAAACACATATGATGCAGTAATTAATTTAAATTTTTTTCTTATTGTCAAAACCAGAAAGCAGGTTTTTAAGAAGTAAAAACTTTCAGAAGATTGACATGTGTTTATATACGATTTAACTGTGAAATTACTTCTGATTACTATAATTGGATTAAATTATAAAATTTAAAACAAATTAATTTTTAAAATCAATTATAAATATAATATAACTATACTAATAAATTATATGAAAAAAGTAGTTTTGAATTAAAATAAAATATTTTTACCTATTCATAAAAAATTCAAAGTTTTCAGAATATTACTAAATTTTCACCATAAGATAATTTTGATATTTTAAATTCAAAAATTAAGTATATTTCAAAAAATAAAATTTATAAAATTTTAAAATGTGTTTAATACTATTCATAACTTTTTTTGAAATAGCTATATATATAGGTCGTGGTGTGCTTGAACTTGGCGTTGTGTATATTGCAAGAAATTGAATTATTTAGAAAGAATCATACCATAGAAGCATGGAGTGTTACATTATTTCATCCTTAAAACAATATCTTACTCAAAATTCTTATAATATTACAACATAAAATAATTGGGGTGGGTTTTTATCATATTTTCTTCAAGTTCCCACGTCGTCACTTTCATTTTATGGTTTCTGCCAAGAAATTTTAAGGGATGGGTCATTCGATTTCTCAATACTTGTTCTGTAGTACCAAAAATATTGATAGGCACTTCATAATAAGAGAGGTCAAGTTCCCATTTTATATCATTATAGGTTAGTACATGTGTTGGGTCTGGCATGTATTTCTTATACAGTGATATGTGGAACACATCATGAACATTCAAGAGACTTGGAGGAATTTCCAAATAGTAGGCAACAAATCCTATTCCTTTTAGAATATCAAAAGGTCCAATGTTACTGGGAGTTAATTTACCCTTCTTACTGAATCATATTACACCCTTCCAGGGAGATAAATTCAAGAAAACATGATTTTATACTTGAAATACTAAATCCTTTCTTCAGTTATCTACATAGTTGTTTTTCCTACTTTGAGTTGTTTTGATATGGGGTTGGACATTCAATTTCTCCATTATTTATTCTACGCGTTCTGAACCTAGAAATTTTATTCCACCAACATCACCTCATCAAGTTGGTTTACAACATATCTTTCCATATAATTATTCATATAGAGCCATTTGAATACTTGTATGGAAGCTGTTGTTATAGGAAAATTCTACTAGAGGTAAATATTGATCCCACATAACATGAAAGTCAAGCGATCAAGATCTCAACATGTATTCTATGTTTTAATAGTCTATTATGATTTTCCATCAGTTTGAGGGTGGTGTGTATTTCTCAAACAAACATTAGTATCTATGGCCCTCTAAACCAAAATCTTGATGTAAAATGGGGATCACGAATAGAAAAAATCTACAAGGGTACACTATGAAGGCTTAAGAGTTCATTAATATATAGTTTTTCTAAGCGTTCAAGTGGTAAATATTTTCCCATTGTAAGAAAATGTTCTGAATTAGTAATAATGTCCACAATAACCAATATGAAAACATTCCATATAGGATTCTTCGGTACCCCCATGATGAATTCCCTCGTAATATCATCCCATTTCCACACAAGTATAGGAATAGGTTTCATGAATCCTTTTGAATGTTTTCTTCCAACCTTCAACTATTGACAAACCAAACTTTTTGACACATAATCAACAATATCCCTATTCATTTTATCCCACAAAAAATGTTCCTTTAGATCAATATACATCTTACTGCTATTGGGGTGTATAGAGAAATTGGTGATATGAGCATCATCCTATAATTCCATTTTTATCTCAGGTGTAGAGGTAAAACAATGCCTCTTCACAAATTTCGAAATGCCATCTTCAAATAAAAAATCAATAAATATCCCATCCATGTTATATTTAATTTTATTTTAAAAAACCTTATCATTAGTCTGAGAACTTTTTATCATTTCCTGTAATGATGGTTTAGTAACCATTTGAAAAAGTAGTGATGGTTAACCCTCTATGATAACTCCCATATCCATCTTTACTAGATTTATGAATATAGGATCCCTTTTAACTCTCATATTTTTTGAAAACTTCATGGTATATTCTACTCAAGGAATCTTACACCTTATTTTCTTTCCATGGGTGGTAGTGTATTATGAAATCATTATCCTTGAGTAGATCAAGCCATATCCTTTGTCTCATGTTGAGTTATTTCTATGAGAAAATATATTTTAAACTCTTTCAATCTATATAATTCTTACATTTTTCATTGCATATATATTGTCTCCATATATTTAGAGAAAATATTACTCCAGCTAACAAAAGCTTATGAGTTGGATAATTTTGTTAATGGGTTTTTAATTTCCTTGATGCACATACAATAATCGTATCATTCTGCATAAAGACAGAACCAAGTCATTTATATGATTTATCACTATAAATAACAAACCTATCAATCCAAGATGGTAAATTAAAGATAAGATAATTGAATAACATTATAATTATTTCATCTAAACATTCATCACACTGTTTTTTTCCAAACTAATTTAACCCCTTTACAAGTGAGCTTGGTTAATGGGTTATCTAATTGGGGAACATTTTGTATGAAACAGTGATATAAATGCACTAAACCAATACAATTGTGTACCTTAGTTATACATTTCAGGGTTGGACATTTTTAATTTCTGCTGGCTTTGAAGGATCAACACAGACTCCATCATTGGAGACTATATCTCCAAGGAAAGAAATTTCTTGAATCCAAAATTCACACTCACTAAATTTACCACATTATTATTCTCTCCTAAGAGTCACAAGATTGATTCTCATATGATGCTCATGATCATCAATGTTTTTAGATTATATTTTAATATCATCAATGAATAACACAACAAAATCATCATGATATTCCTTGAATAATCTATTCATGAGATCCATAAAAACTGAGGGTGCATTAGTCAATCCAAAAGGGATTATAGTAAATTCTTAATGACCATAACTTGTATAAAACTTGGTCATTAGAATGACTTCTCACTCATAATTGATGATATCCCGAATGATGATCAATCTTTGAAAATAATTGAGGTCCTAGAGGTTGATCAAATTAATCATCGATATGAGTTAGATGATAGTTGTTATTTATTTTAATCACATTGATTTATTTATAGTCAAAACAAAACCTCATGGATCTATCTTTATGCATGAAAAATAGAAAAGGGGCTCCCCCTGGAGAAACACTAGGGTGGATAAAACCCTTTTGAGTAAAAACATCAAGTCCTTTTTAGCTATACTAACTCCATAATATCCATTCAATAGGGAGTTTTTGATATTGAACTTGCATTAGGGATTAAATCAATATAAAACTGAACTTCATGCTCTGGGGGGGGGGGGTTTCCACGTAAATATTCTGAAAAATCATTAATGTATTTTTTTGAAATAGGTACATATTCAATTTTAATATTACCTCCTTCATCCCCAGTTATTGTTTTCCCTTCCTCCTCTATAATCGCATTTATTAAAGCTACCAGGTGTGGATTTTGATAAGAATTAGGTAATGAAGTTTCTACACTAAATATAATGGATTATAAATCTTCCTCATAGATCAAATTTATTTCTTCTTACAATATTTATTGAATCATATTTTGAAATAAAATCCATAAAAAGGATTATATCGAAATAAAACCTAAGTATGATAAAAAAAATTAGAAATTAGAGCATATTTATATTCCATAATAGTAACTTCTTGACACATATTTGTTGTGATATGGTTCTCACTAAGAGTTCTAACATAAAATTCCCTCATCATTGTGAATTGGAAATATCTAATTTTTAAAGAAAACTGGAAATATATAAAGGAATGCGATGATCCAAAATCAAATAAAGATTTAGTTAAATTTGAGGAAATAATTAATGTACCTTCTACCATGTCATTATGAACTTCAACCTCATCAGTTGTGATCACAAAATCTTTGCCATCTCCCCTTGGCCTCTTCTGGGGTAGATTCCATTGATGTTTGGGGAATTAATTTGCATAGTGTCCCATCTCTTTACAATTTTATCACTAGAACTAATTTATTTTTTTCTCCCATTTTTCATTAATGATCCAAGTTTCCCTTATCTCCACACTTATAAAAAACTCCCAATCCCTTCAAAAATTTCCCTAGGTGATTTTACATCATTTTCATAAAACGAAAATCCTTCAAACTTATTATTATTCTTTGATGAATTAACCTTTTCATGGTTCTCATATGGACTCTTCTTGTCTTGTTTTCCATTGAATATATTGATCTTAGAAAATTTATTCTTTGTCTTGATGGGAAAAAATCTATTTCATCATATGATTAAATTTTTTGTAAAACCAGTCCCCTTTGAAGATTTAGCTTAAGACCTTCAAATAAGTGATTTATCATGCACTTTTTGTTGTGTATATAATCCATAGAAAACCTGGATAACCTTATAAAGGCAGATACATAATTTAAAACAGTCTCTTCTTCCTTCTGCCTTAAGCTGAGGAACTCCCTCTTCATCCTAATTTTCTGATCACGATGTAAGAATTTGTTGAAGAGTGTCTCCTTAAAAGTTTTCCATTCCATAAGTTTTATTTCAGAATAATCCCTAGTATTTTGGATCAAGGTCCACCATTGATGAAAATAACATTTGAGTAAATAGACTAAAAAAGTGACCTTTTCAATTTCACTGCATCCTAAGGCCATAAATATATTTTCAGAGACATAATCTACTACTCAGCTAAAGTTGAATTTGTTGTCCCACTAAATGATGGGGGATTTATTTGCATAAAGATATCCACCATAAGAGATTACATCTGCATAATGGGTTGTTCTATTCAAGCAAGGTTGTTTTTCTTAACCATATTATGATTCTTTAGTATCACTATAATTTTTTCCATTACAATACCAACTTTATTGGTTTCCTCTGAAGGGAAATGCCTACAATTTCATTGAGTATTGGCACCATTCATCCTTCCAGGTTCCATTTCTATATAATGACACATATTAGATTATCTCATTAATTTATGAGTTTTAAATATTGTAAAAACCACAACATGAAATAAAAATTTTGGCATCATAAATAATAAAATTTTGTTACATTGGGTGAATTATCATAAGTGTATCCTCAATGTTTGACTTATGGTATGTTCCCTAATCTATGATCTCTAAATATAGTTTCTAAGGTTGTTTCTAAACTTCTATTAATGCCAATTATAATGCATCAACCACAAATAACCTAAAAATGATGCATTATTAAATTTCAATAGCATTATTATGGTGAAAAAAATCTAGAAGGACCATATAGTTTAGAAGTTGTGGAAATTCATATTACATACATGATACCCACAATACATTGGAAAAAAAATTAAACATGAAAAATAATAATTGAAATTAATTGAAACCTTGAATGCTTAATCAATGTTCTCTTCTTCATAACCTGGGGAGAGAAACATAATAAGGGTGATATCGAGTGCTCAATAAGGGTATGTACAACTAAAGTAATAATGAACCAATTTATATGGAAATGTAAAAAAACTGATCGCACTTTAAATTTTCATAACTAGATAAGGAAAAAAAATATGGCAAGTAATAAAGTAAAACATACACAATAAATCAATAAACTGTGAATAAAATACTTCCATAGATATATTGATGAAAAATCTCATGGATAAATAAATACTGAAATTAAATGAGGGAAATAATTTATTTTAGGATGTCATGTCTCAGGCACATAAAAACCTATTACCGTCAAGACCATTCACAAGATAGTTTAAAAGAAAAAGTAAAAAACAATTTGAATAACTTATTCATATCATGAGAACGTGTTGGTGCATCGTGGATCTATATAAAGTCTAGGCTCTACCTATCATTTCTAGTCCAAATTATTTCTCATTTTTAATAACCAAAATAAATAAAATTCCATATTAAATAAAAATATTGAATGAATAATATGGATCTATCAATAATTACCATGAATTAAATAATATAATATCATGAAAATAAATATATTCATGATAACAAATCAAATGGTATAATATACCCCATATAAAAGTAACTAGGTGCATAACATTTAAATATTCCTCAACGAAATGAAATTGATATGAAATCCTTTACCTTGAGTCTGAATTTTCACATATGTTCCTTATTTTTCCTGAATAATAAACTTAAGTAAGTTTTCCTTATTTTAGAACCATTATCATGTTTATTATTTCTTTTATATTACTTATTACAATGTTATAACAACCACTTAATTATTTAATTTCACATGAGAAATTTTTTTGATGTTCGGTACTTGAGTGAAAAATGAACTTGTTTTGATTTACATTGTCCATGTTGTCTTAAGTCCACTATGTAACGACCCAAGAAATTGTGTTTTGAGTAATGGCATGTTTATATTACAATGTCATCCATTAATTGAACAAAAAATCATCTTATAGAAATAATAATAATAATAGTAACAATAAAATAGAGAAAACACATCAAAATGAATGAAAGGCTCTTTTATTCAAATGAGGAATGCTTTGGTAACTACAACTCTACGATCAAACAAGATGCTTAGCTAACCAAAGATTACCACTAGAAACCCGATTAAAATTACAGGAAGACCGCTCAGAACCACAAGAACCCCGAGAAGGCAGTAAGGGTCTTTAGAATCCATCAAAATAAACATAAGGATGGCCGAAGCCATTGTAGCCGTACTGAGCACCAAAGGAATAAGTTGAACCATCTCCTCCTCTTTCTCCTTTAGTCTCCTTGAGTTTGGGATACCCCAAGACCAGGTTTTTATAAGAGCACCTATCCGACCGTTAGACACTAATGGCTATAAATATAGTCGTTGGCTCCCCCATGATCCACTTATCCTCTAATGATTTAACTTTCAATTAGACCATTGAAGCTAAGAGTTGAATACCCCCGAAAGATTCAGAAAGATTAATTATGTATAATTAAAACAACAACAGTAATAATAAAAAGATAGCTAATTTAATTGTTTATTTTCCTAAAATGCAAATCATATGAGAATGCGATATTTTTTTATTGTAATGAAAAATTGTGGGAATTAATATTATTATTTTCCATTATTTATTATACACATTTTAACTTGAGCAAGTAAATATTTATTTTATGAATAACTATATTGAATCTGGTAGGTTTTTTGGTCTATAAAAATCTGTGTGCAAACTCTTGGGTATACATATACATACATACATACATATACATATATATATATATATATGTTACGTCAAAATTTAAGTAAAATGTATTATACTTACTCTTAAATTTAAAATAAGTAATAGTAATAATACCAATGTTTATTTTACCTTTCTATAATTAACGGTTTTGAAATGATGTCAAATTATGGTTTCTTTTGTTTTAAACATTTTTGTTTCACAATGTTAATATCAATGCACTCTTAATTGTGGAATTTGAAAATAATTATGAATGATATTATGTCTGTTAACAACATTAATGTAAGTGAATCTTTAATTTTAAGTAGAGATCAAGAAAAATAGGTTGATACAAGTCAACAAAGGAAAAATAAAAATATGTTATAGATAAGGGTGAATTAATTAATGAAAATGTTTATTAAATGACCATTGACCCTTCTTAAAATAATAAAATTGATTAATAATTTTCGGTTAATAATAATAAATTTCATGTAATAAGTGTAATAAAAAAAATTAAAAGTATTGTTGTTAAAAAAAATAAGAAATGCAGGGGGTGGGAAGACCCGCATTTTTTAGGCGCCACAACACCTCAGGCGTCCGATCCAGCGCCCTCCCATCACAGCCGTTTGTTTTTATTATGCCGTACTACACCTGGGCTATCCGATCACTCCCAGATCGATCTTGGTCGTTGTTTTTAGGATCTCTGTTACCCGCACGTCCTCTTCCTCACGCACGATAACCAGCAGTGTAGGCCATCGTTTTTCTTCTCTAGGCCGGTGAGTGGACCCAGTTTCTGCCCCTTCCTTTCCACAAGGTCTACACCAATCATTCATTACTCAACCTTGGATACTCCGCCATTATCTCCATGAAAGGAGAGGTCATGTCTTTCAGTCTTGGTTTGCACCGAAGGCAAGGAGGGTTTTTGCACCGTATCCCCTTAGATCTTCGACCACCGATCCGGCGTCACTACCAGCATCGTCCTCACCTCCTCTCCAAGTGAAGTTAAGGGGAAATTTATCTTGTTTTTTTTCTCTAGTTTTGATTCACTCTTTTTTATTTAAACCCTACATATATATATATATAAATACAAGGCCATAAGAACTGTATTTCACCTGTTTCACTCTTCTTGTAATGAGAGTCGAATGAAGGTAAGGGAAATATTCTTGTTTTAATTTAATCTGATTCGGTGAATATACATGGTTATATATAAATATACACTTTATGCATATGTGTATATATAAGTATATAAGGGCCTTAAGAACCATTCATAACTACTCTCATCTTCCAGAATTCAATCAGGATAAAGGAAGTTTTTGGGCTTTGTTTTATTTCGGTTTTAATGTTTTCACTTACCTATATACACCTTTTGTATACATATATATGTATTCATTATTATATAAGACAATATATTCATTTATACACATTTCTTTTACATTTATATAACCCTTGTTTTACCCTGCCTTATGAAAATGGGAGTTTCGGGGAATTTTTATGAACATGTAAGATTATAAAAGTATATAGAGCATATAGATATATATGTACATGTGATTATATAGATGTATATGTACATCTATGTGCGATCATAAGGGACAAGATTGATTATTTTGTTTTAAAATTCATCATAATAAAACATGATGATTTATTAAAAATATTTTTTACCCATAAAAATTATTATTTCAAGAATAATACCAAAATTATTTATATATATATTTTTATATATATAATGAAGTTTAAGGATAAGTTTTAAATAAAAATAGTTCTTCTAACTGAAAATTTTATTTATCATCGTTTTTGACCATTCATGCATTTTTGTGAAAATGTGTGGCATGAACCTCTTAAACATTTACATATGGTCAGGTGAATGTGTATTTATAAGTTCAGTTTTCCAAAACCCGGTTTCAATTAATAATTATCAAAACTTAGTTTATATTTTGACACATATATGATTCTAATAATTTTAATGGATGCTGAGTCGATATGTATGTTTCACTAGTGGACTGGCTTAATCTGAAAAGTCATTCTAGCATGTACCCTCAATGTAATTTATACATTAAAGAAGGAGTTTCGACATGTTTTAAAGAGATGAACTATGAATTTATGGGTTTATATTATCAGTATATTTTTTATTCAATGTCAATCCTGCTACATGAATGTTAGCAGTTAATGATAATTTATTTAGTTCGATGACATGTTAGTCACAATATTTAATGCCAAATATGTTTACTTAAGTATTTCATTTCTGTGATATAATAATTTTAAGGATGTCATCATTTATCACCGCATGTGGCAACCCTAATCATCCATCATTTTATGTACTATTGACCGTGTAGATCTATGTTAGTTCGCACAGTTTTAAATAAACTTCCACCACACCGATTTATCAGCATGTGTATTTAATATGAATAACCTCATTTTTTTACTTGGTATTATGGTGTTTTTATTAATGTTTGCACGGTTCTTCCTTGACTATGTAAACACATGTGAAAAGGGATTATGAGTAATGAATGTAAGAATGAGACCTTATGAAGGTAAGACTATGTCAAAATATGTGAGGGATGTATTGGACTTAAATGTTTATGGACGGGTGTGCCCAGAATTATACAGTGCTCCAATGAATTGTGTAAAGGAAGAGTCTCATGAGATGTTATGTGCGACAGTCTTGGTGGTTATAATTGGCTTGTGTTACCATGGAAACAGGATGGGCGGTTAGCCTTGACCCATATTAAGTATGTTTTATGGTCTTGACGCAAGGTCTTGACAAAGTCCGGCATTATACATTCCCTCCGCATATGATGATAAATGGTCAACTAGGGGTTAGTTCAACTAATAGGACATCCCCTAGTTAGAAATTCCCATGGCTATGAGAATGAATTTATGAGATATGAACTGTAACACATGTGATATGTTGTGCCAATGAATCATGATATGAATGTTTTCCCCACTTACACACAACCTTTTAGAACTGAAGTAATTTGGTTTATTATGCATCAATTATTCTTCTTCATGATTGCGCTCTTTGATTCATGTCTTCTTTGAAGTCTAATTCATGTACATACTTCTTTTCTAAGAATGTGGATTTCAAGAATTTACACGTTTAATAAAAAAGATAACACCCAGTTTTAATGTAGTTTTTTATCGTTTTCAAAACGACTACTTCGAGAAAGAATTTTCTTTAAACATTTTAAAACCCCTTATTGGGAATAATTTGTTCACCCTACATTTTTGTTTTAAAAATTTTCATTCGTGGATTTTTTCTAATGAAGTTTTTCAGAAGCAACTGGTTTCCCAGAATCCTGAGCCTCATGATCTTCTGTGGTATTGGACATGATGTATTATTATAACTAATTGTAATAAATTTTTAGTACATCATGCCCCATGGGCACCCGGGAACCGGGGTCCCTACACATTAACTCCAGAATATTATTCAAGATTTAAAAATCATATATATCCATTATATATGTATTTATAATATTCCATAACATTTGGAGATAATAAATGAAATGCACTATTCATGGTGATAGTAGGCCGTATGTACGCATGGACGCTGCCTTCATTTCTTTGTCATAATAAAGGAATGAATACTAAACGATACATATGTATGTTATAATTATAGTATAGTTTCTATTTTATACTTGTTACATAAGTTAATTAACTCCATCTTTTATATCATCCATGTATGTCATGTACGAGTCATATCACTTTGAGGGGGCGGTACTCCGCACGTCGTCAAATGAAATTATCATATTTACACATTATGGAAAGCATAAAGGTATGTTTTAAATAAAAATTATAGAAGAGTAGAAACAATATAAATATAATATATATCATATATAAATATAGTACCATCATAATGTCTACCATGAGAGGTGGTAGGATAAAATTAAACAATTATCATTTCGTGAGGTAGTAAATCGTCATACACAGTAAAAATATATTCGTATCCATTAGATGGAGTTGTGTGTAAGTGTAGTTGGAATAATTCTCATAACAACATAATAGTATATTTGTGATACTATTTTTTTTATTTATTCATATAATAGGAAGATAATAAGGAATGGATAAAGAAAATAAAGGAAAGGAACTTGAGAGAAGGCGTTACCTCTAAATCGGGTAACTTCTTTTGATTTGAGCCGAAAGACTTTCTTGAATTGAATTATTCCCAAGGTAATGATTTTAGGAAGTAGGGATGGATTGTGGGACATTATTTTAGGAGATTTTGGATGATATAGGAAGATTTATAGGTATTAGTAAGTGGATAGAGTTGGTGGCATTTTATTAGAAGGAGGAGGAGCACTTTATGAAAGTGTTGAAATAATATTTTTTTTATAAAATGCTTTTCAAATTATAATAATTAATAAATATTATATTTATAGGTTAATATGATAATGGGTATAAATTCTTTCAACTAATAGGTTTTATATAAGTTAAGCCACAAAATTAACCTTAAATTTTTTGCTTTAACCCTTAATTAAAATGATTTACTCTTACCATGTCTTCATGTATTTTCAATATATATGGTTACTGTAGTTACTATAAAATTCCAAGAGAACTAAAAAATGGATCATTAATGAAAATTTTTAACTTTTTATAATTCATTTGAAAAATATTGTAATTTTAAAAATATTATATCTTTTAAAAAAATAGTATTTGTTTTAAAAACCCATTTATGTTAATTTATAACTATTTAGTAATTGATTTTTGTTAAACTAACAAAAAAATTGATTACTTCCAAAAAATGAATTAAATTAAAAATAATATGTCAATATATTTCATAAAATTATTTTATGGCATCAAAATGTTCAAATTAAATTTATTTTAATATTTATAATCTTCTTTATTTGAATCTTTCATTAATATGGTAATCACAACCTCATCATTGTGTCATAAATATATTTATTTGTTTAAGGTATAAAAATTATAAATAAAATAAAATATTATATGAAATATTTTTAGAATTATGATTACTATATATAGTCAATGATATCATTTATATATCCCTATATTAAAATTGATTTTGTAAAAGATACATGTTTATGTTATATTTATCTTTACATTAAATTAATATTTCTAACATCTCATTATCACACAGAAGTGGATCTATGGGGTCCCAAAATCTACCCATGGATGAACATGGTTATAAATATCTCATAAAATGGGATTAGGACATGTGTTACCATATTTTAATATTATTTGGTACCTTTATTTACCAGATTTACCCTTTAACCATGGTAAATAAAAATAACTACTGAAGTTACTATTCGTAATGCTTAGAATGAAAAGCTACCAATTTATAAAAATTAGACCTTATGATTCCAAATATAGATTCATTTTTTCCAAATTCCAAACACATTAGTTTCACTAATTAATTGAAAATTAATTTTCGTTGTCAAAACCAGAAAGAGGGTTTTTAGAAGTAAAAACTATCAAATGATTGACATATATTTATATGTAATTTGTCTGTGAAATTACCTATAATGAAAATAATTGGATTAAATGATTAATTATTAATTCAATTAAACTTTAAAAACAATTAAAAATAAAATCTAAATATATAAATAAATTATATGAAAATGCAATTTTGAATTAAAATGCAGTATTTTTCAGTAGTCATCAAAAATTGAAACTTTTCAGAAAATTATAAAAATTTCACCCTAGGATAATTTTTATATTTAGAATTCAAAAATGAAATCTATTTTTGAAAATATTATTTATAAAATTTTAAAATTGGGTTTATACTATTCATAACTTCTTTATAAATGACTAGTTTGATAGGATGTGGTGTGTTTGAACTCGGGGTTGCAAACAATTAAAGCCATTGAATTATTTAAAAAGAATAATACCGTTGAATCCTGGGGTGTTACAAGTATAATTTTAATCATGATATAAATATCATAAATATTAATTGAATATATATTTAGATTCATTCATATAATTTAGATAAATATGAAATGAGTTACACCATTCATGGAGATGGTATGTTGTACAAACACATTAATATCATTTTCACATTTTTAAGGATATAAAAAAAACAAAGGTAAAAAATAATTCTCTCTTAAATAAACAATATTATATATTATAAAATTTATATATTCATCAAATTCATCTTTATTGTAATTCTTGTTAATAATAAATGTTAACTGAATCAAATCGCTTCGTTGATGTGGTATCCCACACATAAGAATGTGGGACTCTATCATTTTTCCACAGATTGGAAGGAAAGAAGTATGACATGATATTATAATTTAAGATGAACAAATATGTAATAATTACTTTTATAAACATTAAATCCCACATAAAAACCATCTAAAATAGATGGTGATAAAAAATGAACTATATCGCTACGTGGAGAGGGTAAGCTATACATATGCAGAAGTGACACTTTCACCACCAATTTAATTGGAAAGAGTGTGGATAAATGTGATTTAATATTCACAACAAAATTTTAGTATATTTTGGATACTGAATTCACTATTTTATAATAAATAAAATACATCTATAATAGGTAAAATAATAATTTAAAAAGAAATTGACCAGTTAAGACCATTACCAATTCTTTGAAATAAATCCTTTAGATGGACTCCTAAGGATCATTGAGCTGGTATTTTGAGATACAAAATTTTACCTCCCTGACCCAGGATCCACTAAACCGGTGCTTTGGGATGGGTAGCTACATGACCTCAATCATTCCTCCCCGTACACCAGTGGTTGCTGACTAACAACGAGGGATTAATAAGTCGGGTGGGGAGACTATACCCTCTTTACTAGAGTACGCCACAATAGAACACAATATAAAAAATGAAAACTACATGAACAACCAATAAACACGCATAACCAAATGTTTACCCAAACTTGGTACAAACCAAAAGTCAAATACAACCATGCCACACCATGCATGTATTGAAAGTGAATAAAACACAAAATAAAACAAATGTGCAAAACTCCCAATAGGTACCGACTCTAAGTCTCTGTCCTTCTCCACGTATATACCAAGACCAACTCAACATATTAGTATAGGGTCTCTTCCCTTGACCTGTCCTGCAACCAAGATATCTTCTCGGGTACCTAACAATTGTCTGAGTTGGGTGTGAGTAAAAACTTCAGTAGGACACCACCAACGGTGTATTCAAATATCCAGTCTAATAGATAGTGCATCAATGTACAAAAAAATGGTAAGTAAACAAGAGAAAATTTAGGTTCCATAAGTTATCAAAGTTTATTTAATTTATTCCAAGCATTTATCCCAATTACATTTCTTATACCATCTTTATCACTTAATCAATTTTGTCACATGTTCCATGGGTTAGTCATAAATATCATCTACATAAGGGTCTAAAGCAATCAATCACAAAGCATAAGGGAAACTAATAATGTTTCTATCTCACTAGGGATCCACATATCACATATAAACATTATCCTCACCTCTAAGCCTCGGTCCAGGTGGAATGAAATTTTCAGTAGAATAGAGCTTCTTTTCCCTTACCTAACATGTGCATTTAGGGGTGGAGTTTAGAGCCCCAGTCTAACTCGTCCTATGGGAATAGAACCTCAAGTAAATACCATATGTAACGCCCCGACCCCAGTTACCTAGAGTAAGTGCATTATTACATAACATTGTCATGATCACAAGAAAGATCAAATCTCGAAAGACCGATTGGTTTAGTAGCCTTAGAAACACTAGATATATTCATAAAGTTTTACATTACATAATAAAGTGAAAAAATACAACAAAAAAATATTTTCTTCATAGTCCACACTCATATCCCCACATACTATCCCTGTAGGTCATTCATAAATTACTTTTTCACATCCTGGGAAAAATAAAACATTGAAAGGGGTGAGCTCAAATGCCCAGTAAGGATAACAATATAGAAGAAACTTTCATAAATTAGAATAAACATTTAAGGCGATGTATAACTAAAACAAAAGCCTTTTAAACTTTAACATAAACATTGTATGGCAAAAATAAAATGAAATAATGCCATTTACTTATTCACATGGATATTATACTAATCTAATAATCACATGCAATATCAATAACCACTTTCATAATGATGGAATTCATAATGCCAGACTATCATAACCACATAGCCAAGGCCTCGTGCCAAGACTACAAATATGTTTTTGCCAAGGCCTTATGCCAAGACACTAGTTTGTCTCATGAGACCTACCGATGCATCGAGGAGCTATAGCGGGCTCCACCCGTCACATATTAAGTCCAATGAATTCCCATATGAAAAGGTTTAAACATAACATAATCATTCCTATTAAAACTAGCATAAGAAATGTCAATACTTTCACCATAAACCATGATTGGTATAAAAATAGCACATTCACAGTCAAACATATCACAAAAACTTCAATACAATATATAAGTTTTGTATCATAATAAATCAACTTCAAATAAGTGTAAAATGCATCAAAGGATGTTGGCATAGATGAAATCAAAACTCTTTTTAGAGAAATATCACTTTCTATTTTGAAATCATTTAAGAGTCATATATTTATAAAATAAAACATTTTCATTGAAAATATTCTTATAATCTTCTAAGCGAAGCTTCGACGATTTTATAATGGCCGAAAATAGCCGCACCCGCCATATAAGTTAAAAAAACATTCTTACCTTAATTCTGTCGAAAAGGTTAAAAAGCTCCCTGTTTAGAAAACGACGGAAAGATTCCTTTATAAAACTATTATAAAAAGTCAAATAAGGGTATAAATGAATTTAAACCATATTCTAGTAAATAGTAAAAATGTTTTGAAATAAATTTTTAAGAAACATGGACATGGATGATAGAAATAACCCCAGTAAATACTTACGAATAAGCAATCTCGGATAAAAATGAGATTTGAAAAATTATCCCTTACATTGTACTTTTCCTTGGTTGGGGGTAGGTTAACCTCCTGTATAATGCTGAAATAATAGTTATTAAATTATACAATAATCATATACATTAATATGATATCATATATGATCTTTTAAAATTGATTTGTTAATAATATCTTAGTATTATCGTTGTTTAGGGTGTTAACTTACTCATTTTCTTTTATATGTTTTGTTACATAAGCCGTGTTTTCATTGATAGGTTGTATCTTAATCATATAAAAAATGATACCAAGCCCTTAGATACTATTATTAATCATCAAATGAGAATTATACTTGAATGGATACGATGGAGAATGAATCTTATCACGTTCGTGGAGACGGTAGTCTGTACGTACGCACGAGCGACAATATCATTCTTTTGATATTAATATAATATATAATTTGATGGTATATCATATATACAGAATAATTATCATGTTATATTAATTATTTGCAGGAATTACACATCATTATTATACCCATAAAAATAATAATATATTGAATAACAATTACACCACGACGTGGAGATGGTAAGCCGTACGTACGCACGTATGATGACATGTCATTCAAAGGATGGATATAATACTGAATATGGTTGTGCCATATTTATAATAATATTAAAGTATATAGGAGATACTGGATTCATTATTTTAGAATGGTAATAACAAAGAAAGAGGAAGTGGAAGAAGAAAGGAACTTGAAAAAGGGTGGTGAAATCATTACCTCTTCTTCGGGTTCTTACTTTTGATTTGATCAAAAGGGCTCCTTAACTTGGATTTATGACTAAAGGAAGGCCTCTAAGATGAATTTAGGGAAGTTTAGAGAGTATTTGGGCAGAGGTTTTCCGAACCAAAAGGCTTTGAAGGTGTGAGTTAATGAGAAGGGGGAGTTCCCTTTTATAAGAGGGGTGAGGGGTAGCTTTGGAAAAGCTAGAAATATTATTTTATAATAAATTAATATTCGGTTTCTAATGGCTCCAAAGTGCATTATTTAACGGTTATGGTGGGTATGGGTCTAAAAAAACTCAAACAATAGGATTTAGATAGGTTTGGGTCACTATATTAACCTTATCTTTAAGTATTAACTCTTAGTTTATTAGTTTCACTTTTACGATATCTCTTTGTATTTTTATATTATATGGTTAATAAACTTACTATATACATCCACGCGACCCCCAAGTGGTCCATTAATGATACAAATATCATGATATAAGTATTTTTGCCGAACCTTAGATTTTTTTGAATTTAATATCAATTAATAATATAATATTTGATTTAGAAACTCTTTTTTTTTCAATTTTGACACTATTCAATAATTGATTTTTTTAAAAATCATAACAAAATGATTATTTCGAAAACAGTTAATTAAATCATTCCTAACATGTCATAGTAACCTTGAAAAGTAGTTTAATGCATAAAAAGTCTCAAATTATATTTATTTGGGTATCTACAATATTAATTATTTTAATTGTTCACTATTATGGTAATTACTGCATCACCATTGTGTCATAAATAAATTAAATTATTTAATTTCTAAAAATTATAAATAAAATATCATTATGTAGGAAATGATTTTATCTTTCTAATTAATATTTAAAATCGAATTTATATTTTGTATAACCCTATATTAAAAATGTTTTAGAAATAAAATTTGATTTTAACTCTTTTAACTCTTCTTTGAATTAAATAATAATAAATGTCCTAATATAATCCTAGTGGACCTAAATGATAATATTTTATTTCTAAGGTTGTTTTTGGTCGAGATAAAATTGTCCAATAGAATTAGGACATGTGTTAGGGTAATATTAATATCATTTTTACCCTAAATTTCCCTATTTACTTTTAACCATGGTAAATAAAAGTAAAAAGTTACTATTCACCAAAAATTATTTTCATCTCATTGAACCACATTTTACTACTTGATATTAACCACATCGCTCGGATTTTTGAAATTTCATTCACAGAAGCGGTAAAATTATGTTTTATGAAAAATTCAGTTTTTTAACTACCACTTAGTGGTTTCACTATTCATCAAAAATTGAAGTTTTTCAGAACAATGCCAAAATTTCACCCTAAGCTATAATTGATAATCCGAATTCAAAAATGATGTCTATTTTACAAAATTACAAACATATAAGTTGCATTAATTAATTTTATAATTAATTCCTGCTGTTACAACAAATATCGTGTTTTTAAGAAACAATATATATCAGAAGATTAACAATTGTTTATGTCCAATTTCAAAGTGAAATTAATTATAATGAACACCATTGGATAAAATAGTGAAAATATATTCTATTTATACTTTAAAACCACTAAATAATATAATTTATCACTATAAATTATTTTGATTAAAAAAGTTGTTTTTAAGTATTTTTCACTATTCATAAAAATTGGAAGTTCTCAGAAAAATACCAAAAATTCAACTTATGATAATTTCGATATTCTAAATCCAAAAATGAATTCTATTTTGAAATATAAAATATATATAATTTCAAAGAGTAGGTATTACTATTCATAACGGCTAGTTTGATTGGTTGTGGTGTGTTAGAACTCGATGTTGCGTACAACACACACTATCACATTATTCAAAGAGAAGTGTACCATAAAAGCTTGGGGTGTTACATTACCCCCTTCATCAAATAATTTCATCCTCGAAATTTATAGAATACTACCGCATGAAAAGACTCGGGTGTTTCTTCATCATAAGTTCCTCGGGTTCCCACGTTGCCTCTTCCATCTTATGGTTTCTATACAAAACTTTTACGAGACGCGTCGTACAGTTTCTCAGTACTTGTTCTCTCGTATCAAGAATCCTGGTTGGCTCTTCGCAATAAGACAGATCGGGTTCCAGTTCTAGTTCCTCATATGTGAGTACATGCGTTGGGTCAGGCATGTATTTCCTTAATAGAGATACGTGGAACATATCATGAACTTTGGAGAGACTGGGAGGCATTGCCAATCGGTAGGCTACAACCCCAATTCGTTCTAGAATTTCGAAAGGTCCGATGTACCTGGGACTTAATTTACCTTTCTTACCAAAACGTATGAATCCCTTCCATGGAGATACCTTCAAGAAAACATGATCACTGACTTGAAATTCCAAATCCTTCCTTCGATTATCGGCATAG
Organism: Viscum album; assembly: GCA_963277665.1. Taxonomy (NCBI): domain Eukaryota; kingdom Viridiplantae; phylum Streptophyta; class Magnoliopsida; order Santalales; family Viscaceae; genus Viscum; species Viscum album. The sequence goes on along the minus strand of OY728126.1, from coordinate 1,308,438,539 downwards.
CTCTTCTGCCTTCTTTGAGCTGCTTTGATGTGATTTTGGATTACCTTCACCTTTTCCATTGTTTCCTCCACCAGTTCTGGACCTACAAGTTTTCTTTCACCAACGTCATCCCAACAGGTTGGTGTGCGACATCTCTTTCCGTATAACGCTTCATATGGTGCCATCTGAATACTCGAATGGAAGCTATTATTTTAGGAAAATTCTACCAGAGGTAAATATTGATCCCACATACCCTGAAAGTCAAGTGAGAAAGATCTCAACATGTCTTCTAAGGTTTGAATAGTTCATTCTGATTGTCTATATGTCTGAGGGTGGTAGGCAGTGCTCAAATGAAGTTTAGTATCCTGGGATTTTTGAAGGCACTTCAAGAATCTTGAAATAAAACGGGGATCACGATCTGAAATAATCGATAGGGGTACTCCATGAAGTCTCACAACTTCATTAATATATAGTTTTGCTAGACGTTCCAGTGGTAGATCTTCTCTTATAGCAAGAAAATTTGCTGACTTGGTAAGACGATCAACAATAACCCATATTGCATCGTTCCTTCTAGGAGTCTTTGGCAGCCCCATGACAAAGTCCATCGTAATATTATCCCATTTCCACTCCGGTATGGGAAGAGGTTGCAATACTCCACCAGGATGTTTCCTTCCAGCTTTCACTTGTTGACAAACCATACATTTTGACACAAAATCAGAAATCTCCCTCTTCTTGTTGTCCCACCAAAAATGTTCCTTCAAATCTCTATACATTTTGGTGCTCCCAGGGTGTATAGAGAAATTGGAACTATGAGCATCATCCAACAATTCCCTTTTTAGATCAAGTATATCGAGAACACAAAGTCTCTTCCCGAATTTCAATGTTCCTTCTTCATACACAAAGTCTCTCAATCTCCCATCATTCACACCTTTAATCTTATTTTGAAATTATTCGTCATCGGTCTGAGAACTCTTAATCCTGTCTAGTAAATATGGTTTGGCAACCATTTGAAAAAGAATTGATGTTTCACCTTCCATGGTTATTCCCATGTCCATTGTTCAAAACTCTATGATCTTTTCTGCTCAAAGCATCTGCCACCTTGTTTGCTTTCCTCGGGTGGTAGTTTATCATACAATCATAATCCTTGAGTAATTAAATCCATCTCCTTTGCCTCATGTTGAGTTTTTTTTGTGAGAAAATATACTTCAAACTCTTGTGATCATTATAAATCTCACATTTTTTACCATAGAGGTAGTGGCTCCATATCTTCAAAGCAAAGATCAGAGCTGCTAACTCGAGATCATGAGTATGATAGTTTTGTTCGTGAGTTTTCAACTGTCATGATTCATAGGAAAAAACCCTATCATTTTTCATAAGGACACAACCATGTCCTTTCTTTGATCCATCACTATAAATAACGAACCCATCATTCCCTGATGGTAGAGTCAATATATGAGAATTGACTAATCTTCTCTTTAGTTCTTCGAAACATTCTTCACACTCTTTTTTACAAAAAAATATAACCCCTTTACATTTGAGCATTGTTAATGGGTTATCCAATCGGTCAAAATTTTGGACGAAACGTCGATATTAACCTACTAAACCAATAAAACTACGTACCTCACTTATACATGTAGGTGCTGGCCATTATTGGATTGCCTTGGTCTTAGAAGGATCAACAAAGATTCCATCTTTAGATACAATATGGACAAGAAAAGAAATCTCTTGATGCCAGAATTCACACTTGCTAAACATCCCATATAATTCATGTCTTCTCAGAGTCTTCAGGATAATTCACAAGTGAATTTCATGATCTTCGTAGCTTTTGGGGTATACCAAGATATCATCAATAAATACCACCACAAATTCATCGAGATACTCCTTGAAGACTCTATTCATCAGATCCATGAATACAGAGGGTGCATTAGTCAATCCAAAAGGCATTACTGTAAAATTGTAATGCCCGTACCTGGTTCAAAATGCTGTCTTTGGAATGTATTCCTTCTTCACACACAACTGATGGTATCCAGATCGAAGGTCAATCATTGAAAAGTATTGAGATCCATGCAGTTGGTCGAATAAATCATCAATGCGTGGTAGGGGATACTTGTTCTCTATTGTTATAGCATTGATCTCCCTGTAGTCGATACATAACCTCATAGATCCATCTTTCTTTTTAACAAAGAGAACAAGGGATCCCCATGGAGAAACACTAGGGCGAATAAATCCTTTATTACTCAATTCTTCTAGATGTTTCTTTAGTTCAACTAATTCTAAAGTGGCCATTCTATACGGGGTCTATGATATATCCTTGATCCAAGAATTGAATCAATGGAAAACTCAACTTCTCGTTTAGGAGGATGTCCAAGTAAATCATCCGGAAATACATCTACATATTCTTTCACAACAGGTACATCCTCTATTTGAACATTACTTTCCTCACCCACATTCATTTCTTTCTCTTCCTCCCTAATAATTGAATTTAGTTGAGCTACTGGGGGTGGATCTAGATAAGAATTAGGTGGTGACGATTCTGCTCTAAAGATAAGGTGTTCCGTATCATCATCATCAAAAATCTTAACCTCCTTCTTCTTACAATAAATATTCGCATCATAGTCCGAAAGCCAATCAATACCAAGGATTATATCAAACTCAATCATAGGTATGACGATGAGATCAGTAGATAAAGAACATTTTTGTGCTCTAATGGGGACTGATTCACAAAACATTATTGCAATGATACTTCCCTTAAGAGTTTTAACTCACAACTCCCTTGTTAAATAAAATTGGAAATATCTAATTTTCTTAGAAAACTAGGAAGATATGAAACAATGATATGATCCAGAATCAAATAATTCATTTTCTAAACATGAGGAAACCATTAAATTACCTGCCACCACGTCTTTCGGAGCTTCTACCACAGCAGTAGTGATAGAATAAGCTTGGACATGATCCCTTGTCCTTTTCTGAGGTAAGTTCTCATGAAAATTAGGACATTAATTTTCATAATGTCCCATCTCCCTGAAATTGTAGCACTGAACATTGGTAGATTCCTTATTCCCTTTGCAATCACGAGCTTGGTGGCCTTTTCACCGCATTTTTAATAGACACCCATTCCCTTCAAGCAAGTACCAGGGTGTTTCTTCCCACATTTACCACAGGATGGATATTCAACCATTCCTTTATTCCCCTTATTTCCATTCCCATATTGATCAATAGATCTCTTCTTCTCTTACTTTTCTTTAAAGTCATAAGACTTAAAGAATTATTTTTTGGTCTTGATAGCACATGAGACAATGTCTTCGTACGATGAAAAGGATTGTGTTACTAATGCTCGACGGAGAAATGTTTTTAACCCATCAAAGAAATGATCAATATTACTTCTAGGGTTACGTATATAATCCCCATCATACCTTGCTAACCTTGTAATGTTAGCCTCATACTTTGTGACATTCTCATCCTCCTTTTGTCTCAGACTCAGAAATTGCCTTTCCATACTTGCTCGGTGGTCACGAGGAAAGTATATTTATAAAAAAAGATCTTAGAACTCCCTCCATTCCATATTTGATACATCATCATATTCCTTCATGTTTTGAATCATTGACCACCATTGATCAACATCTCCAGTGAGGCGGTAAACTGCCATGATAACTTTTCCCCTTTCACTACTCCCCAAAGCCTGAAATATTTTCTCTAGGGAATTTATCCATTGCTCAGCTACTAAGGGATTTGTACTCCCATTGAACTTTGGTGGTTGTTGCCTCATGAATCGATCTAACATTGATCCTCCATGCTACGGATCAGGGTGATCCATACGGGTAAGGTTATTATTCATAACCTGAGTGAGTTGTCCCAGTATGGTGATTAGCTGATCGGCACCGGTTGCATAACCAGATCCACTATAATTATCTTGAGCATGAAGGAAATCCCTACATGGAGTGCATGCATTGATATGGTTTCCATTTCTTCCACTAGGCGCCATTTCTAAATAATGGCATAAACTAGATTAGTTTATGAATCAAAATACATAATCCCATACTTATAAAACACTTAACATAAATTGAACTATTTATGGATATAATAAATAATCATAAAATATGTTTTCTTTGAGAAAGTATATATTCATAAACCCTTTATAATGATTTATAAAGAAAATGAGAGTTATCCTAAGCATATCCCCCAGGAGTGTCGTAACCAAGAGTGCAGCAAGGCCAGTTGTCGTGCACCAGTTCCCGTTTGAGTCTAGCTCAAAGCGGTGTTTTTAGGATTTGCCCCTAGGTACATCTGTGCCAGAGCAGCCTCTACCTGCTCGTATCCAGACATGGATGTATTTCTCAAAAAACTCACAAAATCTCTACAATACCAAAATTCTAGGAAGTTATTCAATACTAATCATTAAAGTCCATCTTAAATCTATGTGCTATAATCAGAGTTTATCTAAATCTAGCTTCCAAGGTTTGTACTAAACTTCCCCTCATACCAACTATAATGCCTCAGCCCCAGTTACCCAGAGTCGGTGCATTATTACATAACATTGGCATGATCACAAGAAAGATCAAATCTCGATAGACCGATTGGTTTAGTAGCCTTGGAAGCACTAGATATATTCATACAGTTTTACATTACATCATAAAGTGAAAAACTACAACAACATCATATAGTCTCCATAGTACACACTATTATCCCCTCATAATATTCCTGCAGGTCATTCATAATTTACTTCTTCACATCCTGGGAAAAATAAAACATAGAAAAGGGGTGAGCTCAAATGCCCGGTAAGGATAATAATATAGCAAAAAATTTCATAAATAAGAATAAACATTTAAGGCAGCGTATAACTAAAACAAAAGACTTTTAAACTTGAACTTAAACATAGTATGGAAAAAATAAAATGAAATAACGCCATTTACTTATTCACATGGATATTCTACAAATCGAATAATCACATGCAATATCAATAACCACTTTCATAATGATGGAATGCATAATGCCAGACTATCATAACCACATAGCCAAGGCCTCATGCCAAGACTAAAAATAAGATTTTTCCAAGGCCTTGTGTCAAGAGAGTAGTTTGTCTCATGAGACCTACCGATGCATCAAGGAGCTATAGCGGGCTCCACCCGTCACATATTAAGTCCAATGCATTCCCATATGAAAAGGTTTAAACATAACATAAACATTCGTATTAAAACTAGCATACGAAATGTCAATATTTTCACCACAAACCATGAAGGGTATAAAAATAAAATATCCATAGTAAAACATATCAAAAAACATTCAATACAAAATGGAAGTTTTGTTTCATAATAAATCAGCTTCAAATAAGGTTAAAATCCATTAAAGGATGTTGACATAGATGAAATCAAAACTCTTTTTAGAGAAATATCTCTTTTTATTTTGAAATCATTTAAGAGTCATATAAAATAAAACATTTTCTTTGAAAATATTCTTATAATCTTATAAGGGAAGCTTTGAAGATTTTATAACGGCGGAAAATAGCCGCACCCGCCGTATAAGTTAAAAAAACATTCATAACTTAATTCTGTCGAAAAGGTTAGAAAGCACCTTGTTTGACTTTTTATAAGAGGTTTATAAAAGAATATTTCCGTCAATTTCCAAACAAGGTGCTTTTTAACCTTTTCGACAGAATTAAGGTAAGAATGTTTTTTTAACTTATACGGTGGGTGCGGCTATTTTCCGCCATTATAAAATTGTCGAAGCTTCCCTTAAAATCTTATAAGAATATTTTAAAAGAAAATGTTTTATTTTATATGTCTCTTAAATGATTTCAAAATAAAATGAGATACTTCTCTAAATAGAGTTTTTATTTCATCTATGTCAACATCGTTTTATAGATTTTTAGCTTATTTGAAGCTGATTTATTATGAAACAAAACTTCCATTTTTTATTGAAGGTTTTTTGATATGTTTGAATATGGATATTTTATTTTTACACCCTTCATGGCTTATGGTGAAAGTATTGACATTTCATATGCTAGTTTCAATATGAATGTTTATGTTATGTTTAAACCTTTTCATATGGGAATGCATTGGACTTAATATGTGACGAGTGGAGCCTGCTATAGCTCCTCGATGCATTGATAGGTCTCATGAGACAAACTAGTGTCTTGGAACAAGGCCTTGGAAAAATATTATTTGTAGTCTTGGCACGAGGCCTTGGCTATGTGGTTTTGATAGTCTGGCATTATGCATTCCATCATTATTAAAGTGGTTATTGATATTGCATGTGATTATTCAATTAGTAGAATATCCATGTGAATAAGTAAATGGAATTATTTCATTTTATTTTTGCCATACTATGTTGAAGTTCAAGTTTAAAAGGATTTTGTTTTAGTTATACACTGCCTTAAATGTTTATTCTTATTTATGAAAGTTTCAGCTATATTGTTATCCTTACTGGGCATTTGAGCCCACCCCTTTTCTATGTTTTATTTTTCCCAGGATGTGAAGAAGTAAATTATGAATGACCTGCATGGATATTATGAGGGGATAATAGTGTGGAATATAGGGACAATATGTTGTTGTAGTAGTTTTTCACTTTATGATGTGATGTAAAACTTTATGAATATATCTAGTGTTTCCAAGGCTACTAAACCAATCGGTCTTTCGAGATTTGGTCTTTCCTGTGATCATGCCAATGTTATGTAATAATGCACCGACTCTAGGTAACCGGGACCGGGGCGTTAAACCCCACACTACCAAGCCACATGAAATTTCTTATTTATTAAATCACCATAACCATACCATAACACAATAATTCATATTCAATTCCATTTGTTATCACAATTCATAACAACAACATGATAATTAATAGTATACCATAACCAATTAATACATTTACCATCTACAATTGATATTCATTTAACCAAATTCCCATTTCTATGCCTTAACCAATTCGTTATATTCAATAACCCCTATGAATTATCCCAATTCACCAATTACCATTCAATTACCCATTTATTCCATTAATAATTTCACAAGAATTCACCCACTTATGCATTTCATGTACATTTTCAATATCTCATAGCACATCCGCTTATTATATTAAACCATTAGGTGTGCCAAAATTCCCACATATTAACCCAATCAACATATTAATCCATTTTCTCATTACAACCCATTAACACAAGTACCACATTTCACATTATTTATCCATTTATCCCAATTCCCTTGTATTACGTTTATCTCACTAAGAATTCATTCATTATGCCTATCTCACTAGGCTTTGTTCATTACGCCTAACCTAATAAGCTCCATTAACAAGATCATAATCTATTCCATTATGATATTTAATCATTTCCACATATTAATACATTTTCTATTCACCATTCTCAAGATTCCATCGATTTACACCTTCCAACATTGTTCACAACTCGTCTAGAAAAACCTTATTCAACCCATATAGCCCACCACCATATTCATCCAACATCCCCTAGGTTATTATTAATCCTAGGTGAATCACCTAGCTTGTTAGGACCAAACGAGACCTATATACCCTAAGAGGGGGCGTGAATCACGGTATGGATATTATTTTTCCAAATTCTTCCTGCCCTACTAGATCATGACCTCTATATTATAAGGGTTACTTTGTTTGATTTTATGTTTTTAACATTTATCTTGTTCATTCTTTATTTATATGATAATGATATTTTGTATGCAATGCAGTGAAGCAAGAAGGCAGATAAAGAGATTTTTACATGGTTCACCCTCATTGGGCTGCATCCAAGGAGTATACAATGGCGATGTTCCATTGTACCAAATCCATTAAATCTCAATGGAAATTTATAGTGTTTGGGATTGGTCACTTATGTACCCGATTTCATTGACTTTACAATGTTTAGTGTCATCTCACTTCTTTCCCAAGGGTCACTCCCTCTTTCTCTCTCTCTGGCTCACTGTCAGTGGAGAGGATGACCTTCTTCCTCTTCCTTTAATCACTGCTCTAGAAAACATCCAAACATAGATTATGGACTTGTAGGTCTTTTAATTATATCTAATGAATGAATATTAATCTGTATGTAGATGCTCTATTAAAGTCCAAATATCACCTGAAGAAGAATCCCACTTTGCCCCGGATGTACCGAGCAATATTCTGACATTCTCGTATCCCTATAATAACTGAGAGGCTTCTTCAAGACTGGAATGTAGGTGTCACTAAACCACCGGCGCGACACTCACTTCTTTAACCCAAAACTTGGGAGACTCACACCATTTAATTCCCAAACCAATATTGGCGTGCAACTATCAAATGGCCACATTTCCAAGCCTAAATCACAATGTCAACAAAATAATTGTGCGACACTTCCTTCGCCAACTCAGAACTTAGGTGACTCAGGCCATTTTACACCCAAAAATGTTTTGGTGAGAAACTATTAATTGGTTCACAACTTCTGAATATCATTATACTTTCACGACCAAACCACCACTTGCGTGCCCAAACCACCACTTGTGTGCCCAAACCACCCACGTGACTTGAGATCTGATTTTCCCTATGTATTGAGATTAGTCAAAAATGAAGAGGGGAGCCCTCTATTTATTGGAATTTTGGGTTCCTTGAGTTCTAGTGCAGAAGTCTCCTCTCAGCGCACATGGCTAGTCATGCAAGACTCTATATCCCTATCTACTTGTGCACACAAACCAAAACTTGGGAACCCCTCTTTCCTTTTCCATATTTTTATGTTTTGATCATGAAAAACATATGGGGAACAAGTTTCCAAGCCTCTAGATCATCCCTTCCTTTGATGAGGTTCTTCAATCAATCATGTATTTTTAACAACATCACTTGAACTCTACATGTCACAATGAAAACCACTGTTTCCAAAAAATTTGTACATCGTGGTATTCATTGTCAACAAACACAACATGGAGTCCCACTTTGTCAACAAATACAATCACCTATAAAATTATTCAATGATACCTTGAGGTATTTTTTCACAACATAGATTTTAACCAAAACAATAAATCACATCGACATGTTTATCAAGAGATCTACAAAAATACACACCAATCTCACTTGTTCTTAACAAATCCATAGGCCCTGAGGAAGTCATCACTCCCAATGTGTGGCCCTAAAATGGTCATGTCATCCTTCAGGCAACCCATGTGGACCATGAGGGGTTGAACTAATCATTTAGACACCCAACATACCAAATCATACTTAGGGTACCCATTACACAACAAGAAATATGAAAAAACACAACACACATGCAAAAATATATAACAAAACTATGGGATAAAACTTGTAGAAATCCTACCTTGTATCCACTGATGAATACACTCTTAATCGTAGGCTTGGATCCAGAATCAAACATCCCTTGAATCCCCAAGACAGAGCTTCGATCTGAAACCAACGATGTTTCAAAATGGCCTATAATCAAAGAAGAATCACCCATGGGAATATTGGTTCTTACAAGATCGTCACTAGGGTTGCATGGGGTATAATAGTGAAAAAACCCGAGTTGGGTCTTAAAATTACAAGGTGGCATTATTGTAAAATTTTCCAACTTTTCTGGGCTGCACGGTTTACTTACACCGTTTCCAAACCGTGCGCAAACCGAGCAACAACTATTCTCCGTGAGAGGCAAGTCCACACAGTTTTCTGGGGGTCCTACATGGTTTTCCTTAACCGTGAATAGACTATGAGAATGATACTTTCTGAGGAGCACTCATCCACACGGTTTACCCGCATGGTTTCCCCTAACAGTGCGCACACCCTATGCCCTGCACTACTTGGCTAGATTGGTCCTCTCTTCACACCCCGAGCCCTCGAGGCACCCCTAATCCCCCGCATTATCATGGTAAACCCTTATCTGGCTACAAATGAGAGATCCAAGACAACACTTAACCAAAAATTGATTTAAAAAAAATCTGAGACCTTACGAGAAAAACCTATATAATGTGACGTAGTATGTTTAGAATATAATTTTTTAGGTTTTGGTTTGTCAAGAAGGCACAATGTGGGGAAATGAATATAAAGGAGGGGTGACCCTTTATAATTTAGGGGAGGGTCATGCTTAGAATTTCGTAAATCATTTTAACAAAAAAAACCAATTCTCCAAAATGATTCTTCCAAATGAAAATATGTTCTATTTTAATCTATTATTTTGTTTAAATATTATATGTTTTTTATGACAATTTTATGTGGTTTTTTAGACCATATATTTTTATTTAACCCCTTCATTATTCTATTTTAACCTTAAGCTGGGTAACATATTTTTTCACTCTTAAAGGGTTATAAATTTACTTATATGGTTATAATTGAATCATAAATGGACAAGGGATTATTTTTTTGTCCACATGTGATCAACCTTTTCCTCCTTAAATTTATTATTTTTTGTTTTAAAAAATTTAATAAAGTATTATTTTTATAAAGTACCATTAATGTCCTTTTTACAGTATTAATTTAATTTTACACTAAAGGAACTAAGAAAAAGAATGAATTTGAATATAATCCTTTAACAAAACACAAATATATTATATTAATTTATAAAAATAATGGGACAATATAAATCAATCAAATTATATAACTTTTAATATCTTTAATATTATTTATTTTATTTTGCTATTAGTTGATCAAATATTGCATCTATCCTCCCTTGGCATTAAAGGTAATTATTAAATTACTAAAAGTGAGAAATAAATTCCCTTCCTGAAAATAAATAAAATATTCTCAATATAAAAAGTATAATTTTTTTACAACATTGTTTTATCCTTATGTGAACAAATTTGTGATATTTAAAAGAACAAGAGTGCCATTTTTTATTTTACTTTGATTTAAATATTACAATTGTTATTTTCATGTAAACAAGTCCCATAAGAAAATATATTTTTAGACCAAGGTGATAATTTTAGAATTAAATTTATTTGATAATAATTATTTTGATAAATGGTGATATTAAAATTTAGTTTTAATACAGGTTAACTTGATTTGCCCTTTACCGTGGTGATAAATCTTACCACAATTACTATTCATAATAACTAAAGATAAAAGGGATATATTTTTAAAATTTCGACCTTCTGATCCAAATATTGTATCTATTTTTAAAGTTAAATTTCTATAATTTTAGTAAATTCATTTTATCATAAGTGTGAAAAACTATATTGAAACCATTTTTTAGAAAAATACATTTTTAATCATAAAATTCTATTATTTCTTAATACATTCATGGAAAAAATTTAGATGAATGTTAATTTTTTGGTTGAATATATAATATTAAAATTTAAATAAAATCATTCAATAATATTGATAAATTTAATTTATTAAAATAAAAACACAATGCATGCACATATATTTTTTCAAAAAAATATATCCTTTATTTTTGATTTTTTTATTTTGATTTCAAATTAATTGATAAATAATGAATCCATTTTATTCATATATAAACAATTAATTTTTCATAATTTAATTATTTATATTCATACCTCTTAATCAAACTGTCATGAGATAAATATCACATTAAATAATAATATTTTAGTTTTGTATCATGGTTTTTTTAATCTTTGTATTGTATATAATTTAAGCTTATAATTAAATAAAATTTATTTATTGAGATATATATTATAAAATATGCGGGTGTTACTCTTCTAATATACAACAAGAACTATGTCAGGGAAGTGGAGATTAGATTTTTTATTGAATCTAATATTAGGAGCATGAAACCCAGGTAAGAACAAGGGAATTCCCACCTAATTATTATAACTTCCCAACCTCAGAACCGCTAAAATGGGGCTTCGAGACGGTTGGTCATGTGGCCTCAAACATGCATCCCCATATTTAAAAGGATAAAGAATATAAGTGTGGTCCTAATATAGGTATATTTGGGGGACTATACCCTCAAAATTCTACTAGAATAATAATATATAAAATAAATGAGTATTTGATGTAGAAGAATAACAAAGAAATTGCATATAATGATAAAAAATGATAATCAACAGTAATTGAATGAATGATCATGCATGAGAATGCTATAATATATAAATAAATAGATATTAAATGCATGCATATTGAAAATAACAAAACCCCAAGGGATATCTCTATGAGCATGCAGAGCATCATCTTAGTACTCTGCTCTAAAGCTCCAATACTGAAGAGTAACATCATATAACACAATCAAGATCCAAACCTATAACTAGGAGGACTGTTCGAGCATCAAATGAAAGAACGAACACGGTGTGAGATAAACTCAGTAGTTCACCAACAATGGTGTAGAATTAATGAGTAGTTTTTGAATATGAAATAAAGTAGTGTGGAGTTATAATAAGTATGGGAATTAATGTAAATACTCAAATCAAAAACCATGTTGAGATTATGGTTCTTAAGGACACCTAGTCGACCATACCTACTTCAACCTAAGATATAATGTTTCCATTTAAGTGTCACCATATATATATATATATATATGTTTGTATATAAGTAGGTATGTGTCTATAAATATGTTATATATATAGGATCATATATATACATGTAGACACATGTTACTAGCCAGGACATGAGGTGTAACCCATGTGTCCATGAATAAAAATATAAATATAACAAGAGATTGATTCTATGAAAATGGGTACAAGTAAAAGCATCAAAATAGGTGATACAGAGTGCTATGCTTGACTTTCCAAAAATCTAATTTGATATTTCATGTCCAACGTCCTCATGATGAGGTGAAAAACTTCATGTATAACCACCAAAAAGGATGTGAAATTCCTTGTTAAACATCTCAGACCAAGGGGGTGTCAAACATCATGTCAAAAACCCCTAAATGAGGTACAATATTAATAATGATGTATAATTTAATCCAAATTTCCCTATGAGACATTAACCTAGGAGTTCCATAAAGAGTGTCCTAGTATCGCTTATGGGGCACTGTAATCCCATCTGACCCATAGTCCCATTGATGGTATTCCTACTTAGGAATCCATGCCTTGATATAGGATTAAGTATTAATTTAAAAAATTATCAATCACATCTTTTCTAGATGGTATGTTATAAAAAAGGATAAGAACACAAAGGGGTTAGATGAACTATCCCTAATAATTGGAGCCATACATGTAAAAATGTATGTCATAAACCATGGGAATTATCCACACTAAAATATATATGATTCATCATGGTCATTCAAAATTTCCATTCAATTCATACAATTGGATCATTTTATTTGTATCATGTATGAAGATCATGAAAAGAATCCATTCCACTACATTATTACTTATCATTCATATTGGTCCATCAAAAGTTTCTAGATCAATGTAAAAGGATAAAAGAATAAGTGGTTTTATCTAACCCTTATATTAATTCACATCATCCAATTTATATATTTAGATAATAATTGAAATTATTCAAGAATAAATTTTAATAATCAAATTTTTTGCTAAGTGCATAAACTGATCACTAACCCTTCATTTAATTTCTTTAAGTAATTACACTAGCAAGTGGAAATCACTACTCACCTAAAGGATTGATTTAGTAGATTAAACAAAAAATGTCCATTAGGAATTTTTTTCAAACTCACCTTAAGTGGTTTTTAGGTTTGAGGTCACTAAGATCAAAGCATTGAAGAGGGTTCTAGGTCTTTATATAAGCATTTAATTTATTGAATTTTAGTTTTTTGATGTGAAACCTGGCAGGTCTGGCACTTTACAGAGTGGATTATGTCATAAATGATGCAAATTTTAAGGGAAAGCATATATAACACCAACCTAATACCAAGGGAGGTTCACTCATCCATTTTCAGGATTTAATTCGAGATAGAATGATAGAAATCAGACGAATAGAAAAATACTATAAAAATAGGTCATATAATCTTTTATAAAAGTATAATCTAATAAAATAAGATAAATAAAAAAATGAAGGGAATTAAATAATAACTTCCACTCTTCCAACACACCAAATGATGCCTGAATTCGAGGCTAGATGAAGGGGAACCACCTAGTCCTTGGATGTGGCCAAGAGGTTGCTTTAGTTGATGCTGAAATAGTATAAATGAGGGAGAATAAGGGAGAAGGAAAGTTAAAATTTGGAAGGGAAAAACTATAATTTACATCTATTTAAGGATCTTCATGGTTTGGAAAACTATGCACAAACCATGCACTGCTACTATAAAATGGGGAATCCCATCATGTTGCTGTGAAGATATTTTGACAAACCGTGTGTAAGACATGTTGTACCCTCTAAAATTTTTAATTGAAAACTCACACAGTTGTGCGACCAGAAGTGCACATTTTGAAAAATGATGTGACACCCTTTACAGGGCTACACAGTTTGGGTGCACGATTTTTACTAACCACGTAAAAACCATGTTCATACCCTTACCATTACAAAATAATATGGGTTTTTATTCCAATTCTCCCAAAACTCATTAGTAATCTCATTTCATTATTTATTCATTAAACCCAATTCAAAAACAACACCTTTATGTGAATAAACTCTTGAAATTATAATCTGAAACTTAATTTACAAACTTACCCACCAATCAAAAGAATGATTAAAAATTTCTTGTAACATTCAATTCATTATAAAACAACTGAAGTTGAAACCTACCCACCATAGAACTTATAATACATGAGTATATTTAGGGGAAAATTAAAACATCAAATGACATTATTAGTTTTTTATTTCCCACTCAAATAGCCACGTTGCATTCCACACACAGAACACACCTACAAGCTCGACCTTAATAAAATAGTACTTAAGTCACTAGAACTCGAGACAATAATCATAATAGAAACTAAAACATCAAGAATATTCTTAATCAAGCTTATCTAAAAAAAAATGATCAAATCCTCATACCATTCCCCATCTATCCTATGGTTCTACTCATTATATTCTCTAGCATTCCATAACAAATTCCCAGCCATAGTACTTGCATTATCGAAATGAACAATTATAACATGACCCTAAAATCCTAATAGTGATTATAGAGTGATTCTAATCTTATGACACCCAGTAGCATACAATGACCCTGATCTTGGTCCCTATTTATCTTGAACTGTCCAAATTTCAATTTAGCATGCTGAACTGGCCAAACCCATATTTCCCTGAAAATATATGGCTTAATTTTTCATTGTACTCATCTACTCCAGAAATGTTCCTGACATTGTTCGTAATGTGAATGCACTTTACCAAACTAGAGAATAGAGTTCAGCCCACTTATATCTAACTATCAATGAAAATATCTTCTTCAATAGTTGGCACATTATGAAAAATAAATTCCAAGGCTGTTAAATATGGTACATTGAGATCATTTCAAGCATGCTCACCAATGTTTGAATGTGAAACTATATCTAGAATTCACTAATTAATCAAGTTGTAATCATATCCATTTTCCAATTACACACTAGGTTCCCAAAAGACCATCCAATCACTGATCTCTAAATAGACTCTTCCCACACAAGGGTTTATCTGTCAAACTAGAATGTCAATTTATTAGATTGGTCTAAAGATAAAACCATCCCAATGCACTCAAGATGATGTAAATAGAGGTTATATTCTCATAATTAAACCAAGAATATGCTAATATATTATCAAGGATTTCCATTTATAAGCATGCCTAGTTCTCCCAAACCATGATTCACCAAAACTATTTTTATACACTTACAGTATAGTTCTAAAAGTCACTCCCTAAAAATAATTAGTTACGTATAACATGATTCAACCAAGGCATCCTCGTATCACCTTCAATATTTGATAATCAAAGTGTCAGTCAATCAACTATAAATAGGTCTACTTAAGAGATTGTCAACATGATAGATTTTGTATTAATGAAAAATCCTGAGTACAACACCCTACATCCCCAAGTACACATGACCATTCAAAACAACCACTAATGTTTGACCCCGACTCATGATGTTCATCCATGGTAAGGAAATCAGCCAACTATTTCATTATCATGTGATTTTAAAAGCATAAAAGCACTACCAATCCATCAAACTCCAAGATTTCTTATTCATCCCTAGCCTGAATCTAGTATCTAGGATTGGTGTAAAAATTGCCTATGTTCTAAAACTCGTCATCATGTTTGAGACTTGATAAACTGAATCTATCAACTCAACATATTCTAGAATACATTATGACCATTTCCAATTGGTCAATTATATCCATGTTCCCTCAACATGGAAGGACACACTCATTACCACATACATGATTCTCCCTACCGTAGGAGTATCATTTTCATTACACGATTAGAAACATAAATTACTCCATGAAACATGATCTATTTTCCAAACATTGTTTTGAGTGGTGGATAAAATTCTTATACTAAGCACACATTTTAAGAGATAGGAAGAAATATTTTCTATAAGAATGCTATATCTGATTTAATCTAGAGGTATGTGTGATTCTATCAGGATATGCACTCACAACCATTATTATCATCAAGAATATGAGACAAAACAAACCCGATCAACATGTTACAAGACATAAAAATTTTATAATATAATTTCATGTACTGAGATAGGTCTTATTTCTTTTAAATCCCAGGTCACTCTACTCTAGAGATGATTATGAAAAAATCCTAATTGATTAAGTCTTAAAATATTACCACTAAAATCATAATGTTTGATGCATAATTTATAAAATTTTAGACACCATGTATAATAATATTTTCTACAATGATATCTAAACAACACAATAGGAACCATACATTCCTATCATGCGATAACAAACACATGGATGAACTCAGTGTTAGGTTATCCATACAACTATTAATAGGTTAGAAACCCTTGATTCATGCTCTATTAGATAACAAGATCACACTAACAACAAAATGGATGATCATACCCAAGGAATGTATTACTATATAAACTAGAGAATTACACAATGCTCACAATTCTAAAAAAATATCAACTAGTTCAGGAACACCCACCTTACCTGGGTGTCATTCAATAAACTAAGAAACCCATGCTATTAAATTGGCACCAAAACAAAACCACTTTTATGAAAAAAATTCATAACGACTTACCAATTCTGACCTACCACTAAGGGTTCTCACTCACCCAAGATATCCCTTAGCTACGAAACACTGACTTGAACATATAATTTGGTCATTGAAATTAGATCCCTAGGCTTTTTATCCCAACTTAAAAGTTCATATTAAAAGAAAAATATCATCTAAGACATATGGTAAACAAGGAGTTTCTCATCCAAGGTAAAATTTAAAGCTAATTCTCTCTACGAGTTTGAATCTAAGAACACCAAATAAAGG
The DNA here is from genome assembly GCA_963277665.1 of Viscum album. NCBI lineage: Eukaryota > Viridiplantae > Streptophyta > Magnoliopsida > Santalales > Viscaceae > Viscum > Viscum album. Next base: position 1,308,421,345 of record OY728126.1, on the reverse strand, counting down.
TTTTATTTAGGTAATTATGTTAGTTAGATTATTATGACATTTAAAATACTCAGATATATCAAAAGGGAAAGTACCAGTTTTAAAGTATTTTTTTCAAATAGTAGTTAGAACATTATTTGGATGATGACATGAAACATAATGTTGAAATTATCCAATTATTTACTTTTAAACCAGGTATTAATTATTTATTTAACCATGAAATTATCCCAACCAGCTTAGTTTAAGAATGTGTATATTCTAAACTATTAAGGACGACACCCTTTAGGTTTTAATTGGAATTTTAATTAATGGGAGCCTCATTATAATAAACATTAAAAGTAGATATCTGGTATTTTATCATTTTAAAGGTACTAGGTTTATTTATATTCCACAATAAATTTATACGTGTCACCGTATAATCAGCTACTGACACCTTAAATAACTATTCCATGCAACATGATTATACCCATATGGGGCTAAGTTTTAAACATGTAAAGAAGTAAAGGTGACCTACTAGGGCCCCGTTAAAATATATGGGCTCATTTATATGGGAATAAATTCCAAATTTATGGATGATCTATATTTTATAATTGGAATCCCATTTAGATATAAACCATATTTTTTTCATTCAGTATTTAACCCAACCTTAATGGGTTTATCTCATAAAAAACATGCCCCAACTATCCTCCAAGGGTTTAGTACTGAATTTTATAATTTAGTCATATGTGCCATCATTACCAAAACCTTTAATAACAAGACTTTACATATATGTACCACATTTCAGATAGATGATTCACCATTCACAAATTATTAATTTATAAGAATTTATAAGTTACAATTGGAACTTCACGTATTTGAATCTAGGTTTTCACATTTAGTATTAGAATATAAGAAGTTCTTATATGATGGTTTGGCTATATAAAATATAATTTCCAATATATAATGTCCCAATCAATTTATAATTTTTTATTAGAACCCATTTAATCACAACAATAGATGTTTCAACCCATGAAACCAATGGTACATGTCTCAAAAATATTTCAATTACTTATTTAAATTGGCACCATAAAGCTGTATAGGAAATCACCATTTTGGTTGATGTAGAAAATTGAATAATCTATCATATTCTATACTATAATAATGCATTCTATCATAGAGTAAGGAATATAGTAATGTTAGTAGGAATTCATAGAAGGGATGTACAAATATATTAATGCAGAATTTCATGTGAGTCCAATGTTCTGAAAATATTTTGTGTAATGATATTTCCTTTATGGAATAGTATAAGAGTAGGAATCCATAAATACTATAAATTATTTAGAAACATAAATTACATTAATCACTTGAGGTAAAATAATAGGCAAATAATAATAATATACGTCTGTCTTTTCTATGGAAACATGATATTTATCTCATGTGTGGGTTCTATGGACCTCGACATGATCTATCTATCTAGAGAAAACACTTTCCTAGACTCCTATCTACCATAACAAGATAGTAATATAAAGGAAAATAAATTTTCTCGATACCACTTTGCAACATCCTGACCAAGAATCCCCTAAAATGGGGCTACAAGCCAGTTGGTCACATGGCCTCAAATGTGGATTCTTGAATGAAAAAGGCTTCTGACTAATTATTATTGTATAATGAAGGTACATTGGGGAGATCATACACTATAGATTAGAGTAACACAGTGTTATATACAATAAAAAAACAATGGAATAATATAAATAACATATAATTCAAAGAAAACGATAAAAAATGACTATCCATAGTAAAAGAATCAATAATCATTCATTAACATTCTACAAAATAAAAAGTAGTATAAATACAATATATTAATAGTGAAAAGTAAAAACCCCATAGGGTTACCACCCTAAGTGTCCTGAGTACTGGATCATTACTATTCTCCTAATCTCCCTTACTAAAGAGTAATAACACATAGCAAAATCCAAAACATGACTTACAAGGAAGAGGTATGTTTGTGTACCACATGACGATCCAGAATGGGTGTGAGACAAACTCAGAAGCCCACCATCATTGATTTTTTTGAATATTGATTCTATGATTATAAAATGAAGTAATTTTTTTGTATAATAAGTAAGGGTAATAAATAAAATGTATAAATAATAAACCATTTCAAGCTCTGGTCCCTCGAAAAGACTTATCCAACTATACCTACTTTATCCAATGTTGGAATTCCACAAAGTAAGTGTCACCATATATATATATATATTCGTATTTATATAAATATATATATTATTTTTTTAATATATATATATATACAAGATTTTATATAGGACTTTAGGTGCAACCAAGGTGTCCATGCATAAATATAAAAAATAAAACAAGTCTCATTATGTAAAAAATGGGTACATGACCAATCATCTAAATGGGGGATACAGAGTGTTGTGCTCAACCATCCCAAAAACCTATGTGAAATTTCATGTCCAACATCTTTATCACAGGGCATGAAACTAAATGTCCAACCACTAAAATGGTTGTGAAATGCCATTTCCAACATACTAGGCCCAGGGTTATAAAACATTATGTCCAAAAACCCAAAATAATTAATCTTAGAAACAATCTTGTATAAGGTAATCCATTATACCCTATGATCCCTTAATCTAAGAATTCTCTAAAGAGGAACCCGATATCTCTCAAGGTGTAGTGTAATTCAATTTGACCTATGAGCTTATCCATAGTATTCCTATTTGGGAATCCAAGGTTCACTCATTGATTAATCATTAATTTATCCCATTTTGAATCACATCATTTGTAAAGGGCTTCTTATGCATAAAGTAAGGAATAATAAGGGGTAGGCGATCCTTCTATAATAGTTTTCACCATAAATGTAAAAAGTAATGTCATTAGCTATGATATTATTCCATGAAATAATTGGTATGATTCATCATGATAATTAGATATATCAGTTAAATTTAGAAAATTCACCCATTTAATTTATAAAAATTTAGAAGGTCATGGGAAGACTTTGTGCCTCTACATTATAATTCCTTATTTAGGTCTGTCCATCGTAATCATCATGCTTAAGGTAAAATGATCAAGGAACAAGGGGTTTTATCCTACTCTCCTATCAGTTCACTTCATTGAATTTACAATTTTTTATTATAAGAACAATTATTGAATAATCATACATAATAATAAAATTATGGGAGAAGTGGATAAATACACCACTAAAATTTCATTTGATTACTTTAAATAATTACACTAGAATATAGAAATCCAATTCACCCTAAGGGGGTGTTTAGTAGAATAGACAAACAATTTTCATTAGGATCATTTGTTGTATCACACCATGAGAGGTGTTTCATGTTGATTTTATCACCTCCAACTTTTTAAGTGGGTTCTAGGTCACAATATGATCATTTAATTTATTAATTACACATTTTAAAAGTGATGCATATAAGGTTTGGCATGTAGTACAATGAAACATGTAATAAAAAATGATAATTTTAATCGTAAAAATATAAAAATCTTAAATTAAACCAACAAAGATACAATCATCCATTTTCAGGATTAAATCAGAGTTTGAATGAGTGAAATTATAAGAATAGAAAAATTACTTGAAAATATGGAATATAGGATTTCATTTAAACAACTTCTGATACGATAATAAAAACCAATAAAGTAAGTAAAAGGCATATAATACTAACCTATATGCTTTTAATTCACTTGATGTAGCATGAATTAGAGGTTTGATGGAGGTGAACCATGAAATCCCTAGAGATGGCGAAGGGGGAATACCAAGTGGATACTGGAATGGGAGAAATGTGGGAGAAGAATAGAGAAGTAAAGATAATGGTAGGATATTAAACATGGTAATTTGAAGATCATTAATGACCCACATAGTTTGGCATCCCAACTTGGAAAATATACTCTTACTATGTGGTACCACTATTCAAAGGGACACCAATTCTCATGGATATGCGCACGGTTTTACAAAATATGATGAAGCCATGAGATACCCTATGTGATTTTATGTAGATAGATCTCATGTCCACGTGAGATAGGGTTCATGGTTTGAAAATCCTTATGACACCACTTTTAGGGCTAGTTGGCCGGGGTTCATGATTTTCACTAACCATGTATAAACTGTGCACCTCTTCTTTCCTTTCCCCAATCCCAGTTTTTAGAGCTCGAAGCTCTAAAAACTCATCTTAACTCGTAATGGGTCATCCAGGCCTTAAAACACATCTAATGAAATCACCTTTAATTTATTAAAATATCCCAATTCCAATCTAAATAAATATTTAAAATTTCTTACCTCCCCCAAATGAAGAGTTCAAATTCTCTTGTAATTTTCATCCTAGTTCAAAAAATAGGATGTTATAATTGTTCTTCCATTCTGATATTTTACTAATCCTAATGATATTATAAGAATTTTCCCAAACATTCTAAGATAATCCTTAAAAAATAAACCATATATATAAGCCATGTTATTTGACATCCAACCGAAAGGGGTAACTTTAATACTTCTTTTTAATTAATTTTGACTAGATGCAGTTACCTAAAATGACCTCAGACACTATCTTAGATTGTATAACCAACATGAAATATTTAATACCTCTTATATCAATACCACTTCTTGAATTGTTCTATAAAAGTTATATCAACATGTACATAGTGTCATCCTTCATGTCAGATTAAAAAATGAACCTAATAAGGATGATATCAATATTTTTAATTACTGCCTGGGAAGGTCTATAAACAGATAGAACCTAAATTGAAATATATAGGGCACTATTCACCAAGGGGATTATACCTATAAAAGGAAGGAAGAAAAATAATTCAATTTAATATTCTTCTCATTATCTTATTGATGATATTATAATAATGATGAATTCTAAATCTTTTAATGGATAATGGGATACTGAAATAATCTATTGTAAGTCTTTCTTAGGGAATGAAAACTATATATTTTATCATATTATATCTCATAGAAATTTTTTTTTGGAAATGAGAACAAAAATTTTATTGATGTTTATCCCTTAGATAACTTTGTTATAATAATTAGTCATAATCAACATGTAATTACAAATGAAATTAGCAATTTGAGTGAGAAAAAACATCATTTAACTAGTAAATAATATATGATACAAACCTTGTAAATCATATCTTCATTTTAATGGTTGAATCCACCCTTCTTCGATCCTCTTGATGGAATTACTACTAAGGAATTAATGAGTAAGGCTGACAAGGATTGGGGAGACAGGGTACGATGTTCTCAAACCCCTGAATTATTAAAAAAACATAATAATTTCTCTTTTTGTGAAATTTTAAACAAAGGGGATGATAATATATTGGGGAAGAGTTCACAAACCCACTTGGTGAAACCACATTCTATGAGAACTTTGGGGATAAATTGCCACTAAATCTGATAATAATCCTTTTTTAAATCAATTTTTATAATCAAATTGGATCTTATCAATAACCTATAAATGTTTTCAATAATATCCATGGAAAGTCTAATGTCTATATAAATGATTATACCTTTATGTAATCCATTATATTCCTATAAAATATTTAGTGAAATATGGATAGAAATCCATATGACAAGGATGTGGCAAAGAACGTTGTATGATAAATAACACCTACCTATGGGATAGAATTACCCAAGTATTTTTTAGATTCTATCTCTTATGAAAAATATCCATAATGTAATCAAAGGTAACCCGCTAAAATGGAACACCCTTTATGTAGTACCACACTAAACCCACAATATCCCTATTAATAATTTTCCATGGATTAGTATAGAAAGGATCAAAAAATCCATTTGGTCTTGAGTAACTCTCTGAATCAATATCCTTAATCGATTGAACGATTTCCTTGTCTTTTGGAAGAATACCTAAAATTTCTTTATCCAAGTCATTGAGAGTATACCAAATATTACCAAAGGTATGGTTCGAATCTTCACAAGAATGGGTATCACCTCTTGGTTTTAGGTGGAACTCAGAGAAATTCAGAAAAATAAGACACTTCCTTTTGGAAATTATTGATGAAATTAGTAGTATGAGATCCATAATCAATGAGTTTTGTAAGACTTCATTCATACCTCATCTCAATAATAAAATAATTGAGATAATATTCATTTCTATCCCCTTTTATAAAAATTTTGGTTTTGGATACCACCTTGGTAGTTCATTCAAGTTCATAAACTTCTTCCTACTGCTGATGCCATTTAATAGTCAAACTATGGAATGTTTTCTCATCTCATTAGGATTTTAGTTGAATATCCAAATTAATATTATCCTCCTAGAGATAATATAGATTTTAATATGAACTGGTTTTCATATTAATCTTCAAAATGGTGGAATTACTAAGCCTTTTTGAGATTATTCTTAAGAGCTTATCAAGAAATTCCTTGCACATGACACAACCAAGAAGACTGTACTATCATACTAAATTCCTCTATTTTCCTCTAGATTATAGTGTATAAGAATCATCTTATTTATTATTTATAGTTATAAATATGAGGAATAAGGGGGATTAGTTAGAAATGTACCAAGACAGATGTGTCATAGTGGATCATGAGAAGTTTTAAATTGCTTAAAAGTTATGCAAGCATCTATTAAGCCTAATCTATATTCAACTATTTCCTCTTTGATTATTATACCATTTAAATTCAACTCTTGTAAATCATAAATCTAACACCTAGTTTCTAGTAACTAAGGATTTTAATTCCTATAATCCATTATTGGGATAAATTATCCATGCCTTCTTCTAATAAGGATAAAGTATAGTATTAAAATCCCATAAAAATATCTATATTGTATAATAAGGATTTAAGTAGAAATAACACCCCATAAACCTATTCTTTGACAAAACACACATTTAGAATACATAATCAACGTGTAATGGGAACTATTTAACCTAATGACATTAATTGAGAGATGTTTAGGGGGTTTTACATACTATAAAGATGGATATGGTTGTCCCAAAAGATATATATATATATGTGTGTGTTCATAAGGTTCCTATGCATATAGTTGTTTAAGTGCAAGATGTTAGTGATATTCTTGATGGAATTATACATTAATTTTCATTCATGAATGGATATAATTGAGAAGTTTGTCCCCTAAATGGATTCCAAGATATATTATCTTTTATCAAGTAAATAGAGGAGTCGAGACATCTATATGGTAGACCAGAACATTTAGAGGGAGATTGATAAGACTGATGGAACGTATAGGGAAGAGATAGAGATTAAAATTCTCAAAAGATGTCCATATATTTTCAATGAATAATGATATTTATAAGATTAATGTCAAGCCTAAGCATATTTGAAGACCCTTTAGTGGGGTTATACTGGATCAAATATGCTCTAAGGTCTCCTAGAAACATGAAGGGATTAATGTTAAGAGTGATTTCTTTATGAGAAAAAATAGTGGATAAGGATCCACAGGGTTCTTCTATTAAAGAGAGGAGGGAAAATTAGTTATATAAAGGATTAATGGTGGATTTTATGATATTAATTAAGTTAGGGTGGCTTTACCTATAGTAAAACATGCCTTATATACAAGATAAACTAGGGGGAAGGATTTTGAGGAACATGATAAGTAGATGAATCTTTTAAGGGTTCACCGAGGAATAAACCGGGTGGTGGGGAAGAGACCCATGCATCATATAAATCAAATAAGAGTTACGTTGGATAAAATAGTTATTATAAAAGTCAAAAAATCTTGAATATAAACTAATTTTATAAATTGTTAAATCATTACATGTGTGAAAGAGAATCTTTTATTGAGGAGGGAATTCTAATTACACTTTAACAGAAATATGTGCTTCCATGGAGAGTTCATTGTTTGAAGAGATGGATCATTCAAACATAGGGACATATAAAAAGTTGAATGGATATTACTAAGGATGAAATAATTATAGAGGGTGATTAGAAGATTTTTGATGAAAACCCAAAGAGAAACTCGCATGGATTCTTTTCCCTGATGAACCTCTAAGGAACTTCAAAGCTAGATAAATCCCCTACATTCACGATAATGACCTTCTATATCCTACACATTGATGATATATAGCCTAGATAAGTGGATAATATGAAATTAATAGTTTTTAAGGTGGAGAAAACTGAAGGACTAGACATCTACTTAGAATTTTAAAAATGAGAGACAAATTATTGTGATGGATTCATTGATCAAAAATTGGCTAGCAAAGTCTATTTTTGAAAAGAGGAAGCTGTAATAACCCCATTCTTGGTTATTGGGAGAATCATACATCCCTATGATGATTAATATACCTTTACCTCCATTTTAGTTAGATATATTGTGGGAGGTGAAACATTCCAATGTCTAGGCAGGTCGACAAAATTATAATTCATAAAGGATTTTCTGGGAATATCCAAGAGAAGTGATGTTCTAGTCTAGGACTCCAGGGCTCAAACCCCACCAAATTCAAAAGAGAATGCCAAATCCCCTTGAAATGGCTATTTAGGAATGAGTATGGAAAATGTTTCAACCAATAGAGAATCACAAGACATGGGAGGTGTTGGAGATGATATCTATAGTACATAAAATGAAGAACCGAGCATCAATGTGATGACACCACTTATAGATAACAGTAAATTTGAATCAGGTGTAGTCATATACCATGCATTCAATGTGTTCATTTTCATATTCTACATGTTTAGATATGACCTTAAATATATCAATATAAACCAAAAAATATATCCACATGATTACTATCTATAAAGGAAATCAAAATCCCAGGCCAACCCCTTTCTTAGGTCACCCTTTCGTATAACAAGCCATCTTATAAACAATAGAAAAATTTCATTCACTCAATTACAGAACTCAAATCACTAATGTATCCTATCTTATCTCAACATAAAATGTATCTCCCAAATGTCACATAACCATACAATACATAGGTTATAGTCCACATAAAAACATTCAGACTCCCTCGTCAGATACAATATGGAAACTCATTGGTCATTCCACACCCTTCAAGGTTGTTATATATAATATATATTAAGAATAACATTCTTATGACACTGACCAGTCTAGTGCATTAATACACACAAAAAATATGTATATATTTCTAGCCCCTCAAAGGTCCAGATAATATATATGTGCATTTTACAAGATCACCCCATGAAGACGCATATTGTGATGATCATAACCATGGATCAGTTAAATGAAAATCGATTCAAAATTTTGAGATGAAAAAACATTATAAGTTATTGTTATATTTTTTAACTGATACCATATTTTTAGAATAATAATTATTCATTATAATTAACAACAAATAATTTGGTTTTTTATGTATAATTCAACAAAGAATATATATGGTAAAAACCATATAAGTTTTTTTCATAATTTAAATAAAGAAAGTAATTGAATTTGTCTTTTTCTAAGACTAAATTTACAATAACAAAAAATAATACACATGTATACGAACTTATTTTCTTTATATGATTTAGGAAGGAACATTCTAATTCCACCCCATGAAAAAATAATTATAAATATAATAACACAAAACATCATATATGTTAATCATCAACCAAATTGTAACAATAAAAATAATGAACATCAATCCTAACTCTCTAGAAACATGGAATTAACATATTGAAGGTACTGGAAAGACACCCAAAGAAATATTTATCAAAATAATGACTAGTACTATGTACAATACACTATATCAGAAATAATAAGAAAAACAATTCTCTGAAACCAATTTATAATTCCCCAAACTTACTCACTCTACAATAACAAGACTATTCCTGATTTTATATTAGGAAAGTCTCCCCGTATGATAGATGACTTCATCTAGTAAAAATAATTTTCAATGATACCATGGGTTAGACTATACCCTAATATTTGAGTAATAAAAATAGTATAAATCTCATAAAATAAGAAATAAAAACATACACATTAATGGATAAATAATGAAACCCCAGCCACCAAAAGATAAATAAAATACCCATACTATTGTTAGAATCCTCTATAAAAAATTTCAAATGTGTTTGTAGACACTACCATGATCCCCAGTTAAAAGATTATATACCACTAAAAAACTATTTCAAAGACCCCACCCAACCAATATTTTGACATTGAAAAATCTTTCCAACTGATTCATTAAACTTTGTGCCTCTTCTATACTTTTACCTGTGATCACGAGGTCTTATTAGGTATTAATTTTGTAGGGACACCAAATATATGTGTGAGTAAAATTCAATAGGTCACAACCAATTGTGTCCCTAATATAAATAATAAATATAAATTATGAACACTGTAATTTTTTTTAGAATAATAAAATAAAAAATAGAAAGATAATAAATATATTACCACTACCCCTCAGGTTTAAAGGTAATAACCCCAATTAACCATACATTATTAATGTTTTTCTGATTCCCTCGAAAGATAATTTATTATAACTAATGGGGAACAAATCCTTTTCCAGAACCATTTATAAAACTTTTATTTAAGGGGATGTATCCTGTATCGGGACCTCTACTGATATATTATCACTAATGGGATATATAGAACCCCAGAACCATCATATGACATGATTCCATGGGCCTGTATCCCACTTTGAAATTACCATATATCAGAAACCCAAGAGGACACATCCCACAATCAAACCCTCATATATCATATATATAGGTGGCCGTATCACACCATAGAACTATCGTATCTCATAAACCTAAGGGGGAACATCCAACCATGGAACCGTTAGATAAAATACCCCTCAAGGGTTACATAATACACTAGAACCATCATATACCATTATACTAAGGGAATCAATCTCCCTAAAACCTCATATAATACACACCAAAGAGGAATCATTCTACCTAAAACCTCATATATAATTTATCAAAATAAATTGGTTTGAACATCACCTAAAACCCATATATAACTACTATTTTAAACATTCAGGTGAAAATACTATTCCCAACACTACATGCATATCGGTCAGTCACCTTTCCTGCCTCCATATACAAATCTCTTCTCAAAACAACACAGGAGAGAGGTTTCTTATATGATCCCCTTGTTCAAATCATATCTCAAAATTACCATATGGGTTCCATGACCTAATTCTAAAATTCAAGGTTCAATTATTATTTCTCTTAGGAATAAATTACAGTAACATAACTATACTCACATAACATCCTAATAGGTACCATTAAAATTTCTTATCAATAAAAACTATGGAATGAAATATCATATATTTACCATTTTAGCCAAAATTGTTAGTCCACCTTACCAAAACATCACATAAATTTTTATTATGGTATCCACACTCATATACATACTCATATTAGTAGAGGAAAAACACTATCTACTTATACTAGTCAAATATCAATGAGGCTTTGAAATATAACATGAATTTATGTGGCCCATATACTTGATAATAATTTGTATTCTACCACTTAACCAACTGAGAGGAATCTATGGTCACATATAACAAGGTATAATTTGGTTTCACACATTAAATTTATATTTATGTAGATTTCATCTTCCATGTAATTAATATTTATAATTTAAAAAATGTAAATCGGTGACCTAGACACCAGGATAGTAATAAATGGTCCATCAAGACTCAATGTAATTTCCTTCTAGTCATGTGAATTTAAAGAATAATAATTTATTATATGTTTATGTGCAACCATACACACATGTTGAGACATCATATCACATGCCACATGAAAACATTCATACACTTTAGTCATAATTTATTGGACCACCTACCACATTCATATAGTTATTCCCTTTTTAAAAAGAACATAAACCCTGCCTCTAACTATTTTATGTTCGATTGAAGATCACCCATACACAAGAGGACATAACTATAAAAAATCAATCCAATATAATTACAACTCGATTATTCTTAACTGTTTTGGGCTAGATCTACATTTAATTAGAGAAAATGAAACGAACTTTTAAATAGGCCTAATAGGCAACCCTTATATGAACTGGAGGCCTAAAGGACCAAATAAATGATGTGACATAACCTGAATGTAGATTTTCAAGAAGGAGAAAACATTTCCCAAAATACTAGTGTGAGAACTTTGAAACATACCATAAAATAATACATGAAATAGACTACCCCTTCCAATATTCATTACCACATGTTTTGAATTAGAAAAATTCTTTTACCCCTTCCAAGAAATGATACATTATGATAGAATGACAAAGTGAGGTAGGATACCAAGGATCTAAAAAATGGGAGGATGGATGTAAGATAGATTCTAGCACATTCATTTCTCAAACTGAGCTTCCCACCCATTGATGCTTGTTTGGCCCCACACATTAATCACCTACATGATGCACCGCATCTTTAAACTCATTCTGACTGAAAAATTCATAATAAGGTCAATCTTATATCCCTTAATGAGTTATTAATGTAGGATTATGAGCATAAACATTCCCATCCCTCAAATCGAGGCCTCCCACCAAATATTATCAATTAAATACAAACCTGATGCATATAACCATTCATCTGACTTCAGTCTTGTCACTTGTAGCACACAATAGATTACTTGATGGTCAAATCCCCATAGAACAAAAATGTTCAATCCCTGAGGCCCCATTGTTAAAATGAAAAAATGGAGAAAAAGTTCCAAGAGTTTCGAAAACACCATACAACTATTAAAAGAGGTCCAAGGCTAACACCATCCTCCCAAATAAATCCAACAAATGAAGAACCAACATCATACAAAAAGAACCACCTAAATTATCATGGTATTCAATATCTGCAAATTCCTTATGGAATTAAGACTACACTCTCCACCACCGACCACCCAAAGTCCCTCTTTATTTAAATACACAAACTCATACGAAGACTAGCTTCTGATGCCTCCTAAGACAAAAAATGACACCACCTTTATGGCTATCTTCTAATGTCGGATTCATGTCACATCTCTCTCCATGAACATTCCTGAAATCTATATACCCTGATGACACATCAATGATAGACTCAACAAAATGACTCACTTTGATAGTTATATCTGAGTCATTTTCATAAGAGATATATTCCCTTAAAAATGATACCAATCAAATCTAGGCCAAGAAAATTAGGTCAGAAACGATATGGACATGGAATATAATAATCAGAGGAAGAAAAGAATGCTAACATTAGAATAGAATTTTGGAAAAAAATGCTAGTTGAGGAATCTAGATATAAGAGGAGTGGATGCATGAAATGTTAGAGACCTCCAGAGCTGATGAGATGCGTGAGTCCCACTTCCTCTATTGAGATACGGGAACCCACAATCATAATTTTCAAGAAGAAAGAGAAACTCCAAAGTAAAAAAAAAGGTTGACCCCAGTGTGAGGGGAATGTGGGGCCATCTCATCTTTACTAAATAAATTCCAAATAATTTTAATATAATCCCAACGATTTTATCCCTACTGAAGCATAATTTGATAGAATCAAAGTCAAATCCAATATCAAATCACACTAGGTACATAGAAAATCAAAAGGTAAGGACCAAGGGATAAGATTATAATCTCAAGATAAATGATGAAGTTACTAGAAACAAAACACCATGAACTAAAAAAGATTAAGGAGGAGGAGTGAATGGGAAGTGTATCTTGAGATCCTTCCATTCAAACACATATAGATACGAGAATAGAGATGAGGGGATTATCTATTTAAAATTCTAACGACCATTATTCCTTTATAACTCAATTTATTTAATTACTTCATATTTTGGAAAACTTTATTTTTTTGAGAAAATACTCCTTTTAGAAAATTCCACTTTTGAATCTTCGTCATTATGATATTTCTTTCTATAGATATCCTTCATCGCATAATCTTTCAACCAAATCCCTCTCCTTTAAGAAAACCCTCATCTGAAACTCTCACCTTTCAAAAAAACATCTTCCATTTTTTGAGTAAATTATCTTGAACATCATTTAATAAATTATTGATTACCTTCAATGGAAGTCATATTTTCATAAATCCATAGATTTCACTCGATCCAAAAACCATCTTTAATTTTTTTACAATATTCTTATTCAACTATTATGTGAGTTCTTAAATATTTATTTTAATCATTCTCTATCAAAAAATTTATTCTAATTCAACTCATGAATAACATGAGAGAACTTAAAAAATCCAAACTTGAAAAACTCTTATCCATCAAAATATTGATCAACATTAATGTGATTTCAATCCCTTTGAGGACCATTTTATATTCTGTGTACCATTAAAATATAACTCATCCTTTTTATTTTATTCAAAAAATTATCAAACATCCAGATTAAAATTATTGACTTTCGCCTTTTAACATACATTCTTTTTAATACAACAAGATCCTCTATCTCTAGAATATACAAACAATGAAAAAACCCTAACAACCAATTCTATAATAACATTCTGTTACATAACTCTTATGTACAATGATGTTACTATAATATATTAATAGTATACATTTACTTATAATATGAATCATAAAAAATATATACTTTATCACAAGAAGAGTTCCCTTATTCCTAGGGTACCCATATATAATAGCATCATTCAAACATGGTGTTCTAAAAAAATTTCTAATATTTTCCCAAACCATAACATGATTACATTAATGTATTATCGTGATGTTTTTTGGGATGTTAAACCTTCAGATGTTATATTCATTAGAATATAGAATAATATATATCATTGGATAACAAAGGCAACCCTCCATCCCCACATTTTGTAAAATTTATGTATCATATATTTACTATTTTATAATTATTTTTCAATAGATTTACATCCATATTTTCATGGAATTTTATAATTATAAAATTTAAATAAAAAAACACTTATGTTCAACTATGTATAAGACTCTTACACATTAAAAATTTCCCAATGTCTGGAAAACACTTACTAACTTTCAAACCTATAATTCTAGAATATATTTAGTTGTATTTCTTGATATCATCTCTAACTTCCCCAAAACCAATTCCAGAATAAATTTTACAAATTTAAATATATAGTCATTCTTTGAATCACCTATAACCCTTTCACACACAAACCTTACATATTTATGTTATCCTAAAACACTAAAATTTCCATGTCCTATACTAACCCTTATACATCCAAAGGTTACCAAACTTCTAGAAATTTGATTTTTAATGTTATGTGATGAAACTTATGTATACATGGTGTCACTAATACACCAAAAAGTAGTTGATTTTATAGAAATATGTAGCTCCAAAAATCCCAATCACAGCTTATGATATACTAGTCATAACCTATGACTTATAATATTTAATTTTTCAAAATTTATCAAAATATCCACATATATTTCATCTGACCACCGAAGCCACTTCTTATGCTCCCACACATGTTTGAAAACACATAATAATGTTTTTCTAGAAGAAATATTATTTTAATCTAAATTGCCAAAAATTTACAACATTTTTAGTCCAAAAACTCAATCGTTCCTTGATTTTCACTAACTCATATGATATGGGTCATTATAATAAGCTCTGATGTACTAGTCCAATTTATATGATCAACTCAGATCACTTATTTTGTAACTTTTAAGGAAGATTATAAATTATAGTGAGTTCTATTTTTTGGTCAAATTTATTATTTTAGGATTCATCTGTATGCCTTTTAAAAACATTCACATCTAACTAAAAATTCCATAAATTCTTCAGAACCGCGTAGAATAACTTCAAACTATCTTTATGGTTCTCTATATAGATATAAAAAATTTATATATTCAATAAAAATACAACAATAACATTTTCATTCTTTCTTTAAATCATCTTATCTTATAAATGTGCTTCCAAATTTATCCATTATCATCTGAATGCACTTCTTCTATGAATCTACACCTTGTCTAGTAACATCTTGATAGGAGTAATTGAAATTAATTTTAATTCATATTCAGGGTAACTATACATTGGATATACATATTCTAGATACTCATTGTCTTAATTCACAGTTCAACTTCCATGATTACATCATTGATTTCCAATAGTTATATTTCTCTTTGAATAGTATAATACAGTACATATCTACTCAATGATTTCATCTACTCAATATCCCATGTGATTTATATATAATATAGTATCCTTTAGGATCATGGATATATTATTTATTTTCTGGATAAAATTTTTACTTATTTAATAATATATTCATAATATTTTCATTAACCTACTTTTAAACTTCAAGAGAAACTTGTTATAAAATGTTATTTAATCTTATATAATCACTTATCTTTGGTATCCATTAAGACTATCTCTATAATAATTAGATGTATTACGTTTCTATCTTTATTTTGTTTATACATGAATTACATGAAGCATAATATTTAATGGTCTCTTTATCGTCAACCGAGATTTATATTTAAGGAATTTAATCCATATTGACATATTTTAAAAAATATAAAATGAACGTCCTTTATCAAAATGAAATTGGAAACATTATGAAACATCAAAACAGTAGATATATTTTTTTAATATTTTTTAATTCAACAAAATAATAAATAATATTTATTTTCTAATTTATAGAAAAAATTGACTATTGAGGCCAATTTAAACTGTTTAATTTTGTAATTTATAGGAATATTAAAATAGGGTTGAAGAATTATAAAAATCAGGTGGGAGAAAGAATAATAATCGTTGGGTTTTTATCAAATAATAATAAAATGTTTCTAAAATGAGTTACGTATGATTAACTCTATTAAACCCTTTATTATATAAAAATAATTTCTTTTATAATAAGAATCTAGTTGTGATTATCCTAAAATAAGAAAACTATTTTTTTCATGAAATTATTTATGTATAAATACTAATTAAATTAGAGTATCAATGAGTTACAAAAGAAAATATATTATTGATCTTTGGTCATCTAACATTAAATAGATTAATGAATTTCTTACTTAATGATTTTAAGCTTAGTCATATGATTGAGAAACTATCAATGTAAGAGTAAACCACTAGAATAATTGGAAATTCCTGAATTAATGAAATATTTCTCTACTTAAGTAAGAGTTATCAAGACCTCACATAATATTAAATATCTATTTCCATATCCTGCACAATAATATATTAATAATACATAAGACTAGATTATTGAGTCACCTTATAGTGTATGAATAAACAATTAGAGATTTATGATTATATAAAATATCACAAAATTCAAATTTGTGACATCTTGAGTCTCTTTAGATGTAATATTTATAGAATAAAATTACATTAATTATTCAAAGTATCCAAGTATTTTATAAAGATATTAGAAAAAATATGATTATATAAGATTTCATGATATTTTTAGTTTATATATACGAAAGATTATATAAAATGATCATCTTGTATTTTTTATGTTTTATGATCATTTAAGTATATATATTTCATGGAATTTAATGTCTATAAAGTAATATCCAAAATCCATATGTATGTAATCCTATACATTATATATATATATAGAATTATCACAAACATCAAACAAGAAATGAAGAACCTATTTATAGTTCATGAATCAACCTTATGGGAGATTTTATATTCTTATATTTTCCACACTATTGATTTTAATAGTATAGTTTTGGGTCGATTTCATTAATTCATGACCAAAATTAGTTACCTAGAGATCTGAAGACCTTATATTGATTAATTTATTGGGACAATAATGTTATTATTATTGAGTATTAACATGTTTTTATAACAATCATTTTATTTTCTGATCATAGTAAAGTAGAGAGTCAATTGTTTTATTAATATATTAATTATAAATGTTTCATAATTCTATAAAAAAATTTATTATTGCACTATTCATATATATATCTCTATATTTTTTTCATCCTATATATGATGGGATAAGTTGGGTTACGTGGTGATGTACATGGTATTATTGGTACATATGGGGAAATATAGGATCTTATTTTTTGTTCCTCTACATCAACCACTTATTATTATATGATTATTGGTAATTAAAGGATATTTAATTGTCAACGTATTTGGAAATTTTATAATATTTTACCATGAACACAAGAATTTGGATTATCCCACAAATGTTTTTATGAGTTTAAAACGCATAATTTTCTATAACATAGGGTTAGAATTACTTGATTTTGGAGTCACTAATATATCATAATTTTAATATAGAATATTAAATTTTATAAACTATAAATTTTTTAAAACAATAACCCAACCCTTGGATTAATCATTGTACACACTCTTTATAATCCACTCAATTTTATTTCTTTATTTTTATTACTCAACATCCCAAACAATCTATTAAAAAAACACTTTTTTAATTTATATTTATAGTTTTAGAAATTGTTATAATAGGGAAATTTTATCCATCTAAAGAAAAAAAATTAGGTCACTATGATACAATATTTGTACATATTAGTCGAACTATTTTCACACCTCATGAAATCCAATGTTTTGTTCTAAAACAATAACATACAAAAGATACATCAACAACACTTTATCTAGTATTTAATGCATAAAATACAATAATTTGAATTTTTAAGATGTATTAAGACACTTTAATATGTGAGTGTACTCTTAAACCTTTTGAAATCTATCTTTATATATGTTAAGTAACATTAACATGTCATAACATTAACACCCTATCATAGAATCCTCTTACATGGTCTATCTGGAAACAAATTCACAAGAGACCATATAAATATTATTCATATATTAGGTGTATATATGGAGGATCTTAACAAGTTCCAATTGATAATGATCTATAATTAAAAATGTTTAATTATGTTAAAAATGTTATGAAATATTCATGGTATAATTAAATTTTAAATTGTATAGAAACAACTAACATGACTTACATAAACTACAAATAAATATAAGAAATTAAATTGGCATGTCACCATTACCTTTATGTCATGATAGTGTGTAAAAATAAGAGAAAAATGATTTTCAATTTTATAATCTCATAAATATTTCAAGAAAAGTATTTATATTCTTTTCGTAACATTAACAAAGATTAATATAGATACCCATCCATGACACTAGTTGATATGTCATAATAGACAAAAAATTTATAGCGATACTTTTGAATATGTCATAAATTTATGATCTAATATGTATTTACTTGACAATGGTGTGACTAACTTTAATACATTTAATACACAATAATATAGTTCCCATATCACTAAGTTACATGCTGTAAATAAAAGAGGCATATTTAGCCGATTTTATCTTAATGAAACATATAAATATATAATTCACACTTAAAAATTTAATCTATAATCATGTTTCAATCATAATATAACTTATAATGAATCTCATATCATGAACTGGGGATACCAATTATTCTTAAAGGAAACTAAAAAAGAAAATGACATGAATTTTTTTTCATAAATCAATTTAAGAAACTAATTTTCAGTTTTGGTTTATAAAAAATAATTTTATTAGATTTTTTTGACAAAAACATGTATTTCTTTAACCCTCACTTTTCAACATACCATTTATATTTCAAATACTTTGATATAATTTATAAAAAGGAGTTGCACCCATGAGAACATATAAACAACCAAAGTCCCATTTCAAGGAATTATGTATAAGCCTCCACATAATATTTTTTGAAAAATATGATTGGGTAATAATAATATTTGATACTCCACCATAATGAGAAATTTAAATCAAGTAGAATAACACAAATTTACACCAATATATCATCTTGAATAAATATTACCTAACCAACAATGGAAGAAGTATTGAAGGAGTACCTTATATTTTTACTATAAAAAAAGAAAAGGAAAAATAAAAATAAAATAGATTCATGAATTTTATATAAGGTAGAGAAAAACATAGATGATATAATATTCCCAAAAATGACTTAGAAAATGATGGACTCCTACGAAACCACATCTGTCAATCCTATTGAAGATCATGATTTTGATTAATGGGGATTCAAGGTAATTGGGGATGTATAAATCATTTAAATATTTTATCTAAAATGAGGTAATATATCAAAACCAAAGAGTTTTAGGGTTTTAATATTATAAAACTATTTTTTTTATTTTTTTCTGTGTTTAAAAAAATGTAGAAAGAACCCTCTAGAACTATGGTTGGTTCCCATTAAATTTCTAATTCTCATGAACAAGTTATCAGTCTTTTAGTGGTTATATACAAGGATTCTAGTGCCCTTGATTCCCCTACCACAAATTTCAATCCTATTTAATTACTCCTTATATTTTCTCCCCCTTCAACTCTAAATTCTGTTAATCCATGAACCATTCCATTTTACTATAAAATTGTAAAAACAAAAAATTAAAACTGACATAAAAAGATAAGGTTTGTTACAATTGTTATACGATTAACATATAAAATTTTACTTTATAAAAAGATAAGAGTGAATGAAATTTTCTATTTTAGGAAAAATATTTTCAAAAAGAAACAGTAACTTTTTTAGCAATATATAATAAGTATTGATTTAATAAAAAATCAATTATTAAAGTTTATAGATGTAAAATTAATATTTGGTCCTACAAAATCTATTTGAAATTATATTATAAAAAATATATTCTTGAGAAAAAAAAATTTCTTTCCAGAATTAAAAGTTTCATGGAAGTGTCACAAAACATTTAATGAACAAACATATTTTTTTGAAAACAATTTTTTATTCAATAAGAGAATGTTTAATAAAAATAGAATACTAGCTTTCTGAAAAAAAATATAAATAAAACCTTTATATATATATATTTTAATGATTTATGTTTTTATACAATAAAATAACCATAAATATAAAATAATTAAAATATATAAATATTATTAATAAGAAATTTTAAAAAAATTGAAAAAATTGTTTATAAATTAGGATTAAATAATAATAAAAAATCCAAACACCATAGTTTTTTTTCAAAATTAATTAGTTATTGATTAAATTATTATTGATATAGGAATCCAATAAATAATATACTCAACACCTTTAAAGTAAAAACCCCAAAATCAAGGTTGAAATTGAAAATCTTATCGAATAAATAAATGAATATTTCAGAAAAATAAATTAAATAGTGCGGAAAATTCACATAGTATTAAGAGAGTATTATTGATTGATTTTGTGATTTAGGAGAGTATTATATGTGTAAATTCATGATTGAATTTCTAGAGAATATGAAATTGGTATAATATCTGGGATATCATTCATATTGGATGAGTTAGAGTGGACTTAACCTGAGGGATATAGTATGATTTAAAGAGTTATATTAATTAAATCTCAATTTTTTTAATTTATTTGGTAAATAGAACATTTAAAAATAAGTTTTAAGAACCATTGGTAAATAATTCATAATCAAATATAATTATAAAATTAGAATTCTATTAAATAGTTTATGGAACAACCACAAAATAACAGTCACTAAATTACATTTTCTATTTATTCCTAGAGGATGAGAGATAAAATATCATTTACCATTGAACCATTATATGATAGACCATTATTCACAGTAAAAATAATATTTAAATGTGCTGAAAAAGGACACCAAATCTATTATTGATAAAAAAGAAATAATAAAGTGGTGGATTTATCTGTTTTATGTTACCATTAAATGAGATTTATTTCTATCCAAACTTATTTTTGAACTGGTAAATGCTTGGATATCCTTGAAAATATATTATTTTGTTGAGAAAATCCATACCCACCTACTATTGTTTCCATTTTTATAATAGTTTACTTCTGAAATCAAAATAAAATTTAAAACCGTCACTTTGTTATCATGAATTTTTCAAAAATAAATATATTTAATTCCATTAATTTTTTTACATAATTATAGTTCTATTTATATTTACTATAAATATAAATAATTCAAAAATAACATTATGTTTATTTTAAAACAAAAAAATTTCATCATATATAAATAAAAAAGTATACAACATATGAATGAGAGAATTCTGTCGAAAAATCAACCATCCATTGATTTTTTTCATACAAATAATAATTCATAGAATTTATTCAAAATTGATCTATGGATAGTAAAAAATAATTTTTTATAAATATTATCTAAAAAATAGAATATAACTAAAATTAAATTATTTTATGATAACATGATGCAAATTAACTAATTTAAGATCATTAACTTTTACTGGACAATATATAAAACAATTATAAAAATATTTTTAGACCAAAAATAAATTACTTATTTATTTATCTAATTAATAGAATACATAAATAATTATGAAACATTTCCTATTTCTAATAATGAGATATCTCATAATGTTATTTTGTACACAAATATTATAAATTAATAAATACTTATGATAGATAATAAATACAATATTATATAAAATTAAATATTTAACAAAGATCAGTGGAATTATATTATTAAAAAAATGAACACTTTTTTCAAAAAAGGATTTCAAGATTTAGATCCTCAAGAATAAATATTTTACACTATATCAATTGATTTTATGTTTTACTCTAGAAAAAAAATAAGGGAAGTGATACAAAATCCCAATCTCTTTTCATGTATAACAAAAATATAGAGAACTTTATTTTAAAAGGGATAATTTACTGTTACTTGGGTGTTCTCTCCATAAAAGTAAAAATATATTCAAGATACCCATTGGTTGGAGACAAGCACTAAGAGTATCAGACATATATTTTGTGAATTATTTCACACATAAAACCCAAATGTTTTTTAATAGAATCATACAAAAAAATTAATATATGATTTCATAAATTAAAAATCATGATAATAAAATAAATAGTTTGAAAATAATTGTTCATCAAAATATTGAATAATTTTTGATGATTAAAATAAATTTCTAATCATAATTTCATTAAAAATTATTAATTATGATACATAAAATGCTAATATAAAAAATGGATATTAAATGGGGAATGGGAGATGTGGTTGATATTTAGTAAATCATTTATGTGATAGAACATTATCAATATATCACATGAACTATCTCATAGTGATCTGAGGTCACTACCAATGCATCGTCATCACCAATCACAAAGAATGACACTCGGGAACACCTAAAAAGGTTTAACATCCCATGTTTTGAGTTGGTAAGAATTTTTTTTGGTATATCTGAATTTTTCATTTGGTGTGTGGGACAACATTAATTACAATATTTAGTGGTTATATTTGATAGTTTGAAAACTCTAATGTGTTTAAATGGTTTTTTAGTCTTACTGAGTACCTTGGGGGTTCAGATGAGTTTTTGGAGTGTCGGGCCCCAAAAATGAATTTGGGAAGGTTAAGGAAGAGGCACACTATTTGGTTAAACCATTAGGCCTATTAGGGGAAATAGTGAAACCAATTTATGATCTAGATAATGGTAAGTCAAACTATATGGGGTGGGTTGTGAGACTATGTGATAAATATATGATTAATTTGAGAGTTGATCTGCATTTTTTATGCATAGTTTGACAAACCATGAACCTATTCATTTTATGTGGGGCACACTTTGGATAGTGGCACCACAGAATTGGTTAACATTTTGGAAAAATATGTAGCCTAACCATGCATCTCATAATGTGGGTTAAATTACTCTTCTACCATTCCCTCATAATTTATTCTTCCACAATATTTTTCTCCCATTTAGTGTGCCTCCTGCAGTAGCAATGTGATCTTCTTCCCTTCTCTACTAGGATTTCTACCATCTCTATCACATGAGATCCAAATTAAGCCACGTTAGTGGAGTTGTGTAGCTATATGTAAGTATTTGATTCCTTTTTTTCTATCTTCTTCTATTTCACTGTTTTTAATGACATTTCCATCTGATATCATTTAACATATCTTCTGGGTATATGTATGATTCATCATTTCTATACGTTTTGGCTCAGATTAGAAGCTAATATTCAATGAATGAATTCTTACAAGAATAAGGGTGAAAGTTCATAGATTTCTATATGAATATATGTGTGCTATGGGATTTGTATTTTACTATGGGTGTATGGGGTAGTCTGGGTGAAACCCTTAGTAATTGAATCTCTAAATAAAATCAAATAATTGTTGTTACAAGATCTAGATGGGCATTCTCTTAATCTTGAAATGTGTTAATATGGGTTTGGGAATTTTGGTTGGTTTGGTAGGTTAGTCTAGTTGTTTTATTTTTTTAAATAATTAAATTACTATATGGCTGAATTGGTCACGTGGGAACAAGCTGGTAATGGATCAGAATACATGGGGTGATGTGATTACCATGATCGAAATGAAGACATTTGTTAGGCTCGGAGCATGGAATGTTATATGTAGGAAGGTTTTAAAAAATATAATTAAGGTGATGAGATAATTAGGATGAGGTGTGTGGTGATGACTATGTAATTGATGGGAGATTATGACTACATATGGAAACAAGGATTTTAGTACATGTGTCCTAGGTGTGGGTGATAATTTCCACTCATCTTGATTGGATGATAGAGATGATAGAGTATTGTGTGTATAGATGAGGACTCAGTTGAGGTGGTGTTGACCACTCATTATTGATGGAGGCCTACATAGATTTAAAGGAAAAGGAGATAGTATTGACCCTCAGTATGAAGGTGGTTCTCAACGTATAAATCCACATTTGATGGTGAGTGATACTATTTAATAGGGGATGTGTTTCAATACGACATTGATGGTTGATAGTCCAATATGATTATATAATGGATCTATACATGCCTCAGGACCTCAGGTTGTTATTCCAACCATTGTTTGTTATTCACTGAAGGATGGATATTGTTGTTCCATAAAAAGTTGGGATATTAAGTCAATGGTGATTATTCTTGTAGAAGTCCATTTTGGCTTGTGATACATTAATTCAGCGTGTCAATGAGATACTGGCATTACACAATTTGTGGCTTATGTGTCATTGGATGGAACAAGGTGCCATGTGACATGTATGTCGAAGAGATACCGAGGCTCTTTTAGTAAGTATGACTGTGGAAACATAATTCCACACTAGTGATGGATGAAGAAGATAAATGCTTAATCATGGCTATTTAGAATGATTAAGAATGTATTTTTATTTTTTATGTCTATGTATAGTTTTTATTTAATCGTGTATTCAAAAAGTAAAGAAATATAGATGTAAGATATGAAAAAGATGGTGGTGGCCTACTGAGTTCATAATTACACCAAACATGGGTCCCTCGAGATGCATATAGACTTTATATATATGAGATCGAGTATGAGACCCTGATCATACACTATTCCATAGTGAGCTGGGATACATAGGTGCATGGAATGAATGGTAGATAGACTATGTGGGTTCTTCTGCATTGATATAGAGTCTCTTTTTTTATTTTTCATACAAACATATGTGACCAACCTTAGGGTGATCCTGCATATTTTTTGTGAATGATATGTCTTGTGCATAAATTATCTGATATATATTACCATCCTGTTTTGTCTTGTTATTTACATTGGTTATTATTGCTTCTGTTGAGTTGGATTCAATGCTTCTATAGTTCTAGTATTATATGACCTCTTCCACTATTATTATATCATCAATAGAGGGTATATTATATCCAAGAACACCTAATTATACCCTCTATACTAGTTTTAAGCCTTTGGCATATATTTAGAAACATCTATGGACTAGTGTCCCTCTAGCCCATAACACCAGATAAGTGGATCTTGTCTCAGTGTTCTACTAATGGTATCAATTTTTTTTTTCTTTTCAATTTTGTTTTACTATCTAGGATGTGGTAGATCGAATATTGGGATCAAATCATAATTTTTACTACTATAAAGGGGAACTTTCGCCATGCATCCATCCCCACGGTTTAAAAAAACCATGGGGATATCTCTCTCCTTATTATCTATTTATAAGGATTTAATAAAATCGTGGGAAACCATACCGATTTCCCGAATACCATCACACTCTTCCTCCCCCTTCCATCACGCTCCTCTTCCATCACGCTCCTCCTTACCTTCGCTTCCATCGCCCTCTTCTTCTTCCATGATTTCCAAACTCTCGTCCCTCTCCTCCCCTCCCGACCACCGCCTCTTGGCCATCTGACCTCCTCTACTCAACCCTCTCCTCCCCTCACCGACCTCCACCTCTTGGCCATCCGACCATTGAGTCTCAGCCATCTAGTCCACTCCCTGGCCCCCACCTCCACTCCCGACCTCCCTCCTCACCTTTTCCTCAGCCTCAACGTCCTGACCTCCACCTCCCTGCCCCCAGCTTCAGCGATGTCCCCCCTCTCGGATTCCTCTCCTCCCGAACTTGGATTCTGCCTCAACTTCCCCCAGCTCTGGCAACATCCAGTCCTGGCCTCCACCTCCCTGCCCGCAACTCCAGCATCTATGTATGAAATTTCTTCTCCTTGTTTTTCCAGTGGTTGACATCTCTTTTGTTGAGTTGGTTTTTTGAGATATCCTCTCTCAAACTTGTCCTGATTTCAATATAATGACTATGACAGTTTTAAACATCTGTGTTTGATCAATAAGTGATCCTAGATTGAGGTTTGGAGTAAAAAGGTAATTCTTGGGATAATTAGGACCCACTCTTTTTCTATTATATGAGTGGATGAAGATGATTTTGGGGTTTTTGTTCTCATATCATTCATTATTCTAACCCCTTATATTATTTTAGGATATGTTGGAATCTGGTGATTCATGCATTGAAATATATTCCATTTGAATTTGCCTTATTTCTATCCGTATAATTCTGCTCTATTTTAAGAATTTCAGAGTTCTTAAGCATTTTGGTGATGCATTCAGGGTGTTCATATAGGCTGATTAGTTGGAAATTACAAAGAAGAAACCCATTCATGATAGATTGTGTATTTAATCCATATTATATCAAACTATCCTAGATATCATTTAGTTTAGATTTGATTATGGTACTAGTATTATCCCTATGATTGTTTATGAAGGTAATATTATGTATTTTCATCACTTTGACCGTTTTTGAGAATCACTTGGATTGATGTCTCAAAATTCATATAATGGTTTGATATATACTTTCTTTACATTTGTCGATGAGTGTTGATGGCCCTATAGAGTTTATTACTCATTATATGCTTCAATTAAAATCAACTGTTGTTGTTCTGGAGCTAGGGATGGAGGCTCTTCCACAGCTCCGCGAGCTGGGTAGTGGCATTGGTAGGAGAGATAGGGGTGTAAAAGAGACCCCCTCTAATCTTTTTACTAGTGTTGTAGTGAATTCATCAACGAATTATGGTGTAGTGAGTCTTGGGTTATGATTTGGGATGGGGACTCTATTAATCCTCCTTCAGATATATTGTAGAAGTTAATATAGAAAGGAAATTCTATATTTGTTGTGAATTCCATGATGGCATGGAGTAATGGAGGATCCTTTTGGAAATCCGAGGTCAAAGTTTTCCTCACTCAGGGGGAAGGATCTTTTGGTAGCAGTTCTCCCTCATGGGGTGGGGTGAGGGGAGAGAGAATCTCACTAGCCTCCTCTGTAATGAGTTTTCCTAGTATTAATGATATCACTCTTTTTAGTTGGAGGGGGTCTACATGTAATTCAAAAAATAGGGTAGGAATTAGTTCATGGGTTTCTAGAATTACTGTTACAGAGTGACCCATCTCTTTATAGGAATACATTCTAATAGACTCCAAGATAAGGGTATTTATGAAAGTAGTGGAAAAAGTAGTGAGGTGTATTGGCCTTTGTTTTCATCAGATGATACTTTGATGAATTTTATGTTTAAAAATAGTATTAAGACATTATTAGGGGTAAAAGGTAAATTTACTATAGGATGAAACTTCAAATTTTTTTGAAGGTTTCTTTGGTTCCATACTGTAATGTTTACACCAAGTTTGATTTTTCATATAAAATATAGTGTCAAGGATCTTCAGAAATAATATAAAAATATACTATATTATTTTTAGTCGATGAATTGTATTCTTTTTTAAAGTTTATTATATATCTTAAATAGAGTCTCATATTGAGAAACCAAGATAGAGATTGAATCTTAAATGTGAATTTTACCATATTCACGACTTAATATTCATTTTAATCAGGACTCTTGGGTGTTTTCAGTATTAAGATGATTAATTGAAAAAAATAATTATTTAGTTAATTGGTTATTGTACAGAGAAACCCATGAATTTTATTATTTAATCCATATTATGAAATATTCCTTGGGTTAGTTGTTCTATGACCACTTGAACATTAGAGGAAGAGGAAGAAGAAGACGAAGCGAGGGCATGGTGGTGATGAAAAAATAGGGAAGAAATATCAATTTGTTCATGATGTCAATTAAATGTACCTTGGTTGTGAAGTGGAATCAAATCAACATCATTTCACCATCATGGTTGGGAATTTATATATATGTATTTATCCCCATTTTTTTCTTGATTTGAACGTGGAATATTTTTATTTAAATTGAATTAATATTCAGGTAGTAGATGGCCTTTTTAACTTATGATATTTGGTTGAAATTATGATTTTGGGATAAATGATATTGTGTCTAGAATTTTTTTTATAAAAGAAAGCATGAAAGCCTTAATTAAACAAAAAAGTTACAAGAGTCTAAAGGAGGGAATTTTACATTTATCTCTATTTAGAATACTGAGAAAATCATCAGTAACTATGGTCTCATGCACACCAGAGGCTTTAGGAATACCTTGATTTGCAAGTCTCTGAGAAAGAGTGTTGGCTTCACGGTAAACGTGTGAAATTATAAATCTCTTTGAGTCAAGTGTGTCAATACATTTGATCCATTTGAGAGTAAGATTCCTGGAAATATGGATCTAATTTTTTCTAACATCATCTGAAATAGTTGAGGAATAACTTTCAGACTAGATATTACACCAATTTCATTGGTGATCAATCTTCACTTCTTCAAAAAGTTCCACCATCTCAGCTTCAAGGGAAGTGGCATGACCACAAGAGCCATAAAATCCATTGAGCAAGTAGCTATATTGGTCACGGAAAGCAATACCAGATCCAGATGGTCCAAGGTTTCCCTTTGAGGCACCATTGAGGTTTCATTTTATCCAACCTACAAAAGGAGGAGTCCATAAAATTTCCAAAGTGCCCATAGGTTTGGGAAAATTACCTAATAGATGAAGCCTTCTCAAGATTGCAAAGTCTATGATAGAGTTATGGTGTTGTTATATGTGGAACTAATTTGCACATCAAGTCTTTGCTGGAATATGTGAGATGGAAACTTTATGATTGAAAGTGGCATTGTCATGCCTGATTTTATTTCTGCCTCTCCAAAGAGTGTGAAAAGTTTCTGCACAAGAGACAAGGAATAGAGTGTGAATCTGGATGGGAAAAAATTCTTCTGTAATTCAGTGAAAAAAAATGAAATGTTGTTTGCATGAGGTATCGAGATGCCAAAGAGATCAAATATAATGATCCATAGTAAAGTTGAAGTTTTACTGGAAAGGAATAAATGATCCAGGTCATCCCTATGCTGGTGGTACAAATCACATCTTGAGCATAGAGAGATTCCAACTTTTTGGAGATTGTTGTCCACTGGAAGCTTTTGGAAGTTAATCCTCCAGAGAAGAGTGAACCGAGAGGGCTGGACCCATTTTCTAAATTGCTGGACAGGACAGGAAGAATTTATCTGTGTTAAATTATTATAAAAACATTTAGAATTGAGCAACCCATTTTCACTTGGTTCCCAAACCATGATATCATCTGAATTAAATAAGTCATAAGAATTGATAATTTGAACAGTGTGTGTGGGAAGATTGCTGGTCTTCTCGAGCTAATCACAAATAGAGGCATTTGAATCAACATCCATTGTTTCAACATTTATACGATCAATTAAAATTGTTCGTGTCCAGTTATCCTTTCATAATTTCATCTTGGAGGAGGGATTCACCAACCAATGGGAGTTACTATTGATCTTTTCAAAAACCTTTTTCAAACCAGGCCAAATAGTGGATTGCATATAAGTCATCTTTCCATCAATCAATCTAGTAAGGATTCTAACTTTGATAAAATCAAGAGAACTTAATTTTCCATTAATAAGCCTCCAAATAATTTGATCTTGAATTTTAAATGGGTTAGGGGAGTCTGGATTGGGGGTTTCTTCATGAATAACAATATGCACATCGAAAAGATTGTGATATGAATAATCAATCCAAGTACTAAAGGATATAAACCACTTTACATAGGTGGCATTATCATGTTTAGCATGGAAAAAAGACATTCAAGTGATATATGATGAAAAATAAGAGGAATTAGAAATGAATCGAGGACTAGAGTAATGTTTAGATCTTAGAACCCAACTATATGAAGAATATTTCGAAAGAACACACATCATGTACTTTGGTAGGTACAATAGATAGGGATTCTAAGATATGTTAAATACCACACATTGTGTCATTAAATCATAAAATATGTTACCCTTATCTAGATATTTTTTTATGTATAGGGAATATACACCCAGGAAGCCCGAGTATCCTCACAAACCATGAGGTTTAATACCACATACAATTTTTCCTTGATAGAAAATGACATGTGAAGTTGGAGAACCTTCCAGTTATCCCTATGGATCCTACACACCATGTTCACCTCTCCACACATATTATAGTCATATTTCTACTTCACCATTTTGTGTTTTATACATGGGATATCAATTTCCTTAGCGATATATGATTTTTACCTTGGGAACACATTGTATAACTATAACAAGACTATATGGTGACCTAGAATCATTATTTAGGATTATATTTTTACATATGACCAGTACATTAAAAGTGAACTTACACATTGGACATTATAATGGAGATACTTTTGAAGATAGATATTTGGAATGTGCTGAATCTAGCATGATCGATCATATAATCATTATAGTAGACATGCTTATTTATAAATAATTATTGGTAAATAAAATCCCTCCATGATGATAAATTTACATCTGGGAATAATTTCATCTCACCATTCATAGGAAGGGTTAGAAATTTACCCCATGGGTAAAGGGCATAAGATCCTCTACCAATAGATGAAATATGGTTGGTAGTCCCCCCACCATTATGGGGTGTGATATCCTGAATATATATATATTTTTTACTACCCTTGTTTGAAGAAGAAATGCAATTTTAATAAAAAAAACCATCAAATGATAAAAAAATGTATAAATAAGTGAAGCATTTATGGAGGTGTAAGGATTATTATCTTTTTCAAAACCTATAGTAATAATATCAATTGAAACATTTATTAGCATTAAGGGGATGGAGAAAGAATCCCTTGGGCCTAGACACCCAATTCTAAGTAACGTTTTAAGGAACATTTAGTGGCCCTAGATGATCACATCCAAACTGATAATAAAGTGAGAATTTGTAGGTAGGATAATATATAAGTTTATCTAACTCCAATTGTCGAATACAATAACATACATAGAACATAAACCTGAAATATTCTCTATGGAAAAGCATTCTACAATAGTAAACACATTTAAGGGTTTTTAGTTGGAACATAGATGAAAAGATGGAACTGATTCGAAATATAATTTGGATCTTATTATATAATATAAGGAATAAATAGAGACATTGACCATAAATCCTTCACCAGAAGATATTGATTGAAAATAAAATCAAATTATAGAATTTGATACATATGAGGAATAAAAATTGTGTATCAAGAAACAATATCAATTTTTCTTCCTTGAGTATTTATCGAAGGGAATATTAACATGGAAGATTTTATCAAGACCTTGGACAAGATGGTCTATTTCTTTGAGTACCTCATTAAAGATGATCCAAAAAATAGGGTATATTATATTAAATATAGATTATATATGGTTCAAGACTTCAATATTTTAATTTTTGTAGATGGGTCTAATTATGCCCAATATAATTTAATTTCATGTTGGATTTATCTTTTTATGTGGGTTAAAACCAATACCCATAAATGTGGTCTTCCTAAAAGTACAAAAAATATTTAATTGATGGCAGAATGAAGGAAAAAAATATGAGAAAATAAATATTAGAGAATTAAGTAATTATTTGATTAATAATGTTTTTTACGAAATTATTATAAAAAAGAGAATTTGAGATTTCAAAGAAGTTTATAAATAATAATTATTTTCTTTAAGATGTTCATTATTTATTAAAATATTTTAATTGATTTACCATGTTAATATTTTAAAATAATAAATATGTAAATATTAATTCAATTAAAATGATGACAAAGGATATATAATTTTGAATTATGACATGTTAATTATTTGAGTTACTTGAAAAAAGTTATATGAAGGCTAAATAT
The DNA here is from genome assembly GCA_963277665.1 of Viscum album. Classification (NCBI taxonomy): domain Eukaryota; kingdom Viridiplantae; phylum Streptophyta; class Magnoliopsida; order Santalales; family Viscaceae; genus Viscum; species Viscum album. Next base: position 1,308,389,291 of record OY728126.1, on the reverse strand, counting down.
AGCATTCTCTCTCAATAAAACTCATAGGTGAGCCTTTCCATTCTTTCTAATCTATTATTCTAGTCTAAACTCAAGGAACCATCCTTGACATTTAGATTAATGGTATTATTATAACCCATAGCTTACGATGGAGGTATTCCAACCAAATAGATCAAGTCAAATCTAGTTAAATCATCATTCAAAATTAAATGAGGGTACACCATAAGAATCCAAAACAGTAATCAATGAAATTTGATACCGAAGACATTACCTAAATCCCAAGGGAGATTCCCCTGGTCATTTCACTTCAATTCCCCTCATTTTTGTTTCTTATGATAACCCTAATCATAGTGTGTGTACAATTTAGTGTTCGATTTTTATCTAATAACGTGAACTTTATTTTTCAATTGATTTCAAATTCAATTATTTTACCAAATTAACCTTTTCTTTGTTAAGAGTAATGTTGTGACTTTTTTCACTTTGTATGTAGTAGGAGTTTCTAGGTAATTATCAAATTCATATTCTAGTATATTTATACTAATATTTGATACCCATGATTTTCTTGTACAAATTATCTAAATGATTTTCATTAATTCTTAGAGATGAAGTGGTTTTCTTTAAAAAAAATTCCCTCTTTGAATTAAAATTTTACCCATGGAAAATATTAAATTACATAAATATGGGGCTCATTTAAAATATTTTTGATGAGGTCTGAATGTTTTTCTCTCCCTTAATTTTTAAATGAAATAACCCATGTTTTAAGGTGTGTTTTAATATTAAAAGTTGATTTTTGTTATGTTACACCTAAGGGAGGAATTTTTTTTATCTCTCCCTTAGTTCAAATATAATTACACATACAACTCTATCATAGACATGAAACCTTTCGTGGCCCATTATGGGTTACCTTATTGATCATCACTTCATAGGATAGAGGTATGAATTTTATCTCTTATACAGAAAGTGTTGAAATCGGTTATAAAAATAAAGTCACATGAAATACAAATAGGAATTAACTATTATTTTTTTATGTCATAATAGTTTTATTTTTTATAGTACATATCCCTTTTTTAATTATGTTTTACATGTTTGATCGGAAGATAACTTTTATTTTTCTTATTATAGAATGGATTGAAGTTGGATGTATCGTACTAATAGGATTTCAACTGCGTTTCAAATTAATTTGGAGAATTTTTAAGATTTTACATTTGAAAATGCTTTAGATGGAGGTTGTATATAGTGTCCATGCTATAAATTTGTTGAAAGACCAAGATTAATCCATGAAGAAGTTATCCACCATATAACGAAATTTGGATTTCAAACAAACTGTCATGTTTGGTATCACCATGGAGAGATGAGTCAATGTTCTACTAGTCATGAAAAAAAATGAAAGAAGTGGCATGGAGAATTTTATATTTGATCGGTTTCCATTTTTCCATCATCCCGAGAGAGATAATATGCCAGTTCAAGAAGGAAATGATATCAGTACACATGAGGAAAATACTGAAGATGATAATGAGAGAGTGAAAAGTTCATTGGATGATGCCAGAACTCTAGTATATCAGAAATGTACTGAAATAACTATGTTGGAATTTTTAATACGGTTATATCATGGGAAAACCTTGTATGGAATGTCTGATACAGCTATTGATCACATTCTTACATTTTTAAAGGACTTTATTCCTGATGGTGCAGATATTCCCTCAAATAATTACAAGGTATTGAAGTTAATTAAGTAGCTTGGATTTGATACTAATAAAGTTCATGCTTGTACAAAAGATTGCAGTTTATTATGGGGGAAACAAATAACCATAATGACTGTAAATAATGTGGTACATTTCAATGAGAGACAAATGTATATGGAACACCATCTCTTATGGCACAGAGAGTCATGTGTCACTTCCCATTGATTCTCAGACTTTAAAATCTATTCATGTCTGTAGAAATATCATACAATATGTGATGGCATGATGCTGAGATAATTAAAGGTAATGATGAGTTGGTTCATCCTACAGATGGATTAGCATGGAAGAAATTTAATGCAAAACATCCTGATTTTTCAGCTGAGGTGCATAATATCAGGTTGGGTCTATCCTGTGATGGTTTTAATCCGTTTGGTCAGATGCTTACATCTCACAGCACGTGGCCTGTTTTTATTCATGTTTATAATCTTCTTCTGTGTATGTGTATAAAAAAACATTCACTTTCTTGAGTATACTGATAGCTAGACCTTCTGATCGAGGTAATGATACATATGTATACTTGCAGCCTTTATTAAGAGAGTTGAAACAACTTTGGTATTTGGGTGTGCGGACATTCGATGCTTCTTCAAACAATACGTTTCAGATGCGTTCTGCCCTTAAATGAACCATAAATTATTTCCCTGCTTATGCAAATATGTCTAGGTGGATCACAAAGGGAAAACTATCATGTCATGTTTGTATGAAGAATATATTATCAAGAAGGCTTAAATATTATCGTAGTTCCAGTTTCATGGGCAATCGACGATTCTTTCCAATGGATCATCAATATAGGAAATTCATCAAGGGTTTGATAATACCTTTGAGACAGAACAACCACCTCAACGTATGTCAGAAAGCGATGTGCTTAATGAATTAAATGATTTTAGTACTTCAATAGGTAAAGGTCAGTTGAAATCTAAAAAGAGAAATAATGTTGAAACTGAAACCACTTACAATTGAAAAAATAGAAGTATTTTTTTGAATGGCCATATTGGTCTACCAATTTTCTATGTTATTGTTTAGATGTAATGAATATTGAGAAAAATATATATAAAATGTTTCTGGAAATTCTTCTGAATATCAAGGGGAAGAACAAAGATGACTTCTGATCTCATCAAGACTTGTTGGACTGGGGTATTCGACCAAAACTGTATCCTGTGTGTATCAGTGAAAACAAATGGAAAGTTACTTGTGCTTCTTATGTGATGACACCATCAGAGAAAGATAAATTTATAGTAGTGTTGGAGAATATCAAGGTTCCTAATGGATATTCTAGCAACATATCTAAACGATTCAATGGAAGATATGTGAAACATAATCTCTGAAAACTCTTGATTATCACATCCTTCTTCATGAATTGATTCCGATAGCAATTTGGAATTTTCTATCCAAAAATTTAAGGGTGAAAGTGATTTTCTTGTGCAAATTTTTCAGAGACCTTTGTGCTAAAAGGTTATCCAAGTCATTCATGATAAAAATACATCAGGAGGTGCCATTAATTTTATGTGAGATGGAAATTATTTTTCCTCCATCATTTTTCACATGTATGTTTCATTTAACGGTTCATCTTCCAACTGAAACACTTATTGGGGGAAGAATTGCTTTTCAGTGGATGTATCCTACTGAAATAAATATGTGCACAATGAAGTCATATGTTCAAAATAAGTTTTGTTCTGTTGGTTCGATTGTGAGGGGTTATCTGGCTCAAGAATGTATGGATTTTTTTTCAATGTATTTTTCTGATGTCACCACATGACATAATTGGATAATGAGAAATGAAGATGAACAATAAGGGGAAATTGATCCCTCATTTCCATCTCTTCCACAAACAGGAGGTATTTTTTGGTCTTATACATTGGCTACATTGAGCCTTGAAGAGCAGGAGATGGTACATCGCATTGTCTTGTTTAACTATAGTTTGTTCGATGACTATATCAAGTATGTAATTTGAATATTTATATGTTATCTCATATTATGAAATTTCACATATAACTGACACTTTTATTATCGTTTTATGTAGGAAACACAAACAAATTATAAGTATATTTCATCAATATTTTTCCTTGAGAAGTAGAGAGGCTTTGCATATCCTAGAGTTTCCTGCTAGGTTGTAATCAAAGGTATTACGATTAATTTAATTAGTTAAAAAATTGATATCCATTTAATTGTATTATTCATATATATTTCAGGTGTTGAGTTTACCAATTGACTATATTTATCAAGAATTAGGAGCTTTCACCTTTGGTCCTAATTCTTTGGTTTGTGAATGTAAACATTTAATAATCAATGGGTATAAATTTGTAACAACAGACCAAGCTGTAAAAATGAGAACACAACATGATGGTGTTATGTTAACCGATACAACGGATTGTTATTCTAGTGTATCAGATAGTTGGACTCGATATGAAGATATGTATTATTATGGGCTAGTTGATTAAATATTGTTATTCGATTACTACTCTCAAGTTAGAGTCACTATGATGAAATGTATATGGTTTAATTAAATGAGATGACATGGTACATTTTGTTGATGACTATGGATTTAGAGTTATTGATATGAGTCGATTATAATGTACTGATGAACCATTCATTTTGACATAAATGGATAAACAAGTGTTTTATGTGAAAGATCAACAAAGACCTGATTATGGTGTCATTAATGATGTAATCCCTAGACATATTCTTCATGATTTTGGTGATGAAATTTCCACCATTGACATCCTCGTTGGTGTTGGAAAAAATATTGCATTTGGTGTATCAAATTATCCCATTGCGAGAGTTGATGTTGAACCTGAAGTAGTGGTCGGTAATATATTAAAGCAACCATATATTTTCACTGTTCATTAAAATTATATTGACATGAGTTTCTCAGGTTAGTATTACTTTAATTACATTAATTATGTTTTAGTTTGGAATGAAATGTTTGGTTTTTGTATTTTCTGGTGTCGTTTTGTTAAATTAGATTTATTTCAATGAACAAAACATGGTTTAAATCTTTTTTTAAAAAAAATGTATAACTTGGTAATATAATTTTAAAAAGTGTGTTAGTTATTTCCTTGTAATCATTTGTACAATTAGTAATTAAAAGAAGTCAGATTGGTTCCTCTCATGAATTGCTAATATATGTAAGATTTATGCATGATTTGTAAAAACTATTTCTAAAAACGTTAATTTCCATTCTTATGTAGATTATGCCAAATACTACAGAAAGTCAAAGGAAGTGACTATTTGATCCCGATCAACCGGGGTGTGAGTGTGCATTTCCTTCGCTTCCATCAGTGTGTATTATAATTGTAATGTTTTTTTTTCAACAGTACATATAATTTCATGTTAATATTCTTTATCAATTTTTAGGGACATTCAGTTCCATCAGATTTGACTCATAATCCGGTTTGCATGGGTAGGAGTGGCGATGCTCCTAGACCTATACTGGGCACCCGTCATAACTATTTCCACACTGACCTACCATCAGACACCCCTTCCACCACACCTTTCCATCCTCCTCTTGAGTCTTCGAGGATGTTTTTTTTTTCTATGCCTCCATCATCATCTCAGCTACCATCTTATTCACAAGCCATTTCTTTTCCGCCTTCAGGGATGATACCATTGATTCCTCCATCATCTAATTTTCCCTCTTATTCCCATACAATGAGTACACCACCTCCATATATGTTTCTACCTTTACCATATCCATATGTGTTGATTTATACCCCATCCTACTACCCATATGTTTCCATGTCTACACTGCCTCCAATTCCTACCATCCATCCAGCATCTGATGAGTATGTTCCATTAGCTTTTACTCTAGCTCATGAAGGACACCCAAAGCATGCACTAGAATAGACACTTTCTATTGAGGATGCTGATTCTGGACAACCCACAGATAAATCAAAGTCTATTGAGCAATCTGCAGACGGTTTTTTTGATTGTAACTATTTGAAATTATATAACATTATTTTCGTCGTGTTTTACCATGACTTAATTATTCTTTCCCCCTTATTTTCTTATTCAGTATGATATTCTACTAGGAAATGTGGGCGAGCTTGGATGATGGATGTTTGGAACTTCCAGAAATAGCTAATGGTGGATTACAATTGGCAAAATCAGATGGTAGGTCCAACTGTAATGCAATGTAGAAGTTTCATGGCCAGTATGGCCAAGTATCATGATATCATTCTAGTGGAACCATTGTCATAGAGATGTATCAGTAAAGATATTAAAGGCAAATCATGGGAGAAAATGTGGGTAATAAATTTTCATAAAGTCATATCTATATTATTGGTGTATTAAATTGAAATAACATGTTCGTTGCAGATTTGGTTTAACTTTCCCAACAGAGAAGCTGCTAAGAAATCACGATTGAAGGATGTTGGGGAGTTCTAGAACTTATAAAATCATGAGTTTTATACTATTTGTAAGAGAAGAGTTGGTACTAACATAGAGGCATACCCATATTTCCCAACTTCCCAAAAAGATAATATGGAAAAAGTTAATGCACATTGGAAGACTGCTATGTTTAAGGTGATCTAAATCTTTAATGGTTGACATATTAAATTTAGTTCTTATTACTAGTATTTATTTTTTTAGGAACTATCAAATAAACACATAAATAATATGTATTCAATGACATATTTGTACACATTGGGGTGCACTACATTGCCTGATCATGAAAAGCACCAGGTACTTCAATTGGGTATTGTGATGTTATACAGGATGTTCTACTAAAAATATTATTGAATATACATGGGAAAAATTTCTCCATTTCTCATATATGGTACTAATCTAGATTTGTGCATTTCTCATTTGCAGCAAGCTAAATTGTGAATAAAAGGTTTTTTTACCTCGTGACAAATTATTTTTCTCTAGTAGAAAGAAAAAGGATAGAAGTGCAGTAAATGCACAGACACAAGATAAAATTGAAATTTTTTTTATTTATATTATAAATATTTATTCTAAATTCATAATTTAATATGTTTATAATTTACACAGTCCTTAATGGAGTCCCTATATGTTAAGGAAGATGACATCTTTAGGCCACATGGTCATTTAAGTCAAGTATTAGGTGAGGAGAAACCAAGGAGAGTACGATGTCGACCCTGAAAAAATATCATCCCATCTATGTATTGGTTTTCATTGGGTACCTCTCAAGCCTCACAGACCTCTGAGCTTGAAATCTCTCTCACTGAAGCAGTTGAGGCAAAGAAAATAGTTTTAGTGGAGCGTGAAATAAGTAAGCTGATGACCGAACATTTTATGAAAGCTATGAAATTTTGGAGTCAGTCACTTATATCAGAGGATGTTTCAAATTTTGAATCACATATGGTATAAATGAACTCTTTAGATGATGCATCATGTGATGAAAATGAGGGCCGTAGTGGAAACAGAGGTGGTGTTGATAGAGCTATTGGTGGTGAGGATGCTGCTGATGCTGCTCTAGAAGATGAGGCTGCTGACGATGTTGCTGCTGATGATGATGATGATGTTGATGATGATGGGCATGGACATTGGGATGAGGATGTTGGTAATGGATGGGATATTAATAATCTCCATTTTGACTTAGTTGGTAGACTTATTTATGTACTTTAAGAACTGGAATTGAATTTTTTTAGGGATGAGAACGGTTAATTTTTTTTCTTTGGAAAATTTCTGCATAAATGTTCACATGCATTTACATAAAGCTAACATTAGAATCCTTAGTCATGAATATGGGTAAGTGATGATCTTACTAGCATAGAAATCATTTCTCTAAATGATATCCCATATAGTGACATTGTATTCCATTTTTTATCTCTTTATTTTTCACAAAATATTGAATTGATAAGTCTAAATTAATGTATGTAAAAAAGGAATATATTCCTCAGTGGTTATTTCTAAAATTTTCATTTTGTGAAATCTGATGTTGTTCTGTTGATTGAAGTGGTTGGGTTTTTTGAGATCCCAAGTCCCTGAATGCTATGGTACATGGTAGAGATTGTTTTGGGTTTATAGGTAGCTCTGTAAGAAGGGTGCAGGGGGGAGGGAGGGATGGGTGTCGGGGGTGGGGGTGGGTGCAGGGGGTGGGGCTGGGTGCAGGGGGGTGGGTGTAGGGGGAGGGGGGGATTGGGTGTAGTGGGGTGGGGATGGGTGCTGGGGGTGGGGCTGGGAGCAGAGTGGGGCAGGGTGTAGGGGGTGGGGCTGGGTGCTGGGGGCGGGGTTGGGTGCAGAGGGGGTGGGGATGGGTTCTTGGTGGGGGGGGGGCTGTTGGGTGGTGGGGCTATGTGCATGGGGGAGGGGGTAGTGGGGTTGTAGGTGGGGGGGGGGGGGTGCAGGGAGGCTTAGTGTAGAGGGAGGGGGCTGGGTGCGGGGGGGGGGGGGGTGCAGGGAGTCGTGGGGGTGTAGGTTGGGGGGGGGGAGTGGTTTTCCCACTGCTAGTGGGTTTACAACTGATTGGAGATTCAGTGAGTAGGGTGATCATAATATTTTGGGTGAAAATCATGTAATCCATATGTATATTTTTTTATCAATTTTTGTGCCGATGAATTATTTTTCTTAATTGTGAGTTTCTGCGCTACTTGAGAATTCATCAATTGTTTCTATGTATGCCCCTCTTATCCCCCCACTCCCTACATTTGTGTTATATTTTCATGTTGATACAAATTTTTAGTCCATATTTGTATGTTTTAAATGAATGGGATAGAATGATCTTTAATGGAACCTTTTGTAATTAAATGACATGTAAAGAAATTGAATTGAATGCTCAATTGTATAATAGTTTCATGATAGAAAGGATTGGACTTTCCCGATCATTATATAAAATTTATCATAAAGTAAAATGTAGAACACGTTATATGATGCCATTATTAACTTTCCAAGATGATTTTATTTTCTCCACCCTTCCAATACAAGACTATGATCAATAATAACAAAGTTAGGCCAACTCACTGCATTCTTGCATTTCTTTACTCTCCATTGGATTTTTCATAGTTTATGAAGTTACAAGAAGATATTGATTAAAATTATTCTAGATCAGATGTAATCTAAATGTTTGTGTAAAACATGGATAATGTTATAAGATCATGTATACAACTATAATCATGTGCTTATTTTGTTTATCATTTAAGAAAAAAATTCAATGATTTTTCAGGATGTCTGAAATATTGTGACAGTGCATTTTATCTTTTCAATGCCCTGATGCATGATTTTGGTGATGGACAGCTGAGCTTTAGAGGAAAAAAAGTATGAAAGGTAATTATTTTTATACAGTCATGATTTTTTTTTTCATTGTGGTGTTTTTTGGCTACGCAACTCAGTGTTCAGGGAAATGTTATAAGCTCATGTATGACTGAATCTTTGAATGCGTTTGGTTTCATGACATTATTTGCAGCTGGGTTGTATGTATGGGATTCCATGGATCTTTTCTTGCCTGAAGTAATATTTCACTGATGTCACACCCTGAAAAATGGAGAGGAGACCTGATAGTGAGGCTCTCTAGAATCCTTTAGAGTTCTCTACATCTCCACCAAGTTTCGGAATATTCCAAACTTCTCCAGAGTGTTACAGAACACCCCTTGGGACTTGAAGGGTTCGAAACATTCTAGGCCTCCATGGAAGGTTGAGGATCTCTATAGGTTGTATAATTCTCCATGTATATTCTAGTAGAGGAGGCTATAATACTCTAGAATCTTGTGGAAGTGTACATATTCTAGAATGTTATATACTTTTCCACCAAGACCTATATAAATAGAGAGGCCCCTCATTTGTAAAGACACACAGAATTTGAGAGTATTTGAGAGATTCTTTGCAATTGTGTCTTGTGAGCTTGTCAAGAACTTCCCTTACGATCCTTACTTCTATTGTGAGTGTCGAAAGGCTGAACTCGTCTAGGCTTTGTGAAAGGGATGCTATCCGTGTGCCGCATGAGATCTTGAGAGTAGGCCAAGTCCTGTGACAGTTGGAATCAGAGTTGTTCAATGCATGTGTTCATGATGGCAAGCTAGAATGTGGAGGTTCTTATCATGTCCAAGAAGGAGGCCATGTCGTTCATCCCTAGGAAGAAGCGTGGAAAGTCTCGTGAGACCACGGAGACTCTTGAGGAGTGTCTCCTAAGGGCGGAGGAGTGCCTTGCTGATGTGAGAGAAAGGCTTGAGTATGTCGAAGGAGACGATGAGGAAGGGGCACTAGGCATCGTGGGCCTACGTGATGTGATCTTCACTCTCCAAGACTAAGTGGTGTCATTTGACAGGTACGCCAAGGTGAATGCTACCGAGAAAGATGCCTTCATGGATTGGACAAAGGGGATCTTAGCACATCATGAAGATGTTGTGGCCAGGTACGACCAAACTCCTGATCAACTTCAGTGGGAGTGGTCAAATTATCATGGAAAGTTGGCTAGTGGGGTGCTTGTGCAGGATACACCAAAGATCGATGTGCCTCGTCCAAAAAACTTCAATGGAAAGAGAGATACCAAGGAAGTAGAAAAATTCTTTTGGAAAGTGGATCAGTACTTCGAGGCAATTGGCTTGATGGAGGATATGAGTCATGTGAAGACCGTTGTTCTTTACTTCGGTGATGATGCATCTCTATGGTGGAGGCTGAAGAACCAAGATCTCAAGGATGGTGGGAAGCCACTTCCATCATGGGAATAGTTCAAGCAATGTGTCTATGCTCAGTTCTACCTTGAAGAAGCGGATTGGGAAGCAAGGGACAAGCTGCTAACTTTAAAGCATACAGAGACAATCCATGATTATGTTCGGGAGTATGTCTCAATAAAGCTCCTGGTATGTGGTAAGCCTAATTATGATCATATGTATGATTTCATCAAAGGTCTTCAGCCATGGGAACAACAAGAGGTGCGAGGTCAATGGCCTAATACATTCACCAAAGCCGTGTCCATTGCTGAGTCTTTGGTGGAATACCAGAAGAAGGTTTAACCCCCAAAACCCAAGATGGAGTTCAAGGGTAAAGGTGGGGGAGACCAAGAGAGGAGGTGGAACCGAGATGCCCATGACAAGGGGAAGTCCAAGGAACCAACCAAGGACTTATCAATGGAATTCAAGCCTCGAGGATTCTACTTTTGTGATGGGCCTCACACACAGAAGGTGTGTCCCAAGAAGAAGGCACTCAACTCCTTGTTCGAAGAGGAGGAAGTTCCCAAGGAGTGGAAATGGGGACTCTAAGGCTATTCAATGCATTGGAGGTATAGAACACACCTACAAAGCCTCCTAAGGATGTGTTGATGTATTCCAAGGTGTATTTGAATGGGAATTCCACCTATGTGATGCTCGATATGGGAGCCACAAAAAACATTGTGGCTGAAGATGAGGTGAGAATACATTGGCTAGTTGTGGCCAAGACGACTAGTCGCATGAAAGCCGTGAATTCCACACCTCAACCGGCAAGTGGAATTTTCCGTGGAGTGACCCTTTACATTGGCGAATGGAGGGGTGCTATAGATCTCATGGTAGTTCCCATGGATGACTTCAAGCTAGTGTTGGGGATGGAGTTATTTATGAAATAGAAGGCCATACCAACACCTCACTTGGAGCAAATGGTGATCATGGAGAAGAAAATCCCATTCATAGTGACAACGAAGGTATGTGGAAATAATGACTTGCCTTTAATTTCTACAATGCAAGTGCAGAAGGGTTTCAAGAAGGGAGAGGAGACCTACTTGGTTTCCTTGAAATATGATGGGCTGGTGGACGACAACCATGAGTTATCGAAGGAGGTGAAGGGAGTGTTAAGGGAGTTTAGTGACGTCATGCCACCAGAGTTTCCCAAGAGACTTCCATCCAAGAGGGAGTTGGATCATCAAATTGAGTTGGTGCCAGGATCGAAGCCACCATCCATGTAACCCTATCGCATGGCTCCACCCGAGTTGGAAGATTTGAAGAGGCAATTGAAAGAGATGTTAGATTCAGGACAAATCCAACCATCCAAGTCACCATATGGATCACCCGTTCTATTCTAAAAGAAGCTTGATGGATCCTTGAGGATGTGCGTGGACTATAGGGTGTTGAACAAAGTCACAGTGAAGAATAAGTACCATATCTCATTGATAGAGTATCTCTTTGATCAATTGGGCAAGGCACGAGTGTTCACCAAGATGGACTTGAGGTCGGGATACTATCAAGTCGGCATTTCCTTGGAAGATGTGCCGAAGACCACATGCGTGACAAGGTGCAGATCCTATGAGTTTCTTGTTATGCCATTTGGTTTGACTAACATCCCAACAACATTATTCATCAAGAAGAAAAAATTATTCCTCTAATACTTGGATAAGTTTGTGGTAGTCTACTTGGGTGACATTGTCATCTATAGTGAAACAGTGGTAGAACATGTGGAACACTTACAAACCGTGTTCAAGGTATTGAGGGAGAACGAGTTATATGTGAAGAAAGAGAAGTGTTCCTTTGTGAGGGATGAAGTTCTCTTCTTGGGGCATAAGATCAAAGAAGGCAAGCTCATGATGGATCATGAGATGATCTGGGCTATTGATGAATGGGAGAGGCCAACCAAGGTTCACCAGTTGAGATCTTTCCTTTGGTTGGTGAATTATTATCGGCGATTCATTTGTGACTACTCAAAGAAGGAGGCTCCACTCACCGACTTGCTAAAGAAGAACAATCCGTGGTAGTGGGATGAAAAATGCGAGGAGGCATTTGAAGGCTTGAAGAAGACGGTCATGGAGGAACCAGTCTTGAGCTTGGCGGATCCAACCAAGCCTTATGAGTTACACACCGATACCTCAGAATTTTCCATTGGGGGGGTTCTCATGCATTAAAGAAATCCCATTGATTTTGAGAGCTGAAAGCTGAACGACACTGAGAGGAGTTACATGGTGTAAGAGAAGGAAATGAAAGTTGTGGTACATTGCCTTCGGGCATGGAGAAATTATCTCTTGGGGTCCAAGTTTGTGGTGAAGACCAACAATGTTTCCACAAGCTAATTCCAAACCCAGAAGAAGCTAAATCAAAAACACGCAGGATGGCAGGAATTCTTTGCCGAATTTGATTATTATTTGTAGTACAAGCCAGGGACGACGAATGTGGTGGCCGATGCACTTATCCAGAAGGTGGTGTTCAGCCACTTTTCATGTGTGGATGACGGGATCTTGTGTAGGATCAAGGAAGTCATGGAACTTGTTCCTATAGTCAATAATGTCTTGGCTCTTGTGGCGGAGGGCAAGACAAGGAGATTTTTGGAGGAGGATGGCACTCTTCATACAACAGGGAAGAGGATATATGTCCCAAAGTGGGGAAACCTATGGAGGGATCTCATCAAGGAGTGTCATGACTCTAGATGGGACGTACATCCAGGACAACACCACACCAAGGCCTTGCTAGAGGGAGTATATTTTTAGATGAGGATGGAGGATGATGTGGAGTCCTATGTGAAGACTTGTATTGTGGGCCAACAGGACAAGGTGGACAACCAGGTTCCTGGAGGATTATTGTAGCCATTACCCATTACAGAGAGGCCATGAGAGACATTCACCATGGAATTCATCGTTGCACTACCGAAGTCCTAAGGGTATGGAAGCATCATCGTGGTGGTGGATAAGTTCACAAAGTATTCCCCATTTACCCCCGCTCCAACAGATGTGACAACAGAGCTCACTAGAAGGCTACTCTTCAAGCATGTGGTGAAGTAATGGGGGATACCACAGCACATCATCAGCGATCGGGATCCACACATCATGGGTAAGTTGTGGACTGAACTCTTCGGATTGTTGGGATCGAAGCTCCACTACTCTATGAGTTTTCACCCCCAGACAGACGAGCAGACGGAGAGGGTGAAAGCATTGTTGGAGCTATACTTGAGGCAATTTTTCAGTGCCAACCAATGAGATTTCGCCAAGTTTCTTATTGTTGCTCAATTCTCCTACAACATGAAAAGGAGTGAGTCGATGGGGAAGAGTCCATTTGAGGTGGTTACCAGACAATAACCCCTCACTCCTCACACAACGGTACTTGGGGAGAACTACAAAGGAAGCAGCCCAACCGCCTAGGCTATGACCAAGGAGTGGCATGAGCAGACCAACATGAAGAGAATCCACTTGGACAAAGATACCAAGAAGATGAAGAAGTGGACTGAAAAAGGGAAAAGGGATGTGAGCTTCAAGCCCCGGGACAAGGTGATGGTAAAAATCTTGCCTCACCAGCACAAAGATTTCAAGAGGTTGCATAAGGGCCTGATTCAGTTATATGAGGGACCATATGAGGTCGTGCACCGAGTTGGGGAAGTATCATAGCGTTTGGAGTTGCCTCCCAAGATGGAGATCCATCCAGTCTTCCATGTAAGTATGCTCCAGCCATATCATGAAGACATAGAGGACCCTAGCACAGGAGTGTCTAAAACGGCACCTACCATGGTTGTAGAGTCGTATGCCTAGAAGGTGGATCTCATACTCAATGATCGGATAGTTCGGTGATGTGGAGTGCCACAAAGTAAGGATTACATGATCAAGTGGAAGGGCTTACTAGAGTGCGAGGCAACCTAGGAACCTGCAGACAACTTGTGGCAGTTCGTGAGGGATATCGAGGAGTATCATCATGGACGCGCCAAGGACGTCACCATAATAGGTGGGGGAGGATGTCACGCCCCTCTAAATGGAGAGGAGACCCGATGGTGAGGATCTATAGAATCATCTAGATTTTTTTACATATCCACCATGTTACGGAATATTCCAGACTCCTCCGGAGTGTTTCAGAACACCCCTTGGGCCTTGAATGGTCCAGATCATTCTAGGCCTCCATGGAAGGTTGAGGATCTCTACGGGTTCTAGAATGCTCCATGTATATTCTAGTAGAGTAGGATAGAATACTCTAGAATCATGTGTAAGTTTACATATTTTAGAATTTTGTATACTTTGCCACCAATCCATATATAAAGTGAGTGGATCCTCATTTGTAAAGACACACAGAAGTTGAAGGAATTTGAGATCTTCTTTGCACTTGTGTCTTGTGAGCTTGTCCAACACTTCCCTTAAGATCCTTACTTCCGTTGTGAGTGTCAAATGGCTGAACTCATCTAGGCTTTGCGAAAGGGAAGCTAGACGGGTGCTGCATGAGGGCTTGGGAGAAGAGAAAGTCCCATGACACTAAGGTGTGTTTTTTACAAGTGTTTTCAAAGAATTATCATGGTTGTTTTCTGTCTATGATTGTATTTAGTAAGCTATGTGTGTATATTGTTTAAAATACAATGAATATTACATTCAGACCACTCATAGCACAATAAAATAAACACCATTCAATTTGTATTCAAATGAATGTGTATGCATAATGAACTCTACAATTAGTTTAAACTATGGAAATTAAATATTCATACAGTTTAAACACACTTCAATTTGAATTTGAATAATATTAATTCTATTATTTACATGTGTAGAGAAACAAGAAAAAAAATGTTGTGCTGATATCAACATATATGATCGTCATGTAGGATTTTCTTAAAATAGGCAAGGATGACCATTTTTTTGGTATTACATCTTGTGAGAGCTAAAATATTAGGTAGTTATTACTTTTATATTATTTAATATTTTAATTTATATAACATAAAACATCTAATAATTTTCCCAATCCTATTATTCAGGATCTGTTATTTTTAGTAGAAAACTTAAACATAAGGAAATTTATGATCAATCCCAATATTCCAATATAAAGACACCATCAAAAATAGGTTCGGATACATATTTACATTATTATCACTAGAATAAGTCAATCAATGGTTAAGTATCATTGCATAAATTTTCATGACTTCTACTATAAAATTTATATTAGGAGTTCTTACACTGGCATCGAATACTAACAACAATGTTTACACTGGAAAAGTTTATATATTTACACATTTGGCTTCATTAGTAGCAATATTACACTAGCATTTCTTACATGAGTATTATTCACACTAGCAGTGTCTATAGTAACATCATTACAATAAAAGTTCTTACACTATTAGTTCTTATAATAGAAATTCTTACACTGGAACTATTTATAGAAACATTATCTGTACACACACTTTCTATACTACATATGTTTGGGAAATACAAGGGTGAAAAATCTGGGAAACATGGAAAGAATCTTGTTAAAGCTCTGTCGGAAATGACACGAGCAACCCACTCACTGGTGCTGGGGAAGAGGACATGGGGGTGTGCCGAGGAGTGTGTGTGTGTGTGTGGGGGGGGGGGTGGTGCTGTGGAAGAGGGCAAGGGGACTATCCAGGTGGGGGTGTCAGGGGGGGTGTGCAAGGGGGTTCTGTCCAGAGGGGAGAGTGGGGGTGTGAAAAGGGGGAGGGGATGTGATGGGGGGGTCTGTCTAGGGGGAAGGGGGTGTGCTAGGTGGGTGGGGTGGGGGGGGGGGTTACAAGTATTCATGGGGGGATGGTGCTAGGGAAGAGGGCAGGGGGAAAGGGGTGTGAAAGGGGGGAGGGGGTGTCCTGGGGGGGTCTGTCCAAGGGGGAAGGACCCATGAGGCATTGAAACTCAAGCCAAAATGATTATATACCATTAATAAAACGAGTGATTCTTAATAAATAGGACTCCCCTATTTGACAATATCATTTTGAAGATTGGATCTATTTCTCCTTTTCTTTAAAGAACATGATTGGACCCTTGAGGCATTGTGTTTATTATATGTTGGGAGGTGACTTGTTTAATCATTGAAGACAGGTATGTTATAGTTGGGTTTTTATTTTCTTTTCTTTATCGAATCAGCCACTTAGGCCTCTTACAGCTTTCTACAGACAAAGGGTACGTATATTCTACGAAGGGGGACAAAAGGGTACTTGAGGTAGCTACACGGTTTTCTTTGCCGGGGAGGTATATCGGGGTAGTTGATAGATTGATAGTGTGTTTCATTTTTGTCTTCTTTTACTGTGTTGATTTTTTTTGTTTTATTTTCCTTTAGCATGGACGTCCGACATACGGATGGGTCATGCCAAAATTTTATTTATTTTCTACTTCTATTTTAATTAGTTTTTTGTTGGGAAAATCATTCCCAAGTGGTGATTACTTGATTCCGAAACACTTGTTCCCGCCTGTGGGCATAGTCCATCCATCTTAGTTCATCATAGGATACTTATATCGGAGTCTAGGTCTGAGCCATGGGAATGACTAGGAAAAAAGGATAATTAGGCAGGGATTGAGAATTTCTAGAAATAAATTGTGAATTCCCATGAATAAGGATTGGTGACATGGGAATTTATAATGATAAGATATAGGAGACTATGCAATATATATTGATTCTGAAAATGATATGGGTATAAATGGTGGTGAAATGATAATGCGTTGAGATTAATAAATGGAAATTCAAATTCATAACCAATTTGATAATGTAATATCAGATCATCACATACTGTACATTGTTTGAGTTTATGATTAGACTCCATCCCAATGCAATTATAGAAATACCTTATTTCCAAAAATACTCTATCATACACTAGATAGTTGGGCTTGAAATTCCTAGTAAAACCTTCATTGTCTTCACGGTAGGGATTAGGATTTGTTCGAAGATTGAATATAAGGGAAAGATAGTTATTCCCTTATCACATACCCTATGTGGAGGGCCACACAACCCAAAATACAACAATATCCCTAAAAAAAATACCTGAGATTGTCTGAAGCAACCTTCTTTCTTTTATACAATGTCAGGAACAGGGTGAATCTTTCAACCTGTTCTTCTATCAAGATTAGACTCATTCTTAAAGCCACCCCACACAGTTTTGTTTTTCTAGGGAATTCCACTCATCTGGAAAAGGACCAGTAAATGACTCATGATAATTGGTTCTCTGTATTGACTTGTCAATCATTTCAGGAAAAAACTAAATGCCCCTTGTAAGACTTTCAACTTTCAAACATATCACGCCCAAAAGTTTGGTGATTAATCCCTTGTTCCAGACACCAAACACATATCAATATATCCAAATCATGAATGTTATTTCATTATGAAATTCTTCCATGAATACCTTCACCATCAGTCCTCTTTAAAGACTTCTTCTTTATGTTAACACATCGAATGCACTCTTCATATATAAAATTTCAACACATCTTCATGCAATAGATCTCCATGCCATTATTCTTAACAAATACCATGACTCTTTAATCAAACATACTTCATTAATACCTTATATATTTTCCACAAATAAAACCAATCAAGCCTTGGTTTCAATAATCCCTCCCTTTGGATGATCTTGTTTTGGAATTAGTTTCCTCTGGAAGAAAGGTTAATGGGCATATTCCTCCCATTCAAGAGAAGGTAAAAAATACTATCTTATGGGCTGATATAGTACATGTGTCTGATCCAGGGGGGGTGTAGTGGGGGTGAAGGTGGTACTGGGGGTGTAGGGGGGAGGGGTTTAGTTGGGTTGGAGAAGGGGGGAGGGGGGGGGGGGGGTGCCGGGGGGGGGGGGTGCGTGCTAGGGGGAGGGGGTTCTGGGTGTAGGTGGTAGTGGGGGTTCCAGAGGGGGGGGGGAGGGGTAGTGGGGGTGCAGGTGGGGGGGGGGGGGGGGTTCTGGGTGCATGTGCTACTAGGGGTGAATGATGGGGGGGGGGCAGTGGGGGTGTAGGTGGGGGGGGGGGGGGGGGTCCTGGTGTAGGTGGTAGTGGGGGTGCTAGGGGGTGTCGATGAGGGGGGGGGGGTGTCCAGGTGGTCCAGTGGGGGGGGGGGGGGTGTAGAGGGTAGTGGGAATGGGTGCGAGGGGGGGGGGGCTGGGTGTAGGGGGTAGTGGGGATAGGTGTAGGGGGAGGGTGGTGAAGGTGGTAATGGGGGTGGAGGAGGGGGGGGGGTGGTCGTGGGGGTGCAGGTGTGTGGGGGTGGGGGGGGGGGTCTAGGGGTGTGTCCAGGGGGTCCAGTGGGGGGATGGGGGGAGCAGGGGATAGTGGGGTTGGGTGTAGGTGGTATTGGGGGTGCAGAGGGCTGTCCAAGAAGGGGTTGGGGGTGAAGGTGGGGTGGGGGTGGGGGGGGGGGGTCTGGATATAGGGGGTTATGGGGCTGGGTCCATGGAGGGGGAGGGGGTTCTAGGTGCAGGTGGTATTGGGGGTGTAGGAGGTGTCCAATAGGGGGGTCTGGGGGGTTGTCTTATGGTGGGATCAGGGGGGGTGCAGGGGGTAGTGGGGCTAGGTGGAGAGGGGAGGGGGTTCTGGGTGCATGTGGTACTAGGGGTGAAAGGGGGTGTCCCGAGGTGGGGGGGGGGCAGTTGGGGTGCAGGTGGGGGGGGGGGGTGGTCAGGGGCTTTCCAAGGGTGGGTTAGTGTGTGTGGGGGGGGGTGGGTGTAGAGGGTAGTGGGGATGGGTGCAGGGGGGGCTGGGGGAACCTGGGTCCAAGGGGTAGTGGGGCTAGGTGGGGGGCAGGGTCTGGGTGCATGTGGTACTGGGGGTGCATGGGTGGCATGTGCTTTTTTTTGGAAAACCCTCTATACCCACAGTTTGAAATAGTCGGTAAATATGCTGTTGCAGAACCCAGTATACCGACAGTTCATAAACCTTGGGTATATATTCTACTGTAGAACAATGTGTTCCTATAGTTCTGTAAACCGTGGGCATATATTTATACCCACGGTAAAGCAGAACCATAAGGAAGTTGAAATTTTAGTGGGATATACCCATAGTTTTTGTAAAACTGTGGGTATAGGGCAATCCCGACGCCCCGAGAGCCCATAGTTCATCAAATTGTGTGTATATCCTATACCCACTGTTTAATGGGCTATACACACGGTTTGAAATCGTGGGAATATGGAACCTTTCTAGTTGTGTTGGTTAATATCTCGTTTTTCGGTTCCTACAACCCCATGCCTAGGGGATAGAACTAGATGCATGGGGTTGGAAATTGATGTTATGCTTTGTTGTTTTACCATTGATTGATTTCAAACTCATGTTGTACACATGGGCATGATAGGTAAGTGTAGGGTTTTTGAGATACACTTCCTATGATATCTTTCCCAATTTGTGATATATGAATTCCATATATGTTATTGAACTTGGTATTTGGTATTCAGTGTGATTCCACCTATAAGGGATCTAGTAGAGCGTTGAGAGGTAGGATTCGTGGTTCCACCATAGCATGCATGGGATGGGGCCCAATAGGATTAGGATAAGTACCCTGACCATTGTGATGATCATGATAAATAAGAAAAGGCTCTAATATGGTCAGGTCAGTTGAAAGAGACGGTATGTTTTGTTCTATATCTAGTTGAGAGGATCAGGGTGATCTTGCTATGAGCTATACAAATTAATGAAAAGGGCATCAATTAATAATTATTTATTCTTATTTTTCCATTCCTTTAGTTTTGAAAATAATAAACACAAACTTAAAACTATGTTTACTATGTTTTTTATTCCTAAAGTGTTTTAGTATTTTTTGTCTAAAACAATTCTTTTTTACTATACATAGAAATGATTCTAATGTATTACGAAATAAAATTTTATTATTAAATATGACATATCGAACTGATAGAGCATATGATCAAATGGACTGACCAGTGTTCTAACTAGTGGATAAACTTATGTCTTATTGAAAAAAATTATTAACCATCAAACTGATCTGGGCACCAATAAATCAGACTACTACTCAATATGTTTATTGGATTAAGAATCAATAAGGAACTAAATTGTATTATCCAAATTTTTATAATTAGAGCATATAGATTTGATTCAATAATATAGAATACTAGATAGCATTGTAATGCTACTAAAATAAATGATGCGAGAAACTCATTTGTTTCAGGCTATCAATTGCAAGTTATCTAAGGACATCACAACTAACTTTAAAATATGACCTTTAGAGATATGAAAATAAATATGAGGCCATTTGGAGAGTTGGGACCTCACAAATTTAATGCATCAAGTCTTTTCAAGATTTAATATCATGAATAGGTCATTGTTTGTCTTTTTAATACTTTATATAGATTTAATTTTAAAAAATCCTTTCTAGGGTTTTTTTCATTATAAAAAAATTTATTTTGTATTGTATGTGAAATCATTGTACTAATAGAGGGATTATAGTGATATGAATATGGTGAATCTGATCCATTGGATCGAGGAATTCTAGGGTGAGGAAAAAAAACTTCTATAAACATACTGATAGATTTTAAGGATATGATGATAGTTCATGTTCATTTAATCATATTGACGGGTTTCCTAGTAAAAAATGATAAAAACTACAATAAGTATAACATTATGGATACCTTTAGTTATGGTTTATAACTACCTTAAATAATATGGTTAATGCATGAATTATTTTAATATATATTGAAATTCATTATTACTTTTATAATATGTGTATTTATTATTTTTACACGATGTATTTTTCTGCTATGCATGTATTATAATGACAATATTTATACATATCCTTATACTCAATCTTTTTATCAGTGCTACTATGACACTGATTGAACATACTCTGATATAATTGGACAATCAGTAATACCGATTCTAATACTATGATCATTAGAATGTTCGGAGTCCCATATTTTTAACTTTAATAGGATTTGGGTTTTGTGTCTAGTTTAATTTTTTAATCTACAATTCAATCCCCTCTTTTAAACAATCATAAACTCATTCAATCCCAAAAAAGTATTAGGGAACGTTTTATTATTCATACATGATGAGTTTTTACTTCATTTATCAACTATATGTTTTATAAATTAGTTTTTTATAATTTTCTTTATACCAATTTAATTTTTTAGAAGAGTTTTCTATTGTTTTTAAGATGGTTGAGTTAAATTTTAGAACCCTTGAAAATATAAATTCTAGTCGAGCGCCAATATTTTATAGTTCTCATTATGAGTACTGGTGATATTAGATAAAAATACTTCTTATCAATACTGGTGTTGATAATTTTTCAATGCTTACTAGATATTAAAATATTCCTAATAATGATGTTACTACTCTTATAAATCAGGATAAGTTAGAATATAAAAAAAATTATAGATTAAGGAATACTCTTTTATGTTTCATCACCATAAGTATATATAATCATATATTTTCTTTTGATCCTTTCAAAAATATTTGTAAGAAGTTATAAGTCACACATTTTGGTAATTACAATGTTATTAAAACAAGAAGAGCTATGCTATATGTTAATTATCAAGATTTTTATTTTATACATGGTTATATAGTTTCCAAGATGAATCAGATGTTTATGAATATTATCAATAGTTTATAGTTACTTGGTGAAAATGTTCTTGATGAAAATATTTTGGTTGAAAACATTATAAATATAGTTCTAAATGAATGGGAATCTAAAATAACATCCATGGATGACCCAAAAAAGATAGCATATGTTATTATTGATGATATTATTGGTACCATAATGAAATAAAATGGAATATTAAAGAGATATTATAAAAATGATAAAAAGAAAAATGGTAGAGTTTATTTCCCTACAATATCTAACGATCGTACTAATGTTTAGATAACATAGAATGTTGTGAATGTCACACACTGAAATTACAACGTAAGAATATTATATTTGGTAACGTGCATGACATATGACACCAAGCACATAAGGGTATACTATACCAAAATAATTTAAAATATAGTTACTATTTTAAATATATTTTATATTTTTTCATTTATGTAATACCATGTTAGCGTGTGTTACACTCAAGATAAAACATTCTCGATATCCTACGTTACAAGCATTACCGAGTTTTACGAAACAATAATATATTATTAAAATATTATTATTTAATATAATAAGATATAAACTAGTCATTATGAATATTTTTAACTAATTTATGAAAATATATTGCTTATATTAATATAAAATGAATCCCTAGGTTACTAATTAATGTTAAAACAAAATAAGAACCAATTGGGTATAAAAAGAAATGTCACTATTTCTGATGCTTCTAAAAGAGTTTTATCATAATAAATATAATTAATTTTAGTTAATTAATGATTTTAGTGAAATATATATGTTAAATATTCAATAAAATATTTTTTATATTCATTCATTTGTTTTGATATGAACAATATAGGAAAAACCCTATTTTAGACATTAAAAACAAATATTTTTATTAAGTAAAATTTAACACCAATTAATAGAGAACCAATTTTAAGTTGGAATTTTGAAACATTAATTAATTAAATATGTCAAAATAAACATAAAATTTCAAATAGAAATATATGAATTTGGGTATAGTAAATTTTTGATATTTTTTCTAAAACATTTAATTTTTTAATGAATAGTTAAAAATACATAATTTTAGTTCAAAATGCTTTTTAAAAAAAAATTTATTATAAGGATATATTATGTTTTAGATTTTATTTAAAGTTTAATTAGGCAACACTATTTCCAGTTAATTTAATATAGGTTATTGTGATAAATTTCACTATAAAAATTAATATATAATCATTGCAATCTTTTGTATGTGTATACTTTAAAATCCCATATTGTTGTCCCCCTTGTGGAATAATTTTAAATTAATTTATGCCACATATATGATTTTAATTTTTAATAATGGATTCAATATTTGGAATAATTATAATTTATAATTTATAATAATACCAAAATTGTTTTTTTCCAAAAAAAGGTTAGTGAGAGTAATTAATATTAATTACAATTGCTAAGGTATAATTATCTTAATAGAGGACCACACCTTTAATTTAAGGGCCCAAATGACCTATCAACTTGTAAAAAACCCATTTTATGGCCATTTTATTCCATAAAAGTTTATTTATTTATTTTTTTGGGATTTTATATATTTATTTAGGTAAGAACATATGCACACATAAATTGTTTTAAAAAATTCCATGTGAGTCGTTTTTATTCAATATAAAAATACACCACCTCTTTTAATTCATCAAACCTCAAAAACAACATAGGTTTGGTTGAGATATTCCAAAAATCCCTGTCATAGACCTTTAATATTCACTTTCAGAATAAATCCTTACATGGAATCCTTTTGGTATAATCTAAAATAATGTACCTGGAAGAGGTGACATCTTATCTCAAGATTTTTAGATTCACTTAGATTCTTCAATCCATATAATATTTTTATTATATTACAGTATAAAAAACAATATCAGAAATAAAATATTATTTTTATGTTATGTTTTTTACCAAAACTCACACACACCCCCATCTAATGGGTAACAAACATACTATTTTTATGTACGGAGAACTACTGTCTCATGAAACGATGATTGTTCACTTTTCCCTGACCACCTATCATTGTGAAAATTAAGCTGTAAAATATTATTTTATATTCTTATATATGATATTTATTATATATATATATATTCTTTGATATTTATTTTATAACAAATACCTCTATAAATTTAATTTTTTCATAACTACGGTATCATCATTTGGGGATGTGTGCACTACCACCCCTTGAAGCAATGTGATTCGTTCATGCTATTCATGGAATGAATTAAAGATGATATTAAAAAACATGTAACTTATATAACATTAATATGATACTGTAATTATAATATACATTTGTATCATTTATTTTTCATTATTTTAATACAACAAATAAATTAATATAGTGTTCATGCGTACGTACGGCCTACAGTCTCCATGAACGATGCAATTCATTATTTATCTCCAAATATTATGGAATATGATAAATATAAATGTACTAAATAAACTAGATAATTAATTTATCATTTAAATTTTAGATATGATGAAATAATGACATAAGTTATAGGAACTGCAAGTAACAAGTCAAAACATACTCGAGAAAACTCAACAATTAACTCCCAAAATAACTAAAATAATGAAAGAGTATCAAAAAAGGGTAATAAAATATTTTAAGAATTTAATATATGATATTATAAACATTATTATTGCTATGTTATCACTTATTAACATGTTTTATACCACTATACATGAGGATAAAGTCCACACAACAAAATGAAGGTTAAGATAAGGGATTTCATCTCAATTTACATTTAATTGATACTTATTTGTTATTATACACCAATTAAATTTTATTTGGAGTATTTACATAATTTTAACATGTTATATCATGAATATACTTACCCTCAGAGTATTATATGTTTCATTTACTATTATTCCTTGATGTAGTTTGTGATTTAAATGTTTTAATGTGGTATGAGACACATTGAAGCATTTGTATCAAAATCCCAATGAATGTAATAACAATAATTTAAACATATAATATCACTTTTATAAATATATTCATGATAGAAAATGTTAAAAGAGAATAATTGACAAATCACAAATGAAGTTAGGTGTATAACACAACAAATATATCAAAGGAGGAAAATTACGGAAAAAATCCATTCCTGATTTGTTAACAATGAAAATGTAATCCCAATTAATAATAGATCATAAATAAATGTGTAAAACATGAAAAATTTATTGATAATAATCATCAAATACATTATTGTTAATTACACACACTACATAATAGAAATATTTTGTGAATATGGAATATACTCATAGAAATAAATGTGGTAATAAAAAAACCTTTAAAAGATAATATCATTAGAGTGATAATAAAAAACTAAAATTAAAATGTGTTCAAAATTTAAATCCCAAAAATAAAATCATAAATAAATTATAATACAATTAGAGTAAATTCCAAATATATTCAATATATAACATACCCAATGACACACATGTTTATCCCAATGAATAGAAATTTTGTTAATAATTTTTTTTACCATGAGCCTATTTTTTATTATTGGTCCTCTATCTTCCTAAATAAAAAATAGAATATATAAAAGTAAAAAATTATATTCTTAACAAGTTCACCATAAAAATATAGAAGACAAACTTTTTTGAAAAATAATTCTTTTATGCATAAAATTGGATTTCTTCTTTTATCATGTTTAGAAAACACATAATTTTAATGCTAAAAATTATATTTAATATATTATATATATATATTTCATTAATATAAGACTAATTTTTATTTATTTATTGGCATAAAAAAACTTATGAACATTTAAATAGTATTACTGTTTTTTATTAATTGGTCAATGAATTATGTAAACATGAATAAATAATATTTTAAAAATTTTATTAATCTTGTTCATGCCCACAATTTTAAAATCTATGTTATAATTTTCTTATTTAAATAATTAAAATAATAAAATTATGTTTTATGGAAACTTATTGTTGCACCCAAAACGATATAATTTGGTGTTTAGTGTAGAGAAAACTTAACATGGAGTGTCATGCTATTCAACATATTAAAGAATCCAATTATTTAAAAATATATTTCCTAAAAATATAAGGCTGTTACAATTTAACTTTTTATTTTATGGGAAAGAGGTTTGATAAATGTGGTTTCATAATCATAATAGAATTTAATTATATTGAGGATATATAATTTATAACTTTATGAAAAATACCACAGATTTAGATTAAGTTAAAGAAGAAGTAAAAAGATAGTGATAAGTCAAGGAGATTAATAGTTATTTGAAATAAAACCTTTATATATCCTCTTAAGGATCTTAAGGTTGGTATTTTTAGAAAACAAACACATATATAATATTAATAACAATTTTTTTTGTAGGTTTTGGTAGAGATATATGGCCTTATGTTTTGTAAAGATGATAAAGGAGGGGTTCCCATTTAGAAGTGAGGGGAGGTGAACTATTAGAATTTATTAAAAGATAAAAATATAAAAAAATCATTCTCTACCAAAATTATTTCTATCTTAAAGATATATAAGGGTAATGTAAAATTTGGTTTAAATCCCATTATCCAATAAAATATTTATAGGTTTATGTATTGTTTTAAACCTTATCTTTTTAAAATATTTGTTAACATATTTTAACCATAACCATGATAATATATTTGTCACTCTTAAATGGTTATAATTTAATATATAAGGTGAAAATTGATCATAAATGGAAAAGTTATGAAATTAAAACTATATATTATTCAATTATTCCCATTTCATGTTTTTAGATAATTTTAAAATATTTCATTTTCATTAAAAAACATGAATTCCATATTTGAAACCGTTTATTTCATTTAACACTAAAGACACTAATAAAAAGATTGATTTTGTATATAGTCCTTTAACCCAAGACTAATATGTTATATTTGTATAAAAAATTCACTCTACACTATAAATCACTCAAATTATAATACTTTTAATATGAATAAAGTCCATTATTTTATTTTTATACTTATTGAAGAAATACATGCCCATGTTGTGTAATAATTTAAGGTAATTATATAAAAAATAAAAATTCTAAATAAATTTCCATCATGAAAATAATTTCATTATTCTCAAAATAACATCTATGATTCATTCACAACATGATTTTATCTGTATATGACACATAAGAGTTAATTAAAATTAAAAGAGTTCCATTTTGTTTTCTTCATTATTTTAAAGATTATATAGGCCATTTTCTATGGAAATTCTTCCTTTAATAATTAAATTTAGGGACTAAGGTGATAAGGGTCTATGTACCCTTATCTACTAATAATTAATGTCATACATGGAGACCTTAACATTTAGTTTTAACAGTTTTTAACCTCATTTACCCTTTATCGAGTTGATAATTTTTACCAATATTACTATTCATGATGCATAAAAATAAAATGCACTTATTCAACAAAAAATTACCTACTAATTAAAAATATGGAATCCATGTTTAACAATTCAATTTGTATAAAATGGGGAAATTTAATTTAAAATAAGTTTGTTGAATGTGATGAAAACATTTTTTAGAAAAGTACATTTTTATGTATTAGTCTAGATTCATTCTTATTCCACGCCTAGAAAATAAATGGATGAATCACAAAACATTTAATTGAATGTATAATATATATATTTTGTTTAAATAATTCAAAAATTATGACTAATTTAATATATTAATATGAAAACACATTTCATGTAAAAAACAATTTTTTTTGGAAAAATATCTCTTTTATTTTCTAGTGATTTCTTATTTTCATTTATAATTAATTGATAAAAAAGGTATTAATTTTATACATATATAAAAAATATGTTTTTCATAAGTTATTCTTATGCATACCTTCCATTCCAATGTTGAGGAGATAACTATCACATTATGTAATAATACTTTAATAGTATATCATTGTTTGATTAAACTCAGCGTTGCGTGTAAATAAATCTATCAAATAAATCCAATGTTATTATAGATAACAATATCATAATTTCTTAGGGTGTTCTATCACACCCCATTAAAATGATTTTATCCTTAAAAAATCAATGAACTTGATACACAAAATAATGATATCACTATTTTATCACATCCTCAGGTTTCCATGTAGCTTTTTTGAATTTTAGATTTCTCTAGAGAATATTAACTAGGTGAGTAGACTTGTTTCATAGAACATTATCTCTACGATCATGATTTTATAATGGGTTCTATTCATAAGAAATGTCAATATTTATTGGTATGTCCAATGAGTTCAGCACATGTGATTGATTATGTATATACTTTTTCATGATAGATACATGTAAAACCTCATAAGCTTGAGAATGGTTTGGTGGAAGGGGAAAATGACAAGCTAAAATACCTACTCCATCAAGAACATCAAAAGGGATAATACACCTTGGTATAATTTTATCCTTATTTCTAAATCTCAGAACCTTATTCCATGTATAAATTCAAACTAATACCTTCTAACCAATTTTCATTTACAAATTTCATCGACGATTATCAAAATACATTTCAGTTGACTCAGATTACCATGATATGTTGCTAAATGGATCTGACATTTTCATCCATTTTATGAAAATCCATTAGTTTAAGTAGCTTTATTTATCTAAAATTATTTTATTATGTTGAAGTTATACCCATATTTCTATATATTTCTTTATAAAAACACATCTAGATACCCGAGTTAAGTCTAATTCAATAATTTAATTCGATGAGAGGAAGGTGTTGTTCCCAACAACCAATGAAATCCATAAAACAAGAACTTAATAAAAACTAAAGGGTTTTAATGGTCCTATAAAATTAACAATATTTTTAAGGATGATATTCATTGTTGTAGCACAACTCTGAATCTATAACCTACAGAAGACTTTTCCAGATCCTTGAGGTAAAATGTAGGTCCATATCATATACAAGAGAATGTGGTACTCCCTATACAATAACCAATTACATAATATATATCCATTAAATATGTTAATGATATAATTATTCTCTAATGAAAATTGTGTGTTCTGAATACAAAAGGTGATTGAGTTCAACATGAATTGCATTATGACTATTATATGTTTTCAGGAGTCAAATGACCAAATCCATGGTGTTGTTTTCCCTTTTAAAATATGGTATGGGAAATATTTGTAAAATCTATTTATAATTATATTATACATAAATTTTTATCATACTAAGAACTAATATACATACCCTAAAATATCTATTTTAAGGTTGATCTACAATAAAACTCTTTTAGATATATATAAATCATCAATCTTCTAGAATGAATAGAGAAATTTGAACTATTCACTTCATCTAACAACTCCTTCAAATGTGGTATGGATTGAAAACATACACAGTTCCAAAATATTATCATTCTACTATAATTATGGTCAAACTTATGAAAATGTATCACCTTATTTTGTTGATCTACATCTTCCTTTTTTTACTCTTTAATTTTTACATGGGCAGATGACTGAACTTTCATTTGGAAAAGATAAGATTTATCATATTCCTTAAATATTTCCGTATTCACTCTTTGAGAATATAGAAATGTTGGAACTTTTGTGATGCTTATAATATACAATTTAGCATGATTCTTTCGACTCAAGGTATCTACTCCATTGTTTAAATTCCCAGATTGGAAATATTTGAGTATCATAATATATATTCATCTTCAACCATCTTCTAAAGATCAAACATATCTCTTTCTATGTGAATATATAGTTTAAAATTTTATAATCAGTATACATATACATATATATATAAATCATAATGTTCTCGTAAAATATAATTCCTCCATATTATTAATTTATAATTTACTATATCTAATTCCAAATAATAAGTTGGGAAATTTTTCTCAAGGAACATTAATTATTATGAGGCATAAAATATCACCATATCATTCTTACTGAAAACCCATCCCAGTACCACCTTCAATAGATCACTATAGATAAAAAATCCTTCCCCATTATAGGGTAATATAAAAGTAGGTGCACTGACTAACTTCCTCTTCAGCTACTCCAAATTTTCATTATATTTATCTATACATAGAAACTTGGTTACCACTTTATTTAACCAAATTAGTGGATTATACAGTTATAATAAATTACCCACAAATCATAAAGGATATACTTCCAATCCAAGATAAATAACGATCTGAATCATAATGGTTATTTTGGTCAGACATTTAATAACTTTGGGCATTGATGGATCCATCAATATACCCTCACATGGTATTATATGAACCAAAAAAGAAAATTCCAATATCAAAATTTCACAAATTTTAAATATTTATAACAACTTATAATTGATTAGGGTCTTAAAAAATTCCTTAAATGATATATATACTCTTCCTTTTTCTTTATATATATTGGAACTTCATATATATATAAACTACCACAAAATAATTAAGGAAACCCCTAAAAATTATAATCTTAAAATTCAGAAAGATAACATGGGAATTTATAAGACCAAATGACATAACTATAAACTCTTAGTGTTCATACCTTCTTCAGATGGATGTCTTGTTTATATCATCCTTCTTGAACTGGAATTGCTGATATCCAAAATAAAGAAAAATCTTGAAAATGTATTGATATACAAATAGTTTATAAAAAAAGTAATCAATATGGGTATAAGATATTTTTTCATTATTGTAATTTTGTTAATTTATTGATAATCAATGAAAATTCCCATCGGTCCATGTTTTTTCTAAAAAAATGAATTGGTGCACCCCAACGTGGTGCAATGGGCCAACTAAATCCATTTCCATGATTATAATATATATTTTTTCATTAATTTTTCCAACTCAGTTCGGTATATTCTATATAAATATTATGTAATAGGTTTAATACCATGTGTTATTTATTTTGAAAAATTAACTTAACGATTTTGTGGAAGCGTAAAAAACCTTTTGAACTAATATTAACAAACGCCCAAAAAAAGAATTTATTTGATGTTGAGTTTCCCCCCAATCTTCTAAGATAAACCTAGATTTTATAAAAATCATTTTATCATAATCATAAACCATGCAAAGAAATAATAAGGATGATATCATTGTATTATGTACCCTATAAAGCTTATGAAACATTGTAAGTTTTCATCTAAGATTAGAAATTAATTTAAAATATCACTTGGAACATTTATTTTGGGAAATACTATTTTCACATTGAAATTAATTTTTCGAAATCTAAATCATTTTCAAAAATCATAAAAATAATATTAGTTTTTAAAATAACCTTAGAAGATAATAAAAGATGATTTATAACATTATGTGTTAATGACCTGGGGAAATTATGTTCATTCTGTATAAGTTAAAAGAAACCATCCTTTCAAACATTTTTAAAATGGTTAAAAAGTTCCTTATTCAGAAATATACTTGAAGATTTCTTTTATTTTTTTGTAAAAGATAATTATTGGTAAAAATTACTATAAAAATTGATGGGGGTCGGTGGTCATAACAAACTTCAAAATTAAATTTATTAACCTACACAAGTACTATAGTGAAGGGTTGAACCACAAATAAGGAAAGTAGGTGGTCTAAGGGTTTTCCAAATCAAACCACCTATTCTCAGTAGTGGGTGAAAATAATATCTTTTAAATTTTTGTTTACCTTTTTGTGGTATTTTTAAAAATTGTAATGATGAGACTAATTTTAAGCAAAAATAACTTGTTGATAAAATGGAAATGATGAGAAACATCAATGATAAAGACAAAGGGTTACAATTAAAGGCAATTGATTGAAGAGATTAGAACTAATGGTTGAAATTATAACTTCTTTAAAAACTTTATTGACTTTACAACCTCCAAAAAACATTTTATAACTTTCCCTCACTAGGATAATAATCACATAGGTTAGTGATTTTAGAATTTTTTTTACAACTAGTGCACCGAAATGATAAAGATTATAAAGAAATGTTGTTGGAGAAAAACTTTCGGATGTGATCCAACAATTGATATTATAGTTTGAAAACATGTTTATATGAAATTTCTCACCAAAATAACACAAAGTTACAAAATTAATAAATAGGTGTGCAAACAAAACTAAATTCTAGATTTGGATATGATCTTACCAATCCATTCAGAATCTTGAATATGAAAATTTTTAAATATGAAAGAAAATTGAACCAATTAATTGTAATCCCATAATAATTAATGAATTACACTGAATCAATCTATGAAATTAAGAAATAAAATTTTTAATTATAGATGAATTTAATGAAATAGAAAGGAGAAGAATTCTCCACCACAAAATTCTGAACTACTGTTCTGTTCTGTTCCTCCTGATGTCTCTGGGTCTCACCCCTCTATCTTCTCCACAAAAAGTGCTGCTACAGCTCCAGGTTAATTTTGTGAAAGTGTCGTGAATGTTAATATATGGAGTGAATGGTCAATCCTCCCCCTATGGTTCTACTTTTATCCCCTTTAATTATGATTTCATGCTCTACTTGGTTTCCCACTTCCTCCACCAATATCAGCTGGTTCCTCACTATAAAAATACACAAGTTCATTTTTTTCATTGTTATACTTTTCATATTAGAAAAAACCATATAACTAATAGTTCCCAAGTCATTTTGTTTAATTTGGACATGAATCCATCTTAAGTGTGAATTTGAAAAATAGAGGATGACATAATACAGTTTAAGACATAAATAAATGATTTAATTAACTTATATAATTAATTATGAAAATAATAAAAAGATTAGAGTAAAATTTTCATTATTTGTTTATTATTTTAAATTATTTGGCTAATTAATTTTCACTTTTTGAAATTTATTTATATTTAAATTTTATTAAATATTTAAATGATTTTTTATTTTAAATTTTTTGATTTATTTAAAACATATATTAATTATTTTTAATAAGTTAATATTTTCAATAGAAAATTATATGTTTTTAAATATTATTAATATTATTATATATTTTTTTAATAAATGTTATTATTAATGATTATTTTAATTAATAAGATTATATTAAATATTAAAGTATTTGGATTTTTATTATAATATTATATTGATTTTATTTAAAAATTGTTATTATTATTATTTTATTTCTATATAACATATTTAAATATATTTTTTATTATATTTTATTATTATTTATATATATATATATTTATTTTATTTATTACATATTATAAAAATTATTATTATTTTTATTTCTCCCCGTATATTCTTTTTCAGATTGGGTGTGGGGGGATGGGGTCATTGGTTTCTTCAAGAATCCAAAGGCGGTTCCTCGTATGATTCCAGCTAATAACCATGATGGTGGAATGTTATCTTCAACGATTATAGGGTACTCTTCCTCCAGATCTGTGGTGGTAGATGGTAAGCAGTTGGTGGCGGGTTATGACTGACAGATGACATCACTTCAGTAGGCCAAAGTAGCGGCTTTGGATTCCAGTTCTTAGTGGAAGGGGATTTCAATCTAAAACAAGATAAAAATTGATATAAAATCAAATATAATTTTGTGAAAAATTAAAATTAGGGTTCGTCCCATAAGTATTTTCATAATGTGATTCATCCTTGCTGTTGGGATGGGTTTAATTATTGGCATCAACCGGTGCACCAAGCGGCTGCATGCTCTCCTTAAAAAATAGTTAACCATTACATGATGTAGTGATTTTTGGTTCTTTAGTTATAGAAATGAGTGTGGATTTTTGGAACTATGTTTGAGTTGCTATAATTTGAAGATGTTTGTAACGAGGATGAATGAAAAAATGGTGGTCACAATAACATCCAGCGAAGAAAAAATAGAGAAGATTAGTGCCAGTGACTCGCGAAAGAATAGAAAACAAAAAAACAGAAATGAAAAATTGCAGGAATATAAAAGACAAGCATATATTTACGTGCTTCGGACCCTCTGGGTTCTACTGCATGGCAAGAACACCCCTCACACACACATTTATTAATCCTCAAAGAAAACAATTACAACGCAACGGATTTTCCCCAACAGATCGAGAAATAGTGAAAGAAAATTTATAAGGTTTCAATAAAACCGTAAGGAAGAGAAAGAATAACTCATAGTGCTAGGCATAAACTCGCCCGGTGGTCCTCATCACTTCAATATTGCTTAGATCTGGTTCGAGTGGGCTCGCGGACTGGCCTTTAGAGTGCTAAATTCGAGTAAGGGGCTGTAATGATGCTCCACCAGAGGCGACACACCAGCAGTGTGCCGCAGAGATCGTTTGCCGTCGACAGTACCCTCCAAGGGTTTGAGTGCAAGGATCCTAGGAAGAAGAACATGCTGTAATCTCTGGGAAAGCGAAACTGAGTCAATCTGAGGAGCCGTCGAGAAGACGAGTCATATTAGGGGTGATTAAACCCCCTGCGAGCGACAATTCGGCGCAACAACCTGCCCTCACCAGGGCGTGCCACGAAGCAAAAGTAAAACTGAATGCCGCTGATCAGTTTGCATAACGCTATACAGATGGATGGCCAAGGCAAAATGGGTGGTGATCCTGATCAACGGTAGAGAAGAAACTTGATCCGAATTTCCAGTGTGGCAAGAGGTCATGCGGGAGAATAAAGAAACATGGAACGTGGAAATAAACAGGCAGAGTTAAAAAACATTATCATAAAATGAATTTAATATAAAAACCGATTATGAATTAAAAACTCAATAATTCACAAAACACCACCATTTTTAATTAAATTCAGGGATGTTCTTGCACCTAGGGTTGGAGAACAGGAACCAAGTTCAAGCTATCTAGGCAATATTTGAACTAAGATAAAATGAAAGCTTTAGTCAAACTATTAGCTGGATTTTTATCAGTGTGTATCTTATTGAAACACACGGTTCCTTGTTCCATCGCATCTCTAATAAAGTGTAATCTAATGTCTATATACTTTGATTTACCATGGAAAACTAAATTTTTAGACAAATGTAATGCAGATTGACTATCAGAGAAAACATTAATAGCTGAATCATAAATCTTGAGTTCAAAAGACAAGGCTTTGAGCCATTAGGCTTCCTTTACCGCCTCAGTGAGTGCAATGTACTCAGACTCAGTGGTGGAGAGGGTAACAACGGACTGCATGTTGCACTTCCATGAGATAGCCCCATCGTAGGCAGTGAACACATATCCAGTCAATGATTTTCTAGTGTCAATGTTACCTGCATAATCAACATCTACAAAGCCTACCAAAATGTTAGAAGCATCAACATTTTTACCAAAGCATAAAGGCAAATTAGATGAACATGATAAATATCTGAGAAGCCATTTGAGGGCATGCCAATGGGGCTTCCTAGGAGCGGCCATAAATCTGCTCAGGGTGCAGATAGCAAAAGCATTGTCAGGCCTGGTGCAAATCATAGAGTACATTATACTACCAACAATGCTAGAATATGGAATTTTAGACATAAATTTCACGTCATCACCATCAGTGGGTGCTTGTGTTAAAGACAACTTAAAATGTTGAGAAAGAGGTACATTCACAGGTTTGAGAGATTCAAACATGTATCTCTTTAAAATCTTTAAAACATAAGCATGATGAGATTAGTAGAGCAATTTGTTATGTCTATCTCTAATGATTTCAACACCTAAAATCTGCTTAGCTACACCTAAGTCTTTCATTTCAAAATTTACTTTCAATTGGGATTTAATTGAAGTGATAAAACTCATATTTTTACATATGATAAGCATGTCATCTACGTAAAGCAGAAGGTAAATCATACAACCTTGAATTTAATTGAAGTAGACACAAGCATCATACTGGCTCCTGGTGAATTGGTTATTTAACATAAAAGAATCAAATTTCTTATACCATTGCCTTGATGCCTGTTTTAAACCATACAAGGAATTATTTAGAAGGCAAACATGGTTGGATTTGAATTCCTTTGAATAACCATCAGGAGGCTTCATATAGAGTTTTTCATTCAAATCCCCATGCAAGAAGACAGTTTTAACATCATGTTACTTGATGTGCAGATCAAAATAGGTAGCGAAGGCTAAGAAGAGCTGAATAGAAGAGTGTTTGACAACAGGGGAAAAACTTTCAGCATAGTCAATTACCTCTCTCTGAAGAAATCCTTTGTCAACTATCCTAGCTTTGAACCTAACTTCATTTCCCTCTGTGTTGTCTTCCTTTCTCTTGTAAATCCACTTGGACCCAATCACTTTAGCATTCACAGGTTTGTGAACAACGGTCTAGGTGTGATTTTTCTTTAGAGATTGCATCTCTTCATTCATGGCTATGATCCAATGCTTTGAATCCTTATCCTTTAGAGATTTCCTATACGATTGAGGATCACCGTCAATGAGATATTGGGCCACATGAAAAGCATATTATGCCATATCATACTGGCTGAACCGAGTAAGAGGTCTAGAGACCCTCCTTTGTCTATCTCGGGTTAATTGATAATCTTGATGATCGGTGGAAGGACCAGAGTCTGAGTTTGAACCAAAAATCATCTCATTGTCAGCCGCATCAATGGGATGAGGAGGAGGAGGAATAGATTGAACATCAGTCTCAACATGTGTAAATGGATCATATTCATCAGACTTATGAATGTCTGGATCAGAACTGCCAGTTGGGTCAATCCTGGTCTTAGGAGCAGAGGACTCATAGAAGACAACGTCTCTGCTAATTATGCACCGTTGGAATCCAGGTGTGTCCACCCAGAGTTTATATCCCTTAACACTATCGGTATAACCAATAAGGATGCACTTGAGGGCCCTAGGCTCATGTTTGTCAGTCTTAATTTGGGCATAGGCAGTACACCCGAAGACCATCAAGTAGGAATATGATGGGGGCTTGCCGGTCCATAGTTGTTCAGGAGTAATGAATTGATTCCTAGAAGAGGGACACCTGTCAATCAGGTACACTGCAGTGCTTATGGCCTCGTCCCAAAAAGATTTTGGGAGGCCCGAGTGAGCAAGCATGCTACAGACTCTTTCAAGGATAGTCTGATTCATCCTCTCTGCTAGGCCATTCTGTTGGGGAGATTCCCTAACAGTTCTATGCCTCTTAATACCTTCACACTCACAGTATTGAATGAACTCAGTGGGCAGGTACTCAAACCCATTGTCAGTTCTCATGGTCTTAACTTTTTTCCCAGTCTGATTCTTGACTGAGGCTTTCCAGGTTTTGAATGTTTGGAAAACATCTGATTGATTTTTGAGGATGTATACCCAAACCTTCCTGGAGTAATCATCAATAAAGGTGACGAAATAGAAACCTCCACCATGAGAGGAGGTCCTGGCTGGCCCCCACAAATCCGAATGGATGTAATCAAGTGGGGCGGCTGCCTTGAAGGACGATCTATTGAAGTTCACTCTTTTAGCCTTTCCCATCACACAATCTTCACAAAATGGGAGATTTGTAGGTGTGATGACATTCAACAATCCTTGCTTACTGAGTTCTTCAAGCCCTTTGGAGTTTACATGCCCCAGCCTTCTATGCCAGAGCATTGTGTTGTCAGTGTTCGTGGTATAAACACTACCCAATTGTCTTCAATGGGTCCTTCCATTCAAGACATACAAACCATTCACAAGGGATCCTTTTATGATGGTTCTTAATCCTTTTGAGACATTAATAGTACCGGATTCAGATCTAAAAGTATATCCCTTCTGATCTAGGACTCCTAGGGAGATCCTGTTTTGTTGCAATTTGGGGACCCACAATACATCAAGTAAGGTGATGATGGAATGGTCATCCAATTCTATCAGGACAGATCCTCTGCCCTCAACCTTGCATTTCTTGTTATTCCCTAATAGGACGTCCCCTTCCACTTTCTCGACCAGCTCTAAGAAAGACTCCCTATGGGGACACATACGGAAGGAGCATCCAGAATCAAGGACCCACTCACGGTCGAATGTATGGCTGGACACATTTAGAATTTCGGCTGTGTCATAACCAAAGTCAACAATAAGATACTGGTCAGTGGGTTGTGCATGCTCTTTCTCTCTCTTAAGCTTCCTACACTCGGGATTAATATGCCCATGCTTCCCACAATGGAAGCAAGTAACCTTTTTGTCTTTATTGTCATTGTTCTTTGTCTTTCATCCGTGCCTTGGTTCTTTGCTATTACTACTTTTGTCTCTGCTAAAATGATTCTCTTTTTTTAACCTGAGGCCTTCCCCTAGTGAATAAACTCTCAGCCTCACCTTTCGCCTTATGTTTTGAGTGAAGGTCCTTAGATAGAAGGGCGGACCTAACTTCTCATAGAGTCAAGGAGTCACGACCATAAATCATGGTCTCGACCAGAGTGTTATAGCTATGGTCTAGAGATATCAGGAGAATAATAGCCTGATCCTCATCATATACAGTGACATCTATATTTTCTAATTCAAGCATGATTTTATTGAACTCATCAAGATGAGATTTCAAGGAAGATCATGGTCTCATCCTAAAAGTGAACATGCGGTGCTTCTTATAGAGCCTACCAACAAGGGAGGCAGTCATGTAAAGCTTCTCTAACTTGAGCCAGATGCCGGCAGCAGTGGACTCAAAGGCCACTTCCCTAAGGACATTATCACCTAAGGACAATAAGAGGGAACTATGGGCTTTAACTAGAGTGTCATTGTGGACAGGTTGGTGTTTAGTTATGGTTTGTCCAGCTTCATTAACAGTTGTTATGGGTTTAGTAGGCCCAGATAGGGCATCAATAAGACATTATTGGACTAATAACACCCTCATTTTAATACGCCATAAATTGAAATCATTATCTCCATCAAATTTTTTGATTTCATACCTCATTGTAGAAATATTTATATACAGTGAGTTGATGCCAAGTAATTGGGGAAAACCAGAGCGTACGCCCCCAAAAGACTGGACAATACTCACTAGGAATAAATTTCTACAATGTGTAATGAAAAACAAAAATAAAATATTTGGTGAAGACAATAATTTCATTTTTAATAAAAAAACTAAAGACAACAATATATTGGCAGAATTAAATAGAAATCAGTGCGGAAAATTGAAAACCCAATTTATTATCAAAACTAAGAGAAAGATGGGTAGTGAACCGATAATAGTGAACCGTATATTAATAAGGCTGGAATAAAATAACGAAAATGGAAGATTCAACAGGTTTGTAAGCAGTAGAGGGGGCTGCCAAGTATTGGCAACCAATTAAGATGTGCAATATTAAGAAATAAACTTTGAAACAGAATGTAAACAATAATAGTTATGGTTCGGGAAAGATTTTAAAAAAAATTTAACATGAAAACTACAACAGACAAGAAACGACCTACTTAATCATATAGAAACAAAGGCATATGGCTGTAATTGAAAGATAATTTTGCAGATATAACTTGCAAGCAAAGAATACAGTAGGTAATTGAAAACAAACAACAATGTAAATCTAAACGACAACTAAAGAGTGGCTTTGATACCACTTATAATGCGGATGAATGGAGAAATGGTGGGAACAACAACATCCGGCGAACAAAAAATAGAGAAGACTGGTTCCAGTGACTCACGAAAGAACAGAAAACAAAAAAACAGAAACGAAAATTGCAGGAATATAAAAGACAACCAGAGATTTACGTGCTTCGGACCCTCTGGGTCCTACTGCACGGCAAGAACACCCCTCACGCACACGTTTATTAATACTCAAAGAAAACAATTACAACGCAATGGATTTTCCCCAAAAAGTCGAGGAACAGTGAAAGAAAATTTACAAGGTTTCAATAAAACCATAAGGAAGAGAAA
Source organism: Viscum album (assembly GCA_963277665.1). Taxonomy (NCBI): domain Eukaryota; kingdom Viridiplantae; phylum Streptophyta; class Magnoliopsida; order Santalales; family Viscaceae; genus Viscum; species Viscum album. The sequence goes on along the minus strand of OY728126.1, from coordinate 1,308,349,830 downwards.
GAACAACTCACAGTGCCGAGCATAAACTCGCCCGGCGGTCCTGATATCTTCAATCATGCCTGGATCTGGTTTGAGTGGGCTTGCGGACTGGACTTCGGAGTGCTGAAGCTGAGTAAGGAGCTGTAACGATGGTCCACCAGAGGTGACACACCAGCAGTGTGTAGTGGAGACCGTTTGCCGTCGAGAATACCCTCCAAGGGTTCGAGTGCTAGGATCTGAGGAAGACGAACACACTGTAATCTCTGGGAAAGCAAAACTGAGTCAATCTGAGGAGCCGTCGAGAAGATGAGTCATAGCAGGGGTGATTAAACCCCCTACGAGCGAAAGTTCTGCACAACAACCTGCCCTCACCAGGGTGTGCCACGAAGCAAAAGAAAAACTGAATGCCACTGATCAGTTTGCATAACGCTATACAGATGGATGGCCAAGGCAAAATGGGTGGTGATTCTGATCAACGATAGAGAAGCAACTTGATCCGGATTTCCAGCGTGGCAAGAGGTCATGCGGGAGAATAAAGAAACACGACATGTGGAAATAAATAGACAGGGTTAAAAAAAATTATTATAAAATGAATTAAATAAAAAATAAATTATGAATTAAAAACTCAATAATTCACAATGTTGAATCTTGATTTCGAGTTTGGAACTGGTTGGTAACAATGTCAGTAGATTGGGGAGGAAAAGAGGTTTCACGACTATTGGTAGGTGGTAAAGGAATCAGTGAGCTTTCGTTAGTTTCAGGAAATTCTGGAGGTGAAAGGATTATGATTGAAGTTTGTGCAGCAGTATTTGCGGGTTTTGTGAAAGCGACATTGAAACAATGAAATCATACTCGTGGAGTGAAACTAGTAGTGACAGTATCTCACGAAGGTAATAGTGAGTCCAAGTCATCATTGCATATACATTGATGAGTCGTGATGAGGTAGGGATTACAATAGTTGGACTGACAGGATAAGGAACTGTGTGTCCCGAGGGTGGATAGTGGCGGCTGAAACAGGGGAACAATGACTCATTGAGTCACTATTGAAGTAAAATTAAGAACATTGGAAAGGGGTATGACAGAACGAGTCAACATTGCAACAATATGGTGGTGAATTGTCGTGTCACCATTGGAAAGTATGGAAAACTAAAATACCTAAAAAATTAATAATTAAAAATTAAAAAATTAATTATATTAATTTAATAGATAAAACATAAATTAAAATTTAACAACGATCAAATTAATAGAAAATAAATTAATGAAATTAATGTTTAAAAATTAAATTACATAATTAAATAAAAATTAAACATCAAGTAAAACTGATTTACATAAGTAGTTTAAATATTTTAATTCAACAACCTAAATGAGAAGAAAAATTAAAAATTGATTTTAAGTTAATAAATTGAATTAAATCTTTAGAAATAAAAGATTTAAATTATTTGTTGAGATAAAATTAATTAAATAAATGGATTATAAAAATTATTCAATATTTAAAGATTAAATTGAAATTTGATTTATTTAAATGATGAAAATTGATTAATTAAATAAATAATAACCATAAACAAAAAAAATATTAATGAAGGAAGATTAATAAATTATGAAAATTAACTAGAAAAAATTCAAATACCTAAATTATAAATAAGACAAACTAGTTGATTAATAAATACATAAATTCAAAACTAATTAAAAAATGATCATATAATATTTTGATTATAAAATTATAAAAGTGTTGTTATTAAATAAAAACACAAAAAATATTTATTTTAAAAAATAAAAATCCAAAAAATTTGTAAAGAAAGTAAAATTAAAACCACATCAAAAATAATATTGGAATATTAAAAAAAAATTTAAAACATGTTTAGAAAAAAAAAGATATAGATGAAAATAATTTTCAATTGAAGCAAGAAAAAAAATCAGTTTTCAATAAAAGTATTCTTCCTATATCTTGAGAATATAAATTGAGAAAAATTAAATAGAGACATATAATGTCTATAAATATCCTCATGAGAATAATATTAATAATCTTTGTGATATTATTTTCATAATGTTTCATCATTATAAACCTAATCACAATCAGTCATTGTTTCTTTCTTGGTTTTCGGCCACGAAACGCCCAACTGTTCCGTATCCAATGATTGATGGAAATGCTTTCCAAAGGCAGGCATTCATCGAATGGTCTGACCAGCGACTCTTAAGAAGTCACATTGTTCGAGAGGATGGGAAGTCAGGCTCATCGCACCCTTTGGGGGGGGATTATTGCATGTTCCGGGACTCTCTTATAGATTTAAGACGTATTCATATGTTCGTGAATCTTTGGTTTATACCCAAACATAGTATCCAAGGATTCAACCCTGGCAGGAAACGGTCAACTGGACGCAGGGCGGTCAACTGGACACAGGGGTTCAGAATCATTTATGCTCGAGGTTTACCATCCCTCATTGGATTAATGACCCCTAGTGCTGGAACTCGCTTAAGGCAGCACTAGGAGTGGCTTAGTGAACTGGCGCAGAGATGGTCAGATCGATCAACTGTTGGGCTTGAACCTCAGGGAGGCTTCCTACGTACCCTACTTAGGAAGTGGGGATCAAAGTCAACGTATTTAAGATAGGTTTTGGGGAACCGATGTGAAGAGAGACCAGGTGGTCCGATGGGTGGTGGGCTTGAACCTCATGGAGGCTTCCTACATACCCTGTCTAGGAGGCAGGGATCAAAGTCCACATAGTTCGCATAAATAGTTTAACATCATGCTGGATGGGGGCATATAGTTTAACGTCATGTTGGATGAGGGTGGAACTCGATGTGAAGAAATGACCGAGTGATGGGCTTGAGCCTCGTGGAGGCTTCCTACGTACCATGCCTTGACATGGATCAAAGTCCTCGTAGTTCGCTTTGGCTTGGGGCTTATGCTCTGGGGCAGCCCAGAATGATGGATTGGGGCTTACACTCTGAGGAGGACCATAAGAGGATGTCATGGTCGATGCTTACTCTATGCCCACGTGAGTCATGCTCGGTGTGAGAAATAAGTGGTAGTAGGGGCCAGAGGATCACGTAGCGAAAGGTGCGTTCGTGAGAAGCGGAGTTGGGATTACGCATGAAGGCAGCCTAGTGTGATGGATTAGGGCTTACACTCTGAGGAGGCCCAGAAGGTCGGGGCTTACTCTGATATGGACACCCTGAGCGAAAAATCCCAACAGGAGAGGGAAGGGGGGGGGGGGGTTCTCATGTTCCCATCTCCTCTCTTATTCCCTGAGGAGATACCCGAGGAAGTACCAAGGTGCATGGGGATAGCTGCCTTCAGATGGGTATACTTCCCCCTCTCTGGGGGGGGGGGGAGAAGTGCCCGACTGTCGAAGCGTGTAGTCCCTCGTCCTGGCTTGTAGAGGCAGGAAGGGGTCTCTCCGGCTCAGATCCCGCATTACCATGGGAATGTTAACCCAGGAATGCTACGGGAATCCGCCCAAGGGTCGGGGAAACCCCTGTGCCCCTATTTATCGTGGGTATGTGAACTAAAAATGGCGCTCTGATGTGCCTAAAAGTTATACCATGCAAATCCGGTGGCTCTGGCAGAGGCCTCGGCTCGGGGCCGATGAAGAGGCTGATGAAGGAGTCGCGGAGGACTTGGATGGGTCGGAAGGATTTTACCTAGCTCTGGAAACGAGAACACCAAAGTATTTGGAGAGCCACCGAGTGGTATGAGTGGTGGATACCTTCATGTGGGGATGTCCCACGCGGCTAGAGAAGCTGTCCGCGAACCAGGGTGGTCTGCAGACTGATTGGCGTCCGACGAACCAGGGTAGTTCGTAGCTTTAGGTTTAATCTGCAAACCAGGGTTGTTCGCGGCATCAGGTTCAATCTACGAACCAGGGTGGTTCGCGGCTTCAGGATCAATTCGCGAACCAGGGTGGTTCGCAGAGGGTTCTAGTCGGGAAGCGGTGGCCAAGGGCAGCGCTGATCGGAGGCTCGTCCATCGGGGCTTCGCCTATGGAGGAGGGTGCTACGCGGTACAATGAATGGGAGAATAGGCATAAACTCCCTGGTCCACGGGGAAGTCATCTGTGGAGGGGGTATGGTTCGCGGTTCTCCATTTCTATTATTTAGGTTTGCTGTTCACCAAATTATTACGTGTCTTCCAATTCCTTCTTAATTCATATACCTACTATGGTTTGCAGGTGGGAATTTCGCTGTTTGCGAAATCCCAAGCCTTCCTTCAACAGATCTCCTTCCTCTAAATCTAATTCCAGTTCTCGGATCCCTTCCTTCTTTCCCCCTTGGTATCTTTTTATAGAGTCGGGAAAGTAATGTTTCGGTGGCCATGCAGAACCTTTTGTGGAGGCCCATAACCAAATACCTGTTTCACAACTGACTTGGTAAATCCGCGATTTGCGGTGGGTATTGATCACTCCCCTCCTCCGTGAGGCGAACTGAGGGAGTGCTCTGCGGCTTCTGAGGGTTCCACCTCCATTCCGCAAAAGATAGTGGGTGTGGCATGAACCGGTCGACGCGGTCCGCAGTTGGGGCAGTTCGCGATGATGAACCAGACTAGCGCCCATCCTTCTTTGTGACCGCAGAGGCTCCCCGCCTCCATTTCGTGAATGACAATGGTTTGCGGAGGGGGTGCCTCACGACATCTAGCTGCGTCACACTTCCATGGACTGGTCCACGGACCAGTCCCTTTTGTGGCTCTTCATTGATTATTTCCCCCAATTCTTTTGGGATATTTGGGTAAAATTTCCTTTGCAGATTGTTCAGGACCCTACAAATGCCCCCCATCAGAATTGGGTCCGATTAGAATGAAGAGGATGCCATTCTGATGCAATGAGGTCCTGAAACTGAGATGGTTTACGGTAGAAAGGTGGAATCGGTAGGGGACCACACTAATAAATACGGGGAGCCCTCACTTGTCCTTTGCAGAATTCTTCACGAAACTAGAGCTCCTTTGCCTCCGCGTGTTTTATCTTTCGTGAAGTACCTCATCAGCAAACCAGCCACAACTTCCGCGAACCATTTCTTCTTCGCGATCGCATTCATGCGAGAACCGACTTCCCAACCGCGAACCATTACTCTTAATTAATTAAAAAGAAAGTGATGACGGGTTGTGGAGGAACTTTATTCACGGTCTCGATGCTCTATGGACTAAACGTCTCTTGAACATTAAAACGTATCTGAATCTTCTAAATAATCATGGGATAGAATTTCTGAGGAGCAACTTGGTTCTCGGTTTCCTGGGCAATGCTCCGTGGGATAGGGCTTTGCAGACTGATTTTGTGAAGGGCTGGTTCACGGGATGGTGCCATCATAAACCATCCTCCAAGGCCTCTATGCGGATTTTGATTATGAAGGCTCATTAACCATTCATTTTGGTTATTCTTGTCCAAATTTTTATTCAAGACTCACCAATTTTTCGCACTCATGGTGCAGGGGGAAAATTTGGTTCCCCCTTGTTCTATGCCGAGGCCTGCTGCAGATCCCCTCTCCACCGCCTTATAAGGACGTTCGGCTATGATTCGCAATGCAGAGAGCATCACAGGGGACCCTAGCTGGTCCATCATTCCTGATGACGGTGCATTGAAGAACCTACTCTCTCTAGAGCTTCTGAGTTATTCCTTATCTAATCGGCTCCTACTCTACGACTTTGGTCTGCTGGACGACGTCCCTATCCCCCTACTTTCGTAGGTCTCCCTTCTCCTTTCCTGGAAGTACATTCAAAATGAATTCAGGCAAACATTACCCAATCCGGGGAAAAAATATCTAATTTTGGTCCGAAAGACACATCTATTATGAGGGGCTCTATCTGGACCCAAAGCGATCAGTGTGCTCAAGACTTTTCTCAGAGAGTTTTCATTAAGGACACCCCTTCTATCATTAATCTTGGTCAAAGGTATCTGGATGCGGGTTGGGTTCCTAGGTGAGATCTTCAGTCCGACATGCTCTTCTCAAATGATTGGGCTTGGGATTTCTGGGTCCATCACCACTGTCGGGAGTCTCTCGATTCCCTGGAAGCTGTGAACCTATACTATGTAGTGTGGGATTCCCAATTTGCTGTACCCGCAGTCTTTGATCCGGCCTAACTTGTTCAGCCACTGGTGTTCAAGTACTAATACTTTCCACCTTGCCCACAGTGAAGTCAACATTAGTCTGTGGGACATATACCAGATAGGAGGACTGCCTATTTCTGGTGAGATGTATGATGAATTTTTTCCCACTCTCGATGCATGGGATGAAGTTGAACATGTGACTTTATTAGCGAAAGATCTGTTGACCATGGAAGAGCAGTCACTGGGTCAGTCCTTGCATTCCTGCTTGCTTATTCCTTATTACACTTAGATAGAGTTATTTCTGAACACCACTGGTCCTACGCTGAAGATTAAGCGTCCCATGACTCATTATTCCCTACAGTCACGAACCATTCAAGGTTCTTACTGAGCAGTTCTGGAAGCAGGTGACTACCATTCATGGGGTTACGAGGCGTGCCCTGGTGTGTCTCCTATGCTCTGGTTGGCCGGTCTGTTTGCTATGTTTTTGAGCAGATGGCTATTTCCTTCCCGGGATGTTAATCCCGGTGTCCGGGCCTGCACTTTGATGGTGGCGGCCAAGTTAGCAGAGGGCCGCTTGGTGAATTTAGTCATGCCCACTTTGGCCCGTATCTACGAGGTACTGGGCCACATGTAGGTGGGCGAGTCACCCTACCATCTAAGCAGGCCATTTCAATTTTTGAATGGCTTAGTGGTGGATCATTTTCGCTATTATGAGTATCGTCACAACACGGCCATCCCGCTTCCTACCATTCGGCCTACCCTACTAGATATAGTCGGGGTTCTCTTGAAGTCTCTCATCTCTAGTGAAGTCCTCAAGCTCATGGGAAACTTCTCCCAGTTCATATTTGCTCCCTACCCGCCCCTTCTGGCGTCTTAATAGAAATCCACTAGGGGAGCCTGGAGGATCCCTCTTACATGGTCTCACTGCAGGATGAGTTTTTGTCCGCACGGATCAACGATGTTTCTTTGTACGAGCTGTACGTCCCGTATCGCTTTTCTCGCTAGTTCGGGTGCATGCAAGTCCAAGATTCCCTTCCCCCTCCTCGGGCCCAAGGACTGTATCCAACCATACTTCGTCAGTGGTGGCTGTTGCTGACGCGGGAGGGATCTGATGCAAGCGTTCCCCTGAATGATACAGGCATGGCTACCGGCCTTTCCCTGGAATATGCAAAGACATGGGTAAAATACTATCCTGATGGGATCCTAGGGAAGGTTGTCCGGCAGACTCCCAAATCAGGAGGTATGGTGGCTGCTGCGTCCAATACACATTCCTCATCGGTTTCAAGGGAGGACCGACTAATGGCTCACTGATCAAGGCGATTCAGAGAACTTTCCTCTCTGAACCCTGCGGTGGCCACAGTTTGGGTAAGTTCATCCTTCTTGTGTGTGGATGAGGACGACCCTGTGGTGTCGGGTCCTAGAGAGATCATCTCGGAGGTTCCTCCAGTTGATATCGGGCTTAGAAACTTGTTCCCCAAGCTTGAAATGGGGTTAGGAGCTCCAGACATTCCAGCTTCAGAGCCAACTTCTAGTGAGCACACGTCTGCGCGGGATGCCATGCTAGACTTTATTATTATGTCATCCAGTGAGGATACCATGGATCCTCGCATCATGGCGGACCATAGGGCTATGCGCAGGTGGGACTTGCCCTAAATCTATGAGATCATCACCGAAACCCCCTTAGCCGAAATGGAAATGAAAACCGAAGCTATTCGTCAACTCTTCCTGGGTTTGGGGTCAGGTGGCTTTGACTATCGACACCTCCATTCTCTTGCATTCCAATTTGTCATGGCCTGCGAGGAAGCTGTCACTAGTGAATGCACGCTCGCTCACTTCGAGACCACTCATTGTAGGGCCCAAACCTTGGAGGAAACCACAACAAATCTCCATCAACTGATAGCACGAGAGGCGATCTCCCGAGATCAAACGACCATCTTATCCTCCGAGTTGCATGCATGCAAGGAACGAGCCGCGATGCTGGGGGATCAGTTATCGGCTATGACTGGTCATCTTGAAGTCACCAGAAAAGGGATCAATGATCATCAAACCGTAGTGGAGCATATCCGTTCGGTGGCTGAGGTTGTGACCAGGGAGAAGGCATTGTTGGAAAAATCCCGCAACGGCATTTGCCGCGCAGTCGCTGATCTGGTGGGGAGAGCAAGTCGGGATCCTTTATAACTATCAGAGCTACTTTTGTATCCCATGTTTTACTTACCTCTCTATCCCCCTTTCTTTCTTGTATAAATAAGAGACCCCAGCTAGTGGACGTTCTCTTTTTATTTCTTCTGAATGAAATAAAGTCTCCATTAATCACTCGTTGCTGTGGAATTTTATTGTTACATAGAACAATTGTTGTGAAAATAACAATTCACTGAATCAGAAAAAATCATAACTCAAGAAAACAAGCTCTAATTTTTTTCCTGGACCATGGGATCCAGCGATCGAAGTCTGACTATTTTTGGGGTTTAATATGAAAACCCAACAAACTTTTTATCTTTTTATTCGTTTAATGCCCTGATTTTGTCTGGGCCCATTAATGTGAACCCAGTGGGTATAACCCGACTTTTTCTTAGGTCGCCCTTTTCGGGTTTTTGGCCTAACAGGCTTTGTGCCTCTTTCTTACGTGAGCGGTTTAGAGTTCTACCAACAAGACTATCATTAATGATGGTTTAGTTTGAACAAATTTGACCAAATATGGTGGGGCGAGGGCCCCAATGGTGTTCAACTGATTAAAAGATGTTTTAATACCCTTTAGATGCACGTGGGGGGGGGGAATGTTTGAATTTGAGCAGCATGCAGGGCATGTCTTAGGGCATGGGATTCATGCTGGCGTATAGAGGTAAGAAGAGCATTGCCTAAGGAAAACATGCCTTTGGTAGACAGGCCATGGGTAATCAATATGCAGAGCCGTTGAGGGCATGGTATGCATAGTCATACAAAGGTGTCCTTAAATCAAAGACTAGTCCATTTCTGATGGCCAGGGGACTTCATGGAAGTCCGGCTTATGAAAACCACGATGGGTGGCATGGAATGAAATGAAAACCACCAGGGGCGGCTCAGAAGAGGAGTGTGACATCTGAAAGTGTTTTGGGAACATCCGTACTAATCATGAGTTTGGTCTGGAGACCCCCCCCCCTACGCATTTAGTTAGCGTAAGGGATGGTTGAGGCTTTACGTAGTTTAAAGTATTGCAGCTGGGACATTATCTGAAATGGAACGACTTATCCTGGTTCTCAGTAATCTCGTCAAATACATTTCTCTGCATTCACGTAGGATTGTGAAAGAGGTTGGTAATCTGTAGATCATAGGGTATCTGAATCCTGGGATAGAAATAGAGGCTCAGAGGCCAAGAGGCATACAAAGAGAAGAATTGCCCAAGGAAAACTTGCCTTTGGTAGACGTGATAGGGGTGATCAATATGCAGAGGCACTGAGGGAATGGTATGCATAGTCATAAAAGGTGTCCTTAAGTCAATGACTATCCACTTCCGACAGCTGAAAAACTTCAAGGAATTTGAGATTTGGGACCACCAGGGGTGGCTTATGAGAGTTCGGCCTTTTTATGATTACAATGTATGGTTTATGATGAGAGGGTGCCTGAATACAGGGGAAATATCTAGACTAAACTTTCTGAGAATAGGTGAAGTAATTCTTTCTCACGCTGGTGTGAGGTGGTGGTTCTTGCAGGTCTGACCCATGCACTGCAAGGCAGAGAAAAATCCCCTGTTTCTTATTTAACCCATGATTGGTTCGACCATGCAGCTTAACGGCATGAGGTAAGGATGAGGAGAATTATTAAAGATTGTTATGCAGTTTGACGTCGTGTGGTGAGGACTGGGAGCATTATTAAAGGTTTCCGTGCAGTTTAACGTCATGCGGTGAGGACGGGGGGGGGGCATTTTTTAAGATCGCTATGCAGTTTAACATCATGCAGCGAGGACGGGGGAATTTTTTTGAAAGTTGCAATGTAGTTTAACGTCATGCAGAAAGAATGACTTCTGTGCAGTTTGGCGTCATGTGGTAAAGACAAAGATATCTTTAAGGGTTGTCGTGCTGTTTAACGTCATGCAGCGAGGACATGGTACATTATTGCGAAGGATGCTCTTCATCATAATATAACTGGGCATGAAAACCTCAACATGCCTCAGATGTGGAATGGGGATTGATGGTGTAAATCTTGGTTTCAGGGCTTCTTGGATCAGGAAAGGTGATATGGGGTCTCTGAGGCCTGTAAGCGTACGGGGCTAGGAAGAGCATCTCTTGTGGAAATATTGCCTTTGGTAGATGAGCCAGGGGATATCATTATGCAGAGCCCCTGAGGGCATGGTATGAATAGTCGAACAAAGGTGTCCACGAGTCAATAACTTTCCACTTCTGATGGCCATGAGTGGTTATGATGATCCACGATTTTATGGGCCACGAAGTCTGTCATTTGGCAGGGGAATGTCTGGACATGTTGGGGAAATCTGTCCCTGGTTTCTTGTTATGTTTCAATGATCCCCCCATGCACTGAACTTTTCTACTCTTTTTTTTCTTTTGTGCGGGGTTGTGCCTTTATTCCATGTAGTTTAATGTCATGCAGTAAAGACAAGGTACTCCTAGTTTATCGGTCATAGATCTCAGACCATTGGGTGACTATTGCTGCAGTCACTCGAAGGATAATTTCGTCAGGATGTTCTGGTATACTTGGAACAAGGCGGGGGATGATGGTCGTAAACTACAACTTTGAGCTTTCTTGGATCAGGAGGTATGGTGTGGGGGCTCTAAGTCCTGTAAGCGTACGTAGCTAGGAGAAGTACCGCCCGAGGAAATCTTGCCTTTGATGGACGATCCACGGGCTATCATTATGCAGAGCTGCTGAGGGCATGGTATGCATAGTCGTACAAAGGTGTCCCCGGGTCGATAACTTTCCACTTCCAATGACCATGAATGATTATAAAAGTCCGTGATTTCTCACATTGCAGAGTTCAACAAGTGGGGATAATGGTGTCCGGGTATACAAGAAACATCTTCACCACAATTGTCCGTTGAGTCAACGTAGCCTAGTCCTGGCATGTTGTTTGTTGATGCAGGTCGTTATGTGAACCATTGTCGGACACACAGGCCAGCCAAATAGGGAAACCCTGGCAACACCCTAATGTGAAAAGAGGAATGAACTTGTAAACCAATTCGCCATAAACTTCTGGATCAAGAGATATGGTATGGGGGCTCTGATTCCAGTAAGTGTACGGAGCTAGGAAGAGAGTCGCCTGTGGAAATATTTCCTTTGGTAGATGGGACAGGGGATATCAATATGCAGAGCCGTTGAGGGAATGGTATGCATAGTCGTACAAAGGTGTCCACGGGTCGATGAATTTCCACATCCAATGGCCATGAGTGGTTATGAAGATTCATAATTATTCGGGTCGTGGAGTCTGATGTATGGAAATGATGTATCAAATGTGCAAGGAGTATCTCTATCTCGTATGTCCTAGGTGGGTCATGATGAAGTCCATGTAGTTTACCATCATGTGGTGAGGACAAACTCCATGTAGTTTAACGTCATGCGATAAGGATGAAGGTGACCCGACGTGAAAGAAAAAAGGGGGTCTGTGTAGTTTAACATCATGTGGTGGAGACAAATTCTGTGTTGTTTAACGTCATGTGGTAAGGACGAAGATATACACCCCGTGCAGGTCTGGTCCATACACGGGGGAAGGGGCATGTTTAACATCATTGTCCATGCAGTTTAACATCGTGCGGTAAGGATGAGAAGTACACCCTATGCAAGTCTGGTCTATACACGGGGGAAAGGAGGAATTCTTAATTTTGAAGGGCTGGGCCAGGACTGGGGATCATGGCCTTGCTACGTATCCTGTGAGGGTAAGAATCAAGTCGTACTTAGTTCTCTGGAATCCATGTAGTTTAACGTCATGCAGTGAGGACAGAGTCCATACAATTTAATCGTCATGTGGTTAGGATGATGAGCACACCCCGTATAGGTCTGGTCCATACACGGGGGGAGGGGAGTTCTTAATTCTACTTTATCCGCGTATTTTATCGTCATGCGGTAAGGATGAACTCCATGCAGTTTAACGTCATGCGGTGAGGACATGAATACACCCCGTGCAAGTCTAGTCTGTACACGGGATAATGGTCACTTTTTTGAGGTGGCTGGGCTAGGGTGTTGAATTCTGGTGTCACTAAGCATCCTGTGAGGGCAGAAATAAGGCCTCACGTAGTTCTCTAAAAGACGATACACCCTGTGTAGGTCTGGTCCGTACACAGGGGAAGAGGGAATTTTTTTGATGTGGCTGGGCCAGGATAGGGAATCCCGACGTCGCTACGTATCCTGCAAGGGTAGGAATCAACCCGTACGTAGTTCTTTGTAAAGATGACCCACCCCTTGTAGGTCTGGTCCATACACGGGGAGAAATGGGACATTTTTTTTGAATTGGTTAGGCCAGGATAGGGAATCCCTGCGTCGCTACGTATCCTACGATGGTAGGAATCAAGTTGTACGTAGTTCTGTGAAATCAGAGCAGTTTAACATCATGCGGTGAGGATGTGGTCCGTACAGTTTAAAGTCTTGTGGTTAGGAAGAGGGGGAATTATTAGATTCCGTGCAGTTTAACATCATGCGGTGAGGACAAGGTGCTTATAATTTTAATTTCATACAGCTCGGACGATGTGTACATCTCATTTTTTTTTCATCCGTGCAGTTTATCGTCATGCGGTAAGGACGAAATCAATGTAGTTTAACGTCATGCAGTGAGGATGTTACTTCATACAGTTTAATATGATGCAGTGAGGATGTGGTTACTTCTTGGTCTCTATACGAAATACTTCTTCAATAATCCCGCATTGGTAGGAGCTGTGGTGGACTGCCCGTCCATAGAGATCATGGAATATTCTCCGTTGGAGTAGAACTTGTGTATAGAATATGGAACATCCCACTTGGGATCTATCTTTGGAGGCTTCTTGCCGGGTATCATTAAGGTTCAGAGGACCAACACTAATTCTAATTCCAAGAAATACCAGATGCAGACCTTTTTGTTGATGTCTCGTGCGATCCGGTTCTGGTACACTTTCAGGTGGTGCAGAGTGTGCAACCGCTTCTTGTCTAACTATTCCAATTCACCTAAAGGCTTTTATAACTGATCATCATCGGATAATTGATCACATATGGCAACGCGGAGTGAGGGATGTTGGAGTTCAATGGGCAGGACTGCCTCTGTGCCGTACACCAACGAGTACGGGGTAGACCGATTAGCGGTGTGGGTTGTGGTTCGATACACCCAAAATTGATGGAGGAGTTTATCTGGCCAGGACATCCTGTCTTTGTCCACCATTTTCTGGATGATGTTGGAAAGGGTCTTGTTGAAATCATCTATCTGTCCGTTGGCCAGTACATGGTAACAGGATAAGTGGTTAGCCTTGATAACATACTCATGGTATAGCTTTTCCAACTCAGCAGAGCAGAAATTGTTGCCGTTGTCCATCAGTATGGTATAAGGGACACCAAATCTGGTGATGATATTGGTCTTAATGAATCTAACAGTATTTATTTCCCCAACTTCCTTGAGGGGTGCGACTTATCCCCATTTGGAAAATAAGTCGATCACTGTGAGGATATACTTCAGTTGTTTGGACATGACGGGAGGATATGGTCCCACGACGTCCATCCCCCAGACGGAAAACGGCTAGGAGTACTTCACTTGATGAAGTAACTTTGGGGGTTGGTGTATGAAGTTGGCAAGGATCTGGCATGAGAGACATTTTGCGGTAAAATGCACGAAGTCCCGTTCCACTGTGGGCCAGTAGTACCCAACCCTTCGAAACTGATGGGAAAGCTTGGTCCCTAGTTTATGTGTTCCACATGTTCCTGCATGTACATCAGTCATGACGGCATCAGTTAGTTCTCCGTCAATGCACCCGAGGAGCACTCCTGTGAGGCCTCATTTGTAGAGGACCTCTTGCTAACCTACGCCACCATACAGGACGAAATTTATTTCCCTTCTCCATATTTTCTCTCGTTCAGCCCTGTCTGATGGAAGCTCACCCCGTTGAAGGTAGTTCGTGATGGGGGTCATCCAGCCGGTAGCAGGAGCATATGGCTCGGGGACAGGGATGAATTTGTGGATCTCTTTCATCTTAACTTTAACAAATGGCAATACCATTCGACGGTGAGCAATAATGATGATCATTTCATCCCGGTCTGGGTCAGCTTGGGCTCTGGCCGCATTGGTTAATGCATCAGCCTGAGTGTTCTAGGGCCGGGGAATATTAGTCAATGTTGGTTCTGTGGAGAACTCGGCCATTAAACCTCGGACATGGTCAAACAGGGGGATTATATCCTCCTTTTTAACAGCATAGTCACCATTGACTTGCTTGATGACCAGATCCGAGTCACCTTTTACCTTAAGGTGTTGTACTTGTTCCTGGAGTGCGAGCTCAAGGCCCGCAATGAGGGCTTAATATTCCACTTCATTATTCATACATCCCTCTGACAAGAGGAAGGAATACAAAAAAACTAGCTTTTCTGGGGACACGAGTATTATCCCCAGACCCCCTTCATTGAATCTGGATCCTCCATAATCTTCCCGGTGGGGCTTCAGGACGCGCCGTCAAAGTACATTTCCCATGCTGGGAACTCCTCTTGAACCAAGAATATATATTCATCAGGTAGTTCAGCGTCCGGTGCAGCGGTCCCAGTTGAAGGGTGCTCTGCCAGAAAGTCTGATAATTCCTGGCCCTTGATTTTTTTTTAAGGCACGAACCAGAAGTCAAACTGTTGCAAGATGACCGCCCATCGAGATATGCATCCGATTAGCATTGGGTGACTGAGGATGTACATGAGCGGTTTACTCCATGAGATCAAATGGACCTCATGATGTTGTAGATAATGTCACAGCTTTTGAACTGTGAAGACCAAGTCCAGACCACTCTTCTCGATATTTGAGTATCGAGTCTCAACATAAATCATGGTTCGACTGAGGTAATATAGAAGGTTTTCGCTGCTGGCGTCGTTCTTCTGTGCGGGGAAGGCTCCCAATGACCATTCTAGGGCCACCACATAATGAATGAGAGGCCTTCCATCGACTGGGGGAATGAGAACCAGTGGGCTTAAGAGGTACTGTTTCAAGTTGTCGAACGCCTCTTGGCAGTCGTCCGTTCATTGGGGGGGCCTGGTGAAGGGAAAACATTTGCTTGCCAGGTTGGCAATGAACCGCCTAATATTGTCCAGGTGTCCTTGAAATCCCCTCAGCCCAGTGATATTTCGAGGGGGTGGCAAGCTCAGGATAGCCTTCATCTTCTCGAGGTCGACTTCGATGTCGCAATGGCGTATGACGAAGCCGAGTAACATCCCTGAGGTAACCCCAAATGCGCATTTCAAGGGGTTCATTTTCAAGCTATGCTGTCGGATCTTGTTGAATACAGTCTCAATGTCCAATAGGTGATCCGAGCACTGTCTGGACTTAACCACTAGGTCTTCCACGTAACATTCAACAAATTTCCCAAGGAATGGCTTAAAGATCCATTGCATGGAACAATGATACATGGCGCTAGAATTCTTGAGACCAAATGGCATGGCCCTGTAACAAAATACCCATTGAGGGGCCCTAAAGGTAGTGGCTTCTTTGTCTTCTCGGGATATCCTGATTTTATTATAACCGGAATAGCCGTCCATGAAGTATAGAGCCTCATACCCGACCGTCGCATCAATTAACAACTCGGTGACTGGAACCAGGAAGTCATCTTTCAGAAAATGCCGAATTAGTTCTCTGAAGTCAATACAGATGAGGATTTTCCCGTTCTTTTTCTTGATAGGGACAATGTTGGCCAACCAAATGGGGTACTGGACCTCCCTGATGAATCCTATTTTAATGAGATTATCGTCTTCTGCCTCTATCTTGGCAGCATGTGAGGGGTGTGTCCTTCTAGAGGCCTGTTTGTAGCCCTTATGGTCTTCTGGAAGATCTAGGTGATGTGTCGCTACATCGGGATCGAGTCCTAGAATTTCTGTGTAATTAAATGCAAAGACATCCAGATGTTTCCTTAGGAAGGAGGTATATACCTTGTGTTTCTCATGAGACATGGCCGCACTAATGAGAGTGGGCCTTAGGTCTTCTTTGGTACCTAGGTTTATTTCCCTGAGCTCATCCACAGTGGTGCAGATACCCTCCTCGAATGTGGGAGGTGCATCTCTAAGATCTTCCCCCCATTCTTCTCCCATGTCCTCATCTTCTTGATCTGACGAGGAGAGAGTTTCCGGTCTGAGCCTTCGATGGTCTGCGGGTAGAGGCACGGTGGGCATCCTTGCTTGAGTATTTGTCCCCAAATCGAGGGTTGGTATACGTTCCCGCGTTGTTGTGCTCGTCCATCGTGGCTAAATTCATGAGGACATTTTCAAGCATGTTCGGACTTAAACTCATACTCTCAACACGGTTGATGGGCAGGACATAATCTCTTCCAAGATGCCTGAGGGGGTCATCAGGGACCATTTCCGGGTCATTTGCAGTGGGGATCCAGTCGACGCCATCGAACAAAGGCTTCTTCTTCTTTTGCTCATAGAACCCGGCGTCGATGTAATGTGACTCAGAGAGCTCATAATGGGATTTGTCGGCATGCAACGTCCCGCTTTGTCCATTGATGCAGTACTTGATACAATGGTGGTAGGATGAAGGAAAAACCATGTGCTTATGGAGCCATGGCCTTCCCAGTAGGGCATTGAATGTTGTGCTCTGCCGGACCACCAGGAATTCCGTGTAGGCTACCAGGTCACCAAAATGGGTCTTTAGCTTAATCTGTCCAATTGGATTCTACTCACTCTTGTTGTATCCCAATAGAGTTGTTGCTGAGGGAATTAAATCCTCCTCACTGTATCCCAACTTACGGAGTGTCCGTAGGGGAAGGAGGTTAACTCAAGAGCCATTGCCTATAATGACTTTTCAGATCTCAATACCATTCAGTGTGCCAGACACGTATAGTGGTCTGATGTGTCCCTACATGATGGAATCTTCATCCTGATCGGTGAAGGAAATCACCGCATTGTATTCAGTCGGGCCAGTCTATGCCCGGTAAATCGTGGCGGCAACTACCTCGGCTTGGAATTCCTTGGGGCTGATCAATGATTCGATAAGCACCTCCCTAAGGTCGGCTGAAAAACTCAGGGCATCCAGGATTGACAACGTGTCTAGTACAGACGCCAACTGCTTAAGGATGTCGTATTTGTGCTCTAGCGGGAGACGCTTCTCCGTTGGCGGGAGAGTCTTAGCGGGTGCTTTGGGAGATGGAGCATTCGACGAGGAGGGACCGGCCGTGGGGACGGACGTCGATGGTGTTCCCGCATTTTGAGAATCATGGTCTTGCTGGCCTGTTTGTACACACTAGGTGACCAGACACTTGCTCCTCCTCTGGTGGGTATCACAGAACAATAGGGCCCGAGTGGCTGCTTGTGGGGGTGGCGGGGCATTCCCTCTCCTACTGAGTCCGCTTAAGGGTTCTCCCACGGGTTTCCACAATATTGACGGTCGGGGACGGGGTCCAACCGTTGGGTTGGTTTCGGCCGCACCTGCGCCTCCCCCGGTATCCGCTGCCTTTGCGATTCCTCCTCCCGACTCCTTGTGCAGGAAACTCGGGTTCATAATCATACCCTTCGCCAGGGAATGATTCCATGAGATGGATGAAGTTGATAGAACCGATGATTGGCTCTTCATC
Source organism: Viscum album (assembly GCA_963277665.1). Lineage (NCBI taxonomy): Eukaryota > Viridiplantae > Streptophyta > Magnoliopsida > Santalales > Viscaceae > Viscum > Viscum album. The sequence goes on along the minus strand of OY728126.1, from coordinate 1,308,332,117 downwards.
CTCTGATAGGTCAACCTGGTTGGTTGTCTCTGATGGTGCTGTTTGGTGGGTCGGTGCCCGTTGTGCCAGATTCAAGGCCATGAAATCTACCAGGGTCGGGACTAACTTTGGCCCCGTCGCGGACTGCTCCTCTTGTGATTGTTTCCTCCTTTGGTTCCGTCTGAATGACCAGCTTGTGGAGGGTTGTGAGGCCGTTGTGGTCGGCATTGGGGATCCAGGGGATGCTTTTTGAAACACCGGCTCCTATAGTTGAGCTCGGAGTACGCCCTGGGCTCGGTTGATAGTCTTCTGAGTCATCCAGTTGTCAAATTTATGCCCCTACTTGCTGGAGACTTTCTGCCACCCCTCCTCTTTGTTAGAGTCGGTGGTAGAGATACATGCCACATGTGCTGTTGGTGGTCCCATCTCGACTTGTCCGGAATATACCATCCTCTACAAGAGGAAATTGAAGACGAAGCACTCTTGGATACTACACCCAACATCTAATGGTAGGGGATGTAATCTGGCCTATCATCGCGGCCGACTTCTTCAGGTTTCCTCGACTTCGGGAGGCAGAGAACGTTGCAGTTCATGAAGGAAATGAAGTAGCCACGAACATGATCATCTTCGAAGGAGTATAATTATTGTCTCCACTCCTCAAACTGGTTCCACTTCGGTCCTCTATGATCATCCTGTTTATGCGGGGCGGCCGCTAATATGCAGGGGGAAATGGACTATTTGGTGGAGGCCTGAGCGGTGGATCGGGCATAGGGGCTGGCTTGAGTGTGATAGCAGATGCTGCAGCTCTAGGAGTTCTCTTAGCAGGATCCTGCAAGTCTATTCAGGATATTGAATTAGTCCACTGCAGGGAGTCCTCAATTCTCTGGGCAATAGCCGAGAGTTGGCGAAAGCTAGTGGTGCACTCCACCAGTATGAGCAGTGTTCGCAGCTCATCTCTAAGATTATCGACGCATATGGCTAGTATCTCATCTTGAGGCATTGGCCTCTTCAGAGAATAGGTCATACCTTTCAATCTTGCGATGAAATCTGAGGCCCTATCGGTCTCCCTCTGCTTGCAGTTCATGAGATCGTTGACCATTGTTTTAGGCAGCGTTCAGCTCAAATGGAACATGAACTGCTGCCGGAGGTCCTCCCAACTCATTATCGACTGGGCCAACAGACTCGTATACTAGAAGAAGGTGGATCCTTGCATGTTACGAATGAAGAATCTGAGTTTCACTGCTTCTTTTTGTTCCGGAGTCCCCATCATAAGGTCGCAATAGGATGCATAGTGCATCAAATGCTGCTCTGGATCACCTGATCTGTTGAAAATGGTGAATACAGGGCTCCCAAAATTGGGTGGAGGTGGTGTGTTGGTCACCCAATATGGGTAGGGTTTCTACTCCGGCTGTATCGGAGTGCATCGACCTTCCATTGCTTCCAATCGAGCTATTAGTGCCTCGATGGTGTTGGTGAGTCCCTGGTTTACATCATGTTGGGCCCGGTCCTAGGCAGGCGTAGCCTGAGGAATTTCCTGAGGAGCCGGATTGGCCGGCACCAAGGGTGAATATTACCTTTGGGGTACCCTCGGAGGGTTCGGGCGTACTTGCTCCAGTTTTATCCTAAGTGGAGGGAAATTATGGTATTCATCATCCACATTTGGGTAGTTGGACGAACCAAGCACCTCATTGGGCAGGATCCCTGATCATGCTTCATTCTCCGGGGCAAGCCTTGGCCTTTGAGGTGAAATTGCTAGGAGTTCATGATGTCACTCTTCTTGGGAAGAACTTTGAATAAGGTGGTTCCTCTAAAGCAGCACGACATTAAGCTGCCTCAATTCTTTCATCTCTTCTTCCTGTCGAGCGAACCTCTCTTCGAGCGTGAGTGGATCGTTTTTATCAAGAGAGGGGGATGGGTTAAGGGTAACTGTTACTTTATTATTGTCCTTGTTGGAAGATCATAGGGTAGGTGGAGGGAGGTTAGCTAAATGGGCGGCCATATTCAAAGCAAACCTCTGGTTCCGGGTGTGCACACCTGGGGGTTCATTCTGAGTCACAGCCAGACCGGAACCGTCGTCTCCCGATCTGTCTGGATTTTTATTTTCTCCGGTGTCACACACGGGGCTAGCCTCTATGGCGTTGATGAACGCATATTGCGGGGTGGAGGGGACGTCATCTTCCTAATAGGAAGAGGATATCCCTCATCTTCTTCTGGCCTTCCCTTTCATGACCTCAGATTGCCTTAAGACCTCTTGACGAAGGGTGATGCAGAGAGTTCTTTGATGCGACCCTACAGTGCGCCTTCCTCTATGAAGGGACGATGATTCATATGATGGGATAAGATAAGAACCCACTCTTCTGACTTTCCTCCCTAGATGAGAGAATACCGACTCTCATGGGGGAGGTTGTTGTTGAGGGGGTAATAATGCCCCCAGCCCTGAGGGCTGGGGATGGATCCGTCCCCTGGACGTTGAGTCTCTTCCCAGTTTTATAGGTCTTATGGGGGAATTTGTTGTTAAAAATTCCCCCATACTTTCTGGCTGGGGTTGACCCTAGATTGCGGCAGTGGCTGCGGCTATTGCGACATGCCTGATCTCACATACCCCCTTTCGGGGGTGAACCAGATCTGGTGCTGAATTCATCTGTGGATCAGTCACTTCTGGGGAGGCAGGAAGAGATCGTTGATTGGCATCTCTTAGGTGAGAGGCCTGCTGTATGCTCTCAGTGGCCTGATTCAGAAGTTTTTGAATGGCTCGTTCCCGCCGGGCCTGATGCTTCTGTGACTTACTCGAGGCCCGACTCTGTTGGGTGTGTTTACTTTCCTGAATAGGGGTCCACTTGATTTCCGTCTCGATGTGACGACGTTACACGATACCATGCCGAACAGTGTTTTCTAGGCGGGGAGCAGAGTGAAATGAAGAGCTCCATGTTCCCCCATCACTAGATATGGACTCCCGTCAGAGCGTCACCGATGAGTCGGCGTAGTCTGTGCAGTGCACGGAGGCAAGCTGCCTCCATATTCCCTTTGCGCCTCTCGGGGCGTTGTTGTCGCGTCGAGGAAAGGGCCTCCAGGTCGATGTGACGTAGGAGTTCCCCTATCATCTTGACGTGGTCTACATACCCGTTATAGTGTATGAATCTTGTCTTCAACCAGCGGAGGGTCGTCCATATATTATGGCGGATTCCGTGCATTCATTCATCCGAAAACTCCCTGGGTATGTCGTACTAAGAGGTGGTCGTGGGCCAAAACATGACTGGTATATCATTCTTGGCAAGTCGTTTCCTTAGGTGCGACATATCGACATACTCCCCCGCCTGTGATTATCCTACCTGGTCAGCCCAACTGAGGCACTCAATGCTAGTGTGATCAGAGGCAGTGGGACCAGTAGGTGCTGAATCATTATGTAAGCGATTCCGAGGTGGTTCAGAAGATGAACGCAGCCCCAGACCATCTCCTGATCGAAGAAGGGCGTCGTTAGCGACAAGCTGGGAATCTGACATGATCGATTCCGTCCTTCTCAGTGCCTCGACATATGAGGGATTTTCGGAACATCATTCGGCTGGAGGAGGACATTCCTGTGGATATAATATGTCACCACGGGGAGGACCTTCGCAATGACGGCTGTAATGGCAAGGACTACCATTACTACTTGATGCCTCACTGCATAGAGGACTTTTGCAGTGCACACCATGGGGAGGACCTCCAAGGCATGTTGCAACAAGGGGAGGACCTTCTGGCTGCATAGCGTCATTATGGGGAGGAACTTCGCAACAATTTCCATCATGGTGAGGATGACCATCATGGATTGACGTTAGACGCGCATCCTGGGGAGGACCTTCATGGCATGTCGCGACAAGGGTAGGACCTTATTGTTTCTTGGGGCCATTGTGTGGAGGACCTTCGCAATGGCGGTCGTTGTGGCGCGGAATACCATTACACCTACGACAATGGTGAGGACTACCATTACTGCTTGATGCTTCACTGCATAGAGGACTTTTTAATTGCCCACTCTGGGGAGGGCCTCCAAGGCATGTTGTAGCAAGGGGAGGACCTTGTGGATGCGTAGTGTTGTTATAGGGAGGACCTTCGCAACAACTACCATCATGGTGAGGATGACCTTCATGGATTGAAGTTTGATACACAACCTGGGGTGGACCTTCAGGACATGCCACGATAAGGGGAGGACCTTCTTTTTTCTTGTGGCCATTGCGGGGAAGAGCATCGCAATGGCGGTCGTGGTGGTGAGGACTACCATCACAGTTGCGGCAATAGAGGGGACTACCATTACTATTGCCGCATGGAGAATATTTGTGTGATATATACTAGGGAGGGCCTCCAGAACGTACCACAACAAGGGGAGGACCTTCTCATTGCCCGACGTCTCTACAGGGAGGGCCTCCATTATCAGGGTGGTGAGGGCTACCACCGTGACCTGATGCCTGGCTGCGTGGAGTTCTGTGGTAGCGTAACCCCTGGGGAGGACCTTCAGGGTAAGACACGACAAGGGGAGGGCCTTCTTGTCATGATGAGACATCACTACAGGGAGGACCTCCATAGTTGAGACTACGATAGCGAGGACTACCATCATAATATGTGGACCCACTACATGGAGAGTGATTGCAGTGCATACCCCGAGGAGTACCTTCAGGGTGGACCGCAGAAAGTGGAGGACCTTATTGCTGCTTGGTCTTCTGGTCACGTGGGGGGTTTCCGTGACTCACATCAAGAGATAATATCTCGTGACGGATCATTATATGCCCACGGGGGAGGCCCCCACGGGTGCTCTGGGGAGGACCTTCAGAGCGACTTGTAGTGACATTGCGGGGAGGACCTTCGCAACTTCTACTGCCACTCCCATAATATGGTAATGGGTGGGAAGGGTTTCAAGCCTTTGATGTGTGATTAGCAGTGTTGGGAACCACATATTCTAGTAGAGCGGAGTCATGAACCCGCTCTTTATTTTCCAGCTGCCTTTGGCGCGTTCGGGGCGCTCTTTTGTGGGCAATGGGGACCATCTGCTGTTGACAATGGCCTTCACCTCCTTTCATTTCCTGTCTAATTGGGTCCCGTGACGTTGCTGGGATATGCCGACGAACATCTTGACTTTTAGCAGGGATATATGCCTGCTCTGGAGCATCCACTGTGATGGACGGGTGTCCCCTAGTTGGAACGAGTGAAGCTGCTCGACCAGGTTGCCCTTGCGTTGCGGAATATAGCCGGAGACCCTCCTAGGATGAAGCAGGGATGCATATCTGCTCCGAGGCGGCTATCTTATCTCTTAGATGAGTTACCCCAATTGGGGTGACGGGCTCATGGGCCCGAGTCCTTGCTGTTACCGACGATGTAATCACATGTTGGAAAGTCTACAAGATATGATCTGGGATCGATACCTACTCCTCCATCAATGCTAGGATATGTAGAGAGACATCTTTGGCTGGAACGGGTATGAAGGCCCATTCCGGTATCGGAGTAGGAGTATCCTGCTTTGGTCCTCCAGTGGTCAGTGGGTACTGACGATTCTCCTGTGTCGGGGCAGGTGATCAAATCTGCCCCTGTATCGGGATACGCCAGTTTCTCTCTCCGTTTGCCACCACATCAGGGTGGAGGGATTCACTTGCATCCGCAGGGAGCTGGCCCTACATTTATTGATTTGCCACCATATCGAGTCTGTGTCCTTTGATGGCGGGGAGACGTTCCCACCTATTATTTGCCTCCACATCTGGGTGGGAGGCTTTGTTGATCGCCACCATATCAGGATGGCGGGCATCTGAAGCAACTACCAGGAGTTGGTCCTATAGGTGTCGGGTCGCCACCACGTCAAGCTGGTGGGATTCACGACCCTAGGTAGGGAGAGGTTCCTACATGGTAAGTGTCGTCCTGCATGAGCAACGTGCTTGGTGGAGCTCGGTGGGGATGCACGTCGGCTCGTATGATTCCACCATGATTGGATGGTGGGCTTGGGAGGAGCAAACAGGTGTAGGTTCCTGATCGTGGTACGTATCTGTGGCTGAGCAGCGGAGCTCCTCCTCAGGAACCAGGGTGATGACCGGTCCCCGATTGTATGTCTTCCGCCCTCGTCGGGTGGTCTGAGGTGCCGGAGCTCGGGGAGCATGGGCATGAATCCTCAGGGAGACATCCTCGTCAGCGCAAGGATGTCGGGTTGCGGCGTGACCGTGATGACACCTTTCTCCGGGGGCCTTGGAGCGGAACCCCCGTTCAACAGGGGTGAAGTCCTCAACGTCGACCTCATCTGCCTCCCTATGATAAGGGAGGTATGCATTGTCCCGTTCCGGGGATAGACTCCCAAAACCATTGGAGACAGCGACACGGGCTATCGGGGTCCACCTTTGCGGTCGTTTCTTGGCAGGCGACCGACGAAACTTGACGGATTGGAGGGCATGCATGGCCGCCTCCACCGTTGGGAGAGTACCATTCACATGGTACTCTCGGATCAGCGCGTTCGAGACCCAACATTGAAGACGCTAGCTAGGTGATGGGGTCCTCTATTGTTGAGGAAGTCTCATCCTTGCGTCGTTGGAAACGCGCACTTTTGAGTTCCTTTGCAATGACATTGAATCGAAAGGTGTTCTGAAAGTAGTGCCTGCAAAACATTTTAGCAAATACAAGCAACAAACCTGTCAATGCAGCATCTCATAATCCAATGCATAATTAATGACTTTTCTTGGACCTCCATTAGAGAATAGGGGGCATTGGGTGGGATTAAGTTGAATCTGTTATGTTTGGTTAAAGATTCACATCAGGTTCACTATTTTATGTTTCTTTCTTGGTTTTCATCCACGAAACCCCCAACGGCTCCATATCAAATGATTGATGGACATGCTTTCCAAAGGTAGGAATTCGTCGGAAGGTCTGACCAGTGACTCTTAAGAAGCCACATTGGCCGAGAGGATGGGAATTCAGGCTCATCTCAACCTTTGGGGGGGGGGAATTATTTCATGTTCTGGGACTCTCTTATAGATTTAAGATGTATTCATATGTTCGTGAATATTTGGTTTATACACAAAAATAGTATCCAGAGATTCAACCCTGGCGGGAAATGGTCAACTAGACGCAGGGTGGTCAACTGGACATAGGGGTTCAGAATCATTTATGCTTGAGGTTTACCATCACTCGTTGGATTAATGAACCCGAAGGGCTGGAACTTGCTTGAGGCGGCACAATGAGTAGTGCAGTGAACTGACGTGGAGATTTTCGGATCGACCAGCTGTTGGGATTGAACCTCAGGGAGGCTTCCTACGTACCCTGCTTAAAAAGTAGGGATCACAGTTCATGTAGTTCGGATAGGTGCCGGGGAACTGACGTGAAGAGAGACCAGGTGGTCCGTTGGGTGGTGGGCTTGAACCTCATGGAGGCTTCCAACGTACCCTATCTAGGAGGTAGGGATCAATTTCCATGTAGTTTGCATAAATAGTTTAACATCATGCTGGATGGGGGAATACATTTTAATGTCATGTTGGACGAGGGTGGAACTCGATGTGAAGAAACGACCGAGTGGTGGGCTTGAGCCTCATGGAGGATTCCTACGTACCATGCCTTGAGATGGATCAAAGTCCCCGTAGTTCGCTTTGGCTTGGGACTTATGATCTGGGGAAACCCAGAATGATGGGTTGGGGCTTACACTCTAAGAAGGCCCATAGGAGGATGTCATGGTCGATGCTTACTCTAAGCCCACATGAGTCATGCTCGATGTGAGAAATAAGAGGCAGCAAAGACCATAGGATCACATCGTGAAAGATGCGTCCTTGAGAAGCAGAGTGGGGCTTACGCATGAAGGTGGCCCAGGGTGATGGATTGGGGCCTACACTATGAGGAGGCCCATAAGGTCGGGGCTTACTCCAAGATGGATTCCTGGAGCAACAAATCCCAGCGGGAGTGGTAAAGAGGGTTCTCAGTCACATGAAAACCTCTTACCCTCATGAAATTTCACAATAAGGTTTAAAATTAAGAGTAAAGACCCATTTTTCAAAATTATTCGTTTCATGAGAACCTGTCAATGCATCGAGGATCTATATAAAGTCCAGGCTCCACACTTCATTGCCACCCCAAAGTATTTCTCATATTGAATTTCCAAAATAAATAATATGTCGTATCAAATAACCATATTGAATGAGTAATATGGATATATATATAATTCCCATGATGGAAATAATATAATATCATAAAAATAATGAGATTAATGATAACAAATCACAATGTACAATATACATCTTATAAAAGGAACTAGGTGCATAACATTTCAATATACCCCAATGAAATGAAATTGAGACGAAATCCCATTCCTTGAGTCGGACCCATCACATATGTTACTTTTTATTCATAAATAATAAACATAAGTTTGTTTATAATTGTTTTAGAACATTTTCAAGGATTAGTATTCTTTTTATATAACTTATTTCCATTTAATAACAATCACAGAACTATTTAAGTTCGTATCAGACATTTTGTGGATGTTCAGTACTTGAGTAAAAAATGGACTTATTTTGATGTAAACTGACCATGTGGTATTATGTCTATTACCTCCAATACATTACTCATTATTTAAATATCATATATATCCTGTATATATATATTTATAATAGTCCATAACATTTGAAGATAAGAAATTAAATGCATCGTTCATGGAGACGGTAGGTTGTACTCATGCATGAACGATAATTTCTTTTATTTTTCATATTAAAGAATGAAAACTAAATGATACATAGGTATGTTATAATTAAATTATAGTACTTTTATTATATATGTTACATAATTTTGTTAACTTCATCCTTTATACGTTTCATTTATGGAATGAATGAGTCATATCACTTTCAGGGGGCGGTAGTCCGCACCTCCTCAAATGAAATTATCATATTTACACATTATGGAAATCATGAAGGTATGGTGTAAATTAAAATTAGATAAGAATAGAGGAAATAAAAATGCAATATATATCATATATAAATTCAGTTCCATCATAATGGCCACCATTAGGGGTGGTAGAATGAAATTGAACAATAATCGTTTCGTGAGGGAGTGCACAGCCTTACACAGAAACTGTATGTTTGGATCCATTAGATAGAGGTGTGTGTAAGTGTAGTTCAAATCCATTTCATAAAACATCCCAATATATTTAGGATATTTGTGTTGTTATGTATTCATAGAATAATAAAATCATAGGGAGTGGAGAAGAAATACAATGGAACGAATCTTGAGAAAAGACACTACCTCCAAATCGGGTAAGTTCGTTTGATTTGAGCCAAAAGGCTTTCTTGAATTTCATTATTTCCTTGGTAAGGATTCTAGATGGAAGGGAGATATTTTGGGAGCTTATTTGAGCATAGTTTTTGTGATCCAATAGGATTGAGATTTGTGAGTAAGTGGGTAGTGGTGGTGGCCTTTTATAAGAGGGAAGAGGGGCTCTTTTAGAAATTCTCGAAATAGTATTTTATTATATTTTTTTGAATTATAATAGTTAAAAATGATACATTTCTAGGATAATATAATTCCTCTCAACCAATAGACTTTTTACATGTTTTGGTAACAAAATTAACTTTCTCTTTTAGCATTAACCCTTAGTTAAAAACATTTACACTTACCATGTCTTCTTGTATTTTCATAATATATGGTTACTATAGTTACTATTAAATTCCAATAGATCCACTAGTGGATTATTAATGAAAATTAAGACATTATATAAGTTAGTTGGTCAAATATTATATTATTTGTACTATTCTATCATTTAATAATATTTTATTTTTTTTAAAAACTCATTTATGTAAATTTTGACACTATTTAGTAATTGATTTTTGTTAAAGTCATGATAACTTGATTACATCAAACTAAAGGAAATAAATCAAAGATAATATGTAAATATAATCCATAAAATTAGTGTATCACATCTAAATGTTTAAATTACATTTATATTAATATTTATAATATCATTTATTTGATTCTTTCATTAACAAGTTAATCGGTGTATCATCATTGTGTTATAAATTAATTAATTTATTTAATATATAAAAATTAAAAATAAAATACCATGATAAAGATAATATTTTAAGATTTATAATTACTATATATAATCAAAGATATCAGTTATGTAACCCTATATTAATTTTTTTAGTAAAAGATACATTTTTATATTATATTTCTTTTTTTACTTTAAATTAATTCTTATAACATGTAATTGTCACACCAAAGTGTCTCCATGGGGTCCAAAAATAGACCAAAGGATGACCATGGTCAGAAATGTTTCATCAAATAGGACTAAGACATGTTTTAGGTAGTTTAATAATATTATAATATTACTTTTTACCCATATTTACTAGATTTACCCTTTAACCATGGTAAATAAAAATAATTACTAATGTTACTTTTGATAATGTCAAAAAATAAAAGGTACCTATTTACACAATTTGGACCTTGTGATTAAAAATATGGAATCCTTTGTTCCTATTGAAAACACATATATTTCAGTAATTAACTTAAAATTATTTCCCGTTGTCAAAACCAGAAACCAGGTTTTTATGAAGTAAAAACTTTCAAAAGATTGACTTGTGTTTATATACAATTTTACTATGAAATTATTCTAATGACCATAATTGGATTAAATTATAAAATATAAAACAAATTAAATTTTGAAAACAATTATAAATAAAATCTAACTATATAAATAAATTATATGAAAAGGTAGTTTTGAATTAAAATGCAGTATTTTTCACTATTCATAAAAAATTGAAAATTTTCAAAAAATTAATAAAATTACACCCTAAGATTATTTTGATATTTCAATTTCAAAAATGAAGTCTATTTTAAAAAATAAATTTTATAATATTTCAACATTTGTTTAATACTATTCATAACTTTTTTTTAAAATAGCTATTTTTATATGTCATGGTGTGATTGAACTTGGAGTTGCATATATTGCATGACATTGAATTATTTAAAAATATTCATACTGTAGAAGCATGGAGTGTTAAATTATTTCATACTTCAAACAATATCTTACTCAAAATTTATATAATATTACAACATAAATGATTCTGGTGGTTCTTTATCATATATTCTTCTGGTTCCCACGTCTTCTCTTTCATTTTATGATTTCTGCCAAGGCATTTTACCGGATGGGTCATTCAATATCTCAAAAATTGTTCTATAATACAAAAAATCTTGATAGTATATTCACAATAAGACAGGCCAGGTTCCCATTTTATATAGCCATACGTTAGTACATGCCTTGGGTCTGGCATGTATTTCCTATACATTGATATGTGGAACACGTCATGAACATTCAAGAGACTTTGAGGCATTTCCAAGCAGTAGGCTACAACTCATATTCCTTTTAGAATATCAAAAGGTCCAATTTAACTGGGAGTTAATTTAACCTTCTTACCGAATCATATTACACCCTCCAAGAGAGATACTTTTAACAAAACATGATTTTATACTTGAAATTCCAAATCCTTCAATTAGTTATCTACATAGTTCTTTTTTCTACTTTGCGTTATTTTTGATATGGGTTTGGACAATATTCAGTTTCTCCATTAATTATTCTACGAGTAATGAACCTAGAATTTTTTTTCACCAACATCATCCCATGAAGCTGGTTTACAACATATCTTTCTGTATAATGATTCATATAGAGCCATTTGAATACTTGTATGGAAGCTATTGTTATAAGAAAAATTCTACTAGAGGTAAATATTGATCCCACATAACATGAATGTCAAGTGAGCAAGATCTCAACATGTCTTCTAAAGTTTTAATAGTCCATTATGTTTGTCCACCAGTTTGAGAGTGGTGTGCAGTGCTCAAACAAACATTAGTATCTATGTCCTTCTAAACCTGAATCTTGATGTATAATGGGGATAAAGAATAGAAAAAATTGATAGGGGTACACTATGAAGGCTTAAAAGTTCATTAATATATATTTTTTCTAAGCATTGAAGTGGTAAATCTTTTCTCATTGCAAGAAAATATTTGGAATTGGTAATAATATCCATAATAACCAATATCAAAACATTCCTTATAGGAGTCTTTGGTACCCCCATGACGAAGTCCCTCATAATATCATCCCATTTCCACACAAGTATAGGAAGAGGTTTCATGAATCCTTTTGAATGTTTTCTTCCAACCTTCACCTATTGACAAAACAAAATTCATGACACATAATAAATAATAAATCTATTCATGTTATCCCATAAAAAAAGTTCCTTCAGATCAATATACATCTTAGTTCTATTAGGGTGTATAGAGAAATTGTAGATATGGGCGTTGTCCAATAATTCCATTTTTATCTCAGGTATATAGGGAAAACAATGCTTCTTCAAAAATTTCAAAAATTCCATATTCAAATAAGAAATTAATCAATATCCTATAATTTTTATCTTTAATTTTCTTTGAAAAACCCTTATCATTAGTCTGAGAACTTTTTATCATTTCCGGTAAATATGGTTTAGCAACCATTTGAAAACATAGTGATGTTTAACCCTCTATGATAATTACCATATCCATAATTACTAGATCCATGAATATAGGATCCCTTTTAACTCTCATCTTTTTTAAAAACTCCATGGTCTATTCTACTCAAGGAATCCTCCACCTTATTTACCATCCATGGGTGGTAGTGTATTATGAAATAATTATCCTTGAGTAGCTCAAGGCATCAATTTTGTCCCATGGTGAGTTATTTCTATGAGAAAATATATTTCACACTCTTTCGATGTATATAAATATTACATTTTTTGATGAATAGATATTGTCTCCATATATTCAGAGAAAATATTACTACATATTATACAAGTTTATGAGTTAGATAGTTTTGTTCATTGGTTGTTAATTTCCTTGATGCACATACAATAACTGTATGATTCAGAATAGAGACAGAACCAAGTCATTTCAATGATGTATCACTATAAATTACAAAAATATCATTCCTAGACGGTAAATTCAAGATAATATAATTGACTAATATTCTATTTATTTCATCAAAACATTCATCACACTATTTTATCCAATCTAATTTAACCACTTTACATGTGATATTGGTTAATGGGTTATCCAATCAGGCAACATTCTGTATGAAACATTGATTGTAATCTTCTAAACTAATAAAATTGTGAACCTCAGTTTTAATTTTTAGCGATGATCATTCTTTAATTTCTATTTTCATAAAAGGATCAACATAGATTCTATCATTGGAGACTATGTCTCCAAGGAATTTAATTTCATGAATCCAAAATTCACACTCGCTAAATTTACCACATAATTCTTTTCTCTTGAGAGTCTCATGATTGATTATCTTGTTATACTCATGATCATCAATGTTTTTAGACTATATCTGAATATCATCAATGAATAACATAAAAATATAATCTTGATACTCTTTGAATAATATATTAATGAGATCCATAAAAACATAGTGTGCATTCGTCAATACAAAAGGGATAACTATAAATTCTTAATGACCATACATTGTATAAAAAGTGTTCATTAGAATGACTTCCTTATTCAATCATAATTGAAGATATCCCAAACAAAGATCAATCTTCTAAAAGAATTGAGTACCTAGAAGTTGATCAAATAAATCATCGATACGAGGTAGAGGATTGTCCTAATTTATTTTAATCACATTAATTTCTTTATAGTCTAAAAAAACCTCATGGATCTATCTTTATTCCGGACAAAGCAAAAATGGGCTCCCCCTGGAGAAACACTAGGGTGGATAAACCCCGTTTGACTAAAATATTCAATCATTTTTAGCTATACTAATTCCACAATATCTATTCCACAGGGATTTTTTGATATTGAACTTGTGTTAGGGATTAAATCAATATAAAAATTAACTTCATGCTCTGGGGGGTGTCCAAGTAAATATTCTGAAAAAAAATTAATGTATTCCTTTGAAATATGTACATCCTCAATTTTAATATTACCTCCTTCATCCCCAATTTTTGTTTTCTCTTCCTCCACTATAATCGAATTCATTAAATCTAATGGGGGTGGATATTGATAAGAATCAGGTAATACAGTTTCTACACAAAAAATAATGTATTATAAATCATCCTCATATATCAAAACTTTTTTTCTTATAACAGCATTTTTCATTATATTTTGAAATCAAATACATACTAAGGATTATATCAAAATCAAACATAAGCATGATAAAATATTAGAAATTAGAGCATATTTATATTCCATAATAGTAACTTCATGACACATATTTTTAGTGATATGGTTCTCACTAGGAGTTCTAACCGAAAATTCTTTTATAATGGTGAATTGGAAATATCTAATTTTTAAAGAAATATGGGAAGATATAAAATAATGCAATGATCCAAAATCAAATAGATATTTAGTTAAATTTTAGTAAATATATTAAATTACCCTCTACCACATCATTATGAACTTAAACATTATTAGTTGTGATCACAAAATATTGGCCATCTCACCTTTGCCTCTTCTTTGGTAGATTCCCTTGACGTTTGGGTAAATAATTTTCATAGTGTCCCATATCTTTACAATTGTTGCACTAGAACTACTTTATTTTTTTTCATTAATTTTTAACTCATGAACTGAGTTTACCTTATCTTTGCACTTATAAATAACTCCCAATCCATTCAAAAAATTCCCAAGGTGATTTACCATCGTTTTCACAAGATGTCGATCATTCAAACATATTATTATTCTTTGATGAATTAACATTTTCATGTTTCTCATTTTGCCTATTCTTGTCTTGTTTTCCTTTGAATATATTTATCCTATAAAATTTATTCTTCATCTTGATGGCACAAAAATCTATTTAATCAAATGATAAAAAATTATATGAAACCAGTTCCCTATATAGATTTAACTTAATACCTTCAAATAAGTGATTGATCATGATGTTTTTGTTTTATATATAATCCCTTGAAAACTTGGACAACCATATGAAGGTAGTTACATAATCTACGACACTATCTTCTTCCTTCTGCCTTATGCTAAGGAACTCCCTCTTAATCTCAATTTTTTGATCATGATGAAAGAATTTGTTGAAGAATATCTCCTTAAAAGTTCTCCATTCCACAAGTTCTATTTCATATTAATCCCCAATATTTTGAATCAATGTCCACCATTGATCAATACCACATTTGAGTCAATAGAAAAAAGTGACCATTTCAATTTCACTACATCCCAATGCTATAAATATTTTTTCAGAGGCATAATCCACTACTCAGCTACAATTGGATTTTTTGTACCACTATATTATGGGGGATTTATTCACATAAAAAGATCCACCATAAGAGATTACCTATACGGAATGGGTTGTTCCATTCAGGAAAGGATATTTTTCGTAACCTGATTATGTTTCCCTAGTATCACCTTCATTTTCTCCATTACAATACCAAATGTATTGGTTTCCTCTGTAGGGAAATCCCTAAAATTTCATTGAGTATTGGAACCATTCATCCTTTTAGGTTTCAAATCTACATAATAAAAAATATTAGATTATATTATTAATTTATGAGTTTATATTATAATAAAACACTCAACATAAATTAAAAATTTTGGCATCATAAATCATAAACATTGTTTTACTTTGGGTGTATTATCATAAGTGTATCCCCAATGTCTGACTCTTGGTATGTTCCCTAATCTATGATCTCTAAATCTAGTTTCTAAGGTTGTTTCTAAACTTCCATTGATGCCATTTATAATGCATCAACCTCAGATGACCTAAAACAAATGCATTATTTAATTTCTATAGTATTATTATGGGGAAAAAATCTAGAAGAACTATACAGTTTAGTAGTTGTGGTAATTTATATTACACTCATGATACTCAAAATACACTGGAAAAACACAATTAATCTTGTAAAATAATAATTGAAATGAACTGAATCCTTGAAAGAATAATCAATGTTCACTTCCTCATAACCTGGGGAGATAGACATAATAAATGTGTGATCGAATACTCAATAAGGGTATGTACAACTAAATTAAAAAATAAATCAAATTATATGAAAATGTAAAAAAACTGAACACACTTTCAATTTTCATAAGTTGATAAGGAAAAAATAATATGGAATGTAAGAAACTGAAACATATGAAATAAATCAATAAGCTGATAATGAACTACTTCCATAGATATTTCGATGAAAAATATCATGGATAAATTAATATTGAAATTAAATGAGGGAAATAATTTATTTTAGGATGTCATGTCTCTGGCACAAAAAAACCTATTACCGTCAAGACCATTCACAAGATGGTTTAAATGTAAATGTAAAAACCCATTTGTCCAACTTATTCATCTCATGAGAACATATTGGTGCATCACAGGTCTATATAAAGTCTAGGCTCCCCTTTTTATTTCTAGACCAAATTATTTCTCATATTTAATAACAAAAATAAATAATATGTCATATTAAATAACCATATTGAATGAATAATTTAGATATATCAATAATTACCATGAATTAAACAAAATAATATCATGGAAATAAAGATATTCATGATAAAAAATAAAAAGGTATAATATACACCATATAAAAGGAATTAGGTGTATAGCATTTCAATATGCCTTAATGAAATGAAATTGAGATGAAATGTCTTACCTTGAGTCTGACTTGTCACATGTGTTCCGTATTATTCCTAAATAATAAACATAAGTTAATTTATACTTGTTTTAGAACCATATTCAAGTTTATTATTCCATTTATATCACTTATTACAATGTTATAACAACAACATAATTATTTAATTTTATATGAGACATTTTGTTGATGTTCGGAACTTGAGTGAAAAATGAACTTGTTTTGATGTAAATTGTCCATGTGGTCTTAAGTCCATTAACTATATAATATTATTTAGGATTTAAATATCACATATATCCATTAAATGTGTATTTATAATATTCCAGCACATTTGGAGATAAGAAATGAAAGGCACCGTTCATGGTGACAGTAGGCCGTATGTATGCATGAACGCTACCTTCATTTCTCTGTCATATTAAAGGAATTAAAACTAAATGATACATAGGTATGTTATGAATATAGTATAGTATATTTTATACATGTTAAATAAGTTAATTAACTCCATCCTTTATATGTTCCATGTATAGAATGAACGAGTCATATCACTTTGAAGGGATGGTAGTCCGCACATCCTCAAATGAAATTATCATATTTACACATTATGGAAAGCATAAAGGTATATTGTAAATAAATATTATATTAGAATAGAGACAACATAAATATAATATATATCATATATAAATATATTACTATCATAATGTTTACCATGATAGGTGGTAAGATAAAATTGAACAACAATCATTTCATGAGGCAGTAAATCATCGAACATAGTAACAATATATTTGAATCCATTAGATAGAGGTGTGTGTAAGTGTAGTTGGAATCATTTTCATAACAAAATAATAGTATATTTAGGATAATATTATTGTTATTTAGTCATAGAATAATAAGATCATAGGAAATGGATAAGGAAAATAAAGGAAAGGAACTTGCAAGAAGACGTTACCTCAAAATCGGTTAACTTCATTTTATTTGAGCAGAAAGGCTTTATTGAATTAAATAATTCCCAAGGTAAGGATTTTAGGAAGTAAGGATTGATTTTGGGACCTTATTTGATGATATTTTGGATGATCCAATGGGATTTTGAGGTGTTTGTAAGTGGATAGAGTATGTGGCCTTTTATAAGAAGGAGGAGGGGCACTTTATGAAAGTGTTGAAAAAATATTTTATTATAAAATGATTTTCAAATTATAATAGTTAATAAATTTCATATTTAGAGGATAATATGACAATGAGTATAAATTCTTTAAACCAATAGGTTTTATACAAGTTATGTCAAAAAATTAACCTTATATTTTTAGCATTAACCCTTAGTTAAAATTATTTACTCTTACCATGTCATCATATATTTTCAAAATATATGGTTACTATAGTTATTATAAAATACCAAGAGAACCAAAAAAGGATCATTAATAAATTTTTTAACATTATATAATTCATTTGGAAAATATTATAATTTTAACAATATTATATCATTTAATATGAATAGTATTTGTTTTAAAGACCCATTTATGTTAATTTATAAATATTTAGTAATTGTTTTTTTAAACTAAGAAAAAAATTATTACTTTGAAAACAATTAATTAAATTAAAAATAATATGTCAATATAATCTAAAAAATTATTGTATGGCATAAAAATGTTCAAATTACATTTATTTTAATATTTATAATATTCTTTATTTGAATCTCTCATTAATATGGTAATCACAACCTTATCATTGTGTCATAAATATATATATTTCTTTAATTTATAAAAATTATAAATAAAATAAAATAATATATTAAATATTTTTAGTTTTATTATGTCTATATATAGACAAAGAGATCATTTATATATCCCTATACTAATTTTTTTGTAAAAGATAAATGTTTTTGTTAAATTTCACTTTACTTTATATTAATACATATAACATGTCATTATCACACACATGTGGATCCATGGGGTCCCAAAATCGACCCAAGGTTGACCATGGTTAGAAATATCTCATAAAATGGGATTAGGACACGTGTTACTATATTTTAATATTATTTGGTACCTTTATTTATGAGATTTACCCTTTGACCATGGTAAATAAAAATTACTACTGAAGTTACTATTCGTAATGTCCAGAAAGAAAAGGTACCCATTTATACAAATTGTACCTTATGATTCCAAATATAGAATCAATTTTTAAAAATTCAAAACACAGAAGATTCACTAATTAATTGAAAATTAATTTTCATTGTCAAAACTAGAAAGAGGGTTTTTAGAAGTAAAAACTATCAAATGATTGACATATATTTATGTATAAATTTTGTGTGAAATTACCTATAATGAAAATAATTAGATTAAATTATTAAAAAATAATTAAATTAATATTTAAAAAAATTTAAAAATTAAATATATATATATAAATAAATTAGATGAAAAGGAAGTTTTGAATTAAAATGCAGTATTTCTCAGTTGTCATCAACAATTGAAACTTTTTAGAAAATTGAAAAAATTTCACCCCAGGATAATTTGATATTAAGAATTAAAAAATGAAATATATTTTGGAAAATAATGTTTATAAAATTTAAATTTTTTTTTAATACTATTCACAACCTCTTTATAAATGACTAGTTTGATCGGATGTGGTGTGCTTGAACTTAGGGCTGCAAAAATGAAAGCAATTGAATTATTTAAAACGAAGAATACCGTGGAATCCTGGGGTGTTACAAGTATAATTTTTACCATGTTATAATCATCATAAATATTAATTAAATATATATTTAGATTCATCCATATAATTTAGATAAATAAAAAAACGAGTTACACTATTCATGGAGATTGTATGTTGTACATACACATTAATTCCATTTTAACTTTTTTTAATGATATAAAAAAGGTAAAAAATAATTCACCTTTAATTAAGAAATATTATATTCTATAAAACTTTTATATTCATCACATTCATCTTTATTATAATCCTTGTTAATAATAAATGTTAATTGAATCAAATTGCTTCGTGGAGGTGGTAGGCCACACATAAGCATGTGGGACACTATTATTTTCCCACAGATTGGAATGTAAGAAGTTCGACATGATATTATAATTTTAGATGACGAAATATGTAATAATTGACTTTTATAAACATTAAAACCCTCATAAAAACCATCTAATATATATGGTGATAAAAAATGAACTATATCACTACGCGGAGAGGGCAAGCTATACATATGCAGAAGTGACACTTTCACCTCCAATTTAATGGGGAAGAGGGTGGATAAAGGTGATTCAATAATCGCAACACCTTTTTATTATATTTAGGATACTAAATTCACTATTTATAATAAATAAAATTCATATATAATAGGTAAAATAATAATTTAAAAAGAAATTGATCGGTTACGACCATTACCAATTTTTTGAAATAACTCCATTAGATGGCCTCCTAAGGATCATTGGGCTGGTATTTTGAGATAAAAATGTTACCTCTCCGACCTTGGATCCACTAAACTGGTTCTCCGATATGGGTAGTTACATGACCTCAAGCATTCCTACCCATACACCATAGGTTGCCTACTAACGAAGAGGGATTAATAAGTCACATGGGGAGACTATACCCTCTTTACTAGAGTAATCCACAGTAGAACACAATATAAAAAACAAAAACAACACGAACAACCAATAAACACGCATAACCAAATGTTTACCCAAACATGGTACAAACTAGAAGTCAAATACAACCATGCCACGCCAAGTTAGTAGTGTAAGTTAGTAAAACACAAAATAAAACAAATGGACAAAACTCCCTATAGGTACCAACTCTATGTTCATGTCCTTATCCATGTACATACCAAGCCCAACTCAATATATAAATGTAGGGTCTCTTCCCTTTTACTATCCTGCAACTAAGAGATCTGCTCAGGTACCCAACGATGGTCTGAGTAGGGTGTGAGTAAAAAATTTAGTAGGACACCACCAACAGTGTCTTCAAATATCCCGTCTAATAGATAGTGCATGAATGTATAAAATAAATGGTAAGTAAACAAGTGAAAATTCAGGTTCCATAAGTTATCAATGTTTATTTAATTTATTCCAAGAGTTTATCCCAATTACATTCCTTAAACCATCTTTATCTCTTAATCAATTTTTATTACATGTTCCATGGGTTAGTCATAAATATCATCTATATAAGGGTCTAAATAAATCAATCATGAATCATAAGAGAAACAAATCATGTTTCTATCTCAATAGGGATCCCCATATCACATAAAAACATTATACTAACCTCAAAGCCTCAGTCCAGGTGGAATAAAACTGTTAAGAGAATAGAGCCTCTTTTCCCTTCCCTTACATGTGCATTTAGGGGTGGAGTTTAGAGCCTTATTTTAACTCGACCTGTGGGCATAAAACCTCAAGTCAATACCCCACACTACCAAGCCATGTGAAAATTATTATTTATCAAATCACCATAACCATACCATAACACAATCATTCATATTCAATGCCATTGGTTATCACAATTCATAACAACAACATGGGAATTAATACTATTCAATAACCCATTAATACATTTACCATCTACAATTTATATTCATTTAACCAAATTCCCATTTGAATGCCTTAACCCATTAGTTGTATTCAATAACCCCATATGACTTATCCCAATTCACTAATTACCATTCAATTAACCATTTAGCACATTAATAATTTCACAAGAATTCACCCACTTATACATTTAAAGTATATTCTCAATATCTCACAGCACATCCACTTATTATATTCAACAATTAGGTGTGCCAAAATTCCCATTTTTTAACCCACTCAACACATTCATCCATTTTCTCATTAAAACCCATTAACACACTTACCACATTTCACATCATTTATCTATTTATCCCAATTACCTTGTATTATGCTTATCTCACTAAGAATTCATTCATTGTTCCCATCTCACTAGGCTTCGTTATTTACGCCTAACTTACTAAGCTCCATTACCAAGCTCATAATCTATTCCTTTATGATATATAATCATTTACACATATTAATACATTTTTTCATTCATCATTCTCAGGATTCCATCGATTTAGACATTCCAACATTGTTCACAAATCTTCTAGAAAAATCGTGTTCAACCCATATAAACAACATCTATATTGACCCTACATCCCTTAGGTTATTATTAATCCTAGGTGAATCAATTATCTTATTAGGACCAAAAGGGACCTAGATACCCTGAGAGGGGGCGTGAATCTAGGTATGGATATTATTTTTCAAAATTCTTCCTACCCCACTGGATCTTGACCTCTATATTATAAGGTTTACTTTGTTTGCTCTTATTTTTTTAACGTTTATCTTCTTCGTTATTTATTTTTTTGATAATGATGTTTTGGATGCAATTTAGATAATCAAGTAGGAAGAGAAATATATTTTTACCTGGTTCACCCTCATTGGGCTACATCCATGGAGCATACAACGACAATGTGCCACTGTACCAAATCCACTAAAGCTCACACTCAATTTATAGTGTTTGGGATTGGTAACTTCTATGCCTAGACTCACTGCCTTTACAATGTTTAGTTTCACCTCACTGCTTTCCCAAGGGTCACTCTCTCTTTCTCTCTCTCTGGATCATTGTCAGTGGAGTAGATCACCTTCTTCCTCTTCCTTTTCTCACAGCTCTGGAAAATATCCACCCACAAATTATGGACTTGTAGGTTCCATAATTATATCTAATGAATGAATCTTCATCTGTATGTATACACTCTGTTAAAGTCCTACTATCACCAGGAGATGAATCATACATTGCACTGGATGTACCGAGAAATATTCCAACATTATTGCATCCCTAGAATAACCGAAATGCTTCTTCAAAATTGGCATACAGGTGTCACCAAACCACTTGCGTGACACTAACTTCTTCAATGAAAAAAATTTGTGACTCACACCCTTTAATTCCAAAACCAATATTTGCGTAAAACTACCAATTGGCCCCCTTTCCAAGCCTGACACGTAAGTGTCACCAAACTAGTTCTGCGACACTTCCTTTGCTAACTCATAACCTAGGTGACTCAAACCCTTTTACACCCAAAAATGTATTGGTGCACAACTATCAATTGGTGCACAACTTCAGAATATATTTATACTTGAGAAACCAAACCACCACTTGCATGCCCAAACCACCACTTGCGCACCCAAACCACCCGTGCGGCTTAAGCTTCGATTTTCTCTATGTATTGAGCTTCGTCAAAAATGAGGAGGGATAACCCTTTATTTATATGCATTTTGGGTACCCTGATCACCAGCACACAAGTCTCCTCTCAGCGCACATGTCCAACAGTGCAAGCCTCTATCTCCCTAACCACTTACGCGCCCAAACCAAAACTTGGGCACCCCTCTTTTCTTTACCATTTTTTGATGTTCTGATCTTGAAAAACATATGGGGCACAAGTTTCCAAGAATCCAGATCATCCATTACTTTCTCGAGGTTCTTCAATCAATCATAGATTCTTAACAACATCACTTGAACTCTACATTTCACCCTAAAAACCCCCCATTTACAAAAAATTTTTACATTGTGGTATGATTTTTCAACAAACACAACATGGAGTCCCCCTTTGTCAATAAACACAATCACCCAAATATGCATCAATGATACCTTGAGGTATTTTTTCACAACATAGATTTTACCTGACACAATAAATCACATCAACATGTTTATTAAGAGATCTACATAAATACACACCAATATCACCTTTTCTTCACAAATCCATAGGCCCTGAGGAAGTCAGCACACCCCATGGGTGTCCCTAAAATGGTCAAGTCATCCTTCAGGCATACCATGTGGACCATGAGGAGTTGAAGTAATCATTTAGACACCCAACATACCAAATCATACTTAGGGTACCCAATACACAATAAGAAATATGAAAAAATCCAACACACATGAAAAAATCAATAAAAAAACAATGGGATATAACTTGTAGATAACCTACCTCGAAACCATTAATGAACACGCTCTTAATCGTATGCATGGATCCAGATTCAAACAACCCTTGAATCCCCAAGACAGAGCTTTGATCCACAACCAATAACGTCCAAAATGGCCTATAATTGAAGAAGAATCACCCCTGGGAATTTTGGTTCATATAGGCTGGTCACCAGGGTTGCAGGGGGTATAATAGAGGAGAAAACCAAGTTGGGTCTTAAAATTACAAGGTGGCTTTTTTTAAAAAAAATTCCCAACTTTTCTGGGCTGCACGGTTTACCTGCACATTTTTCCAAACCATGCGCAAAACGAGCGATAGCTATTGTCCACGAGAGGCCGGTCCACACAGTTTCCTGGGGGTCCCAACCAGTTTTCCCTAACCGTGCATAGACTGTGTGAAGGCTACTATCTGAGGACGACTCATCCACACAGTTTACCTGCATAGTTTCCCCTAACTATGATCACACCCAGTGTATTGCACTTCTTTGCTTGATTACTCCTATCTTTGCTCCCTGATCCCTCGGGGCACCCCTGATCCACCCCAGGAAGTTGGTAAACACTTATCTAGCTACAAATAAGAGATCCAAGATAACACTTAATGAAAAAATGTTTTAAAAAATATGTGACCTTAAGAAAAAACCTATATAAAGTGATATAGTATGTTTAGAATAGAATTTTGAAGGTTTTGGTCTATCTAGAAGGAAAAATGTTGCGTGATGAATTTAAAGGAGGGGTGACCTTTTGAGGGGCACACTCAGAATTTCATAAATCATTTTAACATAAAAAATCAATTCTCCAAAATGATTCTTACAAATGAAAATATGTTTTATTTTATTGTATTATTTGGTTCAAATATTATATGATTTTTTTGACAATTTTATGTGGTGATTTAGATCATGTATTTTTATTTAACCCCTTTGTTATCCTATTTTAACCTTAAGCATGGTAGCATATTCTTAACTCTTAAAGGGTTATAAATTTACTAATATGGTTTTAATTAGATCATAAATTGAAAAGGGATTGTTTTTTTGTCCACATGTGATCAGGATTTTCCTCTTAAAATTTATTATTTTTTGTTTTAAAAAATTTAATAAACTATTATTTTCATAAATTATCATTAATTTTATTTTTACAGTATTAATTTAATTTTACACTAAAAGAACTAAGAAAAATAATGAATTCAAATATAATCCATTAAAAAACACAAATATATTATATTAAATTATAAAAATCATGGTACAATATAAATCAATCAAATTATATTACATTAAATATCATTAATATTATTTATTTTAGTTTTCTATTAATTGAACAAATATTGTGTCTACCCTGCTTAAGCATTAAAGGTAATTATTAAATTTCTAAAAGTGAGAAATAAATTCCCTTTATGAAAATAAATGAAATATTCTCAATATAAAAGGAATAATTCATTCACAACTTAGTTTTATCCTTATGTGAACAAATATGTGATATTGAAAAGTACAAGAGTTCCATTTTGTTCTTTACATTCATTTAAATATTACAATTGTCATTTTCATGTAAACATGTCCCCTAAAAAAATATATTTATAGACCAAGGTGATAATTTTAGAATTAAATTTATTTAATAATAATAATAAATTTGATAAATAGTGATTATAACATTTAGTTTTAACAAATGTTAACTTGATTTACCCTTTACCGAGATGATAACTTTTACCACGGTTACTATTCATAATAACTAAAGATAAAAGGGATATATTTTTAAAATTTAGACCCACTGATCCAAATATTGTATCTATTTTTAAAATTAAATTTCAATAATTTTTATAAATTCATTTTAAGATAAATGTGGAAAACTGTATAGAAACCGTTTTTTAGAAAAATATATTTTTAATCATAAAATTGGATTTTTTTCGTAATAAGTTCATGGAAAAAAGTTTAAATGAATGTTAAATATTTTGTTGAATATATAATATAAAAATTTAAACAAAATAATTCACCAATATTGATAAATTTAATTTATTAAAATAAATACACAATGTGTGGAAAAATTGTTTTCCAAACAAACATATACTTTATTTTCAAATGTTTTTTATTTTGATTTCAAATTAATTGAAAAACAATGATTCCATTTTATATATATGTAAACCATTAATTTGTCATAATGTAATTATTTATATTCATAGCTTCTAATCAAACAGTCATGAGATAAATATCACATTAAATGATAATATTTTTATTTTGTATCATGGTTTATTTAATCTTGGTATTGTATGTAAATTAAGATTTCAAGTAAATAAAATTTAGTTACAGAGATATATATTATAAAATATGAAGGTATTACACTTCTAATATACAACAAAAACTATGTCAGGGAAGTGGAGATGGGATTTTTTATTGAATCTAATATTAGGATCAGGAAACCCAGGTAAGAACAAGGGCATACCCACCTAATTATTATAACTTCCCAACCCCATAACCACTTAAATGGTGCTTCAATATGGTTATTCAAGTGGCCTTAAGCATGCATCCCCATTTTTCAGATGATAAAGAATAGAAGTGTGGTCCTAATGGAGGTATATTTGGGGGATTATACCCTCAAGATCCTAATAGAAGAACAATATATAAAATAAAGTAGTATTCAAAGTAGATGAATAACAATGAAATTTCATATAATGATAAAAAATGATAATCAATAGTAATTGAATGAATAATAATGCATGAGAACGCTATAATATAAAAATAAGTTGATATAAAATGCATTCATATTGAAAATAACAAAACCCCAAGGGATATCTCCATGAGCATCCAGAGCACCAGCATTGTACTATTCTCTAATTCTCCAATACCGAAGAGTAACATCATATAACACAATCAAGATCCTAACCTATAACCAAGAGGACCATTCGAGCATCAAATTAAAGAATGAACATGGTGTGAGATAAACACAGTACTTCACCACCAATGGTGTAGAAATAATTATATTTTGGGAATATGAAATTGTGTAGTGTGTAGGTATAATAAGTATGGGAATTAATGTAAATACTCAAATCATAAACCATGTTGAGATTATGTTTCTCAAGGACATTTAGTCAACCATACCTACTTCAACCTAAGATGTTATGTTTCCATATAAGTGTCACTATATATATATATATGTTTGTATATAAGTAGGTATGTGTCTATAAATATGTTATATATATACAAGCATATATATACATGTGGAAACATGTTACTAGCCAGGACTTATGGCATAACCCATGTGTCCATGGATAAAACTATAAATATAACAAGAGATTGATTGTATAAAAATGGGTACAATTAGAACCATTTAAATAAGTGATACAAAGTTCTATTCTTGACTTTCCCAAAATCTAATATGGGATGTCGTTACCAACATCCACATGACGAGGTGAAAAACCTCATGTATAACCACCCAAATGGATGTGAAATTCCTTGTTCAACATCTCAGACCAGGGGGGTGTGAAACTTCATGTCAAAAAACCCTAAATAAGGCACACTATTAATAATGATGTATAATTTAATCCAAATTTCCATCTGATCCGTTAACATATGAGTTCCATAAAGAGTATCCTAGTACCGCTTATGGTGCAGTGTAATCCCATCTGACCCATAGTCCCATCCATGATATTCCTAATTAGGAATCCAAGGTTTGATATATGATTATGTATTCATTAAAAAAATTATCAATCACATCTTTTTCTAAATGGTATGTGATCAAAAAAGACAAGAATAATAAGGAGTTAGATGAACTATCCATGACAATTGGATCCATACATGTAAAAAGGTATGTCATAAACCATGGGAATTATCCGCACTGAAATATATATGATTCATCATGGTCATTCAACTTTTCCATTTAATTCATACAGTTGGACCATTTAATTTATATCAAGTATGAAGTTCATGGGAGGAATCTATTCCACCACATTATAATTTCTAATTTATATTGTTCCATCAAAATTTTCAAGATCAATATAAAAGTATAAAATAATAAGTAGTTTTATCTAACCCTTATATCAATTCACATCATCCAATTTATAAATTTTGATAATAATTGAAATTATTCATGAATAAATTTTAATAATCAAATTATATTCTGAGTGCATAAACATATCACTGACTCTTCATTTTATTTATGTAAGTAATTACACTAGCAAGTGGAAATCACTACTCACATAAATGGGTGATTTAGTAGATTAAACAAAAAATGTCCATTAATATTTTTTTTTCAAACTCACCTTCAGTGGTTGTTTGGGTTGAGGTCACTAACCTCAAAGAACTGATGAGGGTTATATGTCTTTCTATAAGAATTTATTTTAATGAATTTTTGTTTTTTGATGTGAAACCTGGTAGGTCTTGCAGTTTACCTAGTTGATCATGTCATAAATGATGGATATTTTAAGGGAAAGCATATATAACACCAACCTAATACCAAGGAATGTTCACTTATCCATTTTCAGGCTTGAATTAGAGATAGATTGAGAGATATCAGATGAATTTAAAAATAATATAAAAATAGGTCATATAATCTTCTATAGAAGTAGAATATAATAAAATAAGAAAAATGAAGAAAAATGAAGGGAATTAAAGAATAACCTCAACTCTTCCAACACACCAAATGATGCTTGAATTGGAGGCTAGATTAAGGGGAACCATTCAATCCTAGGAGGTGACCAAGGGGTTTCTTGAGTTGCTACTAGAATATTAGAAATTATGGAGAAGAAGGGAGAAGTAAAGTTAAAATTTGGAAGGGAAAAACTATAATTTACATCTATTTAAAGATATTAATGATTTGGAAGGCTATGCACCAACCATACTGTGCTACTTTCAAATGGGACATCCCATCACATGGCTATGAAGATATTTTGACAAACAATGTGCAAACCATGTTGTCCCCTCTATAATTATATATTGAAAAATTTCACAAAGTGCGACCACAAGTCCATATTTTAGAAAATGGTGTGACAACCTTTACATGACTACACAGTTGGGGTGCAGAATTTTCACTAACCATGTAAAAACCATGCTCCTACCCTTAAAATTCCAAAATAATATTTTTTCATGTTTTTAATGATCCCAAAACTCATTAAGAATCTCATTTAATCATTTAGGAAATAAACCCAAATAGAAAAACACCTTTATTTGAATAAACTCTTGAAATTATAATATGAAACTTAATTTACAATTTTCCCCACCAATCAAAAGAATGATTCGAATTTTTTTGTAACATTCAATTCATTCTAAAACAACTGAAGTTACAACCTACTCACCATAAAACTTATAATTCCATGAGAATCATTTGGGGAAAATGAAAACATCACATGAAATTCTTAGTTTTTGAGTTCCTACTCAAACAGCCACGTTGCATTCCACACACCCAACACACCTACAACCTCTACCTTAAACAAACAGTACTTAAGTCACTGGAAATTGATACAATATTCATAATAAAAACTACAACACAGAGAATATTTTTACTCTATCTTATCTAACAAAAAAATGACCACATCCTCCTACCATTCCCCATCTATCCTATGGTTATACCCATTATATGCTCTATCATTACATAACCAATTCCCAGCCATAGTACTCGCATTATCGAAACGAACTATTATAACATGAACCTAACATATTAATAGTGATTATAGAGTGATTTTCATCATATGAAGCCCAGTAGCATTCAAGGACTCTGATCTTAGTCTCTATTTATCTAGAAATGTCCAAATTTCAATTGACCAAGCTGAACTGGCCATACACGTATTCCCTTGAAAATATATGGCTTAATTTTTCATTTTACTCATCTCCTATAGTAATGTTTCTGACATTTTTCCTAATGTGAATGCACTTACCCAAACTAGAGAATAGAGGTTGGTCCACTTCTAGCTGACTATCATTGAAAATATCTTCTTCAATAGTTGACAAATTATGGAAAATAAATTCCAAGGCCATTAAAATATGGTACATTGAAATCATTTCAAGCATGCTCACCAATGATGTGAACCTATATCTAAACTTTACTAAGTAATCAAGTTTTAATCAGTTCCATCTATCCTATTACACACTAGGTTCCCAAAAAACAGTCCAATCACCGATCTCAAGATAGACTCTTCCCACACAAGGGCCTATCTGTCAGACTAGAATATCATTTTATTAGTTGGGTCTAAAGAAAACATCATACCAATGCACTCAAGATAATGTAAAGAGAGGTTATATTCTCATAATTAATCCAAGAATGTGCAAATACATTATCATGGATTACCATTTATAAGCATACATAGTTCTTCCATCCCATGATTCACCAAAACTATTTTTATACGCTTAAAGTATAGTTCTAAAACTCACTCCCTAAAAATAATTAGTTACGTCTTACATGATTCATCCAAGGTAGCCTCATATCACCTTCAAAATTTGATAA
This sequence comes from Viscum album, assembly GCA_963277665.1. NCBI lineage: Eukaryota > Viridiplantae > Streptophyta > Magnoliopsida > Santalales > Viscaceae > Viscum > Viscum album. Next base: position 1,308,302,190 of record OY728126.1, on the reverse strand, counting down.
TTTAAGTGTCAGTTAATCCACTATAAACAGGTCTACTTAAGAGATTCTCAACATGATAGATTATATTTTAATGATAAATCCTAAGCACATCACCCTATATCCCCAAGTACCCAAGACCATTCAACATAACCACAAAGGTTTGACCCCGACTCCAGAGGTTCATCCATGGTTGGGAAATCAGCCAACCATCTCATTTTTATGTTATTTTAAAAGCATAGAAGCACTACCAATCCATCAAAATCCCAGATTTCTTATTTTTTCCTATCCTAAATCTAGCATCTAGGCTTGGTTTAAAAAATTCCTATGTTCTAAGACTCATCACCAGGTTTGATACTTGATAGAATGAATGTATCAACTCAAAATCTTCTAGAATCCATTTTGACCATTTCTAATTGGTCAAATATATCCGTGTTCCCTCAACATGGAAGGACACACTCTTTACAAAATACATGAATCTCCCTAACGTAAGAGTATCATTGTCATTACCAGATTAGAAACATCAATTACTCCATAAAACATTATCTATCTACCGAACATGGTTTCAATTTGTTGATAACATCCTTATAATAAGAACCCATTTTAAGAGAAAGGAAAAATTATATCCTATAAGAATGCTATATCTGATTTAACCTAGATGTACGTGTTATTCTATCCTGATATGCACTCACACCCATTATTATCATCAAGAATATGAGCGAAAACAAACCCGGTCAGCAGGTTACAACACAAAAGAATTTTATAATATAATTTAATGTACTAGGATGGGTATAATTTATTTTAAATCCCTAGTCACTCTACTCTAGATATGACTATGAACAAATCCTAATTTATTAAGTCTTAAAATATTACCACCAAAATCATAATGTTTGATGTATAATTTATAAAATTTCAGACACCATGTATAATAATTTATGCTACAATGATATATAAACAACACAATAGGAACCATACATTCCTAGAGTGTGATAGCATACACATGGATCAACTCAGTGTTAGGTTATCCATTCAACTATTAATAGGTTGGAAACCCTTGAATCTTGCTCTATTAGAAAAAAATATCAAACTAACGTCAAAATGGATGGCCATAACCAAGGAATTTCTAACTATATAAACATGATAATTACACAATGCTCACAATTCTAAAAAATATCAACTAGATAATGAACACCCACCTTACCTGGGTGTCATTCTATAAACTAATTAACCCACCGTACTAAAATAGAACCTAAAAAAAACCACTTTTCTGAAAAAATTTCACAAGGATTTACCAATTATGACCTACCAATAAGGGTGCTAACTCACTCAAGATATCCCATAGCTATGAAACACAGACTTGAACATATAATTCGGTCATTGAGATTAGATCCCTAGGCTTTGTATCCCAACATAAAAGTTCATAGTAAACGAAAAAGATAAACTATGACCTATGGGAAACAAGGTCTTTCTTATCCAAGGTTAAATTTAAAGCTATTTCTTTCTACTTTTTTCAATCTAGGAACACTAAATAATGGTTTTATTTAGGTTATTACATCATTTTACATTTTTATAACATTTAAAATACTCAGATATATCAAAAGGGAAAGTACATGATTTAAATGACTTTGTTCAAATAATTGTAAAAACATTATTTGGATGATTACATGAAACACAATATTTAAATTATCCTATTATTTAATTTTAAACTATGTACTAATTATTTATTTAACCAAGAAATTATCACTACCAGCTTAGGTAAAGAAGGTTTAAATTCTAAACTATCGAGGATGACACCCTTTAGGTTTTAATTGGAATTTTAATTAATGGGAGCCTCATTATAATAAATATGAAAAGTACATATATGGTATTTTATAATTTTAAAGGTAGTATGTTTAGTTATATTCCACCATAAATTTAGATGTGTCACCATAGAATCAGCTACTAACACCTTAAATAACCATTCCATGGAACATGATTATAACTATATGGGGTCAAGTATTAAACACGTAAAGAAGTAAAGGTGACATACTAGGGTCCCTTTAATCCATTATCTTCTTAGTTATATGGGAAGCAATTTCCAAATTATGGATTCAATGATCTATATTTTACAATTGGAATCCCATTTAAATATAACCCATACTTTTTTCATTCAGTATTTAACCCAACCTTAATGGGTTTATCTCATAACAAAATTCCCCAAATAACCTCCATGGGTCTAGTACTTAATGTTATAATTTAGTCATATGTGTCATCATGCCCAAAACATATAATAACAAGAATTTATATATATGTACCATGGTTTGGTTAGATGATTCACCATTAACAGATTATTAATGTGTAAGCGTATATAAGTTACAATTGGAACTTCATTTAATTGAATTCATTTTTTCACATTTAGTATTAGAATATAAGAAGTTATTATATGACGGTTTGACTATATAATTTATAATTTCAAATATATAAATTCCCAATAAATTTATAAATTTTTATTGGAACCCATTCAATCACAACTATAAATGTTTCAACCCATGAAACCAATGGTCCATGTCTCGAAAATATTTAAATTACTTATTTAAATTGCCACCTTAAAGATGTATAGGAAATCACCATTTGGTTGATGTAGAAAATTGAATAATCTATCATATTTTATACAATTAAAATGCATGCTATCACAGAGTAATTAATATAAGAATGTATGTGGGAATTAATAGAAGGGAAGTACAAATATATTAATGCAGGATTTCATGTGAATCCAATGTTCTAAAAATATTTTTTAGTAATGATAATTCCTTTCTATAATATTATAAGATTAAGAGTCCATTAATACTATAAATTATTAAGAAACATAAAGTACATCAATCAGTTGAGGTGAAATAACAGGAAAACATTAATAATATATATCAGTCTTTTCCATGGAAACATGGTATTTATCTCATGTGTGGGTTTGATGGACCCCGAAATGATCTGTATATTGAAAAAACATTACTAGACTTCAATATACCATAACATGAAAGTAATATAAAGGAAAATAAATTTTCTCAATGACACTTTTCAACATCCCGACATAGAATCCACTAAAACGGGGCTACGAACCGGTTGGTCACATGGCCTCAAATAAGGCTACTCGAATTCTAAATGCTTATGCATAATAGTGATTGTATAATGATGCTACATTGGGGAGATCATAACCTCAGTATTAGAGTAACATACTGTAATATACAATAAAGAAACAATGGAATAATATGAATAACAAATAATTCAATGAAAATGATAACAAATAACAATCCATTGTAAAAGAATCAATAATAATTCATTAACATTAAACAAAATAAAAAGTAGTATACATACAATATATTAATAGTGAAAATTAAAACCCCATAGGGATACCTCTTTAAGTGTCCTGAGTACTGAATCATTACATTTCTCTTAAGCATCCTTACTCAAGATTAATAACACATATTACAATTCAAAACCTAACCTACAATGAAGAGGTATGTTTGGGTACTTCATGATGATCCAAAAAGGGTGTGAGACAAACTCAGAAGGCCACCATCATTGGTTTTTCTGAAGATAGATTCTATGATTATAAAATAAAGTAATGTTTGTGTATAATAAGTAAGGGTAATAAATAAAATGTTGAAATAATAAACCATTTCAACCTCAAGTCCCTCAAAGAAACTTAGGCAACCAAACCTACTTTGGCCTATGTTGGAATTCCACAAAGTGTCACCATATATATATATATATATGTAGGTATTTATATATATAGATATATATATTATTTTTGTACATTGTTGTTTTATTATATATATATACATGATTCTAGAAATGACTTTTGGTGTAACCAAGGTGTCCATGCATAAACATAAAAATATAATACAAGTCTCATTATGTAAAAAATGGGTACACGACCAATCATCTAAATGGGGGATACAAAGTGTTGTGCTAGACCATCCCAAAAACTGTTGCCAAATTTCATGTCAATAATCATCATCACATGGCGTGGAACTCCATGTCTAACCACCCAAATGGTTGTGAAATGCCATTTCCAACATTCCAGGCCCAGGGTTATAAAATATTATGTCCAAAAACCCTAAATAATTAATCTTAGCAATAATCATGTATAAGGTAATCCATTATACCATATGATCCCTTAATCTAGGAATTCTGTAAAGAGGAACCCGATATAACTCTAGGTATAGTGTAATTCAATTAAAACTATGAGCTCATCAATGTTATTACTATTTGGGAATCCAAGGTCCACTCATTGTTTAATAATTAATTTATCCCATTTTTAATCGCATCATTTGTAAAGGGCTTCTCATGCATAAAGTAAGGAATAATAAGGGGCTAGGTGATCCTTCCATAACAATTTTCACCATAAATGTAAAAAAGGAATGTCATTATCTATGATAATTATCCATGAAATAATAGATATGATTCATCATGATAATTACATATATCAGTTAAATTTATAAAATTCATCCATTTTATTTACAATAATTTAGAGGGTCATGAGAAGACTCAGTGCCTCTATATTATAATTCTTTATTAAGGTCTGTCCATCGCAATCGTCATGATTAAGGTAAAATGATCAGGGAACAAGGGGTTTTATCCTACCCTCATACCAGTTCACTTTATTGAATTTAAATTTTTTTAATTATAATAAAAATTATTTAATAATCATAAATAATAATAAAATTTTGGGACAAATGGATAAATTCATCACAGAAATTTCATTTGATTACTTTAATGAATTCCACGAGAATATAGAAATCCAATTCACCCTAAGAGGGTTTTTAGTAGAATAGAAAACAATGTTCATTAGGATCATTTGTTTTATCACACCATAAGTGGTGTTTCAGGTTGATGTAATCACCTCCAACTATGTAAGAGGGTTCTAGGTAACAATATGAGAATTTAATTTATTATTTTAACATTTTAAAATTGATGCATAGAAGGTTTTGCGTGTGGTACAATGAAACATGTTATAAAAAATGAAAATTTTAATCGTAAGAATACAGAACAAATAAATTATACCAACAAAGATAAAATCATCCATTATCAGGATTTAATTCGAGTTTGAATGAGTGAAATTATAAGAATACAAAAATTACTTGAAAATATGGCATATAGTATTTCATGTAAACAACTTCTGATACGATAATAAAAACCAATAAAGAAAGGAATAGGTATATAATACTAACTTATATGCTTATAATTCACTTTATGGAACATGAATCAAGGATTTGATGGAGGAGAACCATAAAATACCTAGAGATGGCCATGGGGGAAGCCTGAGTGGATACTGAAATGGGAGAAATGAGGAAGAAGAATAGAAAGTAAAGATAATGGTAGGATGGTAAACAAGGTAATTTGGAGATCATTAATTAGCCACATAGTTTGGCAACCCAGTTTGGAAAACATACTCTTACTATGTGGTACCACTATTCAAAGGGACACCAATTCTCATGGATATGTGCACAATTTTACAAATCATGCTCAATCCATGAGATACCCTATGTAATTTTCTGTTGATATATCTCATTTCCATGTAAGATAAAGTGAATGGTTTGAAAAACCTTGTGACACAACTTTTAGGGCTAGATGGTCGGGGTTTATGATTTTCACTAACCATGTATAAACTGTGAACCTCTTCTTTCCTTTCCCAAATCCCAGTTTTTAGAGCCTGAAGCTCAAAAAACTCGTCCTAACTCACAATATATCTTCCAGGCCTTAAACAACATCTAAAAAATATCACCATTAATTGACTAAAATATCCCAATTCCAATATATATATATATATTTTCAATTTCTTCCATCCACCAAATGAAAATTTCAAATTCTCTGGGAATTTTCATCCTAGTTCAAAAAATAGGATGTTAGAGTTGTTCTTCCATTTTGATATTTGACTATTCCTAATGATCTAATAAGAATTTTCCTAAACATTCTAAGAGAATCCTTAAAAAATAACCCATATATAGAAGCTATGTGATTTGATAGCCAACTGAATGGGGTAACTTCAATACTTGCTTTTAATTAATTTTGACTAGATGGTGTTACCTAAAAAAACCTCAGACAGTAAGTTAAATTCTATAAACAACATGAAATATTTAATACCTATTATATTAACACCCCTTCTTGAATTTTCTGTAAAAATCAGAAAAACATGGCCATAGTGTCATCATTCATGTTGGATTCCCTAATGAACCTAATAAAGATGGTATCAATATTTTTAATCACTACATTGGGAGGTCTAAAAATAGATAGAACCTAAATTGGAATAGATAGGAAACTATTGACCAAGGTGAGTCTACCTATAAATGTAAGGATACAAATCATTCAATTTAATATTCTTCTCATTATTTTATTGATGATATTATAATAATGATGAATTCAAAATCATCCAATGGATAATGGGATACTGAAATAATGAATTGGAAGGATTTCTTAGGGAATGAAAACTATATCTGATATCATCTTATATCTATTAGACAAATAAATTTTTGGAAATGCATACTAAAATTTTATTAATATTGATGCCTCAGATATCTTTTTTATAGTAATTAGTCTTAATCAACATGAAATTACAAATGGAATTATCACATCAAGTGGGCAAAAAGATCATGTAACCAGTAAATAAATATTATACAAATCTTTGAAATCATATCTTTATTTTAATGGTTAAATCCACCCTTCTTCGATCCTCTTGATGAAATTACTACTAATGAAATAATGAGTAAGTATGAGATGGATTGGGGAGATATGTTACCATGTTCTCAAACCCATGAATTATTAAAAAAACAAAATCATATCTTTTTTTGTGAAATTTTAAACCAAGGGGAAGAGAATATATTGGAGAAGAGTTGACAAACCCACTTGGTGAAACCACATTCTATGAGAACATTGGTGATAAATGGGAACTAAATCTAAAAATAATCCTTTTTTAAATCCATTTTTATAATCAATTTGGAACATATCACTATCTTATGAAGGTTTTAAATCATTTACAAGGAAATTCTAATGTCTATATAAATGATTATACCTTTAATGAATCCATTATATTCCTATAAAATCTACAGTGAAATATGGATAGAAATCCATATGATAAGGATGTGGGAAAAACATTGTATGATAAATAACACATGCCTATGGGATAGAATTACCCATGTATTTTTAGATTATCTCTCTTATGAAGAAGATCAATAATGGAATCAAAGGCAACTCTCTAAAATGGAATACCCTTGATGTAGTACCAAACTAAACCCAAAATATCCCTATTAATAATTTGCCATGGATTTGTATAGAAATGATCAAAAAATCCATTTGGTCTTGAGTAACACTCTGAATCAATATCCTTAATCGATTGAAGGATTTCTTTTTCTTTCGGAAGAATACCTAAAATTTCTTTATCCAAGTCATTTATAGTATACCAAATGTTACCAAAGGTATTGTTGGACTCTTCTCAAGAATGGGTATCACCCCTTGGTTTTAGGTGGACCTCAAAGAGATTTAGTAAAATAAGACACATCCTCTTGGATTTTTTTTTTGAAATTATTAGTATGAGATTCATAATCTAGGAGTTTTGTAAGACCTCCTTCAGACCTCATCTCAATAATAAAATATTTTGGAGAAGAATCATTTGTATCCCCTTTCTTAGTAATTTTGTTTATTTGATATCACCTTGGTAGTTCTTTCAAGTTCATAAAATTTTTCTTACTGCTGATAGCTTTTAATAATAAAACTATGGAAGGTTTTGACATATCATTAGGATTTAAATTGAATATTAAAATTTATAATGTCCTCTTAGAGAGAATATAGATTATAATATGAACTAGTTTTTATATTAATCTTGGAAATGGTTTAATTACTGAGTCTTTTGAGATTATTCTTAACAGATTATCAAGAAATGCCTTGGAAATGAGACAGAAAAAAAGATTGTACTATCTCACTGAATCATTTTATTTTCCTCTAGATAATAGTGTATAAGATCCATAATCTTTTTTATTTATAGTTCTAAATATGATGAAGAATGGTGGAGTAGTTAGAAATGTACCAACACATATGTGTCATAGTGGATCATGAGAAGATGTAAATTTCCTAAAAGTTATGCAAGCATCTATTAATTCTAATCCAAATTCAACTATTTCCTCTTTGATTGTTAAACCATTTAAATTCATCTCTTGTAAATCCTAAATCTAACACCCAGTTTCTAGTAACTAAGGATTTTAATTCTTATAATTCATTATTGGGATACATTCTCCATCCCTTCTTCTTATAAGGATAACTTATAGTATTGAAATCCCATGAAAATATCTATAAAGTATAACAAGGATTGAAGTAGAAAGAGAACCCCATAAACCCATTCTTTGACGAAACACACATTTAGAATACATAATCCACGTGTAAAGGTAACTATTTCACCTAATGACTTTAATTGAGATATGTTTAAGGTAGTTTTACATACTATATAGTCGGATATGGTTGTACCAATAAATATATATATATATATATATATTTATATATATGTTGACAGGGTTCCTACGCATATAGTTATTTAAGTGCATGATGTGAGTGAAATCCTTGATGAAATTAGACATTAATTTTCGTTCTTGAATGGATAGAATTGAGGCGTTTGTCCCCTAAATGGATTCCAAGATATAATATCTTCTATCAAGAAAACAGAGGATCTGAGACATCCATATGGTAGACTAGAGAATTTAGAGGGAGATTGGTAAGACTGAAGGCCCTTATAGGGAAGAGTTTGAGATTAAAATTCTCAAAATATGTCCATATATTTTCAATGAATAATGATATTTCTAGGATTAATGTTGAGCCTAAGAATATTTAAAGACCCTTGAGTGGGGTTATAATAGAACAAATATTCTCTATTGTCTTCTAGAAACTTAAAAAGATTAATGTTAAGAGTGATTTTTTATGAGAAACAATAGTGGCTAAGGATCCCAGGGACTCTTCTATGAAAGAGAGGAGAGACCATTAGTTATATAAAGGATTAAGGGTGGAATTTTTGATATTAATTTAGTTAGGGAGGAGTTACCAATAGTAAAACATGCCTTATATACAAGATAAACTAGGGGGAGGTATTTTGAGGAAAATGATAAGTAGAGGAATGTTTTTAGGGTTCGACCGAGGAGGAACCCAGGTTGTGGGGAAGGGAACCATGAATCATATAAATCAAAGAAGAGTTATATTGGATATAATAGTTATTATAAAAGTCAAAAAATAATTAATATAAAATAACTTTATAAAATGTTAAATCATTACATGTATGAAGGAGAATCCTTTATAGAGGAGGGGATTTTAATTACACTTTAACAGAAATATGCGCTTCCATGGTGAGTTCATTGTTTGAGGAGTTGGATAATTCATACATTCGGAATTCTCAAAAAATTAAGGGATATTCCTAAGAATGAAATAATTATAGTGGGCTATTAGAAGATTTGGGAGGAAAATCCAAAGAGAAACTAGCATGGATTCTTTGCCTTGATGAACCTATAAGGACCTTCAAAGCTGAAAAAATCCCCTACTTTCACAACAATGACCTTCTTTATCCTACACATTGATGATATATAGCCCAGATAAGTAGATAATATGAAATTAATGTGGTTTTATGGTGGATAAAACTGAAGGACTAGACATCTTTTTTGAATTTAAAAAATGAGAGACAAATTATTTTGAAGGATGTCTGGATCAATATTTGGCTAGAAAAGTCTATTTTCAACAAAATGAAGCCATAATAACCACATTCTTGGTTAGATCGAGAATCATACATCCCTATGATGATTCATATACCTTTACCTCCATTGTAGAGAGATATATTATGGGAGGTGAAACATTCCAAAGTCTAGGGAGGTCAAGAAAAGTATAATTATTAAAGGATGTTCTAGGAATGTCCAAGGGAAGTGATGTTCTAGTCTAGGACTTTAGGGATCAAACCCCACCAAATTCAAAAAAGAACACCAAATACCCCTTGATAAGGCTATCTGAGAATAAATATGGATAATTTTTCAACCAATAGAGAATCAACAAATATGGGAGGTGTTGGTGATGATATATGAAGTAAGTAAAATGATGAACCGAGCATCAACGTGATGACACCGCTTCGAGAGGACTCTAAATTTGAATAGAGTGGAGTCATATACCATGCATTCAATGCGTTCATTTTCATATTCCATATGTTTTTATATAACCTTACATATATCAATATCAACAGAAAATATATCCACATGATTAATATCTATAAAGGAACTCAAAATCCCTGGCCAACCCCTTTCTTAGGCCACCCTCTCATATAATAAGCCATATTAAAAACAATAGAAAAATTTATTTCACTCAATTACAGAACACGTATAACTAATGTATCCCATGTTATCTCAACATAAAATGTATCTCAAAACTATCACATAACCATACAATACATAGGTTATAGTCCACATAAAAACATTCACACTCCCTCATCAGATACAATATGGAAACACATTGGTTATAACAAACCCTTTAAGGTTGTTATATATAATATATATTAGGAATAACATTCATATGACACTATTCATTCTAGTGCATTAATACACACAAAAAATATGTATATATCAATACCTCCTCAAAGGCCCGAATAATATATATGTGAATTTTACAAGATCACACCATGAATATTCATATTGAGATGACCATAACCATGGATTAGTTAAATGAAATTCCATTCACAATTTTGAGATGAAAAACATTATAATTTAATGTTAGATTTTCTAAAATGATACCATATGTTTAGAAGAATAATTATTCATTATAATTAATAACAAATCATTTGGTTTGGTTATGTATAATTCCACCAAGAATATATATGCGAAAAACCATATAGGTTTTTTTCATAATTTAAATAAATAAAATAATTGAATTTATTTTTTTCTAAGACTAAATTTACAATCACACAAAAGAATACAAATGTTATTCGAACTTATGTTCTTTATATGATTTTTGAATGAACATTCTCTTTCCACCCCATGAAAAAAATATATAAATAAAATAACACAAAACATCATACATGCAAATAATCAACCAAATTGTGACAATAAAAATAATGAACATCAATCCTAACCCTATTGAAACTTGGAAGTCACATCTTAATGGTACTAGAAAGACACCCAATGTAACATTTATCCAAATAATGACTAGTAATATATACAATCCACTATATCACAATTAATAAGAAAAAAAACAATTCTGTGAAACCAATTTATAATTCCCCAAACTTACTCACTCTGCAATAACCTGACTAATCCTTATTTTATCTTAGTCATGCCACCCCGTATGATAGATGACTTCATCTAGTAAAAATAATCTTCAATAATACCATGGGTTATACGATACCCTAATATTTGAGTAATAAAAATAGTATAAATCTCATAAAATAAGAAATAAAAACAAACACATTAATTGGTAAACAATGGAACCCTAGCCCCCAAAAGATATATAAAATAGCCATACAATAGTTAGAATCCTCTATCTAAAATTCAAAATGTGTTAGTGGAAACTACCATGATCCCAACTGAAAAGATTATATACCACAAAATAAACTATTTCAAAGACCCCACCAAACCAATATTTTGACTTTGTAAAATCTATCCAACTGATTCATTCAACTTTTTTCCTCTAATATACTTGTACCTGTGATCACAAGTTCTTATTAGGTATTAATTTGTTAGGGACATGAAATATATGTGTGACTAAAACTCAAAATTTCACAACCAATGGTGTACCTAACATAAATAATAAATATAAATTACGAACATTGTAATTTTTTAGAATAATAAAATAAAAAATAGAAAGATAATAAATATATTACCACTAACCCTCAGGTTTAAAGGTGATACCCACGGTTAACCAAACATGATTAATGTATTCATGACTGTCTCGAAAGATAATTCATTATAACTAATGGGGATCAAATCTGTTTCTAGAACCATTTATAAAACTATTATCTTGTGGGATTCATCCCATATTAGGACCTCTTCTGAAATATTATCACCAATGGGATATATGGAACCTAGAACCGTCATATGACATGCTCCCATGGGTATGTATCCCACTTTGAAATTACCATATATCAAAAACCCAGGAGGAAACATCCAACCATCAAACCCTCATATATCATACATATAGGTTGTTGTATCACACCATAGATCTATCATATATCATAAACTTAAGGGGGAAAATCCGACCATGGAACCATTAGATGTCATACACCCCAAGGGTTACATAATACACTAGAACCATCATATACCATTATACTAAGGGAATCAATCTCCCTAAACCTCATATAACATACCCCACAGGGCATCATTCTCCCTAAAACCTCATATATCATTTATCAAAATGAATTGGTCTTAACCAAAACTAAAACCCATATATTATTACAATTTTATACATTCAAATGAAAATCCTATCCCCAATACTACATGCATATTGGGCTATCACCTTGCATACCTCCATATACAAATATCTTCTCAAAAGGACATAAGAGAGGGGTTTCTTATATGATCCCCTTGTTAAAATAATATCTGATATATACCATATGGGTTCCATGACAAAATTATAAAATTCTAGGTTCAATTATCATTTCTCATGGGAATCAATTACAGTAACATTACTATACTAACATAAAATCCTAATATGTACCATTAAAATTTATTATCATTAAAAAATGTGGAATGAAATATCATCTATTTTATATTTTATCCAAGATTGTTAGGTCACCTTACCAAAAAATCACATAAATATTTTTTTTGGTATCCCCACTCATATATAAACTCATATTAGTATAGGATAAACACTGTCTACATATACTAGCCAAATATCAATGAGGCTTTGAAATATAAAAATAATTTATGTGGCCCATATACTCGATAATAATTTGTATTTTATCACTTAACCTACCAAGAGGAATCTATGGTCACATATCAAAAGGTATACTATGTTTCAATCGTTAAATTTATACTTATGTAGATTTTATATTCCATGTAATTCATATTTTTAATTTAGTAAATGTAAATCGGTGACCTAGACATCAGGATAGTAAGAAATGTTCCATCAAGACCCAATGTACTTTCCTTCCAGTCATCTGAATTTAAAAATAATAATTTATTTTATGTTTATGTTCAACCACACACATGTGGAGACATCATATCACACGCTACATGAAAAAATTCATTAACTTTAGTCATAATTTAAGGTACCACCTTCCACATTTATATAGTTATTCCCTTTTTAAAAAGAACATAAACCCTAACTATTTCTATTTTATGTTTGATTAAAGATCACCCATACACATGAGGACATAAATATAAAAAATAAATCCAATATAATTACAGCTCAATTATTCTCAACTATTTTTGGCTAGGTATATATTTCATTGGAGAAAATAAAAAGCACTTTTAAATAGTATTAATAGAAAACCCTTATATGATCTAGAGGCCTAGAGGACCAAATAAATGACGTGACATAGACTGAAGATAGATTGTAGAGAAGGAGAAAACCTGTCCCAAAATACTAGTGTGAGAACTTTCAAACATTCCATAAAATAATACAACAAATAGACTACCCCTCCAAATATTCATCGCCACATGTTTTGAATAAGAAAAATTCATTTACCCCTTCCAAGAAATGACACATTATGCAACAATGACATAGTGAGGTAGGATACCCATGGTCCAAAAAATGGGAGGATGTATGTAAGACAGATGCTAGCACATTCATATCTCAAAATGAGATTCCCACCCAGTGATGCTTGTGTTGTACCACACATTCATCACCTACCTGATGTACCACATCTTTAAACTCGTTCTGACTGATAAATTCATAATAAGGTCCCTACTATATCCCTTAATTAGTTATTAATGTATGACGATGAGAATAAACATTCCCATCCCTCAAATCAAGGTATCCCAAAAAATATTGTCAACATAATACTAACCGGATGCATAGAATCGTTTATCTGATTTAATTCATGTCACTTGTAACCCACAATAGATTACATGATTGTCAATGTCCCGTAGACCAAAAAAGTTCCATCCCTGAGGATCCATGGTTAAAAAGAATAAAAGGATAAAAAGTTCCAAGAGTTTTGAAAATACCATACAACTCTTATAAGAGGTCCCAGGCTAACACCATCCTCCCAAACTACCCTGACAAATGAAGAACCAACATCATAAAAAATGCACCACATGAAGTACCAATGGATCCACTATCTGAATATTCCTTATGGAACCAAGACTACAGTCGCCACCACCAACCACCCAAAGTCCCTCTTTCTTAAAATCCACAAACTCATACGAAGACTAGTTTCTGATACCTCATAAGACAAAAAATGACACCACCTTCAGAGTCATCTTCTGATGTCGGAGTCATGTCACTGCCCTCTATATGGACATTGCTGACTTCTACATACACTGATGACACATCAATGATACCCACACCAAAAAGACTCACTTTGAAAATTATATCTGAGTCATTTCCATAAGAGATATATTCCCATAAAAATGATACCAACTAGATCTAAGCCAAGAAAATTATATAAGAAGAGATGTGGACATGGAATAAAATAATCGGTGGATGAAAACAACACCAAATTTGGAATAAAATTATGAAAAATAATGCTAGTAGAGGAATTTAGAAGGAGGAGGAGAGGAGGCATGAAATATTACAGACCTCCAGAGCTGATGCGATGCGTGAATCCCATTGCCTCCATTGAGATGGGGAAAGCCCACTATGATCATTTTCATGAAGAAAGGGAAACTCCAAGGTCATCAAAAGGTTGGACCCAAGTGTGAGGGAAATATGGGGCCATATCATCTTTACAAAATAAATTCCAAATAATTTTAATATAATCCCTATTGTTTTAGCCCTATTGAAGAATAATTTGGTAGAATCAAAATCAAATCCAATCTCAAATCACACAAGGTATATAGAAAATAAAACGGTAAGGACCAAGGAATAAGAATATAATCTAATGATAAATAGTGAAGGTACTATCCACAAATCACCCTGAACAATTAAAGATAAAGGAGGAGGAGTTAATGGGAAGTGTATCTTACGATCCTTCAACTAAAACGCATATAGAAACGAGAATAGAGATGAGGGGATTCTTTATTTAAAATTCTAATGACCATAATTCATTTATAACTCAATTTATTTAATTACTTCATATTTTGGAAAACTTTATTTTTTATTTAGAATATACTCCTTTTATAAAATTTCACTTTTGAGTCTTCGTCATTCAGATAATTCTTTATATAGATATCCTTCATTGCACAATTATTCACCTAGATCCACCTCCTTTGATAAAACCCTCATTTGAACCTCTCTCCTTTCAAAAAAAAAACATCTTCCATTTTCTGAGTAAATTATCTAGAACATCATTTAATAAATTATTGATTACCTTCAATGGAAGTCATATTTTCATAAATCCATAGATTTCACCCAATCCAAAAACCATCTTTATATTTTTTACAATATTCTTATGCAACTATTATGTGTGTTCTTAAATATTTCTTTTAATCATTTTTATCAAAAATTAATTCTCATTAATCTTATGAATAAAATGAGGGAACTTAAGAAAATTAAAACTTGGAATACTCTTATCCATCCAAATATTGGTCAACCATAATTTGATTTCAGTCCCTCTGAGGACCCTTGTATATACTAGATACGTTTAGAATAGAACTCATCCATCTTATTTTATTCAAAAAATTACCAAACAACATAGAGATTAAAATTATTAACTTTCACTTTTTAACATACAATCTTTTTAATACGACAAGATCCTCAATCTCTAGAATATACAACCAATGAAAAAACCCTAACAACTACTTTTAAAATCACTTTATATTATAGAGCTCTTATGTACAATGATGTTATAATAATATATTAATAGTATATATTTACATATAATATGGATCTTAAAAAATATCTACTTTATCACAAGAAGAGTTCCCTTATGCATAGGGTACCCATATATAATAGCATCATTCCAACATGGTGTTCTAAAAAAATTTCTAATATTTTCCCAAAGCATAACATGATTACATTAATTTATTATTGTTATGTTTTTTGGGATGTTAAACCACAAGTTATTATGCTCATTAGAATATAGAATAATAGATATCATTCTATAACAAAGGCAACCCTACATCCTCACATTGGTTAAAATTTTTGTATCAAATATTTACTATTTTAATTTTATTTTTCCATATATTTACATTCATATTTTCATGGAATTTTATAATTATAAAACTTAAAATAAAAAAACACTTATGTTCCACTAGGTATAAGACTCTTACACTTTAAAATTTTCCCAATGTCTGGAAAACCCTTACTAACTTTCAAACTTATAATTCTAGAAAATCTTTAGTTCTATTTCTTGATATCATCTGTAACATCCCCAAAACCAATTCCAGATTAAATTCTAAAAATTTAAATATATAGCCATTGTTTGGATGATCTATAATCATTTCACACGCAACCCTTATATATTTATGTTATCCTAAAACTCTATAATTTCCATGTCCTATAGAAAACCTTATGCATCCCAAGGTTACCAAACATCTAGAAATTAGGTTTTTTTGATGTTATGTGATAAAACTAATGTATACATGGTGGCACTAATACACCAAACAGTAGTTTATTTTATATAAATATGTAGCTCCAAAAATCGAAATCATAGCTTATGATATAGTAGTCATTATCTATGACTTAGAATATATAATTTTAAAAAATTTATCAAAATATACTTAGAGCTTTCATTTGACCACCAAAGCCACTTCTTGTGATCCCACACATGTTTGAAAACACATAATAATGATTTTCTAAAAAATATATTATTTTAATCCCAATTACAAAAAATTTACAACATTCTTAGTCCAAAAAAATCAAAATTTCCTTGATTTTCACTAACTCATATGATATGGGTCATTATAATAAGCTCTGATGGACTCTTCCAATTTATATGATCAATGAAGATTACATATTTTGTATCCTTTATAGAATATTATAAATTATACTGAGTTCATTTTTTTTGGTCAAATTTTTTATTTTTGGATTCATCAGTATACCTTTTGAAAACATTCACATCTAACTCAAAATTCTAGAAATTATTCATAACTTCTTAGAACAACATCAACCAACCTTTATGATTTTCTATCTAAACATACACAATTTATATATTCAATACAAATAAAACAATAGAGTTTTAATTCTTTATTTAAATCATCTTATCATATAAATGTGCATCCCCATTTATCCATTATCATTTGAATGCACTTCTTCTATGAATATACACCTTGTCAAGTAACATCTTGATATGAGTAATAAAAATTAATTCTAATTAATATTCAGGATAACTATTGGTTGTATATATATATTCTCGATAGTCATTGTCTTAATTCATAGTTCAACTTCCTTGATTACATCATTGAATTCCAATAGTTATATTTCTCTTTAAATAGTACAATACAGAACATATCCACTCATGACTTTATCTACTCAACATCCCATGTGATTTATATGTAATATAGTATCCTTTATGATCATGGATGTATTATTTATTTTCTAGAAAGACTTTCTGTACTTATTTAATAATAGATTCTTAATATTTTCATTAACCTACTTCTAAACATCATAATAAACATTTTATATATGTTATTTAATATTATATAATCACTTATCTTTGGTATCCATTAAGACCGCCTCTATAATAATTATATGTATTAAGTTTCCCCCTTTATTGTGTTTATACATGAATTACCTGAAGCATAATCTTTAATGGTCTCTTTATCATCAACCCAGATTTATATGTATTGAATTTAATACATAATGACATATTGAAGAAAATATAAAATGGACCCCCTTAATCAAAAATAAATTTGGAACATTATAAAACATCAAATCATTAGATATTTTTTTAATATTGTTTAATTAATCTAAATAAAAAAAATTATCCATTTTCCAATTTATAGAAAAAAATTGACTATTGAGGCAAATTTAATCAGTTTATTTTTTGTAATTTATTGGAAAAATAAAATAGATTTGATGAATTATAATAATTAGGTCGGAGAACGAATAATAACCATGGGTTTTATCTCAAATAATAATAAAATGTTTCTAAAATGGGTTATGTATGATTAACTCTATAAAACCTCTTATTATATAAGAGTAAATTATTTTATAATAAGAATCTAGTTGTGATTATCCAAAAATAAGAGAACTAAATTTTTTTGGAAAATATTTATATATAATTACTTCTTAAATTAGAGTATAAATGAGTTACAAAACAAAAAATACAATGGTTCTTTGGTCATATAACATTAAATAGATTACTGAATTTCTTACTTAATTATTTTAAGTTTAGTCATATGATTGAGAAACCATCAATGTTAGAGTCAACCACTAAAATAATTGGAAATTCCTGAATTAATGTAAAATTTTTATACTTATGTAAGAATTATCAAGATCTGACATAATATTCAATATCTATTTCCATATCATGCATAAGAATAGTTTAATAATACATAAGACTAGATTATTTAATCACCTAGCAGTGTATGAATAAAAAATTAGAGAATAATGAATATATCAAATATCTCAAAATTTAAATTTGTGATATCTTGAGGTTCTTATGATGTAATATTTATAGAATAAAATTACACTAATTATTCAAGTCTAAAAGTATTTTTTTAATAAATTAAAATATATATCAATATGTAAGATTTCATGATATTTTGTGTTTACATATACAAAGGATTACATAAAATGACCAGCTTCTATTTTTTATGTTTAATGATCATTTAAGTATATATATTTCATAGAATTCAATGTCCTTAATGTATTATTCAAAATCCACATGAAAGTAATCCTATATATTATATATAGAGAATTACCACAATCATCAAACAAGAAATGAAGAACCTATTTATAGTTCATGACACAACCTTATTGGAGATTTTATTTTCTTATATATTCTATATTATTGATTTTAATAGTCTTATTTTGGGACGACTTCATTATAACATGTCCATAATAAGTTACCTAGAGATCTAAAGACTTAAATAGATTAATTTATTGGGACAAGACTATTATTATTCTTTAGTATTAACATATTTTTATAGCTATGATTTTATTTTTTGATAATAGTAAAGTAGCAAGTTGATTGTTTTGTTAATATATTTATTTTACATGTTTCATTTTTTTATAAAAAAATTTATTCTTTGGATGTTCATATATATATATATATCTTTATTTTTTTCATCCTATATATGAAGAGATAAGGTGGGTTACGTGGTGATGAACATGGTATTATTGGTACATGTGGAGAAATAAAGGATCTTATTTTTTGTTCCTCTACATCAACCGCTTATTATTATAAGATTATTGGTAATTAAAAGATATATAATTCTCAATGTATTTGGAAATTTTATAATAATTTACCATGAACACATGAATTTAGATTAGCCCACAAATGTTTTTATGAGTTTAAAACTCATACTTTTCTATAACACAGGGTTAGAGTTACATGATTTTAGTGTCACTAATATGTAATAATTTTAATTTAGAATCTATCATTTTATAAACTATAGTAGTATGAAAATATTAACCCTACCCTTTGATTAATAATTGTACAATATCTTTATAATCCACTCAATTTTAATTCTTTTTTTTATTCCTCAACATCACAAACAATCCAATGAAAAACCAACGTTTTAAATTTATATATATATCTATGTTTTAGATATTGTTATAATAATGAAATTTTATCCATATCAAGAAAAAATTTTAGGTCACCATGATACAATATTTTTACATATTAGTAAAACTATTTTCACACCTCATGACATCCAATGTTTGGTTTCAAAACAATAACATACAAAAGATACATCAACAACACTTTCTCTAGGATTTCATGTATAAAATACAATAATTTGAATTATTAATATGTATTAAGACACTTTTATATGTGAGTTTCATCTTAAACTTGTTTAAATCCATCTTTATATATGTTAAGTAACATTAACATGTCATAACATTAACGCCCTATCATAGAATCCCATTACATGTTCTATTTGGAAACAAATTCACAAGAGACAATATAAATATTATTCATATATTAAGTGTATATATGGAAGATTTTGACAAGATCCAATTTATAATGAACTATAACTAAAAATAATTAATTGTGTTCAAAATATTAATAAATTTTCATGGAATAATTTATTTTTAAAATGTATGGAAACCCTATGATGACTTACATAACCTATAAATAAATATAAAAAATTCAATAAACATGTCACCATTACCTTTATGTCATGATAGTGTGTAAAAATAAGAGAAAAATGACATTCACTTTTATAATCTCATAAATATTTCAAGAAAACCATTTATATTCATTTCATAACATTAACAAATATAAATATAAATACCCATCCATGAAACTAGTTGATATGTCATAATAGACAAAAAATTCAAAGGGATACTTTTGAATATGTCCTAAAAATTATGATCGCATATGTATTTACTTAAAAATGGTGTGACTAACATTAAAAAATTCAATACATAAAAATATTTTTCCCATATCGCTAAGTTACATGCTGTAAATAAGAGGAATA
Organism: Viscum album; assembly: GCA_963277665.1. NCBI lineage: Eukaryota > Viridiplantae > Streptophyta > Magnoliopsida > Santalales > Viscaceae > Viscum > Viscum album. The sequence goes on along the minus strand of OY728126.1, from coordinate 1,308,281,542 downwards.
TTTAACCTACTCAATCTTAGAGAAACATATTAATATATAATAAAAACTTATCAATTTAATCTATAATCATGTATCAATAATCATAAAACATATAATGGAACTCATATCATGAATTTTTCATACCTAATATGCATGAAAGAAACTAAGAAAGAAAATGAAATGAATTTTTTTTTTCATAAATCAGTGTAGGAAACTAATTTTCAGTTTTAGTTTATGAAAAATCATTTTAATAGAAGTTTTTTAGAAAACAACATGCATTTATTTAACCCTAAATTTTCACCTTACCATTAAAATTTAAAATACTATGATATAATTAAAAACAAAAGAGTTCACCCATGAGAACATATAAACAACCAAAGCCCCATTTCAAGGGATTACATATAAGCCTCCAAATAATATTTTTCCAAAAACATGTTTGGGTAATAATAATTTTTGATACTCCACAATAATATGAAATTTAAATCAAGTAGTATAACACAAATTGAAACTAATAGACCATCTTGATTAAAAATTAACTACCGAACAGTGGAAGATGTATTGAGGGAGTACCTTAGATTTTTACTATAAAAAAAGAAAAAAAAGAAAAAAAAGAAAAAAAAAGTAGATTCATGAATCTTATATAAGGTAGAGAAAAACATAGATGATATAATATTCTCAAAAATCACGTAGATAATGATGGAATCCTATGAAACCACATCTTTCAATCCTATTAAAGATCAAGATTTTGATTAATGGGGAGTGAAGCTAATTGGGTAAGTATAACGCATTTAAATTTTTTAACTAAAATGTGGTAATATATCCCAACCAAAGAGTTTTAGGGTTTTAATATTAAAAAAAAAATTATTTTTTATTTTTTTATGGGTTTAAAAAAATGTAAAAAGAACCCACTAGAACTATGTTTGGTTCCCATTAAATTTATAATATTCATAAACAAGTTATCAGTCTTTTAGTGGTTATCCACAAGGGTTCCAGTGCCCTTGATTCCCCTACTATATCTTTCAATCCTGTTGAATTACTCCTTATATTTTCTCCCCCTTCAACTCCAAATTCACTTAATCAATGAACCATTCCATTTTACTATAAAATTGTAAATGCAAAAAATAAAAACTGACCTAAAAAGATAAGGTTTGTTACAATTGTTATATGTTTAACATATAAAATGTTACTTTATAAATTTCAATAATTCTTATGTGTTCACACACACACACATATATTATTAGATATTATTATTTAATTATTATATATATATAATATGTTTAAAATATAGTTTTAGAGAATATTCATATGTTCTATACACATATATTATATATATATATATATATATGTTTAATGTATTATTCATTTTATTGAATATATAAATATTTAGAGAGTGTAAATATTTTAATATATATAAACTATTATTTTTTTATTATATGCACCACACAAAACATTCAATGTTCAAATGTTTATGAAAACAAATTTAACAGAAAATTTACTAATATAATACATTTTAAAAAATAATAAATAAATAAATTTAATGTTTCCATATATTTTTATAAGAGTGAACAAAATATGATATTTTAGGAAAAATATTTTCAAAAAGAAACAATAAATTTTTTAGGTATATACAATAAATATTTATTTAATAAAAAATCAATTATTTATCCTTATAGATGTAAAATGAATATTTGGTCCTGCATAATAGATTTGAAATTATATTATAAAAAACCTATTCTTGAGAAAAAAAATTTCTTTCAGGAATTAACAGTTTCATGGAAGTGTCACAAAACATTTAATGAATAAAAATATTTCTTTGACATACTTTTTTATACAATAAGAGAATGTTAAATAAAAATAGAATACTAGATTTATGAAAATAAATATAACAAAAACCAAAAAATCCAAAGACCACAATTTTTTGAAAAAATAATTTCTGATTAATTAAATTATTATTGATATAGGGATCCTACAAATAGTATAATCAACACATTTAAAGTAAAAACCCCAAAATCAAGATTGAAATTGAAAATTTTATCGAAGGAATAAATGAATAATTCAGAAATATAAATTACATGGTGTGGATAATTCACATAGTATTAAGATAGTATTATGGATTGATTTTGTGATTTAGGAGAGTATTATATGAGTAAATTGATGATTAAATTTTAAGAGAAGATGAAATTGGAAGAATATATGGGATATCATGCATATTGGTTGGGTTAGAGAGGACTTAACCTGAGTATAGGGTATGATTTAAAGAGTTATTTTAATAAACTACACAGATTTGTTTTAATTTATCTGGTAAATAGAGCATTCAAAAATGATTTTTATGAACCACTTGGAAATATTTCATAATCAAATATAATTATAAAATTAGAATTCTATTAAATAGTTTAAGGAACGATCAAAAAATAATAGTCACTAAATTACCTTTTATATTTATTACTATAGGATGAGGGATGAAATATCATTTACCATCTGACTATTATATGTTAGACCATTATTCAGAGTAAAAAATAATATTTAAATGTGATGAAAAAGGACCCCATATTTATTATTGATAAAAAATAAATGATAAAGTGGTGCATTTATTAGTGTTATGTTACCATTGAATGACATTTATTATTATCCACACTAATTTTTGAACTGATAAATCCTTGGATATCCTTGACACTATATTATTTTATTGAGAAAATCCATACCCAGCTACTATAGTTTCCATATGTATAATAGTTTACATAGAAAACAAAATAAAATATTAAACCATCACTTTTTTATGATGATTTTTTAAAAATAAAATATATTTAATTCTATTAAAATTGTTTTATATAACTATAGTTCTATTAATAGTTAGTATAAATTTAAATTATTCAAAAATGAATTTATGTTTATTTTAAAACAAAACAAATTTCCTAATATATAAATAAAAAAGTATACAACATATGAATGAGAAAATTCTATCAAAAAATCAACCATCCATTTATTTTTTTCATACAAATAAGAATTCTGGAAATTTATTCAAAATTGATCTATGGATAGTAGAAAATGATTTTTTTATAAATATTATCCAAAAAATGGAATAAAACTAAAATTAAATTGTTTTATGATAACATGATGGCAATTAACAAATTTATGATCATTAAAATTTATTTGATAATATATAAAACAATTATAAAAATATTTTTAGAACTAAAATAAATTACATATTTTTTAATTAATTAAAATAATACATAAATAATTATGCAACATTTCCTGTTTCTAATACTATGATATCACATAATGTTATCTAGTACAAAAATATTATAAAATAATAAATACTTGTGATAGATAATAAATACAACATTATGTAAAATTAAATATTTTTATAGATCAGTGGAATTATATTATTAGAAAAGATGATCACTTTTTTTAGAAATTGACTCCAAGATTTAGATCCTCAAGAATAAATATTTTACACTCTATCAATTGATTTTATGTTTTACTCTAGTAAAACACTATGGAAAGCAATACAAAATCCCAATATCTTTTCATGTATAACTAAAATATATAGAACCTTATTTTAAAATAGATAATTTACTATTATACAAGGATTTTTTTTCACTGATAGAAAATTATAGATCATTATGAAATTTCAAACCTCGATTCCCCAATTATATATTCAAAAAGTCTTATGATACTAAAATAACGAAACTATATCTTATCTAAAAATTGAGAATATAAAATTTCAAATCCATAATAGAATGTGACATAGAATAATAATGAGAAGTAAAAACTATAATTTTGAAAAAACATTTTGAAAAAATTCAATGAAAGTCTAATTTTTGATTTTTATGATTTTCATTTTTATGAGGCATATATTATTTTATGATCATTCTTCTAAATTTTCCTGAAAATTAGTTCTCATTATAATTAACATGAATTGGAAACATACCATGTTACCTGGGTGTGCTCTCCATATAAGGAAAAGTATATTAATGATATCCATTGTTTGGAGGCAACCAGTTAGAGTACCAAACATATATCTTTTGAATTATTTCACCCATAAACCCCAATAAAAATTTTAATAGAATCAGACCAAAAAATTTATATAATGTTTTCATAAATTAAAAATCATGATAATCAAATAAATAGTTTGAAAATAATTATTCATCAAAATGTTGAATATGTTTTGATGATTTAAATAAATATCTTATCATAATTTCATTAAATATTATTAATTATTCTAAATAACATGCTAATATAAAAAATGGATATAAAATGGGGAATGAAAGATGTGGTTGATATGTAATAAATCATTTATGTGATAAAACAATATAAATATATCACATGAACTATCTCATAGTTATCTGAGGTCACTAACAATTCATCGTCATCACCAATCACAAATAATGACACTAGGGAACACCAAAAATTGTGTAACATCCCTTGTTTTGAGTTGGTAAGAAGTTTTTTTTGGTAAATATTAATTTTTTGTTTGGGGTGCGGTAAAAATTAATTCCAAAATTTAGATATAGAGACCCAAAGTTTGACGTACATGGACATTACATTACTTTTTGGAATACTTAATACATATCAAACAAAGACACACAAGGACCGTAATAGTTTAGTGACTTTGGAAACTCAGAATTTAATCTTCTAATCGTGGTGAAAGATCTTCAACTTCAACCATAGAGATCACCCCCTTTTGTTTTCATACCAAAAACATTTCTTTATATCCTTGGGAAATGAAAACATAAAAAGGGTGAGCTCAAATGCTCAGTAAGGGTAAGCATAGAGAACATAAAAAAATTCATAAAAAATTGAATGAAAAATCTTGAACATAAAATATAATCATCATAATCTTGATCAAAGACATAAATCGTGGAAGTACGTAAGGCATATATCATAATGGAACATCAACCATGATAAAATATAATGGGAATAAAACATTTAATTTTGGAAACCATTAAGAACATGTTATGATTTCCATAGTAGCCAAGGCATTGCTTCCAAGACCATCTTAGTGGACAAAGTCCCTTTCTGAATTCGAGTTTACTCCTAGTTTCAATCCTGTAACACAAAACCGTATTAACTTACCATTCCAGCCATGTCTATCTCCTGAGATATAAATATTTACCCAATGCATTTGAGGGAGATATAGGTCGCACCCATCTAATAATGAAACCATTCTTACTTGTGCCACAAATTAAACATAAATCATTCATCATAACCCAAAGAATAAAATGGGTTTCATAAAAAACATCCCATCATAATGTAATCCATATAAAACAAATGGATATCATTTAATCATAAGAAGAATCGAACCATGTAAATAATAGAGAAATTATACTTGAAACATAATCATACTTAATAATGTCATCTTAGATGGAAAATTGTTTTGAGAAAACACATGAAATGAATTCTTGAGGAAAATATACTATCTACTTCAATAACATTTTTCCTTTCTTAAAATGTCATATAATTTTAAACTAAAAGAAGTTGATTAAAAATAAACTTGAAAACTTGTAAAGGAAGATTCATTGAAATAATGTTATAAAAATTCATTCATTCCGTATAATTTAAAGAAAACATTCTCCTCATACTTTTAATGAAAAAGTCAAATAGTACCACTTATGGTAAACAAAAGGCAGATTCCATTCATAACACAAAGTAAAAGTCAAGATGGGTATAAATGAATTTAAACATACATGGAAGAATGTTAAACACTTTATGAAACCATTTTTATTGACATGGATGAAAAATATAACCCCAGTAAATACTTATGAATAAACAATCTCTGATAAGAATGAGATTGGAATAATTATCCCTTACCTTAGGTCCGATATGCTTCGTACGTATCCGAACCTCCTCTTCTTTGACGCACCTCCTTTAAGACTTCTTTTAATAAAGTAGATTTGATCTTTTGAGAAGACCAGAACCTCCAGAATATTTATAGGGTAGTGGAGAAGAGAAATGGGCAGGGGTTGGCTGAGCTTCAAGGCTCAAAAGGGTGTGTAGAGAAGAGGGAAGGGGTGCCCCTTTTATAAGGGAGGAGAGGGGCACCTTTGGAAAAACATAAAATATAATTTTATAATAAAGTCATATTAGGTTTTTAATATCTATAAATTGATTTATTTAGAATCTATGGTGGGGATGGGTCAAAATCCTCTCAACTAATAGATTTTAGACAGGTTTGAGTCATTATATTAACCTTATCTTTTATTTTTAACTCTTAGTTAATTAGATTGACATTTACCATGTCACTGTGTATTTTTATATTATATAGTTAATAAACTTACCATATATATCCAAGTGACCCCCAATTGGTCCATTAATGATACACCTATTATGATATATGTATCTTGGCCGAACCATTGATTTTGAGGAATATAATAACAATTAATAATATAATATTTGTTTTAAAAACTATTTTATGTCAATTTGGAAACAATTTTGTAATTGAATTTTCTGAGAATCATAACAGCATGATTAGTTCGAAAAAGGTTAATTAAATCAATAATAACATGTCATATTAAACTATAAAATTAGTGGAATTCATAAAAAGTCTCAAATTACATTTATTTGGGTATTTATAACATCAATTATGTTAATATTTCATTAATAAGATAATTACTACATCATCACTGTGTCATAAATATTTTAGATTATTTAATGTCTAAAAATTATAAATAAAATACCATTATGTAGGAAATATTTTTATCCTTCTAATTAATATTTATAGTCGAATTTAGCTTATGTATAACCCTATATTAAAAATAACTTAGTTATTAAACTTTGATTTTATCTATTTTAACCCTTCTATAAATAAATTCATAATAAATGTCCTAATCTAATCCAAGTTGACTTAAATGGTCATATTTTATTCCTAAGGTTGTTTTTGTTCAAATTAAACATATCCAATATAATTAGGACATGTGTTAGGTTAATAAAAATATCCTTTTTACCCTTAATTACTCTATCTACTTTTAACCGTGGTAAATAAAAGTAACAGTTACTATTCACCAAAAATTATTTTCATGTTATTGAACCACATTTTAGTCCTTGATATTAACCATGTCTCTCGGAATTTTGAAATTCCACTCACAGAAGCGGTAAAATTAAGTTTATGTGAATTTCTAAATTCTCCTAGGAGGTGGGTAAAAGACCGTGAAAAGTTCAATAAACTTTTTATATATCTACAATTATTATAAAATGACTCCATTGAATTACATTGAACTTATATAGGTATTATGTATCATTTTTGACATAAAAAATTTAAATAAAATAAATAATTATTTAAATAAAAATTCGTTTTTTAAATAGTAACCCCATGTTTTCACTATTCATAGAAAATTGAATGTTTTTAGAAAAATACCAAAATTTCTCCCTAGTATAATCTCGATATTCCGAATCCAAAAATAAAGTCCATTTTGAGAAATAAAATTTCAAAAAGTGGGTATTACTATTCATAATGGCTAGTTTATATAACATATCGTTTTTTAGTGAAAATCGGTATTGCGTACAACATACGATATCATGGAAGGTCACGATTGCGTGTAATGAAAGACAAGTCCGGGATGCATGTAGTGCAAGATCCTTTTGGTGTAGCGTACAACACAAGACATCAATGAAATTAAAAAGAATATTTTTCATAAAATCCCGGGGTGTTACATTCTACCCACCTTAAAATGAATTTTTCCCCCAAAATTCGTCGGGGTTATAAATGGTTTACTAGTAGAAAGTTTCATTAATAAAAACCCACATCGTAAAAAGGAATAACAAAACTTATCTTTAAAAACTAAAGTATGAAACGTAACGGTTACCTAAATTAACTAATCAATGGGTTTCCATGTAGGAGAACATAGGTGAAAATATAGATATAGAAGAGAAATCTAACCATCACGTTCTGATAGAGAGTGGATGAGAACATGGATATAAAAAAGCCAACAATCACAAAGCCATAAATTTGTGATGATATAGGGTACCATCTGATTCATCAGATATAAGGGCACTAGGACAACATTTTTGGTTTTCAAGATCATTTCCCTAAATTTGAAGAATTTTAATTAGAAGAAATACTTAAATTATTTTGGTATAATCTCACCGTTGTTCGTGCCTTGAACAATTTCCACTTCATCACTTTAATAAATGAAGTTTAATTTTTCTTTCGCGAAGTCTTACCAGATCATGCGATAAGATGATAGGTCATTCCATCTGTCTCAAACATAAGTTAGCAAAATTTATATACATAAGTCCCTCTATGGTGAGATTAGTCAGATATGGTTCCAAAATGGACTTATACTTCATCTATCATCCTGAATAATAAAATAAAACTAGTTTCTACTAACCAGGGACTTCCTGTAGGCCAGTGGTAGGGAAAAAAATCCTGTCGCACTTCAGTTGTGGGTTCGATTCCCACAACCTTTTCTGACGTGACGGGTTGTCACCCGTCCCGCAGGTTGTCCTTTTTTTCTAAAAATACATTATTATAACTTTCCATCAACAATATCAAAAAAGTTCTAGCCCTAAATAATACTAACTTATGTCCAACATAATACATTCCAATCTTTAGGCTTATCCAAAATACTGTTTTCCAATCTCATATTATAGTGAAGATGATTACTAGAGAGTTCATATAACAAGCATGTTAATACCATCGTTGATCCCCATATATCATAAGATATGTCTTGTTGGTCACACTAGAAACATTCAAAGGCCTTAATAATGTATTCTATTGATAAATGAATACCCATTGAACCTCAGTGAAAACACGAGTACTGTCAAAAGTTAACTCTTTCCACATACCAAAATTCCCAAATTCTGTATACTCAAACCATGGTATTACTTAGTCCTTATAACAATAATGTCCTCATGAATACTATCAAACTTATTATTTCCTCTTTATCCATTCATTATGTGCATATAATCTTCTTTCCAAAAATATCTGAATAACCTTTCATGGCTACCAGTACCATTCAACATATACTTTCAAATACTTTATGAAAAACAATAGTTTAAAATCCTTAGATGTTTCTTTATTCCATAGTACCATTAAATTACCTATAAAACATAACTCTTGATAAACATACAATCATTCCACTACCTTCTTAAACCATTGACCAAGCTTCAACACTTCTTGCATCTCATATATCATTTATATTCTCCTCATCATCATCCACATAAATACTACCCATCTGACCATGATGATTCTCTTCATGAGATTTTCCCTTAGGGAATTGGTTTGCATAATGCCCATAAATTCAACATTTAAAACATATAATCCTTGTTAATGTCATAAAAATACCATTATCTTTATCCATAGTGTTAACTGAACCTTTTCCTTTGCACTTACTGGATTTGTGTCCTTTTTTTCCGCACCCAAAGCATCTTCCAGTTCCTTTGAAACATTATCCTTGATTCATCTTCCCACATGATTTACATGATTGGAATTAAACTTTCCTTCCTCTATGATCATCATGAAACTCCATCTTTCTCTTATTAGCTCAGTCAAGAATCTTACCAAAGTTGAGATTATTGATCATATTATGAGATTGCTGATTAGGCATAATAACGATATGTGGACCTCCAGATCCAATTTCATTCGGTTGCTTTTGAAGAATATCATCCCGTTGTCCATCATATCCACCATTATCATGAATATTCTAGTTCCCAGCCATTTTCTAAAAACCCCAAAAGAACAGTGTGAGAGGCCAAAATCATAATCAATAGGGATTAACATCAATATATAACATATTAGGTTAAATTCTAATATCATTACCATAATTCTAGGGATATAACCTATACTTGTACATAACCTTAGGGATATCCCTAGAAATACCTCAGAAATAACTCTAGGGATCTCACTAAAGTTCTCGCATCCAAGATTCCAAAGGCTGACTAAACCAAACCTCTAATACCAATTGTAGAGACCCAAATCTTGACGTACATGGAAATTACATTACTTTTTCAGAATACTTAATACATATAAAACATAGACACACAAGGACTCTAATACATTAGTGTATTTGGAAACTCGGAATTTAATCTTCTAATCATGGTGAAAGATCATCAACTTCTCCCATAAAGATCTTCCCGTTTTGTTTTCTTACCTAAAACCTTTCTTTATATCCTGGGGAAATGAAAACATAAAAAGGGTGAGCTCAAATGCTCAGTAAGGGTAATCAAAGTTAACATAAAACAATCCAAAAGCATTTGAATGAAAAAGTATGAACATAAAATTTAAACATCATAATCTTGAACAAAGACATAAATCGTTTATGTACGTAAGGAATATATCTTAATGGAACATTAACCATGATAAAATATAATGGGAATAAAACATGTAATTGTGGAAAACATTCAGTACATGTTATGATTTCCAAATTAGCCAAGTCATTGATTCTAAGACCATCTTAGTAGTCAAAGTCTCTTTCTGAATTCGAGTTCACTCCTCATTTCAGTCCTGCATCACTGAACCAGATTAACTTACCATTCCAGCCATGTCTATCTCATGATATATAAATCTTTATCCAATGCATTGGAGCAAGATATAGGTCCCACCCATCTCATAATGAAATCATTCTTACTTGTTCCACAAATTAAACATAAATCATTCATCATAACCCAAAGAATAAAATGGGTTTCATAAAAAATATCCCATCATAACGTAATCCATAAAAAACAAAAGGATATCATTTAATCATAAGAAGAATCTAACCATGTAAATAACAGAGACATTATACTTGAAACATAATCATACTAAATAAGTTCATCATAGATGGAAAAATGTTTTGATAAAACACTTGAAATGAATTGTTGAGGAAAATATCTTATATACTTCATTTTTTTTTCCTTTCTTAAAATGTCATATAATTTTAAACTAAAAGAAGTTGATTAAAAATAAACATGAGAACTTGTAAATTAAGCTTCATGGAAATAATGTTCTAAAAATACATTCATTCCGTATAAGTTAAATACAACATTCTCCTTATACTTTTAATGGAAAAATCAAAAAGTACCACGTATGGTAAACAAAATCCTTATTCCTTCCATAACACAAAGTAAAAGTCAAGATGGCTATAAATGACATTAAACATACATGGATGATTGTTAAAAACTTTATGAAAACATTCTTATGGACATGGATGAAAAATATAACCCTATTAAATACATACGAATAAACAATCTCTGATAAGAATGAGATTGGAATAATTATCCCTTACCATAGGTCCGATATTCTTCGTACTTATCCGAACCTCCTCTTCTTCGACAAACGTCCTTTAAGCCTTATCTTAATGAAGTAGAGTTGATATTTTGAGAATTAAAAAACCTCCATAATGTTACTAGGGAAGTGAATAAGAGAAATGTTCAGGGGTTGGCCGAGCATCACGGCTCAAAAGGTTGTGTAGAGAAGAGGGAAGGGGTGCCCTTTTTATAAGGGAGGAGAGGGGCACCTTTGCAAAAACTTAGAATATTATTTTATAATAAAGTCATATTCGGTTTCTAATAGCTTCAAATTGATTTATTTAGAATCTAAAGTGGGTATGGGTCTAAATCCTCTCATCCAATAGATTTTAGGTAGGTTTGGTTAATTATATTAACTGTATCTTTTAGTTTTAACTCTTAGTTAATTAGATTGACATTTACCATGTCACATTGTATTTTTATATTATATAGTTAATAAAATTACAATATACATCCAAGAGACCCCCAAGTGGTCCATTAATGATACACCTATCATGATATCAATATCTTGGCCAATCCTTAGATTTTTAGGAATATAATAACAATTAATAGTATAATATTTGTTTTAAAAACTATTTTATGTCAATTTAGACACTATTTGGTAATTTATTTTTTTGAAACTCATAACAGCATTATTAGTTCTAAATAAGTTAATTAAATAAATACTAACATGTAATATTAACCTATAAAATTAGTGGAATTCATAAAATGTCTGAAATTACATTTATTTGGGTATTTATGACATCAATTATGTTAATATTTCATTAATAAGATAATTATTGCATCAACATTGTGTCATAAATAAATTAAATTATTTAGTGTATAATTATTATACATAAAATACCATTATGTATGAAATATTTTTATCTTTCTAATGAATATTTATAGTCGAATTTATCTTATGTATAACCCTATATTAAATATGATTTAGTTATTAAACTATGATTTTAACTATTTTAACTCTTCTTTAAATAAATTCATAATAAATGTCCTAATTTGATCCAAGTGAACCTAAATGGTCATATTTTATTCCTAAGGTTGTTTTTGTTCGAATTACACTTATAAAATATAATTGGGACATGTGTTAGGGTAATAATAATATCATTTTACCCTTAATTACCCTATTTACTTTTAACCGTGGTAAATAAAAGTAAAAAGTTACTATTCACCGAAAATTATTTTCATCTTATTGAACCACATTTTAGTCCTTGATATTTACCATGTCTCTAGGATTTTCTAAATACCACTCACAAAAGCGGTAAAATTATGTTTTATGTGAATTTCTAAATTCTCTTAGGAGGTGGTAAAAGACAGGGAAAAGTTCAATAAAACTTTTATATATCTACAATTACTATAAAATGACTCCAATGAATTACATTGAACTTATATAGGTATTATGTATCAATTTTGACCTAAAATATATTTAAATAAAATAAATAATTATTTAAATAAAAAGTCAGTTTTTAAATAGTAACCCAGTGTTTTCACCATTCATCAAAAATTGAATGTTTTCAGAAAAATACCAAAATTTCATGCTAGTCTAATTTCGATATTCCGAATCCAAAAATGAAGTCCATTTTGAAAAATAAAATTTCAAAATGTGGGTATTAATATTCATAATGGCCAGTTTATATAACATATCGTTGTTTAGTGAAACTCGGTATTGCGTACAGCATACGCTATCATGGAAGGTCACGATTGCATGTATTGCAAGCCAAGTCAGGGATGGGTGTAGAGGAAGCTCTTTTTTGGTGTAGCGTACAACACAATACATCAATGAAATTAAAAAGAATATTTTTCATATCGTCTCGGTGTGTTACATTAGAGGTTATATTTGATAGTTTAAAAACTCTAATGTGTTTAATTTAGATGGTTTTTACGTCTTAGTTAGTAACTTGGGGGTTTTGATGAATTTTGGGAGTGTCGGGCCCCAGAAAATGAATTTGGGAAGGTGAAGGCAGAGGCACACTGTTTGGTCAAACCAGTAAGCCCATTAAGGGAAATAGTGAGACCAATTTATGTTCTAGATAATGGTAAGTCAAACCATGTGGGGTGGTGTGTGAGACTGTGTGATAAATATATGGTTAATTTGAGAGTTGATCACCATTTTTATGCATATTTTGACAAACTATGAATCAATCCATTTTAGGTGGGGTACACTTTGGATAGTGGCACCAAAAAATTGATGCACATTTTGGAAAACCATGTAGCCTAACCATATGTCTCATTAATGTGGGTTAAATTAATCTTCTACCATTCCATCATAATTTATTCTTACCCAATATTTGTCTCCCATTTAGTGTGCCTCCTCCAGTATCAATGTAATCTTCTTCCCTTCTCTACTAGGATTTTTACTATCTCTATCATACGAGATCTAAATTGAGCCAGGTTAGAGGTGTTGTGTAGCTAGATTTAAGTATTTGATTTCTTTTTTTATATAGAGACCCAAAGCTTTACGTATAGGGATATTACATTACATTAGCGGAATATTTAATACATAACAATAACAGACACACAAAGATCTTAATAGTTTAGTGTCTTTGGAAACTTGGAATGTAATCTTCTAATCGTGGTGAAAGATCTTCAACATCTCCCATAAATATCTTCCCCTTTTTTTCTTACCTAAAACCTTTCTTTATATCCTGGGGAAAAGAAAACATAAAAAAGGGTGAGCTCAAATGCTCAGTAAGGGTAAGCATGGATAAAATAAAACATACCATATACATTTGAACTTAAAAATATGAACATAATGTTTAAACATCAAAAACATGAGCAATGACATAAAACATGGAAGTACGTAAGGCATAGATCATAAAGAAACATTAATAATGATAAAATAGCAAGGAAATAAAACATGTAATTGTGGAAACCATTAAGCAAATGATATTATTTCCATAGTATCCAAGGCATTGCTGTCAAGACCATCTTAGTGGAAAAAGTCCCTTTCTGAATCGAGTTCACTCCTCGTTCCAGTCCTGTATTACTGAACCGGTTTAACTTTCCGTTCCATCCATGTCTGTCTCATGAGATATAAATCATTACCCAATTCATTGGAGGGAGATATAGGTCCCACCCATCTCATAATGAAATCATTCTTTCATGTGCCATAAAATCCTAAATCATACATCATAGCATAACCCATGAAATAAAATGGGATTCTTAAACATCATGCCATCATAACATAATCCATAAACAATTGATATCATTTCATCATAAGAAAATTGAAACCATTTAAATCATAGAGACATTTTACTTGAAACATACACATATGAAATAATGTCATCTTAGACAGAAAATAGTTTTGACAAAACACTTGAAATGAATTCTTGAGGAAAATAACCTTTCTTCTTTAAAATCATTTTCTTTTCAAAAAATTCCATGCAATTTTAAAAGGTAAGGGTTTCGTTGAAAACAATCATGCAATCTTGTAGAGGAAGCTTATTGAAAATGAGGCGTTATGAAACCGTAAAAATCCATTCATGCCGTATAAGTTAAAAATAACATTCCCCTCGTACTTTTGTCAGAAAAGTCAAAAAATACCTTATATGTTAACCAAAGGAAAGATTCCATTCATAAAATGTAGTAAAAAGTCAATAAAGGGTAAAAATGACTTTAAATATCCATGGAAGAATGGTAGACATTTTATGAAATCATTTTTAGAAAACATAGTCATGGATGATAAATGTAACCCCAGTAAATACTTACGTATAAGCAATCTCGGATAAAAATGAGATTGAAAATTTATCCCTTACCTTAAGTCCGATATGCTTCATAAGTGTCCGAACCTCCTGTATAATGATTTAAATAAGGTCATTGACTTATTCCAGAATCATACTCATTGTTATGATATCATATATAGTTCACTTATGGCTTTATATTTCCCATTCTTTTGTAAATTCATGTTAAAGAGCGTTTTGGGTAAAATCGTTTCATTTGTCATCCGTGTTATGACTTGTAATTATTCATATGATTACTTAGATCATGATTACTTAATTCCAGAATATAAAACATTATTTATATGTAATATATATTCAGAATATATATATATATATATTTAATAGATCAGTAAATGGAAAGAAATACACCGTTCACGGAGACGGTAGACCGTACGTACGCATGAACGCTGTTTTCTTTTCCTTATTGAGTTGAATGGAATTAAGTAGATGACAGACATATATATACACATAAATACAGTATCATTATTATGTCATATATTTCATGATTAATTATTATATATACTTTATAATCATTCATGAATGGTTAACATGGAGAATGAATCTCATCGCGTCGTGGAGACGGTAGTCCGTACGTACGCACGAGCGATGATATCGTTATCATGATCGTGGAATTGTATTGGAGTGTATGTATAATATTTCAGAATCAATATCACTTTACAATAATAATATATAGTTATTATGTAAGCCATTATACCCATCAATGTAAGGTGGTGGTGCAAAATAGATTACACCACGGCGTGGAGACGATATTCCATACGAACGCACGCGCGGTGATTTCGTTTTCCGTAGGATAGATAGATGGTGAAATAAGGTTGTTTAATACTTATAATAACATATCAGTATATGAGTGATACTTATGATATTTCTTCATAATTAAACAACCTAAGAAGAAGAAGTGGAAGAAGAAATAAAGAGGAAAGAATCGGTAACGGACATTACCTCTTCTTTGAAGCGCCTCTTTGAGTCTTCCTCTTAGGGCACTAAAATTTGTCTTTGAAGAAGACCAGGACCTCTAGGATGTTTCTAGGGAAGTGAAGAAGAGAATTTGGCAGGGGTTGGCCGAGCTTGAAGCCTCAAAGTGGTGTGAGGAAAAGAGGGAGGAGGTGCCCTTTTATAAGGGAGGAGAGGGGCACCTTTGGAAAAACTTAAAATATTATTTTATTATAAAGTCAAGTTCGGTTTTAAATAGCTCTAAATTGATTTATTTTGAAGCTAAGGTGGATATGGGTCGAAAGTCTCTCATCAAATATAATTTATACAAGTTTAGGTTCCTATTTTAACCTTATCATTTAGATTTGACATTAAGTTAAATAATTTTACTTTTACCAGGTCATCTTCTGTTATTATACTATAAGGTTAATAAACATACTATAACAAGCCAACGAAACCCAAGTTGTTTATTATTAATATATATAACCTTATCTAAGTCCTTTTGCCGAACTATATATTTTTAGGAATAAAATAACAATTAATAATATAATATTTGTTTTAAAAACTATTTTATGTCAATTTTGACACTATTTAGTAATTGATTTTTGTAAAAATCATAACAGAATGATTAGTTCGCAAAAAGTTAATTAAATCATTACTAACATGTCATATTAACCTTGAAAATTATTGTAATTCATAAAAAGTCTCAAATTACATTTATTTGGGAATTTATAACATCAATTATGTCAATATTTCATTAATAAGATAATTACTGCATCATCTTTGTGTCATAAATAAATTAAACTATTTAGTGTCTAAAAATTACAAATAAAATACTATTATGTAGGAAATATTTTTAGCTTTCTAATGAATATTTATAGTCTAATTTATCTTATGTATAAACCTATATTAAAAATGATATACTTATTAGACATTGATTTTAACTATTTTAACCCTTCTTTAAATAAATTAATAATAAATGTCCTAATCTAATCCAAGTGGGCCTAAATGGTCATATTTTATTCCTAAGGTTGTTTTTAGTAGAATTACACTTATCCAATAGAATTAGGACATGCTTTAGGGTAATAATAATATCATTTTTATCCTTAATTACCCTAGTTACTTTTAACCATGGTAAATAAAAGTAAAAAGTTACTATTCACCAAAAATTATTTTCATCATATTGAACCACATTTTACTTACTGACATCAACCGTGTCTCTCGGATTTTTGAAATTCCACTCACAGAAGCGGTAAAATTACGTTTTATGTAGAATTCATTTTTTTAACTACCACTTAGTGGTTTCACTATTCATCAAAAAATGAAAGTTTCCAGAAAAATACCAAAAATTAGTCCTAAGATATATTTGATATTATGAATTCAAAAATGATGTCTATTTTACCAAATTCGAAACATATCAGTTGTATTAATTAATTTAGAAATTAAATCCCGTCGTCAAAACAAATAGCGTGTTTTTAAGAGATAATAACTATCAAAAGATTGACCTTTGTTTATGTCTGGTTTAAATGTAAAATTACATCCAATGACCAAAATTGTATTAAATTGTAAAACTATATTCTAAATATACTTTAAAACCACTCAAATTAATAATTTATCACTATTAATTATTTCGATTAAAATGGTTGTTTTTAATTAAAATTTAGTAATTTTCACTATTCATCAGAAAATGAAAGTTATCTGAAAAGTACCAAACTTTCACCCTAATCTAATTTCGATATTCCGAATCCAAAAATGAAGCCCATTTTGAAAACTAAAATTTACAAAATTTCAAAAATTGGTCATTACTAATCATAACGACTAGTTTTAATATTATTTTAATAGCATATCATTGTTTAGTGAAACTCGGTATTGCGTACTACACACGCTATCGAGGAAGGTCGTGATTGTGTGTAATGCAAGGCAAGTCAATGATGCATGTTTTTCAAGATCCTTTTGGTGTAGCATACAACACAAGACATAAATAAAATTAAAAAGAATATTTTTCATAAAATCTCGGGGTGTTACAGTCTACCCCCCTTAAAATGAATTTCGCCCTCGAAATTCGTCGGGGTTATAAATGGTTTACTACTCGAAATTTTCTTTAATAGAAACCCACATAGTAAAAAGGAATACCAAAACCAATCTTTAAAAATAAAATTATGAAACATAACAGTTACCCAAATAAACTAATCACTGAGTTTCCACATAGGTGAAAATATGGATATGGGAGTGAAATCTAATCATAATGTTCTGATGGAGAGTGGTAAAGAACATGGCTATAGAAAAGCCAGTAATCACAAAGCCATTAATTTGTGACGATTTAAGGTACCATCTGATTCATCAGATATAAGATCACTTGGACAACATTTTTGGTTTTTAAGATTATTTCCCTAAAGTTGGTGAGATTGGAATAAGAAGAAATACTTTCCTGATTTTGGTATAGTCTCACCGTTGGTCGTTCTTTGGACAATTTCCACTTCATATCTTAAATAAATGAAGTTGAATTTGTCATTCATGATCTGTTAGCAGATCATGTGATAGAATGATGGGTCATTCCATCTGTCTCAAACAAAAGGTTGGAAAAGTTATCAAAAAATACATAAGTCCATCTATAGTAAGATTAATCATATATGGTTCCTAAAATGGACTTATACTTCATATATCGTACTTCTTAATATAATAAAACTAGTTTCTACTAAACATGGACTTCCTGTAGGCTAGTGGTAGGCAATAAAGGCCAGTCGCACTTCGGTTGTGGGTTCGATTCCCACATCCTTGTCCGACACGATGGGCTATCGCCCGTCCTACAGGTTGTCCTATTTCTAAAGCTATATTACTATAACATCCCATCAATAATATCGAAAAAAAGTTCTATCCTTAAACAATAATAAATTTTGTCCAAAATATTCAATTCCAATCTTTAGGCTTATCTAAAATACTTCGATCCAAGCTCATAGTATAAAGGAAATGATTACTTGCAATGTCACATAACAATCATGTTAATGCCATCATTTATCCACCATATATCATAAGATATATCTTTTTGGTCAAATTACAAACATGTGAATACCTTAATCATGTATTCTCTTGAAGAATGAATACCCATTAATTTAACCACAGTGAAAACATAAATGCAGTTAAAAGTTAACACTTTCCATACACCAAAATCCCCAAAATTCATTATACTCAAACCATGATATCACTTTGTCCTTATATCAACCATGAGCTCACGAATACAATCAAACATCTCATTATCTTCTCATCCCTCTATTATGCACATATCATCTGCTTACCAAAAATATCTCAATCACTTTCCATGGTTATCGGTACCATAAAATTATTGAAAACCACAATATACCAATACATAAATATTCCAATATCCCACGATACTATATACAACATTATTTTGGAATCCCATTACATAAACACTTAATCATTCCACCACATCATTGTCATATTCAAAATCGCCAATAGTTACCGCATGTGACTTCCCTTTGTCCTTTGCCTTAAGTGGTTGCTCATGTCGATCATCACTAACCCTTGGATTAGGACATTTATTAGCATAGTGCCCCATTTCCTTGCACTTGAAGCATTGAAGTGTTGGTGGTGCGTTCTCTGTAGTCTTTTCTTTATTCACATCATTAGAAACCCTTTTTCCATTACTTCAAAACTCAGCTGCTCGATGACCTTTTTTTCGACACTTAAAACATTTTCTAGTCCCTTTAAGACAATCTCCACCATGCTTCTTTCCACACTTTGAGCATAAGGACACATTCATCTTATTTTCACCATTATTCTGAGATTTCTCCTTGAACTCCATCTTTCATTTCTTGTCAAAACTATGAGATGGATAAGTAACACCAACTTACATATCTACCTTGATAGCACAACGCACAATTTCTTCATAGCTACTGAAGTCTCTTATAGCTAATGCCCTTCGAAGATTTTGTTTTAAGCCACTGAAGAATAGATCAACTTTACTTTCAGGTTGGATCATAAATCCAGATGCATACCTTGCAAGCCTTGTAAAATTCGCTTCATATATACCAACAGATTCATCATCCTTTTGCTTTAGTTCAAGAAACTCCTTTTCCATCTTTGTTCAAAGAATACGAGGGAAGTACTTATTGAAAAATAAGTTCCTGAACTCGTCCCATTCCATGGACTCAATTTCATCTCTTGGCCTCGTATTCTTGATAAGATTACACCATTGATCAGCATCACCTTCCAAACGATACACTGCTAAGATGACATTATCATGTTTAGAACATTGAAGAACTGAAAATATCTTTTTAGTAGTACTGATCCATTGTTCAGCAATCAGTGGATCAGAAGACCCACTGAAAGATGGTGGATGTTTCCTCAGGAAGGACTCAATAGAATATTGTTCCCTTCTCTGCTGATTTGGAAGTCCAGAATGATTCATAGCTTGTGTAAGTATAGAAATAAGATTTTTCACTCCATCTCCCATAACATTTGTTTGTTTAGGAGGACAATCATTGCATTGTCCATTACATTGATCAACACGGTCCCTTCGGGTTCCAGCCATCGTCTAAAACCCAAAAAGAATAGTGTGAGAGGTAAAAATCATAATAAAGGGGGAGTAACTTCAATATCTAACATCATTGGTTTAACCTAATATCATTAACATAGTTCTAGGACTATATCCTATACGTATACTTATCCTTAGGGACATCCCTAGACATACCTTAGAAATATCTCTAGGGATATCACTAAAGTTCTCGCATCCTAGTTTCCAAAGGTAGACTAAACCTTTTCTCTGATACCAACTGTAGAGACCCAAAGCATGACATACATGGATATTACATTCCTTTAGCGGAATACTTAATACATAACAATAACAGACACACAAGGATCATAATAGTTTAGTGTCTTTAGAAACTTGGAACGTAATCTTCTAATCATGGTGAAAGATCTTCAACATCTCCCATAAAGATCTTCCCCTTTTTTTCTTACCTAAAACCATTATTTATATCCTGGGGAAAAGAAAACATAAAAAAGGGTGAGCTAAAATGCACAGTAAGGGTAAGCATGGATAAAATAAAACATACCATATACATTTGAACTTAAAAACATGAACATAATATTTAAACATCAAAAGCTTGAGCAATGACATAAAACATGGAAGTACGTAAGGCATAGATCATAAAGAAAAATTAATAATGATAAAATAGCATGGAAATAAAACATGTAATTGTGGAAACCATTAAGGACATGATATGATTTCCATAGTAGCCAAGGCATTACTGCCAATACCATCTTAGTCGACAAAGTCCCTTTCTTAATCGAGTTCACTCCTCATTCCAATCCTGTATTACTGAACCGGTTTAACTTTCCATTCTAACCATGTAAATCTCATGAGATATAAATCTTTACCCAATGCATTGGAGGGAGATATAGGTCCCACCCATGTCATAATTAAATCAGTTTTTCTTGTGCCACAAAATCATAAATCATACATCATAGCATAACCCATGAAATAAAATGGGATTCTTAAACATCATTCCATCATAACATAATCCATAAACAATTGATATCATTTCATCATAAGAAAATTGAAGCCATTTAAATCATAGAGACATTTTACTTGAAACATACACATATGAAATAATGTCATCATAGATGGAAAATAGTTTTGACAAAACACTTGAAATGAATTCTTGAGGAAAATATCCTTTATTCTTTAAAATCATTTTCTTGTCACAAAATTCCATGCAATTTTAAAATATAAGGGTATTTTTGAAAATAATCCTGCAATCTTGTAGAGGAAGCTTCTTGAAAATGAGGTGTTATGAAACCGTAAAAATCCGTTCATGCCGTATAAGTTAAAAATAACATTCTCCTCGTACTTTTGTCGGAAAAGTCAAAAAGTACCTTATATGGTAACCAAAGGAAATATTCCATTCATACAATGTGGTAAAAAGTCAATAAAGGGTAAAAATGACTTTAAACATCCATGGAAGAATGGTAAACATTTTATGAAATCATTTTTAGAAAACATGGTCATGGATGATAAACGTAACCCCAGTAAATACTTACGTATAAGCAATCTCAGATAAAAATGAGATTGAAAATTTATCCCTTACCTTAGGTCTGATATGATTCATAAGTGTCCGAACCTCCAGTATAATGATTTAAATAATGTCATTGACTTATTCCAGAATCATACTCATTGTTATGATATCATATATGGTTCACTTATGGATTTATATTACCCATTATTTTGTAAATTCCATGTTAAAGAGCGTTTTGGGTAAAATCGTTTCATTTGTCGTCCGTGTTTTGACTTGTAATTATTCATATGATTACATAGATCATGATTACTTAATTACAGAATATAAAACATGATTTACATATAATATATATTCAGAATATATATATATATATATATATATAACATATCAGTAAATGGAAAGAAATACACCGTTCATGGAGACGGTAGACCGTACGTACGCATGAACGCTATTTTCTTTTCCTTATTGAGTTGAATGGAATTAAGTAGATGACATAAATATATATACACATAAATCCAGTATCATTATTATGTCATATATTTCATGATTACTTATTATATATAATTTATAATCATTCATGAATGGTTAATGTGGAGAATGAATCTTATCGCGTCGTGGAGATGGTAGTCCGTACGTACGCACGAGCGATGATATCATTATCATGATTGTGGAATTGTATTGGAGTGTATGTATACTATTTAATAATCAATATCACTTTACAATAATAATATATAGTTATTTTTTACACCATTATTCCCATCCAAGTAAGGTGGTGGTGGAAAATAGATTACACCACGGCGTGGAGATAGTATTCCGTACGTACGCACGGGCGGTGATTTTGTTTTCCGTAGGATGGATAGATGGTGAAATAAGGTTTTTTAATACATATAATAACATATAAGTATATGAGTGATACTGGTGTTATTTCTTCATAATGAAAAAACCTAAGAAGAAGAAGTGGAAGAAGAAATAAAGATGAAATAATCGGTAACGGACATTACATCTTCTTTGAAGCGCCTCTTTGAGTCTTCCTCTTAGGGAACTAAAATTGTTCTTTGAAGAAGACCAGGACCTCTAGAGTTTTTCTTGGGAAGTGAAGAATAAAATTTGGTAGGGGTAGGCCGAGCATGAAGGCTCAATGTGGTGTGAGGAAGAGAGGGAGGACGTGCCCTTTTATAAGGGAGGAGATGGGCACCTTTGGAAAAACTAAAAATATTATTTTATTATAAAGTCATGTTAGGTTTTAAATAGCTCCAAATTTATTTATTTAGAATCTAAGGTGGAGATGGGTCGAAATCCTCTCATCCAATAGAATTTAGACAAGTTTAGGTTCCTATTTTAACCTTATCATTTATATTTGACATTAAGTTAGATAATTTAACTTTTACCGTGTCTTCTTGTGTTCTTCTACTATAAGGTTAATAAACATACTATAACAAGCCAAAAGAACCCCAAGTTGTTTATTATTAATATATGTAACTTTATCTAAGTCATTTTTCCAAACATTATATTTTTAGGAATAAAATAACAATTAATAATATAATATTGGTTTTAAAAACTATTTTATGTCAATTTTGACACTATCTAGTAATTGATTTTTTTGAAACTAATAACAGAATTATTAGTTCGAAAAAAGTTAATTAAATCAATACTAACATGTCATATTAACCTATAAAATTATTGTAATTCATAAAATTTCTCAAATTACATTTATTTGGGTATTTATAACATCAATTATGTCAATATTTCATTAATAAGATAATTACTGCATCATCTTTGTGTCATAAATAAATTAAATTATTTAATGTCTAAAAATTACAAATAAAATAACATTATGTAGGAAATCATTTTATCTTTCTAATGAATATTTATATATGAATTGATCTTATGTATAACCCTATATTAAAAATGATATACATATTAAACTTTGATTTTAACTATTTTAACCCTTCTTTAAATAAATTAATAATAAATGTCCTAATCTAATCCAAGTGGGTCTAAATGGTAATATTTTATTCCTAATGTTGTTTTTGGTCTAATTAAACTTATCCAATAGAATTAGGACCTGAGTTAGGGTAATAATAATATCATTTTTACCCTTAATTATCCTATTTACTTTTAACCGTGGTAAATAAAAGTAAAAAGTTACTATTCACCAAAAATTATTTTCATCTCATTGAACCACATTTTTCTTACTAACATCAACCGTGTCTCTCAGATTTTTGAAATTCCACTCACAGAAGCAGTAAAATTTAGTTTTATGAAAAATTCATTTTTTTAACTACCACTTAGTGGTTTCACTATTCATCAAAAAATGAAAGTTTCTAGAAAAATACCAAATATTAGGCCTAATCTATATTTGATATTATGAATTAAAAAATGATGCCTATTTTACAAAATTCAAAACATATCAGTTGCATTAATTAATTTAAAAATTAAATCCCGTCTTCAAAACAAATAGCGTGTTTTTAAGAGATAATAACTATCAAAAGATTGACATTTGTTTATGTCTGGTTTAAATGTGAAATTAAATCCAATGACCAACATTGTATTAAATTGTAAAAATATATTCTAAATATACTTTAAAACCACTCAAATTAATAATTTATCACTATTAATTATTTCAATTAAAAACGTTGTTTTTAATTAAAATTTAGTAATTTTCACTATTCATCAGAAAATGAAAGTTATCTGAAAAGTACCAAACTTTCACCCTAAGCTAATTTCGATATTCTGAATCCAAAAATGAAGTCCGTTTTGAAAACTAAAATTTAAAAAATTTCAAAAAGTGGTTATTACTATTCATAATGGCTAGTTTTAATAATATTTTAATAGCATATCATTGTTTAGTGAAACTCGGAATTGCGTACTACACATGCTATCGAGGAAGGTCGCGATTGCGTGTAATGCAAGGCAGGTCAATGATGCGTGTTGTGGAAGCTCCTTTTGGTGTAGCATACAACACAAGAAATTAATAAAATTAAAAAGAATATTTTTCATAAAATCTCAGGGTGTTACATTTTCTATCTTCTTTTATTTCACTGTTTTCAATGACATTTCCATCTGAGATCATTTAACCTATATTCTGGGTATTTGTATGATTCTTAATTTCCATAAATTTTGGTTCAGATTAGAAGTTTATTTTCAATTAATGAATTCCTACAAGAATAAGGTTTAATGTTCAAAGCTATCTATATAAATATATGTGTGCTATTGGATGTGTATTTTAATATGGTTGTATGGGGTAGTTTGGGTGAAACCCTTATTAATTGAATCTCTAAATAAAATCATATAATTGATGTTACAAGATCTAGATGGGAATTATCTTAATCTTGAAATGTGTTAAGATGGGTTTGGGACATTTGGTTGGTTTGGTAGGTTAGTCTAGTTGTTTTTTAACTAATTAAATTATGATATGGCTGAATTGGTCATGTGGGAACATGTTGGTAGTGGATTAGAATACATGGGGTGATGTGATTACCAAGATCAAAATGAAGATATTTGTTATTCCCAAGGCATGGAATGATATATGTAAGAAGGTTTTAAAAAATATAATTAAGGTGATGTGATCATTAGGATGAGGTGTATGGGGATGACTATGCCATTGATGCGAGATGAAGATTACATATGGAAACAAGGATTTTAGTACTTGTGTCCTAGGTATGGGTTATGATTTCCACTCATCTTTATTGGATGATAGAGATGATAGAGTCTTGTGTATATAGAGGAGGACTCAGTTTAGGTGGTGTTGACCACTCGTTGTTGATGGAGGACACCATAGATTTAAAGGCAAAATAGATAGTGTTAACCCTCAATATGAAGGTGGTTTTCACCGTATAAATCCACAGTTGATGGTGAGTGATACTATTATATAGGGGATGTGTTTCACTGTGACATTGATGATTGATGGGCCAAGAAGATTATATTGTGGATTTATACACACCTCAAGACCTCAGGTTGTTGATCCAACCATTGTTTGTTATTCACTGAATGGTGGGTATTGTTGTTACATACAAAGTTGGGATATTGAGTCAATGGTGATTATTTATGGGGAAGTCCATTTGGGCTTTTTATACATTTATTTAGTGTGTCAATGAGATGCTATAATTACACGATATATGGCTTATGTTGTATTAGATGGAACAAGCTGCCGTGTGACATGTATGTGGAAGAGATACAAAGGTTCTTCTAGTAAATATGACCATGTATACATCATTCCACACAAGTGTTGGATGAAGAAGATAAACGATTCATCATGGTTATTTATATTGATTAAGAATGTATATGTATTTTTATATCTATGTATAGTTTTTATTTATTTATGTATTCAAAAAGTGAAGAAATATAGATATAAGATATGAAAAAGTTAGTGGTGGCCTACTGAGTTCATACTTACACCAAACATGGGTCCCTAAAGATGCATGTAGACTTTATATATATGAGATCGAGTATGAGACCCTCATCATGCACTATACCATAGTGAGCAGGGATACATAGGTGCATGGAATGGATGGTAGATGGATTATGGGGGTTCTTCTGCATTGATATGGAGTCTCTTTTTGGATTTTTCATTCAAACATATTTGATAAACCTCAGGGTGATCCTGTATTTTATTTATGACTGATATGGATTGTGTATAGATTATCTGATATGCATTACCATCCTGTTTTATCTTGTTATTTACATTGGTTATTATTGCTTTTTTTGAGTTGGATTCGATGCTTCTATAATGGTAGTATTATATGACCACTTCCAATATTATTATATCATCAATAGAGGGTATATTATCCCCAATAACACCAAATTAGACCCGCTCTACTAGTTTTAATCCTTTGGAATATATTTAAGAACAACTAATGACCGATGTTCCTCTAGCCCATAACAACAAATAAGTGGATCCTGGGTTAGGGTTCTACTAATGGTATCCAAAAGTTTTTCTTTTCTATTCTATTTTACTATCTAGGATGTGGTAGATCAAAGACTAGGATCCAATCATAATTTTCACTATGGTATAGGGGATCTTTCCCCACACATATATCTCCACATTTTAAAAAAACCATGGGGATATCTGTCTTTTCATTATCTATTCATACTGTTTTAATAAAATCATGGGAAAGCATACCCAATTCTCCGAATACCATCGCACTCCTCCTCCCCCTTCTATCACACTCCTCTCCCATCACGCTCCTCCTTATCCTCAATTCCATCACCCTCTTCTTCTTCCTAGCTTCCCTAACTCCAGACCATCTCCTCCCCTCCCCAACCACTGCCTCTCAGCCATCCTACCTCCACCGCTCAGCCCTATCCTCCCCTCACTGACCTCCACCTCACTGCCATCCAACCACTCAGTCTCAACCATCTACCGCCCTCCCTGACCTCCACCTCCACTCCCAACCTCCCTCCCGACATTTTCCTCAGCCTCAATGTCCCAACCTCTTCCTCTCTACCCCTAGATCGACCTACGCCCCCCTCTTGGATTCCTCTCCTCATGACCTTGGCCTCTACCTCAACTTCCCCAGCTCCGGAAACATCCAGTCCCAGCCTTCACCTCCTTGCCCCCAGCTCTGACATCTAGGTATGAAATTTCATCTCCATATTTTTCCAGTAGTTGAGATCTCTTCCATTGAGTTTGTTTTTTGAGATATCTTCTCTCAAACATATCATGATTTAAATATAATACTTATGATAGACTTCAACATATTTGTTTGATCAACAAGTGAACCTAGAGTGAGGTTTGGAGTAAAAAGTTGTTGCTAGGGAGAAATAGGCCCCACTCTTTTTTTATTAGTTGAGTGGATCAAGATGAATTTGGGATTTTTTCTCTCATATCATTCATTCTTTTCAGACTCTATATTATTTCCTGATGTGTTAGAATCTGGTGATTCATGCATTGAAATATATTCCATTTGAATTTTCTTAATTTTGATCCACGGAATTCAGATCTATTCTAATAATTTCAGAGTTCTTAAGCATTTTGGGGATGAATTAAGGGTGTTTATATAGGCTGATTAGTTAGAAATGACAAGGATGCAACCCATTCAGTCTAGATTACGTATTTAATCAAGACTATATAAAACTCTACAAGATTTAATATATTTTAGTTCTGATGATTGTACTAGTCTTATCATTAATATTTTTTATGAAGGTAATACTATGTATTTTCATCACTTTGACCTTTTTTGTTAATCACATGGATTGATGTCTCAAAATTCATATAGTGGTTTGATATATTCTTCCTTTCCATTTTTCGATGAATGTGGATGGACCTATAGAGTTTATTACTAATTCGATGCTTGAATTAGAATTATTGTTGTCATTATGGATCTAAGGATGGAGGGTCTTCTACAGCTTCCTGAGCTTGGTGGTGGATTTGGTAGGAGAGAATGGGGTGGAAAGGAACCCCCTCAAATCTTTTTACCAGTGTTGTAGTGAATTAATCAACTAATTATGGTTTAGTGAGTCTGGGAT
This sequence comes from Viscum album, assembly GCA_963277665.1. Lineage (NCBI taxonomy): Eukaryota > Viridiplantae > Streptophyta > Magnoliopsida > Santalales > Viscaceae > Viscum > Viscum album. The sequence continues at coordinate 1,308,253,170 of OY728126.1, read as the reverse complement.
TCTCATTTGGGATAAGGAATCTATTAATCCTCCTTCAGATATATTGTATAAGTTAATATAGTTGTTGTGAATCCAATGATGACATGGAGTAATGGAGGACCCTTTTAAAAAGCCCAGGTTAAAGTTTTACTCACTCAGGGGGAAGGATCATTTGGAAGTAGTTCTCCATCATGAGGTGGGGTGAGGGGAGAGAGAATCTCACTAGCCTGCTCTGTAATGAGTTTTTCCTATTATTAATGATACCACTCTTTTTATTGGGAGGGGGTCTACATGTAATTCACAAAATAGGGTAGGAATTTGTTCAAGGGTTTCTAGAATTACTATTACATAGTGACCCATCTCTTTAAAGGAATCCATTCTAACAGACTCTAAGATAGGGGTATTTAAGCGAGCAGTGGAAACAAGTAGGGAGGTGTATTGACCTAAGTTTTCTTTAGATGATACTTAGATGAATTTTATGTTTAAAAAAGGTATTATGACATTATTAGGGGTAAAAAGGTAATTTTACTATAGCATACAACTTCAATTTTTTTTGAAGGTTTATTTGGTTCAATATTGTGATGTTTACCCCAAGTCTTCTTTTTCATATAAAATATAGTGTCAAGAATCATCAGAAATAATATAAAAATATACAATATTATTTTTAGTCCATGCATTGTATGTTTTTGGAAGATTCTTATATATCTTAAATAGAGTCTCACATTGGGAAACCAAGATAGAGATTGAATCTTAAACGTGAATTTTATTATATTCACAGCTTAAGATTCATTTTAATTGGGACTCTTGGGTGTTTTCGGTCATGAGATGATTAATTAAAAAAATTAATTGTTTAATTAATTGGTTATTACACTGAGAAACCCATGAATTAATTTATTTAATCCATATTATGAAATCTCTCTAGGTTTAGTTGTTCTATGACCACATGAACCTTAGAGGGAGTGGAATAAGAAGATGGAGTGAGGTCTTGGTGGTGATGAAAATTCAGGGAAGAAATTTCAGTTTTTTAGTGATGTAGATAACAAGTACTTTGTTTGTGATGTAGATCAAATTGACATCATTTCACCATCAATGTAGGGAATTTATATATATGGATTTATCCCAATTTTTTTTATTTGAACGTGGGATAATTTTCTTTAAATTGAATCAATATTCAGGTAGTAGATTGCCTTTTTAACTTATGATATTTGGATGAAATTATGATTTAGGGGTAACTGATATTGGGACTAGAAATTAAATCTTTGTTTATTTATTGCATGTAAACATAGATGATTACTGATCATATAGGATAATCATTTCCATTCTTGTGGTTTCTTATATTTCTACCACCGTTCTTTACATGGTCATTACTAACTTTAGATTTTAGCTAATGATTCAACTAATATCACAGAATATTTTTTTGAACAATTGAAATAGCATCAATAAATTTACATTGTGTGTTCTCCATGTAGGATTATAGCATGAGGATAGATTATTGGATAAGATAAAATGGGATAGGGGATCCTGGAATTAGGGTTACTTCATGAATAAAAATATACACATTGACAAGATTGTGATACCAATCATCAATCCAGGTACTAAAGGATAGAAACAACTTTACTTAGGTTGAATTATCATGTTTAACATGGACAATGGGAATTCAAGTGATATATGAAGAAAAATAAGAGGAAGAAGAAATGAATCGAGGACTATAGTAAGGTTTAGATCTTAGAACCCCACTATATGGCGTATATTTCTAAAGAACACACATCATGTGCTTTGGTAGGTACATTAGCTAAGGATTCTAGGAGATGTTATATACCACACATTGTGTGGTTAAATCATACAATATTATACCCTTATCTAGATATTTTTTTTTGTGTATATGGAATATACACCCAGGAAGCCTGAGCAGTCTAAAAAACCTTGAGGTTTAATACCAAATTCCATTTTTCCTTGATAGAAAATGACCTATGAAGTTGAAGAACCCACCAATTATCCCTATGGATTATACAAACCATGTTCACCTCTCTGAACATATTATAGTCATATTTATACTTCTCCTTTTTGGGTTTTTTACATGGGATATCAATTTCCTACGAGATATATGATGTTTACCTTGGGAACACATCATATAGCTATAAAAAGACTATATGGTGACCTACAATCATTATTCAGGATTATATTTTTATATATAACCAGTTTTTTTAATGTGACCATACACATTAGATATAATGGTGGAGATACTTCTGAAGATAGATATGTGGAATGTGTTGAATCTAGAATGATCGATCGTATCAGCATTATAGTAAACATGCTTATCTATTAATAATTATTGGTAAATAGAATCCCTCGTTGATGATAAATTTACATCCAGGAATAATTTCATCTCCCCATTCATATAAAGGGTTAGAAATTTACCCCATGGGTTTGGGGCATAAGATCCTTTACCTATATGTCAGATAGGGTTGGTATTCCCCTGTCCATTATGGGGTGTGATATCTTCAATATATGTATTTTTTATTACCCTTTTCTGAAGAAGAAATGTAATTTGAATAAAAAACATCAAATGATAAAAAATGTATAAATAAGGAAAGAATTTATGGAGCTATAAGGATTATTATCTTTTCCAAAACCTATAGTAATGATATTAATGGAAACATTTACTAGAATTAAGGGGATGGAGAAAGAATCTGTTGAGCCTAGATTCCATATTCTATGTGACATTTCTAAGGATGATTCATTGGACCTAGAAGATCAGATCCAAACTGATAATGAAGGCAGAATATGTAGGTAGGATGATATTTATGTTTACCAAACTCAAATTGTTGAAGACAATAACGTACAAAGAACATAAACTTGAAATCATATCTAAGGGAATGCATTCTACTACAGTAAACATATTTAAGGGTTTTTAGTTGGACCACATATGAAAAGATTAAACTGATCCAAAATATAATTTGGATCGTATTATATACTATAAGAAATAGATAGATACATTGACCATAAATCCTTGACCAGAGGATATTGATTGAATATAAAATCAAATTATATAATTTGATACATATGAGGAATAAAAATAGTGGATCAAGAAATAATATCAATTTTTTCCATGAGTATTTAATGAAGGAAACACTAAAATGGATGATTTTATCAACACCTAGGACAAGATGGACTACTTCTTTGAGGTCCTTATTAAAGATGATCCAAAAAATAGGGTAAGTTATATTACATATAAGTTATATAGGGTGCAAGAATCCAATATTTTAATTTTTTTAGACAGGTCTAATGATGTCCTATATAATTTAATTTCATGTATGGATTTATCTTTTTATGTGGGTTAACAACAATACCCCTAAATGGGTTCTTCCTAAAAATAAAAAAAATATTTAATTGATGGTTGAATGAAGGGGAATAATATGAGAAAATAAATATTATAGGATTAAGAAATTTTTTGATTAATAATGTTTTGTTTTATGAAATTATTATAAAAATGAGAATTTGAGATTTCAAAGAAATTTATAAACTATTATTATTTTATTTAAGATGTTCGTTATTTATTAAATTATTTTAGTTTAGTTGCCATATTAAAATTTGACTATAATAAATGGGTAAATATTAATTAAATTAAAATGATGATGAAGGATATATGATTTTGAATAATGACTTGTTAATTATTTTATTTACTTGAAAAAAGTTACGTGAAGGCAAGATATAGCATTCTATCTCAATAAAACTCATATGTGAGACTTTCCATACTTTCTAATACATTCTTATAGTCAAAGCTCAAGGAAATATCCTTGACATTGAGAAGAATGGTAGTATTATAACCCATATCTTAAGATGGAGGTATTCCAACCAAATAGATCAAGTCTGATCCAGTTAGCTCATCATTCAAAATTAAAATAGGGCACACCATATGAATCCAAAATCTAAATCGATGAAATTTGACACCGAAGACATTACCTAAATCTCAAGGGAGATTCCCCTGGTAATTTCACTTTAATTTCCCTCATTTTCATTTCTTATGAGAACCCTAATCATAGTGTGTGTACAATTTAGTGTGCGATATTAATCTAATAACATGTATTTGATTTTTCAATTGATTATAAATTCATTTATTTTACCAAATTTACCTTTTCATTTTTATGATTTTTGTTGTGACTTCATCCACTTTGTATTTAGTAGGTGTTTCTAGGTAATTATTAAATTCACCTTCTAGTATATTTATACCAATATTTGATACCCATGATTGTTTTATATAAATTATCTAAATGATTTTCATTAATTCTTTAGAGATGAAGTGGTTTTCTTTAAATTTTTTCCTTCTTTGAATTAAAATTTTACCCCTTGAAATTATTAAATTACATGAATATGGGGCTTGTTTAAAATATTTTTGATGATGGCTGATTTTGTTTCTCTCCCTTTCTTTTTAAATTAAATAACCCATGTTTAAGGGTTTGTTTTAATGTTAAAAGTTTATTTTTTTATGTTACACATATGGGAGGACAAATTTTATTATCTCACCCTTAGTTCAAATATAATGACACATACCACTCTATTATAGACATGAAATCTTTCTTGGCCAATTATGGCTTAGCTTGTTGATCATCCCTTTATTGGATAGAGGTAAGAATTTGATCTCTAATACTTAAAGGGTTGAAATTGGTTATAAACATAAAGGCACTTGCAATACAAATGTGAATTAATTATTAAGTTTTTATGTTATAATAGTTTTATTTTCCATAGTACATATCACTATTTTCATTATGGTTTAAATTGTTGATTGGAAGATAACTTTTATTTTTCTTGTTATAGAATGGATAGAAGCTAGATGTATCATACCGATAGGATTTTAACCGCATTTCAAAATAATTTGGAGAATTTTTTAGATTTTTCATTTGACAATGCTTTAGATGGAGGTTGTATATAGTTTCCATTCTATAAATTTGTTGGAAGATCATTATTAATCTAGGAATAAGTTAGCTACTATATAACAAAATTTGGATTTCAAACAAACTATTATGTTTGGTATCACCATGGAGAGATGAGTCAATGTTCTACTGTTCATGAACATAATGAAAGAAGTGGCATGGAGAATTTGCTATTCGACCAGTTTCCCTTTGTCCATCATCTTGAGAGAGATATTATGCTACTGGAATAAGTCAATGATATCAATACACATGAGGAAATACAGAAGATGATTATGAGAGAGTGAAAAATATATTAGATGATGTCAGAACTCTAGTATTTCAGGAATGTAATAAAATGAACATGTTGGAATTTTCAATGTGGTTATATCATGGGAAAACCATGAATGGAATTCCTAATACCTCTATTGATTACATTCTTACATTTTAGAAGGACTTGCTTCTTGATGGTGCAGATATTCCCTCAATTAATTACAATTCATGAAAGTTAATTAAGCAGCATGGATTTGATACTAATAATGTCCATGCTTGTCAGAAAGATTGCAGTTTATTTTGGGAGGAATCAACTAATCGTAATGACTATAAAGAATGCTGTGCATATTGATGGAAGAAAAATATAGATGGAACACCATCTCTTGTGGCACAGAGAGGCATGTGGAACTTTTCATTGATTCCCAGAATTTAAAATCTATTCATGTCTGCAAATATCTCAGCCAATATGAAATGGCAAGTGCTAGAGAATTAAAGGTAATGATGAGTTGGTTCATCCTGCAGATGGATTAGAATGGCAGAAATTTGTTACACAACATCCTGATTTTGCAGATGAGGTGCGTAATGTTAGGTACACTCTCTCCTGTGATGGTTTTAATCCGTTTGGTCAGATGATTACATCTCACAACATGTGGCCAGTTTTATTCATGTTTATAATCATCCTTCGTGGATGTGAATGAAAAAAACCATTCACTTTCCTGAGTATATGTATATCTGGACTTTCTGATCCTGGTAATGATATAAATGTCTACTTGTATTCTTTAATAAGAGAGTTAGATCAACTTTGGTATTTGGGTGTGCATACATTCGATGCTTCTTCAAACAATAAGTTTCAGATGCATGATACCCTTCTATGAACCATAAATGATTTCCATGCTTATGCAATGATTTCAGGGTGGAGCACAAAGGGGAAACTATCAGATCTTGTTTGTATGAAGAATACATGACCGAGAAGGCTTAAAAATTATCGCAGTTTCAGTTTCATGGGGGAATCAATGATTCTTTCCAATGGATCATCAATACTTGACAAATCATCGGAGGATTGATAATACTATTGAGACTAAAAAACCACCTCAACGTATGTCAAAAAGTGATGCGCTTAATGAATTAAAATATTTTAGTTTTTCATTACATAAAGGTCAGTTGAAATATAAAAATAGAAAGAATGTTGAAACAGCAACCACTTACAATTGAAAAAAAGAAGTATTTTTTTGATTGGATATATTGGTCTACCAATTTGTTACATCATTTTTTCGACATAAATCATATTGAGAAAATTATGTGTGAAATTTTGCTTGAAATTCTTCTAAATATCAAGGGGAAGACCAAAGACGACTTCTGATCTCCTCTAGGCTTGTTGTATTGGGGTATTCGACCAGAACTGCATCTTGTGTGTATTTTTGAAAACAAATAAAATGTTCCTTGTTCTTCTTATGTGATGACACCATCAGAGAAAGATAAATTTCTGGTAGTATTAGAGAATATCAAGGTTCCCGATGGCTATTACAGCAACATATCTAAACGGGTCAACAGAACAGATATGAAACAAAATCTCAGAAAACTCATGATTATCACATCATTCTTAATGAATTGATTCTGATAGAAATTCAGAATTTTCAATCCAATAAAGTAAGGGTGAAAATGATTCCCTTGTGCCCTTTTTTAGAGACCATCATGCTATAAGTTTATCCAATTCATTATGGATAAAAATTCATCTGGAGGTACCATTAATTTTATGTGAGATAGAAGTGATTTTTCCTCCATATTTTTTCACTTGTATGTTGCATTTAATGTCCCAGATTCTAACTGAAACACTTCTTGGGGGTCCCGTTGCTTTTCCGTGGATGTATCATACTGAAATAAGTATGTTCACAATGAATTCATATATTCGAAACAAGAATTATTCTGTAGGTTCGATTGTGAGGGGTTATTTGGTTCAAGAATGTTTGGATTTTTGTTCAATGTATTTTTCTGATGTCACCACATGACATAATCAGATAATGATAAATGAAGATGACCAGTATGGGGAAATTGATCCCTCATTTCCATCTCTACCTCAAACAGAAGGAATTTTTGGGTCTTATACATTGGCTATGTTGAGCCTTGAAGAGCGAGAGATGGCACATCACACAATCTTCTCTAACTGTGGTTTGTTCGATTACTATATCTAGTAAGTAATTTGGATATTTATATTTTATCTCATATTATGAAATTTCACATATACTTTACACAATTGTTATCATTTTATGTAGGGATCATAAATAAATTATAAGTAGAGTTCATCGATCTTTGTCTTTGAGAAGGATAGAGGATTTTCATAGCCTAGAGTTTCTTGATTGGTTGAAATCAAAGGTATTACCATTACTTTAATAAGTTTAGAAATAGATATCCCTTTAATTATATTATTCATATATATTTCAGGTGTTGAGTTTACCTATTGTCTCATTTTCTAATGAATTGAGTCCTTTGGATTTTGGACCAAATTCTTTGGTTCGTGAATGTAAATCTTTAATAATCAATGGGTATAAATTTGTTACAATGGACCAAGTGGTGAAAATGAGAACACAACATGATGGAATTATGTTAACCGCTACAATGTATTGTTATGACAGTGTATCAAATAGTCATCCTTGATATGAAGATGTGTATTATTATGGGCTACCAGATTAAATATTGTTATTGGATTAATACTCTCAAGGTAGAGTCACTATGATGAAATGTAAATGGTTTGATTCAATGAGATGACATGGAACACTTATTGATTTCTGTGGATTCAGATTTATTGATATAAGTTGATGCCTCCGTACCTATGAACCATACATTTTGGAATTAATGGCTAAACAAGTATTTTATGTGAAAGATAATATGAGAACCGATTATGGTGTCATTAATGACGTAATCCCCAGACATATTTTTCATGATGCTAGTGATGAAATTTCCTCCATTGAAATCCTCATTGGTGTTGGGAAAAATATTGCATTTGATGAATCAAATTATCCCATTGTGAGAGTTGATATTGAACCTGAAGTAGTGGTCATTAATATGTTGAAGCAACCATATATTTTCATTTTTCATTCAGTTTATATTGACATGAGTTTCTTGGGTTAAAATTAGATTAATTATGTTTCAGTTTGGAATGAAATGTTTGTTTTTTGTATTTTCTAGCATTGTTTCATTAAATTAGATTTATTTCATTGTACAATACTTGGTTTAAATCCTATGTTTAAGAAATCTATAACTTGGTAATATAATTTTAAAAAGTGTGTTAGTCATTTCCTTGTAATAATTTCTAGAATTAGTAATAAAAAGAATTATAATTGGTTCCTCTCATGAATTGCTGATATATGTAAGCTGTATGCATGATTTGTAATAACTATTTCTAAAACATTAAACTATTTCTAAAAACAATTTTTTAAAACATTAAACTATTTCTAAAAACTATAAATTTCATTCTCATATAGATTATGAAAAATACTACAGAAGGTCGAAGGAAGCGACTATTTGATCCCAATCGACCAGGTCTTGAGCATGCGTTGCCTTCGCTTCCCTCAGTGAGTATTATAATTGTAATGTTTTTTTCTACAATACATATAATTTCATGTTAATATTCATTATCAAATTTTTAGGGACATTCAGTTCCATCAGATTTGACTCATAATCTGGTTAGCATGGGTATGATTGAGGATGCTCCTAGAGCTAGACAGAGCACTCTTTATACCCATTTCCTCACTGACCTACCATCAGACACCCCTTCCACCACACCTTTACATCCTCCTCTTGAGTCTTCAGGGATGTTTTTTTCTATGCCTCTATCATCATCTCAGCTACCCTTTTATTCACATGCCATGTCTTTTCTGCCTTTAGGGATGATCCCACTGATGCCTCCATCATCTCATTTTGCCTCTTCATCCCATACAATGACTTCAACACCTCCATATATGTTTCCACCTTTACCATATCCATATATGATTATGTATACCCAATCATACTACCCATATGAAGCCATGTCTACACTGCCTCCAATTCCTACCATCCAGTCAGCATCTGAAGAGTTTGTTCCATTATCCTCTACTCCTATGCATGAAGGCCACCCAAGGAATGCACTGAAACATACACTTCTTGCAGAGTCTGTTGAGTCAGGGAAACCCACAGATCCATCACAGTCTATTAACCAATCTGCAAATATGTTTTTGATTATAACTATTTCAAATTATATCACTTTATTTTTGTCGTGTTGTACCGTCACTTAATTCTTCTTTCCATCCTATTTTTCTTATTCAGTGTGATCTTCCTCTAGACGACATGGTCACACTTGGATGAAGGAAGTTTGGAACCGCCAAAAACAGCTAATAGTGGACTACAATTGACAACATCAGATGGTAGGACCAACTAAAATACAGTGTAAAAGTTTCATGGCCACTTTTTCCAAGTATAATGATGTCATTTTGGTTGAACCGGTGTCATTGAGACGTATTAGTAATGAGATTAAGGAAAAATCATGGGAGAAAATATGGGTAAGAAAATGATATAAAGTCATATCTATATTATTGTCATATTTAAAATGAAATAACATGTTCATTGTAGATTCGGTTTAACTTTACCGACGGAGAAGCTGCTAAGACAGAAAGGTTGATGGATGTTAGGGAGTTATGGCGCTCATACAAGTATGAGTTGTATGTTGGTTGGAAGAGTAGAGGTTGTACTGACTTTGAGGTGGTACCCATATTCCCCGACTGTCCAAAAAGTTAATTTGAAAAAATCATTGAACATTATAAGACTGATAAGTTTAATGTAATCTCAATCTTTAATGGTTGACATATAAAATTTAATTCTTATTACTAGTATTAGAATTTTTTTAGGAAGTGTCAAAAAAAAACATAACAAATAAGTATTCAATGATATATTTTCACACATTAGGGCGCACAACAATTCCCGATCATGAAAATCACCAAGTACTTTAACTGGGTATTGTGATGTTATAAAGGTTGTTCTAATGAAAATATTATTGAATAGACATGGGCCATATTTTTTCATTTCTCATATAGGGTACTAATCTAGATTTGTTCATTTCTCATTTGTAGTAAGCTAAATTGGGCATTAAAGGTCCTGTACCTCGTGCCAAATTATTTTTCTCTAGTAGAAAGAAAAAGTATGGAAGTTTAGAAAATGAAGAGACACAAGATAAAATTGTACGGTTTTTTATTTATATTTTAAATATTTATTCAAAATTCATAATTTAATAAGATTATAATTTCAATAGTCTGCATTGGAAGCCCTTTATGGTAAAGAAGATGACAACTTCGGGCCACATGATCATTTAAGTCATGTATTAGGTGAGGAGAACCCAGGGAGTGTATGATGTCGACCCAGAAAAAACATCATCCCCTCTAAGTATTGGTCATCATGGGGCTCCTCTCAAGCCTCCCAAACCTATGAGATGGAAGTCGCTCACGATGAAGCATTTGATGCCAAGAAAATAGTTTTAGAGGAGCGTGAAAGAAGTAAGCTAATGACCAAACATTTCATGAAAGCTATGATAGTTTGGAGTCAGTCATATCCATCAGAGGTTGTTGCTAATTTTGAATCATATATGGAATCAATGTGCTCTTTAAATGATGCATTGGGTGATGCTGATGAGGGTCGTAGTGGAAACGAAGGTGGTGGCGATAGAGCTATTGGTGGTGAGGATGTTGCTGATGCTACTGTTGGTGATAAGGCTGCTGATGATGTTTTTGATGATGAAGATGATGTTGATGATGATGGGTATGGACATGGGGATGGGGATTTTGGTGATGGAGGGGATATTAATCCCCTCCATTTCATAATTAGTAGAGATACTTATGTATGTAATTTACGAACTGGAATTGAATTTTTGTACGAATTAGAATGGTTAATTTGTTTTCTTCTGGGATGTTTTACATAAATTTTCACATGAATTTATATAAAGATAAAATTAGAATCCTTAGTCATCCTTATGTGTATGAGATGATCTTACTACGATAGAATACTTTTCTTTAAATGATATCCCATATAGTGACATTGGATTCCATTTTTATCTCTTTATTTTTCACAAATTATTAAATTGAAAAGTTTAAATTAATGTATGTAAAAAAGGAATATATTCCTCTATTGTTATTTCTAAAATTGGGATTTTGTGAAATCAGAAGTTATTGTAATTATTGAAGTGGTTTGGTTTGTTGAGATACCAAGTCCTTGAATGATATGGTACATTCTAGATATTTTTTGGGTATATAGGTAGCTTTTTAAGAAGGGTGCAGGGGGGAGGGTGGATGGGTGCAGGGGGTGGGGCTAGGTGTGGGGGTGGGGTTGGGTGCAGGGGGTGGCTGCTGGTGGAGCGGGAGGGGGTTGGGAGCCGTGGGGTGGGGATGGGTGCTAGGTGGTGGGGCTTGGCGTGGGGGGGGGGCTAGGTGCAGGGGGTGGGTCTGGGTGCTGAGGGTGGGGCTGGGTATAGAGGGGGTGGGGCTAGGTGCAGGGTGGGGGGTGCTTGGTGCTGGGGGGTGGGTCCTGGTGCTGGGGGGTGGAGCTGGGTGTAGGGGGGAGGGGGGCAGGGGGTAGTGGGGTTGCTGTTGGTGGGGGGGGCAGGGGGTGGGTGCGGGGGGGGGGGGGGGGGTGGTGCAGGGGGTCGTGGAGGTGCAGGTGGGGGGGGGGATGGGTTTTCCCACTGCCAGTGGGTTTCCAACTACTAGGAAATTTAGTGAGCAGGGCGATCACAATATTTCTGGTGAAAATCACGTAGTCCATATCTATATATTTCTATCAATTTTTATGCAGATGGATTTTTTTCTTAATTGTGAATTTCTGAGCTACATGAGAATTCATCAATTGTTTGTATGAATACCCCTCTTATCCCCCCACTCCCTGAATTTCTGTTCTATTTGAATGTTGATGTGAATTTTTATTCCATGTTTGTATGTTTTTATTGAATGGGATAGAATTTTCATTAATGGAACCTTATGTAATTAAATGACATGTAATGAAATGTAATTGAATGCACAATTGTATGGTAGTTTCATGATAGAAAGGATTAGCCTTACCCGATCATTATAAAAAATGTATCATAATGTAAAATGTAGAACATGTTATATGATGCCGTTATTATCTTTCCAAGATGATTTTATTTTCCCCACCTTTCCAATACAATCCTGTGATCAATAACAACAAAGATAGGCAGGCTCACTACATTCTTTCATTTACTCTTGCATTTTTTTTACTCTTCACTGGGTTTTTCTTGGTTTATGAAGTTACAAAAGATATTGTTTAAAATAATTCCAAATCTGATGTAATCCGCCAATTTTTTAAAAACACGGAACATGTTATATGCTCATGTATACAATAATAATCATGTGTTTCTTTTGTTTATCATTTAAGAAAAAAATGCAACGATTTATCATGGTTTATTTTTTTCATTTGGGTTTTTTTGGCTACACAACTCAATGTTCATGGAAATGTTATAAGCTCATGTATGACTGGATCTTTGAATGTGTTTGGTTTCATGATGTTATTTGCAGCTAGGTTGTATTTATGGGATTCCATGGATCGTGTCTTGCCTGAAGGCTTGTTTCACTAAGGTGTGTTTTTTAAATGTGTTATAAAAGCATTATTATGGTTGTTTTCTTTCTATGATTGTATTTAATAAGATATGTGTGTATATTTTTTAAAATTCAATGAATATTACATTCAAACTGCTCATAGAATAGTAAAATAAACACCATTTAATTTGTATTAAAATGAATGTGTATTCATAATGAACTCTATAACCAGTTTAATATATGGAAATGAATTATTCATATAGTTTAAACACCATTCAATTTGTATTTTAATCATATTAATTCTAGTATGTACATGTGCAGGGAAATAGGAAAACAAGGGTGTGCTGATATCTACATATATGACTGTCATGCAAGATTTTCTTAAAATAGAAAAATATTACATTTTTATTGGTAGAACAACTTGTGAGAACTAAAATATTAGGCAGTTATTACTCCTATATTATTCAATAATTGAATATATATAACATAAAACATCTAATAAGTTTTCCAATCCTATTATGTAGGTTCTGTTAGTTTTATTAGCAGCATCAAACATAAAAAAATTGATGATGAAGAGCAATATTCTAATATAAAGACACCAATAAAAACAGGCTCAGATACATATTTACATTATTATCACTAGAATAAGACTAGAAGTGGTTAAGTATCATTGCTTACATTAGCAAAAATTATACTGTATCATTTATATTAGAGTTCTTACACTAGCAGCCCATACTAACAATAATGTTTACACTGGAACAATTTATATATTTGCACATTTAGCTTCATCTATAACAACATTACACTATCATTTCTTACAGGAGTATTATTCACACTAGAAATGTTTATAGTAACATCATTATAGTAGTAGTGCTTACACTATTAGTTCTTAGACTATTAATACTTAAACTGTAACTGTTATTAGAATCATTACCTATACAAACACCTTTTCATACTGCATATGTCTGGGATATACAAGGGTGAAAAATCTGGGAAACATGGGAAGAATCTTGTTGAAGATCTGCCTGCAATGACACTAGAATCCCAGTCACTGGTGCTGGGGAAGAAGATAGGGGGGTGTGCCAGGGAGGGTGTGTGGGGGGGGGGGGGCTGGTGTTGGTGCTGGGTAAGAGGGCAGGAGGCCTATCCAGGAGGGGGTGTCAAGGGGGGGTAGGGGGTGTCAAAGGGGGTTCTATCCAGAGGGGAGGGTGGGGGTGTGCAAAGGAGGAGGGGATGAGATGAGGGGGTGCATCCAGGGGGAAGGGGTGAGTGTGTGCTCGGTGGGGGGGGGGGGGGGTACATGTATTCAGGGGGGATGCTGTAGGGGAATAGGGATGGGGAAAGGGGTGTGCAAGGGGGGAATGGTTGTGTTGGGGGGGGGGGTGTTGTCCAAGGGTGAAGGACCCGTGAGGCATTGAAACTCGAGCCAAAATGACTATATACCATTAATAGAATGAGTGATTCTTAATTAAAAGGACACTACTATTTTACAATATCATTTTGAAGCTTGTATCTCCTTCTCTTTTTCTTACAAGAACATGATTGGACCGATGATGCATTTTGGTTCTTATATGTTGGGCGGTGACTTGTTTAATCATAAGAGATAGGTATGTTGTAGTGGATTTTTTATTTTATTTCCTTTATCGCGTCAGTAACTTAGGATTTTTACTGCTTTCTACGGATGGAGGGTACTTTAATCTATGAAGGGGTCCAGAAGGGTACTTGAGGCGGCCTCACGGTTTTATTTATAGGGGAGGGAGATCAGGGTAGTTGAGGGATTGATAGTGTGATTCAGTTTTGTCTTCTTTTAATGCATTTCTTCTGTTTATTTTATTTCCCTTCCGCATGGATGTATGAAATATAGATGGGTCATGCCAAAATTTTATTTATTTCTTGGTTCTGTTTTATTTAATTGTTTGTGGGGGAAATCATTCCTGAGTGGTGAATACATGATTACCAAACACTTGTTCCCGCTCGTGGGCATAGCCCATCCTCCATAGTACATCCTAGTATTCTTATATCAGAGTCTATGTCTGAACCATGGGAAGGCCTATGAAACAATGATAATTAGGGAGGGATTGAGAATGACTAGAAATGAATTGTGAATTCCCATGAATAAGGATCGAGGATATTGGATTTTATAATGAGCAGATATAGGAGACTATGAAATATATATTGATTCTGAAAATGCTATGGGTATAAGAGGTCGTGAAAGGATAAGGAATTGAGATTTATAAATGGAAATTCAAATTCATAACCAATTTTATAATGTAATATCAGATCATGACATACTGTACATTTTTGGAGTTGATGATTAGACTACACCTTAATGAAACTATAGAAATAACTTGGTGCCAAAAATACTCTATCATACACTAGATAGTTTGATTTGAAATTCCCAGTAAAACCTTCATTGACCTCATGGAAGGGTGTAGGATTTGTTAGTAGATTGAAACTAGGGGCAAGACTGTTATTCGTTTATCACTTACCCTGATTGGAGTGCCACAAAACCCAAAATACAACAATATCCCAAAAATAAATACCTAAAATTGTCTGAAGATACCTTCAGTCTCTGATGAAATGTCAGGAACATGGGGAATCTTCCCACCAGTTATTCAAGGAAGATTTCGTTCATTCTCAGAGACACCACCATAGTTTTATATTTCAATGGAATTCCATACATATGAAAAATGACCAGTAAATGCCTCATGATAATTGGGTTCTATGGATTTAGTTTTCAATCTCTATAGGAAAAAACTAAATGCCCCTTATAATACTTTCATCTTTCAAACATATCGCGCCCTGAAGTAGGGTGTTTAATCCCTTGTTGGAGACACCAAACACATATCAATATCTCTAAATCATGAATTTCATTTCATTATGAAATTATTACATCAATACCATCACCCTTAGTTCTCTTCCAAGACTTATTATTTAGGTTAACACATCGAATAAACTCTTCATATATAAATTATCAAGACATCCTCATGAAATAGATATTCATGCCATTATTCTTTAAAAATATTGTGAATTTTTAATCAAACATACCTCATCCATACTTCATATATTTTCTAAAAATCCATCCAATAAAGCCTTCATTGGAATAATCCCCCCTTTGGATGATTCTATATTTGAATTAGTTTTCTCTGGTAGAGAGGTTAGTGTCCCTATTCCTCCCATTAAAGAGAAGGTGAAATATTCTTTCTTATGGGATGATATAGTAGATGTGTCTCATCCAGGGGGTACAGTGGGGGTGGAGGTGGACCTGGGGGTGTAGGGGGGAGGGGTGCAATGGGGTACAGGTGGGGGGTGGAGGTGTGCAGGGGTGGGGGTGGGGGTGGTGTCTAGTGTTTGTGTGTGTGTGTGTGTGGGGGGGGGGGATACGTGCAGGGGGTAGTGGGGTTGGGTGTGGGGGGGGGGGGTCTGGGTGGAGGTGATACTGGGGGTACAGGGGGTAGTGGGGGTGCAGGTTTGGGGGGGAGGGTCCAGTGGGGGCGGGGCTGGGTGTTGGGGGGGGGGGGCTAGGTGCAAGGGGGAAGAGGGGGTTCTGGGTGTAGGTGGTGCTGGGGGTGTAGGGGGTGTCCAAAAGGGGGGAAGTGGGGGTGCAGGTGGTGTTTGGGGGGGGGGGGTGTAGTGGGGTAGTGGGGGTGGGGGTGGGGCACTGGGTGCAGGGGGTTGTGGGGCTGGGTGTATGGGGGAGGGGGGAGAAGGTTGTACTAGGGGTGTAGGAGGGGGGGGGTCAGTGGGGGTGTAGGCAGGGGGGGTCCAGTGGGGTGGGGGGAGGGGGGGTTTAGGGTAGGGTGTTCTGGGTGCATGTGGTACTCTGGGTGCATGGGGGTTGTCCAGGATGGGGGACATAGGGGGTGCATGTGGGGGGGGGTCATAGGGGAGGGAGTGTCCATGGGGTCTAGTGGGAGTGGGGGGGGGGGGCTGGGTGAAGGGGTAGTGAGGATGGGTGGGGGAGGGGGTTCTGGGTACATGTGGTACTAGGGGTGCAGGTGGGGGTAGGGGTGTAGGGGGTAGTGGGGATGGGTGTAGGGGGTGGGGGTTCTGGGTGAAGCAGGTATTGGGGGTGCATAGGCGTTTCCAGGAAGGGGGGGGGGAAGTGGGGGTGCAGGTGGGTGGGGAGGGGGTGCTGGGTGTAGGGGGTAGTGGTGCTGGGTTTAGGGAGGGGAGGGGGTTCTGGGTGCAGGCGGTACTGGGGGTACATGGGGGTGGTGTCCATGAGGGGGGGGGGGGTCCAGTGGGGAGTGGGGCTGGGTGTAAAGGGAGGGGGTTCTGGGTGTAGGTGGTTCTTGGGGTGCAGGGGGGGTGTCCAGAGGGGGGGTGGGGGGGGGGGGGTATTGGGGGTGAATGTGGGTTGGGGGGGGGGGGTCTGGGGGGGATGGGTGCAGGGGGTAGTGGGGATGGGTGCGGGGGGGGGGGGGGTCCTGGGAGAAGGGGGTAGTGGGGTTGGGTGTAGGGGGGTTGGGTGCAGGGGGTTCTGTGTGCAGGTGGTACTAGGGGTGTAGGGGGGGGGGGCAGCTGCTATTTCTTGGAAATACCTCTATACCCATGGTTTAAAACTATGGGAAAATATGCTACTACAAAACCCACTATACCCACTATTCTTAAACCATGGGTAAATATGCTTCTGCAGAACAATGTGTCCCTATACTTCTATAAACCGTGGGCATAAATTTATACCCATGATTAAGCAGAACTATATGGAAGTTGAAATTTCAGAGGGATATACCCACGGTTTTTGTAAAACCGTGGGTATAGGGAAATCTCAACGCCTTGGGATCCCACTGTTCATCAAACTGTGGGTATAGCCGATACACATGATTTAATGGGCTATACACATGATTTTAAACCATGGGTGTAGGGAACTTTTCCAGTTGTGTTGGTTAAGATCTCGTGTTTGGGTTCCTACAACCCCATGCAATGGGGATAGACTTAGTTGTATGGGGTTGGAAATTTATGTTATGCTTTGTTCTATTACCATTGATTGATTTCCAACTCATGTTGTACACTTGGGTGTGGTAGATAAGTTTAAGGTTAGTGAGATACACATCCAATGATATCCTTCCCAATTTGTGATATATGAATTCCATATATGTTATTTAACTTGGTATTTGGTATTTAGTGTGATTCCACCTAGATGGGATCCAGTGGAGTGTTGGGAGGCAGGGTTAGTGGTTCCACCATAGCATGCATGGGATGGGGCCCCAGAGGGTTATGATAAGTACCCTGATCATTGGGATGATCATGTGAAATATGAAAAGCCTCTAATATGGATGGGTCAGTTGTAAGAGACTATAGGTTTTGTTCCATGTCTAGTTGATAAGATCAGGGTGATCTTGGTATGAGCTATAAAAAGTAATGAAAAGGTTATAGATTCAGAATTATTATTTCTTATTTTCCCCATTCCTTTAGTTTTGAAAATAACAAACACATACATAAAACTATGTTTACTAAATTTTTCATTCCTAATGTGTTTGAGTATTTTTTTTGTCTTAAACATTTCTTTTTTTACAATTCATTGAAATGTTTCTAATGTATTACTAAATAAAATTTTATTATTAAATATGACCTATCAAGCTGATAGTTCATATGATCGACTAGACTGACCAGTGTTTTAACCAGTGGATAAACTTACGTCTTACTGAAAAAATTCATAAACATCGTTCTGATCTAGGCACCGATAAATCAGACTTCTACTCAATAAGTTTATTGGATTAATAATAAATAATAATTTATATTATATTATCCAAATTTTTATAATAATAACATATAAATTTGATTCAATCATATAAATACTAGATAGCATTATAATGAAAATAAAATAATTGATGCCAGAAACTCATTTTGTTCATGCTATCAATTGCATGTTGTTTGAGGACATCAAAACTAACTTTCAAATATGACTATGGAGATATGAAAATAAATATGATGCCATTTTAAGAGTTGTGAGATGAAAAATTACAAAGATCAATTCTTTTAAATATTGAATATCATGAACATGTCATTGTTATTCTTTTTAATACATTATATACATTTCATTATAAGAAATCCATGCTAGGTTTGTTTTGTTTATAAAAGAATTTCTTTTGTATTGTATGTGAGTTCATTGTAGTAATAGAGGGATTATAGTGATATGAATATGGTGAATCCGATCTACTAGATCAAGGAATTCCAGGTTTAGGAAAACCAACTTCTATTAGTGTACTGATAGAATTTAAGGATATGATGATAGTTCATGTTCTGTTAGTCATATTGATGGGTTTCCTAGTATAGAATGATAAAAATTACAGTAAGTATAAAACTATGGATACCTTTAGTTAGGGTTTCTAACTACCATAAATCATAAGGTTCACGAGTGAATTATTTTAATATATATTGTAATTCATTATTAATTTTATAAGATGTGTATTTATTATTTTTACAGGATCTATTTTTCCACTTTTCATGTCTTATAATGAAAATATTTATACATATCATTATAATCTATCTATTTATCAGTTCTACTATGATACTAATTGAACATACTTTGATATAATTGGACAACCAGTAATACCGATTCTAATACTCTGATCATTAGAATGTTTGGAGTCCTATATTTTTTAATTTAAGAGGGTTTCAGATTTGTGTTTAGATTAATTTTTTAATCTACAATTCATCCACCTCTTTAAAACCATAGTAAACTCATTCAATCCAAAAATTGGTATTAGATAAGGTTATAATGTTCATACATGATGAGTTTTTACTTCATTTATCAACTATATGTTTTATAAACTAGTTTTTTTATAAATTTCTATACACCAATGTATTTTTTTAGAGAAGAGTTTTCTATTGGTTTTAAGAAGGCTGAGTTAAATTTTAGAACCATTGAAAATACAAATCCTAGTCTACCACCTATATTTTATACCGCTATTTACGAGTGTTGGTGATATTAGATGAAAAAATTTCTTATCAATACTGGAGATGATAGTTTTGTGATGCTTACTATATATTAAAATATTCTTAATAATGATGTTAGTACTCTTATAAATCAAGATAAGTAATAATATAAAAAAATTATAGAGTAAGGAATACTCTTTTATTTTTCATGACTTTAAGTATATATAGTCATATCTTATCTTTTGATGCTTTCAACAATATTTAGAAGAAGATAGAAGTCACACATTTTGGAAATTCCATTGTTATTTAAACAAGAAGAGTAATGATATATGTTAATTATCAATATTTTTTTATACATGGTTGGATAGTTTCCAAGATGCTCAAAAGGTTTATAAATATTATCAATATTTTATAGTTACTTGTTGAAAAAGTTCTTGATGATAATATTTTGGATGAAAACATTATAGATATAGTTCTAAATGAATGGGACTCTAAAATAACTACCATGGATGACACAAAAAAGATTACAAATATAATTATTGATGATATTATTGGTACCCTAATGATATAAAATGGAATATTATAGAGATATTATAAAAATTATAAAAAGAAAAATGGCGGAGTTTATTTCCGTAAAACATATAATGATCATACTAAAGTTCAGTAAGTAGAGAATGTTGTGAATGTTACCCCTCAGAATTATAACGTTAGAATCTTATATTTGATAGCGTGCATGAAATATGGCACCAAGCCCATAAGGGGATACTATACCACAATAATTTAAAATACAATTATTATTTTAAATATATTTTAAATATTTTAAATATTTTATATTTTTTATATTTTCTAATTTATGTAATACCATGTTAGCATGGGATACACACAAGAGAAAATTCCCTCGATGACCTGCATTACACGCATGACCGAGTTTTACTAAACAATAATATATTATTAAAATATTATTCTTTAATATAATTATATATAAACTAGTAATTATGAATATTTTTAACTAACTTATGAAAATAATTTTTTTTATATAAATATAAAATGAAATCCTAGGATACTAATTAATAATAAAAAAATAAGAACCAATTGGGTATAAAAAGAAATATCACTATTTATGACGCTTCTAAAGAAGTTTCATCATAATAAATATAATTAATTTCAATTAATAAATGATTTTAGTGAAATATATATGTTAAATATTCAATAATTTTTTTTATATTAATTTATTTGGTTTGATATGCACAATATAAGAACAAACCCTATTTTACACATTAAAAAGCAATATTTTTATTAAGTAAATTTTAGGACTATTTAATAGAGATACCAATTTAAGTTGGAAATTTGATATATTAATAAATTAAATATGTAAAAATAAACATAAAATTTGAAATAGAAACATATGAATTAGGGTAAAGTGAATTTTTGATATTTTTTCTAAAATATTTTATTTTTAATGAATAGTTAAAAATACATTATTTTAGTTTAAAATGATTCTTAATCAAATTTAATTATAAAGATAAATTATGTTTTATATTTTATTCAATGTTTAATTAGGAAAAACTGTTACCAATAAATTAAGTAGAGGTTATTGGGATAAATTTATCTATGAAAATGGCTATAAAATCATTGCAATCTTTTTGATGTGTTTACTTTAAAAACCCATATTGTTGTCCCTCCCATGGGATAAATTTTAAATTAATTTATGCCACATCTATGATTGGAATTTTGAATAATGGATTCCATATTTGGAATAATCATAATTTATAATTTACAATAATAATTTTTTTTTCAAAAAAAGGTTATGTAGAGTAATTAAGATTAATTACTATTATTATGGTACAATTAGCTTAATAGAGGACCACACCTTTAATTTAAGGGCCCAAATGACCTATCCACTTGTCTAAAACACATTTTATGGCTATTTGATTCCATAAACATTTAATTATCGATTTTTTTTGTTTTTTTATAAATTTATTTAGGTAAGAACATGTGTACACATAACATTTTTAAAAAAATTCCATGTGAGTCCTTTTCATTGAATATAAAAATTGACCACCTCTTTCAATTCTTCAAACCACTAAAATAACATAGGTTTGGTCGAGATATTCCCAAAATCCCTCCCATATTACTTTAATAATCACTTTCAAAATAAATACTTCCATGGAATCCTTTTGGTATAAACTAAAAGAAGTTACAAGGTTAAGAGGTAACATCTTATCTCATGTTTTTTTGTGTCACTTATATTATCCAATCCATATGATCATATTATTATATAATAATATAAAAAACAATATCATAAATATACTATTATTTTTATGTTATGAGTTTTTACCAAATCTAACACACACACCCATCTAATGGGTAACAAACATACTATTTTTGTGTACGATGAACTACTGCCTCACGAAACGACGATTGTTCAATTTTACCTTACCACCTATCATTATGGATATTATGATGTAAAATATTCTTTTATATTCTTATATAAGATATTATATATATATATATTATTTGATATTTATTTTATAATAGATAACTCTATACATTCTATTTTTTTTGTAAATACGGTAGCTTCAGTTGGGGAAGTGTGCACAACCGCCCCTTGAAGCGATGTGATTCGTTCACGCTATTCATGGAATTAATTAAGGATGGTTTAAAAAACATGTAACATATATAAAATGGATATGATATTGTAAATATAATATACATATGTATCATTTATTTTTCATAATTATAATACAACAAATAAATTAATGTAGAGTTCATGCGTATGTACGACCTACCGTCTCCATGAACGATGCACTTCATTTATTATCTCCAAATATTATGGAATATTATCAATATAAATGTACTAAATATAATAGATAATTAATTTATCATATAAAGTTTATATATGATTAAATCATGACATAATTAATAGGAACAATATGTAACAAGTGAAAACATACATGAGAAAACTCAACAATTAACTCCCATAATAACTAAAATAATGAAAGAGTATTAAAAAAGGGTAATAAAATATTTTAAGGAGTTAATACATGATATTATTAACATGATTATTGCTATGTTGTAACATAGTGACATATTTTAAACCACAATACTTGAGGATAAAGTCCACACAACAAAATTAAGGTGAAGATAAGGGATTTCATCTCAATTTACATTTCAGTGATAATTATTTGATATTATGTACCAATTCACCTTTTTTGGTGTATTTACATAATTTGAACATGTTATATCCTAAATATACTTACCCATAGGGTATTATATATTTCATTTAATTTAATTCCATCATGTATTTGGTGATTTAAATGTTATAATGTGGTATGAGACACATTATAATGCTTAAAATGTCATTTCACTCGATATTGTTTTTATGATTTTTCAATAGTATTTCCATTCATTAATGTAAAAAAAACTTGTTGTTACTTATCCTAAACTAGGGTGTTATTGATAAATACACATCTTTTATTCAAATAATATATTTTGATAGGGCAATTATTCATTATGACGAGGAATGATTTGGACTGGTACGACATTAGTGTGGCTCATTTATAGATATCCCCTCAATGCATTGGTAGTCTCATGAGACGAAGTAGTTGGAAAAATTAGATGGGTTCTACATAATAGCTAAAATCCCTTGTGAATGATATTAATGGTAATGGTTCTATGTACTTAGGAAACATGATAGCCAATAATTAAGTATTTCCATCATCTGGATTGATTTATAATTCATCCATGATATTTTTCATCAACAAATCTATGGATTCATTTTATTCACAGTTTATTGATTTATTTGACATTAATTTAATTTTCTTAACATTCCACATTGATATTTACATATATAGTTATTTTAATGGAATGTGTTATCAGTTATTTACCATGCCATGAGAATTTATTCCATTTGATTCATTATTGATTCAAATTTTTTAAAATTACAGAGCATTTGAGATAACACTTGTTATTCTTCTTTTCCCTCTGTTATGAATAATAATTAATGAATAATCATACAAGGAAATTGATTATTTTAATTTATTTTGTATCATGTTTTTATTTTATATTCACAATGTATTGTGGGTATTAAGAATTTAATATGGCTTTCAAAATGCTAAATTTAATGGTACATTGGGATTTGATTCCTTGTAATCATTCTTATATAATAAAAGAATGCACTATCCCCATGATTCTATAGTAGGGGAGTCACAATGAAATACTATAGGGATAAGAAGGATGTTTTTTATTCTGATTATTTTCTATTATAAAATTTTTAGATTGAGCTGGAAAATATTTCTAGAAGGATGAAAATGATTATTGGAAATAAATATTTTAAATAATGATAAAAAATAATTCATAAGGATAATTTTGATAATAACGATTTTTAGGTTTTTTATTATGAATTTAAGATGATATTAAATATTTGACCAAATATTCTTATGTTGAAGAGGAACTATAAGACAAAAATAAATTTTGAGAGAAATGTTAAGAGGTATTATAATCCTAAAAGGGAAAAAATTATTAAATATTTTAAAGAATATATTTCTAGTGGGAGGAGATATTTCTTTAGAAACTTCTTCAGATAATGAATGTTACAGATAGAGGAAGATAAGATTATTTTTTGAAACTCCTTTAGTAAATAAATTTTCAAAATTAATGGTACACAATATTGAATCCCTATCTAATATGTGTTTAAATAAAAATTATCTTGAAACTGATAATGACAAAAATTATTCATATTCTGATGTACATTATTCCTTATCTGGTGTGGATAATTTTTTACCCAGTTATGAAGAGGTTTCTAGGTTTTCAAAAATTTTAGAAAATGAAAACTGTAACAATTGTAAAAATCATGATAACGACCAAGATGAATATACAATGGAAGATTCAAGAATAAATATTTTAACTAACGAAATATAATATATTTATTAAATAAATTTTAAAAAAGATAAATTTTCAAAAAAAAAAATTGAAAATAATTTCTGAGAAAGAATTAATAAATGATTTTTATAAGCTTAGTTCCAGTAATATTTCTAATGAGGACAAGAATATTGTAGTAAAATTAAATATGAAATATATGTTTTTAAAAAACATCTATCTATGTTAGTAACCGGTATGGAAAACATTGAAAAGTGTACAAACAAATTAAAATTGATGTTATTAATTATGGAATGGGTTATACAAATCAAAAACTTATTTTTAGAAACAAATATTTTATTCCTAAAGTTCACCATTTTTTATAACATGTCATACTGGTGGACATTGGCCGAAAAATTATTCTAAGAATAATGTTCAGAAACATGGTTTTTATAAATATTTTGTTTCTAACGAAATGAAATTTACTCAATGAAGTAATGTTGGTATAATGTGGATTCCTAATGTTTTAATTTTTTTTGATAATACAAGACCCAATAAGGTTTTAGTTCTTAATAATTAAACATTTTTTAGTAAAACAATGCTTTATCTAAGAAAACAATATTTGGTAGATAGTGGTTTTTCTAGACATATGGTTGTGAAAAATAATTATTTAAGAAGAATATCTAGATGAAATACAGAAAATTAACTTTCGTAGATAATGGTCATGGATAAATCATTGGAATAGGTAACATTGTCCATATTCGAGAATAATTAATTTCAAATGTTTAATTTTTTGTAGGACGTAAACACAACCTTATAAGAAAAATTCAACTATGTGATGAATGTTATCTTGTAAACATTATAAATGATAAATATAGAATACATAGTTCCAGAGAATAATTTATTTTTTTTCTAATAAGTAAGTGAATGTTTAAACTCTAAACATAAAATACCTTAGGATACAATACATACATTTCCTAAGTTCAATGGAAGATCAATGTTGGTTAAGACATAAAATGGCGGTACACTATTTCTTATGAATATTAACTATGTCAACTACAAAAAGACTTACTAAGGACATATCAATACTTAGGTTTTATAGTTTTAAAGTTTGTGACCCTTGTTAATATGGTAAGAAATATATTACATGATTTAAATCTATTAGTAAAGTGTCAACTTCTAATTAATTACAGTTAGTTTACATAGAATTATTTATTCCTAAAAAATTAGAATTATTGGTGTATGATACTATGTATATGTGTTAGTTGATGATTACACTAGATACAGACGAGTCTAATTTCATAAAATAAAATTTGAAGCCTTTTTTTATTTTAGAAGTGTTGTACCAAATGTTAAAAATGATAAACACATATATTTGATAACTATTCATAATGATCATGGTATAGAATTTGAAAATTATGATTTTAAAAATATCTATTATACGAATGGTATTATATATAACATTTCAGCACATAGGACCCCACAATGAAATGGTGCAGTTGAAAGAAGAAATAGAGTTATTTAGAAGAATACTAGAACCATGTTGAGTGAATACTAAATTGATGAACATTTTTGGGATGAAGCTATTTTCACAGTCTGTTATACTATAAATTGTGTTTTAATTATATCTTTTAAAATTTTTAATCATTATGAGTTATTAAAATAAAGACACCAAAACATTCTTACATAAATTTTTTAGATGAAAAGTACATATCCTGAATACTAAAGATAATTTATATATATTTTCTGAATAATTCGATGAAGGAATATTTTTTGGTTATTCCACTTCTAGTAAGGATCATGGAGTTTTTAATAAAATTTATTGTACTATTAATGAAACAATTTATTTCATGTTTTATGTTACCAATCCTTTTGTTTTCAAACAAAAATAACCTACAAGTTCTTATGCTACTTCTAAAATTTATGTTTTTCCTAGAGAATAATGTTACTCTAATAATGAAATAGAACAAGAATATGTTTAAGAATTTATTACTTGGGAATATTTTCATTCTATTGTTGAAGAAAGTAATTTTGAAAACCCATAAAATCTGTTGTTTATTAAGTATCATCCTAGTGATAATATCATTGGGGATGTATATCAAGTAGTTAGAACTAGATGATCCTTGTGAAATGAAATTTTATATATTTATATATTTTATCTCAATTAAAAGATAAGAATTTGAGATAGGCTTTAAGATATTAGGAATCGATAAATGATATGCCTGCTATGATCAATGATTTTGAAAAGAAAAAAGTTTGGAATTCAGTTTAATGGCCTAAAAAATGACTATTAATAGATAAAATGGGGGTTTCTGAATAGATATGATGAAAATAAAATAAGGGTTAGAAATAAATATAAACATGTTGATAATAGATGTAACCAACAAGAATGAATAGATTTTGAAGAAACCTACTCTTCAGTAGAAATATATGTGGCTATTTTAATACTTAAATATTTTGCAGAAATATTTTATTTCAAAATATATCAAATGGATATGAAGTGTTCTTTCATTAATTTATACCATTAATAAGAAGTTTAAATTAAAAAAACCTTTATTTTTAATAATAAAAAACATCCAAAACATGTTTATATACTTACCAATGAAATCTATGGACTTAAAATATCCCTTAAAGCATGATATAATAGGATTAATAGATATTTCATACAATAAAATTTTGTTAAGGGAGATGCGAATCTAACAGTTTTTAAAAAATAAGTTAATAAAAAAAATATGATTACAAAAATTAATATTGATTAAATTAGATTTGGATCAACTCAAAAATACTTGTCTGATTGATTTGCAGATATAAGAAAATTTGTGTTTAAAATGAGCATTATTGGTGAGTTAACAAATTTTCTTGGATTTCAAATATCATAAAAACTAGCAGGTAATTTTATATCACAACATATGTATATAAAATATTTACTTACAAAATTATGTTATGACAACATGAAAACTATGAGTACTCCCACTGTTCCCTCAAATACTTTAGATCTCGATGAGGTAAGGAAACCTAATGATCATAATACATTGAGATGTATTATTGAAATATTTTCTTAATATCTAGTCATTTGGATTTAATGTTTTCATTATACTTATATGACAGATTTATATAAAATTAAAAAGTATCCCATCTTAAATAACTTAAATTTATTTTTTATTATCTTAAGGGAACTACAGATTTAGGGCTATCCTATTCATTTGGAAATGTTATCAAACTAATTTTTTTTTCAGATATTTAATTTGGTGGATATATAATGGAAAGAAAAAATAGTTATGGAACATTTAATTTATAAAGAGAATCTTTAATTTCTTTTTAATTTAAGAAATAAAAATCTGTACCACTTTCACCACTAAATTAAAATATGTGGTATTTGGAAGGGGTTGTGATCAAGTGTTGAGGATGAAACATTCAATCACAGAATATGGAATGAGTTTTAATAAAACTAAATAATTTTTGACAATAAAGTACCATTTCCCTATGTAAAAAAATGAATATCACTAGGGGTCTGGGTGTGAGGGTGGGGGAGAGGGGGTTTTCGGTGTAGGTGAATTTGGGGGTTCAGGGGGGGGGGGGTTTCCAAAGGGGGGGGGGTAGTGGGGGTGCATGTGGGGGGGGGGGGGTGGGGGGGTGCTGGGTGTAGGGGGTTGTAGGGATGGGTGTACGGGGGAGGGGGTGAAGGTTTTATTAGGGTTGTAGGAGGGGGGGCAGTGGGGGTGTATGTGGGGGGGGGGGGGGGGTCCAGGGTGTCGAGTGGGGGGGGGGGTTGGAAGGGGAGGGGGTTCTGGGTAAAGGTGGAACTGTGGGTTAATGGAGGTTTTCCATGATGGGGGGGGGGGGTGTAGTGGGGGTTCAGGTGGGGGGTGAAGGGGTAGTGAGGATGGGTGCAGGGGGGAGGGGGTTCTAGGTACATGTGGTACTGTGGTTCAGGTGGGGGTGGGGGTGCAGGGGGTAGTGGGGATGGGTGTAGGGGGGAGGGGGTTCTGGGTGCAGCTAGTATTGGGGGTGTATAGAGGTTTCCAGGAAGGGGGTGGGGGAAGTGGGGGTGTAGGTGGGTGGGGTGGGGAGGGGTGTAGGGGGTAGTGGGGCTGGGTTTAGGGAGGGGGATGGGGTTCTGGGTGTAGGTGGTACTCGGGGTATAGGGGGTGGTGTCCAGGGGGGGTCCATGGTGGGTGTCCAACGGGGGGGGGGGGGGGTCTGGGGGGGGGGGGGGGGTGGAGTAGGGAGTGGGCCTGGGTGCAGGGGGAGGGGGTTCTGGGTGCAGGTGGTACTTGGGGTGCAGGGGGGGTTCTGGGTGTAGGTGGTTCTTGGGGTGCATGGGTGTCTTCAGAGGGTGGGGGGTAGTGGGGGTGAAGGTGGGGGGGGGGGGGTCCAGGGGGTAGTGTGGACGGGTGCGGGGGGGGGGGGGGGGGCTGGGTACAGGGGTAGTGGGGCTGGGTGTGGGGGGGGGGGGTTGGGTGTAGGGGGTTCTAGGTGCAGGAGGTTATAGGGGTGTATGGGGGGTAGCTTCTATTTCTTGGAAATCCCTCTATACCCATGGTTTGAAACTGTGGCTAAATTTGCTGCTACAGAACCCACTATACCCACGGTTCGTAAACCATGGGTAAATATGCTTCTGCAGAACAATGTGTCCCTATACTTCTGTAAACCGTGGCCATAGATTTATACCCATGATTAACCAGAACTCTATGGAAGTTGAAATTTCAGTTGAATATACCCACAGTTTTTGAAAAACCATGGGTATAGAGAAATCCCAAAGCCTTAGGAGCCCATTTTTCATCAATCTATGGTTATATCCCATACCCATGGTTTCATGGGCTATACCCATGGTTTGAAAACGTGGGTATAGGGAATTTTTCCAGTTTTGTTGGTTAAGATCTCGTGTTTGGATTCCTACAATCCCATGCATAGGGGATAGACTTAGTTGTATGGGGTTAGAAATTTAGGTTATGCTTTGTTCTATTACCATTGATTTATTTCCAAATCAATTTTTACACTTGGGTGTGGTAGGTAAGTGTAAGGTCAGTGAGATACACATCCTATGATATCCTTCCCAATTTGTGATATATGAATGCCATATATTTTATTTAACTTGGAATTTGGTATTTAGTGTGATTCCACCTTGAAGGGATCAAGTGGAGCGTTGATAGGCAGGGTTAGTGGTTCTACTATAGCATGCATGGGATGGGCCCCCATAGGGTTAGGATAAGTACCCTGATCATTGGGATGATCATGAGAAATAAGAAAAGCCTCTAATATGGGTGGGTCAGTTTTAATAGACTACAGGTTTTGTTCCATGTCTAGTTGAGAAGATCAGGGTGAGCTTGGTATGAGCTATAAAAAGTAATGAAAAGGTCATAGATTTATAATTATTATTTCTTTTTGTCTCCATTCCTTTAGTTTTGAAAATAAAAAACACCCACTTAAAACTATGTTTACTAACTTTTTCATTCCTAATGTGTTTTAGTATTTTTTTCTTAAACATTTATTTTTTTACTATACATAGAAATTTTTCTAATGTATTACGAAATAAAATTTTATTATTCAATATGACTTATCAAACTGATAGTTCATATGAGCGACTAGACTGACCAGTGTTCTGACCAGTGGATAAACTTATGTCTTACTGAAAAAATTCTTAACCATCATCCTGATCTAGGCACCGATAAATTAGACTGCTACTCTATTAGTTTATTAGATTAATAATCAATAATGAAGTATATTATATTATCCAAATTTTTATAATCAGATCATATAAATTTGATTCAATCATATAGAATACTAGATAGCATTATAATGCTACTAAAATAAATGATGCCAGACACTCATTTTGTTTAGTCTATCAATTGCAAGTTGTTTGAGGACATCAAAACTAACTTTGAAATATGAATTTGGAGATATGAAAATAAATATAATACCATTTGATGTGTTGGGAGATGAAAAATTACATAGATCAATTCTTTTAAATATTGAATTTCATAGACATGTCATTGTTATTCTTTTTAATACGTTATATAGATTTCATTATAAGTAACCCTTGCTTGGTTTGTTTTCATTATAAAACATTTTATTTTGTATTGTATGTGAGATCATTGTACTAATAGAGGGATTATAGTGATATGAATATGGTGAATCTGATCCACTGGATCAAAGAATTCTAGGGTTAGGAAAACAAACTTCTATTAGTGTATTGATAGATTTTAAGGATATGATGATATTTCATGTTCTGTTAATCGTATTGATGGGTTTCCTAGTAAATAATGATAAAAATTACATTAAGTATAAAACTATGGATACCTTTAGTGTGGGTTTCTAACTACCTTAAATCATAAGGTTAATGAGTGAATTATTCTAATATATATTGTAATTCATTATTAATATTATAAGATGTGTATTTATTGTTTTTACAGGATCTATTTTTCTAATTTTCATGTGTTATAATGAAATATTTATACTTATCATTATAATCAATCTATTTATCAGTGCTACTATGATACTGATTGAACATACTCTAATATAATTGGACAATCAGTATTACCGATTCTAATAATCTGATCATCAGAATGTTTGGAGTCCCATATTTTTTACATTAAGAGGGTTTGGGATTTGTTTTTAGTTTAATTTTTTTATCTAAAATTCAACCCCCTCTTTAAAACCATTGTAAACTCATTCAATCCAGAAATTGGTATTAGATAAGGTTATACTATTCATACATGATGAGTTTTTACTTCATTTATAAACTATATGTTTTATAAACTATTTTTTTATAAATTTATATACACCAATGAATTTTTTTAGAGAAGAGTTTTCTATTGGTTTTAAGATGGTTGAGTTATATTTTGGAACCATTGAAAATACAAATCCTAGTCTACCACCTATATTTTATACCTCTCTTTACGAGTGTTAATGATTTTAGATAAAAAAATTTCTTATCAATACTGGAGTTGATAATTTTGTGATGCTTACTATATATTAAAATATTCTTAATAATGATTTCACTACGCTTAAAAATCAAGATAAGTTAGAATATAAAAATATTATAGTGTAAGGAATACTCTTTTATGTTTCATAACTTGTGTATATATATTCATATCTTATCTTTTAATGCTTTCAAAAATATTTGGAAGAAGATAGAAGTCACACATTTTGGTAATTCCAATGTTATTGAAATAGGAAGAGTTATGCTATATCATAATTATCAGGATTTTTATTTTATACGTGGTTGGATAGTTTGCAAGATTCTCAAAAGGTTTATGAATATTGTCAATAGTTTATAGTTACTTAGTGAAAAAGTTCTTTATGACAATATTTTGGTTGAAAACATTATAGATATAGTTCTAAATGAATGGGAATCTAAAATAACTACCATGGATGACACAAAAAAGATAACATATATAATTATTGATGATATTATTGGTACCCTAATGAAATAAAATGGAATATTAAAGTGATATTATAAAAATTATAAAAATAATAATGGTGGAGTTTATTTTCCTACAACATCTAATGATCATACTAAAGTTCAGTTAGTAGATAATGTTGTGAATGTTACCCCCCAAAATTCTAACGTAATAATCTTATATTTGATAGCGTGCAAGAAATATGACACCAAGCGCATAAGGGGGTACTATACCACAATAATTTAAAATAAAATTAATATTTAAAATATATTTTATATTTTTTAATTTATGTAATACCATGTTATCATGTGTTACACTCAAGAGAAAATTCCCTCGATGACCTGCGTTACACGCATGACCGAGTTTTTCCGAACAATAATATATTATTAAAATATTTTTCTTTAATATAATAATATATAAACTAGTCTTTATGAATAGTTTTAACTAACTTATGAAAATATATATTTTATATAAATATAAAATGAAACCCTAGGATACTAATTAATGATAAAATAAAATAAGAACCAATTGGGTATAAAAAGAAATATCACTATTTCTGATTCTTCTAAAGAAGTTTTATCCTAATAAATATAATTAATTTAAATTAATTAATGATTTTAGTGAAATATATTTTTTAGATATTCAATAAAATATTCTTTATATTCATTTATTTGGTTTGATATGCACAAAATAAGAACAAACCCTATTTTACATATTAAAAAGCAATATTTTTATTATGTAAATTTTAAGACCATTTAATAGAGAAAATGTTTTAAGTTGGAATTTTGAAACATTAATTAATTAAATATGTAGAAATAAACATAAAATTTGAAATAGAATCATATGAATTAGGGTAATGTGAATTATTGGTATTTTTTTTAAAACATTTAATTTTTTTAATGAATAGTTAAAATACATAATTTTGGTTTAAAATGCCTTTTAATGAAATTTGATTATAAGGATAAATTATGTTTTAGATTTTATTAAATGTTTAATTAGGAAAAACTATTACCAATTAATTAAATAGAGGTTATTGGGATAAATATATCTATGATAATGAATATAAAATCATTGAAAGCTTTTCGATGTGTTTACTTAAAAAACCCATATTGTTGTCCCTCCGTTGGGATAAATTTTAAAATAATTTATGCCACATATATGATTGGAATTTTGAATAATGAATTCCATATTTGGAATAATAATAATTTATAGTTTACAATAATACAAATTTTTTTTTCAAAAAAATGTTATTGAGAGTAATTAATAATAATTACAATTATTAAGGTACAATTAGCTTAATAGAGGACCACACCTTTAATTTAAGGGCCCAAATGACCTATCCACTTGTCCAAAACCCATTTTATGGCTATTTGATTCCATAAAAATTTAAGTATTGATTTTTTTGGGTTTTTATAAATTTATTTTGGTACGAACATGTCTACACCTATCTTTTTTTAAAAAATTCTCTGTGAGTCCTTTTCATTGAATATAAAAAGCCACCACATCTTTAAATACTTCAAAACTCTAAAAAGATATAGGTTTGGTTGAGATATTCCCAAAATCCCTCCCATAGTCCTTCAATACTCACTTTTAGAATAAATCCTTCAATGGAATCATTTTGGTATAAACTAAAAGAAGTTACCTGGTTAAGAGGTAAGATCTTATCTCATGTTTTTTAGTTTCACATATATTCTCCAATCAATATAATCTTCTTATTATATAATAGTATAAAAAACAATATCATACATATAATATTATTTTTATGTTATGAGTTTTTACCAAAACTAACACACACACCCATCTAATGGGTAACAAACATAATATTTTTGTGTACAACGAACTACTGCCTCATGAAACGACGGTTGTTCACTTTTCCATTACCACCTATCATTGTGGAAATTATAACGTAAAATATTATTATATATTATTACATATGATATTTATTATATATATATATATATTATTTGATAATTATTTTATAACAGATAACTCTATACATTCTATTTTTTTGGTAAATACGGTAGCATCATTTGGGGAAGTTTGCAGTACCGCCCCTTGAAGCGATGTGATTCGTTCACGCTATTCATGGAATGAATTGACGATGGTTTAAAAAAACTTGTAACATATATAACATGGATATGATTATGTAATTATAATATAAATATGTATCATTTATTTTTCATCATTCTAATACAACTAATAAATTAATGTAGATTTCATGCGTATGTATGACATACCGTCTCCATGAACGATGCACTTCATTTATTATCTCCAAATATTATAAAATATTATAAATATAAATGTACTAAATATAATAGATAATTAATTTATCATTTAAATTTTAGATATGATTAAATCATGACATAAGTAATAGGAATAACATGTAACAATCAAAACATACTTGAGAAAAATCAACAATTAACTCCCATAATAACTAAAATAATGAAAGATTATTAAAAAAAGGGTAATAAAATATTTTAATAAGTTAATATATGATATTATTAACATGATTATTTCTATGTTATAAAATAGTTAAATATTTTAAACCACTATACATGAGGATAAATTCCACACAAAAAATTAAGGTTAAGATAAGGGATTTCATCTCAATTTGCATTTCATTGATAATTATTCGGTATTATGCACCAATTCACCTTTTTTGGTGTATTTACATAATTTTAACTTGTTATATCATAAATATACTTACCCTCAGGGTATTATATATTTCATTAAATATTATTCCATCATGAATTTTGTGATTTAAATGTTTTAATGTGGTATGAGACACATTAGAATGTTTAAAATGTCATTTCACTCGATATTAGTTTTATGATTTTTCAATAGTATTTCCATTAATTAATTTAAAAAACCCTGTTGTTACTTATCATAAACTAATGTGTTATTGATAAATACACATATTTTATTCAAATCATATATTTTTATAGGGATATTATTCATGATTATGAGGAATGATTTGGACTGGTACGACATTGGTGTGGCCCATTTATAAATATCCTTTCAATGCATTGGTAGTCTCATGAGATGAAGTAGTTGGAAAAATTAGATGGGTTCTACATAATATCTTAACTCTCTTGTAAATGATATTAATGGTAATGGTTTCATGTACCTAGGAAACATCACAACCAATAATTAAGTATTTCCATCATTTGGATTGATTTATTATTCATCCATGATATTTTTCATCGACAAATCTATAGATTAATTTTAATAACATTTTATAGATTTATTTGAAATTAATTACATTTTCTTAACATTAAACAATGATATTTACTTATATAGTTATTTTAATGGCATGTGCTATCAGTTATTTACCATGCCATGTGAATTTATTCCGATTGATTCATTATTGATTCAATGTTTTTTAAATTACTGAGCATTTGAGATAACCCTTGTTATGTTTCTTTTCCCTTGGTTATGAATAATAATTAATGAATAATCATACAAGGAAACTGATTATTTTAATTTATTTTTTATCATGTTTTTATTTTATATTCCCAATGTATTTTGTGTATTAAGAATATAATATGACTTTCCTAGAGTACAAAATTTAATGGTACTTTGGGATTTTTTTCCTTGTAATCATTCTTATGTAATACAATAATGCACAGTCTCCAAGATTCTATAGTAGGGGAGTCACAATGAAATACTCTAGGGATAAGAAGGATGTTATTTATTCTAATTATTTTCTATCATAAAATTTGTAGATTGAGTTATAAAATATTTCTTGAAGGATGAAAAAGATTATTGAAAATAAATATTTTAAATAATGATAATAATTCATAAGGATAATTGTGATAATAAGGATTTTTAGGTTTCTTGTTATGAATTTAAGATAATAGTAAATATTTGACCAAATAGTCTTAAGTTGAAGAGAAAATATAAGACAAAAATAAATTTTGAGAGAAATGTTAAGAGGTATTATAAGACAAAATGGAAAAAAGTATTAAATCTTTTAAAGAATAAAAGTCCAGTGGGAGGATATAGTTCTTTTGAAACTTGTTTAGATAATGAATGTTATAGATAGAGGAATATTGGATTATTTTCTAAAATCCCTTTTGTAAATAATTTTTCAATATTAAAGGTACACATTATTGAATCCCTATCTAATATGTGTTTAAATAAAAAATTATCTTGAAAATGGTAAGGAAAAAAATTCTACATATTCTGATGTATAATATTCCTCATCTAGTGTGGATAATATTGTACCCAGTTATGAAGAGGTTTCTAGGATTTCAAGAAATTCAGAAAATGAAAATTGTGAAAATTGTAAAAAAAATGATAATGGACAAGATGAACATACAATGGAAGATTCAATAATAACTCTTTTAACTAATGAAGTATAATATATTTATTAAATAAAATTTTAAAAATATAATTTTTCAAAAATATTTTTGAAAATAATTTATGAGAAAAAATTAATAAATGATTTTTATAAGCCTAGTTCCAGTAATATTTCTAATGAGGACAAGAATATTGTAGTAAAATTAAATATTAAATATATGTTTTAAAAAAAAATCTATCTACCTTAGTAACTGGTAAGGAAAACATTGAAAAGTGTACAAAAAAATTAAACTTGTTGTTAATAATTATGGAATGGGTTATACAAATCAAAAACTTATTTTCAGAAACAACTATTTTATTCCTAAAGTTCACCATTTTTTATAACATGTCAAACTGGTGGACATTGGACGAAATATTATTCTTAGAATAAAGTTCAGTAACTTGGTTTTTATAAATATTATTTTTCTAAAGAATCAAATTCACTCAATGAAGTAATGTTGGTATAATGTGGATTCCTAATGTATTATTTTTTGATAATAGAAGACCTAATAAGGTTTTAGTTCTGAATAATTTAACTTTTTTTAGTAAAATAATGCTTGAGCCAGCAAAAAGATATTTGGTACATAGATAGTGGTTTTTCTAGAAATATGACAGTAAAAAATAATTCTTTAAGAAGAATATCTAGATGAAATACAGAAAATTAACTTTCGTAGATAACGGTCATGTAGAAATCATGGGAATATGTAACATTGTCTTTACTGGAGAATAATTAATTTCAAATGTTTAATTTTTTGTAGGAATTAAAAACAACCATATAATAAAAATTCAACTATGTGATGAAGGTTATCTTGGTAACATTATAGATGATAAATATACAATATATAGTTCTAGAGAATAATTTATTTTTGTCTAATCAGTAAGTGAATGTTTACACTCTAAACATAAAATACCTTATGATCCTATATTTACCTTTCCTATGTTCAATTGAAGGTCAATCTTGTCTATGACATAAAAGGGTGGTACACTGTAACTTATGAATATTAAATATGTCAACTACAAAAATACTGTAACGCCCTGACCCCAGTTACCCAGAGTCGGTGCATTATTACATAACATTGGCATGATCACAAGAAAGATCAAATCTAGAAAGACCGATTGGTTTTGTAGCCTTGGAAACACTAGATATATTCATAAAGTTTTACAATACATCATAAAGTGAAAAACTACTACAACAACATAATGTCTACATAGTCCACACTATTATCTCCTCATAATATCCCTCTAGGTCATTCCTAACATACTTCTTCACATCCTGGGAAAAATAAAACATAGAAAAGGGGTGAGCTCAAATGCCCAGTAAGGATAAAAATATAGCGGAAACTTTCCAAAAAAAGCATAAACATTTAAGGCAATGAATAACTAAAACAAAAGCCTTTTAAACTTGAACTTCAACATAGTATGGCAAAAGTAAATTGAAATAATGCCATTTACTTATTCACATGGATATTCTACTAATCAAATAATCACATGCAATGCCAATAACCACTTTCATAATGATGGAGTGCATAATTCCAGACTATCATAACCACATAGCCAAGGCCTCATGCCAAGACTACAAATAAGATTTTGCCAAGGCCTTGTGCCAAGACACTAGTTTGTCTCATGAGACCTACCGATGCATCGAAGAGCTATAGCGGGCTCCACCAGTCACATATTAAGTCCAATGCATTCCCAAATTAAAAGGTTTAAACATAAGATAAACATTCTTATTAAAACTAGCATACGAAATGTCAATACTTTCACCATAAACTATGAATGGTATAAAAATAGCACATCCACAGTCAAACATATCACAAAACCTTCAATACAACATAGAAGTTTTGTATCATAACAAATCAACTTCAAATAAGGGTAAAATCCATCAAAGGATGTTGACATAGATGAAATCAATACTATTTGAGAGAAATATCTCTTTTTTTTTAAATCATTTAAAAGTCACACATTTATAAAGGAAGTAATTAAAATGAGATTCTTGAATCAAAGTGTCCCATACCACTTTGAAACTTTTAAAAGGAATTAAAATTTTAAAAACATTCATGTCCAGATAAATAAATCCTTATAAAACATTTTGAAGACATGGACATTAATTAAAAATATTTAGAAATATAAATCTTTAAAACAATTAAAATTCTGATTTTGATAAAGAGTAACCTTCCGAAATTCTTAAAATATTAATTTTGAAATAATTTAAAAGTCACATAATTATAAAATAAAACATTTAATTTGAAAATATCCTTGTATGCTTGTAAGGGATACTTCAACAATTTTATAACGGCGGTTAATAGCCGCACCCTCCGTATAAGTTAAAAAAACATTCTTACCTTAATTTTGTCGAAAAGGTTAAAAAGAACCTTGTTTGGAAAATGACGGAAAGATTCCTCTATAAACCTATTATAATAATTCAAAAAAGGGTATAAATGACTTTAAACCATATTTTAGTAAACAATAAAAATGTTTTGAAATTCATTTTTATGAAACATGGATTTGGATGATAAAGAGATCCCAGTAGATTATTACATATAAACAACCTCGGATAATGAAGAGATTGCGAAATAAACCCTTACCTTGAACTTTTCCTTGGATGGGGTAGGTTAAACTCCTGTATAATGGTGAAATAATTGTTATTAAATTATTCAATAATCATATACATTAATATGATATCATATATGATCTTTTAACATTGCTTTGTGAACAATATCTTAGAATTATCGTCATTTCAGGTGTTAACTTACTCATTTTCTTTTATATTTTTTGTTATGTAAGCCATGTTTGTAATGGATAGGTTGTATATCATTCATATCCAGAATGATATCAAGTCCTTAGATACTATTATTAATAATCAAATGAGAATTATACTTGAATGGATACGATGGAGAATGAATCTCATCGCGTTCGTGGAGACCGTAGTCCGTACGTACGCACGAGCGATAATATCATTCTTTTGATATTAAAGTAATATATAATTGGATGGTATATCATATATAAAGAATATTTATCATGTTATATTTATTATTTACCTGAGTTACACATCATTATTATACCCATCCAAATAATAATTTATTGAATAACAATTACACCACGACGTGGAGACGGTAAGCCATACGTATGCACGTATGGTGACATGTTATTCAAAGGATGGATAGAATAGTGAATATGGTTGTACCATATTTATAATAACATCACAGTATATATATTATAATGGAGTTATTATTTTAGAATGGTAACAACAACGGAAGAAGAAGTGGAACAAGAAAGGAACTTGAAAAAGGGTGGTGAAATCATTACCTTTTCTTCGGGTTCTTCATTTTGATTTGATCAAAAGGGATCCTTAGGTTGGCTTTCTGATCAAACTAAGGCCTCTAGGTTGTATTGAGGGAAGTTGGGAGAGTATTTTGGCAGAGTTTGGTTAAACCAAAAGGCTTTGAAGGTGTGAAGAAATGAGAAGGATGAGTGCCCTTTTATAAGAGGGGTGAGGGGCACCTTTAGAAAAGCTAGAAATATTAATTTATAATAAATTAATATTAGGTTTCTAATGGCTCCAAAGTAGATTATTTAAATGTTAAGGTGGGTATGGGTTGAAAACAACTCAACCAATAGAATTTATACTGGTTTGGGTACTTATATTAACCTATCTTTAAGTATTAACTCTAAGTTAATTAGTTTCACTTTTACAATGTCTCTTTGTATTTTTATATTATATGGTTAATAAACTTACCATATACATCAAAGAGACCCAAAAGTGGTCCATTAATGATATAAATATCATGATATAAGTCTCTTTTCCGATCCATATATTTTTAGGAATTTAATATCAATTAATAATATAATATTTGTTTTAAAAACTCTTTTATGTCAATTTTGACACTATTAAATAGTTGATTTTTGTGAAACTCATAACAGAATGATTACTTCGAAAAAATTTAATTAAATCATTAATAACATGTCATAATAACTTAAACAATTTGTTTAATTCATTAAAAGTCTCAAATTCTATTTATTTGTGTATTTATAATATCAATTATTTTAATTGTTCACTATTATGGTAATTACTGCATCATCATTGTGTCATATATAAATTAAATTATTTAATCTCTAAAAATTATAAATAAAATATAATTATGTATGAAAACTTTGTATCTTTCTAATTAATATTTATAGTCGAAAATCAAACATATATAACCCTATGTAAAAATTGTTTTTCTAAAAGATATATGCTTGTGTCATTTTTTTATTCATTTTAACATAATTAAAATAAAGTGTCCCTATCACCTACAAGTGGATCCATGTGGTCCCAAAATCGACCCAAAGATGACTATGGTCGAACATGTATCATCAAATAAGTTTAGGGCACGTTTTAGGGTAATTTAGTGTTATTATAATATTATTTTTTAACCCCTATTTATCGGATTTACCCTTAACCATGGTAAATAAAATATTTACCGCAGTAATTATTCAAAATGTATAAAAATAAAATTTACCTATTTACACAATTTGAACATCCTGATTCCAAATATGGAATCCATTTTTCCAAATTCAAAACACATAAGTGGCAGAAATTTATTTAAAATTAAATCCTACTGTCAAAACAAAAAGCGTGTTTTTAAGATATAATAACTATCAAAAGATTGATACTTTTTTATGTTCGGTTTAATTGTGAAATTATGTCCAATGACCAAAATTTTATTAAATGGTAAAAATATATTCTAAATATAATTCAAAACCCATCAAATTTATAATTTATCACTATTAATTATTTTGATTAAAAAAGTTGTTTTTAATTAAAATTTAGTAATTTTCACTATTCATAAAAATATGAAAGTTATCCAAAAAGTACCAAAATTTTACCTTTGGGTAAATTTGACACTCCGAATCAAAAAATGAAGTCCATTTTGAAATATAAAATATATATAATTTCAGAAAGTTGGTATTACTATTCATAACAGCTAGTTTGATCGGTTGTGGTGTGTGTTAAAACTCGAAGTTGCGTACAACACACGCTACTGTATTATTCAAAGGAAAGTGTACCATGGAAGCGTGGGATGTTTTATTTTAAATTTTTGATGTCCCCATTTAGTCAAAAAGTTTAAAATATTGTATTTAAAAAGGGATCACTATTAAAAGTTGATAAAAGTGCAATACTGAAAATGAATTTGTTCTCATAATATGGATTCTAAAATTATAAGGATTATATAAAGATTAAAATTTAGTTAATACTATTCAAAACCTCTTTTGAATGGATTTTTTTGGTAAGTCATGGTGCGATTGAACTCAGCGTTGCGTGTAGTGCATGTTATTGAATTATTTTGAAGAAATAACACACTATGAAATCTTGGGGTGTTACATTCTCCCCTCCATCAATAAATTGCGTCCTCGCAATTTGAAATTGTTCTTCGAAAATAAAAGGTTGAAAATAGAAAATATATTTGTGGGAAAACCCACATCGGAAATTGGGTTACTAAAATTTAGTCTTAGTATGAGGAAAAGAGAAATGAAAGGGTCACCACCAAATTACGATCTCGATTAAGAGAACATTGGTGGCAATTAGAGACATATAATTGGAGGAAAAACGAAAATATTTATAGGTAGTGATTGAGGTCATCAATAAAAAACAAGTATAAAATTGAGGTCCTTAAACTCATCAATCTATGATGATTTGAAATACCATAGGTTCAACAAAACATAGGGTATTGGGATAACACATTTTTGACATTTCAAAATATCTTAGTTGAAATCCCACATCGAAAAATGAATTAATGATCCCTATATTTAAAATAAAGAGTGGAAAGTATGAAGATTACCGAAAATAACACATACTAGGGTTCCATGTAGGAAAATATGGATATGGAAGAGAAATCTAACCATCAATTATCTGATGGAGAGTGGTAGAGAACATGGATATGAAAAGGCCAACAATCCCAAAGCCATAAATTTGTGATGATTTAAGGTACCATCTAGGACAACATTTTTGTTCTATGTTCCTTTTATTAATGTCGAGGAATTCATTTATGAGATTGGATAAGATCATAAGGAGATATACTTACTTTATAATTATTGTTTTATCCATTAATAAATTTCTACCGCGAACTCATCTTTCACTCTAAAAGATAATAGAACGTAAAAAAAATTTCTATTTAACCTATTCGTACAGGGTTCCAAAATAAATGACTTTATAATTCATCTACCAGATCTTTTAAAAAAAACTACATTATTTAATCTAGGACATCTCGTGGGCCAGTGTTAGGTGATACACCCTTATCGCCCTTCGGTTGCGGGTTCAAATATCCTGGCCTTTCCGGTCGCGATGGGTTGCCGCCCGACCTCCGGGTTGTCCTTTTATGGCAATACAAAATAATCCAAACTAGAACTATCCAAAATACTTCTGTCCAAACTCACAGTCCAACATTTATAAGGAAGGTTAACATAATGTAGATCCTTTTTACCCCATAATAGCATATTAATACCTTCATCATATATTCTTTTAAAACGCTGAAACATCCTGAATTACAATAATCCTTATTGATTACATTCATGCTCCCTTATTCCATATAGAATTCTGGATATACTTCATCAATCCAAAAATGTTTTAAACCCCAACAATAATGGAATATACAAATCATTAATCAGCTTCAAGGTAGTCAAGAATATCCAATATATTTATCCAAATCAATCATGTATTTTTCTAAAATCACTACCTCGGTATCAGAACCATATTATGGTTTATCTTTCTCTCAACCATATATTTTCCAAAAATTTAACCTGCTATTGAGTCACTTTTCTTTGTTCCACACAATCTCAAGTCCTTAATGAAATAGTACTGTAGTACAATCCTTATATACTCCATAATTATTATAACAAGTACATTGTTGATACAACACTCAAATGACATAATCAACATAAGATCTCTAATCATTCCTCTTCATCTGTGGTAGTATCATAACTTGATTATTATCCAATAGCATCATTTTTGGCATAGTCTGATGACTGGGACATAGGTTCGCATAGTGTCCAAACTCCTTGAAAATGAAGCATTGTACATTTGAAACTATTTTCTTACCCTTGAAGCCACGTACTTTGTGCCCTTTTCCTCCACACTTATAACAAACTCCCATTCCTTTCAGGGAAGTTCCAGGGTGTTTTATTCCACAATTATCACATATGGGAAAATTCTTCTTTTCCCTCTTCCATTTATCCATCTTTCTCTCTTCCATACTTTTCTTCTCTTGCTTCGCTTCAAAGCCATATGACTCAGTAAACTCTTTACTTATCTTATCAACACATGATATTATTTCTTCATATGATGATGATACATGCTAGACTATTTCTCTTATAAATTCTGGCTTAAGACCATGAAATATATGATCCTTCTTTCTCTTTGTATCATGTGCATTGCTAGAGTTCTAATTCCTTCTACTGGGTGCCATTTCTAAACAATGGCATACATTAGATTAGTTTATGAATAACAATACCTAATCCCAAACTTGTAAAACACATAACATAAATTAAATAGTTTATGGATATAATCCATAATCAAAAAAATGCCTCCTTTGAGGAATTATATACTCATAAACCCTTATAATGATTTGTAAAGAAAATGAGAGTTATCCTAAGCATATCCCCTGGGAGTGTTGTACCCAAGAGTGCAACAAGGCCCGTTGTCGTGCACCAGTTCCTGTTCGAGTCTAGCTCAAATCAGTGTTTTTGGGTTTTACTCCTAGGTACATCTGTGCCAGAGCCGCCTCTACCTGCTCGTATCTAGACAGGGATGAATTGCTCGGAAAACTCACAAAATATATACAATACCAAAATTCTAGGAAGTTATTCTATACTAATCCTCAAAATTCATATTAAATCTATGTGCTCTAATCAGAGTTGATCTAAATCTAGCTTCCAAGGTTTGTACTAAACTTTCTCTGATACCAACTGTAACGCCCTGACCCCAGTTACCCAGAGTCGGTGCATTATTACATAACATTGTTATGATCATAAGAAATATCAAATCTTGAAAGACAGATTGGTTTAGTAGCCTTGAAAACACTAGATATATTCATAATGTTTTACATTACATCATAAAGTGATAAACTACTACAACAACATAATGTCTCCATAGTCCACACAATTACCTCCTCATAATATCCCTGCAGGTCATTCATAACTTACTTCTTCACATCCTAGGAAAATTAAAACATAGAAAAGGGGTGAGCTCAAATGCCCAGTAAGGATAACAATATAGCGGAAACTTTCCAAAATAAGCATAAACATTTAAGGCAATGTATAACTAAAACAAAAGCCTTTTAAACTTGAACTTCAACATAGTATGGAAAAAGTAAAATGAACTAATGCCATTTACTTATTAACATGGATATTCTACTAATCGAATAATCACATGCAATATCAATAACCACTTTCATAATGATGGAATGCGTAATGCCAGACTATCATAACCACATAGCCAAAGCCACGTGCCAAGACTACAAATAAGATTTTGCCAAGGCCTTGTGCCAAGACACTAGTTTGTCTCATGAGACCTACCGATGCATTGAGGAGCTATAGAGGGCTCCACCCATCACATATTAAGTCCAATGCATTCCCATATGAAAAGGGTTAAATATAATATAAACATTCATATTAAAACTAGCATACGAAATGTCAATACTTTCACCATAATCTATTAATGGTA
This sequence comes from Viscum album, assembly GCA_963277665.1. NCBI lineage: Eukaryota > Viridiplantae > Streptophyta > Magnoliopsida > Santalales > Viscaceae > Viscum > Viscum album. Next base: position 1,308,208,262 of record OY728126.1, on the reverse strand, counting down.
TAAAAATAGCACATCCACAGTCAAACATATCACAAAACCTTAAATACAATATAGAAGATTTGTATCATAACAAATCAAATTCAAATAAGCGTAAAATCCATCAAAGGATGTTGACATAGATGAAATCAAAACTATTTGAGAGAAATATCTCTTTTTTGAAATCATTTAAAAGTCACACATTTATAAAGGAAGTAATTAAAAAGAGATTTTTGAATCAAAGTGTCCCATACCACTTTAAATCTTTTGAAAGGAATTAACATTTTAAAAACATTCATGTCCATATAAATAAATCCTTAAAAACCATTTTGAAGGCATGGACATTAATTAAAAATATTTAGAAAGATAAATCCTTAAAACATTTAAAATTCTGATTTTGATATAGAGTACCCATCCGAAATTCTTAAAATATTCACTTTGAAATCATTTAAAAGTCACATAATTATAGAATAAAACATTTACATTGAAAATATCCTTGTAATCTTGTAAGGGAAGCTTTGAAAATTTTATAACGGCGGTAAATTGCCGCACCCTCTGTATAAGTTAAAAAAACATTCTTACCTTAATTTTGTCGAAAAGGTTAAGAAGAACCTTGTTTGGAAGATAACGGAAAGATTACTTTATAAACCTCTTATAAAAATTCAAACAAGGGTATAAATGACTTTAACACATATTCTAGTAAATTGTAAAAATGTTTTGAAATTCATTTTTAATAAACATGGATGTGGATGATAGAGATATACCGGTAGATTATTACGTATAAACAACCTCGGATAACGAAGAGATTGCAAAATAAACCCTTACCTTGAACTTTTCCTGGGAAGGGGTAGGTTAAACTCCTGTATAATGGTGAAATAATTGTTTTTAAATTATTCAATAATCATATACATTAATATGATATCATATATGATCTTTTAACATTGCTTTGTTAATAATATCTTAGAATTATCGTCGTTTCGGGTGTTAACTTACTCATTTTCTTTTATATTTTTTGTTATGTATGCCATGTTTGTAATGGATAGGTTGTATCTCATTCATATCCAGAATGATATAAAGTCCTTAGATACTATTATTAATAATCAAATGAGAATTATACTTGAATGGATACGATGGAGAATGAATCTCATCGCGTTCGTGGAGACGGTAGTCCGTACGTACGCACGAGCGATAATATCATTCTTTTGATATTAAAATAATATATAATTGGATGGTATATATTATATACAGAATCCTTATCATGTTATATTTATTATTTACATGAGTTACACAACATTATTATACCCATCCAAAAAATAATTTATTGAATAACAATTACACCACGGCGTGGAGACGGTAAGCCATACGTATGCATGTATGGTGACATGTTATTCAAAGGATGGATAGAATAGTGAATATGGTTGTACCATATTTATAATAACATCACAGTATATATATTATACTAGAGTTATTATTTTATAATGGTAACAACAACAGAAGAAGAAGTGGAAGAATAAAGGAACTTGAAAAAGGGTGGTTGAATCATTACCTCTTCTTCGGGGTCTTCCTTTTGATTTCATCAAAAGGGCTACTTAAGATGGCTTTCCAATCAAAATAATGCTTCTAGGTTGTATTGAGGGAAGTTGGGAGAGTACTTGGGCAGATTTTGGCCGAACCAAAATGCTTTTTAGGTGTGAATAAATGAGAAGGAGGAGTGCCCTTTTATAAGAGGGGTGAGGGGCACCATTGGAAAAGCTAGAAATATTAATTTATAATAAATTCATATTAGGTTTCTAATGGCTCCAAAGTGGATTATGTAAATTTTAAGGTGGGTATGGATTAGAAAAAACTCATCCAATAGAATTTAGATAGGTTTGGGTACTTATATTAACCTTATCTTTAAGTATTAACTCTAAGTTAATTACTTTCACTTTTACAACGTCTCTTTGTATTTTTATATTATATGGTTAATAAACTTACCATATACATCCAAGAGACCCCCAGTTGTCCATTAATGATATAAATATCATGATATAAGTCTCTTGGCCGATCCTTAGATTTTTAGGAATTTAATATCAATTAATAATATAAGATTTGTTTTAAAAACTCTTTTATGTCAATTTTGACACTATTCAATAGTTGATTTTTGTGAAACTCATAACAGAATGATTATTTCAAAAAAATTTAATTACATCATTCATAACATGTCATATTAACTTATAAAATTAGGTTAATTCATAAAAAGTCTAAGATTCTATTTATTTGTGTATTTATAATATCAATTATTTTAATATTTCACTATTATGGTAATTACTGCATCATCATTGTGTCATATATAAATTAAATTATGTAATATCTAAAATTTCTAAATAAAATATCATTATGTAGGATAGATTTTTATATTTCTAATTAATATTTATAGTCGAAAACCCAACATATATAACCCTATGTAAAAATTGTTTTTCTAAAAGATATATGCTTGTGTCATTTTTGTATTCATTTTAACTTAATTAAGATAAAGTGTCCCTATCACCTACAAGTGGCTCCATGGGGTCCCAAAATCGTCCCAAAGATTCCTATGGTCGAACATGTATCAACCAATAAGGTTAGGACACGTTTTAGGGTAATTTAGTGTTATTATAATATTATTTTTTAACCCTTATTTACCGGATTTACCCTTAACCGTGGTAAATAAAATATTTACCGCATTAATTATTCAAAATGTCTAAAAATAAAAGTTACCTATTTACACAATTTGAAAATCCTGATTCCAAATATTGAATCCATTTTTTCAAATTCAAAACACAGAAGTGGCAGAAATTTATTTAAAATTAAATCCCGCTATCAAAACAAAAAGCGTGTTTTTAAGATATAATAACTATCAAAAGATTAATAATTGTTTATGTTTGTTTTAATTGTGAAATTATGTCCAATGACCAAAATTTCATTAAATGGTATAAATATATTCTAAATATACTTCAAAACCAATCAAATTCATAATTTATCACTATTAATTATTTTGATTAAAAAAGTTGTTTTTAATTAAAATTTAGTAATTTTCTCTATTCATCAAAATATGAAAGTTATCAAAAAAGTACCAAAATTTCACCTTAGGGTAAATTAGACACTCAGAATCCAAAAATTAAGTCCATTTTAAAATATAAAATATATATAATTTTAAAAAGTTGCTATTACTATTCATAATGGCTAGTTTGATCAGTTGTGGTGTGTGTTAAAACTCGAAGTTGCGTACAACACACGCTACTGTATTATTCAACGGAAAGCGTACCGTGGAAGCATGGGATGTTTTATTTTAAATTTTTGATGTCCCCATTTAGTCAAAAAGTTTAAAATATTTTATTTAAAAAGGGTTCACTATTAAAAGTTGATAAAAGTGCAATACTAGAAATGAATTTTTTCTCATAATATGGAATCTAAAATTATAAGGATTATATAAAGTTTAAAATTTAGTTAATACTATTCATAAAATCTTTTGAATGGCTTTTTTTTGGTAAGTCATGGTGCTATTGAACTCGGTGTTGCGTGTAGTGCAAGTTATTGAATTATTTTGAAGAAATAACACACTATGAAATCTTGGGGTGTGACAAATACTTACTAAGGACATATCAATACTTAGGGTTGATAGTTCTAAAGTTTGTAAACCTTGTTAATTTGGTAAGAAGCATATTACATGATTTAAATATATTAGTGAAGTGTCAACTTCTAATTAATTACAATTAGTGTACATAGAATTATTTAGTCCTATAAAATTAGAATTATTGGTGAAAGATACAATTTATATGTGTCAGTTGATGATTAAACTAGATACACACGAGTCTAATTTCATAAAATGATATTTGAAGCCTTTTGTTTTTCTGAAGTGTTGTACCGAATGTTAAAAATGAGAAACACATATATTTTATAACTATTCATAGTGATAATGGTATAGCATTTGAAAATTATGATTTTAAAAATTTCAATTATACGAAAGGTATTATATAAAACATTTCACTACATAGGACCCCACAATGAAATGGTGCAGTTGAAAGAAGAAATAGATTTCTTTAGAAGAATACTAGAACCATGTTGAGTAAATACTCAGCTGATGAACATTTTTGGGATGAAGATATTTTCAAAGTCTGTTATACTATAAATTGAGTTTTAATTAGATAATTTAAAATTTTTACTCATTATGAGTTATGAAAAGAAAGACACCAAAAAGTTCTTACAAATATTTTTTAGATGAAAAGTCCATATCCTTAATTCTAATGATAATTTATATACTTTTTCTCAATAATTTGACGAAGGAATATTTTTCGGTTATTCCAAAACTAGTAAGGCTCATGGAGTTTTTAATAAAAATTATCATACTATTGAAGAAACAATTTATTTCATGTTTTATGTTACCTATCCTTTTATTTTCAAACAATATAAAACTACATCCTCTTATGTTATTTCTAAAATTTATTATTGTCCTATAGAAGAATGTTACTATCATAATGAAATAGAACAAGAATATGTTTAAGAATTTATTACTCGGGAATATTTTCATTCTATTGTTGAAGATTGTAATTTTGAAAACCCATAAAATCTATTGTTTATTATGAATCATCCCAGTGATAATATCATTGGGGATGTATATCATGCAGTTAGGAGTAGATGATCCTTATAAAATGAAATGAAATTGAATATATATATATATATATATGTTTTTTTATCTCAATTGAAACCTAAGAATTCGAGAAAGGCTTTAGGATATTAGGAATCGAATAATGATATTCCTACTGAGATCAATTATTTTGAAAAGAACAAAGCGTGGAATTTAGTTGAATGGCCTAAAATATTTCTATAAATAGAGTAAAATGGGTGTGTCGGAATAAATGTGATGAAAATAAAATAACAGTTAGAAATAAATATAAACATGTTGACAATAGATGTAACCAAAAAGAATGAATAGATTATGAATAAAACTACTCTTTAGTAGAAATACATGGGGCTATTTTAATACTTATAGATTTTGCAGCATTATTTTATTTCAAAATATACCAAATGGATATGATGTGTTCTTTCATTAATTTATACCATTAATAAGAAGTTTACATTCAAAAAACCCTTAGTTTTAATAATAAAAAACATCCAAAACATCTTTATAAACTTACCAATGTAATCTATGGGCATAAAATATCCCTTAGAGCATGATATGATAGGATTACTAGATATTTAATACAATAATTTTTTTATGGGAGTTGCAAATCCTACAATTTTTAAAAAATAAGTAAATAAAAAAACTATGAGTACAAAAATTAATGTTGATTAAATTATATTTGGATCAACTCAAAAATTCTTTTCGGATTGATTTGCTGATATAAGAAATTTTGTGTTTAAAATGAGCATTATTGGTGAGTTAACATATTTTCTTGGATTTGAAATATCAGAAAAACCAAGAGTTAATTTTATATAACAACATATGTATATAAAATATTTACTTACAAAATTATGTTATGACAACATGAAAACTATGAGTACTTCCACTGTTCCCTCAAATACTTTAGATCTCAATGAGGTAAGGAACCCTAATGATCATAATACTTTTAGATGTATTATTGAAATCTTTTCTTAATAGCTAGCCATTTCGATTTAATGTTTTCATTATACTTATATGATAGATTTATATAAAATTCAAAAGTTTCCCATCATAAATATGTGAAATTTATTTTTTATTATCTTGAGGGAACTATAGATTTAGGGTTATCCTGTTCTTTTAGAAATGTTTTCAAACTAAAAATTTTATCAGATATTGAATTTTGTTGATTTAGAATGGAACGAAAAAATACTTATGGAAAATTTAATTTATAAAGAGACTCTTTAATTTCTTTTTAATTTAAGAAATAAAAATCAGTACCACTTTCACCACTAAATTAAAATATATTGTATTTGGAAGGGGTTGTGTTCAAGTGTTGTGGATGCAACACTCACTCACAGAATATGGAATGAGTTTTAATAAAACTCAAATTCTTTTTGACAATAAAGTACCATTTCCCTATGTAAAAAAATGAATATCACTTATGTACTAAACATATAGATATAAGAAAACATTTCCATCCGGATCAAATAATTATAGTAGATATAATTTTTCACTTCATCAGAAAATAAGAACAACTTGCTAATATTTTTGCTGAAAACCTTAGTTTTAATTGATTTTAATACATTAAAAATACCTAATAACGATCAATATTAAGTTCTTATTCATATATACTTATTTTTTACAAATCTCCTTCAATTAATAAATTCTTTTTCTTTGGGGTAGTACAAATGATTTTGTTTTTCAAAACCTTTAGTTCACTTAAATCATTTTTTACTATAAATTTTATATATGATTTTATTGAAATGACTAATATGACACAAAATTATTTTAAAAAATTTATTGAAAATTCTTTTGCCATAAAATTTAATTTTGAGTTAAAAATTATTCAGAATACAAAACTTTTATAAACTTTTTCAAGAAATATTTTTACCACATTTATATTTTATTATAAAACTATCATAACAAATATTAATTATAAAACCATAATAATCGGTTTTCATTATAATACTATCATAATTATATTGTAATTATAAAATATCATAATCATTTCTTTTTATAAAAACCAAGAAGAACATATTATTCATAATAATAAAGCATTTTAATATAAATTTTATTATTCTTATATTTTTTTTTCATAATTATCCTTTACTCTAGTTAATTATTATTTTTTAATTTTTCATTTAAGTGTCAACACATTATTTTTTTAAAAACAATACCTTTTTAAATTTACTACTATATATTATGATAAATGTTTTTTCAAAATCCTTGAGAGTTAAATTATACTTATAATACTTTCATTGATTAAATCTTAGCTATTAGATCAGCTAATGATTTAATCCCAACATTTGGAAGTATTTGGAATATGAATCGTCTCTTATCTATGACTATAACATGGTGGGTCAACCCATTGTCCCACATCGGTTATCAAATTGTTTTCTACTGACTATCTTCATCCCTTAAATTATTTAGACTGATTCTTTTTCCGTTCATCCGATCTCTAACCAAATTTCTATTATGATGAAAACTAAGGAGAATTATGCAAACATGAATGTTTTTAAGATTTTATAAAGGGTAATTAATTGTTTGAAAAGCATGATTCATTTTCCGATAAAATAATTTCATTACCAGGGTAGATAATTGAAAATTGTTTTAATTTTACTACCTAGAAATTGTTATATATTTTTATTCCACTATTGATTTTATTAAATAAGATGATAAAGAGTATGTCTCTTTCATAATTATTATGAATAAATACAATATTTCCTAAAAAATAGTTGTAGATTAATTGGGTAATCTTTTGGGTGGTGAAGTTTATCTTCCATCACACAAACATCCGGATAGACTTCGTTATTTTGAGAAAATGAAGGCATTAGTGTGCATGTTCCCATGCAATGAGAAGGTCAGAATGAATTCCCATTTATCACTAGATTTTTAGGTCATAGAATTATTGATGTAGGGTATCCAATAGCTAGGATGGGTTATAAAGGCACCTATAAGTAAGAAGATATAATCATTATGAATTTTTTGATTAATATGAGATCTATCAACATAATGATTTTTTTTCATTTCAGTAGAATCTATTAAGAGAGATTCAACTAATTAGAATATTATTATCTCTGCATACTTCATCTATAAGTTTGTTGTAAATGTTATGAAAAAATTAAGGGATTAAAATAATACCAATCCAATGTGAGAAACAATTTACTTTTTTGGTGATGATACAATTTCGAGAATAAAATTAGTTTTTGAATCTAAGAGAAAAAATTTTGTTGGTAGGATTGATGGTGAAAATTTAGAGGAAGAAACATCCATGAAAATACATGATGTGAATAAAAAAGAAGAAAATAAGGGTTCCCCTCTACAGAAGAAACAAAAGAATGAAAATAAAATGATAGATGATGTCTTAAAAATCCTCATGGAACATATGGAGAAAAAAAAGGTGTTCTAGAGTTTGGAATTGATCTAGATGAGAGAAAGGATTTTAAAATCATGAAATTAGAATAGATGAAAGAAGATGGAATGAAAAAGAAATAAAAGAAAATTCTTGTAGAAGAAAGAGTTTTTGAAAGATTGAAAATGGTTCTAATAAAGATTTAGGAAATCCAAATGTACAAGTTTCTAATACTGATCAAATCAATCATGTTCCCATTGTTGTTTTTGAGTAAAAATACAATATTCCACCTATTAATCCTTTAGTTGAAGAGAAGTACAATGAAAAAAAATTCTTTAAGATTTAGTTCCAAAGGAAGTTCATAATTTTTTTGAGGAAAAAAGGTACTATTATCTAAAAATGTTAGGAAGTTATTATTAAAAATAATAAAAAAAATTAGAGATAGAACATGAGGAAGATGGAGAATAAAAAGACGAATATGAAGAATAAAAAAAATAAGAAGAAGAATAAACTGATGATTATGAAATAGAGTCTGATAAAAAATAAAAGGAAATAAAATCATTAGAATTATCTTCATCATCATCAGATATACCTTCTATGTATGTTAAAGATACAGACTTAGAAGGATCTGAAGAAGACTCATCATCTAAATAAAAATATAGAATTTATCATCAGAGGATAAAGAAAATCCATCCTCAAAAAAATAAGAAGATGAAAAATAAAATAAAAATTTTTCTAAAAATATCTAATATGATAAGAATTTTTATGTTTTAGTAGTTTTATATTGTAAAAATGTTTCATTGAAAGGAAATGAAAAATATAAGGAAGTATTAAAACTTGATGCGAAATAATCATATCAGAATCCTACCAAACCAACATCTGGTACATCAGAATCATTAGAAGATTTTGAATAGAATGTTTTTATTTCATTTTTTAATAGTTAGGAAGTGTAAATGGTACAATTAAATTTTTCTGTAAACTAAAACCATAATGAAAATTTATTCAGAGTGTCGTCAATGATAAATTATAGGTGTTGAATATTTTCACTGAATCAATTATCCTTATTGATTAAGAGTTGAAAAATGTTCAATAAAAGTATTATACATAAAAAATATCACGAAGTAAGAGGGTAAAGTGGTTCAATCAAGTGGATAGTGATATCAGGGAATATGATGACCAATTTGTTGAAGTTAAGAATTTTTTTTAGAAAAAAAATACATTAAAAGTATTCTTCAAATGTTTAAGAAATTCTAATGTTTTTGGAAGATGTTAGAGAAAAAACTGATGATCATACTTTGGAAGTAAATATCTTGAAAGAAAATTATCATATCTTGGAGTTGGAGAATAGAAGGCTTAGATCGTGTGATGGAGAATTGATCCATATGAAAGAATAGAAAAATATATTTCCAAGGAAATTCAATGTCTGCAGTCATATGTTCGATAGAAGGATCTAATTGAAGATTATTTCGGACAACTCAAATAATAAATGGAAGAATATTAGAAGGATTAAAATGATTTAAAAATATGAAGTCTTTTTATTGAAGAAACTCAGGATAAATGAATGAAAACGTTTTATTTGGTAACTATTGATGTATATTTTCAAACATTTTAAGGATTGAATAGGAATGATATTTTTATCCAAATACTTATGTATGAATATCTTCCAATTCTTTTGAATGTAATTTATTTCTATTATTTCTTAAATGATTAGTTATTTCACACATATTTTTTTTCATATATTAGTAATCTTATAGATTTTCAGGAAATATTGTTTACATTCCAATTATTTTTCTAAAAATCACAAATGGGGAGAAACTTGGGGATTTTTTTAAATGGTGATTATTATAAAAAGGATAATAATATTTTTTTTAGAAGTATCAAAAAGTTTTGAAAGGATGTTTGTTTTATAAAAATGGGGGATATTATCTTAATGGGGGGATGGTATAAATAATTTCCATTATATCATAATGGAGTTATAAACTGAGAGGGTGTTATTATGTATATCAAAAAAATTATTAAATGGTAAAAGGATTTTAAGTATTTCAATGTTAATATTTGTATTTAAGAATTTTGTTTTTTTATTTAGAAAAAGGTTATATTGTTGACTCAGAAGTATAGTTATTACTTTTCTATTCTTTTAGTTATAAAAATAAAAAAGACTATATTAAAACAATGTTTACTAACTTTCATATTTCATAGGTGATTTAGTATGTTTTTATATAAAAAATTATTTTTTACCATCCAAATTTTTTTTCAAAATGTATTATGAAATACAATTTTATTATTCAATATAATCCATAAGACTGATATTGCATTCAAGAAATCAGAATAACATTTTATATGACCCATGGTTAGACATATGTCTTACTGAAAAATGTCTTAACCAATGGAATGACCTTGTTACTGATAAATCATAATGATAGTCATTATCATTATATGATTTAAAATCAATATGAATGTCTATTAGATTATCCAAATGTTTATAATCATGGTAAATATATATGTATTTAATGGATAAAATAATATATATCATTTTAATGGTGGTAACCTATACCAATTTAGATATTCAATTATTTCTAAGCTGTCAAGTGCTAGATGTCTAAGTCCATTACAAATAATTCAAAAATACGACCATTGGAGCAATTCCAGTAAATGGGAGGTCATTTTACGAGTTTGGAATCGATAAATTTCATTACTCAAGCCTTATAAAGATAGTTTTTCATGAATGTGTAATTAATAGTCATTGTAATACATCTGAAAATTTTCATTCTAAGTAATCCTGGTTAGGTTTGTTTACTTTAGAAAAAATGGGTTTTCTATTATTCATCTAATCATTGCACCAATTGAGGGATTCTGAGGACAGGAAGATAGTTAATCTAATCCATATGGTCAATGGATTCTAAGAGTATGAAGACATAAATTGAAAATCATATCAAGGTATTCCATGTTTAGGAATAAAGAGAATTTATTTATCTTCATATTGAGGTAATTTCTAGTAATGAAAGAGTGGATTTATAGTAAGTATAAAATTTTGAATACCTATAGTTAGGTTTTTTAACTACCTTTACTCTTATGGTTAAAGAATGAATTATTTAAATATATATTTTAATTCATTATTATTTTTATAAGTTTAGAATTTATTTTCTGTTCAAGATCCATTATTCACATGTGTATGTATTAGAAATATTGTCTTTATAATTATATTTCTAATTAGTTATTTTATAAGAGCTACTATGATACAAATTAAAGATACTCTGATTGAATCAAACAATTTATTATACAGATTGTAATACTCTAATCATTGGACAATGATGAGTTTGATCTTTTTTACATTAAGAGGATTGGTGTTTTTCATTTATTTATGTTTTTAAACTACTATATACCACATCTTGTATACTATAGTAATGTCTTTCTATCCATCAAAGGGAGATCAGAGAGACAATTCTTTAATGGCATATCTAATATTGGAATTCTAATCTCAACACCCACCATTGTTTTACGATGAGGTTGGAAGACAAGAATAAAATAATTGGATCGAGTATATAAAACACTAAAAAAATGTCTATACCTATGTTTTTGAAAGAAAAACCATGGGTATAAGACACCCCTATAGACACAGTTTTCCATAGACAGTGGGTATAGGGATTAGTTCAGACATATAACCATGTTTTTCCAAAAACTATGGGTATTGGGTTTGGTTTAAAAACTATAGCCATAGTTTTGGAAAAAACTGTGGGTGTATGGTTTGGTTCAAGACCCATACCCATGGTTCTAAAAAAACCATGGGTATATGGTTTTGTTAAAAACCTATACCCATTATACTCTAAAAAAATATTGGTACACGGATAACCTATACACACCATTTTGGTAAACCATGGGAATAGATTTCCATCAAAATCATGGGGAATTTTTTTTCCACATGGAAAAACATATTTTCCGCAAGAAAACCTATTTCCATGGTTTTCCACATTTTTCCACAATTTATAAAAAATATATAAGTAAATATAAATTTTTATATTGATAACCATATGTGATGAAATGGTTAGTCTTGTCAATTGTATATACGAAGTTTATGGTTTAAATTTGGTGACAATTTTTGATATATCCTATAACCATCATTTTAGAATCACACATATTAGGTTATTGACTGGATGGCCATAATCCTACTCACATAGTTAATAATTGTGGGTATAACATTTTCCAACCATGGATATAGCTCAGAACAATAGAGACAACTTAAGCTACCTTGGTTCTTAGAGTCATGTGTATAGACTAAAACAATAGTCTTATAGGTTATGCCCTTGGTTCCAAATCATGAGTATAGGGTAATTTTCCAATAGTGATATAGATGATATTTGACCAGCTTGAGACACCCCCTGGTCAGACGGTAAAGATGGATACTTATATGATCAGGCAATTAAAAATGTTCTGGTGGGATATACAAGTACATGTATGAGGTATGATAAACTGGAATGGTAGGATTTTAAGTGTATGTTGCATGGTCATTTCTTCCTAAAGACTATGGGGATGGACCAAGTAGGTGAGTTCATGAACCTATAATTGGGAAATTCATCTTGTATGGATTATTCCAAAAATTTCACAAACCAATCCCATTTTTCAACTTATATGGATCAGGATGACATTTCCAGGGTGAGGCATTTTGATGATGTCATGAGGTATACCATTAAGGTATAGTTAATTATATTATAGTTCACCTCATTCATAGATGTGGTGAACCTAGATTTGATAGCGAAGGGGAATTTGATAGATAATACATAAATGAGGTGGGTGATGGTGTTAGGAGAGGTTGTAAGTGATGCTTCAGGTAGCTAAAAGAAAGAAAATGAAGAGTCACAGAAGGGATTTCTTTCTAGTGTGTTAGGTTGAATAATTATGGGTGGGTTATTAATAGTGTGATCTTAGTGTGGGTAGATGTTTTGTATTTAGACCAAGTTTGAGTTCCCAAAAATAGAGTTTTAGGTGTGTAAAAATATTAGGCTCTTTGAGAGGTATTTCTGGAAGACATCAAAAACACCTCAGTGTTTGGGACCAGATTACGCTCATCAATATTTCTAAAGACTGAGAGAAATACCAGAATCTAGAAGCCAAGATCTTACTATGTGTGTAGGTTGTTAAGGATAGAGAGGGAGACCCAGCAGTGGGGTTAGTGGCTCATAACTAGTGATACTCCATAGATAGGTCATGCCTTAGGATTTTGGGCTTCAAGATAAGTGCATTCTATTGAGATTTTAGGGTTAGAGTTGGTCAAGAATCCAATAATAGTTAGATTTATTCTACAAATGAGGGTTTTTTAATTTTTTTTATGGAATAGATGATATGGGTGAAAATGTGATAATGAAATCATGGGTTATTATGTGAGCATCATGTAGGTTGTGTTCTAGTATGGGGTGAAGATGAATTCATGGTCTTCTTGTACATGATCTATGTATGTGATATTGGATTATTAGCATTAGAAGTAATGACGATTTATCAATCGTGGGTTGGGATAAAAGACCTTATGGGAATCATGGATGATGTAGGAAATATTTGAGCATCAGTTGTGATGTGGGAACTCTTGAGAATCAGTTTTGAGGCATAATACTGTGTTATAAGAGACATGGTTATGAATTGAGAAACTAGAGTGGTGCAGGGATGACATTATGTAATGTGGGGAAGTGTATGTCTATATGATTATCAGTGGAACCTTATGAATGTTATGTTGGTCTAGGAAGTGGGTGGGTAGGTAATCCCTAAGGTGAGGAGTACCACAAGCATAATTATGCTATAATTCATTTCTAGTGTAGTTTGGGATAATGGTTAAGAGATGGTAACAATTGGTATCATATAGGTTCAAGACCCCATATCTCGGGGATTATATATCTTAATGTGGTAGATTGTAATATACCATGTTTTTGATTGGGTTATAATTTATTGGTAAATATGAATTTTGAGTTTGTTGAGTGAGCCAGAATTCATTTTTTGGGATTGAAGGACAAATTTTGGAGATGTTATGATCCAAGGTGTCGAGTATAGATGTGTTTTATATCTCAATGAATTTATTATGGCTTCATTTGATTTTTGGGAGTTTCATTCCCTAAAAATAATTTTTGGAATGTGCAAGTAGAGGAACATAGTTTCTTCAAAAATTATCGCGATTTTAAGAAAAAAGTGTGACCCATTTTTGTAATAGATAACATTTTTTTTCAAAACAAGTTGTGTGGTGAATATGGTCAAGTAAGAAATATTAATTTTATTATAGAGGTGATCTTCATGGGATATGCATGGTTTGACAGACCATGCACTTAACTGTTCTATGCGGGGTTCCCTTTAGATAGTGAGACCACACTATTTGTGCATTATTATTCAAACCACACAATATTACCATGAAACTAATTAATGGGTCTCAAATTTCTCTTTTACCCCTCCATAATTATTTCTTTATTCCAACCTATTTCACTCCCATTTCATATGTATCCACCTATAACCATGGGATGTCCTTCTTTTCTCATAAAGGATTTATTGTAACTGCCCGAGATTTTATGATAAATATTATTTTAATTAATTTGATGTCTTATGTTGTACGATACACCAAGATTAGCTTGTACTAGATGCAACACCATATTAGCTTGCAGTATACACAACACTATTCTTGGCTAGTGTTACACACAATTTCAAGATCGTTTTGTGGAAATTAATCTCCTCAACGTTGATTTTAGATTTTTTTTGATTATGTTATATGCAACACTAAACAGAGATTTCACTACCTGAATCCCTAACTTGGTTTGCATTACACGCAATCAAGACCTTTTTCGATAGCGTGTGTAGTACGCAATACCAAGTTTCACTAGACGAGATATTATTATAATATTATTATGAACTAGTCGTTACGAATAGTAATACCCAGTTTTTGAAATTTTATCTTTCAAAATGGACTTCATTTTTGGATTTGGAATATCGAAATTAGCCTAGGGTGAAATTTTGGTATTTTTCTGAAAAATTTCAATTTTTGATGAATAGTGAAAACACTAGGTTACTATTTAAAAACCGACCTTTTATTTTAATAATTATTTATTTTATTTTATTTCATTTTAGGTAAAAATTGATACATAATACCAATATATGTTCAAAGTAATTCATTGGAGTCATTTTATAGTAATTTTAGATATATAAAAATTTTATTGAACTTTTCACCGTCTTTTACCCACCTCCTAGGAGAATTTCAAATTTACATAAAACTTAATTTTACCACTTCTGTGAATGGAATTTCAAAAATCCGAGAGACACGGTTGATGTTAGTAAGTAAAATGTGGTTCAATGAGATGAAAATATTTTTTGGTGAATAGTAACTTTTTACTTTTTTACCACAGTTAAAAGTAAATAGGGTAATTAAGGGTAAAAATGGTATTATTATTACCCTAACACATATCCTAATTCTATTAGATAAGTTTAATTCGACCAAAAACTACCTTAGGATTAAAATAAGACCATTTAGGCCCACTTGGATTAGATTAGGACATTTATTATTAATTTATTTAAAGAAGGGTTAAAATAGTTAAAATCAAAGTTTAATAACTAAATTATTTTTAATATAGGGTTATACATAAGATAAATTCGACTATAAATATTCATTAGAAAGATACAAAGATTTAATACCTAATGATAATTTATTTGTAATTTTTAGACATTATATAATTTAATTTATTTATGACAGAATTATGATGCAGTAATTATCTTATTAATGAAATATTGACATAATTGATGTTATAAATACCCAAATAAATTTATTTTGAGACCTTTTATGAATTAAACTAATTTTATAGGTTAATATGACATGTTAGTATTTGTTTTATTAACTTTTTGAGAACTAATCATTCTGTTATAATTTTCACAAAAATCAATTAAAAAATAGTTCCAAATTGACATAAAATAGTTTTTTTAAAACAAATATTATATTATTAATTGTTATTTTATTCCTAAAAATCCAAGGATTAGCCAAATGACTTAGATAATTTATATATATTAATAATAAAAAACATGGGGTTCGTTTGGCTTGTTATAGTATGTTTATTAACCTTATAGTGTAAGAAAACAAGAAGACACAGTAAAAGTCAAATTATCTAACTTAAAGTTAAATCTAAATGATAAGGTTAAAATAGATAACTAAACGTGTCTAAATTCTATTGGATGAGAGGATTTTGACCCATACCCACATTAGCTTCTAAATAAATCAATTTGGATCTATTAAAAACCGAATATGACTTTATAATGAAATAATATTTTTTGTTTTTCTATAGGTGCCCCTCTCCTCCTTTATAAAAGGGAACCTCCTACCTCTCTTACAAACACCACTTTGAGCCTCCAAGCTCGGAAAAACCCTGCCAAATTCTCTTCTCCACTTTCCAAGAAACATCTTCTAGGTCCTGGCCTTCTTCAACGACCAATCCTAGTGCCCTAAGAGGAGGTTAAGAAGAGGCGCGTCAAAGAAGAGGTAATATCCATTACCGATCTTTTCCGATTTCTTTCTTCTTCAACTTCTTCTTATTTAGTTGTTTCATTATAAAGTAATAACATTAGTATTAATCATATAATGATATGTTATTATAAATATGATACAACCCCATTTAACTTTCTATCCATCCTACGGAAAACGAAATCACCGCACATGCGTACGTACGAAATACCGTCTCCACGCTGTGGTGTAATCTGTTTTTCCACCACCACCTTACATAGATGGGTATAATGGTGTAAAGAATATATATATACATAGTTATTATAACATAATAATGATTCTGATATATTGTATCATCCACTCCAATTCAATTCAATAATTATGGAAACGATATCATCGCTCGTGCGTACGTACGGACTACCGTCTCCACGACGTGATGAGATTCATTCTCCATGTTAACCATTAAAGAATGATTATAAAGTATATATAAGAAATAATAATGAAATATATGACATTATAAAGCTAGTAGATTTATTGATATATATATATATGTATGTCATCTACTCAATTGCATTCAACTCAATAAAGAAACGAAAACAGTGTTCATGCGTACGTACGACCTACAGTCTCCACGAACGATGTATTTCTTTCCATTTATTGATCTATTATATATTTGTATATTCTGAATATATATTATATATAAATCATGTTTTATATTCTGGAATTAAGTAATCATGATCTAAGTAATCATATGAATAATTACAAGTCAAATCACGGACCATAAATGAAACGATTTTACCCAAAACGCTACATTAACATGAATTTACAAAAGAACGGGTAATATAAAGTCATAAATGAACCATATATGATATCATAACAATGAAGATTATTATGTAATGATTCAATGACATTATTTAAATCATTATACAGGAGGTTCAGATACGTACGAAGCATATCAGACCTAAGGTAAGGTATATTCTTTCCGATCTCGTTCTTATCTGAGATTGTTTATTTGTAAGTATATACTTGGGTTATTTTTATCAACCATGTCCTTGTTTTCTAGAATTTTTTTCTTGTATGTTTAATGCCCTTTTTAACCATTTTTTACTTTTAATACATGGTATGTATGAAATCTTTCTTTTACGAGGTACTTTTTGTCTTTTCCGGCAAAAGTATGAGAAGAATGTTTTTTTAACTTATACGGCATGAACAGATTTTTACAGTTTTATAAAGCCATATTTTCTTGATGATTCCTCCAAAATATTTCATTACTATTTTCAACAAAGCCTTTTATTTTAAAATTTCATGTCATTTTGTGAAAAGAAAATGATTTTGAAGAAGAAAGGATATTTTCCTCTAGAATTCATTTCAAGTGTTTTATCAAAACCATTTTTCCATCTAATATGTCATTATTTCATAAGTGTATGTTTCAAGTATAATGTATCTATGATTTACATGGTTTCACTTTTTTTATTATGAAATGATATCCATTTCTTTTAAGTGGCTTATGTGATGATGGGATGATGTTTATGAAACCCATTTTATTCTTTGGGTTATGATGAATGTTTTAAGTTTATTTTGTTGCACAAGCAAGAATGATTTCATTATGTGATGGGTGGGACCTATATCTCCCTCCAATGAATTGGATAAAGATTTATATCTGATGAGATAGACATGTCTAGAATGGTAGGTTAATCTGGTTCAGTGTTACAGGACTGAAATGAGGAGTGAACTCGATTCAGAAAGGGACGTTGTCGACTAAGATGGTCTTGGCAGCATTGCCTTGGATACTATGGAAATCATAACATGTGATTAATGGTTTCCACAATTACATGTTTTATTATCATGCTATTTTATCAGGATTAATGTTTCTTCTTGATCTATGCCTTACGTACTGCCATGTTTTATGTCATTGCTCAAGATTTTTATTTTTAGATTTTATGGTCATGTTTTCTCTACATTCAAATGTATAAGGATTTTTTATGTACTCGATGCTTACCCTTACCGAGCATTTGAGCTCACCCATTATACGTTTTCTTTTCCCTAGGATTTAATGAATGGTTTTAGGTAAGAAAAAAAGGGTAAGATCATTAATGGAGATGTTGAAGATCTTTCACCATGATTGAAAGATTATATTCTGAGTTTCCAAAGACCCTAAACTATTACAGTTCTTGTGTGTCTATTTTTGTTATGTATTAAGTATGATGGAAATGTAATGTAATGTCCATGTACGTCAGGCTTCGGGTCTGTAAATTTGGTATCAGAGGAAATGTTTAGTTAAACTTTGGAAACTAAGATGCGAAAACATTAGTGAGATCCCTAGAGATATTTCAAAGGTATGTCTAGGGATGTCCCTATGGATAAGTATACGTATCGGATATAGTCCTAAAACTATGGTAACAATCTTATAATTTAACCTAAGATGTTTGATATTGATGGTACTACCCCTTTACTATGTTTTTTTCCCTAGCATGATTTTTGCCTCTCACACTATTCTTTTTGTGTTTTAGAAAATGGCTGAAAAAGGCAGATTCACGATAATGGAGGATATGACGGACAATGGAATGATGTTATTCATGGGCAACCAAATGAAATGGGATTTGGAAGTCCAAACATCATTATTATGCCTAAACAGAAATATCATAATATGATCAATAATCTCAACTTTGGTATGTTTCCCAACTCAGAGAATAAGAGAAAGATGGAGTTTCATGATGATCATAGAGGAAAGAAAGTTCAATTTATCTCATGTAATTCATGTGGGAAGAGGCATCGGGGAGATTGTTTCAAAGGAACTGGAAGATGCTTTGGGTGTGGAAAAGAAGGACACAAAGCCAGTAAGTGCAAAGGAAAAGGTTCAGTTAACACCATAGACAAGGATAATGGTATTGCTACAACATCAACATTGATTATATGTTTTAAATGTGGAATGTATGGTCATTATTCAAACCAATTACCTAAGGTAAAATCTCATGAAGAGAATCAGCATATTCATATGGGTAGAATTTATGTGGATGATGATGAGGAGACTACAAATGATATACGAGCTGAAAGAAGTGTTAAATCTCAGTCAGTTGTTTAAGAAGGTAGTGGAATGATTGTATGTTTATCAAGAGACTTGTTGTATAGTTAATGGTACTATGGAATAAAGAATCATATAAGGATTGTTACACTATTGTTTTTCCTAAAGTATTTGAAAGTATATGTTGAATGGTACTGGTGACCATGGAAGTTTATTCAGATATTTTTGGAGAGTAGATGATATGCCCATAATGAAGGGATTTGAAGATAATGAGATGTTTGATTGTATTCATGAGATCATGATTGATGTATGGACTATGTGATATCATGTTTTGAGTATATAGAATTTTGAGGATTTTGGTATGTGGAAGGTGTTAAGTTTTAACTGCATTCATGTTTTCACTAAGGTTCAATGGGTATTCATTCTTCAAGAGAATACATGATTAAGGTATTCACATGTTTGTAACTTGACCAACAAGATATATCTTATGATATATGGGGGATAAATGATGGAATTCACGTGATTGTTATGTGACATTTCAAGTAATCATTTTCTTTATACTATGAGCTTGGACCAAAGTATTTTAGATAAGCCTAAATATTGGAATGGATTATGTTGGACTTAAGTTAGTATTGTTTAAGGATAAAACTTTTTTCGATATTATTGATGGGATGTTATAGTAATGTAGTTTTAGAAAAAGGACAACCTGCAGGATGAACGACAGCCCATCACGTCGGACAAGGCTGTGGGAATCGAACCCAAAACTGAAGTGTGACTGGCCTTTATCGCCTACCACTGGCCTACAGGAAGTCCCTGGTTAGTATAAACTAGTTTTATTTTATTAAGTTGAATGATAGATGAAGTATAAGTACATTTTTGGAACGATATACAATATATGGACTTATGCATATAACTATTGCTAACCTTTTGATTAAGACATATGGAATGGCCCATCATTCTATCACATGATCTGCTAACACTTCACGAATGACAAATTCAACTTCATATCTTTAAGAGATGAAGTGGAAATTGTTCAAGGCATGAACAACGGTGAGATTATATCAAAATAATGTAAGTATTTCTTCTAATTAAAATTCTTAGAGAAATTATCTTGAAAACCAAAAATGTTGTCCTAGTGCCATTATATCTGATGAATTAGATGCTACCTTAGATCATAAAAAATTTATGTCTTTGTGATTGTTGGTGTTTTCATATCCATGTTTTCTACCACTCTCCATCGGAACATGATGGTCCGATTTCTCTTCCATATCCATATTTTCACATATGTTCTCCTCTGTGGAAACCCAGTGATTAGTTAATCTGGGTAACCATTAAATTTGAAAATTTCCTTTTTAAAATTAAGTTTTAGTATTCATATTTACGATGTGGGTTTCAATGAAAGAAACTTTCAAGTAGTAAACTATTTACAACCCCAAATAATTGCGAGGGAGAAATTCATTTTAAGGGGGGGTAGAATGTAACAGCCTGAGATTTTATGAGAAATATTATTTTAATTACTTTGATATCTTATGTTTTACGCTACACCAAGATTAGCATGTACTAGACGCAACACTGTATTAGCTTGCAGTATATGGAACACTATTTTTGGCTAGTGTTACACACAATTTCAAGTTTGTTTTGTGGAAATTATTCTACGCAACATTAAGTTTATATTTTGTTTTGATTATGTTATACACAACACCAAACAGAGATTTCCCTACACGCAGCCCTGACTGGGCTTGCATTACACGCAATCAAGACCTTCTTTGATAGTGTGTGTAGTACGCAATACCAAGTTTCACTAGACGAGATATTATTATAATATTATTATGAACTAGCCGTTATGAATAGTAATACCCATTTTTAAAAATTTATCTTTCAAAATGGACTTCATTTTTGGATTTGGAATATTGAAATTAGCCTAGGGTGAAATTTTGGTATTTTTCTGAAAAATTTCATTTTTGATGAATAGTGGAAAACACTGGGTTACTATTTAAAAACCGACTTTTTATTTAAATAATTAATTATTTAATTTAATTTAATTTTAGGTAAAAATTGATACAAAATAACTATATAAGTTCAAAGTAATTCATTGGAGTCATTTTATAATAATTTTAGATATATAAAATTTTATTGAACTTGTCACCGTCTTTTACCCACCTCCTAGGAGAATTTGTAAATTTTCATAAAACATAATTTTACCACTTCTGTGAATGGAATTTCAAAAATCCTAGAGACACGGTTGACGTTAGTAATTATAATGTAGTTCAATGAGATGAAAATAATTTTTGGTGAATAGTAACTTTTTACTTTTTTTACCACGGTTAAAAGTAAATAGGGTAACTAAGGGTAAAAATGATATTATTATTACCCTAACACATATCCTAATTCTACTGGATAAGTTTAATTTGACAATAAACAACCTTAGGAATAAAATACGACCATTTAGGCCCACTTGGATTAGATAAGGACATTTACTATTAATTTATTTAAAGAAGGGTTAAAATAGTTAAAATCAAAGTTTAATAACTAAATCATTTTTAATATAGAGTAATACATAAGATAAATTAGACTATAAATATTAATTAGAAAGATAAGAATATTTAATACATAATGATAATTTATTTGTAATTTTTAGACATTAAATAATTTAATTTATTAATGACACAATGATGATGCTGTAATTATCTTATTAATGAAATATTGACATAATTAATGTTATAAATACCCAAATAAATGTAATTTGAGACTTTTTATGAATTACAATAATTTTCTAGGTTAATATGACATGTTAGTGTTGATTGTATTAACATTTTTCGAACTAATCTTTCTGTTATGAGTTTCACAAAAATCAATTACCAAATAGTGTCAAAATTGACATAAAATAGTTTTTTAAAATAAATTTTATATTATTAATTCCTATTTTATTCCTAAACATCTAAGGTTCAGCCAAATGACTTAAATAAGGTTATATATATTAATAATAAACAACTTTGGGTTCGTTTGTCTTGTTATAGTATATTTATTAACCTTATAGTGTAAGAAAACAAGAAGTCACGGTAAAAGTTAAATTGTCTAACTTAAAGATAAATCTAAATGATAAGGTTACAATAGAGACCTAAACTAGACTAAATTCTCTTGGATGAGAAGATTTAGACCCTTACGCAACTTATCTTTAAAATAAATCAATTTTGAGATATTAAAAACCGAATATGACTTTATAATAAAATAATATTTTTAGGTTTTCCAATGGTGCCCCTCTCCTCCCTTATTAAGGGGAACCTACTACCTCTCTTCCTCACACCACATTGAGCCTTAATGCTTGGAAAAAAACTTCCAAATTCTCTTCTCCACTTCCCTAGAAACATCCTAGAGGTCCTGTTCTTCTTCAAAGACCAACCCTAGTGCCCTAAGAGGAGGTTAAGAAGAGGCGTGTCAAAGAAGAGGTAATATCCATTACCGATCTTTTCCAATTTCTTTCTTCTTAAACATATTATTCATTAGTTGTTTCATTATAAAGTAATAACATCCGTATTAATCATATACTAATATCTTATTATAAATATGAAACAACCCCATTTCACCTTCTATTCATCCTACGGAAAACGAAATTACCGCGTGTGCGTACGTACGAAATACTGTATCCACGCTGTGGTGTAATCTGTTTTCCCCACCACCTTACTTGGAGGGGTATAATGGTGTAAAGAATATCTGTAAATAGTTATTATAAAATCATACTCATTCTGATATATTTTATCATCCACTCCAATTCAATTCAATAATTATTGAAACGATATCATCGCTCGTGCGTACGTACGGACTACCGTCTCCACGACGCGATGAGATTCATTCTCCATGTTAACCATTATAGAATGATTATAAAGCATATATAAGAAAAAATAATGAAATATATGACATTATAAAGCTACTGTATTTATGTATATATATATGTATGTCATCTACTTAATTCCATTCAACTCAATAAGGAAACAAAAATAGCGTTCATGCGTACGTATGACCTACCGTCTCCATGAACTGTGTATTTCTTTCCATTTGTCAATATATTATATATATTTATATTCCGAATATATATTATATATAAATCATGTTTTATATTCTATAATTATGTAATCATGATCTAAGTTATCATATGAATAATTACAAGTCAAATCACGGACCATAAATGAAATGATTTTACCCAAATCTCTACATTAACATGAATTTACAAAAGAACAGGTAATATAAAGTCCTAAATGAACCATATATGATATCATAACAATGAATATGATTATTTAATAATTCAATGAAATTATTTAAATCATTATACAGGAGGTTCAGATATGTACGAAGCATACTGGACCAAAGTTAAGGGATAATCTTTCCGATCTCGTTCTTATATGAGATTGTTTATTCGTAAGTATTTACGGGGGTTATTGTTATCATCCATGTCCATGTTTTCTAGAAATGTTTTCATGTATGTTTAATGTCCTTTTTACCAATTTTTTACTTTTACTACATGGTATTTATGGAATCATTCTTTTACGAGGTACTTTTTTACTTTTCCAGCAAAAGTACTAGAAGAATGTTTTTTTAACTTATACAACACAAACAGATTTTTACGGTTTTATAAAGCCTAATTTTCATGAAGCTTCCTACAAAATATTTCACGAATATTTTCAAAAAAAATCCTTTTCTTTTAAAATTGCATGAAATTTTGTGAAAAGAAAATGATTTTGAACAAGAAAGGATATTTTCCTCAAGAATTCATTTCAAGTGTTTTATCAAAACCATTTTTCCATCTAAGATGTAATTCTTTCATATGTGTACGTTTCAAGTATAATGTCTTTATGATTTACATGGTTTCACTTTTCTTATTATGAAATGATATCCATTTCTTTTAAATGGATTATGTGATGATGGGATGATGTTTATGAAACCCATTTTATTCTTTGGGTTTTGATGAATGTTCTAACTTTATTTTGTGGGACTAGTAAGAATGATTTCATTATGAGATGGGTGGGACCTATATCTCCCTCCAATGTATTGGGTATGTATTTATATCTCATGAGATAGACATGGATAGAATGATAGGTTAATCCAGTTCAGTGTTACAGGACTGAAATGAGGAGTGAACTCGATTCAGAAAGGGACTTTGTCCACTAAGATGGTCTTGGAA
The DNA here is from genome assembly GCA_963277665.1 of Viscum album. Classification (NCBI taxonomy): domain Eukaryota; kingdom Viridiplantae; phylum Streptophyta; class Magnoliopsida; order Santalales; family Viscaceae; genus Viscum; species Viscum album. Next base: position 1,308,183,666 of record OY728126.1, on the reverse strand, counting down.
GCATTGCCTTGGCTACTATGGAAATCATAACATGTGCTTAATGGTTTCCACAATTAAATGTTTTATTATCATTCTATTTTATCAAGATTAATGTTTATTCATGATATATGCCTTACGTACTACCATGTTTTATGTCATTGCTCAAGATTTTGATATTTAGATTTTATGATCATGTTTTTTTACATTCAAATGTCTAAGGATTGTTTTATGTATTCAATGCTTACCCTTACTGAGCATTTGAGCTCACCCTTTATATGTTTCCTTTTCCCCAGGATTTAACAAAAGGTTTTATGTAAGAAAACAAAATGGGAAGATCATTAATGGAGATGTTGAAAATCTTTCACCATGATTAGAAGATTATATTCCGAGTTTACAAAGACATTAAACTATTACAGTCCTTGTGTGTCTGTTTTTGTTATGTATTAACTATTCCGCAAATGTAATGTAATTCCCATGCATGTCAGGCTTCGGGTCTCTACATTTATCCTATCTCTTTCATATAGGATCTGATTTGAGTTCCATTAGTGATGTTGGATTGATATCAGTAACTGCTGTATACATATTTCTTCATTTATTATTTTATCTTTTTTTTTGAATTTTATTTCCATAAATGATGATTTACCATATTTCTATGGTGTTTTTTGATTCTTCATTTCATTCCATTTTGGATTTATTTAAAGGTTTATATTAGATTAGTTAATTAAAACCTACATTCAGTAAGTGTTGCTTTTATTTTATGATGCATATAAATCATATGTAGGATGTGTATTTAAATATGGGTTCTTGAGGTTGTCAGGGTGATACACATATTAACTAAATCATGAATTTATATCATTTAACTAATTTTATGAGATATTTATGGGTGTTCTACTGTCTCCATAAATTATTTAAGAAGAGTTTGGTACTATTGGTTAGTTTTGAGGGTTATTCCAAATGTTTTTTTAAATTATTTAAGTTGTGATATTTCTAAATTTGTCTCATGGGTACTTATTGAGAATGACCTAAAATACATGGGGTGATGTGATAACCAGGATTGATATGATTTTGTTTGGTATAATGGGGGAATGGGCTGAGATATATTTGATATTATTGACCACTATAATGGAGGTGATTTTATCATCAGGATGAGGGGTATGATGATGATATTTACAAGGACGGAAGACAAGGTTATTATATGGAAATAAGGTTTCTGGTTGGTGTTTCATAGGTATGGTTTAAGATAGATTCTTACTGTGATTGGTTGATAACATCATTAGAGTCATGTGCACATAGATGATGACCCAATTGAGGTGGTGTGGCCTCAGTAGATTTATCCACTTATTGTATGGTGTTAACCATCAATTAGGGATGAGGTGACCACCATAAAAATTCATATATTATGGTTATTGATACCGTCATATGGGGGTTAAAGCTAATTGTGAGATTTCTGGATAATGAGTTGGGATTATAGGAGGGAGAATCTTTCTATGACTTGGGATTTAGGTCTATTAAGACAATGACAGTCAGTTATTCATTGAATTATAGATCTCTCAGTACATTGGGATGTTGAGTCAATAGTGATTGTTCTAGTGGAAGTTTGAGGGACTTGGGATAGATTTATTAGGAATAACAATGATATGTTAGTATTAATCGATATGAGTAATATGTGGTATCGTATGGCACGAGGTGCTGAGTGACATATATATGGATGATATATCATTTAACTTCTAGTACGAATAACCACAGATTTATCATTCCACACAAGAATTATCCAAAGTAGGTAAATGCTTCCTTATGGCTGTTGAACCTGAGTAAAGAAAGTTATGTATTTTTATACATGGGTATAGTTTCTATATATGTACATATTCACAAACTTTTATAAATATTGATGTAGGAGGGGAACACATTGGTGATGGAATACTGTGTTTATACTCATGTATGAAATAAGACCCTTAGGTCAAGTATAGACTTCATATATTATAGATATAGTAATAGATCGTGATTATAAACTAGACTATTTGATATGGGACACACATGTACATGGGATGGATAAAAGATGGACCATGAGGGTTCTTCCATATCATGATGGATCCTCTTTTTATATTTTGGGTATGTACTTATCTGACAGACCATTGTGAAATCCTGTATGTTTTTTCTATCTAATATGACATCTGTATGCATTATCTGATATGTAATGCTATAATGTTTTATATTTTAATTACCATTTGTTATTATTACATCCATAGATTTTATTTATGTTTTTACCTAGTACTGGTATTATATAAACTTTACCATTTTCATGAAATCATATAAAGAGAGTATAATCCCCCCATTATCACATTTTTAATACCTAATGCCAAGTTGGCCTCTTTTGGCATATAAGGAGGCATAATTATGGTCTGGAAACATTTTGAACTAGATCAATGGTTAAGTTACTCTTGGGATAATGTTTTACAAAAGGATGTTGATCCCGTTTCTTTTTTTTTGTATTGTATAAGACCAAGTCAATATTAACAAGGTAGTTTATATGGTGGGTGTGGGATAACACCAAAAAAGATAAAACCAGGATTCGACACAACTCCATTTATAGGAAAAACACAAAGAGAATATTTTTAAAAATAGGTAAGAATGTATAATTTACTTTATATAAGTATGGAAATACAACTTTCCATTTTTTTGGGAAAATACTATGTAATTTAAAAATGGCTAGTAATTTTTAACGAGTGAGAATGATCTAAAATATCAATATAATTAGAATCATATTGTATGCTAAGGAAATAAGTAAAACTCCTTATAATGTATTATGATCCATGGGTTGTAAGCCTTGCGTGTAATGGTATAACATTAAAATATAAAAAACATTAATTAATTTAAAGACCTATGATGTGAACCTAATAGTCATAGACCCTGAATTATAGTCATTGGCCATGCCATGTGATAAAACCCCCAATAAGAGAGTGAACTATACCTAGGGAAACCATCTTTTTCCCAATATAAAATAGTATATAACACATCCAAATTACCAAAATAACTACCAAAAGTTCCCATGTGAAATTATGAAATCCCCAATCTCGAGGAAGAATCATTAATATGCCAATATGAATAATTTTAACAAGCACACTAATTATTGTATATATTAAGGATACAAACAATAAATGTTAAATAAAAAATTTATTTTCAAAAAATAATATATCAACCATTGAATAATTAAAAATATTTAGATTCTTCTTTAAAAACAATACACCCTTTAAAATACCATTTCTAAATTAAATTTAATCAATAAAACAATTCGAATATTTTTAACAAGAAAATTATGAGTGTTAAGACAAAATTAAAAATGTATCAAATGAGAACCATGAGACAACCCTTACATCAATGTCAAAGTGGGAATAAAAATATGAAATAATATGAATCCAATATATATATTTTATTAAAGAAATAATTTTATAAAAAAGTTTTAGGAAATATTGAGCATTAAGAGTATGTGTGAAAATGAAGTAACATTGACATAATTATCTATCATCAATGAGAAAAATATACCCTCTTTAAATAATATTGGATTGGAATAAAGAAGATATTTTAAAATCCAATGTAAAAACCACAATATTTTCTCAACATCTACATTACATTTATCCACTAATTCTAGTTATGAAGCAGTAATAAGAAGATAGTGGAAGGAGAAGAGAAACTCAAAAGAGAGGAAGAATAAATGTGTATAGGGACATATATTACATTGTAGATTAAAGTTATATTGTGATGTGTAAAACCATAGACCTAAGAATAGGAGTATGAATTTTTCATGATGTATCCTAGGGATGGAAAAAAATGAGGATACCAAAATAAAACTTGAGGGAAAAGAATTGAAAATATTTACAGATTACATGGATTGGATTCATTGTTAGGGAAACCTTGTGAAATATATGATATAAATTATAGAACCATTTTACACACTCTAAATTATTTGGTTTCATAGTTACTACTAAAAATGTGGAAATAGTTCATTTCAGATTTTCCAAGAAAATTTTATGTTTTTAAAATCAAAACTCTATTATTCAATGAAATAAATTATTAGATAGGATAAATAAATATAGATAACACCATGGGTGTCTCAATTCTGTACACCATGCTTAATTTATCCAAGTAATGTCATTGATGCTCATTTTATGACAAGAGGTGAAGAAATTTACACATTATAAACATGTAACACTCAATTTTATTATTTCTATTTTTACTATTATTTCATAGCACATGGAATAATGGATTATATTTTCATAAAAACATTTATTTTGTTTTTCAATAATATGAAGAAGATTGTTCGATATCATGATATTAAGATATAAAAATAAATCATTCCATTCATCCATTTGGGAGTGATATATATGGTATTTTTCAACATGGATACATAAGATACATCATTTTTAGACATCAAAAGAGGTTGTAATGACAAAAATTATTCCAATTTTAAATTTTTTCCACAATCTTGAATTGTCCCATATACAACAACACGATGCTACCCTACTTATCTAATATCTAAAGTTATAATTGAGGATAATATTTTATAAATACCTTATTCCATAATAAAACATAAACGGAATGATGAAGAAAGTTGACATGTAATATCAGATGAATTTTAGCTATTACGAACATATTTTAAATGAATTTAACAATTCTCATCATCTGTTAAATAATGATTAGCACTAATAATTAACATTCAGTAATAGTGACCCAATATATAAAATATCAAGATAATCAATAATAAAGATCCTCAAATGGATATTATTTATTTATGATTGGGAAAACATAATATAATATAACTAAACCAATGATATATATTTTTCAAATGAATTACTAATGTCAATCACAAGAGAAGAGTATATATATTCAAAAATATAAATTTTACACTCTATCTTACCATTAATATCTAGATTATATGTCATTATTAGTTTATAATGGCTTCCTATGTAATCATAAATATCTTTCTAGAAATATGATATAATATAGGCACCTTGATAATAAATGATAGTTGATGGAACCCCCTAAAATTTACGATATCAAATATATAATGACTTTCAAGGCCCTAAAACATTGTTCACTCATATATAAAATGAAAATGTTTTAATTTTATTATTTGATAAAAAAGAAACCATATATAATTTTTTCAATAAGATGAATGGGTTAATAATTTTACATACAAATATGGAAATGAAACTGAAAGTTGGTAATGTAAAGACACAACCCTATCCACCAATACTGACACATGATATTGTAATTTTTTAGTATAACTACGATGTGAAGCATAACATCGATGTTGAATTTTTTGATAATTTATTTACTCAAAGAAAAATAACTTATATCCTTTTAATAAAATATATAATACCGTTAGGATACAAAGGCCAATCCCATGTGGCCTCTCAGATCATTCAATATATATATATACACAAATTAATGGTGCCAATACATACTTCCGTTTAATATAGGTATAAATGCATGGAGTAACCTAAAAAGTAGCTAAAAATACATTGTAATCATATTCTTTCACATATAGGTGTATTTATATAAAAATTATCACCAAGTAACTGTCCTCAATAGATTCCTTCGATTACTTGTTCATTAATTTTATTCTTATAGAAACAAAATCATATTTTATTTTCCTAGGTTAAATGATAAATCAAAATCAATTTTTTAGGGGCACTCAAACTAATTTCTCTTTATATGATTTGTCACTTTATATTAAAAAATATATTTTAGGAATTTTTGATATGTGTATAGAGTACATATTTCTCCTGAATGGTAGTTTTTCCATATCTTCAATTCACGCATCTTGAATAATAATTATTTATAAATATCGGGGTAATTAGTATCAATATTATATAATTTGTGATTGTCATATGGTATGATATAGTTGGGTTTCATCAAAACAAACCCAAAACCAATACCTAATGTATCACATTATGATATATAGGCTTTATATAAATAAAAATTAAATATGATTGGAGTATTTGTTACCGTTGTTTTAACTCAGGAATGGAACTATGGAATTCTTCAGTCTATATTTTATTTAGTCCCTTCTAGGTCAATTCTATCTAGATTGATTCCAATTTTGATATTCCGTAAGAAAAAATAGTAAAATATCAAGTTAACCACAAAAATATTCATATTTAAAAAAATTACCATGTTTATTCAAGAAAACACATATTTTATGTTTAAGTTATGTATCAAATTTTATTTTTAAAATACCACATGTTCTTGGAATTTTGAATCTATATTGCTAAATTTTTATGTGGACAATTTTTTATATAATAAATGATATCTTTATATTCTCAAAATAAATTCCAGATACCCTTCAAGGTATTGCATCATATAGATGAAAAAAATATTTTTCCCAATAACATTAAAATGGATGTTTCAAGGTATCAGTTCAATAAATTATTTATGAGTTCCATGAATACTAAATGATAAATCATATCATCGACGGATATCAATAGGTATATATGGTGTTAAAATATTATCTTAATTTCAATCCTTGTAATGTAAACAAATTTTCATATAAACTTTTCTTAATATAAACTGGGATCAATATTTGAAATTAATAATGATCCCTTGAGTTGATTGATGAGATTTCATATCCAAATAAATGATTGTTTTTTAACAGTTATGTAGTTTATATTTCATAAATTAATTCAATGTTAGAGACTTCTGTTTTTCTTATTTTTATAAATGATTTGATACACCCATGGTGATACACAAAATTGTATAAAACACATTATCACTCGATCATCCTACATAACCTACAATTATTTTATATTTTTAATAATAATTCTAAATAAATTAATGAATATGGAACAATTATTATGAATAATATTGATATATAATTCAACTTATATATCTAGTGAAAAAATAATGAAATATCAAGAAACACTACTTGATATATTTTTACAACCATAGGAAGTCGATCACCCAAATTTCATTCAACATCATCTAGGAATAAAATCGGTAAATAATATGATAAAACATTTATATCTATAAAAAAATCTTAAATAAACCTGATATTTAATCCCACTCACCTTAAAAAATGGGTGTGCTTCTATTAGTGGAATAAAACATTATTTCTATTGGATAAAAATCTATTTTGAATATAGTTTTAATAATTTGATCAGCTTAAAGAATGATCCTTAAGATGTATAGATGATGAATAAGAAACTACCATATATGATAGACATTGATAATTGTTACACAAAAATAATGGTATTGATATCATTACTCTTATTTTCCAAAGGATTAAATATTTCTATCACATAGGGTGTTAAATTCAATTTGTGATTCAATTTATAAATTTATAATTATCATATTAATCAATGTAAAGAACCTACGTCAAAAAAATCTAGGACCATGACAGAAGTAATAAGTGGGATACCTATAACAGTCTCTGGTGCATCTTCATGATAAGATTCAGTTTTGAAATGAATTAATTGATATCATATTTATGAGTGTGATTCCACTCCATTAGATACATCTAATTGTATTTTTGAATGTGTAGTAAAGGAGTAACCATATTTCCGACACTAAAAAGATGGATGTGTAGTAGATTATTACAAGTTTCAAAGTCTCCTATATAAGTAAAATGTCATTTGATGTTCTTGATAATCTATTTTTGAATGAAATAGTTTTATGTATTGGAAGATACTAGTGATATTTCCCCTAATGGAGTTATGGGAGTAGGATTTTCTGATTCTTGAACATTTCTACTATTTCCCCATTTAAATTCCTTATACTTCATTTTTTGTGTATATAAAAACTCTAACTTATTAATTATTCAATTTATAAAAATACCCTCATTTCCATTTATTCTATATTATATATTTAAATTTATACCTTGTTGAGTACCTTAAAATACCAGGTTAGATAGAATATAAAAAACATGGATTAAATTTAATGCCAAAAAACTATTTCAAATTGATGATCATTAAGGATATAAATAGTTTTTAGTTTTATTAAGAATAAGAAAAAATAAAAAAAGTGTCCTGTTTTATTGTAGAATTATTCTCATGATCAAGAGTTATGAACTAACGACCTTTTTCTATTCTCAGAGTTTCTGGAAAAATAAACTACTCATTGGAAATATCCTTGAAACATTTCTAGGAAGTTCATCTAGATGTTTTTAATTAATAAAAAACCCATATATTTTGTGACTTAGTTCCACTAAAAAGTATTTTAAATTCCTTATATTATATGTCTTAGGTTTTTAATAGAAATCAATCATGAACTTGATCTTTATAGCAATTACTTAGGTTTTAAAGATCCCTATTCTCAATATAAAAATGGTTGTTTTTTCTAATTGAACTCCAAAACATGACACACCATTAGAGCTATGTCACGACCCGTCCTCGAGGGCCGTGCTGTGACTACACCAAGCCCTCCTTCCATAGGCCAGGGGCTGACGATATACAAAAGATGTGTTGGAAAGAAAAAGGGGTCTGAAATAGAAACCCAACCGTAAAGTACAAGGAAAGAAAAAACAAGTAAAACTACAAAGGCAAACAACTGGAAGGTGTCTAGACTCTCCTAGATCTCCCACCATGGATCCTACCTGAAGGGTAGGTACATATTGCCTCCTCAGTGCTCCACATCCGTCCGTCTCCTCCAAGTACCGACTTGTCATGAGGTCCACCGCTAGGTACTGTCTAGTCCTCATACACTCTGCCTCAGTCTCCGTTGTCCGTCATCTGTATCCAACACAACGAGGTGCATGTATAGACCATGTAGGGGTGAGTATAAAAATACTCAGTAGGGACCCTGAGACCCTCAGGGTCTCACAAAATCAAACAAAAATATACCACAAATTATGAATCAACAGATAACCACTATTTAGGTATATTCCCATACATATACCTATGTTATCTAGTAAGCCAACTCAATAACGAGAAAAAAACAAAGGTCATTGACTCAGCTCAAACCAGGATTTTAATTATCGAAACCAAAACCGCTAGAGAACTCCTCCTCTATCGTGAAAAAAGGGCCTATCGCAACACCACGACGCTTCTCACTAACCTTGGACTCCAGCGGTACTCCTCCTATCGGGTACAGCGGGTCTGCTGCCAACTACCAGGCGCTGCCCCTAATAGACTACCAAGGTAATCCTCCTGTCAAGTACCACGGTTCTCCCGCCAACTACCAGGAACTCCTCCACTATGGGTCTGCCGCCAACTACCAGGCGCTCCCCACTGGGCTAGTCGAATTGGTCAAGGAGTCGTTTGGTATGTCAGCTACTAGGTATCCGCACCCTGTCTGCTCATCACTAGAAGGATCCGATTCCGGAACTACTGGAAAATACTCCAAATTTTGCGAACTCTCATGTAGAGTATCTGAAAGGTCCATCTTGTCAATGGGATCTCAATTCAACAGACAATGCGTCAATCAGACATCCGATCTGTAAGTTATTGGCATCTCCGTTCCAGGGGCCCGGTTGGTTTTTAGGTTCAAACCAACCTGAACATACCCCAAATGTATCCAAAAATCAAGTGGGGTATGCCAAAGGAACCATCTCTCTTTCAGATTTCCATCACCATAGACGGTTCATCGATCGAACACCTGTAGCCCAAGATGCAGGCTAAAAGGTGTAGACAGACCATAGCGGGTCCGGTCCGACCCAGTCGGACCGACCCGGTCCTAACGAGGGTCTGACCCGGTCCAAGGGGGTGGCCCGACCTATGGTGGCCTGGATGGTGGTGGCCCATCCCATGTCTGCCTGGCTGGTTGGCCTGCATGGCCTGGCTGGTCAAGCGTGGGAGGGGGAAGCCACACCCCATATTTCTAATTTGAACCAGCATTGGGCGCCAGTTCTGTTTCTCCACTGGACCCTTCGGGTCCTACCGGTAGCGCGCAGTGGCTACCAACTCAACCGACCCCCTTGTTTCTCCACCGAGGCGTGATGGCGCTGTAGTTTTGCTGGTCTTCGTGCGGCGCGACGGTGCCACACCCCCTCCGCCACAAACGAGCCTGGCCGCGGCCTCCCGCTCCTCTGCGGGGTGCAACGGTGCCGCGTTCATCGTCTGACCTCCGCGGACCTCCTGGCAGCGGCCCTTCCTCCCGGCACAGTGCGACGACACCGCGCCCCTCCAGCATCGCCGCGACCCACTTGGCCGCGACACGGTTCTCAGCGCAGCATGGTGGTGCCACACCCCTATGGCGACCCGGTGGCCTTACACGACCATCTTTCTTCGCGGCCGGCTTGTTGTTGGTCATTCCATGTACCACCTCCGTCATCATAAAAAAAGAACCAAAAAAGGGGAGGGTGGGCCATGTTTTTGCGGTCCAATCCCTCCTCCTTATGGTGATATCATTCAGTTCTCAAAAAACACAACATACGATGGGGTTGATAGGGTAATATTCAAGCATAAAATAAACCCTACCTCAAGTTTGGGGACCATTGACAGAGTCACGATATGGAGGACGTCGTTCCGTTGACATCGGAAGAGGAAGAGTTCAGAGAAGACGAGTCGAGATGACGTCGTCAACATTCTTCATGGTCAGTGGCGCTTCCCTTCCATGCCCCGATTGAATAAGGAAGTAGATTGTGTTCTTCGTTCTTCTTGGTTCTTTTTTGGAGATAAATGGCTCCACCAAGATCTTTCCTCTCCTTAATCCTCCTATCAAAAATTATGCCAACCCCCAATAACAAAATATAACATCTTATTATAATACTGGAATAAAGAATTCAAAATGATTCAAATTAATTATGTTACATCACTTAATTAAATGGGAGGAGTTGGCTCATTAATTAGAGGGGAAAGGTGAAGAGGCTCCCCCACTTCATTGGGATTTCCAAGGAGTTTAAGGGGGTTAGAGGAGTTAAAGATCTCAGGTAGGCCCCACCTAATAACATCCTCCCAAGGGAGGTTCTGCTCATGTGGCCCCACCACCATAACCTCCAATGGGAGGATAGGGTGTGGTGGCCCCCATCTCTAACCTCTCCTTGGAGGTTTTAACCACTAACAAATTAAAATAAGATATGTCTTATTTTTATTTAAACACTATTTAAAAGCCCCAAAAACTATATTCCACTCTTGTTAGAATGCAACTGCGGTGAAGGTCTCGCTAAGAAATCACAGATGCTACGAGTTCAATGGTGTCCTCAGATTTAAATTCCGAAATCCGGTTCAAAAGATATAAAATCCCGCTCATACGTTTACTGAATGTACCCGAACAAAACATCAGAAATTGATTCCAGACACACCGGGTCTCAGAATCAAGCGCCATTAGAAACTGCGGGCTTGTAAAATTATCATGTATTTAATAAAAAAAATTCCACAGAAATTACAGGTCTTTACATTCTACCCACCTTAGGGATTTATATACCCTTAATCTACAACTCAAACTAAGGGAACAAATGGGGGTACTAAGCACACATCTGATCTTCCGGCTCCTATGTTCTCTCATGAAGGTTCTCGTGCTGCCAATGAACACACACCAGAGGTATCAAAAATCCATGTAGGACCTGCTACTGTTGATCTTAAATCTCTACTGGAACCTCTGTGAATGTTGCCCCCTCATCGATGTCTAGCTCCCCATGGTCAATGATGTGGATGGGTCATGCACGTATCTCCTCATCTGAGATACGTGGAAGACATCATGCATCTGGTGCAACTGAGGTGGAAGGGCTTTGTGGTAAGCCACCTCACCTTCTCTGCTAAGGACCTGGAAAGGTCCTATGAACCATGGAGATAACTTGCCACCTCAGCCAAATATCCACAATCCTCATCAAGGTGAGACCCATAGAATGATGTGGTCGCCATCCTCAAAATCTAGAGGTCTCTGTCTCATGTCGGTATACGACTTATTCCTACTCTGTGTAGTCTTCATCCACTCCTTGATGATCTGAACCTTCTCCATGGTATCCCATACCACCTCTGGTCCCACCAGTGCTGACTCCCCTAGGTCTCTCTAGTACAGTGGCGATCTGCAAGGCTGACCATACAAGGCATCAAAATGTGCCATACCTTTGGGGGAGTGATTGCTGTTGTTGTAGGCAAAGTCCACCAAAGGAAAGTGATCCTCCCAGCTATGACCGAAGTCGGGGAAACATGCACGGAGCATGTCTTTGAGGGTCTGAATGGTCTTCTCGGTCTGACCATCTTACTGAGGATGGAAGGTGATGCTTAGACATAGCTGTTTCCTGAAAGCCTCCTGCAACCCCTTCAATAGCAGGGAAGTAAACCGTGCATCGCAGTCGGAGACATTCGAGGATGGTACTCTATGTAAACGCACTATCTCATGCACATAGAGGTGCCCCAATATCTCTATTGTGCCCTGCTCTCTGATCGGTAAAAACTCGACTGACTTGGTGAGTCGGTCAACAATCACCCAAATCGAGTGGTGGCTCCTAGATGTACGTGAAATACCCGTCACAAAGTCCATGGATATCCAATCCCACTTCGTACTCTGGGACCTCTAAAGGTTGAACCAAGAATACTGGTACCTGGTGCTTTTCCTTCACTTGATAACAAGTGTGGCACCGTGAGACAAACTCAGCTACTGCCTTCTTCATACTTGGCCACCAGCACTGTCTTCGATGGTCCTAGTACATCTTGTCCACTCCTGGATGTACCTCTAGAGGGGAAGTGTGGAACTCCCTCATCACTTCCTCCCAAAGTGCAACTGGTACCAGGGTACATCCTCTAAATAAGATGATGAGCTCCGCACCTTTAGAAAATCTATCAGGTGCCTGCCCTGTGGATATCTAAGCACGTCGCGTCTCACAGTCAGCATCTCCATGCATCACCTCCCTGACTCGCTGAAGAATTGGAGGAGTGACTGTAAGAGACTGAAGATAGGTTGACCCATCACTATCCACAAAGGATATCTGTAAGGCAACTAGCTGCTTTGTCACCTATCCTAGCATCTAAGTTTCGGATCTTCTGATGAGATCATCCGCAACAACATTCCCCTTCCCAAGAGTATAGGATATCTTGAAGTCATAGTCCTGGAGGAACTCAATACAATGACGCTGTCTCTGTTTCAGGCCATTCTGAGAGAAGATATACTTGAGGCTCTTGTGATCAGAGTACACGATAAAATGTTCTCCCTTCAGATAGTGTCGCCACATCTTCAAGGTTAAGACCACTACTGCTAAATCAAGGTTAAGGGTAGCATAGTTCTACTGAAGTTGTCTCAACTGCTGAGAACCATACACGATCATAGCTCACTCCTACATCCAGACACACCTGAGTCTGCTCCCTATTGGGTCATAGTAGACTACGTACCCTACGCCTTCCTCTGGAAGCCTCAAAATGGGGGCACTATTCAGCCACTACCTCATCTCCTGAAAGCTCTGATGATATCTCTCTGACCACACGAAGGGTTTCCACTTATTTTTCAAAGATGATAGTGGTGCTACAACTCTGGATAATTCTGGAACAAATCTATGATAGGATCCATCCATGTTCAAGAAACTCTGTACCTCCATCACACTCCTAGGTGGCTCCCCATGCAAGCACTGACTTAATATTTTCTGGATACACTGCAACTCTAGCCTCCGAGATGACATGTCCCAAGAAGTGAACCTTTCGAATCCAAAATTGGCACTTCAAGAGCTTACCATAAAGCCGGTGCTCTCGGAGTGTATCCAGTACTACCTTCAAATGGTAGGCATGCTCCTCCTCAGTTATCGAGTAAATCAAAATGTTGTCGATGAAGACTATGACAAACTGATCGAGGTAAGGCTGGAAGATCCTGTTCATGAGTCTCATGAACACACCGAAGGGCAGAACCAGGAACTCGTAATGGCCATAATGACACCTGATGGTCATCTTCTACACATCCCTATCTAGAACTCTGATCTGGTGATAGCCTGATCTGAGTTCTATCTTCGAGAACCATCGTGCTCCCTTGAGATGACCAAAGAGGTCATCAATCCTTAGAAGTGGGTACTTGTTCTTTATGGTCACCTGATTTAGGAAACAGTAGTGGACACAGAGCCTCAAGCTCCCGTTCATCTTCTTGGGAAATAGAATCGGGGCTCCCCAGGGAGAAACACTGGGCCGGATGAATCCCTTCCCCTGCAAGACTTCAAGTTGTACCCTCAACTCGTGAAGCTCAGCTAGATCCATACGATATCATGGAGTATATATCAGTCCCATTCAGGGGTATATGTCAATGTATAAGTCCACCTCTCTATGAGGAGGTAGTCCTAGGACATCATCAGGGAAAACATCCGCGTACTGGTCAACCACTAAAGGATAAGTCGGAATCTCCACATCTACTACTCCAAGGGTTAGGAAAGCTAACTGGTGAGTGATCAGCTGCACCCTCCTCCGAGTAAGTCTATCCTGCACTGCAAATGTTCCCTTCTCACCGGTGAAGGTGAACGTGGTCCCATCCATATGGACACACCGCCCTTTGTGCTTGATATAGTCGATATAACTATGGACTGTAGATAACCAGTCCATACCCAAGATGACGTCGTAAGGCCTCTATGCCACTATGAGGAGATCCCCGATGAAGCTCTCACCTCCTAGAGAAATCTCACACTGCTGGAACCAGTGTGTAATCGTCGAGTCTGCTCCTGTATGAGTCTCTAGCTGTAAAGATTGTGCCAACTGATCCGTCAGAATCTATGAGCTCCGAACGAGGGCAGTGGCTATGAAAGAGTGAATGGAACCAGTGTCTATAAGAACAACAAATAAGGTGGAGTAGACACAGATCGTACCTCAAATCATCTCCAAAGCTCCATGGTTGTATGACTCAACTACATGAATCTGAGCTCTCCCCTATCTGCTAGCTCCCTGTGGTCGGGGTGGTCCTCCTAGTGGTGGTGGTGGTAGCACCTCATAACGTTGACCACCGCCAGCAGCTCAACCGGTTCCTCTTCCACGTATGCCTGCGCCCTGTGGACTGCCTCGATTGAACCTTTGACTCTATCTGGGAGGTCCCTCAACTGACTGCTGATCATTAGTACGACGGGTCAGACAATCATGTGCAATGTGACCAAGCCTGCCGCATGAGTAACACTTCCCACTCCAGGCATGACTGGCTCTGTTTCCACTCCAGGTGCCCCCAAAAAACCGATCCTAAGTCATGCGGTTGTCCGCCTATATGTCTAGTCCACTTGGACCTCTGCATCACCTGTCTACTGCCAGCTGCTGAAAAATCCTTTGCTAGTCGACTAGTAGTAGGTCTCCCTGCTGGTTACTACTCAGCAGGGAATCCCTCTACCAGGAGGGCTCTCTCCAACACCCCACTTGCTTCAGGATGCTAAGATAGATTATCGAGGCTCTGATATCTCGCCTGATCCCCTGCTCAAAGGTCCGGGCCCTGAAGAATGGGTCCTGTACCATATCTGTGGAGTAGCCAGAGAGGTCCGTGATCCTCTCTAGGTATTGTGCTGTTGTCATGCTACCCTGGTGTATATTAAGTAGCTCTTGTATCCGCACGGCTCAAATGGTGGGTGGAAAAAACTCTGTCTAGAACATGCTCTCAAATTCTGTCTAGAGTAAAGTCGCCTTGTCATTGACCTGAAGCATCGGGCTCCACCATCTTCCTGCTGCTGCCTGAAGGAGAGTAGCATCAAAGATCACCATGTAGTCTACTGGTGTCCCTACTAGCCTGAAGACTCTCACCACATCCTCCAGCCAAACCTCAGCCTTCTATGGGTCGGTCTCTCCCCGGAACCTGGGTGGCCTCTGGCACTGGAACTCATGTAATGTGCTGAAGCAGCGTGCATCATCTACTGCTAGGGCTCGTGGCATCGGTGGCCCAACAGGTGGTGGTACTGTTGTTGCCTCTTATGGTGCCTCAAATGAAAAGGGTCCATGCACAGAAGCCTCACCACTCGGTGGGCTGTCAGTGTGTACAACTATTAGGGCTTTAACTGGTCGTCTGCGGGGAGGCATCTTGAAAGGAACAGATGCGACATAGTCAAAACATTATACGTAGTGAGCTAACCTAGTTCAAAAGACAAAAAGAAAAACTTTTGAAACTCAATCAAAATCAGTGTTTTCATGCACTGAGTCGGAAATCAGAAGTCAGGGTCCTGGTGTATGGATACATCGGCCGCCGCTCCAACACTGGACTCCCTAAATTGAAAACCACACTCAGTACCCTTAACACTATTGCTTCACAGAAAAGAAATATCAGTGTTCTAAGTTCTTCATTAGAACCAACTCCTCCCATACCAATTTTTCAAGACCCGTCCTCTGGGCCCGTGTCGTGACTACCCCAATCCCACCTTCCATAGGCTAGTGGCTGGCTACTAGCACCAAAGGTGTAAATCCCTAAGCTGTGAATGATTTGACATTATAAATTGTAAAAACATGCAACAGAGTATGAAACTGGATGTAATACACTAAGTAAAACTACATACAAAAGATGTGTTGGAAAAAAGGGGCTGGAAATACAATCCCAACAGTAAAGTACATGGAAAGGACAATCATGTAAAAATAAAAATACAAATATCTAGAAGGTGTATAATAGCTCCTAGATCGTCCACCACAGATCCTACTTGAAGGGTAGGTACAGAAAGCCTCCTCAGTGCTCCACATCCATCCGTCTTCTCCGGGTAGCAACTCTTCATGAGGTCCACCTCCAGGTACCTCCAGTCCTTGTACACTCCACCTCGGTCTGCGCTGTACATTGTCTTCATCCAACACAAAGAGGTGTCAGCATAGCCCATGCAGGGGGTGAGTATAACAATACTCAGTAGCGACCCCGATACCCTCAAGGTCTCACAAAATCAAACAAGGATAAACCACATATTATGAATCAACAGATAACCATTACTAAGTTATATATTCCCATACATATAACTAAGTTATCAAGTAACCCATCTCAATCATGAGGAAAATGAAAAGGTCGTTGATTTAGCTCAAAACTGTATTTTCATTATCTAAACCACAGCTGTTGGATAACTCCTCCTCTGTCATGAACAGTGGGCATGTCGCAACACCAAGGAACATCTCAATAAACTTGGACTGCTGAGGTACTTCTCCTGTCAACTACTGCGGATCTGCTCCCAAATACCAGGAACTCCTCTGCTGTAGGTCTACCGCCAACTACCATGAGCTCCCCCTAATAGCCTGCAGAGGATCTCCTCCTATCGAGTACTTCGTTTCTGCTACCAACTACCTGGTGATACTCTGTCGTGGGTTTGCCGCCAACGACCAGGTGCTCCCCACTGGGCTAGTAAAATCGGTCAAGCAGTCGACAGGTCATTCGACTACTAGGTCTCCGCACTCGGTTTTCTCGTCACTGGAAGGATCCGCTTCCTGAGCTACTGGAAAAAACTTCAACTATCGTGATGCCCCATGTAGAATTATCTCAAAGGTTTGTCTCTTCAATGTGATCTAAATTCAACAGACGGCTCGTCAACTGGATGCCTGGTCTGTATGTTATTGGAATCTCTGTTCCAGGGGCCCATTTGGTTTTTAGGGTCAAACCTACCTGACCATACCCCAACTGTATCCAACCCTCATGTGGGGTATGCTAAAGGAATAGTCTCTATAATCTTTTTGTCACCGTAGATGGTTCGTTTATCAGACACTTGTAGCCCAAGATGTTGGATAAATGGTGTAAACGGGCCATAGTGGGTCCTGGTCTGGTCCGACTCGGTCGGACTGACCCAGAGTGAACCGGTCTGAACCGGGTGTTTTCCCGGTGCACAGGTCCAAGTGGGCGGCCTGACCCGGCCCGAGGTAGATCGGCTGGTGGCGGCCCGGCCCGTGGCAGCCCGGCTAGCCGTCTGCGTGGCCTGCCTTGCCATGCGTGGGATGGGGGTGTCGTGCCCCTATTTCAGATTCGAACCGGGGCTGGGTGCTAGTTTTGTTTCTCCACGGGACCCTTCGGGTCCCACTTGTAGCGTGCCCCAGTGGACGGCTTAGCCATCCACCCTAGTTTCTCCACCACGGCCCGATGGTGCCACAATTTTTTTGGTCTCCGGGCGGCATGAACGCACCACACCACCTCCACCGCGGCCTGGCCTGACCGCGACCTCCTGCTCTTCCGCGCTGCGCGATGGCTCCTCGCTCGTCGTCCGACCATCGTGACCCTCCTGGTCGCGACCCTTCCTCCTGGTGTGGTGTGACAACACCGCACCCCTCAGGAACCGCCGCGGCCCACCTTGCCGCGGTTCGGTTCTCAGCGCGGCATGGTGGTGCCGCACCCTTGTGGAAACCCAATGGCCTTGGGCCGCCGACTTTCTTCTTGGTAGGCTCGTTTCCGATCACTGCGTGTACCACCTCCATCATCATCAAACAAGAATCAACTAAAGGGGAGGGTCGGGCAGTGTTCGGGTGGTCTGAACCCTCCTTGTTTCAGTGATATCATTCGGTTCTTAAATCACATAACATACGACAGGGTACATAGGGTAATATTCAATCGTAAAATAACCCGTACCTCGAGTTTGGTGACCGTTGACAGAGTCGCGGTAAGGCAGACGTCATTCCGTTAATGTCAGAGGAGGAAGAGTTTGGAGAAGACGAGTCGAGATGATGTCGTCGACAGTTTTCGAGGGTGGCGACGCTTCCATTCCTTGTCTTGATTGAAAATGGAAGAAGACGGCGTTCTTAATTCTTCGGTGGTTCTTCATTGGAATGAAATGGCTCCACCAAGTTCTTTCCTCTCCTTAATCCTCCCAACAAAAATTATGCCAACCCCCAATATAAAAATATAACATCTTGCTATAATGGTGGCATAAAGAATTTAAAATGATTCAAATTAATTAAGTTACTTCACTTAATTAAATTGGTGGAGTTGGATCATTAATTGGAGGGGAAAGTTGAAGAGGCTGCCCTACTTAATTGGGGGTTCAAAGGATTTTAAGGGGGTTAGAGGAGTTAAGGAGCTCGGGTGGGCCCCACCTAAAAACATCCTCACAAGGGAGGTTATTATCGGGTGGGCCCCACCACCATAACCTTCCATGGGAGGTTTGGGTGTGGTGTCCCCCACCTCCAACTTCCCCATGGAGGTTTTAACCACCAACAAATAAAAATAAGTTATGTATTATTTTTATTTAATCTTTATTTAAAAACCCCAAAAACTATCTTCCACTTTAATCAGAACACAACTATGTTGAAGGTCTCATTAAGCAATCATCGATGCTGCGAGTTCAACTGTGCCCTCAGATTTCAATTCCTAGAACTGCTCCAAAGATATAATATCCCGCTTATTCGTTTTTTGAACGTACCTGAACAAAAATTCAAAAAATTATTCCGGAAACATCGGGCCTCAGAATAATGCGCTGTCAGATACTACAGACTCGTAAAATTCCCGCGTATTTAATAAAAAAATGATTTCCAGAGAAATTCCAGGTCTTTACAAGCTATGTGTCATATTTCATCCCTGTCTAAGGATTAAATAGTGTAAATGAATAAATCATCCAAATTTAGTTCAATGAGAGGATTATATTATGTTAAATTTTCCACAACATTCTATTTAATAATTTATAGTGCATTTCTTGGTACAAAACTCAATAAAACAAAAAATTGAAACATTATGATAACATAGTTTCAAAATCAACATTGAGTGAAAATAATCTACAATAAAATATTAAATAATAAAAAATAATAATTTTTTTAATAAATATCAAACATTTAATAACCAACAATTAAAGCAATTAAAAATCATAATGAATCCAAACACATCAATTAAAAACACAATGACATTGTTTAGATGTATAGATTTTTAAAACATTTTCCAAACATATAAACTAAACTAGATGTTATCTACAATCTCTAAAAGGGGTTTATCATGGTTTATTAAACCGTGAAGAAACTATGTGAGTGTTATTGAAACTATCCAATGAAAATGCATAGTTTTGTTAAGGTTTACCAAACCATTCATAAAAATTATTTACCTATAATGTACTTCCTATTTTCACTCAAAACCATATTGTTTTCAAAAAACTACATATAATATTTTCCCATGACCCATAATAGTAGTACATTTTATCATAATATCAAAAATAAAAATTAATAGCTGAATCAAATTCAAGAAACAAATCCTAACTAACCAGGGTAAGAAAAGGTATATTATGTGAAAGAGTTGGCCTATACTCCTAATACACCCACCAATTGAGTTCTAATGTTCTTATATACTATCTACATATACTTCCTAAAAAAGAAGGATTTTATAACATTTTGTAATGAAACATCTTGAGTCAAACAATAGTATCAACAGATTTAGATCACTATAAGTTCTATGCACCTTCATGATCACTATGGTCTAGTGAAAATCATTAAGGCTATTACCCATATACATGTGAATAATTTCACCATCAAAATTCAACAACTAACGTAACTGGAACTCACTAAGGAAAAAATATTTATTAATTGAACAAAAGTTCTATTCAAATAATATTATTAATAATTAAAATTCATATGGACAAGGTATAACTAATTTTAATCTAATAAAATTCACAGATTATTATATTAAAAAGTTACAAATGTGATACATGACATGACAATATGAAAGAGTTACTAAAAATATGGATGGTTTGATGATGGAAATATATAATACATCGGAAAAGTGATAAAATTGTCTAAAAATTTTAGATGAACCATCTCCCTTTGATGTGAGGTCAAAATTATTCCACCATTACTATCTACCATGAAAAAGGTCACTAGAAAACACCATTAATATAGAATGGACCTATTCATTTTCCTATATCAGATAAAACCAAGTATACACACAAACAAACTGAAATGTGTATATATGCTATGATATGAAACTTATTAGGATAAAATCAGGAGTTTATGTAAGTTATTTTATAATAAAAACTCAAATCAGTAGTTAAAAAATAAAATTAGAAATTACATTTTTTAAATGAGTCTTGATAACCAATACAAAAAAGTTTTCCTTATAAAACCCACACTTCAAAGAAAAATAATTATGTAAAACATGTGATAAAGATATAAAATATCAAAATATTATGTATCGGAAGGTATATCATGTTAATATGTAAACCAATTCATAACTTATAACTTGACACTCAATATCAAAATTGCGTCTAATATGTTAACGTAAAAACATTCTAAACATGGATCCAACAACTGGCCTATGATGTGATCTTTAAAATTTTAGACCCTTCCTCACCATCATTAGCCTTAATGGGTGACAACCCCCTATCGATGGATGATAATACACTAGGTTACACTAGTGAGTGAATAATTTTTGTTAGTGTATCACTCATCACAAATACCCATATAACTTCACATATTTCTCATGCCGAGCATTGAAAACCTCAATCAAATGAAAGAAATCATCAATTTAGAAATATTATTAATTATATTAATCACCTCATGGATTATATTTAATATGGATGATAATAACTAATTTTAAATAATAAAAATATTTCTGAATAATACTTTCACAGTCATATCTTATTAAAAAGTGGCGTGATTCTTCTTTAGAAATAATACAATCTTAAAAAAAATATTTTTAAATTTCATTTGATTGAAAATAAAAATGAAATCAATTTTTACAAAAACCATTGGGTTTGAAAAAAATATATTTATATTTTTAAACAAGAAAACCATGAAAACAAAATTTTAAAAATTATAAATAATCAATGTTTATGAAAATAATAATTAATTGAACCTATAAAGTTTATTTAGGAACTGATTGTTTAATGAAATGATTTGAACTTTCAACACACTAATATTATATCAAAAATCGAAGTCATAAGAAAAAACACACCTTTCATCAATGAGATCAATTCACATTAATTTAGGAATAATATAATAGGATAAAACGATACCTTCAGAAACTCTGGCAATGAAAACCTATTTTTTAACTAAACCTTAAAATTATATTTTCCAACCATTTTTAATCAGGGTGAAGAAAAGATATATTGGTGGAATGTGAAGAATAAATATTAATATAAAAATAAAAAATGATAGGAGGGAGATAGGTTACCCTGTATATTTAAAATAGATTTAGTAGAGGGGAATAGAAAATCCATGAAGGGGAGGAGGCATCATCTTTGATGGTTTATTGGGAAGTACCATAAAAATTATGTGAAAAAATGAGTATACCGATGTAAAAAAATTAGGATTATAATTTTTTACTTATTGATCCAACCATTTTGATACATAATTAGTACAACCATATAAAAATGGTGTGATGAAATTTGGAACTAAAACAAACCCCCTATACAGTTTGGATACACAGTTACAACTAACCATACACTATCTATGCCTCCTAAATTATTCCTATAAATTATAGGTTTTAAAAATCCAATGTCAAAAATTTCATGAAATAAATAAATATATAAGAGAAATACATAAGAATTATATCATGAGACACTTGTTATTTATCATTCTATTTCATATGAATTGTATTTTAAATTAAAAAATAAGATATAATTTTAAATATTTACAATAGATCATCTTAATAAAATAATAAACCAAAAAGATGCGATTTTTATTTTCAAATTCGTAAAATTTTCATTGATAATTATTGTAAAATTTTTCATCAATAAGATTTCTTGTACAAGGTTTTTATCATAGAAAACATGTTTTTTAATTAAATATTTTAACTACAAAAATTATATTGGAATCATTTTAGGAAAATCATATGTTGAATATAATTTTTTTGTTACTACAAGATAAAACTTAACCGACAATACATTTCAAGATATTTCTCACTAATTTTATCTTTTTTATTATGTTTAGATAGTTTAATGTACATTTGGTATTTTAAAAAGATTTGTAATTTCAAAAAATACACATTTTCTCATTCAAGTAAAATCAAACATCCGATTAACTAGTGTTTTGTTCTCATAGGTCACAAATGAATTGTTTATCATTTTCCAAAATATTTATTATAGATAATTCTAATTTTTTTTTATTTTAACACTTAACTCTCCTATTTAAAATAGAATGGAATAATATTCATAAAAATAAACATTGACTCATTTTGGACACATTTCATGTTTGATTGACCTGAATGTTTTTCTAATATGTAAAAGATATGTCAATGATCATTTTCTAAAATTTTTATGGCTAAATGTAGTTGTTTGATGAGTTTTTATTATATATAATGATCAAATAATATAAAAAATTGAAATTATAAAAATAAAATTGAATGATTATAGGTGAATAAAATTTCCAATATATATATAGCGTGACCCTTTATGTGAAAAATCAAATGGCCATTATTAAAAATTTCTGTCATATTTGTGATTATTTATTGATTTTAATTATTTAATGAATATATCAAAATTAGAAAAAGTTATTCCAAAAAGATAAATGAGAAAATTCTAGTGATATTAGATGTTGAATTGAGGCACATTTTGTTCATAGAGTTTATAAATATATCAATTATTTTTTACATATAATTTTAGGAATTTTCATGATTTTTGACAAACTTTCGATCATTTTATTTATTCTTGTATAAAATAAAAACATTTATTTTAGGGTTAAAAGGATTCTATGTGAGAGGTACACTGAAATGTTAGTGAATCATGGAATGGAAAAAAATTCCATGTTATAATTCATAATATGATGATTAGTCACTACCCAAAAAGATCATGAACACATGATTAGTAGGGCCATATTGAATATCAACTTTATTATAATATTATAATTAACATTCAACAACAATACAATTATTACTCTTTTGGTGATTCAATCACATTTTTTTTTGAAATATAAGAGGTATAAGAGGAAGAAGTAGAATCTATTTAAATTTGACATTAATTGTGGCCATAAAAATCATGTGGCAAAAATAATCAGAATGTTGATCTTCAAAACTGTAAATATTACTTATAAAATATTATGATAAGGGATGTTTTATTTATCTTAAGATAAGTAATATATAGAGTCACCAATGACTGGCCCATTTATATTATAAATTATTTTGAAATATTTTTTATGTTTTTAAAATGTGTTTCATAGAATGAAATGTATCATTTTTCTCATTGAGATACTCCTTTTCTCAAAATAAAATATATAAGTGTTTCATCCTTGAATGTTTTGGAATTAAGTACTTATACTGTTAACACATTTTATTATTTTAATTACAATTTTAATCTGACTTATTTACAATAAAATATGAATCATTCCTTCAATAAAATTCATTAATTGAGATACATTTATCTTGGATTTTCTTCATATTATTTATTTTAAAATATAATCTGCACTTCTCCCTTTTCCACATCATTCTATTTTTCAAGCACCCCTTTGTGAAATATTCCATGAAAATATAGATTTTTCAAAATAATCATGATATTTAACATTTTCAATTACAACTAAATTTATCATATGAAATATATTAATGACATGATTATCAGGACAATAATTTTTGGAAAAATATATTTTACATAGTTTTAATGGTTAGTATCTATGCTTTGAAAAATATACATTAACTCCATAATAAGAAATATATTACAATTAATAAAAATACAAGATATATATATATATATATATATATATTAAAGTATAACTCTACAGAATTGTGATATATTTATATTTAAATGAATTTAATTTCATTTATTCATTTCTTTACATGCAACACAAAAATAAAATCAAATACGATACACTATTAGAATATTATTATTTAATGTCACAATTACCTAATAATAATTGGGTTGATGATATAAATAATAATAACCAAATTACAAAAAAAAATTATTGAGTTTACATTATTAAAAATTATTGAATAAATTATAATAAATAAGTACTAAATGTTCAGTAAAGTAAATTTATGCTTTAAAATTATGTTATCTTTGAAAATATCATTCCTTATATTATTTTCATAGATATTGTAATTAATTTATACAAAATTTAGAAATTTTATTTTATGAAAATATTATTAATTTTGAAATAAAAATATAAAAAATTACTTAATGAGTAATTTATGGGTTTTTCTAAAATAAGTAATTTTACTGTGAATAGTAAAAAGTGTGGATTTTATTAAAAATATCCTTTTCCATTCAAGTAGTTACAATTTCACATTTTATTTTCAAATGATTTTAAATTTTAATTAGGTATTTTTAATTAAAAATAATCCATTTAACTTCATTATAATATAAAATATCATTTGTTTTTGTGGAAAAAATTTTTATATATAAAAATGTTTTTATGGAAATCTATTAGTAATTTAGATTTGAGAGTTTATTTTAAAATTAATTTCATCCACATATAGATATGGAATTTGTTAAATTATTTTCCCATGTTTTAAATTATCAAAAATGAATATTTCATAATTAATTCAACATAATTTTTGTTCATTGGGAATTGTAACATAAGGAAAAGCTCATTATAATAATAAAGGCTTAATGTGTTTAATGACGTGTTAAATTAAATAGATAAAAAATGAATGATAAAAATTGTGTATATTATATTTAATAAATATATTTAGGTTTTAGATCATCTTATAGTCGATGTTTATATAATTTGGATCTATTTTAATTTTTTAACAAATTAATATATTTTAATATTTTGATAGATTCTAAGTGTGTTGCTCTCCCTCCCTAACAAAAGGACACTTACTCTGTTATCTTACTGACTATTTAAGAGCATCTTATATCAACAAATACTTACCAAAATAATTTCCTAACATCCCTACATATATAATATATGTCCTATATTTATTTTCATATAATCATTAAAAGGATTATGGTGTAAGCCAAATGAGGTTTCACAATGAATACGTATAACCCTAAACCAATTACTTTCAATTTTATTTTTTATTATACATTATATAAATATATGATATACATAACAACATAATTATTTTTGTATATTTAATATACAGAATTTTTATAATGAATATTAAAAAAATCATTTTGAACTCCCTTTCCATTAAATAGAAAATTGAAGTATCCCTCGTGCATATGTGTGAATTGTGACCTCCATAAAGATATATGATTCATTTTACATAAAAATCATTAATGATTGATTATTATGATAGATTTATTTTTTATCTATTATATATGATTCATATTTTTTTGATCTATTGAAAAATGATAATGTCACTCGGGCACAATTTTGTACAACCTCCTATACACTGTGATGTGATTCGATTTTCTTCACCTATTTTTATAATTAATTATAAAATTTTATAGGATGAATAAACATTATAAAAGTGTTATCTTTATGATTTTTTTTATTATGAATCCATGAAAATGGTTTAAGTACTAAACTATTGAATCGAAACTATCAAGTGAAACAAACTAGTTTTCACCATGATGTTCATTTTAATAATGAAATTGTTAATAAAATGATAATTGTAAAGTAAAAGGGATTGAAACATAGTAATTTAATTATGAATATAGTAATATAATATATTTAAAATTATTATATATTTAATGTATAATATATTTAAACACGAGGAATGAAATATAGGAGTTGAGGTAAGGGTTTATGTTATAATTTCATTTTTTTGAGATTATCTCTCCAAAATTTTTATTATGGAAAATTTTATAGATATTAAAATTTAAAAAATATATATTTTATTAAAATATTACTATTACTAGAATTGTTCATGCATTAGAACCATTTTACTATCTTTTTTCTTAAAATGGTCATGATTTTTTTAATGAAATGATGAACTTATTTTTTGGTTGACCTAAATATTATTCCATGTCAATGATATTTAAAATAATTTTCTAGTAGTTTTTAATAGTTATTAAAATGTTTTAAGACATTCATTTTAATTGAATATTACTCTATTAATATTATCTTAAAAGTAATTATTTTAATGAAACATTTTTTGATCAAGATAATTTTGATTTTTTGAAAAAAAATATGACAAGAATGATCTCTTTAAACATATATAGTAAGAATGGATTTTACCATCATTATGAAAATTATTTTATTTGAATTTTCCATTTAATGTTTAATTTTTTATTTTCAATAAATTGTTTTTTAAATATTCTTGAAAATTTTTAATAAAATATTATCAAAAGGAAAATGAAATTTTATAATGCTTTCAAGAAATATCATAGAATTATTTTAAATGCATTTTTAATTTATGTAAATATATATTATGGATTATTAATTTTTGTTAAGGATGTAATCTTATGATACCATGTAATTTATTTCTATTTATGGATTATGAAAAAGATAATTTTTGTGTAATTTTATGAGAATTATTTCTTTCCCATAGGTTATTAAATTTATGATAAAACATTAATGAAACCCATTTTTATTCCATAGTTTAGATGACAACCCTGCTCTTTTTTACACACTTAAACATGATTTGTAACATATTATCTTCACTTGATACAACACATAAGATCTAGAGGTCTAGTTTCTTTGGGGATTAGGATCATTACATAACAATATAGAACAAAAAACACCCATCATCTTTATTGAAAACTTCTTTTCCATGACTACTACATTCCTTCGTACTTAGCATTGGATAGGATAACTTATGGACATGCATAAGAAAAGGGTGAGCTACAAAGGCCAGTAGGGGAATAAACAAGGAATAACATGAGGAATACAATATATGTTAGACAATAGACATATCAATGGAGCACAAGAGAAACATGAACATAAAACCATGATAAAGCATTGAAATCATAACAGGGAAATGTAACAACAACACTCAACATAGAATTCGCATGAGCCGAGGATCATTGCACATGGAGCATGAGTAAACCCTCATTGCACATGAAGAATGAGTAAAACCTCATTTCACTTGAATTATAATGAGTCAACACCCATTTAAAATGACGTATCATGATACTATATTTTACCCAATGCATTGGAGCACTATCAGGGAACACCTTTCTTAAACATTTCATTTCATGCATAAGTGTAGCACATGGACCATACAACATGGAATCAATCAACATAATTTATTCCACAATAAAGGGATTTGGAATATAGATATGGACCTTTATAATCAATAAGTATATTTTTATAAAGTTTAATACAATTGATAGAGAAATGGGCATGGTATTCATTACACAATGACATTGGTTTTCAAAATCGTAGTGCAATTTAAGTATCATAACAATATGAAATATGAACTCATAAAAAATGGTTGATGAAGGAGAAAGGAGTGTCTCATCATATTTACATGACATGTATAGTAAGGGGGTCATATAGATATATCTCCCAACATAATTAATGGAATTTAGATGCATAATTCAAAATAATTACTTTGATGTAAAAGAGTAGAGAGAAATCTCGCACAGAAATTCGGTATGGTAACAGATGTACATGGGAGGCATTAATGAGAGAGAAAGGGGTCTCCCATCATCCAAACATACAGAGGGTAGTATGGGGGAGGTTTGAAATCATTCCCCAACATTTTTAAATGAAAAAAAGGGCACAACAACTTAAATAAAATTAGAAAGGAAGAAATCCCTTACTTGAAAGTGTGATCCCAAAGTCTTGAGAGAGGCTTGACAAAGTCTTGAGAGAAGATTATTGGGAGCCTGGGGCACATTGAGAGGATTATAGAGAGAGGAGGGTAGGGGTTGTTAAATCTCTAAAGGCTTTGAGTGAAGAGGAAGTGGGAGATTTGGTGGGTTTATAATGGAAAAGAGAGAGAATTATTTATTATTTAGGTTTGAGACTCCACACGTTAAACTAGTCAAAACCACAAACTAGCTGTAACACCCCAAGATTTCATAATAATAATTTTTTTAAAGTAATTCAATAGATTACCCTACACGCAATACCATGTTCGAGTGCACAACAACTTACCAAACTAGAAGTTCAAAATGCGGTTATGAATAATATTAACTGAATTATGAATTTTATATACTCTATATAATTTTAGAATACATATTACGTGTTTCTTAGACATAATATGAGAACAAATTCATTTTTTCAGATATAAGAAGTATTTTAAAAAAATTCAATTTTACCACCTTTTAATCGCAAACCATTTTTTAAAACTGATATTTGACAGTATTATATATTCAATTTAATGAAATTAAATAATTCTTTTTAATCGAGATATAAAAAATTATTTTGGATAAATTTTTGGTACTTTTCTGATAACTATCATATTATGTTGAACACTGAAAATACTAATTTTTAATTGAGAACAACTTTTTTAATCGAAATAATTTATAGTAATGAATTATACATTTGAATAGTTTGGATGTATAATTAGATTATATTTTTATTATTTAATACAATTTTGGTCACTGTATGTAACTTCACATTTAAACTGCACATAAACAAGTGTCAATATTTTGATAGTTATTATTTCGTAAAAACTCGCTTTTTATTTTGAAAACAAGAATTAATTTTAAATTAATTTTTTCCAATTATGTGTTTTAAATTTGGAAAGATGGATTCCATATTTGGAATCAGGATGTAAAAATTGTGTCAATAGGTATATTTTATTTTTAGACATTATGCATGAATGGACCAAATGCCTTCATTTTTATTGATTTTTTGATAACCCCTCTTTCAAGGGATGTGGGGGAAACCTTACAAGGCCTGTAGGCTTAGAGATTACATGGCCTGTAGGCTTAGGATATTACATGACCCGAAGGTCTTAAGGAATTCAACCAGACTATCTACAAAGAACAACCCCTCCCCAGCATCTGCATCTTGATAGTAGCTCTCTACCTTTTTCATGATTGTATGGATAGGCATCCCATGCAACACATGCTGGTACTGATGGCATAGCCATGCCCTCTCATTTGGAAAATCCATTTGGCTCTACTCTGGTGAGTGCACCTGCTCTGAATCCTCTTCTGTGGTTGCTCCTTTTTTGTAGTGTGTCTGGGGCCTATATTCATGTGGCTCGAAGGCCTTGGGGTGGAACTAAGGACTTAAGGTGGCCTTAAGGCCTTGATAATCAACTGGTCTAAAGGCCTTGGGTGTTTCGAAAGCCTTGTAGGACACGAGGACCAAACAGGTGGCCCGAAGGCCTAGATAGATGAATAGTTCCAGCTGCTACAATACCGAACAGTGCCTGCTACAGTACTGCTACAGTAAACTGGATATATGCCTCCACCCAGCTTTGATCTCAGATCTCCTGGATGCATCCTGAGAGTCCTCACCAACTGGGATAAGGCTCTTGTGCTTTAGACATTATGAATAATTATTTCGGTAAATATTTTAAGTACCATGGATAAAATGTAAATATGGTAAATAATGGTAAAAAATAATAAAATAATAATATTAAATTAACATAACATGTCTTCTATTCCTATTTGGAGATACATGTCTGACCATGGGAATACATGGGTCGATTTTGGGACCCAATGGAGCCACATGAGAGTGATAATAACACTTTATATTAATTAATTTAAAGTAAAGATAAAAATGACATAAACATATATCTTTTAGTAAAATAAATTTAAATGGGGTTATATAAGTAAAATTTTCGACTATAAATACTCAAAAAAAATCTAAAATCATTTCATACATAATTTAATTTTATTTATACTTTTTGGACATTAAATAATTAAATTTATTTGCGACACAATGATAATGCAGTAATTACCTTATTAATGAAAGAATCAAATAAATGGTATTATAAACATTAAAATAAATAACATTTCAATGTTTTTATGACATCCACGGATTTTCTAGGTGAATATGATATGTTAGGGTTTATTCATTGTATTTGGTTCGAATTAATAAATTTGTGATGACTTTCACAGAAACCAATTAATTAATATTTTCAAAATTAACATAAATGAGTTTTTAAAAAAATATTATATTATTCAAATATATAACATTCCAAAAAATCTAATGATCGCCCAGATGAATTATATAAGAATATATATTAATAATAAACCATTTGGGGTTCAATTTTCTTGTTATTGTATGTTTATTAACCAGATTATATAAAAATACAAAGATACATGGTAAATGTCAAACTATTTAACTAAGAGTTAAATCTCAAAGATAAGGTTAATATGGTGACCTTAACCAATATAAAACCTATTGGTTGAGATATTTTCGACCCATAACCACATTATCCTCTAAATAAATAATTTTTTAGCCATTAGAAACCGAAAATGATTTTATTATAAAATAATATTTCAAGCTTTTCAGAATGTGACTCTCACCTCTCTTATAAAAGGGTAATTTTTATTCTCTTAATTTAACACCTGCAAAGCCATTTGGATCCGCCCAAACTTACCCAAATATCCTGCAAACATTCATCTCTTCATCCTAGAGGACTTCATTTGGTCAGAATTTAAACCTGAGGAGCCCTTTTGATCAAATCAAAAGGAAGAACATGAAGAAGAGGTAAATATTTTATCACCTCTTTCATGTTCTTTTCTTCTTCTACTTCTTTTTTCATTGTTGATTCCATTATAAAAAACTTATTCCAGTATCTTAT
Source organism: Viscum album (assembly GCA_963277665.1). Classification (NCBI taxonomy): domain Eukaryota; kingdom Viridiplantae; phylum Streptophyta; class Magnoliopsida; order Santalales; family Viscaceae; genus Viscum; species Viscum album. The sequence goes on along the minus strand of OY728126.1, from coordinate 1,308,152,424 downwards.
ATATACTGTTATGTTATTATAAAAATGGTGTAACCATATTCATTATTCTATCCATCATATTAATGACAAAGTCACCATACGTGTGTGCGTACGACATATAGTCTCCACATCGTGGTGTAGTTTTTTTATCCAAACACTTCATTATTTGGATGGGTCAAACAATGAGTATAAATAATTTAAATAATAAATATAACATTCTAATGATTATTTATATATGATATACCATCCAATTACATACTATTTCGCCAACAATATAATGATATTTTCCCTCGTGCGTACATATGGATTACCGTCTCCACGAACGCGATGAGATTCATTTCCCATCGTACTAATTCAAGAATAATTTTTATTTTATGATTTAAAATATTTATTAAGAAACTAATATCATTATGGATGTAAATAAAATACATCTTATCCATAACAATCATGGCTTCCATAACCGAGCATATAAAGGAAAACATATCAGTAAACACCCGGAATGATAATACTACTAAAATATTATTAACAAAGCAATATTAGAAAATCATATATGATATCATATATATGTATATAGTTATTTTATAATTTAATAACAATTATTTAACTATTATACATGAGGTTAACGTACCATCAACCATGGAAATGTACAAGGTAAGGGGTCTCTTATCTCACTTTTATTCTCATGATATTTCAATTGTACGCCACTTATTTATTGCATGTGGTGTGTTGTGTAGTGAAATTTGATATATATTATCATGATTAACTTTATATTCATGGTATTATATGATCCATTTGGTTGTTATGAAGCTTTGGCCATATGACACAATTGATTAGAACATTATGAGGTGTTTTCATCTCACTTCTTATTTTCGTGAGATTCATGCTATATTGCCCCTATTTTCTTTTGTGCGGTGTATGTACTGCCCATGATTGTATTCTATGTTTAATATAATTTAATTTATTTTTATTTCAATCTTATTTGTAAAATACTTCTTTTATGGGGTGTATGTTTTTTATGTTACCAAATCGGTAAGGGGATTTCAAATTTTAATTTCCACTCATTGGGCTTTACACATACTTCATTGATTAATTTACGACAAGATTATGTTTTAAATCACTATTTTTTTTACTTATGTAGTAATTTCAACTCCCCTTTGTGTGGATATACATTTTATACACATAATCACCCCATTTAAAAATTCTCAAGTCATCAATATAAACATAAAAAGAGTAATTTGAACACAATTTCTATTCATGAGTTAAAAATCCAAGTTATTGGTGTTGTTTTTACAAGAATACGTGTGTATATCCTATAATTTATTTACACTAAATATAAAATAATATATACTATATTTATATTTTTCACACATAATTATGTAATTGATTTATCCTTAACCTAAGGATACAATATTTATAAAGGAATTCATCTCAACTTACATTCCATTGAGACTTATTTGTTTTTATACGCCAATTCACTTTTATTTGGTGTATATAATGTATATTGACATTGTATATCATGAATCCATTTATTCTCATGATATTTAAACGTTTTGATTACCACAAATATTTTTATTCAATCATCATACATTTGGTTAGGAACTCTAACTAAAATATCATTTTAAATGTTTTAAAAATTTATTATTCTAAATATATATCATTAATTCCCATGTTTAAATTTTTTAATGTTTTATTTATATGGACATTTCTGTTTTAAAATTTATATATCTTTTAAAAGTTTTAAAGTGTAATGGGACATGTTGGTTTAAAAATCTATTTTAAACAGCTTCTTGATAAATAGTGACACTTTTAAATGTTTTCATGAAAAATGGATATTTCTCTCCAAGATTTTTACTGATCATTTTAAACTATGTCAACATCCTTTACGACATATTATTCTTGATCGAGGTTGATTTATTATGATACAAATATTCCATACTATATTGAAGGTTTTGTGATATGATTTAATGTGGATGTGTTATTTTTATACCATTCATGGTTTATGGATAAAGTATTTACATTTAGTATGCTAGTTTTAATACGAATGTTTATGTTATGTTTAAACCTTTTTAGATGAGGAATTCATTATACTTAATAAGTGATGGGTGGAGCCAGCTATAGCTCCTCGATGCATCAATATATCTCATTAGACAAACTAGAGTCTTGGAACAAGACCTTTATAACATCTTATTTTTAGTATTGGCACAAGGCCTTGACTATGTGGTTATGAAGTCTGAAATTATGCCTTCCATCATTATGAAATTAGATATTGATATTACATGTGATTATTCGACTAGTAGAATATCCTTGTGAATAAGTAAATGGAATTATTTGATTTATCGTATCCATATTATGCTGAAGATTATGTTTAAAATGCTTGTGTTCTAGTCTTATACATTTTCTCAAATGTTTACTCGTATTTATGACAGTTTCCACTATATTGTTATCCTTGCTGAGAATCTATGATCACCCCTTTTTTATTTTTTATTTTTCCCAGGATGCAAAGAAGTATATTATGATTAACCTACAGGAATAGGCTAAGGGATATAAGAGTGTTCAAAGGAGACACCAAGTTGTTCTAATATTTCATTATGTAATGTAAAACTTATGAATGTATCTAGTACTTTGAAGGATACTAAAGTGATCGGTCTTTCAGGACATGATTCCTTGTATCATGCCAATGTTATGTAATAATTCCCCGATTATGGGTAACTGGGGTCGGGCCATTAGAGTTGGTATCAAAAGATGTTTAGTACAAACCTTGAAGTTAGATTTAGATAAACAACTTTGATTAAGAAACACTAACATAAGATAAACATCGAGGATTAGTATAGAATAACATCCAAAAATATTAGTTAAGTAAAGATTATGTGGGGTTTCCAAGAAATACATCCATGTTTGGATACGAGCGTGTAGAGGCGGCTCTGGCACATATGTTCCTAGGCGTGAAAACTCTAATAAAGTGTTTCGGTCTTGACCTGATGTATCATGGTACATGACAATGGGCCTTGATTCACTCTTGGTTAGTACAATCCTAGGGAATTTTCTTAGGATAATTCACATTTTCTTTACAAACCGATTTGAAGGATTTTAATATTAGTTGAGAATAAACAACCTTGGTCAATCCTAAGGTGTTTTAGAATGAAAATAAGGTGTCATGATATTCTCTAAACGAATTTATGACTCACACTATTCTTTCTTGTGTTAGTCAATGGATGGATTCCAAAGAAGTTATTGTAACATTGAACATGATGTACAAGGTGGGAATGGTGGTGGGAATGAGATAAAAATGTAATGTTGATAGGTGTAAAAGACATTGTGTTAATTCTGAATCATTCCTCAAAAAATATGATCAATAAAATATATATTAACCAACTCCCAGACTCAACAAACAAGAGAAAGGTGGTGAATGATAAGAGCTCCAACAGTGGAGAACATAGACAAAAAAAGTTCAATTTCCATCATGTAGGAAATTTGGAAGGATACAGCTAGGAAAGTGTCTGAATAGAAGAAAGAAAATCTGTATGTGTGGGAAAGAAGGATATAATGAAAATAATTGCTGAGGAAAAATGAAGAGTACTATGGAAGAAAATAAAAAATATCCCAATAATCCATTTACAGTCATTTTTTGTAAATGTTTGTGACCTGGGAATTTCCAAAGTGAATGGACGATATTTTAGGATAACCTCTTGGTTACAGAATAACCTAGGTGGAAATAAATGGGTGAAAAAATGTTTAAAAGTAATAGTGCTCTTGGATGATGGGATTACATTAGAAGACATTTCTCTTGCATGTGTAACCCTTCTATTTGTTATGTGACAATTCTGTTTTAGGAAGAATTATCCTTCATATTGTTGATATAGTTAAAAATAACCATTTGGGGTTATATGATCCTTAAATTTGAGGCAATTACATGTTATTAAATTTTGGGGAAAAAATGTGATGTATGAGATAATATTTTTGAGAAATTATGTCATGGTTATTTTGAAGAATTTTTCTCATTTTGGTAATGTTATAAAATATAGTTTTCGAAAAAGGAAAAAACCCTAACCATGTGACAACCCATCATGTTGGAAAAAGCTACAAGAATTGAACCCACAACTAGATTGCAATTGAGATTTATCGCCTACCACTGGACTTTGTGAAGTCCTTGGTTAGTGTCTTATCAAATGAATATCCATAGTATAGAAAAATTATTTGTTGATTAAATGATAAATTTTATTTTGGAAGATATTCGCTCTGTTGGAAACACCATATGCCTAAGGAAAATAAAATACTATGGGATTTAATTTTAGGAGTATTGGTAGATTTTTATCTATGCTCATATTGTGTATTTATAGAGATTTAGGTTTTTTATGGAAATGGTTAACCTATCATATAGAATATGTGATTAGGTTAATTACTTTTAAGTATGCAACATTAAGAGTAGTAGATGTTATTTGGAGATACAATTTAACGAGGAAGACTACATAATCAATTTCTTATATTTTTTGGGTTTCAATATTAGTTTGGATTATATGAAGGATTTTATGGACAATTGTTTACTGAATGGTATTTATTGATCTTTGGGTATTGTTTGTTTAATTTTAGAAATTAATATTATTATTTCTTTCTCTAAAGGATTATCCCTTTTGGGATTCATCTGATATTTTACTAACCATTTTAGTTTTGGATAATATATAAACATAAGGGAAATATATAGTTTATCATTTGTTGACAATGTGATTCTCTAGAAGTTGATTCTACTGCTTCAGGGGTGACCAAGTCATCTAGAATTATGATCATTTGAAAAAATATATGTGTTAGTAGTAAACATTTATTTAAATATGAAACTATAATTAAAAATTATGTATATCTATTTATGTTCTTAGTAAATATCATAAATAAATTCCTCAACTTTTTGAAATGGAACTTAAAACAAAAAATGTTGTTTGTTTACTTTTCTTACTAGGAAACCAATGACCTTTTATCCCATAAAATTTTTGTGGTTTTCATGTTGATAACATTCTCCTGATCATGTTTTTTATCACTCTCCATCATATATTGACACTTATATTATCTTCTATATCCAAGTTTTCATAAATGGAATCCTAGTATGGGTTATCTTGGGTGAACTTTGTTCTTCTCTATCTTTATTTTAAAGTGATAGTTTTGTTGACTCTTTTTCTGATGTGGGACATTCAATAAAGTTCCTAAGACCAATTTTAAAATTTAGAGGATTAAATATCCAAAAGGGGGGGGCGAATGTCACACCCCAAGATTTTATAGTATTTTTTTTCTTTGTAGTAATTCAATATCTTGCGCTACACACAACACCAAGTTCGAGCGCACATCGACATACCAAACTAGCCGTTCAAAAAGTGGTTATGAATAGAATAAACTGAATTTTGATTTTTATATACTCCATATAACTTTTGAAACCATATAATGTGTTTCTTAGACATAATATAAGAAAAAATTCATTTTTTCAGGTAAAAAAAGATAATTTTCAAAAAATACAATTTTACCACCTTTTAATCGAAAACATTTTTTTTAAAATCAATATTTTACCCTTTTATACATTCAATTTAATGAAATTAAATTCCTACTTTCAATCAAGACATAAAAATTTATTTGGGATAATTTTTTGGTTCTTTTCTAATAACTATCATATTTTGATGAATACTGAAAAATACTAAATTTTAATTGAAAAAAACATTTTTAATAGAAATAATTTATTGTGATAAATTATGAATTTGAATGTCTTGGAAGTATAATTAGATTAAATTTTTATCATTCAATACAATTTAGTTAATTTTATGTAATTTCACATTTAAACCAGACATAAAAAAGTGTCAATCTTTTGATTGTTATTATTTCTTAAAAATACGCTTTTTGTTTTGACAACCAAAATTACATTTTTATTAATTTATGCCACTTCCATGTTTTGAATTTGGAAGAAAGGAATCCATGTTTAGAATCATGAGGTATAAATTTTTCAATTATGTAACTCTTATTTTTATACATTATGAATAATTACTTCGGAAAATATTTTATTTACCATGGTTAGAATGTAGATCTGGAAAATAAGGTTAAACAAAAATGTTATAATAATATTAAATTACCCTAAAATGTGTCCTATTTATATTTTTGGATACATTTCTGACCATGGGAATCCTTGGGGTCGATTTTTGGACCCCATAGAGCTATTTGTGAGTGATAATGACACTTTATATTAATAAATTTAAAGTAATGACCAGAATGACATAAACTGATATCTTTTAGTTATAAAATTTTTAAATGGGGTTATATTAGTTATCTTCTCGACTATAAATACTCATTATAAATATAAAATATTTCATACATAATTATAATTTATTTTTAATTATTATACATTAAAAAATAAAAATTATTTATGACACAATGACGATGGAGTAATTACCTTATTAATGAAAGAATCATGTAAATGGTATTATAAATATTAAAATACATATAATTTCAATGTTTTAATGACATCCAGGAATTTTATAGGTGAATATGATGTTAGGGTTTATTCAATGTATTTGGTTCAATTTAATCAAGTTGTGATGACTTTCACAAAAACCAAATACTAAATATTCTCAAAATCGACATAAATGTGTTTTTAAAACAAATATTATATTATTAAATTATATATTACTTATAAAAATCAATGGTTATGCCAAATGACTTAGATAAGGTTATATATATTAATAATGAACCACTTGGGGTTCTATTGGCTTGTTATAGTCTGTTTATTAACTATATAATATAAAAATACAAAGAGACATGGTAAATGTCAAACTATTTAACTAAGAGTTAAATCTAAAATACAAGGTTAATATGGTGACATAAACCTGTCTAAAACCTATTGGTTGAGATTTTTTCTACCCATAACAACCATATAATATAAATAAATCATTTGTGAACTATTATAAATAGAAAATTATTTTATCATAAAATAATGTGTCAATATTTTCCTAATGTGACCCTCACATCTCTTATAAAAGGGTACTTCCAATTCTCTTAATTTCTCACCTCCAAAGCCATTTGGCTCAGCGAACCCCTGCACAAATATCCTCCCAACATTCCTCCCTTCATCATAGAGTCCTTACTTTTGTCAAAAAGCCAACCTAAGGATCTTTTTTGATCAAATCAAAAGGAAGAACACGAAAAAGAGGTAAATATTTCATCACATATTTCATGTTCTTTTCTTCTTCCACTACCTCTTTCTTTGTTGTTTCCATTATAAAATAATAAATCCAGTATATTATATATATTGTGATGTTATTATTAAAATGGTACAACAATATTCATTACTCTATACATCATATGAATGACAAAGTCACCATATGTGCGTACGCACGACATAGAGTCTCCACGTCGTGGAGTAGTTTGTTATTCAAACACTTCATTTATTGGATGGGTATAAAAATGAGTATAACTAATTTAAATAATAAATATAACATGTTAATGATTATTTATACACTATATACCATCCAATTACATACAATTTCACCATCAATATATTGATATTGTCGCTCGTGTGTACATATGGATTACTGTCTCCACGAACGCGATGAGATATATTTACCATCATAACCATTCAAGAATAATTTTCATTTTATGATTAAAAATAATGATTAAGAACTTAATATAATTATTTACATTAATAAAATACATTCTATACATAACAAACATGGCTTACATAACTGTGCATATAAAGGAAAACAGACCAGTTAACACCCGAAACAATGATAGTACTAAAATATTATTATGAAAGCAATATTAGAGGATCATATATGATATCATATTTATTTACATAGTTATTGTATAATTTAATAAATATTATTTAACTATTATACAGGAGGTTAAAGTACCCTCTACCAAGGAAAATTACATGGTAAGGGGTTTCTTATATCAGTTTTTTCCTGTGATGTCTCCATGTTCGTGACATATTGATTGCATGTGGTGTATTGTGTACTGCCATTTGATAAATATTATCATGATTATTTTTATATCCATTGAATTATCTTATTAATTTTTTGGTTATTAACTTTTTTTCATGCAACTCAATTGATTACAACATGGTATGGTGTTTTCATCTCATTTCTTATTCCCGTGAGATTCATGCTATATTGCCACTACTTTCTATTGTGTGGTGTATGTACTTCCCATGATTATATTATTTGTTTAATACATTTTTATTTATGGGTATTTACATCTTCATTGTATAATTCTTCTTTCAGAGTGTGTATGTTTCATATGTTACTAAATCGGCAAGGGAATTTGAAATTTCAATTTCCACTCATTGGGATTTACACATACTTCATTGTTACTTTACTCTAAAATTATTTGTGAAATCACTATTTATTTACATATGTAGTAATTTACACTCCCATTGGTGTAGATATACTTTTTATACACATAATCACTCCATTGATAAATTCTCAAGTCATCAATATAAACTTGATAAGTGTCACTTTAACTCAATTTCTACTCATTGAGTTACACATCCATGCCATTGGTGTTGTTTTTTCAGGAATATATGTGAATGTCCTCTAATTTATTTACAGTTAATATCCAATCATATAGAGTGTATTTTTATTTGTCACACATAATTATGTCATGATTTATCTTTAACCTAATGATATAGTCTTTATAAAGGAATTCATCTCAACTTTCATTCCATTGATACTTCTTTGTTGTTATCCGCCAATTCACTTTAATTTGGTGTATATAATTCACTTTGACATAAATATCATGAATCCATTTATTCTCATGATATTATAATGTTATTATTACCTGAATTATTTGTATTCAAGTGTCTCTCATTTGGTTAGGAACTCTAACTAAAATATCCTTTGAAATGTTTTAGAAATATATTCTTCTAAATATTTCTCATTAATTCCCAAGTTTTCAAAATGATTTAAGGTTTTTTATATGGACATTAATGTTTTAAAATTGAAATTCTTTTTAAAAGATTCAAATTGGCACAAGACACTTTGGTTCAATAATCTATTATAAACAACTTCTTGATAAATAGTGATACTTTTAAATGTTTTCATGAAAAGGGATATTTCTCTGAAATATTTTTACTGATCATTTTTAACTATAACAACATCCTTTACAAGATATTATTCTTTATCGAGGTTGATTTGTTATGATACAAATATTTCATACTATAATTAATGTTTTGTGATATGTTTGACTATGTATGTGATATTTTTATACTATTCATGGGTTATGGATAAAGTATTGACATTTAATATGCATGTTTTAATACTAATGTTTATGTTATGTTTAAATCTTTTCATATTAGGAATGCATTGGACTTAGTAAGTGATGGGTGGATCCCTCTATATCTCCTTGATGCATCGGTAAGTCTCATGTGACAAACTAGTCTCTTGGCACAAGGCCTTGACAAAATATTATTTTTATTCTTGGCACAAGGCCTTGAATATGTTATTATGAATTCTATAATTATACATTACATAATTATAAAATAGGCTATTGATATTACATGTGATTATTCGACTAGCAGAATATCCATATGAATAAGTAAATGGAATTATTTGATTTAACTTTTCCATATTATGCTGATGTTTAAATTTAAAAGTCTTGTGTTCTACTCTCTTAAATTTTCTTAAATGTTTACTCTTATTTATAAAAGCTTCCACTATATTGTTATCCTTACTAAGCATCTGAGTTCACCCATTTTTTTATGTATTATTTTTCCTAGGATGCAAAGAAGTATATTATGATTAACCTACAGGAATATGCTAAGGGATATAAGAGTGTTTAAATGGGAATCAATGTTGTTGTTTTTATTTCTTGATTTAATGTAAAACTTATGTATGTATCATGTAATTCAAGGCTACTAAATTGACCGGTCTTTTGGGAAATGATTCCTTGTATCATGCCAATGATATGTAATAATACTCTAATTTGGGGTAATTGGGGTCAGGGCGTTACCCCAGCCCATGGTTTTTGCCCATGGGTTTCTACAAATGGAAGTGAAAGACAATAGTTTCTGAGTCCAATGGACTAACATCTTAAAATAATAGGGTTTCTTATAAGGAGGTGAGTCACACTCTCAAGGAAAACAATTTAAAAAGAAAAAATGTTTTATAATTCATGGAGGGTCTACTAAATCATTGTAAAATAAAACAAAATAAATCTAAAATCACATTATTTTAATGATAATACATATATTAGAGAAAAAAATGTTTATTTTATTTTATTACATCACTATTGGTTCATTATGATGTCTCAAAACACATTATATATTTAAACGATATTTAATTTTTACCACAAAATTTGACTGTCTTAGAAAATTAGAAAAAATTAACCGTTGGATAATTTCGACGCACTGATTCCTGAAATTATGTTTGTTTTATCTTAATAATTTTATAAATTTGTGAAATTTTACTTTTAAAATTAAAAATGATATTTATCGAAAATTCATGGGTTTTGAAAAAAACTGCTTTCAATCCAAAATATAAATTACAATTGCATTAATAAAATTATATGATCATTTATATTTAATAAAATTTAATTTAATAATGATAATAATATTTTATTAAAAAAATTCCATTAATTCGTCAAAATATATTTCTTATTTGAATATTAACTAAAAATACTATTTGTGCTTTAAAAACTATTAACAAAGTAACAATAATAAAATTAATTAACATTATTTATTCAAAAAAATGTACACAGTCATGTTTCAAGGGTCTTGTTACATAACCCCTTATAACACCCACAAAATACAGAATAGTAAGGTTAGTGATGTTGATAGACTCTTGGGGTGGATCCGATAACATTTCTCAGGTGGTAATCTCTATTAACTTCTACTTCTCCCATAGTCGGTTCCGCACAAGCTTAACATGTTCAAGCTCGGCATGAGATTGGAAATAAAGGAAGCCCAAATATTCCACCTCCTTTCCGAACTCCAAAAAATGGGCTTTGTATGGGGAAAGTATACTGAATGAGGCCATCGATTCCTTTCTCTAACTAAATTGGATTTGCTAAAGCCCTATATTTATATTAATCATGTGATCACTGTTCAACAGATATATTAGAAACAATCACAACCCAAAATGGTATTTTAAAATCTAGAAACTTAAAACCAATGATGTTTACATTTTATATAACCATAATAAGTCATTTTATCAGACCAAGAGGAATTTCCATTAATGAATGTTTGGGTCGTTACATTCATCACCCCTTATGAAATTTCACCATCAAAATTTTCATTTCCCACACTAAAACAGATGTCGGTAACACTTCTTGATCATTTCCTCTGATTCCCACGTCACTTCTTCAAACTTGTGGTTTTTTCCACAACACATTCACCTGGGGAATTGTCTTATTTTATAGAACTTTTTCTCTACGATCTAAGATCTTCACTAGTTTCTCCTCGTAAGAAAGATCATCCTCTAGCTGTACTAACTCTAAAGATAGTACATGTGAAGAGTCTGGTATGTACTTTCTTAAGATGGATACATGAAATACATCATGTACTTTGTCCATGGTAGGTGGAAGTGAAAGTCGATAGGCCACAACCCCAACACGAACAAGAATCTCGAAGGGGACGATGTACCTAGGACTTAACTTCCCTTTCTTTCCAAACCTCATGACCTTCTTCCATGGATATATGAATATAAATACAATGTATCCAAATTTAAAATCAAGGTGTTGTTGAGGATTTTCGGCATAACTCTTCTATCGACACTGGAATGCCTTGATGTGCTGTAGAATGGTTTTCAAGTTCTCTACCATTTCTTTGACTATTTCAGGTCCAAGCAGCTTATGCTTGGTAACTTCATTCCAACATGCTGGTCTTATACACCTTTTCCCGATATAGGGCTTCATAAGGCAGCATTCAGGTGCTTGAGTGGAAACTGTTATTGTTGTAGAATTGTACCAGTGGAAGATGTCGGTCCCACCCTTTTTTGATGTCCATTGAGCATGATCATAATATATCAACCAATGTCTGAATAGTTCACACAGATTGGCCATAAGTTTGAGGATGATGGGCTCTACTGATGTTTATTTCAGTATCCATATCTAGATGAAGGCTCTTACAAAACATAGAGGTGAATTTTGGATCTCAATCAGATACAACAGATAGTGGTACTCCATGCATCATTACTACTTCCCTGATATATATCCGTGCTAGTTTATCCAATGAGAAATCCTCCCTAATTGTTATAAAGAGAGAAGACATTGTAAGACGATCCACAAAAACCTAGATTTAATTGTTTCCTTTGGATGTCTTCGGATGTCCAGTGACAAATTCCATGGTGATGTTCTCCCATTTCAATGCTGGTCTGGGTAATGGTTGCATCATCCCCTTAGACTTATGTCTCTCTGCCTTCACTTGCTGACACCCTAGGGACTTTGATGTAAATTCAGCGATCTACTTCTTCATATTATCCCACCAATAATTCTCTCAGAGATCTTGATACGTATTTTTGTTTCCTGGGTGAATAGAGAAATTTGAACTATGTGGATCATCAAAAAGTTCCTTCTTCAGCTCTAGAATTGATGGAACACATATTATATTCCCAAATCTCACAATTTATTCTTCATTAACATTCAACTATGAGGATTTCCCTCTTCTGATAGCTTCTACATTCTTCTAAATTCCCACATAAACTTTTTGAGCATCCTTTAACCTTTCTAAAAGAGATGGTTGAGAAATCCTTTATAAAAGAATTGATGATGTTCATTTCTTTATGATTCCTATGTCTATCTTTATAATATCTATGAATATTGGATCCTTCTTAATTCTCATCAATGATAGATTTTCTATGTCCTTTTTACATAGAGAATTCTCCACCTTGTTCACTTTCCAAGGGTGGTAATGGATTGATTAGTCATAGTCTTTGATCAGCTCTAGCCGTCATCATTAGTGCATGTTCAACTACTTTTGTGTGAATATATAGTTGTGGATTTTGTGGTCTGTATACATTTCACACTTCTCCCCAAAAAGAGATAAAGCAGCCAAAAGTTTTAAGCAAAGATCACCACAACCAACTCCAAATAATTTGTTGGATAATTTTTCTCATGAACGTTCAATTTCCTTAAATTAGAGGCAATGAATGTCATTTTTTATTAACACACAGCCCATGCCCTTCTTTGATGCATCACTGAATACCACAAAATGTTCTCAACTTGTGGGTAATTTGAGCACAAAAATAGTGATAAGAATCTTTTTTAACTCCTTAAATCATTCTTCACATTCATCAATCAAAGAAAACTTTACTCCCTTCCGAATTATCTTTGTAAGAGGGTTTACAATCATTAGAAATTTATTACAAATCGTCGATAATATCTAGCTATCCCCAAGAAGCTATAGATATCCATTACAGACGTTGGAATCTTCCATCTATTAATTTCATCTGTTTTGGAGGGATCCACAGATATCCCATTTTTTTGTGTTGATATGACCCAAGAACGAGATCTCATTCAACCGAAACCCACAGTAGTTGTACTTTGTATTGAGATTCTCCTTCCCTAAGGTCTATTGTATAGTTCTTAGATGATCCTCATGATCCTCTTTGGTTTCAGAGTATATCAGAAGATCATATATAAAGACTACAAAATTTTTTCTGAGGTACTCTCTAAAGACTCTATTCATCATTTCCATGAAAATTGATGGAGCATTAGTGTGTCCGAAAGGCATTAAAATGAATTAATTGTGCCTGTATCTTGTACAAAAAGCAGCCTTGGGGATATCTTCTTTCTTTATCCTTATCTAATAATATCCCGACCACAAATCCACCTTGGAGAAGTATTGTGCTCCATGCAGAAGATTGAACAAGTCATTGATTCATGGGAGATGATACTTGTTCTTTATCATGATTTTGTTAAGCTCACGATAATCTATGAAAAGGTCCATTGACCCATCTTTCTTCTTGATTAAGAGGACTAGTGCACCCCAAGGTGAAGCAATTGGGCGTCTAAACCCTTTATACAGATTCTCCTATAGTTGTTTCTTTGTCACCTCAATCTCTACAATATCCATTCTATACAAAGTATTGGATATTGGAAACACCCCTAGTATAAGATGAATTGAGAATTCAACATCTCTTCTAGGAGGAAGACTTTACAATTCCTCAAGAAACACTTCAGCGAATTAACTCATAATAGGAATGTATTTAATGATGGATTCCTCATTAGACTCAATTATCTAAACCAGATACGCCTGCTCATAGGGCTGTAATATCAACGCTTGAGATAATATAGCTAAAGAAGATTTTTCTTCCTCCTTGAACTTGTATAGAATCGAGGGTCGATTCTCCACATGGAGAGTGATTTCCCTCTCACAGAAATTTAGGTTGGCTCTATATAAGGAAATCTAATCCTTGCCAAGAATTAAATCAAATTCCACCAGATAAAGTATGATGAGGTTCTCTGGGAAATTCAATCCACATATTATGACAGGGGAGGAGTTATATTCATGGGATGTAATGATTACCCAATTTTTCGTTCTCACCATCATCTTTACTTCCAAGATTTTTGGTGGTGCTGGGATTTTTCTACTAAACATTGGAGATATAAAAAAATGTATAGAACCTAAATAAAAAAGTATGTTCGCTATTCTTGAATGAATAACTAGCGTACATGTCACCACTTATCTTGTCAAGGATAAATTATATAGTAGTGACGGAAAAATCTCACCCTTGCTGCCTTGGAGGTTGTTGGTTGCCTTTGAAAACCCTTGGCTTAGGGCACCTATTTTAAAGATACCCTAGTTCTTTGAAGTTGTAGAATTGAACAATGCATTGAGGTCTGAACAAAGCGTTTCAATCCTTTATTTAAGCTGTAGGTTTTCTTATCATTAGTTAACAGCTAGGTTCCCTTCTCTTCCACACCTAAAGCAGTTCCTCATCCACTTCAGGCAATTTTTGGGGTTCTTTTTTCCACACCATTGGCATTTGGGGTGCTGGATCTCCTTAGCACCATTGGATTTATCCATATGACTGCCAGAATTGAAGTCCACTGTACGCTTCTTATCCCCATGATACCCCTGAGATTCTCTGATCTCTATTTTGACTTTGTGGGAACATCTAACAATTTACTCATAGCTATTGAAGTCATAGATCGCCAGCGCTTTCCATAGACTAGGTTTCATCCCACCAAATAAGCGGTCATCCTTGAATTCGAGGGTAAAGACAAAGATAAAGGTGTATCATGGAATCCTTATGTTGTTTTCCTCACATGCTTCGATAGATTCTCCACGTGTTTTCTTGATGGTAAGAAATTCCCTTTCCATATTAAGTTGGAGGGTGCATGGAAAATATTTATCAAAAAAATCTTTCAGAAATCCTTCCATTCTAATGCCTCAATCTCCTCCTCAGGCTTCATATTTTTGATCAACATCCACCATTGATCAGCTTTACCCTCCACAACATATGCATCCAGAAGAACCTTCTCTTGTACAAAACATTGTTTGATGGAGAATATTTTTTCAATGGAGTTGATCCATTGTTTAGCAATTGAGAGATCATACGATCCATTAGAAGTAGGAGGCATTTGTCTCATGAACCTCTCGATATCGACTTGGAATTTCTTAGGGGGGTTAAGCATTTCTCTTGACCCATGTTTCTATTCAAATCTTATGTGAACTGAAAGGGAAGCATGACAATGTTCACGATTCCCACTCCCATCAGATTGGGAATCTCATTAGCAAGGTCATCACAATTATATTCATATTGGTTGTTCACCTGAGTCCTTTTATTACTGGAAATTGGATAAAATAAAAGGAAATTTATGGGTAACACATAAAAAATAATCCCAGGAAAAACTGATGTCTTATAAATTATTTTTATTTCTTTAACTTATGAATACACATGCTTCAATTTATTCTATTCATGATTTACATTCTAACATATATTCTTATGGGAATTTTTTTCATTCCCTTAATATGGTTTCATACTAAGCTTGTCAATTTACCAAACAATATCCCTTGGGAGTGTCGTAACCAAGCATGCATCAAGGCCCATTTTTGTGCACTAGTTCCCATTCGAGTATAACTCAATGTGGTGTTTTCAGATTTTACCTCTAGGATACATCTGTGCTAGAGCCGCCTATACCTGCTCATACCCCGACATGGATGTATTTTCTTGATAAACCGCTTACTCAATACTCACTAATACTTAGAGATTTTTTTATTATACTTATTCTTGTCAATAAGTCTTCACTAGGTCTTTCTAATCGTAATCCCAAAAATAACTAAATCTATCCTCTTATACCAACTATAACAACCCTGCTCTTTTTTACCCACATAAACATGATTTTTTGCATAAAATATTCATTTGGTAAAACATGGAAGATCGAGGGGTCTAGAGTGGTTGGGGAATAATATCATTACATAAAAACATAGAACATAAAACACCCAATATATTTATTGAAAAATTCTTGTACATGACCACTACATTCCCCCGTACTTAGCATTGCATATGATAACCTGAGGACAAGCCTAAGAAAAGGGTGAGCTAAAAGCCCAGTAAGGGAATAAACATGGAATAACATGAAGAATACAATACATTTTAGACAATAGGAATATAAATGGAGCACAATAGAAACCTGAACATAAAGGCATGATAAGGAATGATAATCAAAACATGGAAACGTGGCAACACCACTTAATATGGAATTAGCATGAGCCAAGGCTCATTGCACATGGAGGAAGAGTAAACCTAATTACACATGAACAATGAGTAAAACCTCATCACACATCAATTAGAATGATTCAAAACCCATTTCACATGACTTATTTTGATATTATACATTACCCAATGCATTAGAGAGCTATCACGACACACCCTTATTAAACATTTCATTTCATGCATAAGTGTCCCACATGGATCATACAACATGGAATAAATGATCATCATTTATTCCACGATAAAGGGATGTAATATACATCCATTAATAATTGTAATCAATATGTTAATGTTCATAAATTTGTGTACACTTTATAGAGAAATGGGTATGGTATTCACTACACAATGACATTGTATTGGACAATCGTAGTGCAATTTCGACAGTAAAACAGTGTGAAATAAGAACTTGTAAAAATGGTTTATGAGAGATAAAGGGATGTCTCATCATATTTAAATGAAATTGACAGTAAAGGGGTCATATATATACACTTCTCATAAAATGAAATGGAATTTAGATGCATAATTAAAGAGAAATACTTGGATGTAAAAGAGGAGAGATAAATCTCTCATGAAATTTCGGCATGGTAATAGGTGTACATGAGAGGTATTAATGAGAGTGAATGGGGTCTCCCATCATCCAAAAATAAATAGGGCAGTGTGGGGGAGGTGTGAAATCATACCCTAACATTTTTAATTTAAATCAAAAGGGCATAACAACTTAAGGAAAATTGGGCAAAAATGAGAAAGGAAGAAATCCCTTACTTGGAAGTGTATTCTGAAAGGCTTGGGAGTGGATTGAGAGAGGATTATTGGGAGATTGAGTCACCTTGGGTGGATTATAGAGAGAGGTGGTGCAGTTTTGGTCGAAATAAAAAGGCTTTGGGTGAATAAAAAGTGGGAGCTTGGCTGGGTTTATATAAGAAATGAGAGAGAATTATTTATTATTTAGGTTTGAGACACCAAACATTAAACTAACAAAAACCACATACCATGCCATGGTTTTTCCCCATGGTTTTCTACAAAGTAGAGTTAAAAAAAATATTTTATGAGCCCAATAGATGAACCTTTTAAAATAACAGGTTTTCTTATGTGGAGGTGAGTTACACTCTCAAGGAAAACAATTTAAAAAGACAAAATGTTTTATAAGTCTTGAAGGGTCCCCTAAAGCTTTGTAAAATAAATAAAAAAAATCTAAAATAACATTATTTTAATTATAAAACATATATTGGACGAAAATAATGTTTATAGTATTTTATTACATCACAATGGGGTCATTATGATGTCATAAAACACAATATATATTTAAACGATATTTAATTTTTACCCATATATTCCAATGTCTCAGAAAATTTTGAAAAATTCACCATTGGATAATTTTGACATCATGATTCCAAAAATAATATTAATTTTATATAAATAATTTCTCAAATATGTGAATTTTATTGTTTTAAATAAAAACCGATATTTATCAAAAAGTTTATGGGTTTTGACAAAAAATTCTTTCAAACTTTCATAAAAATTACAACTGCATTCATAAAAATTATATGATCATTTATATTTAATAAAAATTAATTTAATAATAATAATAAAATTTAATTAAAATATTAATTAATTCAAAAATCCAATAATTCATCAAAATATATTTTTTAGTTTAATATTAACTAAAAATACTATTTGTTCTTTAAAAACTATTTACAAAATAACAATAATAAAATGAATGCACATTATTTATAAAAATAATAATGTACATAGTTCTATTGCTATGGTCTTGTTACATAACCATTTATAACACCAACATAAGACCAAAAAGTTTGGTGTGTGATGGGGAAAGAATATTGGGGTGGCTCAGATAACATTGCTCGGGCGGTAATCTCTATTATCTTCAACTTCTCCCGTAGTCGGTTCTACTCAAGCTTAATTTGTTCAAGCTCAGCTTGGGCTTGGTCAAGAGAAAATTTCAATGATGCCACCTCCTTTCTATGCTCTAAAAAATGGGCTTTGTTTGTGGCAAGTCTACTGGTTGAGGTCATATATTCCTTTGTTCGAGTAAATTGGATTTGTTAAATCCCGATATTTATAATAATCATGTGGTCACTATTGAATGACTCTATTAGAAATGGTCACAATTCATAACGGTATTTTAAAATCCTGAAACATAAAACCAATGATGTTTACATTTTATATAACCATAATAAGACATTAAATTAGATTAAGGATAATTTCCAATAATGAATGTTTGGGTTATTACTGTTTATACAATGATGAAATGATAAAAATTTTCAGAATCATTTGTCCTTAATATATTTTATAATGAGTTGTTTTAATTGTTTGATGATTTTTTTGATATTTTAGCACATATATGTATATTTTTCATTATTTGATGGGTAGGTTAGTAATTATATATCCCTCTAATTCATTAGGTAAAGATATATATCTCATGATATATTAAGGATTGGAATGGGTATTGATCCTTGTTAATTAAGGGACTCTATCTAATAATATAGTATTGGGAGTGAACCTTGACTAAGGAAAAAGATGGACTATTGAGTGAACCAAGTCCACTATGGTTGTATTGGTTGTGAGCCTTGACTATTGAAATGATTTTAAATACCTATGTGTGTGGAAAAAACTTTTTTCTTATTCTTAGGATATATACACATGGCTGATGATTGATTATTAATGATTCCACCCAATTATTAAATATGTAATTTGTTATGAAAAATTCATATTCTATGATATCTATTTAATGATATTTGACTGATTTGGTATTATTATTGTACGTTATGATCATATTCTCATAACCTTATGCTTATCTTATACCCACTTATGATCAATTTTCGGTATCTCTCATTTTTTACCTTATTAAGATTTTGATCTCACCATTTCTTATATTTCCTTTCCCATGGTAATAAAGAATGGTTTTTAGTAGGGTATATAGATTAAACCATACAAGAATGTCCATCAAACAATGATTTTAACTGGACCATGGTGAAGCCTAAATGGAATTACAAATCACCACTTTTTCGAAACTATCACCAGTGCATCGAAGAAAACCAAAGAGAATCATTTTCCTAACCTGAAACAAGATATATGTCATGTCTATAAAAAAATGATATAAAAGAAATATCCCATAATCAAATAATGAGAATTAAATCCTTACAAACTAAAAGTATATAGTCAAAAACCCAAGTACATGTTCAAAAAATATATAAGGACAACCCATCATAGATAATAACTACTCCTTATGATTTGTGGGAAACATCCCAACATCCCACCATAATATACCTGAACCCTACTAACAAAAATGTCACCACCCTACTGTGATTCCATACCCTTTCTTACCTTATATAAAACACGGTATACAATATCCCAAGGGAGTGAAGATGGTGTGTAATTAATATTCTCAGTATGATCAAACTTAGGTGTTCTATATCTCATCTATAGAAAATAAACCAAATATTCTAATATGAAATGAAAAGGCATGAAAAATAGTTCAACAGTTATACATAAAATTGATTTCAAAAATTTCTCCTTTTTAAAGTATGTCATAAAATAGTAATATACGTTTCAAATCATAATTGTAATTACCATTGACATCCATTTTATCATTTATTAAATGAAATCAATCCAATCAGTATATATACATCACAAAATGGAAAACATAACAAGGATAATATATGGACAGGATAGCTAGGTGACTCATACCTCTCTCTCCAAAAGAAGAGTAATTTAAACACCAAAGTCCCCATAACCTATAAAGTGAATTATATAGAAAATTTATACCCAAATAATTTACCCCTACACTATTAATCAATTCATAGATTCTATTCATTCATGATTTAATAATAAAGGAGTTCTCCATAAACTGGACCCCAATATAATAAAAATAGAAGTGGTACAATACTAAACCTTCGACCTAAGAACCCATGGATCTGATGTGTGACATATATAATATCAATTTCAAAGGAATTACATATTTCAAAAATAATTCCAAATAATGTATTTTTATATAAAACATGCTTTGGAAACTGATTTCAAAATCAATTTAAGTATGATTTTAAAAACACAATCATTTTACCAAAACTAGTGGAAAACCATATTTAAAAAAAATTATTTACAAACAAAAATAAATAAATAAATAATGAATCAAGTCAATCCATTTAGAGTTTTTTTTAAGATTCTAGATCATTCAATTATCCTAAAACATTTAATAGAAAGGGAACAACTCACAATAAACATGGGTCACATAGTAATTACAAAAGGATCCAAAACCCACACAGAATGGAATGGAACATAAGAACAATTAATATAAACCATACAATCTATTATCACATCTTAGTATCAATTTTAAAAAATAAAAAATGTTGGATGAGATGTTAGATCAACACATACATTGATATTCTCATGTGACACACCACAATTAAAATGAGATCATTCTTCAAAAGATAAATTCCCAAGGTAATGGAAATGATTGATAAAAATATCACATCATAAAAATATCCTAAGAATGTTGTTTATTAACACTGATAATTCCTAGATAAAAAGATAAAATTAGAAGATAATTACCATAGTAATCAAAAGATGAGAAGGCAACCAACTCGAAGATCATATCACCAATTGGAGAAGAATCAAATAATTGGGATCAATAAAAAGTTCTTAGAGAATTCCTAGGGTTCAGTAGAGAGATAAGGAAAAAAAATAAGAAATAAGACAAGAGATCAATATATATATATTGATTGAATAGGTATAATTCACAATGTGAATTTATATTTCCCAACATCTACTCACTGTATGAATAATAATCTAAAAACGTGTCACCATACCGTAAAATAATGAAAGAATAATTCCAAACATGAATATCATTTCACACCAAAATCAACTGTCATGTTCTGAACTAGAATCATGGATTATACTGAGTATTAATTCATGTTTTGAATATACGATTCATAGTGTGAATCCCCTCCTATAGATAGTTCTTAGTCCAAGTACTTTTAAAAAACCTTATATTTCCTTATAAACCTCTCAAACTTGAAAAATCACGTAGACATTAAAAGTATAGTGTACATTAAATAAAATGTTAAAATTATCCCCCATGGGAAATTCTATACTTAGAAGGTTATATAGAATAAGAATGCTCCAGAAAGACGTGAGCCCACTATTCACACACCGATGACTAACACTCCTATGTATTTCAAAAATCTGATACATTATTCCACAACACTTTAACTAATAGAATAAAATTCCCATGCCATAATTTTATTTGAGAAAAAGTTTTATTTATTGGATTCTCCATAATCATACGTTCAGATCCAAATCCATTTCCTAACATCTATGAAAATATGACAAATTGGGGTGGTACTAATTGATATGAGATATGTAAAAAACATCATGAATAAAAACAATCAAGATATTAACATCAAAAAACAATAAAACATTCCAATTGGATTAGTTTTATGAAATTATTTAACAGATCTTAATGTAATTTTTCCCAATTCCCCATTCCAATAATGACCCAAACCAAGTGAATTTTTTTAAAAAAATGAAAACCAATGGAAAACATCAAATAATGTCATAAATGATTCACATATTATATTCCAAAACTATCATAAATAACAATGAATAAATGTATGTGCTAAATTCTCATCAAACTAACTTGAAAGAGACTCAGTCCAATGGTGGAGGCTTTTCCCATATCTTCCATGCAAAGAGTTAACCTACATGGGAGACTATAGAAAACCTATAAGGTCTCCATTTTGATCAATTCATATTAATTTTTATTATAATATGACTCGACTAGTACTATTGTTTTTTACCATTATGTACCAAAATAAAAGATGCAATCGTAAAGCACATTGTCTTAAATATATGTTGAATGGCCTATCTTACCATCCGTATGTGGATGGTAAACTATACTCAATTTTTATTGAGTCCCCATTACCTATTGGATACTCCTAAAAAACAAAGCAGTGACCATGAGATCCAATCAAGAGATAATGGTAGAGGGAACCCCATAAAAACTCAAAATCTACAGCACATATAGCTTACTAGGACATTCAACCTTTGTAATGACCCTGGATAGAATAAAATAATATCATTTCATCAATCGATTAATAACCACCCATATGTAATTACTTCCATTGGAATCTCCTGGTAATGCAATGACAAAATATATAGACACATCATTCTATTTCAAAACTAGAACTAGAAGTGGCTAGAGAAGTATATAATGGTTTATGTACACTACCTTTATCTATTCACATGTGTAACAATGAGAGACATAATATGTGATGTCACACATTAAATCTATCCACTATAAATTACATATCATTCCATAATATATCTGTATAGTGAAAGGGTAAATAAATCATGAAAAAATATTGAAACCATATAAATATGAATTGCTCATGGATGATAGGATGAATAAATGATCCACAAATTCAAGAATACCATCAAAAGGGAGTAACCAACCATAAACAATCCACATCCAATAAAAGGTTTGTTAGATTACTCTAAAAGCAGTATCATATTGCTAGCCCAACAGAATATAATCATGGAGTGATTTGTTAATTGAACATTTTCTAAAACCGTAGACGAATCGTTCACATGTGTGTGAAGTTGTTACTGATGGAAAATCTTAATAAACAGACACTCCTCCTATGATTCCAATATATAATTGGAATAATTATTACTTTTGAGGGCTCCATAAACAATATTCCCCTTACCAAGATATTAGGTGATTTAAAGAAGAAATTACTAGAGATAATCCACCCACCACATCTATATAAAATTGAGGATTTGTTTATAAATTTTTGAGCTTAGAATCTTATGATTTGAAATGACCATAAAACTCTCTAAAAAAAGGTAGTTCCAATAATACACATGACCATGAATAATAGTGAAAATATCTAAAACATGAATGGTGTAATTTTTCTCTTGTGAACAAAGATAAAGAGAGACATATGCAGATCATGGTCATCCTACTTATGTATATAACCTTGGCCATAACTAGAAGAATCGTAATTTTACTCATTCCCCTTATTAGGGTCTAGAAATATGAGGATAACAGATAATGTTAGAATATTTTTTAACAAACAAAGATTATTCTAAGGAATTATTCCTAAATGAATTTTACTCATTTTCAAGTAGTAATAGTCAATGGTGATACTAGATTTGAAAAATTCATTATGAAATACCAATAGAATCTAGATAGACTATAGAATCTCTATACTCAAATAAGGTTTTGTGATTCTTCCCAGGATAAGTTAGCCTTAAAAAAAACTTAGGATCGACTAAGTGGAAATTTTCTAAATTCATATGCCCCAATAACATCACTTATTGGATACATAATGTTCATCTGAAAATCCCCCAAAATAGTTGTTGACACCTCAATATTTGAAAAACTAGATTCATATGGTTCTCATGATAATGATTTTATCTTCAATAAACTTGAATCTTATCCTTGAATTAAATAATCCCTATTATTATTACATAAATTTTCACTACTTGGTACAAAAAGAGGAAATTTAGAATTTTATTTTATTGGTAATATGCTTCATTATACACGAAAAGATAAAAAATTATTCAAAATCCACGTGAAATACATTCTCAAGGTTTCACCCTATTTTACTTTTACTACATCTCATATCATAGGGATATAAATCAAAGTAAAGAGGAAACCAGGAATTCATATATAATGTGATCTTGAGAAATATCAATAAGAACATGAGGTACAATTATAATTCTTGAGAAATAGGCACATCATAATAATAAGAACACGAATCAAAATTAGAAAATGTGGATACAACATTTAAATGATAGATTCATAACAATATAACTGGGGTTCATTTTCAAGGTGTCATAAATGAAAATCACCAAGGTTATTCACCATGTTATCAAAAAACAATCAATATCTTGAGATTAAATTATTCAACATATTCATTATTGTGAGATTAGGGAATACTATTAATATGTCATAATTTCATGTGGGAAACATTGATCATAAGAAATGATTTCATTAAAAACTCATGGAGATTAAATAATGGGTTTCGTATCAAAATAGTATCATATAAATGATTTTAAAGACATATATTGCATTATTTTGGACCCATGAAATGAATTGTGGGTTTAATATATTTAAATACCTCAATAAAAAATTCATTTTAATTATAATTGATTTCTTATTGAAAATAAAACTGGTCTGGGTATTTGTATAAAAAGGGAAATAAAACATCTCATATAAAAGAGGGAAATTTCTGAAGTAAACTTGACAACATGACGAGAATAAAACATGGTTTTAATATTAAGAAAAATAGGAGGGTAAAAGGGTATAACTTTTAAAAAAATAATATTCATATTGTAATGGTATAATTTAATGTGGAATAAGGATCTTATTTTGTTAAATATAATACATAAAACCTAAAATGATAACATGAATGGAAAAGAGATGTGGAAATTTCTATTACCATAAAGTGTTGTTCCAAAACCGCGAGGATATAACCTTGGGGGATTAAGGAAATATTGGGGGGACACCATGGGAGGAAAAAATCACCATAACATCATGGATAATGGATTAGTAGTTAAGGGGAATTTTTAAATGGGTGGGTATTTATATGAAAAGTTGAGGAATTGTTTAATAATTTCCAAATACAGGTCTTAGAAATATGGGTTATGGAAAAAGAAGGCTTCACCGTGGTTTTTAATTGTTTTTGAAATTTGGGTCATAATTCAATATATTATAATCCACAAGAACTGAATTAATTTTTTAATACTTCTTTTTTCATTGAAAATTAAAAATTCCATATGTAATTTTTTTAACAATAAACATTTCCATTTTAGAATATAGAAATCAACATATAGTATATAATTGATTAACATATATTAAAATAATAAATAAAAATAAAATTAATTTTTTTTTAACATGTATTATGGTTGATTAATTTTTAAATAATTTTAACTTAAATATAAACTCAAAAAATTAACAGAAATCCCAAAACTGTATTTTTACCACTGAAAAATTATTTTATGAAATTATTATAAATTCACAAAACCCAATTTCCAAATGATGATTTTAAATATTATTTTTATTTTTACCGAATAATTCAATAAATATTATAATATTAACATAAAATTTAAAAATCCTTTTGTATTATATAATAGTTGTTTTTAAGGCCCAATCAAAATATGGATAATTATTAATAATTTCCTTATCCATTATAAAATTATTTCATCATTTATATTTTGGTGGTATTTTATTAAAATAATATTTGATTAATATATATATTTACAATACTTTATCTTATTATAAAACTCTGTATATTTTCTAGAAAAATAGTGTTATGTTTTGTTTCCATCCACTAATCAAATTATCAACTTCATTCCAATTAAACATATATTTTATTAAGAAAGACTATTATTAGGAGGAATTGATGGAAGGAAGACATTATTGATACAAATTAATTTATAATTTATGTAACTAGGGTCTAGACACGTAACCCCTTATTATACCCCATATGACAAAAGGGTTAGGTCTGTGATGGTGGTGGTTTTATGGGGTGGCTCAGATAACATTGATCGAGTGGTAATCTCCACAAATTTGAACATCTATAATAGAAAATTTCGTCTACGATTCACATTTTAAATCTCGGCTCGAGATTGTTCAAGGCAAAAACCTAGTGATGTTGCTGCCCTCCAATGTTCTAACAAATGGGCTTCAAACAACATGACTGTACTAATTGAGGACATCAATCCTTCATTCTATATCAATTTTCAATTTTCATTAAAAATTATAAAATTTAATTATATTGATAAATTAATTTTATAATAGTATATTTTAAAATGTTTGTATTGAAAAATATTTATATAACTGTCGAATCTGTACGATTAAATATCCCATTATACACTATAAATAAAACTTCATTATTTCACTAAAAATTGAAGACAATTTCAACCCTAAGGTTATATTTACATATGCAAAAATTGTTATTATTTTACTAATATTTTCTTTTATTTTTAAATAATTCTTATTAGGGTTTAGGATTCTTGTAGATTTTGGAGATCCGTATATTTTTATTTTAGCATTTCTATTTTATATTCATTTCCCAGCTGTAATGTTGGACATTTTAATTGGTTTTATAACTGAATAATTTATTGATATTTATTAATGATACAAAATTTGTTGGTCTCTATTTATTTTTTACTTATATAATATTATATAATATATAAAAACATTTTTTATGGAAATAAATATCATTTAAAAATATTGGGTCGTTACATTTTTCCAACTTAAGAAATTTCATCCGTAAAATTTCAAATCAATACCTCATTTTAGAAATGGTATGGGTAATTATATCTCATTGTATCCTATGGTTCCCATGTCACTTTTTCACATTTATGGTTCCTCCAAAAGAATTTGATGATTTGGGAAGTCTTATTGCATAGAACCATGTATCTATGGTCCATGACCTCCATTGGATGCTCCTTATAAGAGTGGTCATGATCTAGTTGTACCGGTATTGGATTCAGGACTTGCCGGGGATCAGGTATATAGTTCTTCAATATAGATACATGGAATATATTTTTAACATGGGATATATTCGGTGAAATTGATAGCCAATAATCCATTTCTTGTATGTGATCAAGAATTTCATAAGGGCTAAGGTACATAGGGTTAAGATTCTGTTTATTTCCATACAATATGACTCTATTCCATTCTGATATCTGAAGGTATTTTTCTTCCAACATCAAACTCCAAGTCCCTTCAAAGGTGGTCAAAATAAATATCCTTCCAACTATGAGTAGACATTATATGTTTTTTGATGTCTTTAACCTTTTCTATTGTCTCATTCACAAGATTGGGCCCAAGTAGCTTTATCTCACCAACCTCATCCCAACAGGTTGGTGTTATACATCACTTCCCATATAGAGTTTCATAAGTTTGCATTTGAATACATGAGTGGAAGATATTTTTGTAGAAATCTACTAATGGGAGGGGTTTATCACATACACCTTTAGGTTTTATTGATCATGTTCTCATCATTTCCTCATATTTTTAAATAGTCCATTCAGATTGGCCCTTAGTTGGGGGGGTGATAGACCGTACTAAAATTCAATTCATTACTCATATCATGTTGAATACTTATCTATAATTAATATGTGAAACCTGGATAATGATAAAAAATTACAGAAGTTGGATCATGATAAAATCTTATCACATTATTTATAAATAACATATAAATCTGGTCAATAGTGAAATATTCATGAATAGAGATGAAATAAGCATCCTTAGTGAGTCGATTCACTAGAACCCATAATACATTTTTTTATTTGGATGTGTTTTGGATAGTAGTGAGGTTTTAAATAGTGATACTGACCCACTTCCATGTTGGTATGTGTATTTTTAGAAATAGCCCTTTAAGAAGATGTCACACCGGATTCACTTGTGGACACAATAAAAACCTTATAGTGTAGTTAGAAATCTCATGTGTCGCTTCCATGTTGGTATTGTATGCTCAAAATATGTTATATATATGATTTTGGTTTTGAGGAGGACTATAGGGACTTTTCTGGGGATTACTAGCCTAGACATTTTGACAATTCAAGTGTCGCTGCTTAGCCATAAATTTGGTACAAAATTTGGAGTTTATTTGTATTTATAGAAGTTTTTTTGACATGAATGTGGGATGTTTTTGGATTTATTTAATATATTTATGTGGAGGTTTTTGCGGTAGATACATCTTACCTCCCAATCATGTTTACTATAAAAGGGTAATGCATCCCATTTTTTGAGATTTATATACCGTTGGTGCAGTTTTCCACCTCAGGAACTGATGGAGGTGGAACTCAGGGTCATTTTTTATCTTTCTCCATTTCCAGCTCTGGATGGGATTCTTTGGCTCAAGGGGGTCATGATAGAATGGTATTATAGGTTATGGTTAAGAGATATGATGGATTTTGGAGTTAGGGAAAATTAGGACTTCATGGGTTAGTAGGGAAACAATGACATGTGATCTTGGTGTATTACATAAGACAAGGAATACTAGCTAGGAAACAATATTTCTGGGCCCCCATAATCATATTTAAGGACTCTAATTATACTGAACAACCATGTGAAGATACACCATTATAGGGTACATCCCATAGAATAGTTACATGTATCATAAAAACATATATTCTTGTATGAAATGGTTATTTTGGGGAATAAAAAATAGTTAAAAAATTGGTTAATTGTGTTAACAAAGAATTTTGAATAAAAATTTCATACTAATCAGGCTTATGAATTCTTTGTCTACATTTTCATCTATGGAACCTGGTCATCATCTTCTTGTGGATTTTGATATTTAGGATCTACAGGTCGATCTGTTTGATCGACAAATGGTTGATTATGTGGAAGAGGACAACCAATGGTATATAATTTTATGTTCTTTCTAGCGACAATCCATGGGAAAATACGAGAGAAGTGATTCAATCCTAGAGACATAGAGCTTCCTCGAGGACATTGAGATCACCTATAATTTTATCTAACCTCTTACTGAGTACTGGACTTCTTTGGTAGTGACCAAGATGTGAGGAGCAGCACATCTATGGGGGATGTTGTACATGGGGGAGATTAAGGAGGTTGATGTTCAACAGGTCAATTTCGAAAAGGAGTTCTGAGCAATATTCCATTTATCGACCATGAAGGCTGAGAAGAGTTAGGAATTAATCTACATCCCACATGGGAGTATGTTTATACATGATCTAGGGATCAATTTCAAGGATCTTCTTTACTTTCCTCTTGGTATCTTTTCAGATGACGAGTCTTGTGTGAGCTATTTGGAGGAGGCACTTCATCCTCCTATACAATACACGATTACTACCCTTTACAATGTTTTTGAACATAGAGGTCTAGAATAAGGTGGTGGGGATTAATAAGATTCAACCATGAATATTTCTAATGTGATAGGGGAGACAATAGGATTCCTTGAGTGGAAGGGTTACTAGCATTAGGTCTCTAATACATTGACCTTTCCTGTTTTGACCAGTGGGTAGTTGACCTTAGAAGTTTCTATTTCGACCTTATGATCCTTGTGCATTTCCTTTTGTCTTGGTATAACTTGTTTTATATATATATTCCATGAAAATATTTTGAATCGGTATCTAGTGGTTGTTCACTATTTGTATGGCGGAGGTGTTTATGTTCTATACTAGCATGAAAAGTAGTTTACGGCTTGGCTATTTCAGCATTTGGGACTACAGGCTCAAACTCCATTGAGGGGAGATGATGTTGGTAGAGGATGACCTCAGGGTGCTTCTATGGGTCCTTGACTCAGGCGCAATCATGGAGGAGTTCACTAGATGAGTGTAAGAGAAACTAGGCATGGCCAGTTAAACATAGCAGAAGCAGTTGTACCAACAGGGGTATATATCATTAGAGGTACAGTCATATTGTTTAGTACCCTTTGTTGTGCTTTGTTTGATTCAGGACCATCACAATAATTTTTTGAAGCCAGTCAATCACATTCTCTAGGTCTGTATGTAGAGTGGATTTCTCTTCCTCTAGTGTTGAGTACACTAGTAGGATGTCAGACCATCTTATATAAGGTGTGCCGAGGATGTATACAGATGATGGGATACATTAGTCTCATGGGGATCTTTTCTTGCTATAGATTCATCCATATTATGTCATTCATATCATCGGCTGGATGTATTCTATGTATGATGTTATCAACAAATATCTAATAAGAATCATGTTTTCAAACATTGTTGGTTAGTGTGTGGATTTCATCGGTGATCGGAGCTGTTTAGTGGGTAGACAGCGTGTTGAGTCTCTTCTTTCCTTGTTACCTGAGACTGTATTTGAAGTTGTTTAAATTGAAGTCCCTAGGGATTTTGGCCAGTTCAGGCATGTTTGGGGTGGGGGTGTTAATCTACCCACCTTAACATGATGTTGTGTTTGGGATAGATCTGTATCCCAATGATTAACTAATTTCGAGGTATCTTTATGAGATGAAACCTTCTTAGTTGAGGGAGTTGAGGGTTAAGAAAGATAACCTAATTGATAAAGGATTTATCTGGACCATTGTATCACTGTGGGGTGATCTAGTTTTGTTTGGAAAAAATGTTGATAGTGGTCTGTTGTTATGAATAGACTACTGGAGTTTGAATCATGTGGCTGTCAAGAACCTTTACCCTCTCTAAAGGATAGAAAATCTTTTGGACCAGTTGAGAAGGGAATGTTGAGGTTTTAAGATCAATTTAAATATGGATTTCACTAATTAAGGGTGATATCTCAAAGACTAATTTCGGATGTAGGTATTGGAATATTAAGTTCATAGTCATATTGTTTGGTTCTAAAAACACACCAACAATGTTCATGGAGATTATGAACTACATCTTCACTGAGTTCCTAGATTAGTTTGCTATCATATTCATTTATGACATCTTGATCTTCTTGATGTTATAGGAGTAGAATACTTAGAATCTTAGGACTATCTTGTAGGTCCTTCAATGCCACCTGCTCTATAAAAAGCTATGCTGGTAAAAGTTCTAGACATGAGAGGTGACTTTACATCCTCATGGGCTGTCACAGTTGGGTGTAGCAATGGAAACATCGAAGGTCGAGGCAGTGTTTTCTTGGGTATCAACCAAGAATGATGTATATGTTCATAGTTTTCTAGGTATGGTAGTCTATTATTAGATATTTTTACCTAATTTCACTCCAATTGAAGCTTTGTTGATAGCTCTGATTAAAAACGTCCAAGCCTTCTTGTGGAGCGTGCAGTTCTAGATAGCATTCAACTATTTAAAGGGGATGTTGGTTAGTAATCATGTGATATTGTTGTCAAAAGTGGTTGGGATATTTGAGGTGTTCCCTTATTATTCTAGTATGGGCTTCAAATGCATGCTGAATCAGCAGTGAGGAGTTATCTTTTATGGGTCTGGACAATTTTTTCCCCATGAATGTAATGATGCCTCCCCTGATCTGGATCTGACATCAACCATGTTTCCATTGAAGTTAGGGAAATATTACCTCATTGTAAATGATTTTTACTCATCAAAGTTCATAATAGCTTGAGGTATATATTTTCCCAGAATGATTTGAACTTGTGAAAATGGTGGTGGATGGAGTTTCTTCAGGAATATTATTTTGAAATATCCTATACCTTCGGAATGGGGAACATCGTGGATGATATATTGAGTAGGATGTCACTCAAAGAGGTAGTTTAGGAAGCTGTGGACACATGGAAGGCGATAGAGGAGTTGGCAACCTGTCACTTAGATGACTGGGTGGATAGTGTTAGTGGAAGTTTTTTTCCACTTTATGGTGTAGTCTTCCTTGATGCAGAAGGTGGAAGAGTGTTAGTGGTGAGACACAAAGTTGGAGTTAATGAAAAACCATGTTGACTACGGTGATGATCTATAGGGTTGATCTTTGAATAGTTAAAATTATATGTTATTCCATGGAATATTTTTTGGTTTTAGTGGTGATGTGTGATGGATTTCTTTTTCAGCTTCATAACTCAACATTAGTTGTACATCAAAGAGTTTTCAAGATGTACCATGGCTTGTGGATGTAGTTTTTGTGCCCCATGATGGCACATGAAGTGGCGGTGTTTTTTTGGCAAAGTGCATAGTATGCTAGTAGGATAAGGATGAGAACCTTGTTCCTAGTGGCCTATTGTATCCCTCAGATGTCCCTGAGTGGAAGTGGGATGAAATCTCAATTGATTTCGTCAGAGGGTTACTGAGAGATCATGAAGGCTACAATGATATCTTGTTATAAGTGTATTGGATGAAAAAATAGGCTCACATAGTAGTGACCACAGAGTCAAGCATAGAGAATGCCTTAGAAAAGATATATATATATATATATGAGGTGGTGCAGCTGCATGGAATTATGATATCCATTGTCTCAGATCATGATATATTCTTTACCTCATGAGTCTCGATGAGATTTTTGCTTGCTTTCAGAACTCATTTACGCCTCAACACTACCTTCCACCATTCAATAGAACGGTGCACAAAATGAACTATCCAGATGCTGGGGGTATATGTTACGAGAATGAATCTTGAACTCTAGTGGATCTTGGGTGAGACACTTAGCCATAGATGGTTTTTCTTATAATAACATCTATCACCATTTCATTGGAATGAATCCATTTGAATATCTATATAAAAGATCAGGTTGTTCAACTTTGTGTTGAACAGAGGATGGGGAGACAATAGTTCTTGGCCCCGAGGTAGTGCAAATCTTTATAGAGAATGTTCATCTCGTTCGTGAGAGGATGAAGGTATCATAATATTGGAAGAAGTCATATTCTAATCCTAGTGGTATTCCCTTGGAGTTAGAGGTAGGGGACCACATGTTCTTGATGGTTTTCCCTCGACCTGGGATGTAGAGGTTTCACAGAGGGAGTAGGGTATATCCTATGTTCATTGGGCCTTTTAAGGTGTATGGGTGAGTTGGTGATGTGGAATACCCGTTAGTGCATCCAACACAATTAGAGAAGATCTACAATATCTTTCACATCTCTCAGATTCAGTGGTATATTTACGATGACTCCCAAGGAAACAACTAGGAAGTGTTAGATATCGAATTGGACACCACATATATAGAGTGGATAGTAGAGATCCAGGATCATTAGAATAAGGAGTTGTGTGGGTGTAACATTCCTTTTGTGTTCATGTTGTGGATGCATGGTGTTTTGGAGGAGATTACTTGAGTGTGAGAAGCGTGAGTGCATTCCCCATAATTAGAATTATTTTGATTTTTTCCCTATTGTATTTTCATTAAAATTTAATGAATGAACCTTATTTGTAATTATATGGGTTGTTTCATTTTTCCTTAATGCGTGATAAATTACTGAAATGTGAAAACAGGTAGGACCTAATTCTTAATCAAGACACATTAATTGTGATGCGATTGAACACGTATGGGTGAGTCAGTGCCGCCCAGAGAAGATAATATCTTAACATGGGGGTGGAATTCCCTTATTTGCGTGTTTAGATATGGTGGTTGTTTTCCTTGTATGGTGTTCCTTATGGTCGTTTGGATTATTATATGTCAGTGGATGTATTATTGAATAATGAGTTTTCCCTCAAAATTTTCAAACAAAACATTTTCGTTTATCATTAATCATTGATGTCAGTAGTTGTGTTTCAATCATATTGAGATCCTTGAGAAGTATTCCAAAAGAACGTTGTTTGGACCCCTCTTTTACTTATGTGGTTGTTTTTGAAGTCTCATTTGATAGAATAGTTTGATTCGTATGTAATGTAATGGACCATACCTATTTGATTCATTACATTGTTAAATCTAGTGTTTGAGGTGTTCTAGGGTGTCACTGTGGATCATTTAAATAGTTTGGTGGTTTTCCTGGGTTTTAAATGGTATGTGGGGATGGTTGGTAGAAATGTAACTCATGAGAGTGAGTCAGGACCAATGCGTCAGGACTGGGGTGTCCGGACTAGTGATTTAAAATGGTGAATTGCACCAGTGACTCTTAATGGTGACTCATGATGGTGAGTTATGACTGGTGATTCAGTACCAGTGAGTCAGGACTGATGAATTATACTGGTGACACTCAATAGTGACATATAATGTTATCTCAATAATGATAGGTCATGAAAGTCAGTCAGTAGTATTAAGTGACCCGACTGTAACTTTCCAAACGTTATGTTTTCCAATGGTGAATCATCCAATAGTGACTCATCCAATGGTGGGTCACCCAAAGGTGTCTCATCCATCAGTATATCTTCCAATGGTGAGTCGCACCAGTGATATGAAATGTTGAATACTTGTTTTGGCCCAGCTAATGGTGAGTAATTTCCAATAGTTTCAAAAAAACTATAGTTTTCCTAATGTTCTTCTAGGTTTACCCTATTGAGGTTTCATTAGATCTAAAATGAATTTAATACCAGATTTAATGGGTTTTTTTCTATTTAGAATAATATATCTCCTAAAAACCAAAATATTCTTTTGACATCCATACTGTGAATTCTTTTTCATTATCCACCTTTAATGGCTATAAAAAAATGTTCCATATGTTGATTTAGGGTCTGTCCTTTTTAAAGATGAGTTCATATATTTCTATTGTGCTCCCATTTTCTCTTGGTGTGCCCCAAATATTTCTTCTCCAAGGAGTCATGCATTGTGTTGTAGAATTTGGATCACATTTTCCTTGGAGGTTCTTCCTACTTCTTGCACCCCCTGTTTTAGCACAATAAGTAAGTGGCAATCATATTTTTTTTGAGGTAGGGATTTCTTCATATATCTCTTATATTTTGCATCATGTGGGGTGGGTGTACGATTGTATCCTTATGAATATGCCATAATACCAACTAAATAAATATAATTGAATTCAATTAAGATCAAAATTCAAGGACAAGAAAAGTGAATTATGTTTTACATAGTTATTTTTGATGTTCTTAATTGTATAAGATATATTCTTACTGAAAATCATGGTCCTTGGGGGTTTTCATTTGTGCACCAAATATATTTTTTGTTAGATGTTATTTTTTCCTATTAAACCACTATTATTAAAATACTATTAACTACCTATAATAA
Source organism: Viscum album (assembly GCA_963277665.1). Taxonomy (NCBI): domain Eukaryota; kingdom Viridiplantae; phylum Streptophyta; class Magnoliopsida; order Santalales; family Viscaceae; genus Viscum; species Viscum album. The sequence continues at coordinate 1,308,117,228 of OY728126.1, read as the reverse complement.
ACTAATTAATTTATTCCCCATGATCCTATTGTTTCAATGATAACCCTTTAGTTATCATGAGAAAATAAAATGAGGATTGTCTTATAACATCTAAATATGATTTTCCATAGTTTGTGTGGTGGTGTGATCTGTGTTATTTTGTTATGACTTGTACTATTGTAGGGTTGTGATATTGGTTGTGTGATGTGGGGTAGTACAGGTGGGGTAATGTAATCTCGTATTGAGATACTGATTTAGTATGAAATGGATTGGAAGGGTTGTGCGGTGGGGTTTTCGTCATGTTGTTATATGTTTATGTTGTTGGTTGTTATTGGCATGGTGTGGTTATGTAGAAGGGATGCTGATAATGGTTATGGTGAGATGTGTTGTTGGGTACAACTATGAGTTTCGGGTTTGTTGTGGTTGAGATGATGGTTTGGGTGGAAAAAATTTGATGAATAATGATGGCAGTGGTTGGTCTATGTAAATAACCATGATTTTCTCCATTGGTATCATGTAGAAAGCTTCACCTCGTGTCTCAGGACTGGGTTTTTATTACAAGAATTGGTCTTAAATGGGGAAGAAATGTGAAGGGTGTTAATTTACCATGGTTCTTATAAATCTTTATGACATTTAGTGTTTGTATTTCTCTGTGAAGTTCTTGTTGGTTCCATAGTTAGTGATTAAAAAAACAACTAAATTGCTTAATAATGAATGAGAATTTCATAAATGAATTGGCTGGGGGTATGTTTTGTGTAGTGACTTTTTTTGTGCTTATTCATCCAAAGGTACCAGCAGAGGTGGTATCAGGAGTTGGTTGTTGGTTGAAAACCCATAGGTTAGGCTTGAGTGTTTGTTATTAAATAAATACGTACATGTATTTTATTTTTTATTTCAGTACACACCGCACCCTAGTTGAGCATTGTGTGATGAACACCACTATTTCCAAGGGGGAGATTTTTTTTTCAAACATCCTGGTTAGAGGATGGATGGATAATCACCATCTCTTCCTTGATACTTTGAGGTATTGATAGCCCATGTTTCATTGACTAGTTTTTGTTTCGTGAGCACCAGGTGTGTGTGGGATTGTTGTGTTTTAAAGGTTTCTTCTGGATGAGATGTGTTTTGTTTCCCATGTGTCTTAGCGATGTTATGTGTTGTGTTCCTTGGTGTATTTGGGAGGTGATGTGGTATTTGGACCAGGTGTGTGTAGGTGAGATATAGTCAGGTCGCCCGGATGTGTGTGGGTGTGATGTGATGTGGTTTTTAGCCCAAGTGTCTGTAGGTGAGATGCAGTTGTGAGGCCTTTGTGTGCACGGGTAGGCAATGATGTGGTCTATTCAGAAGATGTAGGAGCACCATGAAATATTCCTTTATGGTGTGATAGTGTCTAATAAATTGCAAAGTTGTGAGGGGTATTATATCATCGATGTGATAACTTTATTACTTTACAAGACTTGAGTTACTTTGTGAGCATGCCTTGGTGAGGTGGGGATGGATAGAATACCTTGTCAGGTGCTGTGGGTTCCTCTATTTTCTCACAGAATCATTAGTATACTTCCCCCACTAGTGTATTAGAGTATTTGGGTTTACTTAATAGAATAATTTTATGCTCACCCTATGTTATAGAACTACTTCCAAGTTTCTATGAGGACTACGAGGGTTGGGCTGGGTATTACTAGTTTGGACTTTGAAACTGTTACTATGTCGATTCTTTCCATTACATTTGGTATAGACATTAGACTTTATTTTTATCTGTAGTAGTTTTGTTTTAAACATGCATGTGGGGTGGATTATTATTTCATATATATATATATATATATATATATGTCTTAGAGTAATTTTGAGGTTTATACATCTTATCTCATGATATTGTTTACTTTAGAATGGCAATGCCTCAGATTTTATGAGATTTATATACCCATGGTTCTCTTGGCCACCATATGACCTACTGGAGGTAGGACTCTATAATGATTATCTCTCTTTATCTATTCCCATCTTAGGAGATGAATCTTTGGTGGAATGTGGTAATGACCGTACTATCCCGGTGCATGACAACATTAACCAACATTAGCTTCAACTAACCCAAAGCTTCTTTGGAAAACTAATTAGTCAACTTGTTTCTTAATGCTACGACTGCTAAAAAACCATTACCTAGATTATACATCAATTAAAATTCAAACATTTGAACTTATTCCATCTATATTATATAACTTAGGTTTAATTATTTTTGTGATAATATATGTTTCATTGTTTTATGGTTGAAAAAATAGTGAATTTATCACCAAAAATAAAATGATACCAATTATTCAAAGAATAGATGACATCTGATAATTCGAAATCATGTATTAGGTAGTTCCTCTTATGAAACCATAACTACCCTTATCCATAAGAAATATCATTATATCTATATGTGAGAAAACATCTTAAACATAATCTTGATGCATCACAACAGACTTCAAAGCTATTTCGAGACACAGGAATGTTTCGAATATGCGATGATGCAATTCTAATCTTGTGATCTTGAAAATAGTTCTAACAATCATTATTCCATTAGAAAGGAACACCTATCTTCATAAATGAAATCATCATTGATGAAATGTGAAAATTCATGTACAAAACATATAGAGTATCCTACCAAACCCAGGAAAGAAAATATCAAAATGAAAATTTTCAAAAGATAACTAGAGATAACAAATTCTATATTTTCATGGTCTACAGAAAAACATTTTTTTATGAAATGATATTTCATTGTATGTTTACCTCTTATATCCCAAAATCGTTGTTTGATAACATAGAATACATATGATTCTAACTTAAGATACCCAACACTATAGCTAAGTCTTGCTCATGATCTACCTCTGTCTAAGAATACACTAGTATATTGTTCTTTAACACCACCACAAAGGAATACAGAAATGATTGAAATATTTGATTCATGATTTCCATAAATATTGATGATACATTTATAACACCTAATGGACTAATGAATAACACCCAATTTCCATATATTTTTCTGAAATATATCTTCAAAATAACCTCTATCTAAACCCTATATTGGTTATATTCTAAACATAAGTCAATTTTAAAAACCACTATTATCCCTTAAATTAATCAAACCATTTATCTATGCATGGAAGAGGATATGTATTCTTTATAGTAGGATTATTGTGTTTATGATAATACATATAAATACTAATCATTTAATCAGACTTTCTTATAAAAAGAACAATTAATTCCAAAGGAGATTCACTAGGACAAATGAATCCCTTTCTCTCTAACACTTCCAACTGGAAATTAAATAAATTAATTTATTTTAGTAACATCAGATAATACAAAATTGATATTGGACCAGTACGCAATAAGAGATCAATAATAAACACTACTTTTCCTGTGTAAGGAAACCCTAATAAATTATCAAGAAAAAATTTTCAAACTAATCAATAATATTTGGTAAACAAATATTTCTTATATATTCCATTGACTTTAAGGTCAAAGATTACAACTGGTAGGAGATAGTTCCAACTACTACTACTAATTATACTTCTCCACGTTCCTTCACATTCCAACTTCCTCTAAATAGATTCTCAATGCCATCTACAGTAGTAAATCTAATACTTTGGGTATTAAATCATATATGATATATGAACATTGTCAAAAAATCCATACACATGATTAATTCATAGAAATCCATTTCAAGAACTGATAACTTCCAAATCAATCAGCCCAATCAATAGTTATAGAACATGATTTGTACATAAAGGTTCAACATTCACTTCTTCAAAAAAAATGTTTGAAGTTTAAAAACTGAAGGAATCATCTCAATATGTAATCTTATCAAATCAATGAAATGAAAAGCAATAAATTAATAGGGAGGACCCATATTAAAAAAATATATTACATAATGGTAGAATTAAAATGAATCATACCTCTAAGCATCTAAGGTCCATATTGATCATCAATGATCATTTAGTAAACTCCATATAATGTTTTACTCACAAAACATTTCTATTTGTTAACATGTTTTTATTATACCAGTTGAGGAGTCATGAAATTCCTAGAATTACCATGTCTTACTCAGTTTTCATAATGAGATCTGTTCTGTTGAACTTATCCCATTATAGCATATGAGGCCTATGAATCATGAGATGTGTCCCAAGAATATGGAATTAGATTACTATAAAAATAATGGTGTAAATGACCTATATTATTGTAACTGTGCTTTAATATTAGTGGTTCTATACTATCTCACTTGTTGTGATCTAGTGAACTAGACTAAAAACATCAAGGATTAAACTTGGTTTTGGAGGAAGATTCACTGATCCCGCCGTATGATTCTGATCCATACCACCACCTTGGAAATAGGTTTCCCACTTCCTCTTATTCCTGACATTAGAGTTCCCACTAGCTCCCATAGGTATCAACATGGTTCCTCCAACCTTGTTACCCAATAAATCCATTTCTTCCACCATTTCTCTACAGGGAATCTTTTTATAATACAATAAAAAACTATTTTTTGAGTGAATCTCTAGTATTGACAATGATTAAAAATGATTGCCTCTAAAGATGAATTTTCAACAACATCTAGAGAAAAAAGACTAAATTCATAAATTTATCCATATACATTATCACTATAATGTTTTATTTGGTCAAAATAAATACTTATATCTTTTTTTAATCTAAAAAACATGATGATAGAATTTCTTTTAAAATAATATTCAAAATCCCCCCATGAAAATCCATGATCCTGTTTAGACTAAACACTTAAATCCCACCATTGGCATGGGGGATCTTCTATCATTTACATTTCCAATATCACTTTTAGCTCTACTAGTATTCCAATGAAATCAAATATTCAATTCATATTATTTATCCATAAGTATTCCTTTTATGATTTATAATCACCCCAAGTATTGGGGAATTATGCATTTGAAACTGAACTAAATGATCAAATTTACTTAGTTCACCATTTCTATTCCATTTTTCCTCTTCCTAAAAATAGTAAAAAATACTTTAGACAAAATGTATGTTCACCTCTGGCTCATGTGTAACCACATTCCCGTAGACTCATTTTTTAGTTTCTATAATGATTACCTTCATTTATATATATCCAATAGAAAAATATATTTAGTCACACTCTCTATCAACTAAACTTTTATTAATTTCTAATTTTCCACATCAAACAACAAGGATTTCCAAAAATCAATAATTTACATTTTCAAATGAATATTTACAATTACACCACACATTTGGAAAATCAAAACAATTAAAATATTCTCAAAATGCAATGCTTTTCAAAAAATAAAAAATCATCACTCATAATGAATTGCACACTCCAACTAGAATTTCATTACTATCATTGTATGTCATGATCTTCTATTCAGCATAACCCATGATGATTATGTGAAAACCCTTAGAACTTTCTCAAAACACTCAAGTACCCAAACTATGTTGTAACATGAAGTTCAACATAAATATGTTTTATATGAATTTTTAGGATCTAAATTTCAATTTATTATCAACCAAATATTTTATAACAACCCAATTAAGGGATAGAAAAACTTATATATTTGTTAACTGAAGGTGAGAACAAACATATATCATTTCTAGAATCCCGGCCCTCGCATATTAGCTTAGGAAGAGGTGGTGGGACCTACTAGGCATTAGGTAAAATACCCATGATATAAAAGGTTGAAAATAAATTTCAAGGGCCTCATTAGAATTTAGGGGATGATAATAAATTTGGGTAAAAACAAACAAACCACTAGGAAAAATGACAAACCATCATTTAATGACTGAGTAAAATGATATTCAACTTAAATTACAATAACAAATAATTACAATATCAGAGTACAAGTCAAATCCAAGAAAATTATTCAACGACACAAAAAATCACTAACTCCCATCCTATTTTAATATCCTAATAAAAAATAATTCTTTTTGAATCACAATTAATCAATAAATAATTGAGATACCATTTTTTACCTATGTATTGATATATGATATCTGAAAATGTATGATATTTCCTAAGCAGGGGTTAGTATTAAACTTTTAATTTTTTCCCAAATGACTTCCCAAAACATGCCAGTGGGATAAAAACTATTAAACTATTTTATAAAACAATTTACTCAATTCAAATAGTTTTTAAAATAAAGTGAAACATTTTTTTTCTAAGGTAAAATTCAGTAAAATATCACAATGATAGGGCAATGAGTACATCAAAAATCCTTTAGACCTTTTTTGAATTTGATATTTGGAATATAAATTTTTATTTCCACACAAAACCACAACACACAAAAAGAATCTAGGTTGGTGATTCTATTTATATTGCATATTCTTATCCATACTTCATACTTTTCATGTATATACTTTATGACCATTAATCATCACATTCCACTATTGCCCATCCTTCATGAAAAAAATAATGTTAAATAATTTTGATGAAATAATTTACTCCATTTAAAATAATTTCTAATAATACATTACCCGCATAAAACATACCTTAAATATAATGTCACAATTTGATAATGATAAATAATGGGATTTTTATAGAAAAAGTAATTTAATTCACATGATTTCAAAAATAATAATTGAAATGTGAATTTATATCAAATAAAATCATTATTTCAAAAAAATACAGAAATTAAAACAATTTGAATTCAATCTTTCCTGTTAACATCATGTGGAATTGAGAGATAATCCACCAACTCTCATAAATTTGAGAAAAAAAGAATGACATAAGGATTTAAAAAACCTATCTTGGATATAATAGATCTTATCTTAAATATTTTTCCATTAAACCAGAATAATTATATCTCATCCTTATTGAAATAAAATAATATAAATATATCACTAAAATATCATCTCTATGATTCATGGGAATGAAAAATAAGTGATAAAAGGAAAAAAAAAGAACAATAACTAACCAATGAATCTAGGCCTCAAGTGTACTTTGATTCTCCTAGGAATCGCTCATGGATCAAAAGAAATTGTCTCTGTCACCTTTAGAGATAGAGGAGTTGGGTTATGTGGTAAATATAGAAAAAAGATAGGTCTAGCGAATAATTAGGATTGGATCTAGAAATTAAGTATGGATAACTCTATACTACAAGCTTGGGCTATGTGGTTTGGAACACAATGTGCTAACAATGCTGGTTGTACTATCTTAAGACACTTCTTTCCCAGTTGGCTCACATGGTTTGAAAAATCATGCACCAACCATGTGGTTACCCTCTGTTAAACCTTGAACATTTTCTCTCGTTTATTCATGTGGATTGACCAAACCTTGTCCCAACTGTTACCCAGCCCAATGCCCACTATTATTCCTTGCATAGTTTAATTGAGTTGTTTTATAGTTTCTAATATCCATTATCAAACCATGAACCTCCATAAAATCCCAACAAACATTACAAAACTCCTCCAATCCTAAAAAAATAACCCGAAAATTATATATAGTTAAAATACTTAAATAAAGGGTAAATTACCGGAAACCAATGGTGAAACAATTTGATAATTAGGATATAACTGATTAATGAAGAGGGTCTTGAAACCCTTAAAATACAAGAACTCATTTCATTTATATTAAAACAAAAAAATCCCACTATAACATACTGAGACGCTTTAGATTAATCATTACACATTTAAATTTTATTGACTTACATTTATTTAAAATTTTGAATACCTAATTGATATTTTCCTTCTATTATTTATCCACTTTAGGTTCATTTGTACCCTTATAGGTGGTGTATTCATATATAGAAACTCTCGGACGTGATCTATATATCTCTCAACTCCTTGTTGGTTCGAAACCCATAATGTATTCTTGTATATGAATCAAACCACTTATATAATTTCCTCTAAAATATTATTATCCAAGGGTGGCTTCCCTTGAAGAGAATATCGTAATACACATTCCAATATAACCCATGAAAGATGTCATAGTGGAATGGTACTACACCAAAAAAATAGAAAAAATGATCATATTATAATATTATATGAGTTCAAAAAGAAGAACACAATAAGAATATGAGATAAAGGTAAAAACCAATATTATGTGACCTAATGAAGAAAATCCCATGGTTACATAAGGATCTTCATGGAAAGAGTTAGTATGAAACTAACCACAACATATCCCTAAAGTTCCAAAAATATTATATCATGTCCATCAACATCCCAAGACTAAACCGAAAACTTATTTGACACCAAATTGATTTTAACCGTCAAATAAAACATATCAAACTAGGATCCAAATCAGACTATGACAAGACAACTATATCAAACTAGGATCCAAATTGGACTAGATCCTCCATATAGGAATCTAGTGTCTGGGATTTGAAAACAACTAAAGGGAATGATTTCATGCGTCCTAAAACTGGATACCTAGGATATATATAGTGAAATATATAAAATAAATATTCCATAATCATAGAATAAAAATTGATGTTATATAACCAAAAAGTATACCGGGAAAACCCCAAGAACATGTCCAGAAAAATCATAAAGATAACACAAAATACACAATAATTACTTTATTTGATGTGTGTTAAATGTCCCACCATCTCATCACCAACTACCCATACATAGCTAATAAAAAAATCACCACCACACTTCAATTCCTCCCCCCTCATATACCAGATAAAAAAAGAACCACACATCTAAAGGGAGTGTGCAAGGTGAGATCTAAATATTCTTAGTAAGATCCTACTTAGTTGTTCCATATCAAGTCTTTACACAATAATCCCAATATGATCATATCAAAAGAAAACAAGGTATGATATGAAATTAAATATTTTGACATAAAAATCATGATAACCCCTTCCCCTTTTCCAAATATTATGTAATATAGGTAAATAGTTTCATAGAATAGTTTGAATAAGCATTTTCATCATTCAAATATTGTATAATCTCAAATATAACCAAGACCATTGAATACAAGGAACAAAGTAAATAAATAAATTGATAACATACTATTTTGATATATATGCCACTAATACCTAAATATCAATTAAATATGTATTTGATACACTATTTTCCCTCGTAACATTGCATCAATGTCTTGGGAATAAAGGAAATACCTTCAATATAAACCCCCTGAAATGTTAATATTATACTAGATTCAATGAATAAATAATATTGGAATGAAAGAGAACCCTTGATAGTGAAATCCCTTATGATAATAATGGATACGTCCCAATACTATACATTCAACCTAAGATCCCAAGGCTCCCATATGTATGATATATCAAATAAATTGTAAAGGGATTTCACATCTCATAAACAATTAAAAATTTCCATTTGTTTATCAAAAAACATTATTTTAAAAATAATTTCAAAATCCATTTCACAATTCATTAGAAAACAACATTATTTTACTAAAATAAGGGGGACAATATTTTCATAAAGACTCATTTACACAATAAAATTAATAAATAAAGAATCATTCCATTTTAATTTTAAAGCATTTTTTAATAAACGAGAACTGATGGTCCATACAAAATAGGAGAGACAGAAACCCACCTAACTCAAACATGGGTCATACACATACTGTGAAGGAATCCATACACAAACATGAAGGAAAAGAATTCATGAATATTGAATAGAGTCCTGGAAATGTATTCTCAAATCTTAGGATCATGTTTTCAAAAATAAGAAGGTTGGAATATAAGTTAGGCCGACACGTATGAATAGATTATGATACATTGTACCCCAACTTACAGTAGATCCAATCTCTAAAAGACAACCATAGAAGGGATCAATAAGATATTGGATAAAAAAATCACATGATCAATAGATCCCAGAAACACAAACCAAAATTCTACCAAGTACATGATAAATAGATTCAACGATAAGAAACTGACCACACATACAGAAATAGTAGCAAGTAGCCTACCCGGAGTTGATATTTCCAACAAGAAAATCATAGAATAACTAGATTCAAAAAAACACAATAGGGAAATACCATGTGTTTAAGGTTAGAGGATGAACAGAAAATGAAAAAAAATATGGTTCTCAACACATATAATTCACTAGAAAATGTATAATTTATGGTGTGATTTTTTACTTCATGATTTGAAGTCACCTGATAGATTATATGATTAGAAATACAAAAACACAACTTAGAATCCCAATATCCAAATTCACGATGTTATAATCAATAAGAATAATAAAAACATATCACATCATAAACCAAACCCATGTTTTATTTCAATTAGAAATTGATATCATGAATATATGATTAATGATGTAATACAAGTTATGTATTTAGTTCTCAACCCACATCATTTAGAAAATCCCAATATTTCCTCTCACACCTATCAAACACGAAAAAGAACATCTTAAACATAAAAAACAGAGAGTACCTAAACAAGAGTGAAACATTATGACTAACAGTGTACTATTTAAGAATAAATTGATTAGGGATGTTAAAGATCTTTCAAGAAAGGAGATTATTATGTATGTATTCCCCAGGATAATAAACCATTTCTGTTTTGTAGAATGTATTGTTATGTTATATATTTTATATTCATCTAACATCTTTAAATATATATATAATGGGTGGGTTTCTAAAATCCATTTGAAATATAAAACAAAAATGTTTTATATATTTTAATTTAAACGTTAATCAATTTTCTTTAACATTTATAGAGAACTATTTTAATTTTATTTTAATACATCCAATTATTTTCAACTTTGATTATAGAATAAATTTATTTTATCATTATTACCCAAATAAATATTATTTTTATAATGTTGTGAGGATTTATAATTAATAATTCTTGGTTTTCAAATGTAACTTTTTGTGATACCACATATTTGGTTTGCATTATTTCAAATTTAGCATAATTGAACATCTTATTATTATTTACTAAATTAGGATAATAAAATATTAAATTTATGGAATATTTTAAAATATATTTACCCATGTATTTCTCTATCACTACATTTTTCTTCATCATGGAAAAATACACTTCAGGTTTATGTATATTTTTGTTTCTCTCATTAATGAGATCATTATTATTTTTTGAATATGTATCTTGAAATTTTCATCTTCCAACTAACATGAATTGTTTTTCCATAATATCACTTTATTTCATCAAATTTTATTATACATTCATTAGAATTTTTGAATATTAGTTTCTATTATTTGAGATATCGATTTTTCTTAACCAATTTGGTTGTGTGTGAAATGGTTCTTCACAATTAGCCTTTATTTTCTAAGCATATTTTGAGATAAATCCTTTTCTAACAGATCTTTGATTAAATTTATATAGATTTGAAAATATTTACTGAAATTCATTTTGTTGGATTTTATTATTTTCCATAAGATCATTTTCTCTAAAATATAATAATTCATTTTATGATTTGAACTAATTTATATTAATTATCATCCTTCTAATAAAAGTTTCATGTGACTCATTATCTTTCATTAACATTATGACTTGTTCATGTAATATAGAATTTAAAAATTTAGATAAATGTAAAAATTATATCCTTGAATTTATAAACATATAATCATAGAATATATTTCCATGATTACCTAATAATTCAACATCCAATTATATTTCTTTAAAAGTATCTTACAAATAAAATCAATTATAACAAAAATCAGTTGTTTTTTATCTTGGGAGATATAAGAATATTGCATTTAAATATAAATGTCTCTACTAAGTTTTAAAGCATATGGAATCTCCATGAAATAAATTATTTTATTTTAAATTGTTTCTCTTTTCATGAAAAAATGTTAATATTTAAAAATAAATCATAAAATATAAACCCAAATTTATCTGTCTATCTGGTTGTAGTAGAGAGAAAAAATCACATATGAAATAAACACCACTCCCAATTTTGTAGTCCACAAAGGGGTTTTAGGGAGAATTATGTAGAGGGGGAGGCATGAATAAATGTATGAAACATAATAATAAAAAAACAACTTCATCTTCTATTAACAAAGGGGCCTAAAATATAATGAATTTTTTATTTTTAGGGTCACAATTATTCTCAAAATTAATACATTTTATAATTCATGTTCCATTTTTCATTTCTTCACTCCAATTTATACAATTATTATTAAAATCATAATTTATTTTATTCCCTATAGAATTCATGTATATAATATATATAATACAATAGAATTTAATTCATTTACATATACATGGATATGTTTATAGAGCATTCAATGATAATGTGTTGACATACCAAAATGCACTAAATCACATTGAATGGTGGGTTTTGGAAGTGAAACCATATGAAAAGCCCCAATCCGACTAAAATGATTTAATGATACTGAAGAATCTCCCAAGGTAGACTCCCAAGGTCATATCCTAATTCTTATAGCTATATAAAATAATATAACATGAGAAGAATCCAAAAAAAGAATTGAATAATATCTCCATTGTTTATATTACACTAAATATGGACGGATAGTCTTATAACTTCTAGTAATTATTATCCTAAAAATATTAAAACAAATCACAATTATGGAATCATATCCTTTATTTGGAAGATAATTGATTCATTTCTATGAAAAACTATATTTTTTGTTCAGAAATATTTGTATTGATTTCAAAATATTTTTTTCTTAGTTTTCTACACTACGATATCTGATCTCTCAATTTTATCTCTTAATAATTTATCTATTTGTCTCTCTTTGTTATATCATCTCAAAATTGAGGTAAGAGACTCTATTATAATATATATTTTATAAATTAACATCTCTATAGTCTCATCAATCTACTTTTTTACGTTACATTTTCTAGAAATAATCTTATGAAAACCTATCCAATTATTCTGTCAAACATAAGTATAATTCATACACATAAATAAATTTAAATTTCATGGTTTGAAGAAAATATTTTAATACTATAAATAGTCTAGAATCTATAAAATTATATTATAACACAATATATTTAATTGAAATTCCCTTATATAAAAAAAACCACGGGTTTGACTGATTTATCAGTTAGATCTTACATTATACTTGATCCTTTTAAAAATACACAAGATCAGTACACCACAACAAAATCACCACCTTCATGAAAAAATCCATAATTAATGTATTAGAAGATAATTTGATTACCGATGAATAATTAAATAATTTCCCCTCTAAATTTGGAATACATAACACTATGGTGTATAACTTTTCCAATAATGAACTACACTAAAAACATCTTCAATATATAATCTTAATGATATATTATGATGTAGTACCATTTTATTAAAGTTAAAAACATTAAGAAATAGAGACTAGATCCAAAAAACTCTATCACTTTATAATTATAAGTTCATTGAGGTGTGATTTTTTATTCATCAACAAAATCTAAAAAACTACTCTAAAGACACCAGGAATCTTCCATTTTCATGATGCTTCACATATGTGATTTATTGGCATTATATCAGAAAGATACATCTCATATGTAATTATTTCGATGATTTTGATAAATAAATATTTTTTTCAGCATAATTATTTAATTTTTTCATCATTATGAGTCTCCAACATTAATTTTTTCCAATGATACCTCCCTTACTATGTAGTGTTAAGACAAACATCCTCTCGAAAGAATCATGAACACTTAAATGCACATTAAAAAATATAAAATATTGTAGTGACTATCAATGGTGGAAATAAATTCATCACTATATAGCATCAATTCTATATTGATTTTTGAAAATAAATTGTTGATAAAATTAAATTTTAATCATTTTAGTCATAGTGAATGTTAGATTAATGTTTTATTTATTCTTATAAATATAATTTGAATTATAGATAATTATTATAATTATATCCCATAAATTTTATTTCATGTGACCCTTTTTAAAAATTATTTTAGAATATAGAAACATCTATTTTAAATTTTTTTTATGAACTATTATAAAATATCATATAAATGTTTGATTTTACTAAAATATTTTAGAAAGTAACTAGAAAAATTTTATTGATTTTTTTTTGAAAAATGATGTTAATTTTCTAAGTTGTTATCATTTAACACATGATTATATCCTAAATAAATTAATTATTACGAAAATGGTACATTATGTTTTTCTATTCTTATATCATGAGGAATTGAAATGAATTTTTTTAGAATTAAAAAAATTAATAACAAATAGTTTCAGAAATTTTCATTAATTTTCAATTTCAATTTAACATTTTTTTTATTTGATGCATGAATTGATTTAAATAATAGTTAAAATTTTAAAAAATCAAATATAAATAATTAAATTTAACAGTGTAATCATTATATAGTAATGAAATAATAACTTATAGAAAAATAAAAGAAAAATATTTTTCATTGTTTAAAAACACTTAAATATAAATAATGGAAGAAAAATAATTATATAAGTTATATAAAAAATCCCATAAATTGGAAAAATTAAACACCATGTAACATGTTGAATAAAAAATGAACGAATATATTTGATTAGAAAATTATTATTTATCATATTTATCCACATGATTGTGAAGATAATTAATTAATTAATTTTTTAATTAATATTTTAAATGAAAGTGAATATATTAATAATTCGAACACATCATAAATAATACTTTTATAATTACAGTTATATTATAAAAACAAAATCATCCATAATTTAATGGTTATAATAGACAAAATTTTATCTTTTTATTTATTTTGAACACTATAAACTCATTGAAAATTATAATAAATGTGTTATGATATGTAATATAATATTGAAATTTAATTATATATACCCAATAAAATATCCATCTAAAAAACCAATCAATTTTATATTATTTGATGCCCCCATCAAACTATGTTTTATTTATTAATTATTAAAATGATACAAGGAAACATGAATGAAAATACATATTTTTAAACATATAATTAAACTGTATCATGCACTGTTCGGTACTGTAGCAGGCATAACAATTCATCCATTTGGGCTATCAGGCCACCAATTTGGGCCTCATGTCCTTTAAGGCATTCATACCACCCCTGTCCTTCGAGCCAGTAAGGCTTTAGGGACACCTCAATGATTTCAGGCCATATTAAGGCCTTAAGTCCACCTCAAGGCCTTCCGGCCACCTAAAATTGTGATTAGTGACTAGACATACTTTATAAGGAGTAGCCTCCAGATAAAGATTTAAAGCAAGAATATTCACCAGATTAGAAGCTAAGAGGATTTTTAAGAATGATAGGGTATGTCATTTCCATTGGGACCAGCCTATGCATGCATGGGAAGCCTAGCCGAATAAACCATGACAATTTAAAGAGATAACATCACGATGAAGAAGATGGGGAGGAGCAGTTCCATTTAGTTTTAGTATGAATATTTATAATGACCTACTGGTAATGTAATATCTAAGCCTACGAGCCTTGTAAAGGATCCCCCTCATCCCCTGAACTATGGTTAATAAAAAATTAATAAAAAAGACAGCCAAAAGAAAATTTACTAAGATAATCATGTAGTATATTAAGAAATTAAAATAAAAAAAATTCATAAAAAATTATGCTATTACAATATTAATGAATGAATATAGTTTTTCATTAAAATTTTATATACTGAAAGAGTGAATTATTTTTTTGATTTTTCATGAAACTCGATTGTAATTTTTTGTAAATTATTATAATTTTCATTGGGTACATATTATATTAGTGATTATGATTATGATGGATATTATAAATGTAAAATGATTATTACCTCCTGGTGAGAATACATATGATGTTTATGAATTTATGAAAAAATATTTATATTCATAAATAAAAAAAAAATATTTTAATAATTACAAATAAGGAATATTACTTTGAAACATTTATTTATTAATAATAAAGGAAATTGTGTAATTTTGTTTATGAATTTCATTTATTTTTTAAAAAATAATAGTTTCATATGACTTTGTGTAATATACGACATCCCCAAATATAATTTCTTATGTTTTACCATTATAAAATAATGTATTTTCAAGACCATGTATTATCACTATTTGTGTAAGATTTATTTGGATTATGTATTAATGTCTAGTGTTAGATTTATTGTGTATCATTTGATTCCTTATGTTTCATTAATAGATTTTTTACTTACCATTTTATAATTATATTCATTTTTTCACATTTGTTTCCATCATGAAATATATATATTATACTATAAGAAAATAATGATAAACTCATTTATTATTGTGTTTATTTATATGTTTTGATAACAATTGATTGAAATTTATAGTTACATCTTCTAATTGTTGAATAATAACATCATAAATGGAAAGATGTTGAACAACCCTTGGTTGATGAACTATCATTGTCCCAATGATCACATGAACCAATTACCAAAACTCATACCATATCTATATACCAATCATATATTACATTACCTGGTATTTATTATAGGGATTAACTTATGAATTTAGTAACATACCAATAAAACCAACACATTAATTGTTTTTAATCTAAATAACATATACTGTTAGTTTGTTTTAAGAAAATTGATCTATTTTTATAAATTAATTTATAAATATTTTAAAGATAATGTTTTACTAAAAATAGAGAACATATCCCTTTTCATATTATATTTATAATAACTAGTTATTAGAGAATGTGAAATATCACATTCCATATTACCAAAAAAATTTATCGTGCATTATCATTTTCAATATAATTGTGGAAAAATTTTATGATAAGTAAGAATCAAGATATTTATAATGTTTCAATGTAATTAAGTGTAAACTTTATTCACACAAAGTACACTATAACATTAAATTATTATTATACCTCTAAATATTACCATAAACAATAAATCTATATGTGGTACCGAGCAACTTGACAAATTATGTGAAATATTCATTGTAATGAGAATTTTGTACCATAATTCATTCATTCTATGTTAATTAAAAATCATTCAATAATGTATTGAAATAAATGTTATTATAATTTCATAGTTATATCAGTCCAAAAATAATAATTGATAATATAATGTACTTATTATTTAAGAATAAATACCATGGTATGTTATACATTACCAAAATAATAAACCAAATACTATGATTGTTCAGTTATACATTAAGGATTCTTTGAAATAACAAAATTAAGATTAATTTATCATATCTTATTCTATATTTGGGACATATATATATATATATTTTCTAATGAGGGGAATATATAGATTACTAAAATTTATTATCTATTTCTTTGTTTCTTCTTTCCATGTAAATTTAATTATATTCTTCTACCTTATATATATTTCCCTAAATATTGGAATGCATCGATATAATCATATAAATTTAAAAAAAATGAATCATTATAATTATATTAATATTCATCGTAGTTAAAACAATTTTAGTGTACACCGGTTTTTATAAAATAATTTATAGTCAATAGTGTAATACACTTGGTTTTAGAACCCATTATATTTTGTTAAATTACATGTCTATAATTCTAATGATTGTTTTTCTATTCATTCAAAATCATTAAAATTTATTAAGAAATCAATCATAAAAGATATTAATCAAACAAAAAATAGATTATTAATTCAAAATGAAACATGGAAGAAATGTTTCATGAAACATTTATTACATATCATGGTTTATTATATATGGATGATTACGTCAATTAATCGTGTATAAATTAATATGGGACAATAAATAAAAAAGAATAATATCCAAAATACTTTATAGATTCCATGGATAAAATTCAATCTTATGAATCAATATTAGTAAACATAAACCTTCAATAAAAAATAACTTAATGAAAGGGTAAAATATTATTTGAAATCTCAAATGACAGGGAATGAGAAGTGTGATTCAATATTTAATAATGGAATGAATTAAAAGAAGGTAATGAGGATAATATTACAATTATAAAAAGTTATATGGGCATTAAAAATATATTCCTCAGATATATATTAATTATATATATATATGTATCTGATTGGTAGAATAAATTTGTGTATTTTTAATAAAAAATTTAAAATAATAAAATTTACAAATAATAAATTATTTTATTAAAAAACAATATCTAATTAAAATATTTATATATTAAAATATTTTTGTGTGAGATATATTATAATAATTAATTTTTCGAAATAGTAAAAATCAACAAAATATTTAAATTTCAATTTCTTTATAATTTGTTAGATTATAAATTATTAACTTTAATTATATTTCGTAATATTATTTAATATTAATGTATTTTATTGTTCAAATAAATGATTTCATAAACACTATAACTTTTTTATATAAATCAATTCATCTATTTTTGACTATAATATGATTTTAAAACATATAAAAAAAATAATAAGACTAATTTTTTAGTGATAAATATTGAATTGTAATAAAAATATATAATCTATAAAAATAAATTTTCAAATAAGAACCATTTTTTCTAAATTTTTTATTTAATTTAAAAGATAATTTTATCATATTTAGATAATAAATGAGATTAAATGGAATTGAAATTCATATCCATGTTTTTTATATTTTCTATGAAGTCTCATCTTATCATTTTAGTGAAACATTATTCTTCATTATACATAATTAGTCATTGTTAATAAGGGGAAAAGGGGAAAGAAAAGGTGGATCAAAATTTTCTAATATAACATGAAACAAAAACATTATGGATGAAATATTTTATTTCTTAAATCTTGTTCCACATTTCTCACCAACATTTAATCACAAAACTCACCCAAATTATATGCACTTTCATCTTTACCCCTCACCCATCTTTAGTTTTGATGGAAATGTCTCTGTTTTTAACATATAAAAGGAGATCACATCCACCCATATAACTATAAAAACGTCATTCAAATTTTACATTAAATCTGACCAATTTTACCTCACCAAGAATCCTATTTCTTTTTTGGTATGACCTTGTCATAAGAAACTATTGCAAGTCCTCCACATTCAAGAGGGCCTCTAAGGGAAAAATCATGTACTCAAAATGAGTACCATCCACTACCTAACCATTTATTCTATATATTTATCCTCCTACCCAATTATAACTATAGTAATATAATCATGTATGCATCACTATTACACTAAATTTTTTAATGTTTATTGAACAAACATTATTTATCTCCCTCACATCCTTTATAAAGAGACAACATCTCACCTGTTAAATTTGTACTACCACCTCCAAGAATGATATATTTAAATTTTTAACACCACACTTTATATATTGTTCGTGGAATACATTTAATTAGTAAAAATGATATTTAGGGAATGATTAATATTCTAGAATGATAAATTATTAATTAAATAAAAATAAATCTTCTTTTATATGTATAACATTTTGTTAAATAAAAATTATAAAAAACATTCATCTCTGATGGAATATTAAAAATGTATAACTAAAACTATCATTTAATGAAATTAGAAATTTAAAAATCATTATGTAACTTTCATTATAGTATATTAATTAATTTAGTAATGATAAAGAATATATCAATGTTTGATGGTAAACATAAATATTACAAACAAAGTATGAAACAATTAAGGTTACTAAAATCCAATGATGAAAAAATACAGAAACTAATTAATAATTAAATAATAGATTACTATAATTACAAAGTATAAAATTAAAGAGATATTCAATTATTTATAAAATAATTTCTTATGATGTTTATGTTTTGTATACAATGGGGTAATGCGTTTTTTTGTAATATCGGAATATTTGTAACTTTTTTCATCTCTATTCCCCCAAATTGAAGAATGATTAAATGTTATTCAAATATTATTCCTAAAAATTGATTAATTAATAACCAATATAATTATTTCATTATATAACACCATTAATCATGTGAATTATAATTCTATTCCACAATCTAACTTGTATGTTCTATTAATTCTGACACTACCCAAGCTAAATGGTATTTTCCAAAAAAACATTATTTCATCGAGTTATATGGTTTAATATTGAATTACATTCTTCAATATTCCCCATATTATTCTTATTTCTATTTCATATAATATTAAATCATTTATAACTTTTTTTAAATGAATATTTTAATTGAAATATTTTTCCTTTATGAATTTCATTCACGTAAATGCTTAACATAGTCCAGAATAACTCTTATCATATTGAATGATTTTTTACCTGTATGTAAATATTAATTTTCCCATAAAATTAATCCATTATTATTTTGTAATATATTTATTATTTATTGTTATCATAAAATTTCTCTTCTCTATTTTCATGAAAAATATTTATTAAAATTTTTAATGATGTTGGTTTTTTATAAATATAATTAAAAACATTTAAAAGATTTTTACTTTAATGATCATATATTTTATCTTTCACTCCACATTTCTCTATTATAAAAATTATATAATTTTAATGATATATTATTGAAATTTCATTCTAAATAATTATTGAAATAGTGTTCTTGATTACTGCACAAAATGATCTTTTGAATATTATTTATAACATCTTCTTTTTATAATGATGTGAAGTAGAAATTTTTTAAAATATCTTTTTTACATTTTACCACATTTTTTATTTTTTATATTAAATGACCTTTCTCCATTGGAGTTGTAATTGATGTATTTCTATGAAAATTATATTATACATTTAATGTTCAAACACCTCTTTGTTCTTATTGGAAATGTTATCTATCAATGCTCATCTCTCTTTTGACCCTATTTTTATTTTTTCATGTCTATGACTAGTAATTTAGGGATGTATACTTTATGATTTCCATTATATAATTAAGAATATATCCATTAATATATAGTATGTTATTAACATAAAAATTGAATGGTGTTTTACAAGAAATTTATTTCATTTATGGTATAAGGAAATAATGAAAATTTGTATACTAGTTATTTCAATACAGATAATTATACATCACTACACATGTTGATTATGTACAATTGATTCATTCCATTAATATGAGTAATTCTTTATAATTATTTAATTATGGGTTGGGATTAGAATTATATAGGACCTCAACAAATAGATACGTCTTGTGAGTAAAAAAAGCATGGGTATTTTCAGAAACCTTACTTATTTTTATTTGATGTCTTGTAATGAGGACTTAATGGTAAGATTAAGATATTTGAGATAATTTATTATATAAATATGTAATTCATTATTTTGATACATGTTTTGATTTATTTTTATGTTAATCAAAGATATATTGTGTTATCTTATTATCATTTATATGAATTTATTAGATTATTATTAATTACTTCCATTTTTATTCATCCCATTTTAATCTATAATTTATTCTATTGTGTGATACACCTTATCAGGATCTAGTATCACCCTTATTATGATTTCCTTTTCCCTATGATATGAAGTGGCGTATTATGTATGATATATGTAGATGGGTATGATGTGGGGATATTTTTATGGTAGACGTGGAAGACTTTTTATAAATTAGGAATCCTAGGTTTTTTTTTGTAAAAATTGATCATTGGATTGGAAAGATAGAGGTTTTATTATTAAAATGATTATCCCAACTATCTAAAAAATATAAATCTAAAATTTATTGTTCTTTTATGTGTGTCAATATTATTTTTGATATTTTTATGTTTTTTCGTATTTGGTTACCTTTAGATAATATAAAATCCATTATAAAAAGAATAAATTTTTTGGGAACTCATCAAGTAGTGCATGTCTAGGTTATCAAAAATGTTATTAGAGAATGTATGAAATAATTTTTAAAGATATTATGAGTAAATAATAAATTTATAGGTATCCCTAAGTGTTGGTATTTAATATGATGTCAATGAACATAAGATTACATTAAGGTTTATATTAATATCTATTGGAAGGTGCACAAGATTAATGTATAAATTGATTAGTATGTGATTTTATACTCTTTAAGTATAAGGGATATGTTGAAATTTATGAGTATATGTTTCCACGAATTTTGGGTTTTTCATATAGTAAAAATGTTCTTGATTTAATTAGTATGTGGACTGGATAACATTACCGGTATCCCTACGGATAAATCTAAATATATAAAAACGTAATTTTTTAAAATTTAGAGTGTGTGGTTTATATTTATGATATCCCCATCACGAAACTATAAATTGGATAGTGTCCCTAGATCAGATACAACTCTGGGTAACAACCATGAAAAATGTTTGTTGCGTATTAAAAATATCTCTACTAGATTTCCCACAAGGGGTGACACTCTTGTGTGATATGCTTTGTTCAATTCACATGATCATTAAAATCCATTAAAAAAATTTAAATTGTATCTGAGTATTAATTGTATAATTAGAGAGGTTAGAGAAACTAATTGGAAAATGTCCTAGGAAAATGTAGATTAAAAATATAAAATTAATATGTCATTGTATAAGTGTCATTGGATATGAAACCATAAGATTATTTTTTCTTGATTTTATTAGTGTTATTATAACCTTTTTGGTTATTATATTTAATTGGATATAGGATCAAGGACATGACATAATGAAGTGTATTTCCCATAAAACACTTGTTTCGTATAACCAACAGGATAAAAAATATTAGCATAATTTCATTATATTTAAATTATAAAGGAAATATTATTTTAATAGTCTTACATAAGAAAGAGATGTTGATATTATATAATGAGCCTTGTCTATATTATGTCTTTCCTTAACTATATAGAGTAGTGAGTAATAATTAAATAAGTCATGGATTGAATTTATTTATGGAGGGTAGAACTTAAAAAAAATGTTTTAGGAACAATTATCTTTCTTTAAATTATATTCTTATAATTGATCTTATATTCTATCAAAATAATTAAAATTGATTAGTACAAGAGTTGCTGATGATATGAATAAAACTAATTACAATTTATTTATTCAGAATCAATTATTACAATAATGTTACATGATATAATTTATTATATATCATGGAATATTATATATATCAGATAATTAAAATCATTAAAAGTATATAAATTTAAATGGGGAAATAAAAAGAAAATAATAATATTTCTAAAGCAAGGAGATCCACTGAATCATCATCGCCCTTATGAATCAGTAATAATAAAACTAAACCAATACTGATAATGAAAATAAATATATGAGAAATAATGTCCTAAAATATAAAATGAAAGTTAATGAGAACTGTTTTTTAATAGGTCATAATATAATTAATTTACATGAGGTAATGCGGGAAATAAAACCATTATAAAGGGGTGTACAATTGTTTGAAATATTTGTTTTGGAAATATGTACATTTGAAATATTCCCATCTAATATATATGTATCTAATTTTTAAACTAATGTTTTATTTTTTGTGAAAAACATAATATAATATAATTAAAAAATAATAAAGAAGTAAATAAATAATATTATTATATTAAATTATTTATTTATAATAATATTTTTAAGAATTGCATATTATTATTAATATCGTATGATATGATGTATTTATAAAATTAAAATAAATATTATTTTATCAATGTGTAGATAAAATTAAAATATTCTATTTTAAATAATTAATTTAAATGGTATTTAGTGATGCTTATTTAATAAAAAAGTTAAAATTTTCAATGAAATGTTTTTATAAACATTTTAAAATTTCTATATAAAATAAATTAGATATTTTTTATGACTCAAATATGAATTATAAAAAAATATATATATGAAGACCTATTTAAAAATTAATTTATTGAAAAAAAGAATAAAACTCTTAATGTATATAAGAGAATTTTTCAATAATAACATTTTCTATCTATATATTATATTTTTATTTGAAAGCTAATTTTTTCAAATAAGAAAATTGAAATTGATTAAATGGATTCAAATTTATGATATAGAACATCTATTTTTTTTAAAAGGGGTAATCTCATTTTTTTAGAAAAAAATCTTTACCATGGTAAACATGTAATAAAGGTTAAAAAGTGTAAATATTTGAAATATAAAGTGAATAGAATTTTGAAAATGTACATTGAAAATTAGATATTATATAATACCTTTGTTAGGATGGAAATTAAATACTAAATTTATCACCAACATTTCTCACCAAATTAACATATTTATCACATGATTCTATCTATTCCCCTTAGCTAACTCTAATTTTCAGGGAAATGTACCATTTTCACCTTTAAATGTAGCTCATTCACATCTACTTCAAGAAAAAAATATTACTCAAATTTACCTTGAAACCCTAAATATTTTATCTCCTTTTGTTTACCATTATACATTGCGAATAACTTATTTATATTGAAATTTATTTTATTTTTAATGTTAAGAGTCCCTCTAAGGGATGAATCAAGTTCACTATGTGAGTATTATGCACTCCTAAAACATTTATTCTATATCGTTCTCCACCAAAATTATTCTATCCCTAGTAATATTATGATACATATATCATTAGTGAACTGAAATGTTTATAGTATTACAAAATAAAATCTATCTATCTTCATTCCATGAATAGAAAATTGAAAACACCAATAGTGTTATGCGTGGAATACCACATCCAAGAATGATGATTTTAATTTTTCATCAAAAACATATATGGATGGTTCTAAAAATGTATTTTATCAGTGAAAATTATATTTCAGATATTATTATGATTATACTTGTAGATAGATTATAAATTATATTAATATCCCAACCGTTATTAATATGATACATTTTTATATTAAACATTACCCAAATAATCTCATAACATATATCATATTCTTGAATCATAATTAAAACTATCTTGGAATTCAATTATAAATTTATAAATGACAATTTTGAATCCATTCAATACCTTAAAGAATGTTTTTATGATGAAATTTATATCAATTATGGGGATTGAAATCGAAATTTCAGAGATGTTATGAAACAATCAATGTTACTAACATCAGATGATTGAAATAAACAATAACAAAATATTAAATATTCAAAAATTGATTATAATTAAATTGTATTGAAGTTCATAAATTTGAATAATGTCATTAAATAACTTGTTAAGATGGTTATGTAGATTATATTGGAGGTTAAATCACTTTCTTGGGAGCTTGGAACAAATTTAAAGGGTTTCATCTCAATTCCCCTACAATGAGTTATCATTTCAATTTTTGAAAACTATTATTCGAAATGGTTTATTTTATAGAAAATAATTTTTTTATCCAAAATCATCTTTAATAACGTGATTCAATATTCCATTTAAAAATATACAATTCATGTTATTTTAATTCACACAAAACAAAATTTGTTCAAGTTTTTCCTAATTCAACTATTTTTGATTGAGTAATAAGGTATCATATTGAAATATATTATTTTATGTTACATAAATTATTAAATTTCATATTTCATAAGTTATGCGGACTTTTATATCTAGAGAAAATGTAATTTTTAATTCAAATCTTATTCAGTGGGGAATTTTATTCCTGTAAAATTATAATATAATAATGAATAATTCTCTTCCATTTTAATGATAGTTTTTATCCATGTCTATATACATTAATTATGTAGGTTTTTTAATTTATAATTATAAAATATAAATATTTATTATCTATTGTGATATTCATATTTATTTTACATCTTTATAAAGGGGGATTTATTAGTTCTTTAATGTTTTTGGGTTTTAATAAAGGTATTATGAAATGTTAAAATGTTTTATTTCCATTCATGATTGTATATTTATCTTCCATTTTCAAATTTAATTTGGAAAGAAAAAAAATATATATTTTAGGATCCATTAATTGGATTTCATTCTATTTATTGATTTATAAACATTAATTTTAAAAAGATAAATTTATTATTTGAATGTAACATGTAACATAATCTTTTTCAAACAATGATAATAAGTTTTATCTATAAGAACTTTATAAATTGAACCTCAATTTTACAATTTATATACAAAATATCAATCTCTTTTGATGTTTGGTTTCATTTATTACACTATAAATGATATTCTCAGTTTGTAGTTTACACCTCCTACTATTTGAAAGGTTTATATTCTCCATCATATTTTGGTAATCTCTTGATATTATTGTATTCTTTCTTATCCATGACTGTTAATTCAATATATATATATATATGTATATATTTATCACATCCATTATAAAATTAAATATATATTTATTACTCTATATTGTGTGAACACATTATGATTTTTTGGGTGTTTACCAAGAATGTTATTCCATTTATCAACTATGGAATTATTATCAATCTATATGCCAGTTATTTCAATATGAATAATTATTAATTTATATGTAATATGTAATATGTAATATTTATTTATTATTTAATATTATTAATGAATTAAAACTATTTTGTGATGGGTGGGGATAAGAGTTATATTGACCTTAGATGCTTCAGTGGGTCTCAAGAGGCATACTAACAAGGGTATTTTGTGTAAACTTTATCTTTTATGTATCATGACCTCTCATGAGGCCTCAACAATAATAGAAAGATTTCCAACATTATTCATTCCATTTCTATGATTTTTTGTGTTTTTATCCTACTTTTATTAGTTTTTTTATATTTCATGGATACAATATATACTCAAGTAATTATTTATATGAAATTATTGATTATTATTTATTCTTACCATTTTATTCAAGAATTTCTTTTTTAAAATATTTATTCTATTAATGGATACCAATTCATGATAATTGGATCTCACCATTATTTTTTAATCAGCACCTCATTATTTTAATGATCAACAATAAATATTATTATGTTTAAAACAAGTAAAATTTATTATGATATTAAATGAATTTCTATTATCTTTTTGAAATAAAATGTGTTATGTGATAATGAGCCATTTTTCAAATATATCTACAGTTGACTGTGAATACATACTAAATGTTCAAAAAAGATCCACCATTGAACTACATCATCTAAGGGAGAATCTTCCACTGATAAATATGTGTTTAGTACATCTACCATTAGACTCTACTACTCAAAGATGCACCAAAAGAACTTCTACAATCAAAAGTTATATACCACCCGAAGTGATCTATGATGATAGTTGATCTACCACAATAGTTCATCTACCAAAATAGTTTAACTACCACAACAGTTTATATACCATAAGACATATAGACCATTATACTAGATCTACTTCTTGTTTGTATCTATCTCTAGATTGCAACTATATCTATCTAATCCCTTAATTAAAATTTAATATTTCACTAACATATATTTTATGGAAGTTAATAGAATCAAGACTCTTAGGGATTAAATAATTAATTTTTTTATACAACTCCACAGATTCATTAAAGGCAACATTAGAGTGTCTAATTTTAGTATTGACTATGAGGATCTAGGATTTTATTATTATTATTATTCAATGAATAATTAGACCTGGAGAGATATATATTATTTAGAACTGTTTTATGTATTTAAGGTGGAAAACTAGTGGTAAATAAGATATATAATATTAGTGATATATATTTTTATTATGTGAAATAATATAATTATGGGTGAAGTCCTACTGAACTTCAAAAGACTAAAAATATAATATTTTATAGACACCAATAATACTTTATTAATAATTTTTAAGGAACCTATTTGTGTTCCTCATAAAAAAATAAGAGGTCCTTTTAACAAGTAAAGATATTAAAATATGAAACACCACTTTTTCCTATCTCTACATCCTTTTACTTTCAACAAAAGATTTATCTATTGAGAGATGTGTTGTATTACTCTGTTTATCTATACATGCTATCTCTTATGCGTAAATGTGAGAATACTTGATATCATATGAAACTATTTTATTTCTATTATGATGAATAAATTTGGATGGGGTCCTGAGTAAGTCGGTATTTTTAGTATTCCCTCAACTGATTGTAGAATGAACATTGATACTGGGTAGCTTAATGTGTTGTTGATTGTAAAACATGATCTAGGATATGGATCATGTTTAATTTTTTTATAATCAATATGGTTGTATGTGATTTCTGAGAGGATGTGTTTATTTATCAATTTGAGTATGAAACCCTTTCTTAATTATGATGTGTATATTATTGGTTTTATTTTTCCATTTCAATGTTAGAATTGCATCTCCTTTGAAACCTATAATAACACATTACTTTGATAGTTAGTCTTAATTTTAACTGATATAATGTGTTTTCTTAAGATATTTAGATTTAAATGTTACCATGATTTCATGTATTGTTTTAACTGATCCTAAATCCCTCTTTGAGAAATTATTTTAATGATCACAATTGTATAATTTTATATTTTGGATTGATTAGGTGTTATTATTAATTTGTGGGATTTAATATTTAAATTTTTTATGAAAATATTTTTTACTGGGAACATAATTCACATCCTATTGAGATACATACTCTGACCAACATTTGGTATCAAATGAGTTATTCAAATATATTTCCCAATGTGATTTAGTATCCTTTTTTTGATATTAAATTATGTTATTTATATATTTAATTCCTTATGGTTTATAATAGAAAAGTTGGATCTTCTAAAACATTGCCCCTTATTTTAATGGCACAAACTATTTTCATTGGATGATTAGAATGAAGATTCATTTTATAATTATGGGTATTGAAAGTTTTACAATAATTGAAGGAAAATATGAATGACCCAAAACTGCTAGACCTAAATGGCGTGATCCTAAAACTAAGATTATGAAAAGTATTATAAATATTGGAATACATTATATTTTACTTTTGAAGGTAAAGATTATAATAAAATATCCTCATATACCACTTCTTTTAAAAAATGGGATATTTTTTTTGTTTCTCGGGAATGTACTTACAATGTTAAATATATGATATTTAATAATTATAATATTGAATGTTATAATTTTATGGTGTATATTTATTAACCTATATACGAAACATCTATTAGGGTTAATGTTATCGTGAAATTTATGTGTTCACTGGGCAAAACAAATTTTGATAAAGATCATGTGATGTTCTTTTTGAGATGATTACCAGACATATGGACACGAACTTTTATTTCAATCTGACATCCATGTAAATTACGTAAGTCCCACTTTAAATTGATAATATGAAACCAGATTTTTTATGATGATGAACTCAATGTAATTATAAAAGAAGATGGTTAACCAAAGAGAAAGTCGGTATATTTTATGTCATCCAACTCAAAGAATAAATGGAAAGGTTGATGAAGAAAACCCCTGTGATGGAGAGTCATCCTCATAATGTGATGAAGAAATGTCATACATGGCAAAAAATTCAATAAATTTTAAAAAAAAGGAAAAATTATTTAGAAAGTAAAACTTCATAAGTATGTATGAAAAAAGTGGTAATTATAGCAAAAATTAGAAGGTGTATGATACTATAAATTAAAGAGTCTACTATGAATGCAATAGAAAAGGACATGTCATATATTTTTATCCTAAGATAAAATATAAAAATAAATATAATTAAAGGATAATAGGTTTATGAAAGATAGAAAAGAATCATGGAGTGGTTCAATGGATAGATAATGTGAATCATATTCAAAAAGAGAAGAAAACCCTAAAAGAGCTAATATGGGTTTTATGAAAAAGAAATTTTAAGTATCAAGTATTTCTCCTCCATTTCATATTCATATTTCCAATCATTATAGAGATAAAAATAGTTTGTCTAGTGAAGAAGATTTTGAGGACTATAATATTTTGGAGGACACTTTAAAAGAACTAAAATATAAATATACAAGTTTAAATAATCCTCATAACTTTAATACTAATTTTTAAATTGATCTTGGTATAGGGATGGATAAAAATGGTGAATTACTAAAATAGAACAAAGATTTAATACTATCTAATGAGAAATAAAAATGTATTTGGAAATATTAAACATGGAAATAAATAATTGTACCATTATTCTCAGAAAAAAACAACACTGAAATATATTATTAGAAATTCTTTATCATCCTGAAAAATTAAGGATTATAAAAAGTAGTTTTATTTCAAGTTCCAGTTATACTAAATATGATAATATTAATTTTTATATCGGAGAAAAAATTATTTTTTTCTTATGAATATTTAATATATTCTCATAGGAAACTTATGATAAAATTATGGATTCATGGATCTTTGATTAATATCATTTTTATACCAAAGAGAATACAAAGACCACATTTATTTTTTATATAAAACTAGTTTCTAGGGAATCTTCTTATGAAGTTCCAGAAAGTATTTAGGGTACATACAAAGAGGTTTCTCCTGAAACATGATTAGGTACTTTTAATGTTTCAAGAACCTAGTCATGGGTTATGGTGGTAATGTATTTTTTGGTGGATGTTCCAATAGAAAAATTATTGTTCTTAAAAAAATCAATATCTTAAAAACTTTTTTAATTTCCTATGTTTTATATATAGATTAACGTATAATATTCTTAGATATCATAGTTATGGGGTGATGGTTTTAATGTCAAATTTCAAAATAATTCTAGTTGGTTATTTTTTATAAAAATGATTTAGTTTTTTCTTAGTTAAGAAATGATAATGTATATAATGTTAACATACATTCTTTGTTTTATGAAATCATTTCATGTGAAGTTCCTTTCACTGTGAATCTTGGATTTGGAATAGGTGAATAGTCTATTTTAGCATTTATTCACATAGAAATATAATTATGAAAGGGTTAGTCAAGGATCATTCTTGTCTAGCATTCCCAAAAGACATGTTCTATCCCCTTGTCAGAAAAATGGATATAACCCCAAACATATTTCACATAATATAAATAATATTCAACTTCATAACACCTAGAGTTGCTTCACATGGACATTTTGGACCTTCTAGAGTCTGTACCTTAATTGGGAAGTACTATGTTTATGTTATATTATATAAAATATTTATATATACATGGATATTATTTCTATCTCACAAAAGTGAAGCTTGTTCCTATTTTAAAAAGTATTATAATTTTTTATAAAATATTAATGGATATTGAATTAAGAAATTATGAATTTATCATTGGGGTGAGTATGAATATAAATATTTATAATATTTTTTTCTCAAGAAATGGATATAAGCATAACTTTTATTCTCTTTTTACCCCATAGAAAAATGGTTTAGTAGAATGTTGAACTTGAAACCTTTAATAAATTGCACAGACTATGTTAAATGAGTATGACTTGCTTATTAATTTTAACAAATATACTATGAATACATTTTGATACATAATTAGGAATGTCATTATAATAAACCAGTTAAAGAAAAATCCTTATTAATTAAGTAATGAAAGAAAACAAATTATTAATTACATTTTATTTTCTTGGTTTCATAGTGTTCATTCAGAACAAAAAGGAAAATCTTAAAAAAATTCAATTAGTGATGAATGAATTTTTCTTGGATATTAAACATCAGTTAAATCAGACAGGGTATTTAGTAAAAAAACAAAGACCGTGGACGAATATATTCATGCCAAATTTGATGAATTCGATCTAAATAATCTTAAGACACTTTAGACATCCTTAAATAAGATTATTCTAATACGAATATATATTCCAAACATTATCATAGTTTTGTAAAATAAGTAGAAAAATATTTCAATTTTAAGAAACAAACTAATCCTGAACATGTTGTGGATAATGGGACATACATACATTTTATTCTAGACCTATTATGACTCATAGATACCATCCATCAGATGTTGTAGTTGGAGACCCAGAAATAGGAATACAAACTAGGTCTTATCATATAAATCAAGTTGAACATCTAGATTTCTAGTCATAGCTTGAACCTAAGAACATAAATGATACAATCAATGATGAATTATATGTGATTTAAATTGAAGAAGAAATAAATAAATTTTAATGAAATAGTGTTTGAGAACATGTATATAGACATAAATACACATACAGTTATCACTAAATGGGTGTTTAAAAACAATGTTTATGATTCAGACACTGTAATTAGGAAAATATCTATATTTTTTTTACAAAAGGATATTGTAATGGATAAGGTATTGAATACGAGGAAACATTTTCACTAGTATTTATACATGAATCCATTAGAATGTACCTTTCCTATGTAGAAATTTTTTATTTCAAACTATATTAAATTGATGTCTGTGGAACAATCTTATTTAGTTATATTAGTGAGGTTTTTTGTTAAATAAAACCTAGAATTCAAGTTACATATTCTCAGAAATCATTTATAAAATAACTAAATATTTATATGTTATAAAACAATCTCATAGTGTGTGGTGTGATATGACCAACCTTTTTTCATTTAAAATGGTTTTATAAAGGTATATGTGAAAATATTTTATTTATAGAAATAATTTAAAAATATATTTTTAATACAAATTTAAGTTGATGATATAATTTTTGGATCTTCTATAAATTATAAGTTTACTTATTTTTCAAAAATGATGTAGAGTGAATTTAAACTGAGTTTAATGGGTGAGTTATAACTACTTGTTGGTTTTCATATTATTAGAAATAAATATTGAAATATTTTAAATAAAAGTAATAACACCACCAACCTTCACAAATGTTATGGTTTGGATAGAACTAGATATAGTGATACTAACATGATTACAACCTATAATAATGATCTTTATGAAACTGAAAAATTAGTAGATCAGACCAATTAGAGAGGTATGATTGAAAGTATTCTAAATTTAACTTATATCTGACTGATTATTATTATTTTTTATGTGTATATATATGTTCCCATTTTCAATAAAATCCTAATTAATGAAATCAAATTATTTTCAAAATAGTTTTTAATTCAACATGAATACAATCAATTTTGGTCTTTTCTATCCTTGAGGGAGAGAATTTTATTTATTGATATATTAAAATATATATTCTTTTTGTTAAATGTTTGATAGAAAAATAAGATATGGAGTATTTAATATTTTGAATAAGTCACTTTTTTCTGGGTGTAGTAAAAACAAAATTATTTTTTATTATCCACTACTAGGGTTTCATATATAGATGTTGGATGTTTTTTTGAATAGATTTTGTGGATAAATCATGAATGACAAGATTATGGATATCAACTTAGACATGTACCTACAAATTGTTAAAATAAATTATTAATAAATATCTTCATTAATATTTTATCGTATTTTAGGTATTTATATATTGATGTGAGACATAATGTTTTAGGAGATAATTTAAAAAATGTTGATATAAATATTTATTTAATGTCATAACAACATCATTATGTGGAAATATTTAAAAAGTCTTTGTTTTTTTGAGAGATTAAGTTGTATAAAACATGAACTATGAATGATAAACATTGTTTTGTCAGCTGTATTCAAATTTATAACTTTGTTAGATATACTATTAGTTGATCAAATATTATAAGATCTACTATTGGGTGATGCACCATTGGAAGATCCACTGTTGGAAGATCCACCATTGGGAGATCCAAAATGGGGTGATATACTTTGGGAAGATCCAGTGTTGGGTGATCAACAATTAAAAGATGCATAAATAGAGATCTTCTAGTAAAATTTATATATTATTTTATACTAGTCCTATTTTTAAATATTTAATTTTAATTCCATTTATTTATGTATATTTGAAAATATTTTTTTCTCTTAATCCCTAAATAACAAAATTGAATCTTAAATCCACATTTTGGAAGACTATCAGATGGTTCTCCATTCAAACTATTTGACCTGCCTTCTCTCTCGACCTACATAAATATTTCTGGGCCATTCATTCTTCAAATAAGAGAACATGTGAGAGTGAAACACGTCTCATTATTATCTCTCTAAGGATCAAATCCCTTAATGAAATCATGAGGAGAATCAAGCCTCCCTGTAGTTGTTGAACCAAAGTGACCACAACTTTCAACATGAGTTGTCTTTGTTGATAAATACATATATGATGAATTCTTAGTTTTGAGAAAGTCATTAATATTTAATGTGATCTATGACTAAGTGTTTATTGAGTGGTTTTAAAGGAATGATAAACAATTATTTCATAGGTTGGTTCACCAATTTTATTTTTCCACCAATTATGACATTAATGAGAAGAAGAATGCTATTTTAATGTTGATTGGATGAAAAGAAGTATAATTTTCATTATAGAAATGATCTTGATGTATATGAGAATTACTTTTTGGATTTTACTAGAAATGATGTTGTATGAGGAACTATGTCTATAGAACTTGATGGGTTGTGTAGATTTCTATTTATATTGATCCAACCCATTATTTCTCACAAGAAGGTTGAATTTTTCATGTTAAGATATCGAGATGTATTTCCTTAATTCCTTATAAAATGTTGGATATGATAAAACATCACATATATTTAATATTACATAATTTGGATATGATAACAGAATCATCTATATCAAATTCTTCAATCTATACTAATGTTATGTTACCCATTTTGGAAGATAATGGACTTGGTAGATGAGGATTAAGAATTAGTTTTAAGGTGTGGTAGTTTTTTTTTTGATCCATATTACCTGTATGAGGATAAAATTAAATTGGAATTCCTTGTAAAAAAGGGCGGTGGACAATGATAAGATATGTGACGCATTAAATTATATGAATCACACTAAAATAACTAAATATATAGTTGATCTTGTCTTATATCTAGATGGCGTTGTGATTTACTATGATGAGAATGTGGAAGAAGCCGATGCCGAGGTCATTGAAGATGTTCCAGCCACTATTTTATTTATGGAAGGTAGTGACCTTGATCTAGTCAAGAAACCTTATATTTCTTACAGATATTTCATTCATTCTATTTCTATTTTATTTCTAGAGAGAATATGTTAAGTTAAGAAGAAAAAAAGAGACTAAAGTATCAGCTGAAGAACTATTTTAGAGCATCTTATATTACTCCTAATATTTTTGTTAATGATATAGATGATTCTAATGGATCTAAAGATGGTAATTTTATGAAACATTGATTTATGAAGGTCATCATGATTATTATGGCGTTGTTGAGGGAGAACAGTCACATCTACATCTGTTTGTTTTTACATTAAGTAGCTATGTAGATGAAGATGTACCTAGTTCTAGTAAGCATACTAGCCTTGAATTTTGTCCTACATATGAGTCTAGAGAACCTATTTTTGGGGAGTAACAAAGAGTCTATGATCATCAAAAATTGGTTCATATTTATGAACTAATTGGTTCAGTCACAACTGAGGATTATGTTCAATCAATAGAGTATCCTCCTCCTAGTTCAAAATAGTTGGGCATCACCTACCCAGATTCTGAAGGGGGAGTGATTATGATGACCATGTAATACTACAATATTATGGTGAAATTTTATAAAATATCAATAGAAATGATCATAGTGGATCATTGGTAGAAATAATTTACAAGGCCTTCTAGTTTGAAGCCTTTTTATATGATTTTCCAGCTTGTGAATCTGGAAATGAAGTGGTCTCCTTTACTAGTTTTGTCAAGATTCTATCTCCTCTAACTTCCCTAATATAATCTAATTATTTCACTAAGGATTATTTAGATAATTTTAGAGTGAATATGATTTCTAATATTAATGGAATTCTTAGATACACATCTCTTAAAGAAAACAAGGAGAGTAATGTTGACTCTATATGGATTTAGATATTGTTTTTTCACATACTCAAACTAATATGATTATTAAAAATATAATAATTGAATATTGAGAATATTATATTAGATAATGAGATGGAATAAGTAAAAACCAACATGTAAGATATGAGAAGAAACAATACTATAGGCTATAAATATCTTATAGAGTGGTTTGATACCTTACCTATAATCATTCATTCTAGTTCTGCACTTACTCCCCATAAATCAATGGAGGATGTAGAAATTATTTGATCTAATATGAGGGAGGATCTTTAAGATATATTGGGTGATATAACCATATCTCATTAAGAGGATGTTCCATAAATAAAGCCCCATGGTGAGGACATCTATAAATCCGGAATGAAGTGTGTGAATGAGGATATATTTGATAGAGATACAATCACTAAATCCATAAATACTACATTTTCCAAATTTATAACAAGCATGCGTTTAGTTACAATTTTATGTTTCCTGATAAAATATAAGGATTGATATGTTAACTAGAGAATTCAAGGACAAAATCAAGCACCTCAATGTTTTTTCCATATAATAAATCTTTTTATGGAGGATAAAAAAATATTTATTCACAGTAATGGAGCATGGTGGAAACATCATTATGGATTTTTTATAAACATGATAATACCTTTTTTGAATGTCTTAAGGGATTCTATGGTGGAAAATAAATATATACCCTTTAGTAATTTCACTTACAAAATTTTTTACTGAACCCTAACTACACAATTTCAACCTTTAATCAATTATTTGATTGAATATGTTCAACGTATCAGACTAGTTGTTATTTGAAACATTTCATAGACAACCATTTCCCCCTCATCCCTGACCATTATTCCTCTTATCATAGGAAATGGAAAAGACATAATTGTACCTTCTTCCCATCATGTTTTGAGTGGGTTTTATTTATATTACTCTTTAATAAAGATTTTAATTTATCTTCAAATTACTTTTTGAGATAGAATCCAAAGTATTATATATCTAATGAATCTTATCTATTCTTCATTATTATCTCATTTCTTGTCTTTATTTTCTTATATTTTTTCTATTCTCAAAAGGGGGGGGGGTATTTATTAAAGCTATATAAAATATTTCAATGCATGTTAAAATCATTAAGTGAAATTTATAAAATTAATATGTTAAAAATAACATTAGTAATATTCATCCATCTATACGTCTATTTATTTTTCATATACGTTGTTATAAAATTCCTTGATTTATGATTTTCCAAAAGGGGGAAATTTTTTGATCCTCTTTAATTTAATTATAAAAATTATCATTATTTTGTTGTATAGAATTTAAATGTTTTAATATAGTTAATCATTTTCCAAGGCACTTTTTTATACAAACTTGTTCAACTACTGATCTATCATTATTTCAAAAAGATCTTCCATTGTGTGTGATGATTTATTGTTGGTGTATAAATGATCAACTGGTGAACTACATCTATTGATGGAGAATATACCACTGGAAGTTATTCATTTATCACATATATCATCATACTATAACACTAATAGATCTATTGTCAAAACATATACCATCATTAATCATCTACCAATATACTTGATCTTACACCAGAAAAATCAACTGTTAGACTAGAACTATTACTGTTGTGGACCTAACCCTAAAGTTCTACCGCTGATCACTAGTCCATTAATTAAAAATTAATATTCCTCAAATGGCTATTATGTGTAAGTTAATTCATTCAATATGTATACGGATTTAATAAAAAATGATTCTCAATATATTCCATATTTGTATTGAAGAATAAGTCAAACCTTCCATATTTTATGCCTAGTATGAGGGTATAAGATATTTTATTATTATTCAATGGATAACTATACAAGGTGAAATATATATTCATCAAAACACATTCATGAACATAAGGTTAAAAAAATAATGGTAAATAAGAAAGAAAATATGATTGATAGATATCTTACTTTTGAGAATCAAGATACATGTGGTAAAGGCTTAATGATAATTAATATGTAGAAAATAGATAATTTTATTTATTCTTGCAATACTATTTTATCCATTATATTTTGAGGAACATGTTTAAGCTCATAACAATGACAAATATGAGGACCCAAGAACATTTGAAGGTATTCAGACTGACGAAAACCACCTTTTCCCTTTCCCTACTTAATTTATTCTCTTATTTATTCTTTATCTTTTGTGCAATGTGTTATATTTCTGTTGTTATCTATACACAATGTGAACTGTGCTTAAACAAGACAATACATGATATTCCCAAATACTATTTTACTTGTATTCCCATTAGTAATTGTTGAAGAGGTCCAACATGACAAGATATTGTTTTTTAACCTATATAGTACTATAGAAGATTCTTTAATCCTAGAAATCCTAGTGTTATGTTGATTGTAAAACATGATGCCAGCTGTGAAAGAATTTTATTATTTAATAAACTTTAGGGAATCGGGTGATTTCCATGTAGAGGGGAATACTTCTTAGCTTTCAACCGAAACCCTTGTTTAATTACACGGTGTGTTTTATTTGTTTTTTTATGCAATTTAAATTTTAAAACTATATCTGCTTTAAAACCTATTACAAAACTTACTTTGATATTTAGTATTAATTATTTTCAATAATAATTGTTTTAATAAAAAAATTCATTTTTAAAAGTTACAGCGATTTAATGTATTGTTTTAACTGAGGCTTAATACCACATTGAGAAATTATTAGAGAGATCAAACTAATATAATTATATAGTCTTTATTAAATAGAAATTTTTATTAATCTATGGGAATTAATATTTTCAATTGTTTATGAATAGAAATTTTATTGGGAACTCAATTTACCCACCTTTTGAGTTACTCTATCTAACCAACATGTTCCCTGTCTCTAGGTTATGAAAAATGGTATAATTTATGATATTTTTAGATGAGTATGATTTGTGCAGAATAATTTAAAAGTTCCCACAAACGTAATGTAAACTAATAAATCCTTGTATTATTAGGAAAATTCTCAATTGGATAAAAAAATGTGTATTTTATTTGTTAAAATATATTCAAAACTAAAAAAATTTAAACTTAAAAGTACTTTTATGTATAAGTTTCTCAATACTTCTTATTGATATTTTTCGTACTGATAGTTATGTTTGGGGGGATTCAATGTTTTTTCAAGGATCATATGTATGAAATATATGTGTTAACACTAGATCTAAATGTAAAGGATTATGGAATCAAAAATTTAAGATTCTTGAATTTTTTAACGTTTATGAATAAAGAAAATAAAATTCATTTAGATGCATGTGATTGTGAAGAAAATAAAATTATCATATTGTAATATGATCTTTAAGAGAGAGAAAAGTTATTAAAAGTTTGTGTCACTCCATAATCTGTTTAAGTTCAAGTAATATAGTTTTAATATAATCAATAATGTCATATATTTAGTATGACCATCATAAAATGATATATTTACATTATTCTTTAACTACTAAAACATTTCTATAAAATAATCATGTTCAACATTAACCACTATTAACATATCCGAAATAGGATTTGTGATGTAATATACATAATTACTTGTATTATATGATTCTTAAATTGTATTTTTATTCCAATAAATAGATATATTTAGTTATTGTCCATGTTTAGAATAACATTTAAAATTTTTATCATTTTAATAATATATAATGTACTCTTCAAAGTCACATGGGTTAAAACTCATTGAGTAACAATAATTTAAAAGCAACCACTTAATTTTAAAATAATTAATATCATAGTTTTTAAACCCTATTAACACTCTTATCCCATTATCAAAACCCTTCATTATATAATTAATATCCATATATTATTTTAAATACATTCTTTCTAATTGGTATAGTAATACTTATAAATAATATAGTAAAGAAACTCAAGAATTCACTAATATATAAAATTTTAAATAGACAGTGTCACACACAAAATACATAAAAACACACAATACATGGCACACCCACTTTCAAAAACACTAAACCTTTTCTATCTAAAAAAACAGACACATACAGAACTGTAGCTAATTTAAATATATAATCATATAAACACAGACAAGTAAATTTCTTTTGAAAAAAATTAAGAAATGTTATATGAAGATTATCAAAGAGAAATTATGGATTTATCTGAAATATTTTTAGAAATGATTTAAAATGTAATTATAAAAAATTCAAAATTTATATAAGAGTTTATGTAAGATAATTAAATATATTTAATCTGAATTCATTTTATTTTATATTATGATATATATGTTATCACATAGTAGGTTATACATGTCTATGTCATATATGGAATCATAATGCATGGAATTTCATTATGAATTGTTACACAATATGGTTACCTTCCTTATATCTTTTATTTAATATATTATAATATCTTTTAACATATAATTTTTTTTTTGTTTAATGATGTTTTAGGATAATTAATTATTTAAATACATATTAAATAATCATAACGTCGTGTTCAATTAATATATTATACACAACTTTATGATTAGCCCTGATTTGAGAAATAAATAAACATTTTTGATGTTTTTGGCTCTCATATCCCCAATTAATTATTTTTTTATAGTTACTAAAAGATATAAAATAATTTATTTTTTAAATATTATATGACTATAAAACACAATTTTTGACACTCTTATATCCCTTTCCATTTAAACGTATATGGTATATGAATTTTATAGATAAAAATAGGTTATGTGAATTTTGACTCAGCATTTTATTGGATGATTGATTAGTTATAAACCAATTTTTTTATTTCTCAACAATCTCTATGAGTAATATAAATATATCAAAAAATTTAAAATGCATAAAAAGTAATTTTAATGTTCATCAATATATATATTTTATCTACACTCTTTGAAAAACTCTCTAATTTTAGTTTTTTCATTTCCATCAAGATTTAGGAAAATTAGATGCTTACAAATAAAAACATTAAAAAAAATCATGGTGATATAGTAGAAATTAATGATTATTAATATGGGTTTAAAACATCAATATAAATCATGAATTTTAAAATTTTGTTAATTTTTTAATTTTGAAGTGGAAAACTATTGGGAAAGAGTTATGGTAATTCCTAGAATAAATTGGGGAGCTATATATTTCTATTCAACTATGAAATGATAATATGTCCATGTAAAGGTTGATGATTCTCAGGATGAGAACCCTATTTTGGTTTTTGAATCTTCTTATTTCCTCTCTATGTATTTGAATATTTTGACTATACAAGTTATGATTTCTAGTCTGTAACATCCCAGGTAAATAAAGAATAAAGAATTTTCATATTTATTAATATTTACGAATTAAATATTAATTTTATTTTAAAGGGGTTTCTATGTTCGATAGTGTACCCGATACGCAACGATGAGTTTCTTTGAAACTTACGTAGCACACTAGTAGTAAAATAATATTATTTTAAATGTTAGTTAACAAGTAGCCATTGTACTGGCTGTAATGGATAGAAATAACTAAAATATGATTAGATATTTTTTTAAATGTTTATACATTTACCCAATAAAAGAT
The DNA here is from genome assembly GCA_963277665.1 of Viscum album. NCBI lineage: Eukaryota > Viridiplantae > Streptophyta > Magnoliopsida > Santalales > Viscaceae > Viscum > Viscum album. The sequence goes on along the minus strand of OY728126.1, from coordinate 1,308,076,384 downwards.
AAAGGCTTAATATACGGAAAGAGTTCAATTTTAGGCATATATACTCTAATTTTCACTAAAGGCTCACTTATCACCTTTTAATGGTGAACCGTCATTAAATATAGTTTTGATCACTCTTATACTTTATTTTGGACCAAATATAACTCTTCTTTAGAATCGGGACATCAAAATTTACTTTGTGTAAATTTTTTGTACCTTTCTGATAAAGTTCATTTTTTTATGAATAGTGTAAAATGTTGTGTTTTAATTCAAAACCTCTTTTTAATCTAAATTATTTATATGATTAGATTATTATTTTAATTGGTTTTAAAGTGAAATTAGAAAATATTTTTACCAGTTAATCCAATGGTGGTCATTGGAATCAATTTCACTTTGAAATTGGACTTAAACTGGTGTAAATCTTTTGATACTTATTGTTTCACAAAAACACGCTATTTGTCATGACAGCGGGAATTAATTATTAAATTAATTAATTTGACTTATATGTTTTGAATTTTGTAAAATGGACTTCATTTTTTAATTCTGAATATCAAATATAGCTTAGGGTGAATTTTTGGTAATTTTCTGAAAAATTTCAATTTTTGATGAATAGTGAAACCATTAAGTGGTAATCAAGCAAACTGATTTTTCAGTTAAATGAAAGTTTACCACTAATGTGTATTGGATTTTGAAAATAAGACATACATGGTTTTCATTAAGAAGTAAAATGTGGTTCAATGAGATTATAATAATTTTTTGGTGAATAGTAACTTATTAAGTTCTTAATCGTAATTAGAGGTAATTAGTGTAATTTAATGTAAAAATGATATTATAAAAATGTGAAAACACCATGAAACTTGTCCTACACATATTGGGTGAGTCATGGCCGACCAAGACAAGCCATGGGCCAACTTGGGGACCCCATGGAGCCACTTTAGTTGGAAAATGACATTAATATATTTTTATTTAATGTTAAAGTGAAAATGACACTAACATAAATTGTTTTACAAAAATAATTTTTTAGTGGGGTTATACAAGTACAAATTTTGATTATAAATAGTCATTGGAAATCTAAAAAGATTTCCTACATCATAGTATTTTTTTTATAATTTTTAGACATTAAATAAAATAAATTATTTATGACATAATAATGATGCAGCGATGACATCATTATTCGACGATTTAAATAAAATTGAAGGATAATGCAAAATCTATAAACTACACATGTCCAAAACTTATTGGATGAGTGGATTTCGAAGCCTTATCACCATATCCACGAATTATATCAATGTGGGACCTTTTAAAACCGAAACACATTTTCAAATAAAGTAATATTTCTTTACATTTAAAAAGTGCCCCTCCTCTCCTCTTATAAAAGGCCCCCACCTCTACCTCATTTCACACACTTCTCAAGCCTTTGGCTCGGCCAAACCCTGACCAATTACTCTCTCCACATCCCTCTCCTCATCCTGGAGGATTCCCTTTGGGCAGAATCCTTTCAAAGGAATCCTTTAGGCTCAAATCAAAAGGGAGTTACACTTTTAAAGGTAATTCATTCCCTCTTGTTCATTTGTTTTATTTTGCTTCTCCAACCCTCTAAACTCTTTTTATTTAATTCTTTTGTAACAACACCAGTATCTTCGAAATACTAGGATGTTGTTATAATATTTATTTGAGCTACACTCTCACACAACTACATCAAATGGTTAAAGAACATACGGTTTCCGTGGATGGCGAAATTCTGCCTCCCGAAACGATGATTGTTCAATACTCATTTAACACCTTAAAAGGTGGCCATTATGATGTCACTATTTTTATATATGATATATAATATGTTTATGTTTTCTTTAAGATTCTGTATTTTTCATTTTTGGCATACCTTTATGGTTTCCATTATGGGTAAACACGATATCTTCATTTAAAGAAGTGCGGACTACCGCCCCCTCAAAGTTATGTGATTCGTTAATGCCATATGTGGGATGTGTAAAGGATGGATTTAAAGTTATTATATATGATGTTATACTGGAATTATAATATACCTCTATATCATTATTATTTCTTTCCATTAAATTATGAGATAGAAATGAAAGTAGCGTTCATACGTACGTACGGCTTACCGTCTCCATGAACGGTGCATTTCATTTCTTATCCCCAAATGTAATGTACTATTAAAAGTACATGTATATAATGTATATATATAATGAATAGTATATCTAAATGATGAATATAATTCTGTAATTAAAATATACATACCTCTCACTTATATTTAATTCTATTAATATGACAAATAAATGAAAGTAGCGTTCGTGCGTACGTACGGCTTACCGTCTCCATGAACGGTGCATTTCATTTCTTATCTCTAAATGATTATGTAATATTATAAATACATGTATATGCTGGATATATATGATATATATGATATCCAAATTAGTAATGTCATTCTGGATATAAATAACCTTTGACCACACGAACAACATGTAATTGTAAGAAGTCCACTTTCGACTTAAGAACCAAATATCGACAAAACAAACATTATTAACTTCAATGGTTAAATAATGTTTATAACATGGCAATAAGTGATATAAAAGGAATAATGAACTTTAAAAAGGTTCTTAATCATGTATAAATTAACTCATGTTTATTATTCAGGACTTTAAATAACGATCGAGTCAAGTCGGACCCAAGGTAAGGGAACTTCTTAACCCAATTTCCATTCTATGGGTTAATCTCCTACTTTCAAATTATGTCATGATATTATTATGTCCTATCTTGTATTTGTACTTTCTTTATGTGTGCTTATAGTGAATACACTTAGTAGATCTATTTTAAAAATGATCTTTGTAAGGGACTTCGTCTCAATCTCCTTTCATTGAGGCATATTCTGTTTTATACACAACTTTCTTTTATATGGTGTATAAACTCCTTTGACTTTTAATTTTATACAAAAGGAATCTTTTTCTACGAAGCGTTTTACTAAACGACAAAAAGGAATGTTTTCTTAACTCATGCGGTGACAAAGACCTTTTCCGCCGCCGCGAGTATTATTTGATCTTTGGCTTCCTCAACAAGCCGTAATGTTTTTAGAAAAAAGTAAATACCATATACTCTTTTATGTATTTTGGTATTGAAAATGGTTTTGAAAAAGAATTCTATTAGGTCAATATATTTATGATATATTGTGATTGAAATGTGGAAATGTTATCATTCCTTTATATTGGTTTTATGTTTTATGATTTTATATTGGTACTTGGACATTTTAACGGGTGGTTACGTTATAAACCATATGACGGGTGGTGCCGTGAATACCAGGACGGGTGGTTACGTTATAACCTCCAATGCATTGGGTATGGAAGTCAGCCGTATGGCTATTCCATTAAGTATGTATGGAAATTGGCCGTATGGCTATTCCATTAAGTGATATGTGTGGAAGTCAACCGTATGGTTATTCCACATATGTATGTTTATGTCCCATGTTACCTTTATATATTCTATGTGTTCTTTATATGGGTTTTATGGTAATCCTTTGGTTACAAAAAGGTAAGTAATGATACTTTATTTGGTGAAGAGTTTTTATTACTTCATAAAGGTGAAAAGTATTACTTTGATAAAGTATACATGGTTTACTTGATGTTTGAAAAACTAACAGTTTTCATTCTTTGTGTATCCCATACTGAGCTTTTTGTGCTCACCCCAAGTTTTTTTGAAATGTTTTTCACATGACTTAATGTGGAATAGGGTCAAGGATGGGATCAAGGGAAAGTCATGCTTTATAAAACATGGAATTAGACATGTTTCTTTTTAAGAGTTTTTTTTTAATTTATTCTATGGAAACATGGTAGAAGTGTCTACTTTGTAATCTTTTGAGATGTAATAGTTATGTTCTAATTCTCTAAAACTCTAAACCTGAAAAGATCCTCAACGTGAATTATTCATTTAATTCAATATTAAGTAAGGTTTAAGGCATGAGACCTTATAGTTGGTATCAGAGGACGGTTTAGACAACTTTAGGAGTTAGGAAAGTGTTAAATTATAATATAATTGAAATGATATAGCATTTACGGATTACCATGTTGCTTCGCCTAATATATTTCTGTGTTCAGAATGGTTTTCTGCAGAGGAAACAAAGCAGCTATGTTGGGACGACATCAGGAGGAAGATAACCTTCCAAATCAGCAACCTGAGATGGTCGGAATCGGAACTGAACAGTTTGTTGCTGTGATGGCATAGTTGACTCAGGCTATAAATGGTGGTGGTATCCATGCACGAGATCAGCAAGATCAACCGGAGAGGAACATGTCAGTGGTGGAACATTTCATGAGGCAACATCCCCCATCATTCAGAGGATCATCTGACCCTGTGCAAGCTGAAGGGTGGATTAAAGCACTGGAGAAAATTTTTGATGTCATGGGGTGTTCAGAACATCAAAAGGATAGTCTTGCTGTTTACCGTTTTGAAGGTGAAGCTGATCAGTGGTGGTCGATGGTGAAAAATATAAGGGATAGTGATGATATTGAGGATCTTCACTGGGACGAATTCAAAGGTATGTTTCTTGAGAAATATTTTCCTAAGGTGGTTCGTCTTAGGATGGAAAAACAGTTTCTATAATTGAGGCAGGAGGATGATTCAGTGGCTGCTTATGAAGAAAAGTTCACTCGATTGGCAAGGTATCCTCCAAACTTCATACGAGATCTTGATAGTAAAATAAACCGTTTTTACTCAGGGTTAAAGCCAAAGTATCGAAGTGCTTTAGCTTCTCATGAGTTCAAAAGTTATGAAAAACTTGTTCGATGTGCGGAGAAGGTGGAAATGGAGTTTGCCGATGATCAGGTGTTCTATGACAAACAACAGAATAAAAGGTCAAGTTGGCAGGCAATGGGGATGAATTCATCAAAGAAGCAAGGAGGTAAGAAAACCAAATATCCATCCTGTGAGAAGTGTGGTAAAATGCATCCTGGAGAATGTTTATCCAAGTCTGGTAAGTGCTTTCGGTGTGGTAAGTCTGGTCATATTGCTCGTAACTGTAAGGAAGATGATCAAGAAGGAAATGAAAAGCCAACGGTAAGATGTTATAAGTGCAATGAGACGGGTCACTATGAAAATGAGTGACCGACAAAGAGCTTGAGTGATGGGAAGCAGTTAGACTACAAGCAGAAAGGGGTGGTGAAATCCTTTGCAACAACTTTAGCAGATGTTGGGCCATCGAATGAAGTGGTATCAGCTCCAGGGAGCTCAGTATTTTTCGAAGATTGACTTGAGGTCGGGTTACCATCAGTTGAAAGTAAAAGAAGCAGACGTTCCGGAGACTGCATTCCGTACTAGATATGGCCATTATGAATTTGTAGTTATGCCTTTTGGGTTAACCAATGCACCAACTATATTCATGCACCTTATGAATAAAATTTTCCATGAGTTCTTGGATAAGTTTGTGTTTGTGTTTTGAGGTTTGGGAAGAGATTATGTGTGCCTTGTGATTCACAGTTGAATAATGAGTTGTTATGTGAGGCTCATAGTTCTCCGTTTTCAGTTCATCCTGGCAGTACTAAGATATACAGAGATCTGCGGGTGTATTACTAGTGGGATGAAATGAAAAGAGATATTGCTGATTTTACTGTGAAGTGTTTAACATGTCAACAGGTTAAAGCAGAGCGGCAGTTACCGAAAGGGATGCTTCAGCCTTTACCGGTGCCAGAGTGGAAATGGGAGAATATATCTATGGACGTTGTTGTGGGATTACTGAGGACATCTCGAGGTAATAATGCAATCTGGGTTATTGTTGATCGCTTGACCAAATCTGCTCATTTCCTTTCTATACGAGATACTTTCTCTCTCGATCAACTTTCCCGTTTGTATCTTAAAGAGATAGTCAGGTTAGATGGAGTTCCTCTCTCCATTGTATCGGATCGTGATCCCAGGTTTACATCTAACTTTTGGAAAGGCCTTCAGAAGTCTTTGGGTACTGAATTAAATTTTAGTACAGCTTTTCATCCTCAATCAGATGGGCAGTCAGAACGAACAATCCAGACATTGGAGGATATGCTACGAGCTTGTTCTATGGATTATCAGGGAAGTTGGGACCAACATCTTTCTTTGGTTGAGTTTTCTTATAATAATAGTTTTCATTCCAGTATACAGATGGCACCATTTGAGGCATTATATGGGAAGCGGTGTCGAACTCCAGCATTTTGGGATGAAGTGGGTGAAAGGAAGCTGATGGGACCATAATTGGTAGAAGAGATGGCAGAAAAAGTTCAGTTGATTCAGAAGCACATGAGAACAACTCAGAGCAGGCAGAAGAGTTATGCGGATAACCGGAGGAAGGATATATCTTTCGAGGTAGGTGATCATGTTTTTCTCAAGGTTTCTCATTGGAAAAGTGTGATGAGATTTGGTAAGAAAGGAAAGATGAGTCCAAGGTTTATTGGACCATATGAAATTCTGGAGAGAGTTGGATCAGTTTCTTACCGAGTGGCTTTACCTCCGAGTTTATCTCAGGTATGGAATGTTTTTCATGTTTCAATGTTGAGGAAGTATATGCCAGATCCATCTCATGTTTTGAGTCCAGAGGTAGTTCAGCTGGAAGAGAACCTATCTTATGAGGAACAACCGGTCCAGATTCTTGACCACAGGGAGCAGGTGTTACGGAATAAGGTGATTCATCAGGTAAAGGTTTTGTGGAAAAACCATGTGATTGAAGAGGCAACGTGGGAATCTGAAAATGCTATGAGGGATAAATACCCCCACTTATTTTGATAAGTGAATAAAATTGCGAGGACGCAATTCCCAAAAGGGGGGAAGGATGTAACATCTCAAGTAAATAAAGAATAAAGAATTTTCATATTTATTAATATTTACGAATTAAATATTAATTTTATTTTAAAGGGGTTTCTATGTTCGATAGCGTACCCGATACGCAACGATGAGTTTCTTTGAAACTTACGTAGCACACTAGTAATAAAATAATATTATTTTAAATGTTAGTTAACAAGTAGCCGTTGTATTGGCGGGAATGGATAGAAATAACTAAAATATGATTAGATATGTTTTTAAATGTTTATACATTTACCCAATAAAAGATAAAGGCTTAAAATACGGAAAGAGTTCAATTTTAGGCATATATACTCAAATTTTCACTAAAGGCTCACTTATCACCTTTTAATGGTGAACCGTCATTAAATATAGTTTTGATCACTCTTATACTTTATTTTGGACCAAATATATCTCATCTTTAGAATCGGGACATCAAAATTTACTTTGTGTAAATTTTTGGTACCTTTCTGATAAAGTTCATTTTTTATGAATAGTGTAAAATGTTGTGTTTTAATTCAAAACCGCTTTTTAATCTAAATTATTTATATGATTAGATTATTATTTTAATTGGTTTTAAAGTGAAATTAGAAAATAATTTTACCAGTTAATCCAATGGTGGTCATTGGAATCAATTTCACTTTGAAATTTCACTTAAACTGGTGTCAATCTTTTGATACTTATTGTTTCACAAAAACACGCTATTTGTCATGACAGCGGGAATTAATTATTAAATTAATTAATTTGACTTATATGCTTTGAATTTTGTAAAATGGACATCATTTTTTAATTCGGAATATCAAATATAGCTTAGGGTGAATTTTTGGTATTTTTCTGAAAAACTTCAATTTTTGATGAATAGTGAAACCACTAAGTGGTAATCATGCAAACTGATTTTTCAGTTAAATGAAAGTTTACCACTAATGTGTATTGAATTTTGAAAATCCGACATACATGGTTGTCATTAAGAAGTAAAATGTGGTTCAATGAGATTATAATAATTTTTTGGTGAATAGTAACTTATTAAGTTCTTAATCATGATTAGAGGTAATTAGTGTAATTTAATGTAAAAATGATATTATAAAAATGTGAAAACACAATGAAACTTGTCCTACACCTATTGGGTGAGTCATGGCCGACCAAGACAAGACATGGGCCAACTTGGGGACCCCATGAAGCCACTTTAGTTGGAAAATGACATTAATATATTTTTATTTAATGTTAAAGTGAAAATGACACTAACATAAATTGTTTTACTAAAATAAATTTTTAGTGGGGTTATACAAGTCCTAATTTTGATTATAAATAGTCATTGGAAATCTAAAAAGATTTTCTACATCATAGTATTTTTTTATAATTTTTAGACAATAAATAAAATAAATTATTTATGACATAATAATGATGCAGCGATGACATCATTATTTGACGATTTAAATAAAATAGAAGGATAATGCAAAATATATAAACTAAACATGTACAAAACTTATTGGATGAGTGGATTTCGAAGCCTTATCACCTTATCCACGAATTATATCAATGTGGGACCTTTTAAAACCGAAACACATTTTCAAATAAAGTAATATTTCTTTACTTTCCAAAAGTGCCCCTCCTCTCCTCTTATAAAAGGCCCCCACCTCTACCTCATTTCACACACTTCTCAAGCCTTTCGCTCGGCCAACCCCTGCCCAATTACTCTCTCCACATCTCTCTCCTCATCCTAGAGGATTCCCATTGGGCATAATCCTTTCAAAGGAAGCCTTTAGGCTCAAATCAATAGGGAGTTACACTTTTAAAGGTAATTCATTCTCTCTTGTTCATTTGTTTTATTTTGCTTCTCCAACCCTCTAAACTCTTATTATTTACTTCTTTTGTAACAACACCAGTATATTCAATATACTAGGATGTTGTTATAATATTTATTTGAGCTACACTCTCACACAACTACATCAAATGGTTAAAGAACATACGGTTTCCGTGGATGGTGAAATTCTGCCTCCCGAAACGATGATTGTTCAATACTCATTTAACACCTTAAAAGGTGGCCATTATGATGTCAGTATTTTTATATATGATATATAATATGTTTATGTTTTCTTTAAGCTTCTGTATTTTTCATTTTTGGCATACCTTTATGGTTTCCATTATGGGTAAACACGATATCTTCATTTAAGGAAGTGCGGACTACCGCCCCCTCAAAGTGATGTGATTCGTTAATGCCATATGTGGGATGTGTAAAGGATGGATTTAAAGTTATTATATATGATGTTATACTGGAATTATAATATACCTCTATATCATTATTATTTCTTTCCATTAAATTATGAGATAGAAATGAAAGTAGCGTTCATGCGTACGTACGGCTTACCGTCTCCATGAACGTTGCATTTCATTTCTTATCCCCAAATGTAATGTACTATTAAAAGTACATGTATATAATGTATATATATAATGAATAGTATATCTAAATGATGAATATAATTCTGGAATTAAAATATACATACCTCTCACTTAGTTTTAATTCTATTAATATGACAAAGAAATGAAAGTAGCGTTCATGCGTACGTACGGCTTACCGTCTCCATGAACGGTGCATTTCATTTCATACCTCTAAATGATTATGTAATATTATAAATACATGTATATGCTGGATATATATGATATATATGATATCCAAATTAGTAATTTCATTCTGGATATAAATAACCTTTGACCACACGAACAACATGTAATTGTAAGAAGTCCACTTTCGACTTAAGAACCAAATATCGACAAAACAAATATTATTAACTTAAATGGTTAAATAATGTTTATAACATGGAAATAAGTGATATAAAAGGAATAATGAACTTTAAAAAGGTTCTTAATCAAGTATAAATTAACTCAAGTTTATTATTCAGGACGTTAAAGAACGATCGAGTCAAGTCGGACCCGAGGTAAGGGAACTTCTTAACCCAACTTCCATTCTTTGGGTTAATATCCTACTTTCAAATTTTGTCATGATATTATTATTTCCTATCTTGTATTTGTACTTTCTTTATGTGTACTTATAGTGAATACACTTAGTAGATCTATTTTAAAAATTATCTTTGTAAGGGACTTCGTCTCAATCTCCTTTCATTGAGGCATATTCTGTTTTATACACAACTTTCTTTTATACGGTGTATAAACTCCTTTGACTTTTACTTTTATACAAAAGGAATCTTTTTCTACGAAGCGTTTTACTAAACGAAAAAAAGGAATGTTTTTTTAACACACGCGGTGACAAAGACCTTTTCCGCCGCCGCGAGTATTATTTGATCTTTGGCTTCCTCAACAAGCCGTAATGTTTTTAGAATAAAGTAAATACCATATACTCTTTTATGTATTTTGGTATTGAAAATGGTTTTGAAAAATGATTCTATTATGTCAATATATTTAAGATATATTGTGATTGAAATGTGGAAATGTTATCATTCCTTTATATTGGTTTTATGTTTTAGGATTTTATATTGGTACTTGGACATTTTAACGGGTGGTTACGTTATAAACCATATGAAGGGTGGTGCCGTGAATACCAGGACGGGTGGTTACGTTATAACCTCCAATGCATTGGGTATGGAAGTCGGCCGTATGGCTATTCCATTAAGTATGTATGGAAATTGTCCGTATGGCTATTCCATTAAGTGATATGTGTGGAAGTCAACCGTATGGTTATTCCACTTATGTATGTTTATGTCCCATGTTACCTTTATATATTCTATGTGTTCTTTATATGGGTTTTATGGTAATCCTTTGGTTACAAAAAGGTAAGTAATGATACTTTATTCAGTGAAGAGTTTTTATTACTTCATAAAGGTGAAAAGTATTACTTTGATAAAGTATACATGGTTTACTTGATGTTTGAAAAACTTACAGTTTTCATTCTTTGTGTATCCCTTACTGAGCTTTTTGTGCTCACCCCAAGTTTTTTTGAAATGTTTTTCACAGGACTTAATGTGGAATAGGGTCAAGGACGGGATCAAGGGAAAGTCATGCTTTATAAAACATTGAATTAGACATGTTTCTTTTTAAGAGTTTTTTTTATTTATTCTATGGAAACTTGGTAGAAGTGTCTACTTTGTAATCTTTTGAGATGTAATAGTTATGTTATAATTCTCTAAAACTCTAAACCTGAAAAGATCCTCAACGTGAATTATTCATTTAATTCAATATTAAGTAAGGTTTACGGCACGGGGCCTTATATAGTCAATTATATTGGGGATGTTACTCTGAGAATGTATAGTTTATATAAAGTGGTATATGATATACGAATTATATTATTTTAACCATGATGGTATAGAAAGTTTCTATTTCTTAGTATATGGCATATGTAACATTTATTTCACATAAAGGATTACTTTTTGCATACAATTTTAGTTGGTTTAAAAAAATTATTTTCTTCTTAGAGAATTGTCTTATCCTTTTATCATTCTTTTAAATATATTTAAAAATGTTTTTAATGTAATTTTCAGAGATTATATAATCATTCATTAGATCTATTGTGGTGGTTTGAGAAAATATTTTTGAGAATTTTTTTAGGTATTCATAAGTTATTTCTTTATAATTATTATTACTGTTATTTTTTATTAGTTATATATTTTTTTGGGTACACCTGTATTAATAATTTTATATTTAATATATGATATTATGTTTCCATCCAGAATTACTTTTACATGAATCAATATTTATCACACACACTTAGGGAGTGTTGAAGTATTTGGAATATTATTTTGAATCACATATCTCACCCAGTACCCATAAAACTGGTATTATTTTCAATGTATGTGGGTACACATTGTTTTATACACAGATGTAGGTTTCGAATCCTTTATAGGGATCATAAATTAGTGAAAGTGAAGTTATGGTGTCAAAAATAAGGATAGGGATTATGTAGTTGGTCGATTTATGAAAACTATTTCTCACTATGTGCATTTTTTCTTTTTATTTCCATTCAATTTATTCTTTTATTGAATAATTTCACATTTAGTTTCGTGTTTTTTGTGATGTAAGGGGAAGATGGGGGAAATTATTATCCTTAAAAGAATGATATAGGAGGAATAATGAGTTACCGATGATAGTTTACTAGGTACACATTAGTTGATGTATCTTGGTTATAAACTATAGGTATGACCACTTGGTATCTAGTGGCATTACCTCAAGTAGGTATTACAAATTTTGTGGGTGGTGGATATCCAAAAATTCCTCAATAAGATAAAAAATCATTTTTAAAATGTGATATTTTTGTTATTATTCCTTTATTTTATTTTTTGAATAAATTCAATATTAATCTCTTATATGACTCTATATTGGAATGTGTTTTCCTAAAATTTATCTTTATCTATATGTATTCTTATAGTGATATCTAATTTAATTGTCAACTCATTTGTTATCCATGAGGTGTAGTATGATTATAGAGAAACACTAATTCATTTAAGTATAGTTTTATTAGAAAATATCAAGGATTTACTAAATAACTCTTTATATCACCCTATATTTTTCTTCATTGATATATTTATATATTTATAGCCCCTATAGTGGAATTATAAATTCATTTAAGTATAGTTTTAAGTATTATAAAATAAGCATAATATGATATCATTAATAATAATAATAATAATAATAAAATAGTTTTATCCCACTATAGAATGTCATTTTATGAAAACATATTTTAAAAAATATTGTCTTTTGATGTTGTAAATATCTAAATAATTTTACATGAATTAATATGAATTATTAAAATTAAATGATGGAAAATTTCTTTTTATTAAATATTTATATTATATTAAAAACAAATTTTTGTCATAAATATATATTATTTTGAATGGAAATCCTGATATACAGTGGAATTAAATAATTTATAATTTTTAAATAATAACATGATGAATAATAAAGGGACACATATGTTTTTTAGGGGATGATTTTATTTGAAAGTGAGTTTTTAATTTTTGATATTAAATTAGATGAGTTTTAATCAATAAGATGATTGTTCGATGTTTGGTAAATTTAATTATTGTGATTGTGTTTATTTTTATTATATTTTTTGAAAATTACATGTCATTACCTAACATATTAAGAATCCTAGGGTTCAGATATAATATAATGAGAGTGTTGGGGTTGGGTAGGCTTAATTTTATTAAATTACATATACCATGTGTTGGGTTTCATAGGGAGATTATACATGGAATGGGTATGGAAGGGAGATTATGCATGCCATGTGTTTGGTAAGAATTATACTAAACAATGAGTTTTGATTTGACATCCTTTAATAGACATTGAAATCACAAAAAGAAATTTTTTAATATATATATATGTCTGTGTGTGATTTTTTGTGTCTTAATTAACAAAAAATATTTGAAATAAATGGTTAAAATAGTTTTTTTAAATCAAGTAATGGATTTACAACACTCATATATAATCATGTCAAACAACATGTGATATTTTGGGTTATAATTGTTTACATTGTTATATTTTATCACACCCGGTATTATCACACCTCATGTGTGTACAAATTATATGTGTAATAGAAAATAAAAATTCAAAAGACCTCTATAGTTGTTGGTAATATTGAGTGAAGTCCTAGATATGATTTATTATTACACTATACTCTTGAAAACGAGTTGTTTTTGGTATAGTTTCATAGTTATTTTATTTTTATTATATATGCTTTTTTACTTGGGTAATATTTTTACTTATTTTGAACACATGATATAAAAACAAATTTTTGGGATACAAATTTAGTGTTTATCGATAATGTTATTTCTTTATTCAGTAATTTTTTTTATTTGAGTTGGTTTAAATTATTTCTATTATATGAAAATCTATTGAGGATAAACATTTCATCAAGCTATTAATTTTAACACATGGTTCTAGGAACTATTCTTTTGTGATTAGAGAGTTATCTTGAGGTCATATGGACCTTCCCCTTGATGACACTGATCTATAGATGAGAAAATTATAAAAATTTAAATATAAAAGTTATAAAATATAAGTTTTCTATAATTTTTCATGTTTTGGAAATAAGGTTTGGACTATATACATGGTACGCAAGATATTTGTGGGTGTCCAGAAAAATAATCATTATAAAAGATCATGTTTTTATGAAAAAAGTGGAGTTTTTTTATTATATTTAATTATATCATAGAGAATTAAAATAAAATGTATTGATCATGAGTAAATGGATGTCAATGAATCATTTTGGAATAGAGGGACAATTCATAAATATATTCACATGTGAATAACCATGATTTCAACAAGATTTGAGAAAATAAATTTACTTTTTTTAATATATTAATTATAAACTAAAATATATTTTTTTATAAATATGATATCAATAATTAACAATATAAATAAAATAATTGTTGTTGATTTAATGATATACTATTATAAATTCCATTTAAGTGATTACTTTTCGTACACGTAAAATAAATTTCTATTTTTTTATTAATTTGATGTGAAGTTAGGATATATTATTAATAATTTTTTTTGATTTTATAGATTCATAGTTCCACATAAACATGTTGACGAGACTCTAGTAGAAGATGTTGAGAAGAATATATTTGATTAAATTTGTATAGAATTAGTTTCTAAACATACTCTTCATATTATAATACATGATATTCAATTTGAGGGGAATATTATAGAATGTTTTCATAAAGTGATTCATAATAAAGAATAAAATATCTCCAAAAGGTAGTTTTGATGTAAAATTTAGTTCAATAATTTCATGTATAACAACCACCTTTTTTAGGGAATAATTTGGATAATGGGTGTTCAAAGAATAATTAAAAGGATTAATCGTGATCTTTGAGTTGATAGAAGAGGTAAATGGAAAGAACTTGATTCATGATACAACAATGCTTGATGGAATAAATTAACATTAGTGGGATACTATTGTTCATGTAAAGGGTGAAAAGTGGTAACTCTCAAACCCCATAATCCTAGATTTAGTTCATTATTTTAATACATTGGCATGATACATGGAATCACGTCTTGAAGGACCGATCAATTTTGCAGTCTTGAATAATTTATTATGTACAATACCATTACATTAAAATTTCTAACATAAAACAAAAAATATATAATCATTTTATAATTCCATTAATCCAATATCATAACATTGTATATCAATCATAATTCAAAAATTGGAATCCTTGGAAAATAAAAAAATATAAACGGGTGACCTCAGATTCTTAGTAATGGTAAAAATATAGCGTCAGCTTTCATAAATAATCAAAAACATTTAGGGACAGGTATAAAATTAAAACACAATATATTTAAAGATACACTTGAACGTAATATGTCAACGATAAATCTAATAATTCCATTTACTTATTCACATTGATATTTTACTATTCGAATAATCACATGTAACATCAATAACTAATATCATAATGATGGAATGCATAATGTCGGATATCTTAACCACAATGTCAAGGCCTTGTGACAATTATGTAAATCTAATTTTTTTCAAGGCCTTACGTGAAGACACTAGTTTGTCTCATGAGACCTACTTTTTCATCGATGAGCTATAGTGGGCCCTACCAATCACATACTAAGTCCAATTCATTCCTCATATGAAAAGGGGGAAACATAACATAATTATTTTTATTAAAACTAGCATATAAAATGTCAATACATAAACTATAAACCTTGAAAGGAATAAAAATAGCACATCTATAGTGAAATATATCAATACTCATTCAATAAAATATGGACGATTTTATTATAATAATCAACCCCAATCAATAATAATATCCACTAAAGGATGATTACATAGTTGAAAATGACCAGTAACGCTCTTTGAGAGAAATATCCCTTTTTCATGAAATCATTTAAATGTCACACAATTTATAAAGGAATTCATTTTAAAATAGATTTTCGTATAAAAGTGTCCCATACCAATTTGAAACTGTTTACAGGAAATAAAATTTTAAAACAATCATATCCATATAAAGAAACATTAAAATCATTTTAAAAACATGAACCTTAATTAAATAGATATAGAAAATTAAATCATTTTAACATTTTAAATGATGATATAGTTAAATAGAACCTTTTATAAAACCATAATATATTCATTTTCAAAACATTTTTATGAAACATGGACATTGATGATATATTTTTTCCAATCTATACTTACACATAAACAATCTTGGATAATAATGGGATTGATGAATTAACCCTTACGTTGTGCTTTCCTTTAGTCAAGGGTATGTTTAACCTCCTTTATAATGACCATAGTGTGTTATTAAATTAAACCAGAACCATATTCACATTTAAGATATCATATATGAATCATGTATGACTTTATTCTAGGCATATAATAATAATTTCCATGTTAAAGTAACATCTAGGGTAATAATCGCTTTCTTCATCGTAAATGTTTTAACATGTTATTCTTAATCCTATCACATGGATAATTATTTAAAAACCACTATAATATAAAATAATATTTATATATCTTATATATTCAAAATTTAAATATGTATAATATATATATATATAAATGAACACCATTTATTGAGACGGTAGTCCGTACGTACGCATGACCATTGTTTCCATTTTCTTATCGTATAATATGGATGTATGTAAATTAAATAAATTTATCTACATAAATATATATTATTATATTATAAATATTAGTTCATATATCTCATACTCAATCAATATATATATATTTATAAAAACTCTTTAATGTGGATCGTTGAAAGAGAATCTCATTGTGTCACCGAGACGGTACGTCGTACGTACGCATGAGTGACAATATCATTATATTTTTGGTAAAAGGTGTTTAATTGGATGATATATTATATATAAAGAATAATTACCATGTTATTTTTGTTATTTAAATTAATTATACTAATTATTATACCGATCCAAATAATGTAGTGTTTAATAACAAACTACACCATGACATAGAGAAGGTAAGCCATAAGTACACACACATAATGACTTTGTCATTCATAGGAGAGATAGAATAAGGAATATGGTTGTAAAATATTTATAATATAATCTCAGAATGTATGAGGCACTATATTTATTATTTTAGTATGGTAAAAACAAATAAATATGTAGTAGAAGAAAAAAATAACTTTGAATGTGGTGATAACATTATTATCTCTTCTTCATGTATTTCGTTTTGATTTGAACAAAATATCTCCTTAGGATGGATTTATTACCAAAAAAAGGAATATATGTTTATGTGAGAGAATTTGGGAGGATATTTGGGTAAGGTCTTGTAGAACCTAATAAATTTGGAGGAGTGAGTAAGAAAGAAAGAGAGGTGCCCTTTTATAAGAGAATTGAGGTGAACTTTAGGAAAAATGTTGAAATATTAATTTATTATAAAATAATTTTGGTTTTATAATTGATGAAAATTGATTTATTTCTAGGATCATATGTGTATTGGTCTAAATTCTCTTAAAAATTAGGTTTTATAGTTGTGTAGTTTATTATATTAACCATATCTTTTAGATTTAAACCTTAGTTAAATAGTTTTACTCTTTCCATGTATTATTGTATTATTATACCTCATGGTTAATATAGTTACTATAAGCATCCAAACGAACATAAAGTTTATAATTTATGATATTTTAACAATTTAAAATTTATTTTGAAGAACATTGTATTGTAATGACTTTTATATTATTTAATAAAATAGTATTTATTTTTAAATATCATTTTTGACAATTTTGTTACTATTTAATACTTGATTTTTTTTAAAATTCGTGAAAACATGATTCCTTCAAGAAAAATAAATTTAATCCATCTTAACATGTCACAGTCTTCTATAAAATTATCTTATGGCATCAAAAGTTTCAAATAACATTTATTTGAATATGTATAATATCATTTCTTTTAATCGTTCATTAATAAAGAAATCACTACACCATCATTGTTTCATTAATAGGTTTAATTATTTAATGCAAGAAAATTATAAACAAAATACCATGATTTTGGAAATATTTTTATATTTGTAATGAATATTTATATTCTAATATATGTTATGTATATACTTATATTAAAAATGGTTTAGTTATTAAAATTTGAATTTCACCTTTTTTCTATTATTTAAATAAAATATAATAAATTTTCTAATCTATCCCAAGTGGATGAAAAAGGAAAATATTTTTGTCTGAAGGTTTATTTTGGTCTAAATTCACTTATATAATAAAATTATGAAATATGTTAGGGTAATTTTATATTATTATAACAGTATTTTTCTCCTCAATTACCCTATTTACTTTTAGCAGTGATAAATAAGATTTCAATGTTACTATTCAAGAATAATTATTTTGATCCTATTGAACCAAATTTTACATACTAATGAAAAAAATGTTTGTATAATTTTTAAAATTCAATTCATTGAAGCGTTATAATTATGTTTTATGCTAATTTGAAAATGTGTTTTGATGGTGGGTAAAAAGATGTTAAAAAAGTTCAATGATTTTTTATATCTAATTCTATTATAAAATGATAAAAATGAAATATATTGGACTAATTTATTTATTATGTAGATATTTTGATTTTAAGATAAATTTTAATTTAAAATAATTATTTAAATTAAAATGTCATTTTTTATGTACTGTACAGTATATTCACTATCTATAAAAAATTTAATGTTTTCAGAAAAATACCCAAAATTCATCCTAAGATAATTATTGATATTAATAATTAAAAAATGAAGAATATATTCCCAAATTAAATTTTTTGAAGTGTCTAATATTAAATATATTATTTTTCAAAAAAGGACATAAAAAGTATTTTTTTAAATTGTTTCTCAAAATATATAACTATTTTAAAAAAACATATACATTTAATTATAAATATCTTTTATTTATGTGAAACAATTATATGTAACATTTGCAATTTATTATTTAATATTCATATAACAATATTTTATTGAAAAATAAATGTATCATATAAATATTTATAATACTAATTTCATGTTTCCCAGAATGTCAATCTTGCGTATAACACAACCCACGATTGTGTTGCATAAAATATAAGCTATAAATATTAATTCAAAGAGATAATGTACTCTGATATATTGGGGTGTTAAACTCTACCCTCCTTTAATAAATTGGGTTCTCACAATGTGAAATTGTTCTTCAAAAATAAAAGGTTGAAAATAGAAAATATCTTTGTGGATAACCCACATCAGAAAAAGAATTAATGAAATTTATTCTTAAAAAGAGGGAAAGAGTAATGAAATAGCCTCAACCAAATTATGAATTTTAATAAGGGGACAATGGTGTTAATTAGAAACACATAATTGGAGGTAAAAGGTAAATATTTATATGGAGTAATTGGGGTCATAAATCACAAACAAGTGAGCAATAAATGAAAAATTGATTGCCTCAAAGCCATAAATCTATGACGATTTAATATATCATTGGTTCAAAAAAACATAAGGTATTAGGACAACACATTTTTTCATATCGTTTTTAAGAGGAGGGATTAATTTACTATCAAGATAAGAACTCAAGAAAACATACTTGATATCATTACCCGTCATAATCATAATCTCATTATTTAACTATGATTCGATCTATTTTCACTTAATCCCTTAGGCTGGGAAAGGAATTTTCAAAAATGATTTTTATGGACAATGCACATGTCATAAATCATAAGTTACCAATGTATTTCTTTAATACTCTACATGTTTACTTGAGTAAAAATTTTAAATCATAGTGTCTAATAGATTATAATTTAACCCCAAACAAAATATCAAGTGATCAACTTACTCCATTCCATCCTTTGGACTTATCCAAAATAATTGTGTCCAAAATCATAGTCAAAAAATTTATCATGGAGGTAAACCTAAGGAAGGTCACTTTTTACGCAAAATAACTAGTAAATACATTCACCATAAATTCTCTTAAAACATGATAACACCTTTAATTACCGTATAACCTTTTTGAATACATTCATGCTCCTTATTCATTATATAATACTGTATATACTGCTAAAATAGAATAATGTTGTAACCTCCAACAATGATGGAATAAGAAAAATTAATTATTTCCATGTTAGTGAAGAATAGCCAATATAATTTATCCAATTCAATCATCTCTTATTCCAAAAAAAAACTATCTCAACATCAATACATTATTAAGGTCTATCTTTACCTCAACCATCCTTTTTTGCAAATATTATAACATGATATTGAGTCACTTTTTTTAGTACCATAAAATCTCAAATCCTCATTGAAATAATACTACAGTACAATCCTTATTTATTTCTACAACTAATAGAACCGATACATCCTTGATAAAACCCTCAAATGACATAATTCCTCAATCCAGAAACACAAACACATTAATTATTCCACATAGAACATAGTAACAACTTATGCATGACCATGATCCCTTTGATTCTTCTAAGCTATATTTCCTTGACTCTTAAGAAATTTATTTTCATAATTTTCTATTTCACTATAGTTGAAACACAGAATAATATCCAAGGTGATTCTTTCCACAACTATCACATACTTGAAAAATCCTTCTTTCAATTCTTGTTTTTATCCATCTTTCTATGTGTCATTCTCTTCTCCTTTGGCTTCCTTTCTAATCGATAGAACACAAATAATTATTTACTTATCTAATAAACCCATGATACCATTTCCTCATATGATATGAATATATGGGAGGCTATTTCCCATAGAAATGTTGACTTAAGAACATGTAAGAAATTATCCTTCTTACCCATGAAAACATGTGCATTAGTGGGGTGGTCATTCCTTCTAATAGGCTCCATTTATAAATAATTTCACACACTAGATTGGGTTATGAATCATAATGCATGATTATAAAATTTCAAAGTACTTAAGATAAATTGAAAAAAAATTATGCATATCTAATCTCATAATCATAAATATTGTTTCTCTGAGGGCATATTTACCTATATATCCTTTATAATGGGTTGTAAATAAAAATATGAATTATCCTTAGAATATCCCATGGGAGTGTCAGACCAGGTGCACAATAATAACCATTGTCAAGTACCAGGATACACCGAGTAAAGTATGAAACTCCGTGTCAGAGTTTTCACTCTTAGGTACATCCATTCGAGAACAACATCCACTTGTAGTATCTAGATAAAGATGAATTACTTGGAAAACCAAAATAATATATTTATTACAAAATTTTTTATATGTTCTTCAATAACAATCCTCAAATTCTATCTTAGGGTAATGTTATCTAATCTTATTTTTCTAAATCTATTTCCATGGTTGTTGCTAAAATACCTCTGATACCAACAGTAATGCTCCAACCCGAGAATCAAGTATTTGGCGCATTATTTTTATAAATTGGCATGAAACAAGGAATCATGTCAGGAATTACCTATCAGTTTAGTTGTCATGGAAAATAGATTACATATATAAACATTAAATTACAATTTATAACATAAATAAAATCATAGATAATCCTGTATATTTTCATTATTCCCATTTCATAACCCTACATATCAATCATAATTCACTTCTTGGAATCTTGGGAAAATAAAACAATAGAAAGGGGTGATCTTAGATGCTCAGTTAGAGTAAAACGTATAGTAGAATCTATCATAAATAATAATAAACATTTATGTGAAGGTATAAAATTGAAATACAATCCTTTTAAACATAAAATTCAGCATAATATATCAAATATATATCCAATAATTCTATTTAATTATTCACATTGATATTACACTAGTCTAATAGTCCCATGTAACATCAATAAATAATCTCATAATGATGGAATGCATAATCCTAGAAATTTTAACCATAAAGTCAAGACCCAATCCCTAAACTCTAAATATTAATTTTTTCAAGGTCGTGTTCCATGACACTAGTTTATCTTATGATACCTTCTGATGCATCAAGGGGATATTTTGGGCACCTCCCATCACATACTAAGTCTCATTCATTCCTCATATGAAAATAGTGAAACATAACATAATCATTCGTATTGAAACTAGTATTAAAATGTAAATACTTCAACCATAAACCATGAATGATATATAAATAGCACATCCACAGTCAAATATATCAATATTCATTCAATACAATTTAAAAAATTGTATTATAATAAATCAACCTCAATCAATAATAATACATTTTAAATGATTTTGACATAGTAGAAAATGATCATTAAAACTCTTTGAGAGAAATATCCCTTTTTTCATGAAATCATTTGAAAGTTAGAAAATTTAAATAGGAAGTAATATTAAAAGAGTTTTTTTTATAAAAGTGACCCATACCACATTGAAAATTTTGAATGTAATTAACATTTCTAAACAATCATGTTTATATAAGTAAATATTTAATATCATATTGAAAACATGGACATTAAATAAAAAGAACTAGAAACATTAATCTTAAAAAAATTAAAATGATGATCTAGTTAAATAAAACCTTCCATAAAACCTTAAAAGACTCCATTTGAAAACAATCTTATGAAACATGGATAGGGAATATAATTATGTCTTAATAAATACTTACACATGAACAATCATGGATAATAATGAGATTGAGAAATTTAGCCTCACCTTTTAATTTTCTATAGTCAAGGGTAAATTTAACCTCTTGTATAATGACAATAGTTTGTTATTAAATTTCAACAAAACCATATTCATATTTATAATATAATATATGAATTATATATTACTTTATTCTACCCATTTAATAATAATATCCATGTTAAAGTAACATTTTAGGTAATAATTTCTTTCTTTATCGTACGTGTTTTAACATGTTATTCTCGATATTATCACTTATATCATGATTTAAATTCAAAAAGAACAAAAAATAGGATTTATATATCATATATATTCAGAATATAAATATGTATAATATATATATATATATATGAAATTAAAGCACCATTCATGGAGAAAGTAGTCTGTATGTACACATGAACGTTGTTTCTGTTTTTATTATCGTATAGTATGAAAGTAAGTAAATGACATATATTTATCTACATAAATATAATTTATTATTGTATAAATGTTTATTCAAATATCTCATAATTTATCAATATATATATATATTTTTAAAAACATTCATGAATGTTGATCATTGAAGAAGAAACTCCTCACGTCCTGGAGGTGGTAAGTCGTACGTACGCACGAGCAACAATATCATTATATTGATGGTGAAATAGTGTTTAATTGGTTGATATGTTGAATATAAAAAATCATTAGAAAGTTATATTAATTATTTTCATTAATTATACTCATTATTATCCCTTTCCAAATAATGTAGTGCTGAATAACAAACTACACCACGACGTAGAGACGGTAAGCTGTACACACGCATGCATGACGACTTTGCAATTAATAGGATGGATAAAATAATTAACATTGTTTTACCATATTTAAAATAACATGTCATCATTTTTATGGTACTGGATATATTATTTTCGTATTGTAATCGAAAATGAAGGGGAAGTAGAAGAATAAAAAACAAGGAAATAGGTGATAAAATAATTACCTCTTCTTCGTGTGTTTCCTTTTTATTTGAACAAAATATATCCTTATGTTGCATTTAGTATTAAGGTAAATGCTCTAATTTTAAGTGAGTGAATTTGGGAGGATATTTGGTGAGGGTTTGTCCAATTCAAATGGATTTGGTGGTGTGAATTATAAATAAAGGGAGATACAATTTTATAACTGTGGTGAGGGGATCTTTAGAAAAAATGTTGAAATATTAATTTATTATAAATTACTTTTAGGTTTATAAAATATCAAAATTGATTTATTTAGTTGATAATATGAGGATGGGTCTAAATACTCTTAACAAATAGGTTTTATACATGTTTAATTCATCATATTAACCTTATATTTTAGAGTTAACTGTTTGTTAAATAGTTCAACTCTTACCAGGTCTTTTTGTTTTTTACACTACAATGTTAATTTAGTTACAATAATTTTTCCAACGGAACTAAATTGGATATTTTATGAAATATTGACATAATAAATGTTTTTTGGACGAACCTTATATTTTTATTACTTTTATATTATTTAATAAAATAGTATTTCATTTAAAATATCATTTATGTCAATTTGGTTACTATTTAATACTTGATTTTTTTAAAAGACATGAAAACTTACTTCCTTTGAAAAAATAATTGAATAAATAATAACATGTCATAGTAACATAGAAAATTAGTGGATAACATCAAAATATTCAAATAAAATTTATTTTAATATTTATAAAATAATTTATTTTAATCTATCATTAATAATGCAATCACTACATCATCATTGTGTCATAAATAAATTTAATTATTTAATGTAAGAAGATACTAAATAAAACAACATGATGTAAGATTTTTTTATTTCTAATGAATATTTATAGTCTAATTTAAATTATGTATAACCCTATATTATAAATGTTTTAGTTATTAAAATTTGAATTTGACACTTTTTACTCTTCTTTAAAAAAAATATAATAAAAGTCTTAATCTAACCCAAGTTGATGAGAAATAGTCATATTTTTTTCGAAGAGTTTATTTTTTTTCAAAATATACTTATCCAATAGATTTAAGACATATGATAGTGTAAATCTATATTATTATAATATTATTTTTAACATTAATTACCATATTTACTTTTAACCGTGGTAAATATGAATAAATAGTTATTATTCCCCACTTTTTTTGATCCAATTGAACCAAATTATACTTACTGAAGACAACCATGTATGTCAAATTTTCTAAATTCAATTCACAGAAGTAGTAAAATTATGTTTTATGCTAATTTAAAATTGTTCTTAGAAGGTGGGTAAAAAAATTTTAAAACTGTTCAATGACTTTTTATATCTAATTATATTATAAAATGATTTAAATGAATTAAATTAGAATAATATATGTATTATGTATCTGTTTTTTCTTTAAGATAAATTTAAATAAAAAATAATTATTTAAATGAAAACGTCGGTTTTTATATACTATGTAATATTTATCACTATTAATCAAAAATTAAATCTTTTCAAAAAAATACAAAAAACTTCACCCTAAGCTAAATTTTATTTTCTGAATTAGAAAATGAAGTCTATTTAAAAAAAGAATCAAACTTTTAGGAGTGTTTAAGACTAATTTTATTATTGTTCACAAAAGTACTTAAAAAGTAGTTCATTTTAAAAAAATATTTTCAACATATATAACTATTTTAACAGAACTTGTACCATTCATTAGAAATATGTTATATTTTTGTGAAAACATTCTAAATTAAATTTAAATTTTTTTTCCTATTCCAATTACAATATTTAATTGATAAATAAATATATAAATTAAATAATTATAATACTAATGTGTTGTTTCACATAAACTAAATCGTGCATA
The DNA here is from genome assembly GCA_963277665.1 of Viscum album. Classification (NCBI taxonomy): domain Eukaryota; kingdom Viridiplantae; phylum Streptophyta; class Magnoliopsida; order Santalales; family Viscaceae; genus Viscum; species Viscum album. Next base: position 1,308,051,254 of record OY728126.1, on the reverse strand, counting down.
TAATACAATCCAAGTTTGTGTTGTATACAATATAAGTTAATGCATTTATTTAAAGAAAAAATGTACTATGAAATATTGGGGTGTAACATTAGTGGCTAAAAATGGGATTAGGTTATGGTTGTAAACATTTATATTTTTTTCTATGGTCATTTAGGATTGTATAAAAATGAATTTATTTAGAAAATTATAGGTAGTATATCTATTTAGTATTTTGTATCCATTCTCATGTATCAACTCAATTTTACTCTAAACTGAAGTCATGATTTTTTGGATATGAATTTTTTTTTTATTACGATTTACAGAAGATGATTCACGAATGGGTGAGTATTTTTATTTTCCAAGCCTTATAGCATTGGTAAACATTGAACTGATGGGTAGTAAGTATTTAGAGGAGGAAACGTTGGATCTACTGGTTCTTAGTAAATCATTACACACTAAGAAGTGTAGGGATTATGATTATTAAAATTTTAGTAAGTAATTGGTTGGATGGGTGGGTCAGGTAATGTCACGACCCATCCTCGGGGCCCATGCCGTGACTACCCCATGCCCGCCTTCCATAGGCCAGGGGCTGGCGACTAGCACCAGAGGCGTAAATCCCGATAACTTGGAAGGCACTGCTTTTATAAAAGTAAAGAAAACACCACAGAGTACAAGCGGAAGTAAAAAACTAAGTACAAAGAGAAGTGATGAAAAGTAAATGGGCCAGAATACAAACCCAACTAAAAGTACAACTACAACTAAACAAAAGTACAACTGAAAAAACAATAGCTGGAAGAACGGAAGTGGCTCTTGGGTCATCCTCCTCGGATCCTACCTGAAGGGTAGGTACAGATGGCGCAACTCCTAGATCGTCCACCACAGATCCTACCTGAAGGGTAGGTACAGATAGCCTCCACAACGCTCTCACCCGTCAACCTCCTCCGAGTGTCATCTCACGGTGAAGTCCACCTCTGCATACTGACTCGTCGTGTAGTCCACCTCTGGGTATCGTCCAGTCCTCTAGCACTCGGCCTCCGTCAGAACTGTCTGTCGTCTACAACCCAACACAATGAGGTGCAGGCATAGCCCGTGAAGGGGTGAGTATAACGATACTCAGTAGGGAACCCGATACCCTCAGGGTCTCACTAAAACCAAAAAGGATAACCACAAAGAAGATCTCAATAGATAACCTCTACATAGGTATATGCCCATACATATACCTAAGTTATCAAGTAATCCATCTCAGTCATGAGGAAACATAATGATTATGAAATCAACGGATAAACACTACCTAGGGATACACCCATACATATACCTAAGTTATCAAGTGACCCATCTCAATCAAGAGGTAACAAAAAGGTCAAGTCTCATCTCAAACCAGGATTTTCATTATCGAAACTATAACTGCTGAAGAGCCCCATCTCTGGAGTGTACAATGGTTCTGTCACGACTCCGAGGTACTGCTCACTAACCTAAGACTGCTGAGGGTCTCCTCCTGTCAAGTACCGTGGGTCAGCCACCCAAGCACAGTAGTGCTTCCCACCGGGGTATGCCACCCAAACACAGTAGTGCACACCCCCTAGTAGCCTGCAGAGGTACTCTCCAGACGAGTACCGCAGGTCTGCACTGTCACACAGGTAGTGCTCTGTCTTCCATGGGTCTTCACCCAAACAAAGTAGTGCTTCGTCCACTAGGCTAGTCGACTCACTCCATGTAGAGTCGGTCAAGCAGTCATCAGGTCTCAGTCAGTTACACGGTATCCGTACTCCACACACTCATCTTTGGGAGGGTCCTCTCCACGAGCTATAGTTCGATACTCCATGTATCTCAAAGTCCTATTAAGAAGTATCTCAAAGGACCACCTCGTCATAGGGGTCTCAACGCAACAGACGACGCGTCAATCGGATGCCCGGTCTATGAGTTATTAGCGTTTTCGTCCCAAGGGCCCGGTTGGTTTCGTGAGCGAACCAACCCGACCGTATCTCAACTGTACCCTGAACTCTCATAGGGTATACTCATAGGGACCATTTCTCAACGTGATCATCAATGCTGCTGACGGTTCGTCAAACGGACGTCCGGTCTGAAAGATATCTGCTTTTCCGTTCCAGGGGCCCGGTTGGATTTCAGGTATGATCCAACCCAGCCACTATCCAACAGAAACCAAAACTCAGGCGATGTATGCCAAAGGTTCTGTCTCATCAAGAGAAATTCAACGAGACAGATGGAACATCAATCGGACGCCCGGTCTGTGAGTTATTGGCTTTTTCATTCCAGGGGCCCGGTTGGTTTCATGAGCGAACCAACCCGACCGCATTCCGAAGACATCCAAACCTCGAGCGGAGTATGCCAAAAGTTCCATCTTTTCAAGAGGAATCCAAAAAAGTCAACGGCACGTCAATCGGACGTCCGGAGTTCAAGATATAAGCATTTTCGCTCTGAGGGCCCGGTTGGTTTCGTATCCGAACCAACCCGGACGAACACAAAGTTTTCAGAAACCTTGAGTGTAATAAACTGAAACGACCGTCTCGATCCAAGGATCGCTACTCAACTGACAGTGAGTCGATCGGAGGTCCGTACCCCATGTTATGGGCAAAAGAACAAAGAGGTCGGAAAACGGGGGGTCTGGGCCCGGACCGACCCGGCCCAACCCCCCATGGGTCGGCCCAAACCGGGTCGACCCGACCCGGCCGGGCATGGCGCAGCCCGGTCCTCCCAGGATGGCCCGACTCAGCAGGGTGGCTCACTAGCTCGGCCAGCGAGCCGAGGCTCCACGAACACGGCGCACGCCGCGTCCCCCCTGGATCCCGCGTGGCAGCGGGATCCATCGGCTCGCCGCCGCCGCTTCAGCCGCGGCGGTTTCTCCAGGCGGCGCGTCGGGGCACCGCTGGTGGTGTCCGCAGGCCACCGGAGTTGCTCCGGGGGTCCGTTTTCAAATCCGACTGCGCCAATGCTCATCCCAGGTCCCGTTCTTCACTGTGGAAACATCAAAACGTCTATGTGGCCCATTCCGTCAATTCCAGCCGATCCTCACGTCAAAAGAACAAAATTCGGAGTCTTTCGTTCGACTTCGCGGTCCCAATTATGACCACACATTCATTCGGCCTTGATGGCGTGGCGCGACGGCACCAGGAATCCTTGCCGCATCCCTCTAGGTTCTAGCGTGGTGCCGTTGCGCCATGTCGCCATCTTTCGAACAGCAACAACGCAACAACAAGGGGGGAGGAGGGTCGGCCGTTTTCGTGTGGTCCGACCTCCTCCCGTTAACATGAGAACAAGCGGCCCAAAAAATATAAGATGAGGAACGACAAAGGATGTTTCAAAAACAAGAAGCAATAATCCCCTACAACTTCCCACAACAAATTATACCCAACCCACAAGGAAAACGTTCGCGGATCAACTAGATAAAAAGTTGATCCGTGTTCTTAGTATTCTTTAGAAAAAATGAATCAAGGGAATAAAATCATTCTCAAATTAATTCCCTACCTCGAGCGTAGCTTGAATGGAGGTACGTCGAACGAGTATTCATAGCGGAAAGAGACGTTGCGAAAGAAGACGTCGTCAGCGTCGCGGTAAGAGGCATCGCAGAAGGAGACGTCGACGTCCGATGAATCTGGCATTCTTCGTGTTCTTCGTGTTCTTCGTGTTCTTCAACGAAGATGATGAAGAAACTCAATTCTACCTTAACTTTTCTCCCAAAGCTCTCAAGCAACAATCCTCCAACCCAGAAGAAATAAAATAAGTCCCTTACTTGTTTTATTAACACAACATAAGGTTTGAAATTCAAGAGTTCGAAATTCAAACACTCACATTAAACACACTTCACTAAAAAAATAAGTTATCAAAACTTATGTTATCTAATTTAATTGTGAGTTGAGGGAGTTAAGGAATGTGAAGGGGTGGGGTTCGTGTGGGCCCCACCACTCTCATAACATCCCATGGGATGTTGGGTGGTCACCCAACTTCCACCAAAAGCTTAAATCCACTTAGAGAAAAATAAAAAATTGTAGTTAAAATTTTATTCTATCTTCCAAAATTTTTATCAACCTCTCTCGTGAAAACACAACTCCGGAAAAGGTGTTTCTATGTAATTACCGGAACTGCGGTTTCATCGGTGCCCTCAGAATTCGATTCCCAGCAGCAGTTCAAAATTTATAAATTCCCGCTCCTTCGTTCACTGAACGTACCCGAGCTAAACTTTGGAAAAATGATTCCGGGCACACTGGGCCTCAGAATCAGGCGCTGTCAGAAACTGGGTTCTTGTAAAATTCCAAAGAAAATATAAAAAAAAATTTCATTGAAATTTACAGGTCTTTTAATTACTCCCACCTCAGGGCTTTAGGTCCCCGCAAAGCTTCAACACAAACTAGGGTCACAACAGTGGTATTGAGCACGCATCTGAGCCTTCCGCTCCCATGTGCTTACCTGGAGGCTCCTGTACTACCAAAGAAAGTGCACACGAGGGATCGACCGTCCTCGTAGGATCCACTCCTATCAATCCTTGATCCCCATTGGAACCTCTGTGGAAGTCACCCCATTGCCATCGTCCAGTTCCTCATGGTCGATGATATGCGAAGGGTCGAGCACATATCTCCTCAGTTGAGATACTTGGAAATCGTCGTGCACCTGGTGAAACTGAGGTGGATGGGTCAAGCGGTAAACCACCTCGCCTACCCATCTGAGGACCTAGAAAGGTCCGTTGAACCTCAAAGATAACTTGCCGCCTTGGCCACATCTCCGTAAACCTCGTCAAGGTGAGACCCATATAAGGACGTGATCGTCACCCTTGAACTATAGAGGTCTCTAAATCCTGTTAGAACTGAAACTCAAAATGACTAATGCCACGAGGGTATGGTTGACTAACTCAAGAGTGATCGGTCGCACCCTTCTGTGCAAGAGTTTGTCCTGTGCTGCCTAGGGTTTCCTTTTCGACGACCAAGAAAAAACCCTTTCCGACGTCGTAGTTAAACCATAACCATTTTGCCTAATACCGTCAATTTGTTTATGAACTGTGACTGCCCAGTCCATACTCAAACCAACGTCGTAAGGCCTCGATGCTGTCACCAAGAGATTTCAACCGAAACACTCGCCTCGAGGGTCTGACCACACTGTCAGCCTAAGTGTGATTATCGAGTCTCCTCCCAAGGTATCTCCAGACGTTAGGGTCAAGTCCACGGCTTACCGGAAACTCTAGGTCTGGGACAAGATTTGTGAAAGCAAGGAATGATTCATATCAACGTCTGTTACTACCGAAGCTAGTAGTGGACACAGACTATCCTTTTAATCATTTTTAGAGCCATTCGGTCACACTCCTTGACCGCATGCAGGCGCACTCTTCCTCCGCTCTCCAGCTCCCTGATCCTAGCGGGGATAACTAAGGCGGGTGGTTGTATCATGTTAAGATGTACAACACCTCATGCTGCTCTTCTAGCTCTGCCTCCATGTCTTCTGCTTCGCAGACTCATCTCTCCTTAAAGATTCCTCTTCTTGAAACATTTAACAAGCTCGAGTCTCTAAGACTGGAGCCAGTTTCCTGTTTCTTACCGCATTGTATAGTCTTCATCCACTCCTGGATGATCTGCACCGTCTTTGCCTACGATCTGAACGAGCTGCTAAAATTTCACCTTTGCCAAAAAGAGAAACTTAGTGTCATCCCCAGGATGAACCACGCCCATTGCCTAATACAGTCAATCCTGACATGAATGATGCATTCATGCCATGGATGACGTCATAAGGCCTCGACGTAACTACCAAGAGATCCAACTGTCACTCTCACCTCCAAGGGTTGAGTCACGCTATCGTCATCAGTGTGAGGTCACTGGGTCTCCTCCAGTAGAAATCTCGAAAGTGAGGGTCAAGTCAACAGTTTTTAACCAGGGCCTCTCAGTATCAACCAAACAACAGGACAGGAAAGTAAACATCACAAAGATAAGTGTCTTTTTATTATTGCAGCTCATAGTACAAAGACATGAATACAAAAACAATATGGAAATAGAAGTACAAGGGATGTATCCACTAGTTCCGCTCCTGTCCACCTACTCCCGGAGCTATACTCCCTTGTCCATTGCACGACTGTTTCTCAAGCACTCATCCCTGCTACTGCCTCGATGGCACCTCCAACGCCTGCAGATCGACAGTGCGGGGGGTCAGAAAGTCACGTGCCAGGTGACCCTTCCTGCCGCATTCATAACACTTCCTACTCCTTGTACGACTGGCACTGACCCCACCCCGGGTGCCCCAAACCACCGGCCCTAAAATCCGAGATCACCCAATTTCTGGTCTGGTCTTCCTGGACCTCTGCATCATCTGTCTACTGCCCACAGATGACTCGGCTACTGATCGAAAAACACGTGACAAAGGCAGCATCTCCTGAACACGCTCGGGGTGTAGAGCTACTGGAACAAACTCCACCCTGAATAAGGTCTCGAAGTCTTCCCATGCAAAGGTAATCTCGTCGCAAAACTGGAACAAGTGGCTCCACCACCTGCCTGCTGCTTCCTAAAGAAGGCTGGCAGCAAAGATCACCATGAAGTCTGCATGCATCCCCACTAGCCTGAAGACTCTCACCACAGCCTCTAGCCAATCCTCAGCCGCCTACGAGTCCGTCTCTCCCCGGAACCTAGGTGGTCTGTGGCGTTGGAACTCGTGAAGCATGCTCAAGTGGCGTGCATCACCTACTGCTGGGGCTGGTGGCATAGATGTCTCAACATATGGTAGAACCGTTGGTGCCTCAACTTCAAGAGGGCCTTGTACCGAAGCCTCGTCGCTCAGCAGGATTTCAGTACGCACATCCCTCTAGGCTCTAGCTAGTCGTCCGTGAAAAGGCATCCTGAAGAAACAATGTGACATGGTCAAACGATTATACCTAGTGAGCTGACCTGGTTTGAACTGACATTTAAAAACTTCTGCAAACACACACGCAATCAGTGTTTTCATGCACAAAGTTGGAAATTAGTTGTCAGGGTCCTGGTGTATGGATACTTCGGCCGCCCGCACCAACACTGGACTCCCTGAACTGAAAACCAAACTCGGTACTCTTAACACTATTGCTTCACAGAATGAAAATATCAGAGTTATAAGTTCTGCGGTAGAACCGATTCCATTGATACCAATTTGTCACGACCCATCCTCGGGGCCCGTGCTGTGACTACCCCAAGCCTGCCTTCCATAGGCCATGGGCTGGCGACTAGCACCAAAGGCGTAAATCCTGATAACTGGGAAGGCATTGCCTTTATAAAAGTAAACAAAACACCATAGAGTACAAGCAGAAGTAAAACACTAAGTACAAAGAGAAGTGCTCAAAAGTAAATGGGCCAGAATGCAAACCCAACTGAAAGTACAACTACAACTGAAGAAAAGTACAATAGAAAGAGACAATAGGTGGAAGAATGGAAGCGGCTCCTGGGTCGTCCTCTTCAAATCCTACCTAAAGGGTAGGTACAGATGTTGCAGCTCCTGGATCGTCCACTACGGATCCTACCTGAAGGGTAGGTACAAATAGCCTCCACAATGCTCTCGCCCATCAACCTCCTCCGAGTGTCGTCTCACCGTGAGATCCACCTCCGTATACTGACTCGTCATGTAGTCCACCTCCGGGTACCGACCAGTCCTCGAACACTCGGCCTCCGTCAGCACTGTCCGTCGTCTGCAACCAACACAACGAGGTGCGGGCATAACCCGTGCAGGGGTGAGTATAACGATACTCAGTACGGACCCCGAGACCCTCAAGGTCTCACTAAAACCAATAAGGATAACCACAATGAAGATCTCAACAAATAACCTCTACATCGGTATATGCCCATACATATACCTAAGTTATCATGTAATCCATCTCAATCATGAGGAAACACCAAGATTATGAAATCAATGGATAAACACTACCCAGGTATACGCCCATACCTATACCCAAGTTATCAAGTGACCCATCTCAATCAAGAGGTAACACAAAGGTCAAGTCTCAGCTCAAACTAGGATTTTCATTATCAAAACTGTAACTACTGAAGAGCCCCATCTCTGGAGTGTAAAGTGGCCCTGTCACGACTCCGAGGTACTGCTCACTAACCTAAGACTGCTAAGGTACTCCTCCTGTCGAGTACCGCGGGTCAGCCACCCAAACACAGTAGTGCTTCCCGCCGGGGTATGCCACCCAAACACAGTAGTGCACACCCCCTAGTAGCCTGCAGAGGTACTCTCCAGACGAGTACCCCGGGTCTACACTGTCACACAGGTAGTGCTCCATCCGCCATGGGTCTGCACCCAAACAAAGTAGTGCTCTGTCCACTGGGCTAGTCGACTCACTCCAAGTCGATTCGGTCAAGTAGTCGTCAGGTCTCAATTGGCTACACGGTCTCCGTACCCCACACGCTCGTCTCTAGGAGGGTCTGCTCGACGAGCTACAGGTCGATACTCCAAGTATCTCAATGTTCCATGAAGAAGTATCTCAAAGGACCGCCTCGTCATAGGGGTCTCAACGCAATAGACGGCGCGTCAATCAGACACCCGGTCTATGAGTTATTAGCCTTTTCGTCCCAGGGGCCTAGTTGGTTTCGTGAGTGAACCAACCTGGCCATATCTCAACTGTACCCCGAACTCTCATAGGGTATACTCCTAGGGACCATTTCTCAAGGTGATCACCAACGCCACTGACGGTTCATCAAACGGACGTCCTATCTGAAAGATATCTGCTTTTCCGTTCTAGGGGCCCGTTTGGATTTCAGGTACGATCCAACCTGGCCATAATCAAACAGAAACCAAAACTCAGGCGAAGTATGCCAAAAGTTCCGTCTCATCAAGAGGAATTCCACGAGACAGACATTGTGTCAATCAGAAGCCCGGTCTGTGAGTTATTGTATTTTTTGTTCCAGGGGCCCGGTTGGTTTCGTGAGATAACCAACCCGACTGCACTCCGACAGCATCCAAACCTCGAGTGGAGTAAGCCAAAAGTTTTGCCTTATCAAGAGGAATCCAACAAAGTCGACGACACGTCAATCAGACGTCCGGAGTTCAAGATATATGCATTTCCGCTCTGAGGGCCCGGTTGGTTTCATATCCGAACCAACCCGGTCGAACCCATAGTTCTCCGAAACCTTGAGTGAAATATACCAAAATGACCACCCCGATCTATGGATTTCTATGCAACTGATGGTGAGTCGATAGGAGGTCCTTACCCCATGTTATGGGAAAATGACCGAAGAGGTCCAAAAACGGGGGGTCTCGGCCCGGACCGACCCGGCCCAACCCCCCATGGGTCGGCACGAACCGGGTCGACCCGACCTGGGTCTGCGTCGGACCCGGCTGGGCGTGGCCTGGATCGGCCGGGTGGCTCACTGGCTTGGCCAGCGAGTCGAGGCTCCGTGGACGAGGTACACACCGCGTACCCCCTGGATCCTGCGCGGCCGCGGGATCCATCAGCTCGCCGCGGCGGTTTCTCCAAGCGGCGCGCCGGGGCGCCGCCGCCCCGCCGGTGACCTGCGCCGCCGGTGGTGTCTGTGGGCCACTAGAGTTTCTCCGGTGGTCCGTTTTCAAATCCGACTGCGCTAATGCTCATCCCGGGTCCCGTTCTTCACTGTAGAAACATCAAAACATCTCTGCGGCTCGTTCTGTCAATGCCCATCGATCCGCACGTCAAAAGAACAAACTACGGAGTCTTTCATACGCCTTCACGGTCCCAATTACGACCACACTTTCACGCAGCCTTGACGGTGTGGCGCGACAGTGCCGCGCATCCTTGCCGCATACCTTTAGGTTCTCGCGCGGTGCCATTGCACCATGCCGCCATCTTCTGAACCACAATAATGCAACAACAAGGGGGGAGGAGGGTCGCCCATGTTCGTGCTGTCCGACCACCTCCCATTAAGATGATAACAAGAGGCCCAAAAAATATAAGATGAGGAACGACAAAGGACGTTTCACGAACAAGAAGCAATAAACCCCTACAACTTCCAGCAACAAATTATTCCCAACCCACAAGGAAAACGTTCGCGGATCAACTAGATAAAAAGTTGATCCGTGTTCTTTATTTTATTTAGAAAGAAAGAATCAATGGAATAAAATCATTATAAAATTAATTCCCTACCTCGAGCATAGATTGAACGGAGGTTCGTCAAACTATGATTCATCGCAGAAAGAGACATCACGAAAGAAGACGTCTCCGACGTCACGGTAAGAGGCATCACGGAAGGAGACGTCGCAGAAGGAGACGTCGTCCTCCGAGGAATCCGACATTCTTCATGTTCTTTGCGTTCTTCGTGTTATTCGATGAAGAGGACGAAGAAACTCAAGTCTCCCTTAGCTTTTCTCCCAAAGCTCTCAAGCAACAAGCCTCCAACCCAAAAAAAAAATAAAATAAGTCCCTTACTTTTTTTACTAACAAAACTTAATGTTTGAAATTCAAGAGTTTGAAATTCAAACACTCACATTAAACAAACTTCATTAAAAACATAAGTTATCAAAACGTAAGTTATCAAATTTAATTGTGAGTTGATGGAGTTAAGGAATGTGAAGGGGTGGGGTTCGTGTGGGCCCCACCAATCTCATAACCTCCCATGGGAAGTTGGGTAGTTACCCAACGTCCACCCAAAGCCTAAATCAACTTAGAAAAAAATAAAAAAATTTGTATTTAAAATTTTATTCTATCATCCACAATTTTTATCAACGTCTCTCATGAAAACACAACTCTGGAAAAGGTGTTTCTAAGTAATTACTGGCGTTGTGGTTTTATCGGTGCCCTCAGAATTCGATTCCGAGCACCGGTTCAAAAGTTAGAAATTCCTACTCATTCGTTCATTGAACGTACCCGAGCTAAACTTCGGAAAAATGATTCTGGGCACACCGGGCCTCGGATTCAGGCGCTGTCAGAAATTGCATTCTTGCAAAATTCCAAAGAAAATTTAAGTAAAAAGTTTCCTTGTAATTTCCATCTCTTTACAGGTAATGTTTTATTCTTCAAATTCTTTTGGATGAAGGGTAGAATTAATGATTTATTAATGTGTAAGGAAATTTCAATCCAAAGAAGTATGTTTTAGTGATCCAAATAAATGAAATTATTGTATAAATATGGTTCATATTGAGATTTTTATTTAGTAGGGTTTTTAGAAGTGTGTAGGTAGATAGTTTTCATCTGATCATGAATTTTTTACATTGTCTAGTGACCCTTAACAATTTCAATCAAAAATATCTAAAATTATTCTAGTCAAAGAGGTGAAATAGATTCTCTTGGGTAGAATCAATATAGAGATATTCCTTATATGAATAAGGATAGTTATAGTTTGGGTCTTGAGGATGGTACTTGTCAATTATCCATAATTGTATATAAAATGGCCAATTTTGTACGATATCATTGATATCATTGGTATTCTGCATTGATCATATAATTTTTCTAGTATATTTTATAATATTAGGGAAAGCAATTTTTTATTTTGTATTTTTTGGTGTCTTATTTGGGCATGGATGTTGAACTCTTTATTGATGTAGAATATGTGAATATACCCTAATTAAAATGAGTTTTCCAAATAAGAGATGTAAATCGTAGTTATGTTTTACTAATAGGTTATTATATCTTTATGACTTATTAATTCTGTATATGATTTTTTTGTGATTATAAGGATTGGTTGGTTAATTTTGTTTTTGTGATCGCTTTGATAGCTACTTCAGTTGAGTTAATTTAAATCCTTCTTAGGATGAGTTTTGTATTATTAAGCAGAGTGAAATTATAATTCCTGAAAATGTAAATTTAATTTATTTTATTTATGGATGAACAAATGATTTATTATAGGTAGGGTTCTTGGTTCAACTATGGGAATTAATAGTGTTTTTTTACCTCTCATTGAGGATCAATATTATGATCTGTTTTCTTAGGATTTTGAAAAATTGAATACAAAATGGGATGTGTAGTTTTTGATAAAAATGGAACTTGTAATATATCCTAGATACAATCCAATATAACTCATGAATACTCCTGAGATTAAAGAATTAGATATTTAGTTTGAATATCATCAATATGAGGGATTTATTAAACAAAGTGTGTTCCCTTAGGATTGTCACAATTTTTTTTCAAAGGAGTTTGATGTGACTTTTTTGTTTTGTTTTAACTAAAATGTTTAAACCAAGTTACCATCAAGAATAAAAAAATTTTATTTATGATTGACAACTTTTTGTTCCTTTTAAAGGGGGGATATAATTTTATAAAATTAACCATTAATGGAGATATTATTGGGTTTAGGTGAGATAGAAAGATATATAAAAGATGGACTTCCAAACAAGATATCTACATTTTTTATATGGGGATACCATATAAGGAAATAGACACTTAATTCATTATTATGTCCCTAATTAATTAATTCTCCACACTTTTATATAATTTTAAATGAGCTTGTATATTTATGATATATTGATAAATTCATGATTTCATGTGTGACATGGGGACTATTTTTTTGTTATATTATTGAGTTAGTAATCCCAAAGAAATTATACAAAAAACTTGAAATTTTATTTTTAATTATGAGATGATAAATTTCAATGGTATGTATTATCAATGTATAAAAAATATGTGTATTTTAAAATCTCTACAACAATGAATTATTGGAATTTTTCCTTTTTTATTTTTAATAATTTTAGTTTCTTGAGATGTATTGCCTATTAAAATTTGTTAATTGCACATTTCGGATTTCTGTACACTAATAATGACATTGAATATCATAAATAAATTTTTTTGGGATAATATTGTTTGTTTACATTTTAGGATTTAAATAAAAGGTTGAAATCTATACAAATTATTATTTTCATTAATTTAGATAAGTCATATATGGTATATTATGATGAATCCATCATGATTTTTTTATCATACAAGAATGATGGTTATGACATACAATTATCAGGAGTTTAAGTCACATGGTAATAATTATTTTTCCCATTATCTTGAGTCAACATCAGTGTTACATATGCTAATGTGTTGGTGATATTATTTGATTAGTTTGAATTTTATTGTGTATACAAACAAATTTAATAAAATATATTTTTTACAGTTTTCATTAAATCCTTTAGATAATGGATGGGGTGAATATTTATATTAATAAAAAAATGATATGATATATAATTTTGGAAAACAGAAATTCATTAATTATTTTTTCAAAAATAAATTTCAGGTTGAAGTGATTCATGAATCAAAAGATCATAAGAAACTCATGTGCCTCTTATCAATGTTATATTTAGATATTTATAAAGATGTTAGTCATATATTATTGTAACCCTTGATATATTGTATGGAAGAAATACATGGGTGGATTATAGTTGTTAATTATATCTTATATAGACATATATTACTTATGTAATAATTTTGATAACAATTATACGTGATATAATAATTCAAAATTATTCAACGATAATTTCATCATTTTTTATCCAAGATTCATTCAAGTGTATGATTCCACTTTTGGTGGAAGAGGTCAAAGTGGGAAATTTATAGATTTTTTTCTTAGTGGATTACATATTATGTAGGATAAATTTGAACATTAGAGAGAAGTGAATATAATTTATTTGTAACAAAATATTAATTATAAATGGAATGGAATTATTATTAATTTTTTTTAACAAATTTCACAGGTTAATAAAAGGTATAAGTACATTTCTATTGTTCCTGACCTCATGTGGGGTGACAATATTTATTTAATGAATGGAAATTGGATCCAAAATTTATGATACTGTATGATATTCGATCGAGTATAAAATAAGTTTCCTAAGATGTTGTCTTATCATTGATTTATAAAGGAATATAAAATTTATTTTAGGTGAATCTTTTTATAAATAAAAATTAAATAAAAATTATATTTTTATTTCCAAAAGAGTTTTAAGGAAAAAGTGGTAAACTGACCATGTCATGACTTAATTACATGTAACATAGAAGGAACATACAAAATAATAACAGATAAAATAATTATTATTTAATTTAGTCACCTTGTATAAACCCCATTGTATTTTAGTTTCATGCATATCCATATTTTTGTGACAAGATATTCGAAATGGTTGGATATATTATACAAAATTATGATATATTCCACAATATTAATATTTTCTATGTTTATTCCTGAAGACAATATCACGTTTGGCTTATCGAGACACTCATTTTCTTCTTTACTGACAAAAAATCAAATCAGTCTCATGAACATCCAATCATCATCTTCCTTTAAAATGTTGATATTGAAATTTTCGTAAAAAATATCTCACTTAGAATGCAAGAGACACACCAGGATGACATCATTATCACATGGAGGTGATGATTTATCATATATAATTCACAATTCTTGACCTTCTACTTGGTTTGGACTAGCCTCTTCCTCAGTAATCCTTAATTTTTAGCTGATATGGTTACCACAGGCTTCAGAAGACTATATCATTCTTTGAGTTGCAATTTCCTTTTTCTTCTTATTGACTATAATGTTTCTATAAGAAACATATCTTTGCTTCCCATTCCTAGAGACACATCCAATATATATTTTGGTAATTTTTTCTTTCTAATACTCTAAATTATATATTATATTTGATTCATTTTCATACAATATGTGTTGTACATCCTACAAAATGTTTTTGTAAATATCTTTAGGTCCCTTCAATGTAGTAATATTATTTTTCCTTTTTGATTTAACTTATTCCTATCCATAAACACCATCATTTACCATGTTTTTATCTCCTAACCTTCAAAACCTATAATTTATTTCAACTTTTATATTCACCTAATTCATAACATCAATAACAGAAGGTCATTCATGTTATATATGACCCTCTACATGATCACCCGATTGATCTGCTTCAGGTGGATTCACCATGACCACCTTCTGGTGTTACAATGAAGTATAAACTCTCCCTTTAATTATGCATGGATAAACAATACAATTTACACCTATACATTTATCATATAAACATGCCATTTATCTTTGTATAAAGGATAAAGATACATAGGATCCCACTAATTCAAGAACTATATTCCCATCATCATGAATTAGAGAAGTAGACTCATGAATATGATTGAATGTACAACACCAATACTTCTATTGGTGATATACTAGATGATAACATAAGGATAAGAAGTCCTTACAATGTTCAAACATCACCACCTGTTTAAAAATATAATCACTTTCAATCTCAATCCACACATAATCAACATGAGGATTGAACACATAAATATATAAATAAATACGAAGAGATATAGGATAAATGATAGAGAATAATATACAATACAAGAATAAAAAAAATTACATTTTTTAACCATCACGAGTATTGATAGGTTTTTAAATGTGAATGGAAGAGTAGGAAATATTTTCAAAATTATAGTGGTCATAAGACCTTAGTGAATATAAAAATTAAAAGAACAATAAAAGACGAAGAAACAGACACTGATGAAGTAATACATTCCATATTTACATGTGGATATAATATAATCCTACTTATATAACCAAATAAATAAATTACGGGGTTCTATAAGACAACACTTTCATTCTATTGTAGATCCCATGAAGAAGGGATTATCATGTAGAATAAATTAAGAGATAGTTAAATCAAAACAAACCAGGACACCTGGGAGAGGCTATGCATGTTAGAGGCATCAATAAAACCTCATAAAGAGAGATGAATCATTGGGAATCCCTTAGAGATGGAGGAAACATTTGGATCAATCATGATTATATGGAATTGATGGAGGGAATATAGATCGGTGAGAAGTAAGAATGAATGAGTATGAAGCGGGCCCAAATGGCCCCTCTCCCCCGTTAGAGGGGGAGGGATGAAGACATCGACCATGACATTCAGACCATGGGAACCATAATGGAAATCACTATCAGAAGGATATTTGTTTATTTAGAAAATAAAAACTAAATTCATGTAATATTTTTCTTGATGATAATTTTAAATTAGGAATGAATTCTTATTTTATAGGGATACTAGTCTTTATTTTCAATCTAAGTGAGAGTAATAAATAAGTATAATTCATTCGACATGTAAAAGTACTATGAAATCATGGTGATGAGAAATTATATAATGGTTAATGAGAAGATGAAATGAAATTTAAATGGCTAGAGATTTCATTATACACACTAAATAATTCATATTAGAATTAAAATCTATCTAGTGGATAATTTTTTGACAACTATAGGCTATGATGATGTTTTTTTATTTTAATTTAATTTATGATTTCTTATAACATAAAAACATTTATTATGAACTTTTAGGTGAAGAGAATGAGATGATTTGATAAAGGGGGATAGTTTTTTTATCCAAATGTATAATGAGAAACCACTGAGTAACCAGTGGTACTATACTATGTACTTGATAATTGATGTAGCATGTCAAGAAAGTTATGTGTTTATTACCGAGTGGAACGTGGGATCCCTTAAAGTGTCCAAAAGCTACTGGTTTCCTAGTTGCTATCAACCAATAACCTAGTTAGTTTTTAGATCATTTTTTAACAATGTAATTTTTATAATTAGTTTTTCTTCATATTTAGGGGATCTAATCATATTTTCTTCTTCTAGAGAGCATGAACATAAATATTTTCATTTATAAATTCTCTTTTTCACTAAATTTATACTTATAGGGATACATATTTCAATCCTATTAGATTTGATAAATGAATGTTATTTTTTAGTTCTATAGTTATTATATTTTTTTTACTTATCATTTGGTTAAAATGGATCATATAATGGTTTCATCATTCTTTTAATATTCC
This sequence comes from Viscum album, assembly GCA_963277665.1. Classification (NCBI taxonomy): domain Eukaryota; kingdom Viridiplantae; phylum Streptophyta; class Magnoliopsida; order Santalales; family Viscaceae; genus Viscum; species Viscum album. Next base: position 1,308,034,564 of record OY728126.1, on the reverse strand, counting down.
ATTATATTGATAGTTTTTCAGATTTATAGATTCTTAGTTTTGTTAAAGGAATTAGATAATTCTTCTTGATATGTAATTATTATTAATCAATATGTAAGAGATAATATTATTTTTATTATTGTTTAATTGTGTTTTTTAATTTATAAATTTATTTTTAATATATATATCAATATAAAGATCAAATTATTTGAAGATTGGATAAAATTAAATGTTTAGATAAATAAATAAATTAAAGTGATTAAAAATGTGTTTTATATGTGTGTATGTTCTAGATTATTATTTTAATTATATAATAATGATGAAAAAATTTATAATTAAATGGATGAAATGAAAAAAGAAGACTATATCACTATTATTGATGATAATTATAGTAAAGTGAAACACGATGGAAATTTTTTTGGATGAATAAATAATATTATATATTTTCTTTTGATGTGTTTTTTAATTCACGTAAATATTGTGTGATTTTATAAAAAATTAGATATTAAATAATTGAAAAAAGATTTTAACTCATTTATATGTGCTATAAGAGTATATTTTGATCGGGAAAATATATTATTTTGAATGAATACTATTTAAGATATAAATTATTATTTTCACATAGATATTAAATAAATATATTTTTACATACAATGAAGTATATAAATTCTTATGGAATAAATTTTTATTTTAACATCAATATAATTTTTCATTACATCTTTAGATGATGTTTTATTGGTATGATGATTTTTAACATAACTTGATGTGTAGAATATAGAATTGTGCAAATTAATTTTTTTGGTAATTTTCTAAAAATAAAAAATTTTGATTTAGAGCATATGGATCAAAATTATTATTTAGAGATGAATTTTATTATTTATGGATATCATAATAAAAATGATGGTTTTATCTTCGATGGTCGCTACTTGGGTTTCTAACAATGACAGAAATGCAATTTAACTATTCATCATCTTAGTGGTTGGGTTTGAAATTGGGAACAAATTTACTTACATGGATGTGATTATCCAATAATCATAGACAAAATACATTCCCTATATTGTATTAATTTTTTTTTCTCCTTGGGTATCTAATTAGTAGAATAAATTTTTAGTGGTGTATATCCTTTCATCCAAGATAGGTTTTGTGATGGGTTCCTTCGAAATAACATGTCCTTATGATTTAGTCATTGTGTGACATTAAAATATTATTTTGATAAACATGTGAATATTTTATGGTTTCTAAATTATAATGAGGAGTTTTGGTCCATTTCACTTCCTTATATTTATAATATATTCATAATTTATGAAGAAATTGTAATTTCTATGTCACAGATATTTTTGATTTTTTATGATACTCTTTGATGAATTAGTTACTATAAATTCACTCGAATAAGGATTAAACCATTACAATATTATTGATTTATCTCCCTTAGTATCCACTCAATTTATAAAGTGTAACTATTGATATGTGATTTGGCATTACTATTAGATGTTTTTTTATAAATTATAGAGTGATTATTATTGGGAAGAAACCGGTTATGAAAATATTATGTACAAGATTAGATATATATCATGTAATGGTTTTGAATATCCTAGACTATTACATTGTAATTTTTGTGTGTTGAAACTTCTTGTAGGACTTATAATGAGAATTCTACAATGTTCATAATGGAAAACTAGATGGAGGATTAAGGTAAGGCATTAAGATAAAGGATATAGTGTAGTAGAGTCTTATTAAATTTGGTGGATGCCTTAAGGTAGTGTGTCCTCTAGTGGTTCCTTGTATGTCTATTCCTACTAAGATATTTTAGGGAGTATATAGGATATGGGTTGTGAATTTTTAGAGAGGTAATTTTTGTTGTCCTGTTGAATGTGAGTGGATTTTTGATGCATCATTGTATTGCAGCATAATAGGTATACAGTTGGGTTCCCTATGGAAAAAAATAACTTCTATTGAGGAGGATCAATTGTCTCATTTTTTGTGCCCCTTCCAATTTTGGGGTATATGTTATATAATGGGTGGGTGTTTTCATATCATGACTCTAAGATTATAGGATATTGACACAATCTGTGAAATTGATACTGGAGTCTACCAGGGGTGGTTGAGTTGTATCACCCAGAATTAAACCATGGTTTATTGTGAAAACCTACTCACTATGACTTTGTTAGGGGTGTTGTGTCATGGTATTTTATTTAACATAATTGGTATAAATTCCCGAACCCCATCAAAACTCATCAATTACAATAGTTAAGTATGGAATCTTTGGAAACCAATGAGTTTACATTGTATATCATTCCCTCCTTTTTGATGAATTATGTCATCGAAAAAAGGATATTTTTTTTCATTGATCTATTGTCAGTTCCATTCTTCAAATTATTTTTTTTCATTCTCATTATCACATCAAAGGGGGATATTATTATTGAAACTATGGATTTGGGGAAGTTTTTTAATCATTATAGAGGGAGTATTTTCCAAGGTTATTTTCCCTTTTAGTGTGTTCTATTTAGTAATTCTAACTCTGTGATCATTATAACATCCCAACCCAAATGTAATTAACATTTTCATATGATAGTTGGTTACATGTATAGAAGAACGCTTAATTGTACTCCAAATGATTCTGAATAGAAACAAGGGTTTGAAGTGTTATACTGGGGAGACTATACCCACATATTAAGAGTTTAGAAAATTGGTATTACCAGATGAATAATTAGAGGAATCATATCAAATAACCGAACAACAGATGATAAATCTATATAAAAGTAATAATAAACTAATCCATGGTGGTAACAATAAAAAATGTTATAAGTCATGTCTCTATAAAAATGGTATTCAATACATAGAAAAAATAATACAGTACAATATGTGTATTAGAAATACAAGAATACCAAAAAGGTTCTATCTATATCTAGCATCAAGAGCATATCTCATTGCTTTAAACCCATTTACCTATGAAAAATCATTAAATAATCAAAAAGGGGGTTATTGAACTTGACACTACCTATTTCCATGAAGTCCATTTGGGTACCCAATGATGGCTTAAGTATGGTGTGATATAACACTTAGTTGGACACCACCAACATCACTTATAAAAAATCCAATAAGTGATATATAAGAAACATTGGTGTGTAATATTTAATAATGAAAAAGGAAATAATAAGAAGTAATACTATGCATAAAAAATATTAGTATAACTAGAAACCATAACACAAGATAAATATAAAACATTATAATGTGTGTGTGATACTATCCAGTATAAAAACTATAATCAAATACCCATACAAGGGCTATCTGTAATCATGATAAACATGAAATGTAGCATTTTCCATGAAACTGGGTGTCAGAACCCATGGGCCACATCCAACGAGCAGAAATGTCGAAGGCATATTATATGGACTTTTATGTGAAATCAATATTTTGGCCTACATGGTGTATAAATTTCCATGGAAGCAAAAATAATCAGAATCCATGTAGTAGAAATGTTTATGGAAGGTAAGTAATCAGAATACATGGAGTATAAATGTGCATTGAATTCATGTAATTATAATCCATTGAGTAGAAATTTCCAAGAAATTCAATTTTGTAGAATCTAAGAAGTAGAAATGTTTATGTAATCTATTATTATAACTCATTAACTAACAAATTCATAATTTCCTTGTTAATAATAAATAAACCATGAGTTCATCAAACTCAATTGACATTTTAGATTTATAAATTGAAACATTTTAATAACATGTAATCACATTGAAAAGGGGGGATATTTCCTATCCTAAATTATAATTCTATTAAATAAGTCTCCCACTAAGATGGAAATCACACACACACACACAAAGTTTTTATCATAATGGAAATATACAATTACACAACTCATAAGGATTCTAGGTTGAGGTTAAAACCTCTAACCAACACATAGTACTAAGTGGAAACCCTACCAAGGATCCAAAAATTTATTGAAGGTATTTTTGTAATTTTTTGGTAATTTTTAAAATATTCTATATTAAAAATATTAAAAACTATATATAAAACAACTTGTGTTTGTAGTAAAATCTACAAACCACATTCCATATACTAGTGCTAGATCACTCATTCAATATCCTCTCCAATATCGACCGAGATGAGAAGGAAAATAAATAATAAATGAATATCCTTTAAATATGTCTTATTATATTGGACCAAAATAGCTAATTTGATATGGATAAAAATGATCAAAGGTGAAATAGATGAATAAATCATCGACGTCGATAAAATGAGTCAAATTACTAATGAAATATAGGTTTAATGATGAAACATATTCTGAGAAAATATAGGATTCTATGGGGATATCTTGCATGAGGGGGAAGTGAGGGGGTGGGAATTTATAAAAAAGGAAGCCCTACATATTTTTTCTAAAATAAAACCCTGTTAAACTATATAGAATTTAATATTTACACGTTGTGTAATTTTTAGGTTTACCCCCTCCATAGAAAATCATGTACATGTCTTCAATGGTTCTTTATAGAACAATACATGTATTATATTTGATAGATGTCGTGTATAATAAATTTATGGCGTGTATTATTCCCACAACCCACCTTCACCCCCTTTATTATTTCCATAACAACCTAACTGACCCATGGGATTGAATTAAGGAATTAAGACAAAAAGGGAACATAAACAAGAGTTTATCCAAAAAACAAATGGACACATCCTTAAAACAAAAACCTAGAATCTAAAAATATCTCCCCCTTAAATGAATTCATCCTTTAATTTACCTTCTATGTGCAGTAAATAATATATTGTGAATAATTATGGCCACTGATCACAAGCATCACTCTACCACTCCCAAGTCTTATAAAATGCATAGGCGTGCTTCCATAACACTCATACAGAGAAACCGATGTTCCTCGGAGATCCATCATGCTCTGATCAATTTTAAATTGAGATAAACCTATATGTAAACATATAATTTTAACTTATACTTATCCGATTGAAGAATATGATATGGTTTTGAGTGCAAACGATGTAGTTGAGATATATAGTAGAAATCATGCATGGATCGATACCTCTGAGGTAACTGAAACTAATAGGCCACCATCCAAACTCTCTCTAGAATCATGAATGTTACAATATATCATGTAAAAACCTTTCCTTATATTTTAATCCATATATTCTTATCCTTGGAGAAATTTAAAAAAAACATGATCCCCACCTTTGAATGCTGGAGGCCATCGATAATGATTAGAGTACGATTTCAATCAACTCTTTATAGTAGCCATATTATTTCTAATCAACTAAATATTCAATGATGCTTCCTACAAGATATGTGGTCTAGAAAATGATTTATATCCCACCTCTAACTAGTATATAGGTGATCGGCATGGTTTACAATAAAAATTCTCATAAGGTGCCAACAATATAGTATAATGATAGCTATTACTGAATGAAAATTCAACCAGGTGTATATGATCCTCCCAAGATAACCCAAAATAAAGAAAAAATTGTCAAATCATGTTCTATAGAACATTTATAGTGTTATCCAGCTAGATAAAAATTGTAGGGTTGTATGTGGTGCTAAAAAAACACTTTGTACCAAATTCTGTCTGCAAGCCTTCTTAAAACCGAGATGTAATCCTGGGGTGCCTATCTAATACAATGGTATGTGGAACCCTATGATGGAAAAAATATCATGGATATAAAGTATACAAAGTTCATATATTGAGAAGGTATCCATGATAGGAATGATATGGGAGACCTTTGTGAGCCTATTGACAACAAACCATATGACATCACTCTTTGAGGCGACCTTATAAAACAAGCCATGGAATCCATTACAACACCATTTGATATCTACTCAAGAATTGGTATTTAATATAAAATCATAAATTGTCTGTAGTGTTCTTACTTAACCTACTAAAATGAGTAAAACCTCATGGCTAAAATAATTACCTCAATTTCCTTACTCGGCCATGAATACAGGCGATGTAAAACATGATACATCATGGTCACACTGGGATGTAAAATATAAGAGGAGTCTTGAAGTTCCCACAAAAATCATTAGTTATGTCTAATGGAACCCTAAAAAACAACCATGTATGTGTATAATTTCATCCTTGTAAATGGACCAATTAAAAGGTGGGCCCTCACCTATCATGATATTATATATGAATAAGCCCTAAAAATACAACAATTGTCTCAAATTCACCATATTTAAAAGAGTGGAAGTTACTACCAAGGATAATAAAAAACTCATTCTGTGACTATACTGTACCTTCAAGTATGTCTTGGAAACTAATACCGTGAGATAATAATCATTACTAATATATTGAACTCCCAATATCAGAGTCATCCTGTTTTTTGAATCAGCTACTACATTTTCCAATTCCATTTTATAGGTAATATCAAGGCCAATATAATATATATATTCAACACACATTCATTGCTATGATCCAAGACACACTATGTAAAGACATAATTGGGGATTTTGTGGTCTATGTACACCAAAAACCACTCTCCCAATAAATAATTCCTCTAAAATTATAAGGAATTAACAAAAAAAATCTAACTCAAGGTCATGCATAGAGAAGTTCCTCTCATGTGACCTCAACTTCCGAGACACATAAACCATGACTCATAAATCATGCACTAGAAATAATCCCAGCAAGATTCCTAATTTAAAATAGTATATAGTACATATTCTACTCGTCTCTAGTAGAATCAAGACTAGTGTTAATGTTTGTCTCCCATTTATGTCTTGAAATGTTTTCTCACATGTATTTGACTTCACAAACATCACACAATTCTTAGTTAAGCTCATATGAAGAAATTTTAAATGCAATATATCCCATATGAAATCCATGTAATAACTAGATATCACTAGGAAAATTTCTAAATCAAATTCATTATTGGGATTCTCCTTAGAAACTATAGATATCACCTTATTTGGTTTAAATGATACTCTTTTTCAGGAGATAATGTACCACAGGATGTGAAAAATATTGATCCAGATGTGATAGTTTGTGAGATTAATATATAACTAATTCTCTCCCAGTGTATCCAAAATAATCTCAATATTATTTTCATGGTCATGTTGATTGTGAAAATACATAGATATATTGTCCACTAATACCACCATAAATGAATATAGATATGAATAGAAAACTCTATTCACTAGAGCCATGAAAAATGATGGAGTGTTTGTGATTGAAAACAACCAAACACATTAATTATATAGACAATACATGATATAAAAATATCTATAAGGTATTTATAGAGGTCTAATATGTACATGGTAAAAACCAAACCTAAAATAAATATTTTGAGAAAATATGAGCTCTTTGGAGTTGGTTGAAGTTATCATCTATTTAAAGAAACATATACCAGTTCCTAACCATAAACTGGTTCTATTTTTGGTAATACACAAATAACCTAACAATACCATATTATTTTTTCACAAAAGGCATGGAAAACCCCATGGAGAAGTATTGGTGCATATAAAACCCTTTCATTATAAGTCATATGCCTTAATTTTGAGTACCCACCACTCTGTAATAGCCATTATATATGGAGGAATGGGTACTACTACAGGTTTAGGCATTAACATGATAAAAAAATATAACACTCACTCAAGTGGTAAAATAGGAAATTCATTCGCGAAAATGTCCCTAAAATGAAGAACACTAGAGGGAAGTCATTATGATATGTTATCAATTTATCCAGATGTAATCTAAGAATATGGGATGTCATTCGACCCGTCCAATGATACCCGGGTTTGAATCTTCCCTCTAAGACATGCTATTCACCCTCATAAAAAAATCGTTACCTATGGGGATGTGATGGTCACCCTTTGGTGCCATAAAAAATGAATGAATGATATAAAACAAACTAATACTTCACATGAATGATTCCAAACCCTCTAATATCAATGAAAAAATAGGTCCCATATGATGTGACACCCACCTTCCATAAGGGGGAACTTATTTAACTATATTACTCTATCTAATATAATACCCAATTAAGTATCATGTGTGATGAAACTATTCAAAAACTGAATGAGGATCCTGAGGATCTATATAATAGGTACAAATATGATGCTATGATAATAACTTGTATCAAAATTATTATATACTAGTGTTGAGTTTCATAATATCATACCTCTTACTATATAGGACATCAAACTCTAATACTTAGGTGTAGGAGTTACTAAATATATATATCTTGAATCAGGACCCTAAGAAAAAATATGACAACCCAGAATATGCCCACTAAACATTCATTGTGAACATGGGGTCTAGCTCCCCAATCAATGATAAACTATTTAACCGAAACAAATGGTAGTTGATCATATCCCAGCCTAACAGGCCACTATGAATCATGCACTGGAACATCAAGTCAGTGTCGACTGCCTCTCACTAAATAGTTGATAAAGGTCCTAAAAAACATTGCGCATGGAGAATCATTCAATAATCATGACACTCTACTATTTCCCTAGAATATTAGTTATCCATGAGTCTATTCATCCCTTACTAATGATAGAAGATGGAACTACAGTCACTCACAACTTTGTTAGGGTTCCCCTCACATGAGTTTGGAAAATGTTTCTTCCAACCACATGATACTGAACCAATGCGTCAAAAATCTACACAACCTTGATATAGGTCTCTATATCACCTCAGGTTATGATCAAAAATCAACATCGGATTCACTATCTCATATATAGTATTCAACCAAAACACATTCACCTACTACCATAAAATATGTGTGAGAACATCCTCAAAGTGTATCTCCCTAGATGTACCATTAACAAGATATTTAGCTGAAAAGTACAAATAATATATAAATAGAGTTAAATACTCTATAAAATTTAATGTACCATGATTTAGAAAAATATACACACCATCTTCATCAGCTTTGAGTGATTCAAAAAAGAAGTAATCAAAAAATTTGGATTGAAAATACCTTAAAATCATATCCCGAACCCTATCAGCCTAGTTTAGAACATCAGACAATCTCTTACTATCTCTTAAGATAATATATGATGTACGCTTCAATATACTCTCATGAAGTGTCTTGATGTTCTCTAAATCCAGAAAAGTGTCACAATCCATAGCTCTGCAGCTTGTAGTCCACCATTCCCAAAAAGGTTGGGTGTATTCTACTACTAAAACACATGCATCACCATTTCCATAGATGAGGAATGTTTTAGTGCATCCTAAAAATTATACATAAATAATAGGAAACTATCTCAGAACTGGGAATCAATTCCCATATCTGGAACAACGGGAGGTATCACAAGTGGCACTAAGAGAGATTCTATTGGGGTCTTCTGGACCACCACCTCCAAATAATGGTCATTTCAACCACTTTGTGGAAAATGGAGGTCTTAATGGGATAATATATATACATATTATAAAAAAATGCCTCAATAATGATTTTACAACAACTAGAACCCAAAATAAACCTAGGATAGGTAAAACCATTCCTATAATAAAGCCACATCATTCTTCATACTCTTATATCCCAAACATGGTAACCAGAAATATCATAAAAATCTCCATATGATTTTCTAATTTCCCTCTCTATATTAAAGTATTGGTCTAGATATTTGTTTTTCCTAACAAGTCAGGGAATATGTAATATCTAGTGAATTTGAAAAATCTATTTATTTGTGTCTTTCCCATTTCAAAATTTAAATTTCACTTAAAATTCATATTTATATTTCAATTATATTTAAATGTTTGAGTCAAATGGATCACCACTTTCAATATATAATGGACTGTACACCCTATAAAATGAATTGTGGAATCCATTTCATCTTACGCATAACATGTTTCTTCTTATGCGATAAATGGTCTAAAAATCAACATTCCATAATCGGATGCTTAGGGTTTCTACTATTGTAGTGAATTGGGTGTTACCCTATAAAATTTGAAATTTATTATAAATATTTTAAAATTCAAGAATTAATTCAATGTAGGATTTCCGGGCATAGGGGGCCTTGATGTGATTATATTAAAAATATTAATTTGAATTTATCATGTGCAAGTAGTTTCTTTGGAAAAAATATAATTAAACCCAAAAATACTTCCTGATAAGAAATATAAGGGAACAATTGATTTCATAATGTGGTGATTTCCCCAAAAGTGACATAATAGTTTTTAGAACTTGGAGCGGGGTATGGGGCAAGTCATTTGAGGGGTTTTAAATAGAGGATATTGATTTAACAATAATTAATAAATTATCCTTACCTCTAGTGTGGATGATTGAGAGAAGGATTCCCACCAAGTAGTTATGGAATAATCGATGCGAAACCATGGAGAAGAGGTTCCACATATATCCAATCATAATGATGATCACTCCCAAACTGTGGTGCAGTAGCTTCAGAGTGTGGATCTGTACCTGAAGCTTCAGTGATTCACCATAAGGTTGGAGAATTTTTGTTTTATGTCCAGATCCCATTTTGATTTATTTTCAGGATTTTAGAGACCTATTACATTTACTAAGGATCCCATGGGGGATGATCTATAGTTATCAGTGAGAATCAGGGTGATTCAGGCTGGTCATAAGGAGTTCCGATTCAAAATTTCGATCACATGGTGTGTAGTGTTGGATCACATATACTATGTACTTCCCATTTAGGTAAGATTGTTTTTCGAGACTACACAATGTGTATGTGACACCCCAAGCTTCCACGATACGGTTCTCTTTCAATAATGCAATAGCTTGCATTGTACGAATGTTCGAGATTCTAACACACCGCGACCAATCAAAATAGATGTTATGAATAGTAATAGCCACCTTTTGAAATTATATAAATTTTATTTTTCAAAATGGACTTCATTTTTGGATTTGGAATATCGATGTTATCCAATGTGGAAGTTTTGGTATTTTTCTGAGAACTTCCAATTTTCAATGAATAGTGTAAAATACGTAAAAACAACTTTTTTAATAGAAATAATTTGTAGAGATAAATTATACGATTGAGTGGTTTTAAATTATAATTAGAATATATTTTAACAGTTTTATCCAATGGTGGTCATTAGAATAAATTTCACTTTAAAATTGGACAAAAACAATTGTCAATCTTTTGATATATATTGTCTCTTAAAAACAAGCTATTTGTTGTGGCAACGAGAATTAATTATTAAATTAGTTAATTCAAATTATATGTTTTGAATTTTGTAAAATAGACATCATTTTCTAATTAGGAATATCAAATATAGCTTAGGGATAATTTTTTGTATTTTTCTGAAAAACATCAATTTTTGATGAATAGTGAAACCACTAAGTGGTAGTTAAAAAACTAATTTTTCGTTTAAATGAAACTTTACCACTTCTGTGAATTGAATTTCAAAAATCCGACATACATGGTTGTCATTATTAAGTAAAATTTGGTTCAATGGGGTGAAAATAATTTTTGGTGAATAATAACTTTTAGGTTTTATTAGTCACGATTAAAGGTAATTAGTGTAACTTAAGATAAATATAATGTTATAATAATATGAAATTACCATTACACTTGTCCTACCCTTATTTTATTTGTCATGGCCGACCGAGATAATCCATGGGTCAACTTGGGGACCCCATGGAGACACTTGGGTATGAAAATGACATTAATAACTTTTTTATTTAATGTAAAAATAAAATTGTCACAAACATGTGTTATTTTACTAAAACAGTTTTTACATGGGGTTATATAAGTTAACTTTTTGACAATAAATATTAACTGGAAAGATAAAAAGATTTCATATATCATGGTAATTTTTTAATAATTTTTAGACATTAAATAAATAAATTTATTTATAACACCATGGTGATGCACTGATTACCTCATTAATGAACAATTTAAATAAAATGAAAAGATAAGGTAAAATATAAGACATAAAATAGTCTAAAACCTATTTTATAGGTGGATTTAGAACCCTTATCACCTTATCCTTGAAATATATCATTGTGGGACATTTAAAATCCGAAAAGCATTCCATAATAATGTAACATTTCATGACATTCCAAGAGTGCCCCTCTCTCCTCTTATAAAAGGCCCCCACCACTACCACCTTATTCACACCATCAAAGCCATTTGGCTCGGCCAAACTCTTCCAAAATACTCTATCAACTTCCCTATATTACTCCTATAAGCCTCACTTTGTTAATAAGTCTTCCCAAGTAAGCCTGGCTCAAATTAAAAAGAGTTACCTGATTTTAAGGTAATGCCTTCTCTTATGTTCTTTTATTTAGTTTTGCTTCTCCAACCCCTTAAAAAATTTATTTATTTCTTTTATAAAAACAATAATATATTAAATATACAAGGATGTTTTTATGGGAAGTATTTGATTTACACTTACACACACATTCATCTAATGGTTAATGAATATATTGTTTCTGTGGGTGGCGAATTGCTTCCTCACAAAATAATGATTGTTCAATATTCTTTTAACACCTATCATGGTGGCCATTAAGATGTCACTATATTTATATATGATATATATTAGTTTTATGTTTTACTTATGCTTTTCTATTTTTCATTTATGTCTTTCCTTTATGATTTCCATTATGGGTAAACACGATAATTTTATTTTAGGAAGTGCGGACTACCACCCCCTCAAAGTGATTTGAATCATTAATGACATATGTGGGATGTATAAAAGATGGAGTAAATGATATTATATATGATATTATACAGGAATTGTAATATAACTTTATATCATTATGATTTAATTCCATTAAATATGAAATATAAATTAAAGTAGCGTTCATGCGTACGTACGGCTTACCGTCTCTATGAACGGTGCATTTCATTTCATACCTCTAAATATTATGTAATATAAAAATTCATGTATATACTGGATATATATGGTATATATGTTATCTAAATCATGAATATAAATCTGTATATAATGTATATTTTACCACATGAACAACTTGTAATTATAATATGTTTATTTTTGACTCAAGTACCAAAGATCGACAAAATGACTGTTATTAACATAAATAATTACATAATGTTAATAACATGGTAATAAGTGATATAAAAGGAATAATGACCTTAAAAAGGTTCTTATGAAAGTAGAAATTAACTATAGTTTATTATTCAGGATATTAAAGAACGATCGAGTCAATTCGGACACGGGGTAAGGGACTTCATCTCAATCTTCTTTCATTGAGGCATATTTTGTTTTATACACAACATTCATTTATATGGTGTATTAAGCCCTTTGACTTTTACGTTTATTCAAAATGAATCTTTTTATAAGAATAATTTTACTAAACGACAAAAGGGAATGTTTTTTTGTACATATGCGGCAACAACGACTTCTCCACCGTCGAGACAATTATTTGAGATTCGGCTTCCTCTACAAGCCATAACCTATTTTAAATAAAAAATAAATATCATGTTGTACTTTAATTTTATTTTGGTATTGAAAATGGTTTTATTGTATCAATGTGTTGTATTGATATCTTTTGATTGAAATGTGGAAATGTTATGTTTTCTTTAATGCATGTTTTATAAGATATGATTATGTTATGGTTTATGATATGTTTAAAACTTTCTATATAAGGAATGCATTGGACTTAGTATGTGATGGGTGGAGCCCGCTAAAGCTCTTTGACGCATCGGTAGGTCTCATGAGACAAACTAGTGCCTTGGGAAAAGGCCTTGACAAAATATTATTTGTAGTCTTGGCACAACGCCTTAACTATGTGGTTATGATAGTCTGGCATTATGAATTCAATCATTATGAAAGTGGTTATTGATATTAAATGTGATTATTAGACTAGTATAATATCCATGTGAATAAGTAAATGGAATTACTTCATTTAATTTTTGACGTATTATGCTTAAGTTCATGTTTAAAAGGCTTTTGTTTAGTTATACATTGCCTTAAATGTTTATGTTTATTTTTGAAATTTTTCGCTATATTGTTATCCTTACTGAGCATCTGAGCTCACCCATTTCTATGTTTTATTTTCCTAATATGTGAAGAAATATTTTATGTCTGGCCTGCAGGGATAGTCTAACGGGGATATGAGTGTGGACTATGGAGACTATGTAATTGTAATTTTTCACTTTATGATGTAATGTAACATTTATGAATGTATCTAGTGTTTCCAAGGATACTAAACTAATCGGTATTTCGAGAGATGATCTTTTGTGATCATGCCAAAGTTATGTAATAATGCACTAACTCTGGGTAACTGGGGTCAGGGCATTATAGTTGGTATCAGAGGCAGTTTAGTACTAACCTTGGAAGCTAGATTTAGATAAACTCTGATTAGGCCACATAGACCTAAGATAGAATCTGAGGATTAGTATAGAAGAACTTCCTAGAATTTTGGTGAAGTATAGATTTTGTGTATTTTTCGAGAAATACAGCCTTGTCGAGATACGAGCAGGTAGAGGTGGCTCTGGCACAGATGTACCTAGGGGTAATACCCGAAAACACCGCTTTGAGCTAGACTCGAACGGGAACTGGTGCATGACAACGATCCTTACTGCACTCTTGGTTATGACACTCCAAGGGGATATACTTAGGATAATTCATTATTTACTTACAAACCATTATGAAGGGTTTATGAGTAAATACTTTCTCAAAGAAAACATATTTTTATGGACTATATCCATAAATAGTTCAATTTATGTTAAGTGTTTTACAAGTATGGAATTATGTATTTTAATTCATAAACTAATCTAGTTTGTGACATTGTTTATAAATGGCGCCTAGTGGAAGGAATGGAAACCATATCAATTCACTCACTCCATGTAGGGATTTCCCTCATACTCAAGATAAATATGGTGGAGTTGGTGATACAACTGGTGTCAATAAGCTTATCAACATACTGGGACAACTCACTCAGGTTATGAATAATAACCGTACTCGTATGGAGCACCCTGATCCGCAATGTGTAGGATCAATGTTATACTGCTTCATGAGGCAACAACCACCAAAATTCAATGGGATTAAAAATTCCTTAGTAGCTAACCAATGGATAATTTCCCTAGAGAAAATATTTCATGCTTTGGTGTGTAGTGATAGGGAAAAGGTTATCATGGCAGTTTACTGCCTCACTGGAGATGCTAATCAATGGTGGTCATTGATTCAAAACACAATGGAAGATGATGAAGTATAAAGTATGGAATGGAGAGAGTTCACAGAGATTTTCTTATAAAAATAATTTCCGTGTGACCATCGAGAAGATATAGAAAGGCAATTTCTAAGTCTGAGACAAAAGGAGGATGAGAATGTCACAAAGTATGTGTCCAACTTTACATGGATAGAAATATATGTTGTAGATTATATAAATAACCCAAGAAGTAAGATATATCATTACATTGATGGGTTAAAACCATTTTTCCGTCGAGATTTAGTATCACAATCCTTCTCATCATACGAAGATATTGTCTCGTGTGCTATCAAGACAGAAATTGAATTCTCTAAGTCATATGACAACAAAGTAAAGAAAAAGAAGAATAGAATGGTGGAAAAATAGGCAGATAAAGGAAAAAAGGTAAAGAAGTATTTTACATTATGTGATAATTGTGGGAAGAATCACCCTAGAACTTGCCTTAAGGGATTCGGAGTTTATTACAAATGTGGAGAAAAAGGTCACCAGGCTCGTGATTGTAAGGGAAAGTAAGAGGCTACCAATGTTGAATTATATAATTGTAGAGAAATGGGGCATTATGCAAATAGAAGCCCTAAGCACTAAGGAAACTTACCTCAGAAAAGGTCAAGGGAGCAAGGCCAAGCTTATGCTGTTACTACAGATGAAGTTGAATAATTATTGTATTTGTGTTTTTGGACTCACGAACTATATTATGGTTATAAGAATAATGTGATATATATAAGGATTGTAATAATGTATTTGTTGTTTTTATTAAGGTTTTAATATGATTAAGGTAATCATATTTTTAGTATGTTACAATAAGATAAACTTTACTTTGTTTGGGGAATCTGATGTTACAATTGATTTTCGAATTTAGAGACCTTTTAGAGAAAGTATGTACAGAGCTATTTTGGATAATTATAATGGTTGGAATGGATTATGGTTGGATATAATTGTTTAAGGTAAATACATTTCTAAAGATTATTTTTGGAATATTATAATACTATAGTTTTAGGAAAAGGACATGCTGCAGGTCGGGGGATAACCCGTCGCGTCGGACAAATCTGTAGGAATCGAACCCACAATCATAGTGCGACAGGCCTTTATTACCTACCACTAGCCTACAAGAAGTCCCTAGTTATTACAAAATAGTTTTCTTAATCTTAATGGTATGTGTTAATATTTGGAACCTTGTACGATTAGGATAAATATAATATTTTTGAGTTTTATTATCTTTTTGAGTGAAAGATGGGTTTGTGGTAAAGATTTATTAAAGAATGAAAAGTCTACATGACAAGTATGTATATTTCTTTACATTATTAGTAAATTTCCTAAATTAATTACTCAACTTTATGAAATGTAACTTGAAACAAAAAATTTGTCGGTTAAATTTTCCTACTGGGGAATCAGTGATCGTTTAACAAATCACAAGTTGGTGATTTTCTTGTAGTTAACTCTCTCGTAGTCCTATTTTGTACAACTCTCCATCAGAACATGATAGTTTTTTTCTCCTCCATATCTATGTTTTCATAGAATCCTATTATTGTCTATCTCAGGTGACCTTTGTACTTCTCTTTCTTTCTTTTAATGTTATATTTTTATTAACCCTATTTCCGATATGGGTTTTCCACAATGGTATTTTCAACTTTGAACATTTTATTTTAGAAGAAAAATTTCAAATTGTGAGGACACAATTTATTTAAAGAGGGGAGAATGTAACACCTCATGCTTCAAAGAAACGCTTCTCTTTCAATAACGCAATAGCTTGCATTTTACGCACGTTCGAGATTCTAACACACCACGAACAATCAAAATAGATGTTATGAAAAGTAATAACCGCTTTATGAAATTATATAAATTTTATATTTCAAAATGGACTTCATTTTGGGATTTGGAATATCGAAATTAGCCTATGTTGAAATTTTGGTATTTTTCTGAGAACATCCAATTTTCTATGAATAGTAAAAAATACATAAAAACAACCTTTTTAATAAAAATAATTTATAGTGATAAATCATACGATTGAGTGGTTTTAAAGTATAATTAGAATATATTTTAATATTTGTATCCAATGGTGGTCATTAGAAATAATTTCACTTTGAAATTGGACATAAACAATTGTCAATCTTTTGATATATATTGTTTCTTAAAAACACGCTATTTGTTGTGACAATTAGAATTAATTATTAAATTAATTAATTCAACTTATATGTTTTTAATTTGGTAAAATAGACATAATTTTTTAATTAGGAATATCAAATATATATTAGGGTTATTTTTTGGTATTTTTCTGTAAAACTTAAATTTTTGTTGAATAGTGAAACCACTAAGTGGTAGTTAGAAAACTAATTTTTTGTTTAAATTAAACTTTACCACTTATGTGAATTGAATTTAAAAAATCCTAAATACATAGTAATCATTAGTAAGTAAAATGTGGTTCAATGGGATGAAATTGTTATTTGGAGAATAGTAACTTTTATGTTTTATTAATGGCGATTAAAGGTAATTAGTGTAATTTAAGGTAAATATAATGTTATAATAATATGAAATTACCTTAACACTTGTCCTGCCCTTATTGGATGAGTCATGTACGACCATGAAAATCCATGGGTCAACTTTGGGACCCCATGGAGCCACTTGGGTATGAAAATGACATTAATAACTTTTTATTTAAAGTAAAAATAAATTTTCACAAACATGTGTTGTTTTACTAAAAAAATTATTACATTGGGTTATATAACATAAATTTTCTACTATAAATATTAATTGGAAATATAAAAATATTTCCTACATCATGGTAATTTTTTTATAATTTTTAGACATTAAATAAATAAATTTATTTATGACACCATGATGATGCAGTGATTACCTCATTAATGAACAATTTAAATAAAATGAAACGATATGGTAAAATCTAAGACTTACACTTGTCTAAAACCTATTGGATGGGTGGATATTGAACCCTTATCACCTTATCCTAGAAATATATCATTTTGGGTATAATTCCCCAGCCTTAAACCTTACTTAATCTTGAGTTATTACAAGATTACACATTGAGGATCTTTTCAGGTTTAGAGTTTTAGAGAATTAGATTGTGAAACTTGCATTACATTCCACATTTAAACAAAGTGGTTACATAAAAGTCAATATTCATTCTTCCCATCAACGGAAACATATTTAAAACAGAACATTGATTCTTTATTGACACATCCTTGACACTATCATCACATCATGTACCCTTCCCTTGACCTGTGAAAAACATTTCAAAAACATGGGATGAGCATAAAAAGCTCAGTATGAGTTATAAAAAATATGGAAAGGAAACATGGGAACATATATAAATAAGAATTAAATAATTCTTTACCCATAAAATATAAGCACTTTAACATACCCCGTCAAATCATGAATAAATCATAGAAATCATAAGACATAAAGGTAACTTGAGGCATTCATAACATTCTTACATAGGGAGTAACCCTCTTGGTTACGTTTGGAATACACATTACATTATATTCCCTAAATCTATTCGGAGAAACCATAATGTTTAA
This sequence comes from Viscum album, assembly GCA_963277665.1. NCBI lineage: Eukaryota > Viridiplantae > Streptophyta > Magnoliopsida > Santalales > Viscaceae > Viscum > Viscum album. Next base: position 1,308,015,959 of record OY728126.1, on the reverse strand, counting down.
CTCCTTCGCATTACCCAATGCATTGGAGAGCTATATCTGGCTCACCCGCCCTTAGTCTATCACGGAACCACCCGTCTTCATAATAATTCCCAAGAACCTCAACATAATCATATCACATAAAACATGCATAAAGGAAACATAACATTTCCACCTTTCAATCACAAGATATCAATACAACACATTGATATAAAAACATTATGAAAAAAAATTTCAATACCAAAATAAAAGAAAAGTAAAACATGGTATTTATTTTTCTTTTTAAAAAAAGGTATGGCTTGTAGAGGAAGCTGAAACTCAACTAATGCTCATAGCGACAAAGAAGTCATTGTCGCCGCATACGTACGACAAAAACATTCCCTTTTGTCATTTAGTAAATGCTTCGTATAAAAAAAGATTCTTTTTGAATAAATGTAAAAGTCAAAGGGGTTTATACACTGTATAAAATAAGGTCGTGTATAAAACAAAATATGCCTCAATGAAAGGAGATTGAGACGATCTCCCATACCTCGGGTTCGACTTGACTCGGTCGTTCTTTAATCTCTTGAATAATAAACATGAGTTAATTTCTACTTGTTTAAGAACCTTTTTCAAGTTCATTATTCCTTTTATATCACTTATTGCTATGTCATGAACACTATGTAATTATTTAAGTTAATAACGGTCGTTTTAACAATCATTGGTACTTGAGTAAAAAATAAGCCCTTTATAATTACAAGTTGTTCATGTATCCATTATAACCAGAATGGTATTCATGATGTAGATATCATATATGTCATATATATCCAGTACATTCATGCATTTATAATATTACATAATCATTTAGAGGTATGAAATGAAATGCACCGTTCATGGAGACGGTAAGCCGTACGTACACATGAATGCTACTTTCATTTCTATTTTGTATTTTATATAATGGAATCATAATTATATAAATGTATATTATAATTCTAGTATAATATAATATATAATATCATAGTTCCATCCTTTATACGTCCCACATATGGTATTTAACGATTCAAATCACTTTGAGGGGGCGGTAGTCCGCACTTCCTTAAATGAAGATATCGCGTTTATCCATAATGAAAACCATAAAGGTATGCCCAAAATGAAAAATATAGAAGCTTAAGTAAAACATAAACATATTATATATCATATATAAATTTAGTTACATCTTAATGTCCACCTTTGAAGGTGTTAAAAGAATGTTGATCAATCATCGTTTCGGGAGGCATAAATTCACCATCAACGGAAACATTATGTTCTTTAACCATTAGATGTAGGTGTGTGTAAGTGTAGCTCTTATTCTTCCTATAACAAAATCCTAGTATATTTAAGATAATGGATTTGTTACAAAAGAAATGTATAAAAAGAGTTTAGGTGGTTGGAGTAGCAAAATAAAACAAAAGGACTCAAGTGAAGACATTACCTTAAAATCGGGTAACTCCCTTTGGTTTGAGCAAAAAGGCTTCCTTGGGAAGACTTCTGCCCAAAGTGAGGCTTCAAGGAGTAATATAGGTATTTGGAGAGACAATATGGGTTGGTGTTGGCCAAGCCAAAGGCTTTGGGAGTGTGAGTAAGGTGGTAGAGGTGGGGGCCTTTCTTAAGAGGAAGGAGGGGCACTCTTGGAAAGTAAAGAAAAGTCACTTTATTTTAAAATGGTATTCGGATTTAAGTGGTCCCACATTGATATAATTCTAGGATAAGGTGATAAGGGTTATAAATCCAGCCATAAAATAGGTTTTGGACATGTTTAGTTCATATATTTTAAATTTTCATTTCATTTTATTGAAATCGTCAAATAATGAGGTCATCAGTGCATCATTATGATGTCATAAATAATTTAAATAATTTAATGTCTCAAAATTATAAAAAAATTACAATGATGTAGTAAATCTTTTTAGATTTCCAATGAATATTTATAATCAAAATTATGACTTTTATAAACCCATTTAAAATTTTCCTTAGTAAAACATATCATGTTTGTGTCATTTTTACTTTATCATTAAATAAAAAGTTGTTTATGTCATTTCCCAACCAAAGTGGCTCCATGGGGTCCCCAAGTTGACCCATGGATTGTCTTGGTCGGCCATGACACATCCAATGAGTGTAGGAAATGTTTCAATATAATCTCATATTATTAAAACATTAATTTTACCTTAAACTACACGAATTACCACTAATCGTGATTAAGAACTTAAAAGTTACTATTCACCAAAAAAATTATTTTAATATCATTGAACCACATTTTACTTATTAATGAAAACCATGTATGTCAGATTTTGGAAAATTAAATCACAGAAGTGAAAAATTTTCATTTAAACAAAAAATTAGTTTCTTTAACTACCACTTAGTGGTTTCACTATTCATCAAAAATTGAAGTTTTTCAGAAAGATACCAAAACATCACCCTAAGATATATTTGATATCCTGAATTCAAAAATGATGTCTATTTTACAAAATTAAAAACATGTAAGTTGCATTAATTAATTTAAATAACTAATTCCCATTGTCATGACAAATAGCGTGTTTTCATGAAACAATATGTATCAAAAGATTGACACTAGTTTAAGTCCAATTTAAAAGTGAAATTGATTACAATGACCACCATTGGATAAAATGGTAAAAATATATTCTAATTTAACTTCAAAACCAATTCAAAAGATAATCTAATCATATAAATAAATTAGATTAAAAAGAGGTTTTGAATTAAAATACAACATTTTTCACTATTCATTAAAAAAATGAACTTTGTCGGAAAAATACCAATAATTCACACAAAATAAATTTTGATGTCCCAATCATAAAGAATAAGTCTATATTGACAAACATAGCTTATAAAATTGTCAAAAGTTTGATTTAAAAAGGGTTTTCCTTCAAAAGGCAGTAAAACAATCTTTTAAGAATATTAGTGTATTCCATGCATAAGATTGTATTTATTTTAATTTTTAGCCTCTAAAACACTATATTAATCATTAATAGACATAGATAAAAATATCTATTATTCATTACTTAATTGGTATGTTACATCCTTCCCCCCTTTAGAAAATTGCGTCCCTGCAATTTATTTACTTATCGAATAAATGTGGGTACTTATCCCTCATTGCATTTTCAAGTTCCCATGTTGCCTCTTCCATCATGTGGTTTTTCCACAAATCCTTTACATGATTAATCACCTTATTCCTTAACACTTTCTCCTTGTGGTCAAGAATCTGGACATGTTGTTCCTCATAAGATAGGTTCTCTTCCAGCTGAACTACCTCTGGACTCAAAACATGGGATGGATCTGGCATATACTTTCTCAACATCGAAATGTGGAAAACATTGTGTACCTGAGATAAACTCAGAGGTAAAGCCACTCAGTAAGCAATATATCCAACTCTCTCTAGGATTTCATATGGTCCAATGAACCTTGGACTCAGTTTTCATTTCTTACCAAATCGCATCACACTTTTCCATGGTGAGACTTTGAGAAAAACATGATCACCTACCTCAAAAAAGAGATCCATCCTCATGTTGTCCGCATAACTCTTCTGCCTACTCTGAGCTGTTCTCATGTGTTTCTGTGTCATCTGAACTTTTTCTGCCAGCTCTTCTACCAATTCTGTTCCCATCAACTTCCATTCACCCACTTCATCCCAGAAAGCTGGAGTTCGACACCGCTTCCCATATAACGCCTCAAATGGTGCCATCTTTATACTAGAATGAAAACTATTATTATATGAAAATTCAACCAAAGAAAGATGTTGGTCCCAACTTCCCTGATAATCCATCATACAAGCACGTAGCATATCTTCCAAATTCTGAATTGTTCATTCTGACTGCCCATCTGATTGAGGATGAAAAGCTGTACTAAAATTTAATTCAGTACCCAACGACTTCTGAAGGCCTTTCCAAAAGTTAGAAGTGAACCTGAGATCACGATCAGATATAATGGAGATATGAACTCCATGTAACCTGACTATCTCTTTAAGATACAAACGGGAAAGTTGATCTAGGGAAAAAGTATCTCGTATAGCAAGGAAATGAGCAGATTTAGTCAAGCGATCAACAATAACATAGATTGCATTATTACCTAGAGATGTCTTCGGTAATCCCACAAAAAAGTCCATGGATATATTCACCCATTTCCACTCTGGCACTGGTAAAGGCTAAAGCATCCCTTTTGGTAACTGCCGCTCTACTTTAACCTACTGACAAGTTAAACACTTCACAGTAAAATCAGCAATATCTCTTTTCATTACATCCCACCAGTAATACTCCCGCAGATCTCTGTACATCTTAGTACTGCCAGGATGAACTGAAAACAGAGAACTATGAGCTTTACATAACAACTCTCTCTTAAACTGTGAATCACAAGGCACACACAATCTCTTCCCAAATCTCAAAACACAATCATTATCAATGTTGAATTCAGGAAACTTACCTTTCTGAACCAGCTCTACCTTTTTCTGCAACTCACTGTATTCCTTCTGTTCTTGCTTGATTCTTTCTGATAGAGATGATCTCACTTATACCTGAAACAAAACAGAAGAACATCCTACACCAAAAACTTCTATGCCAAAGTTCATCAAATCCTTAACCAAAGGATCATGCTCCAAACGCAACATTGCTAATGAATCATTACTTTTTCGACTCAAAGCATCAGCCACTTTATTTTCTTTTCCCAGATGGTAATGAATTGTACAATCATAATCCTTGATTAATTCCAGCCATCTCCTCTATCTCATGTTTATCTCTTTCTGAGTGAATATATACTTCAAACTTTTGTGACCGGTATATATTTCACACTTTACTCCATACAAATGATGCCTCCAAATTTTTAAAGCGAAAACAACAGCAGCTAATTCCAAATCATGTGTAGGGTAATTTACCTCATGAGTTTTCCACTGACGTGAAGCATAAGCAATAACCTGATCATTCTGCATTAGGACACAACTAAGTCCTTTCAATGAAGCATCACTGTATATAACAAACTCACTATTCCTGGAAGGAAGTGCCAAAACTAGAGCATTCACCAATCTTCTTTTCAATTCCTGAAAACAATCATCACATTATTTTGTCTAGATAAAATTATCACCCTTCCGAGTAAGCTTAGTCATTGGACTAGTTAACCGTGAAAAATTTCTATCAAACCTTCGGTAATAGCCTGCCAAACCAAGGAAGCTACAAATCTCATTTACATTTGTGGGTCTTGGCAAGTATTCCACAACATTTGTTTTTACAGGATCAACAGTTATCCCATCATTAGAAACAATGTGACTAAGGAAAGAAATTTGTTGTAACCAAAAATCACACTTGCTTAATATTCAATACAGTTTCTTCTCTTTTAAGGTTTGCAAGATTACCCTTAAATGTCTCTCATGCTCCTCTTTACTTTTAGAAAACACCAAAATATCATCAATGAAAACCACCACAATCTTATCCAAGAACTCATGGAAAATTCTATGAATTAAGTCCATGAATACATAAGGTGCATTGGTTAGCCAAAAAGGCATTACTACAAATTCATAATGGCCATATCTTGTACAGAACGCGGTCTTCAGAACATCTACTTCTTTTACCTTCAGCTGATGGTACCCCGATGTCAAGTCAATCATTGAAAAATACTGAGCTCCCTGGAGCTGATCAAACAAATCATTGATATGAGGAAAAGGATATTTGTTCTTAACAGTGATGTTATTCAAGGCTCTACAATCAATGCAAAGTCTCATTGAACCATCTTTTTTTTAACAAATAAAACAGGAGCACCCCATGGTGATGTGCTAGGTCGAATGAAACCTTTCAATAATAAATATTGCAATTGCTTCTTCAACTCTAAAAGTTCAATATGAGCCATTCGATATGGGGGTTTTGAAATTGGCTTAGCATCAGGAACTAAGTCAACAGTAAATTCAACTTCCCGATCTGGTATTATTCTAGGAAACTAATCAGGAAAAACATCAGGATACTCATTTACCATTGGCTCATCATTAATCTTAATAGTTCCTTTATTTTCAACGATGTGTGCAAGGTAATATTCATTTCCATCATTTACATGTTTCTCGGCCTCTTGATATGTTATCAACAGTATGGGTTCATTCTTGTACACAAAATGAAAGTTTTTCTGAAAAGAAACTTCTTTATCTCTACAGTCAATCTTAGCATGGTAAATAGAGAGCCAATCCATACCCAGGATAACATCAAACTCTACTAGAGGTAGAACAATAAGGTTTGCAAGTAGGTTCTTTCCACATATAAGGATATGAAGATTCGTATAAATTCTTTTTGCCTCAACATTTCCCCCAGGTGTTTTTACCACAAGTTCAGGAGACATTTCTTGAGATGGTATTCCCATTTTACTAGAAAAGTTTTCAGAGATGAAAGAATGTATAGACCCCGAATCAAACAAAACACTGGCATAATCTGAAAAAACAAAAAAAGTACCTGATACAACTTCATTTGAAGGCCTGAAATCTTCTGAAGTAGTTGCAAAGGATTTTACCACCCCTTTCTTCATGTAGTCTAACTGCTTCCCATCACTCAAGATCTTTGTGGGATACTCGTTTGCATAGTGACCCATCTCATTACACTTATAACATTTCACTAACTGTAAATCAAATTTGGTCTTACCTTCACCTTGATCCTTTTCAGTGGAATCACAAGCCTTATGTCCCATATTACCACATTGGTAGCACTTTCCAGAATTCAGATGACATTCCCCAGCATGCCTTTTACCACATTTATCACAAACTGGAAACTTAGAATTCTTACCATCAGACTTTTTTGAATAATTCTTCCCTTTCTCCTGCCACCTATGTCTCTTCTTCTGTTGGTTTTTATAGAACACTTGATCATCGAAAAACTCCATTTCCACTTTCTCAGCACATCGAACAAGCTTTTCATAACTTTTAAACTCACGATAAGCTAATTCCCTTCGATATTTTGGCTTTAATCATGAGTAAAAACGATTGATTTTACTATCAAGGTCTCAGATAAAATTTGGAGCATACCTTTCCAATCGATTGAACCTTTCTTTATAGGCAGCCACTGAGTCTTCCTCTTGCCTCAATTCCAAGAATTTATTTTCCATCCTAAGTCGAATAGCCTTAGGAAAATACTTCTCAAGAAACATATCTTTTAATTCATCGTAGTCAAGAGCATCAATCTCATCGGCGTCCCTGATATTTTTAACCATAAACCACCATTGATCTACCTCTCCCTCCAAACGGTAAATAGAAAGAATAACCTTTCGATTTTCTGAACACCCCATGACATAGAAAATCTTCTCCAGTGCTTTAATCCACCCTTCAGCTAGCACAGGGTCAGATGATCCTCTGAATCATGGGGGATGTTGCCTCATGGAATGTTACACCACTGACATGTTCCTCTGCAGTTGATATGGATGATCTCGTGTATGGATACCACTGCCATTTATCGCTTGAGTCAACTGCGCCATTACGGCAACAAACTATTAAGTTCCAATTCCGACCATCTCAGGATGCTGATTCGGAAGGTTATTTCCTTCTGCATGCCTTCCTACCAATACTTCCATGTTTCCTCTATGGAAAACCATTCTGAACAAAGATGTTTTAGATGAAGCAACATGGTAATCTTCAAATACTATATCACTTCAATTTGACCATAAAAAAAATAAATATTTTTGGATAATAATTTAATAGAATTCTAACACCTAAAGTTATCTAAACCGACCTTTGATACCAACTATAAGGCCCTAGCCTTAAAGCTTACAAAATCTTGAGTTATTACAAGATTACACATTGAGGATTTTTTCAGGTTTAGAGTTTTAAAGAATTAGATCATGAAACTTGCATTACATTCTACATTTAAACAAAGTGGTTACATAAAAGACAATATTAATTCTTCCCATCAACGGAAACATATTTAAAACAAAACATGGATTCTTTCTTGACACATCCTTGACACTATCATCACATCATGTACCCTTCCCTTGAACTGTGAAAAGCATTTCAAAAACATGAGATGAGCATAAAAAGCTTAGTATGAGTTATAAAAAATATGGAAAGGAAACATGGGAACATATATACCTAAGAATGAAATAATACTTTACCCATAAAACATAAGAACTTTAATATACCCTATCAAATAATGAATAAATCATAGAAATCATAAGACATAAAGGTAACTTGAGGAATTCATAAAATTCTTACATAGGGAGTAACCCTCTTGGTTACGTTTGGAATACCCATCACAATATATTCCCTAAATATCTTCGTAGACTCCGTAACGTTTTACTCCTTCACGTAACCCAATGCATTGGAGAGCTATATCGGGCTCACCCGCCCTTAGTCTATCACGGAACCACCCGTCGTCATAATAATTCCCAAGAACCTCAACATAATCATATCACATAAACATGCATAAAGGAAACATGTCATTTCCACATTTCAATCACAAGATATCAATACAACACATTGATATAAAAACATTATGAAAACAATTTTCAATTCCAAAATAAAAGAAAAGTAAAACATGGTATTTATTTTTCTTTTTTTTAAAAAGGTATGGCTTGTAGAGGAAGCCGAAAATCAAATAATGGTCATGACGGCGGAGAAGTCTTTGTCACCGTATACGTACGACAAAAACATTCCCTTTTTTCGTTTAGTAAATGCTTCGTATAAAAAAATATTCCTTTTGAATAAATGTAAAAGACAAAGGGTTTTATACACCGTATAAAAGAAGGTTGTGTATAAATCAAAATATGCCTCAATGAAAGGAGATTGAGACGAAGTCCCATACCTCAGGTCCGACTTGACTCGGTCGTTCTTTAATCTCCTGAATAATAAACTTGAGTTAATTTCTACTTGTTTAAGAACCTTTTTCAAGTTCATTTTTCCTTTTATATCACTTATTTCCATGTCATGAACACAATGTAATTATTTAAGTTAATAACGGTGGTTTTAACGATCATTGGTACTTGAGTAAAAAATAATCGCTTTATAATTAGAAGTTGTTCATGTATCCATTATAACCAGAATGCTATTAATTATGTAGATATCATATATTTCATATATATCCAGTACATGCATGCATTTATTATATTACATAATCACTTAGATGTAAGAAATGAAATTCACCGTTCATGGAGACGGTAAGCCGTACGTACGCAGGAACGCTAGTTTTATTTCTATTTTGTATTTTATAGAATGGGATCATAATGATATAAAGGTATATTATAATTCCAGTATGATATCATATATAATATCATAGTTCCATCCTTTATATGTCCCACATATGGTATTTAATGAATCAAATCACTTTGAGGGGGCCGTAGTCCGCACTTCCTTAAATGAAGATATCGCGTTTACCCATAATGGAATCCATAATGTTATGCCCAAAATGAAACATATAGAAGCATAAGGAAAACATAAACATATTATATATCATATATAAATAAAGTGACATCTTAATGGCCACCTTTTATGGTGTTAAAATAATGTTGAACAATCATCGTTTTGGGAGGCATAAATTCACCATCCACGGAAACAGTATGTTCTTAAACCATTAGATGTAGGTGTGTGTAAGTGTAGCTCGAATAATTCTTATAACAACATACTAGAATATTGAAGATACTAGAGTTGTTACAAAAGAAATTAATAAAAAGTGTTTAGGGGGTTGGAGAAGCAAAATAAAACAAAAGGACTCAAGTGAAGACCTTACCTTAAAATCGGGTAACTCCCTTTGGATTGAGATCAAAGGCTTCCTTGGGAAGACTTATGCCCAATGTGAGGCTTCAAGGAGTAATATAGGGATGTGTAGAGACAAAATGGTCAGGGTTTGGCCGAGACAAAGGCTTTGGGAGTGTGGGTAAGGTGGTAGAGGTGGGAGCCTTTTATAAGAGGAGAGGAGGGGCACTCTTGGAAGGTAAAGAAAAGTCACTTTATTTTAAAATGGTATTCGGATTTAAGAGGTCCCACATTGATATAATTATAGTATAAGGTGATAAGGGTTCTAAATCCACCCATCAAATAGGTTTTGGACATGTGTAGTTCATTGATTTTACATTATCATTTCATTTTATTTAAATCGTCAAATAATGAGGTCATCGCAACATCTTTATGATGTCATAAATAATTTAATTTATTTAATGTCTAAAAATTATAAAAAAACTACTATGATGTAGGAAATACTTTTAGCTTTCCAATGACTATTTATAATCAAAACTCTGACTTGTATAACCCCATTTAAATTTTTTTTAGTAAAACATATCATGTTTGTTTCATTTTTTACTTTATCATTAAATAAAAAGTTATTTATGTTATTTCCCAACCAAAGTGGCTCCATGGGGTCCCCAAGTTGACCAATGGATTTTCTTGGTCGGTCGTGACACATCCAATGAGGGTATGACATGTGTCAAGCTCATCTCATATTATTAAAACATTATTTTTACCTTAAACTACACTAATTACCACTAATCGCGATTAAGAACTTAAAAGTTACTATTCTCAAAAAAATTATTTTAATCTCATTGAACCACATTTTACTTTTTAATGACAACCATGTATTTCAAATTTCTGGAAATCAAATCACAAAAGTTAAAAGTTTCATTTAAACAAAAAATCAGTTTCTTTAACTACCACTTAGTGGTTTCACTATTCATCAAAAATTGATGTTTTTCAGAAAGATACCAAAACATCACCCTATGCTATATTTGATATCCCAAATTCAAAAATGATTTCTATTTTACAAAATTCAAAACATGTATGTTTCATTAGTTAATTTAATAACTAATTCCTGCTGTCATGACAAATAACGTGTTTTCATTAAACAATAAGTATCAAAAGATTGACACTAGTTGAAGTCCAATTTCAAAGTGAAATTGATTCCAATGACCACCATTGGATAAAATGGTAAAAATATATTCTAATTTCACTTAAAAACCAATTCAAAAGATAATATAATCAATTAAATAATTAGATTAAAAATATATTTTGAATTAAAATACAACATTTTTTACTATTCATTAAAAAAATGAACTTTATCGGAAAAATACCAACAATTCACACAAAGTAAATTTTGAAGTCCCAATAATAAAGAATAAGTTTTTTTTGACAAACATAGCTTATAAAATTGTCAAAATTTGATTTAAAAAGGGTTTTCCATCAAAAGGCAGTAAACCAATCTTTTAAGAATATTAGTGTATTCCATGCATAAGATTGTATTTATTATCATTTTAAGCCTCTAAAAACTATCTTAAACAATAATAGACATAGATAAAAATATCTATTATTCATTACTTACTTGGGATGTTACACTGGAACCTTTAAAATATGAAAATCATTTCACAATAATGTAACATTTCACAACTTTTCCAAGAGTGCCCCTCCTCTCCTCTTATAAAAGACCCCACCACTACCACCTTATTCACACCATCAAATCCATTTGGATCAGCCACCCTTAAACTATTTTTATTCCTTCCCTTTGAAACAACACCAGTATCTTAAATATAATATGATGTTTTTATGATAATTTTTTGATTTACACTTACACACACCAACATCTAATGGTTAAAGAACATACTGTTTCTGTGGGTGGCAAATTACTGCCTCACGAAACAATGATTGTTCAAGCTTCTTTTATCACCTCTCATGGTGGCCATTAAGATGTCACTATATTTATATATGATATATATTATGTATATTTTTTCCTTATACTTCTGTATTTTTCATTTATGGAATACCTTTATGTTTTCCATTATGGTTAAATGCGATAACTTCATTTTAGGAAGTGCGGACTACCGCCCCCTCAAAGTGATTTGAATCGTTAATGACATATGTGGGACGTATAAAGGATGGAGTAAATGATATTATATATTATATTATACTGCTATTATAATATACCTTTATATGATTATGATTTAATTCCATTAAATATTAAATAGAAATGAAAATAGCGTTCATGCGTACGTACTGCTTACCGTCTCCATGAACGGTGTGTTTCATTTCTTGCCTCTAAATGTTATGTAATATTATAAATGAAAGTATATAGTGGATATATATAATATATATGAATTCTAAATTATGAATATAATTCGGAATATAATGGATATTTTACCACATGAAGAATTTGTAATTATAAGAAGTTTATTTTTGACTGAAGTACCAAAGATCGAAAAAACGACCGTTATTAACTTAAATAATTACATAATGTTAATAACATAGTAATAAGTCATATAAAAAGAATAATGAACATTAAAAAGGTTCTTAATCAATTATAAATTAACTATAGTTTATTATTCAGGAGATTAAAGTACGATCGAGTCAAGTCAGACACAAGGTAAGGGACTTCATCCCAATATCCTTTTATTGAGGCATATTTTTTTATAAACATCTTCCATTTATATGGTCTATAAACCCCTTTGAATGATATGTTTATTAAAAAGGAATCATTTTATACGAAGAGTTTTAGTAAATGACAAAAGGGAATGTTTTATTTTGTTGTACGTATGCGGCGACAATGACTTCTTCGCCGCCGTGACCATTTTTTGAGTTTCACCTTCCTCTACAATCCATAACCTTTTTTTAAAAATGAAAAATAAATACCAAGTTTTAATTTTCATTTATTTTTGTATAGAAAATGGTTTTATTTTATCAATGTGTTGTATTGATATCTTGTGATTGAAATGTGGAAATGTTATGTTTCCTTTATTCACATTTTATGTGTTGCGATTATGTTATGGTTTATGATATGTTTAATCCTTTTCATATAAAGAATGCATTGGACTTAGTATGTGATGGGTGGAGCCCACTATAGCTCTTCGATGCATCAGTAGGTCACATGATACAAACTAGTGTCTTGTCACAAGGCCTTGACAAAATCTTATATGTAGCCTTGGCACAAGTCCTTGACTATGTAGTTATGATTGTCTGGAATTATGCATTCCATCATTATGAATGTGGTTATTTATATTTCATGTGATTATTCGACTAGTAGAATATCCATGTGAATAAGATAGTGGAATTACTTCATTTTTTAATATTATGCTTATGTTCAAGTTTAAAAGGCTTTTGTTTAGTTATACATTGCCTTAAATGTTTATTTTTATTTATGAAAGATTACTCTATATTTTTATCCTTACTGAGCATCTGAACTCACCCCTTTCTATGTTTTATTTTCCCAGGATGTGAAGAAATATTTTATGACTGACCTGCATGGATAGTCTGAAGGGGATATGAGTGTGGACTATGGAGACTATGTTATTGTGATTCCTCACTTTATGATGTAAATTAACATTTATGAATGTATCTAGTGTTTCCAAGGCTACTAAACTAATCGGTTTTTCGATACTTGATCTTTTGTGATCATGGAAAAGTTACGTAATAATGCACCGACTCTAGGTAACTGGAGTCAGGGTGTTACAGTGTAACTGGGTTAGATTACATGTATTGAGAATAGATCATGTGTTCATGGGACATGTATGGGGTAGTTTTGTTAAGAGACAAGGTTGTGTTGAAGTAGACAACAATAGTACACGAATATTGGGTGTCAGACAGGGGCACCAGAAATTGAAACAACCACGTTTCCAGATAACTGAGACACAACATGTGCGAGGAGAATATTGCATATGTGGAAACACAGATGGACAAGAAATGTGGGGAAAGATTAGTTATATGTTTAAGTAGGGTTGCACATCATGTGGTCCCCCATACATGTTGTGAACTCCATTTTGGTAAATTCAACATATTTTATCTTCTCCTCTAGGGAACATATTTCAGCTAGTGAGTAGCCATCCTAATCAGTTTTCCTATATAATGTGATGGTGTATATAGTTTGTGCCTTTGATATAAGATTAATGGAAGTGTTTTTGTTCAATTTAGTTAGTGGGGTTTGAACTAATAGTTGTTGACTGGATCCATTAGACTGTCCCTATGAGGGTAAAATGTAGCATTATGTACTCATAATAGAACTATGATTCCCTTGATAGTTTGCTATTTGATAGAGATATAGAATCCCTCTACGACGGCATGGGTGGGATCCTCTATCATATTATTTTACCCTAGATCGGTATCTTGGTATCATCATGAGTAAAACTACATGGGAAATGATATACTATCTGTCTGGATAGCCTAGTAGGTTTTGTGGAATCATCGGTTATAACATCTCTTATGTAGTGGGTTGTATCAGTTGGCTTAGTGGAATCATTGGTTATAATATCCTCAACTCATTTGATTCTTTATGTAGGGTTTGTGTCATCATCATTTATTTGACCCCCACTTTGTGATTTATATGAGGTAGGATTTTAGGAATCATCATGACAAACTCTAAAAAGGCAGAGATCCCCTATATGAGTGATATGGTATCCAAAATGTTAGATTAGAATTGTTGTGTCCCATGATGGTACTGTGAGTGATCCCCATTTCAATACATCTTTTAGTTACCATACAAAGTTCATAGTGTCCCCTAGGGGTTTTAGGATTGATCACATTTCTAGGAGATGAGACCTTTCATAGTTCTCTTAGGTTATGTGGTGTAACCCATCATGGATGGATGAGATACCCTATTTGAGAACCGCGATCACTTGGGTTATAGAAAGAATTTATGAATGGAGATATCTGAAGAGTGTGTTTTCGTAGATATATTCAACTTGGGATGGTGGGAATGTACCATTAGTTTTGTGAATCCCGTTGGAGTGGTATCAATCATACATTCCACTAGGGATGGAATACTTGTTCCCAATGGAGTGTATATATGAGACAAGTTTCATATAGGATAGAAGAGCTCATGGAGTGAGTTTTCATAGAAATGTGTCACCTTTGAGCCTTAAGTATAATCCTATAGCTAGCTATGAGGTATGTAAATCATGATATATTGAGTATGAGATGAGTATATGTTAAATTTAGATTATATTTCCTTGATTTTTTATGTATTCGTTTTTTGAAAAATCATGTGGATAGAGAATTCTAGTCATGTATCGTTTTGGATGTTCGAGATGGAGTTTTTTCCACGTTAGGGTTGCCTACTTCTTAGGTTGATAAAACCTTTACCTTTAAGACGATTAATTTATTTCGGATTTTGTGGATCCTAATGTGTATTAATATTCTCACCCATTCAAAGGATTTCCCCACACATTGTGTGTATTGGGAAGATGATATTCCTTTCAATGAAGTCTAAGGTGAACATGGAGTATGGAGAGCTTATTAGTATTGATAGACTGAGGTGTTTTCTGGTGCTTGAACAAGGATATCTCTAGTAGTTTCACATGACATCAGTTCCATCATTATGAGAATTTGGATGGTTTTATCATTTATGTTGGACTTATATTCTTTCCTTTAACTCTTTCAGTATTGTAGTAGTATAGTGTTTCTAGGATAGATGAATGAATTCATCTATTTTTAGTTTATATTATGACTATATTTCTGCATGGAGATATATGTGGGAGAGTGATTATTGGAACCATAGGCTAAGGTCAACCATTTATGTGATATGCCTACTCGGTGCTAGACACATTCCCCTAGACTATTGGAGGCAGGCCTGGGGTGGTCGTGGATCGTACCCCATTAGGATAGTGCATGAAAGAGATGTATCAAATTTGGTTCCACTTTGGGACCCCATCGTTGTAATCTTGGTCTGGGTTGTATAGAGACAATGTTAAATTGTTTTGAGTAGGGATTTTAGGCAAAGAATCTATTGTTACTGAATAAGACATTGTATCCATTATCTAGGGAACTGATAACATACATGTTGACATGGTACATTAGGTAATTATTTGTAGAAAAAATTTGGTATATACATCATATAAGAAGGGTTTATGGTTTTCCCATTTCCTTCATGATTCACCTCCCTAGATATACTCTTTTACATGGGCACATCTTGATCTAATTATAGGATCCCACTATAGAAGCAATCCTACAATGTTCTAGAGTAGGATTATGATGATTATTCTATTAGAGATGAGTATTTTGAATAGAAAACTATTCTTGAAGAAGCACCACTAATTAATCCATCAGTTGAGTGACCACCGATTGAGTAGATGTCTATTCCGACAGTTTAATATGAGGATGATCCACAGTTGAGTTCCCTACATGAGTTCGAGAGGCAGTGACCTCTGAGGTATTGTTGTGATCTAGACCACCAGCCAACTGATTACTGGTTTGAGGTAGTCACACACATTTTCTTATTTGTGAGGACACATCCCAATTTTATTGTGGTCCTAGAGGGAGTATTTTTTTTGGGATCGGATGGGTTATGGTGGATTCTAGTGATATAGACCCATGACGAGGAGATGACCACTTTGGTATAGTTTGACTGGCTATTCTAGGAGGTGTTTTATCTAGTTAAATTGAGAAAAGAACATATATAATATATTCAAAAGCTCCACCAGGATAACATGTTCAAGGAATATTACATTGTGAGGTTTATAGACATGTTTATATAATACATGGATTTGGTTCAAGATCTATTTTTTAGAGCATGGGGTTTAGAGTAGGAACTACACTCGGAGATCAGGGTTTTAGTGGTGTTGCTATGACTTTCTACCAATTCTGGAGTTCTTGATTGGGCCTTGGTTGTTGAGAGCATTCTAGATGAGAAGAATATGACTGTTAGTGCTAGGCACATAGGGGATGGAATCTCTAATTCCAGTATCCAACAAAAGACTCAGTGATCAAGGAACCTGAGACACTTTAGGATATACTCCCAGGATTGATTTTCTATGTCTTAGGGATCCCAGGCTGCATCTGGGTGGCTGCATGATAGGCAGGGTAATGCTTAATCTTTTTGTGTACATCTTTCTTAAAATTGTCTGACCCATAGTGCAGATGAGAGGGATTCAGTCGATGGTCCTACCTCATAGATGAAGTATATATATCATGGTGTTCCACATTACTAAGGACTTGGAAGAAGATTTGGGGTAATAACAGGAGACATAAGACATTTCTAATGACAATTACCTCCCCTAAGTAGTCCATACTAGGATTAGGGAACAAAAGGAAATTGGAGAGGGCAGTTGGTGGCTATAGAGGCCTCTGGAATAGAGGATCTAAGGTTTATTATAGGTACAATCTATGTTATTTCTAAATTTTTCGTTATTATTGGTAAAAAATATTTTGAGGTACAATTTTCTTGCCACATCCTTTATGAAGTGTTTTCAAGGGTGACTTGGGGAATTGGTAGAACCATGTGTCGGGGTTTTTGATATAACTTCACATGAAAGTGGATGAGGGATTATTCCACAACAATTTTTTGTTTTTTGACATGATTAAAACCATGAGAACGTGTCTTTGCTTCCCAAATGGAAATAGGTGGTGTGGCAACTGAGTTCCTTGGAATTATCTATTTGGGTTAGGGTTGTGAGTTAGGGGTTTGTTGCGATGGGCCTAGTAAGACCCAATGTTGGAACATAAGAATCCATGTATTGTTTGTTGGTACCATCACAGTCTATGAATATGTTTATCATGCTAGACACTTGAGTAGGTCATGGTAATGTTCATCCTGGCATAGATGTAATAATTCAGTTTTTTTCAATTACTACTTCAAGTTAGTGAGGCAGTGTGTCACTATTCCCTTTGAATACATATGGGCAGAATTTTTGGTTTTTTACTCCTACATTAGATAATAGTAAATATTCCCAAATTTTTACATGATATTAACATAGTTTGAGTTGGATGACATGTGTTTTTGGGACTTGGTGATTCCACTAAGTGAATCTATATAGGCAGCATGGGAACCATTTGTATAGATCACCAGTGTTTAAGTTATAGTGGTGACTTATGTTTTTACATGTAATACTTTGTAACATTTCTAGGAATATTTCCAAGGCCAGGTGCTGAGTTAATGTGGGATTCTAGTGTATGGAGAGCCTCAACACTGTTATATTAAAAATATTAATTATAGTTTATTAGGCATGATTTTTTTTGGGAAACATAGAATACCTACTAATATTGGCCTTTAATACAAAATATATGGGAATGATTTATATGAAAACAAGTTGTTTACCCGTGCAACATAACAATATTTCTCCATGCCATGAGTCGGGATGGGTGTTAATCATAGGATATTGATTTAACAAAAATTAAATCAATATCACCCCCTAATATTGTTCTTAAGAGAATAGTAAGACCACCTTTTGATGTTTTAATGATATGAGGTGATACCAAGGGGAAGAGTCAAGGTCAATATATAGTCTTAATAATGGTCACTCTCGAATCATGGTGTAGGGGATTTGGACCACGACTCTACAACCAAAGCTTCATCAATTTTCTTAGAGGAAATGATATTTTATTTTTAAGTATCAATCACATTTTTTGTGTTTTTGTTTGTTTTCAATCTCTATTACGACTACTAGATATCCAATGGGGGGTCAATCTATAGGTTTCGATGGGAAACCAGGGTGATTCGGGTGGCTAGTAGGGAATTACCATTTGGAATTCTGATCACACTACGTGAAGTGTAGTGTCTCACAATGTATGTTATTCCTTATCTATAAAGATTAAATTTTTGTACAACACACCATGTTCTAGTGTTAAATTCCATGTAGTGACCCCAAATCAGTTTTCTATGTGATTTGAAAAGGGTATCCATGTTAAGGGACATGGTCGTGTGGAAGTACATGACAAGAGTACATGGACACGTGGTTCAAATAAGAGCATAGGCAAGTGACTTGTATAAGTGTCCTGGTAGTTGAAAAATTATTTGTACCAGTTGTAAATTCTATGTGTGGAAACATGGATGGCTGAGAAGTTTTGGGAATGACAAGGTCATGTGTTCAAGAAGGGTCCCATGTTGTGTATACAACCTTACACAACATGTAGTCCTTTTTGAAGATGTCCACCTAATGTTTATCCTTTTACATGGCTCAGATTTAGGTTTGTGAGTATCCAATCCTAAGTATTTTTTCATGTTTAATGCAATGGTGGCCACATTTTTGGATAATGACATGTGATGCGAGACAATATTTTGGTTGAATTTGATTAGAGATGTTTGTACCAACAACGATAGAGTGAGTCCCTTAGTCTATCAATATCAGGGTAGAGTTTGGAATTATGTCCTCAAAATAGGATTGTAATCCCCTTTATTTAATGAGATTTTATGTAGTTGTAGTACCTCTATAGGGATATTAGGGTGGGATAATTTATCATATCATTTACCCTATCGAGTGGAATAACTTTGTAGGGTTTGTTCTGTAATCCATTATATTATCCCATATGTTGTGCGAAATATCATTAGGGTTTTTGGAATCGTTGGGTATAAAATCCTTACATAGAAGACTATTTATGTAGGGGATGTGGCATCATCAGTTATATGATACCCTACATTGTGAGTTTTACCAGTTAGTGTTTGTAGAGTCATCATGAACAATACATCACGGGTGGAAATCCCCTATCTGAGATATATGATCTATGTGATGTCATATTTTGTTTGTGGTTTCCCATAGTAGTACTAGGGGTGATCCCCTTCCTTGTAGATATTTTAGTTATTAGTATGGGTTTGTAGTGTCCCATGTCGGTCCTAGGACTGATCACCTATTCAAACAAAAGAGACCATTCATTGTTCATGAGGGTTAGTTGTCCCCCCATCAGGGATGGGTTAGAACCCCTATTTTAGTATCAATATCTAATAGTTTCTAACTTTACTTTCTTCGTGGTAAGATACGAATAGCGTGTTCTCTTGTATATATGACACCTGAGATGGTGGAGATGTTCTGTCAACCTATCAATACTAGGTGGAGTGTAAAAAATCATACATGGAATCATGGTTGGATGATTTATTCCAATGGATTGCATCTCTTAGATGAGTTCCGTCTGGGATGGAAGATCTCGTGGAGCGAGTTCTCCTGGACAAGTGTATCCTTGGAGCCTTACGTAGAATCCTATAGTTAGATGCGATGTTTGGACCTGAGGGGAATTGAATCATCATATGAGTATAATATCATTTGGTTATGGGGTTAAATGTGTTTATTTCACATTTTTTTGTTGACACAACATTTGGGTAGAGATTACTAGTCTTTTATATTTGAGGATGTTTGAGATGGAGTTTTTCTCTCGTTTGGGTTCCCTCTGGCATGGGTCAAATGGAATATTTCCTTTTAGTTTATTATTTTCATCTGGGTTTTGGGGAACCTATTGAGTACTATTATACTCAACCATGAACATGCTTCCCCCATACATGTAGTGTTTTGTGATGTTGACATGTGTTTTGATTGAGTCCTTGGAGGACCCGGATAAGGTAATGCTTAGGGTACTAGACAACCCAAAGTGTTTTACAGTTCATGAACAAATATTGTTCTAGAAGCATCATTTGATAGATATCACCTCATTTGGAGTTTCTTGGAAACATTCATAGATTCGATGGTCTTGTATTATTAACTTATGCTTTTAGTACTCCTATTATATGATAGTTGTGGGATAAATGTATACATGAATTTATTTTCCATTTACATTATCCATAGACCATTCAATGGAGATGTATTTTGGTGTGTTAATTTAGTTACCATAGAATTAGGCATCCTAATATTTTGATATGCCTACTCGGCGCAATATGCCATCCCATGGCATATTGGATATGGTCATGGATTGAGCCAGGTTGGGTCGGGTTGTGACAGCTGTATCCTATGCCAGAAAAACAATTTTTAGGTTCTGAAAAGAACTCTATATACCAATTATTTTTTACAATATATTGAAATAAATTTTAAAAAATAGAAATTATATAACACAAGTTAATCATAGTAAATATCATTCATTCAAGAAATGAATCCTATATGGCATGACATATGAATGGAATTTGAATCATAGTAGGTGGATAAATTGATTCAGGATAAATACATCCTTACATATTTGGCCAAGGATAAAATGAAATTCCTCAATCATAGCATTAATAAAATCACATATCATGTACATAAACCAATGGTGGAATCAAATCAAATATAATTGGAAAAAACTAGAACATCATATTCCATCCCATACAATAAGGTAATTACCCCAAATGTTAGTTAACTTCTCTCATGAATGGCTTACATTCATGTTATAATTATTTTCATATATCATATATATTGTCTTAATATAGTTTTCATGAAAATAAATGAAAATAATTTCATTTGATACGACTTTATTACTTCCTAAATTGAAATATACTAATGGTGCCCGAGCTATTTGGTAACATGACCTCACACTATGCTAGAGTCTAGAGGACAGAAGAAAGGGCCTGAGGTGGTATAGTTTGGAGACTCTACCCTGGTAATCAGAGTTTGTAATAGAGGTGTAATAATAAGAATTAATAGAGGAATAATATAAAATTACAAAACAATAGAAGATAAGTCTAGAGGATAGAAATAATAAACCAAGGCAAGGAAGTATTATATAAAATTTGGTGTATGTCATATATCTCTACAAAATGGTTGGCAATACATGCCTAGAGGAATCATATTCAATTCATGTATCAATATGGAGGAAGAACAAAAAGGAACTCTCTCTAGCTAGCATCATGAGCATAACTAGGTCCTGTCTGCCAACTCCTACGCTCAATCAATCAGGCATAAAAAATCCAATGATTTACCCAATGCCTACGTACATACATGTAGTATATTAGGGTACCCAACAACGGGAAAATTATGTGTGAGATAAAACTCATCAGGACACCACCAACAACGTATTTATCATATCCAATCTATGCTATATAATCAGAATTCATGTGCTATATATAATAATAAGAATAACTAAATAGAATCAATACTCTCTAGACTAAAAGGATCACTATAACCAAGAACTGTAACAATGTATAACTTTAAAGCTTGTTAAAGTAGGTATGACACTATCCAATCTAAAAACTATAATAAAATACCCATACTTGGGGTTTTTGGAAATCCCAATAAACATCCACTGTGGCCTATGCCGAGTATCCTAGTTTCATACCTTATGGGACAATTGCATGGAGTAGCAATGCTTAAGTAATCCTCAATGACCGTTTCTATGTAATCATGTCCCAGGACTTCACATAGTATAAATTTTAATGGAATCTAATTTAATTATCTTCCATGGAGTATAATTTCCAAGAAATTCAATTAATTTGATCAATGGAGTATAAATTCCCTTGGAATTAAAGTAATAATAATCCATAGAGTAATCCAAACATGGAATTTAAGTTAGTAGGAATGAAGGATTAGAAATATCCAAGAATAAATTATTATAACACATTAATTAATAAGTTAATAACTCATTACATAATAAATAATAATCCATGAATACATAAAACTCATTCCACATTTTCCATTTTAACATTTAACCATTTTAATAACAAGTAATCACATATAATAGGAGTCATAATCCATTTATTTCAATCTCTTTCAATTTAATGAGTCTCTCACCAAGATAGAGAGCTCAGACACACCCAATGGGGTAGTATCAAATGGATGAGATCCATGAACACAAGTCATGGGTGGTTGGGTTTAAGGATAAAAAAATACATAAATCACTTGCTACTAGGTGGAAATTAATCAAAGTTCCAACAATTTAATCAAGGGATTCATATCATTTTAGGAGAAAATTCAGAAAGTATGGAATGTGTTGCAATTAAAACTATTTATAAAACAAAAAAACGTTATAGGAAAAGGTATAGAATACCTATTGTATACCATTCGTGGAATAATAATGTAGTATCAGCACCTTAATAAACCTGGGTCTAAAGAAAATGAATTAATAGATGAATACCCATGAAATAGGGCATATTATCTTTACCCAAAATAATTCTATTGATATGAATAAAAAAATTAATGGAAAAATATGAATGAAAACATCACTAATGTAGATCCAAAGAGTTGAAAAGCCCCTGAAATGGTGCTTGGATTGTAAATCAGAATCTGATCAATGCTTAAACTTTAATGGGAATCTCTTACATGAGAGAGAATGTAAGTGGGTGAGATATTGTAAAAATAAGGAGGCACAGCCTCATAGTTTACGAAACAGAACTAGGAATGTTACATGGTGTGTAATATTAACATATAATGTAATTATTGGTGTTTCCATGTAACACCCTGAAATTTTTATGAAATATTTTCTTCAAATAATTTTAATTATTTAGTTGCTTGAATTTCAAGAAATTGTGAGTTTAAATTATCCATGTTATGTCCTTAGTATTAAATTAAATTTATATTAAATCTTTTTGGTTTGTAGGAATAATTATATCAAACTTATGAAAATGAATTGTGAAGTCATTGGATACCAATTATTTGTGAAAAAAATAAATTAAATAGATTTTTTGAGTGAATTACTATCGGTAATGAAATTAATGAGATATATATTTTATATAATTAATAAAATATTTTTGATATTAATCTAATGTATATTTTAGTCATAGGATATGAATAAACACTATTTCATATATAAAAACTGATATTTTTTAAAGGCTAATTTTACGCCATTGAATAGAGAAACCCCATTAAATTAATATTTTTACCCATTATTAGCTTTTATATGACAAAAAAAATATTTTTTGATGCGGGATATAAAAATTTTCATAGGATGAATTTTAGATATTTTTCATATAATTTCCATGTTTTGATAAATATTAAAACTATACAATTTTGTATGTGAAAAAAACTCATTCATAAAAATTAATTATATGGTTAAATTATTATATTTAAAAATTTCAATGATTAAATATAATATAATTTTATCATTCATTACCATTTAGGCTATTATAATTAATTTTAAATTAAACTCAGATGTTAAATCATTTAAACTCTTCCATTGTTTTAGCTTTTAAAACTTTATCTCTCTTTCTGACAACATGATTAATTTTAAATTAATTACTACAAATTCTATGTTTTAAATTTTGAAAAATAGATTTCATATTTGGAATCAGTAGGTTTGAATCATGTAAATATTTTCATATTTTGTTTTGGGCATTATGAATTGAAACATCAGTAAATTTTATTAATATAATAAAATGGTAAATCATGAAATTAAGGGTAATAAAACTATTATAAAAATTACTCTAACACTTGTCTTTATATCACTGGATAAGTGTTTTTCGACCCAAGTCATTCTTGGGTCGAAATGGTATCCTTTTGAATCAATTAGGATGATATTACGAAATTTAATTTATATTATTTAATGAAAAGATAAATATGACCAACTAAAATTTTAATAAATAAATTACTTTTAATATACAGTTATACTAAAGATAACATTGATTATAAATAATCATTGGAGATATAATTTTTTTTTCTTTTATCATGGTAATTTTTTTACGATTTTTAGGAAATAAATAATTACCTTAATATCTTATACATTAATTATTTAATTGATTAAAAATCGATAATATATTTTTTATTAAATTAATAAAACCTTTTAAAAGATCCAAAGACATGGAAAAATATTATTGGTAGAAACTATCTTGTCCATTATCACTTATGTGTTGTGTTATATATGATTTAGATCCTTATAGAGGGGATTATGACAGTTATATTATTTTATTTAAAGTGATGTTAAAGTTGTCACAGTCAAAATTTAATAAGTATTGCATTTTAAGCATTGGGTTCTATAGAAGAAAAAATCCACTACATGTATTATTCTGAAATATATTATAATTTTCTTCTTCATAGTATTTAATTTTTAAATTTTATTAATCAAATAATAATATTAAAAAATTACACAAAATTGTTGAAGTAATTATTTTATTATGATAAATATCAATTAAATGTTATTAAAAATATTGAAGTAAATATTATTTTGGCTAACAACATGTATGATAATTTTTATTGATTACATTTTCCTCCTAGTTATATAATCAATTTTTTGGTTTGAAGTTATCTTGTTGCATTAATATTTTTAAAAATCAAGGAATTGAATTGTGTCAAAATTGATACTTTTGGTTGTTTAAGAAAATTATGTTATTTAAATTATTTAAAAATCATTAATAATTATATATATATATATATATAATTATGATATCGTATGAAGTGATCTATGTTATTTATTTATGGTCTATTTTACATTAAACAAGTATATAATGCACTTTTTAATATTTAATTATTTGTTATCCTAGTTCAAATTTAAATATAATAATTAAGAGTTATGTTAAAAATATGGATTAAATTGATAGAAATACGTCCTGAATTTTTTTGTAGAGATTACAACCCTATATCATCTCATATTTTAAATTGGAAAATTTTGGACGTTTTTGGGTAGGTATTGATTTTGTTAAAAATTATTATTTAGAGAGTTTCCAAAAAGTTTCCCACAACTCAATTATAAATGGGCATCTCTTCCCTCAAACGTTATCTTCATTTTGAGCCTTCAAGCTCGTCTATCCACTGAAATATTTTCTTATCAACTTCTCTAACTACATTATAGGGGGTCTAGTTATCTTCAAAAACTAGCTCTAGTGCTCTATGAAGAGACTTATAGGAAGCATGTCGAGGAAAAGTTATTCTCTTCTACCAATTTCATCCAAATTTATTCTTCGTCTACATAATCTTCATTAGTTTTTTTAACTAAAATGTAATATCATAGGTATCGTTCGTATTATTATATGTTATTATAATTATGAAACAACCATATTCCACCTTTTATCCATTCTATGAAAATCAAAAATTATCATGTGTGCGTACGTATGACTTACCGTCTTCACACCGTGCTGTAATCTGTTTTAAACCACCACAAAACATGGATGGGTATAATGATGTAAATATTAATGATATATGATCATTATTACATGATAAATATTCTAAAATACTATACACCATCTAATTTAATATCATTCGGAAATTTTTTGAATGATATCGGTGCTCATGCATACGTACATCCTACCATCTCAATGATGCAATCATATTAATTCTACACAATCTTTATTAAAACATGATTATATACATTAATGGAATGAATAAATATGATTGATTTTATAATTATATAATTATATAAATGATATAGCTATTACTTAAAATTTTTAACATGAACTCATCTGACAAAACATTCCTAAGAACATAAAGTTGTTAATATCGAAATAACAAGTGACAATGAAATGACACTGACAAACAATTTATAATATGATAATATATGATATCCTAAAAATAAATATTATTATAGAATAATTAAATAATATTATTTATATAATTATTCATGAGGTTTAGAAACATACAAATGATATCACACCTAAGATAAGGGGATACTTTTTCAACCTCATTAGTATCCGAGATTGAATATACGTATGTATTTACTGGGTTATATTTGTCATCCACATCCATATACCAAAATTATGTAATATAATATATATTCATATAAAAAAATTTAATTTTAATTTTCCCCTTTGGCGAATTTTTATTAAATGTTATGAAATGAATCTTTTTTCATTATTCTATACAAGGTAATTTTTGACTTTTCTAGAAATAGTAAGAGGAGAATGTTTTTAAACTTCTACAAAAATATCATATTTTTAAATCATCATAAAACCTTATTTATACGAAGCTTAATTTACAAAATTTAATTATAATTTTCAAATTAATTCTTTTCATCTATAATTTCATGTATTTTTGAGAAAAGAAATCATTTTTGAAGAAGAAAGGATTGTTTCCTCAAGAAATAATTTCAAGTTTTTTATCAAAATTATTTTCCAACTTAGATGACGCTCTTTAAATAGGTTTATTTTTTATCCCCAAAATTTCAATGATTTCATATTTTTAATTATGGAATTATATTTTATATGTATTATGTTATGGTAAAATGATGTTTAGGAAACCCATATTAATTCATGGGTTATGCTATGATAAATTATTTATGTTTTTATGGAACATGTAACAATGATTTCGTAATAAGATGGGTTGGACCTATATCTCCCTCCATTTAATTGGGTAAAGATTTATAAACCATGAGATATGCAATATTGGAATGACAAGTAAATCTAGATCAGTAATACAGGTCCAGAATAACATATAAACCGAGTTCATTAATAGAAATTGTGTATTATGATGGTCTTGGAAATGAGACATGACCAATATGTAAAGATTTGATATGCTGATATGTATTCCAAAAAAAATCATTCCTTCGTTATATCTTTAGGGATTATGTCTATTAATTCTAATGAAACTTTATCCTGGGACAATATTTCACAATATTTCATATGATGGATAAAACTTCCAAATGTTACATTCTTATTTCATACAATTCTTACATGATTGATATTTCCCATTTTTACACTTACTGAGAATTTGAGCTCACCCATTCATATGTTTGTTTTACCAGGGTCATCAACAAGGGTATTATGTAAGATATGTCAAAAAGTTGTCTTATTATGAATATATATATAGGAGATAAATTTCATATCTTATGTACCAGTGATTTCTGTATCCCAGCTTCTAAAGTCATTATACCTATAAAGTCATATCGTTTATTTATTATATGTTCAAAGGAATATACTTAAATAATGACGTAATATCAATGTACGTAAATGATGGTTCATTATAGTTGGTATATGATCAAAGGTATAATTAATAATTAGAAACGAGGATATTAAAGCCTTAGTAAGAACCCTAAGGAAACGTATTTTTATATCTTGAAATCCTATTGTTTAAATATAACAATGAATAACATATGATAAAAACTAAAGTTTTATAAATTGGAATTTTATTTATGATTATTTTTTCCTTTATTATTAGTGTTTTTATATTATTCTTCTTGGTTTTAGTTAATGGATGGAACCCAAAGGAACTGCGTTAATGCTGAATGTGACGTGAAATGTAATGATTGTCCTCCGGAGCAACCAAATTTTATGGGAGCTGGAAGGAGAAAACTATTAGGTATTAACAAACGACATTATCATGCTATGAATAATACTGGACTTCCTAATGATCAAAATATGGAGAAAAATTCTATTGATTCCTTCATGATGCAATGTTCACATTCTTTCAACATGCCTTCTAATCCATTAGTTGTCAAAAAATGGATTAGTAACATTGAAAAGATATTTTTAGTTCTTCAATGTTATGAAAATTATAATGTTATTTTATAATTCTATCATTTTAAATGTGAAGTTGATAAATGGTGTAATTTTCTCAAGAATAAGAGGAAAATATATGAAATTTAGTCCTTTGAATTATGTGACTTCAAGAACATATTTTCCATTAAGTAATTTCCTTGTATTCTTCAAAAAAATATATAGAAGGAGTTCCTCGAACTTAATAAAGATAATGAAAAATTGATTGGGATCTAGAAATCAAATAATAAAAGACATGAAAGGTACTCTTATAGAATCATTATTCAAACATAGAGTAAAATTGATCGATCCTTATGTGGCTTAAAACCAAGTCTCTAAAAATAATCATCCATAAGGGAAATTAATAGCTATGAGAAAATCATTTGATGTTCTCTAAAAGTTGTGATAGAGATTGGAGTAACCCATCAGACCTATGGGTCTGATGAGAAGAGAAAAATGGAATTCAATGGAAAATATAGTCACCACACTAAAAATAAGATGAATTTTCTCTTTTTCTGAAAGTGTGAAGAAAAACATGGAAGACATTGTTTTAAAGGGAATAGAAAATGTTTTAAGTGTAGAGAAGAAGGTTATAAATAAGTTGAATTCTGGTGTGTTGAGAATAATATATCAAATGATATGAAAAAAAGGATACACAAAATGTACCTCATACACTTCAATTATACATGTGAAAGTTAGTGGATTATTATAGAAACAAATTTCAAAATCTATGGGTTTTTTATAATGATCGACGTCAGCAAACCCTTAAGGAAAAATAAAAAGTAAAGGAACATGAAATCTCTATCGGCGATGTAGAGTACGGTAATGAAGTGTCGAAAGTTACACCTACCATTCACTCTAAAGTAGAAAATGTTTTTTTTATTCCGGATCCACCAAATATTTTATCTCTAATGAATTTTCTATGTTTATAACCTTATTACCTCAACAATTAGATCTTGAGTTAGTTGTGAAAACTTTTTATGGCAGAAAGGTTGCAAAAAAATTTAAAATTCTTTTTCGGTTAATGTTTGTGGGAAAGTGCCTCAAAAAAATCTTGTGATCCTTCTTATTGAGTAATTTTATGTGATTCTTGTTATATATTAGAAATCTCTATATTGACCTAATATCAATTTCTAAGGGATGGAATTCATATTTTATAATTCAGATCAATCTATTGTCATCTATCGATGAAAGGATGAAAGTAACCTTCTAGAAAAAATTTCTTCTATAATATAGGTCTTTATACATATAAATGAATGTTATATATCTCAAAATATTGGTTAAAAACTCATAAACCATAATTCAAACATTTTATAGGATTTTGACAATGTCTTTAAGGAGTAATTTCTTGGTTATACACTAAATTAGAAATTTGAGTTTTTAAAATAATTCTTACCGGGTGCTATAACTATTTCATATACACCTTATATAAGGACCCAAATTGAGTTTCAATAATTTAATAAGAAACTCAAATGGAATACTGATAAGTGATTAATACACTCTAGTGCACCACCTTAGATAGAACTAGTACTATATGTTTAGAAGAAAGATGTATAAGTGAGACTCTGGATTGATTATCGAGATCTTAAAAATATCAATATCACAAAAAAATATCCTCTTCCCCACAATGATTATATATTCATGAAACTACACAGACATTAATTCTTTTCCATGATTAACCATCATTCAATATATCATCAATTAAGGGTCAAGAATGAGGATATACCATGAAATTAATTTTGTATAAGGTATCGGCACTATTAATTTATAGTGGTTTCTTTTGGTCTTACAAATTACCTACCTATATTAATATTTTTAATAAATAAATAATTTAGAGACTATCGTGATTAGTTTTTGGTATTATTTATAAAAGTAATTGTTTTTTATTCGTTGATAAAGGAAGAACATGAGGACTACTTAATAATTTTACTAAAGAAAATGAGAAAGGGGAATATTTATGAATAATTTACCAGGTGATAATTTTGGATTCATAAAGTTTCATTTATGGGTCACATGATCTAATGATATGGGATATCTATGGATCCATCAATAAAAGTTGTTGAAAGTTGGACGAGACCAAAAAATAGTAACCGTGATCTATAGTTTTCCTTGTTTGGATGGCTATTATTGATGTTTGGTGAAATATTTTTCACTATTATTTTATAAAATAACCATGTTGACTCGAAAAGGAGTTAAGTTTGTATAGACTGAATAATGTCAATAGAATTTAAAAGAGATAAATATAATGTTATCCTGAACAACAATGCCCACACTGCCTTATAGTAGAGAATGGTTTGTGATCTACAGTGATGCATCCAAGAAGGGGATGGGATGTGTTCTCATAAAAAATAATATGGTGATAGATTATGACCCATAATAATTGAAAATCGTTGATCAAAATTATCTAACTCATGATTTTGATATAGTAAGAAAATATTAAATTAATGATATGGATGTATTATCTTTATGGTAAAAGGTGTGATATCTATATTAATCATAAAATTAAAAGTAAATTTTCACACAAAAATGAGGTGAGTATGTTCCAAAGAATATAGTTGGAGTTGAATAAATATTATGACTGCTCCATACACTACGGCCCTAGGAAACTGAACATGGTGGAAGAATCATTGAGTCGATTAGACTATGCTAGCTTATCCATGATGAGGATCTATAACGATTAAATATTTATGTATGTGCAAAAGATAAATCATGAAATTTTAATGAAAGTTGATAAATATTATCTTAGTCAAATGAATGTTCTACCATCTATAATATTGAATATTAATGAGGGAAAAAAATAAGATTTAGAGATAAAAAATAAGGTGACAAATGTTCTTTAAATAAACCTTGATTGTTATGGAATAATAAGATATAGGTATCATTCTTGTATTCCTCCTATATCCAAATTAAAGAATGATTTCTTGGATGAGGCTCAAAGTTCTTCATTATATATTCACCATGGAAGAAAAAATATGTATATGGACCAAAATGAGTATTAATGGTGGGGTAGAAATAAAATAGATTTTGTAGAATATGTCTCTCGATGCTTGATTTTTCTAAAAGTTATGGATGAGATATATATGTATAAGTGGTTGTTTCAAGTATTTACCATAAAAAATGGAAATGGGAAAACCTCACTATGGAATTTTTCATCGGACTTCCCAAAACATCCAATGGAAATAATGCTATTTGGGTTATATTTGATTTCCTTACAAATTCTGAACACTTTATTTATATTAGAGATGATTTATCTCTTTACCAGCATGCGATGATATATGTAAAGGAAGTGGTAATATTGCATGAAGTATCATATTACATTATATTTGATTCTGATCCCAGGTATACCATTCTGTTCTATAGAAGTATACATCATGATTTGGATATATAATTATGTTTCATAACTACTTATCATCCTTAGATAGAAGGTCATGCAGGTAGAAAAATTCAAACTATTTAATATAGGTTGAGAGCTTACTTTATAGATTTCAAAGGTGGTTGGGATCAACACCTAACATTGGTGGAATTTTCATAAAAAGGTTCAATATAGTACTCAAATGGCTCTATATGAATCCCTATATGGAAAGAAATGTAAAACTCCATCTTCATGGGATGATTATGGGAAAAAGCTATTAGGACCTGATCTTGTTGATGAAATAAAATAAAATGTCAAATCTATTCAAAAACACATAAAAACACCTCAGAGATGGAAAAAAATGTTTTCTTAATAATTAGAAAAGTGAACTTGGGGTTGAAGTGGGTGAGTTGGTGTATCTATGAATATCTCCCAAAAATAGAGTACTGAGATTTTGGGAAAAAGGAAAGATGAACCCTAGGTATATCGATCCTTTCATAATTTTGGACCAAGTTGGGTAGGTAGATTACCAATTGGCGCATCCACTGAATCTCTCCCATGTTCAAGATATGTTCCATGTATCTCTCCTAAGATAGTACATACCTGATCTATCACATTTACTAAACTCAGATGCCTTACTACTAGAGTATTTTTTTTCTTATGAAGAACAACCAATAGAGATACTCGATCATAACAAAACTTTTATTCAAAAGAAGAATTAATTATTGGTAAATGTTTAAAGGTGGAAACTAAAATTTGAGGAAGCTACATGAGAACTTAAGGATATGATGACGGAGAGTTATCCTATTATGTTTGTTTTCGTGTGATTAATTTTAAAGGAATAATTCAGTTTTAGGGGCGTAGAATGTAACACTTGGATTTTTTATGAAACATTTTCATTAAATAATTATATATTTCAGTATCTTTCATTTCACACCATCGTGAGTTTAAACAAACCCTGAGAAGCACTTGGTATAAAATTACCATTATAGCCTTAATTTTAATTTATCGGGAATAAGTATAACTATCTTATTAAAATGCATTTTGAATTCATTGGCAACCAATTATTTTTGAAAATTTCAAATAAATTAGATATTTTTATTTTTTAGTGAATTACTATTATTAATTAAATTAAAGAAATATATATGATATATACATTATAAAATATCTTTTATATTCATCCAATGGATATTTTAGTCATACATTATTAAATAAAGATTTTCACACATTAATAATTTTTAAATGACAGAAATTTTTTTTATTTTTATGTGGGATATAAAAGATTACTTTTTATGAATTTCAATTATTTATTTGATAACATTCTTGTTTTGATAAATAGTTAAAGTACATTAAATATTATGGGAAAACAACTTCTTTCCTAAAAATAATTTATATGATTAAATAATAATATTTAATGGTTTAAAGTATAAATGGAATAAATTATTGTCATTCAATACAATGTATGTCATTATAATTAATTTTACACTGAATTTAGATGTAAAAATATTTCAATCTTTTGAAATGGTTTAGCATTTAAAACTCGTTATCTCTTTCTGAAAATGAGATTAATTTTAAATTAATTACTGAAAATTCTATGTTTTGAATTTTAAAAAATGGATTCCATATTTGAAATTATTTGGTTTTAATTATATAAGTAGATTTATTTTATTTTTGGGTTTTATGAATAGTAACTTCGGTAATGTTTATTAATATGGTGAAATGGTAAACCGGGAAATTATGGGTAATAATACTATTATAAAATTATTTTAGCACTTTTCTTACTATCATTGAATAAGTGTGTTTCAACCTAAATAATCATTGGGTACAAATGGTATCTATTTGAATCCACTAGGGTGATATTATGACATTTCTTAAATATTATTTAGAGAAATGTAAAAAAATATCTCACTCAAATGTTGTAACAAATATAATTTCAATTATAAATAATCATTTTAAAGCTAAATTCTTTCTTTTATCATTGTTAATTATTTCTATTTTTTAGGGAATATACAATTACCTTAATATCTTGTACATTAATTATTTAATTGATAAAAAACAATATTATTATTTTTATTAAAACAATAATACCTATTAAAAGATAAAAAAACATGACCAAATCTAATTGGTAGAGTATATATCGACCATAATCATCAACGAGATTAGTTGTGGACCATTTGAAGCCTTATAAATAAGATTATGACACATATATTATTTTATATAAAGTCATGTTAAAGTATTCACATTCATCATCTAATTGGTATAAAATTTTATTTATTGGATTTTAATGAATAGAATTAAACTAAAAGTATTATTATGAAATATGTTATATTTATTTTTATCATAGTATTTTATTTTTAATTTTTAATACTGAAATAAGTATATTAAATAATTTGACATAATTTTTATAGTAATTATTTATTTAAGAGAATTATCAAATAAATGTTATTAAAAATATTAAAGTAAATATAATTTTGGCTAATTACCATGTGTAATGAAATTTATAGATAACCTTGACCTTCAAATAATATAATAAATTTTTTTCCATGTTATCTTGTTCTATAAATTTTTTTTTAATTCCAATGAATTGAATAGAGTCGAAACTAATACTATTGATTGTTTATCAAAATTATGTTTTATTGAATTATTTAAAAATCAATTAATTTTTTAAAAAAAAATTATAATAATTAATATATGGTATAAAATGATCTAAATTATTTACTTATGGTCTATTTTACATTAAATTATTACATAATCCACCCTTTTAATATTGAACTATTTGTTACCATAGTAAAAATTAAAAAGAATAACTAAGTGTTAATTAAATAAATAAGGATTAAATTGACATAAATACTTTTCAAAAATTTATTTTTTTATAATATTACAACTCTATATCATATCTTCATTTAAATGGGAATTTTTTTTAGGTTTTTGGGTAGGGATTGATTTTATTATAATTTAATAGTTACAGAGTTTCCAAAAGTGCCCTTCACCTTAACTATGAAAGGGAACCTCCTCCCTCACCTATTCACTTCACATTGTGCCTTGAAGCTCAGCCATTACCAGAAATATGTCCTTCTAAACATCCCTATTGACATTTAAGAGTCACTTCTCATCTTTAAATAAAAACTCTACTACTATAAGTAGAGATTTAGAGGAAGTACATCAAGGAAGAGGTGATCTCTTCTACCGATTCATTCAAACTACTCTCTTATTCTAATTTATCTTCATTAGATGTTTTAGTATAATGTAATATCATCAGAATCACTCATATACTGATATGTTGTCATAATTATAAAACAACCATTTTCTACTATCTATCCATCCTACGAAAAACAAAAATCCCCACGTGTGCGTACGCACAACTTACCATCTCCATGCTGTGGTGTAATATGATTTTCACCACAACCTCTATTGGATGGGTATAATTACGGAAATAATAAATATATATGATTAATATAAAAAGATACTTATTCTAAAATATTACACACCACCCCCTTCAATATTATTGAATAATTATGCGAATGATATCGTCGCGTGTGCATATGTACGACCAACCATCTCCATAATGTGATGCGATTAATTCGACATGATTATCATTAAACCATGATTATATAAATGAATTGAATAAATAAAAATGATATATAATATTATAATATCAATATTTAAATTATATAACTATAAATTAAGAAGTGTAACATTAACTTATATGACAAATCCTACATAAGAACATAAATTAGTTAATATTCGAATAACAAGTAACAAAAAATGTTACTAAAAAATGGATGATAATATGATCATATATGTTATCATAAAAATGAATATGATTCTTGTAATAAGTAAATAATATTATTTAAATCATTTTACATGATGTTCAGATATATTCGAAGGATATCAGACCTAAGGTAAGAGGATAATTTCACAATCTCATTATTATCTATGATAGTTTATACGTAAGTATTTATTGGGTAATATTTATTGTGCACATAATTATTTCCAATGTATGTTATATATTTACATTATTATAAAAAAATTAATTTTATTTTCACCGTTTTTTGATTTTTTTGTTAAACAGAATGAAAGTAATCGCTTTTCATTGTTTGATATGAGGTACTTTTTGACTTTTCCAGAAAAAGTACGAGGATAATATTTTTTTAACATATACAGCATTATAACATTTTTATATTTTCATAAAAACTAATTTCTATGAAGTATAATTTACATGATGTCATTTTATTTTCAAATAAAATCTTTTCTTTTAAAATTTCATGGCATTTTAAGAAAATAAAATGTTTTGTAAGAATAAAGGATATTTTCCTCAAGAATTAATATCAAGTGTTTTATCCAAATTATTTCTTATATAAGAAGATTATTTTTAAATAGGGTTATGTGTATATACATATTATTAGTATTTTTTCGTTATTTTAATGATGGAATGATATTTTATAAAAAATATGTTATGATGGAATGATTTTTAAGAAACCCATTTTATTTCTTGGGTTATGCTATGATGAATGATTTATGTGTCTGTGGAACATGTTAGAATGATTTCATTATGATATGGGCGGGACCTATATCTCACTAAAATGCATTGGGTAAATATTTTGATATCCTATATAGAATTACTCGAATAACAAGTAAATTTTCTTCAGTAATATTAGGATGCAATGACAAGTATAACAGGTTTAGTAAGGGACATTGTCTGCTATGATGGGCTTATAAATGAACCTTGAATAATATGAAATGATTTTATATGATTATCTGTATAACAAATAGAGTTATTTCTTATGTTATGATTTTTTTATGACCAATAATTCTTATAAACATTTATACCATGACATGATATGACGATATTTCATATACAGGATAAAACATCCAAATCTTATGTTCTTTTGTGTTTTGATTTTTATATGATTGATATTTACATTTTTTACCTTTTCTATGAATTTGTTCTCATCCTTTAATATGTTTCATTTCCCCAGGTCATGAATAATGTTACTATGTAAGATATATCAAAAAGGAGTCTAGTTATGATGATTTAAGCGGGCGACAACATGTTTTTTTAAACTATTTGTATATGGTTCTCAGTTTCTAATGACAATATACCTATGTGGTCCTATAGAGGATTTATTATATGTTTTAATGTATATAAATTAATATTGAATTCATATAAATGTATGTAAAGTATGGATCATATTATTCCCTTTGTCGGTAAAATTCATTACACTTTTTGAAAGGATCTAGCCATACCAATACCCATAATATATTTGATACACTTCATGTATTCCAAACACTAAGCGTGTATATTGAATGTATTTAACCTTATACCCTTCATTATTATTTAAAAAACAACCCAAATTGACCCTGGGACCATCTCTAGGAACTAATAAAAAAAGTGATTAAATAAGTGTGTACCCAAAAATAAAAAGGATATGTACCTCATCAAAAAACCAAACATCCTACAATCATATTTTCTATGATTTTTTCTTCTAAAATGACTCAAAAAGACTTTTTTAATATAGGAGATCCTAGTTCTATCCCTATTACAATAAAACTATGAGTTTTAAATTCTTGTTTTTTCATATAGGTTGATTGTACAAATTAACACAAAAATATTTTGAACTAGGTAAAATTTTATTAAAATGAATGGGATGATTTTTTATGTATTTATTTTTGTAATTATAATTTTCAACTGATCACCCTTGAGATTTAATGATACTGAGAGTATATATTTTTTTTATCCCTATGTGTGAGGTTATAGAAATGAGTTATATAACCCCTATTGAATTTTTTTCACCACATCTCATAAAATGTTAATTATTTATTTATGATGAATGATTCAATTATGCTTGAAATTGGAAATTCTAGGAAAATACCCTTACCTAATATGATCAAATTATATGTAATTATATTTTTGTATATAAATGGAATTATAATTTTTAATAGAATATGAAATATATTTTTATACGTGTTAGTGTTATTTATGTGATTCTATTGTTATTGTGTGGATCAAGATGGGATTGTACTTTGATGGTGGTGATTGGATCATATGTGGAAAGTGTTGAGGCGATGTGGTTATTGTTTTTTGGCAAGTGATATATATAGGGATACATTCTATTTGTTGGTTGGTTGGTGTTGGTGTGTGATAGTTAGGCTACTGAGATAGTTTCTTCATGGGAGATGACATTGTTGTGTGATGTATGAGTTTCATTTCTTACAGAATCTGGTTATAGTGTCCTTATAGTTATGGGATGTGGCTAGTAATGATTAAACAATAAAAACATGGGATGTAATTTTATAATGATGGGATGAAATTAGTTACATTAAAATTGATTAATGAATGGAATTATATTTAATTGGATGAATGGAAATGGGTAATGATTGAAATAATCACCCATAGTACTTGGGAGAAGGTTTTTATTAAATATAAGATTAAATGAATTGAAAATTATATAATTTTGTTGTTAAATGGTTAAATCTATATATTATATGAATTCTAAGTATAAAAAGAAATAATTAGATGTGTGTCTTTGTGATTTATTTGGTGAATTTTTATTTAGTGGTGGAAATACCTTGTGGAAGATATTATGGGGTAATGTGGTTGTGATGTGAGAAATAATGGTGTTTCTTGATGAGAAAACATAGGATATGTATTGTTTGTTTTAAATATTAACATTCATTTTTAGGTTCCACCATCAAACAACCCATGAATGTTGAGTACAATATACTATCATCCAAATGATTTGGGGTTATTTTCTAGAATATATAGGATGAAGGGGGAATAAATGGATGATTTCCGACTCATCCCCTCCATTCCTTTGGTAGTAGTTTGTGGTAGTGGCACAAAGATAGTGGTGTTTATTTTATGATGATGAAAAAGTTGGTGAATATTCCTAATTATTAGAGGATGTGATATGTGGTATAAGACATCTATGTTAGGATAAATGAATGAGGTTTATGTCTTTCATGTTCATGGTAGCCTAGTATAATATTTATGAGTATTTGATCAGAAATGAGGTAGGATGAACGATGATATAAAGAAGCAATATGATGTGTAGATGATTACCATTATCAAAACAAGATATTGGGCCATATAAAAATCTATAGTACATAGGTTTGTGACATATATTACATTAAACACATCTTGATACGTGATCACTGGTACATATAAAAGGGATATAATCCCAAAACATTTGATGTTGAGGTGTGCGAGAAGAAACTCAGGGGAAGTGGTTGAGGGGTGCATCTATGTATTGTATCCAGATATTATTTCACTACCATAGATGTTTTATTTAATGGGAGAGCCTTTGTAGGGATGGTATGGTTTGTTTATTTATTGGGGTGCGTTTTATCCCATGTTTCTTTACCATAGTTAATTATTATTGTCATTTCACATTGTAATCAGATACATTGGGTATGCTGCTGCTTAGTGTACATGTTATGCTCACAGTATGTGTATATAAATTATTTTTCAATTTTCATTCATGGTTTTTGATACTAATGTAGACACCACCAGCTTCGATGTGGCTGTAACTCTGGAGTTTCAACATTAAGATTTACTTGGGTACTATTTAATTTTGGAGACTTTTTGTATTGTTCGAAAGGCATTGTGAGATGATGGTGATTTTATATTTATATAGAAAGATGTTGATTGGTGGGATAATTTTTGTATTGGATATATGGTTTATATTAGGATGGAAATACATTGAATTTGTGTGATTTATTAATTTGGTGATAATCAAAAACTCGAGGCCTACTAAGGGAAGTATTTGGGGGTAACTCATTCTCTTCATTTCCAACCTAGGCGGGGTACCAAGGGGGTGGGAAATATTATTATCAAATATTTTGATTGAGAGATAATATTATGATTATGGTTATTAATTTATGCATCATTCATCATTTGGAGGGGAAATAATTTTATTAAATATTTTATTTTTACAATATAAAGGCTGAATTATTAGGAAATAATATTTTAGGAATCCTTGTGATTTGATGCATGTACATTGTGTTTTTTGAACATTTTATATGTTGTGATGCAACATGGTGGGTAGAGACCTTGGATAAGGACATGCATAATTCATTTTTCATATTGTATTTTATGTGGAAATTCTAGGAAAATTAATTGGACATAAATAAATGAATATAAAAAATTTTATTCTATTAGTTTTTGGGTTTCTCCCATGACTTATTTTCAAAAATTGTTCCTCATCACCGTACATGTTTGATTCCAAGTGAAGAGGTTTAACATGAAAATTTGTGTTATCATTAATGATCAATCCAACCGAGGAGGATGTGTTATAAAAGAATTTATTATGTGATTTCAAGTGTTAGAGTCTAAAAACGTATTATGAGCATGTTTTTAATATTTAGATAGAGGATTGATTAGAAGATCATGATATCACCACAAGTTTTATTTGGGTTGGAGTTGAGTATCAGGTTCTATTGGAGATCAGTTAGACACAAGGGGAAACACCTCAGTGGTAGATGCAATATCTCTATGAGGGGACAAATTTTTAGGTTTAATGGGTTACATACAGATGGTTTTCAATTAAAATTTTTCATAATTGAAAATTATTGAGGAAAATAGAAAGGATATGAAATCTATTCAGTATGGGACCCCAAACATATTTGATCTCGAAATTAGGTTCAATGACCATTTTTTTCTCATATCACTTTCCAAATAAAAAGGGGAGAACACACTTTCATGAGGAGTAATTTTTTATGACACTTTGATATGGTGTTATTATATTTAATATACCTCTGTACCTGAATGTGACTAATAAAGTGGGAGTGATTGAGTTGAAAAAATCCTAGGGATGATTTCCTCATGATAGTGGTCATTAGAGTTTCTCAGAGAGTATAACTTAATGTGGAGGATTTCATAAGTTGGGGATATTGATGTACCAATCAGTTGGGTGTCAACTTCAGTAGAATTTATCCCAATTTTCCCAAGATAGAGTTTTCTAGGCTTCTATTGGTATATCCTTGTTTGTGGTTTTTTCTTTTAGGGGTCACAAACATCATGATTTATAGCGCTCGACCACTTATGATGGCTGGTTTGGCATGGGCAATACAGAGAATTTTTACCCGAACCAGTGGATTCCAATAAAGATGAATTAGTTGAAGTGGAAACCAACATTTTTTAGTTTATATGTCTATATTATAATTACCCACCTAGGGGAGATTTATATGGTAGAGGTTATGAAAATAAATATACATGTCATCAGGGATATATAAATGAGTGTGGTCATAAATTTCATTTGAAGTTATGTAAAGGATATGGTTGTGAAATGATAAAATATATAGAGGATTTATTCCTATTAGGATAAGTGGTTGTTCAATGTATGATCATTTTATTTTATTCCTTTGATTATGAATTGATTGAATATAGTGATTCATACTTCATTGTTTCACCCACAATTCCTTATGCATTAAGACTATAGGTGGAGAGACATCTTGTACCCCTAGTGTTATGCATTGTAGTTGGGGGTCATAATAGGTTGTATTATGTGTTCTAACGGTGAATAATGTTGATAATATGACATTTATAAATTTATAACTTCAACCTATTTCATATAATTTTATTTAATATCATCCTTACACTAAATTAACTATATTCGATGTAATCAGTTGTTTATGATTTCGAAATAAGTGCCACATTTTCATATGTTGAAGGTCAGTGAGTGGTTTTCTATGTTGATATATGATATCAGATTGGTGGATGGAATATTATGAATCTATTATCTATGTTTTTAGTGTTTATAGTTTAATATCATGAAATAGAGGCCCATAACTATTTTTTGGAGTATATAGTTGTCTTAATATATATGGTTTTGAAAATACCCCCTCGTTCGTACATCATGTTTGAAAAAAAGATAAAAATAAGAACATGATTGATTTTTATGGAACCTTATAATATGACTGTAATGAATATTTCGGAGTTGAGTATATACATTAAAAATATTTTATAGTAAGGATTGATTCATCTTAGTTTATCCCTTACGAGAAATAATGGGCTTTTCCCCAAGAAGGAATATGGTTTTTTGAGGCTGTGTGTGAGATACCAATGGATGAACCAAGTGATGTTCAATCACTATTACACTATTTCAAGAATATATCATTCATTAACTATTTTTTAGTTATTTGTTTCAATGATTGATTTTTTGTTCGAATATCACCAAACGAGGGTAAAATAAGAGGATATCATTAATACAACTTTTTGGTGTTGGTATGAATACTTTATTTTTGTAGAAATGTTGTTATGTGTCTTGAACATAGTAGGTGTGAACTTGAAACTCATTAACTCTATGTTTCATTAGTTTTTAGAGTATTTTATGGCCATATTTCTTAATGAATTTCATATATACTCGAATTATGTTAAGGGTGGCGTTGAACACATGATATTTGTTCAGCATGTTCTTCAACACCATTAAATATTTGGTAACATGTAT
Organism: Viscum album; assembly: GCA_963277665.1. NCBI lineage: Eukaryota > Viridiplantae > Streptophyta > Magnoliopsida > Santalales > Viscaceae > Viscum > Viscum album. The sequence continues at coordinate 1,307,974,242 of OY728126.1, read as the reverse complement.
ATGTGAATGTTTTAGAAATTATATGTACACATTCATTTCCATGTGATGTCACAATATGGTGCCTCTCTAGAAATAGTGAATAATGGGGTGGTTTTTTTCCTGGGAAACACAAAAAAAAATTATAGAGGTTCACAAATTTCTGGGTTCTAAAAGTTACTATTGGTTTTTTCCCAATTTATTTTGTATTTTAGAATTGTTAAAATCCCTATACAAGATGTAACAAGAAATAAAAATGATTTTTCAGGGTCATGTGTTATTTGACTACCAGATAGAGAAGCTAATTAGTTACCAATTCTTTAATTACACATGATGAGGTATTGTTCAAGGTTATTTGTGTTGGGTAAAATTAGGGGTTGAAATATGGTTTCATGGAGGAGGATAGTGATATCTTATGTTTCAAAAAAGATATTTCCCAACATGCATAAATATCCCACCCAGGACATTTAGGTGATGACACATTTTTTTCTCTGATGTTATGGTGATATCACCACATCAATAAATGCTTTATGGTCACCACTAACAATTAAAATTTTAGGTATGTGACTATTGAGAGGTACTTGAATCATAGTTAGAAATGATGGATGATGTTTCTTTAGGATTATAATTTTATGATCTCTTATAACCTCGGAATGAGGAATATTTTATCTCATTCACTTAGTTAGAAGCTGCATGTGGATTTTGTTTAGGAATACAAGGATTAATATTGAGTAATAAAAGAGATATAAATTTTTCATCTTACTTAATGGCAGGAAAATGACACAATGTATTTCCACCTGATGAATAAGGATTATATAATTTTAATATAGGAGAATGAGTATCTGATGGGAGATTTAAATGTGGATATGATGTGAAACTATGTCATCCTTGGGGATTATATAGTGTGGTGGAAATATGATCAAAAAAAAATATGTTATTTCAAGGATGGTTTTTCATTCTATTAGTCGTTTTCAAGGGAGTCCTCTATGAGATTAATAAGTCACCATTTTTTGGTTTATAATTGTGTGTATAAGATTTACTTTTGGTTGATGATAAATATTTAGTATATTCACATAAAGTTATTAGTGGTAGAGTGTGTGTAGTGATGTATAGTCATCTAATAAGTGAAAGTAGATCATCTTGTCCCTAGAGGGTTGTTATATATTTTACATGTATTAAAGTAGAATTGGGAGGAAATTTAAATGAATCATTACATTGGTTCACCTCATTTCGTGGAAGGATATGATTTCATTTTGGTGATTTCCTATTAATTGAAAATGTTATTCTATTTTTTAGTGATTTTGGAGATGAGTTATGTTGATGATATAGAGAAGAGTTACATGGATTAATTGGAGAGGATCTATGTTGTACTAAGGATTTTCATCTCTGATCAGGACCCTTGGTTCTCCTCATAACTGTAAGGAAGGTTTCGTTACACTTTTATATCCTCGTTCCACCTTATCAAAAAATTACAATATATGATATATGAGAAAATGAAGCAGATCAACTATATGTTTGAGGATAATTTTTATTTCTGTGTTTTGGACTATGGAATATCATGGGTTAAAAAATTATATCAATTCAAGTTTCCATAAAATAAAAACTATTCATCGTCCAGTATTATGGCTCCATTCAAAAAGTTATATAGGTAGACTTGTTGATCTTCGTTGTGTTGGACTAAATATAAATAGTGGAATATTGTTGGCCTATGTGTGGTGTTGGATATAACATAGATGATTTAGATGGTTTTTGAATAAATGAGAGGGTAATAACCTCAATAGGTATTTATATTCTCATTATAGAGGATACTTGGAGTTTTATGTTGGAGAAAATGTCTGTAGAAGGGTTTTCAAGCAATGAAAGAAATAAATGTTTTTTTGGAGAAACAAATATCTCAAGGGGTAATCATGCCTTTAAAAGGGTTGGATCACATTGTTCAGTTTTTTTATTAGTTGGATATTCCACAACATTTTTATATAATCCAAAAAATATCCCTTGTGTCCATGATTTAAAATGATTTTTGTGATGAATCACACATCATTGATTGGGGAAATATCTATATCAAATATGAGTAAATATTTGTGATGTGTCCAGAAGAGATCTTAGATTACAAAAATAAGTTAATGTGTAGGAAATCCATTCCCCTTTTTTGTATGTTGTAATGAAATTGCGACCTTGAATAGAGAACTCTAAAGCATAAAATATAGATGTGCAGTATCCCTGCTGAGTTGTTTTGATACCTATTTTCCTTTTTTCTATTTTAATTTAGGGATTTAATGCGTGAATTATTTTCATTTATGAAAACAATTTGTTTTCTATATTGGTTTATGATTGATTGGTGGTAGTGTTTATACCTGAATGAGATTATTGATAGGTATCTCTATGGGATAGTTTTTTTGAGATTACCATTTATTAATATTTTACAGTAATTTTTTTGATTCTCAAGGAGGGGAATCATTTGATAATTATCTAATGTAATGATTTTCACCTTCCCGATGCATTACATGGAAAATTTTATGTTCTATAGGTTTATAGTGGAGGACTTTGGAGAATATAGTTGATTTACAGATAAAATATAATCAGTATGAGGATCTTATAGTGTTGATATGTGTTATTCTAAAAAATATAAGATTTTATAGCATGGTGGAGGCCTTACAGTGAGAGGTTATGAGGTGGTGTGATTTAGGGAATCTTATTTCACAGTGGTAGATGTGACATTTAGAGAATCTATGATGTGATGTCTTAGAGAGGCCATTTTCATTAGACCTATCAATTTGATGGGAGTTACAATGTGGCCTAAAGTGGTGTCAGAGTTGTTGTAGTGGGGGTTTTCATTTAGTGTAATAGAATCCCATTCATTATACAGGCTCAAGTGATCAGATATTGATGTCTCTCTCATCTTGGGTGTAGATATGGCACAATGAAATCATTTCATCTGATCCTTACACCAAGATTATCAGATATATACATGTTTTTTAGAAAATAACCTACATGATTTTCGGTTTGTGGGTTATTTTGGTATTAAATAGACTTCTATGATGGTTTGGGGTGAAACCCTACTCACTAAAACATGTTTATAGCTGTTTCACCATTTTTTATTAATTAATATCATGGTCATAGTTTCATGAAACCCTTAAAAAGACACTAATTACATGAATTTTTTCATAACTCTTGGGTGACCCTGGTGTGTCCGTGGGAGATATTTTACCCCACTTTAGTGTCTTTAGTCCCTTGGATCTTGGTTTTGGTAATTGGCTATTAAAGGTTTGTTCCCTTACATCCATTCTCTCTTCTCCTTCTCATTCAAACAATAGAATAAGTTTTGATTGTGGAAACCATTAGTTAAAGTAATGCTAAGGATAAATCATGATTATGGGGGGAATTGTGTCCTAGGTTTCTTATATACTCTCTCTATTCCCTAGATTTATTTTGACCAGAAAAACATCTAATCCATTCAGGGATCATTTAAAATAAACTAGGAATCCTTATTTATAATTGTGGATATTTATTCAATCATTTTTACTACATATCAATTGGTTTATCATTCATATAGATTTATTTTAGGTGGATAGTATATATTAATATTATAAAATAATTGTTTGGATGATCTGAAATTTTAGAGGATGGGATGTGTTCACATATACCTATTTGATAGCTTATTACATCCACCTACTCAACACGAGACTTTATACTACTGATATTATCTTTTATTACCGAGGCCTATGTGAGATATAATTCCTATGATTTTGGGAACCCTTTTTGTGTTTGATTGTATGGTGATGGTTGTGACTGGATTATAGGTGAACGTTATTGAGGTAGATGGGACGAAATATTTTAGTTTGGGATACTTAAAGGGATATTTCAGAGTAGTTGGTTTATAACTATTGGTGTGTGGTGGTAGAGATATTGTAATAGTTCAAGAATACGATGTGCTCTTTTTTATGAGATATATGTGTTGAATTTAATATGGAATTTGATTATATATTCATGCTAACTATATTATGTACCTAGTACTGAAGAAACAACAATGTAATTGGATAGAATTCAATATGTAATATATGATATTAGTTTGGAGTTTTTTGATTGGTGAAATGAATGGAAAATAATTGGATGGAATGAAATGTGGAATTTATTAACTGGATAAAGGGAGTTCATGAGAGTGGATTTTCATTAAAATGTGAATAACTAAAATAGGAAATATAACATGGTTAGTAAATTGGAAACTCTATAAATTTCATAAATTGTAAATAGAAATAGAAATTATGGAATATTTTGTTATTGATTTATGTGATGAAAAGAAATTTAGTGGGGGAAATAGTATGTGGTGGATGTTATTGGTTGATAAGGTAGTAATTTGGGTTATACTAATGTAATATGATGTGAACCCTTAGGTTGGTTATTTTGTGTTTTCTATATATGTCTATATTTTCTTGTCATATATATACGAACCATACCAAAATTGAGCACTAAATACAAGTACCCAAATGTTTTTTAATGGTATGTTTCCCAATATATATTTTGATGATGGAATGGATTGATGATTTGCCCTCTTCCATTACCATATATAGACTAATGTATATGGAAGTGATACTACGTTGGTGGTGAGTACCAGGCGATGATGACATAATTGGTGTAAGTTCTTATTGACGATAAAACATGATATGTTTTATTGATCATTCATAGTAGGAGGAGGGAATGTGGTAGATATATTTTATGTCCATAACACCTTGCTACATTGGTTATGGGATTGCGATTGGATATGAAGTTGAATAGATGGTTATATGGTAGGATAATGTTCCTTTATGATTCTTATAATTGATACTAATGGACGGAATCAATATTTGATAGCAGAATATAGGAATGTAATAAGCTACTATAATCTGACTATTTGATATAGTATCAAACCAAGAAGGTTAATGTCAGTGGACTAATAAAACATGTATCTTAAATTTTTTATGATATAGATATAATCCCAAAATATGTTATAAAAAATATTATTGGAACAAATTTTGTGTGTAATAAACTGGTTCAAAAGTATTAAAGTACTAGGGACTCTGGAAAAAATAAATAGGGGTAATCGTATGAGAGGACAGTTATATATTGCGTAATTAAGGATAATATACTATTTAATGAAAAAATACCTAAAAAATATATTAAGAAGACTTAAAAATAGTTTTACTCTAGAACTTCCTATTGAAAACATCAATGGAAATAATCATATTCAAATTTTAAAAAAGATGTAGTAGTTTATAAAACTAGTTGTGGGTAATTTAATGAGACTTTTGAATTAATGAAATATATGTTAGTTAAGTCATATATTATATCACTTAATTAACTATCTATAAAAGTAGGTCATATAATAATATAATAGCTATGTCTCTTCTATTTATGGAACAACTTTGGTAAAAGAAGGAATAATCATTTTGAGGATATGAGTAGTGTATGTGTGTTGTAATTTTTAAAATTTCAATTTTTCAAGGTATTTTTATTGGGTATCATTGTTTTGGGTATTTATATTACTATAAATCTATGTAGGATTATTTTTTTGGTCTTTGATCGAGTTATTTTAGGTGTTCCAACATAACCTATCAAAGTAGCTTTGTTTGAGATTTAAAATTTGGATTAGAGAGTTAGTTTGTGTGTGTGTCTATGATATCGTGTAATATATTTATAAATGGTATTTAAATTACTTGAGTTAAGATAATATGAAATTAAGACATGGTTTAGAATAAAACATAACAAGGGTTAGAGGATTAACCAGGTCTTTTATAGGATAAAATATATTCAATGCCACTGTTTTTTCATATTGATTATCGATGCCATGGTTTTTTCATTAAAAATATTTTTTCCATGTGTTTGGACATAATTTATTTGAACTATGAGGTTGGTTTATATGTTCGATGATAGATATTTTTATAATGCAAAGGAATTGGTCAATAAAGTTAGGAACTATTTATATGTGTATTTTTTAGCACCCAATCCTTGAAATATTTTTTTTATATTCAGGTAAAGTTTCTAATGTCATTAAAAAACTCACATCAAAGAATTTTTAACTCTATTCCATGATTATTGTAATAATAGTTTCGAATGAGTTTATTTATAATATATAATAAGTATAATAATTATGTGTACACATATTATAACTATGGTTATCTTGATAATTTCAATTTATCCTTGTAGATGTAGTGTATTTTAGGATTTACTATAAAGATAGATTTTTAATGATATTGTAGTCATGATATAGGGATAATTTAATGAGTTCATTTTTATTAAATTTTTATTGTCACTATATATTCTAATTTGTTTTTCTACTTAATAATGATTTATTCTACTAGTGGATAATATTTGGATAAATGTTTTGGGTATATTAAGGATATTAATAATATTTTATGTTATTTATGATTATGTTATTTTTATAAAATTTATTTTCTTTGATGAAAATCATTGAGTTTAAATTACTCCCTATGTTATTCATTTAAACTCATATCACTTTTCTATAACATATATATTTATTATGGATGGAACATGAGTCCATGTTGTGCTTTATCATGGATGCGGAACCCAAAATGGGTAGACCAATACACCATATTATGTTTACATTTTCATTAATGTTTATATATCAATTAGGGGTGATTTTAAATTTTTTTGTTCATGTTGAAATTTATGATATATATTCATGTATGAATGTATATTTTCTCATATATTTTCTTCTATTTTTTAATATACTAAAACTATGGGATGCATAGTTTCAGATACGAAATTATTTTTTATATAGTGTCATTTTTAATTTTGATATATGTCATACTTGATATTTTGAAAAACCCATTGTGAACCCCATCAGTTAACAGAGACATAATATATACTCTCCATCATCTAGTATATGAGGAGTCACACCTATGGTTAGTGACATCAACACACCGATTCTATATTACCCAATTCAAGTCACTATGAAATCAACTAGAATAATTGGTATTTTTCAATATTTTAGTGTAGAGGATTATATAAGTTATTGTGATTGGATATATACTATTTTGTATTTTGGATAATCAACATACAATTTCAAAAGTATTGTTACATGGCGAGTTTTGTTAACAAGAGTGTATTTTATAGGTATACAAAAAAAATTATTAAAAATTCCAAATATTGTAAATATACAACATACATTTGAGTCATAGTATGAAGGAATTTATAACACCCAAAATTTGTAGTTTATATTCTTTAATGTGAATACTATGTTCAATTGTGTGTATGACACACAACACTGAGCATAATCAAACTATAACATTGATATTTAATAATGACCATTTTAATAGAGCTATTATATTAGAAGGTAGGAATATGGGTAAATACATTGTGAAATATAAATATAAATGTTTTTTAATGAAAATTTATTATTTAATTACAATTAAACAACTACTCAATTTGTTATGATATGAATTAAATCATATAATGTTAGAAAAAGTTAATGTTTTTTAGGGAATTTTTTTATAAATGTGGGAATTATTTATATTTTATTTCATTCATATAAACATAACATTATATTTTCATTGTATTAATTTTATTATAATTTTATTTTTAATCATGTGATATAATTATTAATCATTCAATCATTGATTATAATTTTATCATAAATAAGGATAATATCAATGAATGTTAGAAAAATATATTTCCAAATAACTATTTTTAAGTGTTAGATGTAATTTTATCATGATAAATTTAAATTAAAACTATTTATTAATTATTATTTTTTAATTTATTGATAATATTTTCAATTAAAAAATTTAACCCTCATCAAAATATTTTTACTTCGTTAGGAATGATAAAAAATAGATTTTATTCCGGGAAAATACATTTTTATAATGCTGGAGTTTAATTTTTTCTATTTATATATTATAATTATTTTAAAAAAATTATATAAATTGAATTTAATAATCATAAATTACATTAATGATCAGACATATCAAATTCGGAAATGGGTTACTCTTTAGAAAATTCTAAAATGTTTGATTTTTATTAAATAGTGAAAAATACAATTTTTAAAAATACTGTAATTTTTAGAAATCATCATGATATAAGATTGATTTATAAATTCACATAAAATACAAGTAAAAATATGTGTTTAATGAGTAGATTAATGAATTTATAAAAAATAGTTTGGATTCAGAAACCCATTCTTGTCTTTTAATAACTTATGTTATTTTATTATAAATAATAAATATTTTTGGTTTATTGAATTTAATAGTGCCTTTGGAATGTTTCAATGTATATTATCTTGCTTATAATGTCATATAACCTTATACATTTTTAATTATAAGCCAATAAATTTGTGATAGGGCCCACTACTAAAGATTGTTTTTCCTATAAACTTATAACATCATTTTTACATATATTCTTTTTTTATAAAAATCATTTTTATAATTTTAATGAAATTATAATAGAATTAATTTCTACCACTTCATTAAATAAAATCTTATAAACTCTATTTTTTCATTTGGGTCAGAATTTATAATAAAATTATAAGGTCAATTTCATTATTTCTCATAATACTAATTTACCAAGTGGGAAACTATTTACCACATTAGAGGTTAAATTGTCAAAAAATATGTTGATTAAGAGAAAAGTTATTAAATATAATAAAACAACGTTAAATTAGTCTATAAGGTATTTTGTGACCTAAAATATTCCTTACAACATTAAGTATCAAATTTGGAACCAATTTAATTAATAATTCTATCATTTTTATATTAAGAAATTATATTTATAAGAGTGGATCCCCCCAGCCATTCAATTTTCCATATATGTTGTGAACCTTAGATCAAACAATCACTACACAAATCCTTATCCAGATCTCATACAAACATCCTAGATGCCTTGGTATCACAAAATACCAATCCTAAAAGGCTTATTGTGTAATCCAAAGTAATATTTCCTTGGATGGGGATGTATAGACTAATTGAATGTTTTTATGTTTATTTCTTATTCGACATCCATCAAATTAATTATAACTAAACTAATATAATTAAATCAGTAAATTTAATCTATTAAAATGTAATTAATTTATATAGTAAAATATTATTTTATATTCTTCAAATCATATGGGAATTGAAAACTTATATCAAGCAGATGTGTGGGATACCACCACTATATAATGTCATGTTTCGTTTTTCATCAATAACGCACATGGATGGTTATAAAAATATAACTATTAAAAATATATCATATTTATGACATCATTATGACTCTATAAATAAAATATATCTAATATATTCATATCCTCAAGACCATTTAAAAATGAAATGTCTCTCATGCATATTTGTAGACTATATCCACTATCGATAAATATAATGAATTTTTCATTTACTCCTTACATGGTAGTTCATTAAGATAGATTTAATGATTAAATTTGATGTTATAAATATAATTATGAATTCTTAATGTTAAACCATTATCATATTTATTTATTTTTCATCCTTAATAATATTAAATCATTGAAAATGCGTACGTTAAGATTACCACATCCCACAATTATGTGTCTCATACATCATTACCACCTTATATAGATGGTGATAAAAGAAAATTGAATTTCTAAAAATTAGAATTATAACATTATTAAGTTGTTAGAGATGATGAAACCATGACCCTTTTGTTCTAAGTTAATTAACCAATGTTATTTTAGATATTTTGAAGTAAACAACCTCAAAAAATCCATCATAAACTTTACTAAATTTGTAGATAAATAACATATGGTAGTGAATGAAATAAAAGGAATAAAAGTAAAGAAAAAAATTAAGATATTTTTTAGGAATTTAAATAATTAATATAGTTTTATTATTTAGAAAAGTAAAATACTTACATGGTGAGTAATGAAACATCTTAAGGGATTTCTCATGTCTATATCCATTCTTTGGGACTTATGTAATTTTCAACCAATCTTTTTTTTATAATGTGTATAAACAGCCTTATAGATCAGTTATATTTTAATTTTTCTAAAGCTGAAGTTTTTTATCAATTTATTTCACATTCTCTACATAAATTTTCGTTTCATTGAAATGATACCAACATGAAAAGGTATTTTCAATAAAAATTCTATTTTAAACGTTTTAAACTCTCTCTATTCCAAATATATGTTATTTTAAAAGTTTCAAGAATGTTTTTATTTATAAAAAAATTATCATAAAATTTTATTTTCAAATATTTTTTTATATAGGTTTAATGAATAATATTTTAAGGTATTACCTAATGAGTTATCATTTACATTCATCAAAAAAGACCAGAAAGAATGTTTTTTACATTCACCACATGAATACCATTTGTAAATTTGTTAAATATTTTAATAATTAATTGATATATATTTGAATTTTGATAAAATAATTATATTTTATTTTTCTTATATGATAAAAACAATTCATATAAGTTTTATATTTAAATTAAAATAATTTAATCATCTTATTGTTATTAGGGTACCTTTATATTTTATACAATTATTGTTTTTCATGATATATCCCTCCAATTCATTTTCTAAGGAATTATTTTCCATGAGATTTAATGTTGTAGTAAAGTGGGAGTTTTATTACATTATGATTTTACTTTATAATTAATGAGATATGTTATTTAATAATGAGTGTATGTTTCAATTAACTAGTTAAAGTATTCCATTACATGATAATATTAGAATTAATTATTTATGTTATTGAATTAAGAGGTTTATATATACGGTTTTCCATGTAACTATCATTGTTATTATTTATTTTGAGATTTTTTATGAAAAATATTTGATCAATGACGATGATTTTCATATTTGATTGTATGTTTTATACCATCATAATTTTATTTTTTTAATGGAAATATGTATGAGTAAGTTTTCCAATATTTCAATAGACTAATAAGTTTTCCTTTTCATTAACAAATCATGACGAGATTTGTAACACCCCATCCCAAGTTACCAATAGTTAGTGCATTATTACATAACATTGGCATGATGTAAGAAATTATGCCCCGAAAGACCGATTAGTTTAGAATCCTTGGAAGTACTATATACATTCATAAGTTTTACATTACATCATGAAATAAAAACATCAACAACATTTTTTCCACATGGAACACACTTATATCCTTATCTTATCCCTGAAGGTCAACCATTAAATACTTATTCACCTCCAAGGAAAAATAAAACATAGAAAGGGGTGAGATCAAATGCCTAGTAAGTATAACAATATAGATGACACTTTCATAAATAAGCATAAACATTTAAGGAAATGTATAATACTAAATGATAAGCCTTTTAAACATAAACTTCAGCATGATATGGAAAAGATAATATTAAATTATTCCATTTATATAATCACATATATATTCTACTAGTTGAATAATCACATGCAATATCAATAGCCACTTTCATAATGATAGAATTAATAATGATGGACTTTATAAACACATAGTCAAGGCTTGTGCCAAGAATACAAATAATATTTTTTAAAGGCCTTGATCCAAGACACTAGTTTGTCTCATGAGACCTACCGATGCATTGAGGAGCTATAGCGGGATCCAGACATCACATACTAAGTCCAATGCATTCCTCATATGAAAAGTTTTAAATATAACATAAAAATACATATTAAATCTAGCATAAGAAATGTCAATAAATTATACATAAATCATGAATGGTATAAAAATAACACATCCACAGTCTACAATATAACAAAACCTTCAATAAAATATCGATGATTTGTATCATAATAAATCAACTTCAAACAAGTTTAAAATCCCTCAAAATAAAATCGACATAGATGAAATCAGAACATGTTTTTATAGAAATATCTCTTTCTATTTGGAATCATTTAAAAGTCATATAATTATAAAATAGAACATTTATTTTGAAAATATTATTATAATCCTGTAAGATAAGCTTCAATGATGTTAAAACGGCAAGAGATAGTTTCACTATTCGTGTAAGTTAAAAAACATTCTTACCTTAATTTTGCCAAAAGGCCATCAATTACCTAGTTTGGAAAACAATAGAAAGATTCCTTTCAAAACATATATGGTCAAATAAGGGTATAAATGAATTTAACTCATTTTCTTGTAAATAGTAAAAAAATTGTGAAATGCATTTTTAAGAAGACACAGATGTGGTTGATAAAGAGGTCTCAGTAGATTCTTACGTAAAAACATCCTCGAATAATAAAGAGATTGTAAAATTATCCTTTTCCTTGTACTTTTCCTTCTTCAGGGGTACATTAAACTCTTGTAAAATAGTTAAATCATTGTTATAAAATTATAAAAGATCCATATACGTAAATATGATATCATATATTCTCTTCTATTATTGCTTTGTTAATAATATTATAATAGTATCATCGTTTTGGGTGTTAACTGATTCGTTTTCCTTTATATGCTTGGTTACATAAGACATGTTTGTTATGAATAGGATGTTTTTTGAATGATATAAAGAATTATATTATCTTCATAATAATTATTTTTAATCATAAAATATAAATTATTCTGGAATGATTATGATGGTGAATGAATCTCATCGTGTTCGTGGAGACGGTAATCCGTACGTACACACGAGCGACAATATAATTATAATGATGGGGAAATCATATGTGATTGGATGGTATATAATATATACAGAATCACTAACAATCAGTATTTATTATTTACATTAGTTATAGTAATTAATATACCCATCCAAATAATGGTGTGTTGGAATAACAAACTACACCACGATGTGGAGACGGTAAGTCGTATGTACGCAGGTATGGTGACTTTGTCATTCTTATGATAGATCGAATAATGAATATGGTTGTAACATTTTTATATTAACATAATTGTATATATAGGATACTGGATATATTATTTTAGGATTGAAACAACAATGAAAGGGGACATGGAAGAAGAAAAGAACATGAAAGAGGTGATGAAATATTTACCCCTTTTTTTGGGTTCTTCCTTTTGATTTGACCAAAAAGGGATAAATAGGTTGGATTTATGACCAAATTATGGCCTCTAAAATGATGGTAGATAAGTTTGGAGGATATTTGGGCAGGGTTTGGACGATTAAAATGGATTTGGACGTGTGAAGTTAAGAGAAGGGGAAGTGTCCTTTTATAAGAGAGGTGAGGGTCACTTTAGGATAAACTTGAAATATTATTTTATAATAAAATGATTTTCGGTTTCTAATTGCCTAATAATTAATTATGTCTAGGATAAGGTAGGAATGGGTCAAAAAACCATCAACCATTATGTTTTATAAAGGTTGAGGTCATCATATTAACCTTATCTTTTCGATTAAACTCTTAGTTAAATAGTTTGACATTTACCATGTCTCTTTGTATTTTTATATTATATAGTTAATAAACATACTATAACAAGACAAGAGAACCCCATGTGGTTAATTATTAATATATATAACAACATATAAGTCCCTTTTTGAATCCTTAGATTTTTTGGAATTTTATATCAATTTATAATATAGTATTTGTTTTAAAAACTCAATTATGTCAATTTGGACACAATTTAGAATTTTATTTTTTTGAAATCCATAAAAACGTTATCAATTCAAATAAAATTTATTTAACCAACCCTAAAATGCCATATTAACCTAGAAAAATAGTTTAATTCATCATAAGTCTCAATTTAAATTTATTTGGATATTTATAATATCAATTATTTTAATATTTCATTAATAATGTAATTACCGCATCATTATTATGTCATAAATAATTTATTTTATTTAATGTATAAAAATTATAAATAAAATACCAATATGTTTTAAGTCATTCTATCTTTTTAATGAATATTTATAGTAGAATTTATATTGTGTATAACCCTATATTAAAAATGGATTAGTTGTTAATCATTGAATTTACCTCTTTTAACTCTTCTTTAAATAAAATAATAATAAATGTCCTAATCTAATCTATATGGACCAAAAAGGATCCAATTTTACTCCAAAGTATTCTTTTGGTCGTATCATACTTATCCAATAGAATTAGTACATGTGTTAGGGTAATTATGATATCATTTTTACCCTTAATTACTCTATTTACTTTTAACCATGATAAATAAAAGTCAAAAGTTACTATTCACCGAAAATTATTTTCATCTTATTGAACAAAATTTTACTTACTAATAATAAACATGTTTATTGGATTATTTAAATTCAACTCACAGAAGAATTAAAATTATGTTTAATGTTAATTTTCAAATTCTCTTAGGAGGTGGGTAAAAGAATGTAAAAAGTTCAACAAAATATTTATATATCAAAACTTATTATAAAATGACTCGATGAATTACATTGAACTCATATATGTATTATGTATCTATTTTGACCTAAAATTAATTTAAATAAAATAATTAATTATTTAAATAAAAACATGTTTTTAACCAATAACACGTGGTTTTTCACTATTTATCAAAAATTGATAGTTTACAGAAAAATTCAAAAATTCACCCTAAGCTAATTTTGATATTACGAATTCAAAAAATGAAGTCCATTTTGAAAAATAAAATTTATAATATTTTAAAAATTGCTTATTAATATTCATAATGGATTGTTTGATTGGTCGTAGTGTGTTTGAATCTCAAAGTTGTGTACAATGAAAGTTATTGAATTCATCGAAGGGAATGTTACCGTTAAAGCATGGGGAGTTACATTCTTCCATCCTTCAAATAATTTTTTCCATAAATTTTCTATAATACTACCACACAAAATGATTCAGGTGGTTCTTCAACATAATTTCCACTGGTTCCCACGTCGCCTCTTCCATCTTATAGTTTCTCTATAGAACTCTTACTAGAAAAGTCATCTGGTTTCTCAGAACTTGTACTCTTGTATCAATAATTTTGACAGGATTCTCAAAATAAGACAGATCAGGTTCTAGTTCAATTTTCCTCTTATGTGAGTACATGTTTTGAGTCAAAAATGTATTTTCATAACAGTGATACGTGGCACACATCATGAACTTTGGAGAGACTTGGAGGAATTACCAAACGATATGCTACGACTCAAATTCGTTCTAGAATTTCAAAATGTCTAATATACCTAGGACTCAATTTACCCACCTTACCGAAACTTATAATACCTTTCCATATATATACCTTTAATATAACATAAACCCCTACCTTAAATTCGAAAGCCTTACTTTTATTATCAACATAGTTCTTTTTCCTAATTTGAGCTGATTTGATGTGGTTTTGGATAATCTTCACTTTTTCCATTGTTTCCTCAACATGTTCTTGGCCAATGAGTTTTCTTTCACCGACATCATCCAAAAAAGATGGTGTGCGACATCTCTTTCTATATAATGCATCATATGGTGTCGTCTGAATACTTGAATGGAAACGATTACTATTGTAAAATTATACCAGAGGTAAATATTGATCCCACATACCTTGAATGTCAAGTGATTAATATATCAATATGTCTTCTAAGGTTATAATAATCCGTTAGAATTTTCCATCAATTTGAGGGTGGTAGGAAGTTCTGAAGAAATGTTTAGTATCCATGGCCTTTTGAATACTTTTCCAAAATCGTGATGTAGAATAAGGTTCATGATCAGAAACAATCGATAATGGTACACCATGGAGTCTTACAACCTCATTAATATATAGTCTTAATAGATGTTCAAGTGGGAAATCTTCTCTTATAGCATGAAAATGTGCTGACTTGGTAAGACAATCAACAACGACCTGTATTTCACTATTCCTTCTAGGAGTCTTTGGTAGCCCCATGAAATATTCCATCATAATATTTTACGATTTCCACTCAAGTATGGGAAGAGTTTTCATGAATTTTCTTGGCTGTTTCTTTCTAGGTTTCACTTGTTGAAAACCCATACATATTGATAGAAAATTGACAATCCCCCACTTCATGTTGTCCCACCAAAATGATTTTTAAAATCTCTATACATCTTAGTGCTACAAGGGTGTATAGAGAAATTGGAGCTATGAGTATCATCTAGCAATTCCTTTTTTAGATTAGGTATATCCGAAACACAATATCTATTCCCAAATTTCAAAATTCCATTTTTATATATTAAGTCAATCAATCTCACATCGTTCACATATTTACTTTCTTTTGAAATCCGTCATCTTAAATCTGAGAAATATTTATCCTTTCTAGTAAATATGGTTTGTAAACCATTTGAAAAAGTATTGATGTTTCACCTTCCATGGTTATTCCCATATCCATCTTTACTAGATCCATTAAAATAGGATCCATTTTAACTCTTATCTTTTTCAAAACTCAATGATCCTTTATGCTCAAAGCATCTTCCAACTTATTTCCCTTCACCAAGTGGTATTTTATTATGTAATGATAATCCTTAAGTAGTTAAGGCCATCTCTTTTTCTTAACATTTAGTTCTTTTAGTGAGAACATATACTTCCAACTCTTTTGATCAGTATAAATCTCACATTTTTCACAATAGAGATAGTGTCTCCATATTTTCATAACAAATATCCCAGCTGCTAACTCAAGATCATGATAATATATTTTTTCTCATGAATTTTTACCTACCGTGATATATAGGCAGTAACTCTATTATTATTTATAAGGACACAACCGAGTCCTTTCTTTAAATCATCACTATAAATAACAAACCCATCATTCCACAATGGTAGAGTTAAGATATGAGAATTAACTAATTTTTTCTTAATTTCTTCAAAACATTATTCACACTCTTTTTTTCAAATAAATTCATCTTCTTTACGAGTGATCTTGGTTAATGGGTTAGCTGATTGGGCAAAATTTTGGACAGAACACAGATAATAACCTACTAAACCAAAAAAACTGCATACCTCAGTTATACTTGTTGGTGCTTGCCATTCTTGGATTTCCTTGTCCTTTGAAGGCTCAATAGAGATACCATCCTTAGATACTATATGGACAAGAAAATAAATCTTCTGAATATAGTATTCACACATGCTAAACATCCACTATAATTCATTTCATCAAAGAGTCTTTAGAATAATGCACCAGTGATTTTCATGATCTTCGTAGCTCTTGGAGTATACCAAGATATCATTAATAAATAACACTATAGATTCATCAAGATATTCCTTAAAAAATCTATTCATTAGATCCATAAATACAGAGGGTGCATTAGTCAACCCAAAAGGCATTATTGTAAACTCATAATGCCAGTACCTGGTTTGCAACCAGTTTTTAGAATGTCTTCTTTTTTAACACACAACTGATGATATCCAGATCAAAGGAAAATCTTTGAAATTTTTTGAGATCCATGGTGTTGGCTGAATAAATCATCATTGCAAGTAGGGGATACTTGTTATTTATTATTATAGAGTTGATCTCCCACTAGTTAATCCATAACCTCATAGATCTATATTTGTTCTTAACAAAAAGGACAGGGGCTCCCCATGGAGAAACACTAGGGAGAATAAATCCTTAATTACTCAATTACACTAGTTTTTATGTAATTCCACTAATTACAAAGTGGACATTCAATAAGGGGTCTTCAATATGGGCCTTGATCTAGGAGTTAAATAAATGGAAAACTAAATTTCTTGATCTAGAGGATATCCAGGTAAATTCTCTAGAAATACATCAACATATTCTTACACAATAGGAACACCCTCTATTCAAAAATACTTTTTCTCACACATAATTATTTCATTCTCATCCTCCATAATAATTAAATTTAGTAGTGCTACTTGGGGTGGATCTGGATAAGAATCAGATGGTGACATTTCTACTCTAAAGACAAGGTACTTCTTATAATCATTAATAATTGAAACCTTCTTCTTCTTAAAATAAATTTTCTCATCATGGTCCGAAATCCAATCTATATCATGGATTATATTAAATTAATTCATCAGTAAGATGATGAGATCAGCAGATAAAGAATATTTATATGCCCTAATGGGACCTAATTCACAAAACAGTGCTGCAATGATACTTCCCTTAGAAATTTTCACTGATAACTCCCTTATTTTGTAAAATTGGAAATATCTAATTTTCTATGAAAATTGTAAAGATATGAAATAATTCGATGATCTATAATCAAATAAAGAATTTTATAAACATGAGAAAACCATTAAATTTCCTACCACCATGTCTTTCGGTGCATCAAATTCCACAGTAGTAATCACATAAAGTTGGGCTTGATCCCAAGGCATTTTCTGAGGTATGTTCCCTTGGCGCTTAGAACATTAATTTTCATAATGTCCCTTTTCTCTAAAATTGTAGCATTCAACATTGACAGCCTCTTTCATTCCCTTACAATCACGAGGTTGGTGGCATTTTTCACCACACTTGTAATAGACTCTCATTCCCTTCTAAACAAGTACCAAGGTGTTTCTTCACACATTTACTGTATGATGGATATTCCAGTTTTTCCTTTATTCCCCTTATTTTCATTTTCCAGAGTGTTCAACAGATCTATTCTTCTCCTACTTTTCATCAAAGTCGTAAGACTTAGAGAATTATTTTTCTGTCTTGATAGCACATGAGATAATATTTTTGTATGATCAGAAGAATTTTGAGAATAATGCTCGTCAGAGAAATTTCTTTATCCCATCAATGAATAAATTAGTATTACTCCTTGTTCTACATATATAATCTATAGCATGCCTTGATATCCTTGTAATGTTAGCCACATATTTTGTGAAATTCTCATCCTCCTTTTTCCTCAGACTCAAAAATTGACTTTCCATATCCAGTCGATGGTCCCGAAGAAAGTATTTTTCTAAGAAAATCTCTTTAAACTCCCTACATTCCAGGTTTGATATTCCTTAATATTACTTTTTGTTTTGAATCAATGACCACCATTGATCTACATCTCCCATGAGGTGATAAACTACCATGAAATTCTTTTCCCTTTCACTACTCTCCATTGAATGAAATATTTTCTCTACGAAACATATCCATTCCTAAAATACTAACAGATTTGCACTCCCATTGAATGTTAGTGGGTTTTTCCTCATGAAGTGGTCTAACAAGGATCCTCTGCATTATGGATCAGGGTGCTATATACGATAAGGTTATTATTCATAACCTGAGTCAGTTCTCCCAGTATGGTGTTAAGTTGATTAGCACATGTTGATTCACCAGCTCCAATATAATTATATTGAGTAGGATGGAAATCCCTAAATGGATTACATGTGTTGATATAGTTTCTATTCCTTATATTAGGCCCCATTTATAACCATTTACATATAGTATATTATTTTATGAAACACAATACATAATTACAAATGTGTAAAACACTTAACATGAATTGAACAGTTTATGGATATAATCCAGAATCATAAAAATGATTTCTTTGAGGAAGAATATACTTATAAATCCTTCAGAATGGTTTGTAAAGAAAATGTGAATTATCCTATGTATATCCCACGGGAGTGTTGTAACCAAGAGTGAAACAAGGCACTTTGTCGTGCTACAGTTGCCGTTCGAGTCTAGATCAAAGTGGTGTTTTCGTGATTTAACCCTAGGTATATCTGTGCCAAAGATACTAGTACCTAATCGTATCCAATTAGGGATGTATTTCTTGTAATACACACAAAATCTCTATAATACCAATATTCTAGGAAGTTCTTCTATACAAGTTCTCAAAGTCTATCTTAGGGCAGTGTTCTCTAATCATAGTTTTTCTAAATCTTATTTCCAAGGTTTGTACTAAACTTTCTCTGATACCAAATGTAATACCCCAGCCCTAGTAACCTAGATTCAGTTCATTATTAAATAACATTGGCAAGATATAAGGAATCATGTACAGAATGACCGATTAGTTTAGTAGCCTTGGAATTACATGATGCATGCATATGTTTTACATTACATCATTAAATAAAAACATCAACAAAATTTTTCCCCTTTGAACAGAGTTATATTATTAGCCTATCCCTGACTATCGACCATTAAATACATCTTCACCTCCAAGGAAAAATAAAACATAGAAAGGGGTGAGATCATATGCTAATTAAGGATAACAATATAGCAGAAACTTTCATAAATAAGCATAATCATTTAAGACAATGGATAAGACTAATACAAAAGCCTTTTAAAATTAAACATCAGCATAATATGGAAAAGATAAAATCAAATAATGCAATTTACTTTACCACATGGATATTCTTCTAGTTGAATAATGACCAGAAATATCAATAGACACTTTCATAATTATGGAACACATAATGCCAGACGAAATAACTACATTGTCAAAGCCTTGTGCCAAGACTAAAAATAAGATTTTTCAAGGCCTTGTTCCCAGAAACTAATTTTTCTCATGAGAGCTACTGATTCATCAAAGTGCTATATTGGGATCCACCTGTCACTTACTATGTTCAATAAATTACTCATATAAAAAGGTTTAAATATAACACAAACATTCGTATTAAAACTAGAAAAATAAATGTCAATAATTTATCCATACACCATGAATGGTATAAAAATAACACATCCACAGTCAAAAATAGCACAAAACCTTCAATACAATATAGACAATTAGTATCATAATATATCAACTTCAAACAAGCTTAAAATCTATCAAAATAATGTTAAAATAGATTAAATGAAAACTTTTTTAGAGAAATGCCTCTTTATATTTTGAAATAATTAAAAATTCATATTATTATTAATGATTTTTTAAAAAATATTTTTACAAGCTTGTAAGATATGATTCGACAAATTTATAATTGTAGAAAATAGCCGCACCTACCATATAAGTTACAAAAACTTTCTTGCATTTATTTTATCAAAATTTTCATAAAGTACCTTGTTTGGAAAATGACAGAAAGATTTATTTCAAAAGATATAAGGTCAAATAGTGGTATAAATTACATTAACCCATTTTCCAGTAAATACTAATTTTTTTTAAAAACATTTTTAGGAAAACACGGATGTGGATGATAAAGAGGTTTGAGTAGATACTTACGTAAAAACAACCTTGGATAATAAAGAGATTGTGAGATTAAACCTTACCTTGTACTTTTCATTAGTATAGGGTACATTAAACTCTTGTATAATTGTTGAAACATTCTTATTAAATTATACAAGAACCATCTACATAAATATTATATCATATATGATCTTATAATATTTTTTTGATAATAATATCTTAGTAGTATCATCATTTTGGGTGTTAACTGATTTGTTTTCATTTATATGATTGGTTACGTAAGACATGCTTGTTATAAATAGGATGCATTTGTTTCATATATAGAATGATGTTATGTTCATAAACATTATTTTGAATCATAAAATGAAAATTATTTTTGAATGATTATGATGGGGAATGTATCTCATCGCATTTATGGAGATGGTAATCCATACGTATGCACGAGTGACAATATCATTATATTGATGAAGAAATCATATCAAATTGGATTTTATATCATATATACTTTATAATTAACTTGTTATATTTATTATTTACATATGTTATACTCATTATTATACCCATCCAAATAACCAAGTGTTTGAATAACAAACTACACCACGACATGGAGATGGTAAGATGTATGTTCGCACGTATGGTGACATTATCATTCATATGATGGATAAAAATAAATAATATGGTTACAGCATATTTATAATAACATCATAGTATATAGAAGATACTAGAGTTATTATTTTATAATTGAATCTAAAAAGAGAGAGAAAGTGGAAGAAGAAATGAACTTGAAAGAGGTGATGAAATATTTACCTCTTCTTCGGGTTCTTCATTTTGATTTGATAAAAAGGGATCTATAGGTTGTCTTTATGACCAATGGAAGGCCTCTAGGTTGAAAGGAAAAAAGTGGAGAGTTTATCTGTGTAGGGTTTGTCTAAGAAAAAAAGGATTTGGAGGTGTGAAATTATGAGAATGGAAGTGCCCTTTTATAAGATATCTGAGGTTCACTTTAGTAAAATCTTGAAATATTATTTTACAATTAAATAATTTTCAGTTTCTAATGGCCCTATAATGAATTATTTAAAATAAAACGTAGTTTTGGTTCAAAAAACTCCCAAACAATAGGTTTTAGATAGTTTTAGGTCATCATATTAACCTTATCTTTTAGATTTAACTCTTAGTTAAATAGTTTGACATTTACCATGTCTCTTTGTATTTTTATATAATATGGGTAATAAACATACTATAACAAGCCAAGATAACCCCATACGGTTGATTATTAATATATATAACCTTATATGAGTCATTTGGCCGAAAATATTATTTTTATAAATATTATATAAACTGATAATATAGTATTTAATTTAAAAACTCAATTATGTCAATTTTGACAGTATTTAGTATTTGATTTTTCTGAAATCCCTAAAAACATTATGTCTTCGAATTAAATTTATTTAAAAAACCCTAAAATGTAATATTAACCTATAAAATAAGTGTAATTTATCTTAATTCTCAATTTACATTTATTTGGATATTTATAATATCAATTATTTTAATAATTCATTAATAAAGTAATTACTGTATGATCATTGTGTCATAAATAAATTAAATTATTTAATGTCAAAAAATTATAAATGAAATACCATTATGTAGGAAATAATTTTATCTTTATAATTATTATTTATAGCAGAAATTATACTTTTTGTAACCCAATATTAATAATGGTTTAGTTATTAAACCTTGAATTAAACTCTTTTAACTCTTCTTTAAAAAAATATTAATAAATTTCCTAATCTAATATAAGTATATCAAAGAGGATCATATTTTATTCCGAAGGTTTTTTTTTGGATAAATTATACTTATCCAATAGAATTTTTACATGTGTTATAGTAATTATGATATCATTTTTATCCTTAATTACCCTATTTACGTTTAACTGTGGTAAATAAATGTCAAATGTTACTATTACCCAAATATATTTTCATCTTATTGATCCGAATTTTACTTATATTAACTATTCCTCTCGGATTTGTAAAATTCAATTCACAGAAATGGTAAAATTATGTTTTGTGTAAATTTGCAAATGCTCCCAGGAGGTGGTTAGAAGACGATAAAAAGTTCAATAAAATTTTTATATATCTAAACTTATTATAAAAGGAATCCAACAAATTACATGGAACTTATATATGTTTTATGTATATATTTTGACCTAAAATATATTTAAATAAAATAAAAAATTATTTCAATAAACGGTCCGTTTTAACCTATAACGCAGGTTTTTTCACTGTTAATAAGAAATTAAAAATTTTCATAAAAATACCAAAAATTTACCTTAAGATAATTTGGATATTCCGAATTCAAGAAAGAAGTCCATTATAAAAAATAAAATTTATAAAATTTAAAAAAGTGGGTATTACTGTTCATAACAGCTTGTTTCATTGGCCGCGGTGTGTTAGAATCTCGATGTTGTGTACAATGCAAGCTATTTCATTATTCGAAGAGAAACGAACCATGGATGCTTTGGGTGTTACAAGATTTTGTTTTATAATCCAATTTTTTTAAAAAAAATCCATATGAGTTAGGGATGTGTATGAACTATTTTAATGGATAAAATCAAGTAATGAAGACATTTCTTGATATAATATAGTTTTTCATGAATAAAATAGGAGTATAAACATAAGAACCTATTTTTTGGGAAAAATTAACAATAAATGGATGTTGGGATTTTTTGGGACATGGTTTCCCAAATTATCTAAATATATTAACATAAATGATCCTAGAAATATATGGGAGTGTAACCATTTTTTAAATCCTATAAATATATTTTAATTATGTTATGGGGTGTTATAGTTGTTTACAAAGTGATTATTTAATGAGTGTTTTTATAAAAATATATTTGGTCACTCAAGTCTATGATTTTATAATTATTATCAAGGAAATTGATAATATATCATTAGATTCTATGATGATATTTGATAAAGATATTTTAAGAGTTTTAGATACGATTATTGATTAATATGTATAAGTTTGATTAAAATATTAAAGGCCTAAATACCATTTGTTGGTTTTATGTGATGAGATTTGAAGATGAGTAAAACTATTTTTGGAGACATTTATTGGGATTCCTGAGGAATACTTGATTAAGGTATATATAAATCATAACTTTGACATGTAATTTACTATGAATTATATTTTTTATTAATATCATTATATTAGGGATAAAAGTATAAAAAACATTATGTTTAATACATTATTTATTTTTATTTCTAGTTATAATTTTTATGTTGTTCTTGGAAGAATATGTGATAAAATATTTTGGATTTTTAGTATACAATTTTCTCCTGAAATATTAACAAAATTTAGAGTTATTTATTTATAGAATTATTTATGTTATAATTTCTATGTTGTTCTTTATTTGACAGGAGATTCAATTTTTATTTATTTATATAATGGTTTATTCTTACTTGAAATAACAATTTTTGGTTTGGTAAATTGAAACAAATAGTTGGAATATATTTTCATATTTTTTTGGATAATTTAACTTATTGAATATAAATTTTAGCACGTTTGGATTGAGAAATTAAACATTTTTAATTTGAAATATGAGTTGAATAAGAAGTGTAAAATGTCTTGAATCTAAAGGAAAGCCTGATATTATGGAATGAAATAATGAATGCATATTTTCTCATATTGTATTTTATATTTGCAAAATAATTCCTCAGTAAATATGAGGATAGATCTATCATGTATTATGTGAAAAATATCTTTCAACTATCAATGTACATTTTTTGAAAAAATTTCATTAATAGAAGTCTCATTAGGTTAAATTTTAATATTAATAAATATTTAATAAATGATAAGTTACCTATTCTAAAACTATACATTAAATTTCATCATAAGATAAAGTATAGTCAACATTTATTCTGACATATTTATATTTATCTATATTTCCATAGAATTGATCATTTCATTTTTGAAATATTTTATTTACCAGGCATGACAAAAAATGGTGGAGATGCAATTTTTTAAGTGAGGGGGATAATTCAACACCCTACGAATTTATTTTATATTCCAAAAAAATTAACACTTATTGATAGAATGAACAAATTTGACTCCAAGATTTAAATAAAATTTCATTATTATTTAAATTTGTTTGTTATAAACTTGCCTTTGGA
Source organism: Viscum album (assembly GCA_963277665.1). Lineage (NCBI taxonomy): Eukaryota > Viridiplantae > Streptophyta > Magnoliopsida > Santalales > Viscaceae > Viscum > Viscum album. Next base: position 1,307,949,236 of record OY728126.1, on the reverse strand, counting down.
TTGGTGGGAAGGAATAAGAGATAACACATTACAAAATATATGAATTTGTTTTTGTAAAATTAATTTCATAATTTCTAAAAGATAAGGACTCAAATTTAAATGACAAAAATAAACTTCTATATGTATATTGAATGTTAATGTTTTTGGAAATACCGCAACTCCAATACCCTAGAGCTACTCTCTAAAATATTATATTAGAATTAGAAATACGAATGCTCATCCCCAATAACTGGATAGTTTAGTAGTATTGGTAAACTAGATACATAATAGAGTCATTCATTAAATTTAAATAAAAAAATTAAAATATAGATATTTTAGTAATATCATATTTACTTATATGTTTTCATTAAATATTATTCATTGTACAGTTCATGGATTTCTTGGAAAAGAATAAAAATATGGGTGACCTTAGATGATTAATAATGGTTAAAAACACTAGATTATATCATGAATCAATAATAATAATTAATATGTAATGTAAAATAACTGAACATTCATTACATGTTTTCGATATAATGATAAGGAAGATTATTTAACGATAATATCAATGTGAAAATCTCATGGATAATAATAAATATAAAAATAACCATAATTGAAAACACATTCAATTTAATCAATGCGATGAATATAATAACAAGAGAAGGAATAATCAATATGGCATGGTAAATATATAAAAAATAAATTCTATTAAATAAATAAGCTATGAATGAAATGAATCCAAATATAATATCATTGTAAAAATATCATAGATAATATTAACTATATTCAAAATTAAGTAAATGTTTAATCATTGGAACTAATTTTACCCTCTGAATTAAACCTACAACATCATGGACTTTAAAAAGTGTGTTTAATACAATACTTAGAAACCTGTTTAATGTTAGTTTTCTGAATCTACTAATGAGACTATTGATGCATTGAGGGGATATATAATTCTAAACCCCACCCATCACTACTTGTCTAAATCATTCATCTTACATGTAATAATTGATTTAATCAATTAATAATATGCCTTATGATACAATATATTTACTTATTATAGAACACTTATTTATTAATATTTGCCCAGTTAATGAAATAACATTCATAGAAAACACCATATGAATGAATGATGAATGTTTTAAAAAAAAATTCAAATATACGATAAAATGAATATGTACAAATTATAATTGAAACATTAACCATCATGAATAAAAATTTATTTATATTAAATACATCAATTAGGTAGTATATATAAAATATTAATGTTTATATGTTTATATTAAAAAATATTTCTTAATGAATAGGGAATTGAGATGAAATCCCTTACACAGATCATAACATTGAATAGAGAATTTATCAATCAAATTATTTTATGTATCAAATATAAATCCTCATATAACAATTTTAAATATAAGATATGATAGTCAAAATTCATTATAAAAACATTCTTATAATATTAATGTTAAATAAAGATGTAATAAGACCAAATAAAAATAAATTTAGTAATGAAATTATTTACCACTTAGTGACATTCATGATAAATACCCTTGGATGAAAAAAAATAAAATTAGAACTTCAAATACCACTAATTATGTATTAATAATGATATTATATGTAAAATGTTCTATATTTAAACTATACAAAATAACATAGCCACACAAAAATAGAACACACATCAGTGATGGGTAATTGAGATGAAGTCCCAAATCTTGAGTCTGAATCGTCATGTACATTATTTAACATATAGAATAATAAACTTATGAAAATGATTTACATTATCAATAACAATAAAAAAAAATTTTATACCTTTTATTTCACTTATTTAATTTTTATATACAGTTACAAAATAAATTAATTTTAGGTTGTGTGTTTCAATGAATCTTTACTTAAATGTAAAAAATGACTTTAATAGGTTGAATATTTTCCTAAGAGGTCATTATTTTAACTTATAAATAATTATAATAATAAAATAATTATAATTATTATACTTTAATTATAATTTTTTGTCTAATCAGTATATATGGTTTTGAGAAACTAAGTACGTTACGATTATAGAGATTATAGGTTATCCATATACCAGAGTAATGATTCCATAATTCAATGATCACTATAGAAAAAAATATGTAATATTTTTCATATAATTAATTATTTTAATATAATAAAAAATTTATATATTTAAATATACTTATATATATCATTGATGTTATGGAGTGATAAAAATTGAGTCACATTTCTTGATGAAGGTGGTTGTACACACATATACATACAATGTTATCATCATTCAGTGAGTGAAAATTTCACAATGTAAATGTTATATATCTTCATTTAACAATTATAAATTTGAGAAAAATATTATTATTATTTCATAACTATCACATATATTCTTTAACATTATTCTTATTATATTTCATATAAAGTCTTAGTGACAAAAAATTCACATCGCTTTGTGAGATGGTAGTCTGCTAGACACATGAATGAATTTATTTTATCCCATATATAATGGAAATTTGAAATGTATATATATTGTCTAATTTCCAAAAATATATAATAATGTCAAAAATTTAGAAAATATACTAATTATCTGTCATTATACCATACCTTTATTGGTTTTTATTGAAAACGTGTCACATTGGTTAGCAAGGCAGTAGTCTGTTGTACACACAAATGATGTTAATGTTTCCCATTTGAGGTGGATATGATATGGATATTGATAATTTAATTTAAATAATAACATATTTTTTTATTATAAAATTCCAAAACAATAATATTTTATAGAGGTGGAGGAAAAATTAAAGAGCTCACAGATAGGAATTATACCTCTTCTCAGACCACCTTTTCAGGATTATACATAAAGTATTCTTAGAATAAATTTCTGACAAAAATGGATTCAAGGATGTGGTTATAGAACATTTTATGTTTTTTGGAAGGACATGTCATAAATGATAGTTTTTTAATGTGTGAAGATGAGATGAGAGTGTGTGGCATTTTTAATGTGATGTGGGTGGAACACGAGTAAATATTGATAATAAAATGGTGTGCAGACATTTTTCAAATCCTAAAAGGGTCTAAAAATGATTATTATAAAAAATTAAAAATAATAAGGTATACATATATTAATTCAATATATTTATACAAGTTTTAAGTCATATAACAATTATCTTTTTATTTTAACTCATATTAAACACATTTTTATCCTAGCCACAAAAATTATTTTTTATTGTTTTCACTAATTATTTTGGTAAAAAATGAAGTTGAACTAATTAGGTAATATAAAATTTGTATAACAAAAATATTTTAATTCTTTTTTCAAAATTGAGTTCACAAATGTGATAGAATACAATTTAAAATTATGGCTACAAATGCAGTAAAAAAGAGTGTTTACAAAGGGAAAATAATAATAAGTATAGAAGGTTTTCATATTAAAATTAAAAATTAAATATATTAAAATTACCTAAATTAGTTAAAGTTTAATATAATCGAACTCATTTTAATAAAAAATAAATTTAAAACATAATTTAACATCATAAATTATTTAATTGAATATGCATTTTCCAGTAAAAATGAGTATTTTTTCTATTAATGAAAAAATGAATAATTTTATAAAAACTATAAAAAATTACCCGAAAAAAATTTAGATATGATGATTTAAAAAATTTATTTTTTTATAAAAAATAAATATATTATAATTTATTTAAATTTATTTTCAATAATGTATGCAATGCATGACTAAACTGTTGTTTAGAAAAAATATAGTTTTTCAAAAACATTTCTACATCTTTTAACATATAATTATTTCTAATAAATATATAACCACAATTTTTATTAATTAGTTTTTAGTATTCATACACAACACTTGAACAACTTGGTTATAATGTTAGAATATATTATGATTCATTAAAACATGGTGTTGCATGTTTCGTAAGCTATTGATGAGATTAAATTTAATGAAATATATTTAATAGGTTATTATGCTCAGTGTTTTATATCACATAAAATATATAATAAAATGATATTATTTTATTAGTTTGGGGTGTCAAATTCTCCCTGACTTAAATAAATGTTATCATCATAATTTTCTCATGTAAATTGTAATCAATAGTTTGATATTTTAAAATTCATTTGATGAAAACCCACATTATAAAAATGTTTAAATTAATATCATCTTAATAAGAGAGAAAGGGAATCACAATAGTCACATGGAATAACTAAAAACTAGGATTCTATGTGGGGGAAAATTTGTGGAGAGTGAATATATAATCATTTAAGAAATGTATAAATAATTATAAATAATGAGGGAGTCCATTGATCATAAGAAAGTGAACAATAAATGGAATGTTAACGAACATAAAACCATAAATCTATGACGATTAAATAACCATTTGTTTTATCATATATGAATACAATATGATATTTTTTTGTGATAATTTTAATACATTTGATTAATTATTTGAATTTCTATGAATATAAAGAAATATATTTACTTGATATCTTTATATTTTCAAAGCACTATTTAATCACTTTGTTACGATTCGATCAATTTTAGATTGCACATTTAATAGAATAAATGAATATTAAAAAATTATTTCTTATTACTACATAAATAAAATCACTCTTAATGTATCACATGTTCGCTAATAGAGTGAAAGGTGTATTCTTATATCTCAAACTATTTTCTAAAACCAAAATGGTTAGAACAATTTACCCAGTATAACACATTAATATATAATAATCAATAGTAAAACCACTAGTTCTTCATTAATATTTATTTGTAACATAGTTTAACTGAAAAATCACATATAAACTAAGAAATAATATAATCCAATGGGAGTGGTTTAACTCCCATCGCCCTTCAATTCACTGATGGGTCCAAGCCCTGCAACATCGTTGGATGTGACCGATTATAATTTATACAAAATAATATTAATATAATTTCTATACCTTTTAAAAAGTGTAATATCCCATTATTAAAGAAACATAATATATAAAAAAACCCTTCTTGTATTCCAAAATCATTAAAATTATTCCCAAAAAAATATAATATTACTATTCAATAAATAACATTTTTCACTAAAACATACAGTTAACCAATATGTTTTATTCCAATAAATGTTACCTAAAAAATACCATTAATTATTGTAAACTCTCATAACATAAAACCTAAAATGTGCCTTTAATGATTTATACATATGGTCATTTTGAATATAATAATCCCACGATGATATACATATAACATAAATAAATATATATTATTCTAAAATTTTACACATTCATCAGATGTTTCATAATTCTTAACACCAAAAATCCTTTTTGTAAAAATAATTATACAATTTAATTAGTGAATCTAAATACATAAATTTTTTATCCATTTTATTTCAATATAATTAAATCATTTCCTTAGGTGTTAACCTTTAAAACATGTGTTTGACTTATACAATTCTTAAGCTCACCACTTTTATGAAAAAAAAAATAAATGGATCATTGGATGGTTTTTATTTACTTCAATCATACTCTTCATTTTTTCTAACTAATTATTTTCATTATGCGCTTATTTTTAACAAATAAAGGATTTTCCTATTCTGCTGACTCATATTCATAGATTAATTCATCCACATTTCTCACAAGATAAGATTCAATCCATATTTCCTTCATGGTCTCCACCACTCGAGCTATTAGTAAACTTCATCCTTCCATTCTATGATGAGTATGATAGTTTTTAAGGTATATGTTATTTATCATATTTTGGGCTAAATGATTGGGAAAAAGAATTATGTATTTAAATCCTTTTATCATACCATTTTTTCTCATATTCACCACATTTTTCTTCATGATCAATGTTAACATGATTCATTCAGGATCCATCCATTGACTAATACCAAAAATCATTCCATGAACATCAAAAATAGTAATGGGAAAGTCACATATTCATTTGTAATATTTTTAATAATGACACCTTTTTTAATCTATCTCACCTCAGGTTTAACCTAGGGCATTCATTTTTATCATATGTTCAAATCCTTTATAATGGTTTGTAAAGATAATGTTAATTATATAATGAATATCCACCAAGAGTGTCAAAAACAGTTTCATAGTAAGACCTTTTGTCATAAAATAGGTGACTATTAGGTCAATCCCAATATTTACCATTCATACTTGTTACTCCTAGGTAAAACTGTTCAAGAACCTCTTCCACCTGTAGTATCTATATATGGATGTATTTATAAAAATACTATCAAAATATATTAATTATAACAAAATTAGATGTTTTAAACAAAAATACTTATTGTTTATCATAGGGATATGTTACTAAATCTATATTTTCTGAAATCTAGTTCCCAAGGAATTTACTAAACATCCTTTGTACTAAATTTAATGGTCACAACTCAGGTAACCCAAATAAAGTGTAAACTATTTTACACTAGATTATAACACATAGAATCACATCCTGATGAAAAAATTATTTTAGTATTCTTGGTATGAAAATATACATAGATGAGTCTTGAAATAAATTAGAATATACAAATCACAACAATATATTTTTAGAGAACATTATTAATCCCTCCAGCTTATCCATTTATTTTATTCATTATACACTTCAAAGATTCATATGAAATTTAAAAAATAAGTGCGAGTTCAAATGATCATTAATAATTATGTATAGTGAAATCTATAATGAATCTAGAAGCATAATCATTATGGTAAGGAGAATAAAATACACACATGTCATATAATAAAACGAATAAGGAGGAAGAGCATCCAAATATAATATAAAGGAAAAAGTATCATGAATAGTAATAAATATGGTAAGATTAGTAACTGAAAATATATCTATGTTGATAAATGAAATTAATATCATAACTGTATAATTCATAATCAATATGGAAAGGTAGACAACAAAAAACACATTCCATTTATCTGATAAAATGGGAATGAAATTGATCCAAATATTATAAAATTATGAGAATATCATGGATAATAATAAATGAATTATAAATGAATGAAATTATTAATCAGTGGATTTTATTTTCAAAAGAACATGATACAATACCCATCAAGACCATTCACAATATGGTTTAAAATTATAGGTAGAAATCCATTTAATGAATGCTTAAGTATTTTCTTCATGAGACTACTGATTCATTGATGTGCTATATTATTCTAGACCTCACCTTTGAAAACATGTCCAATGAATTTCTCATATATCATATTATAAATTTAATTCATAAATAAATGCCTTTTCAAAAAATATCTTCAAGGATTAAAGAACACAAATTTATAAATATGTCCATAGTTAATAAACTAACATAAAAATTAAATACAATATATAAGAATGGAATACTGTTTATGTAATATTTATATCTATGACATAAAAATATAGATAAAATAGAATTGAATCATTAACCATCAATAATAAATATTTTTTCTAATTAAATAATTAAATGGGGTATTATATACAACATTTGAATGTGAATAGGTTCATATTAAAAAAAATGTCTCAATGAAATAAAAATTGAGGAAGAATCCATTAAAATGATCATAAAATTGATGTGATAATTAATCCATGAATATATTATTCGTATAAAATGTAAATCCTGATAGAACAAGAGTAATTACTACAAAATATAATCATAATTCATTATACACATAATATTATAATTTCAAAGGGAAATGAAGAAGTAATATAACCCATTAAATGTAAATTGACATATGAAATTCATTACTACTTGGAAAAATTCATGTCAAATCCTATTAGGAAAAAAATAAAAAATAAAACATAAAATTTCAGGAAGTATAATGTATTAATGATATTACATATAAAAGTATTACTATGTACATCGTATAAGAGAAATTAGGAACACAAAAATAGAATAAGCCACAATGAGGGGAATATGTAATGAAATCCCCTACCTTGCGTCTTACTTATCACATAAATTCATTATCTTCCAGAATAATAATCTTATGTTTATTATTTACATGATTAAGAACATTTTAGTTTTTTTATTCCTTTAATGTTACTCATTACCTATTTATGTGAAATTACATAGTCAATTATGTTTATGTTAAGTGTTTCGAAGAAATTTTATATATGTTTCAAAAATGTCTTCAGTAGGTTGATTATTGGTTTAAGAGGTCATTTTTTCAACAAATATTGAATAATAAAAAAAATGTTTTTATATTTTTACATCAATTCTATTTTAAAGACTGATAATGAATTTTTTATAAATGAAATATGATATGATCGTGGAGGCATTAGAATATACGTACGTATGAGTAACATTTCAGTTTTTCAATATTTATAATAGAAAAGAGGTATGTACTGCTTTATATTTGAATATTAAACATAATATAATAAGTAAAATATTATTTATCTAAATTTACTTGTATATATATCATCAATGTGGTGGGGTAATGAAAATAGAGTCCCATAGCTTCATGTAGGAAGTAGTGTACACGTACACGGATAATAACGTCCCCATTGAGTGAGTGAAATGGTAAGAAAAATAATAATACATATCACTATTTTAGAACAATACATATTTCATGAATATCATAATTATTTCATTAATTTCAGTTATATTCACTAACATTTTCTTAATTACAATCCATATAATGTGTTAGTAAAAAATGAATCACATATATTCATGAGGTTGTAGTCAATCACACACATGATTAAAGTTATCATGTCCCCAACAGAATGGAAAATGAAAATAATTATATGTAATATAATTAATCCATAGGTATAGTTGTTTTATAAATATCTTATAAATAATTTAGATCTATAACACCTAGAAATATTAAAATATAAATACCATATTTGATAGAGTGTATGACACCCAAAAACAAGAGTAAAAGGGAATATAAAATTCCAAGGCCTCAAAATAGATTTACTAGTTTAAATCTATTATATATCATACAATTCACATAATGTTAGATTGGGTTACACACAACAATGAATATGTTCGATAGATTGTGTTACACCCAAGACCATGTTTTATAAGATATTATTAATATTCTTATATTAAATGACAATAATATTCTTGATATTAAATATAATGTTAGGAATTATAGAATCTAAATTATTAAAATATAAGGTTGAATTCAATTATTACAATGTTATTACAAATAAATGTTAAAACCAAATGAATATGAAGTGAATGTTTTTTATAACAGAACTATTTTTATATTCACAAACCATTTTTTCCTAATAAAGAAAATTATTTAATATTAGTGAATTATCTTAAATTAAACAATATATAATGTTTCAAATTATTTTTTACATTCATATAATATATTTTATTGACATATGATATGAAAAAACCCAATATTACGCCAAAAAAGTTATATTTTGAAAAAGTGTGTTTTCCCACCATTTAATGTACAGTTTTTTAAACTAAAATCTAGAACGTACATAATTTTTATATATCAAAATAAAAAATATTGTTCAATTTTATATTTCCAATATTTTGTGGTGAATATTTGGTATTATTGTGAGAAGATTGATTTTTTAATGAATATTGAAAAATGATGAATTTTAACTCAAAATTGATTTTTTGTCTAAGGAAATTACAAGGCTAAATTAAAATTTTAATTGATTTCAATCAAAAAATAGATAAATTATATGTTTTTTAATCCAATTTAAATCTTTTTAATAAATTCTATATTGAATTTTGAAATAAAATCCTGGTAATGTTTAGAACATTTTCAATTTAAAAACCCACATTCTCATCCTGCCCACGAGATTAATTTTAAATTGATATATACCACAATTATTATTGAAATTCAGAAAAATTAAATAAATATTTTTAATAATAACAATATATAATATTATTTAAGGTCAAATAAATTTTTAACAAAAAATAATAGTGAAATAAATTTAAATTGATTTCAGTGATTAAGGTGAATATGAGTTTACTTAGTGGTTAAAATTTAAACATATTGGTAAAAATGACCTATAAACATTCCCAAAACACATTTTATGTATATATTTATACCATACATTATATTGGTCCAAATTCAGATCATTATTGGAGACACATTATGTAAGGATTACATCCCAACTATATTTACTTTTTAATATTTACAAGAATGTCATTCCTCCCACACTATAAAAGTTCACCTATCCACTCACTCCTTCAAATATCAAAATATGTCTGGATTTACAAAAACATACAAACATTAAATTACAATATCCTCCCCTTATCCTATAATCCTTTATTTTTTTCTTAAATCCAACCAATTATATATTTTGGTATAGACCAAAAGGAGTTACCTGAATTAGAGGAAACATTTTTCAACGAGGATTTTGTTTTAAATTTGTATGCACTTATTAGTTAACTATTAAATATTTTTTATATCATAAATATGTATATTTAGTTTAAATATATTTTTTTATTTTAATTTTATTACTTAAATCTTCATAAACATCCATCAAATTGAATACACAATCATCATTCATGTGTACAAAGGACTACCGCCTTACGAACTGAGGTTGTTTGTTCTTCCATTAAAAACATTCATGGATGAGAATAATTATGTATATATAGTTTATATATGTAATATATTTTATTTATAATTTAATTGTTCTTATAATAATATTTTATAAATTAAAAAATAAAGCTTTCGATTTTATGGAAATATGATAACATCGTTTGTGTACGTGTGGACTATCGCCTCTTCAAAGCATTGCGATTCATTCACACTATACTAAGAAGGGTTAAAATAAAATATGTGATAAATAAAACAATAATATTATAATATAATAATAATATAAACATATATATATATATATCATTCAATTTTTATTATTTTAAAATGAAAAGGAAATGGAAACAACATTGATGCGTACATATGACATACAGTCTCCATTAATGGTGTTACTCATTTCCCATCAAAAAATTGTATGGATTACTATAGATACATATATTATGAATATGTATGATATATAAATTCTGTTTTGAATTATTTATATTGTCATGGCATGATCTATGTAATACGAATAAATAAATGACAAGTAAAACATACTCGAAAAAGTGTATTAAAATGAAAAACAATAAATATAATGAAATAATGTTAGCAAACCTTTTGATAATATGTAACAAAATGATCATATATTATATTATAAACCTGATTAATGTTCTTTAATAAGTTATTAACATTCTTAAAATCAATTACAATGAATTTTAATGAACTTTCAACCAAATGGAAGCTTAATCCAAGGGATTCTGTAAATATTTTAATTGATTGGGACATATTGTAATGTTCTGCACCAAACTACATTTATATAGTTTATATAACACTAAATTTACATTTTATATCATGAATAAATCATTATTAATGGAATTTTATGTTTTAATATGAATTATTTCAAATAATGATATTTTAATTATGTGTTTTTAAGTGGTAAAGAATTTCACAACTCAATTTCTTTTCTTTCAGTTATATTACTTCCTCAATGTCATTAATATCCTATGATTATGTGTATAATGAAAAATGAATATCTATTGTTCAAATTAAACGTATTTTATGTGGATTTAATGTTAAGATAAAATTGATTCATTGGTTTATTCTCACCTTAACATTGTGGTCTAGGAAGGTATTATTTCAAAATATTGTTCTAATCAAGATGTGTTTTCTTGAAAAACAGTTAATGAAAATAAATTAACCATTTCTTATTAAACCATTAAATTTTATTCTCATATTGTTATTAATGATATTTTTGATGTAATAGTACCATTTTTCCATTTCTGTTACATAAAATGTTTGAGAAAATGTTATCAATAAAAGCAGAATTCATTTATCTTTTTAGTTATGGATATGTTTTCAATGAAAACATTTTTAAAAATATTTTAAAAAGTATTTTAAAATATGAAAAATAATTTATTAAAAGAGTTTTCAATTTTTTTTCAAATGAATATTATCATCCTATTCTAAATAAGTCTCATTACTAATTGTTTCATGGTGAAAGAGTAATGCCCATTTTATATTTTATGGTATATACAGATTTACCTTCCATCATTTTTTGAGGATTTATTTACTATCTTATATAGATATTTTTAATGAAATTATTTTTTAATGTGATTTTAAAAGGAACTTATGTTCAAATTGTTTTTCCAAAATTTAAGGCATATTTTTCTCAATAAAAATTGCAAAATATCTTTTTAAAGTATTTATGTTAATTAGTGAAAACAACCATTGTTTTTACTCTAGTTTGGATATGTTATATTAATACCATCCATTTTCGTCATCTAAATGGTGCATGATTGATTACCAAGGATAATATTTACATTCACATAATTGATTCAGTTTTATAGTCTTCTTGGAATATTCACTTCCATATTATCATTTGACATTAAATTTCCTGTAATTATGCACATAATTTAATATGGGTATGTTTATTTTACAAAAAATATACAATTTTTACATAACGTGTTTACATTGATCATTATTAGTTTGATTGGGGAAATATGAAAAATATATATCTTACACTTATTATAGATGTTTTAGGATAAGGAATGTTTTTTATTAGTTAAATTTATTAGTTGATATATGAGGAATGATCTGGACAATCAAACAATGGGTTGGAAACTAGTTAATTCATGCCCCTTGATGCATTAGTAATCTCATGAGATGAAATATGTTGTTAAAAAATCATTCAACTCTGTTTCTAAGAATAATAACATGGGTTTATACACATAAAATTGTACTTTATTGTGAATAGGTCTTGTAATTATATTACTTCATGTTCCAGATATGTGACATATGATAATTAATTATTACCTTCATTTTAGTTATTCTTATTCATGGGATTTTCACTATGAAAAAATATATTGATATTTTTTATGGTCTGTCTACTAATTAAATGGATTATTTTTTGTAATTTTCCTTTTCATATTATTTACACATTTACTTTTCATTTTATTGATTACATGGCATGTGTGTTTAGTTATTTTCCTTCCCATATTGATTTTTCTCATTGATTAATTATTAATTATATTATACTTAACCATTATGAATAATTTAATCTCACCTTTATTTTTTACCTTTCCATAGGATTTGATGAAGTGTACCATGATTGATATTCAATGATACACAAAATAAAATAAATTTGTTAAAAAATTAATTATGTTGAAATTTATTTATTCCAGATCTAATGTAAGAATCATGGATATATATATTTTTCCAAGACTACTAAACTATTAGATCTTTTAGGATTTAATTCCTTATAATCATACCAATGTAATATTTAGAGGAATTGATTACCTAATTTTATGGATGAGGCACTATATAATGAATAAAAAGGAATTTTATAAGCAACCCTGGGAACTAGATTTAAGAAAACATATATTAAGAAACATACCCCCAACATAGACTTTTAGGATTAGCGTAGAAGGATATATATCTTCATTATCATAATAGTTATGGATACCATCATAGTGTTATGATATTAAAGTTGATATTTTGTTCTATGTCTTAAAAATATCTTTTTAAGATTTATATAATGGGATTCTACCAGGATTAAGGATATTTTGGATGAATTTTATGTGAATAAGTCTCATTACATTAGTACATGTTTTAGTGGGAATTTTATTTTATGAATAATCCCTTCACATTTTAGACACACAATTTTCACGGTATTGATAATATTTGTGGTCATATTGATCAGTAAAGAAATTATAATAGTAGTAAAATAAGATTATTAGTGTTTGAATTTCTTTAATACAATATAAAAATGATTATTTATTTTCTAAAATTCAGGGATGTTCATCATGATTTTGAATGTCATCAGAATTATATTAATATAGTTTCAAGAATGTAGAACATGTAGGTTGGAAAATAAATAGTCACATCAAGAGATACAGTGGGGATTGAACCCATGACATAAGGATGATAAAGATTTCATGCCTACCACTAGCCTACGTGATGTCTAAGTTATCATGTAACTGTTTTTAGTTAAAAAATAATGGATTAATGTTAATATCGAACTAATATTATTAATTGTTAGACTTATAGATTAATTTATTTACCATATTGGTTTCATGAAACATTTAGTGATAGTTGAAAATAATTAAAACATTATACGGATTATATGATCCGTTAAATGTAAATTTTAGTGTTTTAGGCATAAATTATATTTTTTAGGAAATTAGTTTCTTGGTGAATTAGACAATCGAGAAATTCATCATAGAATATACAAGGTATGATATGATTTATATTTCCTTATATTATTAGGTAATAAAATATTATCTCAACAAAAATAAATGATCATTAAAAAATGTTATGTTATCAAGTTAATTTTTGTTAAACTGATGGTCATTCAAACTATCATATATTTCTGGGTTTGAGGTCCTAAAATTTCTATTGACCATTAAATCATCTATGATCAATGAAAAAATTCACCCCTATAACTAATTATGAATTTTATTTATGTAAATATTATCTCATTCTCCCAATATTATCCTCCTTAGAACATATTTATACGTTATTCCATGTGACCTTTTTTACTTCTCATTATCTATTATTAAGAGAATTTTTTATCAATAAAAAAATATATATGGGGGGTTTTTAGCAATGTTATTTTCTTATATCAAACCATGGATTATCGAGATCAAGTTTGAATTTTGAGGACAAAATAAATTTGTGATGATATGAATGTAACACTGAAAAAGATTTAAAATGCGATTACCATGTTCGATTTCTTATATGAAATGAAAATCCAAGAATAGAAAGAAATATAAAATCCCATTAATTTAAAATATAATTACTTTTTAAACTCAATGAAATATTTTGAAATTTAAGATACACTAGGTTAACAAGAGTTACACACAATAATGACTTTTTTTGATAGCTTGTATTATAAGTAAGACTGAGTTTTACCAGATACTATTAATTTTATTATATTATATAATAATCATCACCTATTAATTAAATTTATGTTAATGAATATGATTAACTAACTCAGTAAATTTTATTGTTCAAATCAATTGATAACATGTGGATATAAATGAATATAAAAAACAATTGAATATAAATGAAATCTTTTTCTAAAAAAGTGCTTTTTTCTCAAAATGGATTTTTATAATAATAAATTAGATTAATTATTATAATTGAATTATATTAATAAAATATATTTATTATACATTCAATAAAATATTATTTTTCATTTATCCAATAGATTTGAGAGGCATAAAATATGAACAAACATAATATTACACATAAATGCTATATTTTTATAAAGGTTGTTTTTCCACCATTTAGTGGGGAAATTTAATATATGTAAATTTTGAAAATCATATAAATTTTAATTGTAAAATATAAACTTATTTTTTAAAATATAAATTTCAAATTTATATGAGGGTGATTTTTTTATATTTTCTCAGAATTTTAATTTTTTGAATAATTGTGAAAATACTAAATTTTAATTAAAAACCAACTTTTTGTATAACTTATTTTTTAGGATAAATTTTATTTTAAATTAGTTTTAATGACACAATAGTGAATTTATAAATCTGTTAATCCAATTTTTAGTATTGAAATAATTTTTATATAGAATTTATATATTATAATTTTTTAAACAATTGAACATTTTCACATTAGAAACCCGCTTTATTATCCCATTTGAAGGATTAATTTTATTTTAATTTCACCCAATTATTTTACTAGAATGTAAAAAAAATTACTCCAAATTTTAAATAATAATGAATTATAATTTCTATTAAGTTCATCCTTGTTTTTACCTAAAACACAATTGAAATAAATTAAAATTAATTACATCGATAAAGGTGAATATGAGTTTACTTTGTGGTTAAAATTTAATATTATGTGGCCAAACGACCTACAAAAATAAACAAAGATAATTTCCTAGACATGTTTTGAATATACACTCTATTTAGTGTACTATTTTAATTATTTAAGGTATATTATTTAAGGTATACCTCACAATAGTGTTTACCGTATTAAATTTATAAGAAATCTTCTCCTCCTCCACTATAAAAGGGAACTCACGCCCTCAATTATTCACACTTATCAATCACTTTAGCTCGAAGAAAACCTAAAAAATATGTTACCAATATCAATAACATCGGCATATAATCCTATATTTGGGATGAAATCCATCCAAGGAAGTCGTTTTTTAAAAAGCAACAAGAGTTTCCTGAAGAAGAGGTAACATTCATCAAGAAGAACATTTGATTTATTTATTTTCTCACTCATTAAATTATTTTTATATTTCAGGATTATATAATAAAAAATGTGCCTTAAATATACCTAACATTGTTTATGATAAGGTCAAAAATTAAAACATCACACACTTCTATCAAATGGGAGACATAATCGTCATTTGTGGGTACGACAAACTACCACCTCGTGTACCAATGTTGTTCGTTCATCCATTACCATATTTCTTAGATGAGAATACTAAAGGATTTATAGTTTATAGTTTATATATTATATATATATAATATGATTATTTTATTTTTATATAACTGATACCTTCATGAATTTTATTTTGTGTGACTATGATTACATCGTTTATGGATGTGTTGACTACCATCTCCTCAAAGTGATGTGATTCATTCACACATTACAAGGAATGTATTAATAGTGGTTTAGATTAACATATGTGATAAATATTAAATTAATATGATACTATAATAAAAATATTCATAAATATATCTCTTAAATTTCATTATTTTAGTACAATAAGACAATGGGACCAACATTCATCCGTACATATGATCCACTGTCTCCATGAACATGGTATTTTATTTCCCATATACAAATTTTATTGATTGCTATAAATAAATATATTACAAATATATATTATATTTAAATCTTTTTTTATATAAATTGGATTATAAATCATGATCTATTTAATAGGGTTAAAAAAATAACATGTAAAAACATAATCGAAAATCAATGCAATTAACACCCAAAACAAAGGAAATAATGATATAATAATACAAAAAGAGTGAGAAGTTTCTATAGAAGGATATTATATAAGATTACATGCATGATTATTGTTCATTATTATGTTACTAACATGATTAAAAACAATTATACATGATTCTAAATAACTTTTAACTAAAGGGATGCATAAGGAAAGATATTCCATCTCAATTCCATTTTATTGAGGCATATTATAAAGTTATGAATAAATTCTTTTATATAGTGTATAAATAGCCCAATTGACATGTAATATCATGTAAAGTTATTTTTTTATTGTTATCCTATGTTTGAATTTTAATTATTTCATCTACGTTTATTTATCTTAAGAGTTTCATGGTGGTAAATAAATTCATAACAAAATTTCTTATAATTGAGATATATTACTTCCTCATTGCCTTTAATATCCTAAGATTATCTGTATAAATAATTTTTTCTGGCTAGTTTTTTTATTAAGAATTATTTTATATGGATTTACAATTTATTTAAATAATCAATTAATGGTTTTATTCTCACTTTAATATTATGGTATTTTAAGTGTTTATTTTACAATCATATTCTAATCGATATTATTTATTATTAAATATAACCTAGAATAAATTGCATGATATTTTTCTAAAAATCCTTATAATTATATTCTATTTTATTTATTATGATTCTTTTCAATATATAGAACTATATTTCAACAGTTGGATATTAAAATGTTTTGGACAATAATTTCAGAAAAAAATACTGTATTTCCCTTTTATGGTCGTGGATATGTTTTTGAAAACCATGTTTTCAAAATATAGTTTCAAAACTATTTTCAAAAAATTAAAAATGATTTACTAACAGAGTTTTTAAATGATTTTTTGAAAGATTCACCAATTTAGTTTACAAACAAGGAACATTTATTATATTTTCAATGTAAAAAATTAATTCTCATTGTTACCTTGTATGGAATGTTTGGAGTTACCCTCCAATGTTTCGTTAAAACATCCTTTGAAATCATACAATGATCTTTTAAAATAATTTTTTTTTAAATTGTGATTTTCAATGAAAATAGTGTCAATTTTTTATAAATTGAAATATATTTTTCTCAGGATTACATTCAAATTATCTATTTATTGAATTTATATTCATCAATGATAGTAAAATTTATTTTTACTTTATAAGATATGTTATATTGATATCATTATTATTATTCTTATTGACGATTTATGATTTATGTGGATACTTATATCACTGAAATTCACTTCCTTGGTTGATTTTTTAGCCCCCTTTAAATATTCTATTTAATGCAATAATTATATATTAAATTTAATTTAGTTATACATATCATTTAATAGGGATATTCTTATTGTTTAAACCATATAACATTTTTCCATATGTTTCTTACATTCAATGTTATTTGGTTTAAATGTGAGATATTGGTAAATCCAAATATTTAAATCAATATAGATATTTGATGATAATGCCTATTTTTTATTAAATAAATCATTTATTTGATATATGAATAATTATATGGACATGAAAGGCAAGGGTTGGAGACCAGTTAATGAATGGCCATTGATGCATCAATAGTATTATGAGATGAAACCATTTGGAGATAAACCATTCACATTTGTATCCAAGTATAATTAGGTGAGTTTTTACAAATATACATAATCTATATTGAGAATATTAATTCAAAATATTGTGGTTTTGGTGCCAGATACATGATATCCAATAATTTTGAATTTGTTTCATTTCATTTATTAATATTAGAAAATATATGGTTTTATTTCATTCTATATCGATTGATAAAATGGAATGTGTTTTAATTTGTTTACCTTTTCCTTTATTTATGCACTTTTTTTAGTTTATTGATTTCATGGAATGTGTGTTCATTTATTTAAAATTATATATTTATAACACTCATAGAATCATTATTACATCTACTATATGTAACCCTTACTACAAATTTGAGATGCCCCTTATTTTATTTCCATTCCATGGTATTCCTTGAATTGTGCTATGACTGATATAAATAAATACTCTAGATGAAATAAAATTAGTATTGAAAAAAGTTATGTTGATATTTGTGTATTCCAAATGTTATATAAGACTCATTTATGTATCTTGTTTACCAATACGACTAGATTGCCAGATCATCTATGATTGGATTCGTTGTAATAATTCTAATGTAATAGTATAAGTCATCATCTTTGATCATATGTGTCCATTGTGTTATATGAAAAATCATTACTCCCAATCTTGAGAGGTGGTTTTTGGAAAACAAGTCACCTTGGTTTGCAATGTGATAGTTCGTCGTACAATAGAGTGATGTCATAGTTTACCATTTGAGGGAATATGAGGTGGATATACGTCATGAAATTAACATAAAAAATATCATTATATAGAATCTAATGGTGTTATCATATAATAATAAATTATGTGTATTTTAGGGATATGCAAGAATTTAAAAAACATGAATGCATGTTTCGGGATTTTACCTCCTCTCAGAACAAATTTTTAGTGTAAAATCTCAAGTATTCTGAGCATTTATTTATGAAATAATGTATTATAGGATGAGATTATGAGGGTTGGGAAGTAATTTGGGTAAATCTAGGATAAAAATGTGTTTAACGTGTGAATATGAGAGTGTAGGGATGGGGAATTATAAGTGAGTTGAGTTGGACACTTATTATTTTTGAAAAGAAAAAGGTGAATCCACATTTCCACATTCAAGAAGAGTGAAAAATGAAGTATCATTGATAATTTTAAATTATAAGTTTTAAATATATATAGAAAATATTTTAGACAACAATTTAGGTCATTGTAGTCTTCATATTTTTAGATTATCTCATTGAAAAAGTCATTTTATCTAAACAATGTTAATTAATTTTTGTTTCTTTCAATATTCATTTTGGCCAAAAATTATTTTTAACTAATTGGATAATATAAATTGTGATGATTCGAAATATAGAATCAATTTTCCCAAATTCAATTCACCAAACTGACAGAATCAAATTTAATATTGTACTTGTAGACAGGATGAAACAATTGTTTCAAAATAGAAAATTATCATAAATAGGGATGGTGTTAGAATAAAAATTTTAAATTAAATTAATTAAATACACCTAGATGAGTTAAATTGTAATATAGTTGAATTAATTTTACATTAAAACCAATTTAAGATATAATTTTATATCATAACCCAACCCAATCGGAGCTCGATTTTCTAGTACCTCATTCCTCCCTCTATATTCCATGGGGTGGGAAAAAAGAGTTGAAGGTATAAGTAACACATGGGGCATTTTCTTAAGAACCCTTAAACAAATATTGGTTCAACTCAATGAAAAATTTCAAATGGAATGAAATAAATGATGATATACTGCTATGAATAAAACAATCATTCATAAATCTCTAAACATTATGATGTATGGTAGTATAAATTGAAAATAAAATGGAAAAAATACATGCCAATCTAAAAATGTGTCCCAACCTTGAAAAACACGAAAAAAGTAATAAATTGGGAATTTAAAGACGATTTATCTTATGTTATGAAAATTGTATGTAGTCCAAGAACCCCATACCCCTAAGTGACTTTGAAGCACGATCATACTGTCCACCATATATAACAGACACGACACATATTGAAAAAAATCCATGTACTAATGAGTATAGTAATCCTCAATATAACACCTTGTAAAGGTGAAGTGGGAGAAATGTGTGATAGAAATGAAGAGGGAAGATGTATATAGAACAAGGTTCCATAGAACTGCAATGCTCAGTGCAACAAGAGAAGGAAATTAAACTCATCCAAACCTAAGGAGATCAAAACTGTGAGAAGATGGTCTACTCATTGGGTCATCACTGCCTATATTAGGAGGGTAGACTCATCTAACCATGAGAATATAGACATGTTAAGAACATGTCATTCTCCATGCATCATCACCTCTCCTGGAATGATAGTAACAAAAACCCGATGAGTGGGTAACAAAATAGGATATATATTTAGGATAATTCAAAGAAGCCAAATGAGAGAGTAAGGGGATATCCATCTCATAGCTCAGCCCAAGAATACGAGTATGAAACTATTCCAAAAGTATTTCTATCTATGGAACCCAAAATCTCAAGGATCTATCTAGGACAAACAAGTCTATGAGACTCAATAAACACACCTTGATTCGATCTGATTTATGTGGCGCAAACTCACCCACATCTTTTAATGTCACATCACAAGTATGCATATTAGTGGGGGAGAGAGTCAATATTTATCAAGAGTCCAATAGTTCATCAAACCAAGAATAATCACTACATTGAATAGTCAGTGGGTCACAATTTTTAGGAAATAATCATGTGTCATGTTACAAAAGGAGGGTCCAACACTGGTAGTCATTGAGGAACACCACTGCCCAGTCCTACTGGAGGTGAAAACTCAAGAAGGTCACATAGGAATTCCACTAACCAGACCTACCTTAGGGTAATCCTAGTATGTCTTTAGGGAAATTCCATTGTATTTCTTGGATAGAGGGTTACACATGGAAGATGTCATCAGGTAATTCTACTACCCTTACTATATAATGAGTATGGTTGAAACATAGAGGAACTCCACTCCTAATCCTAATAAAGGCTTACTTTGAGAAATCATCAGGGAATTCCACTTCACAATCATACTTGAGGGTAAGCATGAAAATTCCATTGGGGGAATGCCACTACCCAAACTAGACGAATAGTAATACTAGAACCTCCATTGGTAAATTCCATTGATCAACCTTGCAGGAGGGTTATCCCGACACAACTATACGGATTTTGTATGAACACTATTATCATCAAGTGTCACCTCTATTCATAACAAACATGGATCATTCAAAAAAATTATGAAAATATTCTTTTGAAGGAACCATTATATTCTATATGAAAAAACACTCAGGATAATCATATCACTAGACAAAATCTGAGTTCAAACAAAGGAGATTTGAGATTGTAACAGTCACACGAAATATCTTAGGTAGTACATGACATGTGGGGGGATGCACATGGTGTGTCGTCCCTTTTAACTACATAGACATGTCCCTAGTGGGTACCTGAGTCCCATCCCATGTAGTAGAATACACATTGTAGTTGGTATAAACAACATATCCAAACTATCCATAATCGTGGATGTGTTCTGTATCTGTGTCCATGTACTATGACATCATGTCTGTGTACATTATTATATTTTGTGTGGGATCACACTGAATGCTAGCTGTGGGGATAACTAGTATATGTGTACATTGTACACAATGTGTGGGTTTATAAGGGATGATACCCATGTGGACAACCAATGTCAGTGTACTTTGTATATGGTGTGTATCTGTCCATGTAGTATGTCACATAAATCATACAAACAATAAGGCATTATAATGCTTCTTAAGGAAGTACCCACTATCCTAGCATTATTGGTTCCTAAAACCTAGTGCCACTGATAAAAAGGGGCTACATGCCTTGTATTCTACATTGTAGACAGTGTGCAATCACGTTTTTAATGAAATCTCATATTTTTTTCACCACTTGAAATTATCTTATACCATTAATGATATTTCATGATATCATTCCAAAATATTCAGATCAAGACAAAAAACATAGATTCATTTCTTTTCTCTCTGTGAATCGGTGACCTTCATCGATGAGGATTTGACCAAAAGTTACGCATGCCACTAAATGTTATTTAATGAATATTTCAATGACTAATCACAAAATTAATCATCCTTGCTTCACAATATTTCACGATCCAAGATCATCTCAGAAAACTATTGATGAATCATTAATCCACCAAAAATCTAATAACCTATTCATGATCGGGATTCCCAAAAATTGCTGATCCTAGAACTGCATGGTTCCAAGGGAGAATAACGCGATGAATAGGGGAAAAGAAACACCAAGAACAAATGTTTTTATGATAATTGTTCAATAATTCTTATCCAATGATAACGAACATGCTCCAGGGTTAGGAATAATTGATTATGAAAAATATGTTATCCAATTTCAGTTCTTTGGGATTAAAAAAGTGTGCTGGAAGGGGCATAGATTGATGAATGATTAATAATATACTCAAACATTTAATCTCTAGTGAAATCCCCAAATAAGAGTTCTACCTCTTTTCTAGATCAATTTCTAGTTAAGAATGTGTTCACTAATAAATTCAGAAGATGCCGATACCTTTGTTGTGCTTCGATCTTCATTAAATCACAGGTTCATCATTTGTCACCAACAGAGGTAGAAGAGTGGTATCTCACTGAAATTTTGTGAAATATGATCCAAACATGGCCAAATCCCTCTAATGTCCTATTTATAATATTTTATTGTTTACAATGACTAATTAAAGAATTAACTAATTAAAAATTATTCAACTTAAATTAACATCGTTAGAGAAAATAATCTAGTCCTCCCACACCAACACATTTTATGTTCGTCATAGGGTAAACTCTACATTGAAAACATATCTACAGTCTTTGATTTTCGACCCGATCAACCATTTCTAAGATATCCCATTTTCATTAATTAATCGCATGTTTTCAAAATAAAATATATTTAATATTTTTATAAAATTACTCTTAGGAACATCATATCAATACCTAGATCTAGAAATATATTTAGGAATATTTCAACGTATTATAAAAAAAGGTGTCTATATTATTCCCAAATTCACAATTTTCAACCTAAAAAAGAAAAAACTAAGAAAAAAACATGGGATTCTTAGCCCACATCTAGATATCCCGCACATAGGAACTCTCTTACACATTTATGTGCTTCTAAAACATGAAAACCAAAGGGATGGTCTATCCTCACATGGTATACTATTATTATTCCTCGATTAGCATTTGGTGCTCTAAAAAGGTGGATCTATCCTCGATGTCTAGCTCTCCTTGGTTAATGATTTTTGTTGGGTCATGCACCTATATCATCTGCTACGACATGTGGAACATTTCCTACACTCGCTCTAGAAATGTGGTTAGGTTGTGGTGGTAGGAACCCTGCCATTGATTTCCAAGATCTCGAACGACCCAATGAATCTTGAGGATAGCTTTCCTCCCAAACCGGACCTCCGCATTCCTCGTCAGGGTGATACATTCAAGAAGAAATGGTCCCTACTCTCCAGTTCCAATATTCTATGAAGATGATATGATAAAAATTTCTATATTCATTCGGTTATCTATATCCATTCTTGGATGTCCTTCACTTTATTAGTTGATGATGATACCATATTTTATCCCATCAGAGATGACTCTCCAATCTCCACCTAGCACAAGGGAAACCTAAAGGGTCTCTCATATCAGGATCAAAACAGTCCATGAAAATGCTAGAGTAGTAACAATTGTTATATGGAAACTCTATCAATTTCATGTGATCCTCCCAACTTCTTATGATATCCAATATTCTATCCCTCAGAATATCTTCTTGGATGTAGATAGGGTTATCTGTCTTCCCATCTGTTAGGTTGTAAACGGATTTTTTCATTCTAAAATGGGTTATAAATACCTCCCATTTTCCCCTCCTAAATAAGGAAATAAACCACACATCACAATCAAAGTTAATAATTGTGGTTACCCCATGATGGTGGATGAACTCTCATAAATACAACTTCCCATAACTATCAAACAAACTCTATTCCTTGATATAAAGAAAGTGAACTGACTAAGTTATTCAGTCCACTATCACCAATATGGTTTCATGGTTGTTTAGAATATGTTGAATTCATGTGACTAAGTCCATGGATATACCATCCTATTTTTACCCAGAGATTTTAAGAGGCTGCAATAAACTAACAAAAATATTGTTCTCAGCTTTCACCTATTGATAGGCGAGGCTCTGTGAGATGAACTCAAATACTTGTCATCTTATTCCATTCAACCAAAACTATTGTGGAATATCTCTATGAATCTTCCCCAAAGGGGAATGTATAATTAAGGGGGATTCATTGAACTCCCACATAAACTCTTCCTGAATCATGAATGGAACCAATATTTTCCCCTAGAACAATATCTTCTGATTCCCTTATTCATAATATCTATTTGGAGCATCTCTAGTTGATATATTATCATGTAGAAATTTTCATCTTATGTTCCCTACCTGGGACTTTTTTACATGATCGAGGAGAGAAGGAGTCAACACCACAGATGGTAGAAAATTTGTAGACTATTGCTCCAACAGGTTCAGCTTCATGGAAGCTAATTGCTCAGAAACATCCCACACTAGGAGATTCAGGGACTTCTAGCTAAGGGAATCTACTACAAAATTTTCTTTCCCTAGATAATCGATTATGTTGATGTTGTAGTCCAATATGAACTCCAACTAGAATCCATTACTCATGTTCATGTATCTGTGAGTGAATATGTACATAAGGCTATGTTGGTCTATGTAAACCAAAATGTGGTATTCCAGAAGGTCGTGCCTCCATATACTCTAGGCATGGGCTATAACTTGTAGCTCCAGGTCCTGAGTTGAATATTTATTCTGATGGGGTCTCAACTGCCTCGACCAATAAGTGATGACTACTTATAATTTCATCAACATTCAACTGAGAATAGCTCTTGATCCATAAATATAGAATACAAACTCAATAGATTTCTATGGTTGTCTCAACACTACCACACTATTTAGCCTCTACCTTAACTCTTTGAAGTCCTTATGGCACAATTCATACTAGGTAAATGGTTGTCCCTTTCATATCATGGTGTTCAATGTGGCTATGATTCTAGAGATGTCTGCCCGAAATCTCATACAGTACCTTGGATGGACAAGAAATCTTTATACCCTTGACACAATCTTGGGTGTATCCCAAGAATTAACTTCTTCGACCATTGATAGATCCATGGGTAAACCATGTTAAAAAATGACATTCCCTAGAAAGTGAATCTCATCCATTCACAACATTCATTTCATGATATTTATGTAAATATGGTTTTCTCAGATTAAATCGAAGACCATCATCATGTGTTAAACATGCTATTAATCCCTGGTACGACAAGATGTTCCAACCCTGGTATTCATCAACGAATGCAACTGCCTAGTATTACTAGAGGATACGACTTTGGAAGGAAACAGAGGAATGCCACTGCTCAGTACTAATGGAGGGTAATTCTAGAAAAGAATTAGGTAAATTCCATTGTCCATACCACCTAGAGGATAAATCTTGGAAGATGTCATCAGGGAACACCACTTCTCAGCCTAACTGGAGAGTAAGACCAGGACATGGAGGAACTCTACTACCTAATCTCAGTAGAGTGTAACTCGGAAATACAATCATGGTACACCACTACCCATTCCTACTAGTGGGTATCCCTAGAACCTTCATTGGGTAATTCCATTTCCTATCCCAACTGAACTGTAATCCTAGAACTACCATTGTGGATCCCCATATCATAGCCTAGAAAAAGGATAAGCCTGGTACTACTCTGGTGATTCTATATGATCACTTCAATAATTGGGGGATTCATTATCACATTCCAAACCAAAACATTCACAGAATATCTCAAAATCCAATTTTGTGTGTACCATCACATACTATTCAAAAAAACACTGATGATTAGAAATGTGTGGGACAAAATATCTGTTCAATTTAATGATATATGTGGATTTGAAGGTTTATTGAATAACTCCTAGTAATACATGACATGTGAGGGGTCCCACACAATGTGTGGTTCCTCTTCACTGCATGCCCATGTATTTGGTTGGTATACATGTCCCATTCAATTTAGTAGAGCACTCAGTTTCCTAGATATCTATTATCGGGGTTGTGTCCTGTGGCTGTTTCTATGTACTCGTACCCAATGTTAGTATACTTTAGTACACAACATATGGTTTTACATGGGTTTCTGCCCTTGTGTATGGCCTGTGTCCATGTAAATTGTACATGGAGTGTATGTTCACAAGGGATGATTCTCATGTGTCCAACCAATGTTCGGGTACTTCGTACAAGGAATATATATGGTCATGTAGTCGGTCACATGATACATACCCACGAGACATAATTACAAATATTTCCAAATAAGTACATGTCATGACATCCTTATGGGTTCCCAGACCCTAGCACCACATCTGGAAAGGGGCAATAGGCGGTGTGTTCTTCATTGTAAATGGAGTGCTGTCATGAATTTCCGTATATCTCAGATTCCAACCACCGCATCAAACATCCCTGATATCTCTTGATTGGGTTCCAAAAAAATATGATCTAGGTAAAGAACATGGATTCCCATCCCTACTCACCATGAATCATCCTCAATTTTGTACAAGGGTTTGTTTGAACGTTTTATATTCCACCGCACCTATATTGATCGTGACTTTAAAGGATAATCATTAGATCAGTCATCCAAAATCTTGAAGATTTATAGATCCATGATCATCTCAAAATACAGTTGAAAATTCCATCATCCACCACAAATATTGGCATCTGATCAAGCTTGAGATGCACGAGAACTGTTGATCCAGGAACCACATGGTTCTAACAGTGATGAATGGGGGATGAAAAACCACCGTGAACCAAGTATTTTACAATATTTGGACAAGAATTATTGGCCAGTGATATAGAATGTGCTCTAGGTATAGAAAACAATTGATAATGAAAAATAGAGGATAAAATTTAAGTTATTTGGTATAAAAAGGGTATATGGAGGGGCATAGATCGATGATTGATTAACAATATACTCAAACATTTAATATGAGGAATAAAAGTCACCAAAGATGATCCTTCTTATTTGGATAGATCGTTAGGGATGAAAAATCTCACCAATGAATTTGGGATATTCTAATATGTTCATTGCACTTTGACACACCTTGAAACAGAGGTTAGTCATTCATCACCAATGTAAGAGGAAGAGAAATCTCTCGCCATATAATTCATGATTATGTGCCAACCTTGTCCAGATAACTATAATGACCTATTTATATGTGATTGATCAGTTAAAAGTTTACTTAATTAATTAATTAATTACTTAATGTAAATGCACCCCCAAGGAGTGAGGCCTTTAGTTATCCCATGCTGGCTCATTTAATGTTGCAACTAGGGTAAACACTGCATTCCCAACACAACTGTGACCTCATATTTCTGATCTGATATAAATTTCAATATATATACTACATTTTTTAATTAATCACATGTTCTTAGTAGAAAATATATTTAATATTTTTATAAAATTAATTCAGGGTACATCAGGGCATATAATCTCTTGCTGAATCAGGGACCAACTCTAGAAAAATATTTTTATTTATTAAGATGTATCAAAAGGAAATAAAATGTCTCTATATTTAACCTTGTAAACTATTTAAATAAATGGAAATTTTCAATAAAATACATTTTCCAATATTCATCAAAAAATGATACATTTCATGGAAATCTCTAAAATTCATGAATAGAAAATTTTGATACAAGGATTTAAAAAATGAGGATTATATTATTAATTTTTTTTTTCTGAATGTGGTAAAAATGGATTTCAAATTATATGTTAAAAGAGTGATTAAACCATCTTTTTGAAAAAATATAGTTTCTCAAAAAAAAATTATTTTTTTATCATAAAATAATATTATTTTATATCAAATCAATGGATAACAATATTTTCATAATTTTTTTGATATTCATACATACCAATTTAACTCCTTAGTTAAAATAAATACTATATTATGGTTCATGGAGACTCAGGTTTGTGTGTTCTGCAAACTACTAAAGAGATTAATTTTAAAGAAATATATTTTATGGTTTGGTTATGCTCAGTGTTGCATGTAAGATATTCTATTGAATATAATTATTTTATTTAATAATGTTATGGAGTTAATTTTTTAATGTGACAATTTTCTATAAAATAATGATTTCTTTATAATTAATATATTTATATTAAATGTTGAATTTATCTTATTAGATTTTTTAATTTATTAAAAAATCATTGTTTTTACATCTAAAATAAAAAATAATAATTCATACATTGAAAAAAAATTTTAAATAAAGAACATATAATTTCATTATAAGAAGTGATATATTTTATAATTTTTTAATTAGAATGAATGATTGTTACAACATATAAAATACGATTAAATTATTTTTATGATTCATAAATATAGTTTTTCTAAAAATATAATTTAATTATTTTCGATATGAAGATTATAATTAGTTTTTTCTCTTTGATAACTTTTATTTTTTGAATTGAAAATAATTTATGCAATAAACATATCATATTTGTATTAGGGTTAATTTTTTGTATTTCGATGTAATAATGGATTTTTTATTGAACAGTGAAAATAACATTTTTACAAATACCATAACATTTACGAAAAACCAAGCTGTAGGTTGATATAAAATTAATAAATTATTTCTTCCCGATATTTTTTACGGTTTTAAAATAAGTATTTTTAAAAAATTATTTTAAATTTGGATTCCCGCGATACTCTTTTAGAATCGAAAGTATTATTTCATTTTTATTAAAACAATTATTTGGTTATTTCCATTAAATGGTGTAGTTGGAAGGTACAATTTTGTTTTTTTTGTGGGTTTAATGTTAGAGAACCATAATTTTTTTAATAATATGTCAATAAATTTAATGTACAGAACATTAATCCTGATTTTTTTACCATAATAAGTATACCACTATTTTTGAACATATCTTTTTTACATCTAAAATTATTTTGTGCATTTTTTGTGATCATATAATAGAATTAATTTCTACCAATTATCTAAATGAGAAATATAAAATTTATTACATATTCTTTATTTACATGTTTATATTTTTGATAAGGTTAATTTAATTTTTGGTATTATTAATAATATACCAATGAAAAAAATAGGTACTACTTAAAATATTAAATTTTGGTAACAATGTTTAATCAATAGGTAAGTAAACACCTTCCAGAATCCTATCAATTAAATGTGTCAATACTAGATTTCATGAAATTAAATAATATTCCCCAAATAAATTATAAATAAGGGTTTTACCTTCCTTAATAATGACATTCATTTATTTTAATAAACATTATTTACAAGGGTAAAAATACTCTTAAATATAAAAGGAGCCATTCATTACCTCACTTGTTCCTAAGAGTTGATCACCCTAGCTCATAAATGACCAATATAAATCCTTAAAAAAATCCCTCAACCATGTCAAATAGTTCATGGTCTCACCAAAATACTAATCCTAGAATCCACACAGTGAAAGACATAGAACAATTTTTATAGAGAAGTAATAAGTCTTAACATAATTCATTCATATTTATTTATTCAAACAAAATATTAAAATCCATTATAACCATCAATATATATAAATATATATATATATATTACTTTAATTTCATTAAATAATTTGTAAAAAAATTCAATCACTTTTCCATCCTATGTAAAATGGGAAATTCACTCATGAATACACGTGGACGACTACTTATAAGAAGCAATGTGTTTTATTTTTCATCACCCCCAAACATGGGTGGTTATGAAGATAAATTAAAGAATATATTTGATATATATGAATTTATTATAATTTTCATTGAAAAAATATATAATTTACACCATCTTATCATACTATCTACTGTAAAATGGAAATTTTTCTCATGCGTAAGTGTGGACTACGACCTCAATAAAGTGATGTAACTAATTTTTCATTTAACCATACATTGATGTTAATAAGGATGTAATAAGTGAATAAATATGATATTAATAATTTTATAATGATTATGGAATGTCAAACCATTATCTAATATATTTATTTTTGGTGACATCCTAACATCGATTCTCCCTCACATGACTAAGATGGAATGCCACAAGACATTAAAAACGCCTCCCCAAATGTTAGAGGATACAAACTTGTGATAAATGTTTAGATACAATAGTTGTGAGAAGATACCAAAAAAATATAAATATAAATCATAGAATAAAAATATTAAATAAATAAACATAAATATACTCCAACAAAGAAATAGGGATAACAAAAATAATGTAATATAATAAGTCCTGAAATGTCATATTGAATTTCAAACTATAATTTTGTATGATTAAAAAATGAATGAGATAATTGAAAATGTTTAGAATCCTAAAATCATTCATATATCCTATTATTAGTCCCACATCCTGGTTTTAGTCTACGAACGAAAATAAATTAATCAATAATAGGGCCTCATTCCCTTATCTAAACTTACATCCATGATGTCTTCTTAAGTACCAAACTATGCATGAGGAGGGTTTGAGTAAAAATTAGTTTTCTATGTCTAATGGTTTATCATAAAATTCATTATATGTAATATTTTATGAAATAATATTACACACACAATAATGAAGACATAAATTAAATACAGAACATCAAATAATGTTTTTGACCCTCGTACTATAGGATAATGTCATGGGTCATCCAACCCTACCTCAGTACAATATTGAATGTCACTATCCATTCTCTTCACCTATTCTTAGTGGATTCCCATATCGAGGACCAATCAAATGTACATAGCCTTCCTAAGGAATATTCTCACATGAAGGGTGAATTTCAAATTCTATATATTACTGGAATCTATTTGAATTACTATGCTAGACATTCTCACATATTCGAAATGAGAATTACTATTCCATGGGAAAGTTATATATTTCATGTTTAAATCAAACCATGGAAACATAAAATTATAGTGACACTTACATACTCAAAGGATATCAAACACTTGTTGAGTTCCCATTCTATAGTCAATTTTAAATTTCATGTATCAAAAAAATAAAATAAACATTGAATAAAAAAATAACAGACATACCGAAAATGTTAACACATTCCATATTAGTTAATTCATGTCGATTTATAATTAATATTCCAATTTCAACATCAATACATCATTAATTTAATCCAATTAAATGTTTCATGACAATAAACCAACTATTATATGAATTGTGATAATTATAATTCACATTCATGTTATTCTAAATCCCTCTCACATCTCATGGAAAATCCAAATTCTCAATTTCAACCCATAGGGTGTCATGGTTAGCATGGGTTTAGTCCAAAGATCAACCCATGATTTAAAAATACATTACAAGGGAACTAGGTTCATATATTCCATGTTCCTAACCAAGGTCAAGGATAGGGAAACCTCTTGAATGGAAAAAATTCATGGTCTCAAATTACATTGGAACAATCAAGATTTTTGGGAGGTCTATATATGAGGATTTAAACCATTCAAGTGAATTAAAAATAGAAAAGGTGTAAGAACTCAGATCATCATCTCAGGTATGGATCTTGATCTGGTGTTTTGATGAAAAAGGGGAATTTTTGGAAATTTATTGAGTACACAGAGTGTACATAGATGAACATTCCATGTACTGGTTGCCGTACATAGCCATGTACTAGCCACGTAACAACCATATACATGTTAGTGTGGGGGGGACCTAGAGACCACCTAAAGCGGAGCTATGTTAAGGAATGTACACGACATGTACATTAACTAAACATGACCAATAATTTTTTTATTTGTTAAATCGGACTACGGTCGCGTCTCACTTACAAAACACCCTTCTTCTGAATCTGTCGCATCCAGTAGCGACCAGGAGTGACTATTATTATCTAAGACTCTGAGTCATCAATTGTGCTTCGAATCAACTACAATCAATTTCATTTGAATACCCACGTTGAGTTCTTACTTATTCTAGAGATTCATATCTTGATT
The DNA here is from genome assembly GCA_963277665.1 of Viscum album. Lineage (NCBI taxonomy): Eukaryota > Viridiplantae > Streptophyta > Magnoliopsida > Santalales > Viscaceae > Viscum > Viscum album. Next base: position 1,307,916,695 of record OY728126.1, on the reverse strand, counting down.
TCTCCTCTCTCATGACATATCCTTGGTTTATTTTCATGAATTCTTTTTTAGATCTACGAAATTATAGGTTGATTCAAAGATTGGGGTTGAAATATATTGATCGTCTAATGTCAAGGTATGTGGTTTTTTACGGTCCATTTATTGTATTTTAATTATATGTGAAAAAGTTTCCAATACCCTTTTTTAGTTTATAGTGTGTTTAGGGAGTTTAGTCCTGTTAAAGTCTGCCATGACATGTTTGGTTGATTTTGGGTTTTTGATTTTATATAGGGATGTATACCTGGATATGGATTTGGTTTCCCATGTTTGATTTTGATATTGGTCTTTGGGACTAGAATATCATGTTAGGATGTTATGTTTACATGCCCAGTATTTTTAGGATAGAGTAGATATTATATGACATGGTTGTGATATACATTGTAGTCTCTTACCCACGTAGTATATGTGATTTAATTTGGATGTTGAATATCATTTGTTCATGATTTCTTTACAAAGGGTTGTGGGAACCATATGGGGAATTGACATTGAGGGCTTCCTCATAGTGTCTGTTATAATTTTCACATTAAGAGACCATTGGGGGTATTAAAATTTAGTGCTCCGTCAGAGTGTCAACATATATAATTACAAGACCACATGAGGAATTAAAATTTAGTTCTTCCTTAAAGAGTATATAGTTTATCACTAAAATATATAATAATGGGGGGATTGATGGTGAGTGGTTCCTCTCATAGTCTTAGTTTCCCTAAGACCAAAGGGGATAGACTGTGTGATCTATGCAGGGGGTCTTTACATCATTACTATCAAAAGATAAGTTGAAATAGAGAGTTTAGGCCCTATGAACTTTCCGAGAGGGTTATCTGTGAATTATTAGTTTAATTTTTAATAAATTTAAATGTATACTGTTGAAATTGTATGACTATTTAATTGTGAGTACTTCCTTGTTTATTACTTCATTTTTTATGTTGTACTATTATCTATATATTCGCTGACAGTTAGGAATAGATATTTGGGTGGTTGACAACCTGTCTAGGTCATAATTTTGGTCCTAAATATATTATATTGTTGCAGGTATAGATAAGGGAAAGCAGCCTTCCAATTCAGGAACTTGATTTCTGTGGATCTGGAGAGAGTGTGACCAAGATGAGGCATGCGATGATGCAGGAGTTGTTTTTTTCATTTGTACTTGGATTTAGTATTGTATTACAGCATTATGACTACTCTTTTGTATTCATAGATACTATTGTCCCCCATTATTATTTATAGGTATGTTGTAGTTCTTTGCTACTTTTATTCTTTCACTATTTCTTACTATATGGTATTACTTCTTCCACTATTATTATCTTGTTGTTATTCCATTGTGTTAATATTCTAATGTGGGAAATGTTTCCCCACTATCCAACCAAACACCCGTTCTACTAGTCGGAAGCCCCTAGTGTTTGGGGAAATGCATTTGAGGCAATTTGACCAACCGGGTACATGACACCATTGGTAGACACCCAGAATCAAAACGTTACAAAGTGGTATCAAAGGAATTATATTCTTCTTAACATACTGTTAGGAGCCTATAAACACATATATGAAGGAATAGGTAAATGGTAATAAGTTGTTCCCATGACTAGCTAACCCGGGTACAGGGAAAATCCAATTTTCCTCGTATATTTTAATTTTTATGGTTTTGAAATTATTACAGTTGAATTGATTTCACTATTGGGTGATTCACATGTACTGTGTTGTTATTGTTGATATTATTGGGGAACTATTTCTGTTTAAACCCAATGAGATGAATCTATTCCATCTAATTCATCATATATTAAATTTATAGAGATCACATGTCATTCATTCTTGTCATTCCATTTATGGAGAATTAGAGACTGCATGTTGTTGTGATAGATGTTGTTCTAGATATACATGTTGTTGTTCTAGATCTCTTGATATAATTCCTTCTATTTGATAGGTTATTGTTAATCATTAGAGTTCAATTGAATAAATGTCAAACATTGATCCCTAAGGTGTTATGGGCCCTAATGGATTGCAATTTGGTGGATCATGTGATTGTTAGTATTGTTATGCTTTGTTATATACATGAATAAGATGTCAAGATTTGATCTATGGGGAGTATGGGCCCCCATCAGTCAAAATTTTGAATTTTTATACATTTTTAGTATATTTTTGTATTCTAAAGTAGTTTCTGAGGCTTACTTTTCAGAAAAACCAAGAATACAAGACCTGTAATGATTAATACATGCAATGTATCCTTCTATTCAGAATGGAACAAATTTTCATATATAAAGGATGTGTACTGTTTGTACACGCCATGTAGCCCTTAACCATGTGACTGAATGTTTCGTCAGAGACACTGCGTTGGGAATTCAATGGTGGCACACACCATGTACCAGAGGTATACACCGTGTTGTATAGACCACTATTCAGTAGTGTGGCTAATGACATAGATGGATGAAACTCAAGTAGTACACACTATGTCCATCTTGAATACACTGTGTATAGTCAACCATACAACTGACAATGTGACTAATGAAACGGGTCCGTGAAAACATTCTAGTACACGTCTTCTCTAGCACACACATGCCAAGACGTTTTTTTCTTGGTGAACCATGTGACCTATCCATGTAGAGGTACTCGGGAAGGGGAAATCGTTTAAAGTACACGACGTGTACTTGTGAGGAACACACATTGTGTTGGGGTGTTACATGACCGGTTTTGGAATATGTACACACCCATGTAAGGGATTATGGGAACACGTTGTGTAGTTTTCATATAATCCATGTATCCATGATTTATAAAATTTGAATATTTTCTCTCTCATCTCTCTTTCTTGTACTTATATGTTCAGTACATGATTATATTGATGTAAGGTATGCACGTGACCTTGCAGAGTAGTTCCATTGAGACATCCTCTAATTGTTTTTCAGATACATGGAAATTATCAAACATCAGACATAGATGGCTTGGGACTACCAGAAAATCCTCCCATCATGCTGATCGTGGCACCAACCATCATTCAGGACACATGTACTGACACATAGTTTCGAGAAGGCATCATGAGATTTACAAAAACCTTTCAGGGAGAACCACATCCAGCCCTATCGATGACAGACATGATGTGGGACTTTTAGTAGCTGAATCCTCCCACTTTCTCCGGAGATAGAGGACATCAGGCTGTAGAGTCATGGTTAGAAGCCTTGCTATTGATCAACGAGCATCTGGAGATTCCACCAAAGATGAGGGTGAAGAACGCTACATATATGCTTCGGGATTCCACCAAGAGATGGTGGTATAAGATCTCAAAAGGGGGATGCATGCTGGTTATGGTAGGGGATGAGATCTAGCTTACCTTCTATGATTACTTCTACATAGAGACATTGCGTGCCAACTGAGCCCAAGAGTTCAGGAGTTTGGAGTAAGGTACTTTATTAATCTTGTAGTATTTTTCTCGCTTCACAGATCTGCATCACTTCTCACACATTCTATTTGACGATGTGATTTTACTAGAGAAAATGTTTTAGGATTTTCTTAGGCATGACATCCAATATCGGGTGAACATCTTCATTTTGACGACCATATCTTCCATTGTTAACCAATCACAGATCACTGTGTGCAACCTGAGGGATTATGGATCTGTTATCCAGGGCGATTGACATCCAGAGCTGGTACTTCTCATGCTGGTAATTGGATGTGTTGCAAGGAGTCTACACGTGGATAATTGAGTCGGAGGGATACACCTTCAGTTATCCATGTGGTATTGTACCAGTGTGGGATACGTGAGCATACGAGGACACATTTCCCAAGATACCCCATTTAGTGCTGATATTGTGTAAAGATGGGTCATATTTAGCGTTTATGTAAGTCCTTATCACTAGCAGTTGATGAAAAAGGATCTTATATGACTCCTCATTTTGGAGCAAGACCACCAGTTTCTCATTAGTCTGGGAAGTGGAGTTCGTCCAGCCACTAATGCCTGGGTGGAGGTTGTGGTTGTGGTATCCAGTCGCCAGGATTTCATCGACAATAGGGTGGATTCACTCCAAGTGGTCCGAAAGGTCCACAGGGCCGTAGTACATGTTAAACATTTGTAGTGGAGCAGACACAGTAAGATCAAGATCCAAGTCCCTCTACAGTTAGAGGTATGATTCTAGTTTCTTTAGTTTTATCTTCTCCACTTTCCAATACTGGGGATTCCCATAATTTCATATCTTTTGCAGTTATGGAGAGCCTTGGGCTCTTTATCTTTACTTCTGCTGATATCTTGACACAAGACACACCGTTGGGAACTAGAACAACAAGTGAACATCAGTGCAAGGAGTTCCCTCTTGAGGTTGGTGGGTGTCACTTATCACGGGATCTTTGCAGCTTAGAGATGATGGGATATGAATTCATCCTATTAATGGACTAGTTAGTTACCTTGTAGGAAGTTGTCGATTTCTATCTCTATAGGGTGAGTTTCACATCACCAGAGGGTAGTGTTTTCTGTATAAGAGAAAATTGGATTTCAAGGAGAGCAGAGCGGGACCTGAGGATCATTGGATGGGAGTGGTTACGACCCAAATTTCTAGTCCATATCTGGATGACCCGAGAACATAACTGATGGACTTTCCTCAAGCAATGGATTATTTCAGGGATGTCTTTCCAGAGGAATTCTCATATTTTCCTCTAGAGAGAGAGCTAGACTATTATATTTAGCTTGTACCAGGGGAAAAATCAGTTTCCATTTATTCTTATTGGATAGCTATACTAGAGTTACAGGAGCTCAAGAAGTAGTTAGAGAAGTTAGAAGAAAAGAGTTTCATCTGACCCGATACTTCTCTTTGGGGTTCGCCTATCCTTTTTTCCAAGAAGGTAGATAGGACCCTCATACATTGTGTATATTATTGGATGTTGTACCAGTTGATGGTCAAGAAATGATATCCCTTTATGAGGAATTTTGATCTCTTTGATCAGCTTCGAGGAGCCCAAGTGTTATTGAATATTGACTTGAGATCCGGTTATCATCAGTTTCATGTTATACAATCTGATATACCTCTTACAGCCTTTTGAAGCAGGTATGGTCTATACGAGTGTTGTGGTTATTCCATTTGGTCTCATGAACGATCCTACAGTTTTTATGGTACTGATGATCCATGTGTTCCATCCATACTTGGATTCCTTCATGGTGGTTTTCGTGGGAGATATCTTGGTGTACTCTCACACTCTACATGACCATGCTACCCATATTGAGATAATTTTTACTACACTGAGAGAGAATCAGTTATATATTAAGCTCTCAAGATGCCACTTTTGGATGGAATAGATTCACTTCTTGGATAATTTTTTTTCAGAGATAGGTGTATCAGTAGTCCCATAGAAAGTGAGAGAATTAAGTTCCTATGGGATTACAAATAATGCCCTTGAGGTATGATGTTTTCTAGGGCTGGCTTCTTACTATATATGTTTTATACATTACTTTTCTCTCTTAGCAGTCCCACTGACAAGCCTAACTAAGAAGGGTGTGATGTACCTGTGGATAGATTCTTGAAATTAATTTTTTTAGGACACGAAAGGGAGGTTGACTTCAGCACCAATACTATTTTTTCTAGAGCCATTGAAGTGATATACTATTTACTATGATGCATCGGGTATCAAGCTGGGAGTGTTTCTTATGCTGGGGGAAGGCACTGTTGTGTACGAGTCTCGGCGGTTGCGGCCACATGAGAAGAATTACCTGATTCATGATCTAGAGTTGGCTACAGATATTCATGCTTTACGCTGTTTGGAGATATTATCTATAGAGAGATCATTTATTGGTTTTCAACAACCAAAAATGTCCCAATTACATCTTCACTCAGTATGATCTGAATTTGAGACAACGAATATGGGTTGAGTACCTTCAGTCCTTTGACATTGAGATTTCTTATATGCATGGGAAATGAAATGTTGTGGCTGAATCATTAAGCAGGAGGACCTAGATACAGCTAGTTCAAGAGGCCAGTAGCGAGTGACAGTTTATGACATTGTTCTCTTAGATGCATTTGGAGGTGTGTGCCAGACAAGGGAAGAAATTTATTTCTTCTATAGCTATTACATTTAATCTACTTGATCAAGTGATAATGAGGAAACTATCATATTATTAATGCCTAGTTAAATGGGATAACGTGTTATAATAGGACCCTATTCTTTGGTGGACCATATGCAAAGATGAGATATTTCATTTTCATGGGCGCATATGGGTGTTAGTATAAATACATGAGGAGATGATGCATGATTTTAATTCTTCAGTTTGGGAAGTTCATCCTGGTGTCCCCAAGATGTATTAAGATATACTCTATATGTATTGGTGGCCATATATAATGAGATATGTTTCTAGTTTGGTGATGAGGCATTCCAACTATTAGAAGGTGAAGGTGGAGCATTGTCGAACCATAGGGCTTTTATAGCATTAACTCATTACCAAGTAGAAGTGGAATGATATATCTATGGACTCCATGATATTCTTACCAAGGTCACCTTGAGGGAATGATGCATTTTGGGGTGTTATTGACAGACTCACGAAGGTTTCAAACTTCTTACCGATCCAGGATGCCTTCAGTGTTGATAAGCTAGGAAGGTTGTACATCTTGGAGATTGTATGTCTATATGGGATTACAGACTCCATCGTTTCATACAGGGACACCAATTTTACATCCCGAGACTTGAAGAGACTATAGAGGGCTTTGGGTACACACGTACATCTTACTATAGCTTAGTATCCCCAGAACGATGTCCAGTACAAGCGTACGATTCAGGTACTGGATGAAATGCTTTGAGCATGTGTCCAATATTTTAGAGGTTCTTGGAAAAAATACATACCTTTGGTAGAGTTTTCTTAAAATAATAGTTTTCAGGATATTATTTAGATTGAAACTTATTCGGCTTTAGATGGTATGCCATGTCATTTACCCCTATGTTTTCTTGAAGAAGAAGTTGTAGCTAAGCTTGAACCATGTCTTGTCCAAGAGACCATATAGCAAGTAGAGTTGATTTTGAAGAGGATGGATACTGGACAGTCACAACCGAAGTCTTTTTCTAATAAACGATGATGAACTATGGAGTTAGAGATCAAAGATTATATTATCTTGCATGTCGCACCAAGGTTGGGACACAAGAGGATTAGCATATAGGGTTAGCTTTCACTGAGATACGTAAGGCCGTTTGAAGTATTGGTGAGAGTTAGGCCGATTCCCTATAAGTTGCAGTTACGTCAGATGTACCCAGTTAAGCATGATGTCTTCCATGTTTCTTAGCATGGGAGTGTCTTATTAGACCCATATCATGTTTTTCAACTTGAGGAGGTTTAGCTAGTGGTGGACACCTCATACGAGGAGCATCATATCTGAATTTTTGATTGCAGCATGAAGGTTCTCCATGGCTAGTCTATTCGTATGGTACGAGTGCTTTGGCAGAACAGGTGAGTATATTATGCGACTTGTGAGAGAGAGACTGATATTTTATCACCATGGAAAGATATATTCTAGAATTAATCCTTTTCACCACCATCATAAGAAAATTCGAGGTCAAATTTCATTAAGGGTGGAATATTTAAAGAACACGGATCTTCATCTCAGGTATGGATCATGTTCAGATCGTTTTGAGGAAAATGGGTGTTTTTTAAAATTTAAGGAGTACATTCCATGTACTTAGAAGTACACACATCGTACCTGGATTATATGGGTAGCCATGTACTGGCTATGTAATAGACGAGTATATGTCCATGTGGGTTGACCTAGAGACCGCCTAAAGAGGATCTCAGTTAATGCATGTACACATCATGTATATTAAATAGACACATCATGTAATTTTCGTTTTATTTGTTAAATTAGATCAGGGTCACGTCTCATTTACAAAAAAACCTTCTTCTGGGTCCCTCTCATCCATGAGCTACTGAGAGAAACGATTCTTCTCCGAGCCCCTGACCCACCATATGTGTTCCGAATCAACCACTTTCAATTGCATTGGAATCACCATGGTGAGTTCTTCCTTATTCTAGAGCCTCATATATTGATTTTCCCCTCTCGTTAGATATCCTTGGTTGATATTTTTGAACTATTTTTTGATCTATGACATTCTAGGTCAATTCAAAGGACGAGGTTAAACTATATTGATCGTACTATGTCGAGGTAGGTGGTTCGCACCTTTCTATAGATTTTATTTGAATTATTTGTGACAAAGTTCCCAATACCCCAGTTTAGGGTATTGTGTGTTTTGGGAGTTTAACCTTGTTAATTATTATCATGAATTTATTTCTTGAGTATGTGTTTTTGATTGTAAATAGGGTTTTTTACCTTTCTATGGAAGTGGATTCCCATATTTTATTTTGATATTGGTCGTTGGGCCTAGAATAGCCTGTTAGGTCGTTATGTTTCTATACATAGTAATGTTAGGATAGAGTATATATATGGTTACATGATTGTGATATGAATTTTAGTTTCTTATCCAAGTATTATTTTTGATGTAATTTGGCTATATAATTTCATTTGAGCAAGATTTATTTACAAAAGGAAGTGGAAGCCTTATGCAGTGAGACCATAGGGGGAACTGACACTGAGGGATTCCCCAAAGTGACTGTTATAACTTCCACATTTCGAGACCAGAGGGGATTTACATTGAGTGCTCCCATAGAGTGAATATAGATATCATTATGAGACCACATTAAAAATTGTCATTGAGTGTTTCCTCATAGAATCTTTAGTTTACCGTTAAAAGACTATAAGGGGAATTGATGGTGAGTGATTCATCAAAGAGTCTTTGTTTGCATGAGACCAGAGGGGTTAGACTATGTGACCTATCCTAGGGGGTTGTTATATCTTTATTGTTAAATGATAAGTTGAACCAGAGGGGTTAGGCAGTGAGAACATTCCCATTGGGGTACTTGTGAATGATTTGTTGAATTTTTAATAAATTTAAATGTATATTTTTGAAACTGTAGGACTGCTTACTTTTGAGTAATTCATTATTTAATACTTAATTTTTCATATTTTCTTGTTATATATATATATATATATATATATATATTTTCTGATAGTTAGGTACATATCATTCGGTGTTTGCCTAATGAGATTCGTCTCACACCCTGTTTGGATCATGCTTTTGGGCCCAAAAAGATTATATTATTGCTGGTATAGATAAGGGGAAGTGCCCTTCTCTTCAGGTAGTTGCTTTTTGTAGAGCTGGAGATCGTTAGACCAATCTATGGATTGCAATGCTATGAGAGTTGTTTAATTGTTTTCCTTAGTTCCTGGATTTAGTATTTTATTCTAGAATTTTGAATGTTCGGATTTTTTCCTAGATACTAGTGACTTGCATCATTATTTATATGTGTGATGCAATTTTTTATTTCTTTCAGCCTTCTTCCTTTTCTTATTGTATGGTATTAATACATTTTTTTATTGTTATATTATTGTTATTCTGCGATTTTACTCTTTCAAAGAGGGCATAGTTTCCCCCACTATCACACCCAATGCTTTTACTGCTAGTCAGAAGCCTCTTGCATTTAAGGAAATGTATTTGATGCCATGTGACAAACCAGGTAAGGAAAACCATTCAATGGCACACAAAACCGATATGTTACAAAAGGATGGTCAAAAGGTATGCTGGTTTGAATGAACCAATTGTACAAACTCGCAAACCAAATAATATATTAGAGAGATGTTTCAGTCTATATACCATAAAAGAAAGAACAATAAACCCAAGATTAAGAATCCTGATTATTGAAACACAACATTATTCCCCCTAGAAAATGATATATAAACCTCCTTAAGGACATGCGGAGAATTATTATGGGAAATGTAAGATGAATTCATTAATTACATGAAATTCTTACAGAGTCAAGAAGTATAGACTGAAGCATGGATTATGTAATTGGGAATAAAATTAGAGTGGCTAAATAAGTCCTTGAGAACCCTTATAATAAATTATTATCAAATTATGGATGAATGAATAGATTTAATCATTTGAATCATGGTTATGGTAGAAAAAAAACATTTATATACATTAGTAATCTGAACCATCTATGATCCACTTGCTAGCCACTGGCCACCATCATCTTTCTAGTGGTTGAATGCACTATTTTTGCACCCCTATGAACACCAAAGGCAAGTAAATGGGGTTTTTTTAGAAAACCACACGTCCAGGTCTCCACCGACTAACGAGTGGATCTCACATACTAGACGGTGGGCCTTTAATAAGATTAGTGGGTTACATACCTAACTACTTGAAGTCTAGTGGGCATCACAAGATATTAAGAAACACTAAATATTCTTCTATATTTCAGGTCACTACTATCCTTCACTAGTTTTCCTCCACAGATCCCTCAAGAACCTCAAAAACCCTATTTTAGGACATGAATAGGGATCTATTGGAGAGTGTAAAAAATTTTAGAATAAATTTAATGAGATAAGGTAAATTGGTAAAACAAAATCTTATAACCACCACACAACATTATAGCTCATCCACATGTTGTTATCATATGCATCCCTGAGATGTATCATCAAAAATATCATGAAACAAGACCAATTCACAGGATTTCCTCTCCCATGCCCCTCCTCTATACTTCCATTCTTATACTAAATCCAAACTAGTGGAATAATCATTCCTAGATATCTTATCACTATACTCCATGATACGAACCATGTTATCCTAAATGTATTAATCGAAATGAAGATAAAAATAATCAACATCTCTCACATGATAAATATAACTGTGAAATCATTAAATCTAGGAAATTATAAAAACAAAATTCATGAAACTATAGAATTATGCAAGATACAATCAATATTTCAATGGAATGATCCTCTCTAATATCTCAAATAGACCAAAACCCCTATGTTCTATCTTCCATTACTTCTGAATATGGTGTTTATCTTGCATACAAGACACCTAAAAAAGACATGACGAAAACCTCAAATTCTAGAGGTTATTTTTGATGGCTAATGTATGATTTATAGATACTCTATGCTATTTACCACTACTTTTTTATTAACCAAACCTGCTCATATGTATAGTACATGAGACTAGGTATAATGATCTCTGACTCACAAACATCTAATTATATCAAAGGGAATGGAATGATCATCAATATAAGGAACAAAAATGAGAAATTCTGATCAATATATACAAAATAATATTATATGAAAACTCCATGATTTTATATATTTATACCAAGAACAACAAAAAATAAATAACCCATTCTCATAAAATGTCATTAAAAATTAGAATCATACATTCATATTAGTTGTTGGTCTAAGGATGATATAATGTCCAAAATAGAACTTGAGACCCCATTTTATTTTATAAGACCTTCTTGAATCATGATGTAAATTGGATATATCGATAAGAAATGTCACTACACTGAATACTATGGAATCAAACTATTTCCCAAACCTAAAGGTTACCCATTTCATTGGTAATAAAAGTTCTTCTTGATAAGAAAAAATGAGATACCTTAATTAATCAATCCATGATCACCCATAGTACATCGTTATTCTATGGCTTCAAAGTTAAACCTATCATAGAGTCCATGGTATGGTCATATAGTAACCCAAATATCTCTTACAAAAAATATTACATTTTATTAGATGAATATTAATTAAATATCATTATGATCTACACCATAACCGTAAAGGATAATTGTTTTTTGATATAGGGATACAAAACAAACTAGTACATAAAATATATAAAAAATTAACAACTAAGTTATTCATAAATATCATTTTTATTAAAAATATCATAATTTAAAACATTATTAACAACTTCTAGAAAACGAATCATATGAAAGGGTGATATTAGATTCTCAGTGTGGGTAAACAATGGATATATTATTTATTATTTAATATTAATATGATAATAAAGTTATGCAAACATGAAATTAACATTTTTATCAAATACCAATTGATTTATTTATCATAATATCAAGTCATGGAACAATGCATGTTAGTTTTTAAGACACAAAAATTAAAATATAAAAGACTATGAGCCTTGAATGAATGGAATTAGAATAAGATCATGTCCTAAAAGGGTTTCAAAAGTGATTAATAGACATAATCAATGAAATATAATGTCAAGGATACCCACTAAGACTCTCATCACATGATTGTTTTAGTATAAATGCCTATGTACCTTCCTTAGGCTTTGGATAATCTCTATTGTACCATATTTTGATATTGGGATAACCCCCACGTACCCTCCTTTAAGATTTAGATAATCTCTCATGTACCCCTTCATCTCATAACACATTAATATTTATTGAATGCATTAGGCGGGATATATAATTTAAGGTCCACCAATCACATATTGTTTATCCTTTCATTTGAATACCCCAAGACCATGAAAATAATTATAATTCTTTAAAAAATGAACTATTGGAAAAGATAATGGGGTTTATAAAAATTTATCTTCATAAACACAAACACCCAATAAAAAGAATAAGGAATATATCCTTAGAACATATTCCCAGTCAAACATATTTATCATTGTTGTATTCTTTAATTGATAAAACAAATATTTTCAAATATCACAATAATAGTTTTTATGGGAAATTTCCTATTATTTTTTAGATAAATTAACTAAAATCTAAAAATTTACAAATTATTAAGGAAGTGATTTTCATTAAAAATGACACTAGAAACAATTAATTTATGCTTCAAAACATTGAGTAACCATGACGATGTAAAAATTCATTCAAGAATATAATGTTTAAACAATGATTAATTTCAAATTTTTGGCAATTAGAAAAATATGAATCGTTTAGAAAATGAAAATATTATTCGTTTAGTTTTTTATATAAATCAAAAAATGGATAATGAAATCCCATAAATAATCATAGGATGATAATTAAAATATTTTTATACAAATTTTAGTGAAAAGAAGGAGATGGAATTAAAATATTCTAGACTAAAGTGGAAATAAAGAATGTTTTTTTAAAACAATTTTATATATTTTTATATAATTATGAGATGAAATTGGTTGAGTCACTTGAAAAATAAATTAAAAATCGTAAGAGAATAAAATAATTTTTTATTAGTTAAGGATAAAAAAATTCCAAAATAGAAATTAAAATATAAACTATCCCAACTAAAATTGGATTGAATCAGAAATCCCTAAACTCAAGTACGCCTTTTTTATAAGCACTCCAACATCAAATATATTAAATTTAAATTTATTATAATTATGTAATAGTATCATATTCATACTTATTATATCATATATGTTCCACTTATAATATTTAAACTCATATTTATTAATAATTTATTATTAAATTCACCATTTCTAGGTGTTGACTATTTCATTTCTTAAGATGGTTATAGTTAGTAATTATGGTCCTTTTACTTTGATTATGGTTTCATCAATTTAAAAAAAATAAAATCAGGATAAACATTTAAAATATATTCATCAGTTCTGTATTTATAACAATCCAAGTAAAATTGTGATTTAATATTAATTTCACCTCTTTATGGTGTCGATAAGTTGTACATATGCATGAGCAATACGTTCAATTTAAATAAGATGGAAAGAAGGTGGATAATGGTTATTCCATCAACAAAATAAAAATTTAAAATACATTAATTATGTAATTACTTATTTTATATTGGATACTACTTATTTAAAAAGGTTTTAGAAGAAATAAAATTAAAAGAACATGGTTAAGAGTTATACCTCTTCATTGAGAAACATCCATTAGATTACACCTTATGCCTGGAAAGGATGGTATTTTTTCTAGTAAAAAATATCTCAAATTCAGTTAAGGATGATAGGATGATATTATAGTAGGTATGGGATGAACTAGACTATTTAATCATACTGAATTATGGAGGAGTGAAATTATCCACCTTCTTGTGAGCACATGGAAAACATTTGAATTACATAATGTATTAAATTAATGTAAATATAGTTTTGGTTGGATTTATTTTGAATTGATATATTTCATAGATAGTATGAAGATAAGTTAAAATAATCATTTCTGATAATATTAAAAAAATTATTGGTGATGTTTTATTCCATATCTCTATGTTCTAACATCCCATTAACCATTTTTACAATTATTACGATATCAATGGTTTATACCCTTTAGGGGTCATGAATTTTACAATAAAAGGAAAAATTTAAGTACAAGTTGAAAATGGTTGATTATCGTGACCATATACTATTCACATGGAAAATAAATTATTTTTATAAATTTGATGTCATTTAATAAAATATTATTTTTCATAAGATACTATTATTGTATTTTTTTTCAAACAATTCACATAGTTTGAATTTAATGACAATAAGATTAAAATGGAATTCAAAATATTATTTTTGAAATGTCACTAATATATTATATTTATTTATATGTTTAATGTCGGATAATAATTCATCTAAATTTTGTCGGTGTTTCGTAACCATCGTAGGAAATTATTTCATTACAAAAAATTAAAAATAAAATATGATGACACAAATAATTCCTTCATCATTTAAAAAATCATTTATAACTAAAAATAAAATCATTTTATCCATTTGATAATATATTAGATATAATAAAAAAGAGTGAAATTAGGGACTTTTTCTTTACATAAAACAATATAATTAAAATAATTAATTAAATAGGGATCCATGTTTCCACATTTTTGAATCATTGATGAACATGATTGAAACCCACTCATCCAATAGGATTATGAAATGTGTATTATTGATTTATAGGATATAACATCAGGTTCTACCCTTATTTTACTAGTTTACCCTTATCAAGGATAAAAAAGTTTAAAATGATTACTATTCATATTGAAAAATATAAAGGGGACCAACATACCAAATTTGAGCCTCTTAGTTAAAATATGAAATGAAATTTTCAGGATATAATTTATAGATGTGTAAAAAGTAAATTATATTATAAATGTGTAAAATATATATAATTTTTATTGACAAATGAAAAATAAATTATACTTTTGAAATTTTATGACCAAATTAAGAATCTAATGGGACTTTTAAATTCATTGATTTAATGATAGGAAATGATAATTTTTTAAAAAATGGAATTTTTATATATCACTAAATAATTAATATCATTATAAAAATCCACCAATTTTGACCTTAATATATTTTTTCAATGAGAATTTAAAATATAAAATCCTTTTTAAATTAAAATATATAAAATTTGATGGAATAAATATTAATATTTTCTTCCAAACAATACTAAAAACCATTTTTGAAGAAAATTATTTTTGAAGAATAAAATTACATTACTAAAAAGTGATCACTTATTTCATAAGAATTAATCAATAAATATTTATTTATTAAGACTTTTATAAATATATTTCATATTTTGGTTTCTCATATATGTACCCTGAAATTCAACGAATAGGTTATAAAACTCATATAATAATAAAATTTGAGTAATATAGCACACTTCATTTAAACTCAGTGTCGCATGCCAGGAATGGTACCGAATTTATCATGTTCATATCAAAATAAATACCTTTAATATGTTGGAGTGTTACAATCCAACCCCCAAAAAATTAATTTCACCCTCAAATTTTTTTCACTTCGATACAAAATAATTAATAAATCTCCCTTTCACCACAAAAGAAGGTACTCATGCAATGTTTTAAATTTTGGGTTTATATAGAGAATTTTAATCCAATGAGTAGTTTTTTGTGTAGAAATTTATCTCTAAAATCGTGGATTTTAAAAAAAAATTATTATTAGAAATGTTCACACTATAATTTTAAACCCATTGAGATTAGTTATTTTGAAGGATAAATTAAATACATCCTTAGGAGAGAAATATGAAACAGATTGTAAACCTAAGAGAGGTTATGTGGAATCACCAAGTGGTGATATATATTCTGTACTAAACATGGAATCTCAAGGAGAATCATTTTCATATTGGTAATCATTCCCTTCTTTAATAATCTATCAGCCTTCTTCTATGAAAAAATTCACATGAATACCTTATCAGTAAACATTAATTGTAGATGTCATAGATGATTATCAGCATAACTTTCTATGTGAATTTGACATTCCATTAGGTATTAATGAAAGGATAAAACCATATTATCTATTTCCATATCTAGATAAGGCCCCAATAGACTTATTTCACTAACTTCAGTCTAAAATGATAAATTTCATGACTTATTTCTTTAATGAGATTCATAATGTGACAAATGAAAGATCATGTGAAAACTATTATTATAAGAATATTTGATAATTGGAAGGTTTTAATATTAACCCTATCTAAACTGAATAATATATGGTCACAGATATCCTATTCGGTTTTAATTATTATATCATACTATATATATATGAGGACGATAATCATTATGGAAACACAAACATATATCCAGATATTACTAAAGGCATTGTCAAAACTCTAGGGTAAACTCAGATCTCAACTTGTTATAATATAATGTATTAACTAATCAAACCATACCACTTCTATAATGTATATTATGGAAAACTTATCAACAGATAAATCATATTTTACATAAATTATTTGTGTTGAAATCATAAAGTGGTTGAATACAACCGAAATAACCTTTTAATCATTATATTTTTTCGAGTCCAATGATGAATTTCAAGTTGATGATATAGAGTTTACATTATAGTGGGGCTAGATTTTTAAAAACACCTTTATAATTATATCTCCTTTTATTAACATACTGGAATAATATGTATTGATAAAAACTGTACAATATCTCTCTTCATGTGGTCCCACAAGAGATAATCTTCCTCGAATATTTTCATGTTTGTACTTTCAGGATGTATTGAGAATGATCAGTTATTAGAATCATCCAAAAACTTATTCTAAAAGTGTAGTATTGATAAAACACATATATTGTTGTTCAACCTTATCATTCCATCAAAATAATGGTTTAACTCATAAATATTTATCACTTTATTTGGAAGCTCTATATATTAATTCTGCACCTTTTAATCATCAAATTGTTAGATGGTTTAACACTTATTTGTGAATGATAAGATTTCACCCCGTAATTGAAACTATTTTTTAATCCATCATTTAGTACCCTAGAAATATTATATCTTTTTTGATCCCCATCATAAATATTAATTCATGATCATTTAAATTTATACCATCAACCACCTTATTCTCTTTCCCATTTTGGTAATATATTGAGTAGTCATAATCTCTCATCAAATCCTTCCATATTTTCTAGAATATATTATACTCATTAGGACTGAATATATACATTAACATTTTAATATTAGAATATATGTTAGACCATTCATTATAAATATAATTCCCTTATATATATAATTAAAAATTATAATAAATAACACTAAATCACGAGTCCAATGAATTTTCATAGGAAACTTCTATTGAATTGAGTTATAAGCTATCAACATATCATTCTACATAGGGGTTCATCCTAGTACAATATACAATGAATAACTATATAATAAAACACTTCTTCATTTTTTTATAGTGTGATCAGAATTTCATTAACCAACCATCATTTCATATACATGAAATAATCTCCACATTCATTTATCCAAAATAACTTTAATAGCTTTAGTGATAACTTGGTTAGTGGAATATTTAGTCATGATATATTTTCCAAAAATCATTGATAATATACATCAAAACTAGAAAAAATAGGGATATCATTCAAATTGATGGGTATTGGAAAATGATAAATAACTACTCTCTTTTATATATCCCTAAATATACCCTCAAATGAGATTATCTGATCATAATGTAAAACCTTATGTTTCCAAATGTCACAGTTTGAAAATTTTTCATACATTTTCACATTCCATAGGGTCATTAGTAAAATTTCAATTTGATCATCATGATCCTCCTTTAATTTTGAATATATAAGAATGTCATCTATAAATACCACCAAAAAATATTCATGGTAATATATAAACACTCTATAAATTAAATCTATAATGATTTTAGGAAATTTGTATGACCAAAAATAATCACTATAATTTCATAGTATTCATACCTCAAAAAATTTATATATAGGGCATGTAATCAATTTTATTACCTTTAGTTTACAATGCCACTATCATAGATAAATCTTGTAAAAATGTTTTTCTCCTCATAATTAATAAAAAAAATCAATACGGGGTAGAGAATAATTATTATTTATTTTAATATTTTTTATTTCCCGATAATCATGGTAATGTCTCATTGATCAATCTTAATGTATTACAGAAGGATAATTATCATTCTATTTCGTAGAACATAAAAAATGAATCCCTTATCAATTTTCTTATAGGGGTTCTTCTTGAATTATTGAAACTAAATTAATCCAATTATTTATGGTGTCTTTGAAATGGGTTTGTCACTAGGAATTAGTCCTATTGAAGATAATTTCATGATTTGGAGGAACACTTGGAAAATAGTCATGAAAGAGATCTAAAACTCCTTTAAAATTGGAATATATTCAATTTTGAGTATATATCCAACCATTTGAGATAAATTACCTCATTGAATAGGTAACAAGGCCCAAAAATGGAATTAATTTCAATTAGAAGTTAATAATTATGCTTTCACCGATAGATGATAATAAATACTTTTGGGATTTAAAAATGATTTCCCTTTTTTTTTAAATTGATAAGTGTTTTTTATATAGGCAAATAATCCATGAAAAAAATAAAATTCAATAAATAGAAGATAAATAAATTTGTATGAAACACAATCTCTTAAACATCAATGAGAGAAAAATCATAGAATTAAGATAAAATACTCACACTAGTATATTTTTTCACTGATAATTGAACATATAATGATTTATGTGGTAATGATACATCCTTATAAAATGAAAAAGTTATATAAGAGTATATATATTTTGAATTGAATAGTTTATTAATAGTTCTAGAGAGGATGAAATGTGTACCTTTCACTAATTAATTCTCATACCCCATGTCGGTAAAAATTCACAAATGATATTTCCCCTTGTATCTGGGAATAAGAAGTTACTGATAGTGATCATTATCATTAACCCTTATATTGGAACAACTATTATCATAATTAACATACATTTTAAAATTGAAAAAATAGAGTGTGGGTGGTTCATTATATAGAGCAGTCCCTATATTTGCAAAATTAGATAACATTTTCCCATCACATTGATAAAAAATTTCTTAAAGAACTTCTTTTAAATTACCTCTTTATCTTCTTATAAAAACTATGATGTTGATGGGAAATTCAAATATCTATTTCTACCTTGGAAGAATGTTGAATAATTTTTTCATATTTACTAATGTTCTTTATTCAAGTAATCTTTAAAGATGTAGTTCTATGTAATTAAAGAATCAATCAATACTACTATTTGATTCAATGACAATATCTGATGTGAACGTTGAATGTATTGTAAATTTTTTTAATGAGTGGTAATAGATTTATCTTCCTTATAAATATGATCATCTATTTAATTCTATATTTAAAAATAAAAATATGTGGAATGAACTTGCGGGAAAATAAAATTCGATAGTCATCCCACCCCATAGAGAAAATTTATTCATATTTCCTAATTTTTATGATGAGAGTCCACCATTGATATATTTTTCCTTCAATATTATAATCAACCAAAAATAATTTTTTTATTATCAAACCACAAGAGAAAAGAAAATATTTTTTTAGTTAAAAATTCCATTTAATAGAAACTAGTCGATCATTTGACCAATTAAAAGAATACTAGTGTTTCCTTTTGATGGACTGAACTGAATATTTTTCCCTCCTTTTATCATTTTGAAGCTTATCATGTTTGGTTTCCTAAGATAATTACATAAGATAATAATAAGTGTTTTCATTCCATCCCTGATAAAATTTAATGTCTTATCAGGACAAAAATTTCAATGCACATCTCATTTATTTTGAATCTCATTCATTGCTAACATGGTTACCTTAGGTTCCATAAATTGAATAAAAACAAAATGAATTGTTTAAGGAAAAATAATTAAATTGGGAATCCATATAATCATGAATAATCATCAAATCAAGTATAAATATTGTAATCTGATTTATAATATATGAGACATTATATTTATCAAATTCCCTCAGCGATTATTATCTATTCAAATTCAATATAATGGTTCATAAATAAAATTATAATTAACTATCATATATAACTCAAGAGTGTCTACCCAAGCCTATAATCATAGTCCCCCTCATACTGTACTAGTGATGATTTATTTAATACCAAATCGTCCACATTCAGAGTCATTACCCCTAGGTGTATACATTCCATAACCACATTCCCATGATAGTATCTAGAAATGGATGTTTTTATCAAAAAATGATACTCTATTATTTACAATAACATATGATATTATATTATACTAATTCATTTTGTTAGAGTGAACACTGAATTTTTCTCATCCTTGTTTCCAAAAATAACAACACATTCTCTAATATCAACAATAGTGACCAAAACAATGTATACAGAACTATCACATCTCACCAAATTAATATTTATGAATCATAATTTTGATCCCCTATAAAACCCCAAAGCTTCATAATTTATGGAATCAGAAATACAAGAATACCATTTATAAGAATGAGTTGTGAATTTTTCATGAATTTTCTCAATAACTAGTACTCTTCTTTGAAATATCGAAATCTAAACATTTCTTAACATCCCATGGAAAATAAAACCTATGAAAAGGTGAATTTATATTCGCAATAAAGATAAAAATGTAGGAATACATAATAATTTAGGAATAACAAATGAATTTGGGTTTGTGAATATGGGATTAATATTTGAAAACCATATCCCTAAATTCAATGATCGTAATCATAATCTAGGACAAAAATCCTCACAGTTAATAATACATGAATTTTAAAAGGATAAATAACTTGATCCATGAGAAAACAATTTCTATAATATTGTGTCATAAAATAGTGGAATAATGTGTGGAATAATCATAATCATAGAAATATTATGTCAAGGATATGAACCAAACCATTCATTTACTGTTAATCTTGGAATAAAACACTATGAACATGATTGGGGCTTGAGATAACTGCCAATATACACTATTTTGAGCTTGAAATAACATCTTATATACCCACATTCATGCTTGGTACAACTTAAAGTAAACCATTTAAGCTTATAAAACATTAACATTTAAACAATTTAATATAGGGATATATAATTCTTGTCCCACCCATTACAAACTAATTATCTGATCATTTGTATGAAATAATATCATTGAAACATTTATATTTCAATCATAAAAACCCATATAAAAAAAATTCATTTCATTGATATTTCATCATTAAAATAATTCAATTTCATGATAAATAATTATAATGGTATCACCGGATCATATTACTAGATAGTCAAAAGTAATATCAATGTTTGTTATCAAATATGAAAAATACAATTAAAATATCATAGAAATTATTATTAAGGAAAATAATATTTTAATTTTGAAATCATTTATTAAAAACATATATATTTTGTAAATATTAGGGAAATTATTTTCTTTTAAAAGAAAATTTGAACATGTAATGGATTAATAAAAAAATTGATTGTTCAGAACATGTATGAAATTTTTTTATGTTGAGTACATTAAAATAATGATAATGTTCACATTTTCTAAAACAATGATTTGAAAAATTAATTTAGAATTTGTTTGATACATTTTTATAGAAAAACAACCATTGTTAAAAAAATAATATGAATAATAATATTACATTAAATTTCTTAAATATTTTAAACAAAATAAGGACATAGATGAAAAATATTCCTGACCATAGAGTAAATAAAGTTTTCTTGTAAATATATTTTTCATAATCATTTTAAGTAAAACAAACTGAAAATGGTAATAAGAAAATAAAAATAAATAAATAAATAAATAAAGGTGAATAAAATTAAAGGGGTATTTTTGGATAAGTATCATATAAGTTTCTTATTGTAAAATTAATATATAAACAGTACCAATTAAAATTGGACTAAAACATAGATCCCTAACATGAAGTTACAATTTCTTTGTAAGTGATCAATCACCAAATATAATATATTCTAATTTATTATAATTCAAGTCCAAAGTTATATTTATATTGATAATATCATATATAGCCCACTTAAAAAATTTCAAAACCCATATCATAATAATTCATAATTAAATCATTTGTTTTTTGGGTGTTGACAATTAAATTTCCCAAGAATGTTTTGGTTTAGCAGTTCAGGTCCATTTAATCTTATCATGGATCCATAATATCTAGAATGTTAATTATGATATAAATATAATATATAATTATTAATTCCATATTTATAGATGTCTAAATAAAACCCAAATGAAAAATTAATTACACTGCTACATGGGGATGTGAAGCCATATGTATGGTCAAAGTGATGTTTTCACATTCAACATTATAGAAATATGGTGGATTATATGTTTTAAAATAATAATAATAATAATAATGTATATTTCATATACTAAATTAAATATTTTATAATGGAATAAATATATTTAGTAGATGTATAAGAAGAAATAAAATTTAAAGTACATGGTTCAGAGTTAGACCTCTTCATTAAAAAACTTCTTTAGTTTACACCTTAATACTTGAAGTGATGTTATTTTTGAAATAGAAGAAGATATTGGATGTTTTAAAGAATGGTAGGATGATATTATGGCCACCTTTTATTGCTCTATGGTCATCAATATTTGTTATCATGAGAGGATAGGATGTTCTCTTTTATATGCGAGGGATAATGCACCTGTTGAATTATATAATGTATTATATTAATTTAAATTAATTTTCTTGTTACAGTGGATAAAAGTCGATATATTTAAAATATATGATGAATATAAGTCAAAATAATTTTATCCTATAATATTTATAATGGTTTAGGTAATTGTTTACCCATAAATCTTTGTTTTAACCCCAAATTAATTATTTTTTTACAATTATTGTGATATTAATGTTCTTTTATACTTTATGTGTCATGAATATTAATATAAAAGGATAATTGAACAAGAATTTTTTATTTTTACATATATAATACACATACAATTATATTGTTAAAATAAAATATTTTTTATTTATTTTGATTCATTTAATTATATATTATTTAGCATAAGATACTATTAAATGAATTTTAAGACTATTCACATAGATTGAATTTAGGAACAAAAATATTTAAATGGATGTAATTTTTTTGGAAAATATATAATATGTTTTATTTAACAAATTACTGGAAATAAATAATTCACATGAATTTAATTACATTTGATATTTTTAAAATCATCTTACAGATTAATCTATTACATGAAAAAGCACTTTTCCAGTATTATATAATAATTTAAGGTAACAATTCTACCCGTAAAATTTTAAAAGTAGTTTTACAAAAACTAATTATTTCATCATTAAAATAAAATATTTCTAACCAAACATTGCATATTATTATCCCAAAAAATAATTATTCAAGTTATTTAAGCCAAGAGATTGACATTTTTTATTTATTCAACATTAACGAAATTATATTAAGGTTATTATTGAAAGAAATTATAAATAAACTTCCCCCAATTTGAATCAATGAATATTAAGATCAAAAGGAACCTATAAAATGAAATAAATTCATTTTTTATATTTATATGGCTTATCCCATTATTCGAAAATGGTTTCACTCATTTTTCCCCTACTAACGTGACTGATATTTAACACAAATCTATTCATAATAAAAAAATGTAAAATATCAACAATTTGAACCTCATAAATCCAAAAGTGGAATTAAATTTATATAATTAGTAGAAATAAACATTAATATAAATGCCTAAAACTCAATGAAAACTCACTTATAGAAAAAATGTGTTTTCTAGCACAAAAAATAAACATATACCAAAATCATGTATAACTATAATTTATATATAATTAATTATATTATATTTATTATTAAATATGAATCATCTTATTTTATGATTAAATTAAAAAGTAATATGATTTTTTAAAAAGTTTATTTATTAAAAATCAATGAAATTTGTAGTTTCTTTTTAGAATTTTCACTATTCATTAAAAATTAATTTTTTTCGAGAAATCCAAGAAATTTCCCTATAAGACAATTTTTATATTATTAATTGATAATTTATATTATTTTAAGAAAATAAAATTTCTAAAATTGTTATAAATAAATTATAATATATTCCCACAAAAATAAAAAACCATTTTTAAAGAAAACATATTTTTGAAGCATTAAATTAATATACAAAAATGTGAGTTCTTATTTAATATGAATTAATAGCTGATTTTTTAATTTCAAAGATCCATTATATATATATATCATATATATCTAATCTATATTCATGAATTCTAATTTAATATCTGAGTTGTAATGATCACATAGGAATAAATTTTCTTTAGTATAACATAGTTCATTTAATCTCAATGTTATGTTTAATAAAATATATCAACTGATTCATTTTTATTTTATATAAAATGCCTATAAAATATTGGGGTGGTACACGTAATACCAATTACATTCATGAATGGGAAAAGGCTATAACAACCTACTAGGATGTTGATGTTCGACCAAAAACTAATGTTAGGTGAAGCATCATGATATGAACCCTTCTATATATTTATTAATCCATAATGACCATTATCAAATATGGAGATTAGAGTACATATTCTGCATCCCATGATGTACCACCCATTTATAAACATGTATTTATCTTCTTTTCACCTCGTGTATTCCCATTAGATCCCAAATGCAACCATGGACATGAAGAACCTCAACACTGTTAAGAAAACACTCTAAGGGTGTATCCCCACTAAATATATTGTCCCTCAGAGAGAAAATAAATGGAAATGAAAAATTACCCCTATTAATATAATCTTTATAAAAAGGAATAATAAACATCAATCGTAGAGCCACTCTCCACTAAGACTCTTGATCATATAGATGTAATTCTATAACGAGTTACATCGTCTACAACTCATCACAATTATTCCACACTACATCAATGTTAATATTACTACATAAGACTTCTAAAAAAATTTCCTTTACCAGGGGTATATTCTTCCATCGATTTAAAACACTAATGATACTCAATCTAATTCTTATATGAAAGGATCTGGTATCACTATAAAAATATGTACTTCAAGCTCTTTTTATATGAGTTGACCACAAATATCTCTCAATAAATAATGTTCCACTTTACTATTAGATCATGTTCCCCTATAAATAACATGAGGATATTAGAATGATAGATCCACTCATGAAATCATATAATTATGTTTCTGTAAATATCCATAATACCCTCCTTGAATAGAACCACACCATGTCTGAGCCTTAGTGCACCAAAATTCACAATTAACTATTTACCTCGCTCAGGTAATGTTTTCATCAGTTTCGCGTTCAACAAAATCTTTAATTCCTTGAATGAATCCCTAAATGTTTTAGAACAAAAAACATTACCCCTTTATTAGTAAAAAATATGATTTAGATGATAGATGAACTAGATGAAGCACTGATAATATGATATATAACCCAAGAAACTCCATATATTGATGATGTTATTGGGTTTTTTCCATAATTCCATGGATAACACCTTATTTGGTACCACATATAGTCTAATGTCTGAGATTATGATTATTACTAAGTTAACATTTTCAAACTATATATAAATGTTAATAGATGGAATTACAGATGATTCTATCTCTATATACATATGATGATTTCTAGATTGTGAGAATAATTTTCTCTATGATAGTAGTAAACTAATATTTCATTGGTTGAAAACCCAAAAATTTATATAGATATATATTGAGGATGAAATAAACAAGTCCATAAATACTATTTTTGGGTTTGATAGACCAAACAACACTACCAAGATATCATATGATCCCTAACAACTCCTAAAAGTATTCTGGGATATACCAGTTGGTCTCACCCCTAACTAATGTTACTAGACGTGAATTCAAATTTGGTGAATATAATGGATCTAATCATCTAATCAATGAGATAATAAATTTGTAGAAGGAGATACTAGTTCCTAAATGTCATCTGACTCGACCTATGATAATGCATTAAAAAACACATGTTTTATTATTCCTTATTGTTTAATCACATGAGAGAACCCCTATGTTGTAATAGTTTGTATGAATGCCTTACCTTCCATATATTACAAATAAAAATTAAACACCCAAAGCTGTTCTAGAGTAATTTAATAGGGTATGATAGAAAGTGATTCGGCTTATAGAACCGAATCGATAATGAAATCAATCTCCCTCTTGGGATGTTTTTTGGAGAACATTCCATGAAATCCATCCTAATGGTGGTACTCCACAATAGGAAAGGTACTTGTATACAACACATTTTTATGTAGATTAATTCTTGACACTAGAGAAATGTGACAATTTAATCTGCACTATGTTTTTTCTAACAATACTAGAAAGAATATCCCATTTACCATGATGGATATAATATAATCCATCATGAGATATAAAAAATACCGTCCTCTAATAATAGTCAATATTTGATCAATATAGATCTATCAAATAAAAAAATATATTCAAAATGTATGTTGATATTTTATATAAAAATAGATCTTAGAATTAATAATTTCCCCAAATTTTGATACCAAAATCAATACAGTATATGATACCCTCTAATGAAACTCCCAATGGCATATCGATGGTCATAAAACAATTCTTGATTTTCATGGAAAAACCCAGGACATTGGTAATTTTTTATATAAAATAATTTGATGTTGCTATAGATAAAAAATTAATATAAAGGTGGATGATATAAGAGTTTTACCTTAGATAGTAGATAATGATGCCTCAAGACTAGAAGAATGAGATTGCATAATTTGTGTCTGACTCGTCCCTCTTCCCTGGGATCCAACATTACTCCACTTGGATTCTCATTCCTGTTGATACGTCTACTATTATGTTAGGGTAACATTACCCTTCCTGCATCCCAATATATTAGTGGAAATACACCAACCAATATACTGAGGGTTAGCTGAGTCCCTTATAGATGTTGGTTCCTACCACTATCCTATGTTATCTATTGACTTCTAAGAACTCTTGAAAATCTTCTCTAGGTGAAATATTTTAATGAATGAATTAAAATTTACTATAGGTAATGGATTTAAATTTGATCTTATAGATATTCCTACATAGTAAAAGTGCCACATCTAGCTATGGTCAAGAGATGGTTTTCCACTCCAATAGAAGCTCATCCCACTACTTACCAATAATAAGCTCTCGTAATGATGCTTTTTTCTAGATGATGAGTACCTCAATGATTATCCCTCATGGATTTCATACCATACTATCCTGGAATCATTTATGTTTCCTTCGATTATTAAATCTCGATTAATCTTATGAGAGAATTTTATTAGGTGGAATAAATTATTCTATGAAATAATCTCTTATTAGAGAATATCTAGGATGCCGTTCTCGTTAACTATCAACTCTCCTTAAAATAGTGGATGAAAAAATAATAGTTTAATAAAATATCTATTGTAGTCTATCATAGATATAGTCCCTTATGCTAGGCTGATGGAATACTAAGCCATTTAATCCATCATCATATCTGGATATAACTAACTTTGAATCTTCTCCACGAATACAATCTATGATATCTTCTCATTTTTTCCTTCCTTTACTGTGACTTCCCACAAGCTCTTCAATGTTACTCATAAAATGTAAGTAGAATGATTCACCCAAATAACAATGGGTGAGTCCTAGTGGATAAATATTATCTAGATGGACTAAATCTAAGATTCCACTACAATTGGGCCTTCCTCTATAGTGAACATGGGTTGGTGATGTAGCGAAAACTCCCTCTATTGATTTGAAATTGCTAGGAAGATGAAACCAGTCTCACTATCTGTGGATCAAGTGACCCATAAGAAACAATCATGGTTTCAATCGTTAATATAATTCATGGAGATAATGGATTCTTTAGATACATTGTGTGAGCTGTGTCATCATTACCTTTCTCATGAAACTCAAATGGATGGTTACCCATATGAATGTCTATACAAACAAATAAAATTTCATCAGATCATAAGATTCAACATAGTATAAAAGAAAAATGGAGAGGTAATAAATATCTAAAGTCGTAAGTTCATTTTAGTTTCTTGATTTACAAGTTAATTAACAAAATTTTTGTAGATTAATTTTATTTTATTTTATCAGGAATTTCATGAAGATTCTTATGCAATGAAAAAATCCATATAATATACAATGCATTATTATATACATCATATGGTCCAACCATGATTATTTTATATACCCCTTAGGCTATACAATTCCATTTGTTAAATATCATAAAATAACTATATCACGTATTATGTGAACCACCCATGGTGAAATAACTTCCCAAAAGTAATAGAAGAACCTTAATTTTAAAAAAACCTTCTCTGGATTCATGGGTTTCCCTTAACATGTGATAGCTCTTCCCATGTGTGATCTCATTTCCTAGAATCAAAACATTATATTTTCTTTTCTAACATTCCTAAATAGTAAAGATAAACATAATACATCCAGTAATATAACTTTTTAACATCCCTACAACTATTCTTTCTCATGTGACTGAGACTTCACAACAAGTCCTAAAGGGTGACTCATCACATGATAAAGGCTGTAGGCTAGAGATGATTTTCTACTATTTATATTGGAGAGACTATATATATATAAACTGAATATTAATCATATAAATAATCTAATAAATTATCCATCATGCATTAAAAAAACAGATAAATAAAAAATGAGAAAATATATCTAATATAATCGATCACGTAATGTCATACTAAATGTCATACCTAAATTCCACACACAAAAATAGTATAGTGAAAGAATCCCAAAAGAAAATACTACCAAAATTAGTTCTAAACACCATTCTCATTCTCATATATATACTCGAGTCCTATAAATAATTGACATAAATATAATGTACATCCCCATACACTTTCCCAAACCTAGACACATGATATCAACCCCAGTGTTTAGAGACAACTGAAACATGGAGTGGGGAAAAAGTAGTTTACCACAAGGATCAATGTATATGAAAATACATTATGTGTAAATGTTCTTGAAACAATATAACTCACATAAAAATTAATAAGAAAATTAAATGTATAAAATAAAATAAACCCCCTAACAATTGAGATCGACATTCACACATCTTGTCAGCCAAACCATATTTTACATGATGTGATATATCATTTTTCATAATTTACACTGAGTCCATGTGGATTTTAATGGTGAGGACCAATCAAACATGGATATTTGTTCCATGGTATATTTCTATTCAAATTTTGATTTTAAAATTCCTTGTGTTGATGTACTTTATAATAAATCTCATGCTAGTTCCACTTACATGCTCTGAAGGAACATTACCATGCCATATGAATGTGACATATTTCATGTGTTAATAAGCCCAATATGAATTCCTATGATAGGTATAATTACCTACTTATAGGACATTTTATCTAATGAAAATATCCATTTAGGGTACATTTTAAAATTTTAGTATCAAAAGAACACAAAATAAAAGTCATTCCAAATTACCTTCAAGCTAATTTATAATTAAAATTTCAAATTCAATTATGTTATATTATTTCTCTAATATAATTACCAGTTTCATTATAATATAAAAATTTTCATAATGAGTGTGCTAATTTGGATTCACATTAAAATTATTCAATTTTTTTTACATTCCAATCTAATTACAAGATTATAATAATGAATCTCCTAGGGTTTCATGATTCATAAGAATTAAATATAAAGATAAAAATAAGTTTAAAAATCATTTTCAGGGTTATGAGGTTCACAAATTCCATGTTCTAAACCACAGTCATGGATAACACACCTCTTTTTTGGTCACATATCTAGGTATCAAATTCCATCAGACCCAAAGAAATCATTTATAGTTCTACGAACAAGTATTCAAACCATTAAAATGAGTTCCTAATAAGAATCCACTAACAGAAATGGTTCTAGTGTAAAATCCCATATTTCCCATACATGAAAACAAAACATTTCCTTAGTGAGATGTTTCAGATAACCTTCCTCTTGTGAAATAAGATAAAAACCCTTGATTGAGCATATTGATCAATTAACCACAATAAATATTCATATCTAAAGAGAAGATTCACCATATGAAGTCAAGAAAAAGAATATTCATGGATAAAATATGAGAAATTCATCAATTCCAATCAATACACTCAGATTCATGATATTTAAATTAATCCAATAATGAATAAACTAAGATAACACCTTAGGGAATATCAAGAATCCATGTAGAATACATAAAATTCATTAATTTTAAATTAGGATCAAAATAAGATGTTTAACTAAATGAATGGGGGATCCAATTTTATAAAATAGGATGAACCCCGTATTAATCCATATTTATAGATGCCATGTGCAAGACATGGGTTACCACTGGAAGGATGGTGGTATAAGTAGCATGCATATATCCCATTAAACCCCACATAAGAGCTATTTTTTTGTAATAAAATCACTCTATAAATCCTAAACCATTTTCTTATGGACATTATATTGGATTAGTGGGTCACTAACCATCCCACTGGAAAGATAGTGTGTCTCACGTGGAAACTAGAAGCACTACAAAATCTAATATATTGCAAAAAATGGGTAGACATCACATGTTTTCCTCTTTCATTCCCCTAAGTAACTCCAAAACCCCATTTTAATATAATAAGTAGGATTGATAACAAAATTCCAAATCAAACTACAAAAACATAATGATATAAATTATGTGGGAAATATATGAGGTCTTATACATTTCATCTTTTAGAAAAATTAAAATGTTTCTCATGCGTACATATATACCACCACCACAATGAAATAAATATATTATTTTTCATTACCACCATATAGGGATGAATTTAAAATTGGATTTAGTGTATAAAATTTATAATTATAACATGTTTAATATTATGAATATTATGGTGTAATGTTCCCTTTGACAACAGTAAAGACACCAAGTTTATTATGGATATTATTAATTAATGTCACCAAAATATCTTTTGTAAAATAAACCAAACTAATAAATAAATAAAATACTTTAATAAATGAAATAAATTGAATAAAAAATAATACACAATGATAAATTTTCTAAATAATATTTATAGTTTTTATAATCTTATTATTTAGTAATGTGAAATGTGTGCATGGTGAGTAAAAAAATGATGTGAGGGATTTCTCGTTCAATTTCTATTCTTTGAGAATTATTCAATTTTCAGGAGATTTTTATTTTTTGTGGTATATAAAATACCATATATATGAAATTTATCATCTATTTAATAAATTAATTCTACTAAAAATCCATTTGAAGTTATAACTTTTAATATATTTTCTATTTAAAAGGTACTTAAGTTGTAATGGATTTATCTATAATTTTGGAAAAGATTTAAATTCATTTTACTCCATATATATGATCATATAATCACTTTTAGAATAATTTTATTTATAATTACTATATTATATATATATATTTTCTTCATGTTTTAAATTTCATTAAAAATGTTATAAAAGATTCCTTTTAATGTTTACTATAAGATTAACTATTGATTTTCATTAAAAAATAGACAAAAGAATGTTTTGTAAAAAATTTCTACAGAACCAAATTTTTTCCTCCATCTTATTAATTTTTCATTATCATTTTTTTCTATAAAATTTTAAACATTTTTTAAATAATTACCAATACCCACTATTTTAAAAAAAAATCAATAATTTCAAACATGTTATTTATTATTATTTTTAGGAGATAACAAAATGTGTCTTTTTTTATTTTAGTCTAAAATAAAGAAAATGAGATTATGAATTAAATGGAAAAATTATTTGTTTTTATAATGTTATATAACATGAATATTTTATATATTGTTTGGTAGGTAAAATATTATATAACAATGCATTGGGTAATTAATTATGCTCTTGAAGATATTACTATGGAATTAACTTGTTATGTTTTTACAATATTTATTTATATTGGAATTAATTTTTTATGTTTATCCATTTTTTGTTTGTTTTAGAATTAACTGGACAAGTTATTATTTTTCAATAATAATATTCATATAATTGGTTACGTTCTTTTATAATTAGTTCTCTAAATATGGTGTTTCCAAATAAGCTTTACGACTTATTCTTTCTTATAATATTTTTTTATAGAATTTTAAGATAATATAATTTGACTATGATATATTATATTATTTTTTATACAAAAATGAATTTATTTATTTAAAATATATATATTTTCAATTTTTTATTAAATATTTTATATTTCTAACGAGGTTTTTTCATTCTTATCTCATACTGTGAATTTTTGTCATCCCCTATTTTTACATGTTTCTCATTGGAATTAATGATTTATAAGTAATATAAATGTATTATTTTTTTAATTGGGAATTATTTTTTTATAATACTTTTTTACGAACTAATCTTGATTATATATATATGAAAATAATTTTATTGAAAAAATGTACATTGTTTGGAAGTGTGCAAATTGATATGTAATGCTTCTACCAATTCCATAATACAATGAAGCCAAATGATCATATAGATATATAAATGTAAAATACTTATGATAAATAATATAATTGTGGGATTAATATATTATGGGATGTTATTTTTTCTGTATGATCATGTGTGTAAGAGGTACGATTTATGTACTGTATCCAGGTGGTTGAGTCTGGTGAATTATAGAATATGCCATTTTTAAAATTTTATTTAATTGTATAGGGGTATTATGTAAAAAATTTATATAATAAATGTATATGTATTATTGTTTTTCTATATTACAGTAAATTATTTATAGTGTTTTTCATTATTATTTTTTTCATTTTTGGAATATTTAACTGTTTTTGGGAAAACATGAGGTTACACATGTATTATGTAGGAATTATGTGTAAATAATTTCATTTTATTTTTTAGATTGATAAAAAATTAATATATTAAATAATATTATAAATTATATTTTGATGTTTGGAAGGGGACATAATATTTTATTACCCGACATTACCATTTTTACAATTTTTCGACATCTTTTATTAATGTTTCTCATAAGATATGTTTGATGTTTTGATGTAGTGAAATAAAAATTTATGGTGTGAAATTTTATGTGGGTGTTTTTTTAGTTTAACAATAGTATGGGAAATGAAAAATATAAAAATAATTTAGAGGAAAAATCATTTTAAAAATATATATAGCATATTTTATATCAGAATTATCAGAGAATTATTATTTTAATTGTTAAAAGAAAATATTAAAATCATTATATTGTTTTTTAAGGAATATATTTTGATAGAAAATAGGTTTATCACTGTCTTATTTTTACTTTTTATTATTATAAAATCATTAAAAGTATATAGATCATGTTGATTTGAGGTAGATAATAGCATATATACCTGATAATTTTATTATATTCTTAGTACATATTGTAGAATTATAAGTGTATTTTTTAAAAGATATTATAGATGGTGTTAAAAACTATGTAATTATACTATGTAAATGTAAATAAGTTGGGGAACTATAAGTGGAGATGGTTTGGTACCCTTAATTTATAGGGATGTTTCTAAGTCTTATAGTATGGGATGCAACATCAATACTATGTACTAGATTTAGAGAATAGATTATGAGATTTGTTGAATGTGTAAGACCTTAACCCAACTTTGTTTACTAAAACTGGACCCTAATATTATATTAGAACAATACATGGCCATAGATGTATCTAATAACATAATAAAGGCCCTATATTCTTATTGATGGTTTAATAAATATCATGAGTTGAAATTTTTACCCTCAATAGATGCATCACATTATAATATATAATATATAATATTTAATATTATGACCTCTGAATACGATATATACATAGAAATAAATGATACAGAAACTATTGTAATTACATTTAAAATCAACCGTAGTTAATAGTAAAACTAACATATCTTTCTTCGAATATAATACAAGTATACACTTATTGATGATTACTAATTTATCCAATATAATCGTACCATATGTTAACATATAACTGAAAACTAAGTTAATAAAACGTATAAAATGTTTCACTAGTCGGGGGTGAGTTTTAATATTATGAGTAACTTATTTCATGAATCCACATGGGTTCCATAAATTTTTCTATCATTAATATTGCCACTATTTCCAAAATAAAGTTTGTTATACCCACTATTGATATAACATATGAATATAATAAAATAACCAAACATAAACAATTGTTAGAATGGGTAATATGGAAATATTGGTTTGGATGGGGGTGAATACTACTTTAAAAAATTAAGACAAATGATTAAATTAAATAATCGATCTGATTAATATTATCACATATAGAAATTGTTTAAGGAAATGTTGTTTTCAATGAAAAAATACTACAAAAATAGAAACAATACTGCATGCTTTATAATTTTTAACAAATGATCCCACATATACTCATTAATCTACTCTATTTGACGAGAATAATGATACTCACTATAAAACCACACTTATATAAGTTATGCTAAATTTTATGGAATCCTATTTTTTCTTACATAGGAGTACAATAGAGCAACACGAAGTTTTATTTGGACCAAGGCACAATCTGAAGTCATGAATTTATATTAGGAGTAAAAAACTAAGGAACTATCTTTTCTTTAAAAGGTATAACCAATTCCTAACATGCTCCAAGTTTGGAAAAACATTAACTATTATTAAAAAATATAAATAATAAATATAAATAATATAATAGTAAATTTAAGAAATAAATCATGGGGGAAAAGAGACCATGATTTTAATTTTGATTCAACCTTTTTATAATTTCAGTAAAATAATGAATTTTAAAGTTCCTACATGATCACAATAATATTATATGTGTCATAAAAGTTATTGGAAACCTATGAATTAATTTATGAATACCATGATTGGGAATCTAATATGTATTATATATTTGATTAAAAATCTCATTGATTTTCTATCAAGTTATTAAGATTGAATTCAAATTGTTTGCTTATTTATTCTTTTATATTATTTATGTGTATGTTCCATGAGAATTTTTGATAGCAATACATAGTTATTAACAATAATAAATAATAATATTAATCTTTAACCGTTAATGGAGTAATACCTTTCTTAATACAAAACATTGTAATTCAATATCACATTACAACGTTAGAATATATATTTATTTTCAAATTTGATAAAATATATATAATTAATCATATACTGACATAGTAAATAAAAATATAAAAAATTTCAAAATATGGAGTATCAAACTTTTCTTACAAAAAAAATTAATAATTATGTATAAGTTATTTATCATATTTCATGTGTGAATTTATTAATATTGCTTATTAATGATTCAATTCACTGTATAAGATATTTCATATTTATTATTAGAGATTTAAAATATACCTATTTATGACTTTTGAACATCATATGATTCATATATATGTGTATACGAAGACATTATTAATTATATGTTAAACCAAAGATAGTGATTATTTTAAATTTATTTTCATTATATTTTCTCATCGAATATTACCTGAAACTATGATTCAAAAAACACTGGCATGGTTCTCATAAAATCATATAATTTCTCTAATGATCAATGCCCACAACCACCAAGGCTTGGTCATCTATATATATCCTTATTAATCATCATAAACATGATTTTATGACCTGTTAAAATCACATATGTCTATAAAATAATGTAATTTATCTTAAATTGTATGAAATTTGAAAAAATCACACTACTACAAAATATCCTTTGATATTACAAAATAATTTTCATATGATATCCTAAAAAATTTACCATGACATAAGAAAATCATATGAGATTATAAATAGTTATTTATGATGTCAAAAATAGATTAACACAACTTTTAAACTGTGTATATGTCTTTAGTATTAGTTTTATCTGAATTTGAATTTTTTATGTCCTCAAAAAAAGATTTCACTTGAATTTTCCTAAACAATGAAAATATAAACAAAATCATAGTGATTTTATAGTCCTTTATAGAAAAATATTAATGTTTAATAACTTAATTAATAATTCCAATGTTATTTATCAAAGACATTAGCAATTATAATTACCTATTTATAAATGTTATCTACTTGTAAATAGTGTAAAGTATTATTAATATTTAATATAAAGAAAATAAAAAAATAAGAGTTGTCCTCATTAATAAAACAACCCACTAATAATATCCCCCTTTTAGAAATTGGAAAACAAAACATGAAAAATTATTTTTCTCAATTTTTAATATTTATCATAATGTTAAACAATATAAAATTCATTAAAATTATAACCCTATATAATCTCGTAGAATTATGAAAATAATTTAAAGTCAATATCATCAACTTTTATGGAATATATAGTTTAATATAAAAAGATATTATCATAAAAAAATTATATCCCCCATTTTTTACAATACATAGAACATTAAACATAGGGAATAAAAGAAAAAAAATATTTAAGTTGGTCAAAATGTTTCCATATAAAAATTACATAGCAATATAAAAAGAAATAAAAATAAAAAAAATAAAAATAATTTTAACTGTTCCAAATATATTATGAAGAAACAATATAAAAAATATTTTATTGTTGAAAAATTATTACAAAAATAAAATTTATTTAATAAAAGACTTTGTTCTAAAATTCCATGATGAAAATTTAATTTCTCATATTTCAAAAAATCAATAGGTTTAGTAAAACTTCTAGAAAATGGTTTTGTAGTTTGAAAAAATTCTAACAAAAATATCTACATTATTTTAAATGATCTCATATTAATTGAAATATAACATCTATATTCTTATTTCTAAAAGTAATGTTATATTTTTAGAGTTATAACTAAAACTAGAGTCGTAAAATAGTGAAATTTTATAAAAAATCATAATAATAAAATGATTTATTAAAACATATATATTGAGTATAATAATTATCAACAATTATATACTTATATTTTCATTTGGATAAAAGAAATTGTAGTTTATTATATCGATTTTAAAAAATTTATTTATTTTTGGGAAAATGGAACTTACTTGATGTAATTCTCATATTAAGTACATGTCCTATAAAATTTGAATTAGAATAATATTATGAAAAAAATAGCTCCAATACATGTAAATAAACTATAGATAACAAATCCAATATATATCTTATTATCTTTTTTTATAACATTTAGTAGAATTTCGTAATAATTATAATAAAATCTAGAACATAAGAAAAATTTAAAACAAGATATGAGGTGATGGTGTAGAAAAAAAATGTAAAATTCCAATCATGTATCTACACAGTTTACTGATAAAATATTTTCCATATTTATCTATATCATGTTTATAATTAATATGAAATTAATTTTAAATTATTTTTGAGAATTGAAACTTAACATTTTTACATGTTCTTTGGTACGCTTATATTTGATTAAATTTTTTCCCTCATTTCATTATGAAATTTGAATACATATAAAAGAATTTTAATTATTCTATAAAATTCAAATAAAATTAAGAGGTTATCAAAATTGAAAATCATTTCCAACTAAATCACTTATATTACAAAACAATTCGGCAAAAAAAAATTTACACAATAAAAATTGGATTAGAAACGTGACCAATATATAAGACAGGATCAAATATTTCTTTAATGAAATAAAGTTTCTATAAAAACAAAAACAATTTATCATACCGAGCCCCATTAGATTACATAAAACTATAATATTTCCTAGAAAATTTTTAAATATGATTTTAAAATTTAAAAATATAACATGTTGATGATTGATTTGTATAACCCTCATAACATCCCCCAATATGAAACTCTCTCATGTGGTTAAATATTGTTGGTTATGGGACCTTAGGCACACCTCCCCGTACTCCAATGGCATCTGCCTAGCAGTTGGTGTGTGATGAGTATAGTTGGGTGACTATACACCCTAGTTGAGAGTTGCAATAATGTGGAAATAAGAAAGAAAAAATGTCATTGTAAAAAATAGTGGGGAAAATATATCATACAATTGGGATGTAAAAAGGAAAAAAAATAAATTAAACAATAAATAACAATGTAAAGACAGGTGGAAATTTTTATAAATAGCATACTGAAAGAAATAAAAATAAATAAACCAGATGAATCAAATAAACTCACAAGCACCAAGAGTCATACTCTATGTAATTATTATATCCAATATCTACCATATTTATTATGAAATAATAATCAACAAGGTTCCCTTCCCATGTCTAAACCTACATCCAGGTAATCATCTCATGTACCAAACTCAAGTTCAAATAGGGAATAAGTAAAACATAGTATGTCGACACCACTATGTCGAATCAAAACCATTCTAATAATAGGTGCATGAAATAATGTGATAAAAAGGGTATTAATTAATGAACATAATATAATATAGTAATTAAACTCCAATAGTTCCATGTGAGAGTCTCTTTGAGAATATAGTAAAACCATGGTAACCATAACCACACAACCATGGAATACTAAAATAAAATTGAAAATTACTATGTAATTTTTTTTCATCATCCTTGAATAACCCTCTATATATTCATTTAAACATTTGTGAATATCCATATATATAAGAATTTCAATATAAAATTTTTCCATGTAATAGCAAAATATATATGAGAATATATAATTATAATCCCCAATAATTAGTTATAAAAATCACCATGGGTCTATAAATATCACATTAATTTATTTATCAGATCATCTATAGTCATTTCTTTTAAAAATTCAATACCAAATGTATTTTATAGGATGAAATATAATAGGTTGACATGTCATGATAAACACAATTAAATGAATCAGAATGTTTCTTTCAATTCAAAGGTTATCTCACCCAATGAGTTCCCATAATCCAGTTGAATCAAAATTGAATCCAATGGGATCCAAGGTATAATCCAATCAATGATTAATTATAATTCATATTTCAATTAATTAATGACCATGTTTTGACTATGAAATAACATTATTTCTCATGGTCGATAATTAAAAAGACCATATAGTTAGTTTTTATACCACCATCCATTAACCAAAGATCAATACAATGTATCCGACTGGTAATTCCAACAAGAACATTGGTGAACATGATCAAAATAATGAGACTAGTTAAAAATATCAATATTAACACCCAAAGACACTCCATAAAATTGAGTAAATTACCACATCTGATAAATATTAGAAGATAAAATATGACCTAAAAATCCATCGAATATTAATCTCTTCAACATGATATCCAGAATAGATGTAGGGGCTCTTAAATCACACGGGAATAACCTAGTTTGTCATAGGGGAGTTATTGGTACAATATGACTGAAAATAAAATCACATGAAATGATTTATAATCATTGATCTCGATATGTACGTGGTATGTAAATGTATTACATGGTGTGTGTCTCTCAATTTAAGAGTACATCACAACTCACATCACATTGGGGTAATCTAAAAATACCCAAAAATTACACATTCTGTAATGTAGATTCAATATGGGTAATCAGTTTATACCATGAACCAATTCATGACATTTATTCCTTTCAAAAAAAATTTCCTATAACAATTACCTAGTGTATAATACATATACAGAGAGTGTAAATTTCTTACATGTATTATCATGACCAAAATTCCAAATCGATCCCAAACTTGATCTGAAGCCTTCTAAACTCATATTAAACCCTCACAATCCCATTTAAAACATTTATACCAATCCTCAATTAATATAAAAAAATATTTTTACAAACATTAGTTTATCCACCCCTCCAAAATCTCTCTATCTCCTAATTATACTTACCCAACAAGGTTGAAATAAAACAAAACCTAAACAAAGAGTTTTATTATAAAATAAAAGGAGTGACATAATTAAAAAAGGAAAGATTTTAATACCTCCCCAACATATAATAGCTCATCTTGATCAGATCCATGAATCACTATGGTATTTTAGTGAATAATTCTGGCCACAATACTCACATGTCAGTCTACCTCTCATATATCTTCTATTGAAAACACCGATGTTTACATTGTACTCAAACTATATGTATAGTTCCACACTTGAGATAATTATAAATATAGTCCAAAATCTGTATCATGTGATCCATAAAAGTTTCATCTACACAATGCTCAAATTCCTCAATGTCTATCTCTAGAGAATGGATAGTATAATATTTCTAAATCTGTGTCATGTAAAAAACATTATGAATGAAACTTTAGTGTTGTGGAAGAGCTAATTTTTACACCACTAGACCAACCATTCCAACTGTATAAAATGTCCTGACAACAATGGTGCGATATTTCCTTTTTTTCATAATAGGGCATTGCTCTAGCCTAGGTGACGCCTGAAAGAAAACATGATGACAAATATCAAAATCTAAATTCTATATACATTGGATAGTGTGTAATTTTTCCTAATTTTTGTGGTCATTAATAGTTTCTTTATTAACATAACCCGATCATAAGTCTTCTATATGAGGATATGTCTAAAAATCACTAAATCACTTTTGTCTATCAAAAAAATGGAAAATGGCATGGCCTTCTATACAAATCCTCAAAATATTCCCCCATGTTAGATCCTTGGATTAACTAATTATATGGAAACTGGAAAATATTTATATGATTCTCCCATGAACCACTAAAATATTGAACTCAAGATCTTAACATATCATCAAAAATTTGAATAGTCCACTCCGATTATTCATTAGAATAAGGGTGATAGAATATTCTAAGAACATATAATCCTAGAGACTAGTGAATACATTTCAAAAACTATAATGTGAAATGATTATCTCAATCAGAAATGATACTCCTCCTAACACCATGAAATCAAACAATGTAATGCATCTAAATAATACCTAGATAAAAAATGGTGGGAGTCTCCATAATAGGCAATATGTGGGACACATTATTCAGTAGATCTATGATAACCCATGCTACATAATTGTTAGAAGTTATCTTGAGTAATCCTATCCTGAAATATAGAGTGAAATCATCTAAATTTTTCTTCAGAATGGGTAGAGGCTGAAACAACCCAACCTACTCCTTATTCATGGAATTCATATACTAATAGAAGAAAACTCATTCCAAAAATACCACAACTTCATTTTTTATTTGTGACCAATAGTAATATCTAAGGATATCACAACACATCATTGTAAAACCATGATGTAATGCCATCAAGAATCATGAAACTCTCTAATAATCACCTCACACATGCCCGTATGAAGCTAAACATGGACATATAAAATATTGAATTGGTGGTAATAAGAGACCACCCTGATGGTGTCTCCCCACCTTATAAGCTATCTCCTAGAACCAGGACCTCCAAAATAAATAAATTTTCATTATTTATCTGATGAAAAAACATTGTTATAATAGAATTCAATATCATATAATCCCATCACTTGGACTCCTGGACAATTAGATGAGTTTCTGAAAAGAGTTCCACCATCTTCAAATATTAAAAAAACTCCCACACTTTCTATATGTACATTATTTTTTCAAGGAATTGAGAATTACATTTCACTTTATCAGTGTGTAAATAAAATCCTTGTTTAATGTATGTAAATACTACACCCACCATTATTTTTGAATGTTTAGGTACCTTGAGAAACATATGTACAAGAGGCTCTTGCGGTCAGTGCACACCACAAAGATATCACCCAAATGATAATGTATCCAAAATCACAGGGCATGTAAAACCAATGGTATCATCATTTCATTTCCAGGATAATTCCTCTCATGTGGTTTTAGATGTTTGGAGTTGTAGATAACCACTCGATCCTTTTGTGTCAGAGATTCTCTGAGTCCACCTTGAAATTTTTCAAAGTACATGGTACATTTTTTACACATCACACGTAATGTGAGGATTGTTTTTGAGGTAATAATTCAATTATGTTCTTGAAATTACCTCTCAAAAGCTTCTAACAAGATAAAAATCATTAATTTCTTGTTCATACTAAATATATATGCTTCCATAAAAGATAATTCCTAGATAATGAACCAATAATATCCCACTGAACCCCAAAAAATATGAATCCAAAATAGATTTTGGGGTCCCTATGAGGATACTACCATTTCATTCTTCTCTATGCCCAACAAAAATACTTAATATAGGATACCATGGATAATAAATTTCACTTTATTAATCTAGAAACTACGTTTGGTTATCTTGGAAAAAATTCGATGCACTCTTAGTATTCCCCAGAAAATGTAAGGATGCTAGGCATGATCATCCACTGATTGGGAGTAAACCATGATGTCATATAATTAAAAAAAGATTCATAAAAGTTTGAAATATCTAATTATTCAAGACCATGAATACCGTTAGACCATTCATCAAACTAGACAACAGCTCTATAAAATCATACAATTCAAACGTACTCCTATGGAATGTTTGAGGTATGAATGATGGACATACCGATATATTGTGGTATCATGATCTAAAATAGATTTTTGGGGATACCTCAGAACATCGAAATTGGTTATATAGATCATCAATATATGGAATTTTATACTTGTTTTTGACCATTATCTAGTTAAATCTATGATAATCCACACATAATAAAAATGTACCATTAACCTTTATAGGAAAAATTACTACACTACCCCTTTAATATATACTAGGATATATGAAACATTTCACTTCTAGATATTACAACTACAATTTTAACTACCAATTCCCTATTGGTGATATTATATAAGGCATGATAGAAATTGGATATTCTCTGAGAACCTACTCGATTGTGATCTCAACCTCTCACTCAGGAAATAATAAATATAAAATTGTTAGAAAAACATCCTAAAAAGGCCCAACACCAATGAAAATGTTTATTAATATATTACACTATAATCCAAAATAAGTTTTGATATTAGGGTAATTAGAGAATCTAATATAAATTTAATTGGTCATGCATGACTAGAAAGGACAATACACTCACCCTTATTTAAATTTCTCCTAAATTTTAGAGATTTAAAGGTAAATACACTCTTCTAACAGTTTTTATGTTCTAGTTATAGAAGCATAAAATATATACCATGATTGGAATATAATCTGGTATTCCTAAGATTAATATTTCCCACAAAATTTGTAAACACTGTTTTTTACAAAACACAATAATAATCGCCATCAGTTCAACAAGTAAAAATTTAGTAGTTTTTTCTCAAGGTATCTCACATATTTCCTTCCATAAAGAGTAATAGATACATCCCATCCAAAAATTTACTCAAGTGAAATATATTCACCGATGACAAGTTATCATAGAGAATCCCATACTGAAAACATATCACTATGGATATTTCATCAGT
Source organism: Viscum album (assembly GCA_963277665.1). Taxonomy (NCBI): domain Eukaryota; kingdom Viridiplantae; phylum Streptophyta; class Magnoliopsida; order Santalales; family Viscaceae; genus Viscum; species Viscum album. The sequence continues at coordinate 1,307,873,448 of OY728126.1, read as the reverse complement.
AGCTAAATATATAATCATGAATAGATGGTTGGTGAAACATCCTCTATAGTCCATCAGTGAAAAATATCATACATCAGAGGTATAAACTCATAAAAACTATCATCTATCAATTTCTCTAGATAGAAGTGGCTAAACAAACTCATCTCACTGACCTTTTATGGGAACTTATATTGCCCTCATATTCCAATATAACATCCCATCAAATCATGGAATGTATAAAAAGAGTGTATGAAGAAATATTTACGATATTATACATAGATTTATTGGGTGTATTGAAGATAAAATATCCAAAACAAATCTATAACTCGGCTCCCTAGGGGCCTCCATCCCTAGTAAACATAGAAAGATCATACAGATGATACTCTCTTTCCACCATGGGCCTCGAGGAATAATTGGGAACCATCACCCATTCCATGGATCACTTGGCTCTAAGATATCTATTGTTAATCTAAACATCCCTCATGTCCTTTGGTTCTATAGGATGCTCTGGTTCAACTATGATAGGAGCATGCTAAATTCCACGCTCCTAATGTTCAATTCAATGATGTTGAGGAGGAATATTTTCTACAATTTGATCACACACTTTAAAATACTAGATAAAAAAGGTCAACCATAAATTGTGACAATAATAGAGAACTGATGGTTCATATTCTCTCAAACATGGATTATAAGTGTTTTACCTAGACTTAAATTTTTTTATTTCAATTTATATGATTAAATAAGAATGATATTTTATAGATAAGACATTAAAATATACCAAATTATATAAATATATCCCTATGATGAACAATGCATATCATGATATATCCATGTGTGCCTATCATGATGCATACATACTCATCATGTACAATGCTAGGCCACAAGTATAAAAATAAAGGAACAATAATACCACATGGAATCAATATCACATATAGTGAAATATCGTCACCCCTAATAAGATAACACCAAGAGCATAAATTAAATCCCATGACAGATAGATTCCCCCCAATTAATGGGTTAGCTACTCTAATTAAAAATCCCATCAACAGGTCTGAACTCATCTTAATCACTTTTCTACCTTTCTCATATTGTGACGAAATTGAAAATAAAAAATATGCTCTTATAATAGCACATTGGAATATAAATTTATACATAATACTCTAAAATAATGATATCAGGTTATTTTGGGGACCTCAGTCACGCCCCACCCTATATGGTAGAGGCTCCAAATTTATAGTGGGGAATGTGATGACTATAGTTGGGAGACTATACCCCTAGGATCTGAGTTAAAATAAATTTTAGACAAAAAATGTAAATAAATATCTGTGTGACATAAATATATTAAATAGTATATGATTAAATTATAATGTTAATGGAGGAACCAAAAAATCAAATAATATTGAACTGTGTAATGATTGGAAAAAATATATCAAAATTACAATCTAAATGAAATTCAAGAAAATAAACCAAAATGAATAAACTAAAAATACCATGGTCTAGAATCCCTTGTTTATCCAGTCTCGAAAATCCATCCCATCATGTAGGAAACCATGATAAATTTCACATTCCCTTTTCTAAACCTACATCCAAGTAATCAACACAGGTACCTTACTGTAGCCCAGATAGGATTTGAGTAAAACATAGTGTGAAAACACAACCATATCTAAACAAAATGATTCTAATAATATGGTCATGAATTATGTCAATTTATATGTATATTAATAAATCATATTAATATAAAACCACAATAAAATTTCTTCAGTACCATACCAGAATGTATTTAAGGGTGATCCACAACCATTCAAACCATAACCACTTAATTATGGAATATTAAAATAACCAATAAAATTCCCATGTATATTAATTTCATCATATGGGAATAGACCTCTATAGAATCATTTTATCATCTACTTGTAGATCTATATATAAGAATCTCAACATGAACATTTCACAATTCATAATAGAAAAGATATCACAATATCATATCATAATCCACAATGGTTTTTTAAAATTACAAATAGTATTTAAATTTCACAATAATTTATTTATTAAACAATATCAAACCATTTAAATAAAAAAATCTATTACCAAAGTGATTCTTTATCAAGAAATCACAAGGGTTCCCATATCATGTTAAACATATAAAATATATTATCAAATTTTATGTTACTCAAAGGTTCTCTCAACTAATGAGTCACCACAAGAAAGGTCACAACAATATTAAATCCAAAGGAATACAAGGAATAATCCATTCCAAAATTTAAAATCAGTTATCATTCAATTAAATAATACACACAATATATTAGAAAAATATAAATATTCTACAAACATTAAATTTAAACAAACCAGAGTGTTAGGTTTTATACTAACTACCTTTAACCATAGATCAGGAAATCCCTTTGAACTGAATATTCTAATAAGAAAGATGGATAAAAAGATCACTAGATGTAAACAAGATCAAACCAGATCAATATCAATACCCAAACTAATTATAGTCAATATATTTTATTGCGACAACTGGAGACAAATTAATTTCAAGGGAAAACATGATGAAAATAACTATCCAGAGGTCGGACACTTGAATGAGACATCATGAATTGTGGAAGGTGCGACAAAACAACTTGAAATGACCTAGGTCTATAAAGAGGAGAGATTCATTCAGGGGAATGAAAATATTAGCGTATATAATGGATTATAATCGCTGATATCGAGAAGTACATGATATTTAAATGAATTATGTGGTGTTAAATTTAGAAACTAAGAGTACATTGAAATTCACATCACCACGATTGAATTTAATCCAACCCATACATTATACATATTGTAATTTATATTCACAATGTGTAATCAGTTCATTACTTAAATCAAATTTTGACCTCTATTTCACTCATATTATCACCCATGTGGAACTTACATGACGTGTATTACTTATACACAGTGTGTAAAATTTCTTATAGGCATTTTTAATCCCAATATCCATAGATGATTCAGAACATTCTTCAAAGCCTTCTAGACTCATAGAAATCCCACAGAATCCATTTTAACTTGTTTATATCTATAATAAATTAATAAAAATAAACATACATCCTAGAACCTTAGGTCATTTTCCCAATAAATCCCTCTATCTCAAAATGTGACTTAATAGGAAGGTTCAATTGCAAGTAAACCCAAAAAAAAAGGTTTAACAAAAAACTAAAAGAGGGACATACCTAGAAATAGAAATAATCTTCCACTCATCTTGAAAAATAATTCAATTCAAAAAATGTAATCCTAACATCCATTTGATATAGTTTAAATATTGAAAACAAATAATGAAAAAAAATTATTCCACCATGTTTAAAGGTGGAAAAATTTTGTTCATTATAATTCCCTTCTTCCTAAGACTGTCATAATTTGATTAACATAAAATTATTTATAATTATATATATTGATTCAAAAAATTTAGTACTAAATATATATTACATTCTAATTAGATATTCATATTTGTTAATTTTACCAAGTGCCAAAATATTAATTTCAAATTGATTTTGTTATTTTTTACATATTAGTAATACTAATTCAAAACAACATTAAAAGTATTAGGATCAAAATATTTAAACAATTCAAAATTAACATAGAAGTTAAAACTATATTTTATTGTTTCAAACCCAGATTCCACATTTCAAATATATTTATAAAGAGGATGGACTTCAATATTCATCAATTTTTTAGTACCAGTTTTGGAAAAAATATAATCGCCCTTAATTAATTTCATATCATTAGTATATTGATGGTAATTTTTACATTTTAAAAATTCCAGAAATTCTTCTACATGATGATTTTAATATGAATTATTGGTTATATTATAATTTTTATCAAACAAAACATGCATTGATTATTCAAAATCTAATGATTAACTATTTAAAACATTATATTATTTAATAGAATTAGATTATCGTAGAATCATCCCTTCATCACAATTATTATAAAACTTATTTTTGTTATTTTTAAATTATGATAAAAACACAAAAATCAATCACCAAAGAATATCAATCATTTGGATTAATTATGTTAAATAATTCAACATGGGATTATTCTAAATAATACAATTTGGAACTCCATTAAAAATAAAACAAGTTGTATTAAGAACTCCAATAATTTTTTTTTTAGAAAATTAAATTCATTTTATATTATAATAGACATTTTTTTAATTAATCTACTATATCATTCTACGAAACTATTTTTTGTCTGTTTTTTAGAGAAGTAAAATAATGATGAAACCTATTGTCATTATATTATATTTGAAATTAGTGATTAAAAATTTCACCACATATATTAATTATGATAGAGATAATAAAATTTCCACAATTTTTATAAATTAGTTTCCTAAAATCAATTAACATAGTTAATGATTGATAATTATAATTCCTAATGTAAATAAAAGTTAATTGTCTTAAATCATAAAATTCTATAAATAAATAATTATATCGACATAATATAATTCTGTTTAAAGGGAAAACATATATCAAGAATAAATAATTCAAGGGAGTTATTAGTTTAGAAAACATTAGTAGTTTTTTTTATTTTTATTAATTTTAAAACAAGAATCACAAAAAATAATTAACTTTATTTTAATTATGGAAAATATTGTACATTTCAATTCATGGAATGTTTTTGTAGAAACCCAAAATTTCTGTGTGCAATTATATTCCAAATAATTTTATATGTCTGTAAAATATTTAATCACATGTTCTTATTTTGTGTTAATTAATACAAGTAAATAAAATACATAATATCATATCTATTTATTATTAAAAGAATAGACTCATTTTAAAAAACAATATTTTTTTCATCTTAAAATTTTACGATCATTATATCATCACACATTTATGATATACTAATTAAGTTGTGTTTAAACGACTACATATAAACAAATTTAAATTATAATATTTTTATAAAATACCACTTCACCGAACCCTTTATTATGAACATGAGAACTATCTATTAACGTGATTAGAACTCATTCACATTAATAGAATGATGGAAAGTTAGTGATAATACCAATCATGTTTCTAAAACACCCACTATCCATATAAAATGAATCTTTGAGAATCCTAAATCATATTTTCTAAAATTGGTCCACTAAAAAATTGTTTTAGAACCCATTACATATTATGTAAAATTATATTTTACCTATAATATTTATGCATCCAAATACTTTTATACCATTTATTTTTGGGATTTTGGGAAAATTAATTCATATAGATATACAATATTGTATAAAAAATGATTAAGAAGAACTTATAGGAAGTTCAACGTAATAATAACCTTTCATTATAAAGTTAAAATATTTTAAACTTTATAATTTTATTTGAAAAATTTTATAAAAAAATTATATTCATCCTTTATTGCTGGAAATTATAACCAAAACTATTCTATTTTATTTGTTTTCACTAGAGAAAACATATTATAATATATTTTAATACATGAAAAAACATGGAAAATTTTACATTAAAATTAATATTTCATCTTTCAATGATTCAATTTTATTTTTAATAACAAGTAAATCATCATTTGATTTAACATTAGAATAATAATGTATCTTTCTTATTTTTATCAGTTTCTCACAACAGTTTGTAATATTCATTTTCAACATATGTTAAATATTCAAAAAAAGGAAATTATAATTCTCGTAATTCATATTTTAAAATGAATAATTTTAATTAAACCTTTTTAATATTTATGATTTAGTTTTTTAGAATTAATATCATTTTTATCATATTCATCTGTAAAGAGAGAATAATTTGTATATTCATTTTCCTCTTAATGTTTCTTATTTTATATTCTATATTCTTAATTATAATTTTTATGTATTTAAAAATCTCTATTATTCTCAAACCATGTGAATGTAATTTTTTTATTCTCTTCATATAGTTATTTAAAATAAAATTTTATAGTATTAGAAATGTAAATGGAACATTAATCAATATGAATTTAATTTTTATCCTTATTAATATTATTATAATAATAATTAGAATATTTTAATAACCATGTAAATATTTATTTGGGTATATTATAACACATAGACATTAATGTATAGTTCTTAATCTCCCATTCACTTCTTGACTCATTTCATGAATGTTAATCATTATTATATGTCAAAAAACTAAAAAATAATTCCTAGCAGTTTTTCATTTTCCCTTATATTTAATTAAATGATTTCGTTTTAGAAGCTTTGTCATAGATTATCATTTTTCTATATAGTCATAATAGGTGAGATATAGAAAGTCAGTATTCTTTTTAAAATTACATTTATTGTATTCATTTTTATTCAATTATTAACTATCGTACATGATAAAACACAGATAAAAAAACATAAATTTGTATCATTGTGTAATGTATTTATAAATTTATAATTCAAAAAAAAATTATTGAGTTATTTCCAAAAATTGTATCCAGATTAGTTTTTCGAAAATAAAAAGGTTTTATAGTTATCATCAAATGATCAATACTAAAATATTTTATGTATGATTCCATTACTACTTTCCAATGCACATAATAATTTTCACTGAAGAATAGAGGATTTTTGGAAACTAACTATCACTAACATCCATTGTTGTTGTCTTATAAAGATGTTATGATTTATAATTTCAGGTCTACGATCTATGGGTTATCATAACATAAATGATTCAGAAACAGATATAAAAAAATAATTATTCCTAGATACCAATTTTTGGTCCATTTAAAATGGAAATGTTGATCTATACAGAGGGGTGGATAGAACATTTAAAAATTAAAATTAATAATTGAAATAAATATTCAATCAAGGTAGTATTATCTATTATAGAAATAGTGTAATTTGGTGTTGTGTTAAAATATAAAATTTAGCTCATATAAATATAGGAACACATGATTTTTATTGGATTTTGAATCAAATGATCCTATGTATACTCGTAATACTTTATTACTCAATTTAAAATATGGTATTTACTATGAAAACACTCTTTCGAAAAAATTTAAAACTGTTATATATAATATTTTTTTTCTCACTTTTACATAAAATATAGTAAGACTTGTGTTCCTTTATTGAATGATAATTATATGATACAACCATTTTTATAAATTCATAATAGAAGAAACTTCCTTTTGGTTAATTGGTATAACCAACATTAGTCTTTATTTCAGTTATTAAAAGGATAAAATGTCTACTCATATAAAAAACCAAAAATATAATGATTATAATAATGAAAATCACAGTTAAATTATTAATAAAATAAAGATATGGTGATTACCTTGTGAAGACATATATTTGATACATTTGTAAAATAATAAAAATTAATGTTAATTTATGATTGAAACAATGGTATATTATTCCTGGTAGATATTTAGAACATCTGAATTCACATATGATTATGATGTTAGTGAATATCATTTTTATTTTCTCTTTAATCAGAATCCCCACTAAGTTTTATTAAGTATCACTGATCACATTCTAATGAAATTTTCATTAGTCACACTATCTTTTTTCATGGGGTTTTAATTAAGAACCAATCATATCATGAAAAATATGAATTAATAATTACAATGAATATATCACTTACCTATTCATGTAGAAATATCTTTGCTTAATTAATGACTAAGTAATTCAAAATCACTTTGAACAACATATTTTTAATATATATATATATATATTATTTATAAAATAGTAAAAAGTAATCATATAATCATGATGTTAATGGAAACATAAAAAATAAATAAAAATATAGCATCAATATTATCATAAAAAAAGAGAGAATGAATTATTTTGACTCAATTATTATACTTCATATGAGTTATTTTATATAATGAATATAATTCATTGAATCTTTCATATGAGTGTTTTCAAATATAAATATTAGTTTGTCAAATCTTCATATAATGGATTTGGAAAAATTGTGGGTTTAATTTATTGGTATTTACCATGGCCTTCTCTATAGAATGTTGACCTAAATTTAGTTAATTTTTTGAATAATTATTTCTATAGTTTTTCCCTACTAATATAACCCAACATATTGAGTTAGAAAATGAAGATATGGTCCCCATGATGATTTCTAATTTTTCATATGAACAACAATAAAAAAAGAATAGCATGGTCTTCTATATCTATAAATTTTGAATCTTTTCAAACATGAGATTATATATCAACAAAATATTTATAGTTTTTATTGGATTGTAAGTATTCAAGAAACTTTTGACATTGAAAAATATTTCACACAACATTAATAAATAAATGGACATTGGTATTTCTTCTTTACATAAATACCATTTTATTATGAGGTTATAAAATAGTATGTCTTTATAAAAGAGGTTATACTCCGTTAAATAGTTTTTTAGGATATTTATAATTTATCAATGAGTTCAGAACATGATTTTTTAGGAATTTGAGAGAAATAAAAAATTTAAATCTAAAATACAATGACTAAAATATTCTTTTTGAAAAACTATCAAAACTATAATAAAAACTTATTCAATTAAATAAAAAACAAATAGTGATTTAATTATGTTTTTGGAAATTTTTATTTTGTATTTAAACATGTGATATGTTTTTAATCAATGTTATATTTTTGATTGATAAAAAATTACAAAAATAATTAATGTTAATGTTACTATTAATTAAACGTAGAACTAGAAAAACTAATAAAAAATAAATAAATCCACAAATAAGTGACAAAAAAATAAATACTACACTAAAAAACTCAATTATTTTCACACTGTTATATAAAAACTAATAAGATGCTTATATGAAACCTATATTGCCCGAATAACTGAACCCCTTATTATTACAACTACCAAACCTCAAAGGATACCACATAAATTTTTTCATAAATACATATCACTAAATAATAAAAATTAAAAAAATATAATTACCATTATTATTCAAATCTAACATCAATAATCATCAATAATGTTTACCCCAAAACCAAAATAACCAGTTAAATTATTAAAATAACCATTATTTTTTAATAATTAAATGTTATTATATAAAGTTTCATTACAAATATACATAAATTCATCACCATTGATCAATACCATCAAAATCATCATATTATATAATTGTATAAAAAAAATATAAATTTAATTGAAATTTCAAAAACTGAAAAGCCTATGAAAAAAATTATAGATAAATTCAAACCCTATCATAATCATACATTAATGTCAATGTTAAATACAAATATAATCCACCCAAAAAAAATTATGTATCATGATGAGAAAATCAATGATAAAATTTAAGGGTAAATTCCTTGAAAAATTTCTATATTAAATACATATATCATACCACTACTATGAGAGAATATTATAATAAGAGAATTGGGGATGAATGTAGATAATATATACCTTTAACCATAAACTTCAACATCCAAATGGTGAAATATATTCAAATATTGATAAAGGATGATCTAAAAGGTCCCTGCAACATTTTATAAAATGAATCTCCCACATGATTGGGTTGATGTGATAGAGAAATTGAGGGGATTAGATAAAAGTAAATTTTATTGGACATTTTTTAAATTATTGAACCATTTAGTTAATTTTTTTAAAATTTTGTGACTTACTATTCACACCATACTATCCTAAAATCCCCCAGATCACATTGAAATCTCTAAATATTAATCTCTTCAAGTTTATAATTTTTATACTATCTAGATAAAATGTCTTATACTTAGTTAAACCTCCAACTATTCCCTAAAAAACACCCACCCATTATGAATCAAATATAAAGATAAATAAAACATTACTATAATTAAAATTTTCTAAAAAAATATCTATATATTAATTTCATATCCCATTTTACCCAAATAGTACTACATTATAAAAATAATTAATAAAAGAGACTAGTTTGTATATTGAAAATGAAATAGTGAATGTATGAGATAATCAATTGTTTTTAATATCAATTATCCTTTTTGGTAGAAAATAATTATTTTTGGAGGGAATCAAACACTATATTATTTATAATTTGATTAATCATATTTTTTTATCATAAATTGAATAAAAAACAATTAAAATTGGAGAAATATTACTATTTATATAATTTAGTGGAATAACTTATTATATTATGTTTATGATTTATAATTCAATTAATTATTATAGGAAAAATGATTTATAATATTTCTTATCAATTATTGAAGTATACATGAAAAATATGAGGATAATAATCTTTCTTGAAAGCCATGTATAGTTAAAATAATCAAGCATAATTTTGGAAAACATTCATGAGAATATGAATTATCTAATACATATGATCAATTAAAAATATAGATATAAAAACTATACACAATGTTTATAACCTCGTTAATATTAAGTTTCATGTTATTATTTCCATCACACTCACATAGTTTTATAAATCTATATTCCCATATACTATACTCTTGATATCTTCCTCATTTATCCTAAAATAAAAACAATTTTCTTGTTGTTTTATTTTTATGACTCAGTAAAATTAAAGTAAAACATTTTCTTATTTATTATGTTTCTTATTTTTCCCCTTCTTCATTAATTGTTTTATGAAATATAAATTTTTTGAGATATGAAAAGAATTATTTTTTAGAGAATAATTAATCCCTAAAAAATTATGGGTTTTCTTGAGATCTAATGAAGGATTATGAAAGTATAGTACAATATATTAGAAGGATTACCATATCTATGTCACTAGTTTCTGAGTCATTTTTAAGTTAAACTATTTTGATTGACTTTTTTGAATTGGTATTGATTTTATCTCAATATTTTATCCAATTGAATTTTTGGGGGATGATTTTATTGTTACAATGTAAACAAATTATTTAAAAAATAGTTAAAGAAAGGTGACCCCTTCCTTTTCGAGTTTTTCTTCATGCATGATATATTTGAACAAAAAATAGGTCAAATTTATTTTATAATTTATATTATAACTACTATAAAAAAAAATTATTGTTAATATAAAATAACTTTCATGACATAATAGAGTTAAAATTGAAATTTTATATATTTATATTCACTATGAAAATGTTGAGTAATTTTTCATTCAGTACGAAAGTAATTTTATCCTTACTAAATTGAATTCCTTGTGTTATATGTTTTTATTGAGAAAATTAAAACCAAATTTTGGAATATTATTCTAACTATATGATGGTATGTTTTTATATCATCTATTCATAATCATATTAGACCATTTTTTGGAATTTTCCGAGATAGATTAGTTTTGGGTGAATATTAAGAAATACTAAATTTTAAGAAAAATAAAATTTCGTCCATGTATTTAACAAATTATGTATTATTTATAATTGTGTTTAGAATTTAATATGTTAAGTTTTATTAATACTAGCACTATAAGTTTCATTAGAATAAACATTACCCTTGATTATTGAATAAAATATTTTTATAAATAAAAATGATTTTTTCTACAAATTTTTTTTCATCACATTTGTGTTATAATTTATATAGTAATTTTAAAAACATATATACATGTAAATTGGAATCCAATTTTACAACTAAATCTTAAATATTTGTTAAATAGTCTTTTTTGGTAATTATAAAAATTTACTTGGGTAAAAAAGTATTTACCACAATATTATTTAAAAAGTGTTAAAACTCAAATGATAAGGATTAAATTATCCAAAAGTATTTTATAAGTACTATATTATGGTAATATTTAAACCTTATATTATATATTTTTTTGAAGATAAGTCAATTGAGATCCATTTTGTTGGATCGAATATAAAGATATGTATATCTATTAGATGGAACAATACAAGAGGGGGGTGAATTGTAGGTTTAAAAACCTATGAGTTTTAGCAATTAAGGGATTAGTTTAAATGATCTTAAACTAATACAAATACAAATACAAATACCCACAATTTTATTGAATGTAAAAAGATATGATGTATTGTAATACTAATGTAATGTAAAACAATTGTATTCAAGATGAACACAGTAAACAGAGTAATACAAAGATGAATGATTCTACCTTAAAGTGTATAGAATCAATCAATACAATATGTAATAGAATGATTGTAATTTAAACAATTACAATTGAATATGTAAAGAAGAGAGGAAACAATACAAATTCCTTTCTAATACAAGTAGCAGCAGAAATGTAAAAGTATTACAATTCTTTTAACCCAAAGAGAAGGGTTATCCTTTCACCTAGGATAAAAGGTCTGTCTCACCAGCACCTTGGTGAGCCCTCGATACGATGATCGGCACGTCTGTCTGCCTATCCCTAGCAGCCCTCAATACGATGATCGGCACGTCTGTCTGCCTATCCCTGGAAGCCCTCGATTTTGTAGGTAATCGGAACCTCTGTCTTTCAATTACTTGAAATCCCTCGATACGATGATCGGACGCACAATGCAGATGAGAGAAGTCACAGTGTCTCTCTCTATAATCTTGGTAGTTCACAGAGTCTCTTCATTCGTTCTCTTTTTTCATCATTGTACTCTCAACTTCAAATGACCACCTATTTATAGGCATCGGGTTCCAACGGTCATATTCCCTCCAACGGTCATATTGAAACAGAAAGCACGGCATAATTTTGATTAGTTTGTAACTGACTCAATGACATCGTTTTGTTAGGACAAGAGATATAATGAAATGAAAAACATGAGTACGATTCATATGCAATTAGTGTTTTTGACTAAGTACCAAAACAAATAATGAACATCTGAATAGCAGAGTCATTACGATACGATTGATAGAGTCAGTATGGTACAATTGACAGAGTCAGTACGATCAGTATTGTACGATACGATAAACATGATAGAAAACAAATGTAATTGCCAAAATATGATAGAATGCATTTGTTATTTCCAAAACATGATATAGAAGTCAAAAGGAAGACTTTTGACTTAAAAATCTCCCCCTTTTTGGAAATCACAACACACAAAGTAAATGTGACAAGAAATACTTATCTCCCCCTGAGTTATTGAAAACTCTTCTGAATAAGAAATTGAATACAACTAACTCCCCCTTAGGTATGGACTTTCCTAAGGATTTTATTCGTAGATTTTACTTGTAAAGCATTCTTCCCCTTTATAAAACACTCTCCACTTTGTAAACATTATCCCCCTTTGTGATTTACAAAAAGAAAGGAGTAATCTTGAATTGTCTGAAAGAGTTAGTAAAGAAATACAAGACAATGGATAAAAGAAAAGGATCATAAAAGTCATTACAAAACAAAGACAAGTTCCAAAGGAAAACAAATACAACAATCATTTGTTTTCTCTTTCCTTCTCCTTCTTTATAACCTCATGAAGAACAAATTTCATCTTCTTGATCTCCTTCTTGTCTTCAGAAATTGATTCACCCTTAGTTTTGAGAAGTTCTTGTTGGTCCGCAAAAATCTGATCTTGATTTCTGATAGTCTCCTCCTGGACTCTGATTACTTATTCAAGGGTATCAATTCTGTTTTGCAAATTCTTGTTGTCTTTGGATAACGGAGAATTTTGATTCATCAGCAAAACCATTTCATCTTTGAAAGATGAAACCTTCGAGAATTTAGATTGAAAAACATTCATTCTCTCTTGCAAATCTTTCACTGAAGGAACATCATCTCTTTGAAAAGACAAAAGATTCAACCTTTCAACCGTTTCTCTATCAAGATTGTTGAAAGCAATTGAAAGATCATTTGATAACCTTCATATATCTTCAATTGCTCTCTCATGATCATTGATTGAGCTCTCTGTTTTGTACGACCACATGGTCATCTTTTTGCATGCATTTTTCTGAGCAACCGAACTTTCTGATAGAACTTTCAAATCGGCTTCTACTGACAAAACTTTCTTCCTCAATTCTTTTACAGAGCCAAACTTCTTCTCTTGATTGTCAGTAATAAAATCAATCTTCCCTTCTAGCCTCGGGAAATAAGGAATGGTCTTATCAACTCTTCTTAAAACATGAACAATGTAATCACTCTTCTTGAGAGAGATTGTATGTTCTGAATCAGTATCTTCATCCTACGATGCTAGTTCATACGATGCTTGAGTCAACAAGTGGCTATTTCCCTTTTGCTTTTTCTTTCTATTTTCTTTCTTCTTCCACTTTGTCACTAATGACAACTTTTTCAGAATGAGAAGATTGAGCACCTTAATTTTCAGGAGATGACATTCTGTCCGGAGATCGAGCTTGATCGGCATGAGGAGTTTGTTGAACACCTTCACTCAGCTTTTGAACCGATTCCTCTCTACTCTTCTTTGAACTTTGAAGAAATTCTAAAAGAAAGTCTCCTTCTTCTACTTCTACTTCTTCTATCTCTTCCATCACTTGTTTTTGTTTTCCTTTCTCAGGGAAACTCTGTACGATGGGCTCTTGGTGCACTTCTTTTATTAGTTGGGCACTAGCATCCTCAAACGCTTTCAAGACTTTAGAGACATCAAAGTCCTGAGCCTTTATTTTCAAAAGAGCCTTCTTCTTCTTTTCAGCATGAAGGGTTTCTTCTACCCTTACTCTTTCTGCAAAAGCCTCATTAGGATCATGACCAAACTTTGGATCACCTTCCTTTCTCTGTTCCTTATCCTTTCTCCATTTGGATACAACCTCCTTACTGTACCTTGGCTTCTTCTTCGGCTTTGAACTATTTTGCGGATCAGACTTTTGAGTAACACCGGTAGATTGAATGTCTTTGGCTGGCATAGGTGCCAATTGATTCTGAGCCAATTCAGCTTCTACATCTCTGACAAAAAGTATTGAATTCATATCAAAACAAACATTCAGCCTTTTCATCTTACTCTTACTAATCCAAGAGGGCTTCAAATCCATGGGGGTTCCTTTCAAAAGAATGTTACAAAACTTCATACTTTTAAGAATGAACTTCGTAAGGATAGCTGGATACATAATCATCTGGGACATAATCCCTCCTGTCTTGACATTCTTAATGGTTTTAAAAACATATCCCATGAGATTTACTTTTCTCATATTCACAAGATAGTCAAGAATAAAGATATCCTAAACTTTTAGAGTTTTTCTATCCCCTTTCCTTCGGATAAGAAAACCTTGCATCCATAAAGTGACAAAACGATTTTCCAGAGAAAGATGAGACACTTTTATCTTTTCTTCAATAATAAAAAAAAAGTCTTTTCAGCACTTTCTCTATTAAACGTACCAACTTCCTCTGGTAGTTTGTGTGATGGACAGAAAGAATCCCCTTCTACAGAAACATTCAGAAAATTTTCCCCTTGTTTCACAGACATAGACAATTTTCTATCGTATACAGCAAAGTTTATAGTCATGTCTTTGTCGAAAGGAACAATTTTATAAAACTGACAAACTTCTTCAAAAAGAACCGGATCTTGAGAATCAGGCTTTTCAACACACAGATGTTCCCACCCTTGAAACAAAATGATCCTCCTGATTATAGAATCGTACGTATCGAAAAAGTCTCGAGATACTAACATTTCTCTTGTAAAGTCTTTCTCTGTAAAAGTCTTTGAAGACATTTCGGTGGGAGTATTAGCAGAGGATTGAGACATAAAGGGGATGCCGATGAGAAGATCGTACGATGATTTATAGCTGGTGGGGCAGAGCTTTGCCTCTAATCCTGAAAATTCAATGTGGGTTTTGGGAGGGGAGGGGGGCTATTTATATGCGATAAAGGGGTGACCGTTGATCTTATAAGGTCGAAAAAGGATGACCATTGATCTTCTACCGTCAAGATTAGAGAAAACCAGATCAATGGTTAGGATTAAAACAAAGAAATTTTTTTTTTAAAAAATGAAAAAAAATACCTGTCGGAGAATATAAGGTAATTACTGGTTTCGATATATTTCAAAAGAAAAAAAACAAATGTACGAAATAAAGTACAATAGAATTATTAGACGACATGCCGATGGAAAACAAATTCAATACTATCATCGGACGATTCAATATCATGATTGATTGATATGATGGAAATGAATTTCAATACCATCATGGGTCGATTCAATACCAAGATTGATTGATACGATGGAAAAGAATTTCAATACCATCTTCGGTCGATTCAATACCAAGACTGATTGATATGATATAAAAGAATTTCAATACCATCATCGGTCGATTCAATACCAAGATTGATTGATACGATGGAAAAGAATTTCAATACCATCATCGGTCGATACGATGGAAAAAAATTTTATTACCATCATCGGTCGATAGTAAATGATACTATAAAACTGTCAATACGATAAACAGGAAAAATGAACGAAATGATAAAACATTCAATACGATAAACAGAAGGAAAAAATGAATGATACGATAAAATTGTCAATACGATAAATAGAAAAATATACACATATTGAGAGAGTAAATAGTTAAAGATCATAAGATAAAAAAAATATAAAGATATAGAAAGAAATGTCCTCCCCTTTCTATGAGGAGTTTCTTACTATTAGGAGAGATGTAAAACAGGAAGTAGATATGAATGATTAATTTAATGTAATCATTCCTAGCTTCTGTTTTATAAATTCAAATCTATCGGAAGGTAAAGGTTTTGTAAAAAATGTCAGCAATTTGTTCTTGCATTCCGAAGAATTGTAAAACAATATCTCCTTTTTGTGTGTGATCCCTAAGAAAGTGATGCCTAACATCTATGTGTTTTTCACGTGAGTGATGTGCTGGGTTTTTACTAAGAGCTATGGAACTTGTATTATCAAAAAGAATTTGAGTTTTGGAGAAACTCAAACTGTAGTCAGTGAGAGTGTGTTGCATCCATAAAACTTGAGCACAACAACTTCTAGCTGCTACATATTCAGCTTCAGCAGTGGAGAGTGCTACAGAGTGTTGTTTCTTGCAGGACCAAGAAACCAAAGAGTCTCCTAAGAAATGACATGTTCCAGATATACTTTTTCTATCCATTCTACAACCACCAAAGTCAGCATCTGAAAAACTTTTTAAAACAAAATCATTTCCAGAAGAGTAGAAAAGACCTAAATCCATAGTGTCTTTTAAATACCGAAAGATTATCTTTACGGATTTTATGTGAGACTCTTTTGGATTAGATTGATATCTTGCACATAAGCATACAGAAAACATCAACTCGGGTCGACTAGCTGTCAAGTATAGAAAACTCCCTATCATACCTCTAAAATTTGTTTGATCTACTGGTTTCCCAGTTTCATCAAGATCAAGAGTATTTGAGGTGCCAATTGGGGTGCTAATACTTTTAGTTTTGTCAAATCGATACTTTTTGAGTAAGTCATTAATATACTTATGTTGAGATATATAAGTTCCTTCTGGTTTTTGAGAAATTTCCAAACCTAGAAAGAATGTTAACTCACCCATCATACTCATTTCAAACTAAAATTTCATTAAATTTGCAAAAGAATCAGTTAAAGATTTCTGAGTTGATCCAAATATGATGCCATCAACATAGATTTGGACAATCAAAACATTTTTGTTTTCCATTTTGATAAAAAGAGTTGGATCTGATGTACCTTTGTATAATTGTTTTGTATAATAAATCCTATAAGTCTATCATACCATGCTCTAGGGGCTTGTTTAAGACCATATAGAGCCTTGGTAAGTTTAAAAACATGATCAGGATGTTTTGGGTCTTGAAAACCTGGAGGTTGTTCGACAAAAACTTCTTCTTGAACAAAACCATTTAGAAAAGCACATTTGACATCCATTTGAAATAGTTTGAAATTGAAATATGCTACGAAGGCTAATAGAATACGAATAGATTCAAGTCTAGCTACAGGAGCATATGTTTCTTCATAGTCTATTCCCTCTTGTTGATTATAGCCTTTAACAACAAGTCTTGCTTTATTTCTTACAATGATTCCATTTTCATCACAATTGTTTCTGAAAACCCATTTTACACCAATCACAGTTGTTTCTTTAGGTCTTTCAACTAAATTCCATACTTGATTCCTTTCAAATTCATTTAGTTCATCTTGCATTGCTTTGATCCAATCATCATCACCTAAGGCCTCACTTGGACTTTTAGGTTCAAATTGGGAAAGAAAAGCAAGATGTTGTATTTCATTTCTTAAGGAATTTCTGGTTCTTACAGGTTGATTTATATCACCAATGATGTTATCACTGTGATGATTCCAAAGAAACAATTGATTTGGGTTTTGTAAAACCTGTTCATCAACATATGGTAGAAAATCTTCTGTAGTAAATGTTTCAGGAATACTTTCTTTAACATTTACCTTTTCAGAGTGATCTTCTACTAATGGTTGATAAACATTTTTAAAAAACACATCCGAGGATGTAGGATTGGGTTGGTTGAAAACAAAAGGATTAGTTTCATCGAATTTTATATGTACTGTTTCTTCAACAGTACAAGTGTTTTTATTGAAAACGTTATAAGCCGTAGAGGTTGTAGAATAGCCTAGAAAGATTCCTTCATCAGATTTTGGTGCAAATTTGTGTAGATTATCTTTTGTATTCAAAATGAATACTTTGCATCCAAAAACATTGAAGTATGAAACTTTAGGTTTTCGGCCAGTCCATAACTCATAAGGGGTTTTATTAAGAAATGGTCTAGTTAAAAAGAGATTTATAGTATAACAGGAAGTACCAACAGCTTCAGCCCAAAACTGCTTAGCAATTGAGTATTCACTCAACATGGTTCGAGTCATTTCTTGAAGAATACGATTTCTTATTTCAACAACACCATTTTGCTGAGGAGTTCTTGGAGCTGAGAAATTGTGAGTAATACCTTTCTTACTACAAAACGTTTCAAAATCTGAATTTTGAAATTCACCACCACGATCACTATGAATAGTTATCAATGGTAGGTTTTTCTCATTTTTAACTTGGGCTCTAAAAGTTTTGAAATAGGAAAATTCTTCAGATTTCATTGTGAGAAAGTAGACCCATGTAAATCTAGTAAAGTCATCAACTAATACAAATACATAGTATTTGCCTCCAATGCTTCCAGATTGTGAAGGACCAAACAGATCTATATGCATAAGTTTTAATGCATTAGAAGTTGAAGCTTCATTAATTGGTTTAAAGCTAGTTTTATGTTGCTTTCCAAATTGACAAGGATCACAGACTTTTAAAGAATCATATTTAAGGACCGGTAGCCCTTTTACAAGTCCTTTATTTGAGAGTTTTCTTAGGTTTCTCATATTACAGTGTCCTAGTCTCCTATTCCATATCCAAGATTGGTCTTCTATTACACTTAAACAAGGTATGTTTTTGTTCCTAAGGTCTTCTAAATTAATAGTGTAAACATTTTCTTGCCTATGGGAAGATAGAATGAACAAATCCTTGGAATTGTGAACTAGACACTTATCATTTATAAAATTCACAAGGTAACCTTCATCACATAATTGACTTATGCTGATGAGATTGTGCCTAAGACCTTTAACAAACAAAACATTTGAAATAAGAACTTTTCCCAGAAAAACAATATTACTTACACCAATAATCTTTCCTTGAGCATTATCTCCGAAGGTAACTTTTCCACCTTTTGTTTTGATAACCTTTTCAAAGAGATATTTGTTTCAAGTCATATGTCGAGAACAACCACTATCCATTTACCAAATGTTCTTATTGATACACTTCTCATTTTCCTGAAAAAGAAACAATTAGATTTTCGGAATCCAAACTTGTTTGGATCCAGAAGGGTTAGATAAAAGAATTTTAGGAATCCAAATTTGTTTTTCAAAATGAGCTTTATGAAATCCTAAAGATTGAGTTTTGTTAAGAGAATAATCTCTTCTCCAGTGTCCACCACATTGACACTTAGAAGAGAAAATGGTTTTTTGAGGAGCAAAATAGTTATTGCTAAAAACATGTTTGGAATAAGTATAACCAAGACCAGAACGATTTCTCAAAGGTCTAATTTGAGAATACATCCTATCAAAGTTTTCTTTTCCATGAGTAAAGTTTGACAAACACTTTTCAAGGATAAAATCTCTGACTTTAGTTTTAAAACCAAATTCTTATTTTCGAAAACATTTGAATTTGAACTAGAGTTAGTCTCTAAAATATTTTTCATCAAAATTAAAGTTTCAAGATCCTTAGAATGTTTATCCTTATCAGAATTTAACTTTCTCAAGGGGTTTTAAAATGATTTCAAAATCAGATGTTTTCACATCAAGATCTTTAGAAAGATCTGATACTTCTTTAGTCAAAATTGAAATTCTATAATTTTCTTTTTCAAATCTCTTTTTAAGATTAGAATTTTCATTTTCAAGTAACTTAGAAAATCTAGATACCTCTTCAAAGAAGGTAATGTATCATCTTCTAGTGATGAAGATTCATCATTTGAAGATTCATAATATCTATTATCAATATAATTTGCATTTAAAGAGACATTTGTAATAGCTTCAGCATTATGTACCTTAGCCATGAGAAAATGATCTTCAATTGGTAGTCTGGCTAGAAGTCCAATATTTCTTTGTCCTGATGTCTCATATTCTGAAGAATCATCTGAGGAATCACTACCACTTGCACTCCACGTATCATTTTCATTCAAGCCTTTTGTTGTCTTATAAAACCTTTTCTTGTTTCTTTCAGAGTGTTTCTACTTTCTATCTTTCCTCTTCAGTAAAGGACAATCAGGCCTTATATGTCCTACTTTCTTGCATTCATAACAAGTTACCTCTGAATCTTTCCTATCTTTCATTTTGATTCTATATTGAAAATCTTTCTTTCCCACAATCTTGTTCATCCTTCAAGAAAGATTGGCTTACTCATTATCTGGAAGATTACAGTCACTTGAATCATATATAACAACTTTCTTTGATTTAGACCTTGTAATCCTTTCAGGTGTTTTAGCTTTAGATGCAAAAGCTACACTTCCATTCCCATTCTTCTTCTTGTTGAAATCAGCATCTCTCTTCATTCTTGTCTCATGCTGTAGAAGAGTTCCAAAGAGTTCATCAAGAGTAATCTGGGAGACTTTTCTATTTTCATCAATAGTTGTCCTTTTTGACTCCCATTCATTTGGCATTATATCGATAATATTATCAACAAGAGTTTCATCATCAAGACCTTTTTCTCCCATAGATTGTAAGCTGTTGACAATTGTCATAAACCTTTGTTGCACTTTATATACTGGCTCTCCATAAGGAAAAACAAATCCATGATACTCTACTTGAAGCATTGCTCTCCTTGTTTCTATAACCATGGATGTACCAAAATGAGTAACTTCTAATTTCTTCCAAATACAGTTGGCTGCTTCACATGAAGATATCTGAATATATATATTCCTGGTAATAGAGCATAATAAAGTATTATGTACCTTGTAATTCAGTTGATATTCTTGCTTCTCTTGGTTGGTGAAAGTACTAACTTCTTTGTCAGGAATTTTGTAACCCCCAGTAAGCATAATAAAATTGTCTACACCAGTATTGATAACGAAATTCTTCATACGATCTCTCCAATACTCATAATCATTCCCATCAAAGATTGGTGGTCTAGAAGGATTCAGATTATCTATTGATCCAATATTCATTCCTGCCATCTAATACAACAAAAACAACTTTTCCACTCCACACGTTAGTGTAGTAAGTATTCACGATAGTAATAAGGAATAAAGCAAGTAATACAAATCAGTGGAAAACCCCCTCTGATACCAATTGTTGGATCGAATATAAAGATATTTATATCTATTAGATGGAACAATACAAGGGGGGGGGAGAATTGTAGGTTTAAAAACCTATGAGTTTTAGCAATTAAGGGATTAGTTTAAATGATCTTAAACTAATACAAATACAAATACAAATACCCACAATTGTATTGAAGGTAAAAAGGTATGATGTATTGTAATACTAATGTAATGTAAAACAATTGTATTCAAGATGAACACAATAAACAGAGTAATACAAAGATGAATGATTCTACCTTAAAGCGTATAGAATCAATCAATACAATATCTAATAGAATGATTGTAATTTAAACAATTACAATTGAATATGTAAAGAAGAAAGGAAACAATACAAATTCCTTTCTAATACAAGTAGCAGCGGAAATGTAAAAGTATTACAATTCTCTTAACCCAAAGAGAAGAGTTATCCTTTCACCTAGGATAAAAGGTATGTCTCACCAGCACCTTGGTGAGCCCTCGATACGATGATCAACACGTCTGTCTGCCTGTCCCTGGCAGCCCTCGATACGATGATCGGCACGTCTGTCTGCCTATCCCTGGCAGCCCTCAATTTTGTAGGTAATCGACACCTCTGTCTTTCAATTACTTGAAAGCCCTCGATACGATGATCGGACGCACAAGGCAGATGAGAGAAGTCACAGTGTCTCTCTCTAGAATCTTGGTAGTTCACAGGGCCTCTTCATTCGTTCTCTTTTTTCATCATTGTACTCTCAGCTTTAAATGACCACCTATTTATAGGCCTCGGGTTCCAACGGTCCTATTGCCTCCAATGGTCATATTGAAACAGAAAGCACGCCGTCGTTTTGATTAGTTTGTAACTAACTCAACGACATCGTTTTGTTAGGACAAGAGATATAAAGAAATGAAAAACATGAGTACGATTCATAAGCAATGCGTGTTTTTGACTAAGTACCAAAACAAATAATGAACATCTGAATAGCAGAGTCAGTATGATATGATTGATAGAGTCAGTATGGTACGATTGACAGAGTTACTACGATCAGTATTTTACAATACGATAAATATGATAGAAAACAAATGTAATTTCCAAAATATGATAGAATGCATTTGTGATTTCCAAAACATGATATAGAAGTCAAAAGGAAGACTTTTGACTTAACACATTTTTCTTCTGTAAGACATTAATATATTTTAACAGTTTGAATAATTACAAGTGTTTAAAATATATCACATATAAAAAGACAGTATCATCCTCTCTTATCCACACATTATGATCTTTTAAGTTTATAAAGGACCAACCCAAATTTCTAGAGTCCCAAATGAATGAAAATGTATTCCTTACGGGTCATTGTTGCTGGTTGAAGTGGTGTCATTATGTGACATATGGGTTCCATGACATTAAACCTATTTCTATATCCCATATAGAAAATAGAGAGGTTTGGGATAAGGAATATAATCCATATCTACCCCTCCCTATTATAAGGAATTTTCATAGGATAAAGGGTTGTGATCTATCCTTGTGGGTTGTGAGCCCTGCAGGACAACAAATCCGTGCAGGAGTGACCCCAAGAAAACATTATTTGGATGGAGGGTCATGAATCCAAAATATAGATCCTAAAATTCGAATACATTTAGGAAAATGGAGTTTTATTCATTGTTAAATCATTTATGGAATGATTTTTGGAGTTTTAAATGAATGGAATTGTGTTCTCTATAGGGAATGGTTGATGGGTGAAAATGTATCAAGGGAAGACATATGGATGTCATTCCATCAAACATGTTTCTCTGTAACACATAGAAAACAGGAAGATAATTGGTAATGTTTTATTATCACTATTAGTCCAACTGCCCATCATATTCCCTTTTATAGGTGTGTGTGCTTTATCCACCTTGGTGTGTAGTGAGCTGTGCCGAAGAACAAAAATGCGAGGGAGTGACGAAAATAAAAAAATATTATGATGAAGGGTCCTAAAAAACCCATATAGATATCATTAAAATACATTAATATAAAATATAACAATTTCCTAGTAAACATAATTTTATTTTAATATAATTTTTGTGATGGTTTTACATATTATGGAATAGAGGTTTTCCGAATATGATGTAAAGACCATAATCAAGTATTTTATTTTTTATTTCTTTATTTAGAGAATCCAAACCAATATTGAATATTTTTAAATAATAAAATAAATAAATACAATAAAATTAAATAAAATTATATTCTTTTTATATCCTTTTTAAAAATAAAATGTATATAATTAAAAATTGAAACATCCCTTATTTGTATGTGTCATCTACCACCTCTATGAATAAACATGTATAATTTTTAATCCCTGGATAATATGGATGACATATATGATTTGATGAAGGAATATATATTATATTAATGAAATAATTATAATTTTATAATGATATTATATAATTTTTTTTTTACATTTCCATTTATTGAAAAATCATATTGTTATTCATTTTTATGTGTGGAATACCACGTATATAAAGTGATGTGATTCATTTTTTAAGTATGGATGTATGAATATAACTATGGAATAAATATTTCATTTAAAAAATATTAATAAGTTTATAAAATTTTATTATTATTTATGTTGTTTCATTCTCTCATGATAGATATGTGCAAACATTATTAATGTGTATGTACATAATATAGCCTGCAAGAAATGAAATGGATCATTTTTCATGAAGTCATTATATGGTTGGTTTCAGAAATCTATATAATTTATAAATATGATAAATATACATTTTTTATTATTTAGGGGATAATTTAAAAATCAACCCTTTTGTCAGTGTTCAATGTATCAATGTTGTTTTGAGGTTATAATGTGAATTACCCAAAAACAACCATGATGAAAATAACCATTTTAGTATGTAAATACAAAATATTAACAAATTATATTAAGGGAAAAATAATGATGAAATGATCATATAAAGGATTATTCATAATGTAAAAAAAATTAGTATTAAGTATTTAGTGAATATTCAATGTTATACGAGACCTAAGGTAATATATATTTTTTAAAAACTTTTATGAATTGTTTTCAAATCATTCTCCACTATATGTATTTTCTTTTAATTTTTTTTAGAATATTATTATTTATGGCAAAAAAAATTTTGGAAATATTTAACAATTTTTTTTATTTTTTAATGTTTTTATCAGTTAGTATTTTCAATATTCTCATTACGGGTTAATTTCTAATTTTTTTTACAAAAGTACAGAGGAATTTATTTTAATATATATATATTGGTTAACTTTTACAAGTATAAGAGCCATTATTCATACCATTATTAATTTTAATGTTTTCATCTATATTTTAAAATGTGTATTTTATTCAATATTTAAGAAATTTTTTATTTTAATATTTTTTCTCTGGTAAGGAAATATATTTCACAAATTTTTTAGAGAACTAAATGTGTTTTGCGCATGGGTTCAAAAGGGGATTTCAAGGGATTTAGGATGAAAGGGTTAAAGATTAATTTTATTTTTTTCATCTTATGGTACATTATCATCTTAGATGATAGTTAATATTCATGATATATCTTATGTGATGGGTGATCTCGATACTGGTTGTATGATGGGTGAACATGATATATCTCTCTAGTGAATTGAGTTATTTCTCTTATTATCAATGGAGGAGTTAATCAGAGAGGTTATTAATATGGATTTAATTAGAATCAAATAATTTATGACAAGAGAGAATTTTAGTTTTCAATATAATGTTTCAAATTTTATATAGAGGATTCAATTTTCGTTTTTTGATGCTTAACAGTGTTATTTTGAGAAAAATGTGTTTTCACTACGTGGGTAATATTATTTTAAAATGTAAAAATGTTAAAAAATTTATCAGTTATCATGTTCTTTTATTGGACTAGTAGATTTAATTAATTCATATTCAATACTAACAATTTTTAGCTCTCCCACATTTTTAAATATTAATCACATGTTTTAACAATGATTATGAAAAATTGAGAAATCAATTTCAAAGTGAGGAATATATTTCTTGAAAAGAAAACATTTTTCATTTCAAAATTTTATATCTTGTAAAAAATAGATTCTATGTCAAAGTGTCCAATTTATAATATCAAATTTTTTATATAATTTTGATGATCTAATTATCTAAAACTCCAATCATAAAGGTAATCAGGAATTAAATAATATGAATTACTAAGTTAAAACTCATTATTTAAGTATTATTTAAGACTCGGTCTATATAGTTGGTATAAGGGTGATGTTTTAGATAAATTTCAACTTTAGGATACTATTAATAGATTTCCATTCATAATATATAATTTATGGTAAATTTAGAATGATATATAATTTTTATATAATAGTGTTACTTTATTTAATCATTGCATGTTTAGGATTTTATTCCATATAGGAAACGAGGAGGCTAAATTAGGAAGGGATCGGTTGGGTGATATGCTCCCAAATTAGTAAATTGTTGTGGGTAGAGTTAAAACTGAGTAGTTTCTTAGTAAAATGACTTATTTGAAACATGAAATAAATTGTGGTGGAACTATGTTACAGTGTAATAAGATTTACAATAGGGGAACATGTCTATTGTAGATAATTTCATGAAACAACATCCTACAACCTTTAGTAGAAACTAAAATATATTTTCAATTGAATGGTGGGACAATTATTTAGAAAAGGTAATATATGTCATGCGATATAAAAAATATTACAAGAAAACACTTTTTATTTACTATTTCAATGTTGATTCTGTAAAAAAAACTCAGGTTGAACCAAAACCATTCACCCGAGATAGCACAAAACAGGGACCGAGAGGAATTCCCAATCCACATGGGTTGGAAAATAGTGGAAAGCATCAAATATACTTAATTAGGAATAATTTATCCTGTAAAAGAGAGATAAATAAATAAACAAGATCAAAATAAAATAGAAAACTCACATTAGAAAATAAATAAAAACTAAACATCTAGGCCTACCTCTATGTTACCTCATGGGACACCTCTAACCAAAGAACCAAACTCACTCTAAGGGAGAACCAGAGTTGGGAAATAAAAGAAAAAATGATAAATAATGTAGGTGTCAGCACCATCATTCTCTCTAGTGATTCTAAAATAAGAACTATTCCATATTACTTTGTTTTATTCTAATAAAATAACACCATGAAATGTTAGTTTTAAATAAATTTATTTAAAATATGGTTTTTATTTACATACAATTAAGCAGTAATATAATAATTTCAAAAGAACCATTTCCCATTCAATTTCCAAATAAGTACCCAAATACTTTTTTTTCAATAATTCATTTTACAAAGAAGAAAAATATGGTGAAGGAATCATTTCAATGAAATAGAAGCATTAAATTAAAAGAAAAACAAGTAACTGTTGATATAAGAATTTTTATTAAGAAAATAATAGAAAAAAATATTTTTTAATGTATCAGAAAATGAGAGAATGTGGAATACATGAATGAATAAAATCATGGGATATACCGAGAGAGAAATTTTATAGACCCCATACACACTCAGTTTGGATTCCATCTTATAGACTATCCATGTGATAAATAGTCAATAAAACACAAGTCTACTCTCAACTAACCTCACAAATAGAATAAATTATATGGAATATCCACACCATGGGGATCTATTACATTTAATCAAGAATTAGTAGAAACCATCTCTCAACTCCCACTACAACACCTCAGATCCCATGTCAGCAATAAGTGTGTAAGGCAAGGAAGAAATCATTAATTACAAATTTTAATCTTTAAAAGACACCATACATGATAAGGTCCACCTCCTGAAATTATCCATGTAAATTTTTCCACGAATGGGGAGTATCCATGTATCTTCACACCTTTCAATAATTCATTTAAATTTACCAATTATGCCTCATAATTCTAATGTAATATTTTATCAAATGAAAAAAACATTGAAAATATATGGATAAATAAAAGATATGATTAACAATTAATGGAAAACCAACTAAAATGACAAAACTACATTTGAAATTTTAAAATCACTTATAATAAATCATTTTAAAAATTAAAAAGGCTCTAATGATAGCCATCATCTCAAAACAAGTGTGGAAACTTTTTTTTATTAGAAAAAATGTGTATTGAATCATTTGATGTTTTCAGAATCTTAGAATAAACTAACAACATTCAGTGGAAAAATTTATACAATTTACTATCTTCATTTTATAATGAAAAGTCTTAAAAAATCATGCAAATATTTTTTTAAATTTAAATCCTTGTATAAAGGGTGACCTTATTCAAATAGAAGAGGACAAAGGCGAAACATCTCAAAACTCAACATTTTCTTTGAAGACCATTTCTAGCATCCCTTCCCCACATCCATGCATATGAAACTTCACAAATATATTAGGATGCCTAATCCTAATATACATATTCTCATGGCCTTGAATACATACAAGAATATTCTTAAATATATTTATAATCTTCCATTTATAGAAAAGAAACCTGAATACACTATCATAATTACATGTGTATTCCTTTATATACTCAAACAAAAACACACACACACACACAGATATATATATATATATATACATGATGACACATATCCCCTATGCGAATATTTCCATGTCTACATGTGACTTTATAGAAAGGGGGGACACACACACACAATGTTATATATATATGTACGTTTCCATATGTAGCAACATAAATTAATATGTATTTTTTGCCTCCAATGTACTGGAAAGCATGCTAAAAAACTATAAAGCAACACAAAAAAATATCAAAATTTTCCAAAATAAAATAGGAATACATCAAAGGAAAAATAAAACCTACCTTTAATGGTAGAGTGATAACCAAAATAAGCCAACATTACTTTCCTTTAACAAATGACGATGAAAACTTCATAAATCTGACCTAGGAGACACTCTCCACACCCTTACAATGGAAAGAAATTCCAAAAAATGGGTCAACCCATGGCCTAGGTTTCAGTTAAAAAACTGGGTCGACAAGGAGAATAAAATATATTATCCAAGGGAAGAGGATGAATCTATATTGCTTTCATCATTGGATTGACCAATAATCCAAAAGAAATTAGAATTTATCACAGAGTACAGGAGGTCGTGAGGAGGGGAGATAACACATCATGGGGGTTCAGATGGGGGGTGTAGATTAGGGGAAAGGGGAGGGGATATTTTTTAAAGGTTTTAAATTTTTATAATAATAATAATAAAATTATTATTAATAATAAATTATTATTATCATTAAAACTTTTATTTACAAAATTTTTAGACCTAGGATGACCACATAGTCTTCAAGACGATGTAAAAATCATGTTATAGAAACTCCCATAGCTAGGAACCCTTGAACGGTTACCCCTAAGCAGGAACAAGGTCAATAAATACATGATCAAAACATACCTCTAAGCACTATCAACTCACATATCCAATTTACATACTTGTTGTATATTTTAATAAATCATGAAAAATTTATGTTCCATATCCCAAAAAACCTAGGCAACCAAACAAGAACTACAAGGTTACTACTAACCACGTGTGTCAACCATGCAAAAAATAAATATCTTACAAAAATAGTAATTCCATCATTCTTAATATAGAAACTAATGCTTTAAAAAGAACAAAATATATTAGAAAAAAATCAATAAAATAAAATATAGGTGTCAGGCCGTATGTAAAAATTCTTCCCACTATGATACTTTCTGCCCCCTAAAAGTCCCAGGAAACTTTATTGGTATATTCTAAATGAACGGTCTTAATTACATATTAGGAAAATTTTCTAAAACTTAACAAAAATAAACCATGAACCTTCCATAACCCAAAACCTGAACATCGTGATCTCAAGATGCTGGTAGGAACAAAATTGATAAAATGAGAAGTGGATGATGAGTTTAGAGAACAAAACCATGAAACCATTTTTTACAATCACCACTCAACATGGAATTCCTTAAACCCTAACATAGAAACACCAATAGAGATTCATTGGGATCATGTTTGATGAAAAAAGGGGCACCCCATCAAGAAGGATGAAGATAAAATTCACAATGATCCCCTTATTATAGTTGAATCATCACTATTCAAAAAATAAATTGAGTGAAAAGCCCCCAACATGATGGTGTGTGAATGAAAGAGTCTAGAAATAAACACAATACCAAACCAGGATTCCTAATTTTTGTAATATGCAATCATATCCAAAAAATCAATACTAAAAAACTAGAACAATTCCAAAAGAAATCCAACCATTAAATACTTCACAACAATAAAGAAAAACCATATAAATCGCAATAAAATGAAGCCATGAAGATCTCCCAATATGATGTTTCAAAAAATAAAATGGAATGGAAAGAGGAAATGTAAATAGTTTCCAAATTCATTGTTAGAGACAATATGTTATTTTCACACCATAACACCCATAATATCATGCCCCACATGAAAAGATTCAATCTAAGACATTTGAATAGATACATGATATCGGGAAGCATCTACTTCTTAATTTTTAGGATTCTAAAACCTCTATTAAAAATTTCCCCTTTTGATTGAACCACTTTTATAACCTCTTTGGGAAACCCATAAAACAACATCGAACAAAAAATCTCCATGTAAGCCAAATACGAACATGGTAATAACATATTTTTCAATAGATGAATGTATAAAACAAAACAAGAAGGCTCAGGTGTGTTCTATTATCATGAAAATATATTTTACCACTACTTGATCTAGATTATAGGTCATTTTATCAATGGTAATAAACCAAGAAACACTTCTTCCAAATTACCATAAAGTCTTCATTGACCTTAATATGAAAATATTTTCCACTAAACGATGGTCAACACCAATTTAAAAGACTGAAGATCATGTAAACTTCCAAGAATGGTACCTCAGAGATTAACCATCACTGTTATATGAGACTCTTCTGGGGGTAAATTCAAAACAAGAAGAAAATAACTAAATCTTAATATATCTCAAGAAAAAAATTAATATCCCAATAAAAAATGAAAAACTCAAAAAAACCCTCAAAAAATCAACTAAAATAAAACCTAAAAAAAATTCCAAAAAATCAAAACAAAATATTTCCACAATAAGAAAACCACTCATTAAGAAGAAACTACAACATTATAACAATTAATAATAGTTTTTTTTTCAATTTTTTCAAAATAATTTTTAGAAGAAAAAAATAATTGTATGAGTTCATGTACCAACCATTGGTATTCCATGAAGTCTCACATATATAAATCATGTTCTAGCACAAGAAACCACCAAAAATTACCATTATCATCTCTTTACCACACACATACATCCATATATATATATATGACCATTCATAGGGATAATATGGGTTAAAAAAAGACATTCATTTCTGAAAAATATAATCCATCCTAGATTTCAAAATCATGACTAGTCATCAAAGCCTCAACTTTTCATTAAAAAAAATGTTTTTAAATTCCCATGTCGAATTCATTTACAATTTTACAAATTTTTTCTATAATTCCAATTACTTATATCCAAAACTATTATACTTCCAAACCAAATATATTTCCAAATAATCATTTCATCTTGGAAAAAACTATTTCATTTTAGAAAAAAATCACAGTTTTTAACATGAATATCATATTTATAAAACTATAAAATGTAAAATAAATATAAAACAAATATTATAAAAACAAATCAAAAAAAGAACGTTAAAAGAAATAAACTCATCACCTGAAGATCAAAAATTTTAAAAACCCAAAAAACCACTGCACATGGCTTCATCACACGGTTTTGCATGCCATGTGACAACTGGGTGAGAACAAAAGAGGTCATCAGTGGTATATTAATTTTCTATGAATGCTTTTTAGATAGTTCAAAACAACTATTGACCCACTAAATCACACCCATAATTACCACCAAATCTACAAAACTGACTAAAAATGCAAAAACAAAACTATGGCCTCCAAAACACTTGAGATGCATGTTTATATTTTGAGACAAGAACATTCTGTAATTCCTTAATATTTAAAGAATTTATTTGAATATATGGAGACCAAGAACCCACCATTGTCTAAACAATTGAATTATTGAAATACTCCTTTCAAAAGTACTAAAAACACCAAGATAAAAAGGGACAAACCTTGTCCTTATATCATATTGTTACGAGCTAACCTAGGTCGATCCCGATCTGGTCAGCATATTCAGACCACAAAAGGGTCTATGATTCCATTTTTATCCTTCCTGGTTCTACTCAAAAAATATAATCAATTTTTAATCCATAAAATATATATAAATAATTTAGCAAGATCAAATTAATATATAAAACTTGTAGAAAAAAAATAAATACTAATTGGATAAAAGTAAACCTATGTGACCTCCTTGGCCACCTATAACCAATGAAACAAACACACTCAAAGAGAGAAATAGAGATGGGCTTAGTAAGTGAAAACATTAAATAATGTACATATGTGGACTTGGATTATTAATATAGATTTTAAAATAATAACAAGACAATTTGCCTTACCATTTTTAAAATAAAACCATGCCATAATTATTTGAAATACATTTATTTAAAATAGGGTTTTCATTTACCTAAAAGAAAGTTACAAGCTACTAATTTCAAAATAACCATTATACCATAAATTCTCCAAAATTGTTCCCAGATAAGTAAGGTTTTTTCAATAATAATATTATACAGAAGAAACATATTGGGAATGAAATATCTCAATGAAACATAAATAGTAAAAATAGGGTACATTCAAATAAGTAAAGAAATAATAATGTCGAGTGAGAACATAATAGTTAAAATTATATATATTAAAACATTATAGAATATGGGAACATAATATAAATGAAAAATTATCATGGTATATACCTAGAAACCAAGTGAATGGAAACTGAACGTACTCAGTTTAGAATCCATTTTCTAACCAATCAATTTCATCCATTGTGCATAATAAATATAGATGCTCTTAGCTATCATCAATAGTGTGACAACCCAGATATCATTTCCATAACATTGGGATCTATTAAATATGATTAGGACTAGATAATAACAATATATCGACTCCCACTATGACACCATTGATCCCATGTATATAGAAAACATCGTTGGCGAGGAAAAAACAATGAATACCACATCTCAATCATGAAAATAAATCATAAATTCCAATAACCTCATTATGAAACAATACAAAAAAATTATTAAGATAATGGAGAGTTTCCACGGGGTTCACTCTGTTAATGACATCTTTCATTGATGTCAACATTTCCTAAAAATTTGAAAAAAATCTTTTACTATTCAAAAAACAACTTTGGGGATCTAGGAAAAATTAAACATTTGATTAAAATTTAATGGAATACCACCTAAAAATATTTTTTTGGACATTTCCAAATAAGGTGGTATAAATAATTTAGAAAAAAATACAACACTCAATTTTATATGAGTTTCAAACCAATTATTAAAAAAAATTGAATATGAAAAACATGTAGTACATCATGGTTTGTGTTGAGAATCATGGAATAAACTAAATTTGTCCCATATTTTTTTTATAAAATTTACATTCATTATAATATAATTTAAAAAACCAAAATAACACGTATTTAATTATAGTTTTCAATTTAATGGTTCTGACATTGGGTGACCTACCTAAAAGAGAAGTGGACTAATTAAAAACATCTTGACACTCAATACATCTATTGATAACCACTTGAAACATTCCTTTCCCACTTCCATGTTGTTTAATTAAGAAAGAGTGTGACTAGGAACCATAAAAAAGGTGGCTTTGGTTATTCTAGGTGGTTGATTATGGGGGGTTTATTTCATGAATAATCATTAAAACAAGGTTATATTTGTTTCTCTTTAAAGAATAAACCCAGCGGTTCCCCCATCCATAAGTGGGAAGAAACATCCAATCTAAAGCATGGAATTCCCCTAGTTTTCTAGTCCTCATGGAACTTTAGGACTCACATTGGTGGAGGGAACGGTAGGTGGGGTTCATCACACCCTTTTGGAGAAAATGTTTCTTACTCATGGACTATTATATATTTATGATATGTTCATAAAGGTGTTCCAAATCTTGATACAGGAATGCTCACCCTAAAAAATTAATAATTGTTTAATTATATTGATATTAAAAAATAAAGGGGACCTCGTTAATGAATATAGGAAAGGGCATCTCATTAGTGAATCCATCTATATGTTTCCATAGCTCGTCATCTATTTTTGAGTAATGGGTAACTGCTTATGTGCTGATACTGTGTAACTATGTTCTTTAGAATTTTGTATCACACAGAGAGGTAATTAATATTATGTGGAATTGATTTAGACATTATGATGTTTCCTACATACCCTGGTTTTTGCAATAATTGAAACCCATGTATTTATTTAAACATTCTAATTTTAACTCCTTGTAGAGAGGACATATGTGAGAGAACTGAGGAACCATATGTTTTGGATCATGCCTTGAGGATAGATCCAACATACCCTAGTAATAGAATGAATAAATATTTTTGTAATTCATTTGGATTCTTAGTCCACTGATGGATGAGGTTTAATGATTATATGATTATAATGATTAGGTCCCAATGGTAAATATGCAAGATACATGGGATCAATTAACTAGAATTGCATACCTATTTGAGATTGGGCCTTAGAAAGGCATCTTACACATCCTAGTCATTCCATGAATTATAGTTCACAATGTTCAATCACACCCCTAGAACTAACCCTTATGTTTATTTCTTCATTTGGGGGAGGTTTATATAATGGATCTCATCAGGGAATTCATGTTGATATTATCCTAATTTAAGGAGACTCATGATGAATATTATTTAACTATTGCAACAATAGAAGCCTAGGTGATCTATGTTTAGTGTGAGAAACAAGGGATAACAATTAATCAGTACCACCACAAATAGACGTGGGGGATATGTGCTATGACATCCCATGGGATTCTTAATATGTAGTTTAGGCCATATGGATACATAATATGTATCATGGTAATAATAGTAATAAGATTCATTATAGTTCAATTAATTTCCCAAACCATTGAGAGATGATGAAGTGTGGTCATACAATAGAAATGATTGGATCATGGTGTTTGAAATATTAGAGACATAGCACACGGACAATTAGTTGGATTCCCATTTGAGTTCGACCACGATCTTATGGAAGGTTTCCTACAAATCTGGGTTAGGGAAGGAATGAAATTCAATTTAGTTAAATTAAATTTTCAGTCTTTTAGGGATGAAGAATTGTGATCATCCCATGGGAATGATTATGTCTTGATTGTAGACATTTTAGAGACATAAACAGACTCATAATAAGGTGGATTATTATTTAAATTTGGGATTAAGATTTTGGATGGAGTTTTATGTATCCTTGTTATTGATGGAATATATGTACTCATAATTCAATTTGTTAATTCTTAAATCCTATCAGTGCCCTAGTATTTGTAGAGGTTTATATTGAAGATGATTTTATTATTGCATTTCGCTTGGCCCACATGATATATGACCATTTCGAGAAACAATGGAAAAAAATTCATTTTCATTAGCTATGGATGTGGGACATTTGTTCTGAGAATACCCATGTAGGATTAATATAAGTCTCAATCCATGGAGAGGTTTTCAATATATCCTATTTATAACTAGAATAAGAGTCATCATCATTCTATTGGTTGGGTCTTACTCACTAAAAATGGCCTTACAATTTGGGGAATATAGAATGAGGATGGATAATGTCATCAAATCAATGAATTCAATTGGTTTCGGCCTCCCAGAAATGAAATGATTCTCTATTCCACATGCCTTAATTTTAGGATCGACGTGTCAGTTAGTGTCTCCCTATTATGTTCAAATACAACTATATAATCTTGTAGACTTGTCATGGGGACTTCACATTAGTTGGATGGACTGTTTGAATATTTTCACATGATTAATGTTTTCTATTATGGTGGCCATCGCATGACATGGATGATTTATCCGAGAATCCATAAAATGATCTTTGTGGACTTGTCTAGTGGGTGTCACATGATCCAAATTACCGGACCTGGTGTCATCACTAGAGTCGGATGACACACACACGAAGGAAATACTGAGTGTCAATGTGACATGTCTTATAGGGTTCTCGTGTCTTTCTCGGTATGTCTAGAAGGAATTATTAGACCTCAATAGTTTTTATAAAGGGCAGTGAGAGGGCCAATTGTTATTCTTGGGTGCTACCGAGTGACTTCACTGTCATCAACTAGTGTTTCCTTATGAGTCCATCAACACATAAGAATGATATTCTGATGCTTGAACTGCAAGCCCATATGGTCTCACAAGACATGGATGGAATGTTCAAGGGGTTAATTGAGTCTTTATTTGACATGTCCATTATAATTCCCATAACAAATATTGTACACCGATAGAGTAACGCAAGATTATGGAGACTTGACCTAGTGTTATCGCATGTTCTATGTGGTTAACATGAAGTACATGAGGGTTAGAATTCATGACCTTCAAAAAATTAAAAAGCCTTTAGTATTTTTCTACCCTTTTTTATTATTAATTCTTTTAGTTGTTCAAATTTATTTTTTCTTATGTCTTGTGTGACCGAATATATGTGCGGGAAGCTGCTCACATTTCTTACTCGATGTTATTTGAATGATCTATGAGTGATCTCATGGTGTGATTTATTCACAGAGTATGATTTCATTATCTATTCCCATGATCTAACATGATGCGATATTTGTTTCTCATGATCATACACTACACAGAATTTTCTATAGCTCTATTGCGTCTGGATACAAGAAGGCCAACTATTCTTCTAGGGAGTACTATTAAATTTTTCATACTAGGGTGGGGGATTTATTTTCTAGACCACCCATGTTTTTTAATTAATTTTGAAGCATGTATCATGTGAATTCAGGTTGGAGTTGTTGAAGGGTTGTAGCATCATTCCTATTCACGGGGTTCTATTATAGGTTTCCCCAAAGGTATCACCTTAGATTTAGTGATCAAGAGATTATCCAGACAATACTTCCTTTATTAGATCATTTCCAATTTTAGGAAATTTTTTGAAATATGTGGGCATGATTAACGACATTAATCATATATTATTTACATGTCTATGAGACATCATGAGATCATGGAACCCCTATAAGGCCTTCACCTTATCTCATGTGACATGTCAGGGACTTTCCACGAGACAAGGATGACTTGTCAGGAGGCCATTGTATGA
Organism: Viscum album; assembly: GCA_963277665.1. NCBI lineage: Eukaryota > Viridiplantae > Streptophyta > Magnoliopsida > Santalales > Viscaceae > Viscum > Viscum album. Next base: position 1,307,836,798 of record OY728126.1, on the reverse strand, counting down.
TCAAGATGAGTTGTCAAGGGGTCTTGAGAGACCATTTTGTGGGAATCCTCAGCGCATCATGAATTTTTTAATAACATGAGTGGCTTCCACCTACCCAATTCAATTAAATTGTTTATATTAAAAAGTTTTGGGAGTTCATGAGTTCAATTTAATGTCATTAAGGATGATTATTCTACATCTTGGTGATGTGAAGCATGAACACCAATGGTCCTATAGAGATGTGTGATTATTTTATAGAAAATTCCATATTTTTTTAGTACGGATCAAAATGGTGAAGCATGAGGTCACCTAGACAAGATGGAGGACCTTTACGGGATAGGGATGAAAAGAAAAAGGTCATTTGTGGGATGAGGCAAGCACATTTTCAGGTGCTTGTATTGTCTTATAGATCATCAGGGGTGCATCGTGTGAATCTTTTTACAACAAGAGGCTACCAAATCCACCCAATTTATTTTATTTATTTTATTTTAAAATGGTTGTAGAGCTAATGATTTTATTTAAATGTTCTCTTCTACTCACTGGGGTTGTGTCATGTGATATTTGTAATGACAAGAGACTCTTGAATATAGGATTCTGTTCTCATATTTTTGATTGATTGGTGAATGGTTTGTTGAGAATCCACCTATTGACAAGAATCGTGTCTAGGGTTACATATCTATCTACTACCATATATCCATCGATTTTCTGGGGAACCTTCAAAATCGTATAAGGACCTTGTCTATGGGACATAAAATACTATCTTCCAGGTATTTGTTGCACATTATGACTTCATGTGGGGTCATGATTGTCATGTGACCACGTATCACTAGGAAACTCATGCGATCTTTCGGTCTTGGTCACATTAATCTTCTTTTTATTTTATGGGGAATATAATACCCATATTTAGGTATTTATTCCATTTGTATTTTTTTATTCTCATTTGGATGACATCCACAAATTCCCCCCTCAGGGCTGACGTCTGTGAGCACAAGAGCTCGGTTCAAAGGAATGTAAATTCCCTTCCCGATTGTTTAGAACTATAAAGAATGCGTGTCTGGGGTGATTCCTAGTCTACCAGGTCACTACTGGTTTTTAATGAGATTATATATAAATAACTAGGGTGAAGAGTGATTAATTTGACCAGCTACTCATTCCTCTAGAGCACTCTCAAATTGATCCTTTCACAAGCCTCTATTATAACAATCTTCCAGAAGACCATTCCACGAGTCCTCACCATGAGCCTACTTTTGATAGGACCATTTTGTAATAACAATTTTGGCCAGGGACTATTTGAACAAACTAGGAACTAAATTCCTATAATTGTTTGACCTTTATCCATGAGGGTTTCCATTGTCGCAAGGCTTCCGTAGGGCTTGTTGACCTAATTTTGTGATCCTCTGTCTATAATTCAGATTTTTGGAATTGTATTTGTCACATGATCATGATTCTATGTGGGTTCATGTGATTTTTCAATGACATATATGTTTATGTGACCCAAAATACCTTCAGGCTATTCAAGAATTCATTATGTGATTCACAGATGCCTTACCGATTCATCTGAAGAATACAATACCAATGTTTAAATATGTCATTATCTTCAACATGTTTATTATATCTATGTTATTCTAATTTAATTTATTCATATAGATTTCAATTTTCATATAACCACTCAAAAAACTTCAATGAATGACGAAAACCCAATGATAGCCTGTTGTTATGATATAGTGGTGACCATGGATCCTACTTGCCTTCAGGACATTAGGTAACTTAAATGGAGTTTCATAAAGCTAATGGGATTATAAAATTAGTACTATCCCATTATAGAATTTTTTACCATTTAATATTTTAGTATTACTAATGAAACTCTAATTCATTTTCCAACATAATAATTTATACCTTTTTTAATGATTTATATGACCCATAACACATTTCGGGATAACATATCTCAGGGGGGACAATTTTTCACCCCTAAAAAATGAACTATAGCCACACACCTATATCCATAGTTTAGTTGGTCCATGGATATAGTCTGTGATATATCTATGGTTATTTGTAAACCACTCTTTTGGAACAGTTAAACCCATGGGAAAATGGTTCATTTGAAAAAATATCCTCAAATGTTTTATCTCCCCCACAAATCATCTCGTACCCACAATCTCCTCCTTCATTAAAAATCATAAACCACCCTAAAAACCTATCTCCCTCCTTTCTAACCGATCATTTCTCCATCATCAAATCCCCACTTGATTCTCTATTCAGTTCCTCCATCCATCTCACGATCCATCCCAACCATTTCACTACACATTCCCCACATATTCCACCCCTTCATCTCATGTTACTCCTCCAATCGGTGTATCGGCTGAACTGAGACCATCCATGAGTTGGATCCATGTGATTCGACCCCAATATTTCTTTTGAGAATATTATGTTGGTATCCCGTTTATGAAAACTACCCTATTATGTAATTTATACCAATCTACAGTGATAATTTGACCATACCTTTTCAATCTATAGTGATTTTCAAGGTTCTCCCACGGGAAAAAATTTGTCAATTACAAAAAAATATAACTATAATAAACATTTGATATGTCTATTCCAACAAATAATCGATTTCAAATTTTTTAATTTTTGATACCCACAAATCATAATTTCTATAGGTTTCCAATGTGAATTATCCTCTATAATCATGAAAAATCTATTTGAAAATCCATTTATTGACCACAAAGAATTTCATATATACCTCAATACAAATCAAATCAACCCCGAAACCATTCCCCTAACCTAATAATAATAGATTTTATCCTAAACAAATAGATGGCCTATGAGTATATAATGTTTTCTAAATTGATTTTAATTACTCTTGATATCAAATAATATTCAATAGAAATGGTTGTCTACAATTTCATTTCTTGTGAATATGATTTTACAATATATCTCACATGAATTTAATCAATATATTAGTACATATGGATTATTTATGATCATCTAAAAAATTTCACTCATGGAAAATTTTCTTTTTGTAATAAATTCATCTTTTATATTTATTTTTAATTCTTCAATAAACGATTTTAAAACTTTTATTTTGAATATAATATTTTATTATATTAATGTAATTAGTAAAATTATGTTTTATCTATTTATTTTATATTTATTAACTATCTATATATTAATAATTAATTTGGATTAATATTATTTTTTTCTATTTAAAAATTGAGTTTGTTCAAGTCCTTTTTTTGTTATGTTGTCTTAAAAATGGATTCCTAATGTTTTTTTCATTCCATGATCCCAATAAATAGGGGTTTACAAATAATATTGCATATCTCTGTATTATTCACATTACATAGAGATGATTTTCCAAATGAACAAGGCCATTTTTTAAATTTATTGGTGAACTAAATGGTTCTATTATGGTAAATATAAAATATTTAATAATCACATTCATTGAATATTGGATACTAAAGGTATTTATTTCCATTATTTAATTTAAGTTTTTCTCTATCTTGAGAGATTAATTTCATGTCTAAAATCTCAAATTTGGATTTTCATTTTATAGACATTGGTTTACTATGAAAAATGATTTTCAATAGGATTAAAATAATTTATTTCATTGTGGGAACCAAGTCTATACTCCTTACGAGTAATTTTAAACACTTCAATTAAACGAGGGCCCATTTTTTTCTTGTTCATTTTTTTATATTATAGATTTCCAAGAATATATGTGCTTTCATATAATGATTACTGGAGGTTGTAGAGTTAATCCTCAATGATTAGGTGTGAATTATTTTTCATTGATTTTCCCTATTTTTATTGAATTATTTTTCTTTTTATTTTCTTATTTCAAATGTGTTGTAATTTTGTTAGTAATCTAGAATTATTCAAATTGAATTTTTCTGAGGTTGTGTAAATTTAGTTATAAATAAATTATTTCTTCTAATAAATCTTACATTATTATTTCTCTATAGTATTTATAATTTTTTATTATAGTCGTTTATTTTTATGGTCGATTATTGACAATTTTATATTGTAGTTGTTGATTTTATTGTTTCTTCTAATTTTTTTTCATTCATTATTTTTTTGAGTGATTTGATATTTGTGATTTTGTAAATTGATTATAGAATCATATGATATTATGTTTTCTATAATGTTTTAATAGTAGTGTTACTATGCAACCATACATTTCTCAAATTATAGATAAATAGAGAACTTCAAAAATTATTATTTTTTTACTTTTTCAAGTCATAAAAATTATAGAATATATTGTTCAAGTGGACACATTATTTTATTCATAAATAGATAGTAAACCAGAAATTGTTTAGTTTTCCCTATATGAAGAAACTATAAATTCCTAATACATAGTAACCGGGATAATCAGTAGATTCGTAATGAATATTTAATTACTATATTTCCATGTGAAATTTAATACAAGGATGATGTCTATTAAATAATTATATTGAAATTCATTTCAGTATTTCATGTTTTTTAAATTTAAATTATCAGTGCATTATCTAGTTATAAGAAAGAATTTTTATATTTTAAATTACTTAATAAATCACGTTCTGAGTTTTAATTTTCAAAGTAGATCTCTAAGAAGGAAAAACAGAAAAAAAAAATTCAAATTCTATAGGAATGTTTTATAGTGATGTCATAAGAAAGATTTTAATTATTCATTGGTTTTCCACTCTTTGACGGGTAACTACATGTTCATTTACTTGGTTCTGGGGAATGCTATAGTAGAAGTTTTATCTATTTATCCTCACATTACAATTTATTTCAAGTCTCTTAAGAATTGTTTTTTATGGTTTCCAGTTTCAAGATGTCTATATTCCATGCTTGGTCTATAATTTTCATATTGTTTATTTTCATATTTTTTAAATGCATTAATGTATTGATATATTAAAATGTTTTACTATGTGGTGAGACATTATCTCAAGGTGATGGAAACATTAAATGTTTTGGTTTAGTTAAAAATATACATTACACTACCAAGATTTAAGTTATGTGATGAATAATTTGCCTATGATGAAATTAAAGCCTCTCAAACAAAATATGTTGTATCGAGAGGAAGACCAGTAGGTCTCTCTAGATTTATCATGTTATACATATATTTCATTATTATAATGCATTCTACTAGTAATATCAACCCAATTTTATTATTTATGTGTTTTCTCATTCTTTCCCTCGGACACACACAAACTATGGTAAAGATATGCTTATATTTTTTTCTTATGATTCTTAAAATACTATAACACAAGTAAATTTTCATATATTTAAATATAAAAATCCTTTAATATTATCATTAATATATACACTCATTATCAATTTTTTATATTTTATAATATATAAATGATGTAATATAAAAATACTATAATAAACAAATACTATAATGATATAACACTATAGTACATAAACATATTCATATATTGTGATATAAAAATGATAATGTATTCCAATATATTAATATTACAGCACTATAATACATTTTTATATAGTTAAATTTATATTTTAATATACTATAACATACATTTCCACATATAATATACTATAAAACAATAATAATATAATTTACAAATACTGTAACAAAATTTCCCCCTCGTGCACAATATATTTTGAAGAAAAAAATATTTATATTGTCAATATAAATTTTTTATTACAATATGTTAGATCATCACCAAGCCTTTAATATAGAATACATTTAATTTTGTTCATTATTGATATTCAGGGGCTTCTCATGGACTTCTGGAAGTATCATTAATATATATATGTAGTATTTTTATTTATAGTCATAATTTTTTAGATTTTTTTACTATATTTAACAACACTAATTAGTTTTATGGTACCTTTTAATAATTAACAGTTTCATGTAATTATTAGAATATCAAGTTACTATAGAGTAGTTGTTGATTCCATGTGTTTAGTTATCCAGATATGAACTCTTTTGGCATTCACATGGGCTTTTAGTTCATTCATTTACTTTATAAATTATTCATAACATGTTATTATCGATATAAAAAAATCCTTTTTTATTAATATTACCTATTTTTACAGCTTCATCTATGGAAACCCAATACATTTTCATATATTTTGACGACTTTCTATGGAATTTCTTAATCATTCATGTACATGAATATAAATTTTAGGAACCTTCAATCATTCATTATTACAAAAATGATAAACTTAAGTAACACCTTAGCTTGATATAAATAGTAATAAAAAATATTATAATTTTATTATAAAAGCCTACAATACATACACCATTTAAATTTAAAAAATCTAGAAAGACTACATTTATTGTTTAAATGCATTAAAATTAGGTAACATCACATTGAGATCTCAAACTTCTATTTTTCATAGGATGATTTTGATAATAAAATACAAGAGATTATCAATAAGTTGGATCACATGAACCATAATTTTGAGTTTTTTCAGTTCAAAATACATTCATTATTAATAAGTATTGAGATAGATAAACAAAATTTAATAATTAACGTGAAAAACATAATGTTGGTCATAGAGGACAACCTTCAAGGATAGTAGCATGTTGTTTCAAGCCTTTGTTTCCTCATTGAATTTCAGTTTTTGTGACTAATATTTTTGGGTAAATTTATTTCATTTAGTTATTAAATGAAGAAAATCTAAAGTGGTTATTTATATAGAAGTATTTTCTTTTTGAAGGGGTAAATTTTACATTCTTCATTTAGTTCTTATGTATTTTGCATATTATTTTAAGGATATAGGGACATATTGAATGAAATAAAACAAAATAACTATAGAAACTCAATGAAAGGATATTATATACATGTCTATAGGGTGTGTAGGTTATCTTCATGGATTTGGAGGTTATGTAGGAGTCTGTATACACGCTACATAATATTTAGACTAACAAGGAATAATTATATATTTGAAAAGTTTATTGAGAAAAAATCAAATGAGGGAGATTGATCCCAAATGTATTGTGATGAAAATTATTATATTTTCTGTTAGTGAATGTTATGTAAATATGAATTAAATATTATATGATGAATAATTATAAACTAGAAGTATATATTGTTCATTAAATGTTAAAACAATAGAATATAGTTAGACTCCAGATATGCTTTTGAAAGGTTACACTGAAAAATATTCTATGTGTAAATGAATAATCAAGATAATCGAAAAGTATATTTTTCCAGAATTAATGATGTTGAGTATTGATGGAATTTGAAATTAATTATAATACTATATTAATATGGATATTTATTTCCGTATTAGTATCCTATAATTATTTATATGAACATAGTTGAGAAAATAAATGTTTGTAATGAAGAGAAACATTGTTCTAGAATCATCATATTCTAAATTTTTGGAATTAGTATTTTAGAATAATATTCAAAATATATTCTAAAATACATGGGATCTATATAAAGAAGTAGTATCAATAAAATAACTGAAAGATAAATCCAATTATAAATGATGATGTGTCTGGGAGACTATCAACATCAATGTGGAAAGGTTTGAATAATGAATAATGAATGAGGATGACTATAAACTATGTAATATTTATTATTAAGGAACTCTTTATGAATCTTATAAATACCTTCATTTTTAATGTTTCATTATATTATTCATTAAAAAACTTGTAGACATTTTTTGGAGTTTTGATTTAGGATAGATAGAGAAATTTTAATTTGTTGGATATTAAAGACATTGAAAACAAACTATGTTTGTATGATTCATTCAAAAACCATTACTGAGTATTTAAGATCCACTCTAATTATTCATAATATATATTTGTAATTCATTGAAAAATATAAGGATCAATAAAATCCATTTTAGTAAGACTATTTCTATCTTATATATTAATATGTATTTATAGAAGAAGAAGTGAAGGCTATGTTGTGATAAATATGAATGTTATCTTGGATAATTAATGTTTGGTTGTGGGTGGCATTTGGTTAACAGAAGTGAAAGACGGAATGATATGTGTATCATAAAACATGAATATGGGTTTTCTATTGGATGAAGAATTAGATATGTGTGTTGGGATTTCTATAATTCCGATGACTTATATCCAAAACTATTATATTTCCAGACCAAATATATTTCCAAAAAATCATTTCATCCTAAATAAACCATGTATTTTTCCAAAAAAAACCAATGTTTTTAACATGAAAATCATATTTATAAAACTATAAAATGTTAAATAAATCTAAACCAAATATTATAAAAACTACTCAAAAATTAAACATTAAAAGAAAGAAACTCATCACCCGAAGATCAAAAATTTAAAAAACCCAAAAAAACCACTGTACACTGCTTGATCACACGGTTTGGAAGGCCTTCTGATAACAATGTGTGCATAAAAGAGGTCATCAAAGTTATATTCATAGTCTATGAATGTTTTTTAGGTAGTTCAAAAAAACTATTCACCCACTAAATCACACTCATAATTACTACCAAATCTACAAAACTGACTAAAAATGAAAAAACCAAACTAAGGCCTCAAAAACACTTGAGATCCATGTTTCGATTTTGATGAAAGAACATCCTGCACTTCCTTAACAATTAATGAATATATTTGAATATATGGTGATTAAGAACCCACCATTGTCTAACTAATTTAAATCTAGAAATACTACATTCAAAATTACTAAAAACCCCTAGATGAAAAGGGACAAACCTTGTCCTTATATCATTTTGTTATGAGCTAACCTAGATCGATCCTAATCTGGTCAGCTAATTCAGACCTCAAAAAGGGTCTATGATTAATTCTTGACATTTCTAGGTTCTAGTCATAAAATTTACTCAATTTTGAAATTATAAAATATATATAAATAAATTAACAGGATAAAATTAATATATAAAACTTGCAGCACAAAAGAAATAAATACTAAACGGATAAAAATAATTCCATGTGACCACCTACGACATGTCTTACTAATGAAACACACATTCTCCAAGAGAGAACTAGAGATGGGGTTAGTAACTGATAATTTTTAATAATGCATATATGTGGACTTGAATTATTAATAGAGATTTTAAAATAATAAGTAGACACTATGCCTTACCATTTTAAAAATAAAACCATGTCATAATTATTTGAAATACATTTATTTAAAATTGGGTTTTCATTTACCTAAAAATAATTTACAAGATACTAATTTCAAAAGAACCATCATACCATAAATTTCCCAAATTTTTTCCTAGATAGGTAAGTTTTGTTCAATAATAATTTTACATTGAAGAAACATATGGGGAATAAAATATCTCAATGAAACAGAAATAGTGAGAATAAGGTACATTCATATAATTATGGAAATTATAATGTCTAGTGAGAACATAATAGTTATACTTATTTTTATTAAAACATTATATAACATGGAAACATAATATACATGAAAAAAATATCATGGGATATACCTTGAAACCAAGTTAAAGGACATTGAACATACTCAGTTTAGAATCCATTTTCTAACCAATCAATTTCATCCATAGTGAATAACCAATATATATGCTCTTAGCTATCATCAATAGTGTGACAACCCAGATATCCTTTCCCTACCATTGGGATCTATTCTATCTAATCATGAATAGATAATAACAATATATTGACTCCCACTATGACAGCAATGATCCCATGTATATAGAAAACATGGTTGGTGAGAAAAAAAGAATGAATACAACTTCTCAATCAGGAAAATAAATCATACATTATAATGCCCACATTCTTAAACAATAAAGGAAAATTATTAAAATAATATATAGTTTCTATGGGGTTCCCTCTTTTAATGAAATCTTTCAGTGATTTAAACATTTCCTAAAAATTTGAAAAAATAGTTTTCTATTCAAAAACCAACTTTGGGGCTCTAGAAAATATTAAACATTTGATTAAAATTCAATCAAATACCACCTGGAATGATTTTTTTGGACATTTCCAAATCATCTTGTATAAATAATTTGGAAAATAATACAAGAACTAAATTTTTGATTAGTTTCAAAACCATCATCTAAAAATTTTTTAATAAGAAAAACATGTAGTACATCATGATATGTGTTGAGAATCATGGAATAAACCAACTGTGTCCAATAATTTTTTTTCTAAAATTTACATTCATTATAATATAATTTAAAAACCCAAAATACCACATATTTCATTATAGTTTTTAATTTAACGGGTCTTACATTGGGTGACCTATCTCAAAGAGAAGTGGACTAATTAAAAACATCCTGACACTCAATACTTCTATTGATGACCACTTGAATCGTTCCTTTCCCACTTCCATGTTGTTTCATTGGGAAAGAGTGTGACTAGGAACCATAAAAAAGGTGGGTTTGTTTCTTCCAGATGGTTGATTTTGGGGGATTTATTTCATGAATAATCATTAAAACAAGGTTACATTTTATTCCATTTAAATAAAAATCCCAGAGGTTCCCCCATCCATAACTGTGAAGAAATCCGCATTCTAAAGGGAGGAATTCCCCTAGTTTTATAGGCCTCATGGAACTTTAGGACTCACATTAGTTGAAGGGATGGTAGGTTGGGCTCATCACACCCTTTTGGAGAAATTATTTATTACTGTTGGACTCTATTATATATTTAAGATATGTTTATAAAAGTTTTCCTAATCTCGATACGGGATTGGTCACCCTAAAAAATTAATAATAGGTTAATTATATTTATGTTAAAAAATAAATGGGACATCATTAACGAATATATGAAAGGGGGTCTCATTAGTGAATCCATATATATGTATCCATGGCTCGACATCTATTTTTTTATAATGGGTAACTTCTTATGTATTGATTCTGTATAATTACGTTGTTTAGAATTCTGTATCGCAGAGAGAGGTAATTAATATTATGTGGAATAGATTTAGACATTATGATGTTTCCTTCTAATCCTGGTTGTTGCAATAATTGAAATCCATATATTTATTTAAACATTATAATATTAACTCCATGTAGAGATGACATATGTGCGAGAACTAAGGAACCATATGTTTTGGCTCATTCCTTGAGGATAGATCCAACATACCATAGTTATGGCATGAATCATTGTTTTCCTAATTCATTTGGATTATTAGTCCACTGATGGATGAGATTGAATGATCATATGAGTGGAATGATTAGGTCCTAATGGTAAATATACAAGATACATGGGATAAATTAACCAGAATTGCATACCTATTTGAGATTGGTCCTTAGAAAGGCATCTTACACATCCTATTCATGCCATGAATTATAGTTGACAATGTTCAATAACACCACTAGAACTAACCATAATGTTTATTTCTTCATTTGGGTGAGTTTTATATAATATAACTCATCAGGGAATTCATGTTGACATTATCCTAAATGAAAGAGACTCATGATGAAAATTATTTGACTACTACAACAATCGAAGCCTTGGTGATCTATGCTTAGTGTGAGAAATAAGGGATAACAATTAATTAGTATCACCACAAATAGATGTGGGGAATTTGTGCTATTACATCCCATGGGATTATTAATATGTAGTTTAGGCCTTATGGAGACATAATGTGTATCCTGGTTATAATTTTAATTAGAGTCATTACAGTTCAATTAATTTCCAAATCCACAAAGAGATGATGAAGTGTTGTTATACCATGGATATGATTGGATCACGGTGTTTGAAATATCAAAGAAATGGAACACACACAATTAGGTGGATGCCCATTTGAGTTTGGGAATGATCTTTTAAAATGTGTCCTGCATATCTTGGTTAGGGGAGGAATCAAAGGCATTTTATATAAATTAAATTTTTAGTCTTTTGAGGGATGAAGAAGTTTGATCATCCCATGGGAATGATTGTGTCATGATTGTAGAAATTTCACAGCCGCAGACAGACTCATAATGAGGCAGATTATTATTTGAATTTGGAATTATGATTTTGGATAGATTTCTATGTATAATTGTTATTGATGGAATCCAAGTCCTCATAAATCAATTTGTTAAGTCTTAAAGTTGATCAGTACCATGGTCTTTTTAGAGGATTAAAGTGAAGATGACTTTATTATTCTACTTCCAAAAGCCCACATGACCTATGATCATTTCAAGAAATAATGGAAAAAATATTCATTTTCATTACCTATAGATGTGGGACATATGTTCTAGGAGAACCCATCAATAATTAATATAAGTCTCGAACCATGGGGAGGTTTTTAACATATAATATTTATAACTGGATTCAGAGTCATCATCATTTTCATGGTTGGGTGTTACTCAATAACATTGGGCTTACAATTGGGGAATATAGAATGAGGATGGATAATGTCATCAAATCAATGAATTCAATTGATTTCGGCCATCCTGACATGAAATGATTTTCTGTTCGACATGCCTTACTTTTGGGATCGACATATCAGTGAGCGTCTCCTTAATATGTTAAAATACAATTATATAATCTTGTTGTCTTGTCATGGGGACTTCGTATTAGTAGGATATAATGCTTGAATTTTTTCACACGATTAATGTTTTATTGTCTGGTGGCCATCACATGATTTGGATGATTGATCCTAGAATCCATCAAATGATCATGGTGGACTTGTCCAGTGGGTGTCACATGATCCAAATTACAGGACATGGTGTCATCACTAGAGTTGGATGACACACACTGAGGACATACTGGGTATCAATGTGACACGTCCTATAGGGTTCTCATGTCTTGGTTTGTAAGTCTAGAAGGAATTATGAGACCTCACTAGTTTTTCTGGAGGGCATTGAGAGAGCCAATTCACTTGCTTAGGTGCTACCGAGTGACTTTACTGTCATTAACCAGTGCTACCTTATGAATCCATCGACGCATAAGAAGTACATTCAGAGGATTCAACTGTAAGACCATATGGTCTCCTGAGACATAGAAAGAATGTTCAAGGGGTTTATTGAGTGTTTATTTTACATGTCCATAATACTTTCCATAACAAATATTGTACACCGATAGAGTGATGCGAGATTAAGGAGACATGACCTAGTGTTACCGTAATTCTTATGTGGTTAACATGATGTACATGATTGTTAGAATTCATGACCTTCACAAAATTATAATGCCTTTTGTAATTTTCTACCCTTTTTTATTATAAATTATTTTAGTTGTTAAATTTTAGTTTTTCTTATGTCTCGTGTGACCTAATATATATGTGGGAAGATCCTTGCATTTCTTACTTGATATTATCAGAATGAACTATGAGTGATCACATGAAGTGATTTATTCATGGAGTTTGATTTCATTATCTATTCCCATCATCCAATTTGTCATGACCTATCCTCAGTGCCTGTGCTGTGACTACACCAGGCCCGCCTTCCATAGGCCAGGGGCTGGCGAATAGCAACAATGGCGTAAATCTAGATAAAAGGGAAGGTATTGCCTTTATATAGAAAAAAACACAACAGAGCACACAAGATGAAGTAAGCATAACATAATACTGTATAAAAATGTAAGTGCTGAAAGGTAAGTGGGCCGTAATAATAATCCAACTGAAAAGTACAATACAACAGAAGTCTAGTACAATAGAAGAAATGAAAAACTGCAACCACCACGTCATCCTCTGGGAATCCCACGTGAAAGGTGGGTACAGATGGTCTCATCGGTACCTCGGGTCCGTCCGTCCTCTCCGTGTACATCCCGCCAAGTGGTACACCTATGGGTACCATCCAGCTCCACAAGTCTCTACCATGAACAGTGATGTCTGTCATCTACATCCAACACAATGTAGTGTGGGCATTGCCCATTTAGGGGCGAGTATAACAATATTCAGTAGGGACCCCGAGACCCCCGAAGGTCTCCCTGAACCAGTGAAGGATAAACCACAAGAAATTATACAATCATAAAGTATCAACCAACTCTACTTAGGTATATGCCCATAATAATACCTAAGTCATCGATCTAGTTCGACTCTAATTCTCGAGCCCAGGAACAACCCATTCCACATAGGAAAGAAGTCAATCACATCGATGATAATGATTGAAAGTCAAGAATCATCTCACATAGGTATACATATTTCATAATGTGATAGAGATGATTAGATGTAATCACTGATTAATCTATGTTCGTGGACCCACATAGGAAACTATTCTAGCTAAGTTGTCAGACCCACATAGGATACTAGACCAGCTACTCTGTCGGACCCATGTAGGATTCTAGAACAGAAGTCAAACTGTCAGACCCACGTAGGATACAAGAACAGTAATCATCACAATCTAACCCATGGAGGATTCCTGTACAGTAGTCGTCGTCGCCGAACCCACAGAGGATTCTAGTAGGTAGTCGTCATAGTCGCAGCCAGCTCTAGGGTTCCCGCACATAGTATGTCCCATTCTGGGAGGGTCTGCTCCTTGAGCCAAAGGGCTCGATACAACAACTATCACGAAGTCCAGAGTTTATGTATCCTGAAGTTCCATCTCCTCAAAAGGAACCTGACGAGACAGACGACGCGTCAATCGGACGCCCGATCTGAGAGACAATGGCTTTTCCATTTCAGGGGCCCATTTGGAAATACGCTCATTCCAAACCCGTTCATTATCCAAAGAGGTCCAAAACTCACTTTGAGTATCGCAAAGGACCACCACGTCATGAGGGTCCTAGTTCTTCAGATGGTGCGTCGATCAAACGTGCGGCCTTCGAGTTATTCACCTTTAAGTGAAAACGGGCCCAACCCATTAATCCTAGTCAGACGACGAGTATGGTCAACCTAGTTTTTTCCGGTCTGACCCGACAGAGGGTCTGACTGGCCCGGAGAATCGCGTGGTCCGGCCCGAGGGGCATGGCCCGGCACGGAGCGGCCCAGCTGCTCCGCGGTCCAGCTGGGTGCCGCCTTCTAGGGCCACGACTTCTTCACCCGGCCAGCCGACGAGCTAGCTGGTTCACTGCCAAAGAGGCATGCGATTTGCAGGCCACAATCTTCCACAGCGCGGAGCCCCTTGTGGAATCACGGTCCTCCTTTGGCTTAGTCGGATTTATCTGGCTGGTTCTTCGTTCGTTGGGCAGCTCACTGTTGTGGGATGATCACACATAATTTTTCTTGTCTCATCCTTGGAGCAGTTGATGTGTGGAGTCTGAGTTTTCCTATTGTAGTGGATTAGTATTCGGACGTTTTTCCTTACAACATTCTAGGACTACCTCCTCATAGAAATGTATAATTTTACATTGACCTGTACCCCGGGACAACACCAATATCTACTCCAACATATCGTATGGCTCCAACTGAGCTTCGTGACGTGCGGGTACAGCTAGAGGACTTACAGGTGAAAGGATTTATCCAACCCAGTGTTTCACCCTGGGCTTCTACGATATTGTTCGACAAGAAGGAAGATGAGAGCAGGTGACTGTGTTTCGACTACTATCGCCTAAATCAGGTGATCGTGAAGAAGAACTACCCACTCCTCAGGATTGACAACCTCTTTGGTCAGCTCAAGGGAGCACATTGGTTCTCGAAGATAGACCTCACATCGGGCTATCACCAGCTTAGACTTCGAGACAAGGATGTGCAGAAGATGGCCTTCAGGTGTCGGTATGGCCACTACAAGTTCTTGGTTATGCCCTTCGGTGTAACCAACGCTATATCAGTGTTCATGAGTCTCATTAACATGATCTTCCAGACATACCTAGATTTTTTTTCGTAGTCTTCATCGATGACATGCTGATTTACTCGACTGCTGAGGAGGAGCACGCCTACCACTTGTGGGTTGTACTAGATGCACTCTGAGAGCACCAACATTATGGTAAGCTCTCAATGTTTCAGTTCTGGGTATGAGAGGTACACTTCTTGGGACATGTCATCTCAGAGGAGGGAGTAGAAGTGGATCCAGTGAAGATTGAGGTAGTTCTTTCTTGGGAGCCACCCAATAGCGTGACAGAGGTGTGGAGTTTCCTAGGTCCGGCTGAGTACTATCGGAGATTTTTTCCAGACTTCCCCAGAGTTGCAGCACCGCTTTCAGCTTTGAAGAAGAAGGGGAAAACCTTTGGGTGGGTAGATAGATGTCAGTAGAGCTTTCAGGAGCTGAGGAAGAGATTGACTACTTCACCCATCTTGAGGCTACCAGACAAGGGCGTTGGGTACGTAGTAAACTATGACGCATCAGAGACTGGACTCAGGTGTGTCCTGCTGTAAGAGCGAGCAGTGATCACATATGGTTTACCGATGTTGAGGCAGCATGAGCAGAACTACGCTACCTATGACCTGGAGTTAGCAGTAGTGGTCTTCTCCTTGAAGATGTGGTGACACTATCTGATTGGCGAGCACTTTACAGTCAACTCTGACCACCATAGTCTCAGGTACATATTTTCGAAGAAGGACCTGAACCTGAGATAGTGGTGATGGCTCGACTTCCTCCAAGAGTATGACTTTGAGATAGTCTATAATCATGGGAAGGGGAATGTTGTAGCTAATGCTCTCAGCAGGAGATCAGGCATTCAGCAGCTAGGAGAGGAAACGGAGCAGCTAGCCGCGTTCCAGATATCCATTGTGGATAGAGATGGAGAAGCCATTCTATATTCACTCATAGTCACTCCTCCACTACTTCAGCGGGTCAGAGAGGCACAAGATGGGGATATTTACTGTGAGACATGATGTGCTCAAATATCCACAGTTCAGGCACCTGATGGATTTTCTAAAGGAGGAGAGCACGACATCCTCTTCCGGGGACATACCATGGTACCAGT
Organism: Viscum album; assembly: GCA_963277665.1. NCBI lineage: Eukaryota > Viridiplantae > Streptophyta > Magnoliopsida > Santalales > Viscaceae > Viscum > Viscum album. Next base: position 1,307,820,165 of record OY728126.1, on the reverse strand, counting down.
TGCACTGTAGGAGGATGTGCTGAGGGTGTCTCACGCATCCCCTCTAGCGGTACATCTAGGAGTGGTGAACATGTACCAGGACATCAGATGACATCATTGGAAGTCGGGTATAAAGAAGGTTGTAGCAGAGTTCGTTTCACGATGCCTCACTTTTCAGCAAGTGAAGGTGGAGCACAAGGTACCAGTAGGCTTGGTACAACCCTTAGAGGTCTCGGACTAGAAGTGGGATGGGATATCCATGGATTTCATGATGGGGCTTCCACGTACATCCAGAGGGAATGACTCTCTCTAAGTGATCTTCGACCGACTCACCAATTCAGCCAACTTCCTACCGATCGGAGAGTAAGGCTCAGTAGAGAGCTTGGGACGCCTCTACATTCAGGAGATCGTACATTTTCATGGTGTGTAATCGACTATTGTTTCTGATAGTGATGCTCGTTTCACTTCCTGGCTATGGAAGGGATTATAGGAGGCTTTCGGGGCACAACTTTACTTGAGCACCACCTTCCATCCTCAAATAGAAGGCCATACTGAGAGAACCATACAGACACTCAAGGATGTGCTCTGTGCATGTTTCTTTGACTTTGTTTGTAGCTGGGAGGATCACTTACCCTTGGTAGAGTTTGTGTACCAAAAAAATACCACTCCACCATCGGGACAGACCCTTATGAGGCATTGTAAGGCTGATCTTGCAGATCAGTTTTGTGATGGACTGACCCTGGTGAGTCAACACTTGTAGGACCCGAGATGGTCCAGGTTATGACGGAGAAGTTGCAGATCATCCAGGAGCAGATGAAGACTGCACAGAGCAGACAGAAGTCCTATGCTAATAGGATTCGGAGACCACTGGAGTTCGAGGATAGCGACCACGTTTTCTTGTGCGTCTCACCTTGACGAGGTCTATGGATATTTATCTGGGGTGGCAAGTTATCTCCACATTTCATCAGACCTTTCTATGTCTTCAGTAGAGTAGGTGAGGTGGCTTACCGCCTGGCCCTTCCACCTCACTTGCACCGGGTGCATGAAGTCTTCCACGTATCTTAGCTGAGGAGATACGTGCATGACTCGGCCCACAACATCGATCACGGGGAGGTAGACATCGATGATGGGACGATGTTTGTGGATTTCCTAGTGGAGATTGAGGATTGACAGGAGTGGGTCCTATGTGGACAGTCGATTCCTCTAGTGCATATTTTCTGGCAGCACGAGAACCTCTAGGAGAGCACTTGGGAGAGGGAGGCTCATATGTGAGCTCAGTACCCCCATTTGTTTTCCTAGTGTGTTTTTTAGATTTATGGGGACAAAAAACCCTGACATAGGAGTAATGTAAACACCTGGAAATTTCAAGGAAAATTTTTTCTTAAATACATTGAAATTTTATGAGTCTGCGGTTTCTGATAGCACTTTATTTTGAGGCCCGGTGTGCCCAGAATCATTTTCTGAAGTTTTGTTAGGGTTAAATACGTAAACGTACGTGGGGGTTTTTCTATCTTTTGAACTGGTAATCAAAATTGAAATATAAGGACACCGATGAACTCACAGCACTGGTATTCACTTAAGGGGACCTTTACAGCAGTTGCGTTTCATGCGGGTTGAAAGATAATTTTTGGGGTTTAATCTTAAATTAAATAAAATTTTGTGGAACACAATTTTATTTTGAGGGTTGGTAATTTCCTCCCATGGGACGTTATTGGTGGGGCCCACACCCAAATAACATCCCATCTGTGGATATTTGTTAGGTAAGGCCCACACGAGCCCCAACCTTTCATCTCCCCATAACTCTCTTCAACTCCCTTAAACCCCTTGTTTAACTCTTGACAACCCCGCTTTAATTGCTAAACTCTCGACCTTCCACATGGTCATTAATATGAAACCTCTGTGAATTAATTATTTTGTACCCCACAAATTAATTAATTATTTTAGGTGGATTTGAATCTTTTTTAAATGGCATGGGAAGAGGATTAAAATAGGGGATAACCTCATTTTAATATTTTCATGGAAAATATTTAAGTGGAACCTTTAGAATTAGAAGAGAGCATTATCCTTCCACGAAGAACGACGCCCTCTTCGACGAAGAATGCTGATTCCATGAAGAACAATGGTGTTCCTTCCTTCCTCTTCTCCATAACAATTGAAGAGACACCTCTTTCTCCTTGGACGCACACTGACGTCCACGGAATCGACATTTGTTCTCTGCGACACCATTCTCCGTGATGCTCGTCTTCTGCGGCTTGACGACGTGCGACACAAATTATTGAGGTAGGGGTTTTGTATATTCTTTGAGTGAATAAATTGTACCGCATTATTTTTTAATTTTAGGAATTTACATTGGACGATTGTTACCGTCTAACACGGAGGGTGCGGGATGAACAAACATGGCCCAACGCTTCGACAACCCTCCGACGTTTCTTGTTTTATTTGAAATTGGGAAGCGGCAATGATCGAAGGTGGCGACCGCATGAGGAGGAACTGTGGCCCACAACTGTGAGCCACTCGCTTACAAAGAACCGGTCGGCTGAAGTCGGTCGTGCCGAAAGAGGACTGCGACTCCACAAGGGGCACTACGCTGCAGAAGACCGCAGACCGCAAACCGTGAGACACTTAGGCGGTGAATCGGCTGGCATGTCGGCCGTCCGGGTGAAGAATTTGCGACACCCGAAGGTGTCGCCCAGATGGACCAGGGCCCACCCGTGCGAGCCGCTTCCACCAGGAACGTTGGCCGGCATCGTTCAGCTGGTTTGGGAGGGGGTGCCATTGGCTCGGAAAAGTGGGGGGGGGGGAACCCCCCCCGGACCACTCGGCCACTTCGGGATAACCCGCTTAGCCATCTAGGTCGCACCTTGTTGGGCTGGGCAACGTCGCGCCAGGCCGGGATGAGTCGGGCTGTGTTGTTCCCCTTCGGGTCACGCCGCGCCCCTAGGTCGGGCCGGGTGATTCACTGAGCTGGTCCGAATCTAGGCCAGGTCGGACCCGCCATAACCGGGTTGACCCGACCCGCCAGCCCACAGGGCTTAACAGGTCTGGCCTATTGTCACCTAAAAGTGAATAACTCGAAGACCGTGCGTTCAATCGATGCTTTTTATGTGGCACTAGGAACCTCATGACGAAGTGGTCCTTTTGCGATACTCAAAGTGAGTTTTGGACAACTTTGAAAACTGGCTAGGTTCGGACAAGTGTAATTCCAACCGGGTGCCTGGAATGGAAAATCCAATATTTCTCAGACCGAGCGTCTGATTGACGCACCTTCTATCGCTTTGGGTTTCACATGACGAGACAAAACTTCGGGATACATAAAATTTTTACTTCATTATAGTTGATGTATCGACCCTTGGCTTGAGATGCGGACCCTCCCGGAATCGAGCGTGTTGTGTGTGGGAACCCTAGAGCTAGTTACAGTTGCAACGCCTATCGTACTGGAATCCTCCGCGGGCTCGGCAACGACGACTACTGTACTGGAATCCTCTGTGGCTTCGGTGACAACGACTACCATACTAGAATCCTCCACTAGTTCGATAATGATAATTATTGTTCTTGTATCCTATGTGGGTCCGACAGTTTGACTTCTGTTCTAGTATCCTACGTGGGTCTGACAGAGTAGCTGGTCTAGTATCTTACGTGGGTCTGACAGCTTAGCTAGACTAGTATCCTATGTGGGTCTTCCATCTTAGATGAATCAGTTACTACATCTGATCATATCTATCACTTTACAAAATAAGTATACCTGTGTGAGTTGAGTCTTGACTTTAAATCTTTATCATCGATGTGATTGACGTCTTTCCTGTGTGGAATGGGTTGTGCTTGGGCTCGTGAATTGGAGCTGAACTGGATCAATGACTTAGGTATATGTATGATAATATAGCTAAGTATATTTGGTTGATACTTTGTGACTGTATCTTTTCTTGTGGTTTATCCTTCGTGGATTCTTGGAGACCTTTGGGTGTCTCGGGGTCCCTACATAGTATTGTTATACTCACCCCTGTACGGGCTATGACCGCACTACGTTGTGTTGGATGCAGACAACGGACATCACTGATCGTGGTAGAGACTTGTGGAGCTGGACAGTACCCGGTGGTGGACCACTTGTCGTGACGTATACGAAGCGGACAGACAGACCCGAGGTGCTGAGGAGACTATCTGTACCCACCCTTCAGGTGGGATTCCTGGATGAAGACTCGATGGTTGCTGTTTTACATTACAACATAGTACGCAAGCTGAAGTAAGAACATTGTAATACTAAATACAAAGTAAGTGCTGAAAGGTAAATAGGCCAGAAAACAAACCCAACTGAAAGTACATTATTACTGAAAAACTAGTACAATTGCAGTAAAGTAAAACAGCAACAACCGGTTCATCCTCCGGGAAGCCCACATGAAGGGTGGGTATAGATAGTCTCCTCGGCACCTTAGGTACATCCATCTGCTCCCTATACGTCATGCCAAGTGGTCCACCTCTGGGTACTGTCTAGATCCACAAGTCTCTACCATGATCAGTGTTGTCTGTCTTCTGCATCCAACACATTGTAGTGCAGGCATAGCCCGTGCAGGGGTGAGTATAACAATACAAATTATAGACCCTAAGACCCCCGAAGGTCTCCCAGAATCCATGAAAGATAAACCAAAAAGAAAAGATATAATCTAAAAGTATCATCCAACTATTCTTTGTTTAATGCCCATACATATACCTACATCATCAATCCAGTTCGGCTCCAATTCTCTAGCCAAAGAACAATACAGTCGACAAAATAAAGAGTCAATCACATCGATGGTAATGATTGAAAGTCAGGACTCAACTCACATAGGCATACATCTTTCGTAAAGTCATAGTGATGATCAGATGTAGTCACTGATTCATCTAAGATGGCAGACCCACGTACGATACTAGTCTAGGTAAGTTGTTGGACCCATGTAGGCTACTAGACCAGCTACACTGTCGGACCCACGTAGGATACTAGAAGCAAATTCCAACTGTCGGACCTAAATGAGATACAAGAACATTAATCATCATCATCAAACCCATGGAGAATTCTAGTATGGTTGTCATAATCACTAAACCCATGTAAGATTCCATTATGGTAGTCGTTGTCGCCAAACCCACAGAGGATTCCAGTAAAGTAGTCATTGCAGTCGCAAAAAGCTCTAGGGTTCCCACACACATCACACACGATTTCAGGAAGGTCCTCTCCACGATCCAAGAGTTGATACATCAATTATCAAGAATTACAGAGTTGTTTTATCCCCACGATTCGTCTCATCAAGAGTAACCCAACACGACAGACGGTGTGTCAATCAGATTCCTGGTCTGAGAGATACTGGCTTTTCCGTTCCAGGGACCCAGTTTGAATTTCGCTCATCCCAAAACTGGCAATTTTCCAAATTCATCCAAAACTCACATAGAGTATTGAAAAATGACCAATTTATCATGAGAGTCCCAGTTCTGCAGACGACGCTTCGATCGGACGAGCGGTCTTCGAGTTATTCACCTTTAAGTGAAAACGGGCCTGACCCGTTAAGCCAAGTGCGCTGGCAGGTCGGGTCAACCAGGTTTTGGCAGGTCCGACCAAGCAGAGGGTCCGACTGGCCCGGTGAATTGCATATCCCGGCCTAGAGGGGCATGGACCAGCAGGCTGAGTGGTCCGAGGGGGGGGGGGGGAGCCCCCCGCATTCCCAAACCGGTGGCGCCACCCTCCCAAACTGGCTGACTGAAGCCAGCCGGCCTTTTTGGTGCAATCGGCCCGCTCAGGTGGGCTACGGTCTGGCTGCGTGGCACCTTTGGGTGCCACGGATTCTTCACCTGGCTGGCCGATGGGCTGACTGGTTCACCACCAAAGTGGCCCACGGTTTGTGGGCCGCGGTCTTCCGCAACGCGGCGCCCCTTGTGGTGTCGCGGTTCTCGTTCGGCCTGACTGTCTTTAGCCGGCCAGTTCATCGTCGGCCATGTGGTTCACAGTTGCATGCCATGGTTTCTCCTCGCACAGGCGGTGCGCGGCTGCTGCCTTCGATTGTTTCTGCTTCCCGATTTCAAATAAAACAAGAAAAGTCGGAGGGTCGGAGGGCCGTGTATGTTCGGCTCGCGCCCTCCGTGTTAGGCGGTAACAATCAGCCAATGTCAATTCCAAAAATTAACAACGAATGAGGTAAAATTTATTCACTAAAAGAATATAAAAAACTGCTACCTCGATAATTGATGTTGCACATCGTCGAGCTACGGAAGACGAGCGTCACGATAGATGGCGTTGTGGGGAACGACGTCAGGGAGAACGAACGTCGATTCCATGGACGTCGGGGTGCGTCTGAGGAGGAAGTGGAGTATCATCACTTGTTGTGAAGTAAAGGATGGAAGAAACGTCGCCGTTATTTGTGGAATCGACATTATTAATTGAAGAGGGCGTCATTCTTCATGGAAGGATGAATCTCTCTTCTAATTCCAAAAGTTCCACCGAAATATATGCCAAGAAAATATTAAAATGAGGCTTTCCCCAATTTCAATCAACTTCCCATGCCATTTCAATAAGATTCAAATCCACCCAAAAGAATTAATTAATTCGGGGTGTACAAAATAATTAATTCACTAAGTTGTCATATTAATGACCATGTGGAAGGTCTAGAGTTTAGCAATTAATGATGGGTTGTCAATAATTAAACAAGGGGTTTATGGGAGTTGAAGAAAGTTATGGGGAGATGAAATTTTGAGGCTCGTGTGGGCCCCACCTCACAAATATCCACACATGGGAAGTTATTTGAGTGAGGGCCCCACAAATAACTTCCCCATGAGAGGAAATAACCAACTCTCAAAATAAAATTGTCTACCACACAATATTATTTAATTTTAGATTAAACCCCAAAAATTAACTTTCATTCCGCATGAAATGCAACTACAGTAAAGGTCCCTTTAAGAGATTACCAGCGCTGTGAGTTCATCGGTGTCCTGATATTTCAATTCTGAGTACCGGTTCTAAAGATAGAAAAACCTGTATGTACGTTTACTAAACGTACCCGAACAAAACATCAGAAATTGATTCTGAGCACACCTAGCCTCAGAATCAAGTGTCGTTAAAACCGAAGACTCATAAAATTCCAAAGAATTTAAGAAAAAAATTTCCTTGAAATTTTTGGTTCTTTACATTACTCCCACCTCAGGGCTTTACATCCCCATAAAGCTACAACACACACTAGGAAAACATATTGGGGTACTCATATCACATCTGAGCATCTCGCTCCCATGTGCTCTCATAGAGGTTCCCATGCTACCAGCGAATGCGCACCAGAGTTATCTACTTTCCATGTAGGACTCGATCCTGTCGATCCTCGATCTCCACTGGTACCTCCGAAAATTTCTCCCCATCATCGATGTCCAGCTCCCCATGGTCGATGATGTGGGTCGGGTCGTGCAAGTATCTCCTCAGCTGAGATACGTGGAAGATGTCATTCACCTGATCCAACAGAGGTAGAAGGGCCAGGCAGTAATACACCTCACCTACTCTTATGAGGACCTGGAAAGGTCTGATGAAACGCGAAGATAACTCTCCGCCCCGGATAAATCTCCATAGACCTCGTCAAGGAGAGACCCGTTAGAAAAGGTGGTCGCCATCCTCGAACTCCAATGGTCTCCGTATCCTATTAGCATAGGACTTATATCTTCTCTGTGTAGTCTTCATCTGCTCCTCAATGATCTGAACCTTCTCTATCGTAGCCTGAACCATCTCTGGGCCTACAAGTGCTGACTCTCCAGGTTCAGTTCAGCACAAAGGTGATCTGCAAGGTCGACCGTATCGTGCCTCGTAAGGGGCCATCACAATGGTGGAGTGGTAGTGGTTGTTGTACGCAAACTCCACCAAGGGTATGTGATCCTCCCAAATACAACAAAATTCAAGGACACATGCACGAAGCATGTCCTTGAGTGTTTGTATGGTCTTCTTAGTCTAGCCATCCGTCTGAGGATGGAAGGCGATGCTCAAGTGAAGCTATGTGCTGAAAGCCTCCTGTAATCCCTTCCACAGTCGGGAAGTGAAACAAGCATCACGATTGGAAATGATAGTCGATGGCACACCGTGAAGCCATACGATCTCTTGAATGTAGAGACGTCCCAAGATCTCTACTGAGCCCTACTTTCTGATCGATAGGAAGTGGACCGACTTGGTCAGTTGGTCAATGATCACCCAGATAGAGTTGTTCCCTCTGGATGTACGTGAAATCCCCGTCACGAAATCCAGGGATATCCCATCCCACTTCCACTCTAGGAACTCTAAGGGTTGTACCAAGCCGACTGGTACCAGGTGCTCTTCCTTCAATTGCTGAAATGTGAGGCATCGTGAAATGAACTCTGCTACCACCTTCTTTATACCCGGCCACTAGTGCAGTCGTCTGAGGTCCTGATACATCTTCGCCACTCCTGGATGTACCGCTAGAGGGGAAGTGTGAAACTCCCTTAGAAATTCCTCCTGCAGTGAAACTAGTACCATGGTACGTCCTCTAAAGAGGATTTCGTGCTCTCCTCCTTCAGAAAATCCATCAGGCACTTGTCCTGTGGATATCTGAGCACATCGTGTCTCACAGTCAATGTCTCCATGTTGTGCCTCTCTGACTCGCTGATGGAGTGGATCACTGACTGTGAGTGACTGTAGAAAGGCTGCTCTATATCTATCCACAATGGATATCTGAAACATGGCTAGTTGCTCTGTCGCCTCTCCTAAGAGCTGAATGCCTGATCTTCAAATGAGAGCATCTACTACAACATTCCTCTTCCCAAGAGTATAGACTATCTCAAAGTCATAGTCGTGGAGGAACTCAAGCCATCACCGCTATCTCGGGTTCAGGTTTTTCTGCGAAAAGATGTACCTGAGACTCTGGTGGTCAGATTAGACTGTAAACCGCTCCCCCATTAGATAGTGCCAACACATCTTCAAGGAGAAAACCACTGCTGCTAACTCTTGGTCATGGGTAGCATAGTTCTGCTCGTGCTTCCTCAACTGCTGTGAACCATACGTGACCAGTGATCACTCTTCCATCAGGACACACCCGATTCCGGTCCCTGATGCATCGTAGTATACTACGTACCCAACACACTCCTCCAGTAGCCTCAAATAAAAGTACAGTAGAACTGAAAAACTAGTACAACTGCAGTAAAGTAAAACAAAAAACCACCGAGTCGTTCTTCCAGAATCCCACCTGAAGGGTGGGTACATATAGTCTCCTCGGATCCTTGGGTCTGTCCGTCCACTCCATATATGTCACACCAAGTGGTCCACCTCTGGGTACCATCCAGCTCCACAAGTCTACCACGATCAGTGATGCCCGTCGTCTACATCCAACACAATGTTGTGCGGGTATAGCCCGTGCATGGGTGAGTATAACAATAATCACTAGGGACCCAGATATCCCCTAAAGTCTCCTAGAACCCACAAAGGATAAACCATAAGAAAATATAAAATATCGAAGTATCAACCAACTCTACTATGGTATATGACCAAACATATACCAAAGTCATCAATCCAGTTCGGCTCCAAATCTCGAGTCCAAGCACAACCCAGTCCACATAGGAAATAAATCAATCACATCGATGATAATGATTGAAAGTCAAGACTCAGCTCACACATGTATACATCATTCATAAAGTGATAGATATGATAAGATGTAGTCCCTGATTCATCTAATCTGGTAGACACACGTTGGATACTAGTCTAGCTAAGTTGTCAGACCCACGTTGGATACTAGACGAGCAACTTTGTCGGACCCACGTAGGATACTAGAACATAAGTCAAACTGTCGGACCCACAAAGTATAAAATAACAATAATAATCACCATCGAACCCATAGAGGATTCTAGTATGGTAGTCGTCGTCGCCAAACCCACAGATGATTCCAGTACTGTAGTCATTATAGTCGCAGCCAGCTCTAAGGTTCCTGCACATAGCACACTCGATTATGGGAGGGTCCGCTCCTCGAGCCAAGGGCGTCGATACATCAACATTAACGAATTCTAGGGTTGATTTATCCCATAGATCTGCCTCATAAAAAGGAACCCGAAGCGACAGACGACACGTCAATCAGACGCTCGGTCTGAGAGTTATTGGCCTTTCCGTTCTAGGGTCCCAGTTAGAAATATGCTAGTTCCAAACCCAGACATTATCCAAATTCGTCCAAAACTCACATAGAGTTTCACAAAAGGACCTCCACATCATGAGGGTCTCAGTTCCATAGATGGCGCGTCGATCGGACGTGCGGTATTCGAGTAATTCACCTTTATGTGAAAACGGGCCCGACCCGTTAAGCCCAGTGGGCTGGCGGGTCTGGTTAACCCGGTTTTGGCGGGTCTGACTCTGCAGAGGTTCGGACTAGCCTGGCGAATCACGTGGGCCAGCCCGACGGGGTGCGGCCCAGCCAGCCGTAGCTCATCCTGAGGGGGAGGGGACCACTTTCCTGAACCGGCGGCGTCAAGCGGCATCACCCTCCCAAACCGGCCAGCCGAAGCAGGCTGGAATTCTTGGAGCAAGCGGCCCGCTCAGGTGGGCCGTAGTCTGGCTGTGCGTCACCTTCGGGTGCCACGACTTCTTCATCGGGCTGGCCGACGAGCCGGCCGGGTCACTGCCGAAGCAGCCCGCGGTTTCTGGGCCACGATCTTCCGCAGCGTGTCGCCCCTTGTGGTGTCATGGTCGTCCTTCAGCCGGGCCAGCTTTAGGTGGCCGATTCTTTGTCGGCTGAGCGGCCCGCAATTGCGGGCCGCAGTTCCTCCTCACACGGTCGGCGCACGATCGCCGCCTTCGATCTTCACCGCTTCCCGATTGCAAATAAAACATGAAATGTCGGAGGGTCATCGGGCCGTGTTTATTCGGCCCGTGCCCTCCACGTTAGTCGGTAACAATCGACCAATATCAATTCCAAAATTAACAAAGAATGATGTAAAATTTATTCACTCAAATAATATAAAAAACCCCTACATTGATAATTGATGTCACACATCATCAAGACGCGAATGATGAGCATCACAGTAGATAGCGTCTCCAAGAACGGCATCGCGGAGAACGGACATCGATTCTGTGGACGTCGGGGTGCGTCCGAGGAGGAAGCAGCATCTCCTCAATTGTTGCTGAGAGGAGGAAGGAAGCCACATCTTCGTTCTTCATGGAATCGTTGTTCTTTGTTGAAGAGGGCGTCGTTCTTCATGGAAGGATGGAGATCTCTTATAATTCCAAAGGTTCCACCGAAAAATTTGCCAAGAAAATATTAAAATGAGGCTTTCCCCAATTTTAATCAAATTTACAGGCCATTTCAAAAAGATTCTAATCCACCCAAAATAATTAATTAATTTTTGTTGTACAAAATAATTAATTCACTGAGTTGTCATAGTAATGACCATGTGGAAGGGGGAGAGTTTAGAAATTAAAGGGGGGTTGTCAAGAATTAAACAAGGGGTTTATGGGAGTTGAAGAGAGTTGTGGGGAGATGAAAGGTTAGGGCTCGTGTGGGACCCACCTCACAAATATCCACACATGGGAAGTTATATTGGTGTGGGCCCCACCAATAACATCCCCTTGGGATGAAATAACCAACTCTCAAAATAAAATTGTGTACCACATAATTTAATTTAATTTAATATTAATCTCTAAAGATTAACTTTCAACCCACATGAAACGCAACTGTGGTGAAGGTCCCTTTAAGCCAATACCAGTGCTGTGAGTTCATCTATGTCCTCATATTTCAATTCCGAGTACTAGATCAAAAGATATAAATAACCGCACGTATGTTTACTGAACGTACCTGAACAAAACATCAAAAATTGATTCCGGGCACACCGTGCATCAGAATTAAGTGTCGTCAGAAACCACAGACTCTTAAAATTACAAAGTATTTACGAAAAAAAATTTCCTTGAAATTTTTTGGTCTTTACAATCATTCCTATTCATGGGGTCATATTATAGGTTTCCCCGAAGGTGTCTCCTTAGTTTTAGTGATCATGAGATTATCCAGACAACACTTCATTTATAGGATCATCTTAAATTATAGGGGAATTTTTGAAATATGTGGGCATGATTAACGACATTAATAATATATTATTTACATGTCTATGGGACATCATGAGATCAGGGAACCCCTATAAGGCCTTCACATTATCTCATGTGACATGTCAGGGACATTCCACGAGATAAGGATGACTTGTCAGTATGCCTTTTCATTATTAAGATGATTTTCGAAGGGGTCTTGAGAGACAATTTTGTGGGAATCTTTAGCGCATCATGAATTTTTTGATAACATGAGTGGATTCCACCTTGATCATTCAATTAAATTGTTTATATTAAAAAAATCAGTTCATGAGTTCGATTAAATGTTGTTAAGGACAATTATTCTACCTCTTGGTGATGTGAAGAGTGAACACCATAGGTCCTATAGAGATGTGTAATTATTTCATAGAAAATTCCTTATTTTTTTAGTAAGGATCAAAATGGTGGGGCATGAGGTCACCTAGACATGATGGAGGACCTTTTCGGGATAGGTATGATAAGACAAAAGGCATTTCTGGGATGAGGTAAGAAAATTTTCAGGTGCTTGTATTCTCTTATAGATCGTCATGGGTGCACCATGTGAATCTTTTCATAATAAGAGGCTACCAAATCCTACGAAGTTATTTCAGTTTTTTATTTTAAAATGGTTGGAGAGCTCATGAGTTTTTTTAAATGTTCCATTCTACTCTCCAGGGATGCGTCATGCGATATTTATTACCACAAGAGACTCCTGAATATAGGATTGTGTTCTCATATTTTCGATTGATTGGTGAATGGTTTGTTGAGAATCCGCCTTTTGACAGGACTCATGTCTAGGGGTCCTTATCCGCCTACTACCATATGTACATCTATTGTCTGGGGAACCTTCAAAATCGTATAAGGACCTTGTTGATAGGACTTAACAATACTATATTCCAGGTATTTGTTGCACATTATGCCATCATGAGAGATCATGATTGTCATGTGACCACGTATCACAGGGAGACTCATGTGATCTTTGTGTCTTGGTAACCTTCATATTATTTTTATTTTATGTGGAATATAATACCCATGTTAAGGTATTTATTTCATTGGTATTTTTTATTCTCATTTGGATGATATCCACAAATGCCCCTCTCAGGGCTGACGTCTGCGAGCACAAGAGATCGGTTCAATGGAATGTGAATTCCCTTCCAGATTATTTGGAACTATAATGAATGTGTGTCTTGGGTGATTCCTAGTCTACCGGGTGGATATTTGTTTTTCATGAGATTACTTATAAATAATTAGGGTGAAGAGTGATTTATTTGACCAACTACTCATTCCTCCAGAGCACTCTTGAATTATTCCTTTCACATGTCTCTATTGTAAGAATGGTCCAGAAGCCCATTACACGAGTCCTCACCATGAGCCTATATTTTATATGATCATTTTGTAAGAAATTTTTTTTCCAGGGCCTATTTGAACAAACTAGGAACTAAATTCCTATAATTGTTTGACCTTTATCCATGAGGGTTTCCAACGCCGTGAGGATTCCGCAGGGTCTGCTAACCTAATTTTGTGATCCTCTGGTTATCATTTAGATTTTTGGAATTGTATTTGTCAAATGATCATGATTCTATGTGGGGTCATGCAATTATTAATTGAACTATAGGTTTATGTGACCCACAATACCTTTAGGTGATTCGATAATTCATTATGTGATTCACGAATGCCTTACTGATTCATGTGAAGCGTATAATACCAATGTTTTATTATGTCATTCTCAACAACATGATTATTCTTTCTATGTTTCTCTAATTTAATTTATTCATATAGATTTCGATTCTCATATAACCACTCAAAAAACATCAATGAATGATGAAAAAGAAACGATAACCCATTGTTATGATATAGTGGTGACCATGGATCCTTCTGGCCTTCATAACATTAGGTCACTTAAATGGACTGTGATAAAGTTCATGGGATTAAAAATTTTGTACTATCCCCTTTTATAATTTTTTACTATTTAAGGTTTTAGTATTACTAATGAAACATTAATTCATTTTCCAATGTAATCATTTATACATTTTTAAATGATTTATATGACCCATAACACATTTCGAGATAACATATCTTAGGGGGGGAAATTTTTCACCCCTAAAAATAATGACATATAGTAACATACCAATATCCATAGTCAAATTAGTCCACAGATATAGTCTATGATATATCCATTGTTATTTGTAAACCACTCTTTTAGAATAGATAAACCCATGGGAATAAGGTTCATTTGAAAAAATATCCTCAAATGTTTTATCCCCCCCACATATAATCTCGCACCCACAATCTCCCCCCTCATTACAACTCATAAACCAGTTTTGAAACCTATCTCCCTCATTTCTAACCTATCATTTCTCAATCATCCAATCCCCACTCGATTCTCCATTCAGTTACTTTATCCATCTCACGATCCATCCCATCAATTTCACCACACATTCCCCCACCTCTTCCACCCCTTCATCTCATGTTACTCCTCCAATCGGTGTGTCAGATGAAATGAGTCCTTCTATGAGTTGGATCCATGTGAGTCAACCCCTATATTTGTTTTGAGAATATTACCTTGGTATCCCCTTCATGAAAAATACCCTCCTATGTTATTTATACCAATCTAAAGTGATCATTTGACCATACCTTTTCAATCTATAGTTATTTTCAAGGTTGTCCCCATAGAAAAAAATTTCAATTACAAAAAAATATAACTATAAAAAACTTTTGATATGTCTGTTCCTAAAAATATCCAGTTTCAAATTTTTTAATTTTTTATACCCACCAATCATAATTTCTATAAGTTTCCAATGTGACTTATCCTCTATAATCATGAAACTTCTATTTGACAATCAATTTATTGTACAAAAATAATTTACTATATATCTCAATCCAAATTACATCAACACCTAAACCATTCCTCTAACCTATTAAAAATATATTTTATCGTAAAAGAAAATGGATGGCCTAAGAGTATATAATGTTTTCTATATTGATTTTAATTATAATTGACTTAAAATAATATTCAATAGCAATGGTTATCTACAATTTCTTTTCATGTGAATATGATTTTACTATATATCTCACATGAATTTAATCAATATATCAGTACATATTGATTATTTATGATCATCCAAAAAATTTAAATCATTGAAAATTTTCATTTCTTAATAAATTCTTCTTTTACATTTATTTTTATATTTTCAATAAGAAATATTAAAAATTTTATTTTTTAATAATTTTTTATTATATTAATGTAATTACTAAAATAATGTTTTATCTATTTAATTTTTTAATTCCTAATAATCTATACATTAATAATTAATTTAAATTAATATTCATTTTTTTATTTTTATTTATAAATGAGTTTGTTCTAGTCATTTTTTGTCATGTTGTTTTAAAAATGGCTTCCTAATGTTTTTTTCATTCCAGGATCCCAATACATGGGGGATTAAGTATAATATTAGATATCTCTCTATTATTCACATTACATGAAGAAGATTTTCCTCATGAACATGTCCATTTTTCAAATATATTGGTGAACTAAATGGTTCTAATATGGTAAATATAAAATATTTAATAATCACATTCGTAGAATAATTGATACTAAAGGTATTTATTGCCATTATTTCATTACAGTTTTTCTCTATCTTAATAGATTAATTTCAAGTCTCAAATCTCAAATTTGGATTTTCATTTTATAGGTAGTGGTTTACTATGAAAAATGATTTTCAATAGTTTTACAATAATTTATTTAATTTTGGGATCCAAGTCTATACTCCATGCGAGTAATTTTAAACACTTCATTTACATGAGGACCCATTTTTTTATTGTTCATATTTCTATATTAAGGATTTCCAAGAATCTATGTGTTTCCATATAAAGATAACTAGATATTGTAGTTTTAATCCTCAATGATTAGGTGTGGATTATTTTTAATTGATTTTCAATATTTTTATTGAATTATATTTCTATCTATTTTCTTATTTCAAATGTGTTGTAATTTTGTTAGTAATCCAATATTATTCGAAATGATGTTTTCTCAGGTTGTGTAAACTTTAACTATAATGAAATTATTTCTTCTAATAAATTCTAAATATTGATTTTTGAATAGTATTTGATAATTTTTTATTTTAGTCGTTTATTATTATGGTCGATTATTGACAATTTTTTATTTCAGTTATTTGATTTTATTGTTTCTTTTAATTTTTTTTCATTCCTAATTTTTGTCATTCTTAATTTTGTTGAGTGATTTGATATTTGTGATTTTGTTAATTGATTATAGAATCATATGATCTTAATTTATCTATAAGATTAGAATATTAGTATTCCTAGGAAGCCCTACATTTCTCAAATTATAGTTAAATAGAGAACTTTAAAAATTATTCTTTTTTATGTTTTCAAGTAAAAAAAATTATATAATCAATTGTTCAGGTGGACAGGTTATTTTATTCATAAATTGATAGTGAACCAGAAATTGTTCAGTTTTCCATATATTAAGAAAGTATAAATTACCAATACAAAGTGACCATGTTAATCAGTTGATTCGTAAGGAATATTTAATTACTATATTTCCATGTAAAATTTAATGCAAGGATGATGTCCATTAAATCATTCTATTGAAATTGATTTCAGTAATTCATGTTTTTCAAAAGTCAACTCTCAGTGCATTATCTAGTTATAATGTAACGCCCTGACCCCAGCTACCCAGAGTCGGTGCATTACTTCGTAACATTGGCATGATCACAAAAGATCAAGTCTCCAAAGACCGATTAGTTTAGAAGCCTTGGAAACACCAGATACATTCGTAAACGTTACATTACATCATAAAGTGAAAAACTAATAACAAAGTCTTCATAGTCCACACTCATATCCTCTTCTAACTATCCCTGCAGGTCATTCATAAAATATTTCTTCACATCCTGTAAAATATCAAAACATTGAAAGGGGTGAGCTTAGAGGCTCAGTAAGGATAACAATATTGTGGAAGCTTTCATAAATAAACATAAACATTTAAGGAAACGTATAACTAAAAAAACCATATTAAACCTGAACTTCAGCATAATATGGAAAAAGTAAAATCAAATAATTCCACTTACTTACTCACATGGATATTCTACTAGACGAATAATCACATGAAAGATCAATAACCACTTTCATAATGAGGGAATGTATAATGCCGGACATTCTGAAACATTTTGTCAAGGCCTTGGCCAATACGTCTAAACTGCTTAAGGCCTCGGCCAAAACCATAAATCAAATTGGGAAAGGGCCTCGGCCAATTCCACGTTTAGTTGTCTCATGAGACCTACCGATGCATTGAGGAGCTATAGCGGGCTCCACCCGTCACTTATTAAGTACAAAACATTCCTCATATGAATAGGTTTAAACATATCAGAAACCATAACATAATCGTATCACATAAAACATGCATAAAGGAAACATAACATTTCCACATTTCAATCACAAGATATCAATACAACACATTGATATAATAAAAACGCTTTCAAAACCATTTTCAATACCAAAATAAAATAATGTTAAAACTTTGTATTTATTTTTCATTAAAAAAATGATGGCTTGTAGAGGAAGCCGAAACTCAAATAATGGTCACGGCAGCGGAGAAGTCGTTGTCGCCTCATAAGTACGGAAAGAAAAACATTCCCTTTTGTCGTTTAGCAAAATTATTTTTATAAAAAAGATTCCTTTTGAATAAACGTAAAAGTCAAAGGGTTTTATACACCGTACAAAAGAAAGTTGTGTATAAAACCAAATATGCATCAATGAAAGGGGATTGAGACGAAGTCCATAAAAAGATCATTTTTAAAATAAAATAGATCTTTTATGTGTATTCACTATAGGTAAACATAATTAAAGTAAAAATAAAAAATAGGACATAATAATATCATGACATAATTTGAAAGTAGAAGATTAACCCAAAGAATGGAAATTGGGTTAAGAAATTCCCTTACCTTGCGTCCTGTCCTAACTCGACCATTCTTTAACCTCCTGAATAATAAACTAGATTTAATTTCTATTTACATAAGAACCTTTTTCATGTTCATTATTAATTTTATATCCCTTATTATCATGTTATGAACATTATGTAATTTTTTAAGTTTATAACGGTCATTTTGTCGATATTAGGTACTTGAGTCAAAAATAAAATTCTTATAATTACAAGTTTTTCATTTGGTGATTTATCCATTATATCAAGAATTATGTTCATGATGTAGATATCATATATATCATATATATACAGTATATACATTCATTTATAATATTACATAACATGTAGAGGTAAGAAATGAAATTCACCGTTCATGGAGACGGTAAGCCGTACGTACGCATGAACGCTACTTTCATTTCTATTTCATATTTAATGGAATGAAATAATAATTATATAAAGGAATAATATATTTCCAGTATAATATCATATATAATATCATTTACTCCATCCTTTATACATCCAACTTATGGCATTAACGATTCACATCACTTTGAGGGGGCGGTAGTCCGCACTTCCTAAAATGAAATTATCGTGTTTACCCATAATGGAAATCATAAAGTATGCCATAAATAAGAAATACAGAAGCATAAGTAAAACATAAACATATTATATATCCTATATAAATATAGTGACATATTAATGGCCACCTTTGAAGGTGTTATATGAGTGTTGATCAATCATCGTTTCGTGAGGCAGAAATTCGCCATCCACAGAAACCGTATGTTCATTAACCATTATATGTAGGTGTGTGTAAGTGTAGCTTGAATCCTTCTTATAAAAACATCCTAGTATATTGAGGATACTGGTGTTGTTACAAAAGAAATGAATAAAAAGAGTTCAGGGGGTTGGAGAAGAAAAATAAAACAAAACAACATTAGAGAAGTCATTACCTCAAAATCGGGTAACTCTTTTTGATTTGAGCCAAAGGCTTCCTTGGGAAGAATTCTTCCAAAAGTAAGGATTCTAGGAGTAAGGGAGAGAAGTTGGGAGAGTATTTGGGCAGAGTTTGTTCGAGCCAAATGGCTTGAAAGTGTGAATGAGGTGGTAGAGGTGGGGGCCTTTTATAAGAGGAGAGGAGGGGCACTCTTGGAAAGTAAGGAACTTTTACATTATTATACAATCATTTTCGGATTCTAAAGGTCCCACAATTATATAATTCGTGGATAATGTGATAAGGGTTCTAAATCTACCTATCCAATAGTCTTTGGATAAGTGTAATCCTTGTATTGTACATTATCTTTCCATTTTATTAAAATTGTTAAATAATGAGGTCATCGCTGCATCATAATGATGTCATAAATAATATAATTTATTAAATGTCTAAAAATTATAAAAAAAATACTATGATGTGGGAAATCTTTTTAGCTTTACAAGGAATATTTATAGTAAAAAATATGACTTGTATAACCCCATGTAAAAATTGTTTTAGTAAAACATTTCATGTTTGTGTCATTTTTTACTTTAACATTAAATAAAAGGTATTTATGTCATTTTCCAACTAAAGTGACTCCATGGGGTCCCCAGGTTTACCCATGGATTTTCATGGTCGGCCATGACTCATCCAATAAGAGTAGGACAAGTTTAAATCCCATCTCATATTATTAAAACATTATTTTTACCTTAGACTACACTAATTACCTCTAATCGCGATTAAGAACTTAAAAGTTACTATTCACCAAAAAATTATTTTGATCTCATTGAACCAAATTTTACTTCTTAATGACAACCATGTATGTCGGATTTTTGAAAATCAAATTACAGAAGTGGTAATATTTAATTTAAACGAAAAATCAGTTATTTAACTACCACTTAGTGGTTTCACTATTCATCAAAAATTGATGTTTTTCAGAACAATGCCATAATTTCACCCTAAGCTATAATTGATATTCCGAATTCACAAATGATGTATATTTTACAAAATTTCAAACATATAAGTTTCATTAATTAATTTTATAATTAATTCCCGCTGTCACAACAAATAGAATGTTTTTAAGAAACAATTTATATCAATGATTGTGAATTGTTTATGTCCAATTTCAATGTTAAATTAATTCTAATGAACACCATTGGATAAAATGGTAAAAATATATTCTAATTATACTTTAAAACCACTAAATAGTATAACTTATCACAATAAATTATTTTGATTAAAAAAGTTGTTTTAAGTATTTTTACTATTCATAAAAAAATTGGAAGTTCTCAGAAAGTTACAAAAAATTCAACTTAGGATAATTTCGATATTACAAATACAAAAAATGAAGTCCATTTTGAAATATAAAATTTATATAATTTTAAAAAGTGGTTATTACTATTCATAACGGCTACTTTGATTAGTCACGGTGTGTTAAAACTCGAACTTGCGTACAATGCAAGCTATTGCATTATTGAATGAGAAGCGTGTCGTGGAAGCTCGGGGTGTTACATTCTCCCCTCCTTCAATAAATTGCGTCCTCACAATTTGAAAATTTTCTTTGAAAATAAAAGGTTGAAAATAGAAAATACCTTTGTGGAAAACCCAAATCGGAAATAAGGTTAATAAATATATAACATTAAAAGAAAGCAAGATAAGTAAAAATGTCACCCAATATAGCCCATTCTAGGATTCTATGAAAATATAGATATGGAGGAGAAACAAACCATCAAGGTCTGATGGAGACTTATAGAAAACAGGATTAGGAGAAAGTTTAACTACAAGAAAATCACAAACTTTTGATTGGTTAAACGGTCATTGAATCCCCAGTTGGAAAGGTTAACCGACAACATTTTTGTTCTAAGATACCTTTTATAATGTTGAGGAATTTTTTTAAGAGATTTACTAAGAACGTAAGGGAATATACATACTTGTTATGTATACTTTCTTTCGTTAATAAATTTTTACCACAAACCCATCTTTTACTCCAAATGGTAACAGAACTCAAAAATATTCTTTTTATCCTAATTGTATAAGGTTCCAAATATTAACACATACCATTTAGATTAGTAAAACTTTTTTGTAATAACCAGTGACTTCCGGTAGGCTAGTTGTAGGTAATAAATGCCTGTCGCACTATGGAGGTGGGTTCGATTCCTGCAACTTTGTCCGACGCGACGGGTTATGCCCCACCCTGCAGGTTGTCCTTTTCCTAAAACTATGGTATTACAATATTCCAAAAATAATCTTCAGAAATGCTTTAACCATAAAAAATACTATCCATGGTTCAACTTAATCCATTCCAACCTTAATAGTTATCCAAAATACCTCCGTCCAGACTTTCTCTAAAAGGTCTCTAAATTCCAAAATCAATTGTAACATCAGATTCCCCAAACAAAGAAAAGTTTCTATTATTGTGACATACTAAAGATATGATTACCTTAATCATATTAAAACCTTACTGAAATCAACAAGTACTACAGTACAATCCTTATATATATATCACATTATTTTAATAACCAGAATATAATCCACGAGTCCAAAAGCACCATTTCATTAGTTATTCTGCTTCAACTATTGTAACAGTATAAGATTGTCCTTGATCCCTTGGCCTTTTCTGAGGTAAGTTTCCCTGATTCTTAGAACATTCATTTGCATAATGCCCCATTTCCCTACAATTGTAGCATTCAACTTTGATAGCCACTTTCTTTCCCTTGCAATCACGAGCCTGGTGACCCTTTTCTCCACATTTATAACAAACTCCCATTCATTTTAGGCAAGTACCGGGGTGATTCTTCCCACAATTATCACATAATGGAAAATCCTTCTTTCCCTTTTTCCGTTTATCTGTCTCTTGTTCCACCGTTCTCTTCTTCTCTTGCTTTACTTTGTTGTCATAAGACTTAGAGAATTTCTTTTCTGTCTTGATAGCACACGAGACAATATCTTCGTATGATGAGAAGGATTGTGATACTAAAGCTCGACGAAGAAATGGTTTTAACCCATCAAAGAAACGATCAATCTTACTCCTTGGGTTACGAATATAATCTGCAGCATACCTCGCTAACCTTGTAAAGTTGGCCTCATACATTGCGACATTCTCATCCTCCTTCTGCCTCAGACTCAGAAATTGACTTTCTATATCTGCTCGATGGTCATGAGGAAAGTATTTTTCTAAGAAAAGCTCTTTGAACTCCCTCCATTCCATATTCGATACGTCATTATCTTCCTTTGTGTTTTGAATCAGCGACCACCACTGATCGGCATCTCCAGTGAGGCGGTAAACTACCATGACAACCTTCTCCCTTTCGCTACTCCCCAAGGCATGGAATATTTTCTCTAAGGAGTTTATCCATTGCTCAGCTACTAATGAATTTGTACCCCCATTAAATGATGGTGGTTGTTGCCTCATGAAGCGGTCTAACATTGATCCTCCACGTTGCGGATCAGGGTGCTCCATACGAGTAAGGATATTATTCATAACATGAGTGAGTTGTCCCAGTATGGTAATAAGTTGATCAGCACCAGTTGTATCTCCAGATCCACAATAATTATCTTTAGCAGGAGGGCAATCTCTACATGGAGTGCGTGCATTGATACGGTTTCCATTCCTTCCACTAGGTGCCATTTCTAAACAATGGCATAAACTAGATTAGTTTCTGAATTAAAATACATAATTCCATATTTGTAAAACACTTTACATTAATTGAACTATTTATGGATATAATCCATAATCATAAAAAGGTTTTCTTTGAGGAAGTATATACTCATAACCGTTCATAGTGGTTTGTAAAGGAAACGAGAATTATCCTAAGCATATCCCCCGGGAGTGTCGTAACCAAGAGTGCAGTAAGGCCCCTTGTTGTGCACCAGTTCCCGTTCGAGTCTAGATCAAAGCGGTGTTTCCGGGTTTTACCCCTAGGTACATCTGTTCCAGAGCCGCCTCTACCTGCTCGTATCCAGACAGGGATGTATTGCTCGGAAAACTCACAAAATCTCTATAATACCAAAATTCTAGGAAGTTCTTCTATACTAATCCTTAATGTCTATCTTCGGGCTATGTGCTCTAATCAGAGTTTATCTAAATCGAGCTTCCAAGGTTAGTAATAAACTGAGTCTGATACCAACTATAACTCCGCGACCCCAGCTACCCAGAGTCAGTGCATTACTTCGTAACATTGGCATGATCACAAAAGATCAAGTCTCGAAAGACCGATTAGTTTAGTAGCCTTGGAAACACTAGATACATTCGTAAACATTACATTACATCATAAAGTTAAAAACTAATAACAATGTCTTCATAGTCCACACTCATATCCTCTTCTGACTATCCCTACAGGTCATTCATAAAATACTTCTTCACATCCTGGAAAATATCAAAACATTGAAAGGGGTGAGCTCAGATGCTCAGTAAGGATAACAATATTGCAGAAGCTTTCATAAATAAACATAAACATTTAAGGCAATGTATAACTAAACAAAAGCCTTATTGAACTTGAACTTCAGCATAATATGGAAAAAGTAAAATCAAATAATGCCACTTACTTACTCACATGGATATTCTACTAGACGAATAATCACATGAAAGATCAATAACCACTTTCATAATGAGGGAATGTATAATGCCGGACATTCTGAAACATTTTGTCAAGGCCTTGGACAAGACGTCTAAACTGATTAAGGCCTCAGCCAAAACCATAAATCAAATTGGGAAAGGGCCTCGGCCAATTCCACGTCTAGTTGTCTCATGAAACCTACCGATGCATCGAGGAGCTATAGCGGGATCCACCCGTCACTTATTAAGTCCAATAAATTCCTCATATGAATAGGTTTAAACATATCGGAAACCATAACATAATCGTATCACATAAAACATGCATAAAGGAAACATAACATTTCCACATTTCAATCACAAGATATCAATACAACACATTGATATAATAAAAATGCTTTCAAAACCATTTTCAATACCAAAATAAAAGAATTTTAAAACTTTGTATTTATTTTTCATTAAAAAAATGATGGCTTGTAGTGGAAGTCGAAACTCAAATAATGGTCACGGCAGCGGAGAAGTCATTGTCGCCCCATAATTATGGAAAGAAAAATATTCCCTTTTGTCGTTTAGCAAAACGATTCGTATAAAAAAGATTCCTTTTCAATAAACGTAAAATTCAAAGGGGTTTATACACTGTATAAAATAATGTTGTGTATAAAACCAAATATGCCTCGATGAAAGGGGATTGAGAAGAAGTCCTTAAGAGATCATTTTTAAAATAAAATATATCTTTTATGTGTATTCACTATAGGTACACATAATTAAAGTAAAAATAAAAAATAGGACATAATAATATCATGACATAATTTGAAAGTAGGAGATTAACCCAAAGGATGGAAATTGGGTTAAGAAATTCCCTTACCTTGCGTCCTGTCCTTACTCGACCATTCTTTAACCTCCTGAATAATAAACTAGAGTTAATTTCTATTTACTTAAGAACCTTTTTCATGTTAATTATTTATTTTATATCCCTTATTACCATGTTATGAACATTATGTAATTATTTAAGTTTATAATGGTCATTTTGTCGATCTTAGGTACTTGAGTCAAAAATAAAATTCTTATAATTACAAGTTGTTCATCTGGTGATATATCAATTATATCCAAAATTATGTTCATGATGTAGATATCATATATATCATATATATCCAGTATATACATGCATTTATAATATTACATAACATTTAGAGGTAAGAAATGAAATTCACCGTTCATGGAGACGGTAAGCCGTACGTACGCATGAACGCTACTTTCATTTCTATTTCATATTTTATGGAATAAAATAATAATTATATAAAGGTATAATATAGTTACAGTATAATATCATATATAATATAATTTACTCCATCCTTTATACATCCCACTTATGGCATTAACGATTCACATCACTTTTAGGGGGCGGTAGTCTGCACTTCCTAAAATGAAATTATCGCGTTTACCCATAATGGAAATCATAAAGTATGCCTTAAATGAGAAATACAGAAGAATAAGTAAAACATAAACATATTATATATCCTATATAAATATAGTTACATCTTAATGGCCACCTTTGAAGGTGTTATATGAGTGTTGAACAATCATCGTTTCGGGAGGCAGAAATTCGCCATCCACAGAAACCGTATGTTCTTTAACCATTAGATATAGGTGTGTGTAAGTGTAGCTAGAATCCTTCTTATAACAATATCCTAGTATATTGAGGATACTGTTGTTGTTACAAAAGAAATGAATAAAAAGAGTTTAGGGGGTTGGAGAAGAAAAATAAAACAAAACAACATTAGAGAAGACATTACCTCAAAATCGGGTAACTCTTTTTGATTTGAGCCAAAGGCTTCCTTGAGATAAGTTATTCCCAAAGTGAGGATTCTAAGAGTAATGGAGGGATGTTTGGAGAGTATTTGGGCAGAGGTTGGCCGATCAAAATGGCTTGAAAGTGTGAATGAGGTGGTAGAGGTGGGGGCCTTTTATAAGAGGAGAGGAGGTGCACTCTTGGAAAGTAAGGAACTTTTACATTATTATACAATGACTTTCGGATTCTAAAGGTCCCACACTTATATAATTCGTGGCTAAGGTTATAAGGGTTCTAAATATACCCATAAAATAGTCTTTGGACAAGTGTATGCCTTGGATTGTACATTATCTTTTCATTTTATTAAAATCGTTAAATAATGAGGTCATCGCTGCATCATAATGATGTCATAAATAATATAATTTATTTAATGTCTAAAAATTATAAAAAAATAATATGATGTAGGAAATCTTTTTATATTTCCAATGAATATTTATAGTCAAAAATATGACTTGTATAACCCCATGTAAAAATTGTTTTAGTAAAACATTTCATGTTTGTGTCATTTTTTACTTTAACATTAAATAAAAGGTATTTATGTCATTTTCCAACTAAAATGGCTCCATGGGGTCCCCAAGTTGACCCATGGATTTTCTTGGTCGGCCATGACTCATCCAATAGGAGTAGGACAAGTTTCAAGCCGATCTCATATTATTAAAACATTATTTTTACCTTAAACTACACTAATTACCTCAAATCGCGATTAAGAACTTAAAAGTTACTATTCACCAAAAAATTATTTTGATCTATTTGAACCATATTTTACTTCTTAATGACATCCATGTATGTCGGATGTTTGAAAATAAAATCACAGAAGTGGTAATATTTCATTTAAACGAAAAATAAGTTATTTAACTACCACTTAGAGGTTTCACTATTCATTAAAAATTGAAGTTTTTCAGAACAATGCCAAAATTTCACCCTATGCTATAATTGATATTCCGAATTCAAAAATGATGTCTATTTTAAAAAATTCCAAACATATAGGTTGCATTAATTAATTTTATAATTAATTCCCGCTGTCACAACAAATAGCGTGTTTTTAAGAAAAAATTTATATCAAAAGATTAGCAATTGTTTATGTCCAATTTCAATGTTAAATTAATTCTAATGACCACCATTGGATTAAATGGTAAAATTATATTCTAATTATAATTTAAAACCACTAAATAGTATAACTTATCACAATAAATTATTTTTATTAAAAAAGTTGTTTTAAGTATTTTTCACTATTCATAAAAAAATTGGAAGTTCTCAGAAAGTTACAAAAAAATCAACTTAGGATAATTTCGATATTAAAAATACGAAAATGAAGTCAATTTTGAAATATAAAATTTCTATAATTTTAAAAAGTGGTTATTACTATTCATAACGGCTACTTTGATTAGTCGCGGTGTGTTAGAACTCGAACTTGCGTACAATGCAAGCTATTGCATTATTGAATGAGAAGTGTATCGTGGAACCTCGGGGTGTTACATATAAGAAAGAATTTTTATATTTTAAATCACTTAATAAATCACGTTGTATGTTTTACTTTTCAAAGTAGATCTCTAGGAAGGAACAATAGTAAAAAAAAAAATCAAATTTTAGAGGAATGTTTTATAGTGATTTCATAATAAAGATTGGAATTATTCATTGGTTTTCCACCCTTTGAAGGTTAGATTGATGTTCATTTACATGGGTCTAGGGGATTATACAGTACAATTTTTATCTGTTTATCCCCGCATCACAATTTATTTCAAGTATCTTATGAATTATTTTTTATGGTTTCCAGTTTCAAGATGTCTATATTCCATACTTGGTCTATAATTTTCAGAATGTTGATTTTCATATTTTTTAAATGTGTTAATGTTTTGATCTACTAAAATGTTTTACTATGTGGTGGGACATTATCTCAAGGTGATGAAAAAGTTAAATGTGTTGGTTTAGTTGAAAATATACATTACACAACCAAGAATGAAGTTCTATGATGAATAATTTGTCTATGATGAAATTAATGTCTCTCAAACCAAATATGTTGCATAGAGTTGAAGACCATGAGGTCTCTCTATATTTATCCAGTTATAAATATATTTCAAAATTATAAAGCATTCTACCAGTAATATCAACCAAATTTCATTATTTCTATGTTTTCTCTTTCTTTCTCCTAGACACACACAAACAATGTTAATGATATGCTTATATTTTTTTCTTAGGATTCTAAAAATACTATAACACATGTAAATTTTCATATATTTAAATATAAAAATCGTGTAATATGATCCTTAATATATACACTCATTTTCTAATTTTTCATATTTTATAATATAAAAAAAATGTAATATAAAAATACTATAATATACAAATAATATTATGATATAACACTATAATATATAAACATAATCATATATTGTGATATAAAAATGATAAAGTCTTCCAATATTATAATATTACAGTACTATAATAAATTTTTATATAGTTAATTATATATTTGGATATACTATAACATAGATTTTTACATTTAATATAATATAATACGATAATAATATAATTTACAAATACTGTAATAAAATTTTAACCTCATGCCC
Organism: Viscum album; assembly: GCA_963277665.1. NCBI lineage: Eukaryota > Viridiplantae > Streptophyta > Magnoliopsida > Santalales > Viscaceae > Viscum > Viscum album. Next base: position 1,307,792,276 of record OY728126.1, on the reverse strand, counting down.
AGTATATTTTGCAGGAAAAATTATTTATACTTTCAATATAATTTTTTTTATAACAATATGTTAGATCGTCACCAAGCCTTTGATATAGAAGACATTGAATTTTTTTCATTATTGATATTAAGGGGCTTCTCATGGACTTCTAGATGTATCATTAAAATATACAGGTAGTAATGTTATTTATAGTCATAATTTTTTAGATATTTTTACTATATTTAACAATACTAATCGGTTTTATGGTACCATTTAATTATTAAAAGGATCATGTGATTATTAGAATATCACGTTACTATAGAGGATTAGTTGAATACATGAGTTTAGTTATCCAGATATGAACCCTTGTGACATGCACATGAGCTTTTATTTCATTCATTTACTTTATAAATTGTTCAATACGTGTTCCGATGGATATACAAAAAGCCTTTTTTATTAATATTACCTATTTTCACAGCTTCATCTATGGAAACCCTGTACATTTTCATATATTTTTACTACTTTCAATGTCATTTCGTCAACATTAAAGTACATGAATGTAAATTTTATGAAACTTCAATAATGCATTATTAGAATAATGATAATCTAAAGTAACACCTTAGGTTGATATAAATAGTAATTAAAAATATTATAATATTATTATAAAAAAATACAATACATACACCATTGAAAATTCAAAAATATATAATGAAAAAATTTATTGTTAAATTTTCTTAAAATTAGGTAAAATCACATTGAGATCCCAAACTACTATTTTTCATAGGAAGAATATGATAATACAATCCGAGGGATTATCAATAATTTGGAGCACATGACCCATAAGTGTGCGTTTTTTCAGTCCAACATACATCCAGTATTAATAAGTATTGAGATGGATAAACAATATTTAACAATTAATGTGAAAAACATAAATTTGGTCATGAAGGACAACCTTCAAGGATATTGGCATCTAGTTTTGAGCCTTTGTTTCCTCTTTGAGTTTTAGTTGTTGTGACTAATATTTTTGGGTAAATATTTTTCATTTAGTTATTTAATGAAAAAAATATGAAGTGGTTATTTATATAGAAGTATATTCTTTTTGAAGAGGTGAATTTTATATTCTTCATTTAGTTCTTATGTATTTTGCAGATTGTATTAAGGATATATGGCCATATTGAATGAACTAATACAAAATAAGTATAGAATGTCAATGGAAGTAAATTCTAAACATGATTATAGGGTGTGTAGGATAACTTCAAGAATTGGGAGGTTATGTAGGAGTCTGTATAGGTGATACATAATATTTTGACAAACAAGGAATAATTATAGATTTGAAAATTTTATTGAAAAAAAATAAAATGGGGAAGATTGATCCCAAATGGATTGTGATGAAAATTATTATATATTTTTGTCTATGAAAAGTTAGGTAAATATGATTTCAATATAATATGATTAATAATTATGACCTAGAAGTATATATTGTTAATTAAATGTTAATAAAATAGAATATAGTTATACTCTTGATATGCTTTTGAATGGTCACACTGAAAAATATACTATGTCTAAATGATTAATCAAGATAATTGAAAATTATATTTTTATATAATTAATGATGTTGAGTAATGATGGAATTTTAAATTAATTATAATACAATATTTAGATGAATATTTATTTTTGTATTAATATTCTATAGTTATTGGGATGAACATAGTTGAGAAAATAAATGTTTGTAATGAAGAGAAACATTGTTTTAGAATCATCATATTCTAAATTATTGGAACATGTATTTTAGAATAATATTCAACATATATTCTAAATTACATGGGATCTATATAAGTAAGTGGTATCCATAAAAAAACTGGATGATAAATCCAATTATAAAAGATGATGTGTCTGGGAGACTATCAACAACAATATGGTAATGTTTGGATAATGAATAATGAATGAGGATGACTAAGAAATATATAATATTTATTATTAAGGAACTCTTTATGAATCTTATAAATACCTTTATTTTTAATTTTTCATTATATTATTCATTAGAAAACCTATATACATTAGTTTTAGTTTTGATTTAGGATAGATGGAGAAATTATTATTTGTTAGATATTAAAGACATTGAAAACAATCTTTGTTTGCAAGATTCATTCAAAACCATTAGTGAGTATTTAAGAACCGCTCTAAATATTCATAATATATATTAGTAATTCCATGTAAATCATAAGGATCAATAAAATCCATTTTCGTAAGAATATTTCTATATTATATATTAAGATGTATATATGAAAGAAGAAGTGAAGGCTATGATGTGATAAATATGAATGCTATCTTGGATAATTAATGTTTGGGTGTGGGTGGCATTGGGTTATCAGAAGTGAAAGAAGGAATGGTATGTGTATCATAAAACATGAATAAGGGGTTTTTATTGGATGAATAATTAGATATGTGTGTTGGGGAATTATAGATCCAAGAATTCTAAAAATGAATTTTTTTTGTTGGATATTAAGGACATTGAAAACAAAATATGTTTGTAAGATTTATTCAAAACCATTACTGAGTATTTAAGAGCCACTCTAAATATCCCTACTATATATTAGTAATTCCTTGTAAAACATAAGGATAAATAAAATCCATTTTAGCAAGACTGTTTTTATCTTATATATTAAGATGTATATATGAAAGAATAAGTAAGGGCTGTGTTGTGATAAATATGAATGCTATCTTGGATAATTAATGTTTGGGTGTGGGTGGAATTGTGTTAAGAGAAGTGAAATAAGGAATGGTATGTGTATCATAAAACATGAATAAGGGTTTTGTATTGGATGAAGAATTAGATATGTGTGTTGGGGAATTATAGATCCAAGAATGCTAAAAATAAAATTGATGTGATACATTGGTAAATTGATTCTAATGATTCTATGATCATCATTCTTGAAGCTCATCATTCTTGATACTGATTGGTAGTACAAAGACTGTATAATGATTAAAAACTATCAACAAGGACATATTCTGAAATTCATGATTGAAAATATGAAGCTCCATGGAACTCTTATTCCTAAATATCTTGAATTTAACTACCTCACTAGGCATCGTTTTGTTTCTATAGTATGATTATATATGATTTCATAAAAATAAGTATGCACCCGTATGAGGAATAAACAAATTTCATTAAAATGTTTTATTTCACTTGGAAATTCTAGTACTAATTTTATTATGTTTAAATTATATAATTGTGTTGGAGAAAATATTCAGTTTGTTAAAAATGGAATTTAATAATTTAGGATCATTCATGTAAATTTATAAGTCATTTTTATGATATATATTATGAAATTTTATTGTGATTAATTCTATAATTGGGTTGGAGCTAAGGTTGATTTTGTTGGAAATGGAGTATGATCATTTTGGCACATGCATGTCTTTTTTTTATGTCATCAACTTAGGTGAAATAGAATCATGCCCAATTGAGAACATATGTCGATGCAAAAAATTTTGAATTTAAAGATGTATCCTTCCATCATGTAGACTATGCTATGGAGAGTGACATAAATTTATGGTAAGAAATGAATACTTGGTTTGAAAATAACTCTATATTATGGAAAAGTCTCTAAAAGAAGTACGTAATCATGATATGGGTTAGTATTTTTTTACATTACATAAATTTAACATGGATATTTAGTGTTTTTTAATTTAAAATTCATCAATATGTTTATTGGGATTATTGTGAAACTATATGAATACAATATTAAAAAATAATGTTATAATTTAGGTTTATTGGATTGTAATAATGGATTTTGGAACTGTTTTTGGTTTCGTTGAAATATAGAAACATTGTTCCAAAAATTCTTGAGTATAAAATGGATATGTTTGAAAATATTCATATAATGTATTATCTATTTGGGGATAAGAAACAAACCAGTTTTCATATTCCATTTTCTATGGCATAGAATCAACTCAAAATGTGTGAAAACTTGATTTTTGTAATATTTATTTTCCATTACATAATTGATATTTGAGCATTTGTGTTTTTTACATGAAACATATGTATTTTCTTTTTAAGATATTGATCTTTCTGTAGTGAGTGTGTAAATTTTTCACCTTATCATGGGGAGGGTATGAGTTTTTGGGGGCTGTGGGGTGGCATTTTTTCTATAATATGGTGGATATATCCATGGTTTTAATTCGTGTTAGTAGACTAAATTCCATGTATTAAACCAGGACTATTAGAATAGTGCCATTGTTTACAACTGTGTAAATATGTCTACATGAAAGACACATTATCCATGGTTATTAACTATTTAAATAAACCTATTTTTATGGTTCAAATTGTGGAAATATTCTTATATCTATGGTATATAAACATGTCATTATGAGTGTGTGGGGGATGATATATATATTCTGGTAAACCATGGAGATAGACCTATTTCCAAGATTGTAATCCATTTCTGTAAAACGATTTCCATATTTGCAACAATGTCTATATGTTTTTTCCTATATTCATGCAAATAGAAGACATGTCACATGAAACCGGGGATATTAACGCTAACCATAGTTTTTTGGTCCATATCAACTATTACATATCGTGCCTATAGCATAGTTTTCTTGTAGTGTTTCATCCATGGGACTGTTAAGATGGAAGTATACTAAGATTAATTACGATATACTTTTATGGTACTAGAGGAGTATTTTAATATGTATAAGTTTATATTTTTGAAGTCTGCAATTGATAAGAAGTTTTGGAGGGATTCAAACATGGAAATCTGATATGGAGGTACCTATAGACTAGCCAGAGGATGACCCATTTAGGTTAAATAAATTACATATTAATTCACTGAGAAGTTGAGTAAAACTTGAGCATATTATTCCATTTGGATATCGCATATGTCTTCCTACTGTAACAAGTGTGAGATAACAGAGTTGGTTAGTTGTCGGAGTCTAGACAGGAAGACATTCCACCATATGCATGGAGAGGTGGGAAGAAACCCTTGGGATTTTGAGAATATGTGTGGTTAAACTGTATTAGGTGGGATGTACGATGAGCAAATTTTCACTGCACTCCACCTGGTATAACATAACGAGGAATCCCCCACGAAAACAGGAGTTGATTTGACTGGATGAAAAATCCCTCCAAGTAGAGTTGCTTATTAGGGTGGATATCCCATTCATGTAATGGGAGGAATGCAAAATCCATAATGTCAGATATTAATTGGGTGATAGGTAACCAAAATCATGTCTTATAAAGGATAGTCACAATTCATTAGGTGTTTACTAACCTATTGTTGAAGAAGGGAAAATTTAAAAAATGTGGATGAGTTGTTCTTCCTAGTGTTGATTTCTCTATTCAACTAGCTGACTTCCTCTCCGTGTAACTATATGGGTACTTACATCCCATGAAGGAATAAGGTATAGTTAGATTTTAATCTTTTATTATGGAAACTTCAATGTAAGGGGGTATCATAATAGGACATTTGTTCCTATGTTGGAAAAACCTTGTCACCATATACACCACATTTATACGGTAAAATCCACTTATAGAATCATGGACCCCTTAAATGTATTATGTGGTTGGATAAGAGCAATACAAAGAGGATATGAATATCTAAAAATTAAGAATATCCTAAAATCCCTCTTCATACCATACCTTTAATCAATCAATAGGGTAAGACCCGTTATACTAAAATAAAGGAATGTTAGGTCTTATGTGTTCCATTGTGACCATTATTATTTCAGGACCTATATGCTAGTGTCGATGGATAACATTGTTCTAATTGGAGAGTCTAATCATGTTGTACATGATTTTGTAAAATCACATCACAAATGGGGTTTTACACCCGTATTGAAGAGGAAAATTTGGGTGAAAGGTACACATCATTCCGGTTTGGCCCCCAATTATTATGTGTCCACTAAGGTAATCATCATTCCATTTAGGTTTGATATGAGGATTATCCAATCATATCTCCCCAATTTTGGCAGAAGATTAACATTGAGGAGACTAGTTTTGAGATAAACCTTCCTTCACATGATGTAAAAACGTCTTTATCTTGTTTTAATATGGTAGTATAAATTTAAATCATATCCCAGTAGAGAATTATCCAAATTGGAAATTGAGGCCTCAGAACCATATGATTCTATGAATAATCCCAAACCTAGAATTAAACTAGTCTTTACAGAGCTAGCATCTACAAATTCACCCAGAAAGGACGTTAAATTTTTTCCATTATAGGTAGATTCATCCTATGGAATGACTAGAAAAAATGTAGTTCCTAAGTGAGAGAACATTCTAGAGTAATTTCTTCTTATCACATATTTTCAATGGACATCTTAGAATATGAAGAAATCAGTGGTTGAGCACTGGGTTATATTGTTCTAAGAAGAAGTACATTTGGAATATTCTTTATATACCATTGTCCCTATAGGTATCTTTTTCAATGAACATCCTAATGAGGCCATGGAAATTTTTAATACCTTGACAAAAAATTGGTTAATTTCAAGGGTGAGATATGATACTCTTCATTGGTCCGCCAAATATATTTCTAGGGTGATATATGTTACTCCTCATTTAACTCACAAATTCTTTTAAATTGTTCTAGAAAAAATTCAAATTTATATAAAATCGGTAGTCACCCACCAAGCTCACATGGAAGATAATGTACACACATACATTTATGTAGTGGGAGAGTTGGGTTGTTTTGAAAGACCCTTCACTATTGACCCATAAACATCAAGATGTCGAGGTGGCTAATGTGAAAGTTCAATCATGTTTAGTGACTTCTGTAGAGGTTTTAGTGATAATACCACTTGATCTGGTGTGGGTGGTTTCACTTTTCAAGGTTTTTAAAGCAAGTATATTTTTTTCTTCCACGTTAGCCTTGTTATAAGAATGTTTTCTGGATTCTTACCACTTCCCCAAGATTGGACACCTTTTTTTACTTCTGTCATATTACTTGATATTTTATTTTTCATCCATCAATCTTAAAGGGTGGTGAGAAAATCCAATCTTCAATGAAGGCACCATAGAATCCATGAAGTCACTCATTAAGAAATGTTGTCTCATCCCCTCATGAGAATGGGTTTGGGATAGTGGATATGACTAGTGAAATGAATGATATAGGAATGTTTCTAACATCCTTCATATCCATTAATTAACTATTGACACTATTTTATATATACCTTTATGATAATAAATTATTTCTCTTAATATTATGTGTTCACCCAATGATTTAGTGGCTCTAGTACATGATACTTTTTGAGATACACTTACTAGAGCAACCAATGTGGAGGCTGGTTCTCTCCCCTCTTCATAAATGACTATGTGTACAACTCTTTCCCTGAGTGAGATGGTCCCAAAATATGTCCATTTTCCTATGATTGGATTGGGCGAAAGACTACAATCTTCATCATTCTATCTCTTTCAAGGTAAAAAATCAGGAAAGAGGTTTGTGAAATAGTTTTGAAGACTACTAGGGAGTAGTTGAAGGATCAGTTGAGTCAAAATATGTTTATGTTTCCTAACATTGGTTATAAAGGTTTTAATTATAATTCCTTTCAAGATATGGTGAATGATGTGGTCTCACTGAGAGAGCCTAAAATGGCCATGTTGTCTTGGGTGGTAGTTATTGAGGATTCCAATTTGGTTAATTAGATCTAGGATTAGGCTTTGAACGAAGACTCCCAACATGAGTTAGAGGTTCATAGTCACAAAAACATATTTAGGGATGGGAAGGTTGAAACCAATCCTTTTTATTCTAAAATAAGTCATCTTAATTCTGAGATCATTTGTAAAGATGACGGTCTATCCCAATTTGAACATGCAATCCAGATATCAAGGAACGGTGTATTAAAGAAATATGACTTCTTTATGGGGCATTGAAGGTGCATTTTAAATCCATTTCTATAGTGGTGGTATTGAAATAAGCCAAGAAAGAAGAAACATTATCTTCTATTTAACTACACCAATATGTGATCTCACTAGAGAAAATACTTATAAAACTCAAGGAACCATTCGAGCATATGATGTGATGGAATTCTGATTTTTCAATATTTCTTTATCTCAAATATTATGTTGATAAAATCTAATATGTGGAGATTCAACATGTTTCGTGCTTTGTTAGTGAATATATTTGATGAACATTATATCTTTTCTCCAGTTTTTATTTTATTCATGATGTTTTTTCAATTATACGCTTCAATATTATATAAACCACCCATGATAACCATCCCATTAATGATATCAACTAAACATGAATGAATGGATTTGGATTTTGAAATTATAACGGATTCCTTCATGAGAAATGAAAATGAATTCCCAACAACAAGATATTATTCTTTGATAAATCTATTCTAGCTGCCTAGAGATCACCAGATTTAGAGAAGGAATGATTTTGTAGAAAATTTATCCATGTGGTATGGAGGTCATTTATTTTCCAAAGTCGATTGTTGTGAGGGTTGAATATTGAAGTTTTCTAATCCCATATGGTGGGACCTATAATCACTTTTAGACTAAATCAATGTTGTGATATTTTTTAAAGTCTTTTATCTAGGACTTTATTTTTATGTAGATTACGGTTTTTGGAACAGACAATTTATTACTTTTGTTTTTGGTCTTTTAGCTAAGACATTATATTACTGTGATTTAGGGTATTTTATATTGGAAATAATATTTCTAGAGTTTGGTTTCATTTAGATTGTACCTTATATTTAATTAGGTTAAGCTAATTTTTATCATATATTTTGTCGTTGTAGTTAAGGGTCTTTTAGATCCGACCTTCAATCTATATAGTTTTCGATATTTTACCTCGGACCAGCTATCACTGTAGTTTAGGGTCTTTTATCTCAGACATTTAATCACTTTAGATTATGGTATATTTTTTAACCTAATCAATAGTCATGGAATATGGTGAATATATTCTTGGAAGGATGAAAATACCACTGAGGTGCTAGCATCTACCGTGGTGTTTCAAGGGATCATAAAGATCATAAAATTCTTTTACAGATTAAATCATTTGGCTGATGACCATATGCACATATAGAGGACCCATAGTTTTATTTGAAAAGTCAATAAAATTGTATCATGAGTATGGGTATCTTTTCTGGGGGAAATAGATGATTTATATAGGTAATATTAGTTGAGAGATAAATACTTGGGTTGCTAGGTCCTCCTGGAGAGTTGGAGTAGAGATGATGTAATTCAAAACCTAAAAGTTTTTTCCTGTGAGCATGGGATGATGAACACATATAGGGGATGACCCATAACACTATAAGGATTTACGTTCTATTGTGGTGTTTCTAGGGATGAAAATGATTAAAAATTCATTATTTCTATGATGTATTACCTTTAGTTGGTGGGTCGAAGCCCTTATGTTTTGGTAAAATGGTGAAGAAAAAAGTTGATCTTCACTCCTTTTTGAAGGGTGTAAAATATTTTTTAGGAGTAAAATATCCATATGATGAGGTTGGGTATAGGATGAAATCTATCCAATATGTTCTAGAATCATGAGAGAATTTGGATAATATGTCTTCAAGCTCAAGCCCTACTCTTTTTGTTTTTGAGTCATGAGGCATGGACCATCAATGGATTGAGAATGTAGTGTCACATTCCAAATTTGTAAAGGGGTACAAAACAAAATAATGTAGCATTGAGGATGTATAATACAAAATGATATTTTGATATGGATATATTAAATAATGGTCAAAAGTTATTAGGTGTCACAACCCTCTTTCATCCAGATGTGGGAGGGGACTGAAATGTGCAATGACATTCCTTCTTCAAGATGAAAAATAGATAATAACCCCTACGAGTACCACCTCCAGTTGGCACTAGAGTGGTTACTAGCACCAAGGGTAAACAAATCATAAAAAATAATAGGAAATACCATTTTTATAGCATTCATAGTCATGAGATAAAATTTATATACCTAAAAATAAGTCTATGAAATATATATATGTGTGTAAAATTATCAAAAATCTATAGTACATGAATGTTTGATGAAAAATTCTAGAAAATAAATGAAAAACTCCAAAGAAAATACCATAAGAACAAATCTAAGAAGAAATACAACAATTATCCCTATACCCAAGATAGTAGTGTCCAACATTCTCCAAAAAATATCTCTAGAAACATGAAAACAATTTGATATACGTAGTGTAAGAATGCATGTGTACTCAAAAACAAAAGTAGAAGTCACTCATGCACTAGTTGGAGAAGCATACTAATTCCCCAACGTGAAAACAAAAAAAACCCAAAAGCACATAACAAGGTATGATATCCACACAAACCTCATCAGAGCATGCTAACCAAATAATGAAAGTCATGTAAACTAAATTTGTAAGAACATATATATTTGGGTACCCCATACGGCTTCCCACTTGTTAACTACTCGTCCCTAATGGAGAACATCCTAACGCTACCATGATCGTCCACAAGACCCACTTCCACAGCCTTCCAACACACAATTAGGCCACATACCAAATCCCAAATAGTAACACATGGTCTACCACCACATATCATCCTGCCCATAAACACCTGGGCCACAAAACCACAACCTCATCATGAAGACACCTCTGAAACACACCTCGCCCACAGACACCTGTGCCTATAAATTGCACTACAACCTTCCCAAAGAGTATTGGTATATCGATTCCTAGAAGTGGGTGTATAAAAGATCAAATGACCATCAATCAATCCACCCCCCGAGTTGTTGGAAACAATACCCTCCCCTTAGAAATGGTAATGTTCAAAACATTGTTCTCTACTAGGTTGTGGTGTGCATAGAAATTAAAAATATATAAAAGAATATAAATATAGGTTTAAAAAAAATCAACCCATATTATGTGTTCCAAAAAAAATAACCATCCCACAAAAACATGACCATACTACCACATCTAATGCGTATCCACAACCAACCAAAAACTTACTTCATTACTAAAACCAATTCAATTAACCAATAATAATTATTTATTTATTCATGCCAATAAATATTGACTCCATCAATACCTAGGAAACTACAAAACATTTCACAAATTATAAGGCGATGAAACCATACAAACAACTGCTAAAGATAAAAAAGAAAATGAAGGATTGGGGTGAAAGAATCAAATCTGACACACATTTTTAATATACTTGTCTTTGGAATCTTTGAGTAAAATTACCACACAATGTAACACCATCCATATTAAAAATTTTCCCTCCCAAACAATCCTTAGTATAATTTCCGTAGAAACACACCACATTCAGTAAAACAACAAAACTTATCCAGGTTGTAGTCCCACTTTAGAAAAGAACCATGCCCAAAAAACTATAACACAACCAAAATGCATATCCACTATTAAAAAAGTTGATCCATTCCACAATAAATCAATATCTCAACCTGAGATATCATTTCACCATCCATAGTTGGCACAAACTATCATTCTCTCAACAACATCACCAAAAAACATGTACAAAGTACAAGATTAAAAATATCAACACACACTACATAACCACACCAAAAATTCAAAAATATATTCATATTTAATACACATTTTCATTAATTATAATTTGATTAATAATTGGTAATGACTAAAAAAGTTTAACATAGGGAATCATTTTAATGATCTAGATATACTTACTAATCAAGTGTTCATGTCCATATCAATTCAACAGAATATTAACAACAATTATTCAAGAGTCTGGTGCGCAAACTGAGGCAAAAATTGACCTTGATTTTCTAAAGTCATATGACCAACGGAATTCACATCACATATAAAATATAATAGATAAAATAAAAATACACAATCATCATATCTATAGCTTATCATTTATAACTAAGATATCCAAAACCAATTATCATAACAGGTCTTATCATATTTATAACACCCGTAATATCGATTTTTATTTGACCATATTCTTATAGAGACATGATTTTACCCACCCAACATGACACACTGTTAAAATATAAGGGAAATAATCCATAAAATAAAAAAGATATCATAAATGATTCCTGGAGAGGAAAATATGGGGTCACATAATGGACTCACCACGATTTACTATTTAATTTTCACCCATACACAATTGTATCATTCTAAATTTTATTTATAAATTAAAAAATTTAACATCTGGTTTTATACATTTATTTTGTGTTTTTAACTATTAAAAGAAGAAATATTACTTGTAATGATAATTTCATTTTTGATGGATGTGATTTATAGAGCCCCTGATGAAGTTCCTGAAAAATGGGCCAAACTTCGTAGGATACAAGAACACCAATGGAATAAAAAGAACATTTCTACTAAAAGGTGTAATAAAATGGTCTGATATTTGGTGGGATGGTAAAAATTTAAATGGGATACATTTAATATGAATAAACCCATGTCTTATTCATTCATATGGTGGTCCATTCATACTTTCTCTCCAACACACTAAATCTAGAAGAAGTAAACAATTTGTATGTTGTGATCTGTCTATATCTCTAAATGTAAGTTTCTAAATGGATCAAAAAATATATTGGATATATTGAAGTGGTGGGGAAACAAATTTTTAGTTTTTATTAAGGATATATAATTCTGTATAACCTTATAAAACCATGGTCCAATGGGTTTTAAGAAATTGGTGTGCCCCAAACCACATTCCACATTGCATATAAAATGGAACATTGGGACCCTGATTTGAAATTTTTTACTTGAAGACAATATATAATATTTTGGAGTCTTATTGTAGTCCTCTCCTAATCCTAGCTATTTTGGAGGCCCTTATCCTCATAGGGGGTTCATGAATAGAGATGGAGTTCCAACCAAGCTTCCTCCTCCTCCCAATGGCATCCTAAACAGTGGTCGATTGTTGTGAGGGAGATACAAACATGTCAAGGGAGTTAAAGTGAAACTATTAGATATAATTGTATATTAATTTGGGGGTTAAGACATTACATTCCATTTATCTTACAAGATTTAATTTTTTAATTCTTTTTTTCAATGTGAATCTTTTTCTCTTAATTTAAAATAGATTAGTTTGAGGTTTTGACTAGGTAACATGTATTGTTCCAATATAATAATTTAAGAATCTTTATGTTTCTTACATTATTGAGATTTTAGTCTACATTAGAATCTCTTATTCCATTAATAATTTATGAACCTTTAAAATCATTTTTTATTTCATTATTTGGTTCTTCATGCAATGAAATAAAGGCTTATGAATTAATTAGGATTCCAATTGATTTCAAACAATGAATTACTACAAACATAATTGAATCTCATAGAACAATGAACATGAAATGTGTTTAGTGAAATCATAATTACCCCATTTTTCTATATTTTTCAAAATAAACTTGGTTTTTCAACTATAAAACACTTTAATTTATGTGATTTTTTTTAAAAAGTTTTCTTCTATTTTTTATTTAAGATGCATACTCTAAACGTATCAATGCTCCTTGATAGACAACCATGTGTATGACCAATACTGTAAATCAACCTTAAAAAAATCGATTTGATATATCATTACAATGTTGTCAAATATTGGAACCGTTTATGGGATAAAATTGTTTCCAGTGCATTTTTATGATATTTGTAAATTACATTAATATTTTTTTGTTTTATATTATGAATTTTCATATATTTATTGTGTCATAAATTATTTCGTGTGTAGGTTCAGTGCACGATTCATTATAATTCTGAATATTTACCCCTTTTAAAAATGAATTGGAAATGATCTTTCATGAATGAAATTGTGATGCACAACAAAACCCTTTGAAGGAGTACCAAACAAAACTCGAGAATTTTCTAAAACACTCTTTTTCATGAACCAAATTAGAAAATGAAATTAACGTGTATAACATGGATTAACACATTAAAAAACTAAAATAAATAAACTCACCTGATATTGATATCCAACCCACATACATTCAATTACAAGATGAGACCGCAAATGTTTAACTTAAATCTAGTTTAATATATTTATAACCATGATTCCATAAACCAATAGGAGAACATAAACATAAGAACATAAAAAATTCATACTATTTGTTGATCCTTAAAAACTACTAAGGTTGATGAAGAATAAGTAAAGAGCAGAGAATTCATAGTTTCATTAGAAGACCCTGTTAAATATTGGTTTTATTATTTTAATTCACTAGATAGAGGTTGGGAGGACATGAAATACCATTTTCATAAATAATATTTCACGGCCTCACAAACCACAACAATATGGAATAAAAAATGTTTTATAGGACAATAAAAATGGAAATCACTTAATGAGTATTGGGAGTGATTTAATAAAATATGTTCAAGATTCCTACACCACTAATTAAGTGATAAAATTTTAATTAAATATTTTTATAAAGGTTTAATTTATATTGATAAAAATATGATTGATGTTTCCACAGATGGTGCACTTGTTTATAAGACCCAAATTGCTACATGAAACAAATTTTAGAGCATGTCTCATAACACTAAAAAATTTTGTTCAACATCCAATATAGCCATTCAAGGTGTACTTGACATAAAAACTAATCAATTCAAGAAGAAGGTGGACATAATGTTCGATGTGGAATGTTCCCTTCATTAACATGTTTCTCTTTCCCATCGAAAATCACAACATCCTTCTCCCATACACTCTGTGATATGTTCTTCTGACATGCATTATTCAAATGAATTCATTCAACTGATCAATGATTCTGAGACATTTGAGGTAATATTTATATTTCTCCCCTATAATGAACCATTTATGAATGAACCATATTGTACATCCAAACATAGGTGGAAATAAACCCACACTTATAGGGAAGGGGGTATTCAATCCAACCTCAACAACAATAGAACCATCCACGGAATAGTAGTCATCCACCACCACCACCCAGAAATACCCAACCACCATAAAGGTCTTTATAACAACCCCCACCAAAAACTGAGCCTAGCATAGAAGATGTGATGAAACATATGTCTTCCAACTAAATCCAATTTACAAAAACCAACCATGTTTCCACAGTTATCCAAAAAACCTAATTAGCCAGTTAGATAGATCAGAGGGAAATTCCAAACCATCTGTGGGATAAACTACCCTCTCATCCACTATTCAACACCAGGGTTAAGGGAAATGTCTTTTCCATCACCCCTAGGAGTGGAACGCTACTTAAAATCCAAATTAACCCTCAAATAGAGTCATTCCATCTTGAGGAATCCACCATACCAACCATTGAAAATGTTCCAATTATTGAAGAACCATGTCTTAAAATAATCCCTTCCAATGGAAAGTGCGTTTAAATTAAGGAGTACCCTAGAAAAAACATTTATATTCCATTATATAAATGGTCCAATCAACTTAGCATGTAAAAGAAAATATAAACTGATAATGAAATATTTCTAACCATCGAATAAGTTCTGGTTAACATTCCTTTAATTGATTCCATGAAGAAAATTCTATGATACACTCAGTTGTTGAAGGAGATGTGTACACACTGAAAAAGACTTCAAGGTTATGGGAACATGTTCATGGGGAGAAACATCTCAACATTGATAGATCCATCCCTTCCCATCAAATTTAATAATCCATGAACATTCTCAGTTCCGTGCACCATAGGGGAGTATTTAGTTTCTAATGCTATGAATTATTTGGGTGCTTCTATAAATGTGAAGCCTCACTCCATTTACTCTTCCTTGAAGAGAAAAAAATAAAGCTTAGATGAATTTTTGTTCAACTGGTAAATCAGAGTACCTGACACCATTCTAGTGTGTTAGAGTATGTTCTTGTGGGGGTAGAAATTTTATTTTTTCTGCTAATTTTAATGTGCGAAAAATGAAATATAATAGGTTTAATAAACATGAAACGATTATATTTGGGAATAAATATTAAAAAACCCCCAAAATAATAATTATTTTCCACACTGGTACATTATCTATGGAGTTTGTGGGTGACATTGTCCACATAAAATCCTTGATGCCAGGATGAACCCTTCATAAAAGATTCCAATCTCTCTCTATTAGGTAAACTGATGTAGTCCCTTCCCCTGAAAACCCATATTTTCATTCCACTAACCCCCTTTATGAGTTTACAACCCTGATTGAAATTCTTGGTAATTAATAATGCATTTATTTTTGTAGTTATCAAGAAAAATGTCACCCATGTTTTCTTATTAATGATTTCATGAACACTGAGTATCACATGACCGTCAATGATACTTATTAGCTTATAAAAGTTCATTCATCATCTTAGGGTGATACTATTGAGATGTTATATGAGATTAGTGACCACTCAATTTCACAAACATTCCCATAAATCCTAAATCACCTTTAATTGGAACTAAAAAACTACCTCTTGATTTAGAATATTCCTATCTTGAGAATGTAAACAAGATTTATATCATAGCTACTAGTATACTCCCTCCAAAGCTTTAACTGAGTTTGCCTTAAAATTTTAGAGAGAATAAATATTCATTAGGATTGAAACTTTTTTATATTCCATGAATTAACCCATCAATTTTTACACATCATATATTGTTAAATTATGAGGCTAAACCGGTGAGGTAGGAACAATGAAGACTAAACCCAAACCTCCTAGATACTGTTTAAAAATAGGTAACAACATTATTGGCTTCTAGAATCATTTATCCCATCTCTAAAATCCCATGGGTCATTCCAGTTCAAGTGGTTCCTAAAAAATTTCCTTACAGTAATAACAAATTGAAATCAATGAATTCATTACAACTCATGTGCGGAATAGCTGGCATGTCTATATAGACTATCACTGGTTAAACCAACACACTAGGAAGAAACATTTACCATTTCTATTCATTAACCAAATTCTACATAGGATAGTAGGGAAGTCTAATTACTATTTCCTTTTTGGGTATTCTAAACAAATTTAGATCCATATTTCCACCAAGGGTCAAGAAAATAAATTATTTAATTTCTCATTTGGAACATTTTCATATAGGGGGGGGGGTTCAATTTTTTCAATTTAATTCTCATCGTACTTTCTAGTGATGAATGCTTAGTATTTTATCAAATTACCTGGTGAGTGTCACTGAAGTATACATGGTTGATTTCACTATTTATGTGTCTTATTTTGATGAATGTTTTAGTATTAATGGATCATTCCTACATCAATGTATTGAATAGGTCCTCATATTAAATTATGAGAAATGAGAATTCATGGTGAGAAAAGTTATAGTTTTGGGACATGTCATTTTAGGGGATGGTATCAAAGTGTATAAATAAAATTTGGATGTTTTCGCTTCCCTATAATTCCCCAAAAATGTATGGTATGTTTGTACTTTCATAGTTCATTCTGGATGATACCATTATTTCATTCGTGACTTTGGTAAAAAAATTCTCCCTATCCTGATCTCTCAAAAAACAAAAGATATTTTTTTGATAAAGAATGTGAGGAATCTTTTCATATGTTATAATGGAGTCTCACGTCACCCCCAAGAATCCAACCACCACCTTGGTATTTATCATTTGAGATCATTTTTGATGCCTCAAACAATCTATTTGGGGAAGTCTTATCACAAATGGTCATTCATTCCCAAAATTTCATTACCTATGCCTAACGTACACTGGACCCTTCCCAAGAAAACTTCTCCAAAACTGATAAATAATTTCTTTCTATTATGTTTTTCTTGGAAAAATGTAGGTCTTATCTTTTATGATTCAATGTCATCGTGTTCTCTGACTATGCATCCCTCTAGTATCTCCTTAAGAACCCAAAATTCAAATCATGTCTCATTCACTAGACACTCCTCTTTCATGAAGTAAATATAGAAATTAGAGATTAAAAAGGAGTAGGTAATGTAGTGGATAACCATATCATTAGGATCCACCTATCCTTAAACATTGACTCATCCCCCTGTATTCCAGTAAATGACATGTTTAAAGATGATCAATTTCACCAAAGGAATGATGCTATTCCATATAATGATGAAATTGTAAATTAATAGTCATCATATTACTTTCATACCGATTTAAATAAAAATAAGGTTGACCATCGAAAACTTGAGTCTCATTAGAAAATTTGGGACGACCATCTATTTTTGAAAAAACCTTTTTGAGATGCCCATGATTTCTATAGAACTTTTTCCTCACTGTCAAAGAATGGGGATTGTGCCTAAAAAATGAATTACCACATTATCCCTTTATATTCCATGAAATATTCAATTTATGGGAAATTGACATTATGGGACCATTCCCCAAATCATTTTGGATCCTTTAAGATTTTCAGGTAGTTGATTATGATTCATAATGTGCAATGGCATGAACCACAAGGACTGATGATTCTAAGGTAGCTATGTTATTTTTAAGAACCCAAGTTTTTTGTAGGTTTTAATTACATAGGTTCATCATCAGTGATTTTGGATATCATTTATATAACTGATAAATCTGATGAATTTTACCTCTGAATGGGGTTGGGAATCGACTGTCTACTACTTATCACTCACTAAAAAATGGTAATGATGAGGTGTAAAATAAAGAGTACAAACAAATTATTGAAAACATTATTCTAACCAATAGATAATATTTGACTATTAGATTTTGTAGTTCAATACGGGCTTACCCTACAACCTTAAATACTCCCATTGAAATGTCAGCATATCAGCTAGTGTTTGGAATGATTTTTCATCTTCCAATTGAGAGAGAGCACCGGGCATATTAGAACATAATATAATGAAATTCTAGTCTTTCTGGCAGATGTAGTCAAAGAATGTTACTAATTCTAGAGGTGGAGGGAATGATAAATGATTCATATGAGAACTCCCATATTTATAGGGATTGAACCAAGATTTCCCCCGACTATCTCATCCATCATCTCTAGTTCCACATTGGGAAGAAGGTCCACCTATACAAATAAAGGCTAAATTTTCATCCAGGTAAGCTTCATTCGTACTAAATTGTACCATTCACTATTATGAATTTTTATCCATTTGTTTTTGTTCAACTTCATAATGAAGAAAGTAATAAAACCTTCACTATCAATGGGCAGTGGCTAAAGATCTTCCACTAAGCCATTCTGAAGTCCACAATGAGATAACTCCAATTTCAAGGAGAATTGTATGAATTACAACTAATAGTTATTATCCTTACTTACCAAATTATATTTTATTATAGGGAGGACACCGCACACATTAGGTGAGGGTGGTGAGTTTATTCAGGGGTTATATAGAAATTTTCCTCACTTTTTTTCTTCTTCTCGTTTTATCTTGCTAAATAGTATTGTAAATTTCCCCCCTCCCCCCCCCGGTTTTTTTACTATAATATTTTTTATTCCCACTTTAACCTAGAAAATTATTCCCTCTTTCTCATGGAGGTTATTGACAATTCATGAGTAATTTCTCTATTTCATGTTGTTTAATCATTCATATTTTTTGATGAATTGTGTATTTTAGCTAGAATTCAACACTGTGGTGTGACTTTCATCTTAAATTTTGTTATTGATCAACGATATAAATGGTTGTATCAATTTGAATCCTTTTATAATAATGTTACCCTTTGTGTGGTTATTTTAAGGTAAAAACGTGCCACAAAATTTCTCCACACAACATTACACCTAACCATGCATTTCCAAAATATATTACATAATAGATGTTAAATACAAGTTTAGATGATTTATATCTAGCTTCCAATTTTTTTCCATACATTCCTTCCTTATCCTATCTATTTCATTAATTTACAGATTGACCTATGCATGTGTACCTATAATCTGATTATTGTACACCCACAAAAGAAAAATTTGTTGTGTCTTGGCTTGGTCAAAACCCAAACTTCCTTGAATTTGGATATTTGTATAACTATTTCAATTAGTTTCATGAGGACATCAAACATTGTTTGAGATAATGTGTGATAATTGTTCCAAGTGAAACTTTTAAAAAAGATTTTGGGAGTGATGAAATGTACAACACATAGGGATATCTAGGTCATAAGATTATGGTTTGACTTTTGGAAATAATTAAGGGACTGGGTCTTAAAATTTTGTTTCCTTGGATATAGGGATGGTTTGGTGGAAAATATCATGTATGCATAAATTTTTTAAAATAAATTATATTTCAATAATATAAAGTGAAAATAATAACATGAAATGTTTTTCACACACACTCATGGAAAATTATTGACATGGTTAATTTTTGAATTATTCTCTTTTGTTGGTATAATTAATCTCTTATAATTTCATTATGAAACTATTTTTGAGAATTTTGTTTTCCATTCTCACTATGAAGATCTATTCAGTGTGATTTTTTCATTGATCACATTTCTTTCAGGAATTAAATTGTCATTGAATGTTAAATGTCACAAACCAAATCTGGTCGCCACCAAACCTGGCACCAAACCCAACCCGTGATAGGACCCATTGGGAGTTACTGATCCCCATGGGCTGTCAAAGGTTCCAAGGAATCATAAAATTAATTTTCGGAATGATTTACCCGATTTTATAAACACTAAACAACAAATGAACTCAACAAAACAAATCTGGATTGTTCAACTGACACCATCATTTACAAAATTTCAGAACAGAATTACATGAGTTCAAACAATGTTAAAAGGCCATTAAAATTGTAAAAAACAAAAAATGGATAGCCAAGAACCCTCATGGAATGGGGCACCATCCACAATCCATCTTCACAAGACTTCACCACTAAGGACCTGCTAGAAACCCGAACCACTGAAACTAAAAATTTTACCCAACTTGCAACCAAAAATTAACCAAGTCTACTTAAACACAAGAGTTTATGTATGGTTTGAGAAAATTTCCAAAAGTATACCACCACTAAGAGATTCCATGAAATAAACATTCAAAGACGAAAAGCATGCATGTTTCCAAAAACATGAAATTTCTAGTTACAACTTCTAAAAGATGCAACTTAAAAAAAGAAGTTTTCAAGTGGGAGAATTTAAAAAATCAACAGTTTTAAAATAAATGAAAAAGCTACTGAATTTTCCAAAAAAATATACCATATGACGACAGTAATTATTATGGATTTAATGAGCACAAACAATAGAAAAATAACCCCTCGGCACTAGCTCGTTGTGGGTCCCAGGTACCTCGTATCTCGGTGAGAGTAACCATCAAAAATATTTGTTCTCATGCATGATCCACTAGTAGGTATCATACCCATAACCTTTTGGCCCCAAAACATCATCATCATAGTTTAGTTAGAGTTTTATGTGTCAATCTTGCTAAGTGAAACTGAGGCCAAACCCCACAGATTCACTGGCATACTAGTACACGTCTACCCACCTAGATACCCTGGTTTTCCCTTTGTGTTCAAACAAGTTAATCAAGTCAATAAATATAATTTTCCCATTAAAATATCATTTCCACATCACATATTCACCAAACATTACATATGTACATCACACAAGTAACAAAATCCACTTTATCTTTCAAATCCATTTTGAAATCATAAACACACCAAAATAGTCCACAGCACATTTTACATCACTTCAACTCTTAAATACATCGTTTACAAAATTTTATAAAACATTTAAAAGGTGATACACATCACAGAACACCCCCCACACACATGCCTCATAATACCCTTTTTACTTTTAAATCATTTTATCATCAAACTTACACGAAATAGCCCACAAAAATTTTTTGATCCAATATCACAATTTAATAAAACATCTCAAAAATTTAAAAAACATTCTAAAAATGTTTGACAACTTAAAACATCAGTTAAACTATAAAATACCCATGATAGGTGAACACACACACAAAACAATACATATACACCCTTTCCCCACTTTGTCAAACCAACTAAAACCTTTATAATTTTTCATAAAAAGAACCCAAGTGGTGTAAATATGTCTTACACTCAAAACCCATTTCAAAACAACCATTTAAGACCAAAACCATAGAAATTATTATCCAAAATAGAATTTTCATCCCTAGAGACATTTATAAAACCACATTCAAGTGTTATAAAATCACCTTGAATAATACCACAAAATATACAAATGAAAACACACATGTTCATAAAATGCTCTCAAGAAGTATAACAATGTTTTACACATCAAACCAATTCAAAAACCCTCTTTTTAGGCCCACATGACACTAATAAATTACCAAACCATAATTTTAAGGCCAAAAAATATTTACTAATCCAATTCCATAAGTTATAAAATTCACTAAAATAATACCCCCTGAGTTACACATGAAAACACCCAATTTCAACTTAAAATTCAACTATAAAAGTAAACACAAATCCAAATCAATCATAAATAGTTTTTTCACCACACCCAACATATGAGGAATATGAAAAATGTGTAAATACAGAAATCTAACTAATAAATAATCATTTACATAGAGAACCACCTACCTTTTATGTTGAAACCCTCAAAATATGGTGTGAAACATAAACCGCACCACCACCGCACCTCAAGGAAGTGAAATCCAACCTAAAACCACAAGATTTCACCCAAAAGAAATGAAATATAACCCTAGGATCTAACAATATCTTCTGTAAATTTGGAAGATCAAGGATAAAGGATGAAACCCTAATCACATTGAATGTAATCCTAAGTGAATTGAAATAAGAATGAAGAAGACCAACTTACATAAGTGATCTTGTAGAAATCACCCCAAATACACTAGTAGATAAATTTGAAAACAGAAAAATATTCAAGGGAGGTTTGAAAAATGATAAGAAGACAACGTAGGAATTTGAATGGGGTAAAAATAGTGAGAAATTAATGAGTTATGAAGGAAGAAAATTACCTTTACAAATCGTCTCTAATTGAAAATTCCTAAGAAGTTTGGGATTTTTCTGCGCAGAAAACGACCTCCAAAGAGGGAGAGAAGAGACTGGGGCACACCCAGGTTTAGTGGGCTCGAGTTAGAGGTATAATCGCCAAAAATTAGTTAAAATTGAATAACTTATTAAATACACAAAATGTTTTTTCCAAAACTGAAAATGGGCTTTCAGGGTGGCCCAACTACTTAAATAAAAACCCAAATACACCAAGATTATGGATTTATAAAAGCTCCAAATTTAAATATTTGTGTTAATAGGTCAGGGGAAGACATGTATGAATTTTAATGGATGAAAAACGTTGAAAAATAAATGATTTATAAAAGAATCAAAATTTATTTTAAATCTGGAGTTTGGCTCACGGTTTGGCCCAATTGATGAAAACTCACCCATTCCTCCAAAAAATCATGGGAAATCCCCAAAACAAAGCATGAATAGAAATTAAATTAAAAATAGTTTTAAAATAATTTATGTATGTGAAAATTCCCCCCACCTTGAAAACTTCTACCCTAGAAAGTCACAACATGGTCAAAGCAACAACCAAACGTAATTGAGAAACTAATATGTACTCCCTTGCCAGGACTCACCTCCAAAGGCCAAAACACCTATAGTGATAAATTAAGGAATGATTACTCTCACAACCAAAATGTACACCACATTCTTGAGACGTTCAATCACATTCATACGTTATGCCAAAAGAAAACACCTTAGACACTATTCGAACAAGACTCAAGAAATCCAACCAAACAAACAACAACTTTGAACAAGGTTACACTTACCTTACTTTAACTAAAACAATGGGCACTCTCCAATACCATAATTTACTCAAGGAAGATGTTAGTAGATAGATAGTTCCAAATGAGACTATCTACTCCATTCCATGATAATGGATTAATCTTTGTTACTGGTATGGGGGGACACAAATACGCTCCCCACCATAAGAGACTACCAATTGTTTTTTTGAGATAGAATCAAGACACTAATAGGTGGAGGCATGAATGGAATCCATGTTACATATGGTAGAATTCCATTCAAAATTTCTAATGGAACCTACATGAGAATCATAGTAGGTCTCATCACAATAAGAACAAACCATATTAACTGGCCAGCATGGGACAACACAGAAAGACCAAAAAATTTCAAGATTTGGGAAGGTCATGCGTTTAGTTTGCACAGTATTTGAAACCATGAACTGACTGTGCTGATCAGTCTTCCCACATGGCTTCCTGGAACACGGTCACTCATAATCGTTGACAAACTGTGTCCTCTTCCTGTCTAGCCCAATTTCCAACCATTATCCAATGACTCAGTGGAATCCAAGGGGGGGATGACATTGGACGATGACATGGGTACAAGGCCATCAACCTATTTCTACCAAATGTGAAAACAGAAGAAAGATGATTATACCAGAGGTGGAAAATCATCATATCTTTCATATTTAGGAAAGGAAATTGTATAAGGGTTTAAATGACCCTTGGATTTCCCCAGTCTACGATCCAGATTCTATCCGAGACCTATGGCTGGAGCTCAAATGATTGATGCATCTTCGACCTCGTAGTTAGTCATTGGAAGCCCACTGAATGAGAATTCTTATTTCGGTGCCACCAACAACAACACCATAATCCCAGATAAGTTTTCCAGACATAACACATTCCAAACTCACTTTACCCTATCCCGGTATTTCACTGAAACAGTGGATTAGAAGATGCACACACATTACACCTTGTTTCTTCGGGTGAGAAACAATAGAAGTAAATAAGACCTACATTCACCATCCTCTAAAATTAATGATTTTAATGTTTTTCCAAGGGATAAAATTACCCAACATAACAAGTAATCTCAGAGGATTTCACTAATTTCACCATTATTGTCAATTGGGAACATGACATCATAAGGCATCACCAATCATGACCATAGAGACTAGTATAAAAAATGCATGGAGAGGGGCCTTATAAAAGATCCCAAAACCACACACAATTATGGAAAGTGGCCACAATATTCTCTTGGGACCAGATTTCCCACACTGTTAGTTTAACGTGAACTCCTTCTAAGAGACCACGAAGGACTGATAGGACCTCTTAGACACGATCCAGATACTCATTCCTGATAACAACTCCAGACCACATCCACCTTCGGCAAATCAGGAATCTTAAGAAGCTAAGGTCACATTAAACCTTCCATGATCACTCTCCTACTACAAGACGATATAAAAAACAAGATAGGAAAGGGTGTAGAGTCAATCTAAAAAGCTCATGAAAATGATTTATTACATTGATCAATTGGAGGATCTTCCAATTAAAAAACAACCTGGGTTTCACTTTAGTTGTGCACTAACCCTTAATGGGGCGTACCTAATCCAACAAGAGAAACCCAGGGCCCAACCAAACTGGTACATTGGTCCAGACATACCTCAACCGGAACCAAACAGATGAGGGGAAATATCATAAAGACATCCCAAAATATTCTCAGAGGAGACCGCTAATCATCACTTCAACCCACCTTACCGACCAAACAGAAAACCAATACACTGTTAAAAAAAGAGGGGTTCTTGGACTCATAACATTCCAAAAAATCAGCATTTCCAGAAACACATAATATTCACCATCCCAAACCACTCATCAAGATATTATTTTATCCTTTTAAAAACATATCATTGAAAATAAACGGTTTATAAGTTAGTGTATCCCCCAATGGAACCCCATGGGCCCCACACATGCATGTTTCCATGACACACTGGGCTCCCTCCTCATATCCATCATGGAACTCATCCAGTCATTACATTAACCATCCATCATCTCATATAACCCCAAGCAAGTGGTATCTCAAGAAAATACCAAAGGATAATACAAAAAATCATTCACTTTTCAAAACCGAAACAATCAACCAATACATCCTTTTTCTCAAGACCGCTAACCGCAAAATCAAACCCAAATTACGGCAAAAAAAACATTTCCAAAAGGCATAATCATTCCAATGAAAAAACACTATCAATTTATTCACATCAATTTCAAAAAATATCATCCCATTAAATCACCTTTCATAAGTTTAGAAAAATTTATTGGAAAGAGTTTTTCAAAATCAACCTTGATATAGTTCATGCTTTCAAAAGAGGTAAAAACGCATCGTTTCCATTCCAATACAATTCTGAAAATTCAGTTCTCTATTTTCAAAAATCAATCCATTAAATTTTATTAGATAATAATTTCACAAAAACATTACACTTCCTAAAACCAAGTCACTTTTAATCCAAAGTTCTAATATTTCAAAACTAATGAACACAAGACAAAGCGAGAGGAAACTTGTTTCAGTGGTTGACTTGGAAATATGGTTGGCGGCCATATTCTAATCACTTCACTATCATTGAGAGTGTTCTAGTGATATGCTTGGCTCTACATGGCTTTCCAGGCCCTGCGATCTCATAGAGACCATTAACCCAACTCTCTTTTCATTTCCCCTATTCGTCATCAATCCAAGACATCCAAAAAACTCATTTAATTACCAACTACCCCTGGATACATGAATCTCATCATGAGGTGTGGTGATCAGGCACACTACACATAACTGAAATACTAAGTCCCAGCAATCCTAACTGTAGACTATCCCGACTGTTCCCAAAATAACATGAACTAAAGAGTTAACCAGAACCTCATTTGATACCGTTTTCTCATGAACCAAATCTGGTAGCCACCGAACCTGGCACCAAACTAGACCCGTGATAAGACCACAAGGGCATTACCGATCCACATGGGCTGGAAAAATTTCCTAGGTATCATAAAATAAATTTTGGGAATGATTTACCCAATTTCATAAACACTAAACAACAAATGAACTCAATAAAACCCATCTTGATTTTTCAACAAAAACCATATTTTACAAAATTTCATAACTGAATTACATGATTTGAAACAATGTAAAAATGCCATTAAAAATGTACAAAAAAATGGATAGCCAAGAACCCTCATGAATTGGGGCACCTCCCTCAAGCCATCTCTAGAAGACTACTCCACCACGGATCTGCATGAAACCCGAACAACTAGAACTAAAAACCGTACCCAACCTGCGACAAAAAAATAAACATGTCCAATTACACCCAATGGTGTAATTAGGGTGTGATACAATGCCCAGTATGATACCACCACTAAAATATTCAATGTTATAAACATTCAATGATTAAAATCATTCAAGTTTTTAACATCTTGAAATTTCTAGTTACAATTTCTAAAAGATGAAACATAAGAAAAACAGTTTTCAAGAGGGACAATTTTAAGAATGAACACTTTTAAAATATGTGAAAAGGATAATAAATTTTTCAGACAAATATACCATATACCAATAGTAATGAAAAAGGATTTAATGAGCATAATCAATAGGAAAAGAACCCCTAGGAACTAGCTCATTGTGGGTCCCAGGCACCTCGTATCTCAGTGAATGTAACCATCAGAAATATTTGTTCTCATGCACGAGCCACTAGTAGGGAACATACCCATAACCTAGTGGTCCCCAATCATAATCATCATAGTATAGTTATATTTGTAAGTGTCAATATTGCTATGTAAAACTGATTCCAATTCCCCTAGATTCACTAGCATACTAGTACACGTCCACCCACCTAGATACCCAGGTTTTCCATTTGTGCTCAAACAAGATCAACAAGTAAAGAAATATAATTTTCACATTAAAATTTCATTTCCACGTAACATATTCATAAAAAAAACATATTTACATTACAAAATTCACAAAATCCCCTTTTTCATTTAACACATTTTGAAATCATACACACACAGAAATAGCCCACAACACTTTTCACATCACTTCAACACTTCAACACATCCTTTAATCATTTTTATACAACATTTACAAGGTGATAAACATCACATAACATCCCACACACACATGCCATATAATACCCATTTTACCTTCAAAATCATGTTGTCATCAAACATACACGAGACAACCCACAAACAAGTTTCTCTCCAACATCAAAATTTCATAAAACATTTAAAAAAATTTACAATACATTCTAAAACTTTTTGACAACATAAAACATCACTAAACCATTCAAAACCCTTTGATAGGTGAACACACACACACTAAACAGTACATAAGCACCCTTTTCCCACTATTTTGAACCAACTAAAACATTTATAATTTTTCATAAAAAAACCCAAGTGGTGTAAACATGTCTTGCAGCAAAACCCATTTAAAAACAACCAGTTAAGCCCAAATCCATACCAATTATTATCCAAAATAGAATTTCTAGACCTACAGACAATTATAAAACTGCCTTCAAGTGTTTTAAAATCACCTTGAATAGTACGACAAAATATACAAATGAAAACACACATTTTCATAAAATTCTCTCAAGAAGTATAACAATGTTTTACACATCAAGCCTATTCAAAAACCATCTTTTTAGGACCACATTTCATTAATACATTTCCAAACCATAATTTTCAGGCCAAAAAAGATTTAGTAAACCAATTTCTTATGTTATAAAATACACCAAAATCATACCCAATGATTTACACATGAAAACACCCAATTTCAAGTTAAAATTCAATTATAAAAGTAAAAACATAACCAAATCAATCATAAATAGTTTTTACACCACACCCAACATATGAGGAATATGAAAAATGATTAAATACATGAATCTAACTAATAAATAATTGTTTACACATGGATCCACCTACATTATATGTCGAAAACCTCAAAACATGTTGAAAATCATAAACCGCACCACCACAGCACCTCAAGGAAGTGAAATCCAAACTAAAACCACAAGATTTCACCCAAAAGTAAAGAAATAAAACCCTAGGATCAAACCATAACCTATGGAAAACAGGAACCTCAAGGATATGGTGTGAAACCCTAATCACATTTAATATAACCCTAGGCAATTTGAAAGAAGAATGAAGAAGAACAAATTACTTGAGGGATCTTGTAGAAATATCCCCAAATACAACAGTATCTGAATTTGAAAACAAAAAAAATCAAGAGAGGTTTGAAAAAGGATTACAATACCATGTAGGAATTATAATGTGGTAAAAAGAGTGTTAAATGAAGGAGTTATGTAGGAAACAAATTACCTTTACAAATCTGCTCGAATTGAGAAATCCTAAGACGTTTTGACTTGTTATGAAAAGAAAATGAGCTCCAAAGAGAGAGAGAAAAGATTGGGGGAGAGCCTAGATTCAGTGGGCTCGGGTTAGAGGTGGAATCACTATAAAATATATAAAATTGAATATGTTATTAAATAAACAATTTGTTTTTTTAATCTAGGAATGGGATTTCAGGGTGGCCCAACTACTTAAATAAAAACCATAACACCCCATGATTATGGATTTATAAAGGCTCCAAAATTAAATATTGGTGTTAATAGGTCAGGGAAGGCCCTATATGAATTTTAATGGATGAATGTTTTTGAAAAATGAATGACTTATAAAAAAACAAAATTTATTTTAAATCTGGAGTTGGGCTCACGGTTTGGGCCAATTCATGAAAACTCGCCCATTCCTCCATAAAATCTTGTGAAACACCCAAAAAAAGAATGAATGGAAAATAAATTAAAAATTACTTTTAAATATGTTATGTTAGTGACATTAAAATTTTACGATTTGGATGGCCCATGACGACTTTCAAGAAAAACGGGCCAAACAGCCAAGGTTCCAAGAACACTAGTGGACTCAAACACCCACTACTAATATACCATGATTTAAAATTGGAAAACATATTTTGTTAGAGTTTTAAATTTATTGGGATACATTTCATAAGATGAAAACAAGTCTCATTCATCCATCTACTGTCCCATCTGGACTAATCTGTCCAGCACCGCGAATCATTACGAAGTCAAAAATAGTGTGATGTGACCTATCCATATTTCAATATTTTAGGTGTCCAAATGAATCCAACAATTCATTGGAGATAGAAACTAGGTGGTTCAATAATGTTTTATCTCTTCCAAAAGGGATATAAGGACGTATACACATCGAAATCCACAGACCAAGGGGTATTATGAAATATATGTGCCAAAAACCAGATTTCCCTTTTCCTATAATTTGTATCCTTACACTCAACATTTGAATGATCAAACCAGAAGAAATGAATTGAAATTTTTGAGACCTAGAAGATCTTTATCCTCATCTTATAAGTTTTGGATTCCCCTATCCACATCAGGGGATCATGAATGAACAAGGAGTACCATCTGAGCTTCCTCCCCTTCTCAATGTCGGGATAAACTATGGGTGTTCATTGTGAGGGAGATGCACACATGTCAAGGGTGTTTCATCCCATATTTTAGCTACTAGTTTGGAAAATTTTGGTGTGAAATATTTCATTCAATGAATCATAAATGATTTTATTTTTGAATGGTTATTTTTTTGGAAGTGAATGTTTTGCTATTAATTTCTAACCGGTAAGTGTGAGGTTTTGAGTGAATGAATTGTGTTGTTATTATTAGACAACATAAAAATCATTTTCATACCCAAATTCGTGAGATTTAAATATTATATTTATTATTTTATTCCAAGAAATATTTCTTAATTGTTTCAATATGATTGTTATTTGAGGATTTGGTTATTCAAGCATTGAAATAATGGCGTAGGAATTAATCGAGATTACAATTAATTTCAATCAAATAATTACTCCAATCCTAAATTAATATCTATGAAAAATTAACATGAAATGTGTGTAGTGAAATCACAAAGACCCCTTTGACTCAAAATTTTCAAATTCCACTTTGTTTTCAACCATTAAACTCATTATATTTACTTATTTTCTTAAAATATTTTCAAAATCACCACACTTTTTAGAATTTATTATTTAAAACATGTACTATATTCCTATAAAATCTCCTTTAGAGATGAACTAGGGTATATCATATACTATAAATCAACCTAAAAAATCAATTTGATGTGTTCTAACATCTTGTTCAAGCATGTAGCATGAGACTCCAAGGGAAAATGAATCTAAATACCAAAACACAACACATGACTCTATGGGGAAGAAAGGCTCTAGCTTCAGCTTGAAAAAATAAAAACACAAGAGGAGGAGTAGATATTTTTATATAAGAGATAGATCCTATATCAAAGAAATGGGAATGGTTTCAAAGGCTATTAAAGTTAGATCGCTGTCAAGATTAGGCTGTTTATGTATTTAAATGTCCCGGGGGAACTATGATAATAAATATATATTTAATATCCATTGAAATGATCTTAGAAACAATCAAACCAGTATTTATCATAATTTATGTCAAATTAAACGTAAGAAGGGTGAAACTAGAAACGCTAGAAAAATCTAGAATCAACATGTTGAAGGGTGAGTCACAAACGTGAGTGAGTGCTAGAGACACACTAACAAAGAGTCACTGATGCGACCAACCAATAACGAGTAACCAATGATAGACACTGATGCTTGACTCACAGATGTGATTCATTGATTCCTTACCTACTCTCATTGAGTAACTAATGTGATCCACTGATGCCTTACTCACTGACGCGAGTCACCGATGCTGACCTATCGATGAACGAACCACTGATGATGAGATACTGATGTGAGCTACCAATAGGGAGTCACCAACATGACCTACCGACACGATTCATTGTTGTGACCTACCAATGATGATTCACTAACGCCCCAAACCTTCTGACACCTAACCTACCGGCACTTGACCTATAGATGGAAAAAAATATTTTTTTTAAACTACTGAAATGAGGTATTGTTGCCTTCTAGAACATCTCAAACACTAGATTTAGAGAATTTAATTGACTTAAGGGGGCCATTCCATTACATGAGATACCTCTGAAACTTTTCTTTACCTCAATAAATTGAAACCAATCCCATAGAAAGTGTGGACCAAACAACCACCTTGTAAGATACCTCTCAGGGTTCTTGCGGCACATGAAACACTCATGATAAACCACCATATGTGTTTGAAAGGTTTAGTGAAGGCTTATTAACGAAGAACATATCTTACAACATCTACTACCCAAAAAATCCACACAACCCCCCCCCCAAAGTTTAAAAAACACATTTTCTTGGACACATATATCAGATAATTCCTTCCTCAATGTCAATATAATATCCTCTTTGGGTGGCATTGACACACCCACATTGGTTTAATCACGTCCAAATTAGTGAATCTCAATTAGGAATCGGGTCCTACCTTATCATTATGTTAGGAATATTTCACATATTAGAGAATAATAATGAACTCATTTCATAGAAAATAGAGTTCAAGCATTACATCACAAAGCAAAACTAACAAACAAAATCAAAACAACTCTAGGTACTGTTCGCACATATGTGCTTCATGCTCCCTAGTAGTCTCCTCCGTGCAAACATGCCTACATAAAACAAGATCCAATTAAATATTCTTTCAATGTATCTCTTTTTCCCAATAATCTTGGATCTCCACTAGGTTCTCCATGATTGTTGTGTCGTACTTGATATCTAACTCTACCTAGTCAATGATTTGGGAGTAAACATGAAGATACCAACAAAGCTAGGATACATGAGAGATAATGTGAATCCTCTAAAACTATATTGGAAATGACAACTAGTATTCCACCTCGTCATCTCACACAAACACCTCAAAGGGTTACATGAATATGGGATAAATCATTCTCCCTCAAAAATATTTCCTCTACCTAGGGAGAGGGGAAACCTTTAAGAACATGTGGTCTAAAAAATCAAACTCTAAAGGCATCCTCATTCCATAGAAATAAAATATCGTCCAATATTTTTATACCTTTAACCTCTCATGGACAAGCTATACCTTCTCGGTCGTACTCTACACCACATCTGAACCAATAAAAACTACCTCCCTAAATCATGTTATGCATAAAGGTGAACCTAATTGTCTCTCATATAAGGATTTTAATGGATACATTACAATGGAAGAGTGATTGATATTAATGTAAAAAATCTCTACTAAGGTAATGTGTTCTATCCACATTCTACACAAATCTAAGACACCTGCCCAAAACATGTCCTCTAATGTCTAGATTTTCTATTCATCCTTCCCATCTATTTGAGGGTGGAAATTAGTGTTGAGGCATAACTTAGTGACAAAAGAACATTTAAATCCCTTCTATAATCATGAGGAAAAACACATATTTATTTATCTGAGAAAATTGATCTCAGATCTCCATGAATATTCACCACCTCATTCATATACCTATGCGATAATGAATCCATTGTGACCGACTCTATAGTTGATATGGATTGAGTAGATATCCTCAGTTTATCTATTATTTCCCAGATTTCATCACATCCTCCCTCAGCAATGGGTAATCCTATGACATAATCCATTTAGATGTCATCCCACATCCACTCAGGGACCTCTAGGGGATGCACAAATCCGTTAAGAAACATGGTTCTCAACCTTCACCTTCAAGCACACTATTCCGTTATCCACAAACTCAACCACTTCCTACTTCGTCCTGGGCCACCATAACTATTCCATCAAAAAATAGTACATCATGGAAACTCTCAGGTGTACTACTAATTGTGAGATATAAAATTCATGGTGAACTACCTCACACATTTCCACTAGAACAAGAAACCTCTCACAGAACAACATCATATTCTGACCATTATCCAACCATCCCTCTAGGGCATCTCCATGGTCAATAGAATCATGCATCACCTCAACATTTGACTCTCCCCACTGATTCGTTTCCACCTACTGCCACATTGATGACTACATCTTCATCTGAAATAGATAGTCTATTTCTCTATCTATTCATGAATCGATGTGCAAGGCATCCACCACCTCTATCACATTCCAAGCATCCATATTTTCGTGAAAATCCTCCTTATGTGACTTCTTGTTCAAGAATAGGCCACAACATTCCCATTTTCTACGGTTTTGTAGATCTCCATATCATAGTATTGATGAAAATTCATCCACCTTTTCTGTCACATGTACAGAGGTCTCCTGGAATAGATATTCCGCATGCTCTTGTGATATGTGAAGACCACAAAGAACTCCCCAATGAGTTAATGTCACCACAACATCAGTGTGAACATGATGACAACTACCTCTAGATCATGGGTGGAATATTTACACTCATGAGGAAAAAACGTCCTAGACCCATAATAGATCACCGCCATTGCTGCATCAACACACACCCCAAACCTAGACGAGAAGCATCACAAAACACCTTGAACATCACCCCTTCCTATGGAAACTAGAGAATTGTTCTAACTTCGCCTTTCGCTTGATAAATGGTGCCTGAAACTACTCACTATACTAAAAGGCCTGATATGTTTTGGTTAGATCCATCAAAAGATCAAATACCCAAGAGAAATCCAGTACAAATCTCTTGTTATAGCCTTCCATACTGAGAATACTATGATCCTTAACCACATTCTAGGGTGCTTCGAAAGAAATGAGTACTTTAACCTTCAATGTCTATACTGTTACACTTTGCGGAGACACAAAATGTTTAAGAATGTTAACCTAACTAGTCCAAATATTTCACTAGGGAAACATTTCATAGAGATGGTGGTACTGAAGGACCTCTAAGAGTGTCTTGAGATGGTTAGTATGCTCCTCCTCTAACATAGAGTATATTATAATGTCATCTATGAATATGAGGACGATCCAGTCCAGGAAATCATGAATGAAAGAGTTCATAAGTCCCATGAACACGAACAATGTGTTCATAATCTCAAATGACATATCCATGAAAACGAAGTGGCCATACCTACATCTGAAACATTTGTTGGATGTCACACTCTTTCACCCTCAATTGATGATACCTATAGTGAAAATCAATATCAGAATACTATCATGTTATTTTCAACCAGTTTAAAATATTTTCTATCCTCGTGAGATGGTAACAGTTCTTGACCGTCTCCGGATTCAACCATTGGTAGTCTATGAATATCTACAGAACACCATATACCATGTTTTTGAACAATACCAGAGGACCTAATGGAGAAACACGTGAAAGATAAATCCCTTTTTCTTCATGAAAAAAAATTGAATCTATAGATTCTACAACTTGTATGGTTCCATTCAATTAGGATCCATTGAAATCAAAGAATCACCAGCTAAAAATCTATTCAAAATTTAACATTAACTTGAGGGGGTATAGTAAAAAACTCTTATGGTATGACATGTATGAATTCACCAGCAACACTGGGAACCTCCTATATATCACTGTCCACTGATTCCACTAACATCTTGAACAATTATTAAAGAATAGGATATAGGGATCAACTACCCATCATACAACTCTGATAGCCAATGAAATATACATGTTGTCAATCCACATTAAAAAAACTACTCTTATATGGAAGTATTCAATAATAGAATGCACATAGCACAACCATTCAATAAAAAGGATGAAATTATATGGTTTCATCTATAAAAATAAAAATATCCCCATGGTGATGACATGGACCAAACATCATTATGAATCCCCAGAAAACATCAAGCAAGATGGTCGGACCTTTGAATGGGATACTCAACAGAATGTCCATGAAAATCCTCTCTATGTTCAGTCCTACATAATTGGATAGAATGGGTGAAACAAAAGAGTGTGAAGCTTTCGAATCAAACATGGCATAAACAAGAGTTCCAAACAAACTTGTTGTGCCTCGAATGACCTATGGCCATTCTAGAAATTATTCCTCTACAGTGTGTAACTGACCATGACTATAAACTCTACTTCTCTTCAATCATCATTCTACCTGACCATGTATGGGTCGAGGTCCCTAAGGCATTCCCTTACGTTTTCCTCGACCTGTTCTATCTCCCCATGGTGGAGCAGGAGCTTGTTGTCCCTACTACTGAATTGGACTTGCTAGAAGCTACTACTGAGAAGGGAACTGAACCTCAAACCTCAACCAAAATAAAATAAAACTATGCACTTATTATGAGGGTTAATGTGTCTGACAAAAGTGAAACACCTTGTTCCCAAGAATATGTGAAAATAACGAGGAATAGTATGTCGAAAATGAAACTATTGTGGTTGAATCCATGTTGGCTGAAACCTCAAAGGACCCAGAGCCTAAGACATACTACTGGAAGCCTTTATCTTTAATGAACCATGATGGTTCCCCTATAATAGTGAATCTCATCATGACTGTATCCTCTCAACCCCTTACACCTTCTTCGGGACCTCTAGGCATGTCATCAAGGTGAAAGTAGTAACTTCGTAAAGAAGGGAAGGACATAGTGTCTCCTCTAAGAATATCAACCAAGACTCCTCATATGGAAATTGATCTGGAGAATATAATTAAGGATATCATTAAACATGATCCCAATCACCCACACTGACATGCTCTCTAACTAGAGGGAGAGTAACACTTTCCTATTCTTGACCATTATGGCTGATGAAAGAAATCCCACAAAGAAATCCTTCTAAAAATAGTTAAATAAAACATTGGTCTCCTTCCTCTCCCCCATGTAGAGAACCCTCCACTGATATCAAACTCCCCACATCTAGATCACCACTAGAGGAACCCAATTCTATAATTAAGACCAGTTCAAGACGAATGTGATCTCCAGCTCCTCAATACAACTCTCCATATATGTATCTCAAATGCTTTATCTGTACATTCCATGGGTCAACCCTATGTCGATCAACTTGGTCAGCATTATGAGCCTCCACAGATCACACCACATGTGGACGATAAAAGAGTTCCATAGAAGAAAAAGTAAAAAGTAAATTTGTAAGGCTGAGTAGTATGAAATTTATTTATGATTCATTTGAACTCATTTTTTATTTTAATTTCCAAAAAAATACCAAAAAACCAAGAACAAAATTCATCATGATTCATGTACCGTTCCTAGGGTCTCTACCTACAAATGTTGTGTCCTAACTTGGATGTTCGGTAAGCATATATCCATTGCATTGAGCCACAAGGGGCCCAAAAATCCCATGCACCAGCTATTTTTCCTTGGACTATGTCTGGAAACAACATCACCTAACACTATTTCCCTACCCTCACATGTGATCCACATTATCCCTAACTCTAAACTCCATCATATCTTTCAACCACCACATCTAATACCATTCTATCATGACCCTCATTCATCCAAACAAGGGATGGGATGGAAAATATCCACAAACATCATTATTAATGATGAAGAAGAGATAATGACCCCCATGTACTGCCACCAGTAGGCCTCTGGGTGGAATCCATTACCAAGGGTATACAAAAATCAAAAAATGCTAGGCATTACCCAATACATAGTAACCGTGATCAAGAGATAATATGTATCAGACACAAAACAACTCAATGATTTACATATAAAAGAATCCAAAATCCATCCCTCATGCATGTTTAAAAAAAAATACTAAAAATAAATTGAAAAAAAAGTAAACAACAAAAGAACAAAACTAAGCAACGATGCAACAACTATACCAACTCCTGAGATAGTAGGGTCCATCACAGTATAAAAAATCTACATAGTAACCTAAAAACAGTTTGATATACATTGGGTTAGAAAACACTTATGCTCAATAGGGCAAGTTAAAGTCATTCATAAACAAGTGGGAGAAACATGAAAATTATCATGTGATAAAAACAAGAGAAACTTAGAAGAGCCAAACAAGGTATAATATCCACTCTAACCCCACCAAGTCTTATCCAAAAAATAATGAATTTAAAGTAATGTAATGTTGTAAGAATGTTGATATTTGGGTACCCCACACTAATTCTGACTATTTAACTACTCATCCCTAATGGAAAACAACCTACTGAAACCCCACACTTCCACAAGCCCCATTGCGACTACCATCACACACACACCAAGGCCACATACCACATCCCCCACTAAAACCTAGGATACCACTACCTCACATCCTTCCAACATGTACTTGGGCCACAAAACCAAAACCTCATCCCAAATTCACCTGGGAGACAAAGCTCACCCACAGACACTTGGGACTCAAAACCACGCCACAACATGTGTGAAGAGTCTTGGGTAATGAATTCCTAGATGAGGATGCATAGAAGATCTACTAACTAGTCATTGATCCTCCCACTAGGATTTTGGAAAAAACAACACCTTCTGAAATGGGGGTGTTTGGAATATAGTGATATACTAGTCTTGGGTGTGCATAGAAATAAAAAGGATCTACATGTATATAAATATAGGTATCAAACACTCAACCCAACCTAGGGGTTCCCAAACAACCAAACAACCCACACAAAATTGCCCTTTCTACCACCTCTAATGGATAACCAAGGGTATCCACAAACATAATTCAAAACCACAGCCAATTCAATAAACTAATTATCATTATTTATTTAATTGATCATAAAAAATATTGATTTCATCCCTACATAAAAAAATAACAAACAATGTACTTGTTATTAAGGAGAATCAAACATACCAACCATTCCCATATCAAAATAAAAACAGAAAGACTGCGGTAAAAACATCCACTGTACCACCAATTTCTAATATTATGGTCTCTAGAAACTCCAGGTGAAACACCAACCCAAGGTAACACCACAATTTTTCACAATTATCCCTCCCAAACCATCCTCAGAATCCCCTCTACACGAAAAGGACCACATCCATCAAAAGAAAAAAACTCAACCAGGTTGCAGTCCCACTGCATAAAAATACCATGATTACAACAATAACAGAACCCATATGCATAAACACCGTTCAACAAGATTATCCATTCCAAAATCAATCAATCTCTCAACCTGAGACACAATTTAACCATCAACAACATTCAAACAATGTTGTGCTTTCACCAATAGCACAAAAAAAAACCAATACAAAGAACAATACAATAAATTTCCACAAAAAACAAACAACCACAACACACGAGGAAATGTGTATTCAGATTTAACCAACAGATTTACTAACTCCACTTTGATAAATCTTGGGTTATCACAAAACATGTTTTATCTTGGTCACCCATTTAATTATATAGATTTATGTGGTTAATCAAATTATCATGTTCACATCCATTCAGGGGAAGATTAACAACAATAATTAATGAGTCTAATGTGAAAAAAGATACCAGCAATGATCATGTTTTTTACAATGCATATGACTTACAAAATTCACAGTGTGTATCAAATATGAAAGATAAAATAAAACAAACATCGTCATTATCAATTTTCCCCCTCATTTATTACTAAGTTAGTGAAATACTTTATGATAATAGGTTCATTCATATTCAAAACACACTTAATTAGGATTTGGACTCGACTGTATTGTCAAATGGACATGATTTTACCAACCCCACATGACACATAATTAAATGAGATTTTAAGTAATTCCTACCTCATAAAATATATGATAAACAACTCCTCCTTGCACTAAAAACAAGGGGCATGCACGAAATTGGATACTCCATGCGAATCTCATTCTGAAGGCACATCACAACACATGACTCCACATGGAAGAAATACTCTGAGTGCACTATGAGAAAAAATGAAAACACATAGGGAAGAGAATATCTCATCTTAGAAGATCTTGATCATATATCAATAGAATGTAAATGATTTCAAAGTTCCTTGAAGTTGGATTGTGGTAAAAAATACACGGTTTGAATTTTTCAATGTCTTCGAAGTGTTAATATATTATAGATATAATTAACATCCTTTGAAGTGCCTTGATAAATGCTTATACAAGGATTTAACTCTATTTACATGAAATAAAATGTAAATGGGGTTTAAAATAGAATAACTGAAAAAGTTAGATATGACTCATCAATGGGTGAGTCATCAACATGGGACATCAACAATTAATCACTAACAAAAAGATGACATTCAGAACCACCTACAGTTTGTCACTGATGTGACCCACCAATGCCGGACTCACCAATGTGAGTCAGTGATGCCTGACCTACTCACAATGATTCACTGACATGACCCACCAATGTCTGAATCACTGATGCGAGTCACTAACACATGACCAAACAATGCCTATCCCACCAATGGTAAGATACCAATGTGAGCTACCAACAACGATTCACCATCATGACCTACGAACATGAGTTAATAACATGACCTACCATTATTGAGTCATCAATGTGGTCTATCGATGTTGAGTCACCAATGTTACCTAATGATGTTGAGTCACCGACACCCGACATACAGATGCTTGACCATTAGATGGAAAATCTAGAATTTTGGAAAACTCTAGAAATGAGATATTTTTTCATCCCAAAACACTCGAACCACTAGATTTTGACAAAATAATGGACTGGAGGGGTCTAGTCTATTACATCAGGTTAGGAGAATGATATGGGAAAATAATACAGAGAATGATCCAAAACACATTTGGATGTTGGTTTTTTACAAATTGATGTCCGGGATTGATGGGACCAGAAGGCCATTTATATAGAGACTCATTTGGTTGTGGGACATTAGTGTATATGTATGATGCATAATCACACATGTATAGTCAAGAAAAGGGTTAAATGATGTTGGGTATTCTTTCTAGGGGCCTCGTAAGACTACGATGATTTGAGATAGTCATGTAATGAAGTTTGAATTTTAGAAAGTATAATAACCAAGAAGGATTCCATCAACATAAAAATTTATTCACTGCACATAGAACACATTCTTGGGGAAAGTAGTTGTGATAAATCATTACTCAAACTTTTTTTTAAATGAGGGGGTCCAACGAGCATAGATTGGATTTTACTTGGGATAGTGTAGACCTATTGAGATTTTTTCCTTTATTTATTTTCTCAATAAATGTTTCCTACTCTTCAGAGGTGAATAGTTCTATGAGCGATGTATTGACTTTTTCTCGGGCCATCATTTTGAGGTTTCAACATGAAAAGCATTGTGTCTCTTTCACTAAAAGCGTAAGGTCTATCTATCTGGACCATTATAGGACATATTTTATTTTCATATAGATTTTAACAATTTAACATGTTTCTTATGGTCATTAGGCACTTGGAAATTATATAGAGGATGATACCCAATCACATGATTAGGATACCCATAGTAAAGAGTACCCCAAAATCCTTTATAATGGGTGATTGAAAATTTTTAAATCATAGATTGAGGTCCTCAGATCTAATGATATGTGATAATCATACTGGGAGTAGTTCAAATCATAGTAATGTGTTGATTTTATCCCTAGTAACATCATGGATCGCAAGGATCATAAATTCCTTTATGTAGACAGATGAATTTGGTTGATGACCATAGGTTCATATTCAAAAGCCATAGGCATACCTGAGTAGTTAAGTAAAGGTCTCTGAATATCGATTATCCTTCCCTGGGTACATATGAGGTTTTATTTTCACTCGAGGTAATCGATAAACAATGTATGATTTAGGGATTAAGGTACTTTTTAAAAATAAATTAGAAAAATCCTATACTCTTGTTGACTGGGGTAAGGCTCTTTTTGTCTCTTGGTAGTTAATCAAAAATGGGTTATGGCATGCACAATTTTTTTATCATTTAGTGGAAAAATTATCCATGTAGTTTAACATCATGAATTAAGAATATTTTCTTTGTAGTTTATCATCATGAGGTATGAACATTTCTATTATGCAGTTTTAATAACATAGGACCATGACTTCTTTAAAATATTACGTCATGCAGTAAGTATGTAGGAAACAATGTGAACTTTTTTTTTTGATATATTTTGTAGAACAGAAATCCATACACAGATCTAGCTCACACATAGGGAAAAAATATTATATTACATGACCCCTATTAAGTTGGGGTGACTGTTCTTTATTGGTTGTTGTAATTGGACCTATGATTAGCGATACGAGTGTCCCTTTGTGTCATGTGATTATTTTAATCAAAACAGAACTTGTTCACGAATGTGAAACACCGTATTATTGTTTAAACCATACAAATAGGTGGAAATTGATTCCACTTATTTTTGTAGTTGGACCCATGATTCGATATATAGATGTCACTATATATCATTTGATGAAATGAATCAAGACCCACATAGTTCATGGGGAACCATGTAGTTAAATGCAATGCAGAAAGGATGTAGGCTTCTATACAATAAAAGGGGAATTATAGATAGTCCCATGGATGAAGATCCATGTGTCACTATATATCCCACGAAAATATGAATCAGACCATATGTGTTTATTGAACTCCCTTGATGTCTAACATCATTCAGTGAAGATGAAGACAAATCAACGTGAATAAAAAAAGTGTTGCAGCTGGTCCCAAGGGTGGATGATTGGGTATCACTACATGTCTCATGATAATAATAATTAACCCACATTTAGT
Source organism: Viscum album (assembly GCA_963277665.1). Lineage (NCBI taxonomy): Eukaryota > Viridiplantae > Streptophyta > Magnoliopsida > Santalales > Viscaceae > Viscum > Viscum album. The sequence goes on along the minus strand of OY728126.1, from coordinate 1,307,750,397 downwards.
TATTGGATGGAGGTTTGGTAGGAGACTAGAACCAAAAATTAATTCCCTATTAGGTTATCTTCATAGGAATGTTCAATTTTATGTTGTTCAAGGTACATTAACTGTATAGTTTGATGTCATGTGGTGAGGACTCATACAATTCATTTTATGGCCTTTAATTCATAACAATGATGAGATTTTAATAAGATTATATTCCTTGTTTATGTGGGGAAGACTCTATAAAATTTTTAATATCACATGAGTTGTGATTGGTGTGAGAAACAAAAAAATAATAGGGTCTCCAACCAATATACATCACTAATTAATGATAAGACATCTGTATTTTTCAACATATGATGGGTGGATGAGACAATATTATGGATTAATCGCTACATATATCCTTTAAAATTACAATCAATTTGTATGAAGTTCTTAAAAACCCATGTAGTTTAATGTAGTATGGAAAGAAAATTATCCATGTAGTTTAACATCATATGATAATGACATAGATCACCCAATGATAATAAAATGGGAGGTTATGGATGGTCCCAAAACTAGAGGTTTGGGTATAACTATATATCCAAAATTGGATGGAGTCAATCCATTTGTTCTTCTCATAGAACCATTTAGTTTAACATCTTTTGATGAGGATATCAGTCATGATGTTTTATGTCATGCGATAATGATGCTTGCCTTGCAGTTTGAAAATAAAAAAATTAAAACTTTCAATAAAATTTATCATCATGTGATCATTATAAATGGTTATTGATTATATCATATAAAAACTATTTATTAAGAAATATCACATTGGTTGGTGTTGTGATATGATTCCCATCCACGGTGGAAAATTAGTAGGATCCATTGTAAAAGATCATACATATGATGTACCTTTCTTCCCATTTAAGTTATATCATTTAAAGATCCTTCCCTGGTATCATTTGGGTTCTAAGATGCAATAGTAGTTTTCATTAAATTAATGAACAAAGTTAATCATTCATATCAAAGTCTTGTGTGATTTGATTTTGATGGATCTGTAGGTTGTGTAGTGTACGCAACCTGTTCTCATCGATTTTCTCAAATTCATTTAGCCACATTTGTGATTTATCATCATCTGAGTACTATAAAAAAATTTGATTCCTAGTGAAGGAAGATGGTTCTTTTTGGGTAACACTTCATCATTCTCATACACCAATGAGTGTGGTGTTTCTTGTATAGATTAACATGTCAAGGAATAATAGGCCTATAAAACATGAAAGAGAAAATCCAAACATGAATTTTTATTCATGTTCACCATCATCATGAATATGAATGAGAGAGTCTTATTGTTGTCATATATCTTTCCATCTGAAATTATATGATAGTGAGATGATTGACTGGTCTTAATTAAATACTTTTGGTAGAGTTTCTTCAACTATGAAAAACAAATGTTGTTCCCATTTTAGGTTAATGTTTTGTGAGGGACCCAAACCTATTGATGATATTTTACATTACAATGGTGATAATTCTCTTTATCTTAAAATATTTGAGGGAGTATCCTCATTAAACTGGGAGAATAATTTTTTTCAGTAAAAATATAATTGAACTTCTTAGATAAGGAAGAGGAATATGGCCCCACAACACCAATTCACCAAATGAAAAATGGAATTGAATATTTACTTGTATAGAGAAATTTTGGGGGATGATAGATGATGTTTTCATGGATATAACATGAATGAAATTTCATTAGGAATTCAATGAAATATTGTATCATGGTTTTTGAGTAACATCACACCCTCTTGATGTAGTGGGAGAAACTAATCCCAGATTGATGGACATGACAAGAGCCCAGATGGACTATCTCCATGATGGAAAAAACCTCTCATTGTTCTATTCATAAGAGGTGGATTTGACGAATGCCTCACTTTTAGTATTTTTATCCATTTGGACCATCCTGTATAGTAAAGATCATTGAATTGCACTGAATATGTCCCAATCTTGTTTAGTATGTTTATAGATTCCTGTTTTGGAGATAGATTATTATAGGGTTCAAATGTATTTAGTTTCATTATAGTTCATCAAAATTTAGAGTGGCATTAAAATTATATATTTCTTCAATATCAATGAAAATTATGGATAGCACCATTCATCAATATTTTTTATATATTATTGCATCATTCTAATTAGGGCCATCTAGAACTGTGGCTTCATTTGTCAATGTGTTGGTGTGAGTATTCATTGCATAGGGAGAATGATGCAATATAAAGTGAAAAGGAAAATTCTTACATCTATCCCATGATGTAGGTAGTATGAGGTGATATTTATTTCTTTTTATGTATTATTCTTAATTGATATATGTTATCACTAGTTCTGAATCCCATTTGAAATTTAGATGGGATATATGCATCTTTATGGCTAGTTCTAAACTGGTAATGAGGGATTGGTATTCGACCTCATTATTTGTGGATCCAAGAGATAGTTAGAATGGGTGGGGAAAATGGAATTTTTAGAGAGAAAATAAAATTACTAGGAAAACCTAATTAAACCTATGTTTGTCCATCATTTTAACGACAAGAATTTGGGAGGAACTATCAGAATACATCTTCCATGTACAAGGAGTGTCATGGGGACAAAATACCACTTCATCCAGATACTCGGTGTACAATAATGTATTCTCTATGGTAGGATGTGTTGTGAGGAAATCATCTAGGTTTTTTCCTATCAATTATTTTTATGATACAAAACTAATGTCTTATTGATGTGGAATGACTACAAATCTCTCCAAGTTCCCAAAAAACATGGGATTGAAAATGTTGTATTAGAACTGATTAATAAGAGATACTAGATGGACCTCATGGTTTTAGAAGTAATGCCTCAACATTTTCACTATAAATATGAGTGTGAAGATTTTCTTATAGACATTAGAGTATTAGGTATCAGTACATAGCTTAATTTTCTTAAGATAGTAGAATCTATTCTTGTTCCCACATCAGTTTTCTATATAAGGATGATGCCCAATGAACATTCCATGGTGGTCACATACAAGATGAGTGGCCTCCCCACCACCAAATACACGAGGACCAGTGTTCTTGCATATACTTTTTGAGACTTTAAAAGGCTTACTGGAAGTCATATTCCCATTGATATGTGATTCCCTTCTTTATTATCCTTATGAAGGGGAGATATTTTTTAATAATGTTGGAAATGAATAAATTAATATATGTGAGGTGGTCTTGGATCCCCCTAAGTTATATGAGATTACTAGGGGTGACATTTCCAAGATAGCACTAGTCATATATGGGTAATCCATGACACCATAATTTCTTACCACAATTCATTGGAACGTCCATGATGATAGGCCATAATCACATTTAATTAGATTTTCCATTAGTATGAGCAATTAGTGATTGTTATAAACTATTTTATTGTCCATGATGTGACCACATAACTATCATGATTTGAATAATATTACATTTACATAAAATTAAGTGATTCTATACATGAATAGTTTAAATATAAGATATATGGAGCATTAAAATGTAGTTTATATGTTCTATAGTCCAATGGTTGTAAATTGATAGTAAATTATTCCCTTTGATGCTCTAATGTTAGTGGAAAAGTTTTCATCTAAGGTCATAATTATCTGATTGTACCCTAAATACCTATCCCTAATGGAATGTATTAGAATCCAGTAGTTTCAAAAATTAAGAGTTATGTGATTGAAAATGGGAATTAAACATTTAGAAAATGCTAATTAAGGTCCTTCAATTCAATGTTGGCCCTAATATTAATATTCTTATTATTTCTAGGGAAGATTTTGGTGATTCCTACTGTGTATTTCACTTCTCATATAAAATTTTATTTGATAAACATGTCAACTTCCACCTCTATAATGGTGGAATTAGTGGGGAGCATCCTTTGGGATACCTATATAGAGCCTTGATTGTCTCTAGGTATGTCAAAATTGTTCATAGACACATCTAGACTATGTCTAGAAATTTTTAAACAGTTCCAAGAGAACACATACACATGTTTCTTCATAAATGTTATGTACATATTTTGATATTTGAGGGTCATGGATGAATTAATCATTTTACTCCCTAAGTATTCTTTTGTTACTAGGTTTAAATGTTTGAGCTCATCAATGGTGGTCGATATTCCATACTAAAATGTTGGAGGGGAATTATTGAGTTCATATTTATCTTCCCCCATTTCTTGTATGTGGAGTCATTTTTAGATGAATATGGTAATCTTCGGGCTTATCCATCACTATAAGGGTGAGGGAGGCCATGAGAAGAGACATTACCTTTCATTATACCTGATTCATTTTAGGGATATTCTAAAGATGATTGTATTTTAAATTATCTCAATGGATAATAGGGGCTTGTAACTCTATGGTCAAGTCTATTAGCTCAAAAAAAAAATGCGGAGAACATAGTCACTATAGAGCATAATCCAAGGATTTTTAGGGTGTATCCCTAAGATATTCTGGGATGAAACCTATATAGCTTCATCCTACATTGGTTGTTTTGATATTATTTTATTGGAATATGATTCTATACATAATTTTCTACATGTGTCTGAAGGGTCACTATCCACATATAGTATGTCAACATTTCAATTAATAGGGTACTTCAGACACTGATAGAATATAGATGTTACCTCCAGGTGTCTTTAGAGCTAGGGCCTTCCATGTAATAAATTATATGTGGTGTATTAATAGATTACATTAAAATTTGGGTTAGATGTGAGATCCAAAAACAAAGCCTTATGTTTGATCATCTGAAGCGGTTTTTTCTCATGCTTGCCATACACTTGAATGATCAGATTTGTGGGATAAAACCCCCCTTCTCTAAATCAAAAGGGTTTGAGGGTTCCAACTAGGTTGAGGTTGTTCTGAGAACCATTATCAATCACTTCCCTTTGGATGTTGTCATTAATGAGTATGTTTGTAACATATAGCATCCTGATGTTACCTTGGATGAACTCTTCATGGTCACACTATTTGAATGTGATGGTGATTTGGAATTCAATTGACATGGTCTCCAATTGATAGGACTATTCTTTAGTATATTTTTCCTAAACATCCTCTAGGATTTGGAGAAATTTTATGATTACTACTATAAGTTCTATTGATGGATAATGTGCATCAAGGATTGTATGTTTGGTTGGTAAAAGAACATACTGCTTCAAAATGGTCTACCTTTGTTCCAATGATTTGTGCTTCCCAAGGAGGGGTTTCTCATAGACATGTGGATAAAGTACCGAGGAATCAAGGTAGATAGGACTGGTGCTATTACATAGGTTTTAGGGGAATCTATAATTGGTGGAACTTGTCATGAAAACCTTCCACGTTTCCAGGGTTGATCAGATAATTGTACACCCGCTAGGTGGTCATGAAAGATATTAGTGTTTCTGAAAATTTTAGTAGGTTATGGGACACCTCTATACAAATTTTTTGCTTTCTGTATCACATTATCAAAAGTCACATCTACATATATGTCCTTTGTGGGTACTTGGACAAAATATTTTTTCTGACCACACCCATGTTATCCCCTATATACATTGTTCTTATGCATGTGGCCTCCCATTTCCTAGTTATATATGTCAAAATTTTAGTCAGATGCATATTCATCGTCATACAAAGGGTATTCTATGCGTACCATGTTTAATGAACCAGATATGAGCTCTTAATATAACGAGTATTCTTTTTGGGGGTAGTTCATGTGCATCCAATGTCATCGGGAAGAAGTTTACAAGAGAGAGGTCCTATGTTGGAGAAGAATGAGTACCCTTCTATTCAATTTTTCCATGCTTCCAATGTTCATTTTCACCTTTGGGTGGTATATATTACGTTTCATTTTTATGTGGTGTTGCTATTGTGTGTCTTCCCAATTGTTCTCTCTTCATGGAATGGTCTCAGTCATATTTATTATAATTCATTATTTTGTTTAAATTACACATATTCCTAGCTATGACTTTCTGCCGACAAACATATTCTTAATACTAGGAAGAAGATTTTCAGGACACCTGCCCGAAGGAGTTATCTAACACCATGTGTCTACAATCAATCCTGACTTCAAGTAAATCATTGCAGATGTAGTAGTCTAGATGTTATGACCCAATATTCTATTGAAAGGGTAGTTGTCAGGATAGTCGGTGAGTTCAACCTCATTGGGATTCCAAGGATATGGTAGAATGAGTTCGTAATTATCCATGGTTTCCGAAAAATAACTGGGGACTTTTTCATTTCAGAAGGAGTATAATTAATCCATACATTTAACAAAATCCCAAGTGACCATGATTTATCTATTCATCTAAATGATGTTGAATCTGATCATTTCACCACTAGATAAGAGGCGTTTGGATGTTTGATGCCTTCCTAGGTTCCTAGTCAATAAAAACTAGTAGATTGAGAGTGACAACTATATCTCTATTTTTTCGTTGCCTTTTCCCCATTATTGAGAGCGTGATCCATGATTTGGATCAAGTTCATTGATTAGATTTTTTAAGATGTTGTACTGTTTATGAAAGGAAACAAAACCCACCAAGACACGTTATTGGGAAGAAAGGAAAATAATGTTCATCTCAATAATTTTCATCATAGAGTTCCAGAAATCATTCCTCTAAGAGAGGTATATTGAGTGAGTTGGATAAACCATTTCACCTATATATGAAGTCATACACCCTATCATTTTTACATTTCTAATAGTTTATTAGGTGAAAAATTTTCATTTTATTTATCATGGAATAAAATTGATAAAGAAAATGAAAATGTTGTTCTTCCTATATTGGACAGAGTCCTTTTAGTGAAATACTGTATCAAATAACGACTATCCCTATCATGTTTTTCACAAAGCACCTCATAATTGTTGCCTCATATTGATCTTGGGGGCCCATCATTGACCTGAAACCAGATACAAAGAGTCTATGATGATGTTTAGGATGTCATTAACCATTAATGGTAGAGATGGTAATATTTCTAAAATTGGGCATAGAAATAGTTTTGACCACCCACTTAGGATATGGATACCTCTTATCTTTTACAGGTGCTCATCACCCTTCCATGGATTCTATTTGAATATCTATAGACTTGATGATGTAGATAAGATTTGAGGGTACTATTATCTAACCCACCCATATACATGGAGAATGGGGGTCGATGAGGTGGACCTTCCATTTTCTCCTACTGAAAATCAGTTCATCCTATGACTAAATTATTTATTTTATGATAGAGGGGTTTCTGCCATAGACGAGGGTAGTCATAGACATCATTATCCTTTTCATTTATGTAGACTGTCTTTATGGATAAGGATCTTGTTCAACACACAAATGTAACATTTTCTATAAGATCTTCTCTTTTGAGAGGAGGTATATTAGCATTATCATTAATATGAAAACCATTAAGGATATTTACCATTAGTAGCTCTGCATTGATATGTCAGAGTATTTTTATTTCATTCTCATATATTGAAAACTATTCCTCGATGAGAAGAAACTCAACTCCTCTAAGAGGTTAATGGGATGTGTGCACTCCTTTACCTTTTTGTGTGGAAATTCTTCCCCATGGAGGTAGAAACTAATTATTTGGAGGAACTATATTTTAGAGACTTTTATTATTCTAGGTGTATGTAGCCTCATATTGATCACGATCCTCTAAGGGTATTTTTTCCCTGTTGTGACACTATGCATTTCATCCGTGGTCAAAAATGTCTATTCTATTGAAAATGATGACATTAACAGAGGAATATTAGGTAATGGTGGTTATACCATTACATTCAACACAATAGGTTGATTCCATAATACCTTCTTTCGGGTTTCTATCCAAATCTGTGACCTTATTAGTCCATTTTTTCTTCAATCCCCATCGAGGTGTAATGAAATATTATATATTCTTCTTCTATATGACTCTATGGATATTTAATTTTGGGGTTTTTTCAATCATTTTTTCCAAACATGCCCCAACAAGTTGAGGTTTTTATTATAGTGGAAAGAACATGTGGGATGTCAATTGTTGATTTTGACCTCCCCACATGGAGAAGAATAATTCCCACGATGGTGATGCTAATAGTGAGAAATTCCCCAATCCATACAAATTTGGGGTTATTTAAGGGCATAATTGGAATTGACTAGTCTTGTAGTTGAAGATCCAGTGATACCTATTTATGATTTGATGATTCATGGGATGAACATTGAGATATAAATTTCCCCACCTTAGTAAGATGGGGGTGGTATGGAATAACTTACGATTTCCACAAGAACCTCTCGTGGGATAATGACTCTATCGATGGTGATTGAGATATAAATTCCCATACCCAAGAGGGATGGGGTTTTTTTGAATCTTCAAAGAATATATATTTAATCCTCTAGAGAATAGATGATCTGAGGGGTGGATAAAGTGATAGATACTCCCCCGTACCAGTGGGATGAGTCTTCTCCAAGTTAGTTGGTATGGTAGCTAGTACTATTTTCAATTTGATGTGGTGAATATGTGATCCCATAGACAAATATGGGATCATTTCTGAATGGAATGTTGTCTGGGTGATCACATATTCAATCCTTGTGATTGAAATGCATTCACATTTCTTCTAGGTTACCAGTTCGAGGACTCTTTGGATATCCTCCCCCTCCCTTCACAATGTGTTGGCACTCCATTTCATCACACTGTCTAAAATAATGGGAAGGGAAATGACTTAGCACACATAGACTCATCCTTTGAAGAAATCATAAAAAATCATGAACAAGGCTTCAAAAGCACAAGGGGCGCACATGTTCCCTCACTGTCGTGAAACTATACATGCACGCCACCTAATGGTCATGCAAGTGATTTGTGCTCCCTAAAGGATAACCGCCCAGGGTCTTCTCCAGCCTATAAATAGACCCTGTGGGCCCCCCATTTTTGGAGGAATTTTTCCAGAATTCACATTCAGATCTCTGAATGCCCAAGTCTCTTCTTCAGGTCTTCCAAAAACTTCTAAGGTAATTCTTTACCTAGAATGGAAGGTATAAACAAGAAGAGTAAGGTATAAGTGTTAGAATTGACTAACCCTTGTGTGCCTAAGTGTTTTACCCTTATGTGAAATGTACACATTTGCGCGCCACCCTACATTCTCACCATAACTTGCACGCCATCTTCTGAAAAGCCTCGTCGGTTAATTCTAAAGGCTTTGATCAAGGATCGCCCAAATATTACTCTAAGGGTTGAAAATCGCACAAGTACCCATGTGCCGCGCTGGAATACCTGCGCGACCAGTACTTGCGTGCCCACGCCGTACCTGCTCACCTACCAGGACTTGCACACCCGGCTTTTTTGGGTTCCCTTATTGCCCATTTAACCCCTCATATACCATTCCATCTCTCTTATACAAGATTCAGTCTTCAAGACACTCTTCAAAGCCATTTATGGCATGTTTTCTTGATTAACTTCCTTATCTTAAAGGAATTCTGTGAAATATCTCTCAAAACCTAGTGATTTACACATATTTATGTCAAAAAATAGTGATATTTCATTATTTCAACCTCATACATTATGATGAGAGAATCCCCTAATATGGGGCTCCTTTTCAGGAATAATCCCCAGTCATAATTATCAAATCTGGGCATCCTCTTTAGGAGTAAGCCCCAAGTCCTCTTTAACTTGGGCCTCCTTTTCAAGAGTATGTCCCAGTCATAAATTCCTATTAATTTTGGGAATCCTCCTTAAGAGTAAGCCTCAAGTACTATTTAACCTGGGCCACCTATTCATAAGTATGTCCTAGTCATAAATTACTATTAATTCTGGGCATCCTCCTTCAGAGTAAGCCCTAGTCTCAAAATTCCCAAATATGGGCATCCTCCTTAGGAGAAACCCCAATCATAATTCTCTTAACCTTGGAATCCTTTTTAGGAGTAATCCCCAGTCTCAAATATGTTCCTCCTCAGGAGTAATCCCCAAGTACCTTTAATTTTCAAATCCCGTTAACATGGGCCTCCTCTTCAGGAGTAAGCCCCAGTCTTAATTTCCTATTGATTTGGACTTCCTTTTTAGGAGTAAAACCCAATCATTAGTCCCCTACTAATTTGGGAATCTTACATAGGATTAAGCCCCAAGATTAGAGTTTCCAAATCTCAATGAATCACATATTCCTTTATGGATCATGTTTTTGGATTTCTTCCCTGATGTAAAATCCTAATTCTTATCTATTTGGGTAGTCATGCACACATAAGCCCCATATCATTGCATCTTTCGTGGCACAACTGTCTGGTTTCCCCAATACCTCTTTTTTCTCACACCGAGCATGACTCACATGAGTTATAGTGTAAAAGTAATCATGACATCTTTCTTTGAGCCATCAATCATGCATAAAAATCATGCTCTTTTACTCAAACTACGTGGGTTCTGATTTCTTTTCTAATACAAAGGATATGTAGGTATCCCAAAAGTGTGTACGATTACAACTATGATATAATCCATGTCCTCCTGAATGAAAATAATCTTCAATTGCCACACTGAGTTGCTTTAAAACTAGTATGGTCATCATAATGACCAAGAGACTTTTATGTATTGTAAGGATACCATCAAATAAGAATCTTTAACAAATACAGATGATTCTTCAGCGATGAAGAACCTAGAATACATATAAAAGATTATCTGAATATCCTACATATCGATCTTTGATTGTCAGACTAAAGGAAAGCTCATTTTATGCATGGTAATGTAATATGGATTCACGAACATAACATAAATATATAAAGAGGGTCCCGGAATAGACAATAATTCCCCTAAAAAGGTGTGATGAGTCTGACCTCCCATCCTATCGACCAATGAAAATTCCTAAGCCTCATCATTCTACAACTAATGAGTTCCCAACTTTGGAAAGTAGGTCCAAATGGATATTGAATCATTTGCTATTTCTTGTTCAATGAACAAACCCGTCAGAAACCGATTGGAATGTTTGAACCTTCAATTAATGAGGTCATCCCCGATTCAAATGGGAAACAAAAAATGGTGAACCTGACGTGAATCCTTAACCAAGGTAAAATGATGTTTTACTTATTTGTTATGCCCCTATTTAAAAATCAATGAGAGGGATAAAAAAAACAATCATTGATATATGTGTTTATCGAAATGATGTATTGGTCGGATTTATCTTCATTACGTATGTTATATCAAATATGCACTCTTTTACAAGATCATCTGTATTTCCAAAATGGCTGATCTCAAGATCACACTTGCGAATACGTCTACTATGAAAACCTCTTCTGTGAATGCCACTGCTGCTACTCCTGCTGGATCGTCATCCGCTCTGAGGATGACATCACCTACTCAGTGTTGTCAACGCTGGGTATCAAACACGCTGATTAAGGAGTACCGTCGACATGGTACCATTCCAACTCTGGAGGCAGCTCGAAAAGCCCTCCAAGTGAACAAATCACCGAGGTTGTCCAGGCAGCGACGACCAGTTATCGAGAAGCGGGTGGTGATAACTATCGTCTCCAACCTTTTCGGGTCGTTATCCCCAGAACGCAATCACCATTCACTCCCATATTCTGGGGAGGTGAATGAGAAGGTCCCTCAGGGCCTTAATTCAAGTAAGAAGGAGTCCTTCCCAAGGGCTCCCATCAACAATCACCACCAGACTCGTGCGGCAGTGCTCCCTCAACATGATGAGGGTGTCAACTCCAGGCATTTGGATCAGGTTCCTCGAACCCGAGTAGGAAAGACAAAACACCAGAGGTGAAATCTGATTAATAGTGAGCAGGTTCTCATCTCTGTCATCTCCGGAGAATTCCACCAACTTAAAATGGTGGGATGAAATGAGCAGGCACACACCCCTTCCCATTTTAATTCTGCTGTCCAACATACCCATCTTGCAGCATCATGAAAATCCCACCAGGCAATTTCGTTGGAGTACTATTGGCAGGAACATACACCTGTTTATACATCATCAGCTAGTCAGCAGGCTCGTCTGACTACATATGATGGAGCTCGCCAACCATGTTCAGCGAAGTGCAATCAACAGGCACATACACATGCTATTATTGATCAATCCTACGAACAGTCTTGCTTGGTAGCATTCAGAGAAGTTAGTCGGAAATCTCCAGTGAAAAACACGAGGCAGACTCAACTCTCTGCCCCCACACTTGAGTACTGTCAGGATTCACTAACAGGAAAAGGAGGACAGGAGTAGACACATACACCTACTCCAAGCACGGAATGGATGTATATCCCTATTCTGACAGCTTAAATCACCAAGTATAATCTATCAATGTTAAAAGATCATAAGAAAATACCTGCTCATATTCTGGATGCTTTCCAGGATATTATAATAGCTTCAGCAACATCTCTGGGAAAGACACATAAATCTATCTCTACTAGTGGAGTGACACATCAACAGTTCACTCCAGAATAGACACACACATCTGTTCCATTCCAAGAGGGTTGTGAGGCATACTCCCCCATATAATACAGACAACCAAGTCAGGCACATACACATGATTTGAGTAGAGATTTTCACCCAAACCTGGCCATATATACTGATTAGACACATACACCTACCTAGAGCATCCACTTTCATCAATAAGTGGTTTCCATGGCGAGTAAGAAGGCATATAAGAAAAAGACCCGCCCAGCAAAGTCAAGAAATCAAGAGCCAATTAGTAACAAGGCCTTTCACGATGCTGGAGTTATTGAATCCCTCAGACAATTATCTGTTATATTGAAAGATTCTACTCCCTCATTTACCAATAGTGGGATCATTAGTTTCGAAGGTCTTCAATAGACACTTCCTCATGATGGATTGCTTTATGAAAATTTGGTCGATCTCGAAGTTTCATCTTCATATGAGAGCCATAGGAACCCTCTGTGTGGTCAGAAGACCAAGGAGCAAGAGATCTCATCTTTTACTATAACCCACCATGGGGGTCCTCCCCATGATGATAAATTTCGCTGTGAAAGTCCTCTCCACAGTAGTGATGCACATTTCCCAGAAAATGCTACATTGGACAATGTGTTGACGAGAAAGCCCTCTTATCTTGAGGCACTTGAAAATGTGAAACCAGTCATGCCTGATGCTTCATCGCTAGAACGTGAAATAATTTCTCAATCAGAAGATAGCCTAGGGTGCAGGTCATTTTCCAAACCACCCCTAAGTCATGAATCTTAGAGTTTTATTAGTGATTTATCTACCAATATTTTTGAATCCGATGTAGCAACATGGAAGCACCAGCTTTGGTCCAATCAGGTAGAAGAATCTTCATTAAATGACAAAGAGGAAATTCTGAACATGAGAAAACAACTGGCGAAAGGTGAAGAGCCAGTCATGTTTTGGCTTTTGGCTGACTCTTAGTATGACATTCCAAAGATGTTGAGGGAAGATGAAATTCATGATATTCATCTCAACATATGGAAAACTCTTTGTCAATTGAAAAAGAAAGTATTATCTTATGATGAATATTAAAATCATGTTAAGATAATAGAAGGGATACATCGTCAGATTGATTTGGCATCTCTATTAGTCTCTTGATATCCGAAGGCTGAAAAGAAGCAGAGAGCCCTTCAGCATTCATGACATGGCGCACTAAGAAGATTGTGCAAATTTATTACTAATTCCCCATCTAGTATTCATGTCAGAGGATGGGGTGTTCATGGAGCACTACATTTCACGGTACTCTCCATTCAGCAAAGCCCGCCGAAAATGGTTTCATGCAATGTTGTTGCCTATGGTCGGCCATAGTCAATGGGTTTTGTTTGTAATCAAAAGCTTGCACAAGAACATGCCTCAACTAGTTCCTCTCAAAATCAAGAATACAGGGAAAAAGTTGTTGAATTACTCATGCATCACGAAAACAAGAATATTGAATAGGCCTCTCATATGAAGCAATCACATCATCAAGTGACAGAAGTGTCAGAAATCAACAAGAGGTCTTTCGAGCTGGGGGATAAAATTAGATACAGATTGATGCATCCATCTAATTTCCGGACAATGGTCCGCAAGATCAGGAGAGATTTTAAGAAAGCCTTAGACATAGCATGTCAGGAGCCACCCCAACTTCCCAGACTGGGGAATCATTTAAACCAACCCTCAGAATCAACAAATAGGATTCGATGAGTTGAGAAAAGACAGTAGGAACAGCTCCTGTCCACCGGACTGGAGACTTTTTCAAATCATCAATCTCCTCACATGCAAAATTCAGTCTTCTCTTGATTGGTGATGAAGCCATAGGCGGAAAGAAGAGCCAAATAATCAAGAGATTCCCTCCAAATTACGGTTCATCAAGAAGTTCCTCAGGGATCGAATCAACAAAAGGCAATGTCTCATAAACGGCATGGAAAAAGACAATATCATAGAAATGCTGATAGAAGGGATGCGATGCATTATACATCAATCAATTTAATCGATGTCGTTGTTGCTGATCCACCAGATGAGGCTCACTCAGGGACTTAGTTTAAGAGGTTCCTACTCAGGAAGTTGTACGCACAGACACAAATGAAAAAGGTGTGCGTACACGAAATCAACAATTAACCCAAAATCTATGTATACCTTCAAAAAACCCACTTACCCTTCTTCGAAAGGGATCAAACTTGGGGAAGGGAAATAATCAGGTTACATATCCTCCCTCTGGAGAAGGCCAATCTCTCTCATTAGAGAAAAAGATTTGAGCAACAAGAGGGAGAAATAAAGGATTTGAGGAGGATGAACGCAGAACTACTTCAGGGTAGTCTTCCTCCTAAGCGTGCTGGAGTTAGTCATCCTAGGGTGTTTGTTGAAGCTATTGAGATGGATCAAGAATATCCTCCTTTATCAGTACACCCTCATAGGTCTAATCATATGGGTCAAGTGCTACAACAATTGGAAATTCTACCATCAGTTGCAGTACCAGCTGCCATACCTATTCAAACTCCAATCATTTCACCTTCCCAAGTCCATGTTCAACCGGACGCTTCTCAAAAGTTAATAACTACCACTGATTCATTTACAGCTCGGTTAGCGACTATGGAATGGAAGCGTGTGTAGTTTCAACTAGAAAATAAATATTACCCTAAATGGGTAGATTCATTCTCTCCCCCATCAAGTTTTTGGAACCCTATATTCCCTATTTTCAATGGATCTAGAGACCCTAAATAGCATTTGACGCATTGCATGTCTTTTGTGATCCTATGATGGGAACTCCAGAGCAGCAAGAAGTAGTGAAACTTAGATTCTTCGTGCGAACCATGAAAGGAAAAGCTTTTGTCTAGTATACAAGCTTGAAATCTCGGTCAATTACCGGGTGGGAAGATATTCACCAAAAATGTCTTCTTCTATTCAGCTCAACATTTACAAAGACAACAGTTTTTGATCTTACAAACTGTATGCAAAGGGATAATGAAAGATTCTCTGATTTCATTGCTCGCTTGAAGGGAATAACATATTCCCTAAGCATAGAACTCCCTCTAGAGGAACTATTACCAATCTATGTGGCAAATTTTTGTGACAAATTACGCACGCCGCTGATCCCTGTGAAATACACATGAGGATTTCAAAACCTTACCTCAATCGCTCAACAGGTCGAAGATTATCTCATACAGGCTAAGGCTAAATCTCATGTAATTCCATCATATCTAGGAAGGATAATTGGTAAAGCAGAAACTGCTACACTTATGCTTAAACAAGAACATATACCTGCTTCTACCTCAAAACCATCATCTTCTCAAAGGGATCCATCTCCTGAGCGTCATCAAAAAATTCCATCTCATCATGATGATCAAAGAGATCAAATACGGAAACAATTTGAGGATCTGAAGAGTAAAACATACTCTTTCAAAAATGAACAAGTTCCTGGTTACTTCATTTCGGCTCTGGAGGATAATTTGGTTCAGCTGCCAAGGCCCAAAAGGCCAAATAAGGAAGGGGATTAAGAACATCCCAATTATTTCCCCTTTCATCAAATGTTGGGGCATCCCATACAAGAGTGTTTTGTCTTCAAAGGACTCCTACAAAAGATGGTTGACCCGGGACATGTCAAACTAAAAGGCACTTCAGCCTAGGTAGCATGTGTTACTGCTATAGTTCTAGAGGAGGAAGGAGAGTGGCAAGAAGTCAAAACCAAAAATTCACAAAAATATGATGATTGGATAGTCAGAAATATGATCAACTGAACTCATCCTATTTTGAAAACACAATTGAAGAAACCAATTGTGACTCCTTCCATGAATGCCACAACAAAAACCTCTTCAATGAGAAAATCCTCAAAATGGTGGCATAATTCCAAGAAGGAGGAACTATCAGAAGAATATGAGTATGTGTCAAATCCTATGTTTCCTTTGACTATAGAAGATTTCATTCCATCTAATTCGAATCAACGGGCACCGCCCCACTAAACGGCACAACCTAAATAGGATAATCAGGCAGAGTATTCATCGGTTGAAGAGTTGATTTTCAGTTCTGTTAATATGATTCAATCAACAGATCCATATGCCAGTTTTAGTTTCGATTATGATGAGCCTGAATTCCCTATATCAAATAGAGGAATTAGAGGAGGTTATAGAGGCTCAAAATTCTAGGGAAGACATGGATCCCTCAGAAGTCACTATTCTAATTCTACCCCTACTAGAACTGTGTAAATAGTAGAAACTCGTGGTAGAGCCCTTCAACGAGCTCAGCAAGAACAAGAAACTTCTTCTACCAATAGCAAATTCAGTCCCACCACAGTTATTTTGGGAGACTAGTTGAAGGTTCCATCTTTTTCCGGTCAGTAAGTGAATGGATATAATCGGTCTAATCTTCCAATACCAGGAATATTGTTTACTCCTATCCCAATACAAGATGCATCAACTTCCAAAGCATATGCTTCCAAGGCAGCTGCTAAACCACATGTTCCTGTTGGGAAATGCAGACCTCTGGATCAAAAGTATGATGTATTAAAACACTTGGCCCATGTACCAGCCAATTTATCAATTCTGGATGCTTTGAATCTGTCAAAGGATCTTCGGGAGGCATTCATGAAGGCTTTGTCAAGTCCTCAGGAGTTTGAAACAGAAATTTCTGCAGCTGAAGTCTATCACATAGAGAATAATCCTACAGAATGCCATGCAGTAATATCTTTTACTGATGAAGATGATGATGATGTTGCGTATGGGAATATTAGACCTGTGTACTTATCTGGAAAGTTCAATGGCATAGAAGTCTGAAGATATTTCATTGACAATGGTTCAGGAGTCAATCTCATGCCCATTTGTACACTTCATCGATTGGGCCTCACAGAATATGATTTTTCTCCTTCTACCATGATTTTACAAGGATATAATAAAAATGAACAAGAACCACTGGGCAATGTTACCCTCAGAACTCAGTTTGGAGATCTTGTATCCAACTTAGATTTCATGGTTGTTGATCAAGACTCAGCCTTCAACATCTTTCTTGGAAGATCCCGACTACATCAACATGCGGCTATCCCTTCATCATACCATCAATGTCTCATGTATTGTTTCTATGGTCATGTTGGGACATTGTATGGAGATAAGGCCCTCTTCAAGACATGTGAGTCTCAGTACATTGAGGTGGAAATCTATCACATGAATTGAAGGGAGAAATCCATAACAAAAGAGATTACAAAATTTAACACACCATATGGTTTGAAATGATTCCATTAAATCCATTTACAAATGTGAGTATAGATTATGTGTTTCCTATCAGTCAAATTGACATGATAGACCCAAATCAAAATACTCTTATGGAGTGATCCATAATGTCAATTATGGCAATAGATCCAGACAACCTAGGAGAAATTGGTAATCCTCCAGGCAATGATGAAAGCTAAAATGGAGATGTCTTCATTTCATCTTGTGAAATCTAAAAAGGTCTATACTTCATTAATCAGTAAAGATGAAGTTATAGAAACATTATAGGTTAACAATTATGTTGATTCTCAATCCATCATCTCCAATTTATTATCTAAAGATGACCCTTCATCATCAATCAGGTCAGAAATGGAAGCTTGTTCTTCATGATGTGAAAATTTTTTCATCTCTTGTGATCATGAAAATTCTACTTCATCATCTACTATGCAAGTAGAAATGGAAGAAATAACACATTTTGAAGAAGAAGAGTAAGATCTCAAAGATGATCCTACAACATTTGAAGAGGGTATCTTTACCACCGTGGATGAACTCAGAGAAATAAATCTGGGTACAAAAGAAGATCCACGGCCCACATTAATTAGTGCATCAATGACTCATGAAGAACAAGAGATGTATAATTCCTTTTTAAAGAAAAATCTAGACGTATTTTCTTCAAACTATATAGAAATTCCTGTTCTTGATCCTGATGTTTCTACTCATCATTTGGGTTTACCAGAAGAACATCGAGGATTTAAGAAAGCCATGAGAAGAACACACCCAACTTATTATTCCAAAATTGAAGCTGAAGTGGATAAGCTTATCAAATCTAACTTCGTCAGAGAATTTCAATATCCCAAGTGGCTGGATAATATTTTCCCTATAAATAATAATAACAGTCAAATTAGAGTTTGCATCAATTTCAGATATCTTAATCGGCATTGTCCTAAGGATGATTTTCTTGTTCTGATTACAGAACTTTTAATTGATGCAACAGCTAGCTATGAAGAACTTTCTTTAATGGATGGATATTTGGATATAATCAGATCCGAATTTCCCCATAAGACAAGGAATCCACAGCCTTCAGAGCCCCTCAAGGTGTGTTTTGCTACCGGGTAATGCCCTTTGGATTAATGAATTCGGGCGCTACATATCAGCGTGCCATGCATCGTATCTTCAAACCCTTACTAAGGAAGTTTGTTGAATGCTACGTAGATGATTTGGTGGTTAAATACAAACAACTTTCTAATCACTTGGCTGATTTGGAAGTTATATTCCACAAGCTTCGACAACATAATTTTATGATGAACCCCTTAAAATGTGCTTTTGGGGTAACCTCTGGAAAATTTCTTGGATTTGTTATATGCCATCGTGGTATTGAAGTCGATCCTAAGAAGACAAAGTCAATCCTTGGTATGTCACCTGCTCTAAATTTGAACGAATTAAAAGGACATCAAGAACACTTATCCTATATTTGGCGTTTCATCGCCAAATTGGAAGGTAAAAGTTTACCCTTCACCAAATTGATGAAGAATGGAGTCACTTACCAGTGGACTGAAGAATGTCAAGAAGCGTTTGATATTATCAAGAAATACCTCTTGAGTCCACCGGTACTCATTCCACCTATTGAAGGAAGACCACTTATCCTCTACGTGACAACTATAGAGTGATCATTGGGTTCCTTTCTTGCTCAGAAGAATGACGCTGGGAATGAAAAAAACCTCTACTACCTCATTCAGACTATGCTTGAGGTTGAAACCTGGTATTCAAGTATTGAGAAGTGCTACCTGGAATTAATCTTTGCAGTTCATAAATTGAGACACTACCTGCAACATCATGAGGTCAAATTGGAATCTCGCATTATCCTGCTCAAATTCATCCTTAGTCTTCCAATGCTTACAGGATGTCTGGCAATGTGGGAAATTATTTTTGAATAATTCAACATTCAGTATGTGTCTCAAAAGGCAATAAGGAGACAAGATCTGGCTGATTTCCTGGCTAAATACCCTTCAGGGGAAGACACATCTTCTGATATTGAACTCCCTGATGAGGAAGTCTTCTCTATTTAAGAAAGTCCTCAGGCATGCGAAATGTATTTTGATGGTTCTTCCAGAAGTCCAACAGGGAGGAAAATGGAAACTACAAAATTCAACAAAGATGGCTTAGGAATTGAGCTCATTTCTTTAGAAAAGGCAGTGTTACCTTATTCCTTCTTATTATGGGAAGGTGGTACCAATAATTAAGCAGAATAGCAAGCCTTAATCGCCGTCTTGGAATTGGCGCTTCAAGCACAAGTGAATCACTTAAAGGTGAAAGGTGATTCAAACCTGGTAATCAAACAAATCAATGGGGATTATGCAATCATAAATGAATAACTAATACCTTTTTATGATTATTCCAGAGAGTTAATGGTGGAATTCCCTTAAGAACTGACATTTTCTTATGTCCCACGATTACAAAATGCTCAAGCTGATGCACTGGCTAATATAGCCACAACTCTGGCAGATCCAAATTGGGACGAGACAACCATCAGTATTCCCCACCGTCGTGAAATTTTACCTTATGTTTGAATCAGAACAGGGGAAATTAATAAAATTAGTCCCATTCCTAAACCCAATGGTCAAACTATAGGATGGATGTCACCTATCAAGTAATACCTTCAAAATGGAACACTTCTACCTGATAGATCCGGGAAAGAAAAAATCTGGCGACGTGTTGTCAATTTTACTCTTTATGATAGCCCAGATCACCTATAGAAAATTCTCTACAAATGTGGTTTGGAGTTCTCTTCAGATGCATTGATGGTGAAGAGACAATGGCTGTCATGAAAGAAGTGCATGCATGAATCTGTGGTGCCCACATGTCCAGACATAGACCATCTGATCATATTTGAAGGCTTGAATACTTTTGGCCTTTAAAGATACAAGATTATGTTGATTTCACAAAGAAGTGTCATTCATGCCATGTATATGCCAACTTCATTCATCAACCTCTAGACTTTCTTCATACAGCTAAATACTCGTGGCCATTTTCCAGATGGGGAATGGATGTGGTGGGACCTTACCCTTCAGCTACGGACAAGTAGTTTATGTATATTCTTACTGCTACTAATTTATTTTCCAAATTGGAAGACGCAATACCTCTCAAGGAAGTAAGTTCTAAAAGCATTGTTAGATTCAACAAGTCTAACATCATTAAAATATTTGGTGTCCCTCATACCATATTAACGGACAATGGAACCAACATTTGTTCATCCGAGGTGAAAAACTTGTATCAAGAATTCAAAATCAAATCCAACCATTCATCTCGATATCATGCAACGACCAATGTCCAGATAAAAGTTTTCAATAAGACACTTTAAAATATACTACAAAAGAGGGTGGATAATGATAAGAAATCAGGGAATGATAAACTCTTTCATGCTTTATTGGCTTTTCAGACTACCACCCGCATTGCAACTCGGTCAACTACATATTCATTGGTGTATGGAATAGAAGAAGTCATGCCAATTGAATTTCAACTACCCTCTCTTAGAGTTTCCATTTTTGATCAATCATCTATAGATGAACAATCTCAAAAGTGATTGAATGAATTGGAATGGTTAGATGAGAAAAGTTTGTGAACTTTGCACCACTTGGAAGTCTATCAGAATCAAATAGCATGAGATTTCAACAAAAAAGTTTTCCTTCATTCATTCACTCAGGGAGAAGTGGTATTAGTTCTCAGAACTCCAATGATACCAGGAACGAAACCTCCCAAGCATGAGCCAAAATGGGAAGGACCTTACTCAATACATAGGGTCTCTTCCAATTGAGCTTATTCATTAATCTCGATGGATGGAGAACTCATCACTACTCCAACCAATGCCAGATTTTTGATGAAGTATTTTGTATAAACACAAAATATATCATCAGGGTCTGGTATGACCTTAAACTGCACCACTGTCCAGCAGGACATTAAACTGCATCATCAACTATCCATACATATGAACATAAACTATTTGTGTTACTTTTGTCCCACATGACGTTAAACTGTGAAAATGTTCACTAATTCGTCCAACATGACTTTAAACTGTGTCACCCTTCATCATCCTTGCTATATGACATTAAAATATACATAATTACCTTTCTTTCAACATGACATTAATCTTCATAACCAACGGTCCATGAATATGACCTTAAACTATTGGCACTTATGTCCAACATGACGCTAAACTGTATTGTCCCTTTTTTTATCCAACATGACGTTAAGCTATGAAAACGTCCCTAATACGTCCAAAATGACGTTAAATGGTGTACTCTTTTGTCCTTACTGCATGACATTAAACTATGCAGTCCACTTTATGTCCTACTTGACATTAAAGTGTACTTTTTCCCTGCTACATGACACTAAAATGTGTAGCAGTTATAGTCCTAATTGTAAGACTTTAAACTTCATAGTCCTTTTATATATCCTACATGACATTAAACTGTGCATCGTTAAGTTTGTTGTTACCTCTTGTTTCTCACACCGAGTATGACTTACGTGATATTAGAGAAAACATCAACCATAACACTCTATCTGAGAAACTAACCATGTGTAAGTCCCAACAACATCAATTTTTAGGTCATTTTCCACAAGAATGAACTGATCATTAATTCATTATTTAATTTAACTATGCAGACTTTGATCCATGCCTTCCAGGCTGGGTAGGTAGGCAACCTCCCAAGGTTCGAGCCCAAAACCAATCTCTTCACATTGGTTAACCTCTATCTCATACGATGTTGATTTGTGAAACCGCCACTAGAATCAATATCATTACATTGGTTCACTTTCGTCTTTTCTATACGACGTTAAACTATTCAACAATTTTTTGTCCTATACGACAATAGACAAAAATATTCTTTGATACCCTCCCCTGAGAGGGAATAATTATTTACATTGATTTTTCAATCATGTTTCATTCCGAAGACTACGCACATACATGGAAATGCCCGAACCATTTATCTTGGGATAAGCCATCATTGCACTAAAGTCCCCTTTCACCCTTCTCATGTACGAACCAAATTTGTACAAACAATATTTCTAGAACTACGTGGGCTTGATTCCCATCCTTATGGGATACGTAGGAACGTTCAAGTGTCCCTAGAATCTAGCCCCATGTATTTTTGGGCCTAACCACAAATTGAACATTTATTCCCTTGGCTGAAAATTCCCCATGAAAACACAAACTGTGTATTTCTGATAATGGTCCAATCTCTATGACACTAAACAAAGATCTCTAATTATTTTCATCCCTCATGACATTAAACTCTAGTTTAAGTACTACGAATGGATTGATTTACATCCTTATGGGATACGTAGTGAAGTCCAACATTTCAATTCAGGACCCAGCCACAACATGATTATAGTTATCATTGATCCGTGTATCCCTGCATACATTGGACAATACCCATATTTATGTGTCATAATCCGAACAATAAATATTTTCAGATCTTCATATCATAACCCTTTTTCTTAACTTATAATCACAAAAGGCCTGAAATTCTGAGAGTTCTTTTGACAGACCATGCAGCACGTGCCCTTATGCGGCCTTGCATAAACAGTCTATATAACAGACGTGTCAGCCAAGAGATGCTATTATTTGACTATGCAGTCAATGCCCTTAGGCGACCCTGCATAATTCAACCCCCTAACGGGTTTGTCATATACTGGTAACTTCATTCTTGGGAAGAAATCCTCTTTTATCCTTATTGGTCTTAAATGACAGTATGTAGGGATCCTAAAAAAATAGCCATCATTAACATATTTGTCCCATATCCTTTTTCATGATATGAATGTATTCAAGTCTACGGTTTATATTCTCCTTCTTGTGTTTGGGTCAGACCTTCGTAAGAGTGATATCTATCCAGTTATTTGATTATCTTGTTTGGAAATATCTTATCCATATTGAAGTACCTCTTTCCATACAACAAACTCTATAATTTGGAAAATTTGATTCTTCATTAACTTTGACTAGATTTTTAGCTCTAAGAAAGTAAATTTCTGAGAGTTCTTTTTCCTGACTATGCAGCACGTGCCCTTACGCAGCCTTGCATAAACAGTCTACATAAAACATTTGTTAACAAAAAGATACTATTTATTTGACTATGTAGCCAATGCCCTTAGGTGCCCCTGCATAATTCAACCCCATAACTGGTTTTTTAAATAATTGTTACTTCATTATTGGAAACTACTTCTTCTAATTCCTTTTAGCTTTTTTTCATATCATTCCTTATATCCAAATTTTATTAAGTTGTAGTTTACATATTTTCCCTCATAGTTGAGTATGGTAAGATGTATTCAGATAAATTGTCAAATAATTGAGTCAATTCAAATTCATTCGGTCAAAGATATTTCGACCTTAAACATTATCCTCTTTATGTCAGATGGGCATGAATTTAAACTATCCACAAAAGACAAAAGAAATCTGATTAAAAGTCAAGTTCCAACTCACCAAACACACATTTTGTATGATTTAGGTAATATTGAGAAATTATAAGATTCAATGTTTGTAGGGTTATTTACATTAATCCTAGTAAAAATCAAACTATGATTACTAGGCCGATAGGCTTTGGTAAAATTTAACACAGGTAGTAGGAAAATATGTGCACAAGTGATTGAAGATGAAAGTGTTTGTCATTGATGCACAAGAGTTAGAAGGACATTCAAAGACTGGAGTCTCTGCCCTTTTTCATGAATTACAAAAGGCTTTCATCAGAACTCCTAATTTAATTTACGGCATCCTGAGATTCATCACTAGCCACCCGGAGTTCATTCATTCAACTGGATACAATAAGAGACGTAGTGATACCAGATCTTCTTGGAACAATTGTAAAAGAATGATCATGAATGCGGTTTGAGAAAAAAATTTTGCTGATCAAACATCGACTCTATTTCTATCCAAGAGACTTGGAAGATGGATACATGGATTTGTGAATGAAGCACTGGAAGTAAAGATCCACATGGAGAGAGTAATATTTTCAGATATTGTTTTTAATGTCATGATAGTCTTCTCTCCATCAACCAGTAGTAGAAAACATATCAACCCATGGTTTGCCATTTTCATATGTTCAAGGAAATTGCATGGAGGAAAAATTTGAAATTTCACAGTAATGTTGTTGCTTTTAATGCATAGCATAACTGAAATAGAGAAGTAGTGGTGCAGCTATATCGCAAGCATATAGTTATTTTCATCTGGAACATTGACTCCTTGCAGATGACCATGACCATACAGAGTTAGGTAGATGCTCTGTGTGAAATTAAGGTGATATTTCTTCAAGTACTTAGCCAAATATGGGAAAGTTTTGTCGCAGATATCATAGTAATCAAGGCCAATAATGTTCATCATGTCATTAATCCTCTTTCTAGCTAGTTCACCAGTCGTTCCATTTCTACTAGGAACCATTGAATCTACACAAAGGTCGAATAATTTAACTCTTAAATGGGTTTATTTTTCATAAAATTTGTGAAAGAATTCGGTAAATATGGAAAAGGTATTAAGGCGCGCAAGTCTAAACTTGGCGCGCAAGTATGGATGTGTCGCCCAAGTGTTAATGTTCCGCACAAGTTATTTTCATGAAAGTATCACAAAGAATGTCCTATTACATTAACAATAGCGGTAATGAAAAGAAACAGTGGAAAACGAGTAACTTGCATGGCGAAGGGGACCTGCGTGGTGAGAGCTCGAAAATCTAGAAGATGCTATGCGTGGAAAATGACCGCATATTTATAGGCCAGGAAGCCCACATGCACGCCTAGAGTTAGCACCCTCCATCCAGGGCGCTCCATCCCTACGCGACTCGCACCTTCGCGCCTCTCACTTGTGCGCCTCTTTCCCTTTGATTTTATTCTTTTCCTCGGAGTCACATCCTTATTATTTTGGATCCAAATCTGAGGGGGAATTTTGTTGATGCTCCTTTTCATCACATTGTCTAAATGAATGTAAAGGGAAATGACTTAGCACAAATTGATTCATCCTTTGAAGAAATCATCAAAAATCGACAAAGGCATGAACAAGGCTTCAAAAGCACAAGGGTCACCCAAGTTCCCTCACTGTCGTGCAAGTATACATGCGCGCCACCTAATGGTTGCGCAAGTGACTTGGGACACCTAAAGGATAACCACTCGGGGTCTTCTTCATCCTATAAATAGACCATGTGGCCCCCCCATTTTCTGAGGAATTTTTCCAGAATTCACATACAGAGCCTTGAATGCCCAAGTCTCTTCATCAGGACTTCTGAACACTTCAAAGGTAATTCTTTACCTAGAATGGAAGGTCTAAACAAGAGGAGTAAGGTCTAAGTATTAGAATTCACTAACACTTGCGCACCTAAGTGTTTTACCCTTAAGGTAAATGTACACACTTACGCACCGCCCTACTTCTTGACCATTACTTGCGCGCCGTCTTTTGGAAAGCCTCTTGGGTTAATTCTAATGTATTTAATCAAAGATCACCAAAATATTACTCTAAGGATTGAAAATTGTGCAAGTACCCACGTTCTGCACAGGTATACCTGTGCGACCAGGACTTCCGCACCCATGCAGTACCTGCGCGCCTGCCAGGACATGCGCGCCCCTACCTTTTTGGGGTGCCCTTATTCCCTATGTAACCCCACTAATACCATTCCACCTCTCCTATTCAAGATTCAGTCTTTAAGACACTCTTCAAAGCCATTTATGACATGTTTTCTTGATTAACTTCCTTATATGAAAGGAATTTTGTGGAATATCACTCAAAACCTAGTGATTTACACAAATTTATGTCACTAAATATTGAGATTTCATTTATTTAACCTCATACTTTAATACGAGAGAACCACATAATATGAGCCTCCTTTTCAGGAATAATCCCCAGTCATAATTCTCAAATCTGTGAATCCTCTTTAGGAGTAAGCCCCAAGTCCTCTTTAACATGGGCCTCCTTTTCAATAGTAAGTCCCAGTCATAAATTCCCATTAATTCTGGGCATCCTCCTTAGGATTAATCCCCATGTCCTCTTTAACCTGGGCCTCCTTTTTAGGAGTATGTCCCAGTAATAAATTCCCATTAATTCTGGGCATCCTCCTTAGGAGTAATCCCCAGTGTCAAAATTCCCAAATATGGGCATCCTCCTGAGGAGTAAGCCCCAATCATAATTCTCTTATACTAGGCCTACTTTTCAGGAGTATGCCCCAGTCTCAAATATTGGCCTCCTTCTTAGGAGTAATCCCCAAGTCCCTTTATTTTTCAAATCCCTTTAACCTGGGCCTCCTTTTTAGGAGTAAGCCCCAGTCTTAATTTCCTTTTGATCTGGGATTTCTTCTCAGGAGTAAAACCCAATCATAAGTCCCCTCCTAATTTGGGCATCTTCCATAGGAGGAAGCCCAAAGATTAGAGTATCCAAATATCCATGAAGCACATATACCTTTATGGACCCTGTTCCTAGATTTCTTCCCAGAAGTAAACTCTTAATTCTTATCTATTTGGCCAGTCATACACACATAATCCCCAAATCCTTGCATCGGTCATTGCACAATTGTCTGGTTTCCCCAATACCTCTTGTTTCTCACATCGAGCATGACTCACGTGATCTTAGAGTGTAAAAGTAATCATGAAATATTTCTTTGATCCATCAATCATGCATAAAAATTATGCTCCCTTACTAAAACTACCTGGGTAATGATTAATTTTCTAAAACAAAGGATACGTACGTAGCCCATCAGTGGGTACGATCCCAGCTCTGAAATAATTCCCGTCCTCCTGATTGAAAATATACTTCAAGTGCCCTACTGAGTGGATTTAAAACCAGTATGGTCAACATAATGACCAATAGACTTTTATGTATTTTATGAATACCATCAACTAAGAATCTCTAACAAATACAGATGATTCTTCATCGATGAAGAACCTCGAATACATTTGAATGATTCTCTGAATTTCCTACATATAGATCATTGATTGTCAGACTAAACGAATTCTCATTTTATACGTGGTAATGTAATAAGGATTCATGAACATAACTTAAATATATAAAGAGAGTCCCGGAGTAGACAATAATTCCCCTAAAAAGGTGTGATGAGTCCGACCTCCAATCCTCTCGACTAATGAAAATTTCTAAGCCCCATCAGTCTACAACTAATGAGAACCTAACTTTGGAATGTAGGTCCAAATGGATATGGAATCATTGGATGTTTCCGGTTCTACAAACAAACCCGTTAGAAACCGATTGGAATGTTTGACCCTTCAATCAACGAGGTCATCCTCGATTCCAGAGGGAAACACAATGTCTAGGCATCATTGAATAAGTGGAATTTGGTTGTGGTCACCAACATTCCCAAGTGTTACCCAGTACCCAGAATTGTTTGGATGATATAACATTAATGGATTACTATTATGAGGGGTTCTATTATTCCATGGGTGTGGAATATTGTAATACTCCATACACACGACATCGTCAAATACAAATACAATATACATATCTAATGGTCAACTTCCAATGTGTTATGATACAATGATGGAAAGGGTGTTGTAGATTGGAATTTTGATTTTTCATTTTTCAATCATGGTTTTAGAGATAGCATATAAGACTAGCTTAAAATAAGTTATATTGATTGTCTAAAGGTGACACTCATATCCTAGATAAAAAATATGTCAATCCTTCAGTCACTATTGAGTATACCACATATTTTGTTATAGATAAGGCATGTACTTCATTTTGATCTCTCCTTGATTATAAATGTAATAAGTGATGAGGTATCAAAACATGATGTGGTGGTTGTTTCTTGATAACCCTATCCATATGGCAATATCGACCCCCATCTTCCTCAGACATACACTCCTTGATCCGACCAGACCATAGAAGAATCTTCGGAGGTTTTCCTACATACTATAGTGGAGTGTTGATGGAAGTATATGGAGAACCATATTGAGTTGACCATGATGTTTTGATAAACTCTCTGCATGAAGTCTTCATAGTTTTTTGATTCTTCAAAATATCAATGTTTTTGGGATGGGAGAGGATTTCTTTTTCTGTATGAGTTATTTTTGTGGGGAGGATGACCATGTTGGATAGGAGGAGTAGAGTTACTATGATCCATCTCCACCCTACCATGATGTGGGCTGTCATAGTAATGATTATATTCTATGTCTAATGAATAAATTTTAGAACTTGGAGTGTTGATAATGTGTCTTGAATGACCTCAAGGATAGAAAAAATGAGCAGATTATAAATATGGGTCAAGTCCTTCATTATGGTCAGAATATGCTGACTATCCTTTTGGAATTATTCAAGGATATGAGTGTACTATAAGTTGGTTGCTTAAAAAATCTTATAACCATCTTGTGTTATAGGGATATGATCCTCCTTCATATAGGTGTCTAGAAAATTCTGATGGTCTATTTTATTATTGAAAGAAATATGAGTGTCTTTCGAGCCATGATCCCTTATCACATGGTGAGACGTAGTTAGAATGAGTGTATGTGCCTGATTTGGAGCCATTGGGAAATTCCACTAGTATTTTTCAATAAGAATATGAGCCTACCTTGAGGCACAAGATGCTGACACCTAGTGAGAACAAGTTGGAATAATAATATGAGCCTGGACTGAATATATATTTCTTACAAGAATATGACAATGGACCCATAGAATGAGAGATGGGATATGAAACACCCAGGGTATTTCCTTGGAATTATATTGGTGTATTCATTCGTCTGTTGAACTAGGAATATGCACTTAGCTTCCATTATCTATTGTAATATTCTAGGATGATTCAATAATATGAATAACTACCTATCCCAATAATTGTATCATTATCACTTGGTTAGAGCAACCTATAATGAGGATTTATGCTCAATCCTACTCTATTATAGAATTCCACTGGACTTATTTGACAAGAAAATGAGATTATACCAAGGCTTATGCCCCTATTACATAGTGTCCGTTGGCTATAATGGGGATATGATCCCAATAAAAGGCCTTTAGAAAATGCTTCTAGATTTCTTTGATCAGAATTTTACCCTATCCCAAGGCACGTTTTAATCTAACATGGTAAACCCCCTATTAAAATTGGTATATCATCATGATATGAAACCTCAAACTTTGTTAGAGTATACTAATAATCCTCTTAGATGGGATCAAGAATGTAAACATTCTCTATATCGTCCCCTGGTTTGTTCTAATTATAGTGTTAATATATCAACAATTTACAGATTGTAATATGAGATGTTCCTTGTATCCGAAATAGTTTTGGAATTTTATTGATGAGTATTTCAGTTGTTTCTAAATAGTATTGGAATTTTAGAAAATCGTTTGAAGGGATATAAGACTACAGATTTTCAATCCCTAATATATACTAGTGGATATCTACAATCCATGTGGGGGTTTAAACTCACTTGTGTCTCCCTATACCATAAAAAATACTAATGTACATCATTCATGGGGGTAGGGATATGAACCACCCCAATGATTTCTTAGTGAATATTCACTTAGACTTTTTCTGAGTGAGAAAGGATAAGAGAATTATCATTGATTACCAATCTAATATACTAGTAAAAGTGGGGATATGTGCCCTCTCTAGGTTAACCCATGTCTTCCCCACCCTATGTGACTTCCTTGATACCCGTGTATGGTCCTCCGAGGGTACAACATGTCGGTGGTGCACTCAGTAGGTGACTGATTGGTACTGATGGGATGGTGATGGTGATGGTAGTTAATAGGTTCCCTCCATGAAGGATACTGAACTAAAATGGTGCTATATTTTACTCCATAGTTGACCTTTATCAGAGATTTAATGTGGGAGTTGTCGTAATCTCATGATATTCTCCCAAAGTAGTTATTTTTGGCGACGAGGGCCACTGGCCAAGCTAGAGATTTCCCAAGGGGATGTGGACATGATGATTCTATTACATAAAAACCTTCTCAAATGGATTATAGGGGTAAGATTTTACAATTTCATTGGTACTCCCATTCCATTGTGTTCACCACCAAACATTGGAGTGGTCGAGCAGGTGATATTATTTTGCATCCTTGAGGGGATGTAGTCATAGGTGATTAACCAGAGTGATTGATTGATGGAAAATAAATTTTCTCAGATGTATATACTATTGATGATGGAAGTAAATATATTTATGTATAAAATCATAGAATAAGGCCCCAATTAGTGTAATATCATAGGAAGGGTATACTCAATTAGATATGAATGGTAAAAAATTGACCTTTTTATTCCTAATCCATCCATTCTACATGCTTCGACATGTTAAAGAAAAGATGGGATTATCTTATGATAATCCTATTTATAAAACAGTCACTGTAAGATTTTTTTCATGATTATCAGATTTGTTTTTAGAGGATATGAATTTTTTTCCAGATGTATGATACCATTCTTTCATTGTGTTAAAATTTTCACAGAGGATTTTCTATTTTTTACCATATATATTTAAAAAAATACTTTATTAATAAAAACCTAATCATTTTGTTATTAAAGAGACTCATACAGGGTACAATATTTTTTAAAAATAGTTTGAAAAAACTTATAGACAAATAATTACCCTATCATTTTGTAATTATATTTATTCACATAGAGTACACCATTTTTATTTCACCCGGAAAAAGTTCTGCCAGGAACACTCATTAGGGTTGGACTAGTTTGGTTCAATGGATGATTTTGGGTGGTTTATTTTATGCACAATCACTAACAACATGTTACCATTTTTGTTCTTCAATGAAAACTAACAATGATTCCCCCATCCAGAACTGGGTGCATTCTTACTTTCCAAAGGATGGTGGTCACCAAGGATTTGAGGCCCAATGACACTTAAGGACTCAAATTAGTCGAGAAGATGGGAGATCAGGCTCATGAAGCCTTTTGGTCGGATTTTTACCACATCAAGAATCTCTTATAGATATAATACATGGTCATGAATGTCTTCCTAATCCCGATACAAGGATCGTTACCATAAAAATGTTTATATTTACGTTTTATTTATATAAAAAACAGGGATATCATTAATAAAAAGATGAAAAAAGAACTTGGTAGTGAATTTGTTTATATATATTCACGTTTATTAATACACTTCTAGGTAATGGGAATCTAATTATGTTTAAATCCCATATAACCATGTTATTTGGAATTTTCTACCACGTATGTAGGCAGTTAATATTTGGAGGATTGTATTGAGCCATTATGAGGCTTCCTACATATCATGTGTATTGCAGGAACAAAAACCCACATAGATCATTAAAACCGTATAGTTTAAAATCATGTACAAAGGACTTCTGTGAGGGAAATTAAGTATCAGATGTTTGGGATTGAGTCTCAGGGATGCATCATACATATCCTGGTAATGTGAGGAATTAGATTTATCGTAGTTCAATTAGTTTCTCATGACACTTAAATTTGAGGTAAAATGATAATCCCATGAGAATTATTGGGGTTTCATGGATGATATTCTGAAAAAATGGGAGAAATTACACTTGAGTTGGTACTTAATTATGATTTAGTGTTAGAAATGTGTCATATGTATCTTATATAGGGTAGGAATCGAAGTTCTCAAAGTTAAATAACATCCTTAGGACTAATCCCAGGGTTTATGTACTCATATAAGAGAATTTTATATAATGTCACTCATTAGGTATTATATGTTGAGAATTCCCTAGAATAGGGATATTTGTAATGAGAATGATATGACTATTGAAACACCCTACTACCACGTGAGCTAAGCATGGTATTATAAACAAGTGATAAAAAGTAATCATTATCACCACATACAGATATGGGTATTATGTTATATGACTATCCGTGTGATGATTAGTATAGAGCTCATACATCATGGTGTCATATTACATTTCCTAGTTATAAAAAATTATAGTCATCATAGTTTAATTTATTTCGCAGTCAACTGAGGGATGAGGAAGAGAGATAATCCCATGGGAATGATTATATATTGAGGGTTGAAATGTATGAGATATAACAAGAACCATGACAAGGCGGAATCCTATTTGATTTTGGGCTCACGCTTTTAGAAGTTACTCTATTTATCCTAGTTTTGGAAGGAATTCAGGTCTTTATAGTGTAATTAATTTTGTATTCTTACAAGTGATGTCAAAGTGGGATCATCTCATTGGAATGATTGGATCCTGATGGTTGGAATGTCTGAGACATGGAGGGACCGAAAATAAGGCAGATTCCCATTTAATTTTATCTTCAAGGACTTTGGTTGGTGGCCTTCATTACATGGTTATGTATGTAATCAGAGTCCTCATAGTTCAATTGATCAGGTCTTACACACTAATGTTGCCTTGGTCTTTGTATTGGTTTATAGAAATGATGATAAAATTATTGTAGTTCCCTAATCCGATATATGATATTATCATTGTGATAAATAATAGATATACAGTACTCATTTTAATTTCTTTTGGATATAAGAATTATGTGTTCTAATATCCCTGGTAGGAATAGTATTATGCACAAACACTAAGGATGTGTCCTAAGTATTGTGGTTATAATAGGAAACAGATACATCATATTTCCCTTGGTCATGGAATACACAATGAAATTTCCCTTAAAATAGGATCCTAAACCTCGGGGATGGATAAGGTCATCCAATCCTAGTATTCCATTTGTTTTTTCATTTATTTCCATATAACATGAGGTGACATCCAACTCGACATGCCTCGATTACATTCTAAACTTGTCGGAGAGTGTCTGTTGACATGTTCAAATAAAATTGTTTGATTCAGTTGACCATTTATTAGGTGACGTCAAATAATCTACATGGAATTTATGATGTCAGATACATGATCAATTCTGTCTTGTTAGGAGACCATCAGAGTACCTAGACAGTTGATCCCAAAATTCCATCACATTATCCTGGTGGACTAGTCTAGAGGGTGTCTCCTGACCCAGCTAACAAGAAATAGTGTCATCGGAAGAACTAGATGACACATTTGGAGGGTATCATGAGATTTAATGTGACATGTCTCGGAGGGTACACGTGTCTTGAATGACATGTCTAGAGGGATTCGTGAGACTTTGTTGGTGTCCCTTGAGGGCATTTCAAGAGCTAGTTGACATACCTGGGTGCTATCCCAAGACTCTGATAACATGAATTGGTTCTCCCATATGAGTCATGTGACACAATTAAAGAGAATAATGATGATTCAATAGCGAGACATAAGGGTCTTGCATGACCTGGGTGGCATACAAGAGGTGACCCTTGTTACTTGCTACGACATTGCTAGAGGAAATCACATGAAAAAATAGTATACCAAAGGAAAATGATGAGATTGGAATGCCATGTCATAGTGTTGTCGCCTGTATTGAGTGGTTCATGGGATGTTCATGAGGGTCACTATGTATGTCCTTCATGTATGTCACTCACAAATAGCCTTTTTTATAGACTTCATATAGTTAATTCCATTGATTTTTTCGGTGTTAGTCTATTTTATATCTCCCCTGACCTAGAAGATGTAAGGGATGTTCCTCATATGTCCTGCTGGAAGTACTATTTGGGATATATGAGTGATCATGTGAAGTGATTTATGAATCACATATAATTACTCTGGTTGTTCCTCAGATCATACATGATGGGATGTTTTCCCAAACACATGCTCTGCTGCTCGATGAAATCCTCTATAGCAATAGTGCATCTAGATGTGTGAAGGAAGACGATACTTTTGGAGAGTGGTGGTGATTTTTTCATGCAAGGGTGGATGATTTATTGGCCTTTCCACCCTAGATATATAATTCATTGAGATGTTTGTATTGGAAAAATCTAGGATGGAATCCACGTTGGGCCTCACTGTCAATATTTTTACGAGGTCCTTCCATAGGTATCCTTGGAGGCGTCCCCCTATTTTCTATGACCACGAGATCACCCTTTCAAAACATCATTTAATGGATTATTTCCAATTTTAGGGGTCTTTTTGAGTCATGCAGAATGACCTTAGGATTTCCATTTTGTCATATTGACATGTAGAAGGGCCTTCATGAGACAAGGGATCCTCTGGATCGAATTCATGTGATCTGAGGTGACTTGTTTGGGAATTTCAATGAGACAAGGATGGAATGTCAAGGGGATATTATAGGATCATGAAGGCCTATCAAGGGTTCTTGTGAGACCATGATACATATATACATAGGGTGTTGCATGAGGTTATTGATCGTGAGAGTATTATGCCTCCTACCCCTTTTCATTTACATTGACTATATTATAAATGTATGAGTTTTAGCGAGGTTGATCGAATGTTGTCATGGACAATAATTCTACCTCTTGGTGATGCATCATGGGAAAAAATGGGTCAATGAATATGTGAAAGGGTATCATATAAAATTCAACCTCTTTATAATTATTGTGCAAAAAGGGTGAGGGTGAAGTCACATTTACATGCCTGAGGCCCATTATAAAATTAGAATGGAAAGCCAAAGGGATTTCAAAACATGAGGATAGGATTTTTCATGCTTATTCTGATGTGTTAAGAATATCTAGGGGTATGACATGGGTCTTTTATGACTAAAATAAGATCACATATCTTCCCTATTTTCCACCATTTTTGTTCAAAGGGTTGGGAGTTCATAGTTTTATTTGAATATTTTCTAGGACAACAATTATCCTCATTGGGGAGGCGTCACATGAGATTTACTACCGTGATAGGATTTTGAATTTTGGATACATTTTTCATATTTTAAAATAAGTACAATATGGGTAGTCAAGTGTCTGGAAGATGTGAAGAAACATATCTGGGAATGATTATCTTAATGCCTCGACATGGATTGTTTTTATCTATGGTACCATCGCAATAGCATAAGTAAATTGTTGAATGGACATAATGGGACAATCTTCTGGATATTCATTGTGCATGGTGCATTCACCTAACCTCATAACAGTAATTTAATCATATATTCCTTGGAGGATCACACAATCCATGAGTGTTGTACAACTTATTGATAATTTCATATTATGGGAGAAATAATATCCATATTATTGTACTTATTCCTCTATGATTTTGCCGATGATCATTTAGTGGAAGTCAACAAATGAACCACCCCTAGGAGTGATGTGCATGAGGATAGTGGATTGGTCTGGGGAAATATATATTCCTACATAAGACATTGGTGTTTTCATGAATTGGTGTTTTGGGTGATGATTGGTATGTCAGGTGATTCTTGAAATTCAATTAGATGCCCGAAATATAGGTAATAATAAGATAAATTCATTACACTAGATACTCATTCCACCAAAGTTATATATATTTTCTCTCATTTCATGTCTCTATTGGAAGAACCTTATGAAATACCCGATCACATGATATCTCATCATGGCTTATTTCATGAGGACCAATTTTGATTAGGAACCCATTAAAGACAACTATGAACTTCATATCAAATATTTTTTTACATTGGATGTGATGGTTGTGATTTTCATGAGGGTTCTACAGAGTCAGATGGAATGGTAGTTTGATCCTATGGCTATCATGTGGCTCACATGGCCATTTTAGGGTCACAATGTCATGATTCTCCAACGGG
The DNA here is from genome assembly GCA_963277665.1 of Viscum album. Classification (NCBI taxonomy): domain Eukaryota; kingdom Viridiplantae; phylum Streptophyta; class Magnoliopsida; order Santalales; family Viscaceae; genus Viscum; species Viscum album. Next base: position 1,307,714,343 of record OY728126.1, on the reverse strand, counting down.
TAATGATATTTTATGATTCCATCTAGATTATGTGACTCACAAGACCTTTAGGAGATTCACGAATTACTTATCGAATTTTTCGATCTCTTCTTAATTCCTGTGATGTTTATGCTACCACTAGTTTATTATTTATTTTCTTTGAAAATATTTTATTTTATATATCGAACATATTCAATGTAATTTTATTCAGATAGCTTCAGGTTCACATCAACCATCACTCAATTCTTCAAAAAAATTATTGATTACCTATCATGACACTATTGTGCTGACCATGGATCATAATTGATGCCATGGAATTGGGTCACATCAAGTAATTATAATAAAATGATGGGATTGGAATTTAAAGAATACCACCATTCATAATTCTTTCCACATTAATTATTTTTATTACTGAATATGGCAGAATTATTTATATGAAGTCAGAATTTATACCATATTTATGGATTTTTTAAACCCATATGACCTCTTGGGAAATCATCTCACAAGGGGGGAATCTTTTTCACCCATAGGGACTCGGAAGAGAGGAATATACTGAAACCCATGCCCAAAGATTTTGTTTTGACCAATCATGAACCTAATAAGGATGTTTATATTGATTTCTCAACAATGAGAAATCCCAACTCTGATCAAATGTTTGGGTGGGATTCGGTCTAGGACATCCATCAATGAGGTACCTATGGTCTAGACTGTGGATGTCCCTTGGGGTATCAATACATTGCTTCTATATTTTATTAGGTTTTACGGAAAATTTCTATATATGATTCTGCCAAGATATCATATTTGTATTCTTAGAGAAATAATGGACTTATAACCACAATATTCAATCATCGGAGTCCTGACATAAACACTTACCACCTCAGGCATGGATAGGCAGGCATTAACCTTGGAGATATCAAGTAGATCTGGGGTGAACCTACGTTAGATGAGATGTGCGAAATGTTATTACCCTAATGTTATTCATAGGAAGACATAACAAAGAATCATCTTATGTCCTTGGAGCTAATTATGTTGGTATAAAAATACCTCCCAAAGGAACCGCTTCCTATAGAATATATCCCATTCAAGGAATGTGTATAATGTTTCATCATGGAGACCAACATTGAGATAGAAGATAAGAATCCAAATGCCTGGCTTAGGAAGGATCATTGAAGTTCACCAAGAACTTACTAGACTAAGGTTGAAGAATACAAATTTAATTAATGGGGAAGGTTAGTTATTACCATTGTTGACTGGTCTTTCAATGTAGCTAACATTCTCTCCATATACATAAGTGGGTAGTTACTTCCCCTATAGAAAAAAATTCGGACTTGGAGTTTCTACATTCGCGATGGAAACCTCCATGGAAGGGGGAAGTATATCAACCCAACCATTTATACGCTGGCTAAAATTTATCACTTTCTACACTATGCATATAAGGGAAAATCCCTATATGGAATCATCGGCTTCCTCTATGTAATATGGGGTAAGATAGGATCTCACCTTGTAAGTTATGAATATATTAACATCTAAGATATGCCCAATGATTGGTTCATACCATACATTTAATTCATCAAGGTTGTAATACACATTACACTGGATGAATGTGGTGACATGGATCATATGGTCCACTATGACTGATTTTCTTTCAAAACATAAGGAAATATACCCACGGGTGACATTACAGACATTTTTTACGGTGTTCTTGAGGTATTAGCTTAGGTTACGTAATAATAAGAAGGATTTAATTCCAACCATAATTAAGGGGATATTTTTTCGATTGGAATGTACCACTCAAGTTTACATTCTAATTATTATTTCCCCAGTCAATATGTCCTATCTTAAATTATGATTGATCTTAGTGGAATCAAATTATAGTAAAAAAATAGTATGTTACTTACCAGGGATGAGTCTAGTGCTGAGATAAACCTTACTCCCCCTAATGAAACAATCAGTTTATCTCATGGTTATGTAGATGTTTGGACTCTCTAATATCCCCATGGAAAATTATTAAAATTGGTATGTGAGTCCTCCAAACTACTTACTGTTGATAAAAATTCCAAGACATGAAGGAAAATGGGTTCTAGAGGACCGGCAGGTACAGAAACACCCCGCAAGGAAGGAAATATTCTTTTATTACCGATTAATGGATCCACTAACACAACTAAAACAAATGTATTTATAGTAGTATAAAATCTGTAAGAGTTATTGATTTCAATTGGAACTCTTTAGTGAATGGAATTTAGGATTTAGAACCAAAATGTAGAGCTCTAGGGTATATTTCACCAAGTAGAGGTACATTTGTAAGGATTCTCCTATATCACTTATACTATAGGACATGATACCATTAGTTGAAAGTATATGAGGAATATATTTTTAAGACGATGGTTTTATTTGATATGATCATTATGAGCTTTTAGATATCCCCATTGGCTTGTCTAATGCACACAATGCATTAATAGATCTGATGAGTAATGTTTTTTGTGACTGTTTGTATAGGTTTGGGGTTGTGTTTCATGGTGATGTTTTAGTATATTCTAAAATTAATGTGTATAATGAAGCACATAAGTATTCTTTTTCAAAACATTAAATAAAATATATCAAAATAGAAAATTTAGTAAATTTTAAATGTTAGTTATATTAGACATGTAATTTTGTTATTTAAACCATGGAATATAAGATTTTGTATGTATAAACACACATATATAGGTATGCCACCTGAATCATATTTTATATATACATGAATGTGCCTTTATACATATATGTATATTTATATGAGCACAACCAGACCCTTTACACATACTTACATATCTATGAGTTTATATCTACCAAGGGGAAAAACAAACACATGATCATATATATATATATATTTGTGTGTGTTTGTAGCCACACATACTTAAATTTTCCTATATGTGTGGGTTGCCTCCAACAGACTAAAAATCATTCTAAAAAAATGAAACAAAACAAAAGTCACTAAAAACAAAAAAATAAAATTTGAATACAAAAAAGGGCACAGAGAAACTACCTCCAAAGGTCGAAAGTAAACCATAGTTGATTTAAAAAACTTACCATCAGTGACGGATACCAAAATATGACAGAATATGACTTGAGAGACACTCTTCAATCTATAATAATATAAGAAAACACTAAAAATTGGGTTCACCCTTAGACTTGGTTTCGAACAAAATAAGAGGGGATACATAGAGGAGAAAATATCTGATTGAAGGTAGAAGGAGGATTCTAGAGTTCTTTACCTCAATGTATCGACCAAGAATACTGAATAAAACAGGAGGAATAACTATTGAGAAGTGGTCGTGATGAGAGGAGGTCACACACCATGTGAGTTCATCTGGGGGGGTTATCACGTGACATAGGGGAAATAAGAGGGGAGATATATCCCTTAAGGGTATTAAAAATTAATAATAATAATATTTTAATTGTAATTATTATTAAATAATAATTATTATTATTTTAACCCTATGATGATTGCGTGGTTTGGCCAAACATTTTTTCAGACGAGGAACAAATCATCTGTTGTCCAGTTCCATAGCCAGAAACCCACTCGCGGTTACTCATAGGAAAAATTATTGTTTATAAAGACATACTAAAACTATTTCACTTGACACTACCAACTCAAAGATCCAAATCAAACACATTATTCATGATTTAATAAATAATATTTAATTCAAGTTCCACCACACAAAACCACTTGGTCAACCACTTGGGCATCATACAATTACTACTGACCATGTGGTCCACCCATGAAACATCTAAAAAGCATAAAAAAATAAAATTATATCCCACCAACTATAGGATCTCAATCATGTAAAAGAATAAGTGTGTTGGATTTCCCAATAAAACTTGTTAATCATGGAATATTATAGATTTATGATATTTTTGGGTATAAATTGGATTCATGTTTATTATAATAATATATATTTTATATCTAATTATTTTATTTTCATTTATTTCATACCTTTAGATGACATATCATTAAGACCAAAAATTGATCAAAGGTGATAGTAAAATTTAGCAAGATTGTATTATTAGAAGGGAAAAGACAATTCAAAATAGTTATTTTTTAGTATTGAATTAATATATGGATATATGTATTTGGGATTTTTATGGGGTTATTCCTAATAGAGAATTTTATTTCACTGTTTATAGGGTGCCTAATGTTAGAAAAATTAAACCCCTTATCAAATAGCTTAAGTGGACGTTTTAGAATTGAAAATGAGGTTGCAATAATTTCTTGATAAAGGTTACATTCATCAATTCAAATTACCATGGGGTGTATATATTTTATTTGGTAAAATTTTAGATTTTTCTATGTGGAATTTCATTGACTATAGATCCTGGAATAATGTAACAATTGATAAAAAAATATTATTTCGCATAGATTGATGATTTTTTGAACTTCTCCAAGGATCATAATATTTTCTAATGATTTGTCTCAGGTTAAGATTCCATCATTTTATAGTGAGGAAGGATTATATTCTGAACATGGTTTTTAAATTAGATATGAGGATTATGAGATTTTGGTTATTCTATTTGGGTTGTTTAAAATAGAAGATGTATTAATGGATCTCATGAATAGAGTTTTCCATGACAATTTGGATAAGATTGTGGGTGTGTTTATTGATTATATTTTAGTATATTATAATATTAATTAGTATAATATGACCAATAAGTATTTTATTAAAAACATAAATGAAAATATATTAAATGGAAAATTTATTAAATTTCAATTTTAGTTGTATCAGATTTAATTAATATACTATATTGTTTCGAAAAATCGAATAACTATTGCCCTTGTAGTAAAAAATGACAACACCTACAAATAGAACACAGATTCATAATTTTTTTTCATTAACTGGAGACTGTCAGTGGTCTATTGAAAAATATTCTCAGTTGGTTATCGAACTTCATAAGTTAACATGGGAATGAGTTAAATTTAAAAATAAACAAAATAACGCGACAAATTATTCACATAATTGAAAATTCTATTTTTGAATACTCTAATTTTGGTCATGCCCAATTTAATATTTTAGTTTTTTAATCTATAATTATTCTAATTTGAATGGAATTGGGAATGTTCTGATTGATAAGGATCATGTAATTGATTATGGTTCATGTAAATTGTCAACTCAAGAGATAAATTATCATACCCATAATTAGGAACATGATAAAGTGGTTTTTTATTAAAAAAATTAGAGAATTCATTTATTTTGACTAAAATGTGTAATATATTCTAATAATAAATCTTGGTAGTATATATTCACTTAGAAGGAATTGGTCTTTAGATATATAACTTTACCTAAACAAGTAAATGATTATGATTCCATCATTTATTACCATATTGGAAAAGAAATAAATGTAGATGATTCTTTTAGTCAAAAATAAAATGTGACATTATCAATATTGCATTTGGAATGTGAAATTTCTGTTAAATAATTAATAATTTATTGTTTGGAAATGGTGAATATAGACTATTTAATTTTTTTTGTTTTACCTGCATGTGTCTCCATAATTTTCATAATGAATTAAAAATTCCTTAATTGAGGACTATTATTTATATTAAATGATGGAACAAGTATAGAAATAAATGTTGACAGAATTTAACATTGACAAGGAAGGAGATTTGATATCTAAGAAACGGGTGGGTGTCCTAACTATCTACTTTTCAAAAAATAAATTGCTATGTGAACATCATATATCTTCTTTTTATGTTCATCCTTTTAGTACCAAGATGTAAATATATATTTTTATGTATTACATGTGATATGGAATGAGGAAAGATATTGTTGTGTTTACCATGAAATGTTTGACAAGTTAGTAGGATAAATATGAATAAAGACTGCTGAAGGGGACACTTTATCCTTTTCTAGTGCTACAATGGAAATGGAAAAATATATCTAGGTATTTAGTGGAGGAATTTCTAAATAAATTTCACTTTAATAATGTGATATATGTCATTGTAAATAAATTCCATCAATATACACATTTTATTTATATTTCTAATATTATGTATATAGATAATATTTCTGAACTATTTTTCAAGGATATAGTAACGTTACATAGAGGTATTTTCACCATTTTATCTTAATATAATCTGAGGTTTACATTTAATTTTTTGAAGGACATTTAAATGTCACTAGGTTATGAATGAAATTTGATATACATTTTTTCATTAATATGATGGATTATCAGAGTAAATGATTAAGAAAATAGAATAAATTATTCAACCTTTATTTAATTGGATTACGTGGTAATTTGGGATCATTATTTATCAATAGATGTGTTTTCTAGAAATAGAATTTTTAGTTCAATTATATATAATGATCATTTTGAGAAATTTTATAGAAACGGGTGTCAAAATCCATTTCATGGGAAAATATATGTGAAATGAATTTTTTGGGACTAGAGTTAATATAGGAGATGGAAGAGAATGGAATTATTATTGAAATTAACACTATATAATCTATGATTTTATAGAATTTCGATGTAGATAATGAGATAATGAGCCTTATTGTGAGGTTTGGGGTAATATTTTACTTAAAGTGTCACTATTGAATTTTTTTATAAATTTTGGTAAAAATGTATTTTCATGTTTTCGATCATTATAACATATGAAATTATAGAGTTATTTGGAAGAATTAATTACTGAATGTAACTTATAATGAATTTATCCCTAGTATATTTTGTTATTCATTTATTATAATGAAGGAATTATGTGCTATATTCATCACATATTTTAATCTCTGATGTAGTACAGTTGAAAGTGAGTATACCATATATGGGAAAGTAACTCCTGATTCTTGATTAAGGTGAGTCGATATTTTTTAACATGGACATTCATTAGTTTATAATTATTTTTGTAAAACCATAAGGTTGGAAATGAAAAAATCGAAATAATAAAATGCATATAAATAAAAACATATCCCCACTTATTTATCAAATAATTAAAATTGCAAGGAAGAAATTTCTAAACTGTGAAAGAATGTAACAAATAAAGAAAAATTAATATGAAATGAATTTCAATAATTTTTAGTGTACATTAACAATATTTCATTGATTCATATTCATCATAATAATATCATGTAAATTTGTAACCAAATACATTAAATTTTTATCCTAATTAAACTGAGGTTGCTGTATTATATGGGTTTATTCAAAAATATTAATTGAAAAAATTTAAAATATCCACTCGAGAAAATTAACATCAACATTTTTACAATAAATTAAAAATTATCTCGGAGTGAGTTTTTTGGAATTTTATTAAAATGATGAATTTTGGATGAAAATTAGAAATGACAATTTTTTAATAAAAATCAGTTCTCATTCATGTATTTACAAAGTGGAATATATCTTATATTGGTTCTAATATTTAATTATTTGTTTTTTATCCATAATATAATAAATGTCATTTAAAATAAAATTACACTTTGTTTGTCTATAAAAAATTTATTATTAAAAATATTTTTCCTGAAAAATGGTATTCCTCATGTTTTATGGGATAATTTGAAAAATAGTTTTTTCCAATTATAGATATTATTTTTTAAAAGATATTAATATTTTTAATCACCATTTATATATATATTATTAAGGTAGATTTCATTTTTTTCATTATGAATAGTTACGTTGGTAAAAAAATTAATTTTAATTGTAAGAGTAAAACATGTTAAAAGAGTTTATATAAAATTGAAAATTTTAAATAGGACCAATAAACTTGTCTAATTCACATTGTATGGCCAGATTTGGAGTCTATGTCATCATGAACTCAATTATAGGGAATTTTTTAGAAATTTGTCTTTAGTAAGACAATGATATATCTTAATCATTTGAAAAATTACTAATGTGTACACTCCCTCACATATAAAAGGAATCCCCCTCTCCCATATTATCTAAATTTAAATATACATTTATTTCAACCAATAACTACCCAATTCAATTCCTTAGATCCTTCCCCACAAACAAGATATTCTGTTTTGATCATAAGACTGTGCTATGAAGTCTTTTTATATAAACCTAAGGAGGTTATCTTAATAAGAAGTATAGTTCATAACCAAGTGTTTTTTCATTTATTCTATTACCTGATAGAAACCTTTAATAATCATTGTGATATAATAAAATAAGTTTATAGTATAAATTAATTTTTTTTAATGTCAAAACACTTTTTCATCTTTATTTACATGTAATTAGAAATAGGAACATTGGTAATTCATACGTGCAGAAATTCACCTCTATGATGTGATGTGTTTCATTTTTTTACCAGATAATGAAGATTGTAAAAATGATGAAAAAGTATTATATAATATTGTAATGACTAAAATTCCAGTTTTTAATGATAAAATATCATCCATTTTCTTACATTTTCATCCAATAATAAATTATAATGTAATCTAGGCATAAATATTGAAAACCATATCCATGATGCAATGTAATTATTTTTTAATTTTATATTTATAAGGATAGTAATAAGGAAAAAATATTTAATAATATAAAATTCATATTATATTTATGAATCTAGAATGTTAAAAATACAATCTAATTTATTTATCATCCACCCCTTAAAAATGAAAATTTCATTCATCATTATGTAGGACTACCATCTCCATAAAATGAATTGTTATTTTTTCATTAAACTGTAACATGTATAGAATTAAATGTTCAACTAATGCATAGATAAATAAATATAAAATTTTATTGATTAAATAAATAATTGAAACAAAACCCCATAAACCACGATCATTGTAATGATGTGGTTTTGTGGCTATCAACTGAACAACGCCGAAACAACCAAAGTGAACATAACCATTTTATTGAATAGATAAAATATTTTTATAAATGAAGTAAATTGAATAATAATAATTAAATGGAATAGAATAATTTAATTACGAAATTAAAGAAATAATATAAATTTACTATTTATATGATTCAAAACAAATAAAAATTCACATTACATAATGTAAGAGGTGTTATTTGAAAACATTGTTTGATATAGTTTAAACTCTTTCTAAACCATATCCATGTTCATAAAAATATTTCAATAATATTAAAATTTTTATACAAGGTTTTTAAATTATCATTTCTACTATATTTTACTATCATTCAAAAGTGTTATAAAAGAATCATTTCAATGTCTTTTCAAATGTGTAAAATGTTTATATTATTTATAAATGATAGAAAATAATTTTTTTTACATATATGACTTGTGAATTCTCATCACCATCATATCCTTTGTTTTAATTAATATTTTTTTGAAAATTTTCCTAATTTTTTTTAAGCAATATATTTTTTAAATTTTTGTGGGATTTTTTAATTTTTAAATTCCATATATTTAAATATAAACCTTTTATCATCTTAATAAGATAACTAAATTTTATTTGATTATTAATTCAAAAGGTATTTTAAGGTATTTATGATAAAAAGGTGAATGTTTAATTTTTTTCATGATATTTTACACGATAGTTATATATTATGTCTATTTTGCTCGATACATATTATAATTCAGGTGATATGGAATGGTATTAAAATACTTGTGAGCCTGATATAGTTTAGTAACAGATTGGTTCTTGTTCATTTTATTCAATGGTAATAAAGAGGGAGTTGACATGGGATTTTTTACAATATTTGGAAATAAACTCCATAAATTTTTGACATGACTAATCACTGTTTTTAGAGATTATTATTTCAATTTCTCATAAGAGATTCAAGTTTCAATCCATGTGTTTTCATGGTTTTAATTAAAAAAAGAGTTTCCCTATATAAATATGATTTATTTTATATGATCAATGAATAATCTATAAAATGAAAAAAATCTATTTGTTTTCATGTTTTTTCAATACTCTATTCGATTTATTTTATTTATATCCCTTAATAACAATTTTTGAGATAATATCATGTTAAAATTTTTTATTCATAAGGGTTGTGGATTAGTATAAATAATAAAAATATATTAAAATGTCATGATTATGTTTAATGTTGTTATAATGTGTTTTATTTTAAAATTTTCATATTTTCGGAAAAATGATACTGATTGGAGGTTCCCATTATGTCATACGTGGTTTTTATATAATCGTGATGATATAATTCTACAAAACTCTAAAACCTAAAGGTCATAGAGAACTGAAGAATGTAATTTTTTCTTAAAATGTCATGATTATGTAATGATTTGATATTGTGTCCTTAAACTCTAGCATTGTGAATCAACATCCTATAATGTGAAATGGCCTTGGATCATTTAAATTTAACCATGTGACCATATAAAAATTTAAATTATTTAGGATGATGTTGAGTTATTCTCTTTTGTGATTATTGGATGATTATATTCTATTTTAGATATGTAATTTGGTAATGTAAATTTTATTGATTTTATAAAAGAAATTTTTTTAAATTAATTTAATTTAAAAGTGGTTTAAATGTAAAAATGGGGATTGTAGGGTCATATTACTTAAAAATTTATTTGTAATAATTTTAAAATATCACTAATTTATTTCATTGTTCTCAAAATTGATTAAAATATGGAAATTGTATTTTCTAATGGAAACACTACCTTATGAAAACCATTAACAGTATTTTCAGTAATAATTTCTCAATAATTTTTTATAGGTGAATAATTTTTTTTGAACAAACCTTAGGAATATTTACCATGTATAAAAAATACATTGAATTATATGTATATATCTTAATTATATTGGGGACACAAACCGATTATTCTATTCATCCAATGGTATAGGTAAATACCAATGTCATTGTTGAACAATCGGTATGTGAAGGATTATTAATTGTTTATTTATGTTTATAATATAATAATATTCCAAAATATGATTTTATACATTTATAAATGGATATATATATATATATATTAATATATATATATTAATATATATATTTATAATGAAAATAATTTTAGTTTCGTGGTTATGTCATTAAATAATAACTTTTATTTCATAGGACAAAACCTAACACTAAATTTTTATATTCATTATAAATGTTATTTTTTCAAATTGTTGGTGTAGATAACTTGAAAAAAATAACCAATTTCCTATAAACCAATTAGTATATTATATACCAATAGTTTTTAGGATTATTCAAATAATTCTATACCATGGGTATATCCAGCATTTTTAATAGTGATATGTAATGTTTGAGGTATTTATCTCTAAATACATTAGAATATTGAGAGTTCATGGGTCTTTATGAAAATATTTTACAATTTATACCAATATGGTTAGGGGTGAAAATGGTGTTATATGTTTCATCATAAAGAGTATGGGATATTTTGCGTTATTCTAACATTTGAGTTGTTGCTCCATGATTGTATGATTTCTGCCCTTGATATCAATATGGTATAATTGATAAGACGAGTGGATCATATAATGATAAATATTTATTCAATAGTTACAATATTGTAACCCTTACTATACCATTATTATTTTAGGATTCAATGATTTTTAATCGTGCTTTACTCTATGATATTTATGAATATCACACCTTAGTTTTTTTTATCATTTTTGAGTCGCGAAGATGTGGAATGATAGTTATTGTCATCCTATTGGAATGTATGATTCTAGGGAACATGAGGTGAATAGAGTTCATTTCACAATGATTGAGACGCACTGGATTCTCATTATAAATATCACTTCACAACACCTATGCATTTATATTCTTCATTCTAAAGTTCCCATCCATGTGATGTGTGATATTTATGCTTTTGATAGCCTGGATGTCTCAAAAACCTTTGTAAATAACATGGTGATTTGTTGGATCCTTGAAATGCTAATTTAGATATCATTGGAAGGTTGATTCTAAATAAGGGACATTTTTGTATCATATGGTTTTTGTTTCCTAATATTATTTTAATATTTTTTATCATGTAATTTTTATTCACATTTAATTTTTTAATTATGGTCTCAATATAGTGATTTCCAATCTATATATATAAAGAAATATCCCGTTTTGAAATTGATTCATTTTCACCTATATTCATAATGGTTAGTGAATGTTTTTTGTTGTGAATTTCATTTAATTTTTCCCTTATTCTAATTTTGTTTTAATTTAATGGATGTGGTAACCCTCACAATATTGGATAATGATAATAGTACATGATATTATAGACATGATGTAGTAAAGATAGTCAAATACTATCCCGACGAAAATAACTAGACACTTTTACACAAAGTCATATTACACTATTATAAGGAATATAACATTATAAATCATGAATTTAAGTATTATAATATATATTAATAGTTATAATCATGTTAAAAAATTATGTTTCCCCAATGTTTACAAATATAAATGATATAGAAGATTTCAATAGAGTATCACTCCCCTAATGATGTGATATGCCATGACCTTGGTGTTTGTTGATCGTAACGTGATATTTGTATGAGACATGAAGAATATTTTTGTAGTATGAATAATTTATTTAGGTTATTGATTATGTTGTTGGGATATTTTTTCCAAATGATATCAGGATGGTTTGAATTACACCACAATTGTTTTGAAGCCCAAAATGGGCATGTCATTACAATGATCATTCATGTGAATTTTTTCATATTACTTATAATGTGTCATTTATAAGAAAGTTGATAGTATATCTGGATAGTTTTTTAATGTAGAAAATGATTATAAAATCAATTAATCAATATGGGGAATGTTTTAACGGTATTTACAAAATTCATGTTTGATCTTTGTGGAAGTAGTGATATGGAAAAAGTGAGATAATCATAGTAGATACAAGTTTTGGAACACCCTTAGTGATGTGGTGATGATAGGTTGTAGGTAATGTATATCATTAATAGTGTTTAGTACTTCAATTCATACTATAGTCATAGGTCCTCCACATTTATGTATAGTTTTGATATTACCTTGAACCCAACAAGGCACAAATTTCAAAAATTACTGAGAGAGTTATAATCTCCTGAATAATAGGGTAATGTGTGATATATCTATAGAGTTTGGACTTCCATAATTCAATAATGTTTTAAAGAAAGTGGATAAGTGTTTTATCCATTTATATACTTCCTATGGAGACACTCATACACCTTGGTGATGTGATAATACCTATATACAACTTTTTGGGAGGTAACAGGGGTTTGGTATGTCAGGGTATCATAATTTAAATTGTCTCTTAAAATAAATCATCATACTATAGTTATTATCGAATGATAGAAGAACGCTTATATATCTAGTTCACATTATTATAAAAATTTCTATGTTATACTTTCATTTTTTATTCTTGATAATTCCTATATTCTCTACATTTTGTAGGGAATCATATTGGGTATGCATATAATCACCTATTCAAGGTCAATTTCCTTCAATATTGATGTCTTATATATTATGTTGAATATTTAAAGGGATCTCTATATAAATTTTTTTAGGTTAGGGAGATCATAGTTTATATTAAAATTTCATAACATATAAAACAATATAATTTTACCTGAATAATCATTTTATCTCATAATAAATCTCTTTTGAGTGCTTTTTGGATTATTATCTTGATGATGAGACACCAAACTAACTAATTTTACTATCATTATCAAACATATCACACAAATAATCATTACACAATATAACCTAATTTTTATATAATAAAAAATAAAATTCATTATTAGAAAAGGATATAAAACATTAGAATTTGGTGAGATAAAATAATTAGTGAGTTGCGAACATAATTTATTTCACTCACAGATCATAATTCAGTATAATATGAACATGTAAGTATAAGAACATAATTAATTTTCCTGAACATAGTATATGGAAATCATACCTAAATAAATATAGATTATAATAGATGATTCGTGACATAAGGCTATTTCCCTAAATATAGATGTTTATTACGAGAGTATGAGAACATGATTCAATAATCATGATCATTAATATATATATATATATGAATATTTAAGGAAATAAAAATACTATTTAATAAAATAATAGATAGCAATTTAATATTTTAATGGTCAATTCTGTAACCATCATCATTGAGTGTATAGAGTACCATATTTAATTGAGTTTACTCCTTAGTCCCTATCATGACATTTCATGAGATATAAGGCTTTATTAAATTCATTGGAGGGTTATATAATTATTTGGCCACCCATCACATTGAAAGTGGAGTCCCAGATGAGTTTAATATCACTCCCAATTCCCTATTATTTAATGATATAAATATAATTACAAATTAATTACGGGGTTATATGATTCTAATCCCACCCATTATACAATGGAAAATAATACATGTGTGCCTGTTATAAATAAAAATCAAAAATTTCATAATATACTTGTAAAAATATGAGAAAAAAAACGTTTGAAGAATATTTCAACTATATATAATCATTAGTCATCAAACTAATGATGGTGGATTGAATCACTTGTAAATATCCACATGGAAGCATTGTAAATATTAAAGGATGTTATCATAAATGGGAAACACTTAATAAGAGAATAAAATAATTTCATCCAAAATTAAGAAGAAATATCATTTTCATTTTGATAAAATTTATTTTAATATAAATTTTTTATAAATTAGTAGTTTTAGAAAAAAATTTATAAAATCAATAATATTTTTTATGGAAAACCATAAAAACATGGCTAATAAGTTTATTAATGAAAAATGAAGAAAACAACGAAGAATGATACAATGAATAAAATGTTTAAAATTATTAGTTTTAAAATATTATAAATAATGTTTTTTAAAATAGAAACTAAACTCAATAAATTATATATGTATAAATAAGGACTTCCTTATAAAGACATTAAAATATTGTCATGGAAGGGAAAAAATCCAGACAAAAATAAGATATATGGCTGGATTCTCTTAATTGAATGTTTTTAGAAAAAGTTTCATAAAATTGAAGGTGAAATATTATTGAGAAATTTTAACCACAGAAGTAATCATTAGGATAATAAAATATATTTTTATATATATAAAACTAAAATATAATTTCATTAAATATTAATGTAGACATAGGAAAACTGGTTTCAATTTACGATCGGGAAGGATACCCTTATAGACTTGGTAAATTTTGAACCAAATGCATTGAATGATATAAAATGATATTGATTTTAACCCCTTAATTTTTATGAAATTAATTTCACTAAAATACATGGGGATGTATATAAACTATAAAAAGCAATACAAAATGGGAATATTAATAAAATCACAATGAAAGAAAATTGATATTAGATACCCTTACAATGGATTCTGTATTGATCAGCAGGGATAAAAATTTCTATAGATACAATTAAGTTTTTTATTCATTAATATTAGAACTTCATTTATAATTATTTTAATTTAGTCCATTCATTTTCAATTTATTACTAACCATTTATTAATCAATATTTTTTAAAAATTAATATTCAGGTGATAATTGTCACATTTTTTTATGTTAGCATTGATATATAAGTTTATGCACTTCATAATTATGCATATGTTTATAACCTCTAAAATTTAAATGGATGTTATATAGGTGTCTTTTATATAGTTTAGAAGCCTAATATCAATTTTATTGTTGTTATTGAGGTTATTTGTAATCACCTACAAAAATCTAATTTTTTTATAAAATTCTATAAATTTAAAAAATTGATTTTATAAATTTATATAATTATATATATTAAAATATAAAAAATTGGAATATATATTAAATTAGTCATTTTTAATTATATTCCCATTATTTAGGTTTTTATAATAATTCATGATTGTAACACCATAACATTATCTATTTAAGTGGTAAAACAATCCCAAACAAGAATGCACTAATCCTAAAGAATGAGTATGGATACATAGATATATTATGATGAAATCATATTTAAGATATTATAATGTTCATAATATTGTACCATTATATTATAAAGCATTATTTACTAATAGTTTATATGATATAGAGAATAGATGTACTGAAGTTAAAATTTTTACTTACATTGACAGAATAACCCATTATAACAACGACATCCTTCATAAAACAGGAAGTAGGCCTCCTTGTGACATATGTCTTAAAATCTAGGGTAGTTTCAAGAATATGGGGCCTTGGTCAAAGATCAAAGAACAAAATTTATTTGTAAAAATGAATTACATGAGAGTAAAAGAATAGATTCTTTTACAATATCTATTATAAATGGGTAGTAAATCAATTAAAAGGTCATCCAATCAGGTGGTGATATGGTTGACTACCATATTAGCTAGAAAATTCCCCACTGTGTTTTCTTTCATCACTAGAATTTGTAATAATATAGTTGAAGTCCATGATAGAATTATGACAGTCCATCCAACGTGTGTAATAAGTTGCGTGAGGTGCATCACAACATTAGAAATAGCTTTAACGATGGTAGTCGATTCACATTAAATCCATATATTATTCCAACCATGCTACTTGGCGAAGGAGATATCATAGATAATGCTCAAAATTTCAGTCTTCAAAGCCCATGATCTGCCACAACTTCCATTGAAACATCAAAGAATCTATAAATAGTGATTTCTTAAAATAGTGCCGCAACCGGAAGATCCTAGGTTTTCTTTAGAAGCACCTTTGACATTAACATTAATCCATCCTGGGAGGAGATCTTACCAGAACACTTAAAAAGTGCATTGAGGTTGAGGATAAATACCATTATCCCCACACTATTTCATAATCCAGAATCCATTCATTGTGTTGTTTCAAAATCCCTTTTGAATCAAAGTGGCTTCTTGAATGGTAGTGAGGATACACATCTGACCTGCATTTAAACTATGTGAGTAGTTGTTATGAATAATAGCATTCCTATCACACCAGATTGCATGAAAAATTTTAGGTACATTTGTTTAGAAATGGTTTTTTATTTGATAAGAGGCTTCAATATAAACAAAACAGTGAAGTTTAGAGTTTATTTAGTCATTAAATAACCATCTACAATGAAAAATATCAAGCACCTAATTCCACAAATCAGTAGTAGTAACAAAAAAAGAAAATTACGGTTAATGTATCTATGATTTTGGTTACAAAGATGAAATTTAGAGAATATATTGATGCCAAAATACATAAGATAAGTGTCAGTTGGAATCCACTTGTGAGTAATACACCAAAACATAATGAATATGAATGTTTTTAAGAAAAATTTATCCAAATTTTTAATACAACAACATTTATTTTAGTAATTTATAAAACCATGATTCTAGAAATTTTTTGAGTTTAAATTGAAATTATGAGTAGGTTACCAAATTAAATAATCATTAGTATTGAAAAAATGGTACCTTTCAATGACATAATTGACGTTGTTGAGAAAATTAAGGCTCTAAGAGAAAACAACATTCATGATAGTATATTTAGTGTGATCAGGATGTTTATTAGGGGAAATTATATATATAAGAGGAGAAAACCCCCATTTTTCGAGTTAGAAGTTAATGTAAGAGTATTTTCTCATCATCCATCTAGAGTTATACATGATGTTGGAAAAATAATTCTTAATGGAACTATAAATGGATGATCTCATTTAATTAAAATTTCCTTTCTTCAATTTGTCAAGAAATTTGTTTTTAAGGAAATTAATGGAGTTAGAGTTGTTATAAAGAAGGTTCTATGATAGTTTTTCTTGTAAGGAATCATTAAAAAACTTGATATTTTGTATACCATGACCACCCTTCTATAAAATTATGAAACAAGTAGACCTAATAATATTCACCAGTTTCATTTCAATCATTATTCTTATCCAAACAATGATTTTTATGGTTATAAAAATTATATTAAGGAAACTAAAAGACAGTTTTTAATCATCAAAGATTAGAACATTTTAGATATAATTATATATTTGACAAGAAAAATCCATCCAGCCATAGAGTGGGATTTCCCCTTCCAATATAAATGTTGGTGGAGGATTTGGTCAAATGTTTTTGAAAAGTAACAATATTTTGGTCTGCCCTAGAAAATTGGAAAATCACGCTAGGTAAAGGGAAGTGATCCTTCTTTAATACCTAAATTAGAAATATTATTGGATATTCAACTAGGTGGAATATTTTTTGCTAAAAAGTTAAAGGATTTATTTTAACTAATGATTTGACTTGAAATTTCCTAATAGTGTGAGATGACATATTTGAGATTTTTGATATTCTTTTTATCTTGTTGTAAAAAACGATGATATTGTCCACATATAATTGGTGGTGGGAAATTTCATATTCATAGAATCCTTAATCAGATTAATCTTGTTTTTCATGAAAATGAGACTGATCAATATGATTACAAAATATTCCGCAATCTCAAATGGAATGGAAGAGAGATGGTCACCTTGCCTGACACAATTTTTGCATTTAAAATTATCCTTAGGAGACCCATTAACAAGGATTGATAATCTGGCTGAGGTGAAAAGAGTTGTAACTGTACTGATAAATTAATTGTTAAACTCAATGTTATGAATGAACTCAAAAATAAAACTCTAATCCATGTTATCAAAGGCCTTCCAGATATCATGGTTAATGGAAATTTTTCCAACCCTATGAGTTCTATTTAATATGTTAGTGCATTCAGAGGCAAGACAAATACAATCTTGAATAGACTTTCCTTTAACAAATCCAAATTGGTTACAAGAAATTACTTTATTGATAATAGAATAAATTCTATTGGAAAACTTTTTGATGATGAATATATAAAGGGTATTGATTCCAGAAATGGGACAGAATTTTTCACGGCCCGTCCTTCAAGGCTTAGTACGTGACCTTCCCAAGCCCGCCATCAATAGGTCAGGGGCTGACAACTAGCACCAAAGGAGTAATTTCCCAAATATGTGAAGGCACTACCTTTATAACTGTAAACACAGACAACAGAGTACAAGATAGAAGAAAAACACTAAGTAAAACTGAATAATAAAAGAGTGGTGAAAAGTAATGGGTTCCGGAAATACAGGCCCAACAGTAAAGTACAAGTACAACTAAAAAGGGAAAAAAGATGAATGGTGAAAAGCAACTCTTGGATCATCCACCACGGTTCCTACCTAAAGGGTAGGTACATATAGCCTCCTCGGCACTCCACGTCCGTCAGTCATCTCCTCGTACCCACTCATCATGAGGTCCACCTCTGGGTACCATCTAGTCCTCTTACACTCAGCCTTGGTCAGTGTCGTCTGTCGTCTGCACCCAACACAACAAACTGCGGGCATTGCCCGTGCATGGGTGAGTATAACGATACCCAGTAGGGACCCAGAGATCACCAAGGTCTCATAAAATCCACCAAGGATAAACCACAGAGTATAAAATCAACGGATTACCATTATATAGTATAATACACATACATATACCTATGTTATCAAGTAACTCATATCAATCATAAGGAAAACACAGAAACCAATGACTTAGCTCACACAAGTATACAACTTAAGTAGATATATAGAGATGATCATATATAGATACTGAATCATCTAAGCAGTCAGACCCACAAAGGATCCACCCCAGTAGTTAGAACTGTCAAACCCACACAGGATCCAGGAACAATATTTGGAGCTATCAGACCCACACAGGATCCAGGACTAGCTATTATATCAAACCCACACAGGATCCAGGAATATAAGTTAAAACTGTTAGACCCACACATGATCCATGAACAATAGTCTGAGATGTCAGACCCACACAGGACCCATGACCAGCTATTCTGTCAATCCCACATAGGATCCAGGAAATTAATTCAAAACTGTCAGACCCACACAGGATCCAGGAACAATAGTCAGAGCTGTCAGACCCACACTGGATCCAGGAATAGTCTTCACTACACAGCCAGCCACAGGGTTTCTAGAAAGCATGCTTGATTCTAGGGGGTCTTCTCCTCAAGCCAATAGTTGATACATCAACTACCACAATGTCTCAATATGATGTATCCAAAAGATTTGTATTTTCATAATAAAGTCAATGCAACAGACGATATGTCAATCAGACGTCCGGTCTACGAGTTATTGGCATTATTGTATCGAGGGCCCGGTTGGATTTTGGTTCAATCAAACCTGACCATACCCCAACTCTGTCCAAACCTCAAGTGGGATATTCCAAAAGAACCGTCACACTCCAACCGTTCTGTCTCCATAGAAGGTTCATCAATGGGAACCTCATATCCCATGTTAGGGGAGAAAAGGTGGAATAGGGTTAAACGGGTCTGGAATAAGGTCTGACCCCGTCCTCAGGTCCAAACCGGTCTGTGGATCCAACCCAGGACGCGGAGGAAGCCCGACCCACGAGGGTGGCCTATCACATGTAGTGTTTGGCCTGAGCTGGGTCAGGCCCACACGCCTGGTGGCACGGCCCTGCTGGCGGCCCGCGCCTCTAGTGGCCCGCACGGCTGGCGGCCCGAGGGGACTGCCCTAGGTGTTTCCAAGGGAAATTCATGCCCCCTGGATCCCGAACGGCTAAGCCGTTCGGGTGGTGGAAAAACCGGCACCACGTTGCGCTAGTCCGCATCACATGGGACCCGTTGGTTCCTGCTTCTCCCAGCTGGCTGAGCAGACATCTGCCTCCCGTACGACACCATTGCGTCGCGCCGCCTCCGGCGACCCGGTGGCTCGGGCCACAATTCTTCATCCCAGTCATCCTAGTGCCAACCGCCGCTCCATCGCCACGACGATGGGCTGAGACCCCCGTTCGACCCACCGCACGCCGCGGTTGCGTCGCGCCTTCTCCGAATACATGACGACTCGTGTCGCCAGCTTTTTTCCTGGTCAGCCTTGCGCCTGACACTACTACACCGCTGCAGCATGTCAGTCGTGGCCTTCAACTCTGGCAGCACGGTGGCACATCCACTGTTCATGCAGTGTTGATTGTTATACCATTCACCGTGAAATTGTTTTGGGTCACCATATGAGTTCTAGTGTCACGATTCTTGTTCTGGAAGAAGTCGCGCACTCCTTTGGACGTCACCTTCAATCCGCATCAATGTTGATGAGAGACGCTTAACCCAGACTCATGATGTGTTGGCCGTCAAAATCCATAAGAAAGGTGGAGGTGTCATGCCTTGTTTTTCAGCCTACACCCTCCACGGTAGGGTGATATCATGCAGCTTCGAATTCTAAACCACGACGGAAAATGAAGAACGAGGAACAAAAAAACGTTCGAACCCCTACCTCGGATTCGTTGTTTATTGATGATGTTGTGAAAAGGGGGACGTCGATTCGTTGATGTCGGGAAAGAAGATGAAGAAGTCTAGGACAATGTCGTCTTCGTTTTTCAAGGACCGTGCTTCCACCCTTTTTCAAGTTGAAGATCGTTCTTCATTAGCGGAATAAGTGTTCTTCATTAGAGAATTCTTTTTCTCCCAAGCTCTCCTTTTCCCAAGGTCCACCCATTTAAAAATGCCAACAAAAAATAATGGATTAAGTAGATCCATTGTTTAGATGTTGACCAAAAAATTCAAATTAATTAATTAATGCTCCATTAATTAATTTGAGTGAATTGGCACCATATTGTGGGGAGCTCAAGTGGCTCTCCCCACTTAATGGGAAGTTAAATATGCTTCAAACATGGGTGGTCCCCACAAAAATAATCCTCATATGAGAGGTTGAGTTCAGGTTGGCCCCACCACTATAACCTCTCATGGGAGGTTAAGGTGTGGCGGTCCCCAACTCCATCCTCCAAGTGGTGGTTATAATAAAAAAATAAAATAAGGCATGACCTAATTCTATTATAATATTCCATGTAAAACCCAAAATCTATCTTTTATTCCCAATTATCTGATGTCGAGGTGAATGAATTTTTAAGCGAATAATGGCGTTGCGAGATCAAAGGTGAGCTCAGATTTATATTCTTTGCACCAGTTCAAAAGTTATAAAATCCCGCTCGTACCTTTACTGAACGTACGAGAACAAAACATCAGAAATTGATTCTGAGAACACCGAGCCTCGGAATCGTACACCATTAGTTTTCACGGACTCGTAAAATTTCCATGCATATAAGAAAAAAATTCCCATCGAAATTACAGGTCTTTATAGAATTGGTGAATTTCTATAGCAGTATCAAGATTGGTGGAAGAGTGATCCTTTTATATGTTAAAATGATAGAAGCTTCATTATAAGCATGAGTATGGTGAAGGCATCATTTGGATTCAATTAGTCTTTAGATGATTTAGGTAAGGATGTGTTGATGATACTTTTATGATGGACTCTTCCTACAACGAAATTCTTTGTAAACTTATTTTACATCACTTTTAATATAAAAGTTTTTATCTATTTCATTTTTCCACCACTGACCTCTTTTTAGCATGTTTATTTCTTTATTATGTTAACAATATTTTAATAAAAAATTAAATTGATTCTTATAATCTAATTTCCATATTGTAATTAAAAATTTAGTATCCTTTTAATTCCATTCAATTAAAAAATTGAAATTTTTTCTATTAAATTGAAAAATAAAATATATAATAAAACAAATTTTTAAATAAAATCAATTTTTAAATATTATTAATTCATAATAATATTTCATAAAAATGTATAATTTATTATGTTTTATAAAATGTTATAAATAAAATATAATATTTTATACAATTAATCCATTAAAAGTGAACAATTTTATTTATTATGAAAAAAATAAAACACCTAGAAAAATAACAGTATGAAAAAACCTATGATTAAATTATTTTAATCAAATCAAATTATTTATCTTTTATTGACGAAATTTTATCAATCCCTAAATATTAATAAATCTATTTTAATTGAATAGAAATAATAACGATTAAAAAAAATATAATATCTAACAAAAAATACATATTTTTATAATAAATCAGGTTAATGAATTATTAAATATCTAATTTTTCATTCTTTCAAAATTTATTATATTATATTTAATTTATTGTATATGTTTCACTAATAATTTAAAAAAAATACTGTAACTATTGCATACAGGTATATAGAATGGCCATATATTCGATGACCATATCGATAATGGCCAGACATCAATCAAATAAACATACACATATAAATAATATGTGAATCATATTTATAGATTTATATTCTTCTATAAAACCATTCATTATATAATCTAATTTATTTTTCATGAAAATTAAAATTTTTATAACATGTTTTATTCATTATATATTTATTATTGGTGGTATGATATTTATGGAAGATCACAATGATATGAATTTCAATATTACACTATTTTTTACCTGTGATATCATCCTATTTTGAATTTTACTAATTATGATTCAGCCAGTTATCTTTTAATGTATTCTATTTTATATGATAATATTCTACCGCAGTGAAATAAATAAAATTAAATTTTTGTTATGTGTTCTATGTATTATATGACATAAAAAATATTCATTTTAACAGATGTACATTATTAAGTATTAGAGTGTTACATTATGCACCCTAAAAATAACTTATCTATCAAAATTTCATTACTTGGATGAAAAAATAGGAGAACTTTTTTCTCATTATATCCTTAGCATCCCACATCAATTTCTCAAACTTTATATTCCTCTATATAATTCCAACCACGGAGTGTTCTTTTTTCAATTTAATTTATCCCTATAAAATATATTTTTAATTGGGTTTCCTCCTAATAGAGGTAATGATTGAGTAATAAATCCAAATTGTTTATTACATGTGAAGGTTCAAATATGTTATTCCTCAATATTGATAAATAGAACACATCATGAATTTAAGATGTATTTTTTGGATGTTAAAGATAGTAAGAAATGTCCTCCAAAAATTAATGTATTTTGAAGGGGATTATGTATATAGTGATTAAATTTCCATTTTTACTGAATCACAGAACCATAATATATGGTGATATTAAGTGGAATAGTAACCGAAAACATCAAATAAATTTCTTTCTGTTTAATTATAACAACAACCTTTATTTTGATTATATTTTTTTTTAACATTATGATTCATTATTATCATGTTTTCTATTTGAAAATGGTTTTCTTGAGGAATTTGAAAAAAAAGGCTTAGTCTAGAGCTTATTGTGCCACCTTACCATATGATGGTCAAGTGACCATGTCTACAAAAATCACATTATATTTCACCTAATCACATGTAAAAACATATTTACATGAGTTGATGAGAAAATGTTTTCTAATACATGAATTAACCAAGAGTTGGATTTGAGTTTACCATCTGATGAGAATCTCCTTACGACATGAACAACCAAATTACCGTGCACTTGAACGTGAAAAGGAGTGAAGTGTCCATATCTGAGAAATATATTAACTCATGAAGGAATAATATTTTCAGGAGAAGGTATGTAAATTTATAAATAAGTACTATATTAACTATGTTTATTATTTTTGTGACCCCATGAATAAATAACATATCATATGAAGTCATGAACCTACCACATGTGAAAATGGATATATAGAATGTAGTGATGAACCAACAACAACAATTTGAACACACCTACTAAACATATATATTTTTTTACAACATAAAATAATCATTCATTTTGTTAAGAAAACATACCATGTATATCATACTAGTAGATAATTTTATAATTTAAAATGACTCTTTCTTTGAATCATTTAATATAGTGTCAACAAAATTATTACTACATTGATTGTTCTCCAATGGATAATTTTGGATAGAGATATATTTTATGAAGAAAATTAAATCATGAGATACATGATTGAGTGTGAGTTAGAAACCATATTCATATAAACATAGAATAAAATAGGATCATATATAGGTGTATCTTTTCTATAATGAAGACTCTTTGAAACACAATTTTCTTGAACATTCCATGAAACTTGTATAAGCTTACTACAATAATAAATTAAAGGAATTTGGACAACCAATGTTATCTGAATTAAGCTGTATCACATTTATTATCCTATATATCATTTTCTCTCTATATTGCGAAATTATTTTGAGATATGTATCTATATTACTCTGTATACTTGGAAAACAAGGTCTCAAATATTAAACTAGAGCGTAATATATAATCTTGAAATATTTTAATTTTTTTCCTATATGGATATATGGAAGAGTTCATGTGTGGTGGGGTATTTTTTATCCCATGCATACATATAATAGAGGCTCTTTTTCGAGATATCCTTGTCCACTGTTATTTGGTAAACCAGATCATGGTTGTGGATGAGTTTATTTTATTGTGAACTGATCAAAAGTAATAGATATATATGTATAGGGGATCAAGTTTCAACTTTAGTCCAAACACGTAATTAATTTTTTCTGTGTTATATTTTTTGTAACCTTCCCTTTTCTGTAACTATTTATTTCTTCATTTAAAATCAAATTATTTTAAATTTTCTTATCTGTTAAAAAATCATTACATTTATAGTTAAATTAAACTAGTATTTTTTATATTCTATTTTCTCATGTAAGTTTTATAAAAATGATGAAATATTTTAAATGTTATTTTAACATATCCTTAATTCCTCTTTTGACATATTAATTTAAATAAAAAAATTTATATTTCAATTGTTTTTTATAACTAATAATTTTTATCAATTCAAGTAATTTAATTTTTAAAGTTTTTTAAAAAAGGAATTTTATTGGAAACTCAATTCACCCACCCTATTTAGTCATCCACTATGAAACAGATATTGTATCTGAGTCATTAAAAATGTATTTTTTATAATGGTCTTGTTGTATTTTATGGTAATAATTTTTTTCTCAAAATTTAATTTTATATGGATAATAAATTACTATAAGAAATTTCCACTAATATTTATCTTTATTTTAATGCATATAATTATTCCTATTGCAAAAAAGGGAAATTCACATAAAATTTAAGGGTTTTGATACATTGACTATAATTGATGATAAATATTAAGGAAATAAATATGATATAGGTTATTGGAGTGATTCAACTAAAGTTGTATAAAACTGTAATTGTAAAGATATGATTTATTTATATTATTCCATAAGTTATGGTGAATTTAATAGAATATATAAACAATTAAATTATATTTATATTTTTGAAACACTTTCTATATCTCACAAAAGAATATCTAATGTTAATTAAATGTAGTTAAATAATATTAATATTATATATGAGATACATAAGATGAAGCTTGGAGAATCCACCTCGAACAAGTACCTCATGTTCAATAAAATAATTAACATGATGCATGAACTAGTAATGAAAATTTCAAACATTGAAATAGCCATGTGACTTATCAAATTCTTAATTGAATGTAATAGTGTAAAATTTGGGTCTATAAGAGATCATTGTGTCACTATTAAACTACCAGTCAAATTGCTCATTGTGATTCTCATGATGTGTGAAGAAGTATAACAAGTGTACAAAGATGAAGTGGTTGACCCAAAAAGAAAAAATACAGTTTTTAATACTAATAGTGATAAAAAAATGAAATGGGTAGAACTAAAATTTAATGTGATAAAGAATAATATTTTTACAGTGAAGAAGATATTTTACATTAAGATAAATAATCTAAGAAGTTAAATAAATATAATAAATTCTCTAAGAAACCCAATTATAGAGTAATGAATTAAAATAAAGGAAATTGAATAAAATATTCAGAAAATAATTATTCTTCCAAGGATGTTATATTCTACTGATGAAATAGAAAAGGGATCATTAATGAATAATGTAACAAGTTTAAGTAAAAAAATAAATACAAGGGTATGAGAAATGATTATAAAAAAATGATAGAAACATGTATCACCTCTAAAGAGAGCACATATGATCTGGAATCATATAGAGAGGAATTATATAAAACAACTTATAAGTGTTTTATTAAAAAATATATGATGTATTACATATTTTTCTTGAATATTTTATTCAAATTAAAATTCTTTATAATACTTAAAAATGAATAAATGTTTTATAGTGACAAATTATTTGAATTTTTTCAGTCTAAAAGACACATTTAATAATTAATAGATAAATATAAAAGTCTAAGGAAGATTCATGATTTTTTTTCTCACATTAAAACTAGTAGTAACATAAGAAATGATAAGAATTATCAATTTCACAATCTGAACAAAGAGATATATTATAAAATGTATAATTTATAATGATATAAAAAGGTTCACTAATTAAAAATCAATATATATATTATTGGAAAAAAGTCTACTCTGAATTATAACACTATAATAGTATACCAATATGGGAATATAAGAATTAATTTTAATTATTTTGTGTAATTTTATAGTTTTGCTAAATCTATTAGTACGTCTTATTCTGAAGGACCTAATTAGGTATTTATATTCTAATATCTAATAACATATTATACAAAAACAAGATGAAAAATTTAGATCTCAAAATCCCTTATAACTAATATATATGGTCCAAAACAAAATGGGTAAAATATTAATTTTTGGTTTAAATATATTTTTTTGGAAAGATTCTTAAAAACTAAAAAATAAACACTTTTGAAATATAGAGATTAGATGTTCCATATATATGTATAGGGATTTCTTGATTATCATAAACCTAATCAATCTTAATGGGGAAAATGTCACCTTCAGATATTATTCCAAATTGAAAATAAATTGTCTTTGCCAAATTGGGAGCTCAAATAAACTTTTGTTTTATTATGTTATATTTATAGAAGAATTAAAATAGAATCTTCATAAAATTTATTAATTATGTGATGATCCTTTTCATATTTTGTATGGAAAAAATTTTGTTCTCTGGTTTTGATTCCAAATACTTTCTTTTATTTTTTACTATTATGAAAACAAAAAATGATTATATTGTAGATTTAAATTCATTATTTTATCAAAATGCCTATTTATTGAGTGTCTTATAGAAATAGTAATGGATTTTGAATAATGGATTAGGAAATTTTAATAGTCACATAGTTTGTAATCAATCTATGAATGGTTTAGTTAAGTATATAACAAAAAATAATTACCAATAGATAATGTTTGTAATCTATCTTAATAGGGAATGAAAGTAAAATTATATTTCAAATCTATGATAGAATATTCAACATCACAAAAATTAGTGTTGTTTCACATGGATAAGATTATACAATCTAGTTTATCTAGTTTAGTAGTAAAACATTATGCTAATGATATAATATATGACTATTCAATATATTAATTTGTATTTTCCTGTACTCATAAAATTGAAGCTCTTTCAAATTTTCCCACATATGATAAAACATTAGAAAAGTTTAGTGGGAATTGAATTAAGAACAAAAAAACTGATCTTTTCTATGTGTTTAAAAACAATAAGTTTCAATTATTATACCCAAATTATAGAAATAATCACAGTTTTTCTGATCTTATTGCCCAAAAGATATATGGTGTAGGAGAGAGATGAAATATAAAACTTCAAGAAAATTTCTAGGAAGACATTAAAAGTTTATTATTTACCTATTTATTTTTGAAAATAATCTATGAATACCACTTTCTATATAATTTAGTTGGTTTTAATTAAAAAACATTAAAATAGGAACTATTATAAATTATGAAATCATATAAAAACTAAGTTTATTTTCTTTAGCGTTTTTGGTTTTCAAATATTTCTACTCAACACAAATAAGAATTATGAAAAAATAAAATTCAAGAGGGATGAAGGTTTTTAAAATGGATTTTCTATAACTAGTAAATTAAATGGCATTTTTAAAATAATGAATATGGTTATAGAAAAATATATATATTTCATGATTGATGAAATAGATAAACATGATCCAAATACATATTTAGAAAATATAATGGATAAATTTTCAAGTTTGGACATCAATGATATACTTTATTATAATTATGTAAATCATATTATATATAATTATCCTTGTTCTAGTGAACAACCTAAACCCAAACCCTAAGATGTAAATGATGTGTCGAATAATTTTATTCCAAGATCAATTATGACTCATAGATATAACCTCTAACATTATTTTTAAGGTGACCTATTTATTGGAACTTAGAAAACAATTTCTCTAAGAAACCATGATATACATCATCCATTCATGTAGTAGCTTCCATCTAATGAAATAAATGATGGAACTAATGATGAATTATAGAAAATTATAATGAAAGTAGTGCTTAATTAGTTTGAAATAAATAATTTCATGAAATTATTTTAAATACCCAAGGGCTACAAAACTATTAGCACCACAATAATATTTGGGAACAAGATTGATAGGTTAGGAACAATATTTATAAAAAAAGAATTATTGGTTTCACACGAATATAATCAAGAAGAAGTTATTGACTATGAGGAGTCATTCTCTTTTTTAGCTAGAATTGATTCTATCTAGATTATTGTTTCCTATGTATAAATTTTTTAATTCAAACCATGAAAAAATTAATGAAAATAGTGCATTTGTAAGTGGTTATTTTTTTGGAGATGGTTTTTTGGAAAAAAAGTAACCCCTAGATTTTAAAACCCTAACTTCTTAAATCAATTTTTTAAATATACCAAAGATTTATATTGTTTAAAATAAAATCCCTGAGATTGATATGATATGGTTATCTCATTTATAATTTTAAATTGTTTTATTAAAGGAATACCTAAATATACATTATTAATAAAAATTATTTCAAAATATTTTTTTAGTAAAAATATATTTCAATGATATATTTTTTAGATCTTCACAAAATTCTATGTGTACTAAATTTTCAAAAATAATGCAAAGTGAATTTGAAATGAGTATGATGGTGACCATAATTTTTATCCTGATTTTTGGATTTAAAAAAATATTGCATTACTTTAAATAAAATAATGGGCAATAAAGTTATTTAAAATTTTTTGGTGTAGAAATTAAAATATATCACAACCCACTCCCCAAAAGGTGAACCCCTCATAGGGTGGAAATGTTAGAAGGGAGATAGTGACCCCCTGAGTCCCACCTCCAGTAGGCCCTGGGTTGGTGACTAGCACCAAGGGTATAGTAAACATGTAAATGGGAGGTAGTAACATATAAGAGAACGCATGAAGAGGAGAGAGATATTATAGAACCCAACCAAATCTAACTTAGACTACAATATAAAATACTCCCAATGTACACATATGCAATTCCCTACAAATCTACTACAACTGGAATGTAAAACTACAAGTACCAAAAGAATGTAAAAATAATAGCAACCACAAAGACCGTACCACTCCTGCAACCCCAAGCTTATAGTAACCAACCTGACCTTCGACCTTCTCCATGTTACGTGAAAAATAGTTTATATTTATTCATAGGGTGACTATAATAATATTCTTATTAAGATCCTCCTTGGAGACTCTCATGAAAATGTAATGGAAGCATGAGAAAGCATAACGAACTACAAGTGAATCTAAATCATCAACTATACAACTATACTATATTCCTAGCCACACCATGGATACTCTCACTAAGCATCATATACAAGAGTATATAATATTTTAAATAATATCAAGGGTATCCCGCTACTACTTCCCCACTATTTTTCTACTTTTCCCCAACATTGCATGTCCTAAGCATCTCTCTCTAAAAAGCCATGCCCACAAAGACCTGGGGAAAGAACCACAACATTCACCTCGTGTATCACAATTACCACGCCCATTTATGCAATGTAACCAGGTATTTTACGAGATCCACCACACCTCGTATAACATGTATCATACACCGAGCATAAAACCATAATCCATTATATCCTATACACCCAGTAAGGATCCTTAATCATTCACAACCTATACAAATTACACCTACAGTGGTCCATATGAAACTATAACCAGAATATAGGTTTATGAATAACCATAATCCATTACATCCCTCTACACACATATTTGGGGGAGAACTGTTGTGCATGACTTCACAAGTAACTACCAAGAGAATAGAGCGGGGCTAAAGAGGGTAATCAGCTATACATCCTCCAAATAGAATGTTGTGGACCCCCCAGGGTTCAAAATGCTTGTGGTGTTAGTTTCCCTAAATGAGGGGGTGGAGTACTGTATAAAAACACATAAAGTACATAATATACTCTATCTCACAACCACACTATGGGAATAACATTATCTTCGACTCAACCAAAAAAATGTCTCTTAGACTCCCAGTTTCCAAAAATAATGCTATTTTTCCTATAAACACACAACCATTTAAAAGATCTTTATTACATTAGTTCATTACCTTTTTCTCTATTTCACTTTACACTAATTAATTATTTAATCATTAATTAACCATTATCAATTCCACATTATATGTCATTTGAATCGCACGCAATGTTCACTATTCCATTAAATTGTAACCTCATCATTAAATTACACCAAGTTCTAACCCCATGGACTAACATCATTTATTCAACAATTTGTTAAAAAAAATTATTACATTAAAATATTCCTCGGAATTATTGAAAAATATTATATTCTACAAAACAAACGGTGGATCAACAGGGTGAGTAGATTAACTACCTATCAAGTCATTTCCAAATCTAACAGAAATGTAGAACCATCCTACTTGAGAAGATAACCATAGAAAGCACTTAGAATACCCCACACATCTTTTCCTTTTTTTGGTTGAAGGGTAGCAAAACCAACTGCCTTGAGTAGTGGGAAATTTAATGAAGATAAACAACCAACATGTTTATTTAATCATCCAACATTCATATCCATCCCATTCCATCACCTCGGGTATCCTCCCCCAAATCAACATGCATAAACGGATGCATCTTGCCACTCGATGTGTCAACTGCTTCAATAGCTAATGGGCCTCCCAACCCCCACATATCAAAAAACCCATCCCAGATCACATCACCACACAAGAATCATGAAAAAATATCATAACAACAGGTCTCATAGCCGTTAAAAAATTCCCATGTGGCACAAATACCAAATTTTAGGTCCAAATGACACGTTTTAAAAATATTATTGTTTATATCATCTAACATTATCAATAGACCATTACCGTAACCCCTATGATACCAGAGTAACATCAAGAGTACTCAATGTTGAAATAATACTCTAGTGACCCCCATATAATATACCTTAATAAAATCCACATCAATTGAGGATATTAGTGAATGAACCCCAGAAATTATTACTGTAATGCTATAACCCATATCAATAAATCTTTTCCTAGGCCACACCCATGTGTAATAATTACAATATTAATATTAATATTAATATTATATCCCATGGAACATGGAATTATAACTATACCATCATAAATAAGTAGATTAATATTTAATTAATGGATATTAAATAAAATATAACTTTCCTTATGGGCTATTAACTCAAGCCATAAATCTTTCAGGTATTTTAATAAACAATGAATAGTAAAATACATCACCAAAAAATATTATTCATTACATAAATAAATAAATTAGAATATTTACTATAGTCTTCAACAAATATTTATGTCAATATTTGAATATGAAAAAATGTAAATTCTATTAATACATTCACTAAATTAATGAATAAAAAATTATTTTTTTGTTAGTTGAAGAATAATTTAATAGATATAAAATTTAATTCACATATTCAAAACATAATTATATCATTATTGAATATTTTTTCATCAAAAATTTATTTATTGATTTCTATTAAAAAAGTTAAAATAATATTTACTTTTAATATTATGTTTATTTTATTTAATTTATTTTTTATTTAATTAGAGTGTGACCCTCCAGGACTCTATCACTAATCCACTAGGTGAACATACCAAAAGTATAATACTTATATCTAATAAAACCTCAAAGAAACCATAGATTAAGTAGTTATATATAATGTTAATAAACTTCCTAAAAATTATAATGTGTATTAAACCAACTTTTTATATACTTATTCTACCAATTTGAATGCATATTTTTGTCATCACTGTATACGATTGATTTATCATTGTTTGAATTTATAAAATTATCTCTTTAGAGAGATAACATGGTTATGGATTGAATTAGACTTTTCAATTTCAATCAAAGGTATCAAGGTATCTTCTTCCATTAATATAAAAGATAGTAATCATATATCTAATTCATTTACTAATGTCACATCACTTGTGATGAACACAATTTATGCTACCTCACAATAAGATTATTTCATTATGGTTTTCATTGAAACATCAATGTATGTGTTTCAAGATAAACATTAATAAAAATATGAACTCCAATGAACAATACAGATGTTAATGAATTTTTATATTCAGTGACACATAATAATATAGAATTCCATTTGGAATCTAAGTTGTAATGCACTCCCTTCTAAGAGATCACAGAGTGAGAACTTCTAAAGAAGAATTCTCAATATCTTCTCATCCCTACACATTTGATAGTTAAACATATACTAAGTACTATTATAAATATTTCATCTTAAACATATGTAATATTTTAAATATTATTATCAGAGAATAAATAGTTTATCATTATTTTTATGAAGTGTTATAAAATTTTAATTAAAAAAAATATATTGACATTATCAAAAAAAGTGTTATATATATGAAAAATAAGTATGTGATAGTAAATTTATTAATGTTATTGAATAAAAATGTACAAATTTATTTCACTCTAGGTAACATTATCCAACATACACCATATTTTACAAGATAGAGATTTGAAAAAAAATGTATACCCTTGGATTTTATATGATTATCATTATTCTATTAAGATATCTCTTTGTTAAAAAGGTCAACCACATTCCTATATATAAAAACTCTACATAATATTTCTTCAACAATTTGAAAAAATATCCAAATAGGTAATAATTACGAATCATATGAATTATATATTAATGTGACATGGGATCCTTGTAATGATCCACTAATATAATATTGTCACTAATAGAGTTATATTAAATTTAATTTTAGGAATAATACTGAGATCTTGGATTTTTTTTCATTAACAGTAACTCATGAGCTACATTACAATACCTAATGTAATCTTAGTATACTTTAAAATTATTAAAAATTGATTTCTTAGCTTCTTTCCAGAAGAATACTCCTTCATCAAGGGAAATAGAGAATCTTGGTTGATATGTCAGATTATTCTAATATATTCTCAAACTAACATATATGCATCCCACAAAAAAAGATTATCATCTCCTCCCATAACCTAGAACATATCTTTCGTATTAATCATATAGATAATGATGGACATTAAGGGTGGCCAATTTTTTATCTAGGGAAAGATTGATATACTACTTCTATTTTCATGTCATAAGAATAATCAAAGCAATATTATTTCTTGATAATCATGATAGATCCAATAAGAAATGTTTAAGGAATTCTAATCACTCTTTATCTATCCTATTATACCTAAGGAAAAATTTTATCAATGAGTTATATTCAACATTTCTTTCTAAATGATACAATCTTGGATAATTCATTATTCAATATCATTAATAACTTATGAATATATATTCTCACTTATTACAATATTCCTCTTAGATCTATCTTGAGGTCTAATTATTCAAGAATGTTTGAATATTCACATATGTATTTTATAAAGAATATTGTATTTGTAATTTTACTAAATGACTAAAAGTCAAGAGTCACATTTATCATTTTCAAAAAATCATCATCCTATACTATAAATAAATCCAATGTACTCCCTTTAAATATTTTATAGGTAGATAGGTCAAATTCAATCATTATGCAAAAATATTTCTCTTATTGGTTCATCAAAAGTATTTTTCTATGATACATTTTATCACATGAATTCATATACAAAACAATACAACATACATGCCTTATTGTCACCCTTTCGTGTTAGGAACCACTCTAGTTATGTAATATAGAAACAATTCTCAAGGATTCCATTATGTTTGGTGGTCTTTAAATCCTTTGTTGAAAACCCATAAATATTTAATGATTCAATATAAAGCATAGTTATAATATATTATATAATATCATCTCATGAAAGGGTTTATTAATAATTTATTCCTTGAAATTTTGCAAACCCTTTGACAATCATTAGTGTCATATAGGTAGAAAATGTACCTTACATTTACTCATTTTCATTGAGTACAAATTTTTCTCAAAATGATTTTAATTAACATGATGAACTTCCAAATATGAAACATGGTTTTGGAAAATGGAAACCCAATATAGATGGATTATAGACACTATTATTTTTATGATCACTTACCACATTAATATAATAATTTTTTTATTAAATTAAGAAAATAATGATTCACCTTATTTGATGATAATAAAACCATACCTTTAGAGTTTTTCAACCAATATATTTCATTAATGTCATATTAGTTTCTCTATAAAAACATTTTCATCTGGTATTGTTGAATCTGATTGGTCCCAAATCTTTTTTATCTTACGCCTCAATTTCAATGATGTTAATATTTCTCCCGTTATATCTTATAGATATGTATAGTATTTCCAGAAAAATATTTGGTCTTATAATAACTACTTTTATATATAAGGGTAAAATAATTAATATTATATTATTTTATTATGATATCCTATAAAGATACATGTTAGACCACATTAGGAATTTTTATTACTAGTACTAGAATTAATATGAATTATTTATCCCAAAATGTTTATATGTGACTAAATATATTTCATTATATACCATAATTTAAATGGCATTATGATTTCCTCTATTGATATAACTATATTTATTATGTATAAACTGAACTATAATTCAAATCTGTTAAAGGAAAATGGTGCATCTTAATTAATCATTATCAATATATTATATTTAACAAACTGTGATTCCTTATTTCATAAACACAATTCCACTATTGTGAACAAGGTGGTTTGAGTTGGGATCAAATCCCATACCCTTTTCTCGTATTTAATGAATTCTGTGTTAAAAAAATAACAACCATGCTTTGAGAATAGTTTCTTCCTCTTCAAAAAATTTATGATTCCCTACATAATTCTTATAATATTTAAAACCAGGTGGATAATCCCCCATAGGGGTTCACATGGGTATAAAATAGGCAATCATAGATGCTCGTTCTAAAACAATTTAAAAAAAATTAAACATATGGGCATCACAGATCACAAGTTCATACAAATAATCTACTAAAAGCACCCACAGAGGGAAAAATATTAAATAAATTACAATTACAACACATTAAGTAGATATATTTTTATACTAATTTCATTAGTAAAATTTATGAGGTAATAATATCCAACTCCAATTTCTACTTGAAAATGTTCGTAATCATTTGTATGAATTAATTATAAATGATATATGGATCATTCAATAATACAATAAATGATACTATTTTATTATTTTTTGTAAATAATCATAAAAAATATCAAGGATTTTAACCATAAATGTATAGAAACACCCTATATAATATAATTTTTTAAAATTCTTCTCTATTAGTTAATGAAGTCTCTAATGGGTTAATTGATTTTGATATCAGTCATGTGAACATGATTCATTATAATTTAAAAAAAATATGATTTTTTATTTTATTTTATGAAAATACTATTCTTTAAATTTGCATTCGCATAAAAAATTTATTTGTTCATTATATTAAAAATTTTTATGTCTAATAATAATAAAATATATCAATGACTAAATTGGACAAAGAAATTATGTTCGTGGTTACTCTGGAAACCTAATCATAATTCAATAAAACTGAAAAAGATTTTACTCTATAATTTTGGATGGTTGTGTCTTTTAGCCAAAAATTATAGTCTCTATTTATTGACACCTTAAAGGACCACATTAACTACAGTTGTATTTTATGATCTATATAGGACCTTTATTTGGTAAAATTTTTTAGAACAAAACGATATACTGGATTAAATATTTTTTTTGAAAATGATAAATACCACTCATTAATGAACATACTTGATGCATCGTTATTTTAATTTTTATTGTAACATTATTTTTTTTAACTTTAATTCCATTGGTAAAACACAATACATCATTAAAATTATTCTTATTCTGGATCTTTCTTCATTTTAGGGGTGGTGTGATGGTCCCCTTGAAATAATTTTTTTTAACAAATAATAATTAAATTTCTTCATGTTTACTAGATACATAAGTGGGTTTTCTAATTTTATGTATTTTTACACATATATAGTCCATTTTAATATATACGAGAGAATCATCTCAGTATTATTAATGTTGAAATATAAAATGAAACATTGGTTGTTCATGAAATTTTATTAGTGAATGATATACATGAACAATTTATTAGGTAACTTGAATTAAATTATTTACAAAACAATAAATTTAGTAATTTATCCTTACCACATAATTCCATATTGGAATTTATTCTCTTGATTTCAAATATTTAATACATGGGTATTTCAAACACCACTTCTATTTAATGATAGAGATCATATAGATAAGAGAGCATGGTGTATACATCCATGTTTTCATAAATATACTAGATCCCCAATGTCATGGATTATAACAAAAGGTATTGGTTATACAATAATCAAAAAAATATTTTTGGAAGAGGTTTTATCCTCCTCAGTAGCCTCTTGGGAATATTCAATATGATTTAGGGTCTTTAATAAATATAAAAATAACTTTTATCAATGAATAATTTATAATCGCTTATACCATTATTTGGAAGTTATCTTCAGTTAAGAGATTGTAATTATAAAAAATGTATCATGGGGATAGAGATGTGGTCAAATTTATTCTGATTTTACTAAAAAAATAAAACATAATTTCTAGTGCATTATCTTGATTAACGATAGTAATGTAAAAAAATAATCATATTAGTCTCCCAATATTTTATCAAATTCTCACATCATTCACTATAGAATTGGAAAATATAATTACTCATATATATTAGTTTAAAGGATACATATCTACCTTAATATTAACTAGGCGTGGGCCTTATAAAATTATATAATGGTATTTATGTAAGACTTATTTTAAAAATATATTAACTCATTGAACATTAATTTTTTGGGAAAACTACACAATTCTAATGTAATAGTCTTTGATTTACACAACCCATGCCTCCTTATTACACCATTTCTTGTTAATTAAATCAACACATAATGAAATTTAGGTTAAATCAACTAAGTAATTTCATTAAAAATCTGATTATTGAAAGCACCTTGTTGAGGTATAGAGATATAACTTAAACTGAAATAATATTAAAACTCAAATTATGGATGTTTTGGTCTTAGATAATATTTTAATTGAGTTATTTTCATTATCTCATACCTAAATTTTCATTAGCTTATAATTCTTATTCATGTTAATGTTTCTGTAAATTAACATAATTAATTAACCATGTCTGAAAAAATAAATTATGCACAATTATTTTATTTTTATTTTTAGTTACATAAAAGTTAATATAATGAATTTAGGAAAAAAAAATTAAATAATTCATATAAAAAGTGTATCAAAAAAATAAATAAATAATAATTTACTAAGTAAATAAAATAATTTTTTTACAAGATTATGTGATTTGATCTGATAATACTTTAAAGAGAAGTGATAAACCAGTCTCTACAATATTTTATGTGTACGAATGATTTAAAATTTTAAAGGAATTTGAATTTTGAATACACTATGTGTTTAAATATTTTCATAGATATGGAATAAAATTATAGGAGTAGAAAAATATTATTGTGATGTTTTTAGACATGGTGTGAGGATTCATAGGTGCCACAGGTTATCAAGTAATTCTATGAAATTGTGAGTAAAGCTTAAAATGTTTGGGAAATATCTAACAAGGGTGTATAGTTTGGGTTTAATAGTATTTTGAAAAATTGTGTGGTTACAAAAACGGCTTCTAAAATAACAATACATGATATTAATATGGAAAATGCATGGGTTGGGTTGAACTGGTTCTATATTATTGTCTCCCAAACCATATGAGTCAGTATAAAACTATGTGTGTTTGATTTTGACCTAGGGAATGATGTGTTGTTTTTTCATGGCTACTGAAAAATGGTTTATGTTCTTGGTTTGGGGTTCCAAATCCTTTCAACATGGTTGGAACAGGGTTAGAAAATAAAATGACCAAACCATGTGAGGAAGGTCATCACATTCAATGACAACCACATGGTTGGAACATGGATTGGTAAAATTGCATCCAAACCCTATGACTTATTATAATTGTATTTTTAACTTTATTCCTTTTCAAAATATATGTGGGGAATACCTTATCTTTTTCGCATCCATGTGTGAAATCAAACCATTATCTTTCTATTTGGATCATCCACCTTTAATTTTGGGGAGGAATTTAGAATTATTCTTAATCATTTTATAATTCATTATTGACATAGGTAATATCTATTGATATCCTCAAAATTTATCTTCTAATTTTGGTTTTCCCATTATATGTTTTGGTTTTAATTACACTAGGGCATTGTGGTATTATCTGAGTGATATGAGTATTATTTTCTACATTAAAAAATGGTCACTAGAGACACCACCTGCACCTAGTTTCATGATTATTCAATAAGTTATTTTTCATTCATGAGATTGAATTTATTTTTTGAGAAATTTTGACATATTTTATCTATTTTTGTGATGCTGATTTTTTTATTTTTTGGAAATATGTGTTGTTATAGGTGTGTTGGGGGTGGTAAACACACCCTAATGTGACGGTTTATTGGATAATTATGGATCAGTGAGTTCTCTAGTGATACTTTGGATTTTTTCTAGTTTAATTAATTAATAATATATATTATAATTAATTAATTATGATGTTACATTTGGATATAGGTTCTTGGTGGTTTTTGTTATTTAGGGGAGGACTTAACTGGCCTTGAGAGTAACTATCATACCTCTAAAAATATTTAGGAAGCATCAAAATAATGATAAGTTGTCTATTTTACATAAATCATATTCTTGTTATGTATATAATTGTTTCCATAGTGTGTCTATACTAGAATCTCAATTTGATTATTCATTTTGAAATAACTGTTTGAGTACTTGTTTCATTAGTTTAATGAATCAATAAACTCTCAGTGTAACATAGGAAATGGTTAATTCATTTAGAATTATTTTAATAGAAAATGAACCTGAAATGGGTTGATGTCAGTCAATGTCTTAACATGTTTCTATTTGTTAAATATAGAACCTATGATGAATTAATGAAAGTGAAATTGAATATCACAACCCTAAATAATTTAAAATGGTATTGTATATTAAATAAAATAAAAAACAATGTAATATTATGTGTTTATAATGAATTGAGAACTTATAAAATTTCCTCGTAATAATAAAATTAAATTTTGAATGTGTAATGGGTTTTGATATTTTTAAATGGATTTTTTTGTAAACTATATTTTTATAAATGGTATATTCCGTGAAATAGAAATTTGTTTGGTAAAGGTTTTTTGGATGGATTTCAGTACTGAAATGTTTATGATCCCTTTATAACCATTTATTTTAGAATCTAGTGATATGGATATAATTTTATGAATGTTTTCTATAGAGTTATTATTTATATTTAAACTTATGGTAAAAACTTATCTCTGGAGGAAATTAATTGTGGTTAAACATGGGGTGAACATAACACTAGGTGGTACTAGTTACAGTTAAACATAAAGTGAATATGTTCCCAGGTAGATGCTGGAAATGGCTAAAATCTTGGTGAACATCACCACAGAGTGGATTATAGTTTATGGTTAAACTATGGGTGAACATGACCCCAATATTGAAGCTTGTTTAGTATTAATCCTAGGATGACCAAAATATATTAGGTGGATTCTTGGGTCCCTTGGATGGAAATATTACACTATGGTGATAGTTGTATGATGAGAATGGGTATTTTAAATCAAGTGATATGTGAATGACATGGTTATCACAACAAGATGAATGACACCAAATCACTAGATGAAGTAGGTACATACAATTCTTATGGTGAAACTGACCTGAGGATTGAAGGGTTTTTTATTTAATTTTAAAATGTTTAAATTGATTAATTGTAATTCTATATCCATTTTTACTTATGCATGATCTTTATTCCTGATTATTTATTTTAGGGATTCCATTGGTGGTGTCCTAATGAGTTATACTCACCCCTTTCTCAGGCCACAATGGAAATTTGGTACCATAAAAAACCATCACTTCACTACAATAATATGTAGGGAAGAAACCCAGGAATTATCGAGTGAGATAAATCAAATGAATACATGGAGCTTCAGTGGAGGCCTGGATCATGAAAATAATGGATCCTTAGTTTTTTATTTTTTATACATATGTATTTGTAAATGTGATTATCCAAGTGTGTGATTAGTCTTATATTCCAAAATGTATTGGGACCCCTTAATTATTAATATTTTATATATTATTACTTCTACATTTAGTTTATTGTGATATATTAAATTAAGAATTTTTATTTATTATTTCACACTCTAAAAGGGGAATATATACTCTCCAAGACACTTCATTATATCCTTATGAATATTCGATAAAAAAAAGAAATAAATGGTGTGAAATATAAGTTAGGTGGAGGACTATCCTGGTCACAATTCCTAGAGTGAGCTGTGTCGGGCCTCTATATAGTGGTTTTAGAGAATTTTTTTATTTTTTCATAATGTTTTAGTAATTGGTAATAATGAGATATTGGAATGTGTTATGGAATATTATAGAACCCAGATTGCAGAATTTTCAATTCCTTTTATGGAAATTTCAAGGTTACCGTCGGTCTAGGATTGTTTTTCAGTGATTGATCTGTTACTGTTGATGTTATTTTCACATACCATAACACAAACAAGGTTTGAAATTTCGGATTTAGAAATTCTTAGACTTATTGTATTTAACAGACCAACTATCTAACATATGAACATTGTATTCGATACAGCGTATGAAACAAAACACCAAGCACACAAGATAATATAATTGTAACACCCCAGGTAAATAAAGAATATGAAATTTTTATATTTATCCATATTTGGGAATAAAATATTAATATGACTTTGAAGGGGACGTTATGCTCGATGGCGTACCCAACACGCAACAACGAGTTTCTTGGGAATCTTACGTTGCACTCTAATAATAAAATAATATAATTTTAAATGGTAGTTAACATGTAGCCATTGTATTGGAGAGAATGTATAGAAATAACTAAAATATGATTAAATATGTTTTTAAATGTTTTTACATTTATCCAATAAAAGATAAATTCTTAAAATACGGAAAGAATTCAATTTTAGGCGTATATGCCCTCGTTTTCACTAAAGGTTCACTTATCACCTTTTAATGGTGAACTGTCATTAAATATAGTTTTGTTCACTCTTATATATTCTATTGGATCAAATAAAACTCTTTTTATGAATCGGGACATCAAAATATACTTTGTGTAAATTTTTGGTATCTTTCTCATAAAGTTCATTTTTTTAACTAATAGAGTAAAATGTTGTATTTTAATTCAAAACCTCTTTTTAATCTAATTTATTTATATGATTATATTATCTTTTGAATTTGTTTTAAATTGAAATTAGAATATATAATTACCATCAAATCCAATAGTGGTTGTAGGAATTAATTTCACTTTGAAATCAGACTTAAACTACTATCAATCTTTGGATAATTATTGTTTCATAAAAACACGCTATTTGCTCTGACTGCGGGAATTAATTATTAAATTAATTAATGTGACTTATATGTTTTGAATTTTGTAAAATAGTATTCATTTTTGAATATGTAATATCAAATATAGCTTAGGGTGAATTTTTGGGATTTTTCTGAAAAACTTCAATTTTTTATGAATAGTGAAACCACTAAGTGGTACTTATAAAAACTGATTTTTCCGTTTAAATGAAATTTTGCCATATTTGTGTTTTGAATTTAAAAAATCCTACATACATGGTTGTCATTAAGAAGTAAAATGTGGTTCAATGGGATAAAAATAATTTTTTTGGTGAATAGTAACTTATTAAGTTTTTAATCGCGATTAGAGGTAATTAGTGTAGTTTATGGTAAGAATAATGTTTTAATAAAATGAAATGACCTAGGCACATGTCTTACCCTCATTGGATGTGTCATGGCCGACCATGAAAATCCAGGGGTCAACTTGGGGCCCCCATGGAGCCACTTTGGTTGGAAAATGACATAAATATCCTTTTATTTAATGTTAAAGTAAAAATGACACAAACATGAGATGTTTTAATAAATCAATTTTTAAATGGGGTTATACAAGTCATATTTTTGACTATAAATAGTAATTGGAAAGCTAAGAATATTTCCCACATCATAGTATATTTTTTATAAGTTTTAGACATTATAAAAGTTAAATTATTTATGACATCATGATGATGAAACGATGACGTCATTATTTAACGATTTAAATATAATGGAAAGATAATGTAATATCTAAGACCTAAACATGTCCAAAACCAATTGAATGAGTGTATTTAGAACCCTTATCACCTTATCCTTGAAATAAATCAATTTGGGACCTTTAAAATCCGAAACTCCTTTGAAAATAAAGTAACGTTTTGTAACTTTACAAGAGTGCCCATCCTCTCCTCTTATAAAAGGCCCCCCACCTCTACCTCTTCACCCAAACTCCCAAAACCTTTGGCTCGGACAACGCCTACCCATTTTGTCTCTAAACTTTCCTATATTACTCCTTGAAGCCTCACTTTTTTCATAAGTCTTTCCAAGGAAGCCTTTGAGCTCAAACCAAAGGGAGTTACCCGATTTTAAGGTAATGTCTTCACTTGTTTCCTTTTGTTTTATTTTGCTTCTCCAACCCACTAAACTCTTTTTATTCATTTATTTTGTAACAAATACAGTATCTTAAATATACTAGGATGTTTTTACAAGAAGTATTCGAGCTACACTTACACACACCTACATCTAATGGTTAATGAACATACTGTTTCCGTGGATGGAGAATTTCTGCCTCCCGAAACGATGATTGTTCAACATTCTTCTAACACCTTCAAAGGTGGCCATTAAGATGACACTATATTTATATATGATATCTTATATGTTTATGTTTTACTTATGCTTCTTTATTTTTCATTTATGGCCTACCTTTATGGTTTCCATTATGGGTAAACGCGATATCTTCATTTAAGAAGTGCGGACTACCGCCCCCTCAAAGTGATTTGATTCGTTAATACCATATATGGTACGTATAAACGATACTTTTAATGATATTATATATGATACCATACTGGAATTAAAATACTATTATGTATCATTATGTTTTAATTCCATTAAATATGAAATAGAAATGGAAGTAGCGTTCATGCGTACGTACGACTTACCGTCTCCATGAATGGTACATTTCATTTCTTATCTCAAAATGTTATGTAATATTATAAGTACATATATAGAATTGATATATATGTAATATATTACATCTAAATTTTAGATATCATTATGGAATTATAGCATAGATATATATCTCTCATTTTGTTTTAATTCCATTAATATGACAAAAAATGAAAGTAGCGTTCATGCGTACGTACGACCTACCGTCTCCATGAACGATGCTTTTCGTTTTTTACCTCCAAATGATATGGAATAGTATAAAATTAATATTTACTGGATATATATGATATTTTAATAATTAATACTATTCTGGAGATTATTTACATATAACTACATGGGCAATCTTTTTTCAAACAAGTTCATTTTTTACTCATGTACCAAACATCGACAAAAACGTCTGATATGATCTAACATTATTAAAAAATTATTATAACATTATAATATGTGATATGAACTGAATAATAATCTCTATAGGAGGTAATTAGGAATTTATTAATTGACCAAAGTTTATTATTCAGGAATATAAAGAAACGAACAAGACAAGTTGGACTTGAGGTAAGGGATCCTACTCCACTTTTTCTTTTTAAGTATACTCGTTTCTGTCATTCCCTTTAAAGAACATCTTTCCTGTTATTGGTATGTTATTTTATATTAATATTACTGTAATTTTTATGTTCATGTGATGAGATACCCTATTCTCTCTCATCAATCCATTTTGGATGTTTTGAGTGGCACTGTTAGGCTGCCAAATTTTCGTAAGAGATCTAACCCCTCTCTTTCTTTTTAAGTAATCTCCTTTATGTCACTTCTTTTAAGCTCCTATTTT
This sequence comes from Viscum album, assembly GCA_963277665.1. Taxonomy (NCBI): domain Eukaryota; kingdom Viridiplantae; phylum Streptophyta; class Magnoliopsida; order Santalales; family Viscaceae; genus Viscum; species Viscum album. Next base: position 1,307,669,567 of record OY728126.1, on the reverse strand, counting down.
TTATGTTGGGGGATGTTATTTTATATTCCTATTTCTATAAACTTTATTTTAATATGATGAGATACCCTATTTGATCTCATCAATCCATTTTTGTAAGTTTTTATGTGGCGATGTTAGGCTGTCGAGTTTTCATAAGGGATTTTTCATCTCACTTTTATTCCCTTGAGATTTATGCTACATTTTCCATAATTTCCTTTGAGTGGTGTATGTACATCCCATTATTTTATTCATTGTGTAATATAATTTCTTTTATGAGTATTTACATCAATGATGTATTGTCCTTCTTTCACGAGGTGTATGTTTCGAAAGATACCCATGTCGGTAAGGGAACCTTTCACCGTCCTCTTTTTAAAAGACTTCTTTTGTTGGGTCTTTTAATTTACATATTTTTATGTTGGGATATGTTCTCATATATCCTTATTGATGTAAATTTTATGTCCAAGTTATGATATACCATTTTTTTATCCCTCATCAACTCATTTTGATGTGACGCCGTTAGGCTGTCAAGGGAACTTATTAACCCAATTTCGATTTCTTTGGGTTCAATATGTAGTCATTGAATATGTAATCCTTTGAATATGTGTGAATGACCATTGATTATTTTACACTTAATATCCACTTATATTTGGTGTATGTTTTTTTGTCACACATAATTATGTAATTGATTTATCCTTAGACTAAGGATATTGTCTTTATAAGGGACTTCGTCTCAATCTCCTTTCATTGAGGCATATTCTGTTTTATACACAACCTTATTTTATACGTTGTATAAACCCCATGGACTTTTATGTTTATTCAAAAGGAATATTTTTTTATACGAAGTGTTTATTAAACGACAAAAGGGAATGTTTTTGTCGTACGTATGTGGAGACAATGAGTTCCCCACCGTCGTGACCATTATCTGAGTTTCGGCTTCCTCTACAAGCCATGCCTTCTTTAAAAAAAATACCATGTTTTACTTTTCTTTTATTTTGTTATTGAAAATGGTTTTCATAATGTTTTTATATCAATGTGTTGTATTGATATCTTGTGATTGAAAGATGGAAATGTTATGTTTCCTTTATGCATGTTTTATGTGATAAAATTATGTTGAGGTTCATGGGAATAATTATGAAGACGGGTGGTTTGGTGATAAACATAGGGTGCGTGAGCCCGATATAGCTCTCCAATTCATTGGGTAATGCGAAGGAGTGAAATGTTAAGGATTCTCCAAAGAGATTTAGGGAATATATTGTGGTGGGTATTCCAAACGTAACCAAGAGGGTTACTCCCAACATAAGAATGTTATGAATGCCTCAAGTTACCTTTTATGTCTTATGATTTCTATGATTTATTAATGATTTGTTGAGGTATGTTAAAGTCCCTATGTTTTATGGGTAAAGTGTGATTTCATTCTTATGTATATATGAACTCATGTTTCCTCTCCATATTTTTATAACACTTACTGAGCTTTTTATGCTCATCCCAAGTTTTTTAAATGTTATTCACAGAACAAGGGAAAGGTACATGATGTGATGATAGTGTCAAGGATGTGTCAAGAAATAATCCCTGTTTTATTTTAAATATGTTTCCATTTATGGGAAGAATTAATACTGTCTTTTATGTAACCACTTTGTTTAAATGTGGAATGTAATGCAAGTTTCATGATCTAATTCTCTAAAACTCTAAACCTGAAAAGATCCTCAATGTGTAATCTTGTAATAACTGAAGATTAATTAAGGTTTAAGGTTGGGGCCTTATAGTTGGTATCAGAGGTTGGTTTAGATAACATTAGAGGTTAGGGTATTCTTTAAGCATAAGTGGCATTACCATAATGGTTAGGATTTCAAAAAGTGTCCTAGTTTTAGATAAAGTGAATGAGTAAGTGTATCTTAGTGTTTACCTTCCTCATTAGTACAAGATGGTTTTGTGGATATACTCACACTGACATTTCTGTTTTTAGTGAATGGATGGATCTAGCAGGCACCAAAGAGACAAAAGATTTGAAGGAAACAGTGGTGGTTCTATGATTAAGATACTAGATAAAATGGGGGATTCAATGAGGAAACTCGTGGTTGTTCTAAACCAACTATCAAGGAGTCATGATCAACCACTTGATCCTTTCTATGATCTTTAACGCATCATGTACAAGATGACCAATCGATGTGGAAGTTCAGGTGATAATTATAAAGGTAACCATTAGAGTTTATATGATCCTTACTTTTGAGGTAATTATGGGATACTATATGTTATGATGGAAGTGAAAGGCATGAGATAAAATTGAGGTTAAATTATGTTATGGTTATTTTTGATGATTTTATCTCTTTTTGAGGAATGATTTGAGAATTATATAGTTTTGGAAAAAGGACAACACACAGACCGTGTGACTACCAGTTGCGTCAGACAAAGCTACGGGAATCGAACCCACAACCAAAGTGCGAATGGTATTTATCGGCTACCACTAGACTACGAGATTTCCCTAGTTAGTTTGACTGATTCTTTTTAGTTATATGATTTTATGAATTAAGAGTAAGTTGATTTTGGGTTATTTATGAAAATGATTAACCTATCATGGAGGATATGTGATTATGTTAATTACTTTTCAATATGAGACTTTAGGAGCAACTGATGTTGTTTGGTGATAAATGATACGATTTAACTTGGAAGACTATGTGACTAAATCCTTCAAATATTTGGGTTTCAATCTTAGATTGGTTTACTTTGAATAATTTTATGGAAAAATTGTTTAACGGATGGTCCACGTTGAACTTTGGGTTTTGTGGGACAAATTTTGGAGATTAAGCATAGATTTTCTTTTTAAACGGTTATCCTTTTCTGGATTATCTGACCTTGTACTAACCATTTTGGTTTTGGTTTTGGTTAAGGTCTAAAGATATGGGAAGTATATAGTTCTCTTTGGTGGATTAGGTGATTCTCTAGAAGTTGATTATAGTACTCTTAATGCGAACAAGTCTCCCTAAATACTCGTCTTTTGGGAAAAAATATGAGTTTGATTAAGGAATCTAGTAAAAGTTGAAAGTCAACATGATAAGTGATTATGTTTCCTTATGAATAAATTCCTCAATAAAAATTAACTTAAAACAAAAATTTTGTCCATTAAATTTTCCTACTGGGGAATCAAATACCGTTTAACCCATCACAAGTTTGTGATTTTCTTATGGTTAACTTTCTCCTAGACATGTTTACTATCACTCTCCCTCAAGAACATGACCCTTTTATTTTTCTTCCATGTCCATGTTATTCTAAATGGAATCCTAGTATGGGTTAACTCGGGTGAACATTGTACTTATCTTCCTTTAATTTAAAGTGATTGTTTTACCGACTCTTGATCCGATGTGGGACTTTCATAGATGTTTCCAAGCTCAATTTTAAAAATTGCAAGGACGCAATTCCCAAAAGAGGGGAAAGATGTAACACCCCAAGTAAATAAAGAATATGACATTTTCATATTTATCCATATTTTTGAATAAAATATTAATATGACTTTAATGGGGATGCTATTCTCGATGGCGTACCCAACACTCAACAACGAGTTTTTTGGGAATCTTACGTTGCACTTTAATAATAAAATAATATTATTTTAAATGGTAGTTAACATGTAGCCGTTATATTGGAGGGAATGGATAGAAATAACTAAAATATGATTATAAATGTTTTTAAATGTTTTTACATTTATCCAATAAAATATAAAGGCTTAAATTACGGAAAGAATTCAATTTTAGGTGTATATGCCCTAGTTTTCACTAAAGGTTCACTTATCGCCTTTTGATGGAGAACCATCATTAAATATCGTTTTTTTCAAACTTATACATTCTATTGGACCAAATAAAACTCTTTTTATGAATCGGGACATCAAAATTTACTATGTGTAAATTTTTGGTATCTTTCCGATAAAGATCATTTTTTTAACGAATACTGTAAAATATTGTATTTTAATTCAAAACCTCTTTTTAATCTAATTTATTTATAGGATTATATTATCTTTTTAATTGGTTTTAAACTGATATTAGAATATATGTTTACCATTAAATCCAACAGTGGTCGTTGAAATTAATTTCACTTTGATATCAGACTTAAACTAGTGTAAATCTTTTGATACTTATTATTTCATAAAAACACTCTATTTGCTCTGACATCGGGAATTAATTATTAAATTAATTAATGTGACTTATATGTTTTGAATTTTTTAAAATAGACTTAATTTTTGAATTCTAAATTTCAAATATAGATTAGGGTGAATTTTTGGATTTTTCTGAAAAACATCAATTTTTGATGAATAGTGAAACCAGTTAGTGGTATTATAAAAACTGATTTTTCCGTTTAAATGAAATTTTTCCATATTTGTATTTTAAATTTCAAAAATCTGAAAAACATGGTTGTCATTAAGATGTAAAATGTGGTTCAATGGGATAAAAATAATTTTTTGGTGAATAGTAACTTATTAAGTTTTTAATCGCGATTAGAGGTAATTAGTGTAGTTTATGGTAAGAATAATGTTTTAATAAAATTAAATGACCTAGACACATGTCTTACCCTCATTGGATGTGTCATGGATGACCATGAAAATCCATGGGTCAACTTGGGGCCCCCATGGAGCCACTTTGGTTGGAAAATGACATAAATATCCTTTTATTTAATGTTAAAGTAAAAATGACACAAACATGAAATGTTTTACTAAAACAATTTTTACATGGGGTTATACAAGTCATATTTTTGACTATAAATAGTCATTGGAAAGATAAAAAGATTTCCTACATAATAGTAGTTTTTTATAATTTTTAGACATTAAATAAATTAAATTATTTATGACATCATTATGATGCAGTGATGACCTCATTATTTAACGATTTAAATAAAATGGAAAGATAATGTAATATCTAAGACCTACACATGTACAAAACCTATTGTATGAGTGTATTTCGGACCCTTATCACCTTATCCTAGAAATAAATCAATGTGGGACCTTTAAAATCCGAAACACATTAGAAAAAAGCAACATTTTGTAACCTTACAAGAGTTCCCCTCCTCTCCTCTTATAAAAGGCCCCCACCTCTACCCCCTTACCCACACTCCCAAAGCCTTTGTCTCGGCCAAAACCTTCCCATTTTTCCTTTCCACTTCCCTCTTTTACTCCTTGAAGCCTCACTTGTTTCAGAAGTCTTCCAAAGGAAGCCTTTGAGCTCAAACCAAAGGGAGTCACCTGATTTTAAGGTAATGTATTCACTTGTGTCCTTTTGTTTTATTTTCCTTCTCCAACCCCCTAAACTCTTTTTATTAATTTATTTTGTAACAAATAAAGTATCTACAATATACTAGGATGTTGTTATAATAAGTATTAGAGCTACACTTACACACACCTACATCTAATGGTTAAAGAACATACTGTTTCCGTGGATGGAGAATTTCTACCTCCTGAAATGATGATTGTTCAACATTCTTCTAACACCTTCAAAGGTGGCCATTAAGATGACACTATATTTATATATGATATATAATATGTTTATGTTTTACTTAAGCCTCTGTATTTTTCATTTATGGCGTACCTTTATGGTTTCCATTATGGGTAAACGCGATATCTTCATTTAAGGAAGTGCGGACTACGGCCCCCTCAAAGTGATTTGATTCGTTAATACCATATGTGGAACGTATAAAGGATATATTTAATGATATTATATATGATACCATACTGGAATTAAAATACTATTATGTATCATTCTGTTTTAATTCCATTAAATATGAAATAGAAATGGAAGTAGTGTTAATGCGTACGTACGGCTTACCGTCTCCATGAACGGTACATTTCATTCCTTATCTCAAAATGTTATGTAATATTATAAGTACATATATATAATGGATATATATGTAATATATTAAATCTAAATTATGGATATCATTATGTAATTATAAAATATATATATCTCTCTCATTTTGTTTTAATTCCATGAATATGACAAAAAATGAATGTAGCGTTCATGCGTACATACAGCCTACCGTCTCCATAGACGATGCTTTTCGTTTTTTATCTCCAAATGATATAGAATAGTATAAAATGAATATTTACTGGATATATATGATATTTAAATCATTAATACTATTTTGGAAATTATTTACATATAACTACATGGGCAATATTTTTTCAAACAAGTTCATTTTTGAGTCATGTACCAAACATCGGCAAAAACGTCTGATATGAACTCACATTATTAATCAATTATTATAACATTATAATATGTGATATGAACTGAATAATAATCTCTAAAAAATGTAATTAGGCAATTATTAATTGACCAAAGTTTATTATTCAGGAATATAAAGAAACTAACAAGACAAGTTTGACTTGAGGTAAGGGATCCTACTCCACTCTTTCTTTTTAAGTACACTCTTTTTTGTCATTCCTTTTAAAGCTCATATTTCTTGTTATTGGTATGTTCATTTATATTAATATTACTGTAATTTTTATGTTCATGTGATGAGAGACCATATTCTCTCTCATCAATGCATTTTGTAAGTTTTGAGTGGCGCCGTTAGGCTGCCAAATTTTCGTAAGAGATCTAACCTCTCTCTTTATTTTTATGTACTCTCCTTTATGTCAGTTATTTTAAGCTCCACTTTTTTATGTTGGGGGATGTTATTTTATATTAATCTTTCTATAAACTTTATTTTAATATGATGAGATACCCCATTTTATATCATCAATCCATTTTTTAAGTTTTATGGTGCGTCGTTAGGCTGCCGAGTTTTCGTAAGGGACTTTTCATCTCACTTTTATTCCCATGAGATTTATGCTACATTTTCCAAAACTTTTTTTGAGTGGTGTATGTACTGCCCATTATTTTAGTCATTGTGTAATATAATTTCTTTTATGAGTATTTACATCAATGTTGTATTTTACTTCTTTCACAAGGTGTATGTTTCGAAAGATACCCATGTTAGTAAGGGAACCTTTCTCCCTCCTCTTTTTAAAAAACATCTTTTGATGGGTCTTTTAATTTACATATTGTTATGTTGGGATATGTTCTCATATATCCTTATTGATGTATATTTTATGTCAAAGTTATTAGATACCCTTTTTTTATCTCTCATCAACTCATTTTGATGTGACGTCGTTAGGCTGTCAAGGGAACTTCTTAACCCAATTTCGATTTCTTTGGGTTCAACATGTTGTTATTGAATATGTCATTTTTTGAATTTGTGTGAATGACCTTTGATTATTTTACACTTAATATCCACTTATATTTGGTTTATTAGTTTGTCACCCATAATTATGTAATTGATTTATCCTTAAACCAAGGATATCGTCTTTGTAAGGGACTGCGTCTCAATCTCCTTTCATTGAAGCATATTCTGTTTTATACACAACCTTCTTTTATACGGTATATAAACCCCTTTGACCTTTACGTTTATTCGAAATGAATCTTTTTTTATACGAAGTGTTTATTAAATGACAAAAGGTAATGTTTTTGTCGTACGTATGCAGCGATAATGACTTCTCCGCCGTCGTGACCATTATTTGAGTTTCAGCTTCTTCTACAAGCCATACATTATTTTTAAAAGAAAAATCAATACCATGTTTTACTTTTCTTTTATTTTGGTATTTAAAATGGTTTTCATAATGTTTTTATATCAATCTTTTGTATTTATATCTTGTGATTGAAAGGTGGAAATGTTATGTTTCCTTTATGCATGTTTTATGTGATACGATTATGTTGAGGTTCTTGGGCATTATTATGAAGACGGGTGGTTCGGTAATAAACTAAGGGCGGGTGAGCCCGATATAGCTCTCCAATGCAATGGGTAACGCGAAGGAGTGAAATGTTAAGGTTTCTCCAAAGAGATTTAGGGAATATACTGTGGTGGGTATCCCAAACGTAACCAAGAGGGTTACTCCCTACGTAATAATGTTATTAATGCCTCAAGTTACCTTTTATGTCTTATGATTTCTATGATTTATTCATGATTTGATGAGGTATGTTAAAGTGCCTATGTTTTATGGGTAAAGTATGATTTCATTCATATGTATATATGAACTCATGTTTCCTTTACATATTTTTATAACCCTTACTGAGCTTTTTATGCTCATCCCATGTTTTTGAAATGTTATTCACAGGTCAAGGGAAAGGTACATGATGTGATGATAGTGTCAAGGATGTGTCAACAAATAATCCATGTTTTATTTTAAATATGTTTCCGTTGATGGGAAGAATGAATACTGTCTTTTATGTTACCACTTTGTTTAAATGTGGAATATAATGCAAGTTTCATGATCTAATTCTCTAAAATTCTAAACCTGAAATGATCCTCAATGTGTAATCTTGTAATAACTCAAGATTAAGTAAGGTTTAAGGATGGGGCCTTATAATAATATCATATGGATTTATTATAATTTTACCATATTCAATAATTTCATTATATTTTATAGCATTAAATTCATTTTAAATTTAGTTAGAATATGTCACATGCAACAATGTGTTTTTTTAATGGATTTCATAATATGAAAGATATAATTTTACTGAATAATAAAATATTATTAAAATATTATAATTTAATAGAATAACATATAACCCAAGTATAGAAATAGTATTTATGAATATTATTAACATTCTTATGAAAATATATACTTTACACAAATATAAAATGAATTCGTTGGTTATAAATTAATAATAAATGACTTTAACCACTGTTGAATATAAAGGGAAAATTTTTATAGAAACCTATTTATATGTCCATAAAGTAATTTTATCTGAATAAATTAAATTAATTAGAAGTAGATTATTATATTAATGAAATATATATTTGTCATATATTAAATAATATAGTCTTATATTCGTCCAATATATCTTATTGGCATAAGATACGAACAAACACAATTTTATACAGAAACCTAATATTTTTATAAAATAAGTTTTACAACCATTTAAAAGAGAACCTGTTAAGTATATTTTTTTGAACATTTATTTAATTTATATATTAAAACAAACATCATATTTTTATTTGGAACATAACAACTAGTTTAGTGTGACTTTTATTATTTTTATGACATTTTATTTTTTGATGAATATTGTAAAATACAAAAAATTTATTAAAAACCACATTTTTATGTAATTTATTTTTATGGATAAATTAACTTTTATATTGGTTTTATAGTATCATTATTAATTTTTTAAAAAATTTATTCTAATTTTTTAAATTTTAATTAATTTTATATTGATATTTTATATAAAAATAAATCAAACTTTTCCCATTTTTACTTTAAAAACATATTGTCATCACTTCCATGGGATTAAATTTAAATTAATTTATTTCTATACACTGATTTTAAATTGTAAAAATTGATTCTATATTTGGAATGAAAATAATTTTTATTTTATAAAATGATAACAAAATTTCCAAAGAAATTAGAAAATATAATTAAAATTATTTATAATTATTGGCGATAAATTATGCTTAACAACGGAGAAAATATAAAAATAATGGAAAATGACATAGAAACTCTTCCCAAAATATTTTTATGGCCCCATATCAACACAATACACCCTTTTTTATAATTTTTACCATTATTTGTTTTTTATTCAATGAAAAAACGTGGGCAAAATTCCTTTCTCAAAAAACATCAGGAGTGACACTCCTACTCCACTCTAAAATTTCACTCAAGTCTCCCACTTCCTCAGACCTCTATAGAAACATTTGAAAAACCATTCATTACAAATATATATCCTAAACATCCCAAAACTCAACCTATTAACATATAATCGGTTAGAAAACCAAAAATGTTAACCCTTTAGTTCAAACCAAAATGTATGACTAGAATAAAAGGTAGCCTCCTCCCTCAATATCATTAGTTTAATTTTCATTCTCCACCCATAATGTATTATTAACATATTTTTATATTAAAAAAATTTATCATAAATGATACTGATGTGTTTTTATTATTTTTGTTTGAATATCCCATATAGACACTTTAATATAATGAGTAATGAAAATACCATTTATGTGTATGGCGATCTATCTTCGCACAAAACAATGTTGTTAATTTTTCCATTACCACCTCACATAGTTGGGAATTAGGATGAAAAATAAATTAATACATGATATATATAATATTTATAATTTCATTACTCTTCATTAAATCATTTATGACACATACCTTTATGTTTTCTATTTTTTTAAATATGGTGATATAATTAGTTGAAGTGTGGACTACGACCTGTTGAATGCAATCTGACTCAATCACTATATAGATCCAACATATAAACGATGGTATGAACAAACTTTTATAATATATATATTTATATAATATTTTATTTGAATTATAATATATATATATATATCATTTAATTTTAATTATTTTTAAATGGAAATGATATGAAATTAAGGTTCATCAATACAATGAACTACCGTCTCCATGAATAGTTCCTTACAATTCTACTCTCCATATATTATGGATTTTTATAAATACATATATTATGAATATATATTATAATTACATAATGGTTTAAATTCATTACATTATTTAACCATTTTAGGAACAACAAGTAAGATAGATAAAACATACTTGAGAAACTATGAAATTAACATCCAAAATGGTGAAAATAATGAACGATTATGAATAAATAGGTAATAATATATCAAAAGAATGTAATATTTGATATTAAAAAATTGATTATGGTAATGGTACATGTTAGTGAGATTATTTATTCTGTTACACAATAGAATAATTTAATTTCACCTAAAATGATACTTAATGGATGGTATTTCATCTCAATTTACATTATATTTAGTCTTATGTTTTATTATTCCCATAGTATGTTGTATCTACTGTATATATTGACCATTTAAGTGTTAAATAATGAATATATTTTTATTATAATATTATATGATTAATTTAATGATATTACTTCCATGTGATTTTGATTCAAATATTTAAATGTGGTTGGGGATACATTGGATTGTTTAATGATTATTCTCCTCATGGAGATTCTCAATGATTATATTTGCAATCACACTACCTTTTGTGACTTTTAACATTGTTGAACAAATTACATTTTTTAATAATTTCAAATATATGGTTTATATACTTAAACATTTTTATATAATATCTTTATTCTCTCAATATTTATGATATTTAACGATTCAAATTGAATTATTTCATCTATGGGTAGTTTAGTTAAAAGATACAAAGTGGAAAAGAATTTTATATTCCAATTGTTTTTTCATGGGGTTATACCACTACCTCATTTTAATTAATATTATATGATAATTTTTATAATGAATTTTATAGTCTATTGATGTATCCCAAACTCCTTATGTGTATTTACTATTGAAACACATAATCTACTCCTTAATTGATTCTCACATCAACATTATAATCTATTTAATGATGTACTTTACCATAAATATTTTTCAGGATTATTTACACATAAATTCACATCAGAGGAAATTATTTTATCATTTTATAATAAACCCTTTCATTTAATTATTCTCTATTTATACATGACCTTTATCAAATAATAGTATAATTTTCTACTCTATGGAACTTAAAATGTTTTAGAAATTGTTTTTATGAAAACCAAACTTAATTTTACTCATTATTCAAGGAGCCTATTTACTTATAAAAATATTTTTCTATAAAAATGTTGTGAAAAATGTTTTCTTAATCCATTCCAAAATAATTTTTTATTGACATTTTTACCTTTTTTTTCTTTTACTAATGTTTTCAAAGTAATTTTCTTTTCACTTTTTGAACAAGGCATTTTTATAACCTATTTACTATACAAAAGGAATGATTATTTTTTAAAATAATATAGAATACATGAGTTTAGAAAACATAATTTCCCTATAAATTCTTTTTATAGTTTATATGTTTAATTTTTAAATAAAATATTTTCAAAAGTTATTTTCAATGAAATGGATTTTCATAATGTTTTCAAAATAAAAATGTTATTTTCCACAATAAGGTTTTGAAAATAAATTTTTCTAGTAATTATATTTATTAATGACCACAACCATTAAATTTTTTGGCTATTAAAATATGATTTATTGACTCCATAATTATTTTTACACTCGATGGTTTATAATTTATTTGGCCAAGGATATTATTAAAATTTACACATTTATTATTTTTTAGTCCTCTAGAAATATTAAATTTATTATAATAATTAGTCATTGAATTTATTTTAATTAAACAAAAAATTTATCATTGATATATGTTTTACCTAAAATTTATATGATTTTTTACTTATGGTGTTTAATTTGGCTAATATTTTATTATATAGGGATGTGTTGATAAATCTATATTTTTATTCAATAAAAATATTTGATAAGGAATATTTTTTATTAATTAAATCATATTATTGTATTAGGAAATATATGGATAGTATGTAATGGGTGGGAGTGAGAACTTATATAGAACCTCAATGCATTGACACGTTCTCATGATAAAAATTAGATTTAAAAATTAAATAATATTCGACTTGTAGTTTTTGACTATACTATCAATGGTCAGATGGTATCAGTTTTCATCTGCCCGAGACATGACATACAATAATTAAGAATTTACTTCATTTTTATTACATTATTATTTATTCATGAGATTTCATACAAATCTAAAGTTTCATTTCATTCTAACTTCATTTATTGTATGTAATTATTTTTAAATTTATTCTGTTGACATATTGACTTTTCCTTATCCATTTATTTTAATGTAATGCATTTTTAGTTATATTCCTATTAATTTTTCATACACTCTTTTCTTAGTTAATTTATTACATGGAATTTTTATTAAATTAATACGATATAAGGTTTACTATTATCATTGGCTCATTATTGTGTCTGTGTAACATTTACTTTACTAATAATTTGATCTCAAAATTATTATTTTATCTTTTCCCCATTATTTCTTGAAGTGTAATAAGAAATCATGTCAAGGGTAAGTTGTATGGTATAATGTTATTTACATTTAATGATAAAAAATTTGGTTGTAAATTGTGTATTAATTAGTAATAAAAGACACATGTGTGTATCAGAATTACTAATACTAAAAAACTATTTGGTCCTTTGGAATCTGATTCATTGTAATAATTCCATTTTAATGGTAGTATACACCAATTTAGGGCTTCATGGGTCAGGTCTCTACAATTTTAATCAGTTGAAGTGTACTAGTAACCTTGGGAACTGTATTTTGAAAAATTTAGATATATGAAAATATCCCTATGGTATAATTTTAGGCTATGTATAGAAGATCATCCTAATGTTTTGGTAAGTTAGAGATTATGTGGTATTCTTAAAAATAATTCTCTATCTATATATTACATGTGGACGTTGTTCTGGAATAGATATACTTTGGAGTGAAAAATCTAACATGGTTTGTCAGACATAACTTTAGTGTAACCATGTTCATAGAATTGGGCCTTATTTCACACCTGGTTTGAAACTCCCATGGGATATTATTAGGATAATTTACATTCTTTATAATGACCATTATGAAGGACTTTAATAGATAATTTCAATGAATGTACTATATTAAACCTGATGTTTGGTAGAATAAAAGTAATGTGTCCATATTTAGACAACCTAAAAAAGGATTATAAGGTTTTCCAATATGATAATTGATTCTCATAATATAGTTCTTCGTTTTATTAAAATCCATATTATAAAAGATAATACCTAGACTAAAAAAAGACCTATTTGAAAAAAATGGATGAACTATTTATGTATTTATTTTTATTGAAAACGATAGTAAAACGTATATTTAGTTATTATCAATTATTCAAGGATTCCCATTCTATTTATTTTGTATATTATTCCTTAATTTGGACTTACAAAATAAAATAATTTAATCTGGGTGACAACCTATAATATCCAGTAAGGGCAAGGGAAATTAACCGATAACTGAAGGAGGATACGGGTTTAACACTAACCACTAACATATATAATGTCATAATTAATATTTCATTATTTTTAGCTAAAAAATATAATGAATAGATGATAATAAGGATCTTGTAGTTTTACTTTTTTATGTTTAGATAGTATCTTACAAACCATATTGGCTTGGAGAGTAGTTTGAGAAACATTTAACATCTTTACACTATTATGATCCTTTTTACCCTTTAAATGATTATTTTAGTGCTTTCTGGATCAATGTGAATTTTCTATATTCATTCTTGAATTAAGTATTTTGTCGAAGCACAAAAAATAATGAATTACCCACATGAAATTAAAACATATGATGTATGTAAATTTTTTTATACTCTGAGGTAGTAAAAAAATTTCTCAACAAGCGGAAATAATATTAAAAAATGGTTCCCTAATTTGATTCCCCAAAAATTCCATTGACTATTCACTTGTGTTTTATCAATCACTTGATTTTGGAACTCTTGTTTTCCTATATAAAAATATAGTTATACGCTATTACTTGTGAACTTTATACTTCACATCCTCTATTTTTAAGAAGATTTCTTATGATCCCTTCCCATTATGTGGGATTTAAAACATAAAAAAATAAAAAACATTATCACCAATGTAATGTTTAAATTATGAGGACGTAACTAAATTTAGGTGGGATAATATAATTCCCTAAAAGTCCAATGTAAGAACATTGTATTCGATAACATGTATGATACACATCACCAAGTGTGTAGTAGAATATAAAATCCAAATAATTTACAATATATTTAATATTATAAATAAATTAAATATAGTGTATATCGTTCAATACACATGTCTACAAGTTATCATAATTTTCATGAAAAATCGAGTTTTTGAAATTGGTTTTAATTACAAGCAGTAAATAATTTTACCGAAAAACAATATATTAAAAGATTTATTTTATTTAATATAATAATATATAACCTTTATGATATATTTGAATTTATAAATATTATTAACTAACTTATGAAACTATATGGTTTATAAAAATATAAAATTAATTCATTGTTTATAAATTAATTATAAATGAATATAAGAAGAAATTGAATATAATGGAAAATATTTTATTTGAAAAAAATTATATGACAATGATGGAGTTTTATACTAATAATTTAAATTAATTACAATTAGTTATTTATATTATTGAAATTTATATTATATATATTCTATAAAATATTTTGAAATAAATCCAATATATTTTATATGTATAAGATAATAACAAACCAAATTTAACACATAAAACATATATTTTTATAATGACTATTTTAAGAAATTATAATGTAAAAAATATTATAAATCGCATTTTTATACTTTTATTGATTTTATAAGTCAAAATAAACTTAATATTTTAATTATTAACATAAATTATTTTAGTGTTATTTTTTTATTTTTTCTGTGAAGTTTCATTTTTTGATCAATATTGAATCATATTTTATTTTGATTTAAAAAGTGTTTTTCTTATAACTTATTTATAAAGTTAAATTTCATTATTAATAGGTATTAAATTAAAAATATATAAATTATAAATTAATTAATCTAATTTATGTCACTTAATCAATTTCTCATAGAAATTGGATATAAACATACCTCAATGTTTTGAACTATTTTACTTATGAACAACACTTTTTTATCATGTCGATATGGATAAATATAAATTAATTTCTCCCAATTATATGAATGGAATTTAAATAAATTAAATCCGTATTTTGAATCAAAATAATTAATAATATATATTCATTTCTACTTAGATTCTGAAAAACAATATTTGTGAAACATATTTAAATTAATTTTATCGATTAAGATGAAATTAATATTAACAAGGGAAAAAACATTAAACCTAACTTACAATATGATCTATAAAATTTTCCAAAATCCATTTGATAGAAATATTTCAATCCTATATTATATTTTATTTACATTAGATAATTATTTATTAAAAATTCAATGGAAAAAACGTGTGTGTAATTCCCTTTTCCAAAATTTTCAAGAGTGCCACGCCTCTAAAATAAAAAAGAACTCAAAATTACTACATCCTCACACCTCTCAAGAGACATATTATAAACCAATATCTACCCAAATAACTCCCATAAATTCCTCCCCAATACCTAGAATTATGTCCCTAATCAAAAATCCATCCATGGAATCCCATTGTTTCAATCCAAAAGGTTTTACCTAAATTAGAGGTAACCTCCTACATCAATATCTTTTATTTTATATTCATTATCCATCCCCAAATTACAAATTTTAAATGATTATATAACAAAAAATAATCATAAACATACTGATATTTCTTTATTATGATATTCATACATATACATACACACACATCCACATAATGGGTAACAAACATACCTCTTATGTGTACGAAGAACTACCACCTCACAAAATGAAGTAATTAATTTTTTCCTTTACCACATATCATTGTTAATAATTATGATGAAAAATATATTTTTATATGATATATATAATTTTTTATTCTAATTTAATTCTTTTATATGAAATAATTTTATGCTTTCAACTTTTTCTAAATATGATAACATTGTTTGTGGAATCGTGGACTGCCGCCCCATCAAAGCATTGTGCCTCATCCATAATATACCTGGAATATATAAAAGAAGGTTTTTATATACACCTGTAATATATATTACATATATAAATACTTTAATTATAATATAAATATATATCATTTACCATTGATTCTATTAATAAAGAAATGAAATGAATATAGAATTCATACGTACATACGACCAACAATATCCAAGAACAATGTATTTAACTTCATATCTCAAAATAGCATGGATTATTAGAAATAAAAATATAATGGAAATTTATTATATTTATTCATGGTTAAAATGATGGAGATGATGAAACCATTATAGGAACAATATGTAATAAGTTAAAACATTCTTGAGAAACTAGGAATCTAACACCAAAAATTGTGAAAATAATGAAATATTATTAACAAAGGGTAAATAGATTTTAATAGAAGTAAATATATGATTTTATAGATATTTGTATGGTTTTGTAATTGGTTAGTGACTTTATAAAAGGAATTTTATTAGAGATTAAATTGGGTACACCTGAATCGAAATTCATGGTAAGGTATTTCATCTCAATTTACATTCCATTGAGACTTATTTGTTGTTTTGCACATCATTTCTTTTTTACGGTGTATATACTACATTTTGACATGTTATATCATGAATATATTAATTCTTATGATATTAAATTTTTCAATAAATTAAATTTGTTCATGGAGACTAAGATTAAAATATTTTAACATTGTATGGCATACTTTGGAATTTTAGAAGATTATTCTCCTTCAAAATGTTTCAATGATTATATTTGTAATTTAACTTCATTTTATTATTGTTAACAATATCTTGTAAAAATAAAATTATTTGTGGGGACATAAATTCATATATATGATGTAAATAAGTCAAATATTTAATATATTATCATGATTCAGTCCTTCTTTATGATATTTTTAGTTTTAGTTTGAATTATTTCAGTTAAATGGATTTGAGTTAAATGTAACCAAGTGGAAAACAATTTCATCAAAAAATTTATTATCATTATGTTATACAAATAGTACATTGCCTTTAAAATGTTGGGATTATGTTCATATTTACATTTAAAACTTATTTGGGTATTTTCACATCCTTATGTGGATTCTCAATTGATACACCAAATCTACCCATTTATTGATTCTGAATTCAAGGTTATAATCTCTTCAAAGTTTTATATTAAAAACACATTTTGTTAGGGACTGATAACAATTGAATTTACATTAATGTAAATTATTTTATCATTGTCTAATAAACCATTCAATTTTATTCTCCTCTAATTATTCATGACCATTATAAATGAATATTATAATTTTCCAACTCTTTGGTACCTAAAAGTTTTTAGAACATGTTTGTAAAAAAATAGGCCTTCATTAATCTATTTAGTTGGACAAAATATTTTATTATCAAAACCATATTTTATAAAATGGATTTAATAATGTTTTTCTCACCATTCAAAAATGACTTATTAAACAAATTTTTACCCTTTTTTATTTTACCATGGTTTTCATATTAATCTTCTAATCACATTATAAATATTTAATTAATCTAAGAAATTTACCATGTACAAGTAATGCGCATTTTATCTCTTTTGACATGTATAGATTTAAACACAATAATTTTTTCAAATATTCCATTTCAATTTTTAAAGTATTATTTTTAAAAAATGTTTTTAAAAGTTATTTTCAAATTAATGGATTTTTGAAATGTTTTTCAAATGAAAAAGGTTATTTTCCTAAAATATTTCTGAAAGATATTTTTTATTTATTTTTATTCACCAAGGAATAAAGAACTTTATTTTTACTTCACGTGGAATATTTTTCATTTATTAAATATATATTTTTTCAAAAATATGGGGAGTGATTTATTTGGCCAAGGATAGTATTCAAATTAATTTCCAGGACACATTTGTCAGTCCCTTTGAAATATTATACTTTCTATGGTAACTATTAATTTAATTTCCCATAATTATCCATATAACTTATCATTAATAAGTTCATTTCCTAATTAATATATCATTTCTACATATGTTGTTTACTTTAAATTTTATTAGATTATATAAGGAAATAGTGACAAATTCATATTCATTATTACATACTAATATTTGATATTTGACATTATTTATTGATTTAATCAATTATTCAATATAAGGAATTATTTAAATGGTAAGTGATGGGTGGGTCCCAGACATTATATATCCCTTTGATGTATCAATTGTTCCTAATGACACACATTAGCTACTCAAATTAAACAGGTTTCTACATGTAGTTTTAAAGAATCTTCTGAATGGTCCTGATGGTATCTGTTTCCTTGTGCATGAGACATGAAATCAAATTATTAAACATATCATTCATTTAGATTCATTTATAATTTATCCAATATATTTTGATTCTACATATTTATAGATACATTTCATTCTTAGTTAATTTATTAAATGTCATGTGTTTTCAGTGTTCCAGGTATCCATATATATTTTTCTTATCAATTTATTTGAATGGAATTTGTTTTTATTTTTTTAACATTCAATATTTTTTACACAATAGATTCTCATTTTACTGATTAAATGGAATTTTTCATCCATTATTAATATCAAATACTAATTATATATAGTGTATATAATGGAAATATTATTATTGGACGAAAAAATGTTTTAATTAGTATATTAATTTGTAATATAATTCTCATGTATGTATATAGTTTACCAAGAATACTAAAATACATGTTTTTGGGGATTTAATTCCCTATAATAATTCTAATTTATTGGTATTAGAAATGAGTTATGGGCTTTGAGTTCAGTTTTCTATAGTTGTTATCTGCAGTAGCTTAATCATAACTATCATAACTATTTTTAAAAAATACATTATAAAACATATAAATATGAGTGAATTTTTGGATATTTATAGAAGAACATCCTAAAGAGTTGTTAAGGTAGATATTATGTTGGTATTCTTAGAAATACATCCCTATTTGTCTATTACAAGTGGATGTGGTTCTGGAAAAAATTTACATAAAATGAATAACAATGACATGGTGCATCAGTCTTATCTGAAGCATTACCTAGTATATAAAAATAATCCTTACTGTGCACCTGGTTTAACCATACATGATTTATGATTAGGATAAATTATATTATATATAGAAATTAGTATGGAGGATTTGAATAGTCAATGACAATGAATGACCTATGTTAAATGTGAGGATTCTTAGATTAGAATTATTGTGTCATGATTTAGACATCCTAAAATTGATTATATGGTTTCTAAATATAGTAATTTATGCTCACACTATGGTTTTTAGTATGAGGAAAATATCTCATCTAAATGATAAACTCTAGACCAAGAAATTACCTATTTGAAAATAATTAGATGTAGAATAAATGTGTTGAGGTTGTATTGGATACCCCGTTTTTGAATTATATTTACTGATTAACATTATTTTAAAGGTTTAAATCATGTTTAATATTGAAATTATATTAATGTGGTCTTAGAATAGAAAACATGTATTCTTGTTGAAAACACATCAACTCGGGGAATGATGTGGGACATGAAACTATAACCAAAGAATGATAAGGGTTTATCTCCAACCGCTGACGTACATAATGTGTTGGTTAGTATGACATTGTTTTTAGTTTAACAATTTTAAGAATAAATATTAATGATGGATAATTAGTGTTATTTATTAGGTTCAGAGATTATTGAATTATACACATTGTCTTTGGGGAGTAGTTAGAGACAAATTTAAATAAACTTCACTCTTTTATGGTCCTTATGATCTTTTAAATGACTATTTTAGTGCTTCTGGGATCCAATTTAATTATTGGATATCTATTTCATGAAGTATTGATTTGATAAAATCACAATGAAAAAATGGAATTGTTTATATTAAATTAAAATGTATCATGTATACAAATTGTCATTATCCACATAGGGATTAAATAAATTTTTCAATATGATGAAAAAGATTTTAAAAACTGACATCCTAATATGTTTAATTTCGGTTAACTGATGGCCTTCAAAATCATCAATTATTTATGGATTTGTGGCCCTCAATGTTATATTGATCATTCAAGTTGTTTTGATTGATGACCTCAATCAATCCCTATAAATACTTATGCATTTCCTCCATGTATGTATCAATACGTTCCACTTATGCTCACCTAAATTGAGACCTAGTTATACATTATTCCATTTGGCCATTGTACATACCATCCTTTATTTTTTAGATGATTTATTATGAATCATTCTCATGATGTGGTATTTCAATCATAATAAATATCAAGCATTCAATCAGTATGATCGATTTTAAATTTATTTGATTCAATTTAATTAATGCAGGGAGAATGTAACTCCATAAAAATCAAATGTAAATATATTTTATTTGATTTTTTATGAAACACAAGATCAAGTAGGTAAGGGAATATAAAATCATGGGAATTTATAATATATTTAATATCTTAAAAAATTAAATATCTTTTATATATTTTAATGAATATGAAACTGAGATAGCGTATGTTCCATGAAACAATGAGACTCTAAACTGATTTCATTACATATAAGACAAAGTTCAACTAAACAACATTATATTATAAAAATGTTATTCTTTAATATAGTATGTTATAACATAGCTATAAAATTAGAAGTTATGAATAGTAGTAACTAATTGTTGAAAATATTTCTTTTACATATATATAAAATGAATTCATTGATAATAAGTCAGTAAGAAATGAATATAAGAACCAATTGAATATAATGTGAATATAATTATAGAAAACTATTTATATTATCATAATGATATTTTATCTAAATAAACTAAATTAGTTACCATTAGTGAATGATATTAATTGTATATATATATTATATATTCAAAAAAATATTTATATATTCATCCAGTATATTTCATATGAATTATATAATAACAAACTATATTTTATACATGAACACCTATGTTTTTATAATGGTAGTTTTACCGCCTTTTAATGGAAAACCTATTTTAAATAAAAAATTTGGAACATTTATTGGATTTATGTGTCAATATCATCATATTATTTTAAATATTATCATAAAATTCTGGTAAGGGTAAATTTTTGGTATTTTTCTATGAAGGATCATTTTTTATGAATAGTGAAAAATAATGAATTTTAATTGAAAACTAATTTTTCTTCTAATTAATTTATTGCGATTAATTATATATTGAATGTTTTGATGAAAATTTATATCAATTATATAAAAAATTTCAAATTTTGTAATTGGACTTAGTTTCTCCTTGAAATTGGATATAAACACAACTCAATCTGTTAAAAGGTTGTGCATTAAAACCCCTCTTTGTTGTTCCATTTGTGAGATTAAATTTAAATTAATTTCTAAAATTTATGTGATATTAATTTTTATAAACGGTTTAAATATTTGGATTAATCATAATTATTAATTTATAACAAGATAAACCATTTTTGAAAGGAAATATTACTGAAAGTAATTAAAAATATTTACAATGATTATGGTCAAATTAAACATAATTAGGTACTAAACCATAATCTTAAGGGAAAAATGAAATTCCAAATTATCTAAAAGTAATTTTTAAGAAATATTTCAAGAACATAATCACATTCTTCTTTTTCAGTCTTTTATGGGCATGAATATAATTGGTAAACTCTTGGGTGTAATTCCCTTTTTCAAAATTTGTAAGAGTTCCAACCCTCATCCACTACAGTAGACTATCAAGTCTCCCACATCCCCAGAAAATCAAGCCCATTTAGATCGACAAATATCTAACAAAAAAGATTATAACATTACCTCAACTTAAATAGGAATCCTAAAAGGTTTACTAAATCTATCCAAGTATTCCCTTTTGCATCAAACAAATATTTGTTACTCGAATAAGAAGTTACATCCTCCCACAAGCTCTGTAGTTTTATTTTCATTATCCACCTCTAAAATATTAGTATTCAATGATTTAGTTATAAAAAAAGTAAAATAAATATAATTATATTTCTTATTCTAAGTTTTATATCTATTCTTACACAAAATTCCATCTTGTGGGTAAAAAACTTATCGTTTATGTGTTTGATAAACTACCTCCTCACAAAATGATATCGTTCATTTTTCATTACCACTACTAATGTTTGGGAATAATAAAGAACAATATATTTATATATTATATATTTAATATTAATAATTTAATTTTTATTATTTAATTATTTTATAACTCATACATTTATTATTCTATTTTTTATTAATACGATAGCATCATCTATGGAAGAGTGAACTACCACCCCTCAAAGCAATGTGACTCATTAGCAATATACATGGGTCATGTAATAGATCATTTTGAAAAACCTATGTAATAAATATGACATATATATGATAATTTATTTATGATATACATATATATCATTTAATTTTTAATCTTTTAATAGGGAAAAAACAAAATTAGTGTTCATTCGTACTAGGGCCTACCATCTCCAATAGCAGTGCACTAAATTTTCTTACAATAGAATAATATATATTATTCTCAGAAATATGTACTGAATATATATTATATACAAATCATGTTTTAAATTTTGGATATCATTATATAATGACAGGTAAAACAAGTAACATTGTTATAACATAGTCGAGATACTAGGAAATTAACACCTAAAATAGTGTAAATAAATAAATATTAATAAAAAATGGTTAATAAGATGTTAAAAAAATTAATATATGATAATATAAATATTTTTATGGTTTTGATAATATTTAGTGACATTATTAGAACCTTTATACATGATATTAACTAATGATCACCCAAAACGAAACTCAAGTTCATGGATTTCTTCTAAATTTACATTACAATAAGTCTTATTTCTTCTTATACACCTAGTTACATATATATGCTGTATATTCCTCCCATTGACAAGTAAAATCCATAATATATTTATTGAATTTATATTCTAAGATTCAATTAATTTTAATCCCTCATGGAGATTATTATTCAAATATTTCAAGGAGGTATATGACACTTTGTAATATTTAAAGATTATTATCTTGGAGAGTGTTTTTAATGAATAACATTGAAATATCGATTCATTTTGAAATTATCAACTTAATATAGTAATAATAACTTTATTTTTTCATTTATTTTTTTATATATGTTGTATATACATCTACATTTTCATCTAATATCACAGTTCATTCATTTTTCCTGATATTTTCATCTTCAATTTGAATTATTTCACCTAAGTAGATTTTAGTTAAAAGTTACCATGTGGAAAATAATATCAAAACCCAATTTATTTTGATTAGGATAGTCTAATAACTCAATTTCATTAATATTATATGATTATTTATACAGTTAATTTGACTATCTATTGATATTTTAACTTTCGTATGTCGATTTACAGTTGATACACACTATATAATCATTGATTAATTCTTACATCAATGTTATAATCATTTCAATGGTTTTATATAGAATATAAATATTTTTTGGATTTATTACAACTAAATTCCCATCATATGAAATTATTTTATCATAATAAACACTTTTATTTACATATCCATTGGTTATTCATTACCTTTTTCAAATAATATTTCCATTTTCCACATGTTGGTACCTAAAATGTTTTAGATTTTATAAAGAAAAGAAGACATCTTTTCTCTTTTTAGTTAGTGAACATATTTACTTATAAAACAATTTAAAAAAAAGAATGTCAATAATGTTTCTTTAGGCCTTTAAAAATGATTTATTAAATACATTTTTACCCCTTTTGTCTTTTTCCAATGTCATCTATGTAATATTCATTTTTGTTTCCGAACAAGTCATTTTTCTAATAGTTTTACTATGAAAATTGATTCTTTTACCTCGTACAACAATTATAACATTACATGTGATCATATTTTATTAGTATTTATTTATAATTTTAAAAGGATTATTTTTAATGAAAAATTTTTCGAATGTGTTTTTTAAAGTAAAGTACTTTAAAAATGTTTTTCAATATAAAATATAATTTTCATTAAGAATGTTTGTAAAAGAAATTTGACTAATATTTTTATTCATCAATGATAGAAAACCTTTTTAAATATTAATGGTATATATTTTATTAATTAAATAATTATTCTTCCTCTTTATGTTTTATGACTTATTTATCTAAGGATTTTAATAAAATAAACATCCTTGATTCAATTGTCAGTCCCTTTGAAAAATTAAATTTCCTAGGAACATTAGACACTGAATTTACACATATTATCCGTATAATTTATCCTGGATAAATCATTCTCTAAAACAATATATATATTTTACATATGGTGTTTAGTTCTATAGTGAACTGATTATTTTGGGGAAATACTGATAAATACGTATTATTTATTCCATACAGATATTTAATAAAGAATATTATTTTTTAATTAAATCAATTATTTGATAAAAGGAATTCTTTTGACATGCAGTGACAAGTGGGACCCGATCATTATACAATACATCAATCCATCGTCATGTTATTATGATAACTAATAGTTGATCAAATTAAACAAGTTTCTACCTATATTCTTAACACATCTTCTAAAATGTCTTTATGGCATATGTTTTCATGTTCTAGAGAAATGAAATCCAATAATTTACAATTAACTTCATTTAGATTCTTTCATTATTAAATCATGATATTTTAAGCCGAAATTCTAAAGGATTCATTTAATTATATATTCATTGATTAAATGGAATATGATTTTAGTTTCATACCATTTCATATAGATATTTTCCTAATCCATTTATTTGTATGCCATGTGATTTCCATTATTTAAATTTCAAAAATTGATTACGTGTTCCTTGCTCTAGTTTATTGATTACATGGCATATGTTATTAGTTATTACATTGATAAATTGACTATTCCCAATGATTCATTTTAGATCCCATGATATTTTTACCTCACATAGAATTTTAGATAGACCTTATTAAATTTCCACTCCATATGATTCCTTGTGGTGTACTAAGAGAGATATTTAAGGATAATCATAATGTAATAAATTTGTTCAACTTTAATGAAAAATGTTATAATTACTGTGTTAATTTATAATACAAGACACATGTATATATCTAGTTTACAATGAATACTTACATATTCTATCCATAATGATTTGATTCCTTATAATATCTCCAATATAATGGTAGTAGACAACATCTCCAGTATTTTGGGGTTGGGTTGCTACAATGAACACAACCCATTAGTAATAAGCATTTTTTAGATATGAAACCTCTCCTATATATATGCAAGAGAAACCACAAGAATCAAATCTGGAAAATTATATTCAAATGATATATATGAATGCTAGTGTTCTTGTATTCTTGAATGATTAAGGATTGAATTTTTTGAATAATTGACAACTACTCCTACGATGTGTTCCCATATAAGTAGTTAGTGACATTAAAAATTGTTGGGACAAAATGTGTGTATATTTTATTATGTTGGTAGATCTCATGGATTAAATTTTAATATGATCAATAGAAATGTCCACATTATGTTCTATTAATAAAGGGATGATAATAGACCTTTAAGGTAATTTAGAGGAATAAAATATCATAGTAATAACCCCTTAGGGTGGGTTTTATTATGTTTTAGTCATACAATGTTTTAGTAAAAACCTATGAGGTGAATCTATAAATATATATTGGAATGGAATTTTATATAACAGATCCAGTCACTAGGTTTTATCTTGTACATGTTGTCTTGGTTAATGACAATAACTAAGAGACTGGTGGTCAATTATATTTTTATTCCCCTTTTGAGAATTCCTATATGCATGCGGACAAGAGAATCAGTTCATAGTGGGATCGTGATTTTATAAAAAGATTTAAAATTTTATATTTGACACTAGAGTGGTTATTTGTGCATGATTTATATTTGACCCTAGAGTGGTTAGTTGTGCTACCATGGTGTAGATAAAAAAATGAGTTATGTTCTTCATCCAATAGTTCCCTTGTTGACACTAATATGGATGAAACATATAAAATATTCCCATAATTTTGCAATCCATCCTTATAGATAATGTAAAAAAATATCCCATTATATAATTCTCAAACCCATGTTCTCATCATCCCACTGGGACATCCCTATATTTTATAAAAAAATTGTTTAATGAATTGTTATAAATGTAATTTTGGATCCCCTTTCCTAGAAATTATTACCACTTAATTTTCAATATTTCTCTATGAATGATATTTTTTTAATCTTCATCACTATTAAAACTCCATGATCCCTTACACTAAATGAATCAACCACCCTTTTTCCTTATGAGTGTGGTAGTGTAGTGAGAAATCAGATTCAATGAGTAGTTCTGACTACCTTATTTCCCTCATGTGATGTTATATATGAGGGAAGATATAAATCAATATTCTATCAAATATATATATATATATATATCACATTGTTTACTATAGATTTAGTGTCTCAATAGTTTAAATGAAAATATTATGACTTCCAGCTCATGGTCATGTGATTGATTTTAATTTTCATTGATTATTAATATCCATATTTTATAAATAAATACTCTATTATTCTATAAAAGGACAGAACTGAGTCCTTTCTTCCATTCATCAAAATATATTAAAAATACATACATACTTGATGGTAATTTTAATAAAGATGAATTAATATATCTTCAATTAAACTAATATAATCATTACACACATTCCCTTGATCATTTGAATTTACACCCTTTCTGTGTTTCCATGTTTAACAAGTTAGAAAAAAGGATAATTGTTTAAGAAAAATCTAACAGTATTCAACTAAACCAAGGAGAAATAGATCTTTTTTATATTTCTTGGTGTAAGACATTATATGAACACATTGTTCTTTGATGGCAAAAAAATATTCTCTACATGGAAAAAATATTACCTTAAAAATAATCTTCATTATGACAAAATATTGACATACTATATCCCACATATAATTCTTTTTTCCTAAGGGTATCTAGAATTATATTCATATAACTATCATGTTATTCATATATCATACAATATATCTAGATATAATCAGTTATTGTCACAAAAATATTAATTAGATAATCCTTGAATATTATAATAATCTTATCCATTATGATAGAAAACAAATTAGTGAATATAAAAGGAATTATTGTGAACTCATAATGTCTGTACCATGTTTAAAATTACATCTTTGGTAATTTATCCTTCTTCAACCATAGTTAATGATAACGAGAGTGATGACCAACCTTTTTACCATAATGGGTTCCTTGATGATGACCAAATAAGTTATATATTAGTGGAAAATGATACATATTATATTTTGAAGTAACATTAATATCCCTATAATAGTTGAATGGTCTCTTAATCCCATCATTATTTTTCATAAATAAAATAGTGGATGCCTATAATGAAATATAAGTGAATATAAATCCCTTTTTATTTTACTCATGTAACTATTTATTTAATTACACAAACTCTAATAATTCCATTATATAATTATTTTTATTTATATGTATTTTATTATTAATAAATATAATGGATAACTGAACTCTATTCTCTAGTCGTTGACCATATAATTATTCTCAGAAAACGTCAATGGTTTTTAAAATGGGTATATCCTTTATTGTTAGGATATATTCATCATCCATAGATAGTTATTGTTCTTAATATCAATCAATATTTTCATTAAGAATATTTATTAGTGGAGGATCTAGACATGATTTGTATGATAAAGTTCCCATTAAAGACAATACATTCCACATCACCTAAAAAAAGTATAATATTCTTCTCTTAAAAAAACATTTTTCATTATACATTAACATTCAATTTATATCTCGTTTTATAAGAAATATTACCGTATGAATAATAAATAGGTTTAAAAATAGGGTATACCCTTATATAATAAATGAAACTCTCTGAAACATCATGTTTATGATAATGATTCCACTCAACTTCCATATTGTTAATTACTTCCCTCTGGTGATAGGGAGCATCTTATTTTTTCAGAAAACATTGAAGAGATAAAATAATGTGAATATCCAAATTTAAAATATATGATTTCCCAAATTTTAGGTAATGATAAATGTACATTCTACTACATCATTAGTATCTTTTAACAGAGTTGTGATAATTGTATAATCTCTTGTTTATAATATTTTGTGTTATTAGGAATTTTGACATGATCCTTGGAGAATTGTTTCACCAGATGTCCCTTCTACATATAATTAAATAATTTAAATTGAAAAGCATCTACTTTAAACTTCAATATTTTGTTCTTGATGGGATTTTTATACAATTTTAATAAATTTGAATTTAATTATTGCGTTATCCAAGGTGTTTCTACCCACAGTAATATCAAGCAATAAATCCAACCATTCATTTTTTACCCTTTATTATATCGTTAATCATATGTTTATTATCCATCCTCTCCTTTTTGAGATTTACCTTGAATACATATATCTTAGAGAACTCATTTTCTTTCCTAATGATTCCTATGCCTATATACAAATCTAAAGAAAAATTATATGTTACCAAAAATCATATATATTTTTTATTTAACCTATAAAATAATCAATAAATATTGATTTTTGGTCAACCTATATAGTAAACAACAAGCATATTTTACATTTTAAGGCCAAAATCATATTCAGAAACATTTTCCTTCTACTTTTTTATATGATTAAGGAAATACCTTTCCATTTCTACTAACTAATCTCGAGGAAGGTAGTTTTTAGTAGAATTCCTCCTTAAATGTTCCTTCATTAATACAATTTATATCATCATTCTATTTGGTGTTTTCAATTAGCGATTACTATTTCACTACATACCCCATTAAAAAAATACTTCAATGGTGTCTTATTTCCTTTTCACTATATCTGAAAGAGAGAAAGGTATTCATTGAGGACTTGATCCATTTTTTTCAACCAATATTTGAGTGATTCCACTATATACCAGAGGTTGTTTTAACATGAAGTGATCAAGTATAGTCACAACAAATTTTCAATTACTAGGTTGTGCTATGCGAATGAGATTATTTTTTATAACATCCTAATGTTACCCCAATATGTTTATTAACTGACTATCTCCAACTCAATATACATGATCATGTTCAAGGAGAATATCCCTATATATATTATATGATCAAATGTTATTCCAATTCCTCTCATTAATCATTTTCCTTCTATAATGCTATACACATAATTTAATCAAGATATTTAATTTTAATATAAAATACCATGTATGATTTCTACAGTGTTCCATAGAAATATCGATGTTTTTTTATAAAACATATTCTATCTATCTTGGTTACTCTTAATCATTTCCCAGGGGATCTTACTAAACACAATCAATTTCCAACCTTAACATTAAAGTCACTAGAAACACATATATGGTAGTTCTATTACATTATGAGTATAGAATACAATAATTCATGTAGTATCCAAAAATTTAGTAGTCTTGGAATACTAGAAAAACACATGAATTTAAATTTAAAACATAAAATATTTCCTGAATATATTATGTGAACATTAATATCCCTTCTACTATATATATAAAAAGTACTCATAATAATATTCTTTGATTCGTGGTGAATTGAAAACAAGTATGTGTGAGATCAGATGATATGTAAGGAGTCCTACACAATGGAATCTTATATAACATAAACATAGAATAATTTATAAGAAAATAATTAATGAACAACATGATGTCAAAAGTATAACATCCCATTATAGTTTATCTTGGTTTTCCAATAACCACATCAATGTTTCCCCAAATTTGATATTGGTAGGATAACTATAATGGTGATGTTAGAGATTTGTTGGATATTCATCTTTAACTAGTTTTTCTATAGGATACATATGGATTTCACACCGTGTAAATTGGTTACATTTCACATAATTTTTTCTGGGTAAAATCCATGAAAGGGGATTCATGTTGTGAAATATTACACATTGTGAATATCCATTTCATGATGTGAATGTTTTATATAATGTATTTTTTATTTGATGTGATGGATTCATCGACATATAGGTACATCATATATTCCATAGTGTGTAACTATATTACATGTCGTGAAATGACCTGCTTCATGTTTTTGAAACACACTCGTGTTTATTTTCTCTATCCGTTCTCTCCAGAAACCATAATCCTTAACCCATGGTCCCTTATATTCTTTATTCGAAGGCACATTTTTTCTGGATCGATCCTTTTGACGTCTAATAATTGTTACAATTTTTTCTCATCTATCTGGTTAATTGATCCATCTAGTTTTCTATTGAGTGTGATTGTGGTATAACCCATGCATTATGGTATTAGATTCATTGATCTATGTTGTATGTTCCTTATTGTATTCTTCTAGATCTGTTGTGAGATAATTTTTTAGAGGCAATATCTTAGTTACTTGTGGTGATACATACATCATTTATTCAAGTATATGGTGTTTTCATTTTCCGACGACCCCATTTTTATAAATTGGATAAATCCTATGATATAGAGATTTTATTTTTGAGCATTTATTGACACATTTGGGTTTCATGGATTTTGGATTCCATTAAGGGAATGTACGGCTTATGTGTTGAGGTAGGTGGTTTCATAACTCTATTATGATAATGGATCTGGTTGTTTTTATTTACAAAATGAATCATTATGAAATATTTGAAAGATTGTTTTGTGTGTGTTGAGAAGTGTTCAAAATGAAAAATATTTCTTCTCCAGTTATTGATAAATGGACTAAAAAACAGTATTCTAAATGAATTGAATTTATATTTGAAATGGTTTAAAAACAGTTTTCATAGAATTGAAATGAATTGTTTAAAATGGAACATGGGTTACCTTTGGTTCTTAGACGAAAGGTTTATCTTGGTTCCATCATCTATTGTTTTTTTTATTATCAAGGTGGGATGTCATGTGTATTTCTTCTATTTCCTAGGTGTGCAAATCTAGGGGACCAATATTGATATTGTTTGGGGGTTTACTCATTGGGTATTCCTTATCTTCCTTGCCAGGTTGTTCTAAGAATTGGTTTTTGCACTTGATTTTTGTGTTATTAGTTGTCTAAATCGTAGAACAGTATCATTCCTTAATGTTGTGATACATATAATTCAATATTTTATTTCATGGATTTATGAGTTAGGATTGATTTGAATTTTTATGATTTTGAAAAATGATATGGAAAATGTGGTTTGGAATAAATATACCTACATTTTTTTAGAATTTTGGAAGAAAATAAATTTTTAGGATGTTATCTACAAGAGTGAATGACTGCTAATCAGGGAATTTTTTAATATAAAATGATTATAGAATAATTTAAATATATATGATTGTTGTACAACACCTGGTTGGGATCCTACTGATCCTACTATCTCACACCCTATGCACCTTTTCGGTTGGGAACACACCATTTTTTTCATAAAGTACAGGGAAAATAAATGTGTCAAATGAGGCAAAATGGTTCATGTTAAATGGTCGGTTAGTTGGTGGTGAGATGGTGAGTGTTTTTCCATTCCATTATTTTCAGTAGCTATTGGCTTTGGGTAATTTGTTGTTTTACTTTTCCTTTTATGTTTCTATCAACCTTTATTGTTGTCTATTTTCATTGTTTTCTTATAGTTATGGAATATATATCTTCATTATCTTTCTTTTATCATTTTCACTATATATATTAAATTTTGTTGTTCAGGTTGCAAGAAATCATTCCCGGCGGTTCATTGATTGATGCTAGAGTGATTTTCGTTTTCCCATTGTGATTGGTAATGCTCTTTGGAAATGCGAAAATTTGTTTTGGGTTCCAGGTTTGTGGATACCCTGGGACAGTTCATTAAAATTTAGTTTTGGATGAGTTAGGTCCTAAAGAATCCTTTTATTGGGATGTATTTTATACTAATGATAGTATTGTTATGACTGGAGATGTAGGTTTTGATTAGTTTCCAAGCTTCTGTTGTTATATCAACAATCAAGTTTCTCTGGGATGTTGGGATATTTGTGTCATGTATTGAGTTTTTTTAGAAAATATTATTTGTTTCTTATGGGATTTCTAGCTTGAACTGAGATTTGTTATGTTTTCTGATTGTTCATATTTTTAGTGTGTAGTAGTATTCCATTGAGATGTCTTCCATGGGTTTCTCAAGAATTTGAATATTTTTATCCTCAAAAAAATACACCAATAAATAAAAATCATTTTGATTCTATCATACATGTATGACATGATATCGATTAGGATATAGCAAGAGTTCTAAACACTGTGGTTGACGTACAAGCATGAGCTGGAGGAGAGAGATATTAATCATAGGAATTCTTACATGAGAAGCCATTGTCCATTGAAGGGTCCACTAAACCCCAGGAGGCTGAAGAAATTATGGACATGATTGAAAAAATCATGGACTATCTAGAGACACATGAGAATATGATGTTAATGTGGACAATATTCAGGCTCAATGGTTTTAGTATGCGATGGATGTATTCTTTGGTCCAATAAGATAGACACATGTGTAAGGATTGTTTGGGTTTCGAAACCCTAAAATAACAATAGGGTTTTCAAGAGTTCTTGATATTGGGAATGTATCTAGAATTTTTATCATTATAATAATAATAGAATTCAGTGATGACATACACTAGTCATTTTGTTGTGCTTGTTCGCTTTTCCATGGACATGGTGAGGAATGACAAGTTGAAGGCTCCAAAGTACCTATAGGGTTTGCGACCACATATCAGATCACATGTGTTCATGTTTATATATTATACCTATTAAAAAACAATTGATTGATATATTGTGGAAGAAATTATCATTGCAGGAAAGGTTGTATTTTCCTCCTCCACTCTTCCATCAAGGGTAGCTTGAGTGTCCCTTAGGGGAAGAAGATGAAGTGGCTAGATCATCGTAGGAGTAGTGTTGCTCAGTCTCAGAAGTGAGCCTCCTATATAGAATATTTGATAGTGGGTAATGTGACATTGACTTGATTTCTATGTGGAAACATTGGACACACTATTAATTATTGTCCCATTACCATAAAGATGATTAACAACTGTGGATGCATTGGTCATCAAGAGTGCTTTTGTTAGAAAATGACTATGCCTTATTATAGTTAGGGATGGTTTTCATCAATGGATAATGTGGTGAAAAAACCCATTACATAATATAGTGTTTTTATAAATGCCTTATGAGTGAAGAATTTACAGAAAACAAATGAGTTCCCAATATTAGTCGATGCAGGTTTGACAAAATTTTGAGGTACAACCCATATTGAATCTTTAGTTGCAACTTCTTTATTTCATGTCGGTGCATCCCACTCATTTATATCTTCACATATTGAATAAATTCATAAAAATCCAATTAAAATTTTATCATTTTCAATGGATTTAGGGACACCTTATACCAAGAGGATAGATTTGGGGTTTCAGTGTCCTTATTGTGTGTTAAAAACAACAGATACAGTTTTGGTTTGATAGTTTTTCATTCTCAATCTAGTTCTATTAAACATCATCATCAATATGTATTGTCTTAGCGCTCATTGAGATAAGTATTATTATTATCATTGGTGGGTTTCATTTCATTCTACCTATGGGTGCTCTCATGTTTTTCAGGGGGTGGGACATGAGGTCAAGTCATGCATTGCCTTCCATCCTTGAGGTCAAGAGTTTGCTGGTAACTATTAAGTCTAAACCAGATGATGTTTTTTCTGTTGATGATATTATCAACATTGTTAAATATTTTCTTAATTTTTTCCTTCTAAATATTCATCCTTACTATGGAGAGAGATATGGAGTTTTGATTTATATAGTTCTAGGTGCTTGGCCGATATCAATACCTACTTACCATGTTGCACAAAATGAGCTGAAATAGCTTGAGATTCAGTTGAATGGACTGTGGTAAAAGGCTGTTGTTCATACTAATGTTTTCCCTTAGCATAATTTATTCACATTTCCAATAAATCTAATAGTTCATGTCAGTTTTGTGTTGACAATCATAAGTTGAACTAGTTAATGGTTAAGAAAAAATATACTTTTCCTCGTGAGGATAATCTGTTTGACAGGTTAAAGGGGCGAAAGTGGTTTCCAAAGATTAAACATCAGGCGAGTTATTATTAGCTCAAAATTATGGAGTCTGATGTATCGACCGAAAATTTTAGGAGTAGGTGTGTCTATTATGAATATCATGTGATTACTTTTTCTCTAACTAATGCTCATGCATTTTTATGGCACTGTTGAATAGAATATTCCAATTATATATCGACACATTTTTAGTTATTTTCATGGACCATATTCTAGTTTATTAATATTTATAGTGTTTGTATGTGGACCATATAAGTTTAGTTCACGAAATTATTATAAATCACCATTTTTATGGAAATCTGTGGAAAATAGTTTCTAGATTCAAAAATTGGTGTTCTTGGGGCACAAAATTTGTGAGCATGGATTATAAGTTGATCCAAAAATGGTAAAGCCTATTTTTTCATCAAAGGAACCATATAATGTTTTTTATATATAACGATTTCATGGTCTTCTAGTATACAATTATTTTTTTCAATGATTTTTCAAGGTTGGAATCACCTTTGACTATTCTTATCAGGAAAGATGTGAAACTGTCATGGGATGAAAAGTGTCAGAATTATTTTAATGAACTAAAATGTCCCCTCACATAGGCTCATTTTTTGATATTACCAAATCAGGGTAAGGGATATGTGGTGTTTTTTTATGCTTCAAGTGCTTGTTTTGGACATTTTTTTATGATGTATAACCATGTGGTAGCTTACCTATGTAGTCATATTTGACCACATGAAAAGAAATAACCCACTCATGATTTAGACCTAGTTTTAGTCATTAATGTGATAAATGATAGTGGTATTATATTTTTTAATAGAAGTTCAAGGTATTCTATAATTATATGATTTTGAGTTATATCATTTCTTAGAGGGACTTGAATCTCTGCCCAAGATGATGGGTGGAATTCCATCATACTTTTGACTTCAATATCTCCTACACCCCATGGAAGGGAAATATAATTGCATATGCTCTTAGTAAGATTATACCATTATAGGATATTATGGAATTGAAGAAAGAGTGGAACATTTTGGTAATTTTTTCTCAGTGGAATACTGATGCTCTTTGGGATCTTTTAGGTATGGTTCTAATAAGTGTTTATTTATCATCATCTCTTCTGAAGTCGATTTTATATATCAAGAAAGAAGTTGAAATGTTTATTAAATTTTGAGAAACCTTATATGGGGGGAGAATATTTATAGTAGGTCTTATTTTTTATATTTTTGATCATTTTTGGGAAGCGGGTTGTCATAGAAACATATGTGAGATGATTAGTAATTTTTTATTGTCACAAATCTTCATGGACCATTCATCCAGGAACTATGAAGATGTATTATGACTTGAGGATGTTCTTATAGTGGCCTGCTATGAAGAGTGACATCCATGAGTATGTGTCTCCCTGTTATACATGCATATTGATAAAGGTAGAGCACATGAAACCCTTTTTTTCTTGAGACTCCTCTAATAAAGATTTGAAAATGAGATG
Organism: Viscum album; assembly: GCA_963277665.1. Taxonomy (NCBI): domain Eukaryota; kingdom Viridiplantae; phylum Streptophyta; class Magnoliopsida; order Santalales; family Viscaceae; genus Viscum; species Viscum album. Next base: position 1,307,633,605 of record OY728126.1, on the reverse strand, counting down.
ATGTATCTGTGGAATATATTGTTGGATTTCTATGGACCCCCATATGGATTAATTATATCTTGGTGGTTTTTGATCAGTTGATGATGTATGTTCATTTCAATTCGATCAAATAGACCACTATGATTGACGATCTGGGTAAGATGTTAGTACATGAGATTTTGAATTTATATATGAGTCCTTTTTGCATTGTTTCAAATAGGGATCTGAGGATTACCTCAAGGATCTAGAAGAGTCTCTATGAGGTGGTGGGAACTATGTTTATGTTATGAACAACTTACCCTCCCCAGAAAGATGGTCGATCAGAGAGAGTAATTCAAATATTAGAAGATATACTTCATACCTATGTCATTGATTTTTGTGGATCATGGAATAGCCATATGGGACTGGTTGAGTTTGTTTACAACAAACATATTCAGTCAAAGATAAGAATGTCCCACTTTGTGGTGTTGTATGGTAGGCTATATATATTACATATTTGTTGGGATGATGTGGGAATGGTATATTTAGTTGTACAATTCTTTATTTGGGAGATTTCAGCAATGATTCATGATGTACATCAACATCTGATAATGGCCCAGATTTGATTGAAATCATATTTGAATAAATGACATCAACCTTTGGATTTTCCCATATATTATTATGATTTTTTTAATTTATCACCTCTATTTGGTCATCATTGACATGGAAAGAAGGGAAAGTTGTCTTTGAGATTTTTTAACTGTTTGAGGTCACTAAGGGTCTTAGATAGTTTGCTAATTGGTTAGAACTTCCAATTCAGTTGGTGGTTATTCATGGTGTTTTCAACATATCATAGCATATAAAGTACCACCCTTATCCTGATCACTTTTGGATTTGGGAACAATTTGATTTAGGTACAGTTTTTTCTATTTTGGAGAAACTGGTTGAGATCATTGACTCAAAAGTGAATGTCATATGTGCCATGTAGATTCTATTATTTAGAGTTTTTTAGAAAGATTAATCATATTCAAATGGTACTTTGGAACTTGACTCATTCACGAGGGAAAAACAGACTCTCCTTTTTCAAGTGATTACATCTTCGACATGACTTCATGGGGAAAAAATATATTTATGGTGGTTTCTTTGTAACATCCCATTACAGTTTTGTACGTTACACAGTTAACCTCATAATTGATTCCAACAAATTTGAGATTGGAATGATACTTATAATATTGATGTCAATATTTTGACGGACTATCAACATTAACTATCTTTTTCTGCTAGATGTAGAAGGATTTTACACCCTGTTACTATGTTACAAGTTGTCTAATTGTTGTTCAGTACAAGAAATGAAATGGGTTTCACACAATAAAAGATTACACAATGTTATTGGAGTATTCAAAAATGACAGTTTTAAAAAGTGTTATTTTAAACTAAGGAGATTTATTTCTTTGGATTATTCATACACTATGGATTTCAAGGAGTGTAACTATATTGGACATGATGAAATGGCATGCGTGTAGTTTTAAATGACGTGCTTAGTTATTTTTATCATTACATTCATTCAAGAATCATTCATCCTCGACCCAAGGTCTCTCCTAATAATTTATGAAGACTCCATTCCTTCTGTATTGATCTATTAAACCTGTGCTCATTACTGAGATTGTGAAGTATCTCTATGTGTCAGTTATCCTTATTATTTTGCATTGGAGGTGTTTTCAGAATCCCCCTAAAATTTTTGTATGAGATCCGTTGATCTATGTTTGATGTTACAAATTTTATTCCTCTAGATCTAGTGTGAGATATTGTTCTAGAGGCCATTTCAAGGTTATTTGTTTTGTGGTCAACATCTTTTTTTGAGGTCAGTGGTACATTCCTTCTTCTCTGACCCAGTTTTCTCTAAATTGGCTCAGTCATAAGATGTGTGGATTTTATTCTAGGGACATTATTGATGTTGGTTGGTTTCATTGATATTGGATTCCATTACAGTCACGTGCGACTTGAGTTTTGATGTTGGTGTTTCCGTCTCCATCCTATGATAATGTGGCTTGATTAATTTGTTTACTAATAGATCTATAATGAATGACTGGAATGATTTTTTTCTATGTTAAGAATATTTTTCAATGAAATATGGGTTTACCTAGTTATTGATAAATGTATTGAAAATGGGGTACTTTTGAAACATTGAAATGAAATTTGGAAAGGGTTTGGAATGGTTTTCAATGAATTTAAATAAAATTCTAAAAATTTAACTTGGGTTAACTTAGGTACATTGGTGTATAGTTTGTCATGGAGCCGTCATCTATTGTTTGTGATTATGTAGGAGGTTTTCCCATGGGATTTCCTCTTTTACCTATGACATTTGTTATGTGGAAATGACATTAAAACATTAAGGGGGTTTTCTCATGGTGTATTCCTCTATTTTATAGGCCTATTTTTCTACTAACTAGGTTTTGCAAATTATTGTTAGGGTACAAGTAGTCTGTGGCATAGACCAATAATATTCCATGGTGTTGTGATACATGTGCTTTTATTTTTTATTTCTTTACCTCTAAATTAGCCTCAATATTCACCTTTATTCTTGTGAAATGTGATATGGAAAATGTTCTTTGAAATTTATATACCTTCATTTCATTAGAACTATTGAAAAGGGAAAATTTTTACCATGTTTTCTATAAAAAATCATTACTATTTATCGTTCCATTTTATTCTTAAAATGAGAATACATGAATTTTTATACAGAGGCCTATTATAGAATAGCTAGGTGGGATCTTATTTAGCCTGTTAGATCAAACCCTACACACCTCTTTGTTGGTGAATAGACACATGTTTTTCTTCCATTACAGGGAAATGAAAGGTTTTGTAGTGAAGTAGAGAGGTTCTTGTCATCTAGTTGGGTATATGGTGGTGAGATGGTGGTATTTTTAACATGACATCATTTAGAGTAGTTGTTTGGCTTTGGTCCTTTAATGTTTGACATGTCCATTGGTGTTTTTAGAAACATTTGTTATTGTATGTTTATGTTGTTTTTTATAGTTATGGCATACATATCTTCTTCATATTTTTTTGTTCCATTTTTAGTGCATATATGTCATGTGGGTTTTTTGTTATGGTAAAATCATTCCCTTTAGTTCGTTGCTCATTTCGTAGGTGCTTGTCCCCAGCCCATGGGAATTGGGACTTACCTTTAGGCATATGACAAATCAGGTCTGGTGATAGGTTTGAAGGTACTCTAGGTTGGTTCGTAACAATAACCAACAAAAAATGAAAGAATTATATATTCATGAAAATATATTAGAGCATTAATAATAATAACAATTGATATCATACTGATGGAAATCATAATTGTGGACATTAAAAAATACTTTCAAGTACCTATGATAGGAAACACATCCTACTATGGTTATATTAATAAAAATCAATCTAATTTTTCTAAAGAGTCCAATTATTTCATTGAGCTGCTAAATAATTCTGATCCCCACCAGTCTCTTGGTTACATCCAATTCCAATCCTATAAGAGTCATCATGACCGTTCATAAAAATACTTATGGATTTTTTTAATGAATAAAAAATGGTTATCTATATTATGATAAATATAGATATTAAATACTTCAATATTAAATATATTAATGTGAAATTATTTGAGAATATATCTTACTCAACAAGGAAGCTATAGGGTATTATCATTTCTACATAAAGTACATTCATCAATGAAATATAAGTGAATTGGTAATTTAAATATGTTGAGCCTTCCATGGGAGATATTATCTAATTTTAATATTATTAAATTTAATAAGAACATGTAAATGGTTATAAATATCTATTATTAATGTCCTTTTTCTATATGTGAATATTCCAAAGCATTTCCAACTAGTGTGTCTCACCAGATGCATTATCATAGAAAAACATTTCATGCCCCAGTGTGACGATGATGTCAATTCTAAACCATAAATTTTGAGAGTGATTACACAAAGGGAATCATTTCTATAACCACATCTACATTATAGTGTATATATATGGATTCATTTTCCTGGAAATTAAACCCAATTTTACATCACCAAAATGTAAGAAGAATTTTACACCATATAAAATGTAAATCTTGAATGAAGAAAATATGAGTGAGGAATACAAATAAGTAATTTAAAATACTTTACATTTTAATAGTATTATGGTAAATATTCTTATATTTCAATCTGTATACCTTCGAAAATAAAATATTTGGGGTATATAGCATTTGTCACAAATAGTTAAAATATATAAGGAAAAAATACCACTTATGGAATGTGTATAAATTCAATCATATCATATTTAATGGGAGAGATTAAATTATATCTTTAAGTACCATGAAAAGAATAAAATCCTAATATTACATCTAAAATATTTATTATATACCATATAGACATTAAATTAGTTTAATAGTTCACTCCATTTACCAAAGAGTGAAATTTAATATATAAACACCTTAACTCAGGTCTGGATATCCATGAACATACATTTACCTCCAATATAATAAAAATTTATATTAGAATATATTAATTCAGAAAAGTTTTCATAAAAATATTCCTTTACAAACATCCTTTATATGGATAACCAAAAAATATATTGGAGTTATGTAATTGTTACATGAATATGGAAAATCAATGAATGAATTTAACAACATGAATAATATAAATATGGGACACTGAAATGGGATTAATGATGTAAAAAATTGTATCAAATTAATAGTGTAACATTTTTATAGTTAAGGGTTTATTTTGATCATTAATATGAATAATAGTATGGTAAAATGATGATTTACAACAAAATAATTTTTCAATTTGGAACATGGAGGGAGATAATTAAGTGGTGATTTTAGTTGAATAGTCGACATAAAAAAAGTATTTTAGTATAGGTTTAAAGAAAAGGAAACATAGTATATTATAAATATTTCATAAATTAGAAATTAAGGGGTTTATTATTAAATTAAAAAATCACAATCAATTGATTCTAAAAGTAATTAATAAAAATAAGTAAAAGATTTAAAAAGAGGAGGGGGATCAACCTTACTGTTCTATGTAGATAATTAAATATTATGATGAGTCCATATATCTTTCATAACTGAATTATATGAATTTAATATGGGATAGGGAATTTAGATTCATGATCTTGGCCTTCAGGGTTGGTGTGTGATTAAATAAAATGTGAGAGTGAGGTAATTATATAGATTAAAAGAAGGATATTTCATAGAAAACTAGTGTTAGGTAATGGGTACGAATGTAATAACATGGGTGTTAGGTGTGTTTTTTTATGATGGGTGAATTAATAGTAGAAATTGAGGTTGTGAAATATGGGTATAAAATTCATAATTAATAATGATTTTTAAAATTTTTATGAGTCCTTTAAATAAAAAATAAGAAATCCTTATTTTCTCTATTTTACGCTTACAATCCATGATTAATAGTTCACCGTGGTAATTATTTTATTATAAAAAATATAAAATGAAACTTATTACCTATTTTTTATTTTTCGAATCTTATTTTAAGATACATTTACCCTAATTAAATTTCTAAAAATTATAAAATTGAATCTTAATTTACAACATAAGATATTGGAAGCAGTATTTTATATAAAAGTGACCTCACATATTAAGTGATTTTTTATTCTTATTTCCTATTAATTATCAATTGAATTTGTGTTTATAATTTTTTTAATTATCTTAAACATATTATTAGAGAGATATAAAAATCTGAATTATATAGAAAAATAATAATATAACTATTATGAAATTAATTCTATGAAAACAATCATTTTACTCTCACCGTGTTAATTAATAATTTCCCTACATAGTTTTTTAATTGATAAGAAAAAAGAATAAAATCTATACATAAATTTTTCCTAATAAATATAAATAAAAGATACATTTTAGAAAACAAAATTATTATGTTTTTGGAAAATTAATTTTATCATTTGTGTGTATAATATCTATTTTTTAAATAAATCCAAAATCATCGTCTTAGGATAAAAACAATATAATGAATTAATAAATGAAGTTAATTTTGCTAAAATTATATTATAACATTAAAAAATTAAAAATTAAAATATAAACAAGATTATAGGTTATTTTGAGGTTGTTTCATGTAGTAGTTCATTATATGGTGCCAAATAGTTATAGTAAGGTCACAAGTAACAAAAAAAGAAACTATTTTTCTATCCAACCCTTATTCAGTACCTATAATTAATAAAGGTTGTTTGGAAGTATTGAATCATATTTATTTTATGTAATACATGTCCCATCTCATTAATTTTTTAATGTCATCCAATGACTTTGGTTTTTCCATAAAGGGTTGATGGAAGATGATTTCACTTGAGCATAGTATAATATTTAGAAATCATGGGGGTTTTCTGCGTATATTACGATAAGGCCTATGAAGGTTGTGTTCATGTGGATTAAATATTTTAGAATAATTTATGATTGACTATAATGACCACACCTGTAGTAGCTCAGATCCAGTTCTTTAGTTACTTAAATTGGCATAAGATACAAGAATCGCATCCCAATAGAATGATAATATTACAGTCATTAGAAACAAGATACATAATTCATATTATTATTACAATTTAAAACATAATAAAATATTTTATATGATAACAACATCAATTTTGTAACACCCATAATGTTTGTGAAATATATATTTTAATTAATTTAATATTTTTTTATGTTTTTCATTTCACACAACACCAGAAGTAAATTATTTTATATTAAATAACAATGTTTGGATTTATTTAAATAACAAAGTAATCTAATCATGTTCTATATTAAATATAAACATTATCAAAATCTATATAGATTATTAAGGATGATGAGTGTTACACACAACAATTAATATCCTCAATGGCTTATGTAGTAAGAAGGACCGAGTTTTAGCAAACAATAATATATTATTTAATATAACATATATGTTAAATTAGTTATTATTAATAAAGTTAAATAAATTAAAAAATGTTTGTTTTACAAAAAAAATTAATTGATTGATTATAAATTAAATTCAAAGGAAAATAAAAAACAGTTGAAGGTAAAAGAAAATATTATTGTACCCCAAAAGATGTTTTTACATAATAAATTAAATTAATTATAATTTATTAGTGAAATTAATGTAATATATATGTTATATATTAAATAATTTTTTGATATTCCTCCAATATATCTTATAAACATAAGATAAGAACAAACACAATTTTCTAACTCCAAACCTATAATTTTACTAAGGAATTTATACAAACTTTTCATTGAGAACACATTTTAAACATTTTTCTACACTTCTATGGTATTAGTATGTAAAAATTTAATTCATATTTATTATTATAATATAATAATTATTTTGAGATAAATTATATTTATTTTTCTTTGACGTTTCGATTTTAAATGAATAGTAAAAAATACTGAATTTTAGTTCAAAGTTGGTTTTTGTATAATTTATTTATAAGGATAAATTTAATTTTAAAATATATTAATAGTTTAATAAGATAACATTTTTAACTATTAATCCAAATTAGGTTTTTGTAATAAATTTAACTTTGTAATTGGGTATTAAAACAAAGCAAACTTCTGGACATTTATATATTAAAAACCTACATCATTGTCTTATCAATTGTACACAATGTAGTTAAGAAAATCCAAAAGTAAAAACATCAAAAAAAAGTATCGGTGAAATTTATTCTAGATATATTAATTTATAGGCACGAGTTTCCACTCTTTTTTACATAATATAGTCAACAAAGTGTTTCTATGAATGCCTTACATCACCCTATCATCGGTCCAAATTCTAAATTTCTACAAAAACATGTATTATAAAAATAGTTTTCACGAATATTATACTATTCTAAAATATTTAAATTAAATTTTTACCATTATTGTATTTTTCCAATATTTTCATAAGAATTATGTTTTAACCTTCTGAACATGCCATTTTTCAAAACGGTTTTCCGCGCAAAAACATAGACTTTTCCCCTCGAATGACATGTTCATATTTACCTTCCATCATTTATGAAAAAAATTAATTGTTATGATTAAAATGTTAATTTTTAATAATTTTTTTAAAATTACATTCGACGGGGAATAATTTTGTAATAAAATTCAAGACTTATTTATAATTTTTTGAATAATTTTCAATGAAATGTGTTCAAAAATGTTTTCATGATTATTTTATTTATTTTAAATGGAAAAGGTTTTAGAAATAATTTAAAGGCTTCATTTTATGTTTTAAATAAATTATCAAGGAATTTTTTTTTCTAATGGTATAACAATTTAAAAATAATTTTAAAAAAAGAAAATAATTTTTCCTCAAAAAATGTTTTAAAAATACAATTCCTTGTTATTTTCCAAATATATGACATTTGTTAATGTTACTCATTACCTTCCAAATAATAATTCAAAATTTCCATTCATATTACTTCTTGAATGGTTTATATTTTAAAGGAATCATTCTTATGATGCTCATTTATTTTCCACGTGTCATATTATTTTGAAACCCGATAATTTTTTTGGGACATGATTTGATGAAATTATTATTAAACCAATCTATTTCCATAGTTTATGATGTGATGAAAAGTTAATTGCTCCAAATTTATTTCACAAGTTATGATTTTGTTTTTATGGAACAAATCAATCTATATGGGTTATGATATGATAAAATTTTTGTGGAACATATATGCTTGATTACATTATGTGATGGCTGGGAACTATATCTACATAAAATATATGATGGATGATTTGTGTGCTTAAATGGATTGCATGAACCTGATTACATGTTCAAAATTATGCAAATAGAAAAGGTTGCATTTTCATAAGTTTATCCTTGAACCTGATTGTATGTTCACAGTATTACAAGTGAACCATGTCATGTGTTCATAATATTAAACACGATCCAAATTAAAAGTTCACTATGTTTTTCAGGGATAAGGTTTCAAGTCTATATGTTTATACATGAACAATATTACATGTTCACAATGTAATTCATGAACTATATTTCATGTTCACTACATTATGAATAGGCCTATTTAATGTCCATAATTATATGATAGGTCCTGATTTCATGTCTATAACGAAATGAGTGAATTAGTTTCTACATATACATGTTCACTATGTTATATGTTGATGTGTATTCCATAATTCTTTGTCTTATACCTATTTTAGGAATTCATTTCTTATGCAATTTATTTTCTTTTGATTAATATCATTTGAACTACAAATAATTATTCCATGATTCATGTCTATGAATATCTTTATGTAGGATATGATCGTTTAATGATCATTATCATATTATTATACACTTATTTTCATGAAATGCATATGCATTTTTGATATTTACCCTTAATGAGAACTGGAAATCACACCATTCTAGTGATTCCTTTTCCTTGGTTGTGAAGGATGTTTTTTATGTATAAATATTATGAATAAATATTTTTCGTGGAAAAAACGAAGATCATTCACTCAATTATTAAATTTTTTCCATGTTCCAAAAGTCACTTGACCAATTAGTGCCTCTGGGTTTTATTTTATATTATGTTTAATTCATTCCAAAAATAATATATAATGATAATATATTTTATGATTGGGTCTTTATAGTTGGTATCAGAGATAATTTATAGTTATCCATTGGAATCTATTATGGTAAATCCTACGTGAGAACCGAATGGACTTGTATTGGGAGAAGTATATGGATTAGGGAAAGTATAAGATTATAATAGATAATTTATGTAATGGTTAGAGTATGATGATTCATATAAATAAATCCATTTTTTGATAATACAAAAGGATTTGGATCTAAAAGAAATGTACCTAGGAGTAAAAACCCCAAGAAGATATTATGGTCTTGACTCACTATAATATGGTATATGAAAATGGGCCTTGCTGCACACCCATTTTGAAACTCAAAGGGGATATGCTCTGGGAATTCACTACCTCTTTCCAACCCATCATGAATGATTTAAATATAAAATGTCTATGAAAAACCAAAAATAATATAATTTTTTCATAAATAATTTAATGTATCCTTAATTAGACATCCTTTAAGTAATTTTTCATTATTATGTGGTATTATTCTTTGACATGTGTTTATATCCCTTTGATTTCCAGTTTATGTCAATGAGGAGAACATTAAGAAATATAACTTACATTGAATGTTTCCAATGTTGAATGTATGGGAATTAAGAAATTTTTTTACCTAGTGGAAATCTCAATAAGATAATAATGATGATAATATGAGTACTGGTTGTACTTTTGTAGATAAAGAGACTATAAACAACATGAATGATGTATGTGATCTTTTTCCTGTATTGTTTACAAGAAACATAAGATGCATGATTATATTTTGGTTGAGGAACCTTATGAGATGATTGTTATCTCAAATTATAGGATATTGGTGTTAAAGAATATGTTGATGAAGTATAATTAATGATTTATGAATATAGTATGATTAATGTTGTATTTCAGTGTTTGAAATCAACACATCATATTATATGTGTCATAAAATATATATGTTTTTTCAACATATGATTTCTTTATGGACCAAAATGAAACATGGAATGGTGATCCATATATAGTAAATTGATTTCCAGGGAAGGTGATTTTTAGATCAAGGGTAGGAACCCCTTAATTAATTCTAGAAATCGAGAAAATGATATTTGGATAATGATATGATTGATATGAATACGAAAATTAGGCAATATATATTATCATATAATTGATTATTTAGAAATTTTCCCATGTCATCAAAGGATGATGTTTACATATTATTGGATTTCTAGAACATATGTTGTAATCATTAGAATAAGGAAATATTCTTGCATTAAAATGCATTTATCGTAATTTTGGTTATTACCTGGTCTAAATAGATTATATAATGTTGGTATTAACTATTTTGTAATGTGGAAACCAAGATCTACATTTTGATATGAAGGAGTTAATATTAAGTAAATTTCATGGACTTATTTCTGAAGTCTTATAATATTATCCTCTGGAAGAGGTACAGTTTAACTATTTGATAAATGGATTAAGTTAAACATTACATGATGTTTTCATTATTAATGTAACATCTCACCACATGAGGATTTATGTATATTTGATAACATGTTATGACAACATTTTGTTTATGATAAATGATGTAAAATGGGATGGCTTTTCATGGATCTCAAGATATTTTAGTCCTTTAGGAATTACAAATTCACAATCATTCCTTAGAGTACAGTATGAAGTGGGAAATGATAATGGAAAAAATGGGTATGATTCTACATATGGAAGGGAATGAAATCAAGTACATATATTTCATTATGTTCCCAGATATTAAATGAATCCCTAAAATCTTATTAAAATATATTGAAAAATATTTATCCATGATTAATTATTTCTGATGAATTAGATAGACTCGTAGAACATGTAAGTTATATAGTTTTTTGATCTATCACATTTTTTAATCAGTATAATCAATTAATCTATATCTAATCATGATAGTTTGATCTCTTTTCTATGTTAATTTTTTATCTTCTAACCTATGTTATCCTATATGGAAACCAAGTCATATGTTACTTTGGGTAACCATTATGGTTCCAATTGTCCATTTTTAAGGTATGTTTTGGTATTCATTTTTATGATGTGGGTTTCTATGAATTAAACTTTCAAGTATTAAACCATTGATAGACCTGATGAATTTTGAGGGTGAAATTCACTTTAAGGGGGAATGAAAGTGAGGACATGAGATATTGTGATTTTTTTAATAATTATTTTATACTCTCGATTTTTTATTCTCGTGCAATAGTCAATGTAGTTTATTTAATATCAAATAAAATGTTTTGTCTTGAATTATATAAAAAACCATGTTAATTATGTGTTATAGATGACAATGAATTTTCACAATGGCTTTCGTAACATGAAAAGTAAGTTTTTCTAAATAATGATATATTGTTTAATATAACATAGTCTTTAATTAATTAGTTATTAAATGTTTAAACTAACATAAGAAAATATTTTTTCTAAAAAAATATAAAATAAATTTAATGGTTTGAATTTAATTAGAAATGAAAATAAAAACATATTGAATATAATATAAAATATTATTATACCCGCAATATTGTATCCCCATAATATATTAAATTAATTAAAATTTTTGAGAGATAGTAGTGTAATATATATGTTATATATTAAATAAAATAATTCTGATAATCATCTAACATATTTTATAAATATAAGATAAGAACAAACAAAATTTTATGCACAATAACATATATTTTAATTAAGGCATTTGTACAAAAATTTTATAGAAAACGCATTTTAATCCAATTTTTAAACTGATATAGGTTTATTATTTTAAAATTAACATCATATTTTAAATATTAACATTTGAATTAGTTTGTGGTAAATTTTTGGTTTTTTTGATGATTCATTTTCAATGAATAGTAAAAGACATACAATTTTAGTTTAAAATAAATATTTCATATAATATATTTATAAGGTGAATTTAAACATTGAATTGGATTAAAATTTCCTTTATATCAAATTTTTATCAACAAATACAATATATTTCCATGAAATTAATATGACATGGATATTGGATTTAAAAACATTCTCATTTTTGAATGTTTTTACCTTAAAAACATATATTGTCGTCCCATATATGGGATTATATTTAAATTAAATTCTACCACTTCTTTGATTTTAATATAGATAAATATATTTCATATTTTTAATAAGAATAATTTATAATTTATAATAAATAAAACATAATTTTATACCAAAAATATTTGGTAATGGTGTTAAAATTAACTGCACAGATTAAGGTAGAATTATTCTTAACAATGGAATCATCATTAAACATAAAGATACAAATGAACTATAAAATTTAAAAAACCCCATTTAAAACAAATAAAGAAGGATTAAATCTTAATTTATTTATTTATTTTAGTTTTTATGGATTTTTTATTGGTAAAAATATTGGTACAACAAACATGTTTTTAAAATTTTATGTGTGTCCTTTCCCTCAACTATAAAAGGCCACAAACTATCACTCTTCTTAAAACCTCTCAAACCACATAGGTTCATCTAATATATTCCCAAAACACATACAATAAATCTTATGTTACTCCCTTATGCTCCCATTTTAGAAGAAATTATTCCATATAATCCCTTTGGTGGAAACCAAAAAGAGTTACACGATTAAGAGGTAACTCCCTTCTTCAAGATCCTTTGTTTTACTTCCATTCTTCACTACCTAAAATACACTTACAATATTATTTTATTAAGAAAATATTATAAATATACTTGTACGTTTTTATTCAGATGTTTTAACCTACACTAACACACACATCTATCTAATGGGTAAAGAACATACTATTTAAGTGTATATTGAACCACCACTTCAAGAAATGATGTTTATTCATTTTTAATTTACCTCTTATGATGGTGGAAATTATGTTGAAAATATGTTTTTATAAGATATATATGATATATATGATATTTAAAATGTCATTACTCTTATATAAATTTTGTATAAATTAACATTATGCTTTCCAACTTTGGTAAATATGATTATTTTGTTTGATTATATGTGGACTACTACCCCGTTTAAGTGATGTAATTCATAAACGCACTACATGGAATGTATTAAGAAGATTTTTAGTGATCCTATCTCATATATATAATATAATTATTCTAATTTAATGATATTATATACATATATACACATACATTTATGTAATTTGTTTAGTTTTATACAATAATTCAATAAAACGGAAGCATTGTTTATGCATACGTACAACCTACCACCTTAAGGAATGGTTTAATACATTAAATACATATATCATATGTCAATGATTATAATAAAAATATAATTATTATTAATGATATATATCATGGTTTAAATTTTCTATATCAGGATATATGTACAAGGACCCATGATATAACAAAATATGACACATGCGAAAAACAATGTGAATATTAATGGAAGCATAACCTTAATATAGATTTGTTAATAATAGGGTAATATAAATCCATAATCATACCATATGTGGAATTAGTTATAATAATATAATTTTTCATAATATTTGTAATTAACATATCATTATACATGAGGTTCATATGAGTACGAAGAGAGTCAAGACACATGTTAATGGGATTTTAGATCTCATTTTATTTCCATTAGATACATGGTTCAATCAATTATCATTTATTTCTAGTGGTGTGTAAACTTACCATGGATGTATTAAAGTATTATCATTATTATATTTAAGGGTATCTACATATCCATTTGATATAATTTCCTTCATTATGTAAATTTTTTTAAAGTTACCAAATTGGTATTGTAATTTTGTCTCAATGTTCCCTCTTCAAGGAAAATTCTCTATTATGTGCCTATATTAATTCAATGTGGTGTATATACTACCTTTGAAATGTTATATCCGGAATATCAATATTTTCATGTTATTTTAATATTAATTTTATTTAATTTTCATACATGGGTGTACGGTTTAATGTTTCCATGTTGTAAGTGTTTATTGAAACAATCTAATCACATTTCAAGATTATTTATGTTTATGATTCATTTGATGAAATATTATGATCTATATCTTAATAAATCAAATTATTTTTTTCTCTTATGTTTATTTGTGATATATTAAGTTATTTGACCCATTATTCCACATGATAATATCGATTAGAATGTATTTTTAAGGAAGCCTGACATTAATTTATCTTCATTTAGAAATTTGTTTTACTTAAAACCATATTTTCTAAAAAAGGATTCCAATAATATTGGACTATTATATAATAATTAAATTACATTTTACCATTTTTTCTATTACTAATGTTTTCAATGGTATTTTATTGTCTCTATCAGAACAATAAATTTTTACATTAATTTTACCATGTAAATGGAATGTTGTTTTTACCTCATACTACATGTATGGTTTTATTAACCATCATTTCTGTGAATATTCTATTGCATGTTTGGAAGGTTAATTTTTATGAAACCGCTTTTAAAATTCTTTTTCATGGAAAATGGTTATCGAAACATTGTGAATCCTTGTTTATATGTTCTCAATGTATTTTCAACGAAATGGATATCAAAATGTTTTCAATATAATTTTACAAATTTTCATGGTTAAATGTTTCTAAAATGATTTTAGGCCACTATTTTATGTTTTCAATGAATCTTTAATGATTTTTTTTCAAATAGTTTTTTTTAAAAAAGCAAATTTCCATGAAGAAACAATATTTTACTCAAGAAATGTTTTCAAAATATCATTCCTTGTTTTTTCCCATTTAACAAGATATCCGTTAATGTTACTAATTACCCTATAGAAAATGATCTAAAGGTTACCATTACATTATTTTTCAAATGGTTTGTTCTATGATGGAATCATTTTTATTACACCCATTTCTTTTAGATATGTTATATTATTTTGAAAGAAACATATTTTCACGGGTTATTCATCAATGAAATTATTCAGAAACATATGTCTTTCTGTAATTTATAATGCGATGTAATAATAATGATAACCATTTATCTGATGGGTTATGATCTGATGTTTATAGAAACCAACCCTTTTCATAAGTCATGATGTAATGAATTTTTTGTGGAACATTCTTGTGTAGTTTTATTTTATGATGGGTGGGAATTAAAACTCCCTCTAATGTATAGGGTAAAAATGTATGACTTATGAGTTTAAATGTTATGCATGGACATGATTACATGTCCACAATTTTATCCTTGGACATGCTATCCTGTCTATATGTTTATGCAGGTAACTAATTAGATGTTCATAATCTTATGAGTAAACCTTATTATGTGTTTATAATTTTATGGATGATCCTTATTACAAGTTCACAATGTTTTTTGTGGACTTGGTTTCATGTTCACATGTTTATGAATGAACAAGATTACATGATCACATTATTTTTCAATAACAAAATTTCATGTTCAGAACATTATGCATTGACCTGGTTTAATATATGTAAATCAATTAGAGGGATTAATTTCATTTTCTTATCATAATGTGTGAATATATTTCTACATATAATTGTTCACTTTGTTATATATTAATATATATTCCATAATTTCAGTTCTTATTACTATGTTATGCTCTCATGTATTATGCTCCTGATTTAGTTATGATTCATGTCTTATGAATATGAAAAAATATTCCAGGATTTAGGTTTATGATCTCTGATATACATGGTATGATCTTTTAATGATCATTTTCATGTACTAAATCCCTTATGTTCATGATATGCATATTGATTTCCGTTATATACCCTTTCTATGTATTTGATCTCACCCATTTCTTAAGTTTCCTTTCCCCAGGTTATTAAAGTTAGCATTCCTATATAATTACTAAGGGGTGTGTTTTTCATGGGAAAAATAAATATATTTTGTTGAAATATATAATATTGGTTCCATGTTTCCAAAGACACTAGACCACTAATGATGTCTGGGTGTCTGTTTATATAATTATAAAATTATTCTGAAATAGTTGTTTATCGTTAATGTATTTTAGGACTAGGTCATTATAAAATGTATAACATAACCCTAAAAATAGTCATAACATTCATCTTGGTATCCAGGGTAAAAATGAATCTTATAAAATGGGTGAGCTCAGACACTGTGTAATGATATAAAAATAATAGATGTTACAATAAACAACCATAAATGATTATGGAAAGGTGATTAACCCAAAAAAAATTCATTTAAAAATTAACTAGATCACAATATATATGGATTGGATGTTGATCAATTAATTCCACATAAAAAATATAATTATAATGAACCATAACCATTTATATTTTAAAAGATAAATAATCACATGGAATATCAATAACTAGTGTTATAATAAGGTCTTGCATAATTTCAGACATCATATAAAATCCGTGAAGGTTGTGGGAAAGAATCCAAATAGAAATTGGTAAGACATCATCCAATACCCACACTAGATTATCTCATGAGACCAAATGATGCATCAAGGGGCTATAGAAGGCCGTGTACGGAAAATTATATGCCCAATGTATTCCTTATAATCCATTAAAAGTATCAAAATTGCACATCCAAAGTCAAAATAGACATAAACACTTCTATTATATATTTAATATAATATCATAATATTTTATCCTCAATAAAGAAAAATATTCAACAAAGGATGTTGACATAGATTAAATTTTATAATTAAATCATTAAAAACATATTGAGAGAAAAAATATTTTTTACATTAAAATTATTCGTTTAAATTATTTGCAATTATAAATGAATATTTTTTAGTTTTATATAACCTTGTAAACTTTTAGTGGAAATTGAAAAAAATTAAGAATTCTTGTGTCACGATCCGTCCTCGGGGCTCGTGTCGTGACTACCCCAATCCCGCCTTCCATAGGCCAGGGGCTGGCGACTAGCACCAAAGGCGTAAATCCCGATAACTGGGAAGGCATTGCCTTTATAAAATTAAAAAAACAACACAGAGTACAAGCGGAAGTAACACTAAGTACAAGACAAGTGATGAAAAGGAAAATGGGCCAGAATACAAACCCAACTGAAAAGTACAGCTACAACTGTATGGAAGTACAACAAAAAAAGACAACAGCTGGAAGAAACGAAAAGGCTCTTGGGTCGTCCTCCTCAGATCCTAACAGAAGGGTAGGTATAGATAGTGCAGCTCCTGGATCGTCCACCACAGATCCTACCTGAAAGGTTGGTACAGATAGCCTCCAAAACGCTCTTGCCTATCAATCTCCTTCAAGAATTGTCTCACTGTGAAGTCCACCTCCTGATACTGACTCGTCGTGATTTCCACCTCTGGGTATCGTCCAGTCTTCGAACACTCGGCCTCCGTCAGCACTGCCCATCATCTGCTACCGACACAACGAGGTGCGGGCACAACCCATGCAGGGGTGAGTTTAACGATACTCATAAGAGACCCCGAGACCCTCAAGGTCTCACTAAAACCAACAAGGATAACCACAAAGGAGATCTCAATAGATAACCTCTACTTAGGTATATGCACATACATATACCTAATTTATCAAATAACCCATCTCAATCATGAGGAAACACAATGATTATGAAAATAAACGAATAACCACTAACCAATTATATGCCCATACATATACCTAAGTTATCAAGTTACCCATCTCAATCATGAGGTAAACACAAAGGTCATAGACTCAGCTCAAAATAGGATTTTCATTACCGAAACCGTAACTGCTGAAGAGCCCAGTCTGTGGAGTGTACAGTGGTCGTGTCACGACTCTAAGGTACGGCTCATTAACCTAAGACTGCTGAGGTACTACACCTATCGAGTACCGCGGGTCATCCACCCAAACACAGTAGTGCTTCCCGCTGGGGTATGCCACCCAAACACAGTAGTGCACACCCCCTAATAGCCTGCAGAGGTACTCTCCGGACGAGTACCGCGGGTCTGCACAGTCACACAGGTATTGCTCCGTCCAACATGGTTCTGTACCCAAACAATGTAGTGCTCCATCCACTGGGCTAGTCGACTCATTCCAAGTCGAGTCGGTCAAGCAGTCGTCAGGTCTCAGCCGGCTACACGGACTCCATACTCCGAACGCTCATCTCCAGGAGGGTACGCTCCACGAGCAACAGGTCGATACTCCAAGTGTCTCAAAGTCCCACGAAGAAGTATCTCAGAGGACCGCCTCATCATAGGGGTCTCAACACAATAGACGGCGCGTGAATCGGACGCCTGGTCTATGAGTTATTAGACTTTTCGTCCCATGGGACCGGTTGGTTTCGTGTGCGAACCAACCCGACCGTATCTCAACTATACCTCGAAAACTCATTGGGTAAACTCAATGGGACCGTTTCTCAACAAGATCACTAACGCAGCTGATGGTTCATCAAACGAACGTCCAGTCTGAAAGTTATCAGCTTTTCCGTTCCAGGGGCCCTGTTGGATTTCGGGTACAATCCAACCCGGCCATATTCCAACAATTTCCAAACCTTAGGCAAAGTATACCAAAAGTTATATCTCATCAAGAGGAATCCAACAAAGTCGATGGCACGTCAATCAGACGTCCAGAGCTCAAGTTATAAGCATTTTCGCTCCGAGGGCCCGGTTGGATTCATGTTCGATCCAACCCAGTCGTACATCAAATGACACCAGTTAACCAATCCGGTCACACCATTGCTATCCATACAAAAAACCACACGAGATAGACTACCCATTGGTCCCAAACGGATAGCCGGTGAAAATGATTCATTTCACCGCATCATGCGTGAACCGGGCCTCAAGGGGCCCGTGCCTCAACCTCAATATAAATATCCAAAATTAGTCTTGAAACATCCGTCGTAATTCTGGGGTCACAACGTCGCAGATGGTTCGTCATTCCGACACCGTATGAGAGAGATATGTCCGATACAAGAACCCATAATAATAATAATATTATTATTATTCGGTGTTTCGTGACCCCTCACCACGAACTAGAATTTAGTATCAAACATTAGACTTGAATCGACCGTATTAATGACGGGATTATATCGCCACTGACGGCAAGCCAATCGGACGTCGCACGCATGAGTTATGGTGGGTCAAAGATTTAATAATAATATTAAATCTATTATTTTTCGAGTGCTTCAGGTACCCAATCCAAAAACCTGAAAAGACATCCAATATTGGAAACATAAATTCCGTCTCGAAGTTATGGTCGCACTGCCACTAACGGTTCGTGAAACTGATATCGCACGAAGAAGTTACGGTCAAAAAAGTGTTTTATCATCAAAATTAATAATACCATTATTATATTATTAATTTTAATTTATTTCTTTCAAATACCCCATGTCACGCACCACCCTTCTTCACACACCACCCGTCTTTACGCATGGCCACCACCTTTCGCTGCCCACCCAGCTGCGCCTCCAGATCCTTCCGCACTCCATTTCGACTTCGATTTAACTCGGAAAAAAGATACGAACGCATATCCTTGATCCTCGGGTCGAGATCTTCGTGTCCATATGTCGGGCTCAGGGAAACATTGAGTTTCCAGCGTCAATAAATATTTTGACGCCTCCTTCCACGAGCCATTGAGTTTTCGTTCCAAGTCCGAAAAATTAAACGATCGCATATTTGTGATCCTTGCGTCGAGGGATTGACATCTATATATTGCTCTCAACAAAACTCCGTGTTTACAACGCCAATAAATATTTGGACATTGAAGAATGCATGAAGAACACGTGAAGAATAAAATGAAAAAGGACAATGGTTTATGTGCAGGATGATGACCATGTTCATTTGGTCATCATCATCGTGAATTTAAGATATGAAGAATCAATAAAACGAATTCAATCATGTATAAAAACCCCTACCTTGAAATTGACGTTGCTGGTCGTCGAGTCGCGGAAGTCGAACGTCGCAGTAGAATGGTGTCGATTCTATCACTGTTGAAGGAGGGCTCGTTGTTGTAGACGATGATCCTCACTAACGGTGCCTTCTCCCTTGGCATGGAGGAAGAAGGAGAGTTGAAGGCGTGAAGCATTCTTCACCGAGAGAAGATGTTCCTCATTGGATGGTCGGTGTTCTTATTTTTAAGAGACGAACACCCTTCTCAATTTCACAAGTGCTTCCCCCAAAATCCCAACACAACAAGTGCCAAAATAATATAATGGCCAAACTATTATTTTATTCACCCAAGTTATTCAAAATTCAAACAACTTAATTAATTAATTAAATAGTTAGAATTCATTGATTAACATGTGTTGGCAACATTAATGTGGAAGAGAGAGGGAGAAGAAGAGTTTCCACAAATAATTACAAGGGGAGTTATAGAGGGGTTTCAAGGTGTTGAGGGAATGTGAAATGTTGGGGGCTCGTGTGGGCTCCACCAAACTTATATATTTTTCCATGGGAAGTTAGGTGGGGTGTGAGCCCCACCTCCAACTTCCTTTTAGTGGGAAAAACTTCCACTTAAATAAAATTGTTTCACAACAATTATATTTAATTCGTATTGAATCCCCAATTTTTAACTACCACATACGTCAAAATGAAACTGCAGTAAAGGTCCCCTTTAGAGAATACCGGCGCCGTGAGTTCATCGGTGCCCTCGGATTTCAATTCTGAGCACCGTTTTAAAAGATAGAAAAACCTGCTTGATCGTTCATTGAACATACCCAAAAAAAGTTCGGAAATTTGTTATCAGTCACCCTCGACCCGCATCGGTCAAGGTTAGGCTCTGCCTAAGTGAAACACGCCCCAACGAATCCAACGATACTCTTGGATTTTCAATCCGAGCTACCGTTTAAAAGATACAAATTTTACAATAAAATAATTATCATATAATTATTTTATTTGCGGCGAAAAACTAACATTTTCTAGTGTCCCGCGCCGGCCAAAGTTAGTATCTTCTTAAATAAATAATGCCCTCACTAGTTCATCAGTTGTATTGGATTTTTTATCTGAGGTACCATTTGTGAGTTATACGCATTTGAAAAATAAAATAATTTATTTAATTATTTTATTTACGGTTATTCCATTTTTGGAATTTCTCACAGGAGGCCCGTGTCGACTAAACTTAAGTCGCGCCTAGGGTAAACTCGCCATCCTGAGCAAAATGGCGCCCTCATATTTCTGATCTGAGTAACCGTTTAAGAGTTATTATACATTTTCAGTAAAATTGCTTACACGTGTTAATTTAAGCTTAACAAAAATTCGGAAAATTATTCCGGACACACCGGGCCTCAGAATCAGGTGCCGTCTGAAACCCCGCACTCAAAAAATTACAAAGAAATTAAGAAAAATATTTCCTTGAAATTTCCGGGTCATTAAATTACTCCCAACTCAGGGCTTTACATCCCCATAAAGCTTCAACACACACTAGGGGAGACAAAAAGTGGTACTGAGCACGCATCTGAGCCTTTCGCTCCCATGTTCTCTCCTAGAGGTTCCTGTGTTGCCTGGCATTTCCTTTTCGCCAACGAAGGAAATCTCATCCCATCGTTGTAATTAAACCACAACCTTTTTTCCTTATACCATCAATCCATGTATGAACTGTGATTGCCCAGTCAATACCCAAACTAACATCATAAGGCCTCGACGCTGTCACCACGAGGTTCCAACCGAAACTCTCACCTCAAGGGTCAGATCACACCTATCAGCGTAAGTGTGTTTATCGAGTCTCCTCTCAATCGTATCTCTAGACGTGAGGGTCAAGTCAACTGTTTTAACCGGAAACTGTAGGTCTCGGACAAGATTCGTGGAAGGAAGGAATTATTGGTACCTATGTCTGTCACCACCTCATGTTGCACTCTTAGCTCTGCTTCCACATTTGCTTCTCTGCAGATTCATTTGTCCTTAACACTTCCTCTTCTTGAAACATTTTACACACCCATGTCTCTGAGACTGGCACCAATTCTATGCTCTTCTACTACTAACATTCTCTAGCTGTATCCATTCAACCAAAAACATTCAACCACAAAGGTCTTCTCTAGCTCTTAGGACTGAGCCCTAACGCGCTGATCTTATCGTAGTCATCGAGTACCAGGAACGATCGGTACGCCTCGATGAATACTCAGCTACCGACATGTCATCCTGTCGAAGCTGTATAAGCTCTAGAAAACTCTCAGCCACCTCCTCAAGCCAGTACTCAGCCGCCTATGAGTCAGGTTATCCTCAGAACTTGAGGGTATCTGATGTTAGAACACATGTAAGGCAGTAAGCTTACATGTGTCACCTACTGGTACCACTGGTTGTAACTGCTGACCAACCGGTAGTGATGTAAAGCTGACACACTACCCGAAGGCACTATCTCAAGAATCAGTCCACGTACCGAAGCCTCATCACTATATGAATCATCCTCATGGTCATTCACTGGAAAACACTAGTGTCTATGTCCACCATCCACTCTACTGATGTCTCAGATAGGCGGAAAACTCTAGCAATCGCCTCCAGCAAGTGCTCTACTATCTGGGAATCTGTCTCGCCTCATATCCTCAGAAGCCTCTACTGCTGGAACTCGTGCAACACACTCTGCCAGCGTGCATCGTCCACTAGTACGGCTGGTGGCATCTGCTGCCCAACAGGTGGTGGTGTTGTTGGTACACCACCCGAGGGTGCCAACATAGTTAAAAGGGCCCTGCACCAGAGCCTCTTCCTTCGGTGGGCCATCATCGTGTACTATCTTAGAACACCAACTGACTGTCTACATGGAGACATCCTGAATAGATACGACACGGTCAAACGATTTATACCTAGTGAGCTGACATGGTTTGAGATGACTTTAAAACTCTTGGAAACACACACGCAATCAGTGTTTTTGTGTACAAAGTCGGAAAACGGTAGTCAAGGTCCTGGTGTATGGATACATCGGCCGCCACACCAACACTGGACTCCATGAACTAAAAACCACACTCGGTACCCTTAACACTATTTCTTCATAGAAAGGGAATATCAGAGTTTAAAGTTCTGCGGTAGAACCGACTTTTTGATACCAATTTGTCATGAACCGTCCTTGGGGCTCGTGTCGTGACTACCCCAAGCCTACCTTCCATAGGCCAGGGGCTGAAAACTAGCACCAAAGGTGCAAATCCCGGTAACTGGGAAGGAATTGCCTTTATAAAAGTAAACAAAACACCACAGAGTACGAGTGGAAGTAAACACTAAGGACAAAAGATGTGCTGAAAAGGAAAAAGGGCCAGAATACAAACCCAACTGAAAAGTACAGCTACAACTGAATGGATGTACAACAGAAAAAGACAACATCTGGAAGAAAGTAATAAGCTCCTGGGTCATCCTCCTCGGATCCTACCTGAAGGGTAGGTACAAATAGTGTAGCTCCTGGATCATCCACCACAGATCCTACCTGAAGGGTAGGTACAGATAGCACAGCTCCTGGACCGTCCACCACGGATCCTACCTGAAGGGTAGGTACAAATTGCCTCAAAAATGCTATTTCCCGTCAATCTCCTCTGGGAATCGTCTCGCTGTGAAGTCCACCTCTTGATACTGACTCGTCGTGAGCTCCACCTCCAGGTATCATCCAGTCTTCGAACACTCGACCTCCGTCAGCACTGCCCGTCGTCTGCAACCAACACAATGAGGTGCGGGCATAGCCCATGTAGGGGTGTGTATAACGATACTCAGAAGGGACCCCGAGACCCTCATGGTCTCACAAAAAACAACAAGGATAACCAAAAAGAATATCTCAACAGATAACCTCTACTTAGGTATATACCCATACATATACCTAAGTTATCAAGTAACCCATCTCAATCATGAGTAAACACAAAGATTATGAAATCAATGGATAACCACTACCCAGGTATATTCCCATACATATACCTAAGTTATCAAGTGACCCATCTCAATCATGAGGTAAACACAAAGGTCATAGACTCAGCTCAAAACATGATTTTCATTATCGAAACTGTAACTGTTGAAGAGCCCCGTCTCTGGAGTGTACAATGGTCCTGTCACGACACCGAGGTACTGCTCACTAACCTAAGACCGCTGAGGTACTCCTCCTGTCGAGGGCTTCACATCAATATATTGCTCTCAACAAAACTACGTGTTTCCAGCGCCAATAAATATTTGGACATTGAAGAACGCACGAAGAACACATGAAAAATAAAAAGAAAAAGGAGAATGGTTTATGTGCGGGACGATGACCATGTTCACTTGGTCATCATCATCGTCAATTTAAGATATAAAGAATCAATAAAACGAATTCAATCATATATAAATACCCCTACCTCAAAATTGACGTCGCACGTCGTCGAGTCGCGGAAGTCGAACGTCGCGATAGAATGGTGTAGATTCTGTCATTGTCGAAGGAGGAGTCATTGTTGTGGATGATGCTCCTCACTAAAGGTGTCTTCTCCCTTGACACGGAGGAAGAAGAGTTGAAGGTGTGAATCATTCTTCACCGGGAGAAGATGTTACTCATTGGATAGTCGATGTTCTTAGTTTTAAGAGACGAACACCCTTCTCAATTTCACTAGAGCTTCCCCCAAAATCCCAACACAACAAGTGCCAAAATAATATAATGGGAAAGCTATTATTTTATTCACCCAAGTTATTCAAAATTCAAACAACTTAATTAATTAATTAAATAGATAGAATTCATTGATTAACATGTGTTGGAAACATTAAAGTGGAAGAGAGAGGGAGAGGAAGAGTTTCCACAATTAATTACAAGGGGAGTTATAGAGGGGTTTCAAGGTGTTGAGGGAATGTGAAATGTTGGGGGCTCGTGTGGGCTACACCAACCATAGATATTCATCCATGGGATGTTAGGTGGGGTGTGAGCCCCACCTCCAACTTCCTTTTAGAGGGGAAAACTTCCACTTAAATAAAATTGTTTCACAACAATTATATACAATTCTTATTGAATCCCCAATTTTTAACTACCACATACGTCAAAACACAACTGTGATAAAGGTCCCCTTAAGCGAATACCGGTGCCGTGAGTTCATCGGTGCCCTCAGATTTGAATTCCGAGCACCGGTTTAAAAGATAGAAAAACCCGCTCGTTCGTTCACTGAACATACCCGAAAAAAAGTTTGGACAATTATTATCAGTCACCCTCGACCCACAACAGTCATGTTTAGGATCTGCCTAAGTGAAACACACCCCAAAGAATCCAACGGTGCTCTCAGATATTCAATCCGAGTTACCGTTTAAAAGATACGAATTTTACAATAAAATAATTGTTATTTAATTATTTTATTTGCGGCCAAAAACTAACTTTTTCTGGTGGCCCGCGCCGGCCAAAGATAGTATATTTTTAAATAAATCATACCCTCACGAGTTTTGTGGTTGTCTTGGATTTTTAATCCGAGCGACCGTTTGTGAGTTATATGAATTTGAAAAATAAAATAATTTATTTAATTATTTTATTTACGGTTATGCCATTTTTGAAATTTCCCACAGGAGGCCCACTCCGACTAAACTTAAGTCACGCCTATGGTAAACCTGCCATCATTAGCACAATGGTGCCATCATATTTCTGATCTGAGTAACCGTTTAAGAGTTATTACTCTTTTTCAGTAAAAATGCTTACGCGCGTTAATTTAAGCCAAACAAAACTTCGTAAAATTATTCCAGGCACACCGGGCCTCAGAATTAGTTGTTGTCTGAAGCCACGCACTCACAAAAATTCCAAAGAAATTATAAAAAAAAATTCCTTGAAATTACCGGGTCTTTACATCATTAATACAAAAAATCCCTCTCGTGATGCATAAGTTAAAAAAATTCCATCTATTAATAATGTCTGAAGGTACCTCATTTGAAACAAAATAAAATGGATTCCTTTAAGAAAATTAGTAAAAAAGTATAATATGGGTAAAAATGAAATTAAATAAATATATGATAGTAGTAAAAAACATTTTAAATATTTTTAGAAAACATTGATATGGAAGTAAAATGTTCCCCAATGGGGAGTTAAAATTAAACAATCGCAAATAATAAAGAGATTGTAAAAAAACCCTAACAAAGTTATAATAAAAAGTATCATTTCAACCATGAAACAAGGAAATTATATCGATATTTAAATACAATATTATTTTTTATATGAAGCACAATATACATCCATGGGTTGTATATACAAAAAAAATTAAGATATAGGTGGTTAACAAGGATTGTATATCAAAGAATATAAAAGTGAGATAGAAATTCCTTACCTCATACATTTCATTACATGAATATGATTTAACCTATTTAATGAGGGTGTAAATAGTTTTATTAATTTTTTCTACGACCATTTAAATATTTATTATATCATTTATGATCTTTTTAAATCATGTTGTTAATAATATCCCAATATTGCCCTTGTTTCGGGTGTTAACTACTTCATTTTCTTATGTATGTTTTATCATGTATGTGCTATTTATTATTAATATGATATATAGATACATATATAATTTATATTAATATATTATTTTCAGAGATATTATAAATTCTATTTATACAAAGTTTTATAATCATTCTTAAATGGTTAACATAGAGAATTAATCTCATCGTGTCATGGAGAAGGTAGGTTGTACGTACACACGAGTGATGGTATCACTCCCTTAATGGTGAAAAGAAAAATAAATAAATAGAATATTAATTAAGAGGATTGATAATCATTATTTATATTCCTTATTTACATCATTATACTAATCCATGTGAAATAGTTTTGAAAAAAAATTACCCCATGATGTGGAGAAGGTATGTTGAACATACACATGCCTGGTGATTTATTTTTTCACGGGATGGATAAAATGTGGAATATGGTTATACCATAATAATAATAAAATTGAATATTATATATTATGTTGGAGTTATTAATTTATAATTTAAACAACAAATTAATAGAATGTAATAGAATAATTGAAATTGGATGATTTTCTAAAAATAAATACCTCTTTTCAACAGACTTTTTTTAGATCCATTCTTAATGGTGTAGAGTTGTTTCATTAGAATCCCATAACCTCTAAAACATGTATAAGTATATTGGTAGAAAATATTATTTATAATTATTCTATCCTAAAGGCATAATGTGTTTTGAATAAGTAATGGAGGAGGTTCCAATTTATAATTGACGAGATGGGAACCGTTAGAAAGTCTCAAAATATTAAATTAATATAAATTATTTTATAATTAAAAATGGATCCCAAATGATTTATTTATAGGATATGATGATTGTGGATGTAAATTCATTCATCCAATTAATATTTTACATGTACTTTTTTAAACCTTATCATTTTGTTTTAACCCATACTTAACCCTTTTAACACTTACTATGATATCATACATGTCACAATTTGGGGGTTAATATAATAAATATAAAATTCCATAATAATAACAAAAAAATAATTAATGAAATATGCTACTTCAACCAAATATTTTTTCATAAATTTATATTTTTATGAATTTTTTATCAATTAATAAAATATCCTGTATTTTAAAATATTATTATGTTAATGTTTGACATGACTCATTACATGAAATTTTAAAAATATCATAACAACATGATATTTTAGATCCAAGTATTATATATCAGCAATAATATGATAAGGTAATATATAATATTATTATATTTATAATCAAACATATCCCTTATATTATCAATAAAAATTATAAATAAATTACTATGATTTAGATGAATGTTTTATCTTTCCAAAGAGTAATTATAGTTTGACATATCCCTTATATTACCCAATACGAAGAAAATATCTCTTGTTAAAAATAAAATAATTAAATATTAACTTTTATTTGAGTATAATATTACTAATTTTATATATCATCAAAAAGTCCATAAATGGTCTCATAAGTGATATTTTAATTATTCGTGGTTATAAATAACCATCAAATAAAATTATGAGATGTTTTAGGGTTAATTTATAAAATTTAGAACATTTTCCACTTATTTACCCAACTTACGCCAAACCCTGGTAAATAATGTATTAATAAATTTTATATTAATATGCACAAAAAATAAAGGAAACATGTTTTTATAATTTGTACCCATTAATTCCAAATATGTAATCTATGTTTCAAAATTCACTATAATTTTTTTGTAATTAATTTAAAAATAACCTCATTGACGGAATGGGAAAACTCATTTTTAAATTGAAAATGTAAAAAATATTGTATGGTTTTTGTTATCACATTCATGGAAAAATTAATTATAATTACCTACATTTTATTATCTGATACAAAAATAATCTAATTATTATTTAAAAACATGTAAAAATATTAATTGTTAATATAAGTTATTTGGATGAAAAAAATTATTTGCAGTTAAAATGAAATATTTTATTAGTCTTCCTAAAATGAATCTAAGCATACAAATATAAAAAATTACACATATATAAATTTTGAAAATGTTATTTTAAAAATATAATATCTTCAGATAAAATATATTTATGTGTCAAATATTGGATTTTAAATAGGTTCTTTATCATAAGGAAGAAAACCCAACTTTATGAAAAATATATGTTTTTTTGCATATAATATGGTTTGTTATTGTGTGGTACCTATAAAATTTGTTGGATAAATATCCAAAAAACAATTGTTGAATATATAAATAATATATTTTATTAATAAAATTTATTGTTTATAACTAAATTAATTTAATAATTAAAAATATTAGTGAGGAGTCATAAAAAAATATTTCTTTTATATTCACTTTTTTATATTTTTATTTATAACTAAATTGTAACCAATGAATTTTTCAAGAACTATCCCCTGATACCCATGTAGTGACATTACCCAAGCCTGCCTCCTAATGGCCAGGGGTTGGAAACAAGTGCTGAAGGTGTCAATATGAATTTGGGAAGCATTTTACTGAGTACCTATACGCTTGCACACACAACCACATCCACAAATATGGGAAGATAAAAATGAATTCCACTAAACAACCACTGAGTAAAAATAATAAATTTAGATCAAATGGTTCAAAATACTAACCCAAACACAGATGAAGTGAGAATAGGAATGTAAAATAAAGAACTAAAAGGTTTCTTCTAAAAACCCCACATGATGGGTAGGTGTAGAGTAGCTGCTGGAAGCCGTAGAAGTACACCTGCCTGCTTAGTCTAACTGGTCACCACCTGGTCCTGGGCCACCATGTCCTCTTTCAAGTCGGCGTTAATCTGCACTAGAAAACATATGTGTGAGAAATTATTGTTCCAATGTGAGTAACAAAATATTTAGTAGGGACCACAAACCAATGAGGAATGATCACAAAGTAATCCACAAGCAAACAACGAAGCCCGACTACTCAAAACAAGTATAATAAAGAGTAGGAAATTAATACTATCAGTCATATCATTGAACAACATGGGTAGTGGGAGGAATCCTCCTTAAATAGTATAGTAGGCCTTCCAAGTCACACAGATGCCACTTCTCACTAACCTTGGACTACTATGGTAATAATCCCTAATGAGCATTATGGGTATCCTATGTCACATAGAATCCACTCCCCACCGTGGGCTTGTTGGGTCACATATATGTTGCTTACCACCTTAGCCATAATGAGGTAATCTTTCTATCGAGTACCTTGGGATTGATGGGTCAAATAGAGCCACTACCCACCGTGGGTCTTCTGGGTCACACATAGTCGCTTCCCATTGGTCCACCATAGATGATACACACAAAGTCACTTGTTAGTAGTCTTTTGGTCTTATCAAACTATAGAGTTTTTTCCAATAGTGCTTATGATTACAGGATAACCTCTCATAATTTCATTTTTCAAATTACTACATCCATGAAACCCTGTATAGACTATCCCAAAATATTCTCCACGTCTCGGAGGATTCAATGCTGCAAACAGATTGTTAAAAAGATGCCCTATTTGAATGATGCATAAAATTTTACAAAAAGGGGATGGTTGGGTCTGAGGTCCACTAACCCGAACCGGTTCCACTGAGCTGGCTCAGATCTGGTCAAGCCTGGGTCTAGCCCACTCAGGCTGCAAAATACCTATTCATTTCATCTGGAAAAGACGCAGATGGAAGTCACGTCCCTCTTCCCCTTCACCGTGGGTCATCTGCGGGGATGCCTCCTCTGTCTCGGTAAGTCAACCGTGACTTTTTCCACGTGTGACATTGCATGGTGCCGCATCTGCGGTGCACAGACACACCCGGGTTGCCTCATCTATCCATATACCGGGACAGAGGCTAGAGGCTTCTTCCGCAACATTTCATCCTAAGCAGGCCATGGAGATCCTTCTGCCATACAGTTGTGGTGTGCTGGCTCCCTTCTGCGACTGCCGCTACAGGCCACCGTCAGCCCTCCGCATCGACGGGTTCTTCTGTGGACCATTGGGTTTTCTCTGGAGACGTTCATCACACAACTTGTGCCTACGACCTCCATAGGACACCATATTCCCAATGATGGAGTCAAATCCTCCTTTCCGACACTTCAATGACACATTCACAAAGAATGAAAAAACATACAAGGCGATGTGGATCGGGCATTGTTCATGTTTTACCCTACCCTCTGCATTAGATGTTTAAAAATGTGGAGGTTTGAGACTGAGGTTATATGAACTAATAAATAATGTCGAAATAGAAAAACCAAGAAAAACACCCTTCTACAAGAAGGAGTGATCTGTGGATCAACCAGTTTGTGGGTTGATCCGCATTTGTCATTTAGAATAATGAATGGGGAAACATGAAACAAAACAATCCCCTACCTCATTGGAGATCTTTATTGAAGTGATCCGTTTGGGATGATTCATGTTTTGTTCGATGCTATCAGTGTCCATTTCCCTCTTCTCCCATTCATCAATGTGTGTTGATGTCCCTAGCAATTCATTGTTGTTTTCCATTCATTTTTGTGGTGGGTTTTTACCGTAGGATCATCCGAGGAATTCCACATTTTATTCCCCATCGTGTTATCTCATTAATAGAGAATTGCTTCACATCGTTTCTCTTACACAGTTTCATTAATGGAATAGAATGTCTGTTTCACATCATTTAAGGATTCTCATTAAAGGGGCACTTCGCCACCTCATTTCCTCACCATAGTTTTGATGTGTCACCTCTCAATGGTTACAACAAAAAATAAAATAACATTTTATTTTATTTTTTACCAAAAAGATTGAAAATAATCATTTCATTTCAAAACTTTCTGGTCAATGTTATGTCCATTCTCGGTAAATACCGTCATTCAGAGTTCATTGGTGCCCTCATATTTTTTTGAGCACTAGTTTAGATTTTATAAAAACATGCACTCTAATTTATTTTAATGAATTAAAAATGTTCAAAATTCAATTCTGGGCTCACTGGGCGTTGGATTCTGGTGCCGTCAAAATTTATGGTCTTATAATAATTTCATATAATTCTTTTAAAAAAATCATGGAAATTCCCGAACATTACAGAATTCATATTATAAAAATATATAAAATATATTTTCATTATTTAGATAATCATATTCAAAACCACAAACATAATGGCTAGTGTAAAAATTATAATTTTTAATAGTACATCACTGTTCTTTTTAGGATAATGATTTGTGTAATTTAATATATCAATGGAATTAATTTTATCTTAAAGGTGAAATAACATAAAATATTGGGGTGTTACATAATACACTCCTTTAATAAATTTTATCCTCATAATTTATTAATTCTTGTTTAGTTACTATTTTTTTACTTTACAAATTACTTTTATTGAAATCCAACATAGGAACAATGGTAGATCAATCATACAACTAAAAATAAATGAAGAGATATATGCATTCCATCAATGATAAAACATACTACGGTTCAATGATGGAATAAAACTACATGGAAGAGAAATGTAATGATTACATTTGGATTGATAGAAAAAAAGAACATAGTCAAGAGAAAGTTAACAATCACAAATTTGTAAATCTGTGATGTTCTAAGGGTCCATTTTATTCAACAAGAAAGAATCTAATAAGATAAATCTTTTGGTTTTATGATTATTTCCCACGAGTTTATGTATTTAATTACTCCATAAACTAGAAATAAAAAGAAACATACTTAAATGAAAATTTAGATTCATCTATTAATGAATTTCCACCATAATGTCATCCTTCTATCTCATTGAGGGGTATTGAAGTTGATTTTTTATAATTAATTATTTTGAATAATCATTTACAGATAATAAATACAAAAAAATGTTTCTATAAATTCATCCTTTCATTATACATTAACTAAAAAGGGTTAAGATAATATAAGATAATTCCCCAAAAACAAATCCCCAAAGTTCTGTAGCAAAACTAAAAGTTGAATATAGATCATTAAAATAAAATTATACTTCCTAAAAAACATTCTATACTAATATTGAAACCCAAAAATATATAGGATTTGATCATATATACTTACAAATAACTTCAATTCCTCTTTATGTCTTGAAATATAAACATAATTTCCTAAGTACCATTATCTAAATTTTTTTATAACTATTTCCATAAATAAACTGAATAACCATAACTCCACAATAAAATCATATTTTTCTCCAAAATAAAATTCATCATTTATACCCATTAATATTATGTTTACCTTAATCATAACGTATTCCCAAAATAAAAACACATTCCAAAATAACTTTTATCATTTAGTCACCATATAATTATACTTTCTTAAGGTTATATATGTGATAACGAAAATCTCCATAAAATCAAAATAACCATTATGTATAAATTTTTTTGTCTGAAACTATTCATGAAAAATAGGATTTCATGTTCTCTAGTTGTTGAATTTGTCCCATCGTCGCCCTTTGGATGTGTGTTCAAACCCCACTACCTTTTCAGAAGCGACAAGCTATATTCCGACCTGCGTGTTGTCCTTTTTCTAAAGTAATATTAATTTAACATCCATAATACATGTGATGGGAAATCGTGAAGTAATGCTAACAATTAAATATCTTTTTAACTATGGATTTTAGAAATCCAATTCATAAATACATGATACATTTATTTCAACATAGTTCCATCCTTGGTTAAGATGTTATCCTATATAATAATGAACTTCATCAAGTAATTCCTAGGTTTCCCATATTTATGGAAATGAAATAGAAATTGATTCTTAGGATATGTTATATTTCGTTACATTTTACTCTTCATTCTCACTCTTCAATTCTATGATTTATATCATTCTTTCAAACACATAAATAACTTCTACATTCCATTGAGAGAATTTACCAATGTTCTATTTCTATAGATTGTGAATGAATGAAATTAACCCTTATTTTATATATAGTCTCCACAAATGCGGCTCATAGAATACAGTATCCTACACTTCTTTGGAGAGTTTTGGAATTGGTTAAGGTAAATGATTTAATCATTTTCTGGGAAATATAATTAAACATGATCATTATATATTTTTATCCTATCAACATCCTATTTGGTTTCTCATCACCACAACCTTTTACATCATGTTCTATGTTAACTTGTCTTATTTGGGTTCAAGGTATTGAAAATACCAATAAATCATATTCCGAGTAACAATAGTGATAGTGAAAAAATAGATACTAATTTATAGAATACCATGACACAATATTTGAAATTGAAAACACCTTAGTTTTAATCTAGGTTATTCATTTTCATCATATATTAAAATACTTCATAATATATTGTAAATTAAATGTGAATTATCATATGAATATCCTCTTGTAATATAAATATAAGTGAACAGTAAGGGTAGTTGGTGGGTAATAGGTTACACTGAGTTAGGATCAACTCACATTATCATAGTTGTTACCCCTAGGTACATATCTACTAGAACCACATCCACTTTTACGATCCAGACTTGGATGTATTACTAAGAAAACCCACAAAATATCTACCATACCCAAATTTTCGGGTGTTATTATATTCTTATCATAATGTTCTATCTTAGGGTTATATTCTGAATAATTTTTTTGAACATATAGATTACAGGCTTTCTACTAGATTTTCTCTAATACCAACTATAAAAACATTTTCCCCAACAGTACATATTTCGTTCTTTACTTTTTTAAATTGGCATAAGATACTATGAATCACATCCCAAAATATGGAATAATTTCTTAGTATTGGTAAACTAGATACATATATTTAATTATCATTATATTTTAAGGCATAAAATACAGATAATTATTTTCATTGAAAAAACTCTAAATATCCAAGATTAACCTGGCATATCAGAAAAAAAGTTCATGGAATATTGGGAAAAAACGAAACATTTGAATGGTGTGAGATCATATGCTCGGTAAGGGTATACATATAATGGTTGCTATCATAAAAAATAATGGAAAATTATGTCAAGGTGATTAATTGAAACACATGAAATTTAATAAATAACTAGATAAAAATATGATAGGAATTTAATATTACCAATTTAATCAATTTAATTATTCATACAAGAATGAAAAATATTTATGTATATTCTACTAGGTGTATACAAAAATGGAATTTCAATAAGAAATTTTCTAATTGGGGGGATTATAATGTCGAGAATCATAAAAATACCATCAAGGATTTGACAAAGACACCATACAGAAATTTGTTAGACATCAACCAATACCAATAGTAGTTTGCCTCATAAGAACTAGTGATTTATTAAGGGCTTATAAAGGGCTCCGCCCATTACTGAAAAATTCCAATATAGTCCACCAATAAAAATAGTGTTACAAAAACAACATAAAATTCATATTGAAAAAGTATAATATGTAATGTCAGTACCTTAACCATAAAACATAAATTGTATCAAAATAGAAAATCCATAATAAAACTAAACAAAACACTTAAATAAAATATTTTTGATGGTATCATAAGATATGAACCTCAATCAAGCATAATATCCACTAAATTATGTTTACATATATGTCAATTTTCTAATAAAACCATTAAAGATGTTTTGAGAGAAATACCACTATTTTAAATAAAAATACTTTATTCAAAATGTGTACAATTATGAATTAAAAATTTTCAGTTTAATATATCCATGTAAAAATATAGATAAATTTTCGAAATATTTATGCATCAGGATGGTGAGAAAAATCTTCCCATGTTGCATAAAATAAAAAAATTCCTTCTGTTGAAAATTTATAAATTCAATTTTTTGGAAAATGAAAGAAGGATTCTATTAAAACCATTTAAAAAAATATAAAAAATGGGTAAAAATGAATTTTATAATCATAAGGATATTACTAAAAATCCTATTGAAACGTTTTTATAAATCAAGGATATGGAAGATAAATGTTTCCCATTGGAGACTTAAGGTTAAAGAATCATGTATAATAATGAGATTGTGATATCACCCTTACAACATTATAATCAATAGAATTATATTCCCCATGAATAGATGAAAATTATATGGATATTTAAACACAATTATATTCATTTTAATACTAATAAAATTAATTCACGGCCAGTGTGGACAACACAGATTATAAATATGTGGTGAACATGGCTTGTATCTCAAGGAAAATAAAACTGAGACCGAAATCCCTTTCCTCATTCTTTTCATTAGTTGAATGTAATTTAACCTCATTTATAATGGTTCAAATCAAGTTCTTAATTTATAAAAAAACTATATCTATATTTATAATATCATATATGATGTCCTTATATCATGTTGTTTCTAATATTCCTCTATTAACCTAGTTTCGTGGGTTACCTGCATCATATTCCAAATCTTTTTTTTCGAGTAAGTCCTATTTATTATGAATGGTATGTATATATTTATATATATATTACATAATTATACAATGATCATAGATATTATATTTAATTAGTATTTATATTTTTAGACTCATTCTTAAATGGACAACATAGATAATGAATGCCATCATATCCTAGAGATAGTAGACCATGTGTACACATGATGGACAATATCATTACCTTAATGTTTAAAATTGTAATTAATTGGATGATATGTTGTTTATTAATAACAAATATCATAATATATATTCATTATTTCCATCATTATGCCCATCCATGTAGTATAATGATGAAAAAAAATTCACCACTATATGAATATGAAAATCCATACGTACGCACGCATGATGATACTATTTTTCCTATGATAGATAGAAAGAGGAATATGGTTGAACCATAATCACAATAAAATATTACAATATAGATGAAATTATATTTATTACATTATAATGTAATCAACACATACCTATGATTTAGGAGACGAAATGAACTTGGATGAGTTAGTATAAATGATTACCTCTTCTTCATAGGACTTACGTTTGATATATTCTTATGGAATATAAGGTTCATCTTTTTGGAAAAAAAACAACTTGGAATTGTATATTTTTTTTATAGGATAAATGATTTGGAATTAGATAATATATAAGAATAAATGTGGGGTGAAGAGATGTGCAACGTTGTTCCATTTTATAATTGTGGTTGGGGGCCCCATTAGAAACATTCAAATTATTAAGTTAATATAAAATTATATTTAATTCAATACGGATAAAGATTTAGTTATTTTTATATAGGATTCTTATGGGTTGAAAAAAAATCATCCAAGGAAATATATAGAGAATTTTATATTATTAACTATTATAGTTTTTATTTAATACATATTTATTCCTTTTAACTCTTACCTTGATAACGTCTAAGTTACTATTTAAGGATTAATATAATTACTATAAAATGACAAGAGAAAAATAAAAGAGTCATTTATGACATATTTAACTTATTCCTAATATTTGTTTAATTTTTTTTATTTTTGTGAACATTAGATTATTTAAAAAAATATTCATTATATTAAAATATCAATACTGTCAATTTGTACACTACTAATTACATAACTTTTTTAAAATATTTTAATATCCTAAAAATTTAAAAACAACTGATTTCTATAATAAGTAATATGTAATATAATTATATAAACACTTTTTATAACATTAATTATGTCAAAATATATTTATTTTATTATTTTTAATATAATTTATTTTAATCTTTTTTAATAAAACAATTACTACATAATCATTTTGTCATCATCGAAAGTAATTATATTATCCCTAAAAATTATTAATTAATTACAATGATGTATGTAAACATTTTATATTTCCAAATAATATTTATATTTAAACATATATTTTGTATAACCCTATGTTAAAAATATCCCTCTTGTTAAAAACAAATTAATGAAAAATTGACATTATTTTGAATATAATATTAAAAATGTAATATTCTCTTCCAAAAATCCATAAATAGTCTCATAACAAATAATTTAATGATTATGGATAGAAAATACACAATAAATAAAATTAATAAAAGTTATAGAGACATTTTCTAATATCTATAATTTTATTTTTAACTTTAAGTACCCAATTTACCCTATTACAATGGTAATTAAAATATTACTAAATTTAATTTTCATATAACCTAAAAAATAAAATAAACATATTTAAATAACATAGACCCACTAATTTCAAATATGGAATCATATTTTCAAAATTAATAACAGTAAAATTTAAATCTAATCCCATTAATGGAACATGAAAACAAATTTTTAATGTCCAAACATACAAAATAATATTAAGTTTTTATAATAATATTCAATGTAAAATCGTTTCTAATGACTTAATTGTATTAAATTATTTAAATTTTTTATATTTATAATTTAAAAACAATTTATAATTTTGTTTAAATTTATAAATTATTTAGATGAAAAATTACTTCACAATTAAAATGATATATTTTATCACTATGAATCTAAAAATAAATCATCTAAGAAAAAGATCAAAATAAAAAAAATTATACATTTATTTAAAATAATAAGATTATTTTTTTTATAAATTATATAAAAGTGTAAAAAATATATTCAAAATAGGTTCACCATTAAAAGGAAGCAAAACTACCTTTTTGAAAGGATTGGTTCTCTAAGCATAATATTGGGTTTCTTGATATGTTATACTTATAAAACATATCAGACAAACAAATAAAAAATTTGAATATATATATTATAGATATATTTCATTAATAAAATTTATTTATTGTATTTGATTAATTTTATTATGACAAAACGCCATTCGAGACATAAAAATAAAAATGCTTTCATTATATTCAATGGGTTTATATATTCATTTACAAATAATTGGGATCTAGTAAAGTCCTCTTATAAAATTGGGTAATATATATTTTATTACATTATTAAATACATGGAATGTGGCCCACTTAACAACTACTATTAAATTTACAATATATAATAGTATATCACAGTTCGTTTAGGCTTGATGTTATGTGCAATGTAAGCTATCAAAGATACTAAATTCATTTAAAATGAGAAATATCATAAATTTTTATGGTGTTATAATTAATATATATTTAATTATTATTATTTTTCTGAAATTCATTTGTAATTGACAATGACTTCAAGAAAAATATTTTATTTCTTACACGAATCATGCTCATGTGCAAGTTAGGAGTGGTCCACACACTCAAATTCATGGTTTCAACACCATAGATATACTTGTTGATTTGGGAGCTATTTATTCCATCATGGGATTTTAGTACAAAATTATTTATCCATATTATGATTTTTATGGATAAGGGAACTTCCTTTTTTGCTTCTGGGGGGTTGGCATGTGTAAGTACTCAGACCCTCTTTTTAGGTATGTTTTTCAATATTCTGGAGTTTATGAGGAAAGAGGAGTTTCTGGAAATTTATCAAGTACACGTCATGTACATTATAAGTACATGTGTGTACTTCGTTACCACAGGAGGTCATGTGCTGGTCGTATCATGGACATACACACAGTCGTGTGGGGTGTTGTGGCAGCCACCTAAACCAGAGTATGAAAACAGTATGTACACGCTGTGTATTTTGTTTTTTTTCATTAAATTCATCAGGGTCACATCTAATCCCCAATAACGTCTTCTTTTAGGTTTCATTCAGCCGAGAGCTCCTGTACAGCCGTGATCTTCCATCGAGCCCCCGTCCAAGAATCCAAACTCTGATTCGACCAACAACGATTGCATTGGGATCATCTTAGTATGCTCTTTATTCTTCTTGAGCTTTGTTTTATGTTTCCACCTCTTTCTGAAGTTATCATGTGTTGCACATTTTGTGCATTTTCTTATTTCTACGGCATTCTAAGGTTATTCAAGCCTCGTGATTCATGTATAGAGATCTCCTAATTCCAAGTTTTGTGGTTTGTGCCTTTCCATTCATAGTCTTTGAGTATTACGTAAAAAATCCTCCAATACCCTTGAACGGGGTATTGTGTGTTTACCATTTTACCCCTGTTGTTTTCCTGCCATGCTTGTATGCCTATGTACAGGTAATTTGGATATGTATTGGTTTGATTTCTATGCTTTGGAAGTGTTTTGACCATGAATTGTTCTGTTTATGACCATTTGGTCTTGTTTAGCCTTTGGCTTCCTTGCTTGTTTTCCATGCCTGTTGATGTAGGGCGGAGAGTTGTATCTTGATAAGCCTATTTTGATGTACACTATTTTCCAAAGTATTTCTGTAGGTTTACTTTGGCTATATTACACTACTATGCTTGTTGACCTACATAGGGTGGTGAGAACGTAGTGAAGTTGGCTATAAGGGGTGATTGACCGAGTGGGCATCCATAGAGAGCCTAGAACCACCTGGGGCTATAGGGGGAATTGACCAAGTGAACATAATCAGAGAGTCCATGATTTCTTTAGACTATAAGGGGATTGACATCGTGAGATTCCTCAAATATTATTTGTTTTAATTGAACAACCTGGGTTATAAGGTGAATTGTCCATGTGAGCTTCCTTAGATAGTCCTTGTCCTCAGGGCTATAAGGGGAATTGACAAGTGAGATTTCTTAGAGAGTTCTTTACTACCTTAGACTATGTGGGGAATGGACTATGAGAGCTTCCTCAGAGAGAATTTATTTACCTATACTATACAGGGAACAGACTATGTGAGCTTCCTCAGACAGTCTTCCTTTACCATTGACTATGAGGTGATGGACTGTGAGCGCTTCCACTAAGAGTCTTATTAAATTCCTATGACAAAACCAGAGGGGTTGGGTTGTGTGTAATACCCAGGGGGTTGTATGTACTTCTTAGATAGGACTATAGAGGATGGTTACCTATTTTCTATTGAATTAATATTTGGATCCTATAGTCAGGGATAGGACTGAATAGGTACATGGTAATAAGATGTTCTAAGGATTAGCTAACCCGTGTACATGGAAAATTCAAACTACATCGTTTATTTCAAATTTTCTGGTTTGAAATTTTACTGTTGATTTCATTTCCACCGTTGGGTGACTCAATTGTTTTGTGCTGTTACTATTGATGATATTTAGGTTCTATTTCTTTCGCAACCAAGTGAGATGAGGGTATGTCATCTCAGGCATCATATAATCACCTTATAGAAATCACATGTCATGCATTCTTCCCATGCCATCTAGGATCCATTAGTGATTTGCTGAATTTTTTTAGATGTTTTGTATAATATGCATGATGTTTTGATATATGCCTTGATAAAAATACAAGTTGTTTGATAGGGAATTGTTGTGTAGTTATTTGAATGGATAAATGCCAAACATTGGTTCTTGAGGTGTTAGGCGCCCTCAAGGACCGAAATTTGGTGGATCATCGCATTTTTCCCATGTTATAACTTGAATAAGATGAAAAACATTGATTCACGGGGAGTATGGACCCTCAAGAATCAAAATTTGTCACCTTCACTGATTGTTTCAATGTTTTTCTAGGCTCTAGAGTAGATTCTGAGGCTTACTATCTAGAAAAAACAGAATACACGCCATGTAGTTTTGACTAACTGCCATGTGTTATTCTATTCGAGAATAAATAGTTTTTTAAAAGTGCACTCCGTGTAGTCTCAAACTATGTCATAGGCCATGTGGGAAGAGACACGGGATGTGGAAATCCTTGTGGGAACACTCCATGTACCATTTTAGCGTGGTGTAAAATCTGACCTCAGTACTCGGCCATGTCATGAATAACATGGGTTGGTGTTATCCTTTCTTCTCACATGTCATGATTGTTTGGAACATGTCGTGTAGTGTAACCTGTTTACACATGCCATTTCACTAATAACACAGGCTGGTGATGCTTTTCCAGTACACATCATGTCTACCATGAACACACTATGTAGTCTTACCTTGAGAGAGCTGTGTGGCTTAATTGTGTAGTAGGACCGAGGAAGGGGAAGAGGATTCAAGTACACACCATGTGTTTGGAGAACATGCCATGTTTATGGGGTGTTACATGACTAGTTTGGGAAGGAGTACACGCCCATGTGAATGACTTTAGTGAATATGTCGTGGATGAAATGTAGACGCCATGTAGTCATGATTTGTAAAACTTGAGTTCTTTCTTAATCATGTTCCCTTCCTCCGGTTGTACGCCAGTTGCTAGGCGGTGATCAGACACCAGACTGTAGGACCCTAGGACACCCTGAGAGGGGAGGGGTGAATCAGGGTGTCAAATTTTTCTTTCAAAAAAAGGATCTTGTTCCAATGTTGGTAGGAACTGGTTCAACTTGTAAGATGAATATTATCAGCAATGAATCATTCACATGCAAAGAGATGACACAACAATTTTTACTTGGTTCACCGGAAAGGGCTACCTCCAAGGTGCATAAGCCGACAAGTTGTCGGTCGTCCCAAATTCCACTAATCTTCACTAGTTGTGGATTAAAATGGTTCGGGAACAGTCACTCTGTCCCAGGATCACTATCATTACAAAGGTTTAG
This sequence comes from Viscum album, assembly GCA_963277665.1. Taxonomy (NCBI): domain Eukaryota; kingdom Viridiplantae; phylum Streptophyta; class Magnoliopsida; order Santalales; family Viscaceae; genus Viscum; species Viscum album. The sequence goes on along the minus strand of OY728126.1, from coordinate 1,307,591,517 downwards.
GGATAGATCACTGCTTCTCTCAGGTCACTGCCATTGACTCCCCCTGGATCACTGCCCTTGGCGAAGACACACTCAGTTTATTGACGTGAAGGTCTCTTCAATAGATTTGCATTGAATTCTTTGTCTCTGCTTAGAACGAGACTCTGCTTGCATCAAAGTCTGGAATTGATGCACTAGAACACAAAAATCCACAAAACCAGTTAACCAGAACGTGCAGACAATCTTCACTGACAATTGCACGCAACAACAACTCTCTATTCACAAAACCTTCCCATTACCTGCAAAATTTACTTTTTCGCATAGAAAATAATTTCGCGCCACAACACCCTTTTTCGCGCAACATAATATTTTATGAGCAACTACAATTTTTACACACAGCTCTTGCTTTTTTTGCACATCCCTGAATTTTCTGGGCAATCCAAAATATTTCGCACAAGCCCCTTTATGCAATCCTTTTCCACGCATCAGACCTCAGATCTTCTCAAAGTCTTCAACTGTATGGAATGAGGGGGTTCACCTCTTATTTATAGGCATCTGAGACCCCCGCGTGCAAAACCACCTATGGCGTGAAAAATTCTCTTCTGGTGTGTAATTGTTTGCGCTGGAATTGTTTTTCGGGCACACCATCAGATTTTTCGCATAGCCCATGCATTTGCCTTTTTTCAACATTCTGATTCTGAAACACTATTTGCGGGAAAAACCTTGATCTTGTATTTCACGCATCCTGCTATTTTTCTCGCCCAACTAAAATATTTCGTTCACAACCCTTCTTTTTCTTCCACCACTTCCTATTTGTGCGCACCTCATTTTACCAACACTACATGTCTTCATTTTCTAATTTTGAGGCCCAAAAATTTGGCAAAAACTAGGAAACAACGCCACCTTCAGTACTGTTGTCTGATTGAACTGTATGATCACTTTGCTGGTACACATTCTGAACATCCACTGAGGATTGTCAACAAACACAGATCATACTCCAATTCCTGCATAGAACAACCATGGTTCTAACACAGACATGGATGATCAAGGACTTTCTGCAGATACTCCTATTGTGCCAGTCTTGTCACTAGTAGTTATACCTGTTACTACTGCTGATGCACAGTTCAAGGAAGGGTTCGTGAGGATGATGCAGACTTTTCTGGGGGCACCGCCTCCACACTCGTCGATGGCAGATTTGACACGGGTTTTCTAGTAGTAGCATCCTCCATCCTTCTCAGAGGAGGGAGGACCACAGGATACAAAGTCATGGATCGAATCCACACTGATGATCTTAGAGCATATCAAGGTACCACTGGAGAGTAGGGTGATGTTCACGACCTACATGATCCAAGACTCCACCAACAGGTGGTGGAATTTCATCTCTCAGTCAAGACGCCACAAAAATATTGCTTGGGAAGAGTTCCATCGTATATTTCACTATTACTTCTTACCGCAAACCATGAGGGCCGATCAATCCCATGAGTTCATGAGCTTGGAGAAGGGTACTCTTTATGTGATGGAGTATTCCTCCCTCTCTATGGAGATGAATCCTTTCACGCCTATTTTAGCAGGTGATGAGTTTATTTTGTCTAGGAAGTTTGAGGATGGTATTAGGCAGAAGATCTGTTCACATGTGAACATCATTAGGTTTACTTTGATATCCTCTATCATCAAGCTAGCACTAATTATGGAGTGCAATATGAGGGATTCTAGAGTTGTGAGCCAGTGTGGTTCGACATCTAGAGTAAGTGCTCTGCCAGCAGATAGAAGGAACCACTTTATAGAGGCTGCATGGGGAGATCAGAATAGGCGGGATGCATCTTATGGTAGCCATGTGGTGTGATATCGGTGTTGGAGAAGTTGGAATACAAGGCCATGTTGCCTGATAGACCTAGTGGAGTGTCAATCTTGAGGAAATATGGGTCACATTCAATTATTTTCTCAGTTCTTATCACCATCATCTGGTGTCATGGGTTCCTTTATGACTCCTCATTCAGGAGCAACGCCAACAGATTATCACCAGTCTTGGAACTGGAGTATTCTGGCCATTTCGGACGAGGTGTAGGTCGTGGTCGTGGTGGTTAGTCACTAGTCATTTAGCGAAAATAAAGTGGATCATCTCAGAGTTGTCATGCATGGTCATAGGGCCGTGATTCAGGCTATAAATTTGTAGTGGAGCAGACCCAGCATGACCAGGATCTCTGAACCTCTACAGTTCGAGGTATGATAATAGTAGCCTCATTATTGTAATATTCTCTTTTTGATATAGGTTATTCACATAGATCTATCTATATTGTTGTTGTGGAGAGTCTTGGGATCTTCATATTTTCATATTCTAATATCATGATGTTAGAAAAATCATTGGGGACTAGGCCGGATAGTGTACATCAGTGCAAGGCGTTCTTTCTAGAGGTTGCTGGGTGACACTTCTTATGGGAACTCAATGTCCTAGTGATTTCAAGCTATGATTTCATTCTTAGGAAGGACTGGTTGGTTCCCATCTTGGCAGTCATTGACTGTAATTGCCACAGGGTGATTTTAGTTTCATGAGAGGGTGGATCTTTTATTCATAGAGGCGAGTGGGATTTCCAGGAATGTAGAGCTGGATGCGAGCCTCATTTGCGAGGAGGAGATACAGCCTAGATTTATAGTCTTTGTCTGGATGACCAGGGAACTTCACAAGTGGACATTCCCCTAGTGGGGGATCGTTTCAGGGACATCATTCTAGAGGACTTTTTAAGTTTTACTCTTGAGTGTGAGGTAGAATTTTCTATTGATCTTATTCCAGGAGTGGAACCAGTGTCCATTCTTCCTTATAGGATGGCTACACCTGAGTTGTAGTAACTCAAGAATCAGTTAGATGAGATGCAGGAAAAGGGAATAATCTGACCCAGTACTTCTCCTTGGGGTTCGAATGTCCTGTTTACGAAGAAGGAAAACAATACCTTTAGGCTTTGTGTGGATTATCGGAAGATGAACTAGTTGATGGAAAAGAACCGATATACCTTGCCTAGGAATGATAATCTCTTTGATCATCATTGAGGATCCCGAGTGTTCTAAATTTTTGACTTGAGATCCAGTTTTCATAAATTCTGCATTAGACCATCTGATATACCTCATAAGCCTTCATGAGTAGGTATGGTATATACAATAACTTAGTTATTCTGTTAGGTCTCACGAAGGTGCATGTAGTTTTCAAGGCACTGGTGAACTGGGTGTTCCATCCTTACTTGGATTACTTCGTAGTGGTATCCGTGGACGATATCTTGGTGTACTCTCTCACTCGACATGACCATGCTATCCATCATGAGATCATTTGGAGTACACTAAGGGAGCATCAGTTATATGCTAAGCTCTCAAAGTGCCACTTTTGGATGGACCAGATTCACTTCTTGGGGCATGTTATTTCAGAGACAGGAGTATCATTAGACCCCGAGATATTAAAAGTTGTAGTTTCCTACGAGCAGCCGAAGAACATAATTGAGGTACAAGGTTTTCTAGGGGTGGCTGGATACTACAGACACTTCATACAATACTTTGCATGCATAGAAGCCCCACTGACAGGTCTGGACAAGAAGGGTCCGAATTTCTTATGGTCAGATTATTGTGAGTCATCCTTTCAGCATCTGAAAGGGAGGTTGACATCAGCTCCGATAGTAGCCTTTCTAGAGCCAGGATGGAGCTATACAGTTTATTGTGATGTATCAGGTATCATGTTGGGAGCTGTGATTATGCAGGGAGAAGGGGTCATTGCGCTTGAGTCTCGGCAGTTGAGGCCACACAAGAGGAATTACCTGACGCTAGTTCTGGATTTGGCAACTGTTGTTAATTCCTTACGTTGTTAGAGACACTATCTTCTGGGATAGCTTTTTTTTTTCACCAACCACAAAAGTCTCAAGTACATCTTCGCATATCATGATCTGAATTTGAGACAATGGAGGTGGGTTGAGTACCTATAGTCCTTTGATATTGAGTATGCCTATACACCTGGGAAAGGCAACGTAGTGGCTGATGCATTGAGCAGAAAGATTTAGATTCATGTTGATCTGGAGGCCAGTAGTGAGTAGAAGCTTATGACTCTATTATTTCAGATGCATTTGGAGGTTCAATATAGTTAGGGGAATACGTTTCATTATTCTATAGTTTTTACCTCTACTCTTCTTGATTGAGTTTGAATGAGGCAGCGATTAGATTCTGAAGTCCTAGTCATAAGGGAGAGTGTGTCAGGATAAAACCCTTTTCCTGGATAGACCACATGCGAGGATGAAATCAAGGGTTTCTAGGGATGCATATTGGTGCTAGTAGATATACGCGAGGAGCTGATGCGGGACTGTCATTCCTCATTTTGGGAAGTTCATCCTGGTGTCACCAAGATGTATCGTGATCTACACCGTCAGTATTTGTGGCCAGTTTTGAAGAGGGACGTTGCTGTGTTCATCATGTGGTGTTCCACTTTTCAGCAGGTGAAGGCAGAGCATCGGTGAGAAACATGGATTTTTCACCAGTTACACATTATTTAGTGGAAGTGGAACAAAATAATGATGGACTTCAGGACCGGTTTACCGTGTTGTCATCAAGGGAATGACACATTTTGTGTTCTAATTGAAAGGATTACGAAGGTCAATAACTTCTTGCCGATCAAGGAGACTTTCAGTGTGGATGAGTTGAGGCAGTTGTACATCCGAGAGATACTACATCTGCATGGAGTTCCACACTCCATTCTTTCAGACCGGGATTTCCATTTCATATATTGGGTCTGGAAGGGCCTTTAAAAGGATTTGGGTACACATGTACTTTTGAGTACAGCTTACCACCCCCAGAATGATGGCCAGTCTGAGCGTATGATTCAAGTGCCTGAGGACATGTTCTGAGCATGCATTCTAGATTTCAGAGGCTCTTAGGAGAAGCATATACCTTTTTTAGAGTTTTCCAACAACAATAGTTTTCATGAAAATATTCAGATGAAACCTTACGTGGCCTTGTTTGGTAGGCCATGTCGTTCACCCTTATGCTGGATGGAGATAGGAGAGGTAGTTTTGCTGGGACCTTGTCTTGTTCAGGATACCATAGAGTAGATAGTGTTGATTCGTAAGAGGATGGCTACGGAACAGTCTCATCAGAAATCTTATGTTGTTCTGTGGAGACGACCTCTAGAGTTTGAGGTTGGGGATCAGGTTTCCCAATGTCTCACACCAAGGTTGGGACACAAGCGGATTGAGAGAAAGGGTAAGCTTTCATCAATGTACGTCGGACCATTTGAGGTGTTGGAGAGAGGTGGGCTGGTAGCCGATCAGTTGTAGTTACATTATAGGTATCAGGATATGCATGAGTTTTTCCACGTTTATCAGTTCCGATGATACTTTTCAGACCCATCTCATGATTTCCAACACAATGATGCCGAGTTAGAGGTGGATGCATCTTTCGAGGAGCATCTGATCTGGATTGTCGATTGAAGTATGAAGGTTCTCTGTAGCCAGTCTGTTCATCTAGTACAAGTGCTATGGCAGCACGGGAGGGTATAGGACCATACTTGGGAGAGGGAGGCCGATGTACAAGCATAGTGGCCAGAGCTATTCTGGGATTCTTCTTCTATACCGCGCTAGGGACATTCAAGATGAATTTCATTAAGGGTGGATGATTCTAAGAACCCAAACCTTCTTTTCTGGTATTTTTTTCCATTTTCTAATTTTTTCTAGAAAATAACAGTTTCTGGAAATTTTTCAAGTACACTCCGTGTAATTTATGAGTACACGTTGTGTACTCTGTTTCAATAGGAGGTCGTGTGCTGGCCGTGTCAAGGGCACACACACGGTAATGTGGGGTGATGTAGAGGCCACCTAAAGAAAAGTATAGAAATTGTAACTACATGCAGGGTTATCTAATACTACATGCTGTGTATAATGGTTTTTTTCATTAAATGCATCAGGGTTGTGTCTCATCATCAAAAATGTCTTCTTTTATGTTTTTTTCGGCCGAGAGCTCCCTTATAGCTTTGATCTTCCCCTGAGCCCTCAACTAAGCATCTGAACTCTGATTAGAAATCCATCAATTGCGTTGGGATCATCTCAGTATGCTCTATCATCTTCTTGAGCTTTGTTTCATGTTTCCTCTAATTTCTCAAGTTACCATCGATTCAGTGTTTTTGTTGCGTTTTCTTAGATCTACGATGTTCTACGATGATTGAGGCCTCATGATTCATGTATAGTGATCTCCTAATGGCAAGGTATGTGGTTTGTGCCTTTCCATTCGAATTCTTTTATTATTATGTGCAAATTCCACCAATACCCTTGAATGTGGTTTTGTGTGTTTACCATTATACCCCTGTTGTTTTCCTGCCATGCTTATATGCCTGTGTAGAGGTAATTTGGATATGAATTGGATTGATTTCTTTGTTTTGGATGTGTTTTTACTAGGCATTGTTCTGTTTATGACCATTTGGTCTTGTATAGCCTTTGTCTACCTTTATTGTTTTCTATGCCTATTGTTGCAAGGTGTAGAGTTGTATTCTGACAGTCTTGTTATGATGTAGATTGTTTATCCAAGTAGTTCTGTAGGTTTACATTGGATATATTACACTCCAATGCTCATTGACCTACACAGGGCCATCAGAACTTGGTGTAGTAGGCTATGTAGGGGGATTGACCGAGTGAGCATCCTTAGAGAGCCTAGAACCACCTGGGGATATAAGGGGAATTAACCGAGTGAGCTTCCTTAGAGAGTCCATGATATCATTAGACTATAAGGGGAATGACTGCGTGAGATTCCACATAGAGTCTTTGGTTGAATAGAATGACCTGGGCTATAAGTGGAATTTACCAAGTTAGATTCCTTAGAGAGTCCTAGACCTCGAGGCTATAAGGGGAATTGATAGGTGAGCTTCCTCAGAGTGTCCTCGACTACCTTAGACTATGTGGGGAATAGGCTGTTTGAGCTTCCTTAGATAGTCTTTCTTTACCTAGGCAATACAATGAACAGACTGTGTGAGCTTCCTAGTGAGTAATTCATTACATTTGACAATGAGGGGATAGACCGTGAGAACCTCCTCTGAGAGTCTTATTAAATTCTTATGACACAACCAGAGGTGTTGGGATGTGTGTACAACCATGAGGGTTGTCTGAACTTCTTAGATAGAATCATAAAGGATGGCTTCGAGTACATCCTAGAGGGTTACCTTTTTGATATTTAGATGTTGTTTCACTGCTGGTTGATATTGAACAATTAATTTTTTACTATTGATAACTTTCATGTATATTGCTTTCTCTACTTTACCTGCCATATATTAAGTCACTGTTAGGAACTGATCTTCAGGTGGTTTCCTTCTAGGATTTAGTCTCACACCCTGTTTGGGGCATCCTTTTTGGCCCAAATAGATTATATTTTTTTAGGTATAGATTAGGGCAAGTTCCCTTCTACTTCAGGTACTTGACGTGCTATGGAGATAGAGAGAATGGGACCAAACATAGGCTTGCGATGATGAAGATAAATTTATCATTTATTTTGTACTTTGGTTTGGTACTATTTGTATTCTAGCACTGTGACTTGTTTGACTGCTTTCTTAGACATATGTATCACGCATCATTTATTATGCACTAATCTAGTTGTATATTATCTCAGTCTTCCACTATTTAATGTTGTTGGATATTTACTTCTTCCGCTATTGCATGTTTGATTACTTCCATTGTTTACACTATTAATGAAGGCATAGTTTCCCAACTATCACACCCAAGTCCCTTGCTGCTAGTCAGCATCCTCTGGCATATGGGGAAATGCGCTTGAAGTCATGTGACCAACTACGTACGGGGTGCCTCTTGGTGGCTTCCGGAACCGGGATGTGATAGTATGACCTTTGGATTTATTTTTATATATCCCCTTGAGGTCAGTGACCCTTAAATACTAAGAATATTCATTAATTTGATTTATTGATGATTTTTTTTAATAAATATGATTAGGGTTGAAATGATTACATGAACGGTGTTATCTTTCCAATGTATTAAGATAATTTTTTATTAAATTAATAGTTAGAACAGTCCGAATAGCTTACTAAATGGTTCCTTAGTGACACTATTATGAAATGTATAAAAGTAGGTCTTTTTGTGGACTATCTGGTAGGGTTGGTAATATTATCAATGAAAATGGGTTTTCATGTTTTAAATGTGGAAAATATGTAGTTACTCTATAATTAATTTTTTTAACAATGTAAATAGTTTCAAATAGAATTTCTATGTGAAAATGGTGACTTTAAGTGGTTGTTTTGAAATGAAATCTCAAAAATATTTAGGGGTTACCATAGAATTATTTCATTGAAATTTTTTCAAGGGTCGATGGATGATTATTTATAAAGAGAAATGAAAATTCAAAATATATTATAAAGATGTTTTTCTTGTTTTTTGTGATGTCTAGAGCTATGACTATTTAACCCAATGTTGTAAATTCCATGATTTCTAAATATTTATTTCTTCATTATGTTCATCCTAATAATTATTTATATGAATATTTATTCTACTACATGATAATTCATGATTTAATTAATATAAATTATGAATCAATGAAATTTAGGTGATGTTTAATATTCTCTGTTTCATGTAGGTTCATGAGATTTCTCGTTAACGTTAAAATATTTGAATAAATGCTCCTAGGAGGGTTTGAATTGGGGAAAATAACCCATATAATGCTTTTCTATTAACAAATGATTCATTTTAATAAAAACTACCCAATTGTATTGATATAGTTTCAGATTTATGCATGGGTAAATTTGACATAAGGAGAGTTGATTTGTCTCAGTTATATCTTTAATTAACTAGTATGTTTGACTTATAAAATTTTTGATGAGTTTTTTGATTTCATGTTTTTATGAAATAGAAAATATCTAGTTTGTGTATCCTATAGGGTTTATTTAGGATAATCCTATAAGATATCCTTGTGTTTTTTTCCTAATTATATTCAATTGAAAATTTAATATATCTTTCAAAACTGGTTGTTTTTTCATTTTTCTTATTTATTTGTATTTCGACAGTTATTGTCATTAATTTTTAAAATGTGATAGTATTAGGGGATATGATGTCATGGAATGTGATAAGTTATGTTGGGGCATTCCTATGTGAGTGGGTTTGGTCCATAATTTTTCAATTTGTTCTCCTCAAGGTGAGAGGGGATGGACCCTGCTATTGTTATGTTCACTTCCCAATGTAAGAAAGTATGATATGAGTTGTTTATTTGTTGCCTCCCCTGAGTGTTAGTGGGCTTTTTATATTTATATCTACAATTTTGTGAGTGATGTTGTAATTTTATGGTTGACTATGTAAATACTCCCATGGGTGTGAATAGATAGTCTATGAAATGAAATAACACCTCACCCAGTGTGAGAGTTTGGATGAATGTGATGCATTGTGATTACTCTTCTTGATTTAGAGGGTAGAGGTATGGTAATAACAAAATATAGGAACACTATGTGATATAATAACCTGAGTGAGAGGGTAGTGGTCTAAATAACATTTTATATACTCACCAAGAGAGATGGGTCTTGGCCTGAGGTACATTATGGGACTCCTATTCCCATTGACATTGGTCCATGTAGGTGGGGTAATGTTTCAAGGGGGATTGGATAAAACAAAAAAACATTAAAGTTTTCATGTGTTCACTTATTTTCTTTATGCTTATATGTGTTTTTATGTTTGGAATTATCCTCACTTTTAACCTTTTATATTTTTCATGTATATATAATTTATCATAGGGGAAATTCTTGTGTATAGGTGGGGGTATCCTACTAGGTTGTATGACTCACTACCACCCTCACAAAAAAACATGGGATTTGATATAAGTATGTATACCATAATGTTATCATTTAAGTATATATAGCATATTGATATGGAAATGTGTTTTTGGTCCAAATCATTATCGAGGTTAAACATCATACATAGAGGATAATGTACATTGCGTAGAGACCATTACTATTTACTTTTCAATTTTATCTATGTATTTATAATAAAAAATTCCACTATCATATATATATAGTGAATCTTATTATATATGTAATATAATGTTTCTAATAAATTTATTTGATGTATAATGTACACTATATACAAATTTTTTATTTTGGAATATGGGCACCCTCATGGATCCCTTTTAAGGTCTACATGTTTTTTTATTTTAATTATATACATTTTACACGATTACTTTTTGATATATTTACAAAAAACTCAAAGAATTTTATTTTTTTGTAATAGTTCATAAATAAATGTTTTCGGACATCACTAATATCCAAAATACTCTATAATTTTAAGATATCCTCATAATTTCTAGTAGTGCATGTCTCTCTTATATTTTTTTGGTAATTTAGACTAAGGAATTAGAACTTTTTATTTGTATGTCTGATTGATTATAGAAATATTAGTTATATGTGGAGTTTTGATAATATAGATTGAGCCATTTACCATGATAATGGATTTACTTCATGTAATAATTTTATAACCATTATTTCATGGGGAGTCTAGTGTGAGGACATGGTTTTTTATAATAAGTGTGGTGTTAGACTGGGAATCAAAAAACAGAATGGTTGAGACTCTTAATAAATCATAGGGAATATCCAAGATATTTTGACATAGTTATTGATCATGGTTTGAAAATTATTAATAAATTATACAAGTTCCTTATATTGTTTTAAATATTTCCTCACTAGGATCTATTAATAAATAAATCCACATATTATATACTTAGTGATTTTTTAAATAACTATATTGTTGATTATATTAACAAGTATATTTAGGGACTGTTTGATTTATTTTTGTTTTTAATTGTTTTTTTCATATGATGTTGATTTTTTGATGTAGTATATTATTGAAAACCCATTTATAAAAAATTAAAATACATTTTTATTGTCACGATGTGTGCACAAAATTATTTTTATAATTATATTTTACTGTAAATGGATCGTGAAAGAATTTATATTGAAATTTTATAGTCCTATTAGGTTTTGAGGGAAAATATATCAAAAATTATATTAATTTTTATTTCCAAATTTATGTTGTAACTATAATTGGTTTTCTAGGAAATAAAATACTTGTTATAAAAGACAACGTTAAGATTTAACTTTTTATTCGATGAAAGTAGATATGAATTGGTTTGATCAAAACATGTGTGAATTTTGGTGTGTGTTATGTGAGATAAAATGCTTTTTAAATATGTGGATAATACCTTTGTAAATTAGTATTCATCAATTATTGGGTTTAGACCAAGCATGAATTATTTATTTTTAATTTTTTTTTTGTGATCCTCAATTAGATGTTTTGTGTTGATATCGAGTATCAAAATATTAGTTTCTATGGTTATATATTTTGGATAATTTCATATAGTTTCAATTAAAAATTTATTATAATGATTAATATAAATTTCTAGTCTCAATCTATTTTATAAAATTTTAATAGAGGGGATAACAATAATCTTTTATATGCATTGTTATTTGGAAAATCTATGTTTCTAGATTGATATGAGTGCCCAAGTACTGTCTTAGTGTTCTGTTGATGGTGATGAATGTGTTTTAGGTTGATAATCATTTAGATTCTTTTCTTTTTTTGGTTAGATTAATGTAAATTTTTTAAAATTAAATGATAGATATAACTTTTTATCATTGAATTTATTAGTGAATTGGTTATTTGGTTTTCATTGTATGATTCCATTTGTTTCTTAGTGGCTTTCAATGAATGAAAATGTCATCTTTCCTGATGAAAAATGTCATGATAATTGGGAATTGATAAACAAGGAATGTCATGACATACTTTCAAATGATGTCTATGACTTCTCAAGGACACTAATGATTATGGTTGGGAGTTTTAATTACCATGATTTTTATTTGTTTTCAAAATTAAGAGAGGCTTAGATCCTAGTCATTCATATGGATGGGTTAATATAAAATAAGGAATCTTGGATGATTAAACGGTTATTAAATCATTTTAATATTGTGTTCTATGAATATTTTTTTGAGACAACCATTGTTAATTTTTAGGCATTAGTAGTTATAAATTCAATTATATGGGGAATATCATACCATAACATATGGTATTGTAGGCTATCATGTGGTAGAATGCAATTATTTTTTGTTTTTTGGTGTAAAAACAAGACCTATGATAATAAATATCACCTGAAGCCTTTTATCAATGATTATATTTTTTGAGATAGGAAATTATCTCACTATAAGAGGTTGGTTATGGTACAATGACACATATTCATCGTAGTTCAATTCATCATATTTTTAAAGGGTTGGAAATTAATAACTGCATTATTCCTTAAAACACTCTCCCACACCATAAAGTATGTTCTAGAAGAGTTTGGTGAAGCATTGTAATACATAATTGTAGATAGTTTATTTTTTTATATTGTAATGAAACTCCACATAAGGAGCACCACTACATGAATCTAAGGGTCACAATGTAATATTGTTTGGTTGGGAATAAATGTAATTTTATGTATATAATCATGTCATTATTAACCCTTTTTACGTTTTTATGTATATATGGGAAAAAATCAATTTACCATGGGTCCTATTATAGATCCCCACTATGTTCCATTAGATTCATTTTGTTGGAAGGAGGGGTGATTACCCATTTGGATCTCATATTATATAGGATTTCTTCCATTCATTAAGTGTGTTTTTAGAATTGTTTCCATACATAAAATAAATGTATGATATCAATGTTATCTTCCCTATTCATCACCTTTTTACTCATTCTATTTTAGATCAATGAATTGGGCATTGGAAAGATGATTCCACTAGATTATTGTTGAATAATCTAATTTCATGTGCCTTTGATGTGTAGTTTATATAAGAGATACTAGGTGGAGTTGGCAGGGAAACCATTTATAGTTTTTATTTAGGTATGTCTTATCGAAAATTTAAAAAGTTTTTTTATAATTGGTTTTGTTTTATATAAATAAATTGTGTTGGTTGAATCAATTTAGCTTGGGTTGAAGTTGGTAGTTGACTACACCAAATGATTCATGATTTTAGCTCTATAGAGTAACCTGATGAGTTATGTGTTAGTAATTACATAATGGGATTTTAGTTGTAAACAATTTTTGTATTAATTTTATGTAGTATATCATAGAATAATGATATTGGGAGATCATTATAATTTGGAAGAATAATGAGGCCGATTATAGGGTCTCCAATTGATGTAGGCATACTATAAATTTACAACTCTCATAGATATTTGTTTCTATTTTCACATACAAGTTCATTAAAATGATTATTATTTTAATTATTAAAATATGTATGTGTTATAACCAAATAAATTAGGGTGAGATCACATCATCTTAATAGAATATATGGAAATCATATCTCGCTAAATGGTTCATTAGTGGTGCCTTGGATTAATGAGTACCAGATCCCCCCTTCAGACTGAAAGTTAACATTTTCATTGATTTTTAATAAATCATCATACACAAAATACCCTAAAACACATCATGGTGGTCTAAAATAATGCAGGACCATCGCATCACTAACTACAAAATTCATCGCCTCACAAGGAAAAGATCCCAGGTTAAAAAAGGAGTACAAACTTTGATTTAATGATTCCATAAACGCAAAATAATCCACAACCATGTTACCCTCCAGCCATGTATGGGATACCTCAGTGTGATTGACCCTGAGAATTTTACATTTCTGGATGATTTATTCAATATTCCAGAGATTGATAGCTGTGCCTATTAGTGCCTTATAAAGAGACATAGAATCTGTCTCCACCATCTTCAAAACAATATGCCTTTGGTTGCATATCTCTAGACATCCCTATTCAATGATTGTTTGGATGAGTGTGATGGATTATATGGTAAATATGTTTTCTATTTTATTTTTGGATTTAAAAATGGATTTTTGATAAAATGTATTTTCTAATGGTAATGGTGAGCAATGAAATTTCAATGTGATAAACATAATTTCTAGTGATTTGTTTGAAAGTAAAATAAATAAAATTAATTTTTTTTTCAAATCATGAATTCAAAATGATTTTCTAATGTTTCCTATGTGAGAAAATAAATCATTAGAACTATATATAAATATTTTTTAAATAGGATTTTTGTTATGAATTTATCTAAATTATATAACGTATAAGGTTTATATTTACATTGTCCTAATCAAATTAATATATGACGTTAACTAATTTCAAAAAATGATTTATTTTATATATGCATCCTAATTATAATTTCTCAAAATTTTGTTTATATTACTTGATGATTCTTGATGATGGGGGAATTAATTACCTTGTTATGATATTTATTTGTGGATTCCTTGAGTGACATCCATGTTGGATTGCACGTTGGACCAATTAATATTCTATTTCTATTATCAAAGTGCATTGGTTGGTAATATTTTTGATTAGTTACACATTATGGGGTAGTTATGGGTAAGTTGGATTATTATTATGAAATATTATTTGGTATATTTGGAATTAAATGAGATGATAAAAACCATTCTGGGTTGGTAGAAATGGTATTTTGGTATTTAGATATGGGTGGTGAGTCCTTTGATTACATGGGTGTTAGGTGTGTAATGATGAATGATTTGGGTGACCCAGTTTGATAGACTCTTATAAACCAATGGGATGTCCTTTTGGTGTTTTTCATATGATTTTCCATTGGTCTAGTGGTAATAATTTTTCAATTTTTAATTGTATTTTGCTCTTGTTTCATGTTTATTTATATTTTAACATTTATTGTTAAGTACACATACAACATGACAATAAAATGGGTAATTATTTGATGGAATTATTGCATGGATGTTATGGTTTCATTGAGAGATAATATTTGGCAAGAGGTAATGATGTGTGGCCATTACTGATTGAGTGGGGAGTGTCACATATGTTTTATAATGTCTTCTCCAAATAAATATAGAGTATTTGGATAGGTGGATATGAGGAATCTCATAAGCATGAGGGAATAGTGCATGATGTGTATTTGTGGATTCCCCTATGTGAGGGGGGAATTCTTTGATTCTGATGAACAGTCTCCCTAGAGTTATGGGGTATATTTTGGGACTTTTTTTGTAACCTAACTTAAGTGAGAGGGGGGGTAATAAATTTTATGTGGGAAATAAAGAATGTCCTCCCAAAAGTGACTAAAAAACTATATTACATGATATGTGGCATTTACTGGACCTAAAGTGTCTTGTTATAATATTTTATGTTATTCTCTTTATTATAAAAGAGGGTGGATGTGTGATACTAGAAATGAGATGAGAAGATGGTTAGAGACCCTACTATTAGTGTATATAAAATGATCGGGACACAAATATTAATTATTTCCTTGAGAAATGCAGTAGGTTTTAGTATATATGTTTAGGTTATTATTTATATCAACGTTGGCTGAAACATTTGGATAAACTGTAATGTTTTACCTATTGTAAAATAAAAAAACGATGCATTCCCTAATATGTTCATATTTTTATATAATTAATAACGACTGTGATTCAATATAATTCCATGAATGATTATATTTTTCTTATTAAAATCTACTTGATCAAAATAGAACACAACTGGTTAGCTTTTGTTGGGTGTCTAGGGGGTGTTCTACAAGGTCATTGGACTCACCCCACCCATGATCATGAAATAAAATTCAATGTATTTGGGTATACATTAATGATTTCATTTAGGATTAGGTATATATTGAATATGTACGGGTTATGAAACTCTAGAAGTTTGTAGGAAATGATGATTCAATAGATAGGATCATGTGAGTTGTTCTAGAGGTAATTTTTAATTACTATAATGGTTCTTCGTGTAAATGTATCTTTCAATGTAAAAATACCACATATTTTTTTATTCCTTCCATAAATTGTATTTTTTTATAGAAATTTTTACTGAATACATATTCTAGACTATTTCCATCATTATATTTTGGAATGAATGGGGCCTCATTGATCACATTATATATATCAATGTTTTGGGTTCCTATAAAGGGATGTCTCAAACTTGTATTCCTATATATTGTGATAAAAATAATCATTTACATACTTCATTTATAACTATTGATGATACTAAATTTTACCCTTCCATAAATACTACATAAAATTAAATTATTGATTCACTTATATATCAAATACATTTTTATATTTAGAGGAACCAAAAATTAAGAAACCCCTTTACTAAAAAAAATCATGTATTTCACATCCAATAGTTGTTTTCCCATTATACATACTTGTTCACATTATAAAATAATTCCAAAAATATTCTCATAGGATTATCCAAACATTATAGGACTTTAGAAATATCACATTTTTTATTATTAGTCACAACCAGGTGATATGTAAACATAATAAGGATGAGGTGAAACACTCAATAATGGTAGCTTATATTGGATACTATCATAGAGAAACCTAAATTGAGTAGTATGGAATGGTAAATAAGTTATAAATGATACATAGGATAAATATTTTGTGTTGAAACATATACATGGGGAATATTACATTTTAAATAACCAATAGGACATTAATAAATGATTTCATTATGATTTAATGCATAATGTTGGAAATCCTGATTAAAATTCATTAACATTGAACACTATAACGGTTCCAATTTAGTGATTATACCCGACCAAACACATGCCTCCATGAATTTCATAGGCTTCCAACATGTAGTTAGGGTCTCAAATATTATTGGGGAGACCATTCCCTCTATTATAAGTCGTAAGGTTCACACCATAATGTATTATAAATTCAAAATGACTAGTCAGTGTAAGTCACACAACAAAAAAACTATAAACATAAAAAAAGAATATTGTGGGGCCCATATTCCATAATTTAAATTAGTAAAACTATATATGTGAGTAATTAGTATATAAAATATATTCAAAATTTTATAAATAAATAAAAAAACATCATATTTAATAAATGGTACACTAGTGAGTACATCATGAATGACAACTAAAAATAAACAAATCTAGTCTACCATGTATCCTAAATACTATTCAATGCAAATATTTGGCTTATTTATCCTCACAAATAGATCACATTTCAAAATCCATGCTTTAAATTTAACCTATTAGAAAATTTTAAGTGCTACCCACATATATCAAAACCCATGACATGTTTATAGTTAGGGGTGAGTACAATAACCCAGTAGGAATAATCAATTAGTCATAAAAAATATGTGATGTTTTGATAATTTTGATGTTTATTAAATACATGTATAATAGGTGTATTCTTTCTATTGAAAAAAAATATCCTAGAAACACCACAACTAGGAAAACTCAATTTAATTTTTGGGTCATTAGGTGATAGAGAGGCCACCTCAAGACCTGACAAAAACTACTTCAATCCATTTTAGTGTGACTTTTATTATATTAGATGATATAACTAGGGTTAAAATGTAATTATATATTAATTTTACCCAATATCATACCTTATCCATCTTTTTAAAGTGTTTTTATGTGCATGTTAGATGATTTTGATAACCAATATCAGCCCCATAATTGTTTTTAGGACAATTTTAAAGGAGATATAGTAGCATATAGTTGAAAATATTGGTCTTATGAGTATGACCTAAGAATAAAATGGTATCAATATTAACTAATTTATACTTGTATCATGTTCTAGGATTTGATTAATGTGTCCCAACTGAATCCATAGAGTGTTTAAAAATAAATTGAAACTGATTACTGATCTAAATCGATGGGGCATGACATAATAAATCTAAACTAATAATTGACATGAATGTCATATCCAAGGAAAAAGTTAAATGATTCCAAGATATATCAAAATAAATGTATATATATTTAATGCATCTCAGCCTAATCATATCTAAATATCCCTCTCAATGGGGTTATCAATCTTCACAAACCAATCTTACAATCAAAGGTCAGACTCCTAAGTGAAAGTCCTATAGTCAAAATAAAAAAAATCAACATCACACATTTGATGAATTTCAAATTATTACACCCTAATAATCACTAAAAATTCTAGAATGAACCAATTCTACGGTCAACGTAGTATCGAAGAACTCATTAGGGTGCCTCTAGGTTAAACCAAAACACATAACCCCAATATTGGTTTGTTGATCATTTTTCAATCACTTGGATCAAACCTATCATTTTAATTTATATTTTACATTAATACATTTATGATCCATATGTAGTTTCCCTACACAACTAGCGATATTTTATGTAAACCCTGATCAACCCACACATTACTAAAAAAACAAACCATCATTGTCAACCATGAATAAAACAAATCAACATACGACATTCTTTAAATAAGAAAATCCCAAAAGGGTGACATATAAAATCATTCATGCATTAAAAAATATGAAATAATCAAATTAGATTGATCAATACATGATTATATACCTCTAATATAATGTAATAACCTAATTCAAAACCTATTTTAAATGAATGAAACATTTTATTACTCAGGACTGTACTTCATAAAAATCCTTTCATCGCCGTCATTATAAAATTATATTATTTTTTTGATATTCAATTCCAAAACCCCTTATTAAACCCCCACATTCCATTATAAATTCCAATTTAAATCCATTCCATTCTAAAAATTTAATATTAAAAAATAAAACCCTATTTATCACTAAAAACGTACTCATACCTCTATTAAAACCAAAAAGATGGCCAATGAAACTTTCTCGACAAATGTGACACTATCTATCCATTTATTCATCTATACATTCCAGCATGATTATTAGGATGATGTAGTCATGTCCCACTATATAGAGATATTAGAAAATTTATTTAAATAGATGATTATATAATAATTGTTGAATATGAATATAAAATATCCTATTGATCAAAAAATTCATGTAATGATAAGTCCACACACCTCATCCAATATTCTATTACTCATTCTAGGCACAGATTAACCTATATGAAGTCCAAAATCATATAACTCATCAATAATAAGAATCAATTTAATAAATTAAACTCTTAAAACCCAAATTCAAATTTAACACAATTGATTCGAAACTCACCACAAGACAAAGGGATGTAGAACCCTAATGAAATTGGGTTTGGTCCCTTCTTAAATTCCCTAGAGGTAATCTAAATAAAACCATCAAAATAGGTAAATAGTTCTTTTTTTATCCATATTTATAGAAACCTATAATGAAACTTACTATAAAATATAGATTTCATTAAATGATGAGTGATGGATTCAATATATCCTTCCATAAAATGCATTACAAGTTGCACATGAAATCCCTTATAAGAGATATGATTTCAAAGTGATCATATGAAATCATCCTCCCATTACTAAAGCATGAAAATTAAAAAATTTAGGAATAATAGTGAAGGGAATAAAGGGAAATGAAGAAGATGTTTTACCTCATAATAGCATGAATAATGAATCTTAAAATTTAATAGATTGAAAGGAGGAACTTAGGAAGATGTTTGGAAAGGGTTTAACATCAACTATAATATCCTAAACATTCCTATAAAATCCTGATGTGTATATAAATTATAAATCTCTCAACATACTCCATGAAACTATAAAAAAATATCCAATGTAACATGTGATATCAATATATCGTTTTTTATGCAACCAAACCAATAGAGAAATGCATTCCTCTACCTTGACTATGTCATTATATGAACCACCATGCCTTCTGTTGACTAACTACTTGTTCATAATTTCATCTACCAATAACCCATATGCTTTTTAGTGTCAATTTAAAACCCCTTTAGAAAATTACATAACCCAAACCACATCAAAAAAACATTATATAAGGACATATGAACACTAAGAATATAAAAGTAGTATTTTCTCTCAAATTGAACCAATAAAAAAATGATGAAATCAAATTTCTATTAAAAATCATAACCTAGAAAAAAGAGTACCTTTTTGAACAACACACTAAAATACTTATCATCCATAATATGTCTCTGAAGTCATCTAACAACAAATTCAAACATACGACAAGCATAAATTAACCATTAATATTTTCCATTCCATCTATAAACACTAGATTCAATTTAACAATGAAAATACCATCCCAAAGCTATAACAACACATCTTTTCTCCCAATTCTTAATATGGTCATTAATACACCTCTATAACACCCCAATGAATGGTCTTATTATGGTTTCCACTTGACAAAAATGAAGAATTTTGAAAAATAACATGTTGGTCCCCCACTATTCAAATATTAAAAAAAATTCTTTAGGCACCTCCAATTAAGGAACAATCAATTTATAAACTGAAATGCATTAATATATGATGGAACTAGAAAAACACTCAATGTCATTACAAAATTCTAATATCAAATATTGGTGTAATTCCTTGGTTGGATCCATAAACAACTGTTATTACAATATGGTTTTACATATAATTACTAACACACCATCATTCATACTCCCTTTTATATCACCCTCCCTCTATGATAAGTCTATTACTATCACATTGACATAATACAATACCAAAACAGAATCAAAATCAGGTCTAACCAGTCACTAGCATCCTACTATAATTTTGACTATCTAGTGACCTCTTCTATTACACCTATGATCCTTATAAAATCAATATTTTTAAACTTTGAATTATACATTACTCACTACCATTAGATTATAAATCATAGTTCAAAGTCATCACAACTAGTTCCTCAGACCAGTTTCCTAGACTACCTCAATCATATATCCATGAATTCTAAAGGATACTCCCTTGTATAATGGGTTTAAGGTGGTGTTGGATGGAGTCTATAACAATATAATAGATAAAATTCATAAAAAAATAATTACAAATTAAACATATTAAATTAAATAAAAATAAAAAATAAAATTAATATTCTCTTATAAAAATAGATGCCATAATACAAGTATACAAGACCAATCAACCATTTGGATGATTATATAATGAAATGAAAAATATAAATAAACAATGTCTTTATTCTCTACTTCTACATAGATCCATACCACATATCTATATCTGAAGATCAATAAAATTATCATAATGATCAAAACTATGGCCCCTAGCCGACCTATAGCTATAACATGTAAGAGTCTTCTTGGGAACCATAGTACAATATGAACATGAGTAATGTTTTTGTATAAAACTCTAAAGGTAACCACCAATGTGTCCCCATGCATAACATGAAATGTAATGATATGTGAATATGAAAATATTAGATTTGAACACTAAATTTAAAATTTAAAACTAATAAATTATCAACAATCAACAATCCTATGATCGATGACCTTGATTGACAATTCCTACTTTGGTTAATTTAAAATTTTCTCTTCACACATCACAAAATCAATCCAAATATATAGATACAAGATCATATGGTTTTACCCAACCATTAATAATAATGAAACTTAAACATGTAATAATTATTCACGAATTAATGAATGGTTAGATCCTAGGAAGATTGTGTGTCTCTCCAAACACCTGGTATAATTAGTGGATCAACCCTATTTCTGAGGAACCTTAATAAATCCTTGAACCATGGGAATCATTCTTGTTACCATGAAAACCATCCAGATCTTAGGAATCCTAGTAAAACATACCATGTATTAGATGTGTCATAAGGATTGTATAGATTGGTCATAGGGGTGACCTAGGCATTTGTTAATAATAATCGTCCAAAAAACAATAGCCTAGCATGAATGTATTTATCCTAGATATTACATGAATCTAAAGGACTCATGTTTACTATCTTCATTTCATATCCCAGTATCCCAAACCTTCATCGTGTGGTTTAATAATTTAATCCCTTGATAAAAATGATAGATCCATGATTGCACCATAATTTAAAATTTATAATACAACTATATCAAATGAGGCTATAAATATGAATCCTTGGAAGAAATTTTTGAAATCTTCAAAATCTCCATGATATAACATCCAACCCATAGGCATGGTCCTAGGAATTACATATGGGAATCCACAACTACAAACTAAACAGATACGGGAATTAACAATTAAATGATTTGAGTTCAATTATCTTTTAAAACAATCCCCATTGTTCACATCCCCTCAATCTCACATGTTTGGTATTTATTTTAAAGTGATAAAAATAAAATAATTATATATGGATAAAAATACCTACTATAGGTCAGTCATTCACCACAACACTGACTAGGATCCACAAGGTCACATCATAAAAAAGTCACCATACTTGGTTTCCATAGTTAAACTTATGGGAAGTGGCACCCTAATTTGTTACTCAATCGTTTAATGGCATCAAAGTTCAATAACCAATACTCCGAGGATGTGAGGGTCCTTAAAAATGTTATAACATAAAAGAACCTCATGATCCAGAAGGGTATACCT
The DNA here is from genome assembly GCA_963277665.1 of Viscum album. Taxonomy (NCBI): domain Eukaryota; kingdom Viridiplantae; phylum Streptophyta; class Magnoliopsida; order Santalales; family Viscaceae; genus Viscum; species Viscum album. The sequence goes on along the minus strand of OY728126.1, from coordinate 1,307,569,283 downwards.
CATAGGAAACTTACTGAATAGATGGACTAAATATCATTAAAAACACAATGATCAATCCAGTTGAGTCAATCTCCTAACCCATTGTTATTTTAGAACGTTTTAAGTCCAACCAATAGCCATTCATCGCCTTCCCCCATAAGTAAGGACCAATGGTACCTACACTAGAGCCTAAAAAATATATTCCACTTCAATTTATATAATTTAAAAAAAACAAGGGTTATTAAAATCATGGGGTAGTCAACAATCAAGGACTCAACCATAGATAGATGAAAAAAAGGTTACTAGAGAAATCATGAAATTTCATTGACACATTATTACATTTTTTCATGTCAATTTATATAACAAATTATGTACTAAGAATTTCAATTTAATATTAATATTCTGCCAGTTATAGGAAATTATATTACATGAATCTTATGAAAATTCATAAAATCCATAAATATGTTATGAGGACCACCTACCTCTGTTGATACTTTTCTCATATATTTACCTCTTGAAGTACCTTCCAAGGTCTTCCTAGGACATCTCAGGATAAGCACGTACATCAGGAAAATATCTCACTACTGAATATCCATGTTCATTTGCCAGCATCAAATTCACAATTAATAAAATAACTGATTATTAAAAAAATTTAATTATTTAGGCATATTTTCTGAAATATTATTGGTTATTATATGATAACTGTAATCTAATGAAATAGGTTTTTAAACATCTGTGACATAACCCAGAACCCATTATAGATCAAATATCCTTCCCTAACTAAACATTCAATTATTTAAAATATTTAGTTTCAGGGAAAATATATATAAAAATCCAATGTGTGGTAAACATCTTCCAAATAAATGGGAATAAAAATTCAGGAATCACTGAGGACAAACCATCACTCGGTAGAGTAGAAGACTCATGTGAATTGGATGTCTCAACCATGACATGGTGGAATCATCACCAAATCCATATATTTAGGAACCAGGATTCTGGATGGAGGATATAAATGGAATAAATATAAAAACAGAGGTAATAATGTACCATATCTCACTAGAAAATGCCTCTAAAGCAACCCCCTTAAAAATTATATAGGGTGGAAATGGTGGGATAACCCTTGTTTCCTAAGAGAAAATAAGTTATAGAGGATAGATAGACCCCATAATAATTTTAATAGGAAATGTGAAAATTTTCCCCAATTTAACAGCCACATCATTTTGATGGCCCCTATAGTGTCACTAATCCACTTCCTGACCCATCGGCTAGCTGTTGGGTTTTTGATATCAAGAATGTGTCTATATGTTATTGTCCACATAGAAGAGAATCTATTTTATTCACTCTCAAATAACTCCTAAACTAGTATATATCCATTACATTTATAAATAAATTTCATTATGATGTTTGGTCCTTTATAATTTAATTCATTTGTTTATTTTTCAATCCAACGCCACATCTAAATAGAAAAATTCAAATTCATCTAAAAATTCACTTGTAGATCATACTCATGGGCCATCGATAATCCATATTATAACACTTATCATCCTGAATAACTAACGGTAAGTAATATTTTATCAATTCCAAACTATTATTGATTTTAATCCATATACAAATTTATATATGCTACCCTCTAATGTGAAACACACATCATAAGTTAATTATTAGTTATATACTTATCAAAAAACCAAAAACCAATCCAATGATGATAACTATCATTGATTCAATGTGATGATGTTTTTTTGAGCATGTCTATCCTGAGACACCCTCATGTCATCATTCAAAATTACCATCCATCCTATGGAGATCTGCAATATAGGATTTATGCTAATAATTCAGATTCTGATAACCTTATCCTTCATTCCTCTTGAATTCCCTGCAAAAACACACTCTTAATTGTATAAAGAAATTAATATAATGATTCTTAACATATGACAGCCAAGAAATTAGGATAAACTATATAAAAAGACGTACACATTCTGGTTTCCAAATTCCATGTCATAAACTGTGTGCCCCCACCATCCCTCACATAACGAACATGAAATGATTCACTCGAAGTTCCCTATGAAAATCCAAATCCACACATATTATCTATAATGAATCACCTAATGTTGTTTATAGATCAATTTACTCAACTGAAAAGCAGATAATTGGTTAAACCTATTATAGAAACCTATCTTAATGCTCCTCAAATATAATATTTCATTCACATAAAAATTAATTGATCATAATGAGAATACTATATCATGGATTATCATAATCATTCTAATGAAACCTATAAATTTCAAACGAACTGTAATGCCCCGAACCCAGTTACCCGGAGTCGGTGCATTATTACATGACATTGGCATGATCACAAGAAAGATCAATCTCAAAAGACAGATTAGTCTAGTATCCTTGGAAACACTAGATATATTCATGAAGTTTTACATTACATCATAAAGTGGAAAACTACTACAAAAACATAATGTCTCCATAGTCCACACTATTATCCCCTCATAAAATCCTTGTAGGTCATTCATAACTTACTTATTCACATCCTGGGAAAAATAAAACATAGAAAAGGGGTGAGATCAAATGCCCAGTAAGGATAACAATATAGCGGAAACTTTCAAAAATAAGCATAAACATTTAAGGCATTATATAACTAAAACAAAAAGCCTTTTAAACATGAACTTCAACATAATATGGAAAAAGTAAAATGAAATAATGCAATTTATTTATTCACATTGATATTCTACTAATCGAATAATCACATGCAATATCAATAACCACTTTCATAATGATGGAATGGATAATGCCAGACTATGATAACCACATAGCCAAGGCCTTGTGCCAAGACTACAAATAAGATTTTTCCAAGGCATTGTTCCAAGTCACTAGTTTTTCTCATGAGACCAACCAATGCATCAGGGAGCTATTGTGAGCTCCACCCATCACATATTAAGTCCAATGCATTCCCATATGAAAAGGATTAAACATAACATAAACATTCATATTAAAACTAGCATACAAAATGTCAATGCTTTCACCATAAACTATAAATGGTATAAAAATAGCACATCCACAGTCAAACATATCACAAAACCTTAAATACAATATATAAGTTTTGTATCATAATAAATCAACTTCAAATAAGCATAAAATCCATCAATGGATGCTGACATAGATGAAATCAAAACTCTTTTTTGAGAAATATCTCTTTCTATTTTAAATTCATTTAAGAGTCTTATATTTATGAAATAAAACATTTTCTTTGAAAATATTCTTATAAGAATATAAGGGAATCTTTGACGATTTTATAACGGCAGAAAATAGCCGCACCCGCCGTATAAGTTAAAAAAACATTCTTACCTTAATTTTGTCGAAAAGGCTAAAAAGCACCTTGTTTGGAAAACGATGGAAAGATTCCTTTATAAACCTCTAATAAAAATTCAAACAAGCGTATAAATGACTTTAACCCATATTATAGTAAATAGTATAAATGTTTTGAAATTCATTTTTACGAAACATGGATGTGGATGATAAAGAGATCCTAGTAGATTATTACATATAAACAACCTCGAATAATGTAGAGATTGTGAAATAACCCTTACCTTGTACTTTTCCTTGGATGGGGTAGGTTAACCTCATTTATAATAGTGAAATAATTGTTATTAAATTATACAAGAATCATAAACATTCATATGATATCATATATGATCTTTTAACATTTCATTGTTAATAATATCTTAGTATTATCGTCATTTCGGGTGTTAACTTACTCGTTTTATTTTATATGTTTTGTTACATAAGCCATGTTTTTCATGGATAGGTTGTATATTATTCATATACAGAATGATATCAAGTCCTTAAACATTATTTTTAAATCATAAAATGATAATTATACTTGAAGAGATACGATGGAGAATGAATCTAACCGCATTCGTGGAGACGGTAGTCCGTACGTACGCATGAGGGACAATATCATTCTTTTGATATTAAAATAATATTTAAATGGATGGTATATCATATATACAGAATCATTAACATTTTATAGTTATTATTTACATGAGTTACATATCATTATTATACCCATCCAAATAATAATATATTGAATAACAGTTACACCACGACGTGGAGACGGTAAGTCGTACGTACGCACGTATGGTGACATGTTATTCAAAGGGTGGATAGAAAACTGAATATGGTTGTACCATATTTATAATAACATCACAGTAAATATATGATACTGGATTTATTATTTTAGAATGGTAATAACAAAGGAAGAAGAAGTGGAAGAAGAAAAGAATTTGGAAAAGGGTGGTGAAATCATTACCTCTTCTTTGAGTTCTTCCATTTGATTTGATCAAAAGGGCTCATTAGGTTGGCTTTCTGATCAAACTAAGGCCTATAGGTTGTATTGAGGGCTGTTGGGAGAGTATTTGGGCAGAGTTTGGCCGAACCAAAAGGCTTTGAAGGTGTGAATAAATGAGAAGGAGAAGTGCTCTTTTATAAGAGGGGTGAGGGGCAACTTTGGAAAAGCTGGAAATATTAATTTATAATAAATTTATATTCGTTTTCTAATGGCTCCAAAGTTGATTATTTAAATTTTAAGGTGGGGATAGGTCTAAAACCATTTAACCAATAGAATTTAGACAGGTTTTGGTTACTATATTAACCTTATCATTAAGTATTATCTCTTAGTTAATTAGTTTGACATTTACCATGTCACTTTATATTAATATATTATATAGTTAATAAACATACTATATACATCCAACCGACCCCCAAGTGGTCCATTAATGATATAACTATCATGATATAAGTCTCTTGGATGAACCTTAGATTTTTAGTAATTTAATATCAATTAATAATATAATATTGTTTTTAAAAACTATTTTATGTCAATTTCGACACTATTAGATAGTTGATTTTTTTGAAACTCATAACAGAATGATTACTTCAAAAAAAGTTAATTAAATCAATCCTAATATGACATATTATCCTAGAAAATTGTTTTAATTAATTAAAAGTCTCAAATTATATTTATTTGGGTATTCCTATTATCAATTATTTTAAATTTTCACTATTATGGTAATTACTACATCATCATTGTGTGATAAATAAATTAAATTAAGTAATTTTTAAAAATTATAAATAAAATATCATTATGTAGGTCATAGTTTTATCTTTCTAATTAATATTTATAGTCGAAAATACAACATATATAAACCTATTTAAAAATTGTTTTTTTAATAGATATATGCTTGTGTCATTTTTGTATTCATTTTAACTTAATTAAAATAAAGTGTCCCTATCACCTACAAGTGGCTCCATGGGGTCCCAAAATCGACCCAAATATGCCTATGGTCGAACATGTATCAGACAATAAGTCTAGAAATGTTTTAGGGTAATTTAGTATTATTATAATGTTATTTTTAACCCTTATTAACCGGATTTACCCTTAACCATGGAAAATAAAATATTTACCGAAGTAATTAATCAAAATGTCTAAAAATAAAAATTAACTATTTACACAATTTGATCATACTGATTCCAAATTTTGAATCATTTTTTCCAAATTCAAAGCACAGAAGTTGCAGAAATTAATTTAAAATTAATTCACGTTGTTAAAACAAAAAGCGTGTTTTTAAGAGATAATAACTACCAAAAGATTGAAACTTGTTTATGTCCAGTTTAATTGTAAAATTATGTCCAATAACCAAAATTATATGAAATGGTAGAAATATTTTCAAAATATACTTTAAAACCACTCAAATTCATAAATTATCACTATTAATTATTTTGATTAAAAAAGTTGTTTTTAATTAAAATTTAATAATTTTCACTATTCATCAAAATATTACAGTTATCTGAAAAGTACCAAAATTTCACCTTAGGCTAAATTTTATATTCCGAATCCAAAAATGAAATCCATTTAAAATATATATATATATATATATATAATTTCTAAAAATAGGTATTACTATTCATAACGGCTAGTTTGATTGGTTATGGTGTGTTAGAACTCGGTGTTGCGTACAACACACGCTATCACATAATCCAAAGAGAAGCATACCGTAGAAGCTTAGGGTGTTACATTCTCCCCTCCTTCAAATAATTTCATCCTCGAAATTTCTAGAATACTACCGCATGAAAAGACTCGGGTGGTTCTTCATCATAAGTTCCTCAGTTTCCCACGTTGCCTCTTCCATCTTATGGTTTCTCCACAAAACTTTTACCAGACGCGTCAACCGGTTTCTCAGTACTTGTTCTCTAGTATCAAGAATCCTGACGGGCTCTTCACAATAAGACAGATCGGGTTCCAGTTCTGACTCCTCAAAGGTGAGTACATGCGTTGGGTCAGGCATGTATTTCCTCAACAGAGATACGTGGAACACATAGTGAACTTTGGAGAGACATGGTTGCATTGCCAATCGGTAAATTACATCCCCAATTCATTCTAGAATTTCGAATGGTCCGATATACCTGGGACTCAATTTAGCTTTCTTACTAAAACGTATGACTCTCTTCCATGGAGATACCTTCAGGAAAACATGATCACCGACTTGAAATTCCAAATCCTTCCTTCGATTATCGGCATAGCTCTTCTGCCTACTTTGAGCTGCTTTGATGTGATTTTGGATTACCTTCACCTTTTCTATCGTTTCCTCCACCAGTTATAGACCTAAAAATTTTCTTTCAACAACGTCATCCCAACAGGTTGGTGTGTGACATCTCTTTCCGTATAACGCTTCATATGGTGCCATCTGAATACTCGAATTGAAGTTATTGTTATAGGAAAATTCTACCAGAGGTTAATACTGATCCCACATACCCAGAAAGTCAAGTGAGTCGGATCTCAATATGTCTTCTAAGGTTTGAATAGTCTGTTCTGATTGTCTGTCTGTCTGAGGGTGGTAGGCAGTGCTCAAATGAATTTCAGTATCCAGGGATTTCTGAAGACTCTTCCAGAATCTTGAAGTAAAACGGGGATCACGATCAGAAACAATCGATAGGGGTACCCGATGATGTCTCACAAATTCATTAATATATAGTCTTTCTAGACATTCCAGTGGTAGATCTTCTCTTATAGCAAGAAAATGTGCTAACTTGGTAAAACGATCAACAATAACCCATATTGCATCATTCCTTCTAGGAGTCTTTGGTAGCCCCATGATAAAGTCCCTCGTAATATTGTCCCATTTACACTCCGGTATGGGAATAGGTTGCATGACTCTTCCAGGGTGTTGCCTTCCAGCTTTCACTGGTTCACAAACCATACATCTTGACACAAAATCAGCAGTCCCCTCTTCATATTTTCCCCCCAAAAATGTTCCTTCAAATCTCTATACATTATGGTGCTCCCAGGGTGTATAGAGAAATTGGAACTATGAACATCATCCAACAATTCCCTTTTTGTATCAGGTATATCTGGAACACAAAGCCTCTTCCCGAATTTCAAAATTCCATTTTCATACAAAAAATCTCTCAATCTCCCATCATTCACAGCTTTAATCTTCTTTTGAAATTCTCCATCATTATTATGAGAAATCTTAATCCTTTCTAGTAAATATGGTTTGGAAACCATTTGAAAAAGAATTGATGTTTCTCCTTCCCTGGTTATTCCCATGTACATCTTCACTAGATCCATGAAAATTGGATCCCTTTCAATTCTCATATTGTACAAAACTCCATGATCTTTTCTGCTCAAAGCATCTGCCGCCTTGTTTGCATTCCCCGAGAGGTAGTGTATCGTGCAATCATAATACTTGAGTAATTCAAGCCATCTCTTTTTCCTCATGTTGAGTTCTTTTTGTGATAAAATATACTTCAAACTCTTGTGATCAGTATAAATCTCACATTTTTCAAAAATAGAGGTAGTTCCTCTATATCTTCAAAGAAAAGATCACTGATTCTAACATGAGATCATGAGTAGGATAGTTTTGTTCATGAATTTTCAACTGTCGTGGTGCATAGGCAATAACCCTATCATTCTGCATAAGGACACAACCAAGTCCTTTTTTCAATGCATCACTATAAATAACAGACCCATCATTCCCCGATGGTAGAGTCAATATAGGAGAATTGACTAATCTTCTATTCTGTTCTTCGAATCATTCTTAACACTCTTTTGTCCAAACAAATTTAACCCCGTTACGTTTGAGCTTCGTTAATGGGTTAGCCAATCGGGCAAAATTCTGGACGAAACGTCGATAATAACCTACTAAACCAATAAAACTACGTACCTCAGTTATATTCGTCGGTGCTTACCATTCATGGATTGCCTTGGTCTTAGAAGGATCAACAGAGATTCCATATTTAGAGACAATATGGCCTAGAAAACAAATCTCCTGAAGCCATAATTCACACTTGCTAAACTTCCCATATAATTCATGTCTTCTCAGAGTCTTCAAGATAATGCGCAAGTGATTATCATGATCTTCGTAGCTTTTTGAGTATACCAAGATATCATCAATAAATACCACCACAAATTCATCGAGATATTCCTTGAAAACTCTATTCATCAAATCCATGAATACAGAGGGTGCATTGGTCAATCCAAAAGGAATTACTGTAAACTCATAATGCCCATAGCTGGTTTGAAATGTTGTCTTCGGAATGTCTTCCTTCATCACACACAACCGATGGTATCCAGATCGAAGGTCAATCTTTGAAAAGTATTGAGCTCTATGTAGTTGGTCAAATAAATCATCAATGCGAGGTAGGGGATACTTGTTATTTATCTTTATAGCATTGATCTCCATGTAGTCAATACATAACCTCATATATCCATGTTTTTTTAACAAAAAGAACAGGGGCTCGCCATGGGGAAACTCTAGACAGAATAAATCCTTTATTACTCAATTACTCTAGTTGTTTCTTTAGTTCGACTAATTCTACAGTGGACATTCAATAAGGGGTCTTTGGTATAGGCCTTGATCTAGGAATTAAATCAATGGAAAACTCAACACCTCGTTCTGGAGGATGTCCAGGTAAATCTTCCCGAAATACATCTAAAAATTCTTTCACAATATGTACATCCTCTATTTGAACATTCCTTTCCTCACCCAAAATTATTTAATTATCTTCCTCCCCAATAATTGAATTTAGTTGAGCTACTGGGGGTGGATCTAGATAAGAATTAGGCGGTGACGATTCTGCTCTAAAGATAAGGTGTTCCTTATCAACATCATCAAGAATCGTAACCTCTTTCTTCTTACAATAAATATTTTCATCATAGTCTGAATTTTAGTCCATACCGAGGATTATATCAAACTCAATCATAGGTATGATGACGATATCAGCAGATAAATAACATTTCGTTTCTCTAATGGGGACTGATTCACAACACTTTGTTGCAATGATACATCCCTTAGAAGTTTTAACTGACAACTCCCTTGTTAAATCAAATTGGAAATATCTAATTTTCTTAGAAAACTTGGAAGATATGAAACAATGTTATGATCCAGAATCAAATAATGCATTTTCTAAACATGAGTAAACCATTAAATTACCTACCACCACGTCTTTCGGAGCTTCTACCTTAGCAGTAGTGATAGCATAAGCTTGGCCTTGTCCCTTGGCCTTTTTGAGGTATGTTCTCCTGATGCTTAGGAAATTCATTTGTATAATGCCCCATATCCCTCCTATTGTAGCACTGAACATTTGTAGCTTCCATCTTCCCATTCCAATCACGAGCTTGGTGGACTTTTTCACCACACTTGTAACAGACTACTGTTCCCTTCAAGCATGTACAAGGGTGTTTCTTACCACATTTACCACAGGATGGATATTCAACCATTCACTTCATCCCTATATTTCCATCCCCAGATTGATCAGCTGGTCTCTTCTTCTCTTGCTTTTCTTTAATGTCATAAGACTTAGAGAATTCCTTTTCGGTATTGAGAGCATATGAGACAATGTCTTCGTACGATGAAAAGGATTGTGAGACTATTTCTCGACGGAGGAATGGTTTTAACCCATCAAAGAAATGATCAATATTACTTATTGGGTTACGTATATAATCTCCAGCATACCTTGCTAACCTTTTAAAGTTAGCCTCATACATTGTGACATTCTCATCCTCCTTCTTTCTCAGACTCAGAAATTGCCTTTCCATATCTACTCGATGGTCGCGAGGAAAGTATTTTTCTAAAAACTGATCTTTGAACTCCATCCATTCCATATTTGATACTTCATCATCTTGCTTTGTATTTTGAATCAATGACCACCATTGATTAGCATCTTCAGTGAGGTGGTAAATAGCCATGATAACATTTTCCCTTTCACTACTCCCCAAAGCCTGAAATATTTTCTCTAGGGAATTTATCCATTGCTCAGCTACTAAGGGATTTGTACTCCCATTGAACGTTGGAGGTTGTTGCCTCCTGAATCGATCTAACATTGATCCTCCACGCTGTGCATCAGGGTGCTCCATATAGGTAAGGTAATTATTGATAACCTGAGTGAGTTGTCCCAGTATGTTGCTTAGCTGATCAGCACCAGTTGCATCACCAGCTCCACAATAATTATCTTGAGCAGGAGTTCAATCCCTATATGGAGTGCGTGCATTGATACAAGTTCCATTTCTTCCACTAGGATCCATTTCTAAACAATAGCATAAACTATATCAATTTATGAATCAAAATACACAATCCCATACTTATAAAACACTTAACATAAATTGAACTATTTATGGATATAATCCATAATCATAAGAATGTTTTCTTTGAGGAAGTATATAATCATATACCATTCCTAATGATTTGTAAAGAAAATGAGAGTTATCCTAAGAATATCCCCTAGGAGTGTCGTAACCAAGAGTGCAGCAAGGCCCGTTGTCGTGCACCAATTCCCGTTCGAGTCTAGCTCAAAGCGGTGCTTTCGGGTTTTACCCCTAGTTACATCTGTGCCAGAGCCGCCTCTACCTACTCGTATCTAGACAGGGATGTATTGCTCAAAAAACTCACAAAACCTCTACCATAACAAAATTCTAGGAAGTTCTTCTATACTAATCCTCAAATTTCATCTTAGGTATACTTGCTCTAATCAGAGTTTATCTAAATCTAGCTTCCTGGTTTGTACTAAACTTCCTCTGATACCAACTTTAACGCCCCGACCCCAGTTAACCAGAGTCGGTGCATTATTACGTAACATTGGCATGATCACAAGAATGATCAATCTCGAAAGAACGATTAATTTAGTAGCCTTGGAAACACTAGATATATTCACAATGTTTTACATTACATCATAAAGTAGAAAACTTCTACAACAACATAATGTCTTCATAGTCCACACTATTATCCCCTCATAAAATCCCTGGAGGTCATTCATAACTTACTTTTCACATCCTGTGAAAAATAAAACATAGAAAAGGGGTGAGCTCAAATTCCCATTAAGGATAACAATATTGAGGAAAAATTCAAAAATAAGCATAAACATTTAAGGAAATGTATAAATAAAACAAAATCCTTTTAAACTTGAACTTCAACATATTATGGAAAAAGTAAAATGAAATAATTCCATTTAATTATTCACATGGATAATCTACTAATCGAATAATCACATGCAATATCAATAACCACTTTCATAACGATGGATTGCATAATGCCAGACTATCATAACCACATAGCCAAGGCCTCCGGCCAAGACTACAAATAAGATTTTGCCAAGGCCATGTTTCAATACACTAGTTTGTCTCATGAGACCTACCGATGCATCAAGGAGCTATAGTGGGCTCCACCTGTCACATATTAAGTCCAATTCATTCCCATATGAAAAGGTTTAAACATAACATAAACATTCGTATTAAAACTAGCATACAAAATGTCAATACTTTCACCATAATCTATGAATGGTATAAAAATATCACATCCACAGTCAAACATATCACAAAACCTTCAATACAATATAGAAGTTCAGTATCATAATAAATCAACTTCAAATAAGTGTAAAATCCATCAAAGGATGTTGACATAGATGAAATCAAAACTCTTTTTAGAGAAATATCTCTTTCTATTTTGAATCAATTTAAGAGTCTTATATTTATGAAATAAAACATTTTCGTTGAAAATATTCTTATAATCTTATAAGGGAAGCTTCAACGATTTTATAATGGTGGAAAATAGACACACCCACTGTATAATTTAAAAAAAACATTCTTACCTTAATTTTGTCGAAAAGGTTAAAAAACACCTTTTTTGGAAAACGACGGAAAGATTCCTTTATAAACCTCTTATAAAAAGTAAAACAAGGGTATAAATGTAACGCCCCGACCCCAGCTACCCAGAGTCGGTGCATTACTTCGTAACATTGGCATGATCATGAGAAAGATCAAGTCTCGAAAGACCGATTAGTTTAGTAGCCTTGGAATAACTAGATACATCCATAAATTTTTACATTACATCATAAAAAAACATTTTGTCTTCATATCCCCTCATACTATCCCTGCAGGTCATTCATAAATTACTTCTTCATAATCCTGAAAAAAAAAAAAAACATTGAAAGGGGTGAGCTCGGATGCTCAGTAAGGATAACATTATAGCAGAAGCTTTCATAAATAATCATAAACACTTAAGGCAATTTATAACTAAAACAAAAGCCTTTGAAACTTGAACTTTCAACATGGTATGGCATAAATAAAATGAAATAATGCCATTTACTTACTCACATGGATATTCTACTAGTCGAATGATCACATGCAATATCAATAACCACTTTCATAATGATGGAATGCATAATGCCAGACTATCATAACCACATAGCCAAGGCCTCGTGCCAAGACTACAAATAAGATTTTGCCAAGGCCTTGTGCCAAGACACTAGTTTGTCTCATGAGACCTACCGATGCATCGAGGAGCTATAGCGGGCTCCACCCGTCACTTATTAAGTCCAATGCATTCCACATATGAATAGGTTTAAGCATAAAATAAACATTCGTATTAAAACTAGCATACGAAATGTCAATACTTTAACCACAAACCATGAATGGTATAAAAATAGAACATCCACGGTCAAACATAACTCATTTGATACAATATGAAAGATTGTATTGTATCACATTAACCTCAATCATGAATAATGAAGGATGTTGACATATATGAAAATAATCATCATAACTATTTGAGAGAAATATCCCCCTTTTCTTGAAAACATTTAAAAGTCACACTATTTGTCAAGAAGACATTCAAAAATAGATTTTTGAATCAAAGTGTCCCATACCACTTTGAAACTTTTAAAAGGATTTTTAAATTTAAAACTCTAATGTCCATAAAAATAAATCCTTAAAACCATTTTTAAAATATGGACATTAATGAGCATGATTTAGAAGAATAATTCTTTAAAACATTTTAAAATGGTATTTTGGTTAGAGTTTCTAACCAAAAGAGAGACACTTGAATACAAATAATTGAGGTAATCAAAACATTGTAATATCATGAGAATTAAGGAATTCATGATATACTATGTCAAATTACATTATATACACCACATAAAAGTGATTTGGTGTATATCATCAAAGAAGTCTCAATGGAATGTAAATTGAGATGAAATCTCTCATAAAGGTTCTATCCTTAGGTTAAAGATAAATCAACGACATAATTATGTGTGACAAATATAAATACACTAAATATGATTGGATATTCAGTGTAAATCAATCAAAGGATATTCACACATATTCTTGTAAAAACAATACCAACGAATTGGATGTTTAACTCAACAAATGGAGAATGAGTTAAAATTACTCTTATCAAATCCATATCAATGAATTGAGAATTATCAATGGAGTGATTATGTGTATCAAACTTATATCAACAGGAAGGGGAGTGGAAATTATGACATAATCAAATGAATAGTGATTCCACACATAATCTTGGGGTAATATAATCAATGAAATATGCGTAAAGCCAAATGAGTGGAAATTGAAATCTCAAATTCCCTTATTGATTAGGTAACTTAAGAAACAAACACCCATGAAAGAAAGATCATACCATGATGATTTAAATACCCATAAAATAAAGTATATTACACAATGAATACAATCATGCGTAGTACACATACACCACATGCAATAATTAAGTGGTGATCAATGGAATTCTCACTGAATTAAAAGTGAGACAAGAAACCCCTTACCACGTTAATCAACTGAGTCGCATGGCCAAAAGTTAATAACCACCAAATTATTTACATAATAACATGAATATAAAGTGAATCATGATAATATATATCAAATGGAAGTACACAATACACCACTTTCAATAATTTAGTAGCGAACAATGGAAATCTCACGGAATTGAAAGTGAGATAAGAGAATCCCTTACTTTGTACTTTTTCCTTGGTCGATGGTAGGTTTACCTCCTGTATAATGGTGAAATAATTGTTATTGAATAATACAAGAATCATTTACTTTAATATGATATCATATATGATCTTTTAACATTGATTTGTTAATAATATCTTAGAATTATCATCATTTCGGGTGTTAACGGGTTCATTTTACTTTATATTCTTTGTTATGTGAGCCATATTCGTTATTAATGGGATGTATATTATTCATATCCAGAATGATATAAATTCCTTAGATACTATTTTTAAATCATCAAATTATAATTATACTTGAATGGATATGATGGACAATGAATCTCATCGCGTTCGTGGAGACGGTAGTCCGTACGTACGCACGAACGCTACTTCCATTTAATTTTTCATTTTAAAAGTATTGAATCCAAATGATACATAGGTATATTATTATTCCAGTATAATATAATATTTTATATATGTTACTTAAGTTCATTAACACCATCCTTTATACGTTCCATGTGTGGTATGAACGAGTCATATCATTTTAAGGGGGCAGTAGTCCGCACTTCCTCAAATGAAATTATCGTATGTATATACAACATGAAACGAATAATGATATGAAATAAAATGGAATTACAGAAGCTTATATATAAAATATATATCATTAATATCATATTTAATTACAGTGCCATCATAATGGCCACCATGAGAGGCGGTAAGATGTATTTGAACAATCATCGTTTCGTGAGGCGTTAGTTTGCCATCCACAGAAACATTATGTTCATCATCCATTAGATGGAGTTGTGTGTATGTGTAGTTTGAATACTTCTTATAACAACATCCTAGTATATTGTGGATACTGTTGTTGTTACAAAAGAAAGGAAATAAAAAGAGTTTGGGGGTTGGAGAAGCAAAATAAATGAAAATAATTTAAGAGAAATCGTTACCTTTAATTTAGGTAACTCACTTTGGTTGGAACCAAAGGACTTCTTGAAAATCTTTCTGCCTAAGGGGAAGCTTCAAGGAGGAGGAGAGGGATGTGGGGAGCTTAGTTGGGTAGAGTTTGGACGATCCAAGTGGCCTGAGAGGTGTGAGGAATGAGTAGAAGTGGTCTCCTTTTATGAGGGAGAGGAGGGGCTCTTTAGGAAAGAGTGAAAGTATTACTTTATAATATAATTATATTTGGTTTATAATGGTCCAAAAATCATTGAGGTAGAAGATAAGATGACTCATATTCTAAATAACATCAACCAATAAGAATTGGACAGGTTTTAGATAATATTTTAATCATTATAATCTTATTTATTTAAATGATTTATTAATGAGGTAAACATTGCATCATTATTGTGTCATTAATAATTTAAATTATTTGATGTCTAAAAATTATAAATAAAATATAATTATGTAGGAAATCTTTTTAGCTTTCTAATGAATATTTATAATCGAAAATCCAACATGTATAACCCTATGTAAAAATTGTTCTTTTAAAAGATTTAAGCTTATGCCATTTTTGTATTCATTTTAACTTAATTAAAATAAAGTGTCATTATCACTTACAAGTGGATCAATGGGGTCCCAAAATTGACCCAAAGATGCCCCTGGTCGACCATGTATCAACCAATAGGGTTAAGGCACGTTTTAGGGTAATTTAGTATTATTATAATATTATTTTTTTAACCCTTATTTACCGGATTTACCCTTAACCATGGTAAATAAAATATTTACCGCAGTAATTATTCAAAATGTCTAAAAATAAAAGTTACCTATTTACACAATTTGAAGATCCTGATTCCAAATATGGAATCTATTTTTCTAAATTCAAAACATAGAATTGGCAGAAATTAATTTAAAATTAATTCCCGCTGTCAAAACAAAAAGCGTGTTTTTAAGAGATAATAACTATCAAAAGATTGACACTTGTTTATGTTCGGTTTAATTGTAAAATTATGTCCAATGACCAAAATTATATTAAATGGTAAAAATATATTCTAAATATACTTTAAAACCACTCAAATTCATAATTTATCAGTAGTAATTAATTTGATTAAAAAAGTTGTTTTTAATTAAAATTTAGTAATTTTCACTATTCATCAAAATATGAAAGTTATCCGAAATGTACCAAAATTTCACCTTAGGCTAAATTCGATATTCCGAATCCAAAAATGAAGTCCATTTTAAAATATAAAATATATATAATTTCAAAAAGTAGGTATTACTATTCATAACGGCTAGTTTGATTGGTTACGGTGTGTTAGAACTCGCTGTTGCGTACAACACACGCTAGCGTACCGTGGAAGCTTGGGATGTTTCAATTTAAATTTTTGATGTCCCCATTTAGTCAAAAAGTTTAAAATATAGTATCTAAAAAGGGTTCACTATTAAAAGTTGATAAAAGTGCAATACTGAAAATGAATCTGTTCTTGCATTATGACTAAGAAACTCATAATATGGATTCTAAAATTATAAGGATTATATAAAGTTTAAAATTTAGTTAATACTATTCATGACCTCTTTTAATGGCCTTTTTTTTTGTAATTCAAGGTGTTATTG
Source organism: Viscum album (assembly GCA_963277665.1). NCBI lineage: Eukaryota > Viridiplantae > Streptophyta > Magnoliopsida > Santalales > Viscaceae > Viscum > Viscum album. The sequence goes on along the minus strand of OY728126.1, from coordinate 1,307,552,474 downwards.
AACTCGGTGTTGCGTGTAGTACAAGTTATGGAATTATTTTGAAGAAATAACATACTATGAAATCTTGGGGTGTTACATTCTCCCCTCCTTCAATAAATTGCGTCCTCGCAATTTGAAATTGTTATTCAAAAATAAAGGGTTGAAAATAGAAAATATATTTGTGGGAAAACCCACATCGGAAATTGGGTTACTAATATTTAGTCTTAATATGAGGAAAAGAGAAATCAAAGGTTCACCACCAAATTATGATCTCGATTAGGAGAACATTCGTGGCAATTAGAGACATATAATTGGAGGAAAAACGTAAATATTTATAGGTAGTGATTGAGGTCATCAATCATAAACAAGTATAAAATTGAGGTCCTTAAACTCATCAATCTATGATGATTTTAAATACCATCAGTTCAACAAAACATAGGGTATTGGGATAACACATTTTTGACGTTTCAAAATATCTTAGTTGAAATCCCACATCAAAAAATGAATTAATGAGGCCTCTATTTAAAATAAAGAGTGGAAAGTATAAAGATTACCGAAAATAACACATACTAGGGTTCCATGTAGGAAAATATGGATATGGAAGAGAAATCTAACCATCAATTATATGATGGAGGGTGGTAGAGAACATGGCTATGAAAAGGCCAACAATCCCAAAGCCATAAATTAGTGATGATTTAAGGTACCATCTAGGACAACATTTTTGTTCTAAGTTCCTTTTATTAATGTTGAGGAATTTATTTATGAGATTGGCTAAGATCATAAGGAGATATACTTACATTATAATTAGAGTTTTATCCATTTATAAATTTCTACCACAAACTCATCTTTCACTCTAAAAGATAATAGAATGTAAATAAATTTTCTATTTATACTATTCGTACAGGGTTCCAAAATAAATGAATTTATAATTCATCTACCAGATCTTTTTAAAAAAACTACATTATTTAATCCAAGACATCTCGTGGGCCAGTGGTAGGTGATACACCCTTGTCACCCTTCGGTTAAGGGTTCAAGTCTCGCAACCTTTCCGGACGCGACGGGTTGCCGCCCGACCTCCGGGTTGTCCTTTTATGGCAATCCAAAATAATCCCAACTAGAACTATCCAAAATACTTTTGTCCAAACTCACAGTCCAACATTTATAAGGAAGGTAAGAATAATGTAGATCCTTTTTATCCCATAATAGCATATGAATACCTTCATCTTGTATTCTTTTAATACACTGAAACATCCTGAATTACCATATTCCTTATTGATTACATTCATGCTCCCCTATTCCATATAGAATGATGGATAGACTTCATCAATCCAAAAATGTTTTAAACCCCAACAATAATGGAATATACAGATCATTAATCAGTTCCAAGGTAGTCAAGAATATCCAACATAATTTATCCAAATCAATTATGTATTATTCTAAAATCACTAACTCGGTATCAGAACCATATTATGGTTTATCTTTCTCTCAACCATATATTTTCCAAAAATTTATCCTGCTATTGAGTCACTTTTCTTTGTTCCACACAATCTCAAGTCCTTAATGAAATAGTACTGCAGTACAATCCTTATATACTCTATAATCATTATAACAAGTACATTGTTGATACAACACTCAATTTACATAATCAACATAAGAACTCTAATCATTCCTCTTCATCTGTGGTAGTATCATAACTTGATTATTATCCAATAGCATCATTTGCGGCATAGTCTGATGATTGGAACATAGGTTCGCGTAGTGTCCAAAACTCCTTGCAAATGAAGCATTGTACATTTGAAACCATTTTCTTACCCATGCAGTCATGTACTTTGTGCCTTTTTCCTCCACACTTATAACAAACTCCCATTCCTTTCAGGCAAGTTCCAGGGTGTTTCTTTCCACAGTTACCACATATGGGAAAATTCTTCTTTTCCCTCTTCCCTTTATCCATCTTTCTCTCTTCTATCCTTTTCTTCTCTTGCTTCCCTTCAAAGCCATAGGACTTAGTAAACACTTTACTTATCTTATCAACACATGATATTATTTCTTCATATGATGATAATACATGGGAGACTATTTCTCTTATAAATTCTAGCTTAAGACCATGAAAGATATGATCCTTCCTTCTCTTTGGATCATGTGCATTTCTGGAGTTCTCATTCCTTCTACTGGGCGCCATTTCTAAACAATGGCATACACTAGATCAGTTTATGAATCAAAATACATAATCCCATACTTATAAAACACTTAACATAAATTGAAATATTTATGGATATAATCCATAATCATAAAAATGTCTTCTTTGAGGATGTATATAATCATAAACCCTTCATAATGATTTGTAAAGAAAATTAGAGTTATCCTAAGCATATCCTCCGGGAGTGTCGTAACCAAGAGTGCAGCAAGGCCCGTTGTCGTGCACGAGTTCCCGTTCGAGTCTAGCTCAAAGCGGTGTTTTCGGGTTTTACCCCTAGGTACATCTGTGCTAGAGCCGCCTCTACCTGCTCGTATCCAGACAGGGATGTATTGCTCGGAAAACTCACAAAATCTCTACAATACCAAAATTCTAGGAAGTTCTTCTATACTAATCCTCAAAGTTCATCTTAGGTCTACGTGCTCTAATCAGATTTTATCTAAATCTAGCTTCCAAGGTTTGTACTAAACTTCCTCTGATACCAACTGTAACGCCCCGACCCCAGCTACCCAGAGTCGGTTCATTACTTCGTAGCATTGGCATGATCATGAGAAAGATCAAGTCTCGAAAGACCGATTAGTTTAGTAGCCTTGGAATAACTAGATACATCCATAAATTTTTACATTACATCATAAAAAAAACATTTTGTCTTCATATCCCCTCATACTATCCCTGCAGGTCATTCATAAATTACTTCTTCATAATCTTGAAAAAAAAATAAAACATTGAAAGGGGTGAGCTCGGATGCTCAGTAAGAATAACATTATAGCAGAAGCTTTCATAAATAATCATAAACACTTAAGGCAATTTATAACTAAAACAAAAGCCTTTGAAACATGAACTTTCAACATGGTATGGCATAAATAAAATGAAATAATGCCATTTACTTACTCACATGGATATTCTACTAGTCGAATGATCACATGCAATATCAATAACCACTTTCATAATGATGGAATGCATAATGCCAGACTATCATAACCACATAGCCAAGGCCTCGTGCCAAGACTACAAATAAGATTTTTCCAAGGCCTTGTGCCAAGACACTAGTTTGTCTCATGAGACCTACCGATGCATCGAGGAGCTATAGCGGGCTCCACCCGTCACTTATTAAGTCCAATTCATTCCACATATGAATAGGTTTAAGCATAAAATAAACATTCGTATTAAAACTAGCATACGAAATGTCAATACTTTAACCACAAACCATGAATGGTATAAAAATAGAACATCCACAGTCAAACATAACTCATTTGATACAATATGAAAGATTGTATTGTATCACATTAACCTCAATCATGAATAATGAAGGATGTTGACATAGATGAAAATAATCATCATAACTATTTGAGAGAAATATCCCCCTTTTCTTGAAAACTTTTAAAAGTCACACTATTTGTCAAGAAGACATTCAAAAATAGATTTTTGAATCAAAGTGTCCCATACCACTTTGAAACTTTTAAAAGGATTTTTAAATTTAAAACTTTAATGTCCATAAAAATAAATCCTTAAAACCATTTTTAAAATATGGACATTAATGAGCATGATTTAGATGAATAATTCTTTAAAACATTTTAAAATGGTATTTTGGTTAGTGTTTCTAACCAAAAGAGAGACACTTGAATACAAATAATTGAGGTAATCAAAACATTGTAATATCATGAGAATAAAGGAATTCATGATATACTATGTCAAAGTACATTATATACACCACATAAAAGTGATTTGGTGTATATCATCAAAGAAGTCTCAATGGAATGTAAATTGAGATGAAATCTCTCATAAAGGTTGTATCCTTAGGTTAAGGATAAATCAACGACATAATTATGTGTGACAAATATAAATACACTAAATATGATTGGATATTCAGTGTAAATCAATCAAAGGATATTCACACATATTCTTGTAAAAACAATACCAACGAATTGGATGTTTAACTCAACAAATGGAGAATGAGTTAAAATTACTCTTATCAAATCCATATCAATGAATTGAGAATTATCAATGGAGTGATTATGTGTATCAAACTTATATCCACAGGAAGGGGAGTGGAAATTATGACATAATCAAATGAATAGTGATTCCACACATAATCTTGGGGTAATATAATCAATGAAATATGCGTAAACCCAAATGAGTGGAAATTGAAATCTCAAATTCCCTTATTGATTAGGTAACTTAAGAAACAAACACCCATGAAAGAAAGATCATACCATGATGATTTAAATACCCATAAAATAAAGTATATTACACAATGAATACAATCATGGGTAGTACACATACACCACATGCAATAATTAAGTGGTTATCAATGGAATTCTCACGGAATTAAAAGTGAGACAAGAAACCCCTTACCACGTTAATCAACTGAGTCGCATGGCCAAAAGTTAATAACCACCAAATGATTTACAGAATAACATGAATATAAAGGGAATCATGATAATATATATCAAATGGAAGTACACAATACACCACTTTCAATAATTTAGTAGCGAACAATGGAAATCTCACGGAATTGAAAGTGAGATAAGAGAATCCCTTACTTTGTACTTTTTCCTTGGTCGATGGTAGGTTTACCTCCTGTATAATGGTGAAATAATTGTTATTGAATAATAAAAGAATCATTTACTTTAATATGATATCATATATGATCTTTTAACATTGATTTGTTAATAATATCTTAGAATTATCGTCATTTCAGGTGTTAACGGGTTCATTTTACTTTATATTCTTTGTTATGTGAGCCATATTCGTTATTAATGGGATGTATATTATTCATATCCAGAATGATATAAATTCCTTAGATACTATTTTTAAATCATCAAATTATAATTATACTTGAATGGATATGATGGACAATGAATCTCATCGCGTTCGTGGAGACGGTAGTCCGTACGTACGCACGAACGCTACTTCCATTTCATTTTTCATTTTAAAAGTATTGAATCCAAATGATACATAGGTATATTATTATTCCAGTATAATATAATATTTTATATATGTTACTTAAGTTCATTAACACCATCCTTTATACGTTCCATGTGTGGTATGAACGAGTCATATCATTTTAAGGGGGCGGTAGTCCGCACTTCCTCAAATGAAATTATCGTATGTATATACAACATGAAACGTATAATGATATGAAATAAAATGGAATTACAGAAGCTTATATATAAAATATATATCATTAATATCATATTTAATTACAGTGCCATCATAATGGCCACCATGAGAGGCAGTAAGATGTATTTGAACAATCATCGTTTCGTGAGGCGTTAGTTTGCCATCCACAGAAACATTATGTTCATCATCCATTAGATGGAGTTGTGTGTATGTGTAGTTTGAATCCTTCTTATAACAACATCCTAGTATATTGTGGATACTGGTGTTGTTACAAAAGAAAGGAAATAAAAAGAGTTTGGGGGTTGGAGAAGCAAAATAAATGAAAATAATTTAAGAGAAATCGTTACCTTTAATTTAGGTAAGTCACTTTGGTTGGAACCAAAGGACTTCTTGAAATTCTTTCTGCCTAAGGGGAAGCTTCAAGGAGGAGGAGAGGGATGTGGGGAGATTAGTTGGGCAGAGTTTGGACGAGCCAAGTGGCTTGAGAGGTGTGAGGAATGAGTAGAAGTGGTCTCCTTTTATAAGGGAGAGGAGGGGCTCTTTAGGAAAGAGTGAAAGTATTACTTTATAATATAATTATATTCGGTTTATAATGGTCCAAAAATCATTGAGGTCGAAGATAAGATGACCCATATTCTAAATAACATCAAACAATAAGAATTGGACAGGTTTTAGATAATATTTTAATCATTATAATCTTATTTATTTAAATGATTTATTAATGAGGTAAACATTGCTTCATTATTGTGTCATTAATAATTTAAATTATTTGATGTCTAAAAATTATAAATAAAATATAATTATGTAGGAAATCTTTTTATATTTCTAATGAATATTTATAATCGAAAATCCAACATGTATAACCCTATGTAAAAATTGTTCTTTTAAAAGATGTAAGCTTATGCCATTTTTGTATTCATTTTAACTTAATTAAAATAAAGTGTCATTATCACTTACAAGTGGATCAATGGGGTCCCAAAATTGACCCAAAGATGCCCATGGTCGACCATGTATCAACCAATAGGGTTAAGGCACGTTTTAGGGTAATTTAGTATTATTATAATATTATTTTTTTAACCCTTATTTACCGGATTTACCCTTAACCATGGTAAATAAAATATTTACCGCAGTAATTATTCAAAATGTCTAAAAATAAAAGTTACCTATTTACACAATTTGAACATCCTGATTCCAAATATGGAATCCATTTTTCTAAATTCAAAACACAAAAGTGGCAGAAATTAATTTAAAATTAATTCCCGCTGTCAAAACAAAAAGCGTGTTTTTAAGAGATAATAACTATCAAAAGATTGACACTTGTTTATGTTCGGATTAATTGTAAAATTATGTCCAATGACCAAAATTATATTAAATGGTAAAAATATATTCTAAATATACTTTAAAACCACTCAAATTCATAATTTATCACTAGTAATTAATTTGATTAAAAAAGTTGTTTTTAATTAAAATTTAGTAATTTTCACTATTAATCAAAATATGAATGTTATCCGAAATGTACCAAAATTTCACCTTAGGCTAAATTCGATATTCCGAATCCAAAAATGAAGTCCATTTTAAAATATAAAATATATATAATTTCAAAAAGTAGGTATTACTATTCATAACGGCTAGTTTGATTGGTTACGGTGTGTTAGAACTCGGTGTTGCGTACAACACACGCTAGCGTACCGTGGAAGCTTGGGATGTTTCATTTTAAATTTTTGATGTCCCCATTTAGTCAAAAAGTTTAAAATATAGTATCTAAAAAGGGTTCACTATTAAAAGTTGATAAAAGTGCAATACTGAAAATGAATCTGTTCTTGCATTATGACTAAGAAACTCATAATATGGATTCTAAAATTATAAGGATTATATAAAGTTTAAAATTTAGTTAATACTATTCATGACCTCTTTTAATGGCCTTTTTTTGTAAGTCAAGGTGTTATTGAACTCAGTGTTGCGTGTAGTACAAGTTATGGAATTATTTTGAAAAAATAACATACTATGAAATCTTGGGGTGTTACAATAAATGACTTTAACCCATATTATAGTAAATAGTAAACATGTTTTGAAATTCATTTTTAAGAAACATGGATGTGGATGATAAAGAGATCCCAGTAGATTATTACCTATAAACAACCTCAGATAATGAAGAGATTGTGAAATAACCCTTACCTTGTACTTTTCCTTGGTTGGGGTAGTTTAACCTCGTATATAATAGTGATATAATTTTTATTAAATTATATAATAATCATATATATTCATATGATATCATATATGATCTTTTAACATTGCTTTGTTAATAATATCATAGTATTATCGTCGTTTCGGGTGTTAACTTACTCGTTTTCATTTATATGTTTTGTTACATAAGCCTTGTTTGTCAGGAATAGGTTGTATATTATTCATATAAAGAATGATATCAAGTCCATAAATATTATTTTTAAATCATCAAATGAAAATTATACTTGAATGCATACGATGGAGAATGAATCTCATCGCGTTCGTGGAGACGGTAGTCCGTACGTACTCACGAGCGACAATATCATTCTTTTGATATTAAAATTATATATAAATGGATGGTTAATAATATATATAGAATAATTAACATTTTATATTTATTATTTAAATGATTTTCACATCATTATTATACTCATCCAAATAATAATATATTGAATAACAATTACACCATGACGTGGAGACGGTAAGTCGTACATACGCACGTATGGTGACGTGTTATTCAAAGGGTGGATAGAATACTGAATATGGTTGTAACATATTTATAATAACATCACCATATATATATTATACTGGAGTTATTTTTTTAGAATGATAATAACAAATGAAGAAGAAGTGGAAGAAGAAAGGAATTTGGAAAAGGGTGGTGAAATCATTACCTCTTCTTCAGGTTCTTCATTTTGATTTGATCAAAAGGGCTCCCTAGGTTGGATTTCTGGTCAAACTAAGGCCTCTAGGTTGTATTTAGGGAAGTTGGGAGAGTATTTGGGCATTGTTTGGCCGAACCAAAAGGCTTTCAAGGTGTGAATAAATGAGAAGGAGGAGTGCCTTTTTATAAGAGGGGTGAGGGGCACCTTTGGAGAAGCTAGAAATATTAATTTATAAAAAATTCATAATCGGTTTATAATGGCTCCAAAGTTGATTATTTAAATTTTAAGGTGGGGATAGATCTAAAACCATTCATAAAATAGAGTTTAGACAGGTTTGGGTTACTATATTAACCTTATCTTTAAGTATTAACTCTTAGTTAATTAGTTTGACATTTACCATGTCACTTTGTATATTTATATTATATAGTTAATAAACATACTATTTACATCCAAGAGACCACCAAGTGGTCCATTAATAATACAACTATCGTGATATAAGTCTCTTGTCCAAACCATTGGTTTCTATGAATTTAATATCAATTAATAATATAATATTTGTTTCAAAAACTCTTTTATGTCAATTTTGACACTATTCAATAGTTGATTTTTTTGAAAGTCATTACAGAATGATTACTTCGAAAAAAGTTAATTAAATCAATCCTAATATGACATATTATTATAGAAAATAATTTTAATTAATTAAAAGTCTCATATTATATTTATTTGGGTATTCATAATATCTATTATTTTAAATTGTCACTATTATGGTAATTACTGAATCATCATTGTGTCATAAATAAATTAAATTATGTAATCTCTAAAAATTATAAATAAAAAATCATTATGTATGAAATTGTTTTATCTTTCTAATAAATATTTATAGTCGAAAATCAAACTTATATAACCCTATGTAAAAGTTGTTTTTCTAGAAGATATATGCTTCTGTCATTTTTTTATTCATTTTAACTTAATTAAAATAAAGTGTCCCTATCACCTACAAGTGGATCCAGGGGGTCCCCAAATCGACCCACATATGCCTATGGTCGAACATGTATTAGAAAATAAGGCTAGGACATGTTTTAGGGTAATTTAGTATTATTATAATATTATTTTGTTACCCTTATTTACCGGATTTAACCTTAACCGTGGTAAATAAAATATTTACCGAAATAATTATTCAAAATGTCTAAAAATAAACGTTAACTATTTACACAATTTGAAAATCCTGATTCCAAATATGGAATCCATTTTTCAAATTCAAAACACATAAGTGGCAGAAATTAATTTAAAATTAATTCTCGTTGATAAAATAAAAAAGCGTGTTTTTAAGAGATAATAACTATCAGAAGACTGACACTTGTTATGTCTGGTTTAATTGTAAAATTATGTCCAATGACCAAAATTATATTAAATGGTAAAAATATATTCTAAATATACTTTAAAACCACTCAAATTCATAATTTATCACTATTAATTATTTTTATTAAAAAAGTTGTTTTTAATTAAAATTTAATAATTTTCACTATTCATGAAAATATTGAAGTTATCCGAAAAGTACCAAAAATTTCACCTTAGGCTAAATTCGATATTCTGAATGCAAAAATAAAGTCCATTTTAAAAAATAATATATATATAATTTGAAAAAGTAGGTATTACTATTCATAACGGCTAGTTTGATTGGTTATGGTGTGTTAGAACTCGGTGTTGCGTACAACACACGCTATCACATAATCGAAAGAGAAGCATACCATAGAATCTTGGGGTGTTACAACAACTATAGGAGAAACCCGATTAATGAAACATCAAAAAAATAAAATGTTTCATCATGAAATATTGTACCAATAATAATGATGTGTGATAGATCCAATCACATTTGGAACACTACAATTAATCATGAGATTGAATAATAATCATAGATTGCATCCGTTTACAGACACAAATTTACAACTGACACACACCATATAATCTAGATGATTTTTTTTTCATCAGTTCACTATCATCTCAACACCATAACAATCATCTTTTAATCAATATCATTTATCTATGACTCCTCATGATGAGGATTCTAATACTCACAGACAACATCACGAGTTTAAAAATTTTCATACCCATGTGCCATGCCAAAATGAAAATTCACCACCCATTCCATACACATAGAAACTCTAATTATGAAAGATGATAAAACCAAACTCATAATGAGTTTCATAACCTTTCATTAACCAATCATACGCTCTCCATGACATGGATTATGATATAACTATCATCATGTTCTTTATGAATAGGTTCCATTAATGCACACATTCCACTCCTCTAGAGTCATGATCAACAATACCATGAAATAACCATCTTGGTTCAACCCAGACCGGTCATTATAAGCCACACGATCCACTTCCGATGACTACCCTCCACATAAGAAAATTTCGCATTTCCTCAAAACTCATTAGAAACCAGGACAATATTATTTTATTTATTCCATTGTTTCTTAGCTGTATAAATTATTTGAGTTGATTATAGTATCAATATTTATATATAAATTTAACATATAGAAGCATAATATCATTAAAATAATGATTTTAGATACTCCATCTTTGAAAAATCATTAAACCTGAATCAGAACTATGTGAGAACAAATTCATCCACATGGTTGTCCATTCTTGGTGATATATCAACTTTCTCTTCTAAGAACATCCTATATTATCTTGTGAAAATTAATTAAATCCTACACATTTAGAAAAAATCTTTACACTTAACAACTATCCAATATTGTTCCCTACCTTGGGCATCCACCCACACTATCACTACCAAATAAAATTTATAAAAAGAAAACTAGGTAAATTTCCTGACCATTCATACCCATTTAATCCAATATTAATCCAAAAATAAAATAAAAATTACGTGTATCACATTCAAAACCACAAAAAATCAAGGTTTTTTCTTTAAGAAATACCTCATCTTACTAATGCATATACTACTAAATCAATTTCACCTCATTTTAATATTTATAAAATTCTATCATGTACCCATGATTTACACATTAATGTACGTAGTAGTAATGGTCCAACTGCTATCATGTGATGCCCTTCGATAGTAATATAAATAGACCTACTATGGTTCAACACAAAACGGATCATCTCTAGGTCTCCCACCTAGCATAATTTTCAGGTCACTAAAAACCAAAAAATGTGGTCTATCAACTATGCTCTAATATAAATGGTCAAATCGTAACTCAAATTTTAAAACAACCACTCATAGGTAACATAATTCTAAAAAATCAAATGCCAACTCATCTTCCCACGAGGGCACCAATTCTGATTGACAATCCATATACGGGAGTACTACCTCATGAATCATTATCTCTTTAGCTAGGTCCTATATATATTATAGTTCAATCCATGTAATCTCTTATTAAGGGCCCCAAAAACCACTTTATCAATTAAGTATAATTTCATTCCTTGCAACATGGAAAATATGGGTAGGATTTTAATTGACATTTGTAATAATAAAACCTATTCATCCACACTTTATTGGGGTTTCCCATTAAGGTAAAAAGTTCCTATAGGAAACACTATGGTTTTACCATGTCCCATGAACTGAGGTACTTTGTAATAATCATTAACAACTGTCTTACAATCGATATTCATGATGTACTATCATATGGAATACATATTCAAATTGGACTAGATGAATAATTCGCAACTATGTACATACATATTAAAAGAAGATATGAGATTTTATTGAAAAATATAAACAATAGATCCACTATTACATAGTAAAAACACACACCAGTGGCTCTATGTTTTCCTTGAATCTTAAAAATAATTGAATGAGGCATGAGATTCCACTTATTACAATTTTCCATGAGTGAAATCCATAATATATCTCTTACTAATGGGATATGTGTAAAAAGTACAACATAATCCATTATTGTAAACCTAAACCCAAGGTGTGTCCCATGATTTTGAATAATATACATAAAACTAAAAAAAATACCAAGACCATCTATCCCAACCCATGAAACCAATCCTTCTTACTAGTGTAGGGGTTCATGATACACAATCTGGATATCTCTCATAGGGTAACAAAAATCCAATATATCCAATCAACATTACCAAAATATCAAGACAAAAAACCCATTGATACAATATTATAACATCATAAACTAGAGGGCAATTGACATGTGCCTCAGTCTGAATAACTACATTACCTCAGAAATGGAATCCAGAATTCCAATGGATACCGACTTATAGTTGGGGTCAAATAAGGTACAGTGGGAGGCTAATCTAGGTATCCCAAATTGAAAAATAAAAAATAAACAATGAATAAAAAAATAATAATATTAAAAAATAAAAAAACTGACCACGCTATAATGAAATTAAATTCAACCATAATTATAACACACTGAGTTTTTTTAATTTATTCTTTCAGATAAATTAAAATTCATTAAGATCTTGTGTTACATGATACACCATGTTAATCATTCATTATATGAAATGCCATGTTAAACTATCAATACATATAAGAATTTTGGATAAAATACACTATGTTTATCTTGTGTTACATGCAATTTCGAGATCCATTGATAATTTCCTTATACGCAAGACCATTTTTTAAGAAATACAATATGAAATTAATATTATTATTTAATAATATATTTATAATGTAGCTATAGGAATTGGGAGAATAAAATAGATTAAATAAAATATTAAAATATTTTTTTACACATATTTCTTAGGTATCAATATTTTAAAAAATACGAATCATTATTTATAAAATGAAATGTTTTTTCAAAATAAGTATCATTTATAAATGACTGGTTAATCATGAATGGTGGAAATTATCTGAAATTAAGTGTTTACAATATTAAATTTTTAATTGAAAAAAATAAACATTAATTTTTACATTAGAATAACAAAATTATCTGATGGTGAATATTGGGAATTTTTCCGAGAAGATTCATTTTTTTGAATAGTAAAAAATGAATTTTAATTGAAAACTACATTTTTTAATAATTTATTTATAATGGTAAGTTATATATTAAATTATTTTTATAATATAATTTGTTAATATGTATATATATATATCAAATTTAGGCCATTGTAATCAATTAAATATTGAAATTGATTATGAAAAAAATGTATAAATGTTTGATCATGTTTTACTTAAACCCATTCTTTCTCATTAGGGTTGCATGATTGATTTTAAGTTAATTATCAGTCACATATGTGAATTTCATTTGAAAAAAATAGATTCTATATTTGGAGTCAAAAAAATTTATAATTTATAATAAGGAAAATTTATTAAAAAAAATTTAATTAGTTAAAGTAGTTAAAATTAATTATTGTGATTAAGGAAATAATGAGTGTACTTAATGGTTAAACATTGACTATATGGTTTAATAATGACCCAAAACATTCTCAAATCAAATTTAATAGAATTATTTAAATATTTTTGATCTTATTATATAGTATTATTTGTTTATGGGACACTTATTCATGAAGTTTACCCATATAATATGTTAAGTAATGAAAAAGAGAAAAAATGAACTTATCTTAATTTTAATTCCTATAAATATTTAGAATAGGGAAAAAATTAAATAAATTAGGTAATAAATATTATTTTTTAGACTAAATGATATTATTTTATTATGATAATATATTTTATTTTTATGGAGATAATATAAGTAAATTATAACCTTAATAAACACTAAGGAATGAATAATTTAGTTAATGATTAACTAAAATAAATGGTACCAAAAGTTTGAAATGTGAAGTATATTTCTTGAAATATTGTTTTCCATAAAATTTTTAGATTAATATTTCATGTTAAGTAGTTTTTTAATTAATAAATTATCATTCAATCATTGTATTGATATTTATTAAATCAAATTAGACAAATAATGTCCAAATAGACATTAATGTTGTTTTGTTATAAGTAAAATATTATTTAATATTTTAAAGATTAAAAAAATAATATATACTAAAAATTATTTTTAAATTTAATAAATATAAAATATTGTCCATTTATTTTCCAATTTACCTTTTATAATTAACTTGTTTTCTATAAATTTTTAAAAAGATTAATATCTAATTTGTGTTACAATAGTGCTTTTGGGATTTACTTGTGAATCTGTAAAAATTAATTTAAAAAAATAATTTATTTTTCTAATTATTTATATATAAAAATTTATAATAATTGGGTATAAATTTAAAATATTTTATTCACATTAATGTTATAATAATATTTAAATTACTAATTATTGTAAAGTAGTTACAATATTGAAAAACTAAAGAATATAAAATAAAGAAGATAATGGGTTATGAAACAAAATGTTTTAAAAATTGGAATAATGTGTGGGTGGGGTGTTGTTTTTCCATATAATACATCCAAACAATTAAATACATAATTTTTTGGGCAACATAAGGTTTTTGTGACCTCCAAATAGTAAAAAATTTGTCCATTTAAAAAAATGTCACCCCTCCTCAGTTATAAAAGCGAACTCACTCTCCCTCATTATTCACACATCTCAAGCAATGTTTATAGACCTTTATCTCCCATATTCCAAATATATTCATCCTATGATTCATGTTTTCATAAGTAGAAAATTATTTTTATGGTCTAAATTAAAATATAAGGGGGATACCAATAGAAGTGGTATTGTTATTATAAAAGAGTCTATATTTTACTTCCTTCTCCATCTCCATAAATTCATTTCAAATATTATGTATATAATCAAATATGAATAATATATATGATGTGATATTTTTATGCTATGTTTATGATGAATATCCTTATACACATACATCAAACTGGTTATGAAATAATCATTTGTGTGTATGGAATACTACCTCCTCACAAACTGATGTCATTCGTTTTTCAAATACAACTTTTGAAGGATGGGAATAATAATATAAATAATATTTATATATTATATTTATGATGTTATTATGACTATGGAATTCTTATTTTACACATAGCTTCACGCATTCTTTTTTTTTGGAATAAAAAAACATCATTTGTGTGTATAGCGGACTACCGCCCTGAGAAGTGATGTGAATCGTTCAAACTATAAATAGAATGTATTAAAAACGATTCTAATAATAGTATGATATATATATATATATATCAAAAAAAATCTTATTTAATTATAATATTTAAGTTAATTACTTTTATTTCTTTTAACACAATAGTAAAAAGGAAATAATATTCATGCGTATGCACGACCTACACTCTCCATGAATGGTGTCTTCTATTTAACACCCCCAAATTTATTCAAATAATATAAATAAAAATATAATTAATATATATGATATTAATACAATGTTATACATTATATATATGATAAAATATTTATTTAACTTAGTGGATGATAACTGAAATGTGAAAACATGAATGAAAAAATAGTTATTATATAAAACACAACATTAACATTGAATTGTTAAGAAATCTGAATTAAAATTTCACAACAAAAATCATACATGATACGATATATATTAATAAGGTTATATTATTTATTTAAAATAAATTTATAATCATTATTTATGATTTTTGAATGAGTATGGTGAGTGTCCAGATTTTAATTAAGGGATTTATGTCAATTTTTTTATTTTCTGAAGAACATGTTTTAATCACAATATATATATTAATTGTGGTGTATATAATAAAAATTAATTTAATTTAGGTTTATTATACTTAAATTTTTTTCTATATACACATCTATTTGAGGATCTATCATTCATTATGTTACAAATTTAAATTTTCCTAAGTAGCAATAGAATTTTGTCTCAGTTTTCCTTCTTTGAGACACATATTATGTTATACACCTATATTATCTTATAAAGTGTATACATGTATGATTTTAATGTTTATAAAAATAATTTAAATATTATCATGATAATTTAAGATTCATGCAATTTTATTCTTTCTTAGCTATTATGAATCAATGTTTCCACATAGGTGACATTTTCTTTTCCTAATCACATGATTTATCAATATTCTTTATGATTATGATTCAATTGATGAAATGTTGTGTCACATATCTCAATAAATATCATGAATTTTAATATCATTTTTTATTTAAAATATATTCATGAAAAGGTTCAATTTTTCCACTCTTTGGTATTTAATATAATTTTAGAAGTGGTTTTTGATTATATGAACTCAATCCACTCCTTTGTCGAAAATCTATTTATTAAAAAACCATGTTTTCAAAAAATGTAATAACACATTATTTTAAATTATATTTTACAATAATATTCACTTAAAATCCTTTTAACAATTATTTGTTTTTTAAAAGTTCTTTATATTATTTTCAAATTATCGATTATGTGTTTTAAATGATATTTTCAATGATAATTGATTTCGAAATGTTTTCAATTCTAAAAAAATTCCAAATTTGTATAGATTTTATTCCTGAAGATTATCTTTAACTATTTATTTAATTACAAATTTAAATGATTTAAAAGTGTTTTTCAATTAAAAATATATTTGAAAATAATTTTTTTAGAAAAATTTATTTTTAAATGAAGGTAATTTTACTAATCAAATGATCCATGTGATATTTCCGATTAATTACAAAAAATAAATAATTTAATTTTATATAGTCTATTCATTAATAGGGATGTGATCTAAGGAAACCTTTCTTATTCATCTTTTTAATGGTTTATATTTAAGATGATATATTTTTTATGATACATTTTTCCCTTATGTTGGTTATATCATGATAAAAAATTTATGAAACATGATTTTTTCACAAGTAATGGTATGATGAAATAATTATGAATACTATCCCTTTTATACTAGCCATGACTTTCTTAAATTTTGATGATACCATTTTTATTTCATGGGTTCTGATATTATGCATGTTCATGGTCATGTGGAATTCAAATGTGTGATTTCGTTATGTGATATGTTGAGAAAATATCTATATCCAATGGATTGGTTAATGATAGATGACCTATAGGCTCATAGGGTACAAGATTGATTAGCCTAAAAAAATGAATGATAATACATATGTTTTTTATCCCAATACAAAAGATGAGGGTACAAGGGTGATTCTTCAAAGACCATAGATGAGGGTACAGATTTGTTTAGCAAAGGCCCAAAGGAGAGGGTATAAGTGTGGGTAGTCCATGCCCAAATAAGAGGGTACATAGGGGGTCACCCAAACTAGTAGACAGTAAGCATGTGTTTAGACCATACCTAAAATGTTATTAATGTATTGGTTGGTATCCATAACAAAATATTTTATTAGCTTGTTTGTATTCAAAAAATCATTGTCTTATTCCTTTTTTATCGACACATGACCCATGTTATTTTATTTCCTTATTGATTTATGTCTTATGAGCTACTAATTGTTATTCTATGATTCATGTTTATGTTAATGGATATGTTGGGTATGGTTTTTCAATGTTATGAACATGTTTTCATAAATTTATTATTATATCATTATTATATATATTCCTTGTTTACACATAACTATAGTTTTTGATCAAACAATATTACGCTTTTGTTCCTGAGGATACTAATAAAGGATTAAATTAGGGTATGCATTTGATATGTAATAAAGTGAATGTTCATTATGGGAGATAGTGAAGATCATTTAACAAGATAGAAAATTATGTTTCCATGTTTTTAAATGAACTAAACTATTATTTTCCTCAATCGTGATTTTTAATAATTTAATGAATATTAATATTAAAATATATAATATCTATGTATGAGAATCTTGTTGTTCTATAGTTTGATTGAAATGAAATGGTTAACCAAAATGTGTGAATGATGTTGAGAGAAAATTACTGAGATCACTAGAAATATTAATAATGATATAGCTAGGTAAGTCTTTATGGATAGGTCTAAGGTTGATTTAACATTTTTGGAAAATTTAATGGCATTATGCTAAAGGTTGAACAGACTGGTTTCCAAGAAAACAAATCAATTTATAGAAACTGGAAGTGGATATAGATTCAGAATAGTTCGACCTAGGGGTAACAACCAGGAAAACCCCATATTGAGTTAGACTCAATTGCGAACTACTGCATGAAAATGGGCCTTTCAGCACACCACATTTGACATTCTCAGGGTATATCCTTTGTAAATTTAAAAACTCTTTACAAAAAATCAATAAGGATTCAAATAGATGATAAATATGAAAAACATATGATGAACCAAATGTGTTTTAATTAAAAATAAGTTATTCTGATTTTGACTTCATATAATTGATTTTTCATGATTATGTAGTTTTTACACATTGATTAGTGTTTTCACTCAATTTTTGGGTTTTAGTCAAAGGATGAATGAGAAAGAATCATTTTAAAATTGAATTTGATGGATAAATAAGGTACTATGAGAAACCAAATTGGATGGTGAATGGAGAGAAATAAATTGTGTTTAATCCTAATCATCTATCATGATGAATGACTGACAACATAAAAATCAAAGAGATTAAATGCACATTAATTATGAAAAAGATTAAATTTTATAAAATTTAATGTTGTAATGAACATAGAGGAAAATATACATGGATTAATAGATATGTATAATGTGGGAAGAAAAACCTGAAGAAACTTCTCAAATTAATGGGATGATGTTATCTATGTGGAAAAATAGTTTTGAGAGTGAAAAATTTTCAAGGAGTTCAACACCATATCTTTCAAGAACATACACACTACCCAACACAATCCCCAACCCACTATTAAAAATAATGAACATAGAAGAACTTATTATATTATAATAATTATAGAGGAAGTATTTTAGTCTATAATTAGTTTAAATGAATAATTATGAATTGTAAAATATATAAGGACTATCCATTATAAGTATCTCAATAAGTATTTTAATGAATATGTTGAATGATGATATTGGACTAGTAAAGTGATTTAATGGAATGGTTGTATTTTTATTATCTTAAGTTACCCAATAATATGTTTTATATTGTGAGAAAAGTAGGTTTAGAATTGATAAAGAGATGACTGATATAGTTAAAATAAATTAGATTTTATCAATGAACATAGAATATATATAGGATTTGTTGATATAGTATATTATTATATCATTGATGGTGTTAAAAATTTTATTTTATCTATAAAATATATTCAATAAATTTTTGTTTAATTCATGTAATGTGAAATAATTGTTGTTTTTATTATATATCCATCGCAATTTAGGTTATACAATGTTTGAAGTGAATATAATACAATTAATTTTCATTTTTATTTGAAATTACACATTTGGTTATGTGAGAACCACAAATAGAAAACCCACATCCGGTTGAACCACAAGACTCCCACAAAGAAAAAGTTAATAAAAAATAATAATTATAATGAGACTAAAACATAATCACACCTTGATTAATGTACTACCTCATGAAGAATAACATAACACCAAAAGAAATCATCACAACAAGACACCAATGCGAACTGCATGCTGCAAACCTCCTTCTCTCACACATAAACACGAATAGTGACACCGTATTAACACTATAATAGCCTCAATTAACACACCATAATGTAAATCATAAGATAATAAAAAATAGTAATTGGAGAACTATAAAATCAAATGATTTCACTAAAAAAATTCCAGAGAAATTAATGATGGTCATAGATCATGGAGACCACCCACCACTTGAGCAACACATCCCAGAACCTCTATACAGACCATTGATTCCATATTACATCCATTTTAGTTACCATTACAGACCATTTTATATCACCCTCGTTATGTTTCTTTTCCATAGGTTATAAAAAATAATTCATTATATAATCATTCAATGAGTATTTTCATTTCAAATTATTATTTATCATGTTTTATTATCTATCTCGCAATGCAAAATGGGTATCATGTTTGTAACATGGCTTTCGAAAACTGTTAAAATGACATATCTTTTGAGATTTTATTCCTTTAAATCACGATAATATAGAAACAAAATACACCTAATCTTTGATTTTGGTGTTTGGGAATTTTATTGAATCTTATAAGAGGTTAAAAACTGATTCTACCCCCCTTTCAGTTGTGATTAAATCCTCTAAAACATCAATTTTCAATTAAAATGTCGCATTTTTCACTATATATCAAAAAAGTTACCAATATGAAAAATAACTATAATTCAAATAATGTAATATTTAATATAAAACCATCAAAATATATGTTCTTTTATCCTATATAAATTATTAAAGTGGGAAAATATATTATTTAAAAAGTGGTCCATTTAAATTCAGCAAAAGTACCTTTATAGAAATAAATACTTTATTAGGTAAAATTTGATTTCTTTGAATGAATTTTCTAGAAATTACATAGTATGATTGTTTAAATTTAGAATCAATATTATATATATATATATAATTCATCAATATAATCCTAAAAGTGTTATTTTTTTATTTATGGATCTGAAACACACTTATGCACATTTAAATAGTTTTCAAGAGAATGATTCCTTTTTATTTTCAAGAGGGTATTATTTTAATTTATAAATAATTTTTAAAAAAATAATTATATGTATATTAATTTTTATACCATATTTTCATAACTTAGTTAATACAATTTATTCCAACCATTATAAAATCTAGGTTATAATAGTATCATTTATGTAATAATATTTTTTTATTCATTTAAGCTCGATGTTGTGTATCATGTACACTCTAAAAAATAATCATTCCTTATTAAAATCACATGTAATTAAATTCTCGTACCTGTTTAATAAATTTTTCAATTAAATTTAAAATCTATAATTATATCAATTGTTCTCATAGCGACCCATAATTTTCATACATGCATATTACATAATTTTAAATGAATATTTACAAAATTTCAAAAATACATGCCTAAGATGGTAACATTTCGGTGTCTTTTGAATCCTGGAAGATATATTATATCTTATTAAAATACATTCAATATCTCCCAGAAATATCTAAAACCTTATCAATTTTTACCTAAAACCATTATTTATAACTTAGAGAAGGGAAAATATGAAACGGGTGAGTTCATATGCTCCATATGTGTAATTAATGAAAATATAAAATCATATCATGATAAAAAGGGTATGGAACATGAGAATAACAATTAATGATCACACACTAAAAACTAGAGATCATTAAAACGTTTAGATGCTGAAAAGACATGAACAATATAAAAATAAATAACAGAAGCCTTATAATAATAACATAGGAATACAACATGGGATTGTGGAAGACATGTAGTCCTATATAAACCTAATGTCAAGAATACATACAAAATCATGTATAAAATGTTATGATTGGGATAATCACCCATTTAACTTTTTTACGATTGCGATTCCATCTTGTGTACCCTTTCATCGGTCTTGGGATGCACTCCTGTGTACCCTCTTGTTTCGGGCATGGGATGTCCTCTCATTTACCCTCTTGTTTTGGGATTGGGATTTCTTCCCATTTACCCTCATGTTTTAATATTCATATATCCTTCCATATACCATCTTGTTTTGAGATTGGTATGTTCACCAGAGTGATTTATTATTTTAGTCTAGGAATTTCCACTTGATTACCATTTGAACTCATAAAACATTTATTATTACCCAATGCATTGGAGGGAGATATAGTCCCCACCAATCACATAATGAAATCATACATGCATGTGCCACAAAACATTCATTATATCATAACCCTTGAAAAGAGATGTGTTCTATAAATATAAAATCATAACCCACAAAATGAATGTGGTATTAATAACATTTTACAAAATAACCTTTTGAAAAGAGATATTTCATCACGGCATAACCTATGAAAAGAAGTGGTTTTCAAAAGCATAGAACACATAGAAAGGAAATGGATTTGAAAAAAATATCCCCTATAGAAGTCAAACAGATATCATAAACATATATCCCATAGAAGTGAAGTGGGGTTAAAAAACTTATAACTCTTTGTATCAAAAAGGGTTTCATAAAGACCATGATATTAATCATAGCCCCATCACATAAATGTTATGAATGGAAACTTTATGAAAATTTCTAGAAGGGCTTGATTAATATCAAATGGTGTCACAATATATGGAATATAATTTCAAAACAAATATGAAAAAAAATTAAGAAAATATAATTTAGTCATCAAGAAAATATTTGTTAATACATAAAACCTTTTATAATCATTTTTTAGATAATACCTTAAAATTTTATAAAAAATACATGAAATGATTTTTAAATACTATTTTCATGAAAACTTATAATTTAAGATTCCAAAAATTTTAAGAAATGTTTACATTGAATTGATTTGGAATCCTTATAATAAATGATTGAATACATTTTCAATATGATTTTACTGGAAAAACTTTTAAAACATATAAATAAATATGGGAAACATTTTTGATACCATTTTACTTGAAAACTAATTATAGGATGTTGAATAAATTTTGAAAACCACTTTTCATAAAAACATATAAAATAATCTTGAAAAAAATTATGAAACTATTTTTCTATTGAAACTCAATTTTAAAAACTATTCTTAAAAATCATACATTTAAACATGGAAAGGAATCTTCATTGAAATAACGGTGGGTAAAACCATACATGTTGTATGAGGTAAAAGGAATATTATTTTTTCATTAGAAAAAGGTTAGACAAAAGGCTTGATATGAAATTGGAAAGAAGATTAATTTTATAAATTTTAAAACATAAAATGGTAAAAACTTATTTAAATGATAATTGGAGATTATTAGATTATTCTTGGAAACACTTTATAGAAAACATGGTTTTTAATGAACGCATCTTTTCGACCGAAGATAGGGTAATGTTGGGATTTTCTAAAAATAAATTCATAACTATATTATGTACCAATGAATATAAAAATTGTAGTAATATATTATTATATTATATATATCTATACTATATTATAATTTATGAATTCCCATGAGATATTGATCATAATATTTCATCAATGAAAGCATAACAAAAACAATCTCAAAAGGCAGTGAGATTTTTTAATAAACACTTATAAATTGGTAATATTTGGTCGTAAACACATAGTAATAAATGTAAATTATATAAATCTTAAAATATAATGAAATATATAATAATAATTATATAAATTCTATAATGTTATTATGTACTCCTCAAAATTTAATTGAGGTTTATAAAAAAACATGAGTCTCAGATAAAGTAAATTGAAACAAAACTATTTCACCGATTTTATACCTTAGGGGAAATATACCAAATTATTGAAAGATCATAAAATGGTTATTCTAATACGCATAAATTTATGTATAATAGAAATATAATTTATTCCTGGCCATTACATACCTGACACAAAATAAGTTAGTGGTTATTATGATATGTATCCTATTAAAATAAAAGTGAGATGAAATTTCCATTCCTTATGTCTTGAATCTCATCAAACTCATTCATGATTCCTATATAATAAATATAGGTTTATCATAAATCATTAAAATAAAAATATTATTATATATTATACCATATATGGTTTGATTATGAACTTACATTTCCCTCTTGTTAATGATCCATTGTTAAGGTTTCACATCGGCTAATACTATCTTTTTTCTTTGCATGCATCTAAATTTTTTATATCATTGGTCCCTATATTTATATAATGATTTAGAGAATTTAAATAATGAATTAAATATCATTTATAAATATTATATTTTTATTATAAAAATATATATCATAAAGAAGTATGAAATTGAATACACCATTCAGGGAGTTGGTAAGTCGTATGTATGAATGAACATTGATTCTGTTTTAATTGTCATACTGTAAAAAAATGAAATGAAATATAAGTGTATATGTATATAATATCATTAATTAAACGTTATAATTTAATATATACTAAATAATTTCACTAGACCCATCCTTAATACATTCAATGAAGTGTGTGAATGAATCACACCTCTTTTAAGGGGTGGTACTCCACACATCCTCTAACAAAATTATCGTATTTACACAAAATATAGAGTAAAAGGATATGTTCATTAAATTAAAAACAGAAGAATAAATAATATATTATATAAAATTATACATATATAAATTTAGATTTTATAATAATTTCTATCATGATAGGTTGTAGAGAAAAATATAAATAATCATCATTTAGTAAGAAAATTGATTGTTGTATGGAGAAACAATATGTTCATTACCCATTAAATGGGATTGTATGTATGAGTAGTCAAAATAATTACAAAAAAATTTCCCAGTACATTGATGATACTAGAAATGTTATAAAATAATGGTCAAAAAATTATTTTTTGGGGTGTATAATGGAAATTAAACTAGAGATCTTGAGAGAAGACATTATGTCTTAATTGGGTAACATCTTTTTTGGTTTGTGCCACAAGGATTCATTAAAATATTTAATTCCTAAAAAAGGTGTCAAGTATGAATGAAGTAGTGTTGGGAGATTATTTGAGATGAATTTGGTTGATCCAAGGGGCTTGAGATGTGTTATGGGGAGGTACTGTTGGTGTCATTTTATATGGATGGAAAAAGACTCACTTAGATTTTTTTAAAACATGTAAGTTGTAGACTTGTTATTACCAAAAAGAATGTAATAAAAACTAGTATAAATCAATAATATAAGGTTTTTAGATGAAAAATGGATATAAAATGTGTTTTGGACAAGTGGATAGGTAATTCGGCCCCTACATTTATGGTTTAGTCCCTAATTATGATTATTTTGACCTTAATCACTATAAAGAATTCCAATCACATTTACTAATATATATTTAATTTTTTTGATATTCTTATAATATAAATACTATACATATTATACTATTTTTTCAATTTTTATATATTAAATTCACAGTATCTAGAATGTTAAGATTAATTCAAATATCGCAGACATTGTGAGGAAGTGGGTTTTTTAAGTAAAACTTTCTAAATTTTATTTGGTTTTTATATTCCATTTCAGAGTGAAAGTTATTATTATAACATAAATTGTTTTAATTGAATTATAATTGATCTAATGTTTTCATTAAAATTTTATCCTATAATTTATCATTAATAATTATTTAAATGAAATGGTTGTTATTAACTAAAATGTAGTATTTTAACTATTCATCAATGAATAATGTTTCTCAAAATAATCCCAAAAACTCACCCTATGATAATTTTGTAATTCTACATTAAAAAATAATATTTATTTTATAATATTTATTTTCTAAACAAGTGTAAAATTAATTTTATTATTAAAAGTTTTATATTCATGAAAATGATATTTTTAAACATTGAAAGGCTTTATAGAAAATATAATCTTTCATTATCAATATGTTTTATCTATATAATATAAATATAAATAATATTTTAAAATTAGATATTACTGGTAATTTAAATATGTTTAATGAATATGTTATAATTATAAAAAATAAATAATTTAATCAATAAAATTATGTTTACTTGGAATCTTCGGTGTTATGTGTAACGTATCCTAAGTCGATGTTACGAGTAGTGCAAGAAACGTTGGAATTTCATGTATCATAAGCCAAGGCGTTATTGTTTGTAGCCTAATCCATTTTTGTATTTTATGTAGAACAAGTCAATTTGGTTTAGTGTGAAAGTAATGTTTGATTTAATATTTTTAATATATATATATATAAGAAATATTTATAGTTTCATGTAAAAAATAAATATAAAAAATATAAACTAATTCAAAAAAACATTTCACAAAAGACTAGTGTGTTTCTTTCTCCACCATTTAAATTTAATTTTTCCCTCAAAATTAATTTGGATTATCAAACATTTAATTATTTATTGTTTCATTTATAGAAACCAACATTGTAAAAATTAATACTAAAACTTTCCTTATAAATGTGATGTTAGAACCCTATTAGTTACCCAATGTAGCACATAATTAGTTTCACACATAGAAGAAATTATGTAGGAAGTGAAAATTGACATAGAAGAGATATTATACAATCATGTTATGATCTAAAGTGATATAGAACAAGGATAGAAAAAATTTAACAATATCAAAACCATAAATATGAGATGACCTAAGAGACCGTCATATTCTTTAGAAACAATGGTACTAGGACAATATATACGCCTTAAAGATCCCTTTTCATAATATTTATGAATTTTCATGAAAATATATACTTGAATGATTTTAGAGCAATATCCCCCTTTATATTTTTTTGACCCACATCAATTATTTTTTTAAAAGGGAAGGTGATTTTTTTAATTCCTAATGTACCAATAGATCATGAGACCCATGATAAGCCAACCTATAAGTTATCACCAAGTAAAATTATTTTGAACATGTGATCCAATATGCATGCATTTTCATATTAAAATATAACACTTTATTCTTACCGACATCAACTGAAGTTTAACTAAAAAATTCCTTGAATAGATAACCTTGTTAACCATCCAAAATGTAATTCACCCATTATTCCTTAAATATGATATTTTATTAAACAAAAAACATTTATTTTAGAAACATGGGTATGTCATTGCACTAAGACAACATAAAATATGATTCTGTTATTCCATAATACATTTCTTGAAATATAATCAAATGAAATTTCACCAAATGAAAAACAATAATACATTAATAGGGATTAATCATACAAATTATTGCATTACTATAAAGACCAGGAAATTACAAGGATTTTTTTATTAAATTCTATGTTATTTTACAAGTACGCAGTTTCTGACGGGACTTGATTCAGAGGCCCGGTGTGTCGGGAATAATTTTCAGATGTTTTGTTCGGGTATGTTCAGTGAAAGTACGGGCGGGTTTTTCTATCGTTTGAACCAGTGCTCAGAATTGAAATCTAAGGGAACCGATGAAATCACAGCGCTGATATTCATTTAAGGGGACCTTTACCGCAATTGCGTTTTAACCGGGTTGAGAGTAAATATTTGGGTAATTAAATTAAAATAAATAAAATTTATGGATCATAATTTTGTTTATCTATGTTAGATATTTCCTCCCAAGGGGAGTTATAGGTGGGTCCCATACCCACATAACCTCCCATGAGAGGTTATTTGTGGTTTGGGGCCCACACAAACCCCTAACCTTTCATCTCCCCATAACTCCCCTTAAACCCTCCCCCATTAACAGTCCTCTTTATTAGGTTGACAACTCCCCCTAATTTATTATGTGGAGCTTCTCCACCTTCCACCCATTTATTATGCCACCCCACCTAATGAATTAATTAATCCATTAATTAATTAATCTATGTGTCAAAAATTCATTTTCTAATTGTGTTTAATTTGTTGGAAATTCTTTTAAAAAGAGGGGAAATCATTTTTATTTTACTTTGTTGGCAAATATTTGTTGGGACTTGAGGGTATTTAAGTGTTAGTGTTCTTCTCTCAATGAAGAACACCATCCTTCCAATGAAGAACCATTGTGGGACGTAGATTACCTCCATCGATCGTTGGCCTAGCCAAAGGAGAAGGAGCTACCCACAAGGATCGCCGATGACACGCCATCCACGGTTCCTTCTTCCCCGACATCAATGAGTTGACGACTCCTCTCCGCGACACCCAACCACCGCGATGTTTGTCTTCGGAGGCTCGTCTACGAGTGAACCTTTATTCTACGTAGGGTGGTTTTCTTCTATTTTATTTGAATAAAATTGTTCTTCATTCTTCGTGAAACCATTCCTAATCTTCAGCCATATGATACCGCCTAACATGGAGGGTGCTAGATGAATGAACACGGCCCGATGACCCTCCGTTGATCCTCGTTTCTATTTTGATGGCGACAGTGACAGAAAGGGTGGAGGCGACCAGAGGAAGCTGTAGCTGTATTCCAATCGTGTGGAGAGGAACCGCAGCCCACAACCACGGGCCGCTCGACAGAGGAAGAACCGAACGGCCGTAGCCAGCTGGGCTGAAGGAAGACTGCAGCTCCAGAAGGGGCGCCGTGCTACAGAGGACCATGGACCGTGTTCTATGGGCCGCTTTGACGGTGAACTATCTGGCTGGTCGGCTGGCTGGGTGAAGGAACCAAGACACCCAAAGGTGCCGCGCAATATGACTGTGGCCCACACGAGCGGACCGCTTGCGCCAGGATGACCAGCCAGGTACGGCCGGCCTGATTGGAGGGCGGTGCCGCTCAGCACCGCCGGTTTGGGAAAGCTCGGGGGGGGGGGGGGGTCTCGGATCGCTCGACCACCTGTGCCGAGTCGCACCCTGGAAGGCCGTGTTGCGCCATGCCCTCTCGTGCCGGGCTAGGACGAGACCCACCATGGCGGACTGCGCCCCACCAGGCTGGGTCACACATGATTCCCCAGGAATGTCTGATGCTCTTCTGGGTCAGAACCGTGAAAACCGGGTTGACCCGACCCGCCAGCCCACTAGGCCAAACGGGTTGGGCCCATTATCACTTAAAGGTCAGTAACTCGAAGACCTCATGTCCGATCGACGCACCGTCTATAGCAATGGGATCCTCGTGATGGAACATTCCTGTTGCGATACCGTAAGTGAGTTTTTGATGACTTTGAAAAAACGGTCGGGTTGGTTCGAAACCGAAACCAACCAGGCCCTCAAAGCAGAAACGCTTATAAATTACATACCAGACGTATGATTGACGTGCCATCAACTATGTTGATTTCCTTTTGTTGAGATGGTTCTTTTGGAATACTCCAATTGAGGTTCCAATATTGTTGGAGTACGGTCGGGTTGGTTTGAGCCTAAAAACCAATCGGGCCCTTGGAACGGAAATTCCAATAACTCTCGTACCGGGCATCCGATTGACACGCCGTCTATTACGTTGAGAACCCTATGACATGGAGGACCTTTGAGATACTTCTTCGTGGGGCTTCGTGACACTTGTAGTATCATCCAGTAGCTCGAGGATCAGATCCTCTCGGAGAAGAGCATATGGAGTATGAAGACCATGTAGCTGGCTGAGACCTGATGACTGCTTGTCCGATACATTTTGGAGTGACATGAATAGCCCAATAGGGAGAAATACTATATGATGTGGCATACCCATGGAGGAGGATCACTACTTTGTGATGCAAAAGTCCCGTGATACTCAACAAAAGGATTACCTCTGTAGGCTATCAGGGGGAGCGCTACTGTGTGAGGTGGTAGACCCATAGCGGGGAGTGCTACTGTGTGAGGTAGTAGACCCGCGGTACTCGACAGGAGAAGTACCTCAGCAGTCTAAGGATTGTTTGTAGCACATCAAAGTCATGAGAGGACTACTTTGCTCGACAATGGAGGAGTTCTCCAGCAGCCCTGATTTCAACATCATACATAAAATCCTGGTTTGAGATGAGTTTATGACCTTTGTGTTTTCCTCATGACTGATATGGGTTACTTGATAACATCAGTAAATGTATGGGAATATACTTAAGTTAAGGTAATATATTGAGATATTTATTTTTGGTTTATTCTTGTTGGATTTTGTGAGACCTTGAGGGTCTCGGGGTAGCTACTGAGTATCGTTATCCTCACCCCTGCATGGGCTATGCCTGCACCTCATTGTGTTGGATGAAGATGATATAAAACGTTGACTAAGGAAGAGTGTACGAGGACTGGATGGTACCCGGAGGTAGACACTTGGCATGATGGCACATGGAGTAGACCAAAAGATGTGGAGTGATGAGGAGGACATCTATAACTACCATTCAGTTAGTAACCCAGAGGACGATCCAAGAGCTGCTTCCATCTTCCAACTGTTTGTCTTTTGAGTTTTACATTATTTCAGTTGTTGTTGTACCATTCTATTGGGCTTTTATTTCCGGCCCCTTTGTAATTTTTAAAAACTTGTTATACTGATTTACTTAGAGTTTTCTTCCTCTTGTTCTCTGGTTGTGTGTGTTTACGTTTTATAAAGGCAATGTCTTCCCAGTTCTAGGGAAATTCGCCTTTCGTGCTAGTCTCCAGCCTCTGGCCTTTGAATGTAGGGCTTGGGGTAGTCACGATGCGGGCCCTGGGGGATGGTTCCTGAAAAATTGGTATCAAAAGAGTCAGTTATATAGCAGAAATCAGGACTCTGATCATTCTTTCCGTGAAGTAATAGTGTCAAGAGTACTGAGTGTGGTTTTCAGTTTAGGGAGTCCAGTGTTGGTGTGGCAGCCGATGTATCCATACACCAGGACCCCGACTACTGATTTCCGACTTAGTGCACGAAAACACTGATTGTGTGTCATTTTTCAAAAGTTTTCTTTAAGTCTGCTCAACCAGGTTAGCTCACCAGGTTTAAATCGTTTGACTGTGTCGCATCTGTTCAGGATCCCACCACACAGATAGTTAGTTGGAGTTCTAAGAAAGTACCCGATGACGGTGCACCGAGCGATGAGGCACCAGTGTAGGTCCCTCTTGATACGATGTCACATTTGGGTGGTGTACTGACAGCACCACCACCCATTGGGTAGCAGATTCCACCAGCCATACTAGCGGACGGTGCACGTTGACAGAGTGCGTTGCACGAGTTCCATCAGCAGAGGCCTCTGAGGATACAAGGCGAGACAGATTCCTAGGCCAGAGTGGACTGGATGGAGGGGATTGCTAGAGTTGTACACCTATTTTAGACACTAGTAGAGTAGATGATGAACTTATCTAGTGTTGTTTCCCAATGAGTGATAATGTCGTTGGTCCGCATAGTGACGAGGTTTCATTACTTGGACTGATGACTGGGATAGTATATTCGGGTAGTGTGTCAGCTATATCACTACCCATTGATCAGTAGTTACGACTTAAAGTACTGGCAGAGGACCCTTGTAGGCTTATTGCCTTACATGTGTTTCAGCATCAGATACACCTTAAGTTTCGAGGCGATCTCGACTCACAGGCGGCTGAGAACTGGCTTGAGGAGGTTGTTGAGAGTTCTCTAGAGCTTCTACAGCATTGGCAGGATGATATTTCGGTAGATGAGTATTCATCAAGGCATACCGACCAGTCCTGGTACTAGATGAATATGATACAGTCAGTTCTTTAGAGATCAGACCTTTGAGCGAGGTGTGTTTAAAGGACTTCGGAGCCAACACTTTTCCTCTATGCATTCCTACTTATGCTAGGGTGCTAGGGAGAACATTTGTGGTTGAATTTTCTTGGGATGAATGGATTTAGCTAGAGAATGTTTGCAGTGGGAAAGCATGGAATTGGCACTAGTCTCAGAGACTTGGGCATGTGAAATGTTTCAATAAGAGGAAGTGTTAAAGACAGATGAATCTGAAGAGTAGAAGACATGGAAGTAGAGCTAAGAGAGCATCATGAGGTGGTGTACATTTTGACATGTTACAACCACCCTCTACTGTTGTCCCCGCCAGAAATAGGGATCTAGAGGGAAGGGGAAGAGATTAGTTACATATGGTCAAGAAGTGTGACCCAAGGGGTGCTTTGAATGATTCGAGGTACGGTCTGTGTCTACTAAGAGTTGTCGTATCAATAGACATAGGTACCAATTATTCCTTCCTTCCACGAATCTTGTACCAAACCTAGTGTTTCCATTTTAATCCATTAACTTGACCCTCGCATCTGGAGATACCTTTGGGGGGAGACTAGATAATCACACTTACACCGATGGTGTGATCTTACCCTTGAGGCGAGAGTTTTGGTTGGAACCACTTTGTGGAAGCATCGAGGCCACACAACGTTAGTTTGGGTATGGACTGGGCAACCACAGTTCATACATAGATTGACGGTATTATGGAAAAAGGTTTTTGTTTATCTACAACAATGGGATGGGGTTTTTCCTTGGTCGGCAAAAAGGGAAACCCAGGTAGCAGGATAAACTCATGCTTAGGAGGGTACGGCTGATCACTCTTGAGTTGTCCAGGCTTACACTCATTGAAGAAAGTGTTTTGAGTTATCAGTTCTACCAGGATTATGACTTTGAGATAGTCTATACTCCTAGGATGGGGAACATTGTTCCAAATGTGTTCAACGGGAGGACTGGTATTCATCTACTAGTAGAGGTGATAGAGAAACTGAATGCCTTACATATATCCTTTGTGGATAGATATGGTGAAACCTAACATCAGTCAATCCAACACTTCATTAACAGAGTAGGTGAGGTGGATTAATGCCTAGCCCTTCCACCTCAGTTACACCGAGTGCATGAAGACATCAACATATCTCAGCTGATGATATAAGGGCAGGACCTGACCCACATAATCGACCATGGGTAGCTGGTCATCGATGACGGGGAAAATTTAATAGAGGTTCCAGTGGAGATTGAGGATCGACTGGAGCAGGTCCTATGTGGATGGTTGATTCCTCTGGTACGCATTCACTGGCAACACAAAAACCTTCAGGGGATCACATGGAAGCAAGAGGCTCAGATGCATTCTCAGTACCCCTTTTTTCCCCTAGTATGTGTTGTCATTTTAAGGGGACAGAAAGCCCTGAGGTGGGGGTAATATAAAGACCTAGAAATGTCAAGGAATTTTGTTTCATAAATTATTTTTAATTTTACAAGTACGCAGTTTTTGACGACACCTGATTCTGAGGCACGGTGTGCCCGAAATAATTTTCTGATGTTTTGTTTGGGTACGTTCATTGAACGTACAAGCGTGTTTTTCTATCTTTTGAACCAGTGCTCGAAATTGAAATAAGAGGGCACCGATGAACACGCAGTTCCAATATTTGCTTAAGGGGACATTTACCGTAGTTGTGTTTTAAGCGGGCTGAGAGATAATATTTGGAGAATTAGAATAAAATAAATAAAATTTGTGGATCACAATTTTATTTATCATTGTTAGATATTTCCTCCCAATGGGAGTTAGAGGTGGGTCCCATACCCACATAACCTACCATGAGATGTTCTTTGTGGGTTGGGGCCCACAAAACCCCTAACCATTCATCTCCCCAAAACTCCCCTTAACCCCCCCCCATTAACACTCCTCTTCATTATGTTGACAACTCCACCTCATTTATTATGTGGAGCCTCTCCACCTTCCACCCAATGATTATGCCACCCCACATAATGAATTAATTAATATCTGAATTAATTAATCTATGTGTCAACAATTCATTTTTGAATTGGATGGATATTATTTTAAAAAGATGGGAATAATTTTTTATTATTTTGGTTGGAAAATATTTTTTGGGACATGAGAGGATTTAGATATTAGTGTTCTTCTGTCAACGAAGAACACCATCCTTCAAATGAAGAACCGTCGTCGGACGTTGATTACCTCCATTGATCTTCAGCCAAGCTAAAGGAGGAGCTACAAGCCAGGAATGACGACGACACTCCATCCATAGTTCCTTCTTCCCCGACGTCAACGAGTTGACGCCACCTCTCCGCGACATCCAACCACCGCGACACTCATCTTCCACGACTCATCTACAATTGAACCATTATTAGAGATAGGGTGGTTTTCTTAAATTTTATTTGAATAAAATTATTCTTCTTTCTTCATAAAACCATGCTTAATCATCAACCATATGACACTACTTAATGTTGAGGGTTCAGGCCGAACGAACACGGCCAGATGACCCTCTTTTGATCCTTGTTTCTATTTTGATGGTGATTGTGAAGGAAATGGTGTTGGCGACCGGAGGAAGCAGAGGCTGTATGTCGGTCGTGTGGAGAGGAACTGCAGCCCGCAACCATGGGTTGCTTGACCGAGGAAGAACCGGACGGCCGTAGACAGTCGTGACGAAGGAAGACTGCGATTCCACAAGTGGCATTGTGCTTCGGAGGACTCCAGATCATACTCTGCTGGAAAATTTGTCAGAGAACCGATCGACTCATCAGCCAGCCCACTGAAGCAACTGCAAGAATCGAAGGCACCACGCAGAAGGACCGCGGCCCGCCCGAGCGGGCCACTCTCACCGGGAAGACGGGCTGGCTACATCTGGCCGTATTGGAGGGCAGCGCCGCTCGACACTACTGGTTTGGGAAAGTGGGTGGGGGCACATAGACCGCTTGGACAGCCGGCCGAGCCACAGCCATTAGGGCCATGCACTACCGGGCCGCGCCGCGTCCTCTTGGGCCAGGCCTCGCCCCCTCGGGTCGGGCCGCGCCCTCTCGGTCCACACCGTGCCCTCTCAGATTTTGCTCCGCCCCACCAGCCTAGGTCATAAGTGATTCACCAGGCCGGTCTGACCCTCTGTCTGGTTGGACCCGTCAAAACGGGGTTGACCCGACCCGCCAGCCAACTGGGCTAATGGGTCGGGCCCGTTATCACTTAAAGGTGATTAAATCAAAGACCAGACATCTAATCAACATGTCGTCTACAGCACTGGGATCCTCGTGATGGAATGGTCCTTTTGTGATAACCTACGTGAGTTTTTGACGACTTTGGAAAATGGCTGGGTTGGTTCGAAAACGAAACCAACCGGGCCCTCGCAGCAGAAACACTTATAACATATGGACCGGAAATCCAATTGATGTGTCATCAACTACATTGGTTTCCTTTTGTAAAGATGGTTTTTTGGAATACTAAACTAGTGGTTATAACATTCTTGGAGTACGGTCGGGTTGGCTTGAGCCTAAAAACAAACGGGGCCCCTGGAACGGAAATGCCAATAACTCTCTGACTGGGCATCCGAATGACGCATAGTCTGTTGTGTTGAGACCTATATGACGTGGAGAACATTTGAGATACTTCTTCATGGGACTTCGTGACATTTGGAGTATCATCCAATAGCTCATGGAGAAGATCCTCCTAGAGACGATCCTATGTTGTATAGAGACCTAGTAGCTGGCTGAGACCTGATGACTGCTTGTCTGATACGTTTTTGAGTGACTTGACTTGCCCAGTGGGTAGCACTACTATGTGAGGTGGTAGACCCATGGCGGGGGTGCACAACTTTGTGAGGCGCCAGACCCATGGTACTCGACAAAAGGAGTACCTCTGTAGGCCATCAGGGGGAGTGCTATTTTGTGAGGTGGTAGACTCATGGCGGGCAGCGCTACTTTGTGAGGTGGTAGACCTATAATACTCGACATGAGGAGTACCTTAGAAGTCTAAGGTTAGTGAGTAGCACCTTGGAGTTGTGACATTACTACTGCTCTTGATAGAGGAGGAGTTCTTTAGAAACCGTGATTTCGATATCATGCATTAAATCTTGGTTTGAGCTGAGTCAATGAACATTGTGTTTTCCTCATGATTGAGATGGGTTATTTGATAACTTAAGTATATGTATGGGCATACCCCTATGTAAATGTTATTTTTTGAGATATTTATTTGTGGTTTATCCTTGTTATATTTTGTGAGACCTTGAGGGTCTTGGGGTCCCTACTGAAAATCGTTATACTTACCCATGCATGGGCTATGCATGGACCATGTTGTGTTGGATGAAGATGACATACATCAATGACCGAGGAAGAGTGTACGAGGACTGGACTGTACCCGGAGGTGGACACTCAGCGTGACGGCACACAGAGCAGACTGAAAGCCGCAAAGTGATGAGGAGGAAATCTATACCTACCCTTCAAGTAGGAACCCAAAGGACGATCCAGGAGGTGCTTCCATCTTCCATTTATTTGTCTTTTCAGTGGTAATTTCTTTCAGTTGTAGTGGTACATTTCTGTTGGGCTTGTATTTCCGGCCCCTTTGTACTTTCATCACACTTGTTATACTTCTTTACTTAGTGTTTTCATATGATTGTTCATGGGTTGTGTGTGTTTATGTTTTATGAAGACAATGACTTCCCAGTTCTATGGGTATACGCCTTTTGTGCTAGTCGTCAGCCCCTGGCCTATGGAAGGTGGGCTTGGGGTAGTCATTATGCGGGCCCTGGGGGATGGGTCGTGATAATTGCATTCCAAATTGAGGAGGTATAGATATGTTATTATTAATTATATTAATTCACTTCACCCATTATGGTATAATAATCATTCCCTTTTTCCTTTTTCTTCATAGTTTTTTGTGGCTTATCATTTACATTAGTCCTTGGATTGGTGACTTGTTAGAGTAATAGTTGAACACCATGTAATTGAAACACTGATGTGTGGGAGATGCATTCTTTATGGATTTCTCATTATTTGAATAACTATCTATCTCCCCCCTTCAGTCTAAAATTCAGCTCCTCAATGACCATCCCTTCTACAATTAAAACATTTAATAGTCCCCTTAGGACAACTCACACTATGATTCTTCGCACAATTTCTGAAAAATAGATGGCTCATTCTATATATTACATGGTTGATATATTTTACATTGAACTCCAAAATCCATTACATATCAATTAAATGATATTAATATGTTTATCCATCCTCCATTTCAGATTTTATTTCACAAAACACAACCTCTTTGAAGTAACTAATGTATCTTATGGAAAACACACTTTTGAGAGTTGGAATTAATCCACTGAAGAACATATCAATTTTAAATTCAGGTTTGATGATAATACTATAATACTACATCACATGTCTTTTGAAATTAGCCTCGTAGTTACCAATAGTTTCATCATTCATTTTTTTCTACTTAAGGAACTAATTTCATCCCTTCATATGAAGATAATGTGGAAATTTATTATTGAAGAATAAGTTATTGAACACGTACCAATCAATATATTAAATCTAATCTTTCTTCCATGTATTATTAATCAGAGTCCACCACTAGTATGAATCACCTTCAAACTGATAAAAAAATAGAATTAATTTCTCAGGATCCCAAAACCTGATAATAGAGACTATATTTTCAGTGGTATAGACTCATTGATCAAAATTAATTAGACCAGATGACTTTTTGAAATATGGTGGAAGGTGCCTCTTGAAAGACTCAATATAATTTGGTACCCTACATTTATCATTTTAAAAATCATGGTGATTCATAGATTGATAAAGACATGAGATTATATCATTGATTTTTTTATTCCATCCCCCATTGAATTCAAAAAATTAGGTGGAAATTCCCTGTGTTTTATATCAAAATCATCATTAACGTTGTTCCATCGGGTTATATCCATTGGATTAAACCAAAAGCATAGAGTAAGAAATAATAATTTCTATGAGGGATCACATAATCAAGAAAATTCACATATATGTTGTCTAAATTATGTAACCAACCTTAATCTATGATATTTTAGGTTTATTCAAGGTTATTGATACCTATTTTCTAAAATAAATAATATATGGATGTTTATGAAGAGTTTGTGAATAACCAAAGCATATCCCATGGGAGTGTGAAAATAAGTGTCCAACAATGAGAATTATTGTGTAACAAATTTCCTTGATTGTATTCCAAAATATCTTGTCAGAGTTGATACCCTGATGTATATCATTGTGATATCCAGGTATTCCTATAGTATCAAGATAGGGTGGCATTACTAGATAATCACTTATTATAACCTTTAACAAAATTCCATGAGATTTTCCTAAACATTTACTCATACTTATACATATCCTTATGTACATCAAATGAAATATCCATAAAAATCTACCTAGGGATCTCACTAATGTTTTATCATCTGATTTTCCTACAGTTTACTAAACCTTTCCATTGATACCAACTATAGAGGCCTTGGATTAACAAAAATGGATAATACGTTGTTGATTTGGGGTTAGGATGTACTCCTATTTACCCTCTTATTTCGGGATTGTGATTTCCTCTCATTTAAACTCATGATTAGGTCTTGGTATTTTCCCCCATATACCCTCTTGTTTCAGGATTGGGGTGTTCTCTTATGTACCCTCTTGTTTCTGTCATTGGATTCCCTCTGAAGTATTATTTGAGCATATAAATCCATTATGATTACCCCGTGAAATATAGGAAAAAATAGGTTCCACCATTCGCATAATAAAATCATACATGTATGCGCCACCAAACATTTATCATATCATGATCATGAAAATAGATGGGTTCTGCAAACATCAATTCATAACCCATGAAATGAAATGTGTATCATTAACATTTTACATCATAACCTATCTATAATATATTGGTTTCCTAATCATTTAATCTAAGCATAACTTGTGTAAATGAGATTGATTCAAAAGCATATAACCTAAGAAACTAAAAATAAATTATGGAATCAAATAACCTATGGAAGAGAAACATATTTCATAAATATATAACCCATAGAAGAGAAAGGGGTTTCATAAATTTAAAACCCATGGAAGAGAAACATTTTTTATAAAGATCTTGACATTAATCATATCCCATTTATATAAAGGCTTTTAATTTATACATTAGATCATTTTCCAGAAGGTAAACAATAACATCAATATATTTCATCCTAAATGGAAAATTATTTTGAAGCATCTTTCATAATCATTTCTTGAGTAAAATATACATTATTCCTCAAAAATGTATTTTTAATACATAAAACCATTTAAATATAATTTTTAAATAAAATAACATTGATTCTTATAAATATAACATGAAATCATTTCGAAATCAATTTTTTCTTGAAACATTTAAAATATTCTTGAAAAAATAATGAATTTTTTTTCTTCATTTTCTGTAAAAAAATATAAATATATCATGTAAGGATTTTAAAAATCATTTCTTTGATTTTTTTGAAAACATATAAAAAATCGTCAAAACATTTTGAAAACAATTTTACATGAAGAAATGTAAAAGGATATCGATAACATTTTGAAAACTATTATTGTTGAAAACATATAAAATAAGATTTAAAAAATAAAATCCAATTTTAGTGAAAAAAATTAAAAAATTAATTCATAAAAATTAAACCTTTAAAAAACCAAAGGAATCATCATAGAAATGATGACCAGTAAAATCATACATGTTGTACAAGGTAATATGAATATATATTTTTCATGGTAAAAAAGATAAAAATTACCATGATCAGAAAGTGACAAGAAAAATGCATTGATAATTGCTAAAATAAAAAATAGTGTTAAAATGAATTTTAAGTATAAGAGGAAACCAATAGAATATTCATGGAAAACCTTTTTTTTTAATATTTTGTTTTTAATGAACATATATGTTCGACTAAAGAGAAGGTATTGTCGAGATTTACTAATAATAAATTCTTAAATATTTCATATACCAATGAGTAGAAAAATTGTACGAATAAATGATTAAATTTTGAATATACATAGGATATGAAAATTCAGGAATTTTCTTTTGAGATGGAGCAGAATATTTCTTCATAGAATGTATAAACATAAAAAATCCAAAAAAGTGAACTGATTGTTTTAATAAACTATTATGAGTTTGTAACTATTGACTATAATATCAATTTAATAAATGTGAATTAAATGAAAACTAAAAAATCATGACATTAATAAAATTCAAGATATAACATGTAAAAAGTATGTATATTCACATTATAAGAGAATTTTGGAGCATAAAAAAATATGAGCCTTAATGAAAGAAAAATTGAGACAAAACTATTTCAAGGATTTTATAACATTTCAATCATAAACACCACGAAAGAAATATTATAAAATGAATATTTGAATACAAATATATTTATGTATAATAGTCATATAATACATTCACGGGAAGTAGTTACACCACATAAAATCAGTTAGTGGTGATTAAGATATACATCTCACAAAAATAAGAGTGATATGAAACTCCCTTACCCTGTGTCTTGACTATCGTCATACTCATTCAAAAATATTGTATAATAAAAAAAGACATATTATAAATCCTATAAAAATGAATATTATTAAAATAATACAATATGTCATTTTATTATGAAATTATATTACCATATTGTTAACTATCCAAGGTTATGGTTTCACTTTAGTTAGTATTCGCTTTATTCATCACATGTGTCTTAATTTGTTATATCATTGATCATTATATTTATATTTTTATTTAAAGAATTGGAATAATGATATTAATTTCATGTACATCAAAATTTTTTCTATTATAATATTCAATATAATTAAGATGTTTAAAATTAAATATTTCATTTATGGAGATAGTAAGTCGTACGTACACAAGAACAATGTTTCAATTTTAGCTATCTTATAGAAAAAAGTATAAAAATGAATTACATGTGAATATATATAATTAAATTTATTTATAAATATATATATATATATATATATTATTTTTTCACTAAAATAATCCTTATTAAATTACATGTACTGTCTGAACTAATCACATTGCATTGAGAGGGTTGTAGTCCACACTTCATCAAACAAAATTATCAAATTTTGATAAAATATAAAGTAAAAATATATGTGGTGTAAAAGTAATACATAATTTTAAAGACATAAAAAATATAATATAAGAAATATATAAACATATTTTCCATCATAATGGTCATCATGATTGGTTCCAATGGAAAAAAATGAACAATCATCATCTCGTGAAGTAGTTGTTCGTCAAACACATAAACAATATGTTTGTTATCCATTATATGGATGTCGATAAGTGTTGGTATAATTACTTTTATATAATAATCTTATTATATTTATTATAAAATTTATATATAATCATGTATGATAAATGATTTTAGGGGGTGGATAATAGAAATTAAACATAACATCTTAAGAGAAGATGTTACCTCTTAATTGGGTAACTCTTTTTGGTTTGTTCCAAAACGATTCAATGGAAGTCATTATGACTAACGAAAGGATTTATATAGGAAGTGGAGGATGAATTTTAGAGATTATATGAGTAGATTTTTTGGATTAAATGGGACTTGGGAAGTTTGAAAAATAGAAATTGGTGGTGGAATTTTATAGGGAAGAAATAGTAGTCACTTGAATTTTTTTAAAACATTATTGTTGTACACATGTTATTACCTAAAAAATTCAT
The DNA here is from genome assembly GCA_963277665.1 of Viscum album. Lineage (NCBI taxonomy): Eukaryota > Viridiplantae > Streptophyta > Magnoliopsida > Santalales > Viscaceae > Viscum > Viscum album. The sequence goes on along the minus strand of OY728126.1, from coordinate 1,307,511,713 downwards.
AACAAACCCAAATATGTCAATATTTTAATGTGTGTGTATAAATACTATGAACCTTAAATGGGTGTTTTACAAGTGTATAGTTAATTTGGGTCGTTAATTATAAGGATTTTTCCGTAATTAAGCTTAATTTTATCATAACCACATTGATTAATTTTAATCACATTTATAAGTAGATTTGGTAAAAAATTAATTTGATATTATTAGAATAAAAATATTATATTTAATAAAATTGTGAATTTTAGTTTTTCAAAATTCAATTCATTATAGTGGGAAAATTAATATTAATGCTAATGCCATAAACAGTGAAATAATGTGAGTATTTAAAGTAAGACGTTTAAATGTTTATTATGTTTTTTATATTCAATTTTGAAGTTAAAAATTATTATAATAACTTAAATTTCAAATATACATGTAAAACTGAAATAATTTTACTTTAAAACAAACATATCATATACATTTTCATTAATAATTATTTAAATGAAAAGTTATTTATTCACTAAAACACAATACTTTTAACCATTAATCAAAAAAAATTTGTTTTTGAAAAACATACCAAAAACACATCTTGAGATAATTTATGAAATTTTAATTCAAAAATGATGTTTATTTTATCATTTTTAATTTATAAATGTATCAAAAATTATGTTTTTTTATTAAAAATCATTCGTTTAAGGAAATATTAATTTTGAACATAGAAGGGAATTACCAAAAAGAATATATATCATTATCAATTAGTTATTTCTATACAAATAAATTTAAATGTTTCTTGAAAATAAGTTTTTAATATTTGTATAAATTTTTTAATGGAAAGGTTATAATTATCTAGATTAAAATATTATTATAATAAAATGATTTTTCATAAGAAACATCAGTGTTGTGTATAACGTTTGATAAATCAGTGTTGCAGGTAGAACAACAGAGTCATTATTGTGTTTAAAAAAATCCAATTTGGTATTGTATGTAGTACCACACAAGGCGTAATTAGATATAGAAAAATCCAAGTTTGTTCATCGTGAAATGGAATTTTGAAATATTTTTTTTAATATATATATATATATATAAACTATTTCAAGTGTCCTGTAAAATGAAAAAAATCTAAAAATTTATTTAATTCCAAAAAAATTCACAAAATCCTGAGGTGTTGTAATGCGACAAATAAAAATAACATTATAGAAATCTGACATTAGAAGAATTATTAATAAAACATACACTATAAAAGAATGAAGGGGACGTATAAGGGTAAATAGTTATAATACACGGTAGGGTTTCATGTAGGAACAAATATAAATATAAAAGAAAACTAACCATCATGTTTTTATAGATAGTGATAGAGAACATAGTGTTGAGAAAGTGAAAAATCACAAAACCATAAATCTATGAAGGGTTAGATGGTTATTTAATTATTAGTATAAAAATTAAACTGATAACATTTTTTTCCATGATTCTTTTAATATACATGAAAAATTAATTTACATACTAGACTAATAACATAAGGATAAAAACTTACATGAAATATATAGTTTCGTCATTTAATCAATTTCCAACACTATCTTCACTTTTTCTCATAATTATGAGTGTTGGTTTTTCATAGTGGATGCACTAGAATCATTTTATAGAGAATCAAATAATATCATTAATATTAACTATCTATTTATAAAGTATTTAATGTTTTATAAACTATTTTTTTCTAAAATATATGATGATTATCTGAAAAACAAAATTCTTATTGTTATAAAAATCTAGTTCAATCGCCAAAATTAAAAAATGACACCCAAAGTTTAATATAGATAATTAAATAGAAATATATTATTAAAATTACTCAAAAGTATTCAAGGCTGAAATTTATTCCCAAAAATATAAGGATTTGATAACATAGTCATCAGATATATTATTAACATTTATCACTAAATTAAAAGATTAATCATAATATCTCCTAACAAAAAATTAGTTTCTTAAATCAAATATTCTATATGATATGCTAATATTTTCCATAAATATCATGAATAAGTATAATTCTAAAATAAATCCATATTTTAATATAAACTAAAATTAAACCATTATTCATAATAATATTATATTTTTTTAATATTAAAGAATTATAAAAACATTGAACATTTAAGAAATAACATTAAATCGTGAAATTATTTTCCAATCACATGGCTACCTTTTTGTAAAAATTGATATTCCAAATATGATCGTAAGATGTGTCTATAAGATATATTAAATAAAAAAACTACTCACTAACCAATATTTATTGTTGGCTAGTGGAAGATAATGCACCCTTTTCACCGTATATTTGTGTGTTCAATTTCCACATTTGTTATTGACATGAAGGGTTGTCATTCATTATGGTTTTTGTCATTTTTAAAAAATTTATCATTATAATCATTATAAAATTCCATTTTTTTTAGAGAAACATACTAACATATAACCTTAATATCTGTTAACCTCCTTGACTTCCCATAACATTTATTTTTTATCCCAATATAAAATATCTCATATTTAACTAAAAATGAATTCCTCAAAAAATCCTTTAATAACCTAAAAGTTTCACAAGATAAATCTTAAACAAGGGTTTATACAAAACATAAATTATGATCATCAATTAAAATTATAAACCCATTATTATTTATATATCTCTTAGTAATGCACAACAATCTCCAAAGATGTGTAAACCCTACATTGACACTTATGGTAATGACCCATCATTAATACAAACATAATGAAGTATTTTAAAACAACAAATAACATTATTTTCCAAAAATCATTTAAATTTATAGCACTATATATTTAGTACAATATATTACATAGTAATACTATAAAATATATGTGGTCACTTTTACTCATTATCAAACTTTCCAATGAATGTAACCCTTTAAAATAAACATGTATTATTTTTATAAAATATCAAAAAAAAAAATTATCTTGACCTCATCATTATCCCAATCTTCACTAAAACACTTTGAAAAACTTTAATGACGTGGGATGACCACAAAATGATCCTTAATAGATATATGATAAAGGAAACCATTAATCCACGAAAAAAATTGAACCCTATATAATGTTAACCTTTATCATAAATGTTACTTGAGAAAAATGAAAATTATCTTGTATGATAAATATACTTTTCATTCTTCTAAACTGAATAAAGATGAGGTTGTCATCCATACATGTCACACTTGAAAATTTAATAACTATATGGTCAATATCTATAAACAACTCATTGTAGGGCTACCAAAGAACCAAACATAGTTAGTTTACAATCGAACCACCTATCATTTGTTTATTACATGACCACCCATCAAATTTTCAAGTACCATTATACAATCATATAATGTAGGTGATTGAAATATTCAAACTTTCACTATTAAAATTTCAATTTAATGACTAAGAAATAAATTCACATTATTGAAATAATCAATACATTTTCAAACCACATTATAATCAATTTATGAGAATTGTTCTGAATTAGTTGTTTCACACACCACAATAAAACAATTTAATATTATGCCATATTAAATAAAATGAGAATAAATAAATATATAATTTGATATGCTTATAGTTATTTTTATAAAACTTATAAAATATTGTGTATTTATACCATAAAAATATTCATCAATGAATTGTTATTGAGACAATGTTCACTAAAAAGATAATATCACTGATGTGAAAATTACTCAAATTAGTCAATTTTTACTATACACTGTAAATCCATAGTTGAAATATAAATATGTTAATAAAATTTAATTACACAAGTTAATCTTATCAGGACAAATCGATGATGTATATATTTAACCTAATGAATGGAAATTTAGTTATGAAATTTGTTACCTTATGTCTATATCATCGTATATGTTATTTATATTCTTGTATAATAAATGTATATTAAATTTTTATATAATTAAAATACATCATGTCTATTATTCTTTTTATTTAACTTATCATATGTTTTATAAAATACTTCAATATTAAGATTCATATTATAGTTTTTTTATTATATTTAGTACTTGAGTCCTAAAACAATTCATATGATGTATATAGTCAAATATGACATTTGTGAAAAATGAAAATAATAATATTCTTAATATAATTATGATTTTAAAAATATAATTAATACTTTTAAATACATCAATCATATATTTATAATAAAAGTTAAGTAATTTACAATCATATAGACAACATGCCATACAAAAGCATGTGTCAAATAACCATTTTTCAATGATTATTATGAAAAGAAGGTAAGTATAATATTATATTACTATATTGGTAATAATAAAATTAATATTTTATTAATAATTTAAATATACTTATATATATAATCAATGTAATGGGGTGATGAAAAATGAAAAACATCTCTTTATGTATATTATAATTAACTTGTATTCACAAATGACATTTTCAATTTTCAATGCGTGGAAGATAAAAATGTTAAAAATATAATATCATTTAATAATAAAAAATATATCATTAAACACATATATATGATTTAATTCCCTAATTCTGACTATTATTGGGATAGTGGATTGGAAAATTAATTTCACTGGTTCTCGATGTAGTAGTCCGATGTACAAAATAATGTTAATATATTTACTTATTTAATGGAATTTAATATTGATATAGGTCATGCAAATAAAATAATATTATATTAATATATTTATGATACTTGACGTATTTTTATATCCTGGATTAATAATTCCTGAATTATGTGTAATAGTAAATTAAAACCAGATAGGTGATTAAAAATAATACCACTTCATCCAAAAACTCTATTTATTTACACTATAACCCCATTAAGGGTGTTGTAATGAATATAAAATGTCTTCCTGAATGTGTAGAGAGATTTTGTTAGGATATATTGAAAATAATTAGCCAAAACAAGTTGGTTTTTATGTTTAATAAAAAATATGATGTGGTTCCCTTTTATAAGAGAGTAGAGGGACACTCTTGGAACTTCTAAAATTAATAAAGTAAAGTAAATTAATTTCCTTTTCAAAATGTTTAAAAATTATTTATTTAAAATAATTGATTAATATAAGTCGATATAGCTTCATTAAATTTTAATTAGGCTTGTTTTGTCTATTTTTTATCCATTATCAATTGGTTTTAACACTTATTTTACTACATTAACTCTTATCGTGACAACATGATTTTTTACTATTTGAGGGTTAATGTTGATACAATAAAATATCAAATTAACCATAAATTAATCATGAATGAAATTTTAAATATTATCCATATAATATTTTTGAATTTAATATTTTTATTAATATTATATCATTTTATGAAATTTTATATATTTTAAAATATCATTAAAGTCAATTTTGATAATATTCATTACTTTGAATTTTAGAGAAATCTACTCAATAAGTAACATTAAAAAAATTATTTTAATACAAAAAAATATTTTAAATTCATATAATATTTTTATTTACTGAAATAATTATCTCAAATCAATTTTTTTAATAGTTTTAATATAATTTATTTGATATTTTCATTAATGAAATTAATACTACATCTGCGTTGTGTAATCATTTATGCTAATTAAATATTCACTAAAAAATAAAAGAAAGTTAACTTGATAAATATAAATATTTTATATTTAGAATTATATTTATGGTATAATATTTCCTCTTATATGATCACATATTAAAATTTTACACTTATTAAAAACCATAGTGTGACTAGTGGACATTTCATAAATTAAAACACTATAAGGAAATTTAAAGTCATTTATCATTCGTATAGTTGTCCTAAATTCATAGAATTTATTATTTAGGTTGAAATTATATTATCCAATTTAATTAGTACAAGTTTGTTAATATTTTTCATACCCTTATAAAAATTATTTTTACCCTTAATTACCCGATTAACCCTTATCCATGGTAATAAATATTACTAAGTTTACTATTCATATTATCGAAAAATAAAATGAATTAATTAAAAAATTTGTTGAAATATAATTAAAATTATAGAACCCATTTTTTAAAATTTCATACACATTTTGGAATAAAATTAATATAAATTTATTCCCATCGGAACAACGGGAATGTATGTTTTTAAAATGAAACGGTTCGAATGATTGAGTGGTTTTTATATCCATATTAAATATAGAAAATAATTCAATGAAATAAATCATATTAATATATGTATAACTCATCTAATTTTACATTAAAAATATTTTCACATATTATTTAACATTATAAATTATTTATATAAAATGCCAATTTTCAATTAAAATGATTTATTTACACAATCCTTAATAAACATATAATAAAAATACTAAAACATAAAATAATTTAAGGGTTGATATTATTATTTTTGAAAAAAATTTAATATTGTAAATTTTTATTGAAAAGTTCCAAAATATTTTTAGTAGAACTGATCCATTAACAGATTACAAAACTACCATTATAAAAATATTATTTTTATGAGTAAAATTATATTTTTCTAATATTTCTAAAAAGAAAATACAATGAATGTTAAACTTTAGTTTTAATATATTATCACATTAATATATTTCAATAATATTTATTTTTAATTTGTTGGTATAAAACATAAATTAAAACGTTTAAATTATTTTCATAAAATATTTCATTTTATATTTAAAAAGGGATTATTTTCATATATAAAAAACTGGTGGCTGAAGAATTGAATATATATATATACATTTAAAAAATGGTTTCATAATTTGATAATATTTTTCATAACCTATATTACAAAATCTATGTTATATAAGAATTATTTAAATAATAATATTTATTTGGTCATTTAACCATGACGTGGTGTATCTTGTTTGTCATTGAACATAGTTTTTACTTTATAAAATTTCAAGATATTTAAAAAGAGGTTAATTTATTTTGTAATATATTATTCTTAACATTGATTGTGATTTTAGAGATTTATGATTCACAATATGATTAATTTATCATATTGGATAACATGTGCTAACCCATTTTTTATGATGATAACTAATGATAAATTGAATGACTTATCATTCAATTTATTGATAATATGAGTCTTTTGTGACCCAAGAATACAAAATACACCTTAATTTTTTATAGTAAGATATTCACTGTAATTTGATCATGGAAAACCCCAAGCTTGATATTGTGTTTTTGAAATGGAAAGAAGTCTAAAAAGTATAAATTCTTATAAAAATTATTCTACATTAGGAAAAGGGCCATGAAATAATTTTTTTTCTTATTATGAAAATTATATATGGTATCAATTAAAAATTTCAAACCTTTTTATTTTATGATGTTTTGACAGCTATCTTTTCTCGGAACATGTTCTTCATCACTCTCCATCATTTTTAGGTTGTTAGTTTTATCTTCAATGTCAATGTTTTCACTTTGAACCTATATTCTCCTATGTGGAAACCTTGTTATAAGATACTTGGGTTTCCATTTTATCTCTAACAGTCCATTTTAATGCATGTTTAACTATTAATTTTACCATGTGATTTTATATGAAATGAACGATAATGTTTTAAAACAATGATGACGTAAATGAATTTTATGCTAGAAATTAATTTTAAGGGGTGTATAATGTAACACCACATGTTTTTATGTTTTAATTTTTTTGGATAAATGAAAATTTATTTATGGATTTAATTACATGGTAAAAAAGTAAATTTTGATTTATATTAAACCTAGAGGACAACAAGAACTACATGAAATTCTAATTTTAGATTGTTAAACACAAAACACTATTTTTTCTTATGACATACAAAATCTCGAGTTACTTTGAAAGATTGTATCGCATGCAAGAACATGTTTTATCAGACTACGATATGCCATTAACATTACTATTAATTTGATAGTTATATACTAGTCATAGGAATATATATAATAATCATAATTAACTAACTTATGAAAATATTTTTTTTCACGTGTTTATTAGTTCTCTATTAGTTATAAATAAAATAATAATTAGTAATAGAAATTGTATTCAAAAAAATAGTATCTTATCTATAATTCATGTTAATCATGCTTGGAACACATAATTTAATATAATATTTATTTTTAAAAATTGAAATTCATTTTTTATATAATAATTAAAAAATTATATGATGGTATTTTTTGGTATTTCTTTGAGATGTATAATTGTTTATACATAGTAAAAAGTATAAAATATTAATTTAAAACATTATTTTCACTTAATTTAATTAATGTTTTAAGTAATATAATAATATTTTTAATGTATAAATAGTAAAATTATATATGTATATATATAAATCTAATTACATCATTGAAATCAATTTCATATTGAAAATGTATCTAAAAATATTGTAATCATTAGATCATCTTTTCACTAAAAATTCCAACTTTCCCATCCCGAGTGTAGGATTAATATTAAATTATTATTTTTTATATATCCAAATTTAATTTTTAAAAAATATTAACATAATTGTAATCATCATAATTTATAATTTTCAATAAATAAATCATAGTTTTTTTAAAATATGGTTAGTAAAAAAATTATTTATGGTGAATATAGTTAAAATGAGTTTATATTGTAGTGGAAATAGTACCTCACACTCGAGGGCCACACTCATTATCTCAACTCAGCATCTTCTTCTACATAGGATTTCCTGTCTCTTTTTATCGACTCTTTTTTATAGGCTTCAATCACTCCAAGTCCTCTCTATCTATAAGTTTTGTTAGGACTTATATATATATATATATATATATATATATTAGTGGCTCTAGGTCATCTCTCACAATTTTCCACCCCTAGATTCATGGAGGTCGTTATCTTGTTTCCTTTCTATGTTGTATCCTCAAGTTCCACCCCTCATCTCTAGGTTGCATATAGATTGATGATAACACTAAGGATCTGGGATGGTGGCATTACATTTGAGGATTGTCTCAACATCTATTATTTTCTTCATATAGGGATTCATCCCCCGACATCATTCTTGGGTTCCTTCCCCTATTAGTTATGCTTCTCAATTTTCATTCACTTATCTTTTTATGGGATTTTACTTATTTTCTATTAGGGTTCCAATCCCATTTATTATTTCTTGCTCTCATTTTGTTTAGGGTGGTCTTCTATTGGTGTTTTTTAAGGAATTATTCTTTGTTATTCTATTTGTAGTTCGATGATGGAGTTGTATGTTGATTTGGTGATTTCTTATTGAAGAGTTTTTGATGTGATGAGGATGAAATCATTGAAGGTGAAGTGATGACATGATGTCATATAGAAATGTTCTTCCTTGATTTAGATTTCGTGATAATTTTTGTTTTTGTGGAACATGTTGATCCCAAATGTGTTTTGGGAGTATCTTCCCATGGTGCCCAAATGTTTTGGTTTATTAGAATTGTCTGGTTTTCATCTTCATCATTTTGTATTGGGGATAAGGACAATGGTCACTTCTACAAGGATGCTCAAGGAGGTTTATACTGAGGTTTGATTTTATCAGGTGTTTATTCTAGTTATCAACTATCTGTGCTTATGGTCTCTCCTCTTAGAGAAGGTTCTCGTGTTTCTCTAAAAATGATGATGATGATGATGTAATTGATATTCCGTAATATGATGGTGATTGATGTGATGAGGCCAGATTGTGTGGGCATGTGATGGGTTGGGATATGGTCTAATAATGAAATTGATGACCTTTTTAAATTTGAAATATGACTCTTATTTTTTTGGAATAAACTTTTTAGTTATAAAGTGTAGGTTGTTTTGGACTAATTTTTGAGTGATTTTATCTTCTAGATATTCTATTTGGATTCAAACTTAAACCTTAATAGTGTCATAAAAAATTATAAAAAATGGATTGTGTGGAGTTTACATAGTTGTTAAATATAGAATATAATGTTTTTTAACAATGAACCACTTGTAAAAAAACAATTTACTAGAAATGATTCAACACTTATTTACTTTTTACCTAATTTTATTATATTTTTTGTATTCATTTCAATGAATGTGACCAGTATAATACATTATATATTGAAATATAAAAAAAATTCCATATCTGCTTTTTAATAACTATTATGCAATAAAATAGAGAAATATATACACAGTTTTATATAAATATTATTTTGGAACCTAAATGATTTTTTTATTATATTTTATATTGATTTTTTGAGATAATATAAATAAATTAAATTCTTTAGAAACAATAGTATTTGAATTATTTACTAAATAAGTAACTAAAATAAATAGTTCTAAAAGAACTAAAAGTGATGTAAATATAATGAATTATTTTCATCCACACATTTTGTATATGAATATATCATGTTACACAATTTTTTTATTAATATATTAAATTTTTTTCATTTTATTGATTTTTTTAAAATCAAATTTAATAAATAATTTCAACCTTTTAATTACTGATATTTTATATAAAATGAAATAATTTTAAATATATATATATATATATATATGTGTGTGTGTGTGTTTTTTGAAAAAAAATAATATATGATACCAATTGATAATTAAATCCAATAAAAATAAAATATGATCCATTAATGTTCCAAATTTTAAATTGTAATGTTAAAATTATCCCCTAAATTGTATAATATTTGTTAGCACAGTTAGGGATAAAGTGGTGTTTTTACGCGATACTTGTGCTTCTATTAAAATTAATTTCCATTCCATATGTGATTTCTAAAATATACGTGTAAAGGTTTATTTAATGTGTATCTCGACCATACCATCTCATAAAAACATAAATTACCATTTTTGGAAATATTTCATGTAATATTGACATACCAATAATAATTACCTTGGAGTATTTACAAAAGTACCACCCCTCACCTATAAATGGGTACTCACTCTCACCCACTATTGAAAAATTTCAATCCATTTTGATTGACTATTATCATCCCAAATAAATTACCAATAACCCTCACCACCTCATAACATCATTATCTTTGAATAAATTTAGATCTTTTAATTATTTAGTGAGATCCTTATAAGATACCCAAAGAAGATGCATTTTCATTATAAAAGTTTTGTTATTTTTCTTCCTCCTCCTCTTTCACCTTTAATTAATTTTATATATTTAGTACATAATAACCTCATAATAATATATATAATTATTAGTATTTATGCGAAGGGTATGAATTTAAAATGATACAAACTTTTAAAAAAAATAGTGTAGAAAATAATTGTTTATGTGTACGGAGGACTACTGCCTCTCGAACTAAAGTCATTTATTTTTCCAACACCACCATTCAAGGATGGTAATCACGGTTGATATAATGTTTATATTTGTGATATATATGATTGATATGATTTTATTATGACTTCATAATTTTTATTTCATACATATCTTCATTATTTCAATTTTTAGAATAGTATTACTTTTTTTGTGTATGGAGGGAAGCCACCTTGATTCATGTAACTCATTCACTCTATAAATGTAATGTATTAAGGGTGGGTTTATAGAGACCATTGATAAAAAATATTATCAACGTGTTTCCTGGTAAAAATGCAGCATGAGTCCCTATTAATTTTGTGTGAGTCGAAGAAAATATGTCCTCTATCATTTTTCACTTGAATGATATATTTAATAGTTCATATTCCAAATGAAACACTTATTGGGGGAAAATGTTGCATTTCGGTGGATGTATCCTACATGAATAAATACATGTACCATTAAATCTTATGTCTGAAACAAGAATAAACTTTAGGGGTCCATTTTGACAGGTTATATGGATTAAGAATATATGGATTTTTTTCAATGTATTTTTTTAAATTTAGAATATGAAGTAATAGGGATATGATAAATGAATATGATTAGTATGGGGAAAATGAAATATCATTTCCATCTCCACCCCAAACAAGGATAATTTGTTGGTCATGTACATTGGCTATATTGAGCCTTGAAAAGTGGGATATGGCACATCCTAGAGGCTTTCATATGTGTTATTTGTTGGATGACAATATCAAGAACATAATTTGAATATTTATATATTATCTCATTCTTCTTCAATTTAATAATAACTTGATCATTTATTATAATTTTACATATGGGACACAAAAATATTATAAGTTGACTTCATTAATATTTACCATTGACTTGGAAAGAGGATTTTCCTAGAAAAGTTTTACTTTCTTTCCTGAAATCAATGTTATGAACAATACATTATTCACCGTAAAATATAGATAGAAATTTTAATGAGTTTTTAATATATATTTTACGTATTTATTTTACCTATTGATATCGTATCTCAAGAATTTTGAGTATTGGATTTTGGTCCCAATTTTTTGGGTTCATGATTGAAAATATGTTATAAATAATCTGTGTAAATTTTTTACAACTAATAGACAGATAAGTATGAGAACAACACAAGACAGATTTTTTTAAATTAATCAATGGACACATTTTATAATGTTTAATACAATAGGAATCAATATGAAATTGTGTTTTATTATGAACTTTTTGATAAAAAATTGTTTTTTGATTACTCTCACATTGCCATGTCATGGTGATGAAATTTAAATTGTTTGATTATATTATATGACATAGTACATATATTTATTAATATGGATTCATATTCATTGACATTAATCTATTCTGTAAAACAAATAAACCATATATTATGGAATCAATGGAAGAAAATGTGTTTTATATGAATGATCATATGAGTCCTGAATATGGTGTCATTATGAATGTATTCCCAAAACCTATTTTTTTTAATGTTGGGGATCAAATTGATAGCATTGAAACTCCCATTTTTTTACTAAAATATTTTATTTGTTAATACCAATTTCACATTTTGATAATTTATATTGATCATGAAGTAGTGGTGTGTAATATAATTAATAAATCATATATGTACATAGTTCTTCCAGTTTACATTTATTCGAGTTTCTCAGTGTAGTACTACTATGATTACATTAAATTAGTTTAATTTTGGAATGATATTTTTGTTTTAGTATTGTTTATTTTTAGTTCATTTAAAATTAATTATTTCAATTATAAAAAATCTTCTATAAAAAATTTATAACATGGTTTTGAATTATAGTTTCTAAAACAAGTTATGAAATTGATTAGGACATCATTGAATTTTATGTTGTATGTATAATTTTTCAAAAATGTTACTAAAAATGTAAATTTCATTATTACACATATTATAAATGACAATTAAGAAATTACACGTAATTGATTATTTGATTTTAATTTATGGACGTGAAAACTATTGTTTCCTCACATAGTTCCCTTAGTGAGTTTAATAATTACAATATTTTTATTCATTATTCCATTTAACATAATAGTATTAATCATTATCAAATTTTTTATCGACATTTACTAATCCCATGTTGAATTCTCCTTATACTAATATTCTTTTGGTGATTAGGGGGTGATCCTATAGCTCTAGGAAGCGCCCATTATACATATTCATACATTGATCCTCCATTATAAATCCCATATACAACACCATTTTATCCTCTACAAGAGCCTTCGTAGATGTTACCACCCATTCCCCCATTATAATATTATTTATCATCTTCTTATTATTCCATTTCAATATAGAATCTCTGGGTATTCCCAATAATTCCATAACAATATCCCATGATTTATACTAAAACTTTACAATGTATCCAACCATGGATGTGATACTAAAATTTCCTTCTATACATCTAGGATTTGATAATTCATGGACTTCATCTGCAACTAATGTGCATACAGACCAGGTGTATGCATTAGAATATAAATATCCTTCTGAGGTTACTGATCAAGTGCAAACCACAGATCATTCAGTTCCTAATGATAAGCCTGAATTTTGTTTATTATAGGTGTTTCAAATTATATCACATTATTTATTCCTATTTTACTATGAATTATTTTTTTGTACTTTTTTGTATTTAGTGGGATATTCAAATATGAAATTTGGGCACACTTATTTTCATGAATCCTAGTACCCCCAAACATAAGTTAATTTATATTAAAATGAAGTAAATAAAATGATAGGTACATTTTCAAAGCCATGTAAATTTTTTATGGAATCATTATAAATGTATGATTATATGTTTCTTCGATAAAACATCTATAATGACCTCAAATAGAAATCATGGACATTTATATGCATAATCCAATATTTAAAATTAATATCCATGATAAAGTTTTATTTATATTAATTAACCTGTTAATTTCAGTTTTATATTATCTTTTTCTATGGTGAAGCTTCTATGGCCGCACCATTTATGGATGATTGGGAGTTGTAGTGATCATATAATCACGAGTAATCTATTGAATGGATGAGTAGAGTCATTTATGATTTTATGGGAGTAAAAATATTCACTGACCATATAAATAAAAAATATTAATAAATGATTACATATTGGTATTGCATGGAGTTTATGGTATTAGTAATATTTAATGGTTTACAATGAAAATTTAATTCTTACTAATTTTATTGAATTCTTTTATTTTAAGGATGCATAAAAAAAATAAAAGAACAAAGATGATATGATGTATTTTCACACATTAGGGTTGACTATGATTCTTGAGAATTAGAGGTTCTAGAAAAATTAATAATAATAGAAATTATATCATTCATGTTTAGTATATTCAAATTTATTTATTTTTGTTGTATTTTGTAAAATTTAAAATTGATTTTAATATATAGTATTCATGTAAACATTAAAATCATCTAACATTTAATTTCATATAATCCATTCAAATCAAACTAACCATAACTGAATAAAATAAATCCAATATTAAGTGTTCATTTCATTTTAATTTTATTTTCAAGAAGAATAAAATAATAAATAGTCATAACAAGGAATTAGATTTCAATTAAAAATTATTGAAATAGACCTAAAAACTCACTTAGTCTGAATACGGTTGGCTTCAAAATGTCACATTAATATAGAAGTATGGATGTTCCCCATTTAGTAATATGTGATATGTTTTAATTCCATGAATCCATTAAATTTAAGAATGAAAATTCCCATTTACATTAGAATTTATAGGTTCACTGAAGTCTTATTAATCCACTAGGTTATGAAAAAATTACTCATGAAATCATGTGAAAGTTCAATTTAAATATAGATATATGAGTTTTCATAATTTTAATTCAACATCTCAATGATATTCCAATATAAAAAATATTACATTGAATACATACTTAGATGAATGTTTTAGTCCTCAAGGGTGACATTTGAGAATGTCTTAGTTCAAAAATTTTTATCCTAATAACACAATCCAAAATTAATCAATTGATACAACCAAAGTGTAATTATATATCCTTACAAAAAAATGAAATAAATAAGGTAATTCAATGAAAAATAAATAATCTAAACCTAAATTTACTTATTTTCCTAACCAAAAAAATGAGAAATTGATCAAATGATTTAATTCAAACAAAAATAATGATCGAAAAGAAAAATAAACAAATGAACAAAAGAATAAATATAAAAACTCAAAATATGAAATAACCCCAAGATGAAGAAAATGAAAAAATGAAAATAATAACCAAATGAATAAATGAAAAAATAAACTAACTCAAAGATGAAAAAACCCAAACATGAACCAAATGAAAAATACAATAATTAACTAATTCCCACAACAAAAATAAAGAAAATAACATAACTAAAACAACACTAAATAACCTAAACCAAATAAAAATAAATAATATAACCCAAAATGAAATAATTAACTGGTTTAATAAAATAAATTTTTTAACAAATAACCAAATATAAAATAGACTAATGACCAAACAAACCATTAAAAAAATTCCAATTGACCAAATGACCAAATGAACAAATATTAAAATTACATAACTCAAAAATAAAAAAATTAAACAAATAGACAAACTCAAAATTTCCACAACCCAAATATGAACCAAATGAATAGATAACTGAATGAAAAAGTGAACAAATAACAAAATAACCAAATGTCCAAATTACCAAAGACATAATTACCAAATGAACAAATGAAAAAATTACCGAATAACAAAAATCAAATATGAAAAATCCCAAAATGAAAGAAATAATCTAAAGAATAACCAATTTAAATTACCAAGAATAACGAAAATAACATATAATAAAATGAAGTAAATATCTCAATATAGTGAAAAATAAATAACCTAAGGAAAAAAACACTAATTAACCAGACCAATGGAGTAAATAATTGATCAAATGACTTAATCTAAAAAAAATTAACGAACAATCAAACAATGTGAACTATATGATGTAATCTATAAAATATATAACCATAAAATACACCAAATTAACTTACCCAAAATAAACCAAATTACCTAACATAACATATTAATTTATTCTAGGTTGTGGTATACTCTTACACAGCTTAAATCAGATACATCAAAATGTGTTACATACTATATTATTAGTTAAACGTAAATTCATCCTAATCCACACTTCCCATTTGAGTTTTAATTTCACTTAATAACATTTATATTCATTAACTTTAATCTTAATCTAATGGGACAATTGAATTCAAAGTCGCATGGGGACTCCCCATTATAATTTAATATAATGTGGGAAAGCTTTAACCAGATGCGAGTAGTTGTTTAATATCACAATTCATCACTATTTATTTAATAGGTTTTATTTCTAAATATCAAATTATAAAATAATTATCTATTATAATAATAAATTTCATTGGCAGCAAGTGTTATTAGGAATTTCTGGCTATATGGATTGAGAAAATTTATATTTATAGAGTTGGAGGAAAAATAATGGAACTTCTATCAATGTAAAGACACAAGAGAATATTTTAATTACATTTTTTCTATTTTAAATACGAATCAGGCATTCATAATGAAAACAACTTGTTTATATTATAAATTGTGTTACATGGAGTCCCTCGATGAGGAAGAATAGGAAAATATTGTCCCAAATTATCATTAGACTCTAGTATTATGTGGGGATCACCAGGGGAGCATCCAACGTTGACATAAGAAAACATAATCCCAACCTAGAAATGTCCCTCATAAATTTCTAATCAATGATCATACACCACTGAGCTAGAAAACACTCGTGCATAAAAATATGAAGCCAAAACATAACAATATAGGATATAGAAAGAGGAGGAATGGTCACCAAATAACTCTTTAATGCAATGCCAGTTATATTTTCATCACATATATCAGATGATGATACTTTGTTTAATTCATGTAAGGAATCAATTATCTCTTTATACGACACACCAAGTGATGTCAATGAGGATCCTTGTTGTTGTTTAGGTTATGATTCATCTAGTGGTGATAATTATGATGATGACAGTTCTCTAGATGGTGGTGTTAGTGATAGTGGTGATGAGGAAGTTGGAGATGGTTATGAAGGAGAGTATTTTGGTGATGATGGAGATGTTGATCCACTTTATTTGTGTGTTAGATATAAATAATAATGTTGATACTTTTTAATTACATGAATTGATCGATTATATGAATGTATATATATATTATAGACTTCCAAATAGTGTGAAAATTGTTAAAAGGAGTCGGTTGAATGATAAATATAGAATACATAGATTTCATTGAATGCATACCGTTGTTTTTATTTTATTTAATGTTTGTCGCATTTTTTTCAAGGGGAAAGATTGGATGCACGATCTTATTTAGGAATGGTATATATGCTAATGGTATAACAATCCATTGGTATTTCAAATCCAGAGGACAAGCTATATGTATGGTTCTCCTAATGGTGGGTATAGATATATACAATCTATTTAATGAAAACAATTGTTATTATGAATTACGCATAGTCTATGCCCATGGTTTCTTTTGAAACTATGGTTATACACTTATACTGATGAATTCAGATCCCATTATCTACAAAACCATTCGAATAGACTAAATTTTAGGTTTTAAGGGAAATACCAGTCATTTTATATCTTTGGTCTAGTGTATTTTTACAATAGTGAAATCATAACGAATACCCATATCAACCCTCTTAAGAGTGTTACCTTGATCCCATTAAGGGATTGATCTCATGGTTCACACAATGAAAAAACATTGGAAGAATGACCTCCACTTTTGGATGTAAAACTTCCCAAAACACACATATGAGCTGCCGTCACGGAACCAAAACACTCAGCAAGACCCTAATCTACAAAAAATGTGATCACTTTAAAAAAAGAGGCTCTTCCCATATAAATTGATTGTCACAAGTGAAGGTCTACATGACCTATGTGATAGACAAAAATGAACCTATTTCTCTAAAATTACACATAATTGCAGTCAAGGAATAGATAAAAACACACTCACAAACCCTTAAAGCATGTAAAGCCAGAACATACCACTAACATGCACAAAATAAGTTGATGAAAACAGAATCCAGATTCTTATAATACTTCTAGATCATATCTATATGAAGAACTATACATGAACTACCCAGTATCTCATGGTTCTCTAAAAAAATAGTTCTTCATTAGTTTTTTGTCTCTCAAAGTATTTATGAAGAATTTATTGCTTACAGAAAATTTAATTTCACCGATTTTTTTGGTTCCAGCATCATCATGCTTATGTGATACACAATATACTATAAATATTATTATAAATAAATTTCAATTATAAAATATTAGTAAAATTTGGTTGTATGAATTGGAAAAATGTTTTTTTAATATAATTTATAGTCGTTTTATATAATTAAATTACATTTTCTAGTAATGTCGTAATATGTTTCCAAAATAGATTTTTCAATAAAAAGTTTTTAATAATTTTCTTGATAAGAAAATATAAAAAATTTTTACCAAATTTATAATATTTATTTAAAAATGTTATTTTTTTTGAAATTAACTTCTAAATATTATCATAGAGTGAATTTTTGTGTTTTTTTCTATAATGCATAATTTTTTATTAATAATGAAAATAATAATTTTTGTAGAAAATTTTAATTTAATTTTATGTATATAAAAAGATAAGTAATATATTGAATTGGTTTTAAAAGTAAATTTATTTTAATATTATAATATATCAAATTAATAACAATTTAATCAATTCTTGTTGATTTTTTATATAAAACATTTTTACACTTATGAAAACATTGTCTTTAGAAAAACTTTTTTATGTCACATCTGCAGGTTTGTTTTGAAGGTTGATTCATCCACTTCTCTGAATTGAATTTAGAAAAATCAATTTAAATTTTTTATATAAATAATTTATATTATAAAATAAGTTAATATTAATTTATTATCCTAAATAATGTCAAAATATTTAATAAGTAATTACTACGATTAATTTTAAAAAGAGGCTACCAAGGTGTTAAACTAAAAAGATAAAGATATGTTTTGGAATCAAACTCTAGAAAATCTTATTTTTTGTAAATATTAATAATGTATAATATAAAAACATATAATCTATCTTCATTTTATATATTTTTTCATTACAATTACATTATCATATTGGAATCATTTGGTAAATTTCCATATTAATTCATTTTACCAATTACAAAAAGGACATCTCTTCTAGTATCCTCTCCAAAATCCAAAATTTTTGTGGTTTATAAAATTCATACCAAAATTCATTCCTTAATTCCCTTTTAACATCCAGAAGGTCATTTTTTAATGAATACCTTATAATATGTCTTTTAGTGTAAAATAAATTAGTATCCCTGAAAAGAGGTATAGTTCTAAACCATAAATTTCTAATTTATTTCCTCATCAAAGATCTTTACATCATAGTCATATATTATAATCTAATGAAATAAAAATATAATCTATATTTAGATTTTTATGTCAATTTCATTACCCAAAAAAATATTCTCTTACATGAAATGGGAAATGAAACTACTGATATTGTAAACGGTGAACTACCTCAACACAAATTGATACAATTAATTAATCACTATCATCTCACGGGTCGATATAATAATTTAATAATAGAATTTATAATATATTTATGACGTAATTATTTTCCTAGAAATATAATGTAATATATTCACTCTTTCTTTATTATCCTTTTGAAAATGAAAACATCACTTATGTGTAAATGGGGACTACTGCTTCTACAAAGCGATGTCATTAATTTTTTATTTTAGCTTAATATAGATTGTAATAATTATAGATTTAATTAATATACATTATAAAATCCTATTATATAATAGAAATTATTTATTTACCTTTCTGTCATTCCATCTGTCAATAAAATGGAAGCAACATTCATATGTACGTTCGACCCATCTTGGTGAATGTTGTAATAAATTTTGTGATCTCTTACAGTTATGGATAAAAACAAACACATATATAATAATTTTATATGATATTTATATCATTATTTAAAATATATAGATTTGTAAAGATAATTAAATTACTATTACCAAATATAAAAAACAAAAAAATAATACAAAAAAATAGTTATTAAACAAAAAAGTGTTTTCCAAAAAGAATTGTTATTTAATGGGTGATAAAAAGTTATATGTAAATCATATATAGTATTTTCATATGACTATTTTTTTTAATAAATTTATATAAAAATATATTTATTATATATTAGTCTGGAATGTGTATAATGTATGTCTAGACTTAGGGATTAGATTTCCATCTAATTTTTATTTTTAAGGGACATTTACCTTATACACCATTTATATAATTTAATCTGGGATATAAAAATCAAAAGAATTTTTTTTATTACTATTATATGTAAAATTATGGGGACATAGAAATATATATATGTTAATTTATTTTATTTGTCTTATTATTTAGTAGGTACCATAGTGGTAAAGGTATCATTTTTCAGTATCAATTATCTTCCGGAATGTTTAGGATTAAGTTTCTAATGATGAAATGTTATAATATATCCCTAAACAAATTCATAATTTATTTTATCCTATCGTTATTTATTGATAAAAATGTTTTCTTTCATTTTTGTCTCTATATGTTCAAAATATTCCATTATTCTTTTTAAATAAAATTGAATTTATTTCTGAGTTGAGTGACTTTTTTGGTAGTATATAATGATGTTTTCCAAAAAATTCAATAATTTTTATTCTTATTCTCCAAATAATGTTCAATTACCTTATTATATTGTTTTAATTTTTGTAAAATAGATCCAAATTAATATACTTTTCATTTTCAAAAAAGGCAGTTTTTAATGTTTACGGATAATGTGAAAGTAAGAATTTTTTTGACATTTAAAAAATGTTGTTAGTTACCATATTTAGGGACACTAGACAATTTATATATTCATTTACTTGTTTCCATTTTTATTTTTAAAGGAAATATATTCTGTAATATTTTTTACATTTCAATATTTTAATGAACTGATTTCAAAATTTATATTATATTTTCATGTTGAAATTTTAAATGATGTTTTAATGATTATGTATTCAACAACGAAATTAAAAATTGATATAACTGATGATTTATTGTATTTTTTTGTAACAAAATATAATATTTAATAATTTCTATATATGGATTACTTTTATGATTATTTTTTACGAAGCATGTTCATTTTTTATATATAATAATGTGATTAATTGATGAAATGTTTATAGAACCATTTTCTTTGACATAGGATATAATATAATGAAATGACTTTAAAAATCATTTATATTTCATGTGTTATGATATAATGAATTATTTATGATGCTCGATAACATAAATGCTTGCATTATGTGTCAGGTGGGACCTATATCTCTACACAATTTATTAGGACATGATAAAAATATCATGAGAAAAATAGGGATTAATTATATTTTTAACCTAGTTAATTAAGGAGATTTATTAACTATGATTGAATTAGAAGTAAAAAATTGAATAAGAAGATGGTTTGGGGAGTGAATCCAATCCCTAATGATTTTACTCGGATTGAATATTGACTAATAAAATGAATTGGTTAGGGAATCAAATCTAGTATGATAATATTTGGAGTGAACCATGTCTACTATGATGGTTTGCTGAGTGAATATAATCACCTGCGATAGTTTTGGAAGTGAATGATGAATTCAAAGGAATTGATTTTAATGAATATATTTGTACACAAATTATAGGTATATTGTGTTTGTTTTTCTCTCAAGGATCATTTTCTTTCATTCCTTTATGATTAATTTGTTATAATTATTCCATTATATAAGTTTATTATATTTGATATGCAGGGTATGGTTAAATATATAAAGACCATGTTCTGACATAATTATATTCATAGTACTCTTATATGATCATTGACATCTCCCTTGTTTATCATTACATTGAATCAGAGTTCACAATTTATTTTTTCCTTTTTCTTAGGGTATGAAGAAAGGTTTTGTGTATGATATTTCTATGAAGGGAGATATTTATGAAGTTCTATGTTTGAGATAATTTTGTTCTCATATGAACTGGATTTTTATGTTTCAATGTTTCCAAAAGAATTAGAACTAAATAATTGTTGCATGTATTATTTTTTGGTGTAATGTATACTCATCCATTATGATTAATATTGATTTCAAAAAATTTGGGGTCACTTTAGTTAGTATCAGACCGATCTTCAGTTATCCATTGGAATCCGAGATGAGAAATATTTTATAAAAAACTGTAGTATAAATCTTCATCTTATATATTATCCAAGAAATTTAGAGAGGGATAAAATAAGTTATTTCCATGAAATTACATCCCTTCTTGGATATTATTAATAGATCTAGATCTGGTAGAGTTGTAACTAGTGGAAATTAATATGAAAAGGGACCATTGATATTAGAATAGACTATCAATGAGTGAAAAAATGGGTCTTATAGAACACTGTGTTTAAAACACCCAATATATATGTTTAGAAAATTCAAAAACTCTTTATAAACCATTATGAATGATTTGAAATGATGAAATCATAGATAACCTATGTTAATTCGATGGTTTCATGGATATAAAATATATTATCATGATTTAAAAATCCTATGAAGTATTTCTCATGGTTCACCACTACCATTAGTGAATCTTGATGGTTGTGATAAATAATTTGGTTCAATAAAGTTATTGAAGATATAATAATGGTGTTTTTGTGGGGACATGTATGTTTAAATATTGATAAATATAATTTTATAATATATATAAAAATGAAATGTAACTAAGAATTTCAATTCCTATCACAGTCAATTAGGAGTGGAATTTGAAGTGAATCCCACTAATGATATGATAACCACAACTCATGTTTAGGATTTGTATTTTATTTATGTTTTCTGTAATGTACTTATTGAATATTTAGTTATCCACCATCTGGTAGATTTTTTCTCTTCTTATAGGAATGTATGTTATTTCATCACATAAATCACACATCAATTTCCAATGAATGAAAGTCATGTATGATGTTTCAATCCCACCCATTACCCCCAAACATTAAGAT
The DNA here is from genome assembly GCA_963277665.1 of Viscum album. Classification (NCBI taxonomy): domain Eukaryota; kingdom Viridiplantae; phylum Streptophyta; class Magnoliopsida; order Santalales; family Viscaceae; genus Viscum; species Viscum album. Next base: position 1,307,488,482 of record OY728126.1, on the reverse strand, counting down.
GATAAATATGAACATCGAAAGAAAATTTCTCTGATTTTATGGGTCTTGACTCTCATTAAAATGGGGTGTATATCTTATATGGTATGGGAGAAAAAGAACATCGATGATATAACCATTGTGGTGGAGTTTTTCGATATATCTGTAAAATAGATTCGGAATATTACACTGAAATATGAATTTGGGATCTCAATTAAACTCATACCTAAAACTAAACCTATTTAAATGAATAAATATTGAAAAACATTGAATTAGTGGTGAAAAATAAAGAAACAAGTACATGTGAATCATGAAAAGGGATTTATTTCTTGAAGGTGTCACCACGGGGTGAAAAAAATTAATTTTTAAGAAGAGAGATTGATCAATGGAACATTGGATTTACTATCCATAATTGAGAAAGATCAATACCAAGAACAAGTATCTCATACACCATATTAATAATTTATTCCCATCAATTGTGTAGATATCAATATTTTTCTAGGATTGACCATTATTTTTTATTTCAAAAATTTATGGTCATGAAAAGGGGATATACCCAAAAAAATACATCATAAAATATTTGTACACTATGAATATAAAATATATCTATTTTTTCTTACTGATTAAATATTTATAATAATAGATTTAACTAATAGTGTTTTTATAGATTAACATTATAAGGTTGTGGTAGTATTTATAGATGATATTATTATATGTTCAATGATAAAAAAGATCTTGTAGATCCAGTGATAATTTCATTGAAGAATGTGTGGAAGGGGAAATCATATAAAACATTTACCTAGTTTTGTTATTTAATACAATATATTTAATTTGAGTTTCATATATTCATTTGATATTATATATCTATAGATCCTTCAAAGAGTAAAGTTATGTATTATTTGACTAGAAAAAACAAAATCACTATGATTTGAAGTTTTATAGGTTTGGATGGATATTATTAAAAGTAATACTATAATTAATTATTTTTTTCTTATAAAATCACTATGTTAACTCAAAACCAATCCATGTACCCTTGGGAAATCAATTGTGAAAAAAACATGTAACCAAATATATTGTTATTTAATAAACATGTGTCTGCATTTACCTCAGGTTGTTAAGGTTTTATAGTATATTATAATTCACAGAATAATGTTTTGGGACTTATTCTCAAGCGTAATGATATTGTGTTAGATTACCACTAAAGAAAAATAAAGGTATATATGAACAATTACACTACTCATTATTTGATGATATATATGGTAATTTTTTCAATAAATGATATGAATGTATAATCATTACAGATAAAGGGGTCATATATATACAAGTCCTAAAATTTTGAAACCATACATTCAAAATAAGGAGTTGAACATGAAATATAGAATATTTTTAGAGATGATTAATGATTATGAATTCAAAATAAATAACAACCATGGGAAAAACGTGTTGGATGACTGTTTTAGTCTAACAGATCATGCTAGTTTATCCATGATTTGGGAAAATATATATAATATTTTTGGATTTGAGAAGGATTGAGATCTATATATTTATGGAAGGTGGATACTCTTATTGTTATAAAAAAAAGTGTTCAACCATCAATGAATATGAAGTATAAGGAGGAGTAAAAATATGTTATATAGATGTAGAAGAAGGGTATAAATTTTCCTAAGTTGATCCTTAATTATAGTGGAATGATATAGTTAATGACCCATATATGTGTTCTATCCATATGATAATTGAATATGGAGATATTATTATCTTGGTGTTCTTTGTTCTCTATAAATCATGTAATTATAAATATGTATAGAGAAATATGAAATAAATTTTTTTCCTAATGGACTGAAGAGTGATATTATAGTGTCTCTATCATGGTGGGTAATATATCGTCATGTTAAGGCTATGATACATAATTCAAATGGGGTTTCAAAATTATTACCCATACTAGAATATAAATGGGAAATATAACTATGGATTTTATAATTATACAACCTTACACATTAAAAGGGAAAAATGATATATCAGTTGCAGTTGATTACCATAAAAATTCAAAAAACTTAATAAATCAGAGAAGTTTTATATTATGATTTTATTTACATTTTATACAATAAATAAATTTTAAGGCTACATGGTATACCACGTTATATTTTAACTGATAGGGATTCATGGTTTACCATGATGTTTTGATGAAGTTATTTGTATTCTCTAGATATGATGTTGTGATTCAAAAATGTATAGCATTATCACATATATGGTAAGTAGAGAGATCCATTAATACCATAAATTATATGATGAGATATAATTTTATTAAATTAAATTTTTTTGTACCAACACATTCTTGTAGTTGTGTTTTCATACAACAATAACATTCACATTGGTATTCTAATTGATCCTTATGAAGATCTATAAAGGAAAACAATTTAATTGCATATTATTTGGATGAAAATTCATAAATTAAGCTACTGATAAATTAACAAGATGTGTAAATAACATTGAACATTATACCGATTCAACATAACTTTAGGGAATCACAAAGTCAATAAATAAATTTATATTAAAAATCACCAATAAAATTTGGAGATTAATGATGGTGGAAATGTGTTTCAAATTTTTTTTATTCAGATGAAGCTAATGAAATTTGGAGGAATGAAAATTATATCAAAACTAATATTATACACTATTGGAATCTTGATCAAGTTAGGATAGGTACATATCATTTGGGGCTACCACCGAACCACTCCCAAGTCTATAAATTTTCAATGTATCTCTCCTAAGGGATTTTATACCTAATACATCATATGTAAAAAAATCATATGTTACAATAATATTCCCTAATATTTCATATATTGAAAAACCTTTAGTGAATCTAGATCATAGAGATAATGTGTTTGAAAACAAGACGGCTGACATTGTCAACGGATTGTAAAAAAACCACCAACATGATGATGTTACATGGGAACATAAAGATTTGTTGAGTGAAAAATATGATTAACTGTTTAAATCAACATATTTTAATTTTAAAGGTTAAATTCATTTTATGAGGAATATAATTTAACAACATAATTATTTATATTTTTTTTAATAAATTTAATTTTTTCTATCGTTTTTGTTACACACAACAATGTGTTTTGACGAATCGTAATATATTGTTAATAAATTTTTTGAAGATGATAATTAAAAATTAGAAGTTAATTTATGTGTTATTAATATGAATTAAACAAATTATGATTATGTATAATTATTTTAGAAAATGAAAATATGTTTTCTTGTAATGTAATTATTTGTTTAGAAAAATAAAATTCCTTATACAAAAATTGATTAAAAAATTATAATAAAAAAATAATATAAATAATTTATAATTAACTTTTTAAATTTATATTAAAATTAAAATTAATTTCTAAAATTATACTTTCAAAAAATTAATTTCCCTGAATTTTTTAGAATTGGTCGAAAAGATTAATTTTTATTATTATTAGAAAGTATAAAATTTAATTGATTTTTTATTTAATGTATTTAAAAATTAAAATATATATTATATTTGTTTTAAAATTTATATAATATCAACTATATTATAAATAATCCAATTTAGGAAATTGTTATACTATTATATGTTAAATTTTAAAATAAAACCTTTTTAAAATTATTAAAAATATGTCATGGGAAATGAACTTTTCTATCACATCAATGATATTTATTTTAAATTAAATTATTTCAATTATGTTTATTTAATTTGAAAAAAAATCATTTAATATATCTAATTATAATAATTAATATTATATAATATTTTAATATTAGTTTTATGTCATATTGTTTTCTAATAATAGAAAAAATTAATATCTATGTTTATAGTTAAAATGTGTTTACAGTGGGGGGATTAAACTAAAAGGAAAATGGAATGTTTTTAAATATAAAATATCTAAATCATATTTTAAGGACTTATTTTTAGCCTTTCCTACCTTAAATTAGAATCCATTGTAATTTTTAAGAACATAAAATGGGAATGATTAAATCCTTTTTGTTATATTTGGAAAATTTCCAAGTAGTTTTAAATAGGGTTCTATTCCCCACATATAAAATGACGTCTCCTATCCAATTCTCTACCCACTCCAAAATATATTTATGTTAACAAATAACTTTCCAAATTATATCATTACATTACCACATATTTGAGGGATTATTTTGACTAGAAATCCCTCTTAAAAAATCCTTGGATGTAATCCTAAAGAGGTTCTCTAAAGAAGATGTATTGTTATAAATAGTACATTTCCATTGTATATCTTCCTCATCTTAATAAAAATATACCACATCTATTTTGATAATATGACATAAGTGTAACCCATAGTCTAATATGTTATTACTTTTGTTTCAAATGCTAACAACCATATTCAATTTCTTCAAATTGGAAACACAACCATTGATCATGTGTATGATAGACTACCTCCTTGAAAACTGATGTAATTTTTTTCCTTCACAAATTTCAAGGTTATATATAACTATTGTTTAAAAAATATATATTATATTTTAATTAATTAAACTTCTATATGTATAATATCATGTCATAATTTTTAAAATCCAATACTTTTTAAAATTATTACATCACTCCTGTGTACGTGTGGACTACACCCTCCATGAAGCGATGTGATACATTTTAATTTTATTTTAATGTGGATGGAAATAGGGATATATTTAATGAATATAAATTAAAAAAATTTAAATTATTTTTAAATTTAAATTAATATGTATCTTTTATTTGTTACATCCATCAAAAAATGAAATAAATATTCATCGATATAGACAACCTACTATCTCCAGGGCCGATGTAAGTGATATTCATACATATAAATTTTATGGAAGACTCTTTGAAAATTAATATTTATATAGTATATTTATTTAATTATTTTTAATTATATATGTGTTGGAACCATAATCAATTTACAAGGTTCAAAACTACCAATCCAAAACATACTTGAGAAAAATCCTTGTTTACGTGAAACAATGAATTTAAAAATGTGATGTTAATGAATGGGTGATAAAAGGTTATAAGTAAATAATATTTATATAATTTTTATGATTATGGTTCCATGAAAAATATATAAAAAATATATATTTATTATATAGGATACTCTAAAAGTTATGATGAAATTCGAGACTTTAGGTATGGTATTTAAGTTTCACTTTTGTTTTTATGGGACACAATCCTTATAAAGAACTTTAATATATTTTTCTATGGTATATATTGACCATGAATTACTTTAATTATTAAATTAATTATTATAATGGGGATATAAATATCCAAATTTAGTTTTTTATGGAAATGGACTTATGATTAAAATGATACAAAGGTTTTAATGGTCTTATATTACAATGTCATTTTCAATCAAGATTGTATGTGATTATGTTTTCGATGAATAAATTTTATGATCTATATAAAAATTAATTCATAAATTTTCTTATACTCTATGATTTTCAAATTATAAATTTGTAACTTTAATTTGAATTTATTTATGTACTGAATAGATTATAAGTATTTTTTAAGTAAAATATTCATGATTTATGTCTTGGTAGAAAAAAATATTTAATAAATATCCAACTATTTTAAATATGTATTTAAGTTTATTATTAATGTTTCCTGATGATTATTTATATTATTTTTAGCATTTTTATAAATTTCAATAAAATGGATTAAAATGAATATTATGGTCATTTTAAGAGATCATTAATTTTGATTTTTTATCGAAATGGGATTGGAATTTTTGTTTTAATGTGTACATAATGAATTTTATTTTCTTTAATCATTTCCATTAGATGATTAAAATATTAAATTAAAATTTTCCAAGGATATTTTAATATAAATTTTTTTCTTTTATATTTTATAAATTTCTGGATTGGAAAGAAGTGACTTCACAATAAAAGTGACATTTTCTTCAATAAATTTTTAATGATCATCAAATATAAATTTTGTTCATAAAATTCAATAATCCATTATATCAATTGTGAATATTTGGGGATATTATCCAAGGATAAAATTCATAATCGTTCACTAGATGATTTGTTATTATGATTATAATATTCATATGAAATGGGTTCTTTTTCCATTAGTTATAAAATGATGAAAATAATAAATGATTCTAAAACCATTATCTATTTCATAGGATATAATATTATGAAATTTCAATAGAATGGTATTATTTTAAGGTATTTTACATAATGAATGTTATATGAGCATATGTCACAAAAAAATATTTATTATATGATGTGTGGGACCTATATCTCCCATCAATTTAATGGATAATGATGAATATATTTTGAGATAAAGATTGATGGATTTGGGAGTGAACTTAGTTCACAAATTGATGTTATCCACTATGATAGAATTAAGATTAATTCTTTACTATTAAGTTGGATTGATGATTGGACCCATTCTATTATGATTGGAATGGAAAAAAACATTGAAAACTGTGATGTATTTGGGAGAGAACCCAACCCATTGTGAGAAACTATGTGGTGAACCATGAATTCAATGATGATTTAAGTTGTCATTACAATTAAATATGCCACATTTCGGAGTTATCCTTGAATATTAGGGAAATTATTTTCTCTCATTATGTGTATTTGAAAAGAAGTAATATTCCAATGTTACACCCTCATATCTCATGTTCTTTGATTAATTTATGATTTGGTTCTTATGAATAATAAATATTTCTACCATAACAGATGGTTATGATCATTGGTATATAGGGTATGTTTCGAAAATGTTATTATCAAGTGATTGTGCCCTAATTATGATGTTATGATTATGTGATCATTTTTATCTCCCTTAATTACCCTCACATTGAATCATATCTCACCCTTTCAAATGTTTCCTATTGAAAGAGTATGTTGAATGATTTTATTAATGATATATCTATGAATGTTGTTGGATATAAAAAATAACTGAGAGATGATGAAGTTCAACTATTTACCAATTTTTTATGTTTCCATGTTTCAAAAGTAAATATACATAAATTATTATTATATAGATATTTTGTTTTTGTAATGAATATTCTTCAATTAAAATGTTGTATATTTGTATGAAAAGTATGTTTCACTATAATCCTTAAAACTAGATGGTCCACAGATAGTCCAAGGGCTCACACAAGAATCTTATTTACATAAACCTGATTTAATAACTCTATAGATATCCTCATGTCCATTACATAGTTAAACCATAAGCTAGTTTGACCCTTTCAGGGGTCCTCCTCTAACCACACTCTAATCCAAATGAACCAACCACATCCACATCCATCCACTCTAGGGGTTATTTCATTAATCACATATACAATGTTTATTATTCCCATATAGTCATACTCCACATAAAACAATACAAAAAGGAGTCCCCCAAAGGGACTTACACACATATCATAAAAATGAGAATTTTAATGTTTCGAATGTGGATCAGTAAAATGAAATGTTAAAACACATATTTATTTACATCAATTAAAATATGATTTCAAACCATTTGTTTAGAAAAATTATTTTTTGGAACCAAATTCAATGAACCTAAAATCTACTCAATGAAAAATAACAATTTTTAATTTATTTTCAAAAACTGAAGTTATTTGTACAATTAAAAAATCTATTAGAATCCACCATTTTAACCAAATTATAAATAAAATTGGGTGAAATTTATTTTAATTCCCCCAATTCTATTTAGAACAAATAATAGAAATCATTAGCTGGTAACATTGAAGTAATATACGCATTTCACCAGTACATTTCATTGAGAGATCCTCCTAAAAATACAATTCTATGGAGAACCCAATTTAACATATTTTATGCCATGTTTATTTACCTTTTAAGAAATTAAAAAAGGTCCAAAACAAACTACATTTCGATGGAATGAAAAAAAATGTATAAATTGTAAATACATGCCTAAAAAATATTCATGTTTATGCCATAAATACTAGAACATTAGTCAAAATAACATATCATAGTAAATCAAAATATGATGAGGATAAAATAATGAAATGTAACCTTAAATGTATTTTGAAAAATAATAAATATCTTTTCTATTGTTTAATTAAATTTTTATAAGTTCAATGACATGAAATATTCCCCTAAAATTTTTATCTGTAAACAAATTTATAAGGTAAAAACATTCCCATATATTCCAATTGATCCAAGAGATAAAATACCATATTCAATAAACACAAAAATCAAATGTAATAGTATTGGTAAAATTTTTATATAGTAACAACTAAAACCAATTCACCAATCCCACAACTAAAAGTACGGACTTACATCATAAAATTGTTAGCAACTCCTTGAGTGGTTTTCCAAATCACATCACGTCTTTTCAATATCTTTTATCCATGAAAATAAAATAATAAGAAAAAAAATTGATTCCATATTTTGGGGCCTTGAATAAAATCAAAAAGTCATTAATGAGGAATGCTATAATGGAATAATTATAATATCCCTCTACATTGGAGGATATAAATAGGTATTGAGGTCATAGTTGAAAATATGGGGATATTAGGTCATTATAAATAGTTCACCATTTGTGTACATAATTAAAAAATAATTAGATAAAATAATGAATGAAATATATATATGTAATAAAAAATAATATCCTATTATAAAAAATATGATATAAAATAACTAATAAAATTAGTCAGCATATTCTCACACACTTATGATCTATATACACTAAAGTAATGGAATACTAAATAATGTGGTGTCTCAATAAAATACCAGCGAGTTTACCTCGGCATCGGGTCAACCAAATTGAAACACCTACACAATTACCCTGAGAAGGAAATATTTCTTCATTTTTATCCCAAACCACAGGAGTTATAATACTCACTAATGTGGATATGGAATTTTTTATAATAAACCTCAAAGGACACCAGCAAAACAGCCGTAACATATTTATAGTAGTCATATTCATGTGTTTGTGATAAAGAAAATATATAAATAATTAAACATACAACCATAGAGGTATTCATGTTCTAACCATTACAACATTAACTCCAACCATACCTAATTATGATCATTACCCTAATAATCATATTTAAATACCACAGTAGCACATACAACCCATAGCTCACAACTGTCACTCTAGTTATGACCTCATAATGTACATAAAATGACATTTCCCATATAAAACAATTAGACATATATTCCATATAAATTCTATATAATCAATCAATGGTGAAGGAGGCACCTAAATAACATTTCCACCCATTTTGGTCCAGAAATCATCAATTTATCCTTAAATTTTGTTTCATCATATATATACATGGGGAAAATTTGTAAACTACCAAAATAAAACCTCATGAACAATGTTGTATATATTGGATCTAATATAGATTCATTATATCTGTGTACAGTCTCATTGTATGATATTGAGTTTCACATCAAACATATGGGAATTTATTATGAAATATCTCCAATTGTATGGAAGAAGTATTTTGATGAATGCTTTCATCATTTATGTGGTCATTTTTATGACATCTTAACCATATATAAATATTTAAATTTCAAAATATATGTTACAAATAAAGAATTGTTGGATGATACTAAACTATTATTGGGTGGTTTAGTGCATGTAATTGATAAAGAATCAATGTTGAAATTTTAATGCATATTAATTCTTGAGGTCCCATATTTAATTATTTCTATTAATAATTTATATGCAGTCAAATACAAAACATAAAACCTGGGGAAATGATGTAAAATTTATAACCCCAATACCATTGGGAGTAATATTTTATTGATTTCATATTTGGAATTAGGATGATCATTTCCCTCTCAATGTATCTATTTGAAAATTCCAAAAAATTATATGAATATTTTACCTCTCCAAAAATTTCTTATCTTCAAATCAATTATTCACGGCAGTTCTGATAACAATATAAAGATAGTGAAACTATAAAATATTTATTTTTTAGTATATATATCCAATAATTCAACAATTAGTATTTCTAATGGTTTTAACTTTTAATTTATGAATTAATTCCAAAATATGATCTTCTATATCACGATGAATTACTTTATCCACATTACATGCAACCAAATTTGAAATTTCACCAAGCTATATCCAATTATAATAATTATGATTAAACTATGTCCATTGACTTATATGGAATTTAACACTCTCATATTATAACACATCATTCATTTATTTAAAATGAGATATTATTTCCATGAATTACTTTATAAAATTCAATGAAATTATCAATAACATTCTCATTTTTTGATGTGGTTCTCCATAAATTTATTTAATTATAATATTTCATTGAAAAAATATAAAAATATGAATCTTGACTATATCAAAACATATAATCCTTTAAAAATGTATATAAATAGATAAATGTAAAACACTAAAACATAAAATCAAGATTATCAATATAGAATGTTTTAATAACAGTTAAATCATAAAATCAATTATACAAATATAAAGAAATGTTTATATGAACCTAACATAGATGTATTGGTAAAAACAATTCGAATGATAAAAAGCGATCTCAGATCTCTAGATGATCTCCCAATCTCTAATATCCAAACATAAAACATAATTACAAAATATATTCTCATAATGAGCTGAACATAAATGACGAAGTAGATTTATAAATCCTTAATATCTCGAAATATAACTCAATCATAAACAATACGACCATAACTGGGTAATTTCAAATATTATTAACTATAAAGTAGATGCAACAAAAAACCAAAAAATATAAATAGTAATAAATATAAACAATTATAAAAATGATTAATTTCAATTAAAATAAAAATATATCAAAATAACAAATAAATTCTAATCACAATGATTTATACTCTGAATATATTTATTGACATAATTTTTTATAAATTTAGAAGTTATATATATTTAAAAATGATCAAATAAAATTTTTATTGGATAATATCATGTAATAAATTTGAAAAAAAAATTACTTACAAAATATATATAGATTCAAGCTCAAAATATGTGAAATCGAGATGAAAAATGGAAACAGATGAATATCAGGCTACATATAATGAAATAATAGGGCTCAACATAGTCATTAAAGCCCAAAAATCATTGAAACATATAAAAGATAATTGGAAGGCATGTTTTCAATTCAATTAATTATAGGATAATAGAAGAGGATAGAATGGAGTAGAAAAAAGATGAAAACAATTTAAAAACTAGATTAAATGAGAACTACTAAGGATGGTGATTTGGGATCAAGAGAGATTTGTCACACATATTAGTGATTCTTAAAAGATTACTATTGATAAATTGGTGGACACCCATATATATATATATTTATATTTATTTATTTATTTATTAATTCTCTTACCTTATTATTTAAACAAACATGAAAAATGAAACACATATTAGATGTCAATTTAAATGAAACGATGCCAAAAGATAAAAAACCAATTTGAAAAAGGTATTTCTAAAAAATTTGTAATGTTATAACTAAAAATTTATTTAATGTAGTATTTTAGTAAAAATTGAGTTCAATGATATTTTTGAAAGTGCTTAAATATATGTTTAAAAAAAAATTCAAATGTCTCTAATTGTATAATATGATATCACCATATAGAAACCCAATGATTAAAATTTTGATACAGAATCAAGTTTTTCAACAAGATATATTTTAACTAAACAAATTGAACCATTTAATTTTCATGGTACACGAAGTTTAAATAGAAATATTAAAAATATTTGTAGTATTAATTGGTAGTTCTCAAAACACTTTATTTACATTAATTTACAATAATATCATACTAATTACATTAGTTAGACCACACAAAATTTATTCATCACTATCAAAAAAGTTCTTATATGGGAATAAAATCCAATTCCAATCAACTCAAAGTACAAATACGTTTATTCCCTTCCAAATTAAACTTGAAGATAAAATCCCATTTTATAATAAGCATCCATCATAAAAAGATTTCCATCCTCCCCGAAGTAGCTTCTACACCATGTGGAAGTACGATCATCCTATATGAGTAGATGGATCAGTAGTTCTACATTGATTCATCTTCAAGAGCTTCAATATTATTGTTTTTGATACTCATCACAATAGATTAATTGATTTGTATTCCTCACTTTTATATATCTCCTCATTAAAAAATATATATATAGAAAAATTAACTCCAAATAAATTTATGTCTCTTAAATATTCTTGTCTTTAGTTTGGAAGAGTATATAGTTATCATATATAAATATATATATATTTAATCATTTCCATGAAAATTATAATTAAAAATATATAAATAATAGTATTATACTTTTTAAATATTTAAATCTAAACTCTCGCATGTTATTAATTGTAATTTTATATAACGGTAAGCAGTTATTTCTATTGTTATTTGAACAACTTAATTCCCTCTTATATAATATTTATTTCATATATTAATTATTATATGATATTATAAAAATTTCTTTATAAAATGTTACATGAATCATGAAGAAAACATCATCATATTATATCATTGAATAACTGGCTTTTCTCTATCAATATATTTTATCCTCGACTCTTAATTATCATCATGACTATTATTTCATGTATAGTAACACTTAAAATTTCATCATATTCACATATGCATACATGATATGATTGTGTAACTATTTTTATTATAGGAAATATATCATTTAATTCATGTAGTATCAAACAAAACATGACCTTCCATTCACAATTATAAACTCGCTTAAATGTGTTATAACCAACAAATTGTTTTTCTCAATAATATTTTGTAAGGGTATGGTTATATTTTTTATGTGGAATGAATAACCAAGGTTCATGTTTTATCATCCTCATTATCAATTACATGAAATTAATTATCTCCAATACAATTACCATGGCCTTCCTCAGTTAACCATGTACCTGAAAAATCATCTTCAATGTTTACTTATTACTTTCATGTGATTCAAGAATTGAACCCATAGCATTTTCAAGGATTTAATTATTGAATAAATAGATCATGATGAATTATAAATTCATGAAATATGTGTTTTTTTATTACATTTCATACTACACATATGAAATGATAATATTCCATCCTATATCTATTTATCGATATCACCCATGAAATTATAAATTTTTTTTACATCCAAATGCGTTTTAGAGGTATCCTCTTGAGTAATTATATATAAAAAGGGATGTTTGTATTAATAAATATAATATTCTTGAAAATCAGACTTATAATAAACTTTTCCCTCATCTTAGAGAATTTAAAGAACCATGGACATGTCATAGGTAGTAAGATATGAAAAAAAACATGTGTACAGAATTCTCATTTGTCCATGATGACATTAAACTACACATAATATATTTATTCACATGAAAGTTATATTACCTTCCAAGAATATATTCACAATAAGAATGTACATGAATTATCCATCTTTGTAGAATATGGAATGTTTAGTAAATATCCACAATTTAGCCTCATCATGTGTAAACATCCTATTTTAATCATATGGATGGTCCATCTCTTCACACACGATCAATCAATCTCATTCATTATTTTAGATCATATGTTCTTATTGGAGATCAAAATTACAAGAGAAATAATCTTCAATTTTTATGGAAGATAATCTATTCATGGAATATTTTCATGGTTGGACTATTAATTACAAAATATTTGTGAAAATCATAACGCATGGTCGCATTTTCTAATCATAAACACGGTCAATCCTAATCATGAAGGTATGATATAATTTCTCAATATCAAACTATAAAGTATTCCCATGGAGTCTCATCCACATGGAACCATGGATCTCATTTCATAATGGACACCCTAATGATTCTAATGGTAAAATATGATCTAAAAATTTTATAGGATTGTACAGATAAATCAGATTGGATAGATGGCATTCATTGCATATTTTTTAATATGTTGGAATAGTACTAACAATCCAACTATCTGTCATTGATTCCTCATGTGGCTTATCACTTTTTTAATAAGAAATATCATTCCATTATATAATATGTTTTCATTATTTGGATCATTCATGACAAACCTTATTCATGATGAGGGAAGGGATATCAAGATGCGAAGACCTTCCTTCTGAAGATGAAGGACAAATAATGACCCCACTTGAGTCCTACCTCCAAGAGGAGCCAGGCTAGTGATGGACACCTAGGGTATACAAATATCACAAAATATTAGTCATTACCCATCAATATTAACCAATAATGGAAAAATAGATGTGTAAACCACAAATAAACTCTTAGGAAGATATAAATGAAATCCAAAATCCATCCATCATTTATGTTTAGAAAAAATAATAACCGCTAAAAATTAAATAACTTCAATGTAATTATCAAAAGATAAAATCTACGCATCAACACAATGACTATCCCCATCGTCTAGGTTAGTAAAGTTCAATACAGTCTATTAAATATCCAAGCAAACCTGAAAATTGTTTTTATATATGTGGGGTGAGCATAAAAGTATTCTTAGAAGTGGAAAACCAAACATTCTCATGCACAATTCGGAGAATCATACTAATTACCATATGTGTAGATACAAAAACCTCAAAAGAACATAACATGGTATAAATTCCACACCAACCCCACCAAGGCACACTCACCAAAAAACCAAATTTAATGTAATATAACATAGTATGAACATTGATTTTTGGGTACACTAGACCACTTACCAATGGTTTACTGCTCATCTCTAATGGAAAATGTCCGGACACTACCATGCTCTTCCATAAGCCTCAATATCACAACCATCCCACACACACATGACCAATTGAACACATCACATTCCATTTGGCAGACACATGAACGTCATCCTGATTACTCTTGGGAGGAATCACATCACCCTTAACTACATGGTTCTCAAAACAGCACCACAACCTATCTGAAGAGTCTTGGGCTTCCAATTCCAAGAAGATGGATCAGATAAGATACAATAACCATTAATCCATCCTCATATTATTATTTCTTTATAGGAAACCCTCTCATATAGAAATAGTGGTGATTAGAACGTAGTGATCAACATGTGTGGGTTCCTATAGAAATAAAAATGAATTAAAGTTTATACATATAGGTAAATAATTATTTATCCCAAGCTATAGGTTCCCAAAAAATCTAGCGAACATGAAATAGCCCTTACTGTAACCCCTCCATGAAAATCCACACAGACAGCCACAATCAAAACATAAAATCACCCTTTTCATTTAAACACTTATCATTATTTATTAAGATGTTTTATTATTTCATTCCAAAACCACCTAGGAAACTACACACCGTATCCATTACAAACACATTAAACACACAACCAATTTGTAGACCCACTGAATAAAACTAATCAATATCCATTACACATATCGGATGTAGTACAACACCCTTATAAGTTCATAAATTCCACAATATATCTATCATTAAACCTGAGATCCCATCACAACTCATGAACCTCCTCATACACACATCCCATATCAACCACCAAAAGAACAAAGACCCCTCTACACACACATACCACACCCATATAATATTTCTAATCCCTATATCCACCTTAGTACCCACAACCATACACCGAACCATACAACCACACTATGAACAAAACCCAACAAAACCATACACAACACACAACCACCCCAAATAAATAAAAGTGTGTTTAGATTTTATAAACACTATTCATTAATTCAACATCCAAAATTCAACGATTATCACAACACATGTTAAATAATTGAAAAACTATATTATTTTACCATATGTAAGTGGATAATAGACAAATATGTTTACAATAATTCCAATAGAGGATAAACAATAATTCTAATGCACCATGGGTGCACAAGAATAGACTATCAAAGATCGTGATTTTCAACATGGTACAACCCATACAATTCACTTTATATACCAACGTTAACAGATAAAACCAGTGATCATTATAATATTATGGATTCATTTTGATGACTAAGGTAACGAGTAGATTATATCATAACACCCTTAAAATTTGGTTTCAAATACGATCAAAAGGTGATATGAGTATAACCATCCTGTATAATACACAATAAAATTAGGACAAATAAAAAACCAAACCTGGAACAGTAGAAAATCATTAATTCATCCATGTTCTAAAATAGGGTATCGCGTGAGTAGTAAGATATAACTACAAGTAAAACTGGATCCACAACTATAGAATAGATGCTACTCTACTTGGAAGAAAGGTTATGGTTGCATGAAATGAAAATTGAAACACATGGGGAAGAGAATATCCTTGATTAGAAGATATATATCCTATATCAACGGAAGAATGGATTCAAAATTCATTAACGTGTGATCGTGGTCATGATTATATGGTTATACTATTTCAAATCCCCCAAAAAATTAGTATGTTAAGGATATAATTAATATCCATTAGAACTATTTCATAAATGACCAAAGAAGTCTTCAATCTCTATTTACGTCAAAAAACCATTTAAAGGGAGAATCTGGAAGAACCGGGAAAACATGGATTTTGACAAAATAGTTGGAAATGACTAACCATTGGGTGAGTCACCATTAAAAGTCACCAGTGGATAAAGAACAATTGGGTGACTCAAAATTGGATGAGTCACCCATGACAGATACCGGTGACAAGCTACCAATAGAGAGTCACCATTCGGTGCACCACAATTAGGTGTGCCACCATTTGGTGAGCCATCATTCAGGGAGACACCATCGTGACTCCCCAACGCTTCCCACAATCAATGAGTTGCCATTGTGAGTCACCGGTCTTGAATCACCATCAGGACCTACTATTCCTGACTCACCATCAGTGACCTACCATTGCTAACACACTATTGTGAGTCACCATGGAGGGTTACCGGTGTGGTTCATCGGTGTAGGTCACTATCCGGACTCATCATTCTTATCTCACTGATTGACATCTCCACATTTGAGGTGCTTCCATTGTAAAAACATTAATTTTTTAAAACTCACTAAATTCATCAGTATTATCACCAAAACCCCTCAAACACTAGATTTTGAAAATGTAATGGACCATGGATTTCTAGAACATTACATCAAATACCTCTCAAACTATTCACGACCTTTAGTGATCAAAACCAAAACCAATATTAAATGGGGGATGAAAAACCCCCCTATAAGATATATCTCCTGGATGAACCACCTCATTTGTGTGAAACCTCAATATTCATGAGCACCTCCACCCACATCTTCTAACACAACCAAAAAACCACCACATTAGAACCGAAAGCCACGCTACGTAAACATATGAATCAGGTAATCCATTTTTTCATTATTAAGATACTATCATATTTTCATGACACTAACTCGCCCACATGGGTTTAATCGCATCTACATTATTCTGTCTTGATTAGGGGGTATGTCCTCTTCAAATCATGGTCAAGACTTTATCACACATAAAAAAACAAGGAAACATATCATCTTATTACAGGGATTTATAAATCACTACACCAAAAGTAAAACACACACAAAAACTCAAAAAAAACTCTTGGTACTAGGAATACATATGTGTCTCCATTTTATAGGTATTCTCCTCAAATCCCACATGCCTCCACAGAACAATAACCATGTGAATGGTCTATCATGTAATCACCATTTCCAAATGATCCTAGATCTTCATTGGTCACAACAAGAACGTTGAATCATCTTTGATATGTAGTTCTCTCCAGTCAATGAAATGAGAGTTATCATGAAGAAACTGATGAATCTGAGAGATGTGAAATATGTATTAGACTATCTCAAACTGTGGTCAAAACTCAAACTAGTATTCCACCTCATAAACTAATCCTTGCACATCAAAAGGCCGACGAACATTGGAGAAATCCTACTCCCTCTTCCAAACCTCCTCTACAAAGTCGAGGAGAAACTTTTAATAATACATGGTCCCCAACCTCTAAATACAAAACCTCCTCCTATGATCAACATATGATTTTTGTCATTCTTGTACTATCTTAATAGACTTATAGAGAAACTTCACCTTTTTACTATACTTTGCACCAAGTCTGAGCCATGAAAAGTGGATACCCCATTATTTTTAGATCACAAGGGTGATTGAGACAATATTCTATATAATGCTTCAAATAGAGACAATCCAATGAATGTATGGAAGATGTTATTTAAATAAAACTCTACAAGGAGAATATGTCATACCCAAGACACACAAAATTCTAGAACACATGCTCATAAAATGTATTCAAATGTCAAATAGTCATATGTATCTACCCATACATCTGAGGGTGGAAAGTAATGCTGAGGAGTAACTGGTTCCCAAAGGCTTGCTTTAATACCATCCATGCATGTGTGGTAAAACAGGTATCCCAATCTAATTCAATGGATATTTGAACCCCATGTTTACAGACCACCTGACACACATACCTCTCTAGTAAGGGTTCCAGTACAGTTGAATCGTTGATTGTTATGAAGTGAGCCAATTTCATATTCTGATCAAATACTACCCAATTTTCCTTGCAATCTCCCTGAGATCTAGGTAATTATATAATGAAATCCCTTAAGATTTCATCCCACTTCCATGTAGGTACATCAAAGGGAAGAAACAAACCCCTGATAACATTGTGATCAACCATTAACTGTTGGAACCCCAAGTACTTCTACAAAAATTCCACTACGGTTTTCTTTATCTCAGTCCACTAAAAGTATTTCCTCAAGACATGTTGCATCATAGAAACACCTTGGGGTACCACTAAGGATGAACTATGAAAATCATGGAGAATTACCTACCAGATTTAAATAAGAAAAAATAAATTCCCATGGAACAGAATCTAATTATGACGACCCTCTAACTATCTCTCTATAGCATTACCCTGGTTAACATGATCAGGAATCACCTTGACCGCAGAGTCTAGCCACTGAGACTCTTCCCCCTATCTCACTAGAGAAGACTACACATTCATCTGAATCATGAAGCCTCTTCTTCCATCCATTAATACATCGATGTGCAAAGTATCCAACTCCTCCATTTTTTTTCCGTGCATCCCCATATTCTCGAACTACCTGTCTATGTGACTACCTTCTCAATGAATCAACCACAAAATTATTATTTTCTATGGTGTAGTAGTTCTTAAAATAGTGATCATGGAGAAACTCTTTCCACATTGGTTCTCATAAATTGATATATCACTAGGAACAGATGAACCTCAAGATATTATGATTTGTGAATACCACTATTAACTCCCCAATGAGGTAATACCTCTACAAAGTTAGTACAAATACAACAATTTCATTTACTATATTATGGGTGGAATAATTATGTTTTTGATGATTCATCTTTATTGAACCATAAAATATCACTCCATATTATTGTTTCATTACACACACTAAGACCATATGGGATGCATTGCAATACACCTTGAACATCACCCATTCCTCTGGAAGCCAGAGCACTAGGGCACCAACCAACTTCCTCTCCAAATAAATGAATTCTTCCTGACACTAATCACTTGACAAAATATATTTGACTTTTTTGGTCGAACCCATCAATGGTGTTGTTACATGAGAAAAATGAGGAACAAATTTCCATTAAAATAATGACATACCATGAAAACTTCAATTATTTATTTTATTATTGGGTGATTACCAATAAATAACTATTTTAACATTTGACAGGTCGACTGTTACACCTTTATGTGACACCACATGTCTATGGATGTGGACTTCTCCTGTCCAAAACATGTACTTAGATTTATTTCTGTACAGATGGTGGTGCGGAAGGACCTCTAAGATAGTCTTGAGATGCTCGAAATGATCCTTCAATGACCTTGGTTATATAATGATATCATTGAATAATAAGATGAAAAATAGGTCAACGATTACACGAATGACAGATTTTATATGAACCATGAACATGGATGGTGCATTTGTAACACTGAACAACATAACCACAAATTAAATGTTCACATACATGCACTTGAATGTAATCTTCATAATGTCACACTCTTTCATCCTAAACATTTGATATCAAGACTATATATCGATCCTAGAAAACCAACATTCTCCCCTTAGATAGTCGAAATGATCTTCTATCCTCAGGGGGGTAACAGATTTTGACCATCACCTGATTCAATCTCAGGTAGTCTATACACAACCTAAGACCTCCATCATTCTTCTTCATGAGTAGGACTAGGGAACCGTACGATGGAACACTAGGCCAGATACATCCCTTATTAACCATATCATCAATTAGAATATTTATCTACTATAGCTCATATGGAACCATCAGATAAGGATCCATCAATAATTTGAGAAGCACTTGCGAGAAATTATATCCTGGACTCAACATCACATCAAGGGTTAAAGTCACAACCTCCGCCAAAAAATCCAATAACTCCCAAGAGCTATCATGACCACCACCATCTTAGCATTAACTGATTCCACTAATATCTCATCTAACAAGGAAATGAAAATATCCACCCACAGGATGCTCATTGGAAAACACTGCTCGCCAATGAAAGAAAAAAGATGGAAATGTACATCTGAAAACACAACTCTTATTATGATGTAGTCAATAATAGAACACATAGAGTAAGACTAGTCGATTACAATGATATCATCATATAGATGCATTAGTTGTAGAATGAGTTTCCCACTAGATTGATGCATCCCCAACATCTCTCTATGTGCCTAGAAAACATCAAACATGTTTTTTTGACCTCTGAATAGTGTACTCAACATAAGGGGAATAAAATGGCTCTTTATGTCCAACCCCATAGCATGGGGTTGGACATTAGTAACAAAGGAGTGAGAATCATAGTAATTAAACTATGTTTAAATAAGAGTACTGAATAAACATATCATACCGCAAATTTTCTCTGGCCATATCAGAAGTGCTTCTAATAAAGCATGCCACTGAACACACCAATCTATTCATCCCCTATGTTGTCATACGTATCCCTAACAATAAATTGATCTAGGTAACTTTCGAGCACCCAGGGGTCGGCCTCTGCCTTATCAGAATACCCTCGGTGGAGCATGATCTTACTATCCGTGCTTCTAAAATGGATAATCCAGCATCTACAACTAATGTTTTCACTAGACCTGCCCACCTCCATCGTACTGAGCTCGAACAGGGAACAAACACTAATGGTTCATGTCACCTACACAAGATAAACACCTATCTTCCAATACTATAGGAAAAGGAAGAGGAACTGATGGTCTGAACTATAACTCATGGAGAGGATCCCCACCAGCTGAATTCTAGAGGGTCCTGACAATATAGACATATTGTTGACTGCCTTCCCCATAGTAGAACTTGGCTGGTTTCTCCCTTGCTATAGACTGCCTTGTGATTTCATCAATTCCCTCACCCAATCCTTCTACTAATCCACTACCTATGTCTATAAGATAAAGAGAGTAACCACATACTGGAAGGAAGGATGGTGTGCCTCCTCTAAAATTATCTCCTAGGACTCCTCATCAAGAAAGAGATATGTTGAAAATAGATAGAGATCCTTGAACATGAGCCCCAAGTCTCGTACTGACATACTCCCCTATTGAAGGGAGAGTAGTTCTTGTCACTTAACGACCATAATCATTTTATAGAAAAATTCCACTTGGAAATCATTTTCAAATTAAAACCCATGAAATATTGGGCTCTTTTCTCTCCTGGAGGTATATTATCCACCACTGAAGCACTTCAACCCTCATTTGACTCACAATTATGAGGTCCTATTACTCTTTGAGAGCCCAAATCTTTCTAAAAGTGATCACCGCCTCCTTAAGCCAACTCTCCCACTCTATTTATAAAATGTTTCCTTCTTACATTCCCAGAATCTGGTTCTAGAAAGCAAGTATCATTCTATGCCACTATTTTTTCTCATTCCATGGATCAACCCGCCTCTGATGAACATGATTGAGCTATTGAGCCTACATTTCTCATAACACATGTAGATGACGATCGGGTTCCTTAGCTAAAAACGGTATGAAAATAATTCTTAATCAAGGGCTATGTGGAATTTTATTTAGGGTACTTTTTAACCCATAGTTTTTATTAATTTTTGGAAAACACCCAAAAAAGAACACAATTCACCAAGATTCATTTGTCTTCCCTAGGGTCTCAACCATTCAATCCCTATAGCCTCATTTGGTCATTTGGTAAGCTCATAGGTTTTGCATCAGATCATAGGGGGCCCTGAAATCTTGTGTCCTAGATGGACTTCCCTAGCCTATGTCATGAACCATGATTTCATAAAAATGTTTTCCTACTAACCCATGAAATCCATACAATTCCAAACTCCAAAGTCCCTCCTCTCTATCAACTATCACCATTGAAACCTTTTTTTCATGTCCTCCTTTTTCAGGATATTAAATGTTGTAGCAAGATGATTAGACCTTCCTTTTAGAACATAATGAACAGAAAATGACCCCTTAGTCCCACCTCCAATTGGCCTTAGGGTGGTGACCGGCACCAAGGGTATACAAATCACAGAAATGTGGTGCATTACCATTTTATTGTATCAATGATCATGAGATAAGATATATAAACCACAAAACAACTCCAAGACAGGTATAAATGAAATGAAGAATCCACCTCACATTCATGTTTATAAAAAATATAACTAGTACAAATACAATAACTCAAAAGTAAGTACCAAAATAAGAAATCTATGCGGTGACACAATGACAGTCCCCAATGTTCGATTGAGTAATGTCTTCCATGGTCCATGTAATATCCTTGTAAAACTGGGAAAAAATTATATACGTGCATTAGCATTCAATTATTCTCAATTGGAAAAAACCAAATTTAATTGTTCACAAGTGGGGGAATCATAAAAATTTCTCTCTGAGAAATTAACAAAAACTCAAAAGAAACTAACAAGGTATACAATCCAACCCAACCTCAACAAGAAATTATCACCAAATAAAACAACTGATGTAATGTAAAGTAGTATGACAATTGATATTTGGGTACACACACCACTTACCAATATTTAACTACTCATATATGATGGAAACTATCCTGACTCTACCACACTCTTACATAATCCCCATTGTCACAGCCAACCCGCACACACCTAGGCCACAAACCACACAACATTCCCACCTATAGACACATTAGAAAAAAACATCACCCACAATCACCTGGGCCTTACAATCATACCCCAACCTCCAAGAAGTGTATTGGGCTTCCAATTATTATAAGATGAAATATAGAAGATCCAATAACCATCCATCGATCCTCCCACTAGGTGTTGGGAAAGGAAACACTCTCCCATAGTAATGGGGGTGTTCGACATGCTGTGCTCAACACAGATGGGGTGTGTATAGAAATCACAAAGAACAATGTTTTATAAATATTGGTCAATATACACTCCACCAAACCTATGGGTTTTCATAAAAACAAGCAACCCACATGAAACAACCCTTACTGCTACCCCAATATACACATCTACACAAACATCCAAAATCAAAACATAAACCCACACATTTCATTTAACCACATATCATTCATTATTAATAATTTTACTTTTTACATTCATTTGATACCCATAACACTTACACCACACAACCAGTTTGTAGTCCCAATACTCAACACTTTTAAATGACCATAACACATCATAGATATAGTATCACTACTCTAAAATGAATCCATTCCATAGATAATAAATCTATCATCATGTGATTCAATCACACCTCCTTCACCACCACAAACACAAATCCCACAGAAACCACCACCAAAACCATGAACCCTCTCCACAAACATACCACACCCTACTCACATAGCCAATCCATCATCCCCTCAATGCACCCACAACTATACTCATCACCATACGACCCAAAAAAATTAAAAAAACCAATAATATTATACATAGAACACTGGAACACCAAATCAAGCCGAGCGTATTTACATTTGATCAACATTATTCTTTTACAATACATTTATAATTAAAGGAAGAAAACATCATAAGTTTAATCTTAGGGAATTCATTATATATAACTTTTTTTTGTGGTTTATCTGATATTATATTTATAGTAATTCCAATAGAGGTATATAAATAAGTATAAAGGATCATGGGTGCACATGAAAATCCCAAAAATAACCATGATTTTCAGGACGGTATATCTAAAAAAATTCAATTTATTGACAAAATATAACATAAAAAATAATTTTTCATCATCACTTTCCCTGTTCCTATTCATAAATAAGGTAATGAGAAAATTATATTATTAAAAACTCAATAATTGTTTTCAATTTTGATCAAAAGGAGAGATGAGTATACCCTTCCTGTATGATATAGAAGGATAGTTGAATGAAAAAATACTACTTGCAACAACCTACAATCAGTAAATTATTCTTGTTCCAAAACATGGGGATGCATGAGTAGTAAGAAATAACTCCATGGAAAACCAGATCCGCATCTTCAGAACATACTCTACTCATCTAGGAAGAAAAGTTATTTTCACAAAAATAAAAAATATAAACACATGGTAAAGAGAAGTTCCTAGCTTAGAAGACACAAATCCTATATTAGAGTAATAATAGTTTCAGAAGGCATTAACATCATATTGTAGTTAGGATTACATGGTTCAGCTATTTCAAAGCCCCTATAGCATTAATTTAATAATTATATAATTAATATCCTATGTAATTCTAAAAGAAATTCCCATGAAAGGTTTCATAAACGATTTACATCAAATAAAATGTTAATAGGAAAAATATGGAAGGATTGGGAAAATATGGAATTTGACAAACTATTGGAAATGACACATCATTGGGTTAGTCACCGTCAGGAGACACGCATTGATGAGGCCCCGTTGGGTGAGTCACCATTAGACGAGTCACTGGTGAGAGAAACTGATGATGAGATACCAAGGCTGAGTCACCGTTCGATAGACCACCGTTCGGTGAGCCACTATCATGACTCACCATCACAGCCCACCATCAATGAGTCACCGTTGTGATTCATTGGTACTAACTCACCATAAGCGACCTACCCTTCCTGACACACTGTAGCAATACACTAATTCTGATTCACCATGAGAGAAATACTATTCATAACCCCCTTTCATTGACCTACCATTCCTAACTCACCATTTTGAGTCACCTTTGTGAGTTACTTCTGTAGTTCACATGTGCTAGGAGTTGTTGTCACTCATCAGTTCCAACTAACTAATGGATGACTGACCATCATACGATCTACTGTTTACAAAACAAGAGTTATATAAATCTCTAAAAATGATCCATGAATATCTATAAAACACAAGAACATTAGATTTTCACCATGTAATAGACCATAGAGGTCCAATCCATTACATCGAAATATCATCACCCCCTCATCTTTGGTCATTCCACCCTGCATAGAGGTACTATATCAATCATGTGAACACCATGTATGAACACAATTTCTATAGGTTACGAAGATCTATTTCCATTATTCACCCAATTAAATCAATCATGAAATTATGGATGTATCCTACAAGGTTGATCATATCTCACCCATGTGTGATTAGGCTAGACCATTATATTGTTAGTAGATAGGCTATTTTTTACAAAAATCATATAATTTATTTGTAAATTCAAAAATATGTAATTATTTGAAATCAAAATTTGTTAAATTACATCCTCAAAAAATAGAATATTTCTATATATATATTTGATAAAATTTCTCAATATTCCCCTTATCTCTTGGATACTACATTAAAAAACATCATATGATGGGATTTTCAGTTTTTCAACATCATTCTATATGCACACACTTATTATCACACATCATAAATAATTTATGATCTATGAAATAACCATCTAAGAGAAAATTAATTTCACTAGGAATGAAATACAATGTTGTTTTATGAATCCACAATATCCTCATTACAACCTCACAATATCTCCAAAAATAAAATACATATTAACTCTTTAAAATCCAATGAATCACTTTCTTAATCTAAATAATGATATGTCGGTGTTATTTACTATTGTATCCCCACAAAACTAAAATCAATATTTGTGTCAATTATTTCTCACCTTTATTGAAAACTAAATAAAAATGCTAATGTAAGGGTCATCTCAAAATATTTTCTTAACAGTAACTATTTTCCCTATATTTATGTTTCATTGATAGAATATATTTTTAAGAGATGGTTAATATCACATGTTTTAACAGAAATAAGTATTTATTTATTTTTAATTATATCTTTATTGGCTAACCCAATGTATTAAAAAAGAGTTAAATAATCATGGTTGTAAATGTTGCCAATAAATAGTGACATATGTGATACCGTGGTCATAGATTACTTTTTTCTTAGGAAGGGTTCATATTGATTCATAATTAAATATTTAGTCATCCATACTTCTATGATCAAAATCAAATTATCATGCATTGTATTTTTCAATTTCCCTTTTTATCATATCTATTAATAATAAATTACAAAATTTATATAATATATATGGGAATAAGGTGGGAATTTTTTCAAAGGAAATATCCAGGATGAGTGTTTCCTCTCACCCTGGGTAATTAATTACATAAAATATCAGTAGGGGATGATTAATTTGGAATCTTCCTTTTTTTGAGTCTCTGTAATTTTCTTATATTTTTTTCCTAGAACTTATTCTTTGTGTGAAATAAAATTTTACACCATGGACTTATGAGTTGTAATGTTCTTATCTATATATAACATATCATCAATTGAAAACTCAACTTTTAAATCAACTTACCATCTTTTATCTTCAAATTTTTGAGAGTCCAAAAAACAAGATACACTTTCATAACATTATATATCTTCTCAAAATTGTCACATCACACAGCACTATTTTTATTTATGAATTTATTTCAATTAATAGTTGATATATTTTTTCATTCCATCATTTCCATGCAATAAATTATATTTTGAACCCTCCAAATTGCATATTCAACAAAATTCTTCCAAACTTTGAAATATATTTTTTATGGAAAAAGATAGTGTACATCTATTAGTAGTTTGTCTCATATTATATTTTTTTCTTTTATGCTCATTAAAAATACCCCTTTCTTATTTTATAAATCATGAATGTTATTTATTATATTAAAAATAATATGGTTTTTATACATAACACAAATAACACCGATAATTTCATTTAAATTGTAATCACTTACCTTGATAATACATCAATGTAGAATTAAATTGATGTTTTATTTATAAATTCTAGGAATTATTTTTCCCCTATATATGTGATTTTGTTTATATAAATTCTTAAAATTGAATTGAATGTATGTTTATCCACATATTTCATTGTTAATCCTTATACATTGTTCTTTTCGTGACCATCATTTTCAATTATTGTAGTTTTCTCTTGAGGGTTATGAGATATATATTTTACTTAATTAGTGTATCATTTCATCAAATAAACTTGACAAAACTCTTAATTAACATCCATTGATTTGGTTAATTCATCAATTTACTTATTCAAAACATGTTGGACTATGACATATATCAATTTCATCTTGGATAGATCATTTTTTTATTTGTAGAAATTTCATACTTATATTTGATGTAAATATATCATTCTCCATCATCTACAAGACTGTTCTTATGGAGTATATTAATTTATTTCATGTACTTATTGACAAAAGTTTTTTTTAGTAGTAGAAATTTTTTTCATTGTTTTTAATGATTATTATTTTCTTCGTTTAGTTGTTGTACATATACCATATAGAATTATAATTGTTCTTTCAACTCCCACTCATGTTTTCTCTTACATTTTACACTATCACTATATTATAATGTATTGAGATACTGACATGATAAAATAATCCGACTAAATTGTTTTAAAAATCACTTATTGATCAGTCTTGTTTTCCAATTTATCCTAAAATTAATTTTAGTGGTGCTGAAGAACCATTCATTCTTACTACCACATATGTTTTTGTGAGGAATATCATTTTATGACTTTAATCATTATACATTAATTTTTTTATTTTTTTTAAAATGTCCCGATTAACCATATTTGTCACTTATTAGTGGTTTATTCCAATTTCCCATCCATTTTACATTTCAAATATTCCTTATAGATGAAATTTAATATGATTAATGTATATATAATCCCTATAAAAATATGAATAATATCATTCAGTAATCTATTAATATTTTCCATTTCCATTCAATAATACATAGAAGGATATATAAAAGTATTCATTTATCTAGAATGATAAACTTCTTATCATCTCATAACATCATAGTATGTTCCTAATTAATCATTTAAAAAATATTCCCTTTCTTCCAATGCTATAATATATGAATCAAAATGATGTAGAAATTTCACATCCATTTTTTAAGAATAATTTAATAAAAAACATTCTAACCAAGACCCCTAATGTTTCACACAATCACATTTTCCATTTTAAGGTATACCACCATTAAATTTTTACGAAATTTCATTAGGGGTGGGATAAGGACAGAAAAAACTGGTCATGGGGGTCTAAAAAGAAGAATCTAAGAGAGCCAAGACTTATAATATTAACACATTATTAGGGAATGGATGTATTCGAAAAAATATTACATGGATTAATATGAGGGTATTAGGTATCCATCAATTCCACAACAATATTTTTGTTCAACAATGTGTTGGTAACCGTCATGAAATTAATGACGATATTCTATAATCATCGATCTATGTAAATGATATTCCATGGAAATGATATATCCCCTAGATGAAATTGTGAAAAATATATTAACCAATTTCTACCCAACTATGTGAGATGCACTATTCAATCCCCTTTAGAATAGTAAAGGGTACAACTAAGAGGGAGTCCCCCTGTACCACATAAATGTTGAAAGAAAATATGACTGACCCAAATTGGATATGAGGGAACCCTACTACCCAAAAAATCTTTATGGAACTTTATCCATTAATATTTATTTTAAGGACTCATATTAGATGGATTCAGGGCACCAAATGACCGTTTAAGACCTATGTGTGAGTTTTTTGTACTATATTCTAGTCACCCATGTGTATTTAAAAGGATGGAGAATGTTCCTAGTGCATAATAATAAGGAAAAACTTGGAAATGAGGACTCTTTCCCTATCCATCAGAAATGGGTTTGATCTATTATGTCCCTCGTTCTTAAATTTACTGCAGAAAATCCAAATACTCCAGTATCTGGAATCCAATTTAGGGAATATCAACTTATGATCCCACCATTAATTTTTTGAGCCATGATATTTTTAATGAACAATTTTGTGGATTTAATTATTTGATTATGGAGTGTTAAATATGTTAAATATTTTACAAACATTGGTAACCCACTATACCTCTACATGTTTATGAACCACTGATTGTACCGTTGTATTTCTATATTAGCTGAACCGGGAGACAATGGTACTTTTCTTATGTCTTAACTGGTCATTAATGGTGACAACCTAATTTCATATAAACTAGGTCAGGATGTTTTGATTAATTTTAAACACATTAAAACATAGTAACCATCACCATTCATCATGTTTGGTATTATAATGTAAGGAATGTTAGTACATTTTCATCAAGAAGAACCTATTTGATTCTTCAATAAAACATTGTCTACCATGTTCAAAATAGAGCTTAATACTACTTCAATAATTTGGTTTATGATTGTAAATGGAGCTGCGTTAAAATGTAAGAAAGGTACTATATTTATCAAAAGATAACTCTACCACTGAACATCGCTAGAAGTCTAGAATTTTCCCCACCAATTTATAGTTCTAGTAGTTAATTTATACACACCAAATGATCCATCATGAATAATGTTTTAAAATAGTAAAGTTTCACCAAATCTGTCCCCATATCCAGGACAACATTCTTCGTAAAATATCCTTGCATGCCCCTTATATTTAAATAATTATGTTTCTTATGTTGACAACCCATCTATGAAGACGCATGTCTACCCCGATTTATGGTAGAACATGGTCTGATACACAATAGCATGTATAGTTCCTCTATTACCAACCAACATTGATAGCCTTTTACAAAAAATCCCAATGACATTTTACCTCATTATGGGAATCCAAGTTGATTTTTTTTAAAATTTTATCATTTCTCCTCAATACAACTTTATGGATCACAAGGGACAACTGGATGTTTATAAGAATGCAAGTAGCACATTACTGATCAGTGTGATGTTTCTACCCACGGAAATGAACCAGTTTTCCCAATTAAAAAAATATTTATAGAATTTATCCACCAGAAAATAATAGTAATTAATAATGATCTATCCAAGGGAGGTTATGTTACCCAAATAATCCTTTTTAAGGATCTTCTATGAGCCCCTTCCACTATCAAATTTTATTCCCCCATCTATTAGAGAAATATTTTTATAGGTAGGTAATAATAATTTCTCAGATAATAATATGGCCACTCTAATTACTGTATAATTAATGGAAACAATTATTATCTTGAATAAATATTCTATTTTAATTAATGAGTAAAAGTTGATTATCCTGAAAAAATAAGTTATAAATTCCATTCTTTTATATCCTATAACAAAATGGTCTGATAGTTACCTCAATTAGTCTTTATATTTTATATTTATTAAATGGATTTCGTACCATAAATATGATTCTAGGGGAATGAGTATCCCCTTTTCTCAGACATCAGACAAAAAAGTAATCCCATATATCTTCCATATAATAGAAAATTAATCAAACCTGAGAAAGTCCACCTGAATAAAATGTCAATAATATTTTTTTAAAATATATTAGTTCTTAAGGAACATCAAAATTTAATATAAGAAATGGAAATCCATTCCTCACTCTTATTCCAAATTCATTAAAAAAATATATTGCAAGATGAATCTAATGGTATGCCATGAAATATATCAGTGTGTTCTCTATGATAGCCACCCTGCATATGTTGGTTAACATCCACGAGCAAGGATTTAAAAAATTA
This sequence comes from Viscum album, assembly GCA_963277665.1. NCBI lineage: Eukaryota > Viridiplantae > Streptophyta > Magnoliopsida > Santalales > Viscaceae > Viscum > Viscum album. Next base: position 1,307,457,701 of record OY728126.1, on the reverse strand, counting down.
TCTGACCATACATTATATAAATCATGTATAATTATTATAGGATCCTTCCTCATGCACAATATTTTTTTGCCTCTTTTGATTACATTACTCGATGCTTGCTTGAAAAAATGTATTGTTCCTATCCCCCACTCCATATCATGTCACCATGGATCTAACCTTTTCCATTCATTCATATCTCAAATGAAATTCAGTGAGATAATTCTAAATACTGTAAAAAGATCTAAAATGATCATTATCCAAATGGGCTCTAAGGTCTACCTATTAATCCTCAATATCCTCATTTTTGTTTCCCCAAATTCAGATACTAGGATGTCTTACTGGACTCCCATGCATGATGATACTCTTTTAGTCCTATATATTTTTTTTTGGAACCCAACCCAGTGCCTTTCACTCATATACTTCTCCCATGTAGTCCATACAACACAATGATAGTCTGGTTCACACACCGACCTATTATAATAGAAAAAATTATCTCCACAAGTAGAACTAGCTATCAGACAAATTATAAGTGGATAATGATACTATTTTGCTTGTAGAAAGTGTTCCACATGAGAATCAAATAAGGAAGTAATATAATAGATATTACCATACATTTATCCAAACAACATCATGTTCAATGGTTCCTCTTCTAATTATTACAACAAGTAAATGTATTTCTTGGGAAATCTATATATTGGAGGCCTTTACTATATGGGATTCCAACAAATATCTAACTATAATTCCTTAAATATAACCCTAATCTGTTTTTATCTAACACCTCCATGATAACATTAATGTCAAAACCAAACACCGAGATGGAATCCTTTTGGATTAGCTATATAGGTCCTACTCAGGATCCATCTTCCTCGTGTCACACATAGCATAAATTATTTGAATAAAACATACAATGCTATCTTATCTAACCCTTATAATGATATGTTGGATCAAGATATAAACCATCTTCATAGAAATATTGGTATTCAAAAATATAATATATTGATAAAAATTCCCTATATACATGTAGTTTCAAATCCATGCATGCATGTGATGTCTTGAAAGTTCGATTGACGATTCTTATATTCTGGGATTTCAATAATAGAATCCTTATGAGGGAGTATTTAAAAAGAAATAAAGTAAATCATCAATATTTCCGGAAGCCCCTTTCATTATAGATAAGAATATAAATCATTTTTGGGCACGATTCATCTTCCATCAAAAATAAGTACCTGTATTTATTTAAGAAGGTGATTTTCTCTAAAATGGAACAAGCCCTAGTCCTAAATCTAACGGGTGGACTAGAAGGATCACTCAGATCCATCAATGAATTTAAATGATATAATATACTCATACTATTATACAGATGTTTGGGAGAGCTGAAAGAGGATAAATGGTAACTTTATAATGGAGCCTAATATATATCCAGTTATTTTCAGTGAGGTCAAAAATTAGTTACAATAAAATGGGAAACAAAATCCAATGTAAGATATTATAGGATGTACTAGAGTGGGTTGTGGAGGAATAAACTTAAGGCTTATAAGAGAGAACATACAACATATAACCATGTAACTACATGTTTCCTTCAATACTAAGGGTACCATAGGGTGAGATATCAGTATTCATTAAGGGAAAAATTTAAACCCATAGATCAATCCATTAGTTTGGAAGAAGGATCCATCATAGAGGGGGAAGGGGGACTTGAAAACCCAATATAGAAATATCCTACCACCTGAGATGTGAAATTAGTATAGGGATTCAATAGAACATAACCATATTACCTGAACTGATGCATTAAAGAAATGGATAAGGAATGGACTTATAGGTGACATCCCATGTTGAAATGAATGAGGTAAAATTAGATCATATATTTTCCCTTGATATAGTACCTCCTTCTCAACGGGGTATGTGATCATTAAAATAAATGGATAACTTCATTTTGGTTAAAATATGAGCCACATCTACATCAAGAAGATGAATCATGATTCCATCATTGTAGAGGATGTCACCGAGGGTGTTTCCTATAACACATAGTAAAGAACAGTTGTGAAAGGGGATTGGGGGACTGGGTATACTATTCCAAACCACTCTATGAGATGAATCCTAAATAAATTATGATCTCATTGAATATTAGAAAATATTAAACAAATTTTTTTTGATATAGTTAATACATATATCACATGCATTCATGAAATTATCATGAGACATAGGAACTAGTTGGAATGATTTTTTATTTGGGAATGAGATACGAGATAGAGACTTAATAATCAATCAATCGTGAAGGAGGCACTTAAATAACATTTCCACCCATTTTGGTCTAGAAATCATCAATTTATCCTTAAATTTTCTTTCATCATATATATAATTTGTTAAAATTTTAAGCTAACAAAATAAAACCTCATGAACTATGTTGGATATATTGACTCTAATATAGATTCATTCCATATATGCATAGTCTCAATGTATGATTTTGAGTTTCAGATCAAACATATAGGATTTTATATGAAATATCTCCAATTGTATTGAAGAAGTTTTTTGATAAATGTTTCCATCATTTATGTGGTCATTTGTATGAAATATTAACCACATATAAATATTAAAATTTGAGAATATATGTTACAAATAAAGAATAGTTGGATGATACCAACCTCTATTATTGGGTGGTTTAGTGCATGTAATTGATAAAGAATCAATGTTAAAATTTTAGTCCATATTCTTTCTGGAGGTCCCATATTTAATGAATTTTATTAATAATTTATATTCAATAAAAAACATGGGTAAATAATGTAAAATTTAAAACCCCAACACTATTGAGAGTAATAGAAAATTGATTTCATAGTTGGAATCTGGATGATCGTTTCCCTCTCAATTTAGCTATTTGAAAAGTCCAAAATAAATATGAATATTTTACCACGCCAATAATTTATTATCTTGAAGTTAAATATTCTCTACACCTATGATAACAATATAAATATAGCTAAACCATAGAATATTGATTTTTTAGTATCTCTATTCAATCCTTCAATAATTATTATTTCTAATGGTTTTAAATTTTAATTTATGAATTAATTACAAAACATGATCTTCCGTATCATGAAGAATTACTTTATCAACATTACATGCAAACAAATATGAAATTTCACCAAGATATATCTAATTATAATAATTATGTTTAAAATATGTCCTTTGACTTATATGTAATTTAACTCTCTAATATTCAAACACATCATTCATGTATTGAAAATGAGATATTATTTCCATGAGTTACATTATAAAATTCTATGAAATTATCAATAACATTCTCATATTTGGATGAGGTTCTCCATAAATTTATTTAATTATTATATGTTTATAACAGAAAATCAAAATATGAATCTTCTCTATATTAAAACATATAATCATTTAACATTATATATAAAAAGATAAATTTAAAACACTAAACCATAAAAAAAATTATAAATATACAATGTTTTAATAATAGTTAAATCATAAAATAAATTATACAAAATAATAATAAATATTTATATTAACATAACATGGATGTGTTGGTAAAAGCAATTCGAATGATAAAAATCAGTCTCAGATTTCTAGATGATCTCCTAATCATTAATATCCAAACAAAAACATAATAACAAAATATATTCCCCTAATGATCTGAATATAAATGACGATGAGGATTTATAAATCCTTACTATCTTGAAATATAACTCAATCATAAAGATATGACCATAACTAGGTAATCTAAAATAATATTAACTATAAAGTAGATGTAACAAATAACGTAAAAATATATATAGTTATAAATATAAACAATTATAAATATGAAAAATTACAAATAAAATAAAAATATATCAAAATAAAAAATAATTTATAATCGCAATGATTAATAATATAAATATATTTATAGACACAATTTTTTTAATTTTAAAAGTTATATATATATAAATAAATGATAAAATAAAACTGTCATTAAATAATATCAAGTAATCATTTTGAAAAAAAACTGACATACAAAATATATATAGATTCCGGCTATAAATCTGTGAAATTGAGATGAAAAAAGGAAACTGATGAATAGAAGGCTTCATATAATGAAATAATAGGGCTCAACGTAGTCATTAAATCCCAAAAAATAGTGAAACGTATACAAGATAATTGGAATGCATGTTTTCAATTGAATTAATTATAGGATAATGTAAGAGGATAGAATGGAGTAGAAAAAAGATGTAAACAATTTAAAAATTATATTAAATGAGGACTATTGCGGTTGGTGATTTGGGTTCAAGAGCGATGAGTCACACATATTAGTGATTCATAAAATTTAACTATTAATAAATTTGGGGACACCCATCTGTATAATTTAATATTTTTTTCTATCACCTTATTGTTTAAACTGACATGAAAAATGAAAAACATATTACATGTCAATTTAAATAAAATGATGCCAAAAGATAAAAAACCCCATTTGAAAAATGTATTTCTAAAACATTTTGTAAAATTATAACTATAAATTCATTTAATGTAGTATTTTAGTAAAAATTGAATTCAATGATATTTTTGAATGTGATTAAATATATGTATTAAATAAAAAATTTCAAATGTCTCTAATTTTATAATATGATATCACCACTGGAAAACCCAATGATTAAAATTTTGATGCAGAAAAAAATTCTTTAAAAAGGTAGATTTTCACTAAACAACTTGAACCGTTTAATGTTCATGGTACACTATTTTTAAATAGTAATACTAACAATATTGGAAGTATTAAGAGGTAGATCTCGACAAACTATATTTACATTAATTAAAAATAATATCATACTACTTACATTGGATAGACCATCGAAAATTGATTCTTAACTATCAAGAAAGTTCTTATAAGGAATGAAAATCCAAGTCCAATAAACTGAAAGTACAAATAAATTTATTCCCATACAAATTGAACTTGAAGAAAAAAATACCTTTTTATAATAACCATCCATCATAAAAATATTTCCTTCGTCCCCTAAGTAGCTTCTTTACCATGTGGCAGTATGATCATCCTATATGAGTAGATGGATCAGAAGTTCTACACGGATTCATCCTCAAGAGAATCAATATTATTGGTGTTGATACTCATCACCAGAGATTAATTGATTTGTATTCCTCTCTTTGATCTATCTCCCCATTAACAAATCTGTAGAATATAGAAAAATTAACTCCAAATAAATTTATGTCTCTTAAATATTCTTGTCTGTATTCTGGAAGATTATATAGTTATCATATATATATATATATTTAATCATTTCCATGAAAATTATAATTAAAAATATATAAATTATAGTATTATAATTTTTATATATTTAAATCTAGACTCCCATATGTTATTCATTTTAATTGTATATAACTACAAGCTGTTATTTCTATTGTTATTTGAACAATGGAATTCCCTATTATATAATATTTATTTCATATATTAATTATTATATGATTATATAAAATTTTCTTTATAAAATGGTATATGAATCAAGAAGAAAACATCATCATATTATGTGATTGAATGACTGGATTTTCTCTATCACTATATTTTATTAACGACCCTTAATTATCATCATCACTATTATTTCAGGTTTTTAACCCCTAAAATTTCATCATATTTATATGTACACACATGATATGATTGTGCTCCTCATTTTATTTTTGGAAATATATCATTTAATTCATTCAGCATCATACTTAACATGACCATAAATTCACAATTATAAACTGACTTAAATGTGTTACAACCAAAAAATTGTTTTTCTCAATTATATTTTGTAAGGGTATGGTTATATTTTTTATCTGGAATGAATAACCATGGTTCATGTTTTATCATCACCATTATCATTTACGTGAAATTAATTAACTCCAATAAAATTACCATGGCCTTCCTTGGTTAACCATGTACCTGAAACATCGTCATCAATGTTTATTCATGACTTTTATGTGATTCAAGAATTGAACCCATAACATTTTCAAGGATTTAATTATTGAATAAGTAGATCATGACGAGTTATAAATTCATGGATTATGTGTTTTTTATTATATTTCAGAATACATACATGTAATGAGAATTTTCTTTCATATATCTATATATCGATATCACCAATGAATTTATCGATTTTTTGTCATCCAAACACGTATTGGAGGTATCCTCTTCAGTAATTATTTATAAAAAGGGAAATTTTTATTAATAAACATAATATGCTTGAAACTCGGACATATAATAAACTTTCCCTCGTCTTAGAGCATTTAAATAACCAAGGACATGTTATAAGTAGTAAGATATGAATAAAACATGTGCACATAACTCTCATTTGTCCATAATGATTTTACACTACACATAATATCTATATTCACAAGAAAGGTATATTCCCTTCAAAGAATATATTCACAATCAGAACATACATGCATTATCCATCATTGTAGAATATGGAATGTTTAGTGAATATCCACCATGTAGCCTCATCATGTGTAAATGTCCTATTTTAATCATATAGATGATCCATGTCTTCACACACTGTTAATCAATCTAATTCTTTATTCTAGATCATATGATCTTATAGAAGATCAAAATAACAACAGAAATTATCTTCAATTGTCATTGAAGATAATCTATTCATGGAATATATTCATGGTCGGACTATGAATTACATAATATTTGTGCCAATCATGATGCATGGTAGCATTTTATGATCATAAACATGGACAATCCTCATCATGAAGGTATCATATAATTTTTTAATATAAAAGAATAATGTATTCCCAAAGAATCTCATGCATATTGAACCATGGATCTCATTTCATAATGGACACCCTAATGTTTTTTATTGTTAAGTATGATCTAAACATTTGATAGGATTGTACAGATAAATCGGATGGGATATATGTAATTAATTACATATCTTTTAATATGCTGGAATAGTACCAACAAACCCACTATGTGTCATGGAGTCCTCAAGTGGCTAACCACTTTTTAATAAGAAATATCATTCAAATAAATAATATGTTTTGATTATTTTGGTCATTCATGACATACCTTATTCATGATGAGGGAAGGGATATCAAGATGAAAAGACCTTCCTTCTCAATATGAAGAACAAATAATGACCCCCCTTGAGTCCTGCCTCTAAGAGGTCTCAGGGTGGCGACATACACTTAAGGTATTAAAATCTCACAAAATATTAGGCATCACCCATTTATATTAAACAATAATGGAAAATTATATGTGTAAACCACAAATAAACTCTTAGGAAGATATAAATGAAATGTAAAATCCATCCCTCATTTACGTTTAGAATAAAAGATAACTATTAAAAATTCAATAACTCCAATGTACTTACCAAAAGAAAAAAGCTATGTAGCAACATAGTGACTATCCCCATTGTATAAGCTAGTAAAGTTCAATATTGTCTATTAAATATCCATAAAAACCTAAAAATGGTTTTTATATATGCGGGGTGAGTATACAAGTATTTTCAAAAGGGGAAAACAAATGTTTCTCATCCACAATTGGGGGAAGCATACTAATTACCCTATCTGTAGATAAAAAAACCTCAAATGAACATAAAAAGGTATAAATTACAAACCAACCACACCAAGGTATACCCACCAAAACAACACATGTCATGTAATATAAATTAGTAAGCACATTGATTTTTCGGTACATTAGACCACTTCCAATGTTTAACTGCTCATCTCTAACGGAAAATTTCCTGATGCTACCGTGATCTTCCATAAACCCCAATATCAAAAACTTGCCACACACTCATGACCAATTGAATACATAAAATTCCATTTGGCAGACACATGGGCCTCATCCTGATTACTCTTGGGAGAAACACATCACCCTTAACCACATGGGCCTCAAAATAGCACCACAACCTACCTGAAGAGTCTTGGGCTTCCAATTCCAAGAAGATGGATCAGATAGGAGACAATAACCATAAATCCATCCTCTCATTAGTATTTTTTTAATGGAAACCCTATCCCATAGAAATGGTGGTGATTATAATGTAGTGATCAACTAGTTTGGGATGCCTATAGAAATAAAAAGTAATTAAATTTCATACATATAGGTAACTAATTAGGTAGCCCAAACTATCGGTTTCCAAAAAAATCCAGCCAACATGAAATATCCCTTACTGTCACCCCTCCATGAACATCCACACAGATTGCCACAGTAAAAACATAAACTCACCCTTTTCATTTAAACACTTCCCAACATTTATTAAGATGTTTTCTTGTTTCATTCAAAACCCACATTGAAAACTACACATCGTATCCATTCCCAACTCATTAAACACACAACCAATTTACAGTCCCACAGAACAACACTAATCAATATCCATAACACATCTCGGATTTAGTCCAACACCTCTATAAGTTCATCAATTCCATAATAAATCTATCATTCATCATGAGATCCAATTACACCTCATGAACCAGCTCATACACACATTCCATATCAACTACCAATATAACCAAGACCCCTCTATACACAAATACCACACCCAACTCATGTTTCAAATCCTTATATCCCCCTTAGTACCCAAAACCATACATCGATCTATAAAACCACACTATGAACAAAACCCAATAAAACCATACAAAACACACAACCACCCCTAAATCAATAAAATTTTGTTCAGATTTTATCAATACTATTAATTAATTGAACATCCATAATTCAAGGATTATCACAACACATGTTAAATAATTGATAAATTATATTATTTAACCATATTTAAGTGGATAATAAATAATTATGTTTACAATAGTTCCAATAGAGGGTCAACAATAATTGTAATGCTTCATGGGTGCACAAGAATAGAATACCAACAATCATGATTTTCAACAGGGTAAAACCCATACAATTCACTTTATATACCAAAGTAAACAGACAAAATCAGTGATAGTTATAATCTTATGGATTCAATTTCATGAATAAGGTAACAGGTAGAATATATCATAAAACCATTAAAATATGGTTTCAACTATGATGAAAATTTGATATGAGTATACCCATCTTGTATAATATACAATAAAGTGGGGACAAATAAAAAAACAAACCTGGAATAGTTGAAAATAACTAATTCATCCATGTTCCTAAATTGGGTATCACGCGATCAGTAAGATATAACTACAAGGAATACTGGATCCCCAACTATAGAATAGATTCTACTCTACTGGGAAGAAAGGTTATGGTTGTATGAAAAGAAAATTGAAACACATGGGGGAGAGACAGTCCTTGATTAGAAAATGTATATCCTATATCAATGGAAGAATGGATTCAAAATTTAGTAACGTGTGATCGTGGTCATGAGTACATGGTTATGCTACATAAAATCCCCCAAAAAATTAGTATACTAAGGATATAATTAATATTCATTGGAAGACATTCAAAAATGGAAAAGCAAGTCTTCAATATCTATTTACGTCAAACAAAAACATTAAAAGGGAGAATCTGGAAGAACCCGAAAAACTAGGATTTTGACAAAGCAGTGGGAAATGACTAACCATTGGGTGAGTCACCATTACATTTCACCAGTGGCTAAAGAACAATTGGCTGACTCAACATTGGACGAGTCACCAATTACAGATACCGGTGATGAGCTACCAATAGAGAGTCACCATTCGGTGCACCACCATTTGGTGTGCCACCATTTGGTGAGCCATCATTCAGTGAGACACTATAGTGACTCACCATCACTTCCCACAATCAATGAGTCACAATTGTTAGTCAACGGTCTTGAATAACCAACCAGACCTATTATTCCTGACTCACCATTAGTGACCTACCATTCTAGAAACACTATTGTGAGTCACCATTGCGAGGTACCATTGTGGTTCATCGGTGTACATCACTATTCTGACTCATCATTCTGGACTCACTGATGGACATCTCACTGTTTGATGTGCTTCCATTGGAGAAACATTAATTTTTTAAAACTCACTAAATTCATCACTATTATCACAAGAACCCCTCAAACACTAAATTTTAGAAATGTAATGGATCTTGGAGTTCTAGAAAATTACATAAAATACCTCTCAAAATATTCTCAACCTTTAGTGATAGAAACCAAAACCAATATTAAATGGGGTCTAAACAACCCCCCTATAGATATATCTCCTCGATGAACCACCTCATTTGTGTGACACCGGTACATCCATGAGCACCACCTCCCACATCTTCTAACTCAACCAAAAAACCACCGCAATAGAACTGAAATCCATGCTATGTAAACATATGAATTAGGTAATCCATTCATTCATTGTTAAGAAACTAATATATTTTCCTAACACTGACTCTCCCACATGGGTTTAATCACATCCACATTATTGGGTCTTGATTAGTGGGTATGTCCTCTTCAACTCATGGTCCGGACTTTATCACACATCACAAAACAATGAACCATATTCATCTCATTATAGGAAATTTTAAATCAATACACCACAAGTAAAACACACACAAAAAATCTAAAAACTCATGGTACTAGGCATGAAAATGTGTCTCCATTTTCTAGGTATTATCCTCAAATCCCCCATGCCTCTACAAAATAATAACCATTTGAATAGTCTATCCATGAATCGCCATTTCCCAATGATCCTAGATCTCCATTGGTCACACCACGAACATTGAATCATCCTTGATATCTAGTTCTCCCCTGTAAAGGAAATGAGAGTTATCATGAAGAAAATGATGATTCTGGGAGATGCAAAATATGTCTTGTACTCTCTCTAACTGTGGTCAAAACTCCAACTAGTATTCCACCTTTCTAACTCATTGTTGCACCTCAAAAGGCTGATGAACCTGAGAGAAAGCCTAGTCCCTCTTCCAAACCTCCTCTGCAAGGTCGAGGGGAAGCTTTCAAGAATACATGGTCCTCAACCACTAAATCCAAGAACCTCCTCTTTCGATCAACATAGGACATATGTTGTTCTTGTACTCTCTTTATTGACTCATAGAGAATATTCACATTTTCTACCGTACTGTGCACCATGTCTGAGCCATGAATAGTTGATTCCGCATAATTTTTCGATCACATGGGTGAATGACACAATATTCCATATAATGCTTCAAATAATGCATATCCAATGAATGATTGGAAGATATTATTTAAAGAAAACTATAATAGTGGAATGTGTCATACCCAAGACACACAAAAGACTAGACCACATGCTCATAACATGTATTCAAATGTCAAATGGTCATCTCTATCTGTTCGTCCTTCTGAGGGTGTAAATCAATGTTGAGGAGTAACTGGACACCAATGGATTGCTATAATCCCATCCATACATGTTTGGTAAATAATGTATCCCAATCTAAGTCAATGGATCTCTAAACCCCATGATTCCACACCACCTCATACATGTACCTTTCAGGTAAGGCGTCTAATACACTCGATTCATTGATTGTTACGAAGGGTGAAAATTTCATATTCTGATCAAATACTACCCAAATTTCCTTGCAACCTCCCTGAACACTGGGTAATTATATAATGAAATCCATTAATATTTCATCCCACTTCCATTTAGGGACATTAAAGGGTAGAAACAAATCATCGAGAACATAGTTCTTACCATTACCTATTGGAACCCCAAGCACTTCTATAAATATTCCACTACTGTTTTCTATTTCTCGGGCCACTAAAAGTATTCCCTTAAGCCATGTTACATCATGGAATCACTTGGGTGTACCACAAAGGGAGAACTATGAAAATCATGGAGAAATCCCTCCAAAATTCCAACAAGTACAAATATATTCCCATGGAAAAACATCTAATTATGATGACCCTCTAACCATCTCTCTAGAGCATTACCCTAGTTAACATGATCAGGAATCACCTCGACCATTGAGTCTCTCCATTGAGACTCTTCCTCCTATCTCACTAGAGAAGACTACACATTCATCTAAATCATGAAGCCTCTTCTTCCATCCACTAATACACCCACATAAAAAGTATCCAACTCCACCATTTACTTCCATGCATCCCATCTTCTCAAACTACCCATCTATGTGACTACCTACTCAAAGAATCAACCAAAAATATTCTTATTTTATAAGGTGTATTATATCTCAAAATCATGATCATGGAGTAACTCAATCCGCATTGGTTGTCATAAATTTAGATATCACTAGGAACAGATGAACCTGAAGATATTGTGATCTTTAAATACCACTAATAACTCACTAATGAGGTAATGCTTCTACCAATTTAGCACAAATTCAACAATTTAATTCACTAGATCATGGGTGGAATAGTTACGTTTTTGGGGATTCTTCTTTATTGAACCATAAGAGATCACTCCATATTGTTGTTTCATCACACACACTAAGCCCATATGGGAAGCACTGCAAAACACCTCAAACATCACCCATTCCTATGGAAGCCAGAGCACTAGGGCACCAACCAACTTCCTCTCGAAATAAAAGAATGCTACCTTACACTACTCACTCGACACGTAATATTGTCCTTTTTTTGTCAGACCCATCAATGATGCTCCTATATAAGAAAAATGAGGATAAAATTTCCATTAAAAGAATGAAAGACCCTGAGAACTACAATACTCTATTTCATTCTTCAGAGATTCCCAAGAAATAACTGTTTTAACATTTGATGGGTCGACTGTTACACCTTGATGTGACACCACATGTCTATGGATGTGGACATCTCCTGTCCAAAACATGTACTTATATTACTTTCTGTACAGATGGTGGTGCAGAAGGACATATAAGATAGTCTTGAGATGCTTTGAATGATCCTTCAATGACCTTGGTTATATAATGATATTATTGAATAATAAGATGAAAAATAGATCAAGGATCACAAGAAAGACAGAGTTCATAAGCACCAGGAACATGGACGGTTCATTTGTAACACTAAACAAAATAAACACAAATTAAAAATACCCATACATTCACTTGAATGTATTCTTCGTGATGTCACATCCTTCACCCTAAACATTTGATATCAAGACTATAGATTGATCCTAGAAAACCAACTTTCTCCACTTAGCTAGTTGAAAAGATCTTCTATCCTCACGGGGGTAATGAATTTTGACCATCACCTGATTCAATCTCGGGTAGTCTATATACAACCTCATACCATCGTCATTCTTCTTCATGAATAGGACTAGAGAACCTTACGATGGAACACTAGGCCGGATAAATCCCTTATTCACTAGATCATCAATCGGAATTTTTATCCCCTATAGCTCATAAGGCACCATTAGATAAGGATGCATTAAAATTGGAGAAGCACTTTCCAACATGTCAATCCTGAACTCATCATCACATAGAGGGATATAGTCACAACCTTCTCAAAAAACATCAAATAACTCCCAAGAGCTATCATGACCACCACCATCTTAGCAGTAACTGATTCCACTGACATCTCGTCTAACAAGCCAATGAAAAGATCCACCAACAGGATGCTCATCAGAAAATACAACTCACCAATGAAGGAAATAAGATGGACATCTGCATCTGAAAACACAACTCTTCTTAGGAAGTTGTCAACAATATAACACATAGAGTAATACTAGTTGATTCCAATGGTTACGTCATATAAATGCATTAGAAAAATAATGAGTTCCCCACTGGATGGATGCACCCCTAACATCTCTCTACGTGCCTAGAAAACATAAAACATGTTTTTCGGACCTCCGACTTGTGTACTTAACACTAGGGGAATAAAATTTCTCATTATGTGCAACCCCATATAATGGGACAGAACAATAGTAACAAAGTATTGAGAATCATAGAATTAAACTAGGTTCAAATAAGAGTACTGAAGAAACTTATCATTCCTTAAATGTAATCTGGCCATATCATAACTTCTTCTATTGAGAATGAAACTGACCACACAAATCTCCTCTTAACCTTTGCTGTCATCCACCTCCCTATCCATGCCTTGGTCAAGGTCACTTTGGAGAACCCTGGGGTCAGCCTCTGCCTTATCCGAATACCCTCGGTGGAGCATGATCTTACTATCCCTACTGCTAAAATGTACATTCCATCATCTACAGCTTATGTTTTCACTGGACCTACCAACCTCAACCGTACTGATCTCGAACAGGGAACAAACACTAATGGTTCATGTCACCTACACAAGAGAAACACATATCTTCCAATCATACAGGAAAAGGATGAGGAACTGATCATCTAAACTAGAACACATGGAGAGGATCCCCACAAGCTAAATCCTAGAGGATCCTCACACGAAATACCCAATATTGAATGCGTTCCCCCTAGTATAACTTGGTTGGTTTCTCCCTTGTTGTAGGCCTCATTGTGATTTCATCCATTCCACCACTTAATCCTTATTCTGATATTCTACATATGTTTGGAAGATAAAGGGAGTTACCACATAATGTAAGGAAGGATGGAATGCCTCCTCTAAAATTATCTCCCAGGACTCCTCATCTAGAAAGAGATATGTAGAAAATCGAGAGACATCCTTGAACATGAGCCACAAGTCTCATACTGACATACTCCCTTATTGAAGGGAGAGTGGTTTGTATCACTTAACAACCTTCATCATTTAATAGAATAATTCCACATGGAAATCATTCTCAAATTCAACCCATGAAATATTAGTCTCATTTCTCTTTGCGAGGTAATGTACTCACCACCAAAGCACTTAAAACCTCATTTGAATCACTATTAAAATGTCTTATTACTCTTTTAGAGCCCAAATCTTGCTAAAAGCGATCACCACCTCTTTAAGACAACTCCCCCACTCTATTTCTAAAATGTTTCCTTCTTCTATTCCTAGAATCTAGTGCTAGAAATAATGTATCATTCTATTCCACTATATGTCCTATTTCTATGGATCAACCCTCCTCTGATGAACTATATTAAGATGTTGAGCCTCCATTTATCATAACACACGTAGATGATGATCATGCGCGTTAGCTAAAAAAGGTAAGAAAGGAATTCTAAATCATGGGATATATGGATTTTTATTTATGATACATTTTAACCCATAGATGATATTAATCTTTTCAAAAAACCAAAAAAAGAACACATGTCATCAAAATTCATGTTCCTTCCCTAGGGTCTCTACCATGAAATCCCTATAGCCTCATTTTGTCCTTAGGTAAGCTCATAGTTTTTTTATCAGATCATAGGGGACCCTAAAATCATGTGTCCTAGATGGTCTTTCCTATCCTATGTCATGAACCGTGATTTCATAACTATGTTTCTATACCAACCCATGAAATCCTTACAATTCCTAACTCCAATGTCCATCCTATCTCTCAACTATCACCATTGATACCAATTTTTCATGTCCACCTTTTTCAGGATATGAAATGTGGTATCATGTTGATGAGACCTTCCTTCCACAACATAAAGATGAGAAAATGACCCCTTAGTCCCACCTCAAATTGGCCCCAGGGTGGTGACCAACACCAACGGTATACAAATCACAAAAATGGGGGTCATTACCATTTTATTGCATCCACGATCAAGAGATAAGATGTATAAAACACCAAACAACTCCAAGACAGGTATAAATGAAATGAAAAATCCACCTCTCATACATGTTTAGAAAATATATAACTAGTAAAAATACAATAACTCCAAAGTATGTACCAAAATAAACAAACTACGCAGTGACACAATGACAATCCCCATCGTTCGATTGAGTAATGTCCACCATGGTCCATGTAATCTCCAGGGAGAACTGGAAAAAAATTTATATATGTGGGTGAGAATTCAAGTATTCTCAATTGGAAAAACCAAATTCGTTGGTACACTAGTGGGAGAATCATACAAAATCCTCTCATAGAAATTAAAGAAACTCAAAATAAACTAACAAGGTATACAATCCAACCCAACCTCAACAAGAAATTATCACCAAATAAAACAATTTAAATAATGTAAAGTAGTATGAAAATTTATATTTGGGTACAAACACCACTTACCACTAGTTAACTACTCATATATGATGGAAACTGCCCGGAAGATTCCACACTCTTACAAAATCCCCATTTTCACAGCCTACCCGCACACACCTGGGCCACAAACCACATCACATTCCCACCTACAGACACCTTGGAAGAAAACCTCACCCACAACAAACTGGGCCTTACAATCATACCCCAACCAGAAGAAGATTATTGGGATGAAAATTATAGTATATACATTTTTAATCATTTCCATTAAAATTATAATTAAAAATATATAAATAGTAGGATTTTAATTTTTAAATATTTAAATCTGGACTCCCTTATGTTATTCATTGTAATTGTATATAACTGCAAGATGTTATTTCTATTGTTATTTGAACTACAGAATTCCCTATTATATAATATTTATTTCATATATTAATTATTATATGATATTATAAAATTTTCATTATAAGATGGTACATGAATCATAAATAAAACATCATAATTTTATTTCATTAAATGACTGTTTTTCATTATCATTATATTTTATTCACGACTCTTAATTATCATCATGACTATTAGTTCGTGTTTAATAACACCTAAAATTTCATTATCTACATATATACATACGTGAAATGATTGTGTTCCTCATTTTATTATATGAAACATATAATTTAATTCATGTAGTATCAAACTAAACATGACCTACCATTCAATATTATAAAATCACATAAATGTGTTATAACCAAAAAATTAGTTTTCTCAATAATATTTTCTAAGGGTATTGTTATATTTTTTATGTGGAATGAATAATGAAGGTTCATGTTTTATCATCACCATTATCATTTACATGAAATTAATTAACTCCAATACAATTACCAAGGACTTCCTTGGTCAACCATGTACATGATAAATCATCTTCAAGGTTTACTCATGACTTTCATGTGATTCAAGAATTGAACCCATAGAATTTTCAAGGATTTAATTATTAAATATATAGATCAAAATTAAATATAAATTCATAAATGTTGTTTTTGTTATTATTTTTCAGACTACATATATGAAATTAAAAGATTTCTTCCTATATCTATATATCAATATCACCAACAAATTTATTGTTTTTTTTTCATCCAAACACATTTTGAGGTATCCTCTTGAGTAATTATATATATAACGGGAAGCTTGTTTTAATAAACATAATATGATTGAAAATTAGACTTATAATAAACTTTCCCTCATCATAGAGCATTTGAAGAACCATGGACAAGTAATAGGTAGTAATAAATGAAAAAAACATATGCACATAAATCATATTTGTCCATGATGATTTTACACTACCCATAATATCTATATTCACACAAAATGACATTTTGTGTTTTTGAATAAAATATTTTTTTATAAATTTAGAAAATATAGATGTAAATGTTTTACTTTGAGGAGGTATAAGTCCACAGAACTCATGGTTATTTTTCTTTTATTATTGAATATGAATGGAATTTAATAAAAAATAGTTTTTCACTAATTTAATAATTCTTGAATATAAAAATTCCCATAAGGTTATCATCTTACGATGGTAAGGATCAGTTTGAAATAAATGATTGAGGATAAAATGTAAAATATTTTTATATGTCTACATTAGGGATTTAAATATTCCAATGAAATTATACTTATAAATTTAATGCTTCAGATATATTATGGTAAATATGGTATTATTAAATTGGGATAGGCCTCTAAGAAGAGAGAGACTCAGATTCTTCATGAAGAAAATCACATTTGAGAACACCCTTTATTTGTAAATGATATCATAACCCTATTTTATGGTTAAAGACTCCAAGAGTTTGAAATAATTGTGTGATGGGAGATATTGATCTGATTAACTAACCGAAAAGTATTTGTATACCCATCTGAAAAATTGTGGAAGTAAAATTTTCAAATTATTTAAAATTTTACATTGTTTTTATTTTCCATTGATATGTAGTTTGTAACATAGTAATTTTTGTTTTCTTAATAATAATGTTATTGAATCTTTACAATTTTAGAAGTTATGAAAATAATTTTACTACAAATATAATGTAATTAAATTTATCATTAAATTATTATTAAATTTAAAAATAATTTTTTTTGTATAAAAATATCAATTATAGAAAAATTGTTTTATAAACCTTATGAGTTCAGTGGTATAAATTATTATTTGTTTTTATATAATTATATATTATTTTAAATATCAGATTATCCTTATAATTTAATATATATTAATTTATTTTATTAGATAAAATTTGCATAAAATTAATAAAAAACATATTGAATGTAACAGTTTTAAAATTATCATGTTAATGATCTTTAATCATTCAAATCTCACTTTAATTTCCAAAATTTAAATTGAACTTCTTATATAACAAGATAATGTTCAAATAAAAAATTAATATATAGTATGTTAGTTTTATTTTATAGAACTCGTGAATTGTTAATTTAATGTAGTGAAATAAAAAATTTATTTTAGAATAACCGATTAATTATGTTTCAAAAATGATATATATGGGTTTTATTAAAAAATGTTACATTAAATGATTTATTTCAAGTATATTTATTTATTTTTTACCAAATGGTTTTAGAAATATTTATTTCATTCATGAGTTATGATAATATCATAAAAGAAGTGGTTTTAGTCGATTGAGAACTCACCACTATTCGCATAAAAAATTATTGTCGGAATATGAAATAAATTGATATTATTATAATATTATTATTGAAAATAATATAATTACATTCACTTTATCATATATAATTTCTAATACATCTAAATTGAAGCCTTTAACTAAATCATCGAATATAATGAGAAACTCTATTTATTGGAATATGAATTTTCAAAATATTAATTTTTATTATTCTTATATCATATTATTTAACAAAAATATTATTGTTAACTAAGTATTAATATGAATGAAACAATTATCATCATTAATCATTAATTCTATTAAACAGAATTTTATATCATAAATATAAAATTTCTAGACAAAAACATCTCTAAATAAAAAATAACTATATTATTCATTTTGGGTAAACTAATATAATTCAATTCATATTAATATTAAGATATATTATAATATTATATTTATTCGATAAATACGTTACGTCGATTCATTCATACTAAATTAATATATTTTATCTATCAATTATTCTGAATAATTTTATATTTATATACATATATTATGGTTTCATTATTGTTGTTGTGTTATGTATGGAGAAATATATCAAACAAATCAGAATTATCTTAATGAAATCATATAATATAATATAGGGGTTTTTAATCCCAACGTAAAACAAATGAATATTTGTTAGTGTATTCATATAATCTTCATCACGCAGGATGTATCATTTAATATACCCTCATCCACACTCTATTAGGAGGTATCGTGAAACATTTAATATCTCAAACAATAAAAATAATGTATAAAATAAAATATCAATATATGTATATACCGTAATCATATATCATAAAAAATACTACATTCCCAAATCCATCTGAATCCACAAGACCTAACCCTAACTGAAATCATATATATTACATTAAAATTTTACAATTATATTCAACTATTAGCTCATAAAACCACACACTATTCTATATATATCATAATCGCAAAAATGAAATAAAATTAACTAAAGAATTTTATAAGAATATATTTTTTAAATAAATAATAAAATCCCATACTTTTGATAAAATATTACTCAATTTAATAAACATAAATCAACCTTTTATTATCAAAACATCAAGTGTATATTAACCAAAAGAGTTATACATACCTCAATCATGTGTTCTTCAGTATTTATCCCCAAAATATTTTATTGGAATAAAATTCAATTAAATGTATATTGATTCTATTTTATATATGTTTTAAATACTTTAAAGAAATATATTAGAGAATAAAATATCTAGTTTAAACAATCGTCTTAAATTTTAGAATATTCCATAATATCATAGATAAATATCACTAACAAGTTATAATAAATAATATAATTTAAAATTAAAATAAAAAATGATGTAAACCTCACATCCTCTAAAAATATGACGAAATTCAATATTTTGGTCATAATAGACATATATCGAGATTCTCAACCCTTCAGGAGTGCTCAATTATTTGATAACATGACATAGTGGTTTCTAGAAACATACCAATATCATCTTTTTTTATTTGGTCGTGTTTCATCAAAAAAACTCAAAACCAATATGTTTATAAATAAAATTAGAGGAATTTAACATATGAATATTAATAATCAATCATAATATGACGTATCACCCTTATTTCATCCATTCATATATTCAATTCAATAAACGTTCCATTAATTAGGTTATCCCTTACTTCATAACCTAATATCATAATGTTACTTGGAAATAAATCCATCAAAGTGGTTTAAAAAGATAATGTGATCAACCTAATCATATAACCATGGATATATAAGGTAGTTTTTTAGTATTTATCCCAATCATCATGTATCTAAGTAAAGATTGTGTAAATTTTCTTCCAACCCTTTTTAGAGTGATTACCACTCTGTGCATTTTTTCAAATCCACTTTCACTTCTATGTATCTAGAGATGGATTTATTTCAAGAAAAACAAAATAGTTAGGAATTTTATAATATTTCAAGATTTCCACCAATAATAATACTCATCTATAGTGTTTTTTTAGTGAGGATCTATATTCCTACTACCCAAATAATATGTTAATCATTACTGGAATACAAAATATTATACTTATCTTAAATGGTAATATATACCACGAAATTATGATCAATAAAAACATATCAACATGAAAACTTCCAAAAAATCATTATAACATACATATTTACCTAAACCCTTATAGGATAATAACCGTGTTTCCTTGTACCCACATTCCTAGAAGCAATTCCAAAAAAAACACCTTACTTGTTTGATTATATACCAATTGCTTATTCAAGCACATAACTATCCCATAATTACATGACATAAGTATTACATAAATCACTCAAAGTATTTACATTTTGATACTAGATGAATTTGGATGAAACATACACTATTAAATCAAATGTTTTTTTATAAAATTGATATGTTTTACAGTATATGGGGAACTAAATAACCATTAAAATCTTCAACATCTCAAAAATATTAATTCAAAAATAATATTTTCTGAACATATTTGATGTTATAATTTTCTTCTTAACATGGATAATGCTAACATATAAAATAAGTGAACTCAAATGCTCTATTTTGGAAATATATTTTGGAAGATCTCATACACATATATATGATAATTAGTGATCTCATATTGATGTAATTCATAATGCCGACCATCAAAACATGATATCAATGTCTTGTTACCATGAACTATACTAATATCAAGACAGGTATACACTAAAATCCATGATATATTCACTCATGATACATGTTTATGCATCGAGGGAATACATAATTAATAGACACAATAATTAATTTATTATTTATAATTCCATCACCAAAATATAAAATGAATAAAAATTATATAATCTCATTTTCAAACAATAATTTGTAATAAAATAATGACAAACAGAACTCT
This sequence comes from Viscum album, assembly GCA_963277665.1. Taxonomy (NCBI): domain Eukaryota; kingdom Viridiplantae; phylum Streptophyta; class Magnoliopsida; order Santalales; family Viscaceae; genus Viscum; species Viscum album. Next base: position 1,307,436,246 of record OY728126.1, on the reverse strand, counting down.
AATACATTTTCCCATGTCAATAAGAGGGATCACATCATGATAACCCATTTGGATAAAGAAGTTAGATAATCAAATAATTTTCTATCAACATGAAAATTAATTTCTACATTATAATAATTATATATATAACTATGATACTTGTATATACATAAAAAGGGATAACATGAAGATTACCCATATAGAAACAGAATATGGATGGTAAAATAATAAATACACAAAATTTTAATAGTCATATATATTTGAATAACAACATCATAAATTCCAATACACACCATTATTTTATTAGAAGTGATAAAATTATCATAAATCATTTATAGAAAGATGTTGGATGGTTAAACAATACAAATCCAACTTGATAACAGTCATCCATACTGGACTAACAATATAGAAAACAACAATATTTACCCTCATTTAAAAAACATGAATAACGTGATGATTACCCATCATTATAATTAAAGTGTATGGATCCGAATGAAATTAACCCCAATGTAATAATTTAAACATAAAATGATGTATAAATAGTTGTTAAAGATATTAATAAAAGTATTATTGAATGATACCATCAAAGAATGGATAAGGAATAGGATTTTTTGGTACCATGAGTTCAATCCCCAAAAAATTATTCAATAATAGGGCATTGAGAGTAAATTAAATTTGTCATGGAGAAATGTGGACCGGAATTCTAAACGTATCAAAGTGAATATAAGACCCCGTTTTAATATATGGAAAAATAAAATTGTTCAAAAATAACATTTTAAATAGTGTAAATAAATTATTTTGTATAAAAATTTATTTGTACCCATAAAGGTAGTGATATTAAAAAACCATAATATATTATGTTGTGATAAACCAATCATGGAAGAAATATGTTCATGATGAAACAATATAACTCAACAAATTGATATTTGAGTTTTGAATATACCTTTTGGGTAACATACTCCATGAAGTAAAAAATATTTTAAAAATTTGTCTCATTAAAAATTAATATAAAGTCATCCAATGAAAAAATAATACTACATAATATAATTAATTTTTACAATTTCCCACTCCATTTATCCTAATAGTATAATTGATACTAAATTAATGAAATTTGAATTACCAATTTACCTTACAATTAGGTTGACAATGGAGTCAAAATGAATTTGATTAAAATTATCTTATTTTACATTGTATTTACGATAAATAAAATATAATTGATTAATATATATTCATTATATGTTAATACACCATTCAAAGAAAAACAAGGTTCATAATAAATGCATTTCTAAAATAATATTTGTCTTAGAAAAAGGACAACCGCTTCTAGGGTGATGATAAATCAGAACATATTCAAATAGAAAGATTTTAAGTGGAAATAATATATGATGTTTTATGTATGATTAATCATATTTTATCAATATAATTGGTACATGAATAACATAAATGAAATTATTAGGGTTATAATAACCTTGTCTCAAAGAGAGGAATTTCAAATGAAAGCCCTTCCCTTTTTCAATATTTGTTCTATGCATGCCATTAATATTTAAAATAGAGAAATTAATTTTAATAAATAAAATACTATCAATTTTATTTTTATATAATTAATTTAATATGGAATATTTATTTTCATTATAATTTTATTTGTTATTTTTTAATGGTTATTTGAAAATTTAGTTGATATCGTCAAATTTTGATGATTTTAGATATCAAAAACGATATTTTAATAGTAAGTATAATTATAAATATAAAATTTAATAAATAAGTATTGAATTTTATATTTACTTATAAAAATATTAGTATTTTTATCTCATATCCAACCACGATAAAGTTTTATAGAGTTTTTTATGCAGGTTGTTAAACCAACCCAAAACAAGAACACACTATATCTCGATGGGTGAGTATTATTAATGATTTATATAATATAACTACAAGATAATAATAATGAAAGTATATAATTTTTTATATTTTTTAATGATATTTTAAACTTTTAGAGTTATTATTTAAAATTAGGTGGAAAACAAAAAATGCTACTTCCTGGAGATGATAGTAAACACAATACATGATTAAAGTATATTTTTCAATATGAACTGAAATGAATAAATATAGCTTATTTTAATATTATAATTACAATTTACTATAATAATTATATTTAGTTTATCAGGTTAATATAGAAAGGATATATTTGGATTAGAATTACAATGAATAAAAAATCATGTTTTAATTAATACTCAATTTTGAACATTTAACAGCATTTTAAAACACACCTTGGAAATGAAGGGGTTAAGATACATAATAGGGTCCAGAGATTTATGAAATTGAGGGTGTAATATATGTGTGAAAAAATGTAACAGTCTTGTAAATTTTTTTAAGGAATGGGTGTTTTATGAATGGGATAAATTTTACAATTTAATAAGTGAAGATAAAGGATCCTTATAGAAAAACAATTAATTGTCAATAGTATCATTACACTATTCATGGAAAAAAAGATAAAAAACTAATAATTAATTGGGTTTTGGGTGATATTGGGTCTATGAACATTGATATAAGTATTTCATCACATGTTGTAAACCTGTTGTAATTTATTTTTTCTTAAGGTTTTACTTATTTTTTTTTCTACTTCAGAATGCACTTTCTTACTATGTAATCTTTTTTCTACTATAAATATAAAATAATAAATATTACCAATTTTTTGCGTTATAAAACCAAATGTAGAATCCATTTAATATAATTTAACTTATAAATTAGGCGAAATTTTCATTGAAATAAAAAAATAACATATATTGAAAAATAGGTTTTTATAAATAAAGTTTGTTTGTACATTTATGTGTCCAAAATGGTATTTATCAATTTTCTTATATAAGAATTATTTATAAATACTGACATGGGGATTAATTTAAATATACTAATTTAATTTTTATATAAAAATATCCATTATATTAAGAATTTTTTTTTGAAAATAACAAATTGATATATATTATTATAATTAAATTTTATATTACTTATCATACATTTGGGCATAACATATAAATTTGACATAATATATAACATGATAATTTTCCTCTAAAGTATGATATAAATTTCTCTATATATAACTTATATTTTTAATGAAATTTAATTTTTAAATATATTACAAAAACAATTTATAGAATAAAATATTATCTATGTTTCCAAAATGATATACAGACGGTTCATGTAAAAAAATTCAATTTTAAAAAATTTACTATACATATAAATATAAATATATCATATTAAAATATTAAAATATAATAAATCAATATTTTATTATGATAATTTCTTCAATGGAATAGTTTTTTTAAAATCATTGTTTTTCAGTAATCATGAAATAAAATTATATAAGAAAATTACCCAACAAATAATTATAAGAAAGGAAGGTAATTATATATCAAAAAATGAATGTAAATATTTAATTTTCTAATTATATAATTTTTTATAAAATCATAAAATGTAATGAAAAACGTTTTATTAGAAAATATACTTTTCAAATACGAAACATTATTATTCTTATTTCAAACTATTTTCTAGATAAATGATTCTTTAAAAAATTTATAATACGAAAAAAAATTTATCATATTTAATCACATACATCTTTTATTATAAATTCATATCACATAAAATGATTTTTTAGAAAAATAATTCTCTAAATTATAAAATATATTATTCATAATTTTATGTAAAATAATTTAACTTCCTTTATTTTATTTTTTTATTTCCATTATACATATATTCTAGAAAGAGGTTACTAAAATTCAGTATCTGTAGTAAGATGGGTTGATTTTAATAATGATTCCTAATTTTTATATTTCTTATCTACATAATTATTATTATTTTTGTTTATGTTTTTGTATAGAGGAAGCTATAGAACACATTTTGATAATTTAAGTGAAGTAATGTATTAAAATTTTGGAGTGAAATAAAAACTAATGTGGATGAATGTTTTTCCTATATAGAATAATCATGTTTGTTATAGAGAGTTAGTAAACCATAAAATAATTATTTAGCTATGTAATTTTAAATGATTCCATCGATAATAATGTTAAGAGATATTATATTTAAATTTTTGGTATTATCATTATTAACCTTCATAAATTTCATTATTCTATGATATAGATGGCTTGGGTTTTGAATTATACTTTTGATATTAAATTTTCATAATTAAAAAATGTTGGTTATAAATAAAGATAGAGTGTATTAACTCTAGTTTTATTTGTACGACATAATAATTTTTTTGTGGGTCTGATATCATTTGATATGTCATTTGTGTTATGAATTTTTTTATTCTGAAGAAATGAATTTTTGGTTATATATGTTAGTTTATTGAAATGATAGTAGATTATATCTATTGATTTTGATAAATAGAGTTGATATTAACTATAAATAACTCACGATTTATAGTGATTGATATAATAAATTGGTATTTGTGATTTTATTAAACATATAATTTTATATACACATGTTCATTTCATGGGTATTATTAATTATAATTATATGGGATACTTGTATACTCAAATTTTGAGAAGGAGGGTTTGGATGTTATTCTTCATGTTATGTCATAACCATGTTTTTGAGTTTGATAATATTTATTTAAACTCTATATAAACGAATAGTATAATATTAAAATTATTAATTTGTATTCAATTAAAATTTGAAAATTAGTTATATGATACTTGGTTTCTAATTATGTAGTAGTTGATCAATGACTTTCATTTTTTCCCAAAATGGTAGAGAATGTTACTATTTAATAACATATGGTATATTTTAAATTTAAATCTATTAATTTATTAATTCTAGCATACAATTTTACTTTTTATAACCATTGTTATATTCTTTTCGATATGATTCTTCACGTTATTTTTTTAAATGGTTCGATTAATTTTATTTTTTTTACATTAAAACAATTTTCTGCTTGCATTAGATCTCTTATGCTACTTTGAGGAAACATGATTGTGAATCCTTTATGGTACGATTATGTTACTCATCTTAAATATTTATTATTGTAATTTTTTATTATTAATCTTCAATTTGTTAGTCTTGTATTTATATTATTATATATTTTATTTTTTATTAACAATCATGACAAAAACACATTAACATTAATCCATATTCTGTAAAGCCTCCCTTGAGAGTTATAGTATTTGGAAAATCATTTTTAATCATATATCTCACCATCTATCCAAGAATATGGAATAATATTCCATGTGTATAGTTTTATCTACTTTTATAAAAAGTTATAAGCATTGAATAATAAATTTTTTTTAATATATCATGGAAACAAAAGTTATTATGTATAATTTTTTTTATGGTGGTTTTGTAGAAGGTCTATATATAAAAAATATTTCTCAATATGTGTCTTTTATGTTCATTTTTTTAATTTCATATTTTATTGAATAATTATACATTTATTATGGGTATTTAAATGATGGGGAGGATAAGATGGGGAAAATAGTGATTCTATGTATTATGATATATATAAAAAATTACAAATCTACATATATTTTTGCGGTTCGAAAATAGTAAATGTAAGAAGGTTAGAAACTCTAGGGTTCACCACTAAGTGTCTGGTGGACAAACACTATGTGGTTAGTAAAAACATGGTATGTGGTGCATATCAACTGTTTAACGTAAAAACCTCTTGATCATTTTTAAAAGAAGTATTTTTGTTATAATTACTTGATAATATTTTTTGATACTATTAAATTTTACATTTCAACATGTATCTATCTCATTATATATTTTTATGCTCTTTCTTTTATATATGTAATATTTTAGTTATAACACGATTCATTATAAACTCTTTTGAGATCCTTGTGGTGTAATGTTTTTTAGAGTTTGTATAATTTATTAAAATGTGGTTATATTTGAAGACATAATGATTTTACTATTTAATTATATTTTATTACTATATTCATTATTTTTTATAGATTTATTGTTTTTTAGTGGTTTTAGAGGAATTATAAATTCAATATCTTTGTACACTTTTTTATTGTTCAATGAGAAGGTGACCTGCTAATTATGTTGGTGATTAAATTTTTTCCCATGTGTTATAAATATTTCTAATATTGATTTTAACATTTTCATGGTTAAATTATTATAATATTCAACATAATTTCATGGTAATAGATTAATACTAAATAAAAGGGTTTAAAAATATTTTTTTATATTTATATAATATCATGAGATATAGTCAAATAAGATTTGAATATCGATGATATGGAATTATATGTTTTAAAAAATAATCATAAAATGACATCAAAATTATTGATAATAATAAAGAAGCATATCCCACCAATTATTTTGATTTTGTGAATAATATATATTATTGATTATAGTTTTTAGTTTTGTAGAAAAAAAAATAAATTATAATTAATTTATATAAATTAATATAAATTAAATAATAGAAAATTAATTATTAATAATCATTTATATTCACAGATGAATTAATTTGTTTTCTAAAAATAAACTATTTATAATTGAAATCACTTTGTAGAGTTGAATATATATAATTATTATTTAAATAATAAAATAATAAATCATCACGAGACAAAATAAATATATTCTAGTGACGATCCATGATGAAAATTTGTTTCAATATTTAATTATAATTATTGGTGTGATTGGATAAATAAGTTTATTTTTTCTAATTTACTGAATTTTCTAATATTATGAATATTGTATGATTATTTAGTATAGTTACTGATGTTATAAATATTAAAAGATTTACCCAAAAAAATAGGTAATCCATGGGGTTGGATATACTAGAATGAGAGAAATGGTTATAGTTATATTAAAAAATATAACTCTAAATAGGTCATAATTTTGAATTTTTCAATAAATAATTCCTTTTTTTTGCATTCTCGATGGCCATATTAATTTTATTGTTTTAGATATATTGAACATTACACTTACATATTAATACATTAAATTGTGAAGTGGGAACTATGACATAGTATTATTTTTCCATAATATTCCCAATATATTATATTTATAGACAATTGTAACAAATAAAAAATAAAATATGAGAATAGAAAGAATATAGGGGATATGAGAATTCATTTCTTCCCTTGACCGTAATAAAAATGATAAAAATTTAAAACTAATAAAAAATATTAAAAAATTAGTATTATAAACATCACAACCTTCACCATAATATGAGTCAACCTAAATGAGATAAACATATTATGTTGATTTAGAGTCCCATTAAACAATGCAGTTGATCTTGTAATAATAATTTGCTTGATATTAGAGTAATCTTTTCTATGGATATTTTTTTGTAGGTGATAAATTTCCATTATTATATTAAATATTCACATAAATCAAATTTTCTCTAATATATTTTTATTACCCTAGAACATGTGATCTTCATAAATATCTAACATGTCTCACTATATTCTAATACCTTCAGATGTGTGAGTAGCCTACATGATGTACTGATGATAGTAAAATTTACATTCCCATAAAACTCATTAAAATACACCTATATGGTATGATAATTATTGCTTTACTCTTTCCTTATATAACCTTGTTTATCTCCTTCACATTAAAGAGGTGAAATATTTATCAAAAAGGGCCCAGTTTCATTAACATTTCCATGATGTCTATTGTCACCTAAAGAAAGATACTCTATAAATAACCTAAGATCATCCTTTTAACATTTACTTGAATAAGGACCTTACATTATGGTTTTGATATACCAGTAGATTCTAAACCTAATTTATCATTACCATACTCTCCAGACACTTTTGATAGGCTATACTCTTCTGGTCATTATAGGATACAATCTTACACATTCAGAATAAAAAATATATATATGTATTCTATATGTTTCTGATGATCAAATTGTTGAGTCAATAAGGTTTTCCTTATGAATTTTCCATTCCTTCTTGTTTTGAAAATCACAAACACCTTACCTTTAAGAAAATTGTTTTCTTAAGGAAAATTGCTTTTATAATGAAAATTTCTTTCTTAAGAAAAATTTCTTTTATAAGCAAAATCGCTTTTATAAGAAAATTATCCTTATCATATTTTCATCCATATTTTTCTTAAGTATGAGATTCAGATTCATTTCTATTTTCTCGAAATCGTTGAAACTTTGATAGGAGGCATTCTGTTTTAGAATCTGAATTCTGGATAAGAACTGTAAGGAAGTTTCATTCCGAATTTCGGATATGAAGTCTGACTAAGTTCTACTCTAGACTCAGGATATTAATCCTTATGATGTTCGACAACAAATTCCCATTATGAATTCTGATAAAGAATTCTCATTCCAAATTCTCATTCCGAATTCACCTAGAAAATAGAATCTGATCATCTTTGTTTTATACAATCTGAATTAATTCAGACTCCGAAAAATATTTTGGTTAGACTCCTAACATTTATTCTTCTTACACTTCTATAATTTTTCTACTCTTTATTATTTTCATTACACTCCGAACCTTCACTCCAAAGCTTTCATTCCGAACTTTTGAGTTAGATTTTAAAACGATGTTGTACATTCGGTTACACTTGTTTTGTTATAAAATGATGTCGTCTATTTTGTTATAAACTAACCATTGTCTATGTGACATGTGTACAGGTCCCTCTGATCTTTAAGGAAAATATGACCGTTAGAGAAGGAGCCGACCTTACCTATAAATAGGAGCCCATTTGAAAGAGATCAGTGCTGAAAGGCTGACTAATCTTCGACTCATGTGATTACATGCATGAAGTGATTTCTAGAGAGGGAGGCTCTTATTAACTCTCAAAGCTTCTTGCGACTCTGAATGTTGGTGATTACATTCGAGGGATTCCAGGGATAGGAAGACAGAGGTGCTGACTACCTTGAAGTTCGAGGGCTTCCTTGCTGAGGAAGACAGATGTTGCCAACTACCATGAAGTTGAGGGCTTGCGGGGATAGCAAGACAGAGACTCCGATCTTCGTATCAAGGGCTTACCCTAGTGTGGGTAAGACAGACTTGCTTGAAAGTATAAATCAAGGGACCTTTATCCATGTTTGTTGGATAACCTTCTCATTGGGTTAAAAGACTTATATCTTGTTACTAGTAGTCCTACTACTTGTTTATATTACACTGCATTTTGTATGATAAGGAAAGTATAACTTTCTTATACTTCCTTAATTGTACTCTGTTTCATTTAGATTCTATACGCTTTAAGGTAGAATCTCATATTGTAATCTTTTGTTAAGTTTCAATTTCTGGAACCATATTTCCGGAACATACATTCAGAATCTCTTTTCAAGTTTGCATTCGGCATTAGAGTTGTTGTGAATTTTCTTAGTTTAACTTTGTTAAACTTAGTACTTTCCTTTGCTTAAGGAAAACATAGTTATTCTTAACTAACATTAAAGGTTCCAAAGGAATTTTTAAAGTGTACAATTCACCCCCCCTCTTGTAAATTGAGCATCTACATTACTATTTTGATCCTACAATTGGTATCAGATCATGTTTCTGAAATACTTATACTTGCGAATAAGTTTTTCTTTCTCACTTTTTCATTCCAAACTTTTTCATTCCGAACATTCTCATTCCGAACATTGTTATTACGAATCATTTCTACTAACAAGTTTGTGTATCCAAGGATTTTTCTAGTATGGCTAGAATTAATGTTGGTTCGATAGATAATCTAAATCTTACAAGACCACCAATCATTGATGGTAATGATTATGAGTACTGGAGAGATCGAATGAAGACTTTTTTTATCAACACTGGAGTGGATAATTTTGTAATGCTTACTAGTGATTATAAAATTACTAACAAGGAAGTTAGAACTTTTACTAACCACGAAAAGCAAGAATATCAACTCAATTATAAGGTACGCAATACTCTACTATGTTCAATGACTGGAAATATATATAGCCAAATTTCTTCATGTGAAGCAGCTAATTGTATAAGGAAGAAGTTATAGGTTACACACTTTGGAACTTCTAAGGGGATTGAGACTAGAAGAGCTATGCTTAGAGCTGAATATCATGGATTCAACTTTCCTTATGGAGAACCTATCTGTAAAGTTCAACAGAGATTCATGACTATAGTCAACAACCTACAGGCTATGGGAGAGGAAGGTCTAGATGATGAAGCTCTTGTGGATAAGACAATTGATATTATTCCCAATGAGTGGGAATCCAAGAGAACAGTTATAGATGAGAACATGAAGGTCACTCAAATTTCTCTTGATGAGTTATTTGGAACTCTTCTCCAACATGAGACTAGAATAAAGAGAGATGCTAACAACATCAAGAAGAAGAATGGAAATGGTACTGTTGCTTTTACAACAACTTCAAATCAGATGAATGCTAAGACTCCGGAGAGAGTAACCAGATCCAAGTCTAAGAAAGTTATTTTCCAATCCGAATCTAGTGAGAGTGAAGTCTCTGAAAATGAATTAGCAAATCTTGCTCGAAGGATGAACAAGATAGCTGGACAGAGAAATTTCCAATCCATGTATAAGAAAAAGGACAGGAAAGATAAGAAAGATGGAGAAGTTACTTGTTATGAATGCAAAAGAGCTGGACATATTAGACCATATTTCCCTATGCTCAAAAAGAAAGAAAGAAAAGAAAGGCACTCAGACAGGAACAGAAAGAAATATTATAAAGCCAAAGCTAAGAAATTTCTGAAAGCTAATGACACCTGGAGTGCCAGTGGTGGTGACTCTTCAGATGAATCTTCTGATTATGAATCTTCACGACAGAAGAATATTGGTCTTATAGCTAGATTACCTATTGATAATCATTGTTTTATGGCTAAGGTACGAAATGCTGAATCATTGACCAATGTTTCTTTAAATTCCAATGATAGTAATTATTATAACTCTTCTGATGAAGAATCGTCTTCTAATGAGGAAAATACTTTACCTACTTATGAAGAAGTCTCTAGGTTTTCTGAACTTCTTGAGATTGAGAATTCCAATCTCAATAAGAAACTTGATAAGGAAAATTCTAGAAATTCTATTCTTACAAAAGAGATATCAGATCTTTCTAAAGATCTTGATAAGAAAAATAATGATTTTGAAAGTATTTCAAAAAATCTTGAGGAAGTAAGTTCTGAGAAGAACAAACATTCTAAAGAATTAGAAAAAGTAATTTCTGTGAAAAATGTTTTCGAGCCTAGATATAGTTCTAAAACTAATGAATTTTAGGATAATAACTTGGTTGTAAAACTCAAGTCCAAAATTTTTTCCTTAAAGAAGTGTTTATCAAACATTACCCATGGCAGGGAAAATTTTGATAAAATGTATTCCCAATTACGACCATTAAGAAATAAATCTGGATTTGGTGGTCACTGGGCAAAGAATTGTTCCTTAAACAAAACCCAATCTCTAGGATTTCACAAAGCTTACTTTTCTAAGAAGATGTGGGTACCTAAAATTTTATTGTCTGGAAATCTCGGATCCAAACAAGTTTGGATTCCGAAAGTCTAATTTACTTCTTGATTTTAGGAAAATAAAGAGAGTACCAGCAACAATACATGGTACATGGATAGTGGATGTTCCCGGCACATGACTGGTAACAAAAACTTTTTTGAAAAGATTATCAAAACGAAAGGAGGAAAGGTAACTTTAGGAGATAATGGTAAGGGAGAGATTGTTAGTATTGGTAATATTGTTCTTCATGGTAAAACCTTGATTTCAAATGTTCTTTTTGTTAACGGTCTTAAGCACAACCTCATTAGCATAAGTTAGTTATGTGATGAAGGTTACCTTGTGAATTTTAGGAATGATAAGTGCTTAGTTCACAATTCCAAGGAAGAATTTATTCTCTCAGCCAATAGGCAAGAGAATGTTTACACTCTAAACATAGAAGACCTCAGGATCCAAGATTTACCTTGCCTTAGTGCAATGGAAGATCATTCCTGTTTATGGAATAGAGGACTAGGTCAATGTAACCTTAGGAACCTATGTAAACTCTCTAAGAAGAAACTAGTTTAGGATCTACCAGAGCTTAGGTTTGATTCTTCTAAAGTCTATGATCCTTGTCAATATGGCAAGCAACATAAATCTAGTTTTAAATCAATCGGTGAAGTCTCAACAACTGATGCATTACAATTAGTGCACATGGATCTTTTTGGTCCAACACAAACTGGAAGTATTGGAGGCAAATACTATGTGTTTGTTCTAGTTGATGATTACACTAGGTTTACTTGGGTCTATTTTCTAGTAAAAAAGTCTGAAGCTTTTTCATATTCCAAAAGTTTTAGATATCAAGTTAAAAATGAGAAAAACTTTCCATTGAAATCAATTCATAGTGATCATGGAGGAGAATTTCAAAATTGGGATTTTGAAACATTTTGTAGTAAGAGAGGTATTACTCACAATTTTTCAGCACATAGAACTCCTCAATAGAATGGTGTAGTTGAAAGGAGAAATAGAATTTTTCAAGAGATAACTAGAACCATGTTGAGTGAATATTCTATTGCTAGACATTTCTAGGATGAAGCTGTAAGTACTGCTTGTTATACTACAAATCACGTTTTGATTAGACCTTTTCTTAATAAAACTTTTTATGAGTTATGGAATGGTAGAAAACCAAGACTATCCTACTTCAAGGTTTTTGGTTGCAAGGTATTTATTTTGAATACTAAAGATAACCTACATAAATTCGCTCCAAAATCTGATGAAGGGATTTTTTTAGGATATTCCACAACCTCTAAGGCTTATCGAGTTTTTAACAAAAATACATGTACTGTTGAAGAAACAGTACATGTAAAATTTGATGAGTTGGATCCTTTTGTTTTTAAACCATCCCTACCTACATCCTCAGATGTGTTTTCAAAAACTGATTGTCAACCTTTGATAGAAGAACCTTCTGATAATGATAATGTTCTAGAAGATACTTATGAAACATTTACCCCAGAAGACTTTCTACCTTATGTTGATGAACAGGTTTTACAAAACCCAAATCAGGTGTTTCTTAAGAATCATCCCAGTGAAAATATCATTGGTGATGTAAATCAACCTATAAGGACTAGAAGTTCCTTAATAAATGAAGTAGAACATCTAGCATTTCATTCCCAATTAGAACCTAAAAGCACTGATGAAGCTTTAGGTGATGATGATTGGATTAAAGCCACGCAAGATGAACTAAATGAATTCGAAAGGAATAAAGTTTGGAACATGGTTGAAAGACCTAAGGAAACTTCTTTTATTGGAGTAAAATGGGTTTTCAGAAATAAATGTGATGAAAATGGAGTCATAGTTAGAAATAAAGCTAGACTTGTTGCTAAAGGATATAATCAGCAAGAAGGAATAGACTATGAAGAAACCTATGCTCCAGTAGCAAGACTTGAATCTATCTGTATTCTACTTGCCTTTGCAGCATTCTTTAATTTCAAACATTTCCAAATGGATGTGAAATGTTCTTTTCTTAACGGTTATGTTCAAGAGGAAGTTTTTGTTGATCAACCTCCAGGCTTTGAAGATACAAAACATCGGGATCATGTTTTTAGACATACCCAAGCTTTGTAGGGTCTTAATCAAGCCCCACGAGCATGGTATGATAGAGTCACTAGATTTTTGCTTCAAAATAACTATGTTAAGGAAAATGCAGATCCAAACCTTTTTATAAAGAAATATAAGAAATTTTTTTTATTGTTCAAAATTATGTTGATGACATTATATTAGGTTCAACTCAGCAATCATTGACTGAATCTTTCGCTAGTCTAATGAAATCTGAGTTTGAAATGAGTGTGATGGTTGATTTAACATTTTTCCTTGGATTTCAAATTTCTCAAAAACCAGAAGGAACCTACATATCTCAACATAAGTATATTAATAATCTTCTTAAAAAGTATGGTTATGAAAAAAATAAAAGTATAAGTACTCCCATTGGAACCTCAAACTCATTAGATCATGATGAAGCTGGGAAACTAGTAGATCAAACTTCTTTTAGGGGTATGATAGGAAGTTTGATTTACTTAACAACTAGTTGACCAGACTTAATGTTTTCAGTATGCTTATGTGAAAGATATCAATCCAATCCTAAGGAATATCACTTAAAGGTGGTAAAAAGATTTTTTCGCTTCCTTAAGGGAACCATGGATCTAGGATTATTTTATACATATGGAAATGATTTTGTTCTAAAAATATTTTCTGATGCTGACTTTGGTGGATGTAGAATGGATAGAAAAAGTACATTTGAAACTTCTCATTTCTTAGGAGATTCACTAGTTTCTTGGTCCTGCAAGAAGCAACATTCTGTAGTACTCTCTACTGCTGAAACTGAATATGTAGCAGCTGGAAGTTGTTGTGCTCAAGTGCTCTGGATGCAACACACACTCACAGACTATGGATTGAGTTTACTAAAACTCATATTTTGTGTGATAACACAAGTCCCATTGCCCTTAGTGAGAACCCTGCACATCACTCTCAAGCAAAACACATAGATATTAGGAATCACATTCTTAGAGATCACAGACTTAAAAGAGATATTATTCTTCAGTTTATTGGAACGCAAGATCAACTTGCTGATATTTTCACAAAAGCTTTGCCTTCTGATAGATTTGAATTTATTAAACAGAAGTTAGGAATGATAACCGTAAGGTAATCCTACATAATTAACTTTCTGTTAAAAAAGTCTCCTTACAGCAATACACTCCTTTTCATAGGGGGAGTACATTTTTTTGATAGTTTAACAATGTTTTTCAAAATTTATTTTCAAACTTTTCGGAACGAAGATTTCCGGAATGGAGATTTCCGGAACTACAATTTTCTAGAATGGACATTTTCGTATAGAATACTTCTGCAATGGAAGTGTTCGTATTGAAAACATCTGGAATAGAAAATTTCATACTGGTATTTTCATAACGGAACTTCCGTACTGAATCTCTCTTAATAAGTTTTTTTTAAAATTCATGGAATGTGTTTTTGTACTGAATTTGTTTTTCGTACTGAGCATTCCGTAATGAGTTTTTCATTCTGAGTTTATTTTTTGTAGTAATTTTTTTGTGAACATTGTCTTTTCATAATAAAGTTTTTTAATCATTTTTATATTACCCATTACGAATAATCCTCCTAATCCCATCCGAAAGGTATAATTTCCTTACACAAGTTTTCGTAGTCATTTTTTTCCTAGCTAACTTTTTCTTGTATTTTGTTTTTAGATTGTAGTTTTCTAAATTCTTTGTTTTAAAAACCTCAAAAAGATCGGATTCAAGTTTTTAACCGTCAGATCTGATCTCAGCTTATCCCAACCGTTAGATCATCCAAGGAAGTTGAATCGTCGTTCCATTTCCAATATAAAGGGGACTCAATTACTTGTCCCACATCAATTTCAAGCTCTCGCGTCCCGAATCTATGCCTCTCTATTTTTAAAGCCGTTCCAAACATCAGACTTCTCTGTTCCGAACTTCTCAGAGGACTTCAGATCCAAATGTCTGCGGAGTTAGCGTCTCAAGAGATGTCATCCACCAAACCTATTTCACAATGGTTAGTTTACAAATAAAGGCTAGTCCATCCGGATTTCTTCAATAACTATGATTCTCTTATTTTAAAGAACATTATGTTGAATGGATGGGAAGATATTGCTGTATCCAAACCGGGGAATCAAGACGATGTTTTTACGGAGTATCATATTGAGTTCTATGAAACAGTTTCCTTCTTTCAGGAAGATAATAGGGAGAAGTTTTCTTTTAAGTCTTATGGCAAGACCTATAAGCTTTCTTATACCAAGGCAGCAAGCTTGGTAGGGATAAAGAATGAAGGTGAAGCTGAGTTTATTTCTAATGTGGTGCCGGACTCTAAGGGTAGCTTTGACAAGGAAAAAGCCTTGAAGACTCTCGGACTCTCAGACGAAAAAGCTCCGAAGATTGCTAGTTTGCCTACAAATTTCCAGATTCTAGAGTTGTGGGTGCAAGGGCTTATCGTACTGAGGAAAGGTGATAAAGACAGTTTGAAGAAGAGTGAGATCTATATCTTAGATTTCCTGATAAATCTAAGGAAGTTAAACTTCATGCGGCACATTCTTATAACCATTGATAATCTTAAGAAAGGAAATCTCAGAGCCCAGATCATAATGTACCCAGCAATTTTGTCAAGGTTGATAGTTTGGTGCCTTGAATCTTTCAAGGAAGTTTGCAGATCTAAGCCAAGGGTTTGTAAAATTTTGTTGGTCAGTGATGATACCCTTAAGAGGATGGATGTGGCTTTCAACAAGGAGACTGGGGAGTTATTCGATTTACCTAATCCAGAAGAAGCGGCTCCGAAGGCTGCTGAACCAGAATCATCTAAGCCAGTAAAGAAAAGAAAGTTGAAAGAATTTGTAGTTGAAGTTGAGGATCCTAAAGCTAATAAAGTTCAAACCGCACCTCCCAAACCAAAGAAGAAGAAAACCTATCCTGATGAAGTTGTTGCGAAGTGGAGAGAAGATAAAGAGAAAAGGAATGAAGGGAATCCGCAGTTCGGATTGGACCCTGCGGAGGCTAAGGCCTTGAAGGATAGAACTACCGATGAGCATTAAAAACAAGTAAAGGAAAAGATGCTCAAGAAGTAGATGATAGAAGCCAAGGTAGTCCAAGCATTGTTAAAGTTTAATGAGATGGTATCCGGAAGCATTCCAGTTCCGAGATCTTTCTCCTTAGAATATCTACCTGAGAATCCAGGAAGAAACCTTGATTTTCTGGAAGAGATTACAACTGAACATGTAGAGCAACTTGAGAAGATTCAGCAAGTGGAAGAGGAAGAAGTAGTTGCTGAAGGAAGTGGTGAAACAAGAGATTTATTGAAAGAAGTAGATGATTATAAGGGGTCGCCTTCGGAACACCTATCACTATGAACTTCATAGGCTGAATCCTCTAAGTTAGTAACTCCAGAGAAGAATAAGAATGAGGAAGATGTTGTTCAAAAAGTTTTTGATGATATTATTCAAGTGTCCACTGGCGAGCAGAAAACTCTTGATCAAGAATCGATTCCGAAAAAGGACAAGGGAAATCAACTCCTTGTTGAGACTCTGAAATCAGTGGCTAGCAGGAAAAGAGAAATTGGTGATTCTTCTAAAAGGAAGTTGGAGCTTATTGAGGAATAAAATTCTCCAAGTAAAGTTTCAGATTCGGAGTCATCCTTGTTGGGACATGACTTTGTTGTTCAATCTTTGAGGAAGTTAGTTGGTTCCATTCCGACAATCTCGACTATAGACTCAAGATGCCAAATGCTCCAACATGCTCTGAATCAGAAATCAGATTCTGTATCCTTGGTTATGGATAAGTATGTCAAGATAGAAGCCGAATTCAAATCTTTTCTTGTTGGCTATTTAGCCCACAAAAGATCTTGTAAGAGAATGACGAGCTGGTCGAGGAAGACTGTGGAAGAGATGAGGCTATTCGATGAGTTTCAATAAAATGTTAAAGATGACTTTGAGACCGAGGACAAGAAGATAAATGAGTTAACTTCATCCTTTGAAGAGAAGCTGACAGATGAAAAGAACTTTTGGATCCAAGAAGTCAGAGATCTAAATGGGAAACTGAATTCCGTTTCTCAAAACGGGAAGTTTGAAAGGGATCATCAGATTGAGTTTGAACAGAAGATGAAGACTCAGAAAGAAATGATCAAGGATCATGAAGAAAAGATGAAAGCCCATGAAGAAAATATTGAAGTTCAGTCTGCAAGAATAGTGGTCTTAGAGAAGCAAGCTGAAGAAGATCATAAATACCTGAAGATGATCAAGACTATTTTAAGGGGCTCATTTCGAAGGAAAAAGATCCGAAATAACTAAATCCGATCTTTTTGTTGTATCTAGTTTTATTTGTTGCCGACATTTCAAATCTAATGCCAATTGTGCTTCTCGGTTCCTTTGTTGTTATTAATAAATTTTCAGGTACATTCTCATTGTTTTTCCATTCCCTCGATTTCATTTTGAAAATCACAAAGGGGGGGAAGGAAAAGATCCTTAAGAAAAAGAAGAACTCTAATAAGAGTTTATATAAGGAGGAGAAGGAAAAGAGCTGTATGAAAGAAGAACTCTAATAAGAGTTTGTCTAAGGGGGAGTTTTTAGAGAAGACTTTCTTATTCGTAATAAAATGTTACTTCGGACATCTAGAATACGATCCTTAGAGTTTCAAAGCCCAAGGGGGATTTAGTTGTATTCATCTATATCCTTAAAGCACGGGAGATAAGCTTCTTCTTCTTAGAATTTATTTTTCGTAAGGATGTTTGTGATTTCCAAAAAGGGGGAGATTGTTGAGTAAATAAGGTTTTCCTTATGACTTTTCCATTCCTTCTTGTTCTGAAAATCACAAACACCTTACCATTAGGAAAATTGTTTTCTTAAGGAAAATTGCTTTTATAAGGAAAATTGCTTTTATAAGGAACATTGCTTTTAAATGGAAAATTTCTTTTATAAGGAAAATTTCTTTCTTAAGGAAAATTGCTTTTTTAAGCAAAATAGCTTTTATAAGAAAAATTATCCTTATCAGATTTTCATCCATATTTTTCTTAATTATGAGATTCGGATTCATTTCTATTTTCTCGGAATCGTTGAAAATTTGATATGAAGCATTCTGTTTTAGAATCCGAATTCTGGATAAGAACTGTAAGGAAGTTTCATTCCGAATTCCGGATACGAAATATGACTATGTTCTACTCCAGACTCTGGATATGAATCCTTATGAAGTTCGACAACGAATTCACATTACGAATTCTGATGACAAATTCTCATTCCGAATTCTAATTCCGAATTAACCTAGTAAACAGAATCTGATTATCTTTGTTTTATACACTCTGAATTAATTCAGACTCCAAAAAATATTTTGGTTAGAATCTGAACATTTATTCTGCTTACACTTCTGTAATTTTTCTAGTATTTATTATTTTCATTACACTCCGAACCTTCACTCCGAAGCTTTCATTCCGAACTTTTGAGTTAGATTTTAAAACGATGTCGTACATTCTGTTACACTTGTTTTGTTATAAAACGATGTCGTCTATTTTGTTATAAATTAACCGTTGTCTAAGTGACATGTGTACAGGTCCCTCTGATATTTAAGGAAAATATGACCATTGGAGAAGGAGCCAACCTTACCTACAAATAAAATCTCATTTGAAAGAGCTCAATGCTGAAAGGCTGACTGATCTTCGACTCATGTGATTACATGCTTGAAGTGATTTCTAGATAGAGAGGCTATTATTAACTCTCAAAGCTTCGTGCGACTCTGAATGTTGGTGATTACATTAGAGGGCTTCCGGGGATAGGAAGACCGAGGTGCCGACAAACTTGATGTTTGAGGGCTTCTTTGCTGAGGAAGACAGAGGTTTCCAACTACCTTGAAGTTGAGGGCGTGCGGGAATATCAAGACAGAGACTCTGATCTTTGTATCGAGGGCTTACCCTGGTGTGGGTAAGACAGACTTTTTTGAAAGTATAAATCAATGGACCTTTATCCAAGGTTTTTGGATACACTTCTCTTTAGGTTAAAAGACTTATATCTTGTTACTAGTAGTTCTACTACTTGTTTATATTCCTCTGCATTTTGTATTATAAGGAACGTATAACTTTATCATACTTCCTTACTTGTACTTTGTTTCATTTAGATTCTATATGCTTTAAGGTAGAATCTCATATTGTAATCTTTTGTTAACTTTCAATTTCCGGAACCATATTTCCGGAACCTACTTTCAGAATCTCTTTTCAAGTTTGCATTCGGTATTAGAGGTGTTGTGAATTTGCTTAGTTTAACTTTGTTAAACTTAGTACTTTCCTTTGCTTAATTAAAACATAGTTATTCTTAACTAACTTTAAAGGTTCCAAAGGAATTTTTAAAGTGTACAATTCACCCCCCTCTTGTAAATTGAGCATCTACATCACTATTTCGATCCTACACAAATCCATTTCTCTCATACCTAGAGTGATTTGGTTATCCCAGTTAATCTATTGGACTCAATGCAAATATATGAATTTTTGAATACACATTCATCATTATTAATTCAAATCCATAAATCTGTATGAAAAATTTGATGTAGCTTGAATATATTAAAATATAATAAATTATAATAATAAATGAATAAAATAAAATTTTTATTCCATTAAAAAATGATGATATCATACAAAGGAGTTTTCCATATTATAATTAACATTAATCACAAAAAATAATTTACATATACATAAAGTCATATTTACTTCAAAAAGTATTTCATAAATTTTTTTATAAGAACATAGTGGAAAACCATATTCATGGGGGTTTCTTAAAAAATGATAACACCTAGAATAGATTTTCTAAAAAATATACATTTTTACCCTTAATGGGAACAATTATTATATTAAGCAGAAAATCAGTAGTTATTCCATGAAAATAAATTCATTTCCTTGAAAACGTGTTATAAGGAATAGAAAATTCATATTGATTGTTTAGAAAACTATTTTTATAAAACAATTACAATAACCCTTATAAAATCGGTTACAAATATAATAATCTACCCAGTAAATTCCAATATAATTATTCGGAGAACATAGTCTTAACCTAATGTATTGGAGGGTTATAATGAGCTCAGTTGTATTAATAAATAATATCAAATCACAATAAAATTCATGAGACACATAAAATCATACATTTTAGTTAATATAATAAGAAAAAATATACTTTTTATCCAATATATAAAGTAATTTTCAATCGTCACATAAGGCATGGAAAATCACTTTATGTTCATATATTATTTATTACAAATATCCAAGATATGTGGAAAAATATATTCCTTAAAAGTAGTCATAGAAAAATGTAGATAAATATTCATAATGAATAATATCAATGGTTGTGAAAAAATTTATTCAGTAATTATATGTTAAAAAAAATTCTTTTCAAACATTAGGTAAAAAATCGCTGTTTTAAAAATGATATATATATTACTTATTTAATTTCAAAATAAAGTCAAATGTAAAATAAGAAAAATTATAATCCACTTTTGTGTAAATGATATCTTCTATAATTATATTAATATTCATAAATAACAAACTTTATTAATTATTTAATTTCATAATAAGAATTTTATCTTTTATAATTTCATTCATTTCACAAATATTCACGTTATATTTGAATACATAATAAATTTCATTCAAGATTAATGTTTTGAGAATATTTTCTTTTAAGGCGAAAATTGATTAGACATGTTCACTATGGTAAAAAGGATCATGATTAGGTCATTTCATGATTCCTAATCACTTTAAAATTATGTTTTTTATGTTAAATATAATTTTTAAAAAACCATCAATTCTAGTAATAAAAAATTAAATACATTACAATTATGGATACATTAAATAAAATTTAATCATGAATAACATTTAATGTTTTCAATTAATGCAAGGAAAATATGGTAATTATTATTTGAACCTATATACTTATCGTTTTATGATAAATAAATATAATTTATTAAATTATTAATATATATATATACATTACATTTGAGGAAGTGATGAAAAATAAAATTCAATGTTTTAAGACACTGTAGACCACATATACACAAGAGAAATGTTTTTATTATTTGTTGGATGGTAATGAATGAATTCAAATCATTATTTAAATTTAAATAATGATATTTTCATCATATGAATCATTATATTTAATTTTATCTCTTAAAAGTTTCCTCAATATAAATCTATGATGAAAAATGAATCTCATTAACTCAGGAGATGACAGTCCACACATATACACAGGTGTTGTTTTTATTATTCATTAGATTGTTATGTGGATAAAAAGGGTGAAAAGATTATCATAAGAAATTAATATTATGTGGGATATATATGTTACTATATGTACATATTAATGTGATACATTTTTAGGACCCTTACACTAGTAGCACACATCCAGTACATTACATCATTACATTGCTAAGATTACAACTAATCAAATTTCAATAGGACATATGAGTTTAGTATTATTAGAAAAAAAATACATACAAAATTTTTATCCTTAGAACATGAAATTAAATACAACCAAACATATTCTTTTGAGTCACACATAAAAACCTATATTATACCTGTAATACATTCATAGTACACATCATTACATCCTTGAGAAAATTTAAATATAAGAAATGGGTGAGATTAGTTACTATATAAGGGTTTACAATACATCAAAATAAAAATATTCAAAGCATGGGGAATAACTAAAAGTTCATATTCTATTAAAAGTAAACTTGAGCATAAAATGATTAGAATTAAGAACTAATAATTCCAAAATTAAATATAACCATGGATATTATATTAGTAAAATAATAATATGGAAAAAAATTCTAGCTTAATAATGATGGAATGCATAATTTTGGATATCATAATCATACTATCAAGGCCCCAACCAAGAAACAAAAAAAGGTGGGTAAAAACCCCAGTTATATTGTCTTAATAGAACTAACGATGCATCGAGGGGATATAGAAAGCCCAACCCATCACATAAAAAGTTGAATGCATTCCTCATATGAATTAGGGAAAACATATCCATCATAAACATTCATATTTAAACTATCATATGAAATATAAATATCAGTTCAAAATTAGTAAGCATAAACACTAATCATTCAGAGTAATATGGTGAAATGTTTCAAGATAGCACATACAAGATCAAAATATTAATAATCCAAATAATTAAATATGGTACATGATAATAATAATAGGTTAATAACAATAAACCATAATACTCAATAGGGTTGTTTAAATAGATGAAAATTCTATAATAAAATTATCAATAAATTTTAGAGGGTATGAAAATTTTACCTTGAAAATAACATTAATTTTTGAAAATTCAATGCATAAATCCAAAAATTAAATAAGATAGTTTCCAATGATAAAATTACTATTCATAAGAAGATAATGATTGATGAAAATATATTATAATGTGAACATGGAAATAGGTATAAAATTAGGATGTTCCCTTAAATCTGTCTTTCTTATCGGGAATAATTAGGAAGGTGAACCTTTTAAAACATGTATTTTCCCCAATAAAAGATTAAATGATTTGAATACATGTTTTTTGGATGATATAACCAGAATTTGGAAAATATATATAATATAAATGACAAATTATATAGTTTTATAGAGAAATAAACCACAAGAACATATAAAAATATGGGTTTTGGAAGGAAACACATACCCTATGACAGAATGAGTTCTTCAGTTGACCATAGCATCCCAGATAATTATATTAATTAAATTAATAAATTAATTACAATTTTTTTATTAATTATATTAATAATTATATTATTATTATGTTTATTTATTTATTTATTGATGAGTTATAGGGTTTAGATTTTTCACTATAGAACTTTTATTTTCCTGGTTTTCATGATTGGTTCACATGATTATCCGTAATTAAATTCATGTAAAATTGGTATAATTATATATAATTATTATTACATATTGTTAATGAAGATATGTAAAGACCCTAAAATTCTGTGCAAAATTTTATCTTAATTAAATGGTAATTTTACGGGTCTGCAAAATCTGACGGGGTGCGATTCCGAGGCCCAGAGTGCCTACAGTGAACCATCAATGTTTTTTTAAGCTTAAGTTAATGCACATAAGTATTTTTCCAGAAAAGTGGAATAAACCATAAACGGTTACTCAGATCATAAATCTGAGTGCACCGTTGTGCTCAAGATGGCGGATTTACCCTAGGTGCGACTAAAGTTTAGTTGGCGTGGGCCTCCTGTGAGAAATCCCAAAAATGGCATAACCTTAAATAAAATAATAAAATATATTATTTTATTTTTGAATTGATCATAACTCATAAACGGTAGCTCAGATTAAAAATCCGAGACCGCCGATGAACTCGTGAGGGCATGCATTATTTAAGAGGATACTAACTTTGGCCGCACATGCCACCTAAAAAAGTTAGTTTTTAGGCACAAATAAAATAATTAAGTGACAATTATTTTAATGTAAAATTCATAACATCTTAATGGTAACTTGGATTGAAAATCCAAGAGTACCGTTGGGTTCATTTAGGCGTGTTTCACCAAGGTAGATCCTAACATCAATGGAAGTTGGTTGAGGGTGACTAATAATATTTTTCCGAACATTTTTTCGTGTATTTTCAGTAAATGCACGAGCGGAGTTTTCTAACTTTTGAACTGGTGCCTGGAATTAAAATTGGAGGGCACCATTGAGCTCACATCGTCGGTGATTTATTAGTGAGACCTTCACCGAAGTTGTGTTCTAACGAGAAAGTAAGTTAGATTTTGAGGGTATTAATTAAATTGAATAAAAATAAATAGTTACCTTTATTTTTATTTTGGTGGTTGAAACCTCCAAGGGGAGGTTAGAGGTGGGGGCCACCACACCCAAACCCCCCATCAGAGGCTACGGTGGTGGGGACTGCCCAATCATAACCTCCTTTGGGAGGATATTATTATGTTGGGGCCCACACTAACCATAATCTCTCTTATCCCCCTTGGAACCACCAATTAAGTGGGAAGCCTCTTCACCTTCCTTCCCCAATTAATTGGGCCAACTTCACCCATTTAATTAAGTAAGATAACTTAATTAATTATAAAACATTTCACATTCACTACAACAATAAAATAATAGTAAAACCTATTATTTCATTTTGTTGGGAATTAATCTTGGGTGGAATAGAGAAAGGGGACAAGTAGGGAGGATCCATTTTTCACCAACGAAGAACGACGTATACCTTCCACATTCTTCCTTCTTCAACCAGGACAATGAAGGGAGCACAATACTTGAAGAAAACCAATTATGCCATCCTCGACTTCATCATACTTTCTGACGTCAATGGAATGATGTCTTTCTTCCCGCAACTCCGTCAACGATCACTAAACTCAAGGTAGGGGTTTGTGTTGAAATTACTTCCGTTCTTCGTCACTCAAATTATGGTTTGAGAATTTCAGATTGTTATCACCATAATGTGGAGGGATCAGACCTCACAAACACGGATGAACCTCCCACTTTTTTATCATGTTTTTTGGCAACGACAGTGGAACAATGACACATCCATAAGGAAGAATAGCGGTCGAACAACACGACCGGGAATGTTCCATCTGCCGAAGAAGCCGACGGTGCAAGGGTCGTCGGGCCACTGGAGAGGCGCGGTGCTGTCGCGCCGCATATGAAACCAAGCCATGGCTAGGTGGCCCACAACAGATTTGGAGGGGTGTGGTGTTGTTTCAACATGTGAGAGAAGAACTTCGGCCATGTGGGCTATGGTAGATGGAAGAGGAGTGGCGCCATTGCGTCGCGTGGAGGGCAACTGAACTGTTGCACCGTCGCGCCGTGTTGGAGGTGCTAGGGCGGCCGGTTGGAACAATGGCTATAGAGATGGAGCGGCTCGCCGCTCAGCCATATTGGATGAGAGGGACCCTGTTGGGTCCCACGTGTGCAGAACAGGTGCCACCTAGTGCCGGTTGGAGCACCACCTGATTCGAAGAGCAGTTCTAGAGCCAGGGGTGCGCCCTACCCCCTGGCCGTAGCTTAGGCGGACCCCCGCTTTGCCATCGGGTCGCCAGGCTGACCGGGCTGCCAGGATGAACGGGTCGTCGAGTCATTGGGCCACCCCCTTAGACCAGGTCAGACACACGGACTGGGTCGGTTCGACTGGGTCAGACCGGACCCAGACCCCTTTGGCCACTTTACACCTTTTCGCCCATATCTTGGGCTACGGGTGACCGATCGACGAACTGTCTGAGGTGATAGAAATCAAAGATCAGGACAGTTCTTTTGGAATATCCCCATTGAGGTTTGGACACAGCTAAGATATAGTCAGGTTTGTTTGAACCTAAAAACCAACCGGGCCCTAGGAACAGAAATGTCAATAACTCACATACGGGGCGTCCGTTTGACGCACCATCTGTCGTGTTGGAACCCTTACGACATAGAGGTTGTTTGGGTTACTCCTTTGTAGAGTGTAGTGTTGGTAGAGGTATGACCCATATATCATGTGAAGATTCTATGGAACACGAACGTAATGCATGCGAGGAATCTGGTGGTTGATAGTGAGGCAGAGGTTAAAGATAGATCATACGGAGGTCAGCGCTCAGCGATGCTGTGTGGGTCAATGAATACCAATCTTCTATGGGTCATATCCTATGTGGTTCAGTGCTCATAAATCCTGTGTGGGTCAAATCCTTTGTGGGTCTACGTATACAAATCATGTGTGGGTCATATCTTGTGTTGGTCAGCGCTCAAAGATCTTGTGTGGGTCAGCGCATACCGATCATGTGTGGGTCAGATCCTTTGTGGGTCATTACGAGGGTTAGTTCCTATCGATCCTGTGTGGGTCAGACTCTATATAGTTAGAAGTAGTTCCTTTTGACAGAATAAGATTATCTAGCTTCACGACTAATTATATATACTTCTATACTTCACTTAAATCCTTGTTTGAGTTGAGTTAATGACCTTTGTGTTTTTCACATGTTTGATATGGGTTACTAGATAACTTCGGTATATGTATGAGAATATACCTAAGTTATGGTTGTCCATTGATTTGTACATTTTGGTTTAACCTTTTTTTATTTTGTGAGACATTGAAGGTCTTAGGGTCCCTACTGAGTATCTTTATACTCACCCCTACACGGGCTTTTCCCACACCTCATTCTGTTGGATGCAGAAGACAAACAGTGCTGACCGAGGCAGAGTGTACGAGGACTGGACGGTACCCATTGGTGGACCTCACAAAGAGTCGTTACCCGGAGAAGACGAACAGACGTGGAGCACTGAGGAGGCTATCTATACATACCCTTTAGGTAGGATCCATGGTGGACGATTTAAGAGCTACTAGACACCATCCATATATTTGCCTTTTTAGTTGTACTTATTTTGTCTTTTCCTTGTACTTTACTGTTGGGCTTGTATTTCTGACCCCCTTTTTTCCATCACATCTTTTGTATATAGTTTTACTTAGAATTTTCTTCCAGTTGTGAACTCTTTTGTGTTTGTTTACTCTTATAAAGGAAATTCCTTCCCATTATAGGGATATTCTCCATTGGTGCTAGTCACTATCCCCTAGCGTATGGAAGGCAGGCTTGGGGTAGTCAGGATATGGGACCTAGGGGACGGGTTGTAACAAATTGGTATCAGAGGAGTCAGTTCTACTATAGAACATGGGACTCTTATCATTCTTTTCTGTGAAGAAATAGTGATAATTGTACCGAGTGTGGTTTTCAGTTCAGGGAGTCATGTGCTGGTGTGGAGGCCGACGTATCCGTACACCAGGACCCTAACATCTGATTTTTGACTCAGTGCGTGAAAACACTAATTGGGTTTTTGTTTCAAAAGATTCTATTTAAGTTATCTCAACTAGGTCAGCTCCCTAGGTATAATCATTTGATGATGTCACATCTGTTCAGGATGCCTCCACAAAGACAACCATTTATAGTTCTGAGAGAGTACATGATGACAGCCACCGAGTGACGAGGCTCTAGTGCAGGGACCTCTTGCTTTGTTGGAACCTTCAGTTGGTGTACTAGTAGCACCACCACCCATTGGGTAGCAGATGCCACTAGCTGCACTGGCGGATAGTGTACGCAGACTTAGCATGTTTCATGAGTTCCAGCAGCAGAGGCCTTTGAGGTCACGAGGCGAGAAAGATTCCCAGGCATAAGAGGATTGGTTTTACGTGATTTCTAGAGCTCTCCACCAAGTTGAGACACTCGTAGACCAGATAGTGATCTTAGATACTAGTGTTTTCCAGTGAGTGACAATGAAGATGGTCCACACAGTGATGAGGCCTAGATACATGGACCATTACCTGAGCTAGTACCTCTGGGTAGTGTGTCATCTATATCACTGCCTGTTGGTAAACAATTGCAACTGGAGGTACCGATAGAGGACAGTTACAGGAATAGTGCCTTACACATGTTTCAGCATTAGATTCCCCTCAGGTTCCGAGGTGATCCCGACTCACAGGCAGCTGAGGACTGGCTTGAGGATGTGGCTGAGAGTTCCCTAGAACTTCTACAGCTTTGGCAGGACGATGTGTCAGTAGCTGAGTATTAATCGAGTCATACCGATCATTCTTAGTACTTGAAGAATATGGTATAATCAGTTCTTGAGGGCTCAAACATCCGATTGAGGTGTGTTTAAAGGACACCCGAGCTAGCAAAATTCATCTACACATTCATATTTATGTTAATATTCTAGATAGTACCTATATGGTTGAATGTACTTGGGATGAACGGAAACAACCAGTGAATGTTAGTAGTTGGAAAGTAGAAAATCGGTGCTAGTCTCAGAGACTTGAGTGGGTAATCAATATTTTGGGAAGAAGAAGTGTTAAGGATAGATGAATCTGTAGGTTAGTAGTTGTGGAAGGAGAGATAGGATAGATGCATGATGCGTTGTGCATTTCTATATGTTACAACCACCCCCTTATTTTGGAACCCTCCAGGCTTATGGAGTTTGAGGACCGGGGAAGAGAGTAGCTACATGTGGTCAAAGAGTGTGACCCAAAGGCTATGGGAATGATTCGAGGTATGTTATGTGTGTACTACTAGCTTCTATAACAATATACATAGGTACCAAACATTCATTCCTTCCACTACTCTTCTCCAAGACCTAGAGTTTCCAATTAAACCATTGACATGACCCTCACCTCTGTAGATACCTTTGGGTGGAGAGTCGTTAAACACACTTAGACTGAATGTGTGATCTGATCCTTGAGTTGAGAGTTTCTATTGGAAACTCTTGGTTGCAGCATCGAGGCCTTACGGCGTTAGTTTGGGTTTGGACATGACATCCACATTTCAAACTCAGATTGACTATATTATAAAAATAGGTTATGGTTTATTTATAATTTTAGGTAAGGGTTTTCCTTGGTTGGAGAAAAGGAATCCCATGCAACACAGGTTTAACTCATGTATAAGAGGGTGCAGTCGATCACTCATGAGTCAAACAAACTTTCCTTTGTGATAGTCTTCTCCAGAGTTGCAGCACCAGTATAATGCTTCATGAAGAAGGGGAAACCCTTCATGTGGTCAGATAGATTCTAGAAGAGATTACAAGATCTGAGGTAGAGGCTGACTAGTAACCCTATCTTGAGGCTTCCAGAGTAAGTTGTAGGGTACGTAGTTTACTGCGACATATCATGGATCGAACTCGGGTGAGTCTGGATACAGGAGTGAGCAGCGATCATGTATGGTTCTCGGTAGTTGAGAAATCATTAGAAGAATTACACTACCCTTGACCCAGGGTTAGCAGCATTGGTCATCACCTTGAAGATGTGGCGGCACTCTCTAATAGGTGAGAATTTTACCGTATACTCTAATCACAAGAGTATCAAGTATATATTATCTCAGAAAGACCTGAACCTGAGACAACAGTGATTGCTTGAGTTCCTCTGGGAATATGACTTCGAAATAGTCTATACTCATGGGAAGAGGAACATTGTAGAAGATGCTCTCAGAAAGATATCAGGCATTCTTCATCTAGGAGAGGCGTCAGAGTAGCTGGCTGCCTTGCATATATCCTCTATAGATAGGGATGGATCAACCTTTCTATAGTCTCTTACAGTCACTCTTCCACTTCATCAGCCAGTTAGGGAGGCGCAACATGGGGATGCTGACTACGAGACGCAACGTGCTCAGATATCTATAGGGCAGGCACCTGATGGATTCTCTGAAGGTGGGGAGCACGTCATCCTATTCATAGGACGTACTATGGTACCATTAGAACTTCAAGAGGAAGTGTTTAGGGAGATCCACACATCTCCTCAAGCGGTATATCCAGTTATGGAGAAGATGTATCAGGACCTCATATGACAGCATTGGTGGACTGGTATGAAGAAAGCAGTAGTTGTGTTTGTCTCACGATGCCTCATTTGTCAGAAAGTGAAGGTTGATCACTAGGTATCGGCAGCCTTGGTTCAGCCCTTAGAGGTCCCAGAGTGGAAGTGGGATGGGATATCCATGGACTTCTTGATGGGTATTCCATGTATATCCTAGAGTCACGATTTGATATGGGTGATCGTCGACCAACTCACCAAGTCGTCCCACATCCTACTGACTAGAGATGGTATGGGCTACCACAGGAGAATGTACAAATCATCCAGAGGGGGATGAATACTGCACAGAGTAGGTAGAAGTCTTATTCTAAAAGGAGACAGAGACCTCTAGAGTTCGAGGATGGTGACCACGTCTTTCTATAGGTCTCACCTCGACGAGGTCTACAGAGTTATGTTCGAGGTGGTAAGTTATCTCCACGATTCATCAGATCTTTCTAGGTCCCCAATAGAGTAGGCGGGGTGGCCTACCCCTGGCTCTTCCACCTCAGTCGCAATGGGTGCACGAAGTCTTCCACATATCTCTACTGAGGACATACGTGCATGACCCATCTAAAATAATCGACCAGGGGGAGCTCGAAATCGATGACAGAGTGACTTTCATGGAGGTTCCAGTGGATATTGAGGATCAATAAGAGGAGGTCCTGAGTGGACAGTCGATACCTCTGGTGCATGTTCGCTGGCAGCATGTGAATCTCTAGGAGAGCACATGGGAGCGGGAGGCTCAAATGCATACTCAGTTCCCCCATTCGTTCCCTTAGTGTGAGTTATAGTTTATAGGGACATAAATACCTAATGTGGGGAGAATGTAAAGACATCGAAATAAAATGTAAAATTTTTTCTTAATTAGAAGGGAATTTTATCGGTCTGCGAAATATGACGGCACATGATTCCAAGGCCCAGAGTGTCTGCAATGTTCCATCGAAGTTTTTTAACCTTATGTTAACATGCATAAGTAGTATTATTGAGAAAGTGGAACAACTCTTAAACGGTTATTCCGATCATAAATCCGAGGGCACCTTTGCGCTCAGGAGGGCATGTTTACCCTAGGTGCGACTTATGTTTAGTCAGCACAAGCCTCCTATGAGAAATCCCAAAAATGGCATAACCGTAAATAAAATAATTAAATAAATAATTTTATTTTTCAAATTCTTATAACCCACAAATGGTAGCTCGGATTAAAAATCCAAGACTACTGCTGAACTCATGAGGGAATTCTTTCTTTAAGAAGATACTAACATTGGTCAGTGTGGGCCACATAAAAAATTACATTTTGGCCCCAAATAAAATAATTAACTGAAAATTATTTTATTGTAAACTTCATAACTTCTAAACAGTAAATCAGATTGAAAATCAGAGAGGACGTTTGGATTTATTGGGTTGTGTTTCACCTAGTCAGAGCCTTACCTTGAGGGCAGTTAGTGGAGGGTGACTAATAATATTTTTCTAAACTTTTGTTTCATGTATGTTCAGTAAACATGCGAGTGGCGTTTTGTAACTATTGAACTGGTGCTCGGATTTCAAATACAAGGGTATCATTGAGCATGCAGCATCGATCATTTATTAGTAATACCTTTATCACAGTTAAGTTCTAAAGGGAATAGAAGTTATATTTTGGGGGTATTTAATTAAATTGAATAAAAATAAGGTGGTAACTTTATTTTTATTTTGGGGGTTGAAAACTCCAAGGGGAGGTTGGATGTGGGGGAACCACACCCTAACTTTTCATGAGAGGTTATGGTGGTGGCGCCCACTCGATAATAACCTCCTTTGGGAGGATATTTTTAAAGTGGGGCCCACACGGGCTTTAGACCCCCTTAACCCCATTGGAACACCTAATTACATGGGGTGCCTCTTCACCTTCCTACCCCAATTAATTAGGCCATCTTCAACCATTTAATTAAGTGAGTTAACTTAATTAACTTTATGACATTTCTAATTCATGCCAAAAATAAAATAATAGGCAAACCTATTATTTCATTTCGTTGTGCATTATTCTTGGGTGGAATAGATACATGGAAGAGCTAAGGGGCATCCATTTCACTCCAAAGAAGAATGACAGACATCTTCCACCTTCATCCTTTTTTCAATCGGGACAAATGAGGGAGCACCGTCCTTGAAGAACACTTATGATGATGTCCCAGAATTCTTCCTACATTATGATGTCAATGGAATGACGTCCGCCTTCCTGCAACTCCGTCAACGATCACTAAACTCAAGGTAGGTGTTTGAGTTGAAATTATTTCCATTCTTCGTCACTCAAATTATTGTTTTAGAATTGCCGATTGTTATCACAATAATGAGGAGGGATTAGACTGCATGAACACTGTCGATCCTCCCCCTTTTTTTGATCACGTTTGTTGGCGACGACAACGGCATAATGGCGCCACAAGAAGGAGGAACCATGGCAGAGTAACCTGACGGACAACGTGCCGGCTGCAGAAGAAGCTGATGGTGCAAGGGCCACCGGGCCACTGGAGAGGTGCGGCACCATCGCACCATGCAAGAAACCATGCCACGTCCAGGTGGGCCGCAGCTGTGCCGGAAGGGCATAGGGTCACGGAAGACAGAAGAGGCATGGCGTCGGTGTGCCGCGCAGAGGAGTTGAAGGTCGCGACCTGGTCGGGCCGTGGTGGTGGCGGTGCGACGTCGTCACACCGCACGGAGGGCAGCAGAACTGTGGTGTCGTCGCACTGCGGTGGAGGTGCAGTGGCATTTGGCAGCTCGACCAGCCTGGAGGAGCGGGAACCCATCGGGTCCTGCGTGTGCTAGACCGATACCACATGGCGTCGGTTGGAGCACCAATCAAATGATAGTGCCGTTCGGAAGCCAGGGGATGCACGCTACCCCCTATTCGCGACTTATGCGGACCCCCACCGGGCGGCCGGGTCGCCAGCCGACCGGGCCGCCAGGCCGAACTGGCCGTCGGGCTGCTGGGCCCCCTTCGGGCCTAGCCGCCCCCTCGGGCCAGGCTGCCCACCCAGGTCGGGCTGACCACTCTGGTCGGGCTGCCCCCACGGACATGGTCAGAACCACATACCGGGTCGGGCCGGGTCAGTCTGACTGGTTCGAACTGGACCCGGACCCATTTGGTCAGTTCACACCTTTTCTCCCATATCATGGGTAATGGGTGACTGATCGATGAAACATCTCTTGCGACATAAATCATAGATAAAGACGGTTCTTTTGGAATATAACACTTGATGTTTGCACCCAATTGATATATTATCAGGTTGGTTTGAACCTAAAAACCAACCACACCCCTAGAACAAAAATGTCAATAACTCACAGACCGAGTGTCCGATTAACTCACCGCATATCGCATTGGAACCCTTATGACATGGTAGTACTTTGGGTTACTCCTTTTTGGAGTTTACTAGCGGTCTAGGTACGATCCATATCTCGATGGAGGATTCTACGGAACTCGAGCACACCGGGTGTGAGGAATCCATTGGCTGATAGTGAGGTGGAGGTTGGACACAGATCATACAGAGGTCACCGCTCAATGATCCTGTGTGGGTTAGTGCAAAATGATCATGTGTGGGTTAGATTCTATGTAGCTCAGTGCATAGTGATCCTGTGTGGGTCAGATCCTTTGTGGGTCAACACATACCGATCCTATGTGAGTCAGATCCAGTGTGGGTTAGCGCTCAGCGATCCTGTGTGGGTCACCTCATACCAATCCTGTGTGGGTCAGATCCTATGTGGGTCATTGTGGGGGTTAGTTCCTATCGATCCAGTGTGGGCCAGACTCCGTATGGTCAGAAGTAGTGCCTCTTGACAGAATAATATGATCTATCTTCGCGACTAATCACATGTACATCTATTCTTTACTGAAATCCGGGTTTGAGGTGAGTCAATGAACATTGTGTTTTCCTCCTGTTTGAGATGGGTTACTAGATAACTTAGGTATATGTATGGTCACACACCTAATTAATGGTTGTCTGTTGATTCGTACATTGTGGTTTACCCTTTTTGGATTTTATGAGACCTTGAGGGTCTCAGGGTCCCAACTGAGTATCTTTATACTCACCCCTCCACAGGATTTTCCCACAAATTGTAGTGTTGGATGTAGACGATGGACATCATTGACCAAGCAGAGTGTACGAGGAAAGGATGGTACCTAGAGGTGTAATCCAGGAGATTCTAAACAGTTTCTAGCTATTTGTCTTTTTAGTTGTACCTGTTTGGTCTTTTCCATATACTTTACTGTTGGGCTTGTATTTCCGACCCCCTTTTTTCCATCACATCTTTTGTATACAGTTTTACTTAGCGTTTTACTTCCAGTTGCATACTCTATTGTATTTGATTACTATTATAAAGGAAATGCTTTCCAAGTATAGAAAATTATTCCTTTGGTGCTAGTCGCCAGCGCCTGGCCTATAGAAGGTGGGCTTGGGGTAGTCACGATACAGGCCCTGGGGGACGGATCATGACAAGATACATAAGTGTAAATGGTTACATATATCATATGATTATATGGTATGAGGATTATTCTTTAGAAAAAATATTTTTGACAATCATTTTTATTATTTTGGTTGTATTTCTATTATTACAAACTAGTTTTTTCATATGAATTAATATTACATATATACACTAGTTAAAGAACATTAAATTAGTTATAATACATGTATTATAGTCAGTTTAAAATATTTTTTTTCTTGACTAGATATGTATGATAAATTGAAGAAGAATTGTTCATCATCATTGATGGTTTTTAATCAACACCTCTCGAACTATTATTTTATTTAAAAAAAAAATAGAGACAGAGAAACGATTGATGTTGGGTCACGAATTAACATGACATAAATACAGTATGTAGATTTTACTATAGTTATCAAGATCATTTTTACAAAGTATGTGTGGAGATAAGAAAAAATAATGAACGTATAATGAAAATAAAATGAAAAGGAAGTGATTATACCTTTTGTAGACTCATCACTGATAATTTCTTTATGGGGACTGATGTTGGTATTTTTATGAGAACTATAGATTTTGTACATAGGGGGATATCTTGGGAATATTATTTGGAATAAATTTGTCTAAGATCAAATAATGTATGTTCTGGGTAGAAGAGGGGTGAGGGGTGGTTTTCATAGTAGAGGAGAAAAGTAAGTTCCCCTTATTTTACCCATTATTTTTTTATTTTTCCATGGAAAACCAATATTGTTGATTTATGTGACTATATCTAGTAATAAATGAATTTTTTTTGTACCAATTGTCATTACATCAGCCAAAAATCACCCATGTTTATATAATTAATATATTTAAAATATATCCAAAATTATCAAATTTTACAATTCAACACAAATTCATGTATTTTAGAAAAATCCAAAAAATTCACACTTCCCATTATTCAATGTGTAGAATTCAAAAAATGAACTATGTTTTATGAAAATAATTTTATAAATATGGGAAATTAAAATTTTAATTAAAATAATCATACAATCAAAAAATATAGTTTCTAATAATAAATGTGATTTTATAACTCACTAAAAATACAACTATGACATTATTATAGGAAACCAAAATATTTATTTATGAATACATTTTATGAAATTGAAAATTCTTTTTAAATAAGTTTTTTAATTATAAAATTAAAATTAAATATCTATTACTCACAAAAATACCAATAAATAATTAATAATTCAGAAACATGTATCATGATATATAAATATATATATCATTAATTCTTTTATAATGTGCCTTAATTTTATTTATAGGTTCATGGCTAAATTTAGTATTCATTAGGTCGATTTACTATTCATAATGGTCATATTACTATTCCTATAGTCAAGATACTATTCACAAAAAAGATAAATTAATCTTATCAAACTATAAATTTCTTACTTAACAGAACATTGTATGCCCATTTTTCAAACTTCAAATCATGGTGGTGGAATTTTTTTTTCAAATAGCTAGGTTATAATAAAATGGTGTTGTTTCGTAGTGACACAGTATTTCAAGCATTTAATTAAATAATAAATTTAATTTTAAATCCTTGGGGTGTTACATACTTCACCCATTACAATAATTTTATCCTCAAAATTTCTAGAATGATAACCCAAAAATTGATTTCGTTAATTAATAATCATAGGCATGTCAGGTCCTATACCTCCGCTTCAATTTTATGGTTTTTTCAATGTACCATTAGCTACTGGGTCATATGATTCCTTGACACAAGTTCATTAGTGTCAAAACTTAATAAAGGATTTTCAGATTATGATACTCCGGGTTCAATTACAATTTATTTAGAAGTGAGGAAATGTGTTGGGTTTAACATGTATTTTCTTATGTATGATATGTGGAACACATTGTGTATATTATGAAGGATTGGTGGAATTTCAAAATGATAATCCATAAGTCCAATTATCTCTAATATTTCAAGAGGACCAATGTTTTTGGATCCCAGTTTCCCATTATTCCCAAATCTTATAACACCCATCCATGGAGATACATTCATAAAAACATGATCTCCCACTTGAAATTCCCTACTATTCATTAAATTTTAATTGTAGATATTTTGTTTAGTTTGAGATTATTTGATATATATTTGAATAGACATTACCTTCACAGTTGTTTCCTCTACAATCTATGGGCCTACAATATTCCTTTTACCATCTTCATCCTAACATCTTGGTCTACGACATCTCTTTCCACACAATCCCTCATATATTCCCATTTGAATACTAGAAAAGACAAAAATTTTATAGAAAAACTATTCTACATGTAAAATATTGTTCCCACATAGCATGAAACTCTATAGATCATGATCTCAACAAGTATTCTAATGTTTGGTTAATTTTTTTGAATGCCTATTAGTTTAACAATGATAATAAGTACTCAAATAAAGCCCAATATAAAATGTTTTCTAGAGAATTTTCCATAATATCAAAGTAAATCATGGATCACGATTAGACACAATTGATAGATGTTCTCCAGGATTTCTTACTACATCATTAATATAGAGTCGTGTAGGGTGATCTGGTTGAAAATCCTCTTATATAGAGAGAAAATATGAAGATTTGGAGAGTAAATCAATAGTCACCCATATTCCATCATTCTATATTTGGTAGTTTTGGTAATCTAAGGAATATATTCATTGTTTGATCCATGCACACGGGGAACTTGTCATACTAATTTTGTTCAGAACTCTTTGATCCTTCTTGATAAATGTATCTTTTACCTTATTCACCTTCATAGAATGGTAGTGTATTGAACAATCATAATACTTGAGTAGTTCAGCCCATCTCAATTGACTTATGTCAAGTTGTTTTTCTGAGAAGATATATTGCAAACTCCTATGATCCATATATATCACACATAATTCACCATAAGGATAGTTTCTCAGAATCATTATTGTAAATATTACAGAATCATGCTCAAGATAATGTGTTATATCGTTATGTTCATGAATTTATACCTATCATTATGCATAATAAAAAACTATATCATTTTTTATAATGGAATATCAATGTCCTTTTATTAATCCATAACTATAAATCACGTATCCACCTTTTCCTGATGGCATAGTCATGATCAGATCTTTCAAAAATATTCACTTTAATTCTTCAATGAATTCTTCACATTCTATAGTTAATAAAATAATCACCGTTTCTGAGTAATCTTGGTATACATGTTGGATAATTGGGTGAATTTATGAACGAATAGCCAATAATAGCATGATAAATCCATAAAACTACATACTTCGGTTATATTCGTTGGTGTAGAAATTCCTAAACTGTCTTTTTAATTATAGGATAACTATGATTCCATCCATAGATTAAATATTTACAATAAATAAATCTGTTTGAAGCTAGAATTAACAATTTCTAAACATCCTATATCACTCATTTATTCGAAGTGTCTTCAGCACAATGCTTATGTGATTATAGTGAACTTCATGTACTTTGGTGTAGACCAATATATCATAAATAAATACCAAAAAAATCATCATGACATTCCTTCAAAAAACTATACATTAGATACATGAAAAAATAGGGTTTATTAGTTATCCCAAAGACAATACTGTAAACTCATAAAGTTCATACCTAGTTGAAATGTGATCTTCAGAATATCTTCCTTCCACAAATGCAGGTGATGACATCCAATCCAAATTTCATTATATGAAAAAGTATTGATCTCTAAGATGTTGAACAAATTAATCACACTGATAGGTATGGGATACATGTTAATTATTAAAATATAATTTCATTCACTATAATCATACACAACATCATGGATTTATGTTTCTTATTGATAATTAGAACATTAGCTCAGCCTAGAGAAATAATGGGGTGAATAAATCATTTATCACTAAATTTCACTAGTTATTTTCTTTGTTCTACGAATTCCATTTTTTCTATTCTATAAGAAGTCTTTGATATAGGTCTTGACCTAGGAACTAAACCAATAGAGAACTAAAATTCCCTCTCTGGAGGATGACCATGTAATTTATCTATTAGTACATCCTATATTTTAATATATCATTCTCCACCCTTGGATATTCATTTCTCATCCTCCACAATTAATTCATTCATTAGGGCTATGGGGTGGACATTAATAAGAATCTGATGGAGTGCATTCATCTCTAAAGATATGGTATTCTACACTATCCCCAAAAATCATAATTTACCTATTCTTTAATTTTATTTTCACATCACATATTGAAATCTAATCCATAGTGACGATTATGTAAAATATGAAAATATGTATATAGATAAAATTATTAATTAAGGAACATTAATATTCCATAAAGGAAACTGCATCACACATATTGTTGCAATGAGACATTCTTTATATGTTTTTACTGACAAATCCCTTATTAAATAAAATTAGATATTATTTATTTTTAATTAAAATTATGATTATATCAAGTAATTATATTATCTATAACCAAATAAATATCTATATATATTTGAGGATATTATTAATTCACCTACAACCACATCATTAGGAATATCAACATCCACTTTTGTCGCCACATAATCTTAGCCCTGTTCTCTTGGACTTCATTAAGGAATTATTTCTTTTCACATAAGAAAATCATTTTCATAATGTCTCATATATTTGGAATTGTAGCATTGAACATTAGCGGCTTCATTATTTTAAGTGTATTTGCTTTCTTGCTGGCCCATTCCTCCACACTTGTAACAAACACCCATACCCTTCAGGAAAGTACTAAGTTATTTTTCCAAAAATTATCATAGTATGGAAATTCAATTCTTCCCTTTTCCCCCTTTTCCGTATTTCATTTTTTAGTGTTCTCAAAATCCCTCTTCTTATATAGCATTCTTTTATAGTGATAAGGAATAGAGAATTCTATATTCTCTTTGATAGAACATGAGACTATATCCTCATATAATGATAAATTTTGGGATACCAGTACCCTTTTAGAAATGGTGTTAAACCATCAAAGTGTAGATCAATCATTATCCATTGATTATACATGTATTTTTTAGCAAGCCTTTCCATCCGTGTGATGTTAGATTCATACCTTGTAGCACTATAATCCTCCCACTGCCTCAGACTCAAAAATTGTTCCTGCATATCCACTCATTGATCATGATTGAAATTATTTTCTAAAAAATGTTCTATAAATTGTATTAATTTTACTTCTTCCATTTGTTCCTCTGACATCATGATTTGAATCAACCACATCTCCCTAAAGATGACAAATTTTGATAACAAAATTCTCCATTTCTCTAAATCTCAATGTGATAAATATCTTCACTAATGAACTTATCCACTATAATACTACAAATAGGTTTATAGTCCAATTAAATGATGAAGGATACATTCACATAACATATTCTAACATTACACCTTCATGTTGTGTTTCAGGATGGTTCATTCAGTTAATGTTATTGTTTATAACCTAATTCATCCATCCTTATATAGTTCTAAGTTTCTTAACACTAGTTTAAACTCAGATACCAACATAATTATCTTGCATAGGAGGGAAATAATTTCATGGGATATAAGAATTGATATGGTTTCCATTCATTAAACTAGGTGAAATATTTAATTATTTTCATTCACAAAATTAAGTAATGAATCGTAATATATAATGTCGATATAGTAAAACACATAACATAGATTGTAATTTTTTGCATGTATAATCTCATAATCATAAGAATTTTTTCTTTGGGATATATTTAAAATTAAATATATCATCATATATGGTAATGAAACATTGAATTATCCTTATCATATCCCCCGGGAGTGTCAAAATATGTGGAGAGTGATGCCTATTTTTAATTACGAGTTTACCATGAGTCAGGGATAAAACACCTCACCGAATTTGTTACTCTTAGGTACATCCGTGATAGAACCATGTCCACTTGTTGTATCTAGATATGGATTTTATTTCTAGAATGATAAATATAATATACACATTACCAAAGTCATAATATTATCTTTTAATTTTATTCTAAAATTATATATTAGGTTTTTATTCACTGATATATATTTTCTATATCTTGTTTCAAAGCTTTATACAAACCTTCATCTGATACCAAAAAAAACCATGACCCTAGTAGCCCCAATTTGTTTTATTAATTCATTAAATTTTTAATATTACAAGGAATCAAATCCCAAAGGACCAAATACTTTATTGATTTTTAAAAACTAGATACATAAAAAAAAATTACATAACATCTTGAAATGAGATAAAACATATGAAATTCCTTTGAACCACACATTAACACCTAGATTATCCACGAACGTCATTTATAATACACATATTTTCATCATATAGAAAAATAAAACATAAGAAATGGTTGTGCTAATATTTTCTATAATGATATGTAATATAGAAGATGAAAAAATATAAAGAATGGTGAAAAAATAAAAATAAACATTGCATTAAAATTAAACATGAGCAGCAAATGGATGGAATTAAAAATTGATAATTTCATTATAAAACAATTCCACGTAGATTATACTATTAAAATTATGAAAAGGAAAACAATTAAAAATTCTATAATGATGGAATGAATAATTTTTGGCATCATAATCATACCATAAAGGCCTTAGCAAAGACACCATACGTAATGGGTAAAATACTAGGCTAGATTTTCTCATTTGACAAACCATTGCATATAATGGCTATAAAGGCTCCACCTATAACTTACTAAGACCAATTTATTCCTCGTATGAAAATGGGAGAATATAATAAATATATTTATTAATTTTGTTACTAACATATGAAATGTAAATTCTTATCTTCAATCAGTAAACATAAACACCAACAATTTAGACTAATATGGGGAAGGATATCAAGATAGCACATCCAAATTCAATGATTCAAAACCCATTTAATATAATATTGTATATTAGAATAAATTGGGTTTTATCCAAATGAATGTTATGATTTTATATGGGTGCTTAAATATATTATAATAATCTAAGAAAATCATCGAATAATTATGGATAGTAATAGACTATTGCATTAAAAAGAACAATTTTTTTTTTGGAAAAATCAATGCATAAAAA
Source organism: Viscum album (assembly GCA_963277665.1). Lineage (NCBI taxonomy): Eukaryota > Viridiplantae > Streptophyta > Magnoliopsida > Santalales > Viscaceae > Viscum > Viscum album. The sequence goes on along the minus strand of OY728126.1, from coordinate 1,307,395,057 downwards.
CAGAAATGGACTAAGGAATTTTTACCATGATAGAATTAGTGGGTTCAGAAAAATTATGGTAATATGATAAAAATTATATAGTGCACTTGATTATAGTTAAGAAATTGGGAAGGCATGTTAAATTAGGCTAGCTTATTGTGAAGAATTGAGAAGGGGACCATTTAAAACATGAATTTTCGTCAAACAAAAGATGAATTGATAAGGATAAATTATTTGGGAATATATATAAAGAATTTATAATATGTATATAAAATAAATGAATAATTATATTGTTTTATAGTGGAATAAATCACAACCCAAATGAAACTGGAGGTTCAGGACGAAAACCCTTACCTTATGTACAAAAGAGTTATGCACATGACATTAGCATCCAATATAATCCAATTAAATCAAATAATTAATTAATAATGAATTTTTTATATATGTTATTTATTAATTTTATTTTTATTATGTTCATTTAGCTCTTTATTGATGTGTTATAGAGAGCAATTACAATGTTCGGGAGCATCAGTTCTCTTTGTATTCATGATCAATTCACTTCATTTTATGTAATGAAATTCAGGTAAAATAGGTATAATTCTCCATAATTTGATTAAACTGTGTTAATGATCATCAAAATGTTTAAACGGTTATATATATCATATGTATATATGGTATGTGGATGATTATTTAGATAAAACATTAGTGATAATCATTCATATTATTTTGGATGGATTTCGATTATTTCTCAATACCTTTATCGTATGAATTAATATTATGTATATAAAATCGGTATATAACATGAAATAAGTTAAAATACATTTATTTTAGTCATTTTGAACCATAAATATTTTATTAACTGATTTTAATGAGAAATTTCAGAATGAAGGTTCATCATCCATAATGTTTATTAATTGCCTCCTCCCGAATGAAGAATTAGTTTTTAAAACAAAAGAGATAAAGAATGAATTTTGATGACCGGTCATCTATTTAAATGATATCATCACATTATATAGATGATAATTTAGTTATCATGAGCATTTTCAAATAGTATTTGAGAATATAATAATAATAGAAATAACTTTAAATGAAAATAAAAATAAAAGGAAGTGGATTTTACCTCATGAATGTGCCTCCTTGAAAGTATCTTTAATGGGATTTATATAGGTCTATGGATGTGACCTAATTCTTCTAGGAGTTTGGGTGAATCCTGGGATGATGATTGGTCTGATAAATTCACAATGTTAATTTCATGGAATGTGTGAGGAGAAGAGGGGTGATGGTGTTTTTTATAGTAGAAGAGAGGGGTGATTTTTTATTATTTTATTATTTTTTTCAAGACAACTAAAAGTGTTTATTGTTGTTAATATATAAGGTAATAATTTCTTGTGAGTTCATAAATTTTTTCCAAATATTAGAAAAAAAAATCAACCATGACTCAATAATTCATTTCGTTAGAATTTCTCGTAAATTATCATATTTAACTATTCACCAAAAAATCAAGTATTTTATAAAAATAACAAAAATTATTCCTACAAAGTTATCAATTAGTAGAATTAAAAAATTAAATATAATTTTTGAAAATAATATTAAAAATATTATAAATTTAATTGAAAATAAATATTTATTTGAAAAATACAGGTTTTTAAATTAATACCAATTTCACAACACCTTGAAAAATTAACTATGGTCTTATTATAGGGAAATGAAACAATGATTTATTAATAAATTTTATGAAAATGATTTTTCTTTTAAATTAATTTATTAATTAAAAAATTGACCTTAAATATTTATTATTCAAATAAATTCAGACACTTAATTATTAATTCAATTACTTACACCATGATATAATTATATCTTAATTTAATTTATAAGGTTCCAAAATATTATTTATACATTCATGGGTGAGTTTACTATTCATTAGGCCAATTTAATATTCGAAAGGGTCCTGTAAATATTTCTCTGGTCAAGTTAATGTTCACTGAATATTTATTTTGATCTTATTAGACTATAAATATCTTACTGATCACAATCATGTATCTTTTTTGACATTCAGAACACATTGGTGGAAAATTAATGTTTAATTACTAGGTTATAATAGAAATGTGTTGTTTCAAAGAGACTTTGTTTTTGAGGAATTACATTATTTAAAAAATTTATTTATATATATTTTGTGAGTTACATATTTTAATAGGGTAAAATAAAAAAATTATAATAATTTGTTAGAATCTATACTCATTCTCTAGAAATCCTCCATGGGTTATAACAGAATACTTCCTATTTTGGTATTTTAACCACGAAATACAGTTTATAACATCTGATAGAGATGTTAAGAAATAATTATTATATGTTTTCCTAATATATGAGGCTTTGATTAAGTCAACAATAGAATGTATGTTGTGTCTTTTATAAATGTGAGAGAGGAAACAGTTGAAATTTGTATAAAAATTAAAATATATTAATGTAATACTCAATATAAATAGATCTAAATGTTACCGTTATTTAATAATATAAAATATATGGTTGAAATATGACTATGTAAAAATGTTTATATAGGTTTTAAATTGATTTTACCCATTCTTAATCTTCTTCACCCATTATAAATTTTACTATGGAAAGTGAATTTTTAGCAAATTTACAATTCATAACGTTCAAAAATGGGATCGAGATAATTTATATTTTTGAAAAATATTTTTCCAAATAATGATTCTATTTTATAAAATTCATATAATATATTTTTCAAAAATAAGTTTCATTATAATGCAAAAAAATTTTAAGAAATAAACATATAGAAAATGTGTTTTTAATTATAAATTTTTAATAGGATAATAAATTTAAAAAATATGATTTTAGAGAAATTTGTGCGAATATTGAAAATAAATATGAAATAATAAAAATTTAAAACCTATTTTAATCAAAATGAGACTATGTAAATATAGGAAATGAAAAAAGATATTTCTTAAGAATCTATATTTTATAGCATTCAATGAAAAATCCTATTTTTCGTAGAATTATTAAAAAATTAATATAAGATAATTATGGACATAATAATTACAATATAATGATTTCTTTCCTAAATTAAAATATTAAAATTCATAAATAAAACTAATATATAATAATATAAAGTACGCATAAATGAATTCAGTGTAAATAAAACTATTTTATTTTTTTATTGGAAAAATAATATTATATTTTATAATGAATATTGCTATGTAAATTAAAATATGTGGATTTTATTAAGGAATATAGTTAATATAGTATAAAAATTAACTATTTCATTATTTTTATGCTACATGTTATCCCATTAGGAATACCACATGATGTGTTAGGTAGGGATGTTATATGTGGTAGAGGTTTGGTAATGTAGTTATACATGCCATTTGTTTCAAAGTAATTTTACAAAGAAAAGTGTTTGGAGTTTAAATACATTAATAGTCAAAAAATGCCAATAATAAAATTATTTAAAAAAATTGGATACAGTTTTTAGTCTCTTACTGAACCTAAAACCTTTTTAAAATATAATTTTATTATTTTTGTTAAAATCATATAATAGATTTATCGAACTTTTATACAGTTTTATTAAACAACATATGATGTTTTTGAATATAGTTATTTCTATTGTGTTTTTACCCACTCTAAACATAAAAACCTCATGTATGTACAAATTATATGCGTTGAGATGTAAATAGTGGAAAAATACGTTTTTATATAGTTTATGTGGAGCTAAATACAATATATGATTTTATTATTACAACAATGATTTGAAAATATTCTATTTTTTAATCATTCATATTAATTTTAGTTTATTTTTATTTTACATGTATCCTTGTGTTGTATTTTAACTTATTATTAAAACAAGACATAATTATATATTATTATGATAAAAATATATTGTCTAATAGTGATATTATTTAATTATTTTATACATATGTTTATCTAAGTTGGTTATATTTTATTTTCTTAAATGATGATATACTGAGGATTAATGAAATACCATGTCATTCATTTTAACCTTCATTTATAGTCTGCAACCACCGGTGATTGTATAATGAACATATGTCCATGTGGTCCTTCACCACTATAGAACAACTATTCTTATGTCAAATGATAAAATATGGTCGGAAAATATTTTTAATTTAAATGAGTTGTATATTTGTGAATGTTTCTCAAAGGATTATATAACATTAAACAAGGTATAATATATATGTGAGATTATATAGTCAACTTAAATTTAATAAATGTTAATGTTTCATGAGTATTAAAGGTGTAATTTTTTATTATTGTTGAAATTTTTTGTAACTAAAGTCACATTGAATGATCATGAATGATTTAAAGTTTGTAAATCAATTCAAAACATATAGAATATGTGTGTGTGCGTGTTTTTATTGTGTGCACACATGTGAATACACATGACTGGGGAATTCATATGAGAAACTAATTTCTTTTATATGATTCAATTGTGGATAATCTAAAAAAACTTTTTTATATTATAAAATAATTATTCAAATTAATTATATGGATTAAAATTAAAGATTAAATGTGATAAATTGACTTTGAATGATAAATTAGTGAAAATTTGAGGGAAATTGAAATTTTTATAAATTTATGTGACATTTTGATGCTTTATTGAAATACTGTCTTTTAATTTTATATAATCATTATACCAAAGAATCAAAAGGATGAATGTCTTGGGGATGAGATGATTATTAGTGACATAATAAAATTTTTATTGAATGAGAATCTAAAAACATTCCTCTTGTGATGTTATATGTGAATCCATCTAAGAGGAATATTTTTCAAACTTTTCATTGGTTGATTAAAAAAAATTAAAAAAAATATCAATAAAATTTGGTGTTGATGAATGATTTAGTTCAATAATATTCTATGATGTCAACCTATTATTTATAGAGTCATAAAATAATGTGAGTCAAACAAATGAAAAAAAATTAAGTAGTGAATTTATTATTACTAATTCAATATATGAAATAAATGTGTATCATAAAGTATTCATCATCTAGGGACAAATCAGACATAGGTGGGAATATTCCTTACAAAATATGGAATTATTTTGTCTCATGGGGTTCTATATTGGTTCTATTAATTGAGATAATTTTCTAGTCACATTGAATATTGGAATGAATATGATTTTATTTCAAAATATTGATGTGGGATGTACGGTATTTATTATATAGATATTATTATGGATTTATACAATATTTCTCTAAACTAAATTGGTGATTTTCCTATAATGGATTTCAATTTTAATGGTTAATTAAAGAAGATAATAATGGGTTAGATTATTTTTTCCCTAAATTTTTTTTATTTGAAAATAATAAAAATCAGTGGGAAATATTTATATAATTAAACATGGGATTTGGGGGTTGATAGTAGATCTAGGTTTAGTAAAAAATTTGTACATGTAATGATTATAATTGAGTGAGTGTGAAATAAATCAGTGAGTAACATGTTTGTCATCATGCCTTTGTTATGGAAAGATGTTATGAGAGTGTTAGTAGTGTGTCATAAAATTTCATTCCTAAGATTTATATCCATAAAAACCAAATGAAGAAAATTATTTTATAATATGGAAAATATTTATCTATTTTTATATATGTATTGTAAAGGGTGGAGGGTAATATTTTTCTTCATCCAAATAATTTATTATTGTATTGTGTTATTTAAAAAAGTATTAGTCATATATACTTTTTTTCATTATTTTCAAAGAGGTGAAATAAATTCTTACTGGGATATACAACACTGATAAACATGTTATGGGAGTTAGGATATTCCCAATTTGTTTATTGGGGAAGTCACTTATCAATTATTAACTAGGTAATGGTATTGGATAAAATTGGTAAGTGATTGTAATGCCCTAGACCGAAAATCCTAGAGTCAGTGCATTATTAAATAACATTGGGATGATCACAAAAGACCAAGTCTCAAAAGAAAGATTAGTTTAGTTGGCATGTAAGTACTAGATACATTCATAAGGTTTACATTACATCATAAAATGTAAAACTACAACAAAATTGCTTCTATATACATCACTAAGATCCCATATACTATCCCAATAGGTCAGTCATAATATACTTTTTCGTATCCTGGAAAAAATGAAACATAGAAAGGGGTGAGCTTAGATGCTAAATAAGGATAACATTATAGGGAAACATTCATAAATAAGCATATATATTTAAGGAAACATATAGAACTAAAAAATACTTTTCAACATAAACTCCATCGTAATATATCAAATATTAATCAAAATGATTCCATTTACATACTCACATGTATATTCTAATAGTCGTATAATCATATAAAATATCAATAGCCACTTTTATAATGATGTAATACATAATACCAGACTTTCAAAACCACATAGTCAAGTCCTTGTGCCAAGACTACAAATAATTTTTTGTAAATGCCTTGTGCCAATACACTGGTTTGTCTAATGAGACCTACAAATGCATCAAAGAGATATATCAAGATCCACCAATCATTTACTATGTCCAACACATTCCTTATATGAAAAGGTCTAAACCTAACATAAACATTCGTATTAAAATTGGCATATGAAATATCAATACTTTAACCATAAACCATGAATGGCGTGAAATAACACGTCCATTGTCAAACATATCAAAAAACCTTTAATACAACATGGATGTTTTGTATCATAATATATATGCTTCAAACAAACAAAAAATCCATCAAAAGTTGTTGACATAGATTAAATGAAACCCTTTTTTGAAAAATATATATTTCTATTTTGAAATCATTTAAAGGTCACATAATTATAATAGAGAAAATTTATATTTGAAAATATTCTTAAAATCTTGTAAGGGAACCTTCGACGATGTTATAATGGTGAAAAATAATCGCACCCACCGAATAAGTTAAAAAAAACATTCTTACCTTAATTTAGTGGAAAATGTCATAAAGTACCCTATTTAGAAAATGCAGAAAATATTCCATTCAAACCATTTTATAAAAATTAAAAAAAGAGTGTAAAAGACATTAACTCATAGTATAGTAAATCATAAAAATGTGTTGGAATACATTTTTAAGAAACATTGATATGGGTGATAAAGAGGTCCCAATAGATACTTAAATAAAAACAACCTCAGATAATAATGAGATTGTAAAATTAACCCTTACCTATTACTTTTCCTTGTTCAAGGGTAGTTTATCCTCCTGAATAATGGTGAAATAATTGTCATTAAATTTAACAAGAATCATATATATTAATATGATATCATATATGATCTTTTAATATTACTTTTTAATAATATTTTAGTATTATCATCATTTTGGGTGTTAACTGATTTGTTTTCCTTTATATGATTTGATACGTAACTATTGTTTCATATGGATTGGATATATCATATTCAAATTTAGAAATATATTAATTCTATAAAAATTATTTTTAATCATTTAATGAAAATTTTTCTTGAATGGATAAGATGGGGAATGAATCTCATCGCGTTCGTGGAGACGGTAATCCATACGTATGCACGAGAAAAAATATCAATCTTTTGATATTAAAATAATATATAATTGGATGGTATATCATATATATAGAATCGTTATCATGTTATATTTTTTATTTACATCAATTACACATCATTATTATACCCATCCATGTAATAATGTATTGAATAACAATTACACCACGACGTGGAGACGGTAAGTCGTACGCACGCATGTATGGTGACATGTATTTCAAAGGATAAATAGAATAATGAATATATTTGTACCATATTTATAATAACATCACAATATATAGAATATACTATAGTTATTATTTTTGAATTGAAATAACAAAGAAAGAAGAAGTGGAAGAAGAAAAGAACATGAAAGATGTGATGAAATATTTACCTCTTCTTCAGGTTCTTCCTTTTGATTTGATCAAAAGGGTATTTTAGGATGCCTTTCTGACAAAAGTAAGGCATCTATAATAAATTTAGTATAGTTGACAGGGTATTTGGGTAGGTTTTGGCTGAGCCTAAAGGCATTGAACATGTGAATTAGAGAGAAGGGGGAGTGCCCTTTTATAAGAGCGGTGAGGGACACCTTTGGAAAAGATAGAAATATTATTTTATAATAAAATTATTTTCAATTTATAATCGCTTAAAATTAAATTATTTTAAGGATAATGTGGGTATGGGTTGAAAACCACACATCCAATAGTTTTGAGACAGGTTTGGGTCACTATATTATCTTTATTGTTTAGATGTTATTTTAGATAAATAGTATGACATTTAGCATGCCTATTTGTATTTTTATATTATATGGTTAAAAAACATACAATATACTTAGAAGAGAATCCTAATTGGTTCATTAATAATACGGATATCATTATATTAGTCTTCCATCCAAACTATCATTTTTAAGTATTATTATATCAACCAATAATTTTGTATTGGTTTTAAAAACACATTTATGTCAATTTTGAGGTTATTTAATAATTGCTTTTTCATAAAGTCCTAAAAACATTATTTATTCTAAATAAATACATTTAATCAACCCTATAATGTCATAAGAACCAATAAATTTTTTTTATTGCGTCAAAACATTCAGATTATATTTATTTTAGTATTTATAATATCATTTATTTGATTGTTTCATTAATAAAAAAAAATACGGCATCATTATTTTCTCACATATAAATATATTTATTTTAGGTCGAAAAATTATAAATAAACAATAATAAGGTAGGAAAATGTATTATCTCTCTAATTACTATTTATAGTCAAATATATCAATTATATAAGTTTATATAACGTTTTTTTAAAAATATATTTTCTTTTGTTATCATTGTCTTTACATTAAATTATTTAATATAAATTGTCATTATCACTCCCAAGTGGCTCCATGGGGTCTAAAAATCAACCCAAGGATTCCCATGTTTGTACATGTATTAGTAAGTAGGGTTAGGACACATGTTATGGTAATTTAATATTTTTATAATCTTATTTTTCAACCTTATTTTCTATATTTACTACTTTAACCATGGTAAATAAAATATTTACTAAAATAAATATTCCAAATGTCTAAAAATAAAAGCTACCTATTTACACAATTTGGACCTCATAATTTCAATATGGGATACATTTTTCTAAATTGAAAACACATAAGTGGTACAATTAATTTTAAATTAATTCTTGTTGTCAAAACAAAAAGCGTGTTTTTATTAAATAATAACTATAAAAATATTGACACTTGTTTATGTAAACTTTAAATGTGAAATTACTTATAATGAAATACATTTTATTAAATAATAAAAATATAATCTAATTATACTTCCAAACCATTCAAATGCATAATTTATCACTGTTAAATATTTCGATTCAAAAAGTAGTTTATAATTAAAATTTAGTAATTTTCAATATTCATCAAAATATGATAGTTATAAAAATAGTACAAAAAATTCACACTAAGATACTTTCGATATTCGAAATCCCAAAATGAAGTCCATTTTAAATGATAATATTTATAAAATTTCAAAAAGTTGGTATTACTATTCATAATGGCTAGTTTGATCGGTTTTCATGTGTTAGAACACGAAGTTGCGTACCACACATGCTATTTTATAATTAAAAGAGAAGCATATCATGGATGCTCAGGGGGTTAAATTCCCACCATTTTCGAAATATTTCATCCTCAAAATTTCCAGAGTATTACTATGTAAAACTATTCAGGTGGATTTTCATCATAAGTTCCTCGGGTTCCCACGTTGCCTCTTCCATCTTATGGTTTCTTTATAGAACTTTTACCAAACAGGTCGTCCTGTTTCACATCAAATGTTCTCTTGTATCAAGAACCTTGATGGGATCTTCACAATAAGACAGATTGGGTTCCAGTTCTAATTCCTCATAGTTGAGTACATGCATTGAGTCAGGCATGTTTTTTCTCAACAGTGATACGTGGAACACATCATGAACATTGGTGAGACTTGGAAGCATTTCCAAATGGTAAGTTATAGCCCCAATTCGTTCATGAATTATGAAATGTCCGATGTACCTGGGACTCAATTTTCCCTTCTTACTAAAACGTATAACACCCTTCTATGGAGATACCTTCAATAAAACCTGATCTCCTACCTAAAATTCCAAATCATTCCTTTGACTATCAGCATGGATCTTCTTCTTACTTTGAGTTGCTTTGATGTGGTTTTGGATTACCTTAACCTTTTCCATCATTTCCTCCACATGTTCTGGGCCTATATGTTTTCTTTCACCAACATCATCCCAATAGGTTGGCGTGCATTATCTCTTTCTATATAACACTTCATATGTTCCATCTGAATACATGAATGGAATCTATTATTATTAGAAAATTCTACCAGAGCTAAATATTGATCCCACATACCTTAAAAGTTAAGTGGGAAAGATCTCAACATGTAAGGTTTGAATAGTTTTTTCTGATTGTCCTTTAGTTTGAGGGTGGTAGGCGGTGCTCAAACTAAGTTCAATTTCCAAGGTTTTCTAAATACATTTCCCGAATCCTGATGTTAAATAGTGATCACGATAAGAAACAATCTATAGTGGTATTCCATGAAGTCCTACAACATCATTAATATATAGTCTTGCTAGACATTCAAGTGGTAAATCTTCTCTCATAGAATGAAAATGTGTGGACTTGGTAAGACGATCAACAATGACCCATATTGTATCGTTCAATCATGGATTATTTGGTAGTCTCATGAAAATATCCATCATAATATTATCCCATTTTTACTCAGGTATAGGAAGAGGTTTTCAATACTCCTCTAGACTATTTCCTTTCATCTTTCACATTTCGGCAAACCATATAGGTTGACACAAAATCAGAAATCACCTTTTTCATGTTGTCCAACCAAAAAGGCTCCTTCAAATCTTTATACATTTTGGTTCTCATAGGGTGTATAGAAAAATTGGAACTATGAGCCTCGTCCAACAATTTCCTTTTTAGATCAGGTATATTGGTAACATAAACTCTCTTCCCAAATTTCAAAATTACATCATCATATACGAAGTCACTCAATCTCTCAATAATCACACCTTTAATCTACTTTTGAATCTCCTCATCACCGGTCTGAGAACTTTTTATCCTTTATTGTAAAGATGGTTTGGAAACCATTTGAAAAAGTATTGATGTTCCACCTTCCATGGTTATTACCATATCCATATTTAATAGATCAATGCGAATAGGATCACTTTAAACTCCCATATTGTTTAAAACTCCATCATATTTTCTTCTCAAAGAATCTACCACCTTATTTGCCTTCCCCAGGTGGTAGTGTATTGTTAAATCATAATCCTTGAGCAGTTCAAGCCATTGTATTTTCCTCATGAATAGTTATTTCTGTGAGAAAATATATTTCAATCTCTTTTGATCAGTATAAATCTTAAATTTTTAACCATATAGATAATGTCTTCGAATCATCAAAGAAAATATTACCGCTGATAACTCAAGATCATGAGTATGATAGTTTTTCTCAGGAATTTTTAGCTGTCTTGATGCATAGGTAATAACCTTATCATTCTGCATAAGGACATAACCAATTCCTTTCTTTGACGCATCAATATAAAAAAACCCATCATTCCCTGATGGTAGAGTCAATATAAGATCATTTACTAGTATTTTGTTAATTTCTTCAAAAAATTATTCACACTCTTGTTTACAAACTAATTTAACCCCTTTATGTGTGAGCTTGGCTAATAAGTTACACAATCAGATAAATTCTGGACGAAATACCGATAATAACCTACTAAACCAATAAAACTGTGTACCTCGGTTATACTCCTCGGTGCTGGCCATTCTTGGATTACCTTGGTAATTGAAGGATCAACGAAGATTCCATCCTTAGAGACAATATCCCCAAGAAAATAAATCTCCTAAAGCCATAATTCACATTGGCTAAACATCCCATATAATTCATGTCTTCTAGGAGTCTTTATAATAAATCGAAAGTGATTTTCATGATATTCATAGCATTGGGAGTATACCAAGATATCATCTATAAATACCACTACAAATTCATCAAGACATTCCTTGAAAACTCTATTTCTTAGATCCATGAAGACAGAGTGGGCATTTTTCAATCCAAAAGGCATGACTGTAGACTTGTAATGCCCATATCTGTTTCGAAATGCTATTTTCGGAATGTCTTCCTTCTTCACACAAAACTGATGATATCCAAAAAAAGGTTAATATATGAAATATATTGAGCTCCATGATTTAGGTTGAATAAATCATCAATGCGATGTAGGGTATACTTGTTATTTATTGTTATAACATTGATCTCCCTATAGTCCATGAAAAAACCTCATAGATCCATCTTTTTTTAATAAAATGAAAAGGGGATCCCCATAGAGAATCACTAGGGCGAATAAATCCTTTATTTCTCAATTCCTATAGTAGTTTCTTTAGTTTCACTAATTCCACAGTGGCCATTCTATAAGGGGTTTTCTATATGGGCCTTGATCCAGGAATTAAATCAATGGAAAACTCAATTTCTTTATTCTGAAGTATGTCTAGGTAAATCATCTAAAAACACATCAATATATTCTTTCACAATAGATAAATACTCTAATTGAACATTCCTTTCCTCACACACAGTTATTTTATTTTCTTCCTCCCCAATAATTGAATTAAGTTGATCTACTCGGGGTGGATCTAGATAAGAATTAGATGGTGATGATTCTCCCCTAAAGATAAGTTATTGTTTCTCATCATCATCAAAAATAGTAACCTCCTTCTTCTTACAATAATTTTTTTCATTATGGTCCGAAATCCAATCCATACTGAGGATTATATCAAATTCAATCATGGGTATAACGATGAGATAAGAAGATAAAGAACATTTATATGACCTAATGAGGACTGATTCACAAAACTGAGTAACAATGATACTTCCCTTAGGTGTTTTGAATGACTAATCACTTGTTAAATTTAATTGTAAATACTTGGGGAGTTACATTCTTCACCCATTACAATAATTTTATCCTCAATATTTCTAGAATGACAACCCAAAAATTGATTTCATTAATTAATAATCATAGGCATGTCAGGTCCTATTTCTCCTCTTCAATTTTATGGTTTTTTTTAATGTACCATTAGCTACTGAGTCATCTGATTCCTCAACACAAGTCAACAAGGGTCCAAAATTAATAAAGGCTTTTGAGATTAAGATACTCCTGGTTCAAATTCTATTTATTTAGAAGTGAGGAAATGTGTTGGGTTTAGTATGTATTTTCTTATGTATGAGATGTTGAACAAATTGTGTATATTATAAAGGATAGGAGGAATTTCAAAATGAAAATCCATATGTCCAATTTTCTCTAATATTTTAAGAGGACCAATGTTCCTGGTGCCCAGTTTCCCATTCTTCCCAAATTTTATATCACCCATCCATGGAGATACATTCATAAAAACATGATCTTCCACTTGAAATTCACTACCATCCATTAAATTTTAATCATAGATATTTTGTTTAGTTTGAGATTATTTGATATATATTTGAATAAACATTACCATCACAGTTGTTTCCTCTACAATATATGGGCCTACAAGATTCCTTTTACAAACTTTATCCCAACATGTTGGTCTACGACATCTCTTTCCACACAATCCCTCATATATTCCCATTTGAATAGTAGAAGAGACAAAAATTGTATAGGAAAATTATTCTAGATGTAAAATATTGTTCCCATATAGAATGAAACTAAATAGAGCATGATCTCAACAAGTATTCTAATGTTTGGTTAATTAGTTTGACTAACTATTAGTTTAACAATGATCTTAAGTACTCAAATAAATCCCAATATCAAATGTTTTATAGAGAATTTTTCGTAATATCAAAGTAAATCATGGATCATGATTAGACACAATTGATAGAGGTTGTCCAGGATTTCTTACTACATCATTAATATAAAGTTGTTCAGGGTGATCTGGTGGAAAATCCTCTTATATAGAGAGAAAATATGTAGATTTGGAGAGTAAATCAATAGTCAACCATATTCCATCATTCTACATTTGGTAGTTTTGGTAATCCAATGAATATATCCATATTTATTCCCTCCCATTTCCACATACAAATACCCAAGGGCTTCATGAATCCTATAAGATATTTTATTTCAGCCCTCAAATGTTAACAGACTTTACATCTTGATAAATAATCAGCAATTTCGTGCTTCATATTATCCAACAAAATATTTTATTTCAGATCACTATGAAGCTTAGTGACACCATGGTGTATAGAGAAATATGATCTATGGGCATCATATAATCACTCCAATTTTAGGATGGTCATAGACAAACCACATAACTTCCTCCCAAATTTCACAATTACATCCTACACATGACATTTAGAAACATCCCATCATTGACAACATTAATTTTATTTTTAATATCCTCATCATGACACTAATTATATTAAAATATTTTTCATAAAGATAGTTGTGTAACCAAATGAAAAAGTAATAAGGTTTCACATTCCTTTATCATTTGCATATCCATCATTGCATGATCCATGCACACGGGGAACTTGTCAAACTAATTTTGTTCAGAAATATTTGATCCTTCTTGATAAATGTATCTTTTACCTTATTCGACATCATAGAATGGTAGTGTATTGAACAATCATAATCCTTGAGTAGTTCAACCAATCTCCTTTGACTTATGTCAAGTTGTTTTTCTGAGAAGATATATTGCAAACTCCTGTGATCCGTATATATCACTCATAATTCACCATAAGGATAGTTTCTCAGAATCATTATTGTAAATATTAAAGAATCACCCTCAAGATCATGTGTTATATCGTTATGTTCATGAATTTATACCTATCATGATGCATAATAAAAAACTTTATCAATTTTTATAATGGAATATCCATGTCCTTTCCTTAATCCATAACTATAAATCACGCATCCACCTTTTCCTGATGGCATAGTCATGATTGGATCATTCACAAATATTCTCTTTAATTCTTCAACGATTTCTTCACATTCTGTAGTCAATAAAATCATCACTATTTCGGAGTTATCTTGGTATACATGTTAGATAATTGTGTGATTTTCTGAATGAGTAGACAACAATAACATGATAAATCCATAAAAGTACATACATCAGTTATGTTAATTGGAGTAAGAAATTCCCAAAATGACTTTTCCATTATAGGATAACTAAGATTCCATCCTTAGATTCAATATGTACAATAAATAAATCTATTTGAAGCCATAATTAACAATTTCTAAACATCCTATATCACTCATTTATTCAATGTGTCTTAAGCACAATGCGTATGTGATTATAGTGAACCTCATGGACTTTGGAGTATACCGATATATCATAAATAAATACCAAAAAAATCATCATTACATTCCTTCAAAAAACTATTCATTAGATCCATGAAAAAATTGGGTGTATTAGTTATCCCAAAGACAATACTGTAAACTCATAAAGTTCGTACCTAGTTGAAATGTGGTCTTCAGAATATCTTCCTTCCACAAATGCAGGTGATGACATCCAATCCGAATTTCATTTTATGAAAAAGTATTGATCTACAAGATATTGAACCAATTAATCAACAATTATTGGTAGGGGATACTTGTTAATTATTAAAATATAATTTCTTTCACTATAATCATGCACAACATCATGGATTTATGTTTCTTATTGATAATTAGAACATTGGCTACGCCTAGAGAAATAATGGGGAGAATAAATAATTTATCACTAAATTCCACTAGTTGTTTTATTTGTTCTACAAATTCTATTTTGTCTATTCTATAAGAAGTCTTTGATATAGGTCTTGACCTAGGAACTAAACCAATAGAGAACTAAACTTCCCTCTCTAGAGGATGACCTTGTAAATTATCTAGAAGTATGTCCTATATTTGAATATATCTTTCTCCACCAAAGGATATTCATTTCTCATCCTCCACAATAAATTCATTCATTAGGGCTATGGGGTGGAAATTGATAAGAATATGAGGGAGTTCATTCGTCTCTAAAGATATGGTATTCTACACTATCCCGAAAGTTCATAATTTACCTCTTCTTTAATTTTATTTTCATATCACATGTTGAAATCTAATACATAGTGATGATTATGTAAAATATGACCATATGTATACAGATAATTTTTTTAATTAAGTAACATTATTATTCCATAAAGGAAACTGCGTCACACATATTGTTGCAATGTGACGTTGCTTATATGATTTGGCTGACAACTCCCTTATTAAATAGGTTTAGATATTATTTATTTTTAATTATAATTATGATGATATCAGGTAATTATATGATCTATAACCAAATAAATCTCTAGATAAATTTGAAGAGATTATTAATTCACCTACTTCCACATCATTAGGAATATCAACATCCACTTTTTTCACCGCATAATCTAAGCCTTACTCCCTTGGACATCATTAAGAAATGATTTCTTTTCACTTAAGAAAATCATTTTCATAATGTCTCATATATTTGTAATTGTAGAATTGAACATTAGTGGCTTCATTATTTTACGTGTATTTTCTTTCTTGCTGGCCCATTCCTCCATTCTTGTAACTAACACCCATACCCTTCAGGCAAGTACTAAGTTATTTTTCCAAAAATTATCATAGTATTGAAAATCAATTCACCCCTTATTCCCCTTTTCCATATTTCATTTTTTAGAGTTCTCAAAATACCTCTTCTTATATAGCATTCTTTTATAGTGATAAGGAATAGAGAATTATACTTTCTCTTTGATAGAACATGAGACTATATCCTCATATAATGATAAATTTTGGGATACTAGTACCCTTTTAGAAATGGTGTTAAACCATCAAAGAGTAGATAAATCATTATCCATTGATTATACATGTATTTTTAGCAAGCCTTTATATCCATGTGAAGTTAGATTCATACCTTGTAGAACTATAATCCTCCCATTTCCTCCGACTCAAAAATTGTTCCTCCATATCCACTCATTGATCATGATTGAAATTATTTTCTAAAAAATGTTTTATAAATTGTATTAATTTGACTTATTCCACTTCTTCCCCTGACATCATGATTTGAATCAACCACATCTCCCTAAAGATGACAAATTTTGATAACTAAAATCTCCATTTCTATAAATCTCAAAGTGATAAATATCTTCCCTAATGAACTTATAGACTATAATACTACAAATAGGTTTATAGTCCAATTAAATGATGGAGGATAAAGTCACATAACGTATTCTAACATTACCCCTCTATGTTGTTGTTCAGGATGGTTCATTCAGTTAATGTTATTGTTTATAACCAAAGTCATCCATCCCTATATAGTTCTAAGTTGCTCAACACCAGTTTAAACTCAAATATCAAAATAATTATCTTGCATATGAGGGAAATAATTTCATGGGATATAAGCATTGATATGGTTTCCATTCATTCAACTTAGTGAAATATTTAATTATTATCATTCAGAAAATTATGTAATGAATCGTAATCTATAATGACGATATAGTAAAACACATAACATAGATTGTTATTTTTTGCATGTATAATCTCATAATCATAAGAATGGTTTCTTTGGGATATATTTAAAATTAAATCTATCATAATATATGGTAATGAAACTTTGAATTATCCTTACCATATCCCCCGAGAGTGTCAAACTACGTGGAGAGTGATGCCTATTTTTAATTACGAGTTTACCATGAGTCAGGGTTGAAACACCTCACCGAATTTGTTACTCTTAGGTACATCCGTGATAGAACCATGTGCACTTGTAGTATCTAGATAGGTCTTTTATTTCTAGAATTATAAATATAATATACACATTACCAAAGTAATAATATTATCTTTTAATTTTATTCTCAAATTATATATTAGGTTTTAATTCTCTAATCTATATTTTCAATATCTTGTTTCAATGCATTATACAAACCTTTCTCTAATACCAAATAAAAAACCCCGACCCTAGTAGCCCCGAGTTGTTGTAATAATTCATTAAATTTGTAATATTAAAAGGAATAAAATCCCAAAAGACCAAATACATTATTGGTTTTAAAAAACTAGGTACATAAAAAATTGTTACGTAACATCTTTAAATGAGATAAAACATATGAAATTCTTTTAAACGACACATTAACACCTAGATTATCCTCGAATGTCATTTATAATACACATATTTGCATCATATAGATAAATAAAACATAATAAATGGTTGTGCTAATATTTTCTGAAATGGTAAGTAATGGAGAAGATGAAAAAATAGAATGCATGGTAAAAAACTAAAAATAAACATTGCATTAAAATTAAACATGAGAAGCAAATGGATGGAATTAAAAATGGATAATTTCATAATAAAATAATGCAATGTAGATTATACTATTAAAATTATGAAAAGGAAAACAATTACAAATTTTATAATGATGGAATGAATAATTTTTGGCATCATAATCATACCATAACAGCCTCAACCAAGACACCATACATAATGGGTAAGATACTAGGCTATATTGTCTCATTTGACAAACCAATGCATAGAATGGCTATAACAGCTCCACCTATAACTTACTAAGACCAATTTTTTCCTCGTATGAAAATGGAAGAATATAATAAATATATTTATTAATTTTGACACTAACATATGAAATGTAAATTCTTATCTTCAATCAGTAAACATAAACACCAACCATTTAGACTAATATGGGGAAGGATATCAAGATATCACATCCAAATTCAATGATTCAAATCCCATTTAATAAAATATGGTATATTAGAATAAATTGGGTTTCATCCCAATGAATGTTATGATTTTATATGGGTGCTTAAATATATTAAAATAATCTATGAAAATCATCAAATAATTCTGGATAGTAATAGAGCTTTGCTTTAAAAAGAACTATTTGTTTTTTGGAAAAATCAATGCATAAAACCAGAAATGGACTAAGATATTTTTTACATGATAGAATTAGTGGTTTTAGAAAAATTATGGTAATATGATAAAAATTATATAGTGCACTTGATTATAGTTAAGAATTTGGGAAGGCCTGTTAAATTAGGCTAGCTTATTGTGAAGAATTGAGAAGGGGACCATTTAAAAGATGAATTTTATACAAACAAAAGATGAATTGATAAGGATAAATTATTTTGGAATATATATAACGAATTTATAATATGTATATAAAATAAATGAATAATTATATTGTTTTATAGTGGAATAAATCACAACCCAGATGAAACTGGAGGTTCAGGATGAAAACCCTTACCTTATGTACAAAAGAGTTATGCACTTGACATTAGCATCCAATATAATCAAATTAAATAAAATAATTAATTAATAATGAATGTTTTATATATGTTATTTATTAATTTTGGTTTTATTATGTTCATTTAGGCCTTTATAGATGTGTTATAGAGTGCAATTACAGTGTTTAGGATCATCTGTTTTCTTTGTATTCATGATCAATTCAATTGTTTTATGTAATGAAATTCATGTAAAATGGGTATAATTATCCATAATTTGATTAAATTGTGTTAATGATCATCAAAATGTTTAAACGGCTATATATATCATATGTATATATAGTATGTGGATGGTTATTTAGATAAAACATTAGTGATAATCATTTAGATTATTTTGGTGGGATTTCGATTATTGCTCAATACCTTTATCATATAAATTAATATTATGTATATAAAATGGGTATATAACATGAAATAATTTAAAATAAATTTATTTTAGTTATTTTAAACCTTAAATATTTTTTGAACTGATTTTAATGAGAAATTTCAGAATGATGGTTCATCATCCATAAAGTTTATTAATTACCTCCTCCCGAACGAAGAATTAGTTTTTTAAAAAACAAGAGATAAAGCATGAATGTTGATAACCGATCATCTATTTAAATGATATCATCACATTATATAGATGATAATTTAGTTATCATGATCATTTGTAAATAGTATTTTAGAATATAATAATAAAAGAAATAACTTTAAAAGAAAATAAAAATAAAAGGAAGAGGATTTTACCTCATGAATGTGCCTCCTTGAAAGTATCATTAATGGGATTTATATAGGTCAATGTATGTGACCTAATTCTTCTAGAAGTTTGGGTGAATCTTGGGATGAGGATTGGTCTGATAAATTCACAATGTTAATTTCATGGAATGTGTGAGGAGAAGAGGGGTGATGGTGTTTTTTATAGTAGAAGAGAGGGGTGATTTCTTAGTATTTTATTATTTTTCTCAAGACAACTAATAGTGTTTATTGTTGTTAATATATAAGGTAATAATTTCTTGTGAGTTCATAAAAATGTTCCAAATATTAGAAAACAAATCAACCATGACTCAATAATTCATTTCATTATAATTTATCGTAAATTATCATATTTTAATATTCACCAAAAAATCAAGTATTTTATAAAAATAACAAAAATTATTCCTACAAAGTTTTCAATTAGTAGAATTAAAAAATTAACTATATTTGTTTAAAATAATATTAAAAACATTATAAATTTAACTGAAAATAAATATTTATTTGTAAAATACAGTTTTTTAAATTAATACCAATTTCAGAACACCCTGAAAAAGTAACTATGGTCTTATTGTAGGGAAACGAAATAATGAATTGTGAATAAATTTTATGAAAATGATATTTCCTTTAAATTAATTTATTAATTAAAAAACTGACCTTAAATATTTATTATTCAAATAAATTCCAACACTTAATTATTAATTCAATTACTTATACTGTGATATAATTATATCATAATTTAATTTATAAGGTTCCAAAATATTTTTTATACATTCATGTGTGAGTTTACTATTCATTAGGCCAATTTAATATTCGTAAGGGTCCTGTTAATATTTATTTGGTCATGTTAATGTTCACTGAATATTTATTTTGATCCAATTAGACTCTAAATATCTTACTGATAAAAATCTTGTATGTTTGTTTTTTGACATTAAAATCACATTGGTGGAAAATTAATGTTTAATTGCTAGGTTATAATAGAAATGTGTTGTTTCAAAGAGACTTTTTTTTCATGAATTACATTATTTAAAAAAACATATTTATATATATTTTGTGAGTTACATATTTTAATAGGGTAAAATAAAAAATTATAATACTCTGTTAGAATCTATACTCATTCTCTAAAAATCCACCATGGGTTATAACAGAATCCTTCCTATTATGGTATTTTAACCACGAAATACAGTTTATGACATTTAATATAGATGTTAAAAAAGAATTATTATATGTTTTCCTTATATATGAGGCTCTTATTATGTCAGCAATTGAAAGTATGTTGTGTCTTTTATAAGTGTGAGAGAGGAAACAATTGAAATTTATATAAAAATTAGAATATATTAATGTAATACTCAATATAAATAGATATAAATGTTACTGTTATTTAATAATATAAAATATATGGTTGAAATATGACTATGTAAAAATGTTCATAAAGGTTTTAAATTGATTTTAACCTTTTTTAACCTTCTTCACCCCTTATAAATTTTACTATGGCAAGTGAATTTTTAGCACATTTACAATTCATAATGTTCAAAAATGAGAGGGGGATAATTTATATATTTGAAAAATATTTTTCAAAATAATGATTTCATTTTATGAAATTCATATAATATATTTTTGAAAAATCATTTTCATTATAGTGCAAAAAAATTTAAAGAAATAAACATATAGAAAATGTGTTTTTAATTATAAATATTTAATATAATAATAAATTTAAAAAATATGATTTCAGAGAAATTAGTGCGAATATTGAAAATAAATATGAAATAATTAAAATTTAAAACCTATTTGAATCAAAATGAAATTATTTAAATATAGGAAATGAAAAGAGATATTTCTTAACAATCTATATTTTATAGCATTCCATGAAAAATCATATTTTTCATAGAATTATTAATAAAGTAATATAAGATAATTATGGACATAAGAATTACAATATAAATATTTCATTCCGAAATTAAAATATTAAAATTTATAAATAAAATTAATATATAATATTATAAAGTACACATAAATGAATTCAGTGTTTATAAAACTATTTTATTTTTTATTGGAAAAATAATATTATATTTTATAATGAATATAGCTGTGTAAATTAAAATATGTGGATTTTATTAAGGAATATAGTTAATATATTAGAAAAATTAACTATTTCATTATTTTTATGCTAGATGTTATCCCATTAGGCCTACCACATGATGTGTTAGGTAGGGATATTATATGTGGTAGAGGTTTGGTAAGGTAGTTATACATGCCATTTGTTTCAATGTAATTTTACAAAGAAAAGTGTTTGGAGTTTAAATACATTAATAGTCAAAAAATACCAATAATAAAATTATTTAAAAAAATTAGTTATGGTTTTAGTCACTTACTGAATATAAAACCTTTTTAAAATATAATTTCATTATTTTTTTTAAAATCATTTAATAGATTTACCGACCTTTTATACAAATTTATTAAAAAACATATGATGTTTTTGAATATAGTTATTTCTATTGTGTTTTTACCCACTCTAAACATAAAAACCTCATGTGTGTACAAATTATATGCGTGGAGATGTAAATAGTGGAAAAATACGTTTTTATATAGTTTATGTGGAGATAAATACAATATATTATTTTATTATTACAATAATATTTTTAAAATATTCTATTTTTTAATCATTCATATTAATTTTAGTTTAATTTTATTTTACATATATCCTTGTGTTGTATTTTAACTTATTATTAAAACATGACATAATTATGTATTATTAGGATAAAAATATAATGTCTAATAATGATATTATTTAATTATTTTATACATATGTTTATCTAAGTTGGTTATATTTAATTTTGATAAATGATGATATACTGGGGATTAATGAAATACCATGTCATTCATTTTAAACTTCATTTATAGTCTACAACCACCGATGATTGTATAATGAACATTTGTCCATGTGGTCCATCACCACTATAGAACAACCATTCTTATGTCAAACGATACAATATGGTAGAAAAATATTTTTAATTTATTTGAGTTTTATAGTTGTGAATGTACTCAAAGGATTATATAACATTAAACATGGTATAATATATATGTGTGATTATATATTCAACATAAATTTAATAAATGTGAATGTTTCATGAGAATTAAATGTCTAATTGTTGATTATTGTTGATTTTTTTTGGAATTGAAGTCACATTGAATGATCATGAATGATTTTAAGTTTGTCAATCAATTCAAAACAAATGGAATATGTGTGTGTGTGGGTGTTTTTCTTGTGTGCACACATGTGAATACACATGACTAGGGAATTCAAATGAGAAACTAATTTCTTTTATATGATTCAATTGTGGTTAATCTAAAACAATTTTTTATATTATAAAATAATTATTCAAATTAATTATGTGGATTCAAATTAAAGGGTAAATGTGATAAATTGACTTTGAAAGATTAATTAGTGAACACTTGAGGGAAATTGAAATTTTTATAATTTTATGTGACGTTTTGATGCTTTATTAAAATATTGTCTTTTAATTTTATAAAATTATTATAAAAAAGAATCACATGGAATAGTGTCTAGGGGATGAGATGATTATTAGTGACATAATAAAATATTTATTGAATGAGAATCTAAAAACATTACTCTAGTGATGTTATATTTGAATCCATCTAAGTGGAATATTTTTCAAACTTTTATTTGGTTGATTTTAAAAAATTAAAAAAATATCAAAAAATTTTGGTGTTGATGAATGATTTAGTTCAAAAAAATTATAAGATGTCAACCTATTATTTATGGAGTAATAATATAATGTGATTCAAACAAATGAAAAAAAACTAGTAAATTTATTATTATTAATTCAATATATGGAATAAATGTGTATCATAAAGTATTCATCATCTAGGGACAAATCAGACATAGGTGGTAAATATTTCTTATAAAATATGGAATGATTTTCTCTCATGGGGTTCCATATTGGTTCTATTAATTGAGATATTTTTCTAGTTACATTGAATATTGGAATGAATATGATTTTATTTCGAAATATTTATGTGGGATGTACGGTATTTTTTATACAGATATTCTTATGGATCTATACAATATTTCTATAAACTAAATTGGTGATTTTTCTATAATGGATTTCAATTTTAATGGTTTTTTAAAGAAGATAATAATGTGTTAGTTTATTTGTTTCCCTAAATATTTTGTATTTGAAAACAATAAAAATCAGGGGGAAATATTTATATAATTAAATATGGGATTCTGGGGTTGATAGTAGATCTAGGTTTAGTAAAAAATGTGTACATGTAATGATTATAATTGAGTGAGTGTGAAATCAATCAGTGAGGGAACATGTTTGTCATCAGGCCTTTTTTATAGAAAGATGTTATGAGAGTGTTATTATTGTGTCATAAAATTTCATTCCTAAGATGGATATCCGTAAAAACCAAATGAATACATTTATTTTATAATATGGGAAATATCTATCTATTTTTATATATGTATTGAGAAGGGTGGAGGGTTATATTTTTCTTCATCCAAATAATTTATTATTGTATTGTGTTATTTAAAAAAGTATTAGTCATATATACTTTTTTCATTATTTTAAAAGAGGTGAAATAAATTCTTATATGGATATACAACACTGATAAACATGTTATGGGAGTTAGGATATTCCCAATTTGGGTTTTGGGGAAGTCACTTATCAATTATTAACTAGGTAATGATATTGGATACAATTGGTATGTGATTGTAATGCCCTGGCCCGAAAATCCTAGAGTCAGTGCATTATTAAATAACATTGGCATGATCACAAAAGACCAAGTCTCAAAAGACAGATTAGTTTTGAAGCCTTGTAAGTACTAGATACATTCATAGGGTTTACATTACATCATAAAATGGAAAACTACCACAAATTTGAATCTATATAACAAAATGAGATCCCATATACTATCCCTATAGGTCAGTCATAATATACTTTTTCGCATCCTGAAAAAATTAAACATAGAAAGGGGTGAGCTTAGATGCTCAATAAGGATAACAATATAGGGAAACATTCATAAATAAGCCTAAATATTTAAGGCAACATATAGAACTAAAAAATACTTTTCAACATAAACTCCGTCATAATATATCAAAGATTAATCAAAATAATTCCATTTACTTACTCACATGTATATTCTAATAGTCATATAATCATATAAAATATCAATAGCCACATTCATAATGATGGAATGCATAATACCAGACTTTCAAAACCACATAGTCAAGGCCTTATTCCAAGACTACAAATTAGATTTTGTAAATGCCTTGTTCAAAGACACTAGTTTGTCTAATGAGACCTACAAATGCATCAAAGAGGTATAGAAATCTCCACCCATCACTTACTATGTCCAATGCATTCCTTATATGAAAAGTTCTAAAGATAACATAAACATTCGCATTAAAACTGGCATATGAAATGTCAATACATTAACCATAATCCATGAATGGTGTGAAATAACATGTCTATAGTCAAACATATCAAAAAACCTTTAATACAAAATGGATGTTTTGTATTAATATATATAAGCTTCAAACAAAAATAAAATCCATCAAAGGCTGTTGACATAGATTCAATGAAACCTTTTTTTGAAAAATATCTCTTTCTATTTTGAAATCATTTAAAGGTCACGTAATTATAAAAGAGAAAATTTATATTTGAAAATATTCCAAACATCGTGTAAGGGAACCTTTGATGATGTTATAATGGTGGAAAATAGTCACACCCAACGTATAAGTTAAAAAAACATTCTTACCTTAATTTAGTGGAAAATGTCATAAAGTACCCTGTTTAGAAAATGAAGAAAATATTCCATTCAAACCATTTTATAAAAAATAAAACAAGGGTGTAAATGACATTAAATCATAGTATATTAAATATTAAAAATGTTTTGGAACACATTTTTAAGAAACATGGATATGGATGATAAAGAGGTCCCAGTAGATACATACTTAAAAACAACATCAGATAATAAAGAGATTGTAAAATTAACCATTACGTATTACTTTTCCTTATTCTAGGGTAGTTTATCCTCCTGAATAATGGCGAAATAATTGTTATTAAATTATACCAGATTCATTTATATTAATATGATATCATATATGATCTTTTAATATTACATTGTTAATAATATTTTAGTATTATCGTCATTTCGGGTGTTAACTGATATGTTTTCTTTTATATGATTTGATACGTAAGTATTGTTTCTTATGGATAGGATATATCATATTAAAATTTAGAAAGATATTAATTCTTTAAACATTATTTTTAATAAATTACTGAAAATGTTTCTTGAATGGATAAGATGGGGAATGAATCTCATCGCGTTCGTGGAGATGGTAATCCGTACGTATGAACGAGAAAAAATATCATTCTTTTGATATTACAATAATATATAATTGGATGTTATATCATATATAGAGAATTATTATCATGTTATGTTTTTTATTTACATCAATTACACATCATTATTATACCCATCCAAATAATAATGTATTGAATAACAATTACACCATGATGTAGAGATGGTAAGTTGTACGTATGCATGTATGGTTACATGTATTTCAAGGGATAAATAGAATAATGAATATTTTTGTACATATTTATAATAAAATCATAGTATATAGAATATACTAGAGTTATTATTTTTGAATTGAAATAAAAAATAAAGAGGAAGTGGAAGAAGAAAAGAACTTGGAAGATGTGATGAAATATTTACCTCTTCTTCAGGTTCTTCCTTTTGATTTGATCAAAAGGGTATTTTAGGATGCCTTTCTGACTAAAGTAATGCCTCTAGAATAAATTTAGGATAGTTGATAGGGTATTTGGGCAGGGTTTGGCTGACCCTAAAGGCTTTGAGCATGTGAATTAGAGAGAAGGGGGAGTTCCATTTTATAAGAGTGGTGAAGGACAGCTTTGGAAAAGATAGAAATATTATTTTATAATAAAACAATTTTCAGTTTATAATCGCATCAAATTAAATTTTTTAAACGATAATGAGGGTATGGGTTGAAAACCACTCAACCAATAGGTTTTAGATTGGTTTGGGTCACTATATTAACCTTATCGTTAAGATTTAATTCTTAGTTAAATAGTATGACATTTAGCATGCCGATTTGTATTTTTATATTATATGGTTATTAATCATACAATATACATAGAAGAGAATCCCAAGTGGTTCATTAATAATACGGATATCATTATATTAGTCTTTTAGCTGAACCATCATTTTTATGTATTATTATATCAACCAATAATTTTGCCTTGGTTTTAAAAACTCATTTATGTCAATTTTGAGATTAGTTAATATTTTATTTTTCTTAAAGTCCTAACAACATTATTACTTTTAAATTAATACATTTAATCAACCCTTTAATGTCATAGGAACCAATAAAATCTTGTTTATGGTGACAAAACTTTCTGATTATATTTATTTTAGTATTTATAACATCATTTATTTAATTGTTTCATTAAAAAAAATACGGCATCACTATTTTATCACATATAAATATATTTATTTTAGGTCAAAAAATTATAAATAAACTATCATGAGGTATGAAAAAGTTTTATCTCTCTAATTACTATTTATAGTCAAATATATCAATTATATAACGTTATATAATGTTTTTTTAAAATATATTTTCTTTTGTTATTTTTGTATTTACTTTAAATTTTTTAATATAAATTGTCATTATCAGTCCCATGTGGCTCCATGGGGTCTCAAAATCAACCCAAGGATGCCCATGTTTAGACATTAATCAGTAAGTAGGGTTAGGACATGTGTTATGGCAATTCAATTTTATTATAATGTTATTTTTCAACCTTATTTTCTATATTTACCCCTTTAACCATGGTAAATACAATATTTAATAAAGTAAATATTCCAAATGTCTAAAAATAAAAGCTACCTATTTACACAATTTAGACCTCATAATTTCAAATATGGGATACATTTTTCTAAATTGAAAACACATAAGTGGTACAATTAATTTTAAATTAATTCTTGTTGTCAAAATAAAAAGAACGTTTTTATTAAATAATAACTATCAAAATATTGAAACTTGTTTATGTAAAATATAAATATGAAATTACTTATAATGAAATACATTGTATTAAATAATAAAAATATAATCTAATTATACTTCCAAACCATTAAAATGTATAATTTATCACTATTAATTATTTCGATTAAAAAAGTAGTTTTTAATTAATAATTAGTAATTTTCAATATTCACCAAAATATGATAGTTATCAAAAAAGTACAAAAAATTCACACTAAGATAATTTTGATATTCTAAATCCAAAAATGAAGTCCATTTTAAATGATAATATTTATAAAATTTCAAAAAGTTGGTATTACTATTCATAACGGCTACTATGATCTGTTTTCATGTGTTATAACACGAAGTTGCGTACAACACATGCTATTTTATAATTAAAAGAAAAGCATATTGTGGAAGCTTGGGGGGTTAAATTCCCTCCTTTTTCGAAATATTTCTTCCTCAAAATTTCCAGAGTATTACTATGTGAAACGATTCAGGTGGTTTTTCATGATAAGTTCCTCATGTTCCCACGTTGCCTCTTCCATCTTATGGTTTCTCTATAGAACTTTTATCAAACGAGTCATCTTGTTTCTCAGCAAATGTTCTATTGTATCAAGAACCATGATAGAATCTTCGCAATAAGGTAGATCGGGTTCCAGTTCTAAGTCCTCATAGTTGAGTACTTGCGTTGAGTCAGACATGTTTTTTCTCAACAGTGATACGTGGAACACTTCATGATCTTTGGAGAGACTTGGAAGCATTGCAAAATAGTAAGCTATAATCCCAATTTTTTCTAGAATTATGAAATGTCCGATGTACTTGAGACTCAATTTTCCCTTCTTACTCAAATGTATAACACCCTTCCATGGAGATACCTTCAATAAAATATGATCTCCTACCTAAAATTCCAAATCCTTCCTTTGATTATCAGCATGGATCATCTTCCTACTTTGAGTTTCATTGATTTGGTTTTGGATTACCTTAACCTTTTCCATCGTTTCCTCCACATGTTCTGGGCCTATAAGATTTCTTTCACCAACATCATCCCAATAGGTTGGCATGCATCGTCTCTCTCTGTATAACACTTCATATGTTCCATCTGAATACTTGAATGGAATCTATTGTTATTGGAAAATTATACCAAAGCTAAATATTGATCCCACATTCCTTTAAATTAAAGTGAGAAAGATATCAACATTTAAGGTTTTAATAGTCCGTTCTAATTGTCCTTTAGTTTGAGGGTGGTAGGCAGTCCTCAAACTAATTTCAATATCCAAGGTTTTCTAAAGAATTTTCCAGAATCCTGATGTTAAATAGTGATCACGATCAGAAAAAATCTATAGTGGTACTCCATGAAGTCTCACAACATCATTAATATATATTCTTGATAGACATTCAAGTGGTAAATATTCTCTCGTAGAATGAAAATGTGTGGACTTGGTAAGACCATCAACAATGACCCATATTTTATTGTTCCATCATGGATTATTTGGTACTCCCATGACAATGTCCATCATAATATTATCCCATTTTTACTTAGGTATAGGAAGAGGTTTTCAAGACTCCTCTAGGATATTTCCTTTAAGCTTTCACATTTTGACAAACCATATATGTTGACACAAAATCAGAAATATCCCTCTTCGTGTTGTCCAACCAAAAATGTTCCTTCAAATATTTATACATTTTGGTGCTCTTAGGGTGTATAAAAAAGTTGGAACTATGAGCCTCATCCAACAATTGCCTTTTTAGATTAGGTATACTGGTAATATAAACTCTCCTCCCAAATTTCAAAATTACATCCTTATATACGAAGTCACTCAATCTCTCATTAATCACACCTTTAATCTTCTTTTGAAACTCCTCATCACCGGTCTGAGAACTCGTTATCCTTTCTTGTAAAGTTGGATTGGCAACCATTTGAGAAAGTATGGATGATCCACCTTCCATGGTTATTACCATATCCATCTTTACTAGATCAATGCGAATAAGATCCCTTTCAACTCCCATCTTGTTCAAAACTCCATGATCTTTTCTTCTCAAAGCATCTACCACCTTATTTGCCTTCCCCTGGTGGTAGTGTATCGTGAAATCATAATCCTTGAGTAGTTCAAGCCATTTTATTTTCCTCATGTATAGTTATTTCTATGAGAAAATATACTTCAAACTCTTGTGATCAGTATAAATCTCACATTTTTAACAATATAGATAATTTCTCCTTATCAACAAAGAAAATATTACAACTACTAATTCAAGATCATGAGTATGATAGTTTTGCTCATGAATTTATAGTTGTCATGATGCATAGGTAATAACCTTATCATTATGCATAAAGACATAGACAATTCCTTTCTTTGATGCATCACTATAAATAAATAACCTATCATTCCATGATGGTAGAGTCAATATAAGATCATTGACTAGTATTCTGTTAATTTCTTCAACACATTATTCACACTCTTGTTTACAAACTAATTTAACCCCTTTACATGTGAGCTTGGCTAATGAGTTACACAATCAGATAAATTCTGGACGAAATTCCAATAATAACATACTACACCAATAAAACTATGTACCTCAGTTATACTCGTCGGTGCTGGCCATTCGTGGATTGCCTTGGTAATTGAAGGATCAATGGAGATACCATCCTTAGAGATAATATGCCCAAGAAAAGAAATCTCCTGAAGCCAGAATTCACATTGGCTAAACTTCCCATATAATTCATGTCTTCTAAGAGTCTTTATAATAAATCGCAAGTGATTTTAATGATCTTCGTAACTTTGGGAGTATACCAAGATATCATCGATAAATACCACTAAAAATTCATCAACATATTCCTTGAAAACTCTATTTATTAGATCCATGAAGACAAAGTGGGCATTAGTCAATCCAAAAGGCATGACTGTAGACATGTAATGCCCATACCTGTTTTGAAATTCTATTTTCGGTATGTCTTCCTTCTTCACACACAACTGATGATATCCAAAACAGAGGTTAATATTTGAAATATATTGAGCTCATGATTTTGGTTGAATAAATAATTAATGCGATGTAGGGGATACTTGTTCTTTATTGTTATAGCATTGATCTCCCTATAGTCAATGAAAAACATCATAGATCCATGTTTTTTCTTAATAAAATGAATAGGGGATCCCCATAAAGAATCACTAGGGTGAATAAATCCTTTCTTTCTCCACTCCTCTAGTTGTTTCTTTAGTTTCACTAATTCCACATTGTTCATTCTATAAGGAGTCTTCTATATGGGCCTTGATCCAGGAATTAAATCGACGGAAAACTCAATTTCTTTATTCGGATGTATGTCTAGGTAAATCATCTAAAAACACATCAACATATTCTTTCATAATAGGTACATCCTCTAATTGAACATTCCTTTCCTCACACACAGTTATTTTATTTTCATCCTCCTGAATAATTGAATTTAGTTGATCTACTCGGGGTAGATCTAGATAAAAATTAGATGGTGATGATTCTCGTCTAAAGATAAGGTGTTCTTTCTCATCCTCATCTAAAATAGTAACCTCATTCTTCTTACAATAAATTTGTTCATCATGGTCCAAAATCCAATCCATACTGAGGATTATATCAAATTAAATCATGGGTATGACGATGAGATCAGAAGATAAGGAACATTTATATGCCCTAATGAGGGCTGATTCACAAAATTGAGTTACAATGACACTTCCCTTAGGTGTTTTGAATGAATAATCACTTGTTAAATAAAATTGGAAATATCTATTTTTTGATGCAACCTGGGACGATCTGAAACAATATGATGATCTAGAATCAAATAATGCATTGGATAAACTTGAGGAAACAATTAAATTACCTTCCACTACATCTTTTAGAGATTCATCCTCAGCAGTATTGATAGTATAAGATTGGAATTTATCCCTTGGCCTTTTATGAGGTAAGATCCCCTGACACCTAGGACATTCATTTGAGTAATTTCCCCTTTCTCTACAATTTTAGCATTCAACATCGATAGCCTCTTTCTTGCCCTTGAAATTAGGTTCTTGGTGTCCTTTTTCAACACAGTAGTAAGAGACTCCCATTCCCTTTAGGAAAGCACTTAGGTGTTTCTTCCCACATTTAATACAGGATGGATATTCTTCTTTTCCCCTCTTCCCCTTATTTCCATTTCCAAAATTTTCATCTGATCTCTTCTTCCCTTTCTATAATTTATAGTCGTAAGACATAGAGAATTATTTTTTTTCTTGATAGAACAAAATATAATTTCTTAATATGATGAGAAGGATTGTGAGACTAATAGTCAATAGTGAAATGGTTTTAACCAGTCAATGAAATGATAAATCTTACTTTTTGTTTTAAATATATAATCTACAACATGCCTCGCTAACCTTGTAATTTTAGCCTCATACGTTGCAACATTTTCATCCTCCTTTTTCCTCAGATGAAGAAATTACATTTCCATATCTGCTCGATGGTCATGAAGAATGTATTCATCAAATAAAATCTCTTTAAACTCCCTTCATTACATATTTTACACTTTATCATCTTCGTTTATGTTTTGAATCAATGAACACCCTTGATCATCATCTTCAGTGAGGCGGTAAACTGCCATGACAACTTTTTCCCTTCCACTACTCTACAAGCGTGGAATATTTTCTCTAAGGAATTTATCCAGTGCTTAGACACTAGAGGATTTTTACCCCCATTGAATGTTGGTGTTTGTCGCCTCATGATGAAATCGATCATTAATCCTCCATGTTATGGATCAGGGTTCTCCATACGGGTAAGGTTATTATTCATAACCTGGGTGAGTTGTCCTAGTATAGTGAATAGCTAATCAGTAATAGTTGCATCACTAGATCCAATATAATTATATTGAACAGGAGAGAAATATCCATATGGAGCACTTTCATTGATACAGTTTCCATTCTTTCCACTAGGCACCATTTCTAAACAATCACATAAACTAGATTAGCTGATGAATCATAATAAATAATGTCAAACTTGTAATAAAACATAACATAAATTGAACAGTTTATGGATATAATCCATATTCATAAAAAACATTCTCTGAGTAATTATATACAGATAAACCCATTATAATGGTTTGTAAATAAAATGAGAATTATCCTAAGAATATCCCATAGGAGTGTCGTAACCAAAAGTGCAGAAAGGCACATTGTCGTGCACCAGTTCTCGTTCGAGTATACCTCAAAGCGGTGTTTTCAGGTTTGTCCCCTAGGTACATCTATGCAAAAGCCGCCTCTACCTACTCGTATCCAGGAAGGGATGTATTTCTTTAAAAACTCACAAAATCTCTACATTTCCAAAATCCTAGGACGTTCTTCTATACTAATCCTCAATGTCTATCTTAGGTCTATGTTTTCTAATCATATTTTATCTAAATCTAGTATCCAAGGTTTGTACTAAACTTCCTATGATACCAACTGTAACGCCCCGGCCCCAAAATCCCAGAGTCGGTGCATTATTACTAAAAATTGGAATGATCACAAAATATCTTGTCTCTAAAGACATATTAGTTTAGTATCCTTGTAAGTACTAGATAAATTCATAATGTTTACATTACATCAAAAAATGGAAAACTAAAACAACATTGTTTCCATAGAATACACTAAGATCCCATAGACTATCCCTTCAGGTCAATCATACTATACTTCTTCACATCTTGGTAAAAATAAAACAAAGAAAGGGGTGAGCTCAGATGATTAGTAAGGATAACCATATAGGGGAAACATTCATAAATAATAATAAACATTTAAGGAAATGTATAGAACTAAAACAAAATCCTCTTCAACATAAAAATCATCATAATATGACAAAAATAAATCAAAATAATTCCATTTATTTACTCACATAGATATTCTACTAGTTGATTAATCACATTAAATATCAATATCCACTTTTAGAATGATGGAATGAATAATGACAGACCTTCCTAACCACATAGTCAAGGCCTTGTTCCAAGACACAAGTTTGTCTCAAGAGACCTAACAATGCATCGAAGAGCTATAGAGGTCTCCAGCCGTCACTTACTAAGTCCAATTCATTACCCATATGAAAAGATTTAATCATAACATAATAATTCGTACTAAAACTGGCATATGAAATGTCAATACTTAATCCATAAACCATGAATGGTATGAAATAACACATCCACAGTCAAAAATATCACAAAACCTTCAATACAATATGGATGGTTTGTATCATAATAAATCAACTTCAAACAATCATATAATACATCAAATGGTGTAGACATAGAAGAAATCAAAACCTATTTAGAGAAATATCTCTTTCTATTTTGAAATCATTTTAAGGTCACGTAATTATAAAAGAAAACAATTATTTTTGAAAATATTCTTATAATCATATAAGGGAAGCTTCGACAATGTTATAAAAGTAGAAAATAGATGCACCCATAGTATAGGTTAAAAAAACATTCTTACATTAATTTTGTGGAAAATGTCATAATGTACCCTGTTTGGAAAACATCGGAAAGATTCCTTTCAAACCATTTTATAAAAATTCAAACCAATGCAATAAATGAATTTAACTCATAGTATAGTAAATAGTAAAAATGTTTTTGAATAAATTTTCAAGAAACATTTATATGTATGATAAAGAGGTCCCAGAAGATACTTATGTAAAAATATCCTCAGATAATAAAGAGATTGTAAAATTAACCCTTACCTTGTACTTTTCCTTGGTTGATGGTAGGTTAACCTCTTGAATAATGGTGAAATAGTTGTTATTAAATTATTCAAGAATCATGTATATTAATATTATATCATATATGATCTATTAATATTTCATTTTTAATAATATTTTTTAATTGTCGTCATTTCAGGTGTTAGCTAATTCGCTTTCCTTTATGGTGGATGGTTAGGGAAATCTCTTTATGTCAATGGTTACACGATTTAAAGATTTATAGTTCACGGTTAGGGAAAACATTACATTAACTATGCACTGATGGAGACTCATAAAGAATCATCCAAATATTATCCAAGCCCACCACTGATAATAAAACAAATATGAAATACTCAAAATAAAGGAAAATGGTATCTTTAAATGAGCTCAACACATCACAAAAATTGTATAGATCTTACAAATTGATTTTCAAGTTAGTTGTAAATATTTTTCAATGACTTTAATGCACTATATAGTGGTATGGGATACCTTTTTCTAGGAGGATCTATTAAAATAAATATAATTAATGAACACAGTGGTACTAGACATGTTCATTATGAATAAATCTTCTTCCTATAGTGGACATGTCTCTACGTTAATTTTATTTATGTCATACAAACATGATAGTTTCAAATATCCATACATCATCTATTGTGAATACTTTATTTGATACTGGTTACTCTAATTTCATATTATAAATCCATATTAAGTAATTTCTGATACATTCTATGGATCTAGTTCCCTATTTTATAGATATTTCTATGCCTCTTGAGATAGTGAGAGATGGGTCAATAATTCTTATATTTTAGTTTCTTATTATTTGATGTTGAGTTTCTATAAAAACTTTTTGTTCAGGATATCAAAACTATGGATTCCATTCTATAAATTTATTATCTTGTTTCTCATAAGTCCCATGTCATCAATCATATTTGATGGGCCTCCTTTACTTCCAATGATGGGGTGAGTCATGTATTTTATAGAGAATGGGACAATAGTGTCCCATTCATTTCATACATATATATTATATATTAAGATATTGATATTAAATATATTTTAATATCAAAAACATGTGGACTATAAATGTTTAGTGTCTGTGGATATTAAACACACAATTTCTTATTCCATGAAATATGATTAGCATCTTCTAGAAATATCTTCTCATATATTTATCATTTTAGAAATCCCCTACTTATATCTTTTTTCACTTACATATTGAAATGATATGTAAGAAAGTGTGGGATTATATGTGATGAA
Source organism: Viscum album (assembly GCA_963277665.1). Taxonomy (NCBI): domain Eukaryota; kingdom Viridiplantae; phylum Streptophyta; class Magnoliopsida; order Santalales; family Viscaceae; genus Viscum; species Viscum album. The sequence goes on along the minus strand of OY728126.1, from coordinate 1,307,359,060 downwards.
ATGGAAAACAATGGAGATTTAAATAATCACATGAGAATAACATGGACATAAAATTATTAGAAAATGATCTTAACTTTTGAAAATCTATACCCAACATATCATAAATCTTAATCTATAATAACGTACTAATTCATGGTATTTTATAATACATTAATCCTAAATGAATCAAATAGCATGATCCAAGTCATTATAAAATTAGAACAAGACATCAGTTTTGGGTACAAACATGAAGTTATTAAATAATTTCTGTATTCCATGGTCATTTTGAATAATATCATAGTTCATTGTGTTCACTCCGACTAATTCTATAATTTTTATATTCATGGTTATATCCAATGACTATAATATTGGAAAATTCAATTACCAAATTATGCTCATTCCCTATTATAGTCCTTATTGTCCTATGAGATATCCATATTTACCTAATTCAATAAGGAGATATATAATTCATGTAAAACTAATCACATAATCATAATATATTCCTATATGTACCGTAATAACATAAAACATTCATCCAATCATTATATCATAACCCATGTAAACGATACATATATTTTAAAAATTTCATAATTTAGTCATATAATAACAATTGGAAAATAATTGAGTTTCATTAGCATCTAAAAAACATAAAGAATCAATAAAAATGTTAAGAATGGTATTAATGGACCATATTCATAGTAAATCATAAATGAAAAAAAATTATTTTAGAAGAATATTTTCTTATTAAATAAATGTAATATTTGTAGAGAAAAATACCATTTTAATAATCGAATGTGTTAATTAATATGTATAATAAATTCATAAAAATTTGGAAAAAATTTCTTTGGAAATATTCCTTGAAAAATATACAACAATGTTTAAATAATTGATCAGTCAAAAGGGAAGGAAATTATGTTCATTTAATGTATATTAAGAGAATTATTCCTTGAAAATATTTTTTCATATAGTTAAAAGACCCTCATTAAAAAAATATATGTGGATTCAATTTATTTTATTTTTAAATTTAAATTAAAACTTTTGTAAAAATAAATATTAAAATCCATAAAAATATATAAAAACATTCATAAAATGATTTTAAATAAAACAAGTGTTACATAATTTTATTATTTCAGGTAACCCAAAAATCATCTTTTGTTAATGTAATGGATGTAATTTATTTGGGGTTGACTTGGGTAAAAATGTTGAAATAATAATAGTTTCTAGGCTGTGCATGTTTGGAACATAGTTTACCCTATTAGTTGGCCCTCTTACTGGACACCGTACAAACCCATACAACAAAATATTTCATGGAAGGGTAATGGTTTGAAAAATTTTGTATCCATATCTAGGATTTATTAACCTCGCCAAAATGGGGTACATGGTTGATTATTGGACCTTTTTGTTGGTTTTATTTTTCAATGTTTCTTGATTAGGGATTTGTAATTAAATATCTAGTGATGATGAGGTATCTTGTTCCATTTTAATGTAAATTTTTTTAACAATAAATTTGTTGATTTAAATTCAGTTATTTGATTTAAATCCAATATATTGAGTTCAATTAATTATGAAAATATAATTTGATGGAAATTAGTATTTATAATAGATTTCATATGAAATATGGGACCCCCCCACAAATCATTTTAATTGGGGAATGTTTGTTGAAATTGATAGAGTTTTTGTATTTTAATTTTTATAATTATTTTGATGGATTTAAATTGCATAATTTATATTGTGAAATTGAATCACGAAACTTATTTTTGGAATTTATTTCAAAGTGGTATTTGAAAAAAATGGATCAAATTGATATTGAGGTAAAACCCTTGGTTTTATCTTGAAATAATGAATTATATTCTTACAAATCCTATTTGAATTTTAAATTTAAAATTTTAATATTGAAAATGTAAAATTGTATGAATTTAATTATTACCATTTTTAGAATAAATTTACCATCATTTATTTCATTAGATAACATGAAAGCGTAGGTAGTTTCTGAGTTATTCTGTGCTATAATCTATAATTAAAACAAAAAATACATAAATCCAATAGGTAACATCCCAAATGTGATGGCGAGGTATTCTCCTAGCTCAGTATGGACGAGAATGTGTTTAAACACATATTTTAGTGAAAACTATTTTGGTTTGAGGCTGTCTCATATCATATAACTATCATAACATTTGGCACATGACTATTTTTTATCACTAATTGTATTTCAAATATACACCATATTTCATGTAATATTTTTTATATTCCATATTATTTTTTTTATAAAATATAATATTAAAAATGCTTATTAACCCATTTGATTAAACTATTTAATCATTTAAAATGTAAGGTATGTATTTTTATAAATATAATTTTGAAATTACAAGATTTTTATTGAAATTTTGATACATTATTTGGTTAATAAAATATTTACTTCATACTTTGAAAACCATAGTGAGACCCAAAAATGATTTTAGCTAACACCCTACCTATTTATTTCGGTTTTTGTAGATTTCCCCCTTCTAGGTTCAAGGAAGGAAATGAAACCACTTGGAGGTGGTAGTAGTTGTTAGTCCTTGGGCTTGGACTACATTTTCAATTGAGACAGAGCATTTTATCTTATTTTTGTAGTGCATTTTGTTGTAATTTTGGGTTTTCATATCTATTTGAATTATATTACCCTTGTCTTTGTAAGTTTTTATTGTCTGTGTACAGATTCTCTATCATCCATCTATTGTGTTTGACGAAAATTTGTTACCACCTTTATATTGTATGATGTCTGGTGCATGTCACCAACCCGTGGGGATTGGGAACACCCTTAAAGATATATCACAATCAGATTGGTTACTAGGATTCCAAGGAACCCATGATGGTTCATGAAATATTCTTATCAAAGGGGCATGTTTTTCATCTTCCCTTGATGTTAGTATAAATTCATATAAACTTTTCTAGTCATAGGAGGTTGTTACGATTGGGTTCATGATTAGATCTCATCCTAATTATCCTTTTTTCACCACTAGTTGCTTTGGGAAATACCTCTTTAAAATTATTTCCCCCTTTTTAATTCCTTTAATTTGGATATACTATAATCCAAATCATGTTAGACTATTTGATGGGATTAATCCTCCATTTTTCTCTGTTTAAGTGTTAATATTATGTATTAGATTTTTTTGTTGATGCTATGTAGAATCATTAATCTATGAAGGTGTATTAATTTAATTTACCAGTATGATTTTGATGAATCTCTATGACAAAAATCATCTTTTAGACCAGAGTATGGGTGAGTCGATTGTGAGTACTTTCCAAGCTCTATGAAAAGAAACTCCACCCATTTCTATACATACATAAAATAAGAAACCTAAATTGGATGATCTATAAAAAAATTTAAAGTATATCTTTTCCAGAATACACCATGGTTCAAAGGATCAAATAACTCTCATGAAGATGAGGAATGTTTTAGAAGAATGATGTTTTTTATTATTTTTGTTAAAAAACTGATGATACTAAGGATATTTTTTCTTCTTTTATACAAGAGATGAAGAGCATGAGATGGTGGTACATAATGTTGATAGTTAATTAGAATTAATAATTTCATTATAAATTATTAAAATCTCTTTTCACCAACATGGTTTATATGGATTTCATGGTGTTGTCCAGGACTATGGAGTTTTTCAATATCGAGCACCCTGAAAAGGCCAGGACATAATGTGATTTTTTTTGCAGAGATAGTGAACTTTTCACAGGATATATAATCTAACATGAAGATGATGATTTAACCATTAGATCTAGGACTACGTTTAGATATTCACACATAGGTTTTCTTGATGAAAATTATCTATTATAATAATGTTTTGGATATAGTGTTTAAAGTCCAAGTGAACATGGATAGATATTCGGGGATGATGTGTGTTTCTTTTTCTCCGTTTTCATGTGTGAATTTATCTTAAATAAATATTTATCATGATGATTCTCATAATGGTTCTGTATAGAAAGTTCTTTTTATATCTGATATAGTGCATGATAGAGGCCCTTCAATATGATACTCTTGTATAAATCCTTGGAAATCTAGGATTTTTTTTCGCTAGGAAACCCAATATCTATGGATTATTCAGATGCTTAGGTCACAAGCATAAGTCTGTATAAGCATAAGAAAATTCAAAAATTGTAATGAAATCATCGGAAAATTAAAAAAAGTGGTTTACTAAGATTACATACTATCAAAAGGGTTCTAGCTATAGATATCAGTAATTAAGCTTCTTCACATAGTGGAATAGTCTTTTATGGAACCAGATTCCGGTCCAATGACCATGAGAGGTACCATCACTATTGAATTTTTGTAGTGCTGCTTTATTTAAAACTAGTGCATGGAATTATTTAATTACAACAAATTTTTTTTAATATTCTATATCATTTAATGTAGAATTTTTCTGGCGTAATATAAATTCATACACCCATTGGAATTAATGGTGTTCATGGTCTTTATAGTACCACTTTTGTTTTATCTTTATCACATGTCACGATTCATGGAATTTTTTTATATGATAACATAAAACCACATGAAATTTTTGTATGGATGGATTGGCTCATTTACAATAAATATTGTATTGATTACTATCTTTGATAGGTCTACATTTTAACACCTGATTGTGAATATGATTTATTTGAAGGAAAATGGGGCTCATTTTCAAGAAGGGAGGGCCCACATTATTAAGAATAGGGGAAGGTGGTAGATTTTTTTATTTTTATCTAGAGTGGGAATATTTGAGAACTAATCATTATCCATTTTTTCAACAATTTTCTAAATGTTTTTATTTATTAATTATCATGTTTTCCACTTGTAATATATGTTGATAATTCTATTAATTTAGTGAAAGGTACTCAGATAGAATCAATTCATTCACAAAAAATGATACCAAGTAAAATGAAATATTTGAAGTCTAATTTGGATGATATTTGAGAGAAAGGATTTATAATATCAAGTGTTCCATCTTAAATATTTCTATATCACCTTTATACGAATGGTAATGGTTCACTTCCCCATTGTTTGGATTATTTTAAGCATAATATAGTCTTAGTAAGGAAAAAATATTTATTTCCATAAATTGATGATTTGTATGAATAGTTAAATGTGGAGAATTGTTTCATGAAGATTGACCTATAATCATGTTACCGTCAATTTAGAATAAAAAAAAATTACATTAAGAATAATTCCATTTAGATAAGATATAACAATTATGAGTAACTTATCATTCCATTTGGATTTACCAGTTTCCTTACCATTTTTTGGATTTAATGAACATGAATTTCCATGATTATCATGACACATTTGTGGTGATCATTTTTTGTTGAAATGTTTGTTTTCTCTATATAAAAAGAGGATAATGTGAATCATTTGAATGTAGTTCCAGAATTTTTGAGAAATACTTTAATTTATAACAATATTTAGAAATGTGATTTCTAAATTCAGGAAGAGTTGTTATTAGGTCATGTTGTGTTGAAACACGATATTTCATTTTATCCTGGATATGTGAGAGATGTTATTGAAAGGAAGAAACCAATAAAGGATGTAGATATTCGAATCATATTGAATTTAAAAGTATATTATCCCTTGTTTTTGGAAGAATTATCAATGATGGATTATACAATGACTTCCCTAACTTAGAAGTGGGTGATGTTTGTTTGGGATTAAAATTTTCATAATTACTTTGGTGGGACATAACATCACTTAACTATTATGAGGGTGTTGACTCTCCTAGTGGATAGAAAGGGATACGTGGTATTCTGTAACACATCAAGATTTTTTTTTGATTCATTCTCATGAATGGAGATCATTTAATTTTTTGTGGCTATAACAATCTATGGAAACATGAAGAGAATTATCTAACCCATGACCATTAACATACAGTTATTATGAACCTGATTAAGAGTGAGTGAAATTAATATTTTGGAAGAATGATTTTTTATGTATTATGAACACATGAGATTGAGTTATATAGTATATAACAAATAATTTGATCCCCTCCATAGGTTTTGGGTGGAATACCCTCAACCTATCAAGACATAAATCTTATATACCCTATATAAAGGGAATATCATTCCATATTCATTCAACCAAAAACATCTGACTCATGCTATGAAAAAATTATCAAAAGAGTGGAAATATATTGATAACCTTGTAAATCATTATATTGGATTTCATGAATTAGGGGATGGGTTTTTTTACTGTGCTTATTTGACATCCACTCTTCTAGATATTATTTTTCATGAACAATACATTAATGATGTGTTCCATAACATTATATGCTCTCTTAATGGCAGGGAGACAATTATTATGTTTTCATTACACCAAGATGAAATTATATTTTATCAGAATATACTACTATGACATTTTACTTATGGAATGTTGGGATGGTGGATTCCCATAATGTTTAATGTATTGTTCACCCACGATCTACAAATATGTTCTTTGAAATGAGTTGATTATTATGATGGCCAAGAATTGGATGGGGAATTGTTAATCAATCTGTCATGGTTATACATTCTGGAAGGTCATGTCTGAGGAGAAGCACTATTATGGTTTGGTTCATCCACATCTAGTTCTGACAAAGTTGTGTGATAAAATCTCCATGAACATTGTTCTTAGTTTTCTGTATACTGAGAGATACAATAATGTGATATGGTTTTTGATCGACTGCCTGACTCAATTTTCTCATTTTATACTAATTCATGATGCAACAAAATTTTATGGGTTATGATACTACATTGTGAAAAAGGTTGTTTGTTTTCAAAGAGTACAATATGCAGTTGTATCCTCTAGATATCCTGAGTTTCCTACTCCCTTTTGGAGAGTCCTTTAGAAGGAATTGAGATTTCAAGTCCATTGGACCACAACATTTCATCCATATTTAGATTTCCAGATAGAAAGATCTATACATATTTTTAGGGTGTTTTTATGATTATGTACATGACTTTGGTGGGGATTTGGATGACCATAAGACTTGATGAGTTTTCATATAATTTTTTTACCAGAATGTGAATATAATGGTTCATTTTCAGGCCTTATATGGATGGGCTTGTAGAGCATCATTATGGTAGATGAATATCGGTGAAAGTTCCATGGTTCAATAGATGAATTAAAACATTAGTTTCTTAGTTAGATAGTTTTTAATAGATATAACTATTATACATCATATAATAGTCACTATTGGAAGACATTGTAATTCGGTGATGGGGATCTGATGTTTTTGAAATATTTTCCTCACTTTGTTCATTGAATAATTGGGAGTCAATGGAAACATTCTACTCATTTTTTACCTCATGAGGCTATGGATTAGGGGTTTTTTTAATAATTATAAATTAAACTATAGCTAATATCAATACATAATGTGTTCCATGTATCTTAGCCATGAATGTGTCAATCTGATCCATCTCATTTCTTGAGTTGGAGTGATCTGGTGGTTGAACCTAGTTTATATGTGAATAAGAATCCAGTCAAGAAAGTTGATTCTATAACCAATTTACTTTGTAAGATGATTATTCCTTTGGATTTTTTATGGTATAATTGTTCTAATTCTCATGAGAAGTTGGAGAGGGAGGCACTGATGATAGTGCATTAACCTCATATTTTGACATGGTTGCTTCTTAGTAGGATTTTTTGAGATATAATTTTTTTATAGTGGGGATGTTATAAGATATTTTTATTGTTTGTAGGTATCCCTGAATAAATATTATGATAATTCAATGGTTTTAATGTAGGTGGACACATAGTATGTAAATATTTTTGAAATTTTAAATGTTTTTGTGTTGCGCGAGGTTGGTTCACAAATAATGAAAAACCTTGCATCCTATTAGGGGAGTCTATAAAACGAAATACCATGGGGTTTTGATGGCTAGTATTGTTGAGTCAATAAGGTTTCCTTATAACTTTTCCATTCCTCAATGTTTTGAAATTTCGAAACACATTATCTTAAGTAAAAGTAATTTTTATTCAAGATTATATTCATATGTAAAATTTTTCTTATCTAAGATTTTTTTTTCATTCCTTGGTTTTCATTATTTCATTTTATAATCTATCTAAGAAGCATCTTTTATTACTAGGTCTAAAATTCAGATTCTTATATAAAAAACTCGGAAAATTATAATTACTTGGGTACAGAGTGTTCTAATTTCATATTCTGAATACTCTAAAATTTAGTCTCTAAAATCTCTAAAAATAAAACTCTAAATTCTTTAAAATTCATACTCCCAATTCTTTGAAATTGTGAATTTTAATTCTCTAAAATTCAGAATATGAATTTTCTAAAATTCAGCTTTCAAATTCTCTGAAAATTAGATTATAAATTCTCTAAAATTCAGATTCAAAATACATTGATATTCACACTCTAAATTCTCTGAAATTTTGACTCTAAATTCCTTAGATTTTAGACTCCCAATTCCTCAAAATTCATTCCCAGAATTCCTCATAATCCGGACTCTGAATTCTATAGAATTTGGACTATGAATTCCATTGAATACTGACTCTGAATTAGTTGGAAATATGACTCAGAAATCTATAGAATTAAGATTAATAATTCTTTGTAAAACATAATCTCAATGTCCATGTCATATAGACTATAAATTTTTTTTGGTTACACTCTAAATTCTATTATTTTAGTAGACTTCTAAAAATAATTTTGACTAAGCGTCTTCATTTTCCTAAAACATGTTATGGTTTTGAAAAAATATCTATTAATTTGTTTCTATGGATCCTTTGGTTGATTGAGACATGTATATGTTCCTCCGAGATTCATGGAAAAATATGACTCTTGGATGTGGGAGTCGATCATTGGAGTTGTGCCTATAAAAAAACTAATTTGGAAGATATCACAACTATTCCATCCCACTAGAGATTAAATGCTATTTAAGGGATTTCTATAGATTGAGACTCTCATGCCTTGTATATACTAAATATCTTGATTTTCTTTTTTTGGGGACTCTAATTATTATTGAGTACAATGGAGGGATTCTAAGGATAAGAAGTCATAGGTGTCGACTACCTTAATGTTCAAGGACTTCGGGGTATAGGAAGATAGATGTGCTAATAAAAATAATGTTCAAGGATTTGTAGGGATAAAAAGACAAATTAAGAGATTCATATTGAGGGATTACCTGATTATAGGAATGTCAGACTTTCTTTTATGTAGAAATCAAGGGACCTTTATCACATGTATTTGGATACCATACTCATTAGTTTAAATGATTTAATACTTGTTAATTTTCTTGTTTCAGGTTTATTTCCCCTTTATTTTCATAAAGTAGTAAAGTATATCCTTTTTATAATTTCTTATTCTTTTATGTACTTAGATAAATAAGATTCTATATGCTTCAATCAAGAATTTCGACTTAAGTAAATTTTTCTTAAGATTTTGTTCCAGAACCATATTTTTAAAACCTAGAAATGTTTTTCTTATAGAACTATTTTAGAGTTTGTGAATTTAAATAGTTTCACATTATTAAACATGTTTTTCCTAACATATTTTTTTTAAACATACAATTAACCCCCCTCTTGTAATTGAGCATCTGAATTCATATTTTAATCCTACGATTGTTATTAAGGGAGGCCTCTTAAATAAATATACCCAATTATAATTATTCATGATAAAAATTTCATTGTTCTAAATTCCTTATTCATTACCTTTTCGTCCCAATGTTTCACTTAGATATTTTTATCTCTGTTTATTTCCTTTTCTATTAACAATTTTTGAGTAAATATATTTTATTATAGAACAGAATGAATGAATATTGGTTCTATTGGGATTCTAAATCATTCTAGACCACCTATTTTTTATTTTAAGGATTATGTGTACATGAGAGATCGAATTAATACTTTATTTATCAACATTGGAGTAGATTGTATTTTTATTCTAACTAGAGATTACAAAATTCCCGACGTGGAAGTCAAAACCTCCACCAACCAAGAAAAATTACAATATCAACTTTATTACAAGGTACAAATAATTTTTTGTGTTCAATTACTATGAATATATATATTCAAATTTATTAATGTGATGATGATAACTTCATTTGAAAGAAACATGAGGTCACTCATTTTGGTACTTCCAATGTGATATAAACTTGTAAAGGAATGATTAGAGAAGAATATCCTCGATTTCTATTTCCATATGGAGAACCGGTTTTCAAAGTGCCACAATAATTTATGACAATTGTTGATAGTCTAAAATCAATAGGAAAGATAGTTATTGATGATGAATATCATGTGGAAAAGATAACTGATATCTTTCCAAATGAGTGGGAATCAAAAAGACAGTTATTGATGAGAATAAGAATATATCTCAAATTACTCTAGATGAAATTTTTTGAACTCTTTTCAACATGAAACCTGAATGAAAATATATGCTAATATGAATAAAAATAAGATTCATAATGGATGTCCAGCCTTTACTACTACTAAAGTAAATACTCTAGAAAGGTTTATAAGATACATTTCAAAAAGACAATGTATTATTGGAATGAAGGGAAAGTGAACATTATAAATAATAAACTAGCTAATGTTGCTCAAAAGATGAACAAGATTATCTGAAAGAATGAATTTCTTTATAGATATAAGATGAAATAATTAAAATACATGAAATTGTCAGATGTCACATGATATTAATGTAAAATAGATGGACACATCATGCTAGATTGTCTAATGCTAAAAAAGAAAAGATAGAAAGTAAAAGCATTCTGAGAGAAGTGGGATTAATTATTACATGTATTATGATAAGAAATTTCTAAAAGTAAATTAAACCTAGAGTACTAGTGGTGGTGAATCATATGAGGAATCATTACATTATATATCTTCCTGTCAGAAGAATCATGGTCTTCTAGCCAAACTAACTGTTGAAAATAATTCTCTAATTTTCAAGGCACACAATGCCGACTCTATTACTAATGTATCATTAAATGAAAATTTTCTAATGAAGAATATTATGAATATTCAGATGGAAAATCTTCTTCCTTAAAAGATAATACGTTACCTATATTTAATAATGTTTCGATATTTTATAAACATCTTGAAAATGATAATTGTAAAATAAAAATGAGGTTATATAATGCAAACTCTAAAATATCCATTTTAACTAATGAAGTATCAAATCATTATAAAGATCTTGATCATAATATTTTTTTTTAAACATGTCTCAAAAAACCATAAGGATATTAATTATGAGAAAGATAATCATTATATGGATCGTGAAAATATAATTTATATAAAAAATATTTTAGAGACTATCAATAGTTCTAAAACTAATATTTTTTTGGATAAAAATTTGGTAATCAAACTAAAGTAAAAATTATTTTCCTTATAGAAATGTTTTATAATATTCAATGTTGTTAAGGAAAACATTATCAAGATGTATTCCCAAATTTCTCCATCAAAACGTTATTATGGATTTTATTATACCTATTCAAAACAAGTTTTTTGCAATAAATATTTTGAACCCCAAAGTTCGCCATTTATTAAAAAAATCCAATTTGGAAAACATTGGGAGAAAATAATTTCATTAAAAAAACTCAATCATTAGGTTTTCATAAATCCTATTTTTGTATAAAAATGTTGATTCCTAAAATCTTACTTTCTGAAATTCTTCATCCAAGAAAATTTATATTACAAATTTCTAACTCTTATATTTTCATGAAAATAATGATTATACCAAAAGTAACACCTGTTACATGGACATTAGATGTTCTCGGCATATGACTGGTAACAAAAACATCTTTGAAAATATTATCAATATGAAAGGAGGGAAAGAAACTTTTGGAGAAAATTCTCAGCAAAAAATTATTGGTATAGATATAACTGTTCTTCTTGGGAAAAAATTGATTTAAAATGTTTTATTTGTTAAGGGCCTTATACACAGCCTCATTAGCATAAATCTATTATGTGATGATGGTCACCTTGTGAGTTTTTGGGAGAATCAATTTTTAGTACACAATTCCAAGGAAGTGTTTATTCTTTCTATCCATAGGAAATATATTGTATACACACTAAACATAGATGACCATATGATCTATGATCTACCTTGAATTAGTGAAGTTGATGATCAATCTTGGTTATGGAATAAAAGGGTAGGACATTGTAACCTTAGGAACTTATGCACACTCTCAAATTAAAAACATGCTAAGGATCTACCATAGAATATAATTGATTTTTAAAAAGTTTGTAATCCTATTAAATAAAGAAAGAAACCTAATAAACCATTAAATCAATCCGTTAATTCTCAACATTTGATGAATTATAGTTTGTGTATATGGATCTTTTCAGTCCAATACAAACTGGATGTGTTGGGGTAAACTATTGTGTATTTGTCTTTGCTGATGATTACATTAGATATACAGGGGTCTATTTTATAGCAATGAAATCATAAACTTTTTCTTATTACATAATTTCTTGTGCCTTATTTAAAAATGAGAAAATCATTCCTTTAATAACTTTTCATAGTGATCATAGAGAATAATTTTAAAATTCTTATTTTGAAACTCTTTATAGTAAGAAAGGAATTGCTCATAACTTCTCATCACCACGAACACCTCAACAAAATGGTGTATTTGAAATAAAGAATTGAATTCATTAAGATATAATTAGAACCATATTTAGTGAATATTATATTACTATGATCTTTTGGGATGAAGTTGTTGGTATTTCCTGATATACTATAAATTCTGTAATTATTAGACATTTTCTTATAAATCACCTTATGAGTTGTGGAATGATAGAAAACCTATACTTTCTTAATTCTATGTTTTTGGTTGAAAATTATTTATCCATTATACTAATGATATATTACATATGTTTGCACCCAAATAAAATGAACGAATTTTCCTAGGATACACTACAACCTCTATGGCTCGTATTTTTTAATAAAAACACTTGTACTATTGAAAGAACAATGCATGTTAAATTTTAAAAAATTGATCCTTTTGTTTTTCAACAAACCCAACCTATATCTTTGTAAGTGTTATAAAAAACTTATTTTAAACCATATATAGAAGATACTTATGATAAGTAAAATCATTATGAAAGTATTTCTGAAGCTTTTACCGCAATGTCTTTCCTATCATATATTGATGAACAATTTTTAAAAAACATAGATCAGTTGTTTCTTTAAAATCATCCCAACAATAGTATAATTGGTTATATAAATCAACATGTAAGTACTAGAGGTTATTTAATAAATTAAATATAACATCTAGTATTTCATTCCCAATTACAACCAAAAACCACTAATGATTCTTTAAGTGATGATGATTGGATTAAATCCTTTCCAGATGAGATAAATGAATTTGAAAGTAATAAATTAAGGAACTCGGTTTAAATACCTATGGAAAGATATGTAAGTAGAAAAAATGGGTCTTTATAATTAAATGTGGTGAAAATGTAATCATATAAAGAAAGAAATATTCATTAGTTGATAAAGTATATAATCAAAAAGAAGGAATAGACTATAAAGAAATCTATGCTTTATTAGAGAGACTTAAGTCTATTTTCATTCTACTTACCATTTCAAATTTTTTAAATTGAAATCATTATCAAATGGATGTAATATGTGCTTTTCATAATGGATATGTTCAAGAGAAATTTTATGTTGAAAAATTTCCTATTTTGGAAGAAACAAAACATCTTGAACATGCTTTCAATCATATCAATGCTTTTTATGGACTCAAAAAATCCTTCAGATCCTGGTATGATAGACTTACAAGATGGTTGACACAAAAAAATTATTTTAAAGGTAACATCAGATCAAAATCTTTCTATAAAGAATGATAAGAGAAATTTCTGGATTGTTCAAATTTATTTTGATAACATTATATTTTTTCAACTCATAAAACATCCACTGATTTCCTTGATATATTAATGAAATATATATTTGAAATGAGTACGATGGGTGAGTTAACATTTTACATAAGTTTTAAAATTTCTCAAAAACCAGAAGGAACATATATAACTCAACATAAGTATATTAAATATCTTAAAAAAATTACATATTTGACCACACTAAACATATAAGAACTCTAATTGGTACCTCAAATTCTCTTGATCTTGATGATTCTGTGAAACTTGTAGATTAAACATCATTTAGATGTATGATATGATGTTTATTATACATGATAGCTAGTCATACAAACTTAATGTTTTAATAATTCTTATGATCTATATATGAATCTAATCCAATTAAATATCATTTAAAAGTAGTGAAAATATTTTTTCGATATATACTGGGTACCATGGATGTATTAAAATTTTAAATATCTAGAAATGATTTTGTTTGAAAATGCTATTTAGATTTTGTTTCTGGATGATATGCAATAGAGAGTAAAGGTACATCCAGAACATTTCATTTCTTAGGAGATTCATTAGTTTCTTGTTTATGGAAAAAGAAACACTCACTGGTACATTCCACTACTGAAGTTGAATATGTATTAGCATTAAGTTGATGCTCCCATGTGTTGTTGATCAAACACATACTAACAGACTATGGTATGAGTTTTACCAAAAAACAAATGTTTTTTGTTAATACAAGTGCCATTTCTCTATGTAAAAAGCATGGAAATTACTCCCATGAAAAAATATATATATTAGGAATCACATTCTTCGTGATCAAACACTTAAAAGAGATATCATTCTCATGTTTATCAGAATTCAAGATCAACATGCTGATATATTTACAAAATCATTACCCTCTAATAGATTTGAATACATTATAAATTTTTTTGGAATAATATCTATAAGGTAATATTTCATATTAACTTTTTGTTGAAACATATCTCCTTACATAAAAAACAGATTTCCATAGGAGGAGTAAAAAAAATTCGTTAACCAAATGTTTTGCTATCAAAAATTTTTCACAATCAATTATTATCACAATTAAAATGTTTATAATAATTTTTTTAAATTTGGGATACAAATTTTTTGATTCAAAACTACTAAATCAAAAAAATTCATTCCTTAAAAGAATTACTTAGAATCTAATGTTCTCCAAGAAAAATTTTCTCATTTCTAATAATTTTCATAGAAATCTAGAAGATATGTTTTCTTATAAAAGATTTCATAATTGAAAATTTAACTTATTGGTATTTTCTTCTTATTTTTGAAAATATTTCGATTTCACTATCCTTAAATCATAATTTTTACCTTAAAAACATCAAATGATCAGAACCAACCAAATCCATTCTCTGTTTTCATCTCAACTATCATATCTTTTCGAGCATGTTTCAATAGTTGGATCAATCTAGTAATATGAACTGTTTCTTCAATTCCTATATAAAGGACCACTATTATTTTCCCAACATCCCATTTCATGATTTTTTGTGTTGAAGCTATGCCTCTAAATATAATGTTCATTCCGTATTTCTAGTTTTTATTAAATTTTGATGTATTTGGAAGAGTCTCCTTAGAATAAAATTTCATCAGTTTAGAAATCTTCATATTGAAAGATTTACAGAGAGAGGAAATTATATCCGAATTTCATTTGCAATTTTTATTCTCTAATTAAGAAAAATATCAAACTGAATGGATGGTAAAGCTTGTGCGTAGAAAAACTATAAAATCAAGAACATGTTTATCCAGAGATTCTTGTAGAATTCTATGAGTCAGAATGTTTTTTAATATAGGTGGGAGAGATAAATTCTCGTTCAAAAGAAATGGTAAAATCTATTGACATTCTATTAACATGGAATATAATATCAATGGAATTCCATATTAAGGTGAATCCATTTTCTATACCCATAAATTACCTGATAAATCATGATGTTTTCAATATTAGAAGGCTTTAGAGTCTCTTAGAATTAAAGAAGTGAAGACAGCAAAAATAAACCATTTTTATACAAATCTCAATATTCTAAAATTATTGGTTCTGTGATTTCAAATACTAAAAAAGGGTGATGATGATACTTTTATGAAGAGTGATATCTATGTTTTGGATTTTCTAGTGAACTTGAAGAAGTTAACTTTGCTGTATTATATCTTTATCACAATTAGCAATATCAATAATAGAACCCTTAAATCCCAAAATCACCATGTATCTGATAGTACATTCCAAAATCCTTGTCCTTTGTCTAGATTTGTTGAAAATACCATGCATTACTATGACAAGAAATTTCATGGTTATGTGGCTGAGTAATGATTCCCCGACGAGGATGATGGTTATCATCAATAGAAAATTTAGAGAATTCTATGACTTATCAGAAAGTGAAATTGAATCCTTATCAATGAAATAGGTAGTAGCTGAGACATCCTAGATTAGTGGAAAAAATAGAAAGAATAATAAACCAGATGTAAATAGAAAAATTCCTATTGTTAATGAAACTCAATCAGCAACCCCAAAGTCTAGGAAGCCATATACATACCCTGATGAAGTGGTTTCTATATGTTGAGAAGAGAATAATAATTGGAAGTAAGGAGATCCTAGTTCTGGCTTCTATCCAGCAGAGGAAAAAGATTTCATGATTATGGTTTTTGAGAAATATGAGAAGAAATAAAGGAAAAATAATACAAATAAGAAGATGTCTCTTGATGAAATAGTTCTAGATCTTCTCAAAGATAATAAAAAATATTCCAAAAAAAATTATAAGTAACAAAATAATTTCTATAAGATTCAGTACTTGTGACTCTGGGAAAGAAGATGGTAATTATAGATCCATAAGAAGAGGAAAATATTGTAGAAAAAGAGGGATTTGGTGATGAAGATGAAAAATTAAGTAGTGAAACTGATGATATGAAATTGCATGTAGAGTAATATAAGGAGAAGGAAAGACCTCCTGAAATGTTGTTAATCCAAACATCTAAGCTTGAATCAAAAAATCTTTCTTTCCCATGAAAAAGGTGATTAAGGTCAAAAAGAAGTAAATAAACCATCTAATTATGAATGCATTAATCCTGATTTTTTTCAACCAGATATCCTTGTGGTGGATTTTGAGATGGAAAAGGATGATGTGAACAAAATCATTCAAGTATAAAATTGCGATAATTAATCTCCAAAATCTGCGGATATCATTTCTAAAGATGATAATGGAATCCTTGTGACAATTTATACACCTAAAAATGTTGTGGTGCCTATGAATGATGATGGCGGTTCTTAAAAAATAAAGTCTTTTGATATAGAGAAAGAATCATCACCAATAAGGGTATATGAATTTGAATCATCCACCTTGGTTCAGGACTTTGTTTTTCAACCATTGATGAAATTAGTAGACACCATTCCATTACTTTTGAGTATTCACCCAAGATGTATAAATCTTCATCATTAAATTGACCATAAATCGGTTTCTGAATGCATGCTTATGAAGATATTTATTACAATATATTCTAATTTCAAAACATTCTAAATCAAGTATGATGTGCACAGAATGTCATGTAAATAAATCACTTAGTGATCCAAAAAGACGATTAAGGAGCTGATAATTTTTAATTATTTTAAAATCTCTATGAAAGAATTATTTGATAGATAATATGCGTGGTTTAAAGAGCATAAGAAAAGTTTTTTAGAATATATGAATTTAGATCAAGAATCTTGGAAGCAAGAAGTAAAAGATCTGATTGGGAAACTGATCATAGATTCAATGAATTTAAAGAGAGATAGAGATCACATAATTGAGTTCAAAGACAAGTTTAGTAATAAATAAAATCTTTTGAAGTCTCAAGAAGAAATACTTATTTCTTAGGATGAAAATATAAAATCATTGGAGAAGAAAAATGAGGATCAATAACAACTTTTCAAATGCATTGATGAAGATCATATAGTGCTTAAGAAGGAAAAAAACCATTGTGAAGAAATTCATTCATAAGGAAAAAGAATAATGAAATTTTTTCCATTAAAATATAATAATTTGTTGTAAATTTTTTATATTACTATTTCCAATCATAATAAAAATTCTTGTTGTATTCTATTTTGGATATTGTATATTGTTTTAATATTTTAGGTACCATTTTTTCCCATTCCTTCTAGTCCTTTTTAAAATAACAATGTAAGAGAAATAAATGATAAAAATAATACTATGTAAAGAAGATAATTCCCTATGTAAATGGGAGGCTATCAAAGGAGTAGTTTACTCAAAGAATATTTCATTATGAAAGAAAATGTAAATTTCCTTTTATAGTTGTCAATAATACGATCCATAGTGATTTCAAACCCAATGGGGGAGTTAGTTATATTAACCATAATTCACAAGTAAATGAAGATATGTTTTTATTTTATATTCCTAAAGGAAAATTCATAGTATATATATTATATTTCATAATGATGTTTTTTCATTCCAAAAAGGGAGATATTGTTGAGTCAATAAGGTTTACTAATTACACATCCATTCCTCTATGTTTTGAAAATCCCAAACACATTATCTTAATGAGAATTAATTTTTCATAAGGAAATTTTTCAAAAAGAAAATTTCAATTATCGAGGAAACTTTTTTCTTATCTCTATTCTCATTATTTCATGTTATAATCTATCTAAATCAAACTAAATTTATTACTATGTCTAAAAATCAGATTATTATATAAAACATAAGAATATTATTATTTCGTGTATATAGAGTGTTCTATTTTTAGATTCTAAATTCACTAAAATTAAGAATATGGATTCACTGGAATTCAGACTCTGAATTCTCTAAAATTCAGAACTTGAATTCTCTGAAATTAAAACTATGAATTCAATGAAATTCAGACTCTAGGTTCTCTAAAATTTAGACTCTGAATACTCTTAAATTATTATTCATAATTCTATGAAATTCATACTCTGAATTATCTAAAATTAAGACAAAAAATTCCTCATGATTCATACTCTAAATTTCTCATAATTCTAACTCCTAAGAATTTAGACACATAATTATTCAGAATTCAGACTTTGAATTCATAGGAAATATAGCACTGGAATCTATAGAATTCTGATTCCAAATTCATTGTGAAAATGAATTTTAATGTCCATGTTATATAGACTCTGAATTTTAGTTTGGTTAGGCTTAGAAATCTATTTTTTCCATAGACTCTAAAAATTGTTCAGAAAAACCATCTCCATTTTCCTAACTCATGTATTTATTATGAAATTTTTTCATGTAACCTGTTTCCAACTAACCATTAGTTGATTGACACATGCACAGGTCCATCCGAGATTCAAAAAAAATATGATTGTTGTAGGAGGGAGATGACCGTAGGATTAGTTCTTATAAATATGGGCTCATTTGAAAGATCCCACAACGGTTCCATCAATATAGAGATTACATGTTCTTGATGTGATTTATAGGGAGAGAAATTCTCATGCCTTGTACATACTGAACATCTTTTTCATATATCTTAATGTGACTCCAATTTTCTCTGAGTACAGTACTGGGATTATAGGGATATGAATACAGAGGTTCTGACTACCTTAATGTTTGAGGACTTCCATGAATTAGAATACAAAGGTTCTGACTACCTTAATGTTCTTGGGATTACAGGGATTAAAAAACAGATTTTGATATTCCTATTGAGGGATTACACTTGAGTGGACAAGAAAAAATTTCTTAAATATATAAATCAAGGGACATTTATAAATTGATGTTGGATACCCTACTATTTGGGTTAAAAGATTTCATTCTTGTTACTTTTCGGGTTTCAATTTTATTTTTGTTGTATTTTCATAAAGAAAGAACATATAACCTTCTTATACATTCTTATTAATTTTTGTACTATGATATTTAAGATTTTATAAACATTAATGTAGATAATTTTCTATGTAAACTACTTTTATTTTTTCTTTTATGGAACCATATTTCCAAAAACTAGCAAGATTTTTTTATAGAACTATTTTATGGTTTGTGAATTTACCTAGTTTTACATTGTTAAACATTATCTTCCTTATTGTTAAAAAATAATGTTTTTAAAAATATAATTCATCCCCATCTTGTAATTGAGCATCTAAATTTTTATTTTGATCCTAAAAGTACATGGTTTGTCAGACCACATTCCAACATAATTGAAACCATAATCCTTTCCAAAATGGGGTGCACTTTTAGAGCGTATAGTTTAATGAAGTGTGGACCTACCTGGGAAACCATGAAGGGTATTTAATTAATTTATTTTGAAAAATAAATACCCCACTTTTTATGAAACTAACATAACTATTTCAACCTCCTAGGATTTCTTGTTAATCATGATCACCATAGAGGTGATTTTTTACCCTCTACACCCTTCTAAAAGCACAACGATTCTTGGAGATCAATGGTCAATCCTTACCGAGTATGTTTCCTTTTCTTTTTATTTATATCTCTATCTCTCTCTTCATTACTCAAATAGGTTTTTATATATCCATTTTTTGCGATGATTTTGAATCCACTTATTTAGAACATTAATATAGTGTTAATTATAGGATCGTCCATGTAGTTTTACTACATCATTGTTTCAATATTAGGGATTTTGGATTCAAGATATAGTTTCCCTAAGGTGCTAGTTCTATTATGAAGTCAAATTTTTAATAACCTTAAATTAATTAATTTAAATTCAATTTTTTCATTTAAAAAAATTCTATTCATTTTAATTAATCATTAAATCCAAATACTATAGAATTAGTGGTTTGAAATATATTTGTTATGAAATAGGGGGGAAACCATAAATCCTTTGAATTGAGGTATCTTTATTTAAATGGTTGTAACACGGGGAATTAAATTTCTGAAATAATATTGTGGGAAATAAATTGAGTAATTGAAATTGTGAAACTAAATTTGGAAATTGATTTCCGGAATTGACTTTAATTTTGTATTTGACATAATGGTATAAAACTATTTTGACAAAATCCCATTAGTTTTATTTTGAAAAAAATACATGATTTGATTAATAACTACATTTATTTAAATGGATAATTTGGATATTGAATATAAAAAATGTGATAAATTATAATTTAAATATTACAAAATTTAATTCCCATAATTTTATTTATTAGAGGACTTGAAATCTAAAGTATTTAGTGAGATTTTAGGGACAAAAAATAATAATTTACAACACTAAAAACACATTTATACTGCAGGTCTGATCATTGATGAAATAGTGATGTATCCTCCATGGTCAGTATGGTGTAGGACTTGTGTAACGTCATATTTTTGTGACAAATATTTAAGTGTGATGGAGTGTCATAGCCTAGAAATAAAATACCTTTCAGGACATGACTGTGTTTCTCATTGTTTGTATTTTAAATATACTACATTTTTTTGTAAATGGTTTTTAATGGCTTATAAATCAATATATTATGTTGTATATAATATGTTTGTTAAAAATATTGTTATAAGTATATCAATCCCTTAAAATCTGAAGCAGAATTTGTTTTATATTGTATTTTTATATCTCATACATGTAAATGTAAAATTGAAACCATTATTTAGATAATTAAATGTTTCCATATTATTATTGAATACATTGTGAGATTTAAAAAGTATTTTATCTCACATCATTCCTCTACCTTTTGGTGCTTGTATGTTGTATTCGTTTTTCTTCGAGTAAGGGAAAGGTTCCATTTGGATGTGTTAGTAATTATCAATCATTGGACATTAAGAGTTATGTCAGTAGGAGTTTTTTTATTTTCTCTTATATTTTTGTAAATTATGTTATAATTTTGGTTGACCAGACAGTCTGGATTCTCATAAATTTCTCCCCATTAATTTTTCCTTGTATGCATACTAATGTTTTTATCCAGTTTCATTTAAAATTTTTGAAAATTTATTCCAACTATCATATTGAATGACAATAAGTTCAAGTCACCAACCCATGTCGATCGGCAAAACCTGTCATGCTTTGTAATATAAGACTTGGTTATCGGGATATCAGGGTAACTAATCCGGTTATGACAACATGGTAATGGTAAAAAAATATTCTCAACTAAAGAGGTCCTAATGTGAGTTTTTATTAAAGAAATTATTGATCATATTATGTACAAAAAGAGTAAATTGGAAATATTAAATTACAAATTCATAAATTACCCAAGGAGATTAAAATTAAAGGCGTTTATTGGATAAGTGTACAATAATTTCCCTCAATTGATGTTTAGAAATATATAATCACAATTTAAATGAAATCAAAAAATAAATAACTTACAAAATTAGTAAATTTTTAATAGTAAGTCCCATGACTGAATGAAATAAAATGAAAATTTAAATATAATGAATAATTTTATAGTAATAATTTTAAATTTCAATTGATATATATATATATATAATCATAAACTATGATTTATTTATACCTTAACATATGTCCCAAAGAAGACAATTTAAGATGATAAACCCCTTCCACTTAGATATCTTCCAAACTTGACCATCATGAATTTGAGAACCATGGATGGATATTTAGTCACTTTTAATTTTACATAGAAAAAGAAAAAAAGAAAATAATGGTCAGTATATACCCCCACACAAATGTATCAAGTGGGGGAAATGTAATATGTCTCAAAAGAATAAAATTGAGGTGGAAAATCTCCTTACATTGTAAATATGAATTCTTTTGAGTTTATCAATGTAGATTTATGGATAAAAAAAATAAATCAAAAAAAATGTGTAGATAGGGAATAAATATATTATAGGTCATTTTACACATATTCATTTCAAAATGTATTAAAAAAATAAGAGATATAACCTAATAAAAATAAATTGAGTTTTGAATCCACTTACTGAAATATAGAATTTCTTATAAATCACTATATCGTATTATATTATAAATTTAAAATTATTAAAATTATACACCTAAACCTTATACATAGTTATAATATCACCTATGGTTATATTATTACATTAAAACATTCAAATTTAATAATTAAATAATGAAAACATCATTTCTAGGTGTTAACTATTTAAATCTTCATTGATGTTTTGGATCAGATGTTACAGTAATTTTATATTTATCATGGTTATGAATTGTTTCTAATGTTATTAATGACATAATTACTGTATATTTTAATTATATTTATATTTATAATCATATATAAGCATTAGAGATAATAAATTATTTACTCTTTTTATAAATATGGGTTTGTCGTATGTAAGAATGAATATTGACTTAATTTTCTAATGGAGAGAAAAAAGTTATTATTTATAAATTTAAGAACTATAATCATATCATGAATAAAAAAAATATCATCATTATATTCCATTTAAATAAGAAATGATAAAATAAATCATCGTTATTCATAGTGGAGGTAGTCCACAAATATGTGTGACCAACATTTTCATTATCAATGATTAGAATTTAATAAGTTAGAAATGATATTTTATTTATAGAAGTATAATTACCTAAAAAATTACATTTCTAATAATAAAAGAAATTATAATAACCATCCAAAAATTATGTTGATTGAAAATAAATAATATTTCTATGGGGACGCGATAGTCCACAATTATTCATGAGAGATAATTTTTTTCTCATTTTTTAGAATATATAATGGATAATAAATATTACATAATATAAATAATGTTTTATTATATTTTGGAAAAATATTTTTTTATTTTATGATGAATAATAAAGATTTAGATGGGAGTTATGAATAAATAGCATGAAAGATGTCAGGACAGATGCTTACCTCATCTATAGTATTCCTCTTGTATATCCCTTCCCAAGAACCATTCAAATGGTCATTTAATAAGGCCATATGTGCAAATTTATATATATGGATGTTTATAAGAGAGAATAACATGGGTTTTTAGATATATTATATCTTACAAGAACCTTTCATCTTAGATATGATGATGAAATCATTAATATTACATTCTGGGATTCATTGAAGAAAATTGTGATTATTTTATTTCCATAGAAACCTTACAACATAAAAACAAATTATCGAACCACTTAAATTGATAAATTAAATTTATACAAAGTGTTTAGAGAACTTGGAAATAGTCTTACATAAACAACAAAAATGCTAATAAATTATAATCTCTCAAAGTTATCTCATCTATTCTAAATTCACATTAATCCATGTTAATCATCATTATGAAATTACCCATATATATAAATCATTTAACATATTTATTTATAACCTGGTAAAAATGAAACATTAGAAGAGTGATCTGAAATGATTTGTATGGGATTACATATGCTTTAGAAAATGAATATAATAAATGATAATAATAATTAAATAAGGGAATGAAGAAATAATCAACATGCATGATCAAATAATAAATGAAAACATACCCATAAAAAACCTAGATCGTAAAATATGAAAACATGGAAAAATAAAGAGCAAGTATAATCAATAATAATTAACCTTATTATATCAATCCTGCTCATTAGAACCATAATAAATCTATATCATGGTTAAAAATATATGTTGGTATCATGGAATATTTTTCTTCCAAACTCATGTTCTGCTTGTGTAGGAAATAACTAGAGCCTAGTTAAATCCATAGTTGAAACACGTAAGAAAATACCTTCTTATTTCCTCTCACGATAAGGTGCCTTTCTTAATTAATTAGAGAGAAATATGGGTGGACCCATTAGATAATCTTTAATTGGAACACCCAATGCTATCTAGGCCTCTCTATCATACAAGATCTAATGGGATAACCTAGTACTATGTGGTCCACCCCATTATATATGTTTTCGAGGGGAATACCAACACTATCTAGGCCACCCCATCATATAAATGCCTAAGAAGTAACAAATGAATACTGATAATAGATGTTTCATCATAAAAACAAATAAAAAAGGTAATATCTATTTATAAAGTTATTAACCCTTTGAAAAGAATTGGGTTTCATGTAAATCATGATAAATCATTATTAACATGGGGAAATTAGATAAGTACCATAATAATCTCATTAAAACCATAATAATACACACATCGAAATAATGATAATGGTTTTAATATAAAATAACCCCAATGGTACATAAGTAAGAAAAAGTTTTTTTGATATTAATGAATGGAAATACTTATAAAAGATCATTAAAAATAATTTTAAGGAAGATATTTTTTTTTCAATATCATTTTTAAATAATAAGATTATTTAAAATCCTTTTCATTGAATAAAACATTTAAAAATAATAATTTAAATTATATTATGAAACTTTCTCACAAAAAATATTATTGTACTCATAAAAAAAATCAAATGAAATGATGGTCAAATATATGGTAATTCTGAACATGTCATAAACAATATTCCTTTCACATGGTAAAATGGTCAGAAAGATTATCCATTAGGAATGTGACAAGAAGTTTCATTTAAATTTTTTATTTAAATGAAAAAATGGGGAAAAGGTTAATTAAACATACAAATACATTAAAGAATCACTAATAACCAAAGGGAATGAAAATTCATGAGTTCATTCAAATATGGATTGTATTGTCTCACCATTAGAATAATAATCATAAAATATACAGATAAATGATGATATTGTAACATAATACTCTTACTACATTGGTAAATTTTAATCATTATCCACATTAGTTAATAACATTAAATAAAACCTATAACATCATTAATATATGTTTATTAATGATATAACATGTCAAAGAGGATGTATATAAACATCATAAATTAAGACATGAGTATAATATGACATTCATCTGAAATAAGGAAAATTGAGACCAAAAACCAATTACCACTTTGGTATCAATTACACCATAAACCCCATGAAAGATATATACTAAAATTTATATTTAAATCCAAATAAATATAATTATAATAATCATAAATAAATTATTGAATATAAACCACACAACAAAATGAAGTGGTGATTATAGACTATACCCCCCCCCCAAATTAAATGGGAGACAAGAATACCCTTACATTTAGTCTGACAAGTCACGTGTGTCTTAATGTTCCTATAAAATTCAAGAATTTTAATTATTTAATTGATTTATAACTTTTCAATAGTTTATTAATAAATTAATTTCCATTATTTTAATGATATATAAAATGACTTAATTGATTATGTTTTTGTCAGATTATTGGGCTATATTCAACTAGTGTGTAAAAAGGAAATATGTGGGTTAACTATCATAGAAGAAATTATTTAAACATATCAATAATTATAATAACTAAATAATTATATTATTTATAAATTAATTATTAATTTATTTCTCCTATTTAATATTGATTTTTTAAATGAACTAATATTACGATCACGAAGATGATATGTTGTATGTATGTAAGAGTAATGTTTCCAATTCTCACTGATCATTACAGAAAGAAGGAATGTAACATTTTAAATTTTTAGAATGATAATTATGTCATAAATATAAAATTATTTAATTATATATACTTATATATAGAAATTTTTTTATGTGATGATTTTAAAAGGAATGGCACCACTCTGTGGAGTCAATTGCTAACATAACCACGAATGATATTATTATTTTTTAAATTGAGGGAAAAGGTAAAAATATAATTCCCTTTTATATTGATATAATGATAAATATTTTAGTAATATCAATAATATATCAATTATATAACAATAAATGTTTATATTTACCCTTATTACATTCCATGTATTGTGTAAGGGAAAATAAAACACATTGATTCTGGAGGCGGTAGTCCTCCATACACATGAGCGACACTAAAATGTCCCCTATATAATTAGAAAAAAAATTATATATTATAAAATTACATAATAGAAATAACTATATATTTAATATAATATATGAAATTTATATCTATCATTATATCCACCCAACAGTGGTTCCAATGGGAAAACAAATGGCATATTTTCATGATGTAGTAGTCCTCCATTTACACAAAAGATGATTTCGTAACCCATTTGATTGAAATGTGTGAATTTTTTGTAAATGAATTTAATAGTAAAAATTATAATTATATTAAACATACCGAGCTTATTATAAATTATGGTATAACAATAATTTATGGAGGTGAAAATGAAATTAATAAAAATATTTTAATTCATTAATATTATCTCTTCTTTGGTTACCATCTTTTGGTCTACACTAAAGGTCGTACTTGCTTGACATTAATTCAAATACAATTATTATATGATGAAATTGTGTAATTTTATATTTTATTTTTCTAGTAATTGGATGATAAAAATAGGTTTTATATTTTTAATAGGATAAGAGAGATTATAGCCTTTTTTAGTGGCTTGAATTGCACTGTTTGTTTAATGACCGAATACGATCCATTTTTTTTTCAGCTCACAATTACAAAATAATCAAAAATAATAATTAATAGAATTTATAATGTAAAAATATTTCAATAAAATCAGTTTTTTATATGTTTCTATACCATTTTCCCATTTTTTTCATTGTTTAATCACTATGTCGACTGCTTTTTACCTTACCTATTTTGCTTAATTTTATCAGTTTTAAATATTTTTTTGGTATAGAAATAAGTTTGACATATTTTAAATTTAAATTAAAATGAATGTAGATATGGAATTATTTTTTATAAATTCAATTCAAAGATGTGGAAAATTTTAATTTACTAATAATCTCACAGAATTAGTGACACGATAGGTTTTTAGGAAGACTATTTTTTTAGAAAAATATTATTCTATATTAAGTACATGAATATTATTAATATTTGAATGAAAAATATTAATATTTATTTTTTATATTCTATAAATTCCTATTATAAAAATCCACATTATATTTTATTTTAATTAATTAATATGGAGAAACATTATACATTTTAATAATGTTTTTATGAAAACTCATTTTTAAACTCCAAAAATACTTTTTATAAAACCCTATATAACGTTTAGTGAAATTAATAAAGTGGATTAAATATTATAAAAATATAAATAGGTAAATGTGAAACATAATAAAAAAATTACTTACAAATTATGTTCTTTGATAATAAAATACTTTTTACCAAAAATTAGTATTTTTCATTATTCATTAGAAAAAAAATATTTTCCAAAACATCAAAAAAAATCCCCCAATGTTAATTTTGATATTATGATTCCCAAATAAATATAAATTTATCATATAAATTTTATAACATTTCCATGAATTTATTATAATAATTTTTCAAAAAAGAAATAAAAATTGATATTGGCCAAAACATGTTTTTAATAATAAATTCACATTTCTAAATTTTGATTGATTATTTACTAAAATAACAACAATAAATTATACATATTAGGAAATATATGTTTATGTATATATATATCCTAATTCGGTAAATGTTATAAATACCATATAATTTAAATACTTTTTTATAAGATTAATATATATCATTGATCATTTATGTTCGGTGATGCATTTTAAATATGCTATAAAACATAACAATCTCTAGGATTCATATACCACAAGTCAAAATGATTGTTTTTTGTGAAATAATATGATCATAGTGATGCATGTAAATTTGGATAAAAATTGTGTTGTTTGTCATTTATGTTATCATATATAATATTTGTATCTTAAAATCATGGGGTGATACATTTTCCCCTTTTCATAAATTTCATCCTAGAAATATGAACATTATAATTATAATTAAAGGGTAGAATTTTGAAATTTGTATTTCTATAAGAACAAATCATAAAAATAGTTATTAAAATATCCTCCTAATTATAGAGAAATAAATATGTCATGGATATATAGAATAACATGTAACTATGTATCCACACATGATAATACATGTGGGAATATAAGAAACAAATAATTATAGATAGAGATTGAGGTTATTAATCATAATGAATTGATTTAAAAATAAATGTATTGTACTAAAAAATAAAAATATATTATTATCATAAAGGCCATTTGTTCATTCAAGATGAATATATGAGGATATCAATTTTCAAGATATTTTTTTAGAGTGGTATGGAATTATATTACCTTATAATCTATTGTAATTTGTATATGTAATTACATAAACATTATAATTTTTTTAATCAACAAAATTAAACCACACTCTTATGTTTTTCCCCAAATTTAGTGTATTCATGATTACTTTGTCACGCATAATGGAAAATAATTAAATACCACAAAGCAATCAATTAGATAATACGTTATTAATAATGTATTACAACATTAATGAAAATAATAACTGTTAAAAAATAATAAGAGAGAAACTATTTTACATTAATCTCCAAATTTTAATTGTAATAACCCAAGATCAAACAAAATCATTCTAAAAATTACTATCCATAAAATTCAAAATTTATTTTTGAGCTATGGTCAAAACCCCATGATTATAATAATGTGAACATATACTATTACAAGTTAATTTAATCCATATTCTATAAATAAAATAAAATATGTTTCCATAATATACATAATCATTACTTGTAAAAAACATTCATACTAAACATGAGATCATGTCGGCGAGTGGTATGAATAAAACCCACATAATCCTTCTGTTATGGGTTCAAGACTCACCACCATGACGGATTTGAGGGGTTGTCACCTATCCTATGGGTCATCCACTTTTTTTTACATGAAAAATAGTTCCTATATAAATAAAAATACATGTTGATACTATTGGTTATAAATACTACAAACCAAAAAAGGGTTCTAAAATGGACATTAATATCCTCCAATATTTTTAATATAAAACCGATAAATGAGAATTATAATAAATTGAACTTATGATCATACATAATCTTCAAGGCCTATGATAATATCCAGAAATATTAAGCTAAAATCTCATTAGAACATCATATTCAACAAAGGTATCTAAAATAAACTTTGATACCAACTATAATAGGCCATAAATAACACAACAAAGTCCGATGTTGAAATTTTAAACATTACATTACTATATATGTTGTAACAACATATGATTTCATAGTACGTTATCTCATTAAATTAATTCAATAGCTTACGCAATACATAACACTGACTTCGAGCGCTCCACAACTTACCAATCTAGCTGTTCAAAAAGCGGGTATGAATTGTTTTATATTAATTTTGAATCTTATATACTCTATATAATTTTAACATCCATATTTTGTGTTTCTTAGAAATAATATAATAATAGTTTTATTTTTTCATATAAAATAAGTATTTTTCAAAAAATGATGTTTTACAACTTTTTAATCAAGAACCCTTATTAAAACCAAAATTTCACACTTTTATATATTCAATTTAATGAAATTCAATTCTAATTTATAATCATTGCATAAAAATTTAGTTTTGATAAATTTTTGTTACATTTTTGATAAGTTTCATATTTTTAGGAATAGTGAAAAATACATTGTTTTTAATTGAAAACAACTTTTTTAATCAAAATAGTTTATAGTGTGAAATTTTGAATTTGATTTTTTTTGAAGTACAATTAGATTATTCTGTATCATTTAATAAAATTTATGTCAATATAAGTAATTTCACATATAAATATGACATAAATACATGTCTGTCTTTTGATAGTTTTTAATTTCTAGAAGCCCGGTTTTTGGATTTAACAATGGGAATTAATTTCAAATAAATTTATCCCACATATATGTTTTGTATTAGTTAAAATAGATTTTCTTTTTATTTGTAATATCAAAATTATCTTAGGCTAAATTTTTTGTATTTTTCTATTCACATTCAATTTTTTATGAATAGTGAAAAACGCTATGTTATTACTTAAAACCAACTTTTTATTCAAATATTTATTTATTTTATTAAAATTTATTTTTATTAAAAATAGATATATTATACCTATATAAGTTCAATGTAATTCATTGGAATCATTTAAAAAAAATTAAATGTATAAATTTCTATTGAACTTTTTACCCTCTTTTACCCACCTTCTAGGAGCATTTATAAGTTTGCATAAAAAATAATTTTACTGCTTTTGTGAGTTGAAGTTCAAAAATCTGAGAGACATGGTAGATATCAGTATGTAATATTCGGTTTAATAAGATGAAAATATTTTTTGGTGAATAATATCTTTAAACATTATTTTTCCATGGTTAAAAGTAAATAGTGTAATTAAAGGAAAAAATGATATGATAATTACCCTAACACATGTCCTAATTCAATTGGATAATGGTAACTAGACCAAAAAACCTTAAAAATAAAAAATAATCCTTTTGGTCCACTTGGATAAGATTATCACATTTTTTTATTATTTTATTTAATGAATATCTAAAAGTGTTAAATTCAATTATTATTAACTAAACCATTTTTAATATAGAGTTATAAATAAAATAAATTCGACTATAAAAATTAGTTAGAGAGAATAAAATATTTTATACATAATTCTATTTAATTTATAATTATTTGAGATTAAATAATTAAATTTATTTAAGACACAATGATGATGTAGTAATTACCTACTTAATGAAATACTAAAATAGATTATATTATAAATATTAAATAAAATAGAATTTAAAAGTATTTATGCAATCCAAAAAAATTTATAGATTAATATGACATGTTATGGTTGATTAGGTAATTTCTTTTAGATGTGATAATGTTGTTATTACTATTAGAAAAACAAAAATATAAAATAGTCTCAAAATTGACATAAATTAATTTTTAAAACAAGTACAATATTATGGGTTGATATAGTATTCACAAAAATTTAAGGTTTAGAAAATTGTATTAAATAATATTATATATATAATTAATGAACCACTTCAGGTCCTCTTGTAATTTTAATGTAATTTTATTAACCATATAGTGTAGTAATACAAGAAGACACATTAAAAGTTAAACTATTTTTCTAAGAGTTAAATCTAAAAGATAAGGTTAAAATGGTAACCTAAAATTGTATAAAACCTATTGTTTGTGAGGATTTAGACCCATAACCACATAATTCTCGAAATAAATTCATTTGGAGCCATTATAAAACAAATATGATTGTATAATAAGTTAATCTTTTAATCTTTTCTTAAAATGACCCTCACCACTCTTATAAAAGAGAACTTCTACTTCTCTCAAAATCACACCATCAATGTCATTTGGATTGGCCAACCCCTGCAAAAATTTCCTCCAACATTTATCACATCGAAATAGAGTCATTACATTGATCACAAATAAATCCTATGGATCCATTTTGGTCAACTCAAAAGGAAACACCCGAAGAAGAGGTAACAATTTCACCACCCTCTTTCAAGTTATTTTCTTCTACCACTTCCTCTTTATTTGTTGTTTCCATACCAAAATGATAACTCCAGACCCTTTTACATACATTTATATTATTATAAATGGGTAATAACCATATTATTTTTTATATCAATCCTATAAATGACGAAGTCACCATATGTGTGTACGTACGACTAACCATCTCCACGTCGTGGTGTATTTTGTTACTCAAACACTTTATTATTTGGATGGGTATAATAATGACTATAACTGATGTAAATAAAAAATATGAAATTTTAATGATTCTATATATATGATATACCATCAAATTATATATGATTTCACAATCAATATAATGATATAGTTGCTCGTGCGTACGAAAGGATTAACATCTCTACGACGCTATGATATTCATTCCCACGTTCATCATTCAACAATGATTATAAAAATATATATTATTAATAAGTATGTAACATATGACATAATAATTATACTGGATATATATATACTTACATATATTTTATTCACTTACTTCCGTTCAATACAATATGAATGCCGAAATAGCGTTTTTGTATACGTACGGCCGACCGTCTCTATAAACGGTGCCTTCCATTTCATATATCTATCTATTATACATATTCATATTCTAAATATATATTATATATAAATCAAGGATTATATTATAAAATTATTTAAATCATGATCCAAATTATACGATCTAGAATAACAAGTTAAAACACGTACTATAAAGAAAGAGATTATTGACCAAAATGTTAATTTTACATGGAAATCATTATTAAATGGGTAGTATAAATAAATGAATGAATCATATATGATATAATATATATTATTGTTGTTCTATTATAATTTAATAACATACTATGGTCATTATAAAGGAGGTTAATCATACCCTCTACCAAAGGATAGTGGAAGTTAATGGTTCATTTCACAATCTCTTTATTATCCAAGGTTGTTTTATCATGAATATCTACTGGGACATATTTATTATCAATGACCATGTTTCATAAAAAAAATTTCAAAGGGATTATTTTTAAGGGACTCTTTTACTAAAACAAAATTTTACATGTTTAAATGATTTAATATTCTAAAATATTCTCATTAATGTACATTTTTTCAAAATGGTTTTAAGGATTTATTTATATGGACATGAATGTTTTAAATTGTTAATTCCTTTCAAAAATTTAAAACTGGCATGATACACATTTATTCAAAACTTTCTTTTAAAGTTTTTCCTTTATAAATTATGTGACATATAAATTATTTCATGAAAAAGGTATATTTCTCTCAATGATATTTACAGATCATTTTCAAATATGTCAACATCATTTACGAGATATTACTCTTGATCGATGTTTATTTATTATGATACAAATATTCAATATTATATTGATGTTTTTATGATATTTTTGACTGTGAATGTGTTATTTTTATACCATTTATGTTTTATGGATAATGTATTGAAATTTCATATGCTAGTTTTAATATGAATGTTAATGTTATGTTTAAACCTTTTCTGATGAGGAATGTATTAGACTTATTAAGTGATGGGTGGAGCCCACTATACCTCCTTGATGCATCTGTACGTCTCATGGGACAAACTACTGTCTTAGAAAAAGGCCTTAACAAAATCTTATTTTTAGTTTTGGAACAAGGCCTTGAATATGTTGTTATGAAGTTCGATATTATGCATTACATTATTATGAAATTGGATATTGATATTTCATGTGATTATTTGACTAGTAGAAAATCCATGTGAATTTGTAAATGGAATTATCTGATTTATATTTCCCATATTATGCAGATGTTTATGTTTAAATGTCTTATATTTTAATCTTATACATTTACTTAAATGTTTATACTTATTTATGAATGTTTTCTCTATATTAGAATCCTTACTAAGCATCTGAGCTCCCCATTTCTATGTTTTATTATTCCCAGGATGTGAAGAGTGTATTGTGACTAACTTATAAGGATAGTCTAAGGGATTTGAATGTGGTAAATAGAGACAATTTGTTTTGTTGTTTTTCATTTTATAAAGTTACATAAAACTTATTAATGTATCTAGTAATTCCAAGGATACTAAAATGGTCATTCTTTCAGTATTTGAACCCTTGTGATCATACCAATGTCATGCAATAATGCACCAACTATTGGTAACTGGGGTCAGGGAATTATAGTAAGTATCATTGTAAGTTTATTACAAACCTTATAAACTATATTTATATAAAATCTGAATAGACCGCATTACCCTAAGACAAAATTTGAGGATTAGTATAGAAGAACATCCTAGAATTTTGGTAATGTAGATATTATATGGTTTTTCCAAGCAATAAATCCATGTCTGGATACCAACAGGTAGAGTTGGATCTGGCACAGATGTACCTATGAGTAAAAACTCCAACCATGACTTTCGAGCTTGACCTTGGGTATCATGTTACACGACAACGGGCCTTGTTGCACTCTATGTTATTACTCTCCCATGAGATATGCTGAAGATAATTCACAGTTTATTTACAAACCATTATGATTGATATATGAATAAATAATCCTCCAATGAAACCATTTTTATGATTATGATACTAGATGTGTAAAAAAATTCAATTAATGTTGAGAAATTTTCCAATTTTTGAAATATACAGTTTGATATGATCTAACATATTGCGTGTCTTCATTTAGAAACAGCACCCATTATAAGGAATGAAAAATCCAAAAATATTAATGATCCAAAGGGTAAGAAGGATCACATATTTTGTAGTCTTAAGCTAGCATTGTGAGGTGAAATAGTCTCCCACGTATTCTCATCATATGAAAAATTAGTATCATGTGTTAATAAGATAATTAAAGAATTCATTATGTCTGTGGCATTTAAGGGAATAAAGAGAAGAAAATGATGTTAGAGTGAATGATGGATAAATGGAAGAGGGGAAATAAGGATTTTCCCACATGTGACAACTATGGAATGAATCACCTTCGTAAATGCTTGAAAGGAATGAGAGTTTGTTATAAGTGTGGATAAAAAGGAAACAAATTTAATGATTGAAAGTATAAAAAAAGTGTCAAATGTACAACGATTCATCTCTAAGGAGTTGGGAAACTATGAAAATCAATGTCCAAATCTTCAGAGTATGCCGCAAATGATGCAATTGGATAATAATCAAGTTATAATACTACCATTGATGAAGTGGAATCACTACTATTCTTATATTGTTATTAAATAATTATTTCATTTTAGTTTTGTATCAATAATGTACTGGTTATAATAATTATGGAGTATATAAGTATTGTAATGCAGTACCATTTAATTGAAGATTTGAGATTATATGATTCTAAGAAATGTGACTCAATAGCAAGTTAAAATATTTTGAAAATATAAGGTTGAAGGAAAGATAAACCTTAATATGGTCTTCATACTAAGGTATTGATTTTGGAATAAAATATAATTGATTTGGAGAAATTGTATTTTATATTTTTGAAGACCTTGAAAATGATTAATTATTTGTACACTCCATCATTATTGGAGTTTACAACATTTTTGGATATATGAAGTATATCTAGTATTTTATAATGAATAAAAGAGAATTAATTTAATAATTATGGTTTTATGGTAGTTTTGTGTGTTACCATGTTCTAGAAGAATACATGATGCTGGTATTAACATTTATTACATGGCAAAAAGAATCTTCATTATGTTTAGCTTCCATGTAAATTTTGGACTGTGAATTTGGAAAAAAGTGGTTTGGATAAGTTTAAAGGTTTTAATGAATTAAGTATTAAATTGGATACTATTATTATGGTTAAGTAATTTTTTTATTATATTTTTATTGTTATAAAAAGGACAACCTAGGGGTTGGGAGACAACCTGTCGCGTCCGACAAGGCTGTGAGACTTGAACCCACAACAGAAGGGTGACAAGGCTGCATCACTAACCAATGGCATACCTGATGTCCTGGTTTTTATAATGTAGATTTTTTTTAAAATATTCTAAAAAATGAATTGTAAATTCATTATTTTTGGAACCCCATATGATTAGAATAAATAAAATATTTTTGAATTCTATTATCTTTTGGAGTGAAAGATGAATTTGTGGTAAGAATTAGTTAATGGATGAAAATCTATTTGTCAAGTGTATATATTATTTTGCTTATTAAATGAAGAAATTAATTCTTAAACATTAGGGAAGATATCTTATAATAAAAAATGTTTTATCCTAATACCTTATTTTTTGTTAAACTTATGATATTTTAAATCATCATAGATCAATGACTTACATGACCTCAATTGTACACTTGTGTGTGATTCATGAACTCAATCACTCCCTATAAATATTTATGTCTTTTCCACCAAATATGCATATCTAATTTCCACAAATGTGTTCTTAATCCAGATAATATTTTCCTGGTGACTTTTTCATTTCCTTTTTCATCTTATTAATACTATATTTTATTTCCCCAATTTCTGATGTGCGTTTTCCAGAAAGGAATTTTTCTATTTTTAACCATTTATTTTCTATGAACAATTTCAAATTGATAGGATAAAATTTATTGAAGTAGAAGAGAATGTAACACCCAATGATTTTATAATAGGTTATCTCATTAAAGTTAAACAATAGCTTATGTTATACACAACATCGAGGTTGAGCGCTTCACAACTTACCAAAATAGTCATTCAAAAAGGGGTTATAAAAAGTACTAACTGAATTTTAAATCTTTTATACTCTATATAATTTTAACATCTATATTATTTGTTTCTCAGAGATAATATAAGAGAAAAATCATTTTTTCTATATACAAAATTGATTTTTTCAAAAAAGTCAATTTTACTACCTATTAATGGAGAACCCATTTTAAAACCAATATTTGAAACTTTTATCTATTCAATTTAATGAAATTAAATTCTTCTTTAGAAGTGGGACATAAAATTTTATTTTGGATAAATTTTTGATACTTTTCTATTCACTATCATATTTTATGAATAGTGAAAAATATTATGTTTTAATTGAAAAAAAACTTTTTTAATCGAAATAATTTATTGTTTTTAATTATTCATTTGATTTTGTTGAAGTCTAATTAGATTATATTTTTATCATTTAATACAATTTAGGTTATTATAAGTATTTTCACATTAAAATTTGTCATAAACACATGTCAATCTTTTGATAGGTTTTACTTTTTAAAAACCCGCTTTTTGGCATTAATGGTTGGATTAATTTTAAATTAATTTATGCAACATATAATGTTTAAATATTGTGAAATAGTGTTAATTTTTGAATTAGGATTATCAAATTTATATAAGGGTGATTTTTTGGTATATTTTTGAAAACATTATATTTTTTATGAATAGTGAAAAAGACTGTGTTATTGTTTAAAAATGCCTTTTTATTTAATAATTTTTTACTTTATTTCAATTTATTTTTAGTCAAAATAGATATATAATACCAATATAAGTGAAATTTAATTCATTGGATTCATTTTATAACAAAATTCAATGAATAAATTATTATTGAACTTTTTACCGTCTTTTACCCACCTTTTAGAAGTGTTTACAAATTATCATAAAACGTTATTTTACCTCTTCTATGAGTTTAATTTCAAAAATCCAAGATATGTGGATTATATCAGTAAGTTAAATTTGGTTCAATAAGTTGAATATAATTTTTTATGAATATTAAAGTTTGACATATATTTACCACAGTTAATAGTAAATAGGGTAATAAAAGGTAAAAATGATATTATAATTACCCTAACACTTGTTATAATTCTATTGGATAAGTGTAATTCATAAAAAAACGACCTTAGTAATAATATATGATCCTTTAGGTCCACTTGGATTAGATTAGGACATTTATTATTATTTTATTTAAACAAAAGTGAAAAGTGTAAAATTCAAAATTTATTATCTAAAACATTTTTAATATCGGGTTATACATAAGATAAATTCAACGATAAATATTCAGTATAAATAAAAACTATATTTCTTGAATAATGGTGTTTTATTTATATTTTTTAGATATTATATAATCAAATTTATTTATTACACAATGATGATGAAGTAATAACCTTCTTAGTGAATTATTATATCATTTTATATTATAAATAATAGAATAAATAGAATATAAACGTTTTGATATCATCTAGAAATATTATAGCTTAATATGACATATAAGTGTTGATTAGATTTTTTTTAATTGATAACGGTGTTATGTCTTTCACAAAAACAAAATACCATATTGTGTAAAAATTGACATAAATTAATTTTTAAAACAAATACAATATTATTGGTTGATATAATATTCCAAAAAATCTAAGGCTCAAAAAAGGGATTAAATAATATTATATACATCATTAATGAACCACTTGAGGTCCTTTTTTTACTTTTCTAGTACGTTTATTAGACATATAGTGTAAGAATACCCGAAGACACGATAAAAGTTAAATTATTTAAATAAGAGTTAAATCTAAAAGTTAAGGTTAAAATGTTAACCTAAAATTTTCTAAAACACACTGTTTGTGATTATTTCGACACATTACCACCTGAGGCTTGAAATAAATACATTTAAGACATTATAAATCAAATATGATTGTATAATAAATTAATATATTAATCTTTTCCAAAAGTGACCCTCATTGGTCTTATGAAAGGTCACTTCCCCTTGTCTCATAGTTACACCTCCAAATCCATTTGGCTAGGACCACCCCTGACCAAATTTCTTTTCAAAATTCCTAAAATCGACCTAGATTCATTATTTTTTTCAGAAATCCATCCTATGGAGCCCTTTTTATCAACTCAAAAGAAAAAACCCGAAGAAGAGGTATTAATTCCACCACCCACTATACTGTTATTTTCTTCTTCGAGTTATTCTTTCATTGTTGTTTCCATACCAAAATAATAAATCTAGTACCTCCTACATACTGTAAGGTTATTATAAATTTTCTACAACCATATTTGTTATTCTATTGATCATATAAATGACAAAGTTACCATACATGTGTATGTACGGCTTACCGTCTCCACGTCGTGGTGTAGTTTGTTATTTGATCACATCATTATTTGGATGGGTATAATAATGAGTATAACTAATGTGAATAATAAATATAAATTTGAATGATTCTGTATATATGATATATAATCCAATTACATAATATTTCACGATCAATATAATGATATTGTCGCTCGTGCTTACATACATATTACTTTCTCCACGATGCGATGAGATTCATTCCCACATTCACCATTCAATGATGATTATAAAAATATATATTTTTAATTAGTATGTAATATATAAAATAATAAATCTACTAGAAATATATATATATATATATATATGTTTGTATTTACTTACATATAACTTATTCTCTAACTTATGTTCAATAAAATATGAAATCCAAAACAACGTTTATGTGAACGTATGGCCTACCATCTCCATAAATGGTCCATTCCATTTCATATAACTATATATTATAAATTTTTATATTCTAAATATATATGATATATAAATCATTCTCTATAGTCTGATGTATTTAAATCATGATCAAAATGATATGATCAATAATAAAAAGTTAAAACACGTATGATATAGAAATGGATTATTACCCAAAATGTAAATTTAACCAGTAAATAATTATTAAATGGGTAGTATAAATTCATAAATGAATCATATATGATATAATAAATATTAATATGATTCATGTTTAATTTAATAACATACTATTGTCATTATATTATAGGTTAAACGTACCCTCGACCAAAGGAATGTGCAATGTAAGGGTTAATATCACAATCTCTTTATTATCCAATGTTGTTTTACGTGAGAATCTACTAAGAAATATTTATTATCCATGTACATATTTCATAAAAGATATTTTAATAGGATTATTTTTTTGGGACTCTTTTAATAAAACTTCAATTTAATTTTTTTTAAATATTTATTCTTCTAAACCATTCTTATTAAAGACCATTTTTTCCAAATGGTTTTAAAGATTTATTTATATGAACATGAATGTTTTAAATTGTTAATTCCTTTAAAAAGTTTCAAATTGGTATGGAACACTTTGATTCAAAACTATTGTTTAAATGACGTCCTTTATAAATTATGTGGATATTAAATTATTTCATGAAAATGCGATATTTATCTCTATGATTTTAACTGACCATTTTCCAATATGTCAACATAATTTATTAGATATTATTATTGATCTTGGTTGATTTATTATGATACAAATCGTTCATATTGTATGGAAGGTTTTGTGATATGTTTTACCATGGATATGATATTTTTATACCATTCACGGATTATGGATAATGTGTTGACATTTCATATGGTAGGTTTAATACTAATGTTTATGTTATGTTTAAACCATTTCATATGAGGAATGCATTGGACATAGAAAGAGATGGGTGGAGCCCACTATAGCTCCTCGATGCATTTGTCGGTCTCATGAGATAAATAATTTTCTTGGCACAAGGCCTTGACAAAATCATATTTGTAGTATTGGCACAAGGCCTTGAAAATGTGGTTATGGTGTCTGGAATTATGCATTCTATGGTTATGAAATTGGGTATTGATATTTCATGTGATTATTCGACTTGTAGAATAGCAATGTGAATAAGTAAATGGTATTAAGTGATTTATATTGGTCATATTATGCAGAATTTTATGTTTAAAAGGATTTTGTTTTAGTCTTATACATTCCATTAAATTTTTATGACAATTTATGAATGTTTCTAGTATATTGTTATCCTTATCGAGTATCTGATCTCATCCCTTTCTATGTTTTAATTTTCCTAGGATGTGAAGTAATATATTATGACTAACCTATAGAGATAGTCTATGGGATATGAATTTTGTCAATGGAGACACTATTTTAGTTGTTTTTCACTTTATAATGTAATATAAAACATTTGAATGCATCTAGTACTTCCATTGCTACTAAACTGATCAGTATTTTGGGATTTAATCCCTTTTGATCCTGCCAATGTTATGAAATAATACACCGAATCTAGGTAACTGGGGTTGGGGGTTATATATTTTCTCGATAATTGTAGACCATTTTATTCCATCCAAACAATGTGACATAAAAAGGAAAATTTTAGTCACATATATTCTCTCTGACCATTTTTATTTATTGATTTGGATAATTATGAAAAAAATTTATATAAACAATACTTAGGTCATTAGAATAAAATTTCTCCCAATTAACCTACATTTTCTTATTTACATTATTTCATCATCATCATCATCGATATAAAGTTACTTTTACAAATAGTTTTTGCATCTTCATCCATTAAAACCTTGAGAAAATGAAGAATAATAATGGTGAGGACAAATAAACAATAATGGTAGAAGTAATCATTAGAAATTTAATCTAATCAAAGGCCATAGAATGTGTATAAGGTTATGGTAATATAATCAGAGTGCGTGAGATAATAAAAAACATCAAATACCCATCAAATCTAGGATAATTAAATATTAACATATAGGAATATAAAGAGACATCAGAATGAATAATAATGATCCATGTGAAAAAAATAAGAATCATACGATCAATTATAAAACCATAGAAAGCATAATAATATTTGTTGTTATCATAAAACATTTTTCTTTTTGAATCATGTTAATCCCATGTCATAAATAAATAGATCCTAATTAAATCCATTTGAGAAAAAAAGAGTAACTCTCTCTTTATTTCTACTTAAGACAAGGTACATTACCCAATAAATTGGAAATTTGTCTTCTAAAAACTAATGTATTTGTTTTAACCAGCTCACCTAGATCTATCTATTCCACCCCTTTGTATAACTTATAATGGGCTCACCCTACGCTATTTGGGTCACCCAATCATATAACATGTAATGGTCCACTTAACGCTATCTCATCATCCCCGTTATATAAAATTTCCAATTATAAATCATTGAATAATTCATAACTATATTTTAAAATAAAACTCATAAAATTATAATTATTATTTTATGACATGCTAAATCATTTAAATTAAATGTGTTTCATGTAAATCTCTTTGAATTTCTATTTTCCAAATGTAATAAATTGGTTTCCAGAAAAAAAATCCTTGCAATAATTAAAATCCATCCAAATATAGAATAAGGAGGATATCATTACAAAATCACACTAGTATAGAAAATGTAAAAAACAAATATTGGTTAAATTTGTTTATGTTAATAACATTAATAAATCATTAGAAACATTCTTGAGGAAAAACTACTTTTAATATTGAAGGAAAATATTTAAAAAATAAAACAATTATAAAATCTATATTGTTGGAAAGAAATTTAAAATTAGATTAATTTATATAATTTTATGGAAACATATTTACTAAAAATAAGTTTTAAAACATGAAAAGGTACCAACAATGAAATGGCGGTCATGTTGGAAGTTATTTTAATAGATTCCATAATGAACATTCCTTTTTCATGCAAAAAGGTTAGAAAACATCTTTTTCAGAAAGAAAAAGAGAATCTGTTAATATTTTTAAAAAATTATATACCTGTATAAAGGATTTTATTTAATCATTTTGAAAAGGATAAAAATATTGTTTCCTTGTATAAAAATATTTTAGAAAATAAAAAGTAGACCAAAGACAGTAATGATGTTGGATTTTCAGAAAAACCATTTCTCAACTATTTTTTTCCCAGATAGTGGAAAATGGTATTATTAGATTAATATATCATTAATTAACATACAATGGGATTGTGTGCTTGAATGAGTCTTCCAAAGAGTTTGTGTGGATGTGTAGTCGTGTTGCATGAGACTGCCACTTCTAGTGTAAGGATATTATCGTGTAAGTGAGAACATTTCCTTAGTATGATTGGATTGATGACCTTCATATGGGATGGTCCATTCTACAATGTGATGTATTAATGAAGTAACTCCCTCGATCATAGAGTTATGGGTGAATAATTTTTGACATATAACTATTTCATGTTCATTTATGTTGTTGGAGAACGCTTCAATGAAGTCCCACCCTAAATCATAAGGTTTGGGATGTACATAATTATTGTTGTAACCCTACATTGTATCCTTCAGTATGGTTTGGATTACGGTATGTGTGATTTTTATCTTTATGGATTAGAATTGATGTATCTTGGTTTAGGTATCATGGTGTCATGGTTATCAAATGACGATTTACTATTTTATTTCACCCTTACATTATTGTTTTAAACTATGTTTTAATATAATTTTTTAATATAATAAAAAATTAACATCATGTATTCTTCAATAATTTTATTTTTATGATCATATAATTTTTTTTATTTCATTGTAGTTAGAGGTGATTTTGATAGACCTGAATGATGTTGAAGAAAAATGGCCAAAACAATATAGAAATCCATGAACACATGTCGAATGCACAGAACAATTCAGCTACTATGTGTATAAAATTAATATGAAATTTGTCATTTGATACACAATTATATGGGATATAACTCATATGAATACACACAATCCCAAATCATCCATTAAGGGGCCCAACTAAATTGATATCACTATGATATGGAATCTGCTTGATGCCAAATGTTTGGTTTGATAATTTATAAATATCATCCATTTTATATATTATAGAGCCTCTATATATGAAATGGGGATAGGGAGGTGGAATTCAAAAAATAAATTTTGTGTTTCTATGTGACTATAATGTAGATTACTAGGACAAAACCGTTGGATATGTGATTTCTCAAAATCTGGGTACCCAAACCACCTCTCATTTTTTCTATAAAAATGTTTATTGAGAACCTCATTTAAAAGTTTGAAAATGATGAATATATATTACACTTTAGAGATAAAAATAATTAATATAATCATTCCATGATGTTTCGGTGGTTTTTGGATGTGCTTATTAAACATCTATAACTTTATCCGTATCCATAGATGTTTAAACTCCTTGTGATCACTCTGGGAGGAATGTGATGTAAATCTAGAACATGTGGTTTTTAATATTTGAGGGATATTTTTAATTCTAGGTTTCTATGTTGTTTTTTCATTATCCTATATTCTTATAGAAATGTGTTATATAATAAAATGTCATTCTCGTACTTATATGATAATATTTTGGGTTCCCATTAATGTAATATTTGACACATTATTCACAACTTCGTTTCAACCTATTCAATTATGTTGTTTGTGTGGTTAATATTTGTCAATTGAACTCTCATAAAATCTTCTATATACATCTATATTTATTTAATGGTATAACACTGAAATGACATTCAAAATGGGAGAACATTTTGAGTACTTCATGTATTGCCTCATTGTGTTTTGGTTAAGAAATCAGACACAAATTAGTGTGTCATCAGTGGTAGCATGTGGCTTATTTTGTTTTTATGAATATACCCAAGGATGGATCATATTAAAAACATAGAATCTTCCTAGTTATAATTTTTACAAAATAAAAG
The DNA here is from genome assembly GCA_963277665.1 of Viscum album. NCBI lineage: Eukaryota > Viridiplantae > Streptophyta > Magnoliopsida > Santalales > Viscaceae > Viscum > Viscum album. Next base: position 1,307,314,721 of record OY728126.1, on the reverse strand, counting down.
TTAAATTATTTATATCATATATCTTTTAGTGATGATTGATGAGCATCATGATATTTCCCTAGGATGGTCATGGTTAATCAATTATTCTAATATCAACATTGTTTTATTCATTACCACATTAAATATTCATCTTAAATAATCAAACCATAATTTTTGTAAAATCCCATTCCCTTTTAATATTCATAATCAGAAAATTAATTTTGAATTAATGAACAAGTATCTATCAAGAGACGATGTATGGGTACAGTTATACAACATAAATTTTTGTAAATAAAATATCAAATTTTATGCGATCAATAATGGGATCACTTAATTAACTAACAATGACATGAATTATTTGATTTTATTTTAAATTTATATTATGTTTCCCATTAGTTTTGTTTCCCATACATGACTACACCGATTTAATTTAGTCCACTCAAATCTAATGGATCACAATATAATATGGTTCTTTTATGCATTCGGGATTCATACTAGGAAATTATACTGACACTCTATAATCATATATGGGATGGGTTTCTCTAAATGTGTTCATACCATCCATTCTTAGTTGGTGACGAATATATTTCATGTAGATGGACATGTGGTTCATTTAGGTAATTGAGCAGGAATAATATTAGGTAGGATGGAACATGGGAGTTGTATCAGTGGCCACTGCATATATTTTTTAGTTATGGTTCAACATATGTATAGGTGGTGGAAATTTTTTATATTTATAAATAATTTTTATTTTTTCATATTAGAGATCAATTTGTTTTACTAAATCAGGATGATTGTATATTAATGCATATTTTATGCTATTGGGGTTTGAGGGGATCCCTATTTTACGACTAAAGGTAATAGGTGATGTTACATATATGGATGGGTGTCACTAGTATTATGTACAATTAAATCATCGCCTACTATATTTCTTCTAGTAGAATAGTGTCAATATATCTATCATAAGAACTCACAACTATTCTCCATTTACTAATTTTAGGGGAGGAACTTCAAAGGTTACATAGATTCCCATTAGTAGAATATTTTGATTGGTTAGAATGACTATGAGGAAGAAACAATAGGGGTAAAATGTGATCCTCTAAAAACAATTACAAATTCAATGAATCCCTCTTTATATGAAAAAAATCATACCATCTCTCATAAGTATGAGTGTGCAACAGAAATAATGAAAATAACCCAGTGATGTATATTGGTTTATGGAACTAGGATCCCATAGACCAATGTATCGATGATATCCCAACAAGATTAAGGATTTTTACTAGTAATTCCTTTTTTCAAAAACTTCTATATCTGAGTAAAAATAGATTATAAAATTAAATCGTGTGTTTTATAAGGCTTTGATGTTATTTTATAGGGATAAAATATATCCACAACATTGTATGAAAATATGACACTCAACTAGAACCATTATCGAGTCTAAGTAGCTAATAATCAAGTAAATCGATTGAGATTTATTTTGTTGAGAATGAAATTTCACAAATAGTTTCAATAGAAACTAACAGATATGATTGATTTTAAAAAATATATAAGAGAAAAAAATATTGTTCTATTATGTACATGATTATTTTAAATAGGTTTAGACAAAATATGAGGAATATAAATAAATATGTATGTATCAATTGTGTAACTTGGAATAATGAATTTTTATTCTATATAAGTGAATTTAATATTAAGATACAGTAGCAACAACTCCAAAAATGATGAGTTAATAAACATGAAAAAACATGATTTTAGAAATAATATATCTATTCAGGTAATGATGAAATTTTATTTTCAACCACATAACTCTTTATTTTTATAAGAATATATATCGTTTTTGAAGATAAATATCTGAAATTTATCCTTACAATCAAATAAGTTCAGTTTTAGAAAATCTAGAAATACCAAATAATAAATCATTAATATTTGATTTCAAACAAATTAAATAGTCTAATAACAATCCTAATAAATATAAACAATTTTGAACATTCAATAAGTGCCTTCAATTATTTAACAAAATATATTTAAATAGATATTTAATTTTTGTGAGACCATTGTAGAAAACACAGAAAATATCATAAATTTAATACTCCATTGTAGATGATTTTAAATGAATGGTTTCTTTACATATATATAAACATAAAAAATACTAAAAAAATTATGGTGGGCTACAAAATTTGGATTAATGAACCATAAATTTAATTCTTGATTATTGGGTTTCTAGAATTTAAAGTTTCCACATCTTTGTTTCATAATTCATATGTCTTATTCAAAATGTAGGGTTCCCATACCATTTGACCGGATTACATGTTTTTAATATGAATAATTTAACAATATTTATTTCAATAATAACTATAATACTTAGTCAAATATATTCTTATGTATTAATTACATTTGATTTCTCTTTGAAAAAATAATTCTAATGAATATCATCTTGTAATTATCCTAAAATCAAATTCAGTAGTAACATAAATGTAAGAGTTTTGAGCATCAAAATCAAAATGAAATAAATGAAATTTTTATTTCAAAAAATTCTTAAAATCATCAAGGTGGCAAAGGTTAAGGAATTAAAAAATTAAATCAAATAATCAAATGGATGGATATATTATATTGGGATGGAGTTATATTATATTTATTATGGAGGTTTTTTGAGTAGATACCTATAAAGAATAATTTTGTTATAAATCTATGTATTATGGTGGCATTAATTTTTGGGGATTAGTTATTCTTGCAAAATTGATGTATTGTTTTTAATAGTGAATTCAATGAGGGTTAGAGAATACTATTGATTAGTGGAATTTCTAGGATGACAGATTGTGAGAGGTACATGTATCAAAATAGTGACATGTTAGGTTCTAGATACATGCATCATTGGGTGGTGTTTTTTTTGAAATCTCTACTCACCGGAATCCATATAAATTGAAGAAACATATGATATAAACATCATTTAATCAATTATATTGTAAAGACCCAAAATTTTTGTGGAATTTTTTTTCATAAATACATGGGAATTTTACGAGTCTGTGAATATTTATAGTTCTTGATTCCGAGCAATGGTGTGCCCATAATCAATTTATGATGTTTTGTGATTGGAACTAAAATATGAGGGTACCGTTGAACTCGTAGTGCCTCACTTATGAATACTTTCACTTCGACGGTAGTGAGTCTCGGATAGAATTTATTTTTTGGGTCATCTTAAAAAAATAAAGTGCCCTTCACATTATTTTATTTGAGTCGTCGTTCGGTGTGTGGTGGTTAAAACCTCCTCAAGGAGGTTGGTGGTGGGACCACCACACCTTAACCTCCCATGAGATGTTATGGTGGTGGGGGCCACTCGAACTCATACTCCCATGAGAGTATTAAAGTGGTGGGGACCACCCGGGCTCTTAACCCCTTAAACTCCAAATTAACTTGGAGAAACCCTCAAGGTCTAATTAATATGGGGGAGCCTCTTCAACTTCTCTTTATTAAATTTGTGACAACTCTTATCAATTAATTAGGTATATCTTATCTAATTAATTAATTCTACATTTGAAATCATTCCAAAAACTAAAATAATAAACAATCTATTATTTCGTTTTTGGTTGGCTTCTTTCATTTGGTGGAACTATGATATAGGAGAGCTAAGGAGAAAATCTCCCAAGGAAGAACGAAGAATGTCGATCCTCTTAGAATTATTCCCTACACACCTACTGACGTGGAGTGTCTTCCATAAGCCGACACAAGTTTAGTTTGGAAGAGCTTAGAAGATGCGACGAATGCCAATCCTCTTCGTCTTCTTCCCACAAATCTGTGAACAAATGACGAACAGCCAGCAAAGGTAGGGGGAATAAATTCAATTGACTGCCTTGTTCATCAATTTTTTATATAAATAAGGTGGTTGAGTTTTGTTCTTTGATGAGCCTTTTGTTACCATCCTAAAAGTAGAGGGTGTGGGCCAAACGGACATGGCCCAACCCCTCCTCCGATCTTATTTACATAAAACTTTTGGCGATGAAGTGTTTATGAGGAGACGAAGGTGGCGACAACAAAGGTTAAGCTACTTGCAGCCTCCACGAACCGCACCACCCCCATGGCACACCGGTGCCCCTGGCCGAGCACCGCCGACCTACACCAGCCGGAGCTGCGCCGAACTGGCCTACCCGGCCACCACCTGGCCACTGGGCCGCCTGTCCGCAGCCTCCCTCTGGAATGTGTGCGGCCTGCCCGGCGCCCCGTGGGGCCTACCCGACACACCAAGAGGCCTTCCAGAGTCCCTCTTTCACCCCGCAAAGCTTTCATGTGGCCTGATGGTGCCCTCCCGGGCCGAGTCACCTGAGCCGCCTACGCGACGACCTATGGGCCAAACCTCCCTCACAGTCCGCTGGGTTGGGCCCAACGGACCTTGCAGAACCTAGCAAGCTGACCCTTCCAACAGTTCGAGTCAAACCCAGTTGGTATGAACGGGTTGACCAAGACTGGGTTGGGCCAGACTAGGTTGGGCCAAGTCGGTCTGACCAGGTCAGACCATACCCGGGCACACTACTAACTTTTACTTCCTTTGGCAATATCTTTTTCACTGGACAACCGTTCGACGAACTGTCACCGGCGCTAGTTTTCATAGAGCACAACGGTCCCTTTGAGTATTCCCCATTGGAGTTCGGGGTAATTTTGAGATACAGTCAGGTTGGATCGTACATGAATCCAATCGGGTCCCCGAGACTAAAATCCTAATAACTCACATATCGGGCATCTGATCGATGAACCGTTAGTTTTTTTGAGAACTCTATGACATGGAAAACCCTTGAGATAATTCTTCATCGGACATCATGGTAGTTGGATATTCAACCAGTATCTCATTGAGCAGATCCTTCTAGAGAAGAGCAGGCATAGTACGAGGACCTAGTAGCTGGCTGAGACCTGAAGTCTGCTGACCGATTCAACTCAGAGTGTTTTGGCTAGCCCAGTGGGGAGCGCCTTCATGTCGTGGAAGAACCATAGTGGGGAGAACCTCTGTGTGACACATCAGACAAAAAATAATCAACAGGAAGAGTACCTTAGTAGGCTAAGATTGGGAGTGCCTATGTGTGACGCATCAAACCCACAGTGGATAGCACCTCTGTGAGACACAGCAGACCCACCGTACTCGACTGGAGGACTACCTCAGCAGTCCTCGATAGTGGAAAGTTCCTCTGTGTAATGTGGCAGGCCCATAGTACTCTATATAGGAGGAATACTCCAGCAAAAGATGGTTTGATAGTTTGACTAGGAGTGTTACATGTCACTACCCCTAAAATTAAATCTTGGTTTGAGCTGAGTGAGTGACTTTTGTGTTTACCTCAGGATTGAGATGGATAATACGATAACATCAGTATATATATGTTCATATACCTAAGTAATGTCTATCTGTTGATTTCAGACTCTGTGGTTTATCCTTGGTGGATTTTGAGAGACCATGGTGGTTTTGGTGTCCCTACTGAGTATCATTATACTCACCCATGCACAGGCTTTTCCCACACCTCATTGTGTTGGTTGTAGAAGATGGACAGCGCTGACTGAGGCTGAGTGGGTAGGACTGGACAGTTCTCAGAGGTGGACCACATAGCGTTACGGTACACAGATAAGAAGAACGGATGTGGAGTTCTGTGGAGTATATATATACCTACTCTTCAGGTAGGATTTATGGCGGATGATCCAAGAGCATGTTTACACCTTTCAGATGTTTTTTGTTCCTTATAGTTGTACTTGTACTTTACAGTTGGGCTTGTTTTTCCAACCCCTTTTCAATTTTTCACTCTGTTTGTATACTATTTTACTTATTTTTTTCTTCAAGCTTATACTCTGTTTTGTGTGATTATATTTTATAAAGGCAATTCCATCCTAGTTTTATGTATTCACACCTTTAGTACAAGTCTCCAACCCCTGGCCTATAGAATTCAGGGTTGGGGTAGTCACAACACGGGTCACGAGGATAGGTCGTGACAAATTGGTATTAGAGGAGTCGGTTCTATCGTAGAACCTAAGACTTTGGCCATTCATTTCTCTGAAGCAATAGTGTTTAGGGTACCGAGTGTGGTTTTCATTTCAGGGATTCCAGTGTTGGTGTGGTGGCTGACGTATCCATACACCAGGACGCTGACTTCTGATTTCCAACTTAGTGCACGAAAACACTCATTGCGTGTGTGTTTTCAAAAGTATTCTTTAAGCCATCTCAACCAGGTCAGCTCACCAGGTTTAATCTTTTGACTATGTCGCATCTATTTCATTTATGATTCCTCCTCGTGGATGACCTGTTAGAGCCCCGTGAGTCGTACACACATATAGACCACGGAGCGAGGAGGCCTCGGTACAGGGCCCTCTTCCAATGGTGGCCCCAGTAGTATTGCTATCCATTGTGCCACTGATTCCACCATCCCTAGCAGAAGGTGATGCACACAACTTGAGTGTGTTGCATGAGTTCCAGTTCTATAAGCCACCAATTTTTAGGGGGGATACAGACCGACATGCGGCTGAGGGTTGGTTGGAGGCTGTGGTGAGAGTCTTTAGACTAGAAGGAACACCAGAAGACCTTATGGTGATCCTTTCTGCGAGTCTCATTTAGGGAGTAGCTGCAAAATGGTGGAGCATGATGCTTCAGGTGCATGACGAGATGACACTACTATGAACAGACTTTGAGTGCCTGTGTCGGGTAGAGTTTGTCCACGCCACCCATCATGTGGTGCAGATATAGGAGATACTACATCTATAGCAATGTAGCATGACGGTAGCTCGGTACTCAGTGAGGTTCACTGACCACTCGCGCTACACCATAGATATGCTACGAGACCCATTATTTAGGGTCTAGACCTTCGAGCAGGGGCACAGGTGAGAGATCTTGCCATCGATGATCTCACACAGCATACCGACATGGTTTGGGGTGCTAGAGAGAGCCCTCTTAGTGGATATTTTCCTTCGTGAGCAGTCTCTGGAAGCAAACACACCACTAGTCGATACGCAACAGAGACTTCTACAGTTGGTAGTAGACAGATGAAGAAGTGGTACAAGAGGACCAAACCCACGGGTGGATGACCGCATGACTTAGGATCAGTTGTGCAGGGCACCCATGGTAGTGACATACATTCTAGGATCAGAAATTATTACACATGTGGTGGGCAGGGTCAAATTGCTCGTGACTATCTAACATGTCATTCAGATGATCAGCAGACAGTTGAGAGACCTCACAGGTAGTGGTAGAGGTTCGATTGAGGCGGTCCGAAGGGAGGAGGTGGATGTGGCAGAGGAACTAGCTGTGTAGATGGTGGTGGACGACGTTTAGAGGTGTTACTTCCACCACCTACAAGAGGTGCACCCCGACTACAAGGGGCAGGTGGACAGGGGATAGCTCAGCTCTAGGTGGCTGAGGCTTATGATAACGGCAATCAAGAGATGATTCTCTGTATGATCTATGTCTACTCCACCATATATGTAGTTCTTATAGACATAGGTTCTAGTCACTCTTTCATTTCCACTGCCCTCATTCGGAGATCACGGATTTCAATGGAGCTGTTGGCTTGATATTTACGGCTAGGGACACCTACGAGAGTAGACATGATGATTACACACTGGTGTCGGCAGTGTGAGCTTACTCGTAGAGGTAAGAGCTTCGGGTGGGATCTTCTTGTATTGGCATCGAGGCCTTACAACGTCATCTTTGGTATGGAATGGTTATCTACATTTCATGCTCAGATCGATTGTATTAGGTGCAATGTGCGGTGTTTCCGTATGGATCGGACCAGGTTTACCCTCACCAGTGAGATGGGAGACTTTGCAGCACATGACAGACTTAATCGGAGGACGGTGCAGCTGATCACTCATCAATTTCATGCCCATACCCTTAGAGCAGTAGATGTGGAGAGTATGAGCTATCCTATAGTGGGGGACCAGTATGTGAATGTTTTCCCGGATGATGTCCCAGGTCTACCTCCTTACAGTGAGGTGGACTTCTATATTGACTTGTACCCCAGGAAGGCACCGATATATACTTCATTGTATCGGATGGCTCCCTCGTAGGATCGCATGCTTCGAGTACAGCTAGAGGACTTTCATGTGAAGGGATTCATTCGGCCTAGTTTTTCACCCAGGGTGGCCCCAATTCTGTTCGCCAAGAAGGAGGATTGGAGCTTGAGACTATGTGTTGACTACTGTCATCTGAACTAGTTGACCGTAAAGAACATGTACCCACTCCCAAGGATTGACGACATCATTTATCTGTAGAAGGGAGTGTGATGGTTCTCAAAGATAGACCTCGAATCAGGCTATCACCAGCTCAGGGTCCGAGACGAGGATGTGTAGAAGATGGCCTTCGAGTGTCGGTACGACCACTATGAGTTCTTGGTTATCCCTTTTGGCATAACCAATTCTCTAGTAGTGTTTACAGGAATCATGAAAAGGATCTTCCGTCTACACCTCAGTCTCTTTGTCATAGTCTTCATCGATGACATTATGATCTACTCGACTACTGAGTAGGATCGTGCCTACCATTTGCGGGTATTCATTAACACACACCGAGAGCACCAGCTTTATGGTATGCTCTCGAAGTTCCAGTTCTAGATCTAAGAGGTTCACTTTCTGGGAAATGTCATCTTGGATGCTGGAGTTGCAGTGGATCCAACGAATATTGAGGCAGTACTTTCCTAGGAACCACCCAGGAGTGTGACAGAGGTACAAGGTTTCTTGGGTTTGGAAGGCTTTTACCGGAGGTTCGTACAAGACATCTCCAAAGATGCAGCACCACTATCAGCCATGACGAAGAAGGGGAAACCCTTCTTGTGGAAGGAGATATGACATCACAACTTTCATGAGCTGAGGCAGAGGCTGACTATTGCCCCCATCTTTAGGCTTCCAGAGGAAGGCGTAGGGTACATATATTACTACGACGCATCAGGGACCAAACTCGAGTGTGTCCTGATGAAAGATAGAATAGTGATCACATAAGGTTCTCGGTAGCTGAGACAACATGAGTAGAACTACGCTACCCATGACCTGGAGTTAGCAGCAATGGTATTTTCCTTGATGATGTGGTGACACTATCTGATGGGAGAACTTTTTACCATGTACTCCGATCACAGGAGTCTGAGGAATATCTTCTCCCAAAGGGACCTAAAACTGAGATAGCAGTGATGGCTTGAGTCCTCCTAGAATATGACTTCGAGATAGTATATACTTCTGGAAAGGGGAACATTGTAGCAGATTCACTTAGTAGGAGATCTGGTATACAACTGCTAGGCAAGGCGACAGAACAACTTGTTGCCTTATAGATATCCTTTGTTGATAGAGACAGAGCAGCATTTCTCCAGTCTCTTATAGTCACTCCCCCATTTCTATAGCTGTCAGAGAGCCACAACATGGGGACGCTGAATCTGAGACATGACGTGCTTAGATATCCACAGGGCAGACACCTGATGGATTCTCTAAAGGTGGGGAGCACGTCATCCACTTCAGAGGATGTATTATGGTGCCAGTGTCACAATAAGAGGAAGTGTTTCGGTAGTTCCACACATCCCCTATACTGGTATATCTAGGTGTTGTAAATAAGTATTAGGACCTCCGACAGAATCCTTGGTGGCTAGGTATAAAGAAGGTTGTAGTGGAGTTTTTCTCTCGATGCCTCACATGTCAGCAAGTGAAGGAAGAGCACCAGGTACCAGTAGGATTAGTCTAGCCTTTAAAGATCCTAGAGTGGAAGTGGGATGGGATATCCATGGAATTTGTGATGGGTTTTCCATGTACATCAAGGGGTCACGACTCGATTTGGGTGATTGTCGACCGACTCACGAAGTCATCCCATTTCTTACAAATCAGAGAGTAGGGTTAAGTAGAGATCTTGGGACGCCTCTATGTGTAATAGATTGTGCGTTTACATGGTATAACTTCGAAGATTGTCTCCGATCGTGACACATGATTTACTTCCCGGCTATGGAAGTAGTTACAGGAGGCTTTCGAGACACAGCTTCGCCTGAGCACTGGCTTCCATCCTCAAACAGATGGTCAGACTGAGCAGTCCATTCAGAACCTCAATGACTTGATACGTGCTTGGGTCCCCAACTTCGGTCACAGTTGGGAGGATCACTTTCCATTGGTGGAGTTTTCCTATAGCAATAGCTATCACTCCACCATCGGGAAGGAACCTTTTGAGTCCCTGAATGGTTGACCTTGTAGATCTCCACTATGCTGGACAAACCTAGGGGAGTCAGTACAAGTAGGACCAGAGATGGTACAGACTACCACGGAGAAGTGCAGATCATCTAGGAGAAGATGAAGACTAAACAGAGTAGAAAAAAGTCATATGCAACAAGAGATAGAGATCTCTGGAGTTCGAGGATGGCGAGAACATCTTTCTATGAGTTTCACCTCGATAAGGTCTATGATGATTTGGTAGAGGCCAAATGTTATCTCTGTGATTCATCAGACCTTTACTAGTCCTTATAAGAGTAGACGAGGTGGCGTACCACTTAGCTCCTTCACCTCAGTTGCACCGGGTGGACGACGTCTTCCACTTATCTCAGCTAAGGAGATACGTGCACGACCCTTCCCATATCATCGACCAGGGAGAGATGGAAGTCGATAAAGGGCCAAATCTCATGGAGGTTCTAGTGGAGATCGTGTATCGATAGGAGTGGGTCCTACGTGGATGTTCGATATCTATGGTACGCGTTCGATGGAAGCACGAGAACCTCCAAGAGATCACACGGGAGCGGGAGTCTCAGATTCATGCTCAGTACCCCCCTCATTCCCTTAGTTCGAGTTGTAGCTTACTAGAACATAATGACCAAAGGTGGGGAGAATCTAAACACTCGGAATTTATGTTGAAATTTCATTATTAAATTCAGGGGAATTTTATGAGTCCCCAAAAATTTACAACGCTTCATTCCGAGGCCCAGTGTGCCCAAAATCAATTTCTAAAGTTTAGTTCAGGTACGTTCAGTAAATGTACGAGTGGGTTTTTATAAATTTTGAATCAGTTCTCGGAACTGAAATATGAGGGTGCTTTTGAACATGCAATGCTAATATTCTCTTATGAATACTTTAACATTGACAAAATTGATTCGAGGATAGAAGTTAGTTTTTGGGTCTTCGTAAAATAATAATAAAACAAAGTGCCCAGAAATTATTTTATTTGAGCTGTTGTTTGGTGTGTGGTGGTTAAAACCTCCTCATTGATGTTGGTGATGGGACCACCGAACCTTAACCTCCCATGAGAGGTTATGGTGGTGTGGCCCACCTGAACTCAACCTCCCATGAGAGGATTAAAGTGGTGGGGAAAACCCGGTCTCTTAACCCCTTAAACTCCCCATTGAATTAGAGAACCCCTCAAGCTTCATTTAATATGGGGGAGAATCTTCAACTCCCATTTATTAAATTTGTGACGACTCTCATCAATTAATTAGCTGGAGGCTATCTAATTAATTAATTATCCATTTTAATTCATGCCAAAAATTTAAATAATAGACAATCTATTATTTCTTTTAGGTTTCATATTTCATTTGGTGGATCATGGAATGTGGAGAGCTAAGTAGAAAAGCTCTGAATGAAGAACGAAGATTGCTGATCCTCTTAGAATTATTCCCCGGACACCTACCGACATGGCTAATCTTCAACGAGCCGACACAACTCGGTTTTGGAAGTGCTTGCTGGACGGGAACAATGACGATCCTCTTCGTCTTCTTCCTGAAACACCGTCAACGAACGAAAACAGCTAAAAATTGCAGGGAGAATAAATTCAATTGAGTAACATGTTCTCCATTTCTTTTTAAATAAAGAAGGTGGTTCAATTTCGTTCTTTGATGAACATATTGATACCACCCTAAAAGTGGAGGGTGTAAGCCAAACCAACATGGTCTGACCCCTTCGCTGATCTCATTTAAGTTGACCATTCGGTGAAAAAGTAGCGATGTGGTAACGAAGGCGGCGATGACAAAGGTCGCGGTACCAAAGGCCTCCGAGAACTACGTTGCCCCCACAGCGCACTGGTGCCCCAGGTCGAACACCGCCGACCCACGCCGGCCTGATCCACGCCAAATCGGCCTACCCAGTCGCCCCCCCGGGCACCGGACCACCTGCTCGCAGACTCCCGCCGGATTGAGAGAGGCATTACACATGCCCGGTGCCCCATGTGGCCTTCCCTGCACCCCATGCGGCCTGCCCGGTGCCCCTCGTGGCCTATAGGTGCGCCACGAGGCCTACCACGGCCTACCCTCACCCTGCTGCCCTGGTGGTGCCCTCTAGGGATGAGTCGCCTAAGCCACCTAGGCAGCGACCTCTGGGCCGAACCGCCCACACAGTCATCTGGTCCAGGCACAGTGGACCGGGCCAACCTTATCAGGCTGACCGGGTCTGACCGGACCTAGTCCCACTACTAACAGTTACTTCCTTTGGCCATATCTTGGGTACTAGAAGACCATTTGACGAACCGTCTGGGGAACTAGTTTTCATAGACCACGAAGGTCTCTTTGAGTATACCCCACTAGATTTCAGGGTAATGTTGAGATATGGTTAGGTTGGATCGTACACGAATCCAACCAGGCCCTCGGGACTAGAAAGCTAATAACTCATAGTCCGGGCATTCGATCGATGCACCGTCAGTTGTGTTGAGACCTCTATGACATGGAGGACCATTTAGATACTTCTTCGTGGGACTTCGTGGTAGTTGGAGAATCGAACAGTAGCTTGTGGAGTGGATATTTCCATAGACGAGTGGGTATAGCAAGGAGACCTAGTAGATGGATGAGACCTGATGACTACGGACTTATTCAACTCGGAGTGTTTCTACTAGCCCAGTGGAGAGTGACTTGGTGTCACAGAAGACCGATAGTGGGGAGAGCCTCTGTGTGATGCAGCAGACCCACAATACTCAATAGGAGGAGTACCTCAGCAGGTTATGAGGGGGATCACCTTTGTGTGACACGACAGCCCCACCGTAGAGAGCGCCTCTGTGTGATGCAGCAGACCCACGGTACTCGACAGGAGGAGTAGCTGATTAGTCCATGATAGTTGGAAGCACCTCTGTGTGACCAGGTAGTCCCATAGTACACTATAGAGGAGGAGTACTCCCGCAACTGAGGGATCGACAGTTTGACTGTGTGTTACATTTTACTAACCCTAGAATAAAATCTTGGTTTGATCTGAATCAGTGACTTTTGTGTTTACCTCATGACTGAGATGGATTACTTGATAACATGGGTATATATATGGTCATATAACTAATTAATGTCTATCCATTGATTTCATAATCTGTGGTTTATCCTTGGTGGATTTGGAGAGACCACGGTGGCCTCTGGGTCCCTACTGAGTATCTTTATACTCACCCCTACATGGGCTTTGCCCATACCTTGTTGTGTTGGTTGTAGTTGACAGACAACGCTAACCAAGGATGAGTGTGAAGGACTGGATGGTACATGGAGGTGGACCACCCAGCATGATGGTACATGGAGGAGATAGACGGACGTGGAGTGTTGTGGAGGCTATCTATACCTACCCATCAGGTAGGATCCATGGTGTATGATCTAGAAGCTGCTTTACACCTTTCAGCTGTTTTTTGTTCTTTATAGTTGTACTTATAGTTTAGAGTTGGGATTTTATTTCCGGCCCCTTTACTTTTTAGCACTCTTTTTTATATTGTTTTACTTAGTGTTTTGCTTCCAACTTATACTCTATTTTGTGTGATTATACTTTATAAAGGCAATGCCTTCCCAGTTTTAGGCATTTACGCCTTTGGTTCTAGTCTCTTGCCCCTAGCCTATGGAAGGAGGGCTTGGGATAATCACAACACGGGTCTCAAGTAAGGGTTGTGACAAATATAATATAATGTGATTAGATTATTATGGATATGTGGGTATTAATTTAATTTTATTTTTTTTATTTATCACCCATATGGTAATGAATTTTATCATAGTTGGTTTTTTAAGAAAATCGTGGTTTCAAACATTTACCGATGTCATAGAAAAAAGTTTTGGTCAAATGGTTTTCAATTCATCAATTTGTTCAAATGGATTATAGAGTAAATGATTTTGAAGTGATTTGGGTTATTAAATATTTTAGAAAAATAGGGGAAACTGTTTTTGAATTTTATTTCATAATTATTTTTTTAAATTATTATTGGTTTTTTGGAATGTGACCAGGTAGGTAGAGGATTTTTTAAAATCATTTTTTTGAAAATAATTAATATCAATGTGTTTTTTTAATAAAATTAATTTTGGTGTGTGTAAAATGATATATAAATGTTTGGAAAAAATTAAGTGCTTCCTTTTATAACATCTCTTCATCAGTTTTCGGTGTGTTGGTTAGGGGTACCTCGATATCTGAAAAATGATTTGTTTGGATTATATGATATATTTTCCATGAAGATGGTGTGTATTGTATTTAGGTGTATGGAATTGGTTAGTTATTTATTAAAAATTGAAATCGATTCATTTGTAAATAGGATTGTCAGATCTTTAGTGGTTGACTAGAAGAAACCCAATTCATTAATTCATAATTTCAGTTAGTATGTTGATGATGATGTCATTGTGTCACTTCTAGTGGTGTCATGGATTTGTTTTATTAGGAATCAGTATCTAGATGTGTGATTGTGGTACCAATGACTTTATCCCTGATGTCATTTTTATGGTTTTGATGATTTTGAAAACCTGATTCTTGTTTTATGTGATCATTTTTAGGACCGATCATGTCATGATTTCAATTCATAATTCTTATAGGGAATTAATATTAACCCCAATTAAATGTTAGTATCAGATACTTTAGGTGGGAAGAACGATGATCCTAAGTACTATTTGGTTACTAACACTTTAATGTTTCTTAACTAAATGTTTTGGATGATAACCTTTATGGTGATTACTTATCAGTGATTCACGTTTTATTCTTAGGTGTGTGATGGTTGCACTAACTTGTGGGGTAATGGTTGGGTAGTCCAAAAATTTTCAATAGTGTCATGTACAATTAATTTTATGATAAATGCGGTGAATCACAGTTATTTTCTTTTTTTATTCAGTTATCCACTATTCTTAAAATGTTTCATGTTTTTATCTATTGTTTGTGGATAGATTAATTGGTTGAACTATGATTGAATAAATCCTTTAGAGGATAAACCAATGTAATTGATATGATTGAGGGGGGGGGGGGGTGAATCCTATGACAAAATATGTTGACATTTCAGTAGTGGTTTCCAATGAGTGTTATGGACCAAAATGTGGATTTGTCTACGATGAATGTTAGTAGAACCCCTTTGTATACTTTAATTTAATGGGTGTCTACAAGAGATTATGTGGGATATAGATTTAAAAATTCTAATGTGAAAGTAGATCTTATTGATCTGGTTCTATGGAGAATGAATAATTATAGATTCAAATGTATTTTTTGATGGAGTCCACATATGGAGACAGACTCGGGACTAGTGGATGGAGTTTTTCTTCTTATATTATTTAAAATTTTAGAGTTTATGATATCTAAGGGTTTTTCTGATCAATATTGTTTTAGAGAGTGAGTTGGATTATTATAGTGGATGTATTATTTAAGAATCTATCAGTGGAAATACATAGAGGCTCAGTATAACACCCCTTATTTCACATCATGTTATTTAGATAAATTTAATTTCATGTGTTACAAGAAACACCATGTTTCAGTTCACGACGGTCTGTTAACCAAGGCATTTAAATAGCCATTGTCAATAGTACTAACAAAATATTGAAATTTATTTATATTGAATACATTTATTTTTACCAAATTATAAAAGTACATCTAAGATTTTATACTAAAAAAATATTTTTTCTTAAAATGTTCATTTAAAAATCAATAATATAGTTTCTTTATTTGAACTAATTTTTTGGGTATTTTAAATTTATTTTAAAAATATAATTAATTTTTAAATTATTAATATCAAAATTATCTTATGGTGAATTGTTACTACTTTTCTAAGAGGATTATTTTTGATGAATAGTTAAAAATATTGCATTATAGTTAAAAATTGGGTTTTTCAAATAAAATTAATTAAAATGGATTATAATGGAAAAAAAGAACAAGGATACATATATTAATAAAACATATTTTGTTGGAATCATTTATATATTAAAATTAGATATAAAATCGTAATGATATCTTGAAAGTCTCCTCAACACGCTTTATCACTACATTAGTGGGATTAATTTAAACATAATTCAGAAACATATGTGAATTGAAAGTAGAAAAAAAGCCATACACGTTTGTAATTATTATTATATTTAGATTATAATAGGATCAATAATTTTTTTGGATATTATTAATAGTAAAAATATTAAATTTTTATATACAAAAGGGTAAATGTTGTAAAAAAAAGTAACAATATTATTATAATTCTATAATGTGACACAAAAAATTTTCATAATTTCCTTATATGAGACTTTTTCGACCAAAATCATAATTTGTCCAAATTTATCACATTTTAGGCCACGTGGCCTAAAATATAAAATTTATAATATTTTAATTAATGATAAGTGGACCAAGTCATATTTATGTTTTAAATAAGTATTAAAACTTTAATATAAGGTTATAAAGAAGATAAAGTTTACTATAAAGTGTAACTTTAACCCTAATAAATTTATCTTCTTCATGAAGATTTATTTTTAGTTTTGAGATAATTTTTTTAAAAAAAATGTATTTCATAATAACGATGTAGTAGTTGTTTAATCAATAGAAATATCAAATAAATGATTTTAAAAATATTAAAATAAATATATTTTCAGATAATTAATTACATAAAATAATTAATTGATAATTTTGAAATTTCATAGTTATATTAGAAGGGTTTTTTTGAAGTTACCATGTTGAAATGATACTTATATAATGACAAATAATTAATATTTTCAAAATTGACATAACGATACTAAATAATATATAATATTTTATTAAATGACATAAAATTCATAAAAATCATAAATTATGAAAACAACTAGAAAAATGTTACATATTTCATCAATGATCTGTTTAGGGTTTTTACATTTTATTGTATCTATATAAAACCCTAATATGTAAAAAACAATTTTTCATGGTAGGAGTTAAAGGGTTTGACTAAGGGATAAAGCCAAAATATAATGTAAATAATGTGATATAAACAAATCTAATAATTAATAGATGGGAGGATTTATATACATAGTATTCTTATATTTTAAATAAATCTATCATTAGATATTATAAAATGATAATTAGTTTATATTATTTTAATATTTTGAGAGTTTCTAAGAGTTACCTCCCCTCTCTTATAAAATGGAACCTCCTCCCTCACCTCCTCACACAACATTTAGCCTTCTATCCAGAACAAAACCTACACATTTATCCTCAAAAATTTCTTATTTATGTTTTTGGTTCCCTATAAATATAAAAAACAACCATGTTTCCCTAAGAGGTCACCAAAAGGAATCCCATTAGAGAAGAGGTAATCGGTCTACAAACTCATTCATGATAATTTCTGAATATTATTCATCTTCCTATGTTATTTAAATACTAATGTAATATCTCTAATGTAATATATAGTAGGAGTTGTTATTATTATTATGGTATTACCATTTTCATCCTTTTGTCCATCCAATAAAAAAAATATCACTATCGGTGCATATATATGACTTACTGTCTCCGTGATTTGATAAAATTTTCTCTTTATCCACACTTTATATGGATGAGTACAATGATGATCATAATGGTTATAAATAATAAATATTAAATGATATTGATTATTTATAATTTATATAACATCAAATTCCTTACCACAATACCATTACATGATGATATTGTCGCACATGTGTGTGTATGACCTACCATATCCATGGTGCCGTTAGATTCATAATTTCCAATAACCAATTAAAAATGGTTATAAAAAAGTATATGATGAATAAATGTAATTTTTATGAACATTATGCAATTATGTATATGAAGAAAATCTATCATATTCATTTGAAGTGGGAGTTTTATGAGAAATCATGTATATAAAAATGGAATAGATAACACCTGAAAAAAGGGTAATAATGAAATATATTTAACAAAACATTATAAAAGGATCATATATAATATTATAAATGTGGATCTAGTTCTGGTTCAGGTATGATTTAATAACATTCATTAATCAATATACATGAATTTAATTCACCGTCAACTAAAGTTATATAGGACATAAATATTAATTTTTAAATATCATTATTATTCAAGATATATTATTTGTATGAATTTAGTGGTCCATATTTAACAACCGTCACCATATTTCATTAAAATGTATTTAAAAATATTCATACAATTTTTATACAGCATTATAAATTCATTTCTACCCATATGTGAGTTTATATAAACCATTTTTAAAGGAATCATTTTGTCATTCTCTAAATAAGGTACTTTATGCCTTCTAACAAAATACTAAAGGATTATTCTTGTTTAACTAAAACAGAGTGAGAGATGATTCTTTTCCATGTTAATAATATTCTTTTTTTTTTGAAATATTGCATTTTAAAATTTAATCCACCATTTAAAAGAATATAAATATTAAAATGTGTATTTATCTCTAGTAGTTTTCATTGATTTCATTAAAAAAAATTAATCAATTTAACCATCCTCTTTTATTTTTATGGTTAATTTTTATTGATGTCTTAAGATACCATCTAAAAAATATTATTTTATGGTTTAATTTTTTTTATCATGGATGTGCTATTTTTATACAATTCATGACTTATTGTTAATATATTAGCATTTTAAATGATAGTTTTCATATAAATGTTTATGTTGGTTATATTTCACCCTTTTAAGATGATGAATGTATTGGAATTAGTAAGTAATGTTTCATACCCACTATAGCCCCATGATACATCATTAGGTCTCATGAGACAAACTAGTTCCGGTATTGGATAATGAATTACATGTTTATATATGGTGTTTGGCTGAATTCTTGATGGTTTGATTATGATATCTGATATAATTTATTCCATCATTATGTGATTAGTTTTTGATATTCCATGTGATTATTAAACTAGTATAGTATCATGGGTTATGTATATTTCTTATGTGGTTATTTTTATGGTTTTATTTTATCATATTATATCCCTATAATATGTTAATCATGATTATATTTTAACAGAATTGTTTTTATGCACATTTTCTTATTGATTGTGTTTATCTATGGTTGTTAATCATGTGTTTTTACCCTTAATAACAATTATATCTCTCCCCTTTCTTATTTTTTTTATTTTTCCTCAATATGTGAAGATATATATTACAAATGACATGTTTAGATACACAAATAGAATAAGAGTGTTTTGAAAGGAGTTACTATGTATTTATCATTTCAAAATCTAACTTAATGTCTTTGTATATAATCTGGCTTCCAAAATGTCTAAACTAATATGTACATTGGGATCTGATTATTATATGTATGAAAATGTAATATAGTAATGCACCAGATCATGGATACTACTATTGGGGGTTTTATAATAGGGAAAAAAGCATAACATAGATGTTTTGATGATGTGAGGAGTCATCTAGAGTAATATAATCATGTGTGGATAACGTGGTTATTCATTAGTGATTGAGAATAATAACATTTGATATTTAAAATATGGTAATGTAATGCTGAAATTTTTCATGAAAGTGTATTTTGTGATTTTTATACCAAAATGGGAGTGACACTTGGAACATGTTTGATGAGGTTCAATGATGGAAACACGGTTTTTGATAAAAGTTAATGAACCTATGCATGGTTTTAGGGGTTTTTAGTGGAATCGTGGTTGAGATTTGATGAGTTATTAATGAATTTATAACTATTTTATGTTGGGGTTCCTAGTTAGAGAACTGATAAGGATTGTTAATGATATGATGTGATATGGTTGGGAGATTGAAATGAAACATGTTGTATTGGGTTGGAAATAACCATGTGATATTGAAGTTTTCAATTCATGATTGGTTTGATGTAATAAATGGTGGTCAAAATGGGATTATACGAGTATGGAAATCTGTAATATGTGATTAGATATAGGGTTTATTAGTATAGTGGTGTCCTGAGGGTTTAGATTTTTTTAGTAATAATTGGGTGATTTCAACTATTAGAAATTAGTATCATTAAGTCATTCATGGCATGAATGTCTCACTAACAACATGAATTAAAATCATAGGGATACATCAGTGATTTAAAATGGTAAGGGTTATGGTCGCTACTCCTCTAAATTTACATTATGTGAATGATGGTTCATTCCATGAACCATGTGGGATAGTTTTTTTAAATAGATATGGGTGTTCCAAAAATTCTAAACCCTTTCTTTATTTTCTATTGGATGGTCACACATGTAAAGGGATCTCCAAATCTTTATTTCCTTTTGATCTATATCAATTGTGGGATGTTCATCATTCTAATTCATGGTATTATGTCCTGCTTCTTCTGATTTTTTATCCCCTCTACTATTCATTAATTTTTATTCCCTTTGGATTGTGTTTGGATAAATTAATTCTCTTGATAATAGAGAAATCGTTGTGCTTGTTAGTGAATTCATATGAGGTTCCTAGAAGTTCTAATAAAATTACACAAACAATCCAATAGATATCATTAAAAAAATACAAGGTTTCATTTTTGATTTATATATTTCATTTGATTAACATTCACAAAATTGTAAAAAAATCAGTTTTAAATAATTTTTTTCTAGTTTATTCATTTGGGGTGTGAAAATGGATTGTAGCAAACCATTTTTCTATTTATTCTACTGTCTCCTGACTGATTTTGATAGTTTAGTGGTGTATATTCTATTATCTATTTTCTATTATAGTTAATTAATTAATTAATTTAATTTTTAATGTTTATGACAGATGTGCTCACAAACTCGTTAGATATTGATACATGATTCAACATATTTTTATTATCTCTAGTATAAATAGAATGACTAGCTTATTTAAGGCATGTATTATTTTTGTTATTTTACATTTTTTTACCATCATTGGTATGTTTTTATGAGTTTTTCATGTTTTGTGTGAGTTTCCATAAGGTTTGGAATGGCTCACATCGACCTAATTATCATCATGGATGTATTCATTACTAAATGGTTATATAGATGTATCCTAGTTAAATGAGTTTAATTTGACCACATTATGGTTTTATTGGGGTTTTTCATCTTAATTTATTGGGAAAAAATCATTCTATTTATAAAAGGTATTTTATATGACACACTTTTATTGATGTTGGATTTAAAAAGAAAATTTATGATCTGTGAGAATGTATTTGATGTTGTATTTCAAAATAGGTTTAATAGCATTATAGAAATTATAACATGGTCATTCTACGATTAAAGATGGATGATATTCTTTTAAAAATATGTTGAAAGAGTGATATTTGATAGTATTTAAAAGGGGAGATATATAGTCCTAGATTTTTTAGTTATTTTGAACTTGAAATGGTGATACACAATTCTTTTATGCCCCCATTGATGTTGTGATTTCTGATTGTGAGTGATTTAAAATTATTTAAGGTGATTCATGATGATGAATTTGTTTTTTGGGTATTATTGGGAGTGCTTATTTTTCATCATGATGCAAGTTTTGTGTGGGAACCATTGTGATAACACTTCATAGGATATCAAAGTGGTGGTTGGTCTTGATGGATGTGATAGACTCATTGGGGGTCAACAGTGGGTGTGAAATTTTTTATGACATAAGTCGGAATCATGATATTCTAAAACCTTTATGATGATTTTATGATGGGTGAGACAAGATAAATGCCTTATTCTTTATTTAAAATATATGATAATGTGGCCTCTATTGAGTATGTATGTATAGGACAAGTTTTTGATATTGACTACCATAAGATTGTAGAGAAGGGCCATGGTGGTAGAATTTACCTTCCCCAATCTTAAGGTGATATTTTGATGTTTTTGAGGAGCTTTCCTAATAATGGTTGGGTTTAGGGCTGACCTGGGGGATAGATTACTTTATAACATGATTATTAGATGATGTGACTCTCTAATGTGGTGAGAAATAGGTCAAGGATTAGGTATATGTTATTGTGAATTGTTATTTATGGTAGTTTCTTATGGTTTGATTGATGTCCCACACCGAATCTTCTTGTTCACGCTGGATACCATTCAGGTTGGTACCCAATCCAATGTATTTGACTAATGATAGTTTTATATATGGGTTACATTATTCTTTTAAAAATGAAGCTTAATTTGGTAGGTTCTATTTGGATTTTATCGATGTCAGTTCATGATGATCTGAATTGTGATATTTTAGGTGAATTTATTTTTATGTATTCATGTGGGTGTGTTACATAGACACACCATCAGTTATTAAATATATTTCATGAACATCCACATTATTATTGTACAAATATGAATAATTAGGGCATAATGTATACTACTATGTCATTTTATTCATTCCAACCAATGTATATGACATCAGTTTTGAGGTATATTGGTATAAATTCATTTTATAATCGTACCATATAAACAGTTCATGTATATGGACTTATACATTAATTTAATGGTAATAGTGGCTAATAATTATGTAAACTAGATCATGTGAGTTGGCTAAGAGGACACATAATTTATTTTTCATCTATTATTCATCAATGTGTACAAGAAATTGTGACTTTATATATATGTGATACCAATTTATTGTCAATTTCTCATACATTGTTTTTATTTTACATCATATAGATATTATGATGCTTTCTATTATATACCGTAGAGAAATGTGGGGTCTTTATTTATAATCAACATTAATTTTTGGATGTACACTATATAGATGGTTCAAAATGAACTTTAAGAATAATTTTAGAATAAAGCCGTGTGTTTATTTGGAAGGAATATTCTCTTATTGACTAATATACGACATTTTTAATAGTCAATAGCCACTCGCATATGTGTTTCAAGATGGAATTCATATAGATTACCCTCACTGGAACTATATTTGAGGCTTATTATATTTAGATACATGTATAATGATATTTTAAAGGATGATCATCCAATTCATAGAGGGGTCCTAAGGGGAAGACCAAGCATGATCTGATTTTGAGGTCGTTATGAATGTTTGTACCATCCCATGATGATTTTATATTAAAAAATGAAATAGTATATTAATTTATAACATTTATATTATCTTGATCTCGATCGTATGAAGTATTTTTTTTTCATTTTCTATATTGAGTACTACAAGTATTTATGACCAGATTGTTTTTTTCTAACATAAAGTAGTTTAAGTATTTGTCATGGAACATTACATATAAAGGTCATTTTATTGGTGGAGTTACACATAATTAATGCTTTATATATTTATCATGGTGTTTGTATAGTATAGTTGACCATATATCTAGATGAAAACATACACTATAACTGAGAATGAGAAATATTTGGTGGTTCCACTCATGTGAGTCTTGTATTGTGAATTAGAGGTTCCTATTGCATTGAGATTGAGGATACAAATGTATTAGATGTTCTATGTCACAGTCTATTGGGGAATAAAATATGATATTTACATAAATTTTTATAGATATTTATTTTCAAGATACATTAGGGTTTTTTATGTATTCTTGTATTAAGATGATATCGAGTCATCACAATTATACGATTAGATATTTATTCTTTCAGCAAGAAATTCATATGATTTCATAGGGGATACTGAGTTATAAATAATGATCTACAATTTTATTATTTTTGAAATTATAAAAGATGATGTAATGATATAAATAGGAAAATAATTGTGATTATATAAATACATGAATGATATATTTAACTTAAAATATTAAAGGAATGATCATGGTGTGATTAATAGAAGTATATGGATATAATGATAAATGAAGAATTCTAGTGTATGAGTAGAAATTAAAAAATCATATATAAGAGGTGTTGTCACTATTTTTTCACCAACTTATTTTGAGGATTAGAGTGGAGTAGAATTCATACCACAAATTTGTGTAAACTCACTCATTTATCATAAAAATCAATAAAAATAGTTATAAAATCACATGAAATATTAGGAGTATTGGAATCCCTATTTCTACATGGTCTATAATTCTATAGTGTTAGTACGACCAGTAATAATTGTAAGATTAATGTTTTGAGATAATTGTTTCATGTTGGAGATGCATTTATTTCATTCTCCTTGGATAGTCCTAGTTTTGGTGGATCAAGTAAATTCTACTTTTCACAGTCATTTATTTTTTGTTATTTATAGAGATTGTTGGGGAGTGGATTGTTTGTGATAATGATATTCCATGATCACTTGTGAGGGATCATTTAAAAAAGGATAACATACTTAAAATCACCCACCAACACTTTTAGGGTGTTATATTTTCTATGACCAATATCATGTAAGGGAACAAATCATTCCTAAAGATTCTATAAATCTATCACATTGATTAACCATGAAAATAATGGTATAAGTGCATATTTTTCTATTAATTAAAAAACTAACCATGTAATGGATTAAATCCACAACCAAATTAAGTATCATTTAATTAAAACACTACTTCTTAAGATATACTATATAGGGGTAATTTTTATATGATATTATGTTGAAGAGATATCTCATTGTTTTCACCAAAATATAAATAAATGTTCCACAAAATATAAATAAATGATTTAAAAAACAAATTAAAAATCTTAAAAATAAAAAAAACATAAATATTATACCAAGCAATAATTTCAATTTAAACAAATAATCTTCAACATAGAAGGAGGTTTAATTTTTTTTTGGGCACATATTATGATCAAATGATAATTTATCCCCTAGATGAAAAATTTCCAAAATTTCCATGGAATATTTTTTATCACTGAAATAAAATACCTTCAAAACATTTCATCCAATAAAGACTAAATATATCCAGTTAAACAATATAATATCTATCACATTAACACCCACAAACCTAAAAATTAAGGATTAAAATATTAAAAAAATTTAATAGGTTCAACCATAATTTAATGAATGTGAAAAAAATTCATGAGACTATCCATAATATACATTTTGTATATGTTTTTATAAACTACGCCTTAGACTAGAAAACCCACAAACAGAAAATAAACATAATGTAAATTAGGTTATTAATCGTTCACATAGGAATCTCATACCTAGTTGGTCTAATTACACATTCCTACACCCATCACACATAAATAAAAAATCTGTAATAATTATGTGACATGTTTTTTATAGTCCATCACCTCTATGAGTTGTTATAGTAATGATATGAATCCTCTTAATCTGATTCTATTATAATAAACTACTTGTTACAGATATTATAGGAACCTCTATTACTAACTAGGATAAAAAACCATGCACTAGAACAATATATGAAACTACTACCATGCGGAAAAAACTCATATATAATCATCTATAATATCAATTATTCCAATGAATCTTATTAATAATTTATGCTTCTTTACAAACCGTTCATTCAACCATTGGGTAAAACATATATAGAAATCCTACATAACCAAAAAAAATTATGTAGACGCATTATCTTTTCTATATTGTACTATCCAATTCCCAAATTCTATCCGTATAATTATACATATCAGTATTTTTCTAGTTAATAACAAAACATAATATGGTGGGCAGTAGAACTAATCCTTCTATATAAGAAAACTATCAACTATTTGAAAATACATAATATTGTGATAATGTTTTAAATTAATATTAATTTACCATTATATAATCATTGAAATGAATCATCCACCATTATAGTTTCTTCTTATAAAATAATTTCAATGACTTGATACTAATATATTTTATACAATTACAATGAAACAAATGAATAGGATCATCATGGGAATGATGATGGAGTTTTTTATGTTGATAATATATGTAGTTTAATTAATTAAGTAATTAATCACTAAAATATAATAATGACAATAGTATTTCATTTATTATCACTCAATTTAGTTATATTATATCAAAATTGTCTTTGAAAAACAATGTGTTTATTTTTTCTCAAAAAAATGTAATTTCGAATATATCAGCATAACCTTATAACTACTAGGTGTACCAAAAAGCCATAGTGTAAAACATACACCTTACCCATAAACCAATCATAGTTAATTTATTAAATTATTTTCAATGGAGAATATTTATCCTCCACATATTTATGAGAAAATACATTTTTAGTGTTATCTAAAAATTATTGATAATTTTAAATATAATATTATTGATATCTCTAAAATAGAGTTCCATCACCCGATGTATAAAAATGGAAATAGAAACGGTTAGCAAAGGAAAGTTAAATTTCGTATATCTACCATTACAAAGTACATTATCATAATTAATTATAAATTAATAGTAATATTTTACTACTGAAACATTGTTATGTATGACACACCATGCCTGGGAATAATTTGAATTAAACAAAAATTGATTTTCTCTAAAATATCGTTATAATATAATCATTTATTCAAACATGAGTAATAATTCAGTCATGAATAATCCATTAATTAATATGGTGTAACTCATTATATCATACCCCCAATAAATTAATAATATATCACTAAAGTGTTTCATTATTTATTTATATTTTAAAAGTCTCAAATGAATCATGATCTATTCTATTTATTTTCTCTTGAAGGCTTGTTATAGAAAACAACATTAAAAACGTTAAGAAGAAACACGTACTATTGTACCTCAAAAATTTTCCCAATCTACCTAATATCATATCCTACATGGATTTATATTTCCACAATATACAGTGAAAAATGTCATGGTGAACTAAATAACATCATGTTGTCCTCCTCAGACCTAAAAAGGAATTTAAAAAATTAGGAAGCATATAGACCCAATACGTAAACACATATCATTTAAAAACTATAAAAATAATTAATTACACACTATATTCCAATTAATAGGATCTAGCATAACTAATGGATTACACAAATGAATAGAACATATTAATACATAGCATTACTATCTTTACTTAATCACTATAATGTACTCTTAAGTCTCACATGTCCTTCAAATACTATTTAAGATTACGTTGGCTAATACATAATTAATTTGGTGATATATAAATCCCAGTGAAATAAAATAATGGTAAATAAGCATAACATATGAGGCACAACATGATATAAAATATTAAATGATCATAATCATGGAATCATGTTACAATGAAATGAAAATATAGGATCACGGAGAAACATGATCATAAATATCCATTAAAATATTAATTATTCAGAAAAGGTTTATATATATATATCAATGTTAATTTTTAAAATCTATTTATGTTTTAAAAAAATCATAAGGGGGTGATGGTTGAGGTATAATAATATTTTTTTTACATACTGATGAAATATTATTCCTTAATGTGTATATTTTGATGAAAACGAAATACATTTATTACCCTATAAATTAGAGAGATATTAAAAGAATATAGTGGACACATATAAAAAGATATATGATTTACATGATAATATGTATGATTAAATAAGAGAAATAAAGAGATAAATCATAACTGGTTTGTAAAGAGTGGAGTATAGAAGACCTCTTACCTTTATATTTGAAGGTGTTATAAAATTGTACTTAAATTATTGTATAATTAAATTAGGTTAATTACAAATCACTGTAAAAACTGTATTATACTAAAAAAGTTACCTAAGTCATATTTATTCTCAAAATTTGTTATTTTTTACATCTTTTCTACTATTTTCGGTTACCTAGAGTGGTTTTTTAGTGTTTTTACATTATTATTTTGAAATATTTAGAATTGAAAGGGTTATTTTACAAAAATTCACAAAATGAATTAATTAAATAGAGTTATAAAAATAGTATTTATACCACAAAAAAAATTTAAATTCATCTCAATTATTTTATCATGAAAAACTATGTGTCCCATTGATGTATAGATGGTAGTCTCCACGTATATATGTAAATCACATTCCATTTAGAAAAAATGGAAGCGTTATAAACACAATATTATTATTAATTTATTCTTTATTACTAATAAAAAATATTTCTTCATAATATTAATATTTTCTACTAGGCCTAGAATGTTATGATGAAAAAATAAACCACATCACTTTATAGAGGAAGTAGAGTGCAAAAAATGGACGATTAATGTTTATGTTTTTCTCAGTGGAAGTATGGGGTTGTATATTTTTTAGTAAATAAATAAAAATATAAATATTAATATAAATTTTACTTAATACATAAAATTAATTGGGTAATGGATAATAATTATAATAAAAATTGAGAATAAAACTAATAATAAGAAACAAGCAAGTTAGGGACATAGATTATCATATGAATTCTCCTTGGAAATGAAATTTTAATGCTCTCTATTTTAGTAAAAATGATTCTTTTCTTGAAATATCGTTTTTGTAGGTATACAATGAATGATTATTTTCTATGAATACAATTGAAATTGTGTGTCTTTAATGGGTGACAGTGCTATATTTTATATCTTATGGAATGTGTAGTTCTTGAATCATATGCATTTAATAAATTATTTTTAAACTTTTTAAGTTAATTCATCCCCTATTTATAATATTTTTTATTTGATGTGATTTGGTGGAAACCATACTATAAAAACAGAATGGTGACATATTTTATTTATTTTCAGGTTTATAATTTCTCTTTTCACTTTCTTCATGTTTACATTTCCCTATGTAACTTTTACATTCAATAATTTTAATTAAACAAAATATTATTCATTAACAATGTTATCAACACATAAATAGAGAAAAATAATCCTTTATATGATATTTATTTTATTAATTATACTTACTCTAATTGGAGAAATTTAACAATTAAAAAAATTGTTTAATGCTTAAATACACTTATCAAGATAATCATTTTTAAGAATAAATTTAGTTGTGAGTTAATATTAAAAATTTAAATAATGTTTATGGAATGAATTGGTTTATATAAAATAAAACTATGGTTATGTGTCAATAAAACCAAAAAATAAATGAATTTAATAAAATTAAATTAATTAAGAGAAAATATAAGAAACAATTTTTATTAATGAAACTGTTTACTTTAGTTCTGAAACTATATGATATGAGTTATGTAAGATAAAAAATTAATTTCAAATTTATAATGCTATTATATAATTTTATATTTGACAATTTAAAATGGTTTTAACATCTTGTTCATTCTTATATACTAATAAATTTATGAAAATCATAATTTTCACAAAAACACACATTTTAAACTAAAAATACATATTATTAGAAAGTAATAAAAAAATTAATTTGAAAAACACTTTATTATAAATTCAATAAAGGATAATTATATCTCATTCTAATATTTAAAACTATATAAATAAATTTTCATAAAAATTAAAAATATCATTAAGTTATTTTTAAAACAATTGTCCTTCTTAAGAATAATACATTTCAAATATTATTTCATACCAATTTTATTATTTAAATAATTATCATATCTTATATTCAATATAGATATATTGTATTTAATCATTTTTTTGTTTAAAGGATGATTAATTCCATTTATTAAATTATCATTGCCTTTAATTTTATAATTGTGAAGAAATATCTCACATAAAAAAAAGTAAACTGAAATATATACGATTAAATTCAGTTTTTTTATTCCCACATTAATAAATTTATCATTTGAATGTTAATTAAGTTTAATAAGGTTAAAATAAATGAGGGTACATGTGAATTAGAGTGATCTTCCTCCATTTATTCCACCTACATATTTATTACATGTGATGGTTCTATTATGTACTTCCATAAGAGGGGTACATGGAACATTTCTTCTACAATCATCACATTTAGTGGGGGAACTAATCAATAAGACAAAACAATTATGCAATCAAAATTTAGATTGGTTCAAAACTATATTAGAGTAACTATAATTTTATTTCAAGGTCTTATAATTCCATAAAAAGATATATTTAGAGGAAAAAATGTCCCCAACCTTGAAATCTAGTTCTCAATGATAGTTATGGTCATAAATTATCTATCAACACTTCACTACATCGATTTGTTGTTAAATGGTATTAATGTTCTATACTATTTCTTTAACCATATTTGTTTCTAAGAACATTAAATCACATAATTAATTAAGATATTTATATTTTTTATAACTTTTACAATAGTGGGACAAATATGTTTCCATTTGAGTGCATGAGTTAAAAATATTTTTTTTGATAACTCTGCTTCTGGAAGACATATACTGCACCCTTCTTTGAAGCATATATAGTATTCCCATAAAATATCATATAGTGTTTTTTAGTCGATTCATATCTCTCATCAATATGGGTATGATGGGAAAAATAATGTTTAACATAATGTTTTGATAATAGTGAATTTTCATCACGATCATTGTGTTTAATATTAGATATCTGTCAGATATAATTTTTAATTATTTTCCAAATAACATCACCACTTCTGTGATGATAATAAATATATGGCCATAAAGTGAAAAAATATCTTGAATTTAAATGAATTGAGTATTATTTGTAAGACGAT
This sequence comes from Viscum album, assembly GCA_963277665.1. NCBI lineage: Eukaryota > Viridiplantae > Streptophyta > Magnoliopsida > Santalales > Viscaceae > Viscum > Viscum album. The sequence goes on along the minus strand of OY728126.1, from coordinate 1,307,284,326 downwards.
ATGAAATAACCCATATACAATTCATTAATTTTTATATATCTGGAATACCCATGATAAAATCTATAGTGATGTTTTTCCACATTTCTTTAGTTATGTGAAATAGTATCATTATCCTTAGACTTTTTCCACACAACAAGAACATAATGGAAAACTAGGAACAATGATGTATATTTCAAAAAATATTTCTTCATATTTAACCACCAATAGTTCTATCCAATAACAATATATATCTTTATTTTTTCACGGATGGAAGGGTAATTATGTTAAATTACAACCATTATATATCTCCTTAATTAACTCTAGTTTATAAGATACACATTTTTATTCGCACATCTTATTACTCCCTTATCACCAACCTTGATCAAATATTTATTTTCATTTCTTTTTTCATCCACATAATCGTATTTATATGCATCAACCTTTTGAGATTTATTAATCTTCTCATGTATTGTTGGTTGTGTAATAATTTGAGAATAGTAGGATGTTGTTTCTTTCTTTATGATTCGCATTTCCATCATATTCATTTCAAATAAGATTATAACCTTTTCAACCCTCATTATAGATAAGGCTCCAAGATATGTTATACTTAAAAAATATATTAAATTAATTATTTTTGTGGGGTTGTAGTCTATTGATCAGTCGTAATATTTAATATACTCAAACCATATCAACTAGTTAAATGTAATATTTTTGTGTTTTATTATATATTTTAGGCACTTATGATACATATATATTTCAAATTTGTCAATATAAATACAATCCCACAAAATGATGAATGATATTATCACTTTATTCACCAATAGATCATTGATTGGATAGTTTATCACATGAAATATAAGTTTTTTGTGGCATAGGGAATAAAAGTATCATTTTTAATTAGTATACAACTAGATACCATCTTTGTAACATTGTTTTCTATCATATGAATATTTATACATTATGATAGTGTAAGTATTATTGTAGTGATAGACTTTATATAAATTCCATAAATATAAATTCACATTCATCAGTCCGTAAAAAAAATACTACCTTCTAAGTCGTCATTTATTATGGGTTTGAGAATCATTATATTTTCATAGAAATCATCCATATTGGAAAGCTAGATGAAAAAAATATGGAACTATATTATATATGTTGGTATGAAGTCCCACATAATTTTCATTGTCTTATATGTGTCCAGAAATAATTCTTTAATGGCGATAAGTTTTCCAAAAAAATCCACATGCTAACATTCAAAACTACAATTTCTATACTTTTCATATGAATTCCCCATATTTAATTTCATAATAATAGTCCCCAAATTCACCACTAATTCATTTTTTACATACAATGTATATAGAATAAAATATATAAATAATAATATAAATTTAAAGAACTAATCTTTAAATTCATTATTAATGATGTATATATAAATTAATTGATAATTCATGAGCCTAAAAAGCCTTACTATGAACACAATGTGCATGTAACATTTACAAAATATGGTATTAGGAACATCTGATTTCATCACTTTTAATTGAATATAATCTAATTGAAATGAAAAATTATATATGTATTAAGTCCCTTGAAATTGACCAAATAATTCATCAATCCTTGAAAATTATACTTTATCTTTATCATCATATTATTGAGTTCACCATAATAAATATATAGAATCATTAACCCATTCTTCATAATGAAAATGAGAACCTGTTATCCCTCAGGTAATGTGATTTGGTGTATGAAATTCATGTTTAGATGTTATTTTAATTGGTTAATCAGATAATCTAGAAAAAGGGTTATATTTTATATGGATTCATCTATATATTCTATTATTTAGGTTTATGTTTAATTGTTAACTTGGCATATTGATCAAGATGGAGACTTTCCAATTCATTAGTAAAATGCAATAACATATTCCAGTAGTTGGGAATATCATCAAGAGAATTATTTTTCGTTGACTCAATCATTAAAAAATTATAATATGTCATATAATGAAATAATATCCATAACTTTGGATAATATAATGAAGAAGATTAATTCTCATCCATATAATGTGTAGAATTGAATGATTATTTGATATATATGGAATTTTATATTTTCTATCAAAAGATGACGTGAGCTCTGTATAATGAATGTGATTCCATTTACAGTATAACGTTAAATAACACTAAAGAAATTATGAAAACATCCACTAGGATATTCATTAAATACATAAAATATAAGGAATAATTATGATATTAATATTCAATATTAACATCCGTTGAATACTTCATGGATAATTTAACACTCATGATTTTCAATTATATTTGAATAGATATACTAAATTTTAATGATATTAATTAATTCATAGAACCATAATCTAATAGCATGTTTAAAATATTAGAATTAATAATTATAATACATATAACTTCATCATTATATTTGCCAACCTAAACTGTATTGAGAGTATAAGACATCCATTTCGCTATATTATTTAGAAGTTGTTGTCATTAGTAAGCTTTGAAAATATAAGGATTAATCTATTATTTTGTATAATTTCTATCATCGTTATAGTTGATGAACTAAATAGATTACATGGGATTGATATGGATAATTTTTCCTCTGATCACATTAGTTTGATTATTTTTCTCACTATGATATATGTTTGAAACATGTCCCCCTTTAAACACATGATTCACTTCCTAGGAACATTGAGTTAGATTTCAATATGTTTGTTCATACAACATAGAGATTTAGGATGTTGTATGTTCTTATCATCATGGCATTTATCTATATATTTCAAAGGATTAATCTTTATTCTCATTATTGTGTCTATTCCCCTAATAACCTCCCATTTCCTTCTCCACCTTGTGGGTTATATCATAAATTTTCACCATAAATTTCAGTTCCCCAAACCACCAGTGTAAAGACCCGGAATTTTCAATGAATTTTTTTTCTCAAATACTTTGGAATTTTATGAGTTTTTGGCTTATGACGGCACTTGATTCTGAGGCCCGGTGTGCCCGGAATCAATTTCCAATGTTTAGCTCAGGTACGTTTAATAATTGAATGAGCAGGTTTTTCTATCATTTGAACCGGTGCTTGGAATTGAAATATGAGGGCACCGATGAACTCGCAACACTGGTAATTTCTTACGGGGACCTTTACCGTAGTTTTGTTTTCATGGCAGGAGACTTTAATTATTGGGGATTAATTAAAAAGTAAATAAAATTTTTGGAAAAATTTTATTTTATATCTAAGGAGGTTAATTCCTCCCATGGGAAGTTGTTGGTGGGGCCCAAAACCACCCAACTTCCCATGTGTGCATAATTGAAATGTGGGGACCACATGAGCTCCAACCATTCACCTCCCCCTAAACTCTTTAACCCCTATTCATTAATTTGTTAACTCCTTTTAAATATGAGACCTCTCACCTCCTCCTCTCTCCATCATTAACTCTTCACAACACATTAATTTAATGAATTCAACCACATCAATTAATTAATGATGTGTTTTGAATTTTAATTTTAAATGGAATGTGATAGTAAAAAAAATAGGAAAAGCATATTATTTTATTTTTGGAGGGTTTACATTGTGCTAAGGAAGAATGGGACAGAACTCTTGTGAAGATGAAGAGAACTCCTCTCTCGATGAAAAACTGTGTCTCATCCACGAAGAACGCCAGTTCCATGAAGAATGATGACTCGCCAACCTTTCTCTTCTCTGCAACAAGAGAGGAAATGCCTCTTCCTCCTCAGACGCACTCCGACATCGCCTACAAATTCTTTCCCCACGATGCCATCTTATGTGACGCCCGACGTGTGACATCAACTATCGAGGTAGGGGTTTTGTTCAATTTTAATTGATTAAAATTGTACCTCAATTCATTATTGTATAATCTTGTTTGTCCGACCTCTTTCTATTGCTTAATACGGAGGGTGCGGGCCGAACAAACACGGCCCGGCGACCCTACGTTTGATCTAGTTTATCGATGGAATTGGCAATCAGAGGCGGAACTCAGAAGAGGTTGGCGGTGCAAGGGCCGTCGTCGCACACTCTTAAAAATGTCAAGGCCAAGAGAGCCACAACCGAGGAAGTACGGAGTCGCCGCACCGTGCCAGGGATGCGGAGCCGCGACCAGGGTAGGTCGTAGCGGAGGGAGCCAGCGCCGTCGTGCCAGTTGTGCAGCGGAAACTGCGGCCCGCATTGTGGGCCGCTTCAGTAGTAGAACTAGTCGGACCATCAGACGGCTAGGCGAAGGGGAGGCATGGCGCCAGGAGGGGTCTGTGCTGGAAAACTGTCTGGCATTTCAGTCGGGCGGGCGGAGCCGAACCGCGGTGCCAGGAGGGCACCGCGCTGATGAAACCCGCGGCCCCCCGTGCATGCTGCTTGCACTAGTAGGCCAGCCGGCCTAGCCGGCCAGTTTTGGAGGGCGCCGCCTTTTGGCGCAGCCGATTCGGGTAGCCGGGGGCCACACCCTTGTCTCGGACCACTTGGCCTTCGGTCGAGCCATCCGGGTCGCGCCGAGCCGGGTCACGCCCAGCCGGGTTGCGCCGGGCCCGACCGAGTCTGGCAACGTCGGGCCCGGCCGGGCCGCTCCCCTCAAACCGGGCTACGCCCCTCAGGCTGGGCCACATGAATATTTGGTCTGGTCTGACATCCGTACCGGGATGGACCCACCAACTCTGGATTGACCTGACCCGTCTACCCACCGGGCCTAATGGGTCGGGCCCGTTTTCACGTAATTGTGAATAACACGAATACCGCACGTCTGATCGACGCTCCGTCTATGGCACATGGACCCTCACAACGAGGTGGTCCTTTTGTGATACTCTATGTGAGTTTTGGACGACTTTGAAAAAATGGCAGGGTTGGTTCGAAATGGAAATCCAACCGGTCCTTCAGAGCTGAAACACTTATAACATGAGGAAAAGACGTCTGATTTATGTGTTGTCAATTAGGTTGGTTTCCTTTTGTTGAGATGGATCTTTCGGCATACTCCGTTCAAGGTTTGGACGCAGCTGATATACGTTCGGGTTGCTTTTAGCTTAAAAACCAACCGGGCCCCGGGAACAGAAAAGCTAATAACTCACAGATCAGTCGTCCGATTGAAACATCGTCTGTTGCGTTGAGACCCCCATGACGAGGAGTTTCTTTGAGATAATTCTTCATGGGAATTAGAGACACTTGGAGTGTCATCCAGTATCTCGTGGATCGGATCCTCCCAGAGACGAGCTTACGAAGTATGGTGACCTTGTAGCTAGCTGAGACCTGATGCCTACTTGTCTGATTCGATTCAAAGTTACTGGACTAGCCCAGTGGGGATCACTACTGTGTTGGGGCGATAGATCCATGGCGGAGGAGCGCTACTGCATTGGGGTGGTAGACCCGCGGTACTCGACTAGAGGAGTACCTCTGCTGGCTATCAGGGGGGGCGCTACTATATTGGGGCGGCACACCCATGGAGGGACTCGCTACTTTTTTTGGAAAACATACCCACGGTACTCGACAGAGGAGGAGTACCTCAACAGTCTAAGGTTAGTGAGTGTCACCTCGGAGTCATGACAGGACTACTGCGGTCGACTGAGGAGGAGTTCTCTAGCAGCCGTGTTTTTGTCACCGTGAATAAAAATCCTGGTTTGAGCTGAGTCAATGACCTTCGTGTTTCCCTCATGATTGAGTTGGGTTACTTGATAACTTAGGTATATGTATGGGCATATACCTAAGAAAAGGGCATCTTTTCGGATCTTTCTTTTTGGTTTATCCTTGTTTGATTTAGTGAGACCTTGAGTGTCTTGGTGTCCCTACTGAGTATCGTTATACTTACCCCTTCACAGGCTATGTCCACACCTCATTGTGTTGGATACAGACGACGGACAGCGTTGACGGAGGCCGAGTGCATGGGGGCTGGACGACACCTGGAGGTGGACCTCACGACGAGTCGGTACCCGGAGGTGGACCTCACGATGAGTCGGTACCCGAAGGAGGTTGACAAACGAGGGCATTGATGATGCTATCTTTACCTACACTTCAGGTAGGATCCATGGTGGACGACCTAGGAGTTTTGCTATCTGTACCTACCCTTTAGGTAGGATCCATGGTGGACGATCCCAGAGATTCTTATCACCTTCCAGTTGTTTTGTCTTTTACCTTGTACTTTATAGTTTGACTAGTATTTCCGGCCCCACACTTTAAGCACTACTTTTGTTTTCTGTTTTCTTAGTGATTACTTCCACTTGTACTCTAGTTGTGTGTGTTTATGTTTCATAAAGACAATTCCTTCCCTTTTTATCAGGATTTACGCAAGTCTCCAGCCCCTGGCCTATGGAAGGTGGGCTTGGGGTAGTCACGACATGGGCCCCAAGGACGGGTCGTGACAACCAGATCATGCCGACATCTAATTTTTATTCCACTATATAAATTTAAAACAATTAATTAATGTATCATTAAAAGGATAAAAGAAAACAATTCCAATATCTTAAATCTCACCTCCAAATACCTAAATGATTAATCGTTCTTTTTTCTACAGTTCAAAAAAATCCCACTTTATTATAAGATGAATAATGTGTGGTAAATACTTGAAAACGTCCTATTTAATTCATCCCACTATATGGATTCTATTTCATTCCAATTATTATTATTATTTATTAGTTTCCACCACTAATAAAATTCTCTGTCAATGTCATAAACTACTAGAATGACCTTCTCTTATTCACATCATTAAAGGACAGAGAAAATCATTTCAATAGAGTAAATTCATAGTTCAATTATTAGGGGCATAAAAAATCACCAAAACATTGGTAGACTATATTTTTTGAAGTAATAATATTAAAATTTATATCTATATGGTTGTTATATATAATGTATTTAATTATTCATAACATGATATATGTATTAAAATATGGCCATAAATTTATCATCTCTGATTCCCATCATGCCAGGAATTTCAACAGGTAGTCATTACAATACCCATTGCTCATTTTATTAACACATTTCTCCCCATATCCTGTCATCTTCTTATAAGAAAATAATGTTAGGTTTGAGACTAATTATATTAATAAATAATTGAAATTTTAACCATAAATATATGGATTAACTCATAAATAAAGGGAAAATAATGGATTATGAATATCTTTGATTTAATTTCTGATATCCATGGTTATCTTCTAATTCATTTTTCTAACCCCAACTACTCATAAATTATTTTTAAATCCATTAGAGTGGTTTTTAATGAGGAGGTGAATTATCAAAATATAATCCACAAGGATTATAATACTAGATGTGTGTTTCATGACCATTCATCATTAACCTAACTGATGGTCATGATATACTCAGTCTAATATTTTGGGGGATATTACCCCAAGATACATATATTATAAAACCATGTAAAATTATATCATACCGACATGGATATATTACTTGAAAAACATGAATTCTATACTTTACCAATAATTTATGAAATTAAACTATGATTAATACTATTGTAATGAAATTTTTAAATTTCTACTAATAATAATCACAGACAATAAGCACACCTTTAACTAATTATAACTCAAGTGAACCAAGCCATAAAAACATATTATTTCATAAAATTTATTTAATTTGAGAATAAATACAATCTAGGGTTCTATGGTACATTGTATTTCCAAAATGAGACACAGAAACCAAACATCTTAAAAATTAATATCATAATTTTTTATAAATATAACTAGAATGATCATAACTATAATAGGACATATTACCTAACTATAGGATAACCTAGGGAAATATATAAGGAAGTGAGTGTTCTAGAAAGCCCTATAGGTGAATAAACATGGTAAAAGGGAATAACTTGGGAGTAAAATGTTGATATCATAAAGAGAATGATAAAAGCATGGAATCACGCATAATGAAATGATAATATACGATCATGGAATAAACATGATTTTATCATAAAAACATAGTGTAATGGAGTGTGGAATCTACATGAAAATGACAAAAATTTGAGAAGTAAAGTATCCATAACTCATTAACATAATATAATTAGTGATAATAATGGACCACACACAATAGTGGGATAGGTTCTATACTCGTGTACCATGATATCAAATTTGATGGACATATTTTTTAATGAATTACAGGGTTATATAACAATTGGAACACCCATTAGTGAATAAATATTATAAAAATATGTTTGAAAGTATGAAAATAAAATACAAGTAATTAATATATCTTCTAAACAACCCAATGAGAAAGAATTGGTTTTCATGATCTGGTCTCAAGGCATATTTGTATGCTATAATGTAGATATTCCCAAGAGAAGAAGGTATGTAGTTAATTTTTAATTTTATAACAAGAAAGAATATAAATCATTACCATGGAATCTCATTATATAATAATCCATGAGAAACTTTATTTATGTAATAATAAAAAATACCTTTTTGTTTATGACTTTTCAAATTACGAAAAATATAATTTGAATGAACATGATCATAATTTATATTTAAAATAAAAAATGAATAATAAAATTTGACATTAATTTAATAAACAATTTAATATATATTGGTGATTTTAAAACTTTTATGGGGCTTGTTAGTTGATGTGAAATGAGAAATTTAAAAATCCTCTTAAATCAGGTCAGCTTTTAAAGGGAAATGTTGAAGGAAAATTAAAACATTTATTTTTCAGAAAAATTGAATGGATATTAATATATATATATATAAGGTACATATATAAAAAAATAGAATATATACATGAGATTATTTTTGGAATAAATGGTTGAATAATAAAATAGAAATGGTAACCGGAATGTTATGTAGAGATTACTAACACTATCATACATTTATGTATGAATGTGTTTGGGCATGTACATAAAATCCTCAATATTTATATAATGTTCTATAAAACCCATTATAAGAAATTTTACATTTTTAATTTGTATCATATGTTATATTTATAATCATAAGTTAATAATTAATTAAAAATGTTGGCCATTTTCAGCCACTAAAGGTTGTTTTGTTGAATTGTATGTGATTGTATTGGCACGTTGACCGACGTTATATTTACCTTGTAAATAAATTTGCAATATGAAAAATATAAATTGAGTGATAAATATATTTTTTATACAAGAGTATAATTTTTAATTACATCCTTGTTAAGAGATAATTAAAAAAGAAATATGTTGTGAATATGAAGGTAGTAGTATGAAAGAATGTACAAAAAACATATTAATTTTAAATAAAACTAGAGAGATATAAAAAATGATTTATAATGATTGAATTATAATTGAGACATAAAACCTATATTTATTCATTTATTCCATTCATGGTAGCCTCCATGAATGGCAGTGATGAAAAAAACTACATCGCTTCAAGGATGTGGTTGTCTGCCCAAATGCATGATTGATCCTTCTATTTTTGATAATGTATAAATGGTGTTGAATAATCTTTAATAAATAAATATATTTAAAAATAAAAAAATTAATGACACTAAATAGATTAGATAAATGGGTTTAGGGATGTTATGGACATGAACAAATTAAATTAAATATTTAAAATAAGAAACACTCACATTTGGGGTATATATTTTATTGGCTTCACCTTAAAAATTAGAGGATTAAGCTAACAAAACATGGAAAAAGTATTACAATCCAGGGGTATAATTATTTCATTATAAATATTTATGATTTTTTTTCCATGTAACTAATTGAATTTTTGAACCATTAAGTGTTGGGAGTTACCCCTTTTATTTGTAATGGAAATGGTGGTTTTGGAAACAAATTCATTTATTAATGTACTTCCTTACACTATTCAAGGTCAATGGCCACCATACTTGAATGATATTGTTTATGGAAAATGATATGGTTAATATGCCTTTCATAAACACATTTTGGGTACATAATTGTGTAATATTCAATTTTTAACATTCAATTTTCATGTTACCTAAGAGTACTTTTTCCAAGTTAACTTTTAATTTCACACATATTAATTAATCATAATTTTCACTTTTCATATTGATACAACCATTTATATTGATAATAATAATCCAATATATGTTATTATTTTTATGGAAGAAATTACAGTGATTAAGAAAAATAATTCTAAAATAAACACAGCTAATGCTTAAAAATAGTTTTGAAGATAATATTGTTTTGTGAACAATTTTTTTTGAATAATAATTATTAATTTCAATATTTTAAACAAACTAAATTGGTTGATAATATATAAGTATTATAAAGTGACCCTAAATTCATGAAATTAAAAAAAATGAAAATATAATTTATTATTTCAATAAAAGGCATAAAATTTATTTTATTAATGATTTCTTTTACATTAATTATTAAAATTTTCAATGAGCCTTGGGTTATTCTTAAATCATATTGAATGTTGTTTCCACATTTCCATGTTATGATAAACATTTTATATCATGCCATTATGTTCATGTTTCAATTATGCTCCATTGATAATCCTATTTCCTAGAATGCTCTATATTGTTCATTTTATTCCATGTTTACTCCCTTACTGGGATTTACAGCTTACCATTTTCTTATGCATATCCTCATGTTATCACATGAAATACTAAGAATGATGGAATGTTGTGGTCATGTAAAAGAAGTTTTAAATAAAGATATTATGTTTTATGTTCTAGGTTGTTATTTAATTTTCTTAATTTCCCAATACACTATACCAATAGATCATTATAGTTTTCTTTAGTTCATGTTAAGGTAATGAATCATGTTTATGTGTGTAATAATGATTTGGGTTGTTATAGATGGTATAAAAGGATAGGTTTAGTTATTTTTCTGATTAGGATTGGAAAATTCTAGTGAATGCATTAAGGATAAGACCGAGTATAATAAAAACAACCCAAAATTGTTCTAATTATTGAGTAATTGGTTTACCTAGAAAATACATCCCTATCTAGATACGAGCATGTGTAGGCCACTCTGGCACATATGTATCTAAGGGTAAAACCCAAAAACACTGAATTGAGCTAGACATTAATTAGTAGTAGTGCATGACAACGAGACATACTGCACTATTGGTTAGGACACTCCCATGGGATATTCATTGGTAAATTCATGACCTTACTATGAATCGTGATTAATAAATGAAATTCCCTCTATGAATATATATTTGTAATTAGATCATTGTTGACATAGATTGAAACATAAAAATTCATATGTCATGGAAATAAATGTAACATATAACTTATCCCATTTTTTCATTTTATTTTCCTCTATGTGTTAACCCTATAGTTCCTTTTATTCCAACTGATGGCCGATAATTGGAGGGATCAGGCTAACAACCAATATGATGATCAATGTGACAATAGTTCTAATGAGATTCCCAATCTTATAGGAGAGGGAATCATAAAAGTTTTCACAATACTCTCTTAGTTAACTTATGTTTTGAAAAGAAACATGGGTCAAGATGAATTTTAAATACCCCTAAGAAAGAACAAGTCAAAATCAAGATATTCATGAGAAAAAGGCCTCCAACTTTTTATGGATCATTTGATACCTCAATTTCTGAACAATGGTTCAACTCTACTGAAAAGGTCTTATATATCATTTAATGTTATTAATAGGAGAAGGTACTTATGGATGATAATCATATGTGGGTGAAGATGGTCAATAGTGGACGTTGATCAATAATATGAAGCAGGAGTAAGATATTAAGGCAATGGATTGGATAGATTTCCTCACACAAAATTTGATATATATTTTCTGTGCACCCACCGACTTAAGGTGGAAAGGGACTTCTGTGACCTCATGAACAAAAGATGATTAATCCATCAGAGCGTATGAGAAAATATTCACTAGTATTTTACAATATTCATATGACATTTTCATTATCCCTGAATTCATGTTTGATCTCTTATTTTTTGGGCTAAATCCAAACCTATGCAAAGCCCTAGCGATCTGTGAATTTGAGAGCTATGAGAAAATTATCTGATGTGACCTCAGTGTCGAATTGGTGACTAGGAAATCTCAGGGGTTTCAATGGGATAATAATAATAAAGAAGTCTTCAATTTAGGTGGTTCAATGGATAAATCCAATGCTACCAATAGAATCCAGCACCCCACATTCCAAATGTGTGGAAAGAAGAACCCTGAAATTTCATGGAGGGGAAGAGGAAAAAAGTTATGTGTTGAAGAGAAGGGAACCAGATCATTAACTACCGACATGAAAAACTCATGGATGTTACAGATGGTAAGAATGGTTTGTTTGACCCTCAAAACATTCATCATTTATTCATCTACAAAAAACTATGACACTTTGCAAACTATTTCTCTAAGCCAAGGGTTTTTGGAGGCAAACAACAACCTCCATTGTAGCAAGGGAGAGAATTTTCCATCACTAACACAGAAATAAACCCTAACAACAAAGTGGAGATAGGTACTATAGTTATTTATTTATGAATAGTGAACATAAATTTTTATTTTAGTTTTACGCATTATTTTTTATTTAAAAAGATTAGTAGAACAATCTAAAAACCACCACAAATCAGGGAAGTAATGATATTTGTGAGAATGGAAAATGGGGAAATTATTGCATCCCATGAATATAACTCCTCCCCTATCATAATTTCTGGATTGAAATACCTGAATTGCCTTGTCATAATCCCTATGGTGTAAGTTTTATCCTTTCTTCGTATCTATTGGATTTCCTTATTTAGATCACACATAAATTTCCATCAGAGGGAAATCACTCTCAATATGGATAATCAAATCTGGTTATGTATATGTGTAAGGAGGAGGATGCATATTCTTTAGCACAATCATCTAAATCGTGGATATTACTGATGTATAAGCATGAATATTTGGATCACATTATATATACAATGGAAGCAACCATCCATGAAGACATTCTTACTATGAGGAAATTATTTGATGTGCTTCCTAAGGAATTTCATGGTATTCCTCCTAGAAGAGATGTTGAATTCTAAATTTATCTTATACCAGGGGAATTTCCAATATATAAGAATCAGATTAGAAGTGAGGTTTTGGATCATGAGGATATGATGAAATAATTACATGATAATCTTGGTAAAGGGTTTATATTTCCATGTTCTTCACAATGGGGTGAACCAGTTCCCTTCTTCATGAACAAGGATAGGTAAATGCGGATTTGCAATGATTATCGTGGTATTAACATGATCATGATAAGGAACATGTATCTTATGCCCCTGAATTTTTGATTTTTTCAATCTGATATGTGGATCACAATACTTATCCTAGGTGGATTTTTGGTTTGGATATTATAATGTAAGGGTGAGTAAGAAATATATTTCCAAGACAACATTTCATACAAGGTACATGCACTATGAATTCATAGTAATGCCTTTCAAACTCACTAATGATATTGAAATCATCAAGGAAATGATGAATTGATAATTTAAAGATTACCTCAAAAATTTGTGGTAGTCATTATATATGTTATTCTAATATACTCTAAAACTAAGGATTAACATGAGGAACAATTATGAAATATACTAGAGACATTGTGAAAAGATAATATATATGAAATTTACAACAAGTGTGAGTTATTGTTGATGAATGTCTCATTCTTGGTTCATATAAACACAAGTATTAATATACATATGGATCCATCCAAGATAGCTGCAATTGAGGGATGGATGAGGCCAACATCAATAATGGATATCAGTAACTACCCGGGGTAGTTGGATATTATTGCTGATTTGTGAGAAATTTCCCATGAATTCCCAACCCCCTTACTAAGATAACTTTTAAGGGGGTACTATTTTCTTGGATTGAGGAATACAAAGAGAGATTAATTGAGATGAAATGGACGCTTCTCCCTACGCTTGTTCCCACATTTCCCACAAGTGTAGAACTTTTTGTGGTATTTAGTGATGCTTAGAAGAAGGTAAAGTGATGTGTTTTGGTGAAAAATGACAAAGTCATTACATATGCTTCATGGAAATTGAATTTTAATGAGAAAAAAAACTTAGAAAATGATCTTGAGTTGGCTATAGTAATCTTATTTTTGATAATTTGGCGGTATTTTCTATTTGGGGATAAGTGTGAAATATAAACGTATCAAAAAATCTTCAAGTAGATATTCACACTTAAATATTTGAATATGTGCCAAAAAAATTTGGTTACAATAGATAAAAAGACTTTGAATGATAAATCCATTAACACCCTTGGAAAGCGAGCAAGGTGGATGATTCCCTGAGTAGAAAAGACAAAACAATTATATGATTGATGAGAATTGAAAAGGATACAGTCTTCATAGTTATGAATAATATGGAAAATGACATCATAATTAAGGGAACATAATCAATCATTTCACTTATGATTTCTCAACCATGTCATTTAAAAAGGTTAAGAGATTCATAAAAGGTTGATGTGGGAATTAATAAGAATGTGGAAACTATTATAAAATGGAAATCCTCAGATTTTAATGTAAATGTAAAAGGAATTGTGAGATTTGGGTCAAAACCATGTGTTCCTACTTGTCCAGAGATAAAGAAACAACTTTTTTATGATGCACATAGTCTGAATTTATCCATTCAACCATGAAAAAAAAGATGTCGAGATATCTAAGAGAATTATTGGTTAGATAGAATGAAGAAGGATATCGCTGAGTATACATCAGAGTCCATGTTATGTGAGTAATTGAAGGTTGAGAGGCCGGAATCTAAGGGGATGATGAAACCATTACCCATAACAACATTGAAATGGGATAACATCTCCATGGAGTACCACTATCGATTGTATTAGATAGAGATCCAATAGTCACATATATGTTTTTTGAAGATTCTTTAACATGATGTAAATACTTAGTTAAACATTAATATTTCTTATTATCCTCAAACTAATGTCCAAAATTATTGGACTATCCAAACACTAGAGGACATGTTGAGAGAAAGAGAAATGTACTTCAAAGGATGATGGGACCGACATCATTCTCTAGTTGAGTTCTCTTACAACAATAGTTTCAACTCAAGCATCCAAATAGCTTCTTATGAATCCATGTATGTGAAGAGATGCAGAACACCAGTATGTTGGTATGATGTTGGGGACCGAAAACTCATATTTATATAAATAGTCGATGAATTGGTGGAAACGGTTAAGACCATCCATCATCACATTAATGATACTCAGATTTGACAAAATATATGTGCTTATAATCATTAGTGAGATATAGGGTTTGATTTAAGAGTCATGGAATTCATCCCCACATCCTCATAAAAATGAGTTATGAGATTTTGGAATAAGGAAAGATTAGTCCAAGGTATATCATCCCTTTTGAGGTCCTTGATTACATTAGAGCAATGTAATATCATCTATAACTACGACTAAAGCTATATGGAGTTCCTGATATATTCCATGTATCACTCTTGATGAAGTACATAACTACACCATCACATGTTCTAAATCCAATGGTTGTACCATTGGAAAATTAACTCTCATATAAATAGAATCCGGTGAAGATCTTAGATCATAAGGAAAAAGTTCTACTAAATAAGACAATTACCCCATGAATGTGTTGTGGAGAAATCACAAGTTTGAAGATGCAACATGGGAATCAGAGGAAGCGATGAAGCAGAGTTACCCACATCTATTTTATTGTGGAAAAAGCAAATATTTCAGGAGAAAATTTTTAAGGGGGAAAGAATGTAACAACCCAAATTTTCATTAATGAAAATTCATCTTAATATAATTTAGGGTCTTATTATGTAATATGGTTATATAAAACATATAAAATTTCATGGATTTATGTTTTTCAATTTTAAAATACCATTATAAATTGGTTCAGTTTCTAATATTGTTTTTGAATAGTGATTACATGATTAGAAGAAATATTGGGAAACAACAAATAAAATTAACATAGAAGAAGTAAGTGATGGCCTCATCTAGTATAATTGATCTGTACGAAGCCCATTTGTCAGAGCTGAGAAATGAGGTGCCTTTATTAGGCTTCACTCTAGACAAATTTCATGCCGAGTTTGAACACATTTAGTTTGAACAGAACCACCTACGGGAGAAGTGGGGGTTCATAGAGATTACCACCCGAGTGATGTTATTTGAGCCACCCCAAGAATCTATCACTATCGCACACCATACTCATAGGTCCAATGTCTGTGTTATAAGGATTTATGTAAAAATACCCTAAAAAATGGTTATGTGCATTATTTTATTATAGAGTATATTATTTTTTTATCTTTTACTTTTTAAATAGTTTTTTAAGAAAAAATAGTATTTTTCTTCAATATTAAATTAAGATATCATTTCTGATAAATTAATAGATTTATCAAATAAATAATATTTTAATTAGATATTGATTCTAAATTAATTTTTATTAAATAAAAATTATCGTATATTTTTTTGAAAACAATTGTAATTATCATTACGGTTTGAATTTTTTTTTGTCAAAAGACAGGAATTTTTGTTAAATGTTGGTTTTTATTTTAAAGGTAAAAAATCACATATTTAAAGATTTTTTCACTTAAAACGAAAATTATTTTTGTAATGAGGATGTCAAAATTTTCAAATGGTGAATTTTTCATAATTTTATAAGATAATTGAATTTTGGGGTAAAAACTATATACCTTTTATATATATAATGTGTTTTATGACAACATAATTACCCAATAGTGATATAATAAAATATTATAAACGAGATTTGAAGCCAATATATTTCTTATATTTAATATAAAGTTTTATTATATTTTTTTATTAATTTTATAGTGCCTTAGTGGACCCTCCAAGACTTATATAACATTTTAAATATTTATTTTAATTTTATTGAGTGTTTTACTCACCTCCACATAAGAAATCCTAATATTTTAAAAATCTCAGTCATTATCTTTATAAAATTATGTAATGCACTCCCTTTGTAAAATAACCATTGAAAAAAACCATGGTTTATTTTGTGGTTTTGATTTGTTTAATGTGTGGTGTCCAAAAACTAAATAATAATTAATTTCCTCTCTTTTCCAATATAAACCCACTGTAACATCCCAATTAAATAAAGAATATGAAATATTTCAAATTTATTAAAATTTATAAATTAAATATTAATTTTACTTTAATGGGGTTTCTATGTTCGACAGCGTACCCGATACGCAACACCAGGTTTCTTTGGAATCTTACGTTGCACACAAATATTATATTATTATTTTAAATGGTAGTAAAATTCTAGTTGTTGTGTTGGCGGGAATGAATGAAAGTAACAACAATATTATTATAAATGTTTGTAAAATGTATTTACATTTATCCAATAAAACGATAGAGGCTTACAATGTGAATGAATCTAATTTTAAGGTTAATTTACATTAAAAGGTCGATTTACCCCATTTTAATGGAGAAACCTCTTTAAATCTGGTTTTGGTTACTTTAATACATTCTATATGACCAAATAAAATCCTTCTTCAAAATGGGGACATCAAAATGTACTTTGTGTATATTTTTGGTATTTTTCTGATGAAGTTCAGTTTTAACGAATAATGAAAAATACTGTATTTTAATTCAAAGGTGCCTTTTAATATAATTTATCTGTATGGTTAGATTATCTTTTTAATTGTTTTAAATTTGTAATTAGAATATATTTTTACCATTAAATCCAATGTTGGTCATTGGAATTAATTTCACTTTGAAATTGGACATAAACAAGTATCAATCTTTTGATAGTTACTGTTTCTTAAAAACACGCTATTTGTTTTGATAACATGAATTAATTTTAATATTAATTAATGCCACTAATATGTTATGAATTTGGCCAAATAGAAAAAAAAATTATTTCCGAATATCAAATATATCTTAGGCTTATTTTTTGTAATTTTTTGAAATAATTCAATTTTTATGATTAGTGAAACCACTTAGTGGTAGTTAAAAAACTAACTTTTTCATTTAAAGGAAATTGTACCACTTCTATTAGTTTAATTTAAAAAATCTTATATACATTGTTTTTATCAAGATGTAAAATTTGGTTCATTAATATGGAAATAATTTTTGGTGAATAGTAACTTTTGACTTTTATTTACCACGATAAAAGTTAAATAGGGTATTTCAAGGTTAAAAGAATATTAGGATAATTCAAAATTAACTTAACACTTGTCCAAACCTTATTGGTTGAGTCATTAATGACCATGAGCATCTTTGGGTCGATTTTGGTACCCCTTTGATCCACTTGGGAGTGATAATGGCAATTTAGATTAAGTAACTTAAAGTAAAGGAAAATATGATAAAAGCAAATATCTTTTAGTAAATTAATTTTTAAAAGCGGTTATATAAACTATATTTTTACCTATAAATATTCATTATAAATCCTAAAATATTTCATACATAATAGTATTTTTTTTTATAATTTTTAGACAACAAATAAATTAAATTATTTATAACACAATAATGATGCAGTGTTTACCTCATTAATAAATGATTTAAATAAATGAGATTATAATGATTAAAATATTATAAAAAACCTATATAATTCTTATTGGATGATTTTATTTTGTCCATGAGTCATCTTATCTTATAATATAGTGATTTTTGGACCATTAGAAACCGAATATCATTATATAATAAAATAATAGTTTCACACTTTCCTAAAGAGCCCCACCTCTCCCTTATAAAAGGAGACCACTTCTAACAAATTCCTGACACTTCTCAAGCCATTTGGATCCTCCAACCTCTTCCCAATTAAGCTCCCAACATCCCTATCATCCTCCTAGAAGCCTTAACATAGTCAGAAGGATCTCCAAGAAGTCGTTTTGGTTCAAACCAAAGAAAGTTTCCCAAATTAAAGGTAATGGTTTCTCTTAAATTGTTTTATTTTATTTTAAATCTCCAACACCAAAACTATTTTTATTTCTTTATTTTGTGAAAACACTAGTATTCTCAATATAATAGGATGTTTTTATGAGAGGGATTCAAACTACACGTACACACACCTCAATTTAACGGGTGAAGAACATAATGTTTCTGTGGATAGCAAACTAACACCTCACGAAACGATGATTGTTTGATTATCTCCTACCGCCTCTCATCATTTCCATTATGATGGAACTGTATTTATATATGATATATATTATTTTTATGTTTTCTTTATACTTCTGTATTTTCCATTTATAGCAAGCCTTTATGGTTTCCATATTGGGTAAATATGATAATCTCATTTGAGAAAGTGAGGACTACCACCCCCTCAAAGTGATTTGATTCATTAATGCCTTATTGGGATGTATAAAGGATGGAGTGAACAATATTTTATATGATATTATACTGGATTTATAATATACCTATGTATAATTATGTTTTATTTCCACTAAAATAATAAATAGAAATAAAAGTAGCGTTCAAGCGTATGTATGACTTACCATCTCCATGAATGGTGCATTTCATTTCTTACCTCTAAATGTTATGTACTATTATAAATACATGTATATGATGGATATATATTATATATATGATACCCCAATAATGAAAATCATTCTGGATATAATGAAACTTTGACCACTTGAACAACATGTAATTATAAGAAGTTCATTTTTGACTCAAGTACCAAATATAAAAAAAATGAACGTTATTAACTTAAATGATTACAAAATGTTTATAACATGGTAATACGTGATATAAAAGTAATAATAAACTTGAAAAAGGTTCTTAATAAAGAAGAAATTTACATTAGTATATTATTCATGGGATTAAAGAATGATCGAGTCAAGTCGCACACGAGGTAAAGGACTTCATCTCAAATCTCATTTCATTAAGGCATATTTTGTTTTAATACAAGAAATTCTTCCATACTCTGTATATACACCCTTGAATTTTCAAAGGGTATATTTTTCGACAAATTGTTTTACTAAACAAAAAAATAATGACCCTTTTTAATTTAAGTGGTGACAATGACCTTTTCTTCCGCTGCGAGTATTATTTGATATTTGTCTTCCTCAATAAGCCGTAATGTTTTTAAAGAAAATAAATACCTTATATTCTTTTACATATGTTTGGTATTGAAAATGTTTTTGAAAATGGATTTTTTATGTCAATATATTTAAGTGAGATATTGTGATTGAAATATGGAAATGTTTTCTTTCCTTTATTTTTGTTGTATGTGTTATGATTTTATATTGGTACTTTGACATTTGACGTGTGGTTACGTAATAAACCAAATGACGGGTGGTGCTGCAAATACTAGGATGGGTGGTTACGTTATAACCTCCAATGCATTGGGTATAGAAGTCGGTCGTATGGCTATTCCATTAGTGATATGTGTGAAATTCGGCCGTATGGTTATTCCATTTATGTATGATTATGTCCTAAGTTACCTTTATATGTTATGTGTTCTTAATATGGGTTTTATGGTAATATTATGGTTACAAAAGGGTAAGTGATGATCTTCTATTCAGTGAAGAGTATTTACCACTTCCTAAATGTGAAAAGTATTACTTATGTTAAAGTATTCATCATTTACTTTTTGTTTTTAAAAACTAACAGTTTTCCTTATTTGTCTATCCCTTTCTAAGATTTTTATGCTCATCCCATGTTTTTGAAATGTTTTTCACAGGACATAATGTGGAATAAGTTCAAGGATGGGATCAAGGAAAATTCATGATTTCTTAAATATGGAACTATACATGAATCTTTTTTTCAAGAGTTCTTGCTTTATGAAAAAATTGAAATTGAGTAGAAGTGTCTACCTTGTAATTTTTTGAGATGTAATAGATATGTCCTAATTCTATAAAACTCTAATCCTGAGAAGATCCTCAATGTGAATTATTCATTTAATTCAATATTATGTATGGTTTAAGGTTGGGTCCTTATAGTTGGTATCAGAGGTTAGTTTAGATAACTTTAAGAGTTAGGGTATTGTTAAATTAATGTCCCTAAAGTAATTTCTGATAATATTGAAATCATATAGCATTTACAGATTACCATGTTGCTTCGTCTAAGATATTTCTTTGATCAGAATGGTTTTCTGTAGAGGAAACATGGCAGCTATGTAGGGACGACATCCGGAGGAAGAAAATTTTCCAAATCAACAACCTGAGATGGTTGGAATTGAAACGGAACAATTTGTTTCTGTGATGGAACAGTTGACTCAAGCAATAAATGGTGGTAGTATTCATGCACGAAATCATCCAAATCAACCACAGAGGAACATGTAATTAGTTGAACATTTCATGAGGCATCATCCCCCATAATTCAGAGGATCACCTGACCATGATCTGGCTAAGGGTTGGATTAAAGCACTAGAGAAGATTTTCGATTTCATGGGTTGTTCATAACATCAAAAGGATAGTCTTGTTGTTTACCATTTTGAAGGTGAAGTTGATCAGTGGTGGTCGATGGTGAAAAATATTAGGGATAGTGAGGATATTTATTCTCTTGTTTGGAATGAATTCAAAGGTATGTTTGCTGAGAAATATTTTCCTAAGGTATTTTGTCTTAGGATGGAAAAACAATTCCTAGAATCGAAGCAAGAGGATGACTCAGTGTCTGCTTATGAAGCAAAGTTCACTCAACTGGCAAGGTATGCACCAAATTTCATCAGAGATCTTGATAAAAAGATAAATCGATTTTACTCAGGACTGAAGCCACTATATCGAAGATCATTAGCCTCTCATGAGTTCAAATGTTATGAAAAACTTGTTCGATGTGAAGAGAAGGTGGAAATAGAGTTTTTTATGATTAGGTGTTTATTCACAAACAACAGAATAATAGGTCTAGTTGGAAGTCAAAGGGAACTAATTCATCAAAGAATCCTGGAGGTATGAAAATTAAATATCCAACTTGTGAGAAGTGTGGTCAAAAGAATCCTTGAGAATGTTTATCGAAATCTAGAAAGTTCTTTCGGTGTGGTAAGTCTGGTCATATTGCTCGTAAATGTATGAAAGATGATCAAGCAGACAATGAAAAGCCATCGGTATGATGTTTTAAGTGTAATGAGAAGGGTCATTATGAAAATCAGTGTCCAGTGAAGAACTCAACTGAGGGAAAGTAGACAGACTACAAGCAAAAAGGGGTGTTGAAATCCTTTGGAACTACTTCAGAAGATGTTGTTCCATCAAATGAAGTTGTATCAGGTACACTGTTTATTTGTTCAGATTATTCCAATGTGTTGTTTGATTTAGGTTCTACACACTCTTCCATTTCTGAGATGTTTTCTAGTAAATTGGGAATTCCATATCATTATATTAACACTGAACATACAGTAAAATCACATGGAGTAAATGATGAGACAAAAAAGAAATCATAAGAACATTCCTATCCTTGTGTGCGGAAAGAATCTACATGAAAAACATATTGTTTTTCCTCTAGTAGAGTTCGATGTTATATTGGGCATTGATTGGATTTCTATTTATCATTCTAAGATTGACTGCAGAGATAAAGAGGTTTCATTTCAGAAATATTTACAGTTTTAATACAAGAATGAACCCTTACTTTTAATAACATATCAGGACGTTGAGAAACTAGTAAAAGAAGGAAATGAATTTTCCTTGATCATATTGTTGAAAATAGAGAATTTTTTGAGATTAATGATGTGATAGTGGTAAATGAGTACCTTGATGTTTTTACTGATGATTTTCCAGGTATTATAACTGATCAAGAAGTTGATTTTACTATTTAATTTGTTCCTGATGGTAAGACAATTTCAAAACCCCCTTATCAAATTGTACATATTGATCTTTTAGAGTTAAAGAATTAATTGCATGAGTTATTAGATAATGGTTATATTCTACCTAGAACATCACCATGAGGTGATCTT
Source organism: Viscum album (assembly GCA_963277665.1). Taxonomy (NCBI): domain Eukaryota; kingdom Viridiplantae; phylum Streptophyta; class Magnoliopsida; order Santalales; family Viscaceae; genus Viscum; species Viscum album. Next base: position 1,307,261,647 of record OY728126.1, on the reverse strand, counting down.
ATCTTGTTTGATAAAAATAAAGATTGTTCAATGAGACTTTTCATTGATTATAGAGCTTTTAATTACATCACTGTTAAAACTAAGTATACATTACCTCATATCGATGATTTTTTTTATCAGCTCTAGGGAGCTCATTATTTTTCAAAGATTGACTTGAGGTCAGGGTATCATCATTTGAAATTAAAGGAAGTAGACATTCCAAAGACCGTGATTCATACTAGATATAGACATTATGAATTTGTAGTTATGAATGTTGGGTTAACCAATGAACCTGTTGTATTCATGGATCTTATGAATAGAATTTTCCATGATTTCTTGGATAAGTTTGTGGTTGTGTTCATTGATGATATTTTGGTTTATTACAAAAGTAAAGAGGAACATGAAATTCATTTAAGGGTTTTATTAGAAACCTTAAAATAAAAGAAACTATTTGGGAAATTCAGAAAGTGTGGGTTCTGGTTACAACAAAATTTTTCCTTGGTCACATTGTTTAAAAAAATGGCATAACTGTTGATCCTGCTAAAACAAAAGTTGATGATGAATGTAAATGACCCACAAATATAACTGAATTTCATAGTTTTCATAGTTTGGCATGTTATTACCAGAGGTTTGTTGAAAATTTTGCACGTTTATCTAGTCCAATGACAATGTTAACTCGAAATGGTGTTAACTTCATCTTGAAAAAAGATTGTGATGATTGTTTTCAAAAATTGAAAAAAATAATGGTGAATGCTCCAATTTTGGAAATACCTTCCAAAAATGTTGAGTTTTTTTATCTACAGTGATGCTTCATTTAAAGGACATGGTTATGTCCTAATGCATAATGATCAGGTAATTTCTTAGGCTTCACGTCAGTTGAAAACACATGAGTTAAATTACCCTACACATGTGTTGGAAAAAAATCACACAAGGTATATTTGACGAATTTTTGAGGTGATTGTGTTTGTTGACAAAGTGGACATCAGAGTGGTGATTGTTGACAAAGCAAAACAATAACATAAAAATTTGTGGACAAAGAGGATTTCTTGGTGGAATGTCAAGTTCAAGAGTTGTGGTTAATGATCCATGTTTGATTCAAGAACGTCAATAAAAGAATGAATGATATGGAGGCGGCATAAAAACAACAGATACAAGGTGGAACCGTTTTCCAGTGTTTTCCAAATTTTTGGGTCTGATAATCGACATATGAAAAAAGTGGTTTTTGGAAAAGGAACTTGCCCGCCATGTACAAGAAGGCTTGTAAAAATGTGTGCCATATGTTTTTCAAGACCAGATCATCAAAATATGGCAAAGGGATAAGTTTTGCCCAAGTATTGGTGGTGTTGCGCAGGTGATTTGTGCGCCGTGAAGAGACTTGCACGCTGATGCCTCGGAAGCTTGAGAACTTGTGCGCCTATGGTTTTTCAAGATCAGAAGATCAAAATATGGCAAAGGAAATAGGTTCGCGCATGTTTGGAATTGGGTCACGCGGGTGACTTGTAGGGGATGAGACCTGCACGCTATGACTTGTGCGCCGAAGGGAGAGTTGTGCACCATAGTGTAGGGGTGACCAAATGCTTATAAATACTGGACCACCCCTCTTCATTATTTACCGGATTTCAAAACATTGAGAAATCAAGGCTCTCGTCGCACATGTGTGGTGGTCACGCAAGTGGTGGTGTGTCGTGCTAGTGGGACCTGCACGCCAGATTTGAAGAAGGGCGATTGTTGGTAGTTGCGCACCAATGTTGGTTTGGGCATAAAGGGAAGTGAGTCGCGCAAGTTTGGAGTTGGAGAAGCTTGTGTCGCGCAAGTGTCTGAGGAGGACGTGCACACCAGTTGTTACTTTCATGCCGATACGTGCATGTCGAGGTAGACTTGTGTGCCAAGTAATGTTGATTCCCCGACCTTATTTTGGGGCCACGTCGAAGCTGGAATATTTCCCGATACATTCGGTGCAAAGTGAAATTCATCTACGGGTGAAAGTTGGGCTTCAACAGAGCATCTAAATACAAACGATGATGCATTTCATCATGAAAGTGAAGAGACCTATAGGTCTATAAACTATGAGTGGATCCTTTCCGATGCAGTGAGAAAAGAAAGAGAAAGAAGGTGATCCTCTCCACCGGCAGTGAGCTAGAGAGAGAGAAATAGTGAGTGACCCTTGGGAAAGCAGTAAGATGACCCTAAATCTTGTAAAAGAAGTGAGCCTGAGATAGAGTGACTGTACCCATACCTTGTAATTGTGGGTTTAGAAGGGCAAGTTTCCAGATTTTAACGTTGATAATGATTTTGTATTGAGATTTGTAAAAAGATTATGTATGCCTTGTGATTCACATTTGAAGAATGAGTTTTTATGTGATGCTCATAGTTCCCCGTTTTCAGTTTATCCTAGCAGTACTAAGATGGACATAGATATTCAGGAGTATTACTGGTGGGATGAAATGAAAAGAGATATTGCTGATTTTACTATGAAGTGTTTGACTTGTCAGTAGGTTAAAGCAGAGTGACAATTCTTGAAAGGAATGCTTCAGACTTTACTGGTGCCTGAGTGGAAATGGAAAAATACATCCATGGACTTCGTTGTGGGATTAACAAAGACATCTTGAGTTAATAATTCACTTTGGTTTATAGTTGATCGATTGACTAAATCTGCTCATTTCCTTCCTATTAGAGATACTTTGTCTCTAGATCAACTTTCTCTGTTGTATGTTAAAGAGATAGTCAGGTTGCATGGAGTTATCCTCTATATTGTATCTGATCATGATCCCAGGTTCACTTATAACATTTGAAAAGGCCTTCTGAAGTCATTGGGTACTAAATTAAATTTTTGTACAGCTTTTCATCCTCAATCATATGGGCAGTCAGAACGAACAATTCAGACCATGGAGGATAAGTTATGTGTTTTCTCGATGGATTACTAGGGTCGTTAGGACCAACATGTTTCTTTGGTTGAATTTTATTATAATAATAGCTTTCATTCCAGTATACATATGGATACATTTGAGGGATTATATGGAGAGTGTTGTCGAACTCCAGATTTTTGGGATGATTTAGGTGAAAGGAATCTGATGAAACCAGAATTGGTAGAAGAGATGACACCAAAAGTTCAGTTGATTCAAAGGAACATGAGAACAGCTCAGAGCAGACAGAAAAGTTATGCAGATAACCGGAGGAATGATCTTTCTTTTGAGGTAGGTGATCATGTCTTTCACAATGTTTCTCCATGGAAATGTGTGATGCATTTTGGTAAGAAGGGAAATTGAGTCCTAGGTTTATTAGACCTTATGAAATTCTCGAGAAAGTTTGATGAGTTGCATATAGAGTGGCTTTACCTCTAAGTTTATCCCTGGTACACAATGGTTTTCATGGTTTGATGTTGAGAAAGTATATGGCAGATCCATCTCATGTTTTGAGCCTAGAGGTAGTTCAGTTGGAAGAGAATCTTTCTTATGAAGAACAACCAGTTCAGATTTTTGACCGTAAAGAGAAAGTGTTGCCGAATAAGGTGATTCTCCAGGTAAAGGTTTCGTGGAAAACCATATGGTTGAAGAGGCAACATGGGAATTTCAAATTGATATGAGGGATAAATACCCCCACTTATTTTGATAAATGAATCAAAATTGTGAGGACACAATTTTCAAAAGGTGGGAAATATGTAACATCCTAGGTAAATAACGAATAAGTCATATTTCATATTTATTAATATTTTTAAATTAAATAATAATTTTACTTTAAAGTGGTTGCTATGTTCGATTGCGTACCCGATACGAAACAGTGGGTTTCTTTGGAATCTTACTTTGCACACTAATAATATAATAGTATTATTTTAAATTGTAGTTAACACCTAGCCACTGTATTGGTAGGAATTAACGAAAGTAACAAAAATATGATTATACATGTTTTTTAAATGTATTTACATTTATACAATAAAAAGTAATAGGCTTAAAATGTGAATGAATCTAATTTTAAGCATATTTTACATTAAAAAATCGATTTACTGCTTTATAATGGAAAACACTATTTAAATCTAGTTTTGGTTACTTTAATACATTCTATATGTCCAAATAAAATCCTTCTTTATAATTGGGACATCAAAATGTACTTTGTGTATTTTTGGTATTTTTTATAATGTTTATTTTCAATGAATAGTGAAAAATACTGTATTTTAATTCAAATGTGTCTTTTAATATAATTTATCTATATGGTTAGAATATCTTTTTAATTGGTTTAAAAATTTAATTTGAATATATTTTTACAATTTAATCCAATGTTGGTCGTTGGAATTAATTTGACTTTGAAATTGGACATAAACAACTATCAATTTTTTTAAAGTTATTGTTTGCTAAAAACACGCTATTAGTTTTGATAACCAGAATTAATTTTAAAATTATTTTATGCCAATAATATGTCTTTAAATTGGTCAAATAGACATCATTTTGGAATTCAGAATACCAAATATAGCTTAGGTTGAATTTTTGGTATTTTTCTGAAAAACTTCAATTTTTGATGAATAGTGAAACCACTTAGTGGTAGTTAAAAAAACTAAATTTTTCATTTAAATGAAATTTTACCACTTCTGTGAATTGAATTTCAAAAATTTGACATAAATTGTGTTTATCGTGATGTTAAATGTGGTTCATTAAGATGAAAATAAATTTTGGTGAATAGTATCTTTTGACTTTTATTTACCACTGTTAAAGGTAAATGGGGAAATTCAAGGTTATATGTATTTTATAATAATTAAAAATTACCTTAACACTTGTCCAACCCATATTGGTTGAGACATTTACGACCATGAACATCTTTGGGTCTATTTTTGGACCCCTTTGATCCACTTGGGAGTGATAATGACAATTTAGATTAATTAACGTAATTAAAGGAAAAGATGATAAAAGAAAATATCTTTTATTAAATTAATTTTTAGAAGGGATTATATAAATTATCTTTTTGTATATAAATATTAATTTTAAAGCTAAAAATATTGAATACATGATAGTATTTTTTTAATAATTTTTAGAAAAAAAATAAAATAAAATATTTATGACACAATAATGATGCAGTGTTTACATCATTAGTAAATGATTTAAATAAATAAGATTATAATGATTAAAATATTATCTAAAACCTGTCCAATTCTTATTGTTTGATTTTATTTAGACCATGAGTCATATTATCTTCGAATATAATGATTTTTGGACCATTATAAACCGAATATAAATATATAATAAAATAATAGTTTCAAACTTTCCTAAAGAGCCCCTCCTCTCCCATATAAAAAGAGACCACTTCTAACCAATTACTCAGACCCGTCAAGCCATTTCTCTTGTCAATCCTCTGCCCAATTAAGCTTCCAACATCCCTTTAATCCTCATAGAAGCCTTACCTTAGGCAGAATAATCTTTAAGTAGTCTTTTTGGTTCAAACCAAAGGATGTTACCCAAATTAAAGGTAACAGTTTCTCTTAAATTGTTTTCTTTTATTTTCCTTCTCCAACCCCAAAACTATATTTATTCCTTTCTATTGTAACAACAGTAGTATTATAAATATTCTAGGATGATGTAATGATAATTATTCGTACTAAAATTACACACACCTCCATCTAATGGGTGAAGAATATAATGTTTCTATGGATGGAAACAAACGCCTCATGAAACGATGATTGTTCGATTATCTTCTACCACCTATCATGGTGGCCATTATGATGGAAATGTATTTATATATGATATATATTATGTTAATGTTTTATTTATTATTCTTTATTTTCTATTTATATCATGCCTTTATGGTTTCCATAGTTGGTAAATACGATAATCTCATTTGAGGAAGTGCGGACTACCGACCCCTCAAAGTGATTTGATTCGTTAAAGCCTTATGTGGGATGTATAAATGATAGATTTAACGATATTATATATGATATAATACTGGAATTATAATATACCTATGTATAACTATGTTTTATTTCCATTAAAATAAGAAATATAAATGAATGTAGTGTTCATGTGAACGTACGACTTACTGTCTCCATGAACGGTGTATTTCATTTATTTCCTCTAAATGTTATGTACTATTATAAATACTTGTATATGATGGATATATATGATATATATGATACATAAATTATGAATATCATTCTGGATATATTGAACCTTTGACCACATGAACAACCTGTAATTATAAGAAGTTCATTTTTGACTCCAGTACCAAATATCAACAAAATGACCGTTATTAACTTAAATGATTACAAAATGTTTATAACATGGACATAAGTGATATAAAAGGAATAATAATTTTGAAAAACATTATTAATAAAGTAGAAATTACCTTTAGTTTATTATTCAGGATATTAAATAATGACCGAGTCAAGTCGGACACGAGGTAAAGAACTTCGTCACAATCTCCTTTCATTGAGGCATATTTTGTTTTAATACTACAAATTCCCTTGTACGCTGTATAAACACCCTTGAATTTTCAAAGGGAATATTTTTCTAGGAATAGTTTTACTAAACAACAAAAACATTGTTCCTTTTTAATGTAACCAATGACAACGAACTTCTCCACCGCCGCGAGTATTATTCGATCTTTGGCTTCCTCAACAAGTCGTAATGTTTTTAAATAAAATAAATACCTTATACTCTTTTACGTATTTTTGGTATTGAAAATGGTTATGAAAATGGATTTTTTATATCAATATATTTAAGTGATATATTGTGATTGAAATATGGAAATTTTTTCTTTCCATTATATTTGTTGTATGTGTTATGATTTTATATTGGTACTTGGACATTTGACGTGTGATTACGTGATAAACCAAATGACGGTTGGTTCCGTTAATACCAGAACGGGTGGTTACATTATAACCTCCAATACATTGGGTATGGAAGTCGCATGTATGAATATTTTATTAGTGATTTGTGTCGAAGTTGATCATATGGTTATTCCATTTATGTATGTTTATGTCCCAAGATACCTTTATATGTTATGTGTTCTTAATATGGGTTTTATGGTAATCTTTTGGTTACAAAAGGGTACGTAATGATCTTTTATTCCGTGAAGAGTATTTAATACTTCATAAAGGTGAAAAGTATTACTTATGTTAATGTATTCATCATTTACTTGTTGTTTTGAAAAACTAACAGTTTTCCTTCGTTGTGTATCCATTACTGAGCTTTTTATGCTAATCCCAAGTTTTTGAAATGTTTTTCTGAGAAAATAATATGGAATAGGGTCAAGGATGAGATCATGTAAAAGTCATGTTTTCTTAAACATGGAACTAGACAAGACTCGTTTTTTGAGGATTTCTTGTTTTATGAAAAAAATGGAAATTGAGTACAATTGTCAAACTTTGTAATTTTTTGAGATGTAATGGTTATGTCCTAATTATCTAAAACTTTAAACCTGAAAAGATACTCACTATGAATTATTTATTTATTTGAATATTATGTAATGTTTAAGGCCAGGTCCTTATACCCACACAAGCCCCCACTTACTCAACACTAAAAGACATTGGAGGTCAACCAAACACTTCCCTCCTGTGTCTAGAATCCTTACAAGGCCCCAAAGCTCCAAATAAGCCTCTCCCAAGCCACTCACAATCCTTTTGTATCACACTTTCAAGTATGGGATTTCTTCCACTCTCATTTTTTGTCCATGTTCTATTAGGTCGTTATACCATTGTATTTTAAATTAAAAAAATTTAGGTATGACTTAGAACATCATCTATACTACCCAATTTATGATTGAATGATGAGATAACCCTTTCTCTGTCATTAATTCCTCCCGTGTACAATGTAAGCATGCTAAAATAACCTAAGGGATTTTTCTCTCATCATTTACATTTAAGAAATAATTTTTTTTATTAATATAAATTCCATTACATATGGCAGGACATGTATCTATATGACCCCTTAATTTTCAATTCATTTACATATGTTGAGACACCCATTCTATTATCATCAACCATTGTTATGAATTCTAATGTCAGACCGTTATGTTGTCGAAATTACACCATGATTTTGAATCCATAGTCAATGTGTAGTGAATACCATACCGATTTTTCTTTTAAGGGTATACACCTTTATTAACATTTACAAATTGATTATATATTTTCATGTATGAATTCTTGCAATACATTATCATGGCATAAATGATTATGTTTAATTAATCTATATTATATAATCCATGTAGCACACTTATGCATCAAATGAAATATTTAAGAAGGGCACTCCCTAATAGCGCTCCAGTGCATTAGGGAAGATTAGTATAACAATAAATCAAGTGCAATGAGCGACTACTCATGATTACTCATGTACAATGAGGTTTTACTCTTGCTCCATGTGCAATGAGCCTTAGCTCATTTTAATACCATGTTTAATTTTCTTTCCACATTTCCATGATATGATAATCATGCTATATCATTCCTTTGTCTTCATGTTTCTTTTTTTCAATTGATATGAATATTGCCTATATTGTACTATATTCTTTATTTTTTGTGTTTACTCCCTTACTTGGCTTTATAGATCACCCTTTCCTTATGCATATCTTCTAGTTATACCATGAAATTCTATGTACGAAGGAATGTCGTAGTCATGTAAAAGTGGTTTTCAAAAATGATGTTGTGTTTTATATTATAAGTTGATGTGTATTGTACGTAATTTCATAAGACACTATACCTCTAGATCCTCAGTGTTTCCATAAGTTCATTTATATCTAATAAATCAGTTTTATGTGAGTATTAAAGTGTAGGGTTGTTATATCTATATATAACCATAACAGTGTCAACATATAGTAAGACACAAAAAAATAGACGATCTATGGGAAGGTCTTTTATAAATAATGAATCTATTTTTGAGTAAAAACTATCCAATATTATGGTGATATAGACAATTTTATTGAAATATTAAATATTTTACATCATTGAAAAATAAAATTGATAAAAACATAAAAATTCCAATTTCATATCAGCTCTCACATCTTCTGGATAATACATCTTTGTGAATGAAAGTGTGAAATATCCCCACTAAAAAAGTTCTAATTTTTGTTTTGGATAGTTACCTTATACCAATCTGGACCCAATTCATCAAAAAATGGATTTTTCCATATTATACAAGAATATTCTATATTTTTAGTAACTTTATAATATCACTGACTTTATCTAGACACACTCATGCACTCGGGGATCTTTAATCATTACTGAAAATTAAAATACATTGATTCTAGAACAATAACACATATTCTAGGTATTTAGATGAACATGGAATTTCCACTCCATATAGATTCTGGGAAAAATAAAACGTGGGATAGAAAACACCTATATCTATAACAAAACTACTGGGGTCATTCAAACATTGAAATGTTGATTCCTTTTATAGGAAATAATCTAAAAATAAACTGATAAATTTTTTTAATCAAAATGTATGAATACCCAATATAGGATATATATAGAAAAACAGAAATAAATCATGTTCACAAAACAACCTTCATAGTTTCATTTCTAAAATTCATATCAAGGACTTATTTGTATTTAAAATCACATAATAGGTTAAACAAAATCTTTTTCAAAAATAATAAACGACACTAAAATATTTCATTTTAGAATTTAAAATACAAAAACCATTTTGGAATTAAATTTATAAGATTATATCATTAAAAATAGATGCAATACAAAAATAATCCATTTATATAAATAATTCAAGACAATCTTCATTAAATTTTCCAATATGAAATTTTAAATATCCCCAAATATATCATTAACAAAAAAATTATTATATAATTAAGTTTTATAATGAACTATCACTGGTAAACTCGATAGGTATCACATATCAACCCGCCATAAATCATGAGGTGCAATTAGGATCACCTCGGGATAATAACTAGTTCTTGAACATCATTTGTGACCAAGTTGAAATGATTTAATCCTTTATAAAAAAGAAAAAAATTATTTAAAATTATACCATGGCATAAGGTTTTCATGAATTATATATCCATTCCGTGAAAATAATCATGTACTAAAATTCTAATATCCATACATGGAAAGAAAATATAGAATAACCAAAATCGTTTTTCACACAATTCAAAACAATAAATTCATTTAATATACGAATTTAAATTACAATATGTATAGAAAAAAATATGGGTAGAGGGTTGAAGAGTAATGAATACAACACAACCCAAACCGGTCATATGAGATCAGAATAGAACCCACACATCACCACGTAACTCCCAAGACACCGGCATATCACAACATCACTAATTTACAAAATTGAATAGTATTTTAATATCTAGTAAAAAACATTAATACTAGAAAAATAAATGATGTTTATACCACACCAATGTGACTATGTTGGGCTTGATCCAATTCATAGTGAGATACAACCAAGATTAAATTTGTTTCCTTTTATAAATGAAATGTCATTTTTTATTTCTGAAATAAATATGTGATAACGTTTTTTGGTATTATTTCATTTACATGGATTGTAATTAAGAAATATGTTATCATAATATTTTTTTTAATTCTTACTTTTTAAAAACCATGATAAACCATCCCTTTTCAGTTAAAATGTTACCAAGGAAAAATAAACTCAAATGGGTTTAAAAAATCAATAGAATTTACAATTAATTCATGCACTTTCAAACAACCACCAGTTATTTCCATTGAAAATTTTAACACACACTCATGCATGGTGAGTAATTAATAATGGTAAAAAATTATATAATGAAATTATGTGAATGTTTCCAATTAATTAAAATAATATAAAAGAATAAATATATTCAATATCAAATAAAAAACAAAAATGTTGATAACTATATAAAAATTAAACTAAATCTAAGATACAAGTGATTTTTTCAATATAATATAAATAAAAATAACATATGATACATATAATCAGGTATAACTATATATATAATGGGATAATAATCAATGTTAATCATTGGGTCCAACAAACAGTACATTAATTGTTCTGCAACTCATCACCTAAATATATATCAACTAGCCTCATTAGTGATTCCTACTCGAGACATGTTGTAACAATAAACTATGTACTATTATATATTTCTTAACGGTCACCTAGAAAATAAAAAATATTTTTATTTGACTATTATCTATTAGGGTGTCACATTGGATATCTAATGAAGATGGGACACTAAAAATGCATATGTCAATCACATAATAATCACATACCCTTAGGAAATATAATCTAATAAAAATATTAATACCACCTCCAAAACCATTAAACAAGTTCCCCGACCCATAATCCAAATGAAAATCATGAATCCTAATTTATTTAAACATCAATATAGAAATAAAACCATGGAAAATACATAAAAATGGGATTTAACAAGGACATAAATATCAATCAATAAAATAAGTTTCTCATTAGTTTCCCACTGGTGTTTTTCTATACATTCATGACCTTATAAATACCATTTTAGTCCAATTTTTAAAATAATTTAAATTTCCAAAATTGCATAAAAAAATATACGAACCATCATTATCAAATAACCAAATCCATTTTCCAAAAATATATTCAATAACAAATAAAATATTAAAAAACATTGAAATCCATTTAAAATTAAAAAGTATAAATAAAAATTCAATTTTCCCCAAAAAATAATGAATAAATTACATTTCTTTAGGAGACACATCATTCAAATTTTATCAAACACATATAATTCATAACACACAATAAAAAATGAAATAACCTTAAACAATGAAATAATAACATTTCTCTATGTTATGACTACAAATATTTTTGTAAATCCTATGAAATACCCAATATTGATGTTATATATCATAATTAACAGCATTAAAATTGGTTTAACAAATAAAAAGTTAGTGGTACCCTCAAATAAAAGAAAAGGGATTTGAAAACCCTACCTTAACTGTCGTAAGAATGCCACCTTCAATTAAATATACTAGAATAAATGGATTGTGAATTATCAAAACCCTTATAAACAACAACCCAAAATATTTTAGATAACCATTTCCAAGTAACGTGTCCAACAAATCAAATAGGGTCATAGGAAATGGGAGAAATCATGACAATTAGTAGACGCTCTTACCTTTCTATTTGGTGATGATCCACTAAGGAAAAAATATAGAACCACTAGGGTATGGAATAGAGTAAGAGGAAATGGGTAGGTAGGTGGGTATGTCATTCCCTTATCATAGTGGAGGAGTTTGGGGGAACCAAAAGATAAAAAGAACAAGAAATGATAAAATAACCAAAAAAGAAGGATTCATGGTTCACATTAACAATTTTATAAATGTTGTGTCATATACTATAAAAATGTTTTAAATTTTGAATGGTTAATACAATATAGTATTTAAAAATATGTATAACTAGAAATGTTCTAAATATATCAGTATTTCATTTCATGAAACCTTGAACTCAAAGAAATGAAACATAAAATAAATAAATATATGTAAGTTCCTTTCAGGTGGCCACATAACCATAATATTTTTTATCCCCCATAATCTAAAATTAATAGTTAGATAATTAACTATACTTAATAATTTCAAGAAGTAAGGATTCTATAAAAAGGATTTTATGGTCTCACTACTGTGATAAAATTGATCATCATGTTTCATATCAGTTAAGAGGATCATCACTGTCACATTTTATTCTCCCCCATCACCATATACTCCTGAGTCTTTCAATTCTATACCTAGTTAAAATAACTCCCCATACCATGGTTATATACTATATCAAATTATAAATATAAAATATACTAGAAACATATCATCTAACAAATAATCATGTATTTTTTTGATAAGATATACTTAATGACCAAATGGATCATGTGTATGATGAACCTATCACCTAGATTATAGTGACAATAAAATATAAAATCATATACAACTAAAAATAAATTTAGATCATGATTCAGGTATTCCCACTCATGTAGTATTATATTGATTAATTAAAAAAAGAAGTGAATGTAATGCACAATAATAGATCATAAACCATCTCTTTATGCATCATGATACATGAGGTACTTGTTATCTAGCTCTGGTATAGTAAAAACATTCATTAAAGTCAATTTTCAATTCAACCCCTTGAAATCTCTCTCATACATCACATACCATACAATCCTCTCCCCCTTATTAGTTAAGATCATTTTTTCACTTCCATATTTGAATAATCTTCAATGAATCTACTGTCATATTATGTAAATCCAAAAATAATATGGATCCTAAAAAAATTCTTAATCCTGATAAATCGTATAATGGACAATATCAAGGTCCTATAATATGTCTGGTTCTAATAACAACTACCCTCATAAGTGGAACCATTTAATAAAAATAATAATATATTGACCCCTTAGAACAAATTTTATTCTCCCTATGTTTAATATAAATGATATTAAGATGTCAAGAATTTCCCCCCATCAAATAGGAATAAATCATTATATCTTCTGAAAAGGACATTGTGAAAGAATATAAACACGGATAGAAGACCAAATTAATAAGGGATATAAATTATTATAGTACATTATATAACATGAAAATAATGACAATATACTTATATAGTAAATTATTCTTATTGAATATAGTTTATGAAATATGTAGAGGCCTCACATATAGATAATGGTAACCTAATAGTAAGTTGATATTAGAGAACCATATGGTTCCCATAAAAATGTAAAATGAATTTATAATATGAGAAATAATGTTTTAGTTTTTAACCATCACCTAGTTCAACCTATTTTTGTACAAATATATGTGTAAATACATGTCTATATTTTGGCGTATCAATAATAAACACATTTTCACTCTCTCTAGTGGTAACCATGAGAAACCATCCAAAATTAAATCATGGAAATCAATAAAACAATAAGAAAACAGATATGATACATGTCTTTGACATCGATAAAAAAAATTTATAGTTGAGAAGAATGTATCCCTAGCTACTGAATTATATGTATTGAATGGACTATCAAAAAATCACACTCACTAGTAAGATTACAACAACAACGATAAATATAAATAAAATATTGAAACTTTTTAGAGTAGTAGATGCATTCTTGATACCATGTCAACTAATTAATACCCAATATCACATTAAAATGTACCATATATAACAACAAAGAAATAACAAGGTTTTTTATATCTACTGATCATGAGGGATCATATAGAAAATCAAATAATATACTCACATAGCACACATATTGTCTTATCAATTAACATAACACATAAATTATAATTGATCATAACCTCTCTAGAATAATGGCCACACTTATTCTATGAATGGAAAATAGATATCTAACTACTATCCTACAGTAACAAACCTGATCGAGCCCTTGACCCCAACCATTTCTAGAAAATTCACTATATAAAAAAAACTAATTTAGTAAGAAGTGTTACAGATAACCCATTTTACCATATTAAAAATCACAACTAGAGGTCAATTTTATTATGGTATTATATTCCATCACATGACACAATGGCGGAATATGAGCAATCTTCTCTTATATTTGGAAGAAAAATCTTGTCCCAAACTAACCTTACTGGTGCTACTATAGTGACAATAACTGAAATGTCATTTTTGGATACATTAATTCCTTCTATACAAACCAACATAAGATATCATGTTATAAAAAGTTATAACAAATGAATTGGTCCTCTTAAAAACATGGTCTAGATTCATTACATAATAAAATTTTTTATTCCTGAATATGTTCACCTGAGGATGAATTTAATATCATTTTCCAATGTAAATTTTGTAAATCTGTATGGTCTAATTAGTCACTAGTGAATAAAAAATAAACCAACATCAAAAAATATGAAATTTATTCCATTAATTTATATTATTCTTAGTAAGATGAAAAATATATCAAGATCCATTATCACTCATCATGCCAGAAAATAGATTCTAGAAAATTTGAGCATGGAGGTTTTCTTATGAAGATGAAAATGTAGATCAAGCTAGAGAAGAACATCCCAAAAATTCCCCGACGTGAACTTTAATCAAATAAACAACACGTTTCACATGAATATCATGTTATATCTCTAAAATATAAAAAATATACTTCATAGAGGCATTCTATTTTTTAGAATCTTGGGTTCCACCCAATCTAGTAAATAGAGGTTGATGTTGTTCATAACTCTCATCGGTCTTGTCGAATAAGGACAGGTTAGATATCAGAGATCAGTGTATCATATACATGATATCGTGAAGTGGACTCGCATAGAGATTCTACCCCAGATGATCTATTAGAATAAAGGGTATATAGAAAAACTGTTGTTGGGGCATGCTCTTCCTCACCCTCATTGTCCTCGACAGGTAATACTCATGATAGCATATCGTTATAAGTCTAAATCCATGACTCATAATCACTTATATTACAAATTTTAATTTAAATTACATGATGTTAATTTATAGGTAGAGTATTCCTATAGGGTATAAATATTCCTTAACATCAACGGGGCCTCACATAAATTGAATAATTATCTTTGTCCCTCATTATCATCTCTCTCACAAGTGTGGAAATGGATAATTAAATGATTCAATTTATGAAATAATGATAGAATAAAATAATAATTTTCTAGTATATAATAATATATCCATAAATTCATATAGAATATTATTTATAATATGTTAATTTGATATTAAATAATTGAGCTACATATCATATTCATAGAGGCCATTCATTGGAAATAACATGAATTTCATATGAATATTATGAGCATAAAATAATACATGAATACATAATGTATATATATACTAATCAAATTTTAAAAACACAATAATATTAAATCATTATAAAATATATCATAACATGGAAATTAATCTAAACATATAATAAATAATCAAGAATAACTATTTTTCTTTGTTCACATGGACTTTCATTATATATGGGTTAAAAAATACCATGTAATGTTTCATAAAAATCATTGAAATTTTCTTATATAATTTATATTATATCCCAAATATTATAGACATGGAAGTAATAATGTGTTTCATACCAGATAATAACATTCATGATTAGATTCACCACCACTCTAACTGAACAAGGTGATGAATACCATGAAACATACTCTTTTTATGTGAAAGGCTATAAACTAATAGTGAGGTTCCCAAATTATGTTGTGGAGAGTATAAACATAATTCAATATTAATGAAATACTTGAAGCTACATTACATCAATAAATAAGAATCAATTTCCATGATAAAAGACAATGATAAACTGCATAGTTATACATTAATATAGAACAAAATAAGACCACACATGCAACAGTCATATATAGATATCCCAAAAGTACACCAAATGATCCTAGATGATAGAAAAATTGATATTGAGTGTATTACTACTATTATATTGATTTTCCTACTATGAATATAATGCCAAATATAGATTTTTCTTCATTTTCCCTTTTGTGGATCATGGATTATAAAGCCTACATAAGTAATAATTCAACCATGCAGGGTGTGAGTTCAACTATTTATTCCACCAAAATGGTTTCTAAACATATATATAGGTTATAATGTTATTATTAATTCTTATATGATCATACGTAAAAATATTTAGGTAATGGAAACAGAAATAACAATTCTCATCCACATGTTTTTCATGGTCACCCATGGTGATGAATATTATCATTTTTAATGGGTATGTATTATTCTCCATATTTGATAATTATAAATAAAGAATATCTTCCAAATTATAAGTAATTTATGAAAACATTTTGTCATTAATTAACTATATATATATATTTTGATATATTCAAATGGTGGATGGAAAAGCCTTGATTTAGGCATTAGAAAAGAATTTTGAGTGTTTAAATATAATGAAAGTGGTGTTTTGGAAGTTAAGAAAGGATTAGGGAGTTATCATAATATTGATGGTGCATCAATGAGTGGTCAGGTGGATTCATCATATTTAATTAGGCCACTATATATCAAGAAGATATTTATATGTGAAAGTAGCCACTCATTTACTCACCAGCAATCTGAATGTTTTTATAATGTGGTGGGGGATACCAAAATTTCCCCATCACATTTTTGTGATAGAATCCCCCCTTATACTATATATTTTGGTGTGTGAGGAATTAAATGAATAATTTTACTCATCAATCAATGAACCCTTAATTTGGGGGGGGGGGTTATGGGTGGCCCTTCACCATTTTTATGTTTGTATCACCCTCTACCAAAATTCATTCTTTTCTTCCCCCACCTCTAAAAATTTTATGTTACTAGTTTATGGTTTCTATTATAATTCCATTGATTCATGGTAGAATTATCCATTTATCATAGGGTTTTTATTATTTTTTTCAAGAGTAGATCACAAGATTACATTTGATTCCCAGAACAAATTGGTTCAAAAGAGGTATGTTGCACCATTAATTTTATTTATGTACTTCCTTAATTTAAAAATTAATTGGTTCTAATATTGGAAATGATCCTAATAAATTAGATCGGTAAGTGGTTTGTGGTAATTTTCATGTCAGTTGTGAGGGTTTCAATATGGGTCTAGTGCAATGATATATTTTATTATATGTTTCAAATTTATTATTTTTATGATAAATTTTTTTGTAATTAAAAAATAAGATTCTAATTAATTTATATGGTTTCATGACTTGATTTATGTGCCTAGTGTATAATAAATTACGATCATTAATTGAAAATTTGTTGACTGAAGTAATAAAAAATTATATCATAAAAAATGAAGCTGTAAATTTTTTCCCCTTTATTATAGACCATGTATTACACCTTTTTTAGGGGAGGACCCACAATATCTTTGGGGCTCGACGTGGAAAATTTAAATTTAACGGTTCCACCACCATAGTGGTGGCATGGATGATTTTGGACCATCATAGGTGGATTGGTCTAAAAGAGACCAATTTGAAATATTTTAGGTGTTCAGTTTGTGGAGTTTATCTTTTGGGGATAGATAATTGGGTGGTTGGATCATCACATGTGATATAATAGTTTTACAGGGAATATGGGATAGGATGGAGGACACCTAAAGTGAATTTAGCCATGAAATAAATAAATGGAAATGAAATTTTCACCCATGTTGTTGTAAAATATTTAATTGTATTTTTTATTTTTTATTATTATATTAATTGTGTTATAAATATTTTTAGAGATATTTGGTTATGGTTATGATTATAAAATTCCATTGACATCCTCCACGGATTTCGATGATTTAAATGGTAATATAATGAGATATGTGAGCCTAGAATTTTATTTTTGGAAACATATGAACGTGGGAATATTATTAAACCATAGTATTCAAAGGTTTAAAATCCATTAGAATTACATGGGAAAGATAATTGAATCTACATTGATTTATTATTAAGAATTCCACAGGATTTCTCCCCCTTAGAATCAGTAATTTCCATACTTGTCGAATTCGACATATAAATTACTAGATTCTTAAGGGAATTCCCTGATGAATGTCATGGATTGATCTCTCAATTTTTGTAAGAATTAGTACTATTATGTAAACACTTTGGGAGATAGATTGGGTCTAGATAATGTATTGATTCTAAATTTCAAGGGGGATCCCTATGTTCATACATGTTAGATGAATGTCATTGTGAATGTATTGGAGGGTATACTCATTTAATCCCATAGAATTACTAATGGTAAACATAATCATAGATTCATTGAGTATAATAATTGGATGAATATTATAAAAGGATGTTTCTATATTGATACAGTTATTAGTTATTCCCAAAGAAGATACAATTTAGAAGGGTTGTCTTCTAGATATACAGGCGTTGATGGGGTCCCTTTTAACTTCTTCAATTTATTGTTATTAATACTAATTAATTTATAGATTTTTAAAACCATTATACCTTACCGATGTAAATTTTGTTTTCATAAGACACCACTGGTGGTGACCATTTGAGTTATCCCCACACCCAACTTTCATCACCATGGAACATGGTTACCCATGTGGATTCTCCCATGAGTGTAGGTTACTAGTTCAGAGAATGTTCGGATGTAATGAGTGATTGTTTTTTCTGTAGTTTGGAGCATTAGAGTTGGGTTCCACCTAATAGTTTTGTACAAATAATACTAAATCTATCTTTAAGTGTTATAACCATTATATTTTTTTTGGGTTTTTTAATAGTTTGATTATATACATTCTGACTTATTGTATGAAGAATCATTATATTATAATAAGGGTTTGACTTGTCGTGTGTGTGTGTGAATATTTATTTATTATATATGTGTTATTTAGGTAAAATTTCGTGTCTTGTATTTTAATATAAAAAGATGGTAGTGTCTCCCCATAATACCACCTATTTACCCACACTTCTAGTATGAATCCTCTAGAATATGTTATGGTCTACCTAAATCCATGATAAACACTATCTCAGTGTATCGGTTTAGTGGTAAAATGGTCAAGGAATGAAAACAATTACCAATTCCATGGAATAGTGTCCCAATAACATAAATAGTGATGCTTCAATAACATCCCCATAGAATCGTAATGGTATATACATAACCAAAATGTCCAAAAAACATTATCTTGTCCACAAGCATGGTTTCCAGGATATAGAAATATATAATGGATATGTTGTCTCATATACATCACAAAAGAGATAGAATTATGACCTAGTAAATTTATAAATAAAATGAATAATCTCATTAGTTATAGTGACATTAAAATTGGATAGGCATCCTAATCCCATTGTTATAACATCAGTGGAGTGAATCACATGACATAAGAATATACACTCTTATGGGAATGACATTCCCTTCTATTAAAGTATCTCAGCATGGTATGAATATACCATATAAATTATATTAAAATAAATCTAGAAATATCATCTCATATGCATCACCATTGGTTTTAAACAAATACCCAATTCTATAAGAATTTTCAAATAGTTTGAAAAACCAAACAACATCATAATGTAATGGATTTCATCATCGTAGCCAAATTTATAAAAGTTTTCCTTACATTTCATCATCAACACAATAGTTTTTCTAAAAAATACATGAATTGAAGGGAATTTAATCCATAATAATGAAAAATTTATTAAAAGTTGGAATATAATCCAATTCGTATCCCTTATAATCAAAAAGTGTATGCCTTAACACAACATAGAGAAATCAATACAACAATGTATATTAATGATTTTTATTTTTGGATGTAATATCTCCCAATAAGTATAAAAATTTCAGTTGGAGTTATTTTAGTGATTGGATGGAATTTATATCAATAACCAATGCATACCGCGAAAGTATTAATTAACATGATAATGTGGAAAAACTGCTATCTAAACCCACTGACAAAATAATATAGGTAATATTGAAATACACCTTGGGGTTGAACATCAATAAAACTATTAAACACGATATATATTATATTTCAAAGTGGGATTATTCACCCTTTTATAGTATTCATAATCATGAAACAAGTCAATGGATCTCAAATGGGATTCCAGCAAGTGTATCATAACACGTCACATTATAACCGTCATTCTACCGAATATTCCTCTCATATTTTTATCATTTAGATGCGAAATTATCCTTTACGTGTTTTTTAAATAACCATAATCCTTATTTTTATCTATAGTTATTCCATAATAATTAAAAATGAAATTTATTTCTAGTATTTACATATGTGAAACCCACATTCCCTTTCATTGGTCAAAAATGATATAATGATCATGTCTTTAATCTCTTTTGTATATGGTGAATTTTGAGAAAAACTCATACTTCATTCTCTAATGGTTATTAAATAAGTTATTTAATATGTGGATCAAATGAAATTAAAAAATATTAAGGGTGTTCTCTGGTATCACTCCAATTCACTAGGAAATGAATTTAATATCTAGAGAAGAAATATTTGTATGATTCTATGCTGAATTACCATAGTAATCTACTTTTGTGAAACCAGAGTCATAAACCATATTTATATTCTTATGAATGAATCATTTAAATATTTTATCTATAATTCCATGTTATGATTCTGGTACTTAATATATATCATCTTCAATATTTATTATTATGCCTTATTCTAGATTTATATTCCTCATGATCACATTTTAAATGTTTCCTTATATTATTCATTTACTGGGCCTTATATTCACTAGTTACTTTTGATGTATGTCTCCAGATAATGATATGTAGCAAATGTAACTTATGGTGAACCCATTAATCTTCCATAAAGTGTACTACGAGTGATTTTTTATGATATAATTTATTATGTAAATTGGTTTCCATTAATATTGACTTTTAAATAGCCTCTATTTTTACTATGTAATGAAAAGATGTGTAATAAAAAATGGGATGCCATAGATGGGTTAAAAGGATGGTTAAGATATCTATTGAAATTTTGACCTCAAAAGATTATCAAATAGCATTGGAAAAATTATATAAATTGGAATTAATCCTATTATATTAGGGAGTCATAAGTATGTGGTTTTTGAGAAATGAAATCCATGATTGGATATGAACAAGTGGACGTGGATCTGGACAAAATCTATCAATGAGTAACAAATTAAAGCACCGCTTCTATCTATACTTGAAAGTGAACTAGTGAAAAACAATGGGACTTTATTCAGTCCTAGGTGGACATTCTTAGGGGATAATAATGGTACATTATAATTATTTATGAACCATTATAGAGGATATATATAAATTATTATTATTATTAGAGGATATTAATAACATATTTAACAATGATTCATTATGACATAAAATACCTTTTTAAATATAATATTAATTAAGGTTACATGTCTCTCACTAAATTTAACATATTATTTAGGAAATGGTAGGAAAGTGGGGGAACATTATAAATGACTAGTGTAATGGGTGATGAATTGATGGAGTTCTGAAAGAAGAAGGAATAGAAAATTTCATGACATTGAGGATTCAAATAATCAGGTTATAAACAATAAACCTAATCTAGTCATGAGACAAGATTCATCTTCATGGGAACAAATTTATATTTATTCCTCTAAATATAAACCAAAACCATATTTTAATGGATCTATCATCATATTTATTGTTGAATAATTGATAAGATGTTTATATGAGATCATTTACATACTCTATAATTTAAGGAAATAGAATGTAACACCAGATGTGTACTGTTTAGTTGTATGAGCTGATCTGTGGAGAAAATTAATTGGAAACACAATTACAAGAAAGTAAATCGAATATATGATGTCTGAATTATTCAAGGGAATCATTTTGAATAATTATTCCACCCATTTGATGCTAATGAAAATAGAGAAGGAATCTACTATACCAAAATAGAAGGAAATTAATGTGTGGGAATCTATGAGATAATCATTAAACGTCTTTATCAATACACCTATATCTTTGTTATGGATCTTAACAAAAATGTTGAGAGAATACTCAATTGATAGAGACCTCATCTCTAGTAGAATCTAGAAAATAATGACTATGAATGTGATGAGGAGATTGGACAGAGTTATAAGAATGTTGAATTAGTGTTTTGAGAGACATAATGTTTACATAAGTCGAATGAAAAAAAATTAAAAATGGATCCAACTTATTATATGAACTTTTATTATAGTTGTGAGGGAGAGAAAGTGAAATTACCACATGAAAATAATGTGGGGTGAAGCATTTAGTGAATTTCATACATGGGAGTGGAAAAAGATTCATGTGTAGAAGAGATATCCATATAGCACAAAACTATCTTATTTAGGTGAATCCTAAACTTCTCAACATTAACAAAAAATGTATGATGGAATGGGCCCATATACATTTTATTTTATTCAACTGTGAAAATGATGGATACTTTTACAATCAATGTCCAAAATAGATGATAATGGAGGGGAACCACCATCAGCATCAACACAGGAAAAGGGAGAATTTTTGGTCATTTAATATCAGAACTGCTGAAGTGGAGGCATTAAATGATGTTGTGGCCTGTATAATCATTATGATATCAATGATGGAACTTAATTTTTTTTGGTTTTGGTTCTTAAAGTTCATCTATTTCATCAAATATTACATAGAATATTTATTAAATCCATGATCTTATAAAGGTGGAACTATCTATGAAGACTTAGGGTGGAGTTATCATATCATTAATAGTGTATAAAACACTATAATGCATTTTGGGGTATAAAATCAAATCTTAAATATAGTATTAATTACCAAGGTGGAATTATATATAATAATAGGAAATAAATAGCTCTTATATTACAATTAACAGATCAACTACAGTGGAAAGGAAATATTATTAGTCTTGAAATCACAAACTATAGTAATTTTTGAATGAGAGATATCCATACCATATATTTCTCATGGAACACCTCTAATTAAATTCTTTATGGAGATGTTTGGTGAAGAGGGAAAACGGAATGACCATATAATGATAGCTAACATCCCCATAATTCAATAATACATTGACATTTTTCTAAAGGAGTTACATAGACATGCCTCTAAATGAGAGGTGGATATCTCCATTGAACACATACCTAGTTCTATGATGATATCAAATACCATGTATATAATGGAAATATTGAATTAGAAGAATTAAATAGAAAATAATGAGTATATAGATAACATATTTATCTAACCAATTATATCTCATTATGGATAACATGTTCTCTTTGTGAAGAATATGTATGGATTAATATTGCATTGCATTGATTATAGAAAACTTAATAGGATCTCATTGAATAGAAGTTTCCCTCTCCCAGTGATCGATTTTTTTATCAAATTTATGGGCCTCAAATATTCCACAAGACTAACCTTCTATCTTCCAATCTGCAATAGATGTTAAAGAAATAAGTTATTTCAAATTCTAAATTATGAACCGGATATGGGAATTATGAGTTAGTTTTTATTTCCTTAAATTTGAAAAATGAGCCTACTATATTTATGGATTTTATGTGGAGAGTATCTAAGTACCACAATCATAAATTCATGGTTGTTTTTATTTATGATATCTTGATATTCCAAAAATTTCACAAGGAGCATGATGATCATCTATGGTGACTTTTTGGATCATTGAAGAAGGAGAATCATTTTTCATAATTCAGTAAATGTGATTTTTTATTAAAAAATTCACTACTTGTTTCATCCAATGAAAGAGTTCTATTTGACACTATGAAGACAATGTATGCGGATGAGTGACCTCATCCTATGATGGTAGTTGAGATTCATTGTTTCTATAGATTATTAGTATATATTAAAATGTTTTAAATAAAATCAAATCATTATAATACACTAAAAAATTTACTATAAAAGGGGAATTGTTCATAGTGACAAAGGATTGAGAAGAATGCTTTATGAATTCATGTAATGGTTGATTACAAAACATGTGTTTACTATACCAGCTTATTGATAAATTTTTTTATTTATAGTGAAGCACATATTAATGTTATTGGGAAAGTCATCATGAGAAATGGCATGGATATATCTCATGAATCTCCAAAGTTAAACCCTCATGAGCGTAATTTCCATATACATAATCGAGATCTAGTTACGTTATTTTTTTCTATGAAAATATGGATCAACTCTATTTAGTGGAAGGAATGTGTTATATATTCATAACAAAAAATTATGATGTATATTTTCACAAAAAGGGAGTTGAAAAATAGAAACAAATAAATGGTTGGAGATTCCTAAAAAGTATGACTATTCAATTCATTTTCACCCTTCTAGAGAAAACAAACCCACTAATTTTTTAATTTGCAAAACCTTTTGTCATGGGAGTGAGGAGGATTCAAGGAAATCCTTTTATCAAGGACCATGTAAAATTGGACCTATGAATTGTATAATATAGGAAATCATAAAAATTGTCCAAAATTATTTATCAAATACCATTACTATATAATATGAAGAGATCTGAAAGAGAAAATACTTTGTTACAAAGGGATATAAAGGCTGTAATGAATGCAATTTTTCATAAGTTTCTATATAGATGAGGATGTTTCACAAAAATTTTGTACAATGACATATGTCACATGAATTCTACATATAAATAAGGAGATGATATCTCAAAATCTTATTTACATTGTAGAGGCAATAGAACATAATGGGAACATTGTGATCATTATAGGTGGGATAATATGAAAAGGGTATATTTTCGACTACATTGTAGGGTTCTTGGTATGTCATCAAGTGAAGGAGATGTGACAACTTCCAAAAGGGATATTGCAACCCTTAAACATAGGAACATGGAAGTGGGAAGATATCCCAATGTACTTCATTACTATTCTCCCAATAAAATCTATATTATGAAATATATAATGGGTTACATTGGGTCATCTCAACAAGACTGCTAATCTCATCACGATTCGATAATATTTTTCTCTTAACAAATATACCCAGATATCTGTAAAATAAGTGGTTATTATTCATATAGTGAAACTTTATATCATTTTTAATCATGGTACATGGTTGAAATATAAATTATGTATATATATTTAACATTATATGAATACTAAATTGAATTTTAGTAAGGCCCATGGCCCAAAAACATATGGCCAATCTAAATGACCTATTAAAATTGTCAAGTGTCATAATGAGAGAAGGATCAATGGGGTCTCAAGCTATATGAGATCAAAAACATCGATTCCTTAGTCTCTCATACAAAAATAGCTTCTAAATGAGCTTTCAAATTTATAAATATGAAGATCAATATGAAATTAGATATCAAACTCTTCATTTTTTGGGATAATGTTGGTGAGAAGAAATAGATTGGGTCTGATCTTATGTAATAGATTATAGAAAAGGTTCACTACATCCAATAAAAAAAATAGGTAGCTAAGAATCAGAAGAAGATTTTTTTTAAATCATCTAAGGTACATAGAGTTTGTTATTGGGGATAATGTTTTACTTCAAAATTTACAATGGAAGAGGGTTACATATTTTGAAAATAATTTTATATTTATCCCTATGTACATTGTATACTATGATATTATGGATGGCATATGAGTAGTGGTCTATAGGCTATAATTTCCACCAAATCTATATAATATTGATTATATTCTCAATCTATCTCTTTTGGGGATAGAAATACTTGTTCTCTCAATGTAGTTAATATGGATGTGATACAACTTGAATATGAATTCTCTTATCCGAAGCAGCTGGTGGGGATCATGGAATGTAGAGATAAGGTTCTACAAAACAAGACTTCCAATATAGAAATAGTTCTATAGGGGCTCCATATGTATGAACAAGTGATGTGGGAGCGATAGGATACAATGAGGGAAAAGTACCCTCAACACATCTAAAATGAAATACCAAGTTGAAATTTTGGGGATTAAATTCTATAAGGGGAAAGAATGTTATAGCCTATAAATTATAAATGATATTTTTCCTAAATAAATGTTTTTATATATTATATAATATTATTTGTGTACATATTAAATAGAAACAAAAAATTTCTCATTAAAATTCATAATAACATTAGTCATCTATGTAACAAACTAAAATACCCAACATAACAACATGATAGGAAACATAAAATAGAAGTCATAAATGGGATGTTTAACATTGTATTTAGTATTTATAAGTATTAATGACCTATGATCATTGATACCAATAAGAGAAAAAATGGCCATAACCCGTACAATCGGGTTGTTTGAAGCCCATTTTTTAAAACATTGGTTGGAGGTAATGTCAGAGGGTTTTACCATTGACCAAGATAAGGTTGGGCTTCAACAATTGAATGTTGAATGGAATATCCTATGAGAGAAGTTCAATTTAGTGGATATTACCAATCAGTTGATGTTAACCAAGGAACCCCGTGAAAGTTCAACCATCATAGAGTTTTCGTCAAGGCATATGTTGGTGTAATAAGGGGTTATGTGTCCAAAACAATGTTTGATAATGTGTAAATTAAATTTTATAAAATTTTATTTCATTTCCTAAGTTCCTATTATAAATAATTTTTCTTAATGAAATATACATTCAATTGAGACAAATTTTAGAATTTTAATTTTGGACGCAAATAATACATTATTGTTTTTTATAAAAATTATATAAATTTTTTTAACAAACCACGGAATTATGAATAATATTATTTATGTAATATACATTTTTAACACTTTTATTTAACCATAAACAATAAAATAATGTTATAATTTCCTAGGATATTTTTTTATGTGTTAGAAATTATACTAGGATTCAAAATTTTCTATTTTAAATAAATAATCTTTTTTATATTTAAAAGTCAAAAATGTCAAAATTATATATTGTTTTGACAAATAAAAAATATTTTAAGTACATACATATAAATTAGGATATGTTGAATTTATGATAAATTTCAAAAATACATTATTTTTCATGAATAGTAAAAAATACAATTTTAGTGTTTTAGTATATTTTATGACACCATAGTTATGCATTAATGATTTAAGAATTAATTAAACACAAGTAAGGACAAAAAACATGTTATTTTATTAATATTCAATATTTTAATATATTTAATTTATTTTTTTTAAAAATTATTTAAATTCTATTGTAAAAAATGCTAAAAAACTAATTTCTAGAATATTTAACTGTCAATGTAAAAATATGTATTAATTAAGTGTGATCATTTCTTTAGAATTACAATATAATATATTGTGATCCAAAATTCCAACACCATGAGTAAAAACCATGTGCAACCCAATGATTTTTTGCCTCATACTAGATTTCAAAAGCCTATATTTTGATGTTATTTTACACTTCCTCAACTTCTTTTATAAATACCTACCCATTTATCCATTTTAATTAATAACCAACACATCTTCCGTGAAGTTACAGAAATTTTTACTCCCTAGAATTCCCCCAATGTAACATCCTCATGTTTTGGGAACATCCCTTCATGGTCAGTTAATTATTCACTTCTCTTTTCCATTCAAGTTCCCGTTTGTGGTATGCCTTCTAAATCCAAAACTAAGTTATTATTTCAAATTTCATTAATCAAATCACTATTATTATAGAATATTATTATTGGGATACCTTTTTATCCTCACATTACACATTTTCTTGAAACATTTTTTATACCCATCCTAATGGGAAATATTCTTATCTAATTTTCTAATTTTACCTGAGAAGTTTCCTTTCATTATTAATTGAATAAAATTCCTTTTTTTATTTTGAATGTTTATTCATATAGATTGAAACAATTATTTTCTTCTTCAAGTATTTTAATTTATAAATCCAAAATTCACATTCATGGGGTAAATATGATGTAATGATGATATATTAAAGCTCATTTGTGTGGAATGATTTTTTATATAAAACATGTTCTTTATTATACTGGAGATATTATAAAATGATTTAGTAAGTGTACCACCTAAAATTATAAATGTAACACCCCAAGCTTCCACGATACGCTTCTCTTTAAATAAAGCAATAGCTTGCATTGTACGCAAGTTCGAGATTCTAACACACCACGACCAATCAAAATAGTCGTTATGAATATTAATACCCTCTTTTTGAAATTATATAAATTTTATATTTCAAAATGGACTTCATTTTTGGATTTTGAATATTTAAATTAGCCTATGTTGAATTTTTTGGTATTTTTTTGAGAACTTCCAATTTTCGATGAATAGTAAAAAATACATAAAAACAATTTTTTAATCAAAATAATTAATAGAGATAAATTATACAATTGAGTGGTTTTAAAGTATAATTAGAATATATTTTAACTTTTTTATCAAATTATGGTCAATAGAATTAATTTCACTTTGAAATTGGATATAAACAATTGTCAATCTTTTGATATATATTGTTTCTTAAAAACACGATATTTCTTATGACAATGGAAATTAATTTCTAAAATAATTAATTCAACTTATATGTTTTGAATTTTGTAAAATAGACATTATTTTTGAATTAGTAATATCAAATATAGCTTAGGGTTAATTTTTGGTATTTTTCTGTGAAACATAATTTTTTTATGAATAGTGAAACCACTAAGTGGTAGTTAAAAAACTAATTTTTTGTTTAAATAAAACTTTACCACTTCTTTGAATTGAATTTAAAAAATATGACATACATGGTTGTCATTATTAAGTAAAATTTGGTTCAATGGGATGAAAATAATTTTTGGTGAATAGTAACTTTTAAGTTTTATTAATCGCGATTAAAGGTAATTAGTGTAATTTAAGGTAAATATAATGTTATAATAATAATAAATTACCTTAAAACTTGTCTTACCCAAATTTTATGAGTCATCGCCGATCCAGAAAATCCATGGGTGAACATGGGGACCCCATGGAGCCTCTTGGGTAAGAAAATGACATTAATAACAATATATTTAAAGTCAAAATAAAATTGTCACAAACATGTGTTATTTTACTAAAACAATTATTATATGGGGTCATATAAGTTAAAATTTAGACTATAAATATTCATTTGAAAGCTAAAAAAAGTTCCTACATCAGGGTAAGTTTATTATAATTTTTGGACATTATATATATAAATTTATATATGACACCATGTTGATGCAGTGATTACCTCATTAATGAACAATTTAAATAAAATGAAAAGATATGGTAAAATAAATGACTTAAACTTGTCTAAAACCTATTTTATGGGTGTATTTAGAACCATTATCACCTTATCCTAGAAATATATCATTGTGGGACCTTTAAAATCCGAAAATCATTTCATAATAATGTAACATTTTATGACATTCCAAGAGTGCCCCTCATCTGCTCTTATAAAAGGCCCCCACCACTACCACCTTATTCACACCATAAAAGCCATTTGGATCGGCTATACTCTGCCAAAATACTCTCTCAAATTCCATCTATTACTCCTAGAAGCCTCAATTTGGGCAGAAGTCTTACCAAGGAAGCCTTTGGCTCAAATAAAAAAGAGTTACCCGATTTTATGGTATTGTCTTCTCTTATGTTCTTTTGTTTTATTTTGATTCTCCAACCCCTTAAACTCTTTTTATTTCTTTATTTTGTAAAAACAAAAGTATTTTAAATAATCCAGGATGTTGTTATAAGAATTATTTTATTTAAACTTACACACACCTTCATCTAATGGTAAAAGAACATACTGTTTCTGTGGGTGGAGAATTACTGCCTCACGAAACGATGATTGTTCAATCTTCTTTTAACACCTCTCATAGTGGCCATTAAGATGTCACTATATTTAAATATGATATATATTATGTTTATGTTTTCCTTATTCTTATGTATTTTTTATTTATGTCATATATTTATGATATCCATTATGGTTAAACCTAATAATTTCATTTTTAGAAGTGCGGACTATCGCCCCCTCAAAGTGATTTGAATTGTTAATTCCATATATGGGATGTATAAAGTATGGTGAAAATGATATTATATATGAAATTATACTGTAATTATAATATACCTTTACATAATTATGATTTCATTACATTAAATATTAAATAGAAATGAAAGTAGCATTCATGCGTACGTACAGCTTACCGTCTCCTTGAATGGTGCATTTCATTTTTACCTCTAAATGTTATGTAATGTTATAAATGCATGTATATACTAAATATATATGATATATATGATATTTAAATCATGAATATAATTCTGGATATAATGGATATTTTACCACATGAACAACTTGTAATTATAAGATGTTTATTTTTGACTCAAGTACTATAGATCGACAAAACGACCGTTATTAACTTAAATAATTACATAATGTTCATGACATGGTAATAAGTGATATAAAAGGAATAATGAACTTGAAAAAGGTTCTTAAGAAAAAAGAAATTAACTATAGTTTGTTATTCGAAGAGATTAAAGAACGATCGATTCATGTCGGAAACCAGGTAAGGGACTTCATCTCAATCTCCTTTCATTGAGTCATATTTTCTTTTATACACAACTTTCTTTTATATGGTGTATAAACCCCTTTGACATTTACATTTATTCAAAAGGTATATTGTTATACGAAGCATTTTACTAAATGTAAAAAGGGAATGTTTTTTTTGTACGTATATGGTGACAACGACTTCTCCCCCACCCTGACCATTATTTGAGTTTCGGCTTCCTCTACAAGCCATAACCTTTTTTTAAATGAAAAATTAATTCCAAGTTTTACTTTTCAATTATTTTGGTATTGAAAATGGTTTTATTATATCAATGTGTTGTATTTATATCATTTGATTGAAATGTGGAAATTTTATGTTTCCTTTATGCATGTTTTCTGTGATACGATTATGTTATGTTTTATGATATGTTTAAACCTTTTCATATAAGGAATGCATTGGACTTAGTATGTGACAGGTGGAGCCCGCTATAGCTCCTCGATGCATCGGTAGGTATCATGAGACAAAATAGTGTCTTGGCACAAGTCCTTGACAAAATCTTATTTGTAGTCTTGGCACAAGGACTTGACTATGTGGTTATGATAGTCTGGCATTATGCATTCTATCATTATGAAAGTGGTTATTGATATTACATGAGATTATTCAAATAGTAGAATATCCATGTGAATAAGTAAATGGAATTACTTAATTTTATTTTTACCATATTATTCTTAAGTTCATGTTTAAAAGGATTTTGATTAGATATAAATTTTCTTAAATATTTATGATTATTTATAAAAGTTTCTGCTATATTGTTATCTTTACTGAGAATCTGAGCTCACCCCTTTCAATGTTTTATTTTCCCAATATGTGAAAAAAATATTTTATGACTGACCTGTGGGGATAGTCTTAAGTGGATATGAGTGTGGACTATGGAGTCTATGTTATTGTGATTTTTCACTTTATTAAGTAACATAACATTTATGAATGTATCTAGTGTTTCAAAGGATACTAAAATAAGAGGTCTTTCGAGACGTCATCTTTTGTTATCATGCCAAAGTTACGTAATAATGCACCGAATATGGGTAACTGGGGTCGGGGCATTACAATAACATATAAAGGTTATACCATAAAACCACTAAAATAAATTGGGTAAATAATTTAATCTCTTGAGAAGAAATTGTAAAGATATTATAGTGAATAACCATGGTAACATTCATTTATGACACTTTTTTGGATAATATTAGGTGGAAAGATTATCAATGTCTCATTAAAATATTATATAAACATTCTAATTTTTTAATTAATATCATTATTATGTATCTAATTCATTCCAAACATATTTTTTTTCATCATTTTGTAATTGATATTCTTCGTGATGACATGCTAAAAGGTTCCCTTTTTTATTCCCTTACTGGGACTCATGCAAAACCATCTTATTTTATGTATGTCCCCAGGTAATGAGATTCATTAATTTTAGCAAGGGTGAATCCTAGAAGATGAATTTATGTTGAATTAGAATAATGATTTATGTTTTCATGTATAATGTACATTTTTTCCTAGAATAAAAAAACATAAATGATCCTATATTTCATAAAATGTGATGGAATGTTATGTAATAAAAATTTGGGATTCCATAACTCCTATTAGTAGATTTTATTATATATATCTCAAACAACAACACTCTAATACATCATAAAATCCTCTGAACACCAAAATCACATGAATTCCCCCAAAGTAATATGAATGTATTTCTACACCCAAACTGTTTAAACCTCCCAATATATTCATATCATCGATAATGAATACTGAAATAGAAAAAAATGAGGGTATGAGGCATACAAGATCATACCATGAGATACATATTAAGGATATTTTAATAGTGGATGAAAACATCCATCCATACACACAACCAAAATAAAATATTCTATAGACACCTCCCCCAGTTACAATGACATACTATTTAGAACTATTCATAGACCACCCCCAGAAAAACCATCAACACAACGAACTTGTCCTATAAAAATCTCAAACCATTGATTTCCATAATTACCACAAATAGGGCTCTATTAACAAAAATAAAGGAATTACATCTCCCAATTCAATAAATATTCCACTTTCATCAGCAATACCATAACAAAATATTTTTTATCATGTCAATGTATAATGTGGGTTTATTAAGAATAATGGTTTTACCTATTTTTGTTCATTAATCTTGAGTCACACGTCACATAATAAAGTGGAAATCACCACTGATAAAAAAATGATCGAAATGTC
The DNA here is from genome assembly GCA_963277665.1 of Viscum album. Classification (NCBI taxonomy): domain Eukaryota; kingdom Viridiplantae; phylum Streptophyta; class Magnoliopsida; order Santalales; family Viscaceae; genus Viscum; species Viscum album. Next base: position 1,307,228,692 of record OY728126.1, on the reverse strand, counting down.
ACATCCGCATTGAAAATCATGTAAATGCTAAAATATAACTCTAGATACATGGAATTTATCATTGTGTCATTATCCCAAGTACTCTCCGTTAATTATCCATGCCTCGAGAACACTAATACCATATGAATAGTCCATCAATGCAGAAACATCCCTTGATGATCCTGGATATTTTTTCCTACTCCCTAAATGTCACAATATCCTCGATATATATCTCTACCTAGTCAATGGGATGGGGTTTTCTGAATAGGCAATTAACGATCAGAGAATATATATATTTAGTGAATATGGTACAATTTTTAGGAATTTATAACCTATTATCCTCTCCAAAAACTAACCCAAATCTTGAAAAGGCCTAACGATCTAGGGAAAAATTGTACCCCCTACAAAAACATATTTACCAAAGTCGAGGTGAAACCATTATAAACACGTGATCTCGAAACCTCAAACTCTAATGACAACCTTATTTTATTTTCATATGACTTTTACTTGTGAATTCACATTATCATACTCTCATGAACAACCTAAACCTTCTCTATCATGCTCTACTCCACAACAAGACTGAGAAATACTGAACCCCCACCTTCATACTATCAGTACATAGAATGAAATTATATCCTGAATAAATACTCAAATGTGCATATACTAGTGGATTATTAAAATATATTCTTATAATAAAACTCAAAAAATTAATTTTATTTTCCCATGATATAAAAAAATCCATGATAAATTACTTTAATATATCCTCCACTATCTTGATAATCTGCTCTATATTTCTATCCATCTGTGTGTGGAATGTAATAATATGGTAAATATTAGTTTTAAAACCATGATGTCGTACTCCCATGACTAAATAGGTAAAACTAAATACTTATCTATAAGGATTTACTTTTTATTTCTATGGATACACACAACATCATCCACATAAATCCTTGATAAGACACTCATGGTTCCTAACTCCTTGATTTCTAAGAAGTCAGCCAATTTTATCAAATGATCAACAAAAACCCAATTATAATAACTGTCAAACCCAAGGGTTTTAAAAATAAATTTAAATGCTTGAATCATTGTTTTATGTAGATATTTATAACTGTACTTTAAAAATGATTTTTATGTTTCAATGTTTTAAATTTTGAAAACAAATTATCTTCAATTGTGATCAGTATGTTATTTGTAGTCTAATGTAAGTAACTTGATTTTGTTGAATAGAAACATACCCTTCTAAATATTACTACTAATAGTAATATGGCCCTACTAAATAGGAATTTTTTTTATTTTATTTTCATAACTAATTAAGATAATGAATATTGATTAATTTTTCAATGTGTTAAAAATGATTTATAGACTTTATTTCAAATATACTATTATTCTATTTAAAAATTAAATTAATAAAATTTTGATAAGTATAATTAAAACATTGAGTTCATTATTTAATTCTACATATTGAAAAATTCTTCTGTTGAATTTTTTCTATTCTTCTAAAACTGTTGAATTTTCTATGAATAGTAAAATTCGATAAAATATGTTGAATGATAAATACTTGTTTTAATGCATCATAGGTGATTCAAAGATAATTTAATACCATGTTTTTTAATGTCAAATGTAATTTTTACTATTTTTGTTCACAAAAATATGGTATATTCATAGCATTGAAAAATTATATTAAAATAATGATTAAAATAATACAAATTCCCTCCTCTCCTCCATTATAAATACCACCCCCATTCACCTCTTCCACTCACACCTCTAAAGCCTTTCAAAATTTCTATTTTCGGAAATATAACCTCCCCAAAGCTCTTCCTCATATCATAGTGTTTCATGTATCACCAAAATTCCAAAACCAAAGGCATTAAAGAAAAACTCAAGGAGAATAGATCAAGAGGTAACAGTCCACTTCCTTTCTCATGTGTTTTCTTTAAAATTCATTTTTTTCGTATTCTATATTTTACTAACCATATCTAAAATTAATGAAATATCTAGAATCCAATATATTTTTTATGTTACCATTGTCATATACAATTTTTTTATTCTTTTTTCCTCTGCTCTCACTCTAGTTCTAAAAATAAAAACACCGTCCACGATGTGACGATTTACCAAAATCTCAGACAATGTCTTTGAAATATGTATTACATCCATAAAATGTGATAATAAATCCATTTTAATGGCCTAAGATTAATGAAATGTGTTTATTTTAAATTATTTTATGTTCTGGAATGAACTTATATCCATGAAATTAAATTATATAATGAAACAAGTTCATGATTATTGAGGAACCGCAAAAATGATCTAAACAAACATCATTAATGTATTATCAAATGATCCATCATAATATATGATAAAAAATTATTTATGGTATAATTATATATTTTTTATGATTTGAATAAAATTTTATTCATCTTTCTGAAATTCATTTCTTTACTAAATGAAAATCAAATACAAACCGGGCATGGAAATCAGGTAAAGAACACACCCAAAACAATAGAATGAATAAATAATAATAATTAAAAGGTGAAATTATGTTTTGAAATGATCATATAAGGTGTTATAAACATGATTATTTTTATTTAAGGCATTAATAACACTCTTTTAACCATTATAAAAGTATTTTATTAGAGTTTTAAATAAAAAAACACGAGATTAGGGACTTCAAAACCCGATTTCCATTCTTTAGGTTAACATTCAACTTCATTATTTATGTGGTATTAAATTTTTTTGGGTGATGAGTTTTGTATATATTATATTTCATTATGTGTATTTACAATTTATATACGTGTGAAATCCACTCTATTGTGTATCAAATCAATTATATGAAATTTTTATGATGATTTTCTTTTAAAATCTTCTTTTAAAAAACTTTTTTACAAAATACAAAAGCAATGTTTTTTTGCCCTTTTTCATTTTGTATGATTATGTTATGGTTCTTGGGAATTTTTTATATTGATGTTTGTGACCTATATTCTCCTAAAATGTCTTTTTATGAGTATGTTGGAGGTCAGTCGTATGGTTACACCATGCTAAACTAAAATTGTATAGAAATTGTAAGGTAATCGTGAGGGTTACAAATAATAAGGTACCTAATATGGTTACATGATTTTGAAATTAATTCTCCAAGATACATTTATGGAGCTATTTATGTTCATTATGTTTTATTGGAATTTTTTGTTTCACATTGTATGTATATATGGGTGACAAATATGATTATTTTGAAAATGATTTCATTGGTTTACAAGTAATCTTGGACTAATGTTTTATTTTATTATTTTTATATCACATGCAAATATTTGGGTTCTCATATGATGTTTTAAAATGATTTTTAACAAGTTAAATGGGTTTTTAAGACAAATAAAGAATTCAGGTTAAACGTTATGGATATTTGTCAGTGAAATCATGTTTTATTTGAAATGTATTATATTTCGGAAGAAATGGATATTGTTTATGTAGTATCTTCTCAATATGAATGTGGAATGTTATGTATGTATTATATAAAAATTAAATAAAAATATATATATGAAATGATCCTAAATATAAAAGGAAGTGATTTCTTGACTGAAATTCAAGATTATGTAATGTAATAAGGTCAGGTCCTTATTGTTGGTATCAAAAGATGATTTTGAAATATTTAGGGGTTGAGATGCTGTTAATAGATTACAAGAAATGATTTTTAAATTATGATTAATTTTAAATGATATAGATTTTAAATATATTCATGTTTATTTGACTAAGATGTGTTTTTTATAATGGATTTTTGTAGAAGAAATAGGGAAGTTGAAGTTGAGAGGCACCGACAAAATGATATCATTCTTAATATGCAGTCTGGATTGTTATGGATTCTATCGAAGATGTTTGTGACTATAAAGGCTCAACTAACACATGAAATAAATGCTGGTGTAAACCATGAAAGAGAACAAGTAGAGATTCTATATTGGAACATGATGATAGTGAAACATTTTATGAGACAACCCCCAATGCCTTCAATGGATCTTCTAACCAAGTAGTGACTAGAAGATGTATTAGGGACATTGATAATGTATTAAATGTTATGAGATTTTAATATAATAAAAAGTTATGTGTTTCCATTTATCATCGTGAAGTTGTAGAAAATCAGTGGTGGTCAATGATCAAAAATATCAGGGATATAGAAGAGATTGATTCCTTAGAGTGGGTTGAATTTAAAAGGGTTTTCCTTGAAAAATAACTTTCTATGGTGGTGCGAATTAGTATGGAGAAGAAATTAAATGAATTAGAGAAAAAAATATCATTTAGTCGATGTGTATGATGGAAACATTACTCGACTATCAAGGAATGATACAAATATTATTCTGGATCTTTATAGAAAAATTGACCACTTTTACTCGGGAATAAAGCCAAGGTATAGAAAGGCATTGGCCTCTTGTGAAATCAAATGTTAGTTGAAACATTTTTTATGTTATGAGAGGATAGATATGTAGTTTTCTAATTTTCTTGTGAAATTTTATAAAAAAGATTAGAATTTTTTTAGATGGAATGATATGGGTAAGAATCAACTAAGGAAATCTGATGGAATGAAATTCCAGTTTCCAGTTTTTGAAGAGAGTGGAAAAAATCATTTTGTAAGTTTAATTACCAAAACTGCGAAGTGTTTCTGATGTGGTATGTTTATGAATATGTCCTGAGATTGTAATGAAAATTTTCATAGGACTAATCCTCATAAGAAAACTGTAAATTGTTTCAAATGTGGAGTGATGGGTCATTATGCAAATTTATTCTCAAAGAGATATCTCAATGATTCCATGAAGCCAGAATAAAAGAATAGTGGTGTAGAGTATGATTTTGAGAATATGTTAGCATATTTTAGGCCATGTAATTAATTTTTTCAAGGTACCCTGTTTGTTTACATTTTTTTTCAAAATACTTGTTGGATAAGGGGTCTTAACATTTGATTATTTCTGAGGAGTTTTTTTATGAGTTGGAAATATCACCTCATTAAACAAGACATGATCTTATTGTTAAAATAATATGGGGAAATAATATATTAAAAATTAATTTTAATGATATTTATACTATGTTATGTGGAAATAAATTATCACCAAACCTTTCTATTATTCCCTTAGTAGAGTTTGTTCTCATTCTGGGAATGTGTTGGATTTTGGTTTATCATGATACGATTGACTATAGATATAAAGAAGTTTTTTTCACAAATGGATTCTATTTGTATAAAATAATGAACCCTTACAATTGATAACATATTAGGATGTTGAGAAACTTTTGAAATATATAAATGAAATTTATATATCTCATATAGTTGATAATAAGGGAACTATTCAGATTAATGATGTGCCATTAGTAAATGAATACATTGATGTTTTTCTGATGAGTTATCTAGTTTTATACATGATTGGGAAGTCTAATTCAATATAGACTTAATTATTTATTCTAACACAATTTTAAAACCCCCATATCTAATGGATCAAATTGAACTTCTTGAATTGATAATTAGTTTTAGGATTTTCATGATAAAGGATTATCCGATCCTTGAAAATCCCAATGGGGTGCTCCTATTTTTTTCATTACAAAGATTGATGGATCCATGATACATTTCATGATTATAGATCTTTGAATAAAATCACTTTTAATATCAATTTTCCTTTGACTCATATTGATGAATTATTTGATCAGATCGTGGGAGATCATGATTCATCCAAGGTTTACATGAGATCCTGATACCATCAGCTAATGGTGAAAGATAATGAAATCACAAAAAAGAATTTTTTTACTAGATGTGAGAGTTATGATTTCGATGTTATGCTTTTTAGGTTAACTAATTAATCTCATGTATTCATGGATCATATGAATAGAATATTTCAAGATATCTTAGATATGTTTTTATTTGTATTTTTTGTTGACATTAGGGTATTTTATAAGAATAAAGTGGAGCATTAAAAACATATAGGGATTGCTTTGAAAACATTAAAGGAAAAGTAAATATATGGAAGATTTAGCAAGTGAGATTTCTGGTTGCAACAGATTTATTTTATTGGGAACACGTTATAAAGAATGTAATACCAGTTGACCCTATCAAAACAAAAGTGTTAGATGAATGGAAAAGATCTATAAATGTTATATAGATTAAATGTTTTATTATATTAGAAAGTTATTATTGAAAATTTGATAAAAAAATGCAGTATTATCTTGCCCTCTATCTATGTTAAGGTGAAAATGTGTTAAATATATCTGTATAGTTAAATGTGATGTTTGTTTTTAGGAATGGAAGAAGATAAATGGTTTTTTATATAATTTTTCCTTGCCTTCCAGAAATGTTGATTTTGACATCTATATTGATTATCTATTGAAGGGACTTTGTTGTGTTCTAATGCATAATTATATGGTAGTTGCTTATGATTCATAAAAAATAAAACTTCATTAGTTAAATTAACCCACAAATTATTTGGAATTGACATTGATGGTTTTTTCTTTGAAAATTTGGAGGAATAGTTTATATAGATCCAAATGATAAATATATACTAACCATAGAAGTATATAGTATACATTTACTCATAAAGAATTAAAGATGAGGGAGCTATGATGTCTTGATCTGATTATGAATTATGATTTCATGATCAATTACCATCTATGAAAATAAAACAAAGTGGCAGATACCATGATTCGAAAACATCATTCATCATTAAACATGATACAATTGAAACTTGATCCCTTGATTATTGATTTGATTAATATTAGTTTAGATGTTATTGGTGTAGGATATACATCAGTTTTGATTTAGGTTTTAGTGAAGTCACTATTATAATATATAATTAAGAAAGCTAATTAGGAAGACCATTAGCTATAGGAAATGTTATAATTGGTTAAAATATGTATGTTTCCAAAATTTAACCTTGATAAAGATTGTATTATAAGATTTGGTAAAGGTTTGTGTGTTCTTTGTAATTCCCAATTGAATAAATATTTTTTTTTGTGAAGCTCATAGTTCTCCATTTTCAGTTCATCATGTTAGAACTAACATGTATAGAGACCTTTGGGTATATTTTTGGTATAGTAGAATGAAAATCAATTTTGAAGATTTCACCATGAGATGTCTGAAAGGATACCAGGTTAAAGTAGATTGACAGTTATCGAATGGGAGGCTTCAGCTATATCCAAGGCTAGAGTGGAAATGGGAGAACATATCCATGGGAATTTTTGGGGTACTACCTAAGAATTCATGAGGTAGAAATATGATTTGGGTTGTTGTTAATTGGACGAAAAAATCTACACTTTTTCATTATATTAAATTTATAAAGCCTATTGATCAGATTTCTCAGATGTACCTCAAATTAATTTTCATGTTACATAGAGTTCCTCTTTCCATTGTATCTGTCTAGGATCCCAGTTTCACTTTTATGTTTTTGAAGGGACTTCAAAAGTCATTGGTCATAGAATTACATTTTTGTACAACTTTTCATCCTCAATTGGATGGGCAATCAGAATGAAGGATTCGGAAATTGAAGGATATTCTTTGAGCTTTTATAATGGACTACCAGGGAATTTGGGATCATCATCATTCTATAGTTGAGTTTTCTTATAATAAACGATTGTATTTCAGTATACAGATTGCACCTTTTGATGAATTATATTGGAAATGGTGTCAAACTCCACCATTTTAGGATGAGTCTAGGGAAGATAAGTTTCTGGGACTATAATTAGTATATCAAGTGATTGATAATGGGAATATGATCTAAAAACACATCTGTACAACTAAGAGAGGATAAATAAGTTATGTATACAATAGGAGGAAAGACATTCCTTTTGAGGTATGTGATCATGTTTTTCATAGAATCTTACCAAGGAAGAGTGTGATGCATTTTGGTAAGAAAGGAAATAAAATTCCATGGTTCATTAGACCATACGTAATATAAGAGAAGGTTGGACTATTAACCTACATAGTAGCTTTGTCTCTAAGTTTATCTTAGGTACATTATGCTTTTCATGTTTCGTTATTGAGATAGTATGTTCTAGATTCATCTCTTGTTTTGTGCCCATAAGCAGTTTAACTGGAAGAGAAATGTCCTTATAAAGAGAAAAAAGTTCATATTCATGATTGATGTGAACATGTATTGTGGAATAAGGTAATCAACCAAGTATATGTTTTATTGGAGAAACCATATAGTAGAAAAGAAACATGGGAATATAAAAATGCAATGTGGGAAAGGTACCATCACTTGTGTAATATGTAAATGAAATTGTGAGGGAGAAATTTCCAGAAGGATGGGATAATGTAACACCACATGGTTGTAAAAATAAATTTAAATTCATGAAACATTGTTTTATGAATATATTTATAACTTGCCTTTAAGCATTATTTTCCACTTCTATGTTTTTAATTTGAAAAAATAGTCATAAAAATTTATGATGAGTGTGTTATTTGGAGTCTAATGGAACCCAAAATTATTTTTGGTGATTTGTAAAATACTTTTATGAATAATAATATGACCCAAATGAATAGTAAATTGTTTTATTTTTTTCATATCAATTTTTGATAATTTCAACTTGATTAATTGTTCATAGAGTTAAAAAATTATTTACAGATTTAAAATAGGTTATTTTATAATAAATTATGATTATATTTTAAAATTAAAATATTAATGTATAAAAAATAATTTAAATAAAATGGAGTATCTTTTTCAATTTTACACGTCAAAAATTGTTTGGGTGAATTTTTGGATTTTTTTTCAAATTCAGGATTTTTTTATAAATAGTAATATATGATAAATTATAATAAATGCAAAACACTTTTTTACTGCTTCATATGTGATGAAAGGATGATTTAAATCCATTTGTTTCAAAATCACATAAATTTTTTACTATTTTGGGTCACGTTAATAAATCTACCCACAGTGTTGAGAGACAATATTATAATAATGACTAAAATATATTAAAATCCCTCATCTCTACCACTATAAATACCACCCTCATTACCCACGTCCTCTATCATATCTCAAGCCATTAGGATTGTCTTTTTTCTACAAAATCCCCCCATAAGTCACATCCCAATATCATAGAGCAACTGGTCTCACCAAAAGACAAAAAAAGGCCTTATAGAGGTTCTCAAGGAGAAGAGATCAAGAGATATGAATCCTCTTTTTTCCATGTTCTTTCTTTCCAATTCCATTATATTATTAAAATATATTTCAATTCACTTATCGAGGAGGTATTGAATTTCCATAACCCTATATATTTTTTATATTACCATGATCATGTAAAATATTCATCATCTTCAATCCTCTCTTCTCCCTATTGATGTAAAAATTCAAACACTGTCCATAATGTGTTGATTTACCAAAATTGTGGATGATGTTTTTGAAATATCCATTACATCCTTCATAGATGATCATAAAACCATTTTAATGGTTGAAATATAATGTATTGATTCTTTTGAATCCAATTTTATGTTCTAGAATGAACTTCTAAGCATGACATTAAATTATATAATGAATCAAATTTATGATTATCATGGAACTGCAAAAAATGATATAAAATACATCATTAATGATTTAACTAATTATACATAACCATATATGATATAAAAATAATTTATAGTATCATTATATATTGTGGAAATATTTTAATACCTTTTAATTCTACTTCTGTAATTTCATTTATATAGTACATGAAAATCAAATACAAACCGACCAAGGAAATCAGGTCAAGAAGGCACAAAAATCTATGGAAGGAATAAAATATGAATAATTAAATGGTGAAATGATGTTATGAAATGATAATATTACTTGTTATAAATATGAATATATTTCTATAAGATATTAATAACACACTTTTAACCATTATAAAGTATTTTTAAAATGTGTTTTGTGTAATAAAAACCAGAAGTAAGGGAATTCATAACCCGATTTCCATTCTTTGGGTTAACATTATACATCATTATTTATGTGGTATTAAAATTGTTGGTGTGAAGAATTTTTTTATATTATGTTGGATTATTTTTATTTATAGTGTATATACAAGTTCCATCCTGTATGTTATGTATCACTTCAATTATATGATATTTTTTAGGAGAATTTATTTTAAAATAATATTTTAATATTCTATTCTAGAATAATCATAAGACATCGTTTTTTTAAATATTAATGTTGTATGATTATGTTTTGGTTCATGGGAATTCTTTATAATAAAGTGTGGTACCTATATATCCATCTAAACCATTGGTTATTTGTATGTTGGATGTCAGTCGTATGGTTACTCCAAGTGTAACTGCAATGGTTACACAAGTTGTTAGATATGCATGAGGGATACAAATTATAAGGTAGCCGATATGGTTACAATATTTTGTATGTAATGAAAAAAATATTTTTATGGTTATATTTAGGTTCATTATGTTATTTGGGAATCTATTTATTCACAAAGTATATAATGGTGGAATTTTTTTTTGTAAAATGATTTCATGCATTTCAAATTATTCATGGTATAATGTTTTATTTTCATTTTTTTATATCCCTTACTGAAATTTTTGTTCTCATCCCACGTTTTTAAATGATTTCTAATCTTTCTAGGTTTTTGAAGGACAATGAAGTAAGTAAAGGTAAATGTTATTATGATTTGTCGAGGAAATCATGTTTCATTTGGAAATTATTATATTTTGGGAGGAATGGATACTTTTTATATTTTATCTTCTCTATATGAATGTGGAATTTTATGTAAGTATTTTATCCCAATTCTCTAAAATAATAAACGTGAAATGATCCTCAATATGAAAGGAAGTGAGTTCATGACTAAAATTCTAGATTATTTAATGTAATAAAGTCATTTCATTATTATCACAAACTAACTATTCTTAGGGTAACCCTATGATGAATGTCATCTAGATATATTCCCACTATAACTAAATAACATCCATGTCGTATAAAAAACATCATGGAAAATGGTTCTTTTCCTTTACTAGATGGAAAACATAACATTGTGCTAGAAAATCCGCCACTTCTAATTTTCTTGTTAGGTAAAAATATCAATATCCTCAAGCCATATGACATCTTAGATACCCATGGGTGTATAAAATGGGTTATTTATGAAACTCATTAAGGACTCAATAATGTATCACTAAAAACTATTATTTCATTAAAAATATGTCATGTTCCAACCATCCTCTGACAATGCATCTAGAGTATTAATATGGTTAAAACAATCATTCTTCACCAATTTCTTATAGTTTCCCCACTATTAATTCCCCACCTACCACACCATATACTAAAACACATTCATATGAAACAAGAACATGCCTCTTTCAACCACCCGTTAAACTAAGCAAATGTCTTTCAACTCATCCATCAACATTCATGAATTTACAGACTGTTGATAATTATTCATCAGTGAAATCATGTTCAACAAATTGTCCATAACATTCCCCATTAATATGATTTTGGAAGTCCAAAATTTATTTCCTTCCATAAATTCAACTCACATTTGCATTATATGATTCAGATCAAACTATGAAAAGATATATCATGGTATGCTTTGATCGGTGATGATCAATAAATGCTCTCAAATGAGGTATTGTTTCAATATCATCACAATAGAACTAACAATGCAATATCTAGATCATTTTTGGAAAAGATAATCTCACGTGGATATAAAATCCTAGACCCATAATATACCACTTCTTTCTTCTATATCAAGACACATCCCATGACCATATTAAAAGAATCACGAAACACCTTAAACATTACCCCTTACTCTAAAAACATAATAGCTAATGACGTATCAATTTACACATTAGGTTGATATACTATTACTAAGTTAGATATATCTAAATAAATATTTGTACTCTTAATTTAAGAGTTATAAATGGATTAGTAATCTATGATAAATCTTATATGAACCTATGATAATAGGACATATGAATAAGGAATCCACAAAAGGCCACCTCATTAATAGGATCATCCAAAGAAATAAATACCTTTATTAATTACTGTTCAATGGTTATACACTACTAAGACACTACATTCTTAAGGAAATACACTCCCTATGTATAGAACCTACACATGGAAAACCTTCTATAGAGTATGTGTAATTGAAGAACATACAATTTAGCTTTGAGATGATCATCATACTACTACTATAACATACAAAATATAATTATTTAATAAGTGAAAATGAATAGAAAATGGTGTAGGGATTTTAATAATATAGATTTTATTATCCCCACAAACCAAACTAATGCATTCATGACACCAAATGACATGACAAAAAACTCAAAGTTCCCATACATTTATATAAATGAAGTATTTTTAACATGACAATAATTCATCATCAACTGGTGATATCATGGACACACATCGATAATAAAAAACCTAATAGATTAATATAAATACATAAAAAGATCATCTCTCTTTGTATGTTCTTAATAAATATAGATCATCCCTTGATTCAACCTCTAGTTTTAAATACACAACCTCACACTACCAACCACATTCATTGAGAATAACACCTCACCACCCCAAAATGACACATTGGGCTAGATGAATCCATTTAAATTAAATTAATTCTTATAAAATATCAATGATTTATAACAGATAATGTTCAATATGGTAAGGATCTATTTAAATCAGAGAAGCACCAGACCTCTTGTCTCTCTAAAAATAAATATCATATCAAGGGTTAGCACCACATTATCCTTGGTATCCATATTTTAAAACTTGATGAAACCCTTGGAATCCTCATCCATCACATTATCAAATGATTTTTTATAAAATACATCTATCAAATAATTAATGTGATCCAGACTTACACTTTCCCCAAGAAAAATACTCTCGCTAATCAAAACCATATGTTTACCATTGACATCATAGAACACAACTCTTCATCAAATGAATTTGATAATTGAAATCAAAAAATAGAATAATTTGGCACAAAAAATGATATTTATATTTCATAATCTCTATCATGTTAATATCCAAAAATAACTAATATCACCACACTATTAGTCTACACCCCCTAAAAATATCAAACAAGATTATCTACCCTCAGAATATTTTATTCAACACTAGAGGAACATGAATCCTATATACATGTTACCTTAAATAATATACTACAACATATCAAAGAAATATTTGGAATCCCATTAATCAAAAGAATCACAATAATTGGTGGATGATAAAATAATTTTTTCCTTAATGATATTTAGAAAGTATTTTTTATTTACACCATCGCATTAAACTAGCTATCCCCACCTCCCTTGACTCTATACTGTAGGTGACCATCAAGTCCATCATCAATTAAAGGATCCCAAAGATACCCAAAATATTGAGTTTATGCTCATCCTACACCCATATCCTCTTAAAAGAGAATAATTCAACTACTATTTCTTCTAAAATTGCATCATTGGTAGATGTTTTTAAGGATGAATCTAAACCAAACCACCTCTACCATACTGAGAACAAAGAACCACATGGAATTAATTATAATGATGGAATCATCCCAAAAACATAAGTATCACTAGGTCAAGGCCCCTATGAATGGTATAAATACCAATATCCTCATATTATAAGAAATGAATCTACTAGGGTCAACTCTCTACTGGTTGAAACCATGGAGGCCCGGGTTCAAGAGAAATTCTACCAAGACTTATAATCCTCCTAGAACCCTATAAATTTATATCTCATCGAAAACCTCATCTCGAGTGCATTTAATTGATCATATATTCCTTCTCATGGAATTATATATACCCTTTAAATGTAAATTATGTAACCATATACTTGATATAAGGAAAAAGTAACTCTTCTAGATGTTAGGCATGGAACTCATCATATAGAAAAATTCTTGAGGCCAAACACAAATGATTTTTATCTTCATTCCCAATTCCAACATAGATATATTATATTACTGAAAAGACAGCATATCATACCTTATTATTACCTTAATTTTTGATGAATTAAAATCAAATAAAAACTTGTTATAAAATTTGATAATTGAAACATCTTCATTATTCAACACACTATGATACAATATCCACCAATGATCTGACTCCACCTTCATCAGACTAAATACTAATGCTCCCTTGGAGTACTATATGAATGGTAAAAAAAATTATCATTAAATCTTCTCACTATTTATTTATTTGAAGATAAGATACAATTTCTACATAAATTATTGAATGAATTAAACTAAGATGAGTTAAACATTCTCTACCCCTAATAAACATCTACAACATGATCAACTATCATCTAATTAATCAGATTAACCTACTATACCTTCACTTCCAAAACCAAATGTGGATAATAACCTAGATCCATAAATAAAAAGGGAAAAATGATTTATTAATACCCATAATATTTAATTTAATCAAGGTTTGTTTAATTTATTTAAATATTTCATGATCTCCTAATTCAAATAGGTACATACATTACTGTTGATTTATGTATCTCTTATATGTGTAATGCCCCCACCCGAGTTACCCAGACTCGGTGCATTATTATATAACATTGGCATGATAACAAGGTATAAAATCCCGAAAGACAAATCAGTTTAGTAGCCTTGAAAGTACAGGACACATTCATAAGTTTTATATTACGTTATAAAATGAAAAACAACAACAATTTTTCCATTGACCATATTCATATCCTATATACTATCTCTACAGGTCATTCATAATATACTTCTTCACATCTTGGAAAAAATGAATCACAGAAAGGGGTAATCTGAGATTCTCAATAAGGAAAACAATATAGCCAAAACATTCAAAAATAAACATAAACATTTATGGCAATGTATAAGACTAAAAAATAAGACTTTTGAACATAAACATCTGCATTATATGGTCAATATAAATCAAATACTTCCATTTACATTTTCACATGGATATTCAACTAGTCGAATAATCACATGCAATATCAATAGCCAATTTCACTATGATGGAATGAATAATGCCAATGTTTATAACCCCATAGTCAAGGCCTTGTTCCAAGACTACAAATAATTTTTTTTCGAAGCCTTTTGCCAAGACACTATTTTGTATCATGAGTCCTACCGATGCATTGAGGAGCTATATTGGGCTCCACCTGTCACATACTATGTCCAAAGCATTCCTCATATTAAAAGGTTTAAACATAACATAAACATTCAAATTAAAACTATCATATGAAATGTTAATACATTAAAAATAAATCGTGAATGGTATAAAAACAACACATCCACAGTCAAGCATATCAGAAAACCTTCAATACAATACGAAATATTTGTATCAAAATAAATCAACTTCAAACTAGAATAACATGTATATTAAATTAATAATAATAACTACTATTAATTAATTTAATTTATTAGATTAAAAAGCTTTGGGACCATAAAAATATTTATATTTTCTTATATATTTTATCTATTTTAATATTTAGTTATAATCTATATATTGATGAAATATTTTTTTAAACATATATTTTTATAAATTATTTAATACAATTCCTAACTGTTAATTAACTTCTAGGATATATCTTATGATATAAAATAGTAATATTTTAATATTTATTACTTTTTGTTGAAACTCGATCATTCATATTACACAAGCCATTGAAGAAAGTCATTATAGCGTGAAACCCAAGATAACCATGGTGTTCTATGAAGATAATGGTAATAATTTTTTTTAATGTACGATTATTTTGGTGTTATCTATAGTTAAAGGAAAAAATAGTGATTTAATATAAAATAAAAAAATTCCATTCTTAATTGAAAAAAATATATCATTGTGGTTTAAATAATTTGAAAATTAATTAAAAAAATCTCAAGTTGTTATATTTGAACCCCATAAAATTAATTTTACCTCTGAATTTTTTATATTTCATAAATTGTTTAATACATGAAATAATCATTAATAGAATCCCAAATCAAAATAATGGATTTTAAAAAAAACTCATAAAAAGGGAATGTTTGAAGCACAATAGTTTCCCAACGTAACATATAACTTGGTTTCATATATAAGAGAAGCTAGGTTTTTAGTAATAGATAAACATGGAGGAAATGAGTAAATATTTATATTGAGTGATTGTGGTCATCAATAACTAGAAAGTGATAGGCTAAGGAAAATATTAACGATTCAAGTTAACAACACTACTAGAGAATCATGTTATAACCACTGATCTATAGCCACGATTTTAAAATCACGGCTATATGTATTTTTTTCATGGGATATAGACATGGTTTTCAAAACTGTGGCTATATTCCATACCTATATCCACAGTTGTGTGGCATATAGCCAGAGTTTTCAAAACCGTGGCTATAGGTTTTTTTCAAAGGGTAGTAGATGTAGTTTTAAAAACCATGGAAATAGGTATCCTACCCTTGTGCGGGAGAAAAAAATCCTGCCAAAAAAATGGTGGGAAAGACAATTGCCACAGTTTTTAGGATATTTCCATAGTATTTAATAATATATATAACATGTTATATAGATATATGCACAAAATAATTGGTGAAGTAGTGGTTAGGGTACTGGAAAATGAAGGGAAGGTACTGGGATCAAATCCGACTAGGGACATATTATTTTTATGATATTGTCATAGTTTTCATGGGCTATAAACATGGTTAAAACCATGGAAATATGGCCCTATTTCCACAGTTAAAACCGTGTCCATTGTTCTACTACCACGATTGACAACGGAGACAACTATATCCAAGATTTTCAAAACCATGGAAATAGGTCAGACCCTACTGCCATGAAGATAGCGCCCACAGTTAGGCAAAACCGTGGTCGTATCCTATGGCCATGGTTTTGGGCCCTATTTACACGGGTTTGAACCATGAAAATAGCCTTTTTTCTGGTTTTGTAAATCTGTTATTATTTAAAAGGCAATCAGTTAGCCAAAATTTAGGTATTTGGAAAACTACATTTATTTTAATCATTACCCTATCATTGAGAAATTATTTTGTCGACCAAGAATATAAGGAAATATACAAACATCATATATTTGTATTAAAAACATCATTCTTTAGTTTTGATTTTATAAATTTCCAATTAATCTATTACATCATGTATTGGAAATCTTGAAAATATCATTGATGTCTGAAGCGATAAAATAAACATTCATCATATCTTAAGGCCAAAAAACAATGTAATGTATAAGTATTTATACATATTTATAAAAAAATACTATTGTTAATACATTAATATATAAACATAAAATTTACACTAATATTTCAACATAAATAGTTATTCATCAAAAATAAATATATATTAATCAGGTTATTGTGTATGATAGTGAATGGCCTGAAACCCATATCATCCTTTGGTTATTTTTTGAAACTGGTGACCTTCTAGGGCATGATTTGTTTTCACTCAGCATGCATGATATGATTTTCTAAAACCACAATAATATAATTTCAAAAATATGATGGGCATCTTTTAAATAATATTAATAACTAAATATCCTTCTAACCACGGTTTTCAATAAAAATCAGTGCATAAATAATTCCTCCAAAGTATAAAAAAAGAGTTCCTGAATTTTAATCCTCATAACCATTATCATGGTTTAAAATATAAAACATTTTAAAGAGATTCATGAAATCATTATAAAAATTATCCCCCATAAATCGTTGTGACTCTTTGTAGTCACATTCCAAACATGTGAATTCTCATGTGGTATATTCCATTGGAACATGGTAACTAACTGAATTATAAAAAATTCTACTACAAAACATGTATTCTTCATTATTCCATAGATTACATGATATATTATATAAATACATGAACTTGTAAACTGCAAAAATAATAGAATAAACTACTTGTTATGAAGTCCTTCCTTACTTCCAAGGTAATATATACCTTGTAATTTATATATTTATATCCAAAATATCAATATACACAAAACATTGTAATTAATTTAGAATCATATTAAGGATTATCTTTCCCTTAATCTTGTGTTTTCCATGGTCATCGTCTTTCCATTATATCACATTTCCATTCCATCATAACAATTCAATGTGTTTATGGAAATACATAGCGAAAAACATAAACTGAATAATCCTTATATATTTCACCTTTCATAATTATTGAATAAATATACATAAAAACATTGATTACTTCATCCATAAAAAATATACAGGGCAAACTCATCATCATACTTCATTCCTTTCACATTTCATATATAGTCTCTTCTTCATTATTAATGTAACCATTACTCATACCAACATGTTAATAATATAATTTATTTCAATATCTGAACTCATCATTTTTACCTGGAAGTAACTCACTTTGTGTCCCAATTTTCAACATTCATAACCTATTCATGTTATTCTAAGACATTCACATAGGTGATTATTTCCACATTATTTACACAATGGAAACTGAATCATAATTCTTTCTTGGCCTCTAATACCCGAACACTCAGAAAACTCCAACTTTTTGTTCTTAGGCGAGTCCAAGAGTTATCTAATGTACATTGTTTCAATCACGTTCCATGAAAAATTATTTGTCATGATTACAACATCTCTAACTCTATTGTTTATCCCACTTGAAAAATCATCAAAAATCATCCATCACATTCAATGTTAATTCAATTCTCTCCAGTGTCTAAAACCAAAGGCATAGTGTGAGAATTACTTATCATAGATGAAATCCACATAGTAAAGGAAATAAATAAATATATGATTTATAAATTATGAAACATTCATTAATATTTAATACACTTGATTCATCTAGTATTTTTAATTCCAATATATGTTAATGTCTTTCATAATTTGTTTGAAGCATTTTATAATTCCCTATGTACATCCCGTATGAGTATCAAAACATTGTGTGCAGAAATGATTATTGTCATGTACCTAATTACACCATGTCATGACCGAAACATCATGTAATATTTGATACCCATGGTTACATCTATTCCAAATCCATATCAACTACTTCTATCTATAAATGGATTTATTTTTAGGAAACCACTCACTCTCTCATTTTCCTAAATTATAAGAATTTTCTCAAATGTTTACTCATATTTTTACTTATCGAAAGAGACATACCTAGACAAATACATATAAATATACCAAGGTAACACACTAAATATTAATCATCCTATATTCTAATGGTTGACTAATCCATTCCGTTAATACAAACTATTGTGAACCTAGCTTTACATACATGGATATTACCCCATTTTAGATGAATATTTAGTACATTACAATAATAAATGAATGAGGAAAATAATAGTACAATGTCTTTGGAAACATGGAAACAAAATATTATATCTTAGTGAAAAATCTTCATCATCTTCAATAAAGATATTCGCAGTTTTTACTTCTACCTAAAACCATTCTTTACAACAAGAGGAAAGGAAACATAAGAATGGGTGTGATCAGATGATTAGTAAGGGTAAATAAATGAAATGTGCATGAATAACATGAATAAAGGTTATATAACATGATCATAACATTTGAAAACAACAACCTATATATTAAAGAACATCATAAATTTTGGAAATTCATAATATAGGTGTCATAATAGAATAAATAGCATAAGTCATAAGAGCTAACATATAAATATAACATGGAATTGTGGCAAACACATAAGCATATATTATGATTTACATAGTATCCATGTCATCACATCTAATATCATCTTAATAGTATAGGTTCACTCCCAATATCATCATTGTTAACATGGTTCACTCCCAGGGCCATCTTAGAACCCTACGTTCACTCCTCATACTCTCTTAATAGCCATGTTTCTTTCCCAAGGCCATATTAGTGGTAAAGGTTCATTACCATGACCATCTTATTCTATCTCATGATATATAAATCTTTTCTCAATGCTTTTGAGGGATATTTATATCCAAAGCATTTTATAGTGAAATCATACTTACTTGAGACCCAAAATCATGAACAATCATATGATAACCCATAAAATAAATTGAGAGTCATAAACATGAAATCATATCATAACCCGTGGAAACAGATATAGATTTCATAATCATTTCATCAAAATATAGCCCACAAATGAGAAATTGATTTAATAAACATATAACCTATGAAACAAAAATGAATTTGATAAACATATAAACCATGAAAGATGAAATGGTTTCACAAATACCATGAAATAAACCATAACCCATTCAGAGAAATAATACGAGTGGAATATTAATATCAATTTCAAAGAAGGAAAGAGTAACATAAACAGATGTCATTATAGATTTAAAATAGTTTTGAAAATTCATTCAAAAAAATTCTGTATTAAAATATCCTTCCTTAATTGAAAAATGATTTGTAATACCTAAAATTATTTAAAAATATTTCTCTTATAAATAAATTGTTTTTCATAACTAAAAAGTTCAATAATTTTGATTTTCTTCCTTGAAATGGTATCAAATATAGTTCAATTCTATTTCTAAAAACCTTTTTCTTTGAAAACACATAAAATAAACATCAAATCATTTTAAAAAAAATTCTAATTTGTTTTTGAAAAACTATAAAGAAAGAAAGAAATATTTTTCAAAATAATTTATTTGGAAATGAAATTGAAATATTTTAAATAAATCATGAAAATGTTTTCAAACCCATTTTACTTTTTCACTAATGAAAAAAAAATGAAAATCATTTTAATACCATTTATTTTAAAATACATTGAAAACTTATAAATAATTGTTGAAATTTTTTTGACAACCATTTTCCTTCAAAATTACTCTTAAAAATATTTCCTAAAAAATTATCCTTTTAAAAATATAAGGGATGAATCCAGGAATTGGTTTCAGGTAAATATCTACATTTTGTATGATGTAAAAATATATTCATATTACAAGGAAAGATGTTTGTAAAATGGCTTGTCTGGAAATAGATAAGAAGACTCCTTTGGAGAGACTGGTAAAAGAAAAAATGGTAATTTTTTTATTCGAATAGTTAAAATAAAATGGTATAATATTCAAGGAACCCCTTTTTCAAAAACATGGGTTTCAAGGAACATAGATTTCCGACCAAGGAGAGGGTAAGGATAAGATTTGTAGATTAATAAATTATTAACTATATTATATATTAATGAGTGAAATAAATGGTACAAATATATAAATAAAATATTTAATAACCAATAAAGAATATATTTAATTAATTTTCATTAGATATAGATCAAAATATTTCATCAAAGAAAACATGATCATAAAAAAATCATGGAAATCGATAAGATTGTCCCGCTAATCTCTTATAACATGGTAACTTGGGATCATACTATACTTTTAAGAAAGTTAAATTACATGAAGATTAAAATTTAATGAAACAAATTTAATTTATCATATAACATTTAAAATTTAATAATATACTATTTGAAATATAATTTAGGTTCATAACAAAACATGAGTCTCCAAAACAAATTAAGACAAAACTATTTCAACAATTTGTTAAATTTTGAAACCTTTTCCCATAAATGAGATCTCCTAAAAATAATATTTCAATACCTATATATTTATTTATAAGTTACTCAAAATATAGTATTTTTATGTACCTACACAAAAAACAATGGACTGAGGGGTGAACATAGAATTTATCCCACAAAAATCGAAATTGAGATGAAATCTCTATACCATGTTTCTTCAATCACGTCATAATTATTCAAAACTATCGTATCATAAATATAAGTTTATTATAAATCATTTAAATAAACATATTATTTAATATAATTCCATATATGTTTTAATTAGGACCTTATATTACCCAATTGTTATTCATCGCATCTTAAGGTATCACTTAGCGTAATATTCGCCATGTTTTTCGAATGTGTCTAAATTTGTTATATAATTAGTCAATTTATTTACATAATGATTACTAGAATTTAAAACTAATTTAAAACTAATTTTTATTATTTTTATATAAGTTATAATAATTCATAAAATATAGAATTATGATATGGAATACTCCGTTAATGTATATGATAAACCTTACGTACGCTTGAATGTTATTTTTGATAAAATATTTCATTGAATGAAAGAAAGTAAAAGAGATATATATTGTATATAATTAAATTAAAATAATAATTTTATACATATCTTATAATTTCACCCCACCCATCCTTAACACATTTAATATAGTTTGTGAACAAATCACATTTCTTTGAGGGGGAGGTATGGCACACATCCTCAAATGAAATTTTCCAATTTACACCAAATAGAAAGAATAAAATATCGATGTTTCAAAATAAATACAGAATAATAATTATATAATAAATATATTAGATAAAATATATAAATATATGATCTATAATAATTTCAACAATGAGATTAAATAAAGGTAAAATAAATAATAATCATTTTGGGATCATGTAGTTCACCGTACACGTAAATAGTATGTGTTTTACACAATAAATGGAGTTCTGTGTATCTATTTTGATAACTCATAGAATAGAAATCTATAGCATATTTATAGTAATGTTTATATATAGAATAATTTTATAAACAGAGTGGAGGGGTGGAAAAAAATAAAAGAGTAAGGGTCTTGAGATAAGTCCTTGCCTTTTAATCTTGTAATTCATTTGGGTTGTGCCAAAACAATTAGTTGAGTACCATTCAACCCAAGGGGAGGCCAATAAGAGTAATTTTGGGATGTTTGAAAATTTGTTTTTCAGATATAAGTATATTCTAATAGTTTTGGGTGGTTTAATTAAGAGGGAGAGTTGGTGGAATTTATGGAAAGAGTACTGTCAGTCTTGTAAATATTTGAAGAGAGAATTCTAACCATGTATTTTATGTTTCAAGTGGATCCAATAATGATTCCAAGAATATAAGAGGTAGTATAGTTTCAAAATATGTACTAAAAATGGATTTTTCACATGTTTATTGGTTGTTTTTTTATTTAATGTTGTGGTTTAATCCCTTATTATGCTTAATTTGGCCTTACCAGATGTTATTAATTTTAATCAAATTCAATAATATATTTTTAATAACTACGTTTTCATTATTAGAAATAATAAATTATGTAAATTACAAATATTGAATAATATTTTCCAAATTCCAATAAAAAAATGGAATTTTTTTTAAAATAAATCCCACTAACAGGACGACAGTGCATGTTTTTAGTGTAAAAAAATACTCAATAGTTTTCTATGTTTTTATATCATGTTTCAATATTTAATAAGTTCCAATTAACTAAATTTTATTAATAGATATAAATATTATATAATTATACTATAAAAAATAGTATATATTTTATCCTTATAAATAAATTGGATGAAAAAATAGTTTTGTGTTAAAGTCTAGTATATTAAATTATTTATTAAAAATGAATCCTAATTGAAAATACCAAAAAATTATTAGAACATTATTTTTTATACAAAAAATTCAAATATAATATTTATTTTTTCATATTAAATCTATAAAAGTGAAAAAATTGGATTTTAAATGGGTTCACCTCTATAAGGTTCTAAATCTTCCATTATAAAAAATATTTGTTTTTATGCATAATATTCGGTTTTGTAATTGTATTATATGTATCTTATATATAGGATGAATAAAAAAATATTTTATAGAATACAAAAAAATATATACTACTTTAATATCACACACTAATTGTAATTTATTTAATTAATTGGGGTTAACCATGTTTATAAATATAAAAATATTAGTATTATTTTTATTATTGAATCAGGGTTCATATTTAATTTTAATTAATTTATAACATATGAATTTTTATAATATCTGTGAGAAATATATATTTACATAAGATAATTCATAATTTTAATAACATATACTTTAACATCTAGGTTATATATTATTATATAATGTAAAACTATTTTAATACTATTTAACTATTTCGTAAATCTCGGTCATGTGTATTATGCCAGCCATCAAGGAAAGTCATTATTTTATAAAATACAAGCTAAACATGGTGTTTAGTGAAGAAAAAGCTATTAATAATGGTGTTTAGAGTGAAAAAATAACATGGTGTTAAGGATAATGTAAGAAAAACATAGTAATTTAATAAAAAGTTAACTATTTTTTAGTTATTTGAAATGGAAAATATCAGAAAGGATAAATTAATTCAATAAATAATAATTCAAAAAATCTCAGGGTGATAAAGATTGAATAATTTATTGGGTGCTATTTTATTATTTTAAACATTGGTTTGTTAATATAAATTGTTTGATAAATCAATAAACGGGTTTTTTAGTTAAAATTTTGTGCACTCCATCAAAAAAATATCTACTTCATGTTTTATTAGTTATATTATATTTTTTATTTAAATTTATAAGTAAACATTGATGTTAATAAAAAAATTATTTTTATTAATTTATTTATCCTAATTTAAAAATTGTGTTTTTCATCAATTTTGAATGTAACTCTATGTTTTTATATAATTGTAATATACTTATTTGTTATAAATGATATTGTCAAAAGTCTAGTACATATTGAATTATTCTTTTTTACAGTACTTTCAGGAAAAAAGTTGTATTGTGATAGTAAAAGCTATACATCATAGAGCTCTCATTCCCCCTATACGACCAAAGGTACAATTAATGATTTACAAAGCACATTTTTTACATTCCTTTTCATCATAACATAATAATATTTCATCCAACCGAAGTACATCTACTGATGATGTAACTGATTCATAAAATGCAATTATGATTGATTTTTATGGTAATACAACCAATAGATAGATTCTACAAAGATATTATTGGTTTTTCATAATTAATGGTATTTAATCTAATTTAACAATATTAAATTCTAACATATAAATAAAAAATATTTAATTTCTATATTAAATATATGAAGATAATAATATAAGGGATATTAACTTAAATATTCAATATGGTTTCAATTGTACAAATGCAATGTTAGTTTTTTCATTCAATGAATATGGGGTAACCACTACATATGAAACATGAATTTTTTTTGGCAATTCCCATGGTCAATATCATGTGAATTGAATTATATACAAATCAATTATATTTTTTTTGAGAAAAATTAAATTATTGTGAAAAAATATATATTTATTTTTTCTCGAATAAATTTACATTCATTATTATGTGTTCATAAATTATTAAAATTTAAAATGTTATATATTTTTTTAAATTTTTAATGAATTTAATGTATTTCATTATTCAATATGATATATTTTTCTAGAAATTATTTTTCATGTCCCTAAATCATAAAAAAATGTAGAAAATAAATGGAATGGTTTCATGTGTTGATTATTTAATGAATTCAGTGAAATTTCCCTATCAGTTTTATATATGTATGAGAATGTCCCAAGAAAGAATGCATAAGGAAAAAGGGAAAAATTCATTTGAAATCATCATTTCATATATCATAATTTGATTAATTAAATTTTAGTTAGAAAATTACATTGTTTCAATAAAACATCAGGATTATTGATATATAATTTCTTCATCTGATTTATAGATAAATTCTTTAAATAGATTGATGTAACTAATTCAATCCTTTGTTGGATAAATGTGTTTTATGAGATATTTTCATGAAAAGGTTCCATTAAAATTCCTAGAATAGAAATATATAAAAATTTATATAAATACTTTTTAGAAATTTTTCCATTTAATTTTATCAAATAGGTGAAAGATTTAGGATATTATTTTAGAATCCAGGAATGTCGTCTAATGATCAATAAAAAAAGCTATAATTTTTTTCAATATCTATTCAGAAAATATATGTTAAAAAAATTTAATTCATCATTTTTTTTCTAAATTATGTTATAAGATAATATTATTCAATTTAAAGAATGAAAATAATGAATCATGTGGTGAAAAACATTGCATTTTCATTTTCATTATCCTAGAAGGACTCTATGGCCCCAGTGTTTGGAGTAGATAATTCTGGCCTTGTTAATGGGTTCGGTTGTGGGCCATATCCACTAGGGGACTTCATTATGATACATTTATCTTCATTGATGACATAAAATAGAGGAGGGATGTATAGTTTTAGTGATCCTAGTGAAAAAAGAAAAATTTGTAGAATACCATTAAATTTTTTGAATCACCTATTAGTAAATATAATGACCATATATTGATAATAGTGATTTTGTTGGATATTGGGTGTTAAAAAATGATAAGAAGTGTGATTGAAGAGTTATGAACATTATTCGTCCATGGGGGAGTGGAAAATTTCATAAATTTAAATTATAATTCTTTGGAAGATTATTAAGAAATAAAATTAAGTTATAGAAAAAGTTATAAGAAAATTTCTATTGGAAAATAAAGAAAAATTATATGTTTCATGATGGGACATTCTAGGCTTATTTCTTTAAGATGATCAGCAATTAGTTTTTTCTTGTCGTTTTTTATTTTCATTAAGGATTAAGGCATTGTGGATTCCAAATAAGATAGTTTATATATTATATAGTATGTTTCTTATTTTAGTGATTTAATTAATTTTAAAGAAGAGTTAGAAACTAATAAAAGTCTATAGGAACATAGGTTTCTGAGGATGATTTGATTATTGTTTTGTCATAGGATTATACTCATTATTTTATATACAAATGTGAATGTTTTTATGAAATATACAACGGTGGAGGCTTTTATAGAAGGATTTTATGACAATATTATTTTATTTTTTATTTTTATTTCTTATAATATGATAGTTATTTTATTTAATATGATTTTTCACATTAATTTATATCATTATGGGTAGGAAATTAGTTGGGGTTGTGAATTGAACTTATTACTTATTAAATGATAATTGATACAATGTTAGAATAGGGGAATGAGAAAGGGTTTAGATTCCAATCATTCTTTATTATTATAGGCATTGTTGAAATCTAATAGATTTTTATAATCCTTGAGATACAATCATATGATCATGTAATTATAGTGGATTAATTTATGATATGAAATGATCATATGAAATGTAATAATTAAAATATTTTTTTTATCTTTATGTTTTTATGTACACATTACATGATTACTGGGATTCGAGTTTTTATAGGAATGGTTTAATTGTTAAATATATTAATTATAACAATAGTATGTTAGTGAAGATATTATTGAAATACTCAGGGGCACATTATGAGTATAAAATATTATTGATTATATAAAAATAAACTAATAATTTTTTTATTTTTTTTTTGGATTAACCCTAAAAATGCTATAAATTTTCAATTTATCATTTACCATAAACTAGAAAAATTTATATACACTCTTATAGAATAAAATTGATGTAGTTATTAGAATTTAGTATTAATAGGATGATGGTCAGACAAATTGTTTAATTTGAATATGAAATTAGGAATAAAAAATTCCACTATATATTTTAAATGATCTTAATAGATTTTATTGTTATATATTTACTCTGTATTTTTTAACTTTGTGATATTAATCAATAAATAAATATTTTCAGAAAAATAAATTTTATTTATATTTTTATGTAATAATTATGATAAAATATAAGTGGAAGGGAAGTATATCTCTATTCTTAGGTGAAGGGATATGTAATTCAAAAAAATAATTATCTATATTTTTTATAGACATTCCAAAATTATATTATTGAAATTTGTGGTTACTAATGATCATAAAATATTCTTATATTTTTTAATATAATTTACGTGGATCCTAAAATGAATATTCATTGTTATACAATTAATGAAATAAAATTTATTTAAAATCATACATTTTCTTAATTTTGGTATTTTTTTCAATGAATATTTTCAATAATAATTTGAAATTTACTATTTAAAATACAAGTACTAGAGGTGGGATGTGTAGAAATAAGTTATGGGTAGTAACATGGATATGTAATAGAGGTTGATATGACGGTATCTTAAAAGAGTATCTAGGACTAATGATTTTATTGACATTTTTTAAATAGTCATATAGTTTAATATTGTGGTGTTATATATAATGATACATTATAAACAATTACATATTCTTTGGTTCTTTATGTTTATGTTTTGTGTACCTATTTTTTTGGATGGGGTGACAATGAATTCACACAATTAAGGAATTACATAACTAAAAATGGTTTAAACTACTACTAATTTATTCTATAGGATTTAATTGAACTGAAATAATTACTGGTCATTTAAACTGACATAAAATAATGTATTATTCCTAATCTAGAAGTGGTTTAAAGTACTGTTCGTATTTTTTGCTTTAGGAAAACTGCAACTAATATGGGAAACCAACTCATAATATTTTTTCAAAAGAATAGTCGTTACTAAATTTTCACCTTCAAAAATAGTTGACTATTTATATAACACCATAGTTAAATATAAATTTTATTAATGAAAATAACCATCAATAAAAAATGAAAGCATAGATAAATATATAATAACATAATATTTCATGGTGACAATAAAATAATTCCACAAAAACATTGTAGTGGTGGTTAATACTATATATAAACACAGGAAACTACCGCTATTTAATATTTTCCTACAATTTTATGGGAGTATATAATACATAGAGAATGATTTTTAGTGGTTTTTTATTTTTGATGGATGATATAGGTTGGATGTAGAGTCTATCAACACATATTATATATTGGGATTCTCATTCTAGGTGTTTCAAATCATATTAATAATAGTTTATTCGGTTATTGTTAATAATTTATATATTTTATTACTCTAGTAAAATATAGATGGTGACTTGTGTGTGTATTTTGAAAATTGGTTTAATTTTTTTCATGAACATATTGTTTTATAAATATATGGATATCAAGGAATAACATGTACATTGGTCTTATAAGTATTTGTAATAGTGTACATGTTTATATTGTTCATTTATCAAAAACATGAAAAGGATATACTGATGATTTATCATGATTATATTAAAAAATATTGTTTCAAAAATGAAAAACCATCTCCCATAATAATTTTATTCGTCCCATAATTTATATGATAACTTATCAGGATCGTTAAATGTTTGTATGTTGATATAGTGACATAGTTATGTTAACATTTGGGTGTTATGGAAATGATTATTACATAAATACCACACATGATTAATTTATATCAATAATATTGTAAAAGATAAACTCATCCCTAGTGAATCCGAAGATACATCACTTGAGTTTATTTTATCAATGTAGTGGAATAACCCTTACCCTAGTATCCCATATATGATTGTTACATAATTACGTTGTAACTAGATACACGTTATCATGTCCCAATGTATAAAATTGATTTATAGTCTACAAAAATTATACACATTATTGAATATGACAACACATTAGAATAAATAAAATTAAACATAATAAATAAGGATTAAGTAATGTGGTAGGATCAAACGATGATAAACAATGAAATATTAATAATCACGTGATATTAAAACATATTAATTTATAACAAAACTATTTTAATAATCAAAAGGACATAAATACAAAATTTAATAATGATGAAATGCATAATTTCAAACATCTGAAACATTCCATTGAATCCTCATTCTAATACATATTTTCGAAATCTGAATGTCTAATGCCAAATACCCACCAGTTTTGTCTCATTGAATAAACCAATTCATCGAGTGAATATGTATGTTTTATAATAGGGTATAACATGTCAATAATTTCCCAATTATAAATGGCCATCTATCATCATGTGAAATATTTGGATGGTATAATTATATAATATCTTCATTGAATCCAAAAATTATTTAATAGAAGTTTACATAAGTTAAAATAATTTATAATTGTCTCTATAAAAATTATTGAGTAATGTCACCCTTTTCATTTTGAAATATTATTTTCAATATATATTTTTTCCAAAATATTATTCATGAAGGTGGGAAAATTACTTCATATGGTATGTGGTGAAACAATAATTCTATTAACAACATTAATAAAAACTAACTCGCTAAAAATAATTATAAGATTCATATTTCTCAATTTATAGAACATAAAAAAGGTTAAAAAATACATTAATTAGTCGTTGAATTGTAAAAAAATCCTCAAAAATTTTCAAATAACATCATAACCTGGAATAAAAATATTCAGAAAAGTATTGAAAAAAAATCAGTTTTCCATTAAAACATTATTTTTTGTATTTATAGTTCCAAATAATGTAAAAATAGAACTAAGTTACAATAATTTAAGAAATTAAAGTAAAATAATAAAATTAATTGGATTTTGATGTAGTTAGCATATACATATAGAAATTTAATCATAAATATAAACAATCTAGAAAATTCATTTGATTGATAATTTAAACCCTTAACTCATAAATGGCATTCTATTTATGTGAATTTATCCTCTCTTAAGATAAATTTCAATTTATTATAATTATATAATAGAGCCAAATACCTTCCTAAAATATGATATAAAATCAATATCTAACATTTGAATACCCTTTTATTGATAATTATATAATAAAATTGTATTTTTAAAGTGTTTACTTTATTTTGTTCCATTCAAGTTTCAGTTAGATAGATTATATCCCTAATGTATTATCTTTTTAAAAATGTCACAAAAATTCAATTCATGTTATAAAAATTATATAATTTGATAATATACATATAATTTTTTTTAATGGAGGACATGGAAAATGAATGAAAATGCTTCAGGGATGTTGTAGGTCATACAAACTAATGAGCAACATTTTCATTTTATAAAATTGGCAGGGTTAGATGTTAAATGATATGCTATATTTATTATTTCATCATTATATCATATATATTTTTATATCCATTATTATTACCATCCATGTAATGTGTTGATGATAAATTAATTTCACCATTATGTGGATACGGTAAGTCAATAATATGAATGAGTGATGTTTTAATTTTCAAAAGGATATAGAAGAGATGAATATGGTGTTCTTAACTATAACAATTTAATTTTAGTAAATGAAATATATAATGTTAATATATGATATTAATTAAATATAATTTTATAGATGTGTAAGAGGGAAAAAATGAAAATAATAAGTAAAATTCTATACATTTTTTTTCTGAAAAGGAATTTTTCCACGCATTATGACTTTAAGGATGTTCTTATGAAGATAAAAACTTTATAAGATATGGTGAAGAAGGTACATAAGAATATTGGATTGGTATTTACAGATATAGTGTGCTAATGTGAGGAAGAGTAGATAAGTGTTTCTATTTTATAAGTGAGAAAAAGGAAACACTTGTAATGAATTAAATAAATTTAATAATTAAAATTTTTATTATGTGATAGTTGTTAAATATTTAGAATATCAAAATATGATATGATTAAGGTATAAATATAACTAGAATATTAGTTTGATATAATTTTAGGTTTCATTTTCTCCAGTATATTTGAGATTAACTACTGATAGACATTTTTTACAATTATCATAGTAAATAATTTTTATTCTTTTTACTATTTATTAACACCAAAATTTGAGTCTAAATTATAACCTATTTTTAAAAATAATTTTTCCACATACTAAATAAATATAAAATAAATTTATTTTTAGATGTTTTTGAAATTAGTTTTAATATATGTGCGTAAAATAAAACAAGATCTTTTTCAATAAAATGATTTTGTTTGTCATTAGAAATATTTTCAAGTAAACTATTGTATAAAGTTGACACTAATAAAATTATTTTAATTTAAAAAAATGGATAATTATATTTCTTCAATGAAAAGAAAAATGGTTCCATGTAAATATCTAATTAATAGAAATGAATTAATTTTTTTTATTTAGATTAAAAAATAATTAAATTTTAAAATATTTAGAGTATATTTATATGTTCAACCATGTATTTTTAGATGACTAATATTAATTATTTATTTTAATTATTTATTCTATAATAATATTTCATGATATTATTAGTTAATTTAATTTCATTTTAATGTCTTAAATATATCTTTTTTTTAATAGATAATTTTATGTATTCACCATTACATCAACTATTTCTAAAAAATCTCAATAGTTTATAATAATATAATTTTAATTAATATATAAATAAATTATTTTTATCAATCTAAATTTATAAAATATGGAAATTTATTTAAATCACATTCGTTAGTAAAACTATGTGTATTGGGCTATTATTTTTCAAGTTTAAAAGATAATATAAATTGAAACCCATGTATAGTATTATTCCCTAAAATAAATATATCAGCAACCAAATGTCCATAATTTTACTTCATGAATATTTTTTGGTAGCTCTTAATCATAATTTCATCAAGTTTCTACAATGGCTATTTATTTTTATGATTTATCCAAGGTACATTTATAGGCCACCTCTTTCGATTCATCATCACCTATTGTCTATTTTTTTGAATCTGGGTAGGCATATTGCAGTATTCTTAATTAGGGTCCAATTATATTATTAGGTTACCACATGAATTGGAAATGGAATATAGTTCCTCAATATAAAGATATTGAACACCATAATATTTTTTTGAGGTTAATTTTAATTTCCACTAGATATAATAAATTTTCAATTAATTCTATAATTTTAAAAGGGTTGATATACATAAAAATTAGATTACCTTTATTTCAAAAACATATAGATTAATTATATGGATATGCAATAGATCAAACATGAACCCTATATTAAAATATAGATCATTCCTTTGGTTATCTTTATAAACCATTGTCTTCATTTGAAATACCATAATATGATTCTAAATAGTATTCAACATTATTATTGTATACACCATAAGATCTGGGAGAACATGAATCCTTTTTCTAATAATAACCCAAGAATTTTTATTATGAACATAAATAACATAAAATGAATTATATGATTCAATTTGAATGCTTGAATGGAACCAATTATTTCTTATAAATTCAACCAATGGTAAATACTATTGACATATACATTTAAATACAAGTGAGCATGATATAAACATGTATTATAATGTATTCATAGTTTTTTATATTTCCAATCAATTAGATGATGTTAGGTTTTGATCAAAAATATTTAA
Source organism: Viscum album (assembly GCA_963277665.1). NCBI lineage: Eukaryota > Viridiplantae > Streptophyta > Magnoliopsida > Santalales > Viscaceae > Viscum > Viscum album. Next base: position 1,307,195,909 of record OY728126.1, on the reverse strand, counting down.
ATTTCAAGTTCCATCTAAAGAATATTTCAACATTTTTACGAATATAATGGTTCTAGAAATGGTAAGATTAAAAAAGGAAGACCATGATGTCTGAAATACAATTAATATTGATATTTATGATGTTATCAAGTGGTATATATTCCCTTATAGTGAGTAAATTTTCATACATGGTAATACTTCCAATATTAACCAATATTACATTATTATTTAAATAATTATTTGAAAATTACACTATCTAATTTCATATTAATATAATCCCACTTCCATTGAGTAATATTTAGAGGATTCATGACTCATTTGGAAGTTTTCACTTTGCTTATACCTACTTAGAATTCATGAAAAATGATAAAAAGTATAAAATTTCTCATATTATATAATCCCACCAGAAATTTTTCTTCAAATACTAATACATTTTGATTATTTTATGGTCAATAAAAAACGTTGTGTTACAAGATTTATCTAAAAATTACCTCTTCATGTTAGTTATAGTGAATAATATAACATCGTTCTAAATTTATTCACACCATTATTAGAAAAAAAATTCTAGTTTCTCATCATGAAAATCTTTAATTTACTTTTGTGAACTCTTATCAATGAGGTTATCTATTTTCAATTTTATTGAAAATAAATTGTTTTTAAATAATTGGGAAAAGGATTGATTTTTTAATGTCATAAAAGAGAGAAACTATCAATATTATTGATGAAATGTTAATATTTCATCTACAACTTAAATGAAAATAAAACAAATTCATCACTAATCATAGCATGATTCTCATTATAGACCATGAAACATATGCTTCCTATAGTTCACCGAGACCCACATATTTTCCATAGTGGATTGAGGCTTACTAGTTTCAAATAGTGTGATCTAGACTCACCAATTTACCACATTGGATAAAGATCACAGACTTATTTTCCATGTTTATATCTTAACATAAAAATATTTACCAAATTCATTGGAGATATATATAGGCTTCAATATTCCAATAATGAAAAATAAATTCTTATTCCACAATATCATACAACATTTTTCATATAATCCCTTCATAACCCATGTAATTAAAATTGGATTCAAAAAAATCATAAATTAACCATATCAAAACCCATTAAAATAAATTGGTTTAGTATACATTTCATCAAGATAAACCTTAACCATATAAACAAATAATATGGACGGTTTCATTTCATATTATAACTATTAAATTATAAGTTACATCAAAATATGTCTTCTTAGAAGGAAACTGATTAATAAAAAGCAATAGGAATATTTATTAATGATATTAGTGTTTTCTTTTTTATAATTATTTTTAAAACACAAAACATTCCCAATATCCTTTTCTATTAAAATGACTTTTAAGAATTATAACGTTACCTTTAAAAACATATATATCATCCCTTGAAAATAATATTTGTCCACATTGAAAAATAAATTTTAAATTCTTAAAATTAATAATTTTTTTTAAAAATATATTTCATTAAAAATAAAAATTGAAACATATAATTTAATCATTAAAATATGAGTTTGTCATTATACTAAAAAATATAGTTCATTTTGTATACATTAAGGAAAATATTTCCTTCACATTTTTGGAAATAGACAAACAAATATTTCCTAGAAAAAGAAAAGAAGATTTATATAAAAAAAAATTAAAAATTCATACATGGTTGAAAATTTCATTAATAAATCATTTATTGAAATTAATATAATTATTCTATTTTTGTTTTGGAAAAATAATTTTCAAATTGAAATGATTTTCCACGGTATAGGGAAATAAATCCAATTTTCATTTTTGAGCTATTTAGAACATAAAGAGAATAAAATAAACAGGAAAATTTAATTTTCCTCAAATAACTAGAGGATAATAAAATTCAATGGTTTGTTTTGAGATTTTTTCAAAATATTTCATCATCAGAAGTATATACATTAAAATCCCAATAAACAATGAGATTGTTTCATAAAACCCTTATCACGTTGGTAAATTTTTATCAATAAACTCCATGAATGTTATATTAAGAAATTTATATGCAATTATTAATAATTTTCCATATAATAATCCAAATATTCATTAATGGGAATCATATACAACACATAAAAAAGGTGTAGAATATTCTATGTTCTTTATAAAAGTCAAAGGCGAGACAAAAACCCCTTACCATAAGTCTTGAAATCTTCCAAACATGTATAAAACCATAATATCATATATATAAGTTAGTAATAATTATATTATACAACCAAAACTATGTATATAATAACATACATATTTTACTTGTCACTTATTTTAACCATTTACTAAAAATTCCATGTTAAAGTAACATTTTGGGAAACAATGAATTTTTTTCCTGTTTTTTTTTTTATTTTTCATTTTTGGTTCTATTATGTTGGTCATAATTCCAAGAATTATATCATTTTATTCATGATATAAATATAATATAAATATTCATTATATATGACTCTATTTTCATTTATAAAACAAACAGATAGAATATTAAATACATCATTTAAGTATAAGGTAGACCGCATGTAGGGATGGACACTTTTTATATTTTCACATGTAAAGAAAAAATATTTATAAATATAATATTACCATTAAATTTTATCTTTTATTTAATATATGTCAAATATTTTCATTAAAACCAACCATATTACCTTCAATGTAAATCTTGAACAACCCACATCGTTTTACAATGTGGTAGTCCACTGCATACACGAATGGTGGTACCGTATTCACGTGAAATGGAAGGTATTAAGTCAAAAGTGATTACATATTCTAGATGAATATTAATTTATTAAATTGGATAATTAAACTATATATTCCTCATTATATTCATCTCTATTATGTGTTTATGGAAAATTAATAAAATAGTTTTATTGGGCGATAGTTTTTTGTACACATGAATGATTATTTCATAACTCATTTGATGGAATATAAGAATGATTTCGGTAATTAATTTATATATATATATATATTAAATATAATAGGGTTATTATAATATAATAATTTATTAAAAATTCAATGAGGTGGTTAATGAAATTAAATAAAACACTCAGTTAGGTACATTTACTCTTCTTGGGAAAACATATTTCTGTTAAACCATAAGGCTTCATAGGATTGATTTATATTAAACATATGAAATATAATATTATATATTTTAACTAGGAATGTGTTATGGTTAGTTATTTTTTGAATCTAGTGGTATTGTATGTGTGAACATAAAAGGAGGGTGGGTGATCTTTTATAAGTGGGGTGAGTGGAAAACATGTAATTTTCAAAAAGAAAATGATGTACCCGTGTTTTTCAAAGATTAAATGTATTAAATTTTATAATTTATCAATTATATAAGACAGAAGGTATAAATATACTCATAAAATGTTGTTTTTAATTTTTTGGGTAATTTTTAACCTTCATAATTTTGTATTAACCCCCAGTAATCCCATTTATATATTAATTGTGGTAAATTATTATTTACTATTAATTATGTATGAAAATTAATTTGGCCTTATTATATAATTAAAATAAATTCATGTAATGCAAGCTAATATTCTAAATTGATGTTACAGATGTCAATAATGTTAAATTAAACTAAATCTTGCAGATGCAACGAGAAAGCAGCTTTTTAAAATTTAAATTTTTAGTTCGTTAAAATGTTTCAATAAAATCGATATCAAATTGATTATACTGACATAAATTGTATTAAAATATATAATTTTTTTTAAATTTTTATATAAAAATATGTTATAATAGTATGTATATTTTTAATATTCTTTAAAGGAAAAGATAATTCTTAATAAAAACTAGTATTTTTCACTATTTATCAATAAATTTATCTATATAGAAAATTATAAGAAATCACCACTAAGATAATATTTACTTGTTTCTTGAAAAAATGATAATCATATATTGATAAAAATTTCCTAAAATTTGTGAAATTTAATTTCAAAAAAAGGGGAAAAAGGAAATAAAACTACATTTAAAAAACATATTTTTAAAGTGTAAAATATGATTTTTATTGTTTTACCTTGTGAAGAAGCACATTCAATTAAAGATAAAATTTGGATTTCCTATATGATATATAATGTTAACTAAATTATTTCAGATTTTTTTAATTTCTTTAATTAAAATGTTTTCAGATGTATAAAAATAATTTTTGATAAAAAGAGTTCCATTATTTTAAATTAGTTTTTTTATTAAAAAATTTATTGGTGAACAATGAATTTTTTTATATACATGTCTAAAACATTTATTTTCATAATTTTTATTATTCTATTCAAACCCATCATTATAATGGCTATGAAATTACTATTATTTTATATAATTATATTTAAATAGTATTTTATGTTTCTTTTATACCCAGTGTTATGTAAGTCACATGCTAAACTCAGTGTTTTTATAATAAAAAATATGGACAACATTATATTTAATTGAGAAATTATATTTCAAAAAATATCGGGTTGTAACATTCAACCCCCCAGCACAAAATGAAATTTTTACCTCAAAATTTCCCCTTTGGTAAAAATTATTTAGGATACTTCAACACTAATACATCCTAATGATTCCATGTATATTACTTAAGTTGGTTGTTTATCCAAAATAATTTGACCACCAGAGTGGTATTTGATTCATATAAATTTTTCTATATGACAAAGAATATCAATTATTTTTTCGTTACAATAAATATCATTCCATAGATATATGATCCTTGAGTACAATCCATGTGATGTATTAGATAATCAATTCACCATGAGTGACATATAGACCACATCCTTAACCTCATATAGGTTCAATGGAAGTTCAAATTGATAAGTTGTATTCACGATATAATATAGAATTTCCAAGGGATAGATAGGCACGGTGAATAGAGTTGCATTCTTTCATCAATGGGTAAATTTATAAAATCAAAATCTCACAATATTCAAATTTGATATCATGTTGAACATTATCATAATAAAATTTATATCATCATTATGCTACCCTTATGTGTTAATGAATTTATCTGACTATCTCTTCTATCTCATCCTCTTTCTCATGTGAAAATAAGTTTATTTTCACAAAATAATAATATTGCATTCAATTTATATAGTTATTTCCATATATTGTCTAATAAATAGACATCTAAATTCTTAAGTGAATGTTATTGTTACATGAAAATATAGTTAGTGGATGTTTTTTATCCCAACCACCATTTAAATCCATTTAAGAGGATTATCACATATCATCGACTGTGTGAATTATTTTTTTCAACTAATGATCTCTATATGGATGATATATTATTTTAAAACTCAACTCAATATTATGATTTTGTTAAAGACTTCATCTCTTAATCAAGGTAAAAATAAATCCTCGATAAAAAAAAATTAATGTTATACATCAAGAAACCATACCTCTTCCAGAATTTATATGCTGACAAAGGGATCCATAGAAAAATTTTCATTGAAAGAAACAATGTTCTGTTACGTTATAAGGTTATTGACTACAACCTATAATAGAGTCAAAAGAAAATATAATGAAATTATAAAGGGAAATAATATAATTAATCATATAGTCACAAAACATAAAGTATATAATCCTTAAATAAATTTTCCATAAAAGCATATATAAAACCAAATGGTTATATTGCAATAATTTTCTCATAAAACAGTCGTAATCATGGGAATGTACCATCAAATATAACATCAATATGGATTTAAATGAATATTGACATATTAAAAACCTGACACTCAAAAACCTATGATATTATCCATTACATGTATATTAATCCTACATGGATATATATATAAACATCAAAAATTTAATGTTCACGTTATTCCATATATAAGATGATATCTTATAAAAAAATAATTTGAATTTGAGTTCATCCTTATATTTATTGAGTAAAAAATGAGACCTAATTATTATATATTCTATTTAGTGGGACATAATAAATTTACTTTTCAGAAATGTTTAAAAAATAATATTTTTATATGGACCATTCAAACAATATTAAAACAAAATTCTAAGAAAACCTGAGGAGTATATATATTAACTAATATTCATGAATCACTTTATCAATTATAAATTCAAAATAATACACATTTTACATTAAATTTATAGGTTGTTTAGTATTATCATCCACAATATCCATTGGATCATGTTATTGATTAACATTATTCCCAAACTCCGTACAATTGAATCATAAGAGTGTGGGTGGCTCGTTATCTGGATTCCTCTTCTACTTAATTTCATTAAATTTCCCATTAAATGCATTTTTAAATCCACATGCCTTATAACCCACTCTCCTACATTTAATAAACCTCTCAGGTTAATTCATGTAATACCCTTGATTATTTTTCCCACATTTGGAGCATACATGTGGTTAGAATTCATTTTCACCATTTGTGTTTTCATGATTCATTTTGTTCATTTTATTATCAAACCACTACAAATTTTTGGAATATAATATTTTCATTTGTAACATCAGTGAATATTGAATGAATTATTCAATGAAATTAAAGTCTCTTATAACAAAATATTTTCATAAAGATATTTTTAGACCACTATTTAATAAATAAATTATTAATTCAAGGATGATGTCGAAACTATATGTATACCATGAATGATTCTTAAAATTAACTTCATAGGAACCAATATATTCATTATCTATTTTAATTTTAATGAATTCCTTTAATTTTTTTCGAGTATAATGTAGGTACTTATCTAGAAATATTCTCCTATACTCATACAATATCATATATTTAATTTCTTCTTATTCCCTCATTTTCACAAAATGTGTCCACCACTGATCTACCTCTCCTAAAAATCATACACAATGAACAAAGATTATTCATTATCCAATTAGTAAAGAACATATAATATATTTTTTATGGTAATGATCAATTTCTTACCAACATTTCGATTAGTGAACATATTAAAATAATGTTTATGTAGATTTATGAAAGACTAAATAGGATGGTTTCGCCTCCTTTTACTGCATAATGGATCAACATGATTATTAGTTTGAGAATGTTGTGTAGGAATACCGATATGATTTTTCATTACATCTCGCATAAAATATGGTTTATCATGGGGAATATATTTTTATTTTATATAACACTATGAATTATCATGATTCATTTATATTCAACCAACTCGCTAAATCACGAAAGTATAGCATGAGAAATAAGAATCATTGTAGAAAACTACCAAAACATGAAAATCAGTTATAAAATGTCACAATCATTAAAATTACTTTTCAATATATACCACATTAGATTTAACCTATATAATCAATGAAAATCATCTTTTGAAATTAATCATAATAGTTTACAATGAATCAGATAATTTTTAAATCATATCACTTAGGGCTTTTAATTTCAGTGTGATGTAAAGACCATTTAGATGAACAGAGTAATGATCAATTTAAGATAAATTCTCTCTTTTTGAGTTAGTACCCCTAGAAAACCTTTTCTAGATCTACATCCACATAATTATTAATTCGTGGATATAATTATTAAAACAAATATCTCCATCCTTTACATAAATTCATGTAAATTTTATTATATAATGACTCATCCTTAGATATATCCTTCTAAATATCATAAAAATATCCATAGGTATCACTGTGATGTTTTCTCATCCTTATTTCCAATATATAACTAAACCTATACTCTCATAGAAACATTAACATCTCAAAATTTTCATACTTATATATCTAAAATTTGTAATGAATATGTAATATGTATCATAAATACATGCTTGATGTCTATAATATTTTTCTGTAACCGGTGATTAAAAAAGATGTTTTCATATTTGATGAATGTTATTTGAAATATATGACAATGAACTTCTCCCCTATTAGTCCAATTTATCATACCCTGCCTAAACATTACTTTATAACATGTGGAAGAAAATATATGAAATGGTGATCTAAGATTCTTAGTATTTCTGAATATAAGGGATAATTTTCTATGATAACATTAATGAATAAGATAAATTAAGGGCATGTGAACCTGAACATAAATGAAAAATTTCATACCCAACCTATCTTATATCATAAACATGATTAATCGAGTAAAACAATATAATTGCTCAAAATATGGCCCCTAAGAGTTGGAAATAATCATAAATCAATCCTAAACCATAATATTATTTCACAAAAGTATGGAATATCTATAAATATTGAAAACCATTTCATATGTTATGGAGATCTTATATGACTATCAATAATGTGAATCAAGACTCGTCAGCTATTTCAAATTGTGGGTTATAATGCACTTGTTTTCAATAGTGGATCAAGAAATAGTACTTTTTTATATAGGGTCGGGACTCACATGTTTCCCATATTCTAATAAGACTCACTTGTTTCACATAGTGGTTTAGTAACATCGACTTCTTCTCATTTTATATCTTGAGATATAATCCTTTTTCCATTTCATTAGAGGCATATATATTCCCAACACATTATATTTTGAAATCAGACTTATTTATTCCTTAATATCGTAATACATTTATTTCATAATCACATCATAACTTGTTTAAACAATGTAATATTTATAAAAATTTATTCAGTATAAAGTAACAAATGAAAATTAATGGTTTTTTAATCATTTAATCTTCATCAAAATTAACAATTTAGAGAAATAATAAAGACATTATCATTCAATATTGTCCCTAGTAAATGACATTTAAATTCAAAGGATGTAATATTATATGGGAATTGATTTTGAAACATAAATTGGAAAATTTAATTAACAAATTTTCCTTTAATGTTTTAACAAAAAAATATATTACTGAAACAATTTTCAAAATACATCCCATTGAAAATTACATTGAAAACATATAAATGAAGCATTAAAAATAATTTAAACCATTTCTTGAGAAAAAGAACCTTTAAAATTTTATTTTTTTCATATAATAAAAATTCAAAATAATTTTTTGAAATAAAATAAATTACATATTAACATTGAATCATAAAAATTAATATTTATAACAATGATTAGGTCATTATGGTGGAAAATACTGTTCATTCTATACTAATTAAAACAATGATTTCATGAAATTTTTCAATAATAGTTAAATAATTATTGTTTGAAAAAAACAACGAATACATTAAAATTATTTTGAAATGATTTATACAGGGGTAAATATGTATCTGATAAATTATTGGGATAATTTTTTAAAAAATAATTTTTTTTAAAACATGATAAAGGAGGATAAAATATTTTAAACAAAATAAGAGATAAGGTTGGTTGTCAATAAAAAACATTTTTTACTCATGAGTACATAATGAGAAGAATATTAATAGAAAAAAGTATTCATAATAAATAAATAAGGGAGAATAAATTTCAATGGTTTCTTGTGATATTTTTCAAATGATATTTTTAATATAGAAAATATATCAAAATCCTGATAAAAATGACATTGTACCATAAAACCCTTGTAACATGGGTAAATTTTGAACTAGTATTGCAATGAATGTGATATCCAGAAAAGGATATGAAAAGTCTAAATATTTTCAGTTGAATAATAATGAAACACGTTCATGGGTACTATATACTAAACATAAAATAAATAAGTTTTAAATAATGATTGTGATCCATAGAAGTAAAAAGTGATACAAAAATCTCTTATAATTAGTTGTGACATCTATCGTGCACATTTAATGGTCTTTTATAATAAATATAATTTTATTATACATCCATTAAAAAACAAATTTTATATATATCATATGAAAAATTATTTACTTAGAAAATATTATAACCTATTTATTAGATATTCTATTTTATTGTCATGTTTCATGCAATAACAACTTCGTTTTTCAGGTATGTTTTGAATTTTTATTTTTGGTTCAATTATGACTATCATGGTACAATAATTAAAAAAATTCTAAATATGGTATAAATTTAAAATAAATTCAGTATATATGTTTTTAGAATGATCTATTCAAGATTGATATAGAAAATGAAATACATTGTTCAAGGGGACAGTAGGCCATTCATACACAAGAAAGGTGAATCCTTTTTCAAAAAGAAAAAAATAATGAACGGTAAATAATATATTTCCAAGAAAAAAAATTATATTTCATATATAATTCATATATTTATTATATACATATTTATTAATATAAATTAAATCATTTAAAAAAATGATCATGTTTCTATGAGGTAGTTCGTCGTGCACACGAACAACATTATTGTATTCCAAAGGAATGGATGGAGGTAGTAACATGGGATTTAATGATTCCAGAAACATAATAATATAATATATATAATGTATATAAAATAAATCCATCATTATATCCACATATAATATATTTTAATGAAAAAATTAATTACACTTGTTTGTGAGGGTATAGTCTGTAAAACACATAAAAGATGATTTCAAAACCCATTTTGTTGAGTAGCATAATGGGTTAGGTTATGAAATTAATATAATAAAATATTATTATAAATAAAAAAGTTATTTTTTATGTCATCATAATTTAATAATAATTTACTGTGGTGGGGAAATAAATAATATAAAATTCTCAGTTATATATGTTACTGCTTTATATGGGAATTTCATAGGTTTTCCACCAAAAGGGTGATTAGATAATATTTATGACCAAAATAATTCTTCTTATATGAGTATATTGAGTTAAAATTGTTAGTTGGGTAGTTATTTTCTTTTAAAAATGATTCTTAAGTGTTAATAAGAAAGGACATTGGTGGATTTTTATATGTTTTTTGAGTGGCAGACTTGTAATCTTTTAATATAAAGTATAGTACGCAAATTTTTCAAATGAAACCAGGATTTAAAATAAAAAATTCTATAAAATAATATATATAATGTCTATATATGGTCATAAAATTCTTATTTTACATGTTTAGGTTCATTTTTATACCTTATCAATTTAGATTAACCACCAAAAAATCAATTTTTAAGTTAAATAGTATAAATAATTTTAACTATTTTTACTATTAATAACAGTCAAAATTTAATTTTATCTTATTATATGATATAAATTATTCTAATAACATTATTCTAAAATATTATAAAATATTTTATTCATATAAGTGGGTATAATTAATTTGGTATGAATCCCAAAGACATGATTAGAAAACGGTTTTCCAATGATAAAATGATCAAAATATTAATAGGTTTTTATTCGATTTAAATATTAAATTTATAAAAATGGATTATATTGGATTAATGGATATATAATTTAAGTAATTTTACTTTTAATGCAAAATTAATATGATCTTATTATTTAAAATTCATTCAATGAAATGAAAATTTAAAATAAAAAAATTATTTTTTAATAACCATTTAAAAATTTATCATTTTAAAAAAGACTGAAAAAATCACAGTATGATAATTTTTACTTGATGATTTCTAAAATAAATAAATTTGTTAAAAAATTTTTTTAAAATGGAAATAATTATTTTTGAAATAAGTGTGCAAAATGTGGAAAATGGATATTTAAAAAAATACAGTTCTTAGACATAAAAGTTTATTTTTTATTATATCTTATTTAGGGAAGTCATAATGTGAACGTGAATAAATTTATTGAATATATAACATATTAATTTCGTAATACAATTAAAAAAATTAATTTATTTTATTTATTAAAATAAAATAATTTTGTGTGTATAATTTTTTTTATAAATTTTTCCATTATTTTCAAACAATTATTATTTCATTGATAATTAAATTTTCAATAGGGAATTTAATTTCAATAATTGTGAAAAAAAAATTCATTTTAATAATTTAGTTAATCTTATTCATATCCCCCAATACCATTGGATAATAAATACTATGATGTCAAATAATAATATTTTAATGTTATGTTATATTTTATTTTTACATGTTTTTTCTTGTAATAAAGGATAAACTCATCATTTCACTTAAAGATAAATATTTAAAAGTGAAACTTTATTTGAAAAATTAATATTTCAAAAAATGTCACTGCATTTCAATCAAGATTTTTAAATTTCTAAATTTCCAATATAACTCGTTTTCCTTAATAGTATCATAAATTATTCTTAAATTACTCTTATTCACTTCATTACATTTTGATTATAACATGACATCATTAATAAATACCATAATGAAATTTTCATGATATTATTTGATAAACTATTTGTATCATCAAAAAAATAAATAGTGTGTTTGTCTGGGAACATGGAATTACTATAAACATAATAATTTATTATATTATATGAAATATTTTTTATGAAATATATTGTTTTCTAACATACAATTGAAGATACACCGCACAAAGAGAAGTCACTGAAAAATATTTATCCCATATTCCTGATCAATCATGTCTTCAATACGAGGAATATGATACTTCTTTCTCATGGTATTATAATTAATTCAACAATAATCATTAAATAAACACATAATCTCATCCCTATTTTTCAAAATAGATAGGTATATTCTTATAGTGAAACACACGATAGCATGATTCCATTATACAATAATACATGGTATGATTTATTTAAATCCACAATAAACAATTATTAAATTCTATAGGTATTCAGAGATATATTTCTCTTTTTTGAGATATATTAAATAAAAAACTCTAATTCACACTCAGGTTGATGTATGAGTAGATCAAGAGTAAAAACATCAATGTATTCTTATACAATAACATAATATTCTATTCTTGTGATACATTTCCAATCCACAGGTTTTTTTGTTCTTATTGAACAATAATTTCATTATTGTGGGATATTGGAGGTGGTTCCATGAATGATTTATATGATGACGTATAAATTAAAAAAAAGGAATTATGTATCTTCTTCAAAAATAATGATCAAATCCACTTTTTTAATATTTTTTTTCATTATACATTGAAATTAAATCCATACCAAGGATTATATCAAAGTACACAATATATATAATAATCAAATATTATTATAGTGTACATTTATGGATCATAATGTGGATTTAGTGACATATATTTTTTGTAATAACATTTTTATGTAATACAATTAATAAATATCTTCTTAGAATTTTTGAAAAATAGTAAATATTCTTGGAAATCATAGGAGATTTAAAATATTGTGTTGATCCATAATAAAATAAAAAATTAGATAACATTTAAATTAAAATTGATACATACTGCACCCAATCACTAGGAACATGAACATTGGTTTTATTAATTTTATATGATTATGCTTATTCCCTTGGTCATAGGCATGGTATATTCCCTTGATTTTGGTTGAATTTCTTATCATAGAGCCTGATATCTTTACAGTTGAAGAACTCTTCTATGATTAATTATCACATAACATTTCATTTATGAGAATGATGTCTTGTATATCCAAATATTAAGTAAACACATGTTATCATTAATCATGTGACATGGTATTTCATTTTAGAATAATCCCACGATGGAAATTATCCTCTTATCTTATCCAACTTATTCATTTATTTCATGAGGTTGTTAATCATCCTATTCATGTCTCTATTCCTTTGAGTTCAAATGGAATGGATAATTAATTATATATCTTGATTACATTTAATACTATTTCCAAGTAATATATAAATGTTTTGCAGACAACATTCCATAAAATGAGTATCATTATACAATTAATAAATGGTTAATCATACTCATTATAATATATATAGTCTTTAATATATCATGCTAAAATTACAAAGTCAGATTCATAAATAATAACATATTAAACTTCCATTAGTATGAGAATAGGTAGTATACAAATTATATTCTCACATTATTCCTTATAAAAATATATTTTAAAGAAAAATATCTTAAAATAATTACACTATATGATGAATATGTAATTCAGATATTTATTTTTTTTAACCAATAACCACTATTGATCTTCATCACCCTTAAGATGATACATTAATATGAAAAAATTATATAATTCATTACATTCGAATGTGTGACATATATTAAATTAATAATTATAAATTATTTAAATACTAATGTAAATTTGGTTTCATTGAATTAATGAGGTTTTTGTAACATGATATAGTGAAGCATTGTCACATCATCATGCAGATTAGTATACTTCTCAATAAGTGAATGGTCATTGTTCATGATGTGAGTCATTTGTCCTAAAATAGTTAGAATTTGTGTAGTTGTATCTCTATCTGAAGCTTCATTGTCATTTACAGGAGGGGAATACAAATGTAGAATATGATCACTAATATAGTCTATATTAAATAAACTAGGATACATTTCTAAATAATGGGGTACAATAGATTATATCGTAACATTATGAATCATACTATATTATTATGAAACGGGAGAAACACTTAACATAAATAGAATATTTATTTATAGATAATCCAATAATCATAAAATTAAAATTATTGGGAATATCATTAAATCATAAAAAATAAAAAAATTCACTGTTGTTTTTATAGTGTGTGTGAATAAATCAAATGATATCCCATCAGAGTGACTATCCATGTTTGCAGTTTTAGGCCCACTCATCCTACACCAGTGAAGATAATGTAAATACATAATTTGGTTCTTTCAGATTTATTACCCCTAGATAAATCTATTTGTAATTCGAATTCACATTAATGTATATAGATATGGATATATTTTCTAAGAATACAATACAATCTATACATTACCAATGATTCTCGATATTACTATATAATTAGACTTATCCCTAAAATATATCATTGTGTTGTCTAATCTAGACTATGTATTCTTAAATCTAGATCTCAAGGGACCTACTACAATTTATTTTACATTAAGTATTACAAATTAAATCTTAGTAGAGTATTTATAGTGGTTAATTCATTACATTGTCACTAGATACCTGTGATCACATCCTGAATAATTGAATAGTTAAGTATTTATGAAAAACTAGAAACATGATTTAATATTCCACTATATTGGAAATCATAAAATTAAACAATTAATTTTAATTAATAACATTACTAAATTAAAATATCCTTGTGTGTAAATTATATTATAGTTATTTTCATCTTAGGGGAAGGAACAAAATAAAAGAATGAGTGTAGATGCTCAGTAATGGAATCTATAAATCAAAAGCTATAATAGAATTAATAAATAATGAATATTATGGAATGAATAAACCATTATCAAATAATTCATTATCAATAGTAACATGAACATTAAATTTATCAATATATAAAAGTACTGTTGTAATAATATAACAAAAATCATTCAAATTTATTACGATGATGAAATACATAATATCAAATATTTACAGTCATGGCCTTATGTGAAGACATATTAAATAATTGTGTGGGGAATATCCCAAATACACAAACGTTAATGTCTCCTGAGACCTATTGATGAATTGAAATGATTTTTAATATATTTCCCCAACTATAACATAATAATCTTAATTCATTTTCCATACTAATTTATAATAGAACATAATAAACATGACTTAGTAAACAATAATTATCTATATTTGATGAAATAACATACATAATGTAAATACATTCCCTAGTCAAAATGATGAGAATAATTTTATAGAAAAATTATTGATGGTATCATTAGAGTATATCCTCATTAAATAATAATATTCATCAAAGTATATTGGCATTGACCAGAATACATCCAAAGGATCACCTAAAAATATTTTATAGGAAATAAATCCATTTTGATATTCAAATAATCCTTTTAAAATAGAAAATTAACCCAAATATTTGGGAAATATTTTTATTTATTAATTTACATGAAATTTATAAATGAAGCTTAAAATGAAAGAATATTTATTATGTGGAATTTCATTTGTGTGATAAGATTTAAAATAACGTTTTATGCACAACATAGGTAAAAATCCAATTGTTCATAAAATAGAAGTAATATGATTTTGGAACATTTTCAATGAAAATAATAAAAATATAAAAAGGGAAATAATAAATTAATAGAATATAAAATAAAATAAAATTTATTTAAATCAAATATAAACATATGTTAAAAAATGCCTAGCCAAATTAAAGAAAATTATAGTTTTCCATCAGAGATTTAATTTAATATTTTTGAGTAACAATAATTGTAAAAATAGATCTAAACTTTATAACTCTTGAAATATATATATGATAATCATTTTTTTTGTTAAAATAGAAATAATTATAAATTTTCCTAATAAAACCTAAACATATTTAATCTTGAATAATTATGAGATTGGTAACGAAACGCATACCACATGTCCGAATTTCATTATCTTTTTTTTACTCATTTATAATATATTTTATTTTGGTTATAGTAATGTCACAGAACCATATAAGTACTTAAAATTTAATTTATTATCCATATAGAACATTTCAGCACAACTTTATCAATAATTCTTCATTACCATAATTGATTCTTTGTAATTACTATTTCAATTTTCATGTATGTTTTGGTTTTATAGTTTCATTAAAACTTTATTTATAATGGTTCCATCATTTATTAATTATTATTATAATAATAAATATAATATTCATTTATATAAATAAAAATTTATAATTCTTCTTTAATGGGGGCCATGAAAATGGAATCACGTAGCTTCATGGAGGTGGACATCCACTCGAAGACAAGGGCGACATTATAATTTTATTACAAGTGGGTGTAAATGAAGAAAATGGTATATTATATTTATAGAAATGTAATTATCTAATTATGTATGTTTATATATATATATATATAAATTAATCCCAAATTTTAACCTACTTAGTAAAGGGATTATGAAATACAAATTACACCGCTATGTGGAGATGATAAGCTGTACATATGCATTACAAATGAATTAATATCCTATTTGATATAATGGAGATTAATATAGGATATGACATTATAAAATTAACATTTAATAATATATAAAATATTTATGTTATTATTTGAGAATGGTTATAGTTTATTTCAAAGAGAGAGAATATGAAAAAAATTTAAAACATTAGGTAATGTGTTATACATCATCTTCTGAAAACCAGCTTTGGCTTAAATGAGAAGCCATATATGATGGTTATTTAAGGAGATAAAATACACTAATGATAATGATTTATGTTGGTAATTTTTATTATCTAATATTATTAAATCTTTATTTCAAAAATCTTTGTGATTATGTGAGGAAACGTTTTCCATCATAGAAGTGAGAGAAAGGAAATACCTGGAATTTCCAAATGTTTTTTATAAGATAATTTTATTTTCTAATTATTTTGGCTCAAAAATATCAAATATTTTAATGAAAAAATGCTAAGTTAGGAATAATTCATAAAAATGTTGTTTATATATCTTTTAGTATCATTTTTACCGTTACCTATTAGTTCAACACCCCCTGTAAACTAATTTTATCAGTAACCATTGTAATAAATTTTTATTATTATTTTTACATTTATTTATAGAATCATTTATGTTTTTCATGTTACCAAATACTAATTTCATGAAATACATATGTAATAATATAAAAAATAATAAATTTATCTCACTTTTAATCTATATATATGTTCATAAAAAATAATAAAAATCATTTCAATGAAAATGGTGGTTTAATGAATATTGATGGATTTAGTGAAAAAAAATTTTATTTCAAAAAATAATTAAAGGTTTTAAATTAAATTATAATAAATTTTTCATCAATATAATATAAATTAATAGTAAATCTTTTAAATAATTGATTAAGTTAAAATTGTTAAAAATAATATTTTTTTACAAAAACAGGACACAACATTCTAAAATGGTATGAATATACTTCTCTTTTCACCATATTATTTTATATGAGTTACATTAATTAATAAATATTTTTATTTCATTAAAACTATTATTATGATCATTAAATATTTATAATATCGTTATTATTCCATAAAAGTGGAAATTTTTAAAAAAATCATTATTTTCCACAAATAACCCAATGTCCAATATGTCTAAAAAATAATAAAAATTAACACTCATCTAATTTTGATTGTCTAAAATTTAAAATATATTTAATTTGAAAAAATTAAATTCATATAATTTGAGAGTTGTTATTTATCACATTTTTAATATAATTATGTTTAATGTTCTATTATTCTTCTAGAAAGTAAATCTTAGTATAATTGAAGTTAGTGATTTACAGTTAATCCATGGGTAATTATTTATATCAAAAAATCATCATCCTATTACATTCATTATCACAACAAAATAATCCCTCCTTGAATACAAGGATGTGTTTACAATTGCATTCACCACCAAACATAGAAAGGGGCACATCAAATTAACTTCATTAAGCTAGTTCCAATATCTTTAGAAATTAAATTCTTATAACAAAACTAATATCATAATAACACCGTATTCATATCCATTATGATTATATAATGTAATGAAACTGATTTTGATTATATATATTTACTCATTTTCTTTTGCATTAGATTTATAAATGTTATGATACATCTTATTTTAGTTTTAATTTTAATTTAATAATATTTTCAATAGATTCATTATTTAGATTAATCAATGAATATGATATAATAACAAATATTTCCTTCCATTGATGAAGTGAAGAAACAAAATTATATATAAGAAAATATTATTTTGAATAACTAATTAATAACAATAAATTTCACGATTTGGGAATGTATGAACAATGTTCATTCAAAACCATAAATAATATGGCAATCATTATAAATGATGAAATCTATTAGAAATTAAAAAAATATTTTTGACATATTATACCCAATAAAATAATCATCATTTTATTAAAAATGGTATCCAATCCCAACCCACCTGAATTAATTGAAAAAACCCCGATGTGGTTGGGTTTGGTCATGTTGGGTTACCAAGGAGATATGGATGGATTGGATTGATTTGGATCAGTTCGCATGTGTGAAAAATAATGATCCCACCTAATATGACTCATTTAACCAATACATCATTTATTTAATATATATTAGGTACTTATTGTGATGATGTATTTTAGGGGATTTAAGAAAATATTTGATAATTTTGATTTTTTGTTATGAGAGATTATTTCTCAATTTAAATCTATAATAATTAAAATATTTTAAATTTCTTTAATTTTAATTTAATAGAAATTTTTAAAAAAAATATATAATTAATTTTTGAATTTTTTTCTTTACCTGGGTAAATAGAAGTATCCCAACCAACCCCACCTATGAAAAACTTTATTTATTAAATTATTGTGATATATATATATATATTATAAATTATTGTGGATAATAAACAAATGATCCGCAAATTATAAATAATGTATTATTGTTGCAATTAAAATTTTATAAAAAACTAATTAATATATTAGATATATATTTTTTATAAAAATATTATTTAATCATTATAATGAAGAACATCTGATGGTACATTAGTTCAATTTTCAGTAGATGTTAATGGGTATTTAGGTAATTCAAATTATAATTATATAATAGACAAGTGATATGATTTTGTATATATATTTAGAAAATAGTAGATTATATATTGGTTATAAATTATATAAATAAATTTTACTAATATTATGAAAGTATCTTTCTTCATAAAATATTTATTTTGAAAAAATTATTTTTTATATTTATATATGTTTTTATAAAATTTATAATTTACATTTTTTTAGCTATATGTAATATTTTATTTAATTTTAATGAATATGGTTTATTAATATATGTATCATAAGTTACATATATATATATATATATGTTACGAATAATAAATTTTTACATAAAATAGTTTTATAAAAAACTCTTTTTCCAATTTCAAAATTCATTGATAGCTATATTTCTTATATTTATAGTCTTATTATATTACGTCATTGGAAATTTATTATTAGAATATTATTTCAATTGTTTATATAGTAATATAACATTTTCATGTGTCAATTTTAAATAATTTAGTATCTCTATACATAATCATTTATATTAAACAGGTCTTTATTTTAGAAATAGGATAATATACATATTTAAATAAAATTTCTTAATTTAAGAGATTAATTGAAGAGAAATTTATTTTATTCAAATAATAATCTTTTTGATATCTACATGTGTTTTTAAATATTTAGAAACTAATATAGAACTCTATGTCCTTGTTTTGATACATAAAAACATTCCATGAAAAGGTAATTTTCTGCATTTGATATTAAAAAATATTTTTTTTTAAATAATTATTTTTTTATTTGGTAGTTTTTAATGTCCCAAGTATTTTAGTGCATCAATTTTCATGGTAAACTTGATAATTAATTTTTTTGAGCATAAATATATTCATTCTTTGATTCAAAGAGAAATTTTGAGATTTTGAATGATCAATGTCATTATTTATTAATGGGGTTTAATTCCCGGTGATTGTCTTTGAGTGTATATGAGTTTTGGGAGAATCGATCTCTAAAAAATATTTTTAAAACGTTTTAGGTAGAGGTGCATGATTTCATTCAATCGAGCTGGCTCATTACGAGAAACCACATTACCCATGTGTAACACCCCAAGATTTTATGAGAAATATTATTTTTAATTTCATTAATGGCTTGTGTTGTACGCTACACCAAAAGGATCTTGCACAACACAAATCCTTGACTTGCCTTGCATTACACGCAATCACGACCTTCCTCAATAGCGCGTGTAGTACGCAATACCAAATTTCACTAAACAACGATATGCTATTAAAATATTATTAAAACTAGCCATTATGAATAGTAATAACCACTTTTTGAAATTTTTTAAATTTCATTTTTCAAAATGGACTTCATTTTTTATTCTTAATATCGAAATTAGCTTAGGGTGAAATTTTGTTACTTTTCGGATAACATTCATTTTCTGATGAATAGTGAAAATTACTAAATTTTAATTAAAAAAAACCTTTTTAATCGAAATAATAAATAGTGATAAATTATTAATTTGAGTGGTTTTAAAGTATATTTAGAATATATTTTTACAATTTAATTTAATGTTGGTCATTGGATGTAATTTCACATTTAAACCAGAAATAAACAAGTGTCAATCTTTTAATAGTTATAATCTCTTAAGAACATGCTATTTGTTTTGATGACGGGAATTAATTTTTAAATTAATTAATGCAACTGATATGTTTTTAATTTGGTAAAATAGGCATCATTTTTGAGTTCATAATATCAAATATATCTTAGGCCTAATTTTTGTTATTTTTCTGGAAATGTTAATTTTTTTGAAGAATAGTGAAACCACTATGTGGTAGTTAAAAAAATTTAATTTTTCATAAAACATAATTTTACCACTTCTGTGTGTGAAATTTCAAAAATCTGAGTGACACGGTTGATGTTAGTAAGTAAAATGTGGTTTAATGAGATGAAAATAATTTTTAGTGAATAGTAACTTTTTACTTTTTTTTACCACGCTTAAAAGTAAATAGGGTAATTAAGGGTAAAAATGATATTATTATTATCCTAACACATGTCCTAATTCTATTGGATAAGTATAATTCGACAAAAAAACCATAAAAATAAAATATGACCATTTATGCCCACTTGGATTAGATTAGGACATATATTATTAATTTATTTAAAGAAGGGTTAAAATAGTTAAAATCAATGTTTAATAAGTAGATAATTTTTAATATAGGGTTATACAAAAGATAAATTCGACTATAAAAATTAATTAGAAAGCTAAAAGGATGTCCTATATAATGGTATTTTATATGTAATTTTTAGACATTAAATAATTTAATTTATTTATGACACGACGATGATGAAGTAATTATCTTATAAATGAAATACTGACATAATTGATGTTATAAATACCCAAATAAATGTAATTTGAGACTTTTTATGAATTACACTAATTTTCTAGGTTAATATGACATGCTATTATTGATTTAATTAACTTATTTCGAACTAATAATTCTGTTATGATTTTTACAAAAAATCAATTACTAAATAGTGTCAAAATTGACATAAAATAGTTTTTAAAACAAATATTATATTATTAGTTGTTATTTTATTCCAAAAAATCTAAGGTTCGGCCAAATGACTTAGATAAGGTTATATATATTAATAATAAATAACTTGGGGTCGTTTGTCTTATTATTGTATGTTTATTAACCTTATAGTGTAAGAACACAAAAAGACAGAGTAAAAGTAAAATTATCTAACTTAAGGATAAATATAGATGATAAGGTTAAAATATAAACCTAAACTTGTATAAATTATATTGGATGAGAGGATATTGACACATACCTAGCTTAGCTTCAAAATAAATCAATTTGGAGCTATTTAAAACCGAATTTGGCTTTATAATAAAATAATATTTTTAGTTATTTCAAAGGTGCCCCTCTCCTCCCTTATAAAAGGGCACCTCCTCCCTCTCTTCCTCACACCACATTGAGCCTTAATGCTCGGACAACCCCTGACAAATTCTCTTCTACACTTCCCTAACAACATCCTAGAGGTCTTGGTCTTATTCAATGACCAATTATAGTACTATAAGAGGAGGACTCAAAGAGACGCTTCAATGAAGAGGTAATGTCCATTACCGATTCTTTCAACTTTATTTCTTCTTACACTTCTTCTTCTTAGGTTGTTTCCTTATGAAGTAATAACATAAGTATCACTCATATACTGATATGTTATTATATGTATTAAACAACCCGATTTCACTATCTATCCATCCTACGAAAAACAAAATCACAATGCATGCGTACGTACGGAATACCGTCTCCACGCCGTGATGTAATCTATTTTCCACCACCATCATACATGGATGGGTATAATGGTGTAAATAATAACTATATATGCTTATTTTAAAGTGATATTGATTATGAAATATTATACATACACTCCAATACAATTCCACGATCATGAGAACGACATCCTCGCTCGTGCGTGCGTACGGACTACTGTCTCCATGACGCGATGACATTAATTCTCCACGTTAACCCTTCATGAATGATTATAAAGAATATATAATAAGTAATCATGAAATATATGACATAATAATGATACTGGATTTATGTTTATATATATGTATGTCATCTACTTAATTCCATTCAACTCAATAAGGAAACGAAAACAGCGTTCATGCGTATGTACGGCCTATCGTCTCCATGAACGGTGTATTTCATTTCATTTACTGATCTATTATATATATGTACATTCTGAAAATATATTATATATAAATCATGTTTTATATTCTGGAATTAAGTAATCATGATCTATGTAATCATATGAATAATTACAAGTCAAAACACGGACGACAAATGAAACGATTTTACCTAAAACGCTCTTTAACATGGAATTTACAAAAGAACGGGTAAAATAAAGTCATATGTGAACCATATATGATATCATAACAATGCATATGATTCTGGAACAAGTCAATAACATTATTTAAATCATTATACATGAGGTTCGGACACTTACGAAGCAAATCAGAACTAAGGTAAGGGAAATATCACAATCTCATTTTTATCCGAGATTGTTTATACTTTGTAATTTACTAGGGTGTATTTTATCATCCACATCCATGTTTCCATAAAATTTAATACTATTTCCATCCACCTAAAATTGTTTAAATCCAATTTTACCCTTCGGTGAGTTTTTAGTAAAAGATATTATAGGACTCTTTTGTCGTTTTTCGTATGAGGTACTTTTTGACTTTTCCGACAAAAGAACGAGAAGGATGTTTTTTAAACTTATACGGCATGAATGGATTTTTAAAACATTATTTCCAAGAATCTTCATTTAAAATTTTTCATGTCTATTTTTAATCAACTTCTTTTAGTTTATAATTTTATGACATGTTAACAAAGGAAAAATGTTTTTGAATTAGAAAGGATATTTTCTTCAAGAATGGAGTTCAAGTGTTTTATCAAAACTATTTTCAATATAAGATAAAAAATGGTTCTGTTTCTATTGCTATTATTACATTGATTTGACTATGTTGTGATGGAATTATTTTTATGAATTCCTTTATCTTATATGAATTGTTTTATTATGTCACGATGTTTAAGATTCCAATTTTTATAACATGGGTTATGGTATGATGTATGGTTTATAATTTTGTGGCACACATAAGAATGGTATCATTATTAGATGGGTGGGACATATATCTCCCTCCTATGCATTGGGTAGTTATTTTATATCTCATGAGATAGACATGGCTGAAACGGAAGGTTAAACTGGTTCAGTGAAACAGGACAGAAACGAGGAGTGAACTCAGTTTAGAAATGGACTTTGTCCACTAAGATAGTCTTGGTAATGAGTCTTGACTAATAAGAAATGATTCTCTATGATTATGTGTGTATGAAACAAGGTTTCATGTTTTATGTTATGATTATTGGGATTACATTTCACTACTATTATTTATCCCATGTTATGAAATTATGATCTCTTTTGTAGGTTAAGATTTCCAAAATGTTATGTTCTTTTGAATATGATGGGATTGATATTTCTTTTGTTTATCCTTAATGAGAATTTGATCTCACCCTTGTATTTTTTCTTTTCCCCGGGATATAAAGAAATGTTTTAGGTAAAAAAAAGAAGATCTTTATGAGAGATGTTGACGATCTTTCACCACGATTAGAAGATTATATTCCGAGTTTCTAAAGACACTAAACTATTACGGTCCTTATGTGTGTGTTTTTTTATGTACTAAGTATTCCGCAAAAGTAATGTAATCTCCATGTACATTAAGCATAGAGTCTCTACAGTTGGTATCAGAGGAAAAGGAGGTATCAATGTATCCGATACTTGGGAACTCTCACGTGTGAGCGTTGGACGAAGCATGGCTCTCCGCCCAAGGGCTTCATGAGGAAATGGCTGCCACTGGGGATGATGGTGTGTCCCGCCCATGGGGTGTAGCCGCCCATGAAGTGACCTGTTAGGTATCAATTATAGTCCACTGGAAGTAATTCTAGACTGCTACAGTTGGTATCAGAGGATAGGTTTAGTCAACCTTTGGAAACTAGGAGGCGAGAACTTTAGTGAGATCCCAATAGATATTTCTAAGGTATGTCTAGAGATGTCTCTAAGGTTAAGTATAGGTATATGTTATAGTACTAGAATTACGGTAACCTAAGATGTTAGATATTTAAGGTACTCCCCCTTTATTATATTGTTTTTCCTAGTGTGATTTTTTCCTCTCACACTATTCTTTTTGGGTTTTAGACGATGGTTGGAACCAGAAGGAACCTAGTTGATCAATGTAATGTACAATGCAATTATTTTCCTCCTGATCAAACAAATGTTATGGGAGATGGAGTGAAAAATCTTATTGCTATACTTACAAAAGCTATGAATCATTCTGGACTTCCAAATGAGCAGAGAAGGGAACAATATTCTATTGAGTCATTCATGAGGCAGCGTCCACCCTCATTCCGTGGGTCTACTGATCCTTTAGTTTCTAAACAATGGATCAGTACTACTGAAAAGAAATTTCCAGTTCTTCAATATTCTGAACATGATAAAGTCATCTTATCAGTGTATCGTTTGGATAGTGATGCTGATCAATGGTGGGATCTTATCAAGAATACGAGGCCAATAGATGAAATTGAGTCCATGGAATTGGACGAGTTCAAGAACTTATTTTTCAATAAGTACTTCCCTCATACTCTTCGAACAAAGATGGAGAAGGAGTTTCTTGAACTAAAGCAAAAGGATGATGAATCTGTTGGTATATACGAAGCGAATTTTACAAGGCTTGCAAGGTATGCATCTGGATTTATTATCCAACCTAAAAGTAAAGTTGATCGATTCTTCAGTGGATTAAAACCAAATCTTCGAAGGGAATTAGCTATAAGAGACTTAAGTAGCTATTAAGAAATTGTGTGTTTTGCTATCAAGGTAGAAATTGATGTTGGTGTTACTTATCCATCTCATAGTTTTGACAAGAAACGAAAGATGGAGTTTAAGGAGAAATCTCAGAATAATGGTGAAAAGAATATGAATGTTTCCTTATGCTCAAAGTGTGGAAAGAAGCATGGTGGAGATTGTCTTAAAGGGACTAGAAAATATTTTATGTGTGGGAAAGAAGGTCATCGAGTAGCTGAGTGTCGATGTAATGGAAAAAGGATTTCTAATTATGTGAATAAATAAAATACTGCAGAGAACACACCACCCACACTTCAATGCTTCAAGTGCAAGGACATGGGGCATTATGCTAATAAATGCCCTAATCCAAGGGTTAGTGATGATCGACATGAGAAACCACTTAAGGAAAAGGAAAAAGGGAAGTCACATGCAATCACAATTGGCGATGTTGAATATGGAAACGATGTGGTGGAATGATTAAGTGTTTATGTAATGGGATTCCAAAATAATGTTGTTTATAGTATCGTGGAATATTGGAATATTTATGTATTGTTCTATTGTGGTTTTCAATGATACCGGTAACCATGGAATGTGATTGAGATATTTTTGAAAAAAAAGATGATTGCGCATAATGAAGGGAAAATGAGAAAATGAAATGTTTGACCGTATTCATGATCTCATGATTGATATAAGGACTAAGTGATATCATGGTTTGTGTATATAGAATTATGGGGATTTTGGTTTGTGGAAAGTGTTAACTATTAACTGCATTCATGTTTTCACTAAGGTTTAATGGGTATTCATTTTTCAAGAGAATACATGATTAAGGTATTCACATAACTGGAATGTGACCAACAAGATATATGGGGGATAAATGATGGTATTCACATGCTTGGTTGACAACCTTTCAAGTAATCGTTTTCTTTATACTAAGAGCATGGACCGAATTATTTTATATAAGCCTAAATATTGGAATGGATTATGTTGACCATAAGTTAGTATTTTTTTTAAGGATGGAACTTTTTTTTGATATTATTTATGTGATTTTATAGTAATGTAGATTTAGAAAAAGGACAGCCTGCAGGACGGGCGACAGCCCATCGCGTCGGGCAAGGCTGTGGGAATCGAACCCACAACCAAAGTGTGACTGGCCTTTATCGCCTATCATTGGCCTACATGAAGTCCCTATTTAGTAGAAACTAGTTTTATTATTTTAAGAAGTATGATATATGAAGTATAAGTCCATTTTAGGAACTATATATGATTAATCTCACTATAGATGGACTTATGTATGTTTTGATATCTTTTCTAACCTTTTGTTTGAGATATATGGAATGACCCGTCATTCTATCACATGATCTACTAACACATCATGAATGAAAAATTCAACATCATTTCATTAAGATATGAAGTTGAAATTTTCCAAAGAACGACCAACGGTGAGACTATACCAAAATCATGAAAGTATTTCTTCTTATTCCAATTTCATCAACTTTAGGGAAATGATCTTCAAAACAAAAAATGTTGTCCTAGTGCTCTTATATCTGATTAATCAGATGGAACCTTAGATCGTCACAAATTTATGGCTTTGTGATTGCTGGATTTTCCATAGCCATGTTCTCTACCACTCTCCATCAGAACATGGTGGTTAGATTTCTCTTCTATATCCATATTTTCACCTTTGTGGAAACCCAGTGATTAGTTTATTTGGGTAACCATTACATTTCATACTTTTGTTTTTAAAGATTGGTTTTGGTATTCCTTTTTACGATGTGAGTTTCTAGTAATGAAACTTTAGAGTAGTAAACCATTTATAACCCCGACGAATTTCGAGGGCGAAATTCATTTTAAGGGGGGTAAAATGTAACACCCTGAGATTTTATGAGAAATGTTATTTTTAATTTCATTAATTTCTTGTGTTGTACACTACACCAAAAGGAGCTTTCACAACACACATCCTTTACTTTCCTTGCATTACACGTAATCGTGACCTTCCTCGATAGCGCATGCAGTACGCAATACCGAGTTTCACTAAAAAACGATATGATATTAAAATATTATTAAAACTAGCCGTTATGAATAGTAATCACCACTTTTTGAAATTTTGTAAATTTCATTTTTTAAAATGGACTTCATTTTTGGATTCGTAATATCAAAATTAGCTTAGCGTGAAATTTTGGTACTTTTCAGATAACTTTTATTTTATGATGAATAGTGAAAATGAATAAATTTCAATTAAAAACAACATTTTTAATCGAAATAATTAATAGTGATAAATTATTAATTTGAGTGGTTTTAAAGTATATTTAGAATATATTTTTACAATTTAACACAATGTTGGTCATTGGATGTAATTTTACATTTAAACAAGACATAAACAAGTGTCAATCTTTTGATAGTTATTATCTCTTAAAACACGCTATTTGTTTTGACGATAAGAATTAATTTTTAAATTAATTAATGAAACTGATATGTTTTGAATTTGGTAAAATAGACATCATTTTTGAGTTCATAATATAAAATATAGCTTAGGCATAAGTTTTGGTATTTTTCTGGAAACTTTCATTTTTTTGATGAATAGTGAAACCACTAAGTGATAGTTAAAAAAATGAATTTTTCACAAAACTTAATTTTACCGCTTCTGTGGGTGGAATTTCAAAAATCCGAGAGACACAGTTGATTTCAGTTAGTAAAATGTGGTTCAATGAGATGAAAATAATATTTGGTGAATAGTATCTTTTTACTTTTTTTACCACGGTTAAAAGTAAATAGGGTAATTAAGGGTAACAATGATATTATTATTACCCTAAAACATGTCCTAATTCAATTGGATAAGTGTAATTCGACCAAAAAAACCATAGGAAAAAAATATGACCATTTAGGCCCACATGGATTAGATTAGGACATTTATTATTAATTTATTTAAAGAAGGGTTAAAATAGTTAAAATCAAAGATTAATAAGTAGATAATTTTTAATATAGGGTTATAAATAAGATAAATTCGACTATAAATATTCATTAGAAAGATAATAAGATTTAATACATAATGGTATTTTATTTATCATTTTTAGACATTAAATAATTTAATTTATTTAGGACACGACGATGATGCAATAATTATCTTATTAATGAAATATTGATATAATTGATGTTATAAATACCCAAATAAATATAATTTTAGACTTTTTATGAATTACACTAATTTTATAGGTTAATATGAAATGTTAGTATTGATTTAATTAACTTTTTGAGAACTAATCATTCTGTTATGATATTTAAAAAAATCAATTACTAAATAGTGTAAAAATTGACAAAAAATAGTTCTTAAAAATAATATTATATTATTATTTGTTATTTTGTTCTTAAAAAACTAAGGTTCGGCCAAATGACTTAGATAAGATTATATATATTAATAATAAACAAAATGGGGTTCTTTTGGCTTGTTATTGTAGGTTTATTAACCT
The DNA here is from genome assembly GCA_963277665.1 of Viscum album. Lineage (NCBI taxonomy): Eukaryota > Viridiplantae > Streptophyta > Magnoliopsida > Santalales > Viscaceae > Viscum > Viscum album. The sequence continues at coordinate 1,307,166,791 of OY728126.1, read as the reverse complement.
TATAGTGTAAGAACACAAAAAGACACGGTAAAAGTAAAATTATCTAACTTAAGGTTAAATATAAATGATATGGTTAAAATTGGAATCTAAACTTGTCTAAATTCTATTGGATTAGATTATTTCGACCCATAACCACCTTAGTTTCGAAATAAATCAATTTGGAGCTATTTAAAACCGAATTTGGCTTTATAATAAAATAAAATTTTATTTATTCCAAAGGTGCCCCTCTCCTCCCTTATAAAAGGGAACCTCCTCCCTCTCTTCTTCACACCACTTTGAGCCTTCATGCTCCTCCAACCCCTGAAAAATTCTCTTCTCCACTTCCCTAAAAACATCCTAGTGGTCCTGTTCTTCTTCAATGATCAATTTGAGTACCCTAAGAGGAGGACTCGAAGAGGCACTTCAAAGATGGGGTAATGTCCATTACCGATTCTTTCAACTTTATTTCCTCTTCCACTTCATCTTCATAGGTTGTTTCATTATGAAGTAATAACATCAGTATCACTCATATACTGATATGTTATTATAATTTTGAAACAACCCTATTTCAAAATCTATCTGTCCTACAGAAAATGAAATCACCGCCCGTGCGTACGTACGGAATACCGTCTCCACGTCGTGGTGTAATCTATTTTCCACCACCACCTTACTTTGATGGGTATAATGGTGTAAATAATAACTATATATGATTATTGTAAAGTGATATTTATTATGAAATGTTATACATACACTCCAATACAATTCCACAATCATGAGAACGATATCATCGATCGTGTGTACGTATGGACTACCGTCTCCACGACGCGATAAGATTCATTCTCCACGTTTACCATTCATGAATGAGTATAAAGTATATATAATAAGTAATCATGAAATATATGACATAATAATGATACTGTATTTATGTTTATATATATGTATGTCATCTACTTAATTCCATTCAACTCAATACGGAAACGAAAACAGCGTTCTTGCGTACGTATGGCATACCGTCTCCATGAACGGTGTATTTCTTTCCATTTGCTGATCTATTATATATATGTATATTCTGAAAATATATTATATATAAATCATGTTTTATATTCTGGAATTATGTAATCATGATCTAAGTAATCATATGAATAATTACAAGTCAAAACAGGGATGACAAATGAAACGATTTTACCCAAAACGCTCTTTAACATGGAATTTACAAAAGAACGGGTAAAATAAAGTCATAAGTGAACCATATATGATATAATAACAATTATTATGATTCTGGAATAAGTCAATAACATTATTTAAATCATTATACAGGAGTTTCAGACACTTACGAAGCAAATCAGACCTAAAGTAAGAGAAATATCACAATCTCATTTTTATCCGAGATTGTTTATACTTTGAAATTTATTGGGGTATATTTTATCATCCACATCCATGTTTCCTCAATATTTAATACTATTTCCACCCTCCTAAAATTGTTTAAACCCAATTTTACCCTTTGGTGAGTTTTTAGTAAAAGATATGAAAGGAATCTTTTGTCGTTTTTCATACGAGGTACTTTTTGACTTTTCTGAAAAAAGTACGAGAAGAATGTTTTTTTAAACTTACACGGCATGAATGGATATTTAAAACATTATTTACAAGAATATTCCTTTAAAAAATTTTAGGTTTATTTATAATCAACTTATTTTAGTTTAGAATTTTATGACATGTTAAGAAAGGAAAAAAAAATTGAATTAGAAAGGATATTTTCTTCAAGAATTGAGTTCATGTGTTTTATCAAAATTATTTTCCATCTAATATAATAAAGAGTTCTGTTTCTATTGTTATTATTACATTTATTTGACTATGTTGTTATGGAATTATTTTTATGAATTTCTATATCTTATATGAATTGTTTTATTATGTCACGATGTTTAAGATTCCCATTTTTATTACCTAGGTTATGCTATGATGTATGGTTTATGATTTTGTGGCACACATAAGAATGGTATCATTATGAGATTGGTGGGACCTATATCTCTCTCCAATGGATTGGGTATTGATTTTATATCTCATGAGATAGACATGGCTGGAATGGCAGGTTAAACCGGTTCAGTGAAACAGAACTGCAATGAGGAGTGAACTCGGTTCAGAAATGGACTTTGTCCACTAAGATAGTCTTGGTAATGAATCTTGACTAATAATAAATGATTCTCTATGATTATGTGTGTATGCCACAAGGTTTCATGTTTTAAATTATGATTATTGGGATTACATTTCACTACTATGATTTATCCCATGTTATGAAATTATGATCGCTTTTGCAGGTTAAGATTTCCAAAATCTTATGTTATTATGAATATGACGTGATTGATATTTCTTTTGTTTATCCTTACTGAGCATTTGAGATCACCCTTTTATGTATTCTTTTCCCCAGGATATAAATAAATGTTTTAGGTAAAATAAAGGATGATCTTTATGAGAGATTTTAAAGATCTTTTACCATGATTAGAAGATTATATTACGAGTTTCCAAAGACACTAATCCATTACAGTCCTTGTGTGTGTGTTTTTGTTATGTACTACGTATTCCGAAAAAGTAATGTAATGTCCATGTATGTTAACCTTTGGGTCTCTGTAGTTGTTATCAGAGGCAAATGAGGTAGGAATGTATCTGATCCTTGGGAACTCTAACATGTGAGCGTTGGACGAAGCATGGCTCTCCGCCCAAGGGCTTCATGAGGAAATGGCTACCACTGGGGATGGTGGTGTGTCCCACCCAGGGGGTGTAGCCGCCGATGGAGTGCCCTGATAGGTATCAATTATAGTCCACTGGTAGTAATTCTAGACCACTACACCATGTTTTAGGGAATAGATCATGAAACCATTTAGGGTAGTGCACACAAATACCTGATAAATGAAAATTTTATATTCGACGATATCCAAATGGTATGAAAAATGATTGAAAAAATATGCACCATGATTTGTGTGGTGGGGTTCCTATTGTATAGTGGGATTTTATAGTTGAACCACAACAAGCCAAACCATATGACCAAGTTGTGTAGTCCAGTAAAGGTTGTGAAATTACTGATTTGAACAATCCTTATTTTAGCTTTATTCTCCCAATTCCATCCTTACTCTAACATATAAAATGATAATTTTCTCATTTATCATCTCTTTTAGTCATTGGTTTTTCTCACATATATTATCTCTGATTCATGTTCCTTAATGATATTTTTAGAGATAGATTTAAGGATTAGAATCCATTTTCATATATTATTATTTAATCTTGCTATTTCAAATGAAAATTTCATCTGAGAAAATTTTCACCTTTTTTGGGTTTTATAATATTCATCATTTCATTCTAAATTGTATAGTATTAGATTATAATATTCATCATTTCATTATAAATTGTATAGTATTAGATGATGGTATTGGATCAGTGAGTAACTAAAATAATAACATTTTTATTGATTACACCTTGTTTATACATCCTACATGGGATGTGAATATAATTACATGTGATTAAGGTGGTTTTGGTCAAACTCTTCAAAATAAATTCTTTAATTTAAAACATTTTATTATTTTTTAGATACTCATGCACATGTACATGTCTCATAAAAAGTGGATATTCAGGGATGGAAGGATGAATTCCAATCAAGGATAACAAATTTGGTTGTCCATGATGTGCATGTTGGATAATTAATTAAATGATAATGTTATGGCATATTTCACATTGGGACAAGTTGTGAAAGGGATGAGATATAAGGTATGGTCTATACCAATGGAATTGAGGCTATGTGATCATCAATTTATGGGGGATATAGATTACCAAGATGTGTTTGGGAACCAAATTTTTTGTGAGGTTATGGAGTTCCACTAGATATTGTGTTTTATAGATGGTTGTTGATTTCCACTCATAGAGACTAGATGTCAATCCTGTCTGAGACATGTTCACATTGAAAAAGACTTAGTGAAGTGGTGTTGACCACTCAATGTGGGATGGGGCCTTTATAGACTAACCAGATTTTTTGGTGGTTTTGAATATCAGGTATTGAGGAGGTTCTGAAAATTGAAATACATAGTATACTCTTATTGAGACCCTTTTTTGGGGGATAAGGATCTCCACATCGGTTCAGGCTGGTAGGCTAATATTATTAATGGAAGAATATAATTTTGCCTTGGAATTTTGGTTTATTAGTTAAATTTGGTTCATTATAGCGCAACGTTGGAAATCAACATTCTTTAGAATGTTGGGATGATATTAAAATGGAGACTAGTTAAGTGGATTTCCAATAGACCCATGACATATTATATGGGTATGATGATATGATTCTAGTTGACTCAATGTGAGATACATGTATTATTAGTTTTAATGAGATGTGAGGGGAAGTGTTTAAGGGAATGGTTGGTGGAAATGGGGAACATATTTGTTTGAATGATTGTAGATATATCATTTCACTCAATATTAGATGAGGTAAATAAATAATTTATTGTGTTTCCTAAGAACAAGTGAAGCTGGTTATGTATTATTATATATGGGTTAGTAATTTTTTTTTATATATTCACATACTGGTATAAATATTAATTTAAGATAGGAACACTTTGTTGGTGTACAACAGATTTCATACTCCTTCCTTGTATCGGATCCAGGTGACTTTGGTAGACTTTATAAACATGAGATTTGTTAAGGGACCGGGATCATGCACTGAACTATACTAAGAAGGTATAAATTTTTGTGTGTGATATATTTCAGATTGACAATGGTTGTTATTCATAATAAACATTGTGCCTCTACCAGTAATTTATGTATTCACTTATGTGATCAGTCTTTGATGAATCTTGCGTGTCTTTTACTGATACATAATATGAGTAATCTACCTGAAAATATCTCTCAATTTATTTTGGATCATTATTACCATTATTTAGATATTTTTCTACCATGATTAAATATATTCTTATTTATCAAATTTTTTATTATGATCATTTTCATTACTATGATATGATAAGTAGTGAGTATAGTATCTGCACTGTCACCAAATTAGAACCCTACTATGAGTCAACAACCTCTTCCACATGGGGACATGCTCCAATGGATGATGTGTCCTCTTTCCTTGTCCACCAGTTAAGATGATCCTAGGTGAGGTTTCTAAAAATGGTATCTTATTGGGATTGTGGTTGTTCTCCAATATCTAGTAAAACTTGAAGTAGTTTTCTGATAGATTCTAAATAGTATTACAAGATGGTTTCAAGTATAGTTGTATATTTTGTATAATATTCACCGAACACTATGATATATTCAACACTTGGAATGGAGTTTATGTTCTGGTCCTTACACCCCCATTCGTGGGGGATAAAACATTTTAACAATATTAGAAAATTATTTTCTTATTTTTCTCATTTAAGGATAAATTATTTTCAACCTTGATTGGTGCACTTTAGTGTGATACTTTTGGATATGATATATTTTCCCATTATACTGATATGAAATAGGAAGAGAGTGGATGCATAATTATAGTTATATATGATAAATTAATACATATATGCTCATGTGACCAAATATTGGAACTTGGAATACATGAAAAGGGGTTGGGTTATTTAATGTGTCAACAAAATGAAGATAATTTCTCTTCTAATAGTTTTTAGACGTATCCTACTCATCCATAGTAGGTATGTGGTTTCTCAGGCAGTTGATATGTTCCCCAATGTGCATGTTGTATATAGATCATATCTCCGATGTAGGATGTCATAGATAATTAAAATTGTATGATCTATTGAAAATTTCAAAAAAACACTAAATAATGATTCCATGGATAATTGATTATTTGAAGTCTATGGAGTCACCCATCAATGTAGATTTTTGATAGGCATGATATGATTTAAAAAATTATAATATGTTTAGGCAGGGGGACATGATGCTAGATAACATGCAACGTGGGTGTGGTAGGGAATTAGAAGTGTGGGTAGATGCACTTCTAATTATATCTTTTCATATTTACAATATTTGACTATTTTTTCTTTTATTGACAATGGAATTTGGTAATTAGTGTTATATCACCTTGATGGGCTCTAGTGAAGCATTAGGATGGATAATACGAGGATAAAAAAAGGTTTACATTGGATGAGGAACCTATGGATTAGTAAAATAACCTTGAGGTTTATAATTATTAGGATCAAGATGAAGAGTTTTTAAGAAAGATAGATCAGTCAAAAAGGATTGAAGTTCTTGACCCATGTGATGATGAGATTGTCAAGGATATCATGGTAAAACTTATAAAAATTATTGATAGAGGATCTCAATATATTGATCAATCCATGGATTCTCTAATGTATTATTTCTAGTATCAACAAACCCATTATATATAGATGAGTGTTGACTCCATACTAAAGAGTATTGGATTGATTATATGAAAATGATATTTTACCATCTAGAGACTCCCCTATCCCAGAGGTTGAATATATATATATATATTTATATTCTTAGAGTACTAGAAAACCACTATTGGGATTTATATTTAATGGTTGACAGTTATGATGAAATAGTATATAATTATTTTGAAACATGGTTTTTATTATTTCTTCATAGAGACACTAAGGGTTGGTCTGGATCATGAGATTATAATCCTTCAACAAGGAAACATATATCATTAATTATTATTGATAGTTCACAACCATTCCCCATTTTACTCTATATAGGGTAGGGTATGACATTTCAAGGGTGAGGTGATTCAAGGATTTCTTATGTATTTCCATCTATATTAATGTAAATATCATATAGTTAACCAAGTTATGAAAAGTAGTAAACCATACCTTGATAGACGAGGGAAATATTCAGATCAAAATTTCTAGATATGGGTTATAGTTATAGGTGAGTATTTAAAATTTTCGTCAGGTTGATGAAATTATGACAATATGGTGTCTTATTAGGGTTTCTAGGTTTAGAAATCAGGAAACCCACCAAGGTGGAAATAGTTTATTGTGTGCATCTATGGTAGGATGTTAGGACATGTTCAAAATTAACATGATTTGCCTATGAAATAGTTTTATTCATGCATGATGATAAAAAATTTGGATAGGTTTATCCAAAAGACTTCTTGGATAGTTTTTATTCATGCACCCGATCAGACTCAGGGATGTGAAGAAAGACAAGGAGCAGTACCAGGACACAATATCTAGTTAATACTATATACATATGTCTTTTAAGAGAGAGAGAATAAGTAATTGGTTCATTATATAGTAGATGGTTAATATAAATAGGGAAGTCATTCCTTAGAAAATTAGGATTCCGGTGAGGTGAATACAATTTAATAGGAATGTTCAGAGTAATAATGGTAGTTGAAAATAGTTAGATGTACATCGTGATCATCGACATGTTTTAATTTTCATTCTAGATATAATGATTTTGGTTCATCAGTTTCATATGGGTTATTTTGATTAAAATTTTATGGGTAAATATGTTAAACTATATTCCATACATGACATTTATGAGATGCATTGGTTATGAGATATTCAAGATCTTATATATATATATATATATGTACAATGATTGTCCACTTTTTGGAATAATTAGAGGGGCATGAATGGGGATCCATGAGTTAAAATAGTATTAACTGAGAATGTGAAGATTTAATAAAATTGAAATATTTCATTTGGGTATGTCTATGTACAAAGGATAATCATTGGAACCATTAGAATGATGGTTCGGGATAGTGAGAGACCAAGTCAAGAAATTTCAATGTTATAGTGTTTTAAAAGTGGAATTATCCTATGATTGATTACTGAGACTATCCATATTGGATTTTATGGAATTAGTATGTTTAGTCCCTTATATAAAAGATAATAAATATATTAGGGATGACCTATTGTAATGTGGCAATACTGTAACATCATGTGTTTTTTCATGGTCGTAATTTTTAGGGATATTTGGTATTATAGTATGGAGAGTGATAAAAAGATCATTATAGGATTTGGATGTTAACTAAAAGAGTCTGAATTATCTTTATTTTTTCAATAATATTTTTTAGACACAGATATTTCCTCACCATTTATGATTATTTTTTTAGAATTAATCCCCAAAACTAATTTTCATAAGGTGTAGGAAGAGGCACACAAATTTTTAGACCATACAGATCTTTTTGGGAAACTATTTGCCCATTTATTTAATGGCATGGTTAAATAATACGTGTATGTTTTCTAACATGACCATGAAATAATTATTGAGTTTATCGGATAGTTTATCCACATGGTTGTTGTATAGTTTGAAAAATAGTTCAATTAGTCGTGTGAGGTGGGGTTCCCTTTTTAAAATCTCACCACAAGGTTGGAGAACATATAAAACATTTGGCCAGACATCCCATGTGGGGTGGCTCAAATAGCTATTCAATAAAACTTTTATTACATTGGTGATCCATAGGGGCTTGACATAGTCTGAAAACCATTTACCTAGCACTACGATATGTGATTCTCTTTGGATAATCACCTCGCATGGTTGGTATCTTGTTCAATAATGTTTTATGTTGATAAAATGTATTGAATGTTTCTATATTTACATAGGATGATATGAAATAATTTAATGTATATTCGACACACTTTTATTTTTTTATAGAGTATCTTTTTTGTAGTCCACAAAATATACGGGCCATTAGGATGTGTGTATCACCAAGAGGGGTTGTGCGCATGAAATATGACAATAGTGATGATTGACTTAATCATAGGGTATGGATTAGATGATTTATAGTTGAATAAATCAGATAAATTTGATTCCATGTATATTCTCAAATACATGTTACATGATTTCTGTTGCATTTCGATAATCATGATCACTCAATGCCTAGTGGATCTTGAGAACATTTTGAGCATCATTCCTAGTAGAAGGTGAGTATAAAATGAAAAACATATTATGAAGCGTTATTAACATACTCATTTATAGTTATCTATTATAAATGATGTCTCAAAATTATTTTTACCAAATATCTAAATAATCTACAATTGAGTCTCACGGTGGATTTGATAGCACATGGTTACTCGGTTTTGGATTTTTTTTATGGCTTGTTATTTTATTTTTTATTTTTTTCATACTATTGTGTTCATGAGGACAGTAATTAATGATGAATTGATAGTGTCCTACATGTTTTTGTTATGAACACCCTATAGAAGAACTCTAACATGCGTACTAACTTCATGAAAGGGGTCTATGTACGAGAAAGGTTCCTATTCTAGAGGGACGATCAAAGGATAATGTGGATTGTAGGGGATCAGGGAAGAATCTAGGGGACCCATTGTTCATTCATTTATTTATCTAATATTATTATTAATATTGTCACTCTTTCATCTTAGGGGAAACATTTATTGCATGTAGGATTTTTAATCCATCATTTAGATTCTTTAGGATAGTCAAGTTATTCATTTTATTATATAATTTTATTATTAATGTGGATAGGAAAGGATACTGAGGGTATATTCTCCCCACTGATAGACCCAACCCCTTTCTTATAGTTGGAGGACTCTAGTATATGGGGTTGTGTGGATAAGGTAATGTGGAAGTCTACTTTAAAACCGTATTGTATGCGTTAAGGTGTTACAAAGTGTAACGACCCAATGATTTATAAATGGAAATTTATTTCTTATAAATATGTCATGAAATTACAACATAATGAACTAGAAAGTGTTATGTGACTTTTAAACATGATTTAGTCACTTCTATGTTTAAATTTTTTAAAATTTGACGTACAAGGTTGTGATCAGTTAGTTTTTTGGAGTTCAATAATAGAAATATAATTTTTGGTGAATAGTAATCAACACTTATGAATAGCAACATACCCTTATGAATAATGATATATCCAAATGAATAGTAACTATACCTATGATAATATATAAAAAATATTCATGTTGAAGTACGATATACATATATTTTAGAATAAATAAATGAATGCTTTAAAATTGGTTTTTGATAATAAATTATGATTTTATTTATATATAAAATTAATCATATTTAGATAATTATTTATGAAAAATGGATTTCATTTATCGATTTTACAATTTTTAAAATGGTTTGGCTGAATTATTCATATTTTTCTAAGATACATAATTTTTTTTATGAATAGTAAAATACGATAATTTACGATTAATTATAAATACATTAATTATGATGTCATCAACTGATGTATGGCTGATGTAAGGACATTTTCTTTAAATAACATGCACACAATACTATTTTTTGTGATGGAATAATCAATAATGTCGGTCTTGAGAAAAATTATTAAACTAATGATTAAATTTTTTTGAAAACCCTCCTCTCCTCCAATACAAACTCCCATACTATCTCTTCTCATCACTCCTCTCAAGCCATGTTCCGTGCCAATATTATGCCCAAATCTCTCCCCAAGCTCCACCACAATGTCCAAATCCCACAATTCTATTAAAAATTCCAAAAACTCTCACCTTCATATGTTTTCAAAGGAGGTTGAATCAAGATTTTAATTCCCTTTTATGATTCTTTCATTTATTTTTTTTTCTTTTCTTTTATTGATTTATTCCTCACCTACCTTCACCCCAAATCGTATTATAACATCAGAAACATAAATTTACAAGAATTGTTTTATGATAATGGGATAATATTATAGCTTCTCTCCATTCCTCAAAATTTATTTGAATGAAATGAAAACACAGTTTGAGATGTGTTAATTTAGCACAATCAAGGAAAATGTTTTATCAATTTCTATTATCATCATTAATTCTGGTCCTGAATCTTTTTGTGTATTGGATGATCCAGTTTATTATATATTTCATTTAACCTAGTTATGGTTCTGTAAACCTATTGTACAAATGGTATTATGTTATACATCAAAACATGTTCGTTGTAATCAAACACACTGATTAACCAAAACAGTTTTCACTAAGGTTTTATATAATAATTATACTTCACTCTAAGTTACCAAATTAAATTTGAAACCATTTAATATCCTTGATGTTCACTAATATCATGTAACTTCAGTTATTTAATCCAATTCCATCATTCATGTGCATCCAAATGTGAATATAAGAGAACCGTCCATTAAAAACAAAGTAAGCAAATGAGCCCGAATAATGAAATTGACCCTTATAACCAATTAAAAAGGTCTCAAATGAACCAAAAAGAGTTATAATAAATCAATTAAATATTTAATATGTTATGGAAGTTTTAATTAATAAAACTAAATTTTTTATTCAGGTCATTAATAATAAGTGGAGGACACCACTGTATTTAAGGTAAGTGATCATCTCCATTTAACTCTTAATCAAGATATCCTTTACAATATGCCTATTATGTGTAATACCAAATGATAGTGTTTGATTTATCAAATTCCCCATACTTTCCTCATTATGTATAAGTGGTGAGAAACCACTTTTTTCTCCCATCATTCCCTTTTAGGTACACCCGACACCATGATGATAATACGTCATGAATTTTACCTGAACCTCCTTTGATCTTTCAGGTTGCCTTATCATTCTTTAAAAAAAATAGAGTAATCTTATCTGTTTGTGTGAATCATATAAATGATGTTTATCTTTAAAAAATTAACTTTTCAAGATCATTTTATTACTCTATTTTTGGAATATACCTGATTTTAAACATTTCCCCCTTAGAAAATTCCGATAAGAAAACCTAATTTAAGAGAACATCTAGAATTTTTACCCAATTTAAAGTGCACACTATCATCTGTTTTAAGCTGATATTGCCTTTATAATATCAGTCATTTTATTATGAAAACGTTTTTCATTAAATTCTAGTTTAATATAAAATATTTTCCCCTTTTATATTTTAAAATATCTATAGTATTTTCCTTAAAACTCATAAAAATGTTTTAATTCCAATGATTATTAAAAACATTTCATATATGTATTCAATTATAGATAACATCACTTTATATTTCATATACTTATTTTACACTACATCCATCCATGTATGTTCTAATCCCTGTCTTTTGTGGAATCATTCATGATATGCCCACCGATTATGATTTATGTCATGATTGTGGTACCCAATTCAATCCATGGGTACCATTATGTTTAGGTACGGTTTATTATGTATTATTATTTATGTGGAAAGAATTTTCATCAAATTTTTGTTATGGGTGAGCCCAAATAGAGCTCTAATGGATTGGGAAAAGTTAAGTCTGATGATATTCAATGTGAAACGGTATTGGCGGTTAGCCTTGACCCATACTAAAATGGAAAACGGAATTGGTGGTTAACCTTGACCCTTACTTAAGATATGTTTTATGATTATGACTCATTTATATGATCCCATGTTTATAAGTTATGATGTCATATGTTCTATGATCTGTATATCATAACGTCATGCATTTTAGATCATGTTCTTAAGTTTTATTCTTATGTTCATTCCCTTAATGGGTACCCAAAGCTGATGTAAGGGCTCAAAAGATGTTAAGTTCTCTTTATAGAGATTAAATAATAAATGTTTTTTTCATGTTTTATGTTTTATGTAACTAGTCTTCCATGACACTAGACATAATGATCCTCCACATGTAATGTGATGTATAATTATGCTGAAAATAACGTAATGTTATGTGTAAAGGGCTAGGGATGCTATAGTCGGTATCATAAGATAGTGTAGTTGTTAATGGAGATTAAGAATAGAGCACCAAAGTGAGAAACATAAAATTTAGACCATATAGAAGAAAAAATTCCTGAATTTTGGTGAGTATTGAGTAAGTGGATTATCAAGAAAATACATCCATGTATAGATAGAAGAAGGTATAGGTGGCTTGGGAACATATGTATCTAGGGGGAAAACCCAAAAACATGATATTGAGCTAGAATCAAACTAGAACTAGTCCACGACAATGGAACTTTCTTCACTCTTGGTTACGACACCCCTATAGGATATGCATTGGTAGATTCATGAGCATATTACGAACAATTTTTAAAGGCCGAAAAAACTTATAAGAATAATAGTTATGAAATAGATCAAGGATAACCTAGATTGAATCCTATGGAATCACAAGATAAGATATACTTATTATTTACAAGTTTATCATTTTATATTCAAAGTTTCCTTTTTATACTCAAAAGTTAAGCATTCAAGACGTCCAATTATAGATCATTTTTCTTAGATAATGGAAGGAAATATAATAACATGTTCCAACAAAGAATGTGATTGGAAATGTGAAGATATCCCTAATGATATTACAAATATGACGAGAACGGGTGCCCAAAAAATCATAATAGTACATTCTCAATTGGCTCGAGTTATGAATAATAACATGAATCATTCCTAATTCCCTCCTCTTCTAAAGAAAAAAGATGTTTCCAAAGAATATTTCATTCAACAACGTCCCCCCATGTTTAGAAAATCATCTGATCCCCTCATCATGAGGTAAGGGATTAACTCCATTGAAAATATATTCTATATCCTCTAGTGCTCGAATGAAGAGAAAGTTGTTTTGGAGATCAATCATTTTGATGGAGAAGATTTTAAGTTGTGGAAAGTGATCAATAATACAAAGTCCCATGAGGAAATTTATTCCAGGTATTGGGTGGAATTAATGATGATTTTTTTCAACAAATATTGTTCTCTAACCCTCCGTCTAAGGATTGAAAGAGAGTTCATTAAACAGAAGAAGAAGGAAGATGATTCCATCAGGGAATAAGAAGAAAAATTTTCATGTATTTCATGGTACGCATTATTCTTTGTCATAAACACCGAAAGTAAGGTGGATCACTTCTTTATCATACTATAGCTGAGTTTACAAAATGAATTAGTGATTTGAGACATTGAAATTTATGAGGATATTGTCTTTTGTGCCCTCAAATTTGATATAAAGATTGGATACTCTCAGTGGTCTCATGTTCCCATTCAAAAGTAGTGGAAAATTTTGAACCTCATGTCTAGTTCATTAAACAAATACTATAATGGAACGATTAGTGACTTTTCACCTTGTAAATGGTGCGAGAAGAAGCATCCCAGGAACTGTCTGAAGAAAACATAGAATTTCTTCCAATGTGGAATGTTGTGTAATATAGCTGACAACTTCTATCGAGGTAGGAAGAATCCCACAAATTCAAAAGAAGAAAAGATGGTTCAATTCAACACTCAGCCTAAAGTGCAGTGTAACAACTAAAACAAGCATGGGCATTATGAAAACAATTTCCCTATGCCAAGGGTTGTCAAAAGAAATCAACAACATCCTCCAAGGCAACAATTAAGAGATTATGCTATCATTTTTTCTATGCTGGATCCAGACAATTATGTGGTAATGTGTAAACTTTTTATTCATTTAGGAATAGGTTGCATACTATTTGATTCTGATTCTATGCATTTTTTCATATCTTTTATGTTTAGTAAAACAATTCAAACATCACCTCAAAATTTATAGCAAAATTTATCTCTGAGAACATGTAATGGAGAAATTATTACATCAATGGTTTATAACTCCTCCCTGTTACTGTTTTTGGAATTATCCTCCCATAAAATCTTGCCATACTTCCTTTAGTAGAGTTCGATGATATCTTGGGAATGGATTGGCTATCAATATAAAAATCCAACACCAATCTCTAGGAAATGGATATAACTCTTCACATCCCAAAGCATCCTCTTATTCATTACAATTGTAATGAGGAATATAAATCTCTTTTAGAATCATCATCTCAAGTATAGATATTTAGACATTATGAGCATGTATATCTAGCTCAAATTATTTGGAAAAAGGATAGAATCATGCTTGGAGACATGCCCATAGAGAGTGATTACACTGATGTATCCTTGAAGAGTATCTTGGTCTTCCTCATAACTGAGAGGTTGAGTTCTCAATTGATCTTATCCCTATATTTCTTCCTATATCAAAGAAACCTCATAGAATGGCCACCATAGATCTAGAGGATCTAAACAAGTAGTTACAGGTGAATCTGAAGAAATGTTTTATACGCCCAAGTGCTACGTTGTGGGGTGCACAAGTCCTCTTCATTAAGAAGAAGGATGGATAAATGTGTCTCTGCATTGATTATTGTGAACTCAATAAAATCATAACAAAGGACATTTATCATGTTCCAAGGTAGGATTAATTGTTTTATCAGCTTCATGGGGCATGTTAATTCTCCAAGGAAGATCTTCGGTTGGGATATCACCAACTAAATGCGAGGAAGGAAGTTATTCCCATGACTACCTTTAGAACATGGTATGAACATTATGAGTTTATAGTGATTAACTTCAAACCCACTAATGATCTAGAAATTTTAATGGATTTAATTAATTGATTCTTTAGAGATTACCTTGAAAAAATGGTTGTAGTATTTATTGATTATATTCTGATATACTCTAAGAGCAAGGAGGAATATGAGGATCATTTAAAAATGTGTTGAGGACTATGTGAAGAGATAAGTTGTATGAAAAGTATAGTAAATGTGAGTTCTGGTTGGAGGAAGTATCATTCTTGGGGAATTTTATCACCAGAAAATGGATATCTATGGAACCTTCTATGATATATCCAACTGATGAGTGGCGCAAGAAAACATCTGTAATATAGATCGCCATATTTTTGGGATTATTTGGGTATTATAGATGATTTTTGAAGAACATTTTACGATTGTCGAACCCAATGACCAAGAATACATGGAAGGGAGTAATGATTTTTTGGACTGAGGAATGAAAAGACTATTTTATATAGTTCAAAAGAGGCTTATCACTACACCAGTACTCACACACCTAGTAAGTGGATAAATCTTTGTGGTGTATAGTGAATCTTAAAAAGAGGTCATAGGATATGTTCTAATGAAAAATGAAAAAGTGATAGATTTTTCCTCCAAAAAGATGAAAATCCACGAGCAAAACTACCACACACATGATCTGTAGTTGGAAATTATTATCTTTGCGTTGAAAATCTAGGGACATTATCTCGATCGAGAGATCTGTGAGATATATACTGAACACAAGAGTCTAAAATATATATCCTCACAGAAAGAGATTAATATCACTAAAAAATATTTCACTTTTTCCAATAAGGACATATCTCTGGGTAAAAGTTCATTTTCTACTGGTAAAATGTTTTACCAACATATATGTCCCTGTCACTAAACATTTGGTAAAAACTAGGTTGCTAAATATTTTTGTGACAGATAAAATAGTTCTGTTGCAATTATAATAATACCAAAAGATAACATATTTGTAACTCTTTAAGTAAAACCATCAATAATAGCTGTTTCTAATATATTTTTTTAATTAAAAAAATATATGTTTTTTATTACGATATCTATTAAATTATATGAAAAAATATTATTATATATAATATGACTAATATAATTATTAATAATTAGAAAACTAGTTTGAATTAAACTTTTAGAAGTTGGTTTACAATTTTATAAATGATCATTCTCTCATGGTCCACAATAAACGAACAATATTATGCAAATTCAAGGAGTCTCTCAATTCATACCGATCAACTTCAATCAAAATGACATCATAATAGAGTACACAAATGACAGCCACGAACATTCATACCATATCACCACAAATCCTCCTTGCCATCTGAATGTTTTGGTCATAATCTTCACCCTCCTCCCATGGATGGCGCACATATTGGTGTCCTCGAACAGTCCCAGTAGGAACACCTCCCCCGCCTCCTGAAGCACCACCACTGTGGAGCTCGGAAACCTCAGATCAGTCTTGAATTCCTAAGCGATTTCACGGACGAGTCACTGAAGAGGAATCCTGCATATATGGTGTGTATAGTGTTTTAAATGCTCATAGATACCAACACATCCCCTCCTTGACCAGGGGATGCACATGATTGGGGGTCCTTAGATCAGTTGTGTTTATGGTCACTACTAAATCTGTCATTCTCTCCATCTTTATCGTAAATTTTTTTCAAACCTGTAATAGGACAAAATATCTATCAAACACCCCCATTCGTTCCATGAAATAAATATGAATAACATGATAGAATTTAGAATACCCCACCTTGACCATGAGTTAATTAATTATAGAAAATAATTCATAACACTACCTACTCATGTGGTCCCACACATCTTGAATAGATTCTCTACAGCTTATGCAATAGTCTTGAATCAAAAATAGCGATCCCAAAACTAAGAGTTCACATTCAATAAAAAAGATCGTAGAAATAAAGGATTTATCTAAAAAATGGAATGGAATGTCTTTGAAATTGGTTAGTTGGGTTTAATGAGTCCTTCAAGCCACATTACCAATTTTTTTCATACCTGCAGTAGCACTAAAATGAAATCAAACATGCACTTTAATTCAATGACATGAAAAGGAATAAAATGATAAAACTTAAAAGAACATACTTACTGAAGAATGATGAGTCCAACTGCTATCACAACACTCCATAATTCTCTAATAGTTTCTCAATTATCCCCCTTGTCGCATGTATTTCTACTCAAATAATAGAACAACCACATAGTAGAATTTTCAAAGCTACAATGAAAAATTTTCTCACTTAAGAAGAAACTTATAAAAGATCAATTCCATTGTCAATCTAAATTCTCACTATACATTTGAAAAGAATATGAAAATCCTTCATCTGCATGATTTGATCATCATAAAGACTTTATTATAAAATAATAAATTCGACATTCACCCAGCTTGTTTCTTCTAATTATTTTTCCAAGAAATTATAAAAAATGACTATAATTCTTGCAAAAGTTTAATAATAATTAAAGTAAATCAACATATTTTATATTTTTTAAAAGATGCTCATTATGAAAAATAAGAAAAACCTGATGTTTTTCATAATATCGATGGACCATATAAGTCACATTCAACTCCCCTTGATCTCTCTAAATTTGTGAAGGTTATACATCATGCCCAGGTCAAAACTGATGGTAAGGAGAGCATCAATAAGAATGACCCTGGAACAGCACATCCGTTGTAAGAGGAGGAACAGAATATAAACTTGAAACATAGTGAGTCCTCACTAGATGAGTATGAACATCCTAGAGATATTGAAGAGGCCTACTTAAAATCGAGTGAGAGGGAAGGAAAAAAGTAAGTGGAAGATTCATATGGTTTCATCACATTAATTCCTATAAAAACATGAAATCATAGAGATTACTCTATCTAGGATAGGATAATTGTCTATATATCACTTGAAGCCTCTAGAAATGATAAAATGAATACTAATACATAACATGTAGTCAATGAACATCTTAATGTATCTATTTAAATTTAATAAAGTAATGAAAAGATGACGAAAAATATGACCCAACGTATAGAAAAGCATATCAAATTATAGATGATTTGGGGTACGAACTAAACTCTTGGATAAATGAGTATGATGAAGTTATACATCAAAAGTAGAAAGAGGGTGAAATTACTACAAACCTATCTTCAAATTAGAAAATAGATGTTTATTATGATGGTTGGAGAATTAAAACTGAGTCATGATATTTATTTCTGGTTCATTCCTAGTAATTAATCTACACATTTCTGTTTGATTCACCATTTTGGTTGCCGATTAACCTTTTGAATATTCTTTCCTTGAGATAATTGTGATTCTTTTATAAGGCAGAAAGTCCGTATGAATCTATCAAAATGGATTACCTGATTTAGTCTAAGTGTCACCGTGGTGTTCGAACATTTGTTTGTCATTGTTTCTATGTGAATCTTGTGCAGCATTAGCATTCTCTTCTGGTTTTTTCTCTAGATGGTCACTGGGTGACATCTGATTGTTGTTCACATATATTATTTCTATTGAAGTGAGTTTTTCTTGCACTGTTTGTATCCCAAGACTAGATAATGTTGTCTATATTTTTTTAAATATTTATGTTCTTGTGCATTTTGAATAGAGATTTGTTTTTATATGGACTATCAGAATGTGGATACATATGGATCGATGTCCTACCATGACTGTTCTTAAATGCTAGCTAGAGGCATGGTCTCTTGGAAAGTGTTGAATCCGAGATGTTGATTTCTCTATGTTTGATTCAGTTTGATGTATGGAACTATATGGGCATATATCTGGATGTCAGTTATGATTAATCCATTGAATCTTGACATGAGGATCATTTTGGGTAGATTATTGATCAATCAGATGATTTTGATGTTGCAGAAATTGTCACTCTTGGTGATTTTGACAGCATACATGGCTCTCTCTATTTTGGTTGAAAATTCATAGACTGTTTTGGAGGAGAGTATCCTGAATGTGATGATGATGGTCACATAATTGGTTCTCAAGAAGATAGAACTCCTCCCTGAAAGGAATGAAGTTGGGGATGGAAATGCTAAAAATGGTGATTGGGCAGAGTGGTTCCCAACACTTCACATTATGAAGATTGAGTAACATCCCCTCCAGTTGCAATGAAGAGTTGTTTTCTTGAATTTTTTTTGAACATCCATTATGAAAGAGGATGTTCAAGACAAAGACACTGGTGTGAACCTTCCTCATTTTTCATAAGATATCTTTAATGATTTTTTATCCAACTTCTTCATGGTGTAATCTCTATTTTATGCATGAATTTATGAAGAGAGAAATATGCTAATGTAGTGGTAGGTTTCCAGACTAACTATTTCCACTTCTCATTTCAACTGTCCAAAATTTGCCTGTCGCCAACACGATATGTATGTTTTCAAGACGAAAGAGATCTGACTATCCCCTAGGGAGGATTTAAATGGTAGATGAAACTTCTGAATGCGTCCTACAAGTTCCTTCAACCTGTTAGACTACAAGTTCCTGCAACCTGTTAGACTTTCTAAAATACATCCACCTGCTCCTACACCAACTGCACTTATCGACGCAACATGGGACTCCATTCCTGAAGGCATATTCACATATGATCCTCCAAACTGCTTTCAGAAGCTGCATTTATCTCAATAGAAGCATCACCAAATAATAGAATCGTATGTTGTATTGAGGAAAATACAATGAATCCTGGAATAAATTATAATAAATCTTGGAATCAACTATAAACTTTTATTGATATCAGCATAATAGAACAATTCAGATGAATCAGTCGAAGAACTCTATGAGGAAAGGCTCCCTGAGGCCAAGGCCATAGTCTATTAATAGTGAAGCTGAAAACGAAATATCTCAATGCCCTTCCCTACAATAATTCCCTATATGAGCTTCATTTAATTTAGGGATTTGAAACATGATATGAATTCATTATATTTTAATTGTTTTTTCACCCAATTTTGGTCATGATCCCTATAATGTTTTTTACTAAGCGTGTACTACATAGACATTGAGAAGGTATAAGGATATAATGATTATGGGATTATAATAGATCTTTAATAAAAAAAATCACATAGATCTTTGATAAACCTAAATGTTAAAAAATTCTCAGTTACCCCTCCCCCTAGGAAATAATCTATAAACTAGGACAACAAGAATATCCAAAATTTATCCCTAAGTGCTGAACTTCTGTGTTGCAACATTGGAACAAAACCAATGCAGAGCATGGAACCGAAAAGGCAATAGCTCAATTCCTAAAATGTCCACTCAGTTTCTTATCCAAGTGGAAACACTGCTTACAAGGGTCAGGAAATCACATCCAAAGTTCATCCAAAATACAATAATACTTCAAAGGAAGGTTTATCCAGGGGGATATTAGTCCACTAATGTGATGATAAGTGATATCAATATGAAATAATTGAGGGCCAGTGTGGTTTTCAAAGCTCTAGTTGAATGTCAAGATCACTCACCATTTATCCATGGAGGAGAGAAGGCGCACTTCATCTGGATGATTTTTGGAAACATCATTGGCATAGAGGTTCAGACTCTATCTATAATTTATTTGATTTCTACATGGTTTCAGGACTCAGGAAACTCAAAAACGGAAATCCAGAAGCACTGTATGATTATAGTTATTGGATGTCAGGTCATATTGGAGGCCTGCAATGAAGATAGATTCAATGTTAATAGAATATTTTCAAATCATAGAAAGGTGAAAGACTAATCACTCACAGTAGATCATATCTCCTTTTTCAAGTAGAGGGATGATTTCCTACGCTCTAGAATCATACTCCACCCTTGATTAAAGGGAATTATATCAGATCTAATCTTTGATGGTGGGTGAAAAGGAGTGATCCCACCATGAGTTTTATATTTAATTTGGATGGTGCATGTATGCAGGGAACCAGGAAGGGTGGAGGAATCACACATGAATCAGTAGGGATCGGTGATATTAGCATTAGAGGTATTTTATTGCAAGAGAAATTACCTAAAATCTGAAGGAAAATACACACTAAATTGGAATTGTCTTTGCAATCAACTCAATTTCAATCTCTCTATGGTAGAAATAGACTCTTCTTTGGTGTCCAAATTACATTGAGGTACCAATAAAATCCACTGGTTCATTGTTGAAGAAATTAGAGATTTCACAGGTCTGACCAGTTAGGACATGGTTATTAGTCACCCTTGGGAAGAGTGTATCATGGAAGTAGATGACCTGGATTCAAAATCTAAGCAGGATGAGACCTTCATCACCAATACAAACATTATCTCTCTTCCTTCGGTCTGTACTAAAATTATCAGAGGAGATGCCCACAGGCTCCATCACTATTGTCCCCTATGAAGGCTTGGTTTTATTTTTTATCATTAACTGTATCATCTTTTTCATAATAAAAACATTAAATTTTCAGTAGTCAGTAAATTTTTCACTAGTTTATTCACTATAATGTTGATTATTCCTTGAAAACTGAGTCTTATGTTAAATCAAGTTGTAGTTTTAAATCATCTTGTAAGGATATTAAATTTAAGAGGCAACTTAGATAAAGAAAACCAATCCCTTTAAAAATATTATTACATGATCAAATTTATAGTTGGAGAACCACATTAGAGTGTCAAACCAAGATCCAAATCCACCTCCATCAAACAATTAAGGACAGAAAAACCAAAATTATAGGGGTTGAGGAGGAAGATTCTTATATGTTAGATTGTACAAGCTATAATTCATGGCCCTCCCGTGACACGCGTGTTGCTTTCCCCTAAATAAAATGAATAGTTCCTCCACACCTAGCCACTACAATTCCTAAAAAAGACGTGGATAATCAAGGTTAAGACATGATGAATGACAATGTTTGGGAACAATATACATTAGTACCTGAACCATGATGAAATCTTAATATAAATGTCCACTCTACTAAAAATCACTATCTTTTTCAAATGCACTATCGGCGATGATGATGACAGAGTCATATCATGTAGAGACGTGCGAGCAGAAAAAAATAGATAAGATGATTAAAAATAGAGAGAACTGGAATGATAGACGTAAATGATTGTTATAGCATACCAGAGCTCGCAAAATGCTGCAATTCTAACAAAAGGGAACCATAATCAAGACATTAGCTAAGATGATTCATATATATTTCATAGGGAGTTATTGAATTCTAGTAAGCAAACCAGGATCAGACTACTGTAAAGAAGCTTCGCTCACGTTCAATCAATTAGCCGAGACGGATAAGAGAAACATGGGTATGACATGGTCATGTGGGGAATCCCAGGGATGGTGGGGGTGGAATAGGAAATATCCAGGATGGTTTGGGACAACCTACGATGGTTGGGGATAGCGGGACTTGTCCGGTGGGGACAATAAGGTCGTCGTAATAGTCGCTGGAGGAGGGAAGAGGGTCATGGTCGACAGGGCTAGTGGCATAGGTGGTGGGTCGCAGAGGAGGCAATGGGGTCATGAAGGGGGTGGGTGGTGATGGTGGAGAGTGGGGAAGTACACGGCACTGATCTTCAAGGGAAGTGGTGGTCACAGAGGAAATTGGGGGTCGTCGAGGTGGAGGCAGCCATGGAGGGCGGTGATGGCTCCGATGGTGAAGTCTCTATCCATTTGTTAGAGCTCCAGCAGCATTTTATCCTCACCAGATCCATGTAATGAGTTATAGAACAAAACCCCTAAAAGGGGAATCCTCTATCCATGTGTAAAGTATGAATAAAACATTGGTGAATAGAAAAAAAAAATAAATCATTCCCTTTTAAATAAACATGTGTTAAGTGACGAAGAATGTTACCTCAATCAAGATCTTTGTAAGGCTTCCAAATGTAGGAGGAGAATTCCTAAACATCCTATTCTTCAAAGTGGTGTCAAATGCAGTGGCCCTGTCCTCCACCGGTCCATGATATCCAGGAATACAATGGTGTCAAATGCACATGTACTCCATTCCTAACTTGAAAGTCTTTGACAGCCGAGCATGCCCTTCATGCATGCCCTCTATGATCATAAGGAAGTGTGTAGGTATAAATCCAAGCATGAATCAATGAAGATAAAGAAAAAATCTAATCAACACATTGAAAAAGCTATACACAATCAGTTCAACTTTAGGAAAAGGTCAGTCCCGGAATTTTGCAAGCATCTGATCTAGAATCCTACACTTGAAATCAGAAGGCATGTCTAAAATATTGGGGCATAGCAGATATCAATTAAGAAAAAATCAAGGGACATGATGAGAAGTAAAATCTTGTTAGTCCTAATGTTTTAGATCTGAAAACATCAAAAAATTATCATGGTCAAGTGATCCAAAGAGAAACATTTCATTTGCAAGGAGCTCCTAACAACCACCAGTCAAAGAAGATCCATAATTATAAATATCAAGTCCAAATATCAAAAAATAGAGAGAACCAGACTACAAAGACACAAAGAATTCTAGAAATCCATGAGAAATCCAAAATCTAGCAGCAAGAACACCAAAAGTAGGAGAAGTAATGTCAGCAAATAATAAAATATAGAAAACCAAAGTGACCAAAAACAAGGTGGGGGAGGGACAACCGTTAGAGCTGTCAAAAAAATGTAAAGAAAAACTAAATAGACTCTTCATGAACATTTTCTTCAAGACAACCATCAATGATTTCAACTTCACAATTATTTTCCTCATCACCAAGTAAGAGTTGACTCGCAGATCCCACCTAAAAAAATACAATGTGAAAAATTACATTCCTCTATAAGAATGTGATAACCACGTTTGGCCAAGGTTGGGTCAAACCCCCCTGAATAGAAAAAAAATGAAAAAAAAACATCTTCCAAGAAAAAATAAGCATACAAGAACGAATACATGGTGCATTATAAGAACCTCTACTAAATCTGACAAATGTGATATTTGTCCAACAACATCATCAATTTGTTTCTCAATTTTCTCAACTTTTTCTTCACTCTTAATCTTTCTTGTCCAATATTCATCTAATGCACATATCTTTGCTGGAGCACGTGGATACTTAGCACCCAAACCAAAAATTATTAAATAGTCATTTTTATCCTCTCCTACAATTTTTTTGAAAATCACATTTTTTTCAATAGAAGAGGTGTTCTCTGAATGAGAAGCTAATGCATTCTCAATTGATTGTTGTAAAAAAATAAATCCATGTCGAAAATATCCAATATTAAAAATTCATAATATTTTTTAAGGAGGTAACCGAAGAAAAAAATTACATTAACTAAGGTAGAAGTGTCATCATGTTTTCAACCTTATCTAGGTTTATGGGGTTTGATCCATATTTGAAAATTATCTACATATTTACATTATTTTTCCCAAACACAAAATATATGATAAAATCAAATAAAAATTATAATAAAAGGAAACAATATCAAAGAGTGGAGAAAACAGTAATAATTTAATTTCAGCACGTATACATGAAAAACTCTTTATCCCTGTATAATGCGGCATTTTCAAATGTGAACAATTTTTTGCACCCCTCTTAGTTCTTGCCTACAAAAAAATTTTAATTTGTATTGGGATGAAACATATTTTTTAATCTTAATTAATGATTAATGAAGACCAAAAATTTATATTAGTAATTGAGAATGGATTAAATACATAAATTATGGAAAACAATATTACTTGTCCAGCTAATGATTCCCAAAACTCATCCAAAATCATCCATGTGTCCTCATGAATTTGTTTTGGCCTTTTTTCCATAACCTCATTGTGTGTTCAACTATCAAAATAAGTTACATTTAACTCATGTTTTTAAGATCTCCATAAAACATCCATTTTTTCAATTCCCCAATGATATAGTTCGTGCCCGTAGGTAAAGTAATATGATACCTAAAATATAAAAAAATGACATCATGTTTATAAAAAATATATTATTAAAATAACAATAATAATGACTAAATATGTACCATAATTTCATCCTATATATTGTTCTTTTTTTAATATCTACTAATATCCAATCATGAAAGTCTAATGGTAATCTCCCAGGGTCACGAGCAAAACAACCGTTGAGTGAAGATAATTTTCTTATTGAATTTCCAATTGGTTGAAGCAAGTTGTTGACGTCTAAAAAAACACGCTCGAACAAAATTTTAGTCTTGCTCAATCCACGACCCTTTTCATTTCTTACATGACATGCTCGATCTCTCCTTCTGCTCATAGTATAATAATGAGGAAGACTTGATTGTTTCGTCAATTCAACTGATATTTCATTAGCCTTCAAAATTGATGACCAAATTATGTCATCCTTTTCATTATTTCCAACTTGATGAGATTATAACCCTTCAAATAAATTGGAAAGTTTAAAATATGATTAAAAACATTTAAACCGGTATAAGGAAATCAATAATTTAAATAAATAATGGAAAAAAACTTACCAAAAATCTGAGAGTCTTATTTTCGACAGTCCACTATATAAAAGAAAAACATTGGTTGTATATTTAAAGTAATAATAAACGAAATAAGGTTATAAATTTAATTAACTTACCCATTCTTGTAAATAACATGCACCACTTATTCAAGGATATCTCTTCACTTTTTTTAAGTTTTATCTTTTCATGCACTATTTAAAACAAATATGAGATATAAAAAATTATAATTTATCTAAAGACAGCCTAAAACAATTTTTTATACAGCTTACTGGTAAATTACAAGAAACTTACAATCTGAATCATTCATTTCATCTTCAACTATTAATGTATTTAGTAATTTTTTCAGAGGCATTGGAATGGTTTTCTGTCGAAAATAAAGAATGATTCAATGGTTTATTTGATGTCACTTTTCCCTTTTTTCTAACACGTGAGGATAAACATTTCTACAAAGAAACAAGAAAAGGTTGTCAATAAAAAAAATAAAAAATGGAAGCAAATGAGGTGTAAATTTAAATAAAAATCATAACGAAATACTATTAATTGATCTCTTGAAACCACATTTCTCTTGATTGAAGAGTTCTCGACCGATGTCATCTCAAAGCTATATATGAAATTCAACAACTAAACTACCAAATAAGCATATACAAGTGTCCAATATAATGTAAAATTTGCTAACCAAAAAAAATTAATAATATTTAAATCCCAAAACTAAATATATTATTAAGTGTCAACAGAAAATTTAATAATTAGAATCATAAAACATGTCAATATAATGATCATAGTCACAAAAATCAAGTTTCTGGAATTTCATTATCAATATACTAATGTCTTCATGCCATCCTTCACTAAAATGAAGTGAATGATCGTCAATTAAAACTGCTTCCTCATCCTAAATGTCATAATTTTCCACATCGACATTAGTTGACAAGCTGGTTTGTAAGCCATACACTTCAGGTATGAAATCTTCCTCTATTTCAAATAAGTCTCTTAGTTTAGTGATGGATGAAACATGCCAAATTTTATCTTTAGATTCTGCTATATAAAACACTTGTAAGTCTTGAGATGCAAGTATAAAGGGCTCATCGGTTTTGATAATCCTCTTAAGGTTGATGAGAGTGAATTCAAAATTATCTTCTTTGACACATTCAATGGGATTTTCCCAATCACACCAAAATAAAATAAAACTCCTTCCAACTGTATCAGTAAACTCAATAATTTCTGTCAACATGCTATAATATGATACATTTCCCATATTTGTTGTTACACTCATAATAACCCCACAATTTTGGGTTGCACTCCTCTTATCAATGGATTTCACGCGCCACCGATAACCATTGAAGGTGACTTTGGTCATTGTTTTAATCCACGTGTTAGGAAACTAACATAATTGTGTCAAATCAGTTTCTATACAACTGTCATTGGTTAGAAAATCCATAACCTGAATAATTATTGAAAACTAAAAATGTTAGAAACAAAAAGAAACATAAAATTTTAAATTCAAAGTATGATATAAAATGCACATTATCATCAAACCATTTATAAAACTCATTTTATGGATGTCATCAATTATTTCTAGTCTGTGTTGATATTTTCTACAGATAATTTCAGAGTGCTCCCTACAAATCAATAATAAGGTATGAATTTTAAAAACAATACAAATACAAAAACATTTATGGGTATGTATCTTACCGTACTAATAATTGAACTTCGTCACAGTTTCCCAAAACCTAATTATGTAATTGCAATATCATTGAAAAGTCAGGTAGAATATATTTCTTTTTTGACATTGCATTAAATTTTAAAGAGAATAAGGATAGCCCTTTACGAATTTCATCGCCTTCACCAACATTTCTTCTTGTAGACCTATTTTCTCTGAGTTGAATGTCATGAGAATATCTTGAACAAAATTTCATACATTCTTCCACAATGTACCCTTCAGCAATTCATCCTTCTGGGTGAATTTTGTTACGAACATACATTTTCAATCTTCGCAAAAAACTTTAATCAATCAACATAAATAATTTAATCAAATGTATACAAAAGTGAAAAGATAAAAACTAATTTTGCATACCTCTCAATTGGATACATCGAATGATAATAAATCGGTCCAGCAATCATGGATTCATGTGCTAAATGAATTACTATGTGTACCATGATGTCAAAAAATAATGGCGGGAAGATGCACTTTATATGAAAAAGCATGGCAGCAACATGATGTTGTAACCTCTGAAAATCTTCAGATATTTCCACTTTTGAACATAAATCCTTAAAAAAGATACTCATATCAATCAAGACACCGCTTACCTTCTTATTTTTTATTTCCATAGAGCCAATGGTAAAAGATGTTGCATTAAAACATGGTGGTCATGACTTTTCAAACCAACAAATTTTCCATCAATAATTTTCCTCTTAATTTTTTATGAATACCCATATGGAACTCTGATAGAGGGTAGTACACTTATAATTTCATATTTTTCTTGATTTGTCAATGTAAATCATGTTGCAGGTAGATATGTTCTACCAAGATCGTCGTATAGGTGAAGATCATGTATTACATTTTAATCTACCAAGTCAAGTCTAGATTGAAAAGTATCTTTAGTTTTCCCCTTAATGTCAAAAAGTGTGCCAATAAAACATTCAGATACATTTTTTTCTACATGCATAACATCCAAATTTTGGCATAGGAGAAGATTCTCCCAATATGGGAGTCGAAAGAAAATACTCTCCTTTTTCCAAGGTACATCAACATCTCTCTTCCGTTTATTATGTCTATGAGTCTCCATATTTTTTCCAAATATGAAATCCAATCCTTTCATCTGATCTAACAATTCTAATCCATTTTGAAATTTTGGCGGTATCTTTGTTTCTATTTCCCCATTAAATTCCTTTTTATTTAGACAAATTTTTTGACTTTGATCCAAGAAGCATCGATGGCCCATGTAACACGTTTTCTTACTTTTTCTCAAGTAAAATGAACATGTTTCCACATAGTAGCATGGACATACATTTTTTCCCTTGGTCTTCCAACCTGATAGATTACAGTATTCATTAAATTCATTAATTGTACACATTAATGCTCCTTTTAATACAAATAACTCATTCTTTGATGCGTCAAATTTTTCAATACCAAACTCCCATAACACATTCATCTCGTCAATTAAAGGTTCTAAAAATACATTGATATCATTACCAGGTGACTTAGGGCCAGGTATCAATAATGAAATGATAAAATATGATGGATTCATACATAAACATGGAGGAAAATTATAGATCATCATGAAAACATGCCATATGCTATATTGACTAGACATCATTCCAAATGGATTAAACCCATAACATGCCAAGCATAGCCTAACAATTCTTGGATCACTTGAAAACTCAGGATACTTATCATTAAAATCTTACAAACAAACAAATCTGTTGGGTGCCTTAACTTGTCATCTCTAACTCGCTCATAGTAATTCCATGTCAAGAGAGGGGCCGTTTTAGATGACACGAATAGTATTTTAAGCCTGGGTATCAAAGGGAAGTGACGCAAAACCTTCATTAGTACTTTTTTTCCATTTGTTAATTTCATAATACTTCCATCATCAACAGTTTTCCATCTCAAAGCACCACAATTTGAGAAATTTTCGTGGAAATGTTTTTCCTTATGAAACATTACCCAATCATTTGGGCATTCATCAATCTTTTTATAATCAAGCCCATGTTTCATGATAATTCCTTTCACCTTCATAAATGAGTCAGGTAATGTTAAATCATTGGGAAGATCTCTCTTAAACAGTTTTATAGGAGCATCAATTGCCACATTAGTGATCCCATGTAAACATTTTAGATGATACATTTCAACTATAAAAGATAATTTAATAAATTATTCACATCCAGGGTATAAATTATTCCCAGCATCTTAAACCAATTTGAAAAAATGTTTGCACCTCATTAGAATGACATGATGAGGTGTTTTTTGGTTTCTCAAATTTGAAGGCATCACCCAGCATGTCAAGCATATAATCATCAGAAGAAATATCATGTTCAACACTAAAAAATTTATTATCACCGTTGAACGTCAACTCCCCATGAAACTTCCAAATACATTTTTGATAATCGGCGTCCATTTCTTTGATAATGAGATGAGGTTTCACAACATCTCGATGCAAATATATTCGATTAGAAAAACTTCGACATGGAGACGCAATCATGTTAACCCTTTCCGAAGTTGCAAAAGCAATATCAATGAATAAATCTACACCATTTAAATAATCTTGATGTATTATCCTTTACTTCACCCAACTCTTATCACCGAATATATTCATTATGAAAGTTCCTGTATATTATTTGATTTTCAAGCAATTATCCAAAATAAACAAACAATTTTTTTCTAAAACGTATTACAATTTAATATATATTATAAAATTGATCAACATGAAATCAAAAAACAATAAACCTCAAACCATATAAGATAATAAACTAAAATTGAATACTAGTTTTTCATTTGTTTCATCAG
Source organism: Viscum album (assembly GCA_963277665.1). NCBI lineage: Eukaryota > Viridiplantae > Streptophyta > Magnoliopsida > Santalales > Viscaceae > Viscum > Viscum album. The sequence goes on along the minus strand of OY728126.1, from coordinate 1,307,136,785 downwards.
ACTTTTTAGGGCAATGAGATAAACTATTATCTCAAATAAAATTCACCAATGTTGTAGCAGAATATGGGACAAGTGGGGGGAAGTAGAGGAATACATACACAAATGAATAGAAGGCTATTAAACGAATCAAAGACTCAATAAATCTTTGGCGATGGGGAGCTCATACCTAGAAACTGAAAACAGAGATTAAGGTCAACCCATTACTAGAAATAGAAATCAGAGATTAAGGTATTTCATGGTACCTTATATGCTACCAAATTGGATTGTGTGTTGGGAACGTCAGCCCTGAAGATTGGGGAAAGAGGCGTGCATGGGGTTGTTTTAGCAGGTGAATATTTCACGGGAAACCTGAAGGTCCCGTGCAGAATATTTAAGGTGAGATAACTGCGGGGTGAGGAGGGCAGTGGGTGCGGCATCTGCTGGGCCGAGGGCGGAAGGTGCGGCGTCTGCCGGGAGCTCGGCCGGTGGGTGCGGTGTCAGCCGGGAGCAATGGTGGAGGCTACGGCAGCGCGGGCGACGGTTGCCGCTGTGGTTGCGGGGGGGGGGGGGGGGGGGCTCGGTTGATCGGGGTGTGACTTGCGGTTATTTACATAAACAATATTTATAAATAAAATTTATTATGTATATATAAATATTATTAATTTTTTAATATTAAATAAATATAATATATAATAATGTATTATATAAAAAATTCAATCTCTAAATACCATTACTTAATTACTTTATTTATTGTTATATAATGGATATAAAAAATAATAAAAGTAAATATTTTTTCTTTATGATATGAAATATAAAAATTACTTAATTACTCAAATTATTGTTATATAATGAATATAAAAAATAATAAAATTTATTATATTATCTTTATGATATATAAATTTTCAATATGTGAATATCAATTATTAATTACTTATATTTCAATTATGTTTATTATTTCTTTATCCATTAACGGTTTTTTATTTATAATGTTTATTAAAATAAAATATTATAATTATTTAATTTTATTATGAAAAGCATTCAAATGTTTATTATAATGAAAAACATTGGAAAATATAAGCAGTGTATATATTCATATATATGAGATGTTTTTAATAAATCATTTAAAAGTGAATATTGACTTTGGTCATAAAAATAATTATATATAAGAAAATTGGTCTCTCTTGGTTATTATCAATGAATGATTTATTGTAAAAGATTTTATTGATGATAAAATATTTGTTGGTAATGATTATTATTAATATTATATACAAGTGTTGGAAAAAAAATGTTGGTATTACTATGATAAAGCAATAGATTTTACTGTTGTAAAAATATATGTTGGTGTTAAATGATCTATACCAGCAGATATATTTATTGGTAAAAACAAGTGTTGGTACATAAAATTAATACATATAAAATTTAATATCGTTGGAATTTCTCATTTTTACCAACAGATATTTTGTTTATCAATAAATTTATATTGGTATAAGTCATTTTTTGTAGTGTATGCACCGTCAATGATGGATAGAGATCATCAATGATTATGACTTCTCAATCAACTACCACCCCTTTAAGGCCAATAAGGTGGAAAATGCACTATGTATAAAAGATCATGCATCATAATCAGTTATGAGAATTGAAAAGGATCTGACCTTCTTAGATTTTAGAATGATAGAAATGGGAATAATTAATGGAGGAACATCATCAATAATTTCTCAAATGATTTATCAACCATCCCCCTTGGAGAAAATAAAGGATGCTCAAAGAAAATATGTGGAAATTAAGAAATGGGTGGATGCTATTAGAAATGGGAAATCCTTGGAGTTCATGATTGATGAGGATGGAGTTATATGATTTGGTTCACGATTATGTGAACCATTTGATCTAGAGATAAATAGAGATATTTTTAATGATGCACATAGATCATCATTATATATCCACCGAAGGAGCACAAAGATGTATCAAGATCTCCATGAAAAATTTATTTGAGAGAATATAAAAATGGAGATTGCATATTATACATCCAAGTGCTAGGTATGTCAGCAAGTGAAGGTTGAGAGTCAAAATTCTAAGGGGATGATGAAACCACTACCCATACCAATATAGAAGTGGGAGATGATTACCAAGGATTTAGTCACTAAACATTCAAGGATATCCAGAGAGAATAATTCTATATGGATTGTTGTGGATATCCATATTAAGGCATATCACTTTATCGCAAATTGAGAGGACTTATCATTGGATAATTTTGGAATGATATATATCAAAGAAGTGGAAAGGCTTCATGGAGTACCACGATATATTTAATCTGATCGTGATTTGAGATTCACCTCGATGTTCCGGAAAAGTCTCCAGCATTCTCTAAGCACTGAACTAAACTTAAGTATGACCTATCATCCTCAAACTGATGGTCAATTTGAGCAAACTATTGAGACACTGGAATATATGTTGAGAGTATGTTCAATGGAATTCAAATGCATATGATACTAAAATCTTTCACTGGTTTTATTCACCCACTACAACACTTTCCGCGTGATCATCTGAATAGAACCATATGAATCACTTTATGGGAAAAGGTGCAGAACAATTATGTGTTGGGATGAAGTCGGTGATCATAAGCTGTTAGGACCTAAAATGGTCGAACAAATAGTTGAGAAGGTGAAAATGATTCGGTATCATATCATGATAGGGAAAATTTGACCAAAGAGTTATAAAGATAACTATTGATGAGACCATCCATTTAAAGTTGGAGACATGTTATTCCTATGCATATCTCCATGGAATAAATTCGTGATATTTGGGAAGAATGGAAAGCTTAGTCCAAGGTATATCATCCCCTTTGCGATCATTGATCAAGTTAGAGTTGTGGCATATTTACTGGCACTTCAACCTACCATGTCGAATATATATGTTGTCTTTTATGTACCCCCTTAAGAAAGTACATACTAGACCCATCACATGTACTCTCTTCAGAGGTGGTATAGTTAGAGGATGATCTTTCCTATGAGTAGTATCCAATGAAGATCTTGGATCATAGAGAAAAATTTCTATGCACCAAGACTACTCATCTTGTCAATGTACTATGGCAGAACCACATGTACAAAGAGGCAACATGAGAACTAGAGGAGGCAATGATGGAAAAGTACTCAGACTTTTTTCTCTTAGAATAAAAAACAAAATTTTGAGGGTGATATTTCATAAGGTTGGAATAATGTAATGACCCAATGATTTATACATTGAAATTCAATTCTTATAAATATGTCATGAAATCACAGTATAATGAACTACTAACTGTTATGTGACCTTTAAGCATAATTTTGTCACTTCTCTGTCAAAATTTTTGAAAATATGACATACATGGTTGCAATCAATTAGTTATTTGGAGTCTGATAAAAAAACATAATTTTTGTTGAATAATAACCTACCATTATGAATAGTAACATATCCTTATGAATAGTTATATTTTAAAATGAATAGTAACCTTACTTATGATAATATATATATATATATAATATTCATGTTTAAAGTACTATATACCTATATTTTAGAACAAGTAAATAAATATTTTAAATTTTTTTTGATAATTAATTATTATTTTAACTAAATATTAAATTAATCATATTTATACAATTAATTTAAAAAAATAATTTCATTTTTGGATTCTACACGTTGATAAATGGATGGGTATTTTTTTTGGATTTTTCTATAATACATGAATTTTTTGATGAATAGTAAAATACAATAATTTATGATAAAAAAATACATGAATTATTATGTCATCTGATGATATATGGATGAGGTAAGGCCATTATCTCTAAATAACATGCACAAATTACTATTTGTGGTCATGTATCATCACTATTTCTGGTCTCGAGGGTAATTAATAAACTAATGATTATAAAATTAGTAAAACCCTCCTCTCCACCACTATAACCCCCCCCCCACACCATCATCTCTTATCTCCTCTCAAGACTTGTTTATTTCCAATATTCTACCCAAATCTCTCCTCACGCTTCTCCCCCACGTCCAAATCCCCTAGTCTCTTCAAAATAACAAAACCTCTCTCCTTAAAAGGTTGTCAAATGAGGTTAACTCAAGATGTAAATTCCTTTTTCTAATTCATTCATTAATTTTATGTTCTTTTATTTTATTCTTTCTTTCCCAACCTACGTTCACCCAAAATAGTATGATAACTCCAGTAACATACATTTACTAGAATTTTTTTATGATAATTGAATATTTCGTTAACTTCTCTTCATTCCACAAATTTTATTTGAAATAAATGAAAGCATCGTTTGAGATGTGTTAATTTAGCACAATCAAGGAAATCAATATATCAATTTCTATTATCATATTTATTTCTGGTCATGAAACCATTTTTTATTCATTTAACCAATTTATTATATTTTTAATATATCATAGCTTTGGTTCTGTAATCCTATTTTACAAATGATATTATGTTATAAATCGAAACATGTTTGTTGTAATCAAAACCACAAATTAATCAAAACAGTTATCACTAAGGTTTTGTATAAAAATACAACTTCAATCTAAGTAACGAAATTGAATTTGACACCATTTAATATCATGGATATTCAGAAATAGTATATAACAACAATTTTGGATGCCACGTCCATATTTCATGTGCATCAAAATGTTATTATAAGCGAACCATTCATTAAAAACAAAGTGAGTAAAGGAGATCGAACAATGAAATTGAACCATATAACCAATCAAAAAGGTCTTTAATGAACCAAAATGCACATAATAAATCAATTACATATAGAATTTTTTCTGTAATGGTTAATTAATAAATCTAATTTATTTATTAACATCAATAATAACAAGTGGATAACACCACAACATTTATGGTAAGGGATCTTATCCATTTCACTCATAATCAAGATTTACTCTATGGTATTCCTTTAATGTGTAATAAAAAATTATGTAGTATGACTTCTAAAATTCGAAATACTTCCATCGTGATTAATAACTTATGATAAACCACTTTTTTGTCATCAATCCCTTTTAGGTACACCTGACACCATGCTGAGAGTCAGTAACGAATTTTACTTGAACCTCCTTTGTTCTTTCAGGTTACCATATCATTCTTTATAAAAAGATATAGTAACTATATCTATTTGTACACATCATATAAATGTTGTTTATTTTAACAAAATTCATTTTTCAAGACACATTCACCGCTCTCTTTTTTGGATATACATGTTTTTAAAATATTTCATCTTTATAATTTTCCAATAAGCAAACCTGTTTTAAGGGAACTTCCTGATTTTTTACCAAATTCCATGCGAACTATATCCCTTGTTTTAAAAACCATATAATTAATAAAATCAAAATTTTTATTATGAAAAAATTCTAGATTCAATTATGGTTTCATATAAATGATTTCCATCTTTTCTATTTTAAAATCATTATAGTATTTTCCTTAAAACCACATGATATTTTTTAATGTGAATGTTTCTCGAATACGGTTTTTAAATGTTTTTACATTGGGTTGACATCACATATCATGACATATTACTATTTTATCTTATTTATCTCCATGTATTTTCTCATCCCTTTCTTTTATGGAAACAATGATGATACTCCCATCGCTAATGCTTTATGTCATGACTGTGGTACCCAATTCTATCCATGGTCACCCTTATGTTTTTGTATAGTTGATTATGTATGATTATTTATGTGAAAATAATATTCATGAAAATGTTTATATTATTATGCCTAGATAGCGCTTTAATGCATTGGGTAAATTTAAGTCTCATGAGATGCAATGTGAAATGGGATTAATGGTTAACCATGACCCGTACAAAAATAGGAAACAACATTGGTGGTTATCCTTGACCTATAATAAAATAGAAAAAATTATTGGAGATTTTCCATGACCCATAATAATGATATTTTTTTGATTCTGGAACATTTATATGATCGTGTGATTATATGTTAGTATTTTATATGTTCCATGATCTTGATATCATTATGCCATATCTCTTAACTCATGTGCAAAAGTTTTATTTTTTATGTTCATTTCCTTACGGGGATTTTTAGTTCATCCCATGTTCATGTGTTCTCCAAGGTACCCTAAGAATATATACGGGAACAAAATAAGATAGGTTATATTTATGGAGATTAAATAAATAAGTTTTTTTTATTTCATGTTTTATATTTTATGAACCACGTCTTCCAATACACTAGACATAACGATCCTTGGCTTGTACTCTAATGTATAATTATACAAAAAATCATGTAATTTTATGTGGAAAAGGATTTTGGTTTTATAACAAAATGGTATCACATGGTAGTTCAATATTTTTGTTTTTTACTAATGTAAGAAATTGTATAAAGGAGAAAGTTATGTCATACTTGGGTTGGAGTGTTTTGATGTGCCTTGGTAGTACATGTTTAATGGACCTATGAGTTACCATTGATGTGGATACTATTACAATTCTAATTACATTTAGATTGTGTTCATGCATCATGATTAGGGACATGGGTTTATAAGATACATATATAAAAGTTTTTTTAATAATACTGTATCAATAATTTGGGTCATTAATTAAATTATATATCCAGAATATACATGTATTATCTATTATTTGATATATTAATTTTCAATATTATTTTGATATATTAGTACTGTGATTAATATGTGTAACAAATTAATCTTGTTGTATGTATATATATATTACTAATTTTCATGGATGGAGTCCTCAGATAGTGCTTAGACAAATATACATTTGGTTGAGGGTAGACTCATAGGGAAATATTTTTTGATCACATAAACTCATTTGTGTTATCCCAATGTCATTAGTTTTCAGAATTGATTACCTTAATATTGTAGAAGATTACTCCTCATAGATGACTGATAGGTTCAAAATATGACATGGGCTAGAGTACTTCTCTTTTAAAGGATTCACTTATTCAATTTCATGAAGTATAAAAAAGTGATCGAGATAATGGTTCAAAATCTTCTCATATTTCATATGAAATACCTAATTTTGGAGTCCACCAGATTTTTCCTAACTAGGGTAGAGGGGATCCATGGTCTATGATTTTCTACACAAGTAGATTCCAGCTATAGAATCCCCAATCCTTTTAGTGTATTGACGGATGATAGGATGTGAATGTTGGATGGATATCATCATGGGTGTCAACATCATTGTGAATAAAATGTAAGATATGAAGGTTAAGCCATAATCATTTATTCTACATGGACCTTTTAGGAAATGAGGGGGGTATTGTGAACGATGTCATACATCATGAGGTTTTGAATTATTCCTCTATCAAGGACCTTTTATTCAATTAATTTATTGTAGGTATACTAGATAAAACTAGTGATCAAGACATCATAGGTCTTAGACAGTTCTTTTTTGGGGTGTTTGATTATGAGGCACAATTCATGGATGTGAACCGCAAGGCCATATTTTTAATAAAGGGCCTACAAGAGGATATAGTTTTTTGTATTCTTCCAGTTTTTTCAGGACATTATAATGGTCATTTTGGAAGTATAATGTGAAAATATTAGGTCTTGAGGCAAAGAAGCAACACATATCAATTATAGGGAAGTGGATAACCAGATCCTTCTATGGTGGAAGTTGGTCTACAACATTTTAGTTTTCTACTGAGAGTAAATAACTATATGTTATTTCAAAAAATTCATATAATGTTCCAACAATGTGTAACAATGAGAAATATTATAAATATTTTTTCAATGACCAAATATGAGTGATCGGGGTAGGCACGATTAGGGAATGAGGGATCAATCTAAGGTCTTAAATATTAGGCTTATACGATGAAATTGGATGTATATTCATCTAAATGATAGGGTCACAGAGCCTAGATTCATCACATGTATGCAATGAATAAAACTCCTATGGGTAATGGTGAGCAGTTTTTTACTGTATCAGTTATGGATTGATCACTTCTTATTTATTCACTGCCTTATTTGACACAGTCATTTAGTCTTTACATTTTATATATTCATCTTATTGTTGAACATTACAGGATAGTAATGTTATCCTCCATTCTACATCCTTGTTACACAGAATACGACTTTTAGATTGTGTTTATATTGGGATCATAACCCATTTTTATAACCCTAGTTTTTATGGAACCAATCGAGTAAAAGGAGATCATGGTGTATTTTGAGGACTTATTGTAGAATGGTTTTTCCTTGATGAGTTCTTCATGGTGTGGGTGAACCTATATTTTTCACCAAGAAAGAAGATGGTGGAATTTAACTATATTTTTATTTATAGAAGTTTAATATTTTGAAAGTGGAAATAGATATACTTTTCCCAGGGATGAATTTTTTTTTATCATTTATATGGATCCCAGTGGTTATCCAAGATTAATATTTGGTCAAGATATCATCAATTCTTGGTTATAGAGGTTTAGATCCTAAATATTTGGTTTTAGAGATGTTATGGATTATTAATGTACCTGATAAACCCATTTAGTATGATGAATTTTATTATAGGGACAATGGTTATCATGAACCCAAAATTCGTCCCTTTCCAAAACTTATGCATCATGTTTTATGTAGTAGAAACCTGATCTACTCATCGATATTACTGTATAATGTCAACCATCATTAGATAGTACTGAATAAAAATTGAAAACATTGGATTTAATATTAGTTTTCATAGTTAATCTTTTGGAATCATGAGGCCAGGTTATTAGGGAATGTTGTTTCCAAAATTGGTATATCCATTATCCCATGGAATGTGGAGGGGGAACTTTCTAGGACACTTCCCTTTAATGTGGTCAAAATAGGATATTTATTTACATAATAAGATATTTCTAATGTTTTATTGTGGAATTATTCTAATTAACATTACATAGGAAAAAATAATAAATAATGGAGTAAAGATCCAATTTTAAGACCAGTGTGAGGAGGCATTTCATGAGGAGAATAAGAGTTAACGATTATTCTAGAATGAATACTTCATGTGAAGAGAATTGAATATGCTTTATATTGTGATGCATTAGAAATTGGTTTTAGATTATTAATATTGTATAATTAGTGGGTAGAAGCTTATGAATACTGGAAACTATTACCTTACAAGTATGAAAACAGACACACATATAAGGCATTTCTATTTCCCAATGGTTCTGAAATAAATAAAAAATCATTAAAACTTAAACAATATTACTCAATTCATTAAAATTTATTATTACTTATGTTCAAGGTAAAACCCGAAATGATATATAATTAGATGGATTAGGTTTTCAAAAGATTTTATTTTATTAACTTTTATAATGTGGTGCTAAATGGATGGGATAGATATATATTAAAAAAATGAATGATGAAGGTAATGAAGATTTCGTGCTTTTATATCTAATTTAAAAAACATGAGGGGATTTGAAATTAATGTATTTAGGTGAAATTTTATTTTTTAAAATAAGTTGGTTAATCCTTGACTGGTGTCAGATTCGAGAAGAGGGAGATCTAATTTCCATGTAATATACTCCTTGATGTAGCAATCCATTATTCCCTTTCTACAGGCAATTTGGGGTTCAATGAAATCAACATTTCTTTTGAGACCATATTGATAGATGATTCTATAAAATTTGATAATGGTCATGAATTGTTTGTGGTTTTAATTTGTTCAATTTTAATGTTCTTTTCATATTCAAACATAAATGGTTATTTCAAAGTTAAAATAATGGTATTAGAAATTGATTGATTAATTATAGAAAACCAAATTCATGAATAAAAGAAAAGATATAATTAAGAAAACACCTTCCCCCTTATTCTACAAAACCATAGCATAAAGAAAGGTTACCCTTTTATCCTAGCTATGAGAGGATAAGAGGAAAGAATATAAAATTTTAAATCATATGGAGAATAGATATGAAATGGGGATAAATTGATACATCACATCTCCTCACTCCTTGATTCAGTCTCCTATATCCCTCATAGTTTTAAGCTAGACCTGAATTTATATGCTCTATATGGGCTTGTGCAGTATTGAATATCATTAATGATTTGTCAATAATTTGTCACTATTGGGTCTGAGGTGTTAAAACGTGTGAAGGTTTATGTTCTGTCCAATATTTCCATTTTAATACAATATTGATTTTTTATACATTATGTATTGATTAACCCACTAGTAAATATTTCACCATGTGTAACAAAATCACAACATTTAATCTTCTCGGTCAGCATCACTTATTTTATAGTTCAAAATTCATGTGTCAAACCATGAATCAAGTCTTCCAAAAATTTTTATTACTTTCCTTATATTAATGACATTTAACTCTTTCATGATGTGCACGAGTTCATGACTTTTAATGTTTACATAAATCGTAATGTCGTTTTTTCTGCTCCAAAATCATCAATTTCCTCGGTTCATCAAATTTCTTCTTTACATGTGATCCATGATCATCCTAAAAAATATTATGTCCCTCATGAAAAGAAGATTCATATTTTAAATTTTTCAGTTATCTATATTATCCTTCCATAACACAAAATACGAGTAAATGAATTAAAAAATGGAAATAATCATCATTTAAAAGGTAAAATAAGTATATTAAAACACCATAAAATACATGTATGATATAAATATAAATACTAAATCACTCATGACGTATTTCTAAATGATTTGGTTGATTACACACAATATTGGTGAAACAATCTCCTCAGTGGTATGTTTATTGTTTAATATATCCAAAAGAGATTTCATAATATATTAACACAGTAGAACATAAACATGAGGAAGATGCATTGGGAAGAGTATCTACATAAATTTGACATTGAGTTGTTGGATTCACTATAAAAATCAATGTTTTAGTATATGATCTATGATATATGATGAAGGGAGCATAAGATGGTGGTGAGTGTCCTTGTGAGGTGATGTGATACCGCATGGTCTTGTTGGACTAATTGGGGATGGATTCATCTACAGATATGGGATTGATGACATGTGATCCATTTTTGGTCACTTATTCTTTAGTATATTACTTAAATTGTGGGAAGAGAATTGACCCAGAGTGTGTGGTGATGCATATATACCTAACAAAAGATGACCTACTACATTGAATGTCATTGGACAATGATAGGGTGTTTTTTTAGATGGGATGATTAAAGTGACTACATACATCATAGATGATATGATGTAATAATTCAATACTGTAGAGACCCTCACTTTACAAACATTAACATTACATAACTTTTTCAGAATAATTATACATTATACAAACAGATGCAAGAATATCATTCTAGTATAGTCCATTTGGAAACATCAAATACATAAACACTAATACATAATTGAAAAACATTATCCCCCACTAGGTTCTAATTGACTATCACCCTACTTAAGCACCGTAAAAAAAATATATCTTTACAGGCTATGGAAGCAAAAAAAAGTGTTAGATAAAATACTCAGTAGGGGTAAACAGGGGAAGCATGTAACAATAATCCTAAGCATAAGGGTTTGAGAACATTATCATGAATATAGAGGATCATACACAACATATCAAAGTTCTAAACAAAGATCATTGAATATAGGTTAGTATTTTAGAAAAAATGAATCATAATGAATTATAGAAAATAATCCATGAAATCATAACATTGGAATAAAACATGATATTTGGAAACAAATAAGTATGTAATAATTTCCGTAGTATCAAAGGCACCACTGCTAAGACCATCGTAGTAGAAACATTACATTATTAACCACCTGAACCACCATTCCATCTATATATTAATAGACCGATTAAATCCCTATTCCATCCCTATATTACTGAACCTGGTAAACCCAATTTCTAACCCTTTATTAATGAACATATTAAACCCTTATACATCCATTTATATCTTATTAGAAATAAATCTAAACCAAATGCAATAGAGGGTGATATATGTCCCACCAATCACACAATGAAATCATACATACATGATCAAATGATCATAAATGAACATATAAAAACCCTGAAATGAAATGGGTATCGTAAGAATGTAAACATATCATAACATGTGGAAGTATATAGTTTTAATAATAATTTCATCACAAACATAAACTATGAATGGAAGTGGGTATCAAAAGTATATAACCCATGAAAGAATTACTGGTTTCTTACATCATTCAATCATAACATAATCCAATTAAAATATTAATATGAATGGATACATTAAATAATACCACATAAAGTAATTATTAACACCAATGAAAATTATCATTGATGGTAAATAATTTTTAGATATATTTTAAAAACACTTCTTGAGAAAAATATTCTTAATTATGTGAAAAATGGTCTTTGTTGCATAACACCTTTTGAAAAATGTTTCCTTTGAAAATAACTTTGAAAATTTATGAATTAATAATTTAAAATTAAAAAAATAAAATACATTTTTCCATGAGTATTATCTTCATGGATCTTTTAAAATCATTTATGAAAACATGGATTTTGAATACATTAGATTTTTAACTAAAGAGAGAGGTGATCCAATATTTCTAAAAACCTTATAACAAGTAAAAAATATGGAAAAATGGTTATAAAAAATGATTATATCATCAATATTTATAGGATATAAAAACTTGTGATTATTATTTAATGATGGATCTTATGATTTTATCAAGGGAAGCATAAACATAAACAATATCAAAAGTCGATTAGTTATCTCAATAAACAATTATAACATAATAACTTCAAATAATACACTCCATGAATGAAAATGAACTTACATAAATCATATGATATCATGAAAAGAAGTATATTAATAATATAAAATTTAAAATGGTAGTATATATAACTTGAATAATAGTTTAGTGGCATAACAAATCATGACTCTTAAAGAATGAAAATTGAGAAAAAACTATTTTACTGATTTGGTAACTTATAAAAGTTAAAACCTATGAAAGAAGTATAATAGAATAGATATGTGAATAATAATAAATTTATTTATAATATAAATACAATAAAATCATGTACATTACATACACCACATATATGGAAAGAGTGGAGAACCTAACATGTAGCTCATAGAAATTAAATGTGAGATGAAAATCTTGTTACCCTCTATCTCGACTTTCTTAATAATCATACATGAATCTTGTATAATAAATATAAGTTTATTATATATATTTTAAAGAATAATATTCTTATTAAAAATTCCATATATTCTTAAATTATGAAATTATATTACCCACTTGTTAATGATAATATGTTAAGGATTCATTATGGGTATTATTCGTTTTGTTTTTCACATGTGTCATAATTTGTTTTATCATTGATAATTATAATTATTCATGATTATATAATGTATAAAATGATATAAATATCAGTTATATCAAGAATATATATTATAGTAATATATATCATAATGATTAATGTAATGGAATTCACCATTCATGGAGAAGATAAGACGTATTTAAACAATAACATTGTTTTTGGTTTTTTATCATATTGAATGAATGTATGTAAATGAAATATGAATATATATATATATATATATATATTAAATTATTATTTATATATCATATATATCATATAATTTTATTTAAACCATACTTAATACATTTTATGTGTTGTCTTAATGAAACACATCCCTTGGGGGGCGGGGTTGTCCACACTTCCTCAAACGATATTATTGTATTAACACCATATATGAAGTAAAAAAGATATGTGTATTAAAAGGACCAAATAAGATTAAGTACTTAATAAATATAATATAATACATATATAAATAAGGATTCCATCATAGTGGTCACCATGATTTTGGTAAAGTAGAAATGAAGAATTATTGCTTCGTGAGGTAGTAGTTAACTATACATAGAAACAGTATGTTAAAAATCCATTAGATATAAGTGTGTGTATGTTTATATCATAAAAATTTCATAAAAATATTATATTATACATATGATAATATTTTTCTCAAAGATTAATGAAATAAATTTTGTCGATGGGGTAGAGAAAAAAAATAATTAAAAGGAGCTTGAGAGAAGGTGTTACCTCCTAATCAAGTATCATCATTTGGTTTATAAAAAATGTCTTCCTTGAGAATATTTCTGCCATAATGGGGGCTTCAAGATAAAATATAAGATTTTTTAGTGGGTATTTGTACTGTTTTTTATGAACTTAAATGGTTTTAGATGTGTTAGGTGTAGGTAGTGTTAGTGGCCATTTACAGGGAAGGAAAAGGAATCATTTGGAATTTCATGAAACAAGTCAGGTGTAAAAATGTTATTAACCTAATATGTAACACCCCAAGATTTTATTGTATGTTATCTCATTAAAGTAAATAAAAATCATGTGCTACACGCAACACCGAGTTTGACCGCATCACAACTTACCAAACCACTCATTCAAAAAGATGTTATGAATAGTATTAAATTCATTTTGAAATCATATATACTCTACATATTTTTAACATCCATATTATGTGTTTCTTAGACATAATATAATAACAAATACTTTCATTCAGATAAAAGAATTAGTTTTTCAAAAAATTCAATTTTGTCATCTTTTAATGGAGAACCATTTTTAAAACCAATATATTACACTTTAATATATTCTATGTAATTAAATTAAATTCAAAATTGTAATGGGGACATAAAAATTTAGTTTGGAAAAAATTTTGTACTTTTCTGATTACTTTCATATTTTGATGAATAGTGAAAAATACTATGTTTTCATTGAAAACAATTTTTTTAATCAAAATAATTTATATTATTAAATTATGCATTTGAAAGTTTTTGTAGTATAATTTGATTTTATTTTTATCATTTAATTTAATTTTGGTCATTATAAGTAATTTCACATTTAAATTTGAACTTATCACATGTCAATCTTCTGATAGTTTTTACTTTTTTAAAAACCCGCTTCTTGGTTTTGATAATGGGAATTAATTTAAAATTAATAAATTCAAAATCTATGTATTAAATTTGAAAAAATGGTCTTCTTTTTTGAATCCATAATATTAAATTTTTATTAGGGTAATTTTTTTCTATTTTTATGAAAACATTCAATTTTTGATCAATATTGATAACACTACTTTATTATTTAAAACTGACATTTTATTTAATTATTTATCTATTTTATTGAAATTTATTTTACTTAAAAGTATATATATAATTCCTATATATGTTCAATGTAATTAATTGGAGTTATTTTATAATAAAATTAGATGTATAAAATTTTATTGAACTTTTTACCGTTTTTAACCCCACTTCCAGGAGCATTGAAAATTGACATACAAAGTAATTTTATCACTTATGTGAGTTGAATTTCAAAAATCCAAGAGACATGGCTGACATTAGTAAGTAAAATTTGGTTCAATTAGATTAAAATATTTTTTTTTCAATAGTATATTTTTCCTTTTATTTACTGCGATTAAAACTAAATATGGTAGTTAAGGGTAAAAATGATATTATAATTACCCTAACACATGTAATAATTCTATAGGATAAGTGGACTTAGATTAGGAAAACCATTATAAATAAAATATTATAATCTTTGGTCAATTTGAATTAGATTAGGACATTTATAATTATTTTATTTAAAGTAGAGTTAAAAGTGTTAAATTCAACGTTTAATAACTAAACCATTTTTATATTGGGATAAAAACAATATAAATTTGACTATAAATATTAATGAGAAATATAAAGAGATTTCATACCTAATTTTATTTTATTTATAAACTGTAGACATTAAATAATATTACTGGTTGATATAATATTCATAAAAACCTAAGATTCTGCCAAAAGAAATAAATAATTTTATAAGTACCATTAGTGAACCACTTTATGTTCTCTTGGATGTTTAGTGTATGTTTATTAACCATATAGTGGTAGAATACAAGAAGACACGGCAAAAGATAAATTCTTTAACTAAGAGTTAAATTTAAAGATAAGGTAAATTTGCAACTAAAGTTGTCTAAAACTGATTGGTTGAAAGGTTTTCAACCCATACCCATATTATCCTCAAAATAAATTATTCTGGAGACATTATAAAACTAAAATTATTTTATTATAAAATAATATTTCATGCTTTTCCTAAAGTGACCCTCACGTCTCTTATAAAAGAGTACTTACCCTTATCTTAATTTCACACCTCCAAAGCCATTTGTCACAGCCAAAATCTTCCAAAATATCCTCCCCTCTTTCCTGTATTCATCCTAGAGGCCTTACTTTGGTCATAAAGCCAACCTATAAGGCCCTTTTTATCAAATCAAAAGAAAGAACCCAAATAAGAGGAAATATTTTCAACACCTCTTTCAAGTTATTTTCTTCTTCCACATCCTCTTTCTTTGTTGTTTCCATTATAAAATAATAACTCCAGTATATTATATATAATGAGATGTTATTATAAAAATTTTACAACCATATTCATTATTCTATCCATCACATGAATGACAATGTCACCATACGTGTGTAGGTACGACTTACTGTCTCCATGTCATGGTGTAGTTTGTTATTCAAGCACTTAGTTATTGGGATCGGTATAAAAATGAATATAAATAAATTAAATATAAAATATTACATATTTATGATTATGAATATATGATATACCATCTAATTACATATGATTTCCTTATCAATATAATGATATTTTCACTCATGTGTACGTACAGATTACTGTCTCCACGACGCGATGATATTCATTCCCATGTTCACAATTCAAAGATGATTATAAAAATATATATTATTAAAAAGTATCTAATATATGAAATAATAATTCAACTTTATATATATATATGTACTTATATATATCTTATTCACTTAGTTCTGTTCCATACGATATGAAAACAGAAACAACGTTTATGTGTAAGTACGACCTACCATCTCCATAAATAGTGCCTTGGATTTCATATATCTATTTATTATAAATATTTATATTATAAATATATTTGATATATAAATAAAGGTTTATATTATGGAAGTATTTAAATCATTATCTAAATGATACGATCAAGAATAGTAAGATAAAACACGTAAGATAAAGAAAGTGATTATTACCTGAAATGTTAAATTAACATGGAAATCAAGATCAAATGGGTAGTATAAAGTCATAAATGAATGATGTATGATATAATATATATTAATATTGTTCTGGTATAATTTAATAACATACAATGGTCATTATATAGGAGGTTAAACGTACCCTCGTCCAATGTAAAGCGCAAGGTAAGGGTTAATTCTTCAATCTCATTATTATCCGAGATTGTTTACGTGTAATTTTCTAATTGGAAATATTTATTATCCATGTCCATGTTTCATAAAAGTGTTTTCAAAGGGATTATTATAAGGTAATATTTTACTAAAACATCAATTTAAGTGTTTTAAATATTTATTCATCTAAACATTTCTCATTAATGTCCATGTGTTAAAAATTATTTTAAGGATTTGTTTATATGGACATGAATGTTTTTAAATGTTAATTCCTTTCAAAACATTCAAAGTGATATGGGAACATTTTATTGAAAAATATCTTTTAAATGAATTCCTTTATAAATTTTGTAACTTTTAAATTGATTCCATAGAAAAAAGAATATATCTCTCAAAGTGTTTAAATGATCATTTTCAACTATGTCAACATCCTTTACTGGATATTATTTTTGATTGAGGTTGATTTGTTATGAAAAAAATATTCCATATTTTATTGAATGTTTTTTGATATGTTTGACTGTGGATGTGTTATTTTTATACCATTTATGGCTTATGGATAATGTATTGACATTTTGTATGCTAGTTTTAATTAGAATGCTTTTGTTATGCTTAAATCCTTTCACATAAGTAATTTGTTGTCTTAGTATGTGAAGGGTGGATCCCACTATAGATCCTCAATGCATCGGTAGGTATCATGAGACATACTAGTGTCGTGGAACAAGGCCTTGCCAAAATCTTATTGGTAGTCTTGGAACAAGGCCTTCACTATGTGTGTATGAAGTCTGACGTTATGCATTCCATCATTGTGAAATAACTATTGATATTGCATGTGATTATTCTACTAATAAAATATCCATGTGAATAATTAAATGGAATTATTTGATTTATCATTGACATATTATGCAAATGTGTAATTATAAAATGCTTTTGTTTTAGTTTTATACATTGCCTTAAATTATTATGATTATTTAAGAATGTTTCTCCTTTATTTTTATCCTTACTGAGCATTTGAGATCACCCTGTTCTTATGTTTTATATTCCCAGGATTCCAAGATGTGTATTATGAATGATAAGAAGGGTTACGATAGGGGATTAATGGAGTTATCAAAATGTAATTTATGTTGTGATTTATTTTCTAATGTGTAATGTAACGTTCATGTATGAAATCTATTTTCTAAGACTACCAAACAGATTGGTCTTTGGGGACTTGATTCATTGTAATCATGCTACTATATTAAAATAATTCACCGACTCTGGGCTTATAGGGTTGGGGCATTACAAAATAAGTAATAGAGAAGGGGGAAAGATCAATAATTGAAATATTATGACTAAAATATGTACATAAAATGGGATTTTATCTTGTTTCAAGCTCATTTGTTCTCATAATATATGGTTTTAGTGCCTAATTAATGTTAATTTGCCATTAACTACTGTGATTAATTTTAATCACTTTTACTAATCATCCTGGGTAAAAATTAACATATAATTATTAGAATCTAAATATTAAACTAAATATAATGGTGTATTTTGTATTTTTTAAATTCAATTCATATAAGTGGAAATATTATTATTAGTGCTAATCCTATAGACGATACACAATTATTGGGTTTTAAAGTAGGAAAATGATCAGATGGTTGTTAAAATTT
The DNA here is from genome assembly GCA_963277665.1 of Viscum album. NCBI lineage: Eukaryota > Viridiplantae > Streptophyta > Magnoliopsida > Santalales > Viscaceae > Viscum > Viscum album. The sequence goes on along the minus strand of OY728126.1, from coordinate 1,307,118,034 downwards.
TATATTCAGTTTCAAAGAGAAATTGATTCTAATTAATTAAATTGTATTAATAGATGTAATATTTATCTTATTTGACCATAAATATAGTTTATAATATCATTTTGAATTAATAATCATTTATAAAAAATGATGTTTGTAACTAAAATGTTTTATTTTTCAATATTTATCAAAAAATTATGTATCTCAGAATAATACCAAAAAATAATCCTAATCTAATTCTGAAATAATAATCTAAAAAATTAATTTTATTTTATCTAATGAAATTTATAAATGTGTATAAAATTAATTTTATTATTAAAATTGGCCCATTTAAAAAAAATATTTTTTACCCAAAAAGTACTTTACCAAAAATCATATCTTTTATAATCAATATGTTATATTTATATAAAAAATTAAAGAAAATATTTGAAAATATTTTATTACAATTCATATAAATATTTCTAATTTGTATGTTCTAAATATCTCATTTAAATAATTATAATACCAAAAGGATATTTTTTAGAAACTTAGTGTTGCATATATCATATGCCTAGTAGGTGTGGAGTGTAATGTACACTGAGTCAGTTTTGTGTGTAATGTATTCCAAGTCAGTGTTTGAGGCAAAATTATTCTTTGAATTGTTTTATTGCAATATATAAATGGAAATTAATTTTTTTTAAAAAAATAGGTCCATAAAAACACAGGGTGTCACAATTGCCTATATATATATATAGTATATTCTGGTTATAAAAAGTACACCATGAATTTAAGTGATATTTATGGTGTCCAGGGATATTGTGGGATATCATTAGGTATTTTTTTTCATTCCTAACCTACCATATTGTATCTACTGAGCAACAAAATTATGGTGGGAAACTCTATCCAATTTTATTTCACACGATAATGTGTATGAAAATCACAATAGTATATTATGGTTTTAACCAGGAACCTTGGGTACCATGAAAATATATATGGGATTATCAATATTATGGGAAAAAAATTCAAATTTCATACCAAATTGAGTGTCATACTATGTGCATGAGCTAGGAAATTCGTATGTCTATGATATGATACAACATAATGGTCTTATCTAGAAAAATATATCTAGATGATTTAATGGTTTACATCAAAATTTTGAATTGAATTTTAGACATTCCTAGAGAAAGAACTAATATTGGGAATTATTTATCACCTTCATACAAATGGATTGTTCAAGAAAGTCATTCAAATATTAGAGAAAATTTTATGATCATGTTTTCTAGGATTAAGTGAAATGTGGGATGTATACCAATGAATGGTCATATTTTCAATAAAAATAAGTTACTAGGAATATATTCATATGTAAATTTATGAGGATCTTTAGGATAAATAGTTTTATTAAATGGTCTATATGAATGTGGCAGGAGAGGCAGTGGTTGTGGGGTCTAGTTTGGTTTAATATAAAATTGAGATAGTGAAACTGATTCATTACAGTTTTATCACTACATAGAATAGGAAGATATGGTTTTTTGATTATTAGAAGATATAATTGTATTTTTTGTATCACAATAAATTTTTTTTGAAATATTTTCTTTTTAAACATTTTAATTTTTTTATTTCTAGAGTTATACAAAAAATAGAGTTCAAATGAACCATAATATACTATTAAAATTTTTTTACATAAAAACAAAGTTATCTACTAGTACATTGAAATATTGTTATGAATATAAATTACTAAACTATGAAATATTTTTCTTTTATACATGTATAAAATTAATTCATTGATTATTGATTTATTATAAATGAAAAGAAATTTCTTTTTAAGGATAATGAAAAAACATTCTGAAAAAAGTATTATGAATATAATTGATTATAATTTTTATAAGTTCGTATAATCCCTATTGGTGAATGAGTTTATTGAAATGTATATAGTATCTACTTGATATACTATTTTATTCAATCATAAATTAAATATTTAGTCCTTGGAAAAGAATAAATCGAGTTATATAAATAAAATGTGATGTTATTCTTCTAAAAAGTTTTTTTTATCACATTTCAAAAAAATATATAATTAATAACTTCCATTTATAGGTATTGAAATTGACAAAATTAATTTATAATTTTGAATAATGAGGTTGAAAATTTTCTTTATAGGACCCCTTTATTTTGGGTTTATATGAAGAGTAATCATTATAAAATTTATCTCCTTAGTAAATTGTAAATCAAGTTAATATAGATAAAAAAGTAATAATTAGATATTTATTAATCCAATGATTATTGATGGAAGTTATTTTTTTCATTGAATCCAAACTCTCTAAAAAATGTTTATTATTCATAATCTCCTAAAATACTAATAAATTATTTATGTCAATTAAATTGGAATAAATAAAACTCAATTTTTTAAATATCTTTTTTATGAATTCATATGGGAAAAAATAATCTGTAACATCCCCAACCAGGAATCCACTAAACTAGTTCCCCAATCTAGATCTCTATATAATCTCAAGCACGCCTCCCCATACATCAGAGGTTTTCGGCTAGTAGAAAGGGTCGAATAAGTTATATGGGGAGACTGAACCCTCATTACCAGGGTGAGCCACAACGGGAAACAATTTAAATAGTTGAAATAACAAGATAAAATTAATAACACGAAAATATAACCAACTCCTAAACTGAGGACAACTACATAAAAATGTAAATATGTCATGACATGCTATAGTTTCAAGTGAAGAAAACCCCAAAAGGAAGAATAATAGTAGAATCCCCAAAATGGTCTGGACTCCAAGTCTTGAACCTCGACCACACATGTCTCATGTCCAACTCAACTCCCAAGAATATTTCCTTACCCTTTTACTGACTTGTATGCCTAACTTCTTCTTAGGTACCCAATGGAAACCTTAGTAGGGTGTGATTATAACTCAGTAGGCCACCACCAATAGTGTCTACAAATTATCAATCAAAAGTAAAAAGTGAATGCAACTGATTTAAAATTGAATGTAATGTTAAACATTTTTACATGATATTCTAGACAATGTTCCTTTAAATTATTCTACCATATAATCCATGTTCATTATTTAGATATAAATTATTTATAATACATTTTTCTTGTGATCAATGGATTTGGATTTTTCGATGTTTTGAAGTATATGAGAAGCAATTCAAGTCTTATGAAACTTTCCATATTGTTATAAAAATCTCATAATCCTCATATCTAATCCTCAACTTTGGTGGAATGAAACCATTAGGGGAATAGATCTCATTCCCCTTCCCTAACCCATGCATTTAGGGTTGGGGATCTAGAACATTATTCCAACATTACTCGTGAGCGTAGATCCTCAAATCTATAACCCACTTTACCAAGCCATGTGAACATGCTTATTTATTATTCCACACATTTAACCATATCACATAAATCATAGTCAATATCATTTAAAACATCTCAACTATATCCATAAATGGAAAATTAACATTTTTCCTAGATCCATTAACACATTATTCATTTATATTACTTAATGTTTTGGAACAATTCTCGTTTTGTATTCCTATCCCACCAATCATTTTAAAGTGTAAATATGATTCCTTATCATATTCCCATTTAACCAATTTAAATGTCCAAAAAATCCATTAGCCTTTAACCACATTAGAAAGAACTATCCACCATCCATTAAAAGTCAATTCATAAACCAATTTTCCAACTTGTTATGTCTCTATGAAATTATATGTCAACTTCAAAGCATACATTTTCTTCGGCCTAATCAAGGGGGACGATATACCCCATGGGTGGCCCTAATTAAGTCAAAAAAATACTCAAGGAATTCCATGGGGATCAAGAGGGATTTGGTTTATTATTTTTGTAAATCCCCGAGATTTTATAGAAAATATTCTTTTTAATTTAATTGATTTCTTGTGTTTTACACTACACCAAATGGATCTTGGACTACATGCATCCCTGACTTGGCTTGCATTAAACATAATCGTGACCTTCCATGATAGCGTATGTTGTACGCAATACTGAGTTTCACTAAACAAAGATATGGTATATAAACTAGCTGTTATGAATAGTAATACCCACTGTTTTATAAGTTATTTTTTAAAATGGTCTTCATTTTTGGATTCGGAATATAGAAATTATACTAGGGTGAAATTTTGGTATTTTTCTGAAAAATTTCAAATTTTGATAAATAGTGAAAACATTTGGTTGCTATTTAAAAACAAACTTTTTTTATAAATAATTATTTATTTTATTTAAAAAAAATTTAGGTCAAAATTGATACATAATACCTATATATGTTCAATTTAATTCATTGGAGTCATTTTATAATAATTGTAGATATATAAAAAAATTATTGAACTTTTCACCGTCTTTTACCCACATCCTAGGAGAATTTAGAAATTCACATAAAACATAATTTTATAGCTTCTATGAGTGGAATTTCAAAAATCATAGAGACATGTTTAAGATCAAGGACTAAAATGTGGTTCAATAAGATGAAAATAATTTTTGGTGAATAGTAACTTTTAACTTTTATTTACCACGATTAAAAGTAAATAGGGTAATGAAGGGTAAAAATGATATTATTATTACCGTAAAACATGTCTTAATTATATTGGATATGTATAATTCTAACAAAAACAACCTTAGGGATAAAATATTACCATTTATGTCCACATGGATTAGATTAGGACATTTATTATGAATTTATTTAAAGAAGGGTTAAAATAGTTAAAATCGAAGTTTAATAAATAAATCATTTTTAATATAGGTTTATACATAAGATAAATTCGACTATAAATATTAATTATAAAGATAAACATATTTCATACATAATGGTACTTTATTTTTAATTTTTAGACATTATATAATTTAATTTATTTATGAAACAATGATGATGCAGTAGTTATCTTATTAATGGAATATTAACTTAATTGATGTTATAAATACCCAAATAAATTTAATTTGAGAGTTTTTATGAATTAAACTAATTTTCTAGGTTAATATTACATGTTTTTATTGATTTAATTAACTTTTTTTTGAAATAATCATGCTATTATGATTTTCAAAAAAATCAATTACCAAATAGTGTCTAAATTGACATAAAATAGTTTTTAAAACAAATGTTATATTATTAATTGATATTATATTCCTAAAAAACTAATGTTCTGCCAAGATACTTATATCATGATTGTTGTATCATTTATAGACCACTTTGGGGTCTCTTGGATGTATATGGTTTGTTTATTAACTATATAATATAAAAATACAAAGTGACATGGTAATTGACAATATAATTAACTAAGAGTTAAAACTAATAGATACGGTTAATATAATGACCCATACCTGTCTAAAAACTATCGTTTGAGAGGATTTAGACCCATACCCACCATATCTTTGAAATAAATTAATTTTGAGCTATTAAACCGAATATTACTTTATTATAAAAAAATATTTCATGTTTTTCCAAAGGTGCCCCTCTCCTCCCTTATAAAAGGGCACCCCTTCCCTCTTATCTTCACACCCTTTTGAGCCTTGAAACTCGGCCAAACCCTGACAATTTCCCTTCAACACTCCCCTAGTAACATTATGGTGGTTCTTCTTTTCTCAAAACATCAACTCTACTTCCTTAACAGAAGGCTTAAAGGAGGTGCGTCGAAGAAGAGGTAATCTCTTCTTCCGATTCTCTCAAGTTTCTTTCTTCTTCAACATATTATTATTTAGTTGTCTAATTATATATTAATAACATCAGTATTAAATATATACTTATATGTTATTATAAATATTAAACAACCCCATTTATATTTCTATCAATCCTACAGAAAACGAAAGCACCGCGCGTGCGTACGTAAGGAATCCCGTCTCTACGCCGTGGTGTAATATGTTTTCAACCACCACCTTACTTGGATGGGTATAATGGTGTAAAAAATAACTATATATGATTATTGAAATGTGATATTGATTATGATATATTATACATACACTTAAATACAATTCCACGATAATGAGAATGGTATCATCGCTCGTGCGTACGTACGGACTACCGTCTCCATGACGCGATGAGATTCATTTTCCATGTTAACCATTCATTAATTATTATAAAGTACATATAATAAGTAATAATGAAATATATGACATAATAATGATACTAGATATATATATATATATGTGTGTGTATGTCATCTATTTAATTCCATTCAATTCAATAATGAAAAAAATAGCGTTCATGTGTACGTACGGCCTACTGTCCCCATGAACGGTGTATTTCATTCCATTTATCGATATATCATATATATATGTATATGATGAATATATATTATTTATAAATGATTTTTAAAATTCTGTAATTAAGTAAATCATGATATATGTAATAATATCAAAAACAACAAGTCCAAACACGTACGATAAATAAAACAATTTTACCCAAAACGCTGATTTAACATGGAATTTACAATAGAAAGGGTAATATAAAGTCATAAGTGAACCATTTTAGACATCATAACTATGAATATGATTATGTAAGAAGTAAATGACATTATTAAAATTATTATACAGGAGTTTTGGATACATACTAAGCATATCAGACCTAAGGTAAGGGATAATTATTCTAATCTCATTCTTATCCGAGATTGTTTATTCGTAATATTTACTGGGGTTATATTTGTCATCCATATCCATAAAAACGCTTTAATAAAGTGTTTATCATTCATAAATTTATATTTAAATTCATTTATATCCATCTTGACTTTTAATTTGTGTTATGGAAGGAATCTGGCTTTTGTTTACCATATGTGGTACTTTTTGACTTTTCTGTTAAAAGTATGGGGAGAATGCTTTCTTTAACTTATACGGGAAGAATAAATTTTTAGAACATTATTTCCATGAGTATTCTTTTAAAATTTTTCTTGTTTAATTTTAATCAACTTATTTTAGTTTAAAATTATATGACATTTTAAGAAAGGAAAAATGTTTTTGAAGTAAAAAGGATAATTTCTTCAAGAATTCATTTCAAGTGTTGTATCAAAACCATTTTCCATCTAAGATTACATTATTTAGTATTATTATGTTCCAATTATAATGTCTCTATTATTTACAAGGATTGATTCCTCTTATTATTAAATGATATCAATTTGTTTTATATGGATTACATTATGATGGGATGTTGTTTATGAAACCCATTTTATTCTTTGGGTTAGGATGAATGATTAATGTTTAATTTGTGGCACAAGTAAAAATGATTTAATTATGAGATTGGTGGGACCTATATCTCCCTCCAATGTATTGGATAATGATTTATATCTCTTGATATATAAATGTATGGAATGGTACGTTAATCTAGTTCAATGTTATAGGACTGAAACGAGGAGTGAACTCGAATTAAGAAAGGGACTTTGTCCACTAAGATGGTCTTGGCAGAAATGCCTTGGCTAATATGGAAATCATAACATGTGCTAAATGGTTGCCAGAATTACATGTTTTATTCCCATTATATATTATCATGTTTGATGTTCCATTATGATATTTTCCTTACATACTTCCACGATTTATGTCTTCTCTCAAGATTATGATGTTTTGATTTTATGTTCAAAATTTTTCATTCAAACGTTTATGGATTGATTTATGTTATATATGCTTACCCTTACTGAGCATTTGAGATCACCATTTTTATGTTTTCATTACCCATGATATAAAGAATGGTTTTAGGTAAGAAAAAAAAAGAGGAAGGTCTTTATGGGAGAAGATGAAGATCTTTCACCACGATAAGAAGATTAGATTCTGAGTTTCCAAAGACACTAAACTATTACGGTCCTTGTGTGTCTATGTTTGATATGTATTAATTATTATACAAATGTAATGTAATGCCCATGTACATCAAGATTTGGGTCTCTACAATTTAAACACCCATTATGCCACATCTCATTAATTTCATGAAGAACACATCAAGAAGGGAAACAAGAATGAAACCCAAAATGCACAAATCTATAAAAAACAATGTTATATAACATGTAGACAGCCTACATTAAATATATTGGTAAAAAAACTCTTAATTGATTTCATGGATCCTGATTCAACCGACCTTTAAAGCCTAAACCTAAATCTCACTAGAAAGAAAGGTTTTTAGAGCTTTAGAAAGAGACTTAGAAAAGGTGTGAACACTATCCTAAAAAGTGAGATGTGGAAGTGATTAGACATACCCAGATCATCAATCTGCAATTAATGAAAAACCAAATGACAAAGTATTGAAGGAGAATCACCCTTGGGAAATATTGGGTGCTTTGGATTGTTCCCAAGGTCACAAGGGGGAAGGGGAGGAAATTCTCGAGTAGAACATAAAATCTCATAATGGAATTTTTTTATGTTTCCCAAAGTAACTAGTATGCATAGTCTACCAGCATAGTTTTCCTATCTGTTCCCAAACCGTGAGGATGATACTGTCAAAAAATAGCCCCTATTAAGGTTATTTGGATTTATGCACTATTTCACTAACCATGTGCAAATTGTGCATCATGCCCAAAAGACACCTTTTTCTTCCTCTTTCACGCTCTAAACCCTCAGAACATCCCCAGGTATTCACATGAACCTTGGAAAACACTTATTCAACCAAAATGAATGACATAAAATAAAACATGAGTCAAAAAACACCTTAACGTAGACTGGGGAGCTTACTACCACCCCACCTTATAATGGCTCGTCCCTGAAATGTTTTTCCCTAGAATCATTAACTTCCAAATGAAAATAGATTATGACCTAGGACCAGTATATCTAATTATATCTCCCAATAGTATTTATGAAAATTTACTTGTTTTCATAGAACATGAAACAATTTCACCACCTTTCCCTTCAGATCATTTTCACTATAATTCATAATATGAACCAGGTGCTCATCGTAGGATGCATCAACCTCTAGATCTACATCCTCAGCATTTATCACATGGGATGGATCTGGATGATACATTCAGAGTTTTGAAACATGGAAAACATCATGCATCCAAGTATACCTTGGTGTGAGAGTTAATTGGTATTCCACTGGTATGACCCTCTCTAAAATATAAAATGGCCCCACATAGCTAGGAACAAACATTACATGTTTCTGAATACGGAAGTGATCCAACCTTGGTGACACCAAAAGAAACCCACTATCACCCACCATAAAATCATGTGGTCTACTACACCGATCATCATATGTCTTTTTCTTAGTATGATATGTTTCTATACTCTTTTAAATATATGTAAACTTCTTCAATGCCTCTTGCATCATATTTATTCCTAATAGCTAAAACTCCACAGCCTCTAACAAACACATTAGAGAACTACATGGTCCCCCATAGAGTGAATCAAAATGATCCATATGAACTATATATTGAATGATGTTGTTTTATGAAAACTCAAGAAGAGAAAATTTATTTTCCAACAAACAACTGCAATCCAAAGAACATTCTCTAAACATGTCTTCTTAAAAATGAATTTTATATTATAACATCCCTTGAGTCTGTGGGTGGGTTTCCATACTCAAAAAACACCTGAGTATAGTGTACCTTATGTAGTCCCTTCCAGAAGAATGATATGAATCACGGATCATGATTTGAAACTATGGTTCTCATGGCCCCATGAAACTATGATATTTCTCAATCATACAATTCCTCCAACTGGTCGATTGTATAGGACTCATTGATCAGAAAGAAATAGGCCACTTTGTTCATCCGATCTACCACCACAAAAATTTCATCATTCTAGTAATTCATCTTCATAAGTACCACTAATATGTATATATTTACATCATTCCGCATTCACTCTAGAATAATAAATGACTGCAACAAACCACCAGGACACTGATTCTCAGCCTTCACATGATGACAGGAAAGGCATCGAGCCACAAAACTCGTAACTTCGTTCTTCATTCTTGACAACCAAAATTTCCAACAATGATCATTGTACATTTTATTCAATCCTAGATGCACCTCCCTCATTGAAATATGCATCTCATGGATTCACTACTCATGTACAGATGCTGACACCATAACACGACCATCAACATTAGAAACCCCATAAACATAAAATGTCCAACCAAAACTAGACTCCTCACTATTAAGACATTCAATCACAACCAAACACTCATGTCCTTCCAGCAGACTCACTTTTACTTGGCTCAAGAGTGCAGACTCGCCTACTATATATGCAATGGGCATCTTCCCATGACTATCTTGTACCTCCAAATGCATCTCAGCAAATAAGTCCATGATCTTCCACTATGAACTGAATTCTTGAACCTCTGGATACAGATTCTTCCAGCTCGGAGCATTAGCAACTCTTATCCATTTCAAATTTGTGTACAAAAATGAAAAATCAATATATGGCAGGTAATCAACCCACCGTCTCTATCAAATATTCAAATCCCACTGGGAGAATATGTAACTCATACTTTTATGTTTTTTGAAAATAATAAAAGGTTCACCGAATAATTAATGACTCTAACACATTAAGGAACGAACAAAAACAATCTAGATGCAGGTCATGAGTAGGGTAATTTCATTCATTTGGCCTCAACTCTCCTGACCCAAAAGCTACAACCTGATCATCTAACATCAACCATGCCCCGTGTCTAACGCAAGACGTACTGCAGAACAAGATGTACTTGTTACCTGGTTCAGGTCAGATACAAAGTGGTGTAGAATTCAACAACTTTTTCATCACTTTTAAATAATTCCCATAATCCTCATATCAATCAAACATGATTCCCTTCTCCATTAGGCCTCTGATTTGTGAGGCCAAAAAATAGAAATATCTAATAAACCTTCATTATTAACCAGCCAAAACCCAAAAAACAATGAACATCAACGATGTTCTTGGGCTGCTCCAATGAATCTACATCCTTCACCTTTTTTGGATCCTCCAATACACCTAATTCATAAAGAATTTGTCCCAAATAGTGCACCTTATCAATCTGAAACTAACATTTTGATAGCTTACCGTCATTCGTATGGTTTCTTAGTCTACTCAAGATGATGTCAATATGTTTGGAAAGACCGTCATGATTTTTGTATTATGCGATGATGTCTTCTACAAAGACAACAATGAACAGATCTAGATACAAGTAAAATATCCCGTTCGTCAAGGCCATGGACACCGCTATTTCATTGGTCAATCCAAATGGTATCACCAGAAATTAATAAATCATGTAGATACTTAGGAAAGTTTTATGGGGTATATCAGAAGGTCTCACCCTCAACTGATGATATCATGAACTCAAATTGATCTAAAAAAAAACTGTTTCACCTCTGAGATATTCAAATAGGTCATCAATTCTAGGCAGAGGGTATCGGTTTGTAACCATCATCTGGTTAAGCTTCCTATAATCAGAACATAGATATAGTAATCCATCGTTCTTCTTAGAAAACAACATAGAATATCCCAGAGATATTTCCTAGGGAAAATAATCCCTTTTATACTCTAGATCCTCTAACTAAACCATTAGTTATTGGAGTTATGCTGGCACCATTCGATATAGAGGAATGGGAAATGGTTGTGCTAGTAGAAACAATTCAATTGTGAACTAAACATTTATATTGGGTGGTAACTCTAAGATTTTCAAAATAGCTGATTTAGGAAAACCGGAAACCTCACAGACAAACCGCATGCCATCCAAACGCTAAACCCACAAAGATTCAAAAATCAAAAAGCCCACGAAACCAATTTTCTACCTCGAGCTGCGCAATCACCTCGAGCCGCATATCCACGTGATAGCCATTAATACGCCAGCGAGAAATCAGGAACACCACGCGCCGCCATGCACCAGTCGACGGCGGAGGCACCATGACTGAACTCCAAGAACCCAGAGTGAACCACAACCCCGGATCGCCGGTGCGCTTCCCCAGCGTCTGTCGTCACTTTCATCCTCAACGACGGCAGAATCCCGTCGTCGCCATCGAAAATCAAAATCCAAACAACAATCCCCCACACCACAGACATCACAAAACCATAAATTCAGACGCGACAGAGCACATCACAAACCAAAAACAATCAGAAAACAGAAAAACAGCAGTGATTTACACCAACATCACCGCATCCACAGGAGGATCAAACCATCTGACCTTCTGACCTTTCACCAGCCCAACAACACCATGTCGGAAGTGCCCCCTCGAAACCCCTTCGATGTCAACTTCAGCAACCCACCATGTCGCGCAAGCAGTGCCCTATTTCTAAGGATCCCGCCGTCACCGACCGAATCGACCACTTCAGACACCACGAAACCCCACCGCACTCGCCTGAGAAGAGTCGGGACCCCACGAACTGCCGATGCATGAGCACCACCTTCTGAAGCTAAGGAACTCACCGCAGGTCACCAGCGAGCTGCCGAGAACAAAAACAGAAGCGCTCCGAAGAGTATGCCGTCGACGGGGACCGGACTTACACCCACGATTCTGAGCCAGCAACCACCGAAGCCCAAAGAGAATCACCTAGGCAAGGGATGTTCACGAAACGCACGATGCCACAGCAGCAGAAACCCTAAACCAACCCACCGAGCTCGGGGCAGAACGTCGCACTGTCCGCAGCGAAGGGCAAGCGGCGGTGAGAAGAGAACCCTAGAATGGGAGCCCTTTACGGGCCCATCCTCACTCTTTCTTCATTGGGTGGTAACTCTAAGAATCCCTCAAGAAACACATCCTCATACTATACCACAACAAAAGGGAGAACCTTATGCATTTTATCCCCAATATCTCGCATAAGAAATTACACTATGGGAAATGAGTTCCCCAAACTGTGGCGTAAGAGCCCTGCAGAACCTGCTCGAGTATCCCTCTCAACACGAAGTACATAAGTGCTTCAATCGAGAGATGTGATTATTACATGATGTCAGTAACAGTCAATATGGGATTTATATAACTCTAACCAATCCGTTACCATGAGTGTGTAAAAACTTGACATATATAGTACAAACGTATCCCATATAAAATGATACCCACTATCCTCTAAAGCAAAACCCTTACATAGATAACATCCTCAACTCACACCCCTAGAAGCGTATCAAACGACATTACCCCACATGAAATCTCCACAGTTAATCCCAATAGAACTATGAACTAAGATGAAATAAATTAATGTGTTCCACCTCAATCAAAAAAAGTAATAGCAATCTTGGGAGTTAAAATAATTTTACCTCAAATGGTAGATGGTCCCACCCCCGCACCATCAGGTGTAGTCATAATTTCTTTGATATGACAAGCCCCTTTTCCCTATGTTCTGGAATGAGTACCTTGCACTATACTGCCCTATTGATAAGGATGATATCACCCTATTGTTCCACATCCCCCACCTCTACTAGTACAGCCCTTGGATCTCCAATGATGTACATGGTATGGGGTAACCGACCCCCTTTCTACACTTGAAGTCTTATTCCAACCTCCACCATTCCTTGACTTTCGTGGGTTCCAGTGGAACCTCTCCATGAGGAATAACCTGCCTTATTCCTAGCACATGATTGGTGGGTGGGTACACTAGTCGTTCTTGTGCCTTGACCTATGAAAATGATAATAGAAGTCCTGGACTCTACCTTGAGAAGCTGACCCACTCTTCTGACTATTATATGCACTTCCATCCTATTAAAAGACTACAAAATGATGTTTCCAACTATCAGAAGATGCACCACATACTCATCCATCATGCGCCCCAAGTTCACTTCCTAAATTTCCCATCAAATTTCCCTCCAAGATAATTGCTTGATCATCCACTTCAGAAAACTTTTTCAGATCAATGATATTCACCTGAGACCAGAAGTTGCATCTCATCCTGTATTTGAATCACTTTACCTTGCCTACTTCATCTCATGTCAATTTTAGAATTATGTTCCTAAAATCGATGAAATGACTTGAATAGTGCATTACAGATATATTCCCTGAGTCAACCTCATAAAATCTGCACCCTTCTCTTACCTCAAGGTTTCTGGTTAGATGTTCTCCAGATTCATCTCCTAAAAATCCTTCAACATCATTCCTTCAGCCTACTTCATCTGATCCATGATGTCCCACTAAGGCTTTTCATGACCTCTTATCATATAAGATACTAACATGACATGCTTTCTGAGAGGAGTCTCTAGATGGTCAATAATAGTTTGGATGGTCACTATCTAGAACTCCACATTCTCTAGCCCACCCTCCTCGGTAAAGGTCAGAGGGTACTCTAGTGAAAACTCCTTGTTCAACTCAAACATACATAGTGCATCCCCCCTGGGTCTCATTTCATCACTATCATAATATGAGCATTGTTCTCATGGAAAATCACATACCAATCATTTACGATCAGCATAATCTCTTGATCCTTCAAAAGAGTTGAATTCTCAAAAAATTTCTCATATCTTCCAAATGGAACACATCCTCAAGGTGACATTTATCTACAATACCAAACATGATCTTTACAACACAGTCATAATTATGTTATGAGAAGGAAAGAGATATAGGATGGATCATCAGTTTCCCCAACCAAACTAGTTTGCATAAACTACCCAAATGATACCACCCACAACTAGATCACTACCCTTGGCTATATCTCTAAAGGACATGGCTAACATGATTATTTAATTCACACAATTATAATCTTTATCTCTTACTCAATTAAAAATAGTTTACATATTCCTATTTAATATTGCAACATGTTAATAATATTTTTATTCTTTCTTAAGCACCATTTTATAATTTTTACTTACCCATCCACTTTCCTTTCTACCCATTAATACCATCCCATTAGGTACAATTTTCTCACTCTTTAACAAAATGAATCCTAACCATTATATCCCGCACACCTATCCCATGTGTGTTCTTATGAGGATACATTTCAGTTACATATATAGGTTCCTAGAATGATGCATGAATGCACAACCTCATACCACATTCTAGACACGAGTGATATATCAAAAAATCTTCAAATCACACAACAAGTGCATCACCTGAATGTGAAATATCATCAAATATAACAACACACTCACAAATGCATCAATCCCTTCATGTGTGACTTGGGGTTTTCCTGGTACATGTGTTAGCTACTCCCAAACATGAGATCATTACTAAGGCCCAAAAATTTCTTAATCTCTTGTTTAAAATTCCACAAATAGTAAGAATGAGAAAAGAAAAACTCTGATAAAACTTTGTAACATCACCGACACAAAAGCCACTAAATTGGTCCTCAAGCCAGATCGCAACATGGATTTATTCACACCTCCCCGTATGTCAGAGGTTGACGACTAGTAGCTAGGGTCTAACAGGATACATGTGGAACTATAACCTCATTACAAGAGTAATCTACAACAAGTGAAAATTTAAATACCATAAGAATAATAAACAATTAATAACATGAACAAATAACCAACATTCAAACACGGAACAACCACATACAATAGTAAATATGTTATTCATTGCTATAGTGTCATGTGAAAACAACACCAAATGAATGAAAAATAGCAAAATCCTCAAAATGGTTTGGACATCGAGTGTAGAACCTCTACCATACATGCCCCATGTCTAACTCATCTCCCAAGAAGAGGCCCCTTGCCCTTGTCCTGACTTGCAAGCATAAAATCTTCTCTAGTACCCATTGGAGGCCTGGGCATGGTGTTAGAATAACTCAGTAGACAACCACCATCAAAAGTCTAAAAAATAACCAAAAAATAAAATGGTACATGTGAGGGATTAATAATGGAAAGTAATCTAAAATAGATTATCAAGACATTATATACTATGCTCATTTAGATTAAACTTCCATTTAATCCATAGTCACTATTTAGACATCCTTTGGTTTAATCTACTTTTTTATCAATTCAATGTAGAATGAATTTTCAATTTATTCAAACATATTGTAATAAAATCATGTCCTATCTCACTATGAATATAATTATAACAACCTCATAATCCTCACATCAAACCATTAGTCTAGGTGGGTTGCAACTATTAGGGGAATAGAACTCCATACCCTTACCTAACCCATGAATTAGGTGGTGGAACTAGAACTTCAATCCAACTCGACCCATGGGCATAGAACCTCTACTTGATACCCCAATCTACAAATCCATGTGATCATTATTATTTATCATTTAATAAAATTGACCATATAAGAACAAGCATAGAAAATATCATTTACAACATCCCAATAATATCAACAAATAATAGATTAATATTTTTACTCAATCCATTAACACGTTCATCATTTATATAATATAACCCTTTATCCCCATTCCCATTTCACATGGCTATTTAACTAAACACATTCGAGTGTAAACATGATTCCTTTTCATATTCAAATTATGCCATTTAACCAATTTAAATGTCAATAAAAAAATCCATTATCCTTAGACCACATTATTCACAATAAGCCACTATCCATTACAACTTATTACACAATTCAATTATCTATCTTGTTGTGTATCTATATTATTATGTGTCAATTTCACACCTTACATTACCATTAGTTGAATCTAGAGGGCTGACACACCCCATGGGTGGACTTCATTTGGTCATGCTATCCTCATTTCATCCCATAGAGATAAATAGGGGTTCAATTTATTATTTAGATACCTAATACACCATATATCATTAGTGGAATCAAGAACTCATTAGTAAGGGAATAAAAAATGAAACCCCACAGGACCAATTCTGTCAAAAAACAATGGGATATAACTTGTAGACCACCTACATTTAATATGTTGACGAACACAGAATTAATCTAGTTCGTAGATCCTGATTGGTCATCCCTTTGTAGCCTTAACATAAAACTCACCAAAATGAATGTGTTTTAAAGAATCAAAATGATATAGAAAATGGTGTGAACCCTAACCCAAAAAGAAATACACTGAGGATATTTTACCTACCCGGATCTTTAATCCGTAATTGATGGAACTCTAGTAGGCGTATAGTTGAAGGAAAATCACCATTGGGAGATCTTGGGAGGGTTGGTTCATTCCTAGGGTTGCAATAGTGAAGGAGGAGGAAAACCCCAAGTGGAAAATATTATTCTCATAACAGATTTTTTTTTGAATTTTCTCAAATTCACGGGGTTGTATTGATTACATGCACAATTTTACAAATTGTGTGCAACTTGTGGGGATGCTACTGTCCAAAAAAACCCTCATATAGTTTTCTGGGATTTCTACATGGTTTCTACTAACCATCCGAAAACCATGAAACATTCCTAGAAAACCCCATTTTATTCCCCTTTCATGCTCTGAACCCCCTAGAACACCCTCGTGTATTCACATGAACTTGTGGAAACACTTATTCAACCAAAAGGAAGCACTTAAATAGAAACGTTTGAAAACAAAATACCATAACTGAGATCTGAGATATTATTTAATGAATGAATTAATATTTGAGTTAATATTGAGATTAGTAAAACATTTCTCATTTTTTAGGTTTATTTTTTGTTTTTATAAATTATTTATTGACCTCAATTATTTATAAAACACGGATGGAGTATCTAAATCTTTAATAACAAAATTTTATAGATGATTATATAAATCTTAAAAGTAATATAATTTTGATGATTTAATGAAAACTAGTAATTTAATTGATATATAGGAAGTATTAGTGGGATTCTGAAATAATTATATTTTAATTACTCTTTTGATATAATGTATTTAATTTTAAATTAAATGAATAGTGAAAAACAATCTATAATAATTTTTATCAAAACAATATTTTATTTAATTATTTTTTAATAATTACTATCAATAAATATTTCAATGAGAATATTATATGGCCAAAATTTTAATAAATTAAACCTTTTTTGTCCAATTTTATTATTATATGTATAAATTAAAACACTCTTTTTTTTAAAAATTGTTTTATCGTAGTTAGAAAATAATTTTTTATAAACAATTGTTAATCCAAATGATAAGGTTTGAAGTAACAAAAACATTGTATAAATGAAATTTGATGATGATTTTACAAACCTATACATTATTATCTTCAATTTCATGGAACTATTTTGTAATTTCAATTTATCATGATTTTATTATAATTAAATATTTTTTGAAATTAAAAAAAGTACCCCTTACCTCAATTATATAATGGAAACTCCTCCATCACTTCATTACATCACATTGACAAAACTATCTCACCCAAACTCCACAAATTATCTATGAAAATCCAAATGAACATTCTATAGGTGTTTTTATTCCCAAAATAACAGCCCTAGAACACTTCAAAGGAGATAAAAAGGTGTCATTTTAAAGAAGAAGAAGTTTCCTTACCCGATCACTTTCTATTATATTATTATTATATTTACCTAAATCTATTGTATTTATTATAATATATAAATTTAATTCCACCTAATAATATTAAAGGTTATTTCAATTCTTAACCCACCATTATACACTCTCATTCCTTTAAAAAGATAAGTGAATGTATCAGTCATGCATATGTACAACTACAGTCTCTATGTTACATTAAAATTAATTTTAAATGGCCATATATTATGGATGGTTATTATGATGGGTTAAATATTTATTTATGATATTAATTGTACAATTACACTTCTGTAAAAATGATATCATTTCTGTCATCATACCATCTATTCCTTTGAGAAACAATAATTTCGCTTGGGTAAACGTGTAGACTACCACTCCCATTGATGGATGTGATTAGTTATATATTTATATTTAACATGAATTGTAATTAGAAAATTTTGAATAATATATGTGATATATATGATAAAATAATGATCATAGAAATGTGAACATATATTTCATTTTTTTGTTCCATCCATCAAAAAATAAAGACAATGTTTATGCATACAAACAACCAACTGTATCCTAGAACTATGTCATGCATTTTTGTATCTATGAATTTATAGATGACTCTAAATATATTTATTTTGAATTAATGTAATATTTATATTTTTATTATTGTTCTGGGAGTCATTGAATCAAGAAGAACATAAAATCACCAGAAATACTAAACTGAAATACTCATGAGAAATGAAACGATTAACAACCAAAATAAACAATGTAAATAATGAATTATCTAAAAAAATCCATTGATATTTTATTTTATATTATATGTATGATACTTTCTATATTGTAGAATTATATTAAAATTAAATTTATTATATTTTAGACAATAGTGCCTTTAATTCAATGAATACTCTAGGTAATGGTTTTTTTCACAATCTCATCAATATACGAAATTGTTTTTGTTTATGTTTAAAATGTGGAATATTCCACATCCATAGGAATATATAAATATTTATTAAATAGAATTTATAAAATTTTCATATAACTGTTTAAAGTCATTTCTCCCCATGCTTTTCTTTTTAAAAAATGGTTTGAAAGTAACCATTTTGTAATTTTGACATTGAGTTACGTTGAGCTTATTTAAAAAAAATATTAATGCAATATTTTTTAACTTATTCAAAATTAACAACCTTTTTATTCTATGATGAATATGTTAGATTTGATGCATCCTTTAAAATATTACAATGATATTTTAAATGGTAAATTTTCAATTATAATGGTGTCTCTTAAAAAATGATTTCAAAATAGAAATTATATATTTCTACAGAATTATTCCAAGTGATATTTAAAAATAATTTTACATTAAATGTGACATAATTTGATGTTAATTATTATTTATTGGGAATATTACCTAGGGGTATCTTGTGTATTATTTCTCATGGTTATTTATTTTATTAATTAAATGATGTTTAATAAATAAATTTCTTTATACTAGTAATTTTATCAAGAATTCTTTATGAATCTTCATTCCATTACACAGGTTATTCATTAATTAATTTATTATGAATCCCATTACCATTCATGGGAATTCATTTGGTGAATTATTTATTATCTTTTAGAAATAATATGTTTCATTTTCATTATGCAATGGTTGTGAGTTATCTTCCTCTAATTCATTGAGTGAATATTTATATCTCATAATATATATGGAACTGTAATTGGTAGTGGATGTTATTCGATAATGGAATCATTCATGTATGATTTTATTGTAAATAATCCTTAATTAATAATGAAATATTTGGAAGGAAAACTTTCCACAATGAAATAATTTTCAATAATCCTTGAATATAATGGAAATTATTTTCAATACTTGTGTCAACGAGACAACTCTATGTCTTATACCAGTGATAAGATTTCATGGATCATGTTTCTTGAATTCCTTATGATTCATGTATTATTAATAGAAAATATTTACTCTATAACATGTGAGGATGATCGTTGATATTTAGGGTATGGTTTCTAAATATTAATGACATGCTCTACTTTCCATATTCGTATGTTATTCTTATGTGATGTTTGATGTCTCCATTTTTTACCATTTATGATCATATGAGCTCATTTTTTTATGTTTGGTTTCCCCATGTTATTATAATAGTATTATGAATGGTATTTCATTGGAGGGTTATATTTATGAATAAATAAATTGGTGATGAATTATATTTTGTATAAACTTGTTGTTTATATTTTTATATATCCAAAGACACTAGAACTAAATTATTATAGTGTGGATCAATATATTATGTAATGACTATTCATCATATAATATCTAATTTCTATGTATGTAAATAATGTGTCACAATTTTTTGTTTATAGGAGATTGGTCTTTGGTGAGGGTGACTCATCAGTTTGGCCAATATCATCTAAGGAATAAAGTAATGTTGAAATTGTGTTTTGTAGGACCCTTCATGATCCCAAAAATTGTTTGATAAGTGGATTGATTTCTTGATCTCAATTGATTATACCAATTTATTAATGATTTATTTCACATGTTTCAACTCCAAAGTTACTCACCCAATCTGTTTTATATCATCAACATTAAGGATGTTGAGATAGATATGAATGTATTATTTGAGGATCACTTGAGAAACATAGTTTATCCTAATAAGAATGTTATATGTGGGAAAAATGTACCACTTATCCATATCCAATGGAAGATTTTACTTAAAATGAATGATTAATGGGAGTGAGAGATAGTTGTTCAAGCTTAGTGGATTGAGATTTTATTATCAATACCGTTGGATTTAATTTATGGGGTTATATGACTTTTAAGGGAAATATTAAAGATTTATATTATTTTAATGTTCATAAAACCCACTTTTCAATATAATTAATAATTATTTTATAAAAATAATAATTAAAATAAAACCAATATACTTAAAGAGTTCCTATGCTATCTGTATGGGAATAAATGGGTTTAAACACCAGACATAAAGGTAACAACAATTGAATAAGGGTTATGTTAGGGAATTTTCTAGATTTTAAGGGTTGCATGAAGGTAACCATGAGTTTATTACGTTTTTTAAGGGTAAAAAGGGCCACATGTAAAGGTAATATGAGTTGCATAAGGTTTTATGTACACTATATATGCATAATATGAAATTTAAATACAATGTATCAGGGTATATTTGGTGTTTATTAAGGATTCCCAAGTTATACATAATGGCATCCAAGATCTAAGTAAGGGTAGTATCCTTGCTAAAAATGGGTAACATATTTTCAAATGGTTATGTAAAGGTATCATACCTCTACAAAACGGTAAGTTAGAATACCTATATATTTGGAAAGGATAAGATATAGTTTCTAAATGTTGAATGTTACATACCACTATATAATGGTATCATCATTTTTCTAACAGATATTTATGGGAAACACATAGTTCCAAAATGGTATATAAGATTTTGATTGAGTTTTGTAACAGTAACTCATGCATTCCAAGTGTTTAGAAAGGGTAACCATGTTCCCTTTCACAAAGGTAACATAGTTCTAAATATATTTTAATCCTAAAATATGGTATTGAATTATATTAATTAGATTAGGTTTATGAGTTCTATTTTTGGGGAATAAAAATATTCATAAACTATAATTTGATTAAAATAGAAATAAATATTGTATTTATTCATTGGTACATAATGGGTTGAATCAATGTATGGCTAGCCTCATCTAAAATATTGGAACCTTGTTAGAATAAGTTTTTAAATACCTTATTTTGTTAAAGTTGTCTAAAAAACCATAAACAATGATCTATAGTGTCTTGTATAGTAAAACTAATTTCATTATTCGATTCCCCAGGTGTCGATAAACTGTATATTTCCCTCTATCTTTATTCTCCTAGAGAGAATTTTTCTCCTCGGAAATAAATTCATGGTATAATATTTTACAAAAGATATAAAAAATTTTCTTAGCATCTACTAATTAATGATATATAATTCATAAAATATAAAAATATTCAAATTATCAATGTGTGATAAATAATTATTATCTAATTTACATATATAATTATTATAGAGATAGAAAATTATTATCTTATATAAATTATTCTTTCCTATATAGAAGAAATAATTTATCATTAAATAACAGAAAAAAATTTAATTTTTAATTATCAAGCATAGAGAATATGTAAGCACATGGGGGATTTTATTCATATTCAAAATAAAATAAAATAATTGATTCCAAGACCCATTAGTGAGGAGTTTGATCAAAATAGAATATGTACAAGGTTTGACTGATTATTATTTTGCAAACATTAATTTTTTTCATCATTTAAATTTCGGGAATGATGTTCCTTTATATTTTGGGTATATTTTTAAACAATTTACAATGATATAATTATAATGTTAGAATACACGATAGTTGTTCATGTTTATGATCTTTTATGGGTGTGGTAATTGACTGTGAGAACTTATATGAAATTTGTTTCCATGTTTAATTTTATATGTTTTTTTCTTGTTTTTTATCATATGTGATGATATGCTTTGTTTTATTATGTGTTCTACCCTATTCTGTGTGACTTGGGAGGTAGTTTACTTTTATCATAATGAAGGTGGACTATAATGACATGTTTAACCCTTATAGGTTGAGTTATCATGACTTGTGATGACGGAGAAGATTAAAAGAAGCATGAGGCACTGATATAATGATGTCTTAGTTATATAGTGTGATACACTAAATGTTTAGAGGATTCCATGAAGAATGATATTACATTACATGTGGATACCATGTAAAAGAGACCACGCAATACATTGTAGGTTCATATAATAAGACTCACATGATTCTAGTGGATGCTGATTATTATATACACATGGAACTGAGTAGTATGATTATTACCTTCATGGTGAGTTCTTGATTACTCCAAATATGTAATCATTCCATCCTGAATGGATCTAAGGTTGGTATATCCCTATGTCATGGTAGCCTGTTTTCAATATAGATGCCCAATTTTGGATTATTGTGTTTCATTTGAATTTATTTATTTTTTATGAAACTCACTTTTTATATAATTATATTAGTTATGGATGAATTGGTGGTTTTATATTTGGTTTCAATATTCCCATCATGTATGTGAACACTGATTCAGGTGCATACATCATGAAATGGGATCTGGGAATGGGAAAGGTAAGTGTGGAAAACGGAAGTGAAGAGGAAATTGGAGCTAGTGGAAGACCGGGATAGAATCTAATGAGAATTCTATATTATTTATTTATTTATATGATTATTCTGTTAACATTTACTATATTTCCACTAAGGAGGAACATTTATTAAATGTCTGAATTATATTACATCTTTTAGCTTCCGTGTAATACATTTAATTTTATATAAATTATATTTCATAATAATTATATGGGAAATGACATATTATAGAGTGTATAGTTTCCACTCATTAGGACTTACACCCTCTCTAATCGTTTGAGGCCTATTATATATAGGGATGCACTGAATGTGGTATTCCCTAAAAACACATATATATACATATCATATATTTATATATGTAATAAAAATTATCTTTTTCTTGGGTGAGTATATTATTCTATTCAATATGCAATTATAGAAAAATGCAAAAAAAATCATTTGTTTTTCCACACTATAATTCATTAAATTTACTATTACATAATATGTAACATATGTCTGTTTATTCATACAACATTTTTATGAGTAGGCTGAGGAGTTACTAATGCATTATAACGAACATATAAAGGATAAAACACAAGTATTTCCTTTGAGTCTTATAAATATATACCCATACAATGGATGTGGGAATTGGATACAATTTATGCTTGTTCAAACCAACTTCCATCAAAATATCTATTTTATCTACCATTTTTGTATATAAGGAACTATTATACCATGAAGAGGAGATAAAATATTGTTATAATATATAGAAATTCACATCAACATGTTGATATATATTGAGGTAAGATTCTTACTTTTTTCAACTCTGTGATCTTCATCAAACATATATGGTATTGGAGATGTATCATATATTTATATGTTGAATGATAATCTCAATTTTATTTTGATATTAATTTTGGACTTTATGGAATGGTTCATAATTTTTTAATTGGGGATCCACAGACATGGTCTCTATTCTCTACATCTAAATTAAAAAAATGTTTTCAATCTACTATGTAACATAATTGTGGTAACCAAGAAAACCCATGTTATTTATTAATGAATTATTGCATTTAAATTAAATATATTATCAAAATATATATTTTTTTAGTATGATTAAAATCTATAAAATCAAGTTTACCGTAACAAAGCTAGAATACATAATAGAAACATGATATTTCCTTGTTGAAATTGGGATGTGTATGGGTAGCCAATATTTACCATTACACAGAGTGATATGAATAAGGGTCATCTTGCCTTTCCCTTATGTATATAATCCTACAAAAGTGTAACCTGACATTACAATTACACATTTACTAAAACTATAGGCTTTCCATTACATGAAAGGTTTATGTAAAAGTATTCCTTATAGTTAATCTTTAGAAAAGGGATGGTATAATGATTGTACGTAAGGGTAATAAGGTTTTTCATAAGGTTGTATACAGTTAAGACCTGATATACCCCCAATGAATAACGGGATATGTATTGGTAATCGTGAAATTTAAATGCATTCATAAGAGTAGGTATGTTTCTCTCAAATATATGTAACTGTAACTAGAGATTTACCCTTTTGGAAAATATTTATGTGTAAATGTATTAAATAGATTTCCATTACATGAGGTCTATACAAATGATTTACCATTATTCAATGTGTCAATGTATGGGTCATGACCATTCAACCCTTTTTTAGAATATCTACATAAGTGTAAAGATAGAATACCCTTTATGCATGAATGTGTACCTTAAAAGGGTAAATATAAGTGATTTAAAATATTTTTATATTTTAATATCATGTTACAAAATTTTAAAAATACATTAAATCATTATTATAGGTATTTTGTTTAATTTATATTTATAAAGGTTCAAGTATAAATTAAGTTTAAATCATATTCTATTTAACTATAATTTTATAAAACTGTTTTTAAATATTTTTTATATATTAAACATTAATATTTTAATACATTTTGTAGAAATTTTATTTTATAATTTGTGATATTGAAATAAAATTTTATTTTTATAAATAGTAAGTGATAATTTATAATTAAATTTAAATTATGAAATAAATTATTTATATTAATTTTCTATATTTATTTATTATTATTTTTCCCTAATTAATCAATTTGATCTCTTCAAATTAAAGGGGTTTTATTTGGTAAATTGTTGTCCACATTAAATAATTTTTGATGTTTCATATGAATGAGGTTTAAATAATGATTAATTATATGATATATTGAATATGTAAAATGATTTCAAAATAGAAATTGGATTATAAATAGTTTATAATTCATATTATTTCATATATTTAAAAGTAAATTCTATATAATTTTAATTATGAAATTATACATATTTTATTGAATATAAATTTATTATTTTAAAAAAATTATAGTTTTACAAGATTTATAAATATGAATATTATAAAATGATTTATAATTATGTTGGTTTTAAGAAATAGTTAAAAAATATTTATCTCTTATTTAAATAATGTATTTATTAATTTATTTAAATATATATAATGATGTTATTAATGATTATAAAATTGTTTAATAATTTTATGTATTGTCTATTCTTTAATTTAAAATTATATACTATTTCCTAGATATATCATTTCATTACATTAAATATTAACTCCAAAACAAGTTTCTTTATCCACCATACACAGAGTTCGTAATTGATGTTACGAACATAAACAATGTTGTTGAATATAGTATTTATATACTTTTTTATAGTTATAATGAATTTAAATCTCTCATGAGTAAATTATCCTTGGGTATAGTGACCTATGTTCAGACTACCAACCTATATGGATATTTATACCTTA
Organism: Viscum album; assembly: GCA_963277665.1. NCBI lineage: Eukaryota > Viridiplantae > Streptophyta > Magnoliopsida > Santalales > Viscaceae > Viscum > Viscum album. The sequence goes on along the minus strand of OY728126.1, from coordinate 1,307,091,886 downwards.
CCTAAGATGGTGAATGACATTGGATAACTATCACATCAGGATTAATCATGAGGATAATTGTATCCCATTATGGGAAGTTTTCATGTATCTTATACATATGATGTATCTGAATATCTAGTAATTATTTTTACGTCTAGTTTATGAAGACTTATACAATCTTGTGGCTTGTGTAAAGTGTTACATATTAATATGATTTAAAAATTTTTATTTTCTACTGAGAATTCGATTCCAACGTTTATTACTAGAATAATGCATAGATAAAATAACATTATGCCCCACCGTTGGTGGTGGGGTTGTAAGGGTTTGGGGGGGTGAGGGGTAGGTCGCGGGGTTAAGTCCACGGGCTTTCAATTTAATGTAATTTTCTTCCTTGGGTCGTGTGCCGCTTTCGCGGTGGTACCCAATTTTAAAATAACATTACCAGATATAATAGTGGGATATTGAAATTCACATCCAACAATTTGTATGTGATTCCTAACAAAGTGTCACTTATCAAAATAAAAATCCTAAAAATTGGTATTATTCTTCCAAATATAGGTCCCCAATAATAATCTTTTGTATTTAAAGGAAGAAATGAGTGACACTGAATATTCTATTGGATGTTTTTTATGCTATGGGGTTCCCCATGGTAGTCTATTAAAAATATTTTCATGAGATTTCAATTGTTTCACACTATATAGGAATCACTAACAATTTTCATACAAGAGGAATAGAATTGATTTTATCCATATTGTTTATTGGATGCATATTTGTACACTCGGCTATCCAAGGCTCATATATTATAGGTATAGAAACCCAGTATTAACATATATTTATATTACATAATTTTATAATAATATTTAGTACATTGAAAATTCAAATTAGAGGACCATAAATGTAAAATTTCTTTGGAATCATGAAAATAATTTTATATCTTGGTGAAGTCTTTTCCACCACAACCATTATGATCTGCGTCATTAAAAATTCTACATAAAACAAATCATTATAACATGGAGAAAGGATACATAAAAATGTATATTTTTGGATTCTCAGTCTTGGTAAATAAAGAAAACATGTATTCATAACATGAACAAAAGTGTATGGAACTTGATATTAAATTTTAGAGATATTAACCTGTATATCAATGGTCATAATATGTACTAATAGTTGATAAGACATGAATCATAAGTAAAAATTGAAAATAATCCCTGAAATCAAAACATATGAATAAAAATCAAATTTGAGGAAAATAGATAAGTATATAAAAAATACTTTTCAAAGAGTCCTACCAAGACCTTTCCATCTTGTTAGTCTCTGGATAATCACATATATACCAACTTCAGGATTGGGATTCCATACTTTTTATCGCCTTGTTTCTAGACTGGAATGTCCCCACATATACCCTCTTGTTTTTTCCTAGGTATTTTCTATCATTTACCCTCTTGTTTGATGTTTGATATTTTCCGTTATTTACCCTATTATTACAGGCATACTATTTCCTATTGTTTACCCTCTTATTTCAGGCTAGTGATTTGGACTCATATACCATCTTGATTTGGGATTGGGATACTCCTTTAATAAACTCTTATTTTGGTCATGTTATTTCTTATTTTCTACCCTTCGATCTCATAATGAATTTATCAATACATATTTTTTTGAAGATGATATAGGTCCCACCAATCACATAAGGAAATCATATATGCATTTTGCACAAAACATTCATCATATATCAATGAATTAAAAATGGATGGTTTCTATAAACATAAAATCATAAGCAATGAAATGAAATGGGTATCATTAACATTTTATCACATCATAAATTATGTAAAAAATATAGGTTTAATAATCATTTCATAAAATCATAACACTTGAAAATAATAGGGTTTCAAAAGAATATAGATCATGGAAATAAGTAGATTTTCATAAATAGATAACCCATAGATGAGGAATAGGATTCATATAAAACATGTAATTAATAATTCAAAAATCATAGAAAGGATATGAATGACACCATCAGATCATTTTCTAGAAGGGAATGAGTAATATCAGTAGATGACAGCTTATATGGAAATGAAAATTTTAAATATCATTTATAATATTTTCATAAAAAAATATCAATTCCTCATTAAAAAATTATTTGTATTATAAAATCTATATGGTAATAAATTTCATATAATATACCTCTAAAACATGTAACAAAGACTTCAAATGATTTCAAAAACTTTTTCCTTTATAACATATAAAATAAGATTCAAAATAAGTATAAAATATTTTTTTCGAAAAAATTTGAAACATATAAAGAAATATTGAATTATTTTTTAAAATAATTAATTGAAAATAGATTTAGAATATACAAACAGTTCTTGAAAACATATTGAATGCCATTTTTCTTGAAAACATGTAAAATTAATTTGAAAATGTCTTGAAAACCATTTTTCATGATAACATATAAATTATTTTGTAAAATTTTTTAAGATAATTTTGTTGTAAAATATCTTATAAATATAATTTCATAAATAATAACCATTAATCATGGTAATAAATATTTAAATTATCAATTTTAGAATAATCTGTACTTGTTGTATGAGGTTAAATGAATAGTCCATCTACACGGTAAAAAGCATTGAAAATTTACACCTCCAAAAAATAACCAAAATATTATTGTGATAATATTTTTAAAATAAATATCCATAAAAAATTATTTTAATGATCATCTGATAATATTATAATATTAATGAAAACAATTTTTATAAAACGTCATTTTTATGTAATATATAGTTCTGACCGATTAGAGGGTAATGTTTGGATTTTTTAATCACACTTTTGATAACTACCTTATTTACTAAAGAGTATAGAATGGTACCAAAACATGAATGTAACATGAAACCACATAGGAGAATAAAAATCATGAATGTATTCATATATGTAACATAATAATTCTTCAATGGAAACATAAACATATAAAATCTCTTAAAGGGATGAGATTGTTTCAATAAAATCATATCATATGGTAATATGGGATCCTAATATTCATGTAAGAAAACAAAGTTTAAGGAAGATTAAAATATAATTGATATAAAATGATTCAGGATATAAATTTTAATATGGATGTATATACACCATAAGATAGAATTGATGTGCATAAGAGAACAAGAGTCTCAAATAAGGAATATTGAGACAACAAAATTTCACTGCTTTGAAACTTTTAAAACGTAATCCCCATGAAAAATTATCATGAAATTTATATTTGAATAACAATAAATGTATTTATTTGATACATATAATTTGATTTTGTGAATTACATAAACCACATAAATACAAATATTAGTGAACATATCATGTATCTTAGGGAAATAAAAAGTGAGATAATATTTATTTACCTTATATCATGACACTCATTAAACTCATACAAGAGTCCTATGTAATAAATATAAGTTTATTATACCTATTTTACAGAATAATATTAATATATATAATACTTATATGTTTTTATTATGACATTATATTACTCTATTGTTAATGATACTATGTTAATTTTTCTCTTCAAGAAATATTTTCTTGGTACTTTGCATGTGAATTACTTTGTTATATCATTTGTCCTTATACTTATATATATTTTACATAATTAAAAAAATGATATAAATATATTTTATATGAATTATATTTGTGTTATGATAATATATACAATATAGGAGTAGTAAATGGAATACACTGTTCAAGGAGACGGTAAGTTGTACGTATGCATGAATGATGTTTCTAATTTTTTGTGTCGTATTTAAAGATGAAAAAAATACATATATGTATATGTATATAATATAATGAAATTAGACTTATAGTGGTATATATGTCCTATTATTTCATTACATCTATCATTAATACATTCCATGTATTGTGTGAATGAATTATATAGCTTTGAGGAGTGGTAGTCCACACTTACTCAAACAAAATTATTGTATTAAGACCAACTGAAGACTAAAATGTAAATATGTTTTAAAAAGGATTAAAAATTATCAAATACATAAAAATATCATATATAATATATATAAATATAGTTTCATCATAATTTTAACCATGATATGTGGTAATGGAAAAATTAAGAATCATCATTTTGTGAGGTATTAGTTCTCTGTACACATAAAAAATATGTTTTTACCCATTAGATGGAGGTTTTTGTATGTTTAAGTCAAAATATGATAATAAAAATATCATAGTATATTTAGGATACTTTTTTATATAAAAATGCAAATGAAAATATATTAGGGGGTGGGAATGGAAATGAAACTAGTGGTCTTGAGAGAAGACACTACATCTTAATTGGGTAACTCCTTTGGTTTTTTTACAAAAGGATTACATGGATGTCTTTATAACTAAATGAGTATCAAAGGAGTAAGGTATAAATGATTGGTGATTATTTTATTAAATTTTTGGGTTTCCAAGGGTCTTGATCGTTGTTTGGGAGAGATAATTGTGGTGGACTTTTATTATGAAGGAAAAGGACATTGTTGGAATTTTTTTAAAATGTTAGGTGTACACTTTTTCATGCCAATCAAAAGTCATACCAAAACCAAAAATTCAATAATAGGATGTTTATTGACTAACTATTTATATCCAATGGTTTTAAAAAATGTGGATAGAAAATTTTGGCACCCTAAAAGTTGCTTGAGTCCCTAATTATGGTTAAATTGACCTTAATCGATGTGACTAATATTGATCATTTTTCCTAATCATTTTGGTAAAACATTAAGTTGATATTATTATAACATAAATATCATAATGATTAAAATGGTGTATATTTGTTTTTATAAATTCAACTTCTAGAACTGGGGAAAATAATAATAAATTTAATCCCATAGACATGACAAAAATATGAGTTTTTATTGTAGAAATATATCTAAAAGATTGCAATGTTTTTTTATTAAACATAAAATTAAAATTGATTATATTTATATAAATTTATTAACATATTTAAAATTGTTTTAATTTTACGTTAATAAAAATTAAATTTATAACATAACATTAAATATTATTTAAATGAAAAGTTCATTAGTAACTGAAATGTAGTATTTTTCCCTAATCATAAATTAATTATGATTCCCAAAAAAAATTATACCTAATTTACATCACTATTATAAATTAAAAAATTGATATTATTTTATCAAATTAAATTTCAACATGTGTCTAAAATTAATTTTATTATTATAAATAGTTAATTTGAGAAAATTGTATTTTGAAACATAAATGAAATTTTAAAAAACATATCATTCATTATCAATATGTTTAATCTATATAATTTAATATGAAATTATATTTCAAAATTATTTATTAATATTAATAAATATTTTTTACATACTGTTTACAATTATCTAGATTAAATATTTTAAAAATTAAAATTATGATTCATAGAAAAAATTGGGGTTGTTTGTAACATACTCCATGTCAGTGTTGCGGGTAGTGAATGCCAGGTATGTATTGCTTGTAACATAAGTTAGTATTTCATTTAATGAAATAATAGTTTGTATCGTGTGTAGCATAACCCGAGTTAGAATTCCATGTATTATAATATAGGATTATATATTATGTTAATGTAACGTTTTACATGGTTTTTTTAATGTATATAAATATATATATGAATTATTATTATGTCCATTGAAATTTAAATTATACAAAATTTTAATTAATCTAAAATAAATAAGTTACAAAATTTTTGGGTGTTACATTATTCCCACATAAAATTAATTTCACCCGAAAATCATTTGCTTTATCAAAGTTTTATTACAATAATGCCCCATACATTGAAACCCACATTGTCAATATGAATACTAAAAAATCCCTTGAAAATGGAAATTTAAAACCCTAGTGAAGAACCAATGTAACATATATTTGGGATTCCATATACGATAACACCGGTTGGGAGTGAATATTAGAGATTGAGGATAAACATAAATACTTATATAGAGTGATTGAGATCATCAATGAAAAATAATTTAATGGTAAAATAAAATTTAATGGCCTCAAAGTCATAAATATGTGAAAATTTTAAATTCCAGCGATTCAACAATAAGTATCGTATTATGATATATATTTTTTATTTTCATATCATTGACTAATTATTATTATTTTACCATGAATATAAGGATATATAATAAAATTCTTTTATTCTTTTTATAATACACAATCCTATCCATGGGATATCCTTTGATTGATTTATACTTCATCTCTCACCTTAAAAAATGAAGGAGATTTATTTTTTTCATCCTGAAGTACTAACAGATCATTAGATCCATGATAAGTCAACCAATATATCATTAAAGGCCATAAACAAAATGTATTTTTTCATGCTATCAAATATGAATAAATCATCAAATAGATAGATAAAACATTTATCTTTCCAACTTCATCAGATGTTTAACACAAACAATCCATTAATGGTTAATATTATAATTCTTTCAAAATATTAAAATTCAATGATTTTGAAAAAGTGTAATGAAATAATCTAAATATTTATCCCCTATACATTATAATGGACTTCTTTGTTTTCATGTTCAAAACATGTGAATACCCTCATCGTATATACCCTTGAAATATGATAACAACCTTAGTTACAATAAATACTTTTGAAAAAATATAAATTCAATCTAGTTATAAAAGATAATTGATATATTACATAAACAAAGATGTTTTAAAACTCATCCATGATAAAATATAACAATTTTTGAACCAATAAAAAATAAGATCTAAGGTAATCAGTTATATCCAATTTACTTTATCCAAATCAATAATCTCTTTATCCAAGTGAAACACAATATTCTCAAAATCTTGATCACTGTAAGGGATAACTTACCATTAAGAAAATATCACTTTTTTAGGTATTAATAACCATAAAAAAATATTTTTAATTCCATAATGAAGATATATACAAAAAAAACTTATATATTTCATGATTCTTATAACATAATATTTGAATTAAAAAACATAATTACTTTATTAGTGAAACATTTATTCATAAATTGTTAATTATTATTCATCAACATATTTGATAATAATTTTTTTATTTAATATGAAATATGAATCACATATTAATGATTCACATCCTCAATCTAATCATTCTACTTATGATTAATATAATTGACACTTGGAAAAATGTTACATACCTTTCGATGACCATTTTCTATCATTTTATGTATATAATTATAACTAATACTCATTCCACATTCATGATTTTATTTATGATATTTTCAAATAAAATATATATTTTTATAAATCCCATAATTCTAATAACTGAATCATTCAATGATAACCATGTTCTTTATTGTTCTCTCTATTGACTAAAACCAGAAAATAGAGGGTGGGAAAAAAATATCTTAGAAGAAAACAATATAATAATGAAAATTACATATATGTTGTAGGAATCATGAAACCCAACTTTAATAGATGACAAGTTATGTTTATAATAACTTATTAATAACCAACTTATATTTAAATCATTTATGATGGTTCGTGAAGAGTTTTTCAATTACCAAATCCTATCCCGTGAGAATATCAAAAGTGGTGTGAATCAAGGCTTGTTGTTATGTACCAGATTACCCTGATTTAGGACCAAAACATCTTGTTAGATTATTTACCACCATGTTTATATATAGAAGAGAAACAATCAATTTTTGTAACATGACACGGATGTATTTCTTAGAAAGAACTCACTCTATCCATTACCAAAATTCTAGGACATTTTCCTAAATGTTAACAAATCCTTATATGTATCCTTAAAAACATCCCCAAACATATCTGTAGAAATATACACAAGGATATCACTAATGTTTTATCATACTAGTTACAAAAATATAACTAAAAATTTTCTTTGATACCAACTAATGCAATCCCATATTAACATACATCGATATTACATCATTTTAGATGGATATATAATACATTGAAAAAGTACATGTTAGAGGACAGTAGTAGTTTAGTGTCTTGGGTATCATGCAAAAAATAATCTAACCTAGTAAAAGATCACCAACCCCTTAAAAATGATCTATAACTTTATTAATTCAACATAAAAAAATTCATCGTAACCTATAGAAAGTAGACAAAATAAAGGGGTGATCTCAGATGTGGAATAATGGTAAATAATGAATATGAGTAAACATAACATGAGAAAAACACTTTAATATCATACATCGCATATGATAAATCATGTGAAAGATTTTAAGTTGTTCATACATGAATCATAAAGAAATATTTAACATATTCTATAATATAATAACACACGAATAAAGTATGTAACTGTGGTAAATAGAAATGAATGTAAAAACCTTATTTTAAGGCAGCCGACCAAGGCCTTTGAAATATGTTAAGATTGAGATAATAACTCATGTAACTGATTTTGGATTGGAATTAACTCTCATGTACCCTATTATTTTGTTCTTGGGTTGTTCTCTTGTGTACCCACTTGTTTTTTGCTTTGGATGTCCCCTTATTTACCATCTTGTTTCAGGATTAGGATTTCCTACCATTTTCCCTCCTCTTTCTTTCTTTGTATTTTCTCTTATTAACCATATTTTTTCAAGATAAGGATTTCTCTTGTATACTATTTTGTTTTGGGATTTAGATGTTATCTTTTGTTAATTCATGTTTTATGATTGGGATATCTTCTTTTGTACCCTTTCAACTCATAAAACTTTTATTATTTACTAATTTATTAGAGGGTTATATAGGTCCAACCTGTCACACTAGATAATAATACATTTATGTGCTAAAAAATCATTATATCAATACCCTTTAAAATATTGGGTTTTTAAACAACAGATGATAATCCATGAAATGAAATTGGTAGCATTAACATTTTATCATATCATAACATATGGAAATGAGATATGTTTCATAATCATTTCATCAAAGCATAACCTATGAAAAAATGGGGGTTTAATATTAATTTAACCCATGGAAAAGAAATGTATTTTAATAAACTTATAATTAGTTGAAGAGAACCATGTTTCATAAATAACATTAAACATTAATCATATCACATTCATAGAAAGGATATAAATAGAACTATTAGATCATTTACCATAATGTAATTAGTAAGAAAAATGGATGTAATCTTATATGGATAATAAATTTGAAATACCTTTCTAAAAACATTTCTAGAGTAAAATATCCTTTATCCATTGAAAAATTAATTTTAATATATAAAACCATTTTATAATAATTTTTATAAAAAATACTATTAAAACATATAAAGAATACATGAAATATATTGAAAACATTTTTCCTCGAAAACAAATACTATAATCCTAAAAAACAATAAATAAAATTCATCAAATATAGTTTGAATATTAATTATGAAATCTTCAATATGTTTCGAAAATAATTTTATTCAATGTACATTGAAAAAATATAAATATATTTTGAATTTTTGGAAAATCTATTTTCATTGAAAATGTAAAAAATATGATTGAAAATTTTTTATATCCAAATTTTATTTTAAAACATATAAATGAATTATTAAAAAAATTATAAAAAAATTTGGGAATTTATATTTTAAAAATATTTTCCTAATAAACCTTTAAACGTGATGGAAATGCTTCACATGATTGATGTTGGATAAATTTGAACATGTAGTACTCTGTAAAATCAACATTCCTTTTTCATGGTAAAAAGGATAAAAATTTTCTCCATTCAGAAAGAAAAAAGAATATTTATTTTAAATCATTAGTAATGAAAAAAACTGAAAAAGAAGTTATTTATTATCATATTGGATTGGTATAATATTCATGGAATACCATTATAGAAACATGATTTTGAAGGAACACAAATTTCTGACTAAAGAGATTTTAATGTCAATATTTCTTAAAACCATTTTCACAATATTATGTACCAAAGAGTATAAAATAGAACCAATAAATGAATTTATCATGAATAAACATATTATAAGAAATTTTATAAACGTCTTAAGTGATGGGACATAAGAATTCATCAAATGAATAATAAACATAAAAAATCATGAAAAGCAATGAGATTGTTTCAATAATATCTTATCACATGATAACTAAATAGCATACTATCCATGTAAGAAAATTATATTAAAAACGTTCATAACATCATTAAATTGTGATGTTTTATGATATAACAAGTGAATATGGAATTATATACACCTCTACAGCGATTTTAGGGGCATTACAAAACACTTGTCTTGAGAAGGAAAATTAAGACAAAACTATTTCACCAATTTGGTAACATTTGATATATAATACCTATGAAAAAAGTCATAAATAGATATGTGAATACCCAAAAATTTATTAATATGTTACATATAATAAAATTAGTTGCATTATATACCCCACACAGAAAGTAAATAGTGGTGAAGGTAGAATGTATCTCATGAAAATAAAATATCAGGTGAAATCCTCTTACCTTGTGTCTTGACGTCCTTCATAATCATACAAGCTCCATGTATAATAAATATATGTCCTTTTTATATATTTTAATTAAAAATATTATTATACATAATACCATATATGGTATGCTTATGGCCTTGTATTAACAACTTTTTATTGATCCAATGTTATGATTTCACTTCGGGTAATGTTCTCTTTGTTCTTTTCATGTATTTCAATTTGTTATATCATTGGTCCATATAATTATACCATGATCTAATAATGAATAAAATGATATAAATATATGGAATATTTTTTATATATGTGTAATAATAAAATATATAATGTAGGATTACCTAATGGAATATGTTGTTCATAGAGACGATATGTCATACGTATGCATAAAAATAGTTACTGTTTTTCGGATCATATTGTTAGAATGAAAAAAACGACATATATGTTTATATATATAATATAATTAAATTATAATAATAATTTCATATATATCGTATAATTTCAGTAAACCCATCATTAATTAATTTCATTTAATGTTTGAATGAAGACGTCGCATTGAGAGGGTGGTATTCAACACTTCCTCAAATGAAATTATCGTATAACCACTAATTGGAAATTTAAATAGACATGTTTTCTGAAAAAAATTAAATAATATAAAATATATAATAAATATAATATAAAATATATATAATCACAGTGTCCATCAAAATGGCCACCATGATAGGTATTAATGGTAAAATTAACAATCATCATTTCTTGAGGTAGTAGTTCATCGTACATCGAAACATTATGTTTGTTTCCCATTAGATGGAGGTGTGTGTAAGTGAAGGGATATATAATTATATAAAACCATCCTAAAATATTTATGATATCATTATTTTAATATATTCAAGAAAAAATTTAATTTTAGTTTATGTAGAATGGAAATTAAACTAGAGGCCTTGAGAGAAGACGTTACCTATTAATTAGGTAATGCCTTTTCGTTTCCACCAAAAGGATTCCTTGATAGACTATCTTCCCAAGTGAAGTCTCCACAAATGATGTGAGTGATGTTGGAAGATTATTTTTAGTATATTAAGGCAGTCAAAAAGGGTTTTAGAGGTGTGAGGGATAGGGATTTGTGGTGGTTATTATATGAATGAAAAATGACACACATGGAATTTGTAAAAAAAAGTTAGGTGTACACATGTTCTTACTTAAAAAACTAATAAAAATAAAAGTCCATGAATGTAATGTTTATGGAAGAAATATGGATATAGAATGGGGTTTGTACAAGTGTCTAGGTCATTTTGGACTTTAATATTAATAATGGTCCCTAATTTAGCTTAATTTTACATTAATCACTATGATTAATTTTCATAACTTTTACTCGTAATTTTGGACCAAAATTATGTTGATATTATTAGATGTGAAATAATATACATATGAAAATTAAGAATATTTTTTCCTAAATTCAACTCACATAATTAGAAAAGAATTATTTTAATACCAATCCGGTAGATGGGATAGAATTATTGGTTTTTAATGTATATAGAAGTTGAAATGTTTATTATGATTTTTAATTCAATTTAAAAGTGAAATTGATTATAATTAAAGAAATTGCCTTAATACATTTAAAATTTCTTTACTTTTACCATAAATAAAATTGAATTTATAAATTAACATTTATAATTATTTAAATAAAAGGTCAGTTATTAACTAAAATGTAGTATTTTTTACTATTAATCAAAAAATTAAGTTTCATAGAAAAATCCCAAAATTTCATCATATGCAAATTATATTATTTTAAATTATAAAAAAGTTTTTTATTTTATATAATTCAATATATATAATATTATAAAATTAAATTTATAATTAAAATTGGTTCATTCGAGAAAACAATATTTATAAACATAATGGACTTTAAAAAAAATTATTTCATTATCAATAAGTTTTATCTATATAAAAATAATATAAATAATATTTTAAAATTTGTTATTACAATGTATTAAAATATGTTGAATGGATAGGTTATAATTATCTCGATTAGATAACTTAAACAATATTATAATGATTCGTAAAAACATTAATGATGTATGTAATATACACAATGTCGGTGTTGCTGATAGTGAATGTCATGTTGGTATTTCATGTAACATAATTCAATATTGCGTATATCACATTCCATGTTAGTATTTCTTATAGTACAAGACATGTCGGCATTTCTTTTAGTGCATTCCATGTCAGGTTTTCATGTAGCACACACCATGTTAATATTACATGTAAAAAGAATAGTTGATTTAGTGTTTTTAAGATATATATATAAATATATATGTATATATATAAGAAATATTTTTACTGTCACATGAAATGAAAATCATCAAAAATATAAAATAATTTGAAAAACAAATCTATAGTTGTTGCAATATGGTTGGGATGATGCCATAAATAAATAATTAAATAATAATATGTATTCCCATGTTGAATCATTTCATTTTAAAATTTTTATCTTAGCTTAACTATTGGAATCAATAATCATTTAATGGTGTAATTATTTTAGTTGGAGGCTATTAATAATCTTTGTTTTTAAAATTTTTATCATTAAATGATAATAATATTACAAAATATACAATAATACACAAAGCCACGAATCATCATCAAGATAAAATTTTCAATTAAACCTTAAAAAATAGAGACATGATGTATGTGTCATTTAAGACTGGTAACAAAAAAACGTTATTATGGAATATTTTGGACTTTCGAAGTGTTCATAATGAATGTTCTATGTGTTAATAATATAATTTTTCAGTAACCCTATTTTAAAATTATTTATCAGTGTAAATCTATATTCTCAATTAATAATACAGTGATTCCCATATGGTTTAAAAGAAATTAAATTCCAAATGACTAAAGGAAACATTGTCTTCACACTGATACACAACATTTCATGGTACATAATTTATTTTTGTCTCATATAATCTATATAAATTGTTATAAAAAATTATACTCATTATGATTGAATATAAATAATGGCATGGTGAGACTAAAGGTCTCTGTAAAGATCCAATACTTGTAAATATAGATTATATAATTCTGATAGATATGTAATATCAAATATATTATATACAATGTTGTGTAAATATAAATAAAGTTATAAAATGAAATTTCTTAAATATTGAATTGTAAATTTTATTTCATGGGAAAAATTATATTTTTCATAAATAACATGGATAATTTAGGATTGGAAAAACCCCTTAATCAATTTGTATTTTATCACATTCATTTATTGAAAAGGATTTGTGTAACATAATTCATTAATTTTTATGAGTTTTTTTATTAAAATATTTTTGATATATTTTTTTTATAACTTTCTTTAACGAGATACTAAAATTTACTTGTTATTATATAAGAATTTTTGAAATTTTCATCCACAATACCTTTCTGAAAATATGAATAAATTAAATGTAAATTAAAAAAATATTCACATAGTGTTTATAATGGATAAACATAAAATATGATGTATATATTATGATACTATATGTAAAGTATATAATTATCAAAATTAAATTAATAATGATAAAATATAGTTGAAAAGTTTGGTGTTATTTCAATAAGAATTTAGTAAAGGTCATTTAACCCAATAATTGACACTAAATAAGTGTATTAATTCAATATGATTAGGTTTCCTAGACACACCTGGATGGTTTTATGAGACACTATTCAATATCCATATTTGGTATTAGCATTATAGAAATTATTGAATTTATTATGAAGGGTGTGGGATATCGAATGCATATTTAAAAACATTTTGTAAATACAGAGGAGATACAAATAAAAGGATGATTTATTTTATATTTTAGTCTACATTTATGATGCATATAGTTTTTATATAGGAAGTGAAAGATAAAATAAAGTTCAATTAATATATGGTTTATATGTTTTTCTTCATATAATTTTTATTAGGTTATATGTGATATTTTCCAATTTCAAAGCGTTATTACAATCAATAATGAAATGATTAAATGTATGCATAATTTATGGGATTAATATATTTGAATAAAAATTTTATAGGATATTATTTGGATAAAATTCTTTATATAGGATAAAATTGTACATCCAGGTATTTGATAACATATAGTGAAATGTTTTTCCACCAACCATAGTTTATATATTTCAGTAATGTATTATTGTCAAATGAAAAATAATACAAATAAATAGAATACAACATATTATATGAAAGTAGTATTTTATTTTCTAGATATTTATTCAAAAAATAATAATTTAATTTCCATATAATATAGTATTTTTTTCCTAATATATACTGAATATAATGAAATGTCTATATATAGATTAATCTCTTTTTTAATCCACAATCTCATTTTGGTGACTATTACCCTTTTTTTATTTTAAAATTTATTTAAGGTATTATAGTTTTATAGAATTAATTAATATCTCATAAATAATAAAATCATAAATTAATAATTTATCACATCATTTTAGTATCCATTTATCAAGAAATAGAAGACTTTGAAAATTAATAACATTTTTATTTCACAATAATAGTTTTATATTTTCATCTTGATTTCTTTGTAATTCTAGAATATTAATAAAACATATTCATTTTATGGAAAATATTGTATAGAATAATAAATCTATATAACGGAAATAAAATAATAATAATGAAATTTGAATGTACATTTTAAAACCATGTGAACATAAAATTGTGTTTCTCTTTAACATGTTAAAATTTGAACAAAAATAATCATTGTATAAAAAATAAAATATCTTTATTGGAAAATGTTTATAATAAAAAAATATGAAGTAAAAAATATAGAAAAAAAATTAACTAATGGGTTTCATTGAAAAAATTAGAACCCATAAAAATCATTTATTAAAAACATAACTTTTACCCAAAATGTGAATAGTAATTTGTTTAATATAAAACATCATTAGTGTACCTTTTAAAATAAAACTATTTCTATAAAAACCAATTACCAATCATATAATATTATTTTATGATTATGTAAAATAATATTATTATAACTCGTGTAAAAACACACACACATGGTATAACCTTTTCCATCTACTTTCAATATAAGTCTACGGTGAACATAATCATTACCACTTACTCGGAGAGGTATATCATCATTAGTCATTATCATGAGCTGTAGTCAAATCGCCCATAAATATTATTCTTATCTAACTCACCATTTATTATAAAAATATTCTGAGGAATATATCATGAATAAAACATCTTATTCTTTCATATTTTCAACCAAAAAACATAAAAACTAAAGTAAAAACATATAATAAACACTTTCAAATATCAAAATACCATTTTATTATAAAAAAACATTTCCATAAATTAAAGAAAAAAATGGAATTATAGATTATCATTTTATATAAAATATAATATTTTAAAGTAATTTAAAACATTAAATAAGTGTTATGATGGTGGTAATATCCTTTGACATTGTATTTGTTAAAATAGAACCTTTTTTACCTTTTGTAATGAAATTAATAATGATTAATAATAAAAAACTTTTTGAAAATACATATTAAGAAGTGAAAATTTTAATTTTTTATTAATTCAAAAAAATATAAATACATCAATAGATTAATGTTATGAATATGGACACGTTTGAACAATTATAAAAAATAGATCTTCAAAATATTTAACATGAGGCATTTGAAGTATTATGCCCATTATTTCAAGGTTTTATCATCACATATTTTCTTCATCATCATGAATAATAATTTTTTAATTTATTTTCATTATAATTAATATTTTTCAATTTATTATTCTTTTTACATTATTTATTATTATGTTATATTTAATTACTCTATTAATTTAGTTCACATTAGAAATTCTGATGATATTATACTCAAATTTCCAAAATAAAATCAATATGTTAAACGTGGTTAAGAAGGTAATATTTACACAGTCTAAAAAATTGTTTCATTGAAATATTAATTATTTTTTAGGTATCATATATATTTTTTAAAACTGACCACAAATGATGGTTTTTAAAAATAGACAATGATAAAGATAGAGATATCATTTTTCATATGTTCCCCTTAGTATTGTTTCTATTTTTTTAATAAACATTATAGAAACACCGTATGTATTATTTTACAATCTTATAATTTTCTAAAATATATTTTTATTTCATCAATAAAATGGTATGTAGTTTCCATATCATGTGGTCGTAAAAATTAAAAGATTCACTTCGTTGATGTGGAAAATGAAAAGTATTCATGAAAAACATTATCATTTTTAAATGGATTGAAAGGTATTAATATGGAAAGTATATTATCAATACATGATGATTATTATGTCATAAATATCATATATATATATATATATATTAAATTAATCTTTATATCCTTCAGTTTTCAGCAGTGATGGAAAATGAATTATATTAGTTTGTGGAGTGGGAGTTGATTGAAGACATGAATAATGGTGTTGATTCCCATTTGATGTAACAAAATGTGGATTTAGTTTTCTTGGTTATCATAAAAAATAACAACATAGAATAAAGTTTTTTTATTATCCATACTATTTTAATAATTTTTTAATGAGGTACAAGAAGAAATAAAATTGGACTACCTATTTGAAAACTATACCAATTTTTTGGCCACCTTCATTACATTAAAATTTATGTCCTCTATGATTAATATTATAACATAAAAAGTATAATAAAATATGGGGAGGGATGATATTAAGGTATTTATGAAGTTCATGGGCAATATATAGTGCTCAATGTGCGCAAATAAGAGGGGAGTGGATATTAAATTTTTTAATAGAGGGGAGCGAAATTTCCATAATTTGATGAAATTTTAGTTTAATATAAATTTATTGTCATTTTCAAATTTCAAAAAAATTACATAATTCAAATAAATTAAAATTATGGGTTGAAATAATATCATACTTTAAATTTTGGACAAGTTTACATTAGTTTATTCTTTTATCTCTATGCTTTAACCCCCAAAAACTCTTAAAAATAATAATGATATCATTTGTTTTAAAATTTATGATTAAAAATACTTAAAATTATAGGAAAAAATAAAGCATAAATGGACCATATTTTATATTTTTTTAATACCATTCAATATTCTAAATATTGTGTTTTTAAGAATTTTAAACACTATAATAAACTGTTGTTAATTTTAAAATTCTTTTACTATAAATTTTTAGGACTATCAATTTTATTTTTCATTTAAAACAACATTATATATAATTAAATAAAATATAAAACGTTTACATATTTATAATATATTATATTTGTTTACACAATTATTAGGACAAAATAGAATACAAAAAAATATACATTTTAGTTATTTTTAAACTATTTCTTTTATTTTTCTACATATTAAAAATGAATCGAGTTTATTTTTAATAAACATTTAACGTAAATTTATCATTAATAAATATTAAAAATAAACAATAATGGAAAAAACTAAATTAAATTTAAAATAACTATTTATGACACAATAAATGTTTCTTTTATCCTTATCACAAAATAGTATAATTAATAAACCAAGAGAGTGAAATTTTAAACATTATCATTTAAATAAAATATATAGAGTTCAAAATCAAATAAAAATAGAATAAAACAGCCATATATTAGAATTTTATTTGATTATAGAAAAATTAAACTCATAAAATGAATTTAATGAAGGTTATTTTAGTAATTAAAAGTCTCATTACAAAATATATAGCTCTAGATAAATTATATTTCCATTATTATGGTAAAAAAATTTACTATGGTCACTCTTCACTATAATAAAACATAAATGGGAAATAATTTTCAAATTTGTACCTCCAAATATAAAATATATAATCCTTTCTTCCAGATTCCATTTCTCAAAGTGGATGAAACTAACATTTTAGTAAATCATAAAATGAAATGGAAAAATATATTTTCTGAAAACCTCTTTTTAAGTTTATAAATACTTTTATACCAAATTAGTGTACACAATTCATTAAAAAAACATAGTTGTTTTTTTTAATTAAACATAAGAAAATATATTTTCATTATATTCCAAAATATGATTTTTAATTTATGACAAACTGAAAATAAATCATACTTTTAATCATATATATTATTTTCATTATTTATAAAAATTGAATTTTTATAAAATTCATAATATTTATTATAAACTGATTTGGAAATAAATTATTAAAAAATGATGCATATTTTTGCAACATAATGTTATATTATATATAAATTTATAATATAAATAATTCTATATTGTGAATGAGAACAAAATTTAGAATGAAATAATTCTTTCCCATTTTGATAAAAAATGCAACAGTATTGTTATAATGAATATAACTATATAAAATGTAATAAATTAATATTAATAAGAAATAAAAATGATATATTAAAACAAATATATGTTTTTTACATTATTCATTCTTTTGATAATTGTTTTGTTGATTTTTTCATAAGTTAATTATATAGGGATAATATTCTATTTTTTCAATTTTCAAATTCTTATTTCATTTATTCAGCCATATAATTTTTTTATGTAACATTAACTCAAGGAATGTCATATTATTAAACTATTATTCTCTCTGATCAATAACCATTATTTTCTATTACTTATATGATCTTTTTAATTCCATATTGACTAAATTAGTTCTCAAAATAAATTGAGAGGTAATCGGTGCATATTTTCTTAATAGAAAAAAATGAAATTTTTATTGTAGCTAGGATAAAATCAAATTTATAATATAATTATTAGAAACTAATACAAATTTATTTAGTATTATATTTTTTTCAACGAACCTTTGTATTAAATTTCCATTTATACCAAAATGAATAACACTTTTCCATTGAGATAATTTATGAAACAAATGATAATCTACCTCGAATGAATAGTCCTTTTTCTAGATATCTGTAAAAACATTTAGTCCACTCGTAGTTTTAAAAATATACAAATGAATCAAATTTGACTTCACAAAATAACATCATGCAATTTTTTACCCAAATAACATTTTTCACATTCATCATCAAGAAAATCAGTATAAAACCTCTTTCCATAAAATGACACAAAATGCGTCATTTATATATGTGACAAAAATAATTTCTTATTTGAAAATTCAACTAAAGAATAATGTTGATACAATCATTACTTATAATCCATTAACAATTAATAGATGACGTATCCCAATTTATGAATTTTTGTATATGAATTTCCATCTCATAAGTTTTTTAAAAATGTACTTAAATTAAATTCAATGCCTATTACCATTAAAATAAATTTCAAAAAAATATAAGTAGTCTAGATATTATGGTATGATGAAATGTAGATATGTACTCTATGTATCCTTATATTCTAATTGAGATATATCTAGTAAATGTTTTATAAATGAAAAATAGATTAATTTTTAGGTAAATACAATAATTAAGTTAATAGATCATTAAAAACCAAAATCACCTTGTTGCCTTAGTATCACTTTCACAATCCCACATTGAAATCAATTCATTGATTTCCCACATCCACTACATCTTATGAAAAGGATTTTTCACCCCATTCATTAATTTTCATTATTATTTAAACAATTGATAAATAAAAAAAATTAAATTAATCAATATCTAATTCCATTCAATCACACCAGTAATACTATAAAATTTATCTATACACCAAAGGGATATGACAGTGAACTAAAAATGCGGAACTATGATCCCGATAAAATATTGATACATTCAATTGGGAATCAAAATGTAAAATTTCACATTATCAAAATATTATAAATCCTTCTTTATTGTACACTATAATTGTACCCCTCTAAACATATAATGCTTTCTCCCATAAAATAGAATCATGCTTTGAGCATTCATAATTTATTCTACAAAATATAATTTCAATGACACCAAAAATACTACAAAGGGAGTTATTTTATGAACAAATTGAAGGACTAAATAAGTCATATAATTATTGAAAATGTTATGTTCCAAATATAACATTGTTAATATAACATTATCTTTTTGACTCAATGAATAACGTACGTTGTTTAACATTCTAGGATAGAAAAGAATTGTTCATTCATAATACTTAACTAGTTCAGACATTATTCTATGTACTGTGGTTAATACATTCTGAGTGAATATATAATTAAAACTATTACAATTAATATATATTTCTCATGTTAATCCAAATAAACAATCCTACTAAAATTTTAAATTAAAAACATTAAGTCGGTAATTCCAGATAATGTGTGGGAAAATATAACTTGGGAGGTTTCATTTTAGTTAAAGAATCTGTGATGAACTAATAATTGTTCATCATAATTAAACCATGCTCCTTCATTTATACATCACTATAGATAACAACATCACCATCTATAGAGTCTAAGTACAAAATTTTAGAATTCACGAATAATTCTTCTATGATCTGAGAACAATCAACAAAAAACATTCTTCTATACGAATTGAAATCTTTTTTAAATTTACATAGTTATCTTGGTAGAAAATTCAAAAAGTTTTTCATTTAAAAAATATGTAACGCACTAATATAAGAAACAATTCAAATCTCTATGAAAATTTTATGTTACTTTTATTAGCAACAAACATTAGTTTTATATGGTCAATTGTTACACCTTATTCACAAATAATATATCCATTGAAAAATATATATAGCAACTAAAAGTCAACAATAGAAAATATATATATAAATTATTTTCTTAATGGTTTTTTAAAAAAATCCATTGATGTCATTCAAGGTGTTAAATAATTTTATTATATAACAATATATTAATAATGAACACAAAAAATACATAATATTTTTTTTCATGGAAAAATCTCCTCAAAATATATATGGATATAGAACGTTATTAGAAAACACATATTGAATAACTATAAATTCATAATTCATGTAACTTGTAACTTCCTGACCTCGGTGCCACAAACTTGTGCCCTGTGTTTGTTTACTACATGGCTTCAAATATGGCTCCCTATAATCTATAGGCTACCAACTAGATGTAACAGTCAATATAGATCCTGGGGAAAATATATCTTCTTAATACATTTATAATAACAATGGAAATAAATAAGAATAAAAAAGATGATATAATCAAATATCAATGAAATACCAATATCAAATGATTTCCAAGTCATGAATACAATAACCAATCTAATATTCTAAATATATCAAGCCATGTACGAGAAAAGTGGAAAATAAAAAACCCTAAATTAAGGCATTGGAATACATCATGTGGGCCATGACCATTTGTCTTTTCCCTCATCCATTTCCATCCCAACTCAACCTTTTTCATATGTTTCATTCCCTAAAACATTCCTCCAATATTGAGATATACTGGGGTACCTAGAAAGCATTATGAGTATGGTGTGTGTAAAACTATGCAGGCCACCACCAATTGAGTCTAGCATAATATACATTCAATAATAGTGTATGCAGTTTTATACCGAAAAATTTTCAATTCCTAAAGTAAATATTTTATAGCATTTTAAATTATTTATTAAATAAACAGAGAAACCACAATCTTTTTACAAATTCTATACCTTAATACCTACTTATACCCATGGATGAGTTTGAACTACATCTTTCTTCTGTGTTTATCATTTATTGTCCCATTCAATCACATCATGGGCACTTGGAAGCAAAGTCCAATTCCAAGTAATTTTCACAGAACATCATGTATAACGCCATGTGGTATTTAGAGCCTCATTACCTACCTCACACCTCAAGGACTCATTCTTATTTGGTCCCTCTATCCTTATCCAATAATTATATCTCAAAAAACATTATCTATGAGATTTTGATACAGTAGACCTTATTATGTGCATGTTTGTCAATCAATGTATAACTATGTGCTTTTGATGTTGTAGACATTTTCCCATACATATTATCTAATTAATTTATTGAAATGGTAATTTGATGCAATAAATCATATTGCAGAAATGATAATTAATCAATTCACTACTATAGTAATTTGATGTAGTATACCATGTCCCACATACAAATATCACAAAACCACAAATATAAAAATATAAAATTTATCACATCAATCATGGTGAATCAACATTATCCTTATAGTCACATTCAATAATAAAAACATCTACTAATTAATGAAATGATTAACTAAGAAAATTCATTCAAATTCAATATAAAAAAATTACCATTAATTAATTCAAAAAATAGATATCCAAATATAAAACGTTCAATATCCAATAATTTATTCAAAAATTAAATATTCAAATTTAAAAAGTTTCATTGCGGAAATAATTCCAATTAATTAATTCTACAAATAGTAAATAAAATTTATGAAAAAATATTTCCAATAATGCAATATAAATTATATAATTACATACCAATAATTGAAATAATTAATTTGGGATCTTAATTATAGACAACCTACATAATGTTTTACAATGACCGCACACCAACATGACTCCCTAGTATGAAAATTATAGTTCAAACTTACAATGTAGAAGAAGATATTGAATAAAAAAATTAAAAAATCAAATAGATAAATATAAATAAAACATAGATATTGATCTAAAAACATCCCAACAATGTCTAAAATAACCATATATTATCTATAATGATGATATGGAGGGAGAGAGATAAATCAGAAAGAAACCACGTAACTGGGGAGGTGTATGTCATAAATTTTGGATTTAAATAATCAGGACAGGATGTCAAAATAGATTGTAATCCACAGAGGATCCATAATAAAATGAAATAACATATTTAGGGACAAGCTAGGGAATATTTTTTTAATTATGAGGGTTCATGAATCTCTAAATTATTTTTTGTAATAATTCATTCTATGCCCATGGTTTATTGGTCATGGGTGGTTAGTTTTTCAAATTGTGTGTATTTGGGGTTGTACATGGTGACTCAAAAAAAGGATCATGGTTTTACAGACCATAAAACAACAATCTAAACTACATTTTCTCTAGAGTGCATGACTTATTTGGGATGGATGCATAATTTAAGTAAATTGGGAACCAAACATGCAAAACACCTATTCATTAATAAAATAATCCAATTTTCATCCAAAAAAACCCCAAGGTATTAAACAAACCATATATTTATAAGACATAGAAATACAGTTCTTGAGTACATGATTATTAGATCGCTAAAAAAGGTAGGGATCACACACTATCCCATCTCAATAATTGATCATCCAAAAGTTTAACACCCATGGATCTACATGATTCTGAGTAAAAAATTCTTGGATTAGGACATGCATATCTGCATCATCAATCTATGTTTCCTATTATAGACATACATTTTTCCACAATACACAAACTATTAACTTTGTATTTCCCTATAACACATTGTCACTATGATCAAACACAAGTATTTGATTCTAATCAAATGAAACATATATCTCTAGATCAATATAATTCCCATTGATCGATTTAGAAAGGTTAGAGTGATACTTCCAAATATGTGACATAAAAAAAATCATGCAAAACACTATTACAATAAGGAAGGGATAATATGTAAGCTAGGTTCATGATTCTATCCATGACCTCGTACTATCTGACAAACCTAAGCACCCACTATCCCTTCATCCTTATCCACTGATGAACCAATCTAGGGGACACTCAAATGTATTCATGATCAACCATGGAATAATCTAGGATTCAAAAACATCTATCAGTATATACATTTTTCTTATATGTTCCATAGCCATATGATTCTAAATCAGTTGAACCAGCTCTGATTACTCCTACATGAGACTCAATATCAATAGTTATGACTCACCTCCATCCATTCAGTATAGAGGTGATCAATGTGTACTTCTTTAAAATGCCTCATATAGTTTCATATTCATTATCCAAATATTACTATTGTTATAGGTAAACTCCACCAATGCTAGGTGGTTTTCCCAAGACCCATTAAAGCCAAGATCCCATGGTCACAACCAATCCTAAAGAAAAAGTATAGTACTCTCTTAATTATCATCTGTTTATGGGTGGAAAACTATACTAAAAAACATATACACCAAGATAATTCACTAAGCCTTGCTAAATGCTTTATGTAAAGGGTGAGGCATGATATGAAATTATGGATTATAGAACCCATTGTAAGAATAATCTCTATCATATGTACATATCTTCAATAACTCCACAATATATGTCTCCTGTATAGGAATGAAATGTGATAATATATTAAAACAATTAATAATCACAAAAATAGATTCATTCATCCAAGGAATACTTGGTATTATTATATAAAAATACATGGATCATTCATCCAAAATTAATTCATGAAGTATAAATAGTTGTATATAACCTCTGGTCATTAATGCTCAGCATTCACTAGTCCAAAGGTGTAGCATCATGTAATTGTCCTTGCAATATAGTTTTTCTTTCCCAACCTCCAATATTTGTCACATGGTTCATGATACATTTTTGTATCACCTAGATACGTCGTCGACACTGAGGCATTAGAATCATGCATCAACTACCCCATGTGCCTGTAAGAACAACTACATGATTCCTAAAATAGATGATATCATCCACATATATTGTCTAAATGGAAGGAGAAAATCCAACATCCGGTATTTATTTAATGGACAAACACTCCATATCATTATACTCAATATCCCTAATTTATATTGAAAGCTTTGGCTCCATTGAAACTAATACGAGGGTCTTATTTTATTGACTCTCATAAACAATAGTATGCATATCAACTAGTAAATTCATAATATTCCAATCAGTACAAGACTCATGAACATTTATAGTCAATTGTTTCCTACTCAAATCATCAATAACACTATTTATTCTCTTAGGCCTACATGATAGATCAAACTAAAATAAATTAATATAATCAACCCATCTCCTCTACCAAAGAGTCTAATGTCTCTATAAAATTATATACATTAAGATCATATGATTATTATTCAAATAAAACATAACCCCAAATAGATATTACCTCTAATGCTTCAAATTATATTCTACTACAGCCAACATGAGGTTGTGCATAGGATAATTTAATTCAAGTGACATCAACTGTTGATAATTATACACCAAAAATTGATCTACCTACATCATCAATACACCATGTCTAATCTCATAAGTGTCATAATACACCGTATGATACTCTCCTAGACTGGGAAAAATCAACATTGGTACCATATCTAAGAATATATTCAACTCATCAAAATCATTCTCACATGCTCCATACCATTAAACATGTATTCCCTTTTCGTTCATGTCTAGATATGGTAAATTCAAATGGTAAATGTTTTTGATGTACCACCGATAATATCCTACTAACCCTACAGAGCTACAGATTTTAGAAAATAATTTTCGGGATACTTCCAAGAAATCATAGCCTACACCTTATATGGGTTCACAAATACATCATCTTCTGTGATGATGTGACCGAGATGTGAACCTGATCAATACAAAAATAACATTTAGATAGCTTGTCATATAGTTGGCACTCTCTTAGCATACTCTGAATGATATCAAAATGTTAAGCATTATCAACATTTTTGAAGCAAGTAATCCTTCAAATCATCCACAAACACTAACAAAAAATGATCTCGGTATAGGTGGATGTCTTGGTTCATCATGTCCATAACCACTATTGGAGCATTCTTCAAAGAAAATTACATATATTTGAATATATAAAGGCCAAACAGGATTTTAAATTTAGTATGAGGTATATTAGAAGGCAAGACTCCGATCTAATGGTATCATTTTTTCGGGTCTATATTAAAGAAAAAGTATGCTCTCGTCAACTATTCAAATAGATTGTTGATATGTGGTTGTGGAGAATAGTTCTTTATAGTCTTCTGGTTGAACATATAGAAATAACACACAAAATTGAAGAGTCCTTCTAGATTTCTTTGAAATTAATACATGGGATCCCCAAGGTGAAATTTTCTAGTGGATAAACCATTTATCCATGAAAACATTGAACTGAGTCTAGAGATTTTGAAGATATATTGGATCTATTATATATTATGGAATAAAAATTAAATATACCCCTGATATGAGAGAAATATATAATTCTACACATCTATTGGGTCACAGCCCTGAGAAGTTTTTGGGAAACAGATCATGAAACCCATTCACTGAAAGTGGAAGGTTATGATGCTTATTCCACAACCATCCAACAATAGACTAGAAAGATGATATGTTACTCCTTTGTTTCTAATGAACTATCCTACACAGCATTCCTAGATTTCGCATTCTCCATGGTAAATATAATTTTCAACCAAGGATATGTAAAAGTCAGATTACTATGGTAGAAATCAATGTGGGATTGGTATTTAACAAACCAGTCCATACCCATAAATAGGTAAAAACATGGTATATGTAAAAATGGAAAATTCCCAACAGAAATGATACTCCCCATCACTAAAAAAACATCATTTCTAAATGTAGATGTATATAGATCATAATCCCAATAGTGTATCTATAATAAACATCATGATCATAAACGCCACTAACAGGATGATAATTTTCACCTGATTTTTAGAAATAACAGATTGAGAGACACACATATCAAATTAACACCAATATATTGTATAATTTATTCTAAAAGTAACTCGAACTGTTGGTGTTCTATCTTTACTATCCACAATTTTATGCTAAATGAAAAGAAATAGCCAACACCTTTTTCCCATGATATGGTTTGAGCCCCCAAATCTACACAAATCTAATAATATAGGTGGTTTTTTATAAGGGAATCTCATCCACTACTTCAACATACAGGGATATTAGTACTCATGAATTACAACTAATATTGTGTAGAATATCCAATTCCCAAAATCTAATTCTATCTAGAAGGATCATCATTTCTTGTTTGTTATGAATTTTCTCCGAACATCTATAGTTATCTCATCCTACTACAAAATCGGAACTCTTCTGGTGTTCTGGGATAATGTGAAAGATAGTGGCCATAAATACTATACTAGTGGAAAATAACTTGTTTAAATCATGTGTAACAGATACTTACCCCTAGATTAATTTATTTTCAAATATTTGGTCAAAAATATCATAAAGAAAATGCATTCCCATTGAAGAAATGCCTCTAGATCATCTAGTTGTAACCACCTATCCTCTACTAGAATACTCTTGTACGTCTCATCAGATATGAGTTCGTAATCAACCAAATTAAAAAAAAATCATTAACCAAACTATGTAATATCGTGACTTAATCTAATATTTTTGTCCATCCTAGAAACATATTTATGTAGTAGTTTCATACCCTTATAACGCTTGTGAAAAGAACTATAGGTATTTAAAGTGATAGCTATTTTCCATCACAAACATACTCCCCTGAAAAATCTAGAAGGAAAAATCATCAATATCACTTCTTAGTGTCACTGGATAGATGATTACCAATTGCTTTTGCAAAAAAAATACATTAATATAATAGAATCTTCCAGTATAGTTAGATCCTAGGCATCCCACCAACACATCTCTCATACTCACAATAAATATGAAAATATCATGAAAATATTCTTTGAATAAATCTCAAAATGGTCAATTATAGTTTGGAAGGACTCAATCCAAAACATACTACTTCATGTCGTTCCTATATAATGAAGGTTAGAGGGTGTAACAACTAAAACTCCTATTTCATATCAGATATTAAACTCACCACACACATTGAGTATCTCTCTATATGATTCACAAATTGATAAATGTTTTCCATAAAATACTCTCTGAATTCCTCACTCATCACAATTGGTGCATCATGTTACACTTCAATAGAATCATTTCCAACCATATGCTCATTTCATATACTTAACAAGAGTGAGAATCTAAGAATTTTTTTAAAATAGAAGAACATTACTAAGGATGAAAAACACAACTGTAACATAGTTAAAAAAAATAGATTCACATATGGAAAATCATATTTTCCCACATTCCCCACCACATGGATGGAACCAATGTGTAATAACTTCCCATATCAATTATACATATTGGTCATTGTTAGAAAAGGTAAACATATTTTTGTTTACCATTTCTTATTAAATTGATATTTATTCAAATAATTCATCTTTTTATAACATTAATGTTCACATTATGAACATTTTTTCATTAAAAGTGCATATGCATGGAAAACATTTAAATAGAAACCACAAAATCGAAAAAAATCTATTTTTTTCTATATTTATCCATGTCAAAAAATAATTTTGGGTGCCCCAAATAATACATTAATACCAAAATACAATGTTAATATGTGTCATAATTCAAATCACATTAAATCAAAATACTATTAATGACATAAAATAAGAAGGGTTTCACTAAGGGTGAAATATCATCCACAATATCAACACACATCAATGAAAACAATCCCAAACTAGGAACATGGATTTTACACGTGTTCATGGATTAGCTAGTCGCATAATAAAAATACAAAAGTGTGTCCCAACTCATCCTATTATCTTATCATACATTCCCAAATAGTAAGATAAATGAATATAGTAAATCCTCTGATATAACATTGTAACATCTCAACCTAGGTGGCACACACTGGTTCCCTATGATATCCAGTTACATGACCTCAAGATTACATCCCCATACTCTAGAGGTTGTTGACAAGTAGTGAGGATAAATATAAATCATGGTGAGATTATCCCCTTTGTATGAATGTATCAAAAAAACCTAAATAAATAATAATAAATAGATTATATAAATAAATAACTAGTCAATAGCAGTATCACATTATAACAAAATCATGAATATAATACAAAAAATAACGTTGTATATTTTTCATACCATGTATGTATAGATTTGTAATGAAAACCCCCATAATTAAAATAGTGACAAACTTTATAAGGGTCACAATAACAGGTCAATTTTCCTAATCTATACTCCATACCAACTCGGCCATCTGATTTATGTTTTTCCTTGAATCATCCTACAACCATTAAATCTATTCGGGTATCGATCAAGAATCATGAGTGGCGTGTGAGTAAAATACAGTCTTCTACCACCAACATGGTCTATTAAAATATCCCTTCAATGTCTGAATAAAAAATTGTATAAATAAAAATTTACACAACATAATTTAACCAATGTATCACATATTCTATTATTACATCAAAAACCACATAAAACATCAGTTACATGAGGATACATGGATCTCAATACATTCTCAGACCCATGTCATATTATGATCCTCATCATAATAACTTGGTAATAATTTATCGTCTCATTCAATCATATCATGACCACTTGGAACCATTGTCTGGTACCATAAAATGGACGAAAAACATCTTGAATATCATCCACGAGTATTTGGATCTTCAGTCCCTATCCCACACCATAATGTCATATAGGTATTTCCTTACCCAGTCCATATACAATACACATATCTCAAAAAATTCATCCTTATATTATTTTCATAATATATACCATGTTCCACACATGTTTATCTATAATATAATCACTTGTGTGTTTTCATTCAATAATCCCAGTCCCAAAAACATTAAGTAAAAAATTCATCATTATGGGCTTTTGTTATAGAATGCCATGTCCCAAAAACATTTGACAATCAATTTATCACTATCTGATATTTATGCAGTATTCCATGCCTTACACAGATATATTACATATGTTAAAAAACATCATATATAAAAACATCTCATATATCACAACTATCAATTTTAATTAATTTTAAAATTCTTATCACATTCCTAAATCACAACATCAATTGATTATTTATTAAATTAATGAATAAAAATTAACCACATTCATAATCACTAGAATTTATTTTAATTAATTAAAATCTTTATTAACCTAATTTCGAAATATAAATATGGAATAATTAATTAAATAATATTTTATTCTAATTAAATGAATTTCATATTCACAACAATTTTAAGTAATTATTTTACCAATTAATTAATAAAATTCGAAACTAATTCAAACAATTTTTGAAAAAATTACATATCAAACAATATAAATTAAATAATTACATATATGTAATTGAATTAAACAATTTTGAATTTGAATAATAAACCACATAAATCATGTTTGATGATGAAGACGTGCCAATGGAAATCCCCAGTTTCAAATGGAGAGGGAAAACCCATAATGAATAATGAGAGCTTAAATGAAATAATAGAAAACTAATTAAACGGATCAAGTTCAATAAAACCAATATCTATATTTTATCCCTATCCCGAAATAGATAAAATAGCCCTCTATTATCTGCAAAGAGGAGTAGGATTGAAGTATATCTAGTCAACAACGAAACCACATACCTGGGGAGGTATAGATCTCCACACTAGGATGTGAATAATCGATAATGTTGGTCAAATGGTTTTTGAATATGTCAAAGTGCCTCCAAAGAGTTGTTAAATAATATAGGGTAGTTGTAGGAACAATTTAGGGTTAATACTCAGGGTTTGAGAAGTATTAAATGAATTAATATGAAAATTAAAAGTGTGAACCAAGATTCTTGGAAATGGGCACACAATTTTCCAAAACTGTGATCCTTAACAGTGCACATATTTTAGGGGTGGTTAATTTTTACTCTTAAAAGGGAACATAGTCTAAAAATTAGTGTGAAATCCATGCCATCTCCATTGTCTCATGATTTAAAGGTTATCTAGGCTAGGGCATGGTTTGGGAAAACAATGTGTCAACCATCCAAGACCCCCTAATATCCGAAAAATATATTTTCACCCAAATTAAACCCATAGTATGACAAAAACAATATTTACTCAAAACAAGGAAAATATTAGATTAATAATTTCTTTATACATATCCATAATTTTTCAGATGTTATATAAATATTATAAAACACTATCATCAAAATTTTACCAACTTTACCATCGACTAATGGAAACATTACCTAAGATCAGTCTTTAATAAAATACTACTCCATAGAGAAGATCAAAAAAATAATAAATATTTAGAAAATCATACTTATTCATAATAATGATTTGATTTAAGGATATATAACCAATTTAATATCTTATTAAACCATTATTAATTTTAACAACTACAAAAAGATAACCCCATCCTGATGTTCATGGATGAAAGAATAATTTTTGAATAAAATATTGAAACTACATTTTCAATTCCAAAAGCTATACTTGTGTCACTCAATATGGGGTATTGAAAAATTATTGTAAATAAAAACTCTATTAATGGTAAATTCAACCTTCTACTCAAAAAAAGGAATTAACCAATCAAAACAAATATCTATATATACTCAATCACAATTGAAGAAATACTAAATTGAGTAGTTTATATATTTTCAAAAATATAAGTTGTGTGAAATCAACTACAATCTATAGTCAATTTCCAAGATTTTATATTTTTCATCAAAGACATGAAATCATTTAATATTATATTACTAGAAATTAAATATATCTATGAATGAAAATATAAATTCCAATCCATACACAAAATAATTTGATTTCTTTCTTTGTAAGAATTCAATATAATTTATATGAATGTAAAAACAATTGAAAAAAATAAGAATATTCTTATAGATATTAGTTTCGTTAATTTCCCCTCTTGGTGTTTTTAATAAATATTTCATCTTCTTTTCACAAAGTGATATTCTAATTTTAGTTGAAAATTTGTCTGAAATAAGGAAATATGTTAATAAATAATCAAAATTAGTATTGGTATATTTTTAATAAACATTTAATATACCTCCAACTACATCATTAGATGGCCCAAAAGTAACCATATTTGTAACATATGAATTTTCAAAAACATTTTATTTTAATTATTATTATTTCATTTCTTCCTTCCAATATTTGGGCATGCACTCTTATAATGGTCCATCTTATTAAATTAAAATCATATTATTATCATGTTTCATTATTTTTTGATCATTTTTATAGATTCACATGCCATATCACCAAATTTTAAATATCAAAAAAACTTCCAAGATTTTATAGTCATTGTTTGATGTTCTTATTATCACAACTATAGTAGGAAGGATTTTTTTTCATAACTATATATTTGATTGATAGAGATTCCAAATTCTCAATAGTTTGGATTTTTAATTTGTAATATTGTAATTGTATACATGATCATCAAAAAACTCTATTTAAATATTAATGGTAATTTCATACTATATCTCATAAGTTTTGAATTCACGGGAATCCAATTTCATTTAATACCATAGATGGAATCTTGAGTAAAACTGATTAATTTTACTATCATTATCCAAGATAATGTTTTGTGTATACCTTTTCAATTAGGTGCATTATTATTCATATGTGACTACTGAATCAACACCAATATATTTAATTACCATGAATCATTTTAACATCTTTTTTAAAAAAAACTATTGGATAATATTTCTAATGTAATATATTCTAAAATCCAGGCCATTGTAATGTATCAATATATTCCATTTCTCTAATATTATTAAATATTTACCAACACTGGTCAAATTCAAAATCAAAATGTAAAATATAATGATTTCTCTTTTGGTTCAATATACAACCCATGACATTGAATTTCTAGTATTGGGATTTAATCTATTCATCATCTTCCATAAGGACATATGGTAAATAGTATGATATAGGGTTTTGTTTCAAGAAATTATTCTATAGTGGCATATTCCCCTATAGTGAATGAGGTTTCTCTCTTCTATGAATCCCACCACCATTAATAGCCTTTTTTAAATGATCGAACATAATAAAAACTAGTATGTTACATTTATATCAATCATATGTGGCTTATTTCATATGTATATTATCATCTTGGTTCCTACATATGTTAGAATCCATGTTTCACAAGTGGGAAACCATTCTGATTAGACATTGGTTAGATGAAAGGACATATTAATATCAACATTCTATGTCATGATAATAATTGAAGATGTTATCTTATGGAAAATACATACATTTTCATAACCTCTACAATTTTATAATCCTTTTCTTCAATACTGACTATATAGAGTCATATACAAAAAATCCAAAATTTCATTATTTTTGAAGAATTAATTTTATTTCTTTACCCAATGTCTTTTCAAAGTAATATATTGTTATAATTATGACATAAATATTTAATGTGAAACTCACAAATTAAATAATTTACCCTTCCTCATAGAATTAATTTTATCCAAAATATATAAATTTTAAAATAATAATTTTTTTAACGTAAAATCATTATTATTTTTAAATTGACATGTTCATTATTCATACTCATCCTTAAATGTTATAAAAACATTTTAAAACATGGGATAAGTACATAAATCTAAAAAATTGAATGAAAAATTAATAACATAAAATAAACACATTTTTCCATTTAGAAAAATTGATATCATAAAAGTTAGTTTTTATTTATTTTAATTATCATCAACTAAAATAATCCTTTCATTACACATGAAATTAGATTTATGGACCAATGTATTTTTCATAATTCCTTATAAGAAATCATTATAGGAAAATAAATATCCAAATTTTTTCATTGAAAATATGACTACCCATGAATAAAAAAATTTAGAAAATATTACCTCCTAATCTGAAATGGAATTAACATTTCATTTAAGGAAAATATCTACATAATACCTTTTAAAATCACACAATTTATTAGATAACACAATATAAATAATATACCATTTTTGATGGTTCCTTGGAAAATCACATTTTTAGATCGTTTATATAAACCCCTATAGAAACATTACAATTTTATATCTATTATGTTACTCTTCAAATATAATTATCTAGAGAACATTGTCATTTCCCAATACAATGAGCTACTATATCAGGCCCACCAATCATCCAAATATATAAAAGGATCAACCATTATCATGAGATATATTTGATTTAATTTTAATCATATAAAATATCTCGATTCAATATAATGAATAATGAATTTAAATCATTCACATTTTAATTAAAATCACTTTAAATCTATTTTAAACCCATATATAATACCATTTAAGATATTTAAATAACCTCTTTATATAAATGCCTATTTTGAAAATAAAACTATCATAAAAAATAGAAGGAATATTTTTTATTTTAAGATAACATGAAATCTTAGAATCTAAAAAAATTAATAAATAATCTGAATTGAATCAAAATGGCCATTCACAATATAAAGATTAGAATAAAACATTGGTTTCCACTTTTGTAAATAAAGACAAAAAATTACATAAATTGATATAATTAGAAAAACTATATGAATTTAAAACATGTCTTCTATAAATAAATAATTTTATTTCAAATATGTAAATAAAATAATTTTATGAATAGGTATATAAAATAATATTGTTTAGAAAATAAATGATTAAAATATTTAAATGATAATTGAATATTTATGTGTCCCTTACCTCGAGTCACACTCATCATGTATATTATTTACCTTAAGAAAATATAAATTATTTACAATTATATACTTTCATAAATAAAAAAAATTCATTTTTTGTTTATTTATTTTATTAATTTATTTGAATTATGTAATGATGATGTTCACATAGGACATTTTGATGATATTTAGCTCATATGTCCAAAATGAGTTTGATATGCTGAATAGTGTTAAAGAAAAAATTATTATATAATCTAAAGAATAATAATTATTGAATATTTTTCATTTTCATATTTCAATTATAACATTAAATATATAAATTAATTATGGTTATAATAAATGAGTTACATTATAGTTAAGAGATAGTAGGTTGTAGGTGTGTGGAAGTAACGTCTCAATTTTTCATAGAACATTATATATTAATGGTAAATATAATTTTAATATTATATAATGAAAATTATATTCAGAATAATATATAATGTCTTTAATTATACTTATATATTGTATCTGTCTGATATGGTCATCTAAAAGGTACCACATCTCTTTCTAGTGGTGGTAACACACACATACGCTTATAAAATTATAATTTTTAGATTACTTTAAAGGATATAAAATGAAATATATAATATATTTTCTGAATGATATTAATTTTATTAATATATTATTTTTATAACTAGTAATGAGTGAAAGTGATGAAAACATGTTACATATTTTTGTGAGGTTGTAGCCCTTGTAGACACAAATGATGGTTTATTCCAAATTTATTTATGTGGATATAGATATACATTTTAAAATTAGAAAGAAGACAAAATATTTTATTGAATATACTATTTTTATTTTTTTCAATACCTCTAAATAACATTTTATTGTGATATGGGAATGAATTAAACTATATCATTAGGATAAAAATTGCACCTCTTCTACAGTATGCCTCATTTGTTTCACAAAATATATCCTATATGATTGATATTCGTACAAAAATAAAGACCCTATAATGAGTATAGTTATTTTAGGAGGGTATTTTTTCAGTTTTTTCCCTTTAATGGGTGATCAAATTATGTGAAGAATAGATGATAGGAGGTATCGTTTTATAATTTAGGGGAGAGGAACTCTTAGAATTTCATAAATAATTAAGTTTAATGACATTAATATTATTTTTTTCATGTCACCATATTGATATAATTCTAATATATGATGTGTCAAATTCATCACATAAAATAAAATCTGGACACCTTTATAATATGTTTCTACCATTATCTCATTTATTTTACCCCCAATTGACAGTATTTAATATAAAATTGATATCTAAGATTTTTAAATATTTTGTGTATAAAATGTGAGTATAAAATGAATTATAACCCATAAATAGACCATGGAAGAAATTTTAAACCATATCCCATTTATATGGCTGATGGGAGGTTTTTAATAAAATTTTAATCATTTAATAAATACTTTTTTATAATAAAATATTAATATTTATTTATCTATAAAATAATTATAACATAGAAAAAATTAAGTCTAAGAAGTAATTTGAATGTAAATACCTCATATAGTGATAATTATTTGTATTTTCAACAAAATCCATGGAACACTATATCTGACCAAAAGTATTACTTTTAGTGTTTTTAAAAATATTTACATGATATTTCTATTTCCATCACAAACACTGATTTTGTATTGACTTAATATTTAATGTAATATTTTCATTCATAAAATTTAAAAATAATTTATCTTGATAAATATCATTTTTATAATATTTAAAAAAACCATTTATAACAAAAAAATTATTTCTATTCATATCTAATAATATTATAAAAATTAAAATATGGAGTGAAATATTTTTGACTATAAAACATAATATAATTTTAAAGGATAATGTCTATGATAAATAGAAAAAAATAAATTATTTTTATTTTGTTATAATAATTGAAGAATTGTGCTCATCAACTGAAATTCATGAAGGTTTCAGAATAATGTTTTTGTGTTTTAACATTAAATTTATATTAATTTTACTCATTTTACCATTACTGTGGTGAAATAATTAACATATTTACATTTCATAAAGAAAAAATGTGAAATATTTATCTAATATAGATCTCATGATTCCAAATATAGAATCAATTTTTCCTTTTTATACTTTAATAAGTGGTATAAATTATTTTAATATTAAAATGTGAAATACAATGAAATACAATTTATCTGTTTTTTTTAAAATATAATAATATAATTATTGCAATTTCAGATATTAAAATAGTTAAAAATAAAAAAAATGGATTTTTAAAAAAAATGAACTAAATAATATTTTCAGAATAATCCAAAATAGATTGTTATGTTGTAAATTCATGAAATCAAAATACATTTTCAAATAAAAAGTTTTATTTTTCACACTTCATTTGATTATAAGACATATCATAAAATTTTAAAAAAATCATCCTTAAATCATTTTGATTGTATGTAATAAAAATTATGTCTATTTTTTTTAAATTAAATTTCTATAATTTGGAAATATATATTCAAAATTATATAATCTAATTTATGAAGACCTAATTTTTTTGTAAATAAAATTTTCCTTCTAAATGAATAATTACATAATATTATCACAATTAATATAAATCTGTAAATTATTATCAATAAATATAAGTGAGACCATAAATTTGTTTATTTTATTATTACATGGATTTTTTATGCCTAAGAGGATAGTGGTAGAATTTTTGGACTTAGATAATTTCATAAATAACAAATAAAAGATGAAAATAATGTAATATAATGTTTTTTCTTTTATATATCCTAATATATTCAGAATATGTTATGGTAAGGAAAAATGAACGTTTTTAAATTCAGTTTCCATTTAGAATGTAGATGTCACAATTATAAAAATATAATACACTGTGTTTTTACTCAATATAAAAATATATTTTGGGATATGTGTCTATAAATAAAAAATTAATGAGTTACATTTAGTTATCATAAATGTGAACAACAATATTTATTGAAGGAATTTGAAATT
This sequence comes from Viscum album, assembly GCA_963277665.1. Taxonomy (NCBI): domain Eukaryota; kingdom Viridiplantae; phylum Streptophyta; class Magnoliopsida; order Santalales; family Viscaceae; genus Viscum; species Viscum album. Next base: position 1,307,054,288 of record OY728126.1, on the reverse strand, counting down.
CAAAATTAAAAGTGAATTAAAGTAGTCATTAAAAAATATTTTATGGTGTAGAGTAAAATTAAAACGTAAAGATTCATTTTATTTAATGTCACAAATTTTTATCTCTTTATCCTTAAAGGGATTATGTTATGGTAGTGAATGGAAATGTAAGAGTTACATTTATCTGTCATACTAAAATGACAATCTCTTAATCATAAATGATTATGTGACCAATGAAGAATACCATGTTCTGTAATTAATTTATTTCAAAGAAACATTTTTATAGAATATGATTACATGGATGAAGGTGATGTACTTAACAAAGTTATATAACTATAAAACATAAGTTTTCATCCTAGCATTTTATTTTTTGAATTTATGAATGTTTAATTTATTTTTGAATTTTAAAAATTATGATTTTGATTCCTACATCAATCCATCATTCAAAATTGCTTTTAGAATTGTTGTTTCTCACAAAAGTGTTTAGAAGGATAATTTTATTATCTATTCTCGTGGATATGTTAGTTTGATTACATATAATGAAATGTATTATAAAAACCAAAAAATTGTGTCAAACCTATTGCTAATTTGAAATTATATCAAATATAACATGATAATAAAGTAGTTATTTTTGGGATTTATGAATTTTTAAATTTTTTAAATAATATTTAAATGTATGATGATATTATTTAGAAATTTATTTATTAAAATAAACATTCATTTTATCATTTTATTTTGTTGGGTATGTAGAAAAATAAAGAAATATATATTTATTGATGTGGAAATTGAATATAGACAACATAAATTATGAAATTTAGTTGATCCCAGATTGATGTACATCATGGGGTATTTTATGTTTAGATTAAATGTTAAGGATAGAGTGAGTAATATTCTTGTATATAGATGCATGATATATTCTAGATGAAAAAAATAAGGAATATGATACACTTTTTACTCACTAGATCACATACAACATTTACCCCATAAATTTTCATACATAGATTTATTATCTATACAACAGAGGAAAAAAATGATAATTGTGTCCCCACTACCTAATGATGTTGAGATACTGAGCTAGAAAAAATTCATACATTGATACCCTACTTATGATATTCATCATATGAACGTGTCTAATTAGTTTTTTATTATGTACGTTATTGATCAATTCCTTAGTTGGAGATTAACTGAAATTTGATTTCCCTCTCTAATGATTAGTATAACATTCAAGCCATCAATTTAGATGCACTAAATGATTGTTTGGAAGTATATAGATATGTTATATCAATTTTTATAAGGGAGAAGTGATGTTATTATCCAAGATAGTGTATGTCATGTTATATATTCAATTATTAGATAATTATAAACTTAGAAAATTGTGTATATATAAGATAAAAATATAGGATGAACATGCTTCATGTCCTAGGTCACATAATTATTTTGATATTGACAAAATATGATCATAAAATTTTGAATATAGTTTAGACTAGTCGATATAGGTATAAAGATACATCTATATGATAAATATCACACTCGATTACTTTATTGCTTGAGTATCATTGATGACCTTATTGAGAACTATATTTGTTTCATTATATGAATCTAGAAATTCATATATATTTTTCAACTTTATAATGTCCCATCTGGGTCACTTTATGTTTTTCAATAAATTGGTATTGAATTTTTACCTAGAGAGATTCTCAAAACTATTTAGATCTAATAAAAAAGGGGTTTTATAGGAATTCGGAATGTATTGAATGTGATCTATTAAATAGTGGGGTTAATGATTATCTTCCAAAAAGATTGTTGAATTATATCCAAAAGATGTTTTGGATTTAGTTTTTCATGTTATAGTATATGATAAAATATAAGGTGAAATTGAATACTCACTTTTAGGCTTAAGTGATGATCTGAGAATATTAGAAATATTCCTGAAATCCTTACATATGTATATTGTATATATATTCAATTAAAATTATGTTTTTTATATGAGGGTATATCATTTTATTCAATATTTCATTGTATAAAAATCATAAATGGTAATAATTAATTTTTCAAAATAATATATAATTTATTATTTAGTTAAATGGGATATCACATATGAGGGTTTATTCGTATATGAGTTGCATGATTTGGATAAACCATTAAATCACCTGTTACAATAAATAACTAATTTATAAATTCTATGTGTTTTTGTTGTGGTTTATACATTTACAGCTATACATTTTCAATGTGTAGTTGACACACTTCACGATTGGCTAAACACCCCTAAACAAAATTCCATCATTTAACATCTTCATTTTCATACAATGTACTAGAATATCTTGTAAAGGATATTGACTCTCTCTCAATCATTTATTGATTAAGATTAAACCGTGGATTGTAGTAGAGGTAGGATGTATTGTTTTTCATGTTAGTGGTCTTCATTGCAAACATATAAATATTAAGATGTTTTAGAATCTTCTTCGATGTTTGGTATGCTTGATTTTAGAGTATTCTACATTTCTTGGATTATTTTCCATTTCAAATATTGATAATCAGAGGACATAATAAAGGGTTTCAATTTGATTCCTATTATTTTAATAACAATTATTATAGTCATATGAATCTTAGTTGGTGTGAATGATATGATCGAGAACTGTAAGTCGAATGAGGTGGTTAAACCTATTGTATTATTTGCTAGGGGTGATATTTGGTAGTTTTGGATAAAAATGTTAAATCATGGTTACAAATGGTGAAATTATATAACCTATGATAACTATTATAGTATATATATATATATATATTAAGAAAAAAATTAAACCAAATTAGTTATCTTGAACTAATATTTGAACTAATCATTATGTCCAAGAAATAATGGAGGTTATATGGAACTATGGGTGTAGTAGAGCTCCTTATATAATGAAATAAAATATTAAATAAATTATTCTATGGGATGCCACTAATTACCAAAATAAATTATTACCACCTATTATCATTTATATTCTTGAAAATATTGATTTATCTTTTCATAGTCCTATAAATGTGTTTCTCCCAGATATTTATCTTTAATCGTAGATTGTTTTGGTTTTTGGAACTAAATTGGGGAAATCATAACATAAAAAGATAAAACAAATATCTTCAATGAATAATAAATATTTCCCTCAAATTATCATGATTTGGAACCATGATTATATAGTGTCTATGGAAACTATATAAACTAGAAACTTTTCCTGAAAATATCATCACCATCATTAGTTTCTTTTAATACACAACATACCCTTGTAAATTCATAATATTCATTAACATTTTCTATATCTATAGGAAAAATTGAAACCAAGGATGTCGTTAAATCAGTTTATCATTATGGTTGCTCATGATAGATATAAATCAATGATCACATAAAAGCATACAATTTTCCTAAGGGTATTAGTACTTGTAATTATAAATAGAAAAATAAAACCTACTAATACATAAACCATAACAATAAAAAACTGAATAACTGTTTAGTAGTCCTAGGATTTTGGAATAGAAGAAAAATGATGATCCATGAGTTAAAAAAATAATAATATAATCATTTCTTAGGATTTTGTCACTGAATTATGAATATAAAGCATATCATATTTCATAGTTAAGTATTGATACCATCAAATCATAGTAGGTTGTGCTTCCCTATAAGTTTTCCATATAAAAATGTATCCTTAATATAACTTTCATTACCATAGTGTATTAATAAAGAAAACTCAAGGAGTTTTATTCAATGTATTGAATATTCAGTAAGGTGTTCAAATGTGTCCATGTTATATGGGTTAAAATGAAACATTTATTTCACAATTTTGTAAAAAGTTATAAAAAATAGTTTAGGTAGAACGTAGAAAGATTAATTTTAAAACCATTTTCAATATATTAAATTATTTTATAAATATGTTTTAATGATTTATTTTATATTTATGAACATTTATAAAACAATTTTTAAGAGGATATGCATGAAAGGAAATGTTCATCCTCCAAAGAAAAAAATTGGGCATTTTTTTAAAACATTTTTCCTGATAATTTTTATTAAAAATGTGATAAAAATGTAAATAATAAATTAAAATTATAGTAATGACCATAATATGATATCATATATGGTTATGAAGTTTTAATATCCTTATAATTTTCCTCAATAGAAATTTTGCATAGACAATATCGAAATGAAATGAGATTATATAAGAAATGTCTACCTTAAAATGGAAATTGACACTAAGTAATCTAACCTCCAATAAATTAGAATAATCATTATTAAAATTCAATTATATACCCATATATATATTTATTATATTATATATGATAAATTTATATCACTTAAACAACCATTTATAATAATTATTTATCAAAATCGCCTTTTTTGCATATTTACTATTTCATTTTAAGTATGTTTTTTTATATATTATGGTACCTTTATCATATTCGTTGTTAACAATTATCCATAATTATAATAATGATGTAAATATCATAAATATTCTTTATATAAATATTTATAATTTTCTACAATTTTAGAGATTTAAAAATGAATTACACCATTTATGAAAATTTTTATCTGTACTTATACATGAATATTGTTGTCATCTTCAAATGAAAACAGATAAATATAGATAAATAATATTTTATAATTATGTAATAATAATTAAATCATAAATTTTATAAATATTCATTAAATAAATCATTATAAATATCCATGTGAGTAGGTGATAAAAATAAATCATATCACTACATAGAGGAAATAGTCCACATGTTCGAACGAGTGACACATTCATTTACCATTAGGTGAATTGAGATAGAAAATTGTTGTGAGATAATTATAACAAAATATAAGAATATTTATTATAATAAATTCATCATCTTATTATGTATTAAATAATTTTAGAGAATGCAGAACATGAAATAAAATTGAAATCGATCAGTTGATAATTATACAGCTTCTTTGGAAAAACTTATTGGGTTTATACTTAATGCCTAATTAGAATTGTATTATGGTTAGAAAACCATTATTAATTGTGTAGGTATTTTATAATATTATTCGATAAGTTCTCAATTATATAAGAGAATCTTTATGTCTAGATGCAAGAGGATATATATATCCTTTTATAATTGAATGATATGGTACACTTGTAATATTTTAAAATATTATCATATAATTGTTTATTTTTTCAGAAAAAATACCTCCAAATTTATTACATTCGTTTTTTATATAAGTTTATGATTTAATATTTATATAAATTCTGATTTAGTATTTTTTAAATGTAATTTTAATTCTTAATATTTTTTTAATCATTTTGACTCGTGTAATCTTTTAATGTGGTATCTGGAATTTTAGACAATGATTCTCTTCTTAAATAACAAAAATAAGTGAATCCTAATTATAAAATTTGTAAATATGTATTCTATATATAGATTCAATTTTATGAAATTTAATTTTCATAATTTTTAGATAATAAATAAAAATAAATATAATATTTCATGAAAAACGTTTTTCCAGAAAAAAACCATTTAATTATAAAAACAATTTTAATAAAAAAAAATTGCATTATTTATTCAAATGTCAGTTATTGAATTATGTTTCATCAAAATAAAATAAATAAATTTCAAAATAATACAAAATATAATGTTACATTGTTATTATATGAATAAAATTCATATAAAAATTGTTATTTTCTACTATTCACCATGAAATTTTCATTTTTTAGTAAACAATTGATAAAAATAACCATATATACTTATTTCTATTCTGATTTCAAATATGATATTAACTTATTTTTATATTGTTTCCAAATTTTATAAAAATTACTTAGATTTTCAATGCAACATAATCCAAATTTGATGATTTTTTTTAAAAATAATTACTAAAAATCATTTATTTTTATATTATTAGTAATAAATAAATTAAAATTATATAAAACGTATTTAAATATTTCTAATAAATATATTATTCTTATTATTTTTTTAATTTAACATCTTTTTCAAAATAGTCAAATATAAATAATTATAGTTTAATGTTACATCATTTTTTGTTTAAAGTCAGTATAATGGGTAAATACAGCTACTACTGAATTTATATATACTGAAATATTAATATATCATAAAATAATAGGGTGTCAAATTTTAAAACATATAAACGTTTTACCTCTGATATTTCATCTCCCTATCATAAAAAACGTGAAAAAAATTTCTACCTCATCGCATCCCCAGGTTCCCATGGAACTTCCTTAACGTTATGGTTTCACCAAAAAACATTGTCTAGGTGATTGGTTTTCTTACACAGAACATTCTCTCCTTGATATAGAATCTCCAATTATTGTTCCATATAAGAGATATCATGGTATAATTTTATTACCTTTGTGTTAATTAATCATGATGGATTGGATATGTACTTACTCTGAATAGATTCATGGAATATATCATGAATTCAAAGAGACTCAGTGTATGTTCCCATATAAAATAGACCATCATAATAATATTAATAAATTTGAATGTATTGATTTTTCAAGTTATCATTCTTATCAACATTTCAAAACTCAATTTCTTATTCTATGAAGTTGTTTATAAGAATATATTATCATTATCATGAAATAGTATATCTTATTGGTGATTGTTAGCATATCTTTTCTATCGATTCTGAGAAGACCCCTGGTGTTTCGTAATGAATCAAAACTAAAAGTTCATTTCCCTAAATGAATATAATTCCAATAAATTTCTTTCATAATCTTCATCCCATCACATTTTAGTTATATACATCCTTCTATAAAGGGATTCATAATGATCGATATGAATGATCTAGATAAATATATTACTGTAAGAAAATGAAAAAAAAATGGTTTTGATCTAAACAATGTTCAAAATATATAGAGAATTTATTCATCATGTATTATTGATTTTGAATTGTCCTATTAGATAGAATAGATGTTTGAGGATGATATGTGGTACTAAAACTCAACTACATATCCATAGCCTATTGAATACTGTTATAGATCATTGAGGTAAATCTCAGATGTCATTTACATATGATTGAATATGGTACATAATTTTATAATTCCACATCCATAATTATTATACTAGTAACATGAATTATAAAAAAATATTCACTAATTTAAATGAAATGTAATGGATTCATTAGATGATAGAATATAAACATAATATAGTTGTTCTCTTTAGATGATTTGGGGGTCCTATAATATGATACTTAGTGATTTTTTCCATTTACATTCAGGTATCGTTAATGGTTGTAAGATCCCTTTATACTTATTTTACACAATAGTAACATATTTAGATATTAGGTATCATGATAAAAACTCTTGAAATTTACTTTTTCTACTTCTAACCATAAATATTATTTTTGATCTATAATAATGTTATTAATTATTGGATAAATAGATAATGTATCACTATAAGATCCATATAATAGAACATTCTTCATTGTTGATATGTAGGGAAAATCTATTTAGTTCCAAAACCCTGTCCTTCCATCATAAATATGTTTATAATTTGTAACGCTTTACAAATTCGTCTATATTTCAACATCCTAATTCTATGCCACTTCAATCATTACAAGAATGGATGGTTGATCATTCAACTAATGAATATATGATGTATCCTATTTCATCCGGATTTTTAGATCCATATACGAAAAGATATATAAATATTGTATTTCATTTAATATGCATCATAGATAAACTAGTATAGTCATTTCTACTCAGAGCATTAGTCATCTTTTTTACCTCAATAATGTAGAAATGTATTTATTATTCATTGTATTTAATCATCTCCAACCATAATCTATGTTTCATACTTTACAAAATCATTGTGAATATATAATTTATTCTATTTTAACCAATATATATATATCACACATTTCACCATAAGTATAATTCCTCCATGTCTCTAATAGAGAGATTATAACTACTAGCTACATTTCATGATACAAGTAATTTTTTCATGTATTTTCAATTGGACATAATTATATTCTATAAATATAATGTTATTAATATCAAAATATCACAGTCCATATATAAATGAATCCCTGTATATCACCAAATCTTATCTACATCAAGGTAGTGTGGGCATTGGTTCTCTATCCAACAATTTATTCGAATCCATGAAATTTTTAGCACATTTATCTATTTAATGGGACATGGTAAATTCTGTGTCAATAATGATGTTGGATAATATATCCCAAATAAATAATTCAAAGAGAACTAGTTATATCCAACCAACCCCTGAAAACTATTTATCTCAATTCATGTGGAATGTTTTAACCAGTTTCCAACAACTTCTATCATTGAATGATCCACTAGTATACCCTCACATGAGATTATATGACAAATGAATGAACATTTTTGTAGAAAATAATCACATTTTTTAATTTACCATACAAACCCCTAAACATACGATCATCCACATTTTCCATAAATAATCTTTATGATCTTCCTTAATAATATGATATGTTGTAATATCATATAAAATGACTATCAAAATATAGATAATTTTAATTAATAAATAATCAATTAATGTAGTTGTGGAATTTGTAAATCTATATTTCGTCAATATAAAATCATAATTGTCAAACCATATATTGGAGGTTATCTTGGGTATACCCTCTTTCATGAAACTTTATTGATGAATCATGAATTATGGTTAATTGTTGAATGTATGGATCTTTAGTACGTTTATCAAAAATGACATAAATGTAGTGTATGTGATACATTTTATTCAATTTGACCTCGATATGTTCTTAATAATTAATAAAAATATTTTTTTGTCAATCATTCTCCCTAATAAAAAAATTGGTGTTCCCCATCATGATCTATTGTATCATATGAATCCCTTGTCATGATTATCATGGAGAAACTTATTCCTTTATTAACACAATTAGAGCCATTAAATATTTATTATTTTAAATAATTGAATAATTAGTAATGGGTTTTATTATAAACTAAATTTCTTGATTTTGTGGAATAATATGAAAATATTCAGGACATAAACTGGAATAACACTAAACAAAATCAACATCTTCGACGTTGAATTTAACCCCATCAATATGTGATTAATAACCCTCATGAAAAGGTAGTGATACCAATATAACATATGTAAAATTCATTATAGGTTTATATTAATCCCCCACCCAAATGAAATCACATGTTGATTGATAATATAAAATAATACTCCCTATCCTACAAAATTAAAATGAGATCTATATTGAGGTTTGTAATTTATTTCCGAAATCATATCAAATTTATATAGAGGTAGAATAATTATATTTTTAATATGAAACATCCCAAAAACAATTATCAGATATAAGATATAGAGTTTGGATATGATCATCTTATCTCAAATTGGATTCATTATTATGTCAATATTTAGTCATTGACGAAGTAATTTGATACACATAGAAGAAAATTATCTATAAAAGAGTGGGTATTTCCATAGTCAATTATGAAATTAGGTTTTATATAAAGGATTATAAGAGTAAAATTCACCATTTTAATCTAATAACCAACTTCTTCAGTCATGTTCACATGATATTATTCTTGTTTTTTGGTTTAAGAGGTTTTGAACACTGATCATTATCATTAACCAGAATATTCATGCACAGGTTTTCATAATAATGTTTATATTGAATATATATGAATCATTAATGTGTGGGCTGTCCATTAGTTAACATCTTCCATTCATCTATTGTATAATCTAGAATATTTATCAAATTTCAATTTTCATGGGATTTGGACCTTTCTATATATTTTTAATGAACATATCGATTCCATTCAAGGAATATATGTTCTATTTATTCCCAAATTTATGGCATGTATGTAATTGGAATTTATTTCTTCCATTCCATTTAATGACTTTCTCAAGATACATCATCACCATTTTTATCAAAACCATCAAAACAATGGGTATATAAAGTTTTAATTTAGACAATGAGAGTACATCAAATGATTTCTTCATAGATAATAAAATCACGTATGGTTATTGGATTTATAAGTCTCTGACTTCAGAAAATTATGTATCAATCAATTATTTCATTCAAAAGAGATTATTAAACGTGAATAATATATTAAAAGGCCTATAAAATTTTCCTCTTTTGTACCAATAGATTCATTATCATTATTTTTATTCTCTAAAATGTCCATATCTATATTATATATAGAACAAGTGGTAAGTACTTTTTGAATGATATCCTCATAAATTTCTCACAAACAATTTAAAAAATTGGCTTATATTATTTCATATTCTAAAAAATATTCCACATTTTATTATATTAACATTCCAAATGAAAAGTTTCAATGATATATTTTTCATATTATGATCATTTCAGAGTGGAAAATATTTTATCAATAGTATAAATCCATAATTCCATCACAAGTAGATCATAAGTCCCATGAAATGAAATTAGATGATTCTAAAATATAGTATAAATAGTAATTTTTTCTCTATTTTGATTATTAAATATATCATCATTATTCATTTAATGAGAATTTTGTGCTTAGATTGCAACTAAATTTCTTATTCCACATCCAATATAATTCGGTGTCATATGCATAAAATCAATAAAATTTTCATCATATTCATTATTTTCATTTCACCATAAGGTTTTATCTACTTAATAAAACTAATATTTTTCAAGAATTAATTTATAATAATATAATTGAAAAATCATCTATTCATGATTATAATTCCTATGGCGTCTTAATTATTAACACATTCTTATCAAACTCCGAAACTTGTGGTTCAACTATACCACCTTATGGTAAAAACATAGATCTTCTTTTTAGGTATGTTTTTCTTTTCTGGTTCTTTTTGTTGAAAAGGAGTGTTTTTGGAAAATTCACAAGTACACGCCATGTACTTATAAGTAAACTACATTACATGGCTATCGTGGGTGACTGTGTATTGGTCGGGTAATGGGTGTGTATGTGGCTGTGTGTGGTGGCCTGGAAACAGCCTAAAGAGGAGGCTAGAAAAGGCAAATACACACCGCATAATGATAAAATGCACACTATGTACATTTTTTATTTAATTAAATGGACTGGGGTCACGTTTGATGTGTAGAGTATAATTCTTAATCACATGTCTCATACAAGGGCATTCGTATGGCTGTAAATCTTCTCCATGCCCCTAACTCATTGTCCATTCTCTGATTCAATCGTTGTTGATTGCGTTAGAATTTCATCGGTGAGTTCTCTTTTCTTCTGGAACCTCATATCATGGTTTCTCCTCTTTCACGAGTTATCCTCGATGATATTTTTAATCATTTTTATATATCTAGGGCATTATAGGGAGATTCATGACCTAAGGTTCGTGTATATAAATCTAACGACACTGAGGTTGGTGGTTTGTGACATTCTGTAGCTAGTCTTTGAGTAATATGTGCAAAAGATCCAAATACCCATGTTCAGGGTATTGCATGTTTATGGTTTTAGAACTTTTATTTTCTTGCTATAATTATTTTTATTGGATATAGGTCCATTTTTTGAGAATAGGGTAACCATTTCAAAGATATGGTTATTTTTCCCATGATTGCTTGTTTTGACCATTTGATCTATCCTTTCCTATTAGGATGTTTCTTTTCTTTCAAACATTGTATTGTTAGGGTGGAGTAATTATTAATTTAAATACTATGATATGTTGTAAATTTTTTATCCAATTAGTTCTTATGGCTTACTTTGGTTGTTTATTATCATTTGTGCACGATTTCTTTACACCGGGCTGTAGGAACCTTGTGTAGTGTGACCATAGGGGAAATTGACATTAAGGGCTTTACCAGAGTGTCTGTTATTATTATTACGCTATGAGACCATAGGGGGTATTGACATTGAGTTTTCCTCCAGAGTGTCTACAGTTACGTTATGAGGACACAAGAGGAATTGACATTGAGTGATTCCTTGGAGTGTCTGTAGTTCACTGATAAAAGACTCTAGAGGGAATTGATGGTGACTGCTTCCCAGAGAGACTTTAAGGACACATGACTATAGGGGGAATTGATGGTGTGTTATTCCTCATAGAGTGTTTGTTATAACATCTCTTGTATTGTGAACTATAGGGGTTAGGCTGTGATAACTACCCAGAAGGTGGCTTGTTTTTGTTTTTGGTTGATTATATATTTAAAAATAAATGTTTGTAAATGAAACCGTAGTACCATTTACTTTTTAGTACTTCCTTCTTTACTCCTTATTGGGCTTATTTCCTTCCATATATATATATTCACTTACTATTAGGCACAGAACTTTAGGTGGATGCCTTCTGGGATTATTCTCACACGCGATTTGGTTCATTATTTTGGGACCAAACATATTATATTATTGCAGGTATAGATAAGGGCAAGCACTCTTCTACTTCAGGTACGTGATTGCAGAGGAGTTGGGGAGCAGTGGACCAAGTTGAGGCTTGTGATACTATTAAATTTTATCTGTTTCCTTTTGTACATTGGTTTAGTACTGTATTCCACCATTGTGTTTTGTTTGGATTCTTTCCTAGATATAAGTATCATGCATCTTATATATATATATATATATATCTCTGTGTGTGTGTGCTCAGTTGTTATTACTTATAGTAATTTGCTCTTTACTATTGTATGGTATTATTACTGCTTCCACTACTGTTATCTATTTTACTTCCACTATGTTACTCTACCAATTAAGACATAGTTTTCCTACTATAACACCCAAGACCCTCGCTGCTAGTCAGCTTCCTCTGGCATTTGGGGAAATGCACTTTAGGCCATGTGACCAACCTAGTATGTGGAGCCTCAAGGTTGCTTCTAGAACCAGGATATTGAAATGTGGTATCAAATGGATTATTTTCTTCTTTATTTAATGTTTTGAGTTTATATCCACATATATAAAGTATTATATACTTGGTAATAGGTTTTTCTCATAAGTAGCTAACACATGAAAATTGAAAATCCAATTTACCTTGTTATTTCATTTTTTATGATTTTTCAATTTTATTGTTGATTTTATTTCACCATTCGGTGATTGATATGTTTTATACTATTATTGTTGATAATATTGAGGTTCTATTTCTATATCTACCTGATGAGAGGAGGGTATGACATCTCATGCATCATGTAGGCACTTGCTAGAGATCACATATCATGCATTCTTTCCATTCCATGTAGTGTGCATTAGTGATTGGATGTTTTTGTGATAGAGGGTCTGTTAAATATGAATATTGTAGTGATGGATGCCTTGATAGAATACCAGATTTTTTGATAGGGTATTGAATTGTGTACAGATTGTTTGAATGAGCGCCAAACAATGTTTTTTAGGTGTTATGGGCTGTCATGGATTGGAATTTGGTGGATCATTTCCTTGTTTTTATGGTATATAACATGTATAAGATGAAAATATTTGAATCACAGGGAGTATGGACCCTCATGGATCCGAATTTGGAACTTTAATGTTCGTTTTAGTGTTTTCTGGGTTCTGGATATGTTTCTAAGGCTTAGTGTTTGAAAAAACCTAGAATACAAGATATGTCATGATGAATACACTCCATGTTCCTTCTATTCGAGTCTAAATTATTTTTATTAAGTACATGTCATGTACTATATATACACGATGTGTAGTCTCTATTCGTGTCACTGACTATGTGGGAAGAGACATGGGGTTGAGAAAATCATTAGATGGACACGCCGTTTGCCGGTTGTACATGCCGTGTTGTAGAGAATTTGTATTCAGCTGTGTGACTAATGACACAGGTGGAGGAAAATTTAAGAAGTACATGCTATGTCTATCTGGAATTCACCATGTATGGTGATTCATGTATCCAATTGTATAACAAACAACACGGGGTGATAGAATCCTTCCTGTCCACATTGTGTCTTGCATTAACATGATGTGTTGAGTCAGCCGTGTGTCCACCCATGTGACTAACAACACAGGCATTTGAAACCAAAGCAGTACACAACCTGTCCATCTGGAAGAAACCATGTAGAGTGAGTCGTGTAACCGGTTGTGTGACTAACAACATGGGTTAGTGAAGTTCATCAAGTACATGCCATGTCTTACACTCACACGCCATGGAGTCTTGTTCTAGGATAAATGTGTGAATTAGTCGTATAAATGAACTCAAGAAGGAGAATAGGATTCAAGTACATGTCGTGTGATAGGACAACATGTTGTGTGTGTGGAGTGTTACAGGACCATTTTTGGCAGAAGTCCACGCCCATGTGAAGGCTTAAGGGAACACTCCGTGCAGTTATTATACACACCATGTATCCGTGTTTCAAAAAACATGAATTATTCATTCTTCTATTCCCATCATACCCTTTTAATTTTTATTATTTGATAATAATGATATAAGTTGTACATCTGTCCTTGTAGAGTCATGCCAATGTGACGTCCTTCGATTGTACACTAGTTTCAAGGAAGTGATCAGACACTGGACATGGATGATCAGAGTCTACCAGCATATACTATAGTTGTGCCAGTTTTTGCCCCAGATCTCATTCCAGACAAAGGTGCTGACACACAGTACTAAGATGGCTTTATGAGGCTCATACATACCTTACATGGACCACCACATCCTGCCCCGTCTATGGAAGAATTGATGCGATTTTTCCAGAAATAGCAGCATCCCACCTTCACAGGGGAAGGAGGACCTCAGGATGCATATTCATGGTTAAATTACATGCTATCGATATTCAAGCATATGAAGACGCCTCCCGATAAGAGGGTGATTCTCATAATATATATGTTTAGGGATTACACCATGAGATGGTGGTAATTGATCTCACAAGTGGGATGCCATCCTGTTATGGATTGGGATGTATTCCAGCATACATTTTACGATTACTTCTACTCGGAGACATTGAGGGTGGAACGAGCCACAGAGTTTATGATTCTACAGCAGGGTAATCTTTTTGGTATAAATTATTCTTCTCTATTAACAAATATTCAGTGCTTAATGCCCATCCCAAGAGGTGATGAGTTATTCATGGCAAGAAAGATTGAGGATGGTCTCAAAAACGACATCTGATATTAGGTGAACATCTTTAGGTTCAAATCCATCACATCTATAGTCTACCAGGCACTGATCACATAGAGAAATATAAGGTAATCTAGAGTTTTGATCTAGGGAGGATCAACATATGGATTTTTTGTCCCTCTGAATGACAGCAGGAAGTGCTATAGAGAGTCTACAAGTGGATATATGAGGAGGTGGGAAACACCTTCAGGTAACTAAGTGGTATGCCACTAGTGTGGGACGGTTGGGCATATGAGGTAACATGTTCTGAGACACCCATTGTACTTCCGATCTTGTGACAATATGTGGAACCCTCTACGTTTTTGTCAGTTCGTCTCATAAGCAACTAGTGAAAGGGGTTCTTATGTGACTCTTCATTCATGAGCAGCAGCATCAGTTTCCCCTCATTTAAAGAAGTTGAGTTCTTCTGGCCGTTCTGGTCGAGGTCGAGGTCATGACCATGGTATCCATATGCCACACTTTCAATGACAACATGGTGGATCTTCTTAGGGTGGACATACAGGTTCATAGGACCGCAGTATAAGTATAACTCTTGTTGTGGAGTAGACCTAGAAAGAGAAGGACCCCGAACCCTCTACAGTTTGAGGTACAACTCTAGTTTCCTTAGTTTTAGATTATGCTCTTTTTTATACAGGGGGTTCCTATAGCTTTATATCTGTTGCTTTTTTGGAGATCCTTGGGCACTAAATCTTTTCCTTTGTAGATATCTTGATGCTAGAAACTCTATTGGGGACTAGAACGGCTAGTGTACGAAAGTGAAATGAGATCCCTTTTGAGGATGGTGGGTGTCACTTCTATTGGTCCCTCTATGTATTATATATGATAGAATATGAAACCATTTTCATAATGGAATGTTTAGTTCCATTCCAAGATGTTTTCGACTTCTTTAAGAATATGATGAGTTTCACATCCCCAGAGGGTAGATCGTTTATTAATTAAGATGAATGATATGTCCATGCAAGTACAGTGGGACCCGAGCATCATGGTTTGGGAGGAGTTAAATCCAAAATTGGTAGTCTATATCTAGATTACCAGGGGAATTCACAGATTGACTTTCCTCTAGTGGTGGATAATTTCAGGGACCTCATTCTGGAGGACTTTTCATGTTTTCCTCCAGAGCATGAGGTAGACTTTTTCTATTGAGTTTCTTCCAGTATTTGCATCAGTGTCCATTCCTCCATACAGTATGGATACACTAGAGTTATAGGAGCTCATTAAGTAGTTAGAGGAGTTGCAGACATTGGGATTCATCTGACCAAGTACTTATCCTTTGGGTTCGCCTGTCATGTTTGCAAAAAAGGTAAATGGTACCCTCAAACATTGTGTGGATTATCGAAAGCTGAACCAGTTCATGGTCAATAACCTATATCTGTTTCCAATGATTTATGATCTCTATCATTAGCTTTGAGGAGACTAGGTTTTCTGGATGATTTACTTGAGATCTCGTTATCCTCAGTTGTGTGTTAGACAATCTAATATACCACTTACATATATTTGGAAAAGGTATGGTCTTTACATGTATGTGGTCATGTAGTTTGGTCTTATGAATGTGCCTACATTTTCCATGGCACTGATGAACCGTGTGTTTCATCAATACCGGGATTCTTTCTTCGTAGTCTTCGTGGATGATATCTTGGTGTAATCCCACACTCAAGTATCAGCATACCCAGTGAAAGTTAGAGAAGTAGTTTTTTGGGAGAAGGTGAAGAACTTCTTTGATATATGAATATTCTTAATGAATTATAGATACTACAGACTTTTTATACGGGAATTCTACTGGTTAGTACCACCAATGATAGGCATGACTAAGAAGGGTGTGATTTACTTGTGGTCAAATTCTTGTTAGTCAGCCTTTCAGGAGTGGAAATAAAGCATGACTTCAACACATATACTAGTATTTCTAGAGTCGGGAACAATCTATACTATTTACTGCGATGCATCAAGTATTAGGTTTGGAGGCGTTCTTTTGTAGGTTGAAGGAGTAATTGCATACGGGTCTCAGAAATTGAGGCCACATGAGAGGAGCTACCAGATTCAAGATATCGAGTTGGCTGTAGTTGTCCATGCTTTACGATGTTGGAGACAATATCTTCTGGGAGAGAATTTTGTGGTTTTCAGCGACCAAAAAAGTATAAATTATATCTTTACTCAGTGCTATTTTAAATTGAGAAAATGATTGTGGGTTTAGTACCTTCAGTCCATTGACATTGATCTTGCCAATACGCCTAGGAAAGTCAACATTGTGGATAATGCGTTGAGTAGGAGGACTTAGATACAGGCAGTTTTGGAGGCCAATAATGAGAAGAATCTTAGCACTCTATTCTCTGAGATGCATTTAGAGGTGCATGATTGGAATGGGTAGAAATTTCTATCTTATGCATCTATTACATCTACCCTTCTTGGTAGAGTGAGAATGAGGCTGATATCATATTCATAAGGCCTAGTCCTATGGGAGAGTGTTCCATGAGAGGACCCTATTCCTGGTTGGACCCTAGGAGAGGATGAGATATTTTGTTTTAGTGGGTGTGTATGGGTGTCAGGATATATGTGTGAGGAGATGATGTAGGAATTTCATTCCTCAGTTTGGGAAGCTCATCCTTGTGTCCCAAAGTTGTATCGGGTTCTACACCATCAGTATTGGTGGTCAGGTATGAAATGAGATGTTACTAGTTTAGTCATGAGGTGTTCCAACTGTCAGCAGGTGAAGGAAGAGAATTACCCACCAGCATGGATTTTGCAGTAGTTACCCATTCACGAGTGGAAGTGGAATGATGTCGTGATAGATTTTGTGATAGGTTTTCCCAGGTCACCTCGAGGGAATTATGTAGTATGGGTTGTCATTGATAGACTCACGATGTTTTCTCACTTCGTTCCAATCAAGGATACATTTAGTATTGATGATATGTGAAGGTTGTACATCCAAGAGATAATATGTTTACTTGGTGTTTTGTACTCCATTGTTTCAGACTGAGATGCACATTTTACTTCTCTGGTCTGGCAGGGATTAAAGAAGGATTTTGGCACACAAGTTCTTCTGTGTACAACCAATCATCTCCAAACATATGGCCAGTCCGAGCATACGATTTAGCTTTTTTAGGAAATTCTTCGAACATGCATCCTTGATTTTGGAGGTTCCTCAGTGAATATATACCTCTTTTAGAGTTTTCCTACAATAATAGTTTTCAAGAAACTATTCAGATGGCACTTTATGAAGCTTTGTATGGAAGTCCATGCTGATCACCCTTATGCAGGCTTGAGGAAGGAGAGGCATCTATGTGGGGTCCTTGTCTTGTCCAAGAGACTACAGATAAGATAGAGTTGATTCAGAAGAGGATGGCTACAACACAGTCATGATAGAAGTATTATGCTGATTGACGGAGATGACCTTTAGAGTTTGAGGTCGGAGATCAGGTTTTCATCCATGTCACACAAAGGATAGGACATAGGAGGATTAGGGGGAAAAGTAAGATTTCATCGAGGTAAATTGGAATATTTGAAGCTTTAGAGAGAGTTGGGTCAGTTTTCTAGCAGTTGTTGTTACCTCAGAGGTGTCAGGATATGCATGAAGTCATCCACATCTCTCAGCACTGATGTTACTTCTCAGACCTGTATCATGTTTTCCAACCCGAGGAGGTTGAGATAAAGGTAGACACCTCATTTGAGGATCATCCAATCCAGATTGTTGATCATAGTGAGAACTTCTCTGTGGATGGTATGTTGTTATATTGCGATTTCTATGGCACCACGGGCGAGAAGAGGATGAGACTTAGGAGAGGGAGGCCAATGTATGATCGTAGTGGCCAGAGCTATTCGGGGATTCTTCTTCCATGCTTCTTTTGAAGGAAAATTCTCAAACATATTTTTTTAAGGGGGGGGGGAAGTTTATAAGAAGATGTATCTTTTTTAGGTATTTTTTATGCTTGTTTTTTTAGGAAAAAGAAGATATTCTGAAAAATTCAGGACTACACACCATGTACATATATATATATATATTCCTTGTAATCAGTTGTCATGGGTGACCATGTACTGGAATGGTAATGACTGAGTACAAGGTCGTGTGTGGTGACCTAGAAACTGCCTCAAGCGAATGATGGAAAAGGAAAGTAAACTCTATGTAATTTTAAAATACATGTTGTGTACTTTTTTTTTATATCATTAAATGGACCGGGGTCACGTCTGATGGAAAGAACCATCTTTTTCTTTTCCTATCTCATCTGAGCCCATGACTCACAATATGTTCACCAATTTTACCATCATAGATTGCATTGGAATCAAATCGGTGAGTTCTAATTTCTTCATGAACCTCATCTCTTGATTTCTCTTCTTTCACGAGTTATCCTCAGTTGAGCATTTAAGCATTTTTATAGTTTTATGGTGTTCTAGGGGGATTATAGGAATGGATTTCACGTATATCGATCTCACGATGATGAAGTAGCTGGTTTGTGCCTTTCTGTAGCAATTTATTGAGTTATATGTGCAAATGTTTCTAATACACATGTTTGTGATATTGTGTGTTTATGGTTTTAGCACTTTTATTTTATTAATATGCCTTGTTTAATTGGATAGTGGTTAATTGTTTGATAATATGGTTACCTTTTCTAAGATATTGATGTTTTACCCATGTTTTCTGGTTTTAGTTGTTTGATCTAGCCTTTCCTAATAGGCTGCAGCTTTTCATTCCATGCCTAGTATTGTTAGGGTGGATTAATTATTAACTGACATGCTATAAAATGTTGTAGATTGTTTATCCAAGTAGTCTTGGAGTTATAATTGGGCTGATAATTATATTTTCCACATGATTGCTTTACCTAGGGCTACAGGAACCTAGTGTAGTGAGACTATAGTGGATGTTGGAATTGAGGGATATCCCATAGTTTTTGTTATAATTATTACACTTCGAGACCATATGGGGATATTGGTATTGATTTCTCTCTCAGAGTTTCTATAGTTATGTTATGAGGCCATAAGAATAATACACAATGAGTGCTTACTTCGAGTGTATAGAGTTTACTATTTAATGACTATAGGGAGTGTTGATGGTGTGTTCTTCCTCAGAGTGTCCTTGAGCACACATGACTATAGGGGGAATTGACGGTGAATTCTTCTTCAGAGAGTCTTTGTTATATCTTCTCTTATAATGTGAACCAAAGGGGTTAGCTTATGAGAACTACTCAAAGGGTTGATTGTTTTTGTTTTTGGTAGATTAAATACTTAAAATTAAATGTTTTTAAAAGAAATTGTAGCACCATTTACTTTTGAGTACTTCTTTGTTTACTGCTTCTTTTGTTTACTGCCAACCATATATATTCATTGACAGTTAGGATCAAATATTTGGGTGGTTGCCTACTGGGATTAGTCTCACACCATATTTTGGTCATGCTTTATTTACTAAGTAGATTATATTGTTGTAGTTATAAATAAGGGAATGATCCCTTCTACTTTAGGTACATGATTGATAAGGAGCTGGATATCATGGGATAAAGCTGAGGCTTGCGATGCTGCTGGAGTTTATCTCTTTCCTTTTGTACTTTGGTTTAGTATTACATTCCAGCATTGTGATTTATTTGGATGTTTTGTAAACATATGTATCATGAATTATATATATATATATGTGTGTGTGTGTGTTTGTGTGTGTGCTCAGTAGTTATTACTTCTCGCCTTCCATTATTTACTGTTTTATGGTATTATTACTACTTCCTCTGTAGTTATCTATTTTACATTCGTTGTGTTACTCTGCCAATACGGGAATAGTTTCCCCAAAATCACACCCATGGCTCTCACTACTAGTCAGCAGCCTCTGGCATTTGGGGAAATGCACTTGAGGCCATGTGACCATCCGGGTATGGGGCGCCTCTTGGTGGCTTCCAAAACCGAGACATTACATTTATTTTCAATATATTTTATCTATGGTTCTATCCCCATATTACTAATAATATAATCATTAAAAATACATAAGTCTTTATTTATTAACACTACTATATATACAATCATAAAAGTCATGGATAATATATATTTCCAATGAATATATTAAATATGACATAAATAAAATCTTGAGAAAATTATATGATTATTGTAAATTAATACTAGATAAGTACACATTCTATTAATATATAATATTCAACATCAAAAATATCACTTGTCAAATAAATTAATCTTATAAACACTTCATACAAATTATCCTTCTTCATAGTATGGAAAAGTTATTAAAACATAAGAATGGGTGAACTCATATGCTCAGTAAGTATAATCATTGGATATTCCGATCAATGGTTATATTTGATAATATCTTGATCATAAGGGTGTGATATCATGTGATTATCTAAATAGAAATCATACCAAACAAGTCATAGATCATAATAATGATTCATTTCAAAAAAACAATTCTTTTTAAAAATATTGTAGTATCAAAAAAAATCATGATCATTGAGGTTATGTAAAATGAAAAATTACATTAGATAATAGAGTGGAACCATAAATATATTTAAAAATATATCAAATGTAAAGGTTCACTATTGAAATCATCTTGTCCTCAACGATTTTTTGTCACTAAATTTTCAACATATCATGGTGGATCAATAACCCCGACCTATTTCCCATAGTGGATCAAGAACACAAAAAAGTTTCCAATAATAATTTATTAGAATATAAGGCATTAACTAATTCATTAGAAGGATATATAAATAAATTATCACACAAAACATAATAAAACAACATACATATGTGTTTCACAATATAAATAAACGTCATTTACCCATTTCATAACCTATTGAAAAAAAATGTGTTTTATAAAGATCTCATCATCATAGTAACAAACATTACAGAGAAAAAATAATGATAATTTCATTTGATCATATCCCCAGTAGAAAAACATAAAATAAAAATGATTTTATTCTAGAAATATGAATGTATTTTATGTTTAGAACTATCTATAAAGGGTATATATGGAAAATTAATTACATAATTATGAAGATGATTGTTCATACGTACACATTAATGTTTTCTTAATCAACTCATTAAAAGAAGGAATGAATGATAAATAAATATTTATCATTAAAAAATCATAATTATATTATATATATCACGTATATTCATTAATTCTTTAATTATAAATATGAATATGAGTAAATGATAAAAAATAATGATATCGCTGCATGGAGATGGTAGATCACACATATATACATGATATTCATACATTTCACTTTTGATGGAAAGGGTATATAAAATTGGAATTCTATCATAATATTAAAATCTAATTATATTAATGATATTGAATTCAATAATTTTTTAATGGTAACAACCACGTTTGGGAAGGTGGAAGGAGAAATAATACTAAAGGATAACGATTAATTGTTGTACCTCTTCATTAGATATTATCCTTCATTTTATACCTATATGCCACCAATGATGTAATTATGATAAAAAAGATAACATAATGATGTGTAAATTTATGTTAGTAATTTATTTATATAGGTATTTTTCTAGGTAAGATGCTCTTGAATTGTGGATATGGCTAAAGAGGTAGTGTTCCTTTATTAGTGAGTGAGAGGACACATAATGAATAATTCAATAGATTAAAATAAATAAATTTCCTATTAAAAACAATTAGAAATAATATATTTTATAATTTGATATGATATATCATAAAAATATTACTGTTGAATAACATTTAGATCCTTTTTTAGAAACTATAAACATTATTGAATTTGTTTTAACATTTTTAACTTGTATGTACACTTAGAGGGTAACTAACTTTTTTGAAATGTTACTAATAATAATAACCAACATTGAAAGAATCAACATTACCCAGTTGATATAATATTATTAAAAATTTGATATCATGTTATTAAATTGAATTTATATAAGTTGAGAAATTAAGTTTTTATATATTTATATAAAATGTCGTGAAAATGGGATTTTATGAATATCACTTTTTAGATATAAGAAATATTTATTAAAAAATATTCTATATACTTCATGTCCCATTAAAATATTATAACATTTTAATATTATATATCATAGATTATTTAGCAATCTTTATATTTTTTTATATATCATTATTATACAAAAGTACATGTTAATATTCCTCTTCATTATATTTTCTAATGATGGTCTTTAGTTAAAAACTAATTTATAATCATTTTTATTTTTTTATTTTTTATTAAAATATATATTACCATATATATTATATATTATTCAAACAAAATAATTATAACCTTTTTATATGTTGTGACGTTTTCGATGTTAAAATTTATAATCTACTTATTTTCCTTTGAAATAGAGAATGTTCATTTTGAAATTATTTTAAACACATAATACACAAAATTCAATGAATATTATTATTTTATATTATCAAGTATTTGTTTTATTTTTCCATGACATATCATCTAATTCATCCACTTTTACACTATTGACAATTATTTTCATTCCAAAACCAATGATTCATAACAATTTCTCATTCATTTTATATTGCTATGATTTGGTTATAAATATTTTGAAACCCATTATTTCATGAGTGGATATATTATTATAAACAATATATTATAATCACAAGGATCTATTAATAAATTTATATTACCCATTGATTCTTATTATTCCATTCTCATTGACCATTACTATTCCAAAATGATCCTGTGAATCATGTTTTATTACCAAATTCCCAATATATTTCTATTGTATTATAAATAAAGTCTCTTTGAAGATATTAATAAATTAAATCTTATATATCTTATTTTTAGCAACCATTTTTTATTGAAATTGTTTCTTCAATTTTCATAGCTTTTATTACAATTATATGAAAATCCATTTTCATTATAATATTTTCATTTCCCTATGGATGGATGTAAAGGTTATGTAGTTAAAAAGGGAAATTTCAATAAAATGTGGGGGTCACATAGCCATAATGTAATTCCATATAAATATACCATTTTATATTAATTATTCAATTGGTACTGGATATGATCATTTCCTTGGATTCTCATTTATTATCCACACATTTAAATGATATATTAAGAATACATTCATATGATACTTTGAAAATTGTGATTTTAACGTTATGTTTAACATGTTTCAATATACATTAATGGCCCTTTATTTATATATATTTATCAATGATAACTCAACTAGAAATCATAAGATTAATTTTAATATGGGTTAACTAGATTGAATCCAACATTCCATACTAAGTGTTCAATGTCTAATATGGATATACATTATGAAATTTTTTATGTATATACTCTCATGAATGTATATATTTAAATGTAGGAAGTGTATATTAGAGAGGTTATAGGACATGTGGTTCTGGTTACATATTAATTCAATTATTTGGGTAACGTTTAATTTTTGGAGATTCTATTAATATGGAATGATTTAAATCACATGGTACGAGTTGGTATATTTTTCATAAAATCCATTCAGATACCATGAAATTGGAATGTGTCCTTATAATTTGTGATATTAAGCACCATGTTTAAGATATCATAGTTTCAATGGATCACTTATATTAGATGGTTTCCATATATATATATATATATATCATTCCATTTTTCCTATATTGTAATTATACCGTGTTTTCTTAGGTATCTTCTTCAACATGCTACAATGATTAATATTACCCTTGTCGAGTATTGAATATCAACTTTTATCATTTGATATACCAAATCCCCTGGAATGTGAGAAAATTAATGATTGGAAAACTATTATGTCATGTGTCTAACCAAAATATATTTTAAAAAATTGATTTATTTTGTCGGTGTATTATAAATTTTTAAACAAAAACAATAATCATTAAAATTTATAAGAAATTTCTTATGTATTAAATTTCATTAATGTATGAGTTCAAAAAAAAGTTCTAGGATTTTGGGATAGTGACATTAATTTGGAATTACATTAGATTTTTATTTATTGTCGAGAAAAAAGATGACATATTTCAGTGTAATGGAAGAAAAACATATGAAATAAAACCTTGTTTAAGAGAACAAAATATTGTTTGATTAAGACAAACATATATGTCGAACCGTTCAACTATATTTATTAATTATTAAAATTATTAAATTATCATAAGACTATTTAAGATTACTTTTTATATTTATAATCAATGATAGAAATATTTTTATGTTCCCATATGATACATTTAACAGGTGATTTATATTAACGCATTTAATTTTAGTATTATTAAAATTAATTAGTTAACATTGTAAAGTGTGATTCCAAGATTGATGGATTACATGTCTCATAATTAAATTTTTTTATATTGCATTCATATGTATCCATTTATAATTATATATATAATATTGATAAATTATTATTATTAATCAAAGTCAAAAAATGAAATTATATATATATATATATATATATTCATAATAATTATTATTTCATAACTTTTCTTGTAAAATATATTTTATCATATTCATGATTTATTGACAATAACATTTATAATGTTTATATTTTTAGTCTGATAATTCAATATAAATTAATTATTATAATTGTATAATAAATGTTTACATGTTAATATAATAATAACATTAAACCAATTAAAATAAAGTAATATGCTGTATTATAATTTTTTTGTCAAGTGACTTATTATATGAATAATAAGATAAAATAAATTGATAAATTGAATGTTTACTCTATAATAAAAGTTAATAATTTATTTAAAATTATCACATAATAATTCACTCATTCTATAATACAGTGTATATATTTTTATAAAATAATAAACAAATCAATGGGAATGAATTCACATTTAAAATATTTTTTTATTTTTTATGTAATATATTTTCCATTATGAAATTATATTGAAAATTATTTATTATTTTCAATTATTAATTAATTTATCAAATTTGGAGTGTTATTATAATAAAATGGGTATCAAATTTTGATAAGGTATTAATTGAAAATAATATTCGTTCTTAGGAATAATAATATAGTTGTTTTAAATAAAGTCTATTTCATATAAACTTTTTTCACTTGAATTTATTTAAATTAAAAAAATCCTAAAATTAGATTTACAATTTTAAAAAATGGAATGAATATTTATCATACGTATTTTAAAAAATATAATGGGGATGAATTTTAAATTTTTGGTTAAAAAGCCTAGAATACATAAAAAAACTGTTCAATGTGGTAACATATTATTAATATGAAATCATATATATGAAAGAATAAAAATATTCATCCATTTTTGTAATATTAATCCAATGTTGGATATTATAATATCATTGTATTATGAAATTATATTGTGGGTCACTGTGGGAGTAGTGTAGATATTGATATAATTTAATAATAAAATATTGAATAATTTATTTAATGAAATTCCACTAACCACTCTTATAAATACCCACCCTAATATCATTTCTTCAAATAAATATTTCAAGTTCTATCTTTATAGTTGTGTAATTGAGTATCTACCAAGGATCCACCCTCATCATCTAAGAGTTTTTGGGGATGGAGTGTTTGGATCTAAGCTAGGATGTTCAATTATATTATAGAATTCTCATCCTTTGCCTTTCATTCTGAATTATAATCCTTTGGTTATATTTTATTTTAATTTTTTCATATAATTGTATAATTATATATGAATAGATTTTATTATTAAATATTTTACTTATTTTATATTAGATATTATTCAATGAATATCATTTTTCCTTTTTAATATTTTCTAACATTCTAATGTGAGGGTTCTTT
Source organism: Viscum album (assembly GCA_963277665.1). NCBI lineage: Eukaryota > Viridiplantae > Streptophyta > Magnoliopsida > Santalales > Viscaceae > Viscum > Viscum album. The sequence continues at coordinate 1,307,027,627 of OY728126.1, read as the reverse complement.
TTTGACTTTTTATCATTTCCAATTTGATTAATTTTTTTTAAAATCTCTCCTGAAATTGAATTTCATATGATTATAATTTTTATTCATTAGTATATTACCATCCATAGTTTTTATTTTTCCTGATATATATTTATTTCTCACTCATTAGGTCTCTTTTTTTAAGTCTCTGTTATATCGAATTGAGAGTTCCATTTGGTTTCTCTTCATTTCAAATTATGACACATTTATTGAAATTTCACTTAAAATTTTGGTTAATATGATAATATGTTTCCATTTATTGTATATTATCACATTTTTAATGATTTACATGGGATATTATTTATTCACTCTAATTAGAACCTTTCTACAAGTCATTATTAAACCGAGGTAAGGGGTCTTGTTCATCTATATTAATTATTCAATAGTTATTCTTATAACTAAATTTCCATTAATTTTATAATTTATATTATTATTTATAATAATCTAATATATTGTTATATATTTTATATTTTTTTGGATGATTTCTTATTACCAAATGACATTATACCCATTTTATAAGTCAATACCATTCCAAAGTAAGGGTTATAAATAATTTTATTTTTTGAAATGGAATTTCTATTTCTAAAACACTTTTTAAATCCACATTAATAATATTACATGATAATTATTTTATATTATTTTTATAGTGTTAATATATTTCCCATTATATATCATCGAGTCCCACTCTTATATCACGTTCAAAATTTATTCCATGCAAAAAAATAAGTTTCCATTAACTCTTAGTCATTTTATATATCTTTTATGTTCTTGTATATATATTTTAAACCAATATTTATAAGAATTATATAGTCATATATGTAGTGTATCAACATGAATTTTTTCAATACCTACTTGATATTACCCATTTCTTTTTGTTATGACATTTTCAAAAACCATTACAACTTCAAAATGAGTAAATGGATCACTTTATATTTACCACATTTATATATATTTGTGATATTAAGGAAATAAATCACATTAAATGGATTGATCAATCATTTATTTATTATATCATTATTATCATCTTTTATTATTATAATATTTCATACTAATTCAATCCCTTATATTTCAATAATTTGAAATATTCTTGTTATTTCAATATTTAGGTGTCCTTATTAAAGAGTTTGAAGACATATATTTCAAATGGGTAATTCCACACAAAAATATGGCCATTATACCCCTATTTCATTCAATTAAATTATTACAAGAATTATCCATACTCTACCAATACTATTATAGAAACATTTCCTTAAATTCTTCTTATTTTTTTGTGATTCACATAAATTTTACATTTTAAAATACATCCATTTGATTCTATGACCGTATTTATTTTTTTGTTAAATTTTTTATTCTGTATGTATAAATAGTAACCTATAATTTTATAATCAAATTTATGGGTACTCACCTATAATACCTAAATATCCTTTTACTACTAAATTATTACATTCAAACCTGAATTCAATACTAATGTATTAATGTTAAATGTGGATAGATTTTAAATTTCTATGTTTATTATTTCAATATTGTATGTGTTTTATGTTTTGAAATGTTTAAGAAACATGTTATTAGAAGGGTGAGAATGATTATTTATCACTCCAATGATTTTTTTTAATTTTTAAACTCTAGATATATTATGTATATGGAATAAGTATGATACCATTGTACTAGGGGTATTACTATAATCATAACAATACAAATACCATAAATTTAGTTGGTATCCATTTCATCTGACATCTTTGACTCCATTTTTATGACTTTATAGCTTACATGCATGACATGTGTTCCAAAATTTTCATATTATACAATATCATTATCAAGTATTATATTTAAACTATTTGTTATTTATATCTTCCCTGACAAGATACCATGATTTCTATTATCTTTACTAGGAGTCAATGTTCATACATGTTATTATGTTTTCTTAAATCCAGAGGAATGTCAGAGAACTATGTATAATAGATGAACTATAGAGATATGCATATATTCAATATCTATTTTAAATTATTTATGATGTAATTTTTTTCCTTATTTATTATTTCCCATTAAACTAAACATAATGAATATAGAAACCATCTATATGCAATAAATTAAAAAAAAATTTGTGTTGATATAAATAGATTTGTGAGTGTGTGTGTTGGGGAAATTAATAAAATATATTAAATAAATAGACAAAATTGGGTTGAGAGGAGAACACATTGTTTTCTATATAGTTTTCCCACTCAAAAACATGATGTATAGTTGCTCCTAATAAAAACAACACTAATGGGGCTTATCTACTGAATGATACTATTATGACTAAAAACAACCTTAAAATATAATAATGATATTTACCACACAACCCAATTTAAATAATCCATCCAAACATATAAAAAATTAATGTTCCATCCATATAACATTCATCATAAAATCAATGTTTTCCATAGTAACATAATATACATTTCATCACATTAATCTTCTTTGAATCTATATCATAACTATGAACCATTTAAGAGATATAAATATACTTGTAAATATTTCAAAATTTACAATATGGTTAATCATATATTGAACTTGCAACTTTTACAAGATGATTATCCAGTCATAGTTAGTAGTGAATTTTTGGATAAACCCCCTACCTATTATAGTATCAATCATTGTATACACTTCCCCTCTATAATAGATTAAAGGAAATCATTTGAATAAGTTAACCTATATTTTTACATTTTATAATATTATAAAAGCACCAATTATATAATAAACCACATCATACAAACATTTCAATCCAATAATACACTAAATTACATTATGTTATTTCTATATAATTTTCAATAGTTGTATATAAATTTATTATAACAAGAATACATATACTGTAATATTAACTTCCAAGACTACTAAAATTATCCATTTTAATATATATATAACAATTATTTTATAGATCATAATACTAACTAATGGTTTGTATCTATATCAATCAATAAAAGATTTTTACTGTACATCAAAATAAATAATTTCATTAAAAAACGACATTTTGTAAAACCACCAGTTGTATGGGAAAATAATTCTCTTTTTGATGGTTATGGAGCCCATAAATAACCCTTCTGGGTCACTATTATAATAATTATCACCAAAAAATGCATTCACAAATCCATATTCAAGTTACTATTTTAGAAATTCCATAATGTTAATGGTATCAAATGATCCAATGGAAGTATTTGTTACATTTTACATGATAATGAAAATAAATCCAAACACTCTGATTTGTTTTAAATCAGTTATTCATCAATTGTACTTCTTGAAAATATTAAATTAAAAAAATCATGATAAAACTTTTTTTCTCAAAATCCACTTCATCATGATATATAAAAAATAATTTTCACAATCGAATCATTCTTTTTAAAAATTGAAATTATGGTAAAATTTTATATTATTTACTTCTATTAAGATGAATAATCATTTTTCATATAACTACATTCTATACTGTTTTCACCTTCCTTGCTTCACATTTTTATCAAACACCTTATATGTTTTAAACAACCAAAAAAGTAATAAATTATCATATTATACAATAAATAATGTATAAAAAATATTAGATAAAAATTTATTCTGGATACTTTAAATAATAAATTAATATAGGGAACAGAATAATAAAGGTGAAGTTCACATGTCTCATTACTAATTTTTATCAATATATATCACTATTATTTCAATAAATGTACAAAATGAAAATAATATAATACATTGAATCAATGTACTGAAATAAGTATAATAGAGATGTATTATTTAATGATATTTTTGAAATGAATTTTTATAATATAAAAGTAAATATATTCGTTATAGGACCATTTTAAATTTTGACAGTTGGGAATTCTATCCATTGGTAATATATATGTTCTAAATTGACTATCATAATTAGTGCATATTATTGGAACTTATGAGAGATAATTAAGGAATAATGTCTGTAAAATTGGATCACCAACTATAAACATACATTATTAATTTCATTTATCAAATTTAAGGATGTAGGTAGCATAAATATGGTTTTTTCTTAACCAAGACCATGTATAACATCAATAATTGAGGTTTGAGCACAATTATCTTTTTGAGAATTTCATGTTAATGGAAATCATTATCATATCAATGTTTGATTACCCATTTCTTGTATTTACCACCACTAAACACCATTAAAATAATGATTATTCTAGTTTGGTATGTGGTTATGTATCTTTCTTTTATGTTGAATCAAAGAGTAAATTATTTTGGAAGTAATATAGTTTTTACCCTGATAACACATTTTTTAAAAACATAGAAATGATATTTTAAAGTAAAAAATGTAAACAATTATAGTATTAATTTCATAAGATGAATTTAATATTTGTAATCACAATGATTAAATAAATAATGGGTAAAATTTGGTATTTTATTAAAAGAAACAAGAATTTTGGAAAAATGGTGAAATGCTGTTAACTTCCAACAATATGTCATCATATTCATGTAATCCAGACTCAAATAAATAATTATTCTAATATTTTCCTTTTTTTACACTATATATTAATTTAAAGAATCATAGTATTAATTGGGGTATTATGGCGATGTATTGGAGCACATACAATAACATAATGTCAAAATATTGATTTCATTATTCCATAAAATCCCCCCACCACACTAAAAATAACGACCCACTCATCACATTCTCCCATAAAAAAATAAAAAATTATCTATTTATATATTTATCTATCAAAGATTCTTTCCTATATATCAATATTCAATCATTAATATTTTCTTATTTATATATTGTTCTACTCTAGGATAAAAAGCTAAATATCGGTATGGATTATTTTCACTAACATTTTATTTCCATTTTAGATTTCTATTATTGTATCAATTTAAATTTTCATATTATTGTTATTATATATCTAGTATTTAATTTCATGTACTATATTTAATATATCATGTCCCTGGGATTTACCATTTCAGTCACATTATACTTTTCCCATAAACCATTATTGTTAATAAATAATCTCATAGAAATTGACTCCATTATTCAAATCCCAATGTTTTCCACGATTTTATTGTTTTTTATGAATTTATTATAAGAGTTTGGATATTCTCTTGATGAATGTGATAAATTTAGTGTATCTTCTATTAGTTCTTAAGTATATTAAAATCATTTTTGGCATGATTTCATGTTTTCTCACCAATGCATGCTTACTTTAAAGACTAACCTTAAAATATTATGTCCCTTATTTATATAAGATTTTATTTATCACATAATAATAATTTTTAGTATCAATTTATCCATAATATATTTTTTATGATTCTATGTAAAATTGATATATAAAATTGACTAAAATAATTTATAATATTAATATATTTTACATATATATAGATTCCACAATTCAGTATACTTCACTATATTAAGGTAATTTTTAAAACTTTATGAATCCTAGATTATTGTTAATATGTTTTTTATGAAATTTACATAGATATAATTATTATTTAATCGATTGGGGAACTATTTATTCATGCATGTATAATACATTTTTCTATGGTCGAAAATATTATAAGACAATATTTATTTAGAAATTATTATTTCTATTTCTATGTTGTCAATTCATTAAGTCTAGGTAACATATTGGACATTTTAATTTAGTATGTGATTGAATGAATTTGAATTTTAGGTGATGGGTGGGACTATAATTATTTATCCCCTCGGTGAGATGGTAAGTATCATAAGATTAATATGCTAGAGAAATGAGAGCATCCTTACCTTTTATTCATGATTTCTTATCCAATGGTCATGAATTTGATATATTGAATGATAAATTCCAATAATTTAATTCATTATTAGGTTATTAAATTTGTTTTTCTATGTGATTTTTTCCATTATCATCCATGTGTTTTTGGGGATACACATTCATTAATATATAAACATTTCTTATCAATTCGAAATTAATTTCTTAGTCTATTATAATGCCATATAATCATACATTATACATTATACATTACCTTGCTTATTATAACACCTCGTATCTTTTCTATCATTTATATAGGTAATGAAGTGTAATATCATGAATGATCCTTATTATTGATAACATTAATGAAAATTGATTAATACTTAAAATAATTAATTTATTATTTTTTAATTTATTTTTTTTAATGTGAATCATTATCAATTGAATATATAATTATTACGATATAATAAATAAAAAAGAATATTTTATTAAATAGAGTCATCAAAATTATTATATATTTTTGAGAAGATTTTACTAGAAACCAAATAAATTCTATTTAAAAAATAAAAGTAGATAACATAGATTTCACAATTTTAATTACACAACATGTTATTCAAGAATTTATTAGATAATTATCCAATTAAAAGGACTACATTTATAAAAAATTATATATAAGATTATTTATTAATATTTGTAAATTATAATATTAATAATGAATTTATTACATTTAATAGAAAAAACATTGCCCGCCAAAATGAATGGTAAACAAGGAAGTTGTAAGGGTAAATGTAGGGTTTTTATGTGATATTAGGATAATGGATTTAATGATAATATAAATTTTTTCTCTCAAGGAAAATTAAAATAAGTTATGGAAAATAACCACTCCTATATCTTAAAACTAGTTTTCTCTATATAAGGATCAAACTATTTATATCTTTATATGAGGTATAATATCTATTATTCACTAGGTCCACCATTCCAATGGTAGTGGTGCAATGGATAATGTCTATATAGTTGATATTTATGAAATTCAGGAATACTAAGAATGAAAAATATATAATGTGTGTGTATCATGAAAATATATATACTAAAAAAAAGTGTTCCTGGATTCAGAATACAAAAAATTAAGAGGCAACCAAAACCATGGATTGGAATTAATTTACTATAAATTTTCTAGAAATGTATACTCTCAAAGGGTGATGTAGTGATATTGAAATATAATGTCAAAATTGATGATAATGGAAAATAATGATAGATTATGTGTATGTTGATAATTTCACTTGTTTATCAATGTATTTTTAGATTATTTATGAATCATGAAAAGAAATACTGATCATTTCATTAGAGGATTAAAGACAAGTTTTATATGATGTAACAAACCTAAAATTCATTAACGAATATTTCTCATGGTCTATTTAAATGTATTATTATGGTTATGTAAAATGTATGTTTTTATTTGGTTTTATGTTTTGGATTTTAAAATACGATTAATAATTGTGATCGTTGCTAATATAGTCATTGAACAGTGATCACATGATTAGTATAAATACAGGATTTAACAAATCCAATTTACTCAAACAAAGGAAGAGATGTCTCATCTAATAGAAATTCCCCATATGAGGCCCATTTATCGGAGCTCAGAAAAAAGGTGGCATCATTGGGTTTCTCTCTGGACCAAGCCTAATCTGAGCATGAACACATTAAGCTTGATTAGAACTGACTATGGGAGAAGTGGAAGTTAATAGAGATTACCACCCATGGGATGTTATCCGAGCCGCCCCAAGAGTCTTTCTCTATCAAACACCTTACACTTCGGTCTTATGTGGGTGTTATAATGGGTTATGTAACAAGACCCTAAAAGGATAACTATTTACATAATTTTTGTATAAAGAATGTTCATTCATTTTATTATTTTTACATTGTAAATAGTTTTAAAAGCATAAATTGTATTTTTATTTAATATTCAACTAATAAACTATGTCGATGAATTAAGGGTTTTTTTAATTAAATAATATTTTAATAAAAAATTATTATAATTATTTAATTATTTTTTATTAAATATATATAATCAAATAATTTTATGGATGCAATTGTAATTTTTGTTAAGGTTTGAAAGCATTTTTTGTCAAAACCCAATGAATTTTTTATAAATGCCGGTTTTTATTTTAAAACAAATTCACATATATAGAAAATTATTTAGATAATATTAATATTATTTTTGGAATCAGAACATTGAAGTTATCCAATGGTGAATTTTCATAATTTTCTAAGAGAATCAAATTTTTTGCGAAAAATTAAATACCATTTAAATATATACTGTGTTTTATGACATCATAATGTCTTAAATAGTGAAGTAATAAAATATTATAAACAATATGATCGACCTATATATGTTTTACCATTAAAATAATGTGATATTGGGTTTGTTTGATTTATTTTACAAATCTTTAGTGGACACTTCAAGGCTTATAAAACATTTTTCTTTTTTAAATTTTTTTCCTTGAGAGTGTGACTCACCTCCAAATAAGCAACCCTATTATTATAAAAAAATTCGACCATTGTCCTTATAAAATATTGTTTTCAAATCCTTTTTGTTAAAAATGATGAGAAAAAATGATGTATTGGTTTGTGGTTTTGATTAGTTTAATATGTGGTGACCCAAACCTGAATAATAAATAATTCCCTCTCCTTTCATAAATTATCCTACCCAAGATCCCAATTTCTCTTCACTCCAAGACATTGGATTTTGACCATACCCTTCCCTACACTATCTATAATCCTCCCATGGTTCCCCATTCTCCCAAGAAGCCTCTCATAAGCCTCCCCCAAGCCTTTGGGATTATACTTCCAAGTAATAGATTTCTTCCTTTCTCATTTTTTTCAAATTTCCATTAAGTTGTTATAACCTTTTTTTCAATTTAAAATGTTAGGGTATGATTTTACACCTCCACCAAACATCCCTATTTATGTTCGGAAGATGGGAGACCCCTTTCTCTCTCATTAATGTCTCTCATGTACACCTGTTACCATGCCAAAATTCATTGAGAGATTTATCTCTCCTCTTTTAAATCCAACTAATTCATTTGAATTATGCATCAAAATTCAATTAAGATTGTTGGGACATGTATCTATAAGACCCCCTTACGGACCATTTCATGTAAATATGATGAGACACCCCATTTTCTCTCATCAAATTTTTTTATGAGTTCTTATTTCACAATGTTATGATGATGAAATTTCACTACGATTTTCCATCCTAATATCATTGTGTAGTGAATTGCATGCCCATTTATCTATTAAGGATATTAACATTTATGAACATTTACTTATTTATTATAATTTTTCTTGTATATATTACACATACATTTACTGTTGAATAAATGAGGATGATTGTTTCCATGTTGTATGATCTATGAGGCACACTTATGTATGAAATGAAATGTTTAAGAAGGGTGTGCCTTGATAGTGCTCCAATGCATTGGGAAAAGTATTGTATCCTGATACATCATGTTAAATGGTTGTTGACCCATGCTAATTCATGATCAATGAGGTTTTACTCATGATTTATGTGCAATGATGGTTTACTCATGCTCAATGTGTAATGATCCTTGGCTCATGCTAATTCCATGTTAAGTGTTGTTGCCGCAGTTCCCTGTTATGATTATAATGCTTTATAATGCCTTTATGTTCATGTTTCTCTTGTGATCCATTGATATACCTATTGTCAATATTGTTTTCTGTTCCCCATGTTATTCCATGTTTATTTCCTTACTGGACTTCATAGCTCACCCTTTTCTTATGCATTACCTCAGTTTTTCTTATGCAATGATAAGTACGCGGTATTGTAGTGATCATGTAAGGGAATTTTTTAATAAATATGTTTGGTGTTTTATGTTCTATGTTTTTATGTAATGATCCTAATACCCAAACACACTATACCTCTCGATCTTCCATGATGTATCAAGTGAAAATTTTTTGTAACAAATCATGTTTATGTGTGTAATAAAGAGAATGGTTGTCATATATGGTTATTATTCTCTGAATATATTTCTGCACATGAATATATAGTGTGGAGTTATATCATGATAGAGAAAATGCTTTCGAAATTTTTATTTTATTATTTTATACCTATGAAAATGTAGATAGTGATCATAATTTTGAAATAACTAGTGTAATGGAAAATAAATAAATAATATAATTCATGATATGTAATAAATATTGGAGGAAACACATAGTGGATTTATTAAAGTTAATTTCTATATACATGAAATGGGAACAGAATCGTTATCAAGTTCAATAGTTTAAATTCATGAGGGGGAATAAATGTGAAATCTCATATAAGTACGTATATGATAAATTACGTGAATCAATTCCCCAAACACCATGGGAACGTACCGTAGAAGAATTCAACAGATCATGGGAAATATATTTCAATAAAAAATAATGAAGTTAATAATACAAATAATTTAACAGAAAGTAGTTGTATAGTAAACTCTAAGCATGTCAATACATTATGCTATTTTAGACCTACAAACTCTTATATATGATATTGGTTTTCATATAATATTAAATCAACCTAGTGAATTATTGAATTATTTTTTGTTAGAATATAGATTACTAGTTTGATTACAACAAATATATACAAAAAATTAAAAATTAGAGTACATTGTTTTCTTATTTTTGAATCATCTTACCAATGGTGAATATTTATTAAATCATGGTGATGAAATTTCTCTCAAATTATATTGAAAAAATTTTGTACATAGAAACAAGTAATAATTTGATAGGAAGATATGGAATTACTTATTTTTTATACGAAAAATTTATGTATTTGATTCTTGTCAATAACCTCCCAATGTAAATCATTATAATAAAATACCTATGGAATAAATATATATAATTCAATATCTGAATAGTAATGAGATTTTGGGAATAGAATATGTAAACATTCATAAGAATATAGTGATTTATTTTTTAAAAAATTATTGGGATATTCCCCTAACTTGGAAGTAAAATTCCCTAGTTATCTTAAACAAAATTTAAAAACCGTATCATAAACACTATATATAATTGATCTATATATGCTAGATGATTTAAATAAGTAATTAGATGAATTGTGTAATGAAATTTTCATTAATCCATGTGATTCACCTTGATGAGAAAATATTTTATTTATAAATATGTGGGATTATCAAATTATGTAATATATTGATTATAAGAAAATCAATTGAATTACTATAATGAATAACTATCCATTTCCATTTTTTGATGAAATAATTGATAATATTAAAGTGATTCAATAATTTTGGAAGATTTTTCATCATTCAATTTATAATCAATTAATATTTAAGGAAAAAAACACAAATATATAATTTCATAGGATCTATGACCATTATGAATTCATAGAAAAGCCTATTCGGGTAACAAATACACCAAACATATTTAGGGATTTTATGAATGTTGTATTCAAGTAATATCATGATATGTTTATGTCTGTATTTATTTATTATAATTTTTCATACTATAAAATTTATTAGGATCATGAACTCATTTAATACTATAAATCTGGTTCTGTGGAAAACGAAGTTATAAGTCTAATTCAGTAAATATGGATATTTTTTATTTAAATAAATTCATCCCTTGGTCATTTGGATTCCAAGGAAGGTATATTTTTTGAAATATAAAAAATAATGGTTTTCAAGGATTTTACATGTCCCACCATCATATATGAAAAGAAGTTTTTTCTTTGAATAGTAAGATACTATTAGTTGTTTGTTGAAAATTTTACTCAATTAGCTTTCCAATTAACCGAGTTATCACGTATGGGGGTCACATTAACATGGAAACATAAATTTTAATATATATTAATGAAATTAAAGATTTTATCTCTCAAGGAACATATATTAACAAGATAATCATGTAAAAAGGGGGTTGTTATTTATATTGATACAATAATAATAGGGTCTAAATTTTTTATAACAAAAAATGAAAGAGTACTGTCTTATGAATATAAATTATTGAGACCTTATGGGATTAATTATCTTACTCATAATTTAGAGTTGTATTTTGTGATCAATTCATTAATTACATAGAGATGTAATCATTATATAGAGATATGTGGTATATATATTGACAACAAGAGTTTTAATTATATTGTTTCTCAGTAATATATTTTTATAAGTAAATTGATAAGTTAGTTACTAATAAAGGAGTATGATTGTTCTATATATTATGATCATAAAAACAAAAACAAGCTCTACATTAAATTGATTAGAAATTACCATGTAATATAATCCTTGATGAGTGGGGGGAATAAACTAATTCACATGGACTTCGTACGAATTGAAATTGGTAATATACAGATAGGGGAAATATAATTATTATTCTATTTAATTATAATACCTTATTTATTGGTGAGGTTTATGAATGATAAAATTTTTAGGAGTAACCTTAAATGAATAAGGAATACCTAAGTAACAAGAATATACAAAATTTTAAAACTATTTTTTATGGTGTTGGATTTTTGGTATGATTTTATGTATCCTATAAATACCATAAGCCAAAAAAACATTTTGCTGAATCTCATAAATCAATTTCCATTCCACATCCTCTAAATACCATGATATAAAATGATTTATGGCTACATTTGTGGTTTTAAAATATACGGTTTGAGATTAAAGATAACATTCAAGAAGTGACCATTGCTGGGGCTTGATCTACAACTATCCCAAGACATAATCATAATCCATTGGGTGGAAATAAGTGCTAATAGTACAAAAAAATAATGTAGTCCTTTTCCTATGTACATATACACACAATCAGACATGTACAGTCAAATCAAGGAAAAAGTGTTGAGAGAATGATGTAAAAGATACTACACAGCTACGAATAAACTAATCATGCATGCAATACTAAACAGTTAAAAAACATTGATATAAACTAATAGTAAAAAGTGAAACCACATACCCAAATAGAAAATTATATGAACTAGATTGAAATTTGGATAGTATAATGTCTAAGAGAGCCCCAGTGTTGAAACACAATCTAAAACCACAATTGAAGCTCCAGGTACTTGTGTCCTAAAGCTCTTATGAAGTTTCAATTAAATATGTGAATTATCTGCTTAAGGCACGATACATAAATGAAATTTCAATTCAAAGGTGAGTATAAAAATACCCAATAGGATTCCCTAAAAGCTTAAGGGGGGGTAGTTAGAGATACATTGAAGTGGAAATTAGTAAATAGAACATTGTATTATAAAACAGTGCATCTCAACACAAAATGGGAGTTATTTTCACTTATAAAATCAAAAGGATATAGATAAAGAGATAATAAAAACATATCATTGAGCCTTTCCTACATATAGATGGAGATTAAACTCATCTGAACATGATAATATAGGCATATAATGCACAACGAAATCCAAACATGTCTTCAAATATCTTATAATGATAGTAAATAAAACCCAAGGAGTGGGTACTTAATTATGGAATATATTTGAGTGTGTGTTTTTGATTATTCAATGAAAACCGTGTGAGAGAGTAAGGGGATCACCATCTCATAGATCATCCAAAAATGAAATGTTGAAAACAGTTTCAAAAGTATCGAAAAACTATTTCCAGCTTCCTGCACTTTTTCCAAGAACATGACTATTGAAGGGACTAAATCACAACACCTTGATATTATTCTCTTGGGTGGATTTGTCTTCAATTCATTTTATATAGTCTTGTCCTAAGGATTCATCTCAGTGGGGAAGGATCCCCTCTTACTCATGATTCCAATGTTACTTCAAAGAATGTCATGCCACTAATCCACATTTTCAAGAGGACATTTCTAATGTTTGATGACCCTTACCTAGCCTGACAGGGGGAGACACTCTAGTGTCGTTCGAGATGCATTCCTGGCCCGAAATGAGGCTACCACTCAGAATAGGATGAGTACCCATACAAATTCTAGGTACAGCATGCCACTCTAATTTTAACATGGACTGAGGATTGGCCTGGATAAAGGGTGACACATAGAATAGGTTGAGTAACCATTCCCATCCAATAATTATGGTGCCATTATAAATTCGTTGAGGACCCATGCATAGCCAAGTTAGAGGGTTCCACTCAGAAATCATGAGAAGTCTAGCTGATCACAACATTCATTGAACATAATATAAAGATGCTTCATGAGTGAAACATCGTTCATCATAAATAATGAGGTCACCATCATGTTCAATGTGGAGAAAACATGCATGAATGGATCTTTAATTTTCCAAAATAGATAACTATTTAATTTGGATCCTTTCACCACAACATTCCTGAACGGAACATTGTGGGGACCGCATCTCAACCCCAAACATTAAATTAGAAAAATAACTTAAAAGGGTCTTCACAAAGATAATATCATGTTTCCATTAAGGAGACATCATTTGGATTCATTGTTTGGAATGTATGACCATTTAAATATGTAACATAATGATCTGCTAGCACCCATCTATCTGGATTTGGACTAACTGCCATGGTTGAGAATCTTTGATGTGGCTTCTCAAGGATAGATTTCCTTTGTCGGCCCACTAGACATGTTGACTGGATGGAGCGGTCAACCGTCCAAACTAGTCATGTCCATTGGCCCTGCAGCAGGTCCGATAGTTGTGGGTGTGGTCTACTCTAGCTGAACTGGGATTCGACCCTGTTCTAGACAATTCAGTTGGGTCCAACCGACATCTATTGGTCCCAACCCATTTGGCTAGTCTCGTCCCATCTTGGCTGGGCCTGATTCGGCCAACCTCAACATGATCCGTTCAACCCAACATACTGGAAAGATGACACCACTACATCACTATGGCTGGCTGCTGAAAAAATTTTGAGGTAGTGGTTTCCACCTCACTCACACCCTAAAACCCTGCCTGGTCGACCATATATTTTATGATGCACTTCAGAAACATGGAATCACTACTACCCCAATGACCTGCCACACCATGTACACCGTCATTCATCTCTATCACCAGCACCATAGTGGTGGTCCCATCAATAGACCATTAGCCCTCCTCTAGTTTCCCAAAACTCATGAAAAATGTATATACGAAACCCTAGTATTGAGACCTTAACATAATTATTCTCTTTGTGATGATTTTATGTGTTCAATAGGTATTAGAAAAATATCTGAGGAACAAATGTTGAAAATAGTGATAAAAATAGATCTATGAACGGATCTATAGACATGTTAGTATTTCAATCAAATATTGATATTGAAAATGATGAAAAAAATTGGAAAATGTGAATTTTTAAATAAAAAGTTCACTTGCGGATATGGAATTCAAATTTAAGTTTCCAACTTCATTTTGGATCTAGTCATCATTAATGAACAAGAATACATAAGCTTCTTCTATGGATCATTCATTGTCCCCTGAAGGGAGATGAGAGGTAGAGGGATATATTTTAGAGAAGTAATGGTTAGGGTTCATCACTAAAAAAATTCACAAAAACACATATTTGTACTTAGGTTTAGGTATCTTCTTCACTGCACCACCATTGTTCGCGGGATCCAAACCTCCCACTCCCTCTCATTTTATGTCACACATAGGTAAAACACCCAACTATGAGCTCAATAATGATCTCATATTTCCTATTTGAGTCAATTTTTAAAAGATATTTGACATGAATATTGAAATAACATAAAATAATTTTATTATTATATTTCTGATATCACCTATGGGTTACTTTTTCCAAATAAGTCCTACAATGATAAAATTTATGTCCCTCCAAGGTAAAAGCTTTGTCCCGGACTCAATTATTCCCTCATATTTCTAATAAAGGTTATTTTTTAAGAGTTATCACAAATTCTTATCAAGCATCTTATAAAATATAACTGATATTACTATAAAATTTATTTTGGGCACACAGGTCCATGAAATCGCATGGTGTATCAACACCTATCTCTGGAAATATATAAAGAAAAACTTCATTGTCTTATATTTAAAAACTTGAGTCTCGATATCATTATTTACTTTATACTTTTCATTCCTTAAAAAACATAGAAAAAAAATTTGTTACTAAGCTCACATCTAGATCTCTCAATCCAAGGATCTCAACTACATGTTTTGGTACTGACATAACAGAACAAACAAAGGGATTGTATGTACATGTATGGTTTTATCTCTTATATCCTCGATCTCTACCAGGTGCTCGGCAAAGGTGGAACCATCTTCATATCCTTGCTCCCCAAGGTCAATGATGTGTATAGTATCATGTGTGTATCGCTTCATATGACACATGGATGACTTTGGGAACCTGCTCAAGCTATGGGGGAAGTTTAATGAAATAGAAATCTTGGAAGACTCTATGCCCAATCTCAAATGTGCTGATGATACTTGGGGATGAATTTCCTCCCTAGCCAGATGCCCACGTTTTGAATCACAGTGAGACTCTAAAAAAGACATGGTCACCCTGCTAAAATTCTAAGGACCTGTGATAGGGTTCTAAATTGTATTTTTATCTACTTATGGACATCTACATCTATCCACAGATGACTTTCACATTCTATGTCATTTTTTGCACAATCATTATTCCTACAAGAGATAACTCTCTAACTTTTATCCAGGACAAAGATGATCTAAAGGTCTCCAATATAGGGCCTAAAAGGTTTAGGTTCTGATTTTATTCTGATTTACGTTGTATTATAAATACTCTACTGAAGGAATGTGATCATCCCAACTATGGCCGAAATCCAACATGTAATCCGTCATTATATCCTCTAGAACCTAGATACAACACATGGACTAACCATTAGTCTAGGGTTGAAATAATATACTCAACCATTACTAGGTCCCAAATTCATCCTAAAAGTTTCTCCATAATCATGAGGTAAGCAACACATCATGATCTGAGACAATCATCGATCGCACCTTGTGAAGTCGAATGATCTACCATAGGTCATACTTGCACCAACTAACAACTGCACATTTCTACCTAATAGCAAGGAAGTGCATCAACTTCGTGAGGTGATCCACTATCACCATGATAATGGCATGTACCTTTGATTTTCATGGAATAAAAATTATGAATTCCATGGATATTCCATCCCATTACCACTCTGGGATATCTAGAGGCTGTAAAAAATCCACCAAAATAAGATACTCAGCTTTCACCTGCTGATAATTGAAGCATCGTAAGATGAAATCATCTATGAATCATCTCATGCAAGACCCATATAAATACCCATGGTGATCCACGTACATCATCCCACACTAGTATGTATTGATAAGGGATAATTGTGGAACTCTTTCATCCACTCCTCCCACATCGTAATAAGAACCACTTTTCCCTCGAATAGTATATTGGGATTACCTCCTTCCGAATATCCATATGGTGTGCTTCTAGTAGATATTTTAATATGCAGAACATTGTAGTTGATGCCTCTCATATGGGCCTCTATCACTTGATCAAGGTGTGAATGATTTAGACCCATCAAATATAGAAAAACTATTTACTCCTACTCTACTAGGGTCATTTTTTGGGATGCAAACTACACTGAATACTCCCATACTAGGAATGTCTTGGACTTCCTGTTAAGTTCATCTACTAAAACATTTCCTTTCAATGGAGTATATGTTAT
The DNA here is from genome assembly GCA_963277665.1 of Viscum album. Classification (NCBI taxonomy): domain Eukaryota; kingdom Viridiplantae; phylum Streptophyta; class Magnoliopsida; order Santalales; family Viscaceae; genus Viscum; species Viscum album. The sequence goes on along the minus strand of OY728126.1, from coordinate 1,307,010,297 downwards.
CTCAATGTCATAGTCTTATAGGAACTCCATCCATCATCACTGCCTGAGGTTCAGAAATCTTTGTGTTATGATGTACCTTTGGTTCTAGAGTTCTTTATAAACGATTAATCACATTCCTAAAATGTATTGTCTCCACACCATCACACTGAAAAAGACCACTACAAGATCTAGGTTATGAGAAGCATAGTTCATTTCATGGGGTCTCAAATTCCCTGATCCGTATGAAATGACTTCCTATCATTACATCTATTTAAATACAATCCTATCTCATGATGAATCACAATACACTTCAAACCCAACACCTTCCTCTACTAGTCTCAAAATATTAGTGCCCATTATCCTTTTCCACAACTAATCAATTCCCTTCTGGTACTGCAATGAGAAGGTAAACTACTACCCCTTCATGTCAAAGTGGTAAACGGTGATAATATTATGTGGATGTCTACCAAAATTAATTTAAAGTAACATAAAAAATAAAAAAGGAATCTTACCATTGACACATTCTTGGGTGCCTCCCAAAAATGTACATCTTCTATCTATGCATGATCCATGGATAAAACTTGTTCTGAAATGACATGCCCCCAAATTTATTCATCATGTATGTAGAACTGGAACATCAAGATATTTCTATAAAGCTTGTGATATCGATGCATATAAATAAACATACTCAAATTCTCTTTATGCATAGACTTTAATGTAGAGTAAGAGAGTATGTCATTAATGATGAAAACAACAAACATGTCCATGTATGGCTAGAATATCTACTTTATAATGAAAATGAAGATGCAGGGTGAATTGGTTATGCTAAAGGGAATCATTAGGAACACATAGTATCCATGTATTCATATAAAAGACAACTTCAAGATATCAGCCATATGAACACATATCTAGTGGAATTCAGATATGAGATCAATCATGAAGAACCATATCACACCTCGAAAATGGTCATGAATGTCATTGATTCTCAGAAAGATGTAATTGTTATCTATAATGTCTTTGATAATGTGAGGATAATATACCAAATTGTGTAATCTTCCATATGAATTATTCATGAAAACAAATAGTGCTTCCCTGGGGTACACACTTGTTATGATGAAAGATTTCTTGTGATGGTCCTCCAACTACAATTGGAGCTACCAGAGCCTGCTGGGTGCAATATGGTATGCCGTAGAAGATATAAGGGAAAGAACTAGTATTATGTAAATGAAAAACATTAACTCCTTATCCATGGGTAGTCCTAGATAGTCTTAAGTTATGACGTCTATATAATCACCCTCATCTAAAAAACCCAAATTATTGACAATTTTGATGCACCCAGGGTTAAGATAACTAACTGATGGGTAAAAGCTTGTATCCAGTTGCCATTAAAACCTACCTAACCAGCCATGATGTCTCATTCACCACAAAAGGATAGCTTCATCCCATTAGTGTATAGTCATCTGAATTGCTTGTGGTGATAGTAAATATGGGATCGAACAACGTAAATCCAATCCATTCCCATGATTATTTAATAAGGTTCATTCATGATGACTAGTAGGTCCCATGTGAACCATTATCCTCCAAGAGATATCCCACAATACCGATAGATGAATGACATAGAAGAATTGAACCATATAGGAACCTTGAGTAAATTCTATTATGTTTGTTCCTCTACTAGTAGTTTTCACTCCCATACAATGTGTAACAAAATAAAAGATTGACTAGAGCATGTTTCCACTAATGCTGAATACACATAAGAATATTAAGATAATGTACCTAGAGTCATCTTATTCACTCTAGGATCATGAACATTAATATCCTACATTTATCTGTGGCCCCGATTTCCATCTCCATGAACCTAAAGTGGGCCATTCTATGGTGGTGTCATATTGATATCATATATTATTCAACCACATGAAACTCCTATAGCTACTCTACTAGAACTATCCACATAGAGACCAACCTATCCCAGCATGGGAGATCCCTAATCATGGTGTTGTCTCTACCGTGGTGGTCAACCTGTTTTCTTTTGGAAATGCTCAACACATATAGTCGGGTAGTCCTTGGACATGTCACCACACACATAACAATAATAGAACTTGATCTATCAAGGATTTCATGGGTCTCTATGCATCCCCTATGCTACCAGGCCATGTACTTGAGACTAGATTGGAAAGAACTCAAATAAAGAGGTCCTGTGAAGTAACATGTGGTACCTAATACATTCTTCTCATCTCGGTAGAATCCACTGCCAGTTACAGAAAATGGTTTCCCCTCTAATAAAAATCTCCCCATCACTAGTTTCTACTCGAAAAACGCAACATAGGTGGGGATGCACAAGGGTACTATACTAGCACAAATATTTCTACAGATTCCCTACTCAAACTTCTATTCCAAGATGTAGTTTTTGCAGATCATGTGTAGAGATTACTGAGTTAGTTCTATGAACCTATAAATGTACATTTCTATTGTCATCCCGCCAAGCTGTTGTTATAGAAGCTCTTATATCTGAATAGAGTGAAATTCAGGTGGCAATACTCCCTTACGAAACAGTTGATGGAACTCCTCCAATGATTGTACCGACTGTTTATGAAACAAAGTAACCTAGATCCACCAACTTCCAACAATTCTATTTTTATTAATCATTAAAAAATATACCATATGATCCATCAGTTTTCTAGAAATCCTAATGCAGAGGACCACTGACTCTAACCAATCCTCTATGGCCTAGGGATCTGTATCATTACGTAACCTAAATAGTATATTGTGATAGAACTCATAGATTGTGTATATCCTATGATCATCCTCATCCTTCTCTTATTGGACTATGTAAAGTTAAACACATTAAGGTGTTGCTACTTGCCCTCCCTGAGGATGAGGATAACATGACAGACCCTGACAGAAGCCTCACCGGTCATAGGGTCTTCGTCCCGAAACAGAGATGGTATTTTGGTTGGTTGTCATCACAGAGTCATCCTAAAATATATAAAGGAGTACCATGGTCATAGGATGATTTATATATTTATAAGAACATAAAAATAGGATCTGAGTAAATATTGGAAAACAATAACTAAATCATACATGATGTATATACCATTGTACCCTACAAAAAATGTCACAGGGTGCCGAGTCGACAAGCATGTTATCAGGGTCCTCATGAATGGATATGTTAGATGCTCATATTGTCACTGTAATATCTAGCATGGTATTCGCTCTCAATATACTATACATTATTACACTAAATAAAACATGACCTTTTTATGGAAACATATGAAAAATTTCATAAGGTTCGAAACACCTTTTGTACAAATTTATCACAACCAGACCCATGTTAGGGCTCAACCAAAAACTATCCCATGCCCACCTCTATTGGGAAATGGTGGGATCATGAACTGAAGGCACCAAATATATGAATATTTGTCTTCTTATGTACCATTAAAAATGCACCAACCAACATAATTAAAAAATACCGAGGGAAATAAGTAATATGATACACTTATTTGAATAAACTAAAATTTATTGGACAACTATACAGTAAAGATATTAGTGATGTAAAATGAAAAGTAAAAGTGAAAAATACATACCCAACATGAAAAGTGTACCAAATTAATAGAAACTAAACATGTCTAATTGCTGAGAGATTCCCACTCCTAGATCTCAAGCTAAAACCCATGTATGCAGTCCAAGAACCCATATCCCAAAGCTATGATGGATTCACGATAAAATATGTGTGTCTTCTCTATAATACATTATTCATGAGGGAAACTCCCATGTATGGGTGAGTATAAAAATACCAAATAAGATTCCCCAATAGCTGAAGGGTGAGTAGAAAGATATACACAAAAGTGGAAAGTAGTAAATAGAATAATGCACATTAAATGAGTGTAGTTAAACCCCACAAGATAGTGAAGTAAACTCATCCTAACATAAATAGTTTGAGATGATGAGAAGATGAAATTCTTGTTGTGACTTCTCTACCTATCTTAAGAGAGTATAGTTATCTAACCACGAGAAGATAGACATGGAACAAACATGGAATTCCAACGTGTCATCGTCTCTTCTGGATGGAGAGTAACCAGAACCCAATGAGTAGGTACTGATGTAGGATATATATATATATATATATATATATTAATAGTCAATGTCACCCAAATGATAGAGTAGTAGAATATCCATCTTACAGCTCAAACCAAGATGAAACGCCACCAATAGTTCTATATGTATCCAGCAACAATGACCATAAATCCTAAGGTCACCCCTAAACACACAAGTCAAATGGAATCAATCATCACACCATGTACTATCTACAATGACTAGCTCTATCTTGCCCATGCTATTTTAAGGTCACATCCCAAGGATGCATCTTAATTTGGAATGATCCCCTCTTACTCATTACTCCAAAGGTACATTTAATAACATCTCCCCACTAACCCTCACAGTCTTGTGGTATTGTGTCAAGGTAGAGGTCACATGCCTTGCACGGTTGGAGGGTGCCTCTCTAGAGGCGTCTCGGAACCATGTCCATCCCTACTAGAGGGTTCCACTCAAGATAGGATGAGAACCCATTCTTATCCTAGCTAGAGTGTGGCACTATAATATTGTCGATGACCCATGCTCATCCCGGCTGGAGGGTGCCACTATGAATTGGTAAAGGACCCATGACCATCCCAGCTCAAGAGTGCCACTCTAATGTAGTAGAAGATCCATTCCCAACCCAGCTAGAGGGTGACCTTCATAAATATCTGATATGCGTGCTTGATCACTACTGTCATCAAACACTGTTGTAATAAGTGAAATGCTTGGAAATCTTATCATCATAACTAAAAAGATGAAACTAAGGACACCATTGGGTTCTATGAAGAATTTTTTTTGTATGATATGATATTTTTATTCCTGGAATGTATAACAAGCGAAAAGGGAACATTTCATGGAAACATGCCTTAACACAACATTTTGTGTCTAACATATCGACCTCAAAACAATTAAAACCCAAACTGAACTACAATGTTCCATCTTGAAGAGAGAATCAAATTTCCATAGACATCACATAAATTTGATGCTCTTTTTGGATTATATAATTGTTTGATGTTGCTTCAAGAAGATCATACGTTGGTCTATTAGCTGCGCCGACCTACCGATGTGGCCACTATCTCCAGGGATGGATCAACTTCCATGTTCGCTGTCCACTTCGGTTGACCTTGAATGCTTTGTAGGTATAGACTATTAAGTTGGGAGCAACCCAATTCAGCTGGTCCCAACCCAATTAGTTAGGCCCATCCAATCTATGCTAGCCCTTGAAACGTCTGACCCTCCTATCATCTTCATTTTGTACCAACATTCATCCTTGGTCTGACCCATCTTATGACCTCGTCCTGGCCGAACAGCCGATCACCATCACCATTTCAATGCATATGAACGCCTATTGTATTTCATAGTTGTGGTCACCACCTTAGTCGCACCCCGTGACCCTGACCATCCAATCTGGTGGTCCATGAGGCACCACTCCACCATTGTTGCCCAGTGCTAGTGGTCACTTCAACTGACCACCAGACCTCCTCCTGTTTCCAAAAACTCACAAAGAATATAGATCTGAAACCCTAGAGATGATAAATTCATATATCTATGCACTTCGTGAAAATATGCTGAATAATTGATGTTTCCAAATGTTATTTTCAAAATTCGCAATGAACAGATGAAGAACTTGATGACAAAAAGGGATCCATGCACGGATCGATGGCCATGTTAGTTCATCCACTGACAACTGATATTCAAAACAAGGATAACATTAAAAATGAATTTATTTTAAAAAATAATTCAATCTGAGATATGGAATTAAAATTTAAGGATCCATCCTCATTTTGGATCTGATCACTATTAACAAACACTCCTACCTAACCTTCATCGATGGTTCATTCTTGATCCGCTAAAAAGAGAGGAGACGGAGATATAGATTTGTCCGTAGAGGGATGGATAATGGATAACCCTAAAAAATTATCAATAAATCATGTTTATACTATGTTTAATTATTCACTTTACCACACCACCAATATTCATGGGATATGAACCTCCCATGCCCTTCCATTTTTGGTTTCTCATTGGTAAAACACCCCTAACAAACAAAACAATAGTCTCACATTACCCATGTTATCACATATTTAAAATGATTTTAGATAAGACATACTGGCTAAAATAATTTAATTTAATTATTTTATATTATTTAAAATTTCAAACTTGGGTGAATTTTTCCACAAATGTCCAGAACTGACAAAAGAAATGTCCCACCTAGGGTAAATGCAACATCCACAACTCAACCGTGCCCATAGATTTCTAATTCGGGTTACTAATTATGGTTTATCCCATTTTCATTGCATACATAGTATAGAATGTGCTGAATATTTTTTATAAAATTTATTTAGGAACAAATAGAATCATAATCACATGTTTTCTCAATGACTATATCTTGAAATAAATATAAAAATATGGGAAATTTATACAGGTAAAAAAACTAGGACTTTACAATTACACTACCGTAATATTGGTGGGCTGAAAAATTGTGGATAAAAGTAAAATTAAAAATTTACGTATCTAACTTATACTCATACTACATTGAATATTGGATAATATTAAAATGTATTACATTGATATGATTCAAAAGATATCTAGGATTAATAATATAATATTTGTAATTATTTATTATCAAGTTATGAAATATCATTTCATATAAATTCATGAATATTTTTATATTCCATCAATCTATATGAATATAATTGATGTAGTCAAGACTCATGGTATATCAATATCATATGTTCTATATTTTAAACCATGTTTTACATCAAAATTTTGGAGGTGACTCTAGATGTCATTAAATATAGAGAATAAGATTTCTACAACCGATCACCTTAAAAGGATAGATAGTTTAGTAACAAATTATTTTTTGTTATATATTTTAAATTAAATATAATATATTCAATATCATTCATTGTACACAACACTATGGTTTTAAATATATAATATGTTTGATAGTGTCTATAAGATATAACATTGAGCATAGTCAACACACGAAACATTATTGAAATATTATTATTTGAACATGATTGTTATAACCTATAATTTAACATGTTAGGTGTAATGACCTAGAAATTCCATGAATTTTTTTTTCTTAAATACATGGAAATTTTACGAGTCTGTAAAATTTTACGGCGCTTGATTCTGAGGCCTAGTGTGCCCAGAATCAATTTCGGATGTTTTGTCTGGGTACGTTCAATAAACGTATAAGCCGGTTTTTAGAACATTTGAACCGGTGCTTGGAATTGAAATATGAGGGCACTGTTGAACTTGCAGCGCCGATATTCACTTAAGAAGACATTCACCTCGATGGATTTTGGTCGAGAATAAACGATAATTTTTGGTTTTTTATTAAAAAATAATAACATAAAGTGAGTTAACACATTATTTTATTTTATCTTCCATGTGGAGGTTGGGTTGTTAAATTATCCAAGTGGATGATGGAGGTGGGGCCCACCACACCTTAACCTCTTATGAGAGGTTATGGTGGTGGGGCCCACCCGAACATAACCTCCCTTTGGAGGACAATTTTGGGGGGGACCACCTGGGCTTGTAACCCCTTGGAAATCCCCATTTAAGCTAGAGAAACTCCTTGACCAACCCTCACCATAATAAACCCCACTCTCCTAGAAATTAACGGTGCCCCCACCACCCCAATTAATTGTCAAATCCTCCTTTTTGAATTTTTTTGTTCCATATCCCCTAATTTACTATTCCAACATGTGTGAATTAATTATAGGGATCCTCTTGACATCATCTAAATTAAATTTGACACCTCTCCTACAATTAATTTGGTGGATTCAGGTTAATTAATATCACTTTTTTTTTGTTGTGCGAACAAAATAATAGACAAACCATTCCTCAATAATTTTCTTTGGTAATTTGTTGGAGCATGGGAGGAGGACAGCTAGGGAGAAAAGAAGTTCTCTAAACGAAGAATGCGAAAAACACCGGTGATGATTTCCTCCTTCGACTTCCACCCTTGGATCCTACCAACGTGGAGTTTCTTCCATGGCTGACACGTCTCGGAAGTGGAAGTTTGTGATAGACCTGACGAATAATGGATTCATATTCTTCATGTAACTCCGTCAACTAATGTCGAGAGGAGAATCAAATGTAGGGTTTTAGTATCTTTTAAGTGTCATGTTCTTTCTTCCTTTAAAAATGAAGAACGATGTTGTTCATCTTTTACTGGTGGAATATTGTTCTTCTCTATTGAGAACTAATTGTTACCAACATAAACGCGATGGGTGCGGGAAAAACCAACATTGCCAAACCCCTCCACTGATCTTGTTTTGATTGAACTTCAGCTTGGTGAAGAAGCAAGAGGGAACGAAGGCAGAAATGACAAAGGCCGCGCTACCCGCAGCCTCCGTGAATCGCACCGCCCCCGCAGTGCAACAGTGCTCCAGACCAAACACCGCCGGCCGAGCAGCGCCCGACCTGCTTACCTGCGTCCTTATGATGCCCTGCCCAACGCATGCGTCGACCGAACCCGCGCGCTGCCCCGCGCGCTACCTTGGCGCCCTGATGCACCCTTCCCAGTGCCCTCACGTGCTGCCCGCGCACCAGTGCACTTCTCGGCGCCCCCGGCGTCCTGTTACGCTCTCCCCGGTGCCCCTGGTGACCGATGTGCCCTTCCCGGCACCAACGGTGCCCTGCTGTGGCCTGCCCAGCACCCTCGCACCCTGCCCAGCGCCCTCACAGCATCCTGGCTCCCTCGTGGCCACCCGGCCGAGCCGGTGTCTTGGCCTCCTCACGGTGCCCTGGCGGAACCGGCCAGCCATGCCCTCTAGGTCGAGTCGTGTCAGGTCGCGCCCTTGCAACGTTCCAGACCGAAGTAGCCCAGAGCCCGGGCCGGACCTAACTCATGGTCCGCTGGGCCAGGCCCAACGAACCTCATAAAAACTTAGCGGGCTGATTCTCCCAATGGGCTAGGTCAAAGCCAGTGAGTCTGACCGGGTCGACCCATCCCGGGTCGGAACGGACCCGGACCTAATACTGCCCATTTACTTTATTTGGTCATATCTTTAGCACCGGATGTCTCTTTGACGAATCGCCAGTGATGCTGGTATTATTTGAGCAAAGCTGTCCGTTTGAGAATACCCCACGGGAGTTCGGGGTATAGTTGTGTTACGGTCAGTTTGGATCATACACAAATCCAACCGGGCCCTCTGGACTATAAGGCAAATAACTAACAGACCGGAAGTCCGATTGGCACGCTGTCTATTGCATTGAGACCCTTAGGACGTGGTAGGCCTTTGAGAAACTTCTTCGTGCCACTTCGCAATAGTTAGAGTATTTTCCAATAGATCGTGGAGTGGATACTTTCACCGACAGGTAGGCAGAGTGTTGATACCTAGTAGCTGGCAGACCTGATGACTGCTTGACCAAATTGACTCAGAGTTATTCGACTAGCCCAGTGGGGAGAACATGGGAGTTGGTGGTAGACCCATGATAGAGAAGCTCCTAGTAGTTGGTGGCAGACCCACATCAATGGAGCGCCTGGTAGTTGGAAGTAGACCCACGGTACTCGATAGGAGGAGTACCTCAGCAGTCCAAGGTTAGTGAGAAGTGCCTCGGTGTCATGACAAGCCCACTATACTCAACAGAGGAGGAGTTCTCCAACATCTGTGGTTTCGAAAATGAAAATCCTGGTTTGTTCTGAGTCAATGACTTTTGTGTTTTCCACATGATTGAGATGGGTCACTCGATAACGTAGGTATATGTATGGGAATATACCTAAGTAATGGTTATCTTTTGATTTCATACTTTTTGGTTTATCCTTATTGAATTTCTGACACCAAGAGGGTCTCGGGGTCCCTACTGAGTATCATTATACTCACTCCTGCACGGGCTTTTCCCATAACTCATTGTGTTGGTTGCAGATGATGGACAACGTTGACTGAGGCAGAGAGTAGCAGGGCTGGACATTACCCGAAGGTGGACCCCTCGGTCTGACAATACATGGAGAAGACTGATGAACATGGATTGATGAGGAGGCCATCTTTACCTACCCTATAGGTAGGAACCCTGGAGGAAGACCCAGTAGTTGCGTTACTTTTCCCCTGTTGTACTTGCTTTCAATTGTACTTGTACATTCCTATTGGGTTTGTATTTCCGGCCCCTTTTTACTTTCCAGAACTTTTTTTGTATACAATTTTATTTAGTGTTTTACCTCTAGTTGTGTACTCTGATATGTTTGCCTATATTTATAAAGGAAATGACTTCCCAGTTTATGGATTTACGCATTTGGTGCTAGTCTCCATCCCCGGACCTATGGAAGGCAGGTTTGGGGTAGTCACAATACGGGCCCGGGCGGACAAGTCGTGACAAATTGTTATCAGAGGAGTCGATTTTACCACCGAACATAGAACTCTGATCATGATTTTCTGTGAGGCGGTAGATTTAAGGGTACTAATTGTGGTTTTCAGTTTAGGGAGACTAGTGTTGGTGCGGGCGGCCGACGTATCCATACACCAGGACCCTGACTTCTGGTTTCCGACTAAGTGCACGAAAACACTGATTGCATGTATATTTTCAAATGATTTCTTTAACTAAACTCAACCAGGTCAACTTACCAGGTTTAATATTTTAACTATGTCACATTTGTTTCTTTCATAATGCCTCCTCACAGATGACCAGTTAGATCCCTGATAGTCGTACGCACTAACATCCAACCGAGAGATAAGGCCTCGATGCATGGCCATTTACCAGCAGAGGCACCAATGTTACTACTACCTTTTGTGCCACTGATTCCTCCAGCCCCAGAAGCATATGATGAATGCCACTTGAGCATGTTGCATGACTTCCAGCGCCAAATTCCACCCAGGTTCAGGGGAGAGACGGACCCACATGCGGCTAAGGATTGGCTGGAGGCTGGTGTGAGAGTCTTCAGACTGGTAGGGACACGAGCCGACTTCATAGTGATCCTTTCTCCCAGCCTCCTTTAGGAAGAAGTAGTTAGATGGTGGAGCCTGATACTCTAGGTGCTTGATGAGGTGACGCTACTCTGGGAAAACTTCAAGAGCCTGTTCTGGGCGGAGTTTGTCCCAACCACCCTTTGAGCGGTGCAGATACAAGAGCTACTACATCGACAACAGGGTAGCATGATGGTAGCACAGTACTCAGTGAGGTTCACCTACCTCTCACGCTAATCCAAACATATGGAATGAGACCCATTCTTTAGAGCCCGAACCATCGAGCAAGGAGTTAGGTGAGAGATCAGTGCTGCAATGATCTCACATAGAATCCCGAGGTAGACATAGGTGCTAGATAGATCCCTCCTAGTGGAGAGTTTCCTTGTTGGGGAGTATCCAGCAGTGAGACCCACCACTAGCCGACATGTAGCAAAGTCTTCTACAGTTGGCAGTAGACAGATTTTGTAGAGGTCCAAGTGGACCAGACCTACAGCTGGTCAACTGCATGACTCAAGATCAGTTTTACGGGGCACCCAGAGTGGAGACAGAGCTAGTCATGCCAGGAGAGGTCAGTATAACTCATGCAGAGGACATGGTCACATGGCTTGGGACTTTTTGACTCGACGTTCTAATGATCAGCATATAGTTGAGGGAACTCCTAGGCAGAGGTGGAGGTTCGAATGAGGCGGTCCACATGGAGTAGGAGGACATGGTAGAGGAGTTGGACGTGCATCTGGTGATGGACGACGTTATAAGTTGTTACCACCACCACCACCAGGAAGTCCTCCCCGACCGTAGGGAGTAGTTGGATAGGGGAGATCTCAATTCCATGAAGTTGAGGATTAAAATCACGTCACTCTGGAGATGATTCATGGTACTATCTGAGTCTATTCCACCTTATCTTTTGTTCTTATAGATACCGGTTCTAGTCACTCTTTCATTTCCACATCCCTCATTCGATGCTCAGAGATTCTGACGGAGCTATTGGCTCGATCCATATGTTTAGAGACTCATACAGGAGAATATTAGACAATTACGCACTGGTTTCAATAGTGAGAGATTACTCTAGGTGGAGAGAGCTTCAGCTGTGATATCCTAGTTGTGGTGTCGAGTCCTTAAGGCGTCATCTTGGTTATGGACTGGTTATCTATAGTCCATCCTCATATTGACTGTATTAGGAAAAACGTACGGTGTTTCAGCATGAGTGGGACCATTTTTACCTTCCCCAGTGAGAATGGAACCTCTAAAGCACATGACAGACTTACTCTGAGGAGGGTGCATCCGATCACTTACCAGTTGGCTTGCCTTACCCTCGGAGTAGTTGATGTGGAGAGTCTGACCAATCCTCAGGTGGTGGACCAGTACATGGATGTTTTCCCTAACAATTTTCCAGGACTACCTACTCACACAGAGGTGGAGTTATACATTGACATGTACCCCAGGATGACACTAATATCTACTCTAGCATATCAGATGGCTCTCGCTGAGCTTCGTGAGCTAAGGGTACAGCTATAGGACTTGCTGGGGAACATATTCATTCGGCCTAGTGTTTCTCTATGGGCAGCCCTGATTATGTTCTCCAAGAAGGCGGATGGGAGCTTGGGGCTCGGTGTCGACTATCGTCTCCTGAACTAGGTGACCGTGAAGATAAAGTACCCAATCATGAGTATTGAAGACCTATTTGATCGGATGATGGGAGAATGGTGGTTCTCAAAGATAAACCTCACATCAGGCTATCACCAGATCAGAGTTCCAGATGAGGATGTACAGAAGACGACCTTCAGGTGTCGGTATTGACACTATGATTTCTTGGTTATTCAATTTGGCGTAACCAACACTCCAGCAATGTTCATGAGTCTCATGAACAAGATCTTCCATCCATACCACGATCTCTTTATCATAGTCTTCATCTATGACATTCTGATCTAATCGACTATTGAGGAGGAGCATGCCTACTATTTGAAGGTAGTACTAGAAACACTACGAGACCACTAACTTTATGGTAATCTCTTGATGTGCCAGTTTTGGAATCAATAGGTTCACTTCTTGGGACACATCATCTCGGAGGTTGGAGTTTCAGTGGATCCAACGAAGATTGAGGCGGTACTTGCTTGGCATCAACCCCGGATTTTACAAAGCAACATAGATTCTTGGGTTTGGATGGATACTACCGGAGGTTCGTTCCAACCTTCTCCAAAGTTGCAGCACCACTATAAACCTTGAAGAATAAGGGTCAACCCTTCGTGTGGTTGGAGAGGTGCCAACAGAGCTTTCAGGGGCTGAGGTAGAGGTTGACTACTGCCCCCATCTTGAATCATCCAGAAAAAGGTGTAGGGAATGTAGTCTATTGCGACACATTAGGGAGCTGACTCGAGTGTGTGCTGATGCAGGAGTGAGAAGTGATTGCTTATGGTTCTCGGTAGCTGAGACATCATGAGAAGAACTATGCAACCCATGACTTGGAGTTAGTAGCAGTGGTCTTCTACTTGATGATCTGGCAGCACTATCTGATGGGTGAGCGTTTTATCATGTACTCTGATCAGAAGAGTCTCAGTTATATCTTCTCTCTGAAGTGCATTAACCTGAGATAGTGATGTTGTCTTGAGTTCCTCTAGGACTATGACTTCGATATAGTCTATACTCTTAGGAAGGGGAATGTTGTTGCAGATACACTCAGCAGGAGGACTGGTATACAACTACTATGAGAGACGACAGAGCAACTGGATACTTTACATATATCCTTTGTGTATAGGGATAGAGCAACATTCCTTGAGTCTCTTATGGTCACTCCCCCACTTCTTCATCGAGTTAAGGAGGCACAACATGGGGACGCTTACTGTGAGACATGATGTGCTCAGATATCCACAAGGCAGGCACCTAAGATATTTTATAATGGTCGGAATCATGTCATCCTCTTCAGAGGACGTACCATGGTACCAGTGGCACTTTATGAAGAAGTTTTGAGGTAGTTCCACACATCCCATCTTGAGGTACATCCATTTAGTGGTGAAGATGTTCCAGGACCTTTGAAAATAGCACTAGTGGCCAGGTATGAAGAAGGCAGTAGCAGATTTTGTCTCTTGATACCTCACTTGTCAGCAAGTGAAGGCAGATCACCATGTACCAGTAGGCTTGGTTTATCCTTTAGAGGCCCCATAGTGGAAGTGGGATGGGATATCAATGGAATTCATGATAGGTCATCCAGGTACATCCAAAGGTCATGACTCGATTTGGGTGATCGTTGACCGACACACCAATTGAGCCCACTTCCTACTTATCCGAGAGCAGGGTTTAGAAGGGAACTTAGGAAGCCACTATGTGCAAGATATTATGAATTTTCATGGAGTTCCTTCTTCTATTGTCTCCAACCATGACGTACGATTTACTTCCCGGCTATAGAAAGGGTTATAGGATGCTTTTGGGACGCAGCTTCTCTTTAGCACCGTCGTCCATCGTCGGATAGATGGTTAGACTAAGCGGACCATTCAAATCCTCAAGGACATGCTAAATGCATGTTTCCTCAACTTTGGTCAGAGTTGGGAGGATAAATTTCCTTTGGTGGAGTTTTCATACAACAACATCTATCACTCCACCATAGGGATGACACCTTTTGAGGTGTTGTACGAGTGACCTTGCAGATCACCCTTGTGTTGTACAGACCTTGGGAAGTTAGAACCAGTGGGACCAGAGATTGTATGAGCTACCACTGAGAAGGTTCAGATCATCCAAGAGTGGATAAAGTCTACACAGAGTAGGCATTAATCGTATGCTGATAGAGGAAAGAGACCTCTGGAGTTCGAGGATGGTGACCACGTCTTTCTACAGGTCTCAACTCGATGAGCTCTATGATGATTTGGCCGAGGTGAAATGTTATATTTGCGGTTCATCAGACCTTTCCAGGTCCTTACCAGATTAGGAGAGGTGGATTATCGCTTAGATCTTCCACCTCAGTTGCACAGGGTGCACGATGTCTTCCACATATTTTAGCCGAGGAGATACATTCTTAACCCTTCCCACATCATTGACCATGGAGAGCTGGACGTCAACGATGGGGCGACTTTTACTGAGGTTCTAGTGGAGATTGAGAATTGAAAAATCAGGTCCTACATGGTTGTTCGATACCTCTGGTGCATGTTCGCTGCCATCACGAGAACCTCTAGGAGAGCACATGGGAGTGGGAGTCTCAGATGCATGATCAGTACCCCCATTTTTTCCCATTGTTCGAGTTGTAGCTTACGAGGATGTAAAGCCCTATGGTGGGGAGAATTTAAAGACCTAGAAAATCCAGGGATTCTTTTTTCTCTAAAATACATGGGAATTTTACAAGTCCTTGAAATTTTACGGCGCTTCATTCTGAGTCCTGGTGTGCCCAGAATCAATTTCTAAAGATTTTCTCAGGTACATTTAGAAAACGTATGAGTGGGTTTTTATAACTTTTGAACCAGGGCTTGGAATTGAAATCTGAGGGCAGAGTTGAACTCATAGTGCCTATATTATCTTAAGAAGAATTTCACCCCAACGACAGTTGGTCGAGAAAAAAAGTTCATTTTTTTATTTTTATAAAAAAATTAATAAAATCAAGTGAGCTAACACTTTATTTTATTTTATCCTCCATGTGGAGGTTGGGTGGTTAAATTCATCAAGTGGAGGTCGGTGGTGGGGACCACCACATCTTAACCTCCTATGAGAGGTTATGGTGGTGGGGAACACC
Organism: Viscum album; assembly: GCA_963277665.1. Classification (NCBI taxonomy): domain Eukaryota; kingdom Viridiplantae; phylum Streptophyta; class Magnoliopsida; order Santalales; family Viscaceae; genus Viscum; species Viscum album. The sequence continues at coordinate 1,306,994,622 of OY728126.1, read as the reverse complement.
CAAACATAACCTCCCTTGGAAGTATAATTTTTGTGCGGACCACCCGAGCTTGTAACCCTTTGGAACTCCCCATTTATGGTTTAGAAACTTATTGAAAACCCCTCGCCTTATTGAATCCCACTCCCCTAGAATTTAATGGTGCCTCCACCACCCCAATTAATTTCCGCATCCACCTTTTTGATTTTTTATGTGCCATCACCCCTAATTAACCACACCAACACGTGTGAATTAATTATAGGGAGCCTCTTGACATCCTCCAAATTAAATGTTACACCTCTTGTGCAATTAATTTAGTGGAGTCAGGTTAAATAATTTCATGTTTTGTTTTGTTGTGCCAACAAAATAATAGACAAACCATACCACTATTATTTTCATTGGTAATTTGGTGGAGCTTGGGAGGAGGAAATCTAGTTAGAAAAGAAGTTATAGAAATGAAGAACGCGAAGAACATCGATGGCGATTTCCTCCTTTGACTTCCTCCCTGGGATCCTACCAACATGGAGTGTCTTCCACAGCAGTGCCAGCTCGGAAGTGGAAGTGTGCAGCAGATGCGACGATTGATAACTTTGTCTTCTTCCCGAAACTCTGTCAACGAACGTCGAGCGGCGAATCAAATTTAGGGGTTTATTTTCTTTTAAGCGTCATGTTTTTCATTCCTTTAGAAACAAAGAACGATGATGTTCATCTTTTACGGGTGGAATATTGTGTTTCGTTATTGAGAACCAATTGTTACCACCCTAAATGCGGAGGGTGTGGGAAAACCCAACATGGCTCGACCCATCTGCCGATCTTTATTTGATTGAACATCAGCTTGGTGATGAAGCAAGATGCAACGAAGGCGACAACGACGAATGTCACGCTACACCTGGCATCCACGAATCGTGCCGCCCCCACGACGAACCAGTGCTCTTGGTCGAACACCGTTGGTTGAGCGGCGCCCGACCCGCCTACCCGCGGCCTCCCAACGCCCTACCCGGTGCCTGCTCCGGCCGAACTCGTGGCCATCCCCACGGTCTACTCAGCCCCACCGGCGCCCTTTTCGGCGCCACCGCGTGTTGTCTGCGCCCCCACACACTACCCCGCACGCTGCCCAGGGTGCTGCCTAGCACCCCCGATGCCATGTTGCACCATACCTGGCAACCCTGGGCAATGCACGTGCCCTTATGCGCTGCCCCACGCACAGCCCCGTTCCCCCGGCATCCTTCTGCACCCTACCCGGTGCCCCCGACAACCTCCAGCACCCTGCATGGCGCCATGCCGCTGCCTACCCGGTGTCCCCATGACCTGCCCGGCGTCCCTGCGGTGTCGAGGTTCCATCGCGGACACCCAACCGATCTGGTTTCTCGACCCCCTTGCGGTGCTCTAGTCCAACTGACCAATCGCGCCCTCCAAGCCGAGCTATGCTGGGCCGCTCCCTCACAACGTTCCGGGCCAAATTGGCCCCGAGCCCATGCCGGACTGCCCTCGTGGTCCGCTAGGCCAGGCCCAGCTGACTGGGCCAAAACATTGTGGACTGACCAGCCCAACGGGCTGGGTCAGACCCAGCGAGTCTAACCAGGTCGACCTAGACCGGGTCAGCCCAGACTATATTGGGCCAAGTCGGTCTGATCGAGTCAGACCAGACCTAGGCCCAATACTGCCCCTCTAATTTCTTTGGCCATATATTTGGCACTGGATGTCCGTTTGACGAACCATCAGTGGCACCGATATTCTTTGAGAAAAGTTGTACCTTTACGAATTACACACTAGAGTTCTGGATATAGTTGAGTTACGACCAGGATAGATTGTACACATATCCAACTGGGCCCCCGAGAGTACAATTTTAATAACTAACAGACTGGGCGTCCGATTGACGTGCCACCTATTGTGTTGAGACCCCTATGATGTGGCAGACCATTGAGATAACTCTTCATGCCACTTTGTGATAGTTGGAGTATTTTCCAATATCTCATGGAGAAGATCCTTCCACCAATGAGTAGAAAGAGTGCAGACACCTAGTAGCTGGCAGACCTGACGACTGCTTGACTGATTCGACTCGGAGTGATTCGACCAGCCTAGTGGGGAGCACCTAGTAATTGGCAGCAGACCAACGAAAGAGGAGCGCCTGGTACATAGAAGCAGACCCACGATACTCGAGAGGAGGAGTACCTCTGTAGGCTATTAGGGGGAACACATGGTAGTTGGCAGCAGACCCACTGCGGAGGAGCACCTGGTAGTTGGCAGCAGAACTATGGTACGCAACAAGAGTATTACCTCAACATTCCAAGGTTAGTGAGAAGCGCCTCAGTGTCACGACAAGCCCACTGTACATGCCAGAGCTGGAGTTCTCCAGCATAAGTGGTTTAGATAATGAAAATCCCGGTTTGAACTGAGTCAATGACTTTTGTGTTTTCCCCATGATTGAAATGGGTCACTATATAAATTAGGTATATGTATGGGCATATACCTAAGTAATGGTTATCCATTGACCTCATTCTTTGTGGTTTATCCTTGATGGAATTTGTGAGACCTTGAGGGTCTCGGGGTCCCTACTGAGTATCATTATACTCACCCCTGTACGGGCTAAGCCCACACCTCGTTGTGTTGGTTGCAGACGACAAACAGCGCTGACTGAGGCAGAGAGTAGCAGGACTGGACGATACTCGGAGGTGGACCACTCGGTGTGACAGTACACGGAGGAGACAGATGGACATTGAGTGTTGAGGAGTCCACATGTACCTACCCATCAGGTAGGAACCCCATAGGATGGCCCAATAGCTCTTTTACTTTTCTTCAGTTGTGCTTGCTTTCAATTGTACTTATACTTTCCTGTTGGGCTTGTATTTATGGCCCCTTTTAACTTTCCAGAACTTCTTTTGTATATAGTTTTATTTAGTCGTTTTCTTCCAGTTTTGTACTTTGATGTGTTTTTTATAGTTATAAAGGCAATGCATTCTCATTTTATGGATTTACGCCATTGGTTCTAGTCGCAAGCCATTGGCCTATGGAAGGTGAGAATGGGGTAGTCATGATACGGGTCCTGGGGGACAGGTCATGATAGTAGGTGAGAATATTATTTATCATTTTTTGAGATATTTATATTTGTCTCAATAAATAAAAATTTATTGATTAATTTGAGGAGATAAATAGTCATATTTTAGTAATGTCATTTTTTTTTCCAAAAAAATGATTATTATAATGAAATATTATAATTAATATTTTACAAATTCATAATTTTTTTGATAATTTAAACTAAATTTGTGTATTTATTATATCAAAATTTTACTATTTAGTGCATTTTATATTTTCTATTAAATGGTTTTTAGTGAATATTGAAAATACATCTTTTTATAGAAAAATGTATTTTAATTTCAAGCTTTTTAAAACAACCATTTTTTTTAAATTATTTTATAAATATAATTAGTCCTGATAAAAAATTATAAATCCAATTTTGTTCATTATAATAACATTTATTGATGAAATTTATATAGAATCATTTATATTATTACAATTATTTTTTTGGAGAAAAAAATTTCATTGTTTTTTACATTTTTATCATAAATTAAAATCTACTTATTATTGTTAATTAATATTAAATAATTGATCCAATATTTAGAATAAGGTGGTCCAAATTATAAATATTTTCCACTCTATTTTTGGTCAATATTAATAGTAAAAATAGTAATTTTGGTCCCCATGGTAAAGAGTAAATTGGGCAATTAATGGCTAAAAACAATTGGATAGGTAAATTTAAATGACTGATGTCTTGATATGATGTAAATTGATGTATCCTTTTAATACATCTGAGTCCATTATTTGTGTATATGTCTTTTATAGAATATGGTGTGAATAATATCATTATAATATATTAAGTGACAAAAAGTCGAAAACACCACACAAATTTTTTATTAACTGTTGATTTTTTAATATAAGTATAAGATGAGGATATTAAAATTTATAACTAATATTTTGTAACATAAATAATTTATCTTCATCATGTTTATTTATATTTAATTATTAGTGAATAAATAATTTCAATAAATTCTTTTACAATACTGATACAATGATTATTAAATTAATGAAAAATTAAATTAAAATATATTAATTTCATTTAAAGCTGTGTAATTTGGAAGAATAAATGTGAAAAAAAGAATTTCATTAAAAAACTGACATTTTAGAGAGGGTTTTTTTAATTTAATTATAATTAAAATTTTCATGTAATTATTGCCTCTAAAATAAATGTTTCTACAAAATAAAGTATTAAAATTTAATGAAAATAATATTTTATTAAATGATTTAAAATTCATAATTTTTAAAATTCGTCCAAATCAATAAAATATGGTCAATGAAATATCCCATGGTCTGTTTATGGGTATTATTAACATTACATTAAAACATTATTTACACTTACAGGGTAGAAACATTTTAATACACAATAATTGTTGAAAGGGTAAATTGGGGGGGGGGGGTAAAATAAATAGAAAAGGGTGAAAAAATATCCCGAAAATATTAAAATAGTATTGGATGATATATTTTTTGAAAAATATCCACCTTATATTTTTATGATATAATATTTTTTCATTATGGAATGATAAATATTTTGAATTAATTTCAAATTTTATGAAATTTTATAAGTGATCCTCACATAAATTATATAAGAAAAAATCCTCCATTATATCATTACACCACATTGTTCCATATAGATCAACAAAACCCTTCCCATTATAATTTTAAAAGTGATGACCCAATTTATTGATGTTATATCCCTTCTAAAATAAAATCTCTATGTAAATCTCAAATATTTTAAAAGAATACTATGTTTCATACTGTATACAACATCCAACACAAGGCTAAAAAGAACCCCAAAATGTCTTTATTAAAATATTAATGTTCTAGCCTAGATATTAAATTGGAATTTATAAATAACAATACTATTATTAAATATATATAAATAATGAAAAAATCAATAAATGTTAATTGTTTATTTATTATGCAATAACTACTTAATTTTTTGTCATGTTATTTTATGAATCGAAAATATGTTTTCTTAAAATACTAGTTTTATTTCTTTTTATGAATGAATGTTATAATAAAATTTATGAAAAATTAATATATTTTATTTTATAAAAATAATAACATTTTTAAAAAGAGTATACTATAATAATCATATGATACATATTTGGAATTTTATAAAAATATATAATTTCCAATTAATAATGAAAATACATATTTTTATAAAACTAGCATTTCCATAAATTTTAATGTATTATTATGATTTTAGTATATTCTTCAAGTAAAATATATAATAATTTGAAAGATATAATATAATTAATAACTATTTTATCATCATTATACATTTTTTGGTATAAGAACATTTTTGGGGTTAAAACACATTTTTCAAGAAAATTATTTTTCATTGTATATTGTAGTTAAATTTTTAATTTACATTATGAAAATTATATTGGTTGAAAAATGAAAAATTGGCATCCATTTTTTGAATATTTATGTCTAAAATATTCAAATATGTTCCTTTTATTTTTTGATATTGTGAATAATAAATAAAATAATTTTATTACTATATTAAGGGTAAATTAGAAAATTTAGGTTAAAAATTAAATGATAAAAAAATGACCCTAAAAATTTACATAATTTAATTTTTTTATTCCATTTCCTCCATAAAGTAAAATATTGGGTTTTATGAAATACTATGGGAATTTGGATGATATTATTACCTTTATAGTATTTTATGTATTAAAATATCAAATATGCCACACATTTGATTTTATAGAATATAATATTTTTATAGGGGATTAATTAATGGAAAACATAAAACATAAATATTAATTTTAATTAATATATATATATATATATTTACCTCAAGATAATATATTTTTAATTTTTTGAGAAGTGAAAATTTCATTAAATGCTTACAGAATGCTAACGCAGTAATTATTTAATTAATCGAAATCTTAACAAATGATATTTGAATAATAATATTTATTATAATGATAGATAATTAATATGATCCATTAATTTTAATGAATAAATTTTTTCATTATGTATGTTTTAAAAGGTGTTGTCTGAATTTATATTGTTTTCATTATGTTATTAATGTCATTGTGATGAATATGGTCAAAATTTTAAATAATTATATATTATGGAATTTATATTGTATTAAAATATTCAAAAATCATAAAAATATTATATATGCATGAATATGACAATATATGGTCTAAAATTTCATCACATATGCATTTATATTCCATTTGGATTAGTTATTCTATAGAATAGTCTTATTATATTATAATATTTTTTAGATATTCCAAAAGTTTCTTTAACTTCAAATATAAAAGGGATCCACATTCCTTTATTTTTTACATGAAATGAAGCCTTATATATTGTTCATATCTATAAAAAAAATATCCTAAAAATACCTAGAATCATTATAGTTTTTAATTTATTCTCGTAAGACCAACCCTAGAGCCCTTAAGTGGAGTTCTGAAGGATTCATCTCATAGAAGAGGTAATTCCTTTAATTGAACACTTTATTAATGATTCTTATCAAACTATAATAAATATATTAAATTATTTATAAATTTATAAATTATATATAAAAAATATAATTATATTTCATTATTATTATAAATCCACATTTATCCACTATCATTCCATCAAATGTGAAATAAAAATATCACTCAAGCATACTTACGATTTACCATATCCATATAAAGATACTGATAATTATCCACCACCAAGTTTCATGAAAGGATATTATGATGGTTTAAATTTATATATGTCATATTTATTAAAAAATTATTATTCGTTATTTAAAATATAAAATCTACCTTCTTTCTATCTAAGCCATTAAAAATGATAATGTCGATCATATATATGTGTGGATTACCACGTCTTTGAAGGGATGTGATTATTTTTTCATTTTAATATAACTTGAATTGTATATAAGATATATATTATTAATATATATGACAAATATGATAAATTAATATATTGAAATTATTGAATTATTAGTTACATTTATTTCTTTCCATCCATCAAAAAAACATTCATTGGTACATACGACCTACCATCTCTTGAGTAGTGTAACTAATTTATTTGTTACATTAATTTCTTTCCATCCAATATTGAATGTTGATATCATTATTATCATTTGGATGATTTCAGAATCATGGTCCAAATATGAGAACTGAAACTAAAAAACCAAAACACATGTGAAAAGAGAGGCATATATCACCATGAACATTGATTTTAATAACGAATTGAAAACAAACTAATTAGTATAGGATATAACTAAATAATATATAGTATTATATATTATTATTCTCTATTTTTATATGTATAATTAAATTATATTTCATAAACTAGTGGTTTAAACATGTATGAAAGAAGTGAGACCTAAGGGAATGGATTCAGATTTATCTTTTCCTCTTATGAGACCTATGCCATAATCACCACTTATTTGTTTTGTGTACATTAAATAATAAAACATTGATATATTATATCATTAATATTAATTTAGTTAGGTTTTTTACTGTATCATTTTATGTTATTTATTTCACAGAGATAACAATTCAAAATTTTCCCATGTGGAAAGGGTTTACTACATAATCTAGTCAGTTTTTGGGATTGTTTATTTTTTTCAGCAGTTAAGGATATTTTTATTCCTTATATATGACTTATGAAAAAAATTTCTAAAATATTTTTCATACCACCTAGTTATTCTTTAATTTAATATCAACCATAGATTTTGTTATTACCTATTTCTTTAAATAAAATCATCTTATTATTTTAAGAACTGTGTAATTTATTGTGTTTTAAACCAAAGTCTGAAAATATTGTTAGTTAAATTAAAATGAAGAACTAAAATTTCACAATGTTGTTAAGCCTCTATAATTTAAATTTTCTTTTACGTTTTTAAGTAGTTCATTTCAAATAAAAAAATTTCCAAATTACATAGACATTTTTTATATTATAAAAATTATTTTAAAATACGTATAGATATTTATTTTAATGATTTAGGATCTAAATGACTAGGGAAATTATTGACATTCTATATGATGTATACTTCCAATACATATAGTTATTTATTTTCTTAAGAAATATTGATTAATTTATATTATTTATTAATATAAGTAATTTACTTTACTTATTATGTATTTTTTGGATTCCTATGTATCCATTTGATGTATCATCGGGTTTCACTAGACATACTATCATGGGTATTGGAGAGTACATACGCATTTATTCTAATGTCATTGAATTATTCCTTAACAAAATTTTTAGATATATTGGATGAGGCTAGAAAGATATGTTTCTGATATCCAATATTTTGTGTCAAATCATTATGAAGTTATTTATTTACGTTCATATTATTATTATATTAGTTAAAATATCATTGAATATGTTTTGAGAACATATTATTGATCAAATGGATTATTTGATCATAATATACTTCTATTATACTATGCTAAAATTTATGTTTAAATGGAAATAATTAGAGTTAAATAAATTTAAATATTGTTTATTAATAGGTATTCATCATATGTAACATGTAATATTACTAATAATAATCATTTTAAATCGCCATTTTATTTTGTTTCTTTTTCCCGAGGATTATATCAAATGTGTCTAATGATTTGTTGGGTTTCTCTAAGGGGAATAATGGTACTATCAAATAAAACACATTATTTTTTTCATGATTTCTAAAATATATTTCAATTTTCTAGTATGTATCTATTTTAACAAGGATTCTATTCTATATTGGACTTTAAGATGTGATTAATTGCATCTATTACTAATGTGATAATGTAACCACCAACTCTAGGTGACTGAGGTCATCGAATATACTATTTTTATATGAATATGATTAGAAGAAACAAAGAGAACTAGATTTTGGATAAAATAAATTAAATAATATAACCCTATGATGGATCTTGAGAATATTACCACTGAAACCAAGATTGTGAATTTGAGATTACATATAGATAAATTTTTAATTTATGTTAAATATTTCACTATTATTGGAGTTATACATTATGTTACATAAATCTATGATCTAATATTTTATATTACATTTTTCATATATTTCACCTATGGGAATTAACCAAATCTATATAAATTCCCATAATCATTACTTTTATTTCTTGTATGTGAAAGATAAATATGTTGGAGACTAAGTTGTAGATGAAAAAAATATTATAAGTATATTGGGATATCGAACATTTTTTATGACCAATGTTTTTTCATATAGGTTAGCATGTTGATATACAAGTTGGTGTGGAAATTTTATCCCACATCAGGCATCATAATCTTCAGTCATTCAATGGTACTAGTACTGCAATTTTAGCTGAGATGTGGATAAGTTCCATCAAGATGATATTTTATTATATGTGTTGTAATAAATGTTAATAGTTTTTCATCTCTGTTTATAATCTCTCAACGGATATAGATAGAAAGTCTTCATTGAATAAAAACACAATAGATGATTAGAAAATGGAGAGAATGTAATAGAATAATTTTTGGAACTCTTATTTTAAAAATATTTTCATCTAGAACAATGAGTGGATATGTAGAGATAATTATTGTTTTTGAGATAAATGGATGAGGAAAATGTTTTTATGTACGAGTATACACATAAAAGGTTATAAATACATGTTTCATACATCATATGTTACCCAATGAAAATAGTTGACCATTTTTTGATTAGTAAATGAAAATCCTTTGAAGGGAACTACTATCGTAGAAATTCTCATCATATGAGGATATAATTTGTTTCCACATCAAGTATAAGTATTCATTTTCAATTTCATATATCCTCAAAGTAAAATGTTACATGAAACAGATGAAAAATGAAATGATATTCAAGTTGAATAAGGGAAAAAATATTTCCCTACATAAGATAATAATGGAAAGAAACACATTGGTGCTTTCTGGAAGGAAATATGAGTTTTCTTCACATATAAAGGAAAATTTTAAAAAAGAACATGAGTTAAAGTGTAAAAAAATATAATGGTTAATTTGTAATCTATAACGATACTATAAACTATGTAAATGAATTAAAAAATAATCAAGTTAATACACACAAGTATTAAATAGTTTATAGTCAATATTATAATGTTACTAGAGATAAAGTGGAATTATCATATTTTTATTGTATTTTTATTCACGAAATATATTGGGGAATTATTTTTTCAATATAATTGTTGTTATTTATATCATGAAATTTATATGGATTATACTATAATATTTTTTATTATTTATTTGAAAGAATATGATGATTTCTACAGATAAAAATGAAATGTTAACCAGTGTTATGTAGATATTTTTTGAATAAATGGATTCGGGAATGATAAAAATTAATAAGATAAGAATGTTTAGATATTTAGAGTTGATAAAGTAAATGGGATAGTATTTATGGACACGAAAATATTTATTGTTTTGATGAAAATGAGAATCATGGTAGATTTTAATGATTTTTTTAAATTTGACAATTTGATATTTTTTTAGGGAATAAATATATAGTTAATACATATAATCAGGCATTTTTTATTAATTTTTAATAGTGATTAATATTATTATAATTTTTGATCATAGGATTCATATATTTATATTGTTACATTTCCAAAAGAATTAGGTTTTCTTGGAAAATTTTTAATTATGTTTTCTGTTTTTTGAAATTTTATGATATATTATGGAGGAAACTTAAGACTGAATCCTTATAGAATAGATTATATTAAAAATAAAAATTATTTTAAAGGTAAATTATTCAAATATCATATGTCATAACCTATGATAAAATTATTTTATTTAATTTTTAGTGGCTGGAGAAATAACTCATTCTTTTATTTCATTAGATGAGTTGCACGAATAAAATAATTCACCTCGAATATCTATTTTCTGGCTTAAGAGATGAAGTGAAAATAGAATGATATTTAGACCAAGGATAATATTATGCTTGTAGCATGGGAAAATTTATAATTATTAACAATTTTTTTTATCTAAATACTCAAATAATTCTTTACAATTAGGAAAATTTCTCTAAATAAAAAATTATTCGTTTAATTTTCATTTCAATAAATCAATTGAAATTTAGAACATCACAAATTTAGTGGATTTTGATTATTAATTCTATAAATAATGTGATCCCTACAAATCTCAATAAATACTTTTTAATTATATTTTTCTTTTAAATTTATATTTTCACTTCAAAGAAAATTTCTTCTATTCAAAAACCTATTTTTTATGACCTTTATAAGTTATTTTACATATTTTTAAGAGGACATTTTGCTTTTCCTTTTTTCAATGTGAGTTTTCCTCGAAGTTATTTTAAAAATACCAAACCATTTATTCAAAACAAATAGATAGAATTTAAATTTTGAAATTTATTGATGGTGTGGATGTTGTAAAACCTTGATATTTTAAAATACCACTATATTCGATAGTGTATAATATAAAGAACACCAAGCATAAAAAACCAGGACCTGGTACTATATAAATATAATAGTTATATAATAGTAATTGAATTGTGAGGTATGAATAGTATTAAATTATATATAACAAATATTTTTATGTAAATGACAAACTCAATAATTTTTTTAAAATCTTATTAAATATATTCACAATTTTAGTAATGATCTTCTATTCTTCAAAAATAAATTTCTCTTCAAAAATGTTTTTTCATTAATTTTTTGATTTAATATTATAATAAATTTCAAGGAATTATATAAATTATATTTAATTATAATAATATCATTATTTAAATCATCGTATTAATATCATCTTAGGGAGATTGTATGGAATTTTTTTGAAAGGACTGATTTTCTAGTGAAAAGAAAAAATACTAATTTTTATAAAACCAACATTTTTATGATAGAAATACATTTATATTTTAATTAGATCTCAATGTAACTTATATAATAATTATATTCATAATTATGTTAATTAAATTATAATCATCCTTATACATTATTTTTGTATAAGTTCATTTTTCAGATTATAAATATATTTTTCAATAAAACACAACTTTTATTTCATATAGTGAGATTGATTTTATTTTATGTTATTAAATATAATAATTTTGAATATATAAAAATGTATTCATTACATTCAATAATTTTGGTCAAATTTGATAAATAGTGAATTTTTTTTCATTTTGAATTGTACCTATATATATTTTATTGCTACGATAATGATAAATTTGGTCATTTAGGTAAAAAATAAAACTATATGAAATATGAAATTCCCCGAAAAATGATATGATCATATTATATGTCACCATTTCATCCATACGAGTCCTATATTTTAATATTTTTTATTTTCTGGCCATTTGGATGATATTTTGATTATTACTGAATATATATATATATTTCTTTTAAAAAGATAACAAAATCATACATTTGTTTTTTATAATTATGTTATTTTTAATATGATGTAAACAAAATGAGTTTTTCTATATTAATATTTATTTTAAATTATAAAGTATTTATCAATATCATAGAATTGTTTTATAAAAATTTATTGATGAAATAATAATCTGAAATTATTATACAATACATACATTGTAACTATTCAATTAATGAATGAAATAATGAACATGGAATGAAAAATAGTGTAAGTATTATAATTTGAGAAAATGAATGTAATCCATGAATTTTATAGATTAAAAATAAATTATTGATATGAAATAATTTTTTTTTCAAGATCAATTTTCTTATTGATGTTATTAATATCTATGTAATGAATGCTATATAAATTGATAATAATTATATTTTATGTAAATAACATCTTATTAAATTATTAAAAAATTATAAAAATAATAAATAAGGATAATGATGATATGATATAGTCATAAATTTCACCCTATATACATTTATATGTCATATTTCTTCTTTTTTCACAAAAAAATTCTTATTATGTATCAACATTCTTGAAAATTACAAAGTACCTTTCATTTCATATATATATAAAATATCATATATAAATTTTCCACACCACATAGATCTTTATAGAACTTCCATTCTGATAAATATTTTATTCTAAAATTTTTTATCCTTAAATATTATTTTTTCCTCTTATCATTAGTCTAAACCTTTATCCCTTTAGTGGTAAACTAAAAAAATCATCACAAAGAAGATATAATCTCCTTAATTGGTCACGTTATTTGTTATTCCTATTTACCTCCTCTAAATATGTTACATTAATATTAAAATAATAAATTCACTATCATAAATATTTTATTATTTTATTATAATTAGAAACAAAAATTATTCATCATCATTCCATCCGTTGGGATGTAAAAGCATCCCCCGTGTGTACATACGACAAAATGTATCCATGTATCAAAAAAACACAATTTATATCAATATATTTCATATATTTTAATTTTGATGAGCTTAATGTTCATATATTATATTTATTTAATAAATATTCTTCTATAATAAAAATATAATATATATCTTTTTACCATAAATACTGTTAAAACAGATAATGCCACTCAAGTGTACATGTAGACTACCAGCATCATGAAGTGATGCAATTACTTTATCAATTATATATCTAATGGATAATAATTTTATGTATTTTAATATTATATATTATATATATTTTATAATAATATTTTTTTTAATGGATTCAATATTATTAATATTTCATTTGTTCCATCTGTCAAAAATTTAAAACAATATTCATTTGTAAAAATGGCTTGATATCTCCATCAATGGTGTAATTCGATTTCATATATCTAAATTTTATGAATTTTACCAGAATTTTATATAAGGAATACATAAAATATTTATATCATCGATAATAGTTAAGATATTATGGAAACACAATCAATAAATATGGACTAAAACATCCAAACCAAAACATACGTGAAAAAAAGAAGATATCACCAAGAACATGGAATTCAATAACGAATTCATAGTAAAAATGTGATAAAAGGATATAATTAAATAATATATGGTATGATATATGCTATTATGTTTATTTAATATTTTTATAATACATCTATATTTATTATAATTATTATTACTACATGTATGATTGATGTTAGACCTCAGGTAAGTTTTATTGTCTCGTGTTTACTATTATGAGACATATGACATATTGAAATTGGTATAGATCTTATTTATATTAGTATAATCCATTTAATTATATGTCATGGAAGAATCCCTTGATAGTATGTTTGGAAGTCTTGATAGAGGTCTTGATGTTTGGTTTTTGATGTAAATAACAACGCATCATGTCATCATGAAATCAATTATTTATGTTAATGTAAGTATTTGATTAGTTAAAAGATTCATGGTTATGTTTTCAAAAAAATATTATTTTGTATATAGATTATTTGATAATCATTTATTCATATGATATTATTTTAATTTAATTTTTTAAATAGAATTACTTTGATTCGTTCACATTTCAATAATATTTATTCTTTTTTATTTATGATATATTTTATTGTATGAATTCCCTTACTAAGAATTTGATATCACCCTTTTATTGTGTTTCATTTACCCAGGATACTATGGTGTGTTTCATTATTTATAATAAAGTAAATTCTATGATAAATAATGATGTTCTAAATTAAAACACTTTTTGTAAATTATTTTTAGAATAAAATATAATATGAATTTCGTAATGTTATTTTGATATCTAGTGTATACAATTTTTCAGAGATGGTTCATGTTAGATGTAATGAAATCCTTATCACTGCTCATATTCCATATAGGCATTTCCCATTGGATCAATATAATGATGATATAGTTTTAAATTTTTTAGTTTATAAGAAAATTATAATCATATTTTGACATATGAATCAGTTTATAACCACTAAATCATCCCATTTTGGGAAACCTATATAGATCCAAAAATATGGTTTAAACATGTTAAACCACATAATACATCAGAATCGTTAGCCATTCAATGTGACTAAAATAATATCTATTGCTGAGAAATTGAAAATATGTCTTGAAAATATATTTGTCACATCTGGATGTAGTGAAAGAGAGAATTTTTTTAGTGTCATTTTCATATCTCATGGGATGT
This sequence comes from Viscum album, assembly GCA_963277665.1. Lineage (NCBI taxonomy): Eukaryota > Viridiplantae > Streptophyta > Magnoliopsida > Santalales > Viscaceae > Viscum > Viscum album. Next base: position 1,306,979,583 of record OY728126.1, on the reverse strand, counting down.
AGATCAATGATGGTCATTGATTAAAACACTAATGTTTTAGAGGAAATAATCACCAAGGAATTAATGTAATTTAAAGAACTCTTATTAGCAAACAAACATCACAAATAATGACCGGATTTAGAGATAAAATTCATGACCCTCAGAAAAAGAAATTGGAAAATTTTTCTACGCATGTATCGAATATTACATGGTTAGGAATACAGGTTATGTACAATGTTTGTAATTCAATGACAAATATTTGAATGTTTCATTAAAGGTTTAAATCCATTCTAATAAGGGGAACTAGACTAAAAAACATTTTAGTAATACAAGTATATAGTATTATAGGTCATTAAGAAAATGAAGGAATTTTATAAGTCTTATGGAATCAAATAAATAAAAGATATTAAAATGAAGTGTATGAAAATAATGTATAATGGAAATATTGAAAGGATATATTTTCTATCATTTCAAAATTTTTGAAAGAGAAACAATTTTACTTTCAGGTTGGGAATGGTAGATTACATAATGTTTGCAGAAGAAGTCCATGAATAACCTAAAATAAAGGGTATGAAACACGACCATAATGTTCATTGTATAAATTTTAACGATATGAGGTACAATGAAAATTAATTCCACCAGAACCAAGGTCATATACCTCAAAATAAGTGGAAACATTTTCAATTATATGTTATTATTACATCCAAATTTAAATGATTAATGTTCTTGAGTATTTTGATTCAGGTATTCTGTTATAAAAAGTATTTGATAAATTATATTATAGTAATTAATATCATGAAATGTATATGGATTATACTATAGTATTTTTTCATTATGTATTTGAACATATATATGTAATAATACTAATAACCATGAAAATAAACTTATAGATATGGATATATATTTTGAGAATACAGAAATAGGGGAATAAGAAACCTTATTATATTCCAAATGTTTAGTAAATTTGAATTGAATATATAAATGTGTTATTATTTTTTAACATGAAAATGGTGATTGATTTGATGATGAGGTAATTAATGATGGATTTTACTTTATTTTAGGATTTTTGATAATATGATATTTTAATTAAGGAATAATGTGGGTGTTAAATATTCAAATAATTTATGAATTCAATATAATTTTATGGTTATTCTAGTTGTTAGTATAACTGATCAATGAATTGACTTATTTTTAATGTGAAAATATAAACTACGATATTTTTTCTATGGATAAATGTTTAATTTATTTTCTAGTAATTTATGTGGTCGTTAATATTTTAGAGGATCCTGATGATTGAAAACTAATAGAATGTATTATTTTAACATGGAAATTATTTTTTATTGGCATTGTATTATTATTTTTATTTGAACACTTTTTTAAGATTTTTTGGTTATGGTAAATATTCAGTGTCCAATGGAATTACTCGTGGTCCTTCTTATTCATTATATGTACATTAGACATAAAATAATCGGTCTTGAATATCCATTTTATAGAATAAGAGAAAAATTAGAGATATATTGATGCATAGGAAAAAGATGATATTATTTATATAATAATTTAAAGAATCAAGTAGTTTTATTTCCATTACTGTGTTATCTATACAGTAAATAAATACCTCAATATTAGGAAATATATTTCTAATTAAAAACATTATTCGTCCAAATTAATTGAGGGTATGAGAATGTCCCATTAACACATCACTAAATTAATATTTTTTAATGCTTACCATTCTAATGATAGTCTTCTCTATCACTCTCTATTAATCATTATGAATAATTTTTTTATTCAATTTATACATTTTTATATCCCACCAATTATCTCTTATTTAGAAACTTATTTTTTTAGGACCATTATATTTTATTATTTTTCATTTTTAGGATGTTTTTTTACCCTTTTTACAATGTGGGTTTTCCACAATAATATTTTCAAATGTTGAACCCTTGATTACCGATCACAATTTCAATTTTTAAGATGAAATGTATTAATGTAAGGAATAATGTAACAAAATGATAATTTTAAAGAAAACTATATTCTTTTTCACATACTACAAGAAACACTGAGTTTAAACGACCCAAAAATAATATTATTTTTATATTACATATATAAACTTACCATAGAAATTGAAGGTATGAGTGTTGTTAACAAATTCATGAAATTTATATACATAAATAACATACTAAATATAAATTATCTCGTTGATTTTTATTGAATAGGTAATCATTTTTAGTGATTTTATTTTATGCTTTGTAAATACATTTACTTTATAAATGCTTTTATCTATTTATGGGTAAATATTATAGTGAATTTTTTAAATTGTATAATTTTCAATTTTTTTAAAATAAATTAATTTTTAAAATTATTATATTAAAATTATATTTGGGTGATTTGTTTTGGATTTTTAGAAAAATATTTATTTTCCAATTAATATTGAAAAATAACGACTATTCTAATACTATTATTTTTCTCTTTATTATAAAAGTAAATTTATAATATGAATTTCATTTAAATGTAACATAATTAATGATTACTTATATATTATATAATTAATTAAAATTAAATCACTCTCATATCTTATTTATGAATAAGTATATTTTTTGTTTTAAAAATATTTTTCAAGAATATTGTTTATCGTTTCCTTTTACATGATTAATTTTAAATTAATTTCTACCAATTAATTGTGATTTCTAGGTAGATTGGTTTCCATGTATGGAAATAGTGTTTATATATTTTAAAAATAGGCCCATTATATTTTTTTCATCATCAATAGCTATTATAGTAATTTTATTTCTACGATAAGGGTAAACTATGTATTTATAGATAAAATAAAATGATAAAGACTATTAAGAAACCATATAACATTGTAATTATCTGATTAGATTTGTAAATTTTATCCATTATGATCCCATATTCATTTATATGGATTTATTTATCATTTTGGATCAGATTATGACCATAGTAGTAATTTAACTAATGAACAGTCAATCATTTATAACTCTTGTTTTTATTAAATATTTCATTTTTAATATGGGGTTATACAAGGATTTATATTTCTATAATTATAATTTTAAAATAAATAAAATTTATATAAAACATAGTAAAATATTTTAAAATTTAGTGATGAAATAATTACATTTATTGATTACAGAACACTGATAAATTAATTATTAAATTTAAAGATGATTTAAAAAATGGTACATAAAATTAAAATAAATATTGTAATATTAGATATTAAATTGATCTAAAAATAATATATATTAACATGTAATTATAGGGATTTATTCATATATATTTTTACATAATTATAACTTAGTCTTTATTTTATTAACTTCAATGTAATAAATCTATTCAAAATTGATAATAATTATATTTTATGAAAATATTATTCTATTAATTATTTAAATTAATAAGAATTAAAACTATGTAAAAAAATAAATATTATAGGGGGCTCAAATGTCAAACCATGAATGATTATAGTCTATGTCATTGCATCAAGATATATAATATTCTTTATATAATTTAATCATTTTCAAAATTCCAATAGTTCCCCTCATATAATTATAAAACGAAAATCATCCCTCCCTTATTTTTTTTCCTTAAAGGATGCTGATATCTACATAATGAAAAAAAAATCTCTTATAAACATCATTAGAAACACTCTAGAGGTTTTTTTATTCACAAAAACTTTCCCTATAGAACATAGGATAAGATCTAAGGTAGTCTTCTCAAAGAAGTGGTGATCTCCTTAACTGATCAACATCTTTTTTATTCTTATATACCCTATATATATCTTATACTACAAATTAAATAACTAATTATTTATCCAAAATATTCTAAAATTTTATTATGATTAATAAATGAAATCGTCATCCCTCAGTCAATCAAATGGAATGTAAATGTGTCTCTTATACATATGTATGGATTACTATATCCACATAGTGATATAGTTCGTATTCCATCACCATTAATCATGGATAATTATTACGATATATTCAGATATCAAAAATGATATTTATTACATAATTATTATGGAATAATGAGAATATAAAATCTACCTTCTTAATATTTATTCTATTTGAAAACAATATTGTCGCTTGTGCTTACATGTGGACTACCACCGATTTCATGATATGTGAGTATCTTTTAATTTCTATATAACATGGATGGTATGTATGATGGAATTTTTGGTTAGATATAATATTTAGGCAATAAAAAATTTTCTATAATGTGATAATTATTAGTAACCTTTTTTTTATCCTCCATAAATAAAATGAAAACAACAGTCAGCATATGTATGACCTACTGTCTCCAGAAACAAAAATTTCATATTTCAACCCATTAATTTAATGATTGAATGAAAGTATTTATATAATAAATATATAAGATATTTATATTATTAATACACATTTTAGATCCTCTTAATATGATTAATATATAAGGACTGAATCTATAAAATCAAAACATATGCGAAATCATACTAAGATATCACAAAGAACATTGATTTTAATAAAGAATTATTGTCATTTGGATAGTAAAATGATTTAATTATATAATATATTGTATGATATAAATATCTATTTTTATTTAATATATATTTATTAAATCTGTATTTTTATACAAGAGGTTTTATTGTGTACACATAATGTTAGACCTATTGTAACGGTTTCTGGTCTCACTTCTTCTTCTGTGAGACATATAAAATTTTCACCTATTATATAATTTGTGTGGGGTATATATTTACCCTTTTATAAATTATATAATGAATCTATATATATTAAAGGTACTAAATTATTCATTTTAGGTTTTTAAATTAATGTAGAGTAAAATTGAAAAGATATCAAAGTGGTGAGGGATTATTTCACAATCTCATTATTATTATAGATTGTGTATTTTTTATTCTCAGATGATGGTATTTATATTTAATGTTGATGTTTTGTAATAATATTTTAATTTTATTACTATTACACAATTATAATATGTATTTTACTATTGAAATACAATTTAAAAAAATTAAATTGAATATTCCAATCATATTTTGAGTAAGGTGTTTTTTTAAAACTATTAAAAAGTTGTGAGAGGAAAATATTTTAATCTACATGTAATGCACATAATTTATTTCAATCATGAAACCTAAATTAATATACTTTTAAATTAATATTTTAAAAGGATTATTTAAATTAAAATTATGTCATTATTACGTGATAAATTTCTAGATTTTATAAATTACATTCAATTTACAATATGGTATTTTCCTCAAGGACTATTCCAGTAATACGTTTAATTTATATTAATATATGTAAAAATACATTGTTGAATAATATATTTTTTATTTAATCCAATGATTCAATTCATCATACTTTTTTGTATGGTTTAGGATCTTTTAGAATGGGGAAATTGATGACATCTCGTGTGACTTTTTCTTCCAATGGGAACATTTATTGACTTTGTTAAGGAATGATAATTCAATTTAATATTTTATTCATATAAGTTATAAATTATAATTGTTGTTTTATATTTGGGTCAGAATATAGTGTCTTGATTCATTGATAATTATCATGAGACAAACTATATTGTATTTTTACAGAGTCCTTACCCATTTATTTATATAAAATTGAAAAAGGACATGACATTACATTTAGAATTCATTATTGAGGCCTCAAGTGAATGTTTTAAATTTATGGACTTATTCATTCTATAATTATTAAATTATTTTTTTAATGTATATGTGTTTATTTTTTTTCTACAATATCCATGTATATGTTATCAACTCAAGTAATTTTTTGTATAGAATATTTTATCATCCTTTATTCCTGTCATATTATCCTCAAGTTATTGATCAAATATCATGAGTTTTAGTTATTTACATTTTTTATATTGTTTATTATTATTTATTCATGATATAATTCAATGTATACAAACCCTTAATAATAATTTTATGATACACTATTCTAATGTTTCATTATCCATAAGTTTTGAAGATGTATTTTTATTTATATGAGGGGATTTCATAAGGGGAATAATGGAATTAAAAACAAAAACAATTTGGGTATTATTTTATTAAATTTAATTTAAATTCCATATTTTTATCCAATTTAAGAAGTATAAAAAACAATTTTATCATCTTATTTTCAATTGATTGTATCTAGTGAACATTTGATAAATTAACCACTAGCACATGGATACTAGGTTTAGGGTGATCATAGTTGGTATAAGATAATGTTTAGTAGAAACTATGGAAACTGAATTAAGGAAAAAATATAATAGAGATTTCTTCCCTATTATCGATCTTTATCATATTACAAAAGTATCCACGATTTCAATTTGGATATTAGTTATAAATATATTTTTAATTTATGTTCTGTGTTTAACTATATTGGGATTATAGATTATGTTTTATAATGTTATTATCTAATCTTCTGTAAATGATTATTAATAAATGGACCCTAATTGAATGAAAAGAAAACATATAAATAGATTTAATAAGTATATGGATTTCACTCCTATTTATGATAATAAATATATAGATCTTGTTGAAAAAATTATTACCATATTGGGATATTCAATTTAGGTTATAACCAGTATCGTTACTTTCATAATGAAACTTGTTATTCCATTAAATGGTGTAGAAATTTTAGATAAAATCAATTATCATCTACATAAATCATTCCAAGGAGCTATAAATCCATTTGTAGCCCAGAAATGTATAGGTTCCTCTAGATGATTTATTTCTATTTAGAATGTTAGGAATTGGATAATAGTTTCATGTAAATTTAACATCTCTTAGGGGATGACCATAAATTGTAGAAAATGATTAAAAAATTAAATATGATGTAAAAATCACAAGAATTAATGAAATGTAATCTAAGGAACATTTCATTGAAATATATTTTCCTCATAGACATCCAATTGATACGTTGAGAAAAATTATGAGTATGATAATAAAGGAAAGTATGGAATGATTCATGAATAAAATAGTAAAATATTTTGAGTAAACTATGTGTACTCAATACATAATCAAAATATCATGATTTACCATTTCATTTAAGAGATAAACTTAATCTATCAAATGACAGTAGTCTCACTGGTGAAAACATAATATGATGGTATATTATATTCTGCCATTGAGAATGAGATCGAAATTTTGATAACATATGGCCTTAAAGGAAACAAGAAAATAATAGTATGAAATATAATAAATTAAAAATTGGAAGAAGGAAATGATGTATTTTCCCACATGTCATAGTTATGAAAAGAAACATTCATGTATTTCCATGAAGGTATTGAGAGTTTTCGTCATGTTTGGAGAAAATGGTAATTATGAACATGAATTCAAGGGTAAAAAAGACATCTCTAAGGTTATTTGATTCAAATTTATGTAGATGGGACACTATGGATATTAATTACCTAATTGTTAAAAGATATACCTAATTAAAAGAGTTATCAATGTCAATTTTTCTTTTTTAATACCACTGATGTGGAATGATTAATGTTTATATGTAGTTTGATTCGTCAATCAAGTTTTAGGAGTATTTAAAAAATGATATTATGGTTATTAGAAAACATTAAATGCAAAAAGTTTATACTTTATTAGATATTAATTACATTTCTATATATATTTTTTGAATTGTAAGGATAACTATGAAAAATTTTATATTGGCATATTTATATTTTTTGATAATAAAAAAATAAGAGAAAAATGTCCCTTAATGTGATCGTAAATTTCAGTTATTATTCATTGAATAAGCATATAGGATAGTATTTATAACCATAATAAGGGTTAGTGATTTTAAGACAATGAAATTCATGATTTTGTTTACTAAAATTTATGGTTTTTAATATAATGATATTTGTTAATGAATATTGAGATAGTTAGTTTGTAGAATAGTGAATCCTTTCATTATGGTTTTTTATTCTATTTATTAGGGTATATGATCAACATATTCATATTTTTGGATTTTAAAATTAGGAATTGATTTAGTTTTCTTTAGATAAATTTATAATTATATTATTTGAGTTTTCATTTGGTGGAAAATATTTTGTAAAGGACATAAGATTGTCAACATATTGAATGAATTTTTTTGAACAAAGAAATTATTTTATAATTTTAATGTATGATTTATAAAATTGGACAACCCATTCTAAAAAGTTTAGTTTTGTTAAATATTCTGAAGCAGACAAAATTACTCATGGAACATTTGATTCATTATTAGTGTCATAGGAATAAATTAATTTAACTTGACTATCTATTTCCTAGTATAAGAGATAAAGGACAAATAGATTGGGTAATAAATAAATGATGATATTGTAAGTTTTTCCTCAAAATACAAAATTTTGTTAATTTTTTCGAGTGATATATAAATAATAACTTGTATTTTGAAAAAATATATCAAAATAAAAACAATAACTATTGAAATTTCTTACCAATAAAGAAATGTAATTTAAATACATTTTAAATTTACAGTTCATTGATGGTTACCATTCTCATGACCATGTTCTCAAAATCATTAAATTATTCATTGAGAGTCAGTTTTTTCTTTTATGTTCGTATTTTGAAATTTTGGAAATGTTCTCCTATATAGAAACCATCCTTTTAGATGACCTTAAAATTTCATTTTCCTATATTTTAGTATGAGGTCTTGTTAACAAATTTTAAATTGTGTGTTTTATTAAAAGGTATATTCAAATTTCAGACCATTAACTATTGATCAAAAGTTAAAATTGTTGAGATGATTTTTATAAAAGTATTATATAATTTAAAATCCAATGATTTTAAAAGATTACTTTGTTCAATAGTGTACACCACATGAAATCTTAATCTTAAAAAAATCCCAAAATATTGTCATTAATATATGACTATTAAAACAATGATTCTAAATTGGATGGTATGAATACTATTAAACAATTCATAATAAATAAATATATATTTATTTATTTACAACTAAAACAAATAAATTTATTAATTCTTATGAAATATGTACACATTTTTTAGTTATGTTATTTTATCCATTGTAAATATGATTTCTTCATAAATGATTTCTCTTTAATTTTATGGATGAATATTATGATAAATATGTTAATTTTATTAAAATTTTATTTTATACAATCAATATAATTTTTTATATAATCATATTAAATTTATCTTATGCGGATTTCAAGGTATTTTTTTGAAAAGATTGATTTTACAGTGAATATTGAATATTACAGATTTTTTTAAATTGGTTATTTAATTTATAATAAAAATTATCTTGATTATTATAAGTTGATCAAAATATAAATAAAATAATTGTTAGTTATAAATTGTATACTAACTTATAATATTATCATCCTTAATCTTTATTCTGCTATAAGTAATTTTTTTGCATAAAAATGCATTTTTCATGAAAAATGTTTTCATTAGTTCTTATAGGAATAATTTAAAATTAAAATCATAACACTATTTGAGTAAAATAATTTAAAATGGATTCCATATTTGGAATATTTGTGATAAAATTTTGTAAATAGGCATCTTTCATTTTGGGTCATTGTGAATATTAACTATAGTAACATATTTACTGTAGTATGGGTAAATAATGTAATTTTGGTTTAAAACAAAATGATAATGAATATATAATGATCTGAACACATTCAATGAACATTTTATGAATAAATTTTATCCTTATCCATCCATTATTCAGTTATATGTTATTTCCTGGTCAGCTGGATGATATAATGACCTCTAAATTTTTTTAATGAAAATTCAAATATGTCTCAATCCTCTTTTTAATAACTATAATATTGTTAATATTAAGATTACCAATACGTATATTAGACTATAAATAGTATTTTTAAAATAAATGTTTAGTCTAAATAATGCTTATTTAGTTTTAATATTTACTGAAATGATTATTAACTTAAATGCTTATATATTGTCGATGTAGTAAATTTTAAATTAAGTAACATATTAAACAAAATAAATTGGAAATATTAAAAGTATTAAAATTTTAGAAAATTAATATGATAATGTAGTTTTTTAGTCAAAACTGGAGATTTTTTTATTAATCTATTTCTTTCAAATTTTTATTGTTTTCATGATGTTATAAGCATCAATGTAATAAATAGATTCATTATTCATAACAATTATATATTATGAAAAAAATATTTTATTAAAATATTTTTAATTAATATAAATAATAAATAATGAAAAATGGGACAATATATGGTCTAAAATTTCATACCTTGGTAATTTAATGTCCATTGGAAGTATTTTTCTATAGAATAGTTTTATTCTATTTTAATCTTATGAGAAATTTCAAAAGTACATTTCACATCAATTATATATGGGAGACTCCTCCCTCCATTTATTAAAATAATTGAATAATTATAGCTCAACCATCCCCTACAAAGGTATATCTTAAATATTCTTTTTGTAATTATTTTACTACTCTGAAAAGGAGAACCATAGATCCCTTATGAATATATCTGAGGTAATGGTGTCAAATAAGAGGTAATCGACATTACCATTCAATTTCAATATGATTTTTATTTAACTCTTATAGATTTGTTATATCATTACTAAAATAAAAAATTAATATCCTAAATATTCTAAAATATAATTATATCTATGAAATAAACACAATCATCCCACATTCCATCAAATGGAAAGAGAAAGTTCCACTCTTGCATACGTAAAACATAGCATATCTACTTAGTGATATAATTCATTTTATATCAATATATTTGAGGAGTGGTTTTTATGATGGGTGTAAGGTTTATATATATTATTTATGAAATAATTATTCATTTATATCTGAAATATCATATATAATTTCTTTCTTCTCAATTATTGGGGAATGATAACGTCACTTGTGATTTCATGTGGACTACAACCACCCAAAAAGATGTGTTATTATTTTTTATTTTAAATCCAAAATGGATGGTAATGATGTTAGTTTTATGGAATATATAAGATATATATTATATAATAATTAATCCATAATTTTAGAAATAATATTTATTTATCTTCTTTCCATCGGTTATAAAAAAAATAGCATTCATGTGTACGTACGGCTTATCATCTATATGAACATTGTAATTTGTTTAGTATATAAATTTTATGAATGACTAAAAAGACTTATATAGTCAAATTATATGGTATTTATATCATTAATAACATTTTTAATTTTATACAACCTATATCAATTTATATGAATCAAAAATAACAAATCAAAACATAATTGAAAAAAAAGTCAGATTTTACAATGAATGGAGATTTCAATAAGGAATTGATAACAAAAAGTTGATATAAATACAACAAATAAATCATATATGGTATGATATATATCAGTATAAATTTTAAATATTTTTTAATAGAATAATATTTATTATATTCTAGTATCTAACATATAGAATGAAAGTCGTACTAATGGTTCGGTTTTCTCATCTTACTTTTACATTTATAAAACATATACCATATTCCCCATTAATTTATTCTGTGTGTTATATATATTACAACATTATTATATTATATCATAAATCTCTTTGTATAATATTTTATAAGTATTCATTTGATTTTATTTTTATATGGGGATTGAATGTCAAATGATACCTAACTGGTAAATGTTCATTTTATATCTTCATCATTACATACGATTGTTTTTTTATTTACTAATAAGAGATATTACACTTAAATGTTATTGTTTTCAAAAAAAAATTTCAAAAATGCTTCTAATATTCTAAAAATATTTACTATTGTAATATTTACAATTATTTGAAAATTTATAAAATATTTTAATTGAAATATTAATAATCATTTTCGAGATAAGGTATATTTTGTCTTTTCCTAACATAGCGTAAAAAAGAATACTCGTTTACTTATACAGAATATTCCGAATATCCTAATGTAATGAATCAGAAATTAATTTAATTTTACCGTATATAATTATGTGTTTTATTTCAATTAAAGTGTTTTCCTATATTTCATGTATTGTATTTATATTTTAAAAATTAGTTTCACTAAAAAAACAATATTTTATTCACGAAATATTCTTTTAATATATTTAAACTATTTTAATATATTTCTACATCATTTGATAAAGATTTATTTATTTAAACTATTGACAAAATATATTATATTTATTTGGATGGTTTTGGATCTGTCTAATAGTGGAATATATTCATATTCTCTATGACCTGTTTTTCCAATATAGAAAATTATTGATATTTTAAAGGAATATTGATTTAGTTGAATTATTTATTAATAAAAGTAAGGAATTTTAATTATAAATTGATTATATGGGAAAAATATATACCCTTGATGCATCATTAATATATCTTAATAAAAACTAGAATTGTTTTTTGTGTAGTCTGTAGAAATTTATTCAGATATAATGCAACAAGGCCTTGACATTATTTTCTAATATGTTTATAGAGGCCTCGAATGTATGTTTTAGATGTCGAAAACTGTGAATTAGATCATTATGAAATAATTTATACAGTTAAATGACATTATTAAATTGGATATAATGTATGTGGATATCTTTTCAGCTCATGTTATTGTTTATATGCGTTTTGTAATGAACCATCCCAAGTTTACCCAGAACTGGTCATCCAAGCCAATGTGCATCAAGTCCCAAAGGGAATTCCCAGTCCCCCAAGGATAGTATCCTATGTCAAGCATCAAAAATAAATATTTTGGATTTATTCGTACAACAAAATAGTCACAAATAATTTAATAAAAAATAAAAAAATAAATATAAAATTGTCAACCGAAATAGAACAAGACTACATATGTCTCAATGTGACCTCTTGGTCACCTCCAACAACTAACAAACCACCCCGCTTGGGAAAACAAAAAAAGATCATGAACTGAGAAACTTAACCTGCTTCTAAAATGGTAGCATACGTTTGAGCATTAAAAGGCTCAGTATGAATGCCAAATGTGAACCACATAATCCACACATTTCGAAATTCCAAAATAGTCTAATAATACTAGTTTGAACTGTATATATAAAAATATGGGTTTCTTATATAAAATTCATTTTGAAAACTAATAATAACAATTCAATTTCCAAAATAATTCAGAAAATAAAAAAAAATAAAGAGTGGGAACAAACAAAAAATTATAAAATATCAACTTTTAAATCCTTTTTAAAACCAACCTTACATACAAGGTTTTCCATGAGAAGTCCAAAATCATGGTCATTATTATGATTCGACACATAGAAATAGAAAGGGTACTAATAGATCTACTATAAAAGGATCATATAAAAGATAGGAACTTGGAGGAAAAAAAGACCTTACTAATACATGTGACTACGACTTCAATAGCATTCCACTCACCACAAAATTAGACACCCTAACGCTTGACCACCCTTTCTTGGGTCAGACCGAGGGGCCCAATCCCATAGCAATAATCCCAAATTTCAACCTACTATGAGCCACTAGATAGTACATGAAATTCATCTACATCAATTATTCTCAAAAACATCATTTATTTACATGGTTTTTGTGCTATGTTCACAAAGGTGTAAGCCACACAATAAAACAACAAGCCTCATATCTAACCAAGCACACTACACAATCCAACACCACCAGACCACCTCATGTATATTCCCATTCTTAATGTAATAATTTCCCAATAAGAGGTCATATTATGAGAACCCTCATGTATCATGATAAACCATTGAGATGAGAGACCTAACCAATGAGGGTGTTTTCCAATCATAATGTTTCAAAGATGCTAAAACAACCTCATACAAATCCTACACATCGAACATTTTAAAAAGAATATATTTTAACTTCTATATGTGCCTTTAGCTTCACAATGATTGACCTTTTATTGAAACATTAATTAAACATTTCAAAACAACCGTAAATACCATCTTTATACCAAAGTGGCCAAATGGGACCCTAAATCAAGAATAATCCAAAGGGTTTAAGTGATTTATAAAACTAAATGAAAACACACCAAATGATCTCAAAATACCAAATGGGTCATAGCTTCAGAAAACACACACACCCAACCACATTGAAATTACCAATAATGCCATATAACTTCTAATCAAAACCATCTATTTAACTCATTTATCAAATACAACATAAATTCCCAAATCAAGAACCTCTATAAAAATCACGTTCCAACCCACATTAAAGGGAAAAACACCATTTCACATATAAACCAAAAAACATGTTCCAAACCAAATTCACTAATATTTTATGGGGAATAAACCACTCACATTTTCTAAATTACTCTTTAATGTTCATTTGTAATTTATTCGAACACTTTTTTCACAAACACATACAACCATAAATCAAGTTTCATGTAAAATCCTTTTGTTAACACAATCATACAACTTTAACATGTCATAGAAAACTAACTAGAGGTATCATAGAAGATAATAACAAGTTAACAAATTAATTTGAATCACCATGAATTAATGGAAAAGCAATCAAATAGAAAATGAATGGGTTTTTCTACATCATACCAAAAGTGAACCCGACAGAATCCCAATGGAGAACCGATCAGACTCTTTCTAACTCATGTATTTTCCCACTCTCATATGCATACATCCATATATATATATATATATATATATCATTAACCCAATGCATGTTTCACCCATTCCATGAGGGAATAAACACATAGAATATATATATATGTATGTATATATGTATTTAAATATATTCATACTGAAGTACATGTATGTGCACCCATAAGGTCATTCAAAAACCACCGCAACAATTACCACATACCCAAAATTAATGTGGTAGGGACCAATGCACCTCTAAAAAACTAGGGACCCACTTATCACACTAGACCCTAAATTAAGAGGAGGAAAACCAATCTGTGGGTATAGAATATTACCTGAAATAATGATGACAAAGAAATTTTATTCCATCCACCATGCACTTGGTGGAGAATGTTGGAAATCGAACCAACAGATCCTGATACATCAATTGAATATTCTAGACACCATGAAATCTCGTGAATCAGAATGAAAAACATTAGGGATTCGAAAAATTAAGCAATTCCCCCCAAACTGAGGAAACATTTTATAGACGGGGGAGACCAATCACCAGAGGAGTGGAGAAGGCACTGCGAAGGGTTTTGATTTTTCGGAATGTAGTCGTATGAGTGTGTGTGGTTACTGGCCGGAGCGGAAAGGGGCGGGTAGAGCGCAGAGGAGCTCGTCGAGAAGGTGCAAGGCATAGGGAGGCAATAGGTAGTTGTGGAAAGGCTGAAGGGAGGAGGGTAGTGTTGCGGACAACCGACACAGAAGGAGGTTGATGTCACGGTGAGAGGTGTCGACTGAAAAGCAGTTAGGTGAGGCAATGGTATGGTGAGTGGGGGAGGCCAGCAAACCTACAGAAAAGGGCTGTAGTTGGTGGCTTCCAAAAGACCTGGAGGAGGTGGTGTGAGGGAATTGGTATGCACCTCGCACTGGAGAAAGGGGTAAAGTGGGGGGTAGCACCCCTCTGCTAGTGCTTTTAATTTTTTTATTTTAAATTAATAAAAAAAATAATCCCAATAATAATAATAAATTTTTATACATTTAATTTTAAATAATAATAATAATATCAATGTTACAAAAATAATAATACTAATAAAAATGATAATAATAAAAATAATAATAATAACTAAAATAATAAAATAATAGCAATAGAAAACATAATAACCATCAAAATAATTAGTTTATTTTATTTCATTTTAAATAATAATTATATTTATAAAAATTTGACCACAATAGTATTATTACCTAATTAAATAATAATAATATTATCATATGCACAATAATATTATTTTTGTTATGGTTTAAACATTAACCATGTTTATCATCATAAAATAGCATTTAGATTTAGTTTTTATTCAATTTCATTTATTCATCTAATATAATTATTTATTTGAATGATCGGGAAACCGCGCATTCAGCAGGACTGAACACACGGTTTTCCCAAGTAGTGAGTTGACCTCGCACCCACCCAAGACCTACCAAAAACATCAAACTTAGGAATATATCAATATAGGTCCCATGTAACCCTCATCCAACTGATGCAAGACCTAGAAATTAATAAAATATATGGTATTCCAGGGTTAGGGTGTGGAAATTCTACCCACTGCTATCTCTTTCTGCACCCAGAATGTCACTAAGCCCAACGATATCCCAGAATTGAGTCTATGCCCAAACAAATCTAGAATAAACAAAGAGATTCATGGTGACTATTTATTCCCCAATTCCCACATGACCAACCAAGAAGAATCCACTACTAAAAACAATGGCGGACACGAGAGGGTTCTCCCCACCACATGGATTCCACTAACGCGAAAAAAAACCAGAAATACCACATTGGATGGGGGAAGAATGTGCTATATTCCAACTAATTTAAACCGACATCAATATCACAAAAGAAATAATTCAACTGTTAAGACATGTATTTAAAACCATTATCAAGAAAATTAGTATTTTCAGACACGAGGATAGTGGAATCTTCAAAAAACTCGAAACATGCTATTGGAAAATCCATTAAGAGTCACCTGAACTAAGAAAGGGCTCAAAAGCAGCACCCATTAGTTTCAAAAAACCAATCATCTCCAAAATGATCAACATAAGGACCAATAGTCAAAACCTAAACAGTTCAGTTTATCCTCGGGCCCAACATCCTTCCAAAAATCTGAAAAATCTAAAAAACATGCTAAGATCAAAAAAATGCCTCTTGGATTATGGTCAAACAAGATTATCACACCACCAGTATGAGGATGAGTATACAAAGATACATGAATAAGAAAAGGAAACATTGTACATTACTGTCCCAAAATTGGAAACATAATATTGAACGAGGCTTCACACACCTTCAGAAACTCCAGACTATGCGCATGCTTCACCTCGAGACAAATATTTTGGGCTCTAATGGTAGAAACATCTCTTGTGTCATATTCATTCATTCACATCCTCTAATACCCAAATTATTCTTCCTCCCGATGATTAAAATGAATAAAATGATGGAAAATTTTCAAAGGGATGAAAGATGACATATTAGAATGGACAAACTAGCCACACTAGTGGCACAAAAGAGAACGGTCTGCCAGCGTGCACTACATGTCAGATGGGGAACCTTCACAGAAGCCAACACCCTTAACCACACCCAAATAAATAAAGATGATGAAACATATCCTTTATTACTAGTCAATTACTGAACCCACGAGTAACTATGGGATGTTACAAACTTTAACAACATTGGGATTTCCCAACATCCCGAAGAATAACTCTAACTTTTATAACCACAAAACTGCCTCTAGTAGACATTGATTACCTTGATATATAGGTAACACATGAAAAGAACTAAAAACTAGGCATGAATCATTGGATAACATAATGACCTTTCTGGGAGGTATACACACAACAAAACAAACAATATAACTGCGATCAGCATCATGCAAACCCATAATCAATGAAACAACCCATGCCAAGGGAAACATGAACGTAATCCAGACATAAAAAACACTAGTCATTTTTTATTTCGAAAACATCCATTTTTGGTAATTCATTAAAACTCACATATGGAATCTTATGAACCATCACATGTACATTAATTAAAACCCACATACATCATCTAGGAACAAGTGCTCCCAAGAACTCTCCATACATACCAATGGACATCTGACCCTTCATAAAAATGCTATGGATCAAACACCTTTTCCCTTATAAAATCCAAGCACACACCAATATTTTCCCAATAGAAACATTTTCTCTTTAAAAACCCACATCAAAAATTTCAAAACACTATAAAAGAAAAACTTTTACATTTCAAAATATATCTCACATTTAATGCACACTCATATCAACTTAGATTAAAACAAACCACAAGCAATAAAAACCCACAGGAATGAAGAACTAGTTTATTTTCCAGACCCAACAACATAGTGGAGATCCATGACCCAAGTAAGCTATAACACTAGGAGGACCTTGAGTCTGGAACTTGGGCTTCGCATGGGTTACTACACCTTTTGAGGCTTCCATATAAACCAATTAGCCTCCAGTGTAATCTGTCAATCTAAAACAACCAATGGAACAATACGAAAATCTCAAACTATCCATGGTATCTCAGTTCTGTCACGAGTGGTGGTGATTAGAACCGACTCATAACCAACCGCCTACGCCCAGAAAATCCTAATAACAATCAAACGAACATCCCAAATATAAATAATCTCTTTTGATACCATTGTTTCACGATCCAACCTGAGTGGACCCAGAACCAGTCACCTGAGCTAGTCTGCGGCAAGTCACAAAGGGCATTCTCAATCCCTATTGGATGAAAACTACTGTTGGGAATGAAATATAAATAGGTGGGAACAATTTTTCCCATAAAATAAAGAAAAATAAAGTAAGAAAACTAATAAAAGAAAAACAAAACTAGCAATGAAAAAAAAACAAAACTGTACATACCTCCATGTGACCTCCCGGTCACATCAAACAATTAACAACCTTCCCTACATGGGAAGATGAAACACGACCCTGAAATGAGAAACTGAAAGTGTATCAGAAAGGGTAGGATATAAATGATAATTAAAATGATTATTAGGAGTTCCTTAAGTGAACCACACAATCCATTCATTTCCAAATTCCAAAATAGCCCATTAATATTTTTTTGAACAACAGTTATAAAAATAAGGTTTTCATATATACTATGAATTTTAAAAATTGTCAATTATAATTACATTAAAATTATAATTCAAAAACAAGGAAATGAAACAAATAGGGGTGCACACAAACATTTATGAAGATTTTACATTGAAATCATTTTTAAGACAAATAATACATAAATGTTTTTCCTAGAAATGACCAAAACCATGGTCATGATTATGATTCTACACAGAGCATGGTCAATGGTACTAATAGTTCTAGTATCAATGGATCATAGAAAATACATAAACTCATAGGAAGACAAGAACATACTAATATTTGTGACTGCTTCCCCAGTAGAATGCCACTAAAGACAGAATAAAACGTCCTAAATCCCGGCCACCCTTTCTCAGGTCAGACCGAGGGGCCCAATCCCATAAAAATAGTCATGAATGAATACCTACTATGGGACATTGAAAAATACATGAACTTATAATACATAAATCGTACTCAGTAAACATCCTTGTTATTGTATATTTATGTGCTATATTCACAAGGGGTGTTCCACACATAAAAAAATATGCCAAAAATATAACCAAGCTACTACACAATCTAACACCACTCGACCACCTCATGGTTAGTTCTATGACTTAAATAATAATTACCGAAAGGCGATCTTATAACAATGACCTTATTGTCTCATGATCAGCAACTGAGGTGAGGGACCGAACCAAAGTGGGGTTTTCCAAACAAGATGTTTCAAAGATGCCAAACGGGCCTCATAAAAATCCCACTCCTCAAACCATTAATAAATATACAATATAAAATGCAAACTGGGAATTTAGATTCATAGTGCTCAACCTTTTATTGAAACAATAATTTACAATTTCATAACAACCCCAAAAACCATATTTATACCAAACATGCCAAACTAGCCCTTAAATCAAGCATTCCCCAAAAGGGCTTTAGTGATTTCTTAAACCAAATTAAAACACACCAAACATTTGAAAAATAAAAAAGGCCATTGATTCCAATCACACACACACCAAACTAATTTGAAATTTCCAAATACGCATTATCATTTCCAACCAAAACCATCAATTTTAGTAATTTATAAAATACAAATCAGGTTTCCAAATCAAAAATCTATTTAAAAATCATGTTCTTACCCTTGTTAATGAAAAAAACCTTATTTCACATATAAAACCAAAAACAAGTTCCATGCCAACTTAACTAATATTTCATTAGAGAAAAATTCCACTCACCAATCCACAAACACTTTTCGCACAAACACACAAGATCATTAATCTTGCTTCATGTAAAATACTATTGTCATGAAAATAATTCAACATTAAAATGTCATAGAAAAGTAACTAGAGGGACCATAGAGGTTCTCAAAAAATTAATGAATTAATTTGAAACACCATGCATACACAAGAATGCAATTAAATATAAAAATCATGTGTTCTCTTATATTAAACCAAGAGAGAACACTACATAATCCCAATGGATAACTAAGTGGATGTTTTCTAACTCATGCACTCTCCCACTCACATGCGCATACATCCATATATATATATATACCTATAACCAAATGAATGTGTCCCCTACGTCATTAGGGAAAACACACACATGAAATATATATATATATATTTATATATATACCTTAGAATATGCATAGACACCTGTAAAAACGTTCAAAACCCACTAGAAAAATTATTAGGGACCCAACATTAAAGCGGCAAAGACCAACACACCTCTATATAAAAACCAGGGACTCACTTATCAGAATAGACCCTAAATTAACTGGTGAAAACATGTCATCAACTATAGAATCTTACCTGATACAATGGCGGTAAAGCAATTCAAGTCCATCTGGCTCTCTCCTGGCAGCAGATGTCGGATCATGGGCCAACAGGTCCAGATGCATCATTTTCATATCCTACACACCAAAAAAACACACAAATAACAAACTGAAACATTAGTATTTTGATCAATTAATGAAAACCCCCCAAAACTGAGGAATAAATTTACGGATGGGGAGATACTGAGCACCAGAAGGGAGAAAAAGGCTCAACAAAATGTTCGAGTTCACTGAAAAATGCCGGAAAAGGTGGAGTGGTTGCTGACCAGAGCAGAGTGGGGCGTTCAGAGCATGGAATGGATCACTTAGTCAATGAATGGCGGAGGGCAGTGGTCGGCCGGTGTTGCAAGGACGGGGGGAGGAGGGAAGCGCTCTGGGTGGCCAGTGCAGAAGGAGGATGCCTCCATGGTTAGAGGGGCAACCATCATGTGGGTATTAGAGGGAGAGACATGGTGAGAGAGGGTAGCTAGTGAGTTTTCTAGGGAGGCCTGCAGTGGGTGGCTTCTAAATGACCTTGATGAGGGGATGCAGGGGGGGTTCACGCCTCACATTGGAGAAAGAGGGAAAATGGGGGTAGGGGAACCCTTACAATAGAGTTCATAACTGTTTCCATTTTTTAATAATAATAAAAATAATAATAATTCCAATAATAATAATAAATCCAATAATTATAATAATCTATAATAAATTATATTTTAAATAACAATAATAATAATATTATTAATGTTACAATAATAACACAGTAATAATATTAATTTTAATGATAATAAAAATAACAAAAACAACAAAATAATACCAATAGAAAATATAAAAATAATAAAAATGATAACATTGTTTCATTTAATTTTAAATAATATTTATATTTATAAAATTTTAACAATAGTAGTATAATATCCAAATTAAATAATAATATTATTATCATCTACACAATAATATTACATTTATTATTGTTTAAAGTGTAACCATGATTATAATTATAAAACAACATTTAGCTTTATTTTTAGTCAATTTAATATATTTATCTAATTTTATTATATATTTGAATGATCAAGAAACCACACATTCACCAGGACCAAACGCACAGTCGTTGTTTGCGTTGTGGTGACCATGCACCATCTGAGACACTAAAAAACTTAAAAAATCGAAAAATTTAAAACTAAGACCCAACTAAAACTCATCCAAATGAAACAAGACATAAAAAGGAATATGAAAATGGGCATCTGAGGTCAGGGTGTGACATGTTATTTGAGCATCATTTTTCCTTATGTATTATTGTCAATTTATTTTCTGAATGGAATGAGTTACAATTCCTTAATCATATATTATTTATTATAATATATTCATGACACATTCTAGGTTACATGTTCCCTTTTTAATCCATTAACATCACCTTTTTCTTGTGTTTCATTGTAACCATGATGCTACAAAGATTTTTTTTAATATAGCTATTTTTTATGCGAAAATATGGTATTTTGAAAAGAAACACTTCATTTATTTTATATTTATAATATATAATGTGATATTTGTGTATTTATATATTTTTAAAAGACTACTAATATAATCATTCATTTATTTTATGATTTCTTTTATCTTGGGACACTGTTTTAATGTAACCTCCAAATCTAGGAAATTTTGGTCGGGGGATTTATATTTGAAATGAAACCATTCTTATTATAAACATTGGGAACTATATTTATGATAAAATATAATTGAAAATGTGAAACTATAATGGATCTTGAAAATATTAACAATGATAAATATCATTTATTAAAGACTTGATATAGATATATTTATAATTTATGTTATATTATTCACCTATTTTGGGATTATACAAACTAATTCATAATTTTATAATCTAATATTTGGTATTCTACAATTTATAAATTGATCTTATTAGAAGTAATGAAAAATATATCAAAGAACATAATACATGTAGGGATTTCCCACATCTGTATAATAATGAAGTTTGAGCTATATATGAAGATAGATACGAAAAAATTATAAGAATTTTTGGATATATGAATTAGGATATAAAAAATAAACACTCTCATATAGAAAAACTTATTGACCTAAAATATTTTGGAAAAATTTCATAACACATTATGCCTCATAAAACTCCAACATTCAATGGGGTAATTATATATATATATATATATATATATCTTAGAAGTGGATATGTTTTATAGATAATATATTTTATACATATGGATGAAATTAAGAAGAGATTGTTTTTATATATACTTTTTGTGTCTCATGGTATGTAGATAAATAGTGGTGATTGACAAAAAAAATATAAGGATGAGAGGAAATTAATTAGAATTGTATAGATGGAATTTAAGTAGATCTTTATAGAAAAATATTTTTCCACAATAAAATAGAGGATATAGAGATAAAATTAATGACACTTAGGTAAAAATACGTGGAAAATGTGAATATTTATGAATACTACATTTCAAGGTAAGAAATACATGTTATGAACTATGTACATATTCAAAATATCAAGATTTTCCATTACTTCCTTCAGTTAAAGGAAATAATTTGAAGGGATATAGACTCCCAAACGTTCTCATATTAGGAGTATATTTTATTATATGATATCAATATAGAATAGAAATTTTATATGTCTTATACCATCAAAAGGAAAAAATTTAAGAGATATATGGAATAGAAAAAATGGATTAGCGTTAGAAGGGAATGAAATATTTCCCTACATTTTCTAATTATGGAAATAAACACTATGTTACATACATGAATGGAATGTGAGTTCATTTCTTATTTGTATGGAAAGGATATAAATAATTTTAATGAATCTAAAATAAATAATCCTCTAATTTCCATTATATCTACTATCAAGATATGGTGTTCAACAGAAATCATTTCCCCAAGAGTCCTAGGAATATAACTCAAATGAATGATGATCATTTTCATGGTTATAATATTACTATATATAAAGTGAATTTATTTAAGATATGCTGATTTTGGATTCAATAATTATGTTTTACACAAATTTTATGAATGATATTATCGTTATGAATATTATGACATGTGAAAGGGTTATACCAAAATAGTTGTTAATTATTTATTTCAAAGAATACGTTCAATAATTTTGAAAAACATGAAAGGTGTCTTTTTAGTAATGTGATATATTTTCAGAATTTATGAATAAGGGAATGATGACTGATAATAAGTTCATGATTTTTATTTAATTGGACTTGAAGAAGAAAATGGAATGGTGATTTCATGATGAATAAATTTATTATAGATTTTACTATATTTATGTATTTTCAACAATATGAATTTTTACTGAACAATATGAGAGTTAATTATTCGAATAATGTATGTTTTCAATATGGTCTTATGGTTATTATAATTATTAGTACACATCATAAACATAAAAAAAATTTATTTAAAAATTATTATCGTATTTATGTTTTCAAGGGATACATATTTAATTAATTTTTTTTTTGAATTTGGTCGGTAATTTTTTAGAGGATCACTACGATTTTCTACTTTAAAAATGGACTATTTTGAATATAGAAATTAATATTTTTTGTCGATGTATGATATATATTTTTAGATAACATGTTCTATCTATTTTAGTTATTTGAAAATATTCATAAGCATAACGAATGTCTACGGTTCTTGAGATTTATTATAAGTTATCTGGCATAAATGAATTCATCTAGAACATAAATTTCATAATGTAAGAGAAATATTCAAAATACATTAAATTGCTACCAAATATGAGATTATTATTATTACAGTAATATAATCAAGTTTCTGTATTCATGTGAATGTTTTATCTATATAGGAAAAGAGTATCTTGATTTTAGGAAAATATAATGAAAAAAAATATTTTTTTATTTTATTTATCTACATATCGATGAAATTTTAAAACATCATATATTTTAGGTTTTGTGATGGTTAACATTATCATGACCATATTATCTATTGTTCCATATTATTAATTTTGGAATATGTATTTTATTTTATGTCAATATTTTCAGTTCTGATCTATGTAATCTTATTAAGTATCATATAGTCAATTGGATCCTCCCTGGAGCCTCTTGTGTAAATAATAAATAAATAATTCTAAAGAAGAATGAAGAACCCTGAAACTACCACATCACATGAAAATTTATAATAGTTTTAAAACCACTGAATCACTATATTTAAAAATTAAAAACCTATAAGAAGGGATATAATATAGTAAAAAACATAAAGGGTAAACCGCTCCTGCTTTCCCACTTTTTTTCACTCTTCCCCAACATTGCACATTTAGATCATGTCTTTCTATAATTATGTTATCCCAAAAACACATGGGAATTACATTAAAACATGGACCAATTATATAAAAACCACACCATCCCATTCATGCATCCATAATGTTACCAATATGTTTATGGAAGACACAAAATTCCATATAATGTATATCAAACATCTGGTATCATACCTCAATCCATTACAACCCATACACCATGTATATACCTCGTGAAATTATACTATTTGCATGTGGTACCTATAGTAAATAATTGGGCACTGAATTTGTTAAAACATGTCTGAGAAATAACCCCAATTCATTACTTCTATCTAAACAAATATATGGGGAAACTTACATATATAGAATTTAATAATAAAACAGTACCATGTGAAAAGAGTGGGACTTGAGGTGGTAATTTGTTATCTATCCTCCCATTGAGATGTGGGGTAAAACAACCTCTTAATGTTCACAGTGTGCCAGTTTCCCTAACTTACATGGGTAGGGTATCATTTAAAATGAAATAATATACATGATATAATATAGATCAGAACCACACTATTGGCATCACCTAGTATTAGACATAACTATTTCAAATTTCACATAGACTCCCAGATTCTACAATTATGAAAAAAAATATTCTATAAGAACACAATCATATAATAGAGGTTTATTAATTACATCATTTTAATGAATTTATTCCACAAATAACATAATTATGTGTTATTTAACTATTAAAATGATTCTCATTATAGAAAAATTGTATTACATTAATCATTAATGTAATGTCTATTCCCTCATAGAATTATTATATACCATGGCCTACGATTATTAAGATTGACATATTTTAAAATGTTCATTTCATCATCAAAAAACCCCACGGTTAAAAATTTATTTCTTCATTATTATATTAATTCCGTGTATTTTTACTCTAGGAAAACTATCCAATACTATGACTAAGAAAAAACATGCAACCAAACACCTCCAACAGCCTCAAGAATTGGAGAAAATAATGAATATAAAAGAATAACTTTACCATAATCCTTTAAATAGATTAATAAGAGAGATTACCTTATATAATCATATTATAAATGTATAAGAGTAGACGTAACCCAAAAAATCACCTTTGGTTCCATCCTATACACCCATATGAACACACCAAATATTCTCTCCATTAATGGAATAATTTGATTCCACATAATCTGGGCCTCCCTACCAACGTATCTCTACAATTTTCTATGATAATCTATTCTATGTTCACATAAAATATGGACCTCACAAACACATATCAATCATAAGGCATCCGGGATCATATCCTAAGTATTTTATCTAGATCCCATCACATGTAATAATGAAAAAAACCACAAATCAAGGAAACTAGAACCTACAAACAAGGAATTCAGCCTTCTCATGAAAACGAGTTGTCATATCTCCAAAAAATGTACTCATCCTTATCAAGAAAATGTTAAAATCATCGCAAATAAACATTTCTTATGATTAATTCCCAAATTGTTCTTATTATATCATGAAATATCTTATTCATTTATTAATATATTCAAACTATAAAAAACCTAATGTATCAATATATTACAGGATATCAAAGGAAAAAAAATTATATTTCCATTTATTCTTGTTTTAAAAAAACATAGAAAAGAACCATTCCACAATAAAAATAATTTTTAAATTATTTAATAGAAAAATTAATTTTTATATTATTTATCAATTATAAAATTAATATAGAATATAACATTTTTAACAAAACATGTGCATTTAAGTAATATAATTATCATCAAATTATTATAACCACTTCACTAAAATTGTTACACTTTAAATATAATTATTATAATTATTTATCAATTAATAATAACATGATGTTATTTACTAATTTCCATCATGAAAAAATGGTAACAAATAATGGCATAGATATCAGACTATCGAATAATTAATGAGGAAAATCACTATCACACTACAAAGAAACAATATCACAAACATGTTATCTATATCCAATTCTGTAATTTGGGTCAATATTTATATTCTCATTTTAGTTTCCATTAAATAAGATAAATCATGCCCAATTATTTACATATAAATAAAATATAATAAAAAATTCCCTACCTCAAAATCTATCAACGTTCTTCATAAGAGAAGTGTCCATGTTATAGATCATCAATATACTCCCCCCAAAAACACTGAAAATATTCAAGTACTACATGAGACAACCACACCAACAACAACCAAGATAAACCCCATTAAAAATAAGAGATATCATATTTCATACCATGAAAATTAGAATGGGAGGAAATAATTAACAAACCAAAAGAATCCACTAGAAAATGATGGAAGAAAGTGCCTTGGATCATCTCAGGTCACCAATTATCCTAGATGGAATCTAATGGATCAATCATCATCAAAGGGAATCAAAAATTCCAAAATAGATGGTCATATTTTACACCTATAATTCGAGAGGGAGCCACTATACCCATAGTTTTTTGAATAACACCAGAGAAAAAATGAACATATAGTAGTATTGTAGCAAAGAATTTAAAGACACATAATCCCTTATAATGGTTTGTAACCCACTGGTTAAGTTGAATCCAAATCACATAAAACCTTATTATTATTTAACCCAAAAAACAAGCAAATCATGAACCTTCACTTCATATTTCATGAACCATGCATACACAATGTGTAGTATTTTTCTCACTAACTATTTTTTGAAAAACACCTCCATACTTATTTCAAGACACAATATGAGTTCCTCTAGTCTAGTAAACTCACAAATTGTTGGACCACAAGGATATTGGCACTTAAATTAAACGCATTTAAATTATTTATCATACTTGATAATCCAAGACAAACTAGAGGGAAAAAATGAAAAAGGGGTTGTTGGAGGAACACCGCCACGAGATGCCTCTCAAATATCTTTCCACCAAAAAAATCCAACACCTCACTTGAGGAACATGAACAAAACCACAAAATACCGGCAAAAAATTCCTAACTAGACTTCTAGAGAGACACTTATGAAAAAATGTAAAAACAAAATAAACAATGAGGGAACATTATATAATTATCATGTAAGTAATGTATCCATAATAGAAAAACATTACCAAAAGGGGAAGACAACAATCAAACAATTAAGGGTATTAAGGGTGCATATATGACTCAAATTCCATGGTAATCTTTTCTACAACACCGTGAAACTAAAATAAATGAATCAAGGAAATATAATGATCCCAAAACACCAAATCTAGGTGAAACTAGATCTCCACATCCCACTCCAGGAAGGTTATATCATCATCACTCTTGTTTTAAACATAATCGATGGCATGAGATTCATTATAAAGATAATTATAGAGATGTGACATTATAAAAAAATCGTTCATTTATATCATATAATTGGGATGTTAAATATAATAGTACATGGCTATATAATGATTCAACACCTCTAAAGGATGAAAAATGGGAGAAATCATCCACCAACTACCAAACCTTCACTACCATGAATGGGGAGCTGCCTTATGGAACACGTGATATCCAACATCAATCTATAGTTGTCTTATTATTTTATAAAAATATTTTTTATGATGATTCTAAACTTCTTTCATTCTCAAATGAATTTTTTGAACCAACTCTTTCATATCCTATACCAGTTTCAAACCAAGAAATTCTTCCTCTCTGACCCTAGTATAGCACAATGGGATATAGAAAGGTATGTTATACAAAGACTAAAATAAAATAATACCAATTATATAGTGGAAACATTAATATTATGAAATAATTTACATGGGTAGGTTTAAAATCCATGAACATTAAAAATTCATGACATAATAGAACAACATTAATCAAGAGTCTAGATAGTTTGATCTGGCTTATTCTTAATCTACAAATGAAAAGTAGTGCTATGGATAATCTGAGATCCAAAATAATGATGAATACTTCTCTACACATTGGAGGTAAAATTAGGATCTCAATCCAAAATGATATTCCTCATGAAACCATGTTTTTTCACAACCTTCTCCACAAACTGCCTCAATAAAACCTATGTTGAGTTTGACTCCGTAATTGATGTAAACTGAGATTAATTCATAAAATGATCCACTATAAAACATATAGAATCATCTAATCCAAGATATCAAGGTAAAATACTAAATAATTATATAGATATTTCCTCACACTTCCTGTAGCAAACATCTAATGATTGGATAAAACCATCATGAACATAGTTACAGACCATTACATTTTGGAAAACTAAACACTGAGAAAAAAACATTCCAGTTAAATGATTGAACCTAGGCCACAAAATCTAACCTCTAATTTATGAAACAACATTGTCATGATGTGATTTATATTAAAAGGATATTTAAGGAACTCACAGATAACTATATCATGCATCATCAATGAAAAAAAGACTGTCCATGAAACAACACATTGGTCTATTAATTAATAGACCATCCATCAGGGGACTAATTGAGAACAACATGGACTCTCTAGACCACCACCATATAATCCCCCAATTGGGACTCATCCATTTGATTTAGAAAATATTACTACACCATAATTTAGAAATTAAAATCTCCATATCCAACATTTATTATATGATGATGTATCACTAATATATATTCAATCACTCTATAAAATTCTCTAGATTTATGCAAAACATCACTATGTTAGTTCCTACTGAGCACATTGACATCAAATTTCCAATCCATGGAATATATGAACTTTTAGGTCATAATACTATAAAAATTCCATCCATATACACTAAAAAACATAAATTCATGATTTGAGAAAAAATACCTTAGACAATTGTTGTATGTAAAAACCAAAAAATTCTCACAAATGAGTTAATGATGCAACAAATTAAAATAAATCTCAACAAACATATAACTGAGATCTTATGGACCATAATTCCACTCATGGGAGAATAAATTCTAATTCTTATAAGAAATAATTAATATCTAATGCGTCATAATACAATATAATATAAGATAGTAAGTATTACAAAAATACCAAAATGAAATCCCTCAGTTGGGGAAAAATGGAATGGACCATTGAATAACATCACATTTATGTACTCAAAAGATGAAAGCACCTGATCAATCCACAAGAATACATGAACTATTCAGTCCAAGGATATTGTATCGATCAAAATAGTAGAGAAATATTCAATAATTGTCTTATAATATCCTTCAAGACCATGGAATATCTGAAACTCTTCCCCTATCTTGGGGGATAACCAAGACATAGCAACCTCAATCTTCAAAGGATCCAAAACTACACTATACTGGGAAACCACATGCCCCATGAAACAGATTTTTTTTCCCATAAATAAAACATAAAAAACATCCCATATATGTAATAATGATGAGGAACACACAAAATGGAATAGAAGTTCCCAATGTAACGTCCTGGTTCCAGGTGCCACTCAACGGGTGCCCTAAACCCATATCGCCACATGACCTCAAGCGCATTTCCCAAAACGCCAGAGGCTGCTGACTAGCAGCAAAGGCCCAGGTCTGATAATGGGGAAACTATGCCCTCAATTGTCAAAGTGTAGCGTAATGGAATGTAAAATAAACATACAACAACAGCGGAAGAAATAAACCTTATACATGACTGGAATAAACAACTGCAATAGATGTAACCAACCAGTACATATATGTCGATGCAACATGACACAAGTTCTATGAAAATAATTAGAACATGTTTCATAGAAGAGAAATATAGAGTATAGAAAAACGAAACAAAATAGCTGGCAGCATCGTGAGCCTAGGCTCAGTCCCATTCCCTCATACTCCTCAGCAACAGTCAAGTACCTGTATAGGGACTCTTGCCCCTATCCACACCTGCAGAAAAGTAATTTGTTTGGGCCTAAAAGAATGACCCAAACAGGGTGTTAGAAATATATATCAGTAGGCACCCACCAAAGGCTTGTGCTCAAATATGTGTAAAACATGAAACAGGTTTGAAGTAGTAAAAATGAAATAAACTAAGAAGTACTAAAAAATTAACTAAATTACCAATTATATTTCCATTTAATTATTCATTTAATCCACTTAATATTCAGAAACCACCATGGTGAATTTCTAAATAATCTGTCAGTATCCTCATACAAGTAAAATCTCACCCTCATGTAATCAGAATATCACACACACGCATAATAGAATCTCTCCGTCAGGCATATGAAGTGTCGACCTCAGGCACATAAGTCAAGCCCTCAGGCACGAAAGGTATCCCTCAGGCGAAATAGAATGTTTCCCTTAGGCTAATACAGTCACTCCCTCAAGAAACAGAAAAACACCACCCTTAGGCATAGGTAACAAGGCCATTTCCAAAATATAATCATGCAATTTGAATATAATTCCCTTCAAGGAAAAAGCAATGCATAATTTAAACAAGGCATACCCTCGGGTATCCTGGCCAAAATGGTAAACAGAGGAACGCACCCCTCCGGATGGTCCTGGATCCAAGAAATGATCCCAACCAACATTTTATTATCATAATTAATCACCTATTCAATTATAGATGTTTAATATAGAAATGGCCTCAGTACATGACACCCCAACATGGGTTCGTGGGACAAAAATGCACAAAACACATGACAGTTGGAAAAAATTAACACCAAGCCACCAACCTTATACGCCAACGAGCGCTATACACGAACGTCGATTCTGGAAATTCCCAAGAACAACATAGATCTGATGAAGAAAGAAACTCTCTTAACATCAAATAACTCTCGTTAGTAGAAGAATAGGTAATCACCATGCTAGGAGAAGGCAGGTCTTACCCGCACAATTCCAACGTGATCAACAGAAGCGGGATCAGATTCTCGATGCTCGATTGATGGATGTCACATGGTTTGGCCTCCCCCTTCTGTTCCTCTCATATAGTTCTAAGCCTTCCCTGTGAACAGGGGAGGCTACTGCCCATTTATGCAAAAAAACAAAGTACAGGACGTGTACTTCCAAGTACGGGGTGTGTACTCCTTCATTTAACTATTCCTCTGGTGTCACCGCCACATTTCTCATTCAACGACATGATTACACGGCATGTACTCCGGACTACACGGAATGTATTGTCGTACAGTTGGCGGATACTCCACCACCATACTATTTTGGTCTGCTGACTGACTACACGGCGTGTTAAGGACCACTACACGGCTTGTAGTCAGTTCCTACACCCTTCATCGCAGACATGGCTACACGCCCCGTGTACTCATCCCACACGGCGAAGAGAACACGACGCGTGGAAAAAGTACACTACGTGTACTTCCAAAATTTAGGATTTTCCCCATTTTCTATATTTTCTCAAAAACACTTACGAAAAATAGAAAATAAGAAGGCCATACCTCAAAATAATAACCAGGTTCTTACAAACATCCCCCCTTATAGAAATTCATCCCCGAATATCTCTTCCAAGGGTGGTGAATATATAGCCGTGAACAACACCGGCCACTGAGCACGTATGCCGGTCTCCCACACCCATGTTTCATCCTACACTCGGCCATGATGCCATAGCACCTATATGAGAGGAACTGACTATCCTCGGAGAACCATAGTGCTCCTGTCAACAATACGAATCAGATGCACCTCAAAGGATGCATCCATCTAAAGCGCAACCTCCTTGGGATGAAAGATGTGAGATGGGTCTGAATGATAGCGACGCAACTATGATACGTTGAAGACGTCATGCATTTTTTGGTATCACAGCAATAACCTCAAATGATAGGTAACCAGCCCGACTCTCTCCAGAATCTCAAATGGCCCCACATACTGCGGTGAAAGTTTACCCTATCTCCTGATCCGCTTGTGTCCCAGACTCGGCGAAACATGCAAGAAAACCAGATCCCCGACAATGAACTCCAAATGTCATCTACGACGATCATTATATGACTTCTTATGAGACTGCATGGTAGCCATATGCTTCTGAATCAACTGGACCTACTCAGAAGTCTCCTACACGAGACTTGGTCCCAGCTGAGCTTCCTCACCTACCTCTAACCAGCACAAGGGTTATCGGAATGGTCTACCATATAAATCCTTCTATGTTTCCATCTCAATAGTCACCTAAATGATATTTTTATAGGTAAACTAGACTAAGGGTATATGCTTCTTCCAAGAGCCCCCATAGTCTAGGACGCATGCACGTATCATGTCCTCTAGCACCTGTATCGTACGCTCTGACTGGCCATCTATCTGAGGGTGGTATGCTGTGCTCAGAAGCACCTATGTACCCAGTGCCCTCTAAAACCTCTGCCCTAAATGCGACGTAAAGCGTTCGTCCCTATCAGAAATGATAGAACGTGGGACCCCATGAAGAAGTACGATATCTTGGATATACAGCCTTCCAAGCTCATCAACACCGAAGGTCTCATTAATCGGAAAAAAGTGAGATACCTTCGTGAGTCTGTCCACCACAACCAACACGACGTCATTTCCATGAGGTGACCTCAGAAATCCCATCACGAAATCCACTGTGACATCATCCCATTTCCACTCAAGAATTGGTAACTGCTGTAACAGTCTAGATGGTCTCTGATGCTCTACCTTCACCTGCTGACAGGTGGAACATCTCGTAACATAACTAGCTACATCTCTCTCCATATCCAGCCACCAGTACTGACATCTTAAGTCACGGTACATCTTGGTAACCCCAGGATGAACTGCCCCAGCTTAAGAATGAAACTCCCGCATCAGCTCCTCATGTATATCCACTGGAACCCATACTTGTCTATGGAAATGCAATACCTCATCAGCGCCTATCATCCAACCAGTAGGAGGGTCCACACTTTCCACTGACTCCCATAGAACCATGCCTTCTGAATTAGATAATTGTTTCATCCTCACTCTGTACAGGAGGGTAGATTTCATAGCAAACTAGGAAAGATAAGTAATCCCCTGACATTTGTGCACCTCCAGATGCATCTCCGAGAACAAATCCATAAGCTGCCACTCACCATTGGCTTCCTGCACTTCCTGTATCTGAGTCTTCTTGCCCAGTGCATCGGCAACTGCATTACCTTTTCTAGGTGTATAAGGAAGCTCAAAATTGAAGGACTATAGGTACTCAACCCACCTTCTCTGACTCAGATTCATGTCACCGTGAGTAATGATATACTTTAGGCTTTTGTGGTTGATGAAGACCACAAAATTCTATCCCAAAATATAATGTCTCCAACAGCACAATGCATGCACAACTGCAGCCAAATCGAGATCATGTGTTGGGTAATTCCTCTCATGCGGACTCAACTGCTGAGATCCATACGCAACAACTCAATTTCCCTACATCAACACTGCTCTCAGCCCAATACCTGATGCGTCATAGTAAACTGTATAGCTCTTCTTGTGCTCTGGGAGTATCAGGATCGGTGCTAATGTCAACCTTCCTTTCAGGTCCTAAAAGACTATCTCATAAGCTTCCGACCAAACGAACTTCACACCCTTCTTATTCAATCTTGTCAATAGTGATGTTAATCGGGAGAAGTTCTGTATGAAGCATCTATAGTTACTAGCCAGCCCTAAGAAAATTCATATCTCAAACATGTTATTAGGAAGCTCAAAGGAATCAACTGATCTCAACTTCTCGGGGTCTACTGCAACTCCTCCCTCAGAGATTATTTGACCCAGGAAGTGAATCTGGTCCATCCTAAAGTGGAACGTTGAGATCTTAGGATATAGCCGATGATCTTTCAATGTACTCAATATGATCTCAAGATAAGTTGAATGGTTTTGTTGTGTGTGATATTACACTAAGATATCATCCTCAAATACTACAACACAATAGTCCAGATACGGATGGAACACACGTTTCATTGGAGCCATGAAAACTACTGGCATGTTCGTGAGTCCGAATGGTATAACCATGTACTCATATAGACCATACCTACTACAAAAAGCCGTGATAGGTATATCAGATGGTCTAACGTGCAGCTGATGATATCCTGATCACAATTCAATCATTGAGAACACTCGTGCTCCATGTAGTTGATCAAAATGATCTTCAAACCTCGGAAAGGGATATCAGTTCTTAACCGTCAACTGGTTTAGCTTCCAATAATCCACACATAGTCTGAGGGTACCATCTGTCTTCTTTGCAAAAAGGACCGGTGAACCCCAAGGAGAAGTACTGGTTTGGATGAAACCCTTTGCATGTAACTCCTCTAACTGCCTCTTGAGCTCCTGCAAATCAGGTGTAGCCATCCAATAAGGAGGAATGGACACTGGTGCTGCCCCTGGAACTAGCTTAATAGAGAAATTTACCTCACGCTCCGGAGGTAGACATGAAAAGTTGTCCTAGAAGACATCCTTGAAACTATCAACCACTAGAGGGAAATCCGTCTGACATGTCCCTTGATCATCCATATATAAGCTCGAAATCATGGCTGTGACTCCCCCTCACCCACGATGATCTGGTCTAGCTCGACATGCCTGAACATCCCACTCGCCTTTGTATAGAAACTCTCTGCACTCTGGTGACGTGAAACGCACCCTACGACGATAGCAGTCTACAAAGGCTTGAAAGGGAACCAAACAGTCTATTTCAAGAATGACGTCATATCTCTTCATCTCTAAGACATAAAGGTCCCAAATAAAGTGACACCCACCAACCTCAAGGTGGGAATCCTTTCACTGATGCTCACCAGCCATTCTAGTCCCCAACAGAGTGTCTAGCGTCATGATATCATAAGAAGTAGAAACACAGATCCCAAGGATCTCCACAATGGGTACAAATATGAAATATGTGTAGCACACGTATCGAAACGTACTAAAGATAAATCAAAATCTAATAGACCAGTACCTATGATTGAAGAAGGTCTGGGATCTGTCTCGTGTTGTATCTATTGTACTGCATATGCATGCCCAGGGCCGCGACCCTGTGACACATCCTGGGTACCCTGAGCTATCCCACCATGTTGCCTCTGATATCCTGGTGTCTGGCTACCCCGGTCATGACCACCATATCTACTTGCACGCCCTAACGTATTCCAGTTCCCTAACTGGTAATAATACAGTGGTCCTACTCTTGCATGCGGAGTCTGCACATAACCCCTCTCACTAGCCACTGGTAGAAACTCCCTGCAAAAGAGCTGCAGATGAGCCATCTTACCGAAAGCTCGGCACTCCACTAGATCACGTGGACAGTGCAGTCTCTTATGCCTCTCTCTTCCACACTGGTAGCACCTGATCGGGTCACCTGAAGAAACTGCCTGGTTGGTACTTCCACCCTGAGAGAAATCCATCAACCCCTTCCTATTTCCAGTAAAAATATTACCAGTAACTGCTGCTAAACCACCTTGGCCCACATCACTAGCGTACCGCAGGTTCCTCTTGGTAATCAGTGTCTAGATCACAGTAGCATGTACAGTAGGTAACCTGAAAAAATTCACCAGCGCTCAGATGTTATATCAAAGACCATCCTCAAAATTTCTGGCTCTAAATGTCTCATCACCCAACAACAAGGGTGAAAAACGCTGAAGCTCGGTGAAGCGAGCATAATAGTCCATCACTGACATGGCACCGTACTGCAGATTCATGAACTCTCGAGCTCTATTTTCCTGCAGCGTCTTACCAAAGAAGAAGTCATAGAATACTGTCTGAAAATTCTCCCACACCATATCTCTATGATGCTCTGACTGGGTGGTGACATCCTGCCACCTCTTGGTGCAATCACACAGCATGTATGTCACGAGTTTGACCCTCCGCCCTGGAGGCATTTCAAGATGCTCGAAAATAGTCATCATCGATCCAAGCAAAGACTCTGAAGCATGTGGTCCGAAATCACGTGAAAACATAGGCGGATGCTGCTGCTAGAAGATATGTTTAAGTTCATCCATAGATGTGGCAGCCGGCGGTGCTCCCTGAAGGGTCAGCATGAACTACATAAAGCCTTCACGAAACTACGCCTCCATGCCTGTGTCCGGTATAACAGCGGGCGCCACATCTGGCTCTACTGGAGGATCCACTAGTAGCCCATGGCCCTCCATTTCTAGATTATAGTCATCGCCGCTCTCTTGGCGAACAACATGTGGTAGTTTAGGTAGCATGACACTACAAGGTCAAAACCACACCTTAGATTTATGATTTATCAAAGACCGAATGCGAAGGAACCACAAAGGGAACTAGTGGAATATGGGATTTCAATATTTACAAAACAAGACTACATGACATGTACAATGACTACAAGGAGTGTACATGACTTCTTTTCCCTACCTGGGTCCTTCTACATGGCTTAGTCACACGGCTCCTGTTTGAGAAAAAACTACACGGCGTGTATATAATCTACACAGCGTGTATGGTGTTATTTCCAACTGCATGTTTTGTTTGTGACACGGTCGTCTACTCGTCCTAATACTACACGATGTGTTACACCCACACATGGCGTGTACACCACCCCGTTTTCAAGTCACATGGCTAACTCTACACGGTCTGTCCTCGGACAGGTCTACATGGTGTGTCCCATAGGTACAAGGCGTGTTCAAGGAGAGGTGACACTGACCCATGTTGTTAGTTACATGGCTGAGTCCCCAGGTCACACTACACAGCTTGTTCAGCATCAACACAGCGTGTTCTATAATGGAGTTTCACCGACCCGTGTTGTTAGTTACAAGGCCGGACTCCGGGTCAGCACTACATGGCGTGTACATTTGGTACACCGCGTGTTTTCCCCAAGCCTTTCCCTACCCCATGTCACAGCCCACATGGTTTGTGACATGAGAAGAGACTACACAACGTACTGTGGGTACACAGAGTGTACTTAAAAAAGGTTATTTTTCTTCCCGAACAGAAGACCATACACGGTGTGCTTGAAATACTACACGGTGGGTATACTGTGTTTCCAAATAGTATGCCTCAGAAACTCCTCCAGAACCTAGAAAATACCAAAAGACAACACCTAAGTGTCATGTTCTGACCCGTGATGGCCCATACTCCCCACGAATCAAGTTTTTACATCTTATCTGTGTTTTGACTAATAAACATCTAATGATTCACCATATTCCAGTAAATGGGGTCCCATATTCCCCAAAAACAGAAGTTTGGAATCCATTATATCAATAGGCTAAAATAAAATTACTCTATCTCAATTTAGGTATTTTATCAATGCAGCTATCACAACAGCATGCTTTACTAGCACAACAACTATCACAAAAACATGCAATTTATAATGCACCTACATGGCATGGAAACTATGCATGGCTTGTGATATCTAGCATGTGCCTATATGATGCATGAGATAAAATACCCTCATCTCATCGGGTTCCAACTAAACCCACAGATAAATTATAACAACACAATCTCTAGTGCATCACCCAATGGTGAAAACATATCAACTGTAAAATTTGTAGAATCAGAGAAATTGCAAAATACAAGGTAGACTGGCTTTTCCCTTTACACTAGTTAGCTACAACCGAGCACAGCTTTTTACCAACTATTTTTCATCCTATCCTTGACTACGGCTACAAATAGTATGTGAAAGAAAATAACCCCTCTAATACCACTTTGTAACATCCCGGTTCCGGGTGCCACTCAATGGGTGCCCCGAACCCAGTTCGCCACATGAGCTCAAGCGCATTTCCCAAAATTCCAGAGGTTGCTGACTAGCAGCGAGGGCCCAGGTCTGGTATTGGGGAAACTATGCCCTCTTTTGTCAAAGTGTAGCATAGCGGAATATAAAATAAACATACAACAATAGCGGAATCAATAAACCATACACATAACTGGAATAAACAACTGCAATAGATATAACTAACCGGTATATATATGTTGATGCAATAAGCCAGAAGTTCTAAGAAAACAGTCAGAACATGTTTCTTAGTAGAGCAATATAGAGTAAAGTAAAACGAAACAAAATAGCTGGCAGCATCATGAGCCTAGACTCGGTCCCACGCCCTCATACTCCTCAACAATAGTCATGTGCATGTAGAGGGACTCTTCCCCTATCCACACCTGTAGAAACATAATCTGTTTGGGCAGAAAAGAATGACCCAAACAGGGGGTGAGAAATATATCTCAGTAGGAACCCACCAAAGGCATGTGCTCAACTGTGTGCAAAACATGCAAC
Source organism: Viscum album (assembly GCA_963277665.1). Taxonomy (NCBI): domain Eukaryota; kingdom Viridiplantae; phylum Streptophyta; class Magnoliopsida; order Santalales; family Viscaceae; genus Viscum; species Viscum album. The sequence goes on along the minus strand of OY728126.1, from coordinate 1,306,940,831 downwards.
AAGTGTACAGTAGTAAAAATTCAATAAACTAATCTGTACTAAAAAGTAACTAACATACAAGTTATATTTCCATTTAATTATCGATTTAATCCACTTAATATTCAGAAACCACCATGGTGAATTTCTAAATAATCAGTCAGCGTCCTCAAAAATTAAAAATCTCACCCTCAGGTATTCAGAATCTCGCCCTCAGGCATAACAGAATCTCACCCTTAGGTATATGAAGTGTCGCCCTCAGGCACAGAAGTCAAGCCCTCAGGCACGATAGGCTTCCCTCAGAAGAAATAGAACGTTTCCCTCAGACTAATACAGTCACGCCCTCAGGATATAGAAAAAGACCACCCTTAGGCATAAGTAACCAGGCCATGCCCAACATATAAACATGCAATTTGAATATAATTCCTCTCAAGTAAAAATTAATTCATAATTTAAACAAGCTATACCCTCGGGTATACTGGCCAAACGGATAAACAGAGGACCGCACCCCTTGGGATGGTCCTGGATCCAAGCAATGATCTCAACCAACATTTTATTATCAAAATTAATCACCTATTCAATTCTAGGTGTTTATTATAGAAATGGCCTCAGCCACACGACACCCCAACATGGGTTCGTGGCACAAAAATGCACAAAACACAAGATAGTTGGAAAAAATTAACACCAAGCCACCTACTTTATACACCAACGAGTGATATACATGAACATCAGTTCCAGAAACTCTCAAGAATGATGTAGATATGACGAAGAAGGAAAATTCCTTAACCTAAAATAACTCCCGTTAGGAGAAGAATTGGTAAGCAACATTCCAAGAGATGGGAGGTCATACCTTCATGGTTCCAACATGATTGACAGAAGCGGGATCGGATTCCTGGTGCTCGATCGGCGGATCTCCCAAGGTTCGGCCTCCCCCTTCCACTCCTCTCATCCGATTCTAAGCATTCCTGGTGAACAGGGGAGGCTACTGCCCATTTAAGTGAAAAAAAACAAAGTACACGGTGTGTACTTCCATGTATATGGAATGTACTTCCTTCATTTAATGGTTCCTCTGGCGATAATAACACATTGTTCATCTTTCGACATGAGTACACGACATGTACTCCCAACTACATGACGTGTACTATTGTCCAACTGGTGGCTGCTCCACACCCTTACTGGAATGGCCTACCGACTGACCACATGGCGTGTAAAGGACCACTACACAATGTGTAGTCAGTTCCTATACCCTTCGTCGCCGACATGGCTACATGCCTCGTGTACTCATCCCACACGACCAAGAGTACACGGTGTGTGGAAAAAGTGCACGACATGTAATTCCAAAATTTAGGATTTTTCCCCATTTTCCATATTTTCTTAAAAACACTTACAAAAAATAGAAAAGAAGAATCCCATACCTCAAAATAAGAACTGGGTTCTTACACCCTACCTTGTCCTCCTCTGACACGGTGTATACAAGTATTTCATTGATAAAGAGCACCAAAAATGTTTCCATGAACTCTCTAAACACTACATTCATCAACACCAATAACAAATACGGAGAATTTTTTCAACCAAATGACAAACCAACTAATAAATGATGGTAATTATGAGAACAGAATGTTATCATATCAGTATCTTCATTCTTAACCTTCATCTAATGTTTAACACCATAAGATTTTGTGGATTTGTTTTCGAATTAATATAGTATTATTGCAATTCGTTATTTAATGAAAAACCTAATATTTGTATTTTAATAAAAAAAATCCTATTTTTGGAATGATTTGTATGAAACATAATTTTAATCATACTCCACATAAAAAATAATGTTTAACATATTCTACATGCAACACTGACATGGCATTGATTACAAGAAATAGTGAGTTTCAATGAAACAATATTTTATATTTATAATTATCTAAACCAGACAGTTATAACAAAGAAGTTAATGTTATTAAAATTAATAATATTATTTAATTTTTATATATAATATCTAATAAATTTATATAGATAAATAATACTGATAATAAAACATACTATTTTTCGTTAGCTCCTTATGTGCTTGAAAATAATAATATTTTATGATAAAAATTTCTTATGTACTTATGTGGATGATAATGAAATTAAATTTATACATTACTAGAGATTATATTTAATAATATACCCCACATTTATGAATATAGAAATTTTAAATTAGATTTTAGGGGAATTTTAATATTGTTATAGAAATATCATTTTTGGTTGAATTGTAAAAAATAATGAATTTTAATTCAATACTTTTTTTCATTTATTTTATTTACATTGATAAATTATATTATTTACTTGGTTTTTTTCACAATATATCAATTATACATCTATTAGTCTAATTTTTATCATTATAAAAAAATTATTTGTAATTTATTTTTAAAATCTTAATGAACTTTTGATCATTCTCACATGAAAACCCCACTTTCTCATCACATATGCGGGATTATCATTAAACATAAATTTTACACTTATCTGAGTTAAATTTCAAAAAATATAACTAAATTGTTTTAATAATTATAATATTTATATTCATATAAATTAGTTTCAATTGTATTATGAAAAATATTAACAAAACTAATTAAAATTATTTACGACATTTAAGGAAAAATTAATCATAATTAAGCACAAAACCATAAACTAATCATCGAAAATAACCAATAAACATTTCCAAACACATATTACATCAATATTTAATAAATAAACCTTCTATTCTAGATTTTTGTTAGTTTTTATTACTATTTTTAGGAAAACGTGTGGGTAAAAGTAACTTTTTTTCAAAAATTCCATGTGTTCTCCCTCATTCTCTTATAAAGGTCACCACATTTCCCCCATTCCACTTGTCAAAAACCTCATAAATTCAGAAAATATCATTGTAATTCATTACCCTACATCCCATCACCCATCTTATTATATAAATCCTCCCATTTGTAAAATATCCAACCATGGAATACCTTTACTACAACCCAAAGTGATTTACCTACAGAAAAGGTAACATAATTCTTCAAGATCCATCCCTTTATTTGCTTTCCACACCACCTAAATTGTTATAAATTCATGTTTATAAAAATACAATAGTATCATCAGTATACTGAGTCATTTTTATTCTAATGGTTCAGCCTAAACAAGTACACACATACATATAATTGGTAACTAACTTACCGTTCTGGTTAATGGTGAAATACCGCCTAACAAATGATGTTGTTTGTTTTTCTATTACTACATATACTTTATTGTATTTCTGATGTAGATTATATTTTTATATTGTGTATTTGATATATGGTATTATTTATACCTCTATAGTAATTATGTAAATCCTATATTCATTCATTCCATTATATATAAATACGACAACTTCGTTTTGGGGAATTGTGGACTACCACATCCACTAAGTGATGTGATTAATTCACACATTGAATGGAATGTATTAATGATGGATTTAGTTAAATTACATTATATATATATATATATATGGTATTTAGAGTTTCATTATTCTTCTAAAATTATAATATTACACATACCTTAAAAAATTCCATTATTTTTAAATATGTTAACATCATTCATGGACATGTGGACTATTGCCCCCTCAAAGTGATGTGATTCATTCACACATTATAAGGAATGTATTAATGATGATTTTAGTAAAATTATGCGATCTATATTAAATATTAATATTTATTTATTGAGATATATATTATTTACTCTTTTTATTTTAATATGACAAGTTAATATATGTAGTGTTCATGCGAATATACTACACACTATCTCCATGAATGGTGTATTTCATTTATCAATTAAATTTTCTTTATATTAATATAAATATATATATAATTAATATATCTTACAAATTAATCATTTTTACATTATGGAAATATGTTAATCATGATCTATGTCTGAGGATAATGCATAAAAAGTTAAACCATAATCATAGACCAAGATGTTATTACCCAAAGAGATATTTTAACATGGAGTTGTTAATAAATTGGTAATATAATGTCATATGTGAATCATACATGGTAATATTTATATACATATAGTTTTATGTAAAACGATTCAAAAAAAATTATTTATTATATAGGATGTTTGAACTCGTAAATAAAATTCAAGACTAATGGTTAGGGAATTTCATATCACTTTTTTATTTACTTGTGATTCATGTCATATTCACCACACGCTTATTTTTTTCTATAGACAGACATATGGCATTTTATGTCAATAATTTTATTTATTTAACGATATTAAAATGTTTAAATTTATTTTATTCATTCATGGTGATAACTATTCTATAGTTACTCGAGTTTTATGGGTTTTATCATCAATGTTTTATTTTTCATGGGACCCAAGTCACACCCAACACATAATTATTTTATATAGTGTATAAAATGATCATAATTTTATTATTTAATTACCAAAAAAATTATTCATATTTATATATCCATTTTATGATTATTCTTTTATGAATTTTATTTCTCAAAAGTTACCTAATTGGTAATGTAATGTTTTCTCATTTGGCCCTCATTGAGACACATGTAGTGTCATCCAGCTATATTTTTTATATGAGGTGTATATAATAACTATTAAATGTAAAACCCTTAATCACCATATTTTAATTTAATTTTATGCTTCATGTAATTTAATTTTCATAATTTTAATGTTTTATTTAATATTTCCAAGTTATAATATCTTATTAAAATAATCTAATCATTTATCATGATTATTTATGATTATGATTCCATTAATGCAGTATTCTAATCTATCTCTCAACAGAAGTAATGAATTTTTATCTCTAATATCTATTAATTATATAATATTTTATTTGAACCATTTTCCACTCTATGGTACATAATTTTATTATGAAATTTTTTATGGAAGTACAAATTTACCTCTCTTCGGACAGAAACTATTTTCATTCAAAACCATGTTTTGTAAAAACGTTTTCCAAATATATTCATGAATTATGTATAAGTATTCAGTTTTTTTATAGAAATTGAATAAAAATATCTTTCTATATTTATATATATGTTTTCAAAGTGGTTTAAAAAATGGGTTCAAAAAAATTTCAATATTTACTTATATGTTCTCAACATATAATTAAATAATTACTTTCCAAAAAATATTCTAATTTTTAAAAAATTTATTTTGAATAGAACATGTGTTACAATTATTTTATTTTTTATTTTATATATTTCCATAAAATAGTATTACAAATGTTTTTTAATTTTCTTTTATATGATTTCAATGAAAACAACTTTAAAAAAATGAAAGATTCCAATTTTTACTGTCATGAAAATTGGGTTTCAAAATTTTTTTAGGAATATTTTTTATGATTTCATCTTAAATGATTTTCAAATAGATTTAACGACATCTTTCTCCGTTTTCTATACATTTTCTAATAAAATGGGTATGTTAATGTTTTATCTTTTAAAAATATCATTGAAAAGAACAAAATATATTGTCCATAATAAATTACTTTAAAATATATTTCAAATTAATTATCCTCTAAGATTACATCGATTGGTGGTTCTCATGCCCTTAGGTGAAATGGCCTGAAGGATCCAAGAAAATTCATTCATTAATTGTTGAAGTTTTCATGGAACTATTCTTATGACAACCATTTCTATTCCACGTGTTATATGCTTTAGAGAACTCAATTTTATCCATCTTTTATTTGTTGATGAAATTATTTTGATACCTATATATTTTACAAAGGTATGGATATTATGAAATTTATATGATACCCATTTAATTTTGGATTTATGTTGAAATGAATATTTTTTATATTTCTCCACAAATATTAATTTATGGGTGGGACCTATATCCCTCTCCAATTCATTGGCTAATTATAAATGATTTATGAGATAAAGAGGGTAAATTGGGTGGAATCCCAATCCTAAAATAAGAGGTCATCATAATCCTGAAGCAAGTGGGTACACAGGAGTTTATCACATGTCTGAAATAAGAGGGAACAGGGGAGGTAATATCTTGTCTGAAACAAGAAGTAATATTATGCATGCAACAAGAGGGTACATGGGAGGGAATACCATGCCAGAAACAAGAGGGTACACAGGAGGGAATCCCAATACCAAAACAAGAGGTAACACCTAAGGGAATACCCAACATAAAGCATGAGAAATGGTTGTTTTCCAAATCCTATAATTTTATCATGTTCATTGTAGGTATCCTCGAAATATTATTTTATATGTTCATTTTATTTCCAAAATTTCTTTTACAATTACTACGTTATGATTTCATGGATTATGCTCTTGATTTACTTATGATTAATCACTTATAAACATCAAATCATTATTAATTTTTTCATTATTGTGATATTTTTTATATAGTTTATGATATTTAAATGATATTCACATTTTCTCATACCATTATATTCATTTCATGCTTATGTGCATCAAATATTTACCCTTGTTGGGAATTTAATCTCAAACAATTCTTATGTTTCCTTTCCCCAAGTTAGGAATAATGGTTTTATTTTGCTGTAATATAGAGGAAAGATATTTTTTGGAATCAATGATGATCATTCACCATGTTATAATACATTTTTCCTAGTTTACAAAGACACAGAACTATTACGGTCCTCAGGAACAATCATCTGTAATATGTGGAATAGTAATCTAAATATGTGTGAAATAAATGTATTATAATGTTGGGTCTCTATAGTTGGTATCTTTAGTTTTTTTTATTCATAAATTTTAAACAATGATGATATTGTTTTAGTGAGATCCATAGGGATATTTTTATGCATAGGACTACGGGTGTATCTATAGAAATCTTTAAGGATCAGTTAATGTTTATGAAAATAACATGGAATATTATTAAAGATTAGAGTGAGAGGTTTCCTATAATTACATCCATGATTTGATACTTCAAGTCGATGTGGATTTGCTTCAAATATATATATAGGTAACAAACCCAGTAAGGTTTTTTGGACATGACTCAGACTTAACTATGTACTTTATTATAGTTCTTACTAGACAATTGTTTTTAAAATCCTAGGGAACATGATTCGGTAATTCACAAACTCATTTCAAACCGTCATAAATAATTAATATAAATGATGAATATAAATAACCATGGATCGAACTATGATTTCTTATATTAAATATTTCTATGTCATTATTTAGACATAATGTATATTAATTTCTAGGATAATGTGGTTTTATACAATGATAATTGTTTTCATGGTATTCATTCTAGTTTTTGTCAATAAGAGGTAGTTTGAGGATCTCGGTTAACATTGAATGATTCAGATGTTTATTGTATGATAACTTTTCTAATAAATTTTTTATGTGCGTATATCATGAAAAGAATCAGGAAGGTGGTGCTATTATTTGTTATACATCAATTGATATTGAGACTACGAATAACTTGTGAAAGGTATGGGGTAGTTATATAGTATTGTTTACATTAAATGTATGTAGAATTATTATATTATGTTTTATGATCCTTAAGGCATGATTCATATTTAATATTCAATCAATGTGGTATTAATGTACAAGTTGATTAATAAAGAGTACTGGTTTAAGAATAAATTTGGATGAATGGAGTATTGATGTTTTTGAAGAAAAGATTATTTTAACTGATTCAAGATATATATAGTGATTTTTAGTATATGTTCTCATTATAAATTTTAAAAAAATTATTTAATAGTTCTACTGAACTAGAAACTATATTTAATTGAAAGGTTTTATGTTGATTAATGGAAGGTAAACATTAACGTGTCCCTCAATATAAGAAATGTGTATTTATCATGGAAAAATAGATTTTTATATGTATAATATAAATTAGATAATATAGATTACCTTTATATTGAATATTTATTCACTGATAATGTTTCCTTGTCATCATGAACGAAGTTCAAAACTTATTAGATTTTAGGAATTATCAATTAATGTTTGGAATAAATAAGAATGCATGTTTTTGAAAACTATTAATGGAAATTCATGACATTACCTTATTTTAAGAGAATATACGATGTGGGTTTTCACATTTTTAGAATATGAAAAATAGGAGATTCCAGTTTATATATGGGAAATCAAATTTAACCCAATTTCATGACTATCATTCTATTTTTTTTGGATTTTCATCTATTTAATGTACTATATAGATAACCAATTTTGAAAATTATATGTCATGCTTTATATGATGATTGCGAGTTTAATATATTAACTCAACACATAAGGATTCATTTATATTGGATAACCTTTTATATCAACATTGTATTAATGGGTATTAAGGACTGATGAGATGATTTATCATGGATCATATGATCTATAAACGATTTATGACTAAAATATTCACCATAATCTCTTAGAGATATAGGCAAAGTGGAATTAGATCAAGGAACACTAAAATTTATCAATTTCTTGAAATCATTAAGTATATCATTACATGTATCTTCATTGACCTTATGAAAAATTATATTGAAACCAAATATGTTACCATAATACATTCATTTCAGATTAATCAAATGGTCCCAATTATAATAACTGATTTATAGATTTTTGATATTTTATATTCTCATATCAATGTTCTCTATCACTCGTTATCAAAAAAAATGTAATATTTCACTTCCATTTCCATGTTTTTGCATCCTAACTATGTCCTCTAATCTAGAAACCTACTTACATGTTATTTTTGGGAACCATTATGTTTTAAAATTTCATCATTTAATGTATGTTTTAGAATTAATTTTTTAAAATTTGGGTTTCTAATAATGTAACCATAAAGTATAAATAAATCAATAAAAATACTAATTTTTAGGGAGAAATTTATTTTATGGGGGGGTAGAATATGATACCCCAAGATTTTGTAAATTATTATTTTTTGAATAAATTTAACATTTTTGATATTTTTCTCTTCCTAACATAATGAATATATGTTTTTTAATATAAAATGATTATTTTTGACATCATTTATTTGAAACGACATTATAACAGAATAATAAACATGACATAATTGTTATCTTTTACCACACACAACACCGACATCACATGTGTCACATGAAACATTGAGTTTCATCAATTAAAAATATTATTATTATCATTATTTAAACATGATAGTTATAAAATAAACATTAATATGAGTTATTTTTTTTTATAAATTATATTAATATATATTTTATAATGGCTTTATATAGAAAACGTATATTTATAAGAAGACTTATAATTTTTAGTATACTCCTTATATGTTTGAAAATATGATTTTTTTTAAATTCACTGATTTTTTATGTCTTTCTATGAATGATAAAAACATTAAATTTAAAAACACAAATATATTTAATTTTATAATATAAATTCTGTTTTTAATTAATAATTTCCAAATTTTTTTGGGTTAATTTTTGCCATTTTTCTAAGAAACATTGTTTTTTGCATAATCTAAAAAATACTGAATTTTAATTTTGAAATGCATTTTTTCAATTATATTTTAATAGTTAAAATGTAATATTTGTTGGTTTTCAAGTCAAACTAGTTCAATTATACTTATAATAGTAAAATTTATGTCCTTGGAATCATTTTTCTATTAAATTTAGATTAAAAATCATAACAAATATTTGAACATTTTCATTATAAAAACATGATTTCTTTCTACATACATGGGACTAGAACTAATCATTAATTTTTTTGTTATTATAAATTTAAATTAAAAAATTGAACATAAAAGGTTCTAATATGTATTATATGTATTCTCTAATTAGATCAACTTCATTTGTTACCAAAAATATTAGTGAAACTGATAAAAATTATTCTGAGTGGTTAAGGTAATATTAAACATAATAATGGAATAAAACATAACATTTATGACCCAAATAATCTATCAACATATAAAAAGACATTTATTATACATATTTCTACCATTAAACTTTTTATTGAGTTTATTTGGAATTTTTTGTCTTTTGAAAAGTAAAAATGTGGGTACACAAAATTTGTTTTCAAAAAATAACATTTTCCCCCTCCCTCCTATATTAAAGGTTACCAACTCTCCCCATTATTTACACCTATTAAGACACCTATTATTGGAATATATATAACCAATTAAAATCCCATAATCACTCTATTAATTCTTGAATCATCCCCTTGGGTAAAAATCCATCCATGAAATTCCATTGCTAAAAACTATAAGCATTTACCCAATTAAGGGGTGACATCCTTCCGCGACCTCCATTACATTATTTTCATCCTCAACCACAAGAATTTTAAATATTTTATTATCATATAATAACCGCAGTATCCTAATTATGATGATATATTTTTATTCCATTTTTTCATCCATCACTTCCACACACTTTCATCTAATGGAAAATTAACATACTATTCCTTTGCATTGAGAACTGCTGCATCATGAAATGATGATGTTCATTTTACTTTTAGTAACTATCATGGTTGATAATTATTATTGAAATTATTTTTTATATAAAATATATAAAATATATTATTTATTTATTATTTTTTATATTTTATATAAAACATCACTTCATGACTTCATTTTTTTATGAAAAAATTACTTTGTTTGTGGACATGTTGACCACCACCTCTTCAAAGTGATATGATTAATTCGCAATTTGTATGGAATTTATTAATGATTTAATTATTTATTTTATATTATATATATTTTATTTATAATTATTTTATACGTTTGTAATAATTTTATAATATATACATTCATAAATTCCATTTTCATTAAATATGACTACTTTATTTTTGAACATGTGGAGTATTACCTCCTCATAGTGATAAGATACATTTAAAATTTACATGGAATATATTATGGATGGTTTTATTGAACATATATGATATATAAGAAAAAAATATAAAATAATGATATATGTATATATATATATATCATTTACTTTATTTCATTCAATACGAATATAAAGTGGAAGTAGCATTCCTGCACATGTATGGCCTACCGTCTCCATGAGCACTGTATTTTTTATATTATTTCTATGTTTTGTAGATTAAAATATATATTTATTTATTGAATATATATAATGTATAATTTATTTTTAAATTTTTTAAATAACTAAATCTCGATATATGTAAGAGGATCAAGAATGACAAGTCAAAATTTGTATGATAAAAAAATAAGTTGTTACACAAAACATTACATTAACAAGAAATTTTTAATAGATGGGTAATATGAAGTTATAAGTGAATAATATAGGTAATTATTTATAATAATATTTTTTTTCTGATTTATAAGAAACATATTTTTATTATACATGAGGTTTGAATCTGTACAAATAAATTCAAGACTTAAGGTAAGGGAATTTAATCGAACGTTTTATTTCCATGAGATACATTACATATTAACCAATAACATCATTTCTTTGGTGTATATACTTCCCTATAAAAATTAATATCAATAATGTTAATTTATTTTATGATATTTAAATATTTATATTTATGTTATTGTTTAATGGGGATCATGACTCTAATGTTTCAAATATAGTTAGGGTTTTCTCGCCTCGCATTTATATTCCCTGAGAGACAAACCATGATCACCTAATAATTTTTATATATGGTCTGTATAATTCATAATGATTTATTATAATATTAATATTCATAATTATATAGGTATTTACATTCAATTTTTAGGAAAATTCATTCATAGAGATTATTTTTCAAATGTTACCAAATGGGTAAAGAAGTTTAGTCTCAGTTTTTCTTTACTAATACATATGTTATGTTATGCACCAATATTATTTTATGTTGTTAATATACAACATTAGAAATGATTAACTAGTAAAATAATAATTCAAATTGTATTTTATGATTCATTTTATTTCATTTTATTATATAGGGAGTATAATTCAATGATAACAAGTTATAAGACTTTACTAAAATAATCTCATCATTTATTGAGTTTGTTTATGATGATGATTCAAATAATGAAATAATATGATACATATTTCAAGATAAATCCCTAAATTTACTTTCTTACATATATTAATTTTATCTTAATGCATTGGATTATATTTCCCAAATCATTGATAAATAACATTATTATGAAATTATTTTAAATAAATTAATAATTTACCTCTCTCTTTAGTAGAAAATTTCTATTCATTTAGGACCTTGTTTTCTAAAAATGTTTTAATAACATTTTAAAAAATCAAGTATATTTTTTCAATGTGTTTTCAATGTAATTTTTCTAATACGTTTTCAAGATTTCATTATAATTCATCAAATTATTTTCAATGAAATGGTTTTCAAAACACCTTGTGTATTTATTCATATGTTTTCAAACTATTTTTAATGAAAAATTTATATATTTTTATTTTTAATGATTTTATGTAGAAATGTTTTAAAAAATGTTTTCAGCCATGTTTTTTTTAAATTTCATGGAAAACAGTTTTCAAAAATGCATTCAAGACACTATTAAATGTTGTCAAGTAAAACATTTTTCAAAGTGTTTTTTAGATTATATTATAGGTTTTAAAGGATATAGGTTTTAGAATTGATGGCATTCCATCATTGTATGTTTTCATATATTTTTCAAATATTTTTTTTTCTAAAGGGTCAATGACATAATAATCATTTTTATAGATTAAATCATATTTTCCTCAATAATTTTTTTTAAAATATATTTCAAAATTATTTTCGATATAATATCATATCTATTGATTTTAGTCATGATCTATTGAGAAATGAAATAGAAGTTCCATTGATAATATTTCTTGAATGGTTTATGTTTTTATGGAATAGTCCTTATGACATCCAATTCTCTTACAAATGTTATTATTTTTTGAAAAAATATCTATTTTTATTTTGTTCTATGTTGATAAATTTATTATGAGACAAATCTCTTTTCTATTGTTAAAAATATGATGATATATATTTTATACCCATTAAATTTCATCATTTTTGATATGATTATTTTTTATAATATTTTATCACACATATTATGTGATTGATGGGGCCTATTTCTCCAACATATGAATTGGGTAACAATAAATATTTTATGAAATAAAGAGGGTACATGGGAGGAATCTGGAGCATGAATCATGATGTAATATTATGCCCCACATTAGGTGTCCCATGGGAGGGTATTCCATGCCAAAAAAAGGGTACAAGGGAGGGAATCCCAAGCCAAAAGAAGACAATATCTTAAACCTGCAACAAGATGGTACATGGGAGGGAATCACAATCCCAACATAATAGGGTACATGGGAGTGTGTCCCATATCTAAATTAGAAATATGTGTTATTATCCCAAGACAGAACTATAATTTTTTCTTCCTGAAATTTTTTCATATAATAGATGAATATTATACAATATATTAGGAATATGAATAAAAACAAATCAAAGGAAGAATTGAAAAAAAATTCTTATGTATGAAATTGGTAATAATGAAGCAATACCACGTTGGGAAAATATCTTCACAAACCACAAATCTGTATTTCATTTTACCCCTCCAGGAAGAACCCACAAACGATTTCAGAATCTCATTCAAATAAATTGAGTCATCTTCTAAAAGGGGCTATGATTTCAACATCTATATAAGATCTCCCCACATACTAAATACATCCTGAAGAGAGGTAGTTTCAACAGTTCCCCCGAATGATACGAAGTCATTTTTGGGGTTATGAATGGATTTTATCGCTCTCAAAAGTTACAATTGTAGAAAAAGTCTTTAATGGGATCATGTAATTGATGATATACAACCCATTTAAGATGAATGATTTAATCAATATATAGTTCATTTAATTCTCAATAAATAGCAATAATAGAGAAAAAAAATCATTTACACATGGGTGGTGGGGAAAAATTGGATGAAAAGAACTGAAGAGTGCCGAAGAGAGGCACCACAGAAGAACAAATCATAAAAATATTCCCCATAGGTAAATAATTTTGTATAGAATTAATGTGGAAATAAATATTCATGTAGTAGTCCACAGGCCCAAAAAACTTATGTGGATGTAATTGCCATGAGTAAATACCCAATGGACACATTTTTCATTAGAAACCCACATAGTAAAATAGTATATTAGTGGAACCCTACCCCATGTAGCCAATATCTATGTGGATGGAACTCAACCACCTGTAGAAAAATGGTACAAAAATGGAAAATGAATAAAAATAGAATAACACTACATGGCACAAACCCATGTGAACAAAACAAGACAGTATGTGGATGAATACATTTCCATATAAAAATATGCAATGTGGATGGAACCCCACACTGTTTGAGAAAATTCTACGAAGACTATGGCTTCCTAAAGAATTTAGACTCTGGATACAACTGTCCTGTTTGGACATTCTGTCAACCCCCATATTGGACCTTCTATGAACTATTTAAAAAGAATCAGGTCATGTACACTTCTAGATCCACCAGATATATTTGATAATATCATTGGGAACACCATAATATCATTTTAGGTTTATATACTCATCTTATGTGGAGTCATGTGGGTAAGATACATAGAATGGTGGATCCTCAGAAGGTCCCGAAATTTAGATTCCCATGATAATGAGGATTCTTCCCTATGGATTATCATATGAGTCTCACCGTTATGAGTAATGAGAGGAACATCCAACCATTCCCTTCAATAACGGACAACATTGAACATTACTATCTCTACCAGAAAAAAATATCAGTTACTCTTCTTGGGGTAAGCCCCAAGATATTCAAGTAGAAGGTCATGATGTTTCTCCCCATTGATTCTGTATAGAACATATCCATATTGATACATATATACAACTATCTCAGTTGAAAATAATGGTAGAATATTTTGGCACATTTGACATCATATTTATATATCCATTTGGGATCTTTCACCATTTATTAGTGGAAGGATCAGGACATGAGATCTTTAGATCCACTACCTCCTCTTTTCTCTAAAAATATCAATGAATCACTTGAGAATACAAGTTGGTAGTGATCATAACATATACATCATCCCAAAGTATCAAATGGTCCTTATCTTTATATGCAATCCCCATCATTAATCTGAATGATCTTGTCCATGTTATAGGTCTCAGAACCATACATAAACCATAAAAGGAATGTATTCTCAATGAACTAGTGACAAGTTGGAAGCTCCAAAGTGTTTGCACTAATCAAGTACCCCTTGATGATCCTCCTCTAAAGTGTACATCCCATATTAAACTGAACTACTTGGGGCATAATTCAGAACTAACTAGGATACATAGGAATCATCTTTGATGTTAAAATCCAACACCCAAATAACTCAAGTGGTCTATGAGACACATTCTTGGTATGTTTATATCCACAAGGTAGACCATATATATTCTAGGTATTCTAGGATGCCCCGCTATAATCCCCACAACATATTTGACCATGAACCCTTAACATGGAAATCCTTGCCACATGATTTTAAACCACATGGTCATGGCCACATACCCCAGAAGTCAGATCCAAGCACGCTTGGACTGAAAATTTATTAATAAAAAGAATAGTGCAGAGACGAACAAGAGAAAGAGGACGAGATTACATGTCAGAATAGTCATAAGCATCACATTCATACCTGGCCATATCATCCGCATTGGCTGATTCCCATTCTGATTGGGGATCATATTGTTTGAGCAACTTGATATACTCTTTTCTTCACTCCAATTTCTCCATAGATAGCTTCTCCATAGACTTCATGGAAGATGACCTAGTGGTCACCGTCCTCGGAACCACAGAGTAATCTTTCCTTGGTTTCCTTTTAACTGGGGTTGGCAATACACCCTCACTGTCAGAGATTCTGGTCTTTTCTCCTTGAACAATATCACTGTATGAGGTTTTAATCATATTCCTATCACATTCCTCATCATCCTCATGAGTGTCCCCCCACTTGCAGGGGATGAACACTCCATTTCCTGGAGTGGAGATCATGGCCCCTTCCTTCCCATCATCAGAGTTGTTCCTTCGTTCCGCATATGATTGCTTCTGAATATTCAGCTGTGAAGAATCATTCACCACCAATGCTGATGCAGGACTCAAATTATCAGAAGTGATAACCTCATGATCTCTAGAAGGGCCGCTATAAGATATTGATGGAGTAGAATCAACAATCAACTCTTTACCCTATAAAGGAGTCATCACATTAGGGGCTGCCTTCATAGGAGGGTCATTGTCCATGATGACATGCTTTGGTGAGGACGATTCATTCAAATTATCCTTTTTTCGACAGAGATTGGAGGGTTGTCCTCGCATCCCACACTCCTTACAAGTGATGCTTTTACGACACAACTCCAAAGAGTGCCCCACATTCATGAATTTAGTGCAGAAAAGAGGTTTCATTTCATATTCAACATCAATCAGAATTTGATCAGATGGAATTGAAAGTGTTACCGTATCAATGAGAGTGGATCTGAGATCAACATCCACCAGAATTCTAGCGAAGTTCCCAAATCTGACATCAGTTGTTTCCTTATCAAGGTGGATGGGAGTTCCAATTTCCGTTCCAATAACATGAAGGATCTCTGGATGCCAAAGAACCCAATTAAGACCATGAATATGCGCCCATACTTGAGCAAAGACATTTCTTGCATTCGAGACATTAAAGTCAAGTGACCATTCATGCAGATGAATACATCCCGGTTTTAGAATCATGGAACCAGAACTCCATGCCCTAATCTTGAGATCTTCCGATGGAAACAAACAGTGAATGAATCCCCACCCAAGGGAGACACATTTCCAGCTAGCAAAGCCACACAACATTGAAATTCTATGGAATAAATCTTCACATTTCCAGGGTTGCGCACCTTTTGGAAGAACAATGCGAGCAATCAATGAGTTCTCACCCAATGAAACCTTTCAGCAATCACACCGGGGTTCGCCTCGACGTGAGCCAAAGATCCCTTTTATAGAATCCTTCTAAAGCAGGAATCCTCAATCTTTTTCTGATCCAATAAAGAATCCTTCATCACATAAACAAATGAACGTTGACCACATGATGCGGCACCAGTAGGAACCCTCACAGATTCCTGAAAATGGCCAATATTGACATCGGGAGAGGAAATCTTCAAAACATCCTTCAACATGGACCTCGAAGAATCCCAAGCACACTGGTTAAGGGATTTTCAGGGCGGAGGTTTTGCAGCTACGCAAATCAACCGGTCCACCATCACCGCACCATCCTCCGATCTCAGCAGAACAGTCTCACTGGAAAAGACCTTCGCACCACCAGCCGATGCAACATCAGCAGAGCAAGCCTCCAGGTTTTTGAAGCCGCTCGGGTCTGCATCCTTCTCAGAAGACCGTCACTCGCCGGAGGAGACGACACCACCAGCCGACACGAGCAAATCAGTAGAGGAAACAGCTGGCTTTCTGAAAACGGAACTCGGTGTAGAGGAAATACCGCCCGGAACCGGATCCTTTCCCATCGATCGCATGTCGAGGAGATTGAATCCATCTAGATGATAATGAACTCTAGAACATCATGTCATGTTTCTTAATAATTATCTTGTCTCAATGAAAAATGAAATCGTCAATATTTCAATAGAAGGGTATCATTGATAGTGAAACTAAAATACATGCAAATGTCACTATTGATTAAGAACCAAAGATATATAAAAATGATTCAAAACCCACATGTATTCATGATCAACCATTAAATTAGGGTGGATTCATAGACACGTTCTTAGTAATGGACCAAGGATTCATGATAATATATTAAATCTACATGAGACTTCATGAACCTGCAACATTTCTACCCTAAAGGGTAAAATAAGACCTAATTCCAATACTATTAACCAATGTGAGTTTTTATGTGTCATTGTCCAAATTAACCAAAGAATTCATTCCTTTTTAAGGAATTTCATTTATTCATGGATGTGAAACCTGATGTGGGTTTTGGCCCCATAAAAAACCCATTAGGAATCATTTGAAAACATTATACCAAATATTAGTGATTTCAATCCCATTTCTACCCTGAAATCAACCCAATATGGCATAACCCTGTCTGTGGGAGAAATAATGATTGATAACCTAACATGCATGTCTTCAATATGACACCTCCTTTGTAAGATAAAATATATATACTACACAGTCCCCGTTGGACCACTTTTTTATATGTACATATGAATTATTTAGAGAAACAAAAATGGTTAACCCAGTATGAATCCATTACCAAGGTGACAGTGTTACCCCACATCATCTCCCTTTCACATTAAAAATGTAGGATGGAAAATCAAAGTTCCTAAAGTATGCATATGGTCATCATATCATAATTTGATGTGTTTTTTTGTTTGTTTCTTTCACAAATATTGTAGGCACCCACCATATATTCATTAAAACAATTGTAATCAAAACAGTTACCTCAAAAAAAATGTGTCAATTACTGCACATGTAGTTGGGTCCTTGATTAATAATAGGACTCCAGTACCCACATAATGTCACCAATAATTTTTTTAAAATGCAGTGGTTAGGGAGTTCCATAAAAATGGTGCTCTACCCACCCTAGAGGTAGTAAAAATAGTCCTCAAGGCCATGAATCCACATCATCCATCAGAAAAAATGATGCTTGGAAGCCTAGAACAACTGGGCTCCACTGACTACCTCCAACTATTTCAGGAGCCAATACTCGGAAACTAAAATGATTACATCCCTTACCATAGGGAGGCTGATGATGTCATCAACAATGATTTCCTCTCTACGGCACATAGGACACATAGAGGGGCCCCGACCAGAAACCATTGTCCCTTGTTCTATGTGGAATGGTGTCCTCATAATGAATATAATATCACTATAGGGATATTTCTAAAGACCAATATTCTTAATTCCCCACAAAATCCCTCTACGAAAATTTTTTTTCAATGAAGAACATGTCATTTCTCTAATACATGAATAAGAACCCCCCTATGGAAATAAAAAAACAATATACAAGCATACATATATTCTTGTTCACTATTATGAATCCTACCATGAAAATACAATGGAAATAATGAAGCAGGAACAAATAAAATAGATGATGGCAATACTAGCCATGCAAATAGGGTGGAAAATTAAAGGCAGAAGAAAATCCTTCCTAATGCAGATGATTCCCATCAACTAGAAATAATCGTAACCCGCAATGAACTCATGAAAATTAAATCTTCTAAATAACAATCCCATCATCTAAATAGGATGGGGAATGACCATACATAAATCCCTTCTCACAAAATCTTATCATGTTTTTCAAATAATATGGAACCCAAATAAATGAATATTAAAATTTGTAAAAATTGATGAAATGATCATCTGAAAAATACGTACAAAAATGAGAAGAAAAAAATCCCTACTCATGAATATAAGTCCCACCAGTCAAATAAAATGACAACAAGAGAAAACATATAGCATATACCATATATAAAAATGTCTGTGGACATGTTCCTATGAAATAACATGGGATACAGTTTAGTTCTCACAAGAAAAAATGTAAGATTGAAGAATACACATATTTTTAATCCAATATCAAAATGGGCTTATATTCTTATTCCATCCAAAGACATATCTAATCAAAACATGGAAATGATGGAGGATCAGGAATCAATTCTTGATCATTTACTCAAGACCTATCAATGAACAATAACATCCATGAATATATCATGGATTTATACCCACAACCCCATCTCTCCATGTGGGGTGCCTCATTCACAAAATAAATTCATCACTCAGGGGATGACTTCAATCCCTACTCTCATCTAGGACCCTTATCAACAATATTTTGAAATAAATATACAAATTAATTGGCCACAAATACATGTTAAAACTCGGGTAAACTAGTGCACCATGGTGGAAACTGCATTACAAGAACATGTTCCTACAAAAACTCATGATGCTCACCACCATACCCCAATAACACTATGGGAGTCACTCAAATAGTGTCTAATACATAAAGAGAGTTGGCCATAACAAGAAGTCCCAATTTCCCACATGGGAGATCCAAAAAATAAATCACAAAAAATTTATCATGAAAAAGAAGAGAACATCCATGACCCTATATAGTTGGATGATCAACTTGTTTATAGTATTAAAATCTTATCTCTAGTGGACAAGGATCCTACTAATCCATTACATATTTGGCAAGTGGTAGTAGTACTTTTGAACCTCCTCCCAAAAATATTGTTACTAGAAGGTCTATAGTTCCCCCATAAGGAATGTTCAATGGAGGCCTTCTTTTGGGAATAGAAGTGATCTATTATGAGATCATATATACTGATCATAAACACTATATAAATCTATGTGACCAGAAGATCAATGAGCAAGATGGCCCTCTAATTTTCATAATCCACCTTAACAGTCTTTCCAAGTTTATAAGCTACATATATTCTCCCTACAGTCATAAATCTATGTGTGATGGTATTCATTGGCATCATAACATAAACTATGAAGGTTCCCCCCATAGTGATGTTTCATTTCATCAAGGTGGTCGTCTTGTTCTTATCGTCCCCCATAAGGTCTTTCCCATGTAATACACTACAAAAATTCTCCCCATATTTCGACATTAAACTATTATGGTATTACCAACCATTGTAACAAAAACATATTATTTCTTCCAGGAAGTCATGTTCTATAACAACAGGATGGGCCCCCTTACAGAACAACTGGACAAAATCCCCAATATGTTGGGGAACATGGATGGATTGGGTAATTTATATTAGATACCCTATAAAAAGATTTATCATTTATCAAATAGTAGATAGATCGGGGATACACTAATATTCCAAGCCACCTCAAGACGTTCACATGTGTATGACACCTGTATTATCCATACTAATTGTCATAAAATCATCATCATGTGTCAATGATGGGCAGATCAGGTGGGGGAGTTTCTCATAGGGGACTAAAAAGTCATGTTTCTCTTCAGAAGAAAAATTTCCAGTGACAACAATACAGTTATGTTTTCCTAGGAAAAATTATCATTATGAAAACCCAAAGGAGTATATACAATAATATATACAAAACATTCATCATTATATCTGGAAAAATCTCTCCCACATAAAAAAATTTATTCCTTATAATTTTTATATAGTCCATTTCAAAATCGTGGAAGAGATCTATCATTAGATCATATTGGAAGCCCTTCTGCATGTACATCGACCAAAATCAGAGTGGCATATGAAATATCTCCCACAAACATGCCTCTAATCATTGTATAATTGGCATCATCATATTGGAAAATAATCGACTAGTGTTCATATCCCAGGATGGGGAGAGCCTGTAGCTTTTCATTTCACCCAATGTCCCATCTTGTATGATCCATTGCAAATGACATCATGTAATGTCAAACATGATATTCCCAACATGAATGGACCTTGAGTATGTCTCAAGACCATCTGGCTCTATGGAAGAAATCAATTTAAGGACTCCTATAACATGAAATATAGAACATTCAACATGATTCATTTTTAAGATAAATCCATAAAAAACATTTCTAATGTCTACATAAACAAATCATTCATGTGTATTATTGTCCCCACATCTAGCTAACATTCGAATGAAAAATGATTGTAATCCAGAAAGTGGAAATATTATTAGAAAAAGCTATAGTATAGGATCATCAACATTCCATAGGGCTAGGATCATATTTAACATAAAATGCCCCTGTAAGGGGGAAAAATCTAGAAAATGGCACAATAATGAGAGACAGAGAGAAACCTCAACCTAAAGTGTTGGTGGAATTTTTACAACAACAACCATCCCAATGAAAGTATGTATTTTTTTGTTTTGGGATGAGGAATAATAAAGAGGTCCCATCTTCCATCCCGTCATGTGACTCATTTACCTCAAAGAAGAAGCATACCAAACGTTCTTATATAGGTTCTCTTTATGTTTCTAATCCCCAAGAATCCAAAATAGGATCTAAGAATGGAAGGAGAAAATACAATATGGTATGAAAGCAACCCATTCATTCATCAGCAAGTATGAAACCAACAATAAGTTGGGTAATAGTGAACTTTGTCAACATCAATCCTATAGACCACACTAAAATTGATGAAAATGCAGAAGAACAATGAGGGGATCATTCTATATATAATTTGATCTGTACTAAGAATGATGTCGTGATTACCCAAAACCAAAGGGCCCCCTATAGCTTTGGTGTTCCCAAAATCAATATTACACCACATCCTTTGTGAATCCCTCTCTATGAGAAAAATATAAACAAGTTCACATGTGAACTACATCTTTATATCAATGAAAATGATCCCCTTGCACTCAAAGAGATATTCAATCCATCTAAACATTAAATGAAAGTGTTTAGTAGAATCAAGAATGTGCAGCTTCGAGGAAGCCATGCTATCGAATATTCTCCTCAGGTATATACAAAACATATATTTCTAGTAGGTGTGACTCATTTACAAGGGTTTACCCCATCCAATGAAGCAATGCTAATAAATCCACCTAACATGGAACCTAGTCCATCAACCTACGTAGAATGAGTCATAGATAGATATCAATAATTCCCCAAATTATGTAACTAACTAGATAGAGTTTCGGAAAATTGACAAAAGATGCCCTCAGTTAGATATCTCCCTAATGTTATTGACATTAAATGTATTATGTTACCCATATAATTATTTTATACACTATGTATCTTATTTTGATTCCGTGATGGGATCTACATAGAAAAAATATGTAGTGAAACTCAGATAATTTATATGAACTCTACAAGGGTAATCCATTGTGTGGTACACTAGATTAGAGGATCAATCGATAATAGGATGGGAGTATCTCTAATAAAAGATCCTTTTTTTATTTTAGATCAATGATATAGTGGCCTCTCAGACTAAAAACAATGGAGAAAGAAGAGATTCTCGGACATCATTTATAGAAAAAAGGGCTAACCGACTCCTTGAACTGACCACTCACCTATAATGATATTTTTTATATGTGTATCGATAACCTCTACAATGATCTAGGAAGACTTCTCATCATAGTGATATATATCGTCTTTTAGTGGTTTATATACCATTATTAAAAGAATATTAGACTACATACTACAAATAGGAATCAAGTCTCGAGTAATCACATAGGTCCTAGGAAAAGGACCTAGGTGAGATGATGTGGAATCTGTAATCCATAATCCAAACCTCGAACCATATAAATATCCAACCCCTAAACCATATCGTTTGGTGGACCAAGGGTTTCAAAATCATCCCCCTCCTCAAAAATATCAAGTTATAGACTGATGATCAATCAATTTGAAAAATGTGAAATAATGTTTACTCAATCTGATAAGACCATGTTGGTGGTTATATTATAGACACTATGAATTTAAATTTTCTCCATCTACCTGATTGAAATAGTTTCTATGTTGTAAGTCCTAAAGAGATGAAAAATTACTTTTCCCTTCCACAAGAGAGTAGGATACACCATCCTACTGTGTTTCATCTTCAAAAACCTCCAGTAGAGAAGGATAGATTTAAGGAAATTCATACTAGTACCAACATGGTAACAACATGAATATGTATATATGAAAGGATATATTGTGGGAGGTTTCAAATGATAATCAATTTCGGGTTATTTTAGGTGCAACGGAGTGGCTGACCATGGAGTCACTCAATGGAGGGTGTAATTCAAGACAACATATTAATGGTGTTTGGAAAATAATATTAAATAACTCAAATGTATTACATATAAGTATGGTTTTTTTATAATTTATAAAACAATAATAAGTTTTATAGATAAATATTGGATTTTTTGTTTTAATTTTTTGAAATAATGTTCGATTAAAAAGACATAACAAGAAGACGTTCATTAAGAAAAAATGTAAAAGGAGTATTCAATATAACTCTACCTCTTCAGTCAATTATTTATCATTATCATTTAAATCAATATCCACTTAATTATGATTTCTTTTTTTAACACCCAAACCCTACAAGACATTACTTAACCACCAAGATTAAATTTATTAAACACTAGGCTAGCTTTCAAACATGAAAGTGCCACAATCTTCTTAGATTAATGTTATAAATCTTTCTTATGGTCAGTGGTGAATTAAGGCACATATAAACTCTATAAAATGAGGATTAAATGTGTTTAAGGGTTATATTTATACTCTACAAATTTATATGGTGCGGTGTTGTTTTGCTGATTATTCTTCCACTCTCACCATTTACACAAATCTCGATATCGCATGTTTTTATGTTAATTATTAAATTTATTACTTAGTTTATTATATTAAAAAAACTCATTTAATGAATCATACTATTTTAATGACATTATCTAATTAATTCAAAATAATTGAATGATGGAGGTAAGAGGTAGATCGATTACTAAAAACACTCGTCTATGGGTGGTGTAGTAATCATAGAAACGTTTTACATGTGCAAGGGTTTAGAAATGGTAGAACCCAATATCGTTTCTATTCACGATTCCAGCCCAATTAGTATGATAAATAAAAGAATAAAATAGAAAATTATATGAGAAATTTAAGAGAAACTAAGATTTTAATAAAGGTACAACAATATTACGACAAATAAAAGGAAAAGAAGAGCATTTTGGAGGAGATCCTAGCTTGGTAGCATCCCTATTCCAATTGTTAATTGAATTGGAATGTGACATCTTCTACTCTTTTTAATATCTCCTAATTTATGTCTCAATCCCTCAAAATGAGAAATAAAAACTAATTTATAGAGTGGATGGGAGGCTAGGTTTAAATAGGATTCTAGTATTAATGGGGTAATTGGTAAAATAAATTAATCCAACTTGCACCGCCTATTAGACCACCAGAACGCGTGAACTAGTTGTTTGTCTTTCAGAATGATTTTTTATAAAATGAATTCTAGAGCTCCTGAAAAAAATTTGGCTTAATACATGAATGTATGTAGATTTTATGGCCCAAATACATAACCAATGTCCAATCTAGGGAGTCCAGCCCAACTTTGTCTTTAATTCCATTTTACATGAATCAAATGAAAATTTAGCTCCATTGTACTGAATAAATGTTGTATCACATAATGTTAGAAATATATTTAAAAAAATTAAAGTTCAAATAATTCATATCAAAATATATATGTCAAAAATTCTAGAGTGATGTTTTTAATGTTAAAACTGTAATTATATCCAGAATTTTAAATGAATGATCTTATCAAAAATATTTTCTAAATAACCACATTTAACACAATGTGAGGAAATGTTTTCATTTATTACCAGTATATTATTAAAGAATATTATTTTATCAACTCTCTCACAATTAAATTTTACACTCATATGAAAAATCTCACATCATATATTCGAAAAATTTGTGACAAGTTATGCATATTCAAATTTCATAATCCATAGTGAAAATATAGGAAAAGTAAGAATCCCATTAAGAGTAAATATCAATAAATATTAAATACATTGCCTTAGAAATTGTGGGAAAACAAAATACAATGAGATTCATAACACTAATTATAGAGAAACAAGTCATGGGTCTATCATGCCACTAATTATCCACGTGTGTGTGTGTGCCAACCATTCCAAGATCAAAAATCCACCCTTTTTTAGAATATTCAGGTCATGTAAAACTATTATTATTACCTATTTTAATTCATATAACATGTTCTAAATTCTATTATAATAAAATATCAAGAGACACTCACTCAAGTATTCTTGAATGTCAATCCTTAAGTACTCAACCTATATATCCCCATATTTTGTACATTTCATCACTCAGCTTATAAATTTATTTTTTGTTTTTTTAACTTGCATTTGGAAAAAATCCCGCACTCAACTCTCAACGCATGTTTGATCTCCTCGTGAATCTAATAATAATAGTTGTAACAAGATCAAAAGATGATGAACAATGGTTTTTGACACATCCAAGACACAACCCATATTTTTTTGATGGTGTACAAAAGTCAGATAACATCTACACACTCATAGGTCAATTCAGTACCATAACGAAACCGATCATAAGATAAACTAACGTATAGATAAACCAATGAATTTTTTTACCTAACATTACTATACCTTCAATTATGTACAGAAAATTTCAAAAGTCATTGTTGTGTGAATATTTGTGTGGAGAAAACAATGACAAAATCTAACATGAAAAAATACCACAAATAGTGATTTCAAAATCAAAAGGCTTTTATAATGACACAATCACTCATATCATCGAAGACTTTAATTTTTATAAAAATCAAACTTTAATGATGAAATATTATGCATGATTATAAATTTACTACTGAATTTTACATATGTTCAATATGACAATGTTACATGATATATTTGTTTTTTGTTTTTTATTGATTTATTATGTTTTATTTTTGGGTTTTTTTTTGAAAATTTTAACCATACACTTAATAAAAAATACACAAAAAACAAAAAACACAAAGATCAAAAACCGAAATAAAATTTTTACCAAAAATATAATAAGAAATACAAACAAAACACAAAAATGAAAATCATAAATATCTACCCTAAAATGTTGTCCCCTCCCCTCACACAGACAATATTGAATTTTCTTCAATATGAACATATGAGATGATATATTCCCATTAAATTCATAATTTTAAATAGGGAAAAGAAAAAAAAGTTAAATTTTTAAGAACATCTTGTTATTATAAAGTGATGATGGGGTCTTGTAGTGTGAGGAAATCCACTATATAAGTTGGAAGTCCCTATATGTATTTGTTCAAATGTTTCCTATTGACTGTAAAGCTAATTCTATGTTCCTCTTGTGTGATCTCCACTACTCCACATAAAACACATTAGATAAAATATCAGGAACAAACCATATAGAACACAACTAACCAGCTGTAACTATAGATCTGAACTATATAGTTGGTCTTTCCCTGCAACATGAAACTACTTTTTTTTATAATTCTATCATGATATGATTTTGATCATTCCTTGTAGAGCCTTGACTTCTCAAAAAAGACAACTAAATCACTTTATGCTCTTGAATTTGTATCTTCTATTGCATTTCATCTTGGGCCAAATCCATGTTGAATTTCATTATATCCCAATATGCCTGTTGTTCAACTTCCACATGTAGATGACATAATTTCCCAAAAAACTATCCAAAATGGGGACATACCAATGGGTGTCTTGTATTATATCTTATAATCCCAAAGCGCATCATCTAATTGCTTGATCTATACATCCCTATTTGGCTACACAGTTCTCTCCAAAATTTGTTTCATCCCCCTATTTTAAAACATAGCTTGTCCATTTTTTTGGGGGTGGTATGGTGTTGATGTACTGTGTGTCACCAATATTTCATAATTTTGGAAGCCAAATTCGGATTATTGAAGTGTGTCCCTTGGTTACTGATGATTGCCTTTGGTACTCCAAACCAGCAGAAAATATGTGCTATGACAAATTCCACTACAAAATGAAAATAATTAGTCCTAGTGACCCAAATATCAACCCATTTACTCACATAATCATCAAAAAGAAAAAATGTACAAGAATAAAAAAGATCATAGAAAAAGAACAATAAAATTATTTCCCAATACATCAAATATCTCACAAAATAGTATGGGTTGTGCGGGAATATCATTTCTCCGTGAAATTTTCCCAGCATGTTGGAAACAATAGCACAACATTCAAAACAGATGACCATCATAGCATAGGATAGGTCAATATAATCTAGAGTTTAAAACATTCATAGTTGTCTGTTGGGGTGAAATGTGTCCTCCCCATGAATGCGTAGGGTAGAAATGTAGAACAGATTAAAAATCATGATCAATAACATACCTCTTAATAACACGATCACTTCACATGTGCCAAAGTTCGGGATCATCGCACAGATAATACTGAGACTCAATTTTTAATTTTTGAATTTGTTGTTTATTGAAATTTTTAGGGATTTTAGATGCAACAAGGTAGTGAACTAAATCATAATACCAAGGACACATAACTGAGATAGAATAAAGATGATCATTAGGGAAAGTGTCCTGATGTGGTAACTTGGAGAATGTTTCATCACTAATTGTGTTTCTAAGCCTACTCATGTGGTTCACCACTAGGTTTTCTTAACCATTATTGTCTTTTATGTCCATATTAAATTCTTGAAGAAGGAACTTCCACCAAATAAGTATGGTTGTTGAGTCTGGTATCTTCAATAGGTTCATCAGATTTAAATAGTCAGAAAAAACAACAACTTTAGAGCCAAATAAAAATGAACGATGTTTATCTAATGAAAATATAACATCAAGAAACCCATTTTCTATGGTTGTGTATTTTGGTTGGGCTGAACACATTTTCCTCGATTCATATTCAATCACATGAAAATGTACCTCCACCCTTTGTGATAAGACAGGTCCAACCACAATGTTGGATGCATCACAAATAATATCAAAAGTATTCTCCCATTGTGGAGTCTTTATGATAGGTGGAGTAGTCAGATGCTGATTTAGTTTAGCAATGAAATTCCTTCAAGAATCATCAAACACAAAATCAAAATCCTTTAAAAGTAATTGTGACATTGGAAGTGAAATTTTACTAAAATCTTTGATGAAGTGACAATAAAAGCCCACAAGTCCTTGGAATGATCTAATATCACACACACATGCATTATAAAGTAGGGATGAAATAATATCTAACTTATATTCATCAACCTCTATCCCATGATTTGACTCTACATGCCCAAAGAAAATTCCATGCTCTACCATAAAATGAAAATTTTTAATGTTCAAGACCAGATTCTTTTCAATACAATGATTCAAAACCATTCCCAATCTAGTGATATAATCATTAAATAAAGACCCACACACTATAAAATCAACCATAAATACCTCCATGCAGATGTCAATAAAATCAGAAAAAATACTCACTGTGAATCTCTGGAAGGTACATGGGGGATTGAGAAGTCCAAATGGCATTCTTTGGTAGGAAAACATACTGAATAGACAAGTGAAATTCTTCTTCAACTAATACTTCAAAGAAATTAGAACATTAAAATATCAATAAAATCCCTCTAAAAACAATAATGTGTATTCTCAACTAGTCTATCAAGAATTTGATCAATAAATGGAAGTGGGAAATGGTTCTTGCGAGTGGACTAGTTTATTTTCTTATAATAAATTCACACATGCCAAATATTTTTCACCCTCATAGGAACTAACTCTTCTATCATTTTTAGTATTATTAACACCACTTTTCTTAGGCACAACCAGAATACGAATCACCCCCTGGGAATATAAAATGGGATAAATTGTACTTTCCTTGAGTAAATTTTCAACCTTTTTTAATAGCATCCAGAAGGGTTGGAGTGATTCTCTTTTGTGTCTCCCTAACTAGTTTAGCCCAACATTCCAAAATAATACTATTCATGCAAAATGAGGGGGTAATATAGGAACTTTCATCCAATGTCTACCCACTTTCTTTGATGTTCTACCTCAAAATATTCAAATGTTCTTCTTCTTTTTTAAAATGGTGATTTTTAGAAATGATAAAAAGCAATTTATCACCACGTATCATGTATGACTATTTGAGATTAGGTGGAAATGGCATGAGATTTAATGAAGGGGGTGTAGTATGGATGGAGACATTGAATGGACTGAAATATGTGCAAAATGAATAGTAGAATCAGAATATAAATCTTCAAAATCAAAGAACAAAGCATAAAATCCATCAGAATATTCAATAGACATGTCATAATCAGAGTTCACATAATCAAAATAAAAATATGAATCCATTTCAAAATAAAATATAATAAAGTTTTGTGCATTATAAATCGGCTTGGAAGTAATCGTAGACATCAATCTAGGACCAATACTCATAATCTCCCTAAGCATAGCTCAATAATATAGCATTGGGATTTTATTTGGTGGTTCAAAATGATAGATAATGAATAAATAATAGTCATGTTAGGTGGAATTCAGGGTATCCATAACATTAAATATCACATCTTCATCCCTAAACTCCACCGAATGTGTACCCTCGTTGAAATTTATGACCATTTTTTGAGTTTCAGGAAGGACCTACCAAAGATAATGGGAGGACATGAACTTACTTAGTCATCCTCCATTTTAAGCAAGTAGAAGTTTTCTTGAATGATCATATCTCTTACCCAGACATATACATCCTCATGGAGTCCCACTGGATATTTCGTAGCCCTATTCTCCAACATCACCACTACTCTCATCTCATTCAACTCACCAACTGGTAAAAAAATAATATATTGTGAGATATTACAATTATGGAAGCTCCAAAATCACATGAAGATTCTTAAAAGTGTATCCCCCCTATGGTTCATGGGATGGTGAATGTCCCTGGATCCTTACAATTTTTTGGTGTTGCTAAATTTGGTGTAATTAGTAATGGTACATTCCTTCCAAGACTGATCCTCTCATTTCCTGTGAGCCCACTTCAATTTGTACAATGTTCTTTTATGAATTTGCAATACCTTGGTATTTGTTTAATGGCATTATATAAAGAGATATTGATCTCCTGATTCTCGAATGTATCCAAAACATCTTTTTTCATCACATATTCAGCCATCTTTTTTGTTTTGACAACTCTATTTGGAAAAGAAAGGTGTTTTGGAGGATTATAATCAATCATTTTTTACAATAATATTTCTCCATAGGATGATTAATAGTTGGAGTGGGATAGGGATTTTCTGGAGTTGAGGTTAATCCTTTTGGAATTGTAGGTACAGTTATATCATTTATTTTCTT
Source organism: Viscum album (assembly GCA_963277665.1). NCBI lineage: Eukaryota > Viridiplantae > Streptophyta > Magnoliopsida > Santalales > Viscaceae > Viscum > Viscum album. The sequence continues at coordinate 1,306,910,268 of OY728126.1, read as the reverse complement.
CTCACTTCTCAATGTGATAGCACTAACATTCCCCTTTGGATTTTGAGTAGGTTGGGAAAGAACATTTCCGGAATTCTTACTTACCATTTCATGGAGATAAGTTTCAATCTGACTCATTTTTTCCTTCAACTACCTCAACTCTAAACCTTGAATCTTCAGTTAATTATATTTATTAAGAACAATTTTCATCAAAAGGACATCAATGTTTAAATCTACCTTGTGTGGGGGCTTACCTTGTTATTGTATTGTTGATTCATCGGAATAAAATATCCTCAGGGGTTGTTGGAAACCATACTGGTAAGGCAGAGGTTTCAGGATGATTGGTTGAAAAGGAGGACTTTTCTATTTTCCAGAGCCATTCCTTATGTCTGATTGATCCTTCCACCTTTCATTTTTTGTTGTTGAAATGGAATCAAGATTATTTTGTGGATATGGTTGTTGTTGCTGCTGATATGGTCTCCTAGGATGAATTTCTGCACAGAATTCTATCCATTGTAGTTTGGGGAAATAGTTAGTTGGGTGGGTTGTCTTAGTGAAAATGCCACAAGGCCCTAAAGGAGGGGTTTGGGATGTCTTTTGTTCCAAATAAATCTGTCTCACCATAGTTGTCACTCCATACAAATTGGTATCAATCAAATTACTTTCAAGAAAAGATGGACCTACCTAATGTACTTCTATAACATGTTGCGTACCTTGATCATCATATTTTTGACAAATTTGTTCCATATTTTTAATCAGTGCACGTGCAGATGCTGGTGTTTTGTCAACCAATTCACATCCATCCATGGAATCCACTATGTTTCTCTCCATAGTTGTGAGTCCCTCATAGAGGTACTGGATAAGGAGTTTCCCACTGATGTGGTGATGTGGGTAGCTTGCACACAACTTGTTGAATCATTCCTAGTGCTCATACATTGACTCCCCTTGTGCTCGCTTGATCATAATGATCTCTTTTAGAATGGATGTGCTCCCTGATGCAACAAAAAATCTATCCAATAAAATACATTTCAAATCATTCTAAAAAGTTAAATTTTCATGTTGTAAATAATACATTTAATATTTCAAATCTCTATCAAGTGAAAATGAAAATGCTCATAGATAGATTTGAACTTCCGATACATTTCTTGTTTTTAGGTTTTAGCAATCCAAATTAAATTTATTATGGTTTTTTTGGGTCCCCTTCAGATAATCCTGGATTCTTTGGTAGAAGTTTAAATAATCGAGATTTCAGTTCAAGGTCTGATTTGGGATTGGGTTATGCAATACAATATGGCTCATTGTTAATATCTTGTGTGACTATTTGTTAAATGGTTATATTATGTTCATCATTAATGTTTTTGTCCATTTTTTTATGTTGTACATAGAAATGTTTCTAATTGTTGTGTTGTTGGAGTGGAGTAATTATCCAACATTATGAATATTGGATCATCCCATAGACTGAGAATGTCTAATTATATCCCTAAGGCGTCATTCAATCATAAGTTCAATATCTAAGGGATATTTTGGATTATTTCATGTCATAAATTAAATAAAAAATAATAATAAAATTGGACCATAATAGAATAAAAAATGAGAAGTTTGAGTTTATGGTCCAAAATGAATCAGATGAATAAAACAAAAGATGAAGAAAAATTCAGATTGGTTAAATAACTTTAATTGTTGGAAAATTTTACTTGACTTCCTAGAAATGACACAAATTTTAATGGAACTATTGTGGGAGATCTCAAATGATTTTCTCTTTCAGGTTATTTTAGGTGTTGTAGAGTGGCTGACCAAGGTCAACTCTCAAAGGAGGAAGTAATTCAAGAACAAATATTAAAGTTATGTTTAAAATAAAATTAAGTAACTCAATAAAAATAAATTAATTGTTAGGGGTTATAGATTATAAAACTATTAGATTTTTGTTGGAATGATATTTCATTATTTTATTAAATTTTTTAAATGAAGTTCGATTAAAAAGACACAACAAGAAGATTATTTTTTTAGAGAATATTTTAAAGGAAGTAATCGATCTAACTCTACATCATTAGTAAATTATTTACCATTGTAATTTAATAACAATATCCAATTAATTATGATCTATTAAATTGGTAACCCCAGAACCCTACTAGAATTAACATAACCACCAAGATTAAATTAATTTAACCGTAGGCTATCTTTGAAACTTGAAATCGCAGCACCCTGATTGGATGAATGATTGAAATATAGATTATGGTCCATGGTAGTTTAAGGCACATATCCATTCTGGAAACTGAGAATGAATTATATTTAGGGATTTTTTGTTACCTCTACAAATTTCTCATGTGTGGTTTGGTTTTACAAATTATGTTTTCACTCTCACAATTCACACAAATCTCGACCTTCTGTGTTTTTTTGTTAATTGTTCAATTGATTATGTAGCTTTTTCTAATATAAAATAATTAATTAATAATATTTAGCTAATTAATATATCTCATTGATTCTAAATAAATTTTTGAATATGGTTAGAGGTATATCAGTTACTAAAAAAACTACTCTTCAGTGGGTTGTGTAGTCATTGTAAAAATATTTTGCATGTATGCAGGTTTAGAAATGGTAGAACACAATCATGTTTCTACTCATGATTCCAGCACAATTAAGAATATTTTGAAAATGATAAATTTGTAAATAATATAATAAATTAAAAAGAAACTGTGATTTTATTTAAATTACAACAACATTACAACAAATAAGAGGAAAAGAAGATCATTTTGGAGGAGATCCTATCTTGGTAGCTTCCCTCCTCTAATTTTTATATAAAATGGTACAGAACCACCTCAACTATTATAAAAATATATAAATTCATATCCCAACCCATCCAAATGAAAAAACACTAACTTGTAGAGTGGAGGGGAGGATATTTTTCCAGAGTTTTCAAGTGTGAATGGTGAAATTAGGCCAAATAAATTAATCCAACTCACAATTCATGTTTGACTACTACAACACATGAACTATCTATCCTTCCATAGAGATGATTTGTGTGAAAATAAATTCTATTAATCCACCAAAAATTTTGCCCTAATCCAAGAATGGTAGTATATTTTATTGCCAAAATACAAAACCAATGTCTAATATGGTGCGTCCATCCCAAAATTGACTTCACGGCCCTTTTACACCCATAAAATACATGATTTAGCTCTAATGTCCTGAAGGAATATTGTATCCTATTATGTCAGGAATATATTTTTATAATATTTAAATTAAAATAATATATATAGAAATATTTATGATCAATACTCTATAGTGAATTTTGAAAGGGTAAAACTAAAAGTTTTACAAAATTTTCGAATGAATGATCTAATCCCAAATATTATATAAATAAACATATTTACACAATGAGAGGGAAATTTTCATTTATTACCAATAAAATATTCAACAAAACTGTGTTTTTCTCAATCCACTATTGCCTCTGGGGATAAAGATGAGTGGAAAGAAGTTGTAAGAAATATGGGACAGAAATTGTATTGTTGGATTACTAGAATGATAATAAACTAAACTTATTGTATTATCCAGTCTTATATTAACCGAAAAAAATTTACCTAGCTACAATTACAGCATCAAATCCAACACCCTCACTACCACAACCATAATAAGTTCATCCATCCAAGATGTAAATGGGAATGAATGGTAGAGAGAATGTGAATGAATATTTACTCATGTCATGGAAAGAATCCATCTTGAACCCTCCCAAACAATATGTCATTAGACCTAAAAGAATGGGCATCAACCTGAAAAATGGAATAAATAGAAGTAGTCAATCTTGAAGATTCATCATCATATGAGGATTATATATTTTACTTGGTTAATTTCCTTCACATATTGGATATATTGTTTGATTAGGATAATAGAATAAAACATGAGTTCCCCGCATCCGATCGTGGAACTAGGAGAAGTTTCTTTAGAAGGTGGGGATTACAAGGAATAAATAACTATTGTATAAACAAAACATATATATACAACCCTTCTTATATAGTAAATGTTGTAGAAACTCATTGGATAACACTTCACCAGACACAGTTGAAATAGTAAATCTCACATACACCTACCAAAATCCACTCTAGACCGATCATTAATGAATTACATCAGAAGAGGAACATATGTCTAATCAACCTCATCATGTAGAAAGGACTTCCCAAACTAACACCCAAAGAATATAATCCCTACATCTCATGTACAAAGATAGGATTCATCTTTATATAATACCCTATCCTCATATTTCATTTAATATATCATATTCACATTGGGAAGTGTGAGCCTTTAGATCAGATGTGCGAATTTCTGAAACATATAGCCTTCGTACCATCCATGCTATCAATTATTGATGTCATTGTTTTTTTTAATGAACGCAGGTATTCCCACATAGATTCTCTACTATTCCCATGGGAGGATGAAGTCATTATGTCGTCTACAAAGGGATATCTGTTATAGAACAATTCCACATTATTTCAAGCAGTTATCACCTTCACGAATTAATAAAAAGATATCATTATATAGGAACACATAAGTCACTTTTATGTGTTTGGAAGGATAAATGGTGTTGATATCTACAAGTTCTTCATTGAAAATTTCTCTAATGTTAATCCCACACCAGTACGAACACTTCATCACTCCAATACAATGAGGATTACCTGACTCCCTCTGTCACAACTCTGTTGGTCTATGAAGAATGTCAGCTGAAGATATTAGACCAAATCAACCTCGAAAATCAGTTTTGATTCAACTTATCCATCTAATAATTTCAGGTATTTCAAAAAAACATGGCCTTCAATTTAATTATAGGAAGGCATTGGTTTCATAATTATAGGGTGATTTCCTCATTGTACCATCAATGAATCAAATACTTAGTGAATGAAAAAATGGTTTCTTTTGTGCCAAAGAATCCCCATTCAAATCTTCTAAATCTCACTTTATGAATTTGGCATTATATGAGCTGAAGTGGAAGAAACCCACGGTCAATGGTATTGATTCGGTCACTATATGAAATAGTTAGGAAATAGTTCATTATATAGCTTTCAAAAAACACAATGAAGAATATGTACATCCCATAAACTAGTTTTGGTGTGTGACTCTATGTTCATGTTTATTTTCATTAGTCCTTGGGAATTTGGTCATGACCACCACGTCTAATGGTGTTGAAAAATACATTAAACTATAAGGAAATGGAAAATTATCTAATTGAAATGCATTCAATCGACCATCGAAGCTCTTAGAAATCATTACCTTGCTCACTATGATAACATGTTGTATTACATTCCTCCATCCCACACTCATTCATCTCTGGATAATTCCACTCTAAAAGGTTATTCAGAAAAATGTAATTTTTAATTAGAATAACAAGTTTATGACACTTATCTGAATTATGTAGAACTATTCTCAAAAACATTATCCATTAGAACAAGAGGAATAAGATGAAGAAGATGAAGAAAAAGTCGACTATATGTAGGTAGAGGAATAAGACCTTAGGGAATCCCGCCTGACATTTTATAAAGGTGTATCTACCATAAATGATGAACTTGGGGAAATAAATTTGAATAGGGAAGAAGATCCATGACTCATGCAGATAAGTGTAGCCATGTCTTCTGACAAGTAATAGGTATAATCCACCATCATAATGATGAATCAATATGCTTTATCTTAGAAATATATCGAAATTATTGGCCTTAATCCAGTTCTGGATAATCACCATATAGGCCATTCAAAAGAACATTAAGGCTACCACTAAGAAACCAAAAGGGCACAGTAAACATATTCCACCATGTTACAGGTTGTGGTTGACATGATAATAATATCCAATTTCATTCAATATCCCATTGGTATGGAAAATAAAATTAATGTCACAATGATGAATGGATAAATCATAGTTTACATCAATTTTTGAGAACTCATCTTTCACTATATGAATCATTATTTCCCAATTCTAATTAAAAATCTCTTGATTAATCCAAACATCAGGAATAAATCTATCTCCTCCATTGATTCTTATTCCAGATGCAACCAAATCCAAATTGTACTGGAAGATGATGAATCATCTTTCTTTAGAGACTCGAGGTTGTATTTTTCTATCTGGTCTAGAGTTTTATCATGAATATTTTATTACTACATATCAATGTCCTTGGAATCATAGCTTTAAATCATTCCTATGATATTTTGTATAAATTATATGTTCACACCCTTTTTTTTAAATCTCAACAATTCTCAGACCACCTATAAGATCTTAAAACCCTCTTTAATTAATTGAGACAACACAGTCTGAAATTTATCCCATTGAAATGTTCATTTAGTGTTTTGTAAGGTAACTTCATCCTCTTAATCACTTTCTATCATGGAATGAATTTTGAACCTCATAATATAATGGTTTTCCTTGGAACGTCGCTTCCTGATATCCTCTTCTAGTTAATAGGGATTTAAGGAAAGACGACCAACATTCGATGCATCATAGCCAACAATGCCAGAATTTTTCTCCATTTACCAGGTTGATGAAATAGGGGGTATCATATCAATGAATTTATGATTTAAAAAAAATGGCAGTCTCATGAAATAACTCACATACCGACTAGTTCTAATGCCTCATATCGAAGGAAGACTACTCACTATGTATGTGACTTCCTAGGAGTGATCCTTACATTCCTTACTCATAGGGAATAATTAAACATGAATCAAAATATAATTTACTTACTTTGATGGACCATTATCGATGAGGATACTCTTTACACATGTATCGAGACAAGATTACTAGTCCTAATGTTTGTGTTATAGAAGTTGAGGGACTATATATAGCACCACAGGGTTAATCTGGTGTATCATAGAAACCCACATGCATACATTATCAGCTGTCCAATAATAACTAGACATATTTCATGTGAGCTAGTAATCCTTTTGTATTTTTACAACTTATTTGTAAATATGAAACCAGTCAAAGGCCAGGGGATGGATGATTTCCGAGAAAAACTCTCCTCAGATCGAATGCCAACATTGGATACTAAACTTCTCAATGAATGGGATTTCTCTATAGTAGATGAATCCTAGGTATAGGAGATTGATTTCAATGGTGCATCAAGAAGACTGAAAAGGAAAAGGATGGAAGACACAATGCTATACAAAATGGGGTTCGGAGTCATACTGATATCTCTAAAAAAACTCATTCCTTTCTCCTTCCTAAAATCAAAGAGATTCATAAATAATGAAGCATAATATGAGGCTATCATTATAGGGATAGAAATATAACATCAAATAAAAGTAAAATTGATGAAAATAAAATAAAATTTGGAAATGTTCATGAAATAGGTCAAAACAAATTCTATCAATAAATGAAGAACGATCCCAGTGTCAGGACTTGTCTGTGGACTAATGGAGGGATTCTCTTAAGATATGACATCAATTCATTTCCCTGATCATAAAATGGATAAGCCAACACATTGGGACATATTTCCATAACTCTGAATGATCAAGACCAGGATGAAATTCCCATCAAAATTGTGCATCAATAAATGGAATCACCCTTTATTCATAAAAGCGTTGAATAATCAATGAGATGAAACTCGTCCCTGAACAATTATGGTCTTAACACCGATAAGATGAAACCCATTTTGACTACCTTCAAATGAGATATCACACCTCATATTGGTCCATATAGGAGAAAATCTAGAGTGGAGTAATTAATTTTGGTTTCTACGGTAGAAAAAATCAACAAAAGGTCAATTATAAGAGGATCCTTGATGTGGTCATTCGTATGTTCATTGATGGAGAAGAAACTACCATTGTTATGAAATAAGGACACACTAAAGGATGTGGGTCCTAATAACTACTATCCAACATTTTTTATAAAATTCAATGTCTTTGATACTACCAACCCACTATAACACACAATTTCACTAAATTTACTAGAATGTCTCATTCCTACCATGTTCTAATAAATTTTAACCACCAACCCCAAGAGCTACATCACATAGCCAAGTACTCCTAGTCCCTATAGAAATGGGGAATGAAAATTGTGGGACAATAACCTCCAATTACCACAAAAAAAATTAAAATATATTCTCATATAAAATGAATTTTTTTATAGTGGGATTACATCATCCCCCAATCAGAGTTTGGATAGAGAAATATATTTCTATTTGTGAATAATGACATCCTTACCATATTTAGTGCCGCTTAAAAAATACTGATGGAAAATGAAAAAAATATTTTTTTTGAATTAGAGAAACATTATCAGGAGTATGGAATCAAGATAAACCATTCATCATTCTTCCATGCATAGGATAACAGATATATAGAGGCATTCTAAAAACCATGTCCAATTTACTCTTGAAAATGCTCGGTAAAGGTAAAAAATCCTGTCTAGAAAAGATGATTTCTGTTTTTTGGGAATACCAGACCATGACCTACAACACCATTCATGCACCCCCAACTTATTAGTATATATTAATGAGCTTTTTTTACCCATAAATGTTAAATTTAAATCACTAACAATTTCGATATTGGATCATCTATGTATAATTAAACAGTCCCAATAATAACTAGATGAATTGGAATGACTGTTTGAGTATATATTTTATTTGTTGCATCATTTTTATGTGGACTAAAAATAGAATGCATGAAACTTTTATAAAAATTTATTCCTTCAATTATTTATTGAAAAAAATGGTTTTGGTCATTATGATTATGATGATACTTAATGAAAACACTCTAATTCTAGATCAAAAATAGTAGGGACCTTACACCATGAATATGGTCTACAATAATATATCTTTTTCCATGATTTCAATGGATTTAAATATCAATATAACCCCTAAAATTGCAACATTCCGAGAGAAATATTTCTTCTATCCAATAGGAGTTCAAATCTGAGTAACTTGAAGTTAAAAATCAGGGTTCATGTCCTAGTTACATTACACTAAATTGCATAAAAACCAACACACTCATCATATGATGATAAGATACATGGAATGTCATCATTTTCACATGAAAATAAATAATATGGAAATAATCATTATTTAATTAAATTAACCCACATGAAAAATTTCATTATTGTGTGACATTATACCATGCAACATCCAAATGTTCTTACCTGATATAATGGTGTGACTGGCATTGGTAATCCATTATTCCATATTAAAAAACCATATATGGATTGATTCCTATCTACATTTGTTATGCAGTGATTCTTGTATTTTTTTGATCCGACCACAATATAATATTGGTTATAAAATACTCTTTCTCTCTATGTAATGGTAAAAAATTCATGGATAATTACTGTTATTAAATACCTAGGGATTTATTCTCATATCCATGAGATACGTAGTGATGCCCATAATTTTCATGATTGGCCCAACCAAAAAATTTTCACATATGGGAAGTTTTTTCTCACTATAATTCTTCCATATGGTATCTTTTTATGTCAAGGATGTGTTTCTCATTGGTCTAAAACATTGTCCATCTCACAGATAGAACCTTTCTTCTTGAAAACATGATATTAATCTATAAAATCTCATCCTCATGGAATGATGTAACACTGAACAGATCCATAATATTTCTTGACGGGTGATTTTGAACTTTACCAAATGACATTAAAGTATTTTGTTTTTCAACAAATTCATTTGGAATGATTCATATCCACATAGGATTTGTAGAGATTCCAGGATTTTATATCTGAGTGCCACCAACACAAATAAAAAGTCCATTTTCGTACATCATGAGCATGGGATATACATTTTTAAGGATATTTCATTTAGAAATACACGTGGGATGATTATTCCCCTAATTAAATATATAGTGATTCCTAGATTAAATTTATTGGTCCAACAACCACAAAATAAGTGTGTCCCTCCTTGTGATCGCGTTATACCATTATAGGGAAATTCATTTAGAACTATTTTAGAATTGTTTTCATTGTAATGAGATACATAGTGAGACATAGACTATTCTCTTGGGTCTAGCCACAAAATATAAAAAAGTTACACTACCCTGCATACAAAAAAATTGATGCAGTGGGATCTAATGTATGCAATACCCATTTGAAAATTTCCAATGAGGCACCATCTTCTTCTGCATGATCAATTTATATGAAAGGAATACATTGTTAACCTATGTGTGTATTGATTACTAACCTTGTTGGATATGTAGTGACACTCATATTTCCAAACCCAGGTATTCCTAAAAAAGGCTCAAAATCCCCCACCCACCCCCACTGGTGATAAAATATTATCTTGATATGGAGTGTTCTTTCCCAGACAATATGTGGATTGATTATTTTTATTTAACGAGATATATAGTGACACTAAGGCCTTGAATCCTTTTCCCTTTCATGGATGACAACATAAGAAAATTTTCACCATCCTTTTAACATAAATATAGAACTGTAAAAAATATTTTTATTCAGGATCCCACATAAGGGAATTGTCGTGTTATCAAAATTCCCCTACGTATGAATCATATCTATGTAGGTAAATTCATACCTCACATTCATGATCCAAATATTTCGAATTTTGTAGATACAATTCTTCCATTCATCAGATATTATGACATGGACAATTTTGGATATTCGGAATCCTATTACAACCATATAATGTGGAAGGGATAGTGTCATAGAGACACTTCTATTTGACAATGACCAATATAAACCAGTGCCTAAACATAATTTTCCCATGAAAAAGGCTGATCAACCAAAGAAAAATTCATCTTTAGAAAAATATTTTCTTAACTCAGTACACCTCAATAGAATGTTATCCCGTATCATTCTTCTTTATCCAAGAATCTTAGGGATCATGGTTTACACTTTCTTCTCCCCTAACATCCTAGTCTTGTTGGAACATCCATACATTATTATCCCCCATTTATTTGGGGTTTTTATAACAAAACCCCTGAAGAACAGGTTGATAAAATGAATTGAATATTCATGAATTCCTCAAAAAGCTAAAATATATATAAATTTTCATAATTATTTGACATTAAACTACATGATAAATTTCATCACAGCATGATTGTAAACTATACATCACCACAATGTTTTAACCAGAGAGAACAGTTCCCTCGATTTCATTTACCCACTATTCCATATCATTGAACTATATATGTCTTGATTATTGTAATTATATGATATATAGTGACTCCAATATTCTACATCCTAGCCCAAACTAAACCAATTAAAATATTCCCATCCCTTTATGTACATAACAAACCTATACAAGGAGTTTTCCTCTCATGATCTATCTATTGATTGATTCCCATATACATGAGAGACATAGCGATATCTCCATTTTCATGACATAACATTAAATTTTCCTATAGACAAAATATCCATATGGTGACAATCTAAATATGCTTATCACACTTCCCTCAATGAATATAATATTTACCCCAGCATTGAAAATCCTCCATATCATGTTAAAAAATTCCCTACTTTCTCTCTAAGAGTCATTTCTTCATAATGATCAAATTTCTCTAGAACTATGTGAAGTTTAAATCCTACACATCCACATAAGTAGGTACAATTGGGACCTTTGTTGTTGTCCCAACCGTGGGGAAATGAAGAGAAATTTTTTTTGGTATACAACGTAAACAATTATGAAGGATATTTCCAATTCGCCTCCCACATTCACATATCCATCAAAGAGAAAGCTATTCCCCATTCATATGAGTTTTTTCTAAATAGGTATTTACAACTCCATTAATAATCATGGTTTGAATGTTTCTAATATTCCTCAACACATCCATTATAATTATCAAACATCATAACCCAAGAAATTTTAGATCCCCATAAGCTTCCCCAACCATTGGAATTTGATGGTCAATGTTTTGAGGAAACCAATGTTTGACTATAAAAAATATTCCTTTGTGTCCCTTCATAAGTTTCCCTCCAAAAAGGCATATCAACCATAAGAAAATTTATCAACGAGATAGTATTTTCCAACCCATGTATTACCCAATGGAATCCAATCCTCTTGTCATGCCTCATTCTCTGATAATGTTTGAGGTCATGGTATATTGATTCCATCCTCCTCACATACAACACATGTCAAAATATCTATGATCAATCATTATTTAGTTATTCATTACTTCTATCACAATATCAATATCACATGACATTTATCTACATTAAAATTGATTCACAATGTTCATAATTTGGTCCTACAAAAGTAATGACTATAAATTACCCTTCTAAGTGTATGAGATAGATATACAAGATTTGTTTCTAAATGGATAATATAAATTTTCCCCAATGTTATTATTTATTAAACAAATATGCACAAGAAAGTCTAATATGAGCCCTAAATATTGGTGATTTTAAACAAGTGTAAAAAATACCCCATTTTGAAGCTTATGTTAGTACCATAAGATGATAAAAAATATCTGTAAATTCTCTTCTCTACGAATGGGTCATACTTACACATGGGACCTCCTCGCCCTTGCAATAGAAAATGTCCAACGTATTCCTGAGAAATTTCAACTAGAATTTCCCCTTCCTTGTAAGGAACAATGATTTAAAAACAAATTTTTTGAATTCAATGGTCTAAATCCACATAAACATCTATGGGAATCAAGAGTATAAATTATGATCCACGAGAAAACCATTGTTTGAATATACAAAATATTCCTCAGTTGGATCTGTATAGTTATCTCATAGAAAATTGTTGTCAACCATATAATAATTCTTTCTCAAAGGATATTTTTCTTACCTCTGTATGTCCAATGAGTTTAGTATCCCATGTCAGTTCCTTTACTCAAAACACCCCAAATTAAATTTAACATTATTTACCCTTCATGAATGAAGATGGTATAAAATTTTTGGTCATACTACTAAGAAAAATGAAAATCATTTAGCCCATTATTTTTCATTTATATCATGAATGTACTTGGGGTAAAATATTAAACTCTTCAAAACTTCCATCCTCCTTTAAAGATTCAAAATTCTTGTGGAATCATTTCTCATCCAAATCCAATTTAGTATCCCCCATATTTTTTAGAAAATTCCCCACAGACATGCCACCGACTGATGAATTAGAAAAAAATATAAAACAAAATAGAATTCCAAAAAATTTACATGACCATTGTAAATTGAAAGCCAGTGTCATAAGAATACCTTTTCATAAATTAACAATTTTCATTGATGGAACTTTATATGTTTTCCGTGAAAAAGTCATATCAACCTAATGAGAATTTCTTCTTGTGTGAGGCTTTTCCTACCACCATAAGATGCATGGAATCCTTTCACAAATCAATTTTCATATTCCAAAATAATTAAAAATGGATCAATAAAAATCATGTATCATTTTATAAAAAATATTAAAGAATTATCAAATTATAACCATTTTGGGGCCCTCACCCCATAATCCAGATTCAATGTTGTTAGACTTAAAATCTTAGGAATGTTATACTAGTTTTTAAGACATTAAAAATCCCATGGAATGAGACACAAAACTCACCATGTTGAAAACCCACAACAAGAGCACTGAGTAATAGTATATTATCATATTACAAAACATTCACTTCTCATGGTTTAGGGAAAACATTGAGAAATCAAAAAATTTAACCAAAAAAGGAGGATCAAGGCTTTTTAGGTCGAACTCATACAAAGTCATGTCGATGAAAAATTCATTTTATGGATCTTAAACCCACATAATAGTGTATATAGGAAAAGGTTAGGATGATAATAGAAAATACACAATGTTGGTATTGTTTTTCATATAACCCTAAAAATATTCAACGCTATGATCACTAAATCCCTTAATATAAGAAAAAAATAGAGCCTGACATGATCATTTCAACATGATTATCCATGATCGTGACATAAACCAATTTCTGATGGAGATTATATTTCACACTTCAACCAATCACAATTAATCCTTATTCCATAAAAAGTTAGGAGATAATTACTGAAGAGATAAATGTTTTCATGCTATTACAGTTAAAATGTAAGACCATCCACATCCTAAAGTCTCAACATTATACTATTAATAACAAAATGAAAATAGACCTAATGAAAAAAATTGATGAAATTTATCCTGACTATATTTGGTGAAAATGTTGACAAACAACTGATTTAGGACATAGAGGGGTCATTCCAAATTCATCCCCTACATATCCTCATTATCAGTTGTTGGTATAATTTGTCTAACAGTGGCCCTTACATTTCTATATATCTACCATATTGTTTCATTATCTACAATTATTGGTCGAAGATGAACCTTTAACATTGTAATGTGAGCCTCACATTCCCAAAAATCCTGGTTTTTTGCAACATGATTTTCATGGTTATTTTTTCCTTAATATATAAATGATTTTGTTCAATGGTGATTTCCCATGGTGTCTTTGTTTGATGATGGAAAGAAATAAACCATGATAGTTCTTATTCTTGAGAATCTAAATCTTCCTATGATATGAAAATGTGATTTATAATTAGGTTAATGGTACAATAATCAATCCCACATAATCCTATGTCAATGGGAGGATGGATTATACTATCATATTTGTATACCATGGCTACTAATAGGGTCTCTGTAGCGATGGTTCAATGTGGAGCCAAGCCCGTCTTCCCATGCCCTTTTGTTTCTTATAAATACAACGATCCTTATACGGAATTTTGGATTCCAATAGTATATAATATAGCATTGAAACTGATGGAGACATGTTTTGATTAAATAATGATTCAATAATGGGAAAATCATCCCTTCTCGCCAATATCCCATATTTAGAAACAATGATAATAGGCTCACCATTTGTTTTAGGGATCCCTAGATCATCTCATTTGCACCTGCATTAGTAGAGTTTATGTCAACAAAAGACTAATAGATAATATCTTCATTTCCATCATAAATGTGTCGATTAAATTATTAGGGTCCTCTAATACTCTTGTATCATTAGGATGTGAGTCATTCTACCATAAAAATCGATATTGAGGGTATGTTTGGCATATGAATAGAAGAGGATAATGAAATATCTACCCTCAGGACATCCATTCCCAGTATCTCATTATAATATTAGTCTATCCACATTATAAAATTATCCTGGGAAATATTGGTAGAGGTTCCTACAGAAGGAAAAAGTGTTTTCATGCCATAATAATGATGCTTTGTGATCCACCACAACTGTCATAGTAATATTGGATAAAAATTTTGAATATTGGGATGTGGAAAATAGGAAACCCTTTGTACACACAAATTTTTTTGCAGAAATATATGGGGAATATATTAAATCATAGATGGTTACTCCATCCACCCGCACATCCAGATAGACATATTGCATTGAGATGATATAATAATGATCCTCCAAAGTCCTTTCACGGTTATTGAAAACTCTATCTGAGGGTGCAGGGTAAGGGAGATGTTGAAACATGAAGAGCCTATAAAAATATCAGTAATTCCAGCGACACCGTGTGATATTTAGTGGAATCCATCAATATTAATGAAAAATGGGGGAAATTATGAGTGTGGAATTTTTGGGATATGACGAAATTTATATCACAAAATAAATTTATTCTACCCAACCATAGAAGGTTTGGAATGGCGCAATGATATGATGTGGATGCCTTCCCTCTTACATTTGGCATATTAGATCCAAAATACATGAAAGTGTGGTTATGGATATGTTGATGGGTTGTATGTATTCTATTCCATTCATCATAACCGGGGTTCAAATGATTAAACATTAATAACCCTCATAATATTGGAATAACCATCCAATCAAAGTCATGGAAAAGGAATCTGCAATCCTAAAATTGTGGGATACACATGGGAAATTTTTGTAACCCCATGTGGTGTACTGAGGAGCTCTGGTTTATCCATGTTTTAAACTTGAATTCTTCCCATAAGTTTTTTAGGGTGAGTCCTAATATGGATAAAAAAATTGTATTCCACAAATTTTACAAAAACCCAATATCTAATCATCAAATGGAATGAGTGACCTAGAATGAAGGGGATGACCAAGAGATCCCTCTTCCATAGTTAGAAGATACCTCACAAGTGATGATACATGTTTAGTGTTATACTAGGAATTAATATAATGAAGAAAATCATTATACATGTTTTCGTGAATATGGATCCCCCTACTGATAAAAGTCTCATTAACTAACTACTTCGCCATGGGATAGATGGAAGTGTGGGTCCTCAATAATAAATGGAGAATCTATTCAATAAGTCCCTTTATCTATAAATAAACTAATAATTTTGAGTCCCACATGGTATGGTATAATCCAATAGCCTTTAATAGTTCACTATATTGCTTATAGTTCTGGTGAACCCATAATTCCTAGGTATATTCATCTATGATGCTCCCTCTAGACCGTAAATCCCACTTATATCCCCACCAACTTTTTGGTTTTTCTTTTGAGAGATTAAGAATATATGTATTGTCATAATTTGATTATTTTTAATATATATCACCATCATTCAATCTTATTTTTGTCTATATATATCCATTCAGATTGAAAATATCCTCTATCCATGTATTAGTGAATAATTTTCCATGTTGAAGAATGGTTTACTTACACACAATCCCAAGGCATGTTTAACAAGGTAGATGAGATATTTTTATCAACTGGTGGAAGGGTATTGTTATCATGAAGATGAAAATTATATTGTGGATGTCTAGTGGATAATTGGTATGCTAGAAGTTATGGGGAATGGAGATTACTTAGAATATCCTTAAGAGGGCTGATTTGGATTCAAATACCCCCATAAATGTTTTCATCAATGGAACTTCATCTTCTTGTCATTATTTATAATTTTAATCTATTTTATCATGTAGATATATTAAATAAATTTAACTGTGATTCATCAAGAAAATGAAAATGTATGAACATTCCCATCGAACAACGGTTCATGGATGTATTTGTTTATGGACTATCATCCTGTGAAGAGACGGTCTATAATGCAATTGTCCTACAAATCATTTCCTAGAAATGAAATTGTTATCATAAATATTAATTTAAAAATAATACCCTTTAATGTATAATTTGTAACTCATTATTCATGGTACATGTATCTTTTTTCACAGGTGAAAATTCACAATTCACAGACAATGTTATCCATAATGGTGGAAATTAGGGAATGTTGTATGTAGTTTAGGATTCATGGGAGTAGTGAGTTTTCAGGGAGACATGAAATGAACATGGAGATGGGACCCATATATATAGGTGTGGTCCCCTACTATGAATCCACACTCATTCCATAAACTAGTTAAAACTAGTCTGGTTTCTAAATCATAATAGCTTCCTCCTCATCTGGACTGGAACACATTCTGTTAAAGGAATTTTTTAGGACTTTATAATTCATCATATAAGGGATAATGATACTTACATCAATATAGAAAAATAATAATATATATTTTATGGATAATTTAAATAAAAATTTGTTCAATGGGATAAAATAACAAATAATTAAGCAAACTAAAAATGAAAAATCCCTTTGCGTGACAACACTCTAAATAGAGTTCCACCCCTCCGTGATGCACCTGTAAATGGTGTTATCAGCTCTCGCAAATGAACAACGACTGTTGAAGAATGATGAAATGATTTATACATCGACAAATTAAAATACCCTACCACATATTAAATCCTACATGTAGAGAGGCAGGGTCATAATCTCTCACAAATGATAAAATTTTTTTTTGTAGGATTCAGATCGTATTTCGATTACTATAAAGGAGCCCTACTCACGATGTTCTTCCTGGGGTCACATAAAGGAATTTCTACAGTCCACCACAGATGACCTACTACAACGATGTCCAGTTCCTCCCCTACTCAATAAATCAATCCCATGTGAAAAAAAAGAATCAACAACACACAAAAGTATAGGGACACTTAGATGAATGAAACTAAAGAGGGCCGAGGCGAGGCACCAAAAAATATAGAATCCTAAGATAATTCGCTATATGTAATTCCCACCGCATAGTAATAAAGACAAAATAAAAACTCATTAAATGGTGTTCTAAAAAACCTACATGGATGTAATTTCCCACGTTGTCCAAAAAAAGGGACCATTGTGCATAGTCATCCCACATAGATAAACACCATGCAGGTGGAACCCAATAATGTGCAGCCAAATGCCATGTAAAAGGAAAGCAACCCCATATAGAAAAATTCTATGGGGATAGAACTTGGTATCAACAAGAAAACATAATCCCAACTGAGCCGAGGTCCACATACCATGACAATACAAGTATGACTCATTTACCCTCATAGATATATTATATGCAGAAGAAACCCCAAATAGCATGAAATTTTTTTACACAATATGGGGAATAAATTTTCATTATACCCTCTATCTCTAACAGCCCACATTGATCGTGTTGTCATCCCCTATGTCGGCCCCTCCACATACGATTCAAATTGCTTCATGACAAGGCCACATCCATTTCCACTAGTCAAATATGATATGATCATTAGACAAATTATAATTTCTTTTTAGTTTTACATACTCATGGTGAGCATATTCATATGGGTAGTATCCATATAAAGGTGGATCCTAATAATGTTCTCATGTTAACACTATCTTTGTAATACTGGTTCTAGGCTCAGTATGCTCAAATGAACTCCACCATTTTAGGAATTGATTGGAACTTCTAGCCTTTCCCTTCAATGAGAGATAACATTTAACAACCCCACTCTTCAGAAAAAAAATATTAGGTCACCCCTCGTAAGGTATTCCCTAGGGCTTCTTGGAGGAGGTGGAACTTTTTCACATATTTTCCTCCTATCATGACATATCGAATTGGATTTCTATATATGAATATCCATGTTACAAAAAATAGAATTGGGGATGGGAACATTTGAACTCATCTTTCTCTCTCCCTTTAGTCTTCTACACCATCAATTAGAAGACGAAGCTGGACATGTGATCTTCAGATCCATTGCCTTCTCTCTTTTCTCACATAGAGTGTTACTCACATGGGATTAGGGGTTTGTGGCAGTCTTGACATATTAATTATCCCAAAGTCTAAAAGGTTCATTCTCCATAGATATAATCCCAAACATTAATCCATATATGATCCTTACATGGAATAAGTCTCAAAATTATACCCCAAATCAATGGGTCATATTCCCAATGATGTATAGACAAGTGGGTAGTTCCCATGCGTAAGACCCAACCATTCACCCTTTAATGGTCCTCCTCTAAACTATTTGCTCCAGCCCAAAGTGAACATTGATGGATTTAATTCCCACAAAACAATAATATTTATATAGAATATTTTACTTCCATACCCTACATACCAGTAACTATATTGTTCTTCATGAAACACTCATAGTATGTTTATATCCACCAAGGAGGCCTTATCACGTAGGTTATTCTAGACTGCCTCTGCATAAACCCCACAAGATCCTTGACAAGGAACCCATTCCCTATATTTTTATAATGTGTAACATTAAAAAACATGGTTGGATCCATTTTACATGACCTTAAAAGCTGATGATTTCAGTTATGAAAAATCAAAATACATGTTTTATTCCCTCTAAAAAGTATACATAGCAATCCCGACGTATGGATTCATTCCTAACCTCCAAACAACTCAAAACCCCTAGATGATGGTAATCTACAGAGCACTCCCACATGTGGCTTAAAACAAACATTGTCTTAATAAAAAATGTAAACATCGATATAGACACATAATGGTAACATTTATAGAGATCCTTACAAACACACATATATCTCCATTTATATAGATCCTCAAATACATACAGATAATTTCAAAGTAATGTGTATTCATGATCATTTGTTACATTAGGGGTAATCTATAAACACATTATTGTAAATAAAACAACAATTAAAGAACATATTTTAAGCCCATAATAGTGTCAAAGAATATAAAATAGATCCCCAAAAGGGTGTTATGACAATGACATGCCATCATCTCAACCAATTTGAGTTCTTATGTTTTATTGGCCAAATAATCCAATGAAAGCTCGTATTGGAAAATAAGTTTCATGAATCCAGGATGTGAGAGCCCATGATTATATATTACTCCACAAATGAACCCATAAGAGAGTATTAAAATATATAATACCCAATATCAGTGATTTCTTACCAGTTAAATGCATGTAATAAATCCAATCAGGCATAACCCCTTCTCTGAATGAAACTATATTGGAGAACATGACATCAATGAATTGACTAGGACACCTCCTTTCTAGGATAAAAATAATATGCAATCCAATACCCATCAAACCATTTTTTTCAGGTATGTGGACTTCTTTGAGTGAAAGAGTTATGAACACCTTGGTATTTATCCTTTAAATAATATTTTTTATTTGTACGTGTATTCCATATGTTCCATGTCTTATTTATATGTTATTGTATTCTGGATTGTTCTCTTGATTCCCTTATGATTCATGTCTTATTAATTTACAATAATTTTTCCATGTATCATGATTATGGTCTATGATATGAAATGTATGATCTGTGAATGATATTCTTAGGTTCTTATATAGTTATATTCATGTAATTCTCACATTCATCATTTATTTATCCCTACTAAGCATTCAATCTCACTCCTTGCTTAGGTTTCCATTCCCAGGGTTATAAATATTGGTTTAATGTGGAAGTAATAAAGGGGATTATCTTTGTGGTAATCATTAAAGATCACATGACATGTTAAAAGAATTTAGTCCATGTTTCCAAAGAAACTAAATTATTACCTTTCCTGAAAATATACATTTCTATTATGATGAATATTCATCTAAATTAATTATATATCCATGTATATTAATCATGAGTCACAATATGATGATATTCAAACCGAAAATAGGAAATAAAGAACCAACATTATCCATTAATCTGACCAAATAAATCATCAATGTGTTGAAGTGGATAGTGGTTTGTCATTATCACTTGTTTTAAGAGATGACAAATAATACAAAGGCATAAGAAATCATCAAACATCTTAAATAAAAATATTTATTTTACACGAAATTGAAACACTCTGATGAAAAAACCGATGTTGGAATAGATCATCATGATATACTCATAGACCATAAAACATAAAAAGGGCCATTATATATGGAGACATATAAATAGGATACATGTATGGATGTAGCTCCATCCCAAAATTAATCTCTCATAGAGGTGGTAACACCAATAACTCCTATAGACATATATCAAGGAACTCTTCTACAACACAGGGGAAGACCAAATAGTGAACCTGTGAAAAGATCAACATTAAATCCTCCTTTAAAATTAATATAGATGAAAACACATCTAACCCATCATTGGGTCTCACATACTATTTAATACTACTAGATCTCAATCAACATCATCAAATACAACCTAACTCTTAATGAAATCCATGATATCCAATAAGAAATAAAAAATCTATGTCATGAATAGTTTCATAGGAATATACTCATAAATATATGAAATCTAACCAAGGGTTCTTCTACTACAGAACTAGATTATAGTATCTACATAAATCGAAAATGTAATTTTGGCCACAAACCAGAATAGTAAATTCCAAGGAAACTAGAATCCTTTATACATAATGTCCAAAAGAATGGATGAGGATATACGATATGATGGACTATGTATATCCTGAATAAAAAATTCCTTCACATAGGTAGAAACAAATAATGGTATTATCAGTCGACATATCAATATCCATGTGTTGGGAATGGTAAGGCATGAAGCTAACCATGACCTCCTCTATGTACTTTCTAACCGTTCTGAAGACCACCTCCAAGGTAGCACTATAATACTCGCTAGTGAGGAACATTTAATGGATTCCCCAGACCTTCTCTATATAATATATACAGATTCCATAGTATACCACATTGATGTTGTTTCCATGACTAAGCTGCCTCAATAGAGGAACCTTTTATGGAACTCCCGACACGTGATGACTTCTCTCAGTGGTTGGGAACTCTCTATGTGGATTACTTCAACGTTTGAAATACAAACACATGTTTAATGCCATAAAATAATATTCAAATCATCTGCCCTAATATAAACAAGATGATTAGGTTAGGGACCATCCTGGACTGACCAAAATCTCTTCTATCATAAAAAAGGAACCATGAATCATAGACCATCATTGTGAAAAATCATGCCAACTCCCATCTCATATCAACCATGTTCTGGACAATTCCCTCACCACAACATTTTACTCTCTCCGTCACATTGAGATACATGTTCATTATGAAAAAGGTGACCTAGCACTTCATCCATGGATGAAAGGCCTCCTCTAGAGGTATAATTCATGACACCTTTTCTAGATATATTTTTTAATCAGTTAAAATAATTGGGAATAAATTGATCTCAAACTCTTATACAATGGTGATCCACTATCGATGTGTTAGCATATGTAGTCGAATGGACCCCTTCATGGTAAAATTATGAAAATCAGCTCTAAAATAGTCTCAAAACTTCCTCGATAATAATTATTACTCCTCCTGATCCCCAAAGAATAAGAAGACCACCTCATCACATCTCGACATAGTATCTTCATTGTTAATTTAACCCAGTCCTCTAGACAATAATGGATTGAACTAAAAATTATCACTACCTGGTCCATCCATTCATCTATTAATGATTCCAAAATAGAGCACTCATAATTTTGTAGACTTTGGTGATATAAATCTTGTAGTGTCCTCACCGATGTTCGATCATCATCTATATCTACTCTATGAAAATATGTTGGCACATCTTGATGAACATCTTCAGCATGAACATGATGAAGAATTTAACTTAGATCCATTCCTGGAAAAAGAAAAAATATTTAGATCTTGTTAATAATTAATATGGATCATTTATCATTAATTAGTTAATTAATTTTTTTTTATTTTTATGGTTTAAAACTATCCAAATAACTAAAAATTTAAAACATAGGCATAATGAATAATGATTCATAATCCTTTCCAAGATATCTACAATGCAACCAGTATCACCTTGTTTAGTTGGTTTAGTAAAAAACAATTTGTGCATAAGATCACTGGGGACCTAAAACCATATTTTTCATCTAGTATCCCTTGTTTAAATAGATTACTAGAATTATATGTCATTTTTTCCGTACCAACCCTTGAAACCTCATGTGTTTCTATCCTAAAACTCAATAACATCCCTTAACCTAAACCATTGACACCACTCAATCATGAAACCTTCCCAAAAATGATATAACTATGACGGAGGGAGATATATGGTTACAACATTAGTCCCAACTCTAGTAGGTCCTAGGTTGGGGACAAGAATTGAGGGTATAATAAAAATTAAATTTGGATTCATTACCCCCAGAGAGAAACATGTAGAAGATAGAGATAATAAGAAATCGATAATCAAAACATGCTTAGATATATATATATAAGAAAACCCATGTTTCAACATCCATTGTCATATAGTACTAAAAAAACTATTTTGAAAAGTAGATGTACCATAATAAAAAATATGGGAATGAACACAAATCCAAAACAACTCCTACTAAACCTCATGCTAATAAAGATCATCCTGACCAAAAATCATCTCCAACTAACATAATGAATAATATATACATATATTGTATGTGTATAATATTATTCATAGTAGGTTCCTCCCAGGAGCCTTTCATTCGAAATATATATAATTCACACTAATGAACAATGAAAGAAAAATGTGAAATTAATTCCTCACCTAAAGAATTATACTATGTTCCAAACCTCACTATGGATATATCTCACAAAGTGACACATACAACATAACATATAATATAATAATAAAAAATCAATGGTACCCTGCTGCTTCTTTACCATAGGTTTTTTCATCTTTCCTAATTACATAATTTTAATCCTCTCTCTCAAAATGTGTGTTGTCCCCAAAATAACTACACAGGGCATCACAACATGCACATCATGAATCACATAACCACAATATCCCATCAAAATAACAATTTGGAAACCATATACTTTTTAGAATCAAACATTTCCTATATAGAATATATCAAACATAAATTATTATACTACAATCCATTATATACCATACAAAGAATAACTATCTCATGCCATCATACCCTATATATGTCATACAAATAAAAATTTGGTAGACATAATATTTGGTAATACATGTGTGTTACATCATTAATATATACGAACACATACATTAAAAAAACCATTATTAATTCCTACACAAGTAACTACCATGATAAGAGTATGGGGACAATGGGGATAAACAATTATCCATCCTCCCACATGGATTTAAGATAAAACACCCTTATAGAGTCCACTGGGTATTAGTTTACCTAACCAAAATGTGTTGGGAATGAAATGAAATCACATAATATACATGATATAATGTATCTCACTACAACAATATGGGCATAACATAGTTATGTAATCTACATTAGATAATATAAATCAGACTCACAACTAACATTATAAAGACCATATATCCTATTTCCAAACAAGCATATAAAAGAGTTATAATAATTAAGTTATTCAATTGTATGAATTCCATATACTAATTATATAATTATCCATTAATAAACAATTAAAATATTCATCATAATATTAAATTTCATTACATTTCTCATTTGTCTACATTCCAATCCCTCAAGAAATTAGTCCAAAGCATGGAATCCATTTATCAATAGTAGAAAAATTTAATATTTTCCTTCAATAATCAACAAACCCCATGTGTTAAACATTTATTAATTCATCCTTATAATCATTCCAAATCGATGTAATATAAGACAATAGTTATAAATTACCACCATGAAGAAACATGAAACCAAACTCCTCAAGCGACCACATGAACTGGGAAAAATAATGTTGATTAAACAAGTATCACAGCCATATTCTATTAAAAAAATGCACTAGAAATCATACTAGATATCAATATCTCGTCCACGGGTAATCCAATCTTAAAAACATTATATCACAACTGGTTCCATACTCAAAAGTCACATGCATGCATGGATGAATCTCACCATCACATGTTTCGTCTGTTTCAACATCATCTAGGCCTCCCAGTACACATATAGAAACAACTATATGGGCTCATCCATCCTATTATCACATCAAATTTGGCCCTCCCCATACAATATCACACATCATCCTAATGATCATATAATAAGAATTTCATCTAGAGGACTTCAAAATGTAGTAGGAATAGACATGAAAAAAACAAGATAACCGGTCCCTCAAAATAATGTATTCATTAGTATCATGAAAATGAGCTCCCACTACTGCAAAACAAGCCACTAAACCTTCTCAATAAAATTGGAAACACAATATGAAGAAAAATTAATTTACATTATCAAAAAATTGGTTCTTATACCATATTTAATTAATTTATTAATTTATTAATAGGATCTAACTATGAGAGTCCGATTGGGTCAAAATATTATAAGCTATAAATAAATAAAATATATCATAAACTATTCAATATTCAAAAAACATACCAATATGGAATAATCATTCTTTGTCTTATTTACTAATTACATTTAAAATATGGAATATCACTTATATAGTTAAACATCTTCATTTCATTAATTTAATTCTCACCAAATTAAATTAACCACTAGATTACCACCATTGCCTCTTTAAACATTAATTAGAGGATTGATTTTCAATTAATAGAAGATTTGATTCAACTATAAATTTTCAAAAAGAATGAAATCATAATATATCAATTTATATATATCAAACTATCTAGAAAATAATGTTAAAATCTACTATCACACTACAAAAAAAGTAACATCTCTAACATATGATCACAGTCCAATTTGATATTCCAATTCAATGTTTAGTGGTTCAATTTAATTCCAATTAAGAGGGATAAATAATTATCAATATACTATTTCATGTAAATAAAATAGAATTAATGAATCTTATACATTAAAATATTTTCATGTTCCTCACATGAGAATGAACCTTATTTCAAATCTTTGATCACTTCTCCCATAAGAACAACATCCATCTGAAGATACTACATCACTAACAAACCAACAAAATCAATGTGGGTCCAATTTGAAACACAGTTGAACATATTGCTTCACTTGGAAATAATAAAAATAGTAAAAATAAAATAAACTAGAATAAATCTCTATAAAATTAATAAACAATGCATGTTGGATCGACATGTGTAACCACCGATCGAAGAAAAAATCCCATGGATATATCCCCTTCGAAGGGAATCCAAAACTATGACATAGAGGGTCAAAGGTTTCCTAAAATGAGAATGGGTGAAGCTACAGATATAGGGTTATGAATAACATATGTGTCTAAAAATACATATAACATAACTTTAATGCGGAATTAAATGATGTCAAATATCCTTCCAAAGCATGTAACCCTCAGGATTATGTTGACGCCAAAAAATTGTCACCACTTTAATATATATCCTTGAAAATTTAAACATCATGAAACTATAGTGAAAAAGTAATAAACCACACTTATATGGTATTTAAGGCTTACACAATGTGTAATCTTTTTATCTCCATATTATTTTTGCCATACCCCTTCGAACATATTTTAATACTCTTAAAAGCTTCCCTATCATTTGAAAAAAGAAAAGGGTTAGGCCAAATGCATAATCATAATGAATATACTGGAACATATTATACATAATAAAATGTTCAACCAATTGAGATGTACAAATCACTATTATAATTATCTTCTGATGTTTAATTGGTATTATCATCCATGCTTTGAAAAGGATAAAATTCTTACTACTATTAGAGAATCTATCTCAAGAGCATCTAGTATATATCAGAGTACAAAAGGTCTTGTAATCAGTATCTTCATGACAATACTCCTTAACAATATTTATATATTGCGGGGCTTGAAACCATTGATTCGAGGATATTTTCACAATCATCATCCATAATTTATTACTACAATGAAGCTAACAACTATGACACCATGGGAAAACTATTAATATAGTCTTATGCTGTGAGAATCCATAAAAACATTCCCCTTAAAAAGATTATATACTATATCATAGTAATAATCCCTAATGAACTTTATAAATCACCTTTTATCATGTTAAAATCCTTTTTTGAGAAGATGTATATGAAACTATTGTGTTCAGAATTGATGATAAAACAATCACATGTAAGGTGCTATGGCCGCATAATTTGTTCTAAGACGACTATTTATAACTTCATATCATGGGTCATGTAGATATTCTCGTGTTGTATAAGCTATCAATACCAACCATAAATCACTACCTAAATATGTGTTAGAACAAAACCATGGCTGGTCTTTGAGGAATCGTGAAATACTATGTTGTCTACAAACTCTTCTTCCAGTCTCATGATAGTGGCATTGGACAACATTTAACCAAACTCCAATAAATTTTTCTACAATTATTTAATCCACATGAATGAATACCTCATCTGGGTAAATGAAGAAAAAATTGATGAATCATAGTAAAACCTAGATAGAATATCATGGTTCATCCTAGAATCTAAATAATGATATTCACATCTTTCACACTCTTGGGTGTATCCCATTCTAACACTATCATAACCATCACTGGTTCCACTATCACATCCTATAATGAGATTACATTTCTCAAACACCAGAACTCCTAATTCCATAAGAAATACTTTGAGATATTTTTATTAAACTAGTGATATTGGAGTTTGTCTAGGATCACCACCATGTGTTTCTCTTGATGTTACACAAACAAAGAGTACACTAAACATTCATCAATTAAGACTTCCCCCCAACTATTCTATGAATTGAATATTGAACTCCTTCATGAGATCCATGATCCACAATATTCTTTTTCAATGCAAATAGTATTAAGAAATTACTCATAAAACCATTATAACATTATAATATTGTATTCATTATAATTCTCATCTCGTGAATTGGGAGAGTGATCACCAGTTTTGCAGTCAATCTTTAAGAATATTTTATCAACACTCAACTGATCGAAGATATCATATATCCTATTTTAAAAGATACTTATTCATTATGTTAATCTGGTTCTCGAAATGGTAATATTTATAGAACCACAAGCTCTCATCCATCATCTAGTAGAACAAAAATGTTGCTTCCAAAGGTGAGACACATGGGATGGTAGATCAATTCCTCTTCATATCCTAGAAAAACACATGGATATCATGAATACTTATGGGGATCATCTAGTATGATGGTATATATATCAAGGGATTCCTTTGTTCAATGATTATATTGATTTATATCTCTCGGTGGAGTGTAATTCCAAACACATCCTTAGGAAATACATCCACATACTCCATCACCAATGCAAGAAGTTAAAATCCCATATAATCCAGTACCACACATTTCATATTAACCATATGATTATTATAATGGTATTTATCCTCTTATATATGATTACATTGTTATCTTATTTGGTTTAGTTATCAACCATAAAATAAAACCACATTATTTCACTACAAACACACCATATCCTCTATATGAAGCATTCAATCTTTGTATGAAGTGTTGATAGATAGTCCATAAATGTGATGGAGATGTAAAGACTGACCATTGATAAAAATGGATCCCATAATAATTCAAACACTCCAAGTCACATATTATATATTAGGAATATGTTTTAGATAATTGAAACCTTTTCAGTCAGATTATACATGCATAAGGGTCGAGGCAGGGGATCTACAAAAATAAATATGTATGGAATTGGAGAAATAGAAAGAAAGGAGTGTCCCAAACCCATTTATATTAGAACATAATCTAGTTTATAGATGATAATGATCTTACCATTAGTCATTTATAGATAACTACTATCATAGGAGTCCATGGTCTGTAGCTCACATCATTAAAAGGCAATAGTTCCTTGCCCCTAGAATGGACCACCTGGTGGTGGTGGAAAAAAGTCAAAATATATACCACCGAATTATTAACCATCTACACATTTTCCATGTTTTTTTGCCATATGGACATCCCTACACTTGAATTTGTCAACATATGAGAATTATATCAACTATATCTTTATCAATAACATGACAGGTAAGACAATCCTGCACAAGGGGTCCTTGCCCATTGAAAAATAAACCATTCCACTATCGAGAAAAACTAGAATAATACCCTATTAACTAGGATGTATAAATTATACTATGGGATCATATCATGAAGAATCACACACATATAGATCCCTATAAATACCATCTTTTACTAGCTAATAAGTTCTTTTCTCATATGTTCCCATTACTAGCATTAATTTTGGGCTTTTCTAACCATGAAATCACCCTACAATTACATGTTTGTTATGTAATACAAAATAGGTATTAAAGTAAAGATATATCACTATAGAAATTATATATGGGGGTAATCCCTTCTCAATTATTAGGTATAAAAAATGGATCATTCATAATATTCAATCAATATCTAGATTGTTTGGTAATCCTAGATAAATCCTGATCTATGTTCATACTGCACTGCTAATGTTATAAATTTTTCTGTGTTCACAATTCTTTCAAAAAGTCTATATAGAAGAAAGACCATAATATTAACTCGATATTTGAATAAGAAAAATTTATATCATCATGTTTTTTACTCAAAAACTTCTACCATTATACCATGTTTCACAACACATGACTCGTTGTTATTGCCACCATTTCATCTTTAGCTTTCATACCTATTTAGCTTGTACTATCGGTTCAACCTGCTTCAAAATGCATAACGGTATGACTAGAAAACCATAATGAGGTATAAAATCCTATGTAAATCCCTTTTACAAGGCCTCACTACCAACTCTATCATCATCATGAACCCATTTAGTAGTCCTTAATATATATATTCATTGTGTCATCCTAAAATGAAATGATGATAGAACATATTCAAGAATTATATATGTAGGGATGACCGAAGAAGTACATGGAATCGATAACCTATACCGATATTATGAATTTACCAATGCTAGTCTCTACAAATATAGTTTATATGTACAAATTTTAAAAGAAGTTAATAAGACTCCTATTTAATAGACACACAGTTCCCTGCACCAAAACTATAGTCCCTATTATGAGAGCTAAAATGATATCATATTAAAAATATTGTGGTAGCTCATTATAAAAATATCATGGATAGGGAATCTAAAATATTCATTCCAATGAAGAACCCACTTTTGTAATACTCTTCCATTAACCATCCCACCATGGCTCATCGGGTCGGTGAGAAGAAAATGATGAACCCCACACCTACATTAATAGGACATGAGTTAGAAACTATTAGTGAGTGGGCTTATCACACACATGGCGGAATTAATAGGATGTAACTGTATATATGTACACATATCCAAATAACTACATAATAATGAATGTAAATGTACAATAGATACCATAATTGATGCATAACATCTATCCCACACGAAGTATAATATTGTACTGGAAATAATAAATGATAAAATATTAGACCAAGAAAAATGGTATCTAAAATAACATGACATATAAGAGATCACATACCTAGATAAGTTAGTTAAGTGGATTCCTTAAACCACAACGTGAGAAAATGATATGATAGTGGATCCCACTTTATTCCTTATCGAGGGATAGATGAAATCTCAACACATACTTAAACAAGTGATGGGACCAAAAATATATTATAACGATATAATGCCACACATTAAACTCATAGGGACTAACCCTGGGAGTACATTCATCTAATACAAGTCTTTGTTAATGTTATATATAGACTAAACCTACCCTTAAAAAAGTACACAACATGTATAAGGGGAACATGGAAATTATTATCTTCCCTAGGAATTCCAATGTCCCTCCTTCAATTAAGGAAAATATCGTTCCATATACTGATTTGTATCTTATGATACACTAGGCATAGATATCCAGATATCACTCGAAATGATTCCATACTAGTCCTGTATATATACAGTTATGCCAGTGTATGATATGACATGATCATATACAATGGGTTTCCTTGTGTACCTAACCATGTCTGAGTACTGGTATATGCCTATGTACTATAGTCGTTAATGTGTTTATGGACATTTGTGTTCCCGTGATATGTTATGGTAAAGGGTGCGGCACAAAAAATGGTAATATTTTGTGTACCACATGTTTCATGGTGTGAAATAATTTTTATTACAAAAAAACTCACTTACCGATTGGGGAATATAAAGAAATTGTTCATGGGACTATATTTCCTGTAGTCTGGAATTTTCCAGAAATGATAGAGTATTACCCACCTTCATCTTCACTGCTATCATCATTATGAATAAAAAAATCACATATAAGAAATGTAGATCTATGATTGAACAACCATTCCATCTTTTGTAATTAGATTACGAATATCTAATATACCTAGTATCATTTATCATTACATTTTTCCACACACTACTCACACTACTATGACTATGGAACACCTATCTTATCCTGATATCCCCTAATTATACGGCATCATCATTTCACATTGATCAAACTTTCGATCATGAACTTTAACCCGAGGTATTTATACATGGTTCCATGAAATGTTCTTGAAATGATATGTTACTAGGTGTTGACTAAACTACATGAAATGGAAATAAATGTAATGAAGAAATTGTGAATGAGGGAAAAAATTCAAAAAACACACAAGAGGAACAAAACTCAACCATTGATCAAGATGTATTCAATTAATTTATCATAAATGATTAACATTAAGACAAATTATAAATAATTTCAACTATAAAAAATAATAGTATGATTTACTCAACCGTACAAGAATTAATGACCAATAAATCATTATGTTGGAGAATTTTAATGATGTTATTCATTAAATAATTAAATGAAGAAATAAATAAACTAAAACATATTACCTACCTTTATTTAGGATAAGTCATTTATGAAACAAAAAATTTCATTTCCTTTGTTGGTGTGATCTAAAATCTTTATTTGATGTAAAAATCCATACATTACTTTTATCATTGCTCCATGATCCCAATTTCTGCTAATGTGCCTATATGCCATCCTCTAAAATCCCTAGAGTTATGAGTATAACATTGGGGTTTGAAAATAAACATTTAATCATTTTGGAATATTATTTCTGGAATAATATTAATTAATTACATTTAATAAATCCACTATTTCTCCAAATACAACTTTTTAGCCAAACTTCATAGGCTCAAAAATGTATTAAGCCATCCCCATGAATATTGTGAATCAAAAGAGTGAATTGGTGAATAAGACACATATATTCCACTCATTGTTGGAAAATGTGTATTTGGACATGAGTTTTATAGATTCCATTAAATTATAAATTATCTTTATTGATATTTTGGATTTACTATATGGAAATTAGGATGATTTATATGTGAAAATTAAATGGTCATAAATAAATCATTATCATATATATATATAATTCATCTCACAATAATGTTTTTTAATTAATTGTGTAGTAAATATAGTAGTTAAAACATTGGATTCATTCTATTATTCAATGGGATCAAACTGGATCTTTTTTAAAGAGAAAATAATCACATCTATGATATGGAAATATGAATCTGCATCCAAAACAGTTCAATACATATAGAAAAATTTAGTTAAAATTATTAATTTTATTTTTCAACTCCCTAACATGTTTCAGTCTTAATACTAATATATGAATAATATTTTAAAAAAAGTATTTATATAATAGAGATGGTCAAATTTGAATATTATACCATTTAGAGTGAATATACTGATGTATTCTAGAAATAATTTCATAACATTCTCCTAATCATGTGGTTCATTTTTTAATAATAACATGCACTACCATCAATTTTTTAATCTATGATTCCCAATAGAGTATCAACTTGAATTAGAGAAATAAAATATGAATCTGATTATAAATCTACAAAATATGTTTATATAACCATTTTTTCAATAATGGATGTGACATTACAATTTATGAGATAGAATATTTATTACATT
The DNA here is from genome assembly GCA_963277665.1 of Viscum album. Lineage (NCBI taxonomy): Eukaryota > Viridiplantae > Streptophyta > Magnoliopsida > Santalales > Viscaceae > Viscum > Viscum album. Next base: position 1,306,877,463 of record OY728126.1, on the reverse strand, counting down.
TTGAAATTTCACAAAAATGTTTTAATTTACCTAATCATCAAGGAAAATTATAAATCAAAGTCAGAGTACAGTAGATTTTCCATTATTAGATATTAATGGTGGTTAAACTATCATTATATATATTTATTAACTTGTTATTACATATACCTATAATAAAAAGTATATCTCACATGGAAATTGTGTTTTCCATTGCATTATTATGTACAAATTTTTGAAATAGTGTGTCTCTTAGAACTATCTTTGTAGTACTTTTGATTACCATATCATATGTACAATTAGTTATACATGATGTTATAACACCATTATAGTGTGGAATTTTCTACATTGACTATTATAATGGAAATTTCCATAGATCAATTGTCGTATCAAAAAGTTATAGCAGATCCCAGGCTATAATGATAACCTCGAGATACCATGACATTAATCTTAAATATATGTTTTATTTTCTATATATATTTTACTGACTGAACATAGGATATGTTTGACTATCTTGTGCCGGGAGATCATAAGCATTGAGACATATTCTCATGATGTTTGCACATGGTGATATCTAGTAAAGATATCACGAGAACAGACTCTCCAATAGAAGCATCACATGTTTTGGGAGTCATTGGTCATTCCTATCTACAAAAATGTGTATTGGTCTCATGACTTGCGATCATTACAAATATATATCACTTTATTGTGTACTTCGATGAAATGAAAAAACAATGGTATTGAAATTGTGAAGAGCTAGATTGTGTTGGGTGCATTGTAATGAAATTATATTAATTAATTAATTTAATTTTGGAATTAAAATTTAATTAATTATGTGACCGATAATTAATTAAATTATTTGAATGCTTTAATTCATTTAATTTAATTTATAACTGACAATTTTATTTAATGAATTTTAATTTTATCACGCATTATTTACCAATATGCTGGTCATGTGCATCGAACCGTGAAGGATATATTTATTTAATTATTTATTTAATAAAATATTTAACTGCATGTGATGATTGTAATTAATTAAATAGACTATCTGCAAATCTTTTTTTATTTCAGTTTAAATTTATAAGACCTATGTGTCCAATTAATCTATTGTGTATTTATATCTCTAGTCCCCCTCGCATGTGAACGAGTATTATTGTACTTCAGATGAGGATGATGAACGACGTGGACCCCGCCATGACGAGGCAGTGTTTGTTGTCCAAGATGATGGAAGACAACACATAGATCCCACCAAGATGATGTGGTTCTCCATGATGTGACTTTATCCTTGCCAAGGCGAGGTGATACATTGGACGAGAAGCGAACATACAAGATGGGGTTTAGTTGCATCAAGAGTCAAGAATTAGACATAGGTATGATGCCCCTTGGGCCATTTAGATACTCACAACTAGTTTGGTAGAAGTTAACTTTTATAAATTAATTTATTATTTTATGCATTTTAGAACAGCGGAAAAAAATAAAATAATAAATAATAAAATTCATTAAAAATGACGAATGTTTTTTTAATAATGTTCATTTGTGAGAATGACAAAATAACTTAACATTTTTAATATAAATGGATAGAAACCATGGAGAGAGAAACAAAAAACACCTAAATAAATATTAAGTCATTACGGCCTTCTATCATTCATGTTTGACCAAAACCTAGTGTTTGGGGTGTCGGGAAAGACATAGCTAAGGGTGTATCTTACTATCAGGGAGTTCTTATTAGGGTGATGGGATGAATTAACTAAAAATTCAAAAAAGAAAAAACCATATCTAGCTTGTTTTATATTTAGAGGTAAGAATTGAGTAAATAAATAAATGATTTTAGAAGCTGGGATATCACTCAACAGATCATGGAACCGCAAGTTAATTCTGTTGGATAGCCAAAATACTACCTTAAGACTAATGAGTAGTGTTGTATCCATATCTTGTAGACTATAAGGAGTGGTTTGAGGATCCTTGCTACTAGAATACTCAATAGTATTCTGAATCTAGTACAGAGAGTTCCGAGAATTTGAAAAAATAGTACAAGAAATTTAATGATTAAATTAATCTGTAATGTCTCATTTGGTAAACATCATTAAAGGTACTAAACTGATAAATTTTTTTAGAGGATTGAAATTAATAACACAATAAAAACATTGAAAAATACAGGATAATTTTTATGTCCCAACATGAACGGAATTCCAATTGAAGTATAGGAATTTGTGCACAATACTACAATAATGGAAATTCAAGGTACCTACGTCCCATGCTATTAAGAAACCTCAGTAAATGAGTGTGTGAAACTACTTATAAGGGACTCACAAAACGATCCTATGATGTTTTTTTCATAGTTATATCATCAATTTCTAATGTTAGATGCAGTCGCTACATGAAAACATGGATGATGTTACATTTAGTCTCTTCTTTACGAATTCTCCATGTAGAAAGCTAAGTATGATTTGAATGAGATGATTACACTAATTTTGGGTAATGTGAAAGGATGTTCACAATATTTCATGGCATCCCATTCTTATACCATTTACACACAATTACAATATTTTCATTTATGGATACAAATGTATAGTATGGTGTAATTTCGTCATTACCTTTATGGTAACATTCTCCATGTAATACGAATATTAGAGATAACACCATCTATTGTTCATATAAATAATATAATGAATTACAAGGAGAAACGTCCTATGGAATGTTACACAAAATGCACCTTCCACATTCCCATAAAAGAAAAGTAGTTGGTTATTTAACAAGATGTTATTTTTATCCCTTTTTAGAAATAAATTCATAGTAGTTTTAAAACTGAAATACAAGAAGCAAGTACATGCTTCTAGTTTAGTTTATATTCATCAAATTAATGTATTATTTTCTCACATACTTCTCTAGTATTAAATAAAATATTCATTTCACATATATGTATTGAAATATATTAACCATGAATGTAGGGAAGTATTAAAAGGAGTAATGTGTCTCTTCCAAGCAGCTGAGAAAGGGTGATTCCTAAGGCATTAGTGAGAAACACATAAATTATAATTTCCATGTGATTGATTCAATTTGAAAATATTTTTAAGTATAACTAAATAAATTATATCTTCACATTTGGTCATAATGAGACATTATTCCATGTTTTTAATGAGTGTTGTTTTTTGTAACATACACAACAAATAATTTGGACATACTGGAATCAGAGCCAATACATGATGAATATAAAATATAAGACTTACCCAGTTGTGGCAATATAATTCTTTGTCAATGAAAATGAAATTTGGAATTCAATGATATAACCAGTTTGGTATTTAAGATCAGTATAGCGAAACACCTATGGTATAATTGAAATCTTTTATACAAAGTAATCTTTAGAAATAAAGGTATGCCACAAAAGATTTCGGTGATAGTTCACCAACTGAGTGTAAACAATTCTAAAGGAAATCTAGATGTTAAGATAATTTATATGATTATTTTATATTATTAAGTATTGTAACAGTGTATTATATGTTTGGCCATGAGGTTTGAGTTGTTTTGTTTTGGAATGAAGAATAATAACTTGGAAAAACATTGATCAGCCATGATAATGTAGCGTAGATTATATCATAAAAACATGTTACCTTATCTACATCACCATATTGATGATGATATGGATGATCGATGATAATGTCTTACATGTTTACATTGATCAAAAAAAATTAGTGTGGATCAATTACTGAATTCACATTTTAATCATCAATGTTATGATGTATGTAGTATCAATGTTGCAACCTGTAGTAACTTTTATCCTATTTGAAGATGTGTTTTGAAAATAAAGGGAAAATATCACAACCAATATGAAAACTGATAAATGATAAATGGATGTCATATGACTAATAATATGAAGAAAGTCCATTATGTCATAGATCATGTGTTAGGATGCCAAGAGATTATAAATATATAAACAAACTTACATCAAGCTAAAACATGGTGCATTTAAGTAAATGTCTTAAAAGTTTCTTAGGAAATTACACAAATTCATAAAACTGAAAATATGTGGTCATGTGATTAACTAAATTTATTTATGAGGGTACAAATATCTATTATGGATAGTGGGAGATGAATTTACATGGGCTTAGTCAATGTTCTTGATGAACAAATGGTTTGAAAAGGAACATGTTTCACAAGTTCATGTGGAAGAGACATGTTTTACTAACACAAACTGTGTAAGAAGGATGAAACCAAGGTGATGGTTTTATATTCACTGTTTTTAGTGATAAATTATACATAGAAATAATAAATTCCTCTAAGTAATTAGTCTATGAAAATGAGTAGTGATTGAAAAGTTAAATTGAAAATTCAATAATGGATTCCACGTATCAAATTGAAAGGGATGGTAAATTGAGTACTATGGTGGGTATTTAAATTAGACGGTACATGGATGGTACATGCCAGGTACTAGTAAGGATCGATTAGTTATACCAAGTCAGTATGCCTAAATCTATTTGAATTTTATGGGTCAAAGATGACCTCTAAGATCATTGAATTGGTTATTAGATGACATTATTGTCTTTCGTGGATGGTTTCAATATGACGCAACCAGAAAAGAACGGTGACACCATCAAATGCCTATGAAGGATGAAATTTATTGAAATCCAGTTGTTGATTATAGTAAGAAACATGATCTTAAAGCATTCATCTCAAATGAATCATTTCCTTGTGTCTAACAAAGTTTAGAGGGAGCACCAATGTTTTCTATCAAAAATATGTTTTAAAACAAATGGAATACAGAACTTGATCTTACAGTTAGATAATAAAATGTTAAAATTAATTCTCCAATGATTGAATTAACGGATATACTTATGTTCTAGGGAATATTATCTACTAAAGTAGATCTAATGGTTTCTTAGTCCTGGTCAATCATACGTAAAGTGACATTGTATTGAAAAATACAAGTTGGATCAATTCAAGTTCAAAATTTTTTTCAATGTCACACAGATTAATATCTCTAGGTTGACATTTTTAGAAAATGGGAAGATATAAAAGTTATGAATTGATTTTCATATACTTTAGCTATGGATCAGTCATGTATTCCCTAATGTGTACAAAAATTGATATTTCTAGGATATACATTATTGTAGGCATATATAATTTATATCCATGAGCACTACAAGTGATGTAGTCAAAACTATCATTCTGTACTTTAGAAAGTAAAAATGATATGTACCTGATATATGGAGAAGATGATATACTAGGTTTTATGGGATACAAACTATTAATCCTTAGATCAATTTGAACAAGTATCACAGTTTGGGAATGGTGATGAGAATGTAATTCTTATAAAATATAGTGGTAGCAATACCTACGAAGACTGAGTACATTGAAGGTTCTAAGGTAGCTACAAATTATTTAAATGCAACAATTTTTTTGATTTCTTGGAATTTAACCTTGTGAGAAAAGTATTATCATAATGTAAATTATGATATTCTTACTAGCTTTAATTTTAAGATACGACAATGGATAAATTGATATACTCAAGGATACCTTATCATGAGTTGTTTTACTCAAGAAGATGTGGTTGAATATTGAACATATGCTATGTGGTGAAAATGTGGTAGGTCCAGCAGTTAATTCCATTACTCAGAAGAATCATGGTTTTTATCTTGTGAGTAACTAACAAGTATGTTTTGCATGTTGGCTCTAGTAAAAGTGGGTGTGTTGAAATAGTAGTTCCCCTAGAACCAACTATGATGTAATTTTTATTAGCATATATATTTAGTTATGCATGATGTCATATTACCATTATAGTTTATAATTTTTTGTGTCCACTATTATAATGGTTATTTCCAATGATTAATTATCGAATCGATTGTTTATTTTAGATCACATGATATAATGAGAACCTCGAGATAATATGACAATAATCAAAAATATATGTTATATGGTCTTGATACATCTTACTGACTGGACATAATAGATGTCTATCTTTCAGGTGTTGGGGGCACATAAGCATTGATAATTATTCTCATGAATTTTTCAGTTGGTGATCTCTAGTAATGTGATCATGAGAACATACCCACCAATAGGAACACCAAATTCTTTGGGTATCATTGGTCATTCCTATCTATGGACATGTGATTTGGTCTCCTAACATGAGATCATTACCAATGTATATAATTTTATTGTGTACTTTTATGCAAGAAAAAACCATGGTATTGAAATTGTGGAGAGGTAGCTTGTGATGTGTGCATCGTTGGTGGTATGACATTGGTTGAATGGTCAAATAGCATTTTTCGCTTCCATGATGAGAAAGTTGTATATCTCAAGACTAGTTGGTCATGATGGTGTTTCCTTCATATGTCATTGGACAAATTAGTACAAAGGAAAATCTATCTGGATAAGTCAAAAAATAATAAACCTAGAAGAGGATGATGACAGAAGTGTGCATCCTGCTTTTTGATATATTTAATGAAAAAGAGATTATAGTATACGGTCGGTGTTCGCAGGTTAGTTGTTGTTGATAGAAAAATCCTTATCACTTTAGGGTACATGATGGGATGATAGACACCACTATTGGTATATGGATTTTCATCACTACTATCGAGATAAGGTCCTAGAGGTTCACACACAATAGCGTATTCAAGAATCTTCCCTATTCAGTTGAATAGGTTTATGGACATAGTGGGCCCCGCCATGGGGTCTGAGTGATGTCCAATGTATCGATCACCGAGGATTAAATAAATTCATTAATATTCATTTTATGTATAATTTGGATGTAATTTATTTAATTTATTTAAAATTTTAGTAAATACGAGATAATATTAATCGAATGAATACTATTTTAATATTCAAGGTTCACTTAATTTTATGTGAGACAACTAGTCATATTAAATGGATCTATTTTTATCACGTAATATATTTCATATATGTTAAAATTATGTGATAAAATAATAAATAATATTGACGTAGTTTAGTTCATCAAAATTATTTATTTGGTGGTTGTTGAAATAAACGGGGGTCGGGAACTCTACCGGGTATTTTACCATCTCTACTATAAATACAAGGACGGAGGCTCTCCCCATGTGGGGATAATCAATATTCATTCAGATTCATGGAATGAATGTTGAGAGCCTCTCTCTCAACCCACTCTCTAGAAAGAGAATCTCTCGATCCAATAAGCTTATACCATGATCACTTTTCAGCATTGAAGGCATCTCAATGTAGTGATCTTCAGGATAACGAAAGCGTCATTGTATCTCCACACTAGCACCTAGAATTCGATGATAGATTCATTAATAGATTTTTGAAGTGCGTTTGGATGATCTAGATGGATGCTGCTATTGATTCTTCAAGAAAACATTTCCATCTACAAGTTGCAGTCCACTGCAGATTCATTTTTGAAATGGTATGTATTCTGTTTTTTTGTACTCATTTCAATTTACATGATATCCTCAGAAATTATTGTGGCTTGTATCATCAGTGTCGATAAGTTTTATCAACCTGTTAATGAAATTTTTTAAAATCCCCAGCCCACTGGCTTCTGATGTGAGCCCCAGAACCTATCACAAATCCCTCAAGTGGGGATTTATTTTCTATAACAAATAGGTTTCAAATATATGTTCAATTGTGGTCTCTCATAAAATTATTTGTTAAGCATATATACCTTGAATAAATTAAAAATTTATAATCTAAATTACTAAATTTATGACTTTGATATAAAAGTATTAATACATTCATAAACGATTTAATGGTGTTATATATTCAATTATAATTGTGATATAAATATATATACATGAAAAAATCTCATAGTATACATTGAAATTAATCGATATTAACATGTGAGAAGATAATTACTTTTAGATAAAAATGGAATATAAATATAATATACAATACAATTCAAAAAAATAATGTAATAGTATTGATGATTTTGGTAGATATCATCATGTTACCCAATCCATGATTAGAAGCATGAAAGATAAAATCCTTATAGATATTCATATTATAGTTATCAAAATAAAAAATCAACAAATATTATCCTATCTTTCCCAAATAATATCTCAATCATCCATTTAAAATATATCGAGGGAGATATAATGATTTATATGTTAATATAGATCAATGCAAGAAATTTTCAAGAGTTTAACATTGAATAACAAAAATGTATAAGATTTAAATATTTAATATTCATTCCATCCCAACAAAAATTGGAATGGAATTATTTTGATGAATGTAAAGTTCATCTATTCCTATTAAAAAATGAATAAAAAATATCCAAGGAGGATTTGAAATATCATCTCTTTGGATAAGAGGAACAAGTATTGGATAATATATATAATACTGTTTAATTTTTAAAATGGTTTTGTATAATATAAAAATCCAATGAGGATTATGATGACATTAACCAGAGAAATATTTAAATGGAAAAACAAAATTTTTAATTTCACCATTGGTCTCCATATAAGAACAAAATAAAATAATAACATTTGATTAGTGTTCAATAAAAATTTATAAATAGGACATATTTTTTGTATTCATGTTTAATATTCACTAGATAATCACACAATGTTATATTTAATGAATATTAGATTGTTTCATGGAGCACATGCATAATATAAATTTTAATAAACATCATGGATAATATAAATATTTTTATGAAGACGTAGCTTAGAGTTAATAACAAAAAAACAATATAATTGGTTATCACCAACCAACACATATTTAATATGAAAATATGATTGAGAATAGGTAGTGTAAACTTAAATCTTATTTAGTATATTTTAAAAGGTGATATTCAAAATATCATCCCCCTATCATGATCTAATATAAAATATTTCATCACATAAAAAAGATTCAAATTATTTTATTATTTATAAAGGTTGTGATTTTGAATAAACTCATTGGGAGGTAATGTTATAATGAAAATGTTTATATGATATAACATGGGAAAGAAATGATATGGTAATATTTCCATTCATAAATTTATCAAATTAGCATATAGTCTACAGATGCTCTACTCACATAGTAAACACTGAGACCTTAATTTTGAATATGTAGAAAATGATTTTTTACATAACTATTAACATTGAAGAGGGTAACAATGTTTTATTATAATATACATATTTTCATAAAATATATAATCCGGGTTTAGTTTCTTGTTTGTGAGAAAATTTTTAATAACAAATTATATTTTCAATAAACCATATAATGCATAAAAAATATCACATTTATCAATTCATAGAGTTTTGACTACATATCAATCCATTATACATAACAAATAGTGCTTATACCATAAGTGTGCTCTCTTGTGTCACGACCTACCTTCACCAAAAGGAGGGAAGGGTTAGAATATTTTCAAGAACATCCTTCATTAAGTTGATGGAGAGATAATGACCCCTGAAACCCGCCATCAATAGGTCCTGGAGTGGCGACCAGCACCAAGGGTATATAATCTCACACAAAATAGAAGGCATTACCATTTTTATTTTTATAGGATCGAGAGATAAGACAACAACCCCAACAATACTGAAGCTGAAAGTAAAGGTAAATCCAAAAGTAAACCATTCCTATATGAATGTTTGAAATTAAAAGATACAAGACACAAAAATCCTAAGTTAAGTACTAAGAAAAAGGCAAAAAAAGACAACAGTAACTACCCCAAGTTCAACACTAGTACGGTCTCGCACGATCCCTGAAGTCCTCCTGGAAACCTGAAAACAGTTTTTATATATGTAGGGTGAGCATAAAAGTACACTCAGTAAGGAAATTGAAAGACTCTCGTGTACAGGTGGAGAGGCATTCTAATGCCCTGTGAAAAAGGGAAAAAACCAAACCACCTAGAAAGGAAAAACTATCCACCCAAGTCTCACCAAGGCACACTCCCCAAATAACATAAGCAAAGTAAAGTATACTAATAGAACATAGATTTTTGGGGACCTCGCACCACATTCTCACTGGTTATTGGAGACATCCTACGCATCGAACCAATCCCACCATTCTCACCATTGTGCCACTGCCAAACCCCACCCGCACACACCTGGGCCACAACCTCATCGCAGTCCCAATGCCAAAACCCACCCACACACACCTGGGCCATGACTGCTATCCCGCCCGCAGACACCTGGGCCACAACCACAACGTGTAACCACACCCACAAAGACCTGGGTCAGAACAACTACTACCACGCCCGAAGACACCTGGGCCTCATCCCGAAGACACATGGGAAACAACCTACTTGGAAACACCTGGGCCAACCACCACAACTACCCTTCCTAAAGATTCTTGGGCTAATAATGGACATCAGGCCATCACAGCCTGCCCAATGAGTCTTGGGCTATTTGGGAAAGGGAGCAGAAAAGGGGATAACAACCAGCCACTCATAGGAGTGTTGAGAAGAACACCCTCCACATGAAATGGGGTGTTCGACACTAAGTGATCACCTTGGGTGGGGAGAAAATAAGAAACATAAAAGCTGCAGATATATGTATAGGTAACAAACACTCATCCCAACCAAGGTGTTCCAAAACCTAAGCACAAACACCCTTGTTACTATTCATTCACAAAGAAGTAATGACACTCACGACCAATTCACAATTCATTCCCATGAAAATTACCCACTCAACCATTCTTGTTTTCATGTTCATGTGATCCCATTCGGTTGAATTCTTCACTACTGGGAAACTAACAACCATAACCACAAACCAAAAGGAAAGAAACAACCAACCAACAATTTAAGCATTCACACCTGGTTCCCTTGCAAGTCACAACAATAAAGGGATAAGTGAGATCCCTTGAAGTACTGGAACCCATGAAAACCCCGAGACACAGCCCCATGTCCCCAAAATCCAGGAGCCAATGGTCTCTCAACAGTAGATGATTCCACCCCAATGCGGGATATAATCAGAGTAACCACACAGCCTCAAATTCAAAACCAGTGAAAGTACCACAATGGGAAATCCCATCCCCACCCGTATCACCCCATCAATCTTCATGTGAACAAAACAACCAAACCTCTACAACCGACATAATCCCGGCCCATACAGGTATTTTCAGATTTAAAAGATTTAACAAACTCCATGGTTTCAATTCCTCTATGCTTTAATCAGGATTATCGCAGAGAGGGGTTGATCCTGGTGCTTTCAATTTATTTAACTGAGTATAAGTAATTAAACAATTCCATGTTACAGTTATTTAAACATCCAGGAGCACCGAGGTTCATTAGTGAATAGAGAAAGACCACCAACGGCTACGATTTTCAGTGAGAATTGGCTCGTAAAATTCACAACACATAACAACATAAAGAGTATAGCAGAACATCACTCACACCCCCATTCATTCTTTAAAAGTCTATTCATTATCTTCATTAAGTTTGGATTCATTAATTTCCATAGATGAAAAGTCATGCCAACCCCACATGATACACATAAAGGAGAGACGAAGGAGAAAATCCCTACTTGGTAGATCAAAGATAGACGTTTTTTTCCACCCGCCAAAATAGGGGAAGCGTGACTTGCAATGCTCCCGCACAGCTGCACTACTTGCCTCGAGATATAAAGGATGTTGAACACACAAGGAAAAAGAGGAGACTATCCAAGAGGGAGAAGAAGAATATATAGCATGATAAATAGATGAGATCCCCAATGTTATGTGATAAAGAATTTTAATTCCTTGGAATTCGGATCGTGGTTCTACCATGCAGTTGGGTGGTTACAAATGACTGAGTTAATTTTTATTTAATAGGGAGGTGTCTCGGGATTTTTAGATATTAATTATGGGTTAACACGGCCTAAAAGAGATGTCATGGGAAAAAATGTAGAATGAAAACACGAAAAGGCTGGATAACACCGACCGGTCAATTGCGCCAATCGGGCACACCGATCGGTCGCACCAATCTGTCATACTGAACGAGGTGCGACCCCATAGGATCCTATAATTTGGAAAAGGGATGGATCATGAGGGTCTTCCCATTATATCAGATACCTCTCAAACTATTCTCACCCTTGAGAATCCAGAACCGGACCTGAAGGAAAGAGGGGGGGTCCAAACAACCACCCCGGAAGATACCTCTCAAGAGTGAATCTCTATGACACAGGAACACCTTATCTCCAGAAAAATCATGGATGTCCTACCACTCCTTTCCCCGGTCAACCACGCAAAACAAAATACTAAATTGTCCGGCCATGTGGGAGAGGGGTTTCCCTTCCTGCATGTTAATATACTTTCCGCTTCGGGCAGCATTGACTCACCCGCACGAGTTTAGGCGCATCCATTTTAATGCGTCTTTACTAGGAATCAGGTCCTCCCCTCCCCATACTTTAGGAAACTTCACAGTCATTCACAAAAATAGGAAACTGCACACCCCATAGTCAAAATGGTAAAGCATTACATAGAAAACATGTAATGAAAAAATAGGATAAAACTCAAAAACAACTTTGGGTAGTGGGCATGAATCTTTGCTTCCCTCTCCCAGGTACTCTCCTCAAGACCCCATGCCTCCATAACATGCAAACCAACGGGATGGATCATCCATGAAGAAAATTATACTCATGACCCTCGATCATCACTGGACATTCCACGAAGGTTGAATTGTCTTCGATATCTAGCACTCCCCAGTCTGGGATGTGCGAATTTTCGTGCAGATACCGATGAAGTTGGGACACATGGAAGACATTCTTCACCCATTGTAGCTTTGGTGGCAACACCAGCTGATAAGCCACCTCACCGACCCGGTGCAACACCTCGAAGTGTCTAACTAACCTTGGATAGAGCTTACTTCCCCTTCCAAACCTCTGCTACCCACGCTGAGGGGAGACCTTCAAGAACACGTTGTCCCCGACCTCGAACTCAAAGGACATTATCCTATTATCTACATATAACATCCGCCGGTCCTGATCCACCTTCATCCTCTCTCATATAAGCTGAACCTTCTCTTTTGTGCTATGTACCACCTGCGGGCCAAGAACACCTAATTCCCTGATTTCTGTCCAGCACACAAGTGAGCGACATGGACTCCCATACAAATCTTCGAACAGAGACATGAAAATGGTAGAGTGGTAGCTATTGTGGTAGGCAAACTCCACCATAGGAATTTGTTGCGCCCATGATCCCCCAAAGTCCAGGATGCATGCTCATAGCATATCTTCCAAGGTCTGGATGATGTGCTCTGTCTGCACATCTGTCTGGGGGTGGAAGGCAATGTTAAGGCACATTTGGTTGCCAAAATTATGCTTCCAACCCCTCCAGACTCGTGAGGTAAATTGTGCATCCCTATCCAATACTATGGACATTGGAACCCCATGCAACCACACCACCTTGTCCACATACCTTCGTGCTAGAGCATCCACTGCACTCGGCTCCTTGATTTCCAGAAATTGAGCTGATTTCTTCAATCAGTCCACTACTACCCTGATGGCGTCGCACCCTCCTTGAACCTTGGGTATCGCTGTGAAGAAACCCATTGAGATTTCATGCCACTTCCACTCGGGGACATCTAAAGGTTGCAGCAAACCACTCTGAACACGATGTTCATCCTTCACCTGTGGACACACTAGGAACTTGGCCGCAAACTCTGCCACTTCCCGCTTTGCCCTGGGCCACCGAAACTGTCTCCTTCGATCCTGGAACATCTTGGAAACTACTGGGTGCACCTCCAGGGGTGAGCTGTTGAACTCACCAAGGACTCTCTCACACATCACCTCCGGAATGAACAACTTCCCTCGGAATAGCATCAGATTCTGACCATCTTCGGCCCACCCTTCCGGAGCACTATCTTGGCTAACGCGGTCATGCATTACTTCACTCTCTGGGTCTCCCCACTGAAAATTCTCCACAAGACATAACAGACGAGACTGTACTATCATCTGATATAGGCAACCTTTACCTCTATCCATCCTTGCATCTGGGTGCAGGGTAGCCAACTCCTCCATCACCCTCCAAGAGTCTGCTGACTCTCGGACTGCATCCCTCTGTGAATTCCTTCTCATGGCATCAGCAACCACATTTCCTTCCCCTGAAGTATAAGAAATATCTAAATATTAGTCTAGAAGAAACTCCATCCACCTTCGCTGTCATATGTTCATGTCCCGCTGGGAAAAGATATATTTCAAGCTCTTGTGATCGGTGAAGACCACGAAGCGCTCCCCGACAGGGTTGTGCTGCCACAACTTCAGTGGGAACATGACCGCCGCAAGCTCTAGATCGTGGGTGGAATAGTTACGCTCACGGGTATGAAACTACCTAGACCCATAGGAGATCACCTCTTGCTACTAAATCAACACACATCTGAGGCCCTGCCCAGAAGCATCATAGAATACCTCATACGTTGCCCCTTCCTCTAGAAACCTCAACACTAGGGAACTAACCATCTTCTCCTTCAGATAACTGAAGGCCGCCCCACACTGCTCTTCCCCATGAAATCCTGGTCCTTCATGGTCAAGTTGTCAAAGGTGCTGCAACTTGGGAGATGTTTGGCACGAATCTCCTGTAGTAACCTGCTATCCCATGAAAACTACAAACTTCTGCCACGTTCTTGGGTGCGGCCTAAGAAACAACCACATTGACCTTCGATGGGTCCACTACTACTCCCTGCTCGAACACCACGTGCCCAAGGAAGTATACTTATCACATCAAGAACTTGCACTTGGACAACTTCCCATAGAGCCGGTGCTATCGGAGGACCTCCAAAACTATCTTCAGGTGCTCAAAGTGATCCTCTTTTGATCTTGAATAGATCAGGATGTCGTCGATGAACACGAATATGAACCGATTCAAGTACTCCCAAAATACGGAGTTCATAAGCCCCATGAATATAGCTGGAGCATTTGTAATGCCGAATGACATGAACAAAAACTCTAAGTTCCCATATCTCCACCTGAAGGCCGTATTCAGGATTTCCCCCTCCTTCACCCTCAACTCGTGATATCTAGACCATAGTCGATCTTGGAGAACCATCATGCCCCTTTAAGATGATCGAAAAGATCATCTATCCTCGGAGGAGGGTAGTTATTCTTGACTGTCACATGATTCATCCTCATGTAGTCTACTCACAGCCTTAGAACACCATCTACCTTCTTTGTAAACAATACTGGAACACCCCACGGTGATGCACTTGGTCAAATATAACCCCTCTTCATCAGATCGTCAATCTAAATCTGCAACTCCCGTAGCTCCGAAGGTTCCATCTGATAGGGAGCCATCGAAATCGGGCGAGCACTAGGCTGCATGTCTATCCCAAACTCGACATCACGTCGAGGGAGTAGATTCGTGACCTCCTCTGGGAAGATGCCCATAAATTCACTGACGATCCCTGGTACATCCACAATCTCTGTATCTGCTGACTCCACTGATAGATCAGCTAACAAGGAGAGGATGGGTCTCTCTTGCCTACTGCCCTTCTGGCCACCCCGTTCGCCGGCGAAAGTTACACATCGGCCGCCTATGTCTGAAAACACGACCCTTACTCAGAAGAAATCGAGGACGACACGTACAGGGAACAACCAGTCAATGCCTAGGAGGACATCGTATGGTTGTATCTGAAATAGTAGGAAGTTCCTGACTAACTGATGTGGCCCTATCGTCAGTTTTCATCCTCGACAAACATATATCGAGTTGGTATGACCTCTGACTAGTTTGGCCAGTTCCAGGGGCACTGTAAGTCTCTCGGAATCTAGACCCAAGGCATGATCCAGACTGGATGTAACAAAGGATTGCGAAGCACCCATATCAAACAAGATGTAAGAAAGGGTACTGAACAAACTGATCGTACCTCAAACGACCTCAGGTCCTGCTGGAACTATAGCCTTTGTGGCTCGCAACTGCCCATGCCCAGCTCCTCTACCTCACGGCCGTAGGAGACCTCCTTGACCACACCCAGTTCGAGGTCCCTGAGGAGCGCCCAGGGGGCGGCCTCCTCCTGAAATGTTTTCCCTCAGAGGAGCAGGAGCTCCATAAACCTTCTGATACTGCTAAAAGGCCCTATCTGGAAGCTACTGCTACTGAAGTGGGTGGTGGGCCTGCCCACATCTATCATACTGCACTCTATCCAAGCACTAGTTCTGAAGGTGCATGTGGCTTCGGCAGACGAAGCATCTCGGCCCTGGGACCGAAGGGAAAGTGTGAGGGCCAGGGGAACAGAACTAGAACTGTTGAGGCCTTCTACCTGTTGGTCGGAACCTAGAGGGTCCTAATACTAGTGGTTTGGTGATGATGACCTTTACTTTTGACGAGCCTAGATGAATCCCCTCTCATGATACACCTCCACACCTGTGCATCCTCTCCACCACTTCATCCTTCTTCTGCACCTCTATGTATGTCGGTAGGGTGAAGGGAGTAACAACATACTAGAGGGATGGTCGGAACGCCTCCTCTAAACGTCTTTATTGAGACTCCTCATCTGGAAAGAGGTCTAGAGAAAAGTGAAGGAGATCCATGTACTTGATCCCCAACTCTCTCACTAACATACTCCCCAGATGGAGGGAGAGTAGCTCCGACATCTTCTCAGACTTTTTCATAGAAGAGAGGAATTCTGCCTGAAATTCCATCTCAAAGTCATCCCACGCAACCTCAGCTTCCCTCTTCTCTCCAAGATAATGCATCCACCACTGACGCGCTGCTCCCCACATCTGGCTCACGACTAGAGGAACCCAACACTCTATTGGAGCCTGAATCAGGCCGAAAGTGATCAGTAGATCCTCTAGCTAGCTCTTTGTCTCCATGTCTGAGGTACTGCCCTCATACTACATGAGGGTCTGCCGCTGGAAAGCATGAAGCATCTTCTTCCACTGATCATCCTCCTCCTCTCGGTCAGCCCTCTTTCGGTCAGTCGAGTCAACCTCTTGGTCCTCGATCGCCCACACTACCCGAGGTTGCCTCCCAGGTGCCATAGCTGCAAGTAAACAAGGAATGCCTTAGCTCGGGTAGTGTAGAATATAGTTCTTACATTTTATTTGAAATCATTATTTATTTTTGAACCCCCAAAACACCCGAAAACATGGGAACAAAAGTCATTATGATTCATGTAACATTCCTAGGGTCTCTACCCTGCAATCAGTGTAGCCTTACTTGGACTTTTGGTAGGTCCAGAGTCCTCGCATCGGGTCATGGGGGCCTTAAAATCCCATGTCCTAGCCGGACATCCCTGGCCTATTTCACGCACCAAGATCACTGAATACTTTTGTCCTACCATCCCATGAAATCCTCACCGTGCCTAACTCCAGACTCCATCCTATCTCTCAACCTCTCCTTTGATACCATTTTTTAAGGACCCACCTTCACCAAAAGGAGGGAAGGGTCAGCAGATTTCCAAGACCTTCCTTCTTTAAGTTGAAGGAGAGATAATTACCCCCAAAACCCTCCATCAATAGGTCCTGGAGTGGTGACTACCTCCATGGGAAGAGAATATCACAAAAAATGGAAGGCATTACCCTTTTTATTTTTATAGGATCAAGAGATAAGACAAAAACCCCAACAATACTGAAGATGAAAGTAAAGGTAAATCCAAAAGTAAACCATTCCCATATGCAAGTTCAAAAGTAAATGATACAAGCCACAAAACACCAAAGGTAAGTACCAAGAAAAACTAAAAAAGACAACAACAACTTCCCCATGGTCCGTGCTAGTACAGTCCCACAAGATCCTTGAAGTCCTCCTAGAAACCTGAAAACAATTTTTATATAAGTGGGGTGAGAATTCAAGTACACTCAGTAGTGAAAACCAAAGACTCTCGTGTACATGTGGAGAGGCATTCTAATGCCCTATGAGAAAAGAAAAAAAAACAAAGCACCATGCAAGGAGAAACTATCCACCCAAGTCACACCAAGGAACACTCCCCGAATAACGCAAGGAAACTAAATTATAGTAATATCACATCGATGTTTGGGTACCCCCGACACTTTCCCACTAGTTATTGAAGTCATCCTACGCATCTAACCAATCCCGCCATTCTCATCGTAGTCCCACAGCTAAACCCCGCCCACACACACCTGGGCCACAACCTCACCACCGTCCCACTGCCAAACCCCACCCCACAAACCTGGGCCATGACTACTATCCTGCCCACAGACACCTGGGCCACAACCACCACGCGTAACCACACCAACACACACCTGGGTCAGAACAACTACTGCCACGCCCGAAGACACCTGGGCCTCATCCCGAAGAAACATGTGAAACAACCTGACCGGAAACACCATGGCCAACCACCACAAACTACCATGCCCGAAGATTCTTTGGCTAATAATGGATTTCAGGCCGTCACATCCTGCCCTAAGAGTATTGGGATATTAGGGAAAGGGACCAAAAAAGGATCTAATAACCAGCCACTCATAGTCGTGTTGGGAAAAACATCGTCCCCATGAAATGGGGTGTTCCGCACTAAGGGCTCAACTTAGGTGGGGTGAGAATAAGAAACATAAAAGCTACAAATATATGTATAGGTTACAAACAATCATCCCAAAATAGTTGTTCTGAAACCTACGCACAAAAACCGTTGTTACTATTCATTCACAAAGAAGTCACGACACTCGCGGCCAAGTCACAATTCATTCCCAAAATAATTCCCCACTCAAATATTCTTGTTTTCATGTTCATGTGATCCCATTAGGGTTAATTATTCACTACTGGGAAACTAACAGGAATAACCTCAAGCTAAAAGAATAGAAAAAACCAAACATCAATTTAAGCATTCACACCCGGTTCCCTTGCAATTCACAACAACAAAGTGATATGTGAGGTCCCTCGAAGTACTGGAACCGAAAAAAACCCAGAGACACAACCCCATGTCCCCAAAATCCAGGATCCAATGATCTCTAAACAGTAGAGTATTCCACCTCAATTCATGATATAAGCAGAGTAACCACACTGCCTCAAATTTACAACCAGCGAAAGTACCACAATAGGGGATCCCATCCCCACCCATATCACCCCATCAATCTGCCCGTGAAAGAAACAACCAAAACTGCTACCACCAACACAAGGCAGGCCCTTGTAGGTATTTTCATATTTAAAATATTTAACACCCTCTATGGTTTCAATTCCATTGTGCTTTAACCGGGGTTATCACAGAAAATGGTTGATCCTGGTGCTTTCAATTTATTTAACCGCGAGTATACGTAATTAACCAATTCCATGTTACGGTTATTTAAACATCCAAGAGAACTGGGGTTCATTAGTGCAAAGAGAAAGACCACCAACGACCATGATCTTCAGTGAGCATAGGCCCATATAATTCACTACACATAACAACATAAAGAGTATAGCAGAACATCGATCGCACCCCCCATTCATTCTTTTAATGTTTTTTCATTATCTTCATTAATTTAAGTATCTTAAATTTTAATAGAAGGAAAATCATTCCCATCCCGAATGATACATAGAAAGGAAATATGAAGGAGAAAATACATACATGGTTGTTCAAAGATTGATGTTTTTCTCCATGTGCCGAAATAGGGGAATCGCGACTCACAGGGCTCCTGCACAGGTGCACCACTAGCCTCGGGAAAGAAAGGACTACGAACGCACAAGGAAAAGTAGGAGACTAGCCAAGAGGGAGAAGAAGAATTTCTAGCTTGATAAATAGATGAGATCCCCAACGTTATGGGGTAAGGAATTTGAACACCCCTGAAGTCAGATCATGGCTCTAACACGCGGTTGGGTGGTTACACATAACTAAATTAATTGTTTTTTAATATATAGGTTTCTAAGGATTTTTAGATATTAATTATATGTTAAAAACGTCTTAAAAGAGGCGTTACAAGAAAAAATGTAGAAGGAAAACCCAAAAAGTCCGGATAACACCGATCGGTCGCACTGAACGAGGTGCGACCCCTTAGGATCCTCGAATTTGGAAAAGGGATGGATCATTAGGGTCTGGGCCATTACATATTGTGTGATAAAAATTAATTAAGATAATGAATTTTAGTTATATAAAACATTGATATTAGGTAAGTCAAAACATTATATTTCTTCGGTGAAATCATAAGTATAATGAAGAAGAAAAGTAACAAAATAATTTATTTCAATGTAATTACACTAAAGTTATTTATTTTATGGGTCCAAATTTAAATCTAATTTGAAAATATATATTGTAGAATGGATATATTGTATTAAATTTTAAATAAATATTTTTTATAGATGGATAAAATGATTTTAATAGTAAATTACAGTAATAATCATGTTATTGATGTTGAATGTAAATGGAATATAATCAACAAAATAATAATAATAATTGAAAATATTTAAAAAACCAAATTAAAAATACATAGTATGAACCATGTGGTTTATAATAAACCATAAATTATATATGAACTATAAACACTATTAAATGAAATATATCATTTAAAAATATGATAATATTTTTGGTTAATAAATAAATAAATGGTATTAATTAATTGTAGAGAATTAATTGAGGGAAAAATAGTAATCTATAATAGTAAATTTAATTTTATATGGTTTTTGAGTATATATAATATCATTAAGTTTGTATAACTAATAATGTTATATATGTTTGATAAGAAGAATATAAAAAATATATAAATTTATTAATTTATATATTAATTATTAAAATTTACATATTTAAAATAAATAAAATATATTTAACAATGTATTACAATGTAAAACATGTATATAATAATTTAATGGTAATGTAACATTTTTTATATATGTTTCTATTTCTATTTTGTGTTTTTATATGGAAATTAAATATTAAATATTTTATTATTTATTTAATAATTTTTTTTCAATGTTTATAATTTGGAATTTTGAGAAATTACTTATCAGTTTTCTCTAAAAAATTGGTGTGAATATTGAAATATGACTATGAAGATGGTAAATATGAAATAATATAAAATTCATGGATCTATTATTAACATAACTATTAAACATTATTATAGAAAATGTGTTGATAAATAATATTTTACCAACAATCATTTTTTCACATATATATATATATATATAATATTTCATATAATAATAAATAACATGTTTATTTAGTAATGTGTACACAAAAATATGTCTATTTTCACAAATAAAATAGTATATCATTGTAATGGGGCTTGCGTCAGTTTATAAATTTCTTAGGATTAAAAGTTTTATTATTGATGTCGTTTATGGTTTTTATGGATTATAAAAATTACTCTTGATTATTCAATTGTACTATATTCAATAAATTAAATATATAGCATTGTTAGATCAAGAATCAAGTGTTTAACTTTGAATCCATCTTCTAATAGAGTCTGAATTTCATAGAGAAGTTGGGAGATGGTTTACAAATATATCATGTTAAACAAAATGATTGTATATAATAGTTTTCCAAAATATTTAAACTAGGTTTATATATTATAAAAAAATATTCAAATGATTTTTTAAGGTATATTTTAATTAGTCCATTGATTATGATTTTTTTACATAGGGAAATATGTGGTAAAATATACATACATGGATTATATATAATAATATCACATGGTTATGTATTAGTTTTATGAATTTAATTAATTAATAAAAAATAAATTTTTAAAAATTGTGATTATGAAAAAAATTAAACATTCATTTTGAAATCCTAGTGTGATATTTTAGGTTCACCCATATCACTTGGATAGATCAAAGTTGCATAATAAAAGGTTAACCATAAAGATTAAATCTGGATTAATTAATGTTTTTACCCATTCATTACTATTTTTCAAATTTCCTAGAAATAAACATGGGAATTTGATATTTACATATCAAAGTATATTTACTTAGTTTATTATTTTAACATTATAGGTATTTTATTTAGTAATCCAGTAATGAGACATTAAAAAAAATTGAATTGTAGAATGACCTATAATTTTCTTTTACATAGATTTATTTTAATTTTTTATCCAACATTCACACTCATTATTGATTAATACTTCTGAAATATTAATTTAAATTTCATTATTTATAAAAATTAAAAAAATTAAAATATTGTGATCTTCAAATGAGAGAATAATTTCTCGATTTTATGGATTTAAATTTTTTTGTTGTTTTAAAATTTTAAAATTATGCATTTTATATAAAATTTATTCAATTTTGTGATTAATTGTTGAATGATTATATATACTTGTGTGAATATTCAATCACCTAAATAAGATTTTTCCAGGGAAAAGATAAATTAAGAAAATATGCTGGATATTGAATAATTTTTTATGAATTAATTGATGTAATATGAGATTATTTTTTATGTGGAATTATGATATTTTGAAAATTTACAATTTCATATATTTTAATGTAAATTTATTGATATATATCATCATAAAGATAAATGGAAGGGTATATTAGTCTTTGGGTTGTCAACATGAGTTTTCAAGTTAAGATGTGCGAATGGTAAGACAGATGGGAACCATGTTATTATTGGCATACTATTATATAAAATATGGATTATATCATAGTAGATTTAATTATTGACATTGTTTCTATATATTCTTTTGTGTTCTATGTCATAAAAGATATTGGTTAAATTGGTAATTTTCATTATAATTTGGAAAATTATAAGTGACCATCCATTTCAAGGAAATTTAAATTTTCTATTGATTCCATCAAAATAATGTTTTTTCAATGATTTTTTAAAAAATGACTAGATTTTATAAATGATTAATTTGTGGTAAAAACATTTTTTATGAATAATTTTACAATAATGATATTACTTTGGGAATTTAAAAGAAAATTTAATTTGAACCTAAGTGGTGTTGTGTAGTTTTTGAGGTAAAAATCACAATGGATTTAATAAATAATTTAAATAGATGGATAAATTTTTTTATCGATATAAAAATTGGTATAAAATTATTAATTTTCCCATTGTAGAAAGATCAATAATATCATTGATGAAATCTTGTTAAATTTTTATTGAAATTCAATATCGGATCTCCTTTGGATATGTATAAATATCAATAATATTTTAATCATGGACTATATAACCATGTTATGAAATTTAGATTATGTAATGCCGTAGGAAATTATTTATTTTTAAATATATGTTTCTTATTAATTTAGTAATTTTATAAAACATGTTCAGTTAATGTATGCAAATTTTTTTAAAATGGTTTTAAGTTGATATTGTTTTCATGTTTCCTGGATTAATTTAATTTATTTTATAGAGTTTCTATAAATATTCAAATATTTTTATTTATCCCTTTATATTTTTCCATATTTTTTTATGATTATACAACATGTTTGAGGTCATTTTTAGTCATAATTCAAGTGGTAGTATTCAGGATCCTAGTTCTATTAGGTAAACATTATTACCAACAATTAGTAATTTGGTTGATTAATGAACACATAATTTAGGGTTATATGTTATGATGATTGGAGCTACTCATATACACATATAGAGTAATGTCTATCATCATTATTTCAATCCTTATGTTCGTAGAAATATTAGGTTGAAAATGAATATACTTATATCCATAAAAAAAATTTCCTTCTACAATATTTACATGAAATTGGATAAAACACGGAAGTGTTTTTAATAATATTTCCCAGGTAATAATTTCATAACATTGATATAGTTTTCATTATATTATTTTAGATAATGCAAATATATTTACAATATAAAATTATACAATTATTCAAATTTGATTTAAAAGTGGATGTGGTGAAACATCAATTAATTTTTTTATAAGAGGTGATTCTGAATTGAAATAGATATATAAAATTAGGGTATGTAACTACCGAGATAATATATATAGTAGATCTAATCTGTTTATGAATTGGTAAAAAATTATTCGTTTTATTGTGATTTCAAATGAAATTCAGAGAAATATTCAAAAAAATGACTGATGAGAATGAAGACAAATATAGATTTCAAGTATGATCATCAACATCTGAGGGTGAAAATTTTTAATTATATAAGATATTGGAAAAAGAATTTGTTACATCATTACATGATTCATTGAGGTCGATTCGGAAGGTCACATGGCCATTGGTTCTTGAACACATATTCTAGAGGGCATCAAAGAGCAATGTGGAGTTAAGGAGGATTAAGGGATGACTATTAACTACCTCATTGTACATAATAATAGATAAATATCCAAACAAATAAGATAACACATTTGGGTAAACTTATACCATTAACAGGTCAATAGTCATAAATGAAACTAAAAACAACATACTCAAATAGTGACAACAAAAATTAAGAAACTGATCTTCAATAAGTCCAATCATATGTATAATTAAGAAAAATTAAAAACAGTATCTTCAACATATATCCTCATCGTAATCAAATATCTTGACTCATATTGAGCTTTTAGGCTCAACGATCAACCATGTCATCACCCAAACATATACCTGTATCATTTGATGTTTTCTCTGGTACATATGTTCCATGTTCTCCAGATTAGAGTGTGATTACAAAATATTGAGGTGCATCGAAAATGGTCTTATAACCAACTAAAAATATAAATTTAATATGTATTTGATATGTTTATTATAATTTTATTGTACAATACAAAAAATTCCCATGAATAATATATATTACAAATAGAAAATGTAATAAACTATCACATAATCCGAAATTCATTTTTTATTACACAAGAATTGATCAAAATGGGGCCAACATTCTATGGATCCATGTAGGAAGTATAATCATAAGATATAATAATGGATCAATAATTGAACCTAATGATTATAATAATCTATCTAAACATTAATAATTAATTGAGTCAGAACATTCATATTTCCCAACACATTTTAGCTCCATCATATGTTCATCATTCAATCCTTTATACCCCATATGTTCTTCATATAAAGCTTCTAAACCATCATTCACGTAACTTATCTAACTCATTATAGGCCTACATACTTCTATTTACAACCCCTATTCCCAGTTACATCATCTTCATCATCACTATCCATGTATACTCCCCCAATAGTGGTTAAACATTTCAAGATGATTAAACTCTATCAAGTTCCAATGAAATGCCTACAAAGGAAACATTAACATTCATAACATTGTAAAAAATTACATTAAGATAATATAAATTCATCAAGATATTTCAACAGCCTCAAAAAAATTGGATCATCATAATCATGGTATAATAATCTATACAATCACAGTCTTGAAAAAAAATCATATAATAAGGGAATGGATTATCATATGATTCACAGTTTCTATACATGTGATCTTGGTCAAATATAGACTATTACGCTACCAATGGATACTTATGACATAAAATCTTCTCACACGGTCCCAGGGGATATACATGCACAAACAAGTGATCAAAACCTAAAACGTGGTCTTACTTGATCTTGGTCTCATATTGCATAACCAAATTACAAGATTGTCCGTATAGATGATAAACACATTAGTGTTAAAGCCTTTTCCATCAATGGTAGAAATTAATTCATTATATTAGGGATCCTTGTGGCCCTTGGAATCATGTCTTATTACATAAGGAATGGTTTCTCTAAATAATTAATATTCAAGGACCATTAATTAATGAAGCATTATTTATTTTCATATCATGTATTGAATTCATGTCTATTTCACCAATAGTATAGAACCACATCGCATATCAAAATAAACATTCACAATAACATAGAGTAGAGTAAACGATACCAAATATCTATAACGGAGTATGCTCAATGTAAGAATATTCCAAACGAACTTATTCGAGTCTATCTGAGTCCATTTAGCCTCCAATATTCACCATGAGGGTCAACTCATTCCCGTTAATTTAAAATTAATTATTTATATATTAATTAAAATTATTTAAATAAATATAAATGTAATATACCACAAATGTTGAGTGGGAGGTATTCCAAATTACTTACCGAGTATTACCAACTATCAAGAGACACATCCATCCACATATGGTGGGTTTATAACATGTTGATGACTACATTACTATAAAAATAACGAACAAGATATGATATTAAAAATAAAATTCATTATAATTAAATTTAATATTTTATGAAACCTACTATGAAACATAAATTAGTCAAAACTCCTACAAATGAAACCTCTTCATCATCATATATAATCATATATCCAAGACGATCCAAATCCAAATAGTTCCGAATCATTTCCATCATGAACAGGTGGAATATATTATGAAATTCACTAATTGGTATATATACAATAATAAAAAAATTGTTCATGTAATAAGGGTATGATCATTCTAGAATAATAAAACATCATTCATCACAACATAAATGAAATACTAATAGGATTCAATCAAGATGAATTAAATAATTAACCATCAACACTTAAAGAATAAATTGATCTTGATTGATAAAGATTAGATTATTTTTATTGGTTTCTTAAGTGGAGATACATATTGTTTCATTCTAAAAATAAACAATGAATGTATAAGAAAATATAACCACAATTAAATTGGAATATGAATATTTTACATGGATTGAGTGTTGATCTAATAGAAACCTGAATTATGGAAGGATTATATTCTCTAATTTAGAATTTACATGATCTGATCACTCTATATCTAACGTGAACACACTATGAAGGGGTATAATTCTATTTAGAATACATTGGAGTTAATATGATTTATAGGAATTAAAAGTAGGACGAAGAACCATTTAATTTGGATGCGGTGGTGAAAGATAGATCATGTATATTTGAATAATTAAATTCATTCTTGAATGGTTTGGTCACATGTTTTTTTAGAATGTGTTCCAACCAGCAGATTATACTTCCTCTCCATGGAACCCAACATGGCTTGGTCCCATGTTGTATTGAAAAATAATCCAATGGTTTTATTCAACACTAGAGGGGCCAAAAAATTATTTAGGTATGGATTAATTGTTTTTTTAGTAATGTGCCTAAAACATTCTCTACTATGATTCATCTTCTAAACACATACACATTTCTATGGGAGAACTACAAAGTTTCACCATCCCAAATAAAAAATATTATCCCTATAGAAAATAAAACATATTTTTCAAAAAGAAAATAGAATTAGTTGAACAATCCCAAAACCTAGCATTTCTCATAAAATTTTGAAATAGATCATAATTCATAAATATTTTCCAATTGAAATAATATAAGTTGTTATAATCACACTACCACATCATTTCTCATAATCAAGTAGTTGTGGTAACACATAAAATAAGCTTCATATTCTATATTAATGAATATTCCTATAGAGTTCTATATATTCTTTCCTTGTTTCACAAATCCTAATCTCACGGAAATTGATATTTATGAGTAGCCATCAAACATATACTACATGAAATCAAGAATAATTTCAAAATATAAGACATAAAATTATTTCCCTACAACATTCTGACAGTGATTACTGCATCAGCTGAATACAACATACCTTGTTGTCTGTTACTAAATCTTCATAAAGTATAAAAATTATCCCCAATAGATGAATTCTGTTAATAGGCTTGGATTTACATTTCCAATGACATGTTTTATGTACTTCATTTTAATCATACTTTATTTTATAAAGGATACAAATTAAAAGATGATATCAAAACATCACAGCTATATTCGAGTCAAAATATGATTTTATACAAAAATAGATTAAAAAAATTACACTATTGTTTTTTTAATTTTCCCAACTGATTCAGAGTGACCTTAGTTATACCTAAACTTGATGGTATATATTCAATTACAACACACAACATTTAAGAACAAAATGAAACACTAGGTGGTACATTTTTTTCTTCAAACTAAAATTGTTTCCAGAATTAAAAATAAATTATCCTTAAATTATAATTTATAATTAATTATGACTTAGTTGATAAAATAAATCTACCAAACAAAACTATCATATTTGGAAATGGCATAATTGGGAGAATATATAGTTGATTTATTAACCACATGCATAATACACAAGGATTTCAATCCTGTGTCAACACAAAAATGATATGAATACCACTCATTCTCTAATTAATTTTATAGAGTCGAATAATAAATAATTTATCCACCCACTAGAAAGCTAAATAAAATATAAATAATTTATCATGGATCTAGATACTCTTAGTTCAACCCTATACCAGACTTCTTGAGTCACCACGATTTTCTAATATTTATTTTTACAATATACAATGACACATCAAAAAAGTAGTTCAATCACCAATCACAGATCAATAATCCCCACTATATGAGTATCCTTACATATAAAAAAAGTGCATTCCTTTGTCTACATGTCGCCAAACTAGTCCATTTCAGAATGAAATCTCTGAATATTTTTGTCCATTCAATACTCATTTCCAGGATGAGAACAATGTACAACATAGTCATGGATTTACCAAAATGTAGCCAATTATATAGCCACAATAACTCTATCAAATAAAAACTCAGGTTGACCATAAAATAGTACCCAAATCCATTACTAATGACATCATCATTCATGATGAAATATCCATAAAAATATTATAGTATTCCATGAATATGGAGATATATGAAAAACATTTCAATTTAAATCAACATGCAAGACACTAAACTAAATTATTTTATTACTTATCATTAATACTTCATCAATGTTTATTGACAAATCCTATTTCTTTATTAATTTTCTACTCACCACCCGTACCATCAATTCAAATAACCCAATGTGTAACCAAAAAAATAATATCTCATTCATTATGGATTACATTAAATTGGGTGCCACAAATACTATAAACAAAAATATAGTTTTCTTTTAAGACTCGGGTAATTTTAGTTGAAAATTAAATGTCGTTTAAACTCTCCACAGAATTAGGAATCAATACAACAACATAATCACTATTATAGATCAACTTAGTTGTGTGAAAATCCTTACTAAATTAATTCAATACACACCACCCATCACATATGTCTCAATTCATTCCATTGAGCTCAACCCATTCTATAATATTTCTAGAGTCAACTAATGATGATTTCCACATCGTTTTCAAAAATAATTTAATAATGAAAAAAGAGGGAAGGAAACCCCTTGTTATGTAATCCATATCACATGAATACATGTTTCTTGAAACACAACCATTTTTTTATGTAAAAGTACTCAGGGAGCTCCCAACTCACAGGAATCAAGGCTACTTGAAATACAACCCTTAATACTTTAAAAGGTTACTCAATAGAACAAAAAAAATAATTAAAATATACCATAAATAATTAACATTGAATATAAATTCAATAGGAAAATGCTCACCCATGTTACCATCATGAAACATGAGGCACAAGCATTCAATAACAAGAGTTACATATCTATGGACACAAGGTCTTAAATAATAATATTACAAAATTCCGTAATGATTACTACATATGAAATTTCAACAAGGAAAGACTCTATAGTTAGTTAATTGTTTATTTTACCACAATCCAAAAACATTGGGGCCAAATATATTTTTTTCAATTAAAAAATTCAATTGATTCCATTTGAAAAAATGTACATATAAATCATAAATTTATTTTTAACCATACACATACTAATGATTCTTGATGAGGTCGGAGGTCGTCACAGCCCTCAAAATTACATTTATTACTCCTCCACTAGAATAGCAGTGCAGGGTTGATCCACAGAGAAGGAAGATTAGAATAATATGTTTCAATCAATGATAGACTCCACTGTTGTCAATAGTGGAGGAAGTGAATTTTTTTAACATTTTATTTTATTAATAAATGAACTGGAAACTGGATGATGAAACAATAATTTTTATGTCAAAACTAAAATTTACATTATGTATGATAAACTAGAGAAATACAGTGTACTAGTATTAAGCAGCAAGACAAAGAAGCAAGATCAACAATGTTATCAAAAATTCTAAACTTCTGGTTCGAATGGATTTTCTCTCCAAAGATTACAATAAAATCACACATCAAGGGAGACTGATGATTTTCCCTTGCTAGGAAACTCAGTAGGCATATGATTAAGTCTTGGAGTTTTCCACACTAAAAATTTATTGAACTACAAGAAGTTTAAAGATAACATTTTGAAAATAACTCTCCATAAATTTCCCATGTTTATATTATCAATGATTTGAGAAATGAATTCAAGATCAACCTCTCCAGTCTATATTGTAGTTTGAATTGTAAACATGGAAGTTTGAACGATCAAAGATTATAAACATAATCAATCTCACCATCTGATTCTAATTTCCTAAAAAGATAAGAAAATGATGATTTTATGATCAGAACCTTAAGGTTTTAAAAAATTCCCAAGTTGAGAAGATTCAACATATGATCATATTGATTAAAGAAGTAAAAAACATCCAAGAAAAGAGTACAAAAATTAAGGAAAGAGGGAAGAAGTACTCCCCAAATACTACTTTGCTCTCAGGCTCCTTGGTCTCCTGCTCATCTCTTGTGCTGCTCCTGGGAGTCCGAATGAGAGTCCTTTGATCTACTCTCCAATGTGTGTTAATGGAATGAATGATCATGTCTCCCTAAATTTCTACTACTACTCTTCTTTTAAAAACCCCTCTATCATATGATACATGTCACCAAACATCTTCCACCGACATTGAGTGTTCTTAATGTGTGCCCTGCACAGATGTGTTTTTTTTCAAACTGGCATGTTGCACTAATTTTTCTCACGTAACTAACACTGGATTATTTAGTTGGAAGCACTTGGAAGTGTTTCTGTCTTTGGAATGAACCTGCACATGTTATAAACAAAATTAAGAAATTAAAACTCAAACACAATAATTATTATTAAAAATTTAACTAAAGTTATTTAATAAATATCTTAGTTGATAATTATTTTTTACTTTATAATTATTTATAAACTTATTCACATAATATTACTTTGGTAAAACTTATGTTTATTAAAAAATTATTAATTAAACGAAGTTATTAAATATAAATACACAATTTTTAAGCTTATTATATTTAACTAAGTCATTAAAATTTAACATCATAAGTAAAGAAGTAATTTAAAATTTTATAATTTAGATTGTATTAATTATTTTTATTTAATAATTTTATTATTAATTTTATTGTAATTACTATTTATGAAATTAAATTGTTAGATTAATTTAGGTATACATAAATTTATTAATTAGTTTATTTTAATTTAATAATTAGAATTAATACTTTAGTTTTAACTATTTTTAAATTAATTAGTATATTTTATAAAATATTTATAATTATTATTAATTAAATATTTATACTATTAACAGTATATTAATTTATTATTACCATTTATTATTAATTTCGTATTTTATTTTAATATATAATTTATCTATTGATTAATATTATAATTATTTTAATTCATAACTTTTACAAATTATATTATATTCTTTTTATTTATTAAAGTTAACTTTTACTTTAACATTACTTTTTTCTATTTCATTTACATTAATTTTATTTTTTTATTTTTAAATTTATTATTATTATTATTTGGTTATCATATTCCTCTCCTCCCCCACATATCGGCGCATAGGGTGAGGGCATCTTTCTCCATTGAACCTGGAACATCAGCTTCCTTCGGCTCCATCCCTGCTCCGCGGACTCCATCAACACCAGGGAACCACCTTCGTTGCTCCTATGGAATTCAGGCTTTAGCAAAGTGGCGCAGCTTCCCGCTCCTCTCTTCAAACACGGAATAGTTTCTTCTAGTGCGGAGCAGCAGTGTGTCGCAGTTTCTTGCTCCTCTAATTCCCACAACCGCTACAGGTGAGAACCGCCTCGGCTCAGATTTAGCGGCGGCGTGGCTAATCTCCTCCTCCCGGTGACTTCAACCATCTCGGTGGTGTGACCATCGAATCTCCATATCCAGTGTGACAGGGGGTTGTGGAACTTCAAACTCTACACATCAGCGGAGCAGTTATCCTCAGCTCGAGCTCCTCTGGCTTCATCACATCAGAAGAAACAAATCTACTCCGTTGGGACTTTGATGACCGAGACTTCATTACACCATAGTAAGACAACAATTAATTTATTCTTGTGCTACAACACTCCTCGAGTGACAATGGGCTGATTCGTCTTCTGCGGCTTCAACACATGTTGATGGCGACCCGACACCATTTGTATTTCTCCAGAAGAAAAGGCGCACACAACGGTGAGCAAGATTTCTCTTTGGCGAGCAGAGAAGTTCTGGACTCGTGGCATGGATTCTTTTTCGGATGTGGAATGATGTTTCTGATATGCAATGAACTGGATTTGTGAAAATGGTGTTTGGGTTGATGTGGATTTATGGTGGATGAATGATACAGTGGCTAGAAACATAGTGACAAGCAGATCTAGTTTGCATTGAGATATTGAAACTGTGGGAGAATTGGTGAGGAAAAGACATCTAATGGTGAGAAGTAGAGAAAATCGTTGGGTCACCATTAGATAAAAGACTCACTGGTAGCTTTAAAATAGAAATAGTTGGCTTAAACAGGGCAAAGGTAACTATTTTGATTAAATAAAAAAAATGAATAGGGGGATCACTGTTATAAAAGTTTACCAGTAATTAAAAAAACAGAGTTGCAGCATAGGGGTGCCACTGTTAGAGAAAATAATAATAATAAAAGGAATATTATAGCTCAAGGTCACCGATATAAAATATTTGAAGAGTCGCCATGAAAAAAAAATAAAAGGGTCACTATTAACAAAATGGATAAAGGTTACTGATACCAAACATGAGGTTACCGATGGATAAAATAGTCACCGAAAGAGAACTAACGGTGAAAAAAAACAATTTAAACTAAAAAATTAAAACCTTTTTTATTTAAAACAAATATTGAAAATATTTAATTAAAAGAAATCTAAACATCGTTAATTAAAACAAGATTTTTGTTAGACTTAAAACTTTAATGTTGAAATTAAATATTTTAATTAATAAAACATAAATTAAGAATTGGAGAATTGATAAACCAAAATGATAAAATAATTAAATTAAAAATACTATATAAAATAATTATAGGATAGCAGAAAATAAAAAAGGGTAGCATCAGTGACCCATTAGGTTACCGATAGTTATAGTCTTCCTCACCAGTAGACTAAAACCAAAAGAAAATGAATTAATAATCAAATTTTATAAATAAAATAATATCATTAATGTTTAAAAACACTTTATTAATTAATGAAACAACTATTTTAACACATAAAATTATAATTTATCAATTATATTTAATTAGTATCACAAATTATTTACTTAAATAATTAATAGGATGACTAAAAATATTAATTAAAATTGTTAACCTATTCTAATGTAACTAAATTAAAAGGTATAATATTAAAATAAAGACTAACTTAATTAAAACACAAAAAATTGTAAAAAGATTAATAATTATTAATGTGAAATTATTAAATGATGAGAAGATTGGAAATAACACAACTACTAATCAAATAATAAGTTTAGATAATATAAGTAAGATTAAAATTATTAATTTAACGACTAAAAGTAAATAATTAATTATAAAAATTGAATAATTAACAAAATTAAATATAAAAATAAAAAATCCCAATTATTTATTATAGATTTATTAAATAATTAATTAAATCTTTAAAAATTAAGTAAAAAGATGTGGAAAAACTATCTAAAAATAGAGCCACATCAAATTACCCCACACTTAAGCATTGTTTGTCCTCAAACAATCCCATGTTCTATTTTCTTTGAAAAGAATTGAAGTTTTTATTATGATTAAGATCACACTATAACATGTCCAAAACTCAAAACAGAGGAAAAAACATAACAACTGGCTTCAAAAATGAATTACTCATATGAATATTGCCTATAACAAATACTCATGGGTAATTATGAAAGATAAGAGTCATCAAGCAATGAAAATTTCGGGCCTCATATGTGATACAACATAATGACTCATTTCAATCCAAGCTAAAGATCTAAGTCCAAGAATGAAAGGAGGTAAAATATCAATAGAACTAAAACCATAACCAAGGACCTTTGTACATTGACAGAATCCTAGGTTTTGAAAATAATTAATTTTATTTTTAGAATCACTTTATTGATACAAACTAAATGATTTCCATAAAAACCAATTGACCCCTTCTTCATTCGGCGTTCATCATTCCCCTCACCATAATGAGCTCATTTTTGGCACTAGACACTTTATTTATTTTTCCCAAGCCATGTATCATTGTTCTAAGCACTTTGCAATGCACTTAGTCAAAGTGAATAGAGGTCTCATAGTAAACAGAAACAAACCCAGCATCTAGGGTCTCAAAACCTCACTGTGTGATCCCAAATTCCCACATTACTCCAGTTTCAAAAGATTTATATAAAACTCATTTACATTGGCTCAAAAAAACTTTTAATAATTAAAAGAAAATAAATGACGCCCCAAGAATTAGAATAAAACTTCCATTTCAAATGGTTATGATCATAATTCCACAACAGATCACCCAAATCAATCTCAAAAGTAGTTCCTAAACCAGATTTCTATGAAACCACTAATAAAGATCACTCTGCAATAATCCATTATCACTAATTTGAGGTTCTAAGCAGTACTTAAATACCAGCAAATAACTTTTCCTAAGGCGAGACACAATTGAGTACAGTGTAAATCCTAAAATAATTCATGAATTTTGAAAAATTCAACCATTTTTTACAAGAAATTTGAATTGAAGTGGGAATTGATGGTCTTTTAATTAAGCATAGTTTAGCATAGTCAAGAATTGACCCCCTACCCCACACTTAAAACCCATCTTTTCCCCAAAGTTGACTTATAGATATGGATAATATCAATTAAACAATTAAGGTTCAAAATAGATTTTCACTTAAGTAGATTTATGACATGTATAAAAGGGTCTCCTTGTAGTACAAAAATTATGGTTCGCCAAAATAAAAAACTTATTCGTAGCTTCATTATCATATACATGAATTATCAATGATATCCAGTGACAAAAATTTCCAATTAAAGTTCAAACAAGGCATGTAACTTATGGGTGTAGAGTGGATAGGGTGTAGCAATATGAAATTTTTGGTTCAAAATAATTTTCAATATAATAGAAAAATGTAGTCTATCACCCCTTAAAAAACCATTTTAATGAAAAAAACACTAACAATAAAGCATGTACCCCCCACATTTAATTTCATGTAGAGAATGATTTTAATAACAATGAAATTCAGTTTTCACAAGTGAAGTACATGCATAATTTTGATTCACAAAGTGACATGCATCAAAAGTTTTTATTTCAATAAATGCAACATATTTTCTGCAAATATGTAGCAAAATTTTTCAATTCGAGAAGAATTTTCCAAGCATGAAAAACATGCAACCGATTTTTTCTAAATCATTAAGGAGCAAATAAATGAAACCAACAATAATAATAAGATACTTCCCTGACTAGGTTTTCCATTACTCCTTCAGTACATGAATTCCACTCCATAAATGACATAGAAACAACATCTTAGAAACAAAGAGCATGTAAACCAAAAAAAATAAATCATTATAGATAGTGCATACAGAAGGTAGCACAAAATGACTTTTTTTATGTAAAACAAGAACATAAATAAAAGTAAACACAAAATAAAGAACATGGGTTGAATCCCATGCATCACTAAATTTAAAGTCTTCAGTTATATGTTATTTAATTACAAATTTTTTATTGAAAACAAAAGAAGATCCATGGGTTTCCTCCCATGTAGCAAAACCATGTGTTTCCTCCCACGCAGTGCGTGGTTTAAAGTCCCTAGATGGAATCACCAAGCAGCTAACTATAGTCACAAGATAGATTTGGTTTCCTTAATAGGAACCACCACATGTGTTTGGACTAATAATTTTTAACAGAAAGAAAATATTTGTGGGCAAAAAGACTAATGTAGACTAAAACTGAACTCTCATAACCTGAAATAACCCCTATGTAGCACCCTTTTACAGTAGTGGGTATAGTGTTGTCCACTTCCAGAATAAGTTTAGACATTTCAAGATTTGAATTCACATGAAGGTAAAACATAGTTCAAGGTTCTTTAATGGGTGTAACATTAACCTCAGAGCTATCTATCTTAACCTCAACACTAACAGGTTCAAATTCAAGGGTGAAAGTGGGTGAATACTGAATAGTAGGTTCAAGAAGAGATTAAATAGTGTTCTGAACAGAATCATGTACAATGAAACTCAAGTCTATTTCTCCCTCTAGACTACTATCAATATCATGATAAGTCTCAGAACCCTACACAGTTTATGATGGAAGTGATAGGTAGGGAAGAGAATTTATTTTATCACAAACAGATTTAGGTCTAACAATGTTATATATCTCTCCCAAAATATCCTCATCTATTAACTCACAATGAACATCATCATCTTCTATCAAATCAGTTCTGTGTAGATCAAGTGTGTGTTCTACCTCTTCTTTAGGTTCATCTCCAAAACGCTCACTTTCTAAGACCATCTCATTTGAGTGTTGCAATTCAATTTCATGAGAAGAATTGTACAATTCAGTTTCAATAAATTCAGTTTCCAGAATGTTCAAATTAAGAAAATTCTCCAAAAGTTGGTTAAAAATGATTTCCATTTCATTGCACAATGATTCAGAAATGATATTACAATGAGAATAGGGAAATGAAAACTCATCAGATTGTTTTTATTAAAATATCATTCCCTTGTCCTCATCATCGAACAAAATTTCAGAATTTATTGGGTTTACAGGTTGAACTCATGAAAGAGAAGTGTTCAGTTCAAGATCAATGATTTCAGATTTCATGTTATCCAGCTTAATATTCCCTTACAAATTATACCCAATATCATGTTCAGGCTCAATGTTCAGAATTTTGGATATTTTCTGTGAAGAGTTTTTAACATTCAAATATTCAGTTTCATGAATCTCTTCTACTTGAATGAATTCATTATCAAAGCTTCTAAAATAGTTATTTTTCTCCAATATAGGAAATATGAAGAGAACTGGACATTCATTTTCAATCTATTTCAATTCATCTTCAAAATTTTCCAACTCAACATCATTAAAGTTTATTTTGGGGTCTTCATAAATGTGTTCTTTTTTGAATGAGTTGGTTATTTTAATATTTGGTTCAACAGATTCTTATTCTTCAAAGTAAATGGTTTCTTTTCTAGTTTCACCATCACTCTCTTCTTCCACTTGATTTTCGAATCTTATATAAACATTTTCTTTTTCTTTTTATTCAAATTCTTCTTTTTTTAACCCTTTATTGTAATTCAAAAAGATTGTTTTCTAATCTTGTCATTCTTTTATCTCACTCTTGAGAATCTCTAATTTGAATTCCATGGGTTTTATTTAACCAATTATTAATTAGTTCCACCCTAGAATCTAATTTAGAATAAATTAGGTCAATTTGATCAAGGGTGTCAGGACTAAACTAATATTGTTAATTTTCATCAGTGTAAAAATCCTGTAGTTGCTGGTTATAGACACACTACCAGGAAGTATGTACATAATCTCCACAACAAACGTAGTAAGGTCCAGTGCAGTAGTTTGAGCCTTCAAAACATTCCAATTTTTTTATAAATTGTTCAGATTAAATACACAGAAAAAATTTCCAACAGAACTTAAACATTCAACACAAGTAGAAAATGTTCTCAGTTATTGATTTTTTTTAGATTATTTAAATTATTTTTATGTTTTTTTATGATTTTTTTTAAAAACTTGGATTCTCAGTTCATGCCTTCCCTAGAAATGGTGCCAAATTTTGATGAGGTTGGAGGTCGCCACGACCCTCAAAATTATATTTCTTACTCCTACGCTAGTATAGCAGTGCAAGGTCGATCCACATAGAAGGAATATGAGAATTCTGGGTTTTAATCAATGATTGACTCAACTATTGTTAATAGTGGAGGAAGTAAACATATTTTTTACTTTTTAATTTTTTTAAAGATAAAGTGGAAACAGGTTGATGAAACAAGTATTTTTATATTGAATCTAAAATTTAGACAAAGTATGATAAAATACAGAAATATTTTATACTATTATTACGTAGCAAGACAATGAAGTGAGATCAACAAAGTAATCAAGAATTATTTAGTACCGATTCGAATGAATATTATCTCCACAGAATACAATCGAATCACACTTCAAGGAAGAATGAAGAATTTCCCTCACCAGGAAACTCAATAGGCAGATGATTAAGTCTTGGAGTTTGCCACACCAATAATCAAATGAACTATAAGAAGTTTCAAGATAACATTTGGAAGAGAAATCTCCATAAATTTCAAAAGTTTATATTGTCAAATATTTGAAAAATGCATTCAAGATCAACCTTAGCAGTCGATATTGTAGTTTGAATTATAAACATAGAAGTGTGAACGATCAAAGTTTAGAAACAGAATGAATCTCGCCATCTGATTCTAATTTCCTAAAAGGATATGCAAATGAAGATTTAAAGATCACAACCAGAAGGTTTTAAAAAATTCCCGAGCTGAGATGATTCATCTGATTATCATATTGATTAAATAAGTGAAAAAATCTAAGAATAGAGTACAAAAATAAAGGATAGAGGAAAGAAGTACTTCCCAAATACTGCTATACTCTCGGGCTCCTTGGTCTCCTGCTCAACTACTGTACTACTTCTATGAGTCCAAATGAGAGTCCTTGGATCTGCTCTCTAATGTGTGTTCGTGGAATGAATGAGTCTGTCTCCCTAAATTTCTTCTACTACTCTGCTTTTAAAAACCCCTCTGTCATATGCTGAATGTCACCAAACATCTTCCACCAACTTTGAATGTTCTTAATGCATTCCCTGCACACGTCTGTTTTTTTTTCAACATGCATGTCACACTAATTTTTATCACGTAACTAACTACGGATGATTTAGCTAGAAGCACATGGACATGTTTCTGTCTTTGGAATGAACCTGCACATGTTATAAACAATATTAAGCAGTTAAAACTCAAATAAAATAATTATTATTAAAAAGTTAACTAAAGTTGATTAAAAAATATCTTAGTTGATAATTATTAGTTAGTTTATTATTATTTAAAAAATTATTCACTTAATATTACTATGGTAATACATATGTTTGTTAAAAATTTATTAATTAAATTATGTTAATAAATATAAATACTAAATTTTTAAATTTATTAAATTTATCTAAATCATTAAAATTTAACATCATAAGTAATGATTTAATTAAAATTTTATAGTTTAGATTGTAGTAATTATTTTTATTTAATAATTTTATCATTATTACTGTAATTACTATTTCAAAAATTTAATTGTTAGATTAATTTATGTATATATAAATATATTAATTAGTTTTTTTAATTTAACAATTATAATTAATACTTTAGTTTAAATATTTTTAAATTAATAATTATATTTTATAAAATATTTATAATTATTATTAATTTAATCTTTATACTATTAAGTGTCTATTAATTTTTTATTAACATTCATTATTAATTTAGTTTTGTATTTTAATTTATAATTTATATATTTATTTATATTATAATTGTTTTAACTCATATCTTTTACAAATTCTATTAAATTCTTTTAATTTTATAAAGTTAACTTTCACTTTTACATTACTTATTTTTCTCGTTGTTTTATATTACTTTTATTTTTTTATTTTTAAATTTATTACTATTATTTTTGGTTATCTTATTCCTCCCCTCCCACTATTATCGGTGCATAGGGCGAGGGCTTCTTCCTCCTTTGAACCCAGCACAATAACATCCCTCGGCTCCAGTGCTGCTCTATGGCCTCCATCACCATCGATGAACCACCTCCCTTGCTCCGGTGAAATCCAGGATTCTATAATGTTGTGCGACTTCTTGCTCCTCTATTTAGATGTAGAACCGTTTCTTCTAGCGTGGAGTAGCAACATGGCGTGGTTTCCTGCTCTTCTAATTACCATTGCCCCTACAGGTGATAACTGCCTGGGATCAGACTCGGCAGTGGCGTGGCTAATATCCTCCTCCCGGTGACATCAACCATCTAGGTGGCGTGACCATCGGCTCTCCAGATCTAGTGAGACAGGGGGTTGCGGCGCTTGAAACTCTATACATCAGCAGAGCAGTTCTCCTCAGTTCGAGCTCCCCTGTCTTCATCACAGCGGAAGAAACAAATCTTCTCCACCAAGACTCAGATGACCGGGACATCATTACTCTACAGAAAGACCATAGTGTCTTACTTCTCATGCTAGAACACTCCTCGAGCAACAATGGACTGATTCATCTTCTGTGGCTCCATCATATGCTGATGGAGACCCGACACCATTTTTATTTCTCCCATAGAATCGGTGCACACAACAATCGGCAGGATTCCTCTTTGGCGAGCTGAGATGTTTTGGACTCGCGGATTGGAATATTATTCGGATGCAGAATGATGTTTCTGATCTGAAATGAACTAGATTTGTGAAAATTGTGTTTGGGTTGATTTGGATTTGCTGTGGATAAATGATAAAGTTTCTAGAAACATAGTGACAAGATGATTGAGTTTGCAGTGATATAATGAAAGTGTGGGAGAATCGGTGAGGAAAGGACATCTAACGATGAGAAGCAGTGAAAAGAACAGGGTCACCATTAGTCAAAAGACTCACTAGTAGCTTTAAAATAGAAATGGTTGGATTAAACAGGGCAATGGTCACTGTTATGCTTAAATTAAAAAAATGACCAGGGGGTCACTGTTATAAAAGGTTACCGGAAATTGAAAAAAATAGAGCAACGGAACGAGGGTGTCACTATTGGAGAAAAAAAGAAATATTACAACACAAGGTCGCTGATAGAAAAGAATTGAAAAGTCACCACACAAATAAATAAAAGGGTCACTATTAGAAAAATAGATTAAGGTTACCGATACCAAAAATGAGGTTACCGATGGATGAAATAGTAACTGCTAGAGAACTAACGGTGACAAAAAAACACAATTTAAACATAAAATTTAAAGCTTTAGTTATTTAAAACAAATTTTGAAAATATTTAATTACAAGAAATCTAAACACCTTTAATTAAAACAAAAAAATTTTTAGACATAAAACATTAAATTTGCAATTAAATATTTTAATTAATAAAACATAATTTAATAATTGGATAATTGATAAACCAAAATTTTAAAAGACTTTAATTAAAAATACTATATGAATTAATTACAGGATAACAGAAAATAAAAAGGGTAGCATCAAGGACCCATTTGGTTACCGATATTTATAGTCTTCCTCACCAGTAGACTAAATCCAAAAAAAATGAATTAATAATCAAATTGTATACATAAAATAATATAATTAATGTTTAAAACTCTTAATTAATTAATTAAACAACTATTTGAACATATAAAATTAATATCGAACTAATATATTTAATTAAGAACACAAATTATTTACTTAAATAATTAACAGGATAACTAAACATATTAATTAAAATTGTTAACAAATTCTAATGTAACTAAATTAAAATATAGAATAGTAAAATAAAGACTAACTTAATTAAAACACAAAAAATGTTAATAAATTAATAATTATTAAAGTCAGGCTATTGAATGATGAGAAGATTTGAATTAACACAACTATTAATCAAATTATATGTTTAGATAAAATAAGGAAGATTAAAATAATTAATTTTATGACTAAAAACAGATAATTAATTATAAAAATTTACTAATTGACATAATTTAATATAAAAATACAAAATTAAAATAATTTATTATATATTGATTAAATAATAAATTAAATCACTAAAAATTAAGTAAAAAGATGTGAAAAAACTATGTAAAAACGGATCCACATAAATATCCAAACAATATTCATTAATAAGAAGAATAATGCCTATTAACATCTAAAATAGTGATAATTAGCTATTTTTGAATTGAGAAAATAAACCATAATTTCTACAACCATTGACATTATCAATATTTATATTGTCTATATCATTTCCCATGTACACCACACAATTATCTCACATGAACTACAATCATATATAGGCATACATAAGAGTTAAACCAAATGTCTCCAATAAAAAATATGAGAAAATATAGTATAATGTCTTGAAAACAAATATATGAATCATCGTTTTTAGTGAAATCATCCAAAAGTATCATATATTTCACAAAATAATATATGATCTGAATTGAAACATGTGAAACCACTAACTGCTATGACTAAGAGTCAAATCATTATGAAATAATGAACCTCAAAAGTTATGTTCATCACAACAGATTAAAAAATATAGATATGTAACCATTGAAACTACAAATAGAAATATTATTCCCTGTTAACATAGGAATCCCTATAAAAGACATTTTTGATACATCAGTAATATTTTCATCACAATATCAAAGACATTCGTATATCATCTATCAACATACTACCAAAAAACTAAGAAAAAAATAAATACTCAAAAAATATCCCAGTATATTCGGACTGGAATCATTGGGATTAATATATAACACTAATGAACCATATGAGTGCCTCATCATATTTTCATATTCTATGTATCAGAAATGCGATTCTATGTTTAAATTTGCGAAGGAAATAAAATCCATCAAAATACATAGTAATATATAAATTAAAATCATTAAATATAAATAGTAAGAGTTTGAAGATACCAACAACATGTCATTAGTCACGGATTAATGAAGAAACATATAATCCACAAGTAAAAAATGAAAAAAATACTGATCACCCATCAAAAAAATAACATGTTAAATAAAAAAATATAATGTGACTCTAGGATAGTTAACATCACCTTATAATAGTAGGACTAATAAGTGTAAGACATATGACACAATGATCAAACTGAGACTCATAAAAATATATACCTATAATAAATCATTGATAATTGGGTATAAAAGTTCCATGGAAATTCGAGAAGTCTGTGATTAAAAATTAGCAGAGTACCATATAAACTATCATATACCCAATCTACAAAATTAAGTGTACTTCCATGTGAGAATATCACTAATATGTAAAGAAGAAATAAACAAACCTAAAATTCATAAAATTGATCACAAAATAAAAAGTAATAAATAAACAAAAAATTATCTTGATGTCATGCACTAATCAATTAATCATGAACTATCATCTCTATATTATTTGTAATCATTACCAAAGGCTAATCGTTGAATTTCACAAAATATCATGAACTAGATAAAAGTATAATATTTATTTCTCAATTAATTCATTATCTATCAAGTTAGATAAAACATATAATATTTTTTTTCAATGTACGATAAGGTGTCAGGC
Source organism: Viscum album (assembly GCA_963277665.1). NCBI lineage: Eukaryota > Viridiplantae > Streptophyta > Magnoliopsida > Santalales > Viscaceae > Viscum > Viscum album. Next base: position 1,306,834,528 of record OY728126.1, on the reverse strand, counting down.
ATCCAAGATTCCATTCCCTAGCTCCATCATGGGTCATGAATCATAGAAATTTTACAATATCTATACCCTAGATAAGGCCTTTATTATTTTATGCACCTAATGAAACTATCACATAAAAGATCTAGAGTTCTAAATTCCCCTAAAATCATGGTAGGTATATCATTTGAATGATCTTAATACATTTTAACTATCCCTCAAGGTGATAAGTATGCCATAAAAATCCACGTATTCAACGTTGTAATGTAATTCCCCCAATGTAAAAGGAATCATACATAACTTGGTTGAGCATAAAAGTTATGTCATAACATGTCATAATGAGTTGTCAATATTACCCAAAATAACCAGTTATCACCATCAAACATGGCATACTATGCTACATAATAATACAGATAAATAAAATCATTATATAAGAAATATAAGGAATGTAATCATGAATCAGAGTAGATATAGGTGTGATAATGGTCAATCAAAGTGTATTAGGATACCTAGGGATAATCATGGACTATAAAATAAAACATAGTGCCATGGTCTATAAACTGGAAAATATGTTTTCCCAATATCATACATGATCTTATTTGTTATAAGTATTATATTTCACAAAAAAAGATCCGGAGGGTATACGTAGTGTAGGATAAAATTAGTGGTAAATACACGTCAATTATCTTTTAGTATCATTCCAATATATAAGTTGTCATCATTGATCTTGGAACCAAATCCAATACATTATGAAAAGTCAAAATAGTTAATTAATAAAAATTAATCATTAAATAATTATGAAATATCTATTCTATATAATATATTATGAATTCCATGTTTGATCACTTATGGTGGGGAACCACATTCCTCATGAAAATAAAAATGAAAAATATCATCATGTATAATACACAAGAGTACCTTACTGAAACATAGTCAACTCCATCTATTCAAATCCCAATGACATTATTCATGTACATCCAAGTCAATTTTGACTCCATCTTTCTCAAAGAGGTTTTACTCATTTATAAGAATTGTAAATTATTTATTTGATACTAAATTTTAATTAATTAAATAATGACATCCATTTTAATAAAATGATAATGGATACTATTTAAAATACTTATAAAATAATACAAGATAGATTTCACCTCGACTAACCACCCATTGTATGCATGTAACATGATTCTGATTACATTCTGTATAAAATAAATTTAAAGATACAACATGAAAATGAAAAATTAATATAATTAAATGATAATCATAGAAGAACTAATCCCACAAACATATATTAGTTGTAACTCCCAACATAAAAAATAATTTATCATTAATATACATCCTATAGAAATGATGATCTAAAGCCCCATTATTCATGGAGAATACCATTATGAAATGGAGTAATTTTCAAAATTTTCATTAATTAGTATAGAGAAAATGATTTATAAATTATAAAATTTCCCAATTGGAAAGTATTCTTGTTGAATTAATATATAATAAATTGAATATTCCATGATATGTAAATGGTGGTAATGTTGATGAATGAATCATTGATCAATCACCATGTGAGGATGTTGGAGATTAATATCGATGAGGAATGAAAGATATCATTTGAATTCACCAACAGATCTATATATTGTGTCGATCTAACAATAAAATAATATCATATTAGGTAATCTAAGAATAAATTTTTATTTTTAAGGCTCTATTACATGGTGGAATAGAATATTTGACAACAACATAAATAGTTGGATGAAAAAAACATGTATTCTATTTTTCTTATTACCATATCTCTCAATATAAATTATGAACAAACTATGTTAGGACAAAATTCATAATATAAGACACTAAATTTAATATAATTGAGAGGCCTGAGAAATGATATCTATAATAAAATATTTTTTGGGAATTAAAATTCAGTTAATATAAAATCATAGAATTAAATTCACTTGTTCATGGTTTGGTCACATGCTTTTCTTTAATGTGTTCAAACTATATGATTCTTCAACCTCTCAGGGCTAACCCATTGGGTTTTTCCCACAATTTTTAGAACAATGATCCAATTGTGGTTTTGGAGACTAGATAATCTCATATGATTTATAAGGCATGACCACATGTTTGGTGATGTCTTGAACCATATCAGTGTGCCACCAAGATGCTTCTAAATCCTGATACAAAATTTACTCTAGAGAACATCAGAGTTTTCCATAAATATAATTGGACTATGCAACCTTTAAAAAGGAAAAAAAAATTTCCAAAATATATCAGATTATCTAAAAACCTCACCAAAACTAGAAAATATCTAAATAAATGGTAAAAATATTCAATTTCTTTTAGAAATTACCCACATTACAAAAATTTTTATTATAGCCATATTTGTCAGGTGTTGAGGGATTTAGACATCCTATATTAATTATAAATATGTAATCCACATTTTTATGAACCATTATTAAAATATGGAAAAGTGAATGATATTTATTGAAGTATATAAAAAAATATATATAATATTTTGATAATAATTTATTTTTAATTGTACAAAAATTTGGTAGTCTATTTTTATTTATACATACATTATTAAAAGTAAAATTTATACATAGATAATGACGAGTGCCTCAATTTTGGTGCATATTACATATCTTAAAATTTTAAAATAGAATTAATTTAATAATTAATTTTCATATAGGTAGATTTTTATTTTCCAAATCTTTATTAAATTCTGGAATCAAAATATTATAATTACTTTTCTATGACATATTTAGTGTTTTTTAACAAATATTACTTTTTGTGGTGTTTTATATAAATACATATTGTTATGAATATTGTAAATTTTAGGAAAAAATAATTAAATTATTATTTAGTAAAAAGTATATAATTCTTTTTTTATAAAAGTTATTTTTGATGATAAATAATGAAATTATAAATGTAATGATGATGTTAAGAAGTTAGATTTCACATTGTGGATATTAAATTCAATTCAATAAATGTGAAAACCATAATTAGTATCATTGAGTTTAATGGGGGAGATTAAGTGGAGAAATATAAATTTGAGTTGATTTGAAATTCTTATAAATGACCATTTACTTATCGAATACTAGAAAATCTATTTGAAATAAATTCCACCCTGATATAGGTTTGATAAATAACAAAATAATAAAATTGTTAACCCATAAATACCGCTTCTCATTTTTAAAAACACATATATTCACCCATTTACTCAACAATAACGAAATTTAGTAAAAATTACAAATATTATTTTTCATATCGTGATTATATCCATGTATTTAATTAGGGTTTTATTTGTTCCGCTAATTTATTAAGATATTAATTTTCAAGTTAAGTATTCAATATCCATTCTCAACCATTTTTTTCAATCCTCCCATTTCAATTTTCTCTCATCATAAATATTGTCCTCAATCATTATTATTGTATCAATGATTGATCACTGTTCCATATCATTAAAATACAAAAATATTAGATTATATTTCCAAAATATCTCAGTATCGATAAAGTATCAACATTTTTATAATGTATACATTAGGTTGTATCCCCAAAATTAAATCCCTAAATATATAACTACAATTGGATATAGGATCTATATATAATTAACTTAGAGATAAAAACCCTAAAAATTTTTGGTTGGATGTTACCTCATTATTAACCATGTCCTTGACAAGAGAACCTTATAGTCGACTGAGTTTTATAATCCATTGGGATCTTCTTTGGATAATTCAAAAACACATTTTGAATCATGGAAAAATATTGTTTCTTATTAATACTATCTACATGTAAATGCATTTATTATTATGTAATAGAAATTAATTTTAATATATTATAATTTTATAGAATTAATTTAATTAAAAAAAAAATAGAAATGAAATAAAAACTAGAAATCAAAACAAAATGAGATATTTTTAATGATAATATGATCTCATGATTCTCTCTTAAAAAATAATAAAAATGGTTAATTGTCATAAGTGATGAAAAATTAAATAACGAAATATATGTAAAATATATAATCACCTTTATATATACTTCCATTATACAATGGGTACATACGTAATCTAATAAAATTCAATCTAAAGAGTGGGTTCATTGTCTAATATTCAATTCCATAGGACATGATTATTATTGTACACTAAATAAAATTTAAATTATATAAGTTTTAACTAATTTAATTATTATATAATAAATAAATTTTAATTAATGATATTAGATATTAATTTATGCTATAAAAATTTATTCCCCACTTATTTTTATATTACCAATATTAAAGGATTCTTTATTACTAAATTTACATTCATTATGTTTTTAACATTAATATAGTGAATCATCCATCTATATATATATATACTCTTCCTTAATATGATTTTATTTTATGAAATTATTTATTAATATTAAATGGTTTACATGTCTTATTGATATTTCACTTTTTTTTGAAAATTAAAAAAAATTAGAGTCTTTTTTGTTGACACGACCTTACATTGTTTAACTATGGGAATTAATTATCTTCCACATCTAAATTATATATGTTTTCTCAAGAATAATCTTCTATATAGAATAAATAATTAATGAAATTGTTTTATAGAAAAATTTACAAAGTATAAATTATTTAAATGAAATCATTTTAATTTTTCCCAAATAAGCCATTTGTTTAATTATTTAAAAAACTATGAAATTAAACATATGTTTAACTTTTTTAGAATGAAATACATTAATAACTATTTTCTCCATTATTCACTAGTAATATTACTTTTAATGTTTTTGTGATATTTAATGGTAATCCAATTCTAATTTCAATAAGAATTTTATTTATTAAAAATAAGGTTAAAAATTTTAGAATATTAAATTATTGAATTTCATTCTTTTATATATATTACTAACTTCCTCTCATAATTTTATATTTTTAAAATTATTACATATAAGGTTAAAATATCTAAATTTATTTTTAGATATTGGTTTTCAAAATCTCTTTCAACCCATGGAATTGTATTTATAAAAGTTACATTTAAGAATGTTTTTAAACTCCTATTACAAAAACATTATAATTTTTTTAAAACATCGCATCAATTTTACTCCAAAAAGAAAAATAAAATCAATAAATTAGAAGTATGTTTCAGGTATTACCCATTATATATTCATCTTATTTTATTTTATGCCATAACTTATTCATAAATGTTATATAATATATCACTATTTAAATATATAATGAATTTTTATTATGCATTATGTATATATATTTTTATATCATAGACATATTCTATATTAAATTTATATCAATTATATAGAGTAAAGTTGGATTTCTGGAGATTTATGTCACCTAAATATGTAGCCGCATCACCTAAATTTATACCCTCATCCCTCAAATTTCACAATTCCAACTTCCACAATCCCATTACCTACCACATGCTACATCAGATCTTCCATCTCTCTTTAGGTTTCACTACCTCCATCACGACCCACTAAAAACAACACGAGTCACTATCTGGTACATTCATAGGGTTTCCATGCCTACGTTGTGACCCATTGTTTGTTTATTACAAAATTTCAATCCCTATAACCATGGAAAATACTAAAGATTCAAATTCATCGACCTTCAGCTACTCCGTTTAATAGCTCTTGCAAGTTACCTATGAATATTGACTCTTGAACGATTTATTATCACAACTGGTAATTATAAACCCTCTATATTCTCATGTATGTACCAAAATACTATATTTAATGGTGAAATATGACCCTTATGATAGTACCCTCACCTTCAAACCCCTTCACCGCCGTAATCTAACTACACATTTAGGTTATCTATGATGGTCGATTTCTCTTACATATAAAAATTTTATGTATAAATTGGATCTCTAAAAATATCGACTCTTTGATAGCCATCTCATTTGGTTCTCTAACCTCAATATTTTGAAATATCTGCATTCCCATCCACTACTATGTAAATTACCAACAAGTAAATAATCATTCCCTTACCATCAATGACATGTTAGTCAGAGATCCTATGATTCTAGGATCCATCACCAGGTCTGTTCTCTTAATGTTATTGATATGTATTCCCTTATGTTTATCATGATTTGCGTGCAACTAAAAATTATCTAACCATAGAAAATTACTATAGTTATCTTATTCTGAGACTCCATATATCCCAACCATTCATCTTCTAGACATTTTTATTCAAATATCATTATTATAAAAGTTTGTATTGAATTCCAAATCCCATCGATGTATGCAAGATAGTCAAATAATTGTAATGTATTATATTAAATAAAGAATTCATCCACTATCATTGCTGCAAATTGAATATATATTTTGTTAATGTGTTTATAATTTTCACTGATTACAAGGATTGTATACTAATTTCAATGGTTTATAAGATATGCTATATATAACAGATTGTAGTAATTTATAAATTTATCATTAATGAAATAAGATAGAAATATTGTTCTATTAACTACACTCTAATCAGCATTTTTGACTAGATTCATTAATGAAATACTGATTGCCTTTACAATATATATTTCATGAACAAATGTCATAGTTGTTCATGTCCGTCTACTTGCCTCTGGCTCTGCGACCTCCGAATTGTCTACCTCTATATGCTCTGTCTCGACATACTCTGCCTATCTTCAGTTTCATCATGCTATTATTTGTAAATACATAATTAATTTTTTAATTAATTTTTTCTGTAATGTCAAATTATTGGTAATTTTTCTTTTTCTGGTTTTCATTATGTGGATTCAATTGATTTTAGGATAAGAGTTTTAACTGAAGAGAAATTGTTTCTTGGGAATATGTAGGTTATAACGAATTTGGTGATGGATTGCGTTAAGCCTTTCACTGCTTTTTCGATTTATTATTTATTTTATTGGTAATTCAAACAATATTATTTGATTCATTTACACTATAATTTAAAGTTACTATGATTTCTTCCTTTTCATGTTTTAGATGGGTGGATTATGTTAATTTGATGAAATTGGTTTTCATCAAAGTATATGTTTTTCATGGAAAAGTGATAGTTCATTTGAAGTTGGTACCTAGAAATTTGGTACTACGTAATACGTAAGAACATAAAAAACTTATTATCTATTTGATATTTTTTCCCTCAATGTTCTTTATTTAATAATGATTTTCATGTTTGGGAAGGCATGATGATTCTCTGCAAAGTTGTTTTAGTTCATGGATATGACTCTTATCATCTTAATGTCTTATTATAATTATTAGTCGAAGATAACCTCGTTTTTTTCTTAATTATGTGAACATGTAGGAAAGTATTTATTACATACTATCATGTTAATATAATTATATTTTTTTAGATGGAGAATAAAGAAAATGAATTTACGGAATAAAAATTGGTTGAGTTGACAAATAATCACTTTGGAAAAACTTTCCTTCCATGTGGTATATATATGTACATTTGATTGACAAACAAGAAATTTTCATGTTTCAAAAATAAATATTAGTTGAATTAATATTAAGTTAGTGTTGATATAAAATAAATATTTAGTTTTTATGTATCATAAAATTTATCATATAGCCCCAAAAATATTTTTATTTTTTATTTCAATATACAATACAATGGTTTCTTATTATTTGTTTCTTCTATGATTTTCTAACAATCGTTATATATTTATTATAGAGTATATTTTTAGTTTTCTAAGATATTCTTTACAATACTAGGAGATTAATTGAGAAGGTTCTTAAGAATTGTGAAAGGATTCAAAAAACAAAATCAAATTGGAATAAGGTCTATGATATTTTAAATGATTATAATATAGTTATTTCTTCTATATATCTTGAGCCGTCTTTATTTTCTATTGGGAAAGGTGATTGCAATATTTATGGTTAAAATTAGGTAATCCATATGTATATTTTTAGGTATCCATTTTTTCTATCAATTTCTGCACAGATGGATTTTTTTCTAACATAATTGTTAATATCTAAGCTACTTGAGAATACATCAATTGTTGGTCTGTATGCCTATTTATCCCACCCACTCCCTACATTTTTGTTCTATCTGAATGTTTTACAAATTTTTAAGCCATGTTTGTATGTTTTCATTTAATGGGATAGAAGGATACTTAATACAACATTACGTGATGAATTAAAATTTAATGAAATTGAATTGAATGATCAACTATATGGGAGTGTCATGATAGAAATGATTGACCTTACCTGATCATTATTTAAAAGTTATCATAAAGTAAATGAAATGGACTAATTTTTTCAATAAAATTTCTAGAATAAACTTAGTTATTTATATCAATGTTTAGTCCACTAATTATATTCATTTTACAAGAAGATTTGGAGGGTTAATGAAAAAGGATATTTACGGGTCAAAAATGGTTTGGAAGAAAATTATTTTTCACCTCACCCTTTCATAAAAAACTCACAGTCATAGCTTTAATGTTGGAAAATTCTACAGACCATGGAATATCTATTTCAATGAGTATTATTGACTCCATGGTTTTATTTGGAGGGGGAAATGATGATTAATCAAATCTATTTTTAATGACCTCTAATTCCAATTTTTTGTTCCATAATCAATATCAATGTGTTTTATGCACATGATGTTTTTTATGTGTATTCAAGGCCATTGGGAAGATAAAAAATTGCACAAAATTGCATATAATACCCACTATAAGTGATTGTTTAGGGAAACAACATAAATGGTGATTGGGTTTATATTCTTATGACCATAAATAATAAATTTATACGGTCTAAAAACATTCTTGTATGTAATATTTCATTACTTTTACTGTCTATTGGTTTTTTCATGGTTTATAAGGTTACACAATATGTTGTTTACCATTATTACGGATTATATGTAATCCAATATTGTGTAAAATGTGGAAAATGTTATATAAGAACACTGTTATGTTTCCATTATGAGTTTTTTTCTCTACCATTCGAATATATGGATTCATTTCATTTCATCTTCGTGCTAGAATAAATGTGATCCCATCATGAAATGTGGAATGTGTTATGTACTTGATGTTTGTACATTGAATTCCAATTCCTTAGGAGGGAAATGAATAGAAAACCATTGCATATTAGACACATTATAAATGATTATTCATGGATTCAACATAATGTGTTTTTGGTTACACAATCCTATAATCAAAAAGAATAAATTTTGGTTGAATAATTGCATTATTGTATGTAATCTTGCATTTGTTTTACTCTCCATTGGGGTTCTTTCATGGTTTATGAGGTAACACAATATATTTTTTAACATTGTTTTGGTTCAGATGTAATCCCACACTTTTTGTAAAACATGTAACTTGTTATATAATTCCATTGATATAATTATATTTATGTTCTTATTTTGTTTATCATTTAAACAAAAAATGCACTTATTTTTTAGGACGCTTGAAATATTGTGACTATTCCTTTGATCTTTTGAATACCTTGAAGCATGACGTTCATGATGGAAAACTAATATTTAGATGTAAAAAGGTATTCTTGTTAATTATTTTTATAAAACCATGATTTAATTTTTCTTTTTTTCTTTTTTTTTTGCTATGTAGCTCTCTGTTAATGGTAATGTTTCGAGCATATATATGATTAGAGATTTAAATCTGTTTGGTTTAATGATTGAATGTCATTATTTTTAGCTAGGTTTTATGTATGGGCTTTTAGGTATATTTTCATTCATGAAGGTATGCTTCAATACTATGAATCTCTTCTAGCCCCCATTTTACTATTAAATTTTTCTTTTTCTTTCTATTTTCATGGGTTATGTTTAAATAAAAATTTTAATCTTACCAGTTATTTTTTTATTTATTTTTATTCGATCATCCACAAATAATTTGGATAACTCCATAGTTATGCATGAATTGAAAACACACACACAAAAATTGTTATTAATGACTAGTCTCAAAGCTACCATCAATGGAAGTTAAGAGTCTATAAATAGTGGGGATATGTGAAGACACAAAAAACACCCATTCTGTAAAAAATTGGTATTCAACAATGTTGATTCTTATTTGTAATGTGTCACTCTAACTTTAAAATCTCAAATTTTAATATTCATTGGAATTTATTCTAAATTTTAAACAAAATTGTTTAGAAATTTTTGAATGTATTGAAATTATACAATATAATTGAAAAAAGCTCAGATGTCCAGCATATATTGAGGATTTTCTTATTGAATTTCAAGCTTGATTCATCATATTTTTTCATATGGATTGGAAAAATTTTAACAAATAAATATTTTTTTATGTATATAGAAGATTCATTTTTTCTGATATTATAGGGTAGACTGATTCTGAAATGTTATCCTCAAAACAACAACAACATTAAATCTTTCCTACATGAAAAATGCATCATTATTACCTTTATTAGCATTTTTTTCATTTCATCCAAAAATGTAATAATTATTCACAAAATTTGAAATATTGTGACAGTTCATTTGATCTTGTAAATTCCATAAAGCCTGACATTTGTGATCGCTATGTGAGATATAGAGGAAAATGTATTAGAAGTAATTCTTTTTCTTCTATTTTGATTTCTTTTTTCATTTTGGGTTTTATTTTTCTATGTAACAATGTGTTCATCGAAATGTTTTGAATGAATGTTTGAATGGATATTTTAGTGCAATTGGTGTCATGACTGAGTGATGTTATTTTTAGTTGGGTTGCATGTATTGGATTCAAATATCTTGTATTTCCTTATGATATGCTTCACTAATTTGAATCTCTTTGGACTCATTTGACATTTAAAATTGTCTTTTGGTTTCAATTTTCATGGGTTATGTTTAGTTGAACATTTAATTTTCATTCCGATTTTTTATAGTATTACAGTCAACCCATTCCCCTACAACCAATAATTTTAGCATATATGTTAACATGTTGCATATGTGCATTCATTAAATTTTATTATGTATAATATTCGTTAATTTTATAATTAATCAAAAAGTTGTTATAATTATAAATTATTGACTAAATAATGTTGGGGACTAAAAATAGCTTTTTTGTACTCACAGTTTCATATTGTATTATTTTTCAACTATCCATTCATTTTTTTTGCATCATGTTTCTATCTCCACCAGGCCCATACATTTAATGCATGAACAGAGTTGTCCCATTGTGGCGTTTTGTTGGTTGTTTATTACAATTAAAATAACTTTTATTTGATTTCTACAAACTTTTCTAAATTCTCTATATGGTGGTTTGTTTTCAAGATTCATATAGTATGTATTTCAATTCATTATTATTGAATTGTAAAATCTCCATACTATTTTATTGGAAGAACCCAATTCCACAGAGGGGTAAATTCTATAATCAGTTCTATAATTAGTGAATATATTATGGTCATAGCAGTGAATTTAAGGATCAAGGATGAAATTTATGTGTTTTTGTTGGCTAGAAAAGTGGAAATTTCCCAAGCAATAATTCCTGCAACTTTTTATTGAAGTTTTTAGCTACCATAAATGAAATATATTTCATCAAATATGTAATTCCGGAATTTTGTATTTATGGAATATCACCAAATGTTTAATCCTACACCATTATAATGAAAATTTACTACAAGTGACATCAAGGGAATTGTGAAATTGATCTTTCATAAGCATTTGATATTGTAAAAGTATTAAATAGCAGTGGGATGATACTTATTATAGTGAAATATTTTTTATATATCTATAGAAATTGAGGTTCTAGAAATACTAATATTTATTTGGATTTTATTTGGAATTTTCTGTTTAGAGGATTTCAGGTCAACTATTACTATTATGATACTGTTATCTATGGTCTATGTCTTAGTGGGGTGATGATTTTCTTATTTTCGATGAAATGAAAAATTGGGAAATACCGTTGTATTTTTGTAGATAAAACAATTTGATCAAATAGATTATCCAAATAGGGTATCCTGAGAAAGATATGTTCTTAATTATAGATAATAGAATGGAGTATTGGTTCATATTACTTTGATCCATGTTCTACCAAACTATTAAATACACCCCGCCAATTTATGACACTGGAAACTATATCAAGCCTCTAGCTCTTTCACCTATGTCCCACAGACTAAAAATACCAAACATCCTCCCCCCTCAATTCCCACTTCCTCCATGATGTCATCCTTTTCATATTCTATATTTCCCTGAAAATGGTCACATTCATCCTCTCATGAAAATGGTTCTTAGTCAATTTATCTTGTAGTCAAAAATCTATTGATTTCCACATATAGCCAAGTGCCCCTCTTTGTAGGTCATTTTCAACAAATTTTGTACTATAAATTTTATTGTATAAACAAACTGGCAGTCCAAACAGTATTAGAATGGTTAGACTTTACCATGATGATTCCTAGCTAGTTCCAAGTCCCTAAAAATTTTGATTTTATATATGTTAAATGACATAAATCATGTTGATAGAGATTCATCCTTCTTGTTCATTGGGTTTTTTTATTTTTATCAATAACATGGCCTAATTGTTAAGCATGAACCTTGTCTTATACTGATTCTTACTTCTTATAAATTACTTTTCTATTAATTTAATTTAATTATTGTATCATGTGTCTTTTAAACAGTTATGTTACATGCACTCCCTTAACTATCATGGTCATCTTTCATTTATTATACTATTTTATCTTAATCCAATTTTTCAATATTTTGTACCACTTATTTATGAATTTAGTGTATTCAATATAATCAATATTAATGCATTGTTTCTATCTTATATACAATGTTACAAGGTGTAGTAACACAATATTTGGTAGAAATACACCATCATGGAAGAATAGTGGGAGAAAATATTTTAGATAGTTTGGTCATTTCATTTTGTTTTAGTTGGTATTTTATTTTTCTTATACTAAATTATATTTGTTATTAATTTTTTACATTTGATGATTTATTTAATTTTATTAGTGGATATTTTATTAGAGCATTGAAACATTTATTTTATTTAAGGATTGGATCATGAATTTTTATTAAGAACTTTGTAATTTTTTAGATCATTATATTATATCATCGTGTGAATACATGTACAGGTACTAGTAATCAAAATAACTAGTACTTACATAATAATATAACCATTAACTATGTGGTATCAATTGAAATTTTAATATCAACAATGCTATTACGTTTTATTATGGCAGAATTATAAAAAAAAAATATTTTTTATTAATATATAGATTATTATTGGCTACAATGGGAAGTTGGTTATTAAATATTAATCCATCATATTATTAATAAATTTGAATTAATTTGAGAAACATATGGATATGAATTATTTAGCTCCTAGATTTATTAGTTAATATAATGTGACATACCATATTCGTTAATGTATCTTGACCATACCCAATTATGTAGTGTATCATTATACATTCCATTGATTTGAAATCAGTTATTTTTATCCATGTGATTATTTACATTGCTTATGAACTATGGATATAAAAAATCCAATATTATATGGTTTATTTAATTTTATTATAATTAATTTTTTATACTATATTATTTATAAATTTTTAATTTCATAATGGATTCTATTATAAACAACCACTTAGAGACCATTTGAGATATCCCTTTTTATCTATTCAATTATCTGGGGACATTAAGAAAGTTACTATTTATAACATGTCTGTATTGGAGAAATCCCTTGAGAATATTTTGTGGTGGTTTTTAAGTTATATTGTAAAATAAAGGTTCCATGGAATATTGATGACAATTCCCATTGGATGATAATGATGTAGTTTTTTAGTCAATTTTTGAACTCTCTAAAACTCTAATTTGAAATGGTATTGGTTATGAAAGTGTCCCAATATATATTATTGATTTTGTAATTATTGATGTTTATGTTTAGGTATATTCAGTAATGTTCACATAAAACATGTAAATGTCATTATATTAGTATCAATTAGAGGGGTTTCGGTCATTGCAATCATATTGAGAATCAAAATAGGGTTTAGAAAATATTATAGGCTTGGATTTTTTGAAATTTTGAAATTTTGACAATTATAGATTAAATCATGTATAAATATGTTTATGTATGTTCATTTTATTGGTGGAATATAACCCCAATTTTAGGTCTTTTGTGGTGGGATTTTAAGGTTATTAATCATATTTTTAATATTTTTAATTCCTAATTGAAGAATAATTAAATTAAATTTATTATTTATTAATGTACACCCAAAATATAAATTATTAAATAATATAAGGGTTTGAATGTAATAATTGTGATAAAATTCATGTAATATGACCATTATTCATTCAGGTGACAAATAGAATGCAAAGATTATATTTATAAACATTTAATTATTCATAATTATTATTTTAAATATATAAATAAATGTAAATTGTAATCATATTCTTAAAAACAAATATTCGACATACACAAATAACTGATTTTTATTTTTCAGTGTGAACTAAATATCTTTAAAATATAATTGTGTTTTTTAATAATAAAAATTCACATAAAAAGAGATATATTTTTTAAAAATTACATCATTTTTCATGAACATTTCCAAAATAGTGGGCAATATATGTTAAGGATATTTTTAGTGAAGTATATTTTTTTATTAATATAAAAAATAATTATTTTAAATTTGTACAAATTTTATGAGTTCAACATGATATAATTATGATATAAAAATTTATGATTCCAAATTTTAAAGAAAATATTTTGAGTGAAGTAATAAAATTGTAAATATTAACATCATTTTTGAAACATATATTTGAAATTTTAGAATAATAAATTCTCTTTATCTATGAAGACAACTATTATTATTATATGTATTTAATGAAGTGGTTGAAAAGAACTATTTTTATTTCAATTGATTTTAAATTCTACTAAACCTACATTATATAATATTAATACATCTTATTTCATTGCAATATAGAACATTAAATTGAATTTTTATTACATAACATAATAATCAATAATATTAACGAAATAAATCCCTCCTAAAGTATAAATAACCTCCCATATTCCATGCCCATGACCCAAAAAATCCATTTAGAATGAATTAAAATCAATTAAACTCTCATGTGTCACTACATGGAGTGTTTATGTTTCTATGAAATTTATATCAATCATTAAAATGATAAATTCAAAGGAAAGGGATTCAAACCCCTTTATAACCTTCATTTTTACAGTCCATCTATTACGTTTTTTCAATGTGAATTACTTTACCCCACATAGTTATAAATTCATTATTACATTATAAGTGATAGATTATTATTACTATTAATTATAATATAATAGTATGAAGTAATAATTCCAAAATATCCAAGAAGAAATAAAACACTAAAATTTTACAAATTAAGAAGTGTGTGGTTTTATATAAATCAAAATGCCAAATAGATACCAAAAATAGTATTTTTTTAATTGTATATAATTCCTATTGGGGTGATGAAGCATCAATTTGTTTTTTGGAAATTAACATAATCTTATATAAGGTCATTAAAGAGAGCTTGTATTTACACGTGATTTAACACTCTTAGAGGATATTCTCTTAATTATTCTTCAAATCATTACAAAAAAAGTTTTTCTTATACCCAGTTGACACTATCAACATTAAAGGATAGTATATGTGATAAATAAAAAAATGAAATATTAATCATTTATTAATAAAATATTTAATAAATATATTTTAATTGTATTGTTTTAAAAATGTGAAATAATATTGAGAAAACTAAGGTATGGTTTCCTAGTCTTCATTTCAATTGAACGATGAATTATTCCTATTAGGAAACAATTACCTTTTATATGGTGTAAATACAACCCTATTTACTTACAATATAATAAATAATTAGTTAATAGAGGAATTTTAAATTTAATTATTCTCATTTTATATCTATTCCATTGATTAATACATTAAATTATTTTTAATATTTGTTGTTAGTATAATTAATATCCATTTATTCACAATTTGTTTTTTAAAATGTATCCATATTTTTTCAGTTTAATTTACAAAAAATATTAATTATATTTTTTATCTATTTATATCCTGGGTTTTTCCTGTTTTCTTCATATTTTATGTCCCTATGATTAAACATTTATCCAAATTTCTCCTTTTATGTGACTTTAAATTTATTTTTTTGTCAATTAGTATATTTCATATCAATATAATTTTAATTCTTTTATTAGTGTTAATCACTATTCATTAAAAAATTATAAGGAAATTTTATATATTATTTATCATTTACCATAATTTTTTTATATAGAATCATTTTATTGTTGTCCATATGGTTCATTTTTAACTTCCATGAATTATAAGTAAAAAAATATTCTTTGTAACATTTTCTATAAGAATTCACATTTATTATTTTATGTTCATTATTAATTATAAATAATCTATTAAAACATTAAATAGTTTCTCAGTAAAAATTTCATTCAAATTTTCCTTCGTATTTTTTATTTTAAAAAGAAATAATAATATTTTAGAATAAAAATAAAGGGAACTCATTCTGCTATCTATTTTGAAAACATTAACTAAAAATTTCCTAATTCAATCATCGTTTATTTTTATAGTTACAACATTTTTAATTATTTTAAAATTAACATATTTATGGTTATATATTTTTCTCTTTAACTAAATTTATGAATCAGAATTGTATTTTTTTCAATATATAATAAAAGATTTATTAAAATTTATTATATAGTTATTCTTCAATTTTTATCTCTTACAATTAATGATTTATCTCCCATTGAGTAATATTTCTGGCATTACACCCCAAATGATCTTATAAAATTATATTTTAACGCTTACAATGTTCTTAATTTTTATGATATCCACAATCATTATTTTTCTCTTTACTACATTTTCATTTTAAACTACATTTGTATAAATTTCTTAGATATATTATTTAACACTTCCACATATTTTACATTGTTATTTCATTTATTAAATTAATTATATACTCATTAATATTGGGTTTATTTTTATTTTAAAATAAATAAATGGTATTGAGAGATATAACTGAGATAATAATGCTTAAAAAGGGATCAGAGTTTGAAAAAAATAAAGAGATAAATTTTTTGACACACACATGTTCAATTATTATAATAATGAAGCACCAATGTGTTTTTCACTGATTATGAGGATTGGAAGGATGTATCCCATATATTTAATAACATTGAAGTGGGAGTCATATTTGAGGTTTCCTAACTACCATTGAAGGAGAACACATAAACGGAGAGGTGATGGAATGAAAAGATGGTGAGTGTATTTTTGATGATGTTGTGAAAAGATATTAATAATGAAGAGACATAAATTAAATTTCATCCAATATGAGATGATCAAGAGGAATGACGTGGTTCACAATATGGATGATGAAGCAAATTGTACCGTTCATGTTGGCATGTATAAATCCTTGTGTTTTGAAAATATATAATCTGATTATGTTAAAATTCTTTTGAGTGGATAAATGAACTCTAGTCAATATTTTGGTGTGTTTATCTAGTGATTCTACTATGATATTGGGATCCACCCCCAAAACTACTATCAATTGAATTTAAAAGTTTTGAACTGATAATATGAAGATATAAAGATAGAGTCACATTGAATATTTTTTCAGAGATATGAAAATACTAAAGTTAAAATGGTTATGATGTGTCATGAAACTATGTACATGGATGATCTAATGAATATTAACATCTAACTAACATGGATTTTATGTAAATGATCTAAATCGAGAGGAGTCAATGATGGTATGGTGGATAATCACATTGGCATTGGTGGTCGAGTTGATCAGAGAGTATTTAAATTTTAAATGAAGGTCGATACTTTTGAAATATATTTTATTTTAAAATTTTAAAATAAGATGGATAGATAAATATGGTATATAAAATTTGGAAAAAAATGTCATATGGGAGTAAGAAAAACAATATGAGATATTTTTTCAACCCACACAAATTCCATGAATATAAAAATCATACACCTAATTTTAATTATAATTATGGAGGGTTGACAATATATAGATGTTTTAAGATATAATATTTAAGGGGGTATCAAATTTTTTGATTCAAAAATGTCAATGATTGAAAAAAGTAAGATTTATAATGATGGTGTGTGATGATGAGAAGATAATTGATGAAAATAATATGAAAAAATATTCATGATGGAATGATAGGTGTCAAAATCCCTCTAATTTTAATTTGTCATGTGGTGTGTTTTAGTTCTCAATATTAGTGATACAACAGAATGGTGGGTTACTGTGAGAATTTCCAAATCCACTAGGTTTGAAAATAATTCAGGTGAGGATGCCAAAATTCCATTGGGTGAAACTTTTCATTTGGGTTATTATTTTGATGTGTTTTCCAACTGCTTATGCTATATTGTCCGGCTCCATCAAAAAAATTACATAAAATATAATCAATTTTAGAGGATCTTATAAAGAAGGTTATTCTATTTATAGACTGGAACAATTTTTAATTACATTTACTTATTATCAATACTTATATATTTTTACGAAATTTATTTATTTATTTTATCATATTATAATAATTAATACATTGGATGGAATTAGTGACATGTGGGACCAACAATTATATATCCCCATGATGTATTAGCATGCCTCATGTGATAATATATCTTTTTTATTTTATGTAAACCTTAACAACTTATTGATGATGTATTAGATGGAGGCTTTCATGGTATGTATATAATATCAGGAATTATGATTTTCATCACTATGAATTCATTTATTATTGTCCACAACGTTATTTACAATTTTAGTTTTCCATGGTAACATTGTATGACCATGGTGTTAGTTATACATTTTTATTAATTATTAGTATAAATTTTATTATATTCATCCCCATTAATGCATTTTTTCTTATATTGTATGTTACCACTTTTTAATAAATTTACCACAACCATTATTATGTCTACATTTTCTATAGGTTTTCGATAATTTTAGTAATATTGATTGGATTAGATGGGTTTAATTTTTTGATAAAATTGAGGAAGTTATTTATGAGTTATTATAATATAATTACTCCCTGGTTTATTGGGTGAAACTCACATTGGATGGGATAGATATTAGTTTTGTTATTTAATGGGATATGATGAAACAAAAAAACACTAAAAATAAATAGTAATGCGTATTAAATTGATATAATAATTATTATTCATATTTTAATTATTGATGGTTATAATTAGGTCTGTTTAATAAGATTCAATTCCATATATAAATGATACATTTTTAATACCAGTTTTGAAAGTCTTTTCCTTTGTCATTACAACAATAATTCTGATTCAATTTTTGATCAAGGATGGATGAATAATATGTTTCATATATATATCATTTATTAAAAAGATTATTTTTTTAGGAGTCCACTATAATTTGGTTTCTATCATTGATTCATGAGGAATTGAAATGATTTAATGAGAGTTGATTGAGATCATAATATAATATAATGATTCTAAATGGAAGGATTTCCAAATCAACTTTTATATTAAATACAACATGGAATAGAGAAGTATGGGTAAAAATAATCATTTTTAATATAAAAATAATATATGCATAAATTTTTATATAAAATTGTCATATATGTGAACATTCATAAAGATTGGATCATAAATCTATAGAACTATGAGATAAAACATATAGTCAAGATATGATATATATAATAATACTAAGATAGAAAACATTTTTTGTTGTATTTTATTTATTGTGTAGTAATGAATGTGATTTGAATATTAATAAATTTAATAAATTTCGATCCACATACAAGATTTCAAAAAGATATATTTATTTTCTAAAATATTTAATTAATTGAAATCATTGGGAAATCAATAGATTCATCCTTTTATATTTCTCAGGGAAAAATTGTTGTGGAGTGATTCTAGTATGAAATATTATAACACCCAACATAATAGAGATAGTATTATCATAAATTAAAAATTATAAAAATTTATTTGATTTAAAAAATATCTATTTTAATATTTCATGTAGATTTAAAATAATGGTTAATCAAACTAATTAACAGTATCAATGACCCTAGTCGATGAGTCTTGGAAAACATATTCCTGGATAGATGGTTAATGAAATTTACATCAAATTTATGATATTTCATCATTTTCATAGGATAATGACAAAGTCATTGTAAACGAAGTTAAATCATGGGAGGTTAAGGCTAATTGTGTACATTATATGGTTGATGATACCATTCCAAATGATTGAAGAATTATTTTAATATTATTACTAACATAAACAGAAAATGTATTACATTATACTTGATAGAATGACAAATTAAGACATTATTTTATTTTGACATCATTTTAAATGGAAATATATAATCCACTCATACAATAGATATATCAAAAACAATCTATGTATATAATGGTCTATTTTGATTTTAATCTTAAAAATATAGCCACACCTAATTAATTTTATATTAATTATTTAAAAATTTCTTATTGGAATGAATTGTTTATCATAATTTAGTGCTCATATATATAGATACTGAATTATATTTTTAAGCCCATTTACAAAAATTCACACTATCAATAGTGATTGAAATATAGATGAATTTTTATCAGTCCTAATAAAAATATGTATTTATATTGTATATTATTAATCAAAATATCTATTTTTTAGAATAATTTTTGGAAATTGAAAATTTATTATTTTTTTGTAGGGGTGTGTTATCACATATATTTTATAGGGTAGAATTTAATATTACCATAGTGAAGGTAAAAATACTTTTCCATATATATATTACATAGTATTACAAGTATTTTGGTTTTTTGTATTGGATCATGTAGAGTTTTTTAGATGATAATAAAAATAAATCATCTTTGAATGATATAATTCTAAAAACTAAAAATTTTATCATAGGTGGTACCACTGTTATATTTCATTATGTTTATTTATATATTAATTCTATATATAAACTCTGTGTTCAGAAAATGCTATTATAGAAAAACATTTACCCCAACCAATAATTAATTATTAATTTGAAAACATAAGGGGAGTCCATAGTTTTATTTTGGTTAAAAATTGGTTTATATCTCACTATTATATAATGGATGTATTATATACTCAATAATATATTTAACTGCATGATATGACTAATAATCAATTAATATATTTTGTTTGAGGATGTTTGATACTCAAAATTCTCAAAATAGTAAATCTACATTTATTAGGTGATGTTAATTTATATTGTATAATTTTATCAATGAATCATCATTTAACATCAAAATAAATATGTATTGACAAAAATAATGTAAAAATAATAATATTAAAATATAATGTTATCTTTTTAAGTACAGATATTACGGAGAAGTAATTCACATTTTTTCATAATTTTATTCTGTAATTATTGTCTCTACACTAAAGGGTGTTATTAATGATTGAAAAAAAATTCCATATGTATTAGATATTCTTAAAAATATAATATATTATTTCTATTTTTTTATTTAAATCAAAACATCAATTGATTATGATAGGAATTTTAATGATCATCTTGGGATTTTAATGAGTTTTTATTAAATTATGTGAGGTTTTCTTTCATGGTAAAATATGCCGATACCCCTTTTAAAGAAACATTATTCTCGTGGAATGGAAATAAATTTATTTTTCCAATTATGGTTTTGTTGGATGAAATAAAATTTTGTTTATAAATTCATAGTGTAAAATGTTATAGGATTATATATTATATTTTCTCTAATAATATAATATCAACATTGGATATAAAAGGTAGGTATAATGACATAATATATTTTATTTTTTATATATATAAACCCTTAAAATGTCGTGAAATGTAAATTTTTAATAATAAAAATACATCTATAGTAGCTATTTAATGAAGAGAGTATTAATATTTTAGGGATTGTTAGAGAACATCTATATGAATGTAATGTAGATACAAGTCATTGTGTATCACTCAACAAACACAATGATATAAATTTTAATGGATATATAAAAAATATAAGATTAGAAATGTAAGGGGGATACACGATTCCATACATATGGGATGTCTATTGATAAATATTATATAATTCCATTTGTATTCTAGTATTTGAACAGGATCAGAAATGTTAAAATTATTAATGAGGATAATATATTGATAAATTAATAGTAATTATGTTATGTATTTTATAATAATTATTCCATGATATATCATTGCATTGAAATTTTATTTTGGTAATTAATATTAGTTAATATTTTTATGGGATATAATATTATTTTTTACTATTCATGAAGGTTAACGTATTCCATAAATAATAAATATCATCTTTCAAGAATGATAAAAATTTTTGATGAAAGAAAACCATATATCCATTTATATCATTACCAATATTTTGAAAACTAGTCAATGACGATAATTATATTTGGTAGTGTTTAGAGTAATCGTGAAAAATATCAATTTCTTCCAATAAAAGAATACTTATCAATTCATGACCCTGATAGTCTTCAAATATTGTACATTTTTATCAATCGTGGTGTTCCAATTTCTATGAAATCAATCAAACATCCTTGAATAAAATCAACATTATAAAATAGAATCTTGCCTTTTATGACACCAAATTTAGTTTTATTATTAATATAGGGACATTTTTAGGGAAAATGGAAACCAAGGTTCAAAGCCATACACCACTACGTGCTTAAAGAACCCGCAAAATCATTAAAAACCAATCTAATATTACAAGACTCAGCTACTCGATATATTTCCCAGTGTAGTGAACTAACCTAGGTGTTAGGATCCTTGCTAATAAGCTCTTTCAGGTGAGAGATCGTATGTTCCATTGTATGAATAATGTCTTCTATGTTGATTTTATTCTCATTGAATCCTCTGGCCACAATATGGTCTTGTTTATCTAGCCACTCCGTTTTCTCCTCATTGGTCTCCACTTGTATCTTCCATTCATCAAGTCTACTAAGAACCTCTTCTGAGAATTTTGTTCACACCTATTGTTCAAGCATTTCTTCCTTGCAGTGAAAGATAAGCCCCATGCACTCCCCATCCTTTCCATCCCTATCTCGACTAGTCCTCTTCGTTGCTTCAAATTCCCCTTTCAGTGGGATTTTTCTTTCTTTTTTCATACCCTTCTTGGTCGACCAAGTCTGTATGGGTTTTGGTAGGTGGGAGTAATCTTTTTGAATCTTATATTTTTTTCCCTGCACTACAATACATTCCCCTGGGTCTAGAATTCCTTATTTCCCTTTCTTCCTCCTAATGTTGTGAGGTCCTTTACCTTGATAGCGGTCCATGATATCCATTGAAGAATGAAAAATCCTATCATAACATTAAGATACATCCTCTTGAGTTAGTGCAGATTCATCAAAATTCAAAACATCAAAACAATTCCCCAAGTTGACCTCTGATCCTTTCTTGCGGGTAATGTGTGCACTTGAGGGAATCCCCATACCTTCCTTGTTCTCCAGACCATAGTGAACTGCGACCGCTAAGGAGGACTTCACCTGAACCATTTCAACACCATCAATCTGATCAAATATACGACCCAGGAACTGTAACTGCTTGGAATTTTTTTCCAATCCACGAACATCATAACCACATGGAGCATGAACACTAATCTCTAGTTCCTTTCCATTCTGCACACCCCTATCCTTGACCATTTAAGCAATGAAGGGAGGCACCGAAGAGATACATTCCCCCTGTACCTACATGGGTTTGAGGGGATCCAAATATAATTTTAATCTAACAAATATTTCTTCAACCCTAGTATTAGAGTGAACCGAATTTGTCTTGGCAGTGGTGGGATCCATGATTTTTCCATTCACATGAGTCACTCCAGTATATTGTTCTATGTTGGATATAAAGGATAATTATCTATTCAAATATTATAGTATATTGTTGTATAAACTATATTAGAGTGTATGATATATTGGTAATATTAAATATAATACATAGTGATTTTTATAAATATATATGTTCACTAATTTTAATGGAAAAAAATTGATTCATTTTCTTGTCAACCATAGAGTCCATCATTGTGTTCAGTTTACACAACTGATGGTACATTAGTGGAACCATTATTGGTTAAATAGTAAAAATAAATAAATTCATTTGAAAATCATGTTCTAAAAAAATATATAACATATTTCTTATCCACGTGACTTCCTGGACCCAGATGCAACTCAATGGGTTCTCGTAGCCCGATGGGCCACCAGGCCTTGAGTGAATCTCCCCGAGTTCTAGAGGATGTTGACTAGCTGTGATAACCAAGGGTGTGTCCATGGGGAGACTATTCCCTCAATACCAAAGTGTCGAACAACCGATGAGAGAGAATATAATTAAATATATATAAGAGGTTCTATATGTAAAAAGATGGAACATCAGAAAATAGAAACAACAGTAAAAATAACTAAAATAACTAGAATTACATCCAAGCGTACAATAATTGATGATGATATTTCATGTTAATAGGAAACTGGAAAACATGTATACAATATAGTTGAGAAAACCTATTCCAAAAAATTATAAAGGAATGAAATTCTATCCCAAGAATCCTATGCTCCAGCTTCGTCATCTACAGTCTATCTCTATACTAACCAGTAAGAAACCTAGGGTTTGAAGTCATATGCTTCCCTTTGTCAACACCTGCAACCATTTAGTCAGCCACAGGTACTAAATGAAATCTATAGATGGTATGTGAAAAATCATAGTGGGCCACCACCAAAAGTGTCTATAACATCTGAAACGGGTAATGGAATGATAAAAGTGTGCAAGAATATATATATATATATATATATATATATTAATGAAATTAAATGTACTTAATTACCCACATACATGCATTATCCCATTGCTAGTATCTAAACATGTAACCAATTAATTTAATTAATTAATTACCAATTTTTTATTGGTAGGCCATGTAATGCATATCCCACACTAACATTGCCTCTGGATAGTATAGATAACGATGGTTCCAAGATGTAACATGGAACCAATGATAAATGATACATAATAATGAAGTTCCAAGGTAGTAACCAAGGAAATGTATACCTCAAGGGTCTCCAAATCAGTCTTAACTAAAACCGAGATAATTATAAGAGTGTAATCGAAGGGACATCATCCATTGAATTCCACAATAAGGTTTGTACCAATTCAAATGTGATCATCCAAGGTGAAATGGGTCTAAACAGAGAAAGGGCCCTATGGGCTATAACCATGGCAGCTACATGTCAATGTTGGATCCACGGAGTGTATCACAGGAATATTATAATGATAATGAATGTATCCAACAATGTAATATCAAGCTTCCCAGAACAAACATGGATCAGGGTCTAGGTGAGTATCAACCATAGAATGTTGTGTCCTTGAATCAGAATGGGGTTCACGAGTTCACATGGTATTCTCAAATCAGAATCCAAGGTGAGCTCGAGTTCAAGAATTTCAGTTTAATTATGATGTCATGTAATATCAAATTTATTTCAATCATTTCCATTCATTAGTGTGATAATGTCATGTAGCATACAACCTTATTATATAGTTATTTTGTTCATGTCTTGCCTTTAATTATGTTACAAGGGAAACTAGCATCCAACCATTTAATCAAATTAAGTCATATTCTAGATTCATGATCAATTCAAAAACTTTCCATTAATGTGGTAAGGGGTGATGCATATATGAAACCAATTAATCATTTATATTAAAGGCCAAGTCATATACCAATTATATATTCCAATTCTCATTTCACATGTAAATCTCAATTTGATGAAAATACCTTTGGTTGGTCAAGTGGTCAGAACACATGGAAAATTCCTATATAAAATTCAATATATAATCATGATAGTTAATATAGAAACATTTACCTTAGATAATTTCAGTGAAGGAAAACCTGAATAGTGGCATAAACATGTCAAAACACTAAAAACCCAATTATGGTATAATTTTTGACATAGAAGGGATGGATTTGTGGTCATAATAATAATTAATTAATCACAAATATTGATATATATTATTTGTATGGTTCTAATTATTATAATAATGAATATAAATTTATGAAACTACACCTGTTGAAACTAGTGAGACCCTTACTTATTTTCCAAATCTGATTAACATTAGGGATAAATTATATACCACCCACCTTAGGGTTGTATGAATCTCCTCCTCTGATATTGGCCATTGTTTTGGATCAGATAATAGGTGATATAAGAAAAATATAAAAACCTTCATTCCCCGATTTTTTGGTAGAGTGTAAAAATAATGAGAATGAAACAAGAGGACTTGAGTACATACCGTTGCATATCTAACATGACAAACAAAATATTTATTAGCTTCTAGATGAAGGATATCTCTTGATTCCAAGCTTAGATTTTTAAAAATTCTCAAATTAAGAGTGAAAAAGGTTAATCCCACATAATATCATATTAGTGAAGAAGGAGGGTTCTTAATTAGATGATTAAGGGTAAAATTGAAATTTATCACAAAAAATATCATGTGCATTGTTTTTCTGCATGGTTTGACAAATCATGCATAAACTTTTCACAGGTACCTATGAAAAAGTGGCACCCACATAGTTAGGCCACATGGCCTTTCACCAACTGTTTAAGGTGGTGCTTCCTGGAAAAATATAATCTACACGGTTTTCCAATATATATGGAATTCCTTCCCAGTTTACTCAAAAGAGTACGCCAACATGTTTTTTCTAAATAAGGTGTGTTTTGGGATCTGTACTTGCCTTAGACACCCCTATGACCTTTTATATATTATTAGGAATCCATATTAGGTCCAAAGTAAATATTTATACAAAAAATATTTAGGATCCATGCATGATTTAAAAAATTATTTCTTCCAGTCTTCCCCCTTGATAGTACTCACCCTCTTGTTCACCTTTCAAGGGAGGAGAAACACTGTATGTGGACAACTCTAGCCATAGGGCATATAAATCGGCTACCCTATCCCAATTCATGTCCTTTACTCAGATGTTCTTCCATAGAACCTATACCAAAGGGACAGACTGGCCTAAAAGATCCTCTGTTCACTGGTCAATAATGTTCCTCGGATGCTCTTCAAAGTTAGCATCACCATTGAATTCAACATCCTTAGGATCAAAAGTCGGTGATGGGAAAGAAAGATATTGGGGAAGCTATGAGGCATGAAATACATCATGCATGGGATGATACCTCTGAGGTAGTAACAATCAATAGGCTATGATCCCAACTATCTATTAGGTCTTTAACAGACCTATGTAATGGGGTGACAACTTTACTACTTTTGTAACCATTTATCCCCTACCCTGGGCGACACCTAAAGGGAAACACAATCCCCGACCTCAAATACAAGAGTTCAGCGATTGTGACAGACATAATATTCTTTTTGGGATGAGTAGCATTCATATGGTATGTGATCATCTAAACCAACTCTATAGTCTCCCTAATGATATGAGGACCTAGTACGAATGCCCCGTATACCACTAGACAACACATGGGGGAACGACGCGACTTAAAACATAAGGATTCAAAAGGATCATTCTAAATCATTACCTAGAACTCATTATTATAATATAACTAGATAAGATTAATATACTTATCTCATTAATTACTGAAATCATGGACACAAGCTCATAGAATATCTTCTAGAACCAATGATTTTTGTTTTAATTGTCCATTAGTCTAAGAGTGAAAATATTTTCTTCAATACACATGAGTTCCTATAGCTTATTACAAGC
Organism: Viscum album; assembly: GCA_963277665.1. NCBI lineage: Eukaryota > Viridiplantae > Streptophyta > Magnoliopsida > Santalales > Viscaceae > Viscum > Viscum album. The sequence goes on along the minus strand of OY728126.1, from coordinate 1,306,806,976 downwards.
CCTTCCGGAATAGTAAAGATAAACGAGAGTCCCGATCTAAAATATTTGTATGAGGAACCCCGTGTATTCATACGATCTCAGGGACATACAATATTCCCAACTCATAAACTAATAAAGCCTCTCATATAAAAATTTAATGGGATTAATTTGTTATTCATTCAATTACTAGCCATATAGTATTTCTACCCCCAACAACTTAGGTAATACGACTTTGAAATCCATAGAAACATCTTCCCACTTCCATTTCGGGATTAGAAGTTGATATAACAAGCATACAGGTTACTGGTGCTCCACCGTCACCTATTGATAGGTGGAACACCTAGCGATAAAACCTTCTCTGTAACATTTCATCTAATGCCACCAATACCGTTGTCACATAACATGATATATCATTGAGAATACTTAATGAACTCCCAAATTAGATGTGTGTGACTATTTCATAAAATCCTCTATTAACTCTGTAGTGAAACAGATATGTCCACATAGATGAAAGATGTAGTCTCTATTTATAGACAAATCATGAGTGAGTTTATCTTCTAATATGAACTCATAGGGAATGAGACCTTCAAGACCTTAAATCTTCTTACTCATAACCCTCTCAAAGTTGTATGTATTATATATGAAAGATGATAGATAAGAATACACGTGAATATTATGAATCTCTATGTTAATCTTAGAAAATAAGGTCATTAACATCCATTCGTCACTAGATTCCTGTAGATATTGTGTCTATGTTTTACAACTTAGTGCATCAGTAATCACATTGCCCTTCCCTAGCATATAGTCAAGCTCAAAATCAAAAGATTTTAAATATTTGGTCTACACTTGCTGTCTGAAGTAGAATTCACCCTAAGAGAAGATATATTTTTGGATCTTTAGATTTGTGCACACCACAATGTGCTCATCCAAAAGATAATGTATCCACAAATGTATATAATGGAAAACTATTTATAGCTCAAGTTCATGTGTTGGATAGTATTTATCAAGAGGCCTCAATTACTAAGATCCATACATAAAGACCCTATCTTCCATCATCAAAACTTCTCCAACCATGATGCCTGATTCACCATAGAAGAATGTATATCCTTTTCAAGGCTCTAGAAAAATCATAATGGGTGTAGAGTGAAGAATCCCTTTCAACTCCTACAAGTATTTCTCACACAATTTTTAAAAAACACACATAACACCAATCTTTTTAATCGTTGTAAAAGGTTAATCATTACATGATGCGTCTTATATAAAACACATGTAATATCAATACATCCCAAAGAAACTCCAAATGTCAAGCATGTTCATGGGCTACCCCCAGAAAGAAATAGAACGAACATTTTCTGGGTCCACAGATACTCTTAATCTTGGTATAATATGACCCATGAAGTGGACATTATATACCAATAAGTGGCACTTATCAAGATTGGTGTAAAGCTTGTGAACAATCATTGTACTCAGAATGATCTCAAGATGATTGGCATACTCGCTATGAGCACAGGAATACCCCAAGATTCTATCCACAAAGACCACAACAAAAGTGTCCGTATAGGATTGGTACATTCTATTCATCCATGAGATGAAAATGGAAGGTGCATTCGTAAGACCGAAAATCATACCAATATACTCATACATACCAAAAAAACTATGGAATGATATATGAGGTATGTTTGATGGTCTGACTGAGACCTGATGAAAAACTGATATCAGGTCAATAATTAAGGATATACATTACCATCAGATCTTGTCATATTGATCATGTATTCGAGGAAGTAGGTAACTATTCTTGATCGTAAGCTGGTTCAACCTTCGTAAATCCACACACAAACGTATGTTTCCATATGACTTCTTGGTGAAAAGAACTGTTGAACCCGAAGAATATGTGTTAGTCTATATGAAACGTTTGCACTCCAAATACTCTGAATTCATATTGGGCACCTGAATCTATATTGGTTTTATTATATATGATGGAATGGACACTAGGCCTTATCCCAGAATAAGATCAATTGTGAACTCTATCTCTCTCTCCAGTGTTAATCCAAAAAAATAATTGGGATAGACATCCAAAAAAATTCTATTACAGTAGGGAAATCTGCCTTTTGTAAACCATGATCCTCCATGATGATATTTCTAATCTGGAAAGTCAATTTATATATCCCATGATTCTTTTGTTCTAGCATAGACATCCCACTCACCCTTATGTATATAACTACTAACCTCTGATGATGTAAACAATACACTATGGTGATAGTAGTATAACAAAGCATGATAGTGAACCAACCATTCCATTTTGAGAATGAAATAGAAGATCATCATCTATATAATAAAATGTTTCCATAAGAAAGGGTGACTACCTACCTCAAGGGCACAGTCTGAACATTGGCGTATTCACTCAGTTCATACTCCAAAAAACATATCTTGGATCATTACACCATTGTAAAATAATATATCTGGTCCAAGACATTCCAAGATTGATACAGAAATGAAAGTGTCTAAATAACCTATATCATATAAATAAAATACAACTATAGAGGCTAGTAGAATACTACCACATACGATAAATTGTCATGTAGCCTGATCCTCAGGCATTGGTTGTAGTGCATGAAAATGACCTGATCCACGTCGTTATGACACTGATAGACTAACATGATCAAAACTACACTACTAGAACTACTGGTGATCTGGTGTCTAGAGACCAAGGCTACAACCTCCTCATCGACCAGACCTTCTGGGGCTATTCTAACTCCTCTCCTGACATGGTACAAAAGAACATGCTCCTGAAGGTAGACCTGGTGCAAATTCTTTCCCGCTCAAAGATGGTAGAATGGTCCTAAAGAAATGATAAATATGTCCTATATCAACACAATCCATATACTCTAGTGGGTCTCTATCACATAGAGGCTTTAAATTCCCCAGTCTTTCACACAAATGAGAAACTTTACTGCTATTGAAACGGGCACTCTGATTGTCACATCCCTTGACAAGAACCCAAAAATAACATCTCCTACCACTAGAAGAACTACTGGCCTGGAGTGACACGGGTCCTGTATACTGATTAATATTTCCGGCTATCAGTTTATGCTTAGTGATAAGATCATGATTGACTATTTCAAAAAAGAGGAATGATAAAGGCATTGAACAATATATGAATGGCATACTGAATCCCATCCTCAAAACGTCGATCATGTGAAAGTTCATCACCATCTAAAAGTGGTGTAAAGTGTTATAACTCTCTGAAGCTTGATGAATAATCCCTGTCTGACATAGAAACCTGCTCGAGATGCATTAACTATCTATATTAATTACCTCTCAGAGTCTGAGGAAAGAACTGATCATAGAAGGAAATCAGGATATCAGCCCATAACAGGTTCGGATGACGACCAGGCTGGGTAATCATACCCCACCAACTCTTGGACGAATTAAATAGAATGTATGAGGGAAGCATGACCATCCACACTGGTTGCATCTCTAAATTCTCAAAGATAGATACAGTGGATTCTAGCAATGACTCAGCATCCTTCGAACCTCCTTACCCTGACAATGTAGGAGAATTCTGCTGCTGGAACTCAGGATTTTGATCATCCATCATTTGTGAATGTCATGGAGAACCATGTCTAGATTACATAAAATGTAAGAAACTATCATGAAACTGGGAATTAGTTACAGGATTAGGTGTGATAGTTAGTGCCTTAAGTGTCACTCCTAGAGGTAAGACTGGAAGATCCAGTCCCACCACGTCTTGAGCATGGTCGTCTCCACCCTCGTGGAGTATGATATGCGGATGTTGTGGAAGTATTGTTCTATACTATTCTAAAATAGTCCTTAGAAAAAGATTATAAGAATATAAATAATATGATTAGATGAATATGGACATAGGAGAACTTCCAACCAAAGGAATACTACCCCATCTATCTCCTTCAATGGTTACATATCAATAATCTCTCAAGTATAAGTTTCATTTCACTTAACATTTGATTTCCAGGTTCACTCCTTTACCTTTCATCAACATGAAAACGAAGGATAAAGACATGATACCAAATCATTTAAAATTTTCGGATTCTGGTTATACTTGAAATCCATTTCCTTGGAATCAGTTCCCATACACCTATCCCAAGTAATTACACCCATTTATATATAATAGAATGGATCAACTTAGTAATATAATCTTACCGACTAATGGGGACCCATACACCTAATGAATTGTGACATGAATTCACTCAATCACAACCAAAAGTAATAAAATCATAACATAACTACAAAATAATCACTCAATAATCATAGGCATATCAAGTAGTGCAAAGTAGAGAAAGGAACCTATATGACATGGAAATATGCATGACAAGTGAATTTTGGGTCCCTATAATAATGCATGTAACAAGACATATTTCCATCATATCATGTTTTGAGGATAAAATAAACCCTCAACATAGTTTAATCAACAACACCACACAACATGTGTGTCACCAAATAGTGAAATAAAATCAACTATAATTGGGAAAATAGAACAACAATTTCATTTTGGGTAACGTGGATTTTCAACAGAACATGGGTCCATGACACCCAAGAACAACATATAACCAAGTCCCTTATGTTCATAATCTCCAATATATTTTCCTTAAATAATAAGGTGATAAATGAAATCACCACTAATACCACATTGTTATATCCTAGAATTGAATTCCACTGAATGTGTTCCCCGAGCCCAATGGGCCACATGGCCTCAAGCACATCTCTATGAATTTGAGGCAACCGATTAGCAGTGAGGACCTAGGTTGTGTCTGTGGGGAGACTATTCCCTCAATACCAAATTGTATCAAAGTGGATGAGAGTAAACAGAGGTAGATAAACATAGTAATCAATAAATGTAAATAGGAGGAAAAGTGGAAAATATAGACGATAGTAACAATTACTAAAATAACTGGAATAACATCCATGTGTACAACAACTGATTATGATATCCCATGTCACTAGGAAAATTGAAAATATGGATACAAGATCGCATGAATAACTTGTTACACAATATTATAAAGAAAAAAGACTATCTCAAGCATCCCGAGCTCAAGATAATTCATATACTATCCATCTTCATACTATACAGCACGAAATCAAGTGTCTGAAGTCGTATGCTTCCCATTGACAACATTAGAAACCATGCAATCTTCCTCGAGTACCAAAAAAACCTTTAGAGGGTGTGAGATAAATCTCAGTGGTCCACCACTGATCGTTTTTATAAAAATTGGCTTGTTTAATGGGAATATATCAATTTGAAGGAATATATATATATAAAGTAACGAAGTATAATTCAACTAAATACCCATGTAACTATTTCATCCCTCAACTGCTGTCTAAATATGTAACCAATTCATTTAATTATATAATTACCAATTTCATATTTTTATATCATGTGAGGCATATAAAGTACTATCATCACCTCATGATAGTATATATAATTAAGCTTGCATGATGTAACAAGGAAACCATGATCAATGCTACTAAATAATGAACATACAATGTAGTAAGCAAGGAAATGTAGACCTCAAGGGTCGCCACTTTAGTAGTAATTATTTCCGGGATAAGGATAAGAGTGTAATAAAAATAGATTGTTCCATGGTATTCCACAATAAGAAGCCTACCAAGTCCAAGGGGATCGTCTAAGGTAAAATAGGCCTAAATGGAGACATGACTCTATGGTCTGTAACCATGGAAAATACTTTTAAATGATAGATCCATGGAACAAAACTAAAAGAATGGGCTATTTCCATGGTTCAAAACCATGTTAATAGGGCCCCAAACCCTAGTCATAGGTAATGACCACTGTTTTTCCCAACCGTGGGTGCTATCATCATGGAAGTAGGTTTTGACGTATGACTATAGTTTTATCCATGGGAATAGGTGTCTCTATTTTCAACTGTAGTAGATATCCTATGGACACGTTTTTAACCATGGTTATATCAGAAGAAAAAGGTGGCAATAGACTAAAAATAATGTGTGACTAGCTAGATTTTATCCCAAAACCTTCCCTTCAGGTTTCAACGCCCTAACCAGAACACCACCACAGATTTTGTCTATATATATATATCTAATATATTATATATATTATTAAAAAATGTGCAAGTATTATGAAAATTGGGAAAATCCTTCTTGCCACCATTTTTTGTGGGTAATTGTTTCCTCACCCAAGGTCGTGAGACCTATAGCCACAATTTTCAAAACAGTGTCTATAACAATTTGAAAAAATGCCTATTTCAATGGTTTTGAAAACCGTTGATTTAGGCCATATAGTTGTGGAAATAGGTTTTGGTTATAGAAATGGTTTTCAAAATCGTGGTTGTAGTCCATCAAAATAATACCTACAACCACAGTTTTAAAACCGTGGATATAGGCTACATAACCATGGTCATAGCAACCTATAGCCAGGATTTTAAAACTATGGATATAGGTCTGTGATTGTATCCTTTTTTCTAGTATTAGAGTGTATTCATGGAATCCTGTAATTATAATGAATATATCATACAGTGCCATTCCATAAATCCATGAACAAATAAGGATAAGTATCTAGGTTGGTATCAACCTAATAATTTTGTTTCCTGGAATCAGGATGGGGTTCTTGGGTTCTCTTGGAATTGTCCAATTGTAATCCAAGGGGAGATAGAGTGAGGTGATTTATATTTAATTATGAATTCATGTAATATTTCATTCAGTTCAAGTCCTTCCTATCGTTAGTGTGATAAGGTGATGTACCCTGAAACATGTTTATATAGTCATTTGGTTCAATCATTACCTTTAATTTGTGTGACAATGAAAAATAGTATGAAAATTTTTAATTCATTTAAGGAATATTTTAGATTAAAGGTTCATTCTTCTACCTTCAAATAAAGTGGTATTGGGTGCTACAGATATAAAACGAATTTAACATTTACATTCAAGTCCAAGTCGTATACCTAGCACACATTGAAATTCACATTTCACATTTAATTATCAATTGGAAGCACTTACCATAGGAGTGTCTAGTAGTGATAACACATGGTACATTCAATTATAAAATTCACTATATAATCATTCCAATTAATATATAAATAATATACATAGAATGTTTAAGCGATGGAACACCCGAACGATGGTTCAAACATGTCAAAACACTAAAAACCCACTTATTAAATACACTTCTGCATGGAAGAGATAGAGTTTGTTGTCCTAACCACCAATAATTAATCACATATATGGAAAGAGAATATGTATATGGTTATAATGATTATAATAATGGAATATTAATTTAAGAATGGGAACTCGATAAAATCGGTGGACTCCAAATGACTATTCCTAAATTAGAAATCATTAGGGACAAATTATAGGCCACCTGCCTTAGGGTTGTATGACTCTCCCACTCTAGTATTGTCACTTGTTTTGAATCGGATCGGAGTAGATATATGAAAAAGTGGAAAATGTGCATACCCTGAACTCTCTATCAACAGAAAAAGAGACGGATAACATCTCAAGAGGAATTGAGTATTAACCATTGCATATCAAATGCATTGAACATAAGCTTAATCGGTTGTCCGATGAAAGAGATCTATTCATTCCAAGGATAGATATTCAAAAATACCCCAATTGAGGGAGAAATTTTTTAATCTTGTGTAAGCTCGTATTAGATAATAAGAAGGGATATTAATTAGATCATTAAGGGAAAACAAAAACTTTACCCAAATGAATAGCATATCCATAGTTTTTTCTCACATTTTGACTAACTGTGCGCAAACCATGCATGAGTACCTAGGAAAATGAGACTCTCATACTTTTTTGACATATGGTCGTGGAACAACTATGTATGGTGGATCTTTTTTTAAAAACTCAATATGTATTGTTTTCCAAACTATGTGGAATTCCTGCATGGTTTTCTCTAAACCATGTGCCATGACTGTTTTTTCCAAAAAATGGGTTACAGGGTAAAAAAATACCTATACACCCCAAAAACTTATTCTATCCAATTAGAAATCCATATAAGGTCTAATGTAAATATTTAGACTAAAAACTAAATGATCCATACTTGAGTGAAATATTGGATTCTAAAATTTTAATTATTGATGAAAAAATGATTAGTTTAGATTATAAATTACGTATTCATAGATGTGTCCCCAGTTTTTATACATCAATAAATGTTGAAATAAGGGATTTATTTTCAATTGTATACAGGAACATTTTAAATCAGTGAGTGGATTTTTTATGTTTTCTATAATTTTTGGTTTGAATATCTTTCTTATATTTCTCAATATAGTTTCTATGATGAACCAAACTTCTCAAACATAAATATTATAACTGAATATTTGAATATTTATTATATAATAACACATTCAACTCCATAATAATTTAGTTATAGGTTCTTTGGAATCATTGACATGAAAAAAACTAGTCCTCAGGTATACATAGTCGTATCCCACTTTGTTCTTCATAAACAACATCCTTCATAGACATTCTATAAATTATAAATTTAATTATAAACAACTAAAATCATTCATAAAAATGTGGAGATCAAATGACTAGTAAGGTTAAACAATAGAAGTGTTAATATATCATGAGTATAATGGTATTATAACATTATAATAACATTCAAAAACTATACCCTATATATCATAGACCATAAACATCAGCACTGACATATATCAGGGAGGATCTTAAGAAATGAGTCATACTATAATCATAAAGCATGAATAATTAGTAAATTAAATTTATATAAATAATATGTTTATGTCATACACAATAGTGTAGTAAATCATTTCATTAGTAGTTATTGAACAATCATAGTGTAACGAGTTCCAACTCCAAACTATTATAATATACTATGGTATGATCTAAACACTATCATTATGGATAGTGTACATTAATAAACTAAGTTGACACCCTATTCCAGTACAATTTATCTCATTGAAAACCCTTCTTTTCCTCATACATTTGAAGGAGATATAGGTCCCACCCATCACATAATGATAATAAAACAATGTGTTCTAAAAGATCATAAAAAATTCACCATATCAAAACCCAGGAAAATAAATTGGTCTCATGTAAGTTTTATCATAAAATAACCTATGAGAAATAAATAGGTTACAAAATTATCTCCTCATTACAAAAAAGACTAAACAATGGAAAAAATGTCAAATTTCAAATCATTTTATCATGGTATAAGTTGTGGATGAGAAACTCGATCTCATGTCATCTTGTCATCATAAAAGGAAACCATATAAAGGATAAATACTAAGTATAACCTTTAATCATTTCCATAGAAATTCATAATTAAGAACTAAATTTTTTATTTTAGATGGAAAATTATTTTGAAAGAAAATATGAGACATTTTTTGAGTAAAATAACCTTTTTTATAAATATACATTTTCAACACCAAAAACTCATAAATATGTTGGAAATGTAATTCTATGAAAATATATTTGAAAACATATAATTAATCATTTAAAGGAAATAATTAGCATGATGTATGAAATTGTTTTCATTTCATTCACATGTAAACAAAATTCAATTGATTTTTTTTGAAAAAACCAAACTAAACCTGTTTGGAAAATGATGTAAATATTCGATTTAAATATTTTATAAATTAGTACAAGGGAAAAATATATTTTACGAATAATGAAGATAAATTAAAAATAATTTCAAAGAATTTTAATATTTTATGGACTTGTAAGAGAAAGTGTTTTTGACCAAAGAGAGAAATAAATTCAGTTTTTCTAAAGATATAATTTTAAAATATTTTGAGTATAAAGATGGAAAAATTAAGGGAAATGATTTATTATGATGAGATAAAAATATTATAAAAATGTTCATGATTATATTAAGATATATTTTATACATTTTATTTCTAAAAAGCATAATCATTAAGAGTCCCATTAAACATTGGGGTTGTATAATTAATCACTCACCACTTTGGTTTATTTTTAATTAATTGACCCATTTACTATTAAAAAAATAAAACCTGAAATATCATTAAATGGTTTATTTTATTGATATAAAATACCAAATTGTAATTTTATAAATATAATTGAAATATATTTATTTTTAATATTGAATATATGCTAAAGAATGCAATTTGTGAAAAAAATCCTTTACCTTGAGTTCATATTGGCTCAAATGTACTCTAAAATCCAATATATTAAATATAAAATTAGTATTTATTTATTAATAGACTACAATAAAAAATATAATATCATGTATTATGTACTTATACCATTTTATATCATTTATATTTACAATTAATTATTAATATTACATTTTAGGTAATAAATGCATTATTTTTCATATACGTTTTGATTTTTTTGATTTTTTTCTAATTTAATTGATAATGGTTGCATAATATCAAGAAATATATCCATTATATTATGATAATGTATATTAAGTTTATATTAATTTAGTTTAATCGATAAAATATATAAATATATAATGAAATTCACCATTCGTGTCAGCGGTATTCCTTATGATCACATGAATGCAGTTTTCATTTACGTGAATGATGAAGAGATAGACAAATACAAATAATATATTAACTTTATAAAATAATTTATATTTAATTTATATCATATATATTCATTAAATTTCTCCTTAATTACCTTCAATGTAAATCATAAGTGAAAAATGAATCACAATACATTCCTAGGCGGTAGTCCATGGTATTCACGATCGATGTTATCATAACCCACATGTAATGGAATGTAAGTAACTGTTATAATGTATTTATAGAATTATAAATATGTTTAGAATTTCATAACTATTCATTATATACATCATCATACCGAACCATTATATATATTTATAGATTATAATTCAAATCGATTTGTGGGGTGGTAGTCTAAGGTACACACGAGAGACATTATCGTATCTCATTTGATGGAAGTGGGGAGAAATTTATTTCAAGAAAATATCACAATAAAATATAATTATATGGAATAAACTATGTTTATTATATTATCTGGTATTACTAAAATTTTATGGATGTTGAGGAAGAAATATGAAAACACACATTGAAGGACATTACCACTCTTACGGGTATCCTCCTTAAGTTTCTACCAATATCATTACAAGGATAAATTTTTGATGAAAATAAATATTATAGGATTATAGGAAGGATCTATATATTATATTTGAGTTGGTATTTTATAAAAATGGATTTTTATTTGTCAATATGATAAGCGAGGGGGTGACAGTTTATATGTGGTGAAGTGGACAATATTTTCATTTTTTATAATAATAAAGTGTACCAGTATTTATCATATTTAAAAAAAATTAAAATGGTTTATTATACATAATTATTGGTGATAAGGTCTAAATATTGATAGAAATTGGGGACTTTACATGTTTAGGGTAATTTTAATCCCATATCCTTTTAGTTAACTCCCATTATAAATCCATTTTTTACCTCAACCATGGAATACAATTTTTACAGTGTTCAACATTAATTATTGTAAAAAATAATTAATATGGAATTATTATATAATATAAATTATAACGAGTCAATATATTGAATCCTTCTTGTAAAAATCTTCTTTTATAAGTTCTAGAATGTAATTTCTATTTAGACATATACATTCTAAAATTAGGTTTTCAAATGGAAAATATTCATATGTTGGAAATGTTTTAATAAAAAAAATTATTAGAGAATTGATTCCAATAATTATAATTTTATTATTTAATATACAAGAAAACTAGTGAAAAATTTAATACAATATTGGTACAATTTTTAAGTTTATAAATTTTCTAAATGAAAATGAAATTCATAATAAAAACATGTATTTTTCACTATTCTCTACAAAAAATTATACTTTTAGAATATTCGGGAAAATATACTCTAAATAATGATAAAATATTTATTTCAAAGAAAATTCAATGTTTAAATTAATATTAAAAGATTGGTAAAAATTACATAAACCATTTATTCACAATATAAAATAATATCATTTTTTTAAAAACTGTATTTTCAAAATGCATAATTTATTTTATAACTATAAATTTTTTTTGACAAGGTGTTATATATATATCATAATACATAGTATTTAAAAGGTACTTATAACGATTCATATCTCTAATTTTAACAGATATTTTTACATAGTAGTGTTTAAATAATAAAAATAATAATATATCACAATTTGTTAAAATTCAGTGACACATATCAGAATAACTAAACTCAGTGTCTCATGTAACAAAAGGTAAACTAGATGTTTTGTATAATTAAATACATTATATAAATTTATTTTAATGATAAAAACTCATAAATACTAATATTGTTTCATTCAAACCCCTTTAAAATAAATTTCTCCCTTTAAAGTCTTCAATATAAGAAAAAACTAATAATGAAAATTCTATCCCCTAATTTCAACGGGTCCCCATATAGATTCTTAAAACTGGTGGTTTCACCATTATGTATTGACTATTGTAGTGGTATTGATTCACTGTAGCTTCTCTCTATGTTCAAGAATCCCCTCTAGATATTCATCAAAAGAATCATCCAACACTAGTGGTATGACCTCTTAGTTCTGCAAATGTGAATGATTGGGTATGTAGATCCTTAAGAGAGATACATTGAATACATCATAGATATAAGAGAGGTTTGGGGGATGAACCAAATTATAGGAAACCATCCTGATACAATCAATAATATGAAAGGGAATGATATACCACGTTCCCAATTTCATGTATTTCAAAATCTAATTACCTTCTTCCATTCCTAAATTATTAGAAACAATATGTGAAAAACAAAAAATTATTGTACTTTTAGATTATTAGCAACATAAATTTTAACCATATATGAGCTTCATTGATTTATTGGTAAATGTGTCTTACGTTATATATCATTTATTTATACCTCTTATTCACATCTTCAATTCATTCTACAAATTCATTCTAATACATTTTAATTTTAAACTTATTTTAATAGAGGACTTCAATAATAGCCATCTAAATTCTCAAGTTAAATATATTGTTATAGGACAACTCAACAAGAGGATGGAATTGATCCCAAATATTATTTAAATCCTTATAAAAATATCTCATCATAAAATCAAAGGATTAAAATGTTCTCTCATATTATTTATCTATCTATTGATGATATACAATGTTAAAACATATCACAATATCTATTTTATATTGAATACTTCATTAGAACATCCCAATGATACATAGTGGAATGTGGTACATAATTGAACCATACCACAGCCAAATGTATAATACATATATATATATATATATATATATATATATTATCAAGATAATACAATTAATTAACTGTGATAATGTGTTCATATTTTTAAGTCAATCGGCTAAAATCAATATATCATTATCCCATTCTGATGTTTTAGAGAGTCCGATGAAAAATATATTGTGATTCTCTTCCATTTTCATTATGGTATGGTTAATGGATGTAATGTCACCATTATATTTTCTCTCTTATCCTTAAATTACTAAAATAGTAATAATTGAGATACAACCACTGTTATTTCTCTATTTATTCCATCCTACCATTAACATTTTTTCAAATATCTATACATCTTCATGCTTCCATTATGAAAATGTAATTAGTAATTATGAGATTCTTGTAATATATTCTTCTAAAATTCATATATGGATGAAAAAAAAATTAATTCTAGAAAAATATAATTCCACAATGATTAATATAAACCTAATAAATATTTCTTACCATATTTTGTAGTTGTATATCGTATTTCATCTCCACATTATTCTTCATAGGAATATATTATTGATCATTACATTGAATAAAAGAATATGTATACTCTTCATTCAAGATTTATAGTACAATAAATTTATTATATAGAAACATTTTATCTGTTCTGATCTTCATCATTCACTATATAGAATGATTATATCAACCCAAAGCACTGACCACCATATTTTATTTCCATGTTATCTATTTTGTTGAGAATTCATAATATTTTATTAAATCTTACCATGTTTCTAGCACATTATAAACTAATTATTTTTTTAATATATATCAAAATTATATGATTGGTTTACATATCACAAATTTCCCCATTGTTATTATAAATTAATATTCATAGTGACAAATTATAGTATCTAACTCCAAATCACGAGTTTGGTTATTTCTATCATGTTCCATTAATTTACATTAGTCATAAGCCATAAACATTTCATTTTATATAGGAATGCATCGTAATCCCATATTGGATGTATATATATATATTAATAACACATCTCAACTTTAGTTTATTGAAAAAAATGTGAAATAATTTATATTCTATTCAGTTTCATAGAATTTTCCTACTATTTATATATCAATTAGAACATGGATGCATTTTATGTTAACATAGTTATATTATTTAAAATTAATGATAAATTATCTAAAAAACATTAATAATTTCCACATAAACCAATAAAAATATTAATTTCAATCATTATTGTTAGTTTCAGACAACATTCAATAGCTTCCCTCATTAATTAATCTACCGACATGCCATCCCAGGATATTATATGTCATAAAAATGAAACATTTTGATGCCAAAATGTATAAATTGTAAATATTAAATAAAGATTAAACTTAAATATTGTCTTTATTAAAATTATAAAAAAATTATCACTCTCTGCAATTTCCATTAAATAGATAATAATGTGTTCTATATATACTACCACAAACTGATCTAGGTAGTCTCTAAAACTATATTCTTTATATCTATGAAAATAATGGGGTAAATAGTTATAAAACATAAAAATTTTATATAAAATTATTTTACAAACCCTATATGTAAGGATTTTTTGGGTATATACTCTATCTTAACTCTAATTTAAGAATATCCAAAATGTAGTTCAATCTTATAAAATTATTTATCTCTAAGTAGATGACCATACAGGACTTCAATACTGGGTATATGATACATATTATTGATTTTGAAAATGATAATTTATATATAATCAATTTCGAGGCACATTGATTGATATTTATTCTTAAAAAAAAAAATTTTACCCCAAGGAAGGATACTATTCCAATTAATCTATTATCAAGCATCTCAAGGTGATTATTTTTCAATTTATTCAACTTAATCAGTTTTATTCTATAGGGTGACTTCTTAATAGCCATGTATCTAGGTTTGATAGATATTGAGAACTGAACATCAATTTTTTTGGAAGGTAATAAAATTAGTCATTATATCTGTCCAAAAACTAAATAACTCCAGGAAGATCATCAATATTTAGTTTCTCCCCAACAATATGATGTACACAAACCTCTTGAATTTTTATCATAGAACATACAATGGATGTTATTTTTATTGGAAGTTCATATTTATTGACTTATAAATATATGATCAAAATGTGGTTTGGAATATCAAACGTGTATTCCTTTCTTTGGAAAATAATTCTTAATTAATGTAGATATATCCAATCCATTCCTACAATAACATCAAATTCATCTAGAGGAATAATGATATGGTTTAAGGAAAAAATCCCTAAAATCTTCTACTATATATCAATCCTATAATTTATATGTGATAATTATCCAAATAGAGAAGTTCACTACAAATTTGACATCTAATAATTTGGGTTTCATCTTGATAACAATAAAAACATATTCAACTATGAATTACTGGGTTATATACAAATTCAAATAATAAATTATCATTTATAGATTGGTCTATAAGTGTACATTTCCCCATGTCATTATCACAAAAATTATCATAGATAGTGATCACATTATCTTTCTCTTTATCCTTCGGCATTAGAGGTTAGTGACATTAATCATCAACATTATCCTTTAGATACTGGAGATTGTTAGCTTGCTCCTAATACTCCAAGAATTTGAAACACTAAAGTGTGGGTGATGAATTTTGTGGACCATTCAGTCTATTTTAATAATTCATTAACATCATATCATCACATCAATAATCCATTGTTGGGTGAACTTCCCAAATAAACATAAGACATTTACTAATCCCTTAGGAAAATTTCAAACATATTTATTTTATCAAATTGATCATGTGTGGAATCTCATCTTCTTTCATCAATGTTTTTGTTGTTTCATTGAATTAAAATTTTCTATTATTATCAAAACCATACTATTAATGGGCAAGAAAAATATCCATTCCTACCGTGATAGAAAAGTGAATTATTTCCCCAATGTTAATAAATCCTCTAATAGGAAACACTCTTCAAAGAATTTGTTTAATGACACAAAAAATTGACCAACCTTGTTATCAAGTGGGATCAAAACATTAGGAGAAAACCTCTTAAGTTCTATAAAATATTTCACATATGTACCAATGGATTCACCATCCATATAATTTAAATCATGTAATTAAATCTCTATTTTCATATTAATAATATGTGGAATGTACATATTAAAAAATATGTCATTAAAACCATCCCATTTCATGAAGTTAATTTGTTTTTTCAATAATATTACGGACAAGATTACTCAATTGATATGTTTCACCATCAAAATTATTGAAAAAAAATTAAATTATCATTCTTTAAGAACTTTATAATGAAAAACATATTTTAAAAGGTAGTGATCAATTTCTCTTAAATTAGTGGATTAATATAACCACAAAAATTAGGTGGAAATTTCCTCATTATGAACTCAAAAAAAATATTTTTCATTCTTTTTGTCATTTCAATGTTATCGATAATTAATATATAAAAAAATTTATGTGGGAATATAAATAATAATTTTTCATTTCAAATCCTATACTATATTTATTCTCATTGGGAAAATCAATAAATCATCCATCGTACTAAGTATTTACATTGTTTTTTCATCATCTGTATGTTCAATAAATCTAAAAATTATAGTGTATACAAAAATAATCAGAGTATGGAACCAACTAATTATGAATAATCACAGATAGTATGTCTAAATCATGAATCTATTTTTAAATCTATTATACCATAAGATTAACATTGTTCATTCATTATCATTATTCAAATTATGCATTATGGTTCAAAAAGTGTTTTTGAATTCCAACTCATATCCCAAGGGAGTGTAAATATATTGGCTTATCATGCCTTATTTTCATACAGTAATTGATGATAGAGTCTATCATGCTTTTCCATTTATAGATTTATTACCCCGAAGCACCTCTATGACATATGAAAATCCAAATATACTATCCGAATAGGATTTTAATTACATGTAAATAACAATCTAAATCCTATAACTAATTATAAGATATTTTCTTAATCTTTTTATCATCCTCACATGTATCCTTATGTATATCCTTTGACCTATCCTCAGGAATATCAATAAGGTTTTTTCATCCCACTTTGAAAAGGTAATATGAAAACATTATCTAATAAACTTTTTAAATAAAATGACCTCTTATATAAAAATATTATTTTAGAATAGAGATATATTTATTTCAAAACATAACAATCCATGAAATAATTATTTAGGTGTATTTACGTTATAATATTGGTAGCATAAATAATTGGTCTATAAGTGTTATAAATAATCTCCCAATATATTATTCACAACTATCACTCTTCGTATATATATATATATATATCATCTATTATTCCTTTCCTCACAACCTGTGTAATTGAAACATGCGAAGGGTATATCTCAGGTTCTTATTAAGCGTAAAACTAGATATATCACCACATGATGTGCATATGTATATGAGAAAGTGGGTTTTTTAATGTGAATAATTTGATAATTAGATAACGTTTTACTATCCAAATTAATTATAAAATAGATTCCATTGAATTAAATTACGTTAATAAATATATAATTGATCAAATTCTACATTTTATATTACCATTATATGTTCTTTATTTTATTTACTATTGTAATTATAACATAAATTCTCAATAAAAATAGGATTTTTTCTATTCATTAAATATTTATAGAAAATTATATAAATTAAATATAAGATAATTTTGATACATCAATTTAAAAAATGTGGATTATTTTTTCTAAATAATTTTCAAAAGTTGTTACAATGTTTTCACCAAGTGGAATAATATATTTTTTGAGAAAATAGTATTTTAAAAACCTATAAGGACTTTTATAAAAATTATATACTTTTTTATAAATATTTTTCATTCATGAAAATCATCATATAAAATATTTAATTTTTTTTACCACAATACAAATTTATACGGTTACATTCTATGTAATAGGAGTCACATTTAAATAATAGTATTAAAAATATATCATAGACTGTTAAAACTCAATGCTCCATAAAACACAAGTTAAAACTATTCTATCATGTAAAAATATCTAAAAAGGGTGTTGTGTGTAATGAAATATATAAATTTAATTTAATTTATTCATTAAAAAATAACTCAAGGGGTTACAGTTTTAAAACGTTTCAATTCATAATGTTTTAAAAAAACACAAATCATGTTAAAATTTGGGTAATACCAATATAATAGACTTGTGTATTCTATGTGGATAAACTCATTAAACATTTTTAAAATGGATATATTATTCATAAAAATATTTCATTCTATCATAATTAAGATTGATGTAGGAAAAAATGTTCTTGGAGGAAAATTGGTATTTTGATGTCCTTATGCAGTTGATGTGGGATTAATTATTAGATAATGTAGCTGCATAAGATAATATTATATGTTAAAATTATAAGTCATTATTATAGTTATTGTATATAAATTTTTTACTGATTATTGTATAGAGACATTCTTTTATAATTAAATGTTTATTTCAAGTAAAATTAAAATTTATAAGATAAAAATGCTCTTAGAAGTGAACAATTATTGTATAATAGGACCCAAAATATGGTTTCTACACAAGAATAATCAATTGGGGAATTTTTCATTTCAACAGGGTATAGGGAGTGGTATTTTAATTTTTTCATGGTTATATTTAATTTTCATAGTACTGTGAAAACATTAAATTAATCAACGTTTGGTGGGATATACAAATCGAATTATTCTATTCATAATATGCATCTTGTATTAGAACTATATATTAATAGTTTCTTGGATAAGTGAAATTAATAATTTAATGCATCACCATAAAGTCTTAGTATTTGATTAAAAGTTATTTAAATGCAAATTATATCATAAAAATCCAATCAAAACTTACCCATTACATTTCGAAAAACTTCTTAGATATTTTTAAAGGTATATTTAGGTGTATTTATATGGATACCTTAATTTTTTGAATACAACATGAGTGTGAATCAATGATATGACATTGGATATAATGATGGATCTCAATCTAGTTTAACTATAATAAATTTTACTATTCTCTTTCATATATCATGAAATGGAGATAATATATGTATTAATATAAGGATTTAGATTATAATTCCCATAGAATAAAAATAATAATTTCACAAATTCATCTCGTTTGGAGATATAATATTTTATTGTTATTTCACCTAAGAAATATCTAGAGACACAATTTTGATGTAGTATATTATAATATAATATTTATTTTCAATTTAATTATTAAAATTCATAAATTATGAATTAAAATTTCATCAATTCCAATTGAGTTTTTATTTTATAAAAAATATTCGCATTGGAATGAATGAGCTTGAAATAAATTTTGGGTTATAAAATTAACTATTGTTTTGAAAAATGAAAATAGAATGTTATTAATTATGAAAAAATTTTACCTTTTAATTTTTTTTATTTATTTCATAGTTAATTTACACAATATTTTTAAAATAGGATTTTTTATATTGAAAATTAATATTGTGAAGAAAACATATAAATGTATTGAATTTTTTATGAATCATTTTATATTTTATGTTTTTAAAACTTTTAATCAATGATTTTATATGTGTAAATTCTATTTATGTGAGATGTATTATTAAAAATTAATCCTTAACCCCTATTAAATTTGGGGCTTGTAGAGTATACATCAATAAATTAAATTTTGTGGTTATCCAATGGAATGGAAGCCTTCTAGAAAGTTGTGTTTTGAATTTTTTAGAGTTCACAAAGGGGGCGGGAGGGGCCAAATATAGTGAGGACTTCTTAATAATTAGGTCTATGATGACTCCTGCATATAATAAAAAAAATATTATATTTTCTAGTTTCTATTAAATCCTCAACATGATGGTCTATAATTTATTAGACAAGATTCCATAACATTATACATGAACTACAATTCCATGTATTGATCCAACATTCCTTTTCTTTGATGGAATTTGTATGTTCAATTTCTTTCATGCATATACATCATAGATTATGTACTATTACTCAATAATTAATAATAAAGTATTATTAAATAATATGAATAAATAAATCAAAAACCACTTATTAACATAAATGTTACATCGTGAATATCAATACACACTAAGACTTTATATATAATTCATTGTTTTCTAAAATTATTAATAATACTCAAATAATTATATAGAATACATAACCCTTCCATTTTCATTACCCAAATTTCTCTATATTTGTACCAATGTTTTACTCTTATAATAAATAAAAATAATCATAAAAAGAAAATATAACTAATAAGATGAAAAATCAACATATAATAAATAGTGTGTTCATTGGGTGAGAAATAATTCGTTGTCATATACCATTAGGAATTAATATAAATCATTTAATATATAATTCTATATATTTTTTTATGGAAATAAATGTTGATTATTTTTTAATATATTTCTAAAATTTATATAAATAATATTTCCCTTTAAAAACAATGACATATATTTTTAACAACAACTATATAAGTAAAATAATTATTTAGTTTATACATATAATTGTTTGATAAATAAGAATATTAACATAATTAAAAAATATTTATAATATATTATATTGAATCATCATAAATTAAATCACTTAAAAAGAATTTAATACATAGGGTATCTCCCAAAACAAGTGTCTCAAAATATTTGAAATAAATTATTATTAAAATCAAAATATAAAAATTAGAAAAATGAAATAAAAATATACATGAATGATTAATCAACATGGAGACTTACATCTGTTAAAATACATGGTTAACTAAGACCTCACTAGGGGTACACCTATCAACCTATGTTTAACATAATATACTCACATCCTGACATACCATTTTATTTATCAGGTGATGCCTACTATTAGTGGACAATATATGACCTGGTGAATAATCTATTTTATATAGAGGATAGTGTATCATCCATTCCTTTTTTAATTAAACTGCACTGGATTCCCATGTATTCATCATCCCTTTTCCCAATTATATAATAGTACCATAAATATGTTAGTATCATCAACCAATTTAATTTCAAATATTAATATAAATTGAATAAATATAATATTTTTTCATCAAATAATAATATGTTCAAACAGGAAATTATAAACCATTAAATTACAAATGATTTATTATTTTATAAATAGAATCCACATTCAAAAAATAAATTATATTTTAATTTTCAACCATTAAAATACTATAAATTATTTTTATTAAACTTAATTCAACTATTAAAATTAAATTTTGAACTAAATTATTTTAAAAAATTAAATTACCTTTATTGAATGAGATATTACAAAAAATATTACTCAAAAGGTCATTTCGTTGAAAATAATTCCTCATTTTATTATTACAATCACAATATCTATAATGAAAATGGGTTTAGAAATAAAAAACACTATAATCTTTTTGATTTCTATTTTATATATTTTTCATGTTTTGGGATCCATAAGAAATAATGTAAAGTTATTCAAATTCATTTGATATATTTACAATTTTTAATGATTTCATACAATGAAAACCCATGGAACACTGACTTTTGGAATAAAATAATGTTATTTAGAATGACAAACTAATAATGATTAAGAATAAAATGTAATTTTGAAATAAAAATGTGATTGTTTCCATTAAAATTAGAATTATTTGGTATCATAGAAATTTAGTAAATTGTCTGGGGGAATTACTTATTTATTGAAAATTAAAACTTTTCATACAGTCTATAGTTAAAATTAATGTAATGGGAGATAATAATGATTAAGAGTTAAAAAATATATGATTAAGAATAATCCTAATATTTTTATTGATATATAAATAATAAGAATATAAATTATGATATATAGGATAACTTGATAGATCCATCATATGTATCCTAATGTACCTCAAATCAAAATGGGAGTGGGTTGTTTTTACCCATTAATAATTGTAATATAGTACTTACATTTGTGATATTAATAATATTATTCTTATATAATAATATATATTTTCTTTTCAAATATATATGAAGATAAAAACAAATATATCCATTATTTAATATGTTTATAAAAAATCACAATACATTATTCATATACCAATTACCATGTATATATATTTATTTGTTAACAATAATAATAATGATCGGACTATTAAAAACACACATAAATTGTTATTTGAGAATATATATTCTTTTAAAATAAAAAATACCTTCTAAAAATAGTAATTATAAACCCTATAGAAATAATAAAATTTTAAAATGCACTTCATTAAAATTATCCATGATTTGAATAGAATGGTTCTCAGGATTTTGAGGCATGTAAAAAATTATTTTTATTCATATATCTAGTATAAACAATGAGAATCCACATTTAATCCATGTATTTCCTAACTATAAAACTCTTATAGTGTCTCAAATAAATATTTCATGGTAAAATAGCACAATTTACCCTATCCAGGAAAAATAGTTACATTTTTTTCAAATGAAAATATCAAATTAAACTAAATAGGTACAAAAATACATTGTATAATAATAATTTGTTAAAAAGAAAATAGAAGGTTTTTTAAATTTATGTACATCATAATGTTTACCACCCCTAAAATGCACCCATGTTTTATTAATGAATTTTTAATTTAAATTTTATATCAAAAGGAAGATAAATTTTAATAATAAAATTTCATTTTTATTTATTTAATTTTTTAAAAAAAAACTCATTCACTATCTCAT
Organism: Viscum album; assembly: GCA_963277665.1. NCBI lineage: Eukaryota > Viridiplantae > Streptophyta > Magnoliopsida > Santalales > Viscaceae > Viscum > Viscum album. The sequence goes on along the minus strand of OY728126.1, from coordinate 1,306,784,113 downwards.
AATTTATATTTATATATTTCATAACATAATTATTCACCTTACTAATTATGAAATTTATTTTTTGGTTCAAATATATTATATTTTATAATTTTGGGACCTATATATATGAGAGATCCACCACATGACTATCGATACAAGGATAATTAACCACAAGATGTAGGAATTCCAGATATTCAGCATTGAAGAAATAGTTTCCCATGATCATTAATTAACACAGAATAATAAAATTTTAAAAACATGAACTTAAACACCCCCACTAATAAATCTTAATACAAAACTCATACATACTAACATATTCATAAGTATTCGATTGATGAAAAATATAATAAATGTATGAATGTAAATAACAAAAATAAAATAAGAGAATAAAATTATTTAGATTGTTTTAATTATGTGCACAATAGAAACACTATTTATTGACAGGTTTCCTTAATTCATAACATAATCACTAGTTTTTATCCAACAATTACTTTTCAACATAATTATGATATTTATGTTTTAGAGTTTAAGAGAATAATGTTATGAATATTAAAACCTCACATGTTACAATGTGAAATTATTTTCTCAATACTAATGTTTCTAATAATATATATATTTAAAGATTAACCACATTCTCTTTTAATTAAAAATAGTATAAATATTGGACATGAATTTTGTAGGATCGAAATAATGATATCGATGCTCAATATATAATAGGGGGGAGGGTGAATTGTATACTTTAAAAATTCCTTTGGAACCTTTAAAGTTGGTTACAGATAACTAAGTTTTCCTTATGAAAAGAAAAGGGCTAAGTTTAACAAAGTTAAACTAAGAAAATTCACAGCACCTCTAACACCAAATTTAAACATGGAATAAGGAATGAAGTTATATACTTCAAGTCCTATGAACATTCTTAAAACTGGAAAGAGATTCTGAAAGTAGGTTCCGGAAATATAGATCTGGAAATTGAAACTTAACAAAAGATTACAATATGAGATTATACCATAAAGAGTATAGAATCTAAATGAATCAGAGTACATGTAGGGATGTATAATACAGTTATACTTTCCTTACAATAAAAAATGGATAGGAAAAAAACATGTGGTAAAACTACAATTAACAATATATAAGTCTTTTAACCCAAAGAGAAGGGTATCTAACAACCTTGGATAAAGGTCCCTTAAATTATACTTTCAAGAAAATCTTTCTTACCCACACCAGGGTAAGACCTTGATACGAAGATTGGAGTCTCTATCTTGCTATCCCCGCAAGCCCTCAACATCAAGGTAGTTGGAACCTCTGTCTTCCTCAGTATGGAAGCCCTCGAACTTCAAGGTAGTCGGTACCTCTGTCTTCCTATCCCCGGAAGTCCTCGAATGTAATCACCAACATTCAGAGTCGCACGAAGCTTTGAGAGTTAATAAGAGCCTCTCCCTCTAGAAATAATTTCAACAACATGTGTGAACAATGTCAAAGAGTTGTTCGGAGCTCTTTCAAATGAATTCCTCTTTATAGGTAAGGTCGACTCCCTCCTCCAACGGTCATATCTTCCTTAAAATTTTATGGGACATGTACACGTGTCACTTAACCAATGGTTAGTTTATAACAGAATAGATGACATCATTTTATAACAAAACAATTGTAACAGAATGTACGACATCGTTTTAAGTCTAACTCAAATGTTCAGAGTGAAGGGTCAGAGTGTAATCAAAATGTCAAAGTGTAGAAAAATTATAAAAGTGTAATAAAAATGAAAGTTCGGAGTCTAACCAAAAATAATATTCGGTGTCTAAATAAATTCGGAGTGTCTAAAAGAATGATGATTAGATTCTGTTTAATAGGTGAATTCGGAATGAGAATTCTTAATGAGAATTCGTCATCATAATTCGTAAATATAATTCATCATGAGAATTCGTAATGAGAATTCGTCATCAGAATTCGTACTGAGAATTCGTCATCAGAATTCGTAATGAGATTTCGGTGACTAACTTAATGAGAGTTTGTATCCAGAATTCGGAGTAGAATTTTATCAAAGTTCGTATCTGGAATTCGGAATGAAACTTTATTACAGTTCTCATCTGGAATTTAGAGTGAAACATCATTACAGTTCTCATCCAGAATTTGGAACCAAAAACAGAATGCTTTATATCAAAGTTTCAAATGATTCTGAGAATATAGATATGAATAAGAATCTTATACTTCAGAAATATATGGCTATAGATAATAAAAATATGGCAAGGATAATTTTTCTTAAAAAATCGATTTTCCTAATAAAATCAATTTTCCTTATAAAAGAAATTTTCTTTATAAAAACGATTTTCCTTATAAAAGTGATTTTCCTTAAAGATAAGGTGTTTGTGATTTTCAAAACAAGAAGGAATGGAAAAGTCATAAGGAAAACCTTATTGACTCAACAATCGCCCCCTTTATGGAAAGCACAAACATCCTTATGAAAAAGAAATTCTAAGAAGAAAGAAAACATTCAGACTTATCTCCCTTTTCTTATGAATGTTGATGAATACGACTAAATCCCCCTTAGGAATTGAAACTCTAATGATCGTATTCTTGATTTCCAGAATGATATTTCATTAAGAATAAGAAAGTCTAATTTAATTAAAAACTCCCCCTTAGATAAACTCTATTAGAGTTCTTTTTCTTTCTCACCCTTTGTTAAGATTCTTTTTCCTTTCCCCCCTTTTTAGGGTTCTTTTCCTTCTCCCCCTATGTGATTTTCAAAAAGAATTTGAGGGAATGGAAAATATAACAATGTACCTGAAAAATTAGTATCAATAACAAAAGAGACGAGCAAGCACAATTTTCATTAAGTTTGAAATCTCAACTACAAAGAAGTTTAGATACAAAAAAAGATCAGATTTTTTTATTTTGGATCTTTTTCCTTTTCCATGAAACCCTTAAGAATAGTCTTTATCTTCTTCAAGCCTGTATGATCTTCCTCGGCTTTCTATTCTAACACAATAATTCTTGCACTTTGAGTTCAATATTTTCTTCCTGGGCTTGAAGCTTTTCTTCTTGTGCTTGAAGCTTTTCTTCCTGAGCCTTCAAGATTTGTTCTTGCTTTAACAACTTTTCATCAAACTCAATCTGATGATCCCTTTCATACTTCCAGTTTTGAAAAATAGAATTCATCTTCCCATTCAGATCTCTGACTTCTTGAATCCCGAAATTCTTTTCATCTATCAACTTTTCTTCAAAAGATGAAGTAAGTTCATTTATCATCTGGTCTTCTGTCTCAAAGGCATCCTTAACATTATCTTGGAATTCATCAAAGAGTCTCATCTCTTCTACATTCTTTGTCGACCAACTAATCATTCTCTTGCAAGATCTTTTGTGGGATTCATAGCCGATAATGAAAGTTTTGAACTGAGCTTCAATTTCAACACATTTGTCCATAACCATGGATACAGAGTCTGTTTTCTGATTCGAATCATGTTGGAGCATCTAGCATCTTGAATCAATACTTGAAAAAGTCATAATAGTACCTACCAACTTCTTTAATGACTGAACAACAAATTCATGCCCCAACGAAGATGACTCCGAATCTGAGACTTTTCTTGGAGAATTTTCTTCTTCAATATGCTCAAGCTTTCGCTTTGGAGAACTACCAACTTCCCTTCTCATTACAACCACTGAGCTCGGGGTATCAACCACAAGTTTTTTCCCTTGTCCCTTTTCGGAATGGAGTCATGTTCCAGAGTTCTCTTTTCATTGTCAGACACTTGAACAACATTGTCTTCATCATAAGCAACTTTTTGAGCACCATCCTTTATATTCTCCATTTGAGAAATATCATGTAGAAGTTGTTCCTCCTCTGCATGATAAACTACTTCTTCTTCTCCTTTCTCCTCATCCTTCCCTGGATTGACTAGCTTAGATGATTTAGATTCTAAAGTTCGAAGCATCAAATGTTCTGAAGGTGTCCCCTTATAATCATCTACATTATTCAAAATATCTCTGGTCTCACCACTACCTTCATCAACTGCTTCTACATCTTCTGCTTGCTCAATCTACTCAACTTCCTCAACACGCATAGCAACTACCTCTTCTGGAGCGACAACATTTCTTCCTGGAGTGTCAAGTAGAGATTCCAAAGAAAAAGATCTCGGAACGGGAATGTTTGCAGAAAACATCTCATTAAACTTCAACAAATTATGAGCTACCTCTGCTTTAGACATATTCTTCTTAAGCTTCTTTTCTTTCACTTGTTTTTCTAGTTCAGTAGTTGTATTTTCCTTCAAGGCCTTAGCCTCCGCAATATCCAAGCCAAACTGAGGCTCCCCTTGCATTCTCTTCTCTTTGATTTTCCTCCACTTAGCAACTACCTCATCTGGGTAAACATTCTTCTTCTTCAGTTTTGGTGGGGCATAATGAACTTCCTTAGATTTGGGATTCTCTGCTTCACCTTTAACATCTTTCAACTTTCTATTCTTCACTGGCTTAGAGGATTCAGGTTCACCAACTTTCGGAACCTCTTCTTCTTGAGAAGGTAAATTAACAAACTGACCAGTCTTTTTGTCAAAGGCTACATCCATCATTTTGAGAGTACCATCACTCACCAAAATAATCTTGCAAACTCTTGGCTTAGACTTGCAAGCCTCCTTGAAAGACTCAAGGCACTGAACTATCAATTTCGAGACGATTGCTGGAAACATTATGATCTGTGCTCTCAGATTCCCTTTCTTAACATTCTCAAGGGTAATAAGAATGTGTTTCATCAGATTAGACGTCCTCAGATTTATAAGAAAATCTATGATGTAAATCTTTCTCTTCTTCAGACTATCTTTGTCACCCTTCCTCGGTACGATAAGACCTTATACCCATAATTCTAGAATCCAAAAATTCATAGACAGAGAATCAATCTTCAGAGCCTTGTCATCTTCCAGTCTGAGAGTTTCCAAAGCCTTTTCCTTGTAGAAGCTTCCCTTTGAATCTGGAATAATATGAGAAATGAACTCGGATTCTCCTCCATTGTTCAGCCCTACCAAGCTGGCTTCCTTGGCATAAGAAAGCTTATAAGTCTTTCCATAAGAATTAAACGATAATAACTCCCTTCCATCTTCCTTATAGAAAGAAAATGCCTCATAGAATTCTATAAGATAATCTGAATAAACTTAATCTTGATTCCCAGGCATAGAGACAGCAGCATCTTCCCATCCATTGAGCTTAATGTTCTTGGATATAAGAGAATCATACTTGTTGAAGAAATCAGTATGAACCAAACTTTCTCTATATAATAATAACATCGAAATCAGCTTAGAGGAAGACATTTCTTGAGAAGCTACTTCCACAGACATTCGGATCTGAAGACCTCTGAGAAGTTCAGAAAGAATATTGTTGAAGTTCGGAACGGCCTTAAAACAGAGAGGCAGAGCTTCAGAACACTGGATCTTGAAAACCGATGTGGGACAACCATTTGGGGTCCCCTTTATATAGGCAATGATATAACGGTTCATCTTCCTCGGTTGACCGAACGATTATAACAAGATGAGATCAGATCTGATGGTTGAAAACCAATTCTCAAGAAAACTTGAATCCGATGTTTTGAGGTTTTTATTAAAACAAGGATTTAAGAAAACTATAATCCAAATACAAAATAAAAGAAAATACCAGCAAGTAAAGTATGATTACGAAAACTTGAGTAAAGAAATCATACCTTTCGGGATTAGCTTAGGAGGATTATTCGTAATGGGTAACATCCTTTTTCTTGAAGAGGAATTAACTATAAAAAATCTTTACTACAAAAAGACAAAGTTCTCAAAACTCACTACGAAAAAACTCAACAATGAAAATGAAAAAAAAACATTACAAGATTTTGAGCATGAAAATTTCGTTACAAAAGTTTGAAAACGAAAAGCTCATTATGAATGTTTCGGTACAAAAATATCTGTACGGAAACACCAGGACGAAATTTTCCATTCCGGAATTTTCAATACAAAAATTTCTATTCCAGAAGAATTCTATATGAAAATATCCATTATGGAAAATTTCAGTTCCGGAAATTCCTATTCCGGAATTTTAGTTCCGAAAAGTTTGAAAAAAAACTTTGAAAAACTTAGTTACTCTAACAAACAAATGTACTCCCCCTATGTAAAAGAGTTTATTACTGTAAGGAGAATTGTTCAACAAGAAGTTAATGAAGAAATATTACCTTACAATTATCATTCCTAACTTCTGTTTAATGTATTAAAATCTATCAGAAGGCAAAGATTATGTGAAAATATTAGCAAGTTGAACTTGTGTTCTGATAAACTGAAGAATAATATCTCCTTTAATGTGTAAGCCCTAAGAATGTGATGCCTAATATTAATGTGTTTTGAACGATAGTGATGTGCATGGTTCTTACATAGAGAAATGGCACTTGTGTTATCACACAAAATTTTTGCTTTAGTAAAACTCAATCCATAGTCTGTGAGTGTGTGTTGCATCCACAACACCTGAGCACAATAACTTCCAGCTGCTACATATTCAGCTTCAATAGTGGAAAGTGCTACAGAATGTTGCTTCCTGCAGGACCAAGAAACTAATCAATCTCCCAAGAAATGACAAGTTCCTAATGTGCTTTTTATATCCATTCAACATCCATAGAATTTAGCATCATAAAGTCTTTTTAGAAAAAAATCATTTCTAGATGTATGAAATAATCCTAGATCCATGGTTCCCTTAAGGTAGCGAAAAATTATTTTTAACTACCTTTAAGTGATATTCCTTTGGATTGGATTGATATCTTTCACATAAGCATACTGAGAACATTATATCTGGTCGACTAGCTGTTAGCTTAAGTAACTTCCTATCATACCTCTAAAAGATGTTTGATTTACTGGTTTCCCAACTTCATCAAGATATAAAGAGTTTGAGGTACCAATGGGAGTACTTATACTCTTGGTGTTGTCATAACCATACATTTTGAGAAGATCTGTAATATACTTATGTTGAGATATGTAGGTTCCTTCTGGTTTTTGAGAAATTTGAAAACCATGGAAAAAATTTAACTCACCCATCATACACATTTCAAAACCAGAACTCATTAGACTTGCAAAAGAGTCGGTTAAAGATTGCTAATTTGAACCAAATATGATGTCATCAACATAAATTTGAACAATAAAAACATTTTTCTTATCTATCATTATAAAAAGGTTTGGATCTGTATTTCCCTTAACATAGTTATTTTGAAGAAAAAATCCTCTGAGTCTATCATACAATGCTCGTGGGGCCTGTTTAAGACCATACAGAGCTTTGGTAAGTCTAAAAACATGATCAGGATGTTTTGTATCTTCAAATCCATGAGGTTGTTTAACAAAAACATCCTCTTGGACATAACCATTTTGAAAACCACATTTCACATCCATTTTAAAATGTTTGAAATTAAATAAAGCTGCAAAGGCAAGTAGAATACATATAGATTCAAGTATAGCTACTGGAGCATAGGTTTCTTCATAGTCTATTCCCTCTTGCTGATTATAGCCTTTAGCAACAAGTCTAGCTTTATTTCTTACTATGACTCCATTTTCATCACATTTATTTCTGAAGACCCACTTTACTCCAATAACATAAGCTTCCTTAGGTCTTTCAACCAATATCTAGACTTTGTTCCTTTCAAATTCATTTAGTTCATCTTTCATAGCTTTGATCCAATCATCATCACCTAAAGCTTCATCAGTGCTTTTTGGTTCTAATTGGGAAAGAAATGCAAGATGTTGAACTTCATTTCTTAAGGAACTTCTAGTTCTTACAGATTGATTTACATCACCAATGATACTATCACTGGGAGGATTCTTAAGAAACACATTATTTGGGTTTTGAAAAGCATGTTCATCACCATAAGGTTGAAGGTCTTCTGGGGTAAATGTTTCAAAAGTTTCTTCTTGAACATTTTCCTTATCATAAGGTTCTTCTATCAAAGGTTGACAATTAGTTTTTGAAAACAAATCCAAGGATGTAGGCTGGGATGGTTTAAAAACAAAAGGATCAGACTCATCAAATTTTACATGTACTGTTTCTTCAACAGTACATGTATTTTTATTGAAAACTCTATATGCCTTAGAAGTTGTAGAGTAGCCTAAGAAAATATCTTCATCAGATTTTGGTGAGAATTTATGTAAGTTATCTTTAGTATTCAAAATGAATACTTTGCAGTGAAAAACCTTGAAGTAGGGTAGTCTTGGTTTTCTACCATTCCATAACTCATAAGGAGTTTTATTAAGAAAAAGGTCTAATCAAAACTCGATTTATAGTATAGCAAGCAGTACATACTGCTTCATCCCAGAAATGTCTAGCTATAGAATATTCACTCAACATGGTTCCTGTTATCTCTTGAAGAATTTTATTTCTTCTCTCAACTACACCATTCTGCTGAGGAGTTCTAGGTGCTGAAAAATTGTGAGTAATACTTTTTCTACTACAAAAAGTTTAAAAATCAGAATTTTGAAATTCTCCTCCATGATCACTATGAATAGTTTTCAATGGAAGGTTTTTCTCATATTTAACATCAGCTCTAAAACTTTTGAAATAAGAAAATGCTTCAGACTTCTTTGCTAGAAAATAGACCCAAGTAAATCTAGTTTAATCATCAACTAGAACAAATACATAGTATTTGCCTCCAATACTTCCAGTTTGTGTTGGACCAAAAAGATCCATGGGCACTAACTATAATGCATCAGTTTTTGAGACTTCACTGATTGATTTAAAACTAGATTTATGTTTATTTCTATATTGACAAGGATCACAAACTTTAGAAGAATCAAATCTATTCTCTGGTAGATCCTTAACTGGTTTATTCTTAGAGAGTTTGCATAAGTTCCTAAGGTTACAGTGACCTAGTCTTCTATGCAATAACCAGGAATGATCTTCCATTGCACTTAGTCAAGGTAAATCATGGCTCTTGAGGTCTTCTAAATTTAAAGTGTAAACATTATCATGCCTATTGGATGAGAGAAAAATTCTTCCTTGGAATTGTGAACTAAGCACTTATCATTCCTAAAATTCACAAGGTAACCTTCATCACATAACTGACTTATGATAATGAGGTTGTGCTCAAGAACCTTAACAAAAAGAATATTTGAAATCGAAGTTTTACCTAGAAGAATAATATTACCAATACCAACAATCTCTCCCTTAGCATTATCTCCAAAATTTACCATTCCTCCTTTCGTTTTGATAATCTTTTCAAAATAGATTTTGTTACCAGTCCTGTACCGGGAACATCCACTATTTATGTACCATGTGTTGCTATTGGTACTTTATTTATTTTCCTGAAATCAAGAAGAGAATTAGACTTTCGAAATCTAAACTTGTTTGGATCCGAGATTTATAGATAACAAAATTTTAGGTACCCACAACTTCTTAAAGAAATAGGCTTTGTGAAATCCAAGAGATTGGGTTTTGTTTAAGGAAAAATTCTTTACCCAGTGACCACCACATTGACACTTAGTACAAAATGGGGCACTTTGAGGAACAAAATATTTGTTACTAAAAATTGGTTTTGCATGGGTATAACCAAATGTGGATTTATTTCTTAAAGGTCATATTAGGGAAAACATTTTATCAAAATTTTCTTTACCATGGTTAAAGTTTGATAAACACTTCTTTAAGGAAGAAATTTCGGATTTGAGTTTTATAACCAAGTATTGATCCTCAAAATCATTAGTTTTTGAACTAGAGATGGGCTCGAAAACATTTTTCTTAGAAATTACTTATTCTAACCCTTTAGAAATTTTTTTCCTCTCAGAATTTACATCCTCAATATTTTTTGAAATACATTCAAAATCATCATTTTTCCTATCAAGATCTTTAGAAAGATCTGATATCTCTTTTGTAAGAATATAATTACTAGAGTTTCCCTTATCAAGATTCTTATTGAGTTTGGAGTTCTCAGTCTCATGAGGTTAAGAAAACCTAGAATCTTCTACATAAGTAAGTAAAGTATTTTATTCATCAGAAGATGATTCTTCATCTGAGAAATTATAATACTTACTATCATTAGAATTTAAAGATACATTGGTCATTGATTCAGCATTTCGTACCTTAACCATAAAACAATGATTATAAATAGGTAATCTGGCTATAAGACCAAGATTCTTCTGTCCTGAATATTCATAATCAGAAGATTCATCTGAAGAGTCACCACTACTGGCACTCCACATATCATTTACTTTCAAGACTTTCTTAGCTTTGGATTTATAATACTTCTTTCTGTTCCTGTCTGAATTCATTTCTTTCCGTTATTTCTTTTTGAGAAAAGGGAAATCTTGTCTCATATGTCCATCTCTCTTGTATTCATAACAAGTGACTTCTCCATCTTTCTTATCTTTCCTTTCCTTTTTCTTATACTTGGATTGAAAATTTCTTTGGTCAGCTATCTTGTTCATCCTTCGAGCAAGATTTGCTAACCCATGTTCAGAGACTTCACTCTCACTAGATTCAGATTGGAAAATAACTTCCTTTATACTTGGATATGGTTACTCTCTCTGGAGTATTAGCTTTCATTTGATTTGTTGTTGTTGTAAAAGCGACAGTACCATTTCCATTTTTCTTCTTGATGTTGTCAGCATCTCTCTTCATTCTGGTTTCATATTGGAGAAGAGTACCAAATAACTCATCAAGAGAAATTTGAGTGACCTTTCTGTTCTCATCTATAGCAGTTCTCTTGGATTCCCACTCATTGGGCATATTATCAATTATCTTATCCACAAGTGCTTCATCATGTAACCCTTTCTCTCCCATAGACTGTAAGCTGTTGACAATAGAAATAAATCTCTGTTAAACTTTTAAAATTGGTTCACCATAATGAAATTTGAATCCATGGTATTCAATTCTAATCATATCTCTCGTAGTCTCAATCACTTTAGAAGTTCCAAAGTGTGTAACCTCTAACTTCATCCAGATACAACTAGCTGCTTCACAAGAAGAAATTTGGATATATATATATATATATATTTCTAGTCATTGAACAAAGTAAGGTATTGCGTACCTTATAATTATGTTGATACTCTTGATTTTCCTGATTAGTAAAAGTTCTAACTTCCTTATCAAGAATTTTATAATCTCACGTAAGCATAACAAAGTTTTCCACTCCAGTATTGAAAATAAAAGTCTTCATTCGATATCTCCAGAACTCATAGTCATTACCATAAAATATTGGTTGTATTATAGGATTTATATAATCAATGGAGCCAACATTAACCCCTGCCATACATAAAATAACCTTAAGCACACAAACTTGTGAGAAGCAAAAGTTCGTAATCACAAGGTTCAGAATGACAAAGTTTGGAATGAGAAAGTTTGGAATGATAATGTTCGGAATGACAATGTTCTTTCTAGGAAATTGTGATGAATAAAGAAATTGAGCATGAAAAACTTATTCGTGAGTATAAGTATTTCAGAAACCTCTCTTGATACCAATTGTAGGATCGAAATAATGATGTAGATGCTCAATATACAGGAGGGGGTGAATTTTAAAATTTAAAAATTCCTTTGTAACCTTTAAAGATGGTTACGGATAACTATGTTTTCCTTATGCAAAGGAAAGGGCTAAGTTTAACAAAGTTAAACCAAGAAAATTCCCAACACCTCTAACACCAAATGAAAACATGGAGTATAGAATGGAGTTATATACTTCAAGTCCTATGAACTTGCTTAAAACTGGAAAGAGATTCCGAAAGTATGTTCCAGAAATATGGATCCGGAAATTCAAACTCAACAAAATATTACAATATGAGATTCTACCTTAAATCGTATATAATCTAAATGAATCAGATTACAAATAGGGAAGTATAATAATGTTATATTTTCCTTACAATACAAAATGTAGCGGAAACAAACACGTAGTAAAACTAAAAGTAACAAGATATAAGTCTTTTAAACCAAAGAGAAGGGTATCCAACATGCTTGGATAAAGGTCCCTTGATTTATACTTTCATGAATGTCTGTCTTACCCACACTATGGTAAGCCCTCGATACGAAGATCGGAGTCTCTTTCTTGCTATCCCGGCAAGCCCTCAACTTCAAGGTAGTTGGAACCTCTGTCTTCCTTAGCAAGGAAGCCCTCAAACTTCAAGGAAGTCTGTACCTATGTCTTCCTATCCCCGGAAGTCCTCGAATGTAATCACCAACATTCGGAGTCGCACGAAGCTTTGAGAGTTAATAAGATCCTCTCTCTCTCTAGAAATCACTTCAATAGCATGTGTGAACTATGTCAAAGAGTTTTTCAGAGCTCATTCAAATGAGCTCCTATTTATAGGTAAGGTCGGCTGCCTCCTCCAACGGTTATATCTTCCTTAAAATTTGGAGGGACATCTATACGTGTCAATTAACCAATGGTTAGTTTATAATAGAATAGACGACATCGTTTTATAACAAAATAAGTGTAATAGAAAGTACGACATCGTTTTAAGTCTAACTCAAAAGTTCGGAGTGAAGGTTCAGAGTGTAAACAAAATGTCAAAGAGTAGACAAATTATAAAAGTGTAAGAAAAATGAACGTTCGGAGTCTAACCAAAAATATTATTCTATGTCTAAATAAATTCAGAGTGTATAAAGCAAATATGATCAGATTCTGTTTAATAGGTGAATTCGGAATGAGAATTCGGAATGAAAATTCGTCATCAGAATTCGTAATGAGAATTCATCATTAGAATTCGTAATGAGAATTCGTCAACATAATTCGTACTGAGAAATAGTCATCAGAATCCGTAATGAGAATTCGGTGTCGAAATTTATGAGAGTTTGTATCAAGAATGCGGAGTATAATTTTATCAAAGTTCGTATATGGAATTCGGAATGAAACTTCATTACAGTTATCACCTAGAATTCGGAGTGAAACATCATTATAGTTCTCATCCAGAATTCGGAACCTAAAACATAATGCTTCATATCAAAGTTTCAAATGATTCCGAGAATATAGAAATGAATCTGAATCTTATAATTTTGAAATATATGGATATAGATAATTAAAATATGATAAGTATAATTTTTCTTACAAAAGAGATTTTCCATATAAAAGCAATTTTCCTTATAAAATAAATTTTCCTTATAAAATCGATTTTCCTTATAAAAGCGATTTTCCTTAAAGATAAGGTGTTTTTGGATTTTCAAAACAAGAAGGAATGGAAAAGTCATAAGGAAAACCTTACTGACTCAACAAATTTCACATTGATATTCTTTCCCCTTAAATCCATGGAAATATATTTAAAAATATAGGATGAGCACATGATTATTATTAGAAAACAATATTAAAAAATCTTTTACTATAGCGATAAACATTAAAACCAATAAAATTCTTACCTTAATATAAATATTCATTGACCATCTATAATAAAACATACCCAGGTGAAAACAAATTTTATATCCAATGAAGAAAATCAAAACATATAGTAAGAAAAAAAATTATTTTATACAACGTATAGAATTATATTCTAAACCGATGTTAGAAACTAATACAACATTGTTATATATATAACAAGGAACCTCCCCATTTTACTCCCTCCTTAATTTTCTCATGAAATATAAATTAACGAACACATTAGAGATATACATTGGGCTAACTTATCTCATATCATGTATCAGGATCACCCATCATATAAGTTTTATCAGTTTCACCTAGAATGTAAAGTATATAATGATCTCCCATGTTAATATATAATTATAAATTTCCATATTAAAAAAAAGTTAATAATTAACAATTCCATCTTAATACCATGGGAAAAATATTTTGAACGTAAATACATAACATTTTCTGATATCAAAATACCCTTTCAATTGAAAATTCAACTATGAAAACTAAAATACCCTGAATAATTGTAAGACAATTTTTCATTAGAGAAAAAAAAATATTATAATGGATGTAAAAAATATAATAATATATTCAATGGTGGAAAAGATTATTTATGTTTTCTTCATTAGCACATTAATTTCCTTTAACAATTTTTAATGAAATACAATACCTTCCATATGAAATATATCGAGAAATTAATTTCATAAAAAAATATGAAACTAAAAAATAAATAAAATTTTCCCTATAATTCATTTATGTTTATTTATAAATATAAATAATACAAATGTAAATATATGTTATGGAATAAAAATATTTTTTAAATTAATCATTAAATAATTTAAAATATGTATTTATGTTTAACTATCTCTTACCTCGACCTCAACACTTTAAGTATTTTCTTTATCATCAGGAATAATATACTACTATTTTTTATTTAATTGATAATGAACCAAAATCCATTTTATTCCATTATTATAACTATTATTATTGTTAATTTTATATAATTTATTAAAATTTTTTATTTAGTAACAAAATCATTTATGATTATCTCCAATGTTCTCTGTATGTTTTCATCAAAATGTAATACCACCTTCGGTGGGTTAAAAATAATAAAATGATTAATTGTCCCATAATATCAATAATTATAATCATGCAATAATAATCATTTTTTACATTATAATCTATTTTCTAACCATAAATTAACTTTTTATAGGAGAAATATATCACATCACTTAATAGAAACTGTTATCTTCATATAATAATGAAAAAAGTTCGTTAATTCCAATGAATTAAATGTAAAAAAACATGATAAATTATCTCCCCATAATTATAGTAATTATATATATATATATTGTGTAAACATAGAATAAATCATTATAAATATACATTAGTGTTGGTGATGGAAAATGAAAAGCATCTCTTCATGGAGGTGGTAATTTTTACATATGCACGAGATATATTTTTAATTTACCATAGGATTTAAAAGTGGATGAAAAAGGTTTTACAATAATCATAATAAAATATTCTTTTATTTTGGAAACCTATGTAATTATTTAATAATGGTGAAAGAAGTGTTGAATTAGGAAGAACTGGAAATAAACATGAAATAAGCTATTTGGGATTAAAACATTTTCCATGATAACCTCATTGAATTACACATTAATCCTTATAGGTTTTGTTTTTTTCTTAAAAAATACCTATATGTTTTCTGGAGTAATTTCAGTGATTCATAGGGTTTGAGATTTTTTAACTAATTTACTAAACTTGTTTGAGGAATATAGCATATGAGATTTAAATTTATATGTTTGGGGGCCACATTTGTATTTACATAATGTATTAAAGTAAAATAAATTTCTTTTAATAAAAATTTTATATTATTTATTTAATTTTTATATATGAAAAATTATTTTCAATGTAAAATCATTGAAAATATTTTTTACTTTTTTTGGGAAATTGTCCCACACTTATATCTTTATTTTATCCCTCATTAATATTGTTGATAGTTACTAAGAAATTAGTTTTTTACAAGATTTGAGTGATCAAAGTAACTATAAAAGGAACAATGAACCAAAAATAGACCATGGAAGATATTATCAACCATATTCCGTTAAATTCAATGATTAAAATATTTTTATGAACTTTAATTCAACTAATAAAATATTTTTTTATTAAAAAATATCATTAATATTATTTTTGAAACTATACATTATATATTACATTATTGACATCATGATAGTAATGGAATTAAAATATAATCATTTATACTACACATAATATGTTATATTAATCTATAGAATTTATAGTAGACTATAAATCATGAATCAAATATTACTTTTATAGTTTTAAAACCAATTTATTAGATTTTACTACCTCTTACAGCGACATTATATTGACATTGTGTGAGAATTTAGGAAAATTATATGATCACTAAAATTTAATTTTAAATTACCTGATAAAAACATTATCTTTACAAAATAGATTTATATTTGATAATAACCTATTTTTATCCCTATAAAATAAAAATTGGGATATTAACAATATGAGAGCGACATTTTTTTTATTGCTTATTTAAATTTTTAATATGATCATTAAGTAGTAAGAGTGGTAAAAAATTTATAACATTTAGAATCTTGAATATTAATGGGTAAGCTAAAAATATACCTTAAATAAAATAAATGTTTTACAGATAGTTTTAGGACTTATAAATTTATTATAACCATTATTACAGAATTTTACATTATATAGGTGAAAAATTATTATTACAAGTATTACTCGCCATTAAAAAAAGTGTGATAATTACAAAAAAAAATTAACATTTTGATTCCATGTATGAAATATGTTTTTCAACATTCAATTTTTATAAGTATAATAAAATAATTTAAGAGTTAAATAAAAACCACAATGATTTTTTTAGAAAAAATACATATTGATGTAGAAAAATGATCTACTACCAAAATCAAGTATAATATTGATTCCGATGAAATTAATTGGATTATATATAATTATTGTTAATTAATTATAATTTATAATAAAATTTACTTTTCAGTTTCATAAAATAATATAAAAAAGGATTTCTTTAAAAAATATTGTTTAAATGTTGACAAAATATAATTCTTTTAAGAAGAAAACAACAAACTGACCATATTATTACATTAATATTCTAATTATTAAAATGATGTTAATTTTATCAAATTAAAATTATCTATATTTTTTATTTCAATTTACATAGATAAATGTAAATCATGAAAATAAATTAAACAGAAAAAACTACTTCATATTTAATAGAAAAATTACATTTTATTATTATAATGAATATAAATATATGAGATAAAATTAATTTAACATACTAAAAAATGGAATTTATTATTAAAATTACATTGGATGTTAGTTTACTCCCATATACTATAAATTGTTTCCTAGTTTTTTTATTCACTACATAGAGTAGTGAGTAAAAATTGAGATAGCATTTTCTAATTCCCACATCATTTAAACATCCATATGGATATCCATAAAACCATATCATGATGAATTTAATTATTCACTAAGACTTTTAATTTATTAACAAAATTATTTATATATTGATTATAAGATCTTGTATTTTTTTATGTTTATAGTAGGATCATTTGGAGAGTTTTCACTGCCAAACAAATACACATTATGTTTCTAATTCACAACGTGATGTTTTTTTGGTTGACCATATGAATTTATTCCATGAAATGAATTAATTCAAAAAATTGAAACATTACAACCCTTGTAAATGTTTTACACCACATATAAACATGAATATAATTTAATTTACACTACATGTATACCCATCAATAATGGGATTTAAACCGCATGTTAACAAATCATGAATACAATTAAAAAAATTAATTTATATTTAATGTTTTTTGAAAAGGTGATAATGAGAATTTGAAGAAAAATAAGAAATAAAAAGGGGATATTAGCCCCATTTCATGTAGAATTTTCATATTGGATGGAAAATCCTATGTGCACCATGGCCATGGACCGAAGCTCCTCTATTCACCTCTTCCATTATTTCAATATCCTATGCGCATGACTATCTTCGACTGAGGACCCTCTACAAACATATCAATAATCCTTGTTATTCTCATTTAGATCTCTCTCTCTCTCTCTCTTATACTCTTATTCCCAGATCAAAGGGGGTGTGTTTCCATTGTTCGATCTACTATTAGATATTGATTTTTTAGATCTTTATTAATTTAATTATTTGATCTAGGAATGAAATAAATATCATATTCAACATCGTTATTCAAATAACAATTGGGTTTTCTGTTAGTGAGCTTTTTTGACCACTGTTCTTGTGGTAGGTTTCTATAATAGAAAACAGAAATTCATAATTATAATTAAGTGTATTTAATTGTATAATTTAAAATATATGATAATAATTTTAATTCATGAAGTAATTAATTGATTTACTAAATTAATTAATTAATGGAAGGTTGAAATTTGGATATTGGGATTTTTTATCAGGAAAAATAAATTGAAAAATGAATTATGATTTTGTGAGATTGTGATTTGTATAATTAATTATTGTATTAAATATGTTGTCATTGATATCTTTTAACATGAATAATTAATTATGAAATTTATTAAATAGTATATTTGGTGATATGAAATTGTGATTTCGGATAATTAATTGTGGAATTAATTATCGAATGATAGAGAAAGTCGAATAAATTAATCAACAGAGGAAGAATTTATTAAATAATTAATTTTGTTTATTTAATTAATGGAAGTAAATTAAATAATTTTTGAAGTAAATGGGTTATTTAATTAATATATATAGAATAATTAATTGGTGATTCAATTGATGATATTGAATTTTTTAAGCTGGACATAATTGAATGATGAATCAATTAATGGTTTTATTATGATTAATTAATTTATGTAACAAATAATGTGAAAAATTAATTGTTATATTAATTTATGTGATTAGTTGAAATATTTAATTTCTAATTATATAATTTTATTTATTAATTGATATAATAATTTATGTGAGTAAAGAAATTATTTAATTGTTGAATTAAAAAATCAGATTAATGAAAAGTTTTTTTAATTACTATGAGTAAAGAGAATATTTAACTGTTGAATTCAATAATTGGATTAATTAATCAATGAATTAATTATTTTTATAAAAATGATTATTTAATTAATGAATTAGTTTTTGTGCGTAAATAGATTTTTTAATAGTGGAAACATTATTTTCATACAAAGGCATTCTCACTTCTCAAACTACCTCATCAAGGTAAAAAAACAACACCAAGGATTATTAATAAAAAACATTAATTGAGTTAAAAACACATATTAAAATGGATCAATATTATGTCTCTCCTCTTTTTCCATCCAAATTATTAAAACAATGTCAATATCTCTACTCTAAACCATCCTTCATCAATGTCCTAGTTTACAAGTATAAAAATGATATTATTATTCATGTATCACATTTCTAAACCAATTTTTTCTCATATGTGATCATTTAATCATCATTATCATTATAATTTGGGGCACCATTTTCATTACACTTTCATATGAAATGAAAAAAAATCATGTTCTATAACATAATTGTGAACCATTTTCTCGTGTGTGCCTAAAATGATTCACATTACAATATCATTGAGTTCTTTTAATGATTCATCAATACTCGTCTCTCGTTCCATACCAATCAGTGAGTAAAACATAAAAAATCATAACAAATCATTGAAACAATGATCAAATCACACAAAAATTGTGTCATAAATTGTGAAATAATATTTATTTCTAACAATGAACTACTACAACAAAAATCCCACCCTAGGTAGTTGTGTTCTCTCCTATAAATAGGTTGTCGACTCTCAATCATGATCACAAAACCATGGATAGAATATTCCAAGCTCATGTCTACCATTCCCAAATAGTAATAAGAAATAATAATGAAACGGGACCTCTAATACCTCTTTTCAATAGCTAGTCTTGTGTGGCACACACTAGGGGCCCATCCAAGTTGCTCACAAGACCTTAAGTCTGCCTCCCCGTACACTAGAGATTTTCAAATAGCAGTGGGGGTTTTATAAGTTTGTCATGGGGATATTATAATCTCTTTTATCAAAGTAAACATTAAATGAAATAATAAAAAATAGAGGATGAAAAACATACAAATAGACCACACCAATAACTCAAATTAATCAAAGTAGGAAATATTATATTTATCTGAAGTAGAAAACATTTCTTGCAAAAGTATGTCTCCCATATCATAAGAGAGTTGCACCCTTTGAGGAGAATCTGATATGTGTGTTAGACCATAGTGAGATGGCGATGTGGGAAAATACTATTATGATATTTAATGTTTAGTAGAAATAGGTACGTGTGTGTGAAGAAAATAATGATAGAGAAATTGATGTGAGGTCTTAGCAACCCTATTTTTTTCTCATAATCCTTGAGGTTCTTTAGAGTACATCTCGATGAAAAACATATAAAAGGTGGGGATATTATAAGATCCCATATTTTTTCATGGGTGATATAAGATAATATAAGGAGTTATTGCTAGAGAAAAATAAACATTATATAACAAATTCAAAATGTTATTTTTTAGGTAGACCTAGTGAATTTAATTCTCAACTTGAATTAATTCACAACATCAAAAAATTTCACTCCCTGTAAATTGTTTACACCAAGTATAGGCATGACATGAATTTTATTTAGACCACATATAAATGTATTTTCAATTTGATATAAATTTCAAGTAATAATTTCATGAAAATAAACTAATGAACATATAATTTATTAATAATGTTTATTAAAGGGTGGTGATGTTATTTTTGTGAAAAAATAAGATATAATAATGGACCCTTAGCACTATATTATACTAAACATCCACGTTGTACCGAGGCTTCCCCACAAACCTCCTACATGTTCTAGACCTCATCCACACACCTCTACGTAGGATAGAAACTCCTATATGCACCATTATCATCGTCCAAAGACCCTCCATGGTCCAATCATGTATGGTTGCTTTTCTCATTCAGATATCTCTCTCTCTTTCTCTTCCCTTCCCAAATAAAATGTGATGTTTATCTGTTGATGGATCTAGATTAAGATTTAGGGTTTCTAGATATGGATTCATTAAAATCTCATATAATATAGTTTAATTAAATTCAAATTCTACCTTATTACTATGTTAAAATTGGGGTTTTCTATTGGGCAACATTATTCATCTCTATACTTGAGGTTGGTGGACTATAATTTCCCTCCTAATTCTATAATTATAATTATGTGTAATTAATTTGAGAGTTTATATTAGGTGTTTATAAATTGTGTTGTAGATATTATTAATTAATTTGGTAAATTAATTAACTAATGGAAATGCTAAATAGGGATATCAGGATTGTAGATCCTGGATAATTAATTTTTAAATTAATATTGTGATAAAAAATTATCCAATTAATAATCAATTATTGATTTAATTACAGAGTTTTTTAGATTGCTGAACTTGAATATTTAATTATAGAATTAATTAAGGGTAAAAGATGAGATTATGATATATTGTTTTTGGATAATTAATATTTTTAATTAATTATATTGAGATAAGGATTATTTAACTAGAAAATTAATTAACTAATAATTAATATAATAATTAATAGGGGTGATTGAATCAATAGAGCAAATTCGATTAATTTATGGTTTAATTGGCGTTATCGAATTCACAAATATGAAATAATTAAATGATGACTTAATTAGGGATATTGAAAAGTCTATATTTGAAATAATTAATAGAAGATTTATATAATGGTTGTATTGTGATTATTTAATTTTGAATTAATTAATGGAAGAATTATATAATGGTTGAATTGTGATTATTTAATTTTGAATTTAATAATCGGATTTGTTAATTGGATAATTGATTAATGTAACTAGTGTGATTATTTAATTGTATAATCATATAATATGATTAATTAATTGATAAATTTATTAATGTTTGTGAGTAGAATATTTATCTGTTGGATTCTGGAGTGTGATTAATTAAATAATAACTAAATTAATTAAACTAAATAGATTATATAATAGTTCAATTAAATAATCTGATTAATTATTTGAGGAATTAAGAAATTTTTTTTAATTGATTCATTAAATATTGTGAGGAAAATATATTATTTAAATATTAAATTAAAAAATATGATTATTTAATTGATTAATTATTTAGTATGAGTAAATAGATTATTTAATTTTTGAATTAATTATTATTATTAATTAATTTAGCAATAAATTAGTGCGATGAAAGAAATTTTTGAATCCTTCAATTATTTAAATGGATTAATTTATTGATTGATTAATTTATATGAGTAAAGAGATTATTTAATTATTGAAATACATAATTGGTGTTATTAATCAATGAATTAATTAATGTGTGTAAAAATATTACTTAATTATTGGATCCTATTTTGGGAATAATTAATTGATAAATTAATTAATTTTTATAAGAGATTAATAAATTATTTATTTAAATAAAGGGATTAATTAATTGATGAATTAATTACCCTGAGTAGTCGTATTATTTAATTATTTAATTAAATAGTGGGATTAATTAAACTATGAATTAATAAGAATGAGTAGGGAAATTATATAATTGTTAAATTAAATTAAGTGATTAATTAGTTTACTAATTAATTGAAGTAATTTGATTAATTAATAACTAAATTAGATAAATTATTTGATCTGATTAATTAATTATCAAATTAATTAATATCATTGATGTGATTAATTAACTTTTGAATTTACTAGAGGAGTTTTTTGGTGTAATTAATAGTTTAATTGAATAATTTCATTGATGTGATTAATTAATTGTTCAATTGACTAATAAAATTGAACTGAATAGTAACTTTTTGAATTAAATAATTTTTTGATATAATTCATTAATTTCAAAAGTAATTACTATCTTTGATGTAATTAGTTTATTTATGAATTAATTAAATAAATTATTATATTTAAATATTTTTTAGTTCATTAATGGACTTTATATACTAAATTAATTTGGAATTAATTATGTGTGTGTATATATGATAATTTAATTACTCAATTTGTAAGGAAATTAATGTTGAATAATTAATTTATTAAATAATTATGAGCAATCTATTGGGAAATGGTCACTAAATTGGAATGTATAAATTGAACCATGGTCACTGTACATGTGAGTGAAGGAATGGAAATATGGTCTTTCCATTAAGAGGTTTCAATGATTACATTATCATTCTACTTATGATTAAAAAATGGGAACCTAGTTATTCAATTGAGAACTATAAATGGTAACATAGACCATATAATTGTGAGTAACGGAATGGTAACATTATCATTCTATTGAGATGTAATTGTAGTAACATTATCATTGTAGTTGTGAATTTAATATTGGTATCATGGGAAATCGAGTATAGAATTAACAAATAGTATAGTGAGTACTCCATGTTATGACATCACATGAGAATACATCAGACTCTGACACGAGTGAAAGTAGGTATTGAGGTATGATATCACCTCTTAATACTTCAGGATCTAGTATGAGCCACAATAAGTATTAAGATATGATATTACTATAGAACACTTCAATATATGGCATGAGATAAAGCTAGTATGGATGTATTGGTATCCTTAGGAACCCTGCATTTATGGTGTTCAAATAAATATTAAATGTATATTTTGAATACTATTTATTTTTTATTGTAACTATTTATTTATACAGATGCATACCTATTTTTTGATGAGAATTTTTTGGTCACCAATGGTGGTGGCATACTGAGTTTTTCTCCCACCCTATACGGTCTTCCAAATTGGTACCTTAATATATTACATGATTGTAGGACATGTTATTGGAAAAGTCCTTTGTTAGATATTTGTGATTGGGATGGATCAACGATGGGTGAATCATTCCCAGTTCTATATACTGTTGCAATTTATCAGGGTATTTACGTTTGAGTTTCAATTTAGGCACTTGACATATAATTTATCAATTCATGTTTTATACATTAGTTGGATATTGTATTTCTGCTGTTGACTATTTTTAGTTACTGGTATTATTTATGGTTATGTTTATGCTTCCTCTATTTTTTATTATTTCTGATGGTATTTTCTATAAAAAAATAGTATAGTCTATCGATGATTGAGTAATAAGACTCTCACTACTAGTTGGAAGCCTTCGCAATAAAGGGAGTTGCACTTTAGTTCATTTGCCTGATAGAATCATGCACCGGTTCATGTGTCATGACCCGTCCCCTGGGGCCCGAATTGTGACTACCCCAAGCCTTCCTTCCATAGGCCACGGGCTGGTGACTAGCACCAAAGGCGTAATTCGCTAAAACCGAGAAGGCGTTGCCTTTATAAATCATAAACACGCACAACTAGAGTACAAGAGGAATCAAACACTAAGTAAAATCTTTATAACAAGTGTAATGTAAGTAAATGGGGCCAGAATACATGCCCAACAGTAAAGTACAAAGAAAGGACAAACAGGTACAACTAAAAAACAGTTTAAAGGTGTCTAACAGCTCTTGGATCTTCCTCCACGGATCCTACCTGAAGGGTAGGTACAGATAGCCACCTCAGTTCTCCAGGTCTATCCAAATCCTCAGGGTACCGACTTGTCGTGAGGTCCACCTCTGGGTACTGTCCAGTCCTCGTACACTCTGCCTCGATTAGTGATGTCTGTCGTCTGCATCTAACACAATGAGTTGTGGGCATATCTCATTCAGGGGTGAGTATAATGATACTCAGTAGGGACCCAGAGACCCTCATGGTCTCACAAAATCCAACAAGGATAAACCATAAATTATGATTTCAAATAATAACAATTACTTTGGTATATGCCCATACAAATACCTAATTTATCGAGTAACCCTTCTCAATCATGAAGAAAACACAAAGGTCATTGACTCAGCTCAAACTAGTATTTTCATTAACAAAACCACTGCAGCTGGAGAACTCCTCCCTTATCGAGTACAGTGGCCCTGTCACAACTCCGAGGAGCTACTCACTAACTTGAGGCTTCTAAGGTACTCCTCCTGTTGAGTACCATGAGACAGCTACATCACACAGAGATGCTTCCCGCATGGGGACTTCCATCTCACAAAGTAGATCTCCCCCTAATAGCCTAAAGAGTTACCCCTCCTGTTGAGTACCGTGGGTCTGCTACCTCACATAGTGGTGCTCCTCCACCATGGGTCTGTCTCCTCACACAATAGCGCTCCCCACTGGGCTAGTTGAGTCACTCTGAAACAAATCGGTCAAGCATTCGTTAGTTCTCATCCAACTACTAGGACTTTGTACTCTGCTCACTCGTCTCCAGGATGGTCTGCTCCATGAGCTACAATATGATACTCCAAGGGTCATGAAGTCCCACATAAGAGTATCTCAAGGGTCTGCAACATCATAAGCGTCTCAAAGAAATAGACGTCGCGTCAATTGGATGCATGGTCTGTAAGTTATCAGCATTTTAGTATCGGGAGTCTGGTTGGATTCATGTACGAACCATCCAGACCGTGACTCAACTATACCCTGAACTTCAGTGGGATATACTCAAAGGGACGACTATGCTCCAAGAATAACGGTGCCGCTGTCGGTTCATCAAATAGACGTCTGGTGCCAACGATATGGCCCAAGATAGTAAAGGGAGCGGTAGGGCCTGGGTCCGGTCATACCAAGTCAGACCGACTCAGCCCAACCCAGTCTGGGTCAACCAAGTCTGGGATGACCTGGACTGACTTACTGGGACTAACCTGGCCCGTTGTGTGGGTCAATATGCTCAGTTCGGCCAAGTTCGCTAGGCCCATCATAAAGGACTGCGTGGACAATTTGGGCCAAAAGTCACCACGTGGGTGACTCATCCTGAAGTCCAGTGGCAGGTTCGGATGGTTCCGCAAAGGGCACATCTTGGGAAGCTCGGCCTAAGCACCCAAAGGTAGGACGCACAGGGCGCGGGCAAGCTGCAGGTGCACAGGGAAGGGAGCAGGGGCACCGGGCAGGGCGTCCGGGGGCGCCGGGCAGGCAGCCTGGGCGCGGGGCAGGCGCGGGTCACACCGGGCAGTCGGCCTGGGCGTCGGGCAATGTACAGGGTGTGCCGACAGTGCGCGGGGCGTGCGATCAGGGGGCAGGCAGCCTGGCATTCCATGGATTCTGCCGGAGCACGCGCCGGGCAGCACGCAGGTAGGTTGGTCGAGCACCAGTCGACCGGAGGTGTGGTTCAAAGAGGTTGTAGTTAGCGCGACCTTTATTTGACATCTTCGTTGTCATCGCCTCATTGCCATGTCGTCATTACATCACCATCAATTCAAGGTTCCAAAACCAAAAAGGTTTTGGAGGGGTCGGGCCATTTTTGTTTGTCCTGAACCCTCCATGTCAGAACGATAGGAAGCGGCTCATGATGATGATTCAAAGTCAGAGGATAGAGCATTAATCAACTTAAAACACACCCCTACATTTTTAATTGTCGGGCATTCTTTCATCATGGGGGAAGGTGATATTGTCATCGTTCGTCGTGCACTTCTACTTCTGAGCTCATGCGTCGGTCTGTTGAAGGCGAAGAGGAAGGAAGAAGGGTCATCGAAGAGATCCCACGTTGGAAGGGGGTTTCGAGGAATAATCCGATGAAGTAGCGTCGTCACCGGTGTCTTTGCGTTCTTTATTGGAGAATTCTATTCTCCAAATCTATCCACTAAAGAGAGAATAAACATTCCAAAATAAAAGATTTTAATCAATTATGCCCATTGGCGTGAATTAATTATGTCAGCCCAACTTAATTAAGTTCATGTCATTGGCACAATGATTGTAAACTCAAAAAAAATAGCAGAGGATCCACCAAATTAATTGAACGGGAGGTTGGAATATTAAATTTGGGGAGGATCGAGGGGGATAGAGGCAAAGGTGGTCCCCACCTAATTAAACATGAAAAGGGTGAAGGGGTTTCCTTCAATTAATTGGGGATTTTGGGGAGGTTTTATCCTCCTCTATTAAGAGGGGAGTTAGAGACCAAGAGTCTCTCCCTCATTAATGAGGGAGAGTTGAGAGGAATCCTCCCCTCCCATTAAATGGGGGTTTAAGCCCCATGTGGACCCCACATCATAACCTCTCACAGGAGGTTATGCTACTCTGGTGATCCCCACCCAAATTATCTTCCCATGGAAGGTTAGGGTGTGGCGGTCCCACCACCAACTCCCATGTGGAGCTTTTAACTAACTTTACCATGTGGTGTGGGTTCAGCACAAATAAAATAAATTGTCACTTTTTTTATTTTATTAATCCACGTGAAACCCAAAAACCAACTCTCATACCCGATCATCCATCATCGAGGTGAGATTCTTCTTAATTGAAAATTGGCACTAGGAGTTCAACAATTCCCTCAGATTTCAATTCTGAGCACCCATTCAAATGTCATAAAATCTTCCTCGTACGTTTACTAAACGTACCTGAACAAAACTTCATAAATTGATTACGGGCACACCGGGCCTCAGAATCAAGTGCCGTCAGAAATTGCAGACTCATAAAATTCCCATGTATATAAAAAAACATTCTATGGGAATTCTGGGTCTTTACATTCTGTCCACCTTATGGATTTACATCCCTGTAATCTACAACTAACACTAAGGGAACAAAAAGGTGGTACTGAGCACGCACCTGATCCTCCCACTCCCATGTGCTATCCTAGAGGTTCCCGAGCTACCAGCGAACGTGAACCGGAGGAATTGACCATCCATGCAGGACCCGGTCCTGTCGATCCTCAATCTATACTGGAACATCCATGAAAGTCGCCCCGTCATCGATGTCCAGCTCCACGTGGTCGATGATGTGGGAAGTGTCATGCACGTATCTCCTCAGCTGTGATATGTGGAAGACGTCATGCACCCGGTGCAATTGAGGTGGAAGAGATAGGAGGTAATCCACCTCCACTACTCTGCTGAGAACCTTGAATGGTCTGATTAACCTTGGAGATAACTTGCTGCCTCGGAAAAATCTTCATAGGCCTTGTTGAGGTGAGACCCATAGGAAGACGTGGTCATCATCCATGAACTCCAGAGGCCTCTATCTCCTGTCAGCATATGACTTCTGCCTGATCTATGCAGTCTTCATCGGCTCTTGGATGATTTGAACCTTCTATATGGTATCTCATACCATCTCAGGTCCCACTAGTGCTGACTCCCCTACGTCTGTCCAGCACAATGGTGATCTACAAGGTTGGCCATACAAGGCCTAAAAATGTGCCATCCCTATGGTGGAGTGATAATTGTTGTTCTAGGCAAACTCCACCAAAGTCAAGTGGTCCTCCCAACTATGATCGAAGTTGAGGACACAAGCATGAAGCATGTACTCGAGGGTCTGGATAGTCCTCTCGGTCTGACCATCAGTCTGAGGATGGAAGGCGGTGCTCAAGAGAAGTTGTGTTCTGAAAGATTCCTACAACCCCTTCCGTAGACAAGAAGTAAAGCATGTCTCACGGTCGGAGACAATAGAAGAAGGTATTCCATGAAAACTCACTATCACCTGTACATAGAGGCGTCCCTAGCTCACAGCTGTGCCCTGCTCTCTGATCGGTAGGAAGTGGGATGACTTGGTGAGTCGGTCAACGATCACCCATATCGAGTCATGATCCCTGGAAGTACGTGGGAGACCAATCACAATGTCCCTGTATATCCCATCCCACATCTACTACGGGACCTCTAAGGGCTGAACCAAGCCTACTGGTACCTAGTGATCTGCATTCACTTGCTGACAAGTGAGGCACCATGAGACCAACACTGCTACTTCCTTCTTCATACCTGGACACCAATGATGTCGTTGATGGTCCTGGTATTTCTTCTCCACTCCTAGATGTACAGCTAGAGGGGAAGTGTGGAACTCCCTCAACACCTCCTCTTGAAGTGCAACAAGTACCATGGTATGTCCCCTGAATAGGATGTCGTGCTCCCCACCATCAAAAAATCCATCAGGTGCATGCTCTATGGATATCTGAGCACATCGCATCTCGTAATCTGGGTCCCCAAGTTGCACCTACCTCACACACTGAAGAAGGGGGAGTGACTGTAAGAGACTATAGATAGGCTGCTCCATCCCTATCCACAAAGGATATCTACAACGCAGCCAGATGATCTATCAAATCTCTAAGAAGCTGAGTTCTTGATCTCCAACTAAGCGCATCTGCTACTACGTTCCCCTTCCCTGGAGTATTCGCTCTCTCGATGTCATAGTCTGGGAGGAACTCAAGTCACCGCCGCTGTCTCAGGTTTAGGTCCTTTTGAGAGAAGCTATACCTGAGACTCTTGTTATCTGAGTACATGGTAATACGTTCTCCCATAAGATAGTGCCACCACATCTTCAAGGAAAATACCACTACTGCTAACTTCAGGTAATGGGTAGCATAGTTCTTCTCATGTCGTCTCAGATACAGAGAACCATATGCAATCACTACTCTCTCCTACATCAGGACACACTCGATCCTGGTCCCTGATGCATCATAGTAGACTACGTACCCTTTGCCTTCCTCTAAAATTCTCAAGATGGTGGTACTAGTCATCCTCTGCCTTAGCTCATGGAAGCTCTACTGGAATCTCTCTGACCACATGAATGGTTTCCCCTTCTTTTTCAAGGATGAATGCGATGCTACAACTATGGAGATGTCTGGAAGGAATCTCTTGTAGTAGTCAGCCAATCTTGGGAAACTATGTACCTCCGTCACACTCCTGGTTGTCTCCCACGCATATACCACCTCAATCATTGCTGGATCCACTGCAACTCCAGCCTCCGAGATGAAGTGTCCCAAAAAGTGAACCTCTCAAATCCAAAACTGGCACTTCGAGATCATACCGTAAAGATGGTTCTCTTAGAGTGTGTCCAGTACCACCTGCAAATGGTAGGCAAGCTCTTCCTCAGTAGTCCAGTTGATCAGTATGTCATCGATGAAGACTACGACAAAGCGATCGAGGTATGGCAGGAAGATCATGTTCATGAGACTCGTGAACACTACTGGAGCGTTGGTTACGCCAAAGAGCATAACCAAGAACTCATAGTTGTCGTACCGACACTTGAAGTTCATCTTCTACACATCCTCATCTTGAACTCTGAGCTCGTGATAACCTGATCTGAGGTCCATCTTCAGGAAACATTGTGCTCACTTGAGCTGATCAAAGAGGTCGTCAATCATCGGGAGTGGGTACTTGTTCTTCACAGTCACCTGATTCAGGAGACGATAGTCAACCCAGATCCTCAAGCTTCAATTAGCATTCTTGGTGAATAGAATTGGGGCTGCCCGGGGAGAAACACTGGTCCGGATGAATCCCTTCTCCTGCAAGTCCTCCAGCTGTACCCGCAGCTCACGAAGCTCAGTGGGAGCCATCTGATATGATAGAGTAGATATTGGTGTCGTCCCGGGGTACAGGTCAATGTAGATGTACACCTCTCTGTGTGGACGTATTCCTAGAACATCTTTAGGGAAAACATCTGAGTACTATTCAACCACTGCAGGATAAGTCGGACTCTCCGAATCAACTTCTTCCAAGGGTATGGAAAGCCAAATGGTGAGTTATCAGCTGCACCCTTTTCCATGTAAGTCTGTCCTACGCTGCAATGGTTCCCTTCTCGCCAGTGAAGGTAAACCTGGTCCCATCCCTGCAGAGACACCACACATTTTTCCTATTAAGGATGATCGGACTATGGAATGTAGATAACCAATATATACCCAAGATAATTTTATAAGGCCTTGACGCCATTACTAGAAGATCCCAGCCGATGCTCGCACCTCCTAGAGTAAGCTCGCATTGTCGGCACCAGTGCGTGATCATCGAATCAGCTCTCGTATGAGTCTCTAACTATAAAGATCAAACAAATGGCTCCATCGGAATCTCTGAGCTCTGAACGAAGGAAGTGGAAATGAAAGAGTGACTGGTACCTGTGTCTATATGAATTGCAGCTAAGGTGGAGTAGAAACAGATTGTACCTCGAATCATCTCTAGAGAACCGTGATTGTAGGCCTCAGCTACCTGAAGTTGTGCTCTTCCCTATCCACCCGCTCCCTATGGACCACCTCGTTCGAACCTCTTCTACTGCCTGGGAGGTCCCTCAATAGACTGTTGATCGTCCATGCGGCAGGTCAGACAGTCATGAGACATGTGACCCTATCCGCCGCATGAGTAACACTTCCTGACAGGTCTGGCTCTGTCTACACTCTGGGTGGCCCGCACTAACGATCCTGAGCCATGCGGTTGACCTCATTTAGGTCTGGTCATCTTGGACCTCTATGTCATCTATCTACTGCCAGCTGCAGAAGACTCCTCTACATGTCGGCTAGTAGTTGGTCTCGCTGCTGGAGACTACTCAACAAGGAAAATCACCACTATGAGGGCTCCCTTCAACACCCCCGTCTATGTCGGGATGCTGTGAGATATTAATGACGCTCTGATCTCTCGCCTGAGTCTACGCCCAATGGTCTAGGCCCTGAAGAATGGTTCATGTACCCTATCAGTGGAGTATCACAAGAGGTCAGTGAACCTCACTGAGTACTGCGCCACCATCAGGATACCCTATTATAGATGCAATAGCTCCTATAACCGCACCACTCGAAGGGTGGCCTGTACAAACTCCACTCGAAATAGGCTCTCGAAGTCTGACCAGAGAAGTGTCGCCTTGTCATCGACCTAAAGCATTAGGCTCCACTATCTGCCTGCTGCAGCCTGAATGAGGGTGGTAGCAAGGATCACCATAATGTTTGATGGTTTTCCCACTAGCCTGAAGACTCTCACCACAGCCACCAGCCAATCTTCAGCCGCCTTTGGGTACATCACTCTCCGGAACCTGGGTGGCCTCTAGCACTCGAACACATACAACCCGCACAAGTGGAATGCATCGTCTGCTACTAGGGCTAGTGGCATAAGTGGCCCATTTGGGAGAAGTACCACCTATGCCTCTGTTGGTGCATCAACTCGAAGAGGTCCCTATACTGAGGCCTTGTCGCTCTGTAGGCTTTCAGTACGTACAACTCTCATGGCTCTAGCTGGTTGTCCATGGGGAGGAATCTAGAAATAAATAGATGTGACATGGTCAAAAGACTATACCCGGTGAGCTGGCTTGGTTTGAGATGACTTAAAGAAAAATTTTGAAAACACACACGCAATAAGTGTTTTCATACATTGAGTTGGAAATCAGAAATCAGGGCCCTGGTGTATGGA
This sequence comes from Viscum album, assembly GCA_963277665.1. Lineage (NCBI taxonomy): Eukaryota > Viridiplantae > Streptophyta > Magnoliopsida > Santalales > Viscaceae > Viscum > Viscum album. Next base: position 1,306,752,655 of record OY728126.1, on the reverse strand, counting down.
TACGTCAGCCGCCCGCACAAACACTGGACTCCCTAAACTGAAAACCACACTTAGTAGCCTTAACACTATTTCTTCAAAGAAAAGAAAGAAAGAAAATATCAGAGTCATATGTTCTACGGTAGAACCAACTCCTCTGATACCAATTTTTCACGACCTATCCCCCAGGGCCCGAATCGTGACTACCCCAAGCCCGCCATACATATTCCAGGGGCTCGTGACTAGCACCAAAGGTGTAATTTCCTAAAACTAGGAAGGCATTACCTCTATAAATCATAAACACACACAATCAGACTGCAAGCGGAAAAAACACTAAGTAAAATCTGTATAACAAGTGTATTTAAAGTAATGGGGGCCAGAATACAAGCCCAATATTAAAGTACAACGAAAGGACAAACAATTAAAACTAAAAAAATAGCGGAATGGTTTCTAGTAGATCCTGGATCATCCACCATGGATCCTACCCAAAGGGTAGATACATATATCCTCCTCAGTGCTCCACGTCTATCCGACTCCTCCTGGTTCCGACTCGTCATGAGGTCCACCAATGGATACCGTCTGGTCCTCATACACACTGCCTCAATCAGCGCTGTCTGTCGTCTGCATCTAACACAGTGAAATGCGGGAATAGCTCGTGCAAGGGTGAGTATAACGATACTCAGTAGGGACCCCGAGACCCTCAAGGTCTCACAAAATCCAACAAGGATTAACCACAAGGTATGTTTTCAACGGATAACAATTACATAGGTATATGCCCATACATACACCTAAGTTATCTAGTAACCGATCTCAATCATGAGGAAAACCCAAACGTCATTGACTCGTCTCAAACCAGGATTTTCAATAATGAAACCAAGGATGCTGGAGAACTCCTCCTCTGTCGAGTACAATGGACCTTTTACGATTGCACGTCACTAGTCACTAACCTTAGACTGCTGAGATACTCCTCTTGTCGAGTACCGTGAGACATCTTCCTCTCACAAAGATGCTTCCCACCTGGGGTCTCCCAACTCAAATAGTAGTTCTCCCCTTAATAGTTTATAGAGGTACTCCTCCTATCGAGTACTACGAGTCTGCTACCACACACAGTGGTGCTCCTTCACCATGGGTCTGTCGTCTCACACAGAAGCGCTCCCCACTGGGCTAGTCGAGTCACTCCGAAACAAATCGGTCAAGTAGCTGTCAGGTCTCACAAAGCTACTAGGTCTTTGTAATCTACTCGCTCGTCTCCGGGAGGGTCTTCCCCCATGATCTACAATATGATACTCTAAGTGTCATGAAGTCCCATGAAGAAGTATTTCAATGTTCCACCATGTCATAAGGGTCGCAAAGCAAAAGACGACGTGTCAATCAAATGCCTAGTCTATTAATTATTAGAATTTTAATCCCGGGGGCCCGGTTGGATTCGTGTACGAACCATCCATTCTGTGACTCAACTATACTCTGAACTCCAGTGGGGTATACTCAATGGGTCGGTTATGCTCCAAGAATACCAGTGTCATTTTCTGTTCGTTAAACGGACATCTGGTGCCAAAGATATGGCCCAATAAAGTTAAGGGAGTGGTATGGGTCGTGGTTCGGTCCGACCCAGTCGGACCGACTCGGCCCAACCCAGTCTGAGTCAACCTGGACTGGGTCGACCTAGATTGACTTGATGGGCCTGACCCGGCCTGTTGGGTGGGTGATTCTGCTCAGTTCGGCCCAGTCCGCTGGGCCCAGCCCAGTGGACTGTGTGGACAATTCGGGTCAAAAGTCGCCACTTGGGAGACTCGGCCTAAAGGAAGTGGCAGGTTAGGCTGGTGATGTGAGGGGTGCAACTCGGGCAGCTCGGCCTAAGAGGCCAAAGGCAGGCCACGCTGGTCGCAGGCAGGTTACGGGTGCGCCGGGAAGGGTGTGGGGGTGCCGGGGCACACGGGCAGGGCGCCGGGGTGAGCAGGCAGGGTACTTGGATGCGCCAGGCAGGGCGGTCAGGCGTGGGGGCGCCGAGGGGGGTGGGGCGCCGAGCAGGTGGCCAGGGTGCTGGGTAGGCTCGAGGAGCGCCAATAAAGTGGCTTGGGCGCCAGGAAGGGTGCGGGGCATGTAGGCAGGGTTCCAGGGCATAGAGTCAGGGCGCCGGGGGCCGAGCGTGTCATGGATTCGGCGGGGGCACAGGCTAGGCAGCACGTGGGTTGGCTGGTCGGGCGCCGCTCAGCCAGCGATGCAGTTCATGGTGGCTGCTGGTAGCATGACCTTTATTTTTCATCTTCTTCATCGTCACCTCATTGTCATGCCGTAGTTACTTTGACGTCGACTCAGGTTTCCAAAACCATAAAGGTTGCGGAGGGGTTGGGCCGTGTTTGTTTGGCCCGAACCCTCCATGTTAGAATGATAGCAAGAGGCTCATGAAGTTGATTCTACGTGAGAGGATATAGCGTTAAACAACTTAAAACACACCCCTACCTTTTTAATTGTCGGTCGTTTGTTCATCACGGGGGAAGATGATGTTGTCATTGTTCGTCGTACGCTTCCACTTCTGAGCTCGTGTGTTGGTACATTGACAACGAAGAAGAAGGAAGAAGGGTCGTCAAAGAGATCCCATGTCAGAAGGTGGTTCTGAGGAAGAAGTCGAGGAAGAAGTGTCGTCGCCGGCGTCTTCGCGTTCCCTGTTGTAGAATTCTATTCTCCGAAGCTCTCCACTAAAGAGAGAATAAACATTCCAAAATAAAATATTTTATTCTATTAGTCCCATTGGCGTGAATTAATTTTGCAGGCCCCACTTAATTAAGTTCAGGTCGTTGGCACAAATATTAGAAATTCAAAAATATGAGGAGAGGCTCCACCAAATTAATTTAATGAGAGGTTGGAATATTAAATTTGGGGAGTTTCAAGGGGGTTAGAGGCCCGGGTGGTCCCCACCTAATTAAACATGAAGAGGGTAAAGGGGTTTCCTTCAATTAATTCTGGGTTTTAGAGAGGTTTTATCCTCCTCAATTAAGAGCAGAGTTAGAGACCAAGAGGCTATACCTCATTAATGAGGGAGAGTTGAGAGATTTCCTCCCCTCCAATTAAATGGGGGGGGGGTTAAGCCCCATGTGGACCCCACATCATAACCTCTCGTGGGAGGTTATGCTACTCGGGTGGTCCCCACCCCAATTATCCTATCATGGGAGGTTAGGGTGTGGTGGTCCCACAACCTTCTCCCCTGTGAAGCTTTTATCTAAGTTTTCCACATGGCGTGGGTTCATCAAAAATAAAATAATTTGTCACTTATTTTATTTTATTAATCCACGTGAAACCCAAAAACCAACTCTCATATCTGATCATCCACCGTCGAGGTGAGAGTCATCTTGAGAGAAATCCAGCTCTATGAGTTCAATGGTGCCCTCAGATTTCAATTATGAGAACCCATTCAAATGTTACAAAAACCCACTTGAATGTTTACCAAATGTACCCGAAAAAAACTTCATAAATTGATTCCAGGAACACCGGGTCTCATAATCAAGCACCATCAGAAACTACAGACTCATTAAATTCACATGTATATAAACTAAAAAAATTACATGGGAATTCTGTGTCTTTACATCATGGAACCCAAGTCAGAATGTAACATTGAACCTTATAAGAATAGTTTTCTTCGAACTATACAACTATAGGGTTCAAAACATGCTATACATTTGACACATATTTCTATGATAATAATAAATGAAATATTTCATATAATTCATATAAACTCGAAATAAATTCTACACAATAGGAAATGAACAATTATTCTCTAGGATTTCATATAGTCTAATGGGTTTTCCACTTGGTCTCAGTTTATTTTACAAAAACAAATAACTCATTTTTAAATAGAGGCCTGATGAAAAAATGATCAACTAACATGATAGAAATATCACTGCAATGGTAATCCACCTAAAATATTCTTCTTTATATGATCTATACTCATATGTTATTGTACCATTTTAACCTTATCAACCATTTATTTTACTAATATCATAATAAAATAATCTATTTATTTTCCATTATCAAAAAAATATTGAGAAAAATCTTCATTCTATATAATCCCTCAAAAAATTTCATATGCATAATGTGTTGATTAATGTTGTTATAATAAATTCATCAAATGAATATTGTTAGTTCAGATTTCCCTAATAATCCACCGAACAAGAATAAACCATGTCTTCCATGGTATGACTCATTCACTCAAACTAATCTGCCAAATTGAGTGTAAACATTTGTACTGGAATTTAATTATTTACCCAATAACTATTAAATTACTATCCAATAACTAGAATTAATCCTTAGATCAACATCAAACAGATTTAATAGAGGAAATCCATGTTACCTAGTTATCTTCTTGAGGTATAGTCATGGTATCTTATGTAATGAAAAAATTTATTTATATGAAGGTAATTTTATATTTCTAGTAATGTTATCATCAATAAAAAATTAACATTATTACTTTAAGGTTTATTAGGTAATTTCATTATTAATTGAGTATATGTTTTCCCATTTAATCTGTAATCCATGAAATTGCCGATAAAACCCTTTCAATTATAATATTTTTTATTTAACCTACTCATAAGTAAAATATTTCATTAAAAAATATATAATATATTTAATTTCTACACCCCACTAGTAATACATCATATGGTTCCAATGCATAATAGAACATCCTTTATGGACAAAAAATACGGGATTTTCAAGATTCATTAAATAATTATTTTGTTTACTATAAGATATATATTACAAACAACCAATTACATAATACATGTACATGTACCTTGTCGATCATAAATTTTGGTAAAATTATTTTCCTTACTAGTTCCACCAATCTTTGTAAATATTCATCTTTCTATTCAGGATGCATTTTTTTGCAATGTCAATTTCACTCAAACTAAAATAAAAAAGTGTATATTACTACATAACAATTTTCTATTACATCATTTATTAAAAATGTTAACAATGTAATATGTTATTATAATGTCACGGTTCGTTATACATTGTCTTTTCGACTCAAATAATGAGTTTTTTGTTTTTATTTTTCAAGATGGTAATTAATTGTAAAATCATAATCCATAATTAGTTCTATCAATCATCTCATACTAACCATAAAATCACTATGAGTGAATATATACTATTAAAATTAATGGTCATTATTTATTTATCACATTAATCCTTCAAGTTTAAATGGAAAAACATTACATCTTATTATATATCATGTGTTACAAAATGTAACTCTATAGTTTATAGAAATCATGAATTATAAGAAACTAATTGATCGTTTTACATATGATAAAAAACCAATAGTCTTTTATTAAATATCAAATTAATTTTAAAAATCATCATTTCACGAGTAATGGTATAAAACCAGATTATTTACCAATATTATTTTTATTTCCCTGAAATGATCATCACAAATTTTCATCCAGATAAATATAATTTTCTTTCTGGTTCACATGGTCTATGGGATGGATAAATGATATATGTTTTCAATAAACAACCATTATTAACCCACCAATATGAGATAGAATTTAAAAATTATATAATTTACTATTAATGAAAATTAAAAAACCTTATTAGTTTTATATACTTTTATAGTTATCCCATCTTCATAACCAATGTCTCTATGGAATGAAATTTGTAGCTACAAAAATATACACTAACTTTTTTCCCATAGAGATATATTTATATTATTATTTTCAATTAAATATTTTTTGGTAATAAATAATCTTAATGACATGTATAATATAATGATATATTATAAATATAAACAGATGAATAATAAAATATATATTCATCAAAAAATCATTCATAATATCTGTTTATATTACTAGTGGATTATGCTACTTAAATGGAATAACGGAAAACTCAAAATGCATCTATGTAGTAAAAAATTATATATTTTCAATAGATTCTTCCTTCAATTTAATTTTATTATATTTACGTGAAATAAATAATCTAAATTTTTTTCCTATTAAAGATAAGAAAAAATAATTGAAATGAGTAAAATGAAATTTTTTCATACTAGTATTGTTATTCAGGAATATATTATAAATTCAAAGGATCATTTAACCACATGTATTTTATACTAATAAAATATGATTACACCATTTTGAATAGTTCTAATGAATTCACCCTTTCTATATAAACTCTTGAAATTTCTTTTTTAATACAAAATGTTTTTTTCAAGCCATTTGATAAGTCAATTTTGAAATTGCATTAACATCAATAACTAATAAAATTATAAACTCACCTATCTGATTACGAATAATAAAAAGAGAATCACCTAGAATTGTGTTCAATTTTTCATTTATTACCAGACATAATTAATAATATAAATTTTATTCTTCTAAAAAATATGAGATAAGTATATTACAATACAATGTTGAATAAATTATATAGACTCATAAAATATTATAGAATTTATATAATCATTGAATATGACTTTATATTTGTAGAAATATATCGTAATATAATAAATTCAGATCCATTCATTACACAAAATAATATCAAACTATACTATGACTAGTTTAATGTGTCTTTAATACAATACCATCTCACTAATAATAATAGGAATGTTTCAACAAATCCTGGTCACATGAATACTTACAATAACATTTTTCAACAAATGCTTGTTCATCAATTATATACGTGATATTCCCATATTACATCCATATTTATTATTACAAAGGAATGCATATATCCTATGTTAGAAAAAAAAATTTACATAATTTAAAAAAAGTGTAATATACTTTTTCACACTTCATTTGATATGAAAACATCAATAGTAGTAATATACAATAAATTTTCCACAATTTTTTTATTCAATTATAATTATTTTCACAATGAGAAAAATAAATTTACACATAAAAACCAGAAATCCCCCACTCATTACAATTAAAAAACAAATGCATAGTGTTTTTATCAACGACCCAATTCATGGATTGTTCATGAATCTTTTAATTATAGTCACGATCCCAATTACCAAACAGACAACATTGGTATTTTTTTTTTATAAAATCAAGCATTTCAAAAAATGATTTTTACCCCATATGGGAGATGTTAGGATATTAGCTACAGTTTTTTATTTGAATTATTTTATACTTAATTCAAATATAAATAATTATTAATATTTTCATATGAAGAATATTAATGTTAGAAAACATTATATCAACATTCTCAAAATAATAGACAATACTAAAATAATTATATTACCATGATTCCATTGTTTTTTGTAATCTTTTTTCTAATCATGGATAAGATATACTAATTTTACTATCAATATTTCCCACAAAATTCTTTTTCTTCCAATAAAATGTTGAACAAAATTTCATCATACATGGTTACTAAATTTATCTCATTCATGAATTTAAGAAATTGTATCAAAAACATATTAAATAATCCATTATAAAATATTTATCATTGATTATATAGAGAAACTTATCTTATTCTTTGGAATCATGCTAATATCCATGTCTATACTATTCACACTAAATGAAATAAAATTGACCATTTTCACAATTAAAATGATAAATGTAAATAATTACCATTATATTATCAGCATCTCATGACATTGAATATCTTTTTTCTAGCATTGAAACATTATTTCACGACCACTAGATCTGATATACCCCTTAATGTTGGAGAGTCTAGTTTCATATTATTGTCCACAATCAATCTGGTCCTCTATAATAAATATGGTTTCTCTCTTATATTTATTCCTCCACAATACATTGATTTCATTATCTATTCCACCACTATTAATAATTTTTGTTATCTATTTCCCACTATTATGTGATACTAATAAAGAAGGACATTTTCCACTTGATGCCACTAAAATTCCACATCATTTGTTCTTCTATGAAACACAACTCTGAAAATACATATATTAGGAAAAATAATATTGTTATCCTGAAATTCAATATCATTTCAAATTAACCATAATGTATAATCATTCACTAGTATTTTTTTAATATTATCTTAACCTTTAAATTTATCTAAACCTCTCCTTTGATATAAACTCTGAGCACTCATCCTTAAAAAATACATAATATAGAGTTTTTAGTAATGATTTTAATTGTTTAATCATAATGATCTTCTTATTTTATCCTTTAGGATATTTACATAATTATTCATAAAATACTATATATAAAAAAGTGAACACTTCTACTTGGTGTGTAATTTTCCTAAAATAAAAATATTTCAAAATGAAGTACCTTTTTCATTAAAATTTTCTATTTTATTAAAAATAACATTATCTTTGTTCTTCCTCATCATAAAATCAATAATAAACATATAAAACTTTTGGATAAACTATAAATATCATTAATGGATAAAAATTAAGAAATGTAACATTCTAGAAAAAAATTGAAATTACATAAAATGTTTATCATTATCATATTAGTCATTTATAAAATGGAATATAACATTACCACATGAATATGACACTTTCAACTCAATGATAAAATTTAGAACCCATAATAATCAAATATACCCCATTTACGAAAATATATAGCATTATACTCATAGAAGATTTCAGATATTTATAGAGCCCAGTTTAATCAATTTTTAAACTACCCCAAGTAACAATATCTTTTTTCCTTTGATGAAATGAAAAAATACCCAATCCATTAGAGGAATATATCAATATTACCCTTTTTATAGGCTATATGATTATCAACTATCATATATGTTGTATCCAGCTCATGTATCATGTAAGTTTTATTAGGATCACCCATTATGTATTTTTCAAAGAGCCCACCCATGTTCATCTATAATTCTCAAGTACAATATAGTAAATAATATTTTTTAAAAATATCTTATAAATTCCATAAGAAAATATTTTCAATCAGTATATAAAAAGAATTTAGATATCACCAAAGAAATAATTTTAAAAAAACCATTATCCAAACTAAAATTCCCCAATTATATGTAATACTAAATATTTATTTAAGAAAAATTAATGATTATAATGGATGATTTTTTTTGTTAAAATAGTGGGGAATTTCCTTGATAAATTATATGTTAAAATAAGACATTATATATTAATTTTACAAACAATCCCTGACATATTGTATAAAATATGTAATGTAATTTCTTTTCAAGACATTTTTATGAAATTAAAAAGAGATAGAAAACAAACATTAAAATTATTTAATTTCAATAAAAATACATCCATAATTTGTTTGATATTATAAAAACATAATAAAAATATCAGGAATTTAAATTTTTAAAACATATAAAACAATAATTTAATATAAAGAAAATAAAACATTAAGTCCAACTCAATATATAACTTGTTTATATTCATGAAATACAAATATAAATTAATGATTTTTTTAAAAAATTAATTATTATTATTACCTTAATTTTGTCATTTTTTATCAAATATTTTAAATTATTATTTAATAACAGAATCATTACATTTTACATCAATAATTTTGGGATGTTTTATTCATAATGTCAAATTAGCATGTGTTGTCAAAATGTGGTCAAAGGAGTTACTCAACCACAATAACCAGAATGAAAATGATGAAATATTAGACACATTTATTCATTAAAATATATTCTTTAAAAATCCATAAAGCTCATATATTATAAATTATTCACATTTCATAAGGGAGAAAATGATCTACATTTAGCGTTGAACGAAAATATATTTTCCCAAAACAAATTAGGGAAAGAAGAAATAATATAAAATAAATTATAGAATGGTAAAAATGTCATTAATATCATATCTATTAATTATATAAATAATAGTTATTGTTCATGTTTGGTGGTGGTGGATAACAAAACACATCACATTTTGGGTGGAGTAATCCTCATTGACACATTAATGTTATTTTGGATTCCCATTTGATAGAAGAAGAGATTAAAAATGTGTGCACCATAATCATAATAGAATTTTAGTATAAGGAAGATAATTATTCTAAAATTTTATTATGTTTTTTGAATATTTTAAGGACTTCTAGTAAGTGATAAACATGAAATATGCCATTTTGGTTTTATACATTCTCCTCGAATAACCTTTTTTGAATTACAAATTAATCTAATTGGAATAATATTTTGGGGAGACTATGAAAAATAGGATATGAGGAATGAATTGGGTAAGATAGATTCATTTGTTTTTCTAATATAGAGTGCTCAAAATGTGTAAGGAAGGGAGAAAAGGAGGCCGCCTTTTATAATTGATAGGAGAGTTACTGTTAAAATTCATTAAATTATTAAATAAATATAAGTTAATTATCATTTAAAAATGAAGTAAAATTGATTTTTTATATTAAACGATGTTGAGGTGTCTAGTTTGTCTGATCTTATAAAATTTGGACAAGTTTAAGATATTTTTTCGCACATTTGTATGTATATTAACCACTATTTATAGTTTTGATGATGACAAACACATCAATGATTTTTACATGATATGTGCAAGAAAGATAATATACCAATGAAAATTGAACACACACACACACATATATATATACCATTGATAATATTTTAAACCACATTGTATTCACATAGTGGAGTATAATATTTTTATAAATATTATATCCTTAAATATTTGTTTTATATATCATTGATGTCAATTTTTTATCTATTCATTTAATATGACTATAAGGATATATAAATAGTCAAAAAATTATTATATAATAATTAAAAACACAAAAAAAATATTATTCTTTTACTACTAAGTATAATATTACATTTATAAATTTTAAAATCAGTTTCTTTATTTTTCAATTGTTTTCATAGGCAATGTGTTTGTATTTCAAAATCATTTAATGCAATTGATTCATCATGTAATAATCAATAATTAATACCATGTTATTAAAAAGTTATATTGAAAATGAGAAAATTATAATATAAATAATTCTTTAATTATCTTTAGGCTATTTTTTGAGATATTAATTCAAAGATAAAGAATTTTAGTTTTTATAAATTAATTAATTATTTTAATCTCATTATATATGGGATGTGAAAATAAATTTCCATTTTTCTGATTATTATATGGTAATGGTCAATATATATACTAAAATAAGGTAAATACATTTTTAGGAGTGTTTTATTCTTTATCATGCTATTTATTAACCTCAATTAAATTATTTGACCTTATTCAGGGGATACATATTTAATATAGTTACTAATTATTATGGCTAAAAATAAAAATGGATTATTTTAAAAATATGGACTTCCTAATTCCAAATATTAAATAAATTTTCAAGATTTAATTTTATATATGTTTCTAAAATTTATATAAGAATAATACTCAAAGGAAAATAGATAATTATATCATGCATATCTTCTTTTTTAAACTAAAAATAAAATTTCTTCAGAACCACATTAATTGATGACTTATTTGTAATTATTTATATTATTCATAATTTTAGACAGATTATGTAACATAAAAATAAAATGGGACTTTAAAATTACATTATATAATTAACATAAATGCTAGTTTTATAAAAATTAATATTTTCACTATTTAATGAAATATTTGTGTTTATGGAAAATTACTAGAATTTCACCATTAGATAACTGTGAAATATTGATTTCAGAAATGACATTATGTTTTTATATTATGTTTCATTTTTTAAAAAAAAAATTCTTTTTCAATAAGACCATTTAATACATAGAAAATAATTTTATAACAATTATTTCCATTTTATTTTGAAATTTACATGATATTAATATAATGATTATAACTATAAACACTATTGTTAATTAATATTATTAAGGAATTAGATTTATTATCAAATGTTCATGTATTTCTTACACTATTTCTTGATTTTTAGTTATAATATACGATTTAGATTAATTAAAAAAATGTCACTGTATATATATGTGTGTGGGTATTATTATAAATTAATCAATCATTACCATTATTATTTTCTACACATTCTTACATCCCATAGATATGTCTTTTTCACAAAGGTACCCCTAACATAAATATTAGGTATCACCCCTAGAACCAGTAAAACTCTCTCTACTGAAATTTGGTTCAACCCATATTGACCATGATAACTAGTAATATATAACTTGCAATCCCCTACATCACTAAAAATCTATAAATTAATATTTTATGAGTAAATAGTCATATATGATTAATTTATAATATCAAAAAAAACATAGGGTCTTCTTTTATCTCTGATATGCCTTTCTACCATTGTCTACACAACATCTTTAATCATGCATATAGTGAGGAATATTCTATTTAATGAAATTTAAATCAATTGAAAACACAGAGGAAATTCCAATATTATCAAATATAAATTGTTTTTTCATATATCCCTAGAAAACTATCAAACACTCTATTTTCATTTTTGAGTATAGCATCCTCTAAGAACATTATAGTCAAGAAAGTACCACTAAGTCATTCTATTTACCTAGACATTATTTAACCAAAGAATTAGTTAACAAGAGTTTGGGATATAATATTTTTTTTATAATTATCCATTATAAAAAATTTACATTCATAATTATTTGATTTAATAGGTATATTAGGTCTATGAACTCCATCTTTACATGGAAACAGAAATTTGAGTTGGGTGAAAATCATGATGATTATTATAAACTAAAACTCTACCCTATTGAACAAAATTAACTATGTAATAGTAATAAAATCATATAGACAATATAATTTATGATATTTATTATAGATATTTTTTTCATCTATTTTACATAATGTAATAGTATACAACATTTGTGACATTCATATGATAGTTATTCAAAAATAAGAGAACATAAAATGGAACATGTTATTTTAGGAGTCTTAATATCTAGATCTATTATCCTGAAAACCCTTGAATTTTCTTACCAAAAAAAATAGACTGAAACATTTTCATAACTTCATTTATCAAATAATCATTGAAAAACATACTATTATTAATTTCTATTATAATTAATAATGAAACATGAATGTCCCACTATATATGTAATTTATATACATATATAAATATATGCACACATTATTCATCCAAATACAAATGAAAAAATATCACATTACATTTACGAGATCCCATTATCCATGGATTGTAGATTTTTTTACATGTCATACTCATATATTTCACAATTATTGAAATCCAAATACACTTCATATGAACATGTTTTAAATTGTGTTTTCAATTGTCATTTCATATTTCAATAGCATATAAATCCATAAAAATAATTATGAAATAATAGAACATAAACTAAATTATGAATGTTAGATGATCTGATGATTCAATGTTATATCACTTCCATCAAATCTAAATGCACTATAATAGTTCTAAATGAAACTAAAATTGGATGAAGATACAGGACATTTCCATATATGGATGTTGTTTTTGATGTGGTTGCAACTGATCATGAAATTTTGGGAATAAAACCATTGGATTTTATTGATATTATGTATATAAATGTTGGAAAACATTAATATTCAGAAAAATATATTCATACATTCAAGGTTTCTAGAATTTTGAATTGTGTTTTACATTATAAATCTATGAGATTTCTTTTTTTCATAAGTTTCATGTGATCAATGTAATTTCTTCATTATGTGTATTTCATCTAAGATACACCATTGGGTGCAGCTAGCTTTGTAATGATTTTTTTCATTGTAATCAGTACATCATTAGATAATTTATGATAAAGAGATTCTTTATTTATGAATAAAAACATTCTGGTAGGTAACATTTTTAGATAACTAATGAATGTGTGAAATTATTCAATACCATAGATTAGGTTTACAGATCGTCCTTCAAATATATTTTAAATGTGATGATTTAAAAAACTTCATTCATGGGATTATTTGGATTTGTAAATAGTACTCAATGTCTTCTTTTTAACATTGTTTTTTTATAAAAAATCATTTATAATAGTTTCTATAATTAAATTTTTAATGTTAACATACATTAACTATTTCATAAGTAGTATTAAATTCCAATCATATCATTCCACTATGAAATATATGATTCAATATAGCTCTTTAATATATAGGAAATTTTCTGATAAAATGATTTATAATTAGATCTAATAAAATCTCAATGGGTTTTTAAAACATTGGACATTTCAAACATTGTTTTTTCAACAATAGTAATATTTTTCATGTTGTTTAACATGAATTCATGAGGATATATATGTTCTTGGTAAAAAAAGTAAATTATTTCAATATTTATGGTTTAACTGATATTCCAATTTTCTATTATTAATAAATTTAACTAAATTTTACTCTATTAGATTTTATATTCATTTCACAGTGCTAATGTTTATTATTGTAGTTCTGATGATATATAAATTTATATATTCAAGGTAGTAATCATTTATGTATAAAAAATCAATACATTGTTTGGGTGAATTTAACGTCTTCCAATTTATATTCCTTCTATTATATAATATCTTACCTCTATCAACACATTTAATGTAAGGATGATTATATAAACTTTTTATATAATAAAAAAATTAACAAATATTGTTCTCTAAATATAAATATTATAACAATGTTAAGGACTTATATGATATGAAAATATTAAAATATTACAAGGAAAACAAATGTTCTTAATATATGACTCACAATATTCCAATATATAGAATGTTTATCAATATTAATAGTGTAAAATTACCCAATAGATATATGGTGTTAGGTGAAATCCTTAGAATCATAGAAATATCATTTTGTAGGAAATTTCTAATTTAAAAAAACCTATATTGTTTATGTTCTGTGAAATTAATTTTAAATAGGTGTTAGTTATATGATTGGGTATATAATGTGAACATCAATAATGGAAAATGTAATGTTCAATGTTTAGAAAATATTTTTATTTAACATGTTGAATGGAATGAAAATGTTTAGGCTCCATTCATAGAATACTTATGTAATTCAAACACATCATGTTTAATTTCAATCCAACAGTTATATGGTGTATGGTATTGTTAACTAGGATACTACATCTTTTTTAATTTAACTATTTTTTAAATGGACATGTTAGGGACCTACCAATGAATAAGATTAATTCTACCAGAGCCTAGGATATGTGTAAATATGGTGTGTAAAATAATAACCATTTTAAATTTAAAAGAAAAGTCTCAACTACCAAAATTTTATAGTTATTAGATATAAATCATTTTATTCTAAGAACATTAAAATCATTAGAGCAAAATATTGTTTATATGTGTTTATAAATGTTTAATCCAAATATACGTGGGATTAATTTCACACATGTAAATAAAAATATTTTAAAAAATTTATGGTGTTTAGTGATAGAGTTAATTTTTGTAGAAATATAATGTTGGATACAATATGGGGTGACCATGTGGGTGAGATTATTTTTTTTAATAAATAAAAAAGTATAAAGTATAACAGTTTAAAAATTTCAGTACTATGAACTCCACATAAGAATAGATTATTAAAATGAATATATAGAACTCATCATGAAATTTTTTAAAGTTATATAAATGTGTATTCTGTTGAAAGACATTGTTGGGATGAGGCTATGAGCACCTCTTATTAATCGATAAATATATATTAAATAGTAAATTTTAATTTTTAATAGTTTTCATGAGTTTTGGATTCGATAAAATCCATTACATTCAAATATTATATTTTTTTGATGTATTGTAGTCATCTATAATATGAAATATTAGTTACATAAGATTTATTCCTCAAATATTGAGGGAATTTTACGGATTATTATATAACAACAATTTATTATAGTTTTGTTAATAAAAGAAATATTTTTCGGGAATGATTCATGAGGATTTTGATGAATCTTATCATTTTATTTTTATAAAATCATCATTTTTAAAATTTCAAAAGATAATATTAAAAGAATATGTTATTATTTAAATTAAGATAGTCTACAAATAGAAATTTAAAATCCCTTAGATGTTATTCCAATTTATTTTCAATATTGGAGTCATTAATTATTATAGTATATAATCATAATAGTTGAATAAAACTTTTTCAACATACCAAATAATCAGTATTGATTGAGGAATCATCCTTCTGATTACATAATTATAGATGCAAGGAAACATGATAAAACTTTAAGATCCTTAAAAATCGATGTGAGAAAAACAAAATTCCTATTTTCATTTGAAACTAAAAATATACATGATGCTTTTGCTGATTATTATTTAATGTGATTTATAGAAGATGGGCTCAATTGATATAAATAGATCCATATTTAGACAATAGTTGAATGTCTTATATATTTACTAATAATGCAGAAAAATTGGATTTTAAAATCAAGTGTTAAACTTATTTCTAATGGTTATTTCAATCTAGTTTTAATAAATTATCGTGAAATAATTGAACTGATATCATGATTAAAATCTATAAAAAATTATCAATTATATTGAATATTCATTTTAATTTATTTCAAATATATTTTATGTTTTATTTAATATATAGATATGTTCCATAGTATTTTTATGTTGAATTAACAATAGCTTTGAATATATAAATTTTTTTAGCAATTTATTTAAACATATAAGTTCACTCTATGGAATAAGAAATTCCAAATATATTTATATGAAATATTTTTTGGATATTTATATCAAAATAAATTCTTTTGGATGAATTTATGAAATAAATGATTACTTAAATAAATTTAATAAAAAATATTGTGATAATAAAATTTCTGTTTTTCTGATCTATGAACCCATATAAGGAGTATTAATATTTTTAATATGATGTAAGACACAATTTACAAAGAGATCGCACATAAAAATAAATATATTTGTTGACATTATCATAATTGAAAATATTTTTACTTATATTTATATGAGACCTCTAACCTGTGATAGATTATAAACAATTAAATATTAACTAGGTAAGATAAAATTAAAATGAACTTTAATTCACTTTATGTATGAAAATATCTCCCAATAATAAAATCTACAATATAAAAAAGTTTTATATTTTAATCTTTATAACAATAAAAAAAATTTTGCATTTGGGAAACAAATTTTCTTAAAAAATTAATAATATTTTTGTGAATATTATATATCTTTAGAATTTATATTCACTCTGATCGTCCATATTTTAAAATTATATTTTCATTTCTATTTAAAATTTTTTTTATTTAAATCTTACAATTTGTGAATATCCTTATATTAAAGAAACTAATATATATTTAAATCCACTATATATTCTTACATGAATGAGTATGTTTATTCATCATTAATAGAAGATAAATTTTATAAGTTTTAATCTCTTCACATATATTTTTTATATGGCCCTTTAATTTATTGATTAATTTAGTGAAGTATGTTTTCCAAAATTAATAAAATTGATTAATTACATCTTTTTCGGGGAGTCACATTTACATTTTAATTTGAAATTTTTTTCTTAGAGAAACCATTATATAGAATCTACATGTTATATGTATTTTACTTTTATTTTTTGTGTACTAATGGATCCAATAAAAAACAATTGAAATTATTCAGATGTTAGTAATCTAAAATGAAAATATAATATCTAATTTCCTCAATATTTTTCTCTGAAATAAAATTTATTCTATGAAATGATGCTCAAAATAATTATAATTAATTTGAAGATCATAAAACCATTAAATATAGTAGTTTTATGTCATTATAATAGAAAACTTATTTGAGTTTACATAATAATATATCCTCTATAATGTAAAACCCATTCACTAATGTTGGTCTTATATTTATAAGTTATTATTGTTCTTTTATTGCCTCCAAAAAATTCCATTAGAAATTATTTCGATTATACATGTGCATCAGGACTTATTTGTTAACATTCTATTCTTTAATTATACTATACTATTATTTTCTAGTTTACTAGGCATGATATAAGAATGTCTAAAAACTTTCTTAGGAATTAATCTGTATATTATTATTTTTGTTTATTAACCACAATTTTCTAAATTAATTATCTTAATATGTTTTCTATATTCACATTTTATCAAATATTTTCTTCGAATGAAAGATTGAAAAAATATACCCTTATTAATTAAAAATAAAAAAATATAAATTATCATCAAAAATAATATTTAAAAAATAAATAAGCCCTTTAAAAGATGGGGGAACATCATATCTCAAAACAACCAAGGAAACATTATCCAATATTCATTGTCCTTGATAGAATCCATATAATTAAAGGGAACCTAATTCTATTTCCCCAAAAAATATCATTAAAACAATAAAATTTCTTATCATAACATATTATGAGATTGGTTATTAGAATAATTTCATTATTCTAGATTAGATTATGCATCATATAACAAAAAACAACAGATAATATAATGATGTGATTCCAAATATATAATAATATTTTTCCCTAATAAAAAAATATTGTTTTAAAAAAATTAATCTTGTTGCAACCATTTTGGATCTTCAATTAAAATGTCAAAATACATTGAAAAGGTTATTATTTTTCCTTCCAAATCAAGAAATACAATGGATATAATATTTTTCAATAGGCTTTAATTGTGTCTGGCTCCATCAAGTCAATAAATACTACCAATAGTTATCTGAAAATTAACATTAACATTTATGATGAATTCAAGTAATTCATCATCATATAGAAAACAATTTCTAGAACATTAAAATACATAAATTACAACAAAACCTTATTCAATAATTTCTTTGAATGATGCACTAGAGTCAATAACTTATGATCCCCAAAAATATTGATACTAATAAATCAATTGATCCATCATTATATACCTATAATGAAGTTTTAGCTTCTATAATATGATAAAATTCAATATTAATCATCATGAAATAATTTATTCCATGTGACTTCTCCATCTCCCCAATAACTCTATAATCTTAGAGAACTAACAGGCTTGAATAGTATTTTTTAATATAATTATTATGATACGTTTCATTGATATTAAATATATAAATCCCATCATAATATCCAATTATTATGTGAACTACTATATGGTAAACGATCATAAACCCTAAATATTACCATCATTGATTAAATCTGCCCTATCATTTGTTTTGAAGAAACCAATGATAAACATGACATAAATAATACCTTGATAGCATGATTTAAACAATACTTACCATAAATAGTCATTCAATACAATGACCAAATGTTTTAGTTTCGTTAGGATTAGTTATATAAACATCTTATGCTGAAATAGTTGATAACAATTCAGCATAATAATTCTCATAGATAATATATTCTATCTCAATCATTTGATATAATCATTATACTTATATTGAGATTATAAATATATGAAATTTGGGAGTGTAGTTTCTCGATTGGGGAAAAAATATCACAAAGCATCATGTCATTAACGTGAATGAAAACATGAGAAAAATGATAATTATATTATGAAATGATCATATGAAAATATATGATTATGATTAAACATGTTAGAACAATGTATATCTATAACAATATCATTAAAGAAGCCTTTTTTTAAATGGCTTGAAAACATATCAAAATCATTAAAAAAACTATGTATGATAAAAAAGTAAAGAATACCATAAAGATAATGGATAATTATGAACCATATAAGTTAATGAAAACTAATATAATCTTGAAAATATGGGATAACACTATTATAAACATATAAATATTAAAATATCATATAAATCGAAAAAACCATATAAAAAACTCATTATACACATACATAGTTTAACAAACTCACTATGTCGATACCTGAAAATGTGGAAAACCAATCAATCCCTTAAATATGTGAATGAGTCTATTATATCCACAAAAGTCTATATAATGACATATAAACATTAGCTAATGCATCTTAGGGTTATATAGGTTCACATGTATATTCATTTATACATATTTTACCCACAAAAATAAATTATAACCATTATTAAAACCCATAGGAAACAAAATACAATTTTACTAAAAAGATCAAAATAATCACACAACAAGAACATATTAAATTACAAGACAAAGAAAATATCATTTTTCAAAATGAAACATATATGAACCTGACCCCATTTTCCTGGATCTGGTGCCTTATTTTAATACATTGGCATATAAAAAAATATAAATCCTCAAGGACCAAATAGTTTAGTAGATTTTGGATACGAGAAACATATAAAAGTTCAATATTACATCCTAAAAGGAAATACGACACAAAATTATTCCCTTATAAACACCCAGGCCTTCTAGACTATGCCTTCGAGTCACTTCTAACATACTTTTTCATATCGTGGGAAAACAAAACATAAGAAAAAGGTGAGAATAAATGCTTAGTAATATTATAAATTATAGCAGAAGATATCATAATCACAAATATTATGCATGGTGAATAATTGAAACACATGACTTTACAAATAATAAACATGAACACATTGTGGGAGAATTATGAGTTGAGTAAATAATTATATAATAATAAATAATAATGGGTATTATAATATTCTAATAACCACATAAATATTAAATTACTAGATTTATAATGAGGTGATTGCATATAATGATAATTATGAAACATACCATCAAGGCCTCAGCCAAGATGTCTAAGAATGGTTAAGGCCACGGTCAAAACCATATCCCAAAATGGGAAAAGCCTCATCCAAGTATATATCTATTTGTCTCATGAGACCTACCAATGCATCGAGGGGATATAGCAGGCCCCAACCATCACATAATAAGTCCAATGTATTCCACATATAATTAGGGATAAAAATAAACAACATATACAATCGCATTTAAAAATATATATGAAATGTAATTAACTTTCCTCAAATATTGATCATAAACACTAACCATTCAGTGTAAATTGATGAATGGTTTTATGAAATCATATCCTCAATAAAAAAATCATGAACAATTAATATAAATATTTTATATGATAGCATAATCTATTAATACAAAATATACCTAATAATTAAGAAGAATGTTGAAACAAATGAAAATACACTTGAAATGCATTGAGTAATTCATGAGATAAAAAATATTTTATTTAGAAAAGAAGAGTTATTTTGGAAAAAGTATTTTAATAAAACCATAACTTAATTAATATTGTATATTAATAACAATATGAGTGATTCTATAAAGTCAATTTTTTAAAAAACATATTTTATCGTTCCCTTTAAAATCTATAAGAATTCGAGAAATTCACTTGAATCTGTCTTATATTTCAGAAATAATTTTGAATGATCCATTTCAAACATGTAACACTTCATAAAATAAGGTGTGATTTTCGATGTTAAACATATATAAGAAAAATGAAACCAAATTTATGGTATGTACACAATAATAAATAAAATCTGTATTGAGGTAAGTAGAAAATAAAAATAACCTGAATGAAAATGGAGGTTCGGGTGAAAACCCCTTACCTTATGTCTGAATGTGTTTCTCTTTTAAAAATAATGTCATGTAATATGAAATTATACTTATTAATAACATTATTTAGAACCAAATAAATATGTATTACGTTTATCATGATTTTTTTAAGTCTGTAACGTCATTATTGATTAGTTATAAGATTTAATTACGTTGTTATGGATTGTTCGTTTTCTTTATTTTTATAATCGTTTCACTTTTTTTAAGTAATGAAGATCATGTGGTATGGATGTAAATCTACAGAATTGAAATTAAATATTATTTTTTAATATCTATATGTGTTAATGGTCCTTTATATTGTTCGGTTACATTTAATGATAATGAATCATTATATAACAACAAGTTCAATTATTTGGCACTATTTGGATTACTATGAACTAGTTTTGTCATATAAATTAATAATATGTACATATACTACATCATGCATATCAAGAAGGTAATAATACATATGTTGTGGTCTATTTAATCCCTAAAAATGGTTTCAAGAATAGTAATTATGGATAAATTGAATAATTAAACTTCGTCATCCATGAAGGTTGTAAATTAGAACCAATTGGACAATGATTTCGTTTATAATATAAAATAGTGAGAGAGTAAGAATATTGATGATGGTTCTTCAATTAACATGATATAATTATAGTATATAATTAATAATGGATTTATCATGGTTATTTGAATAAATTAGGTGTGTATAGGATAACAATATAGTGGAACTTCAAATGAAAATAAAACATATTAATTGTGAATTCGCCTCTTGAATCCACCTCCTTGATAATATCTTTAAGGTAAAGGGTCTTGATATTTTTTCAATACCATTAGATCCATAGATGTGGGGAGTGAATAGGTAAGAGTATTTAGGTAGAAAATTGGGATGATTTGGGTTTTAGAGGTGTTAGGAGAAGTTGGAGCGAGGAGGGGGAGAGTTTATAGTGGAGGAGAGGAGTGGATTTTGAATATTTAATTCATTATTTCATTAGTTCAATCAGGATAACCAATAATGTTGTTTCATGTGACCCCTAACAGTAATACATGTATTCGATTTTTAACCAAGTGGCCTTGCATCACTCATTAGGTCATAAATAGCGTATTCCACTAATAAGTTTTATATACTATGTTTTACGGTATTTCACTATTCATAAAAAATTCATGAATTTAATAAAAATCCCAAACATTCACCCTAACTATATTTCAATGTGTAGTACTAAAAAATGAATTTCATTTTAAAAATATAATGTTATAAATATTATTAATTTAATTTTTAGATAAAATCATAGTTAAATTGGAAAAAAAAAATTAAAGGTGCAATTTGTTATATATCACTTTGAAAAAGTATTTAAGATTTCATTGTCTTATTACCTTATAAAAATAAAATAATACCGTCATTTTATATTAACAATGGTAATATTACTATTCAGATTAATATTCATAAGGGTGTGTTACTATTTACCAAAAATCAAGTTGGTTTTATCAGATTCAAAAAGACTTACTGATCCCATCAATAGATGACCGTTTTTTGAAATTTAAAATATAGGAAAGGAAAAGTTTTGTTTAGTTTATAGATTATAAAACATGTTGTTTTCTAAGGACTCAATGTTTCATTCATTCAATATTTATATTCAAAACTTTGTGGTGTTACATTCTACCCTCTTTAAAATAATTACATATTCAAAATTCACAGAACATTACCTCACAAGAAGATATGGGTATGTCTTCATCATATGCTCCTCAGGTTCCCATGTTACCTCTTCTATTTTATGAATACTCAAATGTATCATTACTAGAAGGGTTTTCTAATTCATCAAAACCTATTCATTAGTGTCCATAACCTGGATAGGATCTTCACAATAAGATAGTTTAGGTTCCAGCTCTATTCCTTCATAATTGAGAACTTGCATGGGGTCTGGAATGGACATTCTCAACAAAAAAACATGGAACAAATTATGTACATTGGAAAGTCTAGGAATAATTGCCAAACTATATGACAAAACTACAATTCTCTCTAGAATTTCAAAAGGGAATACGTACTTAGGGTCCATTTTCCATTTCTTCTAAAATCTAATAACACCATTCAATAAAGATACTTTCAAGAAAACATGGTCTACCACTTGAAATTCTAGATCCTTTCTTCAATTGTAGACATATCTTTCTATCCTATTTTAGGTGATTTGATATGACATTTAATTGTCTTTACCTTTGATGTTGTTTTCACCACAATCTTTAGTCCTCAAATCTCCCTTTCACCAACATCATCCCTACAAGTTGGTGTACGGAATCTCTTTCTGTAGAATGCTTCATATAGTGCCATTTGAATACTTGAATGAAAACTATTATTGTTTTAAAACTCCACTGATGGTAAGTATTTATCCCACATACATTGGAAGTCAAGTGATCATGATCTCAACATATGATATAAAGTATGAATCATATTTTTTGATAACCCGTCAGTTTGTGGGTGGTCATCAGTACTCAAATGAAGCTCAATATCCAAATATTTTTGAATAAATTTCTAGAATATTGATGTAAATTTTGTGTCAGATCAGACAAAATTGAGATAGGATCTCCATGAAGTCTCACAACATCATTGATATAGTGTCTTGTTAGGGGGTCTTGTGGAAAATCCTCTCTTATAGTGAGGAAGTGTGAAAAATTTATAAGTCAGTCCATAATTACCCATATCGCATCCTTATTCCTTAGAGATTTGGATAATTTAGTGAAAAGCTCTATGGTGATGTCATACCATTTCCACATAGTTATATGTAGAGGATGTATGAATCCTTTTGGATGTATCCATCCATCCTTCACATATTGAAAAAACTAAACATCTTGATATATATTCCAAAATTTTCCTCTTCATGTGGTCCCACCATAAATTTTACATAAAATCTATATAAATATTAGTGATTCCAATATTAATAGTGAAATTTGAATTTTGGGAATAATCCAATAACTCCCTTTTTATCTCGGGTATATCCAGAAAACGAAGAATCATCACAATTTTTAAAACTCCTTCTTCACACACAAAGTCTGTCATCTTCCCATCATTAACAGCATTAATTTTCTATTGATAGTTCTCGTCATTAGGTTGGGAAGTATTGATTATTTATAATAAATATGGCTGGGAAACCATTTTAAAGAGAAATTATTTCTCACGTTCTTTATAATAAATATGTTTGACAAACTGAGGTCGTTTTATCAATGAACCACTTAAATGATCTAAACGAACATCATTAATGTTCTAACTTATGAATCATCCTCATGTAAGAATTCAAATTGATAAATGGTATAATTTATTTTAATGGATATATGTAAATACTACTCCATTCCAATTCTGGAGTTTCACTTCCAATCAACAAGAACATCCATTGTGAGCCAATCATGGAAATCATGTAAAGAACTCACCCAAAAACAGTGCAAGGGGCAAAATACTATCAATTAAAGGGTGAAATGATGTTATTAAATTATCATATATGATGTTATAAACATGAATATGTTTTTATAAAATATTAATAACACTCTTTTAACCATTATACAGGAGGTTTAAACAAGTTGGACGTAATAAAACCCAAGGTAAGGGAATTCTTAACCTGATTTCCATTCTTTGGGTTAACATTCTAATTCATTATTTATGTGCTATTTAAATTGTTTTTTTGATGGGTTATATTAATATTATTCTTTATTATTTGTAATTACAGTATATATACATACTACATATAGTCTATTAAGTCTCTATTCAATTTTATGATATTTATAAGGGGCATTTCTTTAAAAATCATTATTTTAAATTCGGTTTTATGAAATTCCAAAGTAATGTTTTTATGGAATTATTCTTGTTGTATGATTTTGTTTTGGTTCTTGAGAATTATTTATGATGAAGGGCGGGACCTATATTTCCCTCCAATTTATTGGGTATGATTATGTTGGAAGTCATCCATATGGTTACTCCAAGTATAATTGCGATGGTTACACAAAGTAAGGTAGCTGTGAGGATTACAAATTATAATGTAGCCAAGAATGGTTACAAGATTATGTAAGTAATGCCTAAAGATATATTTATTATTATATTTATGTTCTCATTTTTTTGATTATATTTTTTAAATCTAAAGTTACACAAAGTATGTATATATGAGTGACAAAAATGTCTTTTGAAAATGTTTTCATACGTTACGAGTATTCATGGACTAATGTCCCCTTTCCTTCTTTTTCATTCCTTACTGAGATTTTGTGCTCATCCCAAGTTTTTTAATGATTTTAACATGTTAATGGATGTGTAATACAAGAAAAAAATCCATGTTAAATGGTTAATAATTATCAAGGAGTCTTTTTATAGGTTTTAATGTTTTATATTTTGGAAAACAATGGAAACTGTTTTGATTGTATTCTCTTTGTCATAATGTATAATGTTATGAATGTATTGTACTAATTCTCTAAAGATCTAAAATTGAAAAGATCCTCAATGTAAAAGGAATTATTTTCTTAACTAAATTAAATATTATGTGTGTAATAATGTCGAGTCCTTATAGTTAGGTGGGCTAAACAGACGATGTTATGAAAAAAACATTGATAATAACCTGCTAAACGAGTAAAAATACATACCTAAGTTATGTTCGTTGGAGTAGACCATTCTTTCACAACCTTAGTCTTTGCAGGATCAACAAGTATTCCAGATTCAGAAAAAATTTATCCCATAAAGGGAACTGATTGAAGACAAAATTTACATTTTATTAACATCCCATATAATACATTTCTTCTAAGAGTCTTTAAAATAGCGTTTAAGTGATTTTCAATATCTTCATCGCTATTAGAGTATACCATAATATCATCAATAAATACCACCATAAATTCATCACAATATTCCTTGAAAACAACATTAATTATATCCATCATAATAGTGGGTGAATTAGTTAGTCCTAAAGGAATTACTTTAAACTCTTAATTTCCCTACATGGTTTGAAATGCTGTTTTTGGAATGTCTTCCTTCCTCACATGCATCAAATGATATCCAAATCAAAGGTCAACAATTGAAATTTTTTTGGCTCCATGAAGTTTATGAAACAAATAATCAATGTGAGGTAGAGGATTCTTTTCCATCATTGTAATGTCATTTATCTCTTTATAGTAAATGCATTACCTCTTGGATCCATCGTTCTTCTTAACGAAAAGAGTAGGGGCTCTCGATGGAGAAAACTTGGGTGAATAAATAATTTCTCAATCAATTCCTCTAGTTGTTTCTTAATTTCAAAAAATTATAAAGAGGCCATTATATCATGGGTTTTTTATTTAGGCCTTGAAACATGAATGATGATAATGAAAATCTCAATTTTCCACTCTAGAGGATGTCTAGGTAAGTCCTCTAAAAACACATAAACATATTTTTGAACAATTAGTATATACTCTATCTGAACATTCTTCTCCACACCCATATATATTGCATTCCATACCCCAATAATTTAATTCTATATAGCTACTGGGGGGTATCTATAGGAGATTAATATCATGATGTTTCTGATCTATAGATAAGGGATTTTATATCATCCTCAAAAATTGTAACCTCTTTCCTCTTGAAATAAATTTTCATATCATGGTTTGAAATCCATTCCATACCAATGATTATATCTAATAAAATCATGTCCATTTCAATAAAATTAGAACTTAAAGATGTTTAAATTCCATAATAGAGACTACCTGACACAACATTGCAGCAATTATACTGCCCGTAGGATTTTAGCTGGCAACTACCTTATTAAATGAAATTGTAAATGTCAAATTTTATTCAAAAACTAGGAAGATATAAAAGAATGTGATGATACATAATCAAATAATGAATTGGATATTTTTTAGGAAAAAATTAGTGTACCTTCCACTACATCATTATGAACTTCAATATCAAGTGTCCTGATTGCATATGCTTTCCCCTACTCCCTTCGCCTTTTCTATGACATGTTTCCTTGACGCTTTAGATAATCATTAGAATAGTGTACCATATTCTTAAAATTATAGCAATGAATATCAACAGCTTAATTATTCCCCATGTAATCCCCAACATGATGGCCTTTCTATACGTATTTTTATCATATTCCTTTTCTTTTTAAGAAGGCACTAGGGTGTTTCCTTCCACAATTATCATATGGTGGAAAATTGACCCTTCCATACTTCCTTATTTATTTATTTTTGTTATAGAGTTTTGAGCATCCCTCTCCATCATATTCTTTCCCATAAAGTCATAATACTTATAGAATTTCTTTTTTTGTCTTGATAGAACTTGAATCAATATCCTCATATAGTGAAAAACATTGCGTGACTAGTTCCCATTGGAGGAATGTAATTTTTCCATCAAAGAATATATAAATTTTTCACCTTCTAAATCTTAATTAGTCCCAAGAATGTCTTTATACCCATGTGAAGTTAGCTTAATAAATTTCTATATTCACATCTTCTTTCTTCCTCAAAATCACAATCCACCTTTCTATATCCGGTTGCAGTTCACAGGGAAAGTATTTCTCTAGGATGATTTCATTGTATTCCTCCATTCTATCTCTTTTATCACATATTCATACTTTGTGTTTTGGATTAATGACCACCATAGATCTGTATCTCCCGATAAATGATAAACTGCCATTATGACCATCTCTATTTAGTTACATCCCAAAGAGAGAAAAATCTTCTCTAGTGAACATATCAAATTCCCACATATAATTGGGGTTTTAGTCCCACTTAATGATTTAGGATACTTTCGCATAAATTGATCTAACAAAGCTTCTCACTGTGGTGGATCCAAATGCTCGATATGGGTAAGGTTATTGTTCATAACCTGAGTAATTTATCTATTCATAGTTATAAGTTACTCAGCACCAATTATAGTTCCAGATCCTACATCATTAACTTTCATTAGAGTGAAATCCCTAGAAGGGTTACGTGTGTTCATGTGATTTCAATTTATGTCACTAGGCGCCATTTGTAGACAATAACATACACTATATTAGGTTATGAATAATCATGTGGAATCATAACATAGAACAATTCTTCACATAAATTGAAATACATTGAATGGATATTCCCATAATAAAAAACATGGTTTATTTGAATAAAATTTACATTTTAATCCTTTATAATGGTTTGTAATGAAAATGTGAATTGTCCTAAGAATATCCCCTATGAGTATCAAACCAGGTGCACAGTAAGGTTAGTTGTCGTGTACCTAGATACCTTATGTCAAGCCCAAAACTCATTATCATTGTTTTCAATACTAGTTACATCAGTTCCAGAACCACATCCACATGTAGTATCCAAACTAGAATAAATTTTGTTGAAATATCCACATAATATATTCCTTACCAAAATATCAGGATATTATTGTTTTTTTATCCTCAATGACTATCATAATAATTTTTCTCTAATATATGTTTTCAAAATATAGTTTCTAATATTTCTACTAATCTTCCACTAATACAAACTATAAGGACTCGTCCCCAGTTGTCCGGAGCTAGTGCCTTATTTTATTACATTGGCATATAAACAAGGAATATGCATCCCGAAGGACCAAGAAGATTTGTAGATTTTTTAAGCAAGATACATATATAAGTTCAAAATTACATATGAATGGAAATAAAATAATATATTATTCCATTAGAAACGTCCATTCTTCCTAGATTATACCATCAAGTCACTCATAACATACATCTTCATATCATGGCAAAATAAAAAATAAGAAATCGGTGAGGTCAATCTTTATAAAGAGCATAAAATATATTGAAATATATCATAAAGGTAAAAATTAGGCATGGTGAATAATTGATACACATCCCTTTACAAATAACAATGTTGAACACATTATGAAAGGAATATGAGCTGAGTAAATAATTCCATAATAATACATAATCACAGGTATTCTACTAGTCGAATAACCAGATGAATATTCTATTAATATCATAATAATTAAGAAGTACATATTCCAAAATTTTTGAATCATATCATCATGGCCTCATCTAAGATGTCTAAAAATGGTTAACACCTCAAACAAAACCATATCACAAAATGGGAAAGGCCTCAGTAAATTCCACACCTATTTGTCTCCTAAGACATACCGATGCATCGAGGGATTATAGCGGGAATCAAACATTACATTATAAGTCCAATTAATTAATCATATGAGTGTGGATAAACAAAAACAACATATACATTCATTTTGAAACTAATATTTGATATGTAAATATCTTTCTTTGATGATGAAGCATAAACACAGACCATTCAGAGTAAATTGATAAATGGTTTTAAGATAGAAAATACTAATTTAAAATAATCATAAGCAAATAAATTAATTATGGTATATGGTAAAATAAAATATTAATCCCAATAATACATAAAAATCAATAAGTTTTTTTGAAATTGACAAAAATACTATTATTAAATCATTGATTAATTCTATAGAAAAACAATCTTTTATTTTCAAAAGAATAGTTCTTTTGGATAAGTATTTGAATAAAACAATAACATAAGTAAGATAGTATTTTCATAATAAAATGAGATATATTATAACTCAAATGGTTGAAAAAAAGATTATATAGTTTTCATTAAAATAGGTAAGATTGTGAAAAATTCCTTTGAATCAGGCTTGTATTTCAGAAATAATTTTTTAAGTTACATTTAAAAAGTCTATCCCTACATAAAATAATGATGTATTATTGTTGAAAAATAATATTGAACAATACAAAATAATTTATGAGAAGTAAAAAATAATAAATAATTACTTTATTGAGGTATGTATATAATAAATGTAACCTGAACGAAAATGGAGGATCGGGTGAAAACCTTTACTTTAAGTCTGAATGTGTTTGGATATTAAACATAAGGTCCCAGAATAATTTATTAGACTTATTAAAAAATTAATTCAGAAGCTATTATACATTTCTTAAGTTTATCATGATTTAATTAAGTCCATTATGTTCTTATTGATTATTTATAATATTTAATTCTCTTGTTCGATAGTGTTTGTCTTAATTATTTTCAAAATCGGTTCACTTGTTTTTAAGTAATGAATTTCATGTGGAATGGATGTAAATATACAGAATTGAAATTAAATATTATTAATGAACATCCATATGTGTTAATTTTCATTTATATCATATGGTTACATGTAATGAGGATTAATCATTACATGAAAACCACAAAGATTATTTGGTGGTATTTGGATTATTATGAACTTCTTTTTTATATAAATAAATAATATACACATATAATTCTTCTTGATTATTAAGTAGGTTATAATAAATATATTATATTCTTCTTCAACCATATAAATGGATTCATTACTAGTAATTAAGTAGAAATTGTATAACAAAACATCGCCGTCCATGAATGTAGTGAATTGGATCCTCACAGATGATGATTTCATTTATAATGTAAAAGAGAGAGAGTAAGAATATTGATGATGGTTATTCAACTAACATGATATAATTAAAGTATATAAATAATACTGGAGTTATCATAGACATTTGGAAAGAGTATTTTGGTATATGATAAAAATATAATGGAACATCAAATGAAATTGAAAGAAATCAAATGTGAATTTACCTCTTGAATCCACCTCTTTGAGATTGTCATTAAGGGAATGGGATGTGGTCTATTGGTAAGAAGAAGTTCTTATTAGACGTGGGGAGCTACTAGGTATGGGTATCTGGATAGAACATTGAAGTGATTCAGTTATTAGAAGAGTGAGAAGAAGAGGGAGTGAGGGGGGTTATAGTGGAGGAGAGGAGTAAATATTGAATAGTTTATTTATTATTTTATTATTTCCCTAAATACAACCAATAGTTTTGTATCATGTGACCACTAACAGTAATAAGTTCATTTTAGTTCAAAATAGTTTGCCTTACGTCACTCAAGATGTCATAAAGAGTTTATTTAACTGATAAGTTGTATATACAGTATTTAACAGTATTTCACTATTCATAAAAATTCATGAATTTTAGAAAAATACCAAAAATTCACCATAACCATTTTTCAATGTGTAGAAATCAAAATTGAACTTCATTTTTAAAAAATTATTCTATTAATAGTATTAATTTAATTTTTATATAAATTCAACGTTAATTCAAAAAATAAAATTTCTAAAGGTATAATTAGTTTTATATCACAATCAAAAATTAATTAAGATCTCAGTATCTTATTACCAGAAATAAATAAAATATTATCATCCTTTAAAATTCATAAGGGTCAAATTAATATTCATAAGGGTTTGATACACTTCACCAAAAATCAATTTGGTTCTATCAAAATCCAAATGTCTTTCTCATCCCAACTCTATATGGCCATTTTTTAAAATTCAAAATCTATGAGAGGGAAAGTTGTGTTTAACAGATAGATTATAAAATATTTTGTTTTGTAGGGACTCAATGTTTCATGCATTAAATATTTATTTTCAATACCATGGGGTATTACAAAATATATCAATATATATGTAGAGTGATCAAATCATTACTTCAAGAGAAGTAGTCCATAAAAGAGAAATATAAGTGAGGAAATATTCAATTAAAAATAGTTTCATTGTTTTCTTAAATGATGTTGTTAAAATTATATTCAATAAAAAAAGGATATAAATGGGTGAAATTTTTAAATCCATATTATATATAGATCCAAATAATGTATTCTTTGAAAATAAACAACAATTTATTAAATAAATATAGACTACTAAATAATAAAAATTAATATAGTTTTTAGTCTTTTAAAAAGATCATAAAAAATATAATTTATAAACCTTAAACACACTAATTTCATTAATTTTGTAATGTATAAAATTAGTGTAATAAAATAAAATAGTTACTTTAAATTCTCTAACAATACAAATTTTTATAATAAAAATAGGGACATGGATGCAATGATTATTGGGTGTGAATGGGAATTAATCTCAGCAATTTTATTTCATTATTTTAAAAATTATCATATAAAAGTAGAAATTATTGATTAAATGTAATTTTATTATACATATATATATATATATATAATAAATACTATATAAAATAGGGTGATAGAATTATCCATTAATTATAAAAAACCAATATTTTTCTAAAAAACATTGGGATCTAATGAATCAGAAAATATGATGATGAAAACATTGAAACATTTAATATTTCTGAGTTAAAATAAGGATGGGGGAAATAATAGACAATATAAAATTGAATAAAAAAAATTTAATACAATAATGAAAACATTATTGGGGAGTTGGTAGACCATTCTAAAGAGTACAATGTGCATAATATTAAATATTTTAAGAATAGGGGTGTTCTTATATAAGAAACCCATAAATAGAATTCTAGTTTAGTTGATAACACTCTATATTCATGTATAAAAAATTAACTATCATATTAATAAACTAAAAATCATATTAATATCCATAAATTTTTATTAACATTATTGTTTATTATTCATCATACCTATATCAGTTATTTATTATCATTTATTAATATCATTTGTCAGTAATCTTAATCACTTTTGTCTAGTTTCAAAATAATGTTGTTGTTATTAATTCAAACCCAAAGGTTTATCAGTAAAAAATAATATGTGGAAGATTAATTGATTTTTCACTGTAATTTATAATATAATAAATTAGTTCTATTATTGTTTTAATTCTGATTATTTTAGTTGATAATATTAAAAAAAATATGATTAATAATTTTTTAAAAACTAATGGTGCTATATCAGTTAATTATTTTAAAGTATATAAAACAAATATTGACCTAAATATTTATTATATTAACTCCAAACTATAAAAAGTAGACTATAATGTGTACATTGTCAATAAACTTCATAAAATTATAGCCAAATTATCTTTCCTATTTGAACACGTACAAGTGTTGAATAAAATGTAACCATGAAAATTATTTTTATCGCTAAAAATTTTGGATGACCTTCATATCAAATTTCATAATGTTAAATAAATAAATTGAATCTATTTATTATAATTTAATTTCTAAATATAATAAAATTAAATTCAAAATTAAGTAATATAGTGCGCCTTAAAAATGATTTTGAAGAAAAATATCGATTCAATCATTATGTGTTTATAATTTTAATTAACATTTTATATTTATTAAATGAGAATTAATTAATTTTTAATATAATGAATCATTATTTTTATGTATTAATCAAAATTTGATAAATTAAACTCAAAAATTAAATAATTTTATAGATAATATTCATTATTTTAAAAAAATAATTGTTTAACTAGAGTAAAAAAATATTTATCATGTACTTGAATATTCTGTAAAAATGAAATTTAACACATTACAAAAATTTAGAATTCTTATTAAAAAATTAATATAGTATAAAATAATATAATTTGTAAAAGTGTAAAATATTATTTCCAGTATTAGTGTTCCAAAAAACAAGTTTAAGAAAGATATATATTTATTGAATTAATGAAAATTATTTTATGGTACACTTTTGTTTTTTTTATAATGTGGTATCTTCTAGTGATAGAAAAAAATTTTGCTCATATAATATAATATAAATATTTGATATTTTTATTTTATTGAAAAAGTTTTTTTAGTTAAATATTTTGAGCATGACAAGCTACTCACAAAGTATTTATTTTTGTTAATTTAATTACTAAAAACGTGGCACATTACAATATACCCAAAATAAAATTAAGTTTATCCTCGTAATATTATTTTATAAAGGGAAATATTTTTGAGTAATTGTCTTTC
Organism: Viscum album; assembly: GCA_963277665.1. Taxonomy (NCBI): domain Eukaryota; kingdom Viridiplantae; phylum Streptophyta; class Magnoliopsida; order Santalales; family Viscaceae; genus Viscum; species Viscum album. The sequence continues at coordinate 1,306,718,704 of OY728126.1, read as the reverse complement.
ATAATATTTATTGGTTTCTATAGAGCCTCTAAAAAATTTTTATTAAACAGCATAATATTTACATGATATATGGTATTTTTTATATTGATCCATCTCTCCCTGAGCCAATAATTCTACAAGTTTTCCTTCACATAAAAGTTCATGTTCAAATTATACAGATTCAAAAAATAGTAACTATGATCGATCAATTATGTAATTCATCAAAACTAACTCATGGAAGACATATTTAAGTTGACATATGTGTAAATAATTTGATTATAAGTATGTTGTGTTCCTAACACCATCATAGATGTTTAAGGGAATACTATAAATATTGAACAGCTTATATATGTTACCAAATCTCATAAGCGTCTTCTATGGAGATATTTTGAGGAACATCTTATCAAAAATTTAAAAAATATATTTCATAAAATATTATATCTATAAAAATTCTATCAATTATGTGGAACTTTGATATACTTAAAATTTATTTGATCCTATTATATTTTTTAGTATAAAATGTTCAGGCATAGCAGATTAATCCCTTTAACATTATCTAAATGTATTGGAGACTAATTTGTAATCTCATACAAAGCCTCATATGGTTCCATTTTAATGATATAATATACACTATTGTTTAATGATAACTCTACAATTGGTGATATATATCCATGAATCCTTGGAAAACCATCTAACAAGATGAAATTTATTTTTTAGAGTCTGAATATTCTTCTCAGACTGACAATAAATATGAGGATAATAAGCATTGAAAAAACATAAATCCACAACTAATTATTTATAAATACTTATCCGTATCGTTGGTTTAAACATCAGATATTCATCATTTAGAATAGATATTGGAACTATATGAGACCTTAACATATCCTTTCTATATAAAATGGTGAGATCTTCTGGAGAGAAATATTATTTTATTGAAATGAAATGTGATTAGTTTATAATTAAATTTAACACAGATGAAATAGAATTTGGTTATTTAGGTGTCTTGGGTGATCCTATAATGATTTCCATGTTGATGTTTTCACATTTTCATGTTTGAATGGTTATTATATATAACATGCAATAATACAGTTATTGTTAAAAATTATTTCTCAGACATGCCTGTCATGACGATATGCTTTCTACATTTTCGGTATTCATTCATTCCCATCCCAAATTATTTTTAGATACTTTTTCATCATTACAATACCCAAATGTAAAAAAACAATTTTATATGTACTTCATTTAAAGAATCCTTAAAATATTTCATCTTTAAATAGATATGTTTCTATGCTCAAAAAACAATAAAATTATATTTAAAAAATAAGATTTACATAAGATTTTTTACACTTTATATGGATCTATATCAATCATTTAGTGCTTCTGTTATCATTGTATTGATGTACGATTTAAAAATAATATAAATAATATAATATTTATATACACCAATTATTACATTATGATTAATTGTCTAAAAATGAATTACTAATGGGTCTTTTTCAAGCCTCAACATTTATAAATATGTATGGTTCCTTCTACTCAGAGAATCAACAACCTCATTTTCCTTCAACGAGTGGTAATGTATTGATGAATAATAATATTTTATCAATTACAACTATATACATTCATTCATATTAAAAATATTTTTTGTTAATATATATTTAAATATCTTTTTATCAATATATATATATATATATCAAACTGTTCTCCTATAAGATAATCTCGTCAAATCATTATTGTAAAGTGGAAATTCAACAACTATAAATCTTGTCTCGTGAAAGTTTTCTAATGAGTCATTACATAGAATAATAAATAATCAATAAATTTATCATTCACCCTATTTATGTCAAAATTTAATTTTTCAAATAATCCCCTGATAATAAAACTCTTCCCTACTGTAGGGTAGTACAAGTAAAGTAGAAATGAAAATCCACATTTTCGGTTCCTATTATTTTCACTTTCCTCCTTCCAACGTATCATCAATTTGTTCCATGTTAGCATTGTTATTATATTTAATATCCATAATAATATTCCCAAAATTCCTTGGTAACATACATTTATACCAATTAAATTACAAATCACAGTTATAGTGGAAGGTGTGGTCCATTTAATTATAACTAAAATATTTGTGGGATTGAATGATATTCTATTAGTGGTGAGTACATGACGCATGAATGATACTATCTATATATTAAATTTACACATGATATTTTTTATTTATAACTTATCCTTTCATAATTTATTTTGAATAATCTATATAAGATATTTGTGTTCTTCTTTTCAATTTGATCAAAAAAATATATCATTGTTAAGGAAGAAAACAAATTGAACAATGTAGTATAGAGAGACTATATTCATTATATACATGAAGATAATAAGAGAATTTATATCTCTAAATTGTATCACTATATATTTGTAGTTTCTATATGTTATTAAGAAATCACTCATGGAAATATGTTTTTTTAACCATTAAGACTATTTCACCCCATGGTGAAGTAATATGGAATATAAAACCCCTATATAGTTTCTTTTGAAGATTATTCTTTTTTTAGATTTATTGAATGGGACTCATGATATAGAGATTTTTTATGAAAATTATGGATCTATGTGTCCATTCTATTGAAAACTAAACCTAATTATATAGGGTAGAGCTATGATGTTCACCTAGAAATAAATTAGTATACTCTCATACAATATGCATATCATAAATGTTGATATACACGCTAATAATTTAAGTGAATGGTCCCTTTTTAATGGGAATCATAACCAATATTATATAATTTTCATTTGGAGGTAGTAAATAATCATCTATTTGATGAAACTCGACAATATGATGAATTTGGATTAGTGATTATATTTTATTACCCCAATATTGGATATGTTATTCTCATAGGGGTGGATAATTTACGACTAATATTTTTTTCCAAATTCAACCAGTGTAAGGAGAATTAGATCTAATGAGTTCATCATTTTATAATTATAATTATGATTAAATTTATATATCATAGAAATGATATATTTGATATAATGTGTTTTCATAGACTATTCAATGTCCATTTATTATGTTAGTAACTACTCTATATTTATGAACCATGTTTGATATTAAATTTTTTTTGTACTTATTTTAGTATATGTATTAATATTTAATATTTTTAATTGAAGAAATAATTAATAATTTTAATTCATACAGTACATTTTGAATCACTCAAGATTATTCTAGGTTATCTATGTATCCATTATATTTGGTGCTCTATCCTAAAATTATTCAAATACGTCATAATTAATTATAATTTGATAATGAATTATCAAAATAATATCCCAAGGGTGATTGAAACTAGTTGTGAGGTTTTTCCATTTTATCATTCACTATATGATGGTGGAGTTAATGCCTAATCTGCAGTATAATTCTTAATAACCTTGAGATGAATTTCCTCAAGAGACTGAAACCACATTTACTAATAAAATCAGGAGTTAATTTCATAAACAACTAATATATTTATTTACTTTACAAATATTTTAGGATGTAATACGATACATATTTTTATATCATAATCTTATCCATGGTATTTTATATTATACTCTATAACATAACCCCTACATAAATAATATCAACTACAAAAATTGTTATAATATGATCTCATGTCAACTGAGGCAAAAAATACTAAAAATAACCCAAATAATAAATTATCCCCAAGATATTATTAATTATTCTCCTTAAAAGTCACACTATATTAATACTATTAATTTTAGTTATAATATGATTGGTAATGTAAATATATTATTCAAAAAAACATTTTAATAATTCTCCTAAATAATGAAAAACTAGAAACATATTAGTCTAATCTCATATGATATATAAATTTTAATATTATATGGATTCGAAATAAATCAAAAAATGTGTGCTCAAACACTCAAAATGTAAAAAACACATCATAATGCATTGGAAAAAATATGTGAAGGAGAATAATAATAATGGAATATATATTATTAAAATATCACCGAAACATATTTGATAATAAAAAAACATTTTACAAGGACATATAATCATAAAAATATCATTTAGAAAGCATAAAACATATGACCTTTATGAAAAAGTTTCTCAATAATCATAAAACATGTGAATATTACATAGAATGGAATAATTGATTAAAAATCTTGGCTAGTCATTAAAACCTCAAATTTTGTGGAATTTAAAAATATATAGATAACGAGGGTTAACAAGTTAATTAACCTCAAAATTAGATCAAAACTAATATTATGGAAAACATTCAGTTAAAAAATTTTATACCCACAAATATGTGAATAAAAATATAATTTACATGCATAAAATGTATGGAAACACATTATCCCTAAGCCATAGTGATCATGGTTCATATTTTTAAATGTAACTAAATCTTGATATATAAATTTAAACCAATGTATTTTAGTGCATTATAATACTCCATCCATTATATATATATATATATATATATATATATCTGTGACAATAAAACTCAGCTATAATTATAACAAAAAGATCCCTTGACAAAATAATTGGTCTATTAAAATTAAAATAAGTCCAATGAAATTAATATAAGAAAATATTGGATATAAAAATATCATTTACTGATGGAAATATATAACAACATATATATCATGATTATAAAATCAATTCATTTGAGATAATTCATTAATGTAAAATTGTATAGAAATAAAGAATTATTTTTAAAACCATTTTGAAATTATTATAAAACATGAAGTGTATATATATATATATATTTTTTAAAAATAAATTTAATACAATAAAAAAACTACTTGTTAGAAATAAAGGATTAATTTAAAATATAAAAAAAATAGATCTAATAAATTTAGTGGGAAAATAATAAAGGGGAATGAATTTATTGAATTTTTTCCTACATTTAAAAAAACCATCAGTGAAAAATTGAATATATGTCATTTCATAAAATTTATAAGTGAAAAATAGAATAATATAAAATTTTAATTATAAATTTTAATTAGAAAATTAATGTGGTGGTAAAATTACTAGTATGCAGGATAAGAGAAAATTATTATATTTAGAATTATTTTTACCATTATTATATATTTATTTGAGAAACATTTTTATTAAATATATAACCATTGAGGAAGATATTTCTTTTTTCATATAAGAAGTTGAAATTGAAAATAAAATTGAGGAATTTTAGGATCCACAAATTTTTGATTATTTATATTCACTTAAAAGAACTACGACATACATAATCAAAAAGTAAGTCATTAAAACCCTTCTACAGTTAATAAAAATCAATTCCAAATCATATGATAAAATAAAAATAGAAAATTATATTTAATATCATCAAATATAATAGAATAATGATAAAAGATATAAAATTAAATGTAGAAACTCTATTAAAAAAATAAAATTGTGTACAATAAAATATATGACTCTATCGGTGAAATTATTGGATAGGAAACCATTATAATTAATTCCCACTTAGTAGATCACAGTATAACCTCTCATATAACCATTATAATAATCTATTTTTCCAATATAAAAACAAATTTCATATCAATAATAATTTATGTACATAATCTACAGTTATTTTCTATATATGTATTATTGTTTTTAACATTTCCTTTTTATTAATTTTTGTGAGTAAACTTGACAGTTTTGTACTAGTTTCATAATAACAATGATATTATTCTTTATTCTCTCAAATAAATTCTATCCTATATATCATATGGTAAATTACTGTATGATTTATTATATATTTTCATGTTATAATATCATTCTACATGTTTTATAGTGATATTTAATATAGATGAAATTGATTAGAACTATATTTCTATTATTATTAATAAATAAATTATTTTATCATAATTAATGAGTTTATTAATTATATAAACAACAAAGAACCAAAAAAATATACCTATATATTTTATTTAACAATATTTTGTTTATAATTTCATACATTATAGAAATTGATAACATTTTTCTAGTTGGTGGTTAGAGAAACCAAACAAGAATAGGTGTTAATATTGCTAAAGATGGGATGATTTTGTTAATGTATCCCTATATAAATTTTTTAATACAATTACATATGTTTTATTGGGGTGAAGAATTAAAATTTATAATATTTATGAGAATGCGGTAAATTAAATTATATTTTCCCTTATAAATAAACCAATATTCTATATAGATTATTAATTTTAAGTGGTAATTTCATAATGATTATGTATTTTTTATATTATTTATAGAATGAAGAATCTGTAAAACAATAATATAAATTATTAAATAAAAAACATTTATATTCTATAAAATATTTTATTTAAGAATCCTTTAATGATTTTAATTATAAATTAATGATTTCATTAGTAATGTTGGTAGTCCGCATAGGCGTATGAGAAATGTTTTCCTTATATTGATCAAAAGGAAGAGGAATTGATAATTTTTATACCATAAATATAATAATTTTTAGTATATTTAATATATATTTATATATATTGGTTCGCCGGAGAATTTTTGATAATGATAAATAATGGAAGGGAAATTGTGGGATATAGTTCTATTTATGATTCAAAACTTATTTCTAAATATCCTACGAAAAATAAGTAGTTGAGGTACGTTGTTGACTGTAGTGGTTCTATATAATTTATAGGGTGTCTATAAGATCTATACATGGAATATTTCAGTATTGTATCAAATAATATATGTTCATTGAGATAGAAAGAATTGAAATCCCTTGATAGGTGTAAAAGAAGGAAAAGTCCTTGTAATGGAATGTTGGATTATGGGTAATATTGTAATTTCATGATAGTTAGGTAATTTTCAGGGAAACATGTTGGTGATATATTTATCTTTTACATTTGAACAAAAAAATATTCTATAATATATATCATGGATATTTATTTACCAAAATAGGAACCACATTAGAATATACTGTTTAACATTTATAAATCCTTATTAATGTTTATCCTTGGTAATTAATTTGCAAAGAATAATAAAATATTGAACATATTAAAAATATCTGTTGTCTAGATCTAAATTTTTACTCTATGTAAACAAATTTAATTTTTATATATCAGATAAATAATATTAAATTTTATATATAATGTGTTGAAAAATTTTATTTGTAGAATAGTATATTTTTAATAATTGTGTGTTTTTAATATTATTTAACATTGATTACATATTAAAGGTGTGTGAATTAATTTTTATATTTTATTAATCACCAGATTTAAGTCTTAATTGAAAATAAATCTATTTATCTTTAAAAAACTCGTTATTTAAAAAATTAATATTTTTTGACGAAAAATAATTGTTTAATAACGTGACTAATAATAACCTTGGTTAATTAAATTTATACCTAAAACTAAATTTGATTTCATTAAATAATTTTATAATTTTGACTAAAAATATAAATATAATGTTATCTTTTTTAGTTTATAAAATTAGTAAATAAATTATTTTAAAATAAGTAAACATTAAAAAAATTTAATAATAATATCTAATATAAGAATAAAATGAGCTATGTTTTATTATACACATTTGAATAGTTTTTATAAAGTAGTTTCTTCCAGTGATACTCATAAATTTATCTAATATTATATAATGTAATTAATTATTTATTTTATTAAGGTAATGCATTTTTTTACTTTATTAATGAATGTTTGTTAAGATACTAAAAAGTCATTTAATTAATAAACATAAATTATTATAATCATGGCTCACTATAGTGAGTATTTAATTCATGTTATCTATCACTGGTGTTCCATATGAAAATCTCAATCTAATAAAATTCTACATCAAGAACACATTCTTATGTTTTATAGGCTTTCAATACAAATCTCATAGATCATTTTTCACATCTGTGATGGTTTTATTTTCCATTATGTTAATACGAAATTTTCTATTAATTAAATCCTCACCTACTACATGGAATTCAAATATAATAGTTTTGATTTGCCTATCACCTTTTTCTCATATTTTATACTAGTAAGTTGATTATCTGAATCTTTTTGAATCTGATGATCTTGTATAAATTTTCTAAAGAATCTAAATGTCATTAAATAATAAAATACCACCAAAATGTTCCCTTAATCAAATTCAATAAACTCTAATGACACTAAACACACATTGAAAATGATAATACATAATGGTGAGATATATAAAAATCCATTCTTTCTTTATGTGTGTTGAGATAGTAGTGAACTGTATGCCTCAACAATTTCCAATATAAGAATCTCAAAAATCTTTATTATAGATATATATGCCAAGAATCACCACCCTCCTGTTACCACTTGAACTAGAATCGTCTATCCATTGGTAGTACATATCAATTTTTTACTTAATTTTAAATAAAATCATCTAGAAAATCAATCAACTACATTCAGTATAAGTATAAAGACAAAAAATCATCATGAAACCACCAGTCATCCATGCCCACAACTCAAAAAAACTCAAAAAACACAGAATAATTCAAGGAAAAAAATCACAAAAAAACATAATCAAATGAATGAAAATAATATATTAACATTCATCATAAAATTATACATATGTTTATGGATGATAAATTTTACCTAATGATTATAATATAATTGTATGACTATATAAATAAAAAAATTACTATGTAAAAGAACTATATCAACGTAATTAATAATTATCATTATTTTTTAATCCACAATAATACTTCACATTATTTGATTGTTTATAAATGACATCCATATTAAATATATAGTATATAGCAGCCTTATAAATAGAAAAACATACCCATAATAAATTATGATCAATCAAACTATACATCCATAATTGGTAACACAAATTTTTTACCCCTTTTTCAATAAATATATAAAGTTATAACGATTTAGAATATTTGGAACATGTTGGTTACATAAGGAGATGACAACATAAAATGGTCCACTAAATCAAAGATAATTCCTTCTAGAAATATATATATGAAATTTTGATTCATCCATTCAGTGAATGAAATTTATGTGAACTAAAAGAAGATATCAAATTTCCATATTCCTAGATGAATTTTAATAAACATGATATACCTAATAAATTTTTTATGGTGAAACCACGATCAATCATCATTCTAATAAATTATTCTCCATTAAAATATATATCTCATAAAATGTATAATAGTTTGTTTAAACATCACATATTTATTGATGAATTTACCCTCATATAATGATAAATTCATTTTCAATACATCATTAAATTTTGAAATACTTAGATTATGTTATGAACTAATATATAAAATATGGAACCAAAATTTAATCTAAAATTATATGATTTCACCAGTATATAATTTACAATAAATAATAATAAGTTAATATCCTCACAAAAATCTATATTTTAATTTCCAACCATATCTTTTGTGAAAATAAATATTTTTGGTGTGGGGTCCCTCTAAAAAAATATATTGAGGAACTCATAACATGGTTCTATTTGATATCAAAAAGTTATTAAATTCCACTGGGATTGAATTTTAAATCCATTAAATTTTTAATAGATAATTTCAAATTATTTTTTAAAATCAATATCATGAGGTACAGTAAATAAACCGCTTCAAAATTCATATAGAAAATCTAAGACAAAAAATAATATTTCTATGAATTTTATTTTATAGTTGTTTATTCTATACAGATTTCTAATTTTCGACCTATTATAAGTGGAATTATTACATTTTTGTAGATATTCATGTACTTTTTCATGATTTTACAATATATGTAGTAATAATACTTGTGGTTATACACTAAAAATCATGTTTTTACATAGAAATATGATCAAATAAGTAATATCATATTTATTCATCAAAATTAAATATATTTCTTTTTTCGGACACTATAGTTTTATTTAGTTAATTTTCTTCATTAAATCACTTAATATATTCAAAAAAATCAACGGTTTCATAATTTCTACCATTTTATTAGAAACTCAAAATTTTTAATTTATAGTTTCCATTTAATCCCCATTATATTACCTTGATATAAAGGACTACGGGAATTTTCATCATGGTTTTATTTTAAATTATTAATTTCTAAATCATAAAAACATAAAATCAACCTTTTTTATTTATCATTTATTTTAGAACCAATAGAAAATACAATCTAACTATTATAAAATAATGAAAAATGTTCTATCACCCAAATTAAATCACATACCAAAAAAATAGAAAATTTGGGGAAACTATCTAAATAAAAATGTATACTCTCAATAAATGACATCCTTTTAAGTAAATAAGTTCTAAAATGAAAATAAATTTTTTCAAATTTAATATTTTATACAACCTTATTACCATAATAAGATTATGGAAATATTCACTCACACAAATAGTTCCATAAAACTCAATTTGATTAATAATATTGAAATACTTATCAGTGAATCATATATTTAAAATATGATTAATAAATTCCTAATATTTTGGATTCAATATAATATCATATCCTTTAGAAAACATTATTCCATTTATTTCTAATTAGAAACAGCCTACAAATTATCAAACATAATTAAATTAAACATTATTCTTCAAAATCTTAAAATAAAATATTAAAATGGATTTTAATAGAGGATTTAAAATTCCATCACACAAAACATTAATAGTTCTTAATCATTGAATTGATTTCCAAGAACAGTTATAATTACCAAATATTTTTTATTATATTTAATTTATGAGAATGTAAATGTGAATCATTTCATGGAATTCATTTCATACAAAGGTAAAAGTATTGAGTTTCTAATAGATGACAGTTTAAATATATATTAATAACATATAAGGTGTTAATCGATCATGGTAATATTTATACATTTATTTTTTATGAATTTTATTTTTACCTCTACCACTTTTTCTGTTGATTGGTTCTATCATCCTTTCATCACATCATTGTTCCTTCAATTTAAAATTTTAAAACCATAAAATGGGAATAATATATTTAAAAGGATTACCATTAAATAATAATAGATATTATTTATTATAATCTTGAAAAAACCATCATTAGAAAACCCACTAGTAATAAACATGTGTTATGTAATATGAATAATTATACACGAAACATGCATTTTCAATTCAACATGTAGTCAATTAGTGAATACTTTACACAATTTCATACCATAATATATAATAAATATGTTTTTATCTCATTACCTTCTTTTAATCATGTTACTTTTGTAGTATCAGAAAATCAATTTCTTTAAAACATATATTAATAAAAAATAAGACACACATATTATTAAATAATATAGTGGATCAAAATACCACTACCTCGCATTATATTCATATATATTAGTATCTTATTCAATGAGGATTTGTTTTTATAAGCCTATATTTTTTTATTACAATTCCTAAGATAAACTTCCTTTTCTATGTCAAATTACATTCATATAACTACCTATCTTATCTTTCATTGTATTTCTTTTCAATTTAATTAATTAGAAAGGGATATAATGATTTATATTTGATTCATTTATTATTTCACATTTATAATGTTGATTATCACCTTATCAATTATTCAATTATCAAATATTTCTAATTTTGGAGGATATTATAATATATTATCTCGTATTTTTTCTTCAACCTATATAATTATATTTATCATAATTATAAAACAACATAGATTTATTTCTATCTTTATCTTTTATTTTATTTGGTTTACAAATCTACATAGAATTTAAAACACCTATAGTATTATATAATTTCAATCATTCTCCTTAAACAAGAAAATATTCATTTTTTAAAAAATATACATATTGATGGAAAATAATTAAATATTTTGGTTCTCTTGGATTCCTTGTATATAGAATCCATATGGGTAAAAATTTATTTCCATATTTTTAATACTGATACACTAATAGACAAATCAATTTGAAATTTTTGATATTATAGAAACATCACAAATAATCATCAGATTTTAAATATTAATTTGTGTAAAAATATATTATTTATTGTGAAAGGAGTATGAATCCTATTATCATTACATGCATCACATTGCGTTGATATGAATAAAAAATACACTATAATATTAATGAATTCAAATGAGATACACTTATAAATTTTTTCATCAATTCATGGATCAACACACATTATCTACCACTATTACATCAATATTTGTTTATAATGTTTAATTATTTGGACCTTCCTAGACTTTGAAATATAGTTTCCCAAGTGTAAGTGTCTTTTGGGGACCATTAGGTGTGTGTAGGGGGCATGAGTTTAGTATAGGGATACACTAGGGGTCACTACACCGTTGCTGCTGGTGAGGTGATGACTATTTCATATATGTAAATGTGGGTTAACCATTATTTCTACCCACGGTAGACCACTAGATTTTTTGGGGTTACATATAATATTATTTCTGTAAAAAACCCATTTAAATGGATACTATGGCTACACTGTAGGATATATCATATTGGTTTTCTAACACTATAGAAAAATTACTTCACAAAGGCCCATGAAAGGAGTAGTGTCGAGTGTGGGACTTCAGGAGAACCCATATATAGCATGAAGAGATAGTGCTCACCATACCATATTCTATGTAATATAACTATGGAAGAATATAAGGATTTTAACCTATTATATGGTTGGAGGTATTTATGATGATTTGAGAAATTTAATCTAATTGCACCATGTAATGGTAAATATCCCGACACTTCTAAATGGTTAGAAATAATATTTTTAACATAAGATAGAATAGAGGGAGTTAAGTATCTGGAATATAAGGATACCAGATCTCTCTTTATCATTATACACCATGGGTATTTTTGATGTTGTCCAAACTATGAAGCACACTATTGGATTTAAACAATAAAATGTAGTTTGAATCTATATAAGTTAAATTTTCTTATTTCCCGATAAATTCATTGTGAAAATATATGTATCCCCAGCTCACTCAATAAATCACAATAAGAAATTTTACAAATTGATTTTATTATTAATTTCTTATGTATTGAGTCACAATATCCCCTCTTATAATTCATTTTTAAGAATTATTTCATTTATATATGATAATAGTATAGAGAGTAACTTTTCTAGTTAGTGAATGAATATGTATTAATATTGGATTTGTGTGGCTATATTATAATCTATTTTACATCTATCATGTTTATGTTTGACCTTTTTATTATTCTGCTGTGAGTGGTTGTTACTTAAGAATATCCATTCAATATAGGAAATTCATGTTCTATAAATTTTTATGTACATCAGTATGATTATTGGGATTTTTTATTCTGTTTTATTTTTGTAATTAATTGGTATAATTATGATAATAAATAAGAATAAATAAATATTATAGAATGGAAATACCACTAATGGTTTTTATTTTTCTATTATTTCTTTTTCAGGATGTATTCTCATCATTACATTAGGCCTAATATAGATTATTTTCATGAATATACAATATTTATTTAAATTCATATATATATAAAATGAAAATTGTTTGAAAAAAATTGTTTATTCTATAAAGTTTGACATATACGAAATGTAGGACTAGTTTTCTGCAATGTAGTGAAATTGATGTCAGTGTCTTTGAAACCATGGTTGTTTTAATCTTTGTGAAATTGATTTAATATCACTATTGGATTTTTTGTATTATTTAAAATTGATAATTAGTAATGAAATATTATTGAAAAATATTAATTTTTTACTATTAGTGAATTATATAAAATCAATTAAATACTGATAACTAAATGAATAAATCATGGATGTTGAATTGTTAAATAATATAATGGTAACTAATACTTGTTATGGAACATTTTTTTATATTTTTATTATTACTATTTTCCATTAGTTTCAAATCATGGTTATGTGATATTCGTAATTTCCCTATGGTGGTTTTGGTTGTGTATATATTTTGATCTCATACGATTGGGATTGAGTAGGAATATTATATACCAAGGTCCTATTTAGTTTTCTTACTCACCCCAATAATGTCAAATAACATTTTCGTCACAAATATACCCTAGGGTATTTTTTCCCTATATCATGGATTTTGAGGATTCATTTTTAAAACAACCCCTCCCCTCTACATACCCTTTATCATTAATTTTTAGATATTCATGTTTTGGATGAGAATATATTTTTTTAGGGTAATGAATAATAGAAAGAGAGAATTATTTGTTGTAGTAATGATGGAAAGATGTGTGGGGTGAATTGTTTTAACAAAATTTATAAATTAAATGAATGTTTTATGAAATTGATATAAATAAATTGATAAAGAATTACCTTAGATAAGAAATTTATTTAAGAATTATTAGTCAAAAAAAATAATTAATATGTTAGGATAAAAGAAAAATAAGTAAAAGGAATATAACATTTGGTAAATTTAGTTCAAAAAAATAACCTAATGGATCCCCATGTATCCTCTTATCAATTATCCTATATATAATGGGTTTTAAAAAATATATTTAAACGGATATTACATGAAACCTATTTTTAGAATTAAGATCCATGATTATTAGTTTTTATTACAAAAAACAAAAATATATATATACCCTTTTAGTGGTTGTTGAATGATACACAAACCCCTCCTTTTAATAGTAGTGGCCACATATCCCCAATCAATCGAGGTTAGTGATAACCAATTAAGTGAGAAAAAAAGTAACATAAGGATGAAAACCTCTTTTAATCATAATCTCTACCACAAAACTTGTATAAAATAATAAAATTGTGGGGATGGAGAGACAAATGTAAGAGAGAATAAGAATCGGGTAAACTAAAAAATCCACTACAATGAATTTCTAATCCAACTAGTTCCTTTAAATAACCCTTATGAATTTATTTTTATCCTATAATAGATTTAGGAACATTCTTAATACTCAATATGGATTTTAGAAACATTGGGTAGAAAATTATGGCATGTGGGTCCCTCAAAAACCAATATTTTTTGTATATACGAATTCCATGGGATATCAGGTTAGTCGCACATGCTCTCCCATAGAACGTAATTAAAACACTTATTCTATCTGAGTATTACATGTTATCCAGTGGAATCCAATGGGGGATTAAAATTAACATACTATTAGTGGGAACTAGAAATACCTCATCACTCATCTTGATCCCTCGTCACTTGTTTGGTACCTCTACATGAAAAAAATAGTAATATATAATCACTAAAATCCATCAAAAGTAAATATTAGAAAAATAGTGTACTTATAATATCTGTAATCATAATTATATAGTGATATCTAAAATTATACCTCTTTCATGTGACCTAACAAACATAAGAAATTAAATATTAATGGAAATAAAGATGAAATTCTTATAAGTATAACAAAAAATAATTTTTGTATTTCATGATGAAATCGTACCGATTGTTGTCAATGCATTAAAAAAATTTGGGAATGAGTTTAAATAAATATTTCATAAATTATTTCATTAAAAATTTAATTTCAAAACTTCTCTATGTTTTTAATTATCAAAAAATGAAAATCGTAATGATTTAATAAATAATTAATAAAACAATTTTAAAAATTATTGTTATTTTCACCATTATATAATGTTAATAAATTGATTCTCAAATTATATCCCTTACATAATTTATAAAAAATAAAGAATGAAAATTCATGACATAAATTATACCATTTAGTTCATCACTCAGTCATCCACATTAATTATAATAATTTTCTAAAAAAGGTTGTGATAATTAATGATAACTCCCTCATGATAGGACACGGTCCAGTTACTAGAGCGAAAACATTGTTTTTTGTTTTATTTACTCCTTAATTAATGTTATTTTTTAGAGAAACCCCGTTATTTCCATGAAAATACAATAATGAGGTCACCATAAAGTGTATTTTGATATAAAAATAAATAAACATAAATAATTTCAACATTCCCAAATATATTTTTTTAACAAAAAACATCAAATCAAATGTTTTTTTCATGATAATGGAACATTAAATTTAATAAATCTAAAATACAATTTGAAAATGCATGTCTCCCTTGGATCATTTCGTTTTTAAATTGGTTGTATCCCCTAAAATTTTACATTTTATATAATTATAAGGGTCTAATAAAATAATTTAAATTAAATATTAAATAAATAAATAAAACAAACACACATTGGAGGGTCAAATAAATTAATCCCACATTTAATGAATAAATGAAATTTAATTTTCTATATTCAAGAAATATGGTAATGCGTTTCTCTTAATAATGACAACAATAATAAAAAATTACCTTATTCATTACATATTCAAATTAATGAATCACATGTTTTCCATTCCTAGTACCCCCTTAACTGAATCAAAATTGTTATATATCAGTGGTTTATTGAATATATCACATACACAGAGATTAATGTGAACAAATATAAAACTATATCACTATTTTGGATATTTCATCTATGAAATTCATACATACAATAAATGATAATTATGTACAAATAATAAATTAGATTTTATGATATTGAAATTGAACATTTATTATCATATATAATTGAGACACAAAAATAATTTTAGCCATAATTTGTAGACATAGTTTAATCTAAATGACTTGTGAGAAACAACATCATGTGAAAATATATTCCTATTGAGATGTTAAAATTGAAATGGAAAACTGTTTCCTATAACAAATTGAAACAAATTATTTTCAAACATGGTGTAAAAACACACTTTTTCATTTCCTTTGAAGATAAAAAAACTAAAATATGCATCATAAATTCTAATTATTTCAAAATAGTTATCTATTGGTTAAATTACCCTAATTTTCATTTTACTTTAAAATACATCAAAACTATCATTATGAATTTTGAACATAATTTCTTCAGATAAGATATATAAATATAATAATCTCAAATAATAAATATGATATATAGTTGGGTTATATAAAGATAGAGAAGAATCCAATTCATACCTCAATAAATATTATTTTCCACCTCTTTAATAGATTTATAAAAAAAACAGTATAAAGGAAATACATATTATAGTGCAATTATTCCTTAAATATATCCATGAAACCTCAATTTAAAATATCATTTTTGTATTATTTTTTTGTCTATCAAATGTTTAAATCAATTTTTTTATTTGAAATTTAAGAAAAAATTTCATTTTTCCAACAAAAACATATTTCATATTAAATAAATGGAAATATTTATTTATTAGAGACACTAAATTTTAACCTAAAATGACATCATCAAAATAAATTTATATAATATATATAACCATTAAAATGCATTTTGAAAATATTTTTTTAATTTTAATTTTAAATTATAATTTAATTTTCAATAATGAATTTAGTTAACCTCTCATAATAATCATGATGGGATTATTTCATACCATAATGTTCATTTTTTATTTATTTAAAATGGTCCCAAAATTTTGAATCATCAATACTGGGTGGAGGTTTCACACTACCAATTTGAAAATAAAATTATATTAATATTTACTTTTTCCATTAAATTTAATAAAGATACAATTTAAATGAGATGCAAATTATTACATCACAAATATGGTTTCTTGCTGCGTGACTAGTGAAAATTTATCATTATAATCAATTACTTCCTTTTGATTATATCCTTTAATTATAATATTGTTTTTAATGGTGAAATTAACTTGCTCAACTAATTCATTTATATAATACAATTTTACAACATTGGAATGTTCATTGCACCTTTTCATGGGAGTCTAATCATTATTCCAGAAAAATTAATTCAAATCGATCTTCATGGAATGAACAAAAGTTTTATCATTAGAGGAATAGTCATGCTTGTGGAGTACTATGTGTGACAAAAAATCGTGTTCTATATTAATTAAAATAGGGGTCATAGTACAATATTCATATTGGGAATTAATAAAAAAAATTTGAAAATAATGCCCTTTATTTTCAAAATATTTCTGTAGTTAAAGGGATTGTAAATTTACAACGTAAATATATTTATGAGGATGAGGTTTATTATGGTCAAATTATTAAATCAACCTCAAAATCATCTATTTAACAATTAGGATAAAGTGAATTCTGACAAATTTTATTTTAATTTACTCTTCATAAGTTTAGAACATTTTATTTAAACTCTATTATCCATTGAATAAATTATAATACCCAAAAAATACACCTTTACAAAACATATAATCAAAAATACCAAAAATACATTTACTATTGAAAAAAAAACATAAAACCAATAACCATAAAAATAAAAAAAAATAAATAATTTACCATCTGAAATAATAAATGGGGTTTTTTAAGAATGGGTCTTATAAGAACTTATTTCTCTATACAACATTTATTTTTTAACATAATATTCCAAAAATATTGAAGTAAATTAAAATCAATAAGGAGACAAAATTCAATTTTAACCAATGTTAGATTAAATATTTCCACAACCACATTTTTTGGTTTTATAGGAGTGGGAAGAACATTTTAATTCCATTTTTAACCACAAAAAAACACAATGTAATAATTTTTTATCTCCCAATTATAATCAATCTATTGTTAAATTTTATTAATTTTTTTAAATTTTTCCATTCATGGTAAATTTATTGATGGTCTTATGAGAATCACATTTAATTAACTTCATATTTACCCATTTATATCCACTATAATCACTGAAAATAATAAATTAGTAAGTTTTACGACCTTTATATGCAACAAGGGTTGGTTTAAAAATATGTTGTTGTATAATTCAAGTAGATTATAGGTTGAAAGTTCCATATATTATTAAAAGGATGAATTTTATTTTTTATTACATTTGAATTGTTCACACACAATTTCATTTTGGAAATGAAATGTCGATAAATTTCATACTGGATGATTCATATATGGTTTCAATAGTGGGTGTACACTAAAATGATCATAGTGTGTATTCCATAGTCCTATATCAAATTATTGGGATCTCAAACATTTAACAGTTATTCTATAAATGAATATAAAATAATAATGTATAAATATTAAAATTTATAAGTAGAAAATTAAATATTTACAATAGGACAAAAGATATATGATAAATTATTTTCAAATTAACATTGAAAACAACTACATCAAAATTGACTTATATTGAGAAAACTAAGATTCAAATAATAAGATGTAGAATATCATTCATAATACAAGATTTTTATTTTTCAATGTTTCCTATATTGATGATCTTACACCATGTTTTTTCACAAATACATTCACCACATTCGTCTCTTCAATGTGGCTGATCATAATGTATTAAGCACACAATTTAAATAATCACCTGATATCCATGTATAATGTATTCCCCCAAAATATTACCTTGGGTGTTTTATCCTATAAAAAATTTAAGGATACTAATAATTATGGTTTCATAATTTGTTTCCACAATGTTATGAGAAAGAAATTATAGAGGCCATGATCTATTTCAAAATGTTTTTAGATAATATACATTTTATTATAGATGGATAGATTTGAGCCATTAACAATGTTATTTTTTTAGATTTCCTTCTTAAATATATTTCCTAGTAATTAAAAATATTTAGAGATATATTTAAAATAAACACTATTCAATGAATTTTTAGAGTTTCATGATCAAATATGATATTGAATCACAATTATGCCTTTAAAATTATAATGGGATTCAAAAATAATATTAAAATTTTATTTATTGTGTTATAATATCATAATATAATTTTTTACCGCATTGATTGTGTTTATGAAATATTTTAATGTTGTATTGATCATTTAGAAAAACACTATATCATTAAGTTTTATCTAAATAAATTTTTAATTTATCTTTTTTCTCTAATAATAAATTGAATCTCTTATTTTTATCATCATATTTTTTTTATAAAATATTTTTGTAATTTCATTTTATATAATTACTTTTTTTAGGAATACAACACTACTCATTGATAATAATACTATATTTCATTAAATTATCTTTAAACATTAAATTATGATCACAAAATAATTCTTCAAGTTAATAAAATAATAGATCATATATAAATGAAATATAATTATTTTATGAAATTAAAATACTTTTTATTTATAAAACAATGTTTTATTAAAATTTAATGTGTAAAAATGATTTTTTTATTTTAATGCAATATATTTGAATTTAAAGTTTGGAAAATAATATTTATATTTTAAAAACCTGTTTATTTTTTTTAAGTGGTCATTTAACAATTTTAATAAGTTATTGGTCAAGAAAGGTTTTCTATAATTTATTTTTTCATTATTAAATTATGAATGATGTAATTTTAAATACACAAGTAATGAAAAAATCATATATTTTTTTCACCAAAATTTTATACTATTTTAGAAAATTTCCAAAAATTAAATACTAGAAAATTATAAAATTCTAATATCCTAAATTAAATGAAATTTATCAAAAAAAATTAAACACAGTTTATTTTAATTTAAAATATATAAATTATGTTTTTTCGAAACTATTACAATATAGTTTATAAAAAAATGTTTTAGTATTTTATGTTATGTTTTAATAGTAATTTTTTTAGTTATTATATATTTATATACAAAAATATCACTTGATAAATATTATTAAAATTAAATTTTTCTATTTTGAGGTCGAATTACTATTAAAGTGGTCATGTTACTATTCCAATGGTCAGGTAACAATTCCAAAATCCACGTCTCGTTTCCAATTTTTGTATTCAATTAAAAATAGTATAACTCTTATAAATTATACTATATCTAATTAATCAACATCCCTTTATTAGTTCCACATTTCAATGTTTTTAAAATTTTCATTATCATATTAATTTGTTATATTTCTCACCTTTTGGGGATGGGGTAAGTGATTCTATAAGATTGTGGTATCCATATTTTTCAATTAAATATTTATGAATATATATATTTTGTATCATTATAGTGTTTGTAATTTTCATTTTATTATCTAGTTATTAATGTAACAATTATTATGTTGCTTTGGCAGGGGCATAGTGGTGAATGTGACAGGTATATTAATGACATTATTTGGGATGTGTAGTATTTGATTCCTTAGAGTATTCTAATGGGTGAATTTAACCATCCAATAAGATTTACCAATCTCATTGGAAAACATGATTCCTAACTAGGTGGGTGAAATGAGTTGTGACCCACCTATACTATCTGATTGATGTGTTGATCCTTCACTGATCAGATCTTTACCCTCAAGAACACCATGCCATCTCGACTGAAAATATATCCTCCCAAAAGGGGATTTATCAGTAGTGATCCCCTCATAGGGAGGGTTTTTACTTGTGTGGTGGTCTAAAAATGTTTATACAAAGGGATTCGCTTCTTAGGTGAGAATATAACGATTAATGTTCATGAAATATATTTTTTCAATTCCTTCATATTATATATGAATATAATAATATATAATATAAAATACATTTATTTATAATATTTTTTATTAATTTTTCATTTACTTTATTCACCATTCATAAATTTTATTCCCATATTTTGAACAAATATTTTCAGTTGAGATTTAGTGAGGGGACTTATTTTCCATTATCTCTCATAGTTCCCATATCATCTTTTTATATTTTTTTGTTCCTCCAAAAAATGTTGACATGGTGATTTGTCTGGTTATTTCGAAAATTTTCTCTACCATCCAAGATCATCATCATAAGTGAGTTAATTCACTAGTCTTACCTCTTACAGATTTATTATATGTGTGTGACTCAGTATATACATCTTCTCGAGAGATACATGGATAAAATCATTAACATGATTCAAATTTGTGGATGTTCAAGTGAATAGGCCACCACTCTTATATAATGAATGATTTTAAAGATGTAAGTGTAGCGAGGTATATTATTTTCATCATTCATAAACAACTTAACTCTCTTACAAGGTTATATTTAACAATGAAAAAATTTCTCCAACATGAAACACCATGAAACTTTTAAAATTGTCAGTATATCTCTTTTTCTCACTAAGATAATATTCTTTATATTTTCTGATGTCTTGAACATTTACTATCATATATTTCCCAACATATTTCCTATATATATTTCATTCACAATCTTTACCCCCAAAAATTAACATTCTTATATCACTCCCTATATATAGATTCATATGGAGACATTTGAATACTTGAGTAGAGGATTATTTTGTATGATAACTCATCAAATAAATTGTGTTATTATTATCCCCCATTAAATTAAATTTATAATACTTGTATAATGTCCTCGAGTGTCTGAATAGTATATTTATATTGGCCATCTGTTGGAGTGATAGGGAATATTTAAATTCAATTTGATATTTAGAACATTTTGGAGACTTATTATTGAGTTCATATGTCATACAAAATCCATGATTAGAGATTATCAAAATTTTTCACCCCATATAGCATTAACACTTCTTATATATATATTAAGGTTTTTCATGTGAACAATCACCATGAATGTTTATAGAGTGGGATTTATTGGTGATTCAATCCATCGAAACCCATATCACATTATTTTTATTAGATATTTTTTGGAGACCAGTGGAAATTCCCATGTTGATGTTATCTTATTTCTATGAGGGAATGTGAAATGCCTTAATCATCCCCATATTGAGCGGTTTCATTTCATTAGCATCATTACACACTATTTCTAGCACAACCTTCGAGGTGAACATTCGTCCTATAAGCCATGTTGATTGTTACACTACATTCCCACTTTCCAATGGTAGGAAACATTCATCACTTATATTGGGACATTTGATCCTTGATTAAAATGGTATAATGGGATGGCAAGATCTCTTTTTATGGATTCATCCTTGGAGTTAGTCTCTTAGTCTAATCATCCCATAAGATTTAGTTTTTTTTATGAAACTATTCCTAGGGCCATATCTTTATGGATTGTGGTTAATTACAATACTTCTCTTAGGATATTCCAAGGGGGTCATGTAAAGGCAACAATCATCCTTCGAATGAGTAGTCACGTTACATATCACTAGAATGTTTCGATATTGAAACACATGTACCAATATATATTTCTTTGTCAGAGGGATTCTTGAGGGAACATAATTCTGAGAAATTCCACTTAGAATACATGGAATTATAATATAGAGTCATGTATTTGAGGGTTCCTTGGATTCCCATGTTGAACACGGGTTATTTGAAGAGTTTAAAAACTAGCAATGATAGATCAGACTGATCAAAACATTGATGAGAGTAGATCAATTGGGTACATTCTAATTAAAGAATACCTATAAATTTTACCAAATGGATATGTCAGAATTCCCCAAAAAGGAGCATACCTGGGATGTTGTATTCCAAAAAGGGAAGATGTCACACTGTTAAGGATAATCTGGATACCACTAAGCACAGATCAGGATGGTGGACCCTAGAGTGGGGAACACAAAGGATTACCATTGGTTATAATTAAACCCTAAGGAGGCTTCTTACACACCCAATAAGAGACCAAACCCACATATTTCGAAAGGGTAAGGCATAGGATCCGGGATCACGTAAAGAATAAAAACCTCAGAAAATATTGAAACATAAGAATGATTAAAAGCCTCAATGCTACAAAGAGAACTAGGATGACATGATTCTATCAGGACAAGGCATCCCAGATTAAATCAGGATAGAGATTATCGTATTGTCAATGAGTAGAATGAATGGGTATGGGGACCTATATGAGGATGATGGTGTCGGGCTTGATCATTTTCGAGGATTCCATCATATCCCCATGGAAGGGAATCAATGTCCATATTGTTCTAGGATGGAGAGATATGTCACCTGAGAAGGTGGCTCATGAGAATGTATGCATGGATTGGACCTGAAGAATGTGGAACCTTTGGGATGGGGAATGGTATTCCCGAGACATAAAGTATTAAGGTAGAGGCAAATATGGGTCATGGGAGATGTGATTGAACATTAGGGTGGCTTCTTATGTATCCCCATGGTAGGGAATAAAAGACCATGTAGAATAGAATGGTGAGTATAATCAGGGTGTACACAAAGGACAAAAATCTGAAGACACTCTTGGGGATTACACATAGATAAATTCACATCGCATGATGTGCACTCTTATTTAGAGGAGTATTGATTGAGTGTGGGACCCACGCATGGTTAGTTTCTTGGGACCTGGTATGACACCACTGTAGGGTGGATTAAGGATATAGGTCCCAACATTGTGGAGTTCTAATATAACTATTGATTGCGGTAAAACTTTAGGGAGGATTCATACATACCCTATCTAGGGGATAGGGATAAAAACCTACTTAGTTTGAATGCAGAGTGTTTAAAATCATTTGAGGAAAAATGAAAATACAATTTAGTTTCATATGATATGAGTGTGTACCAATTTGAAGTGGTCAAGACTGATGGGTGATGGGCATGAACCCCAGGGAGGCTTCCTAGGTACCTTTCAAGAAAAGGGAAAGGATAAATGTTCGTGAGGTTTGGTAAGAAGGGCATGGGGCCAACATGCAAAGGCATCCCAGAGAATGTCATGGTCGATGTATACTTCAAGATAATGTGAGTCATACTCAGTGTGAAAAATAAGAGGAGACAAAACACATGATGATTAGGTCTCACAAGGTGCATCATTGATGTTTGGAGTTGGACTTATACCATGTTAGTGTCCCAATGAGGAAACATGGGCTTACCACAAGAGGGAATACCACGTTGGGGTTCTAATTTATGAAGAATATGTGGCTACCATACATGGAGCACCATATCATGTTGGGTTGGGGCACTGGTAGAGACTGCTTGATGTGCACGTAAAGGCAACTCATCAAGGGATTGGGGAGTTGGAGGGTGTTGGTGCCCATACCCTTCATAGTTCTATCTGGGATATTCACTTATGTGGTGATCATAGTATAAAATCATTTGTAATGGATGCTGGTGGTAGGAATTTGATGGTCCTAGAACTGGGATGATAGGGATTCACTCTTCAAACCCATGACATACATAATTAGCACACTTTAACCCATGGAGAATAGAAGGTACCAGCAATGCGAATGATCATTAAGGTAGTAGATTGATCCATTGAGTGGTATATGTTATTCTAGCTATGCGAGGGAGCGATTGAGGATAATATGACTTTGAAAAAAAGAAAAAATAAGTAGAATAACACATTAATCACTCTTTAAGGATCATTTAAATCACTTCGTACAACCCTGGAGGGTCGTATGGGAGAAGTATTCCCAAGATAGGGGTGTTACGTGTAAAAGGGGGTGAGACATGGTCCCTTAGTGTTAGGAAAACATATGGATCACATAAGGAGGGGTGGCTACAAGATAGTAGGATTTCCCAAAAGGTGAGGGTCTTCACACAATATTATATTATTTCATGGAAAATGAGTTGTTGTGTATAAGTGGAAACTGTGCATGGAAGACTAGAACAAGACCATAGAAAGCCAACACAGAATATTTTTTTTGTGACACTACATAAGAGTAAAAGGAAATAAGTGACGAACAATCACTAATGGGCCCACCCAAAAGAGGACCCCTGGGAGGCTTGTTTCACCAGATGCCGTACCTTGAGCCCATGTCTTTCATGCATTCCTGGAAGCGGTCACCATTCCAACATGGGAGCAAAGATTCATTTTCCATCATCATCTCTTGAATTAAAGAGGATATTTGTATTTATAGATGAAAAATTCTGAAGAAGCGTGCAATTGGCATTGGACGTCAAACTAGGTGTGGAAGTTCATTCATGTGATCCCCTTTCATGCATGCTAACTAATCATCATTATCACCTATGACTGAGATGGTTTTTAGATGGGTGACATAGAAGAATTTTTTTGACGTTTCATTGGGTGAGAAAGATCTTGCATTTATTTTCTATTCTTCCATGTCAACCTCAAGTCTTGCACGCAACTCCCTTGGGAATTTCAGGATTGTTCACAGATTCAAAATATGTCGTTGGTTTTCTAAAAAAGTACCTATTTATGTCCTTAACTGAAATTTAGTTCCAACATATTCCCCCCTATGAATCAGTGTTGAATGTTAACTTGAAAGTAAGATTCTGAGGGAAATGATGAAATGAAGAGTTCCTTATTTTTGGTGCATGAAAAAATTGTCATTAATTGTGAAAACCACTTTCTCATGACAGAATGGCCATTCTACACATAAATATTTGTGGGGGGATAGGGTTCAAGGATCTACACAATGACTTTCCCATACGAGAAGAAACATTTCTCTCATGTATGAAAGAACTTCTTTCAACAGAGAAAATCATGTATTTGTTTGGTTATTTTCATGCAACTTTGAATTCTTTCATGCTTATTATAAATCATTCAGGCACATGACTTTAAAAAACTTCTACGGATAACTCATATATTACACGTAACTATAAATCTTACACGAATAAACCTAATTCCATTGTGCATGACCCTCTTCCAATTTAGATATCTGATGTAAATGGATTCTCAATCAAAGGATACTGAGAAGAAAGAATCTAATGTTGTATGTAGGACCTAAATTTTAGAAAATCCTCAGATTCTTCATGTGAGAATAGTCTATTCCAATAATCAGATTCTTTTTTTTATACTGACCAAATATCAAAAGTATTATGTTCTATGTGAAAGTATACATATATGGAATATCGGTATTTCAGAAGTGATGTTGATGCCAGGCTTCCATAATGATATTTCATGGTCATGTGTACCACACAAGGATAGTTTTCCACAATACAACATCATGATAAACAGTCCCCTCAATCGGGTAACACAGAATATGGTTTCTTACATCTAGAACTTTAATACTAGTATTATTTTAGGGAGATATCTAGCTCTTGGGGATTCTCCAACTCAGTATGAGAGAACCTTTAGAAGCTACGTCACTAATAAGAAAAAGTATAGTATGAATGGGAATTCACGTTTGGGGGAAATTTTACAAGTGAATGAGCATGGGAATACTGGGTTCGCCGGACATGTGAGGAGTTATGAGTCATGTTGTTGTCTATCGGGTTGTTCAAATTTGTGTGGACATCACAATTTCATTTCTACCATCAATAAGAAATGGTACTAGAGTTTTTTAGTTGGTGGTATCCGGAGACAAATACCTTCTACCTCCACTATGGTAAGTTAAGAATAATATTGTGTGGAATCCATTACATTAATGGAATTCCCATATATGGGTGTGTGTATGAAGACATTCTTCCCATAGAGAACACTTGGGGGGATAGAACATGCACACCCATTATAACATGGTATCTGTTGCAGTTGTCCAAAGAGAATATAGAAATAAACAACATCATGAAGGATATTTCCGATTCAGGATGGTTCAGTCTGTTCCTGGCGTAGGCTAAGGGAGTGAAAAATCAAGGCCAAGGGAAGTACTACCCGAACACATCATAGAAAGTAAATACAGGATCATGCTAAATGGTCCTCGAGGTAGGCCAATACCAATCATGGGGCATCAACCTAAAAAATTATGGGACGTGCATGTATAATATGATGTATTTTTTCCACATTTGGAAGTGGTTGGTTCTTTCCAGTAAGGGACACATGGATTTTGTTTCAACCAAGTACATTGGTGATGGCTGGAATCATGGTTGCTAAGAATAAATGTCAGTCTGAGAGTTCTCGTGTTGGCTAGGTTGTACAATATTTCAGTGCACAACTACAAAGTTGGTATGTCTAAGAGAATATGCCGAACATTCCAGATTATTCATTGGTGGGTTTTTGTTCATTGTTGTTGGTATGACTTTTCAAATTCCATCTGTCTTCAAGGTGATGGTCTATGAGCATCCCTAGTGAATTTTTCTAGAATTCGCTCATTGAAGCTTAAAGTGGAAGAGATCAAACTCGCGATTGGAAACCATGCAAACTTTAACATTCATCCATTTTGGACAGCAACTATCTAGATGGTAGATGAATAATGACTCCCATTGAATTAGATGTACTATTAACAAAGCATTAATGGTGGTGTACTAGTATCTCGGATTTATGGGAAAATATTTTTTGACCCCTATGTGTTAATGACGTTTTCCAGGGAATTAGTATGCATGAAACATATCCCAAGGATGTTATACACCCATGTTTGTAAAGAGAAACATCCTTTCATCATTCTCCAATAGTGACTCATGTTTATGACTACAGAGTTTGGTGATTTCACCCCCTTCTCCCCCACTTATTTCAATGTAATCCAATCAATGGTGTATACTGACAATTGGGTAGAAATATACCTAGTGGTGATTCATCCGAAACATAATAATAAAATCAAGGTGGCCAGCATGGGGTCTGGATAGCGATGAAGCAAACAATGTACTATTGGCGAGGTGTGACATGGAATAAATTAGGTAGTAGGAATGTCATAGTATAGATCATCATCAGTAAGAGCATAACAAGGTGAGAATGGGCCTTTGCCTTATGAAGGTAGGTGTTCGCATGGGTGGCCTCTTTTGCAGCTAGGGAACACCCTGGGATGAAACAACGAAATAACCTAAATTAAGCTACTAATTCCATTTTCCCATCCCAATAGTCAGCATGTAGAACTTTGTGACAATCTATATACATTAAAGAGTTGTGGCAGAGAATGGTGTGCACTAGGCTTAACCTACCAGACGTAGGGTGGATTTAGGTAGCATAGAGGGTGAACATTCATATTTTACATGCATACATAATATAAATGGACATTTATGCAAGATAGTAATGGAAGTATGAGGAACCAAAATTCCTAGTGAATGTGGTTCTTGTCCAAGAGTACATCCAAAAAAATATGGCATCTGAGGATGTCGACCTCAAGGAAGAAGAAGAAGATGAATGAGAGTAAGTATAAGAAGATAAAAAAGAGGGGTAAGAGGAATAGGGATATGATGAATAGATAGAGGAGGAGGGTAGGGGTGAAGGTCTGGGAGGTGAGAGACCTCAGAAAAAATTCATCCTCTAGGGAATCCCATGTATGAGAGGAAAAATCATAGGATCTGATATGGAAGTAGTCAAAAAACATGAGGTGAGTCTCAACTATTATATCTATAAGTAATTCACTTCTTATAATTTCTATCAACACACAAAAGAATTATCTTTTTTGGAACACATCAATGATGATATATTGGAAGATCCTACTACAGTGGATGAAAATGTAACCATTGATGTGGATGAACATCCTCATGATTCTGTATCTGGGTTCGAGTAGGGAGGTGGACAAATCACGGATGAAGCTGCCAAAGGACCCGCCTCAATTGAAGTGTTCAGTGATAAGCATAGAGGTGGGGCTAAAATAGATCCTTCAAAGTCTCATGATATTCCCATTGTTCAGGACCCAGTGTTGATAATTTAATTAACAATCATTGAGGAATATCCTATGGTCGAAAATGCTACCATGACATAGGAGTTGGTCACCCCAACATTTTTTTCGTCTAAGATTATACCTTTGTGGGATAACTTATTTTATTGGGGAACTTGACTGGCCAAGATATTGGTTCCAAATGCTGTGATCACAAGGTTTGTGGCTCGGTAAAATGTCGAGTATGGAGAATCTCACATATCTGTATAAGTGATTTCACTAATTTTTCCAGAGACAGTCATTAATGTTAGTCCAGCCTTAGAACCCACTAACCAATAAGCTATAATCATGGGTGATGTTTCTTTCGGGGTTGATCTCTAGGCTGGCAAGGGATAGGTCACTAAAGAAGAAAGATTTCCTGAAGAAGACATTGTCGCACCACTCAAGGTTATTTTTCCCATCTACAAGACTGAAGATCCTAAGATGATGGACAAATCTGATCCTGACATGGTCGAAGAGATTCATACGATGCGAAACATGGTGTAAAAGATCATTAAACACTTCCTTAGTCAATAACAGTGACAATTTCTAATATATATGGGATCCCTTCACACATGGAATGAATTTCTATATGCTAGAATGGTGGATTTTCACCATATTTGTTTAATAATCCATGATCTTATTGATGGGAAAATATGACAGTTTAGTCAATTCTCTGATATTTCCTAGTGTCATAATGAATGAGATAATACCAAGAGGATTCATGAGGCTGAGCAACATATATGAAACCTTGAAGACAAATATAGTGAATCATCATTATTTATCGCAATCCAATTTGATATCATCAGACAATTGATGTACCAGCTGGAAGATTCTCAAGAGGAAGCAATGCAATAAAGATGTAAATTAAATTAATTATAGGCATTGTGGGAGCAAATGAAGGTCAGATCCAATGAGCTCTACACTGCAGTGGCTGGTGTAAGATATTTTCTTGGAGAGTGGGATGCAAATCAGGTGGCCACATGCCACATAGTGGAAGTACTGGAGAATTATCTTGATGATTTTGATCCATTAGTAATGTGTTTTGGCCTAACTCATGAATCAATGTTTCACCCTAATTTACTCATCCTAAACTACATCCATTAACTTTATGTTTTTTTAATTTTTTAACTATTGCAATTCGATCATAACTATAGAGTAATTAGAAATTATTCCAAAAACTCAAGTGGGTCATACCCTATCTAAGAAATAAGGGAAGACTGCATAATCATCTATTTTGTGTATAATAGTGCCAGTTATTCATTGAATATTCAGAGGAATTCCATTTTTGACCATCATGATACAATATTTGGGTTGATATAGAGACCACAAACAGAGTATAGGGTTCTTGGGACCACTAAATTTCTATTACCAATAAGTTCTAGTGCAAAAATGGGTTAATTTCAAGGGTTTTAGAGTGAATCCAAACAAAGTGGAATGAGAAAAGTGAACATCGATACCTGATATTCTGGGCATAGTGAGAGGTGGCATGATGATTGAGGATAACAGTTCACTATACTTGAAAGGATATATTAAAATGTAATTATCCAGAAATGGGGAAAAAATTATGTATATCTACCAAACATATTTGAAAACATGGGTCATAACTTGAAATATCATCCAATATATTCCAAAACATTGTACCTAAATTGTTTTTGAGACAAAATTCCAAGAATCCATGCCATTTAGGGGTCCCTTGAGATGTGAAATAAGGTGAGTATACCAAGAACAGACATGCAAAAAACGTGGTGGAGTTATGGGATGTTCAAATGGAGTACAACACTCTTAGAATTACACCACCATGACAGAAATTCATTGGGTGAGAGTATCAGTCTGAATCGAGATCAAGAATTCTTATTGGAGGGACCACTCTAGTGAGGATCTATGATGGTTTATAGTTTTACTCCTTGCTAACGGGGATGATAATAAAATATTTTAATGTCATATAGTGAGGATGATGCATGGAATAGTTTAAAATCATATGATAAGGATGTCGCAAGTTTTATAAGTCCATACTCCCTTGACAGTTCCAAACATTTTAATGTCATGTTACATGGATTGGGAACTTGAAATTTAATGTCATATATTTTAGAAAATGATTATGAGAATAGAGCCGTCAATGTTAATGGTCATAGGGATAGCCCCATGGAGATATTCTTAGGTGTATCCACATATCCCATAATGTTGAGAATCAAGAAAAACGTAGTTCTTAAATGAGGCAAGACAAAAGGCCAATGCCAAAGTGACAATGTCTTCTCGAATAAAGAAACCATATGGCTGGTAGTTATCAACACACAACATGGTTGAAGGATACATCACTTAACATCATATGATATGGACGTAAGAGATATTAGTTTATGGTCATAGAGCGTAGACCAAGAGAAGTGTGGTTAAACTATACAGGGACAATAATTTCCTAAATCCTTAATTCTGCGTGACCTATAGTCGTTGTTGGAAAAAGGGTGGTGATGATCTTAAAACACATGTAATACTCTATTGGGGGAGATAGTGTGGATTCAAAGATGACCCTAAAATGATGATTCGTCCCCTTAATGTGAAATTGTGTACGTAGGGATAATGCCAAGGGGTTTGAAATTATAATTGAACATGATGTAGTTGAAAGGAGTTTCAAAATCGAGACCAATATTTAGGGAATATTTGGGATGGCATAATGATATCGGATAACCATTGACCATATTTGAAACAAAACATCCTTATCATGTGAACTGGGATGGGAACAGACAATTGAGGGTTGACCGCTGACCATATTCATAATGTGGGACCTGTGAAAAATTCCATTTAAGATCATCTTACACATTATACCAAAATGGTAGGTGATCCATAAAGCCAGATATACATACCGCCCGAAAGTGATTTACGATGTTTAAGATTATGGAGATCCAAATAAATGGACACATGAAGAATGGAGATGGAATGAAGACATTTCCATGCAGAAGCCAACACTCTAGATCTAAACGATGTTGCATCTGAGCACACTAAAGAGTAATAGTAGAGTTCGAGGGGCCCAATTAAGGGTATAGGACTAGAGAGGATGATAAGAGTAAAGGGGTAAATTGGGCTGATAAATTTGGATTGGAGCCAAAGAAAAAGTGTCTTGGTGTTTTTATGTATCCCATATAGATGGGAATCATGCCATATGTATTTTAGGAAATGTCATGTAGTTTAACGCCATACAGTGAGGTTGAAAATGAAAGGTTAAATCCCATATGGGTGTTAGACTACATGGTTGTGATATCAGAGAGATGATTTGAATCGGGAAAATAGAGTCCCACACCATAAAATATGCTTGGAAAGGTAATTTCATGCCTTATGTCTTGAAAATGGGGGACATGGGGATCAACCCAAAGAAAATCTGTCTGGGCATTCCTACGTATCTCAAGAGGATGATAATCATGCCATATGTAATTATGGAAATTTAATGAAGTTTTACCTCATTTGGTGAAGACATAGATAGGATAGGTTGAGGTTTTTAAAGAGAATGTGTATGTAGTGATAAATCATACCAGACATGAATGAGGACCAAAGATTCCCACACCACACCATATGCAGTCCCATGAAGGACCCTCTAGCTAAAGGGCTAGAAATATCAAGGGACATAGGGTTGGAAACAAAGACAATATGTATGGGTGTTCTAACATATCTCATATTGATGGGAATGTATCCATAAATCATTCTCAAAATTCCATGCTGTTAAACATCATGCATTGAATAAATAAAAGATAGGGTTTTTAAATTGAATTTTTGTGGCATGATGAAGTGTATTGGACATGAATGAGGACATGAGGAGTCCACACAACACCATATTCAATCTAGAGAGAAAGCTTGGTCCATTTGGCTGGAATGGTTAAGGGACCTAGGGTTAAGCCATTGATGAATGGTTCAAGCATCACTACATACCCCATTAGTATGTGAATCAATCAACATGTAGTTCTTGAAATATCATGCAGTTTAATGTCATTCAACAATGATTTAAAATGGGTATTTTTTATCATCATAGAGCACAGACCGTAGATTCCTAGTAAAATTTCATGTGCATGGGACAAGAGGGATGAAAATGGTGAATCAGTAAACCAGATATTTTGCAGACCTTTGGGATGGTGATAATGATACAGAATAGGTTATAACCATGTCCGCAACATAGTACACGTTTTGTGTGACCTAAAATGGAAACATACATGTGATGGTCATCTGGTGGCCATATTTGCAACACGGGACCTATCTCAATTGTCATTCAACGTCATCTGGGACATTGGAATAGAATGGTAGGTGAGCAAAGGTTTCATGTGACCCAGCCATTAGATGGTACATTCAAATATTAAAGAAGATGGAGCCCCAAATGACTGGTATGCCTAAATAATTGAGGTACACATGAAGTTTAACATCATGTGATAAGGATGAAATATATCTTAGTTTAAAATCACTGATCTTGAAACATAAAGCATGTTTACAACATAAAGTCTATCATCATACAGGATGCAAGGTATCATTGTTTAGAGTCATAGAGCTTAGACCGTATACAGTTTAACATCTTATGAAATGAGTGGGTTCTACTAATGGGATTCCCTGATTGGGGAATTTCGCATTGGTGTGAGGAGTAACGCACTTACCATCCTCAGTGACTTGAGAGTATACACACATGGAGTAAAAACTTTGAATGATATAATTTTCCTACCATTTTGGCTCCATCATTGGTGGCTTCATACATGGTATCATTGGTTTCCTCATGGAAAATACCATGTCACCTTGAAGGAAATAATAGAGATGAAATTTCTTGTTGAAATATTTACCTATCATGTTTTGATTCCTCTTTAGATTGTGCAATGCTAAGATTTTATTCTCTTTATGGGATTATAGTTCAACCAGGTGGAATTATGATACTCTTTCAAACATCTTATAATCATTGAAAACTATGCGCAATGAGGGTGACTGAATCGAAGTGGGAAAGACTACCTCCGATTTGTAAACCAGGAAATATGGGGTCAATTGGGTGGAATTATGAGTTTTTTTATAAGCCTAGAGAGGGTTGGTGAGATTTTATAGACAACTTTTCAAGTCCTGAATGACCACCTTCTGAAAAATATCCTAGAGGGTTTTGTTGAATGCCATGATCTTCCCATTTTCTTTTGCATCATAGTGACATGTATGATTAGAAGGTATATTGTGCTTGGCATTAAATATCCAAAATTATGCTACACAAAAGATGGTTTCAATATCAGTGTGTATGGTGCGAGGGAATCCAAATAAAAAGATGATATTGGAGCTCACAGAATTGACAATAGTGTGGTCCTTGACATCCTTGAGAGGAATTCCCTCTATCCACTTGGAAAAGAAATCTTTGGTGGTCAGGATGAAACTTCTTTGGTGGTATGTTTCTGGTGGATATAGTCCCACTACATCAAGCCCCGACACCAATAAATTCCAATAGTACTTAGTATTATGGATAGGCACTGGTGGCCGATGCAAAAAATTATCATGGATCTAGAACACATGGAACTTCCTAGAAAACATGATATATTTATGGATCATGGGGGGCCAAAAATAGCCTAACCTTAAGATCTGGTGGGAATGATTTGGCCCTGCCTAATGAGATCTATTTGAAACAACAAGAACTTATTTCATATCTAGGTGAATCTTAACTATTTGAATGCAGAGGAGGAGAACTCCATAAAACCCACATTTTTATAAGGGTTTTGTCATGACTAGGACCTCTCTGGAAGGTGAACTGGACTACGTTATGATGGAATTGGTCACGTTCTTCTCAGTATGATGAGAGATAATCATGCTCGAGATAGTTGATTAAGGGTGTTTTCCAACCAATGTTTTTTTATTGTATTGTGGCAATGGGATCTGGGGTACTGTATTTGGATTCACTTGTTGTGAGATAACTTAAATTCTAGATAGCTCCATCGTCTAGTTTGGTGGGAGAAATGACTCTTTGATGTTCCATAAGGATAGGCATTTCATCCTGGTCAGACTATTATAGGGATATGGAAAGTCTTTCCAAGGAATCATCTTGACCATTCTGTTACCAAGGAACATGAATATCTTCTAGAAAAGAATTTAATTGGGCCACTAATTAGCGAGTGAACCCTAGAAATTTTATGATCCCTATATTCCTAACAATACAATCATCATTAATATTTATGAGGACCAGTTTAGATGCCCCATTCACCAGTAGGTGAGGAACATGAATCTTGAGGGCCAACATGAGGCCAGTAATGAGAGCCTGATACATTTCTTATTTATTGGTGAAATGCTATAACAATAGGTAGGAATGAGGAATTTCCTCCTAGGTGGGTGTGGTGAAGAAGATACTTTGTTATACCCGGTGATGTGTGGGACTATTGAGACTTCTACTAGTCGGACTATGCGAAGCACCAATGGAGTACACATACCAATGTGGAATTGATTGATCCATTGAGAGGATTGGATCATCTTGGAAATCACGGTCAAGTGACTAAACTACGGGGAATGGAAGGGTGACAAGACATCATGATAGTGCCTGACCATTGAGACCCTTCTGTGAAATGTTCCTAATATTGAAATTTTTAAGGATCACAAACCACCGAGCTAGAAGGACTAACTACATGGGATAGTTTCAGATATACATCAGTGGATCCACATGGGATACCTTCTATATCTCACTATTTTTAATCTAATGTTTCACATTCTACAATTTAAATACAAGTTAAAGTAATTTCTTCTCGATATAGAAAAATATTGTGTCTTTATCGAGGATCATGCTGCTAAGATAATATAATCTATTATTTGTCCAGTAATTATCCTCTTAAGTGAGAAGTTAATCTAGAGACAATTATAAGGAAGTCACATAAAGTACCAGAAGCTTTTTGAATATTTCTGGCATTAGAACTTGATGTTGTAGATGATACTACTTGATTTCTTAAGAAGTATTTATGAACTCCTCACCCCACTGATAATGGGAACCTTTCATCATATGCTTCGAAAAGGACTTACACTTTCCATCTAGATTGGAAATTTATTAGCGTATATATTCTATGTGGCCTTGAAACCCATGGAGATAACAAAGTTTTATCAGGGGAGTAACATGGATAATAGCTCCAATATTCTCCGGATCGATCTCAATGCCACTATGTCTAACAATGAATCCAAAAAAATTCAAGAGGTGACCCGAAGGCACATTTTAAGGTGTTTATTTTCTGGTGTAGGGAACAGAAGAAGCCGAAACAATTCTAAAAATCTATGATATGGTCCCGATGCTGGTGGTATTTGACCACCAGTTCCTCTAGATGGTATTCCCCCAATTTCACGAAGGATCTGCTTGAATTTTTTGTGCATGGCATAATGATA
Source organism: Viscum album (assembly GCA_963277665.1). Lineage (NCBI taxonomy): Eukaryota > Viridiplantae > Streptophyta > Magnoliopsida > Santalales > Viscaceae > Viscum > Viscum album. The sequence continues at coordinate 1,306,682,294 of OY728126.1, read as the reverse complement.
GGTGGCTTCTGCATTCTTATGACCGAAATGAATTACCTGTTAACAGAATTTACATTTTGTTTTCTTGAAGGTTTTTTATTATTAATATTCTAGGTCCACTATGATTTGATTATATCTATAATACCCATACATGAAAGAGGTATCTTGGAACCTAGTGGTAATGTCGATCAACAACTCTAACGCAGAAAAGTGAAAGTCATCATTTAGACACTAGTGGTTGAGATCCCAAATGTTGACATATAATCTAATCGTTCCATTATTCATTAGAATGGGAACAGTGTTGTCTATTCATTTTGGGTGTAAGACATCCTTTATGATTCTGGAATTAATGATTTTATCAACATTTTCCTCCACCATGGCATTGTGAAAATGGTGCATATTTCTGGGAGGCTTCTTGCACCCACGGTGATTTACTAGGAGGATGAGATAGTGAATGACGAACTGAGGATCTAGCCCTATAATATTTACATATATCCATTAAATAATTAATGATTATGCCTTTTAAAATAAACATACTATTATTATTATTTGATAGACTTTGCTACACTGATCAGTGTTGGTTTCAGATCTATCATGGTATTGTGTTTCACCTATATCGTCACATCAAGAATGGTGGATACACCTTCTTTGAATGAGAAAGGTGAATCATTAAAATAATCCTCATAATATGTGGTGGTTTGATAATTGGAAAGTAGAAATTATTCCATGTTCACTATTCTTAACGTTATCACAATGCTAGCTTGAGCTACAATGGAAACCTCATCGGGGAACTCTTGCACTGCTAAAACCATGTTGATAGAAAGTGTTGATCTGACTCCATCAAGACATCAAAACAATTGACACGCATGATAATATAAAATCCATAGTGTCATGTAGTCTTGATCTGGTTTATGTAAACCCAGCGAAAAATCATGTTTGATTTATTCTTGTTTCCATGGGGCCAATAACCTGATACCACATAGGGGTAAGGAGATATATGTTTAATCTATCCTGATTCATGTAGAATAATGAAGTTATCTTCATGCACTCTCTATGTGGGGGAACAATATTTACCATTTTCTAAGAGATTAAAAACAAGTTCCCCATATCTAGGTTTGTGGCCTCCAACAGGTTAATTGGGAAAATGTAGGCATCATTTGAGACTACCCATGGGTTAGCCACAATGGTAATATGCTCATCCTCATTATCATGAAGCTACTTTTACATTCTCTTATATTAGTAGGCATACATGAGGAAAATAGAGAAATTTTATCATAGAGTACACCCACTCGACCACTGAGGGAGTATATAAGGCATCAGTGATATGTGGAAGGAACTACCACATATAGCTAAAGTAAGGGTCTACCCATTAATGCATTGTAATCTCTGTCTTGTGAGACAACCATGAACTCATTTCTAGAAAAAAACCATCAAACTGCATATTCAAGAATATAATTATAAATAGATTCTACTTCGTCCATTCATAATAATGAATCTTTAAGTCAGAGGGACTCAGATCTATTTCAGATAGCCCCATTTAGCAGAGTGACCGTATTGTGATAAGATTGGTCCTTGAGCTCATGTCGATTAGACAGTGGAAGAAAAATATGAAATTTATTTGTAAAGTGATGTATTTTGGTTGGATGTTCCCTTGTATAGAATAACCTTCATCTTTTCATATGAATGAAATAATGGAAAACCACTCTTTGAGGTCGATTACCTCGGCATAGAAGGCATCTACAACTGCGACCTCTATTTCAAACTGGATGGGTCTTCTTAAAGCTTATGTGATGAAATCATGCTTATCTTATAAATGGAAGAGAGCCTCAAGGATTTAAATCCAAACCATAATACTGGAATGATTCTTCATAACATCATATTTCCATTCTAGGCATGCACATATGCTAATCCGAGGATTCTCATTGGAAAGTGGTATGATGGGTGCTGCAAGTCAAACTGACATATTCTTGGCGGTGCTGGAAATGTCCCATTGCTCACTCGTCAAACATTGTACAATGAATATAGGTTGATGGCTACATAAATGAGGTCCATCCACAACGTAACATGGATGATCATAGCATGATCATTGCAACTCCACCAGATCATGTAGTACAATTGTTTGTGGTCGTGATTCTGCTGAAACGAGTTGGGAAGGTCACGCATGATATGTTTTGTGTTGCACATACTATATGGTTATAGTGGCATGTAAGGATTAAAGAAAATCACTTTCCAATACATTATGATGATTTACATATCCACATATGTTTTGATGCTATTGTAGATTGGGGATGTATGTAGGGTTTGTCTAGCACTCTTCTTCCCCGGGAACCATGTAAGGGTTTACCATATTGACAGTGTTGATGGAATCATACCCCTGATCATCTCTTTAAGAGTAGTCAATTGTTAGGAGAATTTTGGGGGAAATTCCTATATCTTGAAGCATGAAATTTCTAATATTACAGAATGGATTTTTCCAAAGTGGGGGACTTAGATCACCCTTGGTTCTCTAACACTTACACCCCTGAGAGGAAGAAGGCTAAGAAGTTGACATAGAGGTAGTATTCAATGGTACTGTAGCATATTCTAATGGCTTAGTCCAATTTAAACGTGCATAGATTAGGTCATGGGCATCTGTGACTTCATTACGAGATATCCAATTTTCATACATTCCAAACCTACTATTAGAAACCTACCACCATTCACCCTCAATAGTTCTATCTGGATTCATAAACACACATTCCTCCTGGGTCAAGACTAGACCCAATCTGAATATGTTGTTTTTCACATGGTCTTGTAGGTACTCTACAAATACATAACACTGTTGTAGGGTGCCCCCATGGAACAATAAATATGGGAAATAATTGGGGTGATCAACGAGATTTGCCTCTTTGGGACTCTTTCATTCTGGAACCCGCATGATTCCCTAGTCCAAGCAATTTGGAAATAATAGGAAACCTACAACTCATTAAATGAGAATTTCCAATTCCTCTATTCCAGGAAAGGAGCTCTGGGAGCCTGGCCCTAACAAAGGGCTGGCAGAGCCTGAATATTTTGTTGAACTTGATTATCTAACAAAGGTGGCGGTGGGGCATTACATGGGGGCACCTGCCAATTTTGAGGTGGGTGTGGCTGAGCTAGAGTTGGTTCCTAGGTTGGTGGTCCTCAATGAGGTTATAAATGTGTCTCTACTAGTATAAATTCTGACTTCCTTAGAGACTCTATTTTTGAAACATCGATAGTCTTGTCCTTGGAGGATCTTCTTGTGGGATCTATAGGAAGAAATGGACATTAATGATTGGCTTTCTATATGTAATCATCTAACTGATAAGCTATATCATAGAAATACCAAAACATACTTAGGATATTATGGGTAATGAAAGAAGGGACTAATTTAGTCAACAAATTACCCACAAACAATTTTAGTAGATATTACTAAGTCAGAAAAATATCAAGTGAATATGTGAGGTCCTTCCACCTGGGGAAAAAGACTTCAACTCACTCATCTAGCCTTTCCATGCATAAGAAGATATCGACAATTCTAGTATTTATGGTGGTGGAACTGATCTAGTAGTGAAACTACCTGTGAAGATCCTCCCAACTGTCCATTGATCCCCAAGTAACTAGATGTTCCTGAAAAACACAGGCCCATACAATGATTATACAAAACAATAGAGCTTAACAGCTTCTTGTTTTGATGCAGTTCCAAACATGGGTCCACAATATGAAATATAGTGGGCCAAATTCTATAATAGATCCCCCATCCCACTAAAAGGGGAGATGGTATGAGTTCCAAAAACTAAGTGTTCTTTATATCATCTAACCATGCTGGATATGTTTTTCCATCAGGAAGAATTTCCATCTATTGAGTTTCCATATCCTATAGGTGAGAAATAAAATCATCCATCTGATCATCCTATCTAGGGATCCAGTTTTGACGAGGGTCCCTAACCACCAACGTGTTGGAAGGATCTTCAACATGGTTAGTGGGTGCATCTCTTTGTTTATAGACTATATGAATTAATCTATGATCTAGGGGAATAACATGTGGGGACACTGTAGGAATTTGAGGAGTGGCCAGTAGACCCTTTAGAGTGGCCTGTAGAACCTAGGGTGAGTCTTGAAAGAGGTTTCTGCATAACTCGGGTGGATTTGGTGATGCAAATGTGGTCTTTTCCATCATCACTTGCTTATATCTTATGTAGATAGTATGGGTTATCGAGATCACTAGGATAAAACACAACAAGCGAAGTCGTAAATTCCCTTGTCCCTAATTCCCTAGTCTAGGATCACCGTAATCTAGCCGTTGTTCTACTGCACTCTTGGTGAGGACCACATCAACATTACTTCTCTATTCGGTGAGTTGTTATCACAATGATGCCTTTTGAGGATATTCATCCATCTTATACTAATGATCTAGAAGTTTTGGGGGGTTTTACTTTCCTAGTGTGCTTTGTACCCATACAATGGGCTCAAACAAGAGGCATTGAGTCAGAAGGTGAGGGAAGTCTAAGAAAAATTAGTTTTTGGTGAGTATGGATAGCTGCATGGTATGCTGAGTTTTGTACTACCCATGAAGGTTATTATCCTTATATATACCATGTTTTAGTGCACCCTTTCGAGTATATATTAGGAACTAGCATGTTCATTGTGATGACTCATGAAGGCATGACTTCGATATCACTAGGAGAACCAAGTTGATGTAGGATTAGACTGGAATTAATAGAAGAAAATTTCCACATTCCATGTATCTAGAAATGTGGGGATTCCTCATTAATTACCTTGTAAATTACTGCATAGATCTAAATGAATCTTAGATTGAGAGTTTGATGATGACCAAATGAAGCAGGGTGTTGAGTGATTAGAAGTTCAACCAACTAAAGCTGGAAGCACTACTGGCCAAAGTTGTTGAAGTGTTCCAGTATATTTTGGTAAGCTAACCATTTATAATGGAGAAGAAAATGCATCATCCTAAGGTTGGGTAGATGAATTCAATCATCTCCTGGGTGAGGGACTTCAGGATGTTAATTCTTGTAGTCAAAATTGGAAATAACATCTATAGATGATGGCCCACTATGAGAATGTCCCACAAGCTTCTTCGTTCAAACTTGTGATCTAACACTTGGATTCCCATTCATCAATTATGGTTAGTTGAGGGATCAATATCAGCACCCAAATGGACCATTGTGCTATTGGACTAGTTTGTGGTGAGTACGATGCATGAGCCATCAAACTGATGCATCTTGGACTACTTCCTGTGGATTGTTCTCATAGTACCACCATATCCATGTAATAAGGGGAATTAACATCTAATTCTTATATAGTGGTTTTAGTTGTGGATGGTGGATCTGGATGTTTATTTTTGTATACCTATCCCTAGAACTATACTTTGTGATATCTTGTTGATGTGGACAATGGTCCTACTGATGGATGGAGAGATTTCGCATCATGACCCAAAAAATGTGTCAAATCTTCAACCTGATGTATGTATTTATAATTGGATTTATTGATCCAATGCATCTTGATTTTGGGGATGATGATGCTAATACACCTATTTCCTACCCATTTATCCATCACAATGGATTAGGGTGATGGTTCCACCATCAAATCACACATCACCTTAGAGTCTAAAAATTGTACGACCTTGATTACGATCCGAGGATTTCCAGGGTTCTTCTTCTACTAGTGATGACCCTACCTCTTACCCTGGGATGGTTTTTAGGGTAAGGTAGATCTTTGACACTTGAAGGACCTCCTCATGGAAAATCCAAGTTATGGGGATCACCTAGAAATATTTCTAATGGAACACAGAGATGACCTTTGCATCAGTTTTCTTCTGTTGATGTGGTACAAGGAATGTCAATGTATTGACTATAATAGATATTGGAATGACCTTATTAATGATCATTGGTCAATAGAGTATAAGATCTACTAAAATCTTTAGCACGTGGAGGACCTCCATGCAGATGAGTTACATGGAAAGGGGGACCCACATGTTGAGAACTTGGTATGTGGCGAATGTTTTCATTCTTGAGATATCAGGCATGGGGAGGACCTTCATTCTTAATTCTAACAAGATGGGATGACCGCTTCTTAGGCTGGTGACAGTGGAATGGGGAAGACCTCTATGATTGATGTGAGAGGGGGAGTAACTCCACTCTATCTGATGATTGTATGAGGAGGACATCCATATTGAATTTCATCACCATAGGTCACCAGGTGACCAATGCTACTGGGCTCGGTAACCGGCAACATCTACCGATCTTGAATGTAGGGTGGCTGGTACCTCAAACCTAATCAATAATTAAAGTTCCTCAGCTTGGTAGCAGGGATATTCCCTTACTCTGTAACGACCCAATGTTTCATTAATGGAAAATCCCTCTTGATATTATTAAATGTCTCTTTATATAAAATGTTTTTATTAAATGTCAACTCCATTGGTTTTATGATAAGATTTGTGCCTGTTACTTTTATAGTCATTGAACAGTGATCACATTATTAGTATAAATATAGGGCTTTAACACATCCAATTTTACATAGACAAAGGAAGTGATGGCCTCATCCAGTATAATTATCCCATACGAATCCCATATATCGGAGCTTGGAAAATAGGTGGCGTCCTTGGGCTTCGCTCTTGACCAAGCCCAAGCTGAGCTTCACCATGTCAAACTTGAATGGGACTGTCTACGGGAGAAGTGCATGTTGATAGAAATTACCACTCGAGTGATATTGTCTGAGCCACCCCAAGAGTCTATCACCATCGCACACCTTACCCTTAGGTATTTGGTGGCTGTTTTAAGGGGTTATGTAACTAATCTATAGTACTATGTTCATGTACATTTCTTTTGTATATAATAATGAATATAATTTTTTGTCATTATTGATACATTGTAAATAGTTTTTAAAGTAAAAATGGTGTTTTTAGTTTTTATTTAATAAAGAAATCTATTATATTAAATTAAGGGATTTTTGATTTAAATAATATTTTAATAAAATATTATTATTATTATTATTATATTAATTTTATTATATATAATTGATCACATAATTGTATGAATGCAATTATAATTTTTATTAATGTTTGAAAGCCATTTTTGTCAAAACCCATGAATTTTTGATAAAAGTCGGGTTTTATTTTAAAAGTTATAATTAACATATTTAGATAATTATTTAGATAAAATAAATGTTATTTTTGGAATCAAGACGTCAAAATTATCCAACAGTTATTTTTTTATAATTATCTGAGGCATTCAAATTTTTGAGTAAAAAATAAATACCGTTTAAATATATAATGTGTTTTATGACGTCATAATGACCAAATAGTGATAGAAAAAAAATACTATAATCATTATGTTCGGACAATATATGTTTTACCATTAAAATAATTTTATTTTGGGTTTATTTGGCTTACTTTTAAAAGCAATAATAGACCCCTCAAGACTTATTAAACACCTTGTCTTTTTAAATTAATTTCCATGGGAGTGTGACTCACCTCCACATAAGCAACACTAATATTTTAATAAGTTCAGAACTTTTCCATATAAAATATTATTTTCCTCTTCCATTTTCTAAAAACCATGGGTTGGTTTGTGTTTTGGATTAATTTAATGTAAGGGGTCCCAAACCTAAATAATAAAGAATTCCCTCACCTTTCCTATATAAACCCACCCATGCTCCCACTTCCTCTTCATTCAAAGCCTTTGGAGTTCGTCCAACCTCTGCCCTACTCTCACTAAAATCCTCCCAAGGTGGCCCAAGCTCCCAATAAGCCTCTCACAAGCCTTTCTCTAGCCTTTGGAAGCACACTTCCAAGTAAGGGTTTTTTCTTCCTTTCTCATTTTTGTCCAGTTTTCTTTATGTTATTTTGCCCTTTTAATTTCAATTATAAATGTTGGGGTATGGTTTCACACCTCCATAATACTGCCCTATTTATGTTTGAATGATGGGAGACCATTTCTCTCACATTAAATTCCTCCCATGTACACATGTTACAATGCCGAAATTCCAAAAGGAACGTCTCTCTCCTCATTTACATTCAAGCAATATTTTTGTATCATGAATATAAATTACATTAAAATTGTTGGGGAATGTATATTTATTACCTCCTTACTATCCATTACATGTAAATATGATGAGTAACCCCTTTCTCTCTCATCATCCATTTTTTATGAATTTTTATGTCACGCTGTTATGTTGCCGAAATCACACTGATTTTCTAAGCCAATGCCATTGTGTAGTGAATACCATGCCCATTTCCCCATCAAGGGTATTCACCTTTATGCACATTTAATTATTTATTATAATGTTTAATTTATGAATTCCACATTCCTTTATCATGGGATAAATTATTATTTTTTATGAATCCATGTTTTATGATCCATGTGGCACACATATGCCTGGAATGAAATTTTTAAGAAGGGTGCGCCCTTGTAGCACTCCAATGCATTGGGTAAAGTATATTATAATGATACTTCATGTGCAATGAGTGTTGACTCATGATTATTCAAGTTAAATGAGGTTTTACTCATGATTTATGTGTAATGAGGATTTACTCATGCTCCATGTGCAATGTGCCTTGGCTCATGCTAATTCCATGTTAAGTGTTGTTCCCACATTTCCATGTTCTGATTATCATGCTTTATCATGCCTTTATGTTCAAGTTTTTATTATTCTCTATTGATATGCCTATTGTCTAACATTTATTCTACTCCTCCTGTTATTCCATTTTTACTCCCTTACTGGGATTTATAGCTCACCCTTTTCTAATGCATGTCCTCAGGTTATCCCATGAAATGCTAAGTATGAAGGAATTTAGTGGTCATGTAAAGGAAGTTTTAAATAATGATGTTGTATTTCATGTTTTATGTTTTTATGTAATGATCCTAAGCCCCAAATACACTAAAACTCTCCATCATCTTTGTTGTATCAAGTTATGTTTTATGTAATAAATCATGCTTAAGTTGTAATAAAAATTAGTGTTGTCAGAGTTGGTATCAAAGGATAGGTTTGGTTATTTTTTGCATTAGGATTAGAAAACCCTAGTAAAGCCTTAGACACAAGATTAAGCACAATAAAAACGTCCCAATGTTTTGGTGAGTATTGAGTAAGTGGGTTATCAAGAAAATACATCTCTGTCTGGATATGGGCAGGTAGAGGCGGCTCTGGCACAGATGTATCCTAGTGGTAAAACCCAAAAACACCTCTTTGAGAAAGACTCTAATGGGAATTGGTGCACGATAATAGGCCTTGTTGCACTCTTGGTTACGACACTCCCAGGGGATATGCTTTGGTAAATTCATAAGCTTAGTATGAACCCTTATTAAGGGAATTAAAAAATGCCCCTATGAATATATGTTAGAAAGTAGATCATGAAATGCCTAGATTGAAGCCTATAGACTCATGAGTTAAGGAAATGAAAGTTTATTTATAAGACATAAACTTTTGTTTTTCGATTACCCTTTATGTGTTACCCGTAACTTTCCTTTTATTCCAGTAAATGGCCGGTAATAGGAGGTCTCAGGCTAACAACCGATGTGAAGATCAGTGTGATGACTGTACTAATGAGATTCCCAATCCAATGGGAGAAAGAATCATGAACTTTTCCATGCTTATCTATTAGCTCACTCAAGCATTTAATAGAAACACATGTCAAGATGAACGTCCAAACCCCCCCCCCCCCAAAGAACAAGTCTCTATCAAGATCTTCATGAGACAAAGGCCTCCTACTTTTAGTGGATCATCTGATCCCACAATCGGTGAACAATAGATCAACTCCATTGAAAATATCTTCACCATCATTCAATGTTCTGATCAAGAGAAGGTTATCCTGGAGACTTATCATATGGAGGGTGAAGATGATAAATGGTGGACATTGATAAAAAATACAAAGCCTGGGGAAGATATCAAGGTGCTGGAATGGAAGGATTTTTGGAAGATGTTTTTTCGATAAATATTTTCCGTGCACCCTCCAGCTTAAGATGGAAAGGGACTTCCATTCCCTCAAGAAAAAAGATGAAGAATATATTGGGGCATATGAGGAAAACATCACAAGGCTTGCACGATATGCTTTTGGCTTTGTCGTTACCCCAGAATGCAATGTTGACCGCTTATTTGGTGGGATGAAGCCTAGCCTACGGAAAGCATTAGCGATCCGTGACTTTGACAGATATGAGGAAATTGTCCGATGTGCCCTCAATATCGAAATAGAGATCATAGAATCACAGGGGTATCATGGGGATAAGAAGTGTAAGGTGGAATTCAATGCTGGTGGGATGCTGGATAAATCCAACGGTGCTAAGAAGATCCAGTCCCCCACTAGCCAAAAGTGCGTAAAGAAGAACCCTGGAAATTGCCTTAAGGGGATGAGGAAATTCTTCAGGTGTGGAAAGGAAGGGCCCCTAGCTATTAACTGTCATCAAGAAAGACCTGTGGCTATGACATAGGAGAGGAACACTCTATTCGAACCTCAACGCATTGTTCTATGCTACAAATTCAATGAACATGGTTATTTTTTAAATTTTTTCCCTAATCCAAGGGTTTTCGGAGGAAACCAACAACCTCCTAGGCAGCAAGGACAGCTTTTGCCATCAATTCTGCCAAAGTGAACCCCGACAACGAAGTGGTGATATGTATGCTAGTTATTCATTCAAGAATAGAGAATGTACTTTTTGATTTAGGTTCTATGAATTCTTTCATACCTCGAAAGTTTAGTAGAAAAATACCAGCACCACCACAAATCATGGAAGTGAAGATGTTGGTGAGTACGAAAAATAGGGAAATCATTACATCCCACGAATATAAGTCCTCCCTTATTATATTCTGTGGATTGAATTTCCTGGAGAACCTCATCATCATCCCTTTGGTGGGATTTGATGCAATTCTTAGCATGGATTGGCTTTCCTTATATAGAGCCAACATAAATTGTCGGGAGAGGGAAATCACACTCCATATGGAGAATCGACCCCTGATTCATTACAAGTGTAAGGAGGAAGATGAATTTCCTTTAGATCCATCATCTCACACATGGATATTACTGCCCTATGAGCATGCGTATCTGGCTCAGATGATTGAGTCCAAGGAAGAAACCATCCTTGACGAAATGCCAATTGTGATGGAATTTTCTAAAGTGTTTCCTAAGGAATTGCTTGGTCTTCCTCCTAGAAAAGATTTTGAATTCTCAATTGAACTTATACCCGGGGCCTTACCAATATCCAAGACTCCATATAGAATGGCTGTTGTAGAGCTTGAAAAGCTTAAGAAACAACTATAGGAGAATCTCGATAAATTGTTTATATGCCCATGTGCTTCACCATGGGGTGCACTAGTCCTCTTCGTCAAGAAGAAGGATGGGTCAATGCGGCTTGGCATCGATTATTATGAATATAACAAAATCATAATAAAGTACAAGTATCCTATCCCAAGAATTGATGAATTGTTCGATCAGCTTCATGGAGCACAATTCTTCTCCAAGGTAGATTTTCGGTCGGGATATTATCAAGTAAGGGTGAAGAAGGAAGATGCCCCCAAGACAGCTTTTCGTATAAGATATGGGCACATTGAATTCATAGTAATGCCTTTCGGACTCATCAATGCTCCAGAAATCTTCACGTACATGATGAATACAGTCTTTAGAGATTACCTAGAAAAATTTGTGGTAGTCTTTATAGATGATATTCTAATATACTTCAAAACCAAGGAGGATCATGAGGAGCATTTAAGAACTGTACAAGAGACTTTGCGCAAGGAGAAGCTCTATGCAAAGTATAATAAGCGTGTGTTATGGTTGAAGGAGATCTCATTATTGGGCCACCTCATCACAAGCAATGGGATATCTTTAGATCACTCCAAAATAGATGAAATTGAGGGATGGTTGAGGCCAACATTGGTAACGGATATCCGTAGCTTCTTGGGGTTAGCTGGATATTATCGACGATTTGTGAGAAATTTCTCATGATTGTCCAACCCTTTTACCAAGATAACTCAAAAGGGAGTAATGTTTTCTTGGAGTGATGAATGTGAAAAAATCATCAAGGATATGAAAATGTGGTTTATCACTGTGCCCGTGCTCACTTTAACCACACATGGAGATCTTTTTGTGGTATTCAGTGATGCTTCAAGAGTGGCTTAGGTTTTGTGCTGATGCAAAATGATAATGTGATATCCTATGCCTCAAGGCAGTTGAAAATCCATGGGAGAAACTATCCAACACATGATCGGGAGTTGGAAGCAGTGATCTTTGCCTTGAAAATCTGGCCTCATTATCTCTATGGGAGAAATGTGAGATATATACTGACCACAAGAGTCTTAAATATATATTCACACAGAAAGAGCTTAATATTTTCCAGAGATGATCGATAGAGCTCATCAAGGATTATGACTGTTTAATCCATTACCACCCTGGGAAAGCGAACAAGGTGGTAGATTCCTTAAGTAGAAAGGATCTAGTGATTATATCAATGATGAGAATTGAGAAGGATCCAATCTTCTTAGACATGATGAAAATGGACATGAAAATCATAGAGAAGGGAACATCATCAATCCTTTTACAAATGACTGCTCAACCACCTCTTTTGGAAAGTTTAAAGGATGCCAAAAAGTATGATGTGGGAATTCAAGAAAAAGTGGAAGATATCGAAAAAGGTAAATCCTCGTAGCTTAATGTTAATGAAGAAGGAATTGTGCGGTTTGGGAAAAGACTATGTGTTCCATCAATTCCGGACCTGAAGAAGGAACTTATGGATGATGAACATAGTTCAAATTTCTCTATTCACCCAGGGAGCACAAAGATGTATCGAGATCTCTGAGAAAACTTTTGGTTGGATAATATGTAGAAGGAGTTTGCTGAATATACATCAAAGTTCCTGGTGTGTCAACAAGTGAAGGTAGAGAGGCAGAAGTCTAAGGGGATTGTGCAACCATTGCCCATACCAGAATGGAAATGGGAAAACATCACCATGGACTTTGTCACCAAACTTCCGAGGACATCCAAAGGCAAAAATGCAATATGGGTTGCTGTGGGTTGTCTTACAAAGAATGCAAACTTCATTACTATTTGGGAGGATTTCTCATTGGATCAACTGGCATAGATATATATATCAGGGAAGTGGTAAGGTTGCATGGGGTACCACTATCTATTTTGTATGATCGAGATCCAAGATTCACCTCTATGTTTTGGAAGAGTCTTCAAAATGCTCTGAATACTAAACTGAACTTTAGTATGGCCTATCATCCTCAAACAGATGGCCAATCTGAGCGGACTATCCAAACACTTGAGGATATGTGGAGAGAGTACTCAATAGACTTTACAGGAGGATGGGATCAACATCTTCCTCTGGTTGAGTTCTCTTATAATAACAGTTTCCACATGTGCATTCAAATGGCACCATATGAAGCCCTATATGGGAAAAGGAGCAGAACACCGACATGTTGGGATGAGGTCGGTGAACATAAGCTGCTTGGACCAGAAATGCTAGAGGAAATGGTGGAGAATGTGACAACCATTCAGCAGCATATCAAGGCAGACCAGAGTTGATGGAAGATTTATGTAGATAATTTTCGATGAGACCTTGAGTTTAAAGTTGGGGATATTGTTTTTCTAAGCATATCTCCGTGGAAGAAGGTCATGAGGTTTAGAATGAAAGGGAAGTTAAGTCCAAGGTACATCGACCCCTTTGAGATTCATGATCGTGTTGGGGCTTTGGCCTATCGACCAGCACTTCCACCTACTATGGACAAAGTACATGATGTCTTTCATGTATCCCTCTTAAGGATGTACATATCGGACCCTTCACATTTACTCTCTTCTGAGGTGGTACAATTGGAAGATGATCTTTCTTATGAGGAGAAACAAGTGATGATCTTAGATTGTATAGAAAAAGTTATATGAAATAAGACAATTCCCCTCGTCAAGGTGTTGTGGAGAAACCACATGTCTGAAGAAGCGACATAGGAATTGGAGGAAATGATGAAGCTGAGTTACCCACATCTGTTTTAGTGTGGGAAAAGGAAAATTTCACGGGAGAAATTTCTTAAGGGGGGAATATTGTAATGAACCAATGATTCATTAATGGAAAATCCTTCTTGATCATATTAAATGTCTCTTTTTATAATTTTTTTTATAAAATTTCAACTCTATTGGTTTTATGATAATATTTTTTACCGTTACTTTAATAGTCTTTGAATAGCAGTCACATGATTAGTATAAATACAGGGCTTTAAAACATCCAATTTTTCTTAGACAAAGGAAGTGATGGCCTCATCCAGTAGAATTTCCCCATATGAAGCCCATTTATCGGAGCTCAGAAAAGAGGTGGTGTCCTTGGGCTTTTCTCTTGACCAAGCCTAAACTAAGCTTCACCATGTCAAGCTCAAACGGGATATTCTATGGGTGAAGTGGATGTTGATAGAAATTACCACTCAAGCGATGTTGTCTGAGCCACCCCATGAGTCTTTCACCAACGCCACCTTACCCTTAGGTCTTATGAGGCAATTTTAAGGGGTTATATAACTAATCTATAGTACTATATTCATGTTCAATTTATTTTTATATAATAATGAATATAATTTCTTGTCATAATTGATACATTGTAAATAGTTTTTAAAGTAAAAAATGGTGTTTTTAGTTATTATTTAATTAAGAAATCTATTTTATTAAATTATGTGATTTTTGAATTAAATTATATTTTAATAAAATATTATTATTATTATTAGAATAATTTTATTATATATAAATGATCATGTAATTGTATGAATGAAATTATAATTTTTATTAAGGTTTGAAAGCAATTTTTGTCAAAACCTGTGAATTTTTTATAAATGTCGGTTTTTATTTTAAAAGTAAAAATTAACATATTTAGAAAATTATTTAGATAAAATAAATGTTATTTTTCGAATCAGGACATTGAAATTATCCAACAGTGAATTTTTCATAATTTTCTAACATAGTCAAATTTTTGAGTAAAAATTAAATACCATTTAAATATATAATGTGTTTTATGACAACATAGTGACCAAATAGTGATGTAATAAAATACTATAATCTATATTTTCGGCCAATATATGTTTTACCATTAAAATAATGTGATTTTGGGTTTATTAAGATTACTTTTCAAAGCATTAATGGACCCATCAAGACTTATTAAACACCCTGTCTTTTCAAATTAATTTCCATGGGAATGTCACTCACCTCCACATAAGAAACCCTAATATTTTAAGACATTCGTACCTTGTCCTTATAAAATTTTATTTTCCCCTTCCATTTTCCAAAAACCATGGGAAAAACCCATGGGATGGTTTGTGGATTGGATTAATTTATTGAAAGGAGTCCCAAACCTAAATAATAAAGAATTCCCTCACCTTTCCTATATAAACCCACCCAAGATCCCACTTCCTCCTCACTCAAGGCCTTTTGGATTTTATCCAACCTCTGCCATACTCTCTATAGAATCCTCTGAAGGTTCTGCAAGCTCCCAAGAATCCTCTCACAATCCTCTCAATATCCTTTGGATGAACACATCCAAGTAAGGGGTTTTTCTTCCTTTCTCATTTTTGTCTTATTTTTTTTAAGTTGTTTTGCCCTTTTAATTTAAATTATAAATGTTAGGGTATAGTTTTCACCTCCCTAATACTTCCCTCTTTATGTTTTAATTATGGGATACCCTTTCTCTCTCATTAAATTCCTCCTATGTACACCTGTTACTATGCTGAAATTCCGAAAAAAACTTCTCTCTCTTCTTTTACATTCAAGCAATAATATTGTATCATTAATCTAAATTACATTACAATTGTTGGTACATGTATCTATATGACCTCCTTACTGTACATTACATTTAAATATAATGAGGAACCCCTTTCCCTCTCATCAACCATTTTTTATGAATTCTTATCTCCCGCTGTTACGCTGCCGAAATCAAACCTATTTTCTAAGCCAATGTCATTGTGTACTGAATACCATACCCTTTTCCCCGTCAAGGGTATTCACCGTTATGCACATTTACTTATTGATTATAATGTTTAAAGTACGAATTCCACTTTCCTTTATCGTCGAATAAATTATTATGTTTTTTGAATCCATGTTTTACGATCTATGTGGTACACTTATGCATGGAATGAAATGTTTAAGAAGGGTGCGCCCTTACAGTGATTCAATGCATTGGGTAAAGTACAGTATCATGACACGTCATGTGCAATGAGTGTTGACTTATTATAATTCAATTGAAATGAGGGTTTACTTGTGCTTTATGTGCAACGAGGATTTACTCATGCTCCATGTGCAATGAGCCTTGGCTCATGCTATTTCCATGTTAAGTATTGTTGCCACATTTCCATGTTATGATTATCATGCTTTATCATTCCTTTATGTTCATGTTTTTCTTATGCTCTATTGATATGCCTATTGTCTAACATGTATTATACTCCTCATGTTATTCCATTTGTACTCCCTTACTGGGCTTTATAGATCACCCTTTTCTTATGCATGTCCTCAGGTTATCCCATGCAATGCTAAGTACGAAGGAAAGTAGTGATCATGTAAAGTAAGTTTTCAATATAGATGTTGTATTTCATGTTTTATGTTTTTATGTAATGATCCTATGCCCCAAAGACACTAAACCTATCAATATTCTTTGTTGTATCAAGTGAAGTTTTATGTAATAGATCATGCTTAAGTTGTAATAAAAAAGATGGTTTTCACATACTCAGTAGTAACATGGGGATAATTTCTCGTGCTGATGGTGGCTTTGGTCACTGGAGCCGTGGATTTTGATTCCTCATGGTCGGTATCCTCTTGAGTATGTACCTAGAATTGACTTCATGTAAACAAAACCAGAGCAGGATGTGTAAGGGTTCGAACCGCCATCTCATAGGTCGATGAGACCATTTGGCGTTCTTGATGAATCCTGATGGGATCCCTACTTGGTGGCTCTAGGACATAAGTCAACACCATGAGGAATCAGATGTCCCTTAAATCATTATCATAAGGGAGTGATTCATATAAAATATTTGAGGAGAGGCTCAAAAGTTATTTTAAACTGAAGTGGGTAGTAGAAGCTCCATGTGTGGCCCATGGGGGTGGTGATGATGATGAAGCATAGAAGACTCTAAATCATGGAGATTTATGTACCTAGTCGGGATGAACAACTCTTATTTGTATCGATGTACCAGTGTATCAATCACCGTACATTGAATAAATTCAGAGGGCGAGATGTGGCGTGGGAACCTAGTATTTGTTGTCATGTTAGTCATTTTAGGAAGCTTCAACCATCAGTAAAAATAGTAGAAAAGCAATTCATGGTGCCCCAAAACCATTCTTTATTCCTTGACAGGATAGAAAGATCCACAATGACAACAACGCATACCAAGATGCCCAATTATTTACTGCCAAAAATCCTAGTGAGATTTATGCTAGGACCACTATTTTTATAGCGGTACATGGAACCAAATAGCTAGATCGGGTGGCATGCTCATCTATCGATGCCTTGAATGCTGTAAATTTCCATATTGAGGAGAATTATAAATGTTTGGTTCACCATTTTTATTTTTGATGCTTTTTTGGTGTGTGTATCCATCAATGAGGATGTTCTAATTGTTGCCTTGCATTTTTTCCTTTCCGAAGGCGGGAGGCATCATTCACTCATTCAGGGATGTATTCTCCATGATTGAAACAAGATGATGGGATATCAATATCTCCTTTCATAAATTCCTCCTCCAAATTCATCACCTAATATGGTTCTCCCTTAAGATTAAGATGGTGTTCACAAAACTCTTCCCAGTTCTATATATTTTTGGATACTAGTTAATTACATTGATTTTTTCAGGACATTATAATTTTGTCATGTCAGGTTACCAACCTTCAGTTTGCGGAGTAGTCATGTGAGGCGTCACTGGCTTTTTTGGAAGCTGAAACACTTGGACACTTATATTTTCCCTTATTTGAGGACTTCTCAATGGAATTGAATCAGAAGGCATCACATGTAAAATAAAAGTAATACTATGCTGTAAGTATGTATATGAGGGTTTCCTCATCATCTCATGTTTAACATGGGGTATTCCGTGAGTTTAACATCTAGAGTAGAAATATCATACTAATTAGAAAAATATTGAGTGTGGATAAAATGGTTAAATATTGGGGAAGGAGAACATACTAATTTTACCATATGGATGGGTTAGAATGCCCTAAAAGGGGTGGACATAGGGGGTCTGTCCCAAAAAGAGATGAGGTCACACCGTGAAGGCTGATCTAGACACCACTATGGGCAGATCTAGATGGTGGACCCTAGAGAGGGGAACACCCATGCTTACCATATGATGGGATTGAACACCAGTAAGGATTCCCACATACAGAACTAGTGGTCAAAACATTCCTAGATCGAGAGGTTAAGGATTATAATTGGGGTTTATATAAAGGACAAAAACCTTAGAACCTGTTGGTAATTTCACATGATTAGCATCTTGGGTGCTTTAATCAACACTGGGATGAGATGATTCCATCGGGACATGGTGGTCCATATAAAATAAGAATGGATATGGATGAATTTTCAGAGAATAGAATGAATGGACATAGGGAAAAATTTTAGGATGACATTGTTGGGATTGAACTTAGTTGATGTTCCTACATATACCCATGGGATGGAATCAATGTCTACATATTTCTGGGATGAAAATATAAGTCTCTTGAGAAGGGGGATCATGATAATGGATACGTTGATGGTACCCAAAGGAAGTCAAACCTTAGGGATGATTCATGGCCTTCCAAAAACAAAAAAGATTGAGGGAGAGACCATGATGGGATATGGGAGATGGTCTTGAGCCTCAGAGAGGCTTATTATATATCCACGTGGTTGGGAATCAATGTCCACGTTGTTTTGGATGGGCCATAGAATCAGAGGGTAAAAAAAGGACAATAATTTGATTCCATGCTTGGGTCATACATGTATTTATCAGACCATCACAAGTGGGGAACTATTGGTTTAGAGGAGTTTGGATTGAGTGTGGGACTAATGTATGGTTAGCTACCTCAGGACAAGTTTGACACTAATAATGGGAGGACCAAGGATATAGGTACCAACAAAAGGGATGTTGAAGTTTACCTTTTTTTGGGGTTGAACATTCATGGATCCATCCTAAGTACCCTATAAATGATATAGGGATCAAAACCAAAATACTTTTATAGCATAACATTTAGTTTCATTTGGGGAAGAAATGGGAATACACTTTACTGTTATGTAGGATGAAGGTGGAATAACAAGAAATGGTCCGGACATATGGGTGATAGTCTTTTACCTCAGGGAGTCTTTCTTTGTACATTTCATGAAAATGGAATGGGTCAAATTCCACATAGTTATGTAGGAGGGGCATGTAAATAACACACTAAGGATGATCTAGATAATTTAACGGTAAATTATTAAACTAAAAACATGTGATTCATGCTCTGTGTGAGAAACAAGAGGAAATAAAAGGTGCACATGAGCCTCAACCCAGTTGGAGAGGACTCCTTAAGTGCATCTAGGAGGCTTGAGATCAAATCCAGGACAAAGAAAATTTCCGGTACTGTAGCAGGTACTAGAATAGGATTGTAGCAATACTGTAGCATTAGTGTACTGGTATTGTAGCAGGAACTATGCAGAATTGTAGCATGCACTGTTTGGCACTGTAGCAGTTGAGAATATTCCCCCGTTTGGGCCTTCGGGCCACCGATTTGGTCCTTGAGTCCTTTAAGGCCATCGGGCAACCCAGGCCATTGGGTGAGTAAGGAGTTCAGGCCACCTCAAGTCCATCGTCCCACCTTAACTGTGGACGCAAACAAGATAACTTACAAGGAACAATATTCAGAAGGAGGAGGAGCAAGGAGGTTTCAGCATATCAGAATCTAAAACGGATTGCAAGAATGAAACAATATAGCAACTACCATTAAGACAAGCCTGTGTATTAATGGGAAAGCCTAGAAGAATATCTATGCGAAGGTGGGGAGATGATTTCACGATAAATATGATGGGGAGGTGAATTTCCATGTATTTAGTCTGGGTTGTACGTAATGTTTGAAGCATATAGGTAATTAATTCCCCTATTTCCTACGGTCTATGTAATACATTCACCTACAGGCCTTGTAAGTGTTCCACCTCACCCCTTGAAAGTTATATTATCAAAAATAAATAAAAATTTATGGCCTTTGGTCCATTTGAGAGAGAGAAGAAACAAAAGGTAAAATGATTATGTCCATAAAGGTGTGTCTGCGAATGGTAGAGTGAAACTTATGCCCAGTTAGTGTCCCAAGGAATAAATAGTGTATTAACCAAAGTAGAAAGCCTCAGTAGTGGTCCAGTTATACATGGACGATATGGACACCATTCATGGGGCACTCTATCATGATGGGGTAACTCTTACATATAGATTATTTGAGGTGTGTATGGCGACAAAGAGGGGGGGAGTGGGGAGTGAGAGGGCGTTGATTCCCATCATGTACATGGTCCTCATGGGGCTTGTCAATTATGTGGGGATCATAAATTAACGTCATGTGTCATAGATGTCGGTGATGGGAATTTTAACGTCCTACATCTTGGAAGACATGATTCACTCTTCACACCCATGACTTATATAATGAGCATGCTTTAACTTTTGGTGTTGGGAAGGTACCGGACATTCCATGGATCAACGTGGTTACAGAGTGATCCATTGAGGGGTCTACATTAGCGTGGATATGAGAATGATTAATAGTTGTTAGTGTGCCCATTATATTAAGCACAAGAAATTGAAAATCTACATGAAGCACTCTTCAAGGAACATTGAAATCACTTCATACAAGCCTGGGGGGATGCACAATAAATTTGTGCACAATATAGGGGTGTTGAACTTAGGAGGGCCTCAAACATGGTGTCTTAGGGTATGGAAGACCCATTGAGCTTATAAGGATGGGACCACATAAGACTAAATGGTTTTATGTAGGATGAGGTTTTGGACACAAGATTGGATGCATGCAAGAAAAATTAGTGGTTGTGAACAATTAAAAACCCTATGAGCATGATTGGCATGACACGATGGAAAACATTAGTTAAGAAGAATCTTATTCATGCAATTTTATTTTTAGTAAATTGATAGGGGAAAGGGTCAATCCCTTGGGGGAACACCTAAAGGAGGACCCTTGGGAGGCATGTCGCGTATGATCTAGTACCATAAGGCAATGTACTTCGCATTATCACATAAGGGGTCATGTTTTGTTAATGGGAGAGATGGTTCTTCATCCTTCATTGTCTCCAAAATGAGGGGGCGTATCTATTTATAGATGAGAAATTCTATAGCGGCATGCAAGGTGTCATCCACACATGTTGCATGAGATCTCACAGTGGGTGAAGAAGATATTTTGTGTGGTCTCACTACTTACTTGATAGCCGATATTATTTTTCTCCTCTTATTTGGCTATTTTTTTGAATGTTGATGCAGAAAAATCATCTTAACATTTCATTGAGAATGAAAGAGCTTGCGGTCATTTTATAGTCTTTGGCACCGAACTTCAATATTACATGATTCTCCCTTGTTTATTTTAAGATTGTTCACTCATTCAAAATATGCATTCGTTTTTCTGAAAAAATTTCCATTTATGGCCTTGACCAAAATTCAGCGCCAACACAGACCATGAAGTTTATGTTGTACTCAAAAATAACATTATTTATTTTTCCTCACCAAATGATCTCTTAGTGATCATATAATATCTTAGTACATATAGGATGGATAGAAAAGAATAATAAATTTTCATTAACCCATATATCCTTATTTAGATTAGCTGATAAAGGTACATACATCATATTTCAAAACCAAATAACTCCATCCTCTTTCATATTTAATTCATGATGCATTCCTTCATTTAGATAATTCAAAATTTTATGAATATTTAGATTATCCCACTATTATTTCTTGGTATTTCATTAACATTATAGTTGGGATATTATTTGGAAAATGTAGGATGTCTTCCACAAAATTTTGATTTCCAGATCCATAAAATTCATATCCATGAATATATGTTATTTTAAATTAATTATGATTGATAAACTAGTTGGTTATTTTGTTCTATGTGTATCAATTACCAGGTTTACCTATCCTGGTTAGTAGTGAATAGTGTACTGGTACTACATGATTTTCACTTATCATATTTGTTGACCAATGATGAGATCCTTCTATGTGAATATATTCATTATCCACTTTCAATCAGTATATATGTCACAATTATTTCCAAAGAGTTAGTTCAATGAAATATTCATGGATAAGATAATAAATAATAACTATAGATAATTCATCAGGTAATTCAATTTGTGGAGCCTCAATTTTGATGAGCTGCAAGATATTTTTTATTCATTCATTAAGAGTACATAACACTCACACATTTTGATGTATCACTATATATGACCAATTATTATCCACATGACAGTAGTGTAATAATAGGTGTCGTTATTACACATTTATTGACCACCTTATTCATTCCTATTTTATTATACATTAATATGTTAACCATCTAGTGATAATATAGTTAATGGGGTAGAAAATAATGAAAAATTGAGTAAAAATATTCATTATTACCCATATATTCCATGATAATTATGGATTTTATTGAAACTTTTGGGTCCGTGATATTCCTCGATATTTTTTTCCTTTAAGGGCACACAAAAAGTTCATCACTTGTGATAATTTTTCCCAAAAATGTGACATGCTGTATCAAAAATTCATACATGATGCACTAAGAATAAATTTTCCACTTCATTAATGATTATAGTATAATCATTAGATTATACTAATCTACTTCATCTCTCATTAATTAAATGATAATATCAAAAATTAAAACTACCCAAAAAATTCAATGTTTTATCTAAAGAAAATATTCTTCATATATATTTTTAATTCTTGTGAATTAGTTAGTATGAAGGTTATCACTATTAACTCATAGAATAAATAAATTTTATCAAACATTATTTTCTTTATATCATAAATCATTAACATTAGTTGATGATACAAAAAATGAAGATCCACCTTTGGGAATTAATAAGATATTATTAGTTGATTGAATAATTCATCAATACTTAGTATGAGATACATTTTACTTTTAGTGATCTTGTTGAGGACAGTGAATCTATACACAACCACATTGATTGATTCATTTTATTTAGAAATATAACTGGTTCACAACAATACAATACACTATGGTAAATAAAATCTTCTACGAAATTATCTCATAGAGTCTTCTTTAACTCCACTAGTTCGATTTGGGGCATCCTATATGAGAATTTTTAGATATGAGTGTCACTAGTAATGAGATTTATTAAAAAATATATCTCATGATATGTTATAGTTCTGATATTATCAACATGAAATACATCAATTTATTCCCCAATTATTTTAATTTCATCATGGTTTTTAATTCATTAAACTCAACCATTTTTTGAAGGAATGATTCTTCATAGGATAAAAACACCAACACCACTGTGGGATTCCCCAATAATTGTTCATGTTCATCCTTGATTTTATTTATGAAATCATGAGATGATTTGAAGATAAAAATATATTTCATGTTCTAGGCAATTGACTTGTTTTCTATTTGACATAATCCATCCTTGTCTAAAATATTGTAAAATTTCATCACGAGAATAATTTTTAGATTCAAAAATTTCTAGAAAAAATTCAGGATACGAAGGAATGAATTTGTCTCCAATCAAGTAATACCTTTTATATTATTAATTAAATACAATGTTTAACTTGTTTGAAATAATTTTCACACAACACATTTGAAAATGTTATGGAATATGAATTACCATTCCCCATTGGTTTTGTTGGTTTATAACAATCATTACCCTCAATGACCCATGGATTAGTTTAATTGATTTCATAGTTCCCTTGATCCATAAAGTCGAAGAATGGAACCGTGGATGGTTTATTTGGAAGATGCCTCCATTCCTACATCATTATGACTATATTATCCATTTTTTCTCAACCTTTTTGAGATTGGTGGACTTGTATCCTATATATATATATATATTTATTTATATATCATTTCATCATCAAATTAAGGTAATTACCTTTATGTTATTTTAGTCTTTTAAACAAATTGGTGGTTTTATTTTATTTAAAATATTTTCACATAATCCACCAATATGAAACTCCATTATTGATTTCATAACTCCACAAAATAGGTCCCTTCAATAAACATCATATCTAAATTGATATCACATCATTATACTTATTAATAACTATAAAAAACATAGATAACAAGGGCCTATTGATGGGTTATTTTAAAACACTATATAATATATCTATATCTCAATCATTGTTGATAAAAACATTGAGGAATATCTAGAAAGTCTTGTGATGTCTTCCCATAATACATTAAAATTGATTCTTAGTTTTTTCAAAGCTCTTAGAACATGATCTCTCCATTTTTTGATGAGTTTGAGGGAAATAAATGTAAATTAATAATTTAAAAAATTCTTCCCACTACATATCTCTCATTACATCCATATACATGGTGATCTTTAACAATTCTCACCATTGATCCATATTTCCAAATAAATTATACATGACCAATGTCACCATAGTTTTCTCATAATAGTATAGCATGAAAATGATATTTTTCATTAAGATGACCACCTATCTAATGGAAACTGGATCAGAAGAACCACTAAAAGTTGTCGGTTGTTGTTGTATATGGGACTCAATGGCATGTTTATCATTATTTATTTATGTAATATGTTCTAAATGGTTTATATTTTTGTTCGATTCCATAGATAATAAGGTATTATAACTATAATGTTTTTAACACCATATCTCATAAAATTGGGAATATAAATCATTTAATCATCTCATTTTCTCTCTCATAAGTTTTTGGCATAGATTCTCAAAGATCCCACAATTTTCTAAAAAAGTTTATGCCACCAAAATATTCAACTAATAATGAAAATATAATTTTTTATATGTGATAATAATGTTTAAATACCTATCTTATGTGTTTCTTTTACTTTCTTTTGTTCTAAAAGAATGATTTTGGAATGTTTTTATATACATAGATTGTCCTAATGGTGGTAACTAAAATTTTAGAATACTAATTACCCAATGAAACAATCATAGCTCTGATACCAATGATAGAAAGCCCAGTTTTAATTCATTTCTAATACATAATTTTTAAGAGAAAAATATAATAGAAATTCAAATCCATGACCTAAATGGTTATTAACATGGGAAAATTTGGCACATACATAAATTGTACACAATTAAATATAAAAAATATTTTAATTAATCATCATTATTGTATTATATAACACACAACCTCCTTTTTCATGTATTTACCTAAGGACACTCATCAACTAAATGGTGATCTAGAATCCCAATAAGGGGAGTAATAATGGGTATGAATCAATAGATTATGTGTGAGAATAGTCAAAATAATCATATAATATACATATGAACATAATAATAAGAATCAGGGAAAAATTTTATAAAGATAGGGTATGTGTAATACACCTAATAATTAAACATCATAACATAATGGTCAAATACCAAACATAGATGTGAACAAACCTAGAATCATGTTTACACATAACATATGTTCAAATATCATATAACAATAACATTGAAAATATATAGAGTCATGTTAATAAATACTAAAAAAAATAAGACAAATCACATTAACCAATTCATTATAAAGCTATATAATTCAGGGGCCTACCATTTACATCCAACAATTCTCTTAGTGATTCATGCCACATGGAAGGAAAACAATAAAAATAATGAAATAAACCATGGAATGGAAAGTATTTGGAATAATATTCCTCATATAATCCTCTATTTTATGAACCTTAGTATTACTATATTTATAATGTATATTATTAATTTTCATAAAATATAAATTTATTTCGTTAAAATTATAAACAACGAAAATTATTCATGAGAGGTTTTGGAAATTAAATCCTTTTTGGAAAAAAAGTATTGTAAATTGATTTGAAAACATTTAGAAAGTGTAAAAATATGTATATAACCAAAATAAAATACAAATAATATTTAAAGGGTATATGTTTGGTAATATAAGAACATTTATATTAAAATAAATGTAAAAAGAGAGATAAACCAACATTAAAATATGTCTATGGGAATCCCCTTATGTTAAAAATGACATTATATTTTCATATTTAGGCCTCATTAAAATAAAATTAATCTTAATAAAACAATTAACAAGAAGAAACTAATTTTATTCTTTTTTTCTATATTTTTCAATTAAAATAATTGGATTAATTTTCTTTTTGACCTTCATTTTGGAGAAATATTTATACATCATATTTTCCATAAAAAATTGCCATTTTTTTATTTCACAATTTTTATTAAAAGTCATTTTTATATTACTGTTACTAATTAAAGAATAATAAAAAAATCTATTTTTTCATTAATATATAATGAATAATTTATTTTAATCATATATAAAGTTGGTGATATGAAATGAATTAGAAATGTCCTCATTGGTTGTTAATTGACTGTTAAGGGGACATAATCCAAGGAGGATGCATGATAATTATAAAATATTATTACATAGTATATATGACTATTTAAGTAAAATAACCTATTTGATGTTATTTAATATACAAAAAATTTGTCTTAAATAAATTTATTCTCGAATGGATAGAGGAAAGTGTATGAGGAGAGGAAAACATAAAGAATAGTTGATGAAAACATACCATCTTCACGTTGTTGATTCTCTTGTATTATACTAAATTATCATGATAATTGGATTTGGTGTCTCCAAAAAATACCTAATAATTATAAGGGTCTCAGGGGAGGGGATTTTGGAAACAGTTTTCTTTTGGCAAGTGGGAGAGTGGAGTGCTTTCTCACATATAGAATGATGGTATATTTATACATGAGGAGAGGGATATTTATAGATTAAATTATTGTATAAAATAATATATAAATGGTAAAATATTTGACAATTATATAAAAAAAATTATAGACCATATATATATACATAATTGGTCAAGGACTTAAAAAATTACTACAATTAAAATTAAATATTTTATTATAAAATAATGTGTATGAAATGGTGATGGTTTATTTTTATTGAATAACTTAATTTTTTGACATTGGAAAATAATTTTTTTGTTTGTAAAAAGTTTTAATTCAATTTTAATGCCACCTTTATCGAAGGTAATATTATTTTGTGTTCATATAACTATTAATGAATATATTATGTCATTATTTCATCATGAATGATGTAATTTATAATCAACCAGATCAAAAAAACTATATTTTTGTTATTTAACAAAAAATTATGTATTTTTGAAAAAAAAACAAAAAAACAAGGAATATTTCATCATTATTATTTCATAATGTCATTTTTATAAAAAAATATATAATTGGTTATTTTTAATTTTTAATAAAAAAATATTTCATTTAGGAAACACTTTAAAATTATATTTTTTGGAATTTAATCTTATTTTCACTTTCATCATTAAATAATGATAATTAATATTTGAAATTATACTATTTACATATAATTAAATCATTAATTATAAATATTAATTATATAAAATTATATTTTTATGTCAAGTTGCTATTCCAATTATCATGTTACTGTTCCCAGCAGTCTAGTTATTATTACAATAGTAATGTTACTATTAACATATATATATATTCTCTTATAAATATGTTACAATCTGACCAAGGATGCATTGAATAGTTGTCCAAGTTGGTGGGTGACCATTACAGATGTGCACATCCCCATTTGTTTAGAGGTCGTAGACTAGCATCGAGGATCTAGTATCTGTTTTTTGGATACAATTATCTGTTTTAAGAGTAAAAAAGTTATAATATTCATAAATTTTGTGGTAGAAGATAAATTAATAACACAATATAAAAACAAGTAAGACTGCAATAATGAAAAATTAAAAAGTAGTGATGGAGAATTTGATGCCCACATCATGTCTCTATATATTGAGAATACAATTACACATAAATCCCATTCAATACAGGTATAAAAATGTATAGATGATGAAAAATTGATTTTCTCCATATATAATCATGATCCTAGATTGGTCTTGTAAACACATGATCCAATTCATAACACAATCAACCATTATAATCTGGTCACTTTACCTGGTATATATCTTCATATGTGATGTATGTATACCAACCCAATGGATTCTTAAAATGGGTGAGAGATAAATATCAGTTTTCAAACACTAATGGTTACTATAATAAATACATTCAATGTAATATAAATAATACCAGTTCATATTATATCCCAATTATAATTGTAATGAAATCATAGTGTGATCTTGTATTGTCAGACACGACTCCACTTAAACAACATTCAAGAACCCATAAACAAGGGTTTCTATAAATCATATGTAATTTAGGTGTGATTCATTCATGTCTAACAACTATAAACAATTACCCGTAATTTGGATATAAAAGGGAATATAAAGTATCCACCCTAACTATATTCTATATTCTATTTTATAATAACCACAACGGTCTCATCATGTCATCGAGTTCAAAACATCCACAATGACCTCATCATGTATTATTGTGTCAGACCACAATTGGCCGGATATATTGTCTATAAGAAAAATAATCCAAAACAACTCCAAAGAGAATATAAATGGAAAATATATAAATATTTGTGAGGATTTTGAGTATAATATTAATCGAGTGTGCCTAATTTGATTCTAATAAAGCTAAATTGAAGGGTTGAAAAGTCGGTGGAATCATACAGAATAAATATCCATGTATTAAATAATTATAAGGAATCCACTATCATAATAAGAACCCATTAATTATAAATTAACAATTAATTTTATGAAATCGGGACCCTAGGATATAATCAATGTAATCCACTACCATAATGAATTCATCAATAGATTCATTAATCATTTATAACCAATAAGTTTTTCAAAAACATTTATAATCTTCTATGTAAATCATTCATCCATTTTAATCATATGTAAAATCATAAAATGAGGAAATAACCTTTACCAATTAAATAAATTAAAGAAATTACTTTCCTTTAAAAATGTATATGTTAAAAAAAGTAACTAATAACCATAAAAAATTATTTAAATTATCATAATGGCTATGACTAAAATTGGTGAGCTCACACGAACCCATCTATGTGCTAACAAATAAGGATGATTCTTCCAGACACTATTATTGGACTTAGTTGTGGATAGCATCCCCCAATAAACATGAAAGTACTTCTGGGAAACTTAAATGGCTCAAAAAAAAGTTTATCATGTAATTCAATTAATTATAGGGGAAACAATGGATTGATCTTTGTGTAGAAGAACTGTGAAAAGCTATATAACAATAAAACTATATTTGAAACTTCATTTCCAACCTACATTATATTCATTGTAGAGTACATAACAATTATCAAACGCTTATTCAATATAGATTTGAGGAAAAATAAATAATAGTAGAAAACCAATAAATAGGTAATATTTTTTTACATGAAAAAAATATCAATGGAAATACAAATGTAAAATGAAACAATAGGAATTTGGAAATACATATTTTGGATCTAATGAGAATAATGATCAATTAATCCATTTATAAATAGTTTAGTAATCAAAGATTCTAGCTTGACCCCCAAGACTAGCTCTTAATGTGTTGGTAATTTCATATGGTGTCCCAAACATTAATCCAAACTTGCACCCTTCTCATCCTTAACTGGGACCTCACATTGTTAATGCATATGGTTTGTTAAAGGGCTAAGAAAACATGCATTAACCTATGTTAAAAAAATTCATATTCTTGTTTTGGAAGTCTATTTTGGTTTCATGGTCTTCACAAATCAACTAGACCTTCTCTAGCCACAAACTAGGCCCACACTATTTACTCAATCCTTTTGATTCAGTTCACAATGTTTCTATAAATTTTTTATCCTAATTTATGTTTCCAAAAACTAATCCCACATGCTCTAAAAAATACATAAACTTAGATTAAAAACATTCGATCTCTTATGGTACTAAAATTAGGTAAAAAAGAAGATAAACCAAATGTAAAAGTATTTTTATCTCACAAGAAGGACCATGATCTGACAATGTTCTTGCTTAAAACAATACATCATGAATTTCCCATCCAGTGGGGAAAATGAATAATCTGAAAATAACTTTGTCCAATGGGAATGAACACTATCTTCTCAATCCAATGTTTCATCTTATTCATGGGTACACTACCATGACTCCTATACTAGAGGAACTGACTATCCTTGCAGAACCATCATACTTATGTCAAAATCAAAAATATGATTATATATAGTAGAAAAATCAATATTTATCTATACTAAATTCAGATGAAGTGAATGAGATGGGTATGAGTGATAAGATCATTGATTAGATACATGGAAGACATAGAGTATGGCTTGGTACATTTGAGGTATGTGAAATTGATAGGTTACAAGACATTCTATCTTTAGAATCTATAATGGCCTAACATTTCACAGTGAACTATTACCATATCTCTTAATACTTCTATATCCAATCAAAAATGAGATACATAAAAATCCTTCAACCCCAGCCACAAACTCTAGTGTCCATCGACAAAGATCTGTGTAATATTTTTATCCAGACACTACAGAATTCCTTCATTTCCAAATCATGTGGACCTACCCCAATGTACCCTATATGAGATAAAATCTGAGAAACACTCCCTCTCCTACCACTAAGCTGTATTGGGATAATTAGAATGTCCTACATTATTTAGACACATTGGGTGTTGTATGTATAGCCTCATGATATTTATTCAGTTAGTTTAACTGATCAATGGGGTATAAGCCACTACCAAAATCTATTCAAATCAAAGGAATATTCTATAAAAATTTCATCTAGAACATTTATCTTGAACTCTTATTGGACATCGGTTTAATCATCGTATGATGTTCTCATAAGAACATATGTACCCAAATAAATTTGGAGACTTTTCCATAATCATGATGTAACCTGGGAATCCCTATCTGATGCATGGTTTGAAGAACCCAACCAAGACTCAATATAACATAAATATTCAATATTGAAATATTATATAATTAGAAGGTATCTGCAACAAACAGGAAATTAAAGACC
This sequence comes from Viscum album, assembly GCA_963277665.1. Lineage (NCBI taxonomy): Eukaryota > Viridiplantae > Streptophyta > Magnoliopsida > Santalales > Viscaceae > Viscum > Viscum album. The sequence continues at coordinate 1,306,651,239 of OY728126.1, read as the reverse complement.
ATGGTGGTAACGTCCACAATGACTCAAATAATATCACTAACTAAAGGTGAGTTTGACAATTCTTTATAGAAATCCATAAAAAAAGGTAAAACCATTGATACATGGTAATTGATCATTAAAATAAATCTCCATCTTCACAATGGTGTTATTTATTCACCTTTCAACATAACGAACACCTTATAGAAAAAACATCTACATCATGTTCCATACATGGTCACCAATAGATGTGATGCATGTCTCAAAATATCATAGTAACATCAGTACGTGATACCCAAACTAAGTAATGTGAAACTCATATATTCTCCTTTCATGTGTTGGAAAGAACAAATAAATAACTATTTATATGAATAATTTAATCATCCCCATGATTTCTATTAGGAGGAAAGCCCTCACCCATCACATTCTCCAATAAGATAAGGACCCCATAATTTGATCTATATCTAATCCTAACACAATCTAGTAGATTGCATGTCACTAAATGTTTTTTTATAAATGTCTTCCCTTACCACCTCACACCTCCAAGTGCATCATAGAGTATAAATCCATAGGATTCACCCAATACTGGCTTCTTAGATTGCTTGTATATGTGTCATTCTTGTCAGTGCATCAGCAACTCCAATGCCTTTTCTAGGAATGTAGGCATGCTCAATGTAAAAAAGGGGTAGGTACTAAACCCACCTTTTTATCATATTCGAAACATTATAGGTAAATATATACTTGAGGTTGTTTTATTCCATGTACAACACAAAATTATCACTCTATAAATATCACATCCATAAGAAAAGGCATGTAAAATGGTGGTTGTATCTATATTGTGTGTTGGCTAGTTCCTCTCATGAGGCATTGAAAGACGAGACATGTAAGATAAAAATCCATTCTCTTTAAACAAACCAAAACCTATACTAATAACTGATGCATTTTATAACACTTTCTTAGATTAACAAAATATATACCAACATAGATGTCACTACACCTTTCAACTTCAAAAATGACTTCTCACTAGTATCTATCCATGCAAACTTCACACCCTTCTTTTCTAGTTTCATAAATTGTCCTACTAAACATGATAAATAATGTATTAAATGCATGTAATATCTATCTAGGCACATGGAACACCCTATTTAAAATAAATTATTCTGACGCTTCTAAGAAACTATAAATCTCACCTTTTATTGGTTTACAAATACTCTTGTCTCTTAGGATTTATGTCCCATGAATTGAATCATTTCCATAAAAAAATTTCATTGTGATCATAATATATAAATAATTCACTATTAGTGTATCAAATAATATCTCAAGATGTTCTTCATGGTAATGTATATTTTATGAATACACTTGATATCATCCATGAATACCACCGTAAACAAATAAGGAAAAGGATTGAAAATACAATTCATCATCTCCATGAAAACATTGCTGAATTCATGAGACCTATCAACATAAATAGATACTCAAAGAGACCATGCCTTCTTTGAAAATCTATATGTTCTATGTTTATAGTCCAAACATGTACACTGTGATAACCAAATTGTAAATCAATCATTGAGAATTATTGAGATCCTTGGAGCTTGTCGAAGAGGATATCTATACATGGAAAAGGATTCCATTTCTTATAAAATAACTATTTAAATTTTAAATAATCTACACATAGCTTGAGGGTATCATCTTATTTTTTTAAAATGGATTGGAAGACCTCATATATAAGAATAAGGTACTATAATCCACTTCACATCCATATCTAAAAGTTGTCTCTTTAGATCATGAATCTCTATAATAGCTATCCTATAATGAGGATTAGAAATTGGAGAAACTCATCGATATATATCGATAGAGAACACCACCTCTCTATCAAGAGGTAAAAAAGAACATTCCACTAGAAAGATAACTCTGAAAAAATCAACCATCGGAGTAAAAAATTTCTTTTTTGTTTCTGATCATCCAGATATAGACTACAAATCTATTATATGATATATCCCAGCCCAATATTCCTTGTTATATCTCTACCATCCTAGGAAATAAATTGACATTTTTTATTAAAAATTCTTCCCTATAGTAATGTGAAGGTTACCCTCATATGATAACAATCATCATGCTATTGATAATATATATCTAGTTCATTCTGTGTGTGCCATCAAACCAAATTATATCAAAGTAAAAAAGAACTCATACAACATGACCCCATTAATATTAAGGGGAACTCCTTTCACAAGTGAAAACTATCTATTATGAAAGAAAAAAAGAGAAACAATTGTCATAACACCATATTAAAAATGAAAAAATAGACTAAGTACCCCTACAATATGGAAATATATAATTCTATGAGATCCATTTTTTATTGTGAAAGAATATACTAGAGTTGAGTCAAGTAAGATCTTACATCCCCTTGTAGATTTTCTAGTGATATGATCCTTAGGTGTATGGTTTATAGAATATATCTGTTTTGAATATTGGCTCTATAAAACAACCTATCTACCCACAATGTTCCAAAATGATGTATAGGTACCACTTGTTCATGGATTAGTCTACCATGAATACGACAATAGCCTAAATGACATGTAATGCCCAAACTCCAATACTGAAATAGGGCATGGAAACTGACTCATGAACCTGAAATCAGAGTAGATCCCCTTACACTCTCTATTGGATGTACGGTCCTATATAATGGTTTTACATTGTCAATACTACCACATGATTGACACTCTGATGTTTCCTAATCTCACATATTTCTCATATGACCATGTCGGTGATATAATACATCTCTACCAACACTAGAAGCCTAGTTGGTACCCCACTCCCTATAATCCTCAAAACGATGGTTCCGAATAATTATAACCAAACCACTAGGTTGAGAGGCTGAACTACCCTATACAATTCCCCTAGATTCGCTGATGTTATGCTCATTAATCCGCTCCTAATTTATATTTTAGGTAATGGTTAACTAATGAAAAATAATAACCTATGATTAATTGTCAATTGTCAGAGATTCTTCAAAGCATCTCACTCTCGATACTTCATCAGTAAGTAAAATATACTAAAAATGTTTAATTAATATAAATCATTAAAAATATACTCTAACATTAATCCCCCCTAACATAGACATATAAACTTTTTATCCAATTCATAACTCAGGGAATCCATATAATAATAGTCAAAAAATCTAGATTGAGAATCCCTCTAAACCGTATCTCTCACCGCATTATATCGATTCAAAATATCCAACAAGATATTAGCTACCCACCAAATAATATATATTAGGAACCAGAAATATCCTCTTATACATATATCCAAATGCATGAAAATCGAAAATGAATTTTTTATCTACATCTAAAAAACATGTGGATTTCAATCCCTAAAAAACATTGGAGTGATCTATTTCTTGGAAAAACATGCCAACTCTTTCATAGATGAGGAAGGTTGTGGTTCTCTCTGAAAAGTACATATATAGGACATAAAACAATCAAGAAAGTATGCCACACAACCCATATCTGGTACTATTTTTTTTCAAAACTAGAACTACAAGAGGATATATTTGTATCTCAGTTACCACTACATATTATGCATGATCATCACCACCCTCTGAGATCACTACTAGATGTTTTTATGTGGAATATATGTATAATTCCAAACACATAAATCATAAAAGAATAATAAAGGGAATATCATAGTTTAAAAATGAAGGTTTGGTGAAATAATTCTTACAAAAAACACACCCCACTATATATGTAACACACCAACCCTATAATCCCAATGATAGTGCTTTATTTTATTAAATTAGTATATTTACAATGAATAAAACTGTAACGGCCCAGACCCTCCTGGTCTAGTACTTTCCCAAAAGTTGGATCCATCAAACGGTTCCACCAAAAATGTGGCACCGGTCATGGTCTCACACCAAAATGATGGCATAATGAGGGTGACACCAAAACGGTGGCACCGTGATGGTGGCATTGTGTCCTCACCAAGCGACCCTCGTTCTTTTTCCATTTCCCTAATTTTTCCACACCCACAATGTGTCTTTTGACGTAAAAAATCACGTAATACCCCCTTTCAAATCCATTTAAAGAACATAAAAAATATCTAAAATCCCCCAAGATCCAGGAGACCCTTAACTTACCAAAACGTGTGGCTTTTCCTTGGTGTCACGCCCCTTTCCTATACTTTCCAGTTCTTCCGTTGTTGTGTGATTTAAAGGAAACTGTTTAAATACATAGCTATTATGGCCACCTCACCTATGAGAATTGTTAAATGAAAATTAATTCTATCGTGCGTATCCACCCAAATGAGTGGTGAAACCATTATCTGTCTTTAAATCTATTGAAAATTCCATATCCCGTAACTCCATGTTCTCACATTTTATCACACATGAATTCCATTTTTTTCTACTTCTTCTTCTTGGATGGTCGCTTTTCCTCTACTTGGTGCGTTGAAATCTCTACCTTTCAAGATTAGGTGTGTGCTTGTGCTAGAGTCCATCCTACTCGTTCTTGGAGTCCTTGGATCTCTTCCCCTATAAGTCATGCATCCCCAGCTCTTGTCGCAGGGAGGAGAATCTTTGATCGCTGATCATCCAGTTAGGGTTTTCCTTCATCTCTCTTTACTGTTTGTCATGATGGGGGGGGGGTATGCAATTGTTTTTTTTGGGGATTGATGAAACCAAACATTAAAAAATATAATAAACTAACTTTTAAAGAATAAATTGGGTTGTGATCAATGTTTCTTATGTACAATTTATCCTTGATTTTGTGTTGTGAATTGTATGGGAATATGACCACTGAAAATCATGACTGCTGGTGGTCTTTCATTATGCACTAATGAAACCCTATCTTCTATGATGATTGAATGGATGTAACATAAGAATTTGGTTAATCATGTAAAATCGGTCGATTAAATGGATGTACAGTGAAAAAAAACCCCCTATGTTGTCACCCTGGTTAAAAAAACAAAAAGGGGGAACTAAATGAATGATGTTCTTGAATCTGGAAACTCCTTTTCTCTATCTTCACGATATGTGTGATTGTTCTTATTGATGCTTATGGGGTGATATGTATGAGGATGGGATTCTCTTTTGTTGCAGTTTTTGGTGGACCTGATGCTGTGTGGGGTAGTAACATGAGGCTCTGTTTGGTTCCAGTACATTGTAAGATCTCAGAGATCCCTTTGTTATTGTGACTTTACAAGATAACTGGGTGTGAATGATTAAAAGTGTTGTTTGGATATTTTCCTTTCTTTATCATGTTTTTATTCCTGATTGTTGCCTATTAGTGCATAATTTTCTTAAATGGAATCACATGAACATGAAAACAAGAATGGGTTCAATGGGGAATTGTTTTCCAGGAATGAGTGGTGACATGGTTGTGGGTTCTGTGCATCTTGTGAATGAATAGTAATGATGGTGATTTTTTTTGGGCTTGTTTGGAACTCCTAAATTGGGATGAGTGCTTGTTCTCTATATATATAATTTTAGTTGTTGTGTTTCTTTATTCAAACCCCACCCAAGTTGAGAACTTTGTGCCGAACACCCCCATTTCATGGGGGAGGTTGTTTTTTCCAACACTTTTAGAAGTGAATGGTTATTATCTTTTTTTCTGCTCCCTTTACCGAGTGGCCCAAGACCCTTCAGGTAGGCTGTGAAGGCATGAGGTCCATTATAGCCAAAGATTCATTGGAAGGGTAGTTATGGTGTTTGGTCGATGTGTGTGTGGGCATATTGTTTCCCAAGTGTCTTCGGGGTGAGGACCATGTGTCTTTGGGCGTGGCAGTGGTTGTTGTGGCCCTTGTTTTTGTGGGCAGGATTTTTGGTTATATCCCAGGTATGTGCGGGTGGGGGGTGACAGTGGGAATATGGTGATAATGGCGGGAGTGGTCTGATGCGTAGAATGCCTTCAATAACTAGTGGGGAAGTTGCACGGGGTACCCTAAATTGATGTCTACTTACTATTACATTACTTGACTTGCATTATTTGGGTAGTGTGCATTGGTGAGGTTTGGGTGGATAGTTTCCCTAACTGAATGTTTTGGTTATCTCTTGTCTCACGGGGCATTAGCTTGCCTCCCCACTTGTTCACGAGAGTCTTTGTTTTTCCATAATAAGTATACTTGTATGCTCAACCTACATATATAAAACTACTTTCAGGTATCTAGGAGGACTTCAGGGATCGTGCAGGATCATACTAGTTCAGACATTGGGACAATGTTTATTGCTATTTTTCTTTTTTTTGGAACTTTTTTTTGGGGATTTCTTGTACTTTTATTTCATTTACTTTTGGAACATGCATATGGGAATGGTTTGTTTTGGCTTTACTTGTTCTTCCACTTTCGTTGTTGTTGGGAATTACTGTCTTATCTTCTACTCCTATTAAAATAAAATGGGTAATGCCTTCTATCTTGTGTGTGATTCTATACACTTTGTTCTAGTTGCCACTCCGAGACCTATTGAAGACAGGTCTCATGGGTCACTATATCTCCTTCAACTTGATGAAGGAAGGGTCCGGAAACCTGTTGTCCCGTCTCTCATCTTTGAGAAGGCGGGTCGTGACAGAATGGTATCAGAGGTGGGTTGGGGGATAGGACGGAGTCTGGAGTTTGGAACATTGAGGATTGCACGGGATTGTAGGGAAATAGTGTTGGAAAATATTGGTGTGTGAAATTTTCCAGGGAATACTTTCTAGGAAATGTGATTTTAGGTCCCTCCGTGATTTGATGCAAGGACTCGGGGCCTACCGGATGACCAAGTGAGGCTACACTGATTGCAGTGTAGAGACCCTATGAATGGTACATGGATCATAATAACTTGTGTTCTTGTGTTTATTTGGTATTTTGCGTATTTAAAATGAATAATATGTCTATGAAAAATAAAAATCAATCTTCTACACTACTTGGTCTTAGGAATTCCTTGCTTAAATTGCTGATATGGCACCCTGACTGCGACCAAGGGTAGTGCCAGTGATCAGAGTCGAATTGGTTAATTTGGCTGATAGATAGAGGGCCGACCAAGAGGAGGAGTATGATCAGTGGCAGAAGATGCTTTGTTTCTTTTAGTGGAATACCCTTGGGATGTACGAGGGTAGCATCTTAGAAATAGAGACATAGAGCAGGCTAGAGGAGCTCGTGATTAATTTCAGCAAGATCTGGGCTCCTACAGAGTACTGGTTTCCTCTGGATATAATAAAGATGAGGGAAGCTGCACATTAGTGGTGTATGCTTTATCTAGGGGAGAAGAGGGAGGCTGAGGTGAAGTGCACTGTCTTAGAGAGGGAGTTCTGGGCAGAATTCCTCTCTTCCATGATGAAGGATGAGAAGTGGTAGGAACTAGCCTCTCTCCAAAAGGGGGATATGTTACTAAGAGAGTTGGGAGTCAAGTTCAAGGATGTCCTTCACATTGATATGAACCTCTTTCTAGATGAGGATCCTCAGGGGAAACGTTTAGAGGAGACACTTTGACTGTCTATTTAGTATGTAGTTACCCCCTTCACCCTACCGACAAAATCGTAGGTCCCGAAGAAGGCTGAAGTGGTGGAAAGGATGGAAATGTTGGGAGGTGTATCGTGAGAGGAAATCCAGTTGGGCTCGTCAAAGGGGAAGGTTGTCAGTAGTAGGCCATCAACATTAGGGCCCTGTAGGTTTCGACTAGTAGGGTGCATGCCTCATCAGTCTCATTTCTGATCTCTTGGTCCCCTACCTTTCCTTTCGGGCCCAGGACCATGTTTCTTCATCTGTGGCATCCATGGGCACCTTCAGAATTTGTGCTCGGACTGAGTACAGAATAGTGGGGCTGGTATAATGAACCGTACATTACATACATGGTTATTACTTAAAAATTTAAGCATGCTTATTATAACATATAACAAAACCATGAAAGGAATATATAGGTATAATGCCTTTAGAAACTGGGAAACATAAACAACTAGTTTATAAAACATCTACGTTGTCTCCCATTTATTTTATCATATCTAGAGTCCCTTTTTGGCATATCCTACTTAATATCTGTCTTCCTGACCTGGGGAAATGAAAACATACAAAAGGGTGAGCTCAATTGCTCAGTAAGGGTAAAACAAATAAATATCAAACATATCATATTTTTAAGAACATAACATTTTTCAAATCATATCTTGCAAAAGATATCATAACATGGGATAAATCATAGAAGTGAAACGTAATTGCTAATAATGATAACATAAAACATGAAGCTTTGTGTCATACACACATAATCATAGAAAATAATTTCTTAGTAGTCAAGACTCATTGCCAAGACTATCTTAGCAAACAAATTCCTTTTCTGAACTGAGTTCACTCCTCGTTTCAGTCATGTTTCACTGAACCAGTTTAACCTTCTGTTCCATCCATGTCTATCTCATGAGAAATAAATATTTACCTAATTCATTGGAGGGAGATATAGGTACCACCCATCTCATAATTATACCATTCTTATGTGTGCCACAAAATCATAAACCATACATCATAGCATAACCCCTGCAATAAAAATGGGATTCTTAAACATCACGTCATCGTAACATAATTCATAAAAGGATATCGTAAAAATAAATCCATCATAACATAATAAAATCAATGTAAAAATAGGGATATAAACAGAACCCTATATTATCTTAGATGGAAAATAATTTTTATAAAACACATGAACTCCATTCTTAAGGAAAATATCCTTTCTACTTCAAAAACATTTTTCATTCTTAACATGTCATATAATTTTGTAATAAAAGAAGTTGATTAAAAATAAATTTGAAAAAATGTAAAGGATGCTTCATGGAAATAATGTTCTAAAAATCCATTCTTGTCATATAAGTTAAAAAACATTCTTCCCGTACTTTGGCCGGAAAAGTTAGAAAGTGCCTCATACGAAAGACGACAAAAGATTCCTTTCATATCATTTACTAAAAACTCACTGATGGGTAAAATTGGATTTAAAAAATTGTAAGTGTATGGAAATAATATTACATATTGGGGAAACATGTATGTGGATGATTAATATTCCCTAGTAAATTATGAAGTATAAACAATCTGGGATAAAAAATGAGATTGTGAGATTTTCCCTTACCTTAGGTCCAATTTGCTTCGTAAGGGTCTGAACTTCCTGTATAATGATTTAAATAATTTCATTGACTTATTCCAGAATCATACATATTTTTATGATTTAATATATGGTCATATTATTAGCTTCTTGTTAGTAATATTTCATTGCTACCAATGTCACCATAGTTTTCTCATAATAGTGGAGCATGAAAATGATATTCTTCATTAAGATGGCCACCTTTCTAATGGCAATTGGATCCGAAGAACCACTAAAAGTTATTGGTTGTTGTCGTATATGGGACTCAATGCAATTTTTATCATTATTTATTTATGTAATATGTTCTAAATGGTTTATATTTTTGTTCGATTCCATAGATAATAAGGTATTATAACTATAATGTTTTTAACACCATATCTCATAAAATTGGGAATATAAATCATTTAATCATCTCATTTTCTCTCACATAAGTTTTTGGCATAGATTCTCAAAGATCCCACAATTTTCTAAAAATGTTTATGCCACCAAAATATTCAACTAATAATGAAAATATAATTTTATATATGTGATAATAATGTTTAAATACCTATCTTATGTGTTTCTTTTACTTTCTTTTGTTCTAAAAGAATGATTTTGGGATGTTTTTATATACATAGATTGTCCTAATGGTGGTAACTAAAATTTTAGAATACTAATTACCCAATGAAACAATCATAGCTCTGATACCAATTATAGAAAGCCCAGTTTTAATTCATTTCTATTACATAATTTTTAAGTGAAAAATATAATAGCAATACAAATCCATGACCTAAATGGTTATTAACATGGGAAAATTTGGCACATACATAAATTGTACACAATTAAATATATAAAATATTTTAATTAATTATCATTATTGTATTATATAACACACAACCTCCTTTTTCATGTATTTACCTAAGAACACTCATCAACTAAATGGTGATCTAGAATCCCAATAAGGGGAGTAATAATGGGTTTGAATCAATAGATTATGTGTGAGTATAGTCAAAATAATCATATAATATACATATGAACATAATAAAAAGAATCAGGGAAACTTTTTATAAATATAGGGTATGTGTAATACACCTAATAATTAAACATCATAACATAATGGTCAAATACCAAACATAGATGTGAACAAACCTAGAATCATGTTTACACATAACATATGTTCAAATATCATATAACAATAACATTGAAAATATGTAGAGTCATGTTAATAAATAGTAAAAAAATTATAATAAGACAAGTCACATTAACCAATTCATTATAAAGCTATATAATTCAGGGGCCTACCATTTACATCCAACAATTCCCTTAGTGATTCATGCCACATGGAAGGAAAACAATAAAAATAATGAAATAACCCATGGAATGGAAAGTATTTGGAATAATATTCCTCATATAATCCTCTATTATATGAACCTTAGTATTACTATATTTATAATGTATATTATTAATTTTCATAAAATATAAATTTATTTCGTTAAAATTATAAACAACAAAAGATTATTCATGAGAGGTTTTGGAAATTAAAGCCTTTTTGGAAAAAAAGTATTGTAAATTGATTTGAAAACATTTAGAAAGTGTAAAAATATGTATATAACCAAAATAAAAAACAAATAATATTTAAATGGTATATGTTTGGTAATATAAGAAAATTTATATTAAAATAAATGTAAAAAGAGAGATAAACCAACATTAAAATATGTCTTTGGGAATCCCCTAATGTTAAAAATGACATTATATTTTCATATTTAGGCCTCATTAAAAATAAAATTAATCTTAATAAAAAAATTAACCAGAAGAAACTAATTTTATTCTTTTTTTCTATATTTATCAATTAAAATAATTGGATTAATTTTATTTTTGACCTTCATTTTCGAGAAATATTTATACATCATATTTTCCATAAAAAATTACCATTTTTTTATTTCACAATTTCTATTAAAAGTAATCTTTATATTATTTTTACTAATTAAATAATAATAAAAAATCTATTTTTTCATTAATATATAATGAATAATTTATTTTAATCATATATAAGGTTGGTGATATGAAAGGAATTAGAAATGTCCTCATTGGTTGTTAATTGACTGTTAAGGGGACATAATCCAAGGAGGATGCATGATAATTATAAAATATTATTACATAGTAGATATGACCATTTAAGTAAAATAACCTATTTGATGTTATTTAATATACAAAAATTTTATCTTAAATAAATTTATTCTGGAATGGATAGAGGAAAGTGTATGAGGAGAGGAAAACATAAAGAATAGTTTATGAAAACATACCATCTTCACGTTGTTGATTCTCTTGTATTATAATAAATTATCATGATAATTGGATTTGGTGTCTCCAAAAAACACCTAATAATTATAAGGGTCTCAAGGGAGGGGATTTTGGAAACAGTTTTCTTTTGGCAAGTGGGAGAGGGGAGTTCTTTCTCACATATAGAAAGAGGGTATATTTATATATGAGGAGAGGGATATTTATAAATTAAATTATTGTATAAAATACTATATAAATGGTAAAATATTTGATATTTATATAAAAAAATTATGGACGATATATATATACATAATTGGTCAAGGACTTAAAACATTACTATAAATAAAATTAATTATTTTATCATAAAATAATGTGTATGAAATGATGATGGTTTATTTTTATTGAATAACTTAATTTTTTGACATTGGAAAATAATTTTTTTGTTTGTAAAAAGTTTTAATTCAATTTTAATGCCACCTTTATCGAAGGTAATATTATTTTGTGTTCATATAACTATTAAAGAATATATTATGTCATTATTTCATCATGAATGATGTAATTTATAAACAACCAGATCAAAAAAACTATATTTTTGTTATTTAACAAAAAATTATTTATTTATGAAAAAAACAAAAAACAACAAGGAATATTTCATCATTATGATTTCATAATGTCATTATTTTTATAAAAAATTCTATAATTGGTTATTTTTAATTTTTAATAAAAAAATATTTCATTTAGGAAACACTTTAAAATTATATTTTTTGGTATATAATCTTATTTTCACTTTCATCATTAAATAATGATAATTAATTTTTGAAATTATACTATTTACATATAATTAAATCATTCATTATAAATATTAATTATATAAAATTATATTTTTAGGTCAAGTGGCTATTCCAATTATCATGTTACTGTTCCCAACAGTCTAGTTATTATTACAATAGTAATGTTAATATTAACATATATATATATATTCTCTTATAAATATGTTACACTCTGACCAAGGATGCATTGAATAGTCCTCCAAGTTGGTGGGTAACCTTTCCAGATGTGCACATCCCCATTTTTTTAGAGGTCGTAGACTAGCATCGAGGATCTAGTATCTGTTTTTTGGACACAATTATCTATTTTAAGAGTAAAAAAGTTATAATATTCATAAATTTTGTGATAGAAGATAAATTAATAACACAATATAAAAACCTGTAAGACTACAATAATGAAAAATTAAAAATTAGTGATGGAGAATTTGATGCCCACATCATGCCTCTATATATTGAGAATACAATTACACATAAATCCCATTCAATACAGGTATAAAAATGTATAGATGATGAAAAATTGATTTTCACCATATATAATCATGATCCTAGATTGGTCTTGTACACACATGATCCAATTCATAATACAATCAACCATTATAATCTGGTCACTTTACTTGGTATATACCTTCATATGTGATGTATGTATACCTACCCAATGGTTTCCTGGAATGGGTGAGAGATAAATATCAGTTTTCAAACACCAATGGTTACTATAATAAATACATTCAATGTAATATAAATAATACCAGTTCATATTATATCCCAATTATAATAGTAATGAAATCATAGTGTGATCTTGTATTGTCAGACACAACTCCCCTTAAACAACATTCAAGAACCCATAAACAAGGGTTTCTATAAATCATATGTAAGTTAGGTGTGATTCATTCATGTCTAACAACTATAAACAATTACCCATAATTTGGATATAAAAGAGAATATAAATTATCCACCCTAACTATATTCTATATTCTATTTTATAATAACCACAATGGTCTCATCATGTCATCGAGTTCAAAACATCCACAATGACCTCATCATGTATTATTGTGTCAGACCACAATATACCGAATATATTGTCTATAAGAAAAATAATCCACAATAACTCCGAAGAGAATATAAATGGAAAATATATAAATATTTGTGAGGATTTTGAGTAAAATATTAATCGAGTATGTCAAATTTAATTCTAAGAAAGCTAAATTGAAGGGTTGAAAAGTCGGTGGAATCCTACAGAATAAATATCCATGTATTAAATAAGTATAAGGAATCCACTACCATAATAAGAACCCATTAATTATAAATTAACAATTAATTTTATGGAATCAGGACCCTGGGATATATTCAATGTAATACACTACCATAATCAATTCATCAATAGATTCATTAATCATTTACAACCAATAAGTTTATCAAAAACATTTATAATCTTCTATGTAAATCATTCATCCATTTTAATCATATTTAAAATCATAAAATGAGGAAACAACCTTTACCAATTAAATAAATTAAAGAAATTACTTTCCTTTACAAATGTATATGTTAAAAAAAGTAACTAACAACCATAAAAAAATATTTAAATTATCATTATGGCTATGACTAAAATTGGTGAGCTCACACGAACCCATCTATGTGCTAACAAATAAGGATGATTCTTCCAAACACTATTATTGGCCTTATTTGTGGATAGCATCCTCCAATAAACATGAAAGTACTTCTGGGAAACCTAAATGGCTCAAAAAAAAGTTTATCGTGTAATTAAATTAATTATAGGGGAAACAATGGATTGATCATTGTGTAGAAGAACTGTGAAAATCTATATAACAACAAAACTATATTTGAAACTTCATTTTCAACCTACATTATATTCATTGTAGAGTACATAACAGTTATCAAACGCTAATTCAATATAGATTCGAGGAACAATAAACAATAGAAGAAAAGCAATAAATAGGTAATATTTTTTACATGAAAAAAATATCAATGGAAATACAAATGTAAAATGAAACAAGAGGAATTTGGAAATTAATATTTTTTATCTAATGAGAATATTGATCAATTAATCCATTTATAAATAGTGTAGTAATCAATGATTCTAGCTTGACCCCCAAGAATAGCTCTTAATGTGTTGGTAATTTCATATTGTGTCCCAAACATTAATCTAAACTTGCACCCTTCTCCTCCTTAACTGGGACCTCACATTGTTAACGCATATGGTTTGATAAAGGGTTAAGAAATCATGCATTAACCTATGTTAAAACAATTCATATTATTGTTTTGGAAGTCTATTTTGGTTTCATGGTCTTCACAAATCAACTAGACCTTTTCTAGCCACAAACCAGGCCCACACTATTTACTCAATCCATTTGATTCAGTTCATAATGTTTCTATAAATTTTTTATCCTATTTTCTTTTTCCAAAAACTGATCCCACATGCTCTAAAAAATACATAATCATAGATTAAAAACTTTGGATCTCTTATGGTACTAAAATTAGGTAAAAAAGAAGATAAAATAAAATGTAAAAGTATTTTTATATCACAAGAAAGACCATGATCTGACAATGTTCTTGCTCAAAACAATTCATCATGAATTTCCCATCTAGTGGGGAAAATAAATAATCTGAAAATAACTTTGTCAACTAGGAATGAACACTATCCTCTCACTCCAATGTTTCATTTTATTCATGGGTACACTACCATGACACCTATACTAGAGGAACTGACTAGCCTTGCAGAACCATCATACTTCTGTCAAAAACAAAAATATGATTATATATAGTAGACATATCAATATTTAGCTATACTGAATTCAGATGAAGTGAATGAGATGGGTATGAGTGATAAGATCATTGATTAGATACATGTAAGACATATAGTATGGCTTGGTACATTTGAGGTATGTGAAATTGATAGGTTACAAGACATTCTATCTTTAGAATCTATAATGGTATGACATTTCACAGTGAACTATTACCATATCTCTTAATACTTCTATATCCAATCAAAAATGAGATACATAAAAATCCTTCATCCCCAGCCACAAACTCTAGTGGCCATCGACAAAGATCTGTGTAATATTTTTATCCTGACACTACAGAATTCCTTCATTTCCAAATCATGTGGACCTACCCCAATGTACCCTATATGAGAAAAAACTTGAGAAACACTCCCTCTCCTACCACTAAACTGTATTGGGATAATTAGAATGTCCTGTATTATTTAGACACATTGGGTGTTGTATGTATAGCCTCATGATATTTATTGTATTAGTTTAACTGAACAATGGGGTATAATCCACTACCAAAATCTATTAAAATCAAAGGAATATTCTATAAAAATTTCATCTATAACATTTTTCTTGAACTCTTATTGGACATCTGTTTAATCATCGTATGATGTGCTCATAAGAACATATGTACCCAAAAATATTTGGAGAATTTTCCATAATCATGATGTAACCTGGGAATCCATATCTGATGCATGGTTTGAAGAACCCAACCAAGACTCAATATAACATAAATATTCAATATTGAAATATTATATAATGAGAAGCTATCTGCAATAAACAGGAAATTAAAGACCATGGTGAGAACGTCCACAATGACTCAAATAATATCACTAACTAAAGGTGAGTTCGACAATTCTTTATAGAAATCCATAAAAAAAGGTCAAACCATTGATACATGGTAATTGATCATTAAAATAAATCTTCATCTTCACAATAGTGTTATTTATTCACCTTTCAACATATCGAACACATTATAGCAAAACCATCTACATCATGTTCCTTACATGGTCACCAATAGATGTGATGCATGTCTCAAAATATCATAGTAACATCAGTATGTGATACCCAAACTAAGTAATGTGACACTCATATATTCTCCTTTCATGTGTTAGAAAGAACAAATAAACAACTATTTATATGTATAATTTAATAGGCCCCAAGATTTATATTAGGAGGCAAGCCCTCACCCACCACATTCTCTAATAAGATAAGGACCCCATAATTTGATATATATCTAATCCTAACACAATCTAGTAGAGTGTATGTCACTAAATGTTTTTATATAAATGTCTTCCCTTACCACCTCACACCTCTAAGTGCATCGTAGAGTATAAATCCATAAGATTCCACCCAATACTGGCTTCTTAGATTGCTTGTATATGTGTCATTCTAGTCAGTGCATCAGCAACTTCAATGCCTTTTCTAGGAATGTAGGAATGATCAATGTAAAGAAGGGGTAGGTACTAAACCCACCTTTTTTATCATATTCGAAACATTATATGTAAATATATACTTGAGGATGTTTTATTCCATGTACAACACAAAATTCTCACTCTATAAATATCACATCCAATAATAAAAGGCATGTAAAATGGTGGTTATATCTATATTTTGTGTAGGGTAGTTCCTCTCATGAGGCATTGAAAGATGATACATGTAAGACAAAAATCCCTTCTCCTTAAACAAACCAAAACCTATACTAATAACTGATGCATTTTATAACACTTTCTTAGATTAACAAAATATATACCAACATAGATGTCAATCCACCTTTCTACTTCAAAAATGACTTCCCACTAGTATCTATCCATGCAGACTTCACACCCTTCTTTTCTAGTTTCATAAATTGTCCTACTAAACATGATAAATAAGGTATTAAATGTATGTAATATCTATCTAGGAACATGTAACACCCTATTTAAAATAAATTATTCTGACGCTTCTAAGAAACTATAAATATCACCTTTTATTGGTTTACAAATACTCTTGTCTCTGAGGATTTGTGTCCCATGAAGTGAATCATTTCCATAAAAAATTACATTGTGATTATAATATATAAATAATTCACTATTAGTGTATCATATATTATCTCAAGATGTTCTTCATGGTAATGTAGATTGTATGAAAACACTTGATATCATCCATGAATACCACCATAAACAAATAAGTAAAAGGATTGAAAATACAATTCATCATCTC
The DNA here is from genome assembly GCA_963277665.1 of Viscum album. NCBI lineage: Eukaryota > Viridiplantae > Streptophyta > Magnoliopsida > Santalales > Viscaceae > Viscum > Viscum album. The sequence goes on along the minus strand of OY728126.1, from coordinate 1,306,634,101 downwards.
CATGAAAACATTGCTAAATTCATGAGACCTATCAACATAAATAGATACTCAAAGAGACCATACCATCTTTGAAAATATATATGATTTATGTTTATAGTCCAAACATGTACATTGTGATAACCAAATTGTAAATCAATCATTGAGAATTATTGAGATCCTTGGAGCTGGTCGAAGAGGATATCTATTCATGGAAAAGGATTCCATTTCTTATAAAATAACTATTTAAATTTTAAATAATCTACACATAGCTTGAGGGTATCATCTTATTTTTTTTAAATGGATTGGAAGACCTCATATATAAGAATAAGGTACTATAATCCACTTCACATCCATATCTAAAAGTTGTCTCTTTAGATCATGCATCTCTATAACAGCTATCCTATAATGAGGAATAGAAATTGGAGAAACTCATCGATATATATCGATAGAGAACACCACCTCTCTATCAATAGGTAAAAAAGAACATTCCACAAGAAAGATAACTCAGAAAAAATCATCCATTGGAGTAAAATTTTTCTTTTGTGTTTCTGATCATCCAGATATAGACTACAAATCTATTATATGATATATCCCAGCCCAATATGCCTTGTTATATCTCTACCATCCTAGGAATTAAATTGACATTTTTTATTAAAAATTCTTCCCTATAGTAATATGAAGGTTACCCTCATATTATAACAATCATCATGCTATTTATAAGATATATCTAGTTCATTCTGTGTGTGCCATCAAACCAAATCATATCAAAGGAAAAAAACTCATACAACATGACTCCCATTAATATGAAGGGGAACTCCTTTCAAAAGTGAAAACTATCTGTTATGAAAGAAAAAAAGAGAAACAATTGTCATAACACCATTTTAAAAATGAAAAAATAGACTAAGGACCCCTACGATATGTAAATATATAATTCTATGAGATCCATTTTTTATTGAAAAAGAATATACTAGAGTTGAGTCAAGTAAGATCTTACATCCCCTTGTAGATTTTCTAGTGATATGATCCTTAGGTGTATGGTTTATAGAATATATCTGTTTTGAATATTGGATCTATAAAACAACCTATCTACCCAAAATGTTCCAAAATTCTGTATATGTACCAATTGTTCATGGATTAATCTACCATGAATGCGACAATAGCCTAAATGACATGTAATTCTCAAACTCCAATACTGAAATAGGGCATGGGAACCGACTCATGAACCTGAAATCAGATTAGATCCCCTTCCACTCTCTATTGGATGTATGGTCATGTATATTGGTTTTACATTGTCAATACTACCACATGATTGACACTCTTATGTTTACTAATCTCACATATTTCTCATATGACCATGTCGGTGATATAATACATCACTACCAACACTAGAAGCCTAGTTGGTACCCCACTCCCTAGAATCCTCAAAACGATGGTCCCGAATTATTATAACCAAACCACTAGGTTGAGAGGCTGAACTACCCTCTACAATCCCCCTAGATTCGCTGATGTTATGCTCATTAATCGGCTCCTAATTTATATTTTATGTAATGGTTAACTAATGAAAAATAATAAACTATGATTAAATGTCAATTGTGATAGATTCTTGAAAGCATCTCACTCTCGATACTTCATTAGTAAGAAAGATATACTAAAAATGTTTAATTAATATAAATCATTAAAAATATACTCTAACATTAATCCCCCCTAATATAGAAATGTAAACTTTTTATCCAATTCATATCTTATGGAATCCATAAAATAATAGTCAAAAAATCAAGATTGAGAATCCCTCTAAACCGTATCTCTCACCGCATTATATCGATTCAAAATATCCAACAAGATATTAGCTACCCACAAAATAATATATATTAGGAACCAAAAATATCCTCTTATAAATATATAAAAATCCATGAAAATCAATATTGAATTTTTTATCTACATCTCAAAAACATGTGGATTTCAATCCATGGAAAACATTGGAGTGATCTATTTCTTGGAAAAACATGCCAACTCTTTCATAGACGAGGAAGGTTGGGGTTCTCTCTGAAAAGTACATATATAGGACATAAAACAATCAAGAATGTATGTCACACAACCCATATTTGGTACTAATTTTTTTTCAAAACTAGAACCACAAGAGGATATATTTGTATCTCAGTTACCACTACATATTATGCATGATCATCACCACCCTATGAGATCACTACTAGATGTTTTTATGTGGAATATTTGTATAATTCCAAACACATAAATCATAAAAGAACAATAAATGGAATATCATAGTTTAAAAATTAAGGTTTGGTGAAATAATTCTTACAAAAAACACACCCCTCTATATATGTAACACACCAACCCTAGAATCCCAATGATAGTGCTTTATTTTATTAAATTAGTATATTTACAAGGAATACAACTGTAACGGCCCGGACCCTCCTGGTCTAGTACTTTCCCAAAAGTTGGATCCATCAAACGGTTCCACCAAAAATGTGGCACCAGTCATGGTCTCACACCAAAATGATGGAACAATGAGGGTGACACTGAAACGGTGGCACCGTGATGGTGGCATTGTGTCCTCACCAAGCGGCCTTCATTCTTTTTCCATTTCCCTAATTTTTCCACACCCAAAATGTGTCTTATGACGTAAAAAATGACGTAATACCCCCTTTCAAAGCCATTTAAAGCACATAAAAAATATCTAAAATCCCCCAAGATCTAGGCGACCCTTAACGTACCAAAACGTGTGGCTTTTCCTTGGTGTCACACCCCTTTCCTATACTTTCCAGTTCTTCCCTTGTTGTGTGATTTAAAGGAAACTGTTTAAATATATAGCTGTTATGGCCACCTCGCCTATGAGAATTGTTAAATGAAAATTAATTCTATAGTGCGTATCCACCCAAATGACTGGTGAAACCATTATCTGTCTTTAAATATATTCAAAATTCCATATCCCGTAACTCCATGATATCACATTTTATCACACATGAATTCCTTTTTTTCTACTTCTTCTTCTTGGATGTTCGCTTTTCCTCTACTTGGTGCGTTGAAATCTATACCTTTCAAGATGAGTTGTGCGCTTATGCTAGAGTCCATCCTACTCATTCTTGGAGTCCTTGGATCTCTTCCCCTATAAGTCATGCATCCCCAGCTCTTGGCACAGGGAGGAGAAACATTGATCGCTGATCATCCAGTTAGGGTTTTCCTTCATCTCTCTTTACTGTTTGTCATGATGGGGGGGGTATGCAATTGTTTTTGTGGGGATGGATGAAACCAAACATTAAAAAATATAATAAACTAACTTTTAAATAATAAATTGGGTTGTGATCGATGTTTCTTATGTAAGTTTTATCCTTGATTTTTTGTTGTGAATTGTATGGGAATATGACCACTGAAAATCATGACTACTGGTGGTCTTTCATTATGCACTAATGAAACCCTATCTTCTATGATGATTGAATGGATGTAACATAGGAATTTGGTAAATCATGTAAAATCGGTCGATTAAATGGATGTCCAGTGAACAAAAACCCCTATGTGATCACAATGGTTAAAAAAACAAAAATGGGGAACTAAATGAATGATGTTCTTGAATCTGGAAACTCCCTTTCGTTATACTCGCGATATGTGTGATTGTTCTTATTGATGCTTATGGGGTGATATGGATGATGATGGGATTTTCTATTGTTGCAGTTTTTGGTGGACCTGATGCTATGTGGGGTAGTAACATGAGGCTCTGTTTGGTTCCAGTACTTTATAAGATCTCACAGATCCCTTTGTTATTGTGACTTTACAAGATAACTAGGTGTGAATGATTAAAGTGTTGTTTGGATATTTTCCTTTCTTTATCATGTTTTTATTCCTGATCATTTCCTATTAGTGCATAATTTTCTTAAATGGAATCACATAAACGTGAAAACTAGAATGGGTTCAATGGGGAATTGTTTTCCGGGAATGAGTGGTGACATGGTTGTGGGTTCGGTGCATCTTGTGAATGAATAGTAATGATGGTGATTTTTTTGGGCTTGTTTAGAACTCCTAAATTGGGATGAGTGCTTGTTCTCTATATATATAATTTTAGTTCTTGTGTTTCTTTATTCAAACCCCACCCAAGTTTAGAACTTTGTGCTGAACACCCCTATTTCATGGGGGAGGTTGTTTTTTCCAACACTTTTAGAAGTGAGTGGTTATTAACATTTTTTCTGCTCCCTTTACCGATTGGCCCAAGGCCCTTCAAGAAGGTTGTGATGTCCTGAGGTCCATTATAGCCCAAGATTCATTTGGAAGGTTACTTATGGTGTTTGGACGATGTGTGTGTCGGCAGATTGTTTCCCAAGTGTCTTCGGGGTGAGGCCCATGTGTCTTTGGGCATGGCAGTGGTTGTTGTGGCCAATGTTTTTGTGGGTGGGATTTTTGGTTATATCCCAGGTGTGTGCGGGTGGGGGATGATAGTGGAACTAGGGTGATAATGTCGGGAGAGGTATGATGCATAGAATACCTTCAATAACTAGTGGGTAAGTTTCATGGGGTACCCTAAATTAATGTCGACTTACTATTACATTACTTGACTTGCATTATTTGGGTAGTGTGCATTGGTGAGGTTTGGGTGGATAGTTTCCCTAACTGGATGTTTTGGTTACCTCTTGTCTCACGGGGCATTAGTGTGCCTCCCCACTTGTTCACGAGAGTCTTTGTTTTTCCTTAATAAGTATACTTGTATGCTCAACCTACATATATAAAACTACTTTCAGGTATCTAGGAGGACTTCAGGGATCGTGCAGGATCATACTAGTTCAGACGTTGGGACAATTGTTATTGCTATTTTTCTTTTTTTTTTGGTACTTTTTTTTGGGGATTTCTTGTACTTTTATTTCATTTACTTTTGGAACATGCATATGGGAATGGTTTGTTTTGGCTTTACTTGTTCTTCCACTGTTGTTGTTGTTGGGAATTAATGTCTTATCTCCTACTCCTATTAAAATAAAAAGGGTAATGCCTTCTATCTTGTTTGTGATTCTATAAACTTTGTGCTAGTCGCCACTCTATGACCTATTGAAGACAGGTCTCATGGGTCATTATATCTCCTTAAACTTGATGAAGGAAAGGTCCGAAAACCTGTTGTCCCTTCTCTCATCTTTGTGAAGGCGGGTCGTGATAGAATGGTATCAGAGGTGGGTTGGGGGATAGGATGGAGTCTGGGGTTTGGAAGATTGAGGATTGCACAGGATTGTAGGGAAACAGTGTTGGAAAATATTGGTTTGTGAAATTTTCCAGGGAATACTTTCTAGGAAATGTGATTTTAGGGCCCTCCGTGATTTGATGCAAGGACTCGGGGCCTACCGGACGACCAAGTGAGGCTACACTGATTGCAGTGTAGAGACCCTATGAAAGGTACATGCATCATAATAACTTGTGTTCTTGTGTTTCATTGGTATTTTGGGTATTTAAAATTAATAAGAAGTCTATGAAAAATGAAAATCAATCTTCTACACTACTCGAGCTTCAGCATTCCTTGTTTAAATTGCTGATATGGAACCCTGACGGTGACCAAGGGTAGTGCCAGTGATCAGAGTCGAATAAGTTGATTTGGATGATAGATAGAGGGCCGATCGAGAGGAGGAGTATGATCAGTGACAGAAGATACTTTGTTTCTTTTAGTGGAATACCCTTGGGATGTACGAGGGTCGCATCTTAGAAATAGCGACATAGAGCAGGCTAGAGGAGATCGTGATTGATTTCAGCAAGATCTGGGCTCCTACAGAGTACTAGGTTCCTCTGGCTATAAGACAGATGAGAGAAGTTGCACATTAGTGGTGTATGCTTTATCTTGGGGAGAAGAGGGAGGCTGAGGTGAAGTGCACTGACTTAGAGAGGGAGTTCCGGGCAGAATTCCTCTCTTCCATGATGAAGGATGAGAAGTGATAGGAACTACCCTCTCTCCAGAAGGGGGATATGTTAGTGAGAGAGTTGGGAGTCAAGTTCAAGGATCTCCTTCACATTGCTATGAACCTCTTTCCAGATGAGGATCCTCGGGCGAAACGTTTAGAGGAGACACTTTTACTGTCTATTTAGTATGTAGTTACCCCCTTCACCCTACCCACAAAATCGTAGGTCCCAAAGAAGGCTGAAGTAGTGGAAAGGATGGAAAAGATGGGAGGTGTATCATGAGAGGAAATCCAGTTGGGCTCATCAAAGGGGATGGATGTCAGCAGTAGGCCATCAACATTAGGGCCCTGTAGGTTTCGACTAGTAGGGTGCATGCCTCATCAGTCTCAGTTCTGACCTCTTGGTCCCCTACCTTTCCTTTCGGGCCCAGGACGAAGTTGCTTCATCTGTGGCAGCCATGGGCACCTTCGGAATCAGTTCTCGGACTGAGTACAGAATAGTGGGGCTGGTATAATGAACCGTACATTACATACATGGTTATTACTTAAAAATTGAGGCACGTTTATTATAACATATAACAAAATCTTGAAAGGAATGTATAGGTATAATGCCTTTAGAAACTATGAAACATAAACAACTGGTTTATAAATCATCTACGTTGTCTACCATTTATTTCATCATATCTAGAGTCCCTTTTTGGCATATCCTACTTAATATCCTTCTTCTTGACCTGGGGAAATGAAAACATACAAAAGGGTGAGCTCAATTGCTCTGTAAGGGTAAAACAAATAAATATCAAACATATCATATTTTTAAGAACATAACATTTTTAAAATCGTATCTTGCAAAAGATATCATAACATGGGATAAATCATAGAAGTGAAACGTAATTGCCAATAATGATAACATAAAACATGAAGCTTTGTGTAATACACACATAATCATAGAAAATCATTTCTTAGTGTTAAAGACTCATTGCCAGGACTATCTTAGCTGACAAAGTCCTTTTCTGAACTGAGTTCACTCCTCGTTTCAGTCATGTTTCACTGAACTAGTTTAACCTTCCGTTCCATCCATGTCTATCTCATGAGAAATAAATATTTACCTAATTCATTGGAGGGAGATATAGGTAACACCCATCTCATAATTATACCATTCTTATGTGTGCCACAAAATCATAAACCATACATCATAGCATAACCCCTGTAATAAAAATGGGATTCTTAAACATCACGTCATTGTAACATAATCCATAAAAGGATATCATAAAAATAATTCCTTCATAACATAATGAAATCAATGTAAAAATAGGGATATAAACAGAACACTATATTATCTTAGATGGAAAATAATTTTTATAAAACACTTGAACTCCATTCTTAAGGAAAATATCCTTTCTACTTCAAAAACATTTTTCATTCTTAACATGTCATATAATTTTGTAATAAAAGAAGTTGATTAAAAATAAATTTGAAAACATGTAAAGGATGCTTCATGGAAATAATGTTCTAAAAATCCATTCTTGTCATATAAGTTAAAAAACATTCTTCCCGTACTTTGGCCGGAAAAGTCAGAAAGTACCTCATACGAAAAACGACAAAAGATTCCTTTCTTATCATTTACTAAAAACTCACCGAAGGGTAAAATTGGATTTAAACAATTTTAAGTGTATGGAAATAATATTACATGTTGTGGAAAAATGTATGTGGATGATTGATATTCCCTAGTAAATTATGAAGTATAAATAATCTGGGACAAAATAGAGATTGTGAGATTTTCCCTTACCTTAGGTCCAATTTTCTTCATAAGTGTCTGAACCTCCTGTATAATGATTTAAATAATTTCATTGACTTATTCCAGAATCAAAATTATTTTTATTATATAATATATGGTCAAATTCTTAGCTTCTTATTAGTAATATTTCATTGCTACTTGTTATTCGGGTGTTTATTGCTTTATGTTCGTATGTGTGTTTTGTCGAATAAATTCTTATTCGTATTTTTAGGTTATATACACCTCATTTCCAACATGTTATTAGTGTAATATAAATCATATTTATTCATTCAATTCATTTATATAATCATTATGCAATGACGATCATGTAGAATGAGTCGCATCACATCATGGAGACGGTATTCCATACGTACACACTTGTGATGGTTTCGTTCCCATGATTGTGGAATTGTATTGGAGTGTATGTATACTATTTAAGAATCAATATCACTTTACAATAATCATATATAGTCATTATTTACAACATTATAATCATCCATGTAAGGTGGTGATGGAAAATAGAATACACCACGGTGTGGAGACGGTATTCCGTACGTACCCACGCGCAGTGATTTCGTTTTCCGTAGGATGGATAGATGGTGAAATTAGGTTGTTTCATACTTATAATAAAATATCAGTATATGAATGATACTGATGTTTTTACTTCATAATGAAACAAATAAAGAAGAAGAAGTAGAAGAAGAAATAATGTTGAAAGAATCGGTAACGGACATTACACCTTCTTTGAAGCTCCTCTTTGATACCTCCTCTTAGGGCACTAAAATTGGTCTTTGAAGAAGACCAGGACGTCTAGTATGTTTCTAGGGAAGTGGGGAAGTGAAATGGGTAGGGGTTGGACGAGTTCGAAGGATAAAATTGGTGTGAGGAGGAGAGGTAGGAGGTGCCTTTTTATAAGGGAGGAGAGGGGCACCTTTGGAAATATAAGAAATATTTGTTTATATTAAATAACAACCCCACATAAAAACTTCCAAAATGACTCATATCCAAATATTAGATTATATAGAGTTGTAATCTCATCAACCAATAAAATTTAGACATGTTATGAATTTATTTTAAACATTATAAACTTGATTTATCATTATTTATCAATTGAATTTTATTTGTGGTAGTAATATTCTAAATTTTAAATTATTATAAATAATTACATATGTGTTGTGAATTTTCCATAATTTGACACTTTATGAAAATTTAGACCATATAAATTTTAATTTATAATTTTTAAATATTTTTGTGATTTTTAAACAATTCTTTAATATGTTATTTTTAAAAAATAACAATAGTGTCAATCTGGACACTATTCAATTATTTGAATTTAAATAAAATATATACAAAATATATGTTCGAACTAAGAACATTAATAGATTTATAAAATGTCATATGTGTCTATAAAATTAGTGGAGAACATTAAATAGTTCAAATAATATTTATTTTAATATTTTTAATACCATTTATTTGATATTTAAGTTAATAAAATAATTTCAACATCACTAATGTTTCATAATTAATGATAAATATTGAATCCCTAAAAATTATAAATAAATTTATATGATGTATATAATTGTATTATATTTCTGGAGACTATTCATGTTTGAAGTTTCATTAAGTTTATCACTAAATTAAAATTATTATACTTATAATATTTAAGAATGTGACATGTTGTCACTTTCTTTGGTTTTAATAATCATTAAATTATTGTCATGGAGAAAAGTAAATTAAATGAATCTAATCAGAACCTTAGGTGATATGGGTCGACTTTTAGTCATCCAATAGGATTTTGATAGATGTTAGTGTAATTTTATAATCTTATATTTACCCTTAATTACCCGATTTACCTTTAACTATGGTAAATAAGATTTACTATAGTTACTATTCATAATGCCCAAAAATAAAAAGTAACCTATTAACATAATTTGGTCCCACTGATTCCAAATATGGAATCCATTTTTCAAAATTCAAAACACATATGTTCCAGTAGTAAATTTAATATTAATCTCGTTGTTAAGATAACGGGTTTTATAAGTTAAAACATTGCCAAAGATTGAAATGTTTTTACCTATAAATTCAATGTAAAATTAATTATAATGACATATATTATATTAAATGGTAAAAATATATTCTCTTATACTTTAAAACCATTCAATATTATAATTTATCCATATAAATTATCTCAATGAGAAAAGTAGTTTTTAATTAAAAATTCGCGTATTTTTAATATTCATCAAAATATGAAATTTATCAGAAAAACATAAAAAATTTATCCAAAGTAAATTTTTATATCCTGATTCCAAAGAAGTGTTTTATTTTGTCAAGTTGAACTTATAAACATGTCAAAAACTTGATTTAATGTGGCTGCATCATCAAAAGGCGGAAAAATTGCATTTTTTGAAAAATAATTATTTTACCCTAAAAATTTATTTTGTTCTCTTTCCATGTTCTAGAAAATGTGTAAGATGAATAATAATGTTATAAAATTTAAAATGTAGTTAATACTATTGATAACGGATAGTCCATAATAATATATCCTTGTTTAGTGAAACCCGGTAATGCGTACTACACACGCTATCGAGGAAGGTCGTGATTGCGTGTAATGCAAGCCAAGTCAGTATTGTGTGTTGTGAAAGATTACTTTGGTGTTGCGTATAACATAAGACATAAAAAAATATTTCTCATAAAATCTCAGGGTGTTACATTCTACCCCCCTTAAAATGAATTTCACCCTCGAAATTCGTCAATTCATTACAAACAGATGAGGATACCTCTCCCTCATCATATCCTCAAGTTCTCATGTAGATTCTTCTAATTGGTGGTTCCTCCATAAAACTTTCACCAAGCGAGTGGTCTTGTTCCATAGGAATTTTTCACTATGATCCAGAATCTCTATCGGTTGTTCTCCATAAGAATGATCTTGCTCCAGCGGTACAACTTCTGAGCTGAGTACATGTGAAGGATCGGGTATGTACTTTCTCAAGAGAGATACATGGAACACATCGTGATATTGAGATAGATTCAGTGAAAGCGCCAATCGGTAAGCCACCTTCCCAACACAATCCAGAATTTCAAAAGGACCGATATATCTAGGGATCAACTTTCCCTTCTTTCCAAATCTCATGACCCTCTTCCAGGGAGATATTCGTAAGAACAATTTATCACCCACTTCAAACTCTACGTTATTTCTTCGGTTGTCGGCATAACTTTTCTGTCGACTCTAAGATTCTATTATGTGTTGTTGAATAGATCTGACTTTTTTTGCCATCTCATCAACAAGATCAGGTCCTAATAGATTTCTTTCCCCAAATTCATCCCAGCAAGTTGGAGTTATGCATTTCATTCCATAGAGGGATTCATAAGGAGCCATCTGAATACTGGATTGAAAGATATTATTATAAGAAAATTCCACCAAAGATAGGTGTTGATTCCAAACACATTTGAAATCCATAGAGAAAGCTCTCAACATGTCTTTTAGAGTTTGAATTGTCCTCTCAGACTGACCGTCTATCTGAGGATGGTAAGAAGTGCTGAAACTCAACTCTGTATCTAGAGCATGCTGAAGACTTTGCTAGAATTTTGAGGTAAACCTTGGATCCTGATCAGATATAATGGAAAGTGGTACTCCTTGAAATCTTACCACTTCCTTTACATATATCCTGGCAAGCTGATCCAGAGAAAAATCTTCTCTAATAACAATGAAGTGTGCCGACTTCATAAGACGATCAACTATAACCCAGATAGCATTATTGTCCTTGGATGTTTTAGGAATTCCGGTGACAAAGTCAATAGTGTTGTTTTCCCATTTCCATTCTGGTATGGATAATGGTTATAACATCCCCTTAGACTTTTTTCTCTCAGCTTTAACTTACTAACAAACCAAGCATCGAGAGACATATTCAACAACATCTCTTTTCATTCCATCCCACCAGAAGTACTCTCTCAGGTCCCTATACATCTTTGTACTTCCAGGATGAATAGAAAATGAAGAACTATGATCCTCATCCCGTAGCTCATTCATTAATTTTGGAATGGAAGGAACACAAACCCGATTCCTGAACCTTATTATCCCATCACAATCAAGGTTGAATTCGGGAACATTTTCCACCATCCTTTGTAACTCTACCTCTTCTTCCTATGCCTCTTTAATCTTCACGTGTATTGATGGTTGAACAATCATTTGAGAAAGATATGATTTTCACCTTCCATTATAATTCCAAGATCCATCCTTTGTACATCCATAAATATTGGATCTTTTGTGATCCTCATCATGGATAATCTAGCATGGTCTTTTTGAATTAATGAATCTACTACCTTGTTTTCTTTCCCAAGGTGGTAATGAATTGAGTAGTCGTAATCCTTAATCAGCTCCAACCATCTTTTTTGGCACATATTCAGCTCCTTTTGTGTAAAAATATACTTTAAACTTTTATGATCAGTATAAATATCACACCTCTCACCATAAAAGTAATTCCTCCAAATCTTTAATGCAAACATTACCATAGGTAACTCCAATTCATGAGTTGGGTAATATTTCTCATTGATTTTCAACTTTCTTGAGGCATAAACTATCACCATATCATTTTTCATGAGAACAAACCCCAGTCCCATCATGGATGCATCACTGTAGATCACAAACCTTTCTCCACTACAAGGAAGTGTGGACACAAGTGCACTGGATAACCTTCTTTTTAGCTCTTTGAAATTCTCTTCACATTCCTCCATCCAAACAAACATAACTCCGTTTTGAGTCAACTTGGTGAGTGGATTAGATAACCTTGAAAAATCATTCACAAAACGTCGGTAATATCCAGCCAAACCAAGAAAACTTCAGATCTCAATTACTTTTTTTGGTCTGGACCATCTTTCGAAAACCTTTTTTTTGCCGGATCCACAGATATCCCCTATTTTTAGATTATGTGACCCAAAAATGCAACTTTTTGAAGCCAAAATTCACACTTGGTAAATTTGTCATAAATTTTCTCCTTTCTTAGGGTCTTTAATATAATTCTCAAGTGATCTTCATGTTCTTCATTTCTCTTTGAATAGAAAATAATACCATCTATAAATATTACCACAACCTGATCATGATAGTCTCTAAATACTACATTCATCAGATCCATGAAGATATTAGGGGAATTAGTAAGACCAAATGGCATCAGTATAAATTCATACTGTTCATACCTTATACGGAAATCCGTCTTTGGTATATCCTCCCTTTTGACCCTTAATTGATGATACCCTGATCGAAGAACAATCTTGGAAATGTATTGAGCTCCGTGTAGTTGGCCAAATAGGTCATAAATGCATGGGAGAAGATATTTGTTCTTGATAGTGATCTTGTTAAGTTCTCGATAATCAATGCAGAGTCTCATTGATCCATATTTCTTTTTAAAAAATAGAACAGGTTCTCCCCAAGGTGATGCACTAGGGCGTATGAATCCTTTACCAAGATTCTCTTTGAGTTGCTTCTTCAATTCCTGCAACTCAATTGGGGCAATTCTATAAGGTGTCATTGAAATAGGCAAAGCAACTGGTATGAATTCTATTGAAAACTCAACATCACGATTTGGTGGAAGACCTAGAAATTGCTCCAGAAAGACATCGTTAAATTTCCGTACAATGAGCATATTATTAATCGTGAGTTTCTCTCCAACCAATTGAGATAAATAACTTTCATTTAGTGGAATCAAGATCCATAAGATGGAATAAATATCCACCGGAATGTTATGTTCATCCTTGCATCGATAGACGATCATAGATTGATCTGGAATATGAAATGTGACTTCCCTTCTTTGGAAATTGATATGAGCTCCATATAAAGAAAGCCAATCCATGCCAAAAATCACATCAAATTCCACTATAGGAAGGATCACAAGATTTTCAGGAATCACTTTACCACAAACTTCAATCGGAGAAGAATTGTAAACTTTTGATGCGACTGTTGTGCCATTAATAGTTGTCACAGCCAACTCAACATATAATTGTTGAGGAAATATGGTTATACCCTTAGAAAATTCTTCAGAAATAAAAGAGTGGGTGGATCCAGAATCAAATAAAACATTTTCTAATTTAGAGTGGATGGTAAGTGTACCTCTCGCCACTTTATTGTCGTACTCCACATTGCCGATAGTAATTTCATGGGACATTCCTTTGTCTTTTCCCTTAAGTGTTTGTTGACATCGATCATCATCATCAACCTTGGGATTTGGGCATTTGTTGGCATAATTCCCCATATCCATGCACTTGAAACATTGAAGTGTAGTAGGTGCATTCTATGTATCCCTTCCTTTGTTCACATCATTAGACATTTTTTCCCATTATTTCAACATTCAATTGCCCGATGACCTTCTTTTCCACACTTATAACATTTTATTGTCCCCTTAAGACAATTCCCTCCATGTTTCTTTACACACATTGAGCACAAGGTAAAACTCATGTTCTTTTCAACGTGGTATTTAGATTTTTATTTGAATTCCATTTTCCTCTTCTTATCAAACCCATGTGACTGATGGGTTACACCAATCTCCATCTTAACCTTGAGAACACATCAAACAATTTCCTCGTAGATATTGAAGTCCCTTATAGCTAACGCCCTTCGAATACATGGTTTTAAGCCACTAAAGAATCGATCGATATTACTCTGAGGTTGGATAATAATTTCAGAAGCGTACCTTTAAAGTCTTGTAAAATTTTCTTCGTAGGTACCAATGGATTCATCATCCTTTTGCTTCATTTCAAGAAACACCTTCTCCATCTTTGTTCAAAGAATATGAGGGAAATACTTATGGAAAAATAAGTTCATGAACTCGTCCCATTGCATGGACTCAATTTCATCCCTTTGCCTCATATTCTTAATAAGATTCCACCATTGATCAACATCACCTTCCAAACGATACACTACTAAGATGACTATATCATGATCAGAACATTGAAGAACTAAAAATATCTTTTCAGTGTTAATGATCCATTTTTCAGCCACTAATGGATCAGAAGACCCACTGAATGAAGGTGGACGCTTCCTCATGAAGGATTCTACAGAATGTTGCTCTTTCCTTTTCCCGTTTGGAAGACCTACATGATTCATATCTTGATAACGTTGTGTGAGAATGGATATAATATTTTTCATTCCAGCTCCCATAACGTTTGGTTTCTCAGTGGGACAATCATTGCATTTCCCTTCGCATTCCGCATTAACACGGTTCCTTCGGGTTCCATCCATTGACTAAAACCAAGAAGAATAGTGTGAGAAACACTAATTATAATAGGAAAATCACATAATCAAGAATAAAATTTCACACTTAAGGTCTTATCCTTGGTTGTTCATGACCATTTCTAAAACACTAAGATTGTGTTCTATGCTTAGAAATATCCTTATGTTCCTTACTATGGCTTTCACATCCTAGTTTCCAAAGGATGACTATACCTTTCCCCTAATACCAAATATAACGACCCATACTTTACATACATGGTTATTAATTCAAAATTTAAGCATACTTATTACAACATATAACAAAACCATGAATGGACCGTATAGGTATAGTGTCTTTAGAAACTCGGAAACATAAACAACTAGTTCATAAATCATCTACGTTGTCTCCCATTTATTTCATCATATCTAGAGTCCCTTTTTGGAATATCCTACTTAATATCCTTCTTTCTGACCTGGGGAAATGAAAACATACAAAATGGTGAGCTCGAATGCTCAGTAAGGTTAAAAGAAGAAATATCTAACATATCATGTTTATAAGAACATTACATTTTTAAAATCTTATCCTGCAAAACAGATCATAACATGGGATAAATCATAGAAGTGAAATTTAATTTTCAATAATCGTAACATAAAACATGAAGCATTCTGGCATACACACATAATCATAGAAAGTCACTTCTTAGTATTCAATACTCATTGCCAATACTATCTTAGCAGACAAAGTCCTTTTATGAACCGAGTTCCCTCCACGTTTCAGTCCTGTTTCACTAAACCGGTTTAACCTGTCGTTCCAGCCATGTCTATATCATGAGATATAAATCTTTACCCAAAGCATTGGAGGGAGATATAGGTCCCACCCATCTCATAATGAAACCATTCTTATGTGTGCCACAAAATCATAAACCATACATCATATCATAACCCATGTAATAAAAATGGGATTCTCAAACATCACGTCATCATAACATAATCCATAAAAGGATATCCTAAAAATAATTCCATCATAACATAATGAAATCAATGGAAAAATAGGGATAAAATAGACCCCTATATTATCGTAGATGGAAAATAATTTTGATAAAACACTTGAGCTCTATTCTTGAGGAAAATATCCTTTTTACTGCAAAATTTTTTTTCGTTCTTAACATGTCATATAATTTTGAACTAAAAGAAGTTGATTAAAAATAAACATGAAAACTTGTAAAGGAAGACTCATGGAAATAATGTTGTAAAAATCCATTCATGTTGTATATGTTAAAAAACATTCTTACCACACTTTGGCATGAAAAGTCAAAAAGTACCTCGTACGAAAAACGACAAAAGATTCCTTTCATATCGTTTACTAAAAACTCACCGAATGGTAAAATTGGAAATAAATAATTTTAGGTGGATGGAAATAATATTAAATAATGTGGAAACATGGATGGGGATGATAAATGTTCCCCAGTAAATTCTGAACTATAAACAATCTCGGATAAAAAATGAGATTGTGAGATTTTCCCTTACCTTTGGTCTGATTTTCTTCGTAAGTGTCTGAACCTCCTGTATAATGATTTAAATAATTTAATTGACTTATTCCATAATCATAATTATTTTTATGATATAATATATGTTCATATTATTTTCTTCTTATTAGTAATATTTCATTGCTACTTCTTATTTGGGTGTTTATTACTTTATGTTCGTATGTGTGGTTTGTCGAATAAATTCTTATTCCTATTTTTAGGTTATAGATACCTCATATACAGAATGGTATTAGTGTAATATATATCATATTTATTCATTCAATTAATTTATATAATCATTTTTCAATTAAGATCATGTAGAACAAGTCACATCATATCGTGGAGACGGTATTCCATACGTACGCACGAGCGATGATATCATTCCCATGATTGTGGAATTGTATTAGAGTGTATGTACACTATTTCAGAATCAATATAAATTTACAATAATCATATATAGTCATTATTTACACCATTATAAACATCCAAGTAAGGTGGTGGAGGAAAATAGATTACACCACGGCGTGGAGACAGTATTCTGTACGTACGCACATGCGGTGATTTCGTTTTCCGTAGGATGCATAGATGGTGAAATAAGGTTGTTTCATACTTATAATAAAATATCATTATATGAGTGATACTGATGTTATTACTTCATAATGAAACAACTAATTAAGAAGAAGTAGAAGGAGAAATTTTTTTTAAAGAATCAGTCACGGACATTACCTCTTCTTTGAAGAGCCTCTTTAAGACCTCCTCTTAGGGCACTAAAATTGGTCTTTGAAGAAGAGTAGGACCTCTAGGATGTTTCTAGGGAAGTGGAGAAGTTAAATGGGCAGGGTTTGGCCGAGATTGAAATCTCAAATTGGTGTGAGTAGGAGAGGGAGGAGGTGACCTTTTATAAGGGAGGATAGGGGCACCTTTAGAAATATGTGAAATATTAGTTTATATTAAATCCCAACGCCCATTTAAAAACTTCTGAAATGACTCATATCCGAATATTAGATGATATAGGGTTGTAATCTCATCATCCAATAAAATTTAGACATGTTAGGAATTTATTTTAAACATTATAAACTTGATTTATCCTTATTTATCAATTTAATTTTATTTGTGGTAATAATATTCTAAATTTTAAATTATTATAAATAATTACATATGTGTTGTGAATTTTCCATAATTTGACACTTTATGAAATTTTAGGCCGTATAAATTTTAATTTATAATTTTTAAATATTTTCTTGATTTTTAAACAAATTTATAATATGATAATTTATATAAAATAACAATATTGTCAATTTGGACACTATTCATTTATTTGAATTCAAACAAAATATATACAGAATATATATAAGGCCCTGGCCTTAAACCTTACTTAATCTTGTGTTAATACAAGATTACACATTGAGGATCTTTTCAGGTTTAGAGTTTTAGAGAATTAGATCATAAAACTTGCATTACAATCCACATTTAAAAAAAATGGTTACATAAACGACATTATTCATTCTTCCCATCAAAGGAAACATATTGAAAATAAAACATGGATTCTTTCTTGACACATCTTTGACACTATCATCACATCACGTACCTTTCCCTTGACCTGTGAAAAAAATTTCAAAAACTTGGGATGAGCATAAAAAGCTCAGTAAGGGATATAAAAATATGGAAAGGAAACATGAGTTCATATATACATAAGAATGAAATCATAATTTACCCATAAAACATAGGCACTTTAACCTACCTCATCAAATCATGAATAAATCATTGAAATCATAAGACATAAAGGTAACTTGAGGCATTCATAACATTCTTACGTAGGGAGTAACCCTCTTGGTTACGTTTGGAATACCCATCACAGTATATTCCCTAAATCTCTTCGGAGAAACCTTAACGTTTCACTCCTTCGCGTTACCCAATGCATTGGAGAGCTATATCGGGCTCACCACCATTAGTTTATCACGGAACCAGCCATTTTCATAACAATGCCCAAGAACCATAACATAAATTTATCACATGAAACATGCATAAAGGAAACAAAACATTTCCACATTTTAATCACAATATAACATTTTAGTATTTTTGGAATAATTAATCCATACAAAAAGAAACCATTTCCAAAACCATTTAAAACATTTAATAAAAAATATTATTGAATCAAAGTGTCCCATACCACCTTGAAGCTTAAAATTTTAAACCATTAATATCCATATAAATAAATCCTTAAAAACATTTTGAAAACATGGATATTAATAAGAACAAATAATTAAAACATTTAAAAAGATATTTTGGTTAAAGGGGTTTTTCCAAAATTAGAGACACTTGAATACAATAATTGAGGAATAACATTTAGTCAGAACTTTATAATATCATGAGAATAAATGGATTCTTGATATAATACTAAAAGGACAGTATATACACCATATAAGAGTGAATTGGTGCATAACAACAATGAACCCTCAATAGAAATGTCAAATGTGATGAAATCCCTTATAATGAAGGTATCCTTAAATTAAGGACAAATCAATCTCCAAAATATGTGTGAAAAATATAAATACACCAAATATAAGTGGATATTAAGAGTAAAACAATAAAAGGTCATTCACACATATTCAATGGATGACTTATTCAATGACTACATGTTGAACCCAAAGAAATCGAAATTGGGTTTAAAAGTTCCATTGACAGACTAACGACATCACATAAAAATGAGTTGATGAGAGATAAATAGTGTATCTCATCACTTGGACATAAAATTTACATCAATAAGGATATATGAGAACATATAACAATATGTAAATTAAAAGACCCAACAAAAGAAATCTTTTAAAAAAAGGAGGGTGAAAGGTTCCCTTACCGACTTGGGTATCATTCAAAACATACACCTCGTGAAAGAAGGACAATAGATCATTGATGTAAATACTCATAAAGGAAACTATATTACACAAAGAGTAGAATAATGTGCAGTACATACACCACTCAATGGAATTTGTGGCAAATGTAGCATAAATCTCACGAGAATAAAAGTGAGATGACAAATCCCTTACGAAAATTCGGCAGCCTAACGGCGCCACTCAAAACATCCAAAATGGATTGATGAGAGGAAATAGGGTCTCTCATCATATTAACATAATAATTACAGTATTAGTAACATAAAATAACATCCCAATCATAAGAAATATGATCTTAAAAGGAATGACATAAAAGAGTGTACTTAAAAAGAAAGAGAGGTGTAGGATCCCTTACCTCAGGTCTAACTTAACTCGATCATTATTTAATCTCCTGAATAATAAACTTGAGTTAATTTATAGTTCCCTAAGAACCTTTTCAAGTTCATTATTCCTTTTATATCACTTATTACCATGTCATAAACATTATGTAATCATTTAAGTTAATAATATTTGTTTTGCCGATATTTGGTTCTTAAGTCGAAAGTGGACTTCTTACAATTACATGTTGTTTGTGTGGCCAAATGTTTATTATATCCAGAATTGTATTCATGATTTAGATATCATATATGTCATATATATCCAGTACATGCATGAATTTATAACATTACATAATCATTTAGAGGTAAGAAATGAAATGCACCGTTCATGGAGACGGTAAGCCGTACGTATGCATGAACGCTACTTTCATTTCTATTTCATATTTTATAGAATGTAATAATTATTATATAAAGGTATATTATAATTCCAGTATAATATCATATATAATATCATAGTTCCATCCTTTATACATCCCACATATGGTATTTAACGAATCAAATCACTTTGAGGGGGCGGTAGTCCGCACTTCCTTAAATGAAGATATCGCGTTTACCCATAATGGAAACCATAAAGGTATGCCCAAAATGAAAAAAAAACAGAATCTTAAGGAAAACATAAACATATTATATATCATATATAAAAGTAGTGACATCATAATGGCCACCTTTGAATGTGTTAAATGAGTATTGAACAATCATCGTTTCGGGAGTCAGAATTTCGACATCCACGGAAACCGTATGTTCTTTAACCATTTGATGTAGTTGTGTGAGGGTGTAGCTCAAATAAATCTTATAACAACATCCTAGTATATTGAAGATACTGGTGTTGTTACAAAATAAGTAAATAAAAAGATTTTAGGGGGTTGGAGAAGGAAAATAATACAAATGAACATGAGAGAATGAATTACCTTTAAAAGTATAACTCCTTTTGATTTGAGCCTAAAGGCTTCCTTTGAAAGGATTCTGCCCAAAGGGAATCCTCTAGGATGAGGAGAGGGATGTGGAGAGAGTAAATGGGAAGGGTTTGTCTGAGCCAAAGGCTTTAGGAGTGTGTGATATGAGGTAGAGGTGGGGGCGTTTTATAAGAGGAGAGTAGGGGCACTTTTGGAATGTAAAGAAATATTACTTTATTTGAAAATGTGTATCGGTTTTAAAAGGTCCCACATTGCTATAATGCGTGGATAAGGTGATAAGGTTTTGAAATCCACTCATCCAATTGGTTTTGGCCAGGTGTAGGTTGTAGATTTTACATTACCTTTCCATTTTATTTAAATTGTTAAATAATGAGGTCATCGCTGCATCATCATGATGTCATAAATAATTTAATTTATTTAATGTCTAAAAATTATAAAAAAAATACAATGATGTAGGCAATATTTTTATATTTCCAATGAATATTTATAATCGAAAATCTGATATTTATAACCCCATGTAACAATTTTTCTCATAAAACATATTATGTTTGTGTCATTTTTACTTTTACATTAAATAAAAAGTTATTTATGTCATTTCCCAACCAAAGTGGATCCATGGGGTCCCCAAGTTGACACATGGCTTGTCTTGGTCGGCCATTACACAACCAATGAGGGTGGGACATGTTTCAATCTCATCTTATTTTATTAAAGCATTATTTTTACCTTAAACTACACTAATTACCACTAATCATGATTAAAAACTTAATAAGTTACTATTCACCAAAAAATTATTTTAATCTCATTGAACCACATTTTACTTATTAATGACAACCATGTATGTTGGATTTTTTAAAATCAAAACACAATGGTGGCAAAATTTCATTTAAATGGAAAATCAGTTTTTATAAGTACAACTTAGTGGTTTCACTATTCATCAAAAATTGATGTTTTTCAGAAAAATCCCAAAAATTCACCCTAAGCTATATTTGATATTCTGAATTCAAAAATGAAGTCTATTTTAAAAAACTCAAAAAAAATATGTCACAATAATTAATTTAATAATTAATTTCCGCTGTCAGAGCAAATAATGTGTTTTTATGAAACAATAAGTATCAAAAGATTGACACTAGTTTAAGTCCGATTTCAAAGTGAAATTAATTCCAACGACCACTATTGGATTTAATGGTAAAAATATTTTCTAATTTCACTTTAAAACCAATTAAAAAGTTAATCTAATCATATAAATAAATTAGATTAAAAAGTGGTTTTGAATTAAAATACATCATTTTACATTATTCATTAAAAAAATGAACTTTATCAGAAAGATACCAAAAATTTACACAAAGTAAATTTTGATGTCCCAATTCTTAAGAAGAGTTTTATTTGGTCCAATAGAATGTATAAGAGTGAACAAAACTATATTTCATTAATTTTCACCATCAAAAGGCGATAAGTGAACCTTTAGTGAGAACTAGGGCATATACGCCTAAAATTGAATTCTTTCGGTATTTTAAGCCTTTATCTTTTATTGGATATATCTAAAAACATTTAAAAACATATATAATCATATTTTAGTTTTTTCTTTCCATTCCTGGAAATACAACGGCTACATGTTAACTACCATTTAAAATAATATTATTTTATTATTAGAGTGCAACGTAAGATTTCAAAGAAACTCTTTGTTGTGTATCGGGTACGCTATCGAACATAGCAACCCTTTAAAGTAATATTAATACTTTATTCACAAATATGGATAAATATGAAAATTTCTATTCATTGTTTACCGAGGGTGATACATCCTTCCCCCTTTTTGGGAATTGCGTCCTCACAATTTTAAAATTGGGCTTGGTAACATCCTTGAATGTCCCACATCGGAAGAAGAGTCGGTAAAACAATCACTTTAAAATAAAGAAAGATAAGTACAAAGATCACCCGAGTAAACCCATACTAGGATTCCAAGTATGAAAACATGGACATGGAGGAGATAACATAGGGTCATGTTCTGATGAAGAGTGATAGAAAACATGTTTAAGAGAAAGTTAACCACATGAAAATCACGAACTTGTGATGGGTTAAACGGTATTCGATTCCCCATTAGGAAAAGTTAATAGACAACATTTTTGTTTTAAGTTACTTTTTATTGAGTAATTTATTCATAAGGAAACATAATCACTTATCATGTTGACTTTCAACTTTTACACAAACTCGTATTTTCTCCAAAAGATTAGTATTTAGGAAGACTTGTTCACATTAAGAGTACTATAATCAACTTCTAGAGAATCACCTAATCCACAAAAGAGAACTATATACATCCCATGTCTTTAGACTTTAACCAAAACCAAAACCAAAAAGGCTAGTACAAGATCAGATAATCCAGAAAAGGATAACCCCTTATAAAAAGAAAATCAATTCTTAATCTCCAAAATTTGTCCAACAAAACCCAAAGTTCAGCGAGGACCATCCGATAAACAATTTGTCCATAAAATTATTCAAAGTAAACCAATATAAGATTGAAACCCAAATATTTGAAGGATTTAGTCACATAGTCTTCCATGTTAAATCTTAACATTTATCTCCAAACAACATTAGTCACTCCAAAAGTCTCGCATTGAAAAGTAATTATCCTAATCACATATCCTCCATGATAGGTTAATCATTTTCATAAATAACCCAAAATCAACATACTCTTAATTCATAAAATCATATAACTAAAAATAATCAGTCAAACTAACCAGGGACTTCACGTAGTCCAGTGGTAGGCGATAAATACCAGTCGCACTTTGGTTGTGGGTTTGATTCCTGCAGCTTTTTCTGACACGACGGGTAGTCACACGGTCTACGCGTTGTCCTTTTTCCAAAACTATATAATTCTCAAATCATTACCCAAAAGGGGATAAAATCATCAAAAATAACCATAACATAATTTAACCTCAATTTTATCTCATGCCTTGCACTTCAATCATAACATATAGTAACCCATACTTACCTCAAAAGTAAGGATCATATAAACCCAAATGGTTCTTTATATCTATGTCCACAAAAGAAAAGATAACTATTACTTGGATAAAATTTTCCTATATTAAACATCAGGGATACACATAATATAAAAAGTCTTCTAATGTAACCCCATCATAAAAAGAGACTTAATAATCTTAAGAATTTCACCATAACTCTTGAAGCCCTTATATGTTGACATCTTACTCATTCATCATTCTTCATGATCCATTATCCATTCATTTCCAACTTATTCCGAAATACCTCTTTCCTACAAACAAAATCATGAATCATATCCTAAGATTCCAAAATACGAAAAGAAGAGTCATGAAATAGTACATACCTTTGATTGGTCATTGTCAGTTTCTTCATCCTGAATCGGAATGGCATTAGGTATTGGTAAACAAATATTGGTACGCTCTTGGTGACCCCATTCACGAAACTTCTTCATAGGACATGTGTTTGCATAATGACCATGCACACCACATTTAAAACATTCAATTGATCCCTCAGAAAGAACTTCTTTCCCTTTTCTCGAGTCAACTGGATGCTTCCTTTTTCAATGGCAGGTTCTTGCTTTATGACCTTAATTTTTACATCTATAGCATATTTCCATCCCTTTGAAACATTTTCCTAGGTGTTTCTTTCCACATCTTTGACACATAGGTTTTTGAACACACTTACCTTTATTATTATTACCTGTACTTTCGTAGGGATTTGTTTCTTGCATATATGATGCCTTAGAGAAATCTCCAAGGTTTAGGTGGTCAATCATGACTCCAGATAGTTGGTTGAGGATAATCACAAGAGTTCTCATTGCAGCTCCCATATCATTCAGTTGCTTGCTCAAAAAACTGTCACAGTTTCCTTCACATCCACTGTTTCTTTGGTGCCTGCTAGATCCAGCCTTTTACTAAAACCAAAAAGGTCAGTGTGAGTATATCAACAAAACCATCATGTACTAATGAGTAAGATAAACACTAATATATACTTACTCATTCACTTTATCTAAAACTAAGACTCTTTCTAAAATCCTAACCATTATGGTAATTGTCACTTATGCTTAAAGAATACCCTAACCTCTAAAGTTATCTAAACCGACCTCTGATACCAACTATAAGGCCCCGACCTTAAACCTTACTTAATCTTGTGTTAATAAAAGATTACACATTGAGGATCTTTTCAGGTTTAGAGTTTTAGAGAATTTGATCATAAAACTTGCATTTCATTCCACATTTAAAAACAAGTGGTGACATAAAAGACATTATTCATTCTTCCCATCAAAGGAAACATATTGAAAATAAAACATGGATTCTTTCTTGACACATCTTTGACACTATCATCACATCACGTACCTTTCCCTTGACCTGTGAAAAACATTTCAAAAACTTGGGATGAGCATAAAAAGCTCAGTAAGGGATATAAAAATATGGAAAGGAAACATGATTTCATATATACATAAGAATGAAATCGTCATTTACCCATAAAACATAGGCACTTTAACCTACCTCATCAAATCATGAATAAATCATAGAAATCATAAGACATAAAGGTTACTTGAGGAATTCATATCATTCTTACGTAGGGAGTAACCCTCTTGGTTACGTTTCGAATACCCATCATAGTATATTCCCTAAATCTCTTCAGAGAAACCTTAACGTTTCACTCGTTCGCATTACCCAATGCATTGGAGAGCTATATCGGGCTCACTCGCCCTTAGTTTATCACGGAACCACCCGTTTTCATAACAATGCCCAAGAACCATAACATAAACGTATCACATAAAACATGCATAAAGGAAACAAAACATTTCCACATTTCAATCACAATATAAAATTTTAGTATTTTTGAAATAATGAATCCATACAAAAAGAAACCATTTCCCAAACCATTTAAAACATTTAATAAAAACGATTTTTGAATCAAAGTGTCCCATACCACCTTGAAGCTTAAAATTTTAAACCATTAATATCCATATAAATAAATCCTTAAAAACATTTAGAAAACATGGATATTAATAAGAACAAATAATTAAAACATTTAAAAAGATATTTTGGTTAAAGGGGTTTTTTCCAAAATTAGAGACACTTGAATACAATAATTGAGGAATAACATTTAGTAAAAACTTTATAATATCATGAGAATAAATAGATTCATGATATAATACTAAAAGGACAGTATATACACCATATAAGAGTGAATTGGTGCCTAATAACAATGAACCCTCAATAGAAATGTCAAATGTGATGAAATCCCTTATAAAGAAGGTATCCTTAAATTAAGGACAAATAAATCTCAAAAATATGTGTGACAAATATAAATACACCAAATATAAGTGTATATTAAGTTTAAAACAATAAAAGGTCATTCACACATATTCAATGGATGACATATTCAATGACTACATGTTGAACCCAAAGAAATCGAAATTGGGTTAAAAAGTTCCCTTGACAGCCTAACGGCATCACATCAAAATGAGTTAATGAGAGATAAAAAGTGTATCTCATCACTTGGACATAAAATTTACATCAATAAGTAAATATGAGAACATAAAATAATATGTAAATTAAAAGACCCAACAAAAGCAGTCTTTTAAAAAAGAGGGTGAAAGGTTCCCTTACTGACTTGGGTATCATTCAAAACATACACCCCATGAAAGAAGGACAATATATCATTGATGTAAATAATCATAAATGAAATTATATTACACAAAGAGTATAATAATGGGCAGTACATACACCACTCAATGGAATTTGTGGCAAATGTAGCATAAATCTCAAGAGAATAAAAGTGAGATGACAAATCCCTTACGAAAATTCGGCAGCATAACGGCGCCACTCAAAACTTCCAAAATGGATTTATGAGAGGAAATACGGTCTCTCATCATATGAACATAATAATTACAGTATGAGTAACATAAAAGAACATCCCAATCATAAGAAATATTAGCTTAAAAGGAATGACATAAAAGAGTGTACTTAAAAAGAAAGAGAGGTGTAGGATCCCTTATCTCGGGTCTGACTTGACTCGATCGTTCTTTAATCTCCTGAATAATAAACATGAGTTAATTTATACTTCCCTAATAACCTTTTCAAGTTCATTATTCCTTTTATATCACTTATTACCATGTCATAAACATTATGTAATCATTTAAGTTAATAATATTTGTTTTGCTGCTATTTGGTTCTTAAGTCGAAAGTGGACTTCTTACAATTACATGTTGTTCGTGTGGCCAAATGTTTATTATATCCAGAATTGTATTCATGATTTAGATATCATATATGTCATATATATCCAGTACATTCATGCATTTATAACATTACATCATTTATAGGTAAGAAATGAAATGCACCGTTCATGGAGACGGTAAGTCGTACGTACGCATGAACGCTACTTTCATTTCTATTTCATATTTTATAGAATGGAATAATAATTATATAAAGGTATATTATAATTACAGTATAATATCATATATAATATCATAGTTCCATCCTTTATAAGTCCCACATATGGTATTTAACGAATCAAATCACTTTGAGGGGGCGGTAGTCCGCACTTCCTTAAATGAAGATATCTTGTTTACCCATAATTGAAACCATAAAGGTATGCCCAAAATGAAAAAAAACAGAAGCTTAAGGAAAACAGAAACATATTATATATCATATATAAATGTAGTGACATCATAATGGCCACCTTTGAAGGTGTTAAATGAGTATTGAACAATCATCGTTTCGGGAGGCAGAATTTCGCAATCCACGGAAACCGTATGTTCTTTAACCATTTGATGTAGTTGTGTGAGAGTGTATCTCGAATAAATCTTATAACAACATCCTAGTATATTGAAGATACTGGTTTTGTTACAAAATAAGTAAATAAAAAGAGTTTATGGGGTTGGAGAAGTAAAATAAAACAAATGAACATGAGAGAATGAATTACCTTTAAAAGTGTAACTCCTTTTGATTTGAGCCTAAAGGCTTCCTTTGAAAAGATTCTGCCCAAATGGAATCCTCTAGGATGAGGAGAGGGATGTGTAGAGAGTAAATGGGCAGGTTTTGGCCGAGCCAAAGGCTTGAGGAGTGTGTGAAATGAGGTAGAGCTTGGGGCCTTTTATAACAGGAGAGGAGGGGAACTTTTGGAAAGTAAAGAAATATTACATTATTTGAAAATGTGTTTCGGTTTTAAAAGGTCCCACATTGATATAATTCGTGGATAAGGTGATAAGGTTTCTAAATCCACTCATACAATTGGTTTTGGCCATGTGTAGGTTGTAGAGTTTACATTATCTTTCCATTTTATTTAAATCGTTAAATAATGAGGTCATCGCTGCATCATCATGATGTCATAAATACATTAATTTATTTAATGTCTAAAAATTATAAAAAAATTACTATGATGTAGGAAATCTTTTTTTCTTTCCAATGACTATTTATAATCGAACATATGATCTTTATAACCCCATGTAACAATTGTTCTCGTAAAACATATTATGTTTGTGTCATTTTTACTTTTACATTAAATAAAAAGTTATTTATGACATTTCCCAACCAAAGTGGATCCATGGGGTCCCCAAGTTGACCCATGGCTTGTCTTGGTCGGCCATGACACAACCAATGAGGGTAGGACATGTGTCAATCTCATATTATTTTATTAAAGCATTATTTTTACCTTAAACTACACTAATTACCACTAATCGCGATTAAAAACTTAATAAGTTACTATTCTCCAAAAAATTATTTTAATCTCATTGAACCACATTTTACATATTAATGACAACCATGTATGTCGGATTTTTGAAAATCAAAACACAATGATGGCAAAATTTCATTTAAACGTAAAATCAGTTTTTATAAGTACCACTTAGTGGTTTCACTATTCATCAAAAATTGATGTTTATCAGAAAAATCCCAAAAATTCACCCTAAGATATATTTGATATTCTGAATTCAAAAATGAAGTCTATTTTAAAAAATTAAAAACATATAATTCACAATAATTAATTTAATAATTAATTCCCGCTGTCATAGCAAATAACGTGTTTTTATGAAATAATAAGTATCAAAAGATTGACACTAGTTTAAGTCCGATTTCAAAGTGAAATTAATTCCAACGACCACTATTGGATTTAATTGTAAAAATATTTTCTAATTTCACTTTAAAACCAATTAAAATGATAATCTAATCATATAAATAGATTTGATTAAAAAGTGGTTTTGAATTAAAATACAACATTTTACACTATTCATTAAAAAAATGAACTTTATCGGAAAGATACCAAGAATTTACACAAAGTAAATTTTGATGTCCCAATTCTTAAGAAGAGTTTTATTTGGTCCAATAGAATGTATAAGAGTGAACAAAACTATATTTAATGATGGTTCTCCATCAAAAGGTGATAAGTGAACCTTTAGTGAGAACTAGGGCATATACGCCTAAAATTGAATTCTTTCGGTATTTTAAGCCTTTATCATTTATTGGATATATCTAAAAACATTTAAAAAAATATATAATCATATTTTAGTTTTTTCTATCCATTCCCGCCAATACAACGGCTACATGTTAACTACCATTTAAAATAATATTATTTTATTATTAGAGTGCAACGTAAGATTTCAATGAAACTCTTTGTTGTGTATCGGGTACGCTATCGAACATAGCAACCCTTTAAAGTAATATTAATACCTTATTCACAAATATGGATAAATATGAAAATGTCTATTCTTTATTTACCTGGGGTGTTACAATATATGTTCTAACTAAAAGATTTAATTGATTCATAAAATGTCATATGTATCTATAAAATTAGTGTATCACATTAAATAGTTCATTGAATATTTATTTTAATATTTTTAAAACCATTTATTTGATATTTTAATTAATAAAATAATTTCAACATCACTATTGTGTCATAATTAATGATAATTATTTAATCTCTAAAAAATATAAATAAATTCATATGATGTAGATAATTGTAATAGATTTCTGGAGACTATTCATGTTTGTTGTTTCATTAAGTTTATCAATAAGTTAAAATTACTATGCTTATAAGATTTAAGAATGTGACATGTGGACACTTTATTTGGTTTTAATAATAATTAAATTATTTTCATGGAAAAAAGTCCATTAAATGAATCTAATCCGACCCTTAGGTGATTTGGGTCAACCTTTATTCATCCAATAGTATTTTTATAGGTGTTAGGGTAATTTTATAATCTTATATTTACCCTTAATTACCCGATTTACCTTTAACTATTGTAAATAAAATTTACCATAGTTACTATTCATAATGCCAAAAAAAGAAGCCTATTAACATAATTTGGACCCACAGATTCCAAATATGGAATCCATTTTTCAAAATTTAAAACACATAAGGTGTAGTAATAAATTTAAAATCAATCCCGCTGTTAAGAAAAAGGGTTTTAAAAGTTAAAACATTGCCAAAGATTGAAATGTTTTTACCTATGAATTCAATGTGCAATTAATGCTAATGAAATATATTATATTAAATGGTAAAAATATATTATATTTATACATTAACATCATTAAATATTATAATTTATTCATATAATTTATCTCAATGAAAAAAGTTGTTTTTAATTAAAAATTACCGTATTTTTACTATTCATAAAAATATGAAAGTTATCAGAAAAATATCAAAAATTTATCCAAAGTAAATTTTTATATCCTGATTCCAATGAAGAATTATATTTTGTCAAATTGAACTTATAAACATGTCAAAAACTAGATTTAATGTTGGTGCATCATCAAAAGGCGACAGAACTGCATCTTTTGAAAAAAATACTTATTTTACCCGAAAATTTTATTTTGTTATCTTACTATGTTCTAGAAAATGTGTAAGATGAATAATAATGTTATAAAATAAAAAATTTAGATAATACTATTCATAACGGCATGTCCATAATAATATATCATTGTTTAGTGAAACATGGTATTGCGTACTACACACGCTATCGAGGAAGGTCGTGATTGCGTTTAATGAAAGCCAAGTCAGTATTGTGTGTTGTGAAAGATTATTTTAGTGTTTTGTATAACATAAGACATAAAAGAAATATTTCTAATAAAATCTCATGGTGTTATAGCTGGGATTGTGCAACATCTGCCTCTGCTGCATCAGTTTCTAGCTAGGCCCTTTCAGCTGCAGTAGCAGGGACAGTGAGCTCCCGCTTCTCCAAGGGAAGATGTTGCAGGAGGAGGCCGACCTCAGGGCATGCCTCACAGACCTCGACCATGGCGCAGTCGGTGAGGAGGCTATCAGCTGAGGAGTAGAGGAGCTGGGTGTGGGCAGTTACAGGTGGTAGAGTCAGCAGTTCTGGCACGGCCAGAAGACGTTCAAGGTACAATCAGCTTATGTATCACTCTTGTGTATGCACTATTTGATACATGAGCTTCAAACTCTTTTTTTTCACCAAGTCTATCCCGTGATATGGGTCTATATTCTGAGAGAATTCCAGTGTCCATGGAGTTGAGTATGCAAGTTGGAGTTTAGACTGACTTGTATTATGTTTACCGACGGTGAAGACTGATGATAAGGCCACATCAGTCTAGAATGGATCTTCTACTATTTCAGATACATATATACAATGTCATCGTGGGCATGGACTGGATGTTATCTGTATGTGCTATTATTGGCTGCTTTTAAAGAAGTATCGTGTTTTCGTATTTGGGCGGCCATCGTGTTCCTTTCATCGGAAAACGGGGTTTCTATGAGGGCAGCCAATGAGTGGAGCCCCTGCATTCCTTGTTAGCTAAGCTGTTAGTGGAGTCGGAAGATAAAGTGATGGAGGAAGTCTCAAGTATCATCAGTGTGTTCAGGGATGCGTTCCCCGAAGAGGCGGTGAATCTACCCACTCGACGTGATGTTGCGTTTGGAATGGACTTTCAACCCGGCGCTTGTCTGATTTCAATGACTCCCTACAGGATGGTGCCTTCTAAGTTGATATAGTTAAGGATTCAGATTGAAGATCTAATGAAGAAGGGATTTGTTTGACCAAGTGTGTCACTATGGGGTGCTCCAGTCTTGTTCTAAAAGTAGACTGATGGTGGTATTAGGATGTTCATGGGCTTCTAGAGACTAAACCAGTTAACGGTCAAGAACCATTACCATATCCTGAGGATATGTGACCGTTTCGACTAGTTAAAAGGGGCCATATGGTTCTCCATGATCGGTCTACGATCAGAATATCACTAGTTGAGGGTGAAAGAGGGTGACATCTCAAAGACTACCTTCTAGTGTAGATATGGGATCTTCGAGTTTTTAGTCATGCCATTCGGTGTCATAAATGCATCAGCTGTGTTCATGGGACTCATGAACTCCATCTTTTGGGAATATCTGGACCGGTTCATATTCATGTTTATTGACGACAACTTTATGTACTCAAGGTTGGAGGAGGATCACACTGAGAATTTGGGAATGGTCTTAGAGGTCATTTGACGACACCAAATCTATGGGAAATTGTCAAAGTTCACATTCTGGATGTGAGAAGTGCACTTCCTTGGACACATGGTGTTCGTGCAAATAATAGTGGTGGACCCATCAATGTTCAAGGCAGTTGATTCCTGGGAACACCCATTAAAGTGGAAGAGGTTCATAGTTTCCTAGGTCTAGCAGGTTACTACCAGTGGTTCATGCCCAACTTCTCCGGATTTGTAGCACCTTTGACAACCTTGACCAAGAAGGACAAGGCTTTCCTGTGGAATGATAAGTGTGAGGCAACCTTTAGTTATCTAATGGGGAATTTGGTCAGGGCCTCATTTCTGAGGTTTCCATAAGAAGGGGCGGCACATGAGGTGTTCTGTGATGCTTCATGACAGGGCCTGGGGTGTGTGCTGAGGCAACAACAAGGGGTGATCTCTTATGGATCTAGGCCATTACATTCACATGAGCCTAACTATGCCACCCATAATATGGAGCTTGTGGTGGTCATGTTTTCACTAATGTTGTGGTAAAATTACCTCATTGGGGAGTGCTTCTTAGTCTTCACAGATCACAACAGCTTGAATTATATCCTTTCCTAGCAGGACCTGAACTTGTGGTAGTGAATGTGGATAGAGTTCCTTCAGGAAAATGACTTCGAAATCTCCTACACCTCAGGAAAGGGGAACGTGGTGGCCGATGCCCTGAACCAGGATTCCAAGAAGGACGTGGTTATAGAATCTGCAGATTCTTGAAAAGTGATGGAAGAGTTGGATACCCTAAACCTGGATTCAAGGATGGATGGTGTTATAGGTTTCATGTTTCAAATGACATTTCATTACTCTATGTTGCAGAAGCTAGAGGAGTCTTAGTGGGGAGACTCAGAGACTAAAGTAATGTGTGGTTGCATTAGCCAGGGCAATGCTCTAGAAGGATGGTCGGAGGATGGTCAGAATCAAGTTCTTTTCCAAGGGAGGATGTTTGTACCAGAGATGATTCATGAGAGTGTTCTTGGTGAGTTCAAAAACTCACCCCTAGTAGTGCACCCATGAGTTTATAAGATGTACCAGGGTTTGAAGAGTCAGTTTTTGGTGGCCCGAGGTGAAGAGGGCGGTAGCAGAGTTTATAGAGAAGTTCCTCGTGTGTCAGTAGGTGAAGGCCGAAAACTGCTTCCCAGAAGGTCTGTTACAACCTTATATGTGCCCGAGTGTAAGTGGGATGACATATCAATAGATTTTGTCATAAGACTACCCATAGATCAAGGGGGTGTGATGCTATCTGGGTAGTTGTCCACCAACTGATGAAATCATCTCACTTCCTGGCAATCAAGGAGTCGGGTACAGTGGATGCCCTAGCAGAGAGATAGGTGGATGAGTTGGTGCTGTTTCATGGGGTTCTGAGGTCCATAGTATCAGATCGGGATACCCAGTTTACCACACAGATCTGCAAATGACTGAAACATGCTTTTGGCACCCAGCTATGCCTTAGCACTGCTTTTTACCCCTAGACAGATGGGTAGACAGAGAGCACCATCCAGATGATGGAGGATATGCTATGAGCATGTGTTTTGGACTTTGGGAGATCATGGGTGTGACACTTTACTCTAGAAGAGTTTTATTAAAACAATAACCATCACTATACATTTGGAATGGCTCCATTAAAATCTTTTTATGGGAGGCTGTTTCGCTCAACTGTGTGCTGGACTAGGATTGGGGAAGCAAATGTTCTTGGCTATGAAGTGGTGTAGAGCACGCCGAAGAAGGTTCAACTTATATGAGAGAGGGTGAAGGCGGACCATAGCCAGCAAAAGTCAGATGCCGATAATAGATGGAGGCCCTTGGAGTTCAAGTACGGGGACCATGTGTTCTTGAAGGTCTCCCATTAGCATGGGTAATAGAGGTTTAGTATGGGTAATATTTCTCCCAGGGTGTTCAGACCATTCGAAGTGCTACAGCGGCTCAACAATGTGGCTTATCATCTCGCGCTGCTACTGGTGCTACTGAGAATGCAAGAAATCTTCCATGTGTCACAGCTCAGACGATATCTACAAGAAGATTCACACATCCTCAAGTATGGAATGCCAGATATCGAGGACGATGTGACATTTATAGAATGACCTGTGGGGATCGAGGATTGTGTGATGAAGATACTCTATGGACATTCAATTCCTTTGGTTCATGTGTTATGGAGGCATGGTGGGCTCGAGGAGAGTACCTGTGAATGGGAGGCACAGATGCACTCCTAGTACCTATATCTATTTTGAATTTTTTTCTATTTTGATTGTACTTGTTGTGATAATGCGTTTTTCCTTATTAGCTATGGAATAAATTGTTTCCCTTGTTCTCTAGATGTGTGTGTGTGTGGATATTCCTCGCTGTAGGGAGGTGAGGACCCGATCCCAAATCAAGATGCATTAAGGTGGATGTGATTAAACCCATGCGGGCGTGTTTGTGCCGCCCAAAGAAGATTGTTTCTTGACATAGAGGAATGAACTCATTAGTCCCTATGTCCGGATTGTATGGACCTTGAATATTGGCATTCTTTCAAGGGGGAAGACGAGAAACAGTGTATCATTAGTCATTAGAAAGATGGATGAGGTTTACTTCTCTGAGTTGTATTTTGAGGTGGTTGTTTGGACCCCTCTCGTTCTTCGGGTTTGGTTTTGATTCTCGAGGGCACGAATAGTTTGAGAGGTATCTGATGTAATGTCCTGGACCCTCATGGTCTAGTACATTCCCAAACCTCAGTTCCATAAAATAGTTCTACAAAAAATGTGGTACCATTCATGGTCTCACACAGAAACAGTGGCACCATGAGGGTGACACCGAAACGGTGGAACCGTGAGGGTGGCACCCCGAGGGTGGCATAGTGATGGTGGCACCATGACGGTGGAAGTTTAAGGGTGCACCATGACGGTGGCACTATGAGGGAGGAACTGTGAAGGTGGCATTGTGTCCTCACCAATCAGTCTTCATTCTTTTTCCATTTCCCATCTTTTTTCACTCCCGCAACATGTTATTTAACGTTAAAAAATGATGTAATAATCCGTTTCATAGCAATTTAAAGTTGATAAATAATATCTAAAATTCCCCAGGATCTGAGCGACCCGTAAATTTCCAAAACGTGAGGCTTTTTCTCGGTCTGTCACCCTTTCCCCATACATTTCAGTTCTGCCCCTGTTGTGAGATTTAAAGGAAACCGTTTAAATGCACAGATGTTATGGAAACCTATCAAATGGGAATTATTAAATGAAAATTAATTCCATCATTTGTAACCACCCAACTGTATAGCGAAACCACGATCCATATTTAAAGCCTTTAAAAATTCCATATCCCATTACTTCAGGATCTCACCTTTTATTGCACATGAATTCATTTTTTTCTTAATCTTTTTTGCTGGTCACTTTTCCTCTCCTTGGTGCGTAGAAATCCACCTTCCCAAGATGATTTGTGCACCCGGGATGGAGTCCCTCCTAATCATTATTGTAGTCCATGGATATCTTCTCCTACATGTGGTGCAACCCCAGCTCTTGTCACAGGGAGGAGAAACTTCGATCGTTGATCATCCGGGTAGGGTTTTCATTTGTCTCTCATTACTATGTGTCATGAGGGGGGAGGGGGGGGGTTTGCTATTTTTTCTGTAGGGATGGATGAAACCAAACGTTAAAGAAGAAAATAAATGGACATTGAAATAATAAAGGGGGTGTGATCGATGTTTTTCATGTACATTTTATCCTTGATTTTGTGTGTTGAATTGTATGGGATTATGCCCACTAAAAATCATCACTATTGGTGGTCTTTTTTTGTGCACTAATAGACCCCAATCTTCTGTGATGATTGAATGGATATAAAATGGGAATTTGGTTAATCACTTAAACTTGGCTGATTAAATGGGATGTACAGTGAACAACAAACCCTATGTGATCACCTTGGTTAACCAAATAGAAAGGGGGAACTAAATGAATAATGTTCTTGAATCAGGAAACTCCCTTTATTTGTCTCAGTGGTATGTGTGATTTTTCTTCTTGATAATTATGGGGTGATATGGATGGTGACAGGATCTTCTATTGTTGTAGTTTTCGGTCAACCTGGGACTGTTCGGGGAATTATCTTGAGGTTTGGTTTGGTTCCAGTATTTGGAGGGATCTCATGGATCCCTTTGTTGTTGTGACTTTACAAAAGAACCAGGTGTGAATGCTTAAAAGTGTTGTTTGGATTTTTTCCTTTCTTTTGATTTTGGTTACACCTGATCTTTACCTAATAATGTATAATTTACATTAATATAATCACTTTAACATGAAAAAATAATGGGTTTAATGGGGAATTGTTTTATATAAATGAGCGGTGACATGGTTGTGGGTTCAGTGGTCTGTGTGAATGAATAGTAACGAGGGTGCTTTTTTGGGCTGGTTTAGAACCCCTAGGTTGGGGTAAGTGCTTCCTCACAATAAATATATAGTTTTAGTTCTTTTGTTTCTTATTCGCGCCCCACCCAAGTTGATCACTTTGTGACGAACGCCCCCAATTCTTGGGGGACAGTGTTTTTTCCAACACTTTTACAAGTGACTGGTTGTTAGCTCCTTTTCTGCTCCTTTTACATAGTGGCCCAAGACCCTTCATGCAGGAAGTGACGGCCTGAGGTCCATTATAACCCAAGATTATTTGGGCAAGGTAGTTGTGGTGGTTGGCCGAGGTGTGTGTGGTAGGTTGTTTCCCAAGTGTCTTTGGGGTGAGGCCCAGGTGTCTTTGGGTGTGGCATTGGTTGTTATGGCCTAGGTGTATGCGGGAAGGATGGGTGGTTATAGCCCAGGTTTGTGTGGGTGGGGGATGGATGTGGGACCGTAGTGAATATTTTGGGAGAGGTTTGATGTGTAGGATGTCTTCAATAACTAGTGGGGGAGTGGTGTAGGGGACCCTAACATCAATGTGTTTTTACGATTACATTACTTGACTAACGTTATTTGGGGAGTGTTCCTTGGTGAGGTTTGGGTGGATAGTTTTACTTGTTGGGTGTTTTTGGTTATCTCTTTTCTCACGGGGCACTATTGTGCCTCCCCACTTTTGCATGAGAGTCTTTGGTTTTCCCTTATAATTATACTTGTATGCTCACCCTATGTATATAAAAATTCTTTCAGGTTTCCAGGAGGTCTTCGGGGATCGTGCAGGATTGTACTAGTTCAGACGTTGGGACAATTGTTATTGTTGTTTTTCTTTTCTTTGGTACTTTATTTTGGGATTTTCTTGTACTTTTGTAGAATTTAATTTTGGAACATTCATATGGGAATTGTTTGTTTTGGCTTTACTTGTGATTACAATTTCAGCATTGTTGGGAATTACTATCTTATCTCTCGATCCTATTCAAATAAAAAGGGTAATTCCTTCCATCTTGTGTGTGATTATATACTCTTGGTTCTAGTTGCCACTCTAGAACCTATTAAACGCGGGTCCGGGGGTCATTACCTCTCTTTAAACTTGAAGAAGGAAGGGTCTGGCAACATGATGTCCCTTCTCTCATCTTGGGGAAGGCGGGTCGTGAAAAAACCCATGGAGGACTGATTCGTTTATAAATTTTGGAAATATATATTTTAAACATAATACCTATAATAAAATAAAAATATATAAAAAATGATACATGAAAAATTAAATAAACTACATCATTGAAATGATATTCAAAATTTTCTTCTTTGTGACATGGGTAAATGAAACATAATAACTGTGAGCTCAAAGTCTTATTATGTTTATCTAAAGAGAATGTAATAATGATGAAGTTATAATAAATGAATATGAAAATATAAAATAACTAATAAAAAATTCCATTCAATTATCTAGATATAAATTATTAATTTTTCAATGTAAGAAATTGAAACACATGTCATCTAAATCAATAAATTGATAATAGAATACATCCATAAATATTACTATGAATAATATCATGGATAAATAATAACTGATTATAATGTTTAGAGATTATTAATTATTTGATTTCAGGTGTAAGGAATATGAAAACCTAGAATGTAAAGATATTATCCAATAAGAATAAAAACTACATATAGAAACGTTTTATTTTGGAAAACTAATTCATTTATTGAGAACATGTCGATTTATGAAGGGGCTATATATAGTTCAAAACCCACTCCTCACTACTAGTACAATGAATTCAAAAAAAAAATATTCATTATCAAATATCAATATATTAATTGATAATATGAATATATCAATAAATTTTCAGTGGAGAAAAACTAATAATAAGAGATATTGACATTATGGAAAAATTTAAAGTTGGTGTCGCAAATCCAAATTTCTCTACATTGATGAAATTAATATTTTATGTATTAAAAATTAAATTATTCATATTATTACATGTTTTTTTTCTATTTTCCATGAATTTAATGTAATAATTTCAGATATTATTTGTTTCATTTATAAGGTTTTATTAGATCCCATGTATGATCAGAATCTTGATGTGATATGACAATATATTTAATATAGTTATATGGCTGGATAAAAAACTATGATAGGAAACATAATATATATATTATTATGTGTTAGTAATCATAAGTATGTGATACTTAATGTCATGATGTTCACACAACGTAATCTATGTGACTAGAGATTATGAGAATAGACATGCCAGTAAAAATTCCTCATGTCTTGGTCCCATCAAATATTCGTATATACAATTATGTGTAATGGCCCATAGATTTTAATATTTTCATTAAAGAATATAATGAATCACAGACTTAGATTTCATAAAGAAACCCATCATATCATACTTTGGAATGAATTATGGTATGTTGGATGCATCATGAATGACCTGATATTAATCGATAAGTTAGGGAAGAATTTTTACCATCCACATTTATGGAAGGTGATGACTTGACTTTTCGATTGAAATAAAAGTAGAATCTTAAAATTCATGGCCACGGTGTATCAATCAGTTAGTTTCAGATATTCCAACAATGATGTCTCAAGAATCTAGGTTCATGACACCGTCATGAAATCTGCTTCATGAGATATTGTGAAAAAGGGATAACATTGCACATTAAGCAACTGTGTGTGGTTTTCACCATTTTGAGTTTATGTTCTATCTATTGGGTTCTTTAAAACATTTCTAGATAATAATCATGTACTTTAAGATATCCTTCCAAGTCTAATGATAATGAATAATAGAGGTTCACAGACTATGTGTTTTTGTTGGTCCTGATTTTATTTTATTTGAATTTCATTATTGGAATAAATATTATTCTCCATATTGATGAATAATTTTATTCAAGTTATATAGATTTCATATATTAATTATTTTTCAAATCAATACACTGTGAATAATTTGTTTTTTGTATTTAATAAAAATTTATTAAAATATTTAGAATAAAATATTTATTGAAGAGAATAAAATATTTATTCGAGTGTTGAATAAATGAAGGAGGAGT
This sequence comes from Viscum album, assembly GCA_963277665.1. NCBI lineage: Eukaryota > Viridiplantae > Streptophyta > Magnoliopsida > Santalales > Viscaceae > Viscum > Viscum album. The sequence continues at coordinate 1,306,594,713 of OY728126.1, read as the reverse complement.
TTGAATAGACCTAGACCATGTGTAGCGATTACCTAATTATTTATAGGTTCCAAAATATTATTTTTCCATTTTTTTTAATTAGGAACACCACAAAATAGTTATAATAATAACATATTATGTGGAACGAGATTTCATTAATGGTTATAATAATATTTAATGAATTTTATACAAATAAATTTTGTAACCAAAATTCCAACTCTATAAATATATGACCATGTTTATTGTGTGGAAAATTTAAAACATATTCCATGTATCAAAATAGACAAAATTTTAACATACAGAATAATTTCTCGACTACTAATCCTTTTCCCTTCAAGAGAATGAGAATCCCATGATATAATTTCTTTAGGACCGAAGAACAAGCGATCAATAATGTATAACACCATACATTCAATTCACCGTGCTAGCACCCGTAGAATGAGTTGATTTTCAAAGATACCATTTGGAACATGTGTGGATCACCGCTAGAGGGACTCAACCCTTGGATCCGGAAAAACACAACCAATTCAATTCAGAATAAACTTTTTGGGTGATCAACAATTATCAAAGTATAAAATTAGTAAGATCATGTATTTATTTCTTCAAGTATTAAATGGAATTATTATAGTTTTTATGTTTATGATCCTATCTTTTGGATAGAGGGAACTATATTTAAAAGGAAATTTTATATATCACACTCCACAACAATGCTTCAACTTCATCTATAACCAATAAGTGGTTTCAGACAGGTAATATTTAAATTTATTATTATTTATTTTATTTTGTATCTATGTTAAATCATATTTAGAATTTAATTTTATTTCATTTGTCTTTTAATATGATTTTAATTAAATTTTTGTTTTACATATTACTCATGTTCATTTAGTCTTTTATTCTCCTTGATATTTAAGAAAAAATGAAGAAAATTTGAAGATTCAATAAAGAATTGCCAAATCATTGGCCAGTAATCATGCTTTACATTGTGTGCATTTTCAAGACACACCATATAAACATGTGTATTGTATATGGATGTTTCGAGAAATTAAAATTACACATATATTTTTTTTCCTACAACACCTTTATCGGGAATACATGGAACAAGGAAAGAAGATACAAGCTCTATAGCACAAATGTACATAACATGAATTCTAGCCAACCTAACATTCTTAAACCCCAAATATGTGACATGGATATAAGGAAATTATGGTACTTGGAGTTTTTATCAATATACAAGTCATGTAGTCTTCCTTTAACTGAAAAATATAAAATTATACTAAATATTAAAAATTTAATCATTAAAACAATATTCTATTGATGGGCACACCGTTATGTGATGAACAATTTTATAATGGTTTTATAAAATTTTAAATTCTCAATGAATTTATTATAATAAATATTCCATTAATAGTTCCTCCATTTATTTTTGATGAATTCCAACTTTATGGTTATCTCCAACAAAGTAAGAATGATTGTTAATATAATATAAAATTATTTAATTAATTAATTAATCAATACATGAATGTTTATCTTAATAACAATGAATGAATAAATAAATGAATTATATCTATTTATTTTTTCATATTAATTTCATTTATGACCATCCTTGAGTTATACCAACACCAATATATGTGTTTGAATATATTTAATTAAATTTATTTCTTGGTTTTTCAATTATTTAATATTAAATTATTATATGGAATTTAAGTTATCCATCCCTAAAATATTATATAGGACTGAGTGTCTAGGGATATTTATTTAATTCCCTATAACAAATCATTTGCTTCACCTCCCCTACGTGTGAGTAATAAATATTTGTAATTGATGTAGCAATCCTAGGTGTGTAGAGACTATTCAAGATAGAACCACAATTGTGCCAATGTGGTGATATAATGTTGGACCAGTTGAATGTTATAACTCATGCCAGGTGTGGAATAAAGAGTTATTTTTCCTAGGTTATTGGTTGATTTAATTTCGTCTCATTAAATAACCATTATACATGCTCAATACCAAGTCATTTAATTATTAATTTATTTTACTTCTAATGCATTTAATATATATTAATTGAAGAAACTTCCTGATAACATAAATGAATTAATATGAAAAGATGGAATTGAAAAAAATTGATTATGGAAAAAAGTTTTATAAAAACATATTCAATAAATTATGTAAACGTGCATTTAAATATTATCAAAAACATGTAAATGATAAAATAAGATAAATGTTTATGCATACTAAAATAAAATCATTCTATCTAATATTAAGTTAGATTAAGCCTTATGTTACTTGATTCGGAAATAAATCAATAGAACTATGTATTTTCTCAACCCTTGTTAGGACACATACCTTCATATGGGTAGTTATTAGGAACATTTCAGATTGACATAATCATTTTAAATCTTGAGTATTATCATTATCTAGACATGGTGTAATTTTGGGACATGTGTTGAGAAAATATTTGTCAGTAATTTTTGATTGGGGAGTTAACTCAATGGATCAAGAAGCAGCATGCCCATAGTTGAAAAAGACTATCCAAACTTATTGAAATAAATATATATTAACCAACCCATATTTTTGTTATGCGAAAGGGAATATGGATTGTTAACACTAGAATATACTAGAAAAAATACAGTTCATGTTCAATTATGAGGGATATTGTGACATGATAATATAGTGGGAGATATAATAAAATCAGTAAACCTAATCAATAGAATTTGATCCAGAGACATCTCTTTGCAGAGAGAACATTCCAGGCTCAGCTTCTCCTCCCCTCTAGGGTTTCTGAGTCCTTTCTAAGATTCTCCCCTTCGTTTTCATCCTCACTCAAGGCTCCTGGATTCTCCCCTCCATTTTTTGCTTCATCTCCTTCTCTGGAACTCGCCGTTGTGGGATTTCTTCATGGCATTTTCTCTTCTAATGAAGGTACGTGCTATGGATGCCCTTTTTCGGCGTACCCCACTCTCTCCTCAAGATTCTCCATGCCTCTCATGTCCGCAGTTGGGGCAGTGTTAACATCGAGTCTATGGGATTTTCATTGCGATGAACTATGGGTTTCTCATGGTACTAGAGTTGGTATTTTAGTGAAATCTGGTTCAATCCCGACTTCTCAAAGTTGCTCTGACCCAGGGTTCTATCACTCCTTTCCTGGTCGGAGATTGAGTGATGGTTACATAGGGGTTTTGGCCCACACAGTTAGGAGTTCATGATGTTTCATTTTTTGGTTTCATCCCTGGTTTTGTTTCTTATTTTTTGGTCTTCTTTACTATTGGTGGTGTTTGTTCTATTTGGTGGTTTCATCTCTAGTTTGGAAGCTTGTAGCATGAAGGTGAATTAGTGGAGTCATATGGTGCTATTGAAGGGTTTTTTTGTTCTGTTGGGTTGTTGGATCGGCGATACTGTGGTTGTTTGTCTGGATCTACTGTCCATTTTTTGTGATGTAAATGATGACTGTTTTGAACTGATAATGATGGTGAAGACAGTGTCAGATTGTTTTTTCTCGGAAACTGGTGTGATGATGGGATGGTGATGGCGTTGGAAGTCTGGATGATGCCAATGGTGGGGTTTTTCTTCTATGGTGGTGAGGTCTGTGATGATGATGACACTAAGGGATGGTCGCGACATGATGCACTCCCTTGTCATGGAGGTTGGTTCATGGTTAGAAGTTGGTAAACTCATGTTTCAAGGTGGATTTGGCGGGTTTTTGAATTTTGAATTTTAAAATTTGAAGGCATAATTTTTGAATTTTAAATGTGTGGGTTGTGGGTAGTGGCTTAAGAGGAACTCAGATATGCATGGCTCTCTTTGTGTGGTTCCCACTTACACAAAAAGTTTATTTTAAAGAAAATAAAAAATGGGTTGTGGAATACAATCAATTAATAGATTATTTATCAACAAAAAAATTAATGATTAAAATTATTATTTTTTAGTTTTATAGTTAAATGAAAATCTCATCAACCACACTGTCAATACGATCAATATTGGATACCAAAAATATCCTCACTGATAATAACACTAAAATTTTTATAGATTCCATAGTTTTGTTCTACACCATGAATAGAAACCTTACATATTAGAATAATCAATTCCTAATCCTAATGCTCAGGAGGTGAGTGATGAAGAGTTCCTAGTCTATGAAAAAAATATTAATGACATGGTAGAAGTTCAATGTTTTATGATTTCATCATTGTCTATTGAACTCATGAATTATAATGAAAACATGCTTCTTATATTATGGTGGAACTCCTCTATGATCTTTAACATGAGGGACCTTGATTAAAATGGTTTGATATTTCTATTGCGCTCTTTTAGAGTATGCTTGGAGCGAGTTTCCTAGTTTTTCCTCTTGTTTTCATGAACATTAGCAACATTAAGTTCCTAGAGGATCTACGGTTTAATATCAATAAGGAAATAGGCAGCGATCATATTTTGGAATTTCTCTCTCAAATCCTTTATAGTATTGTTGTAAATATTAATATGAAAAACATTTATAAGTCATTTCCATATCTTGTTATCATCCATTACTATGTATACATGGACATTAATTCTTAAAAAAATTCCATAAAGTGAAAATATGTAAAGAGAACACATAGAGATTTTACCCTATTGAATTTTCATGCCCTTCCAAGAAGAGTAATTCCAAATTAGTAGAAAGGGAATGATGTGTTATCAGTTTTTCATGTGTTAATAAGGGCCACTAGATGAAAAACCACACCAATATAATTAAGTAAGGGGAAGCTTCAGGTACGTTTTCTATCGAGTACAATATATATATTTCAACAAATTGGGTTATTAGATAGAGATTTTTGGGCTCACATATGTATTCAAGTACAAGAACATTTTAGATTCAGAAAAACTGACCATTGTGAAGTTCATATATGATCATAAAAAAGAGCTAAACATTTTTCAGTTGAAATCAATTACTACCACCACACATTTCCGATTGGAATGATATTGGTTGTAAAGGGCTGTTATTGTTTTTCATCAGTTTCCAAAAAATTATTTATATATCTTGAAAAGATATAAATGGTTCTATATTAAAATTTAGAAATAAATGTTTCTTATTATAAGAAGATATAATTTTATTATGTTGAGTAACATTTACCTAACAATATATTCTTTTAGGTTTATAGGAACTAAGTAATCAAAATCAATTTTAATGATAGTTCACATGAATCATACTACACAAAACATTGGCATCACTAGTAAGGTCATATATATGAAAAAGTCTTGATAAATTTACATAAATATATATATATATGTATATTCTTTGATATAAAGACCACTTGTTGTATATCAAGCATGTTTAAAATGGAAAATTTACAATTCCCCATTTAATGGGAAAGGGGATAGGGCTAACAAAATTCTTAAATTAGTTCATACTAATTTGTTTGAATCATTTCCTCTAAAAGCAAGGGTTGGTTAATCATACATCATAACATTTACTGAAACTTTCCATTGATATAAATATATTTACTTAATTAGGTATATGTCTAATTCATTTGATTTATTAATGGAATATAATATAAATATTGGGAACCATCACGGTAAGAATATTAAGAAGCTCCTCTTAGACCATGGAGAATAATTTAATAATCAAGAATTCATTGATTACTTAGGGGAGTATGAGATCATATACCTACTCACTCCTCTGTACACATATTAGTGGAATTGTATAGGATAAAGGATGGACCACACATTGTTAGACATTTTTTGATCAACGATGAGTCATGTTAGTCTTCCACTATCCTTTTGGGAATATGCATTACAAATAGTGGAACTCATACTTAACCATGTACCAAAAAAATATATAAATAGTATTCTATAATAATTTTGGAGGTTATGAAAGAACATGTTATCAAATTTACCTGTGGGGGGAAGGGAATTGTTCGTTAAGTCCACTTCATGTAATAAACCTTCACTATGAGGAAAAAAGTGTACATTTTTAGGATACCCTAATGAAACAAGGAGATTTTTCATAAACCCCGCTCAAAAAAAATATTTATAGAGGAAATACATTCCATATTCCATGAGAATGATAATATCTCCAAAATAGATTATGAGAGATAGATAAACTTCAATGAAGTTGGGGCTCAAGGAACACAAGAGTTGGTACATGATACAATTCCAAAATGACCCATGGGAGAAGAAACTACTCTAAGGACACAATTACTATATGAGAGTAAAAGATATGTTAGAAAACAATAATGATATGGTTTTCTAGTTACTGAGTATGGTGACTCGTTATTAGTTGATATTAATGATCCTCTAACATACAAGGAAGCAACAAGTCACACATATGTTTCCTCGTGATAGGAAGTGATAAATTTTGAAATGGATTCCTTGTACCAAAAACATTTTTAGAGTTTGGTAGAAACTCCAGTTTATGTAATTCAAAAAAGTTACAAATTCTTATTCTACAAGAAACCCGACATGGATTTAATATTCTTCACATATAAGGCTAGACTGATTTACAAAGGGTTTAAACAACATCAAAACATTGACTAAGATGAAGCAATTTCAACAATTACAATTCTAAAATCATTCATAATACTAATTTCAATTGTAGAAAACTGCAACTTTGAGAATCATAAAATGGATTTCAAAACATGCTTACATAATGGGAACCTTCTAGAAGCTACCTATATGAAACATCTGGAGGTGGTTTTCACTCGAAAATATTCCAATAAAATATTCATGAATTAAAAATCCATTTAAATATTATTGAAGACAACTGGATCATGGAACATTCATTTTAATGAAGACAAAATGAAATTAGGATTCATAAATAATGAATAATTTCCTTGTTTCTACAAAATGTATACTAAGAGTGGCCTCGATTTCTAAATATTACATGTTGATGACATAATACAAATTGGAAATTAAAGATTTGGATTATACTCTATTAAGGAGTGGTCGAATGAAATATCTTCCACGATGGAAATTTTAATGACATCATATATTCTTGTTATTATGATCCATTATGATCAATCCAATAGGTTTCATGGCCTATGTCCAATACATACATTGAATCATACTGAAGAGATTCAGTGAAGAACAATTCAATGGAGGATTCGTTTCCTTCATCACATAGAAATAATCCTTCATGAAAATGTGTACATAGACCCATGTGAAGAAAGATTGAATTGAAATGATTTAATATTGATCAATAATCGAGTCATTCATGCATGGTATACTATTTACTAGTCTATATGTGACACACACATTAAGTGTGGTTGGAAGATATCAAGCTGATCTTGGTGAACCCAATTGGAGGGATGTTGGTAGTGCTTCAAAATTTGAGGAGTACTAAAGATACATTTCTAGTTTATAGTTGAAATTAAGAACTAGTCATCACAGGATATGAATATTCTTGTTTCCAATCTTTTCTGGATGACATAAATTGAAAAATGACATATATTATCACTTTTAATTGTGGTGTTGTGAGTTTTATGTTCTCAATTAAGGTTGGGGTTGTAGATTATATAGTAGATTTCTAGTATATTACAACATCTGAGGTAGCTGAAGAGGTGGTATGGATGTGAAATCTCATCCATGGTATTTATGTAGAATCTAGCAGTAAATATCCCATCACCTTCTATTGTGAAAATATTTTAATGGTGTCTCTTGTAAAAGAGCCAATGCCAAATGAGAGGAACAAGCAGAAACATCATAAGTATCATCTCTTGAGGGATTTATATCAATGGGGTGTGGTTGTAGTGAGTAGTATTTCCCTAGATGATGATTTTACACACCCCTTAATTAATAACTTGACTCCTTTGAAAAATTAATATCATGTGTGTTCTAGATGATTTAATTTCATATGTAGTTGGCTCTAGTTGATGTGGGTGTTTTTTATAGTTGGTGTCAATAACCAACTATTTTTACTTTGATTATATGAATATTTTATTTATCAAAAATATAAAATTATACATATTATTGAATTTTCTTGTTGTTTTTAATTATTTTATTATAATAATTTCATAGGGTATTTTTCACATTGATAAGGTCACAATAATTCCCCATTGTGATGAGAATGTTTGAGTTCTATGAAAATATTATTAATATAGATATATTGTTGGATAATATTCTATAATGGGATACATAGAATATTGGTCGTTAGGTGCGATTACTCATAAGAATATGAGAATTCTTCTCATGAATTTTACACTTCTTAATCACTAATATAGATGATTTTGAGAAAATACTCACTAGATGGAATTCTTCATGTTTTAGTGCCATCAAATATTTTTTATGAGATCATGTGTAATGGACCTTAGACATCAATATTATCATTATTACATTCCATGACTCACATAATAATATTTTATGAAAAAACTACCACACCATATGTTGGTGGGAAGCATGGTACAATGTTTGCCTCATGAATGATAAGTTATAAATTGATATGTCAATGAAGGATTTTTCCATTCCATATTTATAGAAATTGATATCTCTACCCTTTTATTGAAATAGAAATATCACACTAAATTCCATGGCCATGGTGTAATGGTGAGTTTATTTTAGATAGTGAATTACTAATGTATCGAGAATATAGGTTGGCGACACTTTCATAAAACCATCTTGATGAGACAGTGTGATAAAAGTATTACATTACATAGTGAATGTCTGTATGGGGTTTCCATCATTTTTACTTTAAATTCTTTATCATGGTTCCTCAAAACATTTCCAGGTAGTAATCCTAGACATTATGGAAGCCTTCCAAATGACTATGATAAATAATCCTAAATGGTCATACACTAAGTTATTCTATTAGTCTAGATTAAATTATATTTTAATTTATTTAATGTAATAAATATTATTATAAAAAATGGTGAATAATTTTAGTCATGATATATTGACTTTATAAATTAAACAAATATTTAATAACTAGACTGTGAATAAAATACATTTAATATTTACTAAATATTTAATTAATATTTATTCACTAGTTTGGGAATATAAATTCTTTTTGAGAATAAATTAGTAATTCTGGTATTTAATAAATTGAATAACGTTTCAAAACAACAAAGACCATTTCTGATGATAAAATAATTATCTCGGAGCTGATAAATATTATTTACCCATTTTGGCATGTTGGAACACAGTAAAATAATAATAAAATTATAATTATTAAGTGGAATGGGATTACATTTATTGTTATAAATATATACAATGGATGTCTTTCTATTAGTTTTTTAACTAGAATCCCAACTCTATATATAGAGGGTTTTATCTATTGTTTAAATCAATTGAAACCAATTAATTGTTTGTGAATAAAAAAAATTTGCAAACAAATAATTCTCTCAAGACTCTTACACCTCCTCTCTCTATCCTTATCAATAACAAGAAAACTAAGAGATAATTTATTAAAGACCAAAGAACAAGCGATCATGAATGGACATCACAAGAAATTTGATTTTATATTCTAGCAACCAGAGAATAAATGGCATTACATTGTGACCATTTTAGAATGTGTGGATCACTATTATAGGGATTATACCTTGGATCCTCGCAAACATAATGAAGGTAATCCAAAAGGGGCTAGTTAGACTATCACCAATCAATAACAAATAAGATTCCTAAGGCAATGTTTTTATTTCATTAGATATTAAATAAATAAAAAAATTATTTTGATATACAAGATCACCACTTTTAGTATTGGTAAATTATTATTAAAGTAAATTTTAAAATATATCCCTCCTCCAAAACACTTTTGTTTTTCCTTGAACCAAAAAAAATTCCATTAAAACATTCATGAGAAAAATAGTCGTTACACATTCAAAAGTGTCACAAAGCACATTGACACATTAAAATAAAAATTACCATTATGTAATGACATTAAATATTTTTATAATATCTTAGTAATGATGAAATTAATATAAATAAATTTTAAATGGTAGTATATACACCATATAAGTTAATCTTATTGGATAACATTACAAAATTCCATAATCAAATCATAATGAGACGAAGTCCATTACATTGAGTTTCCTTTCGTGTGAAAAGAATTTTATTTTTAATGGTATTAATACTGTTAAAAACATATTAAAAACTATATTCTTGTTTATAATATAAAATATCAACTTATGATAGTGTCATATTACCCATTTGATGATAATCATTCTTTTTTCTCAATATTATTAGTTGTAATTTCATATTCCAACATGTATTTTTTTAAATGGAAATTATTGATCTAATTAATTAGATCAAATTGTGATTATATAAAAAAGGATTCCATTATATAAATATCATATCATTTAATTATATATGTATTTATAATAAGTTTATATTTTCATATATTTCCATTGAAATTCGTTGTTCATAGATATGGTTTCATATACATATGCATGTATGAAACTTTAATTTCATTATTGTATTTTAAAATAATGAAAAGGAAATGATATATATATATATATATGTATGTATGTATATTATTATTCCAGTATCATATCTCAGTAATATATGATACAGAGGTATATTAAAATATTTCTTTATATGTACCATGTATAGTGTGAATGAATCACATCGCTTTGGGGAGACGACAATCCACACTACCACTAATGATGTAATCATAATTTTAATAAAAGGAAATAATAAGGGAATGTTTTATAGAATAATTAATGAATAATAAAAAAATGATAAATAAAACATATAAAATATATAAATAGAGTTTAAATAATAAATCCCAACATTAATGGTGGTAATGTAAAATCTTACATTCATCATTTCGTGAGGCAGTAGTTGGTCGTACACATAAACAATATGTTCATCACACAGTAAATATGAGTGTGTCTAATTATATGTCAGATCCTTATCATGAAATCATATAAGTATATTGATTATACATGTGTGGTTATAAAATCATGGAACAATGATATTTGAGTGGGAAGACACATGAAGTGGAATTTAAGAGCTTGAGGATATATGTTACCACTTAAATAGTTATCTTATATTTGTTTATACTAAATGGATATCATGGATGGATTTATGCCAAATGTGAGGCTTCTAGATTAAGAGGAGGAATTGTGAGGGTCTCTTTGATTATATAATGGTTCATCTAATGTGGATTTTGAGGATTGATTTTTTTTTATTATAGGAGATTTATACAAAGGAGTATATGGGTGTTTGTAATTATTTCATTAATTAATTAATTAATGTGCAAAAAAATATGAATATTTTTTTCAAATGACTCAATACAGTAAATAGAGCATGTAATTTACATACTATAGTCACTTAAATCATCCCTGACTCAAGGATGACTCAATAATTCAGTAATATGCTTATAATGTTTAATACCAAAAATTATTGTATTTCAATATTCATGATAAATTCGATAATTGTAGAAAAACATTAAAAATTATCCCAAATTTTTTCCCACATGTAGAATTTAATCACGGACAACATTTTATGAAAATATATTCCTAAATACGTGAATTAAAATTTAAAAATAAATTCATTAATTACTCAAAAAATATAGATTTTAATGTTATAAATTATTGTATGACACGGTCATAAATTAATTTATGTCTCATAAAATATCCATCTAATAATAAAACAAAAAAATTGATTTTTGAATCTATTTATAGAGAATAAATATTACTTTCAATTAATAATGTTAATTAAATATTTTAATTAAAAAATTGTGAATAATGATTTATATTTCACATAAACAACAATACTTAATTTACCATTTTCTAAAACATTTATTTTATTATTCAATTATATAAATACATGATGTTTTCATATATAATATACCTAAATATTATTTACACCTTCATAGGTGTGGTTACTATTCAAATCATTAATAAAATATTATTATAATGAAAATAATAGTTTTATTTTAATCATGATTTTTTTACAATTCACTAGAAAATAAATATTTTTGTAAAAATACCAAAATTTCACCATCAGATTATATTGACATACCACATAAAAAAACAATGATTTTTTGTTTAATAGAATATAAATAAATATCAAACAAAAATTTGGATACAATTTTTTCAGTAAAAGTTGGTAAAACTATATTACAAAAAATATATTATTTTAACTCTAATATTGGGTTTGTTCTTATATTATGTATATAAAATTTATTGGATGAGGGAAAAATATTTTTGGGAGTATTATATATTAATTTTCTATAAAAACACTATAAATTTTTAAAAATAATTTTTTTGACAAATAATTTTTAAATAGGGGTTTTTTAAATCAGGGATTGTGTGCGTGGAAAACAACGTCAATATTTCAATTATGGTAATTTATTGGGGTGATTCATCACCCCCCCCCCCAACAGAAACATTATCCTAAAACCTTTAGTGTTATTACCTTCAATATTATATTTGTAGTTTCCTTTTATATAATCCTCTTGTTCACATGTTTCTTCTTTATTTTTTGTGATTTCTTTAGTGTACCTTTACAAGATGAGTAGTCCAATTACTCAATTATTTATCTATTGAATCAATATTATGGATGGGTTCTTCACAGTATGAATGTAAAGGTTCCATATATTTTTTTTTAAATGTGATAATTTTTTTGGGTATCATATGTACTTCATTAGCATAGATATATGGATGATATCATGTACATTTGATATATTTGGCATCATTACCAAACTATAAGAAACAAATACATCCTTTTTAAGAATTTCAAAGTATATGATATACATGAGAGTTAGTTTCCCTTTATTACAAAATATGATAACACCCTTCAATGGTGTTTCATTCCTGAAAACATCTTCTCTAAATTTCATCTATAAGTAATTCCTATGACTTCTAGCATAACTATTTTTCATAAATTTGGGATGATTTAATATGATCTTGAACAGAAAATACCTTTTCCATCACCTCTTCAAAAAAAATTCTATTAATAAGATAATATTTTCCCCAAGCTCATCCCAACATGTTTGAGTACAACATATCATTCTATATAATGATTCATATGACATCATTTGTATACATGAATCGAATTTATTGGTATAAAAAACTATACTGATGGTATGTCCTGATCCCACATACGTTGATTTCATGTGAGAATGAATTCAACATGTGTTCTATTGATTTAACTATTCTATTATAATTTACATTAGTTTGAAGATGGTATAAAATTCTCTTATTAATCTTATTATAAATATCATTTTTAAAAATATTAAATAAGTTTGATGTTATGGGGGATATTAATCAGAAAAAATTGATAGAGGTGTGCCATAAAGTCTTGGAAATTAATTAATTAATAGTATTTTGTGGTACTCAAGATTATGATATTCTCTTAGGGAAAGAAATTGCACATATTTGGTTATGTGATAAACAATAATTCATATTGTATCATTCTTTCTAGGAGTCTTTAGTAGTCCCATGATAAATTATATATAATTTCGTACAATTTACATGAATGAATAGAAATATGTAGTTGGACTAATATTGGATTCTCCTTCACAACCTTCACTTGTGGAAAACCCATTCATTTAGAATGATAATTATAAATTTCATACTTAATGATATTCAACCAAAAAATTTCCATCAAATACCTATGCATCATTTTAATCCCATAGTGTATAGAATAATTTAACTATGATCATATTTCAAAAACATTTTTTTTATCTCAAGTATAGTTAGAACGTATAGCCTCTCTCTGAATTATTGAAGTCTGACTTCACTCCAAAAGTAATATTATTTTCATTTTTTAAACCAACATATTTTCTCTAGATCTCTTCATCATCAGATTAATAATTACATATCCTTTAAAATAAATTTTATATTTCAATCAATTAAAAATTTATTGATGTGTCCCCTTCTTTATAAATTCTCAAATTCATCATTATATAATCAATGAACATAGGATCATTGTCAGTTTTCATTGAGGTTGGGACTCCATGATCCATCCTACCCAAAAACATTCGTTACCTTGTTCTATTTATATGGGTGGAAGTGTATTGAGGAATCACAATACAAGAGTAACTCGACCCATCTCCTTTGACTTTTATTGATCTCATTCTGTAATAATATTTTTATCTGGCTCTAATTAAATGTGATTATCTCACAACTTTTTCCATAAAGTTAATGCCGCTATATTTTGATGAAAAGACTAAAAATATTATCTCAAGATAACGTGATGGATAGTTTTATTCATGTGTCTTCAATTCGCATAATTAATATGCAATAAAATTATCATTTTTAATTTGTACACATCCATGTAATTTCATCATTGTATTATGATATATGAAAAAACACCACTCAGTGATTTTTGCATCAAAAAAAGAGCATTGACTAATCTTCACTTATGTTCGTCAAATAATTTTTCATATTTCTTTTCCTAAACAAACACAACCAATTTATATGTTTTCTTGGTCAATGGGTTAGCTATTTAGGTATAATATTGATTGTATCAGTGATAATATCCTACCATGTCAATGAAACAACATATGATAGTTCTATTTTTTGGTGTAGGTCATCCACTAACATGCTTAATCATTCCATGATCGACTGATATTCTATCCATGCAGAAAATATATCCATGAAAAATAAACATCATGAATCTATAAATCATCCTTATAGAATTTCCCATATAATTAATCCCATATAAGATACTTTAAAATGACTATCATATTTTTTTATTGTTCCTTTTTCAATATATTTTTTTAATTATAAAGAATCTACTTTTAAGGGAAGAAGGAAGAAACCCAAGTAGAAATCAAGAACATAAGGAAAACCCAACTCGATGGTCTTAGAGAGTAAAACCAGACAGACAACCAACATGGAGCTACTCCTCCCCAGCATTTGATCTTGATGAAGCTCTCCATCGTTGCATAGTTGTTCGGCTAGAAAGTGTCTTGTGTCAAAGAACATGCCTGATTTCTAGATCTAAAACCTCCTTGGGGCCTGATCCCTATAGTAATGTAAGGCCCACTTGGACAATCAACATACAACATACAAAATCAAAATTCAAAATCCACTACAGACAAATCGGACCACCACTGTTGCCTTCCAAAAGACCAAAAAATCAAAATTCAAGACAACATCTTCCATTCCTTGACGTCGTCATCCTTCGGGAGCCATAGAGATGAAACCACCACAAAACCCCTGTGATCCGTCACCCTCACTTTCGAATGTAGCATGAAAACCACCACTTAGATCCACCTTAGAGAGAGAGGTGGAATCCTGGAGCAAGAGCAGAGGAATGAGAGGCCAATGCCCTTAACAGAGCTCATCTCCACAACCCCCAAACACCCAAACTCATCACAACCAACCGACGTCAAATCACTCAACATTTCACAAAAACCTTATGATCCATCATGGATGAAAAGGAGAACAAACCTAGAGAAATCCTTTGAACCATATCTTGTCTGACTCAGGCCATGTTGGTACAATATCCTCCTGTCCACAACTCCAAAAACCTAAATGAAACCACTACGGCAGATCCTACTGTGAAAGCTGCCAGGGAATCAAGAGGCCAGAGAATAAATAGGAAACCGAAACAACTGGCCAGTGGAAAAGCTGACATACCAAAAATCGGAGATCCACCAGATGCACAAATCCTCTGTATAAACCAAGAGCCAGATCAGGAAGGAAATACATCACAATACCTAAATTTTCCTTATGGAAATTCAGGCCGGAAAATAATGCCTCCAAAATGTGACTGAAATTAGAACAGAGGAGGACAACGGATCGATGAAGGCAGAGTGATCGGAAACCCTCGCCTTATCATCCATACCCTATTGGAAAAGAAGTCTTTAGTATGTATTCCTTCAACATTCTCAATAGGTGATACATAGAAGGAAGATCCATATTTATTAAATATTGGGTTTCATATAGTTGGTAAAACATTTCAAAAATGCAAGGAAAATGAGTATTGTTCATTATTGTAAAAGAATTGATTTCACTATAATAACATCACTGCATCTATATATCCTTATTTTTAAGGAATAAGAAAAGGGATCCACATGGTGAAACACTATAGGGAACAAAACCTTTATTCTGGAAATACTCTATTTTTTTCCTATTCCAATAATTATATAGTGGAAAATCTATATGAAGACTTTGTTATTGGCCTTGCATCAGAAAAAAAATCAATGGAAAATTCAACCTTTCACTCTGGGGAATTCCAATGTAATTCCCAATGAAATACATCATTGTATTCCTACATAATAGGTATATTCACAATTTGATGATTACCTCCTTCCTCACTAGATTGTGTTTTTTCATCTTCTCCAATAACATAATTTAGTAGATTTACTGAGGGAGGATCTATATAAGAATCAGCCATGCATACTTCTACTATAATGATGAAAAATTCGATATCTTCATCACAAATTTTAATTGACTTCATCCTATAATAAATCATTACATAATAATTTTAGAGTATATCCATACCAATTATTATATCAAATTAAACCATAGTTATGATTATAACGCTAGCACATGATGCACATTTTAGTGCCATAATAGGGAATTTCAGAAAACATCATTATTGTAATGATACTTTACAAAAGATTTTAGACAACCAAATATCATATTAAATAAAAAGGGAAATGATTAATTTTCCTAGAAAATTGGGGAGATATAAAAGACTGTGACAATCTAAAATCAAATATCTCATTAGAAAAATTTCAATATATGATTATTTCACCAATGACCACATCATTTTATACTTGTACTTCCTCTTTATTGATCATATAATTTGGTTCATTTCCCCTTAAAATATTCAATTTTATATTACCTTGATACATGGGGAATTCATTTAAATAATCTCCCATATATTTATAATTATTTCCATGGACATCATTGATCGAATCTATCCCCTTAAATTCAAGATCCTAGTGAACCATATCTCTATTTATTTGTATCAAACTCCAATTATATTCAAATATTTATTAGGAAAATTTTTACAATATTTTTAATAAGATTGAAATCATTGAAACCCGTTATTGTTCTATAATTAATTCTATATTTTATGGTCCTAATAGGGTCTAGTACTATCTTTGTTTCCATTAAATATATTAATTATATAAAATTCAATCTCCATCATAATCAAATATAAAAAAAATTCAACATGTAATGATAATGCTTTGGAGACCAATACCCTTTAGAGACTTGTAATAAGCCCGTCATGAAAAGATCCAAAATGAAAATTGTGTTTTATATGTAGTCGATAGTCTTCTAGTCTAATTATTCAAATTTATATTAATGATCTGTAACACACACTTCTTTCATTTTATTCAAGCTATGTAACTTTTTATTCATATCATTATGTTGATCACGTAGGAAGTATTTATCCAATAAGGTCTCCTTAATGTTTATAGATTATACTATTTATATTTCGTTTCACCCCTAGTATTTTTTTATCCTATTACGCCATTGATCATCATCAATTTGATGAAATAGAACAAAAGTGTAAACCTTTTCATTTCAATGCATCTGATGATAGAAAATATATTCTAAATAGACATAATATATTTTTCAACTACTATTGGATTAGTTTTACCTCTAAATTATTGGATATTTTGTCACATAGAGTGCCCCAATAATGATATTATCTTTGTGAAATAGGTTTCACCATTTGATAATGGTTTCTTTCACAGCTAAATTATGTTTCACCAATATTGTAATATTTCTTGTATGTTCCAACACTAACATCTTTGGTTTTATCAGTAGATAAATATCTACATTTACCATGAGTATTGATGACATACTTAATTCCATGATCCATTTCTATACAATGGAATATACTTATTGTATGATTAAATCATAATGTATAATTTCGAATATGGTATTTAAAATAACATCAATTTAGGCATCGTATGTTTTTGAATCATTCTCTCTTGATTATTCAGGGAGAATCATTAGTTTTAAATAATTCATAATGGTTTTTAAAAAAAATGTGAATTATCCTAATCGTATCCCATATTAGTGTCAAACCAGATGTGATGTATAGTGCATTACCATGTATCAAGTTATGTCATGTCAGGCCTGACACAACTTAAAATAATTGTTTCTCCTATGTATATCTATTCTAGAACCATGTCTCATTTTAGTATATATACACTGATAAATTCCATGGAATTAAAAAATAATCTATATCTCACCATAATTCTAGGATGTTCTTCAATATTTTATCCTCAATTATTCTCATATTATTATGGTCAATAATCAATTTTTTTCTAAATTTATTTTATAGGGTTTCTGCTAAACATCATATGATACAAACTATAACACCTCAACCCTAGAATCCTAGAGATGGTGCGTTATTTTACAACATTGGAATTATTAAAAGGATCCAAATATTAATAGAATGATCTTTTTAGCAGTCTTTGAAAAAAATATTTCATACAAGAAACCCATAATATAGTCGGAAAATAAAATAAAAAATGATACAAAATAAAATTATATAAAATACATCCTTTAATTATTATTAAATTTTTTCTTCTTCATAACATAGTGAAATTAATAAAAAAAGGGTGAGGCCAAATGTTTATCCAGGGTATGTAAAATTGATGAAATAATGAAGGAATTAAAATAACGAAATATAAAAATTTAATTAACTAATAACACATTCCCTTCAATTAACAGAAAAAATAATAATGAACATGGTAAGGTATGAAACTGTAACACATTATATATAAATCAATAAACCTAAAATAGAATGTATTTATAGATAGGTCGATGCAAAATTTCATGGATAAATACTAACTAAGTCTAAATCAGAGAGATGATTAGTTGTTGGATTCCATGTTTATAGAACTTAATAACATAAAAAATCATGAAATTTTATAATACGGTTATAATAAACTATGGATATAAACTCGATTAATTTTTCCAACACAATCATATGATGATAACTTATTGATTCATCAAGGGGATATATAATTTCCGGGGCCCACCTATCATTTTATATAAAAATAATTCCTCAAAATTATTATTAGGACCTATAAAATTTCATTTTTTAATAAATAATATTAATTTATAAATAATTCCAAGTTGGAGGACAATTGAAAACCTCATTTTCTGATGTTATTGAATGATTATTAAAAAATTCTTGAGGAAAATGTTTTTTTAACCTTCCAGAGTGTCCCATTCGAATTTCAATCATTTGAATCACTGTTACCATAAAGTAATAACATTAAATATTCTTATAATATCATTATAATTTTAAATTAACGATAAAACATTTCAAATGGTATTTTATACCCAAATATAAAAGAATCTAGGTTCATAACTATATAAAATGTCCCACTAAAATCAAATAGAGATGAAATACATTACCTTGTATTCCATTTCATGTGAATAAAATTTAATGTCATTTATGATTGTTTTAAGAGTGTTATGAACTTATTATGGAACCTAATAAATTTTTATTGTATAAAATTATATCTTTTTACACAAACTTATTACCCATTGGATAACAATCATTCATTGTTTTCACATTAATTTTAAAATTACCAAATATGTTTTTACATGTCTTATGTTATTATGATTAATTAGATCAGGATTTGATCATCTCCATTATGTTAAACATTATGTAAATAGCTTATATATATATTATATGTATTTATAATAATTCATTATGTTTGAATATATGAAATGAAATGGATCTCTCATTGAGATGGTAGGTCGTACATACACATAAACTCAACTTTCATTTCATTATCATGTTTTAAAATAATGAAAAAAATTGATATATATATATATATTATATATATAGAATCATATATATTTCATAAAAGTTACATAGGTTTCTTAAAATAATTCTTAATATATTCCATTTTTTTCATGACAGAATCACAACGTTTGATGATGCACAAATCCAAACATCCAAAAACAATGTTATCACATTTATAATAAATTGAAACAAATATGTTATGTGTTAAAAAAAAATAAATGATGAATATAGACATAATAAATATCATATATAAGATATATAAATAACATCTACATCTCAATTATCAACCATGAATGGTGATAATGGAAAAAATGAATAATCATCATTTCTTGAGGTGGTAGTTTGTCGTACAAATAAATAGTATTATTGTTACCCAGTAGATGGAAGTGCATATTTGTGTTTCTCTAAATATTGTCATAATAAAATATCATTATATTGGATATTATTTTATTGTTATATAATCTAGGAATAAGGTTATTTGAGGTGGTGGAGAATGGAAGGAAACCAAAAGAGCATTATGAATGATGTGACCACTTGATCAGGTAACTCATTTCGGTTTATGCACAAATGATTTATTGAATAGATTTATAACCAATGAGAAGAATAAATATATAGGGGAGTTATTTTGAGTATCTATACGTGTAGAACATGGTTGATCAAATGTGTATTGATATGTGTGAGGATGTGGGATGAGGCGACGCCTCTTTATTGTCAAGAATATGGGTTTTTTTAGATTATTGTATTCAATAGTTTATTATTTATGCTAAAAAATATTAAAAATTGATGATTTCAATAAAAAAAAATACAGTAAATAGGTCATGTGATAACTAGATATTAGTGACTTACATCATCCATGAATCAATCATTACTTGATAATTCCTTAATTTACCTATAATGGTAAATATCATAAATTACCTCCAATTGCCTAAAGGCCTTAATTTTTTATTGATTTTTTGATAATCCACCTTTCAAGGGGTGTGGTGGAACCCTTACAAGGCCTGTAGGTGTATGTATTACATGGACTGTAGGCCTTAGAGGAATTCATTGCCCGTAGGCTTCAAACATTACATACAACCCAGACAAACTACTTGGAACTGCTCCTCCCCAGCATCTTCTTCGTGAAATCATCTCTCCAACTTTGCATGGCTATTTGGCTAGGCATTCCCGTGCATTCACAGTCTTGTCCCAATGGAATTTGACATACCCTCCCATTCTTGCAATCCATTTAGCTTCTGTTGTGGTGAAAGCTCCTTGCTCATCCTCCTTGTAGAGCTTGTTTCTTGTAGGTTGTCAGGTTTCCATATGCACTTAAGTTGGCCCAAAGGCCTTTAGGTGGCCCAAAGGCCTTACTGACTCGAAGGCCTGGTTGGCCCGAAGTCCTTACAAGACTCTAGGACCAAATTGGTGTCCTGAAGGTCCAAATGGGGGTATATTCCCATCTGCTATAGTACCAAACAGTGCCGCTACGGTACCTTCTATAGTACTCCACAGTTCCCACTATAGTACCTACTATAGTGCTGCTACAGTACCTGCTATAGTATTGTTGTAGTACCCCAAAAATTCTACCTATGCCTGGATTTGATCCCTGGTTGTAAATTACCATATATCAAAATTCACCAAAAATTA
The DNA here is from genome assembly GCA_963277665.1 of Viscum album. Taxonomy (NCBI): domain Eukaryota; kingdom Viridiplantae; phylum Streptophyta; class Magnoliopsida; order Santalales; family Viscaceae; genus Viscum; species Viscum album. The sequence goes on along the minus strand of OY728126.1, from coordinate 1,306,573,464 downwards.
AACCATTTTAGAAAAAAAAAATTCACCTTACCATTTATATATGTGTAGAATTTTAAAATATACTCTATTAAAAGAAAATTATTTAAAATCGATGTAAAATTTAATTTTTAAATAAAATCATCATTTTCCCAAAATATATCAATTTTAATGTTATAATTGATTTTATGACACTTTGAAAAATAAATTATGGTCTCACAAAATATCAATATAATAATAAGAAAAGAAAATATTTTTTAATTAATTTTTTTTAATAAAAAAATTCATTAATATCATTATTTTAATTTTAGAATGTTGAATAATTATTTAGGTGTCACAAAACACCCATACTGGATTTATCATTTCTATAACGTTCATTTACATATTCAACAATATAAATATGTCATTTTTTCATTCATAATATACCTAAATTTCATTTACAAATTCATAGACGTGGTTACTAAAAAAATCATCAATACCCTAATATTATAACAAAAATGACAATTTTATAAAAATCGAGATTTTACACTATTCACTAGAAAATAAATAATATTAGAGAAATACCAAAATTTCACCCTATGAAAAAAATTTCAATCAATTTTTATAAATAAGGTTTATTTTATTTAATATACTTTACAAAAGTTTAGAATTGTATTTTTAAAACAATATCACTATTAAAATCTTGTAAAAATGTCTTAAAAAAACATAGAATTTTATGTGTAAATATTCAGTTGGATATTATCATGTGACTATGAAATATATTGGATTAGGGTCAATTTTTTTTTCTTTTATAATATAGAAAAATATTATATAAACTCTTTAGAAGAGTTAGAATAATATCTACTGAGAAAAACATGACAAAATAGGGTTTTTAAAATCCGTAGTTGCGTGCATGGAAAATAAAATTAACATTAAAAATTTGGTAATGTGTTGGGGTGTTGCAACATTATCTTAATTCAAATACTTTGTAAAATAGAGAAAATTGAATGTTACCAGAGACAATTCATTCTGCCCACTCAAATTCTAGATCATGGTCAACAAAACTATTTCACATTTCAATTTCATTTAAATTTTTCCATTTTTTTCTGTTCTTGAAAATGGTTGAACCAAACAAATCATCCATTACAACAAATAGTGGCACAAAAATCCTATAAATATTAGTGTGATATCCACTTATTATATACAATAATACATACAAGTCCTTTTAATGAATTATCAATGACTAAACATTCCATAATTAGATGTTTATGGTAGGCTTTCTCTTTACCACAAAAGTTTTTAATTTAACTAAAAAAAATTCTCCCTTAAATCTATATATCACTCCTAGAACATATAATAATTTATTATATTCATGAAAGTAATCATATATGGGATGACCAAATTCATGCCAAGTGAATATTATAAGGTTCCAAAAATGATGCACGAGTTTCATACCCACATATCATCTATAAATAGTAATGTTCATAATCATAAGGAACATCAAAAATAAAGTTCATCACCCAATGGTGGAATCAACTCATCTATAATTTGAATGTTCTATAAATAAATTCCATACCCGGAAAATTTTCTTTCTTGGATTAGTAAATTATCAACTCCCAATCACATCTCATTACCAAATTCCAATTCATTAATAATCTCATATTTATTGTCTAAAAACATGAATTATAGAAAATATTATTCTATAATACCATATTGTAACATCCTAACATTATAACTACTGAATAGTTCGTCCAGATGTTGGGTTACATTGCATAAAGTGTGTATCTCAATATACCATAGGTTATTGACTAACAACAGGGCCCTATTGTTTGTATGTGGGGAGACTATGCTCTCATGTTTGAGTAATATATTAGTATTAATCATAAAAATTAATTAGTTGAAGTATAAAGATAATATATAGAATATAAATAACTAATTAACATAGTAATTATAAAATAGAACTTATTCATGTAAAATATGATGACCAGATCATGTCTCTACAATACATTGAAATAGGTATACAAAATTCTCAAACACTAATAATATCAATAGGTATTTAATAACAAAAAATATTTTCTCCACATAGAATCACCAACTTATATTGGTTTTATTCAATATTTATCAAACGCACAACCATAACAAGCATCATGTTGTATAAAAGTTTCCCAAATCTTACATACTTTCACGAATTCATTGAATGTATGAAATGATTGACCCAAAAATGGCTTATGTTAACATTTTGTATGCCACCACCAATTCAATCTGTAATAAATAAAATCTATATAATATAATAAAACTATGTGTTCAATATATCATAGGTATAAATGTAATGAATGTAATGTGGGATCCAATCTAGCCAAACATGGTTCAAAATGAACAAAAATAAGTCCCCCATAAACAATAAAAGATTTAAATGATATGTAAATACGTTTTTAGTCATTATAGTCTAATACCTTTTACCTAATACACATTATATGGTTATGTTTAAGAATAATAAACCATAATGGCCTCTCTATGTAATTGAGTGTATACCATACACAACGACAACGACATAAAATCTGGTGTATAATAACTAAAATAGCCTCGTGATGAAATATAGTGTCAATACATGAATGTCTGTATCCATTGTATATAATAATGGGGAATCCTCATAAATTACAAGGACCATATTTAATGAAACATGGTATAAATATTGGTGGAGTGAAAGGATCATGTCATGAGATTATGTCCAATGTGACTCCAAGAAATCAAAATTCTAGGGGTAGTGAGGCCCGTGGAATCCTATGAAATTAGGATCCAATGAGTTTAAATTTCAGATGAATAATCTAACATAATCACGACTCGTGATGTAGAAATTTATATATTGAAAAATATAATCATGATCCAAGGAGAAATTATAATTAATCCTCTACCATTTATAAGTCATGATACAATTAATTAATCATTTACAACCAATGTTTTCTTCTATAATATTGATCATTTTCTATTTAAATCATTCATCCATTTCAACAATATTAAAAAGAATGAAATGGAGGAAACACCATTCTACATTAAATTTATTTCAAATTATTATTTTTATTTACAAATGAACCAGTAAAAACAATGTTAAAACATCCTTAAACAATTCACTTAATTATCATTAACGATTCCATTAAAATTTAGGATTTCACAAACCCCTGTTGGGGTAGTACAATATTGTTCAGATACAAATAATTAACCCATGGGTGTCCTAGTTTTGTGTTATCAACCTCAAAAAATCACATTACTAGTAGGAAACCAAAACAGTTACAAAAAAATTAACCAAGGTGTTCACTTAATTTTAGGTGTAGTACAACAAGGTCTGGTGTGAGGAAAAAAACCCGACAAGATATCAAACAACCCCATAGTAATATAAAATTTATAAATGACCTAACTTATACATGTGGTATAGTACTTGTCCCATATCGATCCTTGTCTAGATCAAATAAAAACCATGAACATATGAAAATCAGGAAAATAAGGAATATTATCATGAACATAAAAACACTATAGATACAAAGACAAATGAAGAATGACTGTGGGGTAATGAATAAGTCAATAGTATGAATCCAATAAGACAACCAGTGTTGGATTCCAGGTCTGGATGGTGCAGTTATCACGGATCCCTGGTAGATTCTAGGGAGAAGCTTTTAATTTAGAGGGCATGTTGTGGATTTGAAATAAAAATAATAAAATAGGATTAATCACATAATACATTGTAGAAAATATTTATTTACTATATTTTTAGATGGGTCACATGGTTTGCCTGCATGGTTGTCCAACTGTACACCAAATGTGTTCCCTTCACTTCCCTAAGGGGGACCTCAATCGATTCATGTGCATGACAGGGAAAACCATATATGTTAAATGAAAAATTAACTATTTTATATATTTTTATTTATTTCATAGTCATGTATCCTTGATTTCATGGTCTCTTAAAACCATGAAACCATACTATGGCCTCAAACTATGATCACTTAGTTTACTCAAATAATGTGATCAAAGCACCACACTTTCTGCCAACCATGTAGTTTAATTTTCTTTTAAAAAATCAAATCCTCAAAGACCCAAAGGACCCCATTCAAACATAATACAATTTTTATGTCATTAGATACTAACAACAAAGAAAAACCAAGGTGTTAAACACAAAATAAACCTTGAATCCTAGGAAAACCTCATATCTTACCAAAAATATCACTATTCATTCATTCATTATTACTCTCATGATTATTCAATAATTTTTTTTAATATTGTGTATTGTTTACAAATATTTTCTTATATTTCCATAGTGCTGATTAAGGGGGTGATGATTCTATAAAATTTGTGTGATATAAATTTTCCCATTATAATTTTCATAATTTATAATTAATTTCCCATTGTATTGTTTTAATATTTCATGGATTTTTTATTTATTAATCATATGATGTTTTTTAATAAAAAATAATCATTTTATTTTCTATGTTTTGTATATATATAACTCTATAAAAAATAAGACACATTAATTTCAAAATATCATCTATTCATTATGTGTAGTTACAATAGTGGTGATGTTTTGGTGGAGAAGATGCATGTTATCTTTATTTGATATCCATCATTAAACCTTAAGAATTTAGGTTGGCCTTGTGGTAATTAGGGATCCACAACCAATGAATTATAATATATGGTTATTTTTGTGCCCTTATTGGCTTGGGATTATCCCTTTGTAAAACTATTTGTTTGTAATATACCATCATTGGTGGGGGTCATGAATCAAACACCTTGAGCTCAGCATTGTAACATGAGGACATGTATCTCTCTATATCATGGCCTATTTCTTAGTGTGAGTGATGTATTTTCCCCATATCGAGCTAGCTGTTCATTGTGGAATATTTGGATGTGGAATATTTGGATGTGGAATATTTGGATGTGGAAAATCATTGCACCATTCAAAGGAAAATGTTTTGGAACTAGTTAATGGTAATTATAATTATTTATATTTTGGTAAGCTATATCACTCTAATAATGAAGCATCCTTGTACATTTTGGGTGTTTATCATTCCATTTTCAATTCATTAAGTGTTATCTTATTAAAGGGGGTTGAAAATACCTTCGATTTATTTCACTATTTCCCCATTTGTACTTATTCTACATATAGGCATCTCTATCTTTCTCTAATAAACTTATTTATATGGTTGAAACCTTGAATCATTAGATAAAATTCATGTGTTGTGTGATACAATATCCCCTATTATTTTACCATTATCATTACCTAATTACAATATAGAGGATAGTATAAATTTGGGGTATTTTTTTTATTGAGTAGTATTGATTGATTTTCGGTTATTATTGATAAATTAGGATGGTTTTTCTTATAATCATAGTGAATTTTGATCCCTTGTTACATTTATTATTAATATGGGATCTCTATGAAGATTCAATAAAGGTATGGTATTAGAGTTCAATACCTTTTCATTTGTATATGTGATATTATCATGATTTTCAATTGACATGTGTAAGTTGAATAAATTTCCATAATTTCTATAATAAACTCGACTAATGAGATTGATGGTAATGGTGTGATGTGTACATGGATAACAATTTATATTGATATTGTTGTTGCTTTTTAAGGTATGTTCATGTTATGAATTTTCAATTTATAATATAGGATTTAATTGAAAATAACAATAAAATATATTTTTTCTTAAATCTAGTCAATAAAAATAATATATTAATTGTGTTTGTTTTAGAGTATACTTGAATTGTGCAGCATGGTGGCTTGTTTGTCTACAAATTGTTGGCATTGATCATTAGTAATTGGTGTCCATGATGTTTGTGACTCAAAGAACATTAATATTTTTAAAATTGTATACATGGTTGTGATGTCTTAAATTGATAGAGTGAGATATTGATTTGGATTATTTAAAAAATAATATTATTATTATACATTTATTTGGTAATTAATAATGATTTCATTCCTAGGAATATCAAATGAATAAATAAATTAATAAATATTTTTCAAATAATTGTATATTAATATAATACGAACTATAATATGATTTTTATCCCACTATGTGAAACTTATGAATTTTTTGTTTTGAATTATATTATTTTCTTTATGTTGTTAAATCATTAGTGTTCTGATAGTGGTGGTGGGGTGATACTTGTGTGAACACAATTTTGTTGCCTTGTGAACGATAACTATAAACCAAAATTCCTTTTTTATTTATGAAAAATCCCACCTAAGTTGGATATCCTTACTAATATCTTGATTCCCTGGGGTTGTTTTTATTTAACATCTAATATGGGGAGGATAATATTGGACAACTTCCACCTCTCCCACTCTCTCCATATAACAATAAATTATAGTGACAATTGTGTTGGATATTGATATTTATTGTGGGGTCATGTATGGAAGAAGATGTGTTCAATGTTACTGTTTTATAGGTTTATGGTTCCCTACTAAACTATTTAATAATGAGGAATTTTTAGGAGGTTTTATTATATATGACATGAACTTTATCAATGACACATTATACATGGTATGTGCCATCAATGGAGGATATGTACGTGATTAGAGAAAATGATTTATTTTCAATAGTTGGGATGAGAACCCCAAAGGATAATTAGTTGTTGGGAATAATTACACAAATTCATATATATTACTACAATAATCTGGGATATGAGGTTTTTTAACAGATCCTTGGTGAGTTGGAGGGATCTAGAAGATCTATGTAGGTGATAATTTGTTCTCTTGTCCATTCCCTTGGGAATTTGTCTCCTTGCATTTTTTTCATTAGAGTACTTGGTTATGATCTTACAGTGTGTACATATTCTTGTATCCATATATGTATATATAATCCATTTTTTGTTTCCGACATCATTATGTTATATAGGATTAATATTACTAATCCAATATTTGGAGATGTTACAGTTACTATACTAGATTCATTTGTTATGTTATTTTTGAATTTTTTTCTATATTCATATATTATAGGATATCATTTTGATGATTTTTTATTCTTATATCATATTTGTTGGTGTTTTTTGGTGTTTTTAGTCTAATATATATATTATTTAATCATTTTTAGGGTCATCCCTCCTATTTTATTATTTTAGACAGTCTATTATAGTTTCTATCCTAGAAACTATAGGTAATGGGACTCATAGTTCACTCTGTCAATTCACTTCCATAGCATAATAGCTATTAGTTGATGATGAGAGGGGGTCCTAACATTAAATGGATCAACTAACATGATAAAAATACACTTAATTAAATTCATATAAATCATAATGCATTAAATTATTTCATGATCAAATATTGATCCATTTACATCGATTAAAAAACATGTTTAATCCATTTACATGTAAATCAAGACTTATCCATTATTTATATTTGAAATAAAAATTGAAGATTACCCTCAACTCATTAATATAATATTATAGTCCTAATCTAGATTATATATTAATAATATATAAATAATATTTATTAATTCCAAATTAAATATCATCCCATATAAATGGATCACACATCATCACATAATTCCTTAGGTTTGAAAATTGATTGATTTAAATTATCCATTTTCCATTAAATATAAAAAAACTAATATACTTAAATAATGATGCGAATTCTAATTTTCTATGAAACTATATTCATTTGTTTCATATGAAATGGTAATCAAATTCAATAAAAACATATAAGAATTTTATTTTGAATCTTCACCCACATTGAACAAGGGGGATGCTTCTTCGAAACATTATAACCATGAGTCCATATTAATTGTTCTTGAATAATATTTTTTTACTTTTACTTATTGACATCAATAATCAATTACAGACATTAATCACTATTGATAAACTCAATACTATGAATGTAAAATTTCTAACCCCCACATTATGTTTCATCTCAATACACACTAGAATGATGCATCATAATATAAATTTTGTTATCACTTATTATTGTTCCATCATACCATATGAACTAGAAATATCATTTCATGTTATCTCCCCTTGTTGATATGATGTAAAATAAACTTGATAGAGTGATATAAATAACAACTTATGAAATAATTTATCTATAATTCAATTATATTACAATGTTATCATTTTTTACAATATAAAAATAAATGATTTTATTTAGAGTAAAATGATTTTAATTATTGAATGAATTTGATTCATTCTATTAAAAAGGACTCATTTCCTTTCTGATCATATATCCCACAATTTTCTGGTATAGAAAATTGATGGTTTAAAATTTAAACCCAATTGTTATAAACATATATCCTTATCTACACCCCCTATATATGTTTCCCACACATTAACACTATTGTCAAAAACATTAAATTATAATGTATAGGTATTAATTTTTCTAATCATCCTTGATTCTTCATCCACTTTTTACTTCAATTTAAATGTATTAAAATAATTTATCCCCCCTATATATTATGATAATTTTAAATTACTAATGATTAATTATTATGAAATCATACTATTTTTAATAACATGTGATCTATATCAATCTATAATATTCCTATTTTTCTAAAATATGTATTCTATATCATTCTTCATTATATTATCTATTTTCTCAAACATACTATTCATTTCACACAATAGGAAATAATGTTTATCTCCTCAAATTATGGATTTCAAACTAACCAATTATTAGAATTCAGTAACATAGATAACCACAAGTTGATATTTATATTCTACATCATATGCATCTTCATTAATATTGGTCATATTAAAAATAAAATATTTTTTTTTCAAATTGGTAATTCAACATATAATTGCAATATCAATATACTATAGTTTAGTTTCGATATCCAACATGTTTTCTAAATATTTCACCCAAAAAACATTATTCACCATTAATTCTAAATATGGATAACTGAAAAAATATATTTGGAATATGTTGTAACAATATGTGAATCTATGCTAACATAATTTTTTAGATGATTTCATCAAAAATTCTTCACAAAATTTCATCTATAAAATATTTATTTTTCATTTTAATATTGTTCTAGATACTATAAAACTGTTGACATACTCATATTAATTGCATGGTGTACTTTACTTTTTTGACTTCTTAATTTACTAAATATTCTTATAACTATTTATGTATTATTGTTATCCAAGATTAATTTCCAAATAACCAATAGCGTTGTGTTCATCCATCATGCATATCGCAAAAAATAATTATTTTTCCGAGTGTTTTAATGGTTTCAAAAATAGACTTTAAATATGAAATCATGAAATGAAAACAATTTTTTACATTCAAAAATATATTTCCCCTAGGCCTATTCAATATATATTTACATTTCCAATCTATTGGTAAATTAATTAGTATAATTTGGGTATATTGGTAGACTTATTATATTTCAAACGTTTATTATTTTATTTGAACTATAACAAAAAAATCATCTACAATTTTATAAAGGTAATTTAACTATAATATTATGATTTATTGGACTAATTCATGTATCCATATCATGTATTCATGAATCAGTGGTGTGTAATTTGTTATACTAGTAGTTAAGAAATTTAAAATTGGATAAATGACTTCTCTTATTCATCTTAGATAAATTATCCAAGGATTTGTTTCTTGTAATATATCCATTTTTTCAGAATTAGTTTTATTTTCATCTATATACTGCTTATTACCAATGGTTGACATGATTTATTACTTCAAATATATTACTATTTTATGATTATTAATATTTTATTCATTAAAAAATAATAACTATCTACACTAATGATCATAATCATTATTATCATCATAGACATTTTAAGGAATGTTTTATATTTTGAGGATGATACAAATTTTCCTTTTTTTAGTTGATGATTTTTATTATTTATCCTTCTACCCCTTTAATAAGACTTTATAGTAAAAGTTTATTGATATATTATACTATTAGTTGATTACCATGTGACCAAAACTACTATAATACATTTAAACAAGTATCATTATATTTTATCATTAGACTACATGTTTTTTATATTTTATAAAATATATATATTGATATTTTCAGATTTCTATAGTAGTTGGATTGGAATTTTCTAGAGAAGTATCTATCATACACTTACTTATAAAAATAATTTACACTGTGTATTAATTCAAATATCCCTTTCTCATCAATATTATTTTTATTTGGTATCCATATATTTTATTTTTTAGAGGAATATTTAGTAAAACTATTATAGTGAATATCATATGGTACATTTTTTGAACTATAAAAATATCATTATGTTATTTTTTAATATTATTTTCATTATGAAGTGGTATTTTTAAATACTAATACTACTTGAAATTTATTATTATATCATATTCTTGATATATTTACTTTTATTGAACAACATTCATAATTTTATAATTGGCATGTTTACATCCAATTAAACACATCTCATATATGAATTGTTACATTAAAATATAATAAATAAAAACCAATTATCAAAGGAAATAAAAAAATTATTAATACCTAATTCATGAATTATAACTTCTACTATACCAATATTTCATGATTTGAAATTTCATTTTATTTAAATTAAAATATATATTTCTAATAATAATTTGATTTTCTATATTTCATAGATATTCTTTTCAAACTTTTTTGAGGTCGTATCCTTTTTGTATATATTTTTCATATATTATTCTAATAATTTTGGAGAACATTTCATCAATTGATAAATTCATATGTTCTTTTGAACAATTTTTTATATATTAATAAATGAGAAGAAAATATTTAAAAATTCTCAATTTACTCAAACTCTACCTCATGATAGATGACCTCATCCGACACTATCTTTAAAATAATAATAATAAATTAATAAAATTATTCAATGAAATAAATTATCATACCTCATAATAATCCATTTGATAATCCCATTAAATATGTATGATACTGAGACTTTGTTGAGGTATATATATTTTGTTTTTATTTATCTCTATCTTTTTTCCTTACAATGAGTTTTTAAATAGATCATGAGAGATTTTTGGGTGAATGTGGATTTTTATATTTCTAGAATATTAGTTTTTTTTTGAATTCCATGTGTCCATCATGGTTAATAGAAATTTAGTAACCAAAGACACATTATTTGATGAAAACGTGTGTTCTAATCCAGGAATCTATCCACATATGCATAGTTTGTGGAAATCATGAACCCAAGGGCGCATAGAAGTAAAAAAATATATTTAGTTTTTATTATAGGCATTAGGAAAGTTTTGTCTAACTGTGTTCCATGACTATGTGAGGCCCCCTTGATGCAGAGAAGGGAACATAATTGGTATACATTTTTTCTTAACATGGAGATAACCCATGAACCCCTGTCGAAATGTGATAAATTACCATTCTTTCTATATGTGCATATATGATTAAAAAAATTCTAATTTCCTTCAACCAATTCCCAACAATCCCTCCAAAATTATAGCTCTCCCATGGTATCAAGATAGTATCATTGATAAATACAATATATCGACTCTAATTCAATAATCATTAGTCTCAATGGATCTATCCTGATGAGTTCTTCAATTATCTAACGTCATTCTAAATTTCTCTCTGTATATAGGGAGTTTTTTTATGTGAAATTTAATATGCCATATTTCGAGGTGTTTCATTCATTCATCATGTATATTCTGATATGGATTGACTCAGTGTTTTATTCTCAATGAATGTTCTACCATATGTAATGGTAGGTGGTATATAGCTTTTCCCTTACAGTATAGTTGTTTTTTATCTTATAATATTTTTCATACACACCTCACCATTCTTCATTCCCCTAAAAAATAATTTAATTCCTTCAATTAATTTTTCATGACCTTTTTGGGTTTCCCATTAGTCCCTTTGTGATTGTTAGAGGGTTTTAACCCAAACTGAGGACACCTCGTGGTTGTTTCATTGCATTATACCTATGATTTATCACACCGTTGGGAGTCTGTGAGATCAAAGACTTATGTGGGAGGATTTATGCGAATTTGACGAGTTTTTAAGGTTTCTAGAACCATGTTATTACCTATTAATTTAAAAATGAAAATAATTAATTGAATTTAATCGGTTGGATAAGGTTGTTTACTCAATCTAATGCTATTCCATATGATTAAAATAGATAAATGGGTTATATGTAAAATGATGAATGTGTGGAAGAAAAACATATTTTTAAATTATTAATTTTTTTACATAATATAAATGGTACTGGATTCATTCTATTAGCACTTCGAATCATAATTATGATATATTAAATGGAAATCATTACTCTATGTATCTTTTTTTATGGTAGTGGATGTCATTTACTAGCTCAATACATGGATATTGACTATGTACCATGCCACAAGACTTTATTCCCTTTGTATCTTGCTTTCATGGAATCCCATTATATATGCTCAGTTGACATGCTCCTTAAACCCCAATTAATTCACTACCGATATTCCATTATGATTCTCATTTCACTCAAAGAGGATTGATTTTCATTCCAAAACATGGATCCATAAGACCGGGATTCGATAATTGATTAAATATGACTATTATGGATGTTATACACTTAATTACAAATCGATTCCATTGTGGGTTTTTCCTATTATTTTCAAATACCTCTAGTATGGGTATCAATTCATAGTTGTTATATAGATCATATTACACTTGATTAATTATGTTTTATAACTATTATTGTTTATGGGAAGAGGAATATTATTTATTGGGATATGTATTACTGTGTAGGATCACATGTTCAGTTCATTACACTTATACAAACGATATATTACACATATAATTTAATTATATTACACATGATTTATTTGTTATTGAAATAATTGGTGGTTTCCTACTGTGTGTTATAATACACACTATTCAAGCCTTCATTAGGTACCTAGATAGAATTCATGGATTCAATTAGGGACTCAGGAAAGAAACCACTATACAATGATTGTCTTGTTCATTTCTTTGGAGTATGGGGAAAAAGACCGAGCCATGATTGTTATTTTAAATAGATATAGTTATTTATGTATTTATTTTAACTTTTGTTTTATATATAATATGGAATTAATGTATCCCTATTTGATTAATTTTTAGATATATTTCAGGATGATCATATTGTAAATAATTCATTTCTTATTTATCATTAAAATCATTATAATGAGTTATCTTTTGTTTTGATTTTATCGTCATAACCTACACTATTTTTTTGATTATTACCAATTTTATACAATCTAATATTAGGGAATTTCTCCCCATAGAAACACCATTGACCCATAGTACTGTTTAATATCCTCTTGCATATTGTGGTGGGGGCATGATTGAGGCCATGTGACCCACCAGATCAGAGATCCATTTATTGGATTCTAGGTATTAAAATTACTAAGTATTATCAAAAGGGGATTTCATTTCATTATTAACTATATTGTTTCATTTTGAAGATGATTATAAATTAATTTGGACTTTGTAATTAAATATTATTGGAACTAGTTAACCGATGTCTTTGGAAAAGAAAACATCATTGGAATAGAAATTATTTTTTTAATTATTTCAAAAATTAATGTAGATTTGTATACACCATTAGGTGACACACTTCATGTTTGATTTTTTTTTGTTGAATTGATTTGTATTTTTCTTTTTCTTTTTCCTAATGAGATATAGTTATACCAACTCAAGAATCATTATACACACATATTGGAATTTTTATTCCATGAATTAATCCATTCCACAAAATAATACATTTCCTGATTGAATGAAATTATCATGTGTGCCTCCAGTGATGTACATGTTTATTAAAAATAAAATCAGAATTTAAGAAACAATACTGGTACTTAGTGTATTCGATGTAACCTAAATAGTTTTTTCCATCATCAGCAACAAGATATTAAATATGTATCCAATTTTAGAATATTGAGTGAAGGACATTTTGTCACATAAACAATAACATGTCATAGTGTAAATTAAGAAAAAACACTCCTTTGTTCATGATGTGTATGGGAAATTATCGATTGGATTTGGTAATCTATTTTATTAAACTTTGAAATTTGAAAAAGATATATGAATTTAAATTAAATTTAAATAGGAAAAAAGAGAACAATAACTCGATCATGATTTAGTGTGGGTAGTATGAATTGTCTCTAGTGTATTTAAAATTGTTCCTTTATACACACCCAATGATTTAGGAGATGGTATAGGGGGTATGGATTGTTTATAAAAATTATATTACTTATCCTAATGTTTTTATATATTTCTATTGATATCTACTTTTTATTTTATTAATAGTGTTTTCGTTATTGTAGAGTCATTCCATGATAACAATATCTTGCCATAAGTCGGGAGGGTGGTGATGACAATACTCCAATGGTGGTTGTACCAAATATGCAAGTAGATCATCCAATAGCGACACATGTGAGAGTAAAATTTTTCATTGATATGGATATTGATGCCCAGTTTAGTTAGTTTTTTTTGTGCCTCATGTAGACCGTTCCGGGATTACCAAAACCTACCTGTTTTTATGGAAGGGTTTATGTGTGTGTTACTACAGAAACATCCTGTCATATTTTTAGGGGATGAGAACCCATTTTTGGTAAACATATAAATTGATATCATCATTTCTATCTTAGAGAATATGGAGGAAATTCATTAGAGGAGAGTTAAACTTGAGATATATTTTCATCTATCAGCTTAAAAGCACTTGTCAGATAGTTTGAACTAAGATTATTCACTACAAGATATAGTTTAGAGGGATTTAAAATCCATGATTTCTGTCTAAATCATTCCTGAGTCACCAAAATGTGAAATGAAGAGAGTGTTCATGTGACTGCATTTAGGAGTAATGAATGTTGTGGAATATTCATCAAGATTTATATAATAGAAATGATTTTTACAAATTCATAATTTTGATGATCCACTGAGGAATAGATTCCTCTAGAAAAGTCATGGGAATCCCTTTTGATCATAGGAAAATGTGTCTCAGTTGAAAACTATTACTGATATACTGAATTAAGTGATTATCACTAAATATAACATAAGGAATGTTTGGGGATCAATGTAGAGATGTTAAACCTCTTAACCCATTAGATTAGTGTCAGCTAGTAGAAATGGTAGTTTTGAGGTTTCGCATGTGGGACGAACTAGTTAGGATGTTACTAATGGTAGTCATATCTTATGTCCTTAGTTTGGGATGGGGGAAATATGAGTAATTAGTGCGATCGAGACCTAGGAAACAATTTTAACTAGATATGAGATAAGTCTTTCTCTAGTTAGCGAGGTTATTTGAAAAATTCATGGTTTGGACCATATATAGTTTGTATAAACATCATCAAAGGAATAGTGATTGATACGAAATTTAATGATACGTATGATCATAGTAGAATCTGTACTATATTTTTTTCATTTTTAAATTGGCGATTATAATAACATCATATTTGTACCTACTATATAGAGTATCAATCTCTATGTTTATGTTTATATGGGAATCATGACACATGATACTCTATAGGGGGTTAGAATTGAGTATTTTTTCCATTGGAGGTGATCCACCAAGAGATAGGTGGGTGCCACATAGTATGTGTCATTTCTTCACCAAGATGTCAGGATTTGATTTCATAATCAATATTGATTGGTGGATTTCTTTTCAAGCCAATGATGACTGATATCGCTGGAGGGTGAACATGACACCACCAGATTGTATTTTTTTTATTCAAAATAGTGAATGGGATCTCTAAGACGTTAGAGATTTAAATGTGCATTATGTTCTAGGACAGATGACAACCCATATTTCTATTAGGACCAAGCTAAAATAAGAGATGGTTTGAATGGATTGTCATTTTTTCATCTTGAGTAAGTTTTCATAAAGTAAAGACACCTTGAATTTCTATGAATTCGGAAGCTAGATGTTTGAAAATTCAGAACTGAGTACATTGAACATTCAGATGCTGGTGTTCAAAGAATTCAGAGTCTGGAATTTGGAGTCTAGAGATTGAGAAGTTCGGAACTGGGAAATTGAAAATTCTCGAAAGCTGGCTGATAGGAGATGTCAAGACACTCATTGTGATGATGCATTGCTGTTTTGTAACCCTAATTTGTGAGTATATGAAAGTATTCACAATTCAAGAAAAAGATGGATTGAGAAAACATACCAAGAATATGAAGAACCGTCCCTGAGTCAGAAGTTCGTAGCGTGAAGTTCAGAGTCGACTTGCTGAAGAAGAAGTTATTAGAGAGAAGTTCGGAGTCAACTCCCTGAGTAATAAGTTCATATTGGGAAGTTTGAAGTCGACTTGATGAAGAAAAAGTTCATTGCCAGAAGTTCGAAATCGACTTCCTGAGTCAGAAGTTCGTAGCGGGAAGTTCGGAGTCGACTTGCTGAGTCAGATGTTCGGAGTGAAGAAGTTCAGAGTCGACTTCCTGAACCTGAAGTTCATATCTAGTTGTGCGGAGTCATGCTGAGAATTGGTGAAGTCGTAACGAGAAGCCATACCAAGAATTGGGGAAGTCATAACCAGAAGTCATACCGAGATTTAGAGGGGTCATATCGAGAATTCAAAATCATTGGTATTGATGAACAAAGAGGTGACTCACCGAGAATAATGATTTTTTCATACACAATAAGAAATGAAAAGCCATACCAAGAATTAATGAATATTCATACCAATAATTGAAATGGTTTCATGCTGAAGAAGCGATGAATAGTAATGTCGAGAGTTGAAGTGGCGCTAAAGACTCAAGAAGAGTGGATCCGAGAAGATAGATGAGTCGATCCGAGAATGTGATTCCGAGAAACTTGCGTAACTAGGTCAGATCCAGAAAAGGCCAAAGCTCTAAATCAAGAGAAGTGGAAGAAGATTTGAGAAGATTCTAGAAACATTGACAAAGTCTTAATTACTCCGAGATTTCAGGAGAAATTTAGATTTGGGTGAATTTAAGTGAGCGGGAAAATTATTTTGGTTTCCCGCCTAAACACACTTTAGAGCACCTATAAAAGGAGATCAGGGTACTATTTATTTTGATTGATGATGTTGTAGTGAGAGAATCTCTTATAATATATAGGTATAATGAAGTGTGTGGATGACTGAGTTTTCATTGCAGTTTCAATTGAAACGAGAATTTGATTCTGGTTGACACCGTATTGAGTTTCTCGGATTAATGAAAACTTAGACTGATGAATCGAAGTGAAAGTGAAGAATTCAGAGTAACGATTCGAAGAGTAAATTTATAGTGGAGATTTGGAGTAAAAATTTGGAGTGAAGAATTCGGAGTGGAGATTCAGAATGGGAAATTAGTACTGAATGTCACCATATTAAGTTTCTCAGACTAAGGAAGACTCGGATTGAAGAATCAAAGTGAAGAAGAAAATTCAGTGTGAAGAATTCAGACTGAAGAATTCAGAGTGGATATTCGGAATGGGGAATCAGTACTGGATGTCACTATATTGAGATTCTCAAACTAAGGAAGATTCAGATTGGATAATCGGATTGGGAAAATACAGAGTGGAGATTCGGAATGGGATGTTCGGATTGTAATTGATCTATCTCAAGTCCAAGTAGTCCTTGCCTTTCTTCTGGGTAAGGAAGTGAAGATTTGTTCGGAGCTTTCTTACACTTGTGTTCTTGAAAGGAAGTCCAGGTAGCATAAGTTGTTACAAGAAACGAGACTTTTCCCTAGTGTGTTAAGAGGGTGCACACACACTGGAGTGATTATTTCATAGTGCTTCACGATTGTAAGTGTATATCATATTCATTGTAATCCAGGGATTACTTTCATAGTGGATTGTATGGTGTTGTATTGTTTACAACCATAAAAAGGACGTAGTTATTCTTATTTAATAGTGAACATTGTAAATTGATGTGTCTCTTTGGGTGTGTACTTGATTGTTTCTTAGCAGGTAATTATATCATTAATAGGAGACAAAGATTGTTCTCAACATTAAGGGAACATAAAAGAAGAAAAAGGGGTACCACTAATTCACCCCCCTCTCAGTGGTTCATTACTCCAACTGGGTCCTTACAAGTGGTATAAATGGGAGGTTGCCTTTGTTTTCCTTGCTGATGGATTATCTGAATTGTTTGAACAGTAAATGCATTCCGGTATTTTATGGGAAAAACTATCACATCTGGAAGGATATAATGCTACCGTATCTCATGTATATTAGCTATGAAGTTCTTGAAGCTACTATAGTTGGGTTACCCCTCATTGAAGACAATGATCCACTTAAACCTGTTGACAAGAAGTTTCTTGAGAATGATAGAAGAGCCAAGAATGCTATATTGTCTTCACTTTCTGAATGTGAATTCTTAAGAGTAAAAGGAGTGGCCACAGCCAACGGTCTATGGGACAAACTGAAAAACATATACGAAGGCAATACAAAAGTCAAGAAGAGTTGGAAGAATTTTTTTGGTGGAAAAAATCTTGAGGATTATTCCTGATAAATTTGATGCAAAGATATCATCATTAGAAGATAGAGATATAGAGACTCTATCTCTTGATGATTTGCATAGCACACTCATTACTTATGAGATGAGAAGGGAAAGGGCTATGAAGACCAAGGTAAAGGTTGACAGAGAATTATCTTTCAAACCCATGAAGAAGGACAAGTCTAAGAAGATCTTCATAAAATAAGATGGTGGTGACTTTGACTCTGAAAGTGAGGTATGTAAAAATCATGACGATATTTTATCCTTATTTTTCAAAAATGATAAAAAAGACACAGGTAAATACAAATGAAAACTTCCCTTGATGTGTTTTGAATGTGGAGGCATTGGCCACATTATGGCTAACTGTCCTTGAAGGTAGAATGAAGACGAAAATGAGGAAGAAGAAAGAACGCCAAGAAAGTTATGGAAGAAGCATGGTGGTAAAGGAATGTCGGGTAAAAAAAAGAAGTTCTTCAAATCCAAGGGAAAAATTTATCTATCCATAAATGAAGAAGATGAAGAAAGTGATGCTGAATTTGAAAAATCAGTTGTGCATGGTGTTGAGAATACTTTAATTGCAATAGTAAATGATGAGGATTTCTGAAGTAGTAGCTCGGAAGAAGAAGAAACTCAGCTTGAGATGTATCTGAAAGAAGAATTGAAGTGATTTTTAAGGAAGAACAGAAGGCATGATAATCTTAACAAAAAGTTAGAAGATGAATGTTTCTCAGCATCCAATCAAGTAAATGATAAAGAAGAACTTGAGAAAGAGCTTGAAGACTTGAAAATGTCTCTTGTAGATGAGAAAAATGAAAATGATCACATGAGAGTTAAGCTGAAGGAAAAAGAGGAAGAATTAGAACTCGTTCAAAAGAATCTCTAAGAAGTTGAATAAAAAAATTGTTTCTAAAACTCAACTACTGATGTTGGTGAAGGCTCTCAACAATCACAGTATGATAAAATTCAACAGGAGAATAAAGTGGTTGCTATGAAGAAGAAATCTAAGAATGTTACGTATGTTGCCAATACCAGCATTACTGGGAACTTTGAAGTTTCAAGGAAACCTATATCTAACACTGGTGAATAATAAGCAAAATCAGAGAAGGTAGAATTCTAGCAGAGCAATCTTGCTAACAAAATAATGGTTGGTGGGGCTGAAGAAAGAGAAAAAAAGAAGTATTAGAACAAAATCTTTAGAGGAAGGTACTACTTCTATGGGTACTGTTGGTATTGTGGTGGATTTGGGCATATAGAAAATATGTGTTGGTTTGATCAACATTATTACCATTACCCCACAATTTATGAAAGGCACAGATTGAGGGGGATTCAATCGCCTCAAAGGAAGAAGAGTGAGAAGGTTTTCTTGAAGAAAGATGAGAAGAATGAAGTCAAGACAGAAAATTGGTTACAGCCTCTAGAGACCATTTGTGAAATATGGGAACAACCTGGACACCTTGCAAAAGGATGTCTTGTGTTGTTACGAGCTCAACAAAAAGATCTTAATTTTTAGAAGCTGAAGGTGAAGAAATAAGTGAAAGAAGAAAAATCTCTTGTTGTTGAAACTTCTCTAAAAGTTACAAAGGAAGAATGATCGTGGATACTTGATAGTGGGTTTTCTTCACATATGAAAGGAGACTTGAATTTTATAAAGAATATGATGAAGTTTAAAGAAGGCACTATGTCATTTGGCAATGATGAATCTTTAAAAATCAAAGGTGTTGGATCAACCATCATTGGGATGGAAAAAATAATGTCCAAAAAACTCTGTATGTTGATGGGATGAAGCACAACTTGCTGAGTGTATCACAATTGTGTGATCAGGGTAACACAGATATCTTCAAGAAAGATGGATTTATTGTGAAAATTGAAGAAGATGGACAGATTGTTACAAGAGGCCAATGAACCAAAGGAACTATGTTTCAAGTTGGAAATTCACAAAACTCGTGTTACATGATCATAGTGGAAGAAAATCAGTTGTGGAATAGAAAATTTGGACACATGTGTCCGAGAAATATGAGCATGTTATCTCAAAGGGATAGTGTTCGAGGTATTCTAGATTTTCCAATAAGAAGAGATTGGTGTTGCACTACCTGTCAGAAATAAAGATTACAAGTTTTGTGCATAAGAAGGATGGCATTTGTTCAAAACAACCCCTTGAACTCATACATTCTGATATATGTGGGCCAATGATCAAACAATCAACATATAGAGACAATTACTTCATCACCTTCATTGATGATTTTACTCACATTACATGTATTATGTTTATGAATCATGAGTCAGATGCCCTGAAAATGTTTGAAAGCTTTAGAAGGAAAGCTGAGAAACAATGTGAGTACTCTGTGAAGAAGTTGAGAACATATAATGGTGCTGAATATAAAAGTGAAGAATTTTAAGACTATTTTGAGAAGCATGGGATTAATCATGAATATATTTCTCAATATACACCTCAAAAAATGGGGTTTCGGAAAGGAATAACAGAATCTTGGTGGAAATGGGAAGAACCATGTTGCTTGGACATGGCCTTACTCATTACTTTTGGAGGTAAGCTACAAGTATAGCAGTTTATATTCAAAATCGATGTTTCTATAGGCCTCATTCAAACAAGACTCCATATGAACTTTTCTATGGCATTACTCCACGTATGAAGCATTCTAATGTTTTTGGGTGCCCATGCATTATAAAGAAGAAAGGTGGAAGTAGTGGAAAATTTGAGCAGAAAGGAGAAGATGGAATTTTTCTTGGTTATGCACTAGAAGGAAGAAGTTATAGATGATTTAATAAAGAAACAGGGAGAATGGTGGATGCATTTGATTTAAAAGTCATTGAAACACTGAGGAAAGATAAGCATGTATAGACAGACAAAGAAGATGAGGAAAATGTAGTTAACGATTCTGGAAAGGATGCGATGAATTGTAATCCTAATCAAGATGAAGAATCGAATTCAGTTATATCAAGTGATGAGGAAGGCACATGAAAAACTTATCGAAGGCTAATGAAACAAGTGCAAGATCAGAATATTATTGGTGATCAATGTCACATGGTTCAAACAATAAGAACAAGTAATTAAATATCACATACTTCCATGTATTCCAAAGTGGAACCAAATGATGTTAAAGAAGCCTTTAAGCATCCGAAATGGGTTTAAGCCATGAATGAAGAATTGGATCATATTGAAAAGAATGACACATGGGAACTCGTACCCAAGACTGAAAATAAGAACATTATTGGAACCTAATGGGTCTTCCAGAACAAGATAAATGAAGAAGGTAAAGTTATCAGAAATAAAGCAATATTGGTTTGCAAAGGCTACTCTCAGATTGAAGGAATTGACTTTGAAGAAACATTTCCTCTGGTGGCCATATTAGAAACTATCTAAATATTTCTTGATATTGCTGCACGACGAGGCTACAAAATCATTCAAATGGATGTTAAATCCACATTTCTTAATGGTGATATCAAAGAAGAAGTTTATATTGAGAAACCATGTGGCTTTGTTGTTGGGAAGAATGAAAGTTATGTGTGCATGTTGAAGAATGCCTTGTATGGGAAAAATAAATCTCCAAGAGTGTGGCACTCCAAACTGGATACTTGCTTAAAAGAGATGAACCTCAAGAAATTGAAGAGTTGACAGTAATGTGTACATCACGGAAAGCCAACATATTTCTCTCATTGTTATTGTCTATATTGATGACATTATTTTTGCTGGAAATGATGAAAGAAGCTGTAAAAGGTTTGCTGAAGAAATGAAGAATGTCGTTGTGATGTCCATGTTGGGTGAAATGAGATACTTTCTTGGGTTACAAATTTTTCAACAAAAAGAATTCATTTTTCTCTCCCATGAAAAGTATGGTAAGGAACTTTTTAAGAAGTTTGGGATGTAAAACTCAAAACTTGTATCAAAGCCTATCTCAGTGGGAACGAAGCTAAACAGAGATGATGAATGAAAATAAGTTGATCAGAATGAATATCAAAATCTGATTGGAAGTTTATTAAACTTGACTGCATCAAGATCAGATGTTTTTTTGCCATTACCTTATGTGCAATATTCCAGTGTGCACCTAAATAATCACATCTTTTTGCTGGAAAAAGAATATTCAGATACATAAAAGGCATAGCAGAATTCTGAATCAAGTATAGTGGTTCAAATAACATTGATTTTTTTGGGTATTTGGATGCGTATTGGGCAACAAATGTTGATGATAGAATATCCACATATGGTGGAGTGTTCTTTATGGGAAAACGTTTTGTTGGATGGAACTCGAAGAAGCATAATTCTGTGACACTCAATATAGCTGAAGCTGAATATGATGCTGTAAACATGGCTGCTTCTCATCTTATCTGGATGAAAACAAGTTGGAAGATTTGTTTGTTGAAGTGAATTTTCCCTTGCTCTGGGGCTATGATAATCAAAGCACAATTAATCTTACCAAAAATATAGTCCAACATCCTTGATCAAAGCATATTGAAATCAAATATCATTTCATCAATGAGCATGTGGAAATTAATGAACTGAAACCTGAATATGTTTCATCTGCTGAACATGTTGATGATATTTTCACGAAACCTGTTCCGAAGGAAACATTCTCAAGATTGAGGTTGAACATGGGTGTCCAACATATTTCTCTTCAAGTCTAAGGTATGTTGTTTTGTCCCCTCTCTCTTCTTACCTTTGGATTTGTTTGTCAAGGGGGATACGTTGTTTGTATCATAAATCTATTGTTTAAAGAGAGAGTTATGGGTAAGCTATGAACTTAGCACTTCTTGTGTATGTGAACTATTCTAACTGTTTGTTGGAGTTGTTGTAGGAATGAACTTGAAGTTGTTTACCTGATGTATGAAGTTGAAGATGTATGAATCTAAAGATGTATGAAGATGAAGATGTCATTTTCACTACCTATGTACATCATGGTTTTTCTACCAATGATTCATGTTTCCTACAATGAGTTAGCTCACGTAGGCTTATAATTATTTATAAGTAATCCATTTCTTGAGGTTACAAAGTTTGGTGATTTATGAAAACAAGGTTGAAAACAAAATCCAAAGGGGGAGATTGTTAGGACCAAGTTGAAGGAAGAGATGGTTTGCTGGATTTTATTTCATTGATCTTGTGGAAGTTTTCATAAAGGAATGACACCTTGAATTTCCTAGAATTCGGAAGCTAGATGTTTAAAAATTCGGAACCATGTATATTGATCATTCAGAACCTAGTTTTCAAATAATTCGATGTCTGGAATTCAGAGTCTGGAAATTGAGAAGTTTGGAACCCGGAAATTGGGAATTCCTGAAAGCTGGATGATAGGAGATGTGAAGACAATCATTATGACAATGGTTTTCTGTTTGTAACTCTAATTTGTGAGTATATGCAAGCACACACGATGCAAGAAAAAGTTGGATTGAGAAGTCATACTGAGAATCTGAAGAGCCGTTTATGAGTCAGATGTTCATAGCGGGATGTTCAGAGTTGACTTGCTGAAGAAGATGTTCATAGCGAGAAGTTCAAAGTCAAATTCTTGAGTCAAATGTTCGTAGTGGGATGTTCGAAGTTGACTTTCTGAAGAAGAAGTTCATTGCGAGAAGTTCAGAGTCGACTTCCTGAGACAGAAGATCTTAGCGGGAAGTTTGGAGTCGACTTGCTGAGTAAGAAGTTCGGAGTGAAGATGTTCAGAGTTGACTTCCTGAACCAGAAGTTCGTAGCCAGATGTGCGGAGTCATGCCGAGAATTAGTGAAGTCGTAATGAGAAGCCATAAAGAGAATTGGTGAAGTTGTAACCAAAAGTCGTACTGAGATCCAGAGTGGTCATATCGAGAATTCAAAATCATCGGTATTGATGAACAAAGAGGAGACTCACTGAGAATGAAGAATTTTTCATACACAAGAAGCAATGAAAAGCCATACCGTGAAGTAATGAAGATTCATACTGATAATTGAAATGGTTTCATGATGAAGAAGCTATGAAGAGTCATGCCTAGAGTTGAAGTGATGCTAAAGACTCAAGAAGAGTGGATCCGAGAAGACAGATGAGTGGATCTGAGAATGTGATTCCGAGAAACCTGCAAAACAAGGTCAGATCTGGAAAAGGCCAAACCTCTAAATCAAGAGAAGGGGAAGAAGATTGTAGATGATTCTAGAAGTGTTGAAAAAGTCTTAATTACTCCGAGATTTAAAGAGAAATTATGATTTAGGAGAATTTAAGTGAGCGGGGAAATTATTTTTATTTCCCACCTAAGAAAACTTTGGAGCACCTATAAAAGGACATCAAAGTAATATGTATTTTGATTGATGATGTTGTATTGAGAGAAGATCTGATAATCTAGAGAGAGAAAGAAGTGTGTGGCCGACTGAGTTTTCATTGGAGTTTCAATTAAAATGAGAATTTGATACTGGTTGACACTGTATTGATTTTCTCAGATTAAAGAAAACTCAGACTGAAGAATCAGAGTGATAGTGAAGAATTTGGAGTGGATATTCGGTGTGGAGATTCGGAGTGGAGATTCGGAGTGGGGACTTAGAGTGAAAATTTGGCGTGATGAATTTAGAGTGCAGATTTAGAATGGGGAATCTATACTGGCTGTCACCGTATTAATTTTCTTAGACTGAGGAAGACTCAGATTGAAGAATCAGAGTGAAGAAGAAAATTTGGAGTGAAGAATTCAGAGTGAAGAATTCAAAGTGGAGATTAAGAATGGGGAATCAGTACTGGCTATCACCGTATTGAGTTTTTCAAACTGAGGAAGATTCAGATTGAAGATTCGAATTGGGAAAATTCAGAGTGGATATTTGGAATAGGAAGTTCAAATTGTAATTGATCTATCTGAAGTTCAAGGAGTCCTTGCCATTCTTCTAAGTAAACAAGTGAAGATTTGTGCTGAACTTGCTTACACTTTTTTATTTTAAAGGAAGTGTAGGTAAAATAAGTTGTTACAAGAAACGAGACATTTTCCTATTGTTCTAAGAGGGTGCACATGCATAGGAGTGATTGTTTCATCGTGTTTCATGAGTGTAAGGGTATATCCTACCTGTTGTAATCCAAGGATTGTTTTCCTAGTGGATTTTATGGTGATGGATTGTTTCCAACCATCCAAGGATGTAGCTATTCTTATTGAATAGTGAACCTTGTAAATTGTTGTGTCTCTTTGGATGCGTGCTTTTTTTTTCTCAGCCGGGAATTATATCTTTAACAGGAGACAAAGGTTGTTCTCAACATTAAGGGAACTTAAAAGAAGAAAAAGGTGTACCACTGATTCACCCACCCTCTCAGTGGTTCATTACTCCAACTGGGTCCTTACAATTTCAAGTGTATATATGGATGATCCGAGAATGCTTCCAGAAATATTCCTCCATTTTTTAATCATTACTATAAAATTTGTGTGATGAATTTTAGCATTTAACTCTTCATAGTGTGGTGTAGTTCTCTATCAGTTTAGTTCTAATTTGTAAAATATAATATATTCTAGCTTATATGATGACTACTATAAAGTTTAAAGTTCTTAATATTTAGTTATATGAATTGGTGAAAATGTGGTTTATATGTACCCATAATTATCTATGTGATTTTCCATTCCATTATATGAAGAAAGGTGACATGGACCATATAAATGTGCGTATTATAAAAAAAACTATTTAATTGGTAATAATAGGTATCCCTTTCAATTGATATATGATCGCTTCGACCAACATGAAGAAGGTCAGATTTTATCAATGATTGAATTGACGTTAGGATATCTCTTGGTACATGTTCCAATTGTATACATACCATGTATAATATATTATAACAGGTATGATATATAATTTTTTCTGGTTATGATATTTAGTTTCATGAATGCACCAATTGTTTTTAGGGAGCTAATAAACTGACTTTTCCATTATTATCTTTATCTATATGAGGTGGTTTTCATGGATGATATATTGGTTTATTAAAATAATCAACATGACTATGTAAAATGTCTTGAGATCAATTTGGAGACAATAATTGAACATTATTTGTATTCTATGATCACAAGTTTACACTTTTAGGGATAGAATTCACATTATGGGTCATATTATCTCATAGACAAGAGTATTAACTATTAAAAATGGTGGAAGTTATAGTTTCAAGAGAGTATTCCAATATAATATTTTACATATAGGTTTTTAGTGGGATTGGGTGAATATTATAATCATTTTATACCAGAATAATCACACTAGGGATATCCTCTTGTAGGTATGAATAATAAGGTTGTGATTTTTTTGTGGTCAGATACCTGTAAGATAGAATTAATGGAGCAAAAATGCAGGTTGAATTCAGTTCCAGTCAAATTATTCTAGTTCTGGGAAAAATCTATGTTGTATATTTTGATGCACTATGTAGTGAAAAAGTATGAGTAATGATTTGGAGGAGAATGTAATGGTGTATTAGAATTTTTAGTTGGGGCCATATGAGAGGAAATACCCAACACATGAAATGAAACAAGATGTTATTGTACATGGCTTTTGTTTTTTGAGTAATTATTTAATTTTAGAGAATAATTATTTTCTACAGATCAAAAAATCTCCATGAATATAGTTACATAGTTAATCATGAATATAATGAAACAAACTTGGGTTGAATACCTATATTTATTTGAATTAGTGAATTATGAACTTCTGCTAAAAGCAATGCAGTAATCAATGAACTGTGTAGGATTACTCAGACACATGTTGTTTAGGAGTCCATTGGTGATTGACATCTTATGGATTTATTTTCAATGTTTTAATAAGATGTTCAATATGGCCAGTGGAATACTTTTTTCACATCATTTTTAGTGACATCCACTCTTTATGGTAGATTTAGAATGAGAAAATTATCATATTCCAAGGGACTAGAGATATACTATTGTGTGGTATGTGAGTTCATGATTCTCTATTGGATTGTGGGAAAGAGTGAATTTTTTTTCTTCCATCGCCAATTATCAATTCTAGCTAATATACACAATATGATAAATCAAGAGTTTCATGCCATTATTTGGAAAGTTAATCCAAGTGTTTCTAAGATGTATTGTGAATTGATCCTATAATACATTTGTATGGAGATAAATAATGAGGTTGCATGTTTTCCCTAAGGTTTTCCACCTATTTATTGGTGATGGATGAACACTACTAACCAGATGTACATTTACAGTAGTTTATTCATTTCTGACTAGAAATAAAAAGATGTTGTTCTTGATTTTCATGACCATGTTTAAATAGTTACCTTTAGGTAGTGATGTTGTATGGGTTTTTTGAAAGGATCCTGAAGGACACCCTTTTCCTATTGGTTATGGATTACATCTCATTAGATGATATTAAGAGGATATATATATATTAGATAACAGGACATCATGGGGTAACTCTGACTGTGGTACTAGATAGGGATAAAAAATTTACATCTTAATTCTCACAGTGATTAAATATGGATTTTGTTACACATGTGTTTTCGGGTATGATATTCCATCCTCATACTAATGAACACAAATAAGGATTAATTTAGGAGATTAATATAATCATAGTGCATGTTTCCTTGATTTGGGGTGCTGTTGGAAGAAAAATATACCCTATTTAAATAAAATATATCTAGTATGAGATGATAAAAATAACTCCTTATGTGAATTTTTACAATAGGAAATTCTAGTAACCTATGAATTGGATAGAGGCAGCGGAGGTATCATTGATAAAAACACATCACATGTAGGAGACATTATAACACATCATGTTGATTCAGAAATGGATTTATACCACAAAATCAAAGCATAAGTCTTATGCTACACTATATCTATGACCTCTATAGTTTTAGTTAAGGCTTTAGTTTTTTTATAAACGAAATGAGCCTTGAACATAGAAGGATTAGGTACATGATAAAAATTCATCTTGATTTATTATGGGATTCGATGTTATGGAAATACTCATGCTAGTATCATATCACTTTAAATTACATAAGAGGTAGAAAATTGTTCTTGACATATTCCAATAATCTCAAATACACAATTGTCACTCAGGGACTTCAAAAACTCTATAGTATGATGATGTTATGTTAGAGGATATTGATCCCTTCAAGCGGAATTATATATTTTTCATTTTTATGATCATAAATACTCTTTGAGGCTGGTAAAATTTTCTTGTATGGTTGTTACTGTAGAAATATAATTTACCAGATGATACACTTGAGTGGGAGGCCAATGTACATTCCTCGTCATTGGAGTTACTTCCAAGTGATCCTCCCTATAAGGGAAATTAGGTAATATATATCATTAAGGGTAGAATTTAATGACCCGACCCCAGTTACCCAAAGTCGGTGCATTATTTTAATACATTGGCATGATTATAAAGAATGAAGTCCCGAAGGACCGATTAGGGTGGCAGTCTTGGAAAATAGATTACATACATGAATGTTACATTACACTTTATAACATACAACATAACATAAATAATCCTTTTTGAACGCCATTAATTCCTTAGATTAACCCTGCATATCAATCACAATACACTTCTTCGAATCCTAGGAAAAATAAAACATAGAATAGGGTGAGCTCAAACTCTCAGTAAGGGTAAGAAATACAGTGGAAAATAACAAAAAGACTAAGAATGTTGATAATTGAAACCACATACCTTTACCAATAATAAACATGAATAGTTTTATGGAACGAATATGAGCTGAATAAATAATTCCATAATAAAACATACTCATCGGTATTTTACTAGTCGAATGACCACATGAACCACAAATATTATATCCATAATGAGAGAATGTATAGTGCCAAACATTCTAAAACATTTTGTAATGGACTTGGCCAAAACTTCTAAAAATTATTAAGGCCTCGGCCAAAACCCTATATCAAATTGGGAAAGGGCTTCGACTAATTCCACGTCTAGTTGTCTCATGAGACCTACCGATGTATCGGGGAGCTATTGCGGGCTCCACCCGTCACTTACTAAGTCCAATAAATTCCTCATATGAGAGGTTTTAAACATATAATAAACATTTGTTTTAAAACAAGCATATGAATTGTCAATACTTTACCCATAAACTATGAATGGTATAAAATTAGCACATCCACAATAAAACATATCACAAAACCTTCAACACAATATTGAGATTTTTTATCATATTAAATCGACTTCAAAACAAGTTTAAAATCCATTAAATAATTTGACATAGATGGAAATTATTTATAAAACTCTTTGATTGAAATATCCCTTTTAATGAAAACATTTAAATGTCACACAATTTAGAAAGGAAGACATTTAAAGACATTTTTGAATCAAAGTGTCCAATACCACATTAAAACATTTTAAAGTAATTAACATTCTAAAACATTCATGTCCATTTAAAAAAATCCTTAAAACTATTTTGAAAACATGGACATTAATGATAATGGTTTAGAAGAATAAATCATTAAAACATTTAAAATGATGTTGACATAGATGAAATCAAAACTATTTGAGAGAAATATCGCTTTTTGAAATCATTTAATAGTCACATAATTATAAAAGAAACCATTTATATTGAAAATACACTTATAAGCTTGTAAGGGAAGCTTCGACTATTTTATAATGGTGGAAAATAGCTGCACCCTCTGTATAAGTTAAAAAAACATTCTTACCATAATTTGGTCGAAAAGGTTAAAAAGGACCTTGTTTGGAAAATGACGGAAAGATTCCTTTATAAACATCTTATAAAAAGTCAAACAAGGGTATAAATGAGTTTAACCCATTGTCTAGTAAATAGTAAAAATGTTTTGGAAAACATTTTTATGAAACATGGATGTGTATGATGAAGATGTCCTAGAAGATAATTACGTATAAAAAACCTCGGATAATAAAGAGATTGTAGAATTAACCCTTACCTTGTACTTTTCCTTGGTCGAGGGTAGGATAACCTCCTATATAATAGTGAAATAATTTTTATTAAATTATAAAAGAATAATACACATTAATATGATATCCTATATGATCTTTTAACATTGTTTTGTTAATAATATCTTTGTATTATCGTTGTTTCAGGTGTTAACTTACTCATTTTATTTTATATGTTTTATTACATAAGTTGTGTTTGTTATGGATAGGTTGTATCTTATTCATATCCAGAATGATATCAAGTCCTTAAACATAATTTTTAATCATCAAATGATAATTAGTCTTGAATGGATACAATGGGGAATGAATCTCATCACGTTCGAGGAGACGGTAGTCTGTATGTACGCACGAGCTAAAATATCATTTTTTTAATATTAAAATCATATATAATTGGATGGTATATCATATATGAAGAATAATTATAATTTTATATTTATTATTTACTTAAATTACACATCATTATCATACCCATCCAAATAATAATGTTTTGAATAACAATTACACCACGACGTGGAGACGGTAAGCCGTATGTACGCACGTATGGTGAAATGTATTTCAAAAGATGGGTAGAATGCTGAATATGGTTGTATCATATTTACAATAATAACACAGTATATAGAATATGTTGGAGTTATTATTTTATAATTGGAATCACAAAGAAAGAAGAAGTTGAAGAAGAAATAAACTTGAAAGAGGGTGGTGAATTCATTACCTCTTCTTCCGGTTCTTCCTTTTGATTTTATGAAAAGGGATCCATAGGATGACATTATGATAAAAATAAGGCATCTATGTTGAATTTATGGAAGTTGATAAAATATTTTGGTAGGGGTTGGCTGAGCCAAATGGCTTTGAAGGTGTGAATTAGAGGGAATGGGGAGTGCCCTTCTATAAGAGGGGTGAGTGGCACCTTAGGAAAAGATAGATATATTATTTTATAATAAATTAATATTCAGTTTATAATGGATAAAAAGTGTATTATTTAAATTCTATGGTGGGTATGGGTCTAAAACCACTCAACCAATAGGTTTTAGACAGGTTTGTGTCACTTTATTAACCATATCTTTTAGTTTTAACACTTAGTTAATTAGTTTGACATTATCAGGTCACTTTGTATTTTTAAATTATATAGTTAATAAACATACAATATACATCAAAAAGACCCCCAAGTTGTCCAATAATAATACACCTATCATGATATAAGTCCTTTGGACGATCCTTAGTTTTTTAGGAATAGAATATCAATTATTAATAAAATATTTGTTTTAAAAACTCATTAATGTAAATTTTGAAAATATTTAATAATGGATTTTTGTAAAAGTCATAATTTTTTTTTAAATTGGATCAAATTCATTTAAGAAATACTAACATGTAATATTAACCAATAAAATTCGATTATTACATCAACACTTTCTAAATATATTTGTTTTAACATTTATAATACTAATTATTTGATTCATTCATTAATATGAAAAATTCTGCATCATTATGGTGTAATAAATAATTTTAATTATTCAATGTCCAAAAATTATAAATAAAATAAAATTATATAGGAAATCTTTTCATATTTATAATTAATATTTATAGATGAAAATATAACATATATAACCCTATTTAAAAATTAATTTTCTAAAATATATATGCTTAAGTCGTTTTTGTATTTACTTCAACTTAATTGATATAAAGTGTCATTATCACTTACAAGTGGATACATGGGGTCCCCAAAATCGACGAAAAGATTCCCATGGTTGGATTTGTCTCAACTAACAGGGTTAGGACACGTCTTAGAGTAATTTATTATATTTATAATATTATTTTTACCTTTATTTACTGGATTTACCCATTAACCATGGTAAATAAAATATTTACAGAAGTAATTATTCATAATTTCTAAAAATAAAAGTTACCTATTTACACAATTTTTACCTCTTGGTTATAAATTTGGAATCCATTTTTCTAAATTCAAAACATATAAGTGGCAGAAATTATTTTAAAATTAATTCGTGATGTCCAAATAAAAAGCGTGTTTTTAAGAAATAATAACTATCAAAAGATTAACACTTGTTTATCTCCAGTTTAAATGTGAAATTACATCCAATATACAAAATTGTATTGAATGGTAAAAATATATTCTAAATATACATTAAAACCACTAAAATTAATAATTTACCACTGTTAATTATTTCGATTAAAAAAGTTTTTTTAAATTAAAATTTAGTAATTTTCACTATTCATCAAAATATGAAAGTTTTCTAAAAAGTACTAAAATGCACCCTAGGATAATTTCCATATTCCGAATCCAAAAATGAAGTCCATTTTGAATGATAAAATCTATAAAATTTCAAAAATTAGATATTACTATTCTTAATGGCTAGTTTGATTGGTTGTGGTGTGTGTTAGAACTTGAAGTTGCATATAACACATGCTACTACATTATTCAAAGAGAAGCGCACCGTGGAAGCATGGGGTGATAAATTCTCCCATACTTCAATATATTGAATCCTCATAATTTGAAATTATTTTTCAAAAATAAAAGGTTGAAAATAGAAAATACTTTTGGGAAAAGCCATATCAGAAATTAGGTTAATAAAATTTAGTCTTAATAAGAGGATAAAGGAAATGAAAGGGTCACCACAAAATTATGATCTCAATGAGGTGAAAATTTGTAAAAATTTTAGACATATAATTGGAGTAAAAATGTAAATATTTATAGGTAGTGATTGAGGTCATCAATCACAAAAAAGTGTAAAAATTAAGGGCCTTAAATTCATCAATCTGTGATGATTTAAAATACCATCGGTTCAACAAAACATATGGTATTAGGATAACACATTATTGGTTTTAAGAACCCATCACTAATGAATAAGAATTAATTTCTTCATAGAATAAGTAAAGAATAAATATACATACTTGACAAGTATAGTCCCATACTTTAACTAATTTCTACCACAAACACATCTTTCACTATAAAAGATAATATAACATAAAAATATTTTTCTATTTATCCTATTCGAATATGGTTCAAAAACAAAATGAATTTATAATTCATCTACCAGAATTTGTTTAAAAAAGACAACATTATTAAATACAGTACATCACGTGGACCAGTGGTAGGTGATACACACATTTCTCTCTTCGGTTGCGGGTTCAATTATCACAGCTTTTCCAGATGAGACGGGTTGCTGCCCGACCTTCAGGTTGTCATTTTTTTGGAAATCAAAAAATAAACTTAACAACAGTATCCAATTCAAATATAATCCATTCTAGCGTTTAGAATTATTTAAATACTTCTATCCAAACTCTCAGTCCAAAATTTATAAGGAAGTTAAACATAATGAGGATCCTTTTTCCAGGTAATAACATGTGAACGCCTTCATCATGTATTATTTTACAACACCACACCATCATGAATTACCAAAATCAACCATCTCTAATTTCAAAATCACTACCTCATTATTAGGAACATATAAAGGATTAACTTTCCTTCAACCATGTATTTTCCAAAAAGTGTAGCTTACTATTATGTCACTTTTCATAGAACCATATAATATCAAATCCTTAATAAAATAGTACTGCAGTACAATCCTTATATATATCACATTATTATTATATCCAGAATATAGTTCTTGAATCCAAAAACACAAATACAATAATTATTCAACTTCAACTATAGTAACAGCATAATCTTGGCCTTGCTCCCTTTGCCTTTTTTGAGGTATGTTTCCTTTGTTCTTAGGAAATTCATTTGCATAATACCCCATTTCATTACAATTATAGCATTCAACGCTGAAAACAACTTTTTTCCCTTGAAATAATGAGATTGGTGGCCTTTTTCACCACACTTGTAATAGACTCCCATTCCTTTTATGCAAGTACCAGGGAGTTTCTTCCCACAATTATCACATAATAGAAAATCCTTCTTTCCGTTTTTCCCACTACCCGTCTCTTTCTCCACCATTCTATTATTCTCTTACATTACTTTATTGCCATAAGATCTAGCAAATTCGTTTTCTATCTTGATAGGAATGAGACAATATATTTGTATGATGAGAAAGATTGCGATACTAATTCTCGATGAAGAAATACTTTTAACCCATAAAAGAAATGATCAATCTTATTTCGTGGGTTACATATATAATATGCAACATGCCTTGCTAACATTGTAAATTTAGCATCATACATTGCAACATTCTCATCCTCTTTTTTCCCCAGACAAATAAATTGTCTTTCCATATACGATCGATGGTCATAAGGAATGTATTTTTCTAAGAAAATATCTTTACACTCCCTCCATTATATACTTGATACTTATTCACCCTCCTTTGTTTTTTGAATCAATGACCACCACTGATCAGCATCTCCAGTGAGGCGATAAACTACCATGACAACTTTTTCCCATTTCACTACTCCCAAAATCCTGAAATATTTTCTATAGGGAACTTATCCATTTCTCAGCTACCAATAGATTTGTATTCCCATCGAATGTTGTTGTTTTTTTCCACATATAGATATATAACATTTATCCTCAGCGTTTTGGATTAGGGTGTTCTATACGGGTAAGGTTATTATTCATAACCTAAGTGAGTTGTCATGGTATGGTGATAAGTTGATCAACACCAGTTGTATCACTAGCTCCACTATAATTTTCATGAGTAGAAGGGAAATACCTACTTGGAGTATGTGAATTGATATGATTTCCATTCCATCCACTAGGTGCCATTTCTAAAAAATGGCATAAAATAGATTAGTTTATGAATCCAAATACAAAATTATGAACTTGTAAAATACGAAACGTGAATTGAATAGTTTATGGATATAATCCATATAAAAAAAATCTTTTCTTTGAGAAATTATATACTCATATGCCCTTCACATTGGTTTGAACAGAAAATGAGAATTATCCTAAG
Organism: Viscum album; assembly: GCA_963277665.1. NCBI lineage: Eukaryota > Viridiplantae > Streptophyta > Magnoliopsida > Santalales > Viscaceae > Viscum > Viscum album. The sequence goes on along the minus strand of OY728126.1, from coordinate 1,306,538,384 downwards.
AATATCCCCCAGAAGTGTCATAACCAAGAGTGAAACAAGGCCCGTTATCATGCCCCAGTTCCCATTTGAGTCTAGCTCAAAGCAGTGTTTTTGGGTTTTACCCCTAGGTACATCTATGCCCGAGCCGCCTCTACCAGCTCGTATCCAGACATGGATTTATTTTCTTGGAAAAATCACAAAATATATACACTACCAAAATTATAGGAATTTATTCTATACTAATCCTCAAAGAATATCTTAGTTCTATGTTCTCTAATCAGAGTTTATCTTAATCTAGCTTCCATGGTTATTGCTAAACTTCCTCTGATACCAACTGTAACGCCCCATTCCAAGTTACCCAAAGTAAGTGCATTATTTTAATACATTGGCATGATTACAAGGAATCAGGTCCCTAAGGACTGATCAGTTTAGAAGTCTTGGAAAATACATTACATACATGAATGTCTCATTACACTTTATAACATACAACACAACATAAATAATCCTTTATGAACACCATTAATCCCTTAGCTTAACCCTGCATATCAATCCCAATACACTTCTTCGAGTCCTGGGAAAAATACAACATAGAAAGGGGTGAGCTCAAAAAATCTGTTAGGGAAATAAATATAGCGAAAAATAACATAAATACTATGAATGTTGAATAATTAAAACTAGATGCCTTTACCAATAATAAACGTGAACACTTTTATGGCGGGAATATGAGCTGAGTAAACAAAGCCACAATAAATCATACTCATGGTTATTCTACTTGTCTAATGACCACATGACCCATCAATATTATTTCCATAATGAGGGAATGTATAATGCCGGACATTCTGAAACATTTTGTCAAGGCCTCAGCCAAGACTTCTAAAAATGATTAAGGCCTCGGCCAAAACCATATATCAAATTGGGAAATGGCCTTGGCCAATTCCATGTCTACTTGTCTCATGAGACCTACCGATGCATTGAGGAGCTATGACAGGCTCCACCCGTCACTTACTAAGTCCAATAAATTCCTCATATGAAAAGCTTTAAACATATCACAAACATTAGTATTAAAAATAGCATATAAAATGTTAATAATTTACCTATAAACCATGAATGGTATAAAAATAGCACATCCACTATCAAACATATCACAAAACCTTCAATACAATATGGAAGTTTTGTATCATAATAAACCGACTTCAAAACATTTTTAAAATCAATTAAAGGATTTGACATAGATAGAAATGATTTGTAAAACTCTTTGATTGAAATATCCCTTTTCATGAAAACATTTAAAAGTCACATAATTTAGAAAGGAAGACATTTAAATACATTTTTGAATCAAAGTGTCCCATACCACATTGAAACATTTTAATTTAATTAACATTATAAAACATTCATGTCCATTTTAATAAATCCTTAAAACCATTTTGGAAACATGGACATTAATGAGAATGGTTTAGAAGAATAAATCTGTAAAACATTTAAAATGATGTTGACATAGATGAAATCAAAACTATTTGAGAGAAATATCTCTTTTTTGAAATAATTTAAGAGTCACATAATTATAAAAGAAAAAAATTACATTGAAAATATTATTATAAGCTTGTAAGGTAAGCTTCGACGATTTTATAATGGTGGAAAATATCTGCACACTCCGTATATGTTAAAAAAACATTCTTACCTTAATTTTTTTCGAAAAGGTTAAAAAGGACCATGTTTGGAAAACAACCGAAAGATTCCTTTATAAACATCTTATAAAAATTCAAACAATGGTATAAATGACTTTAAAAATTTTTATAGAAAATAGTAAAAAAAATTGAAATACATTTTTAAGAAACATGGATGTGGATGATGAAGAGGTCCCATTAGATAATTACGTATAAACAACCTCGGATAATAAAGAGATTATATAATTATTCCTTACCTTATACTTTACCTTGGTCGAGGGTAGGTTAACCTCCTATATAATTGTTAAATAATTGTTATTAAATTATACACAAATCATATACATTAATATGGTATCATATATTATCTTTTAACATTGTTTTGTTAATAATATATTTTTATTATCGTTGTTTTGGGTGTTAAATTACTCGTTTTATTTATATGTTATATTACATAAGATGTGTTTGTTATGGATATTTTGTGTCTTATTCATATCCATAATGATATCATGTCCTTAAAAATTATTTTTAATCATCAAATGAGAATTAGTCTTGAATGGATACAATGGAGAATGAATCTCACCGCGTTCGTGGAGATGGTAGTCTGTTCGTACGCATGAGCGACAATATCATTCTTCTGATATTAAAATAGTATATAATTGGATGGAATATCATATATGAAGAATAATTATAATGTTATATTTATAATTTACTTCAATTACACATCATTATCATACCCATCCAAATAAAAATGTTTTGAATAACAATTACACCACGACGTGGAGACGGCAAGCCGTACGTAAGCACGTTTGGTGACATGTCATTCAAAAGATGGATAGAATACTGAATATGGTTATACCATATTTATAATAACATAATAGTATATAGAAGATACTGGAGTTATTATTTTATAATGATAATAAAAAATAAATAAGTAGTTGAATAAGAAAGAAACTTGAAAGAGGGTGGTTAAAATGTTACCTCTTCTTTGGGTTATTCCTTTTGATTTGATCAAAAGATTAATGACCCATAATTTACAGACATTGTTATTACATAAAAATTGAAACACCCTTATTACAACATATAACAAAACCAGGAAAGGACCGTATAGGTATAGTGTCTTTAGAAACTGGGAAACAAAAACAACTAGTTCATAAATCATCTGCATTGTCTCCCATTTATTTCATCATATATAGAGTCCCTTTTTCCATATCATACTTAATAACCTTCTTCCTGACCTGGGGAATGAAAACATACAAAAGGGTGATATCAAATTCTTAGAAAGGGTAAACAAAATAAATATCAATCACATCATTTTCATAAGAACATAACATTTTGGAAATCTTAACATGCAAAAGAGAACCTAATTCCATAACATGGGATAAATCATAGTAGTGAAATGTAATCCCAATAATCATAAAATAAAACATTAATAGTTGTGCCATACACACATAATCATACATAATCATTTCATAATAGTCATTAATCAATGCCAAGTCTATCTTAGTGGACAAAGTCTATTTCTGAACCCAGTTCACTCCTCGTTTCAGTCCGATTTCACTGAACCAGATTAATCTGTCATTCCAACCATGTCTATCTCATGAGATATAAATCTTTACCCAATGAATTTGAGGGAGATATAGGTCCCACCCATATCATAATTAATCCATTCTTATGTGTGCCACAAAATCATAAATCATACATCATAGTATAACCCATGTAATAAAAATGGGATTCGTGAACATCGTGCCATGATAACATAATCCATATATGATAAAAGGACTTCATAAAACTAATTCCATCATAACATAGTCAAATCAATGTAAAAATAGGGAGATAAATATAACCCTATATTATCATAGATGGAAAATAATTTTGATAAAACACTTGATCTTCATTATTGAGGAAAATATCCTTTCTATTTCAAAAACATTTTTCCTTTCTTAACATGTCATACAAATTTAAAATAAAATAAGTTGATTAAAAATAAACATGAAATCTTGTAAAGGAAGCTTCCTGCAAATAATGTTCTAAAAATCCATTCATTCTGTATAAGTTAAAGAAAAACATTCTCTTCGTACTTGGCTGGAAAAGTCAAAAAAGTCCCTTGTACTAAAAACAACAAAAGATTCTTGTCATATCTTTTACTAAAAACATACCAATGGGTAAAATAGGATTTAATAAATTTTAGAAGGATATAAATGATATTAGATATTGAGGAAAGATGTATGTGGATGATAAATATTCCCCAGTAAATTTTGAAGTATAAACAAGCTCAGAAAAAAATGAGATTGCAAGATTTTTTCTTACCTTAGTTCCGATTTGCTTCGTAAGTGTCCGAAACACCTGTATAATGATTTAAATAATGTAATTGACTTATTCAAGAATCATAAATATTGTTATGATATCATATATGGTCATATTCTTATCTTCTTATTAGTAATATTTCATTGCTACCTGTTATTCAGGTGTTTATTACTTTTTGTTCTTATGAATGTTTTTTCGAATAAATTCTTATTATTATTTTTAGGTTATAGATACCTCATTTTCAGAATGGTATTATTGTAATATATATCATATTTATTCATTTAATTCATTTATATAATCACAATGCAATGATGATCATGTAGAACGAGTCGCATCACATCGTGGAGACGGTATTCCGTACGTACGCACGAGCGATGATATCATTCCCATGATCGTGGAATTGTGTTGGAGTGTATGTATACAATTTCAGAATCAATATCACTTTACAATAATAATATATAGTTATTCTATACACCATTACACCCATCCAAATAAGGTGGTGGTGGAAAAAAGATTACACCATGGCGTGGAGACGGTGTTCCGTACGTACGCACGCGCGGTGATTTCATTTTCCATAGGATGGATATAAGGTAAAATAGGTTTGATTCATATTTATAATAACATATCAGTATATGAGTGATACTGATGTTATTACTTAACAATTAAACAACTAAAGAAGAATAAGTATAAGAAGAAATAAAGTTGATTGAATCGATAACGGATATTACCTCTTCTTTGAAGCGCCTCTTCTTAACCTCCTCTTTGGGAACTGAAGATGGTCTTTGAAGAATACCAGAACCTCTAGGATGTTTCTAGGGAAGTGGAGAGGTGAAATTTTCAGGGTTTTTCCGAGCTTGAATGCTCAATGTGGTGTGAGGAGGAGAGGGAAGAGGTGCCATTTTATAAACAAGGAGAGGGGCACCTTTGGAAAATATAAAAATATTATTTTATTATAGAGTTATATTCTGTTATTAATAGCTCAAAATTTATTTATTTCGAAGATAATGTGGGTATGGGTATAAATCCTCTCATCCAATGGAATTTAGACCAGTTTAGGTTTCTATTATAACCTTATCATTTTGATTTAACTTTAAGTTTGATAATTTAACTTTTACCGTGTCGTCTTGTTTTCTTATACTATAAGGTTAATAAACATACAATAACAAGAAAAACGAACCCCAAGTTGTTTATTATTAATATATATAACCTTATCTAAGTCATTTTTCTAAACCTTACATTTTTTAAGAATAAAATAACAATTAATAATATAATATATTTTTACAAAACTATTTTATGACAATTTTGACACTATTTAGTAATTGATTTTTGTGAAAATCATAACAGAATTATTAGTTCTAAAAAAGATAATTAAATCAATAATAAAATGTAATATTAACCTAGAAATTTTTTGGAATTCATAAATGGTCTCAAATTATATTTATTTGGGTATTTATAACATCGATTTTGTCAATATTTCATTAATAAGATAATTACTGCATCATCATTGTGTCATAAATAAATTAAATTATTTAATGTCTACAAATTATAAATAATATTCCATTATGTATTAAATATTTTTATCTTTTTAATGAATATTTATAGTCTAATTTATCTTATTTATAACCCTATATTAGAAATGATTTAGTTATTTAACTTTGATTTTAACTATTTTGACCCTTCTTTAAATAAATAAATACTAAATGTCCTAATCTTAACCAAGTGGGCCTAAATGGTCTTATTTAATTCCTAATGTTTTTTTGGTCGAATTACACTTATTCAATAGAATCAGGACATGTGTTAGGGTAATAGTAATATCATTTTTAACCTTAACCACCATATTTACTTTTAACCGTGGTAAAAAAAGAAAAAAGATATTATTCACCAAAAAATTATTTTCATCACATTGAACCAAATTTTAATCCTTGAAATTAACCATGTCTCTCGGATTTTTGAAATTTCACTCACAGAAGTGGTAAAATTATGTTTTATGTGAATTTGCAAATTCTCCTAGGAGGTGGGAAAAAGACGGTGAAAAGTTCAATAAAATTTTTATATATATAAAATTATTATAAAATGACTCCAATGAATTACATTGAACTTATATAGGTATTATGTATCAATTTTGACCTAAAATAAATTTAAATAAAAAGTCGGTTTTTTTAATAGTAACCCAGTGTTTTCACTATTCATCAAAAATTAATAGTTTTCAGAAAAATACCAAAATTTCACCCTAGGCTAATTTCGATATTCCGAATCCAAAAATAAAGTCCATTATGAATGATGAAATTTACAAAATTTCAAAAAGTTGTTATTACTATTCATAACGGCTAGTTTAAATAATATTTTAATAGCATATCGTTGTTTAGTGAAACTCGGTATTGCGCACGACGCAAGCTATCAGGGAAGGTCGTGATTGCATGTATTGCAAGCCATGATAGTGTTGTGTGTAGTTAATGATTCCTTTGAAAATGTATATAACATAAAAACAAAATATTTCCCATAAAAATATCAGGTGTTACATTCTACCACCCTTAAAATGAATTTTTCCCTCAAAATTCATCACTTGGTAACAAACAGAAAAGGATACCTCTCCTTCATCATATACTCAAGCTCCAATGCATCTTATTCTAATTTGTGGAACCTCCATAAAACTTTAACCAAGCAAGTGGTCTTGTTCTGTAGAACTTTTTTGCTACGATCCAGAATCTCTATCAGTTGTTCTTCATAAGAATGATCTTGTTCTAGTGGTACAACTTCTGAGCTTAGTACATGTGAAGAATCGGGTATGTACTTTCTCAGGAGTGATACATGGAACACATCATGTACTTGAGAGAGATTCGGGGGAAGATCCATTCTTTAAGATACCTTCCCAACACGATCCAGTATTTCGAAAGGACCAATATACATAGGGCTCAGATTTCCCTTCTTTCCAAATCTCAGCACTCTCTTCCAAGGAGATATTTGTAAGCACACTTTATCACCCACTTCAAACTCTAGGTGTTTTCTCCGATTATCGGCATAACATTTTGGTCAACTCTGAGCTACTCTTATGTGTTGTTCAATAGATCAGACCTTTTCTGCCATCTTGTCAACAATATCAGGTCCTAATAACTTTCTTTCCCCAACTTCATCCACGCAAGTTGGAGTCCTTCATTTCATTCTATAGAGAGCTTCATAAGGAGCCCTCTGAATATAGGAGTGAAAGCTATTATTACAAGGAAATTCCACCAAAGTTAGGTATTGATCCCAACCACCATCGAAATCCATAGAGAAGGATCTCGACATATCTTCTAGAGTTTTAATTGTTCACTTAGACTGATTATCTGTCTGAGGATGATAAGCAGTACTGAAACTCAACTATGTATCCAGAGTATGCTGAATATTTCGCCAAAACATTGAGGTAAACCTCGGATCCCGATCATATATAATGGAAAGTGGTACTCCATTCAATCTTACCACTTCCTTTACATAAATCCTAGAAAGCTGATCCAGATATAAATCCTCTCTAATAGCAATGAAGTGTGCAGACATCGTAAGATGATCAACTGTGACCCAGAAAGCTTTATTTCCTTTTTATTTTTTAGGAAGTCTAGTGACAAAGTCCAAAATGATGTTTTCCCATTTTCATTAGGGTATGGGTAATGGTTGTAACATCCCCTTAGACTTCTATCTCTCAGCATTAACTTACTAAAAAACCAATCATCGAGAGACATATTCAGCAACATTTCTTTTCATGCCATCCCACATAAAGTACTCTTTCAGGTCCCTATACATCTTCGTACTTCCTGGATGAATAGAGAATTACAAACTATGAGCCTCATCCAGCAGCTCCTTTTTTTATTCTAGGATGGTAGGAACACAAACCCTATTCCTGAACCTTATTATCCTATCACAATCAAGGTTTAATTCATTAACATTTCTAACCTTCTTTTGTAACTCTACATCTTCGTTCTGTGCCTCTTTAATCTTCACATGTATAAATGGTTGAACATTCATTTGAAAAACATATGATTTTTCCCCTAAAATTATAATTCCAAGATCCATCCTTTCTAAATCCATAAATATTGGATCTTTTGTTATCCCCATCATGGATAAGCCAGTGTGGTTTTGTCAACTTAATGCGTCTTCCACCTTGTTTGCTTTCCCTGGGTGGTAATGAATTGAGAAGTTCTAATCCTTAATCAAATCCAACCATCCTATTTGGCGCATATTTATCTCCTTTTGTGTGAAAATATACTGTAAAATTTTATGATCAGTATAAATATCACACTATTCTCCATAAAGATAATGCCTCCAAATCTTTAATGCAAAGATTACTGTAGATAACTCCAAATCATGAGTTGGGTAATTTTGCTCATGGATTTTCGACTGTCGTGAGGCATAAGCTATCACCATATCATTTTTCATAAGAACACACCCCAATCCCTTCATGGATGAAACACTATAGATCACAAACCATTCTCCACTACAAGGAAGTGTGAGTATAGGTGCACTGGATAACCTTCTTTTCAACTCCTTGAAATTCTCTTCACATTCCTCCATCCACATGAACTTAACTCCTTTTCGAGTCAACATGGTGAGTGGATTAGATAATCAGGAAAAATCATTCACAAAATGTTGATAATATCCAGCCAAACCAAGAATACATCGGATCTCAGTTACTGTTGTTGGTCTCGACCATCTTTTGATAACCTATGTTTTTGTTGGATCTATAGATATCCCCGATTTTTAGATTATGTTACCCAAAAATACGATTTTTTAAATCCAAAATTCACACTTGGTAAATTTGGCATAAAGGTTCTCCTCTCTCAGGGTCTTAAATATAATTCTCAAGTGATCTTCATGTTCTTCCTTGCTATTTGAATAAAAAGGAAGATCGTCTATAAATACAACCAAAAACTGATCAAGATAGTCTCCAAAGACTCTATTCATCAGATCCATGAATATAGCAGGGGCATTAGTAAGACCAAATGGCATCACTATAAATTCATAGTGTCCATACCTTGTATGGAAATCCGTATTTTGTATATCCTCTCTTTTGACCCTTAATTGATGATACCCTGAATGAAGATCAATCTTGGAAAAGTATTGAGCTCCGCGTAGTTGGTAAAATAAGACATCAATGCATGGGAGAGGATATTTGTTCTTTATAGTGATTTTGTTAAGTTCTCGATAATCAATGTAGAGTCTCATTGATCCGTTTATCTTCTTAACACGTAGAACAGGTGATCCCCAAAGTGACGCACTAGGGCGTATGAATCCCTTATCAAGATTCCCTTGGAGTTTCTTCTTTAATTCCTACAACTCAATTGGATCCATTCTATAAGGTGTCTTTGAAATAGGTAAGCACCCATTATGAGTTCTATTGAAAACTCAACTTCACAATTTGGTGGAAGACCCAGAAATTTCTCCAGAAAGATATCATCAAACTCCCATACAATGGGCATATTCTTAATCGTGTGTTTCTCACCAACCATTTGAGATAAATCACCTTCATTTAGTAGAATAAAGACCCATAAGATGGAAGAAATTTCCACTATATGGTTATGTTCATCCTTGTATCGATAGACGATCACAGATTGATCTGGAATATGAAATGTGACTTCCCTTCTTTGTCAATAGATTTGAGCTCCATATAAAGAAAGTCAATCCATGCCAAGAATCAAATCAAATTACACTATAGGAAGGATCACAAGATTTATAGGAAGAACTTTCCCACAAACTTCAATCGGAGAAGAATTATAAACTTTTGATGCGATTGTTGTGCCATTAGGGGTTGTCATAGCTAACACAACATCTAATTGTTGAGGTAATACTGTGACACAATTAGAAAATATTTCAGAAATAAAACATTGGGTGGATCCAGAATCAAATAAAACATTTTCTACTTTAGAGTGGATGGTAAGTGTACGTTTCACTAGTTCGTTATCATACTTCACATCGCTGATATAAATTTCTTGTGACATTCCTTTGTCTTTATCCTTAAGAGTTTTTTGACGTCGATCATCATCAACAACCCTTGGATTAGGGAATTTATTAGCATAATTCCCCATTTCCTTGCACATGTAACATTGAAGTGTAGGAGGTGCACCCTGTGTAGCCTTTTCTTTGTTCACATCACTAGACATCATCTTCCCATCATTATGGCATTCAAATTCCTGATGACCTTCCTTTCCAAATTTGAAACATTTACTTTTCCCTTTAAGAAAACTCCCTCTATGTTTCTTTCCACAATTTGAGAATAATGGAAAACTCATCTTCTTTTCAGTGTGCTCTTTATATTTTCCTTTGATTTCCATTTTCCTCTTCTTATCAAACCCATATGACTGATGGGTTACTCCAATATCCATCTCAACTTTGAGAGCACATCAAACGATTTCCTCATATCTATTGAAGCCCCTTATGGCTAATTCCCTTCGTCGACTTGGTTTTAAGCCACTAAAAAATCGATCGATCTTACTCTTAGGTAGGATAATAATACAACGATTATACCTTGCAAGTCTTGTAAAAAATCGTAGGTACCAACAGATTAATCATCCTTTTTCTTCAATTCATGAAACTCCTTCCCCATCTTTTTTCGAAGAATACTAGTGATGTACTTATTGAAAAATAAGTTTTTGAACTCATCTCATTCCATGGACTCCATTTCATATCTTGGACTCATATTCTTGATAAGATTCTACCATTGATCAGTATCACCTTCCAAACGATACACTGTAAATATGACTTTGTCAAGTTCAAAACATTGAAAAACTGAAAATATCTTTTCAGTAGTACTGATCCATTGTTCAGCAACTAATGGATCAGTAGACCCGCTGAATGAAGGTGGACGCTGCCTCATGAAGGATTCAACAGAATTTTTCTCCTTTGTTTACTCGTTTGTAAGTCCTTCATGATTCATACCTTGATAATGTGGTGTGAGCATGGCTACAAGGTTTTTCATTCTAGATCCCATAACATTTGGTATTTCAGGGGGACAATCATTGCATGGCATGTCGCATTCAGAATTTACACGGTTCTTTCATGTTCCAACCATTGACTAAAAACAAGAATAATAGTGTGAGCAATACTAATTATAATAGGAAAAACACATAATCAAAAATAAAATTTCACAATTTAGATATTATCAGAGGTTATTCATGGTCATTTCTAAAGCACTAAGACTATGTTCTATGCTTAGACTTATCCTTAGGGTTCTTACTAAGGCTTTCACATCCTAGTTTCCCAAGGATGACTATACCTTTCCTCTGATACCAACATTAACGAACCATACTTTACATATATTTTTATTGCATAAAAATTGAAGCACACTTATTACAACATATAACAAAACCATGAAAGGATCGTATTAGTATAGTGTCTTTAGAAACTGGGAAACATAAACAACTAGTTCATAAAGCATCTACATTGTCTCCCATTTATTTCATCATATATAGAGTCCCTTTTGGCATATCCTACATAATAACCTTCTTCCTGACCTGGGGAAAGAAAAAATACAAAAGGGTGAGCTCAAATGCTCAGTAAGGGTAAACAAAAGAAATATCAATCACATCATATTCATAAGAACATATGATTTTGGAAATTTTAACCTGAAAAAGAGATCATAATTTCATAACATGGGATTAATCATAGTAGTGAAATGTAATCCAAATAATAATAACCTAAAACATGAAACTTTGTGGCATACACACATTATCATAGAGAATCATTTCATAGTAGTGAAGACTCATTTCCACAACTATCTTAGAGGACAAAGTCCATTTCTGAACCAAGTTCACTCCTCGTTTCAGTCCTATTTCACTGAACCGGATTAACCTGCCCTTCTATCCAAGCCTATCTCATGAGATATAAATCTTTACCCAATGCTTTGGTGGGAGATATAGGTCCCACCCATCTCATAATGAATCCATTATTATGTGTACCACAAAATCATAAATCATACATCATAGCATAACCCATGTAATAAAAATGGGATTCTTAAACATCGTGCCATCATAACATAATCCATATAAGATAAAAGGAATTCATAAAAATAATTCCATCATAACATAATCAAATCAATGTAAAAATAGGGATATAAATATAACCCTATAAAATCTTAGATTGAAAACAATTTTGATAAAACACTTAAACTTCATTCTTGAGGAAAATATCCTTTCTATTTAAAAAACTTTTTTCCTTTCTTAACATGTCATACAATTTTAAACTAAAAGAAGTTGATTAAAAATAATCCTGAAAACTTGTAAAGGATGCTTCATGTAAATAATTTTCTAAAAATCCATTCGTTCCGTATAAGTTAAAGAAAAACATTCTTCTCGTACTTGTCCGGAAAAGTCAAAAAAGTACCTTATACAGAAAGACGAAAAAAGATTCCTTTAATATCATTTAATAAAAACATTCCAATGGGTAAAATTGGATTTAAACAATTTTAGGATGATATAAATGATATTACATATTGAGGAATCATGTATGTGGATGATAAATATTCCCCAGTAAATTCCGAAGTATAACCAATCTCGGATAAAAATGAGATTGCGAGATTTTCCCTTACCTTAGGTCCGATTTTATTCGTAAGTGTCCGAACCTCATGTATAATGATTTAAATAATGTCATTTACTTATTCCAGAATCATTTTTATTGTTTTGATATCATATATGGTCATATTCTTAGCTTTTTAATTGTAATATTTCATTTCTACTTGTTATTCGAGTGTTTATTAGTTTTTGTTCTTATGTATGTTTTGTCGAGTAAATTCTTATTCTTATTTTTAGGTTATAGATACCTCATTTACATAATGGTATTATTGTAATATATATCATATTTATTCATTTAATTCATTTATATAATCATTATTCAATGAAGATCATGTACAACGAGTCACATCACATTTTGGAGACGGTATTCTGTACGTAAGCACGAGTGATGATATCGTTCCCAAGTTCAGGGAATTATATTGGAGTGTATGTATACTATTTCAAAATCAATATCAATTTAAAATAATCATATATAGTTATTCTCTACACCATTATACCCATCCATGTAAGGTGGTGGTGGAAAACAGATTACACCATGGCGTGGAGACGGTATTCCGTACATATGCATGCGTGGTGATTTCATTTTTCTGTAGGATGGATAGAAAGTGATATAGGGTTGTTTAATATTTATAATAACATATCAGTATATTAGTGATGCTGATTTTATTACTTAATAATGAAAAAACTAAAGAAGAATAAGTAGAAGAAGAAATAAAGTTGAAAGAATCGGTAACAGACATTACCTCTTCATTGAAGCGCCTCTTCTTAACCTTCTCTTTGGGCACTAAAGATGGTCTTTGAAGAAGACCAGAACCTCTAGGATGTTTCTATGGAATTGTAGAGGATAAATTGGCAGGGTTTAGTCGAGCATCAAGGCTCAATGTGGTGTGAGGAGAAGAGGGAGAAGGTGCCCTTTTATAAGGTAGGAGAGGGGAACCTTTGAAAAAAATAAAAATAGTATTTTATTATAAAGTCATATTCGGTTTAATAGCTCCAATTTAATTTATTTCGAAGATACGGTGGGGATGGGTGGAAATCCTCTCATCCAAAGGAATTTAGAAAGTTTAGGTTTCTATTTTAACCTTATCATTTAGATTTAACTTTAAGTTAGATAATTTAACTTTTACTGTTCCATTTTGTTTTCTTATACTATAAGGTTAATAAATTTACTATAACACGCCAAACGAACCTCAAGTTGTTTATTATTAATATATAAAACCTTATCTAAGTCATTTTTTTATCCTTAAATTTTTATAAATAATATAACAATTAATAATATAATATATGTTTTAAAAAATATTTTATGTCAATTTTGACACTATTTAGTAATTGATTTTTGTAAAAATCATAACAGAATGATTAGTTTGAAACAAGTTAATTAAATCAACACTAACATGCCATATTAACCTAAAAAAATTGTGTAATTTATAAAAAGTCTAAAATTACATTTATTTGGATATTTATATCATCAATTATGTCAATATTTCATTAATAAGATAATTACTGCATCATCATTGTGTCATAAATAAATTAAATTATTTAATCTCTAACAATTATAAATAAAATACCATTATGTAGGAAATATTTTTATCTTTCGAATGAATATTTATAGTCGAATCTATCTTATGTATAACCCTATATTAAAAATGATTTAGTTATTAAACTTTGATATTAACTATTTTAACCCTTCTTTAAATAAATTAATACTAAATGTCCTAATCCAATCCATGTGGGCCTAAATGGTCTTATATTATTCTTAAGGTTGTTTTTGGTCTAATTACACTTATCGAATAGAATTAGGAAATGTGTTAGGGTAATAGTAATATCATTTTTACCCTTAATTACCCTATTTACTTTTAACCGTGGTAAAAAAGTAAAAAGTTACTATTCACCAAAAAATTATTTTCATCTCATTAAACCACATTATAGTCCTTGATATTAACTGTGTGTCTCAGATTTTTGAAATTCCACCCACAGAAGCGGTAAAATTATGTTTTATATGAAATTTCAAATTCTCCTAGGAGGTGGGTAAAAGACAGTGAAAAGTTCAATAAAATTTTTATATATGTAAAATTATTATAAAATGACTCCAATGAATTACATTGAACTTATATAGATATTATTTATCAATTGTGACCTAAAATAAATTGAAATAAAATAAATAATTATTTAAATGAAAATTCGGTTTTTTAAATAGTAACCCAGTGTTTTCACTATTTATCAAAATTTGGATGTTTTTAGAAAAATACCGAAATTTCACCCTAGGCTAATTTCGATATTCCGAATCCAAAAATGAAGTCCATTTTGAAAGATAAAATGTACAAAATTTGAAAAAAAGTGGGTATTACTATTCATAATGGCTAGTTTTAGTAATATTTTAATAGCATATCGTTGTTTAGTGAAACTCAGTATTGCGTACGACACAAGCTATCGAGGAAGGTCACGATTGCGTGTAAAGTAGAGTCATGCTAGGGTTGTGTGTTGTGAAAGATTTCTTTGACAATGTATATAACATAAAAACAAACTATTTCTCATAAAAATCTCGGGTGTTACAAAAAGGGATCCTTAGGATATATTTCTAATCAAAATAAGGCCTCTATGTTAAAGTGAGGGAAGTTGAGAGAATATTTAGGCAAGGTTTGGCCAAGCCAAATCGCTTTGAAGGTGTGAATTAGGGGGAAGGGGGAGTGCCCATTTATAAGAGGGGTGATGGGCACCTTAGAAAAAACTAGAAATATTATTTTATAATAAATTAATATTCGGTTTCTAATGGATCCAAATTGAATTATTTAAAGGATAAGGTGGTTATGGGTCTAAAACCACTCAACCAATAGGTTTTATACTGGTTTGGTCACATTATTAACCTTATATTTTAGTTTTAACTCTTAGTTATTTAGTTTGACATTTACCATGTGTCTTTGTATTTTTATATTATATAGTTAATAAATATACAATATACTTCCAATAGTCCCCCATATGGTCTAATAATAATACAACTATCATGATATAAGAATTTTGGTAAAACGATAGATTTTTTGGAATAGAATATCAATTAATAATATAATATTTGTTTTAAAAACTCATTTATGTCAATTTTGACAATATTTAATAATTTCTTTTAGTTAAAGTTTTAAAAACTGTATTAATTCGAAAAAAATTTATTTAATAAATCCTAACATATCATATTAAACAAAAAAAGTCCGGTATGTCATCAAAACTTTCATATTTTATTTATTTTAGCATTTATAATACAAATTATTTGATTCTTTCATTAATATGGAAAATACTGCATCATTATGATGTCATAAATAAATTTAATTATTCAAAGTCTAAAAATTATAAATAAAATACAATTATGTTGGAAATCATTTTAGATTTATAATGAATATTTATAGTTGAATATATAACATATATAACCTTATGTAAAAATTATTTGTCTAAAAGATATAAGCTTAAGTCATTTTTGTATTTACTTTAACTAAATTAATATAAAGTGTCATTATCACTTACAAGTGGATCCATGGGGTCCCCAAAATCGACCCAAAGATTCCCAGGGTTGGACTTGTTTCAATAAATAGGGTTAGGACACGTTTTAGGGAATTTTATTTTTATTATAATATAATTTTTACCCTTATTTACCAGATTTACCCTTAAACCATGGTAAATAAAATATTTATCGAAGTAAATATTCAGAATGACTAAAAATAAAAGTTATCTATTTACAAAATATATATATCCTAATTCTAAATATGGAATCCATTTTTCTAAATTCAAAACACATAAGTAGTAGAAATTATATTAAAATTAATTCCCACTGTCAAAACAAAAAGCGTGTTTTTAATAAATAATAACTATCAAAAGATTGAAACTTGTTTATGTCCGGTTTAAATGTGAAATGACATACAATGACCAATATTGTATTTAATTGTAAAAATATATTCTATATATACTTTAAAATCACTCAAATTCATAATTTATCACTATTTATTATTTTGATTGAAAAAATGTTTTAGATTAAAATTTAGTAATGTTCAGTATTCATCAAAATATGAAAGTTATCTGAAAAGTACCAAATTCACCCTAAGATAATTTCAATATTCCGAATCCAAAAATGCAGTCCGTTTTGAATGATAAAATGTATTAAATTTCAAAAAGTTGGAATTACTATTCATAATGGCTAGTTTGATTGGTTGTGGTTTCTGTTAGAACTCGAAGTTGCGTACAACACACACTAATGCAATATTCAAAGAGAAGCATACCGTGGAAGCTTGGGGTGTTACATAGAAGATTATAAAATCTGTTATTTTTCATTAGTTAAAAAAGTAATTTATTTTTCTTTTAACTCCATTGTTTTGACCTAATCTGTATTTCTAAAGGAATCACTTATGTTTTGGGGGTTTCATGGGGTTTTATGGAACTCCAATTCCCGATTTATGGAAAAGTTAGTTTGGAGAAATTATTATTAGAAACCTTATGACCTAGGCCTCTTAGTTTGTTGAACCCATGTGAGGTGATATAGATCTCCTTCAAATGATGAATTGTTTTATGAAACTATAAATCCAGAAGTTTATGCCTAAGAAGAGACTCAATTGGTTTTAGTATATTCTTCATGAATTGTCAATTCATTGTTTGAAAAACCATTTATTGGAACCATGAAATGTCCCCATTTTGTATAGAAGGTTCAGGGTTTTTACATCTCTATGGCTAAACCATATGACAGTACAAAAATATGGGAAATTTTCATTTTTTTTCTATAACTTCTTTTACGATTAAACCTTTTTCATATTTATTTCCCAACACATTGAAATCCATATGCATTGAGAGCTCCTTAATGGGGTCAACATAGTATCCTTGATTAATCCACCATGTAGAATTAGATAGAAGAAGTATTTCACCCTTTTGATTAGAAATAGTGAGATCTTTATTCATCTTATGTCATTCTTAATTTTTCATCATATAAACGATGTTTTTAGGTGCAATATAAAATGATTTTCTTTTATAGTCTTCATCTGTTCTTCATTTTTCATCCCATTTAGATATAATCAGTGGCATATAGTATATGGGTATTTTATCATGTATATAATTTTTGTGGTCTATACCTTTTCCATTATTGTTTGGTTGTTCTCTTTATTTTCATAGTGGTTCCACATGTTGTACCTTCTGATGTTTCCCCTTAAATTAATTGAATGCCTTTGATTAATCATTTAAAACCTATTTTGGTTTCCCACTATTTCGATTATGATTATTGTAGGTTATTAGACAGAAATGATTCCACCCTTGGGGTGTGGAATTGTGTCTTACCTATGTTGTACAACACTTTTGGGTGAAAGAGAGCTTTCCAATACTGTTTAGATCCTTAATGAGAATTTAATAAAATTATATTGTTATTTTAACGTTTCTTTTCAAATAATTTATAAATGAAAGGAATTGATAGATTTTAATTGCTAGGATAAAGTTGTTTCCTCATTTTCATGTTATTCCATATAATTAAAAGTGATTAATAGTTTATGTTTAAAATGTTTAATTCGTTGGAATAACTCATTGGTTATAAATGATTAATGATTTGGTTTATGTGATGATAATGATTGTGGATTCCCTAAAAAAGTATCTTAGATCCTAATTCCATTATAAATCCTTGAAATTTATACTCCTCAATTCCTTGTTATGGTAGTGGCGACATTGGACTCGTTTAATCATTGGATCTTGATTCTTTCTAATGCCATGGGCCATACTACCCCTCTGATACATCTTTCATGTTCTCAAATTAGACATGATCTATTATAATTATACTTTTTGTATAGCCAAATAATTTCCATGTTTCCATCATGATTCCCCAGGGACACGATGAAGATTCCTTGGACTTACATAACATGGATTGTTCCAATCACAGTCTTACAATGGATTTCCTAATTTGATGTAATGGATATTATACATTTGATTAAACAATGATGAAATTGTGGATATTTTATATTCTTTTTCAGATAGTTGTATTATGGGTATCAGTTCATAGTTTTTATACTCACAGTATTAAATTTATTTACATATTATTTATACCTTCCCTATATTATCAGAGTTGGAATATTATTCATAGGGACCCATGTTTTGATTGAGATGATAGAAAATTACATACATTACTTTTATGACTATGATATAATGAAAAATTTATATATTTATATTACATAGAGTAAATTCTATAAAGACTCCATTGGCGGTGGCCTACTGAGTTTTATCTCACAGCATGTTTGGGCTAATGCGGGGTACTCAAACATACAGCATGGATGTTGTTAAGGACTGAGTCAATAACACACATTATGATGATTAACATGATCATTGTGTAGGATCACATGATCTTATGATAGAAGTAATATCATGATTCTGTATAAATATATTCATTTTGTTCATTCAGTACCTTTTTATATATGTATTTAACTGGATTCATGTATACATCTTTTCTTGTTTTATAGAGATATTACATGATCATCGGGTAAAATAAGAATACTTTGTTATATTTATTATTTTATTCTTTCAGATGGTTTAGCATATCTATTGATTTCATATCCTTCCATGGATCATCTGTAATTATTATTACCATTGTGGTATACTCAATCTTGAGGGTATAGTCTACCCATAAGAAGACCATTGGCCCCCACTATTTGTCAGAAGCCTGTGGGTTATAGGGAGGTGTGCGTAAGAATATGATACATACCAAATCAGGGAACCATTTAGTGGATTTTGAGTCTGGATGTTACAAAATATATAGTCATGTGATGACACCAAATAATTCCTGTTTTTACTCACTGAAATCCATTACAATAATATTTTTATATCTCATGAAATCACGAATTCAAGGACTATTATGTAGTGGAAATGATGTCTGTAACATTAGAAGAATGTTAAAATACACTTTTTATTATTTTAAGGATAGTCTATATTAATACGTGTATTTAATAGAGATACTAAAAAACCATGTAATTTCTAGCGTAGAGATTCATTCATCAACCTTCAATTCACTTTAAATTTTCATTATCATAATATTAGCAAAAAATATTTATGGTTTGAATATGATTAGTATTTATGAATCCTTTACTTCATTGTATAATTATGAATGAAATTGAAACCATTAAAAACCAATTACATAAAAAAATATAATTAACTAAAATGTTAAATTGGAACAGATTCCCATTGAATGTACTATATATGGATATATTCTTATTTGGGTGGGGTGAATTAGTTCTGGAAACTATTGATCATTTTTTATTTTACATGGGTCAATTCTTCTGGTGAACTAATATCTCATTGTATCATATTTTAAATATTCTTTCATGTTCCACGTTTGAATGATCCCTCATAATAATAAAAATATATTCTTAAGGATAACCATTCAATAGTGAACTATAATCATTGGTATGATCAAGAAATAAGCCATGATCACATGTTACACTAGTTATAACCCTATAAGTGCCAATGAGCTTGTTATATCCTTGAGACATGCATTTAAACAACTCCCATTTGTGATTCAGTGTATCACACAAAAAATTAAATCCCCAACATTATTATTAATATAGTGTATTAAATTTTTTTTATTCACCGCCTCATGCTTTCCCAACTAATTAAAAAACCTTCTTCTAATCATGTATACATGGTAGTTCATACATGTGCCTCATTCCTCATTATAGCACTAAAAATGATGGTTTGTATCCTTTTTTCATGACTATATGTCTTGTATTCAATAAAAACTATTATTTACATCATAGTTTTATTTTGGTATTCTATTGCAATGGATACATGACATATCCTTCATTATGTGAGATTATATTCACATAACCTACTCTTTTATTATACTTTTTCATTCAATTCATATGGAATGAATTAGTTTTTATATATTGATTATTTATTTCATATGGATTTTATTGTTCCTACAGAAATCTATTAATATACACTAAATGTTTTAATAATTTGGAATAAAACATCACATCTTCTCCCTCATAATTTCTTCAAATTGTATAATTTTATAATGAAAAATAATTTTATCAAGTATTTCCATCCACATTCATAAACTATTTAAATTCTTCATAACATATAACAGATATTTAGGATCCATAAGGATTCAAATAGTTTCATTCCCTCTATTATTTATATAGATTCTACATAACTGAACACATATGACATATTAATGAAAATATCATAGAGAGTTATGCTTCTCCTATGATCAAAAACAGAAATCTAAATTGATCCAAAACAATAACAACATATTAATAATTTCTAATATCATGAATCAAGAATCATTATAATTAATTATTTAATAAAATTTCACAATGAATTTTCTGATGTAATATTTTTTATCAAAATATAAAATATATATATTATAGTTTCTAGAAAAATAAAAATAACCCCCTTTTTCAGATTTCCATATAAATATTTTCTTATATATTCCACCCCTAAATCCATAACTATTGATATGATCTCCTTAAATCAATATTAAATCTATTATATATCATCTTATTCCTAAACCATCATTATGCAGAGCTCCATATATTGAATAGGTTCCTTTACTAGATGAAAATTCCATTACATCGATTCACTAATGTGGTACTGGATTCCCTCACACCAATATTATAAGATGATCCCTTTATATAGATATACATATGTACTCTAAATGAATATTTAAGAATCAGGTATTTTCCCTTTTTATATTATAACTAAAAATTCTATATTTACTCCAACATATCCTTGATTTCATTATAAACTATTAAATACTCTTCCAGACAACAAATATTTATCATATCACATTGTATAATGTGAATTTGGAAATGATTTATCTATTTAAGACAAAATAAAACAATAGAATTACATCCCATTAAATCACAGTCCAACTCATATGGTTAGAACTCCTATAATTTCTTTATATGGAGATGAAAATAATAATTATATTTTCTTCAGGGAACATCAAATCATCAAATCATTTTTCCAATAAAAAATAATATATCTCCAAATGATCCATTTTTAGATCATCTATTATCATAAATGAAATGAACGTAAACATTAAAACTAATTTAATAGATATATCTTATGAATAATTAGCACATATATAATGAGAAATGTTAGAACGGTTGATTCTCCATAGAATACCAAAAAAAATTGTATTCATCTTCACTCAAATAATTAATTAACAATTTTTTTATATAACAAATCCTTAAATATGCTAATTCATTGAACACATACAACATCGTAAATGTAAGATAAGAAGTATATAAATATAAACAACAAAAATAGACACCATAAATTGAAATTATAATAGAAAAGTATAAAAATATTTATTTCAAATGAATAAAATAATTTTTTAATGTATTGAACTGTTAAAATAATTCCTATATTAAAAAAATATTTTTTTAAAGGTATATTATTAATAATATTTTCAAATTTTTATTGATTTTTTAAATAAATTATTTACATTACAAATTAATTACAATTACTTTTTTTGATGATTTATTCGAAACCAATTATTAAAATTATAGTTTCCCACATGCAATTATCAAATAAAAAGGGGGAAAAGAACATCTCAAAACAAAATAAATTAGAATTTTTATAAATATTTCATATTCAATTATTTAATATAAAATATATTTTTTAATAAAAATACTAATAATGATAAAACACTTTAACTCATTAAAATAAATTGGTGACCTATTTCTAATTTGGTTACAACTAAAAAACACTATTCACACTCATTGTATAACTTATTTTGTTATTATTTAATATATTATTGACTTCTATGTTTTGATGGAATTATAATAAAACTATTGTCAGGGTTAATAAAATAACATGAAAAACTAAATAATTTTTTCTTCCAAAATACCAAAAAAATAATTATATTCATATAATATATTAATAACATATATATTTCATTAAATAATGTTCATAGATATGTATTCATTCTATATTGTGATGATAAAAATATTTTAAACATTTTCTTCCATTTCCCTACATAAATTCAACAACCAGAAGAGAATTTGGAAACCACTTTAATAATGGAAGAACGATATTATTTTTTAAAAAAATAAAAATAATGATTTCTAAATATCATTAGATTCAATGACATGACAATAAAACACCTAAAATTAATTTAATATGCATTTTTTTATTTGAGATAAGATTATATATATTTAATCCAAAATTGAATTTCACTAAAAATAATATCAAATAAATCATAAATGATAAACGAAAAATCCATTTATAAACAAAATTAAAAACTAAATTAAAAAATATATAGGTATTTTCCTGAAAAATAAATATATATCGATAGATATTCATAAAACGAATAATTTATCTTAAGGGTAATTACATAAATTTTAAAAAATCCATTATATAGAAATTTAAAAATAAAATCATTCATTTTAAATTAAAATTCATTCGATGTCACCTCACAATTGAACATATGAAATGGAAAAATTTTTAAACATATAGTAGTCTCAAAAAAACTCAGATATACCATAGTATAATGGGCCATCTCCATGATTGGAATGCTTATGTCTATCTATAGATTACTTACCAGGTCCCAAAAATACTACCTCTACCTACCATTGAATTTCCCACATTATCTGTAACAATTTTTTTAATGTAAAACCTCTAGATTCCTCGCTATTATTCTCAAACACACATATCAAAATATTTATGATCATTTTTTATCACCTTAGTATGGTAAATGTACAAATGTGTGGCGTGAATATATAGTGAAAGTTATGTACCCATCATTAATAACATATTATAAATGATACTTATATTTAATGAATTGATATACTGATATCCACTGAAAACATTCAAGATGTGAATATAATTACAATACAAGACTATATGAATGATATAATTAAAAAAACTATTGATGATTAAATAACTATGGATGTTACCCAACCATCGGTACTACACATACTCTATTGTTCCCTATGTTTGAAATTTTCCATTAATATTTCTAGCACCAAATTTCATACCTATAATATGTATCCATTTATATATAGAGAAAACAAATATATTTAAATTTTTTATGTTGGTATACAGTAACTATAATTCATATGTCCATAAAAATCAATATAAATATTTTTATAAGTAATTTCAAAAACCAAATTTTCCAATATATTTAGAAACCCAAATTTTTTTATTTTTTTTGTAAAATCGTAAAATAATTCATTGTTTTCTGAAAATAAACTTATTTTTATTCAAATAATATTTTATGATAAGAAAAAAAGAATTTCCTTAAAAAACTCATATATGGATCACTAAAATATTATAATGAAAAAATTCTCTTAATAAACATTAAAAATCAATATAAAATAAATCATTACATGAAAAATATTTAAATTTTAGAAAGACACACCTAAAATTACATACAATATAATAATTATATTAAAATTAAATTACCAAACTAAAGGGAACATTAATGGAAGGAAATAATCCTTTAACATTTCATAACATGGGGCCCTAACCGTGAGTCCAGTAATGTCGTTAGCTTTGATATCACTAGTAGAATAACCTCTCAAATATTAAAAACTAAAAAATATAAACCATATATTATGATTTTTTCATTCAACCAACACACACCCAGTGAGAATAAAATCATCAGATTGGGAACCAACTAGTACGTAATCAAATATATTATTCTTCATATAAAAATTACTCATGAAACTGCCATTTGATCCCATATATATACCATGTAATTAAAAATATAAAAACACAAAAACTAGTGTGTTAATGTATTTAATTTTTTTAATAACAAAAACTCAATGTGCATCGTATATAAATATATGATATTTAAAAAATTCCTAAATAAAAAATAATACATTATAAAAAATAATTATAAAATATAATGAAAAATTAAAAATATAATTAGATATTATTTAAAAATATCTTTTCTAAATCCATTTTAATTATACCTTGTCACTTATGGATTTATTTCAGAAATTTTTTAATAATTGAGGTCATTTTTTTAAATCACTTTAAAACCTTTGAATGTTTTTTAAAAACAAATACATTACTGTAAACACCCAGTAAAAATTCATTTATACACAAATAATATATTTTGGAATCTGTAAAAAAACAATATATGTGTGTCAAATAAATTGAATAAATTAACTCTCATACACAAATGAAATTACATTATGAAACTATTGAAATTTTTATTAAATCCTTATAATAATTAAAAAATCAGAATACAAAAAAGATATGGGTTTTCACTTTAATGAATTGATAATTATAAAATCCACAAACATGTATTTTTAATTTTTTATATTTTATTATATTCTAGAAAAATAATGGGACATCATGACCGTCACGAAACCAATATTGGGAAGGGTTAGAAACAAAAAAAATGATGAATTAAGAATCTATATCTTCCAGATAGATTGTTCTGTTTTCCATTATGAAAAGAAAACCAAAATTCCCTAAAAATGAGATTACAAATATTTTCATATGGAGATAGAGATGACGAATTGAGAAAGAAGAGTCAAGATTGAATAATGTAGAATTAGTTTCACAATAAAATTTATGTAGTAATATAGGTGGATAGAGTATATATGAGAGAAAATATCCCCCCTATATTCCTTCATGTTATTCAATTGAAAATTACATTAGTAGGGGTTGGCTAGTGGTCTAGGTATTAACCTAATGGGAAACAATCCACATAGTAGTCCCAAGGAAAAGAACATCAGCTAAGACACCCCACATGGGAAGTGGGAAATAGGGTAGTGGAGTATGTGGTAAAGCTCAAGTTGGTTAATCATAGTAATGGGATTGCGAAATTTATTTCACATCAATATATAAGGGAGATTCACATGGAAATAGTTTGATGGGATCACTGGTCTATGGTAACCATGCTGGAATTAGTGATCCACTATCCCCCATCTATCATAATATTTTTCAAGGTATTTGAATCACATATCCATTTGAGTAAAACTATTTTAAAGTTCACTGATTGAATCATTATACACCCTAGGTACTAAAAATTATATAAATTATACAATTTAAGCAAGGGTCACATGTTTTTGTTCTAAAAAATATGGTGCATGACAGATTGACCAAAATATTCCATTTCTTTACCTACATGACCATCATAATTCATGAATACCAATTAGATCATAATATTATAATTAGATAATAATGCTTCATAATTACACATCCATGTTAATGTAGTTTCATCACATAAGGATTCCATGGAAATCAAAAGGCATTAATAGTTGTATTTGGTTTCTACGCTACAATATAGCTGGATCAAGATTGATAAAAATGATCTTTTATCACCATAAAACCTTCTATATCGTGGATCCTTTTTTCTATGTGAATGATGGATGGTATGTGGTTTGTGGATTTCAATTCTTCATTGAGTGTTTTGATATTCTATAGCTGAGGTATTTTGAGGATGAAATTGGATCCAAAACAATGATATTCACATGTTTTACTGGTGCGTAATATTGCAGTGAATAAAAATATATATGAAAAATTTTATTTGGAAATTTATGGGGGGTGATACTACATCCCATGGATGGCTATAAAAAATTTGAAGGGATGTGATTTAGTAAGACACATAATGATGTATTGTTTTGTTGTTATACATTATCATATATCTACATTATTTTGGGAATCCATGTAATATGGTCTGATCTTCACGATTATTAAAAAAACACACATAGGTGCCTCATAAAAATTATAATAATTAAAAAACAAATAAAGAATAGAAATGTAATAAGGAAATATAATTCCATCGATAAATTAAATTCAAGAAGAAAAAATAATCTTCTACTCTCCTAACTAAATAAAACAGATTGTTTACTATATTTAACTATTCATCCAAAGAAGGATGAGAATATCAATTATATGGAAAATTTAATTCATGTGATATACTCAATATTAATGATTATTTCTAATATCTCAACAATTAATAACAGTAATGATTTGATTCTATAAAGAATGCCAGTGTATGATTGAAGAATTATTTTCTAGGGGATTTTGATTTTATGGCACTTATGATACCATAGTTTCTATTCATTTTTCCATCCCCCCATAGTTATCATGATAGTTAATATATTTTGTAATAAAAAAATTAGTGAAGGGGTTATGCACTCTGTGAATCTTCTACGACATGATTCAAAATTTACAATGGCTTATGAATATTCTATATTTCATCTAATAATTTTATACATTTATCACTAATAACAAATTCTTTGAGTAGAGGGTATATTGTTTTAAAATAAATCAAAGATATATCCCTCTCCAAGAACAAAAAATGATTGATCTTGTGTGGTATATGATTATATTAGGGTTTGAGCACCCATTTATAGAGTAAACCAATTATACAAGAATAGAATGGGGTATCTCCCATGTGATTATTGGGTACTCTAATATGAGTAGTCCTAAATTATTATTATTATGAAAATAATAAATTTAATAAACCAAAACACTTCTCTATTAAAATGACATAGATCTACATTTATTGGGGCGCCCATCTCATAAAATTCAAAAAAATATAATTTCAGTTTTCATCATTTATTAAATGTTATAAAAAATATATTTTTGGTTACATATCCTCCATTTTTATAAATTTTCCATGAACACCACACTCCCCTTTCCAAAAATTAATTGGATATTTTTTTGTTTTAAAATATATACACGAATTTCTGAAGTGAACTAATTATTTTTTTCTGAACTATTGTGGATGATTGATTTTTAGTAATGTTGTTAAGTTTTAACAATATCTATTTTTGGTTTCATCTCATTTTATCTATTTTTTACATTTTCATCTTGTTCTTCTATTTATTGCATGAATTCAATGCATGATTACTTCATCAGGGGAAAATAGGAAGGAGATCCTACCTTGGATCATGATATTGGGAGGATTCTAATAAAGTTAAACCAATTGTAAAACAACCATAGGATATCATGGATGGAATATATCCACCTCAATGAGATGGCTAGTAATATGTAATAGTGTTTGATCTCTATGTAAAAAATCACTAATGGTGCATTGTTTTATCATGTACAGAAGTCCCCCAACTATGGGGGTCAATCTGAGTATCATTGTTTACCCAATTAACAATCAATTTTTTTATAAACCCAAGTATCATACAAATGATCACATATTCCTTAAAATTTTATATGATCCCTCAATAATAAAACTATTCTCAAATTGAAATTTAATAGAATTTTGAGAGGCCTTCCAATTCAACAATTTGACAAGAGATAGAGTGATATTTTTTCTCTACATCATATCATAGAAGTAAAAGACGTAAGAGTTGAGAAAATTTCATCCCTTGTAGTCAATCACCACTTTGGAATATATGGTAACAATTTTTTAGATAATTTCATTGCCACCAACAATATATATTATTCTGTATAAAAAATTTTTAATCATTGAGAAATTTATTACAAATCCATTTTATAGTAAATGGAAATGGTATTAGAGTCTGATTAGAGGACTCCCTCATTATCAAATCAATTTTTTGTGGATTAACTATTTTAAAAGTAAATTGATTTTAAATTATTGATTGTTCATTATAAGGGGACTAAACATGAATTTTTTGAAAAAAATTTCATGACTATAATAAAACATTTTGTATGGAAATAAAAGATCTTGTGAGGGAAGTAAATATAACGAATCATAAAATAGTGGAGTAATATTTACTTTTACGAATTCAATTTCACTGCCTTTATATTAAAATCCATTTGTTTTGATATTTAGTGAAAGGAAATAGATTTCTGTAGTTATAAAGGTTATTTAACTTTTATTAGTAATAGTTATATTATTTATGTACCCAATGATTCCATAACTCAATATTTAGGTTGATTGTAATTGAATAATTATTACGTAGATATTTTATGATCATAATGAAACATAGGGAGTTGAATAAAATGAGTAATAATTTTTGTTATTAGTCCAATTTACATGATAATTCCCTTCCATATCTCATGCATTGAATATGAGAAATACACATATATTAATTAATTTATTCAAATTTCATGATGGAATGAATAAAATTACATTATCAACATTATGATATGATTTTGGATAAAATTAATTCATATATATATTATTATATTTATTGATAGAACATGGTACATGACACATACATGGATTCAGACATTATATTATCAAAAATAATGATTTTAAAAACTCATATAAAAGATGAATGATGAGTTTTCTAAGATGTTTTTATTATCTTTGAGACATATCCTACATTTATACTCCTTTAAAATAATTAAGACCATTAATGTCTGTTTATATAATTAAACAACATTTCAATCCTATTTATTCAATATTACCCATAATCTCGGTTTTTTTCACGATGCTCACATTCATGTGTGGGGGTCGATTGGTTTAATATATGTACTGATATGAATCATTGAGAGAATATATTGTCGGTGTCTCATTAGTGTTTGGGAAAATGTTTTATATTTCATTAACTAATTTTATTGATTTACCCTATAAAATTTAGAAACTTGTTTTCTGATTTATGGTGTGTCAAAAATAAATATCACATGAACAATGTTTTGTATCATTCAAGGATAGAAGATAGATATGAGACTATTTCAAGAAAAAAATTCAATTATTTTTATAAAAAATGTAAATGAATAAAAATAATACAAGAAACTCATTCATTGTTTCTTCATCGATCGTGGCCTTACATTGAGATTGGTCATGTCGAAAGATGTAATTTCCTATTAGGTAATTTATTTGATATTACATTGATTGTCATTCTTAAAATATATAGTTACTATGACTATTTAATATCAATGTTTTATTCATAAATTTTTAACCATCCCATATCATCATATTAATTTTATTCTACTTTTCAAATTAAACTTAATTTTAGTGATATTTTTCCTCTAATATGTAAATAATATAGATGAATTTTAAATTTATAATATTTGTTTATGATTCCAAGGTATGAGGAATAGTAAACATTTATATTAAAGAAACAGTAATATGAGAAGATAATATTTTTAAAGGTATATGAAGATTTAAATGTTAATATCTATGAAATAATATACATGAATGGTGGAGATGAGAAGTGAGATAATTTTACCTTTGAAGAAACATTTAAATTATATCTATTTATAAATTGGAATCATATTCATTTTGTGTCACTTTAAAATTATTTTCCTTTAATTAATAATTATATTCCTTAAATAATTTTATATTTATAATATTGGTATAATGAGGGTTTTTTATTTAATTTTAATTTTATATTTATTCATGAAGAAAAACAATATCTATATGTGTCTAATTTAATGAGTTCACATTATGTATAAAATTAATGATATTAATTATCATTGATTTTAAAATAACATTCTATATGATCATATTTTTTTAGAGAGGTTTGAATAATTAAATATTTTTTTAAACCATCTGATTAATCCATATGATATTTTTTATTACAATATGAATTTTTTTAAGGGTTTTAAGCCTTTTCTAGATCACATTGCTCTAGTTTATGGAGAGGAAATAGCGGAAATAACTGGTGCAATACTGATACATCACATGAATCTAAATTGTGCTGCATAAAATTAAAGGCGCAATATTAGTTTAAAAATTTAAGGGTGGCCTCATGTCCATGTGGAACGTATAATGAATTGAAATTAAATGGATAATAGTCAGTGTGTGGCTTGTTTAACAATGTTCCTAGATATAATTTTTGGTATAAAACATGTATATTATGAACACAATCACTACCCATAGATTACCAAACCATGTGTCTAGGAATGCAAGTTTGTGTTCCATATAGATAGTGGTGAAACATTGTTGTCTCATTGTTTGGTTAACCATGTGGCCAAAACAAGCAACCCTTACAAAATGGGAGAAATTATTATTTCCCCAATACCATATAAAATTTATTGTCCCTCTCTCATACCTTCATTTAATATATATATATAAATCTTTTGCTCAATCTACCTTCTTCATCATGGTAGGATTTTGTACCCTTATTTATATGATGTCTCATTCAAGTGGCATTAGTCTTGTGGTATACCCTAGATAGAAATTAACTTTTTTCCCATCCATTATTTGTTTATCCTATCCCCATTAACATTAGCATTATTCAATATAATATTCATAATTATTAGGTTGTATGTCAATTTATTCAATTTATCTTGTTCTTTCTAGGATTAGACATAGATATTTGATAAAGAGTCTAGTACTGATATAGGTTAGGTGTCTTAGCTCCTTTTCGTAAATTTTTTATTCCTATATTATTCCCCATCATGCCACATATCCAACATTCCATGTTATTGAATTAATAGGTAAATTTTCCATGTACTAAATATTTATACCTTTAAGTGATTCTCTAAAAGGCCCTTAAAAGGTTTCAGGGTTGTCTACCATTATTAGTACCTCCCCTTAGGGTGTGATTATTATATAACATTGTCATAATAAAATTATTATGAGAAAAAGAAACTTATTTTGTGGGTTTGGTTTTTTTATTTTGATCCAAAGGATTTAACTGAATAAATTGAATGGTTAATGTTATTGAATGAATGGGGTATATCAGGACCATTTAGCCAATATCATGATTAGTAATGACATGTTTTCATGTATATCTATATGAATGAGTAAACATTATTATTTATGATTTCAATCTTGGATATGGCTCTAGACCATGAATTTCATTATATGTATTGTATTACATGAGTGATACATGGAATCCCATTATACTTTTCCTTGGAGGTACAAGTGATACACCAACCAATTCATTTATGTGTCATCATTTTGAGAAAACACACTTTAAATTTGGTATCATTCATCGATTGTAAATGCCCCATATTATCATGAATGGATAAGTATATTTCATGAAATTTAAATTAAATTTTCTAAATTTTTATCCTTGGATTCATCATAATATTTCATAGAACATTTGATTTTATATTGTGCACCATTAAAGTCTCATACCAAGGACACTTATGACTTGTTCACAATGATCATGTATAACTGTCACATTAGGGTTAATATCCAATGGTACACCCTTTTGGACTTTACCTGGATTATAATATTTATCTACGATATAAATTATATGATCATTTATGATTATTTATAACAATATAATCCTTTCATGTATTATCCAAGTCCCAAAATTATCTAAATAATTAAAAATATAATATTCATAGAGGTATTTTTGGCTTAGGGTAAAAATAAATTAATTTTTGGATATCCCATGGGGAGCCTAGGAAGACATATTTTATTTTTTTACTGCATTAAATTTTTATACCATCATAATTCTAGTTTTATATTCATGGAATGGATAGTTTTAGATACCATTGGTGGTGGACTACATATTTTTACTCACTCCCTATTCAGGCCACTGACTCGTACAAATACATGATTTATGGATATAGGTTGGGATAAATAGAATCAATGTTCTGTTAAGGCATGATATTTTGGGTTAGTATGGGTTATAACAATAGAATTACAAGCTAGTGCACAAGATGATATTAAAGCTTTTCTTTGGAAGTATTCATAAAATTGTATTTAATGTATTTTATTGGGCGTTAGATTCCTTGTATCCCTTGACACCCATTTTTACATAGAATCATGATATTATTATTTTGTTTAAGATACTAGTTATTCATGTTTATCTATTTTTTTATTATCTATATTTTTTACATTCGCTATTTCCATTATTATCATAATTTTAATAAATAATTGATTATTTTTTCTATGAAAAAATCTTGTTATGAGGGTAATCACATCCCAAAATATAACTACAGACCCTTCCTACTAGATAGTAGACTCTATTATGTGGGGAGGTCAACTTGAATCATGATGGATGACTGTTTTCAGTTACTTATTAATGATCATGGAATGTAACAACAAAACAGGTGTTCGTGATTCATTTTTCATTGTATGACAATTTTGGGATAGTAAAAAGGTGACAAGGAAAGTACAAAATATTTTAATGATAATATTAATTATATTTTGTAACCCACATATAGAGGATAATTCTTATTTCCTAGATTGGGAGTTATTTTCTCAGATTCCTAATATTATTGGGGTATTATTTTTATTTTTGGGTGATGCACATTATTTTTAGTGTTTGATATTATTACTATATATTCTGTTTTTACCATTGTATGGATAAGATAATGAATTATTGTCCATGAATCACAATAGGAACATTAGGATTCTTATTTTTTATAAATCACGTGAAAAACTTATAATATTGTGTGTCCTAAAAGTTGGAATAATTATGTGTCCTAGTCTATATACACCTAAAAGTGTTGACATTTTATGCAAGGAATAAATAATTATTCAGGTAACATGTCAACATCAATCTAAGTGGTTCTTTAACTAATGTATTTTAATCAAACATTAACTAACCAATTTCAACATGTTTGATCTATTGACCATATTTCACATGGGCTGAAATGTTAATGGAAAAAGTTAAATTGATTGAAATTATAATTTATAATGGGTTTTGACCATTATAAATATAGAATAGTAATATATAATATTACCTCATTCTAATAGGATGGTTGATGTTACATGGTGTAGTAATTTAAACATATATTATATTGGGTATTATAACATTATAATGGAAAATGTATTTATCCAGACTATGATATATATATATATATAATAAAAAATTGAAATTCCTAAATGAAATTATTTATATTTAATTGATATTAAAATTTTAATATTAATTATATATTACTCTATAAAAATTAATGGACACTTTATTTACCATATACCTTTCTAATATATATGTTTCCTTGACATAGATATTTCCATAGTAGTGGTTGTTTGGTGTGTCTCTAAAGTTCCTTTATGGTATTATGGATCTTGTAAACCAATATTACAGAACATTAATATGGATATGGACTCTTATATTTTAGGTATTTATAAAAATCATATTACATTATCTGATATAATTATTGTTATAACAACTTCTTCAGATGTGTTCATTTTTTATATGAGATATATTATTCTATGAAAAACATATGTAAAACAAAATGAAGATTTGGTTGGGAATGATCTGGATGTCATGGGACCTACATCACAAGTAATACCACATCTTCCAATAGAACAACCTTTTGCACTTGTTCGTGAAACTAATTGATAGTTTTTAAAGGATTTCCTATGACTCATGAATAACATGTAAATAGATCCACAACCTTATGTACAATGGTACAATTTATTTTAAAAAGTATGTAGCGACATTCCTCTATATTTAAATGGGATGGTGGACCCTACAATATAGATTCGTTGATATATGTTACTCTATATATCAGTGATCATTTAGTGAAACCTATAGAAATGAGACTAATACTAGAATCCAATTTTTGTATAGTGTATTACTTGATATTTATGGTTGTTTTGAACTATGTATATCGACATACAGATATGGTATGGAGTTATTAACAAACTATAATCCATTTATTTTTCATTCATGGTATGTTGATGACAAATAACGACAAGTATATTATAATCCTAGTAGAGTTAACTTTTTATGTTATCGACTACACCTCTTATTTAATAGAGATTCAATATTTCATTTCTTCCCTCCATAATGTCAAATAGGAAAGGTAATGAAAATTTGAGGAAGGAATTGTATTCCTAATCTTATCATAGGTTAATGTGTACACATTGACTTTCTTCACAGAGATAGTAAACAAATACATATCTCTTTGTGAATATTTTGGGTATTTTGGGGTGTATGAAATTGTAGTATGCTTTTTAAAAATGGGGTAGTACCTATAGAAGTAAGAAGCAGATAATTATAAATTTTCTTTATGATTTCAACAGTTAGAGTGTCCACTAAGGTTTCCGTGTAATATTTAATCTGTGAAGTAGGCTGTGGAAAAAGAATCCATAGTGTTGGATGTAACGAACTGAGTTTCATTCTTGATTGAAGATCACTCATGATGAAAATTTATTCATTCCCATTACGCAATTATAAATTAATAAGGGGATCAATAACCCCAGGTTCTATAGTAGAATCATTATCTCCCAGTAATGAAATGAACGATTGTACAGTTAGCCACTCATGCTGATGTGGAATTCATGGAAGAGGAAACATTAATTATAATACATTACACCACTAGATAAGACCCACTCAGTATAGCTTGGTTGTATCATTGGTTAGCATGTTAGTCTATATATATAAGTGTAGTAAATCTAAAAATCATGGAATATAGGGTATATCGATCACTAGTTCAATGAAATATATTAATATCATCAACCTCAGTGTGTATTTTATTTAATATAGGTGTTTATTAGTCCTTTATATCTGTGGCTATCATGGAATGTGATGGGATGAAAATTGATTGGTTTGTGGAGTGATGATTTTAAAACACCATTGGGATTATGCTCAAAAGTAGTATAATAATAGAATGAGTTCACCCTTGATATTGGTTGCTCCCTTTTCATATGGATCATCATTTTTCTCAAGATGACATGATTTTATATTAATTATAGGATTCACTGGTTGGTTTTTTATTGAGTTCATATAGAATTTTATTAATTTAAGATTCTCTTTATATAGATATTTGGGGGTAGATGTATCTATAAGTGTGATGGAAATTTCATGAACCTTGAGATGGGACTAAGCATCCTAGGTTTGTGGAATGAGAGCATATTTTACAAGTCATTTTCATAGTTACCAGGGAACAAGTTATGAATACATCCCTCCTATAGTGGATAATTTTAGGGGTGTCATCCCCAATAAATTATTTAGATTAGGTATAATCGGATATGTATAGTTTACTATTCATCAAATTCCAATAGCGGTACCAGTAAATATTCCTCCTTACCAAATGGATCCTAACATGCTTTACGAACCGAGGAAGCATATTGAGGAAAAAATTGGTGAAGGGATTATCTAACCTTATAATTAAACATGGGGTTTATCTATTGGATTTTCCAAGCATATGGATGGTATACATAGGAATTGTTTATATTAGTAGAAGTTGAGTCAGTTTATGAATAACAATCAAAATTTACTACCTAATGTTGATGACCTATTTTGTACATCCTAGGAGCTTGAGTTGTCTCAAATATCAATATAAGGTTAGTATTCCATCATGTATGAGTTATTACATTATATATACCATTTAAAATATTCCTTATTTTTTGGATTGTTTTTGTATTTAAGAAATCAGGTTCAGTCTCAAAAATATGGCACCGATTTTTATGGCCTTGATGAATCATGTTTTCAACTAATGAATTTTTTTCCCTATGTCTTCCATGGGTGATATCATGGTGTTTTTTCAATCTACATGGCATCATTAAAAAATCATTCAATTTTAATTAATTTTATTGTCATAGAACAAGTTTTAATGTATGACCAAGAAGTTGTACTTCTAGATTGATAATGTTTAATTATTCGATCATCGCATATCATAATTAGTGGTTTATTTATAACTAGGGATGGTGTGAATTTTGGATTCCTTAGTGAATAAAAAAAATTCATTAACATATATAGTCTCATGGATCCCGTTGGATGTTAACGGTTTTTTATATAAAATTTATCATTTCGTGAATCACGTATAACAATATTGATAATTTTTTTTGCAATTTATATAGATTGAATCATGTAATAAATATATTCAAGAGTTAAGAGATAGAACTACATAAAGAATTAATCTAATCCTACTTTTTTCTAGAATAGGTTATACTATATAACATGATTCTTCAGGTATAATGTTGGTAGAATATTTGATGGAAGGGTTCTGGTCATGGAATGATGGTATCAGTAGTTTCTACCTCATGATTGTAATTAGAAGACACAAATATATAGATTGAGCTATACTCATACATTGCATGTGTTTTCAAAGGAATTATTTTTAATGTGGTCAATTAGTTATGAAAAGAAATTGTAAATGTCATAAAAATATCATTAAATATCATGATATTGATATTGAGTAGTAAAGATGGGTTTAAACGTGCAATAATTAGATTTTACAACATTCATATATGCTTGGTAAAGCTATTTCAATGACTTATTCCTTGAGTTCAAGGAATATGAAACAATATTCTCAAGAAACTAATAGCACGTAGAAGCTACTGGATCTATATTTTTATATGTATATTGAGGTTCAGGTGTGTCACAAAGAACATATTCTTTTGTTTTTTGATATTACATTTTAAATTATGTATTTAGTAATGAAAAAAAAGTTTTAGTCCGGAATGATTATTCATAAGGTATAGCTTATGATGTGAGGATATGATATATGGATGGGTTTCTAAAGAGGAAGATATCTTGGGAATTCAGGGATTTGTCTTTGTTCAGAAGTTATGCAACAAGAGTTTATGTGAGAATATCATGCCTCTAAATGGGAAATACAACTCCGAATTACAATTATGTACCATGAAAATCATTGGTGAACTAAATCTATTTTATAGATGTTAATTATTCCTAAGTGGAAATTGAGTTTCATAATAATGAATTTTGTGATGGCCATACTGAAATACACTAAATGAAACAATATAGTATGGGGTATTTAAAAAGGTTCACAATGGTCTACGACATCTTTACTGCAAAGGGGGCATATTTAAGAGATGATATTAGAAGTATTTATATGAAATAAATTATATTACTTCATTGGGTATCACATTATATCATTTTAGATAGGGATTCCCATTTTACATATGTATTCCACTAAGGGATAAAGATGGATTTATCTTTATAGCTACCTTCGAGTACATCAAACCACCCTCAGATCTGTGGCTTGTTTGAGCATATGAAACTTATGTTATAAGATATGTTCATGACATTAATTCTTCATTTTTAAGGATATTGGGAGAAATAAAAAGCAATAAAAAATTCTCATACAATAATATTTTCCAAGTGTTCATTTATATGGAATCATATAATGTACTATATGGTAGGATCTACTGATTAACTCTATGTAAGATTGATATATATGAGTTATTGATACTAGGAACTCATCTCAATTAAGAGACGTCAGGGAAAGTATGGCTTATTAAATAAAATCTGAATAATATCTGTCATTTTAGAAGTTATATACTAATATATATCGATGAACTAAATATTTTGAGAGAAACGATCCTGATTTCTTTAGTGTTTTTACTAGACTGGGGAATCATCAGTTTTTTAACAACAAAGTCTACTACTATGGGTTTCCATAAAAAAAATTTGTAATGAGCCAGACCTATGTGAAATTGGATAAAACCCCAAAAAATAAATTAGACTATAGATAAAATTGATAATTATTATATGTTATGTCGTTTTTATTTAAACATATAACATATTCTTCATCATAATGCGGTTGACTTTGTTGTTGAGGCTTCTATTAAGGAGTACCCTTCTTGAGTATTTGATCATTCAATGAAGGAAGTATTTTTATGGTAGTTCCTATACTATGGATTATTGGAGTGGATAACTATGTATATTAATCAAATTATGAGTGAGAGGCAAGTGTACATGATCAATGGATGACAATATTCTTAGAGTATCATTATCCACTCTAACGAAAACATGGAGATGTGATGTTTAAAATATTAAAGGCTTTAATATCTTATATTGTAATATATGTATATATCCATATAAATTTATATATATGTATACCCAATATTAGATTTTTCAAAGGAAAAATAATGGTTTTAGGATGGCATAAGGATTCTTTAGATATTTGAGCTCTAGTTTTTGAAGAAATGGTAAGAGGTTCAATTTTGGGAACATGGATTGCACTAACTACGTAACTCAAACATGTGACACAAAAATAGAGGTGAAAGGTTAGTTTAACTGCATGATGGTGCACTCATGGACCTGAAAATAAAAATAAAAGTTTATATATATGTTGAAAATAGTTGATGCAAGGTAGATTTTAACCATGTGACCAGTTGTGTATTGGGATGGACATAATGAAACATATGTACACATAATCTAAATATGAGTTTAAAAATGTAAATCTATTAGTGTGAGGAGGTTCACCAACTAGAAAGTTCTATAACACTGTATCCATTTGGTTTGGATAATCACGTATCCAAACTATTCACCTCTTAAAAATGTGTGATAGTTTTATTTTTTCTTGCATCCTTAAATACAATTCCCACCTCTTATCCCCTCATTCCCATGCACATCAAAACCTATGTTTGATCTCCCTTATCCATAAAACATGAATTTGTGCCTCCCCCCTTATATATCTCCCAAATAGTGGGTTTTCATTCATGTTGGTTTCTCTTGGAATGATTTTGACTTCCCTATCATGGTTTATCTTTTTATATTGATCTATATATCCATGTGAGATAATATTCCCTATTTTTTGAAATTATTCTATATAATTAATTGCCTATGTTCTATCATAGATCAAAATTAATAATGTATGAGGAAACTAATACCAGTATAATTTATTTAGTCTGGGTTCATTCCCTTTAATTATTAATGTATATATAATGTGTAAAAATTTAATTTTCTAATATATTCATTCGGCACCACTATAATTTAAAATTTTGATGAATTAATTATTTGATTATTGATGAGAAACTCACTTATACCCCAAATATCATTGGGGGTTATCTTGAAATACTAATCAAACCCTTTTAGTGTGTGTATTATATTCTCTTGAAACATAATAAATTCTTGTGATACCAAAATACCTCTTATGATAGGTTGGCATGTTTACTATGATTCAATGGAACAAATTAAATATGTTGAAATTTTAAATGAATAAAATGAATAGTAAACAAGAAAAAAATAACTTAACTCTTTTTAATAAGAATGTTCTATCATATATAACAAAATAATTGAGAAAAAATGATTTATTGTCATATCATTCTTGACCATGGTTATATATGTGAATTGTTATTAATTATGTGGCTGCCCAAGGTTATACTTGGACTCCAAAAATGGATTTCCTTATATGGGATCATTGTATTACAACTGATTCATTAATGAATATTCTAGGTCCATTAAGAAGCATGGAATTATTTATTGGGTCCATATATTATGACCAATGTGACATGGAACTAAGGGTTCTATAGAGAGACCCTATATTTTCATAAATTGACATTACATAACTTTTAAAAAATATGTAAAATATTATACAAATATAAACCAAAATACCATAGTAGTATAGTTCCATTGGAAACAAGGTTACACAAAACTAGGTCATAAATGAGATAAATTATCTCCCACTAGGTTCTTCAGGTCTATCACCGTTCATTGACATGTTAAACATAACAAATATCTTCATAACCTGACAGATGGAAACATAAAAATGTGTGATCTTATATGATCAATAAGGGTAAAAAATATGTAGATATGTACACATAATCAAGAGAATAATGGTATATGAATTTGAGATTGATAATAGAATACCATAACCTAAATATAAAACATCATAAACATGAATCATTAAATAAATAGTGGAAGTTTATAAGGCATGATTCACAAAGAAATATTGAACATAATCCATGAAAGAATAGTATAGGAATAAAACATGGAATTATAGAAGTCATATAAGAATATATAATGATTTACATATTAGTCAAGTCATAACTACCAAAGACATATTAGTGGACAATGTCATTTATTAATCCATTTTCACACCCCATTATCGCACTGTATTACTTAATTGTGTTCACTCCTCATTCATGCCCTATATTACTGAACTAAAATCATTTTCCATTCCATCCATGTATAACCGAACTGAGAACATTTCTCATTACATCCATTTAAATCTCATGAAATATAAATCTTTACCCAATTTATTTTAGGGATATATATTCCCCACCTATTTCCTAATCAAATCAAAAATACACATGAACAAAAATTCATAAACAATCATATCCTAACCCATAAATTTAAATGTGTGTAATAGACATGTAGTTATATCGTAACCACTAAAATTGATAGGTCTAAAAATAATTTCATCAATGATTAACCTGTGAAAGTATGTGGGTTTCATAATCATATAACCAATGATTGAGAAACATGCTTCATGATCATATTACATTTGGAATAGAAAACTAGTATTATAAACTCAATAACATAAATACATTAACACATCATAAAAATGATGTGAATCGATACATTTATTACTTTCACAAAAAGGAATGAGTAACACCAACATATCTCATCTTAGTTAGGAAATTATTTTGAAGTATCTTTTATAATCCTTTCTTAATGATAATATTCCTTTTTATTATAAAAAAATGTTCTTTTCAACATAAAAAAAATTTAAAAACAATTTTATGGAAAATAAACAGGAATGTTTATAATGAAGGCATTGAATAAAATTTCGAAACCATTTTAAATGGAAGCATATAAATAATCCCGAAACCATTTTGAAAACTATTTTCCATGATAATTTATAAATCATTTGGAAACCATTTTAAAAAATATTTCTCTGAAAATACATTTAAAACATATAAATAAGTCATGAAATCATTATTAAAACTATTTTCTTTGAAAAAAAATAAGCTTAATGAAT
This sequence comes from Viscum album, assembly GCA_963277665.1. Lineage (NCBI taxonomy): Eukaryota > Viridiplantae > Streptophyta > Magnoliopsida > Santalales > Viscaceae > Viscum > Viscum album. The sequence goes on along the minus strand of OY728126.1, from coordinate 1,306,497,478 downwards.
TTAAAAAAATCATGAAATCGTATAAAAAATCATGAAGTATTTTTTAAAAAAGATTCCTTGAGATCCTATAAATGAATTTGGAAAAAATTTTGTTAATATAATTTCCATGAAAACATATAATTGAATCCTAAATTTATATTAAAAACAAATTATCAACAATTTTTATAAAGGAGACTTCAAAAAAATATGAAATCAATTTTCATTAAAAATTATATATAGAATTTTTTTCATTAAAATTAACCATTCAAATAGGTGAATGAATATTCTTAGAAATAATGGTGGTTAAACCTATACATGATATATGTTGTAATATAATCCTTCGTTTTTAATGGTAAAATGTTAGAAAAATGCAATATTTAAAATGCTACACGAATATTTTATGGAAAATATGTGTAACGTAAAATAGGGAAATTTTATTTTAAATAATATAGTATTATTGTAGAATATTCTTCTAAATCCACTTAATAAAACATGACTTTCAGGGAATATATATTTCTGAATGAAGAGAGGGATAAGTCAAGACGTTTTAAAAACACCTTTTTAACTATATTCTGTAAAAAAGAGTAAAAAACAGTACAGATATATAAATATATCACAAATATAAATATTATATTTAAAGTCATGGATATTCCTTGAGAGATGTATTATGATATTTTAACATTGTATTCATAATTAGGAACAATCTTCCAAAGCGACGAGATTTTTTCAATAAACAATTATCACCTTGTTACATTGAACTATACTCCCCATGTAAACAATTGAAATTATATGAATATTAAAATATCCTGAAATTAATTATAATTATGATATAACATGTCAATGGTAGTAAGTAAACCACATTTTAAAATATCAAAGCATAAAATTTATAGTTTTTGGAAAAAGGTAAATAGAGACAAAACAATCTTACCATTTTAGTAACTTTTGAAACATAAACCCCATGAAATAAGATCATAGAATGGATATGTATTTACCCATAAAATTTTGAATAAGAATCATATAATACATTCAAGGGGATTATATTCCCCATCAAAACGGAAATTGTGGTGATCATGGTTTGTATATCAAATAAATTAAATGTGAAATGAAATCCCCTATCCTTGTGTCTTAATTAATTTCATACTCTTAAAAACCTCATTTATAATAAATATATTTTATTATAAATATATAATTGAACCATATTCTTATATTCAATACCATATATCATTTTATCATGATGTTTTATCACCCTAATGTTAACAATTCAATGTTAAGGTTTCATATCAGGCAATATCCTCTTTGTCCATCGCATTAGTCTAAATTTGTTATATATTTGATACTTATACGTATATCATGGTTTATAGACTCTAAAAAATTATATAAATATCACGTATAATCATTTTGTGGGTATTATAATAATTTTTGTAATATATAAGTATCATAGGTAATACACCATTCAAGGAGACGGTAGGTTATACATATATATGAACAATATTTTTATTTACAAGTCCAATTGAATAAAAGAAGGAAAATGAAATACATGTATATATATGTGTATATATATATATATATCATCATTACAGTATCATTTTTAAATTGTATATATCATATATGTTCACTAACCTAATTCCTTAATACATTCCATGTAGTGTGTGAATGAATCACATCGCTTTGAGGGGGCAGTAGTCCACACTTCCTCAAATGAAATTCTCTTGTTTATATAAAATAGAAACTATAATGATATTTTTAAAAAGTATTAAAGAATTTTAAATAAAGTATTGATATAATATATAACATATATAAATAGATTTTACAACATAATGTCCACCATGAGGGGCTGTAATGGGAATCATGAAAAACAATAATTTTGTGAGGAAATAGTTCACCATACACATAAAAAATTTATTTTTTAAACAATTTTGTTGGATTTTTCTATAAGTGTAGATTGAATTCTCTTAATCACAACATCAAATTATTTCTATTATACTGGTGTTGTTATAAAATCATAGAATAAGAATTGTTGAACAGTTGGAGAGTTGAAATATAATAAAAGAAATTGGTTAAAAATGTTACCTCTTGTTATTATGATTCCAAATATGATCTGATTTTCCAAATTACAATCACATAAGTGGATGAAATTAACTTAAATCTAATCCCCCAGTAGGTTTGACAATGTTCATATTTAAATTAAAATTTTCAATATATTGCTATGTTTTGATATTCAATTTCAAAGTAAAATTGATTATAATGACCCACATTATATTAATTTATGAAATATTATCGTACAAATATTTGAATCCAATTTAAATTATAAATTATACTTATTAATAAAATATATTAAAAGTTTTATTGAATTAAAATTCTATATTTCATACTATTCATCGATAAATTTTGTCTCCTCGAAAAATCCCATTAATTATCTCTAATTTAATATCAAAATCATAAATTATTAAAATATATTTATTTTATCAAATTAATTTTCTATATGTCTTTAAAATTACCTGTATGATTGATCATATAAGTACATTAAAGGCATATCATTTGAGAAAATAGTATTTTTCAACATATAAGAACTTTATCGAAAATTAGATCACTCATTATCAATATTTTTTATTTATATTAAAATAATATAAATTTTTTCAAAAGTTTTTACTAACATTAATTTTACTATGTTTTACAGCTAGGATATAATTATATAATTTAATAATTTATAATAAAAAATGATGCTTACTAGAACCTCATTGTTTCTTTTAACGTACACCAATTCGGTGTAGTGTGTAGAGAAATCCAATTCACTGGTGTGTGAGAGGAATGTTAAAATTATTTATTTAATATAAAAACATATGTTTGATGTTTCATGAAATGAATATTGTCAAAAAATAAAATTAATTCAAAAAAATCACAAAATATTGGAGTTTTATATTCTACCCCCTTAAGATGAATATCTCACCAAATATTTATTTGGGTTATCAACGGTATAAAAATTGAAATTTATTGTCATTGAAACCCACATCGTAAATAAATAATTGTAATAAACCAATCTACTTAATAATTTTTTGTTTCATATTGTTGTGTTTTATTTTATTTTATACTCAAAAAAACTATTTCATTTAATGAAATGAGTATAATTAAAATGAGATTGTTGGGTTTTGACTGTTATATGATCGTTGGTCAATATGACCATTATACAATATGTTCGTTAGTCAATATGATCATTCTAAACAAAATGTTTTGATTTTTGCCTACAAATACAAGTGATCTTGGTTAATTAATATAGAATGAAGATTCGGTGGCCTCATCCAGTAGTCTCGGGCCGGTCTATGCCCATCTGACAAAACTTGGGAAGGAGGTAGCACCACTGGGCTTTTCTCTAGACCAAACCCAAGTCGAACATTATCGTTTGAAGCTAGAACTGAATAAAATTCGAGAGAAGTTCATGAAGATAAGAAATTACCACTCGAGAAATGTTGGCTAAGATTCCCCGGGATTCTATCACATTAGCACACCTTACACTTAGGTCCTATGTTGGTGTTATAAGGGGCTATAAAATAAGAACTTAAAAGCTTTGTGTAATCCTAAGATATAAATAAAATTTTTATTTCTTATTATAGTAAATCTAGTGAATTTCAAATGTACAGATAAATAAAGGATGTATATAATTGATGAATTTTTTGGAAAAAAGGTTGTTTATAGTATTTATATAAACCATAAATAATTAATAATGTGTAATGATTTTCAAAAAATCATCTTCTACTATTGTGTTCAGTAGGAAATTTAGAGTCAAATAAGATCAACATAATTTTTGGTGAATATTATATTATGAATTGTAATTTTATGCTTATGAATAGTAATGTGACCAAATGGAATGTTAATCTCACTTAAGAATGTATTATTATATTTTAGGCGCTATGATTAGTTAATGTGATTCAATAAAATAAGAAAATAATTGTTTAAAAAAAATTTTGTTAAGTATTAGTTTTCTTTCGAGGGAATATTGTTTTTATTTTAAAATTAAATTTAAAATATTTAGAAATTTATTTTTATAATATGGAGTTAATTTCTGAAATCAAATCATCGATATTTGGTTAAGGATAATTTATGGGTTTTTTCAGAAATAGTTGAATTTTCAGTGAATTCTATTTTTATTTAAAAATTAAATTAAAATTATTTTGGAAATTATTTTCATAAAATGGAATACATTTTTGAATTCATAGCATTTATGTTTGGATAAGGTGATTTTTTGGGATTTTTCTAAAATAGTTGATTTTTGGGGGAATAGTGAAAACACAGTTTTTAGTTTCAGGTGTTTAATGACATCATTAAGGAAGTAATAATTATGTAATCATTCTGGTAGACTTATGAATAGTAATATATGATATGAGGTGTAACAGGTGGCCAATAACATGGGAAAATACCAAGGTCATGCCCATGGTTTCGTCAATACCACCGATGAGGTGTCCCAAGGAAATTAATGACTTGTCCTCTCGCTTCACCTACAAATACCAAGTCGTTAATTCATTCATTTAATTTTTAAAATCCTCCCTAATTATTTTGTGGTATCTTTACCTCCCAAGGATTTCTCCCAAGGTACCTTCAATCCTCCCATGGTCCTGACCTTCAAACATTCATAGTTACTCTTCAAGGTAAGGGAATCTTTCACCATCCTTTTTTAAGCCATGACTTCCTTTATGTTGTGTATTCTTGTTTCAATATCTTTATGTTGAGGGTATGTTCTTATATTTCATTCAAACTGTCTATTTCATGTTCAATTGATGATAGAAAATTTTTCTCTCATCAAATGATTTTCTTAATTTTTAATTGACGTTGTTAGGCTGCCGAATTTTCGTAAAAGAAATCACAACTTATCTTTTCCTTCGAGTTTTATTTTCATATGGAATTTCCATAAAATATCCATACCATGATATTATTTTATTTTATTCTATACCCATACTATATTATGAGTTATTTATGAGTGGGTGACCCTTGTCATCTATCTTTTCAATTTTTTCTAATTCCATGTTATATAGCCGTTATGCTGAAGAAATTTCATCTCAAAATTTCTCTCTCTTTCTCTCCTGAAATTATCTTATTTTTTATGAGAGTAACCAGACCTATTTAATTTATATGTGTGTTCATAAATATATAAATATGATATATTTTATTCTGGAATTAACATACATATAACCCTCACCCCCTTTCTATGGGTTATAAATGACATAATGATCATAATTTTAAGAACTTTTAAGACGTCATGTTCTTGAAATGAAACCCATTTATTTTATTATCCATGGATTATTTATGAAATTTTTTATTATGATCTATGTGGATCACATGTAATTAAATACATATGAAGGGTGTACCCTATTATCTCTCCAATTCATTGGGTAAAGAATTAATCTCTAGAGAAGACAAGTTTCAGGATACCTTGGTGAATAACCTTGGTAATTTTTATGATACCTTGGGGATGGAACTTGGTGATATGTTCATGAATTTCTAAATGAAATTTTGTAGCCACATATTCATTTTATGTTCCATGTTCTTTTCATTATGATATTCCTATAATTTCATTGCTTATGTATTTATGTTTTTATTCAAGTTCTTATTGTTAACACAACTAAACTGATTCCCTTATTTACCCTTATTGGGCCATCTGCTCACCCTATACTTTGATTTATGTCTCCAGGATATGAAATGAAGTAATTGTATATAGGATGAACATATTATGAAGCCTTACAATTGGATTAGAAGAACCTTTTATGTTGTTTTCGTGTATTATGTTCTGGATTTCCAAGACACTAGACATTATATATCCTATATTGTAAAAAGTAATGAAAAGTTATGTAATAAAAAGGAGGGATGCAATAGTTTGTAATAAAGGATAGTTTAGTTATTTATGGAAATTAGGATATGAAAACTTTAGGAAGAACCCTATATAATAGTTTAAATATAAAAAAACATCCTTGTTTTTTGGTGAGTATTGATTAATTGGTTTATCAAGAAAATACATCCATGTCATGATACGAGCAGGTAGAGGAGGCTCTGGAAAAAATTTACTTAGGGGTAAAACCTGAAAACACCACTTTGAGCTAGACTATAACGGGAACTATTAAACGACAGTGGTCATTTCTGCACTCTTGGTTACGACACTCCCGTTAGAAATTTTAGGTAAATGGCAAGCTTTTTATGAATCTTTATGATGGAATTATAGAGAAATTTAATTGTTTATGAAGAAATTTTAGACAAAAAATCCTTTATAGTAAAAAGATTCATAAATGCAATATGTTTCTCACTAATGTTTTATTTTTTAAATAATGAGGGCAATAGGAGGAACCATGAAAATGGTGGCCGTAATGGGCATGCGCTGACGGCCCTCCGATGGAAGCCGTAATGGAAACATCCTTGCGAATGATGAACCAACAAACTCAAGTTATTGGAAATAACATGATTCAAGATGAGAGTCTGATCTCACCATGTAAGGAACAACATTATGTTGAGTCTTTTATGCATCAATGACCACTAACCTTCAGTTGATCGAATGACCCATTGATTTCTGACTAGTGGATCAGCTCCATCGAGAATATCTTTTTTGTGCTCCACAATTCAGAGAAAGAAAAGGTCACCTTGGCTGTCTATCAATTATAAGGAGAAACTAATCAGTGGTGGGAATTGATTAAAAACAAAAGCCGAAGAGTGGAAGTTGATTCTATGGAGTGGAAAGAGTTTAGAAAGATATTTTTCTGTAATTATTTCCCTCGTTCCATGAGAACAATATTGGAGAAAGAGTTTCTTGAGATGAAGTAGAAGGATAATGAATCTATGGGATTTTATGAGATGAACTTCACCCTAAATTCATAATATACCTCTAGCTTTGTCAAGGATTTGAACGGTAAGGTTGATAGATTCTTCGGTTGAAAGAGACCTCATCTTCGAAAGAATCTAGCCAACTGAGACTATGATAGCTATAGGGAGATCATGCAGAGTGTAATGAAAGTCGATCTAGAGTTTGGAGAGATACAGTGGTCTCATAAATACAATAATAAGAATAGATTGATGGATCCCATCTTATGGATGAATTTTGATCAGGCATGAGGACAAAATCAAGTGCAACTTTTCATGTGTAATAAATGTGGGAAAAAGAATTTGGGGAACTGCTTTCTTGGGAGTAGGAAATGATACAAGTGTGTAAAGTATGTCCATATTATGAGGAATTGTCGTAGTGAGGTTAAACCTAAACATAAAAATAAAAAAGACACGGGGAAGATGGTGCATGCCCTACCTGATGTCTTTTTTATAAGTGTGGAAAACGTGGGAACTTTACCAATCACTATCCAAATCCGAGGTTAATGGAGTGGAACCACCATCAGCCTCAAGAACAGACTATGGAACAAGGTCTTACTTTTCCAATCACTATGGATGAATTTGAAGCACAAAATGATGTCGTGTCAGGTACTCTTATTGTCCTCTCAAAGCTAGATAGTACTTTGTTTGATTCTAGTTCTACACATTCCTTTATTTCCTCCATGTTTGCAATGAATTTAGAATCAACCCCTAATTTCCTAAAAGTAGAGTTATTACTCAAGACTATTGGAAGGATTATCCAAGAATCATCAGCATTTAGAAACTCTAGTATGTACATTGGTGACCACAATCTTATCGCAAATATAGTAGTCATTCACATAATAGAATTCGACATTGTACTAGGGATGGACTGGAGATAAATGTATAATGCAATGATCAAAAGTAGAAGAAAGGAAATCGTAGTATTATTGAATATAAAACCCATAATTATCTTAAAAGTAGAGATAAATCAGATGATCCTTGTCTAGAAGAACCCTTTATGTCCTTTTTAATGGAGTTTATCAGTGAAGAAGAAGAAGGAGATGAGAGTTTAAGGATAGAAAGTGTCCCCATTATCGAGGAATACCTTGATGTATTTTCTGAGGAGATATCTAGACCTCCCCTAGAATGTGAGGTAGATTTCTCTATTAAACTAGTTCCTGGATCTCATCAAATATCAAAGACCCCAATAGGATGTAAAATGTGGAGCTAGAGGAATTAAAGAAACAACTCCAAGATCTTTTGGATAAGGGGTTTATCTGACCAAGTGTGTCTTGTTGGGGAGAACTAGTTCTCTTTGTGATTAAGAAGGATGTATTGATGCGGCTTTGCATTTATTACAAAGAACATAATGGAATCACAATGAAAAACAAATACCCTCTTCCAAGTATTGATGACTTATTTCACTATCTTCATGGGGTTCAATTATTCTCTAAGATTGATCATTGATCTGGTTATCATCAATTGAGGGTTATGAAAGAAGATATTCCAAAAAACGTCCTTCAGATCAAGATATGGGCATTATGAGTTTGTGGTTATGCCCTTCGTACTAACTAATTCACATGCTATTTTTATGGATATGATGAATATAGTATTTAAGGACTACCAGGATAACATTGTGGTAGTTTTTATTGATGATATTCTGATATATTTTAAAATTTGTGAAGAGCATGAAGACCATCTGAGGGTTATTTTGAAAACTCTACGGAAGGAGAGACTTTTTGGATGTTCAGTAAATATGAATTCTGGTAACAACAAGTTGCTTTCTTGGGGAACATTGTATCCAATGAAGGAATCATAGTTGACCTTGAAAAAACTAAGTTTGTAGAGGAGTAGCCTCACCCTACAAAAATAACTGAGATTTTAAGTTTCCTTAGATTGGGAGGATATTATAGGAGTTTCTTAAAAAACTATTCATGACTTTATAATCTATTATCCAAGTTAACAAGAAAAGGGGTGAAGTTCATATGAACAAAAGAGTGTGAGGAATGTTTCTAAGATCTGAAGAAGATATTGGTTACTAAACCCGTGTTTACTCTGCCCTCTAGTAGAGAAGTATTCATTGTTTTTAGTGATGTGTCTCTCAAAGAGCTTGGGTGCGTCCTCATGAAAAATGAAAACATCATTGCTTATGCATCTCGACAGTTGAATACTCATTAGCAGAACTATACCATGCATGATTTGGAGTTGGTTGCGGTCATTTTTTTCTCTAAAGATATGGAAACACTATATCTATGGAGAGAAATGTGATAAATACAAAGACCATCAAAGTTTGAAATATATTTTCACAAAAAAAGAATTGAACATGAGGCAAAGGAGCTGGTTGGAACTTCTCAAAGGCAATGATTATTAAATTCATTATCATCCCAGAAGAGCAGAAAAAGTTGTTGATGCATTAAGAAGAAAAGATCTAGTTGTTCATTCCATGATGGCGATTCAGAGAGATCCTTTGATCAATGACCTAGTAAAGATCGAAATGGGAATAATAAGAGAAAGGACATCATCGACCCTAACCAATATGATTTCTATACCATCATTACTAGATAAGATCATGAATGATCAAATAGAATATCTTTTGTTACAGAAGAAGTTTGAAGCTGTGAAAGATGGGATGTTTTATGAGTTAAATATTGATCAAGAATGTTCACTACAACAGTATCGCCATTTCGTGGCAGTTTCTTTTTTGCGTTTAGCAGCGGTTTAAACCGCCGCTATACTGTATGGCGGTGGTTTTTAACGTTTAGCGGCAGCTTCAGGAAAGCGTCATAGGTACTTCATTTCACGGCGATTTTCCTGAATTTAGCGGCGTTTTTACGATCCCTAGATATCTCTTTATTCGCGGTAGTTATAACCGCTGCAAATAAACTTAATTTCTAGCAATCGTAAAACTGCCACTAAATTCAGGTAAACCACCGTAGAATGAGGCATCCACGAAACTTCTATTTAGCGACGGTTATAACCGCCGCTAAAAGTAATTTTTTTACGTTTAGCGGCGGTTTAAAATACTGAAAGTATACATTTCGTGGAGGTTAAAACCGCCACAAAAAAGGTGCCCAGAATAAAAAAAATAATTCTTGGATTCTGCTGCACCACTGCCCTAAAAAACAAATAAATACAGACAAAACAATCAAAGGTTCCAACACATACATCATACTCATGTATACAATATCCTAAATAGTAAATACTTGGAAGATAAAACTCCATTGATACCACATTATAACATCCCAAACTGGATTCCACTAAATCTTATAACTTCACTTTCTTAGGATAGATCATCCATAGTTATTACACTCTACTTATAAAAATTGATAATTGATGAATTAGTAGTTATATTAGTACCAACCCATTTATATAATGATTTTTTTTGGTTTTGTGGCCTAGAAACCATCCTTAACACTTATAATAAATTTTAACTAATGAAATAGCTTAAATAACACATTAGAAATATATTGTTATAAAAAATCCTATTGTGGGAATATTTTTATAGTTACACTGGGATATAGCTTTTATAGGAATGTGGATATTTCCAGTTAGTCTTAGTTGACATCTTTTTATGTTGGAATATAGGTTAGGTATTAACTACATTGTGGTGAGTGATGTAGACCAGGGTTTTTAGTAGAAAAGATAAGTTATCCTAGTTCTATGGATGACTATGTAAGAGGATCGAGTTTTATAACATCATCAATATGGGTTAAAGTTCAAGATGTAGTTATTGATGTTGATTGAATGTGTGCGCATGGAATGATGATTGTATAATACATGTGATTATGAATAGACCATTTCTATTTATTATTAAGTGGATGATGTAAATCTATGTGGTAGGAAGAGAACCACAGGTTATTCAAGGATGGAATATTAGTTCCAGATGAGGCTTCAATGTATGCCAAGGATGGATTGTCGTGATGGAACATGGTATAATTATGTTGACTCACATACAGAAACCATGTTTACTAGTGGGCAGAGTGTTTTTTATGGGATTTAGATTCCTATTTTTATTAAAATGATGAATATTAAAATCCAATGGTGGGGTGAATCACATAGGTCCTAGAAAATGTAACCTTTGGGAGAGTGGTTGTAGAAAGAATAGTCATGAATGTTAAAGAAGAAGGATTTGGAATTCCAGTAATTCTAGTTTCATGACCGGATAGATTCTAATGAATCAAAAAATGGAATTAAAAATCATAATATAAATAATTCAGGGATATAATGATAGGTAATAATTACCAGACAGACCATGATTAAGTGGAAATTGTGTTGGGAATGTAGTTCAAGTCATGCAGTAACAGTTTAGTGATCAAAACAGTTATGGTTGTAAATGGTCTATTGTAACCATCCTAATATTTAATTACTTGGTAGAAGTTATTTTAATAAAATTCATGTTTTTATAATACATACCAATTGTGCGTCAAGTCGACATCCATCTTCGAGATTATATTTTAATTTAAAAATTATTCTTGCATATATTCATGGACTTATGCTAATTTATCACCCCTCAATCACACCTATATCTTAGTGAACCACCTTTGATTTAGAACATTCTTGTGACATTTTAGAAGAGCTAGAGAATGTATATATACTTTTGACACTTAAATCAGACATTTTCAACAATGGGCCTCACCAAAGGGCCCACAACACTATCCCCTTGATCACTATGAAATGACCCAATTTGTTCAACACATCAATAATGGGTTTAACTCATAGTCATCCAAAATCTCAACTACCAATTGAGACACAGACCTAAATGGAATGATGTATACCACACTCGAGAAATGAAGACACAAAAACAAACACCGGAAATCAATAAAATGCATACAAAGAAATGTGAGAAATCAAGGAAATTTTAGGACATGAAAATGTGTGGTGGAAACTATGTGCCACAAATGTTACATATAAAAACCAACTGTTTTAATTTTTGTTCAACACATCAATAGTACAACTACTCATGGTCCGATGATGCATCGTCACCCTCTCCACCTTCATTTCCACTATGGGTTGTCACCTGTAAGAACAATATATTCCAAATTAAATACGGTTACATATTTATATTAAAACAAAAAACAAATGAAAGTTAGAAAACTAAATGATTCTGATTTTATGTGATTTACCTACAAACCACCAATTGATGCACTCCCACCGGGGGAAAATCTGCTTATCTGCTAACGTAGTTCAGTTAACTCTTTCTACAATGCAGATATCTGATCCCCCTGCTGGTGAATTGTGTTTCGTAAAGAAACAATCTCTTTCTTAGCATCTTCGGGCTGACTAAAGTCAAGAGTAGATTCAGCATCTATACCCGGTGGCCTGCAAAATTCCTCAGATGGCACGGGTCCTAAACCCATCCCGCGCACTCTCCCCGGATGCTCCTTCCCAAGGACTTTTGCAACCGGGTCATCCTGGGAGACATAGTATGAATGCACAGGATTGGCATCCCAAAGTTCATTAATTTTTACCTATAAATCAAATATCAATATATATTAACACATAAAAATTTGATAAGAAGTTATTATGATAAAAAATTGACTTCATACCCCAACTTCTTTAGTAGTCTCATTAACAAAACATTCATCTGATTTCTAGTGAACATCCAACCACAGTTCAGTTCTAGATGCTTCATGGCCTACACTCTGGGACTGTATTAATCATAGATAAATAAAAAATAAATATATTAAATTGATAATATTGTCTTATAAATATTTAAACTAATTAAATGATTACCAATGATCTTCTATTTCTAGAAAAACTTTTTGAGCCCACAGTGTACAGGATGAGTTGCTTCGCTCGGTTTGACGCATTCTATCTTGATAGATCCTGAAATAAATAAAATGAAATTTAATACTGATGTATTGAATGTCATGTCCTTTTCATATGCATGTATAAATGTAAAATGTGGATAATATAATAATAGATATATTTCAATACCATCCGCTTCTGATTTCGATGCCTGTCAACAGACACTTTCCACTACTCTTTTGGTACCCTATTGGGTAACTTCTCATACATTTGCAGCATGGTCAATGAAGCATTGTTGACCTCACACCACAATCTCCATTTAAAATCTTTCCCCTTCTTACCTGGATTTTTCAACGTCCAGTTTCGTGCTATCACATTAGCAATGGTAAAGTGGAAGAACATTTGTATACAGAAATTCATTTTGAACATATTAGTAACATGACATTATATTAAACCATAATGTAATAAATTTACCTTGATTTGAGAATCAAACACATAATTTTTCCAGCTTGGAGGCATATGTCTCCAATTGTCATCTGAAATGGGAAGGGAAATGGGCTCCGCTGCTAGCTGGCCTAGAATCTGGACAAGAAACCCTGCGACATCATCTGTAGGGACCCCGTAAGAATCAAATGGCACAACAATCTTCTCTCCATTCAGATTCCAAACATCTTAACTTTTTATTTTTTTTCTCCACGGTTGCATTTTTTCATCTTCAATGAGAATACAATTAGTATAAACAAAATGTAATAAATTTATTTAATTAAAATTTGTACCAATGATAGTGACACTCTAGTATGTCCGGGATGAACTAGAAGGGGCACGTCGCTGCCCCACTGCTGAGGCTCCTGAAGGGGGAGTCGACGACCCAGCCTCTACTGGGACATCCACATATGGTGTGAGAGATGGTGTAGGGGGAGATGGTGCAGGGGTGTCGGCAGTTGGTGCATCAGATGTCATGGGGAGGGATCCAGATGGATAGTCATCTGACGTAGAACTGGATGAAATAATGTAACACTTCTTCCTTGGAATTCCTGTCATTTAATCAAATAAAATTAAGTTCAGAATATATATTTCAAAAAAATTATGCAGAAAAAAAATCAAAAATGATAAAAGATGGAGTACTAACAGACAATATATATATAACAATGATAATGAATGACTGTAGAAATTAAACAAGTGGTTACTGAATATATAAATAATTGTACATACAATCATTTTCCCCTTAAATAATGTCGGTTTCCATCTCCATTTCTTCATCCACTTCATTCATCCTTTCTAGACTAATATTTTCAATATCACGATGGACAAATAATTCTGCTTCCTGGTGCTGATTAAATTAAATTTCAGAGGTCAAATTTTCCACTTCATCACCCATATCATACAAATCTCTTTGTATTACGTGAGCAACTACACTCCACCCTTTATTGGAAACATCATTCAAATAATATAGCATTTTTTCCTGCGATCCTAAGATATATGGATCATGCAGTTCATGATCACCAACATCCATAAAGCAAGAGAATTTCACAAATGTAAATTGCAAGGAATCTCTTTTAACGCCTCTGATAATATCAACCCATTTTCATTTGATTAAAACAACCGAAAAATGTCTGTGGTAGTTTAATTCAATAATATCATTCATCTTTCCATAGTATTCCACTTCAGAAAATTAAAATATACCACTATTCTGTGTTCTCAAACCCACTTCTTGATCGACTGTACGAAATCTAAATCCACTCACATTATAAGCGTCAAACATTCTAACTTCTTTTACAAGACCTCTAGCAAGAAAGTTTAAATCTTCTGATAGCTTTGCTCGAGTATCATTATTCATGATCTAAAAATAGAAATATACCTTATTAGATTTACAAAATGTATGTTTCAAACTAATATTTGTATTTATTGCAATATTTATGAACTTACACGTCGTGCAAAATATTCTACAAGCTCTTTATTAACATCATTAGTTATATATTTCTCATTTCGTGTTCGGCCTCTCATTCATCTCTTTTTTTTATCCTCAACTCTTCAATAAATGGATCTACAATTTCACTATTCAGCAGCACATATCTATGTGCCTGTAATAATTCCAATTCAGTCAGTGTCACATTTGAGGTCATCCCAACTGATCGGCCAATAGAAGGAAATATTTTGGATTTCTGATGTATTTGAGATTGATTCGATGTGTCGTCAACACGTCCAACTCGATTAAATCTTGTCTCAATATCATCCATGTATCGAGAACAAATGGTAAGACACTCTTCAGTGATATAGCCTTCAGCAATTGACCCTTCTGGTTTAGCTTTATTTCTCACGTATGATTTCAAATTCCCAAGATATCTGTGATATAAAAGAAACATAATTATGCATTTAATTAAGTACCAAAAATTGTTTACTTAACTGGAAAAAATATAAATAAAGTACCTCTCAATTGGATACATCCATCGAAAATGAACGGGGCCTCCTAATTTAGCTTCCTCAACCAAATGCACAGTTAAATTCATCATTACAGTAAAAAAGGATGGTTGAAATATCATCTCCATTACGCAAAGGGTCAATACAAACCTCTCCTGGAGGTTGTCAAGCAGAAATGGATGTAGATATTTCTCGCATAGTTTTCTAAAAAATGTGCAGAACTGGAGTACAACAATAGTAATTTTTTTAGGTAATAATGTACATAATGCCAATGGTAGAAATTTTTGTAACAAAATATGTGAATCGTGGCTTTTCAATCCATGTAACTTACGATTCATCAAGTCAACACACCTCGAGATGTTACTCGAATACCCATCAGATACCTTAACAATCTTTAACATTTGAAATAATGTATCTTTATCCCTATTTTTCATTGCAAAAATTGTCAAAGGATACTTTCCATTCTCATCTGGCCAGAGATCGCATTTTATGGTCATTGCTTTTAAGTATTTTCGAGCATTGAGATGATCCTTCGACTTTCCATGCTCATTAAGCAATGTGAAAATCAAATTTTCACAGAAATTATTCTCAATATGCATCACATCATGATTATTTTGCAACAAATTAAATTCCCAATATGGAAGTTTGAAGAATATACTTCTTTTCTTCCATTGTTGAGTTTCAGTTTCTCTTGACGATACACTTCGGAACCATTTTCCGCTATCATTCAAATGATGAACCTTCACAAATTCTGTTTCAACATTTTCAAGTTGTGCCAATATTTCAAAACCATTTAACAACTTTGGAGGTGGTCTACGATCAATGGAACCATTAAATTTTGATCTGTTCAGCCGAAATCTATGAGATGCATCGAGAAATATTCGATGACACAAGAAGCATCATTTTCTACTGTGAGGTAGCTGTTTGGGCTCAAAATCAAAGTTACAAACGGGACAAGCCAAACTCGTGTAAGTTTTCCAACTAGATAAATTCCCAAACCCATGGAAGTCACTAATGGTCCACATTAAAGCATCATGCATTTTGAACATTGTTTTATAAGAAGCATCAAATGTCTAAACACCGTTTCTCTATAACTCCTGCAATTCTTCAATCAAAGGCTTCAAGTATACATCAATATCATTTCCATGCATTTTTTTTCATGAATAATCATCAAAAGGATAAAATATGTTTGTTGCATACACATCCACAGAGGCAGATTATAAGTGATCAAAACAACAGGCCAAATTCTATAATTGGTACTCAAAGTCCTAAATGGGTTGAATCCATCGGAAGATAATCCCAATTGAACATTCCTAGGATTAGTTGAGAAATCGAGATGTAGTGAATCAAATGTCTTCCATGATTGGGAATCTTGTGGATCTCTCATTAACCCATCATTGTTATTATCTAAAGAATGTCACTTCATGTGTTTGGCGGTTTTCGATGACATGGATAATCTTTGCAATTGAGACTTCAATGGAAAGTAACACAAAACC
This sequence comes from Viscum album, assembly GCA_963277665.1. Lineage (NCBI taxonomy): Eukaryota > Viridiplantae > Streptophyta > Magnoliopsida > Santalales > Viscaceae > Viscum > Viscum album. The sequence continues at coordinate 1,306,481,021 of OY728126.1, read as the reverse complement.
TTTGCAGGTGTGATCCATTTCTTCTCCATGAAATAATGTTCATTCAGACTTCCAACATCACCATTTTCCTACCATCTAGAAGAAGAAAATTTCTTGCAATTATGTCTACTTGAATCCTCTCCCCAATAAAGCATACAATCATTGGGACACGCATGTATTTTTGTATAATTCAGACCAAGATAGTTAACAACTTTTTTCATATCATAAAAAGATTATGAGATTTTTGCTTCAGGAAATGCATCACGAATCAATTCCAATATCATGGACATTGCCTTATTTTTAATTCCACATAGACATTTGATATGGTACAACTTCAGCAAAAATGAAATCATTGAATATTTCAAACACCCACTATACAACTCTTGATTTCCATCATCAACTAAATCATGAAACACATTTTCCTCAGTGAAGTTTTCTATTACATTTGGCTCCACAGAATCAAAAACATCACGTGTCACATTGAAATTTATAGCACCCTCTTATGGTTGTTCTGATATGTTTTGATGCTGATAGTGGTGTCTTGCAGTGCCAAATGCATCATTTATTAGGTTTTGCATTTCATTTTCCATTTTCGATGAACATGGGACCCCATTATATGGATTAACATCAGTTCTCAATCTTTCTGTAATGTTTGATTCTCCATGAAAAATCCAACACAAATATTGAGCAGGGAATTGGTTCAGTATTAAATGTTCATAAATCTAATCTCTCTTCAACCATATTCTAAATTTACATTTAGGACATGGACATTTTATTCTTCCTTCAAAGGATCAATTAGAAATTGAAAAATCTAAAAACTCATTCAAACCCTTAACATACTGAGGTGTGTTCCTCGGTAATGTGATCCAGCTTTTATCCATGTATATCACAATGTGCCTACACAAAAAACTAGGAATCAAACAAGAGACATCTTCTATAACCCCATCATCAAAAACAAATAATGATGAACAAAATTTCCACAATATAAGTACATTGATGAATAAGACTCTGGTGAAATATATCATGTATAAATATATCCTATATATGATAGGGGACATCATTAACATAACATGGATTCGCGGTGTGACCGAAGCATGTTGGCCCGATCCAGTGACATCCGCGGGGCAGCATCTTCCACTTAGTTTCAAATTGGATGATATGGATGGCATGAGAGGATGTTTTTTTCATAAGATTTAATGAAGTGAATGATAATCTGTGATGAATAGAGGATTGGATGACCTATGATATACCTAATTCGGTGATGTTTGGAGATCTAGCAATGTGTAGGAATACCAAGAGGAATTAATACACCATGGGATCAGAAAAATCACAGGTTACATAACATGTAATCTGACATTACTGGTACCGTGGGACCCCTGGGCTGTGGAACTAGGATTTAGGTTGGATTTGAATATCACATGCCATGTGACATGGTCACACAACATGGGACCCATCTTAAAAGTCTAACGACACTTAAAGAGTGTCTCGGTTCAAACAATCATTTTAATAAAAAGATGGAAACCCTCTATAGGGATATAAAAAGGGTCAAGTACGATGTGTGATTTATGACTAACAATGACATCAAGTATAAGGAAAACATAAATGCAATAATGTAAAGCAAGGTACACCACTGTGAGTTTTTGCAGACTGCACACCTCCGTTGGGGGGGTTTTATTACAAAACAATGACTTATTTATCATGGATATTCACACTATGTTTAATTTCATTGTTCATAGACCAATATATGTATAGAGTTTAAGATAATGTATCCTTGAAAAAAATTATGTGATATATATAGCGATATAAGAGAGGAATAAAAATATGATATGGATGTAGATCTTGACACACATATGCATATATCCTTAGGGGATGACTTAGATATTTTATGTTCATGGTTCTCAGACCTGTAGATGCTAACATTTTTATATATAAAAACATAGAACCAATGATTGGTTAGTCTTCATAGATATTCCAAAACACAACCTAATGTGAATTAAGGATTATTAGTATCATATAATACCTTGGAGGGGGACATTAATTTTATGGTCAGGATGTTTAGACCATTGTGTCAAAAACATTAATATCCTATGAAAAGGACCATTGTTTTGATAAGACATTACAAAAGGAGAATCTAATGTTATGTATTTGGGGAATCCAAAAGAGATTAATACCCAAATTGGAAGGTGCAGAAGAATATAATTTCATAATTTATCTAACTATTAAAATGATTCTCAAATGTTTAAACTTCAAGGTAAAAAAAATCTCATTGAATAGAATGATTTTGGAAGGTTTAAAACAGACATTATGAATGTCTGAGTCAATAAGAAATAGATACCAACTGGTAATGAATGACCATTACAAATAGTGGAATACTAATACCATTCTCATTCAATAGAATCTAATGGTAGTAGGTTAGATATTTTCTCAATCAGTCCATTGATTGATTAGGTGGTTTAGGTGGAACTATCTTCTATGACTGAAAAACACTTAATGAAGGAAGATAGTGATTCAATAAAACTATGATGGTGACCGAGATTGAAAATAATTTAACATCAACAAATCAACAGGTATTCTACGTCAGAATAAGAACTAAATAATCCTTTTTGAAAATTACAGTGGAAAACAATAACAGCTTTATTTAGAATGACATTTCAATGAGGGGGATATTGGGGAAATTGTTGGGCATGGTGAGGGGAGGGGAGGGGCTGGGGATAGGCATGTTGGAGGGGAGGGGAGGGGAGGGGCTGGGAAGGATGGAGGGGGAGGGGAGGAGAGGGTGATGGCAGGGGGGAGGGGGCTGATGGGGGAAAATATTGGGCAGGTTGGAGGGGAGGGGAGGGGAGGGGCAGGTTGGAGGGGAGGGGAGGGGCGGGTGATGGGAGGGGGAGGGGGATGCTGAGAGAAAATGTTGGGTAAGGGGAGGGGAGGGTGATGGCAGGGAGAGGGGCTGCTAAGAGAAAATGTTGGGAAAGGTGGAGGGGACGGGATGGGCTGGTTCTGGAAAAATGGAGGGTAGGGGAGGGGAGGGGAGAGGAGGGGCAGGGGGAGGGGGATGCTGGGGGAAAATGTTGGGCAGGTGGGAGGGGAGGGGCTGGGGATGGGCAGGATAGAGGGGAGGATAGAAGAGGGGCAGGGGGGAGGGGGATGCTGGGGGAAAATGTTGGGCAGGGGGGAGGTGAGGGACAAGATGGAGGGGAGGGGAGGAGATAAGCAGGATGGAGTAGAGGGGGGGATTTTCGAAGGGGAGTGGGTGTAGGGGGAAAAGGTTGTCCATGGTGGGAGGGATGCTGGGGGAAATTGTTGGGAAAGGGGGAGGGGATGGGTAGGGCATGGGCATGTTGGAGGGGAGGGGAGGGGAGGGGAGGAGATGGACAGGATGGAGGGGAGGGGAGGGGAGAGTAGGGGTAGGGGTAGGGGGCTGCTAGGGGATATTGTTGGGTAGGGGGAGGGGAAGGGAGGGGCAGGTTGGAGGGGAGGGGAGGGGAGGGGTGGGTGATGGCAGGGGGTTGCTGGGGAAAAATGTTGAGCAGGGGGGAGAGGAGGTGTGGGGCTGGGGCTGGGCAAGATGGAGGGGAGGGGAGGGGAGGGGCAGGATGGAGGGGAGGGGAGGGGAGGATAGGGGTTGGGCAGGATGGAGGGTAGGGGAGGGGAGGGGCTGAACGCGGCACGACCGCAGCGTGACCGCAACGTGTTGGAGGGGAGGGGGTGGGCAGGATGGAGGGGAGGGTAGAGGAGAGGAGGGGAAGGGGGGGCTGCAGGGGGAAATTGATTGGTAGGGGGAGGGGAGGGGAAGGTTGGAAGGGAGGGGAGGGGAGGGTGATGGCATGGGGGGCTTCTGGGGGGAAAATGTTGGGCAGGGGGGAGGGGAGGTGAGGGGCTGGGGCTAGGCAGGATGGAGGGGAGGGGAGGGGGAGAGGAGGGGAAGGGGGGGCTGTTGGGATTGGGGAAAATGTTGTGCATGGGGGAGGGGAGGGGAGGGGAGGGGAGGGGAGGGGTTGGGAAGGATAGAGGGGAGGGGAGGGGCTGACTGAGGCGTGACCGCGGTGTGACCACGGAGTGACCGCGGCGTGACCGTAGCATGTTGGAGGGGAGGGGCTGGGAAGGATGGAGGGGAGGTGAGGGGCAGGAGGGAGGGGGCTATTGGGGAAATTGTTGGGCAGGGGGAGGGGAGGGGAGGGGCAGTTTGGAGGGGAGGGGAGGGGAGGGGAGTGTGATGGTAGGGGGGCTGCTGGGGGAAAAAGTTCGGCAGGGGGGAGGGGAAGGGAGAGGAGGGGCAGGGGGTGCTGCTGGGCTAGGGGAAAATGTTGGGCAGGGGGGAGGGGAGGGGAGGGGAGGGGAAGGATGGAGGAGAGGGGAGGGGAGGGGCTGGGCAGGATGGAGGGGAGGGGAGGGGAGGGGCTGACCACAGCGTGACCGCGGCCTTACCGCGGTGTGACCGCTACATGACCGCAGCGTATTGGCCAGGTCAAGCGACATCTGTAGCGCCAAATCATGACATTAGCATGGCGTGACTGCGGTGTGACTGCGGCGTGACTACGGCATGACCGCGCCGTGACCGCAGCGTGTTGGCCTGGTCCAGCGACATCCGCGGGGCAGCATAAGTATCTTTGAGGTTTGGTCATGACAAAAATGATGTTTGTGTGGGTCATGACACAAATGACGTTTGGTCCACCCAACACTAAAAAATACATAGCATGAAACTGATCACACCCTGCTCCTTTTACATACTATCCCTAATGACATCTTTCACATCTACCATGCTTAGTCATTAGTCATTTTGAACCAGGAATATCTCAAGGTTTTCATCCACCAACTCTATCACCCCTCTATAGAATAAAATCCCAAGGATTATTTTATTAATAAGAAATGTTTAGAGGAAACTATTATTGAATATGTATTTAAAAGTTGACATGACCTCCATACTGACAATCAGGGATGGTTGAGTTCTAAAGCTTTCAATTTCCATGGCTAACACACACAAAACAAAGTACATAAGGGATCCTAGATGAATCATAAGAATTTTCATCCCTAGAAAAAAAAAATATTGATAGAAAAAAAATATTATTCAAAACATCAACTATCTAGCTAAAAAATATATGAATTCATAGATCCACTCTTCAATAAGTTACAATGACTTCTTTATTAAGATGAATGAGACTTTAATAACTTATTATCTATCACCTCAACATTTTCTAGCACATTAATTTACATAAATAGTATAATGGGGTATCATCATAAAGAATATTTCAAACATATAAGAGAAGTTTCATGAACCTAACTCTAATCTCCTTCACACTCAAACTCTTATATCGATGGTTGATAAACTCTTGGCACTACATTTCCTTCAATGTCAATGATAATAAATTATTTCAATATTAACATTAAAATTTTCTACAATACACCATAAACTCTTCATGATCACCCTAAAAGAGAATCCACTATAGACGAGCTTCACGATTCAAGGAACTAATAGACGATAAAATCTATTTGATTATTATACCTACTGGAAAACCAAAACAACCTAAAGGAGGGAAAAACCCTACCTAGAGGGGAAGACGGTGCAGCTTTCGGGGTCACGGGGGGCTGGGGGTCGCGGGGTTTCCGGGGTCGCCAGGGTCGTGCGGGGTCGCAGGGGTCGGGGTCGCGGGGTCTCCGGGGGAAATAGGGGTGCGAGGTCGCGAGGGAAGTGTGGGGATAGGGTCACGGGGGAAGGAGGGTCGGGTGTTAAAAAAACAACGTTTTGTGGAGGATTATTATAAACTGCCACAAAACCTTTTTTAGAGAAGGTTTAGTGGTGGTTACTAGAACTGCCGCTAAACAGCGGTTTTGTTGTAGCGGTTTACTGAAATATTGTACAAGAATATTAATTCCATATATTCCGTAAATAAGGAAGGAGTTGATGGATGAAGCCCATAGATCTGCCTTCTCTATAAATCCTGGAAACACAAAAATGTATAGGGACCATAGTAATCATTTTTAGTGGGATAATATGAAAAGGGTGATTTCTTACTACACATCAAGGTGCTTGGTATGTCAGCATGTGGAGGCAGAGTGGCAAATTCTTAAAGGGGTATTGAAACCACTACCCATACCAGTATGGAAGTGGAATAATATCACTATGGACTTTTTCATTGGTCTCTCGATAACTTACAAAGGAAACAGTGTGATATGGGTTATTGTTGACTATCTCACTAAGACTTCCCATTTTATCTCCATTCGGGAAGATTTCTCTCTGGATGAGGTTTCCAAGATTTATGTGAAGAATGTGGTAAGGCTGCATGGAGTTCCACTTTCTATCGTATCTGATCGTGATCCGATGATCACACCAAAATTCTGGAGAAGTCTTCAACATGTTCTGAGCATTGAATTGAATTTTAGTACGGCCTATCTCCCACAAACTGATAGACAATCTGAAATTACTATTCATACACTCAAAAACATACTGAGAACATGCTCAATGTAATTTAAAGGTGGATGATATCAACATCTCCAATTAGTTGAGTTCTCTAACATCAATAGATTCCATTCAAGCAATCAAATGGAAACCTATGATGCTCTATCCGGGAAGCGATGTAGAACTCCTAGTTGTTGGGATGCAGCTGGTGTGAGAAATCTTCTTAGGCCTTATCTTTTCCAATAGATGACTGAAAAAGTCCATGCCATCTAGCAACATAGTAAGGCTGCTCAAAGTCGTAAAAAGAGATATGAAGACAATCATTAAAGGGACTTGGATTTTAATGTTGGGTACAAGGTCTTTCTTCAAATATCACCTTGGAAGAGAGTCAAGAGGTTTGGGAAGAAATGGAAGGTCAGACCTAGTTACATTGAACCCTATGAAATCCTTGATCGCGTGGGAGTAGTGGCCTATCTGCTTGAACTTCCTATAAATCTAGCACAAGTTCATGATGTCTTCCACGTATCCCTCTTGAGTAAGTACATACCATACCCTTCACATGTACTAAACCCAGAGGTGGTACAACTGGAACATAACCTCTCTTATGAGGAGTAGCCAGTTGTGATCTTAGTTCGTAGAGACAAGGTTCTATGAAACATGACTACCCACCTTGTTAAGGTGTTGTAGAGAAAGTGCCAATATGAAGAAGCCATGTGGGAACCTGAGGATTCTATGAGGCAGAAGTACCCACACCTTTTATCCTCTGAGGATACGAGTTAAAAACTTTGGGGATGAAATTTCTTAAGGGGGGAAGAATGTAAAGAACAAAACATTTTAATAATTTTTTTGTTTCTTATTTTTGTGTGTTATTTTATTTTACACTAAGAAAAATATTTCATTTAATGAAATGAATTTAATTAAAATGATAATGTTGGGTTTCGACTGTTATATGACCATTGGTCAAAATGACCATTGGTCAATATAACCATTGGTCAATATAACCATTGGTCAATATGACCATTAGTCAATATGATTGTTGGTCAATATGACCATTGGAAACTAAATTTTGTAATTGTTTTCTACAAATACAAGGGATCTTGGTTAATTAATACATAAATATGATTTGATGGCCTCATCCAGTAGTCTTGGGCCGATCGAAGACCATTTGACAAAACATGGGAAGGATGTAGCACCACTGGGCTTTGCTCTAGTCCAAACCCAAGCTGAACGTCATCATGTGAAGCTGGAACAGAATCTCCCTCGAGATAAGATCAAGCTGATAAAAATTACCACTCAGGTAATATTAGCCGAGATGCCCCAAGATTCTATCACCTTATCATACCTTACGCTTAAGTATTATGTTGGTGTTATAAAGAGCTATGTAATGAGACCTTTGTTGTTTTGTATAATCCTTTGATATAAATAAAATTGTTATTTTTTCTTAGGGTAATGCTTGATAATTTCAAATGTCCAGATAAATATAGGATGGGTATCATTGATGATTGTTTTGAAAAAAAATGTTATTTTAAATAGTTATCTAAACCTTAAATAATTAATAATGCGTAATGATTTTTGAAAAATTGTCTTCTACAGTTGTGTTGTGTGGGAAATTTAGAGTCTAATAGGATCAACATAATTTTTTGTGAATAATAAATTATAAATATTAACATTATGCTTATGAATCGTAATTTGACCAAATGGAATGGTAATCTTACTTAAGAAATTATTATTATATTGTGGGCACCTTTATTAGGTAATGTGATTAAATAAAATAAGTAAATAACTATTTCAGAAATTTTTAGTTAAGTATTAGTTTTCATTTTGGTGAATAGTGTTTTAAAAAAAATTAATTTTAAAAATATTTAGAAAATTATTTCCATAAAATGGAGTTCATTTCTGAATTCAGAGCATCGATTCTTGGTTAAGGTGAATGTTTGGGTTTTTTGTAACATTTGAATTTTCAGCGAATAGTGGTTTTATTTACAAATTAATTTAAAAATATATTCAAAAATATTTTCATAAAATGGATTTCAATTTTGAATTTATAACATTGATATTATGTTAAGGTGAGTTTTTGGGATTTTTCTGAAATAGTTGAATTATCGTTGAATAGTGGAAATACAGTTTTGAGTTTAGGGTGTTGAATGACATCATTAAAGATGTAACAATTATGTAATCATTCTGGTCGACATATTAATAGTATGATATGATATGAGGTGTCCCAAATGACCAATACAATGGGCAAATAAAATGGGCATGCATATGGTTTTGTCAATACCACAGATAAGGTGTCCCTTGGAAACTAATGACATGTCCCCTCACTTATCCTATAAATAAAAAGACATTCCCTCATTAATTTCATTTTACAAATCCTCCCCAACAAATTTCTAGTATTTTTACCTCCCAAAGGGTCCTCCCAAGGTTCCTTCAATCCTCCCAAGGTCTTGACCTTGAAACTTTTGATGTTACTCTTCAAGGTAAGGGAATCTTTCACCCTCCTCTTTTAAGCCATGACTTCCTTTATGTTGTGTATTCTATTCTCCATCTATTTATTTTTAGGGTATGTTATTCTATGTCATTAATACTTTCCATTTCATTTTCAATTGATGAGAGACCCTTTTTCTCTCATAAAATGATTTTTTGATATTTTAAGTGACGTTGTTAGGCTGCCGAATTTTCGTAAAATAAATCACAACTTCTCTTTTCTTTCAAGTTTCATTTTCATATGGTATTTAATTCAAATATACATACCATGATATTATTTCTTTTTATTCTATACCCGTACTGTATTATGAGTTTTTTAGGAGTGGGTGACCCTTGTCCTTTATCTTTTCAATGTTTTCTAAAACCATGTTATATAGCTATTATACTGCAGAATTTTCATCTCAAAATTTCTCTCTCATTATATAATGAAATTATCTTGATTATTTATGGGAGTAACAAGACATATTTAAATTATATGGGTTTCCGTAAATATATATATATGATATATTTGATTGTGGAATTGACATACATGCAACCCTCACCCCATTTCCATGGGTTATAAATGACATAATGATCTTATTTTTAAGAACTTTTAAAACGTCGCGATCTTGAAATGAAACCCATTAATTTTATTCTCCATGGTTTATTTATGAAATGTTTGATTATGATCAATCTGTATCACATGAAATTAAAGACATATTAAGGGTGCACCGTGATAGCGCTCTGATTCATTTGGTAAAGAATTAATCTCTACAGTTGACATGTTTCACGATACCTTAGTGAATAACCTAGGTAATTTTTATGACACCTTGCTTATGGACCTTGGTGATATGTTAATGAATGTCTAAATAAAATGTGGTAGCCACATATTCATGTTATGTTCCATGTTCTTTTCATTATGATATTCATATACTTCCATTTCTCTTGTCTTTATGTTTCTATTCATGTTCTTATTGTTAAAATAAGTAAACTAATTCCCTTATTTACCCTTACTGGGCCTATTTCTCACCCTTTGCCTTTATGTATGTCTCCAGGATATGAGATGAAGTAATTGTACATAGTATAAACATATTATGAAGCCTTAAAAGTGGATTATAAGAATGATTTATTTTTTTCATTTTTTATGTTCCTGATTTCCAAGACAATAGACTTTAAAGATCCTCTGTTTGTAAAATGTAATGAAAAGTTATGTAATAAAAAGGAAGGATTCAATATTTATACAAAAAAATCCTTTAAAATGGATATTTGGAACTATAACTGTTATATAGTGATATATACAACTTGTATTTAACATAGGAGAACATAGGTTGGGAGTGAAGATTGGATATGGCAGAAAAATAAAAATATTTATAGAGAGTAATTGAGGTAATTAATCACAAACTTGTGAATAACCAAATATATATTGAGGGCCTCAATGCCATAAATATTTGATGATTTATTTGGACATTAATTAAAATAATTATGGTATTTGGATAACAAATTTTTGTTTTATCATTATCATAATATTTAGTAATTATTATATTTACCATGAATAAAATGAAATATACATACTGGATATATTTATATGGACAAAATTTAATTCTGTAGATATTCATTTATATATTTACAAAAAATCTATTTTTTCATGAAATAGTTGTTAAAAGATTTACATTCATGCCTGAAGCACAAAAATACACATTTAGAATCTATCAAGGCCCATAAAAGAATATAAACATAATTATTTATCTATAACATTTATTAAAATAAATATGGTTAATATATTAATCTCTAAAATAGGTTACTCTACAGTTTCATAATAAATAATTTTTCATAAAACATAACTATACATTAACCCAGATTTCTCATTCTACAATAAAAGGAATGAAACCATTATTTTACTTTGGTCATCGCATCACAAACTATGACTTTTCCAGACAAGATTGCTTTCACCTTACTTACATGATGTAATTTTCTATAAACATAATAATTTAATTTCTAAATTTAATATGATGGTCATCATTAAAATAAGTGTAATAAAAAATTCTTCTCTAGTTAATGTGTTTCAACAAAATCTCAGAACATAAATACTCCCTATGATGTTAAATAAAAAAATTTCATGAATGGATAACCCTATAATCCTTATCAATGTGTAAAATCTAAATCATTAGATGGAATTTAATGAAACAATATTAACATCGATACCACTTTTATCACAAAGTAGCTCTTGGTTGTAAGATTACAAACATGTGAATACACTCATTTTATGTTCTATTTGAACAAAGAAACCACCTAAATTATATAAAAAAATTGGAAAAACATGTTACTGTAATGTTATTCTATACTTAACGTAATAAATACAATAAATCCATGAATTTTTAAAAAAAATCAATTTTAGAATGAACTACTTCTGAGAAATTCCTTTATTATTTTCATGATAATCATTACCGTCTGGTCTACTTATTCATATCCCACATATTTTTATCCAATTGACAATAACATAACATAAGTAACATATTAGCGATGGGCTTCCCTTAGAAAAAATATAACTATATCATTAAATAAATTTTCTAGACCATTGGAAACATTCAACATAATCATTTAAATCCTTATAGAATAACATAGACAAGATAATCCTTATATATTTTACAATTCGTATAACATCAATCCTAAATCCCAAAAACCTAAAAACATATTTTATGTGTAATCCACAATAATGTTACCTTATCCTATTACTTATTAACTCTTTAGTTTATCATTTTATATGTAGTATCATTATCGGCTGCAATATAACCATTACTCACACCACATTGTCGATTTTATTTATGATATTTCCTCTTGGGTAATTTATTTTCCTAACTACTCTATATTTTACACATAGAACACTTATAATTCTATTATCCCTTATGGAGGAAAATATTTTCATCTATATAAATAAATAAACACTTCATTTTCCCCTTGTATTAATAGTTTTTTGTGATTTTTTTTGAGAGTCAAAACAAGATCTTGTTCCTCTATGATTTTCACATAGGAGATTATTTTAACATCCATAACACAAAGAAAAACAAATTCTCATTCCTCTATTGTATCCCTTATCTAAACTCTCAGAAAACTCTTTCTTCATCTTCCTTTGTGAGACTGATAATTGGTTAGGGTATACCATATTAACCATATTTCATGAAAACCGAGTATTCCTAACCAAAAAATCTCTCAATGTGTAGATCACTCCCCTTGAAAATCATCAAAAAATCATACTTCACATTCAATGTTATTCAAATTTATTCTGATTCCCACCATTAACTAAAACCATAAGCATAGTGCGATCATTACTTATCATAGAAAAATACATAATAATGAAAATAATTACTTATAGCATGTCTAAATTCTAGCACCTTACATGATCTATAAAACCCTAGGTTCGTCGTAGTGGTTTCATAGTCAACTAACATTTAAATCATTCATGATGGTGTGTGAAGTTATTGTGAATTCCCAAATAATATCCCCTGAGAGTGTCATACTATGTGTGTGGCAAGTCCAATTGTCCTATAATAGATTACCCCAAGTAAATCCAAAAACATCATGTCAGAGTTATTACCCCTAGGTACATCTATTGTAGAGACACAACGACTTGTAGGATACAAGCATGGATGAATTTTAAAGAAAAATTTCATTTTTCCTTTTCAAAAATTCTCACACACTTTTCTATAAATTTTTTAATCATTACAAATATCCAAGACATGTCCTTATGGTTCTTTGTATGGTTTTTCTCATCCTATATTATGAAGGTTAACTAAACCTTTCGTTTAATAACAATAATATAGTCCCTATATTTTTATAAAATAACATTACATTACTTTTGTGCCATACATAAAAAATTATACAAAAAGACTTCCAAATAACATAATAGTCAAGTTCCACTAGAAACATAGACACATAAACATTGATACATAAATGAGATAATTTATATCCGACTATGTTCTTAATTACTAGGAAATTTCTTAGACACATCAAACATAATACATATCATCATAACCAGTGGTAATTAAATATTAAAAAGTGTGTTATCAGATGAATGTATATGTAAAAAAGTGAGATATCTATTCATAAACATGAGCTTAATGTTGTATGGATATGATTACGAAAATATAAGATTATACCTTTCAAATTAATGATCACAAAAAAATTCACATAATAAATCATTTTAGTTAATAAGGAATGAATAACATGTAAATAGAGAACATAATAAATGAAATCATTATATAGGAATGAAACATAGAATTTTGGAAAATACATAAGAATATATAATGCTTTCCATAGTATTCAAGGAATCACGTCCATGGAAATATTAGTGGAAAAGTCTATTACTGAATCAAGTTTACACAATATTCTAGACCTTTTTTACTGAACTGAATTCACTCCTCATTCTATCCTTATATTATTGAACTAATATTACATCTATTTCTACCACTATATTACTGAACTGATTTCATTTCTCATTCAACCCATATCTATCTCATGAAATATAAATATTTTCCTAGTGAATTACAGGAGGATGTATATCCCACCCATCTCATAATGAAATCATATATACATGTGCCAAATAATTCCTAAATTATTTTATTATAACCCTTGAAATAAGATGGTTATGATAAAAATTTAATCATATCATAATTTATGGGAAAATTATTGTATTATATTAGATTCATCAAAGACTAACCCATGAATAGAATTTGGTTCATAAGCATATAAATTGTGAAATAGAAATACGTTTCATAAACATATAATGTGCGGAAGAGAAATTGTCTTCAGAAACATCATTCCATAAAAATATAACCCATTTTGATAATTAATTTGAATAGATACATTGAATAATTTCCCCATAAATTAATAAATAACTCCAAATAATTTCATCTTATATGGGAAATTTTTTTGAAAAAACTTTTTAAAACATTTCATGTTGAAAATATCATTTCATCGTGGAAAAAAGGCTCAATACAAAATAAAAACATTTTGAAAACCATTTTCATAAAAATAAATAAAACAACTTATAATTTAATGATTAGAAAAAATTTGGAAATCCTTTTTTATTGAAAACATATAATTTGTGATTAGAATGTTTTTGAAACCATTTCCCTGGAAAATATATAGGGACCATTAAAACATTTTAAAAATAATTTCATCATAAATAATTTTCAAACATTTAAATAATCCTTAAAATCATTTTAAAAATAATTTTACCTGAAAAAATATAAAATAATCATGAAATCAATCTGAAGTAATTTTTTTATTACTAATAAAATATTCTTGAAAATTTGTAATCATTTTTTCTTAAAAACCGATAAAATTAACATGAAAAAAATTATTAAAAAAACTTCAAAACAAATAAATGGAGATCAAAAATATTTTTAAATCATTTTTACTTATATTTTTTGGGACATACATTGTATTAAATTTTCAAATTTATCATGAAATGTAGGCTTTAGAGAAATGACAATGGGTAAAACTATACTAGTCCTACGAGTAAAAAAACACTAATTTTGTACTATAAAAGTTGATAAAAATTAATTAGTAAAAATTTAACAAGAAAATTCATTTGAAAAAAATTATAAAATAAAAATGTGAAAACATTCATTTATTTTTTATTTGAGAATAGTATAATATTCTCTGAAACACATTTTTGGAAAACACTGTATTGATGGAACATGTATTTTTAACCAAATATAGGGAAAAATTGGTCATTCTTAAAAAGATATCTAAATATATTATGTAACAAGTATCTAAAATTGGTAAAATACATGAATATATCATTGATAAATAGGGTATAATACACATCATTTATGTTGTTGAGATATTTATTATAAATTTTCAATAATGTAACCATAATTATAAACAATATTGAAAAGCGGTGAGATTGTTTCAATAAACTCTTATCACATTGAAACATTGAACAACACATCCTACTAATGAATGTAAAATTACCTTAGTTAAAATATAAAATATATGGAATTACATTCATGATATAATATATCAATGGCATTATGTACACCTCATATGAAAATATACATGCATAATATGGAATGTGTCTCAAAAATGTAAAATTGAGACAAAACCATCTTATTGATTTGGTTACTTATGAAAAAAATACCATTTAAAGAAATATGATATAATAGATATGTAATGAACCATAAATATAAAAATATGAATTATATAATACATTCATGGGTTTTATGTACCTAATGAAAAATGAAAGAGTTTTGAACATGGCATGTATCTCATAGAAATAAAAAGTGAAATTAAATCACATTTCCTTATGTCATGACTCTATTAATACTCATAAAACCCTCTTATATAATAAATATATGTTTATTATTTGTCTATAAATAAAAAATATTATTATATATACTATATTATATTGTCGGATTATGACTTAAAATTATATTGTTGTTAACAGTTCTGTGTTAATGTTTCACTTTGTGTAATATCTCATGTGTTCTTCACTTGGGTCTTAATTTGTTATATCATTAGTCCTCAAACATATATCATGATCTAAATAATATAAAACATTATATTAATTTCATTTTATTATTTATTTTTGTGTTATAACAATTAATAGAATATGTAGGTATGAAATGAAATACTCCATTATTGGAGACTGTAGGTTTTACGTACACATGAACACTGATTCTGTTTAATAAAGAATGGTAATGGAATATATGTATCGAAATTTTTACATGTATTTTATTTCAGAAACATAATTATATAATATATTTCATATATATTCAATAAATCCACCCTTAATACGTTCTTTATAGTGTGTGAATGAATCATGTTTCATTGAGGGGGTGGTAGTCCACAATTCCTCAAACAAAATTATCATAATTACACAAAATTGAATGTATAAAGATAAATATTGTAAAAGGATTAAATAAGCATAAATACATAATAAATATAATATATAACATATATAACCATATTTTCCATCATAATTTTCACCTTGAGAGGCGGTAAAATAAAAAATGAACAATAATCATTTCTCATTAAAGTAGTTCATCATAAAAATTGTGTAACAGTATTTTATTATATTTAGGATACTTTTTTGTTTATGTAATCATGGAATAATAATATTTTATGGGGTTTAGAATTTAAATAAAACAAAAGTACTTATGGAAGAATGATACCTCTTATTCAGGTAACTCCTTTTTATTTTCACCAAAAGGATTACATGGATTTCATTAATCCCAAGGAAAGGATTCTAGAAAGAGTGTAGGTATTTTGAGTTGATATTTGGAATGATCCTTGTCTATAAAATGAGGATTTACATTTTTTAGGAAGTGGGGGGAGAGTATTCCATTTTATTGTGGAGGATGAGTTGCACTTTTCTAAATTTCAGAAAAAGGAATTAGACCCACGTTACCAATGAAAAGTGGATAAAATAATGAACCAATTTCGTTAAAAATGATTTATAGGTTTTATATATGGTCGTCAGATGGATTTTGGACATGTTTCTAGGTCATTAGATCCCATAAAATTATTGTTTTGTCCCTTATTAAACATAATATTACCTTTGTAGTTGTAATTAATTTTAATTACTTTCACTATTATTTTTAGTAAAAAATTATATTGAAACTATTAATAATTAATTTTTTTACATATATGGACACCATTTCCCCCAACTCTAATCACAAATTTGGAGGAAATAAATTTAAATTTAATCATGTAGTCATGTCGATAATGAGGGTTATTAATATAAATTTTTTTAAAGGATTGATATGTTGTTGTATTCAATTTTAAATATAAATATATTCAAATGACCCATATTGTATTAATTGGAGTAAATATTATAAAATTTTACTTTAAAACAAATTTTATATATTATATAAATATATAAATAAGACATATGAACAAGTAGTTTTGAATTAAAATTATGTATTTTTCAATATTCATCCAAAATAGATGTTTTTATAAAAAACTAAAAAAACATTCATCCTTTGGTAATTTAGGATTTATATATTCAAAAAATAAATTTATTTTATCAAATTCAATTTCTATAGGTGTCTAAAATTAATTTTTATTTTTATTTTTCATAGACCGACATTAACTGTAGATCGTTGAGACAATAATATTTTTAAAATTATAAACACATCCTAAAAATTATATAATTAATTATCAATATTATATATTTATATTAAACCAATTACAAAAATCAACATGTTTATTAATTTTCATATTACAATGATTAACGAATTTTTTAGAATTATCTCATTCAAGTAATTATATTAATAAAATTATGTTTCGTACAAACTCGTTGTTCCATGACACAAACTCCAAGTCGATGGTACGTGTACCAAAATCCTAGTCGGTACCATGAAAAATTAACGTTGGAATAAGTGATTTAATATTAAATACTATATTTATTTTTTTTTTAAATGTAAAATATAATATTATTTAATTTATTTAAATAAATATTCCACAAAATCTCATGGTGTTACATTCTTTATAATTTAAGAAATTTCAATTGATTTCATTGGGTGATTTTCAGGATATTCAGATTGGTGATTTAAAAAAAGAAATTTTTTGCCTTAAGCACCATTCAAGTAAGGGATATAGGCTACCAATTACATATTCATAGGTATTTTGAAGAGCATTTCTTTTATTGTGAATTTTTATAGGTTTAACCCTAGAGATTTTACATGTCTTCTAAATCATAAATTCTATATAAAGTGTGGAATCAAACGTGATTATCACTATTTATAGACTCCATTGATCTATGAAAGAGGTCACAATATGATAATAACGAATTTAAATATAAAATATTCAAAGAAATGTCTGTTATAAGATGAATCATGTCACATCGTATTGGTATCCCTTAAGAATTATAGTCCAACATTGTTTATTTTTTTCACTGAACTTATTTATTATACATGAACATTGATTGTTTTATTTTTATATAATGGATAATTTTAGAAACTATCAGTGGAATCCTACTGAGTATAAGTCTGAAATTTTTCTGCATCTTGATTGGTAACATGAAACTGAAATAGATTCTAGTAGAGACATTGGGAAGAACCTAATATGAATTCATGACTTTTGGTTATAGTATATAGTACGAGAGTAGAGGAATGACATATGGATCATGGTAATATTGGATTAAATATTTATGTCATTTTATTGTTTTTTGTAGAATTTATCATAGTATATATCTAATTCCATATATCACTTTACCCAATTTTTTTATAGAATAATGACGTAATTATATTTTTTGAGATACTATTTATTCATATTTATGTATTTTTTATATTCTTGATGGTTTACGTTCATTCTTTCAATAATTATATTATTTTAAAAAATTTATATATTACTTACCAATGTGTTATACAATGTTAATAATTTTATATTATCCCCACCATTTCATCATATACTCGTACTATTATTCAATATCCTCTGGTGTATGGGTTGAATGTTTTTTGGATAGTTGGCCGGCTAGGATTTTTAACTTATTATTGAGCCCCAACTAGGAGGACCCATAATTATCAATGAATCCAAATTTTAATCAGTGGATTTTTTTTCTAATAAAAATTAAAATTAGTAAAATAAAGCAATAAATTTCAACATATTCTTTATTGGTGCTCGTGTCTAGGATGTAGGTGGAAATTGAAAAATATGTTTGAGGGACTTAGCCAAAAATTGGTTATTAGGATTTACCTCTAACATTGGGGTAGCAAGCCCCATAGCAGATTCAGTTAATTAATTTCATCATGATCTTCCCTACATGGGGATTTAATATCATGTAAGTGAAGGGTATGGTATATCCCCGCATGGTCCAGTGCAGGGGAACGAAGATTCAAGTTGGAGTACACTAACATAGGATGAATATCCTTATAGTAGTGAGAGGATGGTCTTTTTATTGTGGGGTAGAACCAGAGGTGTTATGGGTCCTCCTAACCTCATCCATCTTAACAAGATTTCAAGGTAACCATATCAATTTTTAAGTATATTTAAACAACATTAGTGTATAATGTCGGGCACATTCTGTAACTGTGGAACTGATGACTTAATGAAACATTTTTGTTTCAGCTGAGGTCTCATCATGTCATCGATTCACATATACTGAAATATAAAACTACAAGAATATAAAATAACCATATCTATTTTACTATGTTATTCCTTGAAAAATGAAGTGACCATGAGATGTCGACTGGATAATTGATCTCTACTACGCCACAACCATGGATATGTGGAATTGTAAACTAAGGATTCCATGAAAATGAGTAAGTGTCGACACATTTATAAAATGATATAATATAGCCATATTGGAAATTTATTAATTAAAATGAAGAAAAATAATTCAATTACTCATTGTGACAATTGATCCATATTTCTCTAGGTGGAAGAATGTACTATAGAATGGGGATTATCCTCAGATTTAGAGAGGCTAGAAAAGGTATATCCAGTGTTTATTATGGATGGAAATGGATACTTCACATGTTTTCTTCCATGTTTTGTAGTTGTGAAAAATTATAGTTTCCTAAAAATAGAGAAGGAAGTGCCTCCAACAATTGATAGCAGGTAACACTACATTCCATACATGGAATTGTATTTTGGGAAGAATGGAACAATATTACTATACTCTATGCCATTGGAATATGAGATTCTACACCTTCAAGTACCTAACCAATTAATATTATCCACATAGTATGGATATATATATAGGTAATTATTATTGGAAAACATTATAGGACACAGAAAAAAGGAATAGCTAAAAAACAATAAAAAACATATTATTTTAGAGAGAATTGTAATCTAATGATGAAATTAAGGTATGTATCATATTTTTAGTGAGTTATGTTTTCTTTGTCGCATTGGTTACACCTAAAAAATAATTCTAAGGGATAGTGGTTTTTTTGGAAATTTATGTTTTATGTGGACTAGAAACTTGATGTAGACTAAATACACATTGTTTATTTATATACATGATGCATATTTGGTTGGTTAGACCAGATTCTCCTCATTTATAGGTTTCTACATAGATGGAAGAAACCTAAACATTACACAAAATGTAAATAAATTATATTCCACATAATTTCATCCACTCGGTGAAACCGACACAACCACTACACGATTTTAAATTCATTTACATTCCTTTTATATTCCAATGGAAACTAAAAAAATATACTATATCCCTTTTAATAGTGGTTACTAATTATTCCACACAAAAAAGGGATACATGCGAGAGACCTGTCCTAGACCTCACTTCGGTCTCACGAGATCTCCTCTATTCAAACTCTGTTTCATTCACCTCCAGATTCATTGGACTCTTCTAGGTATGCTCCACAATCCACATTATTATATTTTTAGTTTCATTTTCCCTTTCCTATGCATTTTTGGTGATTGGGGTTTTTTCTTTATTTTTAGGGTTTTATTCCATTACTCTAATATCATCTATTCAATATTGATTAGAAGTTATACAATGGAATGGTGGATCCATACAAACATAAGGTATGGGCCTAGCTTATTTCTATATGTTTCTTTATTTTAATGATATGCTTTATTCTTTCATGCACTATAATATCCTAGTGACACCCTTAAAATGTTTAATATGTAAATCTACATAGTTTCATAATTTTAATATGATCCTTTCTAGAAACTTATCACTTTTTTGGTTGATTTACAAGATATATTTCACCTCTATATGTGTTCCCATTCCTTGATAACATATACTTTAATAATGAAAATTTCCTAAACACCAAATGAGTTGTTATACACTTGAAATAATTTATTTGACCTAATAAATTTTTACTATTAAGAGAGGTAGTGCAGTAGTTATTCCCCTACACCTTATTCCATACATTTTTTATAATTATGTTACTATTCCAACATGATAATAGTGTTATAAATTCTTTCAGTGTTAGGTTTCATGACATTGAAATCCAAATAATGCCTTAAACATTGTTTCATAGAAATTATAAGTGTTTCCAATTATAGGACCCCTTTGATGGTATCAGCGTTACTTATATTTACGTGGTTAATAACATGTAAAATATATTAATGGTGACACTATATATTTTATGTATGGTCTATCCATGAATAATCCACTTTACCTCCAGACTAGGGTCTTAATTTTCCTAGGGGAGGCCCCATAGATGGTCATGGTGGTAAAATGGTAGTATCATGCCACAAGAGAGGCTCAGACCCCTATTTTTGATACTAGGTATGGACTTAGAGGTTAGATTATGTTGTTTCCACACCATTCCAGGTGCGATACTTTTATCACGTTATGAACTTCCTTTGAAAAACTCACATAAAATGGGATATTTTTAAATCCCATATACAGAATTCTAGGATTCCAATGGGATCGCATTGGACTATTATAGGATGATTCTTAATAATTATTAATGGTTTTTATTAAATAAAATAATAAGAATGAGGACTATATACTCCTATTACATTCCAAATAGTACAAGTCACATGCTTATAGATGGTCAATACTTTGATAGTCACTTATAGTATCTCTTATCATATTTGAAACTAATACATGTTACCTCATATTAAAGACACGCAGTTTAGGCAAATACAGATTGGGTTGGATGTGGGTCCCAACTAGAACTCTGTCAGATTTATCAATTTATTTTTATCATATAATTATTTATCATTCTCAAAATTATCTTTTTATATTGAACTAAATATATTGATCTAGACACTATTGGTTGTGTCCTACTATTTATATCTCAAACCCTACTTGGGATACCTTTGGAACACTAGGAAACATAAGAATTTTTGGTACTTATAAATGGAATCAGATTGCTTCTATTTCTTGAATTCTAGTACTAGGTTATATTAGTGGATCATAGGACTAATCCTAAACTTTTGATGCTTGTAGTAGTGATGTTTGTTATTTTTTTATTTGTTTTGTAGGTAGTGATGTTTTATTTTTTACCTACTTCAGGTTTTATTAATTCTAATATAGAAACATTTAATCATGATGATAATAATTAGTGTTTATGTATTATATCTTTAGATTTTATTTTTTATTTATGAGGCATGGTTTATTATTATTATTATTTTGTTATCTATATTTTATTACTTCATTAACTATATATAGTTGTTGGACCTATTTCTATAGTTTCTTCTTTTTCATAATTCTATTTCATATATGTAAATTTTACTATGCTCTAATATGATCTATGAGTGAATATTATCCATACTAACACAACTCATTACATAACTATTATTCAGTAGCCTCTCGCATATGAGAATGCACGTTTGGGGTCTTGTGGCCAAACATCTTGGGTCTCAACAATGTTGTATCTGGGTAGGGACTCCACAAAGTGGAATCATAGGGTTTCATTTTCATTTTTCTTACACATTGGTTATTAGAAATGAGAATATGATATTCAAATTTGGTATTGAGCATTTTCATGGGAGTAACATAACAAGATATAGGGGGGACGAATTTATAGTGATGGGTAAATAATGCTATTTCCTATTATTTTTATAGTTTTATATATTTCACCATTTAGTGATGCACTTTAATTGTGTAGTTATTATTATTGATAAAATTACTATTCTTATGGATTCCCTTACCTGAGCCTGAGTGTACAAGGGAATATTAAAGTTCATTTTTCATACTAGGTACTATATAACTAAAATGTCATGCATTATGACAAGCCATGTAAACTTTTTATGTGCATTGATTTTCACATATTATTAGTGCCTTGATTGTTACATAGAGAAATGATATTAATTTTCATACTATGATGATAGTAAATAATTGATTCTTAATGTGTTTTTCATAACCTAATAGTGTTTCCCTCAATATTGTAAAGAAGAGCCATATGTATTTTTTCTGGAATGATTATTCATGGATAATTGGTTACATGGTATAGATTGTGTAATTATTTATATTGAGTGGCCAACATATTATAATTTAAAATGTGTATAGTATCTTATAAATTGGAAACTGTGATCCATCCATGAAACCATTCAAAGATATTTACATGCAAATAAAAATTCTAATTTAAAATAACTCAAAACTGTTAAATGAAAATCTCATTTAATATGTGTGAAACAATATTTCCACCTTGGAATGAGATTATTAGTGGATGGTAGGTTTTGTATCATGTTCTCCATTATCGAATGTATCTTATCACCTAGACCATACCACATCAGTAGGTTAATAGTCACACTATGTTATTGAATGACCTTTTGCATGTTCTTTTATCACTCACAATATCTACAATTAAAACAAATATATTGAGTGTGATTAGAAATTTTATAGATGTGACACTTGGTCTTCCTCTAGTTTTATGCCAATAATTTGGTGATGAGAAAACTCTCAAGGTTGTGGGACTTAATATACCAGTTATACTTTCTATGGTTACACCTGAGGAACCTCCTACATAACATTCACTAGGTGTTGATGCTTTGATTCATGAAAATTTAATCTGTTTGATGCATTCATTACATTTTCTAGTATATCCTTCCATCACCATGGATGATTTGACCCATGATTTCTAAAAAAATATCCTCCTGCATTTTTAGAGGATGGTGGTTCCCATTATACTGAGTCATGAATAGATGACATGCTTTTAATCATCAAGAAGATAGAGCTTCTACTAGATTGCTAGATTATGATTTGTACTTATATTCTATGTGACACCACCAAGAATTAGTGGGACATCTTTACTTAAGATGGTCAAAATTAAGGATTGTACTGAATAGACTTCTAGGCATTGAGTTTCTACTAGTTCTTTTTATAGACCTCATGAATAGTCATTCTTCAGTTTTCATTCACCTTTATCAAGGTTACATATAAATGATTGACTATATAGTTCATTTCACCAAATTACATTGTTTTCACTAACTTGGTATTGGAATAACATTTCTACTAAGAGGCGATTAGACGGTGGGATTACATACACTATCAAATCGTAGGTGAGTGTTTTCAATAAGACAACTATATTTAATATAGTAAACTCGGACCTCACCATTATGTGAAACCATAGTTAATCGATCTATGTGAACTAAGGGAGATTTTGTTGCTAGGTAAAGAATTTGTTTATCTAGTAGAAACAAACTTTGTTTTGAGGTTGAACTCAAGGGTTGTAAAAGGTCGGTGTAACACACCTATAACTCTATTGTGTATCATAGTGTAGATAAAGAGGCCATGAGAATCCTCAATGTATGAGGAACCCAATAGTGGGGTGAGATTGTGGAATGATTGGTAACATATAGCAGTTCTAGTTATTTTCCCCAATAGTAACAAGAGAAAGTGGATACGTACATACACCACATTCATGTTCTGAATTAGTGGATCTACATTTGAAAATGATTATTTCTTGTACTCGGTGAATGATCCATTTATGTGGCTAAGGATGAGGTGGTCTGGATTTAGAGGCTAATCCCATGATGGGTGGAAAACACTAATATAGTTAGTTTTCATACAATGGTCCTGGGTTATGCCATATATATGCATTAAAACCTATGCTTACGATCATATTATAGAGCCATCTATGGTTAAAGGTGATATTCTGGAATCGTCTACTTTTGTTTTTATGTATTTAGAAGAGGTGAATCACACTTCATTAAATCATCTTCTTAATTTTGATATCTTGGTCCATGAAATAAAATACGTATATGACACTATGTATCTCGATACACCACTATGGGTCATATCATAGGGCCTATTCTAGTTCTAGGACTCCCCATTGGGATGGGTGGGAACCACGTCTAGTGGAATTTCGAGTTCCCTGATAAGAATATCTTCAATGAAATTCTTAGAATAAAATGTTGTGTGCCATATCATGCATAGGAGGATTTATATCACTGGAAGGTGTCCTTTTCATCACCTCTGGTAAGCACAAATATCTGTACAAAATAATGGGATATATAGGTATTCCAAATTATAACTGACTTTCAAGGCATTGGTTGGGTGAAAAATATATGGTAAGTATCGTTTTGAGATAGTTGGGAATGCAACTAATGTAATTAACTTATATTGTAGATCATTATTGATATGTATTTTTTAATAATTTTATTAGATTACCTCATGAGAGAAAGGTTGAGATCACTATCAAGATTTTTATAGGTGAGGCACTAATGTTAATTCATCCTTATATAGTGGAACCTACTGAGCTCAAAGATCTTAAGTTGTAGTTGGAAGATAATGAAGAATTTTTTTGACTCAAATACTGACCATTAGTTTCACATATAAATTTTCATAGGAAGGCAGGTGGTACCCTTTTATTATTCATGGATTTCAGCTGAGTGAACAAGAACAAAGTAATTAACTGATATACACTATCCTGTATAGATGACCTCATTGACTAGGTCTGAGGAGTGAAGTTTTTCTCTATGGTGCATTTGATGGAGGGCTACTATATTGTTCATGTTATACCATCATACTTTCCAGATACAACATTCCTATGTTGGTATGGCTTGTATGAGTACACGGTAATTCCTTTGGTCTTAAGAATTTTTTATATATTTCTTACTCCACTAATGTGTTAGGTTTTCCACTCGTACATTGATTCATTGGTGGTGGTCTAAAAAAATCATTTTTTATTAATGTTAAATATATTGACAATAATTCCACCTTCTTATCATGCATAATAAACAGAGATTGAATTTGTTATATATGAATCCTAGAAATTTAAAAAATTGTATCATTAAGGTTCCCTTCAAGGGTAATTTCATTTTAGAGGAATGCATGTTAGTTGAACTAGAAATTGTGAGTACTGATGATTCCTAGTAACAACCCAGAAATATTCTTGGTATATGATGTTTCATGGGAATAGCTAGATATTATAAGATATTTATTATGTATTTATATTTCCTTAAGCACCAATTAAAATACCTACTACGAACAGTGATAAATTCTTTTGGTATTAACGTTCTAAGATAGATATTAAAAATTTGAAAGGAATAATGAATTCAACGTAGATACTGGTTCTGATGTAGCTCAATAAATGTAATATAGTCTACTATGATGCTTCTTGTATCATTCGAGGTTCATTTCTGATGTAGGGTTATTGGGTAATAGCATATGGGTCCGAAAAATTGAGACCGAATTACAATAATTAGTGTACATAATAACTCAATCTAAAAACCATGGTTTACTCCTTTTTTTGGATTAATTACCTATTTCATTATTGATTCTTCATTTAAAATAATCAAAATAGAGTAATGTAAATATCTAGATTGAGAGACTTGAATCCATGGCAGTATAGGTTCATTTTTTACATGCAATCATTCAACATTATGGTTTTATATATTACCAAAAACCGTAATTCTATAAGGGAATACATGTACCAGATGACTCATAAAGATATATTTACTTCATTCTAGTAGTGATTGGATGTTGATTGATCTATTTTTTGTGTTTAACCTAGAGATCTGGGGGAATAATGAGTTACTTGTTTTAGAAACACTAGCAGTGTAATATCCCTTATGATTTGGGTCTCGATGAGGATTATATATGATTCTTAGGCCTGGGTTTTTAGGGGTAACATAACATGTGAGAACTAATATACTATTTTAGATTTTTGTGAGAATGATATCCTAGTATTTAGTGGGCATGATTGGGTTTCTTTTGATAAATATAAAGAGTTGGTTAATGAATATCATTCCTCTATATGTGCGACATACCCCTCATCTTACCAAGAGGTACCAAGTAAATCATTTTCGGTATTTGTGTCTTGGTGTGAAGAGAACTATTGTAGGTTTTATCAACTAGTTATTCACATGTCATTATGATAAGCCATAACACCAATGAATATATGGTCTTTTACAACCGATATCCATTTCTGAGTGTAAAATGAATGATGTCACCATGTAGTTTTTGATGGGTTTTCTTAGATCCCCTTGAATAATCATTGTTGTATGGGAGATACTCAATTGGTTTACCAAGGTCTCACACTTACTACTCATCTGGGATACCTTATTAGTTGATGAGGATGGGAGTTTTTGTATTCTGCAGACAGTCTTCTTTCATGTTGTTCCCCATTCTATCATATCAGACAACGAATCCAATTTTACCACACATTCCTAGAAAGGATTATAGATGGTCCTAAATTCATTATTAATATTGAGAACAAAATATAACCCTTGAACCAATGGATAATATGATCAGACGATTTAGGTGTTAGTTGGAACACCTCTTGTTGATTTTTCCTACAACAATAATTCTTGGAAAACTATTCAGATGGGTCTATATTAGGACCTATTTAGTAGTCTCATTCATTTACCAGAAGGTTTTTTAATGGTATTGGAAGTATAAATAACATTTCCTTGTCTAATTTATGTTATTTAAATTTATTTCCACCTGATTCATAAGTGAACAGTTGTAGATCGTTCTAGGAAGAATACTTTTTTCCCTCATCAAAGTTGACATCAAGATTTTAAGGTTAGATGTTTGGTAATTATTTTTATTTCACCTAGGATGGGTAATAAAGGGAATTCATAAAAACATAAATATATATCATCATTTTTCCTATAACAACCCCCTATTTTCAAAATAATAACATTACATCACTTTTTAGAACAGTTAAACATTATATCAACAGACTCCCAAAGACCGTAGTTGGGATAGTGCCTCTGGAAACATGGAAACGTAACACTATAATATAAATCAAATAAAAATATACCACAAGGTTCTTCTTCACTATATTCCTTTCTTAGATACCCCAAAAATAGTACATATCTTCATAACATCGGGGAATGAAATATAAAAGGTGTGAGATTAGTTGCTCAGTAAGGGTAAATAAGGGATACAAATAAGCATAAACATTAGTATAATGCTATGCAAATGTATCCATTAATAATATAATATTATACCCAAAATATAAAATTTCACAATAGAAATCATATCATAAATATTGGTAGTTCATAGGAAATAATTCATAATTATATAAGGATCATAAGCCATTAAAACATAACATGAGATTAAGAGATAGAAGTATAGATAACACATGCATATACTGGCTTCCAAATTATAAATGGTATCACTACCAATACCATCTTAGTAGTATGGTTTCACTCCTCATAACATCATAGTAGTATTAGTTCACTTCTCGTTCCATTTTATTGGTCATGGTTCACTCCCACGAGCATCTTAGTTGTCAATGTTCAATCCCAATACCATCTAAGTTTATCTCATGACATATAAATCATTACCCAATTCATTGGATAAAGATATAGGTCCCAATAATCATATAATTTAATAAATCATATATTTTCCACAAAAACAGAAAGCATTTATCATAAACATAACCCAATGATTAAAATGGGTTTTCTAAACTTCATTGAATCATAACGTAATACATACAAAACAAATAGATTTCAAAAATATAATTCCATAATAAAAATAATAAACCAAATGTATAATTGGGATAATATACTTGAATTGTATCCTTAATCTTATATGGAAAATAATTTTGATAAAAAACATTGAATTAATTCATGAGGAAAATATATCTTCTTCTTCAAAAACAATTTCTTTTCTTAAAGAAAATCACTTTTAATTGGAAAGAATTTATTTTAAAATAATATTAGATAATTTTAAGGGAAATATCATGGAAATATGGGATTGTAAAATCATATAATTAAATTCATTCTTTATAGGTTCAAGTCATTTCAGATGGTATTTTTTTCTAAAATATTTAAGAAGTACCTCATATGGAAAATGAAAGAAATATTTCTTCCAAACTATGTAGTAAACAATCAATAAATGGGAAAAATTAATTTACCAATGAATATGATAATTATAAATTAAATTATGAAATAATTTTTAGAAAACATTGTCATGGTTGATAAATAAATACCAATAAATGCTTATATATATACAATCTCAAAAAATAATGGGGTTTTCAAATTATCCCTTACATTGTGTCTTGACTCTCTTTGTACTCACACAATATAACATTATAATAAATATGATTTTTTTTAAAATCTTCCAAAGAAGAAATTTTTTATACAAAATACCATAGATGTTTCTATTATGAACTTATACTACTCGCTTTTAAATGTTCAAATATTTAGTTATCACTTCAGGTAATATTTACCTTGTTATTCACATGTATCTTAATTTGTTATATCATTGGTACTTATACTTATATAAGGATTCTAAAAGTTAAATAATGATATAAATTTAATTTATATTTAAAATATGTTGCATAATGATGTACAACATTGAATATATAGTTCATTGAGACAGTAATTCATATATACGCATGAATGATGATTTCATTTTAATTAACGAATTCAAAAAAATTATGTAAATGAAATATGTATCTAAATGTTTATATAAAAATAACCTTTTTATAGAAAAATTATTATAACATAAATTTCATACATATTAATAATATATATTTTTATAATCAACCTTGAATTTTGAACGTGGAAGATGAATCTCACTGTGTCGTGGAGATGGAAAGTCGTATATATTCACGAGTGACAATATCATTCAGTATTGGTAAAGGGTAGGGATTTGGATTGAATATGAATTATAAATATACAATATTTTGTCAAATTAATTTTTTTACATCATTTATATTCATTGACATGATAATATAAATATATTATACATGAAAAACAATTTAAACCATGACGTGGAGACGGTAATCGGTATGTAAACATGGATGGTGATATTGTTTTTAACATGATAAGTAAAATGAGGATTAATATTTTTTATAATCATAAAATCATATAATCAGATTTTATATGATGGTTATATTAGTTTGGTATGGAAACAAAATAGAAATTGGAAGTATAAGAAAATAATAACATTGAAATAGGTGAAAAACAACTACCACTTTTCTGGTATCTCTTTTTGATTTTCTGAAAATACATTTTAGGATGTGATTTTTCCCAATATATGGATTCTAGAAGAAAGTGATGGATATTTGGAGGATATTTTTTAGGTTTTGGATGAGAAAAAAGATGTTAGAGGTGTGAATAAAATATAAAGAGATGATACCTTTTATAATGGGGAGGTGAGACTCTATAGCATTCTCAAAAACTATTAATTTTTTAAAAATTTATTTTCAATTTCAAATAGCTCCAAAGTGATTTATTTCTAATTTTGGATGATTATTTGTAGAAATAACCTCAACTAATTAAATATAGACATGTTTAGGTTTTGAATTAACTTTATCATGTGGATCTAGTCCTTAGTTATACAATTCATGACCTACCGTTACAACATGTCGTTTCACACTATAGGGTTAATATTGTTACATTAAAAATTGAAACAAATTCCAATATGGTCATTTATTACAATGTTAAAAATATCATTGCTTTCTTCTTAGCCATTTATTTTTATAAATTTTATAACAACTAATAAATTTTATTTATTTTAAATTATCATTTCTTTCAATTTAGAAAATATTTAATCTTTTAATTCTTAAAAATATCAACAGAAGATGATAAATATAAAAAAATGCATAAAATATTTGACTAAAATATATATAATATCTATAAAATTCATGGATTTCATTAATTTAGTCTAATTTTATTTATATTAATATTTAAAATATCATTTATTAGATATCTAAATTAATTAAACAATAATGAAGATATTTATTCTATAAATATTAAAAATAAATTATCATCTTGTAGATAAATATCTTATATTTGAATTTAATTATTGTAGTCGTATTTATATTATCTATTACCCAATATAAAAATGAGTTATTTATTAAATTTTGAATATGACTCTTTTAACACTTCCTTAAATATAATATAATAAATGTTTTAATCTAAAAAATGTTTCTTGACAAGGATAATATTTTTTACGTCAGGTTTTTTTGGTTCAAAAAACACATATCCTATAAAATTAAAACCATAGTTAGGGTATTTTTATATTATTATAATCTTATTATTACATTTAATTACCCTATTTACCTTTAACTTTGGTAAATAAAATTTTAAAGTTACTATTAAAAAATATTATTCTATTAGATCACATGTTGCATATATAGTACAACATTATATGTCTCTCTTTTTAAATTCAATTAATATAATCACTAAAATTACTTTTATTGCTAATCATGAAAATGTTGCTAAAAGGCAGGATAAAGATTCATTCAAATGTTCAATAATTTTTCACATCTAGTTATTTTATAAAAATCATTTCAATAAGATATATTGGATAAATAAATTATTATTTAATTACTGTGACCTTAAAATCAATTTTATGTAAAATATTTTCATTTAAAAGATAATGTCAGATTTTAACTACTACGCATTTTTTTTATAAGTCATAATAAAATGAAAAAATTTATTAACATACCGAATATTCACCCTTTCCTAATTTGGTTATTCAAAATTTAAAAATGATGTTTCTTTTACCAAAATAAATTTCTATGATTGTATAAAATTATCATTTTTAAGAGGATTTTAAAGTTGTTCATTCAAGGAAACAATATTTTTAAACATAGAAGAACATTACCATGAATCATATATTTTATTATCAATATTTTAAATTTAATTATTACTGTGAATATATCTATTTTTAATGGGTGAATAATATTTATCTCAAATTAAAAATTAAATGAAAATTAAATGTCTCATAAAAAGTCAGTGTTTCTGGTATCATATGCCAAGTCAACATTGCGTGAAACATATGACACATTAGCATTGCATGAAACATACACCATGTCTATTCTATGTGAATGAAATGTTTGAAATATTTTCAATGTAATATATAAATGAATTTTTTAATTCATTTTAAAATAATATCGATAAAAACATAGGGTGTTAAATTCAACCCCCTTTAAAATGAATTTTGGCCTGCAAATTTGTCACTCAGGTAAAAAAATGTGGATACTTCAATTTCATCATATACTCAAGTTCCCCTATAGATTCCTATAACTAGTGATTTATCCACAAAACATTTAACATGCAAGTGGTTTGGTTTCATTTAATTTTCATTGATCGGTACATAATTTCAAATGGTTTTTCCCTGTAAGAAAGATCTTATTTCAACGGTATGACCTATAAGTTCTGTACATGTTAAGGGTCATTTCTGCACTTCCTTGGGAGAGATTCATGGAACACATCTTAAAATCAGGAGATTTTAGTTTGATGTTCAAATCAATAATCTACTTTCCCTTTTCTACCAAGAATCTCCAAGGGACCAACATACCTAGGGATAAGTTTCCCATTATTCCCGAATCACATAACTATCTTCTAGGGTGAGATTTGTAGAAACTCGTTTTTTACTAACATTAAATTCTACATCACGTCAATGGTAATCATCATAAATTTTATAACGACTTTGATTTTTATTCTATATTGATTAATTGTTCTAACCTTCGCTACAATTTCTACAGAAATCTCATTTCCCAATGGAATTCATTCTCCAAACTCATCCTAACATGTCAGAGCATAGTATTTCAACCCCTAGAGGACTTCATAATGAGCCATATGAATTCTTATATTAAGGGTATTTTTGTAAAGAAACTCAACTAGAGGTAGGTATTGATCCCATCTACCTTTCAAATATAGAGAACAAGATCTGAACATATCCTATAGGGTTTGAATTGGTCTTTTAGAGTGACCATATGTCTGACCATGATAAGCATTTGTGAAACTCAATTTTATATACTGTTCTTTCTAAAGACACTACCAGAACATAGAGGAAATCCTCCTACCTAAATCAGATACAATGAAATGTGGTACACGATGAATCAAAACCACATCCTAGATGTATATCCTAGAATGTTTATATAGAGATAAATCTTTATTGTTTTAAATATTGTGTGCTAATTTAGTAAGGTTGTCAACTAACACCCATATAACATTAAAAACATTCGAGGTTTAGGGTATTCATATTAAAAAATCCATAGTTGTGATTTCCTATTGTCATTCTAGTATAGTAAAGTGATGTAACATCCTTTTAGTCTTTTGTCTTTTTTCTATAACATGATAGCATACCAAACACCAAGATATAAACTCTGTGATAACTCTCTTCATGCCATCCCACCGGAAATATTCTTTCAAATCAATATAAAAATTCATACATCCCATATGAATAAATAATTAAGTATAATCAGATTCATAAAATAGTTCATTATTTATATCTGGAATGGAAATTACTCATACATGGCTCCTAGACCTCATCATTTTATCCTGGTCATAGTTAAACTCTAAAACATTTCAAACCTTTTTTTGTATCTCTTCGTCTTCCTTTTGTGCCTCCTTAATCATCACGTTGGTAGAGGGTTGAACATTCATTTTAGAATGATAAGATATGTCCCCTTCCTTCAGGATGTATAGATACAACATTTGAAAATCCAATAATATTTGATCTTTTGTGTCCCTTATAATGTATAAGCTAGCATGATCTTTTTGACTCAAAGCATCAGCCACCTTGTTCTTTTTCTCTGGGTGGTAAGGAATGAATCAGTTATAATCCTTTATCAAATATAACCTTATATTATGGAGCATGTTAAACCCCTTATGTGCGAATATATATTTCATACATTTGTGATCAGTATATATATCACACATTTTTTCACAAAGTTAATGTATCCATATAATTAGAGAAACAATTACCACTGCTAATATCAATTCACAAGTTGGGTAATTTTGAACAAAATTCATCAAATGTCAGGAGGAATAGGCTATATCTATGTAATTTTGAATAATAACACATCCCAATACCTTCATGGATTCATCTTTATATATTACAAACCCTTCTCTACTAAATGGTAATGTATGCATAGATGCACATAGAAACCACCTCTTCAGATCCTTGAAATTCTTGTCACATTCATCTTTCTCGAAGAACTTGACACCCTTCTGAGTTAACTTGTTCTGAGGATTAAATATTCATGATAAGTTCTCCACAAACCATATTTAATATCCATATATAATAATAAGTAAATGGATCTCAATCACCAGGCATGGTCTAGGACATCATTCAATATACTTATTCTTTAAGGGATCTATTGATATACCATCCCTTGAGATTACATTACACAAAAATTACCCTTTATTCACCCACAATTTAAATTTTGTAAATTTTTCAATTAACTTATTATTACTTTGGTTTTGTAGGAAAATTATCAAGTGATTCATGCTCTTTTTTATAATTTTAATAGGTAAGAATATTTTATATAAATACTACCACAAACATATCTAGTTAATCTCTGAATACTATATTCACTAAATCCTTGAGGATAACAGGGGTATAAGTAAGTTAAAAAAGAATAACTATATATTAATAATATCCATTCCATTAACATAATTTTTTCTTGGTGAGATTCTTATTTCTTGACCCTCAATTGTTTACTTAATGAATAAAGGTCAATCTTGGAAAAATATTGAGATTTGTTCAGCTGATCAAACAAGTCATCATTATGGGAAAGAGGATACTTGTTCTTGATTGTGAACTATTTTAACTATTTATAATCAATGTAGAGAAGCATTGATCTATAATTCATTTCCACAAAATGAATTGGTGTTGCCCATGGGGACAGACTTGGAAAAATGAACCCCTTATCAGGTATTTCATGGAGTTGCTTCTTCAATTCCTTCCACTCTATCAGGGTAACTCAATACTGATTATTTTAAATTATTTTGGAACTAAGTATGAGTCCTATTGAAATCATAAATTCAAATTTTGGTTAAATATTAGGCCACTCATCTAAAAAAAGACATAAAATATCAAACAACATCCATATCATCAATGTCAGACTTCTTCCCAACCATTTGATATAAAGGTACCTTTTGAATGTGAATTAATACCCATACACTAGATATTATCTATATAGGATGTTAATACATATCAACACATTGATGGATGATAATAAAAGGGTTTCAAATATAAATTGTAACTTCCCTTTAATTGAAAATTGATGTGGTGTATTTGCAGAGAAATCCAATGCATGCCTAAGATGACATCAAATTTGACCAAAGAAAGAATGACAAGATTCACAGGAAGCACACTCCCAAAAATATCACCGTGAGAGGAATAACAGAAATTATATGAAATCATCATACCATTAGGATTTTTCACTATTAATTCAACATCTAACTATTTGGATGGAATATTAACATCCTAAGTAATTTATTTAGATATTAATGATTGGTTTGATTGAGAATCTGATATGACATTAGTAGTTTTAGATTGGATTGTATGTGTACCTTTCATCAGGTGGATATTTCCCCCCTCATCATAAATAATAATTTCACAAGATTTATCTGTGTACCTCAAATTAAGAGGTTTCTAACGTTGATCATATTCACCATCTATTGGATATGTGTAATGGTTATCACAATTCCCATTCTCTATACACTTATTTCCCTAAATCTTGGGGGGCATTCGGTAATGCTTTTTCCACCTTCAAAATAATAAATAATATCTTCCCATCACATTAGTAATCAATTTAAAAGTGAATTTCATTTCCACACATAAATCATTTATTATTCCACTTAAGGAAATTTTCTTCATGTTTTTTCCCACATATAGAGGAAAAAAGGAAATTTCATCTTCTTTTCTCCATGGTTTTTAGTGTTTCCTTTAAAATACATCTTAATCTTCTTGTAAAATCAATGATATTGATATGTGTCTCCTACCTATATTTAAATAATGGCTTCAAAACTCAAAATATCTTCATATATATTAATTTCATTCATGTCCAACACCACTATGAGACATGGATTGAAGCCACTATGGAACCTATCAACTTTACTTTTGGGTTGGATGATAATTACTAAATCGTACCTTTAATATCTTTTAAAATTAGGCTCATAGGTTCCAATAGAATCGGCATCCCTTTAATCCATCTAAGGTAACTATTTATATATCTATGTATAAATAATTCAAGGAAATTTATTATTGGAAAAAAATTGTTGAACTCATCCCATTACGTTGATTCAATCTCATTTTGCTACACTCATATTCATGATTTCATTCCCCAATGAATCTGATACACCTTATAACCGATAAATAGATAGAATGACAATAATATCCTCCGAACACTAAATAATGGAGGATATCATTTCAGTAGTACTGATACATTATTCAGAAATAGTGGATCAAAAGAACCTATGAATAAATGTGGATGTTACCTCATAGAAGTCTTAATATAATTTTGTTTTCTCCTTTTATCATATGGAAGTCCACCATGACTCTTATCGTTAGAAATTTGTGTGAGCATAATAATGAATATTTTCATTCCGGCTCCCAATGAATTCAGTTTATCAAGAGAACATTTGTTGTATTGTCCGCACCAATAACTGTTAATGTGAATCGTTTGGGGTCCAGCCACTGACTAAAACCAAAACCCTAAATTAATAAATATTTATCATAATGAGGAACTAAATAAACATTAATAATAACTTATAATATATATAACATATGAAACCATCATTAATAAATGAAACCTTATGATTATCATGGGTTATTCATATCCAAACTATATTTAAATCCATTATAATAGTTCATGAAGAGTTTATGAATTCCCATTGTAGATCCCAGAGGAGTGTCAAACCAGATGTGAAGTAAGGCCAGTTGTCTTGCACCAGAGTACCCAATTTTAAGCTTAGAACATCTTGGGGGAGTTGTTACCCCTATTTACATCTATTCTAGAGCCACAACCACTTGTAGTATCCAAAATAAAAGGTATTTATTGAAGACCACTCACTCCATCCTTCACCAAAAATCTAGTACATATTCTTTTGTTTTTTTACGCTTAAACATATCATATAAAATTACCTTATGGTTCTCACTAAGTTTTATTCATCCTCTATTCCAATGATTAACTGTACCTTTTTTATGATACTAACTATAGAGACCCTCTCTTTTCAAAACATTAGAA
The DNA here is from genome assembly GCA_963277665.1 of Viscum album. NCBI lineage: Eukaryota > Viridiplantae > Streptophyta > Magnoliopsida > Santalales > Viscaceae > Viscum > Viscum album. The sequence continues at coordinate 1,306,444,367 of OY728126.1, read as the reverse complement.
TTTCATAACATTTTCAGAATACTTAAAAATTATACAAACATATGTAGAAAGACCATAGTTGGTATAGAGCATTTCGAAAAATGGAAAAATAAAAATGGTACATAAATTAACAACATAATATCACACTTGTTTATTCATTACAAGAACCCTTATTAGATACATCAAACCTAGTAAATATCATCATAACATGTGGTAAAGAAACATAAAATTGGAGAGAAAAGATGTTATATAAGGGTAAATAGGGGAGACATGTAACCATTATCATGAGTATAAGGGTATGAAAATGTTATTATGAAAAATAAAATATTATACCCTATATATAAAAGATCAAAATATAAATAATGGAATAAATATTTTCATTTCACAGGATATTATTCATAATAAAATAAGTGGGGTGATCCCAGAATACATAAAAATGGATTAAGACATAGAAGTTTGGAAAACATATCAGCATATACTGATTTACATAATAGAGAAAGCATTACTACCAATACAATATTTTTAGTATGTATTAACTCTTTATACTATCCTAATAAAATGAGTTCCTTTCTCATTACAAATTAATAGTCATGGTTCACTCCTATGACAATCATAGTAGTCAAGGTTCACTCCCAAGACTATATTAGTTATTCTCATGCGATTGAATATTTACCCAATGGATTGGAAGGAGTTATAGGTCCTAACCATATCATATATAATCATTCTTATATGCTACAAAAAAAATTAAAACATTTATCTTATACATAAACAAAGGAATAAAATGGGTTTCTTAAACATATTCCATCAAAACATAATCCATGTAAAACAAATTGATTTTAGAAAAATAATTCCATCATAAACATAATAAACCAAAATAATAACATATATAGAATAAATGAAACATATCCTTTATATTATATAAAAATTTTCTTTGTAAAACACTTGAAATTAATTATTGAGGAAAATATCATTTATTCATAAAAATATGTTATTTTCTTAAAACATCGCACATTTTTAAATGAAAAAAGATTGATTTGGAAATAGCCTTGAAAAATTCTAATAAAATATATATACATGTAAGTAATTATTAAATTGTAATGATACATATATGAGATGTATGTTACAAATCATTCTTTTCATACTTCTTCCTGAGTATTCAAAAAGCACATCATATGGAAAATAAAAGAGAGTTTCCTTCCAAACTGAATAGTAAGAAGTCCATAATGGTTAAAAATTAAATTAAACATCAATAATAGAATAATAAAACATTTTATGAAATCATTTTTATAATACATAGACATGGATGATAAATAATCCCTATTAAATTCTTATGTATAAAAAATCTCAAAAAATAATGAGATTGGGAAATTATCACTTAACTTGTGTTGTGACTCACCTCGTACCTAATCATGATTCATATATAATAAATATAATATTACTCTAAAACTTTTAAAAAATAATATTCTTATATATAATACCATATATTTTTTTATTATGTCCTTATATTTCCATCTATCTAATGATCCTCTGTTATGGTTTCCCTTCGGGTAATATTTTCTTTGTTCATCAAATTTGCATTAATTTGTTATATCATTAGACCTTATATATATGTCATGGTTTAAAAATTAATATAATGATAATAGTATCATTTATATTTATTTTATATACCATTATGAAGTACACAATTGAATACATTGTTCACGGAGATGGTAATTCGTACATACACATGATCATTGATTCCGTTTTAATTATCGTATAGAAAGAAATTATGTAAATGAAATATGTATATATATGTATGTATAAAAATATATCATTGTTCTAGTAAAATTATTATATAAAAAGTTTCATAATTAATAATACTATAAATTTTTATAATCATCCATAAATGGGGAATGTGCATGATGAATATCATTGTGTCGTGGAGACGATAAGTCGTACATACGCACGAGTAATGATATAATTATTCTTTAGTAAAGGGTAGGTAGTTAGAGTTTATATGAATTATAAAGAAACAATATTAAGTCATATTTATTTTATACATCATTTATATTCATATTCATACTAGATAAATTATTTATATATGAATAATAGTTTACACCATGACGTAGAGACAATTATCAGTACGTACACAAATGGTGATATTTTTATTCATATGATGGGTAAAAGAAATAATATGGTTGTCCCATAATCTTAAAATGTATAATAATATAGTTTATTCTATATCTATTACATTTTTCTATAAACAAAATATAAATACAAAGTAGAATAAGAAAACAACATTGAAATAGATGATAAAATAATTTCTTCTTTTTTGTGTATATCCTTCTGATTTACATAATAATACTATATAGGATGTATTTATTCCCAAATTAAGAATTAAATGTGGAAGCTAGGGATCTTGGGAGGATAAATTTCCATTTTTACCCAATCTAAAATCTTGTATAGTTGTGAATAAAAAAGAATGAGAGGTGCCCTTTTAAAAGGGGGAGGATGGGTACTTTTGGAAAGTCCAATATATTAATTTATTATAAATTTATTTTTGATTTAAATTAGCCTCAAAGAGTGTTATTTATAATTTTAAATGATTATGGGTCTACTTACACTCATCCAATTAATTTTACACATGTTTAGGTCATAGTATTAACCTTATCATTTTTCTTTAACCTTTAGTTAAAAAATTTATTTTTATCATGACAACCTATATTTTTACACAATATGGATAATATATTTTATATAAAATACTAAAAAACCCAAATTGGATCATTAATTACATAATTGTCACTATCCATGTTATTTTGTTGACCATTATATTTTTATTAATTTTGTAACATTTAATAAAATATTATTTATTTTATATAATCCTTTATGTAAATTATGTACAATTAAATATTATCATTTTTTTAAATATCAAACCAACATTTTAACTTCAAATAATTACATAAAATATGTCAATAAAGTGTTAATTTTAATAATAAAGTTAATTTATGTGATTAATTATGTCAAATTATATTTATTTTAATATTTAAATATCATTTTTTGTGTCTCGATTAATTATCCAATTACTGCATCATTATTGCACAAGACATTAATTAAGTTATTTATTCTCTATAAATTAAAAATAAATTATAATTATGAATATAAATTTCTTTTATTTATAATGAATAATTATAGATAAATTTATCTTAGGTATATACATATATAAAAAATAATTTACGTATTTAATTTTGAATATGACTCCTTTAACTCTTCATTAAATAAAATATAATAAATGTCTTTATCTAAAAACTGTGGCTTATATAGGATCATATTTTGAACATAAGGTTAATTTTGGTCGATAAAACACTTATCCAATGATAATAGTACATATTATGGTGTCATTTTATATTATTGTAATTTTAATTTTACCTTTATTTACAATATTTAACTTTAACCATGGTAAATAAAATTTAAGTCACTATTTGCCCAAAATTATTATTACCCTACTAGATATAATTTTTCATCCTAATTACAACCATTTAAGTCCATTTTTTGATATTAAATTCATTAATGTAGTAAAATTATGAAAACTAGTAATCCAAGAAATGTTGCTAGAAGGCGGGGAAAAGAGATGTTCCAAAGTTCAATTATTTTGATATCTAATTTTATTGTAAAAAAATCTATCAATGACCTGTATTAGATTAATATAAGTATATTTTTTATATTTGACTATAAAATCAATTAAATTTTTAAAAATATTTATTTAAATCAGAACAACCGCTTTTACTAATTTGCAGTAATTTTCACTATTCATAAAAATGTGAAACTTCTCTGACATAAAATAATAGTTTACCATATAAAATTTTAGATATTATGAATTAAAAAATAATTTTTATATTACGAGATCTATTTCCATGACTGTATAAAATCAAATTTGTTAAAAGGACATTAAAATCGGTTTATTATAGACAACGATATATTTTAAGATAGTAGGACTTTACCAAGAATCATATCTTTTATTATCAACATTTGAAAAGTAGTTATTAATACTAGTATAAATATGTATTATAGAAAAGATATAATTATCTCATTTAGATAATTATAATAAAATGTTATGTTTCATTACAACTCAGTGTCACATGTATCGTATTCCATGTTAGTGGTGGAACGTACGCCAAAGTCCTGTTGCCAGAAAATTTTTCCAAGTCGATTCCATGTGAAAGGAATATTTGATGTAGTTCAATTCAGTATATAAATGAATGTCTTAATTTATACAAAAAATATTCCTTAAAATCTAGGGTTGTAACAATATCGGTACTGTTGGGATAGTGGAGAGAGTCTGGTAGGCAGCATAAGTGATTCATCTACCTTAGAGGTACCATATAATTAATGACATCATCCATGTATCACGCCATTTTCATTACCTTCCTAAACAATCTATTTTATTTTCCCATAAATATATTGAGTTGGATGATGATGAATACTTTAAGAAGAATCAAAAAAGAATCTTGGATCCAAGCATAAAGGCTCTTAAAGGTTGGTTGGGTCCACTGTTTTGGGTGCTATGGAAACACAACTATGTATAAGATGAGACCATAAAGTGGGATAAGGATATACATATGCAGTAGTCAGAACATTTATAAGATGATTACTTATAACTCATGGAATAGAAAATCATAGAAAATTTGTCTTATGGAGAGGAGTTAGTGTTGTCCTATATTTTTAGTGTGTTATTTGTTGATGTTAGATATTGCTAAACATGGAAAACTATACTAAGGTCCTATCATTAGTTTTTTTAATAGAGTTTGTAAACTATACTATGGTATGTATATATATTAATGATGTTCGTTGAATATAAGATTTTTATTTTGTCATCCATACCCTATTCATGTTTTGTAGTGGTTTTCCCAAAAGGGAATATATCCAATCATTATACAATGTGTAATGAGGTTACTCTCCATGTAATTTATTTTCCCTGAGGAAAAGGACCCATGAATTCCATGACATGCCATTTCATTACAAAAAGTGTAAATTCTAAACCCAATTATTTTGGTAAAAATGGGTACATCCTTGACTAAATTTTAACAAGGGTTATTCTTTCTCCTATACTATATGGGTGACACATGAGATACCTCTTCCATGCCTATCCTTTGTCTTTTGTGATATCCTCCATCTAAACTCAATTTTATTCAAAGTGTGATGTGTTCCAATACTCTTGGAAAGATATTCACTCAACATTATTCATTTATAAGTTTCTACTATCTTGAATTGTTCTATATAGGTGTGAAATATTTTTCTTTTTTTTGAGGATTATAGTATATTATTATGATATATTCTAATATTTCTTGATTAATCTACTAAAGAAGACAATTTGTATGCTATGAACATAAGTTTGGTGGTGTATCTTCATTACCTAAGTTTCATCACATTTATTAAAAAAAAAATTCTCTGAACCAGTCATTTCCTGCCAATCCCCCAAAATGTTAAATATATAAATCAAAATATTTTTTCATCGTTAATAGGATAATTATTGGGGATGAATCATATCCTTGTAAAATCTCCATGACATAAGAAACCCATATGGGTGTTTCTTTTACATTATAACCTATCTTTCAGTAATATAAAATGATTAAACACTAAGTGAGTTATGCTACCCATGTAAAAAAATACTTTGGGATAACAAATATGAATTTTTCTAGAGTTATATAACATGATTTTGGCCCCAAAACATCCTTCCATAAATGGTTATTTTAAATAAATACCTTAGAAATTTTAGTAATTATTTAATAAAGGATATAATTATTAAGATGCATGATCCTGGTAGTGAAATTAGGGCTTCACATTTGTTCCATGGGAGTTACATGTAGTTCCTACATAATTCCCCATTGGACAACCTCATTTTTCATTAAATTCATTTTATTTATAACTTCTAAATACACCTTGGGTGATAATATCTATTTCTAGGATGATCTTGAAATGATTTATCATTTTTATCTCTCGATGAGTGAAACTGGTACCCTAGGGGAGACCCCATGGATGATATTGGTTGTGTGATTCTTGTAGCATGCCATGAGAGAGACTTAGACACCCATGTGCAATAACAGGGATGAAATTAGAGGTTATTTAATTATTCTTCCAATCATTTCCAAGAGTGAAACATGGGATCTCATTCATGGGTCTCCATGTATTGACTCCCATTAAACATGATATATTTTTTCCCCTAGAGAAAGACGTGGGATTCCCTTTAGTATCGCATGGGATGGTCTTATGGTGAATCTTAATAATTAAAAATGTATTTTTCTCAAAATAATAAGTAAGGAAATGGTATTTAAACAACTAAGATATGCCCTGAATCCAAATAACATTCTTGGTGATGATATATCCGTTGAATCATTACTTATAATAGCTCTTATAATATTTATCACTTTTTTAGATTACCCTAGTTTAGATACATCTCTCTAAGGACAATGCATGAATATTTGGATGAGTATCCCAAGTAAAACTCATTCTAATGTATCAGATTTATTTATTGCCTAAAAATAGTTAACTTTGGAACAATGTACATTTTAAATTGAAATTAATGGTTTAATCTAGATATTGTTGCATATAGGCTACATAATATATCTCACTCTCAGTTTGGTCAGCCATGTTACCCATGTAGTATTCATGATTCTAGGTATAAATAAATAGAGGAAAAAATATTACAATGCTTTATTACCATTAATATGATGGATTATGGGAGTAGAGGTCTAAGCATATTCCTATTATTCTTGTTCTAACAATTTTGGACTTTTTCAATTTTTATTGTGTCTTTTAAATATGCATTCTCCCATGTGTCCTAATTCCTGATTTTTTTACGAAACATGAAATAATGATTATAGTTATTATTTTGTATCTATTTTCTCCAATATTTAGTTTTTTATTTTTCGCATATAATTATTATTTTTCTTCAATTGAATGTTTGTTATTTTTCATTCACCTACAGAATTTTACAGTTCCAATTTCCATAGCATCTTCTTCCACTATATTTTATTTCATATTCATATTTATATTATATTGGGATTCATTCTAATAAATTATGGAATATTTTTCCCACTAGCACAATCTCAGCTCTCATTTCTAGTCTAAATTCACAGGGGTATGGTATGTTTCCCTTGACGTCTTGTGGGCTACAATCTCGATGTACTTCTATATTAAATATGGTGTGTGACAATGCAATTAAAAACATTACCAACCTGTAATATCCCCCTCTCTTCATTGGGAAAATTATTGGTAATACCACATTCATATACATAACTAAAAATTCTGATGGGATGGGTATCCTTTTTTATTTTTCTCAATCATGTCCCCATTTCATATATGATGCAAATTTTTTGAGAGGAAGGTATGAAAAATTAAATTTAATCATGTAAGTACCCCTCTCGTAGAAAAACTAATTAGTGATACATGGAAATTTTTTTAGGAATTGGTTTAGAAAACTCAGCTATTTAATAATCCATGTATATAAGAAGGGAAAGGGGAGCCTGTAATGTTGATAGATAGTAAACAATCCAAAGGACCATTTAACTTATATTTAAATGAAATTTTATTTTAAAACCCACAACACTAATGTTCAACTATGTATATAAATATGGTTCTATATTTAACTATACAATCATCTCATAAAAATAAAAACCAAATGAAATGTTTTACAAACATAATATAAAAACCGAGTTATATCAAATCCCACTACATCATTAATAGATAGAACAAATCGATGTAATATTATCTCTCTAGAAGTAATAATTTTAAATAAGACCATTAATAGTAGGAATGTGCATAGAATCATGATGTCACATTTTATTATCATCAACAAAACTTTTTTATTTTATGAAAAATCTATTTCAGACTATAAAGTATAATTTTTTTCACTGTATGTCCCGACTCATTCCATATGTATCAATACATTGAATATTTTATTGAAAAATCTAAATAGTGGGTATCCCATTAAATACTGTAATATTTTTTTATATCAGTATCCACACCTCATCTGTGACTTCTATTCTTATTCATAAAACCATAACTAATAATCCACATAGTGTTTTCTCTTCAGTATATAATGAAATTTTCCCACAAGTATTGTTTGACCCTGTATAATTCCTAGAAATATTTATTCTCAATTTTTTCAAAAAATATTGTTTCCATATTTTATCATGTTCAACATTCAAACCTAGTTTTCATTATTCTTCCACAATATACCATGTTATTCATTTATTAAATAATTATTCTCACCTAAAAAAATTTCATCGTCCACATGATTATATGAAAATAATAAATCACTAATTAAATCAGTTATTTTACTTTTGGTTATGTTTTGAATATCAAAATAGTTTTATTCCAATACCAAATTGAAACCACTCAACCATAGTATAATTTTTAATAATAATTTTAAAATTAATAACAATAAAAATAATAATGAAAAGAATAAAAAAAATTCAAGGATCGTTAATTGAATGTACACATTAAAAAAATATAAAACACATTAAAAAATACAAACTGTAAATAATATATCCCTTTTTAGTGCCTAATAATTGCATTTTATTAATGTATATTTTGATTATAATGGGTCTCATGAATTAAAGGAATAAAAATATAATTTTAACCATTAAAAAATAGTACACATTTTCTATACATGGTTAGCTCAATTATTTTTTATATACATGAAACCTACTATATTATTATATAAATGGTGAATAGTTATATAGTAAATCTTCCCTAAACCATGCTCCCATCGTGGTTTCAAAAAAAATTAAAATTTTAGAGTTATAGAAACCCTTTTAATAGTTATATGTTTACAGAAAAAATAAAAATAAAAGGTTATTATATGTAAATTTATGAAAATAGGGAGTTTCAACTGGTTTATCATGAAATAGCGAGTTTCTATTTATTTTAAAGAAATTAGTATCTATCATGGAATCCTGAAAAAAATCACATTTGAAATGGGGTTTTGAACTATAAATAATAGTTTAAGTGTTTTATTATTAATGTAGATTCATTTTAATTTTTATAGAAAAATGGTTTATAAAATTAATGGCATTTTTGGATTTTGATAATATAGTTTTATTTTTATTTTTTAATAAATGTTTTACTTAAATCATATTTGGATTTAACATATCATGATTTATATTACAGTATCATATTTCCCGAGCTTGAATGTAAATTTTTTCATCTGGGTAATTTTATTTTGTTTATACTCACCCATTACATGTGTACATTATTGAAAAATGGACATAATTATTAATGATATATAGAAATGAAATTTATTTTTGATTAATATTTATCCACCTAAAAGAATTATATATTATTTTGAATGGACATAATTATTAATGATATATTGAAATGAAATTTATTTTTGATTAATATTTATCCACATACTAGAATTATATTTTATTTAGAATAAATATATAATTAGGATATTAGTTTTTTGATTCATCATATTGTATATCATTTTATATTTTTACGTACCATGTGGAATTCTCAACGTATGTGTTCATCCTACCATTAATAAAACCCATTAATAAATATAGTTTGATTCTATGATACATTTTTTAATGATAGTTCTTTCAATTTTTTTATCTTTTTTCTTTTTGTTTGGCTACTGGTGAGTCGATCACATAATAGTGGTGTGAGACAATATTTTGATGTAGGTCATTCAAAATCTATTATATATTTAATATATAATGATTTATCATTATTTTATACATTGTTTCACATATGAATTTTCAATTATTTAGTGTTGGTTCATTCTACTATGTAAATAATTTTTGAGGGAAAATTGGATTTTCACATTATTTTGATAAGTGTATGGTTATTTTCAAATCATTGTTAAATGGATTAAGTGATGGGATTTGAAAATAATTAATGATAAATGGTTTTTCCAAAGGGATTCTAAATTTTATAAACATGTTTCTTTAATTTTATAAACATACTAGATGTGAACCTTCGATACTGAGGTGGTGGGTGTAGTATTACAGCACATGCTTTAGTATTGTAAAGGGGTTCACACACTATTGTGTTATTATATTATTAATAAATATTCGTTGGGAACTAGTATATAATTTACATAGTTAGATTGTTCAATATATGGGATGATTCATTTTTCTCTAGACCTTGATGTATGTGACCTAGTATGTTGTATTCCACCCTAATCAAAATTATTGTATAGATAACCAGTTAACCTAAGAGTAAGTTATCCTTGTATCGTTTCACCATTTTTATTTTGGGTTTACTATTTTGGAAGTGATTTTCTTGTAATTAATTATGTGAGATGAATTAGAAAATTATCTATCACACTGGTTTACCAATCATTATTGTGGAATCTTAGAAAAAGTGGATTTTTTATAATGTTTTATTATAAATTTTTTATCATTAAATCATTATTTTTTTCTAAAAATAATTATATTATGACTATTTTATGGAGAGTTTTTATCGAAAAAATTTGTAGGATCAAAAAAATACAAGTTATATTACACCTTACACATTCCCATTAGAATGTGTATACCTCATATTTCTTTTTTGTTATTCCTAATGGTTTGGTTGTGGAGTGAGGTGGTGAGATTTAAATCTGATTGAATTGGTAGTTGTTGGTGAGATAATGGGATGTTGAATTCATATATTATGGATTAGTTTTTTGGATTATGATTGTGAATTGTGGTTATAATACATGAAACTGTGTGTTTTAACATACTAATTTTGAGTTGTATCACTACAATTTTTCCTTCATTGACTATGGAATATCACGTGTATGGTTATTAATTCCACTTATATATATATAAATATATATATATCATATGTATCTTATTTATAGGTTTGGTTCATTTTTCATCTAATTATTCTTTTTGATTTTATGGTATTATTTTCTAGAAATTTTTTTTAGGAATTCCCTTTTGGATAGTGAAAAATATTATCAGGGAATATATTAGAGGGAATTTATGGTTTGTTTTTTTAATTGGTATCACGTGTGTGATTCCATATCCTTTCATTGACTTGTGTCATTTGTTATATTGGATATGTGGTTAATATAAAATGTATTGTTTGTTTTGGTGTATTTTGAGATAGATCTTGTCGTTTCGACCCTCATGATAACATAGAATATTAACACACGTGTCTCTTGTGTTGATTTTGGACCTTAATAAAATTATACAATTAAATTTTTTTTGGGATTAAAATAATATAATCCTATTTTTAGATTTATCTATTATATTTATGTCACATATAAATAATCTAACAATACATCAAACATGGGTTGAATAAGAGGGTGTAGTGAATGATACACCTCTATGGAGTCCTCCACTGGTAAGAATGATATATATGATATCATGTGGAAAATTAATTCCATTGAATATAGTTCACAATGATTTTGGAATCTAACTCATTATAAACAAATGGAAGTGAGAGGAGACATACACAGATCATGAGAGTTCATACAGGTAAATCCTCGTTGATTAATGGAAAAAATGAGACATATGATGTCATGATTCTTCCCAGTGAGGACCGCACCTCGACTCCCCAAGCCCACCTATAATAGGCTAGGTTCTGGTGACTAGAACTGAGTAGGAATATTACTAACATGGGAGGCAATTCCTATGTTCTGGTACACACATAAACATCTCTATGCCAATAAATACAAAAATGAAAAACCCACTACAGAATGAATTGCATGAATTCAACTAAAAATATCTGATAGAGTAAAAAAAGTAAAGCATAGAAAGTATACTGGGACCGAATACAAGCCCACCAAAAACAAGAGTCTGTAAACAAAAAAGTCCAACATCTAAACAGAAATAGGTACAGAGACTTCCACTCATAAATGTACGAACACCACGGCCTGTAGGGAACTCAAAAATCTCGGTCTAGTCCCAGTCCACCCTAGACTCCATCAAAAGGCTTCATGTCTTCCCAAGACATGAAACGTGTGGGAAAATCCTTGTAGGGGTGAGTATAATAATACTCAGTAGAGGACCCCAAAAACCAAAAAGCAATACAAAAAGGAAAATTACAGTCAGATGTACCCAGTATATGTCTACTAAACATATAATAAGAGAAAAAAATCCATATATAATAAAAACTCAGACCCGTAGTCTAGAGAAAAGTAACAGAACCGTATACTGACACTAGGGATTCAGTTAAAAGATTCCACAAAGCACTCATCTATGAGAACTCACCCTATGAGTCTGGTAGCTCTGATGTTTTCTGTCTAAAAAGTATTATTCGTCAGAAAAATCAATGGGATATAAATACAGTCATTCCCTGAGAACACACTCCTAAGTGGTTAATGATCCTGATACATGGATGAGGATCACTTACAGGGCCTTGGAAGATACCGCAACTCATCTAGATACACCTTCTATGTAGAGGATATGTGTCTTGTTAGAGTTGTCACATCAAAACCTGACTCTACCTAGGGTCAATAATGGATAAAATATCTCGCTCAGGGCTACTTGAAGGGATACCTGACTCAATCATGGAAAGTCATGCTAGAGGGATCATGCTTAAGTGGAAGGAAACGATACCTAGCCATCAGGGGAACTAGGAAAAGGGGAATAAACCCAAGATAAACATGTCCAAGGGATGGTGGACAATAGGATCAATCCAAGTTCCAAGATATACACGACGTGTAGATGGGTCAAATTCTATATCTCTCGAAATTGGTCACTACCCATGTAAAACATCCAAAGTTAGAATAAAATTTCTCATAGAAAGGTAAGCACATGGGGTTTAGTACGGACCGCACACCATGTCTGAGTAACCAGGGTTCTATCTGTGTACATGGTCATGTTCTCATACATGACTTCAACTCGTGGGGGCCATCCCATGTAACCGATACATTGGGTAACCCATCTAACTGGCCTAGTCTGGCCATGTGGTGGAGTAAACGGTAGTGTACTCCACCTCCTATCCATGTATCCCATAGAAACCTGTGGATTCCCGCGTAGCTGCCACTATCATGCCACGTAGGGTCTACACTCTAGGTTGTAAAGCTGTGTAGTATATCCCATGTATGTGTACTTCCCAGAATACACATTGAGCATTGGGGAATCACCCACACACCTTATGACTAGGGTCACACGCTATGTGTTACATGTCTATCACTTGAAACCCTAACCACCACTAGTACCACAAGGTGTTTTCTTCAAGAGAACAGGGTGTGTTCTTTGGGATTTTCTCGAACTGACGGTTCATCGCTCTACACCTCTATCAATTCTATGAAGTTCCTTCCAGTGATTTTATTTCCATGAAACTCCAAGGATGAGGTTGCCCCAACATTTTGATGTTATCTCAGTTGTTCTCAGGCCTCCGATCCACCCCGAAAATGTGTATAGATCAACCCACATGAAGGACGCTCGAAGAATAGTATCTCCATATTTGAGTTGATTCATCATCTGCCAACAATGTCTCACCTACATTAGGTCATCACGATGTAAAATATCAAATTTGGGATTTTTGCATTGTGAAAAAGATTCAGAATGATCCATTGTTCATTTCCCCATGAAAAACTAAAAGAACAATGGGCGGAGGAGGAATAAATTCAAAAGAAACTTGAGGAAGGAAACTCTGCCATCATTTTTCATAGAGTTGATCCTATCCCATTATTAGTATAAAATGGAGAAAATCAAAGCAACATAATAATCTAGCATGGATTAAATCCCTGAATCAGAAACCCCAAAGAAAAAGAATATAATAACCCTCCCACTAGAACGAGTGTTCCACGGATCACCACGTTTGTGGGTTGATCCAAATTCATCATTTAATCCAATAATAGGGAATGTATAAGTGAAATAAAAAGATGATACCTTGATTCGGTTGAATCAAAATTTCTGAGTCACGTTCATTGGTGAGGTTCGATGAATCTGAGATACATCAGTAGATTACATCATTGTCATCTGCCAATAGGTTCTCCTCCAAATATCCAATGTAAAATTCTAAATTTTTAGGGTTATACAGCTATTCCCATGAAATTTCCATATGAATAAATTTAGAGGGGATGAATTAGGTTATTTTAAAAAAATCATTCATAATAAATTAATTTCCCACTTATTTAATTTCCTATAAAAGTCCAAAAAAATATCTTTTTCATCCAGCCCACATTTGTCGATGTTAGGCCCTCCATAAGGTGATGTCACTACTCTGAATGCAATGATGCCCTCAGATTTCTGATTAGGGCACCCGTTTAAAAAATATTCCACTTTTACAACAAAACATTTCACATGCGCTATTTAAAATTTAAATTTATTTCAGACATTTATTCCGAGCACTCTATGACTCATAATATCACTCCTTCCAAAGATCTGGTCTCAAAATAATTCATACAATATTTAAAAATAATACACCGAATATCAGATACATTACATTCTCCCCACCTTAGGGCTTTGTGACTCCAAAATTCCAAAACAATGGCTACTCAAAAAGATGTTAGTACTATGAATAGATCTTAGACTCCCACTCCCACGTTCTCTCAGGAATATTCCCATGCTGCCATAAGATTTTCCCTTAGGTAATTGATCACCCACAAAGGATCCTCTCCTACCGATCTATGATCTACACCAAGTACTAAGCAAAGGTTGCTTCGTCCTTCATGTCCAGCTCACCCCAGTCAATGATGTATGATTGGTCATGAGAGTACCCCCTCAATTGTGACACATGGATGAAATCATGTACCCAGTTCTACTATAGTAGTAGATCTAGGTAGTACACCACCTCTCCAACTCTACGCAGTACCTGAAAAGGTCCGATGATCCTCGTAGATAGCTTATTGTGCAGGCCAAATATCTATAAACCTCATCGAGGTGGTACCTGAAGGAAGATGTGCCCCCACCCACCTCATCAAACTCTAGAGGTCTCCATCACCTATTATCATAAGACTTATACCATCTTTGTGCAGTTTTCATCAGCTGGTGGATGATCTGCACCTTGTTTGTGGTAACTCACATGAACACTGGACCCATGATTGTTGACTCCTCGGCGTCAGTCCAGCAAAGTGGTGACTAATATGGTCTCCCATATAATGCCTCAAATTGTGACATGCCAATGGTGGAGAGTTAATTATTACTTTATGAAAACTCCACTAGTGTTATGTGGTCCTCCCAACTGGCACTAATGTCCAAGATAAGGGGTTGCGACATATCCTCCATATCGCGAATGGTCATCTCCGTCTGACCATCTGTTGGGGGATGGAATGCTATGACCAAGTGTAGTTGAGTCTTAAAAGCCTCATAAAATCCCTTACACAACCAGTATGTAAAGCGGTCATCATGATCCGAGACTACTGTCAAAGGTACACCATGAATCATAACTATCTCTAGCATGTAGAGGTGTCCCATTCTCTTTAGGGAACTCTACTCCCTAGTATCTAGGATGTGGGCCAACTTGGTGAGTTGGTAAATGATCAACCAGATGGAATTATATCCCATGGATGTCCTTAGTAACCCTGAAATAAGTTCCTTAGATATTCCATCCCACATCCACACTAGATCTTCCATGGGGTGAGCTAATCTCACTGGAACACAGGGCTTAGCCTTCACCTAATGGCATGTAATGCATCATGAAATGAACTCTCCTACCGCCTTCTTCATGCTTGACCCCCAAAACTGTCATCGGAGATTCTAGTACATCTTCGCCACACCAGGGTGTACCGCCAAGAGTGATGTATGAAACTCCCTCAGGACCTCCCCTTATAGTGTCACTGGTACAATATTGTATCCTCTAAAAAGAACAATATGCTCCCCATCTTTCTAATATCAATAAAAATCATGCCATGTTGATAACTGAGATTGTAAACCCTCATAGTCGACATCCCCAAACTATGCCTCCTTAAATTGATGTATGATTGGATGGGTGAGAACTATCAATTGAAGGTAAGATGCATCCTCTCTACCTAAGAAGGATAACTGTAACGAGGATAACTACTCTATCACCTCACTCAATATTAGAAAACTCAATATCCAGCTAAGAGCATCATCCACCTTATTTACTTTTCCATTAGTATTGATGATATCGAAATCGTAGTCCTGGAGGAATTATAGGAAACACCTTTGTCTCTGATTTTGATTATTCTACAAGAAGATGTATTTTAGGCTCTCATGGTAAGAGTATATGATATACCGCTTTCCCATAAGGTAGTATCACTATATATTCATCGCAAAGACTACCACTACCAACTCTAGATCATGGGTCGCATAGTTCTTCTCATGAGGCCTAAGCCGGCGCAAACCGTAAGCAATCACTTCCTGTCTCTTAATTAGTTAACAACCAAACCCAATCCCAGATGTGCCACAAAAAACTATGTATTCGACACCCCCCTGTGTCTTTCTCAAGAGTATGGTGCTCGACAAACTATGCCTCAACTGCTCGAAAGCCTACTGGAACTTCCCCATCCACATGGAGGGGTTACCCTTCTTAGTCAAGGCTATCATCGTTGCTGATATCCAAGAGAAATCATGAATGAATCTCTGGTAATATCCTTCCAACCCAAGGAATAATCGTATTTCCATTACGCTCTGAGGTAGATCCCATGAAAACACTGCCTCCACCTTGGCATAGTCAATAACAACACCATCTGCTGAGAGGACATTTCCTAGAAATTGGCCCTCCTGAATCTAGAACATCAACATTGAGACCTTTCCATAAAGATAGAGCTCTTATATTGCATCAAGAACCATCTATAGGTGTCTCACATGATCCTCTTATGACACTGAGTATTCAATGATGTCGTTGATGAAGACCACTATGAACTATTCTATGTATCTCTGAATGATCTGGTCCATAAGTCTCGTGAACACTACTAGGGTGTTTGTCAGGCCAAAAGGAATCACCAATACTCATAGTGATTGTAACGGCATTTAAAATCCATCTTTGGTATATCCTTGTCCCATACTCATAAATGGTGGTAACCTGGTCGAAGGTTATCCTTCGAGAACCATTGTTCCCCTCTTAGATGATCAAAGAGGTCATTGATCCTCAGTAGTGGGTACTTATTCTTCATTATTACCTAATTTTGGAGCAGGTAATCCACTCTCAACATCAGACTATCATCTTCATTTTTGGAAAACAAAATTGGGGCCCACCTATGGTGAAACAATTATTCTTATGAAACCCTTGCTCTACAAATCATGTTTCTGCATCCTCAGCTCACACAGCTCTGTCTGAGCCATCCGATATGCTGGTGAGGATATTGGTGTTGTCCTAGGTAGTAAGTAGATGTAGATACCGATCTCCCGACGGGGAGATAGTCTTAGAACAATTTTGGGAAAGAGGTCCTCGTACTCCTCCAATGTTGTTGGGAACTAGAAGCTAACAACATCTAATCCTCCAAGGGTATGGCTAGCCATCTAATGAGTGATTGGTTATACCCTCCTATGACTGAGCCCATTCTACGCTGTCCGGGTCTCCTTTTCACCAACAATGGAAAGCCTCATCGCATCACTACGAACACATCACACTCTTCTCTTAAATCATTCAATATGGTCATGTACCGAAGATAAGCAATCCATACCATGAATGAAATCATAAGGCCACGAAGCGACCACGAAGTGGTTCCAACTGAAACTCTTGCCTCCAAGGGTATGATCACAATGTCTCTAAAGATGTGTGATCATCAAGTCTCCTCCCGTAGGTGTCTCCATGTGTAAGGGTCAATTAAATAGCTCTACAAAAATTTGATGGTTTCTCACAAGACATGTGGGGAGGAAGAAATGATTGGCACCTATGTCTATAAGTACAGTAGCTAAGGTAGAAAAGACACAGATTGTATCTCGGATCATCCCTAGTGTCCCTAGGTTGTATGCCTCGACTGCATGCAACTGTCCCCGCCCCCTATTCCCCTACTCTTTGAGCATGGTGCGGGCCTCGTGGGGGTGGTGGTGGGAGTAGATCGAAGCATCTTCCACCACCTGCAGCTCTCTCTACCCCTTTTCCAGGTTCTCTACCAAGCAGGACATTATTCCCTACTCTTTGACTCTGCCTTAGTGGTCCACCCACTGCCTCCTTATCATCATCTCGAAAGGTCAGAAAATCTCTAGTGAGGTGTCCCCTACCATCTAACAAGTAGCATAACCTCTCCCTAGGATGAATGTATCCAACCTTGGTTCCCTAAAATGTTGATCCACTTTCATGGGCCCTCTTGTGATGTCTCCCATGTCCTGATCTATGTGCCTGATGTCGGCTCCCTATTTATGAGGTGTCTGCACATGACTACTTGCTACTGACTGTCGTTGGCGGTCTCTACTTTGCCATGAAGCTCCCAGTCATTAAGGCTCTCCTGAGCAATCCAACATAGGTTGAAATACATTGAGGCATGACACTAGCTAGGATGTCCCATCGTAGACCACACTTGAAGGTTATTTCCATAGAGTACTGATCCCAATCCATATCCATTGAGTACCTAGTGAGATTGGTGAACCTAGATGAATAATAATACACCGTCAAACTGCCCTTATGAAGCTGGATAAGCTCCTGGATACATACTGATCTCAAAATAACTAGAAATAACTCCTCCCTAAAGAGTCGCTCAAAGTCCATCCAGGAAATAGTCTATTCGTCGTGAGTTTGTGTGGTAAAACTCCACCAACATCCCAGCAAACCTTGAGGAAGTCTTATTCCTCATATAAAAATCACATTCGCTAGTTTTATCACTAGATAGAAAACTTTTGTCAACTCCTTAATCCAGTCATCAACCGCCTAAGGGTCAAGCTTACCTCGAAACCATATGGGTCTCTATCTTTGGAACTCATGGTGTGCGCTCAGCTGTCACCCCTTGTCTGTCAGTACTACATGTACCACGAGCTGCTCCAATGGTGGTGGTATAGAAGGTGGAACACCTAGAGGTAATGCATGGGTATCTGGCACTTATATCAAAGCCTCCTCGCTAAGGAGGTCATCCTCATGATCGCACTGCTAAATCCTAGTTGGTATTTGTTATGGTGGCATCCTATAAGGAAACAATATTTACCATGGTCAAAGGCTATATCTGGATAGCTGACACAAAGAAAATTGAAAACAAAACCCATTCCTAGGCAATTTATGTACCATAATTTTACTTCCTTGAAACTAGTTTTTTCATATACTGAGTCGGAAAGAAGGTTTCCATAGTCCATGTGTATGGATACGTCGGCCGCACACACCAACACTAGAGTCTCAGTCCTAAAAGCCGAGCTCGAATAACATACCATTGTTTCCCCTAAACAAATCTGATAGACTCTTGGTACTAAGGTTGAACTGACCAGGAATTGATATGCTATTTCACCACCCGTTCTAGTGGGTCCCACACTACGACTCCCCAAGAACCCCTTCAATAGGCTAGGGGTTGGTGGCTTGCACTGAGTAGGAATATTACTAACATGAGAGGCATTTCCTAAGTATCGTTACACACACAAACACACATCTCCAAGACCAAAAATGCAGATATGTAAAAATGACAAAATAATGAAATGAATTCATACAACTAAAACCAACCAACAGAAAAAAAAAAGTAAAGTGCAGAATGTAAACTTGTCCAGAATACAAGCACACCAAAAACTAGAGTTTGTAAACTATAATGTCCAACCTGTAAACACAAAAAGGTATTGTCACTACTGATCATATCTATAGGAACACCACATCTTGTAGGGAACTCATAAAGCTTAGTCCGATCCTAGTATACCATGGTCCCCTTTAAAAGGTATCTCATTTGTACAAGA
This sequence comes from Viscum album, assembly GCA_963277665.1. NCBI lineage: Eukaryota > Viridiplantae > Streptophyta > Magnoliopsida > Santalales > Viscaceae > Viscum > Viscum album. The sequence goes on along the minus strand of OY728126.1, from coordinate 1,306,424,700 downwards.
CACGACATGTGTGAGGAATGCCCATGTAGGGGTGATTATAACAACACTCTGTAGAGGGCCCAGAAAACAAAAAATCAGTAAAAAAAGAAAAGCGCTGTCATATCTACACAGTATATGTCTACTGAATATATAATAGGATAAACACAATCTAGATATATTCCAAAACCAGACCCGTAGTCTAGAGACATGTCACACAACAACATACTCACACTTGGTATTAGGTTTGAAGATTCCACGAAGTACTCGTTCGAGAGAACTCACTCCACGTGTCTGGTTACTCTGATGTCATCTGTCCAAGAAGTGTTGTTCATCATGAAAAGCCATGATAGATAGATACACTCATTCTGGGAGAACACACTCATGATTGAGGAAAGATCATGATACACAGATGAGGATCACTACCTGGGCTTTGGAAGATACATAATCTGATCTGGATTCACCTACAATGTTGAGGACCATTATCTAGTAAGAGTAGTCATGTCGATACCAAACTCTACCTATAGTCAATAATGGATATATGGTCTCACTTTGGGCATCTCGAAGGGATACCTAGCTCTATCATGGAAATTCATGCTGAAGGGATTATGCTCCTGTTGAAGGAAACAATACCAGACCTTCAGGGGAACTAGTAAATGGGCAAAGAATCAAAGTGAAAATTTTCCAAGGGACAGTGGACAATAGGAGCCAACCATGTTCCAGTATATAAACGGCATGTAGAAGGGTAACACGCCTTTGGTATAGACTTCAGGTACTACCCATGTAACAGATAACCGGGGTAACCCACTTAACCAACCTGGTATGGTCGTGTGGTGGAGTACATGGTCGTGTACTCCACCTCGTGTTTTTTTATCTTTTGTATACACTCCGAGTCCCATGTATCTGCCTCTTCTATGCCATGTAGGGTCTACACGCCAGTTTGCAAAGTCATGTAGTACATCCCATGTTTGTGTACTTTCCAGAATACACGTCGATCTTTGGGGAAGGTCCCACATGTAGTGTGACAAGGTTCATAAGTCATGTGATACCTATCTATAACCAAAAACCCTAGCCACCTCCACCAGTACCACAAGGAGGGTTCTTCGGAAGAACATGACGTTTTCTTCGAGATTTTCCAGAACTGACTATTCTTCACTCTACACCTCTTCCAATTCCCTAATGTTCATTCCAATTATCATATTCCAACAAAATTTCAAGGTTGCGGTCACCCCGACATTCCGAAGACGTCTTTATTGTTTTCGGGCCTCTGATCGGCCCTAAAAATGCGTATAGATCCACCAATGTGAAGAATTCTCAAATAACGGTCTCTCCCAATCTGAGATGATTCTACATATTTTATCACTATATCAACTCTTCTAGGTCGTCATGATGTCAGATCTCTAATTTGGGATCATTGTGTTGTGAAATGGACGTGCAACGATCTGTTGTTTGTTTTCCCAGGAAGAACACGAAGAATACATGGTGGAGGTTGAAAAAATTCAAAAGATATTTAATGAAAGAACCTCTACAGTCATTCATCATGGCATTGATACACTCTTATTTGTAGGATAAATATGAAAAAAACCAAAACAACATAATAATCTAGAATGGATTAATTCCCTGAATCAAAAACCTCGATGAAAAAGAAAATAATAACCCTCCTGCAAGAATGCACGATCCAATGATCACTATTTTTGTGGGATGATCCACATTCATCCATTAATCCATGAACATGGAAAATAATAATCGAAATAATAACCCCTACAACGATTCTGTTGAAGAATAATTTCCACATCGCATTCGTTGGCGAGTTTCTTCGAATCCGATATGTGTCGATCGATTGTGTCTTCATTGTCCACCAACTGGTTCTCCTCCAAAGATTCAATGGAAAATTCTATATTTATACGTTTATGAGGATAACCCTGAAAAATTTACATATGAATGAATTTAATGTGGAGATATTAGGTCGTTTCCCAAAAAAGGAAACATTTAAAATAAATTAATTTATTATATATTTTATTTCCTTTAAAAGTCCAAAAACTAAATTTTGTAGTCGACCTGCGCTAGTCAATGTTAGGCCCATCCTAAGGTAATATTACTGCTCTGTATGCAATGGTGCCCTCATATTTCAAATCTAGGAACCCATTTTATTTTATTCCACTTTTACTGGAAACCCACTAAAACAAGCAATTTAAAATTTTAATTTATTTCAATCATTTATTCTATGCACTCTGGGCATCAGAATCGCATATTGTCGAAAGGTCTGGTGTCGAAATAATTCCATATAATATTTAAAAATAATACATGGAAAATCAAAGAAATTATATATGAGGTATAAAAGTAACTATAAAACATAGTTCATGTATTCGAGTTTATGGATAGTCATGAAAAAATAAAGGCTAAGTACACTATGTTCAGGAATGAGGGTCACAGAATGTGGTGTTGGGATTATGTGGATTAGGAATATTTACTAATCATTATGTATTGGATGGGGTTTGAGATTATAATCTTTCAGTATTTCAATCTATATTCTCTGAGGACGGTGATGTCTCTAGAGATAGTGTCCTTGCCTTTGGGGGAAAACTTGTTGTAAAATTAGTCCACTTGTTGAGTGGAGATGGTTATTTTTCCACTATGGATGGTGATGAATGGACAGTTGATGGAATTGACATACTTATATGATTTTAAATCATTGTAACGTCTCAGTTGCGGGGGAATCCCATAGGCACCCCATACGTGGTTTTTCACACGTACTCAAGCACATTTACCCAACCACGAGAGGTTACTGATTAGAAGCGAGGTCATTTGGTGTGATAGTGGGGAAAGATTACCATAATTGGAAGATTCACACATCATTCGTAAAACAGATAGAAATAGAGGAAGTAGTAATAATATCATTCAATAGAAAACAACGGATTACTGGATGTAATTACAACTAAGCACGTATATATATTATTCATGATACATATGTCTAGGAAATCATCCCACCATGTCACAGTGTTGTATTAGAATACTAAACCAAAGAACATAAAAAATAAATTAAACAGCACCACAATATCGCAAGCCTCATCTTGGACCCACGCTCTCCAGCTCCATATCAATCAGTTACCTGAAGTAGAAGGGCACTTGGCCTTATCTATACCAGCAGAAATATAATATGTTTGGGAACAAAATCAAGACCCAACAGGTTGTAAGACTAATACCTGTAGAAAAACATCCAAAGACCTGTGCCTAATAGTCAGTGAATATATATGGTAGGTATTAAGAAAATGAACCAGTAAACAAGGAAGTACAGAAAATTAAACAATACTGCATTTTCAAATGTATTCAACTTTATATATATATATATATCAAGTAAGAAGATAATCAAAAACAGGTAACCATTTGGGAAGTACTCATAGCCTAACCCATCTGTTTCAAACAAAAAATACAAGTAACCCTCTAGGAAGTACACAGATTCTAACACATCTGGTTCAGCTTTTGCAAAGACTCTCCGAGGAAGCACTCACCATCAATTCCCCATGTAGTCTCGTATCAGTATCTAATAGAAACTCTGAGGAAACACTCAATGTACAATTCAACTTATGGCATATATCGAGGAAATATAGACACTCTAAGAAAGCACTTATATCCATTCACCATATGGGCTTGCAACGTAAAAGAAAACAGACACTCTAGAAAATCCCTAAATGATAATTACTCATATTGTCTACTACACTAAATTCCCACAACCCAGTGTAGGTCAATCATGCCAAAACGATACGTGGCATCCAATGTAAACCTCAATAACTACCTGGAAAAAAAATCTGCAACATATCATAGAATGTCAAATAATAATCACTCCATCTTAACAATACTATGAATGGAAAGAAAAGCAGCATAACAAGAAAACTATACCAAATGGTCAAAACAAGAAAACATGGGAAAAAATCCATATCATGGCATGGTTAACCCCATTAAATTTTTTTCCTTCTATCCAATCAAAAGAGGCATAGCAGGGAAATGAAAGGGATAATCCCATAAACACACAATACCCTGAAAAAGGGGATTGGGAACTTTTTCACATATAACTAACGAGTTACTATGGAAAGGTACAAACCACCTACCTCAGCATCGTGAGATCGATATACATGAACCTCAGGCCTTGAATATCCCTCGAAATTCGTAGATCTACAAAAATGCTTAAAAATTTCATGTGAGGATAACCCGTAAAGGAAAGGAAATCAGGAAACAAGGATTAAGAAGAAGAAATAACTCACCGATGTGATTTCAACGAAACCGACAATGTTTGATTCAAAGAACGGATGGCGAGTCAGGTGATCAGATATGATCTGGGGCCGTACATATTCTCCTGGACGAAATAGGTTAACAAGAAGTATGTTATATCCATTAGACGCGACCCCAATCCATTTAATGAATAATAAATAATATGAAGGGTGTGTTATTTAAAATTACAAGGCATGTACATGCATTTTCTGTCCTCTGATTTAGTCGGTCTCTATGTCACCACATAAGTCCATGTACTCAGCTGTTACCCATCCAATACATGGTCACACACGACAACCGAGTACATGGCATGTATTTATAAGTACATAATGTGTACTATTTAATATTTCAAAACCCCCACATTTTCCTAAAAAACAACTAGAAAAGAAACATATAACTAAAATTAAGATTTGGGTTCTTACAAACATCCCCCTTAAATAAATTCATCCCCGAATTTCCCTAGCAAGGCGGCGTAGAAGACGAAACCTCAAACAACTCCATCCACTACGATCATACACCATCCTCCCTCTCCAAAATGTCATCTTATACTTACTCATTCTGCCATAGCACCCATACCATAGGAACAGACCAGGCATGAAAAACCTTCTCACTTCAATGAAAAATCCAGATAGGTCCCTCCATGAATGATGCATCCACCTCGAGCTCAACCTCCTCAGGATGGAAGACAAGATAAGGTTATTAGAAGTAACGTCGAAGTAAAGAAATGTGAAAGACATCATTCATAGCCTAATACCTATGAGGTAACAAAATCAATAGTCAACTTTCCCAACTCTCTCCAATATATCAAACGGCCTGACGTACCTCAAAAAATGCTTACCCTGTATTCTAATACTCATGTGTCCCAACAACGGTGTGACATGTAGGAAAACTGGATCTCCATCCTTGAACTCTAGATTTAATCTCTATCGATCAACATAAGACTTCTATCATGACTATGAACTAGCCATCCTATTATGAATAAACACTATCTTTTCTATGGTATCATGGAAAAGGTGAGGTCTCAGCTTAGCTGTTTCTCCTACGTCTAGCCAGTATAAAGGGGATCGACATGACCTACCGTACAAGGACTCATAAGGCTCCATCTTAATAGTTTCTTGGAAACTATTATTGTATGAAAACTTCAAAAGAGTTTTTTTGATTCTACCAAGAACCTCCAAACTCTATGATGCATGCTCGAAGAATGTTCTCAAGAACCTAAATCATACGCTCAGACTAGCCATCTGTCTGGAGATGGTATGTTGTAATCAAAAGTACCTATGTACCCAAAGCCCTCTGAAGTCCATGCGAGACCAGAGAAGTAAAACGTGCATCCCTGTCTAAAAAAATTGAGTGTGTAACCCCATGTAGACGTAAAATATATTGGATGTAAAACTTTCCCATCTCATCAACACTAAAGGTATCTTTGATTGTAAACAAGTGAGAACCTTCCTGAGTATGTCACTGACAAACCATGTTGCATCATTCATGTGAGGTAACCATGCCAAACCTGTCATGAAATCCACCACGATGTCATTCCATTTCCACTCAAGAATGGGTAACAACTGAAAAAGCCCTGCTGGCTGCTAATACTCCGCCTTCACCTTCAAAAAGGTGGAACACCTCCTGACTAAATCAAAAACATCGCTCTTCATACCTTGCCACTGATACATACATTTCTAATCACGATGCATCTTGGTGACACTAGGATGACATCCCAAATAGAGGAATTAAATTCATTCATTAGCTCCTCATGTATGTATTCAAACACCCATACAATCCCATGAAAATTAAAGATATCATCCTCACCTATGGAAAATTCATGAATAGGGTCATTTCATAACACACTCTCTCGTAGGACTAGTCTTTCAGAATCTAAAAGCTGTCTCGTTCGCACTTAATCAAGTAGAGTAGAGGTAACAACCACAGATGAAAGGAAAGCATGACCTTGTCTATCGTGCACCTCCAAATGCATATTGACAAAAATATAAATAAGCTACTAATCATTGATGGCCTCCTAAAATTCATGTATCTTAGTCCTCCTTCTCAACAAATCAGCCACAACATTTCCTTTCCTAGGTGTGAAGGAAAGTTCAAAATAAAAGGACTGAATGTACTCAACCCACCTTCACTATCTAGAATTCAGGTAATGCTAAGTGAAAATTTACTTGATACTTTTGTGGTCTATGAAAACCACAAAATTCTCTCCCAGAAGATAATGTCTCTGACCGTGTAAAACATGAACAACATCAGCCAACTCGAGATTATGTGTTGTGTAGATTCTCTCATGTGGTCTCAACTACAAAGACCCTTACACAACAACTCTTTCAGCCCTGCATAAGCACATATCCCATACTGATACGTGATGCATCACATTACACAATATATATCATTCTGAGATCTGGAAATACTAATATCGGTGTTGAAGTCAACCTCTCTTTGAGCTCTTGAAAGGCCGACACACAATAATATTACCATAAGTAATTTACACCCTTCTTATTCAGTCCCATTAGTGGTGATACTAAGTGAGAATAGACCTATATGAAATGTCTGTAGTAACCATCCATCCCTATAAAACTATGTTTGTCAAGGACGTTCTTCAGATTCACCTAGGAAACTACTTCTCACACATTCTAGGAGTCCATTGAAACTTATGTCTCTATGATAACATGACCCAGGAAGTGAATTTGGTCCATCCAAATGTGGAATTTTGAGAGCATCGCATATAACTGATTCTCTCTCAGTGTACGCAAAATGATCTAAAGATGTGTGTCATGGTCGTGTCGAGTGTGAGAGTACACCAAGATACCATCCACGACAAAAACCACAAAAGAATCCAAGTATGGATGGAACACTCATTTCATCAGTGCCATGAAAACTGAAGGCGCGTTTGTGAGACTGAAAGGCATAACCACATACACATATAGACCATACCTTCTCTAGGAGGCTGTAAGAGGTATATCAGATGTTCTAACATGCAACTGATGGTATCCAGATATCATGTAAATAGTCAAAAACAACTCTTTCTCTTCGAAGCTAATCATAGAGATCGGAAATCCATAGAAAGGGATATCCGTTCTAGACCATCAATTAGTTACACTTCTAATAAACCACATAAAGTCTAAGGGTACCATCAACCTTTTCAAAAACATGAAAGGAAAACCCCAAGGAGAAGTACTGGGTTAGTTTAAACCCTTTTCTTGTAACTCCTCCAATTACTTCTTGAGCTCCTACAACTCTAGTGTAGTCATCCTATATGGTGGAATGGACACTAGATCCACTCCTCGCACATGATCAATAGAAAATTCCACATATTTCTCTAGAGGAAAACTAGAAAACTCTTCTAAGATGATGTCTCTGAAATGATCCACCAATAGAGGAACTTCCACCTGTGTAGTCCCCTAGTCATCCAGATGTAGAATAGTAATATGGGATGTTAATCCTCTAAAACCATGATGCTCGGGTCCCGCTCTGCTCTTCTGGACATCCCATTATCCATTATTAAGAAACTATCCACCCTTTGGTGATGTGAAACTCACCCTAAAATGATACAGGTCGACAAATTCCTAGAAGGGAACTAACCAGTCCATTCAGAGAATGACATCATAACCTATCTTCTCTAAGACATAGAGGTCCCATAAGATGTGAAACCCCCCAACCTCAAGAGTTAACTCCTTGAACCAACATACACAAACCTTTATAGTCCCAAACATATTGTCTAATGTCAATATATCATCAGAAAAAGAATAGTGAACCCAGGGCTCCCCGCAATAGAAACAGATATAAAGTTATGGGAATACCCTATACCGAAAATAGAAGAAGCTAAAACAGACACATGTAGAATGGTAACTATAACTATAGAGTGTTCATGATCCTTCTTATGTTGGGTCTGCCCCACTGCACAACTTTTACTTGTATCGTATCCTTGTTACCCGGCCTGACCCCTCTAAGATAATCCACAATGTTTTTTTTGAAATCATGGCAACTGGCTACCACGACCATGACATGCACCTTAGCCTAAATAGATGGAATAACACATGGTCCATAACTGATTAGAAACTGGTGGTGTTTATAATGAACAAGGAGTCCTTGATGAAACCGTATCCCAATATGTTGGTGATAAAAACTGAAAAAAAACATTGATGGTGACCCATATTGCTGGATAATTGGCAGTCCACTAGGTCTCTCAGGAAATGTGGCATGGTGTTACCGCTCTTCCCATACTGGTAGCACACCACCTGGATACTAGAAGATGTTTATCGCCTCCTCAAATATCCACACGTTGGCATGGTGTGGCGGCTCTTTTCGTACAAGTTACACACCACCTGGCTACCAGAAGATGTTTCTCGCCTCCTCAAATAACAACATATTGATTCCCTACGGTGCTTCCTACTATCAGTAGGAGGGATACCAACATCTTATGTCAAGATGACCTGAAGAAAAACTCTAGAATCCCTCATATTTTGTTCAGTGATCAGCACCTGGTTCACTATAGAAGTGATGGAAGTCAAAATGAAGAAGTTCACCGGAGATCATAGGTCGTCCCTTAGACCAACCTCAAAATACCTTTCTAGGAATAACTCTTCACCTCCTGGGATGGGTGTGAAGCACTTCATCTCTATGAAACAAGAAGAATACCATAACAGAAAGAGTACCCTACTCTAGACTCATAAACTCTTGGGATCGATCGACCCTCAATGTCTTTGGGGAAAAGTAGTCATTAAAGTTACGCTGAAACATGTCCCAAGACACAACCTGCTGGCTTCCTACATGTGATATCACATCCCAACATCTCTTTGCAAAGTCACACAGCATATAAGTAGTGGGATTCACCCTCCTTTCCAGAGGTGTCTCTAGATTCTCGAAGATAGATTGCATGGCTTCTAACCATGACTCTGCTGCCTAAGGTCCTGATTCCCCTATGAAGGTGGGGGATGTTACTACTGAAAAAACATTTTTAACTCTTCCATAGATGGGTGAGGATGTGCTACTCCATGTAAGGTCTTCATAATCGTCATAAATCCCTCTTAGAAATGTGTGTCAGCACCTGTATCCGGAATGACAGCGAGTTCCAAGACAAGCACAACTGGAGGATCTTCATGTAGTCCCTATTCTGCCATCTCCAGTGTCTAATCACTACCTTATAACTTGCGGAAAACAGGACGACATCTCGGTGGAATGACTCTTCAAGGTCATGTGCACCCTTTAGATCAAGATTATCAAGTAATGGGTGTGTACTTTGGCCAACACATGCCATGTAACACCCCATACACATGGCGTGTTGTCCTAACAAACGTCGTGTGTTGAATCCACTTCCCCTTTCTGAGTTCTCTTACAGGGCTAAGCCACACAGTTTTCTTAGAACAAGACCACCCTGCGTGTTAGTGCCAAACACGGTTTGTACAAGACAAAATTCACAAACCCATGTTGTTAGTCACACAGCTGGTTACACTACTCACTCTACACGACATGTTCCAAATGGACATGATGTGTACTTCATAGGTTTCAACTGTCCATGTAGTTAGTCACATGGGTGAACACATGGCTAACTATACATGGCATGTTTATTCCAGACACAATGTGTATAAGAAGGTTTACACCATATTGTGTTGTTCATTAAATGACCATATTAAATGGTTAAATGACATGAAATTTTCAATCTTGACAAGATGTGTATAACATATTTTTTAGCCATATGTGTTATGAGTCACACGGGAAAAAACATGGTCTACACAAAACGGTGTGTACACCCAGTACACAACGTGTCCCACCAAAGAGTTCCCAACCCCGTGTCTCTACCCACATAGCCAGTGACATGGTTAGAGACAACACAGCGTGTATATACAGTAAATTCCGTGTACTTTTGAAAAGCAATTCCTTCCTGAACAGAAGGACACATGACATGTATTTTACATTACACACCTTGTATTCTAGGTTTTTTCAGACAGTAAGCCTCAAAAACTAATCTGTAACCCCATAAAAATACTGTAACAACATTAAAGTTCCAAATTCTAATCTGTGAGGGCCCATACTCTCTGCGAATCAAATCTTGGAATCTTATACATGTCATATACAAGACAAACGGGGCAATGATCAACCAAATTATGATCCATGAGGGCCCATAACACCTCAAGAACCAAAGTTTAGAATTCATTCAAACACACCTTTCACAATTCAATACCCTATCAAAAAGTAGGAATTTTATCAAGGAATCTACCAAAACAACATTCATATTTAGCAAAATATCTATCACAACAAAAATCAATCACTAATTCTCCCTAAATAGCATTGCAAGAATGGATGACAAGTGATATCTAGTAAGTGTATATATGATGCATGAGATGGGATAACCTCATCTCATTGGGTTTCAACATAAATTGAACCTCAATAACACCAATTGTAATAGTAAAAAACATGTGAATCACACAATGGTTTAATCAAATCAACTGTAAAAGTGAACAACCAGAAAATTGTAATAACAAGGTAAATTGGATTTTCCCTGTACACTGGTTAGCTACTCCCGAGCACAACTCACTACCAAGTTCCTATTTCCTTTCTATCCCTTGCTATAGGCTCCAAAGATGGAGTTAAGAAGAACGTAATCCCTCTATTTCCTCTTTGTAACGTCCCAATTCTGATTGCAGCCCAAAGGCTCCCCATACCAGGTTGGTCACATGGCTTCAACAGCATTTTACCAAATGCAAGAGGTTGTCGACAAGAAGCAAGGCCCTTGAGTGTAATAGTAGGAAAACTATAACATCATTAGCAGAGTAACATAGTAGAAGTAAAACAGATTGCAATAGTAGAAGAAGTAATAATATCATGCAACATTAAACAACTGAAGACTAAAAGAAATAACAACTTAGCACATATATATATGATGCATGGCACATATGTCTAGAAAAGCAGACAAACTGGTCACAATGCTGGAATACAGTGCTAAAAAAATGTACAAGGAAAATCAACTTAACACCTCCACAACATCACAAGTCTCAACTTGGTCCTATGATCTCCAACTCAATAGAAAGCAAGTATATGAAGTTTAAGGGTGTTTACCCTTATCTATACCTGCATCAATATAATCACTTTAAGCCCAAAAGCATGACTGAAAAAAGGGTACGAGACTAATCCTTGTAGGAATCCACCCAATGATCTGTGCCTAACAGTCAGTGAATATATAGAGCATGCAGTAAGAAAATGAAGCAGTAAACAAAGAAGTACTCAAAATTAGACAATCCTACAATTTCAAATGCATTCTAACTTATATATATCACGTAAGTAGATAATCAAAAATAGGTAACCCTCTACGAAGTACTCATAGACTAAACCTTATGGTTCAACCAAATCAACACAAGAAACCCTCTAGGGAGTAAAAAAAGTCTAAACCCCCGGGTTCAGCTTTAGCGAAGACTCTCTGAGGAAGCACTCACTATCAATTATCATGGTATTCTCTTATTGGTAACTAATAGGCACTCTGAGGAATAACTCACGGTCTAATTCCCCATGTTTCTCGTATTGAGGAACTACATACACTCTGAGGGAGCACATACGTCCATCCTCTATATAGTCTTATAATGTATACGTAAATAGAAACTTTGGAGAAGACCTCAACGTTAATTCCCCCTATGGTCTACTACACCAGGTTCCCACATACCATTGTATGTAAATCAAGAACTAACGATACATAGCATCCAAAGTAAACCTCAATAACTACTTGGATAAACAATCTACAACATATAATATCATATCAAATAATAATCACGCAATCCTAATAATACTAGGCATTGAAAACAAAGCAGCATAACAGGAAAACTAGCTAAATGGTCAAAACAAAAAAATTGTGGGAAAAATATCCATATTATGGAAACGTTTATCCCATTGACAAACAATTAGCCTCTATCTAATCAAACAAGGCAGATCAGGGATATGAAAGGGCTAAAACCATAAACACACAATACCTCAAACAAGGGGATTAAGAACTTTTTATCATATAACTGAAACAATACCTACGAAAATAAAACAACCACATACCCCGACATCATGATATCTATATACATGAACCTCCAGCCCTGAATCTCCCTATAACACCTTAGATATACAAAAATGCTTAAAATATTCTACTGAGGATAACTTTTGAATGAAGAGAAATTAGAAATCACGGTTTTATCAGAATAATGAACTCGCTGATGTGATTCCAACACAACTTAAAGAGTTCAATTCAGAGAAAGGATAGCGAGTCAGGGGCTTGAAGATGATCTACAGTCGTACGGATGCTATTGGACAAAATAGGGTGAGAATCAGGACGTTTTACCCATTATATGTGACTCCGGTCCGTTTAATGAAAAAAGCATGTGGTGTGTTCTTTAAAAGTACATGGAGTGTACATTCATTTTTTGGCCTTCACTTTAGCCGGTCTCTAGGTCACCACACACGGCCATGTACTCAGTCATTACCCATCAAGTACATGATCACCCACAGCAACTGAGTGCACTTCTTTTACTTATAAGTACATGATATGTAGTCATGAATTTTCCAGAAACTCCTATTTTTTTTCAAAAAAAATATAAAATTAAATAAATACTTGAAAAAAAGATATGTGTTCTTACAATCAGATATCTAATTAAAGGTATAAATACTAAAGATTTGAACCGTGTAGGGATAGTAGATCTAGATTTTATAGTTGAAATGAATAGGATATGAAATATTATCTTATCAAGATATTATCTACCACCCAATACTATTTTTAGTGGGGAACGAAGTATATAAAGAAAATGACATCATAACATCAATGATGGTGTAGTTGGTTCAAAAGATTATTCCCCCATTGCACCTTCAACAACAACTGGTAGTGTTACCCAAACTTAATAGTGTTGTTAAAATGCAGGTGATAAAAAACATTTTTTCTAGCACCCGTGACGATATGTAGTGCATGTGAAATCTCAAGGATATCTACAGTTGTTCTTGTGGTCATATAAGTACCCTATAATTTTTAGGGTTCATCTATACTAAAGGCCACTATGGTATAATCTGATGATTCAATGTGGAAACAAAGAGTGTAGAAATGATATTATTTTATGGAAATAATTTTTGGTTATAATATATATCATATTATTATACACAAAAACACTAAAAGGCCAAAAAAATTCATTTATAAAAATTATTACATTAATAAATAACTAAACCAAAGATAATTCCTAACATTAAAATGGGATAATTAAAATAAAATAATAAATATAGAATGGGAAAATTCAGATCCTTTAAATGTGCATGAATAATGACCGCGTAACCAACATAATAAAAATGAATCAATATATTAAAAAATAAACTTATTAGAAAATAACAAAATAGAACCATTGGAGGAATATTAGTGATTTTTTTTGGAATTCATAGTTTACTATTAATTGGAGTTAATGTAATGATTATAATAGTAATTGATAGTTAGAAATGTAACTTGATCAATTGGAATAGTGACCATACTATTGAGAATAGAATCATATGTGTTGGTATAGTAATTTCACATCAAAATAATGAAATGTATTATTAATAATACTTATCATGACTAATTAAAGTAAATATAAAATAAAAAATTCCTTAAAAACAAAATTCAGCACGTAAAACTCAATAATAACACAATAACATTTTAAATAAATTTTATATTAAATGATTTTATAAAATCATTATTATTATATTTTAAAAACATATAATAAAAAATTATTTTAATAAAAATTATTTTATTATTTTAATCATAATTTCAAAATTGTCCAAGGATTAATTTTTTTCCTTTCTTCTTAAATACATCAATTTATGTGAATATTAAATTACATTTTGTTTATAACCAATGTATTTTTTAATTAAAATTTTCATGTTGTAATATTCAGCTATTGAATACTAGAATAGTTATAACGACAAAGAACATGGTAAATTTTATTAAAGTGTCGTATAAATACCATAATAAATTTTTGAAACCTAAAAATTATTTTCCAAAGTGTAAAAGATAAATTATTATATTAAAATAGAAATTTTTCATTTTTTCCACTCTACTTTTAAAAAACTATTATATTCATTTATAAGGGAATTTAAAGTATAAAAAACAATATATTTTATTTTTATATTATTTTGATTTTAAAAATAATCAATAATAAATGATGTATAACTAATCTGGTATTTTATTCAATATTTTATTTCAAAATTCCCATGTATTCAAGTATAAATAACCTTTATCCCTCCCCCTAGAAAACCAATCATCCCTCAGAAACCAAAGATAAAGATCTACTAAAATAATCTCTCTCATAACCCTTATAATCCTTATGGGCTTATCTAGAAAAAACTATAATCATCATGGTATTTTAGTCTCACAAACATGAAGTAACACTTAGAAGAGGGTATTTTTTCATCATTTATTCTTTATATTTTCCAGTTCTCATCATCTATTTATATGTCCTGTATAAACTCAAAATATTCCTAGATTGATAATGTAGTATGTTAATATTTTATTAATGGTATTATGATAATTAAATAATCATATCTAATATGTAATTATATTTCTTAATTTATAAGCCCCCACATAGAAAAATGTTCTGTTAATAGTTTGTTAACTAAAAATGTGAAAATTTGAAGTTATTTTCTTATAAAAAACCAAATTCTTATTAATAATAAAATATTTATGGTAATAAATGTATAAGTATAAATACATTAAAATTATATAATGCCTTATACTAATTCATAATTGAACTTGATCAAAAATATTAAAATTGAATAAAACTATATTTATTTAATGAAAACCTGATATCAAAACATTTATCCATTAATGAAAGGAGATAAGAAACCATTTCCAATGGGTATATTTTTATATATATTAGAATAATGAAAATAATTCACTTTTATTTCAATTTTTTAATAATCCAATAATTATTATTTTTGTGTAATAGAAACAACTAAATAATATTTGATTTAATGTAATGGGTTCTTTAACATAATATCTATCTTTTGGGTTCTCTCCTATTTCACATTGATTTCTATTTGAATTTTTTTATTACATCTAGAATATATCTTTTTAATAGAAATACACTTTTATTTACAGAATATGATTTTTTTCTACCCTTTCATAATTTTTCTAATCCTTTTAAAATTATTCTTCAAAAAGAAATCAGTTTCAATAAACATTCTTGAATCCTCATATGTTTTTCCTAATTTCAATGGGGAACATTATATTTTAAAATAAAAAATTATCAAACATATTCATTTTTTAATCCAAAAGTTAATTTCAGGTAGTATTATATTTGGAATATTTTATTAAACCTAATACATTCCATAGAATATTTCATTACTATGATAATTATTCATCCATATGGAATGAATGATTATTATCAATTTATGGTGTCATGGGTGGGAAAAGAATTGTATGCTAGTGTAATGCATTTGGTATTGTGATTTATCCCCTATAATTATTTTTATTATGTTCCCACATGAATATATATGTTTCCAATGTGAGGATGTTGTGATTTATGAACATATTTTATGTGTAATACAGATGTTTATTTTGTTCACCACTTTATATGGTATTTGATCACTATGTTATGATGATTAATTATTATTCATATCCTAAATTCCATTAATTTATCAAAATTTTCAATGATTATAATAATTATGATCATATTTAAAGATATGATGATTTTGATTATTCTCACACATGTACCATTGATTCATGTCCCTTATTTCTCCCCTTGATGAGATTGTAGCCCTCCCATGTCATTCAAGTATATCATCTAGTGAATACATATACTAGGAATATCGTGAGATACATATAAGTAGAAAATGTAGAATTTAAATAATATGTTAGTTTTTTGTTGTATAATTGTTGTTTGTGATGAATTTTTCCAAGAAACTAAACATTTTGATCCTAGACATGTATCATTATTATTATTTTTAGCTCAGAAATAATTTAGTAGTCATGTAAAAAATGTTGGGTAAAAATAGTTTGTTTCAAATCATATTTTACATAATTTGGGAATTTGGATAAAAAAAACATTAGTGATATATATATATATATAAGTCTATGAATAGGTAATTATCCTATAAATTATTTTATAAAAGGATAGACATTGGGATCCTATAAAATATTCCTTTAGAGTTGATTTGCATATAAGATTAAATAATTTATTCATGCATTATTGTGTTGAGATTTTTACATATCATTTATATTTGATTAAATAGTAGAATCAAGTAGAATCCATACTAGAATCACATGTGATGGAATGTGTAATGATTTTACAAATTATAAGGCCCCAACCTTAAACATTACCTAATCTTGAGTAATTTCAAGAATACACATTGAGGATCATTTCAGGTTTAGAGTTTTAGAGAATTAGATCATAAATCTTGCATTACATTCCAAATTTAAACAAAGTGTTTACATAAAATATATTACTCATTTTCCCATTAATAGACACAAATTTAAAATAAAACATGGATTCTTTCTGGACACTTCCTTGGCACTATCATCACATCATGTACCTTTCCCTTGACCTGTGAAAAACATTTTCAAAAACTTGGGATGAGTATAAAAAGCTCAATAAGGGATATAAAAGTACGAAATGAAAACATTAGTTCATGTATGAAATCATACTTTACTCATAAAACATAAATATTTTAACATATCTCATCAAATCATAAGATTTACGAATAACTCATATAAATCATAAGACATAAAGGTAACTTGAAGCATTAATAACATTCTTACATAGGGAGTAACCCTCATGGATACGATAAGAATACCAATCACATTATATTCCCTAAATCTCTTCGGAGAAACCTTAGCATTTAACCCCTTCGCGTTACCCAATGCATTGTAGAGCTATATCGGGCTCACCCGCCCTTAGTTTATCACAGAACCACCCGTTTTCATAAAAAATGCCAAAGAAACAAAACATAATCATAGAACATAACTTAATCATAAAGGAAATATAAAATTCCCACATTTTAATAACAATATAACATTTTAAGATATTGAAATAAATAATCCATTCAATAAAACCATTTTCAAAACCATTTAAAAAATTTAATAAAGATATTTTTGAATCAAAGTGTCCCATAACACTTTGAAGATTTTATCATTTTAAACAATTAATATCCATATAAATAAATCCTTAAAACCATTTTGAAAACATGGATATTAATGAGAAAAATTTGCAAGAATAAATCATTAAAACATTAAAAATGATGTTTTTGTTAAATTATTTTTAACAAAATGAGAGACACATGAATACAATAATTGAGGAATAACATTTTATCGAAACTTTAAAATATCATGAGAATAAATGGATTCATGATATATTATTCCAAAGGATAGTATATACACCATATATAAGTGAATTGGTCCACAACAACAATGAAGTCTCAATAGAATTGTAAAATGAGATGAAATCCCTAATAAAGAAGGTATCCTTAAATTAAAGATAAATCAATGTCATAATTATGTGTGAAAAATTAAAATACACCCAATATAAGTGTATATTAAGTGTAAAACAACCAAAGGTCATTCAAAAATATTCATAGGATGAAATATTCAATAACTACAAGTTGAACCCATGGAAATCGAAATTGGGTTAAGAAGATCCCTTAGTAAAAGTCGACAGCCTAACAACGTCACTTTAAAATTCATAACATTAGTTGATTAGAGAGAAAATGGTATCTCATCACTTGGACATAAAATTTACATCAATAAGGATATATAAGAACATATCCCAAAATAAAAATATGTAAATTAATAGACATAACAAAATAAGTCTTTTTAAAAGAGGAGTGTGAAAGGTTCCCTTACTGATTTGGGCAACATTCGAAACGTACACCCCATGAAAGAAAGTTCATACAATGAAGATTTAACTACCCATAAATGATATTATATTATACAAATAGTAAAATAATGGGATTTACATATACCACACAGTAGGAAAGAGTGGCCAATGTAGCATGAATCTCACGGGAATAAAAAGTGAGATGAAAATCCCCTTATGAAAATTTTGCAGCCTAACGGCGCCACATAAAACATCCAAAAATGTATTGATGAGATAAAATAAGGTCTCTCATCATATTAAACTAAAATTTAAATAAATGGGAATATAAAATAACATCCCCCAACATAATAAATAGGATCTAAAAGTATGTTACATAAAAAAAGAGTACTTAAAAAGAAAGAGAGAGGTAGGATCTCTTACCTCAAGTCTAACTTGTCTTGCTCGTTTCATTACATTAAAGAATAATAAAAATTGGTCAATTAATAATTTCTTAATTTCCTCCGTTAATGATTATTATTCAGTTCATATCACATATTATAATTTTATAATAATTGGTTAATAATGTGAGTTCATATCAGACGTTTTTGTCGATGTTGGGTACATGAGTAAAAAATGAACTTGTTTGAAAATGATTGTCCATGTAGTTATAATTAAATCATCTACAAAATAGTATTAATGAATTAAATATCATATATATCTAGTACATATTAATTTTATTCTATTCAATAACATTTGGAGATAAAATAAATGAATTGAACCGTTCATGGAGACGGTAGGCTATACGTATGCATAAACGCTACATTCATTTCTTTTTCATATTAATGGAATTAAAAATAATTGATAGATATATATATATTATAATATATATGTTTTATAGGTTACATAAGTTCATTAATGTAATTCTTTATACATTACATGTATTGCATGAACGAGTCACATCACTTGAGGGGGCGGTAGTCCACACTTCCTCGTATAAAATTATCGCAATTGCACAACATGCAAAGCACAAAGGTATATATTAAATATAAAATACAGAAGAATATGGGAAACATAAATACCATATATATCATATATAAAATATAGTGAAATCATAATGGCCACCATGAAAGGTGTTAAGGGAAGATTGAACAATTATCGTTTCGTGAGGCAGTAATTCATCATCCAGAGAAACAATATGTTATTTAACCATTAGACGGAGGTGTGTGTAAGTGTAGCTCGATTCCATAACATAAAAACATACTAGTATATTTATGATACAGGTTTTTTTACAAAAAGAAGGAATACAAAGAGTTTAGGGGTTTGGAGAAGCAAAATAAAACAAAACAACACAAGTGAATACATTACCTTTAAATCGGGTTACTCCTCTTGGTTTGAACCAAAAGGGTTTCTTAAAGAGAATTCTGCCAAAGGTGAGGCTTCAATGATGAAGAGAGGGATTTGGAGAGATTAAATGGTAAGGGGTTGTCTGAGCCAAAGGCATGAGAGGTGTGGGTAAGGTGGTAGAGTTGGGGACCTTTTATAAGAGAAGAGGACGGGCACTATTGGAATGTTATAAACTATTACTTTATTATAAAATGATATTCGGATTTCAAAGGACCCCAAAGGATATATTTCGAGGATAAAGTGGTAAGGTTTTTATAGCCACCCATCCAATAGATTTTTGACAAGTTTAAGTCTTATATTTCACCCTATCTTCTCATTTTATTTAAATCGTTCATTTATGAGGTAATCACTGCATCATCACGGTGTCATAAATAAATTAATTTATTTAACTTCTAAAAATTATAAAAAATATCATGATATAGGAAATATATTTATATTTATAATGAATATTTATAGTAAAAAATATGACTTGTATAAACCCATGTAAAAATTGTTTTAGTAAAACAATTAATGATTGTGACATTTTAATTTTAACATTAAATAAAAAGATATTAATGTCATTTTCCAACCAAAGTGGCTCCATGGGGTCCCCAAGTTGACCCATGGATTGTCTTGGTCGGCCATGACTCATAAAGTAAGGGTAGTACATGTTTCAATTTAATTTCATATTATTATAACATTATATTTACCTTATATTACACTAATTACCTTTAATTGCGATTAATAAAACTTAAAAGATACTATTCACCAAAAACTTATTTTAATCACATTGAACAAAATTTTATTTCCTAATGACAACCATGTATGTCGTATTTTAGAAAATAAAATCACAGAAGTGGTAAATTTTCATTTAAACAAAAAATCAGTTTCTTTAACTACCGCTTAGTGGTTTCACTATTCATCAAAAATTGATGTTTTTCATAAAAATACAAAAAATTCACCCGAAGCTATATTTGATATTCCGAATTCAAAAATGATTCCTATTTTAAAAAATTCAAAAAATATATGTTTCATAAATTAATTTAATAATTAATTCCTGCTGTCAAAACAAATAGCGTGTTTATAAGAAACTATACCTATTAAAAGATTGACACTAGTTTAAGTCCAATTTCAAAGTGAAATTAATTTCAATGACCACCATTGAATTAAATGGTAAAAAGATATTATAAATACACTTTAATCTCAATTAAAAAGTTAATTTATCCATATAAATAAATCAGATAAAAAAGAAGGTTTTGAATTAAAATGATACATTTTTACTAAAAAGTGTCTTTATTGGAAAAATAACAAAAATTTACACAAAGTAAATTTTTATGTCAACATTCTAAAGAAGGATTTTATTTTGTCCAATAAAATATATAAAATTGTCAAAAGTATATTTAAAAATGGTTCTCCATCAAAAGGCTGTTGATCGACCTTTTAAAGAATATTAGAAGATTTATGCTTAAAATTGGATTCATTTGCATTTTAAGCCTCTAACATTTATTGGATAAATGAAAAAATATTTAACAAACATATGTAATAATTTTGTAGTTATTTCTTTTCATTCCCTCAATTTCAACGGCTAGGCATTAAAAATTATAATATTATTATATTATTAGTGTGCAACTTAAGATTTCAAAGAACTTGTTGTTGTGTATTGGGTACGCCATCAAGCATAGTGTTCCCTTTAAAGTAATATTAATATTTTATGCAAAAATATGGATAAATATAAAAATTTCATATTCTTTATTTACCTGGGGTGTTACATCCTTCCCCCCCTTTGGGAATTGTGTCCTCGCAATTTTGAAATTGGGCTCGAAAAGTTTATTGAAAGTCCCACATCAGTACAAGAGTCAGTAAAACTATCACTTTAAAATAAAGAAAGGGAAGTACAAAGGTCGCTCGAGTTAACCCATACTAGGATTCCATGTAGGAAAATATGGATATGTGGGAGAAAGAAAAGGGTCATGTTCTGATGGAGAGTGATAGTAAAAATGTCTAGGAGAAAGTTAACCACAAGAAAATGACAAACTTGTGATGGGTTAAACGGTATTCGATTCCCCAGTAGGAAAAGTTAACAAAATTTTTTTTTGTTTTATGTTACTCTTCATTGAGGAATTTATTTTTGAGCTTAACTAAATCATAATGAAGCATACTTACTTGTCACATAGACTTTCAACTTTTACTATATTCTTTAATAAAACTCATATTTTCTCCAAAACATGAGTATTTAGGATAACTTGTTCGCATTAAGAGTACTATAATCAACTTCATGAGAATCACCTAATACACAAAATAGAACTATATATTTCCCATGTCTTTATATCTCAACCAAAACAAAACCAAAATATTTAGTACGTGATCAAATAATACCCAAAAAGGATATTTTTTTTCAAAAAGAAAAACTACTCCTAATCTTCAAAATTTGTCAAACAAAACCCAAAGTTCAACGAAGACCATTCAATAAACAATTTGTACATTAAATTCTTAAAAGTAAACCCAACTAAGATTGAAACCCAAATATTTGAAGGATTTAATCTCATAGTCTCCCAACTTACAAATTAACATTTATCTCCAAATAACATCAGTTTCTCTTAAAGTCACATATTGAAAAGTAATTAACCTAATCACATATCCTCCATGATAGGTTAATAATTTCCATAGATAACACAAAATTGACTTACTCTTGATTTATAAAATCATCTAACTAAAAATAATTAGTCAAAATAACCAGGGACTTCACGTAGTCCAGTGGTAGGAGATAAATACCAGTCGCACTTTGGATGTGGGTTAGATTCCCACAGCTTTGTCCGACGTGACAGGTTGTCACACAGTCTGCATGTTGTCCTTTTTCCAAAACTATATAATTCTTAAAACATTCCCAATATGAGATAAAATCTACAGAAATAACCATAACATAATTTAACCTCAATTTTATCTCATGTCATTCATATTCCATCATAACGTATAGTAACCCATAATTACCTCAAAAGTAAGGATCATATAAACCCTATTGTTTAACATTATATTTATTACCTGAACTTTCATGTTGATTTGGTTCTCTCGAACAAGAGGCATTAGAGAACTCACTAAGGTTCAAGTGGTTGATCACGACTCCTGATAGTTGGTTTAGAATAGCCACGAGATTTCTCATTGGATCCCCCATTTCATCCAGCCTCTTAATTAGAGAACCACCATAGTTTCCTTCAAACCCATTGTAACTTTAGTTCCTGCTAGATCCATCCATTTACTAAAACTAAAAAGATCAGTGTGAGTATATAACAAAATCATCATGTAATAAAGAGGAAGATAAACACTAAGATATACTTATCCAAGTTATCTCAAACTCATTCCGACCTTTAAAAATTATAATGACTCTATCTAATATAATAACCATTGTGGTTATACTCAACTTTTCAATTATGCTTAAACAACACTCTAACCTCTACTGTTATCTAAACTGACATATGATACCAACTATAAGGCCCCGACCTTAAACATTACTTAATCTTGAGTTATTTCAAGAATACACATTGATGATCTTTTCAGGTTTAGAGTTTTAGAGAATTTGATCATAAATCTTTCATTACATTCCACATTTAAACAAAGTGGTTACATAAAAGATATTACTCATTTTTCCCGTTAACGGAAACAAATTTAAAATAAAAAATATATTTATTCTTGACACTTCCTTGGCACTATCATCACATCATTCACCTTTCCCTTGACCTGTGAAAATCATTTTCAAAAACATGGGATGACCATAAAAATCTTAGTAAGGGATATAAAAGTACGAAATGAAAACATTAGTCCATGTATGAAATCATTCTTTACTCATAAAACATAAGTATTTTAACATACCTCATCAAATCATAAGATTTACGAATAACTTATAGAAATCATAAGACATAATGGTAACATGAGTCATTCATAACATTCTTACGTAGGGAGTAACCCTCATGGTTATGTTAGGAATACCAATCACAGTATATTCCGTAAATCTATTTGGAGAAACCTTAGCGTTTAACCCCTTCGTGTTACCCAATGCATTGGAGAGCTATATTGGGCTCACCCGCCCTTAGTTTATCACGGAACCACCCATTTTCATAAACAATTCCCAAGAAACAAAACATAATCATAGCACGTAACTTAACCATAAAGGAATGATAAAATTCCCACATTGTAATAACAATATAACATTTTAAGATATTGAAATAATGAATCCATTCAAAAAACCATTTTCAATACCATTTAAAACATTTAATAAAGAGATTTTTGAATCAAAGTGTCCCATACCACTTTGAATATTTTAACATTATTAACCATTAATATCCATATAAATATATCCATAAAACAATTTTGAAAACATGGATATTAATGAGAAATATTTATAAGAATAAATCATTAAAACATTTAAAATGATATTTTTGTTAAAGGGTTTTTAACAAAATGAGAGACACTTGAAAACACTAATTGGGGAATAAAATTTAATCAGAACATTATAATATCATGAGAATAAATGGATTAGTGATATTTTATTCCAAAGGATATTATATACACCATATAAGATTGAATTTGTGCATAAAAACAATGATGTCTCAATAGAATTGTAAAATGAGATGAAATCCCTTATAAAGAAGGTATCCTTAAATTAAGGATAAATCAATCTCATAATTATGTGTGAAAAATATAAATAAACCCAATATAAGTTGATATTAAGTGTAAAACAACCAGATTTCATTCAAACATATTCATAGGATGACATATTCAATAACTACTAGTTGAACCCAAAGAAATCGAAATTGGGTTAAGAAGTTCCCTTGGTAAAATTCGACAGCCTAACGGCATCACATTAAAATTCATAACATTAGTTGATGAGAGAGAAAATGGTATCTCATCACTTGGACATAGAATTTACATCAATAAGGATATATAAGAACATATCCCAACATAAAAAGATGTAAATGAAAAGACATAACAAAATAAGTTTTTTAAAAGAGGGGTGTGAAAGGTTCCCTTACCGATTTGGGCAACTTTCGAAACGTACACCCCATGAAATAAGGGTCATAAAATGAAGATGTAACTACCCATAAATGAGATTATATTACACAAATAGTAAAATTATGGGAAGTACATATACTACACAAAAGGAAAGAGTGGAAAATGTTGCATGAATCTCACGGGAATAAAAAGTGAGATGAAAATCCCCTTATGAAAATTCGACAGCCTGAAGGCACCACATAAAACTTCTAAAAATGGATTGATGAGATAAAATAAGGTCTCTCATCATATTAACATAAAATTTACAAAAATCGGAATATAAAATAACACCCCCCAACATAATAAATATGAGCTTAATGTATGTTACATAAAAAAGATTACATAAAAATAAAGAGAGAGGTAGGATCCCTTACCTCAAGTCCGACTTGTCTTGTTTTTTTATTTATATGAAAGAATAATAAGCTTTGGTCAATTTATAATTTCTTAATGTCCTACATTAAAGATTATTATTCACTTCATATCACATATTATAATTTTATAATAATTGGTTAATAATGTGAGTTCATATCAGACGTTTTTGTAGATGTTTGGAACATGAGACAAAAATGAACTTGTTTGAAAATTATTGTCCATGTAGTTATAAGTAAATCATATAAAAAATAGTATCAATTATTTAAATATTATATATATCCAGTAAATATTCATTTTATACTATTCCATAACATTTGGAGATAAAAAGAAATGAAATGCACCGTTCATGGAGACGGTTGGTCGTACGTTCGCATAAACGCTACATTCATTTCTTTGTCATATTAATGGATTTAAAAATAATTGAGATATATATATATATATATATATTATAACATATATGTTTTATATGTCACATAAATTCATTAATTTCATTGTTTATACATTCCGTGTATTGCATGAATGAGTCACATCACTTGAGGGGGCGGTAGTCCACACTTCCTCGTTTGAAATTATCACAATTGCACAACCTGAAAAGCATAAAGGTATGTATTAAATTTAAAATATTGAAGAATATGGAAATCATAAATACCATATATATCATATATAAAATACAGTGACATCATAATGTCCACCATGAAAGGTGTTAAGAGAAGATTGAACAATCATCGTTTCGTGAGGCAGTAATTCACCATCCACAAAAACACTATATTCTTTAACCATTAGACGGAGGTGTGTGTAAGTGTAGCTCGAATACTTAACATATAAACATCCTAGTACAATGAAGATACATGTTTTGTTACAAAATAAAGGAATAAAAATAGTTTATTGGTTTGGAGAAGCAAAATAAAACAAATGAACACAAGTAAAGACATTACCTTTAAATCAGGTAACTCCTCTTGGTTTGAACCAAAAGAGTTTCTTGAAGAGCATTCTGCAAACAGTGAGACTTCAATGATGAAGATATGAATGTGGAGAGATGAAATGGGAAGGGTTTGGCCGATACAAAGACTTGAGAGGTGTGGGTAAGGTGGTAGAGGTATGGGCCTTTTATAAGAGAAGAGGACGGGAACTCTTGGAAAGTTATAAACTATTACTTTATTATAAAATGATTTTCGGATTTCAAAGGTCCCAAAAGTATATATTTCTAGGATAAGGTGATAAGGTTTCTAAATACACCCATTAAATAGGTTTTTGAAAATTGTAAGATGTAGATTTCATGCTATATTCTCATTTTATTTAAATCGTTCATTTATGAGGTAATCACTGCATCATCACGGTGTCATAAATAAATTAATTTATTTAATGTCTAAAAATTATATAAAAATATTATGATGTAGGAAATAATTTTAGATTTATAATTAATATTTATAGTAAAAAATATGACTTGTATAACCCCATGTAAAAACTATTTTAGTAAAACAATACATGTTTGTGACATTTTAATTTTAAATTTAAATAAAAAGTTATTAATGTCATTTTCCAACCAAAGTGGCTCCATGGGGTCCCCATGTTGACCCATGGAATTTATTGGTCGGCAATGACCCATCCAAAAATTGTAGGACATGTGTCAAGGTCATTTCATATTATTGTAACATTATCTTTACCTTAAAATACACTAATTACCTTTAATCACGATTAATAAAACTTAAAAGATACTATTCACCAAAAAATTATTTTAATCTCATTGAACCACATTTTACTTCCTAATGACAACCATATATGTCTGATTTTTGAAACTCAAATCATAGAAGTGGTAAAGTTTCATTTAAACGAAAAATCAGTTTCTTTAACTACCACATAGTGGTTTCACTATTCATCAAAAATTGAAGTCTTTCAGAAAAATACCAAAAAATCACCTTAAGCTATATTTGATATTTCGAATTCAAAAATTATGTCTATTTTAAAAAATTAAAAACATATAAGTTTCATTAATTAATTTAATAATTATTTCCCACTGTCAAAACAAATAGCGTGTTTTTAAGAAACAATATTTATTAAAAGATTAACACTAGTTTAAGTCCAATTTCAAAGTGAAATTAATTACAATGACCACCATTGAATTAAATGGTAAAAATATATTCTAAATAAACTTTAATATCAATTAAAAAGATAATTTATCCATATAAATAAATCATATTAAAAGGATGTTTTGAATTAAAATGCAACATTTTCACTAAAAATGATCTTTATCGGAAAAATAACAAAAATTTACACAAAGTAAATTTTGATGTAAAAATTATAAATAAGGATTTTATTATTTCAAATACAACATATAAAATTGTCAAAAGTATATTTAAAAATGGTTATCTATAAAAAGGCAGTTAATCGACCTTTTAAAGAATATTAGAAGATTTATGCTTAAAATTGGATTCATTTTCATTTTAAGCCTCTAACATTTATTGGATAAATGAAAAAATATTTAAAAAACATATGTAAACATTTTTTAGTTATTTCTGTTCATTCCCTCCATTTCAACGGCTAGGCGTTAACTATTATAATATTATTATATTATTAGTGTGCAACGTAAGATTTCAAAGAACTCATTGTTGTGTATTGGGTACACCATCAAGAATAGAGTTACCTTTAAAGTAATATTAATATTTTATGCACAAATATTGATAAATAAAAAATGTCATATTTTTATTTACCTGGGGTGTTACACAAAAGATATCCCAAATTTGATTAAAGGTGGAGTTAAAACCTTATAGTGATGTATACCCAGCTATATAATGATATAGACATTATCCTGAACCATATGGAATCACTTCCTTCACCCTAGACAGAGAAACATACAATAAGGTGTTTTAATTTAAAAGGACCACTGACATTCAATGGGTCTATTGATCAACTTTTTTTGAATAATGGGTTAAATCTATAGAGAATATATTTTCATTTCTACCCAATTATATGAATTATAATGTGATTATTCCCATATATCATCTAGGTGGATATGATGATTAATTATAAAAGATAATAATAAATACAACAATGAAGTATTAAATGTATATGATGTTGTGGGAAGACATCAAAAAAATATTTCTAAACATATTTTCCCCTATAACTCTCTGAAAATAATTGAGCGAGATTACCCATAAAATGGAAAAAAATGAAAATGAATCACTTTTAATGGGGAAAACATCACAAATCATACATGATATTCCATGGTGTTTTTTAAAAATAATGTTTGAAACATTGATTGATTATTTTGTTGTTTAAAACAATAACTCTGAAATAAAATATTTATTTTATTCTTTGGATGATACGATGAAGTATTTTAATGTCCACTCAATGTATAGAAGTATTTAAAGGAATATTTACAAGGTAATAGTGATATGAAATGAAATATGGAGATTCATACTAGAGGATAAAATGAGAAAAAGAAAATTAGATCCATCCACAAAGATGTTACATTTTTTTGAAGAAGTTTCATGGTAATTTCTATAAGGGACACATAAATGATTCAAATTTTAGTGATAAATATTATCATCCATGAATGATAAAGAGAAATGAAAAATATAACCATTGTGATGGAGGTAATCATGGTACCACACTTGGTTCATTTATTTGTCTGTAGGGATTAATGAGACTATAAAAGCCAGTGCACTAAATAACTGATCATTGAGGGTAATTAGTTTTAGATACCACCAATGTTACCGGATAAAGGCAGAGCCTATAAAATCACTATAGTTGAGATGGGTGATGAATATGAATCCGTAAAAGATAAAAATCCTACTAACTAATTAATTAAAAAATGTTTTATTTTATTATATCTTTAAAAATTCGTGTGTATCATAAATATTTTCAAGAAATCTTAAATTAAAACCATGACATCTCAAAGTAGATATATAAATAAAACATAGTACTTCTATCAATATATCCTAATCATGTAACTAACTCCCATTAGAATAATTTTCATGATTTATTGAGAGAATCTCATTATACATCCCTTGAAATTTTTTGATATTATATTAATAATTTGACTGATATAATAATATAATGAAAAAAATTAAATTAACAGAAAAAAATTCACATTTCATATTCTATGACATCTTATGCTTCTATACATTTGATAGTAATATCAGGAATCTCCAAGATATAATCCCTCGATGGTGTGGGGGATGATATACTATTAGGACACATAAGCTTTCTAGCTAGGTTAGTGGAAGGAATGAATCATCCTTGAAAAAATTCCCATCGTTAGGTTATACACAACATCATTTCCCAAATAGTTTACCACAAATCAGCCAGATTGGGAGGAATAGTTATAAATAGATCTCATATCATGATCCCCTACTATCTAGAAAATCCCCTTTAGAGTGAATGGGACTAAACTGACAGATTATATGGGGCGGTTGTAATAGAATTATGAGAAATTATTTAGACGCCATATTTCATTACCATGCGGTGAGCTAGTTCTCTTTGCAGTGAAATATAATGAATCAATATAGTTGTGTATATATTAACAACATGTCAACAAGAACACCATAAATAATAAGTATCAGCTACAAATAATTTATAATCTATTCAATTAGATTTTAATAGGTATGTTCTTCTCAGATGTGGATATTTATTCAACATAACGTCAGTTGATAGTAAATAATGATGATATTCAGAAGACCACATTCTGTATAAGGTGTGGACACTATGAGTTCATAGTTATTCTCCCGGACTTACTAATTACCCTAAAATATTTATCTATATAGAGACTATAGTAATTAAAGATTATATTAAATATTTTTGTAGCCTATATTGATGATATTCTCATTTAATCTGTGATTAGGGAAAACATGAAGATCATCAAAAAAATTTCCTAGAATCATTATGAAAGGAGAAATTTATGATATATTCTAAACAAGTGACTTTAATATGAGGATAATGATATTAACGTGGAATGTAATCACATGTGAGTTAATTTAATTTAACCATTTAATGAAAAAAGAAATTGTGGAATGGCCTAAACCCACATGTTTCATGGAAATATATTATTTTCCTGGTTTAGTAGGGTACTAATAATATTTTTTGAGAAATTTATCTCTATTTTATAATATTATGAATACATTTATATGTATTGGGTTAGTTTATGTATTGTATAAATAATGTTATTAAATATATATATATATATATATCAAAATATTATGTTAATTTATGTGCAAGTACAAACTCTATCATCAACTTAAAATTGTGTGTGATCCCTCATGATGATTAAAAAAACATTATCAGGTTTTGAAATCATAAATAATGGGATAGTTATAACCTATGTATCAATATATTTAAATATATTAGTGTATAAATACTATAAGATTTATTTGGAGTTGGAAAATTTGATCCTTACCTTAATGATACAGAGGCACTAGATCTATGTTGGTGAGGGGGCTATATATATAAATCAATTAATTCTAATGAATATATTCACATAGATGGAGAAGAACATGATTCAATAAAGATGTTAAGAGTTAATAAGTGACCATGATCTCTATAATCACTACTTTTATAGAGGGTAAAACATTGTAATTTATTCTTTTACCATAAATAAAACATAATAATCTATTGAGGATGTATTTTTAAAGAAACCTCTCATCCAGGATATAAAATGGATGGATCTATAATTTATTATATTTTTAATGAAATTATATGTTTCCCAAATCATTGTCCCACCTTATATCTATGTGATGTTCATGGAGGCACAAATGGATGATAACGAGATTAAAAGAATAAACAATATGTAATGGAAATGAGGATTCATGAACTACGTATTTATGCTGATTGAGTGGATCATTTTTAACTATAATTTTTGTGACTTAATAACCTGAGATAAGGAAGGAAGTATTGTATAATATTCATATCTCATCATTTTCAGTCTATACTAAAAGTAGAAACATGTATGATGATATTTGAGAGAAATTATAGTCGGTAAACCTTATTAAATATTTAATTGTGTACATTTTAATGTTATTTTTATGTAAGAACATTAATTAAGTAATATATATGTATAATGGGATAATTAAACCATTTCATATTCCCATAAAAAATGGGAGGAAATAACAATGTACTTTACCATTGGTATCCCAAAGATATATAAAAGAAAAAATTCCTCGAGAAGATAAAGGTCGCTAACCCCATCGGGGAGATGGATGGAGATGAGATGACTAGAGTTATCTGGAAGTTGATAAAGGATAACCTCATTTTACCTTTTCAGGAGTTGGATATTAATTACTTCGACCTTGGGCTTCCTCATCGGAATGCCACTAATGATAAAGTTACAATTGACAGTGTAGAAGCTACTCTTAAGTACAATGTAGCAATCAAGTGTGCAACAATTACTCCCGATGAAGGACATGTGAAGGAATTTGGCTTGAAGTCTATGTGGAAATGTCCAAATGGAACAATTAGGAACGTTTTTAATGGCACAGTATTCCATGATCCAATCCTTTGCAAGAACATCCCTCGGCTGCTTCAAAGCTGGACAAAACTAATATGCATCAGAAGACATGCTTTTGGTGATCAATATAGAGCCACTGATACAGTCATCAAGGGACCTGGGAAACTGAAACTAGTTTTCGTACTTGAAGAAGATGATGGTCAGACTGACTTGGAGGTTTACAACTTCACCGGTGTTGGGGGAGTGTCTTTGTCTATGTATAACACTGATGAGTCTATTTATTCTTTTGAGGAGGCTTCCATGACTACATCCTACCAGAAAAAGTGGCCACTATATCTGACTACAAAGAACACGATTATAATTAAATATGATGGAAGGTTTAAGGATATATTTCAAGATGATTCGGAGACAAAATGGAAATCCATGTATGAGGCAGCTGGGATTTGGTATGAGCACAGACTGATTGATGACATGGTTGGTTATGCTGTCAAGAGTGACGGTGGTTATGTGTGGGCATGAAAGAACTATGAGGGAGATGTGAAGAGTGATTTCTTATCTCAAGGGTTTAGATCACATGGGTTGATGACTTCTGTTTTGATATGCCCTGATGGGAATACCATAGAAGTCAAAGCTGCTCATGGCACTGTCACCCGCCATTACCGGGTTCATCAGAAGGAAGGTGAAACAAGAACAAACAGTATTGCCTCCGTATTTGCTTGGTCAAGGGGACCTGCCCACAGGGCTAAGATGGATGAAAATTACCATCTATTGGAATTCAATTAGAAACTGGAATCGGCTTGTATCAGTGCTGTAGAATTTGAGAAGATGACCAAGGACCTTGCTCTAATCACATATAGATCTGGTGTCACTAGGGATAAGTATTTGAATACCGAAGAATTTCTCGAGGCTGTGGCTACTGACTTGAAGGCCAGACTATCTAGTAAGGCATAAACTGTGAGCTGTGATCTTATAGTTTAAAAATTTCTGTTGCTTCAACGGGTTTCATGAAGAAAAAAAGAATGGATCGGAAGAGGAGTTGCAGGGCCCTATTTTTATTTGTGTGTTTTAAAGGTAGAACTATTTCTTCCACTATTGAGCGGTTTGTGTTTCTTTTTTCTGTTGCGATGCATGGATAAGAAAATTTTGACCTTATTGCCAAAAAAAATATATAAAAAGAAATGTAACATGGTGTGTGATAAATTAAGTCACCATGAATTCCCACTTCCTCACTATTCTGGAATATTTTTCGCCTAAACAACATGCTAAGATATATTTTATAAAATATGTGAAGATAAATTGTGTTCCACAAAAAAAAACATCTCATATCAAGATCCAAGGATTAATACAAAACATTGGATATGTGTTCTTCATTATTTGAATACTTAGATCAGTTTTATTATATCCTACCACCACCAATTATATGTATGATCTAAAAGGACTATTTAGAAACTAGACGTTGTACTGAGAAATTACTAAATGGAATATAAACTAGAAATGGATCAATATCTCCCAATAGTTGATATCTAATACAACAATATCATCCACAAAAATACTCAAATGGGTTCTTATGAATCCCTATATGTGAATAAATTATTAACTCCTACTTGTTGGGATGAAGATGGTGATCAAATGCTACATAGACATGAACTTTTGAAAGTGATGATAGTTATATTTATATGCATCAAAAAATTATAAATGAGTATTATTAATAATAATATCTATACTAAAAACCAAATAATTCACTTGGAGTTTGACGTTGGAAGAAATTTTTTCATTCAAATATCACCATGGAAGATTGAAATACAGTTTGGCAAGAATGAGAAGAATATACCTAGGTACATTGGAACCTTTTAGAACCTTGGTTATATAGGTCCATTGTCCTATCCTATTTCACATCAACCATGAATAATGATATAGTAAATATAATGGTGGTATAACAAGAGAATGGACCCTCATAAGAGAAGCATCCGATGAAGATATTAGACCATACAGAGAAATATCTTTGTAACAATACTACACAACTTATAATTCTTGTGTGGACGAACTAAAATATGAATACCTTATGTGCGAATCAGTGGAAATAATGAATCAAAGTTACACTCATGTATTCAGAACCATAAATATTAGTTGAAACATCAAGGAATAAACTTCCAAATAATGATTAAATGTAATAATATATACTTTGTAAATGTCATTTTTATTAAATGGAATTCATATTATATTATATTATATAGTATTTTACACTTACAACTTATAAATAATCTTTGAAAATTTATTTCATTAATAATGATCATTACATTAATAGGAAACTAACCCATGAATGTTAAAAATAATACAATGGGGAAAATATAAATTAATAATATCATAATGGTAAAATTTGAATCCTTTTAATATACTAGAATTATCTCTCATATCCCCAACACCAATGAAATAAATAAATAATATTAAAAAATAGATATACAAGAAAATTGAAATATATATCCATAGGTGGAACTATTTTGAATAATGACTGCTAGAATTAATTAGTATTTATAGGATGTATTGTGACTGTTGGAACAGTAATCTCACTATTGGAATAATAACCTAATCATTTGGAACTGTAACATGATCGTTGGAATAGTAAATTGACCTAAAAATAATAAAATAAAACATAAATATTATATAGTGTTTTTAATTTATGAAAATATAAGTATTATAATTCTATTTATTAAATATCTTGAACAAAAATTCGATGAAAATTTAATCACATATTTAGTAAATTTAATTTTAAGGTACTACATAAATATAAAAAATATTATTGAAATTACATATATTATAATTTCTTTTTAATAATGTGTTTTTAATTTTTCAATAATTAGGTTAAATATTCAGTGGTTTTTTGAATCATTTGAAAAATACATCAATTTTTAGCTATATTGAAAAAAAATTCTTATTCGTATATGTGTTACTATAAATTACATAATTCATAATGTAATAATATCCTAATAAATTCAAGAATTATTTTTATTGAAAATGAAAATTTTATATATTTAAAATGTTTCATTTAAATGAATTCAACATGTTTTTCAAAACTAAAAATTATTTTCAAATGAATAGAGTCTAAATTATTACATTAAAGTAACAATTCTCATTTTTTCCACATCCAATTTTAATAAACTATTTATTTATAACTATATTGGGATTCGTATTAATATAATAATTAAATTATATATATATATGTGAATTTTAATTTGAAAATAATTAGTA
Organism: Viscum album; assembly: GCA_963277665.1. NCBI lineage: Eukaryota > Viridiplantae > Streptophyta > Magnoliopsida > Santalales > Viscaceae > Viscum > Viscum album. Next base: position 1,306,390,206 of record OY728126.1, on the reverse strand, counting down.
TTATAATGATGAACTTGGATTCAATATTTTATAAAATATTTTATTATAAAAATACTCCCTCAATAATTATAAACAACCCCTATCCCTGCCGTGGGAAAACATCTCCTTTATCACCTACCAAATCCATTATCCTACCAAAATACACTCTCTAAAAAAACTTATAATATTTATGTGTGTTCTTGAGTAACAATATCCTTAAATCAATGAATTTTATTCCCATAAAAGAGAATAAATACTGAAATGATCGAATATTTTCATCCCCTCTTCAGTAAGTTTTCCACTTCTCTTCCTAGTTTACTATATCTCGAAAAATTAATATAATAAATGGTTATATATTTCTCAAGTGAATATTATGTTAATGATATTATCCTACTCAAAGAATCATATCTACAATGTAATTATATTTCATAATTCACAAAACTCCTCATTGGACAATACCACATTAGCAATTAGTTAACTACCTACAAAGACATCTGAAATTTATTCCATATCACCATATATATATATAGTAATAATAATGTTTTTTAAATATAAATATATCAATTATTATATTATAAAAATATAAAATTAACTATGCTAATTTATTATTGACAATGACCAAAAATAAAAAATGTGAAATACTTAATTTTTACAGAAAAGACGATATAAAAATGTTATCCCATTAATGAAGGGAACCAAAAATAATATCCAATGATAATATTTGATATATATAAATATAAAAAAATAGTTAGCTTTTGTTAAAATTTAGAATGATCATATGTGAATTACTAAGGGAGTGAAAAAATGATGAAATAGAGAACTATTTAATGTAAGATTATTCTGAAAATGAAACACTTTATATTGGGTTATCATATATTTAATGTTTATTTAATAAGTAATAATCCTATAATATAAAAAAATATTCCATTTCAATATATATAGATTTAAATAACTGAAATTGGTTCTAATAAACAGTACTCTGGGAAAGTGGGTCACATTTCCCCGGAAGAACCTCCCTACATGATAGAGGATACCAACTATTAGTGTGGGACCACTGCCGAATAGTGGGAATTCTATACCAGTAAAATTAGAGTGGATTAGTGCTTTAATGAATGTATTATAGTTAAATCATAATAAATGAAAACTATTATTGTGTTAGTAAGACAACTTTATGATAATAATAACAATCCTTTAATGGAATCATCATGTTTCATATAAAAATGATAAAATTTAATGTATTTATAAAAAATGAACTAGAAATATGGGTAGCATACATCTAGTACATTACATGAATCAAAATAAAAAAGGTCTATAATTGTATAGAATCATGATCCATGGATCAGTTTTTTACTCCCATATCACATTTTAAAATGAAATCAAGAAACAACAACTGGGAACATTACCCAATCCCATCCTACATCCCTAGAATCTATATAAGAGTTATTTGTGGTCTAGATAAGGTGTGAGATAAAAAATTTAGGCCACCACCAATAATTTCTAAAACAGATCCAGCATATCAATACGAACTGAAATAGTGTGATGGTGTAACAAGAAAATATTTAAAATGTCATATATAATAAGTCCATGATCACTATATATAATAAATATAGGATACAACTAATGAGAATAACTACTTATATAGTATCAAAGGAAAGTAACAAACTGATTAGAATAAGACACAATTAATAACATTAACAATCCTATGTGGTCCAGGTTAGAAGGCATCAAACTAGCATGACCTAAATCCAGGTATTTACATGTATGCATAAGTGGAATGTATGGAATCATTACTTACCTCATTAGTTACATACCATTGATAGATATGTGTCATACTACTAATAATTTTTGGTTTCAAAATGATAGTAAATTGGGTCCAGACCTTTCAAACTATTCGGTTTCATACCATCAATCAATCGGTTCCATACCATTAATAATAGTCAGTTTCACAACATCAATTAGTAGGTGTCATACCATTAATAATAATACATTACACATCTTAACAAAATGTAGGATGGGAACTATTATTAAACAAGTTCAATACCTTTTAAATATGTTAATTCCATAATATGATGTCCAACTTCAAGGAAACATTAATAATAATTATATGACAATAGATATTTTAGTGTTCATACCCAATCATAATTCTAATTTAATTGTCTATTTAATCATTTTTAATATAATTTAAAAACATATAAATCGAGGTATTATCATCTTCTAATATCCCAAATAATTAATAGGGGCTCCCACTTCAAGGATAGAGAGTTCACAGACTGAATGGGGTGGATTAACATATATATTATTAAATATCATGCCACATGGGTGGCTTAGGTTGTGGTTGAATACCTAAAGTCCTGATTAGCCACTACATGGGAAACCCAAACATGGTGAAATAATTCATTTAAGGCATATTTTTTATTTTTGAAGAAACCTATGTAATATCTTCCATTTTTCATAGTGTATATAGTCAAATAGATAACAAATCCTTATAGAAAAGGTATAAACCACCTACCTTATACCAGTGATATAACATTCATTGGGTATTATCTGTTGATTCAACATATAATGGGAGAAAATGGGATAATATATAAACACCCAAAAATATGTCATATCATCTCAAACATACATTAAACCATTAATGGAAAGGAAAATGATAAAAGGTACAATATGAATAGAGATCTTTATAGTGGTGAACAAACATGAAATATGGAAGTAAAATTGGATGTCTTATGGATGAATAGATTAAAATCCTAGATTTAGTCTTATATGACTGCTCCAAACGATGATGGAATGGGTTGTTTTACCCTATAAATTAAGGAACAAGGTGGGGTTATGCCTTTAAAACAATTCGGTTAAAAATTCATTTTCAACAAAAAAAATTAAAATTCACACAGTTTGGATGCATGGTTGGCCAAATCATGGACCAACCATGAACCCATATCATCACCAAGTCATTCCTAACATGTCTTTTTGTGCATGGATAGAAAAAACCATATGGCGTTGGTGAAAACCCATTGTTTTTTCCACTACACAACCGTACAACATGGCTTCATGGGAATGTTAGACAAGTCAACCCACAAATATTCTCTAAAATACCCCATATGGGTTGATATAACTATAATTACTAGAATTACAGTTTCTACTAACCATGAATCAATGTTTTTCCTCGACAATTTGTGCCTTCATGATTTGAAGATGACATAGACACCCTTTTTCCCCTATTTCAACATTAGGACCATTTAAAAGGTTAAGAGTATAGATTTAAATATAAATTAAAAGGTTATATACCTAAACTAAAATTCTTGATAATAAAATTGAATTTTCATGTAGTTATTTTAATGTTTCTAACCATAGAAAATGTTTTCTAGGAACCTTATTTTATTTTTTGAAAATTATTTAACTTCTAAAAAACATTTGGAATCCTATTCAGTTTTTTTCATTTTTATGAATAAAATAATATTTTGAGGTAATAAATGATCTCCATTATTTATTTAGTTATATTGAGGATTATTTCATGAAGTATGATATGTCAAATATTTTATAAAACCCGTTCCATTATTACAGTTATTTCATTAATACATTTTTATCATTACATGTGGTCTGAGTGATTATAAGAAAATTATTATAAAACTTTCAGACACAAAATTTAGTATAACTATAATGATTTTCATAATTTTGAAATATCTCATGATATTATACATTTTAACCATCAAAATTATCGTTTTTTTCAATTATGTTGTTATTATTTATGGAAATTTTTAATATGTGAATATTATTTTTGATTTGATCCCAACTAGTTATGATATTTTACGAGTAGGTTATGTGGTTTCATTGTTTTGCATATTTTATATTCCATTTCTATATCAAATGAATCAATCATTCCCTTAATGATGACAGTACACCTATGATATGATTATGTTTATTATTGTCACACATGTACCATTGATTAATTTCACTTATTATTCGCTTACTGGTTTTCCCTCACCCTTTTTATTGATTTTCCATTGCTGTATACATGTACTAAGTATATAATGACTATTTTATAAGCATGAAGATGAATAATTTAAATAATGGAAATTTTAATTTTTTACAGCTGATATAGGAGCCTAATTTTAAAAATAATCTAAATCATTAGATACTATATTTTTATTGATATTATGTTTTATATCAGTAAAATGATGTAATACTCTGGTAAGAAAAATTTAGGTCAGTGTATTATAAATGAATAAGGATCTATATGTTGGCCTCATTGTTGAATCACCTGAACAATACATATTATTTATAAATAGAGTTCGACACAACCCTAATGAATGATATAGGTACCATTTTTATTACATTCTCTTTAGAAAATGATCAATTTAATACAGTTCATTATAATTCAATTATATCCAAAAATTGTATTTATGTGTTAAAACATACCAAATAGTTTTTTCACTATTTTATAAATTTTTTTATTACCCTTGGAAGATAGAAGTTTTAGGGGTTTTACTATCTTGAAAGTTCTCTATTTACAACTAACATGATGTTAGTCTTGGATTTCATAATTCTCAATATAGATCTGGTAGGAATTTTTGTCCAGATATAATTTATTATTTCAAAACATGTTGATGTTGATAATTACCATTGATGTGTTTCTTTGATTTATTCAAATGGAAGAGAATTATATGTTTTATGGAGGGTGGGATCTATGGCCGGGTTCTGCATAACCTTCTCACCTAGAACATAATAGTATATTTTTTTCTATTTCAGTTGATCCAAATGCTTTTTCTTCTTTTATTGATCATACCAGGGTTTTTTAATATTTCAATGTTTGTTCCCCAAATTAACTCTCTTTTATTTCTATATACAGTTTGTTTTAGGATAAAATTTTTCTTGTGTTGGGTGTACAATAGATCATGACACCTAATTATCACATGGAACCACTGGATCTGAATGAGTTGAAGGATGAGTTGGAAAATCTTCTTGAGAAGGGAGTTATTTTTCATACTATTTCACCATGAGAAAACACTATTCTATTTATCAAAATACAAGATGGTTAATATTTTTTTTAGACTATCATATGTCGAATCGGGTAAAGGATATGAATATATTTCCCATTCCCCTTATAAATTACATATTTGATTAGTTAAAGGGATTTTTTTTTGAATTCTAAAATCTATGATTGGATGGGTTATCATTATAAACTGGTTGGGAAGTCTAATATTATGAATAATAATTTAATAAGTCTGTATTGGAATTATGAATATATTGTTTTTTTGTATGAATAAATCTCCCATATTTATTATATCTCTATTAAACTACATAATCCACCAATATCACGACACCTCTTTCATAGTGATCAAGGGTGATATCTTCGATTATCGGAGTTTACGAGCATGAGAAAGATCACTATATAAAAAATCTTTTGGAGATTAAATAAATGAACCACCTATATGGGAAGCTACCAAGAAATATTTATGGACCCCAAAAGAGACTTTCTTGGTGGCTATTATTTTTAATTATGGCATTTTAGTTAATAATATGAATGTGAAAATTATCTTTCCACGGGAAGAACTAAGTAACATTTATGACCTAGATAGATTCCTCAGTCAAGATGGATATTACAATGGGATTATCAAGGATATGTCAATGTTGGAATCACAAATGACAACTCATATGATGAGAGGGATGAAATTCCAATGGGAACATCAAAATTAGGATTATTTTAATGATTCAAAATAGCTTCGTACAATAGATCTAATTTATATATTTCCATATAATGGTAAGGGTAATGTTTTATTTTTTTATTCTTCGTGAAATATTCATGGTATAATGTTTAGGAAGGAAGATCATGTTGTGTTCAATAAGATTTTCAACTTTATGCTCATAAGGGAAATTACCCCACCCTTGATTGAGAGATCTTAGAATTTAAGTATAGAATTATGAGATTGAAACATAAACTATTTTTTGATATTTCATTGTTTATTTCTAACCATAAGTGATTGATAAATTTCTCTTCTCATAAAAAATATAATATCAGATTGATTATGTGTTTTTAATACCTCAAAACATTCTTCATAGACATTGTTTTGACCATGGGGATGGGTAATATCATTGTTGATACTGGTCGTAGGAAATATCAACAATAAGATATTTTGGAAACAAATGAATATAGAAATGTGTGAGGATATTTAGATAGTTAAAAATTTATTTCGAAGGGGATTATTTTTGTATGGTTATTATTACTTTTAATTCATCATCATATGTATTTTATTAAATTATTCATGGATGGTATCTTGATGATGTGTTTGGAAGAATAGAGAAAACCTTATTGTGTGTAGAGACTACTTCTAGTTAGTCTTCTACTTATGATGGTATTATTTATTTGTGGGATTGGTTTTTATCAAACACTCTATGGGGAAATGAATTTTACCTTATTTTCATATATCATTAGGGGTTGCTCACCATATCACCACAATGACTTATTATAACATCATATGATTTTTCTTCTCACCATGTATGTAACATGAAATTGGTGATTTTAATATTAGGATGTTACACATTATAGTAGAAAATGGTAGAAAAACTTAAGGGATATAGTATTCTCCAGACCCATCCTAACTAATTTGGAAAAAATAAAACTTTTCTTTTAATGTCATTGATGGAATATGATGGACAACCTGAGGAAATAATTTCATCTAGTTATATATTGATCATTTAATGAAATAATTCAATTTTATTCCAATCTGGGACACAAATATGTTTAATGGTCTTTATAAGATGAACATGTATGAAATTTTTTGGTTTCATTGTCTTCCCTATACAATTGTCTCAAATGGGGATCTCATATTTACTTACACGTTCTGGAAAAGCCTCTAATAGTTGATGGGGACGTAGATTAGGCATTTTAATGTTAATCATTAACTGAAAAATTTGAAGAAATTACTTTCAATTCTAAAACTACATGATGTAAAAAATCATTTTATATTGGATTTGGATGGATTGTGGGAAAACCATAGAGGAAAGATCGATTGTACATACAAAAATATATAATTTATTGATCAGAATGAATCCCATTGAGGCCTTGAATAGTCACCCATTATAGTCACCTCCTTTTATGGAAGAGGAAAAGAATGAATTATTTATGCAACTAAATATCATTCCATAGTGTTCAATGATGTATTAGAAGGTGTTATGACTATTAGTTACATCATAATTTCATTATAAATCGATATGGATTGTTGACTTCATCATTGAATTTTTCAATTAGTGATATAGATTTTATATATGATTATCAATTGATGGGTATAGATTTTAGTGATATGGGAAGCTATCTCTATGAAATGTTATTTTATTTTAGATAACTGATTATATTAGGAATGTTTCTTGTAAATTATCATTTATACCACACATGATGGGTATCCATGAATTTTACCACATATACCAGTTTAAGAAGTAGCATCCTAATCCCTATCAGGTTCTATATTGAGATGATATTTAGTTTGATCCCAATTTTTCTATGATGGACAAACTATTAATGATTATTGAACTACTAATTAATTCATTATATGTGAGTTCTATTCCTTTTATCAATTTTTATGATGTAATTGATTAGATTTTCATGAGACAAAGTATAATAACCTAGATAATTACTACACACATAAACATGATTTATTATATAAACATGCACTTAAGTCAACTCTAAGGATCGATAGGTCTAGTGTCTTTTGAAATTAAGAATATTACATGAATACATAAAACATAAAACAAAACATCTTTATTAAAAACATCTTTTACATGTAAATGAAATTCTTTCATACTTAGCATTTTTTGGGATAAACAAAGGATATGCATATAAAAAGGAAGAGATATAAATCCCATTAAAGGATTAAACAAGGAATAATAAGAATAATATAATACATGCTATGCAATAGTCGTATCAATGGATCACAAGAGAAACATGAACATAAAGGAATGATATAGCATGATTATCATAACATGGACACATGAAAACAAAATTTAACATGATATTAGCATGATCCATGGCTCATTGAACAATTAGAATGAGTAAACCCTCATTGCACTTGAATTTTCAATAGTAAACCATCATTGTAGTTGATGTATCTTGATACTAATCCTTACCCATTTCAATGGATCACTATAAGGGCACACCCTTCTTAATAATTTTATTTCATGCAGAAGTGTTCTACATGGATCATATAAAATTGACTCAGTAATCATAATAATTTATTCTATGATAATGTAACATGGAGTTCATATATGAAACACTGTAATCAATAAGTAAATGTATATAAATGTGATTACCCTTGATAGACAAATTGTCCAAGTATTCACTACACAATGATATTGGCTTGGAAATCGTAGTTCAATTTTATAATCATAATGGAGTGACATAAAAATTCATAAAAATGTTTGATAAGTGTGGAAGGGGTGTCTCATAATATATTCATTAATGTAAGTTAAGGGTGTCATATAGATACATTTCCCATAATATTTAATTGAATTTATATTCCTGAAGAAAAAGACTTTCTTGAATGTAAATGTGGAGAGGGAAATCCCTTATGAAATTTTGGCATGGTAACGGGTGTACATGAGAAAAATTAATGAGATATAGAGGGGTTTCTCATATTTAAAACATTAGGCAGGAAGTATGGGGGAGGTTCAAAAGCATACCAATTTTTTTTTTTGAGAATATAAGGGTATAACAGAGTAAAAACATGGATAAAAATGAGAGAGGAAGAAATCCCTTACATGGAAGTGATATCCAAATGGCTTGAGAAATGGTTGAGAGAGGCGTAATGGGATAATTGGGCACCTTTTAAAGTCATTAGATAGTTAAGGGAAGAGGTTGGTCGAGCTCCAAATATTTTGAGTGAAGATGAAGTGAAATAATTTGTGGGTTTATATAGGAAAGTATAGGGAATTTTTTATTATTTAGGATTTAGACACCACACATTAAACTAATACAACCACAAACCAAACCATAATTTTTGCCCATGATTTTTTCCAAATTGGATTGTAAAATATAATTTTATAAGTTCAATGGCCAAAATTCTTAAAATATTAGGCTTTCTTATGTGGAGGTGAGTCACACTCTCAAGGAAATAAATTCAAAAATGTTAAAATGTTATATAAGTATTGGAGGGTCCACTAAGGCACCACAAAATTAATCAATAAAATATAAAATCACATTATACTAAATATAAGAAATATATTGGCTGAAAATACCATTTATAATATTTTATTACATCTTTATTGGGTCATTATGATGTCATAAAACCCATTATATAAATAAACGTATTTAATTTTTACACAAACATTCGAAAGTCTTTGAAAATTATGAACAATTCATCATTGGATAATTTTAACATCCTAATTCAAAAAAAAAATATTATTTTTATCTATATAATTTTATAAATAATTGAATTTTTACTATTAAAACAAAAACTGACATTTATTGATAATTCATTGGTTTTGACAAAAATGACATTCCAACCTTAATAAAAATTACAATTGTATTCATAAAAATTATACAATTTTTTATATTTAATCAAAATTAATGTAGTAATAATATTTCATTAAAATAATATTTAATTAAAAAATTCATTATTTCATCAAAATGTATTTCTTAATTGAATATTAACTAAAAATACAATTTTTTCATTAACAACTATTTACAAAGTAACAATTTTAAAATGAATGTATAATCTATACAAAAATAATTTAAATCACCATAGTGATAGGGTCTTGTTACATAACCACTTATGGAACCCACATAACACTAAAGGGTAAGGTGTGAGATGGTGAAAGAACCTTGGGGTGGCTTAGATATAATCGCTCGGGTGGTGATCTATATCTACTTCCACTTCTCCCGTAGGAGGTTTAGTTTGATATTAACACATTGAAGCTCATCTTGGGATTGGTTAAGAGAGGACCCCATTGACTCCACCTCCTTTCCCACCTCTGAAAAATGGGCTTCGTACAGAGAAAGTATACTAGATGAGGTCATCTAATCCTTAGTCTGAGAAAATTGGATTTGATAATGCCCTATATTTATACTAATCATGTGATCACTATTTAACGACTATATTATTGATGGTAATAATTCTTAATGGTATTTTAAAATACAAAAACATAAAACCAAAAATGTGCATATGTTTCATATAACCATTGTACAAAATACGGAATTAAATTATTAATAGATGAATTTTCCTTAATAAAAAGTTTTGGTTAATTACAATCTTCCCCCCTTTAAGAAATTTTGTACCCTCGAAATTTCCTTTTCCCAAACAAAAACATATGTGGCTAACTCTGCTTCATCACTTCTTCCAATTCCCATGTTGTGTCTTCAAACATGTCGTTTCTCCACAACACATTCATGTGTGACATTGACTTATTTCTTAGAACTTTTTCACTACGATCTAAGATGTTCACTAGATTCTCTTCATAGTAGAGGAAATTCTCCAATGTTACCACCTCTGGATTGAGTACATGCGATTTTTGAGGTATGTACATCCTCAATTGTGATACATGGAATTTATCATGTACTTGAGATATGTTCGGTGGATGGTCAAGTTGATAGGACACTAATCCAATGCAATAAAGGATCTCAAAAGGGTCTATGTACCTTGAACTAAGCTTTTCCTTCTTCCCAAATTTCCTAAACCTTATCCACGATGATATTTGGAGGGATAACATGTCTTTGACATCAAAATCTAGGTCTCACTGATGATTATCATCATAGTTCATTTGTCGACTCTGAGTAGCTTTTATGTGTTGCTGGATTGTCTTATCCTTCTCCACCATTTATTTGACCATATATGGACCTAAGAGATTTATCTCCCTAACATCATCCCATCGTGTTGGTGTTCTACACCTCTTCCCATACATGGCTTCATAAGGATCCATTTGGATGAATGAGTGGAAACTATTATTGTAAAAGCACTCAACCAGAGGTAAACTTTGATCCCATCCTCCAATTATTTCCATTGAGAACGTTCTCAAAATATCCTCACGTGTTTGGATAATCCACTTACATTGGCCATCAGTTCGAGGATGATTAGTAAGACTGATGCTCAACTCAGTATTCAGATCATGTTGATGACACTTACAAAACATAGAGGTGAATCTTGGATCTCAATCAGATACAATTGATAGTGGTACTCCATGCAGCCTTACCAAATATTTGATTTATATCTATGCCAGTTAATCCAATTAAAATCCTCTTGAATTGAAATGAATCATGCAGTCTTTGTAAGATGATATATACAAACCTAGATAACATTGTTTCCCTTGGATTTCTTCGAAATTCTGGTGACAATGTCCAAGGTGATGTTCTCCCATTTCCATGCTAGTATGGTTAATGGTTTCATCATCCCCATAGACATCTTCCTCTCAACATTCACTTACTGATAAACTAGAAACTATGACGTATACTCAGTGATATACTTCTATATGCTATCCCTCCAATAATTATCTCAGATATCTCGATACATCTTTATGTTTTCTATTTTAATGGAGAATTTCAATCTATGTGCATCATCCAAAAGTTCATTTTTAACTCTGAATTTGATGGAACACATGGTAATAACCTTAATAAAAAAATTCCTTATTCATTAACATTTAAATATGAGGATTTCCCTTTTTCAAAATTTTCCAAGTTATTCTGAATTCCTACATTTTCCCTTTGATCATCCTTTTAACTTTCCAAAAGAGATGGTTGAGAAATAATTTGATATCATATTGATGATGTACCCTTTATGATTCCCTTTTACATCTTCATTAAATCTAAGAGTAATGGTTCCTTTTTAATTAATTTCAATGATAGAATCACTAGATCCTTTTTATATAGATCATTTTACGCCATGTTCGTCTTTCCTAGGGAGGCAATGGATTGATTAGACATAGTATTTGATCAGCTTGAACTGTCTTTTTTGGCACATGTTAAACTATTTATGTGAGAATATATAAATGATGCTTTTGTGATAGTTATATATTTAACACTTCTCCCCAAATAGGTAATACCGTAAAATTTTTAGAGCGATGATTACTTCATCCAACTAAAAATCATGTGTTGGATAGTTTTTCTTATGAATATTCAATTTATTTGAAGCATGGAAAATTAATTTTTCATTTTGCATCAACAAACAACCAAGGATCTTCATCAAAGTATCAATAAATACCAGAAAAATTACTACACATGTGGGTAATGTTAGCACTTGTGCAGTGATAATCCTCATTTTCAACTACATGAAGCTCTCTTCGTATTCATCACTCAATGAAAACTTGACTCTCTTCGGAGTTATCTTGGGAAGAGGGTTTGACAATCATGAGAAATTTCTCACAAATTGGCGATAATATCCAGGTACCCCCAGGAATCTACGGATATCTGTTACTGATGTTTGCCTCAGCCATCTCTCAATTGCAGTTCTCAGGGAGGGATCTGCAGATATTCCATTTCTTTTTATGATATGACCCATGAATGATACATCCTTCATTCATAACTCTCACTTGTTGTACATTGCATAGAGATCCCCCTTTCTCAAGGTCTCTAGTATAGTTCTTATATTCTCTTCATGCTCTTCCTTGGTTTTGGATTATATTAGAATATCATATATAAGGACTACAATAAATGTGTCTAGGTTATCTCTAAAGATTCTATTTATCACGAAAATGATGATTTCTGGAGAATTAGTGAGTCCGAAAGGCAATACTATGAATTCATAGTGCTCGTATCTTGTACGAAAGTAGTTTTATGGATATCCTCATATTTCACCCTTACTTGGTAATATCCCAACTGCAAATCCACCTTGAAGAATTATTGTGCTCCACATAGCTGATCAAACAATTCATCAATTTGGGGAAGAGAATACTTGGTCTATATCATGATTTTGTTGATCTCACAATAATCAATTAAAAGGCTCATTGACCCATCCTTCTTTGTAATGAGAAGATCTAGTGAAAACCATGGGGATGACCTTGGGTGTATAAAACATTTATCCAGATTCTCCAGTATTTTCTTCTTCATCTCATCAATCTCAACAACAGCCATTCTATATTGAGTCTGGGATATTGGAAATTCCCCAAGTTTAAGATAAATTGATAATTAAAAATCACTTCTAGGAGGAAGACTAGGAAATTCCATGAGAAACACTTCAACGAATTCCCTCACAATAGGTATGTCTTAAAGGATAGTTTCTTCCTTTGACTCAATCATCTGATCCAGATATGAATTATCATAGGGCATTAATAAGAATACTTGAGATGATGGATCTAAAAAAGATTCATCCTCCTACTTTCACTTGTATAGAATCGGTGGACGATTCTCCATATAAAGATTAATTTCTATCTCATTAAAATTTATGTTGGATTTATATAAGAAAATTTAATCATTGCCAAGTATTGTATTAAATTCCATCAATGGGAGTATGACAAGGTTCATTAGGAAGTTCAATCCATAAATTATGATAGGGGATGATTTATATTAATGGGATGAAATGATTTCCCCATTTTTCATTCTCACAGACATCTTTACATCCATGATTCGTGGTGGTGTTGGGATTGTTGTACTAAAATTTTGAGATATAAAAGATTTTGTAGAACCAGAATGGAAAAGTATATTTTATATTATTGAATCAAAAACTAGTGTACCTGTGACCACTTCATTTTCAGGGTTCACTTCGGTGGTAGTGATGAAAAAATCTTGCACTTGATTCCTTGGATGATGTTGGTTGCCTCTTAAAACCCTTGGCTTAGGGAATATGTTGGAATACTACCCTAGTTCTTTTTAGATTCTGTAATGAACAAGGTGTTGAGGGTCGAACAGAGCTTTCATATCCTCTATACTAGCCGCAGGGATTTCATGTCAGTAGTTATTGTTTAGGATCCCTTCTCTTCCACATATAAATCATTTCCTTGTAACCCTTAAACAATTTCTGGGGTGCTTCTTTTCGCACTATTGGTATGCGGGGTGCTGGATTTTTTTGGCACTGTTGGATTTATCCATCGTATAGATAGAATTTTATTCTACCTTACACTTCTTATCACCATGAAACCCATGAGATTATCTATTCTCAATTTTTTCTTTGACCGAACATCAAACAATTTCTTCATAGCTCTCGAAGTCACGGATCTCTATGCCTATCCTTAGGCTAGGTTTTAGCCCACCAAAGAAGTAGTCGACCTTGCATTCGAGGGGTAACGAAAAAGATGGATGAACATTATGAAAGCCTTGAGATGTTTTCCTCATAATTTTTGTTGTATTATTCATCCTTTTTCATGAGTTCAAGTAATCCCCATTTCATCTTACATTGGAGGGTGCGAGGAAATTTTTTATTGAAAAATATATTCCATCAATCTTTCTATAACAACACCATGATGTCCTTCTCAATATTCGTATTTTTTATCAATTTCCTCCATTGAATAGATTCACCCTCAATATGATAATCTTATTGAAGAACCTTTTATTATTCGTAACATTGAAGGATGGAGAATATATTTTTAGTGGAGTTGATTTATTGCTAAAAAATTTGGGATTAGTTGATCCATTAAAAGTATGATGTCATTGTCTCATGAAGCTATCAATTATGACTTGTTCATTATTAGGGGGTGTAACATTTCTCTTGACCCATGTTTCTATTCAATACATCAGTTAACTAATAGGTATCATGATTCCCATTCCCATTGGATTATGTATCTCATTAGAATAATCATCACATTGGTCATCTCATAGGTTGTTAGCTTGAGTCCTCTTATTAATGGTAATTGGCTAGAATAAAAGGAATGTTAGGGTTACACATAAATGGAAATCCAAAGACAAAAATAGATGACTTATAAACTACATTCATTTCCTTAACTTATGCATTAATAGGATCTAATCTATTTGTACATGATCTACATCCCATTATATATTCTTAGGGGAATTTTTTATTCCCTTAATAATGGTTTGGACTAAGATTATGAATTTTTCAAAGCATAGACCTCATGTGTTTCATAACTAAGAGTGCGACATGGCTCATTGTCATGCACCAGTTTCCATTTGAGTCTAGCTGAAAGAATAGTTTTCCAGTTTTAGCCCTAGATACATCTGTGCAAGTGCTTCCTCTACCTGCTCGTCTCTAGAAAAATATGTATTTTCTTGATAAACCACATACTCAATACTCACAAAAACTTATGGCTATTTTCATTATAAGTAGTCATATGCTTAAGTCTTTCACTAGTGTTTTCAAATCCTAGTCCTAAAAATAACTAATCATATCCTTTGATGATAACTATAACAGCCCTCCTCATTATTACACACTTAAACAATATTTATTACATAAAATTGAACTGAATACAACACTATGAATAGATAGGTCTAGTGTATTGTGAAATTAGGAACATTACATAACAACATAAAACATAAACCACAACATATTAATTGAAAACTTATTTTACATGACAACGGTGTTCATTCGTACTTAGCATTGCATGGGATAAAATGTGGATATGCATAAAAAATAGTGATCTATAAAGACCAGTAAGGGAGTAAACAATGAATAACATGAATAATATACTACATTCAAGAAAATAGGCATTTTAATGGAGGAAAAGTGAAGCATGAACAGAAAGGCATGATATATCATGATTATCATAACATGAAAATTTGGCAATAACATTTAACTAGATATTAACATGATCCAAAGATCATTACATGTAGAGCATGAGTAAACCCTCATTGAAAACTACATTGAATTATTAAACCCTCTTTTTACAAAATGTATCATGATACTAATCCTTACCTAATGAATTGGAGTGCTATCAGGGCACACCCTTCTTTATCATTTCATTTCATGCATAAGTGTGTCACATGGACTATATAACATGGATTCATTAAACATAATCATTTATTAAATGATAAAAGAATGTGGAATTAATACATTAAACTATGTAATCAATAATTAAATGTGAATAATGGTTAATACCTTTGATATTGAAATGGGCATGGTATTCACTACATAATGACTTTGTCCTAGAAAATTGCGTAGAAATTTCAGCAGCATAACGATGTGAAATAAGAATACATAAAAATGGTTGATGAGTATGGAAATGGTTGTATCAAAATATCTACATGAAATAAAATTTAAAAAGGTTATATTGATACATATACAAACAACTGTAATGGAATTTATGTTCATAATGTAAAATAATAGCATGAATGTAAATGAGGAGAGATAAATCTCTTACCGAATTTCAGAATGGTAATCAGTGTACATGAGAATCATTAATGAGAGAGAATGGGGTTTATAATCATTAAAACCTATGTAGGTATGTATGGGGGATGTGTGAAATCATACCCCAACAATTTTAATTGAAAAGACAAGGGTATTGCAACATAAATAATCTTGGACAAAAAATAGAGAGAAATAAATCCCTTATATGAAAGTGTGATCCCAAAGGCTTAGAAGAGAGAGGTTTATTGGGAGCTTAGGGAACCTTGGGAGGATTATATAGAGATTAGGGAATATGTTTGTCTAGTTCCCAAGTATTTGATTGAAGATGAAGTGGGATCTTTGGTGGGTTTATAAATGAAAAGAGAGGGAATTATTCAATATTTAGGTTTTGGACATCCCACATTAAACTAATCTAATTCACAAACAACCCTATGTTTTCCATGGTTTTTTTTTGAAATAGAGTGTAATACAATATATTAAAAGGAAAATGGACGAAATTAATAAAATATTAGGCTTTCTTATGTGGATGTGAGTCACACTCTCAAGGAAATCAATTTAAAATGTTAATATGTTATATAAGTCTTGGAGGGTTCACTAAGGCATTGTAAAATAAGCAAACAAATCAAAAATAACATTATATGAAATATAAAACATTTATTGGAAAAAAAATCATTTATAATATCTTATTACATCCATATTGGCTCATTATTATGTCATAAGACATATTATATATTAAGACTGTATTTAATTTTCACCAAAAAATTCGGCTGTCTCATATAATTACGAAAATTTTACCATTGAATAATTTAAGAATCCTGATTCAAAAAATAATTTTCATTTTTACCTAAATAATTTTATAAATTTGTGATTTTTTACTTTTAAAATAAAAACCACCGTTTATTAAAAATTCATGACTTTTGACAAAAACAGATTTCAAACCATAATAAAAATTACAATTGTATTAATAAAAATTATATAATAATTTATATTTAATATAAATTAATTTAGTAATAATATTTCTTTAAAACATTATTTAATTCCAAAATACATTAATTCAAAAAAATATATTTCTTAATTGAATATTATCTAAAAATACTATTTCTTATTTAAAAACTATTTTAAAAGTAACAATTATAATATGAATATATACTCTATAAAAAATATTTTACAAAGTCATAGTGCTAGGGTTGTATTACATAGCCCCTTACAACACCCGCACAAGACCAAGTGGTATGTTGTGAGATGGAGAATATTTTGGGGGTGGATCAGATAACAATGCTTGGGTGGTAATCTCTATCAACTTCCACTTCCCTCATAGGTAGTTTTGTTCGAGTGCAACATGTTAAATCTCATCTTGGGATTAGTCGTGAGGGAATCCCAATCAGAAATCTTTATTTTTGAGCTCCATCAAATGGTCTTAGTATGGACAAATTCTACTAGATAATGAAATCACTTCCTTCGTCTAAGTAAATTAGATTTGTTAAATCCCTATGTTTATAATAATCATGTGATCATCGTTCAGTGGCTATATTAGCAACGGTAACAATTCTTAATGGTATTTCAAAATCCAAAAACATAAAACCATGAACATTATTATGTTTTAAATAACCATTTTACTTAAAAAGACATTAAATTAGAATAATATGATGTTTCATTAACAAATGTATGGGCCATTACAATTGGGAGCATGAATTTTCAGAAAAGGATTCATGGCCTAACCACATTTAGAGAACTCTCCATCATCATGATTCTTAAGTGGTGGAATTCACTATTTTTTAGATATTTTAAATTATTAGATAATTTTACACTCCCTTTTAATTTTTATGATTTTATTTATCATCTTTATAAGTAATTATAGAATAATTGTGAGGTTTGTATAGAAAAATGTTTTCGGTACATGATTCAAAAGTAGTTCACACTATTAATTAACTTATGCAAATGCAATTTTTATGCTACAAAGCATTGAAACCTATTTAATGAATGAAAAAGTTAACATTGATGAATTCAATTCATGTATTGAAATTATAACTCAATTTATTCCTAGATTAGGTGATAACAATTCATGGTTTACATGAAACTCTAGGATTTCATGTTTCGTATCAATGATTAATTATTTTAATCATTAATGAACATTGTATTTTTATAAACTGAAAGACTAAACCATACATAATTTAGTGTGAATACATATCTCTCAAAAAATGGGTATCATTAATTTTATGTTGTGTTGTTTCTACTATTATGGATTACTATGTTTGGTTCCTTGATCTATGGTGTGGTCTGTTGCTTCTCTTATAGAGATTGTATGAATATGTTTTCAGGTCTATAAGTTTTTGTAAGTGTCATTGGGATAATGTTAAAGAGTATTCGGATTTATTTTTTATTTCCATTGACCCATTGGTCACCCTATATTTTTCTTCCTCAATAGGATGGTCATGTTTCTTGTTTTGGTGATTCCTGTGAAGTTATCAAAGTATGATCTGATCTATCCTTTCTAAAATTTATTTTTCTTATTTAATATTATTCAAAGATGTGAGGATCGATGGTAATGAAATTTTTTGTTTATATGTGTTTTATTTCTTCCAATGTGTTTGTGTGGATACTATTGGAGATGGTGTCCAACCCATGTTTGAGTTATGTGGTTCTATATCTTGACTATGTTGCATGAATCAAAAAATAACATGGTATTTTATGTTATTTTAGAAATTATTATATAGGATTTGCTGTTGGTTGATTTATTTGTCTAAGTGCTATATTTTTGGTAAATATTGGACCTCCCCTCATTTGGTAAAGGAAATTTTCTTTTTTTAAATGTGTAATGAATTGTGAAATTGGTTTTCACATTATATATTTGAAGAATTTTTTTTTGGAATTGTATTTTAAAATATGAAGAAAACCCTCTAAGTTATTTTGAAATATGAATCACTTGAGAGCCTTGGGTACATATGTGGAGGGTGTAGTATTAAGAATAATCATTTATTATAATATGGGAGCTCACATTATAGTGTTTTCTTTGGTTCCTAGAGGAAGATGAATTTGGATTTTGGACATGATGAAAATGTTTGGAGGGTTCACATTTGTCTGGTGTCCTTCCATTCACAATTCATTGATTCTTGATTTATAGGGACTTGTAGTGTGAACTGCTCTTAATTGGTGTACTAGTGACCTAGCTAACCTAAAAATTTGTAATTATTTATTTGATTAAATATTATTATTTTCATTTTTTACTATTTTTGAATTTATATAACTATTTTTAAAAATGGGATATAATTGAAAATTTGTTCTTTGAAACTCTATTACCATGATTTTTTTTTAATAGTTGAAAAATACAATTTTCTAGCTTCTATTTTATATTGATCTTTTTAATTACTTATCATTCCTTTATTTCATAAAATTTAATGTATTGGGATTATTATATAGATACATGATATGGAAATCCTAGTTGGGATCATACAAAGGCTATTAATATAACACATAGTACATTACCTTGTGAATGCATATACCGTGTATTGTCCTTTGGTGGTGGAAAAGGGAAAGTGTTGTATTGAGAATGATATGTTTATTATTACTTTGTAGAGGAAGCTAGTAGTGTGATAATGGGACATTTCCCACATACCACATGTAGTAATTCCTTTTTTGGATTTCCTTTTAGGTTATTAGATATGTAACTTGTTGTTTTATTCACAATATAAGATTTTTATGACTGAATTTATTACTAATATAGTTATTTCATATTTCCCTTCTAGTTAATATTTTCTTTTCTATATATATATATATATATATATTCAAGGTATATATTTTATTTATTTTAGGCATAATAATTCCCTCTATTTGATGTTTTATGTCTAAATGAAATCTTCCACCTCGAGGGAATTGAGAAGTTCTTTCATATTAGTGGATAATATATCTGAATAATGTATAGTAGGGTATTTCAATTCTATCTGGTTTAGGCCAGAGGCAGTATTTATAATTGTAGAAGAGGATAATAATTTTATTAAAATAAAAATAAATTAATTACATTGGAAAAAAAATACTAATAGTGATTATTAAAATGACTATATAAATTAAATAGATCATGTAATTTCAAACTATGGGATGTTAAGAAAATACTTTATGCAACATATCATGGGTTTAAAAGATAAATTTAAATTTTATATTTAATTATGGACTAAAAAATCATTTATTTTCGAAATTGAGTTTTTTTGAAATGTACCCTTTTTAAACATGTAAATTCTTTAAATTAAATCTAATTTATGATTTCTTTATAAATATGGAAAATTTAATTTTAAAATTTAATATATATTTACATGTAAAGATACTAATTTTTCAATTATATATAATTTTAGAACGTCATGAAAAATTACTTATTGTTTCATAAAATAATAAAATGTTTTTAATACATGTTATCATTAATTTATAAACCCATTTCACATGAATAAACATTATTTAATATTATTATTTTTGTTTAAAAAATTAAAATAAAGTGTCAGTAGTTTTCAAAAACATGGATACTTATTTTATATATTTTATATCATTTATATTCTAATATTTTTATATAGATATATCATATATATATTTAATAGGATAAATAATTTATTTAAAACATATATAAGTGAGGATATTATTATGATATTCATGTTAATATTTCAGATGTCCATACTATTTTTCTAATTTCTATCTTCCAATGGCCGAATTACAGTTAAAACATTCATATTTATAATGGTAATATAGGTTATATATATATTTTTATTCCTATATATTTCATTAATTCATCATTAAAATTTATTTTCATTCATGGTTATATATGTTATCATTTCATAATTGAATGTTTTATTATTGATATTTTATTTAATTACAACATTGTTGTTCGTGACTTAGGTTATTCAGGTAGATCAAATAGATACAATTTTAAATTTCAGTTATCTTGTTTACAATTTTTATCCAATTTTATTATATTCAAATCATGTGGCCAGATTTATTTTCTAATTTTAATTTTAAAATTATTATTATGAATTTTTTTTCTTTTAATCATATAGATATTTTGCTTAATATTATACTAAATTACTATGTATAAAACAAGTATATAATCATATGTTATATTCCATTGATAAAATTATGGGTCATTAAATTCTTCCACAATTATGAAATTTCACATTTGAAATTATATTTATCATTCTATGGTGAAAGTAAATGAGGATACTTCTCAGTAATAGAATCCACTGAGTTTCTTGTTGGCTCATCGTACATATTCTTTCTCCATAATAATTTGACGTGTGGAGTTTTATTGTTTTTATGAACATTATCTATATGGTTTAAGATTGTCATTGGCTCGCCCACATAAGAAAAATCATTTTCTACCCATATGACCACTAAATTTATAACATATTTCATATCTATTATGTACTTCTTATATTGATATACATGGAATATGTTTTGTAGTTGAGATGGGGTTAACAGGAGTGCTTGCTGATAAGCCACAAATATTATGCTATCAAGAACCACAAAAAATATTATGTACCAAGCACTTAGGTTTACCTTCTCCCAAAATATCACCACCCTATTCCTTATATATATAATGATGATCATTTTATCTCTATCCTCAAAATGGATGTCTCTTCTAAAACTATCAGTTTAAAATTAACATATACTATAAAAATCCTAAACTTATTACTGAATAGACATGGAAATGTATAATTTTTATTTGTGCCTCCCAATAACTAAGTTATTGTGCTTTCTCAGATCATCCCATCACATGTATGTTGTAAAACTCATCGCTTTAATAGATCATATGGATATATTTGGATAATTGAGATAATATTTTATTATTTTAGAACTCAACCAGAGTTGGATACTGATCCCATCCACCATTTAAGTCCATCAATAATTCTCTCATCTTGTATACAAATTTTTGGATAGTCTATAAATAATGAACTTAATTTTGGGTGTAATAAGCTATAAAAATTATCAAATAAACTCTTACAATAAAATTAATTATCTTATAGATGAAATATTTTTTCATGGGACTTGATTTGATATGATTAATAATGGTGTACCATATAGCCTCACAACTTCTGTAATGTATATCCTACAAGATTTATTGAGTGATAAGTCATATTGAACTAAAAATAGAATAAATCGTATTTTTAAAATGATTAAATAAAATCCATATAGTATTTTAACCATTGGATGTCTTTGGATGAGTAATTAAAAAAATCAATAGTGGTATTCTCTAATTTTAATGTATGTACAGTTCAATGTTGAATCATCCCCTTGGACATTTCTATCCAAAATTCACAGGTTTCCATACTGAGAAACTATATGTGTGTTATACAATCTACTTATTAATATTTTTTTATAAATAATTTTCCTTGAAATCTGGAGACATATTTTTACCCCATGGGTGGATAGACATAGTTGAGTTATTCAAATTATTCCAAAAATCCAAATTTATAATAAGAATTGATGGTACACATAGTCCTAAGAAAAATTTTAAATCTGATTTTGCATTATTTTAAAACACTATCAAATCATTAATTATTATAGCTTCAAAATTCTTCTCAATTTCCAAATTATCACATTTATCAGCCATTATATTCTCTATATGCCATCTTTTTGAAGTCATTGGAGAATGTAAAAATATTTTTTATTTCATTATGAATCCCCTGTCAATAAATTACATTTATTAGATTATCACATCCTTATTAATTATTATTACTGAGAATGAATTATGGTTCTATATTCATAGATAATTGTAAATATTATTTTCATTTTGATGATGGTAATAGATTGAGAAATCAATATTCTTGCTTCACTTTAAATATTATAGCAGACACATATTAATCTCATTCAGTGACAGTATATAAATGAGGATTTTATTATCAATTTTAACATAAAATATCTCATTATAAATAAAATTCCACCAAATCATCAATGCGTATATTATTGTATTCAACTACAGATCACGTGTGTGTTGTTTTTTCTCTAGATATTTCATACTCCATAAATTATATGATATAATATTTTCATTATACATTATTACACAACAAATAACATCCTCAAAAAACTATTTTGTACCAAAAATGGTTCCCCCCTTTTACTAACTCTATGTATTAGTTCACTGATGAGCCCCTTTTTTTGATTCTCTGAACCTCCCTTCAAATTTATTAGTCTTAAAAAAATTACCCATTTTGATTCATCTTGTTAAGCGTGTTTTAAAATATTGAAATTTTCTTCAAAATTCATTGGTAATGCATATACTATACAATTAAACTATGTATCTATATTACATAAGTTGGTTGTGGTCACTCAATGGAATTTTTAATTCTAAGGTTTGATATAAATCCACTTTTTCAAGATAACATTCTCGATGCATGATATTTCATACATCAAGAAATATAATTTAAATTATATTTCATTAGATTCTATATTAACAATGACTATAAATATAGTATTAAAATACTCCTAGTACTCATAGATCCATTGAATGTATATTAGAATATCTTCCATAAATACTACCCCTACTATATTTATGTAATATATAAAGTCTATCTCCCTTATTTCCCTTCATAATGTTGTAAAAATAGTGAGTTCTAGGGTCATCACATTGAACCCATATATCCATTTCACATTAAAAATGTATTGTTGGGAATATATTATATCATTAGTTTTAATTGGTGGTAACCCGACTAAAGTTCCACCTTAGAGAAGTATTGGATCTTAATAAGTTCAGCAAACAACTCAATATTAAATGATAGGGTATACCTATTATATATCATGTTTTTAGTACAATTTAATCAATGCAGAGGCACAATATGGCTCAAAATTACTTTTGAACATGGTAGATATGGTAGGTATCTATTATTTTTTAATCATTCCTTTATTATTATTAATGGTATACTATAGCCTAGGGATGACTTTGGGTGTGTCTGGGGATGGTTTGGAGCCCAGAGGTCCAGAAAATGGGCTTTAGGATGGACCACAAGGTTAGTTGAAACAACACAACCAAGGACACATGGTTTATGTTAATTATGCGGTTAAATATAGAGGATCCTATGTGTATATACTGTTTTTATGGAATTTTTTGGTCTATGTGAATGATTGTGTCACCAGCTACAAAAAGTTGAACGAGCCTTCACGAACAGTTTGTGTTTCATTTTTAAACTATTTAACAAGGGTATTGGGTAAAAATAACCATTTATCCCACTAAAAACATAATTATAATGTAATATTAACCCTTACTTTCCTATGGGATGAACTATGGCATCCTTCTCTTTGATCTCTAAAAAGGAATAAGCCTTTGATTTGATCATGCTTCTCCATATCATTTCTGATAATCAATCCCTCAGAGGCATTGTAACCCATGTGTTAAGGCTCCCTAATTTCTCAAATACTATATATGTTCTTTTTTCCATATATTATTTAATATGAATTTAAGCTCACATGGCCTATTTTATGGGAATTAGATAAAAATATGATATCATTCATTCTACTTTGAATATGAGGTCGATATCAAGTGAGTTAGCATCTATTGCAATAAGGTAGGTTGTCACATAGTTTCAATCTGGGTTGTTTCCCATTAATTTTTATTCCCATATTTCTATAAGTCGTCTTTTATTGAGCATCATAATTATTTTGGTTCCAGGATGTATAAATGAACTGAGATCCCTGATATATGTTAATCGATTTTGAGTTAGTTGTTTATAGACCACCCTTACTCTATATGGACACATTTAGGTGTGCCTTATTGAAAATAGTCATTTTGTTCCAAATAGGAAAATAAATTTTAAAACCTAAATTAGAACCTGATGTAACATTTAATTGAATTAGATGTTGTCTCATTTGTAACTGACATATAGCAAGGTTCTATAATGTTTCATAGACTCTTTTTATTGAAAATTTCCTAAATGGGAAATTTAGTATTTTACATGGACACATTGGATTTGACACTATGAACTTAAGTTTATTTTACATGTTTGGGAAAATTGGATAATTGGTTTGGAATGTTGGCTAAGATGAGATCTAATAAAACATAATTATTGATTGTATTTAATTGAATGGATTTAGGGGATGGAATGTCCTTTCCCTAATAAGGTTTTTTTTCATAAATCCATTACATTTAATGACTGGAATGTTTAAATAAAAATATTGTAATATTATTTTCCTTATGTCATATGATGTGAATTTCTATTTCACTGTTTTCATTAAGAGAAATTAAAAATGTGTGTGTGGGAGGAATTCATACCCACACTTGTTATTATAGATACATATGGGTGGGAGGAATTATTACCCCATGATAGTGAATTTATGTATATGTCTATGAATGGGAGACATTATTACCCCATGCCAGCTCCTAATATATATATTTATTGGAGGAATTTTTCCCATTCTATATTATGATATTTATATATGAATAGGAGGTATTCTTACCCCATTTCAACATGATATGAATGTATGGGTTTGGTGCATTCTTTCTACACTCCATCTATGGAAAATATGTTTTTATTAGAGATTTCTTACCCCCTGATAGTTACAATATATATATATATATATATATACATATGGTGACTTTTTCAGACTTACATGATTTGATCTGAAGTAGGTATACCATCGATGCATCTTGTAATAACCTGAGTGGTTATTAATATATTCTTAATTATTTTACATAATTATCCTTATTTAACACTATTTTTTAAGAGTTCCTGTTATGATTAAATATAGAAAATGTTGGTGGTTTCCTACATGGATGTTTATCTCAAACCATACTCGGGCAGTCTTTGGCACCCGAGAAGACAGTTTTCCTATTGGAATGGATAAAGGAATCCACCACTCCTCAGGAAATTGATTCTTGCTATCTAGTTTGGGCCGTAAGAGAAGAGGATTAGAATTATGCTTGATATTCTTTGGAGGAGATTTTGGATTTTTTACTTGTTTGTACATTAATTGATCATTCATGTCGCATACATATTTTTTAATTTTATACTATCATACTATGCATATTTGTTTGTATTAGACACTAACTATTAGAATTTTTTGTGTTATTTGGTTATAAAATCTTCTATTGTATCTATTTATTCATATATATTTTACTGTGACTTTATATTTTGTTATTCATTTGCAACTATATATTAGTATGTTTCACCTATTTTGTTCTTTGACACGGGGTTACAGTCTCCCTGATGATTTAACATCACACCCTTCTAGCTATTAAGTATCCCTTAGCATAGGGGGAGATCCACCATGGGTCTTGTTTCCAACCTGGCTCGGGGAAAGGGTTAGATGGAACCCAACTTTGGGATGTCATTAAATTTTATCAGAGTGGTTCCTTTCTTGATTTACGATTTTGTGACCATATAATAGGTATTGGGAATATATAGGGACTTAGTCATAATTTGTGCTCGGGCATCGCGAACCCATGTACGGGGTAATGACCATCATTCCACAATTATGATATTTATTGATTATTCTATTATTATTGATATAATTTCACTGTTAATATATTTAATTGTTTTTTGAGGTAATTGTTTTTATTGATATTGGAATTATAATTTTATTGGTCGACCAAATAAAATGGGGGTTGTGTATTAGATCCCAAATCCGGATAGGCACATTATGAATTGGTCATGCATTTTTCCATGTCATGATTAAAGTTTTCAAAAAGAATTGTGTGTTTCATATTTTTTGGGATTTTTCTTATGTATATATAATTTTTTTATCCATATTTCAGGATTGGGACGATAAAATATAGTTATTTATTTGTTTCCACTCTTTGTTTCATAATATAGATGGTCCAATAGCAATTAGAAAATGAAATTCCTTCTAGATCATATATTTTAAAATTGTATAATTACATTAATACGTTCGATGTATTTGAAAATAAAATCCAAGTGTGTGTTGTAATTTGATTCATAATTTTTATTGTCCATTATGGGTCTATAATTGATATATCAATGGATTAAGTTGATTTGAGTGTTTTAAATATTTTATTGAGATCACTTTGAAATAGGAAATGAAAATTAACATGAGAATATCCTTATTAAAAATTTCTAGTATAGAAAGATTACTCATACATGGCCTTAGTAGTGGGTAGTGGGTGACTCTTAAATCTTGTGGCCTATTTTTGTCTGTTCTATTGTCTAATCCTTGTTTTTGAAGAATGGGGAGAGGTGTATCTATTGTTATTTTAAGTAATTAGTACATGTAGAATATTCTTGAATAAAATATCCTAAGTTATTGAAACCATTATCTGATATTAGATTGTAATTGTATCAATATTCCTCTATAATATCCTTGAGTCATTTGGTCTAAAGGTAGTGATTATCTTGTTCTTGAAGTGGAAGGACTTGAGCTACTTTTTGTACTTTTAGTCAGGACACATAATGCTCCTCCTTTGATACCCGAGATGGGTGTTAAAGCCCTATTTTGAGAGGGATTATTGCATATGATATAAAATAATAAAGGTAGAGTGTGACCTACCCTAATCATGGGAGAGTCTACTCATGAGTATCAGTAGATGTAGACTCCCACTTTCATAGGGGAAGTAAGACCACTTGATGAAGGGTCATAGATCGTGGTAATTCTATCAATTGTTCAGCACCTAAAGATGTATCCAAAGAAGAGGGTCAAGACAACTAGTTATATTCCAAATCATTATGTCAATAGGTGGTGGTGTGTCATCACCAAAGTTGGACAACATAGATATATGGTTTTGGATAAATTTTAAACTATCTTCCACACATACTTCCTTCCCCAGACTCTGAGGGATTATATATCAAGAGAATACATGAATCTGTTGTAGGGGACCATGTCAATTATAGAATATTCATCATATTTCACTAAAATATATTGTTTCAATCATTATATATTTGAAAATGATATGGTGGATGATAGGTGATTTTTATATGGGTTGTGTTACACCATCTGGTCTGAAGTTAATATGCTTTGGTTTACAACCATTTCTTGAAATTATCAGCTATTCACTAATTACATAACATAATATGAGAGTGTCAGATGGTGTGATCTGGGTAATTTCATCACCTAAAGAATCTAGTGAATCTTATTCTTGATGGAAATGATATTTTGAGGCATATCATGGTATTAGAAGTGGTAAAGATCCATTCTTGGATAGTTCTATTATCCATCATCAGTGTGGATCCCCAGGGTATATTTATGGGAAATACACCTTGAATAAAGCTGAGTGAATATAACGCGGTATGATGGGCCTTATCCATCATTTTTTATGGATATTTTTTCTAATTATAAGTGAGCAGGGGTCTACAACCTCTCCTCAACTAGAAGATGGGTCAGTGGGATCATGACAGAATTGTAGCTAGAATACCACCAGTCGATCAGGTGGAGGTGGAATTCAATGTAGAGGCAACCAGAGTTATAATTCTTAGTTTCAACAGAGTGGTCCGGCTCAAGTAAAAAGGTTGTTACTAAGGGCCATAATACAAGCTAGTTACACACAGTCGAGACTATGCCACATGATTTTAGTTCTAGAACATCTACTATAATAGGTCCTATTATAGTATCCTCCGCATTAGTGTCTTCGTTGTTCCATATAGGTGTGTATGACTAGTCCATATTTAATATAATCACTAAGAGTCTTAGACATGACTCTAATTTCTATCAAGAAATAATGATGCTTTATACACTTTTAGGTATTTATTTAGAAGGTGTTCAAAATTAAAATAATTGTCCCATTGATATAAGTTGTTACCTTTTAAATAGAAAATACACAATCTCGGTATGATTTCATTTGATGTAATCAGTGAGTTTGACTGGTTGGTTCCCCATAATGTTGGTATTGACTGGTATAAGCGGATGTTGATGTTTATATCACCTGAAAATGTTACACACATTTATAGAGTAGGATGGGATATTAGTGAAACAAGAGAAACCC
The DNA here is from genome assembly GCA_963277665.1 of Viscum album. Classification (NCBI taxonomy): domain Eukaryota; kingdom Viridiplantae; phylum Streptophyta; class Magnoliopsida; order Santalales; family Viscaceae; genus Viscum; species Viscum album. The sequence goes on along the minus strand of OY728126.1, from coordinate 1,306,361,121 downwards.
ACGAGAAGTTGAAGATGTCTAGTATTATTGCACAGTTCTCCAGTCATTACTATAATGATCAGGGATTACAACCCACAGTCATTCCTCCTATAGTGGATCATTTTATAGAAATCATATTTTATTAACTCTCTGGTTTACATCCAGTGTGAGAGGTAGATTTTACTTTTGAAAATCTACTAGGAGTAATACCTGTGAAAATTCCTCTTTATAGTATGGAACCATAAGAGTTTCTAGAGATCAAGAATCATTTGGAGGATCTATAAGCGAATTCCATTAAACCCACCAAAACTTATCCTTGGTGTTCACCTATCCTCTTTTAAAATAAGGCATTTGGTACCCTTCATTTTTTTGTGGATTACTATTGGTTTAATCAACTGACTATCAAGAAATGGTATCCATTTCCTAAAATAGATTATATCATTGATCGGATCCTTGGTGAGAAGGTGTTTTTAAAGATATATCTGAGGTTTGGCTATAATAAGGTTCATGTTAGGATGTCAGACATACCTCGCACAACTTTATAGTTTAGGTATAGTCTTTATGAGTACCTGGTTATCCTGTTCAGACTCACGAATGTACCTATTGACTTCCTGGATCATATGAAATTAGATTTCAACTGTTAAATGGATTAATTTGTTTTTTCTTTATGGATGATATCTAATATCATAGCATATTCTGTATCCCAACACGGCCATGAAATCCATCTTGGGATCATTCTTAATAAACAAGGAAAGTATCAAATCATTGATAAATTTAGTAAATTCCACTTATGAATCGACAATATCCACTTCCAAGTTTATATCATATTAGAGTCATGAGTTTTAGATCACCCAGAGAAAATGATAAATTTTCATTCGTCAGAGTATCCTAATAAAGACTTTGATGTTAATATTTTCATAGGTCTTATCAGATATTATGTATTCCACATCAAGGATTTTTATTCCTTGTAGTGCTTCATAAGGGCTTAATGAAAATGGGTGAGAAATTTAAATGGTATGAAATATGTGATTAATGTAATTAGGATTTGATGGGAATACTGACTTCAGCATTGAAACAGATTCATCAGATACTAGAAAGGGCCTATATTATATAATATGATGTGTTAGGTATCATCCATAGATATTTTAAGATTCATGATGAGTGATTCATTTCATATGGTTGTCGTTAGATGAGGGCTCATGAGTAGAAATATGTGACTCAATATCTCATGCTGGTTTAGTTGTTCATGCCTTATACTATTGGAATCATGATTTATTATGAGATAATTTTTAGTGGTTCTAATCAAATAAATAATCAAATGAATTTTTACTCAACATGATCTGAATCTCAGATAGTGTAGGTAGGCCGAGTACCTTAAATAGTTTGATTTCATGCTTTCCAACACTCTAGGGAAAGGAAATTCAATACCCAATGATCTGATCTAAATGTATCAGTCATTGGAAGTTATTGATTCTATAAATTAATGTATTGTTATAACCTTATTCATAGTGATGAACATTAATGTTTAGATGTACCAAGGGTAAAACTATTATCTCAGCCTTAAAGGAGACATCCACTCTCCAAGAATGTGTATAGTCTAGACAGATATCTGATCCAGATGGCCTTGTACTATGGGAATGTGTATCAGATTAAGGGAATTCTCCTAGTTGTAAAATTGTTTGGTATTATATTCTTTTCATCTATGTGGTTTTATGGGTCCAATATGACATTTGTGATGATTTTATTGCATATTTCCATGCCTTAGTATGGTTGGTTCACCATGGAGTCCCAAAAATGTATCAAGATCAACTATTCCAATACGGGATTCCCAGTATGAAGAGTTAGGTTGATGTTTTCATCAAGAAATGTTCCACCTGTCAGTATGTGAAGATAGAACATAAACATTAAGAAGGGATTGTTTGTCTATTTTCCATTCCCAAGTATAAATGTGACGATTTTTTTATGTACATCATTACTAGGTTACATAGTTCACCTCATAAAAATGAAATTGTGTGGGTTGTCTTTGATCATTTAACAAAGGATTCACTATTCTATCATACGTAAGGGACCATATCGGTAGACGGTTTTGGTAGGTTGTATGTGAAGGATTTGGTATATCTTCATAGAGCTCCAAAATATATCATTTCTGATAGAGGTTATTGTTTCATGTTATTGTTTAAGTAGGGTTTATAGAAGTTCATGGGTATGCAAGTGGATTTGAGCATGTACGAACACCCTATGTCTGAGGGAAAAACATCGCGTGCAATTAAGGTTCATGTGGATATTCTCTGTGAATGTGTACATTTCTATGAGGTTATTGGGAGAAATAAATTCATTTTATCTTGTTCACTTATAACAATAGCTTCTTTGTTACCATTGAGAATTATCCATCTAAAGACGTGTATGGTAGGCCTTGTCACTCCACAATATACTGGCTAGAGGTATAAGAATTTGTTGTACATGGGCCACATATCATTTAAGAGACTTCATAACAAGTCTAAATGATCAAAAATAATTTTATGACAGCTCATTCTAAACAGCAGTCTTATAAATACAGATGCCAGAGACCTCTTAAGATCGATGCTGGAGATCGGGTTTTAATTAAATTCACTCTCAAAATGGGGAATAGAGGTATTCTAAAGTAGCTTAATATATCAAAAATATTTGTTGGACCCTTAGAGGTTCTGAAGGGGATTGGACCAATGGATTACCAATTATAAGTTCTTCAAAGATATCAGTATAAGCACAATCGTTTTCACGTATCTCAAATTTTACAATATTATCTAGATTCATCTCATGTATTTCATCTTGATGAGGTTTTGTGGGTTATAGATGCTTATATTGAGGAGTATCTAGTGCATTTTATTGATCATAGCATGATTTCACTCAAAGGAAGGTATGTTCCTCTTATGAGGGTGTTGTTGTTGTATAACCATGTATAGGATGATACCTAATAGTGGGAAGCTGATATATGATTTTAATGGCCAAAAATATTTATTAACAATTCTTATTTCCCATCAGAAGTCCAACTCAAGGATGATCTTCTATAAGGACTAGCATATATAATTTAATGACTATTGTCCAAGGGTTGGATCCTAGGTTTTTTTAATATTTTCCTTGAGCTTTGTAAATGTATAATGTGAAATACGGAAGACCTGATGAGAATTCATGGCTGGTTCAAAGCCTAGAGGTTTAGAAAATGAGCTACAATATTTGCATCATGTTTGGTGGAAACAATGTGATAGTGGTCGCGTGGTTTGTGTAAACCATTAAACTAAAGATAGGGGAACCTACAAGTCCACATACTTGTATACAATCCATGAAGACCTGGTGCATGGTCGTGTGTCCTACTAATGAATGGGTACAAATCTTTGACATATGGTTTTTTCATAGTTCATAATACATTGCATACAATTTGCGTTGTGGATCTTAGGAATCATTACCATTTTACGCCCATGTAAATATTTAATGTGATTTATTATTCCCCCAAACCTTCCATTAGGAAGAACTGTGGACTACTCCTCTTTGATCACTCAAAATTCATAATCCATGGATTTGATCCATGTTCTCTATTTGGTGTTCACTCTACAATTTTTTAGAGGTTTGGGAACCGCTATGGTATGGCTCTATAGTCTCTCTATTCATGTCTCTATTAATTTAATTTTCATTCATCTCACATGTCTGTGATAAATACCAAGGTTCTTTAATGGTTCATAGTTCCTTTTGAATGGGAATTGGCCAAATAAGAATGTGATTAAATTACCTTGACACTTTGGACATGAAACCATTCTTTTAAATGTATCTTCCATGTTTGGAAAATATGGTGGTTGTCTTTGTTGGTAAGATACGATGGGATGTATTAAACCTTAATTTTGAATTGGATTTCATTTATTTTATTAAAGGTATGGAATGACTCTTCCTTTTTTTTTGTTTTATCATAATGTAATTACAAGAAATCACTGGATTGTATAAATTGATAGGATGTAAAATTGTTTTAATTATGTCATATGATGTGAATGGATATGTCACTAATATGATTGTGAGATTATGTAAATGTATTAGTGTGTGGTATTCATACCCCAGGCCAGTTATTATATATATGTATGGGTCAGAGGCTTGATTACCCACACTAGTAAAAATATCTAACATATATTGATTGGAGGCATTCTTACCCCATTCCAGATCCTAATATGTATATAAATAAGAATAATTATTACCCAATTTCATACTATGATATATATATATATATATATATATATATATGGGAGGAATTCTTACCGCACACCATCTATGGTATATATGTATGGATCAATGGCATGCTTACCATGTGCCAGTTGTAATGTGTGTGTGTGTGTGTGGGTCTATTTATACATATGGTGTCTTTTTTATACATACCATCATTGATCTGAAGTTGGTTGACCCTCAAGGTATCCTATAAGAACCTACACAGTATGATATTTATTTATTATATATTATTTTACTTACACTACAACAAATGCCGATCCTAGTGGCGGTTTTTTTCCGGTTTAGCGGCGGTTTAAACCGCCGCTATATTGTGTGGCGGCGGTTTACAAAAACCGCCGCTAAGTTTGGCATCGGCAATCTATTAGCGGCGGTTTTTTCGATTCCGCGGCGGTTTTAGAAATGTGTCGTATGTCCGTCATTTAGCGGCGGTTTTTCTTCATTTAGCGGCGGTTATATGGGTATCTTATTTAGCGGCGGTTTTAACCGCCGCTAAATTCAGTCGTTTGATGCGCCTATTCTGCGGCGGTGAAAACCGCCGCTAAATATCAACATAATATATTTAGCGGCGGTTAAAACCGCCACTAAATTCTGCCCAGTTCATCATTTAGCGGCAGTTAAAACCGCCGCTAACGGATTCCCGGTTATTTAGCGGCGGTTAAAACCGCCGCTAAACGTTGAACTGGAAAAAAAAAATACGTTGCATCTGCTACACCACTGCCCCACTAACCAAGCACACAACCATACACCAGTTTCATAGTTCCAATTTAACTACATCAATTACCAACCACCTACATAATCATTTACCATATTTATATATTTAATTACAATCCATTATATATTCAAGACCTACATTTTTTTCAACCTAATTTAAGCAAAATTATCCAATTTATCCATCATCATTCATTTACTAGGATTTACCATTTCAAGAATTCCATAACTACTGAGTAACTAACAAGACAAGACACAATGTTATAAAATTCAAACACATCCAACCCACAATTTTTGCATCACAAATCATCACCTTATCCATAATCCAAACTCATAAAGTAACCATAACCATAATTCCATCTATTATGCAAACTATCAAATTAAATCAACCTCACAAGAAAAGGGAAAAGACAATGATTCCTTGTTTACAGATAGGAAATTCAATTACCATAAGTAAAGACATTATCATTTTAATGTGAGGTGATTTATCAAATTAAATTTTAGAAACAATAATAATTTCATAGAAGTAAAAACAATTCATAATAAACAACAACCAACACACATTCATAGAAAAGCAATATCATGAAAAACCTAAAGCACATTTGATATCACCCCTTCCCATTAATTTTAATATATCCAATTAATTATTTTCATTAGGAAATATCTTAACTTCCACCCAAGATGAAATAGTAGTATTATAATATCACATATTTAAAATAGTAATGAGGGAACTCAAATATCCTACCTTAATTAGAGATTTAAGGAGAACCATAATCGCAACAGAAGAAACAAAGGATCAAGTTTCACTAGGATATAAGAGAAACCCACCAAAACCTATCCTCAGAATCCCATCACCCAAACACACTCATAACTCAACCAAAAATATAGGGGTTCTCAACAATAAACACCCAAAATATTGGGAATAATAAAAGGTAGAAAGGAAAGAAGAAGGAAACTTGAATAAATGGAACTCAATTATCCACAATCCAAGAGGATAAAAACATTAAGAGAGATGGTAAAAGGTAATCAATGGGATTTGGTGTTATCCAAATATCAAATTAGACGAAAGAAAATCAAAATAAGTCCATATGTGCCTTCTATTTATAGAGGAAATCCCAAATGGGTTCTCCATAGTGTGGAGACATCCCAATATGCTGTGGTCTCCCTTGGTTAAAGGAGATCTAAGTCACCCATATCTCTTTCCTGCCTTTCATGTGTTTTTAAAAAAAATTGACCACCACCATATCCTAGAACATGGAATGGACCAAGGTGTGCTGGATCCCTCGATTCCCTCCATGAACATCCACTATGACATAACATAAAAAGATTGGTTGTTTTCTCCTCACCACACCCAAGACCACGACATGGTTAAACCTAGCTCCCCGTGCTACACAGGTGGTACCCAAAAGTGAAATGAACAATATAATTCCCTTCACCGTGCATATTCTATTTCCCATGTTACACAGGGTGGACATCCATTCACCATTCCCAACAACATAACCAACCATACCATTTCACTCTTTGTGGTGTATCCTAACATCACACAACCATCTCCATAGACAACCTACAAGAACCAATGGCCAAAACAACCATCACCACAACCAACAACATGGAATGGTGACCCTTTGAATGCACATAACTCTCACCAAGACTCTAAAACACCTCTAAAATTCCTTTTAGTAGAAACAAGACATGGAAAAATGTAAAGGGAGTGACTTTTGAATTCTGGACCCTCAAAACAAAAATCTATTAAACAATTATCATCCTTGAGAATCAAAACAAAACATAAACACATCACAATGTAAAAGTATACAACATCCAACACAACTCATAGAATATATACACAAAAACAGATGAATGATGTATATTTTTATCGGAAAACAAAAAAAAATTGGTGTTTTATTCACCCATAATGCAACTAGGTCAAAATTAATGTTCCCAAAAAATCCCACAACTTATTGAAATTCAATTCCAGATTTCCATCGATTAGGGGATTGAAAGTCATTTTAAAGAGAGTTTAGGTAATGGAGGGATTCCATATTCCTCCCAATAATGATGATATGAAATAGGAATTACATTCTAAACAATTAATTATGGTATCATGGGGAGTCCTAAAACCTCATCCATGTACAATCATTCTTAATAATGTATTTAACTGGACTCCTTGATTTCTATATAATGTTATGAAATCATTATTCAATATATGATCACATATCCTCCCTAATATTGGGGATACATTGTGACCATCACAATTTTGACTTCCACCCACTTCCAATTGGTATATAATGATTTCATGAATGTACACATCTAAGAACTAGTATATGAATTCATAGATCATATATATTGTGAGCCCCATTTATATATCTTCTTCTATTATAACACTGAATGATATAACCACAAACCAGATGTATTCAAACCTATGAGGGAAGGATGTATTCAAGATAACCTCATCATTCAACCACCTCGGGTGATTTTTAGACCATATATCAATCATAAAAAACCTATCAGATTCCTTTAAATGGTGTAATATATCATCTACAATTAAAATGGGTAATAATTCTTGATTTTATGATAATTAAACATTAATTACTCCAAACATAGTCTCAGAATACCATCTTAATACATAGAGAACAACACTAGAGTGCTAAAAAGAAATAATTTTCAGCAAATGAAATGCTTTTACTACAAACCAACTGTTATCATACTTGTTCAACACATCAACAATACTACTACTCATCATCTGATGCTGCATCGTCACCCTCTCCACCTTCATCTCTACCACCTGCTGCCACCTGTAAGAACATTATATTGAAAATTAAATATTGTTGCATATTTATAATAAAAATTAAAACCAATAAAAGTTTGCAAACTAAATGATTTTGATTTTTTTGTGATTTACCTGCTCACCACTACCCGATGCACTACCACCGGGGGCATATCTGCTCATATGCTGACGTATTTCAAGCAACTCTTTCTGCAAATCAGATATCTGATTCCCCTGCTGGTGAACTGTGTTTCGTAGAGCAGACATCTCCCTCTGAGCATCTTCAGGTATGAAATGACTATAACCAGGAGTGGATGAGGCCGAAATCCCTGATGGCATGCGAAAGACCTCAGATGGTATGGGTCCCAAACCCATCCCGCGCACTCTACCAGGATGCTCCTTCCCAAGGACTTGACCAACCGGGTCATCCTGGGAGACTGAGTAGGATTGCCCAGGATTGGCATCCCATTTTTCTTTAATTTTTACCTATAAATCAAATATCAATATATATTAACACAGTAAAAACTGATATTAAGTTATTATAATAAATAATTGACTTCATACCCCAACTTCTCTGGCAGGTTCATTAACAAAACTTCCACTGTTCTTTCGGTACCCCACTGGGTATCTTCTCATACATCTGCTGCACGGTCAACGAAGAATCGTTGACATCACACCACAACCTCCATTTGAAATCTTTCCATTTTTTTCCAAGATTTTTCAATGTCCACTTCCGTGCTATCACATCAGCAACGGTAAAGTGGAAGAACATCTGTATACAGAAATTCATTTTGAATATATTAGTAAAATGACATTCAATTAAACCATAAAGTAATAAAATTACCTTTATCTGAGAATCATAAACTTCATTTTTCCAGTTTGGAGGCATATGCCTCCAATCATCATACGAAATAGGCAGGGAAACGGGCTCCGCTGCCAGCTGACCTATAATCTGACCAAGTAAACCTGCGGCGTCATCCGTCGGGACCCCATAAGAATCAAATGGCACCACTATCTTCTTGCCATGCATGTTCCAAACATCAGAACTTTTTATGTCTCTTTCCACGGTTTCATTGTCTTCATCTGCAATGAGCAAACAATTACTATAAACAAAATGCAATAAATTTATTTAATTAAAATTTGTACCTATGACTGCGACCCTCCAGAATGTCCGTGATGAACTGGAGTGGGCGTGTCGCTGCCCCGCTGCTGAAGCTCCTGTAGGGGGAGGCGATGACGCATCCCCTAATGAGGCATCCACTGATGGTGTCAGAGATGGTGCAGGGGGAGATGATACTGTGGGGACAGACGGATCGTCATCTGTCGCAGAAGAAGAAGGAATAGTGTACCGCTTCTTCCTTGGCATTCCTGTCATTTAATCAAATAAAATTAAGTTCAGAATATATATTTCAAAAAATTCATGCAGAAAAAAAATTAAAAATGATAATAGATGCCCAGTATTAACAAACAATATATATATAACAATGATAATGAATGACTACAGAAATGAAACAAGTAGTTTCTGAATGAATAAATAATTGTACATACAATCATTTTCCCCTTCAATCATGTCGGTTTCCTGCTCCATTGCTTCATCCACTTCATTCATCCTTGCTAGACCAATATTTTCAATATCATGATGGACAAATAATTCTGCTTCCTGTTGTTGATGAAATTCAATTGCAGAGGTCAAATCTTCCACTTCATCACCCATATCATACAAATCTCTTTGTATTACGTGAGTAACTACACTCCACCCTTCATCCACAACATCATTCACATAATATACCATTTTTGCCTGCGATGCTAAGATATATGGATCATGCAGTTCACGATCACCAACATCCATCAAGCGAGAGAAGTTTACAGAAGTAAATTGCAATGAATCTCTTTTAACACCTCTGATAAAATCGACCCATTTGCATTTGAATAAAACAACAGAAAAATGCCCGTGGTAGTTTAATTCAATAATATCATGCAGCTTTCCATAGTATTCCACTTCAGCAAATGTAAAAATACCACTATTCTGTGTTTTCAAACCCACTTCTCGATCGACTGTACGAAATCTAAAACCATTCACATTATAAGCGTTGAACTTTCTAACTTGTTTTATAGGAACTCTAGCAAGAAACTTCAAATCTTCTGAAAAGTCAGCTCGAGTATCAGTATTCATGATCTGAAAAAAAAAATATAATTTAATAGATTTGCAAATTGTATGTGTCAAAGTAATATTCGTATTTATTGCAATATTTATAAACTTACACGTCGTGCAAACCATTCTACCAGCTCTTTATTCACAGCTTTCGTTATATCTTTTTCATTTCGTGTTCGGCTTCTCATTCGTCTCTTTGTTTGTATCCTCAACTCTTCAATAAATGGATCTGCAATTTCACTATTCAGCAGCACATATCTATGTGCCTGTAATAATTCCAATTCTGTTAGTGTCGCGTATGAGGTCCTCCCAACTGATCGGCCAATAGCAGGAAATATTTTTGATTTCTGATGCATTTGAGATTGAGTTGATGTGTCGTCAACACGTCCAACTCGAGTAAATCTTGTCTCAATATCATCCAAATATCTGGAACAAAAGGTGAGACACTCCTCGGCCAAATAGCCTTCAGCAATAGAGCCTTCTGGTTGAGCTTTATTTCTCACGTATGCTTTCAAATGCCCAAGATATCTGTGAAAAAATAATAATAATATTATGCATTTATTTAAATGCCAAAAAATGTTTACTTAACTGGAAACATATAAATAAAATACCTCTCAATTGGATACATCCATCGATAATGAACGGGGCCTCCTAATTTAGCTTCGTCAACCAAATGCACAGTTAAATGCATCATGACAGTAAAAAACGATGGAGGGAAGATCATCTCCATTGCACAAAGGGTCAATACAAACCTCTCCTGTAGGTTGTCCAGCTGAAATGGATGTAGAGCTTTCTCACATAACTGTCTGAAAAATGTGCAGAAATGGAGTACAACAGCAGTAACTTTTTTAGGTAATAATGTACGCAATGCCAATGGTAGTAACTGTTGTAACAAAACATGTGAATCGTGACTTTTCAATCCATATAACTTATGATTCTTCAAGTCAACACACCTCGAGATGTTACTCGAATACCCATCAGATACCTTCACATTCTTTAAAATTTGAAGGAACGTATCTTTATCCCTATTTTTCAATGAAAAAATGGCCGGAGCATACTTTTCATTCTCATCTGGCCAGAGATCACGTTTTATGTTCATTACTTGTAAGTCTTTGCGAGCATTGAGATGATCCTTCGACTTTCCATGCTCATTAAGTAATGTGAAAATCAAATTATCACATACATTCTTCTCAATATGCATCACATCAAGATTGTGGCGCAAAGAATTAAATTCCCAATACGAAAGTTTGAAGAATATACTTTTTTTCTTCCATTGTTGCGTTCTGATTTCACTTGACGATGCACTTCGCACTCGTTTTCCGCTATCATTCAAATGATGAACCTTCCCAAATTCTGTTTTAACATTTTCAAGCTGTGTCAATATTTCAGAACCGGTTAACAACTTTGGAGGTGGTCTACGATCAATGCAACCATTAAATTTTGATTTGTTCAGCCGAAATCTATGAGATGCATCAAGAAATCTTCGATGGCACAAGAAGCACCATTTTCTACTATGAGGTAGCCGTTTGGGCTCGAAATCAAAGTTACAAACGGGACAAGCCAAACCCGTATAAGTGTTCCAACCAGATAAATTCCCAAGCCCAGGGAAGTCACTAATGGTCCACATTAAAGCAGCATGCATTTTAAACATTGTTTTAGAAGAAACATCAAATGTCTCAACACTGTTGCTCCATAACTCCTGCAATTCTTCAATCAAAGGCTGCAGGTATACATCAATATCATTTCCAGGCATTTGTTTTCCAGGAATAATCATCGAAATGATAAAAGATGTTTGTTGCATACACATCCACGGAGGCAGATTATAAGGGATCAAAACAACCGGCCAAATGCTATAACTCGTACTCAAAGTCCCAAATGGGTTGAATCCATCGGCAGCCAATCCCAATCGAACATTCCTAGGATCAGCTGAGAAATCTGGATGTAATGAATCAAATGTCTTCCACGATTGGGAATCCCGTGGATGTCTCATTAACCCATCATTGTTATTATCTACAGCATGCCACTTCATGTGTTCGGCGGTTTTTGATGACATGAATAATCTTTGCAATCGAGGCTTCAAAGGAAAGTAACGCAAAACTTTTGCAGGTGTGTTCCTTTTCTTCTTCTCCGTGAAATTATGTTCAGTCATACTTCCAACATCACCCTTTGACTGCCATCTAGAAGAAGAACATTTCTTACAATTCTGTCTACTTGAATCCTCTCCCCAGTAAAGCATACAATCATTGGGACACGCATGTATTTTTGTATAATTCAGACCAAGCTTGTTAACAACTTTTTTCATATCATAAAACGATTCTGGGATTTTTGCTTCAGGAAATGCATCACGAATCAATTCCAATAACATGGACATTGCCTTATTTGTAATTCCACATAGACATTTGATATGGTACAACTTCAGTAGAAATGAAAGCTTTGAATATTTCAAACACCCACTATACAACTCTTGATTTCCATCGGCAACTAAATCATGAAATGCATTTTCCTCACTGAAGTTTTCCCTAACATTTGGCTCCACAGAATCAAGAGGATCCAATGATATGTTACAATCTTGATCTGCTTGTGTTACAGTCTCAGAAACATCACTTGTCACGTTGCAATTTGTAGCACCCTCTTCTGGTTGTTCTGATATGTTTTTATGCTCATAGTGGTGTCTTGCAGTGCCGAATGCATCATTTATGAGGTTTTGCATTTCATTTTCCATTGTCGAAGAACTTGGGACCTCATTCTGTGGATTAACATCAGTCCTCAATCTTTCTGTATTGTTTGATTCTCCATGCCAAATCCAACACAAATATTGCTCAGGGAATTGCTTCAGTATTAAATGTTCATAAACTTCATCTCTCTTCAACCATGTTCTAAATTTACATTTAGGACATGGACATCTTATTCTCCCTTCAACGGATCGATTAGAAATTGCAAAATCTAAAAACCCATTCAAACCCTTAACATATTGAGATGTGTTCCTCGGTAATGTGATCCAGCTTTTATCCATGTATATCACAATGTGCCTACACAAAATATACGATAGTGTAAGATTACAGAAACATAATATAATAAAGATGAACCATTGGCCATAAAGTATGCATAATATAATAAAGATGATTCATTGACCACATTTACCATTTCAGACCAACTGAACAAGTCTGGTCCATAGGAGACAGCGTCAACACCTCATTTAGGAGCAATAATAATATCGGGATACACACTTATCATAACACCATCGATCACACATTTATGTTGCCTCAAACAACACCCCTTTGATGTGTGATCGAAACTGATCATAATGCATTTTAAATCAAGTTAACTACATGATCTTCATGTGGAAAAAGTTCATCATGTGGAAACTTTAAAGACAATTCATGCTATTCAAAAGTAATATTTTAGAAATGCTGGGAGATTGTGTGAGAGAAAAAAATTGGGAGATTTGGCTACACCATCCAAAAGATTAAGGGGTAAAAAGAGTTATCCCCACTCTAAAAATACCACCAGCTATTTAGTGTCTGTTGGAAGTGGTTTCTTGCATTTCCAGACACTAATAGCTAGCCGGTGGCACTGCAACTGTTTTGACTACATCTACCACCCGACCTCTCCCAAGGTTCCTATGATACTTTGAGATAACTCAAAAGCCTCCAACCATATCTAAAACTCCTCCATTGAGGTTTTCAAAGACTCAAAATTTGATTCTAAATCCCATTTCAAAATTCAACTTAGCCACTAAATTGAAAATTTAAGTTTCCCTTGATCTCTAAACACCTGTATAGATATGGGGTTTTACAAATACCATCCCTAATTAAAGAAAAGTGAACATAACTCGAAAGAGATTATAGTTTGGGCACATAAAAGAAAACATGATAACTATATACACATGTCAGTGTGTATGTAGGGTGTGAGAAAAAACATTTCCATTTGGATTCTACTATAGATTCTGTGAAATTCATTCCATATGAAATTTCAATAATTCTAGTTTAAACTACAGTTAGGAAAATAAGTTTCTCACATGTAATATTATCAAATAAAATATCACACCAAATTTCATATATTAAAAAATTTAATCCATTTTTAACTAAATAAGGAAAAAATAACTACTTTAAAACTTTAAATAGGAGACCTTTAATTTTTTTTTCAGAACAAAACTAATATTTTACTATGTATCTATATCTTCTTAAAAACTCAAATATAAAACATAAAATTTTATTTCCTTTGAAAAAAAAAATCAATTTAAAATCCACCATAATTTAATTCATTATATAAAACAAATAAAATCATAAGAATAAAGAAAATATCAATAAATAACTAAAACAATAATGAATAAGGAGTAACAAACACAAACACACAATGGATTCATAATCCAATCAATCTTGGGGACACCATGAAAAAGAAAATGAAAATACCCTTTTTAATTTCATAAAAAATACTTGGTATCATGGGAAAATCACTAGGGTATAACATGAATGATATTGGATATATCTAATCAGAACACTACCTAATACATGTGAACCTAAATATTTTGGGAGCTACCATGGTCTCATTGGGTCACAAATCTATCCCATTAGCTCACTCGGTCTAATTGGGACGTAATCCCTAGCCAATGAATAATATACAGTAGGGTCACAATCATATAGATCTTTTACATAGCTACCTATGATCCCCATGATAAAACTCAAGGTATGTGAGGAAACAAGTAAGTCATATGATCATTACACAAATAAATTTTAAAACACTTTAACTAAATATCACATCACCTTCAATTCCATCTTAAGAAACATCCCCATTTCACAAAAAATTCCTATAATAAAGATATAAAATATTCTCCTCAGTAACAAAAATATATATGTATCAATCAGTACAAAATCAAGGGCCTTGACTAAGGGCTGTGTACATTTTTGAGAAAACCTCCTTGAAGGTGACAAACATGACTTTCTTTCAAAATTAGTCCAGGATAGCAAGCCATTTTTTTCCATTTTGAAATATTTATTTAAAATTTATTTAAATGAAAATAATAGAAATCCATACATAAAACCATTTAAAGGATCAATTTCCTTTTTTCATTTAAATCATTTGAAATTCCAAAACACCACCTTTTATTTAAACTTTTTATTTAAAACTACACCTTTTACCATTCCAAGACTTAAACATGGCCAATTGACCATAATAATTAAAATCAACATTAAATGATCCATATACACATTTTTTTAAATACTTGAAATTCAATATCACTTTATAAATGAGTAAACTATTGAAAAACCTTTATGAAAAGTAAGAAAAACTTGATATTTTTTTTAAATCCACTACTATTACCGCATATAGATTTAATTTAACAATAAAAGGAATTAGAAAACATTAGGCACTCAATGATCTTCTAATTAAAGGAAATTTAAAAAATTTACATACCTCAATCAAGTGGAAGTCAAGTTAAAATGAGTCTACTTTTATAGAAAATATCAACCAAGAAAAGGGGAGCCCTCTAGAAGCCCTAAACACATAAAACCCCCATATTAGAACCATATCATACCCTAATATCCACCAACATATTTACTAGAGTTCATGGGATAAGTATAAAACAAGAAATAATGGGTGTAGGGGAGAGTATAGGGGATGAACAAGATGAAAAAAGCATTTACCTCAATAAATTTCTAGAAATCAATGGAGGAGAGGCTCAAAATGGAGGCCGCGGGGGGTGTGGCGGTCGCCGGAGGGCGTGGGGGGCGCGAGGGGCGCGGGGGCGCGGGGGTCACCGGCGGTCGTGGGGGGGGTGCAGGGTTCGCCGGGGGGCTCGGGTGTCGCCGGAGGTAGCGGGACGGGGATCGGGGAAGAGGGGAGGGTTTGTGAGGGGGATCGGGGTACGGGTATGCGATAGGGGAGGGGAAAGCGTCGTGGTTTTTCAAAATAGGTTGGGTTTCGCGGCGGTTTGTTAAAAACCGCCGCGAAATCTTTCACGGATAACGTTTAGCGGCGGTTTTGTGAACCGCCGCCACAAAAACGCCGCTAAACAGTGTTTATGTTGTAGTGTTACTTATCCTTATTTTACACTATTTACTTATGAGGGCCCACTCTGGTTACACATCGACATCGTTCATGGTGTCATACTGAGATGTGTTTCTCACACCATACTTGGGCCACCTTTGGTGCCTCAGAAGACTATTTGAATACATGTATGGATAGATGAAAAAATCACTATTAATGCTAATTTTATATACAATGTAGTTTGGGTTAGGAGTATAGGTGCAAGCATAGGATTGATATTCTTTGAAGAATGTTTTTGATTTTTTTTCATTGTACTTTTGTCAAGCATTCATGTTTCCTTATTCTTGTTTTCTTTTGTACTAGGATTACATGCATTGATTTTTTTTATCAAACAAAACGTATGATTCTATTTCTATCTTATTCATTTATTCACTGTTCCACTGTATCTAATTTTTTTCTGATGTTTAATGTCTCCTTCTATTTTGTTATGCTTCTGCTACTATTTATTATTTTTTTGGATCCATTTTGTACATTCAAATGAGTTACAATCTCCTAGCTATTTTACCATCACACCCTAATACTAGTCGGTATCCCCTCACATTTGAGAAGATGTTCTTAGGGGGATGTGGACAACCAGGCTAGGTGAAAGGGTTGGGTGGTAGTCGGTTATGGGTCATAACACATTAACCCAATCTTATTATCGATGCGGAATGGAGCACCCCATAGTGAAAAACTCAGGAATATAAATATAATTTTTAATATATTATAGATACTTAATTTTAGTCTAATTTTTTTTAAAAGAATTAATTTTATTAAAAGAAAACAATATATGAAATTACAATCTTAATCAATCACTGAAATGTTATTATTTAAATATAACTGTTATAAAATTCCTTATAGATCAGATTGTATAAATAAAAATAAATGAATTATTAAATAAAATTAAATATCATTAATAACATAATATTATTGATTCATTCATATTAAATAAGCACTAAAATATTTATGAAATCAATTTTAAACATTAAAAAATATGTTCTTAATAATGAAATGTTATGGCTTTTTTTCAAAACATTATTGTAATAAATTTATCAAAATATTATAATTTATTTACGATGAATGTTATATTATTTTTTAAATAATATTATGGAAATAAACATTTATTTTATTTTATAAAGGACTATACGTTTTAAATAGTGAAAAATACTGAATTTTGTAAAATATTAATTTTCTTCAACTAAAATCCTAATTATTAATTGAATTTTACTAATAAGTGACATAAGTAATGTTAATGTTGATATAATATAATTTAAATCATTTAAATCATCATTATACTTTATTCTGATATAAATATATTTATGGCTGAAAACCGTATTTTTCTAAAAGAAATATTGTTGAATTTTAATCTTTAATATTAAAATTTATATACCCTATTCTAGAATTAAATGATAAAAAATGGATTCTATATATATAATCAGGGGTTCCATATTTTTTTAATATTATTGATTTATTTTTTGATCATATTAATAGTAAAACAAATAATTATTTCTCCACGATAGTGCATAAATTGTTAAATTATGTTAAAAAATTACAATGATATCGTGTTTTTAATGGCCCAAAAACATCCCCTAACATTATTATATAATTGTATCTCATCCATAATCAACCCTAATATTAATATAGGTTCTTTTTCCAATTTTTCATTTTTATGACCCATCATATTTTTTTTATAATGGAATGTAAAAAGTAACATTACGTTTATGATATTATTATTAACTTTTTTACATAGGGATTAAAAGAGGATTTTTATAGTTTAAAATATTAATTTTAATGATAAATAAAATTATTTATTGTGATTATTATTTTTTAATATTTTATTGATTACCTATTTTCTTTAGATTCTTATGAAACACATACACATCTCATATCCAAACAATTTAAAACATTGATAAAATGAGTTTGAATAATCTAAAAATAAAATTATATTTGTTATTTTTTCTTATATTATTATTAATGGTTAAAAAATATTATACTAGTTCAGAATCATATATTTTAATGTAAAATATTGTATTATTGTTTTAAAATTTATATTGTAATAAATATTTCCAAAATTAAAATTAAAATTTATTTATGAGAAATAATATATGATTAAACTATTTAAAATTATTAATCATATTAAATTCAAATAAGTGAATTTAATATCATTAATTAAATCATCCATATACACTTTATGTGTTGTTTCTCCTTTTATTGTAAATATTTTAACCCCTTAAAAATAAATCAATTGATATCACTTTAATTATCAATATGGTTAATGGATGGTAGAAACAAATGGTAACAATAAAAATTTGATAAAAACATGTCAAAATGTCATAATATACGTCTATTTTGACTCATAATAATCTATGTTTCTTATCTTATAAATTACTCACCAATTGTTACAAAAAAAATTTATATTTTATAATATTATAAGAATTTTTTGTAGTGATCATCCTCCAACTTATAAAATGGGGAAAAAGTTTATAATTTCATCAAATGTAAATAGTAATTTGGTCTAGAAAGTACCTATACAAATAAGTTTATAAAATCATTCCCCACATTTTAGAGGCCCTATTTTGGGATGAATTCCAATACATGTCTTTAGGTGTAATAAAAATGTGGTTTTTGGAAGAAGATGTTTAATTCTTAACCATGAATTTCAGTTTTTCATCTTATTATAACTCATTAAAATATTCATCAAACATAATGAATTAATACCACCATTATATTCCATATACATTGAATTTATTTTGTTAGTTTTTTTTCCAATTTATATCTTGCATCCATTAAAGGGAAATCAATCACGTAATTCATGTCTATGGAAAACTTTCGCTGCATGCAATAATGTAGTTCTTTTTCCATCACCATTTCTCATGGATGGTTATAATGATGGATTTAATTTATATATATTATATTAATCACCAATTTATAATTTATAAATTATAATATATCATATAATTTCATATTATTCAATTCATTGAACAATGGAAATGATGTTCATGCGTATGTGTGGACTACCACCTCCATAAGGCAATGTTATATGTTTTGATAACCACATCAGATTGATTATATATATATATAACTGAAATAAATATATAATATGGTATTTATGATATAATTATCCCTAATTATTGATAACATAATATATACCTTCATTTTTATAAGATAGTTTAAAATTTGATAAATTACACACATGTACATACAACCTTCCATCTTCATAATTGTAACATAATTAATTTTTCATAATTATCATTAAAGATTGGTTTAAAACATAAAAATAATTTATAAATTTTTATTTATGTGATTATTATTATTCTATATATGATTGAATAATTACCCATTTTACCATGGCCAATATGTTGATTTTTTTAAATCATCAACCAAACACCCTCAAAACAGCCAACAAGTACATGAAAAATTAAGTAAATAAATAAGAAATTATACTAAATGGGAAAAAGGATTAATTATAAAGTAATAAACTAGTAATATATTATTATATAAATAAATTATTTATTTATTTTTATCATACATGAGTAAAATGACATACAAGAAATGTATGTGCTCTAGTGATATATGTCATCTCAATTTCTATTCAATGATGATCATTTTATTATTATAAAATTAAATATATATTTTGGTTTATGTAATGAAATGTTACATATTATATCATGAATACTTCATATATAATTTTATTATAATATGAAACATTAATTATTTAATCCAAAATGTATTCCTTGAAATTCATAGAGTTGAAATGGTTTTTTAAAATCTGTTTATTTTCATTGGGTTATACACTTTTTTGTTGACTATGTTATGAAATTATTATGGGTTAATTAATCTCTAAATTATTTTACTCTGTATTTCTTTTTATAGTGGATTTACATTGGCAACCAACATCTGGTAAATTTATTAATTTTCAATTCAATTATATGATATTTGAACGGGTTATTAATCTCAAATTCTTTTTTTGGAAATTCATTTATGATATGCACCTATTTTCATTTATGAGGAGTATATAATACACCATTGACATGTTGAATAATAAATATATTATTTTTAGGTTATTGAAATTTTATTTTTATATTATTATTTCATGGGGTTATAATTGAAGTGGTAAAAAAGTTACAATGGTTTTATGATAAAATATCCCATCTTTTTAGGATATTAACATTCCTGGTTCATACGGGGGTAATCACATACTCACAATTTCGTGGTTAAGGTATATTTTATTATATTTTGAGTATTATTTTATTTCACAATTTTAATTTCCATTTCATATTATATTGATTAAATAAGCATAAAGAGACTCATTTGTAAGTGATACTGACCTTGTATCTTATTTTTGATCAAGAATCATTTCCTTTCAAATAAATATTTTCTAAAATGTTTTCTGTAATGTTATTTTATAAACATAAATAAATTACTAAATCCATTTCACATGTTCATTTAACATTATATAAAAGGATTTAAGATGTATGTTTTTAAATATTTTCTAAATGTGTCACTTTAGTCTCACGAAAATAATAGTTAATTTTTTATATATATAACATGAATAGATTGTCCAACATTGATGTATATTATTTACATTAAATAATCCTTTAATTATTCAAAATACTATTTTCTATAAAATTTATTTTCATAATTTATTATTAGTTTGTGTATAAATTTTTTTTCCAATGTTAATAGGGTATTTGACTCAAAAATATTTTTTAAGATATTTTAATTATATTTCCATTAATTAATCCAAACGACCCCTAATGTCACATATTATCCAAAAGGGATATATTTTAAATATGTATTCTTAATTATTTCAATATATATATTTTTATTAATTAAAATATATTTTCATGTTCCCCATTTCATTTCCACATGTTAATTAATTTATTAAATGAATAATTGAAATTCTTATGAGTTTTATGATGAAATGAAATCTCAACATACATGTTTCATGTTACTGTTCATATAAATTTCTTATAACAATTGATTGTTCTATTATAGAATAAATATGTGTGGTTACGTTATAAAACATAGATTGGGTGGAACATGATATCCCTATAATGAATTTAGTTATATTTATATTGTAATTTTACCTCGTTGGTTATTGCATTTATAATAGTGATGGTTAGTTCAATCATAACATTGATAGTATCTAAATATATAACCATTTTGGTTATTCCTTTTATAGTCGTGATGGTTATTCTTAACATATGAGATCTATTGAAAAAATTTCCCTTGTTAAATACAATTCTTATCTATTAATGTATGGGATTTTATATAAATATAATTATTTCACCTGGTAATTTATAGATTTTTTGTTTACTTTAATTTATTTGATACTTTTTATATGAGAAAATATATAGGGTTTTAATGTTTGTGTTGATTAAAATTGACATAACATGGATGATAATTATTCATTAAAATAAAAATTTCTCATTTTATTTCATTCATCAGTGTTTCATGATTAATGATCTAGGTTTTTATTGAAATGGATTCAATTAAATATTGTTAATGATCTATGATTATGTCATAAGACCATTTGGATCAGCTTACTCTATATATTTAAAATTTAATTGTTAGTGATTATGTTTAACCTTACTAATAATTTGATCATACCCTTATTATGTTTCCATGATAATAGGTTATGAACAATATTTATGAATGATATGATTCTACAACAGTTTTATATGTGAAGAACGTTTTTTTGGAGATTTTGATGAATTAATATGCCACATGAAAAAATGGTTATAGGTGAAAACATAAACTTTTAATGTTATGAGGTTTGTTTATGTATGAGTTTTCATGAATCAATAAAACAATAATCTTAAATGGTTTGTGGTTATGTTTGTGAACAAATAATTTAATTTTATATAGTATTTTTTAGATGGAAAAAATTGAATCCCATTTATTTTTATAAAATCCATAAATATAATATTTATGTTTTCAATACTTGATTCATGAGTGTAGGTTTATAATCATTATATTATGTATTAGTGAAGGTTTTAGACATCAATGGATATTAGGATATTTCATGTAAGGATATATAAAGTGTAAAGGATGCTATCAATGGATTATATGTTTATGGTTGATCATATGTTTAGTGTCTTAGAAATCAGTTTTTAGGTTTTATGTAATGGTAATTTTACATGATAAATGTTATTTTGGATGATGTTTTATTGGGTTGAGGTGTTTTTTACACTTCTGTTTAATTTTATCTAATATATTGGAAAACATTCATTACATTTTATCTACATATGTTGAAAACTAAGGAATTAAATTTGATGATTTAAATGTTATTTAGTGTTTATATTGTTGAGTTTATTTGGAATATATTGTCTTGAACTAATAAATGATGATATTTAGGTTTTCATTGTTAAGTCATTGGAGATTAATTTTTTATTAATTCATATTATGGTTTTGTAATTTTTGGAATTATCTTATCTTTTGATAACCATTTTTGTGTTTATTATCACATAAATATAGGAGAAACATATTTTTATCTATTTAAGGAAATATATGATTTGATTAATGTAAATTTTTCTTCTTCTGGAATAGAAAAATATTCTTCAATACTCATCCTTTGGAGTAAATATGAGATTATGGCTGGAAATGATTAATGAATGGAATTATAAATTTCATATCAGTATCATTTCAATTTCATTTAATTTATATGGTATAGTAATTCTTCAACTCTTTTGAAAAATAACTCCAAATAAAAAAAATTTATCCTAAAACATTAACTTATGATGAATTGATAGTCCTTTTAACAGATATATATATTTTTGTTCAAGAGTTATTGACTTTATCATAATTATTTATTTTATTGCGATAAAATATTTTATCACTCTAAAAAATTATTTTAACATTATCCTTTTCCTCCTTGTTCGTATTTTCTCTAACCATTAATGTTATCCCATTTCTATCATTTTATGTGTTAGTATATATGACTTTTAAATTTCCATTTCCATATTCTCATGAGGATGTTTTATCAACCCTTTTTACATTGTAGGAATTCGATGAAGTAATTTTCGAATGTTAATTATTTGGAAAAACATTTCATGTTCAAATTTTGAGATACAAATTCACAAAATTAGGGAATCATGTAATATCCTAATATATTAAAATTAGTAACATTATTGATAAGAATATATGTGTGAAACACAATGATTAAACAGACCCTCAAATATTATTATATAAATATAACAATTATAACCATTAATTTTGATTGGTGGGTATGAATAATAAAAACCAAATTATCAAATATATTTAATAGTCCAACAAAATATAAATTTTTTAATTAATTCATGGTTAATATGAAATCAATTTTTATTAATAAAATTTTTTTCTTCAAAACCATGTTTTTATCATAAATGTTTTCTATGTATTTTCATGTGTATATAATTATAATTAATTTATTGATGTTTTATAAATTTTATTGCAAAAATAAATATATCAATATTTAAATTATCCTATCAAAAACACGTTTTATTAGATATTCTTATTTTCCTATAATGATTAAATTTCTAGTAAATAACAAAAATATGCCTTTTTGTAAAACATTCATTTTAGTTTAATAAAAATGTATTATTTTTATTTTTTATATCAAATTAATATTAGTTTTACATAATTTTGTATTACCCAATTATCTGTATTTGAATAATAATTATACATGATTTGTTTATAATTACAATTTTTCGACAAAAATCACATTTTTCTAAAAAAATATATATTTTATGATTCATGCAATTATACTAAAAGTAGTCGATACCAATAATATAAATTTATTTATGAATAATTTTATAACATACTTCAATTTTTGGTTCCAAATAAAGTAAATATGGTAAATTAATTTGTTAACATTATTCATTTCTTCATTCATAAATTTTTTTACCCCAGTAAAGGGTAATTTGAACAATTAAGGTTTATATTAAAATGATGAGGACTAAATAAGACTCTAAAAATTGAATTAATTATATTTTTTAGGATTATCTCATCCATAATCATTTAAATTTATAATAAATGGGAATTTAATATGTTTTGGAAAATATTTTGACCCGTTATTATATGTTGAGGATAGTAAGAACTATA
Source organism: Viscum album (assembly GCA_963277665.1). Taxonomy (NCBI): domain Eukaryota; kingdom Viridiplantae; phylum Streptophyta; class Magnoliopsida; order Santalales; family Viscaceae; genus Viscum; species Viscum album. The sequence goes on along the minus strand of OY728126.1, from coordinate 1,306,337,164 downwards.
ATTCTATCTATTTTATTAACATTAATGCCTATAAATATGAACTAAATGTGGATATTTTCAATTATAAATAATAATTTTAGTTATAAATAAATTTTATTCATATTGTAAATTTAATATAAACTTTTATTGAAGATATAATATCCATAAATACATATATAACAATAACATAGGGCTTGTGAAAACATTAAAAAAATCATTTTAATGATTTTCAAACCACATGTAATATTTTTATTTGAGTAATTTAATATATTATCCACATATTGTATAAAAATGAAATATTATAGGGGTTTTTATTTATTTTATTTGGTCATAAACCAAGTCAGAGTCCCATCCAACCCGAAACTCGACCCAGTCTATTGCATGACCTGTGGGGCATTCTCAATACCCATGGGTTGGAAGCCTCTTTGAAGGTATCAATAATATTACTTTATAATTCTTTACCCCATTTAAATAATCATAATCAATCAAAGGAAACACGAATGACAATGAAAATTAACCAAATCCAAAAAAGGCCTGAACGTTTTCATATTCAGGGATTTATAAATTTTGGATGAAACCGAAATAGCTACAAGAAAAAGGGAATAACATGACTATATAAAAAAATATCCTACCAATACTAGGGGAATCATCACCATTCCACCACCACTAACACCTATAAGAGAAATTGACTAGAAACCCAGACCACCATCCCAATACCCCTTTCTTTTACCTGATTAAAACATAACAAAATCTACATACACCTAAATATGTGTGTAGGGTGATATCCCAATTCTAGTAGGATGAAACCAATAAAGAGATTACATGTCAAAAACATTATGATATGATTTATATACATGATTTATAAATAGGAGCTATAACCAACTTCATAAGGATCATCATAAAGAAATACTTTTTTAAGGGAAGTCACATGTTATTAAAAACCTTTTTCTCAAATAAAACCGTATTTGAAAAGAGAGAATACTAATGGTGAATTGTATGCAAATAGATGGAACCACGTCAAAATAGATTCCTATGACACTACATGATCTTATAGGAAATAGCTAAAATGGGACACTAGGTACCTCATATATTTTTGAAATGTGGTATAACAACCACACAAACATCATTATTGGGCATGGGCTATTAGAGTGGATCATCAAGAAAAATTTATAGTGGTCACCAATCATAATTAATATTTACATAGTGTTTTAATCATAAAAACTTCTAGTTCAATCTATTAAAATGAAATTCCAAGTAATCTAGTATACTAGTCCGGATCCTACCACCTAGATAGCCATGATTCAATTCATGCTCAATTTCAATTTCACATGTTACATAGGTCACCACATTAACATGCACAAACAAACAATAGGAATATATATATATATATATAATACAACCATTTCTTATAGGCCCAAATCATTTTCAATTTGACACCCGCACCAAATCCTCATAAAAATAGCTTTCTCACCACATTAACATTTTACTAAACCTCTTTCAGAATTTATAAACTACTTTGAAGAATCACAATAAAAAGGAAGAACAAAAATACAAATAATCCTTCTATAAAAACTATATTAAAGATATATGAATATGAAAACCATTTAATAAAACATTTCACACCATAATATAAATCATAAAACATATTTAAACACTCATGAATGCATATAAAAGTCATTAAATAATGTTTATTCATAGAACCACCTACCTAAAATGCATAAATTTCTAGAATTAGAGGAAAAACCACAACTACACCACAATAGAACCACATAAAGGAAAGATAAAACCAAAAAAAAATTGGATTGAATTCTAAGAATCAATATCAAACCCTAAATATGTAACCAACATAATTCAAATATGAATCCCCAATAAAAAAAGAAGCATGCATAGAAATAGGATGGAATAGAAAATGTTATGCACTTACCTGAAGAATTATAGTGAAATCCAACCAAAATAAACCAACAAATTATGGTCCATTGGAGGAAATATTACTTTGGAAAACATCAAGTTTAGGAAATCCAATTGTCAAGGGTTTGGGGTGATTAGGGGGATTATAGTTAAAAATATAAAGTGGATTAAAAGTAAAAAAAATACAATTTTTAATTGTCGAGTTAGGTTTCACAGGATACCCACACGGTTTTCCGAACTATGCTGAAACTATGGTCCCCACATTTTCTTAGAGTAGATGGCTGAATGATTAGATGACATAGTTTGCAAACCATTTATCAACCATGTGATTCTTCTATTTCAAAAAATTCCACATGGCTGCATCATTATGTGGTCTAGGGAAAAAGATTTTGAAAACCATGCAACAACCATGTGCACTATGTTGTAAATACAAAAAACAACATTTTAATCCAAAAATACCTCTAGATTCCAAGTGGTAAATGGTGGATAATAAATAAACATAATTAATAAATTCAAATTAAGTCAAAGGTTTTACAATTCTCACCATAATTAAAACACTCCTTTCATTGAAAATCAATCTAAATATTGATCATAGAACAAATACATATACTCTGCCTTAACCCAAGGATTTTTCTCTAAAGACTCTCTTTAACATTTTCCCTAGTGCTGGAGAACATGGACAAATGGAATAGTCTTTTCATGGGGAACATTATATTGGGAGTCTAAAAATCTCGTTGGTTGTTTAATGAATTAAAAATGCAACAATATTTCCAACTCTTACCAATGAATAAAATTAAATTGGTACAGGAAATATTACATCTGTTGATAAACATATAACATATCATTAATCGATGTTAAATGATATGAAGAATATAGCATGTAATCCACCTTACCAACCCACTCTGTGATCTTGAAATGATTTACATACATAGGTGTTTTAATTATATTATTCCCCAAACAACAATGAATTAAACAATATCCTATCTCTTGGAACAACTATTCACACATAGAATACTCCAAATCTTGGAGGCTATAGTTGCATATTTTTTTAAGAAAATATAATAATAAATCATAATTAAAATTAATTTATCCTATTTTATTACACAATAATTGGTCCCAACATTGAGGTCTCACCCACCTCAACCCAAAAAAATGGTCACCAATACGACTGATTATAAAGTGAATCAAAATGAGTCATTTAAATAAAAATTTTTTTATCTATTATTATATTCAAACATGACGAATCCTAAATTTCTATCCAAAAAACAATAGAAATCAAACACACATTCCCTGATCATTCTTTCCAAAACATGATTTTCCCACTTCATCTTACCATCCATTTGACGAAGTTATGTCATTCTAAAATTAACCAAAAATATCATTTCCTTTTAAATGACTCCCAAACATCATTAGGTTAAATGGGAGTCCCTATCAGAGATGATTTCCAGTGGAAGATCATGATTCTTCATTACCTCTTGAACATTTATCCTACCCAACTCATCCAAGATTGTTGAATATTGGATCAGAATGAAATTTTAATATTGGATCAAATGGGTAATCACCGCCAAAAAGGAATTCTTTCCATGAAAATAATGAGGGAAGACAATAATAATATATATGGTGACCTCATCCCACTTATTGGTAGAAATAGGTAGTGGCTGGAGCAGACCAGAGGGCCTTTTATGCATTTAATTATCCTAATGACATTTACGTCACCATGACACAAAGCTAGATATAATTCACCTAATATCTACCCTCCAAAACCAAGTACGGACATCACTATACATCTTGGTAGCACAATGATGAATATTTGAATGATACTAGTGACTATCTTGCATCCCCACATTCCTCAAATATAAAACAACTTCAATAAATACCTTGAAACATAAAACCCCTTTCGGATATAAAGAAAAATCAAAAGGTGTATACCAACCATGAAAATACTGCATAGAATTATGATAAATAGCATCATTTGGATTCATTTCTAGAATCAATCCTAGAAGAGATGGAATACCATGAACATTATCTAAGAACACACAACCATTGACCTCCTTGTTCTCCATGTGGATTTGACCAAATATCAACATAAATTCCCACTAATTACCATAATTTTTAATCAACTTCACTAGAACATTCCTAATCAATGCATCTTCCATAATGGTACCATTCTGTTGCGTGTACATGATATCAAAATAAAATCCATTAATATACCCAACCAAATGACACTACCCAATCATAATATCATTTTTAGAGAAAATATAGTCCATGATTTGAGTATTTGGATAAACCACAAATATATTCCTAAGAAGATATTGGTCCCACATATTTAAGGCATTCATCACCACAGAGAACTCAATTCCATGGGTAATTTATTTATTTTCGTGTGGTCATAGTTAGAGAGATTCATATAGAACCATATCCTTATTATTCATAAGAACTCACTTGAGACCTATACATGAGTATTTGAAATAAACCACATATCCCTTCCAAGGTTCTAGAAATATCAACCTATTATTAGTATTCAATTGAAACAAATGTTCTTGAAAGTACACATGACACTCTAGGTTCCATTCAATCATCCCTCCTTTTTAGGTGAGCACTATACTGGACAATAAAATCCAAGAGAATTCTCGATCAAATAGCATGTAATACACTAATAGGTCGTGAATGATTCTAATCATGAAAATATTCTTCATCTATTCCCATGAATTTACTACACTTATATTCTCAATTTCCACTAAAACCCCACGTTCTAAGATCATATGGTCTAAAATGATACATATTTAATTCAGAAGGTGCACTAAACAAAATTTCATCAATAAGATGGTCCCGAGAAGTTAACAAGACGATCTACAATTTCCACTCATGCTCCTCCTTCGATTCATAATAAAAATGGTTGTCTTTTAAAAATACAATAATAATCGAATCTTGATATTGGTTAAACACTCCATTCATATGAACTGTAAAGACTGTTGTACAGTTTTTCAATCCAAAATGCATGACCAAAAAATCATATTAGACATATCAAATTCAGAATGCCATTTTTAGGATATATAAATATCTAAATCTATCTTGGTGATAACAAGAATGCATTAAAAAAATTAGAAGAACCATCCCACCTTATTCTTATCAAACAATTCATCGATACAGGAAAATGTATACTTGTTCATGATGGTCACCTTAGTCAATATATTCTAATTAATGTATTATTAGAGAGATCCACTAGCAGCCTTCATGAACATGATTGGCAATGAACAAGGAGAGATGATCTGGTAAATGAATCCTTTAGATTCCAAATCATTAAACTGTATCTTTAATCCCCACAACTCTATGAGGGGAAATATGGTATGATGGAATAGATATTTGGTTTTTTCCCAACAACAAATTGATTGAGATCTCTACATACTTCACCAAAGTAAGGCCATAATAATACCCTAGAAAATGTCTGCAAACACCTCTTCCTGAGGAGGTAATCTACTATTAGGTGAACCATAATAGTTCTCCAAAACAATTGATGACTAAATAAAAACAATATTACTTAATTCTATGAGTGGAGGTCTATCACATCCTAGATGATCATCCCATTCACGATGAAACAAATGGGAATCCCATCACATACAAAAAAACTCATTCGGTGCTTATATTAATTGATGTGTTCTTAAAAGTGCACCATCTGATCCATTCAGATGATTATAAAAAATAAGTGCATCTCCAAAACAAGGAGATCCCTTTCCAGCTCAACTTCTGATATGGTGAGTGAAAATAATGGACACCTATGACCATTCTCTCACATCATACCAAGTGGGATTACCAACTCATTTATATAAGGAAAAATTTTCTTTGTAATGATTTACACATCCAAAAGATTTGAAGAGATAAAGGAGACCATGTAACTGGTATCTAGTAGAATAAAAACTAATGGTTATTCAATAAAACTAGTACCTAAAACTATCAGAGGCACTACATCATATTCCCCTGGGGCTCAATCCATCTCATAAAGAATACAAGCCTTATCCTGACACTGAGGATGAAAAATATACTTTTGATCTTCCATTAAGTTAACCTTATAGAAATATTATATATCCCTAAAAATATTACCTTAGAACTGATAAATAGCTATCCTATATGATTATAATTGGGATGAAATTTTTCTGGAATCTATAGATCCTACAACACTCTGAGAAGAATGTGTGTCCCTATATAATAATTGCATGTTTCTCATAGCTCCATATCGATGATAGGGTTGGGTATGATATGTGAATTCATGTTTTTTGTTCCATTTATTTTTGAACTACTGTTACATAGTTGAACTAGTAGAAGAATCCTCATAGGATGACTTCAAGGAAGTATGGTATGCACTACCACCTCCCTTCTTCCCCTACTCGTCTTTCTTCCTCTTCTTCTTCGATGAACATACCCTCCCATAAATGACTCCAATATAAGTAATCTAAAATTCATTTTCTATTAAATATCCAACATGTAGAAACTTTTGAAAACCTTATCATAGGTTTTCATATTATACATAATTATCTAATAATAATTCTCTCATCGAATACCGATCTCGATCTTTCAACTGTTCATCTTCATAATAGAAGTTATATTGAGTTCATATAAAACCAGTTCTATAAAGAGGTTATAATATTTCATCACAGACCAATCCCCCTGGATCATCATTATAAAATATCAGACCATGGAGAATTCCAAGACATTAGGAAAATACTAATCATTGAAAATAACAATGATTTCCTTCCAACCCATCTACTCACACTTCCTAGCTTGAAACACTAAGTCCCACCACTTCTGATTAGGAACCTCCAACAATAACGAAGTTCATTTCACCGAAACATCCTCAAGAATTTCATGGAATTAGAACAAATTATATATCATCTAGAGATCCCTATGTTCTTCCAAAGGTTCCATGATACCTTATAAAGAAGGATCATTCTTAAGAAACTCCTATGATTTTTTATAGTACATTGTTCGGATTCTATAACCGAAGCAGGACCGGGGCCTATTCCATATCCCAACAAACGGATATCTCAAATAAAAACGTTTACTAATATCTAATTGATTTTTTAACATGAACTCTTCTCAGATACTTCGCATGGTTTCACAAGAATTATCCAGGGAGGAATTTTTCTATAAGAAGTTCTAACCAACTGAAAACTATCATAGAACCATTCAAAAAATAATCAGTGATATAAAAAAAATTCAAAAGTTATATAAGTACAAAAATATCAAATCAATCACAATAACATGAAAATAAAACAACTCCACCTCCACTATGTTTCCATATATAGTTTCCAGGTTTTATATCTCACCTGTAGGTGATGTTAACGAAAATCCCAAAAATGGATGGCGACATGTGTTTTTTTACAAGGTGTGTTCTTCATGCACACTACTCGCAACCAGAACATCAATCCTCGAAAATCATAGCATTTATATATCCAGGATGATCTTATAATATCTTGACCAATATATTTGTTACCACCTTTGATATAATTGTTTCATGAACTAATCTAGGCTTCCACAAAAGCTAACAATAGAATTGGTCTATGGAATAACCTGATTGGTGGTCCCGATCCCCACGTGTTGATGACCATTGAGTTGGTATCAAAACGATTCCTTGTTATTAATTTCACAAATTTTTATAAGAATAAACATCAATCATTAATAAAAAATACATTTGAAAATAACCAAATCCAAATAAGGTATAACAATTTTCAGATTTTTGGTTTTACATCCCCAGAGAAAAACCAAAAGAACTAAAAAAATGGAACAATAAGACTATCCCAAAAAATATCTAAGAAAATCCTCATCCCTATGACACCACCACAAAAACCTATAATAAAAAATCATTATCAACCCAAACATCCATCTCAATACACATTTCCATTACCTGATTCAAACATATAAATGTCTAAAAACACACAAAAGTGTTTGTAGGGGGTGAGACAAAGCATATTTTGATACCACCCAATAAATATATTCAATTGCAAACCATTAAAAGATGATTTATATAAATATCTTATAAAATTGAGTCTATAACTATCGTTAAAGAATTAATTTCTGAGAAACCCATTTTTGAAGGAAATTACTTCTAAAAAAATATTTTTCTCAAATAAGTTTTTTTTTTTAATGAAGGAAGTCTACTCATTGTCTACCATATGCTTACCGATCATACCATAACAAAATAGAGAACTAATTCCATAGATATCCCTATATGAACTACCTAAAATAGAAAAATTGTTACATAATATATTAGTGAAATGTGGTATAAAGGCCCCAAAAATAGCCTTCTTGTGCATGAGACACTAGATAGGAGCATAATCCGCAATTCTTGTGGTCTCCAATCATCGTTAATCATTAGATACTTTGGTAATCACCTCCCTCTCTAGATGAATATATTCCATGAAAATTCATAGTCAACTAGAATACTAGTCCTAGAATTCCATGAAAGAAGCCTAACATTCCCTTCTAGCCCAATTTATATTTAACATTTCAAATAGGTAACCAAATTCACATTCACACAAAGAAAAAATTAAAATATATATATAAACTCCATTTTTTATTCCAAAACATCTTTTAATTAAAAATGCATAGAAATCCCCTTAGAAATATTTTTCAACAACTTTCACATTTTATCAATCATCTTCCAAAATTTATAATTCACTTTTCAAATGTATTGTAAGGGTTCACCATTGAAAAGAATCTAATTTCCTATAGAAAAACATCATTCAGTCTATAAAAATATAAAAAACCTTCAATAACACTTTTCACACCATACACATAAATCATATAACATATCTAAACACTCATGAAAGCTTATAAAAATCATAAAATAATTCTTATGGATGGAACCACCCACTTCAACTGTAGAAATTTCCGCAATCAAATTGAGAACCACAAATGTGACTCAAGAGAACCCCATAAAAGAATGATCAATCCAGAAAAATAATGATTGTACCCTAAGAATCATGATCCGAACCTAATTAGATCACCAATCCTTATAGAGATATGAAACCCTAATATAATAAACATAATATAAAGGGTAAAAAAATCAAAAAGACGGTCTTAAAAGATGTATACTGGATATATCCCACCAAAATCACAATTAAAATTCATTCATAAGGGAGAAAAAAAGAGAGGGATACATTCATAGGTTGGAGAATACTAATTTAGGATGGTTTGGGGTGATTAGGGTTTTAAATAGAAAGTGTAAACCCTACTTGGAAAATGTCTTATAGCCATAGATCTATAGACCTAGTTTAATAGATCTATGGCTATAGGTTAAAATAAAGCCATGGATAAACCATTTCTCGTAGAAGCCAGTCCTCAATTTATTTAACTCCATTGTAACTCATATCCCATCCAAATCTCCTCCCTCATTGCGACTCATCTACCACCCATCTCCCCCATTGTCAACCAATCGATCCTCAACAGATTCTGTACCTGTTCACCCCACCATTGTGCAACTGCTCCCTTCCACTTTGTCATGCGTTCTTCTCCACCTCTACCACCTTCTTCACAAATTCCATCTCCAATAGGTTCTTTGGCTGAACTGAGACCTTCCATGATTGGGATCTGCATGACCTCTCCTCTTGGAAGCCCTTTCCTCTTGGTGGAAGCATCTCATCTTAGTATCCCTCCTCCACAATCATGACCTCTCTGTGACACTACTCCCCCGACACTACCATCCAATGTTTCCACCCCACCTCCCTGCTGATTTTGCTCCCAGTTGTCCTCCCCACTTACTCCATCATGCCAAACAATCCATACTTATCCCAACCCTATCACAATTATATGGTATGTTTATCTTACACTATTTACTATTTATTTTCCTCACTATTTTTATTAGAGATTTATTGTTTTTTAGTTTTTTGGTTATTGCTGATTAAATTATGGAATTAAGAAACCCTCCATTCCAATTGGTATTTTTCAAGTTATATAAAAATGATTCTAATGATATTTTAACATAGTCATTTAGAAGGTTTGTTCTTTTTATACAGATACTTGATGATGTTTCATTATCTTAGGACTAAAATACACAATTATTTTGGGGTATTAAATTTTTAAATAAAATGTTTTATGTTTCTTATATGATAGTGAATGATTAAATTATCACCATTCCCAATTATTCAATTTATAAAGAAACCTAAATGTAGGTATCTCGGTATTCCACATATGATATTATTACTCGATGATTGGTTTGGGTTTATTTTTTTAGATAATGTGTTATATTTTTATCTTTTGATTTAATGTTTTCTTTTTGTCTTTTTTAAAAGAATCCATTCCCTACATTATTGTAAAATAGTTCATTTCATGACTCTACATTCAATTATTTTTATTAAATAAAGTATTATTTATTCTTTTGAAATTTTTATTGGAGTAATCACATGTAATTTTTTTAATCTCCAATATAATAGAATTTTAATCTTCTCCCCAACTAAGAGCATTGATTACCACTTTCATTTGATTACTGAGAGAATTGATGAGAACCGTAATTTTAATCTTATATTATTCATGAATTTTCTAATCAGTGAGATCATTAGTGAAAAATATAATTCGAATTCATTAAAGGTTAACTCTAAAATGTTTATGAATTCTATACTGCATCCTGATACTAAATCAATGCTATATTATTATTTCAGTGGTGTCGTTTATTGATATAAAAGCCAAATTATTAAGGTTACCTTAGGTAATGGTTCCAAATTCTATGTGTAGTCTACTATAATTTTATACACATTCTCAACTGTAAGCTTCATCGGTTTAAAATGAATATTTAGATTTTTTGGCGGTCTTTACTTTGGATATTTCTAAATTGTCTTTTTGAAGAGTTGTTTGCTGAGTGTCATTTTTAGGTATATCAGTTGATAATTTCTCTATGATTTGATTACAACTATCATTTAAAAACTTCAAAAGTTTTATATAAAATTTTCAAAAATTCAAAAGTCATATCTTCTTATACTAAATCAATTTTGTCATCTGGTTTTTGTAGTGTCATGTATCTAGATGTTGAACAATGTTTTGAGGCTGCATTAGGAAATGATTCCATATTCAATGTGCAGGCTGCTATATATACTATTCATGGCCATTTACTCCAGAACTACTTCCAAAAAAATGTTACCACATTGAGCCACTTAAAAACAGGTTTACGTTGTACCATAAACCTCACATCTTATATTAAAAGAAAAAATTTCCCAAGGAACATGTAAAAATCATCATCATTCTAGTTAGAAATTCCAATTTGCTATACTTTATTCTTGTTTATGTATAAATGACAAGTCCAAAAATGTATATTTAGTCAAATAACACTTGAAGAAAGAAATACCACAAACAACGAAACTTTTGAATAGCTACTGCATGACTATTAGAATTTCACCAACATTTTTAGAATGTTAATGAAGTGTTCAGGTAGGAATTTCAGAGAAATAATTTAAAGGTAAAAATTATCAATAAATAAATAAATAAATTTATGATAATGACTTTTATTTCTCATATTAGTAGAGTACTTTCAAAAAACTGAATTAAATCTACCTATTTTATTTTTGAAAAAATCATAAAAACTAAGTACATGTCATTTGTTATTAATAGATTTCATGCAGTATTATAGTCCATGCATGGAATTTTGTAGGTATTCATGTTATGAATAATTAAATTGGCCAAAATGAGTTGAATAATTGAATGAATTCTAGATGGGTGAATTGTAAGGTCCTAGATTTTGTTAATGTATGTTTTCTGTGTGTCTTGTATTAGATCTCTCCTTTGAAGCTAGATAAGTGTTTCCCATGTTCAGGTGAGGTCTCGGGGCATGAAGAGAATAGAAATTGGGCCAATTAGTGTAACCCACAATGTATGTATATGGTTGGGGAAAACAATCCGGGATTCCTAGGACACCGTGAGGTCCAACATCTCACAAACAATAGTTTTCACACAGTTTGTGCACGGTTTGGAAAACCGTGCAAGGAAACTATAAGGCCCAAAAATGTGGGAAAAATTACAAAAACTCCACTCTATGGATTTTAAGACCCAACTCTGGATTTTCTTCCTCCCTCTCCCTTATAACCCAAGAAACTAGACAAAGCTACCAATATCTCTAAAGTATGAATCTTCTTCGATTCATGGGTGTTTTGAGTGCCGTTAAGTTTGTATTGATGATTCGGGTAAGCCTGATCATCCCCTTGCATATATTTCTAGTTTATGGTCTGTATCTTCCTCTATTATCCATATGAATCCCTAAAACCCTCTTTTTCAGATGTGATCAAGGTTGAGGCTTCAAGGAGTACTTGAATTCAGATCTAAGGCAATGATTAATGTTTTGTTCATCAACAGATACAAGGTTGGTTGTCTATATATTTTATCCAGCAGTTTTATTTTCAATATGTGAATGGAAGTTTGTGTTCTTTTTTCCCCTTTTTGTGTTCATTGTTCTATTAATGTTTGTGATAAAAATTTCCTTCTCAATGATTAATAAAAATCCTCATAATCCCCAAGGGATTCTTTGATGATGACCTATCAATTTTAGTGCAAGCTATGGGGTGAACCAAAAATCCTGATCATAGAGAATGGTAGGGTTAATTGATGGATTGCTGAGTAAAGTGGCAAGACCATGTAGAACACATTTAATGGTTCATTATGTTTTATATGGAATGAGGATAAATATTCCAATGGGGATAAAGGCATAAGGTGTTGGATGGAATGACATAGAAATGAGACATTGGGTTGAAAGAGATTATATTTATTGTTTCATGACATTTGGTTAGAAAAGCTTAGGGGGATTAGGTCATATTATATGGTGAACATGCAATTGGGTAATGAAATGGGAAATGGTGAATATGTTAAGGATATATAACAAGGTAATGAATGTATTGTGGAGTGGGTTAATACATAAGAATTATGTGGTGTACTTGAATGATTCAATGTAATTAAGTGATTGTGTTATAAGATATGAGAATTGTTTTTAAAATTCATAAGTAGGTAAATTCTTTTGGAATGATAAATGGGCTAAATGGGTTCATTAATGGTCAATAAAAAATTTGGATAAGGATTATGGGATGTTGAATACACCTAATGGGTTAAGACATGCTAATGGGAAATTGGATAGATGGATAAGAATTCTAATTGGAAAGTTCGTTAATGGGGTATGGCCTAGTATTAATTCCCATGTTGTTTGATATGCATTGTGAATGGTTATTTCCAAGTACATTTGTTATGTAATGATGTGTTTTGGTATGGTTGTGGTGGTTGAAAAATAATCATGTGCACAAGGCATGTTATGGTGGGGTATTGACTCGTGGTTCTACACCCACAGGTCGATATAGACTGAGGCTCTATAATCCACACAAAATTCATGAGTTAATGGGGTGGAGGATCTAATACCCTAATTATTGAATTATACCCGAACATAGCCTTCGAGGTGAGGATAATGTGTCTATCATTCTACTCGAACTGAGGTTTTATGGTGAGGGTAATATATGGATCATTCCACCGATGTCGAGGTTTTGAGGTGTAGATAATGTGTTGATGTGAAATGTGCATCCCAAGTGATATGGGGACATGTTTTGTTTCCCCTATGAATTGAGATTGTTTTCCATAAACCCTTGTACAAATTATGTATATGCCCAACCCAAATAGAATTTAATTAAAATGGATTATGTGGTAAAAATGGTATATGAAATGGAATTGGGATAAATGTTATTCATTATATAATTTAACCTTGTTAACTAATAAATCGTGAACTTTCCCTTGCTTACCATTTATTTTGAAAATTAATTCACTATCCATTAGAAAGTATATGTTGTAGACATTGTTTTTGGTGGCCTACTGAGATTTGAAATCACACCATTTTTTGTCTGTCGTTGGATACCTGAGCAGGTCTCTTGGTTGTAGGTCTGGACAAGGGCACATGTCGTACACTAAAAATTTGAGTTGAGCTCAGGGCGTACATGGAGAAGGATCCAGACATAGATACAGGACCAGTTGGGAGTTTTAGAAATTTGATTAATTTTTTGTTTCATTCACTTTCACTTCTAGTATGGCATGACATTGTTGTATTTGATTGTGGTTTGAACCCCATTTGAGAGATTTTTGGTTATGCATTTTTATTGTTTGTTTCATACTATTTCCATTATTTTTTTTGTGAGCCTTTATGGCTTACACTATTAAAGTGGGTATAGTCTCTCCATGTGGCTTATTATACCCTCAACACTAGTCAGAAACCTCTGGCATATTGGGAGGCGCGCTTGAGGTCCAGTGAGGACTGGACACAGAGCACTGGTTTAGTATATTCTGGGTTGGGGATGTTAAAAAGTTTTATCAGAGGAGTTATTTTAATTCATACTATTTAGGGATGGTATAAAAAATATTAGGATGTTTCATTCCTTGGTAATGAGATCATTCATGGGAGTACATAACCCATATACATGGGGAAGGAAAAATTACCCTCAGTGGGAATTGTTTTATTAATATGTGTTGTTACAATTGGATGATATTTCATTGTTGGATGATTCACATATTGTTTAATATGACTAATTTATGTTATTTTTCTCATCATTTTAATGGCATTTGGTTCTTCATTCGTCCATCATTTTAGGAACCTAAGGATATAGATGGCATGCATAATTAAAGTCACACACACATGATTGGTGTGTGAGGCATAGAGAGTGAATTCAATTTACTCCCATGATAAATTTGAATAAATAAATGCCTAATAATTGTAATGAAAATGGGGGAATGAAACAAATTCAAATGAGTAAATGTTATAAATGGGATAAACTTTTGTGTTTTTTTAAATTTTAAATATTTAAAGGACTCCAAAAGATAATGATTTATGTAATGATGGAAAAAGGGTTAACGAATTTTGCCTAATAAAAGGAGTTAGTGTGTTGAAAAGATGATTTTAACATTTTTTGGAATGGGAAATGTGTTCGAGAGGGAAGATTTTTGCTAAAAAAGAAAAATTAGTTGGAAGATATACTGATAGAATAATTGTGATTAATCATATTAGTTAACCTCATGTTCACCTTGACCCACAATAGGTATGGTAGAGGGTGGTGTTATAAGTTTGATGATGACCATTGGGATAGCGTATGAATAATGGGTTGTTTAAGGTTTATAGTGTGAGAACCTTTTCCATCTATTGTTAAATTCAATTGGCCATTCTTAAAAGAATTGAGTGAACGATAAGGTAAAATTGAAAATGTTTGAGTTTAAAGGTGGGTATGCTTTGCGTTGTCGGTTTCACCTTCTATGTGTAGATTGGGGAGGGAGAGTTCCCTAGTTGAGAATTTAGAATTTTATTTTGATGCATTTCGGGTTATTATATGGCCTATGTGGTGTGTTTAGATAACCCTTGTTAGGGTTGTGGCCTTTGGGTTGTGAGGTGTTGTTCGATGATGTGAGTTAAGGATCTCTCGTGGCTCTTGACCATACAATGTACATGCTAGACCAAAATAATGGTGCCTAGGTCTTGGTGACCTGGTGAGTAGAGACCTTGTGATTTGTTTCATGAATCCTGGAGAGGATTTTTTTCTTGTAGTGCTGATGATTGCATACACCATTGGTGTGTAACCTATAGTAGATGGTTGTTTGGTACGCTTGACATACTGTGAATTGGAATGGGTGTGAGAGTTCCATTCATAAGAATTTATTTGTTCGTGTCATGAAAAGTATGTTTTGGAGACAGGACTAATAGATTATACTAGTTGTGAATCCATTTTAGGTAGTTGGTATCATTCAACATTGAACTTGACCTATGAGAGAGTTCAGACATGGATTCAAGTTATTTTGGGAGTGTGTTGCGCATGTAGATGTTTTGGGATTTGGTAGTGGGTCCCAGAGTGTTCTATGGTGAAGGATTGGCCTTGAGGTCCGAGTTGGAAAGTTGATAGTATGGTTAGGCATGGTTCCTTCATAATGGAACCCTGCTGCTTCAGATGTGATTTATGGTTTGTTTTATTGGTTTGTATCATATATATTCCTGAGTCTCCCTTTTTGGATAATGATTAATTGTTGTCTTGAGGTTTTCATTGAGAAGACATGCATGAGTGGTCATAATGTGGTTATATGACTTTTCGTGATGGTGACACCCAAGATGAGGGTGTTCATGTGCGATAAATTGTTGTAATAATGGTTTGTTTGGTGTGGTAGATCATTGTTCTTCAGTTGTTGGTCATCAGGGATGCATCATAAGAACTTGATCAGTGTGGTGGAAGTAGTGCTACATGGAACGTTGGTCTATAGATGCTTGGAGATCTTGTCATAGGGTGATGGTTAAACATGGTTGAAAATCACACCTGAGTAGTGGTGGTTATGTTTTGGTGAGATGTGTTCAGCTGAGGATCCTAAGATCCTTTCCAGATCATGGTGTCCGAAAGTTCGACATAAGAAATGGAAATGTTTGTGGTGGTGTTATTTGATGACTTATTTTCATACATCGGCTAGTGATGAGCATTCATAACAACTTGACATCATCTCAGGTACATTAATAAGCTCTATTTTACAATAAGAGGCATGAAGGGGTTTGGTTTGATGAGGGACATCCTGTTTTTACTTGCTTCTAAGCTGTAAGTGTGAATCCTGGTGATGAGGTATACACCTTTGATGGCATGGGGTGACATCCCTAGGATAGACCGAATGTCAAAAAACGTCATGGCCACCATTTATGGAATCTAGGAATGGGCACTCGGTGACATTAGATTTCTTTTTTGGGGAGATGGTTGGATGACCATACATATTTTTGGGGTTTGGTTTTTGATTGGGTACAAGATGTGGTGGTTGGAATCCCTTATGGTGAGGAAAGTTAACTACACTCCTTTAGTGGGGAGTGATACATTAGTCCTAGGTGCAGAGAAGAGAACATTGAGTCGATTTAATGGCACCGAGAATCGATTAAAGAACTTATAAGGTTCTTTTTAGGCCCCTCGGGGAGGTAATGTGGGACATGGATGTGGTGAAATATGAGCCACATGTTGGCCTGAGATTAGGGTGGTTCTATGTGAAGATTGTGATGTCTGTGCTGGGTTATAGGAGGGTGTAGATGGATATGAAAACTGTTTGTGGGAAGATATGTTGAGGGTCCTATAACTCCAATGATGATTGGGGTTAGACTTGGGTAATTTTTCCCTTGTGGGGTTATAAAATCTCATGAAGTTGGGTGGAACTTGGCCATGTGATGGGGTGAAAATCCAATGGTGAAGCCGATGATAGTCTGGAGGGAAGTAGAGCCATGAAGATGGAATTATACTTGAATTGAGAAATGACATTAGTGGTTTTATGGGATGATAATTATAGGCTTCAAGTTAGTAATCACTTGGAAAAGGTGAGAAAGAAGTAGCGTACCATAAGTGAATAGTGGGTGTTATCAGACAAGCCAGTCAAAGGTGGTTCGAACTGAGATGGTAAACATAAATGGGTGTGTTGAAATTGACCCACCTCCAATTTCATGTTGTGGAGGAAATTTCCTTTTTCAAATTAAGTGGAACCGGGGTGAGTTCGTGTATATCATAGTCTTTGAATGGATAGTATGGGAATGACCTTCTGGATGATCTCAATAGGGGGGTTGGATGTCAATGTTGAATAATTCTTTATACATGCTTTGGTGTGGTGAGTTGTAACATGATAGGATATGGGAATGTTGGGTTGAGTTCTAGTGGTCCCTCGTTGATGGATAAGAATCCATTTAACTGATAATGGTAGAGATAAACATACCATAAAAATGGTTGGTTGATGACATGATCAAAATTTTGGGATGAAAGGACTCGAGTGGTCACCATTTTGGGTTAGTTGGCATCGGTTAGGAGGTTGGGAATGATTTAACTATTCGATTAGCTAGTAATTTTGGAGTTACTTTTTGATGTATAGTTGTAGATTTAATTCTTCAGCAATGGTAGTTGGAAGGATTGGGTGATTTCCTCCGGGTGATACCTGGTTTTTCACAGTTAATGTTAGGTGAATAGGAAAATTACGCCAAGTGATTTGTGTCATGATTTGTGCATAGGACCGGGCTGATGAGGGGCTGACTTGTTCCTATATGATGATGTAATGTTGTGTGTTAATTCTCCATGTGTTGTAGATTACATGTTATCACATATGTTTTCCCTAAGAAATTATCGTGGTGGGAATGGTTGAAGTGTATGCATGATTGAGTAGTTTTCTAGTTTGTAATGTGGGTTTTTGTGAGGATATATAGAGGGGAATGTATATTCCCTTCAAAAATGTTTTGTGGACTTGTGATGTGCAGCCAAAAACTTGGAATATGGGTGGATAGGCATGCCTAGTGGAATAACCTCTAGTGATGGAAGCTTAGTGATTCCTGGAAGAGTGGCTTAGGAATGAGTTGTTATAAGGAGGGGAGGCTGTAAGTTCCCAAATTTTCATAAAGTATGTTTTCATTAACTGTTTTATTGGATATATCCTTTGAGTACAAATAAGTGTTTCCCATGTTCAAGTGGGGGCTCAGGGCGCAAAGAGGGGCGCTATCAGGCCATGTAGTGCAAGGTGCACGTTATGCGCACAGTTTGGGGGAACCAAGCAGTTAAACTATGTGAAACAACCATCCTTGAATAGTATCCTTCACACGGACAGTGAATGGTAATGTAAAACTATGCGGGATCCCCATGAAATAGTGTAGCATGACCTCTCGATGATCATATCTATCACATGGTTTGTGCACGGTTTGGAAAACCGTGCGGGAAAATAGTGTGGCCTAGAAAAGTTAAAAAAAATGTACAAAAATTCCACCACTGGATTTTAAGACCCAACTCAAGTTTTTCCTCCTCCCTCTCCCTTGGAACCCTAGTAATGAATCAAAGCTCCAAATATCACTCAAGTATGGATCTCCTTCAAATCATGGGAATTTTAAATTCTGTCAAGTGTGGATAAAAGATCCAGGTAAGACTAATCCTCTTATTGCTTCTCATTTTAGTTTAGGATTTATATCTTTAAATATTTTCTATCTGAATCCCTAAATCATCATTTTTATATGTGATATAGATTGAGGATTCAAAGAGAACATGAAACTAGATCTATGTCCAGTATTAAGACTGCATTCATCAACAGATACGAGGTAGGTGGTCTACATTTATTATCCCATAGTTTTATTTTGAATTCGTACATTGAAGTTGGTGTTCCTTTTTCCCCTTTTTGTGTTCATTGTTTTGTTGAAATGTATGATAAAAATGGGTGTCTAAGTGACCTATTGAAACTCTCCTGTTCACCATGGGATGTGATCTGGATGACCTGACCATTATAGGGAAACCCAAGGGGTGCACCGGAAATCCTAATTCTAGAGAATGGTAGCATTATGTGAAGAATTATTGAGTAAAGTGTGAAGGATTTGAAGAAAATGTTTAATGGTTGATTAAGTTGTACATGTAATGATGATAAATATTCCTAGGTTGATAAATTCACAAGGTGTTATTTGCAACGACATGAAAATGGGTAATTGGGTTCAAAGAGATTATGTCGATTGTTTCGTAAATTTTGGTTTGTAATGCGTAAGGGGATTAGAGCATATTAAATAGTGAACTTTCAATTGGGTAATGGAATGGGAAATGTGGAATATTTTAACGATATGTAACAAGGTAATGAATGGATTTTGGTGTGGGTCAATACACGAGAATTAGGTGGGGAACCTAAATGATTGAATGTAATGAAGGGACTGTGTTATGTTATGTGAGAATTGTGTTTGAAATGCATAGGGGGGTAAGTGATTGAGTAATGATAAATGAGATAAATGGGTTAATGAATGTTCAATGATGATTTTTGATAAGGAATAGGGGTTTTATAATACACCTAATGGGTTAAGGAATGGGAATGTGAATTTTTCTAGATGGATATGAAATGTAATTGGAATGCGTGTTAATCGGTTATGGGATAGTATAAATTCCCAAGTTGTTTTTTATGCATTGTGAATTATTATTT
The DNA here is from genome assembly GCA_963277665.1 of Viscum album. Lineage (NCBI taxonomy): Eukaryota > Viridiplantae > Streptophyta > Magnoliopsida > Santalales > Viscaceae > Viscum > Viscum album. The sequence continues at coordinate 1,306,317,355 of OY728126.1, read as the reverse complement.
CCAATATAATTGGTTATGTTATGTTGTGTTATGGTATGGTTGTGTTTATTGATAAATATGAATGTGCACATGGCTTGGTAGAGTGGGGTATTAACATCAGCTTTTATACACATAGGTCGAGTTAGATTGAGGCTTTAGAATCCACCCCAAAATGCATGAGTTAGGGGGGACACAAGATCTATTTCCATAATGGTTTAATTCCACCTAGAATGAGGAATCAAGGTGAGGATATTGTGTTGATCATTCCACCTGGACCGAGTTTTCGAGGTGAGGATAATCTGTGGATCATTTGACCCAGGCTGAGGCTTCTAAGTAAGGATAATGTGTTAATGTGATATGTGTATCCCTAGTGAGATAAGAACATGTTATATTTCACCAATGAATTGGGATTGATTAACTTATAACCATGTATATATGATGTATATGACTAACCGTACGATTATGTGTTGAAAGTGGATTATGTCGTAAAATTGGTATAACAAATGGAATTGGTATGGATGATAGTCATGAATTAAATTATCCTTGTTAACCAATAGCAATTAAATTGTCCCTTACATACCATTTATTTTTTACATGAATGCACTATCTGTTAGACTAGATACTTTATAGACACTTTTTTTGGTGGCCTACTAATTTTTATACTCACACCCTACTCGGGCCGCCATTGGGTACCCGAGAAGATCTCTTAGTTTCAAATCTGGATAAGGGCAGAGGACCTAAGCTAAGATGTTGAGTTTGGATTGGGACATACATGGAGAGGGATCCAGACATAGATTCCAGACCCATGGTTATTTTTGGCCATTTGTTTTATTTCGGGTTTCTTTAACTTCTCACTACTCATATGGAATGAAATTGTTGTATTTGACTGGTGTTTGTACCTCATTTAAAAAATGTTTGGTTATGCATGTTTATTGGTTGTTTCATAATATTACCATTATTTTTATTATGCTCATTTGTGGGTTACTCTAGTAAAGAGGGTATACTATCTCTATGTGTCTTATTAGACCATCGCCACTAATTGGAAACCTCTGGAGTACAGGGAGGTGTGCTTGATTTCATGTGATGACCTGTCATGAAGCACCAGTTTAGTGTCTTCCAGTTCAGGGATGTTACATAAAGAGTTCCATGTTTTAATATTTTTTACCTTATACTATAAGTTTTTATTCTTACATTTTCACTTTTATTCTTATTTTAATATGTATCTATGTTCCTCATAGATTTTTATTTTCATTTCTTACTAACATTTGGGAAAACCCCATAAATTACTTATGGGTTTTTATTCATTTCAATTTTTTCATATATTCATTTTCATAATGTTCATAATGGGTTGCTTATAAAAAAATATCAATATTTATGGCTCATTTTTATTATTATTTAACTTTTATAGGGGGGTGGTGGTGAAGGTGGGGGTGTGGGGCGGTGGGGATGTAGTGTTTTGGTGGAGAGTGCAGGAGGGCTGTGGGGGTGCATGTGGGGGGGTGAAGTAGGAAGTAGGGGTACAGGTTGGGGAGAGGGGTAATGGGGTGAAGATTGGGGGCGTAGTGGGAAGTTAGAAAGTTGTAATTATGGAATGTGTGTTTTTATAAGGATCCAAACATCCCAATAATCATAATAATTATTTATCTTAGGATGTCTGAGTCATATATTTTCCATTATAAATATTATCATCAACTTATATGTACATTTGGAAGTGATCATCATTTTCAATTTTAGCATATTACACTGGTAAATATATTCACTATGTTACATAAGTGAATATTGATACATCTCTTGGGTTCTTTATTCTATCATCATGCAAGCTCGTCCTAAACATAGAACCACATGAAGTATATCATTGATCTATCCATGGATTTTACTGTATCCAAAATATAATTTATTTTCTTCTTCGATAGGGTGTCTTTGAATACCTTATAGTCTTCCAAAACTGAAAATGAGACCTAATCTATGTTTTTCTACCAAGATTATTAGTTCTTTTTAAAATATGTTTTTATACATTTCCTCAGTACTTTATTCATGAACATGTCCCCATTAATTTTAAGCAGTGATTCAACACTAAATGAAAGAGACAAAAAACATTTTCTAATGATAAAATACTAAAACAATTATATTATTTACTCACTTTTTTTATTGTAAGATCCTCATAGATACTATATTTTTAGTTGAACATCTTTTCTTCTATGATAGAAAAAAAGAACTTCTTTACTGTTTTGTATCATATTTCCAGCCTCCACTTTCCCTAAGAGCTCTTATCTCGATCTCAACATTGACACTTTCAGCACATACATAAAAATATCTATTTATTCTATTATATTTCATTTTTCTCCTCTCAATATACATTAATATAGGAATGTTCATTTAATTTCTGGGCACATTTTTACTTCCATAAATGGAACTATCACATAGTTCATATATAAGAAAACATATCACATTTATAGGTCATGTCCCATGATCTACACATGTAACTTAATTAATTTTTGTTTCTATAAAAAATTATGGAGTTACCTTATTTCATTTCTTCTAATTTTTCATTTAATCTTGACTAAAACACTATTTCATTTTGTTCTCCAGTATGCTTGGGAGACTTATTCCTCAAAATAATTTTACCACCAACCGTAATTTTATATTCGTCACAGCTATATAAAAACATAACAATGCCACATATAGATTGGTCCTTTCCCTTCATGGCCTAAGATCATCCAAAAAAATAGAATAGACTCCATGATTTAGTCTATAAATATGAGATAAAAAATAAACACCTTCTTCTTCATCCCATCATGAATCAAAAATTCACATTGTGATATTTAGAACTATAATCACAAATCTGATATTTATCAATTTTCCACTTCTATACTTAATGAAATATGAAATTTCCTCATTTATGGGAAAACTATATTTGCAGATATTCAAATTAGTTCAATCTCTTTATCACTCGGAGTAGATTACCAGGAAGGGGGGTGTCCAGGGGGTCTCCAGGAGGGAGAGGGTGTCCAAGAGGTAGAACGTCTATTAGGGGGCTATCCTGGGGGTGTCTTAGAGGGAGGGGTTTCCTTGAGTGAAGGGGTACCATCTTCCATCATGTCATTTTCTATTCATTAGTGTTAGTTTCTCCCAATATCATTGGTTTCTCCCCATATTGTCAGTTTCTCTCCCATTTCCTTGTTACTGATATTCCTTTCCTCCACTTTAATCGATGCTTCACTGAAACCCTACCAACTTATTCATATTTATTCCACCCCTAAGTGTCAATTCTTATAATTCTCCTACAATGACTTCATCACTCCCATTGATCTAGTCACAGTAATTCATTTCCCATAATTGTGACCATATGCATCATCATTCTCCCAACGAACAACCACTTTTCCATTGTTCTTTTCCCACCAAACATTTCCCCATTCTATTATCTGATTCCTCAAGACCCTATCTAGTGTTGCTATATTCTTCTTCCTCCATGCATCATGTCCCTAATTCTAGCTTCTAGTATATATCATCACTGTTATTAATATACAGTTAGGGTTGTATTAATGACAACACAGTTTAGTATGTTAAAAAACTTGTACCACATTGTTCCTCTATTTCTTAATATAGGCCACAAAAAGGATTCATCATTTCAAACTCGACTTCGTAATATCTTTACCCTTCATTGAAAAGACATTTTTAGATTCATTTTTTGGAATCTTTCCATTCAGTTATTTTGCATCAAGTTTCGGTGTGCACTAGTCCTAAACTACTGTTTCTTGAACATGTTGCGACATTGTGGACTCTTACTAGTGATGAAATTTAATTTCCAATAAATTTTATTTTATTTCCATGAAGATTTTAATACGACTTTTGTTATGATAGTTTATTTTCTAGTTAAATGTGATGTGTCTTTAAATTCATTCACATTGGTGATGACTCGGAGCACCATGAAACGTGAGTGTTTATTGAAAAATCATTCTAAGAACATGTTTATGTAAATGAATTTTTTTTAACCTTTCTATCCTATCATTATTTATAGAACTATTTTAACAATATTTGTACAAAAACTTCCTTGATTTTATAACTCAGACCATAATAGGGATATATTGATAACCACTAAACATTTACCCTCCTTCCCCTTCATTGTACCACAATATTTTTATTTTATTTTTTTGCAACTGTCCATTTAGGTATACTACATCTAGTTTCAGTCTACACCAGGCCCAAACAATGGCTTCATGAATAGTATTAAAACATTGTGGACTATTTCTGGTAGTGACATATAATTTAAATTGAATTTTATTTTTTTTAATAAAATTTTACTATTACATTCATTATGACGGTGTAATTTCTAGTTAAATGTGAAGTGTATTTCAATTCATTCACATTGGTGTTGACTCACAACAGTAAGTGAAATGAGAGTTTCTTGATAAACCCTACAAAAAAAATATTTCTTTATGTGAAATTCATTGTAAAAATTCTATTTTAACATTATTATATCACTATTTTTACATTCTTTGTACTACACACTACCTCAATTTCTTAACCCATACCACAGTAGGGCTTCCTTAATGACCACTCAATATCACACTCTCCTTCCAGTTCATTGTACTCACAATTTTTAGTTTTATTTTTGTTAATTTTCCCTTCAGGTATGATTCTTCATGATTTGGTGTGTGGTAGGCCTAAACTATAGTTTCTTGAACAGTTTTGTTAAACTGTGCACTCCTGATAGTAATGACAAATAATTTCAAATAAATTTAATTTTTTTCCATAAACATTTTACTGTTACATTCCTTATGAAAGTTTATTTTCCAGTAAAATTTGATGTGTATTTCAATTCATTCATATTAGTGTTGAGTTACAAGAACAGGAAACCTCAGTGTTTATTGACAAATATTTCTAAGAACCGATTTATTAATATGAAATTCTTTGTAACACTTCAATTTTAACATTATTTATATCACTATTTTATCATCCACTATACCCCTCACTTCCTTGAGTTCATAATACAGACTACATTAGGGTTTCATGAATGAACACTCAACATCACACTCTCTTTCCCCTTTATTTAATTGACCTTTTTAGTTGCATTTTTTTAAACAATCCGTTAATGTTTACTGCTTTAGGTTTTGGTCCACACCATGCCTAAACTATTGTGACATGAATATCTTTGTGAAGTGTTGGACTCTTGCTGGTAATGACTTATTATTTCAAATAAATTTTATTTTATTTCCATAAAAAATTTATTGTTACAGAAATTATGATAGATTATATTCCAGTTAAATGTGATGTATATTTCAATTCATTCACTTTGTTGTTGAATCACATAATAAAGAAACCTGCTTGTGTGTTTATAAATCATTCCATGAACATTTTTATGTATATGAAATTCTTTTTAACATTTCTATTTTAACATTTTTTATATCACAATTTACATATCAGGCATTCCATGTGCATGTTTTGGGGGATTTCATCATTCTTTATCTTCATTGATTATGTTTCTAAAGTATTGTTTTCATTGTAATATGATTTTTTTGGTTGTATATTTGATACCTTTTAATATAGTTATGATATGCACTGTTAATATATTGAATCCACTATATACGTGGTTCTAGTTAGTATGGTATGTTCAATATTTTTTATGTCTAGGGTTAGTATGTTGTGTTCACTATTAATAGGTTCTGTTCAATGCATATTGAATCCATTTTATAAGTATTTCTATTCAGTTTTAGTATACTTTATTTTCTTTCAGTATGATAATTGATAATATATTGTGTTTCGAATGCATATTTGATTCCATTCACAGTTAGTATGTTAAATCAATTGTATATGATATTGAACTGAATATATGATTCCATTCACGGTTACTAATTTTTATTTAGTATTGGTATATGGAACCCACTATATATTGTTCATTATCAACTAAAAAAATATGTATACAATTCATATGATAAAATACACTAAAACCAACTCTTTAGGATAAGTGCATACATTGTCCAGTTATGAATGACATTAGTTGCATGCAAGAGACTATCATTTGTAGCTAAGGTAGTCTTTATCTGCAGTAAAATGAAGTGTCAAGGATGGTTCACACATTACTTCAGGTATGTTTTATTTATGTTCTTCATTTCTATAATATCTTATTATGTAATGTATTGATTAATCATATATATGGTTTTGATTTCATTTCCATTGTTCATAATATGATCCCCTAGAATCCAACAATGTGTCAAGCATATATATGGGAATTATATCATTGATTTTGATCATAATACAAACTCCTAAAATCAATCAATAGTATCAAAGATGTATTCCTTAATGAATCAATTATTTTATTTCTCTGTTAAATGGAGAACACATTGTATTATTCATGACATTCATTCCCTCTATGAAAATTATGTTATACTATAACTTTATGTTCAGATAACCTCTTGGTTTTATGTTAATCATTTAATATAATGTGAATTGGGAACCCTGACTTATGTTAACTAGTTGACATAATGTGCTAACTGATATGGGAAAATAGTTAGGTTATCATATATATATTCATTAATTTATATATATTTTTTATTGTAGGGTCTCATCATATTATTGTACAGTTTTAACATATTTCTTATATTTTTACATATCTTGCATATTAGTGTTTTCCTAGTAAATTATATTTAACTCAAAATTAAAAAAAACCATAGTTATCAATATGTACTAGAAGTACTATTTATTAATTAGAATTTTATGAATAGTTTATTCAATAAAATGTCACACAATTTTTTGATTTTATTTCCAGATTTTTTTTACTTTATGTTTGTCGATGTATTAACCAGTTGAGTCTATGTTAGGCAAGAAAAATAGTTTGGATCATTCATACATTAATGTATCAACTATATATCCCTGTAGCAGCTGTATCGATAATGAAAAATTTATAACATCAAATACTAGAATACAACTGAAAATTGACAATATTGATATTCAATTAACATTATTATTTGATTTTTCTATTATACTATTGTTCTTTTATTCAATTTAAATATGAACTTAATTACCTATCACTTAGAGGAAGTGTCCAAGATGGGGGATGTCCATGAGAGAAGGGTGGTGTCCTAGAGGGGGTGTCCATGAGGGAGGGTGTCCATGAGTGATGGGGTGTACAAGAGGGGGACATGTGCTATCTTGGGGGTGTCTAGAAGGGATGGGTGTCCAAAAGGTAGGGGGTGTCCAAGAGTGGGGGGTGTCCAAGAGGGGGTATGGGTTTCCAGAAGGTAGTAGGGTGTAAGGGGGTGAACAGTTTTCTAGAAAAATTCCCCTTATAATGTTGAAAGGTTAGTACCATCAAACTCAAAAGGGATGAATTCGTGTGGTGTTATGATAATTTAATCAGTTATGTGTGTTGGGTCTTTGTGATCACCCATAAAATATACAATCCGGTTTTTCTTTTAGATGATTCATACAAATAGAAGAATATAATAGTTTCTGGGGTCACATCATGAACACTTTAGGGAATGTACCTCTTCTGAAAGGATAATGATGAACATAAAGTGAATCTTGTGAGTTCTCCCTTATATTTCTATGCAAATTTACTTATTTAAAAAAAAATTCCACTATTTTTTCAATTCATTGTCTTACCATGTCATGTAATTATAAATGCATCGATATGAATTTCTACACAATTGAAACAAAGGGTACCTAGGGTACATGTTACATAAATTATGAATTGGAATTTTTACTCTATCATATTATTAATTAACATTGAATTCATCGACCATTTTATAGAATTTTTAATAAATTATGTCATTTATATTTAAATCCCTTTATTTTTTTCATATAAACATGATAACAACATACATTACATGCATTTTTTGTTTTTTTACTACTTATTGTGTGGGGTGTCTAGGAGGGAGGGTGGAGGGGTGAGTGGGGGTGTTCACTAGGGGTCTAGAGGGGTGGGGGATGGGGGTCTATAGGGTGGGGCTATGAGGGGGTCTGTAGGGGGTGCATGGGGGTCTATAGAAGGTGTGTTGGGGAGAGGGTTCTTGGGGACTCTGCAGGGTGTGCATGGTGAGGGGGTTTGCAGGGGGTGAAAGGGGGAATGTAGTGGGGAGTGGGGGTGCATGGGGGTCTTTGGGTGGGATGGGGGTGATTTATATGGTTGAAAGGGGGTCTACAAGGGGGGGGGGGGGGGTCCATATGGGTGCAAGGGGTCTGAAGGGGGGGAAGGGGGTTATATTGGGGATGCAAGGGGGTCTCTACGGGGGTCGGAGGGGGTTTATATGGGGGATCTATATGGGGGTATGAGGGTGCATAGGGGGAGGGGTGTGGGGTTGGGCATGGGGGTGAAATGGGCATCCAGATAGAGGTGTGTAGGTGGGTGAATGTGGTGTCTATAGGGGGTCAAGAGGGGGTGAAAAGGGGATTTATATGGGGTGGGGGTCTACATGGGTATCTGTCTAAGAGGGGGAGTGTTCTAGTAGGGGGTATATATCAGAAAGCGGGGTGAGTATCCAGAAAAGTGGGGGCTATCCCAGGAGGGCACGGGGGGGGGGGGGGGTCTGTTCACAGAGGATGGGTTGGGTCTTTCTAGTTAGGGGGAGGCTTTGCAGGGGCGGGCTACCGTAAGGGGCTGGCGACTAGCACCAAAGGTGAAAATCACAAAAAAAAGGGAAGGCATTTCATTTATGATTGTAAACAAACACAACAGAGTATGCAAGCTGAAGTAAGAACAAAGTAATAATGTATACAAATATAAGTACTCAAAGGGAAATGGGCCCGAATAAAAATCCAACTGAAAAGTACAGTAGAACTGAAGTCTAGTGAAACATCAAAAAAGTAAAACAACAACCACTAAGATGTCCTTCAGAAATACCACCTGAATGGTGGGTATAGATGGTCTCCTCGGTACCTCGGGTCCATCTGTCTGCTCCGTGTACGTCCGACAAAGTGGTCAACCTCCAGGTACCGTCCAGCTCCACAAGTCTCTACCACGATCAGTGTTTTCCATCATCTGCATCCAACACAACGTTGTGTGGTATAGCCCGTGCAGGGGAGAGTATAACAATACATAGTAGGGACCCTGAAACCACCAAAGGTCTCCTAGAATCCACGAAGGATAAACCACAAAGAGAATATACAATCACAAAGTATCACCCAACTAAACTTAGGTATATTCCCATACATATACCTATGTCATCAATTCTAGTTCGGCTCTACCTCTAGAGCCCAAGCACATCCCAGTCCACATAGTAATGAATTCAATCACTCCAATGGTAATGATTGAAAGTCAAGACTGATCTCACATAGGTATACATCTTTTTTAAAGTGGTAAAGATGATCAGATGCAGTCACTGATTCATCTAAGCTGGCGGACGCACATAAGATATTAGTCCAGCTATGTTGTTAGACACACGTAGGATACTATACCAGCTACTCTATCACGCCCACGTATGATGGTGGAACAGAAGTCAAACTGTTGGACCCATGTAGAATACAATAATAGTAATCATCCCCATCTATCCCATGGAGGATTCCAGTACGATAGTCATCATCGCCGAACCCATGGAGGATTCTGGTATGGTAGACATCATCGTTGAACCAACGGAGGATCCTAGAAAAGAATTCGTCATCGTCAAACTCATAAAGGATCCTAGTACATAAGTCATCATCGTAGAACCCAGGGAGGATACTAATATGAAAGTCATCATCGTCGAACCCATGGAGGATCCTAGTATGGTAGTCTTCACAGTCATAGCTAGCTCTAGGGTTCCCACATATAACATGCTTGATTCTGGGAGAGTCTACTCTCCGAGCCAAGGTATTGATACATCAACTACCAAAAAGTCGCATGTTTATGTATTTCAAAGTTCATCCATGTCATATAGGCTAATCCAAAAAAACGAATCCAAGATATTGTGTACAAGATGACCAAGCCTTTTACCAAAATGTACACGACGTGTTGGTATACGGTACACGCCTTGTAGTTAGACCTCGGGTACCGACCATGTGCAACGGCCCGTGTCGAAGGGCTGGTAATCTAGAAAAGTAATTACACGGCGTGTGGTATGGTTACATGCTATGTCCAAACATCTGGGTTCGGCTCCATGTACGCTGGCCATGTGCCCGTGCATGGCCTCATCACGTGTTCTCCAACCCGTATAATTAGTACACGAGTTAGCTCGTACCACTGGCCATGTCTGACCATGGGGTAGAGTACATGCCCTTGTACTCTACACTATGCCAATGTATCCCTGGGATACACGCCGAGTCTCGCGTAGCTGTTTCTACAATTCTACGTATAGAGTACACGTCACGCCTCTTAGCTGTGTATTTCTATTCGTGTCCGTGTATTTCCCATATTACATGCCAAGTCTCACATAGCCTCCACCTCCTTGATGTGTGGAGAGTACACGTCATTTGATAGAGGTCACACACCATGTGTTATCCATCTGACGTCTGAAACCCTATTCACAGTGTGTATGAACAACATGGTGTGTTCTCCAGTAGTACACGTCCTGTAGTCTAGAATTTTCCATAAAAGACGCCTCTGGCCAGTGCACCACCCTTTATGCATGTTCTTCATTATGATGGTTTTTCCATCATGAAACATTAGACACTAGGTCACCCTGATGTCCTGATGTTGATTCTGGTGTTTTCAGGCTTCTGATCGGCTCCAAAAACACATTTTGAATTCCCACTCAAAGAATGGTCAAGGAACGGTCCATCCAGTTTTGGTCCGAACCATCACCTGTTATCATCGTCGCACCTCCACTAGGTCTCCATGATGTTCAGTTTTCAATTTTTGGGTTCGTTGCGTTGCATAACAAACCCATAATGTTCTGTTGTTCATCAACCATGAATTACACGAAGAACCACCCACAATCACAATAATGGAGGAGGATTCAGAGTATGTTATTTTGGCCCGGTCTCTCCACATTAGTTCAGTAGCAGGTGGTTAAGGATAAAAAAACAAGAAGGAAAAAATATTCTACGTTTTTTCAATCAAAACACACCCCTGCCATGAAATAAGGTTTGCGGTAGTCAGGCATCATGGAAGACGGCGTCGTCGAGAGATGACATCAACTCATTGACGTCAGGGAAGAAGGAGCCGAGGATGGCGCATTGTCAGCATTCCTTGCGGGTGGATCCGTATCCATTGTCTTGGCCGAAGATCGAAGGAGATGATCATCATTCTTCGGTGGTTCTTCATTGAAGAGAGGAACTCCTTTTAATTCTCAAGAGCTCTCCCAAAAATATTTTCCAACCGAAATAATAATAAGTCCCTCCCATAATATAACATTGCCATGTGTTTTCAAATTAATTCAAAATGTGAATTGAATTAATTAAGGCAATAGAGTTGGAAACATTAAAGGATGGGATATGGAGAGGATCCACATTGAAGTGGATGTACAATGGTTTAATGTGTGTTTCTCAATTAAATGAAGTGGAATTAATGGTGAGGTTTAAGGGGAGGTGAAGGGATTAGGCTCGTGTGGGCCACACCTCATAAATATCCTCTCATCAGAGGTTATCTGGGTGTGGGCCCCACCTCTAACTTTCCTTGGGAGGAAATAACCAACCTCCCTAAATAAAATTTGTACACAACAAATTTTATTTATTTTATTCTAAATCCCCAAATATTAACTCTAAACCCGCATAAAATGCAACTGCAATAAAGATCCCCTTAGGAGAATAATGGCACTGCGAGTTCATCGGTACCCTCAGATTTCAATTCCGACCACTGGTTCAAAGGAGAGAAAAACACATATGTATGTTTACTAAACATACCCAAAAAAACTTTAGAAATTGATTCTAGGCACACCGGGCCTTGGAATCACGTGCTATTAGAAACCGTAGACTCGTAAAATTCCAAAGTATTTAAGAAACAAATTTCCTTGAATTTATGGGTCTTTACATTACTCCAACCTCAACGCTTTACGTCCCCGTAAAGCTACAACACACACTATGAAAACAAATGGGGGTACTGACCTCGCATCTGAGCCTCCCGCTCCGAAGTGCTCTCCTGGAGGTTATTGTGCTACCAGCAAATGTGCACCAGAGGAATCGACCATCCCTGTAGGACCCAATCCTGTAAATCCTCGATCTCCACTGGGACCTCTATAAATGTCACCCCATCATCGATGACAAGCTCCCCGTGATCGATGATGTGGGTCGGGTCATGCATGTATCTCATCATCTGTGATACGTCGAAGATGTCATGCACCCGGTGCAACTGGGGTGGAAGGGCTAGGTGGTAAGACACCTCTCCTACTCTGATGAGGACCTGGAAAGGTCCGATGAAACACATAGATAACTTACCACCCCGGAAAAATTTTCGTAGACCCTGTCGAGGTGAGACCCATAAGAAGACGTGGTTGCCATCCTCGAACTCCAGTGGTCTCCTCCTCTTATCAGCATATGACTTATGTTTTCTCTGTGAAATCTTCATCCTCTCATGGATTATTTTCACCTTATCCATCGTAGCTTGAACCATCTCTGGTCATATGAGTGCTGACTCCCCAGGATTAGTCCAGCACAGAGGTGATCTGCAAGTTCGACCTTATAGTGCCTCATATGGTGCCATCCTCATGGTGGAGTGGTAGCTGTTGTTGTATGAAAACTCCACCAAGGGTAGGTGATCCTCATAGTTATGACCAAAATCAAGGACACATGCACGGAGCATGTCCTCGAGAGTCTGAATGGTCCTCTCTATCTGGCCATCCGTATGAGGATGGAAGGCGGTGCTCAGACATAGCATTGTCCCAAAAGTCTCTTATAACCCCTTCCAAAGCTGGAAGTGAATCGAGCATCTCAACCGGAAATGATAGAAGATGGAACACCATGAAGCCATAAGATATCCTGAATGTAGAGGCGTCCCAAGCTCTCTATTGAGCCCAACTCTCTGACTGGAAGGAAGTGGTCCGACTTGGTGAGTCGGTCTACGATCACCCAGATAGAGTTGTTCCCTATGAATGTACATGGAATCCCCATAATGAAATCCATGGATATCCCATCCCACATCAACTATGGGACCTCTAAGGGTTGTACCAAGCCTACTGGTACCTAGTGGTCCACCTTCAATTGGTGACAAGTGAGGCATCGTGAAACGAGCTCTACTACAACCTTCTTCATACACGGCCACCAGTGTTGTCGTCTGAGATCTTGGTACATCTTCGCCACTCTTGGATGTACCTCTATAGGGGAAGTGTGAAACTCCCTCATCACTTCCTCCTACATTGCAACATATACCATCGTATATCCTTTGAAGAGGATTTTGTGCTCCCCTCCTTTAGAAAATACATCAGGCGCCTACCCTGTGGATATCAGAGCACGTAGTATCTCACAGTCAATTCCCACACACCGTGACTATCTGACTCACTGAAGGAGTAGAGGAGTGACTGTGAGTGACTGTAGAAAGGTTTTTTTATCTCTATCCAGAAGGGATATATGCAACGCGGTTGGATGCTTCATCGCCTCTCCTAGTAGCTGAATTTCCAATATCCTAATGATAGAATCAGCTACAACGTTCCCCTTCATAGGAGTATATCCTATCGCAATGTCATAGACCTGGAGGAACTCAAGCCATCATCGCATTCTTAGGTCTGGGTCCTTCTACAAGAAGACACGCCTAAGACTTTGAGATTACAGTAAACCATAAACTGTTTGCTCAATGAACAATGGGTGTGACTATCCATTTGTAAAGAACTCAACTACATCCTTTTTCATTTACATCCTAAAAGTGCTACTAAGATTTCTCCTTTGCCGAAAAGAGAAATCTGGTCTCATCCCCTGGATGAACCACGTTCATTGCCTAATACAGTGAATCCTGACATGAATAATACTATTTCATGACATGGACGATGTTGTAAGGCCTCAACACTACTACCATGAGATCCAACCGTTACTCTCGCCTCCAAGGGTCGAGTCACACTGTCGGCAGCAATGTGTGGTCATTGGGACTTCTCTAGTAGGAATCTCGAATGTGAGGGTCAAGTCAACAATTTTAACCAGAACCTCTCAGTATCAACCATACGAAATGGTTGGGAAGCAAACATCACATGGGAAAGTGTATTTTATTACTAAAAATCATAGTACAGAGACACAAAAAAACCACAAACAACGAAAACAAAAAAACTAGAAGCATCATGAACAAAAGTCTCCATGCGTGGATCTAGTCCCTCTTCTGTCCACCTGCTCTTGGAGCACTATGGTTGAACCTATGCCTCTTCCTGGGAGGTCCCTCTACTGCATGCTGCTCATCTGCAGGGCGGGTCGGGTAGTCTCGATCTATGTGACCATGCCTGTCACATGCCTAACACTGTCTGGTCTTCGTATGGATGGCTCTGTTTCATGTGCCCCACACAACCAAAACTGTATCCTCAGGTCTCCCACCTGATGTCCTGGTCCACATGGACCTTTACATCAACTGTCTAACACTGGCTATAGAAGATTCCACTATGTGTCGTCCTGCGGAGGCTCTCATAGGTGGTGACTGCTCAGCGAGAAAACTCTCCACTAGAAGGGCTCTCTCTAGCACACCCTCCTGCGTCGGGATGTTGAGGGAGATCATCAAAGTCGTGATCTAATGAATGAGTCCCTACTCGAAGGTCCAATCCCTAGACAACAGGTCCTGTACCATATCTGTGGAGTAGCATGAGAGGTCAGGGAACCTCGCTGAGTACTGAGCAACTGTCATGTTGCCCTGCTGCAGACTAAGTAACTCCTAAATCTGCATTGCACGAAGGGTGTCTAGTACAAGCTCTGCCCGGAACAGGCTCTCAATGTTTGTCCAGAGTAGTGATGCCTTTTCATGCACCTATAGCATCAGGCTCCACCATCTGCATGTCACTGCATGTAGGAGACTCATGGAAAGGATCAGCATGAGGTTGGCTGGTATCCCTACCAATATAAAAAATCTAATGATAGCCTCCACCCAATCCTCAGTTGTCGGGGGGGGGGGGGGGTCCATCTCTCCCTGGAACCTGGGCGGCCTCTATCACTGGAACTCATACAACGCACTCATATGGCTTGCACACTCTGCTGTTGGGGCTGGTGGAATCGGAGGCCTAGCGGGTAGTGGTACTGCTGGTGCCTCCTCTATTATGGGGCCCTGCACCGAGACCTCATCGCTCGGTGGGATACCATCTCATACGTAACTTAGAACACTAGCTGGCTGCTTTAGTGGGGCCATCCTGAAAAAGAACAGGTGTGCCACTATTTAAACAGTATAAATGGTGAGCTGACAAAAAGTAAGAACAGAGAAAACTTTTTTCAAAGGAAACACAAACACAATTGGTGTTTTCATGCACTATGTCAGAATTAAAAGATCATGGTCTTGGTGTATGGATACGTCATCCACTGCACCAACAATGGACTCCCTGGACTGAGAACCACACTCGATACTCTTAACACTATTGCTTCATAGAAAAGAATGATCAGAGTCTTATGTTCTATGGAAGAATCGACTCCTCTGATACCAATTTTTCATGACTAGTCCTCAGGGCTCATGTCGTGACTACCCCAAGCATGCCTTCCATAGGCCAGGGGCTGATGACTAGCACTAAAGGCGTAAATCCTGATAAAAATTGAAGAAATTTCCTTTATGATAGTAAAAAAAACACAACAGAGAACGCAAGCTAAAGTATGAAAAAAGTAATAATGTATACAAAATTAAGTGATGAATGGTAAATGGGCCAGAATACAAACCCAGCTGAATAGTACATGACAACTGAAGTCTAGTACAACTGCATAAAAGTAAAACAGCAGCCACTAAGTAATCCTCCGGAAATCCCACCTAAAGGGTGGGTACAGATGGACTCCTCTGTACCTTGGGTCCGTTCATCCGCTCCGTGTACATCCTGACAAGTGGTCCACCTCCGGGTACCGTCCAACTCCACAAGTCCCGACCACGATCAGTGTTCTCCATCGTCTGTATCCAAAACAACGTAGTGTGGTCATAGCCCGTGCAGAGGTGAGTATAACACTACTCAGTAGGGACCCCGAGCCCCGGAAGGTCTCCCAAAATCCAAAAAGAAAAGAAACATTCACGAAGTATCATCCCCCTCTACATAGTTATATGCCCATACATAAGCCTAAGTCATCAATTGTAGTTTTGGATCCAACTCTCGTGCCCAAGCACATCTCAGTCCACACAGAAAAGAATTTAATCACACTGATGGTAATGATTGAACTTCAATACTCACCTCACATAGGTATACATATTTCATAATGTGATAAAGATGATCAGATGCAGTCATTGATTCATCTAAGCTGGAGGACCCACGTAGGATACTAGTCCAGCTAAGCTGTCAGACCCACGTCGGATACTAGACCAGCTACTCTATCAGACCCACGTAGGATACTAGAACATAAGTCAAATTTTTAGACCCAAATAGGATACAAGAACAGTAGTCATCACCGTCGAACCCATGGAGGATTCCAGTACGGTAGTCATTGTGGTCGAACCCACAAAGGATTCTGGTATGGTAGATGTCTTTGTCTAACCCACGGAGGATCCTAGAACGGAAGTCATCGTCGTTGAACTCATGGAGGATCCAAGTACGAAAGTCATCATCATCGAACCCATGGAGGACCGTAGTATGGAAGTCATCATCGTTGAACCCACAGAGCATCCAAGTATAGTAGTCATCACAGTCGCAGCCAGCTCTAGGGTTCCCGCAAACATCACGCTCGATTCCGGGAGGGTCCGCTCCTCGAGAAAAGGGATCGATACATCAACTACCACAAAGTCTCAAGTTGATGTATTCTGAAGTTCCTCCATTTCATAGTGGGCTAATCCAAACAAAACGTATCCAAGATACTATGTACATGATGACCAAGCCTTTTACCAAAAAGTACACGGCGTGTTGGTATATAGTAAACGCTGTGTAGTTAGACCTCGGGTACTGCCCATGTGAAACAGCCCCTGTCGAAGGGATGGTTGTGATGAAAATTAAGTACACGGAGTGTGGTATGGTTACAATTTGTGTCCAAACATCTGGGGTCATCTCCATGTATGTTGTCCATGTGCCCATACACGGCCTCAACCCATGTTCTCCAACCCGTGTAATTAGTACACGGGTTTGGCCATACCATTGTCCATGTCTGTTCGTGCGGTAGAGTACATGCCCATGTTCTCCACACCATGTTTGTGTATCCCTGGGATACATGCCGAGTCTCACGTAGCTGTTTCTACCATTCTGGGAGAGAGTACACGTTGTGCCTCTCGGCCATGTATTTCATTCAGTGTCCATGTATTTCCCAAATTATACACCGAGTCTTTTATAGCCGCCACCTCCTTGCTGTGTGGAGATTACACGTCGTGTGACAGAGGTCACATGGTGTCTATTAGCTGTTTGACGTCCGAAACCCTAGCCACAAAATGCACTAACTACACGGCATGTTCTCCTAGAGTACATGCCGTGTGGTCTGGAATTTTCCAAAAACGACGCCTCTGGCCAATGCGCCTCCCTTGATGCCCATTATTCATTCTGATGGTTTTTTCATCAAGAAAATTCATACTCTAGGTATCCCCGATATCCCAATGTCAATTTTGGTGTTTCCGGGCATCCGATAGGCTCCGAAAACACGTTTTGAATTCCCGCTCGAACATGGGTCGAGGAACGGTCCATCCCATTCCAGTCTGAACCATCTCTCGCTATCATCCTCGCACCTTCGCTAGGTGGCTGTGATGTTGAGTCTTCAATTTTTGGTTCGTTGCATCTCCTAATGAACCAATAATGTTTGTTTTTTCATCACCAATAGAGAACACAAAGAACCACCAACAATCACAATAATGGCGGAGGATTCAGACTATGTTAGTTTTGCCCAGTCTCTTCACATTAGTTCTGTAGCAGGAGATTAAGGAGAAATAAAACAATAAGGAAAGAAGATTAAACGTTGTTTTAATAAAAACAATCCACTACCTTGAAATATGGTTCGTGGTAGTCGGGAATCGCAGAAGACGATATTGCGGGGAGACGGCATCAACTCATTGACGTCGGGGAAGAAGGATCCTAGGATGGCCCATCATCGGCGTTCCTTGCGGGTGGCTCCTTCTCTTTTGGCATGGCCAAAGATCGAAATATATGATCGTTGTTCTTCGGTGGTTCTTCGTTGAAGAGAGGAACTCCTTCTAATTATCATGAGATCTCCCAAAATATTTTCCAACCAAAATAATAATAAGGCCCTCCCATAATATAACATTTCCATGTGTTTTAAAATTAATTCAACATGTGAATTGAATTAATTAAGGCATTAGTGTTAGAAACATTAATGGATTGGAGATGGAGAGGCTCCACATTTAGGTGAAAGTCCAAAGGTTTAAAGCAGGTTCTTCAATGAAAGGAAGAGGATTTAATACGGTGGTTTAAGGGGGGGGGGTTAAGGGATTAGGCTCGTATTGGCCCCACCTCACAAATATCCTATCATTGGAGGTTATATGGGTATGAGACCCACTTTTAACTCCCCTTGGGAGGAAATAACCAACCTCCCTAAATAAAATATGTTCACAACAAATTTTATTTATTTTATTCTAAATCCCCAAATATTAACTCTCAACCTGTATAAAACACAGTTGCGGTAAAGGTCACCTTAGGCGAATATCTGCACCATGAGTTCATCAGTGCCCTTGGTTTTCAATTCCGAGCGTAGGTACAAAAGATAGGAAACCCCGTATGTACGTTTACTGATCGTACCTGAACAAAACTTCAGAAATTGATTCTGGGCACACTGAGCCTCAGAATCAAGTGTCGTTAGAAACCACAGACTCGTAAAATTACAAAGTATTTAAAAAAAATTCCATGAAATTTCCAGGACTTTACAAGTGGGCCTATTAAAGGGTAAGTTTGGGGTGTTTTTTATGAAATGGGAAGGGGGTTTACCCAGGAAGGAGGGGGATGTCTAGGAAAAAGGGGGTCTATCTAGAGAGGGGGTGGGGTCTATCCAGCAAGGGAGGGTGGGGCTTTTCAGGAGGTGGGATATAGTATGGAATTGTTGGTGTAAGGGGATGGTAGGGTAGTTTTTTGATTAAATTGTAATGGGGATGGTGCTGGTGGGGTTCTATGTGGGGTGGTGTAGGTGTGTGTGGGGGGGGGGGGGGTTTAGGGGCAGTAGGGAGGGTGAAAGGGTCCAGAACTAGCTGAACAATGCTGGTTTTTCTATGGAATTGGAAGGAATATAGCCACTGTACATAATCATGGCCATATGCGATGTGTTATTTTATCTTATTGCATAGTTTTCAGACCGTGGTTGTAGGCATTACCCAATATCAATGCCAATATAGGCCAAAATTTAATGAACAGTGTCTATAACCTTTCTAAATGGTTTTTGGATCAATATCCACAGTTCCAAACCATTTCTATATTCATATTTCTTGGTAGTGAAAATGTAAAAAATGAAAATTTTAATGATCTAGATAGGTCTCAGGGTTTTCCCACACAATTTTCCAAATCGTGTAGAAATTGTGTGCCACTCATGTTCAAAGTGGAGTGTGACTCACATTTATATCCCATAGATTCCAAACTGTATGCCAACCATGTGTTTCCCCTCTATCCAAAAAATGACACATAGAAACGTGGATAATAGGGAATGGGTGAACGGTTTGGAAATCGTTGTGGCAACCATGAACACCATGTTATAAGGCCCAAAAACAATTTTTTTCACCCTTGGAATGCCAGGGATAAAAGTGTGATATAAAATGTATAAAAAATACCTAATTTTTTTTAAACTAGTTTCAATTAATAGATCTTCATTATTGTCATGTATTTTTATGGTGTTGAATCAAATGAAATGTTCCAAAAGTGATATATATTTTAATTTTTTATAAGATCTATATTAGTAATTAATTTTAAGTTACATAAATCATAACAAAATGAAGGTTAATGATATATTTTTTATGAAATCAACCACTGTATAATTTTTGGTTGTTTTAGTTCCATGGTAACTATATTAACCCCTTAATAGTAAAAAACCTTATATCACTCTAATTGTCTAATGAGTTAATGATGAAAAAATATAAAATTATAATGATAAAAATGTGATCTGAAAATAAAAAAAATACTTTATGTTAATTTTGAGAGCTATACTCATATTAATTTTATATTATATCAATTTTGATAAATTTATATTTCAATATTAATTTAGATTAATATAATAAAGTATTAATTTTAATGAATTACTCTCTACTATCTTATAAAAGGGATCCACTAATGCTCTTTTATTAACATTTCAATAAGTATTTAATTTACAATATGAGTTCTGAAAACTCATACTAACATTCATCTCAATGTTTTTGAGATCTTTTGGGTATAACCTCAAACATATATTTCTTAAAGTTAAAATCAAAGGTGGTTATCATAGGAACATTTATAGTTCTTAAAAAAACATTTTTTTACTTTTTCTACCACCTACAACTATTATTATTCAAAATTATGAAAAAATAACATATGTAAATTACAGTTTATTTTATTTCATTACGTCAATTGAATAACCTATATATGTATCCACTTTTATCCAATGTGAAACGAAACCATCATTTGTGTATACGTTGTTCTACCACGTCACAAAATTATGTAATTTCTTTCAATCATTATATCTCACAAAATTTAAGGATCTTGAATTTAATATATAAATATATATATATGTATATTAACTAAATGTTTTTCATTTTTATAAGATACAATATGATATAATTTCTATGTTTTTAATCCATTGAGGTATGATAATGTTGTTTGTTGGTATGTCTGGACACCCACCTCCACGAGGTGATGTGATTTGTTTTCCATCACCACATAACCTAGAAATTATTAATAAGTGAATTCAAAGAAATAGTATTATATTATTATAATATTATAAATATATAATCAAAAAAATGTACTTATCTTCATTCTATAATGATTGTTGAAAAATGAATACCATTTTTAGGTGGGTGGAGAGCATACCAACTCTATTATTTTAACGTAATTAATATTTCATATCAATTTCAAGATTATTATTATAAATTTAATTAATTTTAAAAAAACCTAATTTATTTCATGATTAATATTATTTATATTATGGAACATTTTTATCATTAATCATGGTAAATATGCTAATGATGTTTCAAAATTATGAGCAGAACATTCTCAAAACACATGTCATGGACTTAACTTATTATGTAATTAAATATGTAATTATAATTATAGAAATAACATATTCAATTAAAATTAAATAAACTTTTAAATTTTTAAATATTTGGGGATATTTTTTATTCTAAATATACAAGTTTTAATAGATACATAATTAATTTCTTAACACGAGGTAAGGGATATCATCTAAATTTCATTTCAGTGGTTCATATTATATTGTGATACACATAATTTTTATTTTGTAGTGTATAAAATACTATTAAAAATATTATATCATCAATACATTTTATTTCATGTAATGTCAGTTGGAAAAGATTAATATTTTTATCCTAGTTTATTTGACTTGAATGTTTCAAATGTGGTAAAGGGTTTCATAAGTAAACATTATTCATTGTGTAATAACTCATGTTCCCTTCCATTGTTATGCCATGAGTTTGTTTTAATGGATATATAATTTTGTTTATTTGTATTGAATATTTTTATATAGATTTAAATGTTTTATACATAATTTACCAATTATTTACTCAAAATTGGAGATAATGAAAATTATAATTTCTATTCATCTATAATTTTTATTATTTAGGACATAGGTTTAAGATATGAACCAATATTATATTATATAATGTATATAATTCACCCATGAAAATTTCTATCTTGAATTTATTTATGTTTAATAGATTCAATGTATTATATCATGTTATTCATTCGTAGGTGTAATAATGTTTTGTTTAAGAACAGTGATAATGTTGTTATGTTATAAGATCTTCTCTTTTTAGGATTTTTTATGTCCATGTTTTCGTGCGGGAAATCATTTTGTGTTAATCTCTTGAAACAAATCTCATTTAGTCCCCTCTAGTTATGATTTTTTATATAATGTTTTTTATTTATTTTATTATATATTAATGAAACATTATGAAATTCATATTTAAGTGATATTATTCTAGTATCATCTATTATATCAGCAATCCATATATTTCATATCCAGTTTTTAAAAAATATTTTCTAAAATGATCTTATCTAATAATAAATTATCTCATCTATATATTTTACATGGTTTTTCTCCATCATTTAAAATAAAATTCAAGATTCAAGTTCATAACATTTTCTAAATGGGAATCTTTAGACTCCCTTTACAAAAATATTTAAATAGTGTTTATTTTTAAACAGTTACAACATTACCATATTTTCACACTATCATAATCACTATTTTATTTTATACATCAATTATAATATTCGAAATTTATATTCAATGTATAATATTTTCATATTATTTAGATTAAAATTTTAGAAATGATATTTTCAATGTAAAAATGGTATTTTCATCAAGTATGTGTTTCATGATCTTTTATTGGTATTTTTAACCATCAATGCCAACAAACATTGAAGTTACTTTTAGTGAACTGAGAATATTTTTTAATGATACTGACATAATTATTCATATAAATTTATTTTGATTACTTCAAATAGATTTTCTATGAATACATTTCTTTTTGAAAATATTGACATGTAATGGAATAAATAATAAATGTTTTTATGAGTTTTATGATGATGGGAAATCACTATCTGTATTAAACCTACTATGGATCTGGAATATTGTTCATAATGATGATCGATTACATTATAAATCATGTATGGGTAGTTATATTACCAATAACAGATTATTTGGATCATGATATCCCTCTAATGAATTAGGTATGATTTATGATAGATTTTTATCATGGAGGATATTTAAAGGAGAAAATTGACAGTTATCTAAATTATAAATATAATGGGTAATCTATAAATATACATGATGATTTTTATTTTTAAAACCAAGAATGTTTTACCATAAGTTAGGGTGATATTAAAATGAGTATCTATGTTAAATAAATTATTTATCTATATGTGTAAAAGGATTTTATAGAAAAATTATGACATCAAAAAGTAAGCTGATGAGAATATGTTTGAGGAACAATAATTGATACTTCTTATAGGTGAAAGGAGATGTTTTTTAATGATTCATTTTTTCAATATTCAAATATCATGGATCATGATTATTAATTCCAATGACACTTTACCTAGTAAAATATTTATTCTATATTTCAATATTGATGATCCTGGTATTTATGTATATGAATGAAACTATTTTCTTATACTTCTCCATGATTATTTCATCATACCCTTATTATCATCTTACTCTCACTTAAGAAAATTTAATTGGTGATTCTTAAGTATACCTATACTAATTATTTTAAAGAACCCTTCTTAAGCCTCTTTCATCAGTTATGTAGAATGATCACTAATAATTTGAGTACATAATAGTATCATATGTTAATTTTTTAGTATATTTTGATGACATCATATAGGATATAAAAATATTGGTATAATTTAAAAATACTATAATGAAGCCATAAATGTTGTCTATGTCATATTTGGTCCTTACTCTATAGTAATCTTAATATTAAATGATCTTTGGATTGTTAGTGACCAAATATTTTGACATGGTGTAGTTATTTCTGGAAGGAAAAAATTGTGTTACATTTAACCATTTAAAATCAAGAATGTTAATGATTATGTTTTTAGAAATGGATATGAGAGTTTGATATTGGGGTCATTAAATAGTTCTTATTTTTTTCCAATTAAATGGTGTCCATTCTATAAGGAGTATTTTAAATTACTACAGATCTGGATATTTTATAAATTGATTTATCAAACTCTTAGAGGCGAGTAATAAGAGGAAACTCTTCTTACAATACATTAATTTAGGCCCTCATAATGGGAGTTTCATATAACATGATTATCCTATTTGTATCTTTTAATTGAGAAATATATTATTAATCGTAAATAAATTATATTCAATATTGAGATAAAAATTCCAAACGATATTGATAAACCATCATAATCATATACAAAATTAGTTGATGGTTCAAGATATGAAGAGTGATCAGCATCTAACAAAAATTGATGTTGGATTAAAATATGTACATATGATCCATTAATAATATAGTATAACATTCTTCTTAAGAAGTCTTACTATATTAATTTGAAGTTCCACTTTATAAACATTGAATAGGTAGCAGTTATATAAAAAGGATTTAACTATTTGTCCATTTTTATTCACTAATATGACACCAAGCAAGGTTCTTAGTTCTAATTTTAATATATCTACTAAAAATTAAAGATATAAATGAAACATATAGAACTATAATCTTATTAGAAATTTGGTGATCCTTAATGTCTAATGAGAACCCATTTTATTATTTGGTCATACTTATTTTCATTTTATATGAAAAAATAATAATTAGAACAATAACTATAATATAATATTAACTGGAATCTTTTACATTTGGAAGAATACTTTTTAAATGAAATTTATATCCTAAATTATTAGTCTATAGGTTTAAATATATGTAATACATTTTAATTTCACTATAACCTTTTATAACATAAAAATACATTCATCTAATTTAAAACAGTTCAATATGTTTTTTTGTGTTTTCCAAATCATTTCGGTTGGTAGTACAAAACCAGGTGTGTAGAGACGCTACTTTTTATTCACATGTTGTTGATTGCATTAACACCCAATCAAAAACTAAAAATTTCATTACACCAATTTACAACTATACCAAATCCACATCCACCTACAGAATGATGTAACCAATAAAATTACTTATAAATTACACACTCTATACTTCACCATAAAAATTATACATTTTCCAATAATTATATTTATCCATAGAATTATCAATAAATTTATATATACATCATACCCATTAAAAATAACAAATTATTTTGATAATAAATAATTAATCCAAATAATTTTATACATATTTTTTTCATATTTCCAAAAAATATAATCCATGGCTGTTATTCCTAGAAAAAATGGGATTCTAGGAACCTAAAACAACTACATGAAGACAAATCCATCCTTTCTAATTTTATTCCACAAAAGAAAACAAAAATATCTTATATATACTAAACAAATATTGGAAAAATTGGGAAATACATAATCAAATATTGTGAGCTACAAATCCAAGTATCTGAATAAACATTATAACAAAGAATGACATATGATAAAAAATAAAAACATGAAATAATGATATTCCATGATCACATATAATCACGTGGTATTATAAAATTATTAACATAGAATAATATTATCCGATAAAAATAAGAATGATGGAAAATCATAGAATATGACATATGCATATGGAATGGCTATACACCACGAAAACATGACATTATAGGCATAGTCACATCATGGTTTAGTTTTACTCCCGAATCATATAATAATAATATCATGAGAAATAAAAATGCAATTAACTAATTATTTTTAAATAATCGTGAAACCATTCTAACAATTACCAAAGTATGTTTAACAAAAAATGAAAAAAAATGTAAGGAAAAATCATAAGAATATCCCAGAGAAAATAAAGGTTTTTAATATCATATTTAATATCAAAATCAATGTATATTTTAAACTCATTATCAATGGAATAAGTAATTTATCCTTTTCAATGTACATATATGAATTCATAATCATTTATCTTAATATATGGCTTAATTTGAAAAAAAACAAATCATGGGAAATGATAGAAAAATGGGTATAGAAATGAATATTCCAAATGTTAGATGCTTAGTTTATATTTTTTCAGAGGAGTTATTTTCCATGTTTGATGATAGATGTGAGGATAAAGTTTATTATGAAATGAATTTAAAATATTCATTATGAAAAAATTACAACATTAATGTATTCTTCTTGAAAAAAATTAATGCCCAATGATTTTTTCTTTTTTGTGACCAGAAACACCACAACATAGGGGAGGGAATTAAGAAGATAATTTGGAAAATATATGAAAATATACATGGCACTGATGTTGTTATGAGAATGGTAGGTGAATGGGTAGTATTTATAACGGGGGGAGAGAGTTTAATTATTATTTCATTAATTAGTTTATTACTACAGTTAAATAAAACATATAGTGAGAATTATTGTCAATATATTCATTATATGGTTCTTGTATGTTCACGCTTATTTGTTCTTAGATTATCCATTAGGAAAATAATAATTTATTTAACTTATAATGGTTAATAAATTATATTACCATAGTTTATTATTAAATAAAAATAACAATGATTTGATAAATATAAAAAGAAACACACTCACCATTTTTCACTGTAATGTTCCAATAAGTAAATTATTTTTTATTTCAATAATTTTTTTTTTAATTTGATAAATATATTTTTTAAATTATACCCTTATTTAGATGAAAATAATTTAATTTTACGTTCAAATTTTTATTCCACATGTAAAATTAATTACTATAACATTAAATCACATACTAATTATATCAATTCATAATACTTTTTTATAAAATGATATAATTGTTATATTATTCCATTTAATATATTGATATTTTATAGATACATGAAATTAAAATGTTGTTGTTTTGAAAAATACAAATACTTTTTTTATAATTTGTAAAACATTTTATTACTTATAGAATTATAAAATTATGTCATATTATCTTTTATAAGATCACAATATAGTATTATAATTTCCTATAAGTTAATATAATATTCTAATAGGTATTTTACAATTCTTAATAGAAAAACATATATTCCACAGAATAAATTCCAATAGTCAGATTGAAATTAAAATGGTTATATTTTTAATGTAAATATAATAAATACAACATATATCATTTATTATTTATTAAAATATATTTTAAATCAATAGTGTATATATTTAAATTTCCAGTATGAATGTTCAATTATTAATATTTTGTTTAATTTCTAAAATGTTGTTCTTGAGTAAGAATAGTCTATTAGACCCCCATACCCAAATCAACATATTTTAGTTAATTAATTTTATATTATTTATCCCATTTTAATATTTTAAATTCCTATGTTTATAAATATTTTCTATGTTCAATTTTGATATTATTATAATAAAATTTTGTTGGAACAATCATGAAGGGAACATTATTTATATCTACATTACTATATATGTCACACCCATCCTTTTTATATTATTTATTTTATTGTTTTATTGGACCTCAGATAGTTCGGGTCGAGCACCGACTTAAAATTTCTATATTCTTATTTAGAAATGCACTTTCTGGTATTTTCGGTGTTTAGCGCGCCGCTGTATAAACCGTGTGACCTTGCTTGGGTCACCACGCAGCCTCGCTCGGTTCCCCACTCATCTGCCCTTTGCGAAACTAATTAAATAAAAGTAATTAATAATAAATAAATAAAATTAAATGAGTTTATCGGGGCTTGTCATCATGCGACGCGCGAGCAAAGCATAATTACAAAGTCGTGCGGCTTCCCGAGGGCTGTCGTATGACCCTGCTCGATGGTCTGCTAATTAAATAAATGAATTAATAATAATAGTGAAATAAAATTGATGTGTGGAAAAAATGATGATAGAAATTCATCGATATAATAAATTGTGTTTTAATGATGATAATATTATTATTAGTGTTAAAGATATAGAATTTATTAAATTGTTACTAAAGTTGTTAGAAACAAAAATTATTGTTAATGTAATGTGATATTATTACATTTTTTTCCTTGGTATTATTTTACTTATTTTGATTATTTATATTATTATTATCTTTTTTTTCCTTTTGTTTTACTTAGGGTTCAGACTCTTCTCCCCCCCTATTTTTTTTCTTCTCTATGTCGCGTCTTCCCCCTGGGTCTCCTATGTGTCGCACCTATGTTCTCCCCCAGTCCCACGCACTAAGGGCCACCACCCGACTCCCCTTTGAACACCCTATCACGCTCCCTCCCATCCGACCCTCTCCGCTCCCTTGCATTGCCGAACACCACAAAGCGTGACCCCCCTCCTTGCTTCGTCCGGTGATGCGCCAAACTGACGTCCTTGCTCCGTCCAGTGATGCGCCGCACCACCGGTGCACCCCTCTTATCCCCCCCCCCTCTTGAAAACCTCATCCAGTGTGACTTCCTTGCACGGGGGTATCGAGCGAACGAACCTCCTCCCCATTTTTAGTCCAGAACAAAAACACCATTCAATTTTGATGCATTTGTCGATATATTGTATCTAAGATTTTTTTTCATAATTGTTGTTGTGAGTTTAACATGCGCTGATGATTTTGCACGGAAGTCTCGTGTTTCCCTACACTGAGGTAGGTGGTTCCACTTTTAAACACTGTCTGATAAGTTAATTTTCTTGCTTAGTAAATTTTTAATATTACTTAATTAATTCTTATGGGTACGGATTTGA
This sequence comes from Viscum album, assembly GCA_963277665.1. Taxonomy (NCBI): domain Eukaryota; kingdom Viridiplantae; phylum Streptophyta; class Magnoliopsida; order Santalales; family Viscaceae; genus Viscum; species Viscum album. The sequence continues at coordinate 1,306,289,050 of OY728126.1, read as the reverse complement.
TTATCTTGAAGTTTGTCTATGCAATATTTTCATTTTATAGTATGGTTATGTGGTGCAGGTGCGTTCTTTGTCCGAAAATTTGTTTTTAGTCAATTTCCAGTGTTTATTAATGTTTTCAGTTAGTTTTTCATATGTTCAAAGTGCAATGCTTGTGTTCTACTGTTTTTATAAAGTTTGTGTTTGTTTTGTGAAAATGTGTGAAGTGTGAAATTTGTGTTCTTGATGTGGTGTTGGGTGTGTTTGGTTATAAAATAGGGTTGAGTGGTTTTTTGTGTTAAAGTCGTGTTATATTTCTTTTTCAAGAATTTGATTACAAATAATTTAATATTTTTTAAAAAAATTATTAATGATGAAAATTTAATATGTTTTTAATAAACAATTATTAGCAATGCAGAAATTGTTCTAATTAAGTTGGGTAAAGTCTTTTGGAGTGCGTTCTTTGACAAATGGTTTTCTATGTGAGTGAAAGTGTGGTTTTTGGTTTATGTAACACCCTAGTTGTTTTACTTTTTTGAGTTTAACATGAAATGTGAGATTGGAACAATGTTGAGCACAAAAAGGGGAAGCCTGGGTACTAGGTGGGAAGACTAGACTAGCATGATAGTGATACGGGAGTGGCTCAAGCCCAGTTTCACTTAGCTGGATTGACACTTACAACACTAACTAAACATTGGTTGATGACTAGAGACCACTATGGTTGGATGTGTTTCCCTACCAGTGGCTCGTTCAAGGGAATGTATGATATGGTTCACCGAGACGTGAGGTTCTAGGGCGCTACACAGCATTATTACTTTTGGGCCACTACATCTTTTAGTGCTCCTGGACTACTATACACCCACCTTTGGCATACGGTGCAGCTATTGGGTTTCTGTGAATGTTTGATATTTTTTTTATGTAAGGGTGTTTTATTTTATTTAAGTTGTTTTCTTTAAAAGTGATTTCCTTATAGAAATTGTTTATTTAATGTTGTTTCAACTTGGGTGTCCTTTCATTTATTTATCCTGAAAAAGTATTTGTCATTTAATGGTTATACGTGGAACCTTTTTATTGGTTGACGTTCTACTAGGCTTTTGGCTCACACACTACATACACCTTTTGGTGTATGTAGACCTTGTTTCTTGTGTATTGTAGGTTGTGAAATCGTGCTCAGTGATGGTGGTTCTGGTCATTAATGGTCTTCTCATGCAGGTTGGTGTTGTGGCATGTGGATGTTGTGTCTCTCTAGTTGCTTGGAGGTTTGAGTTTGAGTTTCTTTTATTGTCGCTTATTTTTATTGTGGGTTCAAGTTGTAAACCCCTGTTTTGGTTTTCAGTTTAAGGCCCTGTTTGGTTGTCCATTTTTAGTTTCAATTTCTGTATCTTGTCAGTTGTTTTGTGTTTGATATTTCGGGTAAAATCATTCCCATGTGTTAGTTTTGATACTTGGTCACTTGTGCCAGCCCGTGGGGATCGAGAATGCCCTTCGGGTTTTGTCGCGGACCGAGTCAGGCACCGGGTCGGATGGCGACCCGGCCTGGTTCATGAAAAAATAGTATCAGACCAGGTTTTCTCTCTTGAGTCATGATATTTTGGGATATAGTCAAAGTAAACCAAATTTAAGGTTCTCTGAAACTCGACGTTTTGGTTACAAGGTGTTTGGCCAGCACACCTCGTGGAGATACTTGAGTTACCAAAGTGATTTGAAGTTTGTCTAATCCTTTGGTCGGTGTGGTAAATTTCATTTAGGGGAAATGAAGTAGGAGTAGGTTCAGTGGTCTTAGTGAGCTCTCAGGGTCTGACAAGCCTTGTGGGGATGGGGATGTTGTCCTAGAATACCCTCTATGGAGGTGGCGTGATTGGCATATGGCCACCAACCATATGTTCCAGTCACCCACTATCAGTTGTTCCCTCTTGCATCATTCCTCATCTCTTGGTTTTGGATTCATGGAAATCTGGTTTTTAATTAAAACTGATTTGGTCTTGAAAAATGTTTTCAAAAAAGAAACTTTAAAAATTAAATAAGGTATGAGGTTTGAAAAGTGTCGGTTGGATGTTTTGGTTTTGAAAAAAAAAATAATGTTTGGTTTGGATCCTTGGTGTTCTCGTGGGAAACCACATGCATGAATGTATATGGAAAAGAGAAAGGGTTAATGGCACGAGCGGATGAGTGCCTGGATGGATATGAGGTGCGTGCTGGTGTGGCATGAGAACATGCATGTACGAGGCCTATGGGACACCATTGGTGTTTGTGTGACCCAATGGTGTTGCTTATTTTCAATGTGTATTGTTATATGAAAATTTGGTGTTTTTATATAGCCGGTGATTGTGTGGTGCGTCCTTATGTTTTGAAAATTTCGGATGTGAGGCATTTTGAGTCGATAATCCTTTTTGACTGATTTGTGTCCTGATTTTGAACTCTTATTTGTAAGTTGGTGTGCAAGATTGTAGCTAGTTTACTATTGTGAAAACTACCTTGGGGAGCCCTTGCAGTGGTTCACCCTACACGTTTGGTGTTTTCTTGTGGTATGTCATGACCATTGTATCAGTTCGGTTGAGTCCATTGTTTTCTTTCTTGACTAGTGTATGCCCCCCCAATAAGGCATTGACATGGGATTGAATTGTGGCCACAGGAAAATCGCCCTTGGCTGACCCTCCAGTTTTTGAAAGGAATCTCTTCTTGAATTCTAAAATTTAACCCACCTATTCTTTTTAAAAGTAATAGGATCCTCTCACATCGGAATGATAGATGCAATCAGAGTTGAAGGGAGTTTTGGTCTTTTGAGTGTCTGACTTGTCAATTATGAAGTTTGACATTGTCGTGTTTAAAGGTTCCCCCTGGAAATGGCGAAAGGAATTCCATTGGGGAAGGGTGCAGACGGTTCAGAATTTTCAGTGTTTACCAGTGTCTTGATGAGCTTTGTAGTATTTTCATCGGCTACAAGGGTCGTGTTCGGTGACGTCTTGCAGTTCGAGTTCTCTTTGATAGTTGAGAGTGAAGTTTGACCTCATTAATTTGAAAGTTCTATTTGGAAACGATGAAGGAGATTCCAGTGGGGAAAGGTTGAAGCATCCTAGAGTGGTCGGTGCATGCCACTACTCTAAATGACCTTTAGTCCTTTATTGGTTTCATTTAAGAAAGGGTCTATGTTAGGCCACTAGTGTGACAGACCCAGTCGCATGGGGTTGCTACGGTCGATTTCAGGAATCATGTGTTGTTTAAGACTCAGTTTGAAGTCCCTCTCCGTATAATTTTCCTCTCAACAGTAATGATCATGTTCTGGTGACAATTTTCAGTGTCGTGTTCTCATCCAGTGTGAAAAAGGGTAATGTACATGCACCATTTCAGCTCTGGTGTTGTTGAATGTTCCATGTATGATCAGTTGGATGTCGTAATGTGTTGGGTTTTCTAGTGTTGTCTTGGTTGCAGTGCGGTTTCATGTGAAACCAAAAGGAGAAGCTCAGTTCGGGAGTCGTCAATACCTGACTGCAAGGCATAAGATGCATCAAACATCAGGGCTCCAGCCATAAGCCTCGGAGTGAAGCTGGCGCATGGTCAGGAACCTCGGTAGTGTATGGGACCCCGACATTATTTCTGTCATAGGTGTTGAATGTCGAGGCAGTTTAAATTTTTTCTATGGTTGTTCCGCTCTGAATGAAATTTCTGGTTGCATAAGGTTTTCATAACCACGTAGAGGCATGTTCTTCTCATTTCCTTAATTTCATGGGGGTTTTGTTCCACTAGATGTAATCAGTTTAGTGGTCTTTATGGGAGTCTTTTGGGTAAATCTGTCTCAAATTTAAATAATTCTTATCTAGGAATGTGAAATGTTGGTTTGTCTTGGGACATGCTTTTGACGCCTCGGTAGTCGGGTCCCTCCCTCCCTGCCCCTTGTAGTGAGTTGTTTGGTCACCATTGAGAAATTTTCAAATTTCTATACCTTCTGTTAGTTCTAATGGTTGGGAGACCCACATTGGGTCTTGCACGAATGTCTCTATAATGAATCGGTGCTGGAATTTTCTTTAATGGTGGGGAGTCCACTCGAACCTCCCCGTGTCGGTTTTCCAGTCTCATCTTGGGAGTTAGTAGGTTCTTAATTGTGGGGAGCCCCTCGGGCTTCCCCACATTAACCTTTTGGTTCTGTTTCTAAAGATGAGTCGACGATAGGTGATAAGGGTGCTTTGGGGTTGTGGTTTCTCTCATTTGATCATTTTAGACAAACAACGTGGTTTTCATTCAATGGTTCGTGGGATGTCTCGACTTGTGATTTTGGTTTCCACGGGTGTCAGAGTCACTTTCCTGGATCAGTCAACTAGAGACGTTCTAGCTCTTTGGGGTGGGAAACACATCTCAGAAAGTCTTTATATGAGTTTCTCGAAGTTGTTTTTGAGTCACTTTCTCTGAGCATGATACTTTTTTCTCTCTTTGCTTGGTGTTTGTGGGGATCCCCTTTGATCCTTAAGTGAGTGTGGTTTCTACTTTGGTGGTTTGGTTCTGGTTGTGGATTTCCAAGGACAGAATGCTTTGTGGTGGGGAGAATTGTCACACTCATCCTTTTTTATATTATATATTTTAATGTTTTATTGGATGTCAGATAGTTCGGGTCGAGTCCAGACATAAAATTTATGAGTTCTAATTTAGAAATGCACTTTTTGACCTTTTTGGCGTTTAGCACGCTGCGGTCGAAACCACGTGACCTTGCATGGGTCACCGTGCAGCATCGCTCGGATCCCTTCCCGCCTTCCCTTTGCACAACTAATTAAATAAAAGGAATTAATAATAAATAAATAAAATAAAATGAGTTTTTCGAGGCTTGTCATCATGCGACGCATGAGCGAAGCATAATTGCGAAGCCGTGCGGCTTCGCCAGGGCCGACATATGACCCTTCTAGATGGTCAGGTAATTAAATAAATGAATTAATAATAATAGAGAAATAAAATTAATGTGTGGAAATAAATGATGATAGAAATGCATCAATTTAATAAATTGTGTTTTAAGGAGGATAATATTATTATTAGTGTTAAAGATATAGAATTTATTAAATTCTTACTAATGTTGTGAGAAACAAATATTATTGTTAATGTCATGTGATATTATTACATTTTTTCCTTGGTATTATTTTACTTATTTTTCTTATTTATTTTATTATTCTCTTTTTTTCCTTTTCTTTTTCTTAGGGTTCAGACTCTTCTTCCCGCCCTATTTGTTTTTCTTCTCTCCGTCGCGTTATCCCCCTGGGTCACCTCGCACCGCGCCTATGTGCTCCCCCAGTCCTGCATGATGAGGGCCACCTCCCACCTCCCCTTTGAACACCCTATCGTGCTCATGCATGTCTGACCCTCTCTGCTCCCTTGCACTGTGGCACACCACGAAGCATGACCCCCACCCCCCCTCCTTGATCTGTCCGACGATGCGCCAAACCAATATCCCTACTCCGTCCGACGATACGCCACACCACCAACGCACCTCGCTTATTCCCCCCCCCCCTCCTGCAGACCTCATCCCGTGCGTCTTCCATGCGCGACTGTATCCGGCGAACGAACCTCCTCCCCATTTTCAGTCCAGCGCCGCCTTGCCCGCCCACGCCATTCATCAGCCTCTTTCGGTAAACTCTCCCCCTCCTTGTAGGGTTTCATTATAGAGTTCTTTTTTTATGGTTTGATTTTGATTTGTTGTGTTTCAAATTCTTGATTTAGGTTCCAATTTGGATCCCACGCGGTACGATTGTTGTTTGACACAAATTTTTTAGAGTTTTTGGCACTCGACGTAAGTTGTTCATGCCATAACACCATTAAATGAATTTAATACACTTGATAGAATTTATTAATGTGTTTCTGACTTCATTATGTGGTTATAATGGTGTTTTTGTTTGGGAATGGTTTGTGTGTTTTGGTTCTATTTTGATGCATTTGTCGATATATTGTTTCTATGTTTTTTTTTCAGAATTGATGTGGCGCGTTTGACGTGTGCTGAGGATTTCTCAAGGAAGTCTCGTATTTCCCTACACCGAGGTAGGTGGTTCCACGTTTAAACATTTTCTGATAAGTTAATTTTCTTGCTTAGTTTTTTATAATATTACTTGATTAATTCGTATGGGTGAGGATTTGATTATCTTAAAGTTTGTCTATGAAATATTTTTGTTTAGCAGTATGTTTATGTGGTGCAGGTGCATTCTTTGTCTGGAAATTTGCTTTTAGTCAATTTCTTGTGTTTATTAATGTTTGCAGTTAGTTTTTAAAATGTGCAAAGTGAAATTCTTGTGTTCTAGTGTTTTTATAATGTTTGTGTTTGTTTTGTGAAAATGTGCAAAGTGTGCAATTTGTGTTCTTGATGTGGTGTTGGGTGTGATTGGTCATAAAAGAGGGTTTAGTGGTTTTGTGTGTTAAAGCCATGTTATATTTCTTTTTAAATAGTTTTTTTAAAAATAATTTAATATGTTTAAATAAAATTATTAACGATGAAAATTTAATTTGTTTTTAAGAAAAAATTATTAGCAATGCATAAATTGTTCTAATTATGTTGGGTAAAGTATTTTGGAGTGCGTCCTTTGCCAAATGGTTTTCTATGTGTTTGAAAGTGAGGTGTTTGGTTTATGTAACTCCATAGTTGTTTTACTTGTTTGAGTTTGACATGGAATGTGATATTGGAACAACGCTGAGCACAAAAAGGGGAAGCCTGGGTACCAGGTGGGCGGACTAGACTAGCATGCTAGTAATACAGGAGTGGCTTCGGCCCGATTTCACTTAGCTGGATTGACACTTACAACACTAACTAAACATTGGTTGATGACTGGAATCCACTATTGTAGGAGGTGTTTCCCTACCAGTGTCTCGTGCACGGGAATGTATGATATGGTTCATCGAGACATGAGGTTCTAGGGCCCCACACAACTTTATTACTTTAGGTCCTCTCCCACTTTTGGTGCTCCTGGACTACATTACACCCACCGTCAGCATACGGTGCAGCTTTTGGGTTTCTGTTAAGGTTTGAGATTTTATTTTATGCAAGGGTGTTTTCTTTTATTTAATTTGTTTTCTTTAAAATGGATTTCCTTATAGAAACTATTTATTTAAAGTTGTTTCAGCTTTGGTGTCCTTTCTTTTATTTATCCTACAAATGTATTTGTCATTTAATGTTTATACGTGGAACCTTTTTATTGGGTGACGTCCTACTGGGATTTTGGCTCACACCCTACATACACATTTAGGTGTATGTAGACCTTGTTTCTTGTGTATTCTAGGTTGTGACATCATGCTCAGAGATGGTTGTTCTAGTCGGTGATGGTCTTCTCGTGCAGGATGGTGTTGTGGCATGTGGATGCTGCGTCTCTCTGGTTTCTTGGAGGTTTTAGTTTCATTTACTTTTTTTGTCACATATTTTGGTTGTGGGTTCATATTGTAAACTCCTATTTTTGTTTTCAGTTTAAGGCCATGTTTGGTTGTCCATTTTCATTTTCAGTTTCTTTATCTTATCTGTTGTTTTGTGTTTGATATTTTGGGTAAAATCGTTCCAATGTGTTAGTTTTGATACCCGGGAACTTGTGCCAGCCCGTGGGGATCGAGAACGCCTTTTGGGTTGCGTCGCGAACTAGGTCGTGCGCCGGGTCGGATGGCGACCCGGCCTGGTTCGTGACAATATATGACATAGTTATTTAATTAGAAATGAAATTACATTAATATAATTCTATTTTTTTATAATATAATAGGATATAAATAAAAAAAATATCAATTATGTCAACAAATATCTTTTGAATTACCTCACGTAAAACCTAAGGTAAAATTTTCCTTATAAACCCAAAAAACAGTGTTTGAGGAATACCATTTTGTATATAACATTTTCAATTGATATTATTATATATACATTTAAAAGATTATATTATAAATGGGTAGGAATCATTGTTAACAAATCATTGGAATACAATAATATTTTCCATGTGTATTTCATATTTTTACCTAAATTCCCATAATATTCTATCATACAAATATTGATATGTAGAATATAAAACAATTCATTGAATCCATTATGTAAATTATACTAATAACTCATTATAGTGTTATTTATGAAATAGTTAATGCTTGAGTTTAATAATAGACTAGAAAATTTCATATATATATTATCATAGTTGTAAAATAAAATACAATTCTATTAATGAATGTGAGGGGCCAAAAATTCCCCTCTAACCCCCATATTTTGACCATTTAATTTTATTTACTTTTTATTCAATGGAATTATGTCTAATTGTATGATTATACTAATCAATAAAAAGTGTATTTAAAATAGATTATTTTTCTAATTAGTATAGAATCATTTATTCCTTAATAATACCTTGAGGGTCATAACCATATTAGTTAATTAAATATAAAAATAAATTTTGTCTTTAAGTATTATATTTAATGAAAAATATCAAAAAAAATATCTAAGAATCTCTATGAAATTTATTCAATTTATAAAAAATATAAATAAAATTGGTTATTTTTACAATTATATAAATTACATTTATAATAAAATATCATAAATAATTTGTCTTAATAATTAAATTTTAAATGTTCATATAACTAAATATAATTATCTTAATGATTTAACATTAGAATATATATCATTGCTTAATTAAATTAAAATATTTCTTGGATTATATTTTATTGCACATGTTATGAACTAGAAATTTCCAATTTTGAAAAAAAAATATCTTTTTCTTATGAATATATAAATAATTTGATTTAACTAACATATCAATCTATAATTAATCATAATTAAAATTATTATATAGTATAATTTATATCACATGTAACATGTAAATAGATTCACTCAGTGTGAACATTTATATGTTCTATGGATATCCTTTAGAAAATAATTATAAAATAAAAATCAACTCTTAACTTCTTATATTTCTAAAATATACTCATCAAAAGAGTTAATTGAATTTATATAGATCATTCGATATCCAGTCATCACATCTAAACTCAAATAATAACATATTTTTATCCTAATGGAAATATTTATTTTGTTTTATATTTTTAGTGATTTATAATTCTGAAATTAAAATTAAATTGTGTAATATTTATGGAAATAGTTCATAATAATAGATAATGTTGTTTATATTATTATAAAGCTTTTTTCTAAAACAATTTATTCAATAATATACATGGATATGGAAATAAACAATTTCTATGTTTAACTAAATGTTTTTTATATATTTAAATATATTATGATCATGTTTTCCCAAAAAAATTCCATTAGGTGTCCATAGAATCAGGATATTAGATTGATTTGTGATAGCAAATTCCCACCAACAATACTATCTAGGTAGCTGAGTAGATTAATGTATTTATTATTAAATATACATTTAAGGCTTGATAATTTTTTATGACAAATGAGACATTTCAATGAAAACCCAAAAACATGAAAAAATACTAATATAGTTAAATAATAAATTAGAAACATTTAAAAGAATCATGTGACATGATCCAAATAAACCCAAACCTGCTAAAAATTCTCCCTCGATGATTGGAAATTAATATATATATATTTAAAGGGTAAAAAATATGTTCAATTGTTGGTCCCCATAAGTTTAATGAGTATATCTAAATGAAAGGTGATAATATATAAATGAATGAGTTATGTATAAAATTATAATAATAAAGTAAATCATAGAATGAATATTTTAAACTACACATATATCACATCTTATAACCAAGACACTCCAATAGAACAACATCACGTATATTCCACCATATCCTATTAAATATTTTATTTAGTGATATCTATTTGTATAAAATTCATTCTATATGTATATCATTATAATAAATATGATATATTTGACTTTATACCTATTAAGAATTATTTTTCACCGCCTACCCAAAAAAAGTAAACATCTCTATTATAAACCACTAAAACCATTGACAAATAAATTTTAATACAGCAATTCAAATTTTATTTGGTATATATATACTCTCATGTTTTATAAATTTAATTCATATGGACTATATCATCCTCATAATATCAAAAATATTTTACATAGATTAGTTTCTATCTACCCACATGCATACACCCATTTCATTCTCATCCCCCTGATAGGGAAACTCCCTACCAAAACATGTACCGTCATCCAAGTATCTTAACTTCATATGAAAAATATAGTATATCTGGTTACAAATTACTAATAAATATATAATACAAGAATAATATATATATATATATATAATTCTCATTATTATTAATAGACATATCTCGACAACAAACCAAGTGCTCATTTTATTTAACTACAAGTAAACATACATTATTAGATCCCCATTATGAATATAATATTACACTCAATAGATTTATGAGTTATTTATCCTACCCACCTTGGATTCCCTTAAACATAGAACATGACCTGATACATCACATACCCAAAGGGAATTCTCGATCTCCATGGTCTAGTGACAAGAAACCAGACATTGAACAAATAAATATAGGTAACATTTTCACCCCAAAAAACAACCACATAGAATATATATATATATATATATATATATATATCATGAAAAAACCATTGGAATACTAATAAATATATATTCCATCATAGTGAGTATGATAGGGGAAATAGAAAACTATAATGTAGTCTAAAATGCAGTGGACAAGTCGAACTACAAAGGACTAGTTCCAAAAGCTACTCCAAGTGATTTCCTAGAAGAACTCACACTGTCAAACCACCAGATCCCTACTCATTTGACGTGAAACATAACTGCCACATTGTGACACCTTTTATTTACCTGAACTGGAATTTATATAAAGGTCTACACACTACCGAAGTGGTGTGCAGGTTGTGATATAACATGCCATGTAGTATAACACCAAGGTGTTCTATAACATGTCTCTATATAATAATTAATGTATTTATATTTTAAATAGAACATAAAATTAATAAGAAATAAATATTATTTTTAAAATTCATGGTAAACATTTCCTGTTTTCAAAGTTAAAAAAGTAGGTATATCATGCATATAAAGGCTAAATTAGAATTCTGTGAAGAATAAAATAGATGCAGTGTTATAGGAATCAATACCAAGGATCAATATAGTTCATACTATAAGACTAATGATACCTTAATAAATCACGGGGTTGGTGGAGAATAGGAAACCACATTCCTCATGAATGAAACCGACCAAACCATTAAAATAAAGGACGGGCCTCCAGAAACAAATCTAAAAAATATCTTAGAAGGAAAAAAGCATACAAAAACGTGGATCAAAACATCCAAATATAAAACCAATGGGCCCTACCATGATCAGTAGTAATGAAGAAGAATAAAGGTTACTCACCTTGAAAGACAGACCACAATTGCATTAGAAATTAAGTGTTGATCGGATCAAACTAGAAGGTGTCATGTATCTAAAAACACATGGTGAGACCTGATGGTTGAGGGTGAATATTACATGAGAAAAGAAATGTGATGACTCTCATGTGTGCATGTTTTAAAACATGACATAGGTTATTTCAGGATGTTTGATATTGTTATAAGCTATACAAAACACAAAGTACACGAACACAATAAAAATCCATCACCTCATTTTAAAAATATTTTTTTAAATATTCACGATGTTAAACCAACATCTACAACATAAAATATTTTGGAGTGTGAATTTCGTTTCATGGATTGTACCCAACAACTGTTTCACTTCATTTAACCATATTACATGGGGTGTTATTAATCTTTAGCCAGTAAAAAACACTGGTTAATGCTGAAGGTCCAACAAAACATTGAATTATTCATTATAGTTATCTTTTAAATCTCAAAGGAGGAGGAAACAATGATGACGTTAAGGGAACACGTGATGAAATGGTAACCAGATGTTATAATCTCCCATCCGTAAAAAATTAATTTCCTCGGTAAGTCTTATTGAAGATATAACCCCTTAAAACAGGTGAGGCCACTCCTCGCTCATAATGATTCTTATTCCCATGTTTCATTAGAACCCAACTCCTGTTTCTCAAGAAATATAACCAGTGGAATCAACATCTCACACAATAATTTCCTTTGAGAGTAAATGATCTGAACTTCTTTATTTAAAATAGAAGCATCATGTTCCTTCCCAATTTCTTCATAACCGAGAATGTGAACACGGTCCAGAAGGTATTTCATGATGTAAGACATGGGAAAAAATATAATGAATACTCATCAATTGAACTACAAATGATAACCAATATGCAACCGTCGCAAGCTTCTTGGTGACCTCAAATGGTCCAACAAATATTATATCCATCCATTCTTATTTTAAAATAAAAAATTGACCTAAACGTGGAGAAAAGTTCATGAAAACCCATTCACCTATAGAAAACTAGAAAGGTCGATGCCTCTAGTATGCTTATTATTTTTTTCAACTCTGGGATATAAAAATACATTGATGTTAATTTGGAATCATCAAAATTGTATCCAAAAAAACTTGGTACAACTAATGATACATCACCCACCTCAGCCCAACAGAGAGGTGATCTACATGGGTGACCATAAACCATATCAATGAGGGATAATCTAATTGAATACAAACAACTATTATTATAAAATACTCAACCAGTCCAAGATGGTTATCCCATGAACCTCTGAATTCCAAGACACAAGCATAGAGTGTATTTTCAAGTATCTTAATCACATGATCTGTCAGAAAACCTTTATGAGTTTGTTAAGCTTTGATTAACTTTATTTGAGTTCACATTGCCTCTTGAAAACTCCACTAAAACCATGAGGTAAACCTAGGATTCCATTCTAAAATAAATGTAGAAGGAATCCCATGTATTCTCATAATCTCATTCGCATACTACTTAACTAGATATTCCACTTTACATTGTCTTTGATTGTAATTAAATGAGATTCCATCATTATCCAATCAAAAACCAAGTAGATAGAATTCCTTACTTAGGTAGTCCATTGTAATCCAATAAAAAATCCATGGATATTTTTTCCCATTTGCATATTAGCACCGGAAGGGGCTGAAGCAAAACAGACAATTTCAAGTTCTCTACCATTATCTATTGGCATGTGTAACTGTGAGACACGAACTCAGTGATGTCATGATTCATACCTAGACACCAGAATCATCACGTCATGCCAAAATAAATCATCATAGATTGTGAATGAAAAACACATGAGGATAAGTGAAAATTAAAAATATTACATTCTTATAGATATTAGGATGAAAACATACTTATTGAAGTAGAGAATACCATCTGAAGGGATCGACTATCTAGTAATATTATCCCCATAATAAATTCTTTCTTGAGTCATCATAAACTCATCATCCTATTATTGACTCCACAAAATTGACTCCATGAGAGATTATGAAAAGTAAACACTAGTGAAACCCATATTTGATACATCATCCTAAACATCTAATTGAAATTGAGTGATAATCCCCAAAAGGATTCACATCTCCTTTTATTCTAGAATGGTACTTTCCTACTAGAAGAATCTAAAATGAAATTTCAATTTCATAAGGTTTTTGTGATATCACGTTCAAATGTATGAAGTTACTCTACCAATAATCACTGTCTAAGATTCATGTACTTCTGAGAAAAGATATAACTCAAACTCTTATGATTAGATAAGACCGCAGACCTCTCCCTAAAAAGATAGTTACACTAACATTTATGTTCGTATATGACTGTAAAAAGATCTAAGACATGAGTGGAGTAATTATTTACATTTTTTTGAAGCTGACGAGTGTTTTAATCTACCTCATGGTCATCTTGCATATGAACACATACCAAACCAGTAAGAAGCATAAAAAATACCATGTACCGCATACCGGTTTTAGGGAAGATCAGAATAGGTGATGATGTAAGATTCATTTTCATTTCATCAAAATAAGATGGGAAGTTTACATTCAATGTTAATTTCACTAAATTCCTATTAATATTAGTCAATGGTGACACTATCTTAAATATTTACTTAAACAAATGTTGGTAGTATACAAAAAAACCAAGGAAACATTGTATCTCAAATACATTATGTTGTTCAATCCATGATGAAATATCCATTACCTTCTATGGATCAACTAGTAATCCATGCTCAACAATATTATGCCCCCAGAATTTCACTTCTTGAATCCATAAACTATATTTCGAATTATATACATAAAAACCATGAATTCTATAAATTTACATAACCAAATAGTGATGTTGTTAGTTACCATGCTCTTATTTCAAATTATTCAGAATATAACCATTGTAAACTACCTAATAAGTGTCATGATATTGACATGATATCTAATTCATCAGTAAAATAAAAAAATAAAGAGTGTTAGTCAGACCAAAAGGTGTCACATGATATTCATAATGGCCATACCTTATCCTAAAAGATGTATTTGGTATACCAGTCTCTTGAACTCTGAGCATATGATAACCTAACTGAAGATCAAATATGGAAAATGCATTTTTCCCACATTAACTGATCAAAATAGTCGTCCTCCTGAGGAAATAGATATTTTTTATTAATGGTATCCCAGTAAAACATCTTAATTTTCCACACATAACTGAAGTGAACCATCTTATTTATTATTAACGAGTATTAGGGATGATCAATGAAAAAATATACTAATAACACAACCATTGTACAATAGTTTGTCAAACTATATATTGATCTCATTCGTCTCACTTGGTTCCATATGATATCATTGTTTCAATTCCTACATCTAACCTAGCACCAGGAAATATGTAAAAACTTCCCCTCTATCTGGGGGAAGACTAGAGATGTCATCTAGGAAAATTTCAGGAATGTTGCAAACAACAACGGGAAGATCCAAAATTGGAGAAACATCATTGAGATCAAACACAACAACAAACAATATAATATTGGGCTCTAGGCAGGATGACCCTATCTGACATGATTTGGGATCCCAATCTCCCTAAATCACATGAGAGATCCCATCCATAGTATGAAATAATACAAACCGAATATATAAATGAACCTAATAATGATGAGAGACAAGACAATCCATACCCATGATGACATCAAACATATCTAGATTAAGAATAATAATATCCAAAAACAACATCATATTTTCTATCATTAATGAACTAGAAGTACATTAAAACCAATGCTCATTCAACCATATAATAAGTGGCCTTAACTACATTGGAAATGGAATAAGTGATGTTGAATTTTTATGAATATAAATAAAACATGTTTATATGAATATGTGGGAGGAACTTTTGATAAAAATATCAATTTCTATTGATGATGCAACAAAAAGCATACATCCCACAGTATCCAGACCATCATCAGATTCTATTGGATAATCATCTTTTACATGTAAGCTCTCTACATCCGAGGCCTATGGATATAAACTTGTAGTCTTAAATGTTTTTGACTGCATCTCAGTAGACTTTGGAGTCAACAATCCCTAACCATATTGAGGTGTTGTCATTTGCTGACAGAAGAGATATAATTGAACAATATGTACAATTCTATTTCTTTTCATTGTAGGAATAGGACAAGGATATAATGCGTGTCTGCCATTTCCACATCAAATTACGTTAGATGAAGATTTCCAGCTACAACAGATGGTGCAGTGGAGGCTCGCTACTAAGACCCACCTTTACCACTTCAATGATGTTCTTTCAACATCATTTTCTTCCCATACATACCATTATAAATTTCACTTTATGGAAAGTGTTAGTTAAACCTTCCTTGCCGACCATTTTCATGTCATCCATTATTTCCCTATCCAGAATCTAAGCATAGGTATAAATCATCATCATATACCATTATGATATGATATTTGATCGCAAATCTTGTAGGTACTTCTGAGCTTTCACCTGGACATTCAACACTATGTCCGGAGAAAATTGAACAATCAAGGAAAATAAGTTGGTGTATGCTAAAAAATAATGATCTCACTATTTATAATATGGGAAATTCAGATACATTTCTAGAATCAAAATCTTATGGGAAATTTTATGTACGAAAAGGGTTTTGAAACCCTTATAATAAAAGTCAATGTGTCTGCCTACCTGGATAATTGATTCCCACCACCGCATGACAAACCCCTTGAGTCTGAACATCACAAACATTACCCTAAAATTATACAGTGTTTCAAAAAATTAAAATATTTAATCAATCCAATCCATCCAATCCTCTTTATATTATAGTTCAGTCATTCCATCAATTGATTGTGTCTTCTCATGAAAAACTCATACGATCAATCTCTCTCTGCTCTAACTCTTGGTTTATCCTAAATAAATAGTATTATGAACTCATGGTACATCCTAATCAACCAAAAAAACATGTCATACTATAATCTCAGTGAGATTCTAATATATATGTGGATTCCCTTGAGAAGAATCAACTACACCATCCTGAGGAACTCATGGAAGATGTCTTAGTGGCATACTACAACACACTGAAACATATAAACAATCATACAACAGAAAAAATCATAGTCCAAACAAGAAAACCCATAAGTATAAATTGATATTTTTAAACAAAAACTCGTCATTAGACACTCACATCCCAACATACAATGGAAAAAAGAGTCTCTTAATGAAAACAACTGGATAGAAACATATTTCAACATACCTCTCATGTTCGAACAATTTTATCTATATTTTAAAATATTTTCCTTGATATGGACTCCTGAGTACATAATTATGAAGGTACTAAATTAGAATTAATCAACCAGGTTTTCCCTCAAACCAAAACCCTAACCTCATCTATTACATTCCTAAACGGCGTACCTGATAAACACATGCTTGAAACAAGCACATTGTCATCAAACAGTTAAGCTAAGGGAATTATTTTGACTGAAAATAACAACAACAAGGAATATATTTATATACATGGAATAAAAAATTATAATTATAATGAATATATGTTCCATAACAGTGATAAATATAGTGGAAATAAAAAACTGTAAAGTAGTCGAAACCACTAAAGGTAATGTCCGACTACAAAGGTCTAAAACCAACCACTACTCCAAGTGTGGGCATCAAAAATCTGCCATAATCTCACCACCAGCTACCCAACTCACATAACACAAATCCTCACCCCCTCAGAATGACACATTTTCCTTTCCCTACACTAGATTACATGAAGTGGTCTACACACCACCAATGAGTTGGGCGTGGCGTGAGATAATATGATTAGTTGGTTCCATCCCAGGGGTTTCATAAGAAGACACAATATAATTATTCATGTATGATTATTTTAAAAAAAATGGAATGATAACCATTAATGAAATGTTATAGAAAACATGGAATATATTTCTATTTTAACATTTATGAACATAAGGATTTATAACATGTATATTAAATATAAAACATAATTCCATGTAGAATAAAATAGAAACAACAACATAGGAATTAGTACCAAGGAACACTATAGGTCAGACTAGAAGACTACACATTCCATAACAAATAAAGTGCACAATATAGTTCTTTGAATATAACCCTTTAGGGTAGAAGAATAACCCACAAGTAAACCCTCCAAATATATCAATGTTTGTCCCCTAGAACAATTGGCCTATGAAATAGAGGAATTACCAATGATAAAAACTATAATAATAACAAAACATCGATGATTGCATCATGAAAAACCTTCCACCTCAGTTTCTATGGTAACCCATGTTCTCATTTTTATATATAAATTTCAATATTTGAAAACTACTCAATTAAATTTCATTTATCAAAAGATCGGGGAAATAAGTTTTCTTTAAAACCTGATTTTTCAACTAATGCTAATAAACATTCTGATTAAATAAATAAATTTATAAAGAAACAAAAATCAATATAATTTATATAGACTAGAGGTGGAACCACAATCCTTAAAACTCTAGTCGCACATAACTGCAATGTGTTTCAAATATAATAAAACAAAAAACACATGCGGAGACCCTAGAACCCAAATACATACACCTTATGATTGATTTAATTTGAAAATAAATGTATTGATGGAGAATGGGAAACCACATAAACCATGAAAAAAATTCACCACACCACAACCAATACAGAACGTCCCATAGGTAGATATCACACAAAGGATGTTATATGAAAACATAAGGAAACACCAACATAGATCAAAGGATCTGATAAAACAAAAAAATGGTGCTATTGTGATCAATAAAAACATATAAATGGAAATTCTACTCACCCAGAGTGGTGCACTATAGTAGTGGCAGAGAGCTAGTGCTGATCAGATTGATCTAGAAGGGTAAATTCAATCAAAAAAACCTAGCAAGAGCTCTATGTCCGGGATGAAAAATCCTAGAGAAATGAACCATGACAATACTATTGTGAACATGTTTTAAAAATTGACACGGGACATATCTTACTTTTTTATAAAGTTACACATCATGAAATACATGGTTTATATTTATGCTGATAATTTTCATCACCTATGACTAATGAACTATTATTTAAAACATTCACGACATGTAACCACCATTCCTGACATGTAATCTTTCATAGTGTGAATCTACTTTGATTGATTATTCCCTAAAACCATTACAGGGCATGTAACCCAGTTAAAAAAATTGCAACCCTCTTTCATCCAATATAATGTGGTGGTTAAGGCTGAATGTCCATCTAATCTCTAATTTCACTAATATAGGTATCATGTCAATATAAAAGGTGGGGAAACCCACGATTAGCATAATGAAAAACCTAATAAAATGTTAACATGATGTTACAAGTTCCATGAAAACTTAAAATTAAATATAATATTTAATAAACATGACATTTTCTGACTATTACCCACTATATATATTGATTAAAATAAAATTATATGAAAAGATAGGTATATTTGATGGTTCGTAAAAGGTTTGTTCATTATTCCTAGATTCAACTGTACCAACAAACTGAACAATACAAAAAATAATAGGTAATAGATTGTATTATGATTCAATATATATCATTGGATATAAAATTCCTCCATTACTATGTGGAAAGGTCCACGTTAGAACTATACCACCATATGTAGACAAAATATTGATTTTATATCTTTAGTATTATTTTAAACGACAATTTTTTTCATTAATATACTTCTAATATAACACATAAAATATTCCATATATTCATTTATATTATCATTTTAATTACAATAATATTTTGTCATTACCCTATAACAAAATTTCTATAACCCATTCTAAATGTTTTATAAACATCTGTCTCACAACATAATCATATATCTTAACCATATCAAAATTTAAAGCCAAAAACACTCAATTTTTTTAAATATAACTTCATTTACATTAAGTATTTATTGTCGCTAATTCTAGATAATAAATATATCAATAAAAAGAGTCCTAATTTAATACACTTATAATTCCCTACAATACATAATTATAAATTATTTCTCATAGACATTTCAAAAACTAAAAAAATTATAAAACCCCTGAGTTTATTCGAAATCATCAATCCATTGTATACCATGAATTTTAATTTCATTACAATAATATTCCAAAACATTATAATTTTTATAATATAAATTAATTACAAAAAAAATATTTTACATTTATAATATATTAATAACAAAATATATAAAATAATGTAATATAATCATTCACGTGGAATATCATGAAATACTAATCTATCATCATACAA
Organism: Viscum album; assembly: GCA_963277665.1. Taxonomy (NCBI): domain Eukaryota; kingdom Viridiplantae; phylum Streptophyta; class Magnoliopsida; order Santalales; family Viscaceae; genus Viscum; species Viscum album. The sequence goes on along the minus strand of OY728126.1, from coordinate 1,306,269,501 downwards.
ATAAATCAAGGTAATTTGATTTATGTTTTATATAATGATATTCATGAGTCATCTACTATATTTCCATGATGATTTATGACCCCCAATCATGTCATGTTATAATTTTTTATCATTAAATTGGAAAAACACTTGTTTCATTATTTATAATTTAATTCCTAATGATTATATTATGAGAATATCAAAAACCAATGAAACTATCACTATATTAAAGTTAGCTCTAATATATGACTGATTATCGGTTTTCTACCCTTATAGAAATTATAAAATAACATTTTCTATATTTTCCATCATAACTATCCGTTAAAATTTCATTGAAATACCATCATGAATCAAGTTACTAAATCTCATGAAAATTTACTGTGAAACAATAATATTCATCAATGATTCTTATATTATCTCCCTTGGAATATCAACCCAATTTAATAAATAATGAAAATATACAATTATTTAACAAAAATCAGCAACATAAATACAATTTCAATTTTTTTAATTCTATAATAATGAATCTTTGTCCAAAAGCAATCCACAAATCCTAAGAATTAACAACAATCAATCCAAATGACTAAAATAATAGATTTTTTATTTAAATTATCCTAAATTTATATAATGAAATGTAAATTTTAAAACATAAAAAATATATTCAATGTAACAAAAAAAATAATAAATTATTAAAATCCCAAACTTACATATTTATTCTATTATATAAAAGAGATATTTTGAAAATTTTATTTCTAATTTTTTTAAAACATACAAATAATGTGAAAATAATTTATTTTTAATTATCAAAACATGAACTCCATCATCTCAAATAAGTTATATTATAAAATAGAATTTAAATATAAAACAAATCTAGATATAGGAAAAATATATTTAATTTATTATATAAATTAATTTCCTATCAACCACCATGTTTCATTTGATTTTATATTATTTAAATTACATCATTATATAGTAGTATCCCTTTAATATATAGGATTTCCGAAAATAATTCAATAGAAGATATTTCCTCAATCTTAACAATTTCAACCAAATAAATATCATGTTATATATCTTGTTAAAAATTCAATGTTGTGTCAAATATAATATAACACAAATCTTTTCAAGTTATAAGGGATATTAAACCCCAGAAGAATCATATTAACTACATTTCTAAACATTAAGAGTCTAAAAACACATGTACATGTGATATAGTTTTTTTCATTACAGAAAAATTTAGTCAAATACATTAGAAATATATATATAGTAGGTCGAATTTATAGGAATTAATGAATTTATGATGAGGTAATAGTAACTTGTACATAGTATTATAAATGTGGGCATTAAGAATAGTAACATGTCCAATGATATTGTAACCTAGAAAATGAAATTATAAAGAAAATATAAACATTGTATAAATAAAAATACGATATAAATATATCAAATATATGTAAATTAATGTTATAAATTAATAAATTTAGTGTTGTTTTTTTTGTAAAAAATAATATTTTATTTAGAATTTTTAATTTAATAAAGTATTTAAATTAAAATATATTTTTATTAACTAGAATTATAAAGCATTTTTTTGTTATGATTATAATAATTTTTTATGATACCTTATTTAATTTTTCAAAGAGTTATAAAATCAGTTGTAATTGTAAAATGGGTATTTTTCATGTAAATGATGAGTTTAATTAAAAATTAAACTTCAAATATTTTTAATATTTTTTCAATAAAATAGAGTCAATTTTTTAATTCTATATATTTTAAAATAGTTAAGATAATTTTTCTGATTTTTAAAAAATGGTTGGATTTTTAGTGAATAGTAAAATTAGATAATTTAGGGAATTTAACCAATTAATGAATTATTGTGTCTTATATGATATATGGTTGGAGTAGGCCAAAAAGATCAAACCCACCCTATTTACTTTAAAATATTTAGATATAATTCTCAAAATGATCAGTGTCTTGAACCAATGTATTAATCTAATGATTGAAATATTCAAAAAAACCCTCACCTCCAATATAAATACAACCCCTCACCACATCGTTTCCTCACACCTCAATTAATTTTATCTTTTTTAATATATTACCAATTTCATTAAAACGCCTATTACCACATCCAAGAGATCCTATTCTCACCAAAATCCCAAAAACAATTTTCATAAAGAGGTTCTCAACGAGAAGAATTCAAGAGGTAAAACCCTCTTCGGTTTTTTTCTATTTTACTTTATCTTTATTTTATTATAATTTCTATTCAAATACCCTTATATAAATGCAAAAAACACTCCATTGTCATATATATACTGGAATGTTTTCATTATTATGGAATAATTCATCATCAAACTCTTTATTATCTCTCTTTTATTCAAAAACTGGTAGCGTCATCTGTGATGTGTCGATTTACAACCATCATGAATGATATGCTCTCATTTTTTCAATACTGCTTTAATGGATTTTTATAAAATCTTTATTATGGTTAAATAATTTTTAATTTTATGTATTATATATTATATAATGTTTTCGAACAAATAAATTATATTATATAAGATTTTGATAGTTGTAAAAACCCAAAAAATCTATTAAATGATTTTCATTTTTATATTATCTAATGAATCAACATCATCTCAGAAAAAATGAAATATGTTATCATTAAAAATTCTAGAATCAAATTAATAAAATTTCATTATGCTTAAATCTTTTTTATTCTATTCTAAATTAAATCCCATATCTGACTGTCCATTGAATCCATGATAAAAACATACCGAAAAATGGAAATAAAAAATTATTATTAATAAATGGATAAAATTGTTATAATAAAGTCTTATATAGTATTATAAAAAATTTTATAGTTTTCTAATAAATTGATAACACTCTTAAAAAAATTATTAGGTTGGAATTATTTTTATGTGAGAGAAACATGAGGTACGATACGTTTCATTAAAAATCCTCTTTTGAATTCGTATTTTTAGAAAAAACAAAAACAAATTTGTATTTAATATTAATTTTTAATGAATATGTTCTGAACATTTTTCATTATTAATTATAATGTATGGACCAATATATTCAAACAATATATTGGGTGTAATTATGATGGATGTTGGTCGTAATGGTTATTTCAACTGTAACTGAGATGGTTACACCACAAGGTAGTCATGGGGGTTACACCATAAGGTAGATATGAGGGATGATTTTTTTTCATGAGGGTTGCAAATAAAATGGTATCCATGAATGTTATAATTTATGATTTTAATAATACAAGATTCCTAGATGGTTTATTTACGTTTCTAGGTTTTATGGAAATCACATGTTCTCACAAGGTCTGAATATGATACTTTTCAGTGAGAATTATGTATTAATAAAAATTATTTTATTTTTTTATAAATATTCAGGGAAAATCATATTATCTCATTATTTTAATATCAATTAATGGTAATTAGTTCCAATCACATGATTTAATTTTTTTTACCACAATGTTTATGGATGGGTAAGAGAAAAGAAGAACGAAAGATGAATATTGTGAATAATTCTTCTTTTATTAGAAAAATTATAATATGAAGAAATGAATAATATTTTAGTAGTATCCAATTTTTATGATTTTTTATTATCATATATATTTTATTAACTAATTTTCTATAAGTCTGAACAAAAATTATAATTGGGTATTTAATAAGTGTATTAAATTTGAATTTACTAGTTTATGAAATGTTTAAGGTCGGGTATTTATATTTGGAATTAGTTCATGGTTTAATTAAAATTTGGGTTTAGGATGATGTAAATAGAATAAAATAAATTTTTATTACATTATAATTAATTTGAAATGATATAGCATGTGAATGTAACCCTGTATATTCATCTACCATATGACTGTTTAGAATGGTTTGCCACAGAAGAAAGAATGGAATCTAAATTATGAAGGTGCCAAGAGGAAGATATCATTTAGAATTTATAACCCATATTGGTGATAAATAGAACTGTTTTTTTTTTCACAGAGATCAATTAGTTTACATGCTCTATAAATTTTAGTAACATCCATGCATGAGAATAGCTAGAGCTTCCACAAATGAACCTAACGATATTAGAATTTTTTTTGAGAAAAACCCTCATACTTTTAGAGGATATTTTTTCCCATTACTGTATGAAATGTAAATTCGATCGTTTTAAATATATTATATATCTTGTGGTGTCCATATATTGAAAATTTATGTCTTGGTATTTAGATATCTTATGGTGAATTTGACTAGTTTTCAACAATAGTTAATAATATCCATGGTATCGGGGAGATTGATGTACTGGAATGAGATAAATTTAATAATATTATCCATGAATAATATATTCTTAAGGTATTCCAATATAGGATGAAAAAAAATTCCACTAATTGAAACAAAATGAGGAAGATTCAGTGGCCAGGTATATTGAAAACTACACGAGATGGGAAATGTATTCTCCAAACCTTATTTAGGATCATGATATTAAAATCAATATTATTTTACTCAACATTAAAGCCAATATAAGGAAGGTATTAGGAAACCCATGTGTATAAAATTTATGGGAAACCTTTTTATATGACGAGAGGGTAAAAATTGAGTATTCTAATGATCATGTGTACGTTTAAAATAAGAAAAATAAGTGGTCCAAATGAAAAGTAATGGCTAATGTTAAATCATATAAATATAAAAGATACAAAATTATATTTTTAGTTGTCGGAATGTGTGGTAAAAATTATCCCATGGAATTCATTAACAAATTTTTTAAGTGTTTGTAATGGGGTATTTTTTGGAAATATTGATCGAGATTTCAATGAAAACGATCTATGTGATTTTATGTTAAATTTTTATAAAAAATTTAAATTGTTTCATATATGGTGACATGTGTAATTATGATAAAAACTATCCAAAGAATGATCTAAATGAAATATTGATAGACTTTTTGAAAAAATATCTAGTTATGTCCTTTGAAACTACCTCAACAAATGTTGGTGTATCCAATAAAGTGGTATCATGACCATTATTTTTTTACATAGATTTTTATATTGTCTTGTTTGATACAGAATCTATGCATTCATTTACTTGTAAAATAATTTCTAGAAAATTTTAAATTTCAACTCCAAATATGACATCTGAACATATAGGAAGAACATCAAAGGGAATATTATAAAAAAATAGAATTATAATAATCTTCATGTTATTCAATATCGAAAGACATTACTTTTAAACCATGTAGTTTTAAACGTATTAGGGTTTGATGTTATTAAGGTTATGGATAGGCTATCTAGTCATCATGATATGATTTACTGTAGAGTCAAAGATGTTTTTTTGTAGAAATTTTTTTAGTTTACAAAATGGAATGAACCTATACTGTTTATAACTTTTCGATAAAGTGAGAATATGTTAAAATATGTAAATTAATGTAATCCTTCACTTTTTTCCTAAAAAAGGGAAGTTCTCTAGTTAATTATGTACTAGTGGTAAATGAAAACTTATATGTTTTTTCTAATGGGTTTAACAATGTTATTACCAATCTAGAAGTTTAATTTTAAATTGACTTAGTTCCTGACACTAGTATATTTTTGAGACCCCCTTATTTAATAAAACATGTTCAACTTCTACAATTGAAAAATAAGTTGCATGAGTTGATTGATAGAGGTTTTATTCATCATAGAACATCACCATGGTTTATCTTATTTTTTGTTAAAATATAGATGGTTCCTTGAGGATTCTCATTAAATATTGATAATTGAATATAATTAATACTATAAATAAGTATCTACTACCTCAAATCGATGTCATATACATTCTACTCCATGGACCACAATATTCTCCCAAGATTGACGTCAAATATTGGTAACCTTAGCTAAAGGTGAAAGATTATTACATTTGGAATAAATTTATCCATACAATACATGGGAATTATGGGTTCAATGATTTTCAATTTGTTTTAGAAAAATCACTATAGTAATTATGGGTCCAGGGAATATAATCTTCATAGAATATTGGTATAATTTTGGTTTTTTAATGATTTTATTCCTATATTTTCAAAAATATATGAAGATCAATACAAACGTTAATTAATTACCATAAAAACAATGAAAATAATTTAAACATAAAACATTTAAAATGTTATTATTTTGTTATAACTGGTCTATATTCATTGGAACATTGTAACAAAAGATGAAAAAACAGTTGGTCCCACAATATTTGAAAAGTAGATTGGAGAATGCTGTTGTTTTGGCCCTATCATCCATAAATAGTGATCTTAACATCTATAGTGAATATTTATTAAAGGGAAATTGTGGTCATCATATATATAATAATCATGTCTTTCCATATGCTCTAAGATAACTAATCCTAATCTTTTAAATTATCTCACATATGATTTGGAATTAGCAACTATTTGTTTTTATTTGGAAATGTAGATGAATAATTTATATTGAGTTTATAGTGAAATATAAAATCACTATAAAATCTTGAAGTATATATTTCCTCATAAGAAATTAAAAATGAGTTAGAGAATATGGCTTTAATTGATAATAGATTATGATTCAACGATCATTTAACATCTTATAACGGAAATAAAGTGGTTAAGCCTTTACTCAAAAACATCATTCTATATTAATCATGTCATGTTTTTCAGATGAACATTTGGATAATGATATGATGATTTTTTGTTGATAAGTTGTCTATGCACAAAATTCCTCTATCTTACTTCAGGTGTTGTTATAGTCGTCTCAATGTGGTAGAATTAAGAAAACATAGAAGGATGACTATTAGTTAACTAAAGAGATAGAATTTTTAATTAAATGAATGTTTATGTAATTTAATATTTATAAATATTATGTCTTTAGATTTTTTTAAGATATTACATATTCCTTTTGACTCCTAAATGAAGTATTTATTATTATGTGATCCTCATAGTTATCCATTTTCAAATCATCTTGGAAGCACTAAGAGTTTGAGAGACCTTATGATGTTTTACTTGTGGTATGGAATTAAAATATATGTGACTGATTTTACTAATAAATTATTGACATGTGTATATGTTAAATAAACGAGATATCTACCAAAGAGAATACTTTAAAAATTTCTATTTCTTCAGTGGAAATGTATGAATACATCTATAGATGTCGTCAAAGGACTACTAGATACTTCTTGAGGTAACAATGTGATTTGGGTTATTATCAATCATCAATCTAATTATAATCATTTTCATCCTATTGAAGTTATTAATTATCTAGATCATCTTTCTTTACTATAACTAAATGATATTTTAATGTTACATGGATTTATACTATTCATTATATCTGACCATGATCTAAGGTTGACTTCAATTTTCTGGAAATGCCTTCAGAAGTCATTCATAACTAAATTAAAATTGATCATGACATTTGAAACTCATTCGAATTGAAAAAATAACAAAATATTTCAATACATAAAGGAAATTATTCGATATTGTTCAATGAATTACCAAGGAAGTTGGGATCATCATATTTTATTACTTAAGTTTTGTTATAATAATAGTTTTCATTCCAATTTTATGTTTGAAATATTTTAGGCATTATCTAGAAATAAATTTCTAAAACCAGCATTTTTAGATGAATTTAGGTAAATGAAGTTGATGGCACCAGAATTAGTAGAGGTGGAGTTGAGAAAGTGATGACGACACAACAAAACATGGGGAAAACTCAGTGATGAAAGAAAAGTTAGGTATATAACTGGAGGAAAGACATTTATTTCATTGTAGGTGATCATTTTTTTTCTTAAAATACCTCCTTGTAAAAGATTTATACATTTTGGTATGAGAGGAAATCTAAGTCCATGGTTCATTGGACCTTTTTAAAACCTTAATAAAGATGGAATCATTTTGTACCGAGTTGATTTTACACTGAGTCCATCTCCGATACACATTTTTTCATATTTTGATGATGAGAATGTATGTTCCAGATTCATCTCATATTCTGAGCTTAGAAGAATTCTAGTTACGAGGGAATCCTTTATATGAGCAAAATCATGTTCATAATATTTATCAGAGATGTAATGTATTATAGAATAAGGTAATTTTCTAAGACTTTAATTTGTTGAGAAACCATATATTTGAACAATAAACATGGTAATACGAAAAATCTATTAAGGAATGGTTTCCTTAATTGTTTAATTAGAAAAATTAAAAAGTTTTGAGGATGAAATTTACAGAAGGGGGACCATAGAAAAACCCATGTGATAATAAAATGACTTTTTTTCATTAAAGAATTATATTTTTGAATTCAATATAAATTTATAAGGAAATATGTTCCATTTAAAGAAATTAAGAAATTTATACTGATGTAATAGTATCATGACCATTGGAATAGTTACATAGCCTTTATGAATAGTAATCTGGCCAATAGAATAGGGACCTCACCTATGACATTTTAAATAATATTTTTCCATATTATTATTGAATAAAATTATATAATTATATCAATTTATATGTAAATAAATTATTTAATAATGGTAAATCTAATGTATGTATTATTGGAAAACATAAAATATTAACTATTTTTTATAATTAATTTAATGATTTAAAAAAATTTACTTTCATAAAATAAAATAAATAAATAATTTTTTTTGTCTTAAGATTAAATGATAATGTTAATATACAATATTTAATTTTTTATAATGTTATAAAATAAGTTTTTTATTATAAAATGAGTATTTTTTGAATAAATTATGATTTTATTTAAGAATTAAATTTCTCATATTTAAAAAATTATTTTAATAAAATGGTTTTATCTTGGGAATTCTACACATTGAAAAATGTATATTGTTAATTTTTGTGATTTTTCAAAATTAATTGAATTTTTTTGAATAGTGAAATGAAATAATTTAATGTATTTAACAAATTCATGAATTATTGAATGATATATGATGCATCGGAGATGTAATCCAAGAATATAGAACTGTACTTATTTATTTAAATATTTTTAGTTATCAATCTTAAACTATTCATAATCATTAGAGAAATAGAAAACTAATGAATACAATATTAAAAAAAACACCCTTCTCCATCACTATAAATATATCCACTCACCACCTCTTCTACTCGCACCTAAAATCCTTGTAAAAAGTTTAATATCTACCCAATTATTTTCCCAAGCCTCATCGCCATTTCAATGACCATATGGTCTCACCAAAAGGCTGAAACCAAGTTCCTTAAGTAGGTTCCCAATGAGAATAATTGGAGAGGTAAAATCCCCTGCCATTTTTCTTTTATTTTCATTTCTTTTATTTTATTTCTTATTATCTCTTATATTAACCTAATCCAAGTGACCTGAAAAGTCTATTAACTTGTATATACTGAATTTTTATAATTCTAGTAGAAAATTTAATCATGAAACTCCTTATCCTATTACTTTTATTCTACAAATATGTACATGATATGTGATGTATGAATTTACCAACATCTTGGATGATAGAATCTCATATTTCAATTCCCCCTTCAAGGATGGTCATAAAAACATTATTATGTTTAAATAATGTCTTATTATAAATATTATATTTTATATAACATAAGAATACAATATATAAACATCATATTAAAAAAATTATATAAGTTTAGGATAGCTGTAAAACCCATCAAAATAAATTAAATCATTTTCATTAATGTTTTATCAAATGAATCATCCACATATAAGAAATTAAAATTACATATGGTATCAATTATTATTATTTAAACACATTAATACCATAGTCATTACAATTTTTTAGTTTTTCTTCAATTCTAGATCAAAATTCATAACAAATACTCTATAAAATCTATAGAAATAATTCACATGAAATAATGAAAATAACAAAATATTATTCACGTATTGATTGTATGTTTTTTTTAATATAGTCATAAAAGGTAGTATAAAAATTATTTTACTTCATTAATAAATTAAAAAACTCATTAAACCATTATAAAAGAGTTTTTACCACATTTTAAGTAGGAAAATATTGAATTGATGGACTTCACTTAGGAAAAAAAATTTATATTTAATTTTTTACAAAAAATTGAAAATAATTTTTATTATAATATTATTGTTTTTTATTAGATTGTTATTTATTGGAATTTATTATTATAAATTGTGAGAACTATAACTCCATTCTGTTAATTGGATTTTTTATGTCACAATTTTAGCATAATTGTCATTACATGTGTAGTGTTGATGGTTACACCCTAAGGTAGACGTGAGGGTTACAACATAACATAGCTGTGAGGGTTACCTTTTATGGTATCCCTAAGGGTTTCAAATCATTTGGTAGACATGAAGGTTATAAATTTATGTAATTACTTCCCATTGTTATCTAATGTTTTATATGTTATTTATGTTTTTTAGAAATCTCACCTCTTCACAAAGTAAAAATTTTATACTTATGGGTGAGGGGAATGCATTTTTGAAAATAATTTTTTGTTTTTATAAGTTTTCAAGGACTAATATTTTCAGTCATTCCTTCTATGTAATTAAATGTTAATTGTATCGCCCTGACCCTAGTTACCCAGAGTCGGTGCATTATTACATAACATTGGCATGATCACAAGAAAGATCAAATCTCGAAAGACCGGTTGGTTTAGTAGCCTTGGAAACACTAGATATATTCATAATGTTTTAAATTACATCATAAAGTGAAAAAGTACTACAACAACATAATGTCTCCATAGTCCACACTATTATCCCCTCATAATATCCCTGTAGGTCATTCATAACTTACTTCTTCACATCCTGGGAAAATAAAACATAGAAAAGGGGTGAGCTCAAATTCCCAGTAAGGATAACAATATAGAGGAAACTTTCAAAAATAAGCATAAACATTTAAGGCAATGTATAACTAAAACAAAAGCCTTTTAAACTTAAACTTCAACATAGTATGGAAAAAGTAAAATGAAATAATGCCATTTACTTATTCACATGGATATTCTACTAATCGAATAATCACATGCAATATCAATAACCACTTTCATAATGATGGAATGCATAATTCCATACTGTCATAACCACATATCCAAGGCCCCGTGCCAAGACTACAAATAAGATTTTTCCAAGGCCTTGTGCCAAGATACTAGTTTGTCTTATGAGACCTACCGATGCATCGAGGAGCTATAGCGGGCTCCACCCATCACTTACTAATTCAAATTCATTCCCATATGAAAAGGTTTAAACATAACATAAACATTCATATTAAAACTAACAAACGAAATGTCAATACTTTCTCCATAAACCATGAATGGTATAAAAATAACACATTCACAGTCAAACATATCACAAAACCTTCAATACATTATGGAACTTTTGTATCATAATAAATCAACTTCATATAATCTTATAATCCATCAAAAGATGTTGACATAGATGAAATAAAAACTATTTGAGAGAGATATCTCCTTTTTTTGAAATCATTTAAAAGACACACATTTATAAAGGAAGTAATTAAAAAGATATTTTTGAATCAAAGTGTCCCATACCACTTTGAGACTTTTTATAGGAATTAACATTTTAAAAAAATTCTTGTCCATATAAATAAATCCTTAAAAACAATTTTGAAGACATTGACATTAATTAAAAATATTTAGAAAGATAAATCTTTAAAACATTTAAAATTCTGATTTTGATAAAGAGTACCTTTCCGAAATTCTTAGAATATTAATTTTGAAATCATTTAAAAGTCACATAATTATAAAACAAAACATTTACTTTGAAAATATCCTTGTACTCTTGTAAGGTAATCTTGACGATTTTATAACGGCGGTAAATAGCCGCACCCGCCGTATAAGTTAAAGAAACATTCTTACATTAATTTTGTCGAAAAGGTTAAAAAACACCTTGTTTGGAAAACGATGAAAATATTCCTTTTATAAACCTCTTATAAAAAGTAAAAAAAAGGGTATAAATGACTTTAACCCATATTCTAGTAAATAGTAAAAATGTTTTGAGATTCATTTTTAAGAAACGTAGATGGGGATGATAAATAAATCCCAGTAGATAATTACGTATAAACAACCTCGGATAATGAAGAGATTGTGAAATAAACCATTAACATGTAATTTTCCTTGGTTGGGGTAGGTTAACCTCCTGTATAATAGTGAAATAATTGTTATTAAATTATACAAGAATCATATACATTCATATGATATCATATATGATCTTTTATCATTGATTTGTTAATAATATCTTAGTATTATCGTCGTTTCGGGTGTTAACTTACTCATTTTCTTTTCTATGTTTTGTTACATAAGCCATGTTTGTAATGGATAGGTTGTATATTATTCATATCCAGAATGATATCAAGTCCATAACTATCATTTTTAAATCATAAAATGATAATTATACTTGAATGGATATGATGGAGAATGAATCTCATCGCGTTCGTGGAGACGGTAGTCCGTACGTATGCACGAGCGACAATATCATTCTTTTGATATTAAAATAATATATAAATGGATTTTATATCTTATATACAGAATAATTAACATGTTATATTTATTATTTACATGAGTTACACATCATTATTATACCCATCGAAATAATAATATATTGAATAACAATTACACCACGACATGGAGACGGTAAGCCGTACGTACACACGTATGGTGACATGTTATTCAAAGGGTGGATAGAATACTGAATATGGTTGTACAATATTTATAATAACATCACAGTATATATATGATACTAGAGTTATTATTTTAGAATGGTAATAACAAAGGAAGAAGAAGTGGAAGAAGAAGGGAACTTGGAAAAGGGTGGGGAAATCATTACCTCTTCTTCAGTTTCTTCCTTTTGATTTGATCAAAAGGGCTCATTATGTTGGCTTTCTGATACAACTAAGGACTCTAGGTTGTAGTGAGGGAATTTGGGAGAGTATTTGGGCAGATTTTGGCCGAACAAAAAGGCTTTGATGGTGTGATGAAATGAGAAGGAGGAGTGCCGTTTTATAAGAGGGGATGAGGGGCACCTTTGGAAAACCTAGAAATATTAATTTATAATAAATTCATATTCGGTTTATAATGGATCAAAAGTATATTATTCAAATTTTAAGGTGGGGATGGGTCGAAAAAAACTCAACCAATAGAATTTAGACATGTTTGGGTACTTATATTAACCTTATCTATAAGTATTAACTCTAAGTTAATTAGTTTCACTTTTACAATGTCTCTTTGTATTTTTATATTATATGGTTAATAAACTTTTTATATACATCCAAGAGACCCCCAAGTAGTCCATTAATGATACACCAATCATTATATAAGTCTCTTGGCCGAACCTTAGAATTTTAGGAATTTAATATCAATTAATAATATAATATTTGTTTTAAAAACTCTTTTATGTCAATTTTGACACTATTCAATAGTTGATTTTTGTGAAACTCATAACAGATTGATTACTTCGAAAAAATTCAATTAAATCAATCATAATATGTCATATTATCTTATAAAATTATTTTAATTCTATAAAAGTCTCAAATTATATTTATTTGGGTATTTATAATATCAATTATTTTAAATTTTCACTATTATGGTAATTACTGTATCATCATTGTGTCATTAATAAATTAAATTATTTAATCTATAAAAATTATAAATAAAATATCATTATGTAGGAAATCTGTTTTTATTTCTAATTAATATTTAAAATCGAAAATCCAACATATATAACCCTATGTAAAAACTGTTTTGTTAAAAGATATATGCTTGTGTCATTTTTGTATTCATTTTAACTTAATTAAAATAAAGTGTCCCTATCACCAACAAATGGCTCCATGGGGTCCAAAAATCGACCCAAAGATGCCTATGGTCGAACATGTATCACCCAATAAGGTTAGGACACGTGTTAGAGTAATTTAGTATTATTATAATATTATTTTTTAACCCTTATTTACCGGATTTACCCTTAACCATGGTAAATAAAATATTTACCGCAGTAATTATTCAAAATGTCTAAAAATAAAAGTTACCTATTTACACAATTTTAACATCCTGATTCCAAATATGGAATCCATTTTTCCAAATTCAAAACACAAAAGTGTCAGAAATTAATTTAAAATTAATTCCCGTTGTTAAAACAAAAAGCGTGTTAATAAAAGATAATAACTATCAAAAGATTGATACTTGTTTATGTTCGGTTTAATTGTGAAATTATGTCCAATGACCAAAATTGTATTAAATGGTAAAAATATATTCTAAATATACTTTAAAACCACTCAAATTAATAATTTATCCCAATTAATTATTTTCATTAAAAAAGATGTTTTCAATTAAAATTTAGTAATTTTCACTATTTATCAAAATATTAAAGTTACCCAAAAAGTACCAAAATTTCACCCTAGGCTAAATTAGATATTCTAAATCCAAAAACAAAGTCCATTTTGAGAGATAAAATTTCAAAAAGTAGGTATTACTATTCAAAACGGCTAGTTTGATCGGTTGTGGTGTGTGTTAAAACTCAAAGTTGCGTACAACACACGCTACTGTATTATTCCAAGAAATCATACCGTGGAAGCTTGGGATGCTTCATTTTAAATTTTTGATGTCCCGATTTAGTCAAAAAGTTTAAAATATTGTATTTAAAAAGGGTTCACTATTAAAAGTTGATAAAAGTGAAATACTGAAAATGAATTTGTTCTTGCATTATGTCTAAGATACTCATAATATGGATTCTAAAATTATAAGGATTATATAAAGATTAAAATTTAGATAATACTAATAATAACCTCTTTTGAATGGATTTTTGGTAAGTCATGGTGCAATTTAACTCGGTGTTGCGTGTAGTGCAAGTTATTGAATTATTTTGAAGAAATAACACACTATGAATTCTTGGGGCCTTACATTCTCCCCTCCTTCAATAAATTGCATCCTCGCAATTTGAAATTGTTCTTCGAAAATAAAATGTTGAAAATAGAAAATATATTTGTGGGAAAACCCACATCGGAAATTGGGTTACTAAAATTTAGTCTTAATATGAGGAAAAGAGAAATCAAATGGTCACCACCAAATTATGATCTCGATTAGGAGAACATTGGTGGAAATTAGAGACATATAATTAGAGGAAAAACGTAAATATTTATAGGTAGTGATTGAGGTCATCAATCACAAACAAGTGTAAAATTGAGGTCCTTAAATTCATCAATCTATGATGATTTGAAATACCATCGGTTCAACAAAACAAAGGGTATTAGGATAACACATTTTTGACATTTCAAAATATCTTAGTTGAAATCCCACATCGAAAAATGAATTAATGAGGCCAATATTTAAAATAAAGAGTGGAATGTTTGAAGATTACCGAAAATAACACATACTAGGGTTCCATGTAGGAAAATATGGATATGGAGGAGAAATCTAACCATCAATTATCTGATGGAGAGTGGTAGAGAACATGGCTACGAAAAGGCCAACAATCCCAAAGCCATAAATTAGTGATGATTTAAGGTACCATCTAGGACAAAATTTTTGTTCTAAGTTCCTTTTCTTAATGTTGAGGAATTTATTTATGAGATTGGCTAAGATCATAAGGAGATATACTTACTTTATAATTAGACTTTTATCCATTATTAAATTTCTACCACAAACTCATCTTAGACACTAAAAGATAATAGAACGTAAAAAAATTCTATTTACACTATTCGTACAGGGTTCCAAAATAAACGAATTTATAATTCATCTACCAGATCTTTTAATAAAAACTACATTATTTAATCCAGGACATCTCATGGGACAGTGGTAGGTGATACACCCTTTTCACCCTTCGTTTGTGGGTTCAAGTCTCGCGGCCTTGCCGGACGCGACGGGTTGTCGTTCGACCTCCGGGATGTCCTTTTATGGCAATCCAAAATAATCCAAACTAGAACTATCCAAAATACTTCAGTCCAAAATTTATAAGAAAGGTAAACATAATAAAGATCCTTTTTTTCCACGTAATAACATGTGAACACCTTTATGATTTATTTTTTTAAAACACTGCAACATCCTAAATTACCATAAAACATTATTGATTACATTCATGATCCCTTATTCCTTAAAGAATAATAGATATACTCCTTCAATCCAAAAATGTTTTAAACCCCAACAATGATGGAATATGCAAATCATTAATCAGTTTCAAGATAGTAAAGAATATCCAATATAATTTATCCAAATCAATCATGTATTATTCCAAAATCACTACCTCGATATCAGAACTATATTATGGTTTATCATTCTCTCAACCATATATTTTCCAAAAATTTATCCTGCTATTGAGTCAGTTTTCTTTGTTCCACACAATCTCAAGTCCTTAATGAAATAGTACTGCAGTACAATCCTTATATACTCCATAATTATTATAACAAGTACATTGTTGATACAACACTCAAATGACATAATCAACATAATAACTCTAATCATTCCTCTTCATCTGTGGTAGTATCATAACTTGATTATTATCCAATAGCATCATTTGCGTCATAGTCTGATGACTGGGACATAGGTTCGCATAGTGTTCAAACTCCTTGCAAATGAAGCATTGTACATTTGAAACCATTTTCTTACCCTTGCAGTCACGTACTTTGTGCCCTTTTCCTCCACACTTATAACAAACTCTCATTCATTTCAGGGAAGTTCCAGGGTGTTTCTTCCCACAGTTATCACATATGGGAAAATTATTCTTTTTCCTCTTCCCTTTATCCATCTTTCTCTCTTCCATCACTTTCTTCTCTTGCTTCCCTTCAAATCCATAGGACTCAGTAAACTCTTTACTTATCTTATCAACACATGATATTATTTCTTCATATGATGATAATACATGAGAGACTATTTCTCTTAAAAATTCTGGCTTAGGACCCTGAAATATATGATCCTTCTTTCTCTTTGTATCATGTGCATTGCTGGAGTTCTCATTCCTTCTACTGGGCACCATTTCTAAACAATGGCATACACTAGATTAGTTTATGAATAACAATACCTAATCCCAAACTTGTGAAACACATAACATAAATTAAATAGTTTATGGATATAATCCATAATCATAAAAATGACTCTTTTAAGGAAGTATATACTCATAAACTCTTCATAATGGTTTGTATAGAAAATTAGAATTATCCTAAGCATATCACCCGGGAGTGTCGTAACCAAGAGTGCAGGAAGGCCCGTTGTCGTGCACCAGTTCCCGTCCGAGTCTAGCTCAAAGTGGTGTTTTCGGATTTTACCCCTAGGTACATCTGTGCCAGATCCGCCTCTACCTGCTCGTATCCAGACAGGGATGTATTGCTTGGAAAACTCTCAAAATCTCTACAATACCAAAATTATAGGAAGTTCTTCTTTACTAATCCTCAAAATTCATCTTAAATCTATGTGATCTAATCAGAGTTTATCTAAATCTAGCTTCCAAGGTTTGTACTAAACTTCCTAGGATACCAACTGTAACGCCCCGACCCTAGTTACCCAAAGTCGGTGCATTATTACATAACATGGGCATGATCACAAGAAAGATAAAATCTCCAAAGACTGATTGGTTTAGTCGCCTAGGAAACACTAGATATATTCATAAAGTTTTACATTACATAATAAAGTGAAAAACTACTACAACAACATAATGTCTCCATAGTCCACACTATTATCCCCTCATAATATCCCTGCAGGTCATTCATAACTTACTTCTTCAAATCTTGGGAAAAATAAAACATAGAAAAGGGGTGAGCTCAAATGCCCAGTAAGGATAACAATATAGCGGAAACTTTCCAAAATAAGCATAAACATTTAAGGCAATGTATAACTAAAACAAGAGCCTTTTAAACTTGAACTTCAACATAGTATGGCAAAAGTAAAATGAAATAATGCCATTTACTTATTCACATGGATAGTCTACTAATCGAATAATCACATGAAATATCAATAACCACTTTCATAATGATGGAATGCATAATGCCAGACTATCATAACCACATAGCCAAGGCCTCGTGCCAAGACTACAAATAAGATTTTGCTAAGGCCTTGTGCCAAGACACTAGTTTGTCTCATGAGACCTACCGATGCATCGAGGAGCTATAGCAGGCTCCACCCGTCACTTACTAAGTCCAATGCATTCCCATATGAAAAGGTTTAAACATAACATAAACATTCGTATTAAAACTAGCAAACGAAATGTCAATACTTTCTCCATAAACCATGAATGGTATAAAAATAACACATCCACAGTCAAACATATCACAAAACCTTCAATACATTATGGAACTTTTGTATCATAATAAATCAACTTCATATAATCATATAATCCATCAAAGGATGTTGACATAGATGAAATCAAAACTATTTGAGAGAAATATATACTTTTTTTGAAATCATTTAAAAGTCACACATTTATAAAGGAAGTAATTAAAAAGATATTTTTGAATCAATGTGTCCCATACCACTTTTAAACTTTTGAAAGGAATTAACATTTTAAAAACATTCATGTCCATATAAATAAATCCTTAAAACCATTTTGAAGACATGGACATTAATTAAATATATTTAGAAAGATAAATCTTTAAAACATTTAAAATTCTGATTTTGATAAAGAGTACCTTTCTGAAATTCTTAGAATATTCATTTTCAAATCATTTAAAAGTCACATAATTATAAAACAAAACATTTACTTTGAAAATATCCTTGTAATATTGTAATCTAATCTTTAAAATTTTATAATGGCGGTAAATAGTCACACCCGCCGTATAAGTTAAAAAAACAATCTTACCTTAATTTTGTCGAAAAGGTTAAAAAATACCTTTTTTGGAAAATGACAGAAAGATTCCTTTTATAAACCGCTTATAAAAATTCAAACAAGGGTATAAATTACTTTAACCCATATTCTAGTAAATATTAAAAATGTTTTGAAATTCATTTTTAAAAAACGTGGATGTGGATGATAAATAGATCCCAGTAGATAATTACGTATAAACAACCTCGGATAATGAAGAGATTGTGAAATAAACCATTAACTTGTACTTTTCCTTGGTTGGGGTAGGTTAAACTCCTGTATAATAGTGAAATAATTGTTATAAAATTATACAAGAATCATATACATTCATATGATATCATGTATGATCTTTTAACATTGATTTGTTAATAATATCTTAGTATTATCGTCGTTTCGTGTGTTAACTTACTCGTTTTCTTTTATATGTTTTGTTATATAAGCCATGTTTGTAATGGATAGGTTGTATATTACTCATATCCATAATGATATCATGTCCTTAAAAATCATTTTTAAATCATAAAATGATAATTATACATGAATGGATACGATGGAAAATGAATCTCATCGCGTTCGTGGAGACGGTAGTCCGTACGTATGCATGAGCGACAATATCATTTTTTGATATTAAAATAATATATAAATGGATGGTATATAATATATACAGAATAATTAACATGTTATATTTATTATTTACATGAGTTACACATCATTATTATACCCATCCAAATAATAATATATTGAATAACAATTACACCACGACGTGGAGACGGTAAGCCGTACGTACGCACGTATGGTGACATGTTATTCAAAGGGTGGATAGAATACTGAATATGGTTGTACAATATTTATAATAAAATCACAGTATATATCTGATACTGGATTTATTATTTTAGAATGGTAACAACAAAGGGAGAAGAAGTGGAAGAAGAAAGGAACTTGGAATGGGTGGTGAAATCATTACCTCTTCTTCGGTTTCTTCCTTTTGATTTGATCAAAAGGGCTCCTTAGGTTGGCTTTATGATACAACTAAGGACTCTAGGTTGTAGTGAAGGATGTTGGGAGAGTATTTGGGTTAATGTTGGCCGAACCAAAAGGCTTTGATGGTGTGATGAAATGAGAAGGAGGAGTGCCCTTTTATAAGAGGGGTGAGGGGCACCTATGGAAAACCTAGAAATATTAATTTATAATAAATTCATATTCGGTTTCTAATGGATACAAAGTTTATTATTCAAATTTTAAGGTGGGTATGGGTCGAAAAAAACTCAACCAATAGAATTTAGATAGGTTTGGGTACTTATATTAACCATATCTTTAAGTATTAACTCTAAGTTAATTAGTTTCACTTTTACAATGTCTCTTTGTATTTTTATATTATATGGTTAATAAACTTTATATATATACATCCAAGAGACCCCAAAGTAGTCCATTAATGATACACCAATCATGATATAAGTCTCTTGGCCGAACCTTAGATTTTTAGGAATTTAATATCAATTAATAATTTAATATTTGTTTTAAAAACTCTTTTATGTCAATTTTGACACTATTCAATAGTTGATTTTTGTGAAACTCATAACAGATTGATTACATCGAACAAATTCAATTAAATCAATCATAATATGTCATATTATCCTAGAAAATTATTTTAATTCATTAAAAGTCTCAAATTATATTTATTTGGGTATTTATAATATCAATTATTTTAAATTTTCACTATTATGGTAATTACTGCATCATCATTGTGTCATAAATAAATTAAATTATTTAATCTATAAAAATTATAAATAAAATATAATTATGTATGAAATCTGTTTTTCTTTCTAATGAATATTTACAATCGAAAATCCAACATATATAACACTATGTAAAAATTGTTTTTCTAAAAGATATATGCTTGTGTAATTTTTGTATTCAAAATGTCTAAAAATAAAAGTTACCTATTTACACAATTTGAACATCCTGATTCCAAATATGGAATCCATTTTTCCAAATTCAAAACACAGAAGTGGTATAAATTAATTTAAAATTAATTTTCGTTGTTAAAACAAAATGCGTGTTTTTAAGAGATAATAACTATCAAAAGATTGATACTTGTTTATGTTCGGTTTAATTGTGAAATTATGTACAATGACCAACATTGTATTAAATGGTAAAAATATATTTTAAATATACTTTTAAACCACTCAAATTAATAATTTATCACTATTAATTATTTTCATTAAAAAAGATGTTTTTAATTAAAATTTAGTAATTTTTACTATTCATCAAAATATTAAAGTTACCCGAAAGGTACCAAAATTTCACCCTAGGCTAAATTTGATATTCTGAATCCAAAAATGAATTCCATTTTGAGAGATAAAATTTCAAATAGTAGGTATTACTATTCATAACGACTATTTTGATCGGTTGTGGTGTGTGTTAAAACTCGAAGTTGCGTACAACACACGCTACTATATTATTCAAAGAAAGTGTACCGTGGAAGCTTGGGATGTTTCATTTTAAATTTTTGATGTCCCCATTTAGTCAAAAAGTTTATAATATTGTATTTAAAAAGGGTTCACTGTTAAAAGTTGATAAAAGTGCAGTACTGAAAATGAATTTGTTCTTGCATTATGTCTAAGATACTCATAATATGGATTCTAAAATTATAAGGATTATATAAAGTTTAAAATTTAGTTAATACTATTAATAACCTCTTTTGAATGGATTTTTGAAAGTCATGGTGCAATTGAACTCGGTGTTGTGTGTAGTTCAAGTTATTGAATTATTTTGAAGAAATAACACACTATGAATTCTTGGGGCGTTACATTCTTCCCGCCTTCAATAAATTGCGTCCTCGCAATTTGAAATTGTTCTTCGAAAATAAAAGGTTGAAAATAGAAAATATATTTGTGGGAAAACCCACATCGGAAATTGGGTTACTAAAATTTAGTCTTAATATGAGGAAAAGAGAAATCAAATGGTCACCACCAAATTATGATCTCGATTAGGAGAACATTGGTGGTAATTAGAGACATATAATTAGAGGAAAAACGTAAATATTTATAGGTAGTGAATGAGGTCATCAATCACAAACAAGTGTAAAATTGAGGTCCTTAAATTCATCAATCTATGATGATTTGGAATACCATCGCTTCAACAAAACATAGGGTGTTATGATAACACATTTTTGACGTTTAAAAATATCTTAGTTGAAATCCAACATCGAAAAATGAATTAATGAGGCCTCTATTTAAAATAAAGAGTGGAAAGTATAAAGATTACTGAAAATAACACATACTAGGGTTCTATGTAGGAAAATATGGATATGTAAGAGAAATCTAACCATCAATTATCTGATGGAGAGTGGTAGAGAACATGGCTATGAAAAGGACAATAATTCCAAAGCCATAAATTAGTGATGATTTAAGGTACCATCTAGGACAAAATTTTTGTTCTAAGTTCCTTTTCTTAATGTTGAGCAATTTATTTATGAGATTGGCTAAGATCATAAGGAGATATACTTACTTTATAATTAGACTTTTATCCATTAATAAATTTCTACCACAAACACATCTTAGACTCTAAAAGATAATAGAACGTAAAAAAATTCTATTTACACTATTCATACAGGGTTCCAAAATAAACGAATTTATAATTCATCTACCAGATCTTTCAATAAAAACTACATTATTTAATCCAGGACATCTCATGGGCCAGTGGTAGGTGATACACCCTTTTCACCCTTCGGTTGTGGGTTCAAGTCTCGCGGCCTTGCCGGACGTGACGGGTTGTCGTTCGACCTCCGGGATGTCCTTTTATGGCAATCCAAAATAATCCAAACTAGAACTATCCAAAATACTTCAGTCCAAAATTCATCAGGAAGGTAAACATAATAAAGATCCTTTTTTCCACGTAATAACATGTGAACACCTTTATGATGTATACTTTCAAAACACTGCAACATCCTGAATTACCATAAAACCTTATTGATTACATTCATGGTCCCTTATTCCTTAAAGAATAATAGATATACTCCTTCAATCCAAAAATGTTTTAAACCCCAACAATGATGGAATATACAAATCATTAATCAGTTTCAAGGTAGTCAAGAATATCCAATATAATTTATCCAAATCAATCATGTATTATTCCATAATCACTACCTCGGTATCAGAACTATATTATGGTTTATCATTCTCTCAACCATATATTTTCCAAAAATTTATCCTGCTATTGAGTCACTTTTCTTTGTTCCACACAATCTCAAGTCCTTAATGAAATAGTACTGCATTACAATCCTTATATACTCTATAATTATTATAACAAGTACATTGTTGATACAACACTCAAATGACATAATCACCATAAGAACTCTAATCATTCCTCTTCATCTGTGGTAGTATCATAACTTGATTTTGATCCAATAGAATCATTTGCGGCATAGTCTGATGACTGGGACATAGGTTCGCGTAGTGTCCAAACTCCTTGCAAATGAAGCATTGTACATTTGAAACCATTTTCTTACCCTTGCAATCACGTACTTTTTGCCCTTTTCCTCCACACTTATAACAAACTCTCATTCCTTTCAGGCAAGTTCCAGGGTGTTTCTTCCCATAGTTATCACATATGGGAAAATTCTTCTTTTTCTTCTTCCCTTTATCCATCTTTCTCTCTTCCATCACTTTCTTCTCTTGCTTCCCGTCAAATCCATAGGACTCAGTAAACTCTTTATTTATCTTATCAACACATGATATTATTTCTTCATATGATGATAATACATGTGAGACTATTTCTCTTATAAATTTTGGCTTAAGACCATGAAATATATGATCCTTCTTTCTCTTTGTATCATGTGCATTGCTGGAGTTCTCATTCCTTCTACTGGGCGCCATTTCTAAACAATGGAATACACTAGATTAGTTTATGAATGACAATACCTAATCCCAAACTTGTGAAACACATAACATAAATTAAATAGTTTATGGATATAATCCATAATCATAAAAATGTCTCTTTTAAGGAAATATATACTCATAAACTCTTCATAATGGTTTGTATAGAAAATGAGAATTATCCTAAGCATATCCCTCGGGAGTGTCGTAACCAAGAGTGCAGCAAGGCCCGTTGTCATGCACTAGTTCCCGTCCGAGTCTAGCTCAAAGTGGTGTTTTCGGGTTTTACCCCTAGGTACATCTGTGCCAGATCCGCCTCTACCTGCTCGTATCCAGACAGGGATTATTTCTTGGAAAACTCACAAAATCTCTACAATACTAAAATTCTAGTATGTTCTACTTTACTAATCCTCAAAATTCATCTTAAATCTATGTTATCTAATCAGAGTTTGTCTAAATCTAGCTTCTAAGGTTTGTACTAAACTTCCTAGGATACCAACTGTAACGCCCCGACCATAGTTACCCAGAGTCGGTGCATTATTACATAACATTGGCATGATCACAAGAAAGATCAAATCTCGAAAGACCGATTGGTTTAGTCACCTTGGAAACACTAGATATATTCATAAAGTTTTACATTACATCATAAAGTGAAAAACTACTACAACAACATAATGTCTCCATAGTCCACACGATTATCCCCTCATAATATCCCTTCAGGTCATTCATAACTTACTACTTCACATCCTGGGAAAAATAAAACATAGAAAAGGGGTGAGCTCAAATTCCCAGTAAGGATAACAATATAGCAGAATCTTTCCAAAATAAGAATAAACATTTAAGGAAATGTATAACTAAAACAAAAGCCTTTTAAACTTGAACTTCAACATAGTATGGCAAAAGTAAAATGAAATAATCCCATTTACTTATTCACATGGATATTCTACTAATCGAATAATCACATGAAATATCAATAACCACTTTCATAATGATGGAATGCATAATGCCAGACTATCATAACCACATATTTAAGGCCTCGTGCCAAGACTACAAATAAGATTTTGCTAAGGCCTTGTGCCAAGACACTAGTTTGTCTAATGAGACCTACCGATGCATCGAGGAGCTATAGCAGGCTCCACCTGTCACTTACTAAGTCCAATGCATTCCCATATGAAAAGGTTTAAACATAACATAACCATTCGTATTAAAACTATCAAACGAAATGTCAATACTTTCTCCATAAACCATGAATGGTATAAAAATAACACATCCACAGTCATACATATCACAAAACCTTCAACACATTATGGAACTTTTGTATCATAATAAATCAAATTCATATAATCATATAATCCATCAAAGGATGTTGACATAGATGAAATCAAAACTATTTGAGAGAAATATATACTTTTTTTGAAATCATTTAAAAGTCACACATTTATAAAGGAAGTAATTAAAAAGAGATTTTTGAATCAATGTGTCTCATACCACTTTGAAACATTTGAAAGGAATAACATTTTAAAAACATTCATGTCCATATAAATAAATCCTTAAAAACCATTTTGAAGACATGGACATTAATTAAAAATATTTAGAAAGATAAATCTTTAAAACATTTAAAATTCTGATTTTGATAAAGAGTACCTTTCCGAAATTCTTAGAATATTCATTTTGAAATCATTTAAAAGTAACATAATTATAAAACAAAACATTTACTTTGAAAATATCCTTGTAATATTGTAATATAATCTTGACAATTTTTCAACGGCGGTAAATAGCTGCACCTGCTGTATAAGTTAAAAAAACAATCTTACCTTAATTTTGTCGAAAAGGTTAAAAAACACCATTTTTGGAAAATGACAGAAAGATTCCTTTTATAAACCGCTTATAAAAATTCAAACAAGGGTATAAATTAATTTAACCCATATTATAGTAAATAGTAAAAATGTTTTGAAATTCATTTTTAAAAAACGTGGATGTGGATGATAAATAGATCCTAGTAGATAATTACGTATAAACAACCTCGGATAATGAAGAGATTGTGAAATAAACCATTAACTTGTACTTTTCCTTGGTTGGGGTAGGTTAAAATCCTGTATAATAGTGAAATAATTGTTATTAAAATATACAAGAATCATATACATTCATATGATATCATATATTATCTTTTAACATTGATTTGTTAATAATATCTTAGTATTATCGTCGTTTCGGGTGTTAACTTACTCGTTTTCTTTTATATGTTTTGTTACATAAGCAATGTTTGTAATGGATAGGTTGTATATTACTCATATCCATAATGATATCAAGTCCTTAAACATCATTTTTAAATCAGAAAATGATAATTATACTTGAATGGATACGATGGAGAATGAATCTCATCGCGTTCGTGGAGACGGTAGTCTATACGTATGCATGAGCGACAATATCATTATTTTGATATTAAAATAGTATATAAATGGATGTTATATCATATATACAGAATAATTAACATGTTATATTTATTATATACATGAGTTACACATCATTGTTAAACCCATCCAAATAATAATATATTGAATAACAATTACACCACGACGTGGAGACGGTAAGCCGTACGTACGCACGTATGGCGACATGTTATTCAAAGGGTGGATAGAATACTGAATATGGTTGTACAATATTTATAATAACATCACAGTATATATATTATACTGGATTTATTATTTTAGAATGGTAACAACAAAGGGAGAAGAAGTGGAAGAAGAAAGGAACTTGGAAATGGTGGTGAAATCATTACCTCTTCTTCGGTTTCTTCCTATTGATTTGATCAAAAGGGCTCCTTAGGTTGGCTTTATGATACAACTAAGTACTCTAGGTTGTAGTGATGGAAGTTGGGAGAGTATTTGGGCAGATTTTGGCCGAACCAAAAGGCTTTGATGGTGTGATGAAATTAGAAGGAGGAGTGCCCTTTTATAAGAGGGGTGAGGGGCACCTTTGGAAAACCTAGAAATATTAATTTATAATAAATTCATATTCGGTTTCTAATGGCTCCAAAGTTTATTATTCAAATGTTAAGGTGGGTATGGGTCGAAAACAACTCAACCATAGAATTTAGACAGGTATGGGTACTTATATTAACCTTATCTTTAAGTATTAACTCTAAGTTAATTAGTTTCACTTTAACAATGTCTCTTTATATTTTTATATTATATGGTTAATAAACTTTATATATACATCCAAGAGACCCCCAAGTAGTCCATTAATGATACACAAATCATGATATAAGTCTCTTGGCCGAACCTTAGATTTTTAGGAATTTAATATCAATTAATAATATAATATTTGTTTGAAAAACTCTTTTATGTCAATTTTGACACTATTCAATAGTTGATTTTTTTGAAACTCATAAAAGATTGATTACTTCGAAAAAATTCAATTAAATCAATCATAATATGTCATATTATCCTAGAAAATTATTTTAATTCATTAAAAGTCTCAAATTATATTTATTTGGGTATTTATAATATCAATTATTTTAAATTTTCACTATTTCTGGTAATTACTGCATCATCATTGTGTCATAAATAAATTAAATTATTTAATCTATAAAAATTATAAATAAAATATCATTATGTATGAAATATGTTTTTCTTTCTAATGAATATTTACAATCGAAAATCCAATATATATAACCCTATGTAAAAATTGTTTTGCTAAAAGATATATGCTTGTGTCATTTTTGTATTCAAAATGTCTAAAAATAAAAGTTACCTATTTACACAATTTGAACATCCTGATTCCAAATATGGAATCCATTTTTCCAAATTCAAAACACAGAAGTGGCAGAAATTAATTTAAAATTAATTCTCGTTGTTAAAACAAAACGCATTTTTTAAGAGATAATAACTATCAAAATATTGATACTTGTTTATGTTCGGTTTAATTGTGAAATTATGTCCAATGACCAACATTGTATTAAATGGTAAAAATATATTTTAAATATACTTTAAAACCACTCAAATTAATAATTTATCACAATTAATTATTTTGATTAAAAAAGATGTTTTTAATTAAAATTTAGTAATTTTTACTATTCATCAAAATATTAAAGTTACCCGAAAAGTACCAAAATTTCACCCTAGGCTAAATTCGATATTCTGAATCAAAAAATGAAGTCCATTTTGAGAGATAAAATTTCAGAAAGTAGGTATTACTATTCATAACGACTATTTTGATCGGATGTGGTGTGTGTTAAAACTCGAAGTTGCGTACAACACACGCTACTGTATTATTCAAAGAAAGCGTATCGTGGAATCTTGGGATGTTTAATTTTAAATTTTTGATGTCCCCATTTAGTCAAAAAGTTTAAAATATTGTATTTAAAAAGGGTTCACTGTTAAAAGTTGATAAAAGTGCAATACTGAAAACGAATTTGTTCTTGCATTATGTCTAAGATACTCATAATATTGATTCTAAAATTATAAGGATTATATAAATTTTAAAATTTAGTTAATACTATTAATAACCACTTTTGAATGGATTTTTGAAAGTCATCGTGCAATTGAACTCAGTGTGGTGTGTAGTTCAAGTTATTGAATTATTTTGAAGAAATAACACACTATGAATTCTTGGGGTATTACATTCTCCCCTCCTTCAATAAATTGCGTCCTCGCAATTTGAAATTGTTATTCGAAAATAAAAGGTTGAAAATAGAAAATATATTTGTGTGAAAACCCACATCGGAAATTGGGTTACTAAAATTTAGTCCTAATATGAGGAAAAGAGAAACAAAAATGGTCACCACCAAATTATGATCTCGATTAGGAGAACATTGGTGGCAATTTGAGACATATAATTAGAAGAAAAACGTAAATATTTATAGGCAGTGAATGAGGTCATCAATCACAAACAAGTGTAAAATTGAGGTCCTTAAATTCATCAATCTATGATGATTTGAAATACCATCGCTTCAACAAAACTTAGGGTGTTAGGATAACACATTTTTGAAGTTTAAAAATATCTTAATTGAAATCCCACATCGAAAAATGAATTAATGAGGCCCCTATTTAAATAAAGAGTGGAAAGTTTGAAGATTACTGAAAATAACACATACTATGGTTCCATGTAGGAAAATATGGATATGGAAGAGAAATCTAACAATCAATTATTTGATGGAGAGTGGTAGAGATCATGGCTATGAAAAGTCCAACAATCCCAAAGCCATAAATTAGTGATGATTTAAGGTACCATCTAGGACAAAATTTTTGTTCTAAGTTCCTTTTCTTAATGTTGAGGAATTTATTTATGAGATTGGCTAAGATCATAAGGAGATATACTTACTTTATAAGTAGAGTTTTATCCATTAATAAATTTCTACCACAAACTCATCTTTCACACTAAAATATAATAGAACGTAAAAAAATTCTATTTACACTATTCGTACAGGGTTCCAAAATAAACGAATTTATAATTAATCTACCAGATCTTTTAATAAAAACTACATTATTTAATCCAGGACATCTCGTGGGACAGTGTTAGGTGATACACCGTTTTCGCCCTTCGGTTGTGGGTTCAAGTATCGCAGCCTTGCCGGACGCGACGGGTTGTCGTTCGACCTCCGGGATGTCCTTTTATGGCAATCCAAAATAATCCAAACTAGAACTATCCAAAATACTTCAGTCCAAAATTTATAAGGAAGGTAAACATAATAAAGATCCTTTTTTCCACGTAATAACATGTGAACACCTTTATGATGTATTCTTTCAAAACACTGCAACATCCTGAATTACCATAAAACCTTATTGATTACATTCATGATCCCTTATTCCTTAAAGAATAATAGATATACTCCTTCAATCCAAAAATGTTTTAAACCCCAACAATGATGGAATATACAAATCATTAATCAGTTTCAAGGTAGTCAAGAATATCCAATATAATTTATCCAAATCAATCATGTATTATTCCAAAATCACTACCTCGGTATCAGAACTATATTATGGTTTATCATTCTCTCAACCATATATTTTCCAAAAATGTATCCTGCTATTGAGTCAATTTTCTTTGTTCCACACAATCTCAAGTCCTTAATGAAATAGTACTGCAGTACAATCCTTATATACTCCATAATTATTATAACAAGTACATTGTTGATACAACACTCAAATGACATAATCAACATAAGAACTCTAATAATTCCTCTTCATCTGTGGTAGTATCATAACTTGATTATTATCCAATAGCATCATTTGCGGCATAGTATGATGACTGGGACCTAGGTTCGCGTAGTGTCCAAACTCCTTGCAAATGAAGCATTGTACATTTGAAACCATTTTCTTACACTTGCAGTCACATACTTTGTGCCCTTTTCCTCCACACTTATAACAAACTCCCATTCCTTTCAGGCAAGTTCCAGGGTGTTTCTTCCCACAGTTATCACATATGGGAAAATTCTTCTTTTTCCTCTTCCCTGTATCCATCTTTCTCTCTTCCATCCTTTTCTTCTCTTGCTTCCCTTCAAATCCATAGGACTCAGTAAACTCTTTACTTATCTCATCAACACAAAATATTATTTCTTTATATGATGATAATATATGCGAGACTATTTCTCTTATAAATTCTCGCTTAAGACCAAGAAATATATGATCCTTCTTTCTCTTTGTGTCATGTTCATTGCTGGAGTTCTCATTCCTTCTACTGGGTGCCATTTCTAAACAATGGCATACACTAGATTAGTTTATGAATAACAATACCTAATCCCAAACTTGTGAAACACATAACATAAATTAAATAGTTTATGGATATAATCCATAATCATAAAAATGTCACTTTTGAGGAAGTATATACTCATAAACCCTACATAATGGTTTGTATAGAAAATGAGAATTATCCTAAGCATAACCCCCAGGAGTGTCGTAACCAAGAGTGCAGCAAGGCCCGTTGTCGTGCACCAGTTTCTGTTCGAGTCTAGCTCAAAGCGGTTTTTTTTGGGTTTTACCCCTTGGTACATCTGTTCCAGAGCCGCCTCTACCTGCTCATATCCAGATAGGGATATATTACTCGGAAAACTCACAAAATCTCTACGATACCAAAATTCTAGGAAGTTCTTCTTTACTAATCCTCAAAATTTATCTTAAATCTATGTGATCTAATCAGAGTTTATCTAAATCTAGCTTCCAAGGATTGTACTAAACTTTCTCTGATACCAATTGTAACGCCCCGTCCCTAGTTACCCAGAGTCGGTGCATTATTACATAACATTGGCATGATCACAAGAAAGATAAAATCTCGAAAGACCAATTGGTTTAGTAGCCTTGGAAACACTAGATATATTCATAAAGTTTTACATTACATCATAAATTGAAAAACTACTACAAAAACATAATGTCTCCATAGTCCACACTATTATCCCCTCATAATATCCCTGTAGGTCATTCATAACTTACTTCTTCACATCCTGGGAAAAATAAAACATAGAAAAGGGGTGACCTCAACTACCCAGTAAGGATAACAATATAGCGAAAACTTTCCAAAATAAGCATAAACATTTAAGGCAATGTATAACTAAAACAAAAGCCTTTTAAACTTGAACTTCAACATAGTATGGCAAAAGTAAAATGAAATAATGCCATTTACATATTCACATGGATATTCTACTAATCTAATAATCACATGAAATATCAATAACCACTTTCATAATGATGGAATGTATAATTCCAGACTATCATAACCACACAGCCAAGGCCTTTTGCCAAGACTACAAATAAGATTTTCCCAAAGCCTTGTGCCAAGACACTAGTTTGTCTCATGAGACCTACCGATGCATCGAGGAGCTATAGCAGGCTCCACCCGTCACTTACTAAGTCCAATGCATTCCCATATGAAAATGTTTCAACATAACATAAACATTCGTATTAAAACTAGCAAACGAAATGTCAATACTTTCTCCATAAACCATGAATGGTATAAAAATAACACATCCACATTTAAACATATCACAAAACCTTCAATAAATTATGGAACTTTTTTATCATAATAAATCAACTTCATATAATCATATAATCCATCAAAGGATGTTGACATAGATGAAATCAAAACAATTTGAGAGAAATATCTCCTTTTTTGAAATCATTTAAAAGTCACACATTTATAATGGAAGTAATTAAAAAGAGATTTTTGAATCAAAGTGTCCCATACCACTTTGAAACTTTTGAAAGGAATTAACATTTTAAAAACATTCATTTCCATATAAATAAATCCTTAAAAACCATTTTGAAGACATGGACATTAATTAAAAATATTTAGAAAGATATATCTTTAAAACATTTAAAATTCTGATTTTGATAAAGAGTACCTTTCTGAAATTCATAGAATATTCATTTTGAAATCATTTAAAAGTCACAAAATTATAAAACAAAACATTTACTTTGAAAATATCCTTGTAATATTGTAATATAATCTTGAAAATTTTATAATGGCGGTAAATAGCCGCACCCCCCGTATAAGTTAAAAAAACATTCTTACCTTAATTTTGTCGAAAAGGTTAAAAAACACCTTGTTTGGAAAACAATAGAAAGATTCCTTTTATAAACCACTTATAAAAAGTCAAACAAGGGTATAAATGTATTTAACCCATATTCTAGTAAATAGTAAAAATGTTTTGAAATTCATTTTTAAGAAACGTGGATGTGGATGATAAATAGATCCAAGTAGATAATTACATATAAACAACCTCGGATAATGAAGAGATTGTGAAATAAACCCTTACCTTGTACTTTTCCTTGGTTGGGGTTGGTTAAACTACTATATAATAGTGAAATAATTGTTATTAATTTATACAAGAATCATATACATTAATATGATATCATATATGATCTTTTAACATTGATTTATTAATAATATCTTAGTATTATCGTCGTTTTGGGTGTTAACTTACTCGTTTTCTTTTATATGTTTTGTTACATAACCCATGTTTGTAATGGATAGGTTGTATATTATTCATATCCAGAATTATATCAAGTCCTTGAACATAATTTTTAAATCATAAAATGATAATTATACTTGAATGGATACGATGGAGATTGAATCTCATCGCGTTCGTGGAGACGGTAGTCTGTACTTATGCACGAGCGACAATATCATTCTTTTAATATTAAAATAATATATAAATGGATGGTATAGCATATATACAGAATCATTAACATGTTATATTTATTATTTACATGAGATACACATCATTATTATACCCATCGAAATAATAATATATTGAATAACAATTACACCACGACGTGGAGACGGTAAGCCGTACGTACGCACGTATGGTGACATGTTATTCAAAGGGTGGTTAGAATACTGAATATGGTTGTACCATATTTATAATAACATCACAGTATATATATGATACTGGAGTTATTATTTTATAATGGTAACAACAAAGGAAGAAGAATTGGAAGAAGAAAGGAACTTGGAAAAGGGTGGTGAAATCATTACATCTTCTTCGGTTTCTTCCTTTTGATTTGATCAAAAGGGCTCCATAGATTGGATTTCTGATCAAACTAATGCCTCTAGGTTGTAGTGAGGGAAGTTGGGAGAGTATTTGGGCAGAGTTTGGCCGAACCTAAAGGCTTTGAAGGTGTGAAGAAATGAGAAGGAGGAGTGCCCTTTTATAAAAGGGGTGAGGGGCACCTTTGGAAAAGCTAGAAATATTAATTTACAATAAATTCATATTCGGTTTATAATGGCTCCAAAGTTGATTATTTAACTTTTAAGGTGGGTATGGGTCGAAAAAAACTCAACCAATAGAATTTAGATAGGTTTGGGTACTTATATTAACCTTATCATTAAGTATTAACTATAAGTTAATTAGTTTCACTTTTACAATGTCTCTTTGTATTTTTATATTATATGTTTAATAAACTTACTATATAAATCCAAGAGACCCCCAAATAGTCCATTAATGATAAAACTATCATGATATAAGTCTCTTTGCCGAACCTTAGATTTTTAGTAATTTAATATCAATTAATAATATAATATTTGTTTTAAAAACTCTTTTATGTCAATTTTGACACTATTCAATAGTTGATTTTTTTTAAACTCATAACATATTGATTACTTCGAAAAAATTCAATTAAATCAATCATAATATGTCATATTATCCTATAAAATTATTGTAATTCATTAAAAGTCTCAAATTATATTTATTTTGGTATTTATAATATCAATTATTTTAAATTTTCACTATTATGGTAATTACTGCATCATCATTGTGTCATAAATAAATTAAATTATTTAATCTATAAAAATTATAAATAAACTATCATTATGTATTAAATCTGTTTTTCTTTCTAATGAATATTTAAAATTGAAAATCCAACATATATTACCCTATGTAAAAAAAAATTTCTAAACGATATATGCTTGTGTCATTTTTGTATTCATTTTAACATAATTAAAATAAAGTGTCCCTATCACCAACAAGTGTCTCCATGGGGTCCAAAAATCAACCCAAAGATTCCTATGGTCAAACATGAATCAACCAATAATGTTAGAATAGTTTTTAGGGAAATTTAGAATTATTATAATATTATTTTTTACCCCTTATTTACCGGATTTACCCTTAACCATCGTAAATAAAATATTTACCGCAGTAATTATTCAAAATGTCTAAAAATAAAAGTTACCTATTTACACAATTTGAACATCCTGATTCCAAATATGGAATCCATTTTTCCAAATTCAAAACACAAAAGTGGCAGAAATTAATTTAAAATTAATTCCCATTGTTAAAACAAAAAGCGTGTTTTTAAGAGATAATAACTATCAAAAGATTGATACTTGTTTATGTTCGGTTTAATTGTGAAATTATGTCCAATGTCCAACATTGTATTAAATGGTAAAAATATATTATAAATATACTTTAAAACCACTCAAATTAATAATTTATCACTATTAATTATTTTGATTAAAAAAAGTTGTTTTTAATTAAAATTTAGAAATTTTCACTATTCATCAAAATATTAAAGTTACCCGAAAAGTACCAAAATTTCACCCTAGGATAAATTCGATATTCTGAATCCAAAAATGAAGTCCATTTTGAGAGTTAAAATTTTAAAAAGTAGGTATTAATATTCATAACGACTAGTTTGATCGGTTGTGGTGTGTGTTAAAACTCGAAGTTGCGTACAACACACGCTACTGTATTATTCAAAGAAAGCATACAGTGGAAGCTTGGGATGTTTCATTTTAAATTTCTGATGTCCCCATTTAGTCAAAAAGTTTAAAATATTGTATTTAAAAAGGGTTCACTATTAAAAGTTGATAAAAGTGCAATACTGAAAATGAATTTGTTCTTGAATTATGTCTAAGATACTCATAATATGGATTCTAAAATTATAAGGATTATATAAAGTTTAAAATTTAGTTAATACTATTCATAACCTCTTTTGAATGGCTTTTTGGTAAGTCATGGTGCAATTTAACTCGGTGTTGCGTGTAGTGCAAGTTATTTAATTATTTTGAAGAAATAACACACTATGAATTATTGGGGCATTACATTCTCCCCTCCATCAATAAATTGCGTCCTCAAAATTTAAAATTGTTCTTCAAAAATAAAAGGTTGAAAATAGAAAATATATTTGGGGTAAAACCCACATCGGAAATTGGGTTACTAAAATTTAGTCTTAATATGAGGAAAAAATAAATCAAATGGTCACCACCAAATTATGATCTCGATTAGGAGAACATTGGTGGCAATTAGAGACATATAATTAGAGGGAAAACGTAAATATTTATAGGTAGTGATTGAGGTCATCAATCACAACCAAGTGTAAAATTGAGGTCCTTAAATTCATCAATCTATGATGATTTGAAATACCATCGGTTCGACAAAACATAGGGTATTAGGATAACACATTTTTGACGTTTCAAAATATCTTAGTTGAAATCCCACATTGAAAAATGAATTAATGAGGCCTCTATTTAAAATAAAGAGTGGAAAGTATGAAGATTACCGAAAATAACACATACTAGGGTTCCATGTAGGAAAATATGGATATGGAAGAGAAATCTAACCATCAATTATCTGATGGAGAGTGGTAGAGAACATGGCTATGAAAAGGCCAACAATCCCAAATCCATAAATTTGGATAATTATTATAATGACCATTTTTATTATCTATTTAAAAGTCATTATAATTGGTATATCATACTTTCTAGTATAGAAATATTTTACATTTTATTTCTGTTTCAATTTTTTATTTCATTAATTAGGATAATTATTATAATGACCATTTTTATTATCTATTTAAAAGTCATTATAATTGGTATATCATACTTTCTAGTATAGAAATATTTTACATTTTATTTCTGTTTCAATTTTTTATTTCATTAATTTGGATAATTATTATAATGACCATTTTTATTATCTGTTTATTTTTGTGTCTAAAAAAATATGATATTTCTATTTCCATTGATTCTCATTAATTTATTTAATGAAATTGAAAATAATATGATTTACTCATTGATTTTTATTGCGTAATAAATATTTATGTAATTATAAAAATACATTTTAGTAAAAATGTTATTTTTTGACAATTTCAGTTTCATTATATGGTATGTAGATACTATGGTCTTAATAATATTATGATTATAAAATTAAACACTTAAATATAAAAATTCATAATTATTAATTTTTTATTTATGAATCTTTGAAGTTATGTTTCTAATCATGGAATTACAGGGAGTCAAATCCCAAATAATGAATAAATTAATATTATATTTACCATCCTTTTTAAAAAAATACATAATAGATTGGACGATATGTAAAAAATATAATTTGAGTTACTCATAAACTATCCAGTATTTCAATATTTTATATTAAATATCAATAATTGTTAATTATTAAATTTGGGGGAAATGTGTTAAAACATCATTACACAATATTTTTTTCTTTATTTTTGATTATTAGATAACAATATCTATGTTGTGGATCTTGTCTCGAAGAAAAAAAATCATATCAATGTTCAATAATTAATAATGGTGTTCTAATGTATTTAATTAATCACTTCAATTATAGAACCCAATACTTTGAGTAATGTTTTTTCTACCTCCATTCTAACTATAAATTATATCTACACATTCAAAAAGGTGATACAAAGGAAATTCTATACTGATATATGTCATCATATATACTTTACATCTTACTATAAAAAGTCATAAACCATTTTTGGAAAACTTATTATGATAAATTTTTTAAATTTTTTTTATTTTTGATAAATTGTCTTAATTATTATCAAAAACTTCCACAATATGAACAACTTATTTCACTTAAATGTCATTTATTTTCAATTTCTTATTATTCTTCTATGAATTTATTATTTTTAATTTATAATTTATTTTCATTAAAAATCCTTGAAATTGACCAAAACTAAAATGGTTACTCAAAGATGGATCCCACATTTAAGATGTAAATAGTTATTTAGTAATGTAACATAACAATAATAATTTATGCACCTTTACATGTTTGGAAGGATGATCGATATAGGTGTGACATCCTTAACAAATCTTCCCCATTCCACTACTACATGACCACAAGTGTAATAAGAATCATCTATATCCCCTGATTTCCACACTGATCATGGATCGTGTGGGATTAGTTGTCATGGTAATTTTTGTACCTTCATAGAGGAATTAGAATATCCAATGGTCCAATATCTATAAACTTAAACTAAGATCCCAAGGTCTGATCTCAATACACTAAGATATATCCCACCCACTATGATTTTAAACTGCTCATTCCAACATCACATTAAATTTGAGATTTGTCATGCATGAATTTAAAGTGCACCTCTTGTCCTTACTCCATGACATTAAACAATAGGATCTTGAATAACTATGTTTACCTTTATTCTCATCAAAATGGGATGCATAGTGATGCTTGGGAATTTTTCCCCAGGTTGAGACGTAGATTTATTGACCATTTGGAATTTAATTATTGGTCACATTCTCAATAATGTTTCATATAGTGATGGGCCTTTATAGTCCTCATTCATGTCATGTCCTGTCTTTTGTGTCATATATTTCACCCTTGGTATGTTTCTATATATATTTTCACGTGATAATGAAACCCCTCATCCTCACCGCTTGATGTTAAACTACATAGATATCCAAGAACTACACATGGATTGATTTCCATCCTCATGGGATGCATAGCAACACATAAATATTTTCTTCTCAGGAACAACCAAAACTTTTCGATAATTCTTCCTAGGGCATGTATTGTGGTGTGGGTACCATTTAACCACATTCATGACACTTTTCTTACATCTCCATGGTACATGTTTCCTCTTTGGAAGAATAATTTCTCAAGGTCTGAGATTTATGACCATAAACAAAGATATCTAATTAACTATATTATGCTAATCTTCAAATCATTGATGGTCCTTTCTGAATGACCTTGTAAGTTAAATTACATATTTGTACTACATGAAATTAAACTACATATTCATCCTCATCGCATTTCATTAAAAAAAATGAGTCCTATAGGACTAAATGTGGCATTATTCCAATCCTCACAAGATACATAATAATTCCCAGACACTACATATTTGTGCCTAGCTTCCCCAAACATTCTTCCCTTTTCCGTCCATTATTTGAAGTTAAGTCCGGTTATCTTTGGGAATGTTCCATGTGATTTAGTCTCTTTTGATCCTCATTTACCTAAAGTTTCTTCCTAGTACCACACATCATATTTGTGTTTCAGAAGACTTACCCTCTAGTCCGAGCTCTATGACCTTAAACGAAGACATTTGGGGTCCTTTTTGTGTGACATCAATCTTCATAGCATTTCCATGATGTCTCCACCAGATAAGTCATTTACCCTTTGGACCTTTCGCATAAATATCACATTAAAATGTCTATTATGGTGTGGGTCTCCCCGACCGTCATTCATTTTTATTTTCCTCATAGTGTTAAAAAAATCTCTATCTTATATTGTGTGAACTCTTTGACCTTAAACAAGGATTTTTATAGACTTAATCACATAAAAATAAACTACATGAAAGTCATATTTTTCTTGTTTGAATGAATATTTCCACCTTCTTATTTGTAATTGGTCATATATCATTACATATCCATGCTCTACAATTGGATTTATTATCATCCTTGTGGAATTTGTAGTGACACTCTAACATTTTCTAATGGGACGAACCATATGTGTACTGACCTTTTTACCCCTTTAGCATGAGTTTATATTTTGGAATATGTGGGGAATCATTGGGTCTTTTTTATCTTCATCCACATCACATTACTAGTTTTAATACATGTATCTCCTTTGGGTTATATTTATCCAGTTCCCTAGTCACATGACCATAAAATATGCAGGATTCACGTCTTGACCCCACGACATTAATATAAATAGATATATCCTAAGAACATGAAAACAAACTTGTAACCCCATGGTCCAAAATACATGTCCTTAAATTGGGAGCCTCTAGTTCAAGAATCATAACCATAAATTATTCATAAGACAAGGTACCATGATTAGGACATCTATCAAATCCTTCAACCCCACTTCAAAAATAGGATCTGGACCTGACGCCTCTTGGGGATGTTTAAAAATATAATTTTGGAATGTGTAGTGGTATGAAAAATAGATTACTTGATTCTATAATGCAATTTTCCCATTCCATTTCCATGTTTCTCATTTTCCTTTATCTGTCTCTTCATCCTCTTCCACATATTGAGGGAACCCTTGATGGATTGTTCTCACACCACATTGTCTCACCAAATGTTCAGGGTTAAAGCCCTATATGGATTCAGAAAAATGAAATTTATAATGGTTATATCTTTCGAATATGATCAGCGGTCAAAAATCATTGTCTATCCTCATCCCTAGTATCATGTTGTGGACGATGTGCCTTTAATAATGATAACATTTATCCTCCATCATCACACCACCCTTATATAGTGTTCTAGATATCGGGTTTTATCAATCACATATTCCACTATTTTTCATTTTGATAGATCCCCTATAAACCATAATGATATCCCTCCAAACATCCAAACACGTTGAGCTGGAATATTGGTATGGTTGAGATCGTCCCACAAAACATTTACTTTCTATTGTTACATTCCCTGTCTATTAGGGAGAGATTATAACATCACTCTTTATTTCCCCATCAGCCATGGCTCATGTAGGATTTAGATTCTTCATAGGATCTATCCATATGATATATCTTCACATACCCTATGATCCAAACTCTATGATAATAAGCTAAGACCTACATTGTGATTTTCTCGGTAATATATTATATGGGATTGAGCTTTGTTGTCCATCATTGAAGATGGGTTTTTCATTACCCCACAATGAATATTACTACTAGAGACACTCAAAACCTTATAAACTATATGACCATGTACTATGATCTAAAATACATGGAATGGGATGAGATAGTTTGAATCATTTATGACAATTTTGTTTTCCATACCACACACTTTCACCCCATGATAAATATTTTCCCCTATATGTAATAGTCACATGATCATAAACTGTATAACATATTCATCCTCACCACATAACATAAAAATACATGAAATATGTCGCATGAAAAAGATGTTAAACTGAGTGCCTATTATAGAAACTATACGACATTAAAATAAAATCATTTTCATTGAACCTCTTGGGACTATATAGTGTAATGGAATTTTTGTGGTCCTTATTCAAGCCAGGTTTATAATTCTACCACACTATATATGTATGCATTTGATGTTAAATCCCAAAGCTCTATAATCTATTTACTTTTAATCTATGAGATTTTACATGGTTCTTTTGGGAGCATGTATATGGTGGGAATCTCTCTGATCCTATGTTAGGATCCCAATATCCACACCACCCACATCCCTCTTGGAACAACCTTTCCAACATCATTTCTTCACAATGATAAATTGAATGGAGAGGTCCTATCTACAATTTTAATTGTTGACACCAACATATTTTACCCATGAAGGAAAATGGCCCAACATTTTGGTGTTCCCGCATGAGAAAACATCACCTATGGCACTGACCATTCACCATTCCACTTGTCAACACCTGTATACGACTTGATATCAGTTACAGTTTTTTACTTTCCATCCTAGTCTGGCTGTTAGAAAAACCAAACAATTAATATATTGTTGATACAAAACATATCCATGATTTATCCTCTTTATTTCTTCTTCAGAAAATCACAATAGAGTTTCCATTTCAGTAACTATGCATTGCTAGATTCCCACCCTAATAAACTATATAGTGATTCCTATATCATTGATCATTGGTCTACCCACAATATAATTTACCATTTCATATCTGTTCCCCTTTGTCCAAACCATGTGATGATAAATTTCACAGATCTCCAAAAACTATATGCATCATTTTGCCCATTGTTATTAGATACTTATTGATTCCCAAGCACCTTGTCCTTAGGCCCAACCATAAAATCTCTCAAACTGTTATCCTTTTCCCCAATCATGGTCCATTATCAATGAACTTAAATTGTATGTGGTGAATCTTGAGACACTTATGTAACACATTGGATCCCTTTTCCCACATTCACATTGGGTTTAAACTCTTGTCTATCACTTGATTACTCACCCTTAATGTTAGAATTCGTTGATCATGATCCTTTCTCTATGACCATAAACTAAGATCTTATAAATCTTATTCCATTCTGTGATCTTTTTCATGGAGTAGACCTCTTTGTTCCCCATTCACGCTGGGTCTGTCCGGACGAAACACAATGTACACCGATTATGAGATTCCTTTATGTTCAAATATATAAAACCTTAGACTATGAAACTATCAACCTTGATGAATGATGTTATATTTAAATCATTCCCTAAATATGTTATGGATTCCCTATAATGATTATGGAATTCTTCTCCTTCCTAGACAGAGTGGATTTTCTTTTCCAGTGATTCAGTTTATTCCTTGTATTTCTCATGACTATGATTAAACAAACATTTCTAGGGTCCAGGTAGTATGACATTAAACAATGTTCAAGGACCATACTACATGAAAATAAACTTCAGGATACATCCTCACAATATGATGTTAAACTATTTTTTTATCATCCTTATATTCATAATATAAAATTTCAAGTCATCATAAGCCCTCATTGGGATGGTTTCCCTTCTGAAACTGGGTTT
This sequence comes from Viscum album, assembly GCA_963277665.1. Lineage (NCBI taxonomy): Eukaryota > Viridiplantae > Streptophyta > Magnoliopsida > Santalales > Viscaceae > Viscum > Viscum album. The sequence continues at coordinate 1,306,227,762 of OY728126.1, read as the reverse complement.
GATATTTATTTAAACCAGTATGTATTCATTGATTTTCTATTAGTCATGTTGGTGTAATTCAATGGGTGAGGAATTATTTCAAACAATTTTTCACTCCACCTCATGATTTGAATTCCTATTATTTGGATCCTCATCATTGTTCATGTCTAATGGGACCTTATGAGGGAATGGACTCATGTTGTTTCATATAAGCTGTCATTTGGGCCAACACCGCATTATGCTTTAGAAGAAACGTTAAAATGTGACCCATGATTTCGAATAAAATTCGTCGTTAGACCTCATATTTTTATTCCATACCAATCTAAAATTATAAAGTGACCTTTAATTAAATTTTATTTATTTTCCCTTGTCATTGTCCCACTTGTTCACCAACACACATTGGGAAATGAAATGTGGCTGCTTTAAGATCCATGTTCTCTAGCCACAACCCCTATAATATAGAATTCCAAATGTGTTCAGTCATTAATTCTAGTCCCTGAGTACTCAATGAGTATATGACACTCTCATACAGAATTAATAATATGTTTTCATTCCTTATTTTTCACACTGGGCATAAATCGTATGAGGATCGGTATTGATCATAGGTTATTTTCTATATATGATGGAGGTGTGAAAATTTAAAATAAGAAAAAAATTATTCAGTTCAAAGTAAACAATCAAGCATGATTTTTTTTATGTTCGAAAAAATACAACACCTATGGATTGACCACTTCAATGGAGTGTTCTAGCTCCACCACCCTTTGGAATGTGTCCTCTAGGATATGAAGTCTTCTTATAAGATCCCTTTATTCCTCATTGAACCTATGGGGATGCTCATTATCCCTAATCTACATTCTAACCTTCTCTGTTCGATTTTGAGGAACTTCAGAAGATACTTTTTTCATATACTCCCCATCCTCTTCCAATAGGACCCTCAATCATGATATGAGTTTTAATTGGGTGTTATTGATGGAAGAAAAATAATTCATTCGTGATTCCAATTTCTATATTTTATCATCCTTCTCTGAGAGTTTCTATGCATTGATGGACTAGTTTATGTTCTAGGAAATAACCATGTGATGATTGGTTTTCCATATTATTTCAGTGAGGTAATCCTAAAAATTAAAGTTCATACCATATGTATCCACCCCACCTATGCATTGATTGTGTATCCAAGCATGATGTAATACTATCCATCTTATCAACATTGATTCTAGGATATTGGTGACGAATCTCTTGACCAACATCCATGACCAGTGATAGACAGCTCGACTATCCCCTATGTCAGAATTAAACACATCCATCTCTTCCTTTTTAGTGGGTTCTTATTCCAGAAATGTATCAAGGAGTATAGTGATGGGAGAATCCTATTGAATTCTATCATATGGGTCAGGTTCTATATCATGTGGTTGATCTTCATCGATTTGTCCCACATTAATGAAATTTTTACTATAATCTTTGGGTTCTATCCTACCAATGGCTCTATGCATGGCCACGATTGTTGTGGTCTGATAATTTTGGGAGCACAGTTCAACAATTATTGGAATTCCTGTATGGAATAGAGCCCTGGGACCCCCAACCATCCTCACTAATAACACACCCAATGCTTCATGGACTGTCCAGAAAAAAATTATGTTAGTTTACAAGGACGAGTAGATAACATGTATAACTTTGTGAGATATAATGCTTACAAATTTCAAGAGATAATTTCTGAAACATTCAAGGTATTATTGATCGAATCCTAGAGAAAGGACCCACATATATGATTTGGAGGTCCATAAAACATAGCGGAACAACCTTGGTCACTTCAACAATAATTGACATTATATCCCCTAGATTATGGTCTTCCATTCTCATTGTCACATTTGTTTACCCAAGGGAGGGGGTCCTTCGTATAGGGCTTCCCTATATAGAATAGTTGTTGGTCAAGAAACCTGTATAATAATGAAACATATCATATAAAAGAATGAGAAAGAGGATACCTCTTAATCATTTTTAACCCTTACATTAGGGTTTACTCAAAGGTCCCAACCTCTACATTCTCTAAAGGGGTCCCAAAATTAGCATCTTCTACCCATGATCCATCTGATTCATTGGAAAAAGAAAAATTCACCTCAAGATCAATTATAGAATTTTGTGGTGGAGAAATAAGTTATAAGTGTACCTTCACTCAATATGTTAATGGACATGGAGTGCCCTGAGAGTGCACTATGTTATCCATCTCATCCACATTCGACTTTCCCTATACCAGAGTAACCAGAAGGGCTACCATATAATGAAAAATTATTTATTTTTTTGTTCTAAACATCTTGAGTCTATCCCATATTTTGGAACGACTAAGAAATTTATTATTGACATTACCAGACTCCCAATACATAGGATAAATGAAATTATATTGTATATCCATGTGATGTTGTAACTTCCAAAAATCATGGATAGATATTCTTTAGAACCATATGGATGGATCCCCTTCCTCCGGATTCAACCCAGTTTGATATATTTGTTTTCCATCCCCTGTTCATCTTTCTCTCATGGCTACTGTAGGCCTAAGAACAATTGGATCTACTAATATAGTTTCTCTACCACAATACTCATCATCCCTGCAACCATGAAATACTATTGTCACTACCTGGCCATGAATGAGAGGTAGAGGTGCCACCCTGTTATCGTGTTAGATGGTCTATTGGTTCAGCATTTTTCATGAGTAATCTCCTTCCCACCTCTATACATATTACTCAACTATCATATAGGTGGAGATTAATTTGAAAATATAGTTTTTCATTTTTCGGTCCTCTCAAATGAACATGATCCATAACTGCCTCATCACGCATGACTGATCATCATTATGTATCCCATGATAGAATTTTATGATTAGTATCTATAGACACTAAAATTGACTCGTGAATTGGTGTGGGGTATACGGTTTATAGATTGGTCCATGATCTTCTCATGTTAATAGTACTCATCCATGAAAGGATTGGATATTTTACCACATCTCTTAAATTTCCCAATAATTATTAATGATCGCTCCCATTTTCGAAGGGAAAGTAGGGAAGTTTAATTCGTTCACCCTTAAGATTTTGTTCATCACTACCATCATGTTTAGTTTTAATTGGAAACATTCCACCATTTTATAAATGGATGGTTGAATGTCTGGCCCAAGAGGGGAGATAGTGTTTAGTTATTCATAATTCCTCATAGGTGATTCCACTCATCCATATAGAAATATGAGTGGTATTTATATGTGTAGTGTATTTTATCCCTCATTAATGTGCCAAATAACATTATAGAACTTTTACATCATTGGTATCCCATGGTCGATACACATCCCTATTACCAAAACGAACACCATAATAAATGTGCTCCATTTCACACCCATGTGTGCTTCCCTGACCATCAACATCCATCAATAGATGATAACTAATATAAACCCAACCATCCTCACCATATTTGATTATTAGTGTTCATGTTTTTTCCCATATATACAATTGGCTATCCTCTAACACTCTTCAATAATAACATTACATGTTGTGCTGAGCTCCTCTTGGGAAAGCACAAGGCCTTGCATGTAATTTAATGGGTTCTAGCTCTACCTCAGTGGGATTATCTTGGGGAAAATACATAAAAATAATGAACCTATATATGATGTGGACATCCCATGATATCTACAATTCTTTAACAGTCATCTGGTCTCAATTATTTTTCTCTAGACACGAAATTTACACCATATCCTCCCATGATTTCTTGGAGGGGAGAAATTCATTGTATATCTGCCACATTAGGAATCCAAGATATATGGTGAAGGTCTTAGAGGATTATGCTGACCTCCTCATGATTAAGATGAAAGAAGTAAGTTCTTGTTGACCATCTACTCAGTAGAGTGGGCATGATGTGTTTTGTTTGATAGATATTGAATTAGGAGGTCCATGTAGCATCATAATGGACTACCCTAATAATCTATGCAATTCATTCCACTCTTGAAAAACATAACTAGTAGTCCGAGGACAAATCTTCCATTAAATTTAATCCCTATCATAAGTCCCAATTATTAGTCAATCCATTCCATGGGTTTCTTAAACCATCAATGAGGAAATTACGGTGATTTAGTTGAGATACCTCTGACAAAAACTCTTTCCCATCAATATTGATGACATGATTGTGAAGGAATTATGTGGGGATAATCATATAATCCCTATAGTTATGAACATAAATATCTCTATACCACTATTATCGATTGACAAATCCCTTTAACTAGAAAGTCGGTTCATCCCCACATCATTATTATATGAAAAAAATCTACCCTCAGGCTAAATCCATACAATAGAAACCTCTTGCACTAGGGGTAATTTTTTCACATCTGCCAACAACTCCAAAAACAGATTCATTCTGAGAATGGATAAAAATATAATCTATGATCATGAATTTGTTCAACATATCTTCTCTACAATGACCCGATCATTTATGAATAAAATTACCTTTATTTTATTTCCTTATAGAAAACACATGACCTATTTTTTAAAATTATTTTTAGTTGTAAATGAATCTTATGTATAATTACCTTTGATAATATAGCCATTGAGTAGTGATCAAATTACTGATATAAAATTGAGGTTTTAAAACTAACCTTTTCAACATAGACAAAGGAGTGTATGTCCTCATCAAATTAACTCGGGCCACACAAATCTCTTTGTCAAAGCATGGAAATGAGTTAACATCACAGAGCATCGCTGTTGATCAAGTCCAATTTGAGCATCAATACATTGATCTTGAATGGAATCACCAACTGGAGAAGTTCAAGATAATAGATATTAACACCCAAGAGATGATATACATGCTGCCTCAAAATTATTTACCATTTCACACCATACCCTTGAGTCTTACACAAGTGATATAAGGGGATATGTAATAAGGTATTAGTTACTTATTGTGTAATCCATTTTTATAAATAAAATTCATATTCTATTATTTCTTTATGAAATTATTTTTTCTTAAAAAGTGGCGAATTTGAAAAAATTTCCTTTTTGGGTAAAATGGTACTTTTTAGAAATATATACATTATATTAATCTATGTGTTTTATTAATAATATTATAAAAACAATTATATTAAATGATGATTATATTTGTTCTCTATCTGTAAATGATTAGATAATAAGTCTGATAAGAGTTAAATTTTTTAAATGACAAAACATAAAATGTATTTTTAAAGAATTGAATTTGAGGAATTAATGAATTTTTTAAATAATTCATATTTTTATAACATATTTTTATCAAATTAGTTTTATAAATAAAAAATTAGTATATATGTTTTATGAAGTCAAGTGTAATGTTTATTAATGTTTAAAATTATTTCTTTTAAAATGTGTGAATTTTCTATAAATGATATTTTTTATTTTAAAAGTGATAATTCACATACATGGAAAATTATTTAAATAAAATGAACATTAATCTTGGATATAGGACATCTAATTTATCAAATGGTGATTTTTTCTTAATTTTTTGACGCAGTCAAATTTTTTGGGTGAAAAATAAATACCATAGAAGTAAAATATGTGTTTTATGACATCATAAAGACCCCAAAATGATGTAATAAATACTATAATAGGTATTATAGGGCCAATTTATGTTTGACCACTAATAAAATATTATTTTAAATGTTATTTTATTGTTTTATAAATCCTTAGTGAATCATCCATAATGTATAGTATATTTTATGATTTTAAATTTATTTCCTTAATAATGTGACTGCCCTCCACCTAAGAAAGGGTTATATTTTAATATGTTCGTCCATTGGCCCTATAAAATAACTTTACACACACCAAATTTTCATAAACCATTGGAAAAACTATGGGATGGTTGGTGGTTATGAATATTTAATTATATAGATTCAAAAACCTATGTTTGTGGAATGTCAAAGAATTCCCCACTCTTTTCCTATATAAACCAACCCAATATCTCACTCATATTCACTCAAACACTCATGGATCACATCCCTACTCTGCCATAATCTGTCAATAATCCTCCCAAGGTTCCCTGGTATCTCATGAAGCCCCTTCTCAATTTGGTGAAGTCACACACTCAAATAAGGGATCCTAACATTCCCCCTTTCTAATTTTTATCCATGTTTATTTATGTTGTGACACCTTTTTTAAATTCAATTAAAAAGGTTGTTTTACAATTCAAAACCTACCCATAAACCCCTAGTTATGTTTTAATGATTATATACCACTTTGTATCTCAGTAATGCCTTCTGTGTACACCTGTTACCATGCCGAAATTCTGTATGGGATTTCTGTCTTGTTTTTTTCATTCAAGTATTTCACCCATATTATACATCTAAATTCCATTTCAAATGTTGGGATACTTTTTATCCCTGATTCCATTACATTATATTTCTTGTATAAATGATTAGGTACCCCTTTCTCTCTCATTAAAATATCTTATGATTTTCCATATGACGATGTTATGATGCCCAATTTACACCGGGATTTTCCAAGACAAAGTCATAATGTAATGAATTCCATACCTATTTATCTATCAAGGGTATTAATATTTATGAAAATATGCATTTTTAATGGTACTTACATATATTAATTACACATTCCTTAATTATGTAATAACTTATGATGTGTAATGATTCAATGTTATTTGATTATTGTGGCTCACTTATGCATTAAATGAAATGTTTATGATGGTTGCACCCTTATATCACTGCAATGCATTGAGTAATGATTAGTATCATGATACTCTATGTGAAATGAGGGTTTACTCATTTTGATTCATGTGAAATTATGGTTTACTCATGATTATTCATGTATGATGAGTGTTTACACATGATAATCCATGAGCAATGATCCTTGGATCATTTTAATCCCATATTGTATGTTTTTTGAACATTTCCATGTTTTGATAATCATGAAATATCATTACTTTAAGTTCTTGTTTCTCTTATGATCCATTGATATTCCTATTTCATAACATGTATTTTATTTTTTGATGTTATTCCCAGTTTACTCTCTTATCGGGCATCATAGGTCACCCATTTCTTATGCATGTCCTCAGGTTATCCCATGCGGTGTTAAGTAAGATGTAATGAGTTTTTCATGTCAATGAAGTTTGAAATAAATATGTAGTATTTTATGTATTATGATTTCATGTAATGTTCATAAACTTCTAAGACATTATACCTATCTCTCCTCAGAGTTGCCTTATGTGCATGTTTATGTAATTTATCATGTTTATGTTTGTAATAAAGAGTAGGGTTGTTATAGTTGTAATCAAAGGATAGTTTTAGTTATTTTTGGGATTAGGGTTATAAAAATAATGTGAAAAACTTATTAAAAGGCTGAGTATGTGAAATTATTCTATAATTTTTTGTGAGTGTAGAGTAAGTGGTTTATCATGAAAATACATCCCTAATTGAATAAAAACATGTAGAAGTTGCTTTGGAATAGATGTATCTCGGGTTAAAACCCAAAAACACCATAATGATTTACAGTCAAATGGGAAATGGTTCTCGAAAATGGTCCATGCTACACTCTTGGTTCGACACTCCCAGGGGATATGATTTGCTAAATTCATAATCATATTATGATAAAATATTAAGGGAATAAATCAAAATGACCCTAAGAATATATGATAGGAAGTAGATTATGGATAACATAGATTGAAGATAATAAATTCATAAGATAAGGAAATAAATTTAATTTTTATGTTATCTATTTTTATCAATTGATTCCCCATTATGTGTTTAATAAAATTACCCAAAACTTTCTTTTTATTTAAGCCAGTGGATGAAAATAGGATGACTAGAGCTAAAAATTATGCAAAGATTAACATGATGATTGTTCTAGTGAGATGCCCAATCTGATGGGAGAAGGAATAAAAAAATTTTCCCCCATACTCTCTCAGTTAACACAACTTTTGAATAGAAACCCGGTTCAATAGGAACATTCACCCCCCTCAGAAAAACAATATGGAATCGAGATCATCATGAGATAAAGGCCTCCTTCTTTCAATAGATCATTAGGCCCCCCCAATCAACAAACAATGGATACACTCCATTAAGAAGATCATCTCCATCCTTCAATGTTCCGAACAAGAGACGGTTATTATAGATGCTTGTCATATAGAGGGTGAAGCTAATCAATGGTGGATATTGATTAGAAATACATATCTTGAGGAAGATAATGAGGTGTTGGAATAGAAGAATTTATGGAAAATTTTTATCAATAAATATGTTCCCTGAACAGTCTGACTTAAGTAGGAATGGGGTTGTCACGACCCGTCCTCGAGACCCGAGCCGTGACTACACCAAGCCCACCTTCCATAGGCCAGGGGCTGGCGACTAGCACCAAAGGTTTAAATCCCAATAGTAGGGAAGGAATTTCCTTTAAGTATGATAAAAACACTACTTAGTAAGAAAGAAAAAGTAAACACTATGTAAACTGAGTACTAAGTTGAGTGCTGGAAAGAAAATGGGCCAGAATACAAACCCAATTGAAAGTAAAGTACAACTGAAAAAAAGTACAGCAACTGAAAAGTAAAGTAGCAACACAAAGCCGTCCAATGGAAATCCCACCTGAAGGGTGGGTATGGATAGTCTCCTCATCTCCTCGGGTCCAGTCGTCCGCTCCGTGTACGTCTCGTCCAGTGATCCACCTCCAGGTATCGTCCGGATCTACGAGATCCTACCTCAATCAGCGTTATCCATCGTCTGCATCCCGCACAACGTAGTGCGGGCATAGCCCGTGCATGGGTGAGTATACACTACTCAGTAGGGACCCTGAGACCCCCGAAGGTCTCCCAAAATCCACGAAGGATAATATACAAAGAAAAGATACAATCACGAAGTAACAACCAACTCTACTTAGGTGTATGCCCATAAATATACCTAAGTCATCAATTCCTGTTCGGGTCCAATATTCGAGCCATGTTCGATCAAGTCCACACAGGATAGCACAATCCAATCCACACAGGAAACCACAACCCAATCCACACAGGACAACAAAACAATCATATCGAATATAATTATTGAATGTCATGACTCAGATCACACGGGTATACTCTTAATATGATGATAGAGACGACCAGATGTAGCCACTGATTCATCTAAGCTATCGGACCCACACAGGATACAAGACCAGCTATACTGTCAGACCCACAAAGGATACAAGACCAACTACTCTGTCGGACCCACATAGGATACAAGTACAGAGTCAGATACTGCTGGACCCACATAGGATACAAAAACAGTAGTACTGCCAAAACCACAAAGGATACAAGAACTGTAGTCACGTACTGCCGGACCCACACAGGATAAAAGAATAGTAGTCATCGTCGTCGATCCGACGGAGGATTTTAGTATGGTCGTCATCGCTGTCGAACCCACGAAGGATCCCAGTACAGTCGTCATAGTCGTTGCAGTCGCAGCAAGCTCTAGGGTTCCCGCACACAACATGCTCGATTCCAGGCGGGTCCGCACCACAATCCAAGGGGTTCGATAGATAAACTAACACAGATTCTAGAGTTGATGTATCCTAAAGTTTCATCTCATCAATAGGAACTCAACGCGACTGATGGTGCGTTAATCGGACGCTCGGTCTGAGAGTTATTGGCTTTTTCGGCCCAGGGGCCCGGTTGGTTTTTAAGTCAAAACCAACCTGAATGTACTCAAACTGTGTCCAAACCTCAAGCAGATAATCCAAAAGAACCGTCTCACTAAGAGAAATCCAACAAAGTCTATGACACGTCAATCAGACGTCCGGAGCTCATGTTATAAGCATTTCAGCTCCGATGGCCGGTTGGTTTTGTGTTCGATCAAACCAGGTCATACCCTAAGTTCTTCTAAATCCTGAGTGTAATATACCAAAACAACCATCTCGATCCAAGGATCGAATCTCAACTGATGGTGCATCGATCAGAGGTCTGCAGCCCATGTTACGGTCATTTGAATGAATATGCCCGATTTTAGGGGGTTTGGGCCCGGTCTGACCCGGCCCAATACCCCCTGGGTCAGCCCGTACAGGGTCGACCCGACCCAGGTCCGAGTCTGGCACGACTGGGCATGGATCTGACCGGCCGGCGCGTCCCGACCCAGCCGGTGTGGCCTAGCCTAGCGTGGGGGCCCGACCCGGTGCGGGCGGCCCGGCCCGGCGCGAGCGGTCCGACCCGGTACGACCTGGGCGCCCGCGCGATGAGCGTACATGAGGGGGGGGGCATGCCCCCTTGATTTGAAACGGAGGACCCGAGGGTCCGCCCTACTGAGCTAGTCGGGGGTTCAACCGTCGGTTTTTCTGGATCCGGCCGGCTGTAACGGACGGCTGGTTGTGCTGCGCGGGACAAGCCTGTCCCGCATCCTGAGCGCCGGCGGCCAGTGGTTTTGGCCACCCTCCCCTGCTCTGCCGAGACCTTGGACTTACCGACGCCGCGCCGCTCTGCCGCGTCCTGACTCCAGCCGCGACTTCTTTCAGCCTCAACGGCACGACACGATAGCCCCACACTCCTTCACCGCGTTATATTTTTCATTTCCGCGTGGTGTCGTTGCCCCATGCCACCTTCGTTCAAAACCACAATGGTTAATATCAACAAAGGAGGAGGTGGATCGGCTGTGTTCGTGCGGTCCTAACTCCTCCCGTTAATTTGATAACAGGTGGCGAAAGAAATTAACAATGAACACCAAAATAAGCCACGAACATGAAACAATCCCCTACTTCAAAGAAGTTGTCGAACAAGGATCGGTTTTGATGACAGCGTTGGTGAGTGTCGAAGAAGAGGATGACGTCTCACACCGGCTGCAGAGAAAGGAATGATCGGCATGCCGTCTCTCCTTAGTGCTCTGGCATTCTTCGTGTTCTCCAAAAAAGAAGATGAAGACTCCTTTAGATTTTGAGTATTCTCTCCCAATTCATCTCACACAACAACCCCCAAATAAAATAAGGTTTACCCTTATTTTATTAATCCCAAGCCATGAATTCCAAAGAATTCAAAATTCAACTCTTAATTGAATTCATTGAATAACTTAATCAAATAATTTAATGAGAGAGTTGACTTTCAATTATAGTGGGAGAGAGGATGAGTTAGAAATTAAAGCTAGAGGGGTGGTTTAATGGGTTGTTAGGGAAATTGAAGGAGGTGGGGGCTTGTGTGGGTCTCAACAAAACTTCCTCACAACATCCCTTCCCATAACACATAAACCATCAGTGGTGTAATAAAAATATAATTGTAAAAAAACTATATTTTTATTATTCACATTTATAACAGCTCCTCCTGAGCGAACGCTCCTTCGGAAAAGGTGTTCCTATGAAATTACTGGCGCATCGGTTTTATCAGTGCCCTCGGATTTCGATTCCGAGCACCGGTTCAAAAGTTAGAAAAACCTGCTCGTTCGTTCACTGAATGTACCCGATCTAAACTTCGGAAATTGATTCTGGGCACTCCGGGCCTTGGAATCAGGTGCCATCAAAAACATCATACTCGTAATATCCCAAATAAATTACGAAAAAAAATTCCTCGAAATTTACGTGTCTATACATTACTCCAACCTCAGGGATTTACGTCCCCGTAAAGATACATCACAACCTAGGGGAACAAATGAGGGTATTGAGCATGCATCTGAACCTCCCTCTCCCAAGTGCTCTCCTGGAGGTTCCCATGCTTCCACCTGATGCACACTAGAGGAATCGATCATCCATGTAGGAACCTCTCCTATCGATCCTCGATCTCCACCGGGTCCTCTGCAAAAGTCGCCCCGTCATCAATGTCCAGCTCCCCATGGTCGATTATATGCATCGGGTCATGCACGTATCTCCTCAGCTGAGATACGTGGAAGACATCGTGTACCTGGTGAAACTGAGGTGATAGATCCAGGAAATAAGCCACCTCTCCTATCCTACTGAGAACCTGGAATGGTCCAATGAAGAATGGAGAAAACTTGCCGCCCCGACCAAATCTTCATAATCGACGTCGAGGTGAGATCCGCAAGAAAATGTGGTCTCCATCCTCAAACTCTAGTGGTCTCCGCCTCCTGTCAGCATAAGACTTATGTCAGCTCTGAGTTGTCCTCATACGCTCCTGGATGACCTGGACCTTCTCTGTTGTGGCCTGGACCATCTCTGGTCCCACAAGTGCTGACTCCCCAGGGACTGTCCAGCACAGAGGTGATCTGCAATGTTGGTCGTACAATGGCTCGTATGGTGCCATGCCGATGGTGGAGTTAGAGCAGTTGTCGTACGCAAACTCCACCAATTGTTGGTGGCCCTCCTATCTATGACCAAAGTTGATGACACATGCGCGGAGCATGTCCTCGAGAGTCTAAATGGTCCTCTTCGTCTGACCATCCGTCTGAGGGTGAAATGCGGTGCTCAGCTGTAACTGTGTCCCAAATGCCTCCTACAACCCCTTCCAGAGCCAGGAAGTAAAGAGAGCATCTCGATTGGATAAGATAGATGATGGAACACCATGAATCCATACAATCTACTGAACGTAGAGGCATCCCAAGCATTCTACTGAGCCCTACTCTCTGATGGGTAGAAATTTGGCCGACTTGGTGAGTTGGTCGACAATCACCCAAATGGAGTCGTGACCTCTGGAAGTACATGGAAGTCCAATCCCGAAATCCATGGATATCCCATCCCACTTCCACTTCGGGACCTCCAAGGGCTGTACCAAGCCTGCGGGTACCTGGTGCTCTGCCTTCACCTGCTGGAAGGTGAGTCATCTTGAAACGAACTCTGCCACTGCCTTATTCATACCCGGCCACCAGTGCTATCGTCTGAGATCCTGGTACATCTTTTCCACTCCTGGATGTATGGATAAAGTGGAAGTATGAATCTCTCTTATAACATCCTCCAATAAAGTAGCTGGTACCATTGTACGTCCTCTTAAAAGGACGTTGTGCTCTCCTCCTATAGAAAACCCATCAGGTGCCTATCCTGAGGAAATCAGTGCATGTCGCATCTCACAGTCAACATCCCCACGTTGTGCCTCTCTGACCCACTGAAGAAGTGGAGGTGTGACTGTGAGCGACTGAAGGAAGGCTGACCCATCTATATCAACGAAGGATATCTGTAAAGTGGCTAACTGCTATGTTGCCTCTCCAAGTAGCTGAATGCCCGTCCTCCTGCTTAGATCATCAGTTACTACGTTCCCCTTTCCAGGAGTATAGACTATCTCAAAGTCATAGTCCTGGAAGAACTCTATCCATCACCACTGTCTCAGGTTTAGGTATTTCTGTGAGAAGATGTACATGAGAATCTGGTGGTTAGAATAGACCGTAAAGCGCTCACCCATCAGATAGTGCCGCCATGTCTTTAGAGAGAACACCACTGCTGCTAACTCCAGTTCATGGGTAGCATAGTTTTTCTTGTGCTGCATCAACAGTCGTGACCCATAGGCGATCACTAACTGCTCCTACATCAGGACACACCCATGTCTGGTCCTTGATGCATCACAGTAGACTATGTACCCTACTCCCTCCTCTGGTAGCCTCAAGATGGGTGCACCGGTCAATCTCTGTCTCAGCACCTGGAAGCTCTGCTGATATCTGTCTGACCACATGAAGGGTTTCCCCTTCTTCTTAAAACCTGAAAGTGGTTCCGAAACTCTGGATATGTTTTTCACGAATCTTCGGTAGTACTTAGCTATACCCAAGAAACACAACACCTCCATCACACTCCTGGGTGGCTCCCAAGCTAGTAATGCCTCGATCTTCGCAGGATCCACCGCAACTACCGCATCAGAGATGACGTCCCCCAAGAAGTGAACCTCACGTATCCATAACTGACACTTCGAGATCTTACCATAAAGTTGGTGCTCTCGGAGTGTGTCCATCACAACACGCAAGTGGTAGGTGTGCTCCTCCTCAGTGGTCGAGTATATCAATATGTCATCAATGAAGACCATGTAAAATTGATCTAGGTAAGGCTGAAATATCCTGTTCATGAGACTCATGAACATTGCTGGAGCATTGGTTAAGCCGAAAGGCATAACCATGAAATTATAGTTTCCAAAACAAAATCTGAAGTCCGTCTTCTGCACATCCTCATCCAGAGCTCTAGGCTAATGATAGCCTGACCTGAGGTCCATCTTTAAGAACCACCATGCTCCCTTGAGCTGATCGAAGAGGTCGTCAATCCTCGGTAGCGGATACTTGTTCCTCACAGTCACCTGGTTCTCGTGAAGAAAGTCGACACACAGTCACAAGCTCCCATCCGCCTTCTTGGCGAACAAAATCGGGGAAGCCCAGGGTGAAACACTGGGTTGGATGAATCCCTTTCCCAGCAAGTCCTCCAGATGTACCCGTAGCTCTCGAACCTCGACGGGAGACATCTGATATGCTGGAGTGGATATAGGGGATGTCCCGGGGTATAAGTCAATATAAAATTCTACCTCTCTACGAGGAGGTAGTCCTGGAACATCGTCAGGAAAAACGTCCCTATACTGATCCACCACTATAGGAAAACTCGGACTCTGCACGTCAGCTTCTCCTAGGATGAGGCTATCCAACTGATGAGTGATGGGATGCACTCTCCTCTGCGTGAGTTCATCCTGCGCTGCAAGGGCTCCCTTCTTGCCAGTGAAGGTGAACCTTCTCCCATCAGTGCGAACACACCACACCGTGAGCCTAATGCCGTCGATCTGAGCATGGACTGTAGATAACCAATCTATGCCCAAGATGACTTCATAAGGCCTCGACGCCACTACAAGAATATCCTAGCTGAAGCTCTCGCCTCCCAGAGTAAGATCACACTACTTGAAGTAGTGCGTAATCATCGAGTCTGCTCCTGTAGGAGTCTCTAGCTATAAGGATCGATCCATCGGCTCCGTCAGAATCTCCGAGCTCCGAACAAGGGAAGCGGTAATAAAAGAACGACTTTCTCCTATGTCTATAAGAACTAAAGCAAAGGTGGAGTAGACACAGATAGTACCTTTAATCATCTCTAGCGAACCGTGGTCATAGGCCTCTGCTACCTATAGCTGAGCCTACCTCTGTCCGCCAGCTCCTTGTGGTTGGGGTGGACCTCCTGGTGGTGGTGGTGGTAGAGCCTCAAAGCGTCACCCACCACCTGTTGCTCAGCCAGCTCCTCTGCCTCATTTTCTTGCTCCCTGCGGACCGCCACGGTCGACCCTCTGCCTCTGCCCGGGTGGTCCCTCAACTGTTTGATGCTCCTCTGCATGGTGGGTCGGGCAGTCATGAGCCATGTGGACCTACCCACCGCATGCATTGAACTTTTTGCTCCTCGAAAGGCTAGCTCTACTACATGCACCCCGCACCTCCGAGCCAGTAACCTAGGGTCGTCTGCCTGAAGGTCTGGTCCACCTGGACCCCTGTGACATCCATCGACTACCAGCTGTAGAAGACTCTGCTACATGTCTCCTTATGGTAGGTCTCGCTAATGGTGTTGGCTCAGCAAGAAAGTTCTCTATAAGGAGGGCTCGCTCCAGTACTCCTTCCTACATCAGAATACTGAGGGAGATCATTGAAGCCCTGATCTCAGGCCTCAGTCCCTGCTCGAAGGTTCGAGACCGGAAGAATGGGTCCCATACCATGTCTGTGGAATAGCATGAGAGATCGGTAAATCTCACCGAGTACTGGGCTACCATCATGCTGCCCTGATGTAGCTGTAGTAGCTCCTGAATGCGCACCACATGGAGGGTAGTTGGGATGAAATCTAAGGAAAAGAGGCTCTCGAAGTCCGAAAAAATGAGAGATTCCTCATCATGCACTTGGACCCTCAGGCTCCACCATATGCCTGCTTCCGCGTGTAGGAGACTCGCTGCAAGGATCACCATGTGGTCAGCTGGTGTCCATACAAACCTGAAAACTCATACAACAGCCTACAGCCAATCCTTTGCTGCCTGAGGGTCTGTCTCCCCACGGAACATGGGCGGTCTCTGATACTGATACTTGTGGAGTGCACCAAGGCGACGTGCAGTCTTAGAGATTAGGGCTGGTGGCATTGGTGGCTAGGCGGGTAGAGGTACCACCGATGCCTCTGCTGTAATAGGGCCCCGTACCGAGGCCTCGTCGCTCGGTGGGCTGTCATCTCGCAAAAAGATCTAAACCCTAGCTAGCTGTCGTCGTGGGGCCATCCTGAAAAGAAACAGGTGCCCCACGGTCAATACAGTATAACTGGTGAGCTAACACAGATTAATCACAACGAAAACTTTTGAAACACACATGCAATCAATGTTTTCGTTCACTGAGTCGGAAATCAGAAGTCAGGCTCCTAGTGTATCGATACGTCGGCCTCCGTACCAACACTGGACTCCTTGGATTGATAACCTCACTCAATAACCTTGACACTATTGCTTCACATAGAAGAAAGATCAGAGTCCTGAGTTATGCGATAGAACTGAACTCCTCTGATACCAATTTGTCACAACCCGTCCTCAGGACCCGTGCCATGACTACCCCAAGCCCGCTTTCCATAGGCCAGGGGCTGACGACTAGCACCAAAGGTGTAAATCTTGATATAAGGGAAGGAATTTCCTTTATGTAAGATAAAAAATGCCACAGAGTAAGCAAACATAAGTAAACACTAAGTAAACTGAGTACAAAGGTGTGTGCTGGAAAGTAAATGGGCCAGAATACAAACCCAACTGAAAGTAAAGTACAACCCAAAAAAAAGTACAGCAACTGAAAAGTAAAGCAGCAACGCCAAGCCGTCCACTAGAAATACCACCTGAAGCGTGGGAACAAATAGTCTCCTCAGCTCCTCGGGTCCAGCCGTTCGCTCCGTGTACGGCTCGTCTAGTGATCCACCTCTAGGTACCGTCCAACTCCACGAGCTCCTACCTCGATCAGCGTTGTCTGTCATCTGCATCCATCACAAAGTAGTGCAGGCATAGCCCATGCAGGGGTGAGTATACGCTACTCAGTAGGGACCCCGAGACCCCCAAAGGTCTCCCATAATCCACGAAGTATAATCCACAAAGAAAAGATACAATCATGAAGTCATAACCAACTCTACTTAGGTGTATTCCCATACATATACCTATGTAATAAATTCCAATTTGGCTCCAACATCCAACCCCATGTTCGATAAAGTCCACACAGGATAGAACAATCCAAACCATACAGGAATGTACAACCCAATCCACACAGGATAGCAAAACAATCATATCAAAGATAATGATTGAATGTCAAGACTCAGCTGACACAGGTATACTCTTCGTAAGATGATAGAGATGATCAGATGTAGCCACTAATTCATCTAAGCTGTCGAACCCACACAAGATACAAGACCATCTATGCTGTCGGACCCACAAACGATACAAGACCAGTTACTCTGTCAGACCCACATAGGATCCAAGTGCAGAGTCAGATACTGCCCGACCCACATAGGATACAAGAACAATAGTATTTCCGGACCCACACAGGATACAAGAACAGTAGTCATGTACTGTCAGACCCACACAGGATTCAAAAACAGTAGCCATCGCAGTCAAACCTAGGGAGGATTTCGGTACGATCGTCGTCGCTGCCGAACCCATGGAGGATCCCAATACAGTCGTCATAGTCGTTGTAGTCGCAGCCTGCTCTAGGGTTCCCGCACACAGCATGCTTCATTCCGGGAGGGTCCGCTCCACGAGTCAAGGTGGGTTGATACATCAACTGACACGAAGACCAGATTTGATGTATCCCAAAGTTCCTTCTCGTCAATAGGAACTCAACGTGACTGAAGACGCGACAATCGGACGCCCGGTCTGAGAG
Source organism: Viscum album (assembly GCA_963277665.1). Taxonomy (NCBI): domain Eukaryota; kingdom Viridiplantae; phylum Streptophyta; class Magnoliopsida; order Santalales; family Viscaceae; genus Viscum; species Viscum album. The sequence continues at coordinate 1,306,210,070 of OY728126.1, read as the reverse complement.
TTGTTGGCTTTTTCTCCCAGGGTCCCGGTTGGTTTTTAAGTCAAAACCAATCTGACTGTACTCCAACTGCGTCCAAACCTCGAGAGCAGTAATCCAAAAAACTGTCTCACTAAGAGGAATCTAGCAAAGTCGACGACACGTCAAACGGACGTCCGGAGCTCACTTTATAAGCATTTCAGCTCCGAAGGCCCGGTTGGTTTTGTGTTCGAACCAACCTATCCATACCCAAAGTTCTCCAAAACCTTGAGTGTAATATACCAAAACAAGATTCTTGATCCAAGGATCGCATCTCAACTGGCGGTGCGTCGATCGGAGGTCCGTAGACCAAGTTACGGGCGTTTGAACGAATCTGTACGATTTTTGGGGGGTTTGGGCCCGGTCCGACCCGGCCCAATACCCCCTGGGTTGGCCCATACCGGTCGACCCGACCCGGGTCCGGGTCCAGCCCAGTTGGGCACGGCCCGACCCGGTGCGGCCAGTCCGGCCTGGGTGCCCGCGTGCTGTGGGGACACCGGGGGGTGGGGGGGGGGTGCGCTGCCCCCTTACTTCGAAACGGCAGACCCGAGGGTCCGCCTTGCTGAGCTTTCGAGGGGGTTCAACCCTCGGTTTTTCTGGATCCGCTAGGCCATAACAGCCTGCCGGCTCTACCACGCGGGACTAGCTGGTCCCGCTGCCTGAGCGCAGGCGTCCGGTGGTTCCGGCCGCCCTCCCCTGCTCCGCCGCAGCCTTGGTTCGACCGGGGCAGCGCGACGACGCCGCGCCCCTCCGCTGCGGCCCAACTTCGGCCGCGGCTTCTTTCAGCCTCAACGGCATGGCGCGATGGCACCGCGCGCCTTCGCCGCGTGATATTACTCATTTCCGCGCGGGGCCGTTGCACCGATCTTCCTTCGTTCCAAACCACAATGGTGAACATCAACAAAGGTGGAGGAGGATCGGCCATGTTCGTTCTGTTTGACGTCCTCCAGTTAATTTGATAACATGAGGCTAAGGAAATTAACAATGAATTCCAAAATAATCCACGAACATGAAACAATCCACTACTTCGATGAAGTTTTCGAACGAGGATCGATTTCGATGACGACGTTGGTGAGCGTCGAAGAAGAGGATGACATATCACACAGGCTGCAGAGAAAGGAAAGATAGGCACGCCGTCCCTCCTTGGTGCTCCGACGTTCTTCGCATTCTCATTACAAAGAAGATGAAGTCTCCTCACGATATAGAGTATTCTCTCCTAGTTCTTCTCACACAAAAACCCCCAAATAAATTAAGGATCACCCTTATTTTATTAATCCCAAGCCATGAATTCCAAAGATTTCAAAATTCAACTCTTAATTAAATTCATTGAATAACTTAATAAAATAATTTAATGAGATGTTTGACATGAAATTAAAGTGGGAGAGAGGATAAGATACACATTAAAGCTAGATGGGTGGTTTAATGGGGTGTTAGGAACATTGAAGGAGGTGGGGGCTCGTGTGGTCCCCACCCAACATCCTCACAACATCCCTTCCCATAACACATAAACCATTAGTGGTGTAATAAAAATATAATTGTAAAACAACTATATTTTTATTCTTCACATTTATAACAACTCCTCCTGAGAGAACACACCTTTGGAAAAGGTTTTACTAAGAAATTACCGGTGCTGCGGTTTCATCGGTGCCCTGAGATTTTGATTATGAGCACTGGTTCAAAAGTTAGAAAAACACGCTCGTTCGTTCACTGAACATACCCCAGCTAAATTTCGGAAATTGATTCCAGGCACATAGGGCCTCGGAATCCAGTTCCCTCACAAACTGTGTACTCATAAAATCCCAAAAAATTTATTAAAAAAATTTCCTTAAAATTTACAGGTCTTTACAGGGTCTTCCATTCACTAAAGAAATAAGATTATAAATCCATCAGATTGTATAAGAAAAACATCACAAGGTTTCCATGATACACCTCCAAATTTTTTGTTACCCCAAAATTCCTGGTTGGCTGCTTCTTTTGTGGGAAAAGAGATGGCCTTTGAAAATCCATAGTGATCCATGACTTTGAGAGCTATGAAAAAAATTTCTGATGTGCTGCAAAGTCAAAATAGAGATCAGATAATCATAGTGGAATCATGGGGATATGAAGTGAAAAGTGGACATTATGTTTTGTTGTTTGACGGATACATCCAATTATGATAATAATTTCCATCATACAACAATCCAAATTTATGGAAAGAATCACCCCTGAAATTTCCTAAAGGGGGCGAGAAAATGATTTAGGTGTAGAAGAGAAGAGAACCTGGATACTAATTTATAATAAGAATACCCCACTATAATGAAAGAGGATATGAATGATCTATTGAACCATTAATGCATTGTTAATTTTCTACAACTTGGATGAACCAGGGTGCTTTGCAGACTAGTTCCAAATGCTGATGGTTTTTAGAGGTAGCCAACAACCTCCTCAGCAGCAAGGGAGAGATTTTCCACAACAACTACTAATGTGAATCCTAAAAAAAGGGGTAAAAGGTATGGTAGTTATTCGTACATGGATATAAAACCTAAATTTTGATTATGGTTATTATCATTATTTTATATCTCGAAATAGTAGTAAAAAAATCCAAACCCAACCATAAAGAATGGATGTTGAGATGTTAGTGAAAACATAAAATTGGAAAATTATTGCATCACATGAATATAACTCCTCCCTTTTCATAATTGGTGAATTAAACATCCAAGAGAACCCTTTTATTCTCCCTTTTGTGGAATTTGATGCAATTATTGGCATGGATTGGCTTTCCCTATATAGAGGCAACAAAATGTTGTGAGAAGGGAATCACTCTCTATATGAGGAATCAACCCCTGATTCTGTACAATTTCAAGGAAGGGGATGAATATTATTTAGTACCATCATCTCATGTATGGATATTACTTCCCTATTAGGATTCATATATTTATCAAATGATTATGTCTAAGGAATGAATCCCTATCTATGACATACCTATTGAGATTAAATTAAAAAATGTGTTTATCGATGAATTTCCTAGTCTTCCTCCTTGAAGAGATATTGAATTTTAGATTTATCTTATACCTAGTGAATTTCAAACATCATAGACTCTAAATATAATGGTTGGTGTGGAGCTTCATGGGATAAAGAAACAACTATAGGAGAATCTGGATAAATGGTTTATATGAACATGTGCTTTTCCCTTGGGGTGCACTAGTCCACTTCATCATAAAAAATGTTGGTTAAATATGATTTTTCATTGATTATTGTGAGCACAAAAAAACCATTATAAATAATAAGTATCTTTTTCCCTTAATTTATTACGTGTTAAATTAGCTATATTGATCAAAATACTTCTACAAGGTGGATATGTGGTCGGGATATTACCATGTAAGGGTGATGAAAGAGGATACCCCCAAGAATATTTTTCATACAAGGTACAGGAACTATGGATTCATAGTAATTCATTTCGGACTCACTAATGCACCAGAATGATTCATGGACTTGGTGAATAGATTCATTAGAGATTTCCTTGACAAATTTGTGGTTGTATTTATTGATGATATTCTAATATAATCCAAAACCAAGGAGGAGAATGAATATGATCTAAGCACTTTACTTGAGACATTGAGAAGGGATAAGCTCTATGAAAAGTACAAAAAGTGTAAGTTATGGTTGAAGGGAGTCCCATTATTGGGGAATATCATCACAACCAATGGGATATCTTTGGATCAATCCAAGAAAAATTCAATTGATGGATGGTCGAGTCCATAATATGTGAAAAATATCTGTAACATCCTTGCTTTTGATGGATATTATCGATGCTTTGTGAGATATTTGTCACTATTATAAAACCCTCATACCAAGCTAACTCATAAGGGAGTCAAGTTTTCATAGAATAAAGAATTCAATGCGAGAATTAAGCATATGAAGAGGTGGCTTATCCCTACGCATGTGCTCACACTACCCATAAGTGGAGAACTGTTTGTTGTATTTAGTGATGCTTCAAAGAAGGCAATAGACTGTGTGTTGATGAAAAATTAAAATTTTGTTTCTTATGATTTAATGAAATTGAATGTTCATTAAGAAAACCTATCATACATATGTTTCTTGAGTTGGATGCAGTGATATTCACTTTTAAAATATGGTGACATTACCTATTTTGGGAAAAGTGTGAAATATAAATGATTCAAAAAATAATCAAGTATATATTCACGTAGAATGACTTGAATTTGATCCAATGAAGACGGATATAGATGATCAAAGACTATGACTTCTCAATTCACTACCATTTGGAGGAAGAGAATAATGTGGAAGATGCTCTAAGTAGAAGAATAAATATACCTATTTCATTGATTAAAATTGTAATGGACCTATTCTTTATATATTTGATGAAGATGGACATGGGAATCATAATGAAGGGATAATAATCAATCCTTTAACAAATTATTTCTCAACTGTTTCTTTTGGAAACCTTAAAGGATGCTCTATGAGATTATATGGAAATTTATAAAAATGTAGAAACTATCATAATATAGAAATACTCATAGTTCAATTTTAATGAAGATGTAATTGTGAGATTTCAATCAATACTATGTGTTCCATAAAAATTGGAGTTAAGGAAAGAAAATATGGATGATTCACGTAGTTCAAATTTCTTCATTCTCCCAGAAAACACATATATGTATCGATGTCTCCAAGAGAATTTTTTGCGGGATAACATGAATAAGAAGATAGTTTTGTATATATAAATGTGTGTGGTATGTTAGTAATTGAAGTATTAGAGTAATATGTCTAAGGGGGTGATGCCACTATTACCCATACCAACATGGAAATGTGAGAACATCACCATGGACTTTATGATTGGACTTCTGAAGACATCCGAAGGAAACAATTCTAAGCAGACTATCCAAAAACATGACGACATGTAGAGATAACTCTCAATAGAATTCAAAGGAGGATGGGATTAACATATTCATCTGGTTGAGTTCTCCTATAGAAACAACTTCCAATCAAGCATCCAAATCGATCCTTGTGAAACACTTTATGGGAAGAGGTACAGACCACCAGCTTGTTGGGATGATGTTGGGGAGAGAAAACTTCTAGGTCTTAAAATGGTTGAATAAATGGTAGAGAAGGTTAATACCCTGTAATAAAAAATTAATTCTTCCTAGAGTCGACAAAATATCTATATTGATAATCATCCATGAGACATATATTTTGATTTCAGAGACTTGGAATTCCTCCACTTATCACTGGAGAAGAGAGTTATGATATTTTGGAAGATGGGAAAGCTTAGTACAAGGTACATCTTCCCAATTGGGATCCTTGATCGCATTGGAGAAGTGGAATATAAACTGGCACTCCCATGGAACATATCTCAAGTATATGATGTATTCGATGTATTAATTTTGAGGAAGTATATACCTGACCCATCACATATAATCAATATAGATAAGGAACCATTGGAGAATGATATATCCTATGAAGAGAATCTAATTAGGATATTAGATCATAGAGACAAAATTCTGAAAAATTAAATGATTCACCTCATCAAAGTTTTGTGGAGAGAGAACATGTTTGAAGAATCAATGTGGGAACTAGAGGAATTGATGAGGCAGAGTTACCACCATCAGTTTTATCCTGGGAAAATTAAATTTCGGGGAAGAAATTTCATAAAGGGTTTTGTTTTAATGGCCTGATAATTTTTGAATAAAATTATATTTATTTAAATATCTTATATAATACACATTTACTCTTTTTAATTGTTATTATGTTTAAATGACCGATATGTACAATAACTATGGATAATATAGTCATTGGGCAAAGATCACATGACTGATATAAATTTATGGTTTCAAAAAGAATCTTTTTGAAAAAGAAAAAGGATTAGATAGCCTCATAAAATAGACTCGAGCCATAAAATGCTCATTTTTCGGAGATTGGATATGAGGTAGAATCACTAGGATTCACTCTTCACCAAGCCCCAGGTGAGATTAAACACATTATGCTTTAATGGAATCACCTACTATAGAAGTTCATGTAAATAGAGATTACCACCCAGGCGATGTTATCCGTGCCACCCCAAGAGTCTGTCACCGTTGCACACCTTACCCTTTGGTCTTACATGGGTGTTATAATGGGTTACATAATATGTTATTAGTTACTTATTGTGTAATCCCTTTTATAAATAAAAGTTTTATTCTCTCTATTCCTTTACGAAAATAGTGTTTCTCAAAAAGTGGCGAATTTGATAAATTCTCTTTTCACGTAAAAATTGCACTTTTGAGAAACATATACATTTTGTTAAACTATGGGTTTTATTATTAATATTATAAAATCAATTCTTTTAAATGACGATTATATAAATTCCTCATTAGTAAATGATAAGGTAATCATTTTTTAAGAGTCATATTTTTTATACGACAATAAAAAATTAATATTTGAACAATTTATTATAAATAATTAATGAATATTTGAAATAATTATTATTTTAATAATATATAATTATAATATTAATTATATAAATAATAAATTAGTATATATATTTTTTTGAAGTAAAATTTATTTTTTATTAATGATTGAAAACTGTTTTTGTCAAAACCCATGAATTTTAAATAAATACTTGTTTTAATTTTAAAATTGAAAATTCACATATTTAGGATGTTTTTTATCTAAAATGAATAGTATTTATGGAATTAAGAGGTAAAAATTATCGAACGGTAAATGTTTCTTAATTTTATGAAACAATCGATTTTTTTGGTAAAAATTAAATACCATATAAACAAAATATGGGTTTTATTACATCATAAGGACCTAAAAATGATGAAATAAATAATAAAATGGGTATTATAGGCCCAATATATATTTTCCCATCAATATAATGGTATTCATTTTTTTTCATATTTTATAAAGACATAGTGAATCTTCCAAAATGTATAATATATTTTATGATTTTAAATTCATTTCTTTAATATTGTCACTCAGCTCCACATAATCATGAATAATATTATAATATTTTCATCCATTTCGCTTATAAAATAATTTTTTCCACTCCACATTGGAAAAAAACATGGTCCAAAACCTTGGTAAGGTGGGGGTTTTTTAATATTTAATTATGTAGCTTTGAAAACCTATGTTTGTGGAATATTAATGAATTCCCCTCTCATTTCATATATAAACCAACCCAAGATCCCACTTTTTCACTAAATATCCATGGATAACATCCTTAATCTTCTATACCCTCTCTAAAATCCTCCCAAGGTTCCAAAATCTCTCTAGAAGCCCCTCCTCGGGATGTTGAAGTCGAACACTCAAGTAAGGGATCCTTACATTCCTTTTGTTATCATTTTTATCCATGTTTCTTTATATTGTAATACCATCTTACATTAAATTAAAAAATTTAATGTATGAATTTTCACCTCCCCCATACATCCCTACTTATGTTGGGATGATGATATACCACCTTTTCTCTCATTAATTCATTTTGATTACACATATTAGGATGCCAGAATTCCATAAGGGATTTCTCTCTTCTTATTTCTATTCAAGTATTTTTCCCATATTGTGAATCTAAATTCCATTTCATATTTTATGATATTATGTTCCATGATCCAATTATTATATATCTCATGTATAAGTGATGAGGGACCCCCTTCTCTCTTATCAACCTAACTTATGACTTTTCATATGAAGATGTTATGCTGGAAAAATTGTACTGCGATTTTCAAAGCCAAGATAATCGTTTAGTGAATAACATATCCATATCCATTTCCATCGTATTAACCATTTTGAACATATATTTAGGGAATGGTTATTACATTAATGAATTCAACATTCCTTAATCATGTAATATCTTATGATGTTGAATAATTCCATGTTATATGATCCATGTGGTACACATATGGAGGAAATTAAATGATTATGAATGGTTCACCCTGATAGCACTCCAACACATTAGATAATGTTTAGTATCATGATACTCCATGTGAAATGAAAATTTACACATTATAATTAATGTACAATTAAGTTTTACTCATACCAATCCACGTGTAATGATCCTTGGCTCATGCTAATACTATGTGGTATAGTGTTTCCTCATTTTCATGTTATGACAATCATGATTTACCATCCCTTTATGTTCATGTTTATCTTATTCTCCATTGTTATGCCTATATCCTAACATGTATTGTATTCTTCATGTTATGTTTTTTTTACTCCCTTATTGGGTATTACAGATCACCACATTCTTATGTATGTCCTCAGCTTAACCACAACAGTGTTAAGTACAAAGGAATGAGTTGGTCATGTCAAATAATATTGAAATAATAATGTTGAATTTTATGTTTAATGTTTTTATGTAATGTTTCTAATTGTTCAAGAAACTATACCTATCGATCCGAAGTTCTGTATTAAGTGCATTTTTATGTAAACTATCATGTTTATGTGCGTCATAAAGAGCATGGTTTTTATATTCTATCTGGGTAGCATCTGTGAGGACTACCTTGGCATCCCCTTGATTGACCATTTTCTCCATGATTTAGTGGATTTTTCATTCCAGATTAGTAAAGATCATTCAAAAAGGAAATTCATTATCCACCAGATAGAGGATCATTGATGGCCTCTACACGTATCGTGAAGGAAAAAAGGAATGTGATTCAACCGTTTTCTATGAAGTATTTGTGGAGCACCAGTTTGAGGAACCTAGTTTATATAGAGAATTCATGAGGGTGATAGAGATTTTTGATTTCATATATAAAATAACAATGTTTGTAATGATTAGATATGAAAAAATGGTCTCCCTTACACTTAATTTATAAGAGGACACCCTAGAGATTCATGGTGACTATGACATTTGCAACCTCTATGGGGATCTCTCACCCATGCTTCATGCACTAGCATCGTGACCAAAATTTATAGTCCATTGTTTTTGATGATTTTACCTCATAATATGAATTTCCTTTTTTACCTCAGCTCCAATATTGAGGGAGAATTTATTGGTATTGAAATTTGTTCCTAAGATGAATTAAGAGATTTTAATAGAGGTTGGGTATAAATTCCTTCTCTATTAGTCATATAATCCCCAAACGGGCCTTCATTGTGAATCTGCCTCGCTAAGCCCCTCACCATCATGAATAGACATAAGCACGTTAAGGGAATGGTCACCGAGTTCGATGATCTTTATGAATGATTCCAATCATGTTAAAGGAGTCTGGTATGAGTCCTAAGACTTCTGAGATCGCTGACATGCAACTTGATAGAGCACTCTGTCTGGTCAATAGATCCACATCCATTTTCAACACCTGATTTCCTTTGAGGTGAAAATTTGAGAATCGTGATAACCGGTGTTTATATATATGCTGCCCACCCAACCATAAGGCATCGATACCCTAAACATTCACCGTTCAATATCCCATTTCATAAACCTCCCATTTCTCTACAAATATGTGATAAAATTAATCTCCCATGGTATTTGGGGTTCAAAAAATATATTTTCCTTTTGTACAATTATACATCCACTTAATGTGGTGATTATCTTCATGAAGTTCCACAACCATCTCAAAGGTAGGAGTCCCTTTTGGGCACTCAGGACATTATAGAAACATCAACCAATGTAAATAACCCCCAAAATACATGTGTACCCCACGAATAGGTTGCGTTGCAAGGAAATGAGAAACATATACCTTCCTAGAAACCTTTTATCCAATCATTAGGATGTTACTCCCTTTGTGAAGAACCATTTTCTCTATGGAGCAATATGGATTTGTACATCTCCTCTCTGTGACAGATCCTACATCTTGAAAATCATTCATGTGTGGCACTTCGGTCTAAAAACTAGAAAATCCTCGATATCCCATGTGGTGTTCCTTATCAAGTTGTCCCACCTCTTCCTTTTTGGAATAAGTTGGATCATGATTCTTAGAATATACTTTCTAATATGGACCCAACAATTAATAATTCCTCCCCAAACCTAATTTCAAGACATGATGATACATTCCATTCACCAATTCTTGGAAGGTATCAATCATGTATGTCCAAGGGGTAGGGATAGAATACTCCGATTCCGAGTTAAAGAATGTTAAAATGACTAGGATAATCATCCTCAGCTCATGATTCTTAACCAAATTCTCTCATGTTGCAATGTATATGGGTTGTTCCAACTCAGGTATTCTCGATGAGCACTAGTATCAATGGGAGTGAGATATTCCTCACCCTAGTAGAATGTAATGTCATTCTACTCTCATGGGACTAGATCATCCTTAGGTGTCTATCCAAAATTATGTACCAATATCCATCTTTTTATGTTGTTATCCATGCATAAATCCCACACCATTTCTCGTGGCTGCACATTTTGTGACATGATCATTAGGTCTATTTTTACCTTGTGTTTCTCACACCGAGCATGACTCACATGGTCTTGTAGAAAAATGGTTACCATGACATCATATTTTCCACCTCAATGCATTATCATCATGAACCTTTCAAATGAACTATGCTGGTTTTTATCCATATCTTCTATATAGGTTATGTAGGAAGACTCTATGATGTTCAAGACCAACCAAATGTAAATGTCAGTTCCCCACTCCAAGGGTTAATACCTCACTAATCCTCCCTTGGTGTTATCAAAACTACTGCTCATATATGAAGAAATCCATGTGTATTCCCCAATATGTCTTTTGGTCTCTAACTATGTATAAGCCCCACCATGGCTATGGGTCATTGTCCTTCTTTACACCCAGATTTTATTCCCATCTTCTTGAACTACATAGACATTGATCCTTACAATCCAAATATAGTGGAAACCACGTCAAGGAATAATTCCATCACACCCCATAGTGCACTAGTTCCGTCAATTCCATGTTAGGTTGCCCATGGTACATGGTGTTAAACTTAATGCCCCAAACTATATGTGCCTTGATCTCTTTCAGGTATGTAGGAAGTATTTTTGAGGTTCATTCCAAACCAATGGTAACTCATGTCCCCCCACCATGGAATGTACCCTCTTGATGTGGAAACTTCACTTTTTGGGAAACACCACCAAGACCCCACCCCACCCTGAGGTGTTGGAATCCATCTGTTTGGGATGATAAACATGTGTAATCCCCACACATATCATATCCATCCAAATTTTTTTGATGATATAGTAATGGTACCCTATCCATGTGTATTCCTCTCGAACATCTTCGAGTCATTGTCCTTGTACATGCCTCAATTCTATTCCTCAATCATGAAATACGTAGACTTTTACCCATTTATTCTATACAGGGTACGTAGGAAGCCCCTATGACGTTAAATCCCATAAGTCATTCTCCACCCAACCTTTCCCATGGGTCTCAATATTTTTGGAGAGTCCTTCCCTAACCTACAGGTTCATTTTTCTTCAGGTCCCAATCCATGAATTCTTTCTCACAGGCCACCTCCTTGGGTTCCTCACCACACCCACATCCCGAAATATGAGTAATTTGATTCTGATCCACTAAGATACAATTAAATCCCCTCTATGTTTCAACACCATTACTCTACACACTTCATCAATTTCATCATCACATTACCCACACCTGACCTGATTTTTACCCAGGCGGCCACATCCCGGTGAGATCAGGTCATTCAATCCATTGATTCTCCTAGTTGCACCCAAATATATAACCATTAAATTTTTTTACACATTTCATATTCCTCCAATAATGAGTGATCCTATAATAAAGTTACACTGGTCATGAATAAGACCTAAATAACCCTTTTTAACTACTTGGATTTTGACCCCTATTTTCCAAACTGGTTATGTAGGACACCTACCTATGTTTCAATCCTAACCAATGGTAATCCATTGTGTTCCCATTCTAGGGTAAAAATTCCATGATCCACTTATTTTTTCTTTGAAATCATCCTTTATGGTGTGATTCTTTATCTTTTGGAGACACAACACCACATGCCCACTATTATAAGGAATTTTGATCCATTTATCTCATAAAACATATTAGGTGATCCCTCCTAAGGATACGCCTCTATAATCCATTTACATGGGATGTTATGATCAGTTTGATCCATATTAACTAGATTTTAAACTCATGGAATACCTTGTAATAAATCTAGAAATCTGATAAAAACATAAGAAAACATGCCTCAAGCATAATATGTCTTTTGATCTCCAAAAGTTTCATCTGGTTCTGCACCCCTGTGAACCCCTCTGAGGAGAAGGATTACAGGTGATCCAATGTTTGATCTTCCTGAAATTCCACTAATTCCCAACATTACTACTTCCATAACCCATGGTTTCTGCCCTAACAATAGCATTGGAATGTCTAGACATAATTAAAATAAATTACTAGAATCCACAAAGAGATGACACAAGGAATTAGGTTCATGAACAACATCATAATCTATAAGGGATACCTTGATTATGTGATGAATTATGAGGAGCATTCCATAGAATAAGTAAATTTTGTCCCATAATCCCATTTCAATTATGGATCACACATATATAATGATGTCATGGATGTCACCCGCCTTTGTAAAGTAGGAATATGGGGCACAACACACCATCGACGAGCATAGGCATGACGACCGGAGCAACACGCCTCGACGGAATGCATAAAAAAACTATTATATTTTATCTCATTTTAAATGTATAGAAAAGAATCATTGACTAATTTAATGTTTCGTATGAGGAGAAAAAATTTATTAAAAAGTAATTATTCTAATAAAATTCATAGAGAAAATAAGGATTAGAATTATTATACCATATTTGTGTAAATACACATTATAATAATCAAATTAAATGGAATATACAATTATTTATCTTTAGAAAGTTATTTCATCAAGTAATTTAATGATAGAGTGATGTGAATAATATTTTTAATTATTTGATTAGAGAAAAAATCAATAAAATACACCACCCATAATCCATTGTTACAATTGTAAGAAGAACAAATAATTATGCTAACCAATTATCAAAATCAATGATTAACAATCATAATTTATGTATGAAATCTATTATTCATGGAGATTAAGGTAAATATAAAATGATAACTCTAATTGATGTGGGTCATCAGAATGATGTGGTGAGACATATGCTTTCAAAACAATTAAATACAAAAATGTGCTATTTTATTCTAAATCTAAAAAATATTTTATACCTAGATAAATTGAAAAGATTATAAAATTTCCTTCTAAATAAATTTATAATAAATTATAAATAGAAATAAATAATTTTATACTGATCACATATCATTTATATGATTCCTTAATAAAAATTTGGGGAATTTATTTAAATAAAATATGGATATTCTATATCTAATAAAATTTGATTATATTTTGGATATGGATTATCTTCTAATATATATAACCCCTGTATATTATTGAGTATGTTAATTAACATTTTATATTACGAACCACCTTATGATTAAATATTTTTATGAGGATAAATATGATATAGTAATGGAAATGAAGTTCAATGTATGGGTCATAATTCCTATTAAAAGCATTTATTTTCCTCAAATGGTTATGACGAAACACTAAATAAAATATAGTCATATTGTATGAGTTTTTATTGAGGCCTATTAATATAATATTCCTTCTGTTTCTATGAATTCTAATTGTCATAATTCAATATAACACATACCATGTGTCATAACTACATCAAGGGCTCCGTATCAAATGACCTTGGATGAGTTGAAATAATTTAAGAAAACATCTATGAAAAACTTGATAAGGGATCCATTTAAAAAAATATTATCCATTGGTTGAAACAATTATATTTTATGTATGGATGATAAATCTATTAAAATTGTTATTAATATTTCTTAACATAAAAATATCATGATCAAAAATAAGTATCTCAGGCTAAATATTGATTATTTACTCGTTTAATTTTGAGGAGGTGTATATCATTAAAATATTTATATTTGATGAGGATACTATCAATTGAGGAAAATAAGTGAAGAAACAAAAATATAATCCTTTTTTAAAGGAATTAATTCTATGAATTTATATTATTTCCACATGGAATTTCTAATTCCCTCATGATATTGATGCATCTAATGAATACTTCTTCAAGATAATACATTGATCAGTTTGTGGCTCTCTTAATGTATGATATTCTTATATAATCCATGAAAAAGTAAAAGAATGATGATCACCTTATGATTATACAAAAATAACTAAATAAGAATTATATATATGCAAAATATAATAATTATGAAAATTTTTAATATAAATATTCATTTTTGTGTTATAAAATATAATGAAATGGTACATCGGTGGATCTATCAAATATAGATGTTTTTGAAAAATGTACAAGGATAAGAACAGTTAATTTTATCTATATTTTCCATATATATTATTGATATTATTAAATATTTATAAATAATTTTTCAAATATATCTAATCCACCCACAATGTTAACATGCTTGGGAGTAATGTTATTCTGGATTGATGGATGTGAGTAAAATTTCATGGAACTGATGATATGATTGGTCAGCGCACCATTTCTCATAGTAACCTGATGTTGATAAGGGTTTGTGATTTTTTAGATACTCATTTAATAATTATGTAAAGTGTGTTATTATATTGAATATAATGTTTAGAGATTATTCCTTGGGATAATTGGGGGTTTAAAATAAAAATTGCGGAACTCATGATTTTCATATTATAGTAGTAATTTTTTCATTAATGACATATAGGAATTATATTTATTGATAATGTTGTTATACATTTATTGATCATAATACATTAATTTATATATTCTCATGGAATGTGTTCAATATGCACTAGATATTATGATTTCAATTGATTAATAATTGTTAATGCAATGTAAATTACAACCATGGGAATTAAAACATAAAGTATGTTGCATTGAGTTAAAATATTAAGTCACCATATTGATAATTAGGATAAGAAAAATATCCAATAATTATCGATAGTCAATGTATTGATATATTAATATTTATTTAAATTGGGAAATATTATCTAAATAAAATGAGTGTTTAGTCATATATACATGAGAAAATTAATGATTTGCATTGGGATAATGTACGACTATAAAAGGTGGGAAATTTTCAGTGAATAAAAGATGATTGTGATAAAATGTTGAGGTTCATGAACTGAGTATTTATCATATATTTACTATAAATGATGAATGATATATTGGAAGAATATTATAACTAAACATTCAATATTCATTATGAATGTGTGATTATTTATAGAGATTAGAGAGATAATTTATAGTGTGAGAGCATTTAGATTATTAATGGAGAGTAGTTATCTTAGTGATGGTACATCTACATGTAATTTTTGATAGTAAAATATATATGTGGATGTTTCAACCATTATATTTTCTATAATATAAATGGGAAACCATCATATTGGACATTTTTTCCTCAGACTTCCATAAATGTTTAAAGGCCACAATGATATTTTTGACGTAGTTGATCACCATATAGAGCCTAAATTTTTAAATTCATTCATTAAATATTTATATATATTTTTTATAATGTATGTATATTCATTATTTATGTTGTAATTATTCCTATGGTACTATATTATGACGTATGTGATCAAAATTATGTGATTACCTTGTTGCATGTGCAATCCCTTTTATTATAATAAATTTGAAAAATAATTATTAAATAACATTTTTAATAAAATACATATATTTTATATTATATTATATTTTTTTACATTAATTGGAACATTTTTTAATTAATTTATCAATTGTAAATTCAATTTTCTGAAGAAAAATTAAATTTACCAAAAATGAGGATTGATTCATTTTAAGATAATATTTTGACATAATTTTTTCAATGTCACAAAAAATTAATTTTAAAAAATAGATTAAATATTTTTTTTATATTAATGTTACAATTTTTTAATATCTTTTCTTTCAAATTTGGTCATATTAAATATGAAAAAAAATTAAAAAATCATTTCCAAATTGATGGTTAAAATAGTTTTTTTAGTTAAACTATGAGATATGGGTATGAATTCAGATAAACATCTGTATTTCATTAAGGATGAATATATATGTACCCTATATTGTCACGACCCAAACCTACCTGGCTTCGAGCCACAACCACCCCAAGCCCGCCTCCATAGGCTAGGGGCTGGAGACCAGCTTCGAAGGCACAATAACTCGGGGAGGCCTTTGCCTAAGTACCTATACACACACACGCATCACACTCAATGAAAAAGTGCAGAGTAAAAGAAAAGACAAGAAGAGTCAAAGAGCAACTACTATATATATATAAACCAAAGATGTGCATCGACCTCTAAACAGAAAAAAGTACAAGATTAAGGGAAACTGAAAAGAAAAGGGGAAAAACACGCACCCAACCAAAATGAGCTACAACCCAGCAACAGGTAAAACAACAGTAAATAGTTGCGAGAGTCCCACACCTAGAACCCAACAATGACCACCACACACTGTAACATCATAAGTAAGTAATGAATAATATATTTTCTTATCTATGTCTATTTATGAATTAGATAGTTTTTTAAAGACTTAAAATGAGAATAAGTCCAATCTTAAGCATAAAATTCTCTAATATTTTTAAAAGATTATTTTACCGCCTTTTGATGGAAACCCATTTTTAAATAAAACTTTTGACAATTTTATAAGCTCTATTTGTCAAAATAAAATTATTATTTAGGATTGGAACATTGAAATTTACTTTGGATAAATTTTTGGTATTTTTTTGACAATGTTAATTTTATTAATAAATAGTGAAAAATACTGCATTTTACATCAAAACTGCCTTTTCATCTAATTTAATTATATGGCTATATTATCATTTTAATTGGTATTAAGGTGTAATTAGAATATATTTTTACCATTTAATCCAATGGTAGTCATTACAATTAATTTCACATTGGAATTAGGCATAAACAAGTGCCAAACTATACATATATATTGTTTAAAAAAACCCGCTATTTGTTTTGACAACGGGAATTATTTTTATATTAATTATTGCAATTTATATGTATAGAATTTAGTAAAATGGATTAAATATTTGTAATCAGAAGGTTCAAATTATTTAATTAATACTCTTTTGTTTTTTGACATTATGAATAGTAACAACGGTAATTATCTTTAATAATCTTGATTAATTAGTAATCAGGTAGTTAAGAATAATAAAATAATATCATAATAATAAAAAATGACCCCAACATGTGTCCTAATGATACTTTTTGTTTCATGGCCGACCATGGGATGCCTTGTGCCAAACATTGGGACCCCATGGAATCACTTTTGGGTGAAAGTGACACTTTATCTTTTTTATTTTTAAAGAAAAGAGAATATCACTAAAGAATGTATCACGCGAGTAAAACATTTTTAATTTCTTCTACATAAATGATCTCTAGAACTATAAATAGTAATTGGAAAGCTAAAAATAGTTCTTATATCATAGTGGTTTTTTATAATTTTTATACATTAAATAAATTAAATTATTTATGACATCATGATGATGTAGTGATTGCCTCATTAATGAATGATTTAAATAAAATGATAATATAATGTAAAATCTAAGACTTACACTTATCAAAGGCCCATTGTATGAGTATATTTAGAACCCTTATCACCTTATCCTTGAAATATATCAATGTGGGACCTTTAAAATCTGAAACTCATTTTGATATAAAGTAACATTTTATAACATTCCAAGAGTGCCCCTCCTCTCCTCTTATAAAAGTCCCCCACCTCTACCTCTTTACAACCACCTCCTAAGCCATTGGATCGGCCAAGATCTACTCATTTTATCTCTCCACATCCATCTCTTCATCTTAGAAGCCTTACCTTAGGCAGAGAGCACTTCAAGAAACCCTTTTGGTTCAAACCAAGAGGAGTTACCCAATTTAAAGGAGGTTAAAGAATGATCGAGTAAAGTTAGACCCGAGGTAAGGGACTTCGTCTCAATCTCCTTTCATTGAGGAATATTTTGTTCTATACACAACTTTCTTTTATATGGTGTAACAACCCCTTTGACTTTTATGTCTAGTAAAAAGTAATCTTTTTATATATATCATTTTACTAAATGACAAAAGGAATGTTTTTTTGTCGTACATATGCGGTAACAACGACTTCTCTGCCGCCATGACAATTATTTGAGTTTCGAATTCCACTACATGCCATTATTTTTTTAAAAAATGAAAAATAAATACCATTTTTTACTTTTCCTTTATTTTGGTATTGAAAATGGTTTCCATAATGTTTTTAATATATCAATGTTTCATAATGATATCTTGTGATTGAAATGTGGAAATGTTACATTTCCTTTATGCATGTTTTATGTGATACGATTATGTTATGGTTCTTGGGAATTGTTATGAAGACAGGTGGTTCTGTGATAAACTAAGGGTGGGTGAGCCCGATATAGCTCACCAATGCATTGGGTAACTCGAAGGGGTTAAACGTTCAGGTTTCTCCGAAAAGATATAGGGAATATACTGTGATGGGTATTCCAAACGTAACCGTGAGGGTTACACCCTACGTAAGAATGTTATGAATTCCCCAAGTTACCTTTATGTCTTATGATTTTTATGATTTATTCATGATTTGATGAGGTATGTTAAAATTATTATGTTTTATGAGTAAAGTATGATTTAATACATGGACTAACGTTTTCATTTCGTACTTTTATATCCTTTAATGAGCTCTTTATGCTCATCCCAAGTTTTTGAAATGTTCTTCACAGGTCAAGGGAAAGGTACATGATGTGATGATAGTGTCAAGGGAGTTTCAAGAAAGGATCCATGTTAAATTTTAAATTTGTTTCCGTTGATGGGAAAAATTATTACTATCTTTTATTTAACAACTTTGTTTAAATGTGGAATGTACTGCATGATTTATGATCTAATTCTCTAAAACACTAAACCTAAAAAGATCCTCAACGTTTATCCTTGAAATAACTCAAGATTAAGTATTGTTTAAGGCTGAGGGTTTATAGTTGAAATTAAAGGTTGTTTTAGATAAAATTAGGAGTTAGAATTCTATTAAATGATTATCCAAAAATATTTTTTTATGGTCAAATTAAAATGATATAGAATTTGAATATTACCATGTTGCATCATCTAAGACATGTTTGTTCATAATGGTTTTCTGTAGAGGAAATAGTGAAGGAGTTCTAGGAAGGCATACAAGAGGAAATGAATTTCCAAATCAGCATCCTGAGATGGTCAGAATTGGAACTTGACAGTTTGTTGCAGTAATGGTGCAGTTGACTCAAGAGATAAATGGTGGTGGTAACTATGCATGAGATCAGCCAGATCAACCATAAATGAACATGTCAGTGGTGGAACATTTCATGAGGAAACATCCCCCATCATTCAGAGGATCATCTGACCCTGTGCAAGATGAAGGTTGGATTAAGGCACTGGAGAATATTTTCATTGTCATGGGGTGTTCAGACAATCAAATGGTTAGTCTTGCAATTTACCATTTGGAGGGTGAAGCAGATCAGTGGTGGTCAATGGTTAAAAATATCAGGGACGCTGATGAGATTTATGCTCCCGACTGGGATGAATTCAAAGGTATGTTTCTTGATAAGTATTTTCATAAGGTCGTTCGACTTAGGATGGAAAAACAATTCTTGTAATTGAGGCAAGAGGACGACTCAGTGGCTGCTTATGAAGAAAGGTTCACTCGATTGGAAAGGTATGCTCCAAATTTTATCTGAGACCTTGATTGTAAAATAAATTGTTTTTACTCAGGATTAAAGCCAAAATATCGAAGGGTTTTATCTTCTCGCGAGTTCAAGAGTTATGAAAAGCTTGTTCGATTTGCGAAGATGGTGGAAATGGAGTTGATGAAGATCAAGTGTTCTATAACAACCAACAAAAGAAGAGACCGAGGTGGCAGGATAAAGGGAAGAATTCATCAAAAAGTTCTGATGATAAGTAAAAAAAGTTTCCAGTTTGTGATAAATGTGGAAAAAGGCATGCTGTGGAATGTCTTCTGAATTTTGGAAAGTGCTACCAATGTGGTAAGATGGGACATAAGGCTCATGATTGCACTGAAAAAGATCAAGGTGATGGTAAGACCAAATTTTATTTACAGTTAGAGAAATGTTTCAAGTGCAATGAGATGGGTCACTATCCAAATGATTGTCCGACAAAGAGCTTGAGTGATATGAAGCAGTCAGACTACAAGCAGAAAGGTGTGGTGAAATCCTTTGCAACTACTTCAGTAGATGTTGGGCCATCAAATGAAGTGGTATCAGGTACTTTGTTTGATTTCTCAGATTATGCCAATGTGTTGTTTGATTCGGGGTCTACACATTCTTTCATCTATGAAAACATTTCTAGTAAATTTGGAATTCTATCTCAAGAAATGACTCCTGAACTTGTGGTAAAAACACATAGGGGAAATGTTGGGGAAAAACAAAATTTTAAGAGTCTTCCTATCCTTATCCGTGGAAATTACGTATTTGAAAACCTTATTGTTTTACCTCTAGTAGAGTTTGATGTTATACTGGGTATGGATTGGCTCTATATTTACGATGCTAAGAATGATTGTGGAGATAAAGAAGTTTCTTTTCAGAAAGACATTTGGATTGTTTACAAAAATGAACACTTACTGTTGATAACATATCAAGAGTCTGAGAAACATGTAAAATATGGAAATGAATGATACCTTGAACATATTGTTGAAAACAAAGGAACCATTCAGATTAATGATGTTCCAGTGGTAAATGAGTATCCTGATGTTTTTCCTGATGAGCTGCCTAGAATAATACTAGATCAGGAAGTTGAATTTACTATTGACTTAATTCTTGATGCTAAGCCAATTTCAAAATCCCCTTATCGAATGGCTCAAATTGAACTTTTAGAGTTGAAGGAGCAATTTCAAAATTTATTAGAGAAAGGTTTCATTAGACCTAGAACATCACCATGGGGTGCTCCTGTCTTATTTATTAAAAATAAATATGCTTCTATGAGACTTTGCCTTGATTATTGAGCCTTGAATAAGATCACTATTAAGAACAAATATCTTTTGCCTCATATCGATGATTTGTTTGATCAGCTCCAGGGAGCTCAATATTTTTCAAAGATTTACATGAGATCGGGGTACCATCAGTTGAAGTTAAAGAAATCATATATTCCGAAAACTGTGTTTCATACAAGATATGGCCATTATGAATTTGTAGTTATGCCTTTTGGGCTGACCAATGCACCTGCTGTATTCATGGAACTTATGAATATAATTTTCCATGAGTTCTTAGATAAGTTTTGTGTTGTTTGTATTGATGATATTTTGGTGTTTTCTAAAAGTAAAGAGGTGAATTAAAGACATTTAAGGGTTATTTTTCAAACATGAAAAGAAAAGAAATTGTATTGTAAATTTAGCAACTATGAGTTTTGGTTGCAACAAATTTCTTTCCTTGGTCACATTATTTATAAATATAGAATAACTGTTGATCCTGTAAAAACAAAGGTTGTGGAAAAATGGCCAATATCAACAACTGTAACTGATATTCTTAGTTTTCTTGGTTTGGCAGGCTATTACCGAAGGTTTGTTATAAATTTTTCACGATTATCTAGTCCAATGACGAAGCTAACTCGGAAGGGTTCTAAGTTTATCTAGAGAAAAGAATGTGATGATTTTTTTTCAAGAATTGAAATGAAGATTGGTGAATGCTCCAGTTTTGGAACTACCTTCCAGGAATGGTGAGTCTGTTATCTACTGTGATGCTTCATTGAAAGGTCTTGGTTGCGTCCTAATGCAGAATGATCATGTAATTGCTTATGCTTCACCTTATTTGAAAAATCATGAGGTAAATTACCTTACATATGATTTATAATTATCTACTATTGTTTTCGCTATAAAAATTTGGAGGCATCATTTGTATGGTGTAAAGTGTGAAATATATACTGATCACAAAAGTTTAAGGTATATATTCACTCAAAAAGAATTGAACATGAGATAGAGGAGATGTCTAGAGTTAATCCAGGATTATGATTGTACAATTCATTACCATCTGGGAAAATCTAATAAAGTGGCCGATACCTTGAGTTGAAAATGTAATGCTTCATTAACCATGTTATGTTTGGAACATGATCCTTTGGTAAAGTATTTGATTATCTTTGGAATAGAAGTTGTTAGTGATGGATGTTCTTCTTGTTTTGTTTCAGGTATCAGTGAAATCATCTCTATCAGATAGAATTAAGCAACCACAGAAGCAAGATAGTGAGTTGCAAAAAAGGATAGAGAAGGATCAGAAGGGTAAGTTTCCTGAATTCAACATAGATAATGATTGTGTTTTGTGATTTGGGAAGAGATTATGTGTGCTGTGTAATTCATAGTTGAAGCGAGAGTTATTATGTGAAGCTCATAGTTCTCCTTTTTCAGTTCATCCTTGCAGTACTAAGATTTATAGAGATCTTTGGGAGTATTACTAGTGGGATGGAATAAAAAATGGTATTTCTAATTTTACTGTGAAGTGTTTTACTTGTCAACATGTTAAAGAAGAGAGGAATTTTCCAAAAGGGATGCTTCAGCCTTTACCAGTACCAGAGTGGAAATGGGAGAATATATCCATGGAATTTGTTATTGGATTGCTGAAGACACCTCGAGGTAATAATTCAATCTTGGTTATTGTTGATTGCTTGAAAAAATATGCTCATTTCCTTGCTATACGAGATATCTTTTCCCTAGATCAACTTTCTCGTTTGTATCTTAAATAGATAGTCAAGTTACATGGAGTTCCTTTCTCCATTGTATCTGACCGTGATCCCATGTTCACTTCTATCTTTTGGAAAGGCCTTCAGAAGTCTTTGGGAACTGAATTAAATTTTAGTACAACATTTCATCCTCAATCATATGGAAAGTTAGAATAAACAATTCAGACTTTGGAGGATATGATACATGCTTGTTCAACGGATTATCAGGGATGTTTGGACAAACATTTTTCTTTGGTTCAGTTTTTTTATAATAACAGTTTTCATTCTAGTATACAGATGGAACCATTTGTGGCATTATATGGGAAACAGTGTCGAACTATAACTTTCTGAGATGAAGTGGGTGAAAGGAAGTTGATGGGACCAGAATTGGTAGAAGATTTGGCAGAAAAAGTTCAGCTGATACAGAGACACATGAGAACAGCTCAGAGCAGGCAGAAATGTTATGTGGACAACATGAGGAAGGATCTCTCTTTTAAGGTAGGTGATCATTTTTTTCTCAATGTATCTCCATGGAAAAGTTTGATTCGATTTGGTTAGAATGGAAAGATGAGTCCAAGGTTCATTGGACCATATAAAATTCTGTAGAGAGTTGGATCAGTTGCATACCGAGTGGCTTTACCTCCGAGTTTATCTTAGGTACACATTGTTTTTCATGTTTCAATGTTAAGGAAGTACATTCCAGATCCATCTCATGTTTTGAGTCTAGAAGAAGTTCAGTTGGAAGAGAACCTATCTTATGAGGAATAACCTGTCTAGATTCTTGACCATAGGGAGCGGGTGTTACGGAATAAGGTGATTCATCATGTAATGGTTTTGTGGAAAAACAACAAGATTGAAGAGGCAACATGGGAATCTGAAAATGCAGTGAGGGATAAATACCCCCACTTATTTGATAAGTAAATAAATTGAGGGGTCACAATTTTCTAAAGGGGGGAAGGATGTAACATCCCAAGTAAGTAATGAATAATATATTTTCTTATCTATGGATATTTATGACTAAGATGGTGTTTTAAAGACTTAAAATGAGAATAAATCCAATCTTAAGCATAGAATTCTCTAATATTGTTTTACCATTTAATACAATGGTAGTCAATATAATTAATTTCACTTTGGAATTGGGCATAAATAAGTGCCAAACTTTTCATGATGATGCAGTGATTACCTCATTAATGAACGATTTAAATAAAATGAAAAGATAATGTAAAATCAAGGACATACACTTGTCAAAGACCTATTGGATTAGTATCTTTCGAACTCTTATCACCTTATCCTCAAAATATATCAATGTGGGACCTTTAAAATACGAAACTCATTTTAATATAAAGTAACATTTTATAACTTTCCAAGAGTTCCCCTCCTCTCCTCTTATAAAAGGCCCCCACCTCTTCCACTTTACACACGTCTCCCAATCCATTGGCTCGGCCCAGATCTACTCATTTTATCTCTCCTCATCCCTCTCTTCATCCTAGATGCCTTACCTTAGGCATAAAGTTCTTCAAGAAACCCTTTTGGTTCAAACCAAGATGAGTTACCCAATTTAAAGATGTTAAAGAATGATCGAGTCAAGTTGGACCCGAGGTAAGGGACTTCGTCTCTATCTCATTTCATTGCGGAATATTTTGTTCAATACAAAACTTTCTTTTATATGGTGTATAAACCCCTTTGACTTTTACATCTAGTCAAAAGTAATCTTTTTTATACGTAGCGTTTTACTAAACGACAAAAGGAATGTTTTTTTGTCGTACGTATGCAGTGACAATGACTTCTCCACTGCCATGACCGTAATTTGAGTTTCGTATTACTCTAAAAGCCACAATTTTTTTAAAAAATTGAAAAATAAATACCATGTCTTACTTTTCTTTTATCAGATCCATCTCATGTTTTGAGTCCAGAGGTAGTTCAGTTGGAAGAGAACCTATCTTATGAGGAACAACCTGTCTAGATTATTAACCATAGGGAGCAGATGTTATGGAATAAGGTAAATCATCAAGTAAAGGTTTTGTGGAAAAAACACATGATTGAAGAGGCAACATGGGAATCTGAACATGCAATGGGGGATACATACCCCCACTTATTCGATAAGTAAATAAATTATGGGGATGCAATTTTCTAAAGGGGGGAAGGATGTTACATCCCAAGTAAGTAATTAATAATATATTTTCTTACCTATGTCTATTTATGTGTTAGATGGTGTTTTAAAGACTTAAAATTAGAATAAATCCAATCTTAAGCATAGAATTCTCTAATATTTTTATAAGATTGTTTTACCGCCTTTTGATGGAAAACCATTTTTAAATCAAAATGTTTACAATTTTATAATCTCTATTTTTCAAAATAAACTTATTCATTAGTATTGGGACATTGAAATTTACTTTTGCTAAATTTTTGGTATTTTTTTTTGAAAATGTTCATTTTTTAATGAATAGTGAAAAATATTGCATTTCACATCAAAACTGCTTTTTTATCTAATTTAATTATATGGTTATATTATATTTTAAATTGGTATTAAGGTGTAATTAGAATATATTTTTACCATTTAATCCAATGGTATTAATTATATATAATTTCACTTCGAAATTGGGCATAAACAAGTGCCAAACCTTTCATAGATATTGTTTAAAAAAACCCGCTATTTGTTTTTACAACGGGATTTATTTTTAAATTAATTATTGAAATTTATATGTTTAAAATTTAGTAAAATGGAATCCATATTTGGAATCATAAGGTCCAAATTATGTAATTAAAACTCTTTAGTTTTTTGGACATTATGAATAGTAACGACTGTAATGATCTTTAATTATCTTGATTAATTAGTAATCGGGTTGTTAAGGATAGTAAAATAACATCATAATAATAAAAAATTACCCCAACATGTGTCATAATTGTAATGGTTGTTTCATGGCCGACCATGGGATGACTTGTGCCAATCTTTGGAACCCCATCGAATCACTTTTGGGTGAAAGTGACACTTTATCTTTTTATTTTTAAAGAAAGGAGAATATCACTAAAGAATGTATCACCCGAGTAAACATTTTTTCATTTTGTCTAAATAAATTATATCTTGAACTATAAATAGTCATTGGAAATCTAATAAAATTTCCTACATCATAGTATTTTTTTTAGAATTTTTATACATTAAATAAATTAAATTATTTATGAAATCATGATGATGTAGTGATTACCTCATTAATGAACGATTTAAATAAAATGAAAAGATAATGTAAACTCTAAGACTTACACATGTAAAAGACCTACTTGATGAGTATATTTAGAACCCTTATCACCTTATCATAGAAAAATTTCAATGTGGGACCTTTAAAATCTGAAACTCATTTTAATATAAAGTAACATTTTATAACTTTCCAAGAGTGCCCATCCTCTCCTCTTATAAAAGGCCTCCACCTCTAACTCTTTACACACACCTCCCAAGCCATTGGATCGGCCAAGATCTGCTCATTTTATCTCTCCTCATCCCTTTATTAATCCTAGAAGCCTTACCTTATGCATAATTCTCTTAAAGAAACGCTTTTGATTCAACCCAATAGGAGTTACCTGATTTAAAGGAGGTTAAAGAATGATCGAGTTAAGTTGGACCTGAGGTAAGGGACTTCATCTCAATCTCCATTAATTGAGGCATATTCTGTTCTACAAAAAACTCTCTTTTATACGGCGTATAAACCCCTTTTAATTTTATGTCTAGTCAAAAGGAATATTTTATATACGATGCCTTTTACTAAACGACGGAATGTTTTTTTTCATACGTATGCGGCGGCAACGACTTCTTCGTCGTCGTGACCATTATTTGAGTTTCAGCTTCCTCTACAAGCCATTATTTTTTTAAAAAAATGAAAAATAAATACCATGTTTTACTTTTCTTTTAATTTGGTATTGAAAATGGTTTTCATAATTTTTTTATTATATCAATGTATCGTATTGATATATTGTGATTGAAATGTGTTAATGTTATGTTTCCTTTATGCATGTTTTATGGGATACAATTATGTTATGGTTCATGGGAATTTTTATGAAGACATGTTGTTCTATGATAAACTCAGGGCGGGTGAGCCCGATATAGCTCTCCAATGAATTGGGTAACGCGAAGGGGTTAAACATAATGGTTTCTCCAAGGAGATTTAGGGAATATACTGTGATGGATATTCAAAACATAACCATGAGGGTTAATCCCTACATAAGAATGTTATGAATGCCTCAAGTTACCTTTATGTCGTATGATATTTATGATTTAATCATGATTTGATGAGTTATGTTAAGATTCTTATGTTTTATGAGTAATGTATTATTTAATACATGTACTAATGTTTTCATTTCATACTTTTATATCCCTTACTGAGCTATTTATGCTCATCCCATGTTTTTGAAATGTTTTTCACAGGTCAAGGGAAAGGTACATGATGTGATGATAGTGTCAAGGTAGTTTCAAGAAAGGATCCATGTTTTATTTTATATATGTTTCCGTTGATGGGAAAAATGATTACTATATTTTATGTAACAACTTTGTTTAAATGGAGAATGTAATGCATGATTTATGATCTAATTCTCTAAAAATCTAAACCTGAAAAGATCCTCAACGTTTATTCTTGAAATAACTCAAGATTACATAATGTTTAAGGTTGGGGCCTTATACATGCATTCCAAGCTCCTGGCTCTTATGCTCCTCTAACGTCACGGCCAACCTGTCCGTCGTCTTCTAGGGAACACCATGTTCGAGCAAAGCCCAAGTAGGGGTGAGTATAAAAATACTCAGTAGGATACCTCGAAGGCTCGAGGGAGAAACAAAGGATGTACCAAAGGGTGATCAGTAGATCGAACAAGGGAAATTAAAGGAGTACAACCGAAAGTGCTGTAAAGAGTGTAGTAAAGAGTCAAGCTCAACCCAACAAGAGGAAAGAAGGTAGACTCATCCAGACACAAGGAGCTGGAAATAGTGAGAAGATGAACTTCCCATCAAGTCTTCGCTACCTATAGTAGGAGAATAGACTCATCCAACCATGAGAATCTTGACACGGAAAGCATGTGGCATCCCTCGCATGTCTTCGCCTCTCCTGGAAGGAGAGTAACCCAACCCAAGAATTGGGTACCAGAACAAAGTATATACATATCCTTATGCTCAATCAAGAAGCCTGAACAAGGTCGTAAGGGGATCTCCATCCCATACCTCATCCCAAGAAAGTGAGTAGCCAACAGTCCCATAAGTATACACCATCAATGCCCAGCATCCCGCACGTATGCCCCGAACTGCAAGTCAAGGGCTCAAATCACCGTACCTCGAAACTATCTACTTTGGGCGGCACTGACTCACCCGCACGGTTTTAGGTATCATCGTAAGGATGTGTCTCAGTGGGGAAAGAACCCCTCATACTTGAGAGTTCTGGGGGTACGTCAAACCACACCTTGTCACTGCCCCGCAGTCAAGAGGTATCATCAAAGTCGATAGGCGACGCGCTACCCAGCCCCGCTGGAGGGTCCCTAGAAGTCGACGAGTTCCCACTATATGAAGACCCGACAAGAGTTGATGGGTGCCACACTGCCCAGTCCTGTAACAGGGTAATCCACTGGAGGGAGACCCAGCTAAAGTAATTGAGAAGTCCCAATGACGAGTCCCGTTAAAGGGTACTCCACTAGAGGGAGGCTCGAAATCGTCATCAGGGACCACTTCCCAGCCTAGCTGGAGGTAGACCAGACATCGGGGACCACTGCCCAACCTCGCTGGAGGTAAACCCGGAATGGCTCTGGCCATCCCTTCTAGATGGTACTTCTCGGTGAACACCACTGTACTGACCATCCCTACTGGATGGTAACCCACTGGCCATCCCTGCTATATGGTACAACTGGCAAGCCCTGCTCGAAACAACCTTATCCCTGCTGCTAACAACCTCAGCCCTGCTGGGAACAACCTCAACCCTGCTGGAAATCACCTCAACCCTGCTGAAAACTACCTCAACCCTGCTAGAAACAACCTCCTGGGTAGAGGATCGGTTCCCACGTAATGTGTTGGTCACACCTATTCCACAAGACTTCTACTAGGGAACACGAAAGAACGGGAGAAACTCTCCGGGCCTGTCAAGGCGATCACGATCCAATCCGCTGAGTCACTGTCAAAGAAGACCGAGACAACTCATCCCAGAAAGTGGGGAAAACACCCACACTGTATGAACACCTATAGTTGTAAATGGTGCCGTAGTTCGGTGAAAGGGAACGGAACAAAAACCCCTCACAACTGATGAAACAGAGGAAAAGATCCATCTCTTCCGGCCAAACAAGAATAGAACCAGGGGAAAACTCAAAAATACTGGTCAAACAAACCATAACAGAGGAACCCTCTACATCGCGAGAGGTCAAAAGTATGTAATGAAGAACATGAAACGTACATGGGTCCCACACAATGTGTAACCCAAAGTCAACCCCAACCAAGTGCACAAATGTCCTCAGGTACAAACAACCACATGTAACTCCAAGCATTCCCATATAATCCCAGAGTATACCACTTTCCATCCTAAAGTATATCCTTCACACGGAACCCAACATCAACGCGAAGGTGTAATGTAACAACTCCAACTTACCACCTCAATGTCTGAGGTGCGACCAACCACATCTGTTCAAGAATTTACATCACTCACACGGGAGTGAAACCACTCACATGCCAAGGGTCCACTACAAACACAGTAGGATGGACCACCACTAGAGCACCTTACTTGCTTCCACATTTAATAAGATCATGTAAGAGTCTCCGCTCGCCTGAACAGATTACGCCGTTGTAATCCTCGTGGAAAAACATGAGAGATCGACTAATTACTCGCCCCCAATGGATATCCGACATAAAAGTCACCAACACCGCCTTATGCCCGAACGACATCCCGTGATCTTGAGCCTCAGCCCCGAACACAGTCGGGTGCATTGTACCATTTCAATCCCCTCGGGAAAACACGTCAAAAACACTACTCACTTGAGTGCAACAGATATCCGGAGAAAAAGATGCATTCCGGCGCACCGCACATGAGCGGTGCTACATGGGACCCGCATCCCAGTCCCGAAACACAACGAACGGATCACACTATTGTGATCCTCTCAAAAAAGTACAAAAAATGGAATGTTCACTTGTCCAAAAGGGACACCCGGTGATAAAGCCAGAAATCACCATCAACTCCCAAAATCGACGGCTTGTATGCCTCGAAAGGATGTCCGATGGAAAAGTTACAATACACTGCTCATAGATTAAAAGATGAGCCATGGGTCCCACACCTCAACTCTGTTTCCAACACTTGAAACCACACTAGAAAACTTTGGCTCGAAGCCAGAGTCACAACGCTACTGACGATGCTCAAAACAGACTCTGGATGTGTCTGCGCCGCCCAAGATAAGAAACCCTCGGGAAAACTCCATACCGCATAGAGTATGCGTCGTGCCACCAAACTCCTGTCCCAGGAATTAAAATTTCCCAAAACCATCTCAAAACGTTCTCCTCTAT
Organism: Viscum album; assembly: GCA_963277665.1. Taxonomy (NCBI): domain Eukaryota; kingdom Viridiplantae; phylum Streptophyta; class Magnoliopsida; order Santalales; family Viscaceae; genus Viscum; species Viscum album. Next base: position 1,306,179,928 of record OY728126.1, on the reverse strand, counting down.
TCAAGGAATGTGTCTTCGCAGACAGCAAGCAAAACGGACGCCCGTAGTGGAAAATACGGGTGTCTGAAAACTGAGGGGGCAAGGCCCCTTGGGCTGGACTGGCCTGGGCCGGCCGGTCTGCCTGGTCTGGGCCGACCCGCACGGGCCGGCAGTGGACCCGGTCCCCTACTTGGCCGACCTGCTGAGGCCGGTCGATGCATAACGACCTGCGTGACGCGGGTCGTGTTCCCCCGCGGGGCCTCGAGATGCGAACCCAGTCCACTGCAGAGCGCCGCCCGCCATCACCCCCACTTGCATCGCCGACGACCCTGCTGCCCTTCGTACTCGCCGGGCTGCCATGCTAAAGCCCTCACACTGATGCCCTTAGCACACGGCTGCTCCGCCTCAGCCGGCCGCCTGCCGCGCCACCGCGCTGGTTCTCTGGACCACCGCGCAACCTCGTCGGAACGCCCCAAAAACCACAGGAAATTCCCGCAAAAACATCCCAACTAAAGCAATCGATTGCAGACAACTCCAAACATGGATTTTGAAACCAATAGAAGCATCAGAAAGCTCAGAATATGTTCTACTTAACTGTGGTCTTCTCTCTATGTTTAAACATCAATTCCACACATCAAATTGAGATCACGTTAGGTTCAGGAATTAAAAACGAAATGATAATCAAGATCCTACCTCATTGGGCGTAGCCCGGAGCTTCGCCGATGGACCGCCGGAGTTACTACGCCTCTCTGGAGCTGCCTCTCCAGAGTGGAGGAGGAGAGGGAGGGGGATTCTGCCTACTACTGTCCAGGTGAAGAAGAAGAAGAAGAAGAAGAGGGAGGGGGTGTGTTTAAGTAGGAAACATTTAAACCCCTCGCTAGGAACACCCCCAACTCCACTGCCGACGCAGACAAAAAGGAGGGAGCCCCTGGGGTAAACATGACACTCTGAGTGAAACGGTGGTCCCATAATTTTAATCTGAGACCCCATTCAAAAGTTAATAAACTCAACGCCCGAGGCTGCCAAATTACGAAAACACCCCTGGGGCCATTTTTCACTAACGGGCCGCTCCCGTGAAACTTACACCCCTCCTAGGGTAAACGGTATGCTCCTAACTCAACAATGCCCTCATTTTTCTAATCCGAACCACCATTTAAGATATTATTGAGTTTAACCATTAAATGAATAAATTAATTATTAAATTTATCCTTTTAACGTTCCAGAAGCGAGCGAGGGGTCCAAACATCATGCGCTGACAAGCTTTATGTTGTTCCTAGGGTAAAAACCCCATTCCTGACTCATCCTTAGACTCAGAAATCTGATCCGGATAACCATTTAGTAGTTATCCCATTTATTTGGCGTTTCCATTGTGAACGCACTGAAAATTTAATTATGGCCACTCCGGGGCTCGGAATCGCACGCCGTCTGGAGGCGCTGCTCTGGAATAACATCAAGAATATTCCAAAGTCTTTTATAACCCAAAAATGGGTTCTTAAATCATTCCATACTTCATGATTTTCTTCCCCAAAAAGAAAAACCAGGGAACAGCTCAGGGTACTAATCCCTCACCTGGCTCTCCCATACCCAGAAGAACTCTTACACTGTTCTGCGTCACCACACACAGACCAACAGATTTGATCTGTTCACGGTAGTTCTACCCTCGCTGATATCGTGTATAGGAGCATTCACAATTATTATTGGGTAAGCCATGTAGGAGATGTCATGCACCCAACCCAGCCTTTGGGGTTTGGTCAAGGTGGTAGGGAACCTTGCCATCCCTTTGCACGGTCTCAAATGGCCCAAGGCTCTCAGGGGTAGCTCACCTCCCCGACCGAACCCTTACGTCGCATGCTGCGACTGGAATCGCCGCCCGAACCTGGAACAAGGCTAAATGATTCCCACCTTCAAAATATCCATATGATGAAACACCCAAGGATATCTGGTCACACAAGGTTTCATAGTCGATGTCCCATGACCAAGACTCTCTTACACGCTCGGATGTGATGGAGTCAACACCATCGACTAAAGAAAAAGGTCCCACACCCTTTTACCTTACCAACACAGGGTTAAAACGACGCCATGTGCCACCCTGGTAATATCCCAAGCAAGGAGCAGGGAGAAAATCATTTCACACACAGAGCTTGACAATTCAACTGAAAAAGTAGAAGAGCTGTAGAGTGTAACTTTTTCCACCTCATGCTCCGTAAGATCGTAGACATCCAAAGCCCATGGCTGTCCATGGTCCCAACTGTTAGATCCTATACCCTGACGTGGACCACCTAGTAGTGATGGAAATACCTCATAAGGTCTTCCTCCACTTCTAGCTCCACCCGCTCGTTTTCTATCGCCACCTCTCTGGGTACTACACCAATCACGACGCTCCCTCCGTAGTGGCGGTGCACCTGCTGCCTGCATGAAGCTCTCTGCATGCTTGTTCAGGCAGTCCCGTGCTAGGTGAGCTCACCCATCGCAAGCATATCACCGAATTTCTTCGGGCGACTCTTGTGCCCTCTGGTGCCACTGTGGTGTACGACCACACCCCTGAGTTCGGTTGTCAAAAAGCCACCTGCGTCGTGGTTCTTCTTGACGATGCCCGCTAGCTGCGGCAGACATCTCAGATCTAATGTGCCTGATGCCACCACCAACTCTAGAATGTGATTGGAAGCTCTCTGTCACAAACGCTTTCTATAGCACCCCGACATATGTGGAAATGCCCAAGGGTACTATGACAACACGAATCTCTCGGCAGAGACCCTGCTCAAAATTCTGCACTAGAATGTTGTCGTTAGGGACCAAGTCCGAGTATAACCATGCACGGTCTGAGAAAATAGTTGCGTACTCAGCCACTATCATCCCTCCCTACTAAAACTGCAGGTGCTTCTGAATCTGAACGGAGCATAAGCAGGAGAGGAAAAATCCTCCCAAAATAACAACTGAAAGTCTCTCCACAAAAGTGATGACTCATCAAGAAACTGAGTCACCAGACTCCACCAACGCCATGATGATCCACGAAAAAGGTGGTCTTACAAAGCCACTCTCTGATCTGTCAGCGTCTGCACATGCTTGAAAAGGTGAACAACTATCTCTAGCCAAACCTCTGCGGCCTGAGGGTCTGGCTCACCACTGAACCTAAGTGGTCTATGTTGCTGTAACTCCCGGAGCGTGATCAACCTGCACTCAAGCTCAGACTACTCTTCTGAAGCTGACTGTTGCTCTACAGGTGGGGGTTCTACTACTGGCCCACCCGGAGAAAGGGGCTCTCATGATGGGTCCTGGACTGTGGCCTCGTAGCTCACAGGGTCGTCGTCACGAACCAAAGTTGGTATCCTGGCTGGCTGTCTTCACCAAAACATCCTGAATATTATCAAGGAGTGTCATGGTTAGATGAGAATATATGTATATAACAATAACAATAATGGGGAGCTGACTCAAGAAGGACAGTCAAAGACTCAATCCTATGTGATGCACAAAATTTGTTTTCCTGCAAAAAGTGTCTCAGCATGCCGAGTCGACAAGCGGGTTATCAAGGTCCTGGTGAATGGATACGTCAGCTGCCGTACCATCACTGGAATCCCTGGCCTGAGAGACGCTCTTGAGACACATTAACACTATATCCCCAGATCCCAACCAATTCCTTTTATTTTAATGAAGTACGAACAATGTCCCAAGGAACAAAACACCTTTGATACCACTTTGTCGGGACCCGACCATACCCGACCTCGAGCTGCTACTACCCCAAGCCCGCCTTCCATAGACCAGGGGCTGGCGACCAGCGCCAAAGGCACAACAACTCGGGGAGGACTTTGCCTAAGAACCTGTACACACACACACATCACACTCAATGAAAAAGATCAGAGAAAATGAAAAGACAAGAAGAGTAAAAGAGCAACTGCTATATATATAAACTACATATGTGTATCGACCTCTAAATAGTACAAAGTACAAGCGGAAGGTAAACTAAAAAGAAAAGGGGCAAAACACGTACCCAAAAAAAAGTACCACAACCCGGTAACATGTAAAACAACAGTAAACAGTTGGGAGGGACCCACACTTGGAACCTGACAAAGACCACCGCACGGGGTCCAAGCTCCCAGATCCTAAGATCCTATAACGTCACGGATAACCTTTCTGTCATCTACAAGGTCACACCAAGTGCGAGAAAATCCCAAGAAGGGGTGAGTATAAAAATACATAGTTGGATACCCCGAAGGATTGAGGGAGAAACAAAGGAGGTACTGAAGGGTGAGGAGTAGATCGAACAAGGGGAAGTATAGGAGTAAAATCGAATGTGCAGTAAAGAGTACAGTAAAGAGTCCAGCTCAGCCCAATAAGAGGAAAGAATGTAGACTCGTCCAGTCATAAGGAGCAGGAAACAATGAGAAGATGAACTTCCCATCGAGTCTTAGCTACCTATAGCAGGAGAGTAGACTCGTCCAACCACGAGAAGCTAGACACGAAAATCACGTGGCATACCCCATGCGTCTTCACCTCTCCTGGAAGGAGAGTAACCAAACCCAAGAAGAAGGTACTAGAAAAAGGTATATACATATCCTTATGCTCAATCAGGAATCCCGAACAAGGTTGTATGGGGATCTACATCCTGAAGCTCAGCCCAAGAATGTGAGTAGCCAACAGTCTCAAAAGTAAACACCATTGATGCCCAACATCCCGCACGTCTGCCCTAAACTGCAAGTCAAGGTCTCAAATCACCGCACCTCAAAACTATCCACTTTGGGAGGCACTGACTCGCCCGCATGGTTTTAGGTCGCGTTGCAAGGACGCATCTCAGTGGGGAAAGAACCCCTCGTACTTGAGAGTTATGGGGGTACATCAAACCACACCTCGTCACTGCCCCACATTCGAGAGGTCTCCTCAATGTCGATAAGAAACCCCATGCCCAACCCCGCTAGGGGTTCCCTAGAAGTTGACAGGTTCCCACAATAGGGAGACCCTGTAAGAGTCTATGGGTGCCACACTGCCAATTCCCGTAAAAGGGTAATCCACTGGAGGGAGACCCAGCTAAAGTCGTCGACGAGTCCCAATGCCCAGTCCGGTGAAAGGGTACTCTACTAGAGGGATGCTCGGAACCGTCATTGGGGACCACTTCCTAACCCAGCTAGAGGTAAACCCGGCATCGGGGACCACTGCCCAGCCCTGCTGGAGGTAAGCCCATCATCGAGGACCACTGCCCAGCCCCACTGGAGGTAAACCCGGAACTGCTCTACCAATCCCTACCGGATAATACTGCTCGATCAACACCACTGTACTGGCCATCCCTGCTAGATGCTAACCCACTAGCCATCCCTGTTGGATGGTACAACTGGAGAGCCCGGCTCGAAACAACCTCAGCCCTACTAGTGACAACCTCAGCCCTGCTGGAAATAACCTCAGCCCTACTAGAAACTACCTCATCCTATTGGAAAGAACCTCAGCCCTGCTGGAAACAACCTCCTGGGTAGAGGATCAGTGCCCACGTAATGTGTTGGTCACACCGATTCCACCAGAAGTCTACCAGGGAACACAAAGTAATGGAAGAAACTCTCCGGGCCTCTCATGGCAATCACACTCCAATCTGCTGAGTCATTATTGAAGCGGACCAAGACAACTCGTCCCAGGAAGTGGGTAAAACACCCAAACTATATGAACACCCGTAGTTGTAAACGGTGTTGCAGTCCGGTGAAAGGTCACGGTATTGAAACCCCTCACAGCTGATGAAACAGAGGAAACGAACCACCTCTGCTGGACAAACAAGAACAGAACTAGGGAAAAACTCAGCCCTTCTAGTCAAACAAACGAGAACAGAGGAACCCTCTACGTCGAGAGATGTCAACAGTACGTAAATTAAAACACGACACACACATGGGTCCCACAAGATGTGTGACCCCAAGTTAACCCCAACCAAGCGCACAAACGTCCTCTGGTATAAATAACCACATGTACCTCCCAGTGTTCCTGTATACTCCCAGAGTATACAACATTCCAGGCCAAAGGCTATCGTGCACACGACACCCAACATCAACGCGAAGGCATAACGTAATAACTCTAACTTACCAACTCAATGACTGAGGCACAACCAACCACATCTCTTTAAGCATTTACATCACTCACACAGGAGTGCATGCGATCACACGCCAAGAGTCCACTACAAACACAATAGGATAACCACCACCGGAGCACCTTACTTACTTCCATATTAAATAAGATCGCGTAAGAGGCTCCGCTCGTCTGAACATATTACACCGTTGTAATCCTCCCCAAAAAACATGCGAGATCGACTACTTTCTCGCCCCAAATGGATATCCGATGGAAATGTCACCAACACCGCCTTACGCCCAAACGGTGTCCGGTGATCCCAAGCCTCATCCTCGAAGACAGTCGAGCACATTGCACCATTGCGACCCCCTTGGGAAAACACGTCAAAAAGACTGCTCACTTGAGTGCAATGGATATCTGGAGAAAAAGATGCATTCTGGCACACCGCACACAAGGGGTGCTACGGTGGGGACTGCATACCAGCCTTGAAACACAAAGAACGGATGCACCGTTGCGATCCTCTCGAAAAAGTACACAAAATTGACTATTCACTTGTCAGAAACAGACACCCGGTGATAAAGCTGGAAATCACTTTCAACTCCTGAAACGGTCCTCGGGGGGCCCACCACAGTGTGTGGAATTAAAGCATGCAGACTGCACCAATGCGATGACCTCAAAAAAATACCCAAAATTGACTACTCATACGCCTCGAAAGGACGTCTGATGGAAAAGATACGAAACAGTGCTCACATCTTAAATGACGGGCCATGGGGCCCATGCCTCAGCTCTAGTTCCAACACCCGAAGCCACACTGGAAAACTCTGTCTTGACTTCAGGGTCACAACTCCTCTGACGGTGCTCAAAACGGACTCCGGATGTGTCCGTGCCGCCCAAGACAAGAAACCCGGGGGAAAACGCCATTCCACTTAAAGTATGCGTCATGCCACCAAACTCTCGTCCTAGGAATTTAAATTTCCCAAAACCATCTCAAAACGTTCCCCTCGATCCAAGGAATGTGTCTCCACAGACGGCACGCTAAACAGACACCTGTAGCGAAAAATAGGGGCGTCCGAAAACTGAGGAGGCAAGGGCCCTTGGGCTGGACCTGCCTGGGCCAGCCCGTGATAGCCGTCCCGACTCGCATTTCATGGCCCGCGGCTTGGCCGCGTGGGCTGGTGGTGGACCCGATCCACCGATTGGCCGACCGGCTGAGGCCGGTCGTTGCGTGACGACCCGCGCGACGCGGGTCATGTTCCCCTGTAGGGTCTCGTGAGGCGACCCCGGTCCCCCACGGAGCGTCCCTCGACGTCGCCCCAACTAGCACCACCGACCTCCGCGCTCGCCTGGCCGCCACGCTGAATCCCTCGCGCTAATTCCCTCAGCACCCAGCTGCTCTGCATCAGCCCTCTGCCTACCGCGCCACCACGCTGGTTCCCCGGACTGCCGCGCTACCTCGCCAGAAAGCCCCAAAAACCACCGGAAATTCCCGCAAAACATCCCAACACCAGTAATCGATTGCAGACAACTCCAAACTCAGATTTTGAAATAGATAGAATCATAGGAAAGCTCAAAATATTTTCTACGCAACCATGGGATTCGCTCGATTTTTAAGCAGTAATTCAGCACATCAAATTGAGATCAAGTTTGGTTCAGGAATTAAAAACGAAACGATAATCAAGATCCTACCTCGTTGGGCGTAGCCCGGAGCTTCGCCGACGGACCTCCGGAGTTGTTGTGCCTCGTTGGAGCTGCCTTGTCAGAGTGGAGGAGGGAGGGGTTGCTACCTGCTACTGTCCAGGCGAAGAAGAAGAAGAATAAGAGATAGGGGATGTGTTTAAGTAGGAAACACAAAAACCCCCCACCCGGCACGCCCCCGACTCCGCTCCCGACACAGACAAAAAGGAGGGCACCCCTTGGGAAAACATGATGCTCCAAGTGCAACTATGGTCTTAGAATTTTAATCTGATACCCCCTTGAAAAGTTTTTAAACTCAATGCCTGAGGCCGCCAAATTATGAAAATGCCAATGGGGCCAATTTTCACTAACGGGCCGCGCCCGTGAAACTTACACCTCTCCTAGGGTAAACGGAACGCTCCGAACCTAACAGTACCCTCAGTTTTACAATATGAGCGACCGTTTAAGAGATTCTTGAGTTTAACCCTTAAACGAATAAATTAATTATTAAATTTATCCGTTTAATGTTTCAGAAGCGAGCAAGGGGTCCAAACGTCCCGTGCTGACATTCTTTATCTCGTTCCTAGGGTAAACACCCCATTCCGGACCCATCCGTACACTCATACTTCTGATCCGGATCACCATTTAGGAGTTATCCCATTTATTTGGCATTTCCAGTGAAAACGCATTGAAAATTTAATTCTGGCCACTCCGAGGCTCAGAATCGCACGCCATCTGAAAGCGCTGCTCTGGAATAACATCAAGAATATTCCAAAGATTTTTATAGCCAAAAATGGGTTCTTAAATATATTTCCATATCATCAATTGTTTGTATATTTTGAAGAATTATTTTTGACAATCACATAAATTCCCATTAAATATTTGATGTAAATCAATTTGTTTTCACTTCCCACATATATAAGAGAACCTCACTCCTCTATTACTCCAAATATTAAATCCCCCTAGATTAGGTAGTATAATCCAAGGAATCATTACAGACACCACTATCTCATCATATATCACCATATATTCTTCTAATACCATCTATTCATTTCGTCATCAGTAATCCAAATGAAGTATCTTGAAAAAGATGAAATTATATTTCCAATTTTTTTCCAATTATTTATTATTTTCCACATATAAATATAAATTATCCATTATATCATAATTAAACTAGTACAATTAATATTAATAAATTTTATTAAATATTTTTTAAAACCATTTTCCATATGAATTCACTAAAATTAGAAGTGAAGGTAATGCTCATGCATATTAGTGGTCCCTCCATGTATCAATATGATTATGTTAGACCCAAATATATGTTACTTACATGATATTTTTTAAATATAAAATTTAATATGGTATGAGTACATTATTAAAATTGTAATTATAATAGGTCACATTGATAACATATTCAGTACATGATGTTACATTAAGGTCTAACATAATGAATTTAAGAGGTGAATTGTTGGAAGATATCAATTACACGTCCAGAACATATGATCAAGAGACATTCTTAAAAATGAAGATAGATATCTTTTAAAAACTATGAATATTCTACATAGTATAAGTTTAATACCATCTAGTTTTGAATTCATTATCCCAATTCAAAATTAGTAATCACATAAGGTTTTTGTATAATTAATGAAGAATAATGATTCCAATAAGTAAATAATCTCACCTAGATAGAGATTCATAAGATGTTATTATTTTTGAACGACATAGAAATTAATCTTATATTGAGAAGTAAGTATCATTGGGATTTGTGATATAATTAAGATAACTTGAATGTAGAAAATAACAAAGTATTATATCATAATTTGAGAAGTGGATATGTAATTTTATTCAAAGGATATTTTTTCACCAAATAAAAACATTTTAGGAAGTCATTAAAGAGTTCCACTAAATTGTGAAAAATTAATGATCTTGGTACACCTAATAGAAATACATCGAAGGCATATTTTTTATGAATTTATTTCATTTTAATAATTTTCGGACTTGTGTCACATAAAAAATGTTCAAAAACACATGAATATATATACATATATATTATGATGATAGTGAGTTGTGTGTTAACGAGGACATTAAATCGTTGAATTTCATTTATCCTAGAATGTTTCCTGGAATGTGTGTTTTGTGAAAGGTAGTTTCAAAAAAATTTATACATTTCTTATAATTTGATTATACTCCCTAATTTGGAAGAGTTTGATTTGATAATTATTTAATAGCTACAAATTGAAAATGATTTTTGTGAAGCTATTCCATGCATGAAAAAGTGACGTAATAATATGTTATAAGATGAATGGAAATGTGTTTATAGTTTTATGAAAGAATTCAAACATACATAATTTTTTTAAAATTTATTAATTTTTTGATGTAATAGTGAAAAACGTTTTTGAGTGGTGAAAATATTGGATTCAATAAAAACAATTGTTATTTTCCCTTGATATTTGGTCACTAAAAATTGGAGAGTTTCATGATATATATATGTTTTCATGAAATTTTGATGTCTCACAAGACAATATATTTTTAGTGATAAATAAAGAGTTTCAATAAAGTGTAAGAGTTTGATGAAACATGGAATTTTTTTGGTCCAATGTTTCATTAATTATGAATAATAGATAATGTTTCCAAAATTATAGACAAGTAAAGGAAAATTTATCATCCTACACAACATGTTGATATATGTCTTCAAAGAGATAATCTATTATGGATAATGAAGAGATTAAAATAACACATTGTTACCCATTTTATATAAATAATTAAAATACTTAGAATTAAAATATAACTAAAATTCAATAATAAATGTGTATTAATATGGAAAATAGTCTTATGATTCCAATCTATTGTATAAGATATACATGTTGATAAACTATAAGGGTCCCTTCAACAAAACAGTATGAAAAGTTGAGGAAGAGGCATCATTCCTTGAATATGGAATTTTCAACCCCTAAATATAAAAAAATTCATGTTCCGGTAATTGTTTGACAATTTTCAAATAGTTTTTATAAACCAAAAATTTCATGCTTTGTGGATCTTAGAATGAATGACACCACATTAACATATGCTCCTTGTCCTAGTCCTTTCTATTAAATCATGTAAAATTCCAAATGTATCATGATTGTTTTAATTTAATATATATTTTTTAATTACAATATAAGGATGATTGGAATGAGGAATCAAGTTAAATTTGGATTTTATTTGGAAATTTTTGGAAAAAATTTCACAAATAAACAAAAAGTGAAAATTGGGAGATTATTAAATCAATCTATCACCCAAATTTATCTATAAATTCTTAGGGTGTATCTAGTTCCCAAATTTTCATGTTCCATCACAACATTAAATTTATGTATATAATGAAGAAATTAATATGTTTATGATATATTTTTTATTTAATTATGATTCTATAATGATATGATTTTTTTAATATTTCATTCATTTCATTCATTTGTAAATTAAAACATTATTCTTGTGTACATAAAACTACTACCTCTATGAGATGATTGATTCATTTTTATATCACTAAATATTATGGAAGTGTACATAATTTTATATACATAATATATAAATATTAATGATATTTATATCATTATTAATGTTATATATATGATATTTTTTGGATCAAATCATATGGATCTATTTTTAAAAACATGAAACATGGATGAAAAAATTGTTATTTGTTAGAATATAGATTTTTGTAATAAATTATTTATAGAATTGTTATATGATAAAATATGTTTATAATTTATGATATCATAAATATGAATAATATTCTACTATATAAGTTTAATAATTTTAATTTTATTATAATGGAGGTTATGGAGATTTATATGTATGTTGAGCATGGGGTAAGTGTGACATGTAATAATCTTATTTTTTTCCATGATTGATTATGATTTAAATTTATAATGATTATATAATATGATGTATCACTAAAAAATATTCTATAATTTATTCTCCCTATATTATATATTAATAGAATGTGTTTTTTATTCATTTTACAGTATCTGTGTAATCAATACTTCAACTATAAGTATGTAAGTTAAACATACTTTGTTTCTATATTAGGTCAGTAATTTTTTCATCCATATTTATATTTAAAATTAAATAGTTATAGAAATATTTTTAATATACAATAATGATTGATGAAATTAATATTTACCCATATTTGGAATTCTATTTAAAGGTTTAAAATGAATCATCTAGTCATTTTATGAAAATTTACTTCAAAAAATATATGAATAAAATAATCGATATAGCATATACCACACAAACAACGTACCATACCAATATGCCTAATATATTATTTAAATATTTATTTAAAATATTCCAAGGTTCTTTAATTAAACTTATTAATAATTTTTTTACTTTTTTATTTTTAAAAAATAATTTATAGATTAAAAGGGTATTTTCCCCATGAGATATTGTAATTATCTTATAATTGAAATTTTATTCTATGAAATCATCCTTCAATGAAATTTTTTATTAAATGTAGATAGACATAATATAGTTCATTTTATTTCTTCATACGGTTTATTATTTTTAGGATAAAATATTAATGAAACTCTTCTTCTTATTGAACAACCAAGATATAATATTTATATGATTATAAATATTACATAATTTATACCACTCATTTTTGAGAAATTAATACTATATTGTTATTATCTAATGTATGATGATCGTTGATTTATTTATGATCCTTATCCTATGAGATTCATGGAATTATGACATGAGTCATGACTGTGATATACTGATTATTAGTATGATTTTAAAATGTATACATTATGTACTCAATCATTTATTATATTGTTAATATTGAAAATTGTAATTGATGGGAATCTCCCCTGTTTTCCAATAAAAATCATATAAGCTCATCATTTTTTATGTTCCCGTTTCAAAAAGATCAGATGATTATTTTATAATTTTTTGCCTATGAATTGTTCATTTATTGAAAAAAATGTTTTTAGTTGATGTAGAACATTTATGAATTTATTATACAAATACCCATGTTTCTAAACACAATATACCTATATAGTTTTTTCAGGGATGATTATGATAGCTAATGAGTATTTTTTAATAAGAGTAGTAATTATGTATGATATTGTTAGGTCAACTCCCTCTGATTTAACAAGAATTTAAATTAGAAATTACATTTCATTTGTACATGATTATCCAATAAAAACATTTAATTTAATTACATTTAAATGGTATTAAATTTTCATTTTTGATCTTATGGTCCTGAGTTAGTGCATTTTCATTATGAACATCCATTCTCATCATTTGTGCACTTCATGCCTAATATACACCAATTTAGGCCCAATGAGTCATCTGATTCTAAGGAATGTAATTATAAATATTTTAATTTTATATTTTGGGAAATACATCTACACTTAAGTGTGAACATTTTTCATTCAGGGATCAATATATGCTTCATAAACTATGATGGAGATATTTGGAGATGAATGGAAGCAATTCTAGAGAAGGAAGATTGGACACCAGCCCACTTATGAGTCTGTGGGGCCCAACATACAGGACCAATGATTCCCAAATTTTGGGAGATTATAGAAGAAATGTTTCTTAACAAATCACTCTTCATGAGATAATGCTAATTCGGCTTCAATTGTGGTCATTAAGGCGGCCCAAGTTAGAGATACAATTCTGGGCCAGATTCTGCGGCCCAGAAAAACAGCCCACTAATATGATCATATCTCCGAATATACTACACCAAATGGGCCCAAATTTTACATGCGGTTAGGAGAAATTGGGGGAGCCATTTTATTTTTCTATTGACCACTCTGATTAGGCCATCTAAAAGGTCATCAAAGTGTGTATGATTGGTGGATGAATGATGGATGCCACCTCGGGTCAAATGTGGAAATGTCTAAGTTCCACAATCTTTCCACCACCCTAGGCCTACCATAATCAAGTGGGATGCTTTGTACTGTTGGAGGATCGACCCAAGGCTTCCAAAATGCCTATTTAAGGCAGTGGTGGTGGAGGATTTGAGAATATTTGATCTTGTTTTCATCTTAATGTTATGCTTCAAATTTCTCTTTGTAATGTTCTTCCTTCACATGTAAGTTGTTTTAATTCATCCTTGTTTATTAATAAAAGTTCTTATTATCTTATTAATATGTTCTTCTACTTATCACTTTGATACCGTTGGTTCAATGTGTGAACTTGTTCATACCAAACCTTGTGAGATTATCACACAACGGTTGAGTGATTGTTATTTTATTGTGTTTTTTCTTACTTCTGCATTTCCTCCCTCATAAGTCTACTTTCCGCTTCCATTGAAACCATAGAATCAATGGAGGGATAACCAACTTATGGGTTGATCCTGGGAAGTAGCAAGGAGCTAGATTGGATGTTTTTTATCACCTCATTAATGTATAATCACTTCTTCAATTGATATTTTTATATGATGATTTTTAAACTCCATCGTCCTTGTTGAATTTAAGGCCACACACATCAAGTGATAATACAAACCTTTACCTTGAAGTGCTAAAAACTTTTATCCTTCAAGTGTATAGGGGATTAGTATTAAAGGGTGTAGGCATTAAAACATTAAGTGATGATGTTGTTTTATTTCTTTAAATGAATCCATCTCAAATTTAAAAAATTGAAATAATTAAAAAGGAAATACGTAGAATCCACCCCGAGAGATAACCTAGGATCAAATCATTCTTTTAAATTAAATTAACTTAAGTCAATTAGTGTTGCTTTAAACCCATATAAAATCAACCCAAGTTGGCCACTTAATATCCAAAAACAGGCCATAGAATGTACGTGTCTATAGGTTTCTTCTTAGGTCTCAGAGGATTCGATAACACAAGATAAACTGCAAGGGTAGTTATACCTTCATATCTTGGATAAATTTGAGTGAGAATCAAATTTTGGCACTGTTGTCGGAGACCAAGTAAGTACCTTAGATCAATAACCTTCTTTCCTCACCTTCTTTCTTCTATTCTCACCCAGGATCTCTTATATTTTCCCTTTCTCACTTTTTTTTCTTTTGGCGCATGACCGCCTACACCCACGATAACTCAAAAGTACTTGTTAGGGTGGAAAGTCCTAGGATAGGGGAGTCAAGTGAACCTACGGGTTTGTTTACACTAGACCCTAATACACTAGAGTCAAAAATTGAGCCATTTTCAACGGAGGGTCTTCAATGAAACCAAATCATAAACCCGGGTGGGAACCAAAATGGAAACCCAAATGAGGTAGCCCCAAACTTGGGGAATGTAGTTGATAAAACCATGAATGACTAACTCAAACCTTCCTGGACCATTGCCCCCTCATGCATTAGACACAATTACCTAGGATATTCTAACTACATCTTTAAACCCCATGTCCTAAACCATCTTCCCACATTCCATGGAATGGAGTCCGAGATGCCCTACCTTCACATTAAGGAGTTCAATGACATTGTAGAAACCATGTGTCCCCCACATCAACTAGAATCAGATAAGATAAGGCTATTTCATTTTTATTTAAAGGATCGAGCTAAAAATTGGATAAACAATTTGAGACCATCATCCTTCAACTCTTGGTACCAACTGCAAAGAGAATTCTACAAAAAATAATTTCCCCACCATAAAACAATTGCACTTAAAAAGAGTATCCATAACCTTTTTGAAAAATAGGGAGAGTAATTCTATGAAACGTGGGATATTTTCAAAGACACTCGAAACATGGTTCCACACCATGGTTTTTCTATTCCTAAACAAGTGAGAATTTTCTATGAAGGGTTGGGTCCGGGGAACAAACAATTCATTGACGTGATGTGTAATGGAACCTTTAAAAACAAAGCCCCAAATGATAATTATGAGTATCTAGAAAGCCTTTCTGAATAAAACCAACATGGGGAACATCACCTTATTCTGAAAAGCCACAAAGAACTACTGGAATTCATACAATTAGAGAAGAGGAATGCCTTAGGGCTAAAGTCGCAGCACTCTCTAGGAAGGTTGAAGAGATAGACCTTAGGAAAGTCCATGAAATCCAAACTGTTGACCCTGTTTGCACAATTTGTGACAAACATGACCATAAGATAGACAACTTCCCAAGAATTCCATCCATCAAGGATGTTCTCTTAGGAGGACCCCCAGCGGAAGTAAATTCTTTGAACTTTCAAAAGCCTCAATACCAAAACACCTTCATCCCAAGGTATAACGACCACCCATGCTTCTGCTGGAAAGATAACCAACAACCTAGCCAACCACAGGGACAAAATCCTTACCCCCATCAGAACTACCAACCCATAACCAGTTACAAACCCAATCTATCCAATACCAACAGCCACCGGTCCATTTTCAACAGACCATCCCACCTCCAAAATATCCCCCTGGGATAAACCAATCTTCTCAAGCACCAACCCAAACTGTTCCACAAAGCCCACTAGAAAAACTATGAAAAAAATGGAGAGGATGAACATGAAATTCTCTTCCCTAAAATAAGAACTTCAAACCATTAAAACTGGAAAGGCACCCATGCCTACTCAGGCGGTTCCATCCTCAACTTCAATGGGAGAGTCAAGTTGTACTGAAACAACTCATGAACAACTAAAGGCTATGACTATTTTAAGAAGTGGGAAATCAATTGAGAAACCTGAACAACTAATTCAGAACCCACATGAAGATTCAAACTTGGTTGAAAATTCAAATGAACTAAATGATCAAATTAAAAAACATGATAGCATTGTCAAAGAAACAACTCTTAAACAAACAACCCCACAACCTGGACCATTTCCTCAACGCATGAGGGGGAAACCCAAGCCTGAACTGATGAAACGTTGAGGGAAATCTTTTCACAAGTCTAGTTGAACATACCCCTTCTCGATGCAATCAAAACCATACATCCCCACTCAAAGTACCTTAAGGACTTGTGCACTTTTAAAAGAAAATTTTCACATAAAAACCAAGTCCTTTTGGCTACTAATGTGAGTACCACCATTCAAGGGAACATTCCTCCTAAGTTGAAAGACACGGGTTGCCCTTACATCAATGTTGAACTAGGAGAGAGAAAAGTTGTCAAGGGCTTGTGTGATCTAGGTGCTAGTGTCAATCTCATTCCCTATGTCATGTACTGCCAGTTAGGCCTAGAAGAACTCCAACCGACATCTGTCACACTTCAACTTGCTGATCGTAGCATTAGTGTTCCAAATGGGATTTTAAAGGACATTCTGGTAAAGGCTGAAAACTTCATCTACCTTTCTGACATCATTGTCCTTGAAAACCATCCAAACTTAGGAAATAAGGAACAAACTGAAATCATCCTTGGCCGTCCTTTTCTTGCAACAATCAACTCTGTTATCCGAGTCCGAAATGGGAACATGACCATCACCTTTGGAAACATGAGTCTAGACGTGAACATCTATAATGAAAGCTCACAAATAGGAGATGATGAGGACATTCATGATGTAAACATGATAGAGAGCATTTATAATGAATCCATAGAACATCAAGGAATATTTGCTGAATGTTTAAGTTAGGATGAGATTGATTTCCTTTGTTCACATAAAGGAAGTTTATCTCCTTGGCTTGAATCAATTTGAAATTGCTCTTATTATGAATTCTTAGGTCCATCAATCAGTGAAACCTTTTAGGAAACCAATTTCATAGAGACAATCAAACTTCCTTCCCTAAATCTGATCAAGCCAATCTAGTAGCTGAAACTTCTACATGTGGGGAATCAATCCTATCTAAAACTCTAAAAAAAGAAATTGAACTTGATCTAATGTCCCAATCATCTGTTGAAATTCCGAACCAACCTGATCTTGAATTGAAGGAACTTCCCGCTACACTCAAGTATGCTTTTGTAGGGGATAATCAAACACATCATATTGTCGTTTCTTCTTCTATTGAATCTAGTCATGAAAGGATGCTTCTAGATGTCCTTAGGAAGCATAATAAATCCATTGGTTGGACACTTTCTGATATTCCTGGGATTATCCCACTTATCGGGACTCATAGGATTGTTCTGGAATCTGATTCAAAGCCATGTAGTCAACCTCAATGACAAATCAATCCTAATCTCATAGAGGTAGTAAGGAAGGAACTTCTAAAATTGTTAAAAGCTGGTATCATATATCCCATAGCTGAGAGTGAATGGGTGAGCCCAATCCAAGTGGTTCCAAAAAAGGCTGGAATCACAGTGATAACCAATGAGGATGGAGAGATTCTTCCAACAATGGTGAGAAGTGGATGGAGGTTCTTCATTGACTATAGGAAGTTAAACTCATTCACCAAGAAGGACCATTTCCCCTTAACATTCATTGACCAAGTCCTTGAGAGAGTGGCAGGTGATGCCTTCTACTGTTTCTTAGATGGGTACTTGGGGTACAATAAAATTGAGGTCTCCCTAGATGATCAAGGGAAGAATACATTCACATGTCCATTTGAAACCTTTGCTTTCAAATGCATTCCCTTCGGGTTATGCAATGCCCCTAGAACCTTCCAGCGGTGCATGATGGGAATCATCTCAGACATGGTAGGGGATTTTCTAGAGGTCTTCATGGATGACTTCTCTGTGTTTGGGGATACATTTGAGGGATGTCTGCAGAATGTATAGAGAGTCTTTTCAAGATGTGAAGAAATTAATCTGGTCCTAAACTGGAAAAAATTCCATTTCATGGTTAAAGAGTGACTAGTTTTAGGCCATCCGGTCTTAGGTAGGGGGATTGAAGTTGATAAAGACAAGTTTGACATCATTCGTCACCTTCCATCACCCAAAACTATCAAGGAAGTGAGGTCTTTCATAGGACATGCTGGTTTCTATAGAAGATTCATCATGGACTTTAGTTTGATCTCCCGTCCACATTGTGCTCTCCAAGTAAAGGATACTCCATTTGTTTGGACAGAAAGCTACGAGGGTTTATTCTCAACCCTCAAATCCTCTCTCACCTCTCCTCCCATTATGAAATATCCAAATTGGAACCTTCATTTCGAACTTATGTGTGATGCCAGTGACTTTGCTGTAGGAGCTGTGTTAGGACAACGTTGTGATAAAAATCTTTATGTCATTGCTTATGCAAGTAAATCCTTAAATGATGCCCAAATCAATTACACCACCACTGAAAAGGAGTTACTTGCTATTGTGTTTTCCTTAGAGAAGTTTAGGTCCTACCTCTTAGGATCCCCCATCACTGTGTTCACTGACCATTCTACACTAAAATAACTATTCCAAAAACAAGATGCTAAGGCTAGACTGATTAGGTGGGTCCTTCTATTACAAGAATTTGAACTCACAATGAAGGATAAAAAGGGCGTTGAAAATGTTGTAGCTGATCACCTCTCTAGGATGGAATTCAAAGACAACTCAAATCACTTTTCTATGTCTGATTCATTTCCTGATCAACACCTATACTCTGTGAGTGACTTCCCTTGGTATGCTTAAATAGCCAATTTCTTAGTTGTAGGAGTCATTCCAAAATTATTAGGGACTCAAGCTCGAAGGAAATTACTTTATGATGTTAGACACTATGTGTTTGATGATCCATACCCTTATAAGTTCTGCCCTAACCAAGTCATTAGGAGGTGTGTTCCAGAATCTGAACAAGAGTCCATCCTTAAATTTTGTCATAGTGAGGCATGTGGAGGTCACTTTTCCTCTAAGAAAACATCTGATAAGATTATTCAATGTGGTCTCTTCTAGACCACCCTATAAATGGACTCCTACACATTTTGTCAAAGATGTCCTAAGTGTCAACAAGTAGGGTCCATCCGAAAAAGGAATCAAATACCACTCACTCCCATCTTAGTGGTTGAAATCTTTGACTGTTGGGGATTTGATTTCATGGGACCCTTCCCAAACTCTCGGGGATACCTCTACATACTCTTAGCTGTTTATTATGTCTCAAAATGGGTTGAGGCCATTCTCACTAAGTCCAATTATCATCAAGTTATGATTCGATTTCTGAAATAGAACATATTTTCTCGATTTGGAATTCCTAGGGCTATAATCAGTGATCAAGGAACCCATTTCTAAAACCACCCATTCTCTTTACTCATGTATAATTATGGTACTTCTCATAAAGTTTCCACTTCATACCATCCTCAAACCAATGGTCAAGCTGAGTTAGCGAATAGGGAGATTAAGAAAATTCTTGAAAAAACTGTCAACCCCTCTAGGAAAGATTGGTATGAGAAACTCTTAGATGATCTTTGGGCCTATAGAACCACATATAAAACCATTTTAGGAATGTCCCCATATAGGTTGGTTTATGGTAAAGCATGTCATTTTCCAGTAGATATTGAACATAAGGCCTTTTGGGCAATTATGAAAATTGATTATGATCTCTCAATGGCTGGAACAAAAAGGAAATTAGATCTCAATGAATTGGAGGAACTAAGGATGGAAGCTTGTGAAAATTGAAGGATCAATAAATCTAGAGTTTAAGCCTACCAATCTAGGAATATCAAGGTGAAACATTTTGAACCAGGAAAACTTGTGCTCTTGTATAGTTTAAAACTTCATTTACACCCGTGAAAGTTATGGTCTAGATGGTCAGGTCCTTTCATAGTGCATCATGTATACCCTCATGGGGCTGTAGAGATTCAAGATCCCACTAGTGGTCACATTTTCAAGGTCAATGTTCAAAGGTTAAAAACATTCATTGAATCATTCAATAAACAGGAAATGGATATAGAGTTAATTGAGCCAATCTATGAACCGGGAAGAAATTGATAAATTTAGGATCTATGTCGGGCAAACGACGTTAAACAAAGTGTTGTAGGGGAGGCAACCTGTGGTTTTTATGTTTCTAATATTTCTGAATCATATTTATTTTTAAAATAAGATTAATTAATCATTTTTATATTTAAAAATAAAAAAATATACTTTTGACCTATTCTTCTATTATGAGTATGGATGAGTACGAAAGGGGAGCACCATATTCATCCGTGTCACGTGGTGTGATCCTTGAGTAATACCTTACCCAGAAATTTAAAAATAAGACAATGTATCATCAGTTTATTTTGTTAGGTTAAGTCAAAAAAGAAAATAAAAATAATAGTATAAAAATAATTAAAAAATGGGACACGCCATAGGCCGTGGGGAAAACCCCGTCACAATCAGCGAAGCCACGGGGACTCGAACCCGGGACCGAAGGGAGACAGGGGCGCGCGCTTACCACTGACCTACGGCTTAATGTGCTTAATTATTCTTTAATTTATATATATATATACTTATAATGTACTTATATATATATATATATATATATGTATATATTTGTTTTGTTTGTTTGTTTTCCTTTTTTACACTAGGGAACTTTTCAAGCGACATGGATATCAAAAGAATAAATTGGAGCGGAAATAACTTAAAACTTCAACCACAAGGTGACTTCATTCCATGATCCTCATATTTAAATTTCATTATTGAACTCCCCTTTTATTCCTCTACCCCATTCTAAATTTTATTTTTATGAAACTAGGGACAATTTCATTCTAAGATGTGGGTGTGGAAACAAAATGTTTGTTAAAAAAAGCATGATAAAAAAAGTAAAGTAAAATTCCTTTATCATTCATATAATAACATCTTTGATCACATTAAAACTACATAGAAAATAATTTTTATTTCCTTGACTCTTAATTTAATTCATGATTAAGTTTAAAAGCATTTATTTTGGAAGTTTGGTTGTCCAATGAAAATTTTCTTCATTTTTATTTTCATCCATTAAATCAAAATTCCACAATGCACGTCCTCTAGACTATGGGGTACTAATTTGAATTTTTGGGGTCCCATAATAAATAGCATAGTTTGGTTTTATTTTTATGAATAATATGAGTATTCAAAAAAAATTTTGCGTGTAGAGAAATGGATTGATCAAATGCGAGGCTTTCGGCACTTGGGGTTCGTGACTCCAGAGTTGTCTATCCCTGAGTTTTTTAATATATCGCTATTTATGGTAATATGACATTATTTTTGATTAAGTTAACTCGAGACGATGCCTGAGTATGTGGGAATCACTTGGTGCCCTATGACCTTTGAGTTTGGGAGTCATCGGCAAAGTCTTGCTACAAGGGATAATTTGATTAACTGCAATCTCAATTACTATAGAAATATTGCAAAAAAATAAAATAAAAAAAATATCCAAAAAAAGGAATGAAGAATACTCATATTAGGATTAAATGTGATTCCACCTAGTGCTTCCATGATTTCCCCCTTGAATGAAAATGAACCCCCATATCTATTGGGATCCACAACACATCATTTCACCTAATTGAGTTGGATGAAGTATGATGATGGATTTGATCGAAAGGATGGGCTTGGGATTGGGATATTATTTTAAATTCATCTTGATTTAAATTACCTTATAGGTTATAAAAATATATTTGTGTGCAGTTTACAATGTGAGCACTATTTTTTATAATGTGTTTGAAGAATGGAATTCAAATAAAATCATTGAATTATTTGCTCGGGACTAGAAAATATCAAGTAGGGGGGGTGTGATTATCCAATAAAATCATATAATTTAATTACATTTTAATGGTATTAAATTATCATTTTTTATCTTATGGGCCTGAGTTAGTGCATTTTCATTATGAATATCCATTCTCATCATTTATGCACTTCATACCTAATATACATCAATTTAGGCCCAATGAGTCATCTGATTCTAAAGAATGTAATTATAAATATTTTTATTTGATATTTTTGTAACTATATCTACACTTAAATGTGAACATTTTTTATTCAGGTATCAATGGATGATTCATAAACAATGATGGAGATATTTAGAGATGAATGGAAGCAATTCTAGAGAAGGCAGATTGGACACCATCCCACTTATGAGACTGTGGGGCCCAACATACATGCCCCATGATTCCCAAATTTTGTGAGATGATAGAAGAAATGTTGAGGAACAAATCCCTATTCATGAGATAATGATAATTCGGGCTCTATTGTGGTCATTAAGGCGACCAAATTTAGAGAACGATTCTGGGCCAGATTCTATAGCCCAGAAACAAATCCCACTAATCTGATCATATCTCCGAATATAAAACTCAAAATGGACCCAAATGTTACAACAGGTTAGGAGACATCTAGGGATAAATTTTATTCTTCTATGGCCCACTATTATTCGGCCATTTATAAGGTCATCAATGCCCGTATGTTCGTTGGATGAAAGCTGGCTGCCACCTCGGGTCAAATGTGGAAAAGTCTAAGTTCCACAAGCTTTCCACCACCCTAGGCCTACCATAATCAAGTGGGATTCTTTGTACTATTTGAGGATCTACCCAAGGCTTACTAAATTCCTATTTAAGTCAGTTTTTGTGGAGGAGTTGATAATATTTGAGCTTTTTTTCATCTTAATGTTATGCTGCCAATTTCTCTTTGTACTGTTCTTCCTTCACATGTAAGTTGTTTTAATTCATCCTTGTTTCTTAATAAAAGTTCTTCTTCACTTATTATTATGTTCTTATACTTATCAATTTTATACCATTGGTTCAAGGTGTAAACTTTTTCATACCAAACCTTGTGATATTATCACACAATGCTGGAGTGATTTTTATTTTATTGTGTTTTTTTACTTCTCCATTTCCTCCCTCATGAGTCTACTTTCTGCTTCCATTGAAACCATAGAACCAATGGAGGGCTACCCACTTATGGGTTGATCCAAGGTTGTAGCAAGGGGCTGGATTGGATATTATTTATCACCTCATTAATGTATAATCACTTATTAAATTGAGATTTTTATTTGATGATTTTTAAACTCTGTCGTCCTTGTTGAATTTAAGGCCACACACTTCAAGTGCTAATACGAACCTTTACCTTGAAGTGCTCAAAACATTGATCCTTCAAGTGTATAGGTGATTAGTATTAAAGGGTGTAAGCATTAAACCAGTAAGTGATGATGTTGTTTTATCTCCTTAAATGAACCCATCTCAAATTTAAGAAATTGAAATCATTAAAAAGGAAATACGTCCAGTCCACCCTGAGCGATAACCTAGGATCAACTCATTCTTTTAAATTGAATTAACTTAAGTATCTAAGAGTTCATTTAAACCAATATAAAATCAACCCATGTTGGCCACTTCATAGCCAAAATAGTTCATTGAATGTACCTGTCTATATGTCTCTTCATAGGTCTCTGAGGATTCGATAACCCAAGCTAAACTACAAGGACCGTTCTACCTTCATCTCTTGGGTAAATTTGAGCGAGAATCCGTACTTGTGGTTCAGGTGTATTACATTTTTGGGGATTTATTATTATATTGTAATAATTTGTGTTCTTGAGTTCGAATTTAGAGTTATTTTAACACCAATGTTCATATTCTTTTAATCAAATTATTAATTTATTTTGTAGCTATCAGTTAGTTTCTCTATTTAATTTTGATTTGGTGTGTTTTCCTAGTACCCTATTTTTAGTAACTTCATTTAAAGTATTTTTTTCCTTGGATAATGTGTTTTGATGTTAGATTGTCTGATGTGAATATTAATCCTAGATGATTTTTAGGTGTTCATTAAGGTGGTAATAAAACTAAATTTGATTTAATTTGATGTTTCATGAAATTAAGAGTTTTTTATGGATTATTTATTATAAATAATGTTTATCCTTAATGACGGGAGTCATAGGAAAATAGAGTAAATGTTCTTGGGTTCATTATAATTTTTTGTTCATAAATATTATTTGGTGAGTGTTCTATTAATAACATATGCTGGTGGATATGTGATTAGGTTATGGTTTGGTTATAGTCAATCATAAACATATAGTTCTGATTTCACAACATAATAACTAATTAAAAAACACTATATAACAAAAAATTTATTGATTTTATATCAATAAATTATTGTGAAATCATATATAACACTCATGAATTTATCAAATAATAAAATTATCTATTTATTATTAAAGATATTATATTTTTTTACTAATATATTATATTGTGATGTATCATTTTCCCTTTTATTAATTTAATTTTGTATTTTTTATTGACTTATTTACTATATAAGTATTTGTATGTGATTTTTTATTCAATAAACATAGTCTACAATGAAACTTATTTATTTGTATAATTCCATATACTATAATATGAAATATTATAGTTCATTTAAAAATGGGTTTTAATAGCTATAATTTATTTCTTGTGTGGAAAATAAGGCATGTAATGAATTATAAGTACGGAATTAATTTATATACATATATGGGTCATAATGTATTCCAATATAGTGTGTGTAAAAATCCAAATAATAGATTTTATTTTTCAGGGTTATGATGTGTCAGTCATGTATGGTCTATAAATGATTAATTTCACAATAGGTAAACATTTATCAGCACCATAATGTCATAATTTTATATAATTTTTATGTTATTTGACTGCTCAGGGTAACAAAATGAATCAATTTGGTGATAATTTGGTGATGTGGGGGTGTTTAACTCATGTTTTCATTGTATAAATATGATGGTGGGGTTATGTTCTATTTATAAGGACATTATAGTAGATTTTATTTTATAGAAGTGCTGATGAAGTGATTATTATATGGTCATTGTGTGGTTGATTTTGTTGATCATATATTATTGTGAGATACATGTAATTTTTTTTAATTTCTATATGATATTAGGATTCCAAAATCACTATCATTTAATTTAGTTATTATTTTATAAATATTTAAGAGAAATCAACAAATTTTACTTTTTTCCTTTGTTTATATAGGAGTTATTAAATATGTTGTCACCCTTATAATCATATAATATTAGAATATAAAAATTGCATGTAAAATGTAGGTTATACTGATTTAGATGATTGTAATGTGTTTCTAAGATATTATCCATGAATATTTATCATCGAAGCATAAATATCTATATTAGTATTATTTGGATATAACTTTCAAAGAATATATCACACTTATATATATATATTTCAAATCATTTATTCGATAATGAAGTATTATATTTTAAACATTATTCATAAAATTATTCCCATGTTTTCAAAATGCTTTATATTTCTCAATTTTTTTATAAAAATGATTGATAAATATCAATCATACTGATGTTTATGTTGTTTGAATGGTTTATATTATATTTCCCTTTCATTTTACATTTTTTATTAAATTATTAACGTGTGGTGGCTTTTTTAGTAAGAGAAATATAATATTATCTTATTTATGGATTTTATTCCTTATTTGTCTTCCTTATTAAGATATCACACCTCCTTATTACACAATATTACATGATTTATTACATATGATTTACCCCATTAAAACCCAAAATATTGAGAAGTCTGGTGTATTTTTGAATAAGAAACATATCATAACATCATAAACATGGGAGAATCTATCATTTTTGAGAAATCTTTTAACATGATCATATTATTCCATCGTATATAAAACAACATGGGATAACATGGGATATACATAATAAAGCGGTGAGCTATAAATACTAATAAGAAAATAAACATGGAATAACATGAAGAAATTAAAACATGTTATACCATATGCATAAGAATAGGGTATAATTTTTTTTGAATCATAATAATGAATAATTATCATTATATAACCTAATATCATAAAGTTTCCATGGTAAAAGTGAAAAAAACATAAAATATTTCATCATTAACATATTTTAAAACTAAAAAGAATGAAATAATGAAGTAAAAAGTACCATGATGGATTAGTTTTACTCCCAAATCTTTATCATGACTAAAACATTACCTAATGCATTGGTAGGATATATATTTCTAAGAACACCCATCACATTCATTTCATTCTCATTCTTAAATGTAGCACATAGAAAACAAAACATGGAAACCTTCATCATAATATTTTATTCAAGGATCAATGAGTGCATAAAAAAATCAAGTAATTAACAAAAAAATATGTATTTGTGGATAAAATTGAGAACTATTTATTGAAAATGGGTATGTATAATCACTACGCTATTATTGGGCATGGAAAATCGTAGTGAAATTGAAACATCATAACAGGGGCATATGAATGTTAATGGTTGGGGGGATTGAAAAGAGTGACATGAATATCTAATAATTTATTAATAAATTGGATAGTATTGGGAGATATGTACTATAATCTACCTACATTAATAATTTGGGATACAAGTGATTGGATAATTAAGAGACTTTTACAAAAAGGATAATGAGGTGATCCCTTAAATTTTTTTTGGAATGATAATAATTGTACATAAATATCATTGGGGTTTAATGAGAGTGAAAGGTGTATGTAATAAAATATAAATACAAGGGGAAATAATAAATATGTATAAAAAATACTAAAACTAGAAAAAATGGATACTAATAGGCTTAAAATAAAATAGGTTCTCGACGAAAAATGAGTGTGGAAGATCCCTTACAGAATTTTGGCATAGTAACAGGTTATCTAATGGTAAAAATTGGAGAAGATAAATGATCAGTAATTCAAATGAAAATTATTTTATAGTAAAAAAAATATATAAATAAATTATGATATATTCAATTGAAACTATAAATACTAATTTCAATTAGGGAACCTTAATTGAAAAGATGAAGGGAAGGTCACATACCTTGAGAGTGTGATTCTAAATGTTTAGGAGGATATTTTTCAGAGATTTGGGGCACATAGGAGGACTGTTAAGGGGGTAGGAAATATTAAGGATTGACTTTGAGGTCTTTGAGTTAAGATTGTTCGGATTTTGTTTGTTTTATATGGTAAATGGGTAGGGAATTAAATATAATTTCTCAAACATAGGTTTTTGACTCTATACAATAATATAACCAAATCCACAGACCATACAATGGATTTTCCCAAGTATTCTACAAAGGAGGGGTGGATTGAATTAATTTATAATGATATGGGATTAGCATATTAAAATAACACACATGTTGATGTAGATGTGTGTCATGTACTTAAAGAAATTATTTTAATACCATAAAATATATTATAATTTTCCAGGATTCATAAATACATTAAGAAATTAATAAAATAAAATAATATCACATTATATTAAATTTGAAACATTTATTAGTTCTTGCATACCATTTATGTTATTTATTACATTTTTTTATCATTCTAATGTCAAAATAAACATTATATATTTATAGGTTATTTAATTTTTACGCAAAATTCTGACATGCAGAAAAATTATTAATACTTCACCATTTTTAAATTTTAATGATCTAATTTTAAATTTTATATTTATTTTACCTAAATATTTTGGAAATATGTGAACTTTCACTTTTAAAATAATAACCATCATTTAATGAACAATTTTGGTTTTTTATAATAACTATTTTAAAAAATATAAAAATATACATTTGACTTCAAAAAATTATATGACCATTTATATTTAACAAAAAATAATTTAAAAATAATATTTTATAATAATATTTTTTATTTAAAAATCCATTAATTAATACAAATAAATTCAATAATTGGAATGCAATGATTCTCAATAATAAATTTTTTTGTTTTATCTTATCATAAAGAATTTTTTAATAGAAAAATTACATAGTAATTTATAAATTATCTTTAAAAAGAAATAAATATATTCATTAATTCAATGAATTGGAAATACTAATTTTCATACAGTAAGAGATGCTTCGTTTCTAGTAGTTAAAAAATTATTGATACCCTTAATTTACTTATATTTCTTATACCATGACAATAAGTATTTATTGACGTTAATAATAATTAACTTGAAATTAATACCTAATATTAATTATTATGATTCCAAAATTGGAATCGATTTCTTAAAAATTAATTAATAGAGGTGGAAGAGTTAAATTTTATTTGATACCCAAAAGCATGATGAAATGTGGTTTTTTGAAAATGAAATTTTTAAAAGAAGAATATTATTTCACATTGTGCCTATAAATTATACACTTCATTATATAAAATTTAATTCATAATGATAGAAAAATAATATTAAATTTTCATTTAAATAATTTATAATTATTTTTTATTTTAATGTATTATAACACAATTTATTTGGGGATTTTAATATAGTTTTTAGGGAAATGAGTTTTATAGCCCAAAAATAATCTTATACAAAAATCCAGTACAAAGTTGAATTTATGGTATTTATTTAAAATAAGTATATCTATATATTACATCTATTTGAATTAAATATAATAAAAAAATAATTGTAATTTTTGGTTAATTCATTTATCAAATGATATGAGAATTTTATAAAAATGTATTTTTCTCTATTTGATGAGAAATCTATATTTTTTAAAAAATAACAAAATTTTGACATTATTTAATTTTAATATACTTATATAAAAATGGATTTCATATTATAATTTATATATTACATATGTTCTATAAATTAATAATAATAAATAAATATCATTTTTAAAAAAACATTTTTTTATGAATAATAATTTATTTTCAAAAAAATGATTGATTTTTTACTAATAATTTATCAAAATATATAAGAAATATATATATATTTGTAAATATTCCTTAATCCAACAAATATTATAAAATTAACAGAATTCTTAAAAAACATATTTAAATAATATTTTTTTTTGAGATTGGTGCATTAAATGAAATAATCTATCAAACATAGTCTTCTTTTTTAAAAACTCAAGTCATTATATTATTCCCCTATAAAATAATGTGTTTTCTAAATTTAATCATAAACTCATTATGTAAATTTTTCACCCGTGGAAATTACTTTATTTTTAACACCGCATCACAAAAAGGGATAATAAGAAATATACTTGAATTGATAGAATTGTTTCTATGAATGTCATCACATAACTGTATTTCCATGTAAGAGAGAATCTGTTTGATGTTAAAATATAAACATGAAAGAGAAAAATATCAATAATTAACTAATTTAGGGTGATAGGGAATATAGTTGTTGAAAATTCAGTGTCCAAAAAACCACAATTCTATTATGGATAAAACGACCATCAATTCATCACAATTGATTGTAATGTGTAATAAATATTCATTAAAGATTATATTTAGAGTTAATGAAATAAATTACCATCTAGAGTAGGTTCATAGAGAAATAATCTTTCAAGACAGGTAAAATTATGTCCATTAATCCATTTCCACTAAAATATTATTATTTATCCAGATGACGTTAAATAAATAAGATATTTTTATTAGAATCAACAGAACAAACATATAAAGGATCATATAATATTCTAAATAATTTTTATCTATTTCGTCTTTCTTTAATAAATACAAAGTCATTATAATAATGTAAGATGATACTGAAAAGGGGTAAAATTTAATATGTTAATCTCAAAAAGTTAGCAAATATTCCTAAATTTTTAACATAGATCATTCCCCTAAAAAATACCCATATATAAAATAAATAACATCAAAATTAATGAATTTTTATCCCTCAAATGTTGTCTCATGACCATCATCATACACCTATGAAACAAGATAGAATCCTTATTAAATAATAATAATCAGTATATATACCCTGGTAAAATTAAATACATACCAAAATATAATTAATCACCTAAAAATGGGAAATATTTGATCATGGTATATGTTTCCCAAAATATCATACTAAACATTCAAGATAAAAATCATTAAAATTTTTATCAATACTTTCAAAAATAATATTATCCTTAGACATATAATCTAAAGAAAAATTTCATTTATCCTAATATCATTTTCATTTTAAGGGTTATCAATCCCTCAATCATGTGTTTTCTAAAATATTACTTTACCACTAATTAACTTTTAGAGGTCATCATTACCATTCAACATAAATTTCAAGCCTGAAAATAAAAACTATAATAGAAAAAATTCATAGAAGTATCATAATTTTAATATCAATAATGAAATTGGAAATCTAATTTTAGAACATAAATCTCAAATACCAATACATAAACACTTTTATCATTACACTTTTAAAAAATTTATAGTATAGTTCCATCCTTATTCAAAAACATTGGAGATATATAAGCATTCATGTAGAGAAATAATCTCTATACTAAAGGACATCCATCCTCCTACATAAAATTTTATGTAAACGATGGGTGATTCATGGTATATATAGTGAATTCATGCTCACAATAATGTATATTGAATTCAAAAAAATAATATCATTCCATAAATATAAATATATAAAATTACACTAAAGGAAGATAGATAATATATTACTGAATAACATTCCCACACACACAATCAAGTTATTCATAGTCATAGATTTTTTTCGATGATGTCAGGTCATTTTTTGTGGTAACTAAATATTATTATAAAACATATAAGAATGATAATAACATATGAATTGAAATACAATATGAAATACACTACTGTGGTGTATATTTTTCATGTACATCATCCATTATGATCGATCTCAACATTTGACTTTCCTTTTTCCCTTGTAATTTTAGATTTTGATTCTCATCATGGTTCACATGCCCCGTGATATGGAATTGTAATTGATAATTCCCATATTGTCCACATTTATGAAATAAGACTATATAAGTAACAATATTAGTACCATTATTTTGATATATCACATAATATATTTTTTTCTGAAAAATTAGATACATTCTCCCCATCTTTCCACAATTAAAAGACCTCCCTATAACCTTGTGATATTTCCCATAGTGCCACATTCCATATTTATTTCTCAAAAGAAAATTTAGTCATAATTAACTTATCACCTTCATTAAATGAAATTATTTTAGAATTCATCTTCATATTCCTTGTCGTTTATATAATTTCAATAAATTTCTTGTTTTTAATTTTGATTTCTAATTTCTAGTTTGGCATAATCACAATATGTCCTACCTGAGCTCCCATGTGATTCGTCATCCCATCTATACAATCATCACAGTTTAATTCAAATAAGAAATTTTCTTGGTTCCTTACATTTTTAACTATTTGTTAGAAGCAATAAAAAAATAAGGATGTCTATTTTTGAAATAATAAATGTGAATATAATGAAATTAATGTGATAACATATAACTAAAATTCATTTCCATAATAATTGAGTTTCTGGATTTCAATATATGCTATCCATGATATATTTTCTAAAATTTACACTTAAAGGAACTTTTTCCCTATAATAATTGTCCTTAATGAGAATGTGAATTCACTATGGAAATACTACACTATACCAATGGGTTGGAACTATTGATATAGCCAATACAACTATGTGAGTTTATGAAATTGCAATAACACGGAGATATCTCCAGGTATTAAAAATTTTATACAATTTCTCTTGAACTATGGTAATAGGTGTATGGAAACAATTTCAATAACCTTATATGCAAAAAAATATTACTCTAAATTTAGGGAATACCTTGGATGTTAGATTCAAAAATAAACATGGTATTTTAGACAACCTTGTGTATAGGTCTTGAACCAAACCCTAAATCTATAGTTTTAGAAATACCATTTGTATTGGACTTAAATAATCCACGAACCCTTGGGTTTTTCAAAACCATGGGTATAAACTTGTTTTTAAATAAGTATTTAACAATTCATATCCCCCGTGACTATTAAACCAAGTAAATAGAATGTCCCATTTCCATCAACTAGTTTCTAATAAATTCTATCTAAATGCGGTGTTCTCGAGTTTTACCCTAATGTAGATCTATTCTAAAGCCATATCTACGTATACATTGGTTGCGCCCAAATTTACCCTACTGGTAAAAGCGATCGATGTAGTACATGTAGGGGTCGAATACACAGGGACCGAAGAAGTAACCTTGAGACGCTATGATTGTGTGAAGGATGGGCTATGAAGTAGCCAACTTTGGGTTTGATTTTGGATGGGTTTTAAAGAACACTAATTAACCTAAGTGAATTCAATTAAATGGAAATGAGTTGATCTTACGATTATGCTCGGGGTGGATTGAATGAATTTTACTTCATTAGACAATTTTGGTTTTATTAATTTTTGATGAATCCATTCTTCAAAAATAACATTACATTCATCATTTTCTTGTTTGGTGCTTAATAAACAAAATTACTAATCTCGTATACACTTATAGAACCAAATTCATGATCTCTCCGAGGCATATGGTCATTTATTAACTGAATTTAGTTTGCTCAAACATAGTAAAGATGAAGAGTAGAAATAATTAAAGAATGAATGTTTTAAATTAATTATCCAATTAACAACAATTCATTAATAAAATAACATTAAATCCAGCCTTTGCATCCTCCTAAGATCATCCCATTAAGGTTTTAGCCCTCCATTGATGGTATACTCTCAATGGTGGGTGGAAGATAGCTAACAAGAATTGGATTGAAGAAATTAAAACCGCAGAAATAACGAGAACTCCTTCGTGTGTGTGAATGAAATTCACACCTATGTGTGAACTAATTCACAAAAACACAGAGATATCACTGTTCTTTGTGATAATAAAGTTTTAATAAAAGAAATGGAAAATATATAAGTTAATTAAGTTGATTACGAACATAAAGATACAAAAAAGAAACTTACATGGAAATGGAAAACATTACAAAGGAAATTTGGAAGCATATCCTTACAATGAAACAATCAACAAAAGATGATAAGAAAAATATCCACCATTATTCCCTTCACCACTATCTCCTTATATAGGCATATTAGGAGCCTTAGGTACATCCCCCAATAATTAATTCACCCCCAACAATTAATAGAGTCAAATGGAGGGTGAATAATCAAAAGGAAATTGATGTTTCGAATTTAACTGGGAAAACTGTCCAGATTCGTCCATCATATTGACGTGTGAATTATAAATTGAAGAAGGCCAAATATGGAGAGGTTGTAGAAGATATATATATTCTTCCATATGTCCTCTATGATATGTACAAATTTCAGGAAATTTCGCTCATCCGTTTGGAAGTTAAGGTCGAAATGGTGGGATGGATTTCTGTGCATCAATGTCGAGTCCACCATTTAAATCTCAAATTCAGATCCCTTTATCATCATGATAACTTCAGAATTAGCTCTGGCCACAGTTGAATAAAATGATCCTCATATTTTTATATTTCTACTTTATAACTTTTAGCTTCATTGGGATTAGTTTGGGGGCCCCACATTTGTTTGATGGGCCTTAGGCCCATTATGCTTTTTCCAGCAAGTTTCTGCTTTCAGGCGCAAAATTCTCCATCTTCCTTTGAGATTCATCCATCGGACCTCAAAGATAAAATTTTCCAAAAAAGGGATCAATCATATCCCCAAAATTTCAAAATCATAAAATGAATATAATGTTTTCCACAAACAAATGAATGATTGGGCCCAAATTTTCATTTTAAACATGAATTGCATTTTTGATGAGAAATGAAGTTCTATTTATGTAATGCACTAAAAACAATGTTTATGGACTTTGTAACAATTAATATAAAGATATTACCAATGAATATTAGACACTTTCAATGACTAATCACACCCCCCAACTTGAGTTTTGCTAGTCCCGAGCAAAATATATTACAAATATGATATTCAAATCTCTTTTTCCAAAAACGTTTAAATACACATTGCTCACCCAAAGACCTCATACCAAAAAAATTATACAACCCATCAAAATCATTTAAAACAAGCTAGGTCCATAAGTATATCCCAATCCCAAGCCCATTCCTTTTTTCAAATTCATTGCCACATTTCATCCAATTCCAATTAAGCATGATAAAGTGTTGTGCATCATAAAAGATATGGGGCCCATTTTATTGTTCAAGGGGAAAAATGGAAGTGCTAGGTGGGAATCACATTAAACCTTAAGATGAGTATCCATTTTTTTATTTTTTTTTATTTTATTTTTTAACCACAATAGATATGAAAAGACAAACTCTGGGCAAGACAACTATGGAGTCACGATCCCCAAGTGTCGGACGCCACACATATTGTCAATTTCATGCTCTATAATAGAGATATAAAGACAAACTCTAGGCAACACAACTATGGAGTCACGATCCCCAAGTGCCGGACACCACGCATTTGGACAAAACATTTCTCTATGTGGTCATTATTATTTTTTTGTTTTTTTTTGTTTTTTTTGGATTTTCAAATTAAACTAAAAGTGACCCCAGAACCCTATGCTATAATAAAAGGTACCCGAGAACTCAAATTTACACCGACAATCTAGTAGACGTGCATTGTGGCATTTTTATTAAGAGGATGAAAATGTAAACTTTGAAAAATCACATCAGACAACCGCACTTTCCAAAAACTATGCTCATGAACTTAAACTTGAATTAAAATCAGAATCAAGGAATACAAAATTATTTGATATCCAATTTCAGAGTTTGCAATGTGTGTTATCATGTTGAAGGTTAATGGAATTTTTCTATTCGTGCATTTTTTTATTCACAAAAAAAATCATTTTTTATTTCATGTCCCCCAACATAGAATAACACTGTCCCCAATGTTTAAGGAAAAGAAACGTTAGAAGGGGGGTAGGAGAGGATTTCGAAGAGTAAATTTTAAATGATAATCATGGAATGAAGTCACCTGGTGGTTGATGATGATAGTGCATTCCACAGTCTCCCATCACTCCTGGATTTGAGTCTCAGTATCTTGGATAGTGGTGAATGGATTTTCATTATGACTTACGACATGTCCTTTTATTTTTTTAACCTATAAAAACATAGAAACAAAACAAAACAAAATAAACTGATGATACATTGTCTTCTTTTTAAATTTCTGGGTAAGGTATTACTCAGAGATCACGCCACATGACATAGATGAATATGGCGCTCCCCTTTCATACCCATCCTTACTCATAAAAGGAGAACATGTCAACAGTATATGGTAATTTATTATATGAAAAGGAAAATGATTCAAAATGATAAGAAACATGAAAACCATGGGTTGCCTCCCATGTAGCGCTTTTGTTTAACGTCGTTAGCTCGACTTAAACCCCCCAACTTATCCAATTCCAACTTTCAAAATTTTAATGAAACCATATTTCTCCACCTCAAAAAGATTTATATTATGTCTTTTTTTATAATTTTCTCCATGTAAAATGCCATGCTTAAAGATGAGTGCGAAAGTCCAAGGAATTTCAGTAATGGTTGATTGAGTTTCATTTGGAGTATTTCCTATGATTTCAAGGTTCATTCCTACTTTGTTAGATTCTTGATGAAAATGGATGATAATTGAATGGCCTAGGTTTTCATAAATAGAGAGATTATTTAGTGGGGAAGGAAGGATTATAATGTTGAGTTCAGTTTCATTGAATTTTCCCAAAGATAAATGGAAATTTGAATCCAAATTTGATTCTTTTACAAAACATTTTGAAAGAATTTGTTCCTTTTGAAAATATGATTCATCCATAAAATTTTCCATTTTAATTTCATGAGTGGGTATGGACTCACTATTAGTTATATCTCCCAATGGTTAAATGATTGGTGATTCTAAAAAAATGTTATTGGAGCAATATTCTGAACACTCAATCCATGAAGACAAATTTTCCCCCTGTGAATCCAAAAAATTAATTTCCTTCTGATTTAAGCACCCTTCAACATTTCCTTGATCTTGTTCAGTTATCCCATATCCAAAGGTTAGATCCTTTTTCAATCCATGGGATGTTTTTGGGATAAAATATTCATCTATCAATGATGAGGAAAGAACATATTGAGTGGTAACAGGTTCCTCAAAAGTCCTAAAGCTTTTTAATTCTAATCTGAAAGATGAAACTTCTGAATTCATTTTATCCATTTGTTCACACAATTGTTCAAGAATTTTTTCAGGATTAGGTTTGATATATGTTTTTACATCATAGACTTCCTCATTATTTATCTTTTCAATCATTCTTGATAGGTATGGAAATTGATCTTTTAAATATTCAGCATCCCATTGATTTTTCATGTTATCGGGTGTGTGGTAATCATTAAAGTATTGATCAAAGTAATTTTCTATCTGAGGGGATTCCCATTGTTGATTTTTTATTTGATTCCAGCCTGTGTTTATGAAAGGAAATTGTTGATGATACTCTATTGGAGTTAAATGAAATTTTGATTTGGATTTTTTTGGACACACAAAAATAGAAAGGGGAAAAGAAAAGAGAAATATAGGCGAGAAAAGTGAAGTTAGGTGAGAATAGAAGGTGGGTGTCTAAGAAAACTTACATTGGTCCCCGGAAATGGCGCCAAAATTTGGTTGTTCAAAAATTTACCCTACTGGTAAAAGTGATCGATGTAGTACATGTAGGGGTCAAATCCACAGGGACCGAAGAAGTAACCTTGAGACGCTATGATTGTGTGAAGGATGGGCTATGAAGTAGCCGACTTTGGGTTTGATTTTGGATGGTTTTTAAAGAACACTAATAAACCAAAGTGAATTCAATTAAATGGAAATGGGTTGATATTAGGATTATGCTCAGGGTGGATTGAATGAATTTTACTTCATTAGACAATTTTGGGTTTATTAATTTTTGATGAATCCATTCTTCAAAAATAACATTACATTCATCATTTTTTGGATTGGTGCTTACTAAACACAATTAATAATACCGTATACAATTAGAGAACCAAATTCATGATCTCTCTGAGGTATATGGTCATTTAGTAATTGAATTTAGTTTTCTCAAACACAGTAAAGATGAAGAGTAGAAATAATTGAAGAATGGATGTCTTAAAATAATTATCCAATTAACAAAAATTCATTCATAAAATAACATTCAATCCAGCCTTTGCATCCTCCTAAGATCATCCCATTAAGGGTTTAGCCCTCCATTGATGGTATACTCCCAATGGTGGGTGGAAGATGGCTAACAAGAATTGGATTGAAGAAATTAAAACCGCGGAAATAACGAGCACTCCTCTGTGTGTGTGAATGAAATTCACACCTATGTGTGAACTAATTCACAACAACATAGAGATATCACTGTGCTTTGTGATAATAAAGTTTTAATAAAAGAAATGGAAAATATAGAAGTGAATGAAGTTGATTAAAAACATAAAGATACAAAAATGAAACTTACATGGAAATGGAAAACATTACAATAGAAATTTGGAAGCATAACCTTACAATGAAACAAGCAACAAAAGATGATATGAAAAATATCCACCACTATTCCCTTCACCACTACCTCTTTATATAGGCATATTAGGAGCCTTAGGAACATCCCCCAACAATAAATTCACCCCCCAATAATTAATAGAGTCAAATAGAGGGTGAATAATAAAAAAAATTGATGTTTCGAATTTGACCCGGAAAACTGTCCAGATTCGTCCACCATATTGACGTGTGAATTATCAATTGACGAAGGCCGAATCCGGAGGGGTTGTAGAAGAAAAATATATTCTTACATCATTCCTCTATGATCTGTAAAAATTTCAGAAAATTTCTCTAATCAGTTTGGATTTTATGGTCGAAATGGTGGGACGGATTTCTGTGCATTAATGTCAGGTCCACCATTTAAATCTCAACATCAGATCACTTTATCATCATCATAACTTCAGAATTAGATCTGGCCAAAGTTGAATAAAATGATAATCATATTTGTGTCTTTCTACTGTATAAATTTTAGCTTCATTGGGCTTAGTTTGTGGGCCCCACATTTGTTTGATGGGCCATAGGCCCATTATGCTTTTTCCAGCAAGTTTCTTCGTTAAGGCGCAAAATTCTCCATCTTCCTTTGGGATTCATCCATCGGAACTAAAAGATAAAATATTCCAAAAAATGTGATCAATAATATTTCAAAAATATAAAATTCAGAAAATGAATATAATATTTTCCACAAACAAATGAATTATTGGACACAAATTTTCATTTTAAACATGAATTGTATTTTTGATGAGAAATGAAGTTCTATTTATATAATGCACTAAAAACAATGTTTATGGACTTTGGAAAAATTAATATAAAGATATTAAAAATGAATATTAGACACTTTCGATGACTAATCATACATACAAACATATATTTGTTTTCATGGAAAATAAAAAACATCTACTATATCCAAATTTATTAACATCCTCTTTTGTTAATACATATCAATAATAAATTATCCAAAGATTTCAAATCCTCATTCGAAAAAAATAAACATTCCATTATTACATACTATGAAAACCCTACTTTTTATTACATTTTTTTCACGATTTATTACATATTATTAGAAATTATATAACCAGTAATATCATGTATTATACTATATTTTCAAATTAGCTACACAGAATAACATCATAAACACGGGATTCAACTATATTATTTAAAAACCATTAAAATTATAATATTACTCCTTTGTACTTAGTAATGCATGGAATAACATATGGACACAAAAAAGAAAGAGAAAATAAATAAATCTTAGCATGGAAATAAACAAGGAATAAAATGAATAATGTAACACAAGTTATACAATAAGAATAAAAAATATGAATTAAAGGGGTGATAATCAGAAACATGAAGCATGGGAATGATGTAACATGATAGTATAAAGGTAGCATGGGAAATATGGGAACAATATAGAACATTACATTATAAACATAGGTCATTGATAACGTCTAATAATTATATATTCAATAATTCCAATGACAAATTATGTGTGCTTAATAATCCCATGATTTATGTCTCATGAGAATAAAACATTACCTAATGCATTCAATCAATATATAATTCAAGGCAAACCTATCATTTTGATTTCATTATTAAGATTATTTGTGCCACATTGATCAGATAATATGGATTCATCGTCATATAATTTTTCTCAAGGATAATGGAGTGTGTAATAAAATATTTTAATTCCCCAATTCAATTTATAAGTTTAGAGTTGGGTAAATCCTTGATATAAATTGGGTATAGGTATTTACTACAAAATTGTGTAGAATTTAAAATCACGGTGAAATTTCAACATCATAACATGGGTGTATGAATGTTCATGGGAGAGCTCGATGAGACTAAGATTGGTCTCGTATAATTTAGAAATATAATAGATTATATGGGGGATATAGAAAAAAATATAACAACATTTTTGTTTTTGGAGGGAAAATACAAACTATAAATAATATACTATAATATAGATGAGAAAGAGAGGATCCAATACAAAATTTTAGCGTGATAACCATTGTATATAATGGTTCATTATTGGTATTGATGTGGGTTGAAAGGCTTATAAAATGTCATGAAATAATATATGTAATAAATAGGGGAGTTAAATAACATTCAAAAAATTAGAAAATTGATATTAAGAGACATAACATAAAAGAAGTGCTTGATCATAAAGGAGAGTGGGAGATCCCTTATGGAATTTCTGCATAGTAATGTCCTAGATAAAGGTTTAAATGTGAGAGGATAATTGTTTCCAAAATAGAATAACATCAATTAGATAGTATTTGAATGTTTATGAATGAATTAAAATATATTCAACTGAAATTAAAATGATAATTTTCAAAGAAGTATCTTTAATTATCAGGAGGATGGGATTGTCCATTAACATGAGAGTGTGAGTACAAATGTTTCTTAAGAGATTATTAAGAGTTTGGGGGAACCTTTGGAGGATGATAGAGAGGGGAGGGGAGATTAAAGATGTGATACAAGGTTTTTAATGAAGAGAAATAGAATAATGATAGGGTTTATATTATAAATGAGTGGGTAATTATTTATAATTTTTCAAACATAAGTTTTGGTCTTTATATAATAAAATTCAGAAACCTAAAACACGTCTCACAGTTTTTTAGTATAGTTTATACAATATAGGGGTGTATTAAATTACATGATAAGTATTAGGTTCTATATTATTAAAATAATACACATGATCACATGGAAGTTGGTAATGTTCTAAAATAAATGATTGAATCCCATACAATATATTATAAGTTATTGTGGATTTATAAAGGCTTTATAAAATTAATAAAATAAACATTAAATCGCATTATATTAAATTTGAATCATATATTTGGTCATAGATACATTTATTTTATTTACTACGTAATTATTTATTCATTATGATTTTATAATACACACTGTATATTTATATGATATTTAAATTTTACCAGAAATTTAAAAATTCTCAGGAAAATTTTAAAAATTCACCATTTGATAATATCAATGTTTTTATTCCAAAAATAATATTTTACTAAAGAAAATAATTTATCATGTATAGTAACATTCACTTTAAGAAAAATAATTGACATTTATAAAAAATGATGTGTTTTTTGGAGAATAATAGTTTTGAAACCCCTATAAAAATTAAATTTGACTACATAAAAATCATATCAGAATTTATATACAATAAAAAATAATTAAAAATAATTTATTATTAAAATATTTTTTCTTAAAATCCTTTATTTCATCAATATAAATTTTTTATTTGAAAATTATATTACTCAAAAATATATTTTGTGTTTTATTTTCTGAAAATATATTGTTTTTCGACCACTAACATAATCATTTATAAATTAAAAAACAACAAGGAATAAATATAATAAGTATTTAAATCTAAATAATGTATAATGATTCCAAATGTTAGGGTTAAATTTTTTTGCGTCTTTGAAAAATTATTTTTAAACTTAATTTGTATATTCTATTTTTTCCATTGTAATAAATATTTACCAAAGTTACTAATAAATATATTGAAATAATACCATAATATTAATTATGATTATTAAAAATATGGATTGAATTTTATCAATATTAATTCAAATATTTTTACTAAATTAATTTAATATGATGGTCATAAGCATGATGGAAATTAATATTTTTTGAAAAAACATATATTTAAAGTAAAAGATGGTGGAACAATGACATTGTAACTAGTAACCATAATTTTAGGAATTTTAATTATATATATATATAATAAAAAATTAATTTAAATTATTTTTCATTAGTGGTTATTTTAATTAAATATAATGGTGAATCATTACTAATTTTAAAATAGTTTACAGAAAAATGCATTTTACATCCCAAATATATATTTTCACTAAAATCTATTAAAAATAGAAATTAAATGTAATTAATTAAATATAAAATAACAAATAATAATTATGTAACATTGAAATAAAATTCAAATTTTAAATATAATTTTACATTAATATATTGATAAAAAGAATTTATAATTTTTAAAAATAGTATTTTTCACAATTCACAGAAAAATGATATTTTTAAAGAAAATCCAAAATTTTCACCATTAGTTTAGATATTATGATAACTAAAATGGATTTAATTTTATTAAATAAATTCTATATATTTTATATAAATTATTTATAATAAATAAGAAACGTTTTTTGGGACAATATATTTTGAACAATGAAAAAAATTATATATTATTGAATAATTATATACTATGAATTTTTCAATATATATTATAAATTATTTAATTACACTAATATAAAAAAAATGGGAATTTTTAAAATGTTTATATGTAAATAATAAATTTTGTTTGGTCTGCTGTAGTGCATCTCATAAGCTATGAAACAAATTATTGTCATTTAAAACATCGAGGTGTTACAATTCTCCTAGGATTTCTATTTTTAATGAAACAATTTTGTTTTAAAGAAGACCTCAATTATTGTCCCATAAAAATTTAAAGATGGTGATGGAAATCTAGGGGGATACTCAATGCCATTTCTATCATAGAAGGGGTATAGTAATGTGTGGGTCTAGAAACCATGGATTTAACCAGTAATCACTCTTTCTATGAAAATTTTATTCAAAAATTATATTGTTTATAGTATTGGAAAATAAATCATGATTTTAACAAAAAAAAATAGGAAAAATATATTTTATTGATGATCCATAGTGGATTAAATAATTACCTACATAACATAACAATCAACAGACCTATATCTCATATTTTGAAAATGTGGAATGTATATATTGAATAATTAAAATATAAAATACAATTGAGAAGTATAATTTTTACTAAAATTTTTCAAGAAACATACATTAATGGTCAATTTAATGGGATATAAAAATAGATGGGGGAGTATAAAAAATAGAAAAGTACATAATGATAATATAATCCATTTATTGTTGAATGATTTCTTGTGTTGTTCATGAACAATTACATACAATAAAAAAGAATCATTA
Organism: Viscum album; assembly: GCA_963277665.1. NCBI lineage: Eukaryota > Viridiplantae > Streptophyta > Magnoliopsida > Santalales > Viscaceae > Viscum > Viscum album. The sequence goes on along the minus strand of OY728126.1, from coordinate 1,306,137,366 downwards.
TTTTGACACTAAGGTTTATTCAATGATCATTCCTCATGTTATAAATACACTAATTTAATCTTTCCATGACACTAATTTTTGTTTCTTTAGGTTCCTTGAGATTTCATTCATCTAATTTCCATCTAAGCCCATAATTTCTATCGAATTTTTTATATTTATAATTTTATAATTATTCAATTTGATAGTTAAACATTATATATTATCATATTATCCTAAACTTGTGAAAATATTTCATAGTTATCAAATTATATATCCTTTTATATGGTTTATTTAGTTATCCATATAACATCTTTCTAATTTATATATTGTTTTACATGAGGTTTTCAAGGAACATATGTTTTTATTATAGTCGGATGTGTAAATTGAATATGAAATTTATTAACATTAAATAGTGATATATTATATTAATGATAAAAAATATAATATTAAATAATTATGTACTATTTTATGATATATAGAAATAATATATTTCATAAATCTTTTTTTCTTGGTTTTGGGTTGTGATATGGGTTTTTACACAGGTTCTTGTTCTATAAGACCCAATATGATCACATTTTATGTTATAATGAACTCTCCTCCATAGTGGTTTCTGAGTTAATCATTATGTCATATTACAAATAGTCTTCTCCTAGTTGGTGATTTCACTTTTCACCAGACATTTTTTGCCAATAATATACCCATTTCTATATTTAATGTTTCTGTATGTCACTTTTCCATAATATTTATTATTGTGTTTTTTTAATGATAGCTCCCTACTATGTATTATGGTGTTATCAAAGCATAAGGTTATTCTATATCATTATATATGATATATACTTTCCCATTTTTCCAAAAGGTTCTATAAATTATGTTTAATATCTATATAAAGTAATTTCATTCTAGGAGGTCATATAATCCATTTGATGTTTGAAACTCCTTCTATACCTGGGTTATCATTCATCATTAGTTATATATTGATATCAACATCTATGACCTGATTGAAAACTCATATACCTAAATAATCATTAATATTTCCTTTATTTTTCAATCATATTAAAATACTATGAAATACATTGAAACAATCTAAAATATTTATATAGTGTGAAATAATAGATTAATTATAATTCAATAAATTTTTAAATTTTATCCATTATTACACTAAATTTAAAAAAAAAACTTGATAAAAATATAGATAGCCCATTTTAATAATAAAAATTGACTAGAAAAAAATACATAATAAAATATTTTATGATATATCAATTCATATGAAAAAATCAAATACCTTCTATAAAAATACCACAACAGAAAATGAATGATTAATTTTCCTGAAATATTTTGATACTCAAGACAATATGTATAAGAACCGAACATTAAATTTTCGCTTAATCATGAATTTTATACAAGACCATACAATATTACACATTGAGGATCTTTTGGGGTTTAGAGTTTTACAGAATTATGTAATCTTACATACATGACATACCACATTCATACAATAGGATACTACTAAAATAGTATAAATTTTATCGAAATGAAAAAAATTTAAACATAAAACATGATTCATTTAACAAAACACTATATGAAACATCATTACTCCTTTTATTCTCTTATCCATCCATATATCCTGTGAAAAATATTTAAAAACATTGTATGGGTATAAAAATTAGTAAGGGATTTAAAGAAAGAAAGAGGTTTTCAAGTGATAACATAAAAATAAATAAACCCATTATCATAAAATCTCTTAAGCATAGTAACATCATGTCGTTTACTTGGATCATATTTACCATATCTCTCTTATATCCACCCTTACACTTGGAATAGCCTTTTGGTCACCATCTATATTCGGAGAACCTAATGCATTGGAGATGTATAATAGGGCTCACCCATCATATCATGAGCTATAATGGGATCAAACCAACATATATTGAGATATAATGGGATCAAACCAACAAAAATAATGTTCATAGAACATATCATGGTAATAAAGTATCATAAAATCTGGAGAAACCACTCATTCCATACACATGAAAAACAATCCACTTGATATTTATATAAATATTGTTCTAAAAGGATTTTTATGGAAAGTCCCATAAAATGTAAATGGATTGAGAAGTAAAAGAACGGATTGGATATTTGTATACAATTTAAATTCCCATAGTGAAACAAAATATAAAAAAAATTCCTAAATCCAATAATCATAATACTACATAATGAATAAATAAGAAAGGTTAACCCAAAGAATGGAAATTGAATTAAAAATTCCCATTCCTTAGGTTCTTCTTAAATAAAATGTGTTTAAACCTCCTTTATAATCATTAAAATAGTGTTATTAATATCTTAATGAAACATATTCCTATTTATAACACATTATATGTTTATTTTACAACATAATTTGACACATTTATTAAAAATATTTTTTTATTTATATTGTGTCTCTTGCATTCTTTACATGGTTTCCAAGATCGGTTCAGGATGGATATTCTTGTCGATTGGGAATGAAACTATAGAATTGGAATGGAACAGTAGTTACATATTTATAAAAAATAAATTATACTATTTATTATTTTGAATTCTGAAATTAGTATGATTCATAAGAAAAAACAATAAAGATATTTGTTTAGATCATTTTAGTGGTTCTTTGATAATAACAGCCTCATTTTGTTTTATAAAATAAAACCATGTGTAAAAAAAATTCAAGAACCATGGATAAAAAATAATACATATATTATAACCTCGTTCATCCATAAAAACATTTCATGAAAATACTTGAATTAATTAAAGAAAATTGAAATCACATCGCCCACAATGTTGGTAATTCCACACATCCTAAAGACTGTTTTTAATCCTTGAATAAGTTGGATAGGATCAGAAGAATGATGATGAATTTTACATGAACATTAAAAAACCCAAATATAATATATTTATGGAGCTTCCATGCCTCACGTATAAGAGGAGTGGAGGATACTATAAAATAAAAAATAAAGGAAAGGAAAACACATGAAAAGGAAGATGATTTCTTACCTCTTGATCTATTTTCCTTTAGATCGTAATTAAGGCCTTTGAATTTGGAATTTGGGTGAGAACATCTATTCATGGAAGCAGGGAAGGAGATTGGGTAGGAAATTTGGCCAAAATTAGACAATTCTCATGGATTGAGAGTTGTGGGAGGAAGAGGGGGATGAGGGTGATATTTATAGTGGATGAGAGAATGTATTTTACGTTATTTAAATCATTATTATAATCTTTTTCATCAAAATTATAAATAATCTAAATTTATGTTACACAATATAGTAATAATGGAATGTGAGTTCTAGACAACTTCTCTTACATCATGAATGATGTCTTAAATAGTGTATTTAACTATAATTTGAATATAGAGTATTTTATTTTATTTCATTATTCATAAAAAATTCATGAATTTCTGAAAAATCCAAAAAATTCACCCTATCAAATTTTTGACATGTATAATTTAAAAATGAACTCCAATTATTTTTTTTTAAAAATTAAATATTATTAATTTAATTTTAAAATAAAATCTTACTTAATTCCAAAATTAACTATTTTAGTTCTATATTTACTTTTATATCACATTGAAAAAAACCATGAAGTCTTCATCTTAAAGCCTTAATAAAATTATATAATAATACATTTTATGATTCATTATGGTAATATTACTATTTATATTACTATTCATAAGGGTGTGTTATAATTCACTAAAAACATGTTTGTTCCATCAGACTGCAAATAAGTTACTGACAACAATTTTTGATTACCATTTTACAAAATTCAAAACATAGAAGTAGAAAAATAATGTTTTAATGCTAGTTATAAATATATACTTAAAAAAAGTTTTATAAATTTCATTTATTTTTTATAAACTATAGTGTGTTACATTATCCCACTTTATAAAAATTACTTCCTTATAATTTTATTTACTCATTAAACAATGGAGGGTACCTTTACCACATAGCATTTTCAGATTCCCATGTTTCTTATTCAACAATGTGGCTTCTCCGAAAAAGTTTTCCTTGTGTATTACCTTATTCTGCAATATTTGTTCCATTAGATCAAGAATTTCAACTAGTTTATCTTTACAAGGAAGGTTATCTTCTATCTGAACAGATTCTAGACTCAAGACATGTGATTTATCTAGAACATACTTTCTCAACATCAAAACATGGAGAACATTATGTACCTAAGATAATCTCTGAGGCAAAGCTGCTCGGTATGAAACTGGTCCAACATTCACTTTGATTTCAAAAGGACTGATGAATCGTAGACAAATATTTCCATTCTTACCAAATGCATCATAGTTTTCTAAGAAGATATTTTAAGGAAAACATGGTAACCAACATCGAATATGAATTCTTTCCTTCTTTTTTCTGCATTAATTTTATACTTGCTTTAAGCTATCCTCATGTGCTGCTGGATCTTCTTTACTTTCTCACCCACTTCCTCTACACATTCTTATCCCATAAACTTCCTTTCCCTGACTTCATCCCAAAAAGTTGGAGTATTACACTACTTCTCATACAATGCCATAGAAGGTTCCATCTATATACTGTAATGACAACTGTTATTATAAGAAAAATAAACTAAAAAAATATGACGATCCCAACTTCCATGATAGTCCATTGAACAAGAACAAATCATATCCCCTAATGTCTGATTTATTTGTTTTGACTGCCCATCAAATTGACGATGAAAAGATGTACACAAATTTAATTATGTGCCCAACTCCTTCGAAAACCCTTCCAAAATCCAGAAGTGAACCTGGGATCCCAATAATATATAGTGGAAAGATAAACTCCATATAACTTGATTGTCACATTGAGGTATAGTCGAGAAAGGTGATCCAACGACATTGTATCTCGAATAGAAAGGAAATGTATAGATTTTCCAGCCGATCAACATTAACCCAAATCACATTGTTATGTAGAGAATTATTAGGTAGTCCCACCATAATTTCCATGTATATATTCTCATGTTTTCACTCTAGCATTGAAAAAGGCCAAAGCACCCATTTTCATAGCTGCTTCTCTACTTTAACATGTTGACAAGTCAAACATTTCATAGTAAATTCTGCAATATCTCTTTTCATTCCTTCCGACTAGTAATACTCTAGAAGTTATCTGTACATCACAGTACTTCCAAGATGAACTAAAAATGGAGAAATATGAGTTTCAAACGACAAAAATTTTATTAACTATAAATAAAAAGGCATACACGTCCTTTTTCTAAATCAAGAAACATAATCATCATAAAGTTCAAATTCTTGAGCATACCCATTTTATCAAAATCTACCTTTTTCCTAACTCATGGTATTCCTTCTACACTTGCTTAATTCTATCTAATAACGATTAATGCACTGAAATTTGAAACAAAATAGATGTATTCCCTTTACTGAGAAATTCTAAACAAAAATTCATCAAATAATTAATCAACGGATCATGCTCCAAACATAACAAGGTTAATTATGCATGATGTTTTCAACTCACTAAATCCGCCATTTCGATTGATTTTCCCATATGGTAATTGATCATGAAATCATAATCCATTATCAGTTAAATCCATCTTCTCTACGTCATGTTTAATTCTTTATATGTGAATACATATTTCAGACATTTATAGTCATTATATATTTCACATTTGGCTCTATATAAATGGTGCCTCAAAATTTTCATTGCAAAAACAATAGCTACCAATTCCAAATCATGTGTGGGATAATATAATCATGAGATTTTAGTTTTCTTGAAACCTAATGAATTACCTGAACATTCTTCTTTAGAACACAACCATTTCCCTTTTATGAAGCATCACTATAGTTGAAAAAAACCCACCATTTCAGGAAGGCATGTTAGAAACTAGAGATTTAACCAATCTCTTATTTATATCCTGAAAACAAACATGACATTCATCAGTCCATATAAATTTAACCCCTTTTCATGTTAACATAATTAAGGGGATAGATAACCATTCAATGTTTTTAAAAAACTGTCGGTAATAACCTACTAATCCATGGAAAATACAAATCTTTTTTGCATTAGTAGGTCTTGTCCATTCATCAACCACTTCTGTTTTACAAGGATCATTGGTAATTCTATCCTTACTAACAATTTTTACAATAATAGAAACATGTTGTAACAAAAAATCACCCTTATGGAATTTTCCATATAGTTTTTTTTCTATTAAGGTTTGAAAAACAATCCCGAGATGTTTTCATGGTCCTTATTTACTTCTAGAATATTCCATAATGTAATCAATAAACACAACAAAAAACATATTCAAGAAGTCAAGAAATATTATATTCATATGATCCATGAATACAATAGTGGTATTAGTTAACCCAAAAGAAATAACTAAAAAATCATAATGATCATATCTAGTATGGAACACAGTCTTTGGGACGCCTTTATCATTTTCTTTAAACTGATGGTACCCCGACCTTAGGTCAACCATTGAAAAATATTTCACTCCGAGGAGATGATCAAACGAATCATAGATATGAATTACTGGATATTTTTTTTAACAGTAATGTTATTCAAGGCTATATAACCAATGAAAAGTCTCACTAAATCATCTTTTTCCATAACAAACAAGACAAGAGTTCCCCATGGTGAAGTTATAGGTCGGATGAAGCGTTTACCTAATAATTATTGAAACTGATATTTTAATTAAAAAATTACTAGTTGTTCCATTTGATAATTAGGTTTATAAATTGGATTTGTATAATGAAATATGTCAATAGTATACTCAACCTTTTGATCAGAAATAACACTAGTGAAATCATTGGAAAAAACATATTATTATTCATATACCACTAGTATATAATTAATCTGGATAGTTCCCTTGTCTTCAAAAATATGACCAAGATAACTTTTATTTCTATCCTTTATCAGTTTCTTAGATTCCTGATATGTTATTAATGGTATGGGTTCATTCATGTACAATAAAATTGAAATTTTTTCTGAAAAATATTTTCTTTTTATCTGCAATCTATCATAGCATTATAAAAAATTATTATTATAACTATAATAAAATCAAACTCTAATAGAGGGAAAAAAGGAGTTTAGGTAAACTCTTCCCACAGATGAGGATATTTAGATTATTATCATTTATTTTTTCCACAATATATCTTCCAAAGGGTTTTACAATGATATCTGGTTTAATTTCATGAGGTTGAATTCCCAATTTTTCAATAAAAATAAATAATGAATAATTGTGTAGACCCTGAATCAAAAAAAAACATTTGTGAAATCTGTAAAAACAATAAATGTACCTGATACAACCTCATTTCATAGCTCAACATCTTTTAATGTGGTTGAAAATGATTTTACCAAAACCTTCTGCTTCCAATGTTGCTAATTCCCTGCTTGAGTTGCTACCTATAGACAAACATTAGTAAAATTACCCAATTACTTATAGATAAACCATATCACCATAAAATTATCATTAATTTTCAGATCATTTTCCTGGCACTCATTAGACATGTTTCTAGACATTACACATTAGTATCATTTCCTATAATTTACAAAACATTTACTTTGATTCATTTTACACCACTTTTCACAAGAAGGGAAATTCATTTTCTTACATCCATGTTTCATTGATGAGTTATTACACATTTTATTCCAACCCAAAAACTTATTATTCATTTCATCATGAGGTACATATGTTTTAGTAAAGACAAACACATATTTTTCAGCACAACGAACACGATTCTCCTATCCTTTAAACACTCGTGATGACTATGCTCTTCATAAAACAAATTTCAAATTAGATTAAAATATATTATTTTTACTCTCAAAATCCCAAGTAAAATCTAGTACATACCAATAGAGTATTATAAAATTTTTGTTATATGTTACCACAAAATAATAATCCTTCTACTTCAGTTCAATAATTGTTTCTCAATTCTCCGTCAATCAGGTTCGGGAAAATATTTTTTCATAAAAAGACTCTCAAAATCATCCCATTCCAGACTATCAGGATCATATCTTTATTTTTTATTGTTAACCAAAGACCACCATTGATTAGATTCACATTTCAAAATATAAATTGATTTTATTTAATTGAGGCATTCTTAACATCCCATGATGTTAAATTTCTTTTCTAGAGCGTTGATCCATCGTTCAACTATCACAAGATCTATTATTCCACTGAATGTTGGTGGATGTTTCCTTATAAAATGATCCAAAAAAAGACATTTTTCTTCCTAGATTATCATGTTCTTATCTAGCATGGATACAAATTTCATTTATTTATGGATTCAATTGTTCCATTTTTGTCCCAAACTACTCGATTCTGATTCCCACCATTTTGGGCTGCAGGTTCAGATAGACATCATCCTCTTTGTAACATCCTATGTAAATAAAGAATAAGAAATTTTCATATTTATTAAGATTTATGAATTAAATATTAATATTATTTTAAAAATGAGGCTATGTTCGATGGTGCACCTAATACAGAAGAATAGGTTTTTTTGAATCTTATGCTGCACACAACATTGGGTCATAATGAAAAATAATAATATAACATCATTTTAAATGGTTGTTAACATTTAACCATTATGATAATGGGAATGAATAAAACAAATTACAAAATGATTATACATGTTTGTTAAATGTTTTAATATTTATACAAAAATATAGAGGCTTAAATTTTGAATAAATCTAATTTTAAGAATAAATGCTTTTATATTATTTAAAATATCGATTTACCAACTTTTTATTGGAGAACCCCTTTTAAATGTAGTTCTTTTTTCACTTTTATATGTTTTATTTGAAAAAATAATATTATTCTTTATAATCTATACATCAAAACTTACTTTGGGAAATTTTTTGATATTTTTATTATAAAAATAATTTTTTCAATGAATAGTGAAAAATAATTGTATTTCAATTCAAAACTGCTTTTTAATATAATTTATTTACATGGGTAGATTATCATTTTAAATAGTTTTGATGTTTAATTTGATTATTTTTTTACCAGTTAATCCAATTTTGGTTAATTTAAGTAATTTCACTTTGAAAATATTACATAAACAAGTGTGATTATTTTGATAGTTATTATTTCTTAAAACCACGCTTTTTGTTTTGAAAATCGGAATTAATTTTAAATTAATTAATTAAAATTATAAGTATTGATATTGTTAAAATAGAAATAATTTTTAATTCGGAATATCATATATATATATTAGGCTGAATGTTTTGTTTTTTTTGGAAAACTTTTGATTTTTAATGAATAGTGAAAACAATTAGTAGAAGATAAAAAAGAAACTATTTCATTTAAATTATATTTTACCACATCTGTGAGTTGATCTTCTAATATCCTACATAAATGGTTGTTATTAGTAAATAAAATGTGGTTCAATAAATTGAAATTAATTTTTGGTGAATAATAACTTTTTACGTTAATTTACTGTGGTTAAATGTAAATAGGGTAATTCAAGGTAGAAATAATATTACAATAATATTAAATTACCCTAAAATGTTTTATAATCCAATTGGATGATACATTTCTAACCATGTACTTCCTTTGGTCTATTTTGGGACCACATGGATCCACTTGGGAGTGATAATGACACTTTATATTACTTAATTTAAAGTAAAGAAAAAAATGACTTAAACATATATCTTTTAGTAATTCATTTTTTACATGGGGTTATATAATCTATCCCATTGAATATAAATATTAATAAAAAGATAATAAAATTTACTAAATCATCATTTTTTTTATTTGTAGAAATAAAATAAATAAAATTATTTATGACACAATGATGATGCGTTGTTTACCTCATTAATGAATTATTTAAATAAATAAGATTATAACGATTAAAAAAATATCCAAAACCTATAAAATTATTATAGGATTATTTTATTTAGATGATGAGTCATGTTATAATTTTCTTTAATACGTTTATGACATTTAGAAACAAAAAATCCTTATATAATGAAATAATATTTTCACACTTTCCTAAAGATCCCCTCCTCCCACTTGTAAAAATCACTCACTTATAACCAACTCCGAACACCTCTCAAGCCTGTTGGCTCCACCACCCTCTACCCAATTAATCTCCCTACATCCATATCTTCATTCTATAATCCTTACCTTTAGAATAGGGCACATCAAGTAAACCTTTTGATTCAAACCTAAGAGAGTTACCGGTTTTAAAGGTAGCGTCTTCGTTTAAGTTATTTTATTTTATATTACTTCTCCAACCCCTGTACACCTTTAATTCCTTTATTTTATAACAACACCAGTATCTTAAATATACTAGGTTATTTTTTTGATAATTATTTTAACAACACTTCCACACAACTCCATTTAATGGATAATAACATATTGTTTCTGTGAATGACAAACTGCTTCCTCACAAATCGATGATTGTTCAAATATAACCAAAACCCTCTCATGGTGTCCATTGTTATGTAACATTATATATATATATATGGTATATATTATGTTTATGTTTTCTTTATACTTTTTTATTTTTTATTTATAGTATACCTTTGTGGGTTCCATTATAGATAAACACGATAATTTCATTTGAGGAAATGCGGACTACTATCCCCTTAAAGTGATATAACTTATTCATACCATACATGGGACATTTAAAAGATGGAGTTAATTATATTATATAATATATTATACTAGAATTATCATATACCTATTCATCATAATGATTTCATTCCATAATAATATGAAATAGAAATGAAATTAGCGTTCATGCGTACGTACGACTTACCGTCTCTTTGAATAGTGTATTTCATTTCATATCTCCAAATGAAATGTACTATTATAACTAAATTTATAAACTGGATATATTTGATATATATGATATCTAAATCATGAATATCATTCTGTAGGAAATATAATTTTTACCACATGAACAACTTGTAATTATTGAAAGTTCATTTTTAACTCAAGTTCCAAACATCGACAAAATGTATGATATGAAATCACATAATTAACTAATAGTTATATAAACGTAATAAGTGATAAATAAAATTATAAAAATAGAAAAGTATCTTAAGAAATTATTAATTAACATAAGTTTATTATTAATTAAATTAAAGAAAGAATGGTTCATATTGAAAACGAGGTAAGGGACTTCGTCTCAATCTCCTTTCATTGAAGAATACTAAGATTTATACACGACATTATTTTATACGGTATATAATAAACAACATTAAATTTTATTTTAATTCAAATATAATATTTTTTTTCTATGAAGTTTTTTATTAAATGAAAAAAGGAATGTTTTTAACGTTTTCGGTGACAATCACCTCTCTGCTGCTGTAATCATTATTTGGCTTCCTCTATAGGCCTTAATGTTTTCAAAAATGAAAAACAAGTCACTTATTATATTTTTTTGTGTTTTGGTATTGAAAATGGTTTTTGAAATGAATTATTTATTTCAATATATTGAAATGATTTCATGTGATTTAAAAATAAATGTTATTAGTGAAATGTTTATATTTGCATTATTTTATGTCTTGTGATTTTATAACGGTACTTGGACATTTATATGGTGGTTACGTGATAATCCAAATGAAAGGTGATGTCGTGATATACAAGGACTGGTGGTTACATTATAACAACCAATGCATTTGGTTTGGAATTCAGACGTATGGAAATTCCATTTACTAATATGTGTGGAAGTCGATAGTATGGTTATTCCATTTAAGTATGCTTATATCCCAATTTACCTTTATATGTTATGTGTTCTTTCTAAAGGTTTTGTGGTAATATTTTGGTTACAAAAGGGTAATCAATGATCATGTATTCAGTGAAGAGTATTTACTACTTCCAAAGGGTGAAATGTATTTCTTAGGATAATGTATTCAATATTTACTTATTGTTTTGAAAAACTAACAGTTTTCATTCATTGTGTATCTTTTACTTAGATTTTTATGCTCATCCCAATTTTTGAAATGTTTTTCAAAGGAAATAAGGATGAATAGGGTCAATGATGGGATCAATGAAATTTCATGTTGTCTAAAACATTAAACTAGACATGACACTTTCTTTCATGAGTTTTTATTTTATGAAAAAAATGGAAACTGAGTAGATGTTTTTATATTGTAAATTTTGAGATTTAATGTAATAGTTATGGAATAACTATCTAAAAATCTAAACCTGAAAAGATCATCAATGTGAATTATTCATTTAATTCATTATTTTGAAATGTTTAAGGTCTGGTCCTTATAGTTGGTATTAGAGGTCAGTTTAGAAAACATTAGGTGTTAGAATATTGGTAAATTAATTTATGGTACGATTGAAATGATATCGAATTTCCAGATTACCATGTTTCTTCACCTAAGATATTTCTTTGTTCAGAATTGTTTTCTGCAGAGAAAACATGACATCTATAATGGGACGACATCAGAAGGAAGACAACCTTCTAAATCAGCAACCTCAGATAGACAGAATCGTAACTGAATAGTTTGTGGCAGTGATAGCATAGTTGAATCAGGCTATTAATGGTGGTGGTATCCATGTATGAGATCAGCTAGATCAACCACAGATGAGCATGTCAATAGTGGAGCATTTCATGAACAATGTCCTCCATCATTCAGAGGATCATTTGAACCTGTGTTATCTTAAGGGAGGATTAAAGCACTGGATGATATTTTTGATGTCATGGGGTGCTCATAACAACAAATTGTTAGTGTCACTATTTACCATTTTGAAGGTGAAGCCGATCAAAGGTGGTTGATGGTGAAAAATATCTGGGATAGTGAGAATATTGATTCTCTTTAATGGGATGAATTCAAAGGTATGTTTCTTGAGAAATATTTTCCTAAGGTGGTTCATCTTAGGATGGAAAATAAATTATTGTAATTGAGGCAGGAGGATGACTCAGTGGCTGCTAATGAAGAAAAATTCACTCGACTGGAAAGGTATGCTCTAAATTTCATTCGGGATCTTAATAGTAAGAAAAATCGATTTTACTCAGGACTGAAGCCTCGATATCAAAGAGAATTATCCTCTTGTGAATTCAAAAGCTATGAAAAACTTGTCAGATGTGTTGATAAAGTAGAAATGGAGTTTTTTGATTATCAAGTCTTCAAAGAGAGTAAAAAAAAGAAAAGGTCTAGTTGGTAGGAAATGGTAATTAATTTATCAAAGAAGCCTGGAGGTAAAAAAAATTAAATATTAATCTTGTGAGAAGTGTCGTAAAAATACCCTAGGAGAATGTTTATCAATGTCTAGAAATTTCTTCCGGTGTTGCAAGTCAAGTCGTATTGCTCATAACAGTAAGGAAGACGATCTAACAGGCAATGAAAATCCCCTGGTAAGATGTTTTAAGTGCAATTAAATGGGTCATTATGCCAATGAATGTCCAACAAAGAACTCAACTAAGGGAAAGAAGCAGTACTACAAGCATAATGGGGTGGTGAAATCCTTTGGAACTTTTTAGCAGATGTTGGGCCATCAAATGATATAGTATAAGGTACACTATTTGTTTGTTCAGATTATGCCAATGTGTTGTTTAATTCATGGTCTACCCATTTGATAATTTCTGAGATGTTTCCTAGTAAATTGGGGATTCCATTTCAAGATATGAATCCTAAACAGATGGTAAAAACCCCTAGAGGTAATGTGGAGATGAAAAGAAAACATAAGAACCTTCCTATACTTGTGCGTGAAAAAATATGCTTGTAAACCTTATTGTTTTTCCTATAGTAGAGTTTGATTTTATTTTGGGTTTGTATTGGATTTCTCTTTATCATGATAAGATTGTCTATAGAGATAAGGTGGTTTATTTTTAAACAGATTTCTTGTTTGTGTACAAGAATGAACCCTTACTTTTGATAATATATCATAAAGCTGGAAAACTAGTAATAGATGGAAACAAATGTTACCTTGCCCATATTGCTGAATATAAAGGAAATGTTAACATTAATGATGTGCCAGTGATAAATGAGTACCTTAATGTGTTTCATGATGAGTTCCCTGGTATTATACTGGATCGGGAAATTGAATTTATTGTCGAGTTAGTTTCTGATTCTAAGACAATTTCAAAACCACCTTATCGAATGGAACAAATTGAACTTTTAGTGTTAAAGAATCAATTGCAGGAGTTATTAAATAAAGGATTCATTCATCCCATCATATCACCATGGGGTTATCCTATCATGTTTGTTAAAAATAATGATGGTTCAAAGAGACATTGCATTGATTATAGAGCATTGAAAAACATCACTGTTAAGAAAAATTATCATTGCATCATATCAATGATTTTTTTTATCATCTATAGGGAGCTCAGTATTTTTCAAAGAATTATTTGAGGTTAGGGTACCATCAGTTGAAAGTAAATGAAGCATACATTCTAAATTCTACACTTTGTACTAGATATGTCCATTATGAATTTGTAGTTATTCCTTTTGGGTTGACCAATGAACATACTGTATTCATGGATCTTATGAATAGAATATTCTGGGAGTTCTTGGATAAGATTTTGGTTGTGCTTATTGACAATATATTTGCTTATTCCAAAAGTAAATAAGAACATGAAAGACATTTAAGGTTTGTATTTCAATCCTTAAATGAAAAGAAACTTTATGGAATATTCTGCCATTGTGAGTTTTGGTTCCAACAAATTTCATTCCTTGGTCACATTGTTTCAAATAATTCCATAACTGTTGACATTGTTAAAGAAATTGTTGAAGGAAGGCAAAGACCCACAAATATATCTGAGATCTGTATTTTTCTTGGTTAAGTAGTTTTTTGTTGGAGGTTTGTTGAGAATTTTTCATGCTTATCTAGTTTAATGACTATGTTAACTCGATAAAGTGTTAATTTCATCTAGGCAAATGAATGTGATGATTGTTTTTCGTAATTTAAAAGAAGTTTGTTGAATGCTCTTATTTTGGCATAACCTTCAAGAAATGTTGAGATTGTTATCTACAGTAATGCTTTATTGAAAGAACTTGGTTGTGTCCTAATTCATAATGATCAGGTAATTGCTTATGCTTCACGTTTTTTGAAACCTCATGAGATAATTTACCCTACACATGATTTGGAATTAGCATCTATTGTTTTTTTCTTCAAAAATATTGAGTCATCATTTTTATAGGGTAAAATGAAAAATATATACTGACCACAAAAGTTTTAAGTATATATTCACTCAAGAAGAATTGAACATGAGAAAGAGTAGATGGATGGAATTAATTAAGGATTATGATTGCACAATCAATTACCATCCAGAAAAAGTAAATAAAGTAGCTGATTCTTTGAGTTGGAAAATTAATTCTACATTAACCATGTAATGTTTTGAACAAAATCCTTTGATTAAGAATTTGATGAACTTTGGAATAGAAGTTGTTGGTGAATGAAATTATTCCATTTTGTTTCAGGTTTTAGTGAGATATTCCCTATTATATAAAATTAAGCAAGCTCATAAGGAAGACATTGAGTTTCATAAAAAAGTATAATTGGTTCAAAAGGTAAAAATACATAATTCTAATATTGATAATGATTTCTTTTGACATTTAGAAAGAGATTATATGTGTCTGGTAATTCGTCGTTGAAGAATGAGTTGTTTTGTGAATCTCATAGTTCTCTGTTTTCAGTTCATCCTGGCAGTACTAAGATGTACATAGATTTATGTGAGTATTACTTGTGGGATAGAATGAAAAGATATATTGTTTCTTTTACTGTGATGTGTTTAACCTTTCAGCAGGTTAAAAAAGAGCAGTAGTTACCGAAATAGATTCTTCATCCATTACCGATGCCAGTGTGGAAATGTGAAAATATATCAATGGAAATCATTGTGGGATAACCAAATACATATCGAGGTAAAAATAAAATTAGGGTTATTGTTGATCAATGGACTAAATCTTCTAATTTTATCCCTATTTGAGAAAATTTGTCTCTAGATCAACTTTATCGGTTATAGGTTTAGGAGATGGTCTGGTTGCATGGAGTTCCCCTCTCTATTATATCTGATCGAGATCCCAGGTTTACTTCTAACTTTTGGAAATGACTATATATGTAATTAGGTATTATATTATATTTTAGTAAAACTTTTCATCTTCAATCATATGGGTAGTAAGAATGAACAATTCATACCATAGATTATATGTTATGTACTTGATCGATGGATTACGAGGGAACTTGGTACCAACATCATTCATTAAATGAATTTTCTTATAATAATAGTTACTATTTTAGTATAAATATTTCTCCATTTGTGGAATTATTTGGGATGTGGTGTCGAAATTCATCCTTTTTGGATGAAATAAGTGAAAGGAAGTTGATTGGACCAGAGTTGGTTGAAGAGATGGCAGAAAAAGTCCAGTTGATTCAAAATCACATGAGAATAGCATGGAGCAGGTAGAAAGGTTGTGTGGGTAACAAATGGAAGGATCTTTCTTTTGAGGAAGGTGATCATGTCTTTCTCAATGTTACTCCATGTAAAAGTGTGATGCATTTTGGTAAGATGGGAAAGTTGAGTCTGGGGTTCATTGAAACTTATGAAATCTTGGAGAAAGTTGGTTCAGTTACCTAAACAGTAGATTTACCTCCATGTTTACCCCAAGTACTCAATTTTTTTTCATGTTTCAATGTTGAGAAAGTATATGGAAAATTCATCTCAGGTTTTTAGCCCAGAGGTAGTTTAGTTGGAAGAGAATGTATCTTATGAGGAACAACTAGTCTATATTCTTGACCCTTGGAGCACGTGTTGTGGAATAAGGTAATTAGTTAGGTTATGGTTTTGTGAAAAACCATATGGTTGAAGAGGCAACGTGGGAATCGGAAAATTCTATGAGGGATAAATAACCTCATTTATTTGATATGTGAATAAAATTGCAATGACACAATTTATAAAAGAGGGAAGGATGTAACATCCCAAGTAAATAAAGAATAATACATTTTCAAATTTATTAATATTTATGAATTAAATATTAATTTTTCTTTAAAGGGGATTCCATTTTCGATGGCGTACCCAATACAAAACAATGGGTTTTATTTGAAACATTATTTTGCACAGAACATTGGGTCGTAATGAAAATTAATAATAAAATATTATTTTAAATGGTAGTTAACTCATAACCATTATAATGGAGAGAATGAATATAAGTAACTACAATATGACAATTCATGTTTGTTAAATGTTTTTACCATTATCCAATAAAATTTGGAGGTATAAAATGTGAATGAATCTAAATTTAATCATAAATACTCTAACATTTTTTTAAAGGTCGATTTACTGCCTTTTTAATAGAGAACCATTTTTAAATATTGTTCTTGTAACTTTTAAATGATCTATTTGAAAAAATAATGTTTTTCTTTTTAATCGGGACATCAAAATCTAATTTGGGAGAAGATTTGGTATTTTTATGATAAAACACAATTTTTAATGAATAGTGAAAAATAATTGTATTTTAATTCAAAACTGCCTTTTAATATAATTTATTTATATAGTTTGATTATCTTATTAATTGGTTTTAATGTGTAATTAGATTATATTTTTACCATTCAATCCAATGTTGGTCATTGGATGTAATTTCACTTTGAAATTGGACATAAACAAATGTCAATATTTTGATAGTTATTATTTCTTAAAAACACGCTTTTTTGTTTTGACGACCAGAATTAATTTTAAATTAATTAATTCAACATATATGTTTTGAATTTGGTAAAACAGACACCATTTTTTAATTCAGAATATCAAATATAGGTTTGGATGGATTTTTGGTATTTTTCTAAAAACATTCTATATTTGATTAATAGTGAAAACACTGAGAAGTAGTTAAAAAACCGACTACTTAATTTAAATGAAATTTTACCACTTCTATGAATTGAATTTGGAAAATCAGACATACATGGTTTTTATCAGTATCTAAAATGTGGTTGAATAATTTGAATATATTTTATGATGAATAGTAACTTTTGACTTTAATTTAAAGTTTATTGAAGGTAAATAGGGAATTTCTTGGTAATGAAAATATTATAATAATATTAAATTACCCTATCATGTGTCCTAATCCTATTGGATGAAACGTATCAGACCATGGGAATTATTGGGCCGATTTTGGGATCCCATGGATCCACCAGGGAGTGATAATGACACTTAATATTAATATTTTATTGTAAAGACAAAAATGACATAAACATATATCTTTTAGTAAATCAATTTTTATATTGGGTTATATAGTCTATATCTTCGACTATAAATATTCAATAAAAAGAAGAAAATATTTCTTACATCCTGGTATTTTGTTTTATAATTATTATATATAAAATAAATAAAATTATTTATGACACATTAATGATGCAGTGTTTACCTCATTAATGAATTATTTAAATAAATAAGATTATAAAGATTAAAAAAATATAAAAAACATGTCCAATACTTATTGAATGATTTTATTTCCACCATTAGTCATATTATCCTCGACCTTAATAATTTCTAAACCTTTATAAACTGTAAATCATTGTATAATAAAAGAATACTTTTACACATTCCAGAAGAGCCCCTCCTCCCCCTTATATAAAGCCCTCACTTCTAAAAAATTCCTCACACCTCTCATGACCATTCTCCCTTTCAACCTATGCCTAGTTTGGCTCTTACATCCCTCTCTTCTTCCTAGAAGCCTTACCATAGGCTTAAGGCACTTCAAGTAAACCTTTTGCTACAAACCAAAGGGAGTTACCCGATTTTAAGGTAATGTCTCTTTAATGTTCTTTTATTTTATTTTAGTTCTCCAACACCCTAAACTATTTTTATTCATTTATTTTATAACAACTAATGTATCCTTAATATACTAGGTTGTTTTTATGAGATGGATTCAAACTACACTTCCACACAACTCCATCTATCTGATACAAATATACTGATTCTGAGGACGTCTTGCTACTGCATCATGAAATGATGATTGTTTAAATATCTCTAACCTCCTCTCATGGTGGCCATTATGATGGAACTATATTTATATATGATATATATTATTTTTATGCTTTCTTTATCCTTATGTTTTTCATTTATTCCATACCATTATGATTTCCATTATGGGTAAACAAGATAATTTCATTTAAGGAAGTGCGGACTACTGCCCTCTGAAAGTGATCTGACTCGTTCATACCATACATGAGATGTATAATGGATGGAGTGAATTAAATTATATATTATATTATACTATAATTACAATATAATTATGTGTCATTATGTTTTCATTCCATTATAATACGAAATAGAAATGAATGCAGCGTTCATGCTTACGTACAGTTTACCATCTCCATGAACGGTGCATTTCATTTCTTATCTCCAAATGCCATGTACTATTATAACTACATATATATACGGAATATATATGATATATATGATATCTAAATCCTGAATATCATTCTGGAGATAATGTAATTTTGAATACATGAACAACTTGTATTTAATAGGAAGTTTAATTTTAACTCAAGTTTTGATCATCGACAAAATGTCTGATATGAACTCAAATAATTAACTAATTGTTATAATTAGTTAATAAGTGATATAAAAGGAATAATAAACTTTAAAAATGTTCTTAAGAAAGTATAAATAGTCTTATTTTTATTATTTAGGGAATTAAATAATGAATGGGTCAAGTCAGACAAGAGGTAAGGGACTTCATCTCCAACACCTTTCAATGAAGAATACTTTGATTTATAAATGAAATTATTTTATACGGTATATAATAAACCCCTTTGACATTTAATTTCATTCAAAGGGAGACTTTTTTTATATGAATCATTTTAGTAATTGAAAAAAAGGAATATTTTTAACTTTTGTGGTGACAATAACCTCTCTACCCCTGTAATCGTTATTTGGCTTCCACTATAAACCTTAATGTTTTCTCAAATGAAAAAGAAATACCTTATTTTGTTTTTGGGTGTTTTGGTATTGAAAAGGGTTTTTGAAATGGATTTATTATTTCAATATCTTTAAATTATTTCTTGTGATTACGAATTAAATTTTATTAGTGAATATTTTATATTTTCAATATTTTATGTGTTATGATTTTGTAATTTTACTTGGAAATTTGATAGGTGGTTACGTGATAAACAAAATGATGGGTGGTGACGCGATAAACCAAGACGGG
The DNA here is from genome assembly GCA_963277665.1 of Viscum album. Taxonomy (NCBI): domain Eukaryota; kingdom Viridiplantae; phylum Streptophyta; class Magnoliopsida; order Santalales; family Viscaceae; genus Viscum; species Viscum album. The sequence goes on along the minus strand of OY728126.1, from coordinate 1,306,117,300 downwards.
TGGATACGTTATATCCACCAATGCATTGGGTATGGAAGTCGGCCATATGGATATTCCTTTTGGTGATATGTGTGGAAGTTTACCGTATGGTTATTCCATTTTAGTATGCTTATGTCCCAAGTTACCTTTATATATTATGTGTACTTTCTATGGTTTTTATGGTTATATTTTGGATACAAAAGGGTAATCAATGATCTTTTATTTAGTGAAGAGTATTTACTACTTCATAAGCATCAAAAGTATTTCTTATGATAAAGTATTCAAGTTTTACTTTTTTTAAAAAAATAATAATTTTTTTTTGTGTATCCCTTACTGAACTTTTTAGGCTCATCCCATGTTTTGAAATGTTTTTCACGGGACATAAAAATGAACAGAGTCAAGGATGGGATCAAAAAAAAGTCATGCTGTCTAAAACATATAACTAGACAATACACTTTTTTTCAAGAGTTTTTATTTTATGAAAAATGTTAATTGAGTATAAGTGTCTACATTAAAATTTTTGAGATATAATGTGATATTAATGGACTAAATTTCTAAAAATATAAACATGAAAATATATTCAATGTGAATTATTCATTTAATTCAAGATTATGTAATGTTTAACACCAGGTATTTATAGACTTCATGACTTCCTACTCCATCTTCCTTGTTTCTTCTACAAAAAAACATTCTTTACAAACACAAAATTGATGAAGAAACATGGTAGTCCTTAAATACTATATCATATCAAATTACCGTTGACTAAAAACCATTTATGTTATTCTTTTAATATCAACCCATCACTGAAGATTATCCAACCCTTCCTCAGATAACAAATATAAGGACCTGACTTTTAAACATTACTTAATCATGAATTTTAGACAAGACCATGCATTATTACACATTGAAGTTATTTTTGGGTGTATAGTTTTAAAGAATTAGGATATCTTACATACATGACATACCACATTCATTCAAAAGGATACTAATAGAACATTAACCATTTTTTTCGAAATGTAAAATATTTAAACATAAAACAATATTTCATTAACAAAACTTGATATCTAACAATATGACTCCATTATTTCTCTTACCCATACTTATATCCTATGAAAAACAATAAAAAATCTTGGGATGAGTATAAAACTCATTAAGGGATATAATGAAAGAAAGTGTTAGTAATGTGATAACCTTAAAATCAATAAAACCCATAATCATAAAAACTCATATTCACAGAAACTTCATGAAATTTCCTTGGGACATATTTACCATATCACTCTTATATTCAACCTTACACATGGAACAACCCTTTGGTCAACTTTCATCTCTGGAGTACCCAATGCATTGGAGAGCTAAAATGGGGTTCACTCGTCATATCTTGAGCTGTAAAGGGCTAATCCCAACATATATTGTGCTATAATGGGCTCAAACCAAAAAAACTAATGTCTATAAAACATATCATGGTAATAAATTATCTTTAAATCATGAGAAACCACTCATTCCATACATATAAAAAACAATCCTTTTGATATTTATTAAAATGAGTTTTAAAATTATTTTTAATGGAATGTCCCCTAAAATATAAATGGAGTGAGAATTAATATAATGGAATAGATATTTATATATTATGTAAATTCACATAGTTAAAAATTATATAAATAAAAATTAATCACACCAATAACCTGAATACCAAATAATGAATAAAGAATATGGTTAATCCAAAGAATTGATATTGGGTTATAAATTTACTTACCAGATGTCATTCTTACATAAAATGTGATTAAACCTCCTTTATAATGGATAAAAGAGTGTTATTAATATAATAATGAAACATATTAATATTTATAACAGCTTATATGATCATTTTAAAAATTCATTTGACACATTTATTAGTACTATTTTGTTATTTACATTTTGTGTGGTGCGTTTATTACATTGTTTCCATGATCGGTTTATGATGGATATTCATGTTGATTGGTAATGAATCTACAAAATTTTAATACAGTGGCAGTTACTTATTTACAAAACCATATATTTTACCATTTATCATTTTGAATCCTAAAATGTGGATGATTCATGAGGTAAAATATCAATGATGCTCGTTTAGATAATTTTATTGGTTCTTTGATAATAACAACCTCATTTTGTTTTATAAATTAAAACCACGCGTAAAAAAGAATTCCAGAACCATGGATGAGAAATTATACATATATTATAACCTCTTTCAATCATAATAATGGTTCCATGACCATACATGAAAGACAACAATCAAATTTAAATGACATCATCTACGATGTTGGTAATTCGACACATCACAGACAATGTTTTCATTATTTTAAAAAGTGAGAGAGGAGATGATGAATGATGATGAATTTTCCATGAAAATAATAACATATAAAATATAAAATATTTCTGGAGCATTCATGCATCTTGTATAAGAGGAGGGAAGAGACTATAATAGAAAAGGAAAGGAAAGGAAAACCCATGAAAATGAAAAGGATTTCTTACCTCTTGATCTCTTCTCCATGCGACCCCACTTGAGGCCTTTGATTTTGGCCTTTGGGTGATACTAAAAGGTATTGGATATGAGGAATGAGATTTTGGATTTAATTTGGAATAAATTAGAATTTTTTTAAGGCTTGATAGATTTGGGATGAAGAAGGGAATAAGGGAGGTTTTTATACTGGAGGAGATGATGTATTTTACATTATTTAAATCATTATTGTAATATTTTCCTCAAGACAATGAATAATATCAATTAATGTGACCCCAAATAGTAATAATGGCATGTTATTTCTAGGCAAGTGGTTATATATAACTTATTATAGCCTAAATAGTGTATGTAACTGATAATTTGAATATACGGTATTTTACCGTATTTCCCTATTCATAAAAAATTAGAGAATTTCAGAAAAATCCCCAAAATTCAACTAATTTTTTTTGACAAGTAGAATTAAAATATTAATACAATAATTTTTAATAAAATTAAATATTTTGAATTTAATTTATAAATAAATCATACTTAATTCAAAAATTAACATTTCTAATTCTATAATTACTTTTATATAACATTGAAAAATTAACCAAGATACTATTATCATAAATTATTAATAAAATAAAATAATAATAAAAATTACTATTCATTAGGTTCATATTATAATTCATATTACAATTCATAGGGGAATATTACTATTCACCAAAAAAATGTTGGTTCCATCAGACTACAAATATCTTACTGAACATAATTGTAGATTACTATTTTTAGAAATTCAAAACATATAAGTTGAAAAATTATGTTTAAAGGATACTTATAAATATCTGCTTAAAACAAAGTTTCATGAATTTCAATTAATTTTTAAAAAACCTTGGGGTGTTATAATATGAGAGAAAAATGATAAGTTATTAATCTATAAATTTTTTTATCTCTCCAATATTTTTCACTATTTCTTCTTCTCTTCCTCTTTAGTTATTTTTTTAGTTATTTTTTTTATCTCACACAAATGGTGTATCACAAAAAATTCCATTATCTTATCACACATGAATATTATATGTGAGGTTGTGACCAATACTTAATTATATAAAAATCTACATTAATACGTCATACATCTAGTTCTCTAATACTTAAATATAAGTAAAAGATATTCATGATTTCTTCCTATAGGGTTCTAAATTTTTATACATTACTATGAATCAATAAAAAATTTAATCTATGTAATGAAAAGGTCATAATAAAAATAAATAATCACGATAAAATTGAAAAATAATGATGATAACCATTGATTTCATTATAAAATGAGCAGTTATATTAGTATTGTTCTGTATTTTTTGTAATAGTTAATAAGAAATTCATAATAATCATGTATACAATTCCGCCAAATTATATATATTTTTTCATTGAGAATAATAATTATTGGGAAAAAATTAATAATTAAAATTGTGTTTCCCTACACATAAAAATGGTTACCGTACACATTTCACTATATTAATAGAAATTATTCAAAACAGATTACATAAAACATTAATTTCCCATAATAAAATACATTATATAGTCTTGTAATGTACTAAAATAAGTTTATGAATTGAGTCATTGTAAATCAATGAATCTTACCAAATGTGTTCTATATATTTTTTAGGGAATATATGGAGTAAAATTATAAATTCATCTCATTAGATTTACAAGTGATTTAAAAATTTGAAATTTACTTTATTTTGGTTAATGAATATTATATGTTATTGTTTCAAACATGAGTCATGTTACATTATATTTTACATCATTTCTCATGAATCTATGGAAATTGGGTATAGAGAGTAATATAATAATTATCCTTATAATTTATCACCCTAATTTGAGTTCGTAACTATTTCACTATCATTTAATTTAAAAATTAAAAATAAATAATCAATTAATAAAATATTTATTTGAATTCAAATAAATGTAATGATTCATTACAGAAATAAATATATATAAACACTATAAACAAATATATTTTCTCATATTTTTTTATAATATTATTTCATAATGGCAGGTATATTAATCTTTGTCTTTTAAAAAAGATATTTTTTAAATATTTTAAAAAACAAATAAAACAATTCAAATAGTTAAATCTAATACCCTCAACCATATATAAATAGAAAACCCATAATTTATCTCATATGTATTATGAAAAGATTCATATATTTATAATTAACATGATATTATTTATATTAATATAAATGGTATATTTTACATGGGTGTTCTTTATATAGTTCAACCCTAGCTATGAAACACTTTTCAATGTAATGGGCCTAAAAAAGTTGAGGATTTCTATTTTCTCATACATGAATAGAAAAAATAAGTACAAAATAATATAATTCACTAAAAGAGGTAAATATATATATATGAATGAATGATTAAAAATTTCAAATGTAGATTATAATCAAACAATTCATGGAAAATAATGAAAAAAATAAAACAAATCTTAACATTAAGGCATATTATTGTAGTTTTGATTCCTTTTATGTTGAACTAAATTTTATTAAATGAGAATAATTTTTATACTTCCATCAATAAAAATAGTTTTTTTTTCTAGAATGATTGAATCATATTATTTGACACTTTGGTCATCCTTCGGGGAGGCCTCTAAAGACAATATTTATCATTTATTTTTCTAATATTTCATTGTTTATCTATTTAAATTAAATTCATAATTTTTTTAATATAATTTCTATATCGTATAAAGAAAATAAATAAAATTAAAATTAATGATAATAAAAGGTCACATTTTAGTAATAATAATAAATAAACAACGTATCTATACCTATACGCATTTCATCCTTTTCTCTTAGGAAATGTATTAGGTAAAAATTAATTTTTTAGGGATATACCACACGAATCACAAATCTCTAATGTTTTTTATAAATATTTTTATTCCTACCACAATAACAATATCTCTTATATATATATATTTAGTAGAATATATACTAAATATTATCATAGTAAGTGTGTAAGAAGGTATAATCAGTCTTAGTGACAAAAAATTAAATAATATATAAACAAATCAATCGAATAACATATCAATTACCCAATATTATATTACTAAATTAAATACCACCTAATAAATAAAAAAGTATCCTCTAACATACTAATTGTTCATTAATAAAATTGACGCATTAATAAAATTAATATAATTATGGGATACATGATGTATTAATTCAAAATAAAAGTTTGATCATTTCTAATACCTATTATAAAAAGCATTGTAAAAGTGATAAAAATTAAATAATTCAATGTGAAAGACTTTCGAGATGAATAATGCTTTTAGAAAAACAACATTAATCTAATAACATGGATAATTATTCATTTTTTAGTTTTAATGATTTGTTAAAAATGGAAATAATATATTTATTTTATTACAAAAAACCAATGTTTTTCCCTCTAGAAATGAATAGTTCTCCTTTGATTCCTTATCCTAAATGTATATACAGAAAATGGAAACCATTATTTAATAATATTATTTTAATACTAGTAATTATTTTTCTATTTTAGAAACATCTTTTTTCTATCCTACTAAAATTAGATTCTTCGAAGACTTCTCAAGATTTATTCTGCTTCTCAGGGGTTGAATTATATTCCTCCAATAACTATATAATTGAATAATCTTCACAACCATTAAATAATGTTTATATTACACTTTATATTTAGTCTTTTATAATAACTAATACTCATTTTCTTCTATCCCTTTCCTTGTTTAAAATCCCTAGGTATGATCCATTATTATCTTCAACCCTGGATATCCAAAGGATTCCACATTCACGATTCTACATCATTCATTTTCTTAACAAAGGGGTTTTTATATTTCATGTTAGAGTTAAAAATTATATGTTAAATTATTAAATAATAACCAAAGTTATTATATAGATATATATTATTGGAATTATCATGGTCCTTATTAAATCAACCATGCCATCTTCTACAATACATGGACATAAAAAATATCTGTTAAATGGTTAATCTAAATCAGGTGTAGTAAAATATTTTTATCACTTCTTATCATTGAATAATATTTACTAATAGTGTAGGGATGTGAGTGGTAAACTGAGTATTAATTTATATGATTCTTACTTGTCTATTGTGCAATTTTAATATAAAGATGTTAATATTTATGATATGTTTTCAACTATTGTTCACTGATCTTGATATACACTTTTCCTAGAATGTTATTAGGTGCATCAAGTATTAAACCTAAAACGGATCACCACATATGACTTAACGAAAGCCTATGTTATAGATTATGGAAAAATAATAGAATATGATTTTCATTATCATATATTAAAACATTCCTCTTTACATGGGATTACACTATAAATTAACAATGAAGTTAATTAATTAAATTTAATGATATAAAAATTTGTGGAAATCATTTATTTTCATATTTTACACCACATAGTTTGACACACACACACACACACACGAATATATATATATATATATATATATATAGTCAGGCCTTTTATATGAGAATGTATTTTCATGAAATATTATTTCTAAAAAAGTCTTCCAATATGATATTTAATATTTTCATTCTATATTATATTCCTTATGAAAGATAAAATCAATCTTATTAATTTATATTTCACCATTATTATTAAACACTAGAATAATATAATTTCATTGAATATCTATATTTTATTTATTGAAAATATAGAATTTAAAAAAATAAAATAAAATGGGATTCAAATCTAATATTAAAAAATAATAATAAAATAAAAATAGAATTATTATATTTTATATTTTTCTTGTATGATAATATTTACAAATCACAGATCTTAGATTTTGGGATAGAAATTTTCCCATTGACTCTATTGTGATTTTTTTCTGTTTTGAATGTTGTGTGACATCAACCTATGATTCTAAACTCAATGTTTTGGATAAAACCATACGCATATATTTCATACATATTATCAAAATTTTCTAATTAATACAGATTTATAACCATATTTTTTAAATTTAATACTTTATTATTGATGTCATATCCCTAAATATTATAATCATGACATACATCCCCTTTTTTAAAAAAAATGATGCCTTTAATGAATGATAATAAACACCAACCATATAAGTTATAATTTTTAATTATCATTATTATGATTATGGGAACAAAAATATATTTAAATTGGAGAAATAAAATCCCTATTTTTCATCAAGATATAGGAAAATCCACAATATGATACATCACAATATACATTTCTAGGAATAATCCATTATAGTAATAACATAAAAGTGTCAATAAAAAATTTTACATTGTATTTTAAAAATTACATATCATTATTTCATTAAAATAAATTATTAGATTACTTTATTTGATTAGATATGGAATTTTAAATTCTTTAGTCGCATAATAGAGACCTTGTGAACAAATTGAACATGTCTGAGAAGCATGTGGATTTAAAAAAATGAATGTGTTAATTCCATGAAATTACACAATTATGATCACAAGGAATTTATGTAATTTTTTTGTAATAGTATCACCCATCAAATGAAATTCACATGTCTAGATGATTGATAATGTAATACCTTGGAATTCATGTACATGGACATCATGATAAATAATGACTTTGATATGAAACACCTAACATGTATGAAATTATAAAATCCCAAGATGTTACAATTAATTTAAAATATTAAATAAAATAAAAATATAAGTTATCTTGTATTTCATGAAATACTCTGTTAGGGTGATTCACATGCAACAATGATTTTATTTAAAGGAATATCTTACACACAATATTGAGTTCTACTGGACAACAATATATCATTATTAAATTCTTATTTAATATAATAAGACATAAAATACACATTAAATTATAGCTTCTGAATAGTATAAACTAAATTATGGAAATATATGGTTTACAAAAATATTAAATGAATTCATTTGTAATCATTTATTTATAACTGAATTTAATAAACAATTAAATATAAAAGAAATGTTTTTGTTCTTATAAATGTGTTATGACATAATAAATTATATTAATTACTATTATTGAATAATTTTTATTAAATATATATATATTTTATATTCAGTAAAATTGTATTTATATTCATCTATTAGTTTCTATAAGAAAATAATAAAAATAATTCTAATTTTATGTTAAAATTTATATTTTCCCAAAAAGGAAATTTAATCATCATTTAATGGAGAACGGATTTGATATTCTAATTTTTGAGCATTGAAAAATTTAATATTTTAAAATAAACAATATTTCGGTAATATAATCCTTAATATTTTGTTATAGAGGATTTTTGGTTTTTTTGCGACGATACATTTTTTTCATGAATATTGATAAAATACATAATTTTAATGGAAAACTATTTTTACATATTTTGGTTGATAGGTTAAATTAAATTTTTTATTGTATTAGATGATTAAATTGGTAAATAATCCATATATTAATATAATTTATTTCATTAATGTAAATTTCACTTCTAAAATGAATATAAAATTATAGATAGCTATTAAAAATTTTAAATTAATAACTCGTTTTGTCGTCTCATCAGCAGGATTAAGTTTAAATTAATTTATTATACATCTATGATTGGAGTTTGGAGAAATGGATTAAATATTTTGAATCATAAAATTATATAATTTTTAATAATAACAAATTAGTTTTTTAGCAATAATATGAGTGAATTTAAATATTATTATTTACATTGATGAAGTGGAAAATTAGCATAACAATGGAATTAACATTAAACATAATATATAAGATGACCAAGAAACTTGTCAAAACAATTTGTGAAACTATTTAAACCAAATCCAACATTTTATTAAATTTATTTGAATATTGGATCAAGTTGTAATAATAAAATCGTGTGTGTACTTTCTTCTTCTAAAAAATTACAAGAATTGAACTACTCTACCACTCAAAATAGAAACTCAACCATCACACATAAAAAAACATTAGAGAAACTCTTATCACTGAAACTATGCTCAAATAAGATCCCAAAATGACTAATATGTTCATAAGATAATAAAATTATGAATAAAGTCATTCAATGATGCTCATTGGTCCAATGAAAAAATATTTTCTTTAATAATAATTAACATTCTACTTCAAGATATTTTTCTATTTTCATTCTCCACCTCCTAAAATAATCTTATTCAATAATTATATCATTATATAAGTAAAATACATATAATTATATGATTATGTTGAATGTTATAGTCTTACAAATATATATACATAAATCTAATGGGTAATGAAGATACAATATCTTTTTATGGTGAACTATCACCTTGTGAAACGATGACTGTCAGTTCTTCCATTACCTCCTCTCAACCTGGAAATTATGACTGGAATGATATTTATATATTATATATATGATATATAATTGTTTTTATACTTTTTTATTTATTATATAATATATATCTTTAAAAATTATTTTCTGTGGGTATACGATAAAATAGTTTGTGGACATATGGACTACCACCTCCTTAAAGTGATATTATTCGTTCATGTTATACATGGAGTATATTATGGTATGGTTTTCATAAAATCATATGACACACATGATATAAAAATGATAATATGATTTAATTATATATATATATATATATATATATCAATCACATTTCATTTAGTTAAAATGAGACAAAGTAATGGTAGTGGAGTTCAGGAATATATACGACCTACTATCTCCATGAATGATGCATTTCATTTATTATTTCAAAACCTTAAGGATTATAAAAAATAAAGGTATTATAAATATATATGATAGTTAAATCATGTTTTAAATTATGTATATTTTAAAATTATGAATTATGTAATAGTGAAAATGATGAATAATTATTGAAAAATAGGAAATTATATGTCATTAGAAGTTAATATATGAAATTTTAAATATTATTATGGTTTCATTTAAGTTATTAACATGTTTATACACATTATACATTAAGGTAAAGGATGCTCACCCAAAATTAAATTCTAGGTTATGGTTTTTTTCACACATTTTTTTGCATGAGGGATACTCCATTTTCATGAAATACTTAATTTTATTATTATATATGCATCCAATTTTGAAATATAATATCAGTACATATATTGTATTATAATATTTTTATTCAAATTTATCTCTTTCAATAAGGTTTATGATTCAAAATATACTATGTATTAAGGGGGTTCATCTCAATTTCCATTCATATGAACATACATTATTCTTGTGAATAGAATTTGTTATATATGGTTTACATAATATTTATTTTTAATGTAATATCATGATTAATTCATTATTTATAATATATTTAGTTTTAATTTGAATTATTTAAATAAATGAGATTTTATTTTCGCATTACTATGTCAAAATCATAACCCAATTTCTTTTTTTTTGTTATATTGGCTCTTTATTTTAATAAGTATTATAATATTATGTGGGTAATTATTTACTACAATATATTATTCTATTTACAATTATAATATGTGGTCTAATTTTGACACATAATAGAAATTTATTCTTTGATTTTCACTTTAATATTATAGTATTTTCAAGGGTTTACTCCACAATATAATTTTGTTCGGGATTAATTACACATCAGTTTTTATTTGAGGAAAATAAGGGGCATTTTTTACATAAATAATTAAATTTTATTATCCTCTAGTTATTCATAACGATTTTTACGTAATATCTCCATTTTTACACTCCATTATTCACAAAATGTTTTTTTGAATTGCTATTAATAAAATCTGACTTCATTTCTCACTTTTCTCGAAGAAGAAATTTTCATCTATAAACATATTTTATGAAAATTCCATCATAAATGAATTTAATCTAATAAAATGAATGAAATTTTTAAATCTTTAATTATTTACAGTCGTTTTATAAGGAATATTTTTATCCCTTTACAAAAATGCTAAATTATCAATCATTTATTATGTAAATGGATTTTTTTTTAAATTTTATTTCTAAATTAAAAATAATGATTTACTCAAGATAGTTTGAAAAATATATCATTATAATATTTATATTTATTAGTGAAAAAAGATTATTATTTCTCCAAATGGGATATTTTTTAATGATAGGATATTTATTCTTCTTCTGGGTGGTTTGTGATTTTTTATTCCAATGATATATTTTATTTTCCCTTTATTGATTTGTTTTTTACTCCCCATAAAATAATCAATTTCATTTGACAATTATAAATTTTATTTAATATAAATATCCATAAAAATTTTCATGGATATGATTATTTTCTAAAATTAATACCATTCATACATACATTGTGTACAATGAATGTTATTTTATATGAAGGGAAATATCGATAATTCTCTACCTTCTACTCATTGTAGACATTGGATTGGGAAAATTTTTCTTGAGACGAGTTAGTTATTTTATATATGTTCAATGATTTTGACAAGTATGATATTGGTGGGTCTTAGTAATAGATATCATCTCGATTCATTTATAATCTCATGAGATGAAAACTGGTGGAAGAAAACACTTCTAATTTTCTTCCAAGAAGATCATACAAGTTTCATCGCATAGATTTATGTTTTCATGAGAATAGATCATGATGTTAAACAGGACATCTACCTAGGAGTCATCTAATCCAATAATTAATCATTTCATTAATTGTGATTTAGTTATTATTTCTCCTAATATTTTTCATTTATAATTATATAGAGGATTTTCAATCTAAATTCATTTAATAAATGGAATGTGTTTTAGTCACTTTTCTTTCCATATTAATTATGCCTTATCTAGTTATATCAATGGAATGTTTTTACTAAATACATTTAAATATTTATTATCAATTAAATTTATTGATTACATGGAATGTTTCTAAGTAATTACCATTTCATATTGACTATTACCATTGATTGATTATTTCTTTTTCTATAAATTATCCTTACTAAGCATTTGAACTTTCCCATAATTTGTTTCTTTCCATAGGATATCATGAAGAGTACTAAAATGATATTCAAGGAAGGATTAAATTTATATCCAAAATAGAAATAATTAAATAGTAATTAGAGTATAAATTTTTAATAGAATACTTATATATGAATCTAGTTTTCTATGAGTAATAAACTCCTCAGTCCTTCTTGATTTTGTTACATGTATTCATGATAATATAATGGTTATGACCATATACTCTAGACATACTACGTTTAGGTAGATATAGTTGGTATGATGTGATGTTTAGTATAAAACATGGGAAAAATGTATAATAAGCCAAATATTATGGAACAAAAAACTGAGGTAGAATTTATTGACAATTATAGAAAAAATCCTATGATTTAGGTAATGTAGAGATTAAATCAGTCATCCTAGAAATACATCGATGTATACATACTCCAAGTGGGTGTGGTTTTATCACAGATGTACCAAGGCTTGATAACAATGTATGGCTGTATCATGCCTAACTCGAGCATTACTTGGTACATGACAATGGGACATACTATGCACCATGATTGATGATCTTGAGAGTACGTGTAGGATAATTAACATTTTCTTCAAAAAAATATGATGGATTGTGAAATATACAAAAAATTTATTTCTTATGTTAAATGATAAGACAAATAAAAACATATGTTGTGATTAAATGGTTTCATAATATACTAGAATTCAATAATAAATTTATAGAATTATTTTTCCAATATTATTTTTCTTATCAGAGTCAGAAAGAATATTAAAATTGTCTAAAAATTTAGAATCACATATATTTTAAGAAAATATTTTGTTTTTATATTATTAATTACATCATTGGAGAAATTAATAGAAATTATATTTTTTAGAGAAAATGTTCTTTATATAATAGTTACCTTACATTTTAGATTCATGAGTTTAAATGTATTGAAAACATTTATGGTTGTAATTATAATTAATAAAATCATAATAATCGACAAATTAGATTAGTAGGCATAAAAAATAAATTTTTATTGAAAACCACATACAAATGGTTTTAAATGATTCAATTTCAATGTTTTCCATTATATTTATTTTTGGAATAAAATTGAAATGAATTTTGAAAATTAAAATCTTGTATCACAATTTATTAAAAAAAACTCTAATAAGGTTGCGAGACTTAAACCTATGACCAAAGGATGATATGGTTTTTGTGCCTACCAATAGCATACTTCATGAATTTTTTAGTGTCTAATTGTTTTTATTTATACAACATGAAGAAAAAAATATTATTAATGAACCTAAAGTTGATTTTTTGGTTTAGAGAATAACTTACTATGAATATTTTATTTTATGAAAATCAATTAAAAAATGGAAGGACATTCCAGTCTACTCTGGGCCTTATGATCAATTAAACATGTATTTCAGTGATTTGAGAATCGAAGTTCATTTTTTGATATCGATTTAATGAAGAAATGGATAAATTCAATATAAAAAAACAAACAAAGGGTGAAAATTATTTCTATATAAAATAAATATGTAAACTAGTTGTATTTACATATATTCATTGGGTGTAAAATAATTACCCAAAATTATGAACAAGATACAAAAAATGTGTTATCCTAATATATTAATTTCTATTCAACCAATTTTATTCTAAATCAGCACAGATTTATGACTTCAATACCCTCATCATTCCATTGATAATTTACATGTTTGTAATTTCTATCCACCATAAATCACTATAAGTATTTATTCTTTTCTTTCATGTGTGTATCACCAATTTACAATAAAGTTCTCCAACATAAATTCATAGTTATAGGTGTGTATATATAACCTTTATCATTCCCATTAACTTTATTTTAAAGGATGATTTACAAAACCTTCTCACGATTTGGTATTTAAAAATAATAAATATCAAACAATTTATTATCAAGGACATTGTCACAACCCCAACCGCATAAGTCAGAAATCAGGGCCTAATACATGGTGTGCAATTTTTTTATAAATACATGCACAAATATTTTACACATCTTTATTCAATACAAAGTATTGATTCAGTTTAGGTTCTATAAAACTAGACTCTGTAGAAACACTTCTTCTAAAACTTAACAAAATTAAGCTTCATATTAAAGTTGACACGGAATGTTACTCAAAGCATGGAATAATCTACCAATCCTTGTAAAATATAAATTAAAATGAATGTTGAGCATAATAATTCCCTATAAGGGGTTTAAAACAATTCAAGAAAATCTCTTTTTAAAACAACCATCATAAAAAAATTTAATGAGGAAAAAATTTCTTTCTTAATGCACGCCATCAATATTTTCAAAGGATACATTCAAAAAAATTTCAGATAGAAATTTTATATATGATAATTATGGTCACATAAAAACCTAAATTAAAACATCAATCATAGTGCACATAGGATGAAATGAAATGTGTGAAATGTGCATAATTCATCTATCCAACTCTAAATGCATAGTTTTAAACCTAAACTTTCATACCATGACTCATTAAAATGAAATTCATATAACCTTAACATTAGACACCCTTTCCTTTTATAATATTTCATTTTCATACATGGTTATGCATTATAACTTCATTACAATTATCATAGAATATTATTTTCTAAGGGATATTATATAAATCAAACAATACTTTGGTTGATCATTTACCATTACATAATGAGGGAATGTATAATTCCAAACTTTTTAGAGACCTTTCGCCGAGACCGTACGGGTAAAAACCCAACATAATTGTGGTTAACTACCACACATAGTTGTGAACAAAGAAAGCATCATGTTCACACATCATTTCACATAACTCATGAGATTAATCACTTTATGAAATGAATTTGAGGACTATATAATTTAGGGTGCACCAGTCACATCATTAATGTCCAATACATTCCTCATATGTCTTAGTATGGTTTCATTTCTATAGTTTCCATACTTCATAAGAACTTTCATTCTTCATCCATAATCATTTGAATACATACACATACATTAATTTAATTATTAAGTAAGTGTAATATATTTATAATTTCTAGTTTCGGCTTTAACTGTGAGAATCATGAACTCAAACACCATACTCTTGCATGTGTAGTAATAACTAGTATAGATAAAATGATGGGTTGTCAAGTTAAATAATAACATTTGTATTAAAACATTATGTATGTGACCTTTTCCAAAACCATGCATACATATTTTGGATTTGAGAAACTCTTTAAATCCCTGCAAAGTTAATTTTTATATAAAAGATTAAAACCTAACATAAGTGATCAGAAGCATTTCTTGTGAGAAATGGGAATTACAATGTATGGATTATTTCTTATAAAATTTACATTCATGAATGAAATAATTACACATGTGTAATCATTCATGAATGAGTATTTATGAATGAACATGAAAACCATTATACCACTTGAGAAATCATGTTTGAATTATATGAATTAATTTGTGTTTGAAATTCATGGAAAATATTATATATATATATATATAATGTGTATGTTTGGGGTCTTAATAACACAAAAAAGGATGAATAAATTCATACAAATGTTGTATTCTTCATAAACATGATTGAAATCCATGAGGATATATTTTTTTGAAAACATAGTTGCAGTATATCTTATATATATACGCATATATATACATACTTTTATGCATATCCATACATGTAAGAAATGTAAATAAAGGTTTTTTAATATTAAAAACATGATGATATAAACCCCTACATGTATTTCTTGTTTTAGGTAACATAACATAAAAAACATAATATCACCGTTAAAAGATCATATACCTAAAAATATTGTTATAAAATAAAATCATATATATATATATGCGTATACAGATAGTTTTGAAATTCTAAAATTATTTAAGAAAAATATATATAATCCATGAAACATGAAAATAG
The DNA here is from genome assembly GCA_963277665.1 of Viscum album. NCBI lineage: Eukaryota > Viridiplantae > Streptophyta > Magnoliopsida > Santalales > Viscaceae > Viscum > Viscum album. Next base: position 1,306,101,027 of record OY728126.1, on the reverse strand, counting down.
ATAAGAAGGATTTTCATGTATAAGTTGAAGCATAAAACCCCTTGCTTGTGTTATATACTCAAAAATATATTCTGAAAATCCAATGTGAGTTAAGGTATAGAAGTAATATGAAGTTTTATACATTTATATATACATATATCCGTATATACACAAGAATATAAGAGTTAAAAAAATAAAACATAAAAACATTTATCCCTTACCTGACTTTATGAGTTCAACAAGGTTGATAAGGGGGTATTCGCACGTTGAGGACAAGAAAACATAGTGAACTTTTAGGTATAATAGTGTTTACATAGGCCATATATATATATATTTTATATAAAACTTCTCAAACATATATTATAAACAAAGACTCTATACCTGACATAAACAAAGAAAAAACTATATATGGATTAATATAACCCTAAGTAAGTTGGTGATTTTAATATATATATATATATATATATAAATATATAAAGATTATGGAAAAATTAAACTGAAACCAAAGAAAATAAAATGATATCATGAAATAAAAGAAGAAAGGAGATCATGGAGGAACATACGAGTAGATGTCAAGGGCCGCAAGACCAAAAACATTGGGGAATCTAGAGGGAGAAGAAAAGAAGGAAGAATAATAAAGATGATAAAGTGGGTGGCCACTAGTTTTTCATAAAGGAGATGATGATGTGGGGGAGAAAACTGGGGAAAGAAATGGGTAGCTCTAATTAATGATTTGATTGGATGTTCACGGTGAGTACTCAGTTTAAAAAAATGGTGGACGGTTGGGACATGATTTTATTTTGATAGGACATCATGAAGTTTCATGGATATTTAAAACAAAAAAATGGCTATGATTAGATCATAGGTAGACCAGAAAGCCCAATAAAAACGCGGAAGAAAAACGCGGATCTAGAGACTTGAAGATCAGACCGATCGGATGGTCCAAATCACGTGCGGTGTGATTGGACATCGGGGATCACATCTGACCTATAAATTTCTATCCCATATTGAAATGTGAAACGTTTCACTACTCCTTTCTAATGTCGGATCTCCCTGCCTAATCTCATAATACTTCTTCCCTCCCCCTGGTACCACCCCGTACTGGTGTTCTATAGGCGTGCTCTATGCCCACCCATGCCATCAGGCTGGACCAAACTGTGGCACACTATGTAGATTCTATAGGCATTCTTGAGGCATGAATACATGGACTAGGTCTGGCCCGTGCTGAGGCTGAAGGCGTAGGCTCAGTCGCCTAGCATGTGTTGCCTCCTTCGGCATAGCTAAAGGGATAGCCCTTATGGTTTTAATTTTTTATTAATCCCAAATTTCCAAATAAACTATAAAATTATAGAAAATAAATACAATCATTTAAATTATATAAAAAATATCTAAAATTTTATAAAAAATGATATTTATTTGAAACATTGAATGTTAAAGGTACACAAATCAAATTATAGTATATATTTTAATTAATAAAAGTATTCATAAACATGTTTTCAAATTTAAAAACAAAATGAATACCTCCATTGGAAATTTCATTAAAACACAGTACATGAAATTTGTAATCCATGTTAAACCATAATACATTATTCTTTCAAAGTATAAAGAAAACATTAATTTTTTATATGTTTAAAAGATATCACATGAACTTATAATACTCGAAAATCACAATTTTCATAAATACTTTGATATAGATAAACTAAAATTCCCAAGGTCTATAAATACAATGGTTATAGATTCATCATTCACTTAAAGGGTAACAGTTGAATTATGGCCTTATAAAAACGATAAAAGGGTGTTTCAACTTCAAACACCAAGAAAAAAAAGATGGTGTTCTTTATCCTTCTGACACTCACATGATTGATGCAATTATGTTTATAATGATCTTAATCATGGTAGATCCGAAGGAAATAACCTTTTTTCACAGGATGTCCATGGTGCGTTGGGGTATTTTGGTGATCACGATTGGTCTATATGTAGGTATAAGAAGTTATTCATGGTTCTTTCGTCTTGTTGAAATATAATAATTCCAAATGTTTAATTTAACAAAACATAACATGTTTTTTTGAAGAATAGTGGAGATAAAAAGAAAATTAAGTGAAATAAATCCATAAAGTATTATAATTACACAAGAAAAAAGGTTTCTGCATCACAATATCCCCACCTTCAATGAATTGTGCCCTCACAGTTCAACAAACACTTGCACACCTCCACGCGTAAAACAAGACATTCCTCACTCCCAAGGTCCCCACCTCCAGAGCCACCATTGTAGATAATTCACGGATGTTTCCATGTGGATACCTATGTTATTTTCCAGTTCCTCTATCTCTTTAACCCATATACACCTTGAGAAGTTAGTGTAATACCCATGATTTAAACATTAGGTTTTCCAAAGTGTGGCATGAGAGGTGAGGAGGCCGTAGATTTGGGAGTGGGATCCCTACCTATAAATCTCTCAAACTAGTGTGAATGAACACTTAGATATCATAAATAATCCTATACATACTAAAACTTAGGTCCTAGAACTGATAGGTAGCTCAAGTGTTTCTCTCCAATGTAGCATCACGAAACATTACCAGGGATATGGTGTTCTCGGACAAGGTGAAGAAAGGAAGAGACCTTCATAGTACTTCCTTCATTGTTTGTATTCTGGTAGTTGTGCAGTTGCGATGCATAGATAACCATGGATATTTCTCTGATAGGCCTGTAGGAAATTTGGGATAAGTGATACTCTATAAAGACGTTTTAAAGACAAGCGTAGGTTTCAAAAATGGAAGTATAATTCAGAACATGTCATGGTGATTATAGACTATAGAAATTTGGTAGAAAGTGAAAAGAGGTTGGTCGATAAACACACGTCATCCATCTAAAAATTTCAAGGGATATGTTTTACTTTGTAAGGTGTAACCAGATTACAACAGAGACATTATTTTGTCATGAAATAATAGATACCAACACATAAAACATAAAATTATTTATTTAAATGAGGTTTATAAACTCAAGGTGTTACATAATCATTAACACCAACTCACAAATCCCGGTTATGGATTTATTTTCATTAATCATGACGTATATTCACATGTACTATTAGTGTTGAATATTCCCCCAGTCCCCATACAAACATATCCCAAGGCGGTTCAAAATTCTACAATCTCTTGCGTCCAGATGCAATACAGGCAGCTAGGATCAACCGCATGTGTATATTTAAAGTTCCATTTGAGGAATGTATGATGTGTAAGATGTTGAGAAACAATATTATTAACTTTATGTTGATAAAGTAAATGAATAGACTCATAATCATGAACATAAAAGTCTATAACATGAACATAAAGACCGTAGGTCAAGAGTTAGAAAAGACATTCCACATTGAGTTCACCATACTGTTAAGCCTCTTGGATGTCCACATGATATGAAAAATAATCAGATAAGGTAAAACACTTAAAAAAACCCACAATGTATTTTCTAGGTCATGCATAGAACAATAATTGAGCGTTAGCCTTAAAAATATAGTCGAGGCCTTCTCCTCATTGAAGTTGGAGTACATGAGGAGAACCAAATATATGGTAGAGGTATTTTTCCTGATAAAAAAATATTTTCAAAAGTATCATAGTTTTGTACACATGATTTTCCCCCTAAAGTCTCTAATACCTTCATTTGAAAAGACAAAATGCATGATTCATGAGCCATCTGACAATATTAAGAAGGATTTCTACTTAGTATGACACCATCAATTATTTTTTTGTAGTTCATATTTACCAAGGTTGCCTACACCAATCATCTAATATAAATTATCATGAACATGACCCCAAAGGATTGGAATTGGTGATAGAAACATTGTGTGAATTTTTTTTAATAAATATATTAATTCCAAAATTACACATCTTGTTGTAATACAGAGGATCTATTCGGTTTAGGATCTGGAAAACCGGATGCTACTAAAACACTTCTTCCAAAACATGACAAGGATAAGATTCATATTATGATTTACAAAAAAGAGTACTCAAATCCTGGAATAATTTACTAGTCCCTATAAAACATAAATTAATACGTATGGTGAGCATAAGAATACCTAGTATGGGTTTTAACACAGATGATGAAATTCACTTTTCAAAACAACTATCATAAAACGTTCTTATGAAGAGGAAAACATTTCTTTCTTGAGACACATCATCAATATTTTAAAAGGTTACTTTCAAAAGTTTTTCATAATTACCATTTATGCAATATAATTATTCTTACTTAATAACGTCAACAAAAACATTAATCAGAGTGTGCATAGGTATACAAGAAATTCATGAAATATACCCAATTCATCTATCCAACTATAATTGCATAGTTTTAAACATAATATTTCATATCATGATTCACTAAAATGAAATTCATATAACTTTAACATTATATACCATTTCAATCTATAACATTCCTGTTGACCTCACCTGGTTTGATAATCCCAATCTTGTATTTATATGTTTTGATAATCCCAATTATGTGTTCATATTTTATGATATTCTCAATTACTGTTGATCTACACATTAATTCTTTCAAATCAGTGATCCTGTTAATAATAATGTTTAAATAATTTTTGATTTATGTTAATCTCGATTATCCTTGTTTATACAAGTTTTGAAACAATTCTAAGTCAATTAGATGTGGTTTGCATAAGAGTTTGAAGAGCTAATGATAGCTAGAGATACGGATAGCCAGAGCTACCGATAGCCAGAGCTACTGATAGCCAGAGCTACCGATAGCCAGAGCTACTGATAGCCAGAGCTACCGATAGCTAGAGCTACCGATAGCCAGAGCTACGGATAGCCAGAGCTACCGATAGCCCGAGCTACGGATAGCCAGAGCTACCGATAGCCAGAGCTACCGATAGCCAGAGCTACCGATAGCCAGAGATACCGATAGCCAGAGATACCGATAGCCAGAGCTACCGATAGCTAGAGCTACCAATGGATAGAGAGCTAACAATAAGAGCCACTGATAAGAGTTTAAAGAGCTACCGATGGAAGATCCTACACCGAGTCAACAGTACACATCTACAAACAAACGACTACCTATAATGAACTGCGGAGTCAAATCCTATATACTTGACACTATTTGTTTATTATACTAACGGTTACATTTGTTACTTTTGATGCATTTAATGTTATTAAATGATTTGTGTTTCCATTTCAGGAAATCGTACCAAGTACGATCAAAAAGCATAATCATTCCTTCTTCTCAGAAAAACAAAAACAAAGGGGAATAAAAGAGGACATCGTGTATGTATAAAAAGAAATTGAGAGAGACACTAGACAAAAAAAAGAGATCGAGCACACAGAACACACTTGTGATCAAGCTCAAAACATGCCAAGAACAACTGGAGAACTCGCACTCACGATACTACTACTACCAGCCTCCAGAACATAGAGCATGCATCAAGAAATCTATTCTAAAGAAGAACTACACAAAACTCTTCATTCTTTGATCCGATATGCAAGATGAACCTGGATGTCAAGGAATCACATGATACTCTGTTTTCCATACAAAAACTAGAAGAAGACTCAGAACGAATTCTAATCAACAAAAGGAGTAAAGAGCTGCACGAAGATCACTAGAGCCATTTCTAAACTCTAAATCTTTATCTCTGTGATTCATTTTTACATTACGAGCAATGTGTGTTGTCTGTTGTATTTTACACATACACTGTCTCCTGAACCTTAACTGGAGTATTTGTAAACCCTCACTCACTATCTTTTCGTTCATTTTCCCTCTGTGGACAGTGGTAGAGGTCGTGTGTGACCTGGACAGCTGGTTTCTATTGTTTTGTTTCCCACGAATAACAGTGGTAGAGGTCTTGGACCTGGACAGTTGTAAACTGTTGAACCCCGATCCAGGGTGTGGATCATCTTTATATAAACTTTTGAGAGGAATAAGTCTCGGCTTGAGACTGAACCTCTTGGTTAACTCCTCTGTGTTTTTAGTTAAAGTTTATTTCCATACAGTTCATATTTATTTCATATTTCGCTGCTATTACTTTGAAATATAATTTATCTTCAAACCTACGTTGATAGTTAAACTCGCACGTGTTTATATTTATTATAAACCAGTAAGTTAGTTTCAAAAGTTAATTTAATCCTAAGATTAAGTCAACTGAGAATTAATCAATCTTTGAGAAACTAATTGAAGCTTTATAATATGTATAAATTCACTACAGTTTAATTTTTTTTTGAAATTGGGGGATTTTAATAGAAATTGTTTTTAGCAGAAATTTTAATTGCAACTCAATTAACCCCCCTCTTGAGTGTCCACTCCGACCAACAATTCCATCTGCATACTTGGGTTTCCCTATTCCTTCATTATCATTATCATAGAAGATTCCTAGAAAAAATAAATTCTTTTAGTAGAACAATCCCTCGGTTGGTCATTTATCAATACATAATGAGGAAATGTATAATACTAGACTTTGTCCAGGCCTTTCGCCAAGACTATACGGGTAAAAACACAAAATAATTGTGGTTAACTACCACACATAGTTTTGAAAAAATATAACATCATGTTAACACATCATAACACATAACTAATGAGGTTCATCACTTTAACCAATTAATTAAAGCACTGTATAATTTTGATCGCACCTGTCATGTCATTTAAGTCCAACACATTCCTCATATGTCTTAGTATGGTCTCATTTCCAGAGATTCCATATACCATAAGGACATACATTCTTAATCCATAATCATTTGAATACCTACTCAAGCTTTAATTGAATTATGCATTAAAGGTAAAAAACAAGTTTTTCTAGTTTCAGATTTAATGGTGACATGCATGAACTCAAACAACATACTCCTGCACATGTAGTAAGAACTAGTACACATAAAAAGGTGTTTTTTCACATGAAATAACAACACATGCTTTAAACCCTTATGTAGTGACATTTTTCAAACCCATTCTTACAGGTTTTGGCATTGAGATACTCATTGAATCCATGAAATGATAATTTTTATTTAAAAGATTAAAACATAACTTAAATGATCAGAATAATTTCTTGTGACAAATGAGAATTACAAAGTATAGGTTATTTTTTTGTGAAATTTCCATGAATGAAAGAAATAATTACTCATGTCTACTCAGGCATTAATGTATATTTATGAATGAACATGAAAACCATCATACCCCTTACTTGAGAAATCATGTTCGAATTATATGCATTCATGTGGGTTTCAAATTCATGGAAAATTATTATATATAAATACACACACACAAAGTGTATGTTTGAGATCTGAATAACTCAAAAAACAAGGTTAAATAAATTCTTACAACTATTGTATTCTTCATAAACATCATTTAAATCAACGAGGATAGGTTTTTATAAAAAACAAAGATGTACTCTAACTTATATGTATATACATATAATTTTATTCATATATTTACATGTATTAATTGTAAATAATGGTTTTTGAATATTAAAAACATAAACCCGGAAATGTATTTCTTGTTTTTGGGAATAAATCCTAAAAAACCTAAGATCACCACTCAATAATCATAATCCTTAAAAGTGTGTTATATAATGAAATCATATATATATATATATATATGTGTGTGTGTGTATACATATAATTTTAAAATTATAGAATGGGTTATGAAGAACTTATATAATCCATGAAACATGAAAATAGATAAAAAAGGTTTTCATATAGATATTGAATCATAAAATCCATTGCACGTGTTATATACTCAAAAATATATTTAGAAAATACAACAAGAGTTAAGTTTTAGAAGTAAAATAATTTTTTATACATTTATATATATATAGTCGCATATGTTCAAAGAAAATGAGAGTTTAAAAAAAAGAATACATAGAAAATTTTATCCCTTACCAGTCATTAAGAGTTTAACAAGGTTGGGGAGGGGGTATTCCCTCATTGAGGAAATAAAAACGTGGTGATATTATGGGTGAAATAGGGTTTACATAGGCCTAATATATATATATATATTATAAAATTTCTCAGACATATATTATAAACAAAGACTTGAGAACTGAAATAGACAAAGAAAAACCAATATCCTGCTTAATAAAACCCAAAGTAAGTTGGTGTTTTTAATATATAAAAATAAATATATAAATCATGTGGAAAACAGAAACTAAAACCAAAGAAAATAAAATGATAACATAAAAAAAGGAGATCAGGTAGGAACTTATGGGTAGAAGTTAAGGGCTTCATGACCATAAAGCAGTGGGGAATCTCGAGGTAGAATAAATGAAGGAATTAAGAGAAAATAAGAAATAGTGGGTGGCCATTGGATTTGTGCGAAGGAGAAGATGATGCGGAGGAGAAAACCGTGGATAGAAATGGAAAACTCTGATTAAATGAGATTTGATCGGATGGTCGGGGTGATTCCGAGGTTTTGAAAAAATGATGGATGGCTGGGATTATATTGTATTTTAATCGGATGACCTCGAGTGTCGTGGTGATTTAAAATAGAATTAACATTTGTGATTAGATCCAAGGTAGATCGGATGGCCGACGAAAAACGTGAAGTGAAACTGTTGCTGTAGAGACTCGAAGATCAGACCTTTCAGATGGTGAAGATCACGTGTGGCATGATTGGGCATCATGGATCGCGTCTTGCCTAAACTTTTCTGTCCCACATTGATGCAAGATGTCTTTCTCAACCCCTTTATATGGCTGGAGCACCTGGCCAAAGTTCATAATTATATTTCCCTCCCTCCCAGTACCACCTCGTACTAGTGTTTAGCGGGTGCGATCTATACCCACCGCTACCGATGTTCCACCCCGCACAATGGAACACTATATAGTTCTTTCAAGCATACTTGAGGTGTGAGTACATTCCCTAGGGATGGCTCGTGCTGAGGTTGAAGGCTTAGTCTCTGCCTCTTAGCGCGTGCTGCCTCCTTCGGCTGAGCTAAAGGACTTTCCCCTATGCATTTATTTTTTTATTAAACCAAACTATCAAAATATATTATAAAATTATAGAAAATAAATAAAATCATTTTCATTATATAATTAATATCATAAATTTTATAAAACATGATTTTTATTTTAAACTTTGGAATATCATGGTACGTAAATCAAATTATAGTATGACTTTTATTTAATAGAAGAATTAATAAACTTGTTTTCAAATTCAAAAAAAAAATGCATACCTCCCATGGTATTTTCCACAAAACACAATACTTGTGATTTAAAATCCATGTTCAAACTTAATACATTATTCTTTTAGAATTTAAGGATTACATTATTTTCATATTTTTTTAAAAGATATCACTTTAACTTAAAATACTCAAAAATCAGAATTTTCCTAAATACTTTGAATGTAAAATTCTTGAATTCCCAAAGGCTATAATTATAGCCATTGGAGATTCATCAGTCGCATAAAGGGGTAATAGTAAAATTAAGGCCTTATAATAATGAGATTAGCGCATTTCAACCTCAAACACTGAGACAAAGAAGATGGTTCTCATTACCCCTTTAATGATCAATATGATTGTTGTGGTTCTAGTTATAATGTTCTTTAGTCATGGAAGATCCGAAGAAAATCCAATTTTCCTTTGCATGTTTTTGATTCTTTGGGGTCTTCTGATGATCGTGATTGTTCTACTTTTAGGTATTCTAGGTTAGTCGTGGTCCTTTTATATTGTTGCAATGTAACCGTCTCAAAAGATTAATGGAATAAAACATGGCTTTTTTATTAATTTTGTTTTAATAATTGCGAGGATAACAATAAAATTAATGGAAATAAATCTATATAGTATTATTATTACAAATGAAAAAAGTAATGGGTTGTCATAGACATGTTGAAATTTCTATAATGTAATTTATTTTAGGTTGGGATAATGTAACGTCCTAAAATTATAATGTATGAACATTGTATTTGATAGTGTATCACGCAAAATGTGAGGTTCATAAAGGAATATACTATCTTGAGACATTAAAATTTATAGAATATTTTTTATAAAATAAATAAATGATATAACCATCAATGCATGTGATACTGAGTTAATGTGTTTCATACGTACCATCAAGCTTCTTCAATGGAATTTGTTTCACACAATACAATGTGTTACAAAACATCAATATACTATTGTTATATTATTAATAAATATAATAAGATACATCCAATACAAAAAATAAGAGGAAATAAAGAAGGATTAAATTACTTATGATAATATATGTTTCACCCAAATATAAAATGAAGTCATTGATAATAAATTTCAATGAAATAAATATATGAACCAATTGAATATTAAAGAAATGTATTTATTCATACAATTGTTTATTCCACAAAAAATTAATTAATTTCTATGAGTGATTGATATTTATAAAATATTTATAATTTATATCCAATCAAAAAGATATAATCATCCATTAGGTTTGATAAGGATACAATAAAATTAAATCTTTTTTATACTTAAAAATCGTCTCTTTCTAAGAAGATAACTTTGTCACCTTTTAATGGAGAAACTATTTTCAATCATATTTTTGGAAAATTCATTAATTTCATATTTAAAAATTAATTTATATTGATAAAAATAAAAATTACGTTAGGGTAATTTTTTGATATTTTGTTATGAAAATTCATTTTTTGATTAATAGTGAAAAAATGCAGAATTATAATTAATATCTTTTTTAATCTAACTTATTGATAAGTATAAATTATATTTTTAATTGGTCTTAAAGAATAATTTTAGAAACATTACATCTATTAATCCGATATAAGTTATTTTAATCAATTTAACATTGAAATTGAATATAAAAACTTCCTCACATTTGGAATACTTTACTTTTAAAACCATTCTTTTTTACCCCTTCTTCGATATTCAATTTTATTTATCATACAATAATTTTGTAATTGGAATTTTTTAAAATGGATTACAGATTTTAATTCATAATATTTTTTAATTTATAATAAGTCCAACCTATTTTTTGACCCAAAATATTTGTGAAGTAATTAAAATTAGTTAAAGTCATTAAGAAGAAAAATACCTTAAAAGGGACTAAAAAATAAAATTAACAGAATAAATGAACTAAAAAACTAATCCAAAATCAATTTTCTACAAATATTTATACATGAAAATCACATCAAAATAATTGAAACCATTTTTGGATCCCCATCTCAATGGAAAAACGTGGGTGTAATTACCTCTTACAATAATTTATAATAATGTCATTCCTCCACCACTAAAAAAAAGTCCCTCACCCCTCCCATTTTATCACACCATTAAAGTCAAATTTTATCCCAAACTCTACTAAAAGAAGATAAAAATATCTCACCCCTAATACTAGAATCATCACCTTGTGTAGAAAGGAATCCAAGAAATCCAATTGATGGAATGCAAAAGGAGTTACCTGAAAAATATGCAATATACTTTATCAAGCTAATTTTTTTAATTTCATTATACACCCCCATAAACGATTTGTGTTCCATGATTATATAATAAAATAAATATTATTAATATTATGAAATTTTTCTCTTCTATCTTTTTGACATAAACATACACAAAAATTATTCTAATGGGCAATGCACTTGTCATTTAGGTTTATTGTGAATTTTCACCTCACACAATGATGATTACTCGTTCTTCCATTACCACCTCTCAAGGTGGAAATTTTGATTGAGTTGATATTTATATATTATGTATATGATAATAAAAATATTTTTATACATATTTAATTGTAATATATCAGATTGTAATGGCATGAACCTTTTTGGTCCATTACATTGTGATAAATAGTGGTCGAAGTATTCTTGGAGGTCATGGTGACATATTTTAAAACATTGAAAAATCCATAGTCTTGAATGTTTTACAATAGTAGATTGTGATGGTTACTCGTGATGGTTACTCAAAAAATTATCTCTTGTTGGTGACTTAGGTTGGTAAATTGCAATAATATATCTCAATGATGACTTGCGATGGTGACTCGAAATGATAATATGGGACATTGACTCATGAGGGTGACTCAGAATGGTACTCAAGATGGTGACTTGTGATGGAGACACCCATTAGTGACACTCACCAGTGACTCCCAATGGTGACTTCCCCTCGTGGCTCACAATGGTGAATGAAAATGGTTACTTGCAATGACGACTCATATTAGTAGCCAACAATGGTGACTCACACTGATGAATTGCACCAATAACTACAAATAGTTACTTAAATTGGTGGGTCTCAATGGTGACTCACACTAGTGACTTGCAATGGTGACTCGCCTAATAGTGAGTCTTCCTATAGTTTCCCTTTATTCTATTTTCAAGATTTTCCCTTTTGATGAATTTATGTAATGTAAAATGATATTAATACAACATTTAAGTGGTTTTTGATAAATTTAGATAGATATGGGTCACATATTTAAAATACAATGATTCTAGAAGATTTTAATTAGTCAAATAATATAATCATGACTGGATCAAATATTAAAGGATAATTAAAATGTTTATAATTCATGGCACTGGTTTAGATCATCTGAGGAATGAATCACCATTCTCATTGTTATTTCAACTTTTGATCTCTTTGTAAAATGTGTTGAGAGCCTTTCTACCCTATGGAGTCATTCTCTTATGCTTCACCAATTGGTTCATGTTTACCATAGTTTTTTAAGATGCATATGCCCCCCTAACTTTATGTAATAAAGAAGTGTTGACCACCTATTATTATAGGCAGGGTTTCCTTCATCTTTCATAGTTGTTTATCATGTGGGATGGGTATGTGTATGTATTTTGTGAAAATTGATGATACTTGATTAATAATGTTAATTGAATCGTTTTTTAATTTATAAAAAGTGGTTTGGGAATGTAATTTATATTTTACTATGTTATTATTTATTTTTATTATATTATTATTCATATAGGCTAGATACCCAGGAAAAATCATAGTCATTGGTTTTCCTTTATTGTAAAATAAACATGTTTCTTGTTGATAGATTTCTATAGAACATTGGGCTATATAAATTTTTAAATCACTAAAAGTATGATAATAAATGTATTCCCTAATATGATATTGTTTTTATGATAACCCTTGAATTATCAAGAGTAATTTTAGTGAGGAATACCTTGTTAAATATAGTTATTCCTTTCCCTCGATTGTGTGGTGGGGTTCATTGTATGGAAATTATTATAAATGTATTATAGTTGGGTTATGGAAATTATTGTGTGATGTTGGGTGGTTCAGGTGGGGCAATGGAATCTCAATTTGAGTGATTTATTGATTGTGAAATGGATGAGATGTGTTACCTAGAGGAGTTTCGATCAGGAAGTGTGGTGATGTGTTTTTGTGTTTCTTGTTTTGTTCTATGCCTGGTAGTTATATAGATATTAATGGAATGGATGCATAAATAATTGATTAGTAATGTTTGGGATTGTCTTGGGTTGGTTTGGTTACTGGAATGCTTAAATGAATTTTTAATGAATAATGGTAATGGTTTATGAAACTTTATGGGGAATTGGAAAAAAGTTTTGGATTATTGTGGGGCAATTTCATTGATAGTTTCCAGCACAGTTGGTTTTGTTGAGAGTGGGATGTTTGTTTGAGAACACATAGGTTGGGATAAGTGTTTGGAATATATATGTGTGTATACTCTGTGTTTTCCATTGTAATTTCTAGACTAACCCCATATATGTTGAGCACTATTTCCCCAAAACTCCCCATTTTAACATGGGATGGTGTAATTCCAAAACATCACGTGGGGAGGGGGGATGTATGGATGGAAGCCTGCATGTCCCAGCTCTTTCTTCTATGGGGTAGTATCCCATGATTATTTGAGAAGGTTTTGGTTTGTGTGGCCCATGTGTGTGAGAGCATGTTTTGTTTTCACATGTGTCTTTGGGACGAGATGTGTTGGGTTTTCCTATGTGTGTTCATGATGATAAGTGTTTGTGCATTCCTAATTGTTGTTGGGATATGACATCATATTTGGCCCTTGTTTCTATAGGAAAGATGTGATGAGGGTGATGACCCCATTAGTGGAACAGGGTGTGGTTTCGAGCTTTAGTGTCTACTGGTGATATTTTATTGAGCTTGTGGTACCATTGATGGGATGAGGTGTGGTTGTGAGGCCTAGGTGTGTGTGGGTGGCATTGGATGTGGTGTGTTCGGAAAAGGTTGGAAAACAAGGACATTTTCCATTAGGGTGAGAGGGAGGATAATCATTTAGAAAGTTTTGCGGGGTACCCCATTATAAATTCACATTATATAACTTTACATGACATGTGTTATTTATTGATCGTGTCTTGGTGAGTTTGGGTAGTTATTTTCCTGATTAGCTAATATTTGGTTCTGTTGTTTTTTCACATGGTCATTTGTATTCTCCTCTAACATGTGCATGAGAGATATTACGTTTCCTACTGAGTGTACTTTTATAATCATCATACATATATAAGACATAATTTTTGGTTTCCTATAGGATTATAAGGACCATTTTGGACCATACTAGCTCTGACATTGGGAAATTTTCTAATGCCCTTACATAGCTTTATTTTGGAATTTACTTTGTATTCTACATTATAGTTGTGGAAGCTTTATTTTTAAAATTCATGTGGGATGGATTTAGTATTTCATTTATATTTGTCATGGTTTTTTTAGTGGATGATACATCTTATCTACCAATCTTATTTTTTTTAAAAATCGATATACCTCTGATTTTGTGAGATTGTATAGCCTCGATAATGGTCACCACACCGGGGACTACTAGAGAAGGTAATATTGGGTGATTATCTCCTTTTCTACCTTAGAAGTCTAGAAGGGGAATATTTCGAGGGAGGGTGTCATGACATAAAGATATTAAACCTGATGGTTGAGAGATTCGATGAAGTGTGGAATTAGGAATTGTTAATAATTAATTATTGACCTTTTAAATATGGTACTTGGATTCCATCGGCATGTGGGATATCCAATTATGGCACTGTAGTCTAATTTTTTTGAACGTTAGAGGGATCAAACAGAAGATGAGGATGACCAATGGTAGATAATCTTACGTGATATCAAGCATAAGGCATTGGGAAAGTACAAGGGTAGTGCCTCAGACATGGAGGAGAGATGGCTCAAGGATCTTGACATTACCTTCATTTTGATTTTGGATCTGACATACTAATGGGTTTATCTAGTAGTTAGTCAAATGTGGAGAGCTTCTTGTCAATGATGGGAGAATTATCTAGAAAAAAGGAAATAATATGATGTGTTATGGGTTGAAATTTTAATGGATTTCTATGTAGAGTTCCATTTTTCGACTATAAAGGGTGAGAAGAGGTAGGAGATACTCTACCTACATTTTGGGGGTATGTTAGTGTGAGAAAATGAGATCAACATCAGGGATCATTTTTTCTTCACTACATATCACTTTCCTTGTAGGGATTCTCATACATGGCATCGTGAGGAGGCCCTAAACACTTTTATCCCATATGATGTTACTCCATTCACATTGAAAATGTATCTATAGGTTCTGAAGAAGGTGGATGTAATTTATAATATAAACTCGTGATGTGGTATACCGTGAGGAGTGATACAAAATAGTTCATTGAATGGAAGGATCATTTGTGATGGGTTCCAAGCACCAAGACCTTCGAGTTCTGGACTGATACTTAGTTGACCACTGTGGATTCCATTACAACATTCTGGAGGTAGGGGTTCTTGATCCCTTTTTATGGAATTAGATCCATGGTTTTTTGTCAGTGGGTCAAAGAATATTTTCATATTCGCTATCGAGTGCCTCATCATGCTCAATTTGGTGGAGAATGAATTTTTCACACTATCATTATATATAGTTTCCTGTCATGTAGTTTCAAGAGAAAGGGTATCTAGATTTTTCTTTGTAGAAGGGAGATAGAGTGGGTAGGGGATGACCTCATGGTGTTAGTAAGGGACAGAAACCTATTCATGGTTGTGTGTGAGATAATCTGCTGAGGAGTAGAAGAACTATGTGTTGTCAGTTATACGTAGTAGAGGAAAGAGTCTCGGCAGTACAACATATAGTTAGAGGTACGATCTTCTTGTTTAGTACCCTTGTTCATATTTGTTTGATTCGAGAGATTCACCCTCCATTGTTGATGCCATTATATCCCATGCAATAGAAATAAATGTAAAGTGGATTCAAATACCCCTGGTTTTTAGAATACCAGTCAGGGGTTGATCCATCATGTTTGATGTTTATTGGGGGTGTAGACTGATGATGGACTACATCAGTCTATTGGGGATCTCTTCTTGATATATATGCAACATTAAAATTTCATTTTCAGAATACACATTTTTTTATTCATTCATGCGGTTATTTTATACATCTAGAGGAGAGTTTTTTTTCATTTGTGGATGGATAGCATGTGGAATTCATTAGAAATCATGGTTATTAGGTGCACAGTTAGTGCATAGAGCTTCCCCATTCATTCTTGGATGAGTTTTCGGTCGAATCAGTGGAAACTCAGTTGATGGAAGACACTAGTTTTTTGGAGATTTCATGTTTTTTTCAAATGATGTTGTGACTCTACCCCCAGGAGGTGACATTACATTCCATACAGACTTTAATCCCAGTGTTTCTTTGATTTTGATGGATCTTATCAGATGGAATCATCTATGTTGTGGTAGGTGATGATTTAGTTGAATGATCTGATGAAGAAGGTCTTTAACTGGACCATTTTGTCCCCTTGATGTGCTCCAATGTTGTTTGTAAGGAATTATGCTAGTAGTATGAGGTTCTACATAGGCTACAAGAAGATGAATCAAATGACAACAAAAAATAATTACATCTTCAAAGGAAATATTTTATTTTCAACTATCTGAGAGGGGAGTGATGGTTTTCAAAAATTGATTTTTGGTTTGGATATAAACAATTAATGATGAAGGATGTGGATATTCCAATGATTTATTTCAGATGTTCATATGAGAACATAAATTATGTAGTCATTAATTAAATTGTTATGAACACGTTATCTATATTCATGTGACACATGAAAATTGTCTTCCATGAGTTCATTGATTAGTTTATTGTTTTATTCATCAATTATTTATTTATTTAATCAATGTTAGAGGTGGAACATTCTAATCATCTCAAAACTATATAGTAGGTTCTTCAACTCCACCAGATCTATGGAAAGGTGACCAATTGAATGGTTTAGACACTAGAGGTACATTTACTAGGTTATGTAGTGTGTTTGTAGGGTGTATTGGTCGACCCATCAAAGGTTTAAATAGTTGTTTCATTGTAATGACTGAAGAGTGTGGTAGAAATTCACTATTTGTTGGGTTTCATAGGTATTTATTACATGATTGTACCTGATTTATCTTGAGTTATATCCCCGTTGTAAACTATAACTATAAATTACCAAGCTTTTCCATGGATTTATTAGTGTTAGGTAGAATTCAGATACCTAATGGGGATGTTGGTCTATGCATTGGTACTCCAGTTTCCAGATGAAGGGGTGATGTTTGATGTGGTTTTTCATGATTCCCATCTAGGTTTAGTATGTGTGATAATTTAGAAACATGGAGTTATTTCTTATGGGTAAAATAAGTCACATCGACATGAGAAAAAACTATTCCACCTATGATCGAGAGTTATCATATGTTTTTTCACTGAAGTTGTGGTAGTATTACCACATTAAAGGGAAATTTATGGTCTTCATGCAGCACAATAGATTTATGTACATCTATTCCATGTGTGGTATGAAATTGTGGTAGTGGTGGTGTTTATAGTTTTTTTAGGAGTATGACTTTGAGATATCCTACACCTCAAGAAAAGGGAATTTCGTGGACAATTCTTGGAGTTCATGGTCACCGAAGGAGTTTGTTCGGGAATCTGTTTATGGATAGAAAGTGATGAAGGAGTTGGTATCATTTATATTTAATATAGGACTGGATGGTGGTAGAATCTATTTGGTCCATACAATGGTGATGTATTATCTAATACATCATGTGGTGGTGTCTCCATGTGAAGACTCCTAGGGGGAGGGGTTGTGTGATCATGATATACATGGTGATGCTCCGAAGGGATGGTTTAAGTATGGATAGAATCATATTATATTCTCATAAATGTTCTTTTCTCTAGTGGAAATGTGTGAGAGTGTTCTTTGTCAGTTTCATAACTCACCTTTAGTGGTACACCCATGAATTTTTAAAATGTACCATGAATTGAAGATAAAATTTTGGTTCCCTTGAATGAAAGGGTAAATTTTGTGTGTGGAAGGATTCTTGGCCCGTGAGTATGTAGAGGCTAAACAGTGTGTCTTTGGGGGTTTTTTGATGCACTAGAATGTCCCTGAATTGAAGTAGGATGAAATATCAATGAATTTAATTATAGTGTAAACAAGAGATAAAGAAGGTTATGATGTAATTTTGGTGGTGGTGTATTTTTATGATGAATTATGGTCATTTCTATGTGATCTACTAGTTATGCATTATGTATTCCATTTCCAAGAGGTATGTGGATGAGGTGGTATAGTTTCATGGAGTTCCAAGGTCCATTGTCCAATAATGGGATGTGTGGTTTGACTTATGTGTCTGGAGGGGATGACAACATTATTTTGGCCCATAGTTAAGCCCCATCACTATAATCATCCCGTACATAGATGGACGAATTTGGTGGACTATCCACACATTGGAGGATATCTTGTGGGAATGCATCTTAGACATTGGTGGATCTTTGGTACAACACAATCACTTGGTAATGTTCACATATGAGAATAGAAAAAACTATTCCGTTTGAATATATCTATTATATTCATTATATGGGAGAGAGTTTTGTTCTCTATTGTGCTAGATACAGGTTGGGTGGACATCTGTTCTTGGTCCTGAGGTCATACAGAGTGTGATAGAGAAGGTTCAGCTCGTTCATGAGAGGAGAAAAGTGAAAGAGGACCAAAAAAAGTCTTATGCCAATCACAAGAGGGGACCTTGGAGTTCAGTGTTTGGTACTACATATTCATGATGTTTTCCCATCAACGAGGGATGAAGAGGTTTGGAATAGAGATAAAGCTTCCTCCAAGTTTTGCTGGACCATTCAAGGATTTGAGATGAGTTGGAAAAGTGGCATACCAGATTGCATTTCCACTGTAGTTAGAGATGATCCATGTTTTCTCCCGTATCGCTCAACATTATTGGAATCATCATGACAACTCCCAGATCCCTGATTAGAGTGAGTAATATATTTAGGATGACATGACATAAATGGAACAACTGATATAGATCCAATATTTCTGGTAGAAATTGTTACATGCAAGGAAAATCACATTTTTTTCATGTGTTGTGGAGGCATGGTTTTATGGAATAGAGTACTTGGGAATGAGAAATGCAGATGGATTCCCTGTAACAAGAGTTTTTTTTTATTTTTTTTTTCAATGTGTTGAAATGATTAAATTGTGATTCATGAAATAAGTTGTTTTTCAGTGGTAGATATGTCTATTGTACAGTGTATGAAAATTTTTAGACATGTGAAGAGGGGAAGACCTAATTCCTAATAAAGATGCCTTAACTGTGATGTGATTAAAATCATACAAGAAATTTAGTGCCCCATAGAGTGTATGGTATCACTATATAGTGTATGATATTCCTCAAATCGTGTTTCTGGGATGGTATGTTTTTTTTCATGGTATGTTTTGTGATATTTTTGTTTGGTGTGTTCAGAACATGATAGTTCTTGATGAGTGATGACATGTTTGAGAGGTATGTCATGAGGTGTATTTTTTTCAGAACACTCCAATATATTATTCCAATATGGTTTTCAAATTTTAAGGTAGATATTAATTTAAATGATATATGATGTAATTCCCCAAACCACTCTTGTCCATTAATTTGTGAAAATTTGGTAATTGAAGTGTTATGAAAGGTCAATGTGACCGCTTTCAATAGATTTATGAATTTCTAGTTTTTCTAGTTTTTGAACAGTGACTCATTATAGTGACTCATGAAATTAACATGAAAAGACCCCTTGTGACAGTGACTCATGATGGTGACTTTGAATGGTATCAAGAAATTGGTGACTCAAGAATGTGACATGAAATGGTAGCTAAAAATTGTGAATTGTGATACTAGCTTGGGATGGTTACACACAATGGCCTCTTGCAATAGTGAATCATGACAGTAACTTCCAACAGTGACTAAAATAGCGATTCTCAATGTTGTCTCACATTGGAAACTCGCAACAGTGACTAACGATGGAGACTCATGATGGTGACTTGAAATTGTAGCTCACAACTATGACTAACAATTGACACTCACATCTGTGACTCAAAATGGAGACTCACAATGGTGGATCGTAATGTTGATTCCCACTGATGACTGGAAACGGTGACTCATCTAATGCCGATTCATTCAGCAGTTTCCATTTTTCAAGATTTATAGTTTTT
The DNA here is from genome assembly GCA_963277665.1 of Viscum album. Classification (NCBI taxonomy): domain Eukaryota; kingdom Viridiplantae; phylum Streptophyta; class Magnoliopsida; order Santalales; family Viscaceae; genus Viscum; species Viscum album. Next base: position 1,306,080,717 of record OY728126.1, on the reverse strand, counting down.
TCATTTTGATGAAATTATATGATTTAAAATGATTTTGATACTATATTTATGTGATTTTGGAACTACTTCAAGGGATATTATTCGAATAATTAAAATTGTATGATTCTAGTGCATTTTAATAAGTCAATGTAATCTTGACTAGATTTGACATAAACATAATGTTAATGTTATATCTAATCAACGACCATATTTTAGTTCATTCAAGGGATGAAACACCTTTCTAATTATTATATCGTTAATTTTTTCTCCTGGTACAAGGCGTCAATAACCTTTTTCCTCAACAGACTCATTCCATTTTTCTGCACCTATTAGTTCATGTTTACCTTGGAGTTTCCTACTACATATGTGGCCCTGTCATGGTGCAATTAGGATTTAATGACATCCTTTTCGTCTAGGTATGTTTTCCTTGATATTTAATAGTCTTCCATTGTACGATATAGGTATATGTATGTATTTTTTGTGATAATAGATGATCCATTACTAATAATTATAATTGAATCAATTTTAAATTAACAAAGATGGGGTTGAGAATGTAATGTATGTTTTACTTTATTGTTTTTTATTTAATGAAATTATTCCAAATATGGGTATCTTTAAACAAAATTATTACTGCTGGTGGTCCTTCGTTGCCCAAAAATCACGTTTCATGTTGGTTTATTTCAGTTTAATATATGTTTTTGAAAATTTATAAATTATGTAAACTTGTTTAATAAATGGATTCCCCATAATAAAATGGTTTCCATGACAACCCCATAATTAAGAAATAGAACATTAGTGAGGAATTCCTTATAAAATATGGATTTTCTTTTCCATGTGTTGTGTGGTGGTGTGTTGTGTATGGTATTTTTTATGTTGTGATGTAGTAGGGGTGTGGACATTGTTTTGTGATGTTGGGGGGTTTGGGTGGTTAAATGTTATCTAATGTTGATAGAATGACTGATTTTTGGATGGATGAGAAAATTTTCACAGCCGGGATGTGTCAGTTTGTGCATTAATGTGTTGTTTTGTTTCTTGTTTTGTGTTTTCTTTCTAGTTTTCCAGATAATAATGGAATTGATGAATAAATAGTTGATTAATAATTTCTGTGAGTATTTTTTGTTTGATGGGTTAACAGATTGATTAATTAAATTTTGAATGATGAATGATAATGGTTTATCAAAATTATTTGGGAATTGGAAAGATGTTGTGGCTTGTTGTGTTGTAATTTTATTTATTGGTAGCAACATGGTTGGTAGTTTTTAAATCTAGTTGGTTGATTAAAAACCCATAGGATGGGCTTATTTTTTGTATCTATATGAATATACTCTATATAATTGATTTTAGATTCTATAGAAACCCCACCCTAGTAAAGAAATACATGTTGAACACCCCCATTTCCTTTGGGGAATGTATTTCCTAAACCACCCATTGGAAGGAAGGATGGATAGCCCCATACTCTTTCATGCTCCTTCTTCAAGATAGTTATACCCCATGATTAATTGGGTAGGTTGTGGTTTGTGGGTCCCTTGTGTGTGTATGTGAGTAGTGTTTCCCATCTCTCTTTGAGCTGATATGTGTTGGGTTTTACAATGGGTATTTGGACTGAGATTTGTTGATATTTCCTTGGTGTTTTCAAGATATTTTGTGGTATATGTCCAAGAAATATATGGGTAAGATTTGATGTGTCTCAAGGCCCTAGTGACAGAAGAGGGGTAGATGTGAGGCCCATGTGTTTGCGTACAAGATGATATGTTGATCATGGACCTAGGGATGGCACAAGGTGTGGTTGTGAGGCACTAGTGTGTACAGGTGGGATGTGATGTAGGGTGTTAGAAAGAGGTGGGAGCTCTAGAACATTTACCTTTTGAGTGTGAGAGAGGGTAATCAATGGAAAAGTAGTGTGAGGTACCCTATTTTTGATTTTCATTATAATAATACACATGATATGAGTTATTTGGTGAGTATTCCTTGTTGTGGTTGGGGTGATTAGTATACCATGTTAAGTGATGTTTGATTCTATTGTTTTCTCACATGGTCATTAGTATGAAACTATCATTAGTTCATGAGATACTTTTGCATTCTAAATTTTTGTACTTGTATGATCACCTTACATATATAAAACTTCTCTCATGTTTCCATGTGGGTTAGACTGATCATGTTTGACCTTACTAGCTTGCACAACGGGACAATTGTTGTGTCACTACTCAACTAATTTTTTTGTTTACCTAAGAGTTTTCATATCATTTGTTATAATTTTATTTTAAACATTCATGTGGGATGGAATTTTATTATATTTGATATATTTATTGGGTTTTGTGAGTATTATACATCTTATCTTTTGATATTTGTTTCCAAATAAGGGAAATGCCTCCAATTTTGTGAGATTGTATACCTACAGTGATGGTCACCACCTTGAGGCCTACTGGAGGAGGGACTTGGGGTCATTATCTCCCTTTCTTCATTAACAGGTTATGAAGGGTATATTTAGAGAGAGAAGGTCGTTCCACAAAAAAAATTATAAATTTGTCTTTATAGGGATGTGATAACAACATTTGTGGATGTGTGGACTATTATCTCCTCAAAGTGATGAGATTTCTTCATGCTATACATAGAATGTATTGGGGAATAGATTAATAAAACCATGTGAAACATTTGATACAAATATGATAATAATTTTATAATATATATATTTATATATATATGAGTAACATGTAATTTTAATTCATTCAAAATATATTAGAAAAATGTAAGTAGCATTCATGAAAACCTATGGCCCACTGTCCCAATTAAAGTTGCATTTTATTTATTATCTCAAAAATTATCATTTTTTTATAAATAAAAGTATAAATGATATATTTTATATTTAAATCATGGTTTACATTACAGAGATTTTTTCATCATGATCCATATAATGGGAACAAAAATTAAAAAGTTAAACCATACCTAAAAAACAGGTAAATTAACACCCCAAATAGAATAAATTAAGAAATATTATTAAAAAATGTTCAATAAGATATTAAAAGAAGTTTATATATGATTTTTTAAATACAATTATGGTTTTGGAACAATTCGGTAACATTTTAAAGACCATTAAACAATATGTTAATGAGTGTTCACACAAAAGAAAATGTAAGGTAATGGATTAATGTCCCATTATTCCTTCCATGAGTCATGCACCATTTTTTCCACATACATATTTATTGTGTGTTTTTACTAAAATTTTTGATATATTATATCATTAATTATTTTATATTAATGGTATTGAATTCTTTCTTTGAATTTATATATATCATGGGGAATATGTTTCCAAAGTTACTAATTAGTACAAGAATTCATATAAATTTCCATTCATTGAATCATTATATATTTTGTGCCCCAAGTTTCATATATATGGTGTAAAGACATACACATTTACACGTAATAATTGGATTAAATAATTCTTCATGATATTTTGAGTTTCAATTTTAGTTTTTACATCATGGGTAATTAAAATTATGAACTCCAAACTAGAAAATAATTTCATAACCAACTTTATTTTTTTGGGTTATATTATTTCTTCATTATTCCTAATATTATTAGATTATATTTTTAATATATTAATATATTTGAATGAAGTTGTGGTTATGGGAGGTAGGGTTTTCCGATGCCGATCTCCTTTGGCCTAGGTGGTGATGGATTTTGAGCAGGTCCCTCCTCCCTTGGTGGGTGGGGCTCTTTACTACCTATTAATGGTGATCAATGCTCCTCCATCCTCCCCTTCTCGGATCCTAACTGCACACCTTCATTCCTCCAAATTTATTTCTCTCCCAAGTTTCATGAACTCCTAAATGGGATTCCACAGCTCTCGATCTTGGCCCGGGCATTCACTGATGCCTTCTCCTTATTGACCTGACTCAGATAACATGATTCATGCAACACCATCCATCGTTGGAATTGTTTGGTTAAATTATCATTGATTCATGGGGTCTGTAGAATATTTCATAGTGTGTATTCTAGAATACATGGATATCATGACTTGGTTTGCATCATAATATGATCTAATATTTTCATGGTCGATTTCTCATCAGTCATGAGATAATTCACAATTTTTCCTCATCAGATGGACATATAACTATAATATGAAAGGGAATTCCCTGACCAATGAAATCTAGGTTATATAACCAGAACTCCTATTTCCCTTTAAAAATCATCTATTATCTGTATGATTGAAAATTTAGTTGGTTGATATCTTTTAATGATAGTTGAACTATGGCAGTTCTTCACCTGGTTTCACCGAGAATTTGTATTGAATTTGATTTCTCTATACCTCTGGTGAAATATGTTTTCATTGCTATTCTAAAGGATTTTAAGGACATGAATTTTGTTTTTTGTTACATTGATTTATTATTAATCACGGTTCTTCAATATAGGTAGAGAGATAGAAATGTAATGATGAAGTAAGTTAAATATAATGTTGGATGATATGTGCAGGGAAATGTGGCATCTAGTTCTGTTTTTTATCGATGAATTAGGTTCTTGTTCGTGGGGAATTGATAGAGCCTAGTCCTACTCTGGATGGTGTATCACAATACACCATTAAAAATATAGTGTAGATGCCTTAAATCCCAAGAGTTTCTGATGTGTTAAACATACTAATGCATGTCTTGGGGATGATCAATCCAAGAAGAATGGTGTTCAATGATAGTGAAATGGACACAAGAGATGGAATTTAATTGTCGATGATACCTCAAGAAATTTCTGATCTTTCAGGTTACATTGAGGAGGTGGGGGTGATAATTAAAATGACATGAGAGAATCATTTTAAGGCGGCATAAATGAATACATCTATGGGTGAGTGATTTTTAAAACTATAATGAGTTCATTTCCAAGAAAAGTGATTTGAAATATTGATTTTGGCAATCGATTAGTGGGATTAGTGAATGAAGAAATGGGTTTTGAATATGATCATGTATTTCTATCGAATAGGAAAGAAGTCCTTGAGGATGGGGAATCATATACTCATATATCTATTGATACTAATGACTTACATACAGTAGGATTGCCAGTCCAAGGATGAAATGAAATCAAAAAGGAACTAAGAAAGAGAGAAATGAATAGTCTTATTTACCACTTTTCATGGAAACTAACTGCATTAAAAATCTAGAAAAGCTAAATCATGTGACATTCAGTAAAATTATGTTTAATCCCATTGTTTGGTTTTTGAGGATATGAATTCCCAAACCCAATTTATAGGATGTGGGTTTCGACTGTCGATTTGTTTGGTGATGCATGTCCAGGAATTGAAGGAAGATAATAAAGGTATAAAGGTGATTACCAATAATTATGAGTCCCAAAATACTAGTAAAATTTCTTTTAAAGATATTGTCACAAAAGGAGAAGGATTAATATTTGACCCTCCAAATAGAAATCTACGTTAGTATTATTCTAATAAAATATGGAACATAATTAATAGATCTGATATGTCAAGGATGATTTTTTTTGAGGTTTTCGAAAACATAAATCCATGTATTTCTCTATATTAATGGGAGAATGATGCATATGTTTATGAAAATGCTTCATCTAATTATGATCTATAATCTCCATTATGTTGGATGTGTGAATGCTTTTTTCCCCATCCTATTAATTGTTGTACTTTTTCCTTATTAATAAATGGTCAAGGGGGATTTTTTCCTTTGATTATAATTTTACACTACATTTATAAGATCTATTATTTTATTTTAAATTATCATATATTTATTTATATTTGTAACTCATTATCTATTCACTTATTGATTCTCAAATCAATGTTATGGTCTATTAAGGGGTTTGCGTCATGGTCACATATTGTCCAAGATTGTTTACCCTTGAATTTACATTATATGAAATCACTGGATCATTGTTTAATAAATCATTCATTTTATTTTTCACTATATACTGATTACTTTTTTCAATTAATTGTTATATTTCTCCACTCATTGTTACTAATTTTTTTAGAATATGATTTTGAGAAATCATGACTTAATCTATCTCATTAGTCAAAGAGAATGTTTTAATCTATAAAAATTATTTTACTAAAATATATTCAATTTTTTTTCATTTACTATATTATTTATTAAAAATAATCTTACCCCTTTTGTCTTTAGTTGTTATTTTTTCAATATAATCTTTATGTCTCTTTCCGAAGAGGGATTTTATTTTGAAATTTTACATTGAAAATGAATTTTTTTTAGCTTCAATGACATGTATATATATACTCACCATCACTTTTTTAAATATTACATTGGTTTTTTAATAATTATATTTTAAATAAAATTAATTCAATGTGGATTTTGTAAGAAATTGATTTTTATTTTTTGTAAAAATTAAAATAGAATTTTCCCTAATAATTTTTTTAAAATGTCTCATTATTTTATTTTAATTCATCAAAAAATACCCTTTATCATTAATCCATATAGGATATTTTTTTGATACCAACCTTATTCTTCCTATATATAGTTTTCAATTGATATGAAAAAATATTGTACTGGAATTCCTTTCATTGATCGTTTTGTCAGTTCCCTTGAAATATTCAATTTCCATTGATCATAGAACATTGACTATCTCCTAAATATCCGTATCATTTATCCAGGATATGACTACTATCTAAAATGTATTCCATTATTTAATTTTGAGTTTACGTTGAATGTTATTCAATATCAATGGACAAATTGATAAATCCAAATCTTTTACTCAATTCATATATTTGATATGGAAAATTGTTATTGAATTAAATAGATTATTCAATATATGTGTAATGCATTGTATAGTTTTGACATGGTTGGGTCTCAATTATAGAAATCCCCTAAATTAATTTGTAGTATCATGAGATGAAATAACCTAGATAGAACCCATTTTTGTTTAATTGTAAGTAGAATAAAAAGGTTTCTACACATTTATTTAAACTCTATTGAGAATAGATCTTGAAAGAAAAGGAAACATGTACCTAGATAATGTTGAGACTAATAATTATACATTTATTTAAATTTTTTTAGTAATTACTTATCCATGATATTTTTTATCTACATATCAATGAATTATTTTCTTTCTCAGTTCATTGGTTTAATGTCATGGGATTCAGTTACATTCCTTTTAACATTGATATTTCTATATCTATTTATTTTAATGATATTTGTTTTCAATTATCAAATTTACATATAATTTATTAATTAGTATTATTGATTAAATGAAATGACTGTTTACTTATTACCATTACATATTAAATATTATCACAAATTCATTTTTTCTTCTGTTATGCATGACACTTACTGAGCATTTGAGCTCACACTTATATTGTTTCTTTCACCCACTATCAAAGATGTGTACTACAAATTCTATGCATAGATGGAATATAGTTATCATCAAAATAAAAAAAATTATAATTTGTCTACTAATTTTTAAATCAAGTCTCGTATATTATTTCTTACATAGACTAATAAATTATTCAACCCTTTAGAATTTGATTCTGTATAATAATTCAAATTTAATTTAAGTAGACACCAAATCCTAGATCATAGGGTTCTGGTCACTATATTTAAATACATATTTTCATATAATATATGACACAAGATAAAATATAAAACCATCAGGATATATTTTACATGATTATTCCACTTAATAAAAAATAAATGGTATCATTAATGAATACTATTTAAAAATCGTCATTATATGGTTAAAATTTACAATTTATATTATTTTTATATTTACTCGTGGAATTTATATCATCAAAAAACAAGATTTTCAAATTATCTATATAAACATTGAAATGTTTCCTTATGATTACATTTATCATTATCATTAACCTATTTACATATATATTAGAAATAAATCATTATAAAAAAACACCCTTATCACTCTTTTAAAGAAGATAATATACCATGTAGAAGATGATAAATATTCCCAACAATTAACCAGTTTAACAACTAGTGATCTATATATAACTGCAACCATTAATACCTCTTTATTAGAAACAAAATAATGTTACCCACTAGGTCTCATTATTAAAAATGCAATCAAAAATATATAATGCATATATTTAATTACATAACTAATGATTATATATAAAGATAACAGTGTATAATATTATATCAAAAATTAAATGGATATGAAATTTTCATAATCTCAGTCACTAAAATCATAATTTAAATAAAAACCTTATTTGGAAAATATCCATAATATCCATAAAAACTCATAAAGAACCTCAATAATATCCAAATAAGAACAATTTGGTAAATTAATCAACTATAAATTAATAAAATTGTGTGGAATTTCTATTTGAAAAAAATAATATATCTCTTACCCTAATAAAAACAAGATTATAATCATCATTTTAGAGGAAAATGACACTTAATTTATTGATGTAAATAAATACATATATAGTGTAAATTAAATTTATTCCATTTATATTGTGTTAATTACTAATCTAAAATGAAGTAATTTATATATATATTGAAATTTTATTGAAACTAACACATAAATTAAATTAATTTAAAGCCTTATGGTACCACCCAATAATGTAATTAACTCATGAATCCTCTAAAAAGTTTCTACGATTTCTTTGACTCCTTATGTTGGAATGGTGTGAAAAAGTTATATATGAAATGTCCTTTATTTATATATAATCTAGAGTAATGAGAATTAAATTAAATTATTTAACTACTTATGGTTCACCAATGTATTAATATTATATTTGATAACATTTCACTATCCCAAATCAGGATCACCATCACTACTACAACAAGCGTCTACCTCATCCCTGGTTAATACTATTTCCCAAATTAATCTAAAATACGCAATATGTTTTTATCCAGAAATATCCTTGTGATGGTTATAATTACGTTATTCTATAATTATTTTACTTTTTATAGTTTTACAAAGGAGGCTAATAGAGTTTATATTGTGTTTTATCTAATGTCACACACTACACCATAATCTATTGGATATATTGAACTGGATGAAATTTAGAAATTTTATTTCTAATAACACTATAAGATAAATAGTTGATTCATTAGTACACCAAAAATGGTTGTGTAATATCTTAAAAAATGGTTTAGATTCAACATAGTAATTAATTCCCTTTATCATTTATAAGAACTGTCATACTTTTAAGTAAATAAATTCTTGTTAATTATTAATTTAAAGAATTTTCTATCAGGGAAATATTAATTATTGATCATTTCTTGGTCAAAATTGTAACACCCCAATCTTCCACAATACTCTTCTCTTTGAATAAAACAGAAGTGTGTGTTGTACGCCACTTCGAGTTCTAACACACACCCCAACCAATCAAACTAGATGTTATGAATAGTAATACCTACATTTGAATTTTTATAAATTTTATCTTTCAAAATGGAATTCATTTTTGGATTCTGAATATTGAAATTATCTTAGGATGAATTTTTGGTATTTTTCTAAAAACATTAAATTTTTGATGAATAGTGAAAAAACACTGAGTTATAGTTTAAAGCAGAATTTTAATTTAAATAATTATTATTTTTAATTAAATGTAATTAAGGTCAAAATAGATACACAATACCTATATAATTTCAATGTAATTTATTGGAGTTAGTTTAGAATAATTTTAGATATATAAAAATTTTATTGAACATTTCACCGTCTTTTACCAACCTCCTAGGAGAATTTAGAATTCACATAAAACTTAATTTTACCACTTCTGTGAGTGGAATTACAAAAATATGAGAGACAAGTTTAATATCATGGAGTAAAATTTGGTTCAAAGCGATGAAAATATATTTTTGGTGAATAGTAACTATTTACTTTTATTTACAACGGTTAAAAGTAAATAGAGAAATTAAGCGTAAAAATGATATTAATATTACCCAAATACATGACCTAATAATATTGGACAAGTTTATCTCTACCAAAAACAATCTTAGTAATAAAATATTATCATTTAGGTCCACTTGGAATAGATTAGGACATTTATTATTATTTAATTCAAAGAAGAGTTAAAAGAGTTAAAATAAATGATTAAAAAATAAAACATTTTTAATATAGGGTTATAAATAAGATAAATTTTATTATAAAGATTAATTATAAATCTAAAAACATTTCCTACATAATTGTATTTTATTTATAATTTTTAGACATTAAAAAAGTTAATTTATTTATGACACAATGGTGATGCAGTAATTACCTAATTAATGAAACATTAAAATAATTGATATTATAAATATCAAAATAAATGTAATTTGATACTTTTTATGAATTAAACTAATTTTATTAGTTAATATGAAATGTTAGTATTGTTTATATAAACGTTTTTCGAAGTAATAATTCAGTTATGAAATTATAAAAAATAAAATACCCTATAGTGTCAAAATTGAAATAAAAGAGTTTTTAAAAAAATATTATATTATTAATTTATATTAAATTCCTAAAAATCTAAGGTTCGGAAAACAAATTATATAATGATAGGTGTGTCATTAATGGACCACTTTGGGGGTCTATTGGAAGTATATAGTATGTTTATTAACCATATAATATAAAAATACAAAATGACATGGTAAATGTCTAACTATTTAACTAAGAGTTAAATATAAATGATAAGGTTAATATATTGATCCAAACATTTATAAAATCTATTGGATGAAAGGATTTAGACCCATACCCACCTTATACATTGAATAATCCATTTTGGATCCATTAGAAACCGAATATGAATTTATTATAGATTAATACTTTAAGTTCTCCATAAATAGCCCTTCCTCCCCCTTATAAAAGGACACCACTTATAACCAATTCTTTATACCTTAAAATCCTTTTGGATCGGCCAAAACCTTCCCAAATATACTCTAAACTTCCTTAACTTCAACCTATAGGCATTATTTTGATCAGAAAGCTAACCTAAGGATCCCTTTTGATCAAATCAAAATGAAGAACCCGAAGAAGAGGTAATAATTTCACCACCCTCTTTCAAGTTCCTTTCTTCTTCAACTTCTTCATTCATTGTCATATCCATTATAAATCAATAACTCCAGTATCTTAATTATACTGTGATGTTATCATAAATATGGTACAACCATATTCATTATTCTATCCATCCTTTTAATGACATGTCACCATATGTGTGTAGGTACGGCTTACCGTCTCCACATCATGGTGTAATTGTTATTCAAAACATTATTATTTGGATGGGTATGATATTGATGTGTAATTGAAGTAAATAATAAATATAAAATTATAATGGTTCTTATTATATATAATATACCAACCAATTATATATTATTTTAATATGAAAATAATTATATTGTCACTCGTACGTACGCATGGACTACCGTCTCCACGAACACGATGAGATACATTCCCCATGATATATATTCAAAATAATTTTCATTTTATGGTTAAAAGTAATGTTTAAGGACTTGATATAATTATTTATATGAAGAATATACAACCTATCCATATCAAAAACCACTAATGTAACAAAACATATAAAAGAAAACAAGTAAGTTAACACCCGAAATGATGATAATAATAAGATATTATTAACCATGCAATGTTAAAATATCATATATGATATCATATTAATATATATGAATCCTGTATAATTTAATAACAATTATTTCACCATTATACAGTAAGTTAACATACCATCAACCATGTAAATGTACAAGGTAAGAGTTTATTTCACAATCTCTTCATTATCCGAGGTTGTTCATACGTAATTATATACTGGGACCTCTTTATCATCCGCATCCATGTTTCTTCAAAACTTATTTCAAAACATTCTTTCTATTTTAAAGAATATGGGTTAAAGTAATTTATACCGTTTTTGACTTTTTATAATAACTTTACAAATGAATCTTTCCGTCGTTTTCCAAACAAGGTCCTTTTTATCCTTTTTGACAGAATTAAGGTAAGAATGTCTTTTTTTAACTTATAAGGAGGGTGCAACTATTTTCCACCATTATAAAATTGTGGAATCTTCCATTACAATCTTATAAGAATATTTTGAAAGTAAATGTTTTATTTTATAATTATGTGACATTAAAATGATTTCAAAAAAGAGAGAGATATTTATCTCAAATAGTTTTGATCTCATCTATGTAAACATCCTTTGATGGATTTTATGCTTATTTGACGTTGAATTATTATGATACAAAACATCCATATTATATTGAAGTTTTGTGATATGTTTTACTGTTGATGTGTTAATTTTATACCATTCATGGTTTATGGATAAAGTATTTACATTTCATATGCTAGTTTTAATACGAATGATTATGTTATGTTTAAACCTTATCATATGGGAATGCATTGGACTATGTAAGTGATGGGTGGAGCCCACTATAGCTCCTCAATGCATCGGTGCGTCTCATGAGACAAACTAGTGTCTTGCAACAAGGACTTGACAATAACTTATTTGTAGTTTTGGAACGAGGCCTTGACTATGTGGTTATGATAGTCTGGCATTATGCATTCCATCAATATGAAAGTGGCTATTGATATTGTATGTGATTATTTGAATAGTAGAATATTTAGGTGAATAAGTAAATAGAATTATTTTATTTTATTTTTTCCATATTGTGAAGAAGTTCAAGTTTAAAAGGATTTTGTTTTAATTATACATTACCTTAAATATTTATGCTTATTTATGAATGTTTCTGCAATATTGTTATCCTTACTGAGCATTTGAGCTCACCCCTTTCTATGTTTTATTGTTTCTAGGATGTGAAGACATATTTTATGACTGACCTACAGGGATAGTTTGAAGGGGATATGAGTGTGGACTATGGAGACTGTGTTATTGTAGTTTTTCACTTTATGATGTAATGTAACATTTATGAATTTATCTAGTGTTTCCAAGGATACTAATCTAATCGGTCATGCGAGACTTGATATTTTGTGATCAAGACAATGTTATGTAATAATGCACAGACTCTGGGTAACTGGGGTTGGGGCGTTCCAAAAAAATTTCACTTCCACTATATTATTCAATAAGATATAGGGGAATAATGATAAATAAATGATCCCCATATATCAATTATTATATGAAAATAAATAATTATTTAAATATTATGAACTTATATTACTAATATTTATAAAATAATGATAATAATGAATTTTTATTAGATAACAAAACAGAAGCATGTTTAAAAATATCCAAAATTTTATTAGAAAAAACTAAGGAATTCAATCAAATTTATGATAAATAATAGTTTAAATTTTTTATCCAATTATATAGATAGCATGATAACTCGATGATAGAACTCAAAATTTTTTTATTGTACCTCAAGATAAGCATACTATTATAGGAACATAACAATCATCCCTATAATGTATCATCTAATATAAAATTTCAAACTTGTTTTATAGGAACATGTTTTTATAAATAGAGATAACCACTTCATACCATTGAATATTATATACCATTTAATCAATCTGAGTGATCTTTACAATCTATGAATCCTCAAGATCTTCAAATTGGACACACAAAATTGGGTTCATTATCCTATAAAATAAGAAAAAATTTGGGTGCAAATGAAATCAATGTAAAAAAACAAATATTGTTATAGAAAATTCTTCACAAGGATTTGTATAAGTAATATTATATAGTAACCCTATTTCAGCCATTCCCATTAAAATAATCACCTCGAAAACATTTGTACAATCATCATGAAATAACAATATAAGATGAATGAATCCACTCATATAGTGATACCATGTAATAATTATATGACCACATTATCATCAATCTATATATTATAGTGTCCCATCCCAAAACATGGAGATGATTTTTTCAAAACATTTCGATGCATACATTAAATTACTAGATCATGTAATACTACTAATATAAAATCCTATAGAAACGTCACATGTTCCATCTTGAAATTGTATATAAAAAATCCCCATTAAATACCATTTTTATATCATATAACTAGTATGACATGACAAAATATTTAGATGAAATTGTGTTATATTAAATAAAATCCAACATACAATAAAAAATGGGGATGATATTCACTAAATGATCACATCATATATATATATATGTAATTTTTATAGAGTTAGAATAAAAAGGTCCACATAATAAAAATTACTACAATGAAAAATAAAAAACCAAAGTTAATAGAATAATCTTTAATAAGATATATTTCATATCATATAGTAAAACAAATTCTTTAAAACACTACAAAACACATAAATACCTCATTCATGAAATAATTAAAATATTTTCTATTAATAAGACTCAAATGTGTCACTATAAAATCACCAAAGGACATGGAAATCTATTTATTTATAATATATAAAATAACTAATATAATAAAGTTAATGAATTAATCTCTTCTCATGTGGTTCCACAAAATGATATCAATGTTTTTTTATCGAAAATTAATTAAAATAAATATTTAAAATAATTAAAAAAATAAATTTTCAAAAAATCTTCCCTTGTCTAAAACCTCTAGTCAACTTTTTTCTCATACATTATATCCGGTAAAAACTATATAACTACATCACAAGCATCCAAATGTTACCAAATTAAAATTACATTACACTTCTAATTATAAACAATTACCCTACTAAGATATTCTATTATAATATATGTTATATTAGAATATTCCAACTATAGAGACACTCACTATAACATGGTGGAAATTGAAAGGTGTCAGTCCCCAGATATCTCAATGAAGCATTATAAAATTATTATACAAAAATAATGGTTGGGAAGTCTTCCTATTGTATTAACATTGACTATTTCTACAAATTAATCTATGTGGATTCTATCTATAATTACCAATAACTAAATAATCACATAAATTACATTGTTTTAAAAATTCATTAAATACATATATTTTTATGTCGGCATTTCTAGGGACTCTCCCAACTTCATTCAACATGAAAATCAGTACCTAACAGTTTTATATTATAAAATAACACATCGTGTCACAATCCACCACTGTATATCCAAGGCCACTACACAATATGATATACGACCACTATATTATAAATAATTGTAAAATAATATTAATATAATTATATTCGTCTATATAATTATGCATTTTAAATAGATTTTCACCACCACTATCCAATATTTCACCCATTTAGGATGAAGACACACATAAAAAAATATATATGGCTGTGTGTAAATATATTATAATGTATAATTAATTGTATTTCAATGTTAGTGTGTTGGAAATTTATATTTTTTTAGTCATGGATTTCACCACAATGTAAAGAAGACATGTGATTGAGTGCCAAATACTCATAATACTATAATTAAGTGATTTTACATTAATTAAGACCATGTGATATTCTCAAGGATCAAAATTAAATAAGGATATCATAATGAGAATTTTATGGGAATGATGATAGCTCATACACATGAGTGAAGAATATTTTATTTCAAATGATTATCAAGAAATAGAGTACAACACTTTTACAAATAAATCGCATGGCCATTAAAAAATGAATGAAGTATCTTAAGCACTCTATTATTGCATAGGATCTTCAATTGGAGGGTTCTAGGAATTAGGAGTTTGATAATATTTCTAATATAATATACTCAATATGGAATTTCAATAATTGTATGAATACATTGATATAATTAAATTTAATTTTTAGTATATCCCCTTAAGCAGATATTATGTAAAGGGAAAGGTTATTTGGGGCATTTTTTATTAACCAATGTGTGCTTATAATTTATGAATTGTATATTTTTTTAACTTATTTGAATTTGGTAACAAAATTGAACATGTTTGGGCTAAAATTATTGGAAATTGTTGTTTCATCTAGAATCATCTGATTCAAATAGATGTTTCTTCATCTATTGCAGTCCTAATAAAAATGAAAATAGAATCTAATAATTCAATATTATAATACTATTACAATATGTTATTTCTTGTTTATTTGTGATCACATCACAATAATCAAAGGGTATTATTTACTAATTAATACATCAAAAAATTTAATATTATATATGAGAATATGCCTATATTTTGAAATTTATGAAACATTATTGGGATGATGTTCAGATTTACTAAATGAATAGTTTTTATGTGTTAATATTTTACTATTCTGAAACATTAATACATGTATTAGAGAACTAAATTGTGGTGGAATTCAATAAAATTAAACTATTTTGTTGAATCTAATTTTTTCTGAGCCAAATAAATTTTGGGGTGAAAATATGATTTATGTGAGGAATAATAATGACCCTTCCAATGGATTTAATTTGATGATACCCAATTATTGTCAATATCAAAATGGATAGAGAGACTTAACCTATTCTTCTAGTTTGGAAATATATTTGTATGTGGAAACAAATTAAATACTATTTATAAATTTGATGGATAGTCTGATAGCCCATAACGGTGGGGATACATAGAAGGTTCAACTTAAAGGCCACGATAATGATGATGAGAAGAAAAATGATGATTAAAAACATTAATCTAGTTCCCATGTGGTGTGCAGACATGGTGATACCAATGTTTTTGTGTCTGATGTCCCCTAGACAAGAAGGATCATTATATTAGCCCATTTTTATTTAGTGGGAAAAAAGGTTTAGGATATTGTTGGATCATACCCTCTAAAAATTAAAGAATCAGGAAATGGAAACATTCCCTTGAAGAAAACTATAATGATTAAAAACTAAATATATGGTACTAGAAATTTTCCAATGATTTATTGGGAAAATAAGAAGAGGGGTCAAAATATGTTGTATATCATTATGTAGATCTCAGTGAATAATTCAATAAAAGGGATAATGAGAAATATAAAAGAACTCTCCTTATGTTTGATGAAATCATGACCAATTTTCATAAAAAATATTGATTTCTATAATAGAATGGAGCCATAAATTGTAATTTTGTTATACCAATAGAAATATATATTAAAAGAACCTTACTTTTTCTTTATTTATAAGCTATATATATGTATCATTTCATTAATATACCTGTTAAGGCTTGTTTTTTCATTATCAATCCAAGTGTGACTAACCTAATCCCACCTCAAATAGGCCAAGGGCTAGCGACAAGTTATTACTAGGCATATCACTCACATGGGATGGCTTATCCAAGGATACCTTTACGCATACTAAAATCTACAATCCCATACAATGAATAATTTTTGAACAACATAATTTACATCAATTCAGTAATACTTCTATATCCCATAATAAAAGTTTGATGATGAATATCAACAAGTATAAGGGGGAAAATATAAGGCTACAAAAAATAATAATAAAATATATCCTTCTAGATAGAGAAACATTAGTCTTATGTGTCTACTTGTACAAAATATAGTCATTAAATCAAAATATAATCTCTATCATCTCCTTTTATTATATTAACCACATTTAAATATTTGTTTATATGCATAAGACTAGACATGTTCTGAAGAGTCCATATAGGGGTGTGTATAACAAAACCTAGCAAGACACCCCAACATCAATAAAAACATCAAGAGTAGTTAAATAATAAAAAGGATATTTCAACCATAGTATGAGACATAAAATAACAAATCTAGATATACTAATGGTATACAATACAGATTGAACTAAGGCCAAGAGTCTTTATTTTTTTCATTATAATAATCACACATGATGACTACTCCATAAATATGATATCACTGATAAAATCTGTCATTGATGTTTTTCTATTTGGTTGTCACCCTTAGGATGTATGTGATTGATAATTGAAGACATTTATACCCAGATAGTGCATCACACCAAGGTATATGAGGTATAACTACACCACAATCTAGAATAACCCACTATGTATGGTATTGGCACTCATGTACAGTTGGCCATTACAATTTTTATAACCTTATATCGGGATAAATAAGATAGAAGATCATTCCCACGGATATGGGAGACACTAAGAACTCAATATGAGATAAATACCTTAAAGATATTGAAATTCTTCACTAAGGATATAATGTCAAATTATATCATCATAAGGATGGATGGAGGGAACCCACCCCTGGATACTTTTCATTGATGAATAGAACATGGGTATCAGAATTCTGAATGAAAATTTTGCATCACGTATCAATATTACATGGTGTTTCATTACATTCTTTGGTCAACCCATGTGCTCTATACCATTCATGTGTTCCCCGTTCCATGCCCATGTACTTGGATATGTTCACGAGCATGGATATTTATGAGTATCAGGACTTTCCCATGTAGTATATAGATGCTTGTATTCTATTCCACGTTTGTGATAATGTGTTCTCATTAATTCATGGAGAGCTTCCAGGAAATGGTCACACATTATATGATATGTCTCACATGGTGTGAAATATCTTATTCCATGGTTAAAACTAAGAATCCTATATAGGGTCCCACACAAATAGATTATTCTTCACATATATGTAGTGTAGAGTTGATATTTATAGAGTATAAATAAAACCACAAGGATTCCTTATGCACTACTACATCCATTGATTTTCACCATAAATCACATTAGGGATCGTATATATTATTTAGAGGATCCTCAATACTGCTAAAGATCAAATTATGGATGTTTGAATTCATAATTAAATCACCCTACCACATCATCCCATCACCACTTGTGAATCCTTGAATGAACATCTCAAATCCAAAACTGATATGTCAATTCATCCATATCATATTTATTTACCATAAATAATATACTTGAATAAAATTTATCAATGATATGTGAAGATTAAACTTTGAACCATGATTGGTTTTAGGTATTCTAAAAAAAATCTCCCAAACTATATACTGATGATGAAAAATTGAAGAATGGGGTGACAAATAAAATATAAATCATGTGAGTAATATAAGTCAGTTGTTTTTTCCATTGAATCTTGATCTATTATAATTGATGAATTAAGGTAATTTAAAAACATAAATTCAAAATAATATTTTCGATATAAAAAATTGATTAATGTACCAATTCATGTTCGTATAATTTACCTACATTTAAAATGGTATAAATAATTAGAGATAAAAAATAAAACAAACACCTTACATCTATATCTTATTGACTATTTATAATTATTATTTTCATTCCATTACCATTGATGTGGTGTCTTGGTTATGTCATCACACTGATCACAATGCATGACATTTGAATGATCATCCAAGAAATATCATCCACCCGATCTTCTCTAAAATTATTTGATTATGTACCAACCCTAAAATTTTGTTATAATCGTGTCTATATATATTTTCATTAGGTCACTTCATTATAACCAAAAATAGAAATAAATTAAATTTTTTATTTTTTTAAATATTTCAGGAATACTTTTTGAAAAACATTTAATAACTATAGTTTTTATGTCACAACTAGCATAATGACCACATTTCAAACTCAATGGTGGCAAAAAAATGTCCAATATTGGGTTTTTTATATTTTTTTACAAAAACTGTTCCCATGATATATATATATATATTTAATATTTCTCACATAGAAATTTCTTTCTCATTTCACCTTAGTATCTATCATCATCTTAGTTTCTTGATTATAATATATTACTAGAAAAATTTAAAATCATTAAACAGAAAACTTTTACATTTAATTCTCCAAACCAGAGAGAAATTCATTCTGGAATAAAAAGAAAACTACATGGAAAGGATTTAGTAATGATTTTTCAATTGGGTTTTCTTCTCCCATTTATAATCCTAAAAATTTCTATGCTTCCACTGGTTAGGAACCCAAAGAATTTATCATCTACAGAGGATTATATCATGTTAATACTTTTTCTCCATGGGGGACTCCACAATTTTTTCTCAAACCATATGTCTAACTCTCTTAGTAGATAAAATAGGATGATCCATGTATTCACCTCATAATATATGACACATGGAAAAATTAATGCACATAGTCTAATTAAGGTGGAATAAATATGAGGTATTCAACCTTTTTGACTCAATATAATATATAGAAAGGGGCAATGAATCTTAGAGATAGATTTCAATCCTAACCAAGTATCTATAATCTACATCGAGGTCAGACATTTAAGAAAACATCGTCTAGATCATTGAAAAAAAATCCTCTCTTATTAGATTGCATAAGTCATCTAACAACCGGGTTCAATATTCATCTAATCATTGATTATACAAACATTCTATATTGTAACTCACAATAACACTAGGCCTATTGTTATAGACTCTCTTGTATTTGTACAACATAGTGGGGTCTTATATTTTCTCCCATAAAAATATTCAATTGGATCCATATAGATGGTGGATGGTATCTAATTACAAAAGTATTTCAAAAATCATCACTATTATGTAGATGGGATTGGATTATCATAATCTAAAACTTTTTTTAATGGAACTCTATGATACCTAACAATCACTTACATGTTAGGGTGTCCTAAGGTATCTTTTAAACTATTCAATAATTCTTCTATAAAGTGGGAGGACATTGTGAGTCATTCTATGATTACCTAGAATGTATTGTTTCCTCTACACATAAATTGTTACCCAATCATGATGTTTATAGATATATCATAATAGTTCCACTCTACACCACTTGGAGTTGTGATAAACCAGATTGAACATGGTTCTAATCCTTCACAGCTAACTAGTTAGGCATCAAGAGATAATATATGATACTATATTCTTCATTAATGGACAAAAAATGACAAGAGAGGTCATGGTAAAAATTTTACCCATTTTTTTATTTGTTGATAATAGGGATTTATGAAACTCACTCAAAACATTTTTCTAAAAAAAATTCAGTTCTATTATTCATTAAATAAAAATCTTATCATGGAACCCACCATCGAAAAAATCATTGATACAATATCCAACGAACATCTAATTATGAATGGTCTCATAGTAGATATCCCTATACATGAATTCAATAACACATTTTATAAAAAATGTGGGAACAACCATTGTCTACTGATATGAAACACTGTCTTTTTCCACTAATGAAAACTGCATTGTGAAAAAGTACCCCAAATAATTTTTCAAAAATTGATAATAATATATCCCAATAAAATAATCAGCCACTAAATTAAACATAAAATATTTAAATACTATATTAATTTCAAAAACATCTTAGAACACTAGTCATCACATTTTTCTCAAGTTACGATCCATTAAAAAAAGGTATAATTGATACTCTCATGGTAATAATAAATGATAAACTGTCTCCCCTAATGATTTTCACAACATATTTAGTGCAAAGACTACCACAACTATATGAAGATCTTGATTTCTCTAGTTCTTGTCATTATTTCTCAACTATATCGACCCATAGAAAATCCCATCCTATATTTGAATATATAGAAAACTATTTATTTTCCTCATATCACCACATATCATAATGTAAATAACACCCTCCACAATCATCGTAAACATTGGGTAACACATATGGCTTTTCATCAACTCCTAAAATTCTTATTGGTTGATATCTATTTTCATGAAAGGATTCCATTTGATGTCAATATTTCTAATGGTGATGTTATTTAGTAAAATAGTGAATGATTCTATTTTTGTATCCATCTAACCCATGAGTGATCCATTCCATAATCACAATCTTGTGGGCCCCAAATATAAAACTACCCCATGCATTTTTTGGTCCACTACATCTTCCTCTATTGTGATGATATGTCCTAGAACATAAACCTCATGAATCTACCAATAACACTTTATGACATTCCCATATAGATGGTTCTCTCAAATTATGTCCAAGACTATCCTAAAGATTCATAAGCGATCTTAATTAGAAACCTAGCAAACTAGGATATCTTTGATGAAGAATACCTAATAAAACAAAAAAATGATAAAATCTCTAGTTCATGATCCTAATGATCATAGATGAAGAATTATTCATGCCAAAGGGAATATCCATATACACATTTTGAACACAACAAAATTGTAATATCATCATTGATATATCATTATACTGTAATCACAGGTGGTGATTTATAGATCTATGTTTAATCATTATGAACCATCATGCCCCTCTCAACTAATCCAATATGTTATCAGTCCTTAGAATTGGATACTTATTCATTATGGTCCTTTGGAATTAATACTGATAATCAACACATAAACTCATGATCACATCCACATTTTCGTAATAAATATATGGAATCATAGGGAAGATCAATTTGTCTATCAAATACTATCATATGTAAGTCTTATTTCTGCCTATTTAGATCACAATTATCTTCAAGAGATATCTGATATAGTGAAAAAACTATCATGATTGTACCTGGGTGAAAGAAAATGAAGATGTATACCAATTTTTAGTGAGGTAATTATAGAACATCCTTATGAAATACATCAATATTATCCACCTCCACAACATGAAAATGATAGTGTAACATCTTGGATCTAGATGCACCCCAAAGGCTCCCTGTAATTGGATGGCCACAGGGCCTCAAACACATCTTCCTAAAAACCAGAGGCTAGTAACTAATAGAAAGGTGCTATGGGTGATCTTGGGGAGAATATTACTTTATTTACAGAGTATAACAAAGTGGATACAATAATGAATCAAAAGAAAATTAAATAGCACCATTCAAAAAAATAGTGGATGACTGATAAGATAAATAACCAATTATTATTCCTTACAAAAGATGATGCAACATGCTATGTTCTAGGAAAATTCCAAAATAGGGACACTATAGTAATCAACAATATGTGTTCCAAAATAACAAAATAAACAAAGGAAGCTAAAAAGAATCACAATCCTCAGCTTGGTCCCATATTCTCCTACACCTAAGCAACACATCAATTACTTGAAAATAGTCACTTTTTCTAATCAACACATTCAATAATATAATCAATTTGGTCCCAAAAGCATGACCCAAACAATGTCTTAGACTATATACCAACAGGAAACCTCCCATGGTTTGTACCAATATGTCAGTTTCTATATATAACATGGAATGTACAATTGTGAAAGAAATAAAAAGTGGGTAATCCAATGAAATAACAACAAATGACACTAAATACAATGTAAACAAGTATATGTGAAGATAGAATCCTAGCTTGTGCTTTGGCTTGGAAGGTTCTTTATAAGTCATCAATATCTTTATTAATGTTTATTGAATTATATAAAAGTCTTGAGATCCATCCTAGGCCCAACGACCTAGATAATATGCAACAATAATCTCATGGCATAACCATCATTTAATCATTTTCAATAGATCCCAACCTTGGTATCCCTTAATAAATCCTAGTTTTACATGACATTTTACATAAGCCTCAATGAGCCTGACCACCCAATCATGGATCACACATGGCCAATACATAATTACCTTTTGAGCCTATCCATGGTATTTTAACCGAGAACCTTTTTTACCCAAGGTATACATAAGCTGCAATTAGTCACATGATCCCAACATTGTATTTTAATTAAGTTTGTGGCTCGACCATTTTTAATTTCCCATTTTTGTCATATAGTTTAATTCCATATCAAAATAAACTCATGGTAATTAAATATTCACACGTCTTATCATTTTAACAACCCACATGGGGAATTCATATCACATAGTAAGATTATTTTAACAACCCAGCAAAGTGAATTCAAGTCAACCATCTAAGGAATTCTAATCCAAAAGACCATCCTTGGGAAATGCACCCATAGGGTGGAATTAAATCAAGCTTTAGAACCCTACACATGCTATCAAATCATATAATTAATTATCATATCATCAATAGGAAACAATAAGGATCATTATTCTCTCATGTGATACCCAAAAAATGGGTTTGTACAACTTAAGAATATATAATAAACTTGACAATCAATGAAAGGTACCATACCACCAACATCATACTCATACGAATATCATTATCCATCATTGAGATTTGATTTGACCTAGGATGGAGTAGATCAACAAAAATGATAAAAAACTCAACCCTCGATAACTAGGTCGAGAGAATAAATAAGGAAGAAAAGCTAAAAAGTAATCGAGAACTAACTGAGAGGATTCAAATGAATCTAACGTTGTTCAAATCAGGTGTCAAACAATGAAAATAGAGAAAAATTCTTTTTTGAATACTTAGGTGAGTTACTTGTCGAATGAAGGCTATGTTTATTACATTTAAAAAACCCTGCTACTTCCCAATTTAATGAAAAAAATGAAAAGTGTATGAAGTATATGTGAAACTAATTGACATTTATGTACAAATCATGTTCAGGAAATTACATGGTCATGTAAAATGATTATCTGCCATGTAACCCTAATTACATGGTGTCTACTTGGAAATACACAGTGTGTAACTCCTAGTCACATCATGTAATAGGCATAAAACCATCCATTGGTCTCTATTCCCTCTATTTTGACAAGTTTAAACTTAATAGAGTAGCTCCACTCCTCATAGGAAGAACTGTGTTATTACAAGCTACCCCCCCCCCCCAAAATCAATTCATCCATGATTTTCACTTCCCTGTGAGATGAAGAAATATATAAAAACAACTCTGGCCATTGTGACCGAACATTGGCCTCCCTCTCCCAAATATCATCCTATATACGGCCATGCTTCCATAGTAACCATACTAATGGAACATAATAACCATGGAGATCAATCATACTATGATCTAAAATACGAATAGGGTGCTCCTCAATGGATTCATCTTCCTGGAACTCAACTTCCTTGGGCTAAACAGTGTGAGAGGTGTATGAAAAGTAACATCATAGAATTAAAACATATAAGACAATGTGTATAGTTAAATATCTCTTAGGTAACTATAATAAATGGGAAACCATCTAGATCCTCTCCAGAATCTGAAACAGTCTGACATATATAGGTGAAGGATTACCTTGTCTCTTGATCCTCTTCTGTGAAACCCTTTTTGCTAAATGTAGGAAGACTCAATCAACGGCCTCAAACCTTAATGGTCACCTGTAGTATTCAATGTATGATTTATCAAAATATTGCGTAGTAACCATCAACATATGAATCAACTGAACCTTCTCAGTGGTCTCCTGGACAAGATGTTATCCCAACATCGCTGCCCCTAGTGCCTCTACCCAACAAAGGTTTAGTCCCCATGAACATCCATACAAAGCCTCATATGGTGCCATATGAATAGTACATTGTATGTTATTATTGTAGGTGAACTCAAATAGCTGTATGTTTGTCTCCAAAGAACCCCCAAAATCCGTGATGGATGTTAGATGCATGTCTTCCAGTACTAGAATGGTATGCTCTAACTAGTCATTAGTTTGAGGATGGTATGTTGTGATCAAAACCACCTGGGTACCCAAATCCCTCTGGAAACTCTTCCAGAAACATGATGTATTGCAAGTGTCCCTATCTGAAATTATAGAATGAGGGACCCCATGAAGTCATAAAACTTGAAAAATAGACAGCTACCCAAGATTATCAACACTGATGGTCTCCTTAATCAGAATGAAATGAGTGATCATCATATGTCTCTCAACTCCCACCCAAACCACATCATTTCCTATAGGTGACCTTAGTAACCTAGTTAAGAAATCCATCATGGAATCATACCATTTCCACTCTGGAATTCGTAACTACTTTAGAAGCTCGGCTGGTCGATTATGTCCCACCTTCACCTGTTTATATATTGAATACCTAGGATCAAAACAACCAAATATCATTTCATTCCTGGACACCAGTATTGACGATGCAAGTCACGATACTTATTAGTAACTCTAGGATGCACTACCCAAAATTAATCATGAAACATCGACATAAACTCCCCATGTATGGAAACTAGAAGCTGAAGACATCTATGGATATGTAATATCTCATCATCACCTACCATCCAACAAGGAAGTGGATCCTCACCTATTAAACTCTCCTGTAAGACATGACCCTTATAATATGATAGATTATTCATCCTCAATCTATCAATGAGTGTATAATCCACAACTAAAGAAGAATGGAATGTCAGTACTTTTCTTTTATGCCCCTCCAATTCATAACAAGGCCATAAGCTACCACTCACTACTGGCCTACTACACTGTATGTGTTTGAGTAGTCATGCTCAATGCATTGGCCGCTAAATTTCCATTCCTAGGAATGTAGGCATTTTGTATGTCGAATTACTGATGGTTTTAGACCATCCTTCACTACGTCAAATTCAGATCATGCTGATTAAAGATATACATGAGACTTTTGTGGTTAGTGAACACCAAAAAACACTCTCCCAGAATTTTTTTTCTCCAATAGTATAGATCATTACCAACTGTATCTAACTCTAGATCAATCATAGGGTAATTCCCCTCATGTCACCTTAGCTTCCGAGACTTGGTTTCTATGACTCTATCCCTCCTACATCGTCACTACCCTGAGTCTTGTACTTGAAGCATCATAGTAAATTGTATAACTCCTACCCTGTTCTAGTAGGGTCAGGACCAGTGATGATGTAAACCAGACTTTCATCTCTTAATAGGCTATATCTCAAGAATCTGGCCAAAAGAACACGACACCATCCTTAGTTAAGCCTATCAGCGACGCTGTTAATCATGATAGGTATTGTATAAAATGCATGTAATAACCAAAAATCCCCAAGAAACATCGTATGTCGATAACGTTCTTGGGATTCATCTAAGAAATAGATCTCTCAACATCTATAGTTGCAATAATACACCTATAATTTGGATTACATGACCCAGGATGTGAATCGGGTCCATCCAAAAGTGGAACTGTGATAGCTTACCATATAACTGATGCCCCATCACTATATTTAGAATGATCTCTAGATAGTTTGAATGGTTTCGAATTTTGTGACAATAAAACAAGATGTCATCCGCATGTACCACCACAAAGTAATCCATGTAAATACGGGACACTTGTTTCATCAATTCCATGAAAAACACTAGGATGTTCAAGAGATTGAATGACGTAACTAGATACTCATATAGTTCACACCAACTATAAAGGGATGTACAAGGTATATATGTAGTTTTAAGACATTCATGTTGATATCATCACTTGATGTTGATCTTTAATAACACTCGAGGTCCTCAAAGCTAATCAAATAGTCCATCAAACAATGGAAGGGGACATCAGTTTTTAACCATCAACTGGTTCAACCTCTGATAGTCCACAAATTGTCTAAGGGTAATATTTTCCTTTTTCATGAAACAGATCAGAGTACCCCACATAGATCTACTAGGTCTAAAAAAACCATCCACCTTTATGAATTCTAGATGCATCTTCTGCTCTTATAACTCTATTTATTCCAACCTATAAGGAGTAATAAATATCGATATAGCTCATGGTCCTAGCTCAATAGAGAACTCCACCTCTCTTACAAAAGGTAAATTTGAAAAGCCTTCTAAGAATATGTATCTGAAATAATAAACCACTAGAGGTAAATGTATTTGATGTATACCCTGGTAATCTACATATAAAACTAGAAATATGGGCAGTCATCCAACCAAACCCATGGTACTCGAGTCTAGCTTGACTCTCATAGACACCTCATTCAACCATGTGTAGAAAAAATATTCCCTTTGGTGACATGAAAATCACCCTAATGATATATAAAGCATCAAAGGTGAGAAAGGATAATATCCAATCCATTATGATGATGACATCAAATCCAGTCATCTCTAAAAAATAGATATTCCATATGAGGTGAAGCCACCAACCACAAGGGGGAAGTCCATTAACATAGGAAAAAAAGAAATTATAATCCCAAAAGAAGACTATAGAATCATAATATCATCATAAGTAAAACCCCAAATACCTTAGATCTCCATAATGGATAGATATATAAAACTATGTTAGTCCCCTATATAAAAAAAGTAGAGAAGCTAAAATAGAGGCAATAAGAATAGAACCTCGAATAGTAAAAGGTTCGAGATCATACTCATGTTGGGTTAGTAACACTACATATGTATATCCAATACCATATCCCAACTACACTGCCTAGTAACCCTGAGCTTCTTCCCTCAGCTATCTCTGAAAACATGGAGTTTGGCAACCATGGCCATGACCACCACTTAAGCATGACCAAACTGATGTATTGTAGTTCCATGATTATTGAGAAGTTATTGGCATTATTCCTAAAAGTGGAGTCTATATAGACCCTCTCTCACTAGATGATATAGGAAACATCATGTAGAAACACAAAAGATGTACCATATTTTTGATTCTCGGCACTCGACTTGGACCATAAAACAATTAGTTCTATTATGATGTGACAGACATGACTAGATGGTCTATTGGTTGCCCAGGGTCTACCACCTCTGAGCTACGATCTTCTACACTCACATGGATCACAATTGGAGATCATCATGGTGGCATGACTCTACAATGTCAATAACACATCACAATTGAAGATAATCGAGGTTCACTGTTTAAGATCACATGAACTAAACAGGAGAATAAAACCCTCAAATGTAACCCAAAGAGTAGGACACTACATGTAGAAATCATACACAGTGTGTACCCTCATGCTTCTACTCAGGCATCTATTGCCACTATCTTGGGTGTGTAACCATCCTAGGTACACGTTGTGCTAGACTCAAACATGGAATGTACACAAGTCTCCCCTCATGGCCATGTACTCTCACATGGCGCAATTCACATGAGTTTGGCCTCATTAAAGATATGTCATGTGTACCAAAATTTCATAACTACGTACTTGTGAAACTCACCATCCCATGTTCCTTCTAACATAGATACACAAAATGTCAATTACCACACAACATGTACTCTGAGTACAGTGCATGAAATTAAGAAATGTTCTCTCTTATTGAATAATAAAACACATTTCATGTGTTCATATCATCACAAGTCGCGTTCTCTATGTTTTCAGACAGTAATGCTCCAAAAAAATTCTGGAACCATTGATTTTGAAAAATAATGAAACAGTGTTCCATGTTTCGAAATATGGGGGAACATACACACTGCGAATAAAACATTCACATCCACATATGGAATAAAACAACACAATCTACATCACACGACTGAATAATTATCCACCAAATTAAAATCCAAGAGGGCATGTACTTTTTATGGACCAAAAATTTGTTTCCTTCCAATTCAACCATAACATATAACAATACACCTATCATGATAGCGGAAATATCTATCATAGTACCTATCACAATAACATGCATATCTGGAATGAATTTTTTCAAAATAGAATGCAGTCCATAATTCCCTCAAGATGGAATGGAATGAATGCATGGTATTTGGTTTCTAGAATATTCTTATATGATGCATGAGATGGTGTACCCTCATCTCATCGGGGTTCAAGAATATAGATCAAAATTACATCAATAATAAAAGCGCAATATATGTGTGTCACCCAACGGTGAAATCTAATCAATTGTGACTTCTCCAAAAAAAATTCACAATTTAATCGAGGATGTATGGATTTTCCCAATATGTGGGGTAGCTACTCCTGGTCACATTTTTTTACCAAACTTCAACTCATTCATATCCCTGTCTAGTTTCTCCAAATAGTAACAAAACCGAAAAAAGACACCAAATATATCACATTGAAATGTCTAGGATCTGGATGCCACCCAATGGTTCCCCATTCCCGATTGACCACATGGCCTCAAGTACATCTCCACAAATGTCAGATGTTACAGACTAGTAGGAAGGGCCTAGGAGTGATCAGGGGGAGTTAATTTCTTCGTTGGTAGAGTACAACACATAGAATAAAATAATTATTCAATTAGGGAAGAAATAATACCATTCAAAAAAATAGTGAAAGACTGATAAGATAAAAAACCATGCATCATTCCATACAAAAAAGGATTCATCATGATCTATTCTAATAAAACATCAAAAAATTGGCACACTACAGTAATCAATAATATTTCTTCCAAAAGCTCAAAAGAAAAAAATAAGCTAAGAATCACTACAATCATTGGCTCGATCCCATTCACTCCTACTCCAAAACAAAACATCATGTTCCTTCAAACAAATAATCTGTTTGGTCTGAAAATCATGACCCAAATTGGGTCTGAGAGTAAATCCCAATAGGAAACCACCCAAGTTCTATAACATTCAATTAGTGGATATATATAACATGTAGTGTACAATAGTGAATGCAATAAACATTGGGTACTTAAAAGAAAGAACAATATATGTCTCAGAAGATGATGCAAACAAATATAAGTGAATACAGAATCCAAGATTGTGTTATGGATGGAAGATGTGTCATAATTCTACCATTTAATTATTCATGTTTTTGGAATTATATAAAATTATTCCAATCCGATCGTGTACTGATGACCCCCCATAATATATAACATTCAACTCATGACATAACCATAATTTAATCATTTTCTAATAGAGCCCGACCTTGGTATCCCTTAATGGATCCTAGGTTCGCTCAGTATTTTCCATTGGACTAAATGAGCCATACCACCCTCTCATGGCTCTCTCACAACCCTAACATAATTACCACTTGATATCATCCATGGTATTTTAATTGAGACCCTCATTCTCCCAAGGTATAAATAAGGTTCAATTAGTTACATAATCCTATCCTAGTCTTTTAACTGAGATTGTGGATTTTCAATTGATAATTACACCCCTTTGTCATATAATTAAATTCCATATCAAAAGAAGCACATAAGTATTAAACTATCACATGGATTAACATTTGAAAATAATAAATGGGGAATTCATATCACATTATCAGTTCATTTTAAATACCAAATAGTGAGAATCCAGGTCAACCCTCTTAGGAATTCTTGGCCAAACAACCATTTGGGGGAACCACACCCATGGTGTGTCCCTAAATCAAGATTCACAACTCTAAAAAAAGTATCATATCATATAATTAATTACCTAAAAATAAAAATGAAATAAAAGGGTTCATTATTCAACCAAGAGACCCCCTAAAAGTGTGTGTGTGTCACTCTAGTATATATAATCAACTCAAAAATCAATAAAAGGAACAATACCCCCTTACATGTACTCGTACGACTCTCCAAGTCCATTGTTGGGATTTGATTCATCCTAGGATGATGTAGATCTAAAAATGATAAAAATTATTAACACTGGATAACTATGTCAAGAGAAGAAATCAAGATGAAATGCTAAAATGGAATCAAGCACTCACCGATAGGATTCCAATGGATCTTATAGTGTTCAAATCGGGTGTCGGATGATGAAATGAGAGACAATTTTCCGTTCGGGTGGCTAGGGAATGATGCTCATCGAATGGGGGCTCAGTTCTTTCTACCTAAAAAATGATGCATCATTATGGTTTAATTAAAAAAATAAATATACAAAACTTGTACTATAAACTACATTATGTGTCTATAAAAATACTATATAAGTTATTATATGGCTATGTACTGTGATTATATGGCATGTAACCCTAATTACACAACTTGTAACTAGAAATACATAGCATGTAACTCCTAGTACCATCGTGTAAGAGGTCGGTAGCCTGACATTGGTCTCATTTACCTCCATTGTTTTAAGTTAAAACTAAAAAGGATTGATCTGTACCTTAAGGGAATAATCTTGTTCTTATAGAGAGCACATAAAATTCACAAATCCAAGAGTCATTCTAGACAACTAAGGTGTAATTAGTTTCACCCACTAATGTATGAGTCAATACATATCCACTTGGGTCTCTTTATTCCCAATTAAGGAAACCATCATCTGATCCATGATGATGCATTGAATCCTCTTCATAAAACATCAATCTTTAAATGAACTATGTAATTCTAGTCCATATCTAAGATAAAGTCATTGTAACCATAATGTTATCACATGAGGAAAACTATCCTCCAAACTTATTATCATACTATTGGTAAAAGTTTTTTATCGATGATTCATATACAGTAAGAGTCTCCAAGAGTAAGGGTTCATCCATGGGATCTACCAAAATCTCTACGTCCCAAACTATAGATATATCATGAAAAGAGTGAATAATTCCTTTTTTTATAAAAAACAATATATGGTAGAAGGGAAACAGACAATATAAGTAACCATCCCTAGATAATCTACATCGTAGGTCTCCACATCCTACAGCTACCCTCTCCCCATCCCACCAGTTAACTAAGGTTGGTGGGGACAAAATGGTGGTATTTGTAGAAACTAATCAAAACATTTTTTTACATATGGATACTCTCTGTGATCCTCTACCTTATATTCCCCCTTTCATAATTTTTGATCCTATAGTTTCCTCTCTTTATTTGACTCATCTATGACTATCTACTAGTAGTATGATGGTCCATAATATCCCATCCATGATGTCTTTGACCTTCATAATAATACAACTATGTCTCAATGGGATGAAAAGAACAATCATAAGATCCCTAAAACATAAAACCTATATCCTAGATAATCCTAAAATTATTTCATAAGCATCCAGATCCATGCTTATAACATTTGATACATGAAACCGAAGAGTCTTCTCTCATGTTGACACCATCGACACCCATTTCTAGTGTCTACTCATCCATGAATCTCCCTATAACCAAATAATGATCCAACACTCTATATTATGTATGAATTACAAGAGGTGTCAAAATTTTCTATATGTATATATTTATAAGATTCTTTATCTTAAATACAAAAAAGAATAGATATATAACCACCTCTATAATGTATCATGACTAGTTGTTAAACCTTGATAAATAATCAGAAATCGTATTTGTACTAGGATGTATATGTAAAAGCT
This sequence comes from Viscum album, assembly GCA_963277665.1. Classification (NCBI taxonomy): domain Eukaryota; kingdom Viridiplantae; phylum Streptophyta; class Magnoliopsida; order Santalales; family Viscaceae; genus Viscum; species Viscum album. The sequence goes on along the minus strand of OY728126.1, from coordinate 1,306,048,180 downwards.
CTTGGATTCTTACTTCTTGTTTCATCACTGTAGATTACACCTACTTGATGATTTTCTCAGTCCAAATCAATGAATTATTTAACTAATTGTATGAATGATTCATTAGGAACTACCAATTCCTCGAATATCCGTAATAAAAAATCACTACCTGGAAAAACATCGGTTTTATAGGCGTCCTATCTATAGTGAACCTACATTTTCATACATTAACATTTTATCAATTTAACGATAAAAAATATAATAAAATTATCATAACTACATATGATGTTTTAGTGTATTTATAAAATTAGGACCATAAATAAAATTTAAATAATAATAAATACCTTATTTAATTCCATATTTCCATCTTCTTATTGGCCGCACGTACTCTACAGTATTAGTAGTCACATGATAATATAGTTCAAAGGGGAGATATAAAATCTTTGTAATATGATATATAAGAACCTGAATCAATTTCTCATGGGTGATAATAATCAAAATTATCATTAAATTACAATGGAATATTAACTATATTGATTATAGAAAACATTGGATAATGAAAAGGAATGTGGAAATACATAAAAATTCAACATCTTGTCTTAGTTTTCAACTACCACACATTTGATTGAACAAAACTGGCATCATGTTCTTGCATAACATATTTACATAATCATAACAACATCAACATTGTACAAAATTATAGCATCATGTTCTCACATATTGCACGTTATATCATGAGATACATCACATTTCCTAATGTATTTGGGATCTATACTATTTCGGGTGCACCCACCACATCATAACATTTACATAGTCATGCAATTGAAATAGAAAATAAATCAATCATAGTCTGCAAATAAACCATTTATTGGAATGTAGTTAATTTGATAAATCATATATTCATGAACAAACATGGGGGTTCTAGTAATGGAATATCATACTAATATAAAAATCGTCAATCATGAGTGAAGAAAAAATCTTGATAACTAAAAGATATGTTTTTAAAAGAATGATTTATTTTAGGAAAATAGTTTAATTTATATTGACATATGATTTGAAACATGTTAATCCTATAAAATAAATGATAACTAAAAATAAATTATATTTTATTAACATTAATGGAATATACAAACTATAAATGGAGTAAGGGGGAACCCCAAATAATGATAGTGGGTTGGACAATCCATTATTTAATGTCAGCATGTAATCTTAAAATTAAATTCATATATAATCAAATTAGATTTGTTAATTAATAAATACAGAAAGTATTATACATTTTTAGGATTGATAATAGTTTTATTAAGTTCAATTATGACTATTATGATGAGTTATAGTGTTCGGTTTAATAGTCTGGGAGTGCTTATTTTTTTGGCTTTCATGATCAGTTCACTTTTATACATGGTTAGATGTGCATGTAAAATGAGAATAATTATCTATATATATATATATATTTATTTGATATAAAAAACATATTTAGTATTATTTATTATTTTGTTTCATATATGAGGATTATTCCATAGATAAAAAGGTAATGATAACTATTTAAATTAATTGGGGTCTTTTATATCACAACAAACTTGTTCTATATTACTATTTAATATTATGTACATAAGAGAGTTATGTAACAAAAAAGGTTACTTATAAAATTTTAAAATAAATTTAAACCATTGTAATGGTTTTATGACCATCATTGAAGGTCTTATAGGAAAAGGAATGTTCATCATCCATGATGGTCATAAATTGACACATCATTGATGATGTTTTCATTTTTATAATAAAAGGGATAGGAGAAGAGGTTTGATGATTTGTTATTACATTAACATAATAAAATTACATCATATATAATATAATTTATCAATAATTCTACTTGTATAATGTTAGATGATAGGAAAATAATAAAATAAATTGAAATGAAATTATATGAAAATGAAAGAAGGTTTTCCACTTCAATTATCATTCTTTAGAACCATAATTTGGAAATTTGGTTTTTTATCTTATTATGGCCAAAGGCTCATAGACTTGGGGAAGGGGAATTTTTAACGTATTGGGTATAAATTTGAAAACATAATGTATTTCTAATTGTGTGGAGAAGAGGTGGTGATTGTGATATTTATAGGGGACAGTGGGTATCTTCTCTATATTCTAGACATTAGTTTATAATATTTCATGAAGACAATAAATACCTTCAATGTAATCACAAAAAAAATTAAAATAATGATTAATATTTAGAGATTATGGTTACTAAATTAGTAAAAACTCATGGAATAGTGTATATATCTTATAATGTGTATATACATTAAATTATATTATTTTATAATTCACAAAAAAATCAAGAATTTTAGACAATTTTTAAAAAATTCACCCTTCCAATTCATTGAAATATGGAATTAATAAGTGAAATCCATTTTATTAAAATAATTTAATAGATATTAGATATTTATTTTTTTATATAAAATATTCATTTTTTTATAACTGTCAAAATTAATACTATAACTGATTTCATGACACATGAAAAAATAAATCAATGTATCATAAAATTATATCATAATAAGATGAAAAAATATATTAATTTATGAAAATATTTTATAAAATTTCATTCACATTAAAAATTTTCTTTTAATTATATATATTAAATTAAATATTTAGGTTTTATGGAAACACCAACATTTATATTACAATTTCTAAAACATTTATTTACATGTATTATGATATAAATATATCATATTTTCATTCATAAGATACCAAAATTTGATTTAATATTTAATAGGTGATGTAATTATTCTATTGTATTGATTAATATTCCTAATGGTCACATTACTATTCAAAAGGTGGTGTTACTATTCTATCGATATATTTTCATGAATTTATAGATATACCCTTTATTCTGTTCATTAGTTATTTATAATGATTATATTGTGTCCCCAATGTTATTTTATATGATTTATAATATATTTATTAATTATACGAAATGATATTATAATGATAATATTATGGGTTGTAACATTCTTCCCCCTTAATAAATTTCTCCCTAGAAATTTTGTTTTATATAATTATGGTGAAAGCTAGTGAGAGTAATTTTCCTTCATTGCTTCATATTGTTCACAGGATACCTCTGTGAACATATTATTCTACCATTGATGTTTGACCGTGTGAGTAGTCTGGTTTCATAGATTATTGTCTATGTGGTCCAATATATTCACTCTCATCTCCTCATAAGAGAAATAATTTTTTGAACTATACCAACACTAAATTTAGTACATGTGAGGGATATCATATGTACAAACTCATGAGGGACACATGGAATACATCTTTTACATGATACATTAATGGTGGATATTATAGTCAAAATTACATAACATTACCATTATCAAGAACCTTAAAGTGGCAGAGGTGCCTAGGATATATCATTCCCTTCTTCTAAAATCTCATGATCCTATTCTAAAGTGATATGTGGAGGAATACCATGTCTCCAAACTGAAACTTTGTTCCTCATAAAAACATTTCTTCATATATCTTCTATCAAATTTGGGATGTCTAGACATGATGTTAATGGGTGCTAAAATCATCCACCATTTCATCAACTATTCGATATCCTAGAAAAAATACTTTCAGCAACCTTTTCCGTGCATTCTAATGTTCTACATCTTTCTTTCATAAATGGATACATATAAAGCCACTTTTATTCTCATGTGAAATTTTTTTGGTAAGAGAACTCAACCATAGATAGATAGTCATCCCCTATACCTTCTATGTCTATAGATCATGCTCTCATCTTTTCTTCTAGTGCCAAATTTTTACATGCAGATTGGCCATCCGTCCGATGTTCATAAGACATACTGAAGAGCATCTCAGTGTTTAGATAATGTTGAAGACTTTTATTGAACATGGTGGTAAATCTTAGATCTAAATAAAATAAAATCAATAGTGGTTTTCAATGAATCCTTTAAACCTCTCTGATGTATATCTATGTAAATTTATCTACTGATAATTCCTTTCTAATTGTGATAATGTGATCAATATTTATAAGTTGATATTCAACATCCCATATAATATTTTTCCTCTAGATTTACTTTAATATCTGGTAACATGGTCCATTATGATATTTTAACATTACTATTTTGGAATGGGTAATTGTTCCATCATCACTTTAGAATTTTTTCTTTAAGTCTTGACTTTTTAACATAATAGAAAAATTGATGAATATTTAGCTCCCTCCTTATTAATATTGTTGAAAAAAAAGTTCTCTCTAAGATATTGATACATCTTGGTTCTCTTACTAGGAATTGAGAAAATTGAGATTTGTTCTTCATTAAAAAAAATAATTATCTTTGGAATGGATGGAACACATAGTTGTGAACAGAGTCTAATTAATTCAACCTCATAATTTGTTTTAACTATAATTACTTACCTTTTCTAGTGGATTCAAAATTATTCTAAATATCCACATAATTTAATTTAGAATCATTTATTTTATTCAAATAGGATGGTTTAGAAATAATTTAAGAAAGGATGGATGATTTTCCTTCTAAAAGGATTATAATTTCCATCCATTGAAAATCTAAAAAACGATCCTTCTCAATTCTCATCATTGATAGTTTCGGATGATCCTTTCTACTTAGAGCATCTGCTACATTGTTCTCTTTATTAATATGGTTCTGGACTAATTATCAATAATCTGTTTTGATCTCTAACCATCATCACATGAACATAATACACATAGTCAATGTTAATTATATTTTAGGATCTTATGATCCATATATATCTCACACAACTCCCCATAGTGATAATTTCTCCAGATTTTGAATGTGAATATCACTAATTCCAACTCTAGATTTATTATAGGATTTTATTGCTCCTTAATTTTGAAATTACATTCGGAAAAGGCTTCAAATTTATCAATTTTCTTCATCACATATCCTACTATCCTCTTTGAACAATCATTATATACCAAAAAAAGTTCACACTTCTTGTAAGTATTAATATTGTCATGGTGATAAGTAGATTTTTTAACTCTGTGAAGGTTAATTCACATTCATTATTCAAAAAAAAAACATTTATCCCTTTTGATTCACCATGGTTAGTTGGTTTAACAATAATTACAACATATCCAAAAATAAATGGTAATACCCTGATATTCCAAGGACTCCACAGGTCTCTATTACATATATTGTCATAGACCACTCTTCAATTTACCTTTCCTTGGAACGATAAACATATATTCATTTTCTTGTGATAACATTCCATAATGAAAGATATTTCCTTCATCCATATCTCAAATTTACAATATTGTGCAGAATGTTTCTCTCGTTTCAATTAATTTATAACATTACACAAAATATCTTCATGTTTCTCCTTGTACTTATAGTACATCAAAGTATCATAAATAAAGGCTACCTCAAAATATTTAAGATAATCATTAAAGAATATATTCATTATATAGATGAATATTTCTAAATAATTAGTGAGTCCAAAGTTAAACACTATGTACTCATAGAGTTCAAACATCATTAGTAATGATTCCTTTGGAATATATTCCATTTTCACCATTAATTAATGGTATATTGACCAAAGGTTGACCTTATTTAAATACATGGCCCCACATAGTTGATTCAACTAGTAATATTTTCTTGGTAGCGGAAACTTCGTATTTATAGTGATTTTTCATGAGATTGTGATAATAAATTTTGAGGATCGTCGATCATTACTTCTTCTTAATAAGGAACACTAGTACACAACATAAAGAAGAACTCCGGAGTATGAAAACCTTGTTTAGATTCTCTTCGTACAGATTATTCAGCTCCACCAACTCAATAGTGGATATTCTGTAATGTTTTTTTTGATATAGGTACAGATCAATAAATATGTTCAACTGATAACTCAACTTCTCGATCAAAAGGAAGACTATTCAATTCATCAGGGAACATATCAGTTTAGCCACTTACAATGGTCATTTATTCTATCATGATTCTATTCATGGTCTCAACCATTTTACCTATATATTCTTACTCATAATGAAATAATACCCACACTTGAGATGATGAATACAATGATGATAATTCCTCCTCCGTACACATTAATGAATTAGAGGATGCATCACGATGTGAAAAGTGACATACGTTACCCAAATATTTATGTTGGATTTGTATAATGATATTAAATCCATTCCCAATATAGAATCATAATCCACCATTACAATTAGCACAACATTAGTTTGGATATTTTTCTGAAATACCTTAACTAGGGAGGAGTTATATACTTTGGACGTAATTATTTCCCAATTTTCGTTCTCATAGACGACAGAACCTCAATAATTTTAGGTCCTATTTTAATTATTATACTAAACATGAAATCTATAAAATAATGTATAGAACATGAAACAAAAAGTACATTCACTATAAATGGGTGATATCTAGTATATCCATCACCACATAATTTCCAGTCTCCACATCCTTAGTAATGATGGAATAATTATTCTTTTTCTCTTTTGGGTTTGGTGGCTGTTGATGCTGGTTACACTTGGGGACATGAGGTTTATTCTTCTAGCATGTATAGTTTCCTTGATCACTATAGTTAATTAATTGAACCATGGTTGGGGCTCTCCTTTCCCCTACCACATTTTCCCTCTTCCTCATGTATCTTTGACATTCAAGAACTTGGTGATATTTTCTCTTAAATAAGAAGAATTTAGGCATCCACTTAAGGTAAAATAATTGATTCTACTTCCCATGTGATTTATTGGGATTCCATTCCCCCTTTATCAATAGATCCCCCTACTTGAAACTCAATATATCATTTATTTTGAAATATCCATGGGTCCATTCATCAAAATCTATAACCACATAGAGAGTACATCAAACATATTTTTCAGAACTACCAATGTCTTAAATTCCTATATCCTTTTGAAGGTGTGGTCTTTTCTACTAATGATTATATCATTTATTCTTTTAGTGATGATAAAAAACATAAAGAGTATATAGAAAGACTTAGAAAATTTCTTCATAGGTTGTGACCGATTCACCTTCATTTTATTCAGTTATATGAATTATCTCCCCATATTTGTAAGAAGAGTTAAATGCTAATAATTGTTGATAAACATTACCTTAAAATCAACCCACTCCATCTTATAAATTTCATAAATCATCATGGGGTTACTAATCAATTTCCATCATTGATATGCCTCTCCATCTAAACGATAAGCGACCAGAGTCACCTTCCCCATCTTAGAATAGAGAATTACAAAAAAAAAACATCTTCATCATGATGACCCATAGTTCCATGATGAGTGGATTACAAGATACACTAAAAATAGATGTTTGTTTCTCTAATAATAGATGTAATAGCTAGTTTATACCTCTTAGGTGAAGTATAATGTTCCCCATTATTCATGTTATTGTTCATATCTTGAGACATCTGGGTAATCATCCCTATGAAATTTATATCTTGACCTCCTTATGTATTGGGGATTTCATTTGGGCAATCGTTGAATTGACCCTAACATGGGTTATTGGGCTAGATTTTAATCATTCCCAATATTTTTAGAAAATGAAATGTTTTTAAGTAAACAAAATTCAATAGTTAATTAATTAATAAATTATTAACCTGTTAAATTAACATTAACTTATTATCATGTGGGATCCTTATGATTATCATTTTCCTAAAACATTTTTTCTTTGTGATTACTTAAACTTTGTCTCATAAAATGGGTATTCACTAGGGTTCTCTAAACAAATTTCCCAAATTATCTAAACTATGACCTGATACAAACTTTACCAACCCTACATTTTTGTAACAATTATACTACTCCATTTTCAATATAAACAATATTATAGTATTATAAAAGAAAGATCTGATTGAAAAAATTATGACCATACCCAATATTTAAATAATAAAACCAAAATGAATTATTTAATTTCTTATTCTCTAGCTTCTTAGTGGTCATCATGTACTCTTTATTATAAGTTGTCACCTAAAGATATACACCTTTGAAATGGGTGAGCTAAAATCCTTGTAAGTTGATTAAAATGAATATGAATCAGTATAACATGGTTGAGAATAATCATCATAATCCTAACATAAGTATGTGATCATCATTATAATAATTAGGGGAGGAATATGATAAAGGTAGAGAATGTGGAAATGCATAGTAATAGAAAATAATGTCTTAGTGGTCAACTATAACATACAGTTTTGAATAATGATTATAACTTTTTCATTCATAATCTAAATGTATAATTAATAATTAATCATTTTTTTCAATGATTATAAAATAATGTTCACACATTTTAATAATTATCTCATGAGATACATAACAGTCCCCAATGCATTGCAGCGATATATAATTTTTTGTGAACCTATCAAATTATTGTATTTAAACAATCATTCTTCCCACATTGAATGTATATAATTAATGGAAATAAAATACACCATATATAAGAATGGGTTTCCTAACGTAAATATTATATTCATGGACAATAATGGGGTCTCTAAAAAGGGAATAAAAAATTGATATCTGAATCAACAATATTGAGTTAATAAAAACAATATTTGTAGAAGTAAAATATTTCCTTTGAATGAAGAGTTATTTATGAAAATTATTATATTTGGTAGAAAATGATATTAGTAAAATATATATACTAGAAATTAATATGGAATGAAAAAATAAATGATATATAAATAACATTAAAGGAACATACAAACCTAAAAGGGATTGAATGAAACTAGATCCCAATAGAGTTGGGTTAGTGAATCCCTATATTTTATGTCTAAATGATTTCATCCCATAAATATCACAGATAATAAAATATGAATCATTTATTAACAAATATATAACATCATATACCTTCATATAATTTATTATAAATCATTTATGTCTAATTATGGCCATTTTGGTTAGTTATAGCGTTTAATTTCACCATTCCAGGGTGTACATTTTCTTTGTTTTCATGGTCGGATCAATTGTATACATGTATGGATGTTTCTGGAAAATGGGGAAAATTATCCAGATTTGAAATTATATTCTATTAGTGAACATACAGATTATTAATTGGTCATATTTATTATTTTTTAAAGATATGAGGATGATTCATTTGAATAAATGTTAATGATTATAATTTATATCAATTTGGTGGGTTTCAATCACAATGAACACGTTATGTTTTATTATTTAACATTATGGATATATGATTGTTTCATAACATAAAAAAATTATATGACATAAACAATAAAATAATATTCAACCATTAAAATTGTTTAATGATAATCCATGAATGCGATATAAGATAATGAAAGATCATCATCCATGATGGCAGTAAATCGACGCATCACTAGTTTATTTTTTCTTTTTATAAAATATGGGATAAGTGAATAGGTTTGATAATGGATTATTCCATTAAAATAATTAAATTATAGTATATATTTGATACTTGTATTATCATTCCACTTAGATAGGGATAGATGGTGAGATATTTTGAAATGAAATTAAAATGAAATTAATATAAAATGAAATAGTTTTTTGCCTCATGAATTATCATTCTTGAGAACCTCATTAAAAAAATTGGTTGTGGAATTTTCTTGAGACCGAATTCACATGGAAGTGTAGGAGAGTCTTAGGAAGTTTATTTTGTGTAATATGTAAAATATTCAATTTATTGGTGTTTTGAGGAAAATAGGTGGTGATGGGTGGTATTTATAGGTTGTGAGAGTGGTGTTTTTTGATTATTTAATTCTATAGTTTATTATATTTATTAAAATATATGAATTGTTTTATCATTATCATTGAATATAATAAAATAATGTTATATAGTTCGAGATTATGGTGATTACATAAGCAATGAATCACAATATAGTGTATTTATCTTATAATGTATATATACCACAAATTAATATATTTTACTGGTCACTAATAAATCTTCTATTTCATAAGAGTCTACAAAATATCCACCATAACCATTTATCTATTTTTATAATTAAAAAATAAGATCGATTTTATAATTTTTTTTCTAAATATGTGAAATTAAAATTTTAATTAAAATTACTATTTATTTTAGAAATACGAATTTCAAAATAATAAATTATGTTACGACACTATGAAAAATTATTTAACATATCATAAAATTATATTACAATCCTAATACAATAGAATAATAATGTATAAATATATTTTACAAATATGGATTTTCTCTTAAACATTATATTTTTTATATAATAGAAAATTAAAAATTTATGTTTTATAAAAAATTCAACATAGAAGTTATATTTATTAATACCATTATTTACTTATAATACTATATAAATATAAAATATTATCATATATAATATGAATAAATTTAATTAACATATTCATTGGTGACACGACAATTCAATTATCCAAATTTGTACTATTAATGATAACATTACTATTCCAAATGTTAAGTTGCTGTTCAGTTGGTATAGTTGCTTTAAATTATTTAAATGGATCTTATTTCATTCATTCATCATTTATAATGATTTTATCGTGTTCTCCATATGATTTTATGTAATTTATACTAAATTTAATAATTTTTAGAAGATAGTTTCTATTAATAATATTATTGGATGTTACAATAACAATGTGATGGATTAATGTAACCACCATAAAAAGTTTCTCTACTTCTTAAGGGTATACCTTACCCCCAACACTAGGTATAGTTGATTATAAATCACATTAAGTATGATAATCCTTCACACCTAATGTTCCATTACTTCTAGTACTATCTACCTCTTTTTGGGTGATATTATGGATGGAATCCCATTAAGAGGTACTACTTTCTAATCATGTCCTTGAATCGAATCCTCTTCACTCTGAAGATCATCCTAAATATCTTATTTTAAATTTAATAAAGGAATTAATCAAGGAGGAATCTTAAAATAGACAAGATATACAACATTAAATGAGTATATCTTGGAATGTAACCTAAGAAGGACATCGAAACACAACACATTCATATATGATCGATGTAGAAATGATTTTATAACAACCAATTTATACATGTTCTAATGTTAATTGTAGGTAATGATAGTGATGGTGTATGTACACGTCAACCATCACACCAAAACTTGTATCATTTACATGAAATCTAAACGTGTATAACGTAACACTATTTCCTGAAAACCAAATCCACTCTCACATAAATAAAACAATACATATGGACAATGGATAAAATTAATTTGATATAATTATGTTTTGACCCACCCATTCATATACCATCTTGCTACTGACAAACTGAGTGATACTACCTCAAGCCCGCTGCCAATAGGCTAGGGGTTGATGACTAATAATGAGTAGGTATAACACTCACATGGTAGTACTTAGCATTAGTGTACATGAAAAAATGTATCATGATGCCCATAAAATAATGAAATGTAATCAAATAAAACTAATAATAATGAATGAATACACTTAAAACCCATAATCAATTTATGATGAATAATACTACCAACATAATATGATTAATAAAATCCCGCCAAGATCATTAAATAAGTATAACCTTTTTAAAAGTGGTGACTATAGTAAAGTGTTACTCCTAGAATGAAACAATGCTTATCTATCCCATTTTATGTACTGTGAACTCATGGTCTACCATCAACCCCTTCTAAAAGGCATTCTTCTATATAATACATTACACATGTAGGGAGATACCATTCTGGGGTGGATATAATAATACCTAATAAAACTCCCTGAAATCACTATGAATATAGAATTTGGAGTATGTAGTTCCTTATATTTATATATAAACCACAATATGTCACATACAATAATACAAAATTAAACACTCATGGTAGACACTATGTCTCATTGAAATTCCAAAACTACATTGTAATCCCAAGGTTTAACATGAGATTTTATAGTAACACTCACCTAGGATAACTCAATACACAATTCTGATAGCATATATGGTGTCTATCATAGATTTCATGGTCACAAGGTATCTACAAAATGAACTAAAGTAGATTATTCAAATAATAATGATTCATGTATTGTATATGGAACCTAGGTCCATAGGGTATACCAATGACACAATATATGTATAAATTCTATGTATTGGTTTGATTCACATATACAGTTCTTCATGTTGGTTCTGAGAACAATATAAAAGGAGAAGATGATATAAGGTCCCACCTTGTGAAAAGGTGGACACAAAGAACTCTATCATAGAAAAATCAGTTAGATAGGATCACAATCTTATATGTAGTACGCAATGAAAAATTACACCCTCAATGGGATGGATCAAGGGAACCCAACCTATGGAAATATTTCTATATAGAAGAGTACGAGGACCCCAATCCTCCCATGAAAAATTACAAACAATTTATTAGTTTTTCATGATGTTTATTTCTAGTCTCAGTTATTCGCATGTGGATTTTTGCATCCTCATGTAGCTCGGGATGTTCTCATTTACTTGGATGTGTCTATGTACATGATTTTCTTTGGAGTTCCAAGACCATCCTGTGTATACTAACCATGCCCATACACCAAGCCATGACTGTGACCATGTGTCCTCTATGATACATACCGAGCCTCTAAGTGTGGGTTAAACATCATGTGAAACATGTCAGAAAATATTGTAAATTTAATTCTATGTGTATACCATAATTTCATGGAAATGGCCACACTCATGTTTTATGTTTTTAGGTAACATTCTATGTGTTGAAAAAAATTATATACTATGTGTATCTTCACAAAGATCACTCTTCTTCATCTATTACTCATTATTATCACCCTATTCAAACTAATGATCATGGATGACATCCATCCAAGAAACCCAATTTCCTTATATTTGATTTAGTCTATTTTAATGGATCGATATATTACCCCATATAATCATTCCATAACTACACATCTTATAATCAACAAACATCATTGATCCTGTACTGATCGTCATTTCTGTATTCCTTTTCGATTGACCATCAATATCAAACTATGAAATTAATTCATTTCACTTAAATTTTTTTTCGAAATGATTGACTTATAGGATTTCATTGTACCACTAGAAAAAATAAATACCAATGATGAATGCATGGCATGAAAAATCCGTAAAAATTAAACATTTTTAAAAAACCACATTGGTTATTTGTTTCTATTTCAATGGATTTTCATATAATTTATGAATGAAGATAATTTAAAAATAAAAAAACATTATCTACATTATCAACCATCAATCGTTGGATTAATTATTATTTTGGGAATTGGCCAACATTTAACATTGGATAAGTAAATAGATATTAATCCATTTAAATGACTTACTACTTCAATATTTGACTTATTACAGAAATAATGGTTATGATTCATTCTTATTGGGAATATCTATAGGTATTACCACCACATATATCACCAAATATTGGTCCATATATGATCATCCATGTAATCTCCTTCTATGGTTCCTCTCTAAAAACCCTAGATTATGCACTTAATACTAAAATTTGGATATAAATGGGGTTTATTTATAGTTTCATTAGGTTTCTTCATCATCACAAGATAAATAATTATATTTTATTTATTTTAATTATCAATGAAAACCATGGTGAATCATTAACAAAATAACATGGATTATAATGTATATGTCTCACATAGGGGAAAACATTCATTTATTACTTATTGGTGTCCTCTTTTTTCTATCCTAGTATTTTGTATCATAGATATTAAATATTTTTGAGTAAACACTGTATTAATTTTTTCAATATATTGAATATTTTTTAGATAAAAATTATAGGCTCAGAAGGCCTCAGAATATCACATCATATATGTGCCTAGATAAAAAATTTCACACTTATATTTCAATCCATTACATGGGGAAAATGAGATATAAAATAGAATGTCCAAGGTCTGATGGGGTGGTTATTGGTGGATGGGAATATTATTCAAAAAAAAAATACAATAGGATAAAATTACTATTGTATATGGATGATGACTAGATGAAACAATTATGTAATATTTGAATGCTGATGTGAAAGCTTTTACCTTCATATAATAGTCTAATATTATTGCAGACATACAATACATGATCGTTTGAATAGAAACATTTATATAAGGAAAAGGTGATTTCTATTTGATGATGAATATTTCCTGTAGTATAGATCTAATCTTATGGAAGATTGATTAATGATGGTGTGTAGTTTATTCAATGATGACTAGGTTTTATATTCTATTTTCTTATCTTTGGTCTGTTTTGGGTCCTTTATATTTTTAATCCTTAAGAATTATTTTGTATATTCATTTCATGTAAATTTTACCTTATTCATTGATTTGGGAAACAAAATACATGGATAAATCTTTTTTATTAGTGGTATCACAATTCTATACCATGATAAAACTTCTGCTTAACATGTTAATTACCTTATATTTAACAAAAATATCTCTAAAAAATACTTTTTCTTGGGATATAGAATTTTAAGAAACTATTTCCATTTAATCTCTAATGTGGTAACCTTTTTATAAATGGGTTTCATTATTTCCAATTACCATACACAATAATCATTATTTAATAATACTATATAGGATTATTTAAAATTTTATATGATATTTTTATTTTTTGAATCCATCAACTAAAACAGAAGGATTTTTACAAACTAAATGGATATGCACATGGAAATTATTTGGAGGTATATCCCATTGACATTTTTTATCTATTATACCAATAATGAATTACTTTTTTTAAATATAAAAAACACCCATATTACAATTATTTGAATTAAATATTTATTTTTATATTGAATTTCCCATGTTGAGATGACCCCAAACCAAAAATGTATATATTTTTCATCATTATATAAACATTACATAATTTTAGATGAATAACCCATAATTTTAAAAAAGATAAAAAAATGAGAATTGTATTGGTTTGGTATATTTGGGTTTATGAATTTAAAAATTATTTTTATGTTTCATAAACATTTTATAGAATTATTCTCCACACTTGGAGATTATTTTAGGAAAATGAATCATATTACAAATATAAAAAATATGTCATATGGAATTATAGAAAATGGTACCCATGATTTCATTCTAATAACAAAAATGGTATATTAAAACATAAGATAATTAGTGAAAATAGAATGGGAATAAAGGAATTGGAATATTATCATGGTACCTGATCATATTATACTGATATAGTATGCTATCAGATATAAATCTCAAATAATGAGTCAAAACAAAAGTATTTATAATAACATAAGAAATGGTTCACGTTATTCAATAATCATGGGTAATCAATGATAAAAATTTAAAAAATATTGTCTAAAAAACAAAAGAATATTAAGTAATTATATAATGTAAAAATAATTACAACCTAATGAACATAAAATGGTGGATTTGGCATTACATATTTTTTTTCCCAAAATTATCATCACACGTTTTCTCTAATTATATCCTAAGTCCCAGAATATCACACATTGCATTTGAGGATGATATAGAACCCCAACCCTAATCTATAAATATGAGAGACACAAGAACATAGAAACAACATAATTTCATCATAGTTTAGTTGAAAAACAAAATGAAATTTTTTGATGAAAACATACCTAAAAAATATTCATAATCCATCTTGACAAATTAATAAAATTTTATCATCGGAACATATCTATAATAAATCATAAAAATCATTACAATTTTCTTAAAAGGATTAATAATAATATTAGAAAAATTTCTAAATTATCTATAGAAAATAATATTAATTATGTCATATGATATATATATATAGTGGTAGAATAAATGTCTCACCAAAAAAATAATCTACTTTATTAATTTAAAAGTATTTATCCAAAACCAAATCATAATTTTTTTAATAAAACATCTATTTAATATATTTAAATAAAAACATTAATCTAATAAATACTATATATATATATGTAGGATTCCAATTTAAATAGAATATCATATCAACATAAAACTGTATGGACATTGATAAAAAGTTCAATTTGAAAGGGTTATAATTATTCATTATAATATAAGAGTTTTACTAAATAAATCAATTGTTAACAGATTATTATTTTAATGTTGAAATGTACATTATCCATATGAAAGAATAAAACATAATATATAACAGATAATTTTATGAATAATAAAATACTTAATGAATATAGAAAGAAAAAATATTTTATGAATCAATGAATCAAATTTGAGTCACTAAAAACCCTTATATATTTGGAATCCTTTTAATCAAGAAACCTTTAAATATTGATCACAGGTGAATAATTAAATGAAGTTAATAAGGATGTAAGAATTATGTATTAAATTAAAGGTGACATATATACAAACTTTATATGAATATATGAGCTCCATATGAGACATTTATCTATAACATAATATTGAGATTAAAAATTCATAGATCAAGTAATAAATAGGATGGTGTGTTTATCTAACATCCCAAATAACAAAATTATGTTTAGGGAATAATTTATTTAGTACCAATTTCAAGTATACATTATGTTATTATCTATGTATTTATATATGATACTATATTCTATATTTTTTCTATCCCCATATTTCTATTGGTTGTTCATCCAATTCCTCTACAATAAGATCGATGTGTCATCTATGGTCATTCAATATATAAAATAACATAATTATTTTATAAACTATAAATTTAAATGCTTGATTTTTTATATAAATATTTAGTAATTTTAAATTTTTTCTATAGATCATATAGTTTCATTTAATGAATAATGAAAATTAAAATGTGGGTTTTTTCAGTAACCTTTATCATAAAGGCAGTTTTTTATTTATATTGAGTTTAATATATATTATTACCAATTAAAATACAAAAATAAAATTTTATCTTACTATCAATATAATTAAAATATAAAATAATTTACTATAAAAATCAATGATAAAATTTAATAACATCAATCATGTATGATGTTAAACAAACCTAGACATGATCATGGTAAATATTTATAGAAAATGTATTTTTAGGAATTGATTTTATTATTTTATCATCATCAAAAAACTAACGTAAAATACAAAATAAATAATTAATATTTAATATTTAAATTAAATAGAGTTTATTAATCATTTATCATATAATAATAATTATATATTTCATATATTTGTTGAAAAAAACCTAAACAAGATAGTATTATAATGACTAAATGAATAAGTATGTGTTATTATTTAATGATAATATTAATTTTATTGATGATTAATAATTTCAAAGACATTTTTATATAGTAAGATAAACTATTGTTTAATATCTCAATGTAACATTAATTGGAAAATTATATGATTGTAGAAATATTTATGTACACGAATTTAAACTTTTTATAGAAGCCTTCTTGATTTATAATTTATTTGGGAAATATTTAGGGACCAATAAACACTTGATCGTGAGAGAGGATAATTTTTGGAATGAAATGAAGTGGATTATTATGTGTTATTATGGTGTATTCAATGATTTTTATGGGGTGGTTGACGTCTCCTTTTACATGTAAACATAATGGTATTTTTGAGATATTTAATTTGCTAAAATAAAAAATGTCAAATATTGAGGCATGTGGGATTTAATTTAACAAATAATGATGGAAAAGTTGGAGTTATTTTATGAATAGTACATGTACTCATAGGATTATATATTTCCCTAATATATTATATCTTTAATGTTGATTTAACACATTCACCATTTTTAGCATTTTTCTTTGATGACAAACATTTACCTAGGTTACTTTTTTGAATACAAATACAATAGACTATGTAATTTATTATGAACATGGAAATATCATATATAATAACCATTTTAAAATATTACATCTCAAAAATATACCTATATTAACTCTTAAATAATAAACATGTGATGTATTAAACATAAATTAATTTATGAAAAAAATAAAATTATTATAAAATTTGGGTTGTAAAATAAATTCATGACATTTTAAGGTCACTTGTTTACTAAAATGAGTGTTATTTGGTAAAAAAGAAATCCAAAATAGAATTCTACCCTAATAATTCTATATTTAAATAATAATACCCAAATTTAGTTTTTATTATGATAAAATATTACTTTCTGTTTTGAAAATTCATTTATCAGTTTTTAAGTTTAACATAATATATTGAAATTTATTATTCAAATATTTAAATTATCCCCAATCTAAAAAAATGTTTTGTAAATTCTTATATTGATATTACATCACGAAAATTCATTAAAATCTATAGAATTCAAAAATATAATATTTTTCACTATTAAAATTCCAATAAAACATATTAGAATAATCACAAAATTTTACTATAAGAAAATTTATAAATTTTAATTCCAATAATGGTTTTAATTATTTAATAGTAAAAATTATCAAATGGAAAAATTGACCTTCCAAATAAAAAATTATATTTAATAAAATGAATATTTTTTAACAAATCATTTGTTTTTAGAAATGAATAATTAATGAAAAATTTCATATAGTGATTAAATTAATAAATACGTGATATAAATTTTTTTACTATTAATCTATGTAATATTATCATGTCTTATCCCTGTCATTGAAATTGTTCATCCTAAAATTTCTCTAAAATTACATGAATTATCTGATGTGAGATATAACATTTTGGATTTTATAAAAAAAACATATTTTAACAATCATATAATAATAATATATTTTTATTACATTAAATAATTCATAACACATGTTAAGTGTTCCATGTGTCACAAGATAATGTACTTACTAATTTTATATATCATATAGTGCATACTAAAATATTCTAGAATTACATTCTCCATCCTTCAAAAAATTATGTTCTTGAAACATTTATTTTTTCAGAACAAGTTGAATTTATATATGTATAATATTAAATGTAGATTTTAACATGATATGATTTTATATTTTACTACTAGGAAACATATTATTTCATAAATAAATATTTCTAGAACCAAATATGTTCTATTATAAAATATATACCTTCACATGGGATTGAAAAATATACCTTGTTTAATTAATATACTTTTCACATAAGACTTGATAGATATCAATTCCACTTTCCTATGATTGTGTAGTTAATTTAAAATAATAATAGAGAAAATATAATAATGTAATTATATTATATAATTCATATCTACAAATAAATTTTCATTATTTTTTTCTATTATTATATCATTTTTTATTTTGGATACATTTAAAAATAAATATGGTTAATGTACAAGATGGTTTTATTAGGTGTCAAGCTCTTTAATCCCATCTTAAAAAGTCACATGATTGACTAATGTAATAATGTTTATTCCCCTTACTAATATCCACTTACAATAACAAAAATTTTCTCTTCACAAAATGATACTACAGAATATGAATAAACTATCACGAGAAAGAAAATTCATTAATCTCAATGTCGTCAATAATAATACTAAATGATCACCATAAATCATAAAATAAATTATTAATCCTAATACTCATAAAAATATGATGGCATCAATTAATTACCAAAAACTAATAATTATTAAGTTTTGTATTCTTAAATAATCATCATAATAGATATTACCATAAATAATTAATCTCACATAAGGAATGATATTAATAAATTATATTCCGAAGTAATATTTTCTAAAAATATATATTATTAAATGAAATTTACCTTTGGAATATATTATGTAGTAATATTTAGTACTATAATATCACATAATTCATACGCACCACATGATAAAACCAACAACTTTTTATTTTTATTGTATTAACATTATATTTAGAGAATAAAAATGTCCATAATAATTTATTTTTTTTAATCGGGAAAAATAAATAATAATATAATAATTAATGGATATTTGGATCTGATCCTTCCCATATAATAATTGAATTCATGATCAATGCTCTATCAAGGATGAAGAATATCACTATTGACATAGGAGATTTGAAAAGGTTAATATTTATAACTCTGATATAAAGTATATGCCAATATATAAGTATTGATATATGATGTACATATAAGAATAATGGAACCCATATGATTTCTATAACTATATTGTTAGAATAGTAATACTACTATTAGAATAGTAATCACTACTATTGGAATAGTAATATTATAATTAAGAATAGTTAGTTAGTTGATAGAAAAATAATCTCACTTATGGATGTGTAAATTTTTTTAGTATTCTTATAAAAAAATTGTATATTTACATCCTTACAAAAGAAAAACACGTAAACTAATAAATTAAGTGTTCAATTTTTTGTAATAAATTTAATGTTTATTTTAATTTATATAAGACATATAATTATATAAAATAATTTTTAGTCTGATAAAATTGATTTAAAAAATAAAATTATATTTTATTATGATTATAGTATTATTTTATGAAGAATTATTCAATTTTTAATTTATCTGTAAATGTATCCAAAGATTTAAATAGATAATTTTTTGAATTAAGAGCACTGTATTCAAAAATTAAATTTATTACATATATAAAACTCTTTTATGAATAATTTATTAAACTTTTGGTATTTAAAAATTAATAAATGGTTATTGTGAAATAATGCTATTTTTCTATAAGATTTATATTTGTTGATGAATTGTAAAATGTAGAAATATCCGATATTTAGCATTATAAGCTTCATAAATGATTTTTTTTAATTCCAGATTAATTCATGAACACACATGTTCACATGTAGATTAAGAAATTGTTGAATAGAGTAACTATATTTATAACAGATGGTTTAATTAAACTAAAATAATAATGTAATGATTATAATTTTCAAAAAACATTATTCTACTACCATTATAAACTACTTTGTATTCTTCTGACAAATTATAATGCTTAGTGTATTCCAAATTTCAGATAATTTTTATCTTCAATTACCTCTCAATGTATCTGTAATCATTTTTCTTCTAAAAATTTCAATCCAAATGTATCTTCAGTAGTATTCCATGAGACACCATTCAAATGGTAATATTATCATCCCTTCTCATTTAAATTCATTTATATTTATATCTTCTACTATCTTCCTACATCCAAAAAGGAATATGATATCAGTAAAATTAAAATTCTATAATTTTATTATGTTAATGAAATATCCATGATCTACAATCAATTATTTAATTTCATAACAAAAAATGTTATTGATAGTTTGGTTGGTTCACCACCTCTATGAACAAAATATATCAATTTCCAGAAAATACAAAACAGATGATTACAAAGACAATATTATATATGAATACAATTAAAATAAGTATATTATAAATTTTTAATTATTCATTAATTTTTTATCAATTACTAAAATAAAAAAAATGAATGAAGATCATGATATTCTCCAAAATGGCTTAAATGATCTAATTCCATAACATTAATGCCCATCTAAATGAATTTTCTATATAAGTTAATAGAAATGTGTAATTGGGACGATTCAATTTATTGATGCTCTTGAATATAATTTAATTTCACTTCTTGAGTAGTATTCACATTCTAAAATAAGTTCTATAAATAAACACATGTGATATGGCCACGTAACTGAGAAACAAATGACCCGATAAAAAATAAATTTATCATTATACCACATTAAAATTTTTATAAATGCAAATAATAATATTATTTTAAATAAAGTATAGATGGAAATTGTTTTAAATTACGAACTAAAATAATCTAATTTGATTATTAATGTAATTAATTAGATATGAAAAATGATTCTTAAACATAATCTATGTTAATTCACTAAACCACACATTTTCTTTTCTTAATGGCCTTTATCTCTCTAACTAAATTTATATTTCACCCTCTTATGTTTTGAAATACATCAAAATTGTGTATATTTTTCACACATATATATATTTATGTCTTATTATCCCTTCCCTTGAAATGGTAAATCATTCCACAACTATAATTTTCAAATAACCTCATTAAAATCAAACCAATTTTAGGGAATCATTACCACCCATTATTTGTTTGATGAAATTATAATTTAAGTTATTGTTTAACAATTGTAAAATGTAAAATTTTTCCTATGCATATGTACTCGTATATGAATTCACAAAACATTTAATTCCATTATCTAATTTTAATAATAATGAAAACTCCATTATTTTTATATGATGAGTGAATACGTTACACATTTCATTCCTTAAATAATTCATTTATTTGTATCTTATTATTTAATTACATTTTGGAACAAATAATCACTTTCATTTTATGATGGTTCACCCATATAGTACTCCAATTAATTGGGTAATGTTTTTTTATCATAGAATATATTACGATAGGGATTATGGAGTGAACCCAATCCATGATGGGAATTTTCCCACTATATGATATTCTCTTTGCGGTTTTCCTTGAAATTATCTTATATAATGTTATATTATCCTTCCCCATTCATATGATTCCATGACCATATGATATCATGTTCATTATTTTATGCCCCCATGTGATTATCCATGAGCCTTATATTTTATAGAATCATGTCACTCTTTTTCAATCACATATTATGCTTTGTTATCAAGATTTTTCCCATAGTGGGTTTCTTAGCTCAACCATTTTTAATATATATATTCCCTTTAATATATTATATTGTTTCATGAGAAACATGTTATTTAGTTTCTATTTATTATGAATAAATTAATGTTTTTTACTTTACTTTCTTTTTATCTTATTATATTCCATGTATTCAAAATACACTAGGCCTATTAATCCATTGGTTGTACATAAAGTATATTTATATTAAATATAATATAATAATGTTTGTAAAAGGGTTAGATCCTTATAAAAGTATATAATTTTTTCACATTGATTATGACTAGACAAAAATATAGTAGTAAGTCACTTACAATCCCAAGAAAATGTATGATTACATTATTATAGAACTATAGAAAATAATTTACAAATAAGACTAATAACATTATAATATAATGGCATTATTTTCCACTATTTCAAAATCATATTATTTCAATATCTTTTAATAAAATTTCCCAAAAATATATCCACACATGACTATTTAAGAGACATAACGATCTTAAAATAATTCCGAATATATTTAAAAATACTTGTCCCATATTTATTGTAAAGTTAAATAGGTGTGATAACAATCAATGATTACAAGTTGGAATAACATGATCAAAAGGGTTTGTGTACATAATTAAATGGACAATTATCTCATATTGAGATCATACCATAAATGAATAAAATTTATAAACTCATTTTTTTCATAATTCCTCTTAAAAAAGTCATGTCTCTCTATAGGAAATAATCTTGATCCATTAAATGATAATTTATGAATAAGTGTTTGTAACAAAAATAAGAATAGAAAATCATAACATCACATTTTAGCAATCATATCCTGAATCCCATAAAATATTGGTGCAGGAATTACTACATTATATCCCTTATTGATAAAGAATGAGAAATTATTTACCATGGTTATCTAAATATATATATAACAATATACAATGCATTTTATGGAAACATATTACTCCAACCATCAATATTTAATCATATGAGCGCCTTTGACACATGGAAAAATTCATTATTTTTTAATATTTTAGTTAGCAAGTTGAATTAAAAATGTTTTTCTAAAACATCCTTAAGAGATAAGTAATCTATTTGTGCAATGAATGTGGAAGATATTGTTACATTATATAGATGCTTAAGTATAGATATTTTAAAATGGTTTTTATATAGATTTAAGATAAATTTATAAAATAATTAATAATATGCACGATGAAGATATATAAAATTAAAAATGTGTAATGAGAAGTGGAATAAAATAATTCACAAAATTATAATAAAATAATTTATTATTTTTCAATTCAATAGTTTAACACACTTTGATAAAATAGATATATATAATTTATATTAAAAAAAATAATCTTTTATGTAAACAGAACATGAGTTCAAACATATTTTTGATTCCAATTATAAATTGATAACATTTACATGAATAATCATATGATCTTTGATGTAATATTACATTAGTGATGGTAGGAATTATTCATAAAAAAATTTAATTACAAGGATGTTGCGAGTAAATTAGTGTGGAATATTTACATTAAAAAACGTATAGTATTCACATAAATGGAATAAAAAGATAAACAATAGAAAAATTTCATTATAATGATAACATTAAATTTATAATTCAAATAATATAATTTATGACTCCACTAATGAAAATTTTATCAAAAAACCCATTATGTATTGGTATCTTTTGAATCATATTATAATTAATGATATAACTTGTATGAAACAATTAATAACTACAATAATGATATAATTGTGATATATAATGTCAAATATGAGTAATATACACCTTATTTAAGAATATAGATGAATAAAAACAATCTAAAAAACTAAAAATTGGGTTCAAAACCCCATCACGAATTTCATTTCATATAACATGAGTAGATGTTGTTAAATTACCAAACTACTATTAGTGAATAATTTCATCAGATATTTTTTTAAAATATATTTAATTTTTTACGGTCTATTTATTAATATATGGTCAAAATGTTTAGTAATTTTTACTCCTTGACCACTACTGTTTTTAGTAAATTCATCCAAAAAAACATTAATTTGTTCACCATAATCAAATGAGTAATATAATATACTAATTATCTCATAATAATTCATGTATATGTAAAAAAATGTTCTGTATTGAATCATGATACACCATGTTCATTTTTTTCATTGTTTGATACATAATACTTAAATACAATATATAAAAATATTTCTTTCAATAACCATTACAATAAAAAATATGGTTTATTAAAATAAATTAAATGATAATAATACCCTTTATGAAAAAAATATCTACATATGAAAATCATATCACTCAAAAAAATTCAGCCCATAACCATGAAGGATTAAAATTTATATCATTATCCACATTGGTTTTTAAACAACCCTATATAATAATCAGGTGTAAATATTTATACAATGATGAATTTGGGAATGATTTTGTTAATTTTTCATCGGCCTGTAATTTTTTGAATATCCCAAATCTATCATTTTAAAATAATATTCCTAATATTTTTGATTTTTAAATCTTTATATTATAATCCTTAAAACAATTTTCTTGAAGATATTAAAAAACAACCCAAAGGGAAGGATGTATAATGATTAAATGAATACGAGTATGATATATTATAAATATAACATTTGTTTTTTGTTTGATTAATGATATAAAAAACATTTACACTGAGTGATGAATAATATTTATTATGTAATTGAAGAAAAATAAATTCATGAATTTTTAGAGTGTGGAATGAAATTATTTATGATAATTGGATCTATCCATTAAAAATATTTCTATTTAGATATGATTTAAAAAATATATAAGGACCTAAAATAATGTCACTATCCATCCCCGGGGGCCCATGTCATGACCAACCCAATCTATCCTTCCATAGGCTATGGGATGGTAACTAGGACTGGAAAGGCATATGCCCCAAGGGAAGGCATTTCATTCAATCTTGTACACAAACACACACACTCCAAACCACATACCGACACACTGAAAGGTGGAAACATGTATACAAATAAAACAAAGCAAAGAACTAGTACGAGTTAATTTATGTGGGCCATAATAAAAACCCAACAAGATACTGAAAATAGTAAAGTACAAAATGGAAAGTCTAATGGCCATCTATAGAAAACCCCACCTAATCATGAGTATAAGTGAAGATATTGTACCTTAATTAGTATGTCCTTTCAACATTGGCTTATAAGGCCGCACCTGGTCCGTGGCCACTAAGTCCACTGACGTAGCATCTGTAAATCTCGTCATCCTTGAGAACCTCTATAAAAACGCCAATCGTCTGCACCAGACACAACATGTGAGAGTAAATCCCGTGCTTGGATGATATATCAATACTCATTTGGGACCCTGAGACCCCCAAAGGTCTCTCAGTAATTCGTAATGTAAAACAACACAATAAAAAAACCCAAAGAGGTAATACCACCAATATACCCTCAACCACATAGAAAAAAATGCGTAGCTCACACCAGGTATAACTTTAGTACTGAAGTAAATATAATTATTAGTAAAGCTAGATCATATTATTCTGTCGAGAATTTTGGATGATGATCGTCATAGGGTCGCTATGTACTAACCCATAAATGATCGTTAGGGGATGACCCAAAGAGGATCGCTAGGTGCTGACCCACGGAGGATCGCTAAGTACTGACCCACAAAGGATCTCTAGGTGATGAACAATGAAGGATCACAAGGTACTGACCCATAAAGAATCACTAGGTGCTGACCCACTAAGGATCACTAGGTGCTGTCCCATAGAGTATCGCTAGGTGATGACTCACAAAGGATCACTTGGTAATGACCCAGAGAGGATCACCAGTCTTTCTTCACATCATAGCTAGACACTGTATTCCCACACTAAGCACTGATTATTTCTGTAGTATATAGTCCTCAAGCCATCAGTCAT
The DNA here is from genome assembly GCA_963277665.1 of Viscum album. Taxonomy (NCBI): domain Eukaryota; kingdom Viridiplantae; phylum Streptophyta; class Magnoliopsida; order Santalales; family Viscaceae; genus Viscum; species Viscum album. The sequence continues at coordinate 1,306,021,860 of OY728126.1, read as the reverse complement.
ACCATTATCACCACGATTTCCCACATATAGTAACCCAAAAGGGTTATCTCATTGTAAGGGTCCCAACCTAATAGATGTCGTGTCGTTTGGATGCCCAGTCTATAAGTTATAAGATTTTAGTGAAAAGGGCCTATTTGGATTCGAGTTCGATCCAACCCATTCATACACCAATTTCCACCAAAACTCAAGTGGTGTATCCTATTAGGACTGCCTCATCTCCAGGGTCCTTACACCATAGATAGTGCGTCAATCAGATGATCAGTCTAAGACGTACAATCATTTTAGTAAATGAGGGGATAATTACGTCTGGGCCCTATCTGACCCAGTCAGACTAACCAGACCAACTTGCCTTGGGGGTCCCAATTACCCATGTTTAATTAGATGGACTTGACCATACCCAGTTCATGTCAGGGTCTATCTGGACCAACCTTTCCAGTGGGCCAGGACAATTTGGTCTTGCTGGACCCACCCCAGTTTTGTCGAGGGTCCAACCCACTGGGACGGCCGATGACCTAGTATCTTCCAGCCTAGCCTGATGGTCATGGGCATGTCCAACCGGTATGGGTCCAGCCCACTGGATGCGAGTCCATCTCACAACCACAGGTCTTCCCTCCTGGTGGGAGTCCGGCCCAACCACTGGTCGTAGTGCGACCAGCCAGCCGAAAATCTGATGTGTGGTACAGTCGGTTTGGTGCTCCTAGGACACGACATCCATCGGCATCTGGCCTCTCCTAGCCCTACACAGTGCTGAGCCTTCCTCTTTCCGTGGTCAATGGATCATGGATCAACGCCTCTGGGTGGCCTGAACGTGGTCCACCCCCTCTACGTCACGCAGACGGCGCCGTGTCTCGTCCCTACCACGGTGGGCCAAAGGGCACGCCAAACCCTCTTCCTTTGGACGCCACCCCATCCTTTATGGGTGCACTAGCGGTACACTCGACGAGCCACCCGAGTCGCTTCGATGGTCTGTTTGTGAAAACACTTGTGTATACAAAAACTCTATGCCATCAACATTGTTAAGACGACCTCAAACTCACATTCCACCATCTTGAGAAATCGTCCATGCATAACCCACAAGAAACAATCATAGTGAAGGGTTTGGTCCTTGTTCGCGTCATCCCATGCCCTCTGCGTTATATTTTAATCATGGTGATAAAATGGGATAATCACACTGCTTGGAAACCCCCAAATCAAAACCCTAAATAATATCCACGCACAATAATGAGTGATTTGTGGGTCAACCCATTAGTTAGTTGATCTGTGTTTATAATTAGTTTTCAAGAACTAGGGAGAAACATTAAATAAACCAACACACCTACCTTGTTGAAGTTCGATGTCGAAGGGTTCATCCTCAAGGTTTCATGATGTCGATGTCACATCCGACTCCATTCTTCGATGCATTTTGATGGTGATGAAGTCTCTCTGTTGTTATTTATTCTTTGTTGGGGAGGAAAATTGTTGGAGGTTCGTCATATAATCCTCGTAGTTTAATTTCCCATTCTCCTATGTGTTTGTTTAATATAAAGAATCAAGTCGCATCAATTCTATTACTCGGTGATGTTGTATCATCACACTCATTCATTTATGAAATAGAATCACTTATATGCTTAAATTATTGCATAGTTATGTTGCGTGATACAGCCCATTAATGAGATTAATTAATCTGCCACGTCACCACTTGGTCGTTGAATAGTAGTGTCATCATCCGCCACCCAATGACAAGAAACGAAAAAAAATAATTCCAATGTTATTTTTTTATTTTTCTCGAAGAGTCCAAAAAATAAGTTTTTTTATTTCCGTTACTAGACGATGTTTAGACATTTCTAGGAGAATACTGGAGTTCTGAGTTCAATGGTTCCCTCTGATTTTCAATTTGTGCACTAGTTCAAAATATAGAAAAATCAGCTCGCACATTCATTTAAATGAACCTTAATAAAATTTCAAAAATTAAATATGAACTTCGACCAGTGTCATTTTAGGTTATGGTCAACCATAGGGGAACATTCCCTCACCATATCAGCTGTACACATGGATTTCCAATCTGAGTTATCATTTATGAGTTATAATAGTTTCAAAATAAAACAATTGTTAATTATATTATTTATGCCCAAAATCTAACATCCATTGTTGGATGGTTCTGGCCAGTGATAGTATCTACCTAAGTAATTCATACACTCACAAGATCTTTGGTGGTCTCATATTGATAATTTCAGTCACCATTCGTGTGTTAAAATTATTTGAAAATAAAATACTTTTATTTAATTATTTTATTTACAATTTTTCCATTTTTAGGTTTTCACACTAGGGGACCTACACCGACTATAATTTATATGTACCTTGGGTAAATCCACCATTTTGAAGACAACTTTTCCATCAGATTTTAGATTTGGGCCTTTTTTTTAGAGTTATTCCAATTTTTCTGAAAACAATGACCGCACACACTATTGTAAGCTTAACAATTTTCGATGGATCATTCTGGGAACTCTATGCTTCAAAATCGTATGACATCTCAGTGCCAGATCTCGATATAACCCTATATAAATTAAAAAATTATATAGTAATTCCAGGGCATTAAATTCTCCCCACCTTAGGTAATTATGTCCTTGAAATCCAAAATAAAGGCTTACCAAAAAAAGTTGGGGTACTAACCATGAATCTGAGCCTCTCACTCCTTTGTGCTCTCATGGAGATTCACATGCTTCCCCCAAAAGTGTACCAAGGGAATCAATAATCCATGAAGGACCTACTCATGTCAATCCTCATTCTCCCCTGGGAACTACGGAACTCCACCACATAGTCAATGTCTATCTCGCCCCAGTCGATGGCGTGTGATGGATCATTCACATAACTCTTTAGCTGCGACATGGGAAAAAAAAATCTGCCCCCAGTGCATCTATGGGAAAAGATCTCTGTGGTAGGCCACCTCTCTAAATCCACTATAAAATTGAAATGGTTTGATAATCCCCAGAGATAACTTTTCATTCTGGCCTAATGTCCACAATCCCCATCAGGGTGAGACCTGAAGGAAAACATGGCCTCCCTACTCAAACTCCAAGGGAATCCATCACCAATATTCATAAGACTTATTTCTACTCTGTGTAGTCATCTTCCACTCCTATACTATCCATACTGTGTTAGTGGTATCTCATACCAACTATGGACCCATGTGTTTTGACTCCCTTGGGTTTTGTCTTGCATAGAGGTCATCTGCATGGCATCCCATAAAAGGTCTCAAATTGTGCCATTCCAATAGTGGAGTGTTATCTGTTATTGAATGAAAACTCCACTAGTGGATGGTGGTTCTACAACCTGCGAGAAAAATTTAGGGTAGATGTATGAAACATGTTCCATGGTCTGTATGGTCTACCCCGTCTGGCCATCCGTCTGGGGGTGAAAAGCTACGCACAGGCGCAACTACATCTTGATGCTCAGCTTTCACTTCTGATAACTGTGGAATCATGAAATGGACTATTCCACTAATTTCTTCATTCCTAGTAACTAGTACTGACGTCGGAGGTCCTGGTACATATTCTCCACAACAGGATGTACCACAAAATGGGATTTATGGAATTCCCACAACACCTCCTCCCATAACATCAATGGTATCACAGTGATTCCTCTAAAAATGATGATTTTATACCCACCTATGAAAAATTCATTAGGATCAAGTCCTGCAGATTTCTTATAATGTCGCCCTCATAGTCAACATCCACCACCTGTGCCTCCCTAAATTGCGGAATGAGTGGGGGGTGACAGCTCTAGACTGGAGGTAAGCTTTTCCATTATTATCCATATAGGATATCGACGTCGTGGCTAGATACTTCATCTCCTCAGTCATCTATTTTAAGAAAAACCTCCCGGTGAGCATGTCTACCACAACATCCCCCTTACCAGTAGCATATATTATCTCATTGTCATAGTCCTGGAGGAACTCCAACCATCCCCATTGTCTCAACTGCTGATAATCTTATGTGTACCTTTCCATACATGAGAATGGATACCCACTTTAACTGATTGATATTCCAATATACCCTTTTGTAGTGTTCACTCCCTCTTCAAGGCCATATGGTTAAGGTGCTGGTAAGCCACACACAATCTCAATCTCTAGGTCATACTAAGACCTTCTTATACGAGTCCTCCACATATACCCTCTTCTTATAAAGCTCTACGGAATCACTCTTATATAATTATGATGATATTAGTGCCATATTGAGGTGTGAAATTATTGAGAAGTCCCTCCTTAGGTGGGGAGGTAATCCTAGAAACATGTTTTGAAAGGATGTTCCAGCACTCTTCCATGACTGTTTGGAACTAAAAACTCAGAACACCTAATTCCACGAGGGTAAGGATTGATGATTCAAGAGTGATCTACAACAACATCCTGTGCATGATTTTATCTCAGGATTCTTGGGTTTCCTTTTTAACCGACCAAGGAAAACACCATTCCAACACTACAGATATACCACACACTTTTGACTAAAACAATCAATATGAGCATGAATTATGGATGACTAGTACATTCCTAGACTAATGTCCTAAGGCCATGATAATTTTAAGAAGTGGTTCTAACCAAAAATCTCACCTCAAGGGTCAGATCAAACCATCAGAGTATGTGTGATTATCGATTCTCCTCCCATAGGTATATCGAGACGTATGGATCAAGTCAATAGTTTAACCGTAAACTCTAGGTCTTGAACAATATTTGTGAAAAGAAGGACTGATTAGTACATTTGTATATTAATATGTCTAATTTTAGTAGATATATATTGTACCTCAAATAATTCCTAGAAACCTTGGGTCATACTCTTTGACCACATGTAGCTACCCCCTTCTCTTATCCTGGAGCTCCCTAATCCTGGTGGGGTCCACATTGCGGTTCTGGTTGTAACATTTCAAAATTGACACCCCCTAATACTATCTCCTAGCACCACTTCCATGTCTGATTCCCTACATATTCAACTATCTTTATCACTTCCTCTTCTCAAAACATTTTACACATCTATGTCTCTGAGACTATCATCGGTTTCCAGGTTTCCCTCTACTAACATTCACTGGATTTATCTCCTCAACCAATGAATTTCCAACAATATGGTTCTCTCTTTCACCCAAACATAATTAGGCATGCATAAAGGAATAGTTCTCACTTGGATTTCACTAAAAACATAACATTTGGATGCATGTGCTCTGATGTACTGGTCTAATCGTATTCATTGAGTACCATGAATGGTCAGTACACCCGGATGAATACTCAGCTACCCACACGTCGTCCTGTCGTTGATGTAGAAGCTCATGGGAACACATACCCCTTACCTTTTTTTAGAATTTAACTCATTCTATAAGAATCCTTCTCATTATATTTCCATGGAAAAGTCACCTCATTGTAATAGTAGGGTAATATAAACTATGCCATCACCATGCTGAGCCACGTAGAAGGATCACTTCCAGGACCACCTTCTAACCTATTGGTTCCATGGAAAGATGGAAATTCGGTCACCACCACAAGAGAGTCCTTAACCGCATGTGAATAAAGATCTACTAAGAACCTGAGGGTTATATATCGCTGAAACTCATGTAAGGCACTGAGCCTACATGTTTCCTTTATTGGTAGCACCATTAGTAACTGATAACCAATAGGTAGTGGTATTGCGGGGAAACCTCTTGAAGGTTCCGTCTCAGGAAACTGCCCATGTACCGAAGACTCATCATTCTATGGATCATCCTAATGGTCATGCACTGAAATCCAGGCTGACAGTCTTTGTGGATGCCTCTTGAAAGAAAATCAAGATGAACCACGGTCAAAAAGTCATACCTAGTGAGACGACTATAAATAGATGAAGATAAAAACATTTTCAAAACACACACAACTAGTTTTTTCATCTACCAAGTCAAAAAATAGAATTCAGGGTCCTGGTGTATGGATACTTCAACCGCCACACTAATACTACACTTCCTGGACAAGAATCTAAACACAAGACACTTAACACTATTTCCACCATTAAAAATATAGACACTTAGTTATTATTTTAGGACTATATTTCCTCTGATACCACTTTTTCACGACCCATTCATCGGGGCCCATTCCATGACTACCCCATGCCCTCCATCCATAGGCCAGGGGATGGTGACTTGCACCGGAAAGGCGTATCCCAAAAGGTGAAGGCATTGCTTTTAATCTTGTACACACACACATGCCCATCCATGACCTAACACACTGAAATGGGGAAACAAGTATACCACTAAAACAAATCTAAGTGAAATTACAAGTGAATGTAAGTGGCACATAATACAAACCCAACAAGAAATTAAAAATAGTAATTTGAAAAAAGGAATCTCTGATGGCCAACCGCGGAAACCCCAATTGATCGTGAAGAGTAGAGAAGATACAAGAATCCAAAGTAGTATTTACTTCCCACCTGGTCCTTCTAGGCACCCATATGGTCCTAGGCCACCATATACACCATCACATCATTCGTTTTTCCTGTCCCACCTAATCACCTTTGTCGAAATGTCAATCGTTTTCACCAGACCCAACACATGTGGGTGATGCTAGTGAAAGGGTGAGTATATCAATACTCAATAGAGACCTCGTGACCCCCAACGGTCTCTCAATAATCTTTAATGGAAAACTCCACAATGGAAAATACACCATCGAGGTAATAAAACAAATAAATACCTCAACCAAATAGCACAAAATTGAATACCTTGCTCAAAGTAGGTATAACTTAAGTACATAAGTAAATATTATTAGTCGTAACACTAGATCATATAATTCTATAAATTGTCTCTTCTGTTGATCTATATAGGGAATCTAGGTGATGAACCACAGAGGATCGCTATGTACTAAACCAGAGAATATCTCTATGTGATAACCCACAGATGTTCCCTAGGTGATGACAAATGAATGATTTCTTGGTGATGACCCACGTACGATCGTTAGGTGATGACCCACAGAGGATCACAAGGTGTTAACCCACAGAAGATCTTTAGGTTATGACCCATAGAGGATCGCTAAGTGATGACCCATGGAGTATTTCTAGGTACTGACCCAAATATGATCGCTAGGTGCTGAACCACAGTGGATTGCTAGTCATTCTTCATGTCACGAATAGCTACTATATTCTTGAACTATGACCGCTTGATTTCCGGAGGATCTGCTCCCCAAAATATTAGGCACACCTCAACATCCATTAGGTTCCACATAGATTAACCCCAAACCACCATCTCATTGTAAGGGTCCCAACATAACAGACAATGTGTTGTTTGGATACCCGATCTATATGTTATAGGCTTTTCAAAAAAAAGGGCCCAGCCAGATTTGTGTCTTGTCCAATGCGGTCATACTCTAATTTCCACCAAAACAATAGTGGAGTATCTCAAAATGAACTCCTCATCTCAAGGGTCCTTGTGCCATGGACGATGAGTTAGTCAAATGTCTGGTATAAGAGATATGGGTGTTTTTTTAAAATAGGGGCCATTTACTTTTGGGCCCCGTACGACCCAGTCAGACCAACCCAACCAACTCGCCATTGGGGTCCCATGTAGTCTAGTATAATTAGAAGGAATTTTCCTCATATGGTTTGGGTCGGTCTGGTCGGGCCTGGCCAGTGGGGCTTTTTAACACCCCCACCCCAGTTACCTAGAGTCGGTGCATGATTTTAATATATTGGCGTGATTAGAAGGAATCAAATCCCGAAGGACCGATAAGTTTAGCAGTCTTGTAAAATAGATTACATACATTAATGTTATATTAAAAATTAAAAAATAAAATACAACATAAATGATCCTTTGAGAATTACATTAATCCCCTAAAATAACACTACTTATCAATCATAATAAACTTCTTGGAATCCTGGGAAAATAAAACATAAGAAAGGGGTGAGCTGAGACGCTCAGTAAAGATAACAATATAGTGGAAACATTCACAAATAAGCATAAACATTTAAGGAAATGAATAAAACTAAAACAATAGAATTTTAAACTTAAAAATCATAATAATATGTATAATATATATCAAATAATTCCATTTACATATTCACATGGATTTTCTACTAGTCAAATGATCACATGTAATATCGATATCCAATTTCATAATGATAGAATTCATAATTCTAGACTTCATAACAACATTTTCAAGGCCTTCTTCCAAGACTAAAAATAAAATTTTATCAAGGCCTTGTTCCAAGACACTAGTTTGTATCATGAGACCTATTTATGCATCGAGGAGCTATATTGGGCTCCACCGGTACCTTACTAAGTTCAATGCATTCCTCATATGAAAAGGTTTAAACATAACAAAAACATTTATATTAAAACATGCATATGAAATGTCAAAAAATTATCCATAAACCATGAATGGTATAAAAATAACACGTCCATACTCAAACATATCACAAAAACTTCAATTCAATATGGAATATTTTTATTATACTAAATCATCCTCGATCAAGAATAATATCTAGTAAAGGATGTTGACATAGTTGAAAATGATCAGTGAATCTCTTTGAGAGAAATATCCATTTTTCATCAAATCATTTTAAAAGACACACAATTTATAAAGGAACTTATTTGAAATATATTTTTGAATAAAAGTGTCCCATACCACTTTGAAACTTTGGAATGTAATTAAAATTTTAAAACGTTCATGTGCGTATAAATAAATCCTTAAAATCATTTTGAATACATGGACATTAATGAGAATGGTTTATAAGATTAAATATTTAAAACATTTAAAAAATTTAGTTAAAGACTCCCTTAAAAATAATCCTTTTGAAAACTATTTTACGAAACATGGACTTGAATAATAAATATGTCTCAGTAAAAACTTACACATAAACAATCTCAGATAATAATGAGATTGAGGAATTAACCCTTACCATGCACTTTCCTTTGGTCGAGGGTACATTTAACCTCTATTATAATGAGCATAGTAAGTTATTAAATTATACCAAAACCATATTAATATTTATTATGTCATACATTATTCATTTTTGACTTTATACTACCCATTTAATAATGATTTCCATGTTAAATTAACATTTTGGGTAATAATCGCTTTCGTTATCTTACATGTTTTAACTTGTTATTCTTGATAGTATCATTTAGATCATGATTTGAATAATTAAAATATATAATAATTGAGTTATATATCATAAATATTTATAATATAAAAATTTATAAGAGATAGATATATGAAATGGAAAGAACCATTTATAGAGACGGTAGGTTGTACGTACGCTTAAACGATGTTTTCATTTTCATATCGTATTGATCGGAAGTAAGTGAATAATATATATGTAAGTATAAAAATATATATTTATATATATCTCTAGTATAATCTTTATTCCAAATGTTACATACTTATTAAAAATATATATTTTTATAATCATCTTTGAATGATGAATGTGGAAATGAATCTCGTCGCATCATGGAGATGGTAATCCGTACGTACGCACGAGCGACAATATCATTATATTGATAGTGAAATCATATTAAATTGGATGGTATATCATATATGATGAATAATTAACACTTTATATTTATTATTTACATCATTTATACTCATTATTATACACATCCAAATAATGAATTGTTTGAATAACAAACCACACCACAACGTGGACACTGTAATCCGTACGTACGCACGTATGGTGACTTTGTCATTTATAGGATGGATAGAATAACAAATATGGTTATACCATATTTATAATAACATCATTTTATGTATAATGTAATGGATTAATTATTTTGGTATGGAAACAACAAAGAAATTGGAAGTGTAAGAAGAAAAGAACTTCAATGAGGGTGGTGAAATTTTTACTTCTTCTCCAGGTGTTTCTTTTTGAGTTGATCAAAAGAGATCTGTAGGTTTGCTTTATGTTCAAAGTAAGGCCTCTAGGTTGAAGGGGGGAATTTAGGGAGGATATTTGGGTAGGGTTTGGCCGAGACAAATGGCTTTGGAGATGTGATTTGGAGAGAAGTAGAAGTACCCTTTTATTAGAGAGGCGATGGTCACTTTAGGAAAAGTTTGAAATATTATTTTATAATAATATCATTTTCGGTTTCTAATGGCTCCAAAATAATATATTTCTACGCTATGGTGGGTATGGGTCAAAAAAAATTCAACCAATAGGATTTAGATATGTTTAAGTAATCATTTAAATCTTATCTTTTAGATTTTACTCCTAGTTAAATAATTTAACTTTTACCGTGTCTTCTTGCATTCTTACACTATATAGTTGATAAAAATAATATAAATTTTAAAAAAACCTCAAGTGGTTCAATAAAGTCATATATTACATTATTTAATCCCTTTATCTTAACCATAAATTTTTAGTAATATTATATCAACCAAAAATTTAGTATTTGTTTTAAAAATTAATTTATGTAAATTTTGACACTATGTGGTATTTTGTTTTTGTGGAAGTTATAACAACCATATCACTTAAAAAATATCTAATCAATCCCAAAATGTCATATTAACTTGTAAAATTAGTTTAGTTCATCAAAATTATCAATTTACAATTATTTAGATATTTATAATATAATTTATTTTAATATTTCACTAATAAGGTAATTACTGCGTCCTCATAGTGTCATAAATAAATTACATTATTTAATATCTAAAAATTATAAATAAAATAATACTATGTAGGAAATATTTTTATCTTTCTAATGAATATTTATAGTTGACATTATATTGTGTGTAACCTTATATTAAAAATGTATTAGTTATTAAACTTTGAATTTAACACTTTTAACTCTTCATTAAATATAATAATAATAAATGTCCAAATCTAATCCAAGTTGACCAAAGAGGATCATATTTTACTCCAACAGTTGTTTTTTGTTGAGTTACACTTATCCAATAGTATTAGGACATGTGTTAGGGTAATTATAATATCATTTACCCATAATTACCCTATTTAATCTTAACTGTGGTAAATAAAAGTCAAAAGTTACTATTCAGAAAAATTATTTTCATCTTATTGATACATATTTTACTTACTAATATCAACTGTGTCTCTCAAATTTTTTATATTCAACTCACAGAAGTAGTAAAATTATGTTTTATCCAAATTTGTAAATGCTCCTAGAAGGTGGGTAAGAAGGATAAAAAGATCAATAAAATTTTATAAATCTAATTTTATTATAAAATGACTCCAATGAATTAAATTGAAATTATATAGGTATTATATATCTTTTTTGACTTAACAAAATTAAATTATATAAATATTTATTTAAATAAAAAGTCATTTTAAATAATAACGCAATGTTCTTCCCTATTGATAAAAAATGGATAGTTTTTAGAAAAATACAAAAAATTCACCCTAAGATAATTTTGATATTAAGAATTCAAAAATGAAATCTATTTTACCAAATTAAAAACAAATAAGTAGCTTTTATTAATTTAAAGTTTAATTCATGTTGTCAAAACCAAAAGACGGGTTTTCAAAAAGTAAATACTATCAAAAGATTGACAGGTGTTTATGTCAAATTTAAATGTGAAATTACTTATAATGACCTAAATTGTATTAATTGAAAAAAATATAATCTAATTATACTTCAAAACCATTCAAATGCATAATTTTACACTATATAGTATTTCGATTACAAAATTGTTTTCAATTAAAAGATAGTATTTTTCATTATTTGTCAAAATACGAAAGTTATCAGAAAAGTACCAAAAAATTATCCACATTAAATTTTTATGTCCCTATTATAAATAATAATTTATTTTAATTAAATTGAATATGTAAAAGTGTAAAATATTTGTTTTAAAAAGGGTTCTCCATTAAAAGGCGGTAAAATTTCATTTTTAAAAAATACTTCATTTATCTGAAAAAATTGAATTTCTTCTTATATTATATCTAAGAAACACATAATATGGATGTTAAAAGTATATAGAGTATGTAATATTCAAAATGTAGTTAATACTATTCATAATAGTTTTTTGAACGACTAGTTTGGTAAGTTATGGTGGGCTCGAACTCGGTGTCTCCTATAGCACAAGCTATTGAATTACTTTAATGAGATAACATACTATGAAATCTTAGGGTGTTACATTCTACCCTCATTAAATAAAATGAATCCTCAAAATTTGAAATTGTTCTTAAAAAATAAAAGGTTAAAAATAGAAAAATACCTTTGTAGAAAACCCACATTGGAAATTGGGTTAATAATATTTAGTCTTAATAAGAGGGAAATGAAAATGAAAAAGTCACTAAATAATTATGTTGTTTATTATGAGAATATTAATGGAAATTAGAGACACATAATTGTATAAAAACACAAATATTTATAGGGAGTTATTGAGGTAATCAATCACAAACAATAGTAAAATTGAGGGTCTCAAAGCCATCAATCTATGATGATTTAAAATATCATTAGTTCAAAAAAACATAAGGTATTAGTATAACACATTTTTGTATATAAGATACCTTCTCTAAAATTTAAGAATAAATTTATTCAAAAATAAAGGAATAAAATATTCTCGATAAGTAGAGTTTCATCCTTCAACTAATTCCTAACACATACTCAACTTTCACTCCAAAGACAATAGAATTGAAAAATATTCTATTTTTCCTAATCGTATAAGGCTAAAAAAATAATGAATTTATAATTCATATGTCAGACCATTTAAAAACTACATTATAAAAACCAATACATCGTGTAGGCCTGTGGTAGGTGATGCACCCTTGTAACCCTCCAGTTGCGGGTTCAAGTCTTGCGGCCTTTCCAGACGTGACGGGTCTTCGCCCGACCTCCGGTTTGTCCTTTTTATGACAATCCAAAAATAATATCAAGAAATTATTTAACCATAAAAATAGTATCCATTTTCAAACTTAATTGATTCCAACCATTAGGGTTATCAAAAATACTTCTATCAAAACTCACATTCCAAAATTTATAAGGAAGGTAAAGACAATGAAGATTTTTTTACCATGTAATAACAAGGGAATAACTTCATCGTGTATTCTTTTCCAAATACTTTAAAACCATAAATTAATATAAAACCTTATTGACTAAATTCATGCTCTATTATTATTTATAGAATACTAGATAAACTTACTCTATCCAAAAATTTTGTACACTCCAACTATGATGGGATACAAAAATCATTAATAAGTTTCAATGTATTAAAACAATATCTAATGTAATTTATCCAGATCAATAAAATATTTTTCCAATATCATTACCTCAGTATCAGAAACATATTATGGTCTATCTTTATCTCAACCATATATTCTCCAAAAAAATTAACCTACTATTGAGTCAATTTTCATGGTCCACAAAATCTCAAGTCCTTAATGAAATAGTATTGCAGTGCAATCTTTTTATACACTATAATTATTATAACATTTAAATAATTAATAAAATACTCAAATGAAATAATACTTCAATTGAAACTTAATAAATCTAACCATTATTCTTCATCTTCGGTAATATCATAACTTGATTATTATCCAATAGCAGCATTTGGGGAATACTCTGATGATTTGGATGTTGATTCGCGTAGTGTCCCAACTCCATACAGATGAATCATTGTACATTAGAGACCCTTTTATTTTCCTTGAAATCACATACATGGTGTCCCTTTTCTCCACACTTATAACAAACTCCTATTGTATTCATGTATTTACCAAGGAAATTCTTTCTATAGGTATCACAAATGGGAAAATCCTTCTTTCCCATCTTCCCTTTATCCATATTTCTCTCTACCATCCTCTTCTTCTCTTACTTCCCTTCAATGCCATATGACTCAAAAAATTCTTTACTTATCTTATTAACACATGATACTATTTCTCCATATGATGAGAATACATGGGAGACTATTTCCCTTTTAAATGATGGCTCAATACCATGAAAGATATGACCTTTATGAATCTTTCGATCATACATATTGCTGGAATTCTCATTCCTTCTACTAGGCGCCATTTTTAAACAATGGAATACACTATGTTAGTTTATGAATCGAAATTCACAATTCCAAACTTGTAAAATAACTAACGTAAATTGATAATATTATGCATATAATATATAGTCATAAATAAAATTTCATTGAAGAGATATTTACTCCAAAATCCTTCACAATGGCTTATAATTAAAATGTAAATTATCCTAAGCGTATCCCCCCGTGATCGTATCCAGACAGGGCTGTATTGCTTGAAAAATACATAAAAACTCTACATTACCTAAATTCTGGGATGTTCTTTTATAAAAATCATCAAAGTATATATTAGGGTAATGTTATCTAATAAGAGTTCATCTAAATCTATTTCCAAGGTTTCCGCTAAACTTTCTCGAATACCAACTATAATGCCCCGACCCCAATTACCCAGAGTCGGTGCATTATTTCAAAACATTAGTGTGATTATAATGAATCATGTCCTGAAAGACTGATCAGTTTAGCAGTCTTGGACAATAGATTACATACATTAACATTATATTAAACATCAGAAAATAAAACATAATATAAAAGATCCTTTTATAACTCCATTAAGGTAATATCGAAATGATACTGATTGTAGTATCTTAATAATGATGTAGATTCTCATTATACAAGAGGGGGGTGAATTGTATACATAAAAAAATTCCTTTGAAACTTTTAAATATGGTAATTTTTAACACATTTAAATAAGGTAAATTCACAAAACCTCTCAGTTCTACAGAATTTCTTGTTTCTAGAAAAATGCTTCCAAAAATAAAACTTAAAAAAAAGTTTACAAAGATAACGATTATACCTTAAAGCGTATACAATTTTACAAATTAGAGTACAAGTATAAGAAAGTATAAGATGGTTATACTTTCCTCAACAACCAAAATGCAGCATAAATCATAAACAATAAAATTAACAATTAGGAAATCTTTTAACCCAAAGAAAAGGGTATCCCACAACCTTGGATAAAGGTCCCTTGATTTATACTTTCAAGAAATTCTGTATTACCCACACCAAGGTAATCCCTCGATACGAATATTGAAATCTGTCTTGCTATCCCCACAAGCCCTCAAACTTCAAGGTAGTCGGCACCTCTTTTTTCCTATCACCAGAATCCCTCGAATGTACTTAGCAACATTCTATGTTTCATGAAGAAATTCTGAACAAGATGTTCAGTGCAGACAATTAAATAAAGATTCTCTCTTTAGAAATAACTTCAGCTACATGTAATCTCTAGATTGATCAACTTGTTCATCAATGTTGTGAGAGCTTTCAAAGGAGATAATATTTATAGGCACAACTTCAACGGTCAGTTCCCTCATCCAACGGTCATATTATTCCTTGAATTTCGGAGGGACCTATACACGTGTCACTCAAACAATGGTTGGTTAGTAACTGAATACATGACATCATTTTATAACCAAAACATGAGTAAAAAATATGTTTGCTTAACCAAATTAATTTTTCAGATTGTAATGAAAAATAAAAGTTCGTAGTATAACCAAAAAACCATTCAGTGTTTATAATATGTAAATATTCAGATTATGTTTTCCAAATAATTCGTAACCTGAATTATATAGAATTCCAAAGTCTGAATTTAAAGGAAATTATTGGTCTGAATTCATTAGAATTTGGAGTCAAAATTTACAAAGTTCAGAGTCTGGATTCATAAGAATTCAGAGTATGGACATAGAATGTTTCGATTATGAATTCATTAAAAATCGGAGTCTGAACATAGAATGTTCGGAGTCTAAATTCATTAAAATTCAGAACATGAACTCGTAAAATTAAGATTCTGAATTCAAAGAATTCAGAACCAGAACTCAGAATGTTCGGAGCCCGAATTCAGAGAATTCAGAACATAACTCAAAAAGTTCAGAGGCTGAATTTAGAGAATTCCGAACCTAAACTTAGAAAGTTCAAAACCTGAATTCAGAGAATTTGGAACATAAATTCGAATCATAAAAACATAATTCTCTATATCTAAGTATTTAAAATTATTAGGTTTTAGATATTAAACGGAATTTAATACTTACACATAAAATGAGTAAGACTAAAATATAAAACAAAGAAAAACATGGTAAGGATAAATTTCACGGGGGAGTAAAAATTTTCCTTATCAAGATAAAACTCAGGGAATTTAAAATTTTCCTTAAGAGAAGGTGTTTTTTATTTTCAAAGTATGAAGGAATGGGAATGTCATAAGGAATCCTAATTGACTCCACAATCTTCCCCTTTTTGAACAGCACAAACATCCTTACAAAATAGAATATAAGGACTTAGAAAATACTTATCTGGAATTTGAAGGTAAAACATATATCCCTTAACACTTGGTCAAATATGAACACGACTAACTCCTCCTTAGGCTTTGGAAACACTAAGGATCATATTCTTGATTTTTATAATGAGACATAGAATTTTATTTCTTATGAAAATATTCTTGGATAAGAACTCCCCCTTATATGAACTACCCCTTTATTAGGGAAATTTCTTCTTTTCATAGTATTATTTTTTTCTTTCTCCACTTTTTTTATTTTCAAAAAGGAATACAGGGAATGGAAAATTAAATATTTTACCTGAAATATTATTACTAGAAAACCAAAAATATACGAAGAGCAACAAAAAATTTCACTAGTATTGGAAAAAATTATACAAGGAAGAAATACAATAAAAGATATGAATTAAACAAGATTATACTTCCTTCTCCTTCAGTATCAACTTCTTTACTATGGTTTTGAGCTTCTTGAGCTCCTTGAGGTATTTCTCTGCTCACTTGAGATGATGATCCTGATCTTTTTGATATCTTCTCCAAGGCATTGATTTTTTTCTTCTCATCCCTAAAGATATTATGCCTAACTCTTCCAAAATTATTCCTACTTGACATGATTCTATTCTATATCAATCCTCAGATCCCTTTCTCTCATCCAACTTTGAGCAACTAAATACAACTTCCCATTCAGATCATTTACTTCTTGTATCCAAGAATTCTGTTCCACAGACAGCTTTTCCTAAAAACTATTTTTGAGATCCTTGATCTTCACATCTTCATTGTCAAATGCATCAGTGAAACATTCTAGAAACTCATCAATAATTCTCATGTATTCTATAGTTTTCTTGACCAACTGATCATTTTCTTATAAGATCTTTGGTGGGCTTCGTAGTTTATGAAAAATCTTTTGAAATTATCCTCAAGCTTGACACACATATCTAACACCATGGATAGAGAATCTGATTTTTGGTTTAAGGTTTGTTGAAGCATCTGGCATCTCGAATCAATGCTTAGGAAAATTTGAATAGTCCCAAACAAGCTTCTTCAATGACTAGACTACGAAATCATGTCCAAGAGATGGTGATTCTGAATCATAAAATTTGATTGGGGAGGTTTATTTTTCTAACTCAACAACTTTCCACTTTAAAGAACTATCAGCATCTTTTTTCATTACCAAAGCCTTGGTAAGTGTATCAAATACTACCTATTTTCCCTTATCAAACATCATAATGGTTTATTCATCATGGGATTTATGTTCACTATGAGATAGCTGAACAATTTTATCTTCATCTACCTCATCCTTCTCAGCTCTTGCCTCAGAATCCTCTGTGTGAATGAAATCATTATTGATGCTTACTTCTTCATATGGTTTGTCTACTTCATCATCACCCTTCTATTCATCATTCCCATGAGTATCAAGCTCTAATGAATTGGATTGATAGGTTTGGAATGATATATTTTCAAATGGGATTTCCCTCTCATGAAAATCCTCAACTTGCTTAATGAGATCTTCAATATCACCACTACCTTCTTCTTCCTCCACTACATTTTCTTGGACTTTTTCCGGAGTCACATATTTCTTTCCCGGTGTCTCTGGAAAAGCTTCTACTGAGATTGACTGTGGTACTAGAATATTTTCGAAGGAATTCTCAGTAGCCTTCAAAATGGATTGCACTATATCAGCTTCAGACAACTTCTTCTTTTGGTTCTTCTATTTCTCTTCCCTTTCTAGACTCTCAGTTGTTTTCTCCATAAAGGATTTTGATTCCATAGGGTCTAGAACAAACATATGCTCCACATCTTTCTGTTTTATATTATCTTCCATCCATTTAACTACATCCTCATTAGGATAGTCTTTTTTCTTCATTGTCTTCGTGGGTGCTGATTGAGATTTCTTGGTCATAAGGGTTTTTTCCTTTTGTTCGACTTCCTTCACCTTCCTCTTTCTTCCACCGTTTTTAGAAGGTTCATCCACCTCCAGTTCCTTCGATATGGATTCATCCTCTTCTTCTGGAAAGTCATAGAATTATTAGGACTCTCTGGAAAAACCAACATTCATTCTTCTGAGAGTTTCATCACTCATCAACATAACCTTACAATTCGTTGTCATTGATTTTCAAGGGATCTTGAAAGATTATAAACACCAAAAAATCCTCATTGAGAGAATTCATGGATACATGATGATCTAAGCCTTTATATTTCTATTCTTTTTATTCTTAATTGTAATTAGAACATTCTTAACCAAGTAAATATTTCTTATATTCACCAAGAAATCAATGATTTCCATGTCACTATTCTTCAAAGTATCATTGTCCTCTTTTCTCAGAATGATGAATCCTTGAACCTACAATTCAAGAATCTGAAAATCTGTATATTGGTGAACAATCTTCAGAGTCTTTATATCTGAAAGACCAAGTCCATCCATGGCCATCAACTTAACAAAGCTTCCTTGAACATCCAGAAGTTTATGAGAACAAAACTCAACATCTCTTTCATATGGGATTCCAATCAAATGTGCATCCTTGGTATATGAATGTGAATAAGTCTTCCCATAGCACATAACAGAATACTTGTCTTTTCCTTCTTCCTTGATTAAGGTTATTGACTCATATAATGTTATTAACAATTCCAGATATACCAGATCATGAGCTCCTGGTATCGATAAGAAAAAACTCTTCCATCCATTCAGCTTGATATTCTTTGAGATGATAGAAAAATCCTTAACAATGACATTTGTATATACCAAAAATTCTCTGTAAATATACTATTTAGAAATCGTCTTGACAGTTGACATGTCTTTCATGAAAGATACTTCGACATACATTCGGAGTTGTGGAATCCTTGAAAATACGGAACAAGCTTACATATGAGGGCAGAGCATCAACACATAAAGGCTTGAGTTTTGATGTGGGAAATCCATCGGGAGTCTTTTATATAGGCAATTGAGGTGATAGTTCAACTTCAGTACTCAATCCAATGGTTGAAAAACACTACTGATCAGATCTGATGGATGAGATGATATCCAGAAGGATATTTTGATAGAACCTGATCTTTTGAGTTTTTTTAAGAAAAACATTCGGATTTAAGAAAAAGTGAATACAAATATTTAAAAACAGATGAAAATACCAACAATTAAATGATTATTATGAAAAATTAAAAATAAAACATACCTCTCAGATTGCTAGGAAGATTATTCATATTGAGGAAAATTCTTCTTGATGAACATTATATTTCGAAAATTTTGATTACAGAAAAATATTTTAAAATATGAAAAATCTAAATATGGAAAAAAACACAAAGAATATCCATTATGAAAAATTTGAACTGCAAAAAAACATCATTATAGAAAATTTTGAATTTGTCATATTTTCATTATGAAAACTTTTAAGCTAAAAAATTATTCATCATGAAAAAAATTTAGGCTACAAAAATCCTCATTACAAAAAATTTTAGGCAACAAAAATCTTCATTAAGAAAAATTTTGAGATATAAAAATATTCATTACAAAAAATTTTGAGCTACAATCATCTTCACTGAAAAATTTTGAGCAACAAAAATGTTAATTACAAATTTTTTTTAAAAAATAGCAAACAAATGTATTCTCCCTATGAAAAGAAGTTTTTTACTGTAGTGATATTTGTCTCAATAGAAAGTTAACATGGAGGATTACCATATGGTTATCATTACTAGCTTCTGTTTGATGTATTCAAATATACCAAGGGGAAAAGATTTTGTGATAATATCATAAATTTGATCTTGTGTTTTGATAAATTGAAGAATGATATCTCCTTTTTGTATGTGATACCAAAGAAAGTGATGCCTAATATCTATCTGATTTTCATGAGACTGATGTGCATGTTTTTTACTTAAGGAAATGGCATAGGTATTATCACACAAAATCTATGTTTTTGTAAAACTCATACCATAGTCTTTGAGTGTGTGGTGTATCCACAACATTTGAGCACAACAAATTCCAGCTCCTACATATTCAGCTTCAGCAGTGGAAAGTGTTACTGAGTATTTCTTTTTCCATGACCAAAAAACTAATGAATCTCCTAAGAAATGACAAGTTCCAAATATACTTTCTTTTATCCATTCTACATCCACCAATGTTATCATCTGAAATGTTTTTTTAAACAAAATCATTTTCAGAAGTATAAAAGAGTCCATGATCTATGGTTCCTTTTAAGTAGAAAAAAATTCTTTTCACTTCCTTTAAATGAGATTCCTTAGGATTCGATTTATATCTTACACATAATCATATGAAAAACAATAAGTCTGGATGACAAGCTATCAAGTAATGTAGACTTCCTTTCATACCTCTAAAAGGTGTTTGATCTAATAGTTTCCCTACTTCATCATGAACAGGTGAATTTGAGGTACCAGTGGGTGTACATATACTTTTAGTGTTGTCATATCCATACTTTTTAAGAATATCTTTAATATACTTATGTTGGGATAGATAGATTCCATCTGGTTTGTGAGAAATTAGAAAACCATTTAAAAATGTTAACTCACCCATCATACTCATTTCAAAATCAGATTTCATTAGATCCACAAAGGAATCAGTTAATTATTGCTGAGTTGAACCAAATATAATGTCATCAATGTAAAATTGAACACCCAAAAAATTTTTCCTATGTTTCTTTATAAAAAGGGTTGGATCATCATTTCACTTAACACAATTATTTTGATGAAAAAATTCTTGTAAGTCTATCATACCAAGATTGAGGGGCTTTCTTAACTCCATACAAATCATTGGTAAGTTTTTAAACATGTTCATGATGTTTTCAATCAACAAAACCATAAATTTTTTCGACAAAAACATCCTCTTTAACATAACCATTATAGAAATCACATTTCATATCCATTTGAAAAAAGATTGAAATTGATTAATGCTGGAAAGGCAAGTCGAATACGAATAGATTCAAGTCTAGCTACTGGGGCCTAGGTTTCTAAGGTTATAGTGACCTATCCTTCTATGCCACAACCAAGAATGATCTTCCATTGCACAAAGTCAATGTATGTCATGGATCCTAAGGTCTTCTAAGTTTAGTGTGTATACATTCTTTTTCCTATTAGTAGATTGAATATTCTCTTCCTTGGAATTTTGAAATAAGGAATTTTCATTCCTAAAACTCACAAGGTAATATTCATCACATAATTGACTTATACTAATGAGGTTGTTCTTAATACCCTTATGAAAAAAACTTTTGAAATCAATTTATTTCCAAGAAGAACAAAATAATTGTCACTAAAAATCAGTTTTGAAATTTTATAACCAAAACCAGAATTATTCTTTATAGTTCAAATTTGTGAATACATTTTATCAAATTTTTCCTTACCTAAGGTAATGTTTGAAAAACACATCCTCAAGGAAAATACTTCTATCTTTAGACTAATAACGATGTTCTTTTCTTCCAAAAAAATTGTTTTATAACTAGAGTGAGGCTCAAAAACATTTTTCGTAGAAATTACTTTTTCAAGATCCTTATAATGTTTATCCTTCTTAGAAATAACTTCCTCATGTTTTTTTTAAATTACTATAAAAATAAAAAATTTTCTTATCAAGATCTTTAGAATGATCTGATTATTCCTTAGTAAGAATATAAATTCTATAATTTTCCTTATCAAGATTTTTCTTGACATTATA
This sequence comes from Viscum album, assembly GCA_963277665.1. Taxonomy (NCBI): domain Eukaryota; kingdom Viridiplantae; phylum Streptophyta; class Magnoliopsida; order Santalales; family Viscaceae; genus Viscum; species Viscum album. The sequence goes on along the minus strand of OY728126.1, from coordinate 1,306,000,002 downwards.
ATATTCATTCTAGAGAAGCTTAGAAAACCAAGAAACATATTCATAGAAACATAAATTATTATCTTCATCAGATAAGATTCTTCATATTAGGATTCATAGTATTTACTATTACTATATAAAGATACATTGGTGATGGATTCAACATTTTTTACCTTAACCATTAGGCAACAGTGTTCAATCAGTTGTTTTCCTATTAAACCAAGATTCTTCTATCCAAAAGATTAATAATTTAATGAATCATCTGAAGAGTCTCCACCCCTGGCACTCAAACTGTCATTATCATTCAAAAGATTCTTAGATTTATCTTTGCAGTACTTCTTTAAATTCCTCTCAGAATGCTTTTCCTTTCTATCTTTTCTTTTTAGTATAGGACAATCTAGCCTTATAGGTCCATCTCTTTTGCATTCAGAACAAGTGACATTTGAGACTTTCTTGTCCTTCTGTTCATTATTCTTGTATCTATACTGAAAGTCTTTCTTCCCAACTATATTTTTCATCCTTTGAGCAAGATTGGATAATTCATTCCCATAATGTTCACTTTCAATTGATTCTGATTGAATAACAACCTTTATAGATTTAGATCTTGTAATTCTCTCAGGAGTCTTGGATTTCATATGATTAGAAGTTATTGTAAATGCAACACTTCCATTTCTATTTTTCTTCTTGACATTGTCAGCATCTCTCTTCATTCTAGTTTCATGTTGAAGATGATTTCCAAATAATTAATCAAGATAAATATGAGTAACCTTCCTATTTTCATTTATAGTTGTCCTCTTAGATTCCCACTCATGTGGCATGATGTCTATGATCTTATCCAGAAGAGCTTCATCATATAATCCTTTCTCACCCATGGATTGTAAATTGTTGGCAACAGTCATGAATTTTTGTTGTACCTTACAAATGGATTCTCTAGAAGGAAATAAAAAAACCATGATATTTAGCTCTGAGCATGGATCTTCTAGTTTCAAAAACTTTGGAACTTCCAAACTGAGTAACTTCAAGCTTCTTCTAAATACAATTTGCAGCTTCACAAGATAAAATATGGCTATACATATTTCTAATCATGGAACAAATAAAAGTATTATGTACCTTATAATTCAGTTGATATTCATGCCTTTTATGCTTGGTAAAAGTACTGACTTCCTTGTCAGGGATTTTATATCCTCCAGTAAGCATAACAAAATTTCCCACTCCAGTGTTGATAACAAAAGTCTTCATACGATCTCTCTGATATTCGTAATCCTTCCCATCAAAAATATGTGGTCTAGTGGGATTAAGATTTTCAATGGAACCAACATTCATTCCTGCCATCTTAAAAGAAATCTTCCCACAACAAACATGTCAATAATAAAAGTTTGTAAACAAGGATACAAATATCCTAAGAAAGGAAAATATAGAACAATGAAAACATGAGCAAAAAATCTTATATTTGAATATAAGTATGTCGGAAACCTCCTTTGATTCCAATGGTAGGATCTTAATGATACTGATTGTAGTATAAAAATAATGATATAGACGCTCAATATACAAGAGCGGTGGTAAATTGTATACATAAAAAAATCCCTTTGGATCTTTTAAATATGGTAATGTTTAACAAAGTTAAAGAAGGTAAATTCACAAAACCTCTTAGTTCTAAAAAAATTCTTTATTCCAAAAATATGGTTCTGGAAATGAAACCTAAAAAAAGTTTACAAAGGTAAATATTCTACATTAATGCATATAGAATCACATAAATCAGAGTACAAGTATAAGAATGTATAAGATGGTTATACATTCCTCAACAAACAAAATGCAGCAAAAATCATGAAACAATACATGTAGCAAGTAGTAATTCTTTTAACCCAATGAGAAGGGAATCCAACAACCTTGGATAAAGGTCCCTTGATTTATAAATTCAAGAATGTCTGTCTTACCCACACCAGGGTAATCCCTTGATATGAAAATCGGAATCCGTCTCGCTATCCCCGCAAGCCCTCAAACATCAAGGTAGTCGGAACCTCTATCTTCCTATCCCTAAATTCACACAAATGTACTCAACAACATTTGGAGTCGCATGAACCAATTCTGAACAAGATGTTCTGTGCGAACAATGCAATAAAGTCTCTCTCTGTAGAAATCACATTAGCATCATGTAATCTCTAGACTGATCAACTTGTTCATCAATGTAGTGAGCTCTTGCAAATGATCTCTTATCTATAAGCACAACTTCAAAAGTCACCTCCCTGCTCTAACAATCATATTTGTTCTATAATTTCAGAGGGTCCTGTACATGGGTCACTCAAAAAATGGTTTATTAGTTACTGAATATATGGCATCATTTTATAACCAAAACGCGAGTAAGAAAAAATATGTTTGCTTAACCAAATTCATTTTTTGGAGTGTAAGGAAAAATATATGTTCATAGTCTAACCAAAAAAACCATTCTGTGTTTATAATATGTAAATATTTGGATTTTTTATTCCAAAGAATTCATAACCTAAATTCTATAGAATTACGAAGTCTGAATTTCAAGGAAACCCAGAGTCAGAATTTACTAGAATTCAGAGTCTAAATGTACAATGTTCGGAGTCTGAATGCATAAGAATTCAAAGTCTGAACATAGAATGATCAGAGTATGAATTCATTAGAACATGGTGTCTCATCGAAGAATATTCAGATTCTGAACTCATGAGAATTCAGAACAAAAACTCAGAATGTTCAGAGTCTGAATCCAAGGAATTCCTAACCTGAACTCAGAATTTTGGGAGTCTGAATTCTGAGAATTTGAAACCTAAACTCAGAAAGATCAGTGCCTGAATTCAATGAATTTGGAACCTGAACACAGAATGTTTGGAAACAGAAATCAGATAATTCGGAACCTGAATTCGAATCCTAAAAATATAAGTCTCTATATCTAAGTAGTTATGATTCCGAGGTTTTAGATATGAAACCAAATTTTATACTTATACTTAAAATGAGTAAGATTAAAATATAGAAAAAAGAAAAACATGGTAAGGATAGATATCCTTGGGAAAGAAAATTTTCCTTATCAAGATGAAACGTATGGAAAATAAAAATTTCCTTAAGATAAGGTGTTTGTGATTTTCAAAACATGAAGGAATGAAAAAGTCATAAGGAAACCTTATTGACCCAAAAATTAATCCCCTATCTTAAACCTTCTTATCAATAATAATACACTTCTTGGAATCCTGTGAAAATAAAATGTAAGAAAGTGGTGAGATCAGATGCTCGGTAAGGATAAAAATATAGTGTAAACTTTCATAAATAAGCATAAACATTTAAGAAAATGTATAAAACTAAAACAATAGCCTTTTAAACATAAACATTAGAATAATGTGAAAAGTATAAATCAAATAATTTCATTTACTTATTCAAATGGATATTCTACTAGTCAAATAATCACATGCAATATCAATATAGAATTTCATAATGATGGAATGCATAATTCCAGACTTCATAACCACGTATTCAAGGCCTTGTGCCAGGACTACAAATAATATTTTTTCAAGGCCTTGTGCCGAGACAGTAGTTTTTCTCATGATACCTACTGATTCTTCGAGGATCTATAGCGGGATCCACCCATCACCTACTAAGTCCAATGCATTCCTCACATGAAAAGGATTAATCATAACATCAACATTTGTATTAAAACTAGCATAAAAAATATCAATACATTATCGATAAACCATGAACGGTATAAAAATAACACATCCACAGTAAAACATATCACAAGACCTTCATTACAATATGGTATATTTTTATCAAAATAAATCAACCACGATCCAGAATAATATCCTGTAAAGGATGTTGACATAGTTGAAAATGATTGGTAAAACTCTTTGATAGAAATAAACCTTTTTTCTGAAATCATTTTAAAAGTTAGAAAACTTATAAAGGAATACATATAAAAGATAATTTTGAATCAAAGTGTCCCATAGTAGTTTGAATCTATTGAATGAAATTAACATTTTATAACATTCATGTCTATATAAATAAATACATAAAATCATTTTGAAAAAATGGACATTAATGAGAAGGGATTAGATGAATAAATCTTTAAAACATTTAAAATGAATTTTTATTTAAAGAGACCCTTAAAAACACCTTTTAAAACTTTTTAATGAAACTTGAATATGGATAATAAATATTTCCCAGTAAAAGCATACGAATAAACAATATCGGATAATAATGAGATTGTGGAATTAACCCGTACCTTGCACTTTCCTTTGGTCGAGGGTACGTTTGACCTCCTGTATAATGACCATAGTATGTCATTAAATTATACCAGAACCATATTAATATTTATTATATCATACATGATTCATATTCAACTTTATACTACCAATTTAATAATTATTGCCATTTTAAATTAACATTTCATGTAATAATTGTTTTCTTCTATCGTACATGTTTTAACTTGTTATTATTGATTGTATTATTTAAGTCATGATGTAGATACTTCAAAAATATAAACCTTGAGTTACATATCATATATATTTAGAATATAAATTTTTATAGTAGATAGATATATGAAATGTAAGACACCGTTTATGGATACGGTAGGTCGTACGTACACATAAACATTGTTTCCATTTTCATATCTTATTGAACAAAAGTAAGTGAATAATATATATGTAAGTATATAAATAAATATATATATATATATTCAGTATCATTATTATGTGATATATTACATACTTATTAATAATATATATTTTTATAATCATCTTTGAATGGTGAACGTGGAAATGAATCTTATCACGTTGTGGAGATGGGAATCCATACGTATGCATGAGCAACAATATCATTATATTAATGGTGAAATCATATGTAATTGTATGGTATATAATATATGAAGAATAATTAACATGTTATATTTTTTATTTACATCAGTTATAATCATAATTATACACCTCCAAATAATAATGTGTTTGAATAACAAACTACACCACGATGTGGAGACGGTAAGTCATATGTACGCACGTATGGTGACTTTGTCATATATAGGATGAATAGAATAAAAAATGTGGTCATACAATATTTATAAAAACATTAATATTTTTAGAAGGTAATGGATTTATTATTTTTGTATGGAAGAAACAAAGAAAAAAGATGTGTAAGAAAAAAAGAACTTGAAAGATGGTGGTGAAATTATTACCTCTTTTTCGGGTGTTTCATTTTCAGTTAATCAAAAATGATCCATAGGTTGGATTTCTGATCAAAGTAAGGACACTAGGTCTAATGGAGGAAAGTTGGTAGTTTATTTAGGCTAGGTTTTTCCTAGCCAAACGGATTTGGGGGAGTGATTTTGATAGAAGGGTAAGTACCCTTTTTATAAGAGAGGTGAGGGTCACTTTAGGAAAACCCAAAAATATAATTTTATAATAAAATCATTTTCAGTTTCTAATGGATCCAAAATAATTTATTTATAGCCTGAGGTGGGGATGTGTCTAAAACCTCTCAATCAATAGGTTTTAAACATTTTTATGTTACTATTTTAACCTTATCATTTAGATTTAACTCTTATTTAAATAATTTAACTTTTGTCGTGTCTTCTTGTATTCTTACACTATATGGCTAATGAACATACTCTAAACTTCTAAAATAACCTCAAGTGGTTTATTAATAACATAGATAATATTATTTAGTCACTTTGGCCGATCCATGGATTTTTAGTAATATTATACCAACAAATGATATAGTATTTGTTTTAAAAATTAATTTATGTCAATTTTGACACTATTTGGTATTTTATTTTTGTGAAAGTCATAACAAACTCATCCCTTTGAACACACTTATCTAATCAACCCGAATATGTCATATTAACATATAAAATTATTCAAATTCATCAAAAGTCTCAATTTACCATTATTTAGATATTTATAATATCAATCATTTTAATATTTCATTAATAAGGAAATTACTGCATCATCATTGTGTCATAAATAAATTAAATTATATAATGTCTATAAATTATCGATAAAATACCATTATGTAAGAAATATTTTTACCCTTATAATTAATATTTATAGTTGAATTTTTATTATGTGTAAACTTATATTAAAAATGGGTTAGTTATTAATATTTGAATTTAACACTTTTAACTCTTCTTTAAATAAAATAACAATAAATATCCTAATCTACACCATGTGGAAAAAAGAGGATCATATTTTAATCATAAGGTTTTTTGGTTGAATTAAACTTATCCAATTGAATTAAGACATGGGTTAGGGTAATTATAATATCATTTTTACCCTTAATTACCCTATTCACTTTTAACTGTGGTAAATAAAAGTCAAAAGTTAGTATTCACCAAAAATTGTATTCATATAATTTAACCACATTTTACTTAATAATTTAAAATGATTATTTCTTATTTTTGAAATTCAACTCACAATAGAGGTAAAATTCTGTTTTATACAAATTTGTAAATTCTACTAGAAGGTGGGTAAAAAGGATAAAATGTTCAATAAAAGTTTATACAACTAATTTTATTATCAAATGACTCCAATGAATAAAATTAAACATATATAGGTATTATATATATATTTTGACTTAAAATAAATTTAAATAAAATAAATAATTATTTAAATAAAAGTACAGTTTTAAAGAATAACATGGTTTTTTTCACTATTCATAAAAAATTGAATGTTTTCAGAAAAATATCAAAAATTCACCCTATTAGTATTTTAATATTCAGAATTAAAAAATGAAGTGTATTTTACCAAATTAATAACATAGAAATTGTGTTTATTAATTTAAAATTTAATTCCCATTGTCAAAACCAAAACATAGGTTTTTAAAAAGTAAAAACTATCAAAATATTGAGATGTGTTTATGTCAAATTTAAATGGAAAATTACTCATAATGACTAAATTTTATTAAAATATATAAATATAATATAATTATACTTTAAAAACATTCAAATTAATCATTTTACACTATAAATTATTTTGATTAAAAAAATTGTTTTCAATTAAAACATAGTATTTTTCACTATTTGTCATAATGTAAAAGTTATCAGAAAAGTACCAAAAAATTATCCAAAATAAAATTTTATGTCACCATTCTAATGAATAATTTAATTTCATTAATATTAATATAAAAAAGTTTCAAATATTGGTTTTAAAAATGGATCGCAAAAAAAAGTGGTAAAATTGCATTTTGGACAAATACTTCTTTTATCTGAACAAAATGAATTTGTTCTTATATTATGTCTAAGAATCACATAATATGGATGTTAATGTTATATAGAGTATATAAGATTCAAAATGAAATTAATTCTATTCACAACCATTTTTGGAATGACAAGTTTGGTAAATTTTGTGATGCTCGAACTCGGTGTTGCGTGTAGTGAAAGTTATTGATTTATATTAATGACATAATGTACTATGAAATCTTGGGGTGTTACTGGATTGCTGGACCCAACCCAGTTTGGCCAAATATCCAGCCCGCCGGATTTCCCGTTGACCCGGTCTTGTCTAGTCCATCCTAAAAGGAGAAAACATGGACTTCCAGTGCGCGTCTAGCAAGACCAATAGTAGAGACATGCCCCACCATACGAAGATTTGCTGTGCGGAGTGGCTGGTGTGGTGCTTGTTGGACGCGATATCCAGCCGCATCCAGCCTTCGCTGGCCTCGAGTGGTGTAGGGCCTTCCTCCAACCGCAATCGACAGACCGTAGTTTTTCATGTGTGGGTGTCCCAGATGTGGGCCACCCCCGTCTACACCGCACCAATGAGAACGATGACACCCTCCCCTTACAGCCACCACCGGACACCGCTAACAGCGTGGGTGCGTAGTTAATACCATCGATGGGACACCAGAGTCCTTTTGTTGTTCTGTTTCACGAACCTCCTACCTCTACACAAATGCTAGGTCATCACCTTTTCTATGGAGGCCTCAAACTCACTTGTCAGTAGTTTCATGAAATCATTCACAAATAACTCAAAATAATCATAAATGTTGGAGGGTCCAAGCCTTTTTCATGTCATCTTGTGCCCTCAACATTAGAGTTTAATCATGGGGAAATCATGGGATAATCAAACAGCTTGGAAAACCCCAAATCAATAACCCACATAATATCCACTAATAAGAACAAGTGATTTATGGGTCAAACCATTAGTTGTTTGATCCATGTATGTTTTTAATTTTCAGGAATGAGGAAGAAAAATTATGTAAATCAAAACCCCTACCTTGTTGAAGTTCGATTCCAAAGTGTTCGTCCTCAGGATTTCCAGATCTTGATGTCGCTTCCAACACTATTCTTCAAGGCACTTCAAATATGATGAAGTCTTCATGATGTTCATTATTCTTCCTTGGAGTGGAAGAAAATCATTATTTCATCAGAAAATCACCATAGTTTAATTCCCCATTCTCCCACAAGTTGGTTTAATAAAATGAATCAAGTTTCAATGTTTATGATATGTTTCTTTGTTGTGTCATCATGCCGTTTCATTTATGAAACAACTTCTTTATTATGCTTAATTTATTTCATTGTTATTCAGTGAGATATATGCCATTAATGTTCTTCAATAATTTGTCACGTCTCCACCTAGTCGTTGCACCTCAGTGTCATCATCCTCCACCCAATGGAAAGAAAAGAAATGAAATATTTTCTATGTTATTTTATAATTTTTCTCTCAGAGTCTGAAAAATAAAATTTCTACTCAACCCTTGTCGGCTGAAGTTAATTCATTTCTAGGTGAATCCCAGAATTGTAAAATTATTAATTTCCTAGTATTTTTAATACAATCAAGGGTTCAAAAGTTCTAAAAACCCGATCGCACATTCATTTAAATGATCCTTAAAAAAGATCCAAAATGAACATTCACCCTCGACCGGCACCGGTCAAGGTTAGGCTCTGCCAAAGGGTAAAACACACTCATAATCTCAACAATACTCTTGAATTTATAATCCAATTAACCTTTTAATGTTATAAGTATTTGAAATTAAAATAATTATTACTTAATTATTTTGTTTACAACCGAAAACTAACTTCCACTGTTGGCCCACACTGGAAAATGTTAGGATCTACCTAAAGAAAGAATAACCTCATGAGCTTTGCAGTGCTATCAGATTTTAAATATGAGTCACCATTCATTTGTTATAAAGATTGGAAAAATATAATAATTTTATTTATGGTTATTCCATTTTTGGGATTTCTTACTAGAGGCCCATGTGTATTAAACTTAAGTCAGGCCTAGGGTAATCCTACCTTTCTGAATGCAACGATGCCCTCAGATTTCTGATCCAGGAACCTATATGATAGTTACTCTAATTTTTTTTATGAAAACCTCTCACACCCACTATATAATGCTCAATGAATTTTGAGGGATCGTTATGGGAACTCCAGGCCTCAAAATCGCATGCTGTCTCAGCGAGTGATCTCGAAATAATTCTATATAAATAAAAAAGATTAGATAAATTCTAAGACATTAAAAATAACATGAAAATAATATTTGCTTCATAAGAACAAAATGGGGACTAGTAATGGTAGGTATTCATAATATTTTATTGGATATTATGGTGATTTGGAAGGCTAATTTTTTATATGAGTGAATGGGTTTTTTAAAAATAGATAATACTTATCACATAAATAAAGTTAAATTGTTAGGAATATGAGTAAAAATCTTTTTATTAATTTTTTAAACTATAAAATATGTCTATAATTTTTCATGAAATCATTTTAGGGTGATTTTTTTTTTGATATTTTACATTTTTATAGCTAATTTAACAGTTTTACCATTTTTAACAATTAGAGTGGTGACTAATATTTTCCATGGTAACTTATTGTTTATGTATAAATATAATATATTGAAATCTTCTTAATTATACAATGATGATATTAAATATGATATCAATATTACGATATTTCATTTCTAAAAATAAATAACACTAGTTCTAAAATAATAAATGTTTACTATGTCAAAAATAGTTGCTAGAAGAATATATTTTTAAGAAAAAAATGTGTTCAGGATAATATTATGAATGTTTTCTATTTTTAGTAAACTTACTTTTTTATTATAAAATTAATAATTGTAATGTAAAATTAAAATCATCCGAAACTGAATTATATATTTTAATATATTCTCAACATAAAATTTTCTTTAATAAATTTAATTAGTATTAAATATTAAGTTATGTTACAAATATTTACCACTTGTTTTTAATTTTAAAATATTAATTAGAAAATTATTATTTTAATCATTAGTACATATTATTATGATAATTTTTTTTATAAATATTTATTTTATTTTTAAATGATTATAATATCATAAAATCAATATTTTAACTGAAAACATTATTTTTTTAATATTCACCTCAAAATCAACCATTTCAGGAAATATACAAATATATATATATGTCAATATATATGTGATGAATGAATAAATGATTTTAATTTTATAGAAAATAGATTTAAAAAATTAATGATTTATCATTTATATAAAAAATTTATAATAAACAATAGAAATAATGTTTTTAGACATACAAATTTTTATCCATGGCTATTTATATTTAAATTAATTTTATTTCATTAATCATTTACGAGAGATAATTAATTTTTTTTCTATCCATTTATAATTTTTTTTAATAAAATTTATTTATGAATTAGAATAACTAAAGAAATTCATTTCATTATAATTAATTGTATTTTTATGTTAAATAAAACTAAATTAGTTCTTCAAAATTATGATTCAGTTAACTATAATATAGTGTATCTCATATTTTAATATAATAAATAATTATTGATATTAATTAAGTGTTTCAATTTTCACATGTTTTTATACATAAACACTAAAATTAAATTTTATTCCTTGAATAATTTTAGATAGATAGGAAAATAGTGAAGTCTAAGTGTGGAACCCCATAAAATGAGGTTACAATCATATGGTAAAGATGTACTGATTTGATACAGAATGATGTGTTCACCATAACATTCATTACATGAAAAGAGATCAATAATAATTTTATTTCCCACTATGTATTTCTCACCCCAATACCCTTTTTAATAATCACCATGCACATCCTATCGAGGTATATCAGATGACATATCGTGATAATTTTTCTTTGAAAAAATCCAATATAATCTTGGTGTTAAACTCCTCTATGGATATGTTGTTGTTATAATGACTAACACACATTATTCCACTGAACGTAGCCTAATTCTCCACCCCAAGTGAGATTTATACCCATAATAAGTGGTGAATCCAAAAAAACACCCAGCCCATATCTTATTTCCATTTGAAACCGTATATAGTTCCCCCTACTGTATTTTAGCCATATATTTTCATCTATAGAACACTTATGGGTGGATTCCATTTGAACCCCCTCTCATTATTTACACTTCCCCAACCTCTTATGGACTCTCTATCCTTGAATGGATTCCCCTTAATAGAATATATTATTCCACATTAGGTATAACATCTACATGGTCGAGCATAAGTGACCTCACAATAACAATATTAATGATATGAAAGAAATTCTTATCTTGTGTCTCATTATTCATTAACTCCTTCAAGACATAAAAAATCTTGAAAAACCATTCTCAAAATATTAAGCTTCTTTCCATGTGGTCCAACTTCTTAAAACCAATATGTGATGAATTTTAACATTATTTCCCCACCCATGGTGTTTCCCATGCACTGACTAATAATGTGTCATATTTATATAGACCTATTTATTTTATAGAAGATGATCTAGACTAATTATGAACATGAGAACATACATTATAGGATATATAGTTTTAGAGTAATACCTCTATTTTTGACATTATCACACATGGGTATGGACTTTCTCCAAACATTATATACATGGAAAATATTTTTCATTAGTATTTCCTTGCACAATTGCTTGATTTAGCATTAGTGATTATCATTGTTTTCATATTAATTTTTACAGTAAGCAAGGACCCAGATGCATAATGTTTTTGAGTCAAAAATCATATTTTTTTTGGGTTTTACATTATAGTGATTACCCCATAAATGTTATTTTTCTCCCCTCTAAGCCTCATATTAATATGTTCTTGGTAGAAGTAAATTTTTGAGATGGTCAAGTCTCAAAATCAATACCATGGGAAGAAAAAAATAACACCAAAACAATTATCCTTCTAGTTGTTAATGTATCAATGTCCCAAAACCCACCACACATTTTCATAAAGAATCCACATCCATTTTATCATGCCATGCGTGAACCTAGACATGCATACAACTCCATTAAATTTACATTTTTATATTTTTTTCAACATGGATACAATATATAAATACTATGATAAACCTTACACTCCATTACTATAGACCGTGAATAAACCAAAAAAATTTCCCCATATCATCTCTTAATAAATTTCCAAAAAAGTATAATTATTTTCAGCTCAAAATAGCTATATAATTATAATTAAATCTGAATAAATATAATATACTATTTTACAACCCATAATCCATGATATGAGAAATTTTAATATAATTATACCCCATTAAAGCATTTTATATTCTTGAAGATATTATCTAATACAAGACCAATCCACAAATATTCAGATATAACTCAATTTTAAAAATCCTTGATAATAATCATAATATTAAAACCAATATTTTTTTCTCAATCCATTTATTAATCTAATAATAAAATTTTTCAGAATCAATGATCAAATTGAATATATATTTTTATTATATATTTCATTACTTTCATAAAAAATAATTATGTATATTTATTTATAAATTTTTTTTCTCAAATTACTATAACATATTCACCCAAAACTATATAAAAAAGAATGATTCATTCTCATATAATCTAAATAATACAAAACATGAGAAAAATTCAACTATTAGAATATGACCTTCAACCCCCAATCAATACCATTCATAAATTTATTTATATTCTGTCTCCAAAAAAAATTATGTACAATGTTGAATTGATTTATATAGATTCTAGAGACTAAATATAAAAAACAAGTACAAGTTCCTTTACCTGAGAGTCACAACCAAAAAAATTGCGGAGTTGTTGTAAAACCCTATGATTGTAGAATATATTTACCATTAAATAAATAGTAGAGGTTTGATAGCTTTCTTAACATTAAACTCATAGATTTAATAGAAATTTAATACATTAGAACCTAGTCATCAAATTAGAAATATTAATACGAATAGAAATATTTTAAAAAAATTTATAAATGTTTCATATAAATAAAATTAGTTTAATAATGTCTAATAATTATGTGTTATATTTTTAGAAATTCTAATTTATTCTGAGAAAATAAATATTATTAAAAGATCATTGTATAAGATTTTATTTAATGAAATTATAAATAAATTATATATATTTTTAATAATATTATTTTAATTGAGTGTCATTTTTTAATTGTAATGTTAATATTATCGAACGGTGAATGTTATATTTTTTCAAAATATAATTAAGTTTCATTTAATTTTTAAAACTACTATTATTATAAAACCAAATTTATTTTATTTACATAATAGAATTTAAAAGTTCCAATATGTTTTAATTTTTACCAAAAAATTAAATATCCATTAAACTAATATTATCTAAATAATTAAATAAAAATTCTCATTATAATTTATTTTGATGTAATTTAATTTTAAGGCTAATTTTTTTTCCAAAATACTATTTTTCATTCAATTTTATGAAATTATATATAAATTATGATATTCTAGATATAATAATTGAATGAAAAAGAATGTATTCCATATTTGAAATAATGATGTTTAAATTTTGAATGTAGTTCCTATTTCATTTTACACCTTTTTAATAGTAACCATGGAAAATATGTGCCACCACATATTGTGTAAATGTGATAAAAAATGGTAAAATCTATGGGATAAGGAATACAAATCCCCTTAACTCTTGCATTTATTCATTTGACATGTAATAATCATCCCATCTATTTGTTTCAACATTTATCAAATTAATATTGACAATGACCAAAATATTATTTCATATAGTTAATAAATACATAATTTCAAAATCATTATTTTAATTTCCTTCATATTTTTATATACATATAAAAAGTCTAATTTTTTGTTCTAAGTATTTAATATAGATAATATTTTTTTTATCATGGTTATTTCATTGTAATATTTTGTGGTGAAATAATTAGCTTAAATGGTTAGTTGGCATATATAATATTCTGGATTAAGTTGTCAAAAAATAATATTTATGAAATTAAAATTATTAAAAATAATACAATTTGAAAGAATTTTTCAATTCAATGATTTTTCTATACAATACTAACATATTTGTGATTGTCATAATTAAATATTAAAACTCGGTTTCTATCATGTTGATTTTAATGTGATGAAGTGTTAATATTCATGAAAATTACTTAATGGTGACTTATTTTAAATAAAATCTTACTAAATGTTTAAAAATTCAGGAAAATATTATCTTTGTATATGTGAATGGGTTATATTATTAAATATCCAATGGAATCCACTTATGAACCACCTGTCATTTTATTTTATCATTATTGAACATTAATGAGTAAAACTCATTGATATTGTGGAAATCATTAAATTATTATTAAGGGTTTTAAAAATTATATATATAAAACCTATGAGATATAATGTAAGAACATTTTATTCGATAGCGTGTATGATTCCCAACCCCAATCACATAAGGGAATCTAAAATCCTAAAAATTTATAATAAAACAACTATTTAAAAAATCAATAAATTTTGTATCTTATATCACACATAAAATAGATTTATCATACATCATGTGAAACATATATTTTATTTAATGGTGTGCATTACACTCAAGACTATATTTAACCAAAAAATAACATACTATTAATATATTATAATTTAATAAAATAAGATAGGACCTAGATGTTAAAATAATTGTTATTACTATAATAAACTAAAATATAAAAATCCTAGTGTTAATGAAATATAAAATCAATTTTTTTGTTATAAATAAATTATAAATAAACATAAGAACCAATTGAATACAAAGAGAATGTGTTTATAGAGAAAAAATTTTATGAACACAAATCTTTTTTATAGTAATAAATCAAACAAATTAAAATAATAAAATTATCTCAAAGAAATATATATGATATATATTCAATAAAATGGTTTTATATTCATCCAATAGATTTTATAGGTTTATGATAAGAACAAACACAATTTTACACAAAAAAAAATATAATTTTATCAAGGTAGTATAACGTCCTTTTATTTGAGAACCTATAGTAAACCAATTTTTTGGAAAATTTATTGATTTTATATATCAATATAAAATTCATATTTGAAAATGGAAAATAGAAATTGTGTTTCTATAAAATTTTCATATTTTTCTATAATGATTAATTTTTTCATGACTTGTGAAAAATACATAATTTTATTACAAAACTATTTTTTCGTCTAATATATTTCAAATTCTAAATTATATTTTTAAATGATTTTAAAGTGAAAATATATTATTTATAGAAAATAAAATCCAATTTAGTTTATTTTTAACAATTTTTAAATAGAATTGGAAATAAAAACTTCTGAAGATTTTGTACATTTTTTACATTAAAAACCTACATTGTCATCACGTCTGCGAGATACAATTTAAATAAATTTATATCAGTTCTATTATTGGAATTTTGAAAAAAAGATTCCATATTTATTATCATAATAATTCATAATTAATAAGAATTTAAATTTATATTTTGACCAAAAAATAACTTAATGTAATTAAAATTAATTACAGTAATTAAAGTGAAATTAAGATTATCAAAGGAATAAGACATATTAATAACGGTAAAAATGACTTATAAACATGTCTAAAATTAATTATATGGCCCCTTTATACCCTATTATCCCTTTTATAAACTGTGAACCTATATTAGAGATAATATAAATATAAAAAACGTGGGTTTAATTCCGTTTTCCAAAATATACAACATTATCACTCCTCCTCGCCTATAAAAGGGCACTGAAGCCACCCACATCCACACATCACTCAAGAAACATTGGATTAAACAATTTATTTCCAAATTCATCCTATAATTATATCCCTTCAACATATAATAATATCCTTCTTTACAAATCCATCTATTTATTCCATTTGGTTCAAACCGATAGATGTTACCCAAATTAGATGTAAAGCCTACTTAAAACTATATAGTTTTATTTTCATTCTTATACCCATTAACTATTATTATTCCATGAGTATATAATAAAACCACCCTTATTTTTATACTGATATTTTTTCTACATATTTTTCATGAACTCCTAGAAACATCCATCTAATGGGTATGGAACATACCATTTATCTCTTTGGAGAACTACTACCTCACAAAACTATGCCACTCACTTTTTTCATTACCACATTTCATGGTAGGGTATTATTGTAAAAACTAAGTCTATATATGATATATATAATTATTACAATTTCATTATTCTTTTTCATTTCTTATATAACACATAACATTATGTTGTTCATTTTTTGTAAATAGGATGACACCATTCGTAGAAGGGTTGACTACTATCCCACAAAGTGATGTGACTCATTGAAACTATTAATGAAATGTATAAAAGATTATTAAAATAAAACCATGTAATATATATGAGATATATTTGATATTGGAATAGTAATATTCATATCTATCATTTTCTTTTCATTGTTTTAATACGTATATCAAATTAATGTAGGTTTCATGCATACTAACGACCTACCATCTCCATGAAAGTGAATTCCATTTCTTATCTCCAAATATTA
Source organism: Viscum album (assembly GCA_963277665.1). Classification (NCBI taxonomy): domain Eukaryota; kingdom Viridiplantae; phylum Streptophyta; class Magnoliopsida; order Santalales; family Viscaceae; genus Viscum; species Viscum album. Next base: position 1,305,983,280 of record OY728126.1, on the reverse strand, counting down.
TGGATTTTTATAAATATATATATTATGAATATATATTATATTTAATTCATGTATTAAATTTAATATATGATGAATCGATGATAGTATGAAAAACATATCATGTTAAAATATACCTGAGAAACTGGGAAATTAACATAACAAATAGTGAAACTAATGAATGATTATTAACAAATGGGTAATAATAGGCTAAAATTATGTTATATATTATATCATAAATACTAATATTATTACTTTATAAGTTTCCTAAATACATTATACATTATATTTTAAAATTTTGACCCAAATCGAAATGAAATTTATGGTATTTTATGTAACCGTCAATTTCATTGAGACTTATTTGCTATTATGGATGTGGTTTCTTTTATATGGTGTATATACCGACCACTGACAAGTTATTTCATGAATAAATTTATTTTCATGATATAATAAGTATTATTTAATCTTATTAATTCATTGATCTTGAGATTAAAATGTTTCAATGTGGTAGTTGACACTTGGGAATGTTTAATGATTATTCTAAGTGATAATATTTTTATTGATTATCATTTCAATAACACTTCATTGTATGATTATTATCATTCAATTGAAACAATAAATTTATTTTTTTGCACATAATTTCATATATATTTTGTATATACTTAATAATTTTCATTAAATATCATGTTTCATTAATTATTCAGGAAATTTTGAGTTTCAATTTGAATTATTTCATCTAAGGGGATTTGAGTTTTAGGATTCCAAGTGGAAAAGAATTTCATAAACCAGTTTATTTCTATTGTATTATAATATAATCTTAAAGTAATAATTATTCTATGATTATATGTATATTGAAATTGATTATTATTTTATGTTCTTCCACTTCCTTATGTGGTTTTACAGCTGATAAACATAATCTACTAACAGATTGATTCTAACAAGAAAATTATAATCATTTCAAGTTAGTAATTTCCAATATAGTTTTATACATGATTATTAATAGATGAATTTATAAAAGGCAAATTAATTTGATAATTTTATAATAAACATTTTTTTTCCTACTTCACTAGTTATTCATTAAATTTATCAAATAATAGTACCATTTTCCAACACTTTAGTACATTAAAAATTATTAGAAAATATTTATCAAAAAATAAGGCTTCATTCATCTATTTATATAGAGAACTAATTTATTTAAAAACCCATGTTTCGTAAAATGGTTTTCAATAGATTTTTTTCCATTCAAAATTGATTAATTAATAACATTTTTTCTATTTTTTGTTACCAATTTATCAATTGAATCAACTTTTTCTTTTCAAAAAAAGGAATATATATAACCTTTTCCCATTAAAAATGAATGGAATAGTAAGGATAAATTTTGTGTCCCATTGAATTAGTGGAACAGTGAAGATACATTTCTTGGAAAATCATTGGAATCATAAGAAATATGGACTTTTCCCACTAATACATGTTCTTATGACGTGGGATAAAATTGTGTGGGTGATCCAGTGTCTCCAAAAGTGGAATGCATCATGGTAGGTTCATTGAGTCCCTTGGACTTGTGTGTTCAGAGAAGAAACATGATATTATAGGCATCAATGATTAATATATTTTAGAACTATTCCCTACTATTCTTCTAGTGTTGAGCTATGAGATTGAAATCCCCATAATCTCTCATTTAGACTTATTTTAATGAGAATATATATATATATATAATCATATACATACTTCTTTTGTACACACCCTTGTTTTTACTAACTCTCCTTCCATGAGAGGAAAAGATACGCAGGGTATGCTAGGTGCATTGCATGTTTAGATTCTTATTATAGGATTATTCAACTGTCCTAGCATAGGTAGAAAATAATCGATGAAAAGTTCACCATTTCACCATGTCAAAATCCTTTTCCTTGGACGTGATTAATTTCACTTCCATATTTGGTTTTTCTATACTCTTTTATTATAATTTATTTTATCTAGTAATTTTATCATCAGTTATGTATTTTAAAGCCCACACTTCATACATCTAGGGTATTATACTAGGTATGTATATACTTAGTCCTATATTTTCTTCTACCAGCACATGTTGTGTCTCTCACATATGGAAGACAGTTCGATCATTGCTTTAGAGGGGATTAGGTATACAAGGTGCTTGGACTATATATAAATATCGTAGATTTTGATAAATGATTTTCGACCTCTCTTCATTTTACTCATTTATAATTGGGTTAGGATTGGATATATTTCTATTTTGTTCATTTATTTTTCGCTCCACATTTCATTATACACCACCGTACTCCATACTATTTAAAAGTCCATGCACGCTTTGTTTATTTAAAGTGGTGTTTCATCCATTATTTCTTTTACTCAACACTTTTTCAGGATGCATATATAGAAATAGTCAACTAGGATACCATCTCTGGTTGATGATGATGATACAATGAGCGATGATCCCCCAGTTTAGGGTTTTTCCTATGATCTGCTTCCTCTTGGTGGGAAAGAAGAAGAAATTACATATAATGAGAAGAGGATAATCCAAGTAGAGAAAGTTGAGGATGTGTACATAATGGGAAACCTTTATGAGTTTCATCAGCAAGTAATACTGAGGTTTTGTGGTGAGCCTGATCCCCAAGCAATAGAGGATTTGATAGATTAATTGGTCTGTATCATCAATATTATAATTACAATACTAGATAAGATATCAGATTTGGAACCAATTTTTTCCTAGAAGACATTCTTATTGGTGGAGCTTGGTTACACATATGTACAATGAGTCAAAATTCTCATTGGACATCTTCTAACAACTAATTTTTGAGGATAACTGCACCTCCTTCATTTGATCCATCCAGATTCAGGAGCTTAGGCATGTTCTATAGTGATGAGTGATACTTTATTAGTACATAGATAGGTACATGGAGATTTAATTGTACTCTCTAAACATGATTGGTGCTGGCTACTTCTGAACATATACGATTGATGAGGGACTCTGTATAGATATTTGAGGCAACATATTTCACTTGTGCATCCCAACCTAGGTCAGGGTGCTGGAGAGGGCACATGTGCTGAAGATATTTTGTTGGCAGGGGCACTAAATAGTTTGATATGGTAGTGGGCAGAAGAGAGTTGAGTCATCTTCAACAGTAAGAAGGAACCTGAGATCCCAACAAATGATACCCATCCATGAACAGGTTCATGGATGGTGTCTTATAGTACAAGGGAATTACAGAGAAATAGGGAATACTAGGGATGGATGGTGCTATGATTATTATGGGAGAGTTCACATGAAATTTGAATTTTTAACTAGAGGTGCTTAAAACCCATACCGATAGTGGATAGACTACCATGGTAGAGACAATGTCGTGATCAGGGATTTCCCAGGAATGGACATGGAGGTCCCTAGGAAGGAGGAGTTCAAAGATTAGTTGGAGGGGATATATGTGTAGGAATGTGATATGAGATCCCTCCACCACAACCACTAGGTGTAGAATATTAGTCACATGGAGCTAGCTGTAGGGGACACAAATAGAGGCAAGCATTGGAATTTTATGATACTGCAATGCATGCAATGATTCGAGGTACGAACTGTTTTTATTCTATGATTGCCTCAATATTTGTACCCACAATTTAGATTTTTTATTTATCTCAATTCACATAGTTCTGTAGTTGGATCTCAAATTAGAGGAACTGGAAAAATATCTTCACCTTGGGGATCCTAGAGGAGATGCTTCTTATGGGTCTCTCATTTTGCAGCATTGAGATATGTTATTTGGTGGAGAGAAGATCACATGGGATATTTTGGTCATCAAGATGTATTCTATAACATAATCATGGGGGTGTATTCTGTTTCCATGGTCTGATCCTAGATTGACTATCTTTAATGACCCAAAATTTCCATTTAATTTTTATTAAATAAATTTGAATTTTACGATTTTGCAAAAAATTGACAGTGCATTATTCCCAGGCTCGGAGTGACTGGAATGAATTTCTTAACATTATTTCGGGTACGTTCAGTAAACTTGTGAGAATGTTTTTATAACTTTTGAACCGGTGCTCGAAATTAAAATCAGAGGGCACCGTTGAACTCGCAGCACATGTATTCTCTTAAGGAGACATTCACCTCAATCGTAGTAGGTTGAGGGTGGATGTTATCTTTTCACATATTCATGAATGAATAAAATAAAAATAAAATTGTGTACCATTTAATTTTATTTTTATTCCAGGTGGATGTTGAGAAGTGGGGACTACTATACCTAATCCTTCCATGAGAGGATATGATGGTGGAGACCACCTGAACTAACCTCCCATGAAATTTTATGGTGGTGGGGACCACCTGAGGCTTACACCACTTGAACCCCCCTCTTAATGATGGAGAAACCTCTCAACACAATCTTTAATGTGGATGAGCCTCTTGAGCTTCCTCCATATTAATTGTGCCAATTCCATACATTAATTTTGTCATCTCAATTTAGTTAAATTAGGATATTTTGAATTTCTACTAATAAACTAAATAATAGATATCATAATCTATTATCTTGGGCTACCTTTTTATTTTGGTGGAATTGGAAAAAAGGCTTGGAAAAAGAGGGAGCATTGGAGAACTTGGGAGGGAGCTCTCCAATGAAGAACGCCATCGAGGAACGCTGACCTCGACTTCTAATTTATTCCTCGGGACATCCTCCAACGTAGTACATCTTCAATCGATGATTTTCTTCCCCTCCCCAATGACGTCATCTTCTCCCTCGCGATCTCCATCAACGAATCAAATGAAGTAGGGGTTTACTACAATATTATTATCACATTCCATGTTCTCCCCATAAAATTATTTTTCGAGATTGGGAATAGATATTGATAAGGGTTCTAAGGATTTTTGTTCTTAAACATCATTCATACTCGTTCTCGATTCATGTTTACATTGAGCCTCTTTCTACCACTCTAATGCGGAGAGTGTGGGCCAAACAAACATATCCCATCCTTTCAAAAAATTTTGTGATGAATTGTGGTGTTCTTCGTGATAGAGGAGGATGAAGACCAACCACGAAGGGGAACAAGAATGGTGGGCGGCACCGCCGCTGACCAGGGTAAAGGCGACGGTGCAGCGGCACCACTCTGTGACCACCACTGTCGCAGCTTTGTCGTGTCGAACCACCGCCAAAACCTTGCAGTGCTGCCACGACTGGACCACCACCATGGCCAAACCACTGTAGCGGCCAAACCATGCTTTCTCAGTCGGACCGCCGCCAAGGCCTCCCCGCCCCGCCCCAACTGAACCGCCGCACCGTCTATTGCATTGATACCATTATGATGTGGTGAACAATTGAGATACTTCTTCATGGGACATCGTGGCAGGTGGATAATGGACTAGTGGCATGGGGAGTGGACACTCTTGGAGACGAGCAAGTCTAGTTTAGAAAACGAGTAGTTGGTTATAGAGAGAAGGGTGCTCCTAGCGAATCTTTGTGGGTCATCTCTTATAGGTCCTCTGTGGGTTAGCTCTAGTGATCCAATGTGGGTCAGCTTCTAGATATCCTGTGTGGGTCAACTCTAGGGATCCTGTGTGGGTCAGCTCCTAGAGATCTTCTGTGGGTCAGCCCTAGTTATCATGTGTGGGTCAGCTTCTAGTAATCATGTGTGGGTCTACTCCAACGATCCTATGTGGGTCATCTCTTAACGATTCTGTGTAGGTTAGAATAAAAGCCTCTTATTGGAATAATATTATTCATTATTTATAACTAATCATCTCTACTACCAAACCTAAATTTATACCTGGTGTGATTTGAGTAAATACCTTTGTGTTTCTCTCATTATTGAGATGGATTACTTGAAAACTCAGGTATATGTATGGGCATATACCTATGTAGGGTTATTTTTTAATTTCATACATTGTGGTTTATCCTTGGTGGAATTTGTGAGACCTTTAGTGTCTTAGGGTCCCTACTGAGTATCGTTATACTCAACCCTACACGGGACAAGCCCACACCTTGTTGTGTTAAATGAAGATGATGGATAACGCTGACTATGAACAAGGGTATCGGGAGTGGAGGATGCTCGGAGGTGGACCTAGAGGAGCCGTACCGTAGAGAAGTCTGATTGGGAAATGTACCTACCCTTTAGGTAGAATCCTTGGTGGTTGACCCCAAGAGCTATTCCAGGTAAATGTACTTTCAACTGTCTTGTAATTTCCAGTTTTCCTTGTACGATCTAGTAGGGATTGTATTCTGGCCCCTTTTTCTTACTGTACTCACTATATTTAATTATCATTTTTCTTGAGTTTGTATCTTGCTGTGTGCATGGTTTTGTGTTTAGAGGTTATAAAGGCAATGCCTTCCCAGTTCTAGGGAATTATGCCTTTGGTACTAGTCGCCAGCCCCTGGACTAAGGAAGGTGGGCTTGGGGTAGTCACGACACGAGCCCTGGGGGATGGGTCATAACAAATTTGTATTAGAGGAGTTGGTTCTACCGCAGAACATAGGGCTCTAATCATTTTTTAGAAACAATAATATTAAGTGTAGTGACTGTGGTTATTAGTTTAGGGAATCCAGTGTTGTTGCGACGGCTAACGTAACCATACACCAGGACCCTAACTTTTGATTTCTAACTAAGCGCACGAAAACACTGATTGTGTGTGTTTTTTCAAAATATTTCTTGGTCATATTTTGAGTCAGCTCACCATGTATAACTTATTGACCGTGGCACACCAATATCCTTTCAGGATGCCTCCAAACAGATAGCCAACTAGGGTTCTGATAGTTGTAGGAACTGATAGCCCACCGAGCGATGATGCTTCATTGCAGGGCCCTCTTCTAGTAGTGGCACCAATGGAGGAACTAGTAGTACCATTACCCATTTGGCCACCGATGACACTAGCCCCAACAGTAGATGGTGCAAGATTCTTGAGCGCGTTGCACGAGTTCTAGTGCTTGAGGCCACCCAGGTTTATAAGAGAGATAGAACCACATGTAGCTACGGGTTGGTTAGAGGCTATAGTGAGAGTCTTATGACTTGTAGGGACACTAGACGATATCCTGGTGTTCCTTTCAACCTTCCTTCTACATGCATCAGTGGGAAGATGATGGTTCTTGATGTTCCAGGTTCACAAAGAGATGGCACTTCTCTGGGTATACATCAAGAGCCTGTTTCGGGCAGAGTATGTCCCAGTGACTCTTCATGCAGTGCGCATATAAGAGCTTTTTCATTTGTATCAAGGCAGCATGACTGTAGCTGGGTAATCAGTGAGGTTCGCTAACCTATCATGCTACTCCACTGATATGCTGCGAGACCCCTTTTTTAGTGCCTGGACCTTCGAGCAAGGGATCAGGTGGGATATCCGAGATTTGATGATATCACTCAACATCCCAACGCAAGAATTGGTGTTAGAGAGAGCCCTCTTAGTGAAGAGTTTCCTTTCCAAGTAGTCAGCAGCAGCGAGATCCCCCACCATTTGACATGTAGCAGAGTCTTATGTAGCTGGAAGAACACTAATAGAATAATGCGCTTTGAAGCTCCCAAGACACGGGAGACCACCTTTGGTGGTCGCTGTAGGTTGCCTAGAGAAACCACCTCTGGTGTTCGCTCGGTTTTACAAAAAAATTAGGGCGGCTTCGCCCCCCCCCCCCCCCCCGCTCCCTCACCTTGCGAAACCCTACCACACCCCCTGCCCTCGCCGCCGCCCCTCGTCGCCCTCCACCCACGCCGCCCTCCACCCCTCGCCACCCTCATCACCCTACAAACTCTTCCCTCCGCCCGCCCTCTACCCTCTACCCCCTCTGCCCTCCATCCCCTCCGGCCTATGCCCTTCGGTATCCACCCCCTGTGGTATCCACCCACTCTACCCTACGGCCTTTCTCCACCCTCCAGCGTCTGCCCTCTGACCTCAACCCCCTCGGCCCTCCGCCCCCTCGGCCCTTGGCCCTCTGCCCCTCACTGCCCATCCCTTGTCACCTCACAGCCCTCTGCTCTGGCTCCCCTCCACCCCTCGTCCACTCCCACTTCATCCTCTCCCTCACCGCACCACCGTCGCACGTCACCTCCCCTGTTGCACTGTCGCCGCCCTATCCCCTCCCTCCCCACATGGCCGCTAATCATCCCTTCTCCGCTACCACCCTCTGACTCTCTGTTGTCCTCAGTCCCCTCCCTCGTCTTCCCACCCTTGTTGCACCGTCGCCACCCCACCGCCTCCTCTCCTATGGATCACCACCACCACCGCTGCCCGTCCCCTCACTCACCGCACCACCTCTGGCTCCGGCTCCTCTCCGCTGCCTCTCCTCTCCCTCGCAGCACCCCATTCAACTCCCCTCCCTTATATTTTTGTAGCACAATCAGGTATGACATGAGCTTTCTCTTACATTCCTTTATATATTCGCTTGATTATTATTCAGAAATATAATTTGATTATATTATCAATGGTCCAAAAACAATTTATTATTATTTATTTTAAATATATTTGATATGAAAAATGCATATGTAATAAGTCTCATGTAAATGTTTGTTATACAGATACTATTATGGATAAGAGTTGGATTGATCTTCCAAATCGAACGCCTAGAGATTATTTTAATGTCATTTTGCAGTTTATTGAAATCACCAGAGGATTTGAAAGTGACTATATTAGTTGTCCATGTAGAAAATGTGCTAACAAATATCAATTCAGATGATATACTGTGAGGGAACACCTATTCTTTAATGGATTTCTGAAAAATTATAAGATTTGGACTCATCATGGAGAAAAATATGTTCGTTGTCAAAATACGAATGCAGTTCAGATGGATATTGATGCAAGGATGAATGATCCAATGCATGAAATGATTACTGAAATAGTACGTGGGTTGGATCCTGAAGGCAATGAAATTCAGAATCTTGAGACCAGTGAGATAAATCATCACTCTAGTGCAAATCATGACTGGAGGAGGTTTTATGAATCACATGGTGATGAAAAAATAGAATTATATCCTATATGTACTTCTTACAATAAACTTTTGTTTATCATTGAGTTATTGCATTTGAGGACATTAAATCAATGGTCAAACACATCATTAGACATGCTATTGGTGTTATTGAAAAAGGATCTTCCTATCGATGCTATGATTCCCGAGTCGTATTATTATACTCATAAGATGACAGAGAACATAGGTTTTATATATGAGAATATAGATTAATGTGCAAACCACTGTATGTTTTTTAGAAAGGAAACTGCCCATTTAGATATTTGTACGATTTGTGGCACATCCAGGTGGAAAGAGAATATGGGAAATCAGACTCATCAAAGTCAGATTACAGTATAGGGGAAACCGATTTTCGTAAATCAAATGTGTTACATTCCCCTTAAACTGAGGTTGAAAAGATTTTTTATGGCATCAAATGTTTCAAATTTAATGAGATGGCATGAAGAAAGAGTTCGTGAAATTGATAGGTTAACCCACCCGACATGTAACACCCGAGACTTTTATAAGAAATATTGTGTTTTTATGTTATATACATCATCAAAGGAATCTATCACTACGTACAACACTATCTTGGATTTCTTTACATGCAATTGCGACCTTCCTCGATAGCTTGCGTCGTACGCAATACCGAGTTTCACTAAACAACGATATGCTATTAAAATATTATTAAAACTAGCCGTTATGAATAGTAATAACCACTTTTTGAAATATTATGAATTTTATTTTTCAAAATGGACTTCATTTTTGGATTTGGAATATCAAAATTAGCCTTGGGTGAAATTTTGGTATTTTTTGGAAAACTTTTAATTTTTGATGAATAGTGAAAACACTGGGTTACTATTTAAAAACATACTTTTTATTTAAATAATTATTTGTTTTAATTAAATTTATTTTAGGTCAAAATTGATACATATTACCTATATAAGTTCAATGCAATTCATTGGAGTCATTTTATAATAATTTTAGATATATAAAAATTTTACTGAACTTTTCACCGTCTTTTACCCACCTCCTTGGAGAATTTGCAAATTTACATTTTACCACTTATGTGAGTGGAATTTAAAAAATCCAAGAGAAAAGGTTGATTTCAGTAAGTAAAATTTGGTTCAATGAGATGAAAATATTTTTTGGTGAATTGTAACATTCTACTTATTTTTACCACGGTTAAAAGTCAATAGGGTAATTAAGGGTAAAAATGATATTATTATTACCCTAAAACATGTCCTAATTCTATTTGATAAGTGTAATTCGACCAAAAATAACTTTAGGAATAAAATATGACCATTTAGGCCTACTTGGATTAGATTGAGACAATTATTATTAATTTATTTACAGAAGGGTTAAAATAGTTAAAATCAAAGTTTAATAACTAAATAATTTTTAATATAGGTTTATACAGAAGATAAATTCGACTATAAATATCCATTAGAAAGATAAAAGGATTTCATTCATAATGGTATTTTATTTGTAATTTTTAGACCTTAAATAATGTAATTTATTTATTACACAAAGATGATAGAGTAATTATCTTATTAATGGAATATTGACATAATCGATGTTATAAATACACAAATAAATGTTATTTGATACTTTTTATGAATTAAACAAATTTTATAGGTTAATATGACATTTTAATATTGATTTAATTAACTTTTTTTAACTAATAATTCTTTTATGATTTTCACAAAAATAAATTACTAAATAGTGTCAAAATTGACATAAAATAGTTTTTAAAACAAATATTATATTATTAATTGTTATTTTATTTCTAAAAATCCAAGATTCCGAAAAATGACTTAGTTAAGGTTATATATAATAATAATAAACAACTTGGGGTTCTTTTGGCTTTTTATAGTAAGTTTATTAACCTTATATTGTAAGAACACAAGAAGACACAGTAAAAGTAAAATTATTTAACTTAAAGTTAAATCTAAATGATAAGGTTAAAATAGGAATATAAAATTGTCTAAATTCTATTATATGAGATTCTTTAAACCCATACCCACCTTAGATTCTAAATAAATCAATTTGGAGCTATTTAAAACCGAATTTGGCTTTATAATAAAATAATATTTTTAGTTTTTCCAAAGGAGCCCCTCTCCTCCCTTATAAAAGGGCACCTCCTCCCCCTCTTCCTCACACAACATCGAGACTTAAAGCTTGGCCAACCCCTGCCAATTTCATCTCTCCACTTCCCTAGAAACATCCTAGAGGTCATGGTCTTCTTCAAAGACCAATTTTAGTTCTTTAAGAGGAGGTCTCAAAGAGGCGCTTCAAAGAAGAGGTAATGTCTGTTACCGATTCTTTCAACTTTATTTCTTCTTCCACTTCTTCTTTAGTTGATTCATTATGAAGTAATAACATCAGTATCACTCATATAATTATATGTTATTATAAGTACGAAACAACCCTATTTCACCATCTATCCATCCTACGGAAAATGAAATCACCGTGCGTGCGTACGTACGGAATACCGTCTCCACGCAGTGGTGTAATCTATTTTCCACCACCACCCTACTTGGATGGGTATAGTGGTGTAAATAATTACTATATATGATTATTGTAAAGTTATATTGATTCTTAAATAGTATAAATACACTCCAATACAATTCCACAATCATGGGAACGATATCATCACTCGTACGTACGTACGGAATACCGTCTGCACGATGTGATGCGACTCGTTCTACATGATTTTCATTGCATAATGATTACATAAATGAACTGAGTGAATAAATATGATATATATTACACTAATAACATTCTAAAAATGGTTTATCAATATCCTAAAAATAATACTAAGAATTTATTCGACAAAACACGTATAAGAACAAAAAATAATAAACACCTGAATAACAAGTAACAATGAAATATTACTAATAATAAGCTAAGAATATGACCATATATGATATCATAAAAATTAGTATGATTATGGAATAAGTCAATAACATTATTTAAATCATTATACAAGAGGTTCAGACACTTATGAAGCAAATTGGACCTAAGGTAAGGGAAATATCACAATCTCATTTTTATCCGAGATTGTTTATACTTTGGAATTTACTAGGATGTATTTTATCAGCCACATCCATGTTTCCTCAATATGTAATATTATTTCCATCCACCTACAATTGTTTAAATCCAATTTTACTCTTTGTTGAGTTTTTAGTAAAAAGAATGAAAGAAATATTTTGTCGTCTTTCGTACAAGGTACTTTTTGACTTTTTCTACAAAAGTACGAGAAGAATTTTTTTTTAACTTATACGGCATGAATGGATTTTTTAAAAAATTATTTCCAAGAAGCTTCCTTTAAAAGTTTATTTTTAATCAACTTTTTTTAGTTTACAATTGTATGACATGTTATGAAAGGAAAAGTGTATTTGAAGTAGAAAGGATGTTTTCCTCAAGAATGGAGTTCAAGTGTTTTATCAAAATTATTTTCCATCTAAAATAAAAAAGTGTTCTGTTTCTATCCCTATTATTACATTGATTTGATTATGTTGTGATGGAATTATTTTTATGTATTCCTTTATCTTATATGAATTGTTTTATGATGTCACGATGTTTAAGATTACCATTTTTATTACATGGGTTATGCTATGATGTATGGTTTATGATTTTGTGGCACACATAAGAACGATATCATTATGAGATGGGTGGGACCTATATCTCCCTTCAATTCATTGGGTAAAGATTTTATATCTCATGAGATAGACATGGATGGAACGGCAGGTTAAACCGGTTCAGTGAAATAGGACTAAAACGAGGAGTGAACTCGGTTCAGAAATGGACTTTTTCCACTGAGATAGTCTTGGAAATGAGTCTTGACTAATAAGAAATTATTCTCTATGATTATGTGTGTATGCCACAATGTTTCATGTTTTATGTTTTGATTATTGTGATTACATTTCACTACCATGATTTATCCCATGTTATTAAATTTTTATCTCTTTTGGAGGGCAAGATTTCCAAAATGTTATGTTCTTATGAATATGATGTGATTGATATTTCTTTTTTTCCCTTACTGAGCATTTGAGGTCACCCTTTTGTATGTTTTCTTTCCCCAGGTCAGGAATAAGGTTATTAAGTAAGATATGCCAAAAGGGACTATATATATGATGAAATAAATTGGAGATAGTGTAGACGATTTATGAACTAGTTGTTTATGTTTCCCAGTTTCTAAAGATACTATACCTATTCAGTCCTTTCATGGTTTTGTTATATGTTGTAATAAGTGTACATCAATTTTGAAGTACTAATAATGTATGTAATGTATGGGTCGTTATAGTTGGTATCAGAGGAAAGGTATAGTCAACCTTTGGAAACTAGGATGGGAAAGCCTTAGTAAGAACCCTATGGATAAGTCTCATCATAAAACACGATCATAGTGTTTTAAAAATGGCCATGAACAACCTATGATAAGACCTTAAGTGTGAAATTTTATTCTTAATTATGTGATTTTCCTATTATAATTAGTATTTCTCACACTATTCTTCTTGGTTTTAGTCAATGGCTAGAACCCAAAGGAACTATGTTAATGCGTAATGCGAAGGGCAATGCAATGATTGTCCCCCTGAGAAACCAAAAATTATGGGAAATGGAATGAAAAATCTTGTAGCCGTGCTCACACAAATTTCTCAAGATATGAATCATGCAGGAATTCCAAACGAAAAAAAGGAAGGAGCAACATTCTGTTGAATCCTTCATGAGGCAGTGTCCACCCTCATTTAGCGGGTCTATTGATCCATTAGTTACTGAACAATGGATCATTACTACGAAACAGATATTTTCATTTCTTCAATGTTTTGAACATGATAAAGTCATCTTAACAGTGTATCGTTTGGAAGATGATGTAGATCAATGGTGGAATCTTATAAAGAATACCATGCCAGGAGATGAAATTGAGTCCATGGAATGGGACGAGTTCAAGAACATATTTTTCAATATGTACTTCCCTCGTATTCTTAGAACAAATATGGAGAAGGAGTTTCTTGAACTAAAGCAAAAGGATGATGAATATGTTTGTACCTATGAAGAAAATTTTACAAGACTTTCAAGGTACGCTTCTGGTATTATTATCCAACCTGAGAGTAATATCGATCGATTCTTTAGTGGCTTAAAACCAAGTCATAGAAGGGCGTTAGCCATAAGGGACATCAATCGCTACGAGGAAACCGTTCGATGTGCTCTCAATGTCGAGATGGAGATTATAGTAACCCATCAGTCATATGGGTTTGATAAGAAGAGGAAAATGGGATTCAATGGAAAAACTAAAGAGCACACTGAAAATAAAATGAGTTTTCCCTTATGCTCAATGTGTGGAAAGAAACATGGAGGGAGTTGTCTTAAAGGGACAAGTAAATGTTTCAAATGTGGAAAGGAAGGTCATCAGGCATTTGAATGCCGCAATGATGGGAAGAAGATGTCTAGTGATGCAAAAAAAGAAAGGGATACATATAATGAACCTACTACACTTCAATGTTTAAAGTGAAATGAGATGGGTAATTATGCCAATCAATCCCCAAATCTAAGGGTTGATGATGATGGTCGACGTCAACAAACTTTTAAGGCTAAAGACAAAGGAAAGTCACATGCAATTTCTATCAGCGATGTGGAGTACGATAACGATGTGGTGAAAGGTACACTTACCATCCACTATAAAGTAGAAAATGTTTTATTTGATTTTGGATCCACCCACTCTTTTATTTCCGAAAAATCTTCTAAAGGTATCACCATATTACCTCAACAATTAGATGTTGAGTTAGCTGTGACAACCCCTAATGGCACAACAGTCGCATCAAAAGCTTATAATTCTTCTCCGATTGAAGTTTGTGGGAAAGTGCTTCCTGAAAATCTTGTGATCCTTCCTATACTGTAATTTTATGTTATAATTGTCATGGATTGGCTTTCTTTATATGGAGCTCATATCAATTTCCAAATAATTGAAGTATCATTTCATATTCTTGATCAATCTATGATCGTCTATCGATGCAAGGATGAACATAACCTTCCAGTGGAAATTTATTTCATCTTATGGGTCTTGATTCCACTAAATGAGGGTTATTTATCTCAAATGGTTGGTGAGAAACTCACTATTCAGAATATTCCCATTGTACGAAAGTTTGATGATGTCTTTCCGGAGGAATATCTGGGTCTTCCCCCAAATCGTGAAGCTGAGTTTTCAATAGAACTCGTACCGGTTTCTTTGCCTATTTCAAAGACACCTTATAGAATGGCCCCAATTGAGTTGTAGGAATTGAAGAAGCAACTCCAAGAGAATCTTGATAAGGGATTCATACGCCCTAGTGCATCACCTTGGGGAGCACCTATTCTGTTTTTTATGAAGAAAGTTGGATCAATGAGACTCTGCATTGATTATCGAGAACTTAACAAGATCACTATCAAGAACAAATATCCTCTCCCATGCATTGATGACTTATTTGACCAACTACGCGGAGCTCAATACTTTTCCAAGATTGATCTTTGTTCAGGGTATCATCAATTAAGGGTTAATAGGGAGGATATACCAAAGACGGCTTTCCGTACAAGGTATGGACACTATGAATTTATAGTGATGCCATTTGGTCTTACTAATGCCCCTACTATCTTCATGGATCTGATGAATAGAGTCTTTAGAGAATATCTTGATCAGTTTGTGGTAGTCTTTATAGACGATATTCTTTTATATTCAAAGAGGAAGGAAGAACATGAAGATCACCTGAGAATTATATTGACGACCCTGATAAAGGAGAATCTTTATGACAAATTTACCAAGTGTGAATTTTGGCTTCAAAGAGTTTTATTTTTGGGTCACATAATCTCAAAAGAGGGGATATCTGTGGATCCAGCAAAAATAGAGGTTATCGAAAGATGGTCGAGACCAACAATAGTAACTGAGATCCGAAGTTTTCGTGGTTTGGATGGATATTATCGATGTTTTGTGAATGCTTTTTCACGATTATCTAATCCACTCACAAGGTTGACTTGGAATGGAGTTAATCTTGTTTGTACGGAGGAATGTGAAGTGAATTTCAAGGAGTTGAAAAGAAGGTTATCCAGTGCACCTGTGCCCACACTACCTTGTAGTGGAGAAAGGTTTGTGATCTACAGTGATGCATCCAAGAAGGGACTGGGGTGTGTTCTTATGAAAACTGATAAAGTGATAGCTTATGCCTCACGACAGTTGAAATTCCATTAGCAGAATTACCCAACTCATGATTTGGAGTTAACTACGGTAATCTTTTCATTAAAGATTTGCAGGCATTATCTTTATGGAGAAAGGTGTGACATTTATACTGGTCATAAAAGTTTAAAGTATATTTTCTCACGAAAGGAGCTGAATATGCGCCAAAAAAGATGGTTGGAGCTAATTAAAGATTACGACTGCTCAATCCATTACCACCCTGGAAAAGCAAAAAAATTGGAAGATACATTATGTCGAGAAGACCATGCTAGTTTATCCATGATGAGGATCACAAAAGATCTAATATTTATGGATTTACAAAGGATGGATCATGGAATTATAATGGAAGGTGAAAAATCTTATCTTTCTCAAATAAATGTTCAACCATCTATACATGTGAAGATTAAAGAGGCACAAAAGGAAGATGTTGAGTTACAAAAGAAGGTGAGAAATGTTCCTGAATTCAACCTTGATCATGATGGGATAATAAAATTCAGGAATCGGGTTTGTGTTCCTCCCATCCCAGAATTAAAGAAGGACCTGCTGGATGAGTCTCATAGTTCTTCATTCTCTATTCATCCGAGAAGCACGAAGATGTATAGGGACCTGAAAGAGTACTTTTGGTGGGATGGCATGAAAAGAGATGTTGCTGAATATGTCTCATGATGCTTGGTTTGTCATCATGTTAAAGCTGAGAGACAGAAGTCTAAGGGAATGTTACAACCATTACCCATACCCGAATGGAAATTGGAAAACATCACTATGGACTTTGTCACCGGACTTCCTAAAACATCCAAAGGCAATAATGCTATCTGGGTAATAGTTTATCTTCTTACAATGTCTGCACACTTCATTTCTATTAGAGAGGATTTCTCTCTGGATCAGCTTTCCAGGATATATGTGAAGGAAGTGGTATGATTTCATGGAGTATAACTTTCTATTATATCTGATCGGGATCTGAGGTTTACCTCAACGTTCTGGAGAAGTCTTCAGCATACTTTGGATACAGAGTTGAGTTTCAGCACTGCTTATCATCCTCATACAGACGGTCAGCCTGAGAGAACAATTCAAACTCTAGAAGATATGTTGAGAGCTTGCTCTATGGATTTCAAAGGTGGTTGGGATCAACACCTACCTTTGGTGGAATGTTCATATAATAATAGCTTTCACTCCAGTATTCAGATGGCTCCTTATGAAGCTCTCTATGGAATGAAATGCAGGACTCCAACTTGATGGGATGAAGTTGGGGAAAGAAAGTTATTAGGACCTGATCTTGTTGAAGAGATGGACGAAAAGGTCCGATCTATTCAACAACACATAAGAGCATGTCAGAGTCGACAGAAAAGATATGGTGACAACCGAAGAAAAGACCTAGAGTTTGAAGTGGGTGATAAAGCGTTCTTACGAATATCTCCCTGGAAGAGGGTCATGAGATTTGGAAAGAAGGGGAAGTTGAGCCCTAGATATATTGGTCCTTTCTAAATACTAGATCGTGTTGGGAAGGTAGCTTACCGATTGGCGCTTCCACCAAATCTCTCTCAAGTTCACGATGTGTTCCATGTATCTCTCCTGATAAAGTACATACCTGATCCTTCACATTTACTCAGCTCAGAAGTTGTACAGCTGGAGCAAGATCTTTCTTATGAAGAACAACCGATAGAGATTCTGGATCGTAGCAAAAAATTCCTACGAAACAAGACCACTTGATTCGTGAACGTATTATGGAGGAACCACCAATTAGAAGAAGCTACATGCGATATTGAGGATATGATGAGAGGTATCCTCATCTGCTTATTACAAAGTGATGAATTTTGAGGGCCAAATTCATTTTAAGGGGGGTAGAATGTAACACCTGATACTTTTATAAGAAATATTTTGTTTTTATGTTATATACATCATCAAAGGAATCTATCAATACACACAACACTATCTCGGCTTTCTTTACACACAATCACAACCTCCTTCGATAGCTTGTGTCGTACGCAATACCGAGTTTCACTAAACAACGATATGCAATTAAAATATTATTTAAACTAGCCATATGAATAGTAATAAACACTTTTTGAAATTTTATGAATTTTATTTTCAAAATGGACTGGATTTTTGGATTCGGAATATCGAAATTAGCCTTTGGTGAAATTTTGGTATTTTTCTAAAAACATTCAATTTTTGATGAATAGTGAAAACACTCGGTTAATATTAAAAAATCGACTTTTTATTTAAATAATTATTTGTTTTAATTAAATTTATTTTAGGTAAAAATTGGTACATAATACCTATATAAGTTCAATGCAATTCATTGGAGTCATTTTATAATAATTTTATACATATAAAAATTTTATTGATCTTTTTACCGTCTTTTACCCGCCTCCTAGGAGAATTTGAAAATTTACATTTTACCACTTATGTGAGTGGAATTTAAAAAATACGAGAGACACAGTTGACATCAGTAAGTAAAATTTGGTTCAATGAGATGAAAATAATTTTTGGTGAATAGTAACTTTCTACTTTTTTTACCACGATTAAAAGTAAATAAGGTAATTAAGGGTAAAAATGATATTATTATTATCCTAACACATGTCCTAATTATATTGTATAAGTGTAATTCGACCAAAAAACAACCTTAGGAATAAAATATGACCATTTAGGCCCACTTGGATTAGATTAGGACATTTATTATTAATTTCTTTAAAGAAGGGTTAAAATAGTTAAAATCAAAGTTTAATAACTAAATCAGTTTTAATATAAGTTTATACATAATATAAATTCATCTATAAATATTAATTAGAAAGCTAAAAATATTTCCAACATAATGGTATTCTATTTGTAATTCTTATACATTAAATTATTTAATTTATTTATTACACAAAGATGATCCAGTAATTATCTTAATAATGAAATATTTACATAATCGATGTTATGAATACCAAAATAAATGTAATTTGAGACTTTTTATGAATTAAAAAAAAATTTATAAGTTAATATTACATGTTAATATTGATTTAATTAACTTTTTTATAACTAATAATTCTGTTATGATTTTCACAAAAATCAATTACTAAATAGTGTCAAAATTGACATAAAATAGTTTTTAAAACAAATATTATATTATTAATTGTTATTTTATTCCTAAAAATATAAGGTTCTGCAAAATGACTTAGATAAGATTATATATAAAAATAATAAACAACTTGGGGTTCTTTTTTCTTTTTATAGTAAGTTTATTAACCTTATAGTGTAAGAACACAAGAAGACACGGTAAAAGTAAAATTATTTAACTTAAAGTTACATCTAAATGATAAGGTTAAAATAGGAACCTAAACTTGTATAAATTCTATTGGATGAGATGATTTCTTCCCATCCCCACCTTAGTTCGAAATAAATCAATTTGGAGCTATTTAAAACCGAATTTGGCTTTATAATAAAATAATATTTTTAGTTTTTACAAAGGAGACCCTCTCCTCCCTTATAAAACGGAACCCCCTCCCCCTCTTCCTCACACCACTTTGAGCCTTAAAGCTTGTCCAACCCCTGAAATTTTATTCTCTCCACTTCCCCCGAAACATCCTAGATGTCCTGGTCTTCTTCAATGACCAATTTTATTTCTCTAAGAGGAGGTCTCAAAGAGGTTCTTCAAAGAAGAGGTAATGTCTGTTACCGATTCATTCAACTTTATTTCTTATTCCACTTCGTATTCTTCAGTTGTTTCATTATGAAGTAATAACATCAGTATCACTCATATACGGATATGTTACTATAATTATGAAACATCCCTATTTCACCATCTATCCATCCTACGGAAAACAAAATCACCGCGTGTGCGTACGTACGGAATACCGTCTCCACGCCGTGGTGTAATCTATTTTCTACCACCACCCTACTTGGATGGGTATAATGGTGTAAATAATGACTATATATGATTATTTTAAAGTTATATTGATTCTGAAATAGTATACATACACTCCAATACAATTCCACAATCATGGGAATGATATCATCGCTCGTGCGTACGTACGGAATACAGTCTCCACGATGTGATGCGACACGTTCTACATGATTTTCATTGCATAATGATTACAGAAATTAACTGAGTGAATAAATATGATATATATTGCACTAATACCATTCTGTAAATGAGGTATCTATAACCTAAAAAGAAGAATAAGAATTTATTCAACAAAACACACATAAGAACAAAAAGTAATAAACACCGGAATAACATGTAACAATGAAATATTACTAATAATAAGCTAATAATATGCCAATATATTATTTCATAAAAATGATTATGATTCTGGAATAAGTAAATAACATTATTTAAATCATTATACAAGAGGTTCGAACACTTACAAAGAAAATTGGACCTAAGGTAAGGGAAATATCACAATCTCATTTTTATCCGAGAATGTTTATACTTTGGAATTTACTGGGGTGTATTTTATCATCCACATCCCTGTTTCCTAAATATGTAATATTATTTACATCCACCTACAATTGTTTAAATGCAATTTTACTCTTCGGTGAGTTTTTAGTAAAAGATATGAAAGGAATCTTTTGTCATCTTTCGTATGAGGTACTTTTTGACTTTTTCGACAAAAGTACGAGAATAATGTTTTTTTAACTTATATGGATTGAATGGATTTTTTAAAACATTATTTCCAAGAAGCTTCCTTTACAAGTTTTCAAGTTTATTTTTAATCAACTTCTTTTAGTTTATAATTGTATGACATGATAAGAAAAGAAAATTGTTTTTGAAGTAGAAAGGATATTTTCCTCATGAATGGAGTTCAAGTGTTTTATCAAAATTATTTTCCATCTAAGATAATAAAGGGTTCTATTTAAATACCTATTATTACATTGATTTGATTATTTTGTGATGGAATAATTTTTATGAATTCCTTTATCTTATATGAATTTTTTTATGATGTCACGATGTTTAAGATTCCCATTTTTATAACATTTGTTATGCTATGATGTATGGTTTATGATTTTGTGGCACACATAAGAATGGTACCATTATAAGATGGGTTGGACCTATATCTCCCTTCAATACATTGGGTAAAGATTTTATATCTCATGAGATAGACATGGCTGGAACAGAAGGTTAAACCGGTTCAGTGAAACAGGACTGAAACGAGGAGTGAACACGGTTCAGAAATGGACTTTGTCCACTAATATAGTCTTGGCAATGAGTCTTGACTAATAAGAAATGAATATCTATGATTATGTGTGTGTGCCACAAAGTTTCTTGTTTTATGTTATGATTATTGTGATTACATTTCAATACCATGATTTATCCCATGTTATGAAATTTTGATCTCTTTTGCAGTGTAAGATTTCAAAAAATATATATTCTTATGAATATGATATGATTGATATTTCTTTTTTTACCATTACTGAGCATTTGATCTCACCATTTTGTATGTTTTCTTTTCCTAGGCCAGGAAGAATGTTATTAAGTAAGATATGCCAAAAGGGATAGTACATATGATGAAATAAATGGGAGATAGTGTAGATGATTTATGAACCAGTTGTTTATGTTTCCCAGTTTCTAAAGACACTATACCTATACGGTCCTTTCATGGTTTTGTTATATGTATTAATAAGTGTACTTCAATTTTGATGTACTAAAAATATATGTAATGTATGGGTCATTATACGATAGACTGTCATGCATGGAAGTATTTTGATAAGAGACATCCTGACTTTGCGAAAGATGTTCGTAATGTATGATTGGGGTTGGTAACAGATGGTTTCCATCCATTCAATTATATAGTTGGTGCAACTCATAGCACATGGATCGTGGTGTTGGTTCTGTATAATCTTCCCCGGTGGCATTTTATGAAGCAAAAATTTTTATTACATTGCACTTATATTGATGGACTTAGAAGTCCAGGGGATAAGATTGATGTTTACCTTCATCCATTGATTGATGAGTTTAATGAATTTTTGGCGATGGTGTGATGACTTATGACTGTGAAATGAATGAAATGTTCAAGTTGCAGGCTTCTTTATTGTGGACAACCAATGACTTCCCATCTTATGAAAATTTATCAGGATGGAGTACGAAAATTGAATTTTCATTCCCTTTTTGCAATAAAAATTAAAAATATATATGGCTTAAATATTCTAGAAAATGGAAATACATTGGTCACAGACGTTTTCCTCCCACTCATCACAGGTTTAGAAAGGACAAAGTGGCATTTGATGGTTCTAGAGAGTCAAGCTCAACACTAAAGATCATGATAGGAGTCAAAATGTTATCGTAGATTGAGGAAGAAACCATCCACACGGTATATGATATTCAATATTTGGTGGCTCATCTAGTAC
Source organism: Viscum album (assembly GCA_963277665.1). Taxonomy (NCBI): domain Eukaryota; kingdom Viridiplantae; phylum Streptophyta; class Magnoliopsida; order Santalales; family Viscaceae; genus Viscum; species Viscum album. Next base: position 1,305,960,855 of record OY728126.1, on the reverse strand, counting down.
GTAATATTCATGCTGCGGGTAGGTAGTGCAATCACAATTTGAAAATGAAAAGTATTTTTTATATTATTCTGTATTGGAAAACTAACATTCTAAGGCATTATTTGGATTTCATGCACATTGAATTTTTTTGATAACATATTGTGGACCATTTTAGGTGTCGGTGGAAAATAAAAGGACCATGTTAATTCACGTCGTGATTTGGAAGAAATGGGTTTAAGGAAACAGTTTCATTTACAGTTAGCTGGGGGAAACAAGGCATATATGCCTGCGACATAGTATACGATGACTAAAAAGGAGAAAGGGACATTTCTTTCCATTTTGATGATGCTCAAGGTTCTTGATGGTTACCCTTATAATATTTCAAAGTGTGTGAATCTAACGAGAAGGACATTTCAAGGGTTGAACAATCATGACAATCACATACTACTTCATAATTTGATTCCAATCACAATTTGTGTTTCTTTTCTCCCCCAATGTTGTTCATCCGTTGATTGAGATGAGTAATTTTTTTAGACAGCTTTGTTTAAGAAATCAAAGAATGATTGATTTAAAACGTTTGAAAGACCGAATTGTACATACACTTTGTCACATTGAGAAACTATTTTCCCCCTCATTTTTTGATTTTATGGTCCACTTGATAGTTCACCTAACTGATAAAGTAATGGCTTCTGGTACATTTCAATTTAGATGGATATATCCTATTGAGTGGCATTTGAGTACATTGAAACAATTTATACACAAAAGAGATCGTCTGGAGACATCAATATCCAATGGTTCTTAGATGGATGAGTGTACAAATTTTTGTGCAGAATATCTTACGGATGTTGAAACAAGATAAGATAAACCCTCTCGAATTCATGATGGTCTAGTTGGAGAAGGAACCATATTTTATATGGACAACATCGAGTGGATTCAACCGTAACGATATATATTTTTCAATACTCTATCAGTTGAACCATTAATTCAGTAAGTGTCTTATCACTTTTATTGTTTAACATTTACATGTTTTGTTTTCATATGTTGATCATTTAAACACCGCGTTATCATTTATAGGAAACACATTAATGAGAAAAAGAAGATATGTATCATGCGACTGAGTTTCAAATTCACCAATCTCATTATGCATCATTTCATGATTGGTTCAAGGATTATGTATGTATAAATTGATTTTCATTATGATTGAAGTGTTATACTAATTTATTTCTACATAAATCATTATTGAATTCTATGAATTATGTAGGTTTATCAGCTGAGGGAGTTAGGGGACACCATGCTAACTAAATAATTTATCCAACTAGATGAGGGTCCATCTATAATGGCTCATTTTTATGAAGATAAAGATGCTAATGGTTTTCTATTTGGTATTAAATATGTTGATGAAAAATGAGCAACTCAAAATAGTGGCACTGGTTGTCCATTCATCGATTCTGGTTATTACTATGGTCAGTTGATAGACATCATTGAAGTTGTATACACACACGGGTTGAAGTACATATTGTTAAAGTGTAAATGGGTTGATCCAATGTGCGGATGTAAAGTCGATCAATATCAATTTTCATTGGTGAATTTTAATGATATGTTATACCAAAATGAATGAGTTGATAATGAACCTTTTATTTTGACATCACAAGTGAAACAAGTATTCTTCATTACATTGCCTTCAAATCCAATTTGGTATATTGTTGTAAAAATGTGATGGTGAGGAGTGTTTTTATTTTAAAAGATGAACATAGGATTGTACGTTTGTTTCCCAACATCTTTATCAACATACCATAGTTCAATGTGAAGATGATATGTATTGGGTCAGAGCGGTCATTGAAGGAGAAACTGTCAATTTTCATGCTTAATGAAAGTTATAATTATTTTCCTGTTATTCAGTATTGAATGTCCTAGGATATCAAAAATTATCTAACCATTTTATAAATCCTTTTATGTTTTAATCCTCACATTTGGATGTTTATTCATTTATAAATATTTAGGGGGATTTATTTTTTAGTATCTTCATGTTTTTGTCAGTGTATCTTCCCATTGAGGTATTCCTCATTTGGTTCATGTGCTGCTTGAATTTTTATTAATTCAATCTGAAATATGGACATGAATTGATTAGTTTTGTACATAATTTTTTTATCAGTTTTGTTAAATTTTGGATTTTTTAAAATTCATTCACAACTAATTATTCAATCCCTTTTGTTTTATTAATAACTGTACATGTCTGATTTTTTTATAAACAATCGAATTTATCTTTTAGACACTTTGGATAGTCCTTTTAGTAATGTTTTCTATGAGAAAATGTGCTTCAGATGCCTTGAAATCACACATAATAATATAAATATTATTTGGGACCATTAGGTGGAGATGACAGTCCTATCGGATGTGATGTGTGCACTGTACAACCGAATATTTTTTCTGAGTAGTTCAGTGCGCTCTAAAAGGTCATGTTGGGTGGTCAAAACCATTAAAACGAGTTCTTAATTCCATGAAATCATATGACAACAACCGTGGTGTGAAGTGTGAAATGGTTGGGCAGGCGGCACATTAATCGGGGGTGTCGTTTGACCGCAGTGACCAGAAACGCATTTCTGGAGTCATAAAACACTGAAACGACGTCTAACAGTTGAATTAAAAGGAAACATGCTTAGAATTACTTGAAATCACATGAAAAAAAAGAAATATTATTCATGAAATGTAGGAGGAGACAAGATGCCCATCGTACGTGCAGTGTGCGCGGTACGACCAAATATGTCATTTTCAGCAGTTCATCGCACTTTAAAAGGGCGTGTTGGGTGGTCAAATCCAGTCGAACGGCCGTTGAATGCCATGAAATTATATGACCAAAATCGTGGTGTAAATTTTGAAATGGAAGGTAATATGACACATCAATTGTGGTTTTGTTTGATAGCGGTGACCAGAAATGCATTTCTAGAATCATAAAACACTGAAATGGCGTCTAACAGTCGAATTCAAGGAAAACGTGCTCAGAATGACATGAAATCACATGAAAATAGTTGGAATAATATTTATGACATGTAAAAGGAGATATCATGCCCATCAGACATGCAGTGTACGTGGTACAACCGAATATGTTGTTTTTAGCAGTTCGACGAGCTCTAAAAGGGCGTGTTGGGTGGCTAAAACCATCCGAATAACCGCAGAATGCCTTGATATAATACGACAACAACCGTTGATTGAATTTTGAAATTATCAGGCAGACGACATGTCAAACGGGGGTTTCATTTGACTGCGGTGACCAGAAAGGCATTTCTGGAGTCATAAAACACAAAAACGGCGTCTAACGGTCAAATTTAGAGAAAACGTGCTCAGAATGACTTGCAATCACATGAAAACAATAGGAATATTATTCGAGACATTTAAGTGGAGACGGTAAGGCCATCAGATGTGTGGTGCATGCGGTACGACCGAATATGTTGTTTTCAGCAGTTCGACGCACTCTAAAAAGGCGCGTTGGGTGGTCAAAACCAGTCAAACGACCTCAGAATTCCATGAAATCATACTACAACAATTGTGGTGTGAATTTTGAAATGGTCGGGTAGACAGAACTTCAATCAGGGGTTTTGTTTAACCGCGGTGACCAGAAACGCATTTCTGGGGGCATAAAACACTTAAACGGCATCTAATGGTCGAATTTAGAGAAAACATGCTCAAAATGACAAGAAATCACACGAAAACAATAGGAATATTATTCGTGACATGTAGGAGAAGACAAAATTCCTATCAGATGTGCGGTGTGTGTGATATGACCGAATATGTTGTTTTTAGTTGTCCAACCAGCTCTAAAAAGGGGTGTTGGGTGGTCAAAACTAGTCGAACGACCGCAGAATGCCGAGAAATCATACTACAACAACCATGGTATGAATTGTGAAATGGTCGATTAGACGGAATGTCAATCGGAGGTTCTATTTGACTGTGATTACCAGAAAAGAATTTCCTAAGTCATAAAACACCAAAACGACGTCTAATGGTTTAATTTAGAGATAGTATTCTCTGAATGACGTGAAATCTTAGAAAAATAGTCAGAATATTATTCATGACATGTATGAGGTGACGACGTGCCCATCAGACATGCGGTGTGCATGGTACGACCAAATATGTCGTTTTCAGTTGTTCGGTGCTCTCTAAAAGGGCGTGTTGGGTTGTCAAAACCAGCCAAACGACCTCGGAATTCCATGAAATCGTACACCAACAACTGTGGTGTGAATTATGAAATGGATATGCAGACGAAACATCAATCAGGGGTGTCGTTTGACCGAGGTGACTAGAAACGCATTTCTAAAGTCTTAAAACAACGAAACGGCATCTAACGATTGAATTCCAAGAAAACATGCTCAAAATAACTTAAAATCACACGAAAAAATAGGAATATTATTCTTGACATGTAGGAGAAGATTTCACACCCATCGGACGTGTGGTGTGCACGGTACGACCGAATATGTCGTTTTGAGTAGTTCGGCGCGCTCTAAATGTGCGCGCTGGGTGGCCAAAACCAGCCGAGCGCCCTCAGAATGCCTTGAAATCATATGAAAACAACCATGGTATGAATTTTGAAATGGAAGGGTAGACAGATGGTCAATCTAAGGTGTCGTTTTACCACAGTGACCAGGAACACCTTTCTGGAGTCATAAAATACTGAAACGGAATCTAACGGTCGAATTCAGAGAAAACGTGCTCAGAATGACTTTAAATCACAAGAAAACAATAGGAATATTATTTATGACATATAGAATGAGAAGAAACGCCCATCAGACATGCAGTGTGTGCGGTACGACCAAATATGTCGTTTTCGGTAGTTCGACGTGCTTTAAAAGGGCGCGTTGGGATGTCAAAACCAACCGAACGATTGTGGAATGCCATGAAATCATATGAAAACAACCATGGTGTGAATTTTGAAATATACGGGTAGACGACATGTCAATCGAGGGGGTAGTTTTACCTTGGTGACCAGAAACACATTTCTGGAGGCATAAAACACCGAAATGGAGTCTAATGGTCGAATTTAAAGAAAACATACTCAAAATGACTTGAAATTACATGAAAACAATATGAATATTCTTATTGACATTTAGAAGGAGACGTCACACCCATCGGATGTGCGGTGTGCGCGGTACGACTGAATATGTCATTTTTAGCAGTTCAGCGCGCTCTAAAAGGGTGCGTTGGGTAGTCAAAACCAACCGAACGACCTCAGAATGAAATGAAATCATACAAAAACAACCGTGGTGTGAATTTTGAAATGTTCGGGTAGACGGAACGTCAATCGAGGGTGTCGTTTGACCGTGGTGATTGGAAATGCATTTCTGGAGTCACAAAACCCCAAACAGCATCTAACAGTCGAATTTAGAGAAAACATGCTCATAATGACATGAAATCACAGAAAAAAATAGGAATATTATTCATGACTTATAGGAGGAGACAGAACACCCATCAGATATGCGGTGTGTGTGATACAACCGAATATTTCGTTTTTAGCAGTTCGATGCGCTCTAAAAGGGCGCGTTGGGTGGTCAAAACCAGCCGAACGACCGCGGAATTCCATTAAATCATCCGAAAACAACCATGGTGTGAATTTTGAAATTTTCAGGCAGACGTAACGTCAATAAGGGCTGTCGTTTGACCGCGGTGACCGGAAATGGATTTTCAGAGTCATAAAACCCCGAAATGGCGTCTAACGGTCGAATTCAGATCAAAACTTCTTAGAATGACATGAAATCCCACAAAACAATAGGAAAATTATTCATAACATGTAGGAGTAGACGAAACACCCATCGGACGTGTGATGTGCGTGGTACAAATGAATATGTCATTTTGAGTAGTTTGGCGTGCTCTAAAAGGGCGCGTTGGGTGGTCAAAACTAGAAAAATGACCTCAGAATGCAATGAAATCATATGTCAACAACCATGTTATGAGTTGTAAAATGGTCTGTAAGATAGCACGTTAATCAGGGATTTCATTTGACCGCGGTGACCAAGCGCACATTTCCGGAGTCATAAAACACTAAAACGGCACCTAACGGTCGAATTCAAAGAAAATGTGCTCTCAATGAATTGAAATCACATGAATGCAAAGGGAATATTATTCGTGACATGTAAGAGGAGACAACATGCCTATCAGACATGCAGTGTGCAAGGTACGACCAAATATGTCGTTTTTAGTAGTTCGGCGCGCACTAAAAGTGTGTGTTGGGTTGTCAAAACCAGTCGAACGATCACATAATGCCATTATATCATATGAAAACAACCATGGTGTGAATTGTAAATTTTTTGGGTAAATAGCATGTCAATTGGGTGTGCCGTTTGACCACGGTGACATGAAACGCATTTCCGGAGTCATAAAACACCAAAACGGCGTCTAATGGTGAAATTCAAGGAAAACATGCTTAGAATGACTTGAAATCACACAAAAATAATAGGAATATTATTCGTTATATGTAGAAGGAGATGACATGCCCATCAGACGTGAGGTGTGTGCCGTATGACTGAATATGTCATTTTCAGCAGTTCGACGTGCTCGAAAAGGGCGCGTTGGGTGGTCAAAACCAGCCGAAAAACCTCGGAATACCATGAAATCATACGAGAACAACCATGATGTGAATTGTGAAATGGTCGAGTAAACAGAATTTCAATCGGGTGTGTCGTTTGACCGCGGTGACCAATAATGCATTTCTGGAGGCATAAAACACCGAAACGGAATCTAACGGTCGAATTCAGAGAAAATGTGCTCATAATGATTTGAAATCACACAAAAACAATAGGAAAACTTTTCGTGACATGTATAAGGAGATGGAATGCCCATCAGACGTGAGGTGTGCATGGTACGATTGAATATGTCGTTTTCAACAATTTGGTGCTCTAAAAAGGCGTGTTGGGTGACCAAAACTAGCCGAACGACTATGAAATGCCATGAAATCATACGATAACAACCGTGGTGTGAATTTTGAGATTTTTGGCAGACTACAAATCAATCGGGGGTGTCATTTGACCATGGTGACCAGAAACACATTTCTGGAGTCACAAAACACCGAAACGGTGTCTAACGGTCGAATTCATAGAAAACATGATCATAATGAATTAAAATCACACAAAAAGAATATACATACTATTCGTGACATGTAAAATGAGACGAAACACCCATCAGATGTGCAGTTTGCACAGTATGACCTAATATGTCATTTTCAACAGTTCGTCCTGCTTTAAAAGGGCCTGTTGGGTGGCCAAAACCAACCGAACGACTGCAGAATGCCATTAAATTATACGACAACAACCGTGGTGTGAATTGTGAAATAGAAGGGTAGACGAAACATCAATCAAGGGTTTCGTTTGACCTCGGTGACCAAAAACGCATTTTCGAAGGCATAAAACACTGAAATGGCATCTAACAGTCGAATTCAGAGAAAACATGCTCAGAATGACATTAAATTACATGAAAACAATATGAATATTATTCTTGACATGGAGGAGAAGAAGAAACACCCATCGGACCTATGTTGTGTGTGGTACGACCAAATATGTCTTTTCAGCAGTTCGACATGCTCTAAATGGGTGCGTTGGGTGGTCAAAACCATCCGAATGACCTCGGAATGCCATGAAATACTTCCAAAACAACCATGGTGGGAATTGTAAAATGGACGGGCAGAAGACACGTCAATCGGGGTTGTTGTTTGACTGTTGTGATTGGAAACACATTTTTGATGTCACAAAATACCAAAATGGTGTCTAATAGTCGGATTCAGAGAAAATGTGCTCAAAATGACTTAAAATCACAATAAAACAATAGAAATATTATTCATGACATGTAGGAGGAGACACAACACCCATCGAACATGAGGTGTCTGCGGTACAACCAAATATGTTGTTTTCAGCAGTTCAGTGCGCTCTAAAAGGGCGTGTTGGGTGGTCAAAACCAGCTGAACGACCACTGAATGCCATGAAATCATACGACAACAACTGTGGTTGAATTTTGAAATTTTCGGGTTGATGGAATGTAAAACAGGGGTGTCGTTTGACCGTGGTGACCGGAAATGCATTTCTGGAATCATAAAACACCGAAACGACGTCTAACGGTCGAATTCCGATCAAACGTTCTCAGAATGACTTGAAATCCAAAAAAAAATAGGAATTTTATTCGTGACATGTAGGAGGAGATGACACGCCAATCGGACATGCAATTTGCATGGTATGACCAAATATGTCATTTTGAGTAATTTGGCACGCTCTAAAAGGGATCGTTGGGTGGTCAAACCAGTCGAACGACCTCAGAATTCCATAAAATCATACGTAAAAAACCGTTGTGTGAATTTTAAAATGGTTGGGTAGACTATACATTAATCGGGGCTGTCGTTTGACTACTGTGACCGGTAATGGATTTCCGGAGTCATAAAACACTGAAACGGCATATAATGGTCAAATTCAAAGAAAACGTGCTCAGAATGACTTGAAATCACAAAATATAATAGGAATATTATTCGTGACATGTAGAATGAGACGAAACTCCCATCAGATGTGTGGTGTGCACGGTACAACCGAATATGTTGTTTTCAGCAGTTCAACGCACTTTAAAAGAGCGTGTTGGGTGGTCAAAACATGCCAAACGACTGCGGAATGCCATGAAATAATACGACAACAACCGTGGTATGAATTGTGAAATAGATGGGCATACAGAATGTCAATCAAGGGTGTTGTTTGACCTCAGTGACCTGAAACACATTTTCAGAGGCATAAAACAATGAAATGGCGTCTAACGGTCGAATTCAAGGAAAAATGCTCAGAATGACTTGAAATTACTTGAGAAAAATAGAAATAATATTCGTGACCTATAGGAGGAGGCAACACTCCCAAAGGATGTGTGGTGTGTGCTGTATGACCGAATATGTTGTTTTGAGTAGTTCGGCGTGCTCTAAAAGGGCGCGTTGGGTGGTCAAAACCAGCTGAATGTCCTCGAAATGACATTAAATCATACGAAAAAAACATGGGGTGAATTGTAAAATGTTCGGGCAGACAGAACATCAATCGGGGGTGTCGTTTGACCACGGTGACAGAAACACATTACCAGAGTCATAACACACCAAAACAGCGTCTAATAGTTGACTTTAGAGCAAATGTGCTTATGATGACTTGAAATCACACGAAAACAATAGGAATATTAGTCATGACATTTAGGAGGAGACAGAATTCCCATCAGACATGTAGTGTGGGCGGTACAATTGAATATGTCATTTTCACCAGTTTGGTGTGCTCTAAAAGGGCGCGTTGGGTGGCCAAAACAAGAAGAAAGACCATGGAATTCTATGAAATCATACAAAAACAACTATGTTGTGAATTGTGAAATGGTCGGGTAGACAACACGTCAATCAGGGTTGTTGTTTGACCACGGTGACTGGAAACACATTTCCAAAGACATAAAACACCGAAACAACATCTAAAGGTTGAATTCAGAACAAACATGCTCAGAATGAATTGAAATCACACAAAAATAATTGGAATATTTTTCATGACATGTATGAGGAGACGACACGCCAATCAGACGTGCGGTGTGCATGGTACGACCGAATATGTCGTTTTGAGTAGTTCAGCGTGTTCTAAAAGGGAATGTTGGGTGGTCAAAACCAGGAAAACGACCTTGGAATGCCATGAAATAATACGTCAACAACCGTGGTGTGAATTGTAAAATGGTCGGGCAGACAACATGTCAATCGGTGATGTCGTTTGACTATGGTGTCCGGAAACGCATTTTCGGAGTCATAAAACACCGAAACGGCATCTAACAGTCGAATTTAGAGAAAACGTGCTCAGAATGACTTCAAATCACATGAAAACAATATTAATATTATTTGTGACATGTATGAGGAGACGACACTCCCATCAGACATGCGGTGTTTGTGGTATGACAGAATATGTCATTTTCAGCAGTTCGACGCACTCTAAAAGGGCACGTTGGGTGGTCAAAACCATCCGAATGACCTCAAAATGCCATGAAATCATACGAAAACAACCGTGGTGTGAATTGTCAAATTTCCAGGTAGACATCATGTCAATATGGGGTGTCGTTAGACCGTGGTGACTATAAACGCATTTCTGGAGTCATAAAACACCGAAACAACATCTAATAGTCGAATTCAGAGAAAACGTGCCCAAAATGATTTGAAATCACATGAAAACAATAGAAATATTATTCGTGACATGTTGGAGGAGACAGAATGACAATCAGACGTGCAGTGTGTGCGATACGACCGAATATGTCATTTTCAGCAGTTCGACACACTCTAAAAGTGCGCATTGGGTGGTCAAAACTAGACGAATGACCTCGAATTGAAATTAAATCATACGACAACAACTGTGGTGTGAATTGTGAAATGGTTAGGTAGATAGAACATCAATCAGGGGAGTTGTTTAACCACAGTGATTGGAAAGGCATTTCCAGAGGTATAAAACACTTAAACGATGTCTAATGGTCAAATTCAGAGAAAATGTGCTCAAAATGACTTGAAATCACATTAAAACAATAGGAATATTATTCGTGACATGTAGGAGGAGACAGAACGCCCATAAAATTTGTGGTGTATGCTGTACGACTGAATATGTCGTTTTCAGCAGTTCAGCACGCTCTAAAAAGGCGTGTTGGGTGGCCAAAACCAGTCAAACGACTGCAGAATTCCACGAAATTATACTAAAACCACCGTGGTGTGAATTTTGTAATGGTCGGAAGACGATACCTCAATCAGGGGTGTCATTTGACCACGGTGACGGGAAAAGAATTTTCGGAGTCATAAAACACTGAAACAAAGTCTAACAGTCAAATTTAGAGAAAACATGCTTAGAATGACTTGAAATCACATGAAAACAATAGGAATATTATTTGTGGCATGTATAATGAGACGACATGCCATCTGATGTGCAGTGTGTGCGGTATGACTGAATATGTCGTTTTTAGCAGTTCGACTCGCTTTAAAAGGGCGCATTGGGTGGTCAAAACCCGACGAACGACAGCAGAATGCCATGAAATCTTACAACAAAAACCATGGTGTGAATTGAGAAATGAAATGGGAGATGACACGTCAATCGAGGATGTTGTTTGAACTCATGGACTGGAAACACATTTACGGAGGCATAAAACACTAAAATGGCGTCTAACGGTCGAATTCAAAGAAAACATGCTCAGAATGACTTAAAATTACACAAAAACAATACAAATATTATTCTTGACATGTACGAGGAGACGCCACACCCATAAAACCTATTGTGTGCGCAGTACGACCGAATATGTCATTTTCAGAAGTTCAGCACACTCTAAAAGGGCTCGTTGGGTGGTCAAAACCAGCCGAACAACCTCGGAATGCCATGAAATCATATGAAACAACCGTGGTGTGAATTATAAAATGGTTGGGCAGACGACACATCAATCGGTGGGTTTGTTTGACTAATGTGACTAGAAACAAAATTCCAGAGTCATAAAACACCAAAACAACGTCTAATAGTCAAATTCAGAGCAAATGTGCTCACAATGACTTGAAATCACACGAAAACAATAGGAATACAATTTGTGACATGTGGGAGGGGACAAAACGCCCATCAGACGTATGTTGTGTGCGATATGAATAAATATTCCGTTTTCAGTAGTTCAGTATGTTTTAAAAGGGCGCGTTGGGTGGTCAAATCCAGCTGAACGACTGCAGAATTCCATGAAATCATACGACAACAACCGTGGTGTGAATTCTTAAATGGTCAGGTAGACTACATGTCAATCAGGGGATTCGTTTGACCATGGTGACTGGAAACACATTTCCGAAGTAATAAAACACTGAAACGGCATCTAACGGTCTAATTCAGATCAAATGTGCTAAGAATGACTTGAAATCACATGAAAAAATAGGAATATTATTTGTGACATCTAGGAGGAGATGAAATGCCCATCGGACGTGTGGTGTGCGCGGTACGACCGAATATGTCGTTTTGAGTAGTTCGACACGCTCTAAAAGGGTGCGTTGGGTGGTCAAAACCCAAAAATGACCTCAGTATTCCATGAAATCATACGTCAATAGCCGTGGTGTGAATTGTAAAATGGTCGGGCAGACAGCATATCAATCGGTGGTGTCATTTGACCGCGGTGATCAGAAACGCATTTCCAGAGTCACAAAACATCAAAATGGCGTTTAACGGTCGAATTCTAGGAAAACATGCTCAGAATGACTTGAAATCACACAAAAACAATAGGAATATTATTTGTGACATATAGGAGGGGACGACACACTTATCAGACGTGCCGTGTGCATGGTACGACTGAATATGCTGTTTCAGTAGTTTGGTGTGCTCTAAAAGGGCACATTGGATGGTCATAACTAGCCGAATGACCTCATAATTCCATGAAATCATACGAAAAAAACAGTGGTGTGAATTTTGAAATTTTCGGATAGACATCATGTTAATCAGGGGTATCGTTTGACCGCAGTCACTGTAAACGCATTTCTGGAGTCATTAAACACCGAAATAGCGTCTAACCATCGAATTCAAAGAAAACATGCTCAGAATGACTTGAAATCACACGAAAACAATAGGAATATTATTCGTGACATGTTGGAGGAGATTGCATGCCCATCGGATGTGTGGTGTGTGCGGTACGACCGAATATGTCATTTTCAGGAGTCTGGTACACTCTAAAAGGATGCGTTGGGTGGTCAAAACTAGTCGAACGACCTCAACATTCCATGAAATCATACTAAAACAACCGTGGTGTGAATTGTGAAATTCTCGGGCAGACAGAATTTCAATCGGCGGTGTCTTTTAACCGTGCTGACCGGAAATGCATTTCTGGGGGCCTAAAACACCGAAATGACATCTAACGGTCGACTTTAGAGAAAACTTGCTCAGAATCACTTGAAAAAACATGAAAATAATAGGAATATTATTCATGACATATAGAAGGAGACAAGAAACCCATCAGAAATGCGGTGTGTGCGGTATGACTGAATATGTTGTTTTTAGCAGTTTAGCGCTCTCTAAAAGGGCGTGTTGGGTGGCCAAAACCAGCCGAATGACCACGTAATGCCATAAAATAGTATGAAAACAAACATGGTGTGAATTGAAAAATGGTTGGAATATGAAATGTCAATTGGGGCTATTGTTTGAACGCGGTGACTGGAAACACATTTCCAGAGTCATAAAACACTAAAATGGCATCTAACGATTGAATTCATAGAAAACATGCTCAGAATGACTTGAAATCACACGAAAACAATTGGAATATTATTTTTGACATCTAGAACGAAACAACATGCCCATCAGATGTGCGGTGTGCACGGTATGACCGACTATGTCCTTTTTAGTTGTTGTACGCGGTGTGCGTGGAGAACATTCCTTTTTAGACAATAAAACACATTGAAAAAATAATCCACAGACTCAAAAACAAGGAAACAAATCATAAAATGATAACATTTCATAAATTGGGGGTCTTAAATTATTATCACACCCATGAATTTATGTTAGATTTAATTTTACTATATGTATATAATTACTGAATAAATATGTCTAATTTATGTTTGTTTTGTTTAGTTGTTTTCTTTGTATCTTGTTTTAGGTTTATTGAAGCAAGACAGCAATGGATGGGCTTGTTTGGATCGTTGAAGCATGTCCATCATTTATTATTTATGACGATTTTGATGTTTATGATTTTTGGAATTGTTTTCTATTTGTTGTGAATTTTACCCTATTTTTTCTGATTGGGTAGCGTAATGTTTTTTGAAAAAATAATTTCTTCAGGATTGAGACCGCCATCAGCGGTCACTATAGCCGGCTGGAGATCAGCAAAGCATCAGGACAGCAACCGCCAATGGCAGTCGCTAATGCTTGACCGAGAAATCCATCAACGGCCACCATTGGCTGTCGCTGTAGGCCAGAATTTCAATCACCTTCTGCGACTACCATTCGCGGTCGCTGTAGGCCTACAACGTCGGGCCTAAAGCAACCTCCAATGGTGGTTGCTAAAGGTCATATTTTTTGTAGTCTAAGATAGATGTCGCAAAGGTCCAAGAATACTAGACCTATAGGAGGATGACCGAATGATTCTGGGTTGGTTGTGCAGGGATCACAGTACAGAGCCAGTCATGCCAAGAGCGGATAGTGTTACAAAAGTGGCAGGTAGGGTCTCATGGCTCATGACGGTCCAACCCACTATATGTATGATCAGAAGACAGTAACAGGACTGCCCATTAAGTGACACATGGTCGACCGAGGAGGTCTGCGTGGAGCAAACAGATGTGGAAAAGGCATTGGCAGTGCCGTTTGGAATGGGTGACGATTCAAGATGTTACCGCCACTGCCACCAGGAGGTCCACTCCGACTGCAGGGAGCAGGTGGACAGGGGGAGAGGTCAGCTCCAGGTAGTTGAGGCCTACGATAACGGTGTTCTAGAGATGATACGATATATGATCTGTGTCGACTCCACCTTAGGTGTAGTTCTTATAGACACATGTTCCAGTCATTATTCTATTTCCACTACCCGCGTTCGGAGCACGGAGACTCCGACGGAGCCATTGGCTTGATCCTTACAACTAGAGACTTCTATGGGAGAAGATTTGATGATTACGCAATGGTTCTAGAAGTTTCAGCTTACTCTAGGAGGAGAGAGCTTCGGCTGGGATCTACTAGTAGAAGCATTGAGGCCTTACAACATCATCTTGGGTATAGACTGGTTATCCAGAGTCCATGCTCATATTGACTATATTAGGCGCAAAGTGCAGTGTGTCAACACGGATAGGACTGGTTTTACCTTCACCGTTGAGAAGGAAGCCTTTGCAGCATAGGATGGACTTACTTGAAGGAGGGTGCAACTGATTACACATCAGTTGGCTAGCCATACCATGAGAGCGGTTTATGTGTAGAGTCTGAATTATTCTGTAGAGGTGGACCAGTATGTGGATGTCTTCACTGATGATGATCTGCGTCTACCTCATCATTGAGAGGTGGACTATTACATTGATATGTACCCTGAGACAACACAAATATCTACACCAGCATATTGGATGGATCCCTCAGAGCTTTGTGAGCTGTGGGTACAACTAGAGGACTTGCAAGGGAAGGGATTCATTCAGCCTAGTGGTTCACCTTGGGTAGCCTCGATTTTGTTCTCCAAGAAGGCGGATGGGAGCTTGAGGATTTGTGTTGACTATCAGATCCTGGACCAGGTGACCTTGATTAACAAGTACCCACTCCCGAGGATTGATGACCTCTTTGTTCTGCTGAAGGGAGCGCGATGGTTCTCAAATATATACCTCAAATTAGGCTATCAACAGCTCAGAGTTGGAGACGAGGATGTGTAGAAAACAACCTTCAAATGTTGGTATGATCATTATGAGTTCTTGGTTATTACGTTTTTTGTAACGAATGCTCCAGAAGTGTTCATGGGACTCATGAAAACGATCTTTCAGCCAGACCTTGCTCGCATTGTAGTAGTCTTCATCAACAACATTACAATATACTCGACTACTGAGGAGGATCATGCCTATCATTATGAGGTAGTACTGGAAAAACTCCAAGAGCACCTAATTTAAGGTAATATCTCGATGTTTCAGTTTTGGATCGGAGAGGTTCACTTTCTGGGACATGTAATATCATAGGCTGGAGTTGCAGTGGATCCAACAATGATTGAGGCAATACTTTCTTGAGAGCCACCCAGGAGTGTAACAGAGGTGCAGAGTTTCCTGGGGTTGGATAAATAATACTGAATATTTTTCCCTGATTTCTCCAGAGTTGCATCAGCACTTTCAGCATTGAAATATAATGGGAAACCCTTCAAGTGGTCAGAGAGATGCTAGAAGATTTTTCAGGAACTGAGGTAGAGGCTAACTAGTTCCCCCAACTTGAGGCTTCGAGAGGAGGGAATATGGTACATAGTATACTACGACGCATCATGGATATGACTCGGATGTGTCCTAATGCAAGAGAGGGTGGTGATCGCATATGATTCTCGACATCTGAGACAACATGAGAAGAACTACACTACCAATGACCTGGAGTTAGCAGCATTGGTCTTCTCCAAGAAGATGTGGTGGTACTATCTGATGTGTGAATGTTTTATAGTCTACTCAGATCACAAATGTCTCAATTATATCTACTCTCAGAAGGACCAAAACCTAAGACATCAAATTTGTCTTGAGTTCCTCCAAAACTATGACTTCAAGATAGTCTATACTCTCATGTAGGAGAATGTTGTCATAGATCTACTCAACATGAGATCTGGTACATAGCTTCTAGGTGAGGTGACGAAGTATCTGGATGCTTTACAGATATCCTGTGTGGATAGAGATGGAGAAGATTTCCTTCAATCTCTTATAGTCACTCCCCGAAATCTTCAGTGAGTCAGGGAGGCACAAAGTGGGGATGCTGACTGTGAGCCTCGACGTGTTCAGATATCCACAGGGCTGGCACTTGATGGATTTTCTGATGGTCAAGAGCACGTCATCCTCTTCAGAGGATGCACCATAGTACCAGTGTCTCTTCGGGAGGAAGTGATGAGGGAGTTCCACACATCCCATCTAGCGGTACATCCAGAAGTGGCGAAGATGTACCAGGATCTACAATGATAGAACTGGTGTTCGAGAATGAAGAAAGAAGAAGCATAGTTTTTTCTCAGTGCCTCACTTGTCAGCAAGTGAAGGCGAAGCATCAGGTACCAGCAGGATGTGTTCATCCCTTAGAGGTACCAGAGTAGAAGTGGGATGGGATATCCATGGACTATGTGATAGGACTTCCACATATATCCAAGGGTCATAACTCAATATGAGTTATTGTAGACTGAATCACCATGTTAGCCCAATTCCTACCGATTAGTGAGAATTGTTCAGTAGAGATCTTGGGATGCCTCTATGTGTAGAAGATTGTGCGGCTGCATGGATTACCATCGACGATTGTCTCTGATCGAGATGTATGTTTTACTTTCTTGCTATGAAAGTTGTTGCAGGAGTCTTTCCAGACACAGCTTCGTTTGAGCACCGCCTTCCATCCTCAGACGGATGTCCAAACTGAGCGGACCATTTAGACTGTCGAGGACATGCTACATGCTTATCTCCCCGACATCGGTCATAGCTGGGAGGATCACATGCCTTTGGTAGACATTGCATTCAACAACAACTATAAATCCACCATTGGGATGGAACCTTTTGAGGTGTTGTATGGGGGACCGTGCAGATCACCATTGTGCTAGAATGACCCATGGGATTCATCACTAGTGGGACTAGAGAGGGTACGAGATACCATAGAGAAGGTGCATATAATCTAGGAGTAGATGAAAAATACACAGAGTAGTCATAATTTGTATGCCGATAGGAGATGGAGACCTCTAGAGTTCGAGGATGGAAACCACGTCTTTCTACGGGTCTCAACCCGATGAGTTTTACAGAGAATTGGATGAGGTGTCAAATTATCTCTGAGATTCAGTGGACCCTTCCAGGTCCTCAGTACAGTTGGCAAGGTGGGTTACCGGTTATCTCTTTCACCTCAGTTGCACCGGGTGCACAATGTCTTCCACATATCCCAGCTGAGTAGATATGTGCATGACCCTTCTCACGTCATCGACCATGGAGAGATTGACATAAAAAATTGGGAGACTTTTAAGGAGGTTCTAGTTGAGATTGAGGATCGACAGGAGAAGGTACTTTATGGACGGTCGATACATCTAATGAGCATTCGCTGGTAGCACGAGAACCTCTAATAGAGGACATGGGAGTTGGAGGCTCAGATGTGTGCTCAGTGCCCCCACTTGTTCACTTAGTTTGAGTTGTGGATTATGGGGATGTAAATCCCAGAGGGGGGGGGGGAGAATGTAAAGACCCAGAATTTTCATGTAATTTTTTTATATAAATGGGAATTTAACGAGTCCGTAAAAATTGACGGTGCATAATTCTTGAGGTCCAGAGTGCCTGGAATGAATTTCTGAACATTATTTCGGGTACATTCAGTAAACATGCAAGTGGGTTTTTCTAACATTTTAGAAGGCG
Source organism: Viscum album (assembly GCA_963277665.1). Taxonomy (NCBI): domain Eukaryota; kingdom Viridiplantae; phylum Streptophyta; class Magnoliopsida; order Santalales; family Viscaceae; genus Viscum; species Viscum album. The sequence goes on along the minus strand of OY728126.1, from coordinate 1,305,942,857 downwards.
CTCAGAATTGAAATATGAGGGCACTGTTGAACTCACAGAACCAGTATTCACTTAAGGAGACCTTCACCTCAACCGTAGTAGGTCGAGGGTGGAAGATAGATTTTCACATATTCGAGAAAGAATAAAATAAAAATAAAATTATGCAGCTTTTATTTTTATTTTTATTCTATGTGGATGATGAGATGTAGGGACCACGAGACTTAAACCTCCCATGAGAGGTTATTCTAGTGGGGACCACACGAACTAACTTCCCATGACAGGTTATGGTGGTGGGGACCACTCGAGGCATAAACCTCTTGAACCCCCTCTTAATGAGGGAGAAACCTAGTAACTCCCTCTTCAATGTAGAGGAGCCTCTTGAGCTTACTCCACATTAATTGTGCCAACACCACACATTAATTATGCCAAATCAATTTAATTAAACTAGGATATTTTGATTTTATGTGAACAAACTAAATAATAGATATCGTAATTTATTATCTTAGGCTACCTTTTCATTTTGGTGGAATATGAGAAAAGGCTTGGAAAAAGACATAGCATTGGAGAACTTGGGAGAAAGAACTCCAACAAAGAACGCAAGTGAAGAACGCTGACCTCAACATCAATATTCTTCCTTATGACATCCTCAAATGTGGGATGTCTTCAATCGATGACTGTCTTCCCCACCCCTATGATGTCGGCTTCTCCCTCACGATCTACGTCGACGAATCAAACGAGGTAAGGGTTACTAAAATATGATTATCACTTTCCAAGTTCTCCCCTTATAATTATTTTGTGGGATTTGGATTAGATATTGATGAGGGTTATCGGGATTTTTGTTCTTAAATATCTTCCATACCCATTCTTGATTCATTTTAATGTTGAGCCACTTGAAAATGCTCTAATGGGGAGAGTGCGGGCCAAACAAACATGGCCCGTCCTCTCCAAAATTCTTCTAATGAATTGTGGTGTTCTTCACGATGGTGGAGGAAGATGACCGACCATGAAATGGAATGAGAATGTTAGCTGAAACGACCTCTGGATGCAATGAAGATGACAGTGCATCAGTGTCGCTCCACGACCACCATCGTCGTGGCCTTGCCACACTACCTTGGCCGAACCGCCGTTGTGGCCTCAACTCACCGCCCTGGTCGAAATTCCACTGCAACCTCACCGCGATGCCCCACCCAAACCTCCATGACAGCCTCGACGCTTCGCCCCATCCGAACCAGTATCGCAGCCTCGTCACGGTGCCCCGACCACAACACCCAGTCCGGGCCGCCCCGCGGCCTCACCGAGCCACCCCACAGCCAGCCGCGCCGCTGCAGCCTCTAGCAGCCCCCCTCATAGCCTCCGCACCCTCATGGCCTCTGTGATCCCCACAGCCCCACGCGAGCCGCTTCCTAGGTTAGGCCTGGTCGGACTGGAACGAGACTAGATATGACCCTATGATTTACTTGGGACCCAAATTTGGCACAAGAAATCTGTTTGATGAACCATCAACGACGCCAAAAAACTTGGAGCGAAATGATATTTTTGATATGCAACACTATAGATTTGGTTTAAGATGGATTACAGTCAGGTTTGATCATGTACAAATCAAACTGGGCCCCGGGACTAAAAGGCTAATAACTCACAGACCGGGCATCTTATTGACATGTCGTCTATTAAGTTAAGACAATTATGACGTGGAGCACCACTGTGATACTTTTTCATGAGACATCGTGGAGGTTGGAGAATTGACCAGTGGATTGGGGAGCGGACTCTCCCACAGATGAGAAATCCATGTACAAAAATCCAGTAACTGTCTATGATGAGAAGAGTTCTCATATCTAACCTGTGTGGTTCAACTCCTAGCGATCCTGTGTGGGTCTGCTCCAGAGATCCTGTGTGGGTCAGCTCCTAGAGATCCTGTATGGGTCAGCTCCAGCTATCCTGTGTGGGTCAGTTTCTAGCGATCTTGTGTGGGTCAGCTCCGAGTAATCTGGTGTGGGTCACCTCCAGCTATCCTATGTAGGTCAGCTCTAAGATATTCTATGTGGGTCAGCTCCAGCGATCCTGTGTGGTCAGCTCCTAGTGATCCTGTGTGGGACAGCTCGAGCGATCATGTGTGTGTCAGCTCCAAGAGATCACGTGTGGGTCACCTTTAGAGATCCTATGTGGGTCATCTCCTAGCATTTCTACACAAGTCAATAGTAGAGCCTCTTATTAGAATAATATGATTCAGTATTTATATCAAATCATCTCTAATACTGTACCTAAAGATATACCTGGTGTGAGATGAGTCAGTACCTCTGTGTTTTTCTCATGATTGAGAAGGATTACATGAAAACTCAGGTATATGTATGAGCATATACCTATGTAGGGTTATCTGTTGATTTCATATTTTGTTATTTAACCTTGGTGGAATTTGTGAGACCTTGAGGGTCTCGGGATCCCTACCAAGTATCGTTATACTCACCCATACACGGGCTATGCCTGAACCTTGTTGTGTTAGATGCAGACTATGGACATCGCTGACTGAGGACGAGGATACCAGTACTAGAGGTAGCTCGGAGGTGGACCTAGATGAGGCGTACTGAAAAGATGATAGATCTAGAGCTGTACCTACCCTTCAAGTGAGATATTTGGCAGGTGATCAAATGAGATGTTCCAGATACTTGTACTTTTAGTTGTCTTGTACTTTCCAGTTATCCTTGTACTTTATAGTGGGCTTATATTCTAGCCCCCTTTTCTTACTTTGCTCACTCTGTTTACTTTTCAGTTTACTTGAGTTTTTATCTTGTTGTGTTCTTGGTTGTGTGTTTATAGGTTATAAAGGCAATGACTTCCCCGTTCTAGGTAATTACACCTTTGGTGCTAGTCGCCCACCCCTGGCCTAAGGAAGGATTACTTGGGGTAGTCACAACACTAGCCCCTGGGGATAGATTATGACACTATTACCCAAGTAAAGTATGATTCATACGCACTGATGGGATGAGGATGTCTTTTTCTGGTGAGAGAGACGTCATTCAAAGACAAGAGGATGCTGTGAGAAAGAGGCTGCACTCTATCACCCAAAATTTAGTGATCATAAACCATGGTGTAGAATAATATTTATTCGTCAATGTTACTTTAGTTGTAAAGGATTAAATGGACACCTTCCCCTGGGATGTTCTGGGAATACCTATGTGGTGGGAGAAAGAGTTTTCCATATACATGAATTCTGGGACTACCCCGATTTCAACAATAGAATATCAGATAGAATGTACTAATCTCTCAGAGATATGGATTCAGTTAGAGGGCCTTCATGAGAATGGTTTCTTATGTCCTAATGTATCCTACTATAAATCTCTAGTTCTGTTCATGAGAAACATAGATAAAATCATACAACTTGACGTGGATTATTATATCTTCAAAAAGAACATTATAAGGAAAATATATCTATTTCCACGGATTGACAGCCTCACTGACCAGTAGGAAGCTGAGAGATGGTTCTCCAAGATCTTTCTTATGTTTTAAAAACACCTGATTCAGGTTCGTGTTGATGATATTCAAAATTTATCTTTTCGACGACAATATAGACACTATATGTTCTTAGTGATTCCCTTTATTGTGATAAATTCTCCCAAAAATTTTAGGGCTCTAATGAACCAGGATTCCCAGCCACATATGGAAATTTTTGTAGTAATCTTTTTCAATGAAATACCCATCCACTATAGTTCAGATTAGTACCACGCATAACCCTTGAGTATGGTTTTTGATTTTCTTCTAGGTAACTAGTATTTCAGAATGGCCTCTAAGTGTATGTTTTGGAAACATGGGGTTCACTATCTAGGGAAGGTCATTAAAAAACCTTATTTATCAAAGGATCTAGAAAATATCAAGGAAATGAGTTCTTGGGAAACAAAAAATAATGTGTCAGGGTCATGGAGCTTTCTTGGCATAGTGAGGTACTATATAAGATTTATGTGAGACATCTCGAGAATCGAAATCAATTTGACCACATTGATGGAGAAAGGGAAGTTGTTACCTTGTATGACTAGAGAAAGAGGGTCATTGTGGAATTTAATAAGAGTATTTTTAGTGATCAAGTTTCGATTATTTCATAGGAAACCATTAATTTCGCTTTGTATTGTGATTCATCAGGAGCTAGGCTTGGGTGTGTGTTGATACAATTTCAGGAAGTCATCACATATGGGTTGAGAACGTTAAGATCCCCACGAGAAGAATTAAATTACTCACAATATAGATATTGAAGGTATTTTCTTCTATATGAGGATACAGTGAAACTATAATCTAGTAGAGTGATTTTTGGTTTACTCAGACCCCCAGAGTCGTAGGTATGTCATTACCCATAGTGACCTGAACGTAATACAATGACACTGGTTGGAGATCCCACAAGACTATGACAAAAAGATAGTCTATACTCCTGGGTAGGGAAATATTTTATTATATTACCATAGTATTAATTAGATGTATCTCTTTGTGTAAAATACTTTGGATTATTTAGATCCCTTGTTGATGATGTTGAGGGAGTAGAAGGGTACAACCTTTATTGAGTGAATGGGGATGACTCATTTGCTTATCGAACATGAGAGAGATTCCAAGGTGGGAGACATAAACTATGAGGTATTACATGATAAGATTTTAATTGGATATGCACCTAGTGGATATTCAAAATGATGGAATCATGAATTCTTGGACTCTGTGGGAATAGTGGTTCTAGTCATGTTTCCAGAGTATTTGATAAAAGAGTAACACACTTCTACAGTAGTTGTATATCCCGATATGTGGAAAATTTATTAGGATATTCAGCCATATTTTTTTGGTCCATCATAAGGTGAATTGTAGCTATGTACATATCATTTTCCTCACTTATCAGCAAGTTAAAGATGATAACCATGTTCCACCATGTTTCTTGCAGCCTCCGGAGATTCGGGAGTGGAAATGGTATGCCACAACCAATGACTTCATTACAGGGTTTCAAAACACATTGAATGTCCAGGACACCATAAACGTGATAGCTACCAAACATAAATAGTTTTCACACATTATTGGAAAAAGCAACATATTTATGGTGGTCATTTTTCTGCAGTTGTATGTTCAGTAGATCGTTTTATTTCATGGGGTACCCTCAACAATTGGTTTTTATTCTGATGAGTGATTTCTATCACTTTTGTGTAGAGGCCTCTAAGGGGAATTTGAGACCCATATACAGATGTGTATAGACTTTCATCCCCACATAGAAGTCTAGAAAAAGAGAAATATTCATGCTCTAGAGAATATGATTTGGGTTTGCATGTCGGACTACATCCGAAGTTGGGATTATCGCCTACCATGGTGGAGTTTGAGTTCAATAACAAATACCACCCTATCATCAGCACAGGACCGTTCAATGACCTATATGGTAGATCTTGTAGGTCACCATTTATCAAGATATGAATTAGCGAGTGATCACTTGTGGGCCCATAATTTGTGATGGCGACATCAGAGAAAGTGATGGTCATCCATGAATGGATGGTGATGGCCAATAGCACACTGAAAACTTATTCATATCATTATTGATGAACCATTGAGTTCAATTAGGGAGAACATGTTTTCAGGGGTGTCTCCCCATGATTAGGAATACATAGGATTGGCTTGGAAAGTATGATATCCAAAAGGTTAATCTGGTCATTCGTGATCGTGTAGAGGTTTTTTAAGGTTGCCTACCACCTCACCCTACACCCACAACTAGAGTAGGTTCATGAAGTCTTGCATATATTGCAATTGAGGAAATACAAGAGTGATCTAACATATTCCATTGAATGGGTGAGATGGACTTAAAGGAAGGATACACCTTCATAGAGCACCAGGTGGGGTTCAAGGAGAAGTAGGAGGAGAACATTCTAGGATGGACCATCCCTTTGGTTCATGTGTTGTGGAAACATAAAAATGTGCTAGAGAGTTACTTTGAGCTGGAGATCTAGTTGCAGGTTCAGAATCCTGAGTTGATTTCTTAGTAATCAATTTCAGGGGTGAAACCCAGGAATTATGGAATGATGTAGAGACCTGGTTTTTTCTTCTATGACATTGAAAATTTTCATTATTTATTTATAGAGCCGGGCATTGAGACAAAATGTGAACCTAAGGCCTTGGGTGATCGCGATTAATTTTATAAAAATATTAACATCTTTTTTGGGTTCATTTAATTATAAAAAATGTTCTAATACTTAAATAGTTGATTAGATCTGAAATATAATATCATTATTATGTCTGTACCAATGCATTTAAACTACGTGGGATGTAAAATGTGTTTTTGTGGGATGTTTGGATCCTTCTCTCAATTGGGGTGTGTTTATGTAAATGTATCAATTAATTAAAATATCTAATTAATTATACCTTGTCCAAAAATAATTTTATAAATATATCAATTATGGAATTTTTATAGGTTTGGCTCATTATTGTCTTTCTCTAGCGAAGCTCTCCTCCCCTTCACCATTTGGAAAATCACTTTGATAAATGAAAAATCATTAGATCAATGAAAATTGATGTTCAATAAACATTGTGGCTCAACCTGAATTTTTAATCAAGTGTGTTCTTCAATATAAAATTATCCAAAATAGAGTTAGGCACCTCTTTGGGGACTTTACGCATTTTATTACATGTTTGAGTGGATCAAATATTATTCTTTTGTTGCAGCCCCTGATACAAAACCCTTCATGTTCCCACAAAAGTATATATTAATTATTTTCATCTATTTTATAACCTTGATTTCCAGTTCTTCATTTTTATCCAATAACTATTGGATATAGATTTTTAATCAATTGTTTTCGGTAGTTTTCTCCCATAATTGTTTGTGATCATCACCGTTAGAACTGATATGTTTCCAGGATTGACAATTTCATGTAAACCTGATATCTTGGGAGAACCCAGATTTGTAGAGGATTAATGAATTGTTATTGGTTCTATAAACTGAGCACATATTTGAAAAGGTTGTGTGGTGGAGTTGACAAATCTAGTTGTGAACTATATGATCTAAAAAATCGAAGCCACTACAGCTTGAGAAATGTACGACCAAACCCTTCTCGATGAACCTAGCCAATTAATTGTGGGAAACAACTAATATATATGTTTTTTTGTTAAATACTTTATTTTCAGATAGATTCATGGAAATAATTAAGGTGGTTTAACTAAATTCTATGTAGAAGATCAGATTTGGAAAAATCATATGTTTCTCGAAACATACTGACCACACGCCTTATACATTGATTAACATATTGAATGTGGCCTTAATCAGTAGTGATTCTAGGATTTGAGAAAATATATAGATTACATGGTGGGTAGTCATCCCTCACATTATTTGTACCCCTTTCTCAATTGGCATGCCTGTGTAGCCGGTGACATGAATACAGTGAATTGGTACACATACACGAGGTCTGGTAAATAGAAATGGCCAACGGACATGGCCCAATCCCTAGATAGGTGGGAAATGAAATTTAGTCCACGTATATAGTGTGTACCCATATATGGATGGGACCCATGTACTGACCAGTGGTAAGACCAAGAAGTTAAGAGGGAACACATGTCGTGTGTGTCCCATCATACACCATATACTCCTTGAATTCTTCTATGTGAACATCGACCATTTTTAACTCATTGAACTGAACTAATATTTTGTCACATAGGATGCATATCCTAAATATTTTTCCACATAGAACGTGAGGATGGACTTAGAATAATATTTTGAACTAAGATTCAAAATTATTTGGATTTGGAATGAGCTTAGGGGACACCCATGGATGGAAGAATTCATAAATGATCACATGGAGGCTTTTGGGTGTAATACACAAGTAGTGTTGGGTAGTGGAGATCCCTAAAATTCATTTTGATTTACCCTCCATTATGACTAGGATGATTAGTTACTCATCATTCAAGGTTTACCCTCTAGTATGAATGTTTAGTGGAATTCCATATTGTTATTTCTATGTTACCCTATAGCAGGCCTGGGTAGTGGAGTTCCTCGATGTTCTGGGTTTACCCTGCCATTGAGATGGTTACTGGGGTTCTCCAAAGATATTATTGGACTTACCCTCGAGTGTGACTAGGAATTATAATTCCTCAATTCACTTCCTGAATAGTACCCACCAGTAGGATTGGGAAGTGGAGTTCCTAGGTGACTATAAGAGTATGATCCTACTAGGGCACAAGATCATTTCCCAGATATGTGACCCCTCGATTGTGTGGCATAGTGATGATATGTGTTTTGACATAATTTTGGATTCAAATGAAAGAGTAAATCATTCCTCCTCGTCATATGTTCTTGTAACTTGACTTAAAACAATGTAGGTTAGTAAGTGCCACCCCAAAAGGATAGTATCTAGGTATGGTGATTGGGTCCCTTAGAGTTGTGTATCCAGAGTATATTCATGTGATGATGTTGATTATTAATGGCCTTCATTTGGAACTACTGGATACTATTTTTCGTGGTTTGATCATTGAGATGCAAATTCTTTTACTTGATAATTTTGGATTATTTGTATGAGTATATATATATATATATATATCATATATCAATATCAAATCATTCAGTTTACCTACTCTCCTTACATGAGATGAGAAGAGGAATGAGGTATTCCCTATAATTTACTTACTTATATTATCACTATTGGGTTACTCTATTCACCTACTATCGGTATAAAAGACTCAACAAAAAAGTAACCATATCACAATTTTTTGATCCTTGTGCATGTATGATTCTATATTCATTCTTTATTTGGGATGATATATATTCTTTAACTATACCATGATCTATATACTGTATACCTATTCAGTTTTATCTCTCATTGAACACCATTTACACTTTATGGGTGTTCTGCTAGGTTTTTATATACTCACCCATACATAGGATTCACCTAATACATGTCATGTCTCTTGCAGTTGGTAGACTGGTAGATCATGACAGTAGAGGAGCATAGGGATAAAGGGTTCTTAGAAAACATATGATGGTAGTTTCTAGGGATATAGGAGTAGGTCTATCTAAACTATTTACTCTTTTATAGTTTTTTCTTGTTAGGACATGTTTCTATTTTGGGAATGTATTTTTTCATTTTACTTTTCAATATACACCACAATACTATATAGAGACTAGGGTTCCATGTAAGATCAGTTTATTTATTAAAATATTCAATCATTAATTTCTTTTCCTCTACATTTTTTCATTGTGTTGGATATGTCTGTATGAAATGGTATAAAAAGAAAGGCCTCCCTAATTTTATTTGAGAATTCAAAACATGTATCCACCCCAAGACTATGTAGGCCGTCTTGGGGTTGTAGTGGCTTGAGCCCCATATTGGGTTTTGTCATGACATCTTTTATATTATTTCAATTTCTATATTCATTAAGCCCTCATTTCATATATTATAGATTACATAGATTGTGTCTTATGCTCTTAAATATCCATATTGACTATTTTCATTGATTCATTACTATTCTGTTATATGTTTTCATTATATATCCTTTTAGATCACCGTTATTATGTTTTCTTTCCTCAATATTCCTTAAATAATACTAAGAAAGATATGTAATGATAAACTATATGGAATAATGTTATTATCTTTGAATGAATTTCTTTTGTAATTAGTTTCATAATTTAAAATACAAGACTCATGTATGTGTCAGGTTTACCAAGATTACTAAACTATTCAGTACATCTATATTTTATTCCATTTAATCATGAAAATGTAATGGTAGTAGACAATAAATATAGGATTCTGGGATCGGGCCACTAAAGTTGGAACCATAGGATGTTTAATAGAAACATTGGGAACTATATTTAGTAAATACAAAGATTATAGAACATATACATATGGTATAAATTTAATAAAATATTAAAAATCATTATAATGATATTATAAATTTTATATTATGCCATTATTCATATGAATACATACTTTTTTGCATACTTTTAGTGGACATGCTTACGAAATGAATATACCTAAGTGTAACAACTTTGACATGGTGTGGTGAGCCTGAAATGGGAATATCCCGATTCATGGAAACATGCCTTACTGCACACCTCTATTGACACTCCCATTCTATATGATTAGGATAATTCACATTCCCATTACATACCATTATGATGTTTTTTAATAGAAAATGACAATGAATGAAATATTTTATACCAGAGCTGCCTTTGATTGAATGTAATGTGTAAATACTTTGACATCATAGAAATGAATATATTGATTTTACAATATGATTATTGATTCAAATAAAATGGTTTTTGGTTTAGTAAAATCTATATTATAATGGTTAATCCCTAGACCAAGCAAAGGAATATGTGTAAATAAATGGATGGAGTATTTATGTGCTGATGTTCAATCAAAAACCATAGTTGAATGTCTATTTAGTGAATATCCTTATTTTAACGATATAAATTCTATTTAATTCTGAAATATTATTAATATGGTAATAAAAAAGGAAAAACCATATGATGGGTGGCAACACTTGAAATTCAGAATGTTTGTGGGACTTGAAGTCATGACCAAAGGAAGATAATTGTTCAACACCAACCACTGACCAACACAATGTCCTGGTTAATGTGTTATTGTTTTAATTAATAAATTTCATTAATTAATATAAATTATGAAAAAGTAGTGTTAGTTTTTAGTTTTAGAGATTATTTTAGTAACTATATTATCTTTTGAGAGTAGTTAGAGGAAATGGTAATGATGTTTTACTCTTTTATGTTCCTTACGATTCGTTGAATGTTCATTTTTGTTCTTTAGGGATAATAGATATTTTTTGTATATCCATTTCATGATGTAATGGTTTTATAGAAGAACAACCAATATATGGAATTTTTACGATGGAAGTATGACATATCTTGTATGTAAATATCTATATACTCTTAGGTAGTAATTGAATTTCTTGACCTGAGTAAAATGACCGTAATTGTTTTTCCCAAAATACTTAATTTTTGTTGAACTGATGTTCTTCTAAATCACAGATGATTTATTGGTATGATGCCATAAAAATTCCATTTATCATTCAATTATTTATTATTATGACCACAATAAGTGCCTCTAAATATTTACTCTTTTCCTCCATGTATGTATCCATACATACCACTAGTTTTCCCATTCTCGAAGTTCTAGTTATATGTTATTTGATGTGACCTTATTACTTCCCAACCTCTCTTTTTCTATAGAATTTTTTAAGAACTCTTATAATTATTGGGGATTTTATAAATAGGAAATATCAAAAAATATTTTACTAGGAACTATTAAAAATCGTGAAGATGAAATTTAATTACGGGGGGTGGGGGTAGAATTTGACGCCCCACAAATCTAATGTATGAACATTGTATTCAATAGTGTGTATGACATGCAACAATAAGTGAATAATGGAATATAATATAATAAGAATTTATAATAAATTTAATAGTTTAAACATATTGAATATATTTTATAGTTATAAATGCACATGTCACGGAATTAGCATACATTAGATGAAACAACTAGTTTCTATAATGGATTTCATTACAAAAAAGAAAGAGTTTTACCAAACAATAACATAGTATTAAAATATTTTTATCTAATATAATAAGATATAATATTGCTATTAAACAATATGCTCTGAATATTATTATCTATCTTATCAAAATATACATCTTAAATAGATATAAAATTAATTAATTGGTTATTGATATCATATAAATGAATATAAAAACCAATTTAATATAAAGTGAATATTTTTATAGAAAACTACTTATATGGCAATAAAAATAATTCATCCTAATAAATTAAATTTATTACATTTATAGAATGATAGAAATGAAATATATATATATATATATATTATATTCAATAAAAAATTATGATATCATCTAATAGATTTTATATCCATAATATAATAACAAATCCAATTTTACAAATGAAAATTTATATTTTTATCAGGGCTATTTTGGAGCCTTTGAAGGGAAAACCTATTTTAAATACCATTTTTGTAACTCTTATTTATTTTACTTATAAAAAACATTCATATTTGAATGATTAACATATAACATATTTTAGTGTTAATGTTGGGTGTTTTCATGTGATGTTCCATTTTTCGATAAATACTGAAAAATAATAAATTTAATTCAATAAAACTTTATTGTATAATTTATTTAAAATGATAAATTATATTTTTCTTTGTATTTAATGTATTTAAATTATAAGAAAATTAATAAAATTGTGGTGATTGGAATCAATTTCCCATTGAAACTGGATATAAACACATCACAATCTTTGGGACATTTTCATGTTAGAAACACATTGTGTCGTCCGATATATATGATCAAATATAAATTGAATTAGGGAAAATTTTTTGTAAATTTTTTTAAAAATGTATTACATATTTTGAAGAAGAATATTTTTAATTTTGAATAAGGTCTAATTTTTTTTAACTAGAAATATTAGTGAATGTAATTAATATCAATTACCTGGATTAAGGTCAAATTATGCTTAATAAGGGACGAAAACTTATACTAACGCGAAAAAATGACCATAAATATTTTACAAAAGTTATTAAATTGAAATATGATGTCCATATCTTTTATTGGATCAAATTTTTACCATTGCTGGATCCACCATCAATGGAAAAATATTGTTTAATTCCCTTTTCCAAAATTTACAAGAGTCGCACTCATCCTCCACTATAAAAAGGTACTATAGACTCAAACATACACATAACTCTCAAAAAACATTTCATTGACCATGATCAGACAAAATAGATAATAATAATAATCTCAAGCATCAACCTAAAATGGTAATCTTGTTCAAGAATACTTCCATGTAATCCATCTAATTCAATCCAAAAGGTGTTACCCGAATAATAGTTAAACAACCCCTCATGTTTTTTAGTTTTATTTTCATATTACACACCTCATATATTATTATTATAGGATTATATAATAATCTCAATATCATTAATATGATTATATATTTTAATTATACAGGTAAATAATTAAATATATTAAAAAATACTTTTAATGCGAAACAAGATTTTCATTTCTGTGTACAAAAAACTACAACCTAACAAAATTATGTCATCTGTTCTTTCATTATCACTTCTAATGGTTGGTCATTCTGATGTAAAAACCTATAATATATGATATATATTATATATATAATTATTTTATTATTATTTTATTACAAATACATATATTTTATTTATTTTGTGTAAATATGATTAGATTGTTTTTAGAAGATCCAAATATTTCCCCCTCAAAGAAATGTGACCCGTTCACACAATACAAGGAATGTATAAGGGGTGGTTTTAATAATTAAATGTAATATATAAGCCATATATATGATAGTTTTATTACAACATACATATATATCATTTAATTTTCATTCTTTTAATATGTAAAATAAATTAATTTAGGGTTCATGCATATGTATGCCCTAAAATATTCATGAATAGAGGATACCATTTCTTATCTCCACATATTTTGAATTATTATAAATAATTAGATAATGAATATATAATATACTTAAAATGGTTTGAATTATTTATATTTTCAAAACATGATATGAAAAATAGGTAACACGTTTAAACGTACTTGGGAAACTAGGCAATTGACACCCGAAATAGTAAAAATAATGAAATATTATTAACAAAAAATTAATAACACAGTAATAGAAGATTATATATGATATTATAAATATTATTATGATTTTGGTATATGTTATTTACATTAATAAACAAATTATATATGAGATTAATGTATGTTCGCTAAATGGAAAAACATGATAAGGGATTTAATCACGATATACATTCCATTGAGAGTTATCTTTTTTTATGAACCGATTCTCCTTTATATGGGGAATATTCTACCATTGGATATGTTATTTATTGAATAATCTTATTACCATAATATTATATGTATAATTTAGTTTTATTACTTCAAGGATATTATTATTGAAAATGTTTTATTTTATATTTTGAAATTTTGAAGGATAAATTTTTTTCTCCTCGAGAACAATTTGAAATATTATCATTGAAATATGGTATCATTTTTTGATTGCTAACATTATATTGAAAAAATAACTTTATTATTCCAAACTTAATTTCATATATATGTTTTAAATACTACCACCTTAAAATATAATATCATTATTCATTCATTATTCTTGATATTTTGAGTTTCAATTTTATTTTTTCATCTATTGGGATTGGAATTAAAAGTTATCTTGTGGAAAATAATTTCTTAAACCAACATCATTTCATTTGATAATACTATAACCTCATTTCCGTTAATATTATATGACTATGAATATAATATATTTGAATATCAATTTGTTTATTTCCATGTTCTTATACAGATTTATAGTTGATAAACATAATATACTAATTGATTTATTCTGACATCAACATTATAATCCTTTCATGCTTTTTTTCTTGCAAGATCATTTTTTTCAGGATTATTTACACATAAATTTCCATAAGAAAATTTTATTTTATCATTTTATAATAAACCATTTCATTCTCTTATCCTATGGTTATTTATTATACTTATCAATTAATGAAAAAAATTACTCATTATTAATTAAAATTTATTGGGAACTATTTTTATGAAAAAACAAGATAATTTATCTCATTTCTAGGAGAAATTATTTTTTTCTATAAGACATGATTTCTTAAAAAATTCATACTGGGTTTTAAAACAATTCTAAGATTATTTATTAGAAATATTTTAACTCATTTTTCTTTTTTTCCAACTTTTTCAAAAATAAATTTTATCGCATCAAAAAACTGATTTTTTTAAAATTTATACCATGAGAAGGGGATGTTCATTCTACCTCATATACAATATAGATATTTATTTATCTTAATTTATTCTATGCGTTATTTTCAGGTTTAAAATGATACATTTAAAAAAATTGTTTTCAACAGTTATTTTCAAAGAAAGGTATATTCAAAAAATTTTCCCAAATTAAAATTATATTTTAATATAAAATATTTTTAAAATATATTTTCATTGTAGATCTATTTATCAATGAAATAAACACATTATTGATACTCCATATGGTATATGTAGTATTGATCCCAATCATTATTCATCCTCTAGATGGGTTTTCATATATTTGGCCAAGAATAATATTCATATTCACTTCCTTGATTACTTTGTTTGTCCCGTTGAAATATTCCACTTCCTATGATCAATAGACATTTAATTTACCCTAATTATCTATATCGTTTATCATGTATGTGTATTTTTTCTAAATCATATATCATGTTTACATATTAAATTTACATTTAAAATTATTTTAAATTATGTGGAAATGTTGATAAATCTCTTTTCATAATTACATATGAATATTTGATATGGAATAATTTTTTATTAATTACATATAATATTTGATTTATAAAATTATTTGTACAAGTAGTGATGGGTGGGGAACTGACTTTATATATCACCTTGATGAATTGAAATGTTCACATTGACAAATTACATTGAAAAATTAAATAGGTTTTTACCAACAATTTTCAGTTGACCTATCAATGGTATTTCTGGTATAGGTTGTCATTTTCCTAATAGATTATGTCCACTAATAATGAATTTCTTTCATTTAGAATCCTTTAATATATATCAATGATATTTTGTATTTACCTACCAAAGGATTCATGTATTTCACATATCATTGATTAAATTAAACACATTTCAGTTTCTTACATTGCCATATATATTTCTCCTTAATCCTTTAATTTAATGTATTGTTTTTCATTTAGATACTTGTCCATATTTTTTATTCTCTATTTTTTCATTTTATTAATTACATAGAACGTGTCTTTATTAATTAACATTGTATATTTACTATTATCAATGGTTAAATATTTATTCTAATATATTTTCACCTTAATATGCATTTGGACTCACCCTTATTATTTATCATTTTCTTAGGATTCTATAATGTGTATTAATTAGAACATTCTAGGATATGCTTCATGTAAAAAAAATTTATGCTTGAATGGAAAAATTATGTTTTTATATATGTATTAATTTTTAAAATAAGAATCATTTGTTTATATGGTTTACTGAGACTAATAAAATCTGCATTCATTCATGATTTTGTTCCACCAAATCATTATAATTTCATTGTAGTAAATAATTATTTCATGCTTTTAGGGACATGTTTATACAATATAATGGTTGAAATCAACTTGAAATTTCAAAATTTTAGGTCATGATTTTATATAAACTCATTGTTATCAAATATAATAATTATATATTAATGGATCCAATTTATCATTGAAAGCAAGTTATTATATTTAAATATATAATGTAATTCCAAAATTTCCCTTTCAATCACTTTAAATGAAAAATACACCTTTTCTCTTATCCACACCACCTTTAGCCTGAAAACTCAAAGAAAACATAATACAAACCTCATATATAAATACTTATACAAGATCTATAGGTTATTTAATTTTAAAAATATCATCCCTAGGGTATTTAAGGATAAATACTAATGAGTTCACCAAATGGACATGCAATCAATTTAAGAGATCTATTTTATTTTACATAATGTTTTTCAAAAATATTTCATTAAAATAAATTCCAAAAAATTATTATTAAAGTACTAATATTTTATTATGTTGATGTAATATCCATAATCCACATATATTTAATAAAATGAAAGATGATTGCATCATGTGTGATTATGTGTGGACTATAACCTCCACATTTAGATAAGATGTACTTTCCATCGCCATGGTTCATCAATAAAAATAATAATTCATTTCATAATTATATTTCATATTTGGAAAAATAAAAATAAAAATAAAAATATAATATCTTATCTACTAGCTTACATTCTCACCTATTAGAAAACAATGACATATCTCATTGGTACATGAGTACTAAAACCAACAAGAAGTGATGTGATTATTTTTTTCACTATTTCCATGGATGATAATAAAGATATATTAAAGGAATACATATGATATATTTGTAACGATAACTATTTTTTAAATGTAAGTTTATCTTTTACATTATTTCCATACTTCCATTGAACACTGGAAACAACACTCTTGTGTGTGTTTGTAGTGTTCTTTCCAATAAGTTATGTAAATCATGTTTCCGAAATAATTTCTAGAAATCACAAAAAAATCCGACTAATGCCTACTATGATGAAAAAAACAAGGTGTGACACCCCAATACTACCTATAATATACCACTGGGATAAAAATAGTACTCATTATGAATATAACACACATGGGAGGCATTAGCCCATAATGATAGTACATTCGAACAAATCTCTAAATAATATAATAAAAGGAAAAAAGAAAGTTTCAGTCGAAACCCAAAATAATGTATATATATTATCCCATAATGGAGTATGAAATGTATAGTAAAATGTGGTGGGGCTAAATAAAATAAAACCATACATATAAAAAGTGTCGAAATTCATAAATAAATGGGACAAAATTCATTTTTAAATTACTATAATAGATTGTGGTCCATATAGTAATACAATTTTCTAGATTCGACTTGTATTAATAGAATATTTTTAGAGGTCCTCTCAAATGAATAAGGAATGACATGTGCATGTAGATCCCATGGGGTGGTGACTATAGACTTACCATATAGGACACAAAAAAATAACTGAACATAATGATACAAAAGAACATTATAGTAATTTGAAAAAATTGATTCAAGTATATAGTGAATCAATAACAACAACTAATATATTCCCGAGATATAAACCATGGATCGTTGTATGGTGACACCCCCACATCCAACATAAGTCTTTGTTACAAGCTTCAAGGTAATGGTCATCCGAGAGAACTCAACCCTCAGTTCCTAATAACTCTAATAGAGCTCATTTGAGAGGTCATTCCCATTAGATATTTACATTATTAGCTACATAATAGAATACATAAGATATTGATAAAAATATATGTTATCATACAAATGATATACTAGGTATACCCACTCTTGTTGAGAATATTCTAATAAAAGGGGAATTAGATGCACTAAAGGATGGTACTAGGACACCTGACATTACCTATGGAAGAATCAATGTTTTTAACATTGTGGTATATCAAGAGGGATACATTACTATTTCTTAGAATAAACCATTGAGGGGATCATTCATCCAATTCTCATAATGATATGCCTCTCTATAGAATCATTGTGACGAACCAAGTAAATATAACCAACTAATAATCCTGTATATTGAAGAGAATGGGGTATTTAACAAAATATGGGAGCAGAACACAATATATATATGAAAATAATGTTGTGAATTTTTTTAATATAAATTTATGAGTTCATTATCATGCCCAATTACTTTTCCTTACAACCATGTAATCATTCCATACACATGTACACAGGTCATACCCATGTACATAGTTTTGTCTGTGCCCATCGGTCATGTCTACTGCCATTGGCCATGTAAATTTCTTTTTAAACATAGGGTACATGGTGGGTATCTGATCTGAGGTAACAAGGATGGTAAAATGTCAACTGAAATGTGATATATTTTTTATAAGTAAGCCATAACCATGTTGGAAGGGGATGAACATTTTATGCATTCATACAAATTACTTATTGTTTAAATTGAGATGTTAAAAAATATAAAGTTATTTTTCTGTATCTCACACATATGTCAACCACCATGGATTATGTTATAAATTACAACATTAATATAATATATAATTTTGACCAAGAATGTTCCTACCATGGGGGTAAAATATATCCACCCATCCACTTCTTTTATACTCGGGTGTCATTCCACGTCAACCAATCATTGAAATTCAATTCATAATCCCTCATTATGGTACCCATTCATCCTTATCCATCATCATTTTACATCATTTATTTGATCAATGATATGAACCCATTGAAATGATGTATCACACAAATATTCAATTAAACAATAATTGGTTTCTATGTATAATTGAACCATCGGTCAGAGAATCATTGATGATGAAGGCTCCAAGAATGTGGGAAAAAAGAAATAAATTGAAATGTGAAGAAATAATCATCAAAATGTTTTTTGATTTCCCTTAATCCATTTATTACAGGAAAATGTTAATTATAGAAATATCTGAATGGATCGAAAAATAAATCCCTAATTTTAAAGAATAATCATAAATTAGAAATGAAACCGTGAACCATTAATTAATTTTCTACGGTAATAAATTAAGTTTAGAATGTGGAAAATAAAATACAGGGTTCAATTAAAAAAGATTAGTAATCTAATAATGAAAATGGATTGATCACTAATGAATAATTTTTATTTTTAATTATCATTATCATGATATAATGTATCATTTAATAAAGGTGAAATCTTTATAGAACAAATTGACGATCCATGATCATTTTTCCTCAACCAAAACACTCCACCATAATCCATTAAAATATAGAGTGTTATCAAGATAAAACTACGATTTATCTGAAATTGGTTTCTTTTAAGATGAGAGTTTGGTTATACACACATAATATCGATTTAATTAATTAATTAATTAATTGGTTTACTGTTTCACAAAAAAAAACTACATTAAATTGAAATTGATGATTTAAGATAATTCTTTTCACACCTAGGGTAAAACCTAAATTTTCGATTTAACGAAAAATTTTATTTTCCCATATAAATCAGTATTATTGTGATATCAACCCCATTACTCCACGAGCCCTAGAATCCCATCATCAATATGTTCCAAATACCATTTATATTTTATAGAATATTAACAAGTGTTAAATGGAAAAACTAATCATTAAATTATCCCTATCATTTGGATTTTCATTTTAAGTTGAAAAAGTTATACTAAAAATGATGGGGGGAAAGAGCTCGTATTTAGTTCTCAAACACATAGTTTATATCATAAATATTCTCATAACGAAATAAGATACAATATAATGGAATAAATTACTAATATAGGATATTATCTTATCAATTGTAACATCCATGATCTGGGTGCCGTCCACAGGTGGCCTGTAACCAGTTTTTCACATGGCCTCATGCACATTTCCCTGAATGCCAGATTTTGTTAACTAGCAGCAAAGTCCATGGGTGTGATAATGGGAAAATAATGATCTAATTTGTAGAGTAACAAAGTGCAAACAAAGTGTAAATTGTAGTGAAATAATCATTACCATAAAATAGAAGTTAAAAAAATAATACTCATATTAAATAAACAAATGCATCACATATAAAAATGATGCATGTCACATATGTCTAGGAAAAAAAACAAAAAATTCACAATGATAGAAATAAATTACTATGATAATGAAAAAAACAAGTAAACTCCTACAATATCAGAAGCCACATCTTGGTCCCATGCTATCATGATCCACAGTAATCATGTACCTAATGTAGAAGGGCTCTTTCCATTATATATATGTGAAATCATATAATATATTTGGTTCAAGAAACACGACTCGAACAATGTGTGAGACTAATCCAGGTAAGAAACCACCAGAAGATCTATTCCTAACTATCAGTGAGTATATGTATATAAGTTAATATTGAAAAAGTATTAAATAAACTAAGGGTACAGAAAAGTAAAAAATTCAACAATTTCCATTTATATTCATTAGAATTTAATGTTCATCATTTAATCAATTATGTATCAGAAGCAATTATCTAAGAAGACTTCCTAACATGAGTGAATCTAATATTCTTATTTTTCTTAGTAGATGGATCACAAAAACTCAATATTTACATTAACCGCCTGGGTAGCTCACACTATCTAACTATGCTGGCCATGTAAGGAAATAAAAAGAAAAGACACACTGAGGAATCACTCATTGTCAATTCCCACTATGGTATTTCTATAATAATTATAGAATATTTTGGGAAGCACTCAATTTCAATTCCCATTGAGGTCTAATAACGTAAACTATAGTCACTCTGAGGGAGAAGTCACAATCAATCCCCCTTGTGGTCTCATAGCATAAAATATAACTGACACTCTGAGGAAGTACTCAATGAATATTCCCCTTTTAGTCTAACTACACCATGTTTTAAGTGATCTGTTAAATTCAATCATTCACAAATGGAATCTAGAATCCAAAGTAATCTCAACTACTACAAGGATAAGCATCTATAATTCATAACAAAAGCATTTAACAAGTATAAATTAAGAAATTAATTCCATCCTATCATTCAGGGAATGGAAGAAAGGCCCGCCTCATAGAAATCTTGGACCAAATGACCATAAATATTAAAACATGAAAATGCACCCATGGGGTGTTCCTTAACCATTAAATTTCACATAATAAGAAAATAACAAGGCCTTAATAAAAAAATCTAATGCAGATAAAACTGTGTTTAATTACCTTATCCATATATATCCGAAAGATGGGTAATCAGATGTTTGTCATATAAAAATCAAATAAAAATAATGAATGGAAATGATCCACCAAACTCGATGTTGAACGATGAACACTCTCGAACATTGCCCCTTTAATCAGCCTAGAAAGATGTATGTCTAGAAAATCATAAAAACGTTCAACCTTGAATAAATTGAGAGAGAGAAGAAATTAAGAAAAAGGGATCAAGAAAAACCATTAACTCACTGAGGGGATTCCAATGCAATTGACGAGGTTCAATTCAAGGAACAGGTGATAGATCAGTGGCTTAGAGAAGAATCAAAGATTCTATATGACCCTTCATAGGACACAGCTAGAAGAAGACGTATATGAGGGTTACATGCGACCCTTGTCCGATATGTAAAATAAAAATAAATTTACAATGCATATATTTTTAATGAACACATTGTTTATTTTCCTCATCTAGAACCCGAAATTAGCAGTATTCCACATCAACCCACACAGCTATGTCTTAGCCGTTATATGCCCAAGATGTAGCTATAAGTGGTAACTGGGTAAATAGCGTGTACACAGAATTACATGTTGTGTACATAGAAAATTTCCAAATTCTTCATTTTTCCTCAAAAACACCAAAAGCCAAGATCCAGACCTGAAATTAATATTTGTATTCTTACAAACATCCCCTATTAAAACAGTTGGTCCCAGAATTTCTCATTCAAGGGGGGTGAAGAAGAAGCTTCAAAAAACTCTTGACACTATAATCATACATTAGCTTCCCTCTACCATGTTTCATCCTATAAAATCTCGTGCTTCCATAGAACCTGTACTAGAAGGAATAGACTAGCCACAAAGAACCCTCATACTAAAATCCACAATCCGAATAGGGTTTTCTTCGAAAGAAGCATCCACCACCAACACATCCTACTCAGGTTAAAAAACATGAGACGACTTTATAAGTAACATCGTAGCTGAGAAATGTTGAATATGATGTGCATACCCAGTACCTCTTAGGTAACTACAACCAATTTTCAACTGGAGGTCTATCTCAACATCCCCCCCCCCCCCTGTGGTCTCGTAACGTAAACTATATACATTATGCCAGAGCACTCACCGTCTATCCCCCCCTCTGATCTCATAGCATGAAATATATCAGACTTTGTGATGAAGAACTCATCATCAATTCCCTCGGAGGTATAACTAAACCAGGTTCCCACAACCCTGTGTAATTGAATCCTACACAAACAATATCTACCATACCATGTAATATCAACTACTAAAATGCTATTTTACTAAGATGAATAACACAAGAATTTGACAAAAATCAATGATGAAATCAATTTTTTCCTATTAAGAAAAGAAAGGAAGAAAGGCATGCCTCCTAGGAAACCTAAACCAAACGGCCCTAAACATTCAAACAAGGAACCTCACCCATGGGGTGTTCCTTAAACATGAAATTTCACATAATACAACAATAATAAACCCTTTATTAGAAAATAAATATGTGGTAGATAAAATTTAGTTCAATTCCTTTAACTGGAAATACCAAAAAAATGGGTAATCGGAACTTTGGCATATAAAACATAAAGTCAAACAGCAGAAGACAACAAACCACCAACCTCAACATTGAACAATGAACAATCTCGAACATAGGCCCCTGAATCAACATTGAATGATTTAGATCGACAAAAAAATTAAAAACATTCAACCTTGAATAACTTGAGAGTTTTGATAAATCCGGAAAATGGATCAAGAAGAACGAAGAACTCACTGAGTGGATTCCAACACCACCAACATAGTTGGATTCGAAGAATGGGTGATGGATTGGTGTTTCAAAGAAGAATTGATGATTTTGTATGCCCATTTTCAAGACACATCCAGTAGAAGCTGAATACGAGGGTTATATGCGACCCTAGTTAGGTATGTCAAAAAAAGGTACAGGACACATACTGTTAATAAACAGGAAATGTATTTTCCTCATTCGGCCCTCAAAATTAGGCTTCTACCATCTCAACCCACATGACCTTGTCTTGGTCATTACATTCCCAAGATGTAATTGTATGTGGTAATTATGTACATACCGTGTACTGATATGTACATGGTTAGTACTTATAAAATTCTGAAAATCTTTCTTATTCCTCATAAGCACATCAAATCAAGTTCTATACATGAAATGAATATCCAGGGTTCTTACATCATTCCATGATCATTAGAGGGTTCACATTGAAGTTAGCTCCATCCATCATAAACAACTCACCTCAGATGAATTCATTTATTGGTTCGTTCACATAACTCTTTAGTCCTAGCATGTGGAAGACATCATACACCCTATCTTGGAACTTTGGTAGGGCCATGTGGTACAAAAAACTCATCAATCCAATTAATTATATATCTAGTGACTATGAATATCAGATATTACATTTCACCTAGACCATAAAAACACACACCATGCCAAAGTGTAAATTTTATTAAAATGATCCCACTTTAACATGACACCAAATACCACCCATAATTATAAATAAATGTCTTATTTTTACTCTATTCATTAATGAACCACCCATATAAGATATTTAACCTTTTTTTCAATTCAAAACCATTGTAAAAATTATTAGTGACTCCTCTAAATCAGTAATGAATAGAGGAAAAATGTAGTGTCACCCATAAAAATCACAAAAATGGCACAATGATGATGGTGTTTTGGTAGATATTGTTATATAAAAACTACTCCAATGATTGATGATCCTAGTATATAAAAATGATTGTCATGAAGGACTGACGAAATTACTCAATGACATGAATGGAGTTCTACGTATGTTATTCTATCTGGGGGTGAAATTCCATGATCACCCATAATTGTTAAACGATTTCAGCTTTTTTTACTCCTTATAATAGAGATGTGATGATATATTGAATATATGTGATGATTATTATAGGTAATCCTTAAACATGGACAATCACCCACCCCTACAAGAATCTTAGTATCTAAAATAAATATTTATCTATGATGGATATGATGTTTGATTAGATTGTGAGTCTATCAACAAATAACAAGAATACACCATGTAAAACATCTAATTGTGGAATTAATTTCATTATATTCATTGATATACCATCCCACATAATCTTCCACATGTGTTTGATGAAAAATTTCTAGATGTATTGAAAGTAAGGCATCAGCTGATATGCTTATCTATACAACTCTTCATTCCAAGAACCCAAAACCAAATCAAAATATCATGGTACCCCATTTCCACTCATGAATTCAATATAAAGGATGATTTATAAAATTACATATGTACATATTCCCATATCATCAATGGTTACATAATCCATGCATGGAAAATGAGAATATTCTCCATACCATCATCAAATCCATCTAGAGTGTGTCTAGAGGATATCTATCCATTGATGGTCTCAAAATTTATTTCACCCTTTTGAACATATCTAGAAATTTATATTTGATAATGGATGATAAAAATTGAATGTATATAAGTAAGAACCTTCTTGTATACTATAGGAAACTACAAAAGACCCACTACTTTGTCTCATCACATCATACATGCAAACAAGATCTCATACTGATTGAAACATTCACACAAGTCTACATTATTGTTTTATAAAAAATATCGAGGATGTAATCATAAAGGAAATATATCCAAAACATTTATAACATGTTATGAACTTTTTATGAAAAGATATACTAGATAATATTGTGGTCAAGATAAATAATATATTACTCTCCCATACAAACGTGTCACCACATCGTCATGATGAAAACCACTACTATCAACTCTAGATCATTGGTCAAAAATTTCTAGTCATGGGGTCTATATTTACAAGACTATAGGAAATCAAAATCTTCTAAGACATTATAAAACCTACATGAAAATTTCTAGAGGCATTTCAGAACACCACATAGTTAACATCTCCATTTATAGTGTCAGTATAGAAGTTCTTATCAAATTAATCATATCTCTATCCACCTAATAAGAATTACCTTTAGGGTAATATAATTTATTCATATCTATATCCAGGTTAAAATATGTATGAATATATGATAATATCTTTCCATCCCTAGGAAACTCAACACCTCAGTCATGTTCATTGGTCTCCCTTAGCCAGTACGACAAAAACCATGAAGGGGTCCACTAATAAATAAAATTACTAAATATCCAATGAATTGGAGAACTTAAATCTATATTTAAAATGTGAGCTCTCTTTTTAAAGATAATAGAATAAAGATATGTAACAAAGCATCCTCAAATGTCATATGTGATCCTCATCTAACACTGAGTATAAATAGATTTCATTAATAAGGAATACAACACACTAGTGGGTGATGTGATGAAATATCCAGTTTATGAGTCACATAAATTATTTTTAAGAATTTATCAATACTATATGAATCATTATTTAATAATAGTGACCTCAGGGTTATTAAAATGTAATCTCCTAAATATCATCATCTCAAACACGGTGTTAGTGATAGCCCGACCCAAGGTTAATAATTAGTTAACCACCTCACAACTTCCAGATGGTCAATGTGGTCATCTATTATTGAATTTGGACAAATAATAATTATGTTCACAAGATTTGGGTAATATTAGTCCACATATGATAACTATACTTAACCCATATTCTTTGAAAATCATTGGGGAATCCTAGTAGGCACACATTGGGTATGACTATGACCGTTATATATAAATCCCCCAACAGAACTTTTAAATATTGAACGTATGTGGGGGATATTAACTATTAGAGAACATATGTATGCTATTATCATAGTTTTATTGATATAGATATGTTAGACTACCATTGGTGAGGTATATCTGTCTCATCCCTAGTGAATAGTCCCCTATACACTACCATGTGATATGAAACTAATATATCATAAAATATGATACTATACATAAAATTATTTTAAACTGATAATTATCTGGATTTTTCCTCTTATATATCATCTCAATAATTTTTTAAAATATTTCATTATTAATAATGTTGAAATACATCATCCCATAAACTTAGATGAAGAAAATAATCCCCCCAAAATAGTTAATTTTATAATGAATTGTAGAATGATTGTCTTGAATTTGAATTATGTAATAATGAATCACAATAGAGATGAAAACAACCCACCATAAACTCTATATTCCAATAGTCAGGCGAAATTATTGCTGGAAGTGTGTGATCTCTAAATCTTATATGTTACGAGATTATAAAATCAAGGTTCATGTGAAACTCTCCCTTAGAATCTTTTGATTTTGAGAAGGGAATGTTGAATGGAAAGATAGGCATGCACGTGTTGATATCATTAATGAAACTAATGTAAATAAGGATAATATCATACATAAAATAAATCTTAGATCCCCTAGGTTATAATACACAACAACCTGCAAATTAACACATCCATTAAAACATGCTATATGAGATAAAAAGGAACACTTAGGGGTAACAACAACATTAGATAAAAACGTCTTCCATGTCCCACATCTCTACTTTATCGTCAATTATTTATTGAACATTATAGACCTACCTAGTCCAAATTCTACCGATGTATTTCTTATATATATCAAACATATCTCTGTCAACTTCAAAATGGTTTACACAATTCCATGTGTTATGTCCTCACTCATCATTGGATTCACACCACCTCTCCAAGGATTGAGTGGAACAACAATGTGAAACTTGGGAATCAAACCGTCAATCTTGATACTATATCTAGAAATTAATCATGCACATAGATCTATGATTACATCAACAAAGAAAACCTATTTATGTATCATATCAAGAGTTTCCACTTCTAGAATCAACGACTAAGGGTCACTCAACAAGAA
Source organism: Viscum album (assembly GCA_963277665.1). NCBI lineage: Eukaryota > Viridiplantae > Streptophyta > Magnoliopsida > Santalales > Viscaceae > Viscum > Viscum album. Next base: position 1,305,915,755 of record OY728126.1, on the reverse strand, counting down.
AGCTATCCATTTCCATGAAAAGCATCAGTACCCCAATATAGGAATTTATACATAGATATACCACTGTAACAAAGATATTTAGTTAAATACACAGTAAAATTCCCAATATGAAAAGTAATAATCCTAAATTAAATATATGGAGTATTGTGATAGGTTAGTGAACCTCAACACGGACTCTACTTCTGAAATGCTTCCCTATTAGAGTTCAAAGAATCTTCTACCCAAATGAATATTACAATATGAATAAATAAAACTACTCTATAAATATTAAATCAATATATATATAATTATGCATTTAAATTTAATAAATATATGTCATGAAACTCTACCACTAAAATTTGGATCAATAGTTAAGACTCACCATGATGAAAACTATCTGATTAGGAGGGGTTCTAGAAAATAGAAACACTCCCCGAAGTGCTTTATGAAAATTACTGTACCCACCAGTGGTATAATTAAAAGAACATTATGGTAATCTACATCTTAATATCATGATGTGTCATCAGACTATTCACATCATCTATATCTTCTACATAGAAATCTTACTTCGTATTTGATATAGGTGAGATATGGAAACAACCCGCTAGTACAACCTTTTATTTGGGGCCATAAAATTAAGTTTCATCACTAAACAGATCATAATCAAGATCCTAATATGGTTTCATATTTTTTTCATGGGTGTATCAATAAAAATCTATTATTTACCATGGTTAAAGATAATATAATTTTAGATGAATGAATAAGGACATAGAGACATCAAAAATTCATATATGATCCATGTATAAATTTATTCATTGAAACTAGGGCACTTTTTACTAAGTTAACATGATATTTACTAGAGTCTTGGTGAAGGGATTTATCAGTCTCTACAAAAACACTAGGATCCCTAAACTGATATTTGATATTGACACTCATTAACACCATTTAACATGTTGAATCATAGAAACCTAAAATCTATACAATTTTCTAACACCGGTTAAAAAATAACCTCCTTCAATACAAAAATATCGTCATCCAACCCTCTGAGGGCTGCTTATAATGTGTAATTCCATGTGTTACACATCAATCCATACTTTAGTGAGTTAGGGTATGTTGGTGAGAAATGATTATGAATATCACAAACATTAGAGGCCTTACTGTATGGAAATTATATACCCCAATAATTTTCAAACACAACTATAATTACAAAAGGAAAGTTACACAAAAAAAGAACATGACTTCATAAAACAAATCACAAATAAATTTTTGATACATGCATGAGAATAGAATGGGGTTATATACTATCCAATAAACTATATAAATATATTACATCTAGTTAGATAATAGGGGGGGGGGTGAAATCCAGATGAATTAGCACAAACCAGCAATGTTCTATCTTGCAATAAACCCTCCACATAAAAGTTTTCCTCCCAAGACTCAGTTTAATGGAATAACATATGCATAAGGAATTAAACAAGCTGATGGAGTCCTTGTAAGAGTGGTAATAAATATGCACTATAATAAACCACAAAATCAGAAATCATAAAGCATAAAAATACGGTGAATGCATGATCATATGTATGATTCAATTAGAGAGTGAGAAAATAAAAAATGATATGGCCAAGATAGACACTAAGCATTTTAGTATGTTCACACCCTCACTACTATACTAGGATTCCACTCAAGGATTCAAAGTAAAAAATCACTGATAAAAATTTCTTATTTGATCATGATTGAATTCACGGTGATCATTTAAGAGGTCAATCCCATTGGGTGTCTTATTGAAGATTTACATGCTAGATAATAAATGATCTCGATACAAAAATATGGGATCACAACCCAGTCCTATGGGGAATACCTGAACAAATCCATAGAAATCCACTAGGATAAATATCACATGTTCTAAAGAATTTTAGTGTGATTTAATTCCAATCATAGGGGAGAATGATACATTATAAATTATTTAACTTCTCTAAGGGATAAGTGAATCTATCTATGTATAACCCCCATAGGGGATAACCCATCCTATAAACAATACATGATACCACACTATAACCTCTTAGGGATAAAACAAGAGAACTCACCCTATATGTAATCTTATAAATAGAAGACATCTGGGGATTCAAATAACCCAAAAATGGGAATATAGTGTGTATATGAATTCAAGGAATGTTAGGGATTGCTCAGACATTTCTATGTACATTTACCATTCATAGACTCTTTCCAATGTATGTATATTCTATTTTTTCCCATGTACAATATTTGAGGAATTGTATACTATTAATGTATATTTATAGTAGTTGGGTCTATTCTCTTAACTATGTTTGGGCCCCCTAGTCGTGTTAATATCCATGAAAGCCTGTGTAACAATATGGGTCCCTAATTAGGGGTACTACGGAATATGCAATGTCACTTGGTGAATGATAATTATTTTAATGTATAAACAAAATTCTTCATAGAATTGGCTTCATAAAAAATATTTTCTTCCACAGGGCCTTGATGTTATCTTATTGAAGGGTTTTCCTATCATAAAAATATTAACTTCATTATGGTTATAGGAATAAGGTAAAGGAACATACCATTCTATTTTTTGGTGTCACATATCTATAGGGGAGACAAAAATTAACCTATTTCTATAGTCATGTTCATAGGAACAAAAACAAATTCATCTTGGAATGTACAGGCTCTTCGAATGGGTTATAGGACTTTATAATCCAGATCCACAATAGTTACAAAATTGGATCACTCCTTTAATCTTTATAAATAGACCATACCAATATATACATACATATATATATATATATATATATATATTTGTGGTTTTATTCATGAATGGAATATTTTAAGCTTACATTAAATGAAATTCTATAAAAATCTCACTATTGGATGACCCGGTTTATATAAAATCAAATTCTTTAATGAAAATCTTCATAATCATTTAACTTACTACCTCATCATAATAAAATATTTCACTATTGTACTTCATTAGACAAAATTTTATAGAAATATTTATTTATTGAATGATATCCAACATGAAGTAACCCGTATGGATAGTAACTATGATATCCAATTCAAACATCATGACATGCTCACGGTATATTTCGAACAACAACTCCTCTCTCATATTCTAGGTGGAAAACTGATCTTGATCTCCAATTATTATTTATTTTTTTCCTCACATCTCAAATTCTTCTTCAAATTCCAATATTATTGATATCTTCAATTACCTTATATGAATCATCAGTGTGAGAATAATGAAACCATTATCAATTAAACCTTTTACGTAATTCATTTTGTTTTGATTTTTGAACATATCATTAATGGAATCTTTAACATCTACTTAGAATACAAGATCTATGATCCAGTGTCTAATAAAGAATATGATTAGTTCATAAAATTCAAAATATCATGGATCAAGACCTTGAACATGAATTTAATATAGAGTATGGTTCATAGTATAATCCTAATAGATAATTAATTATTTTTTTTAGATTTTTTTATCTTTTCAATGTTAATACTTTATAAATATCATAGGGATGATTCCAACCATTTGTTCCCTAGTTGAGACACTACTCCCTTACATTATAAAGATATTTTTTTTAACTATTTGGTAATTTTATATCAATTATGAGATCTCTTGTAATCTTACACAACTAAAAAATTTAATTATTTATTCCAATCTACCTATGAGATCGCTTTAATATGTAATGGGTGAGTTATGGCACTCAATCTTGTGTGAACATAATAAATTTATTCATTATGTTCTGTCATTCAATCATCAGTATAAACATGATAAAATCATAGTATCAATAATGGATTATAATAAACTCTAATGTCAAAACCATGATAATAGTGTCAATTTTATCACTATAGTGAGAAGATTGAACATTTCTCACAACATCAAGCTGAAAGACCATAATATTGAGGCATTTTTCAGCCTCCACATTAATATTAAATCAAATTCAAATTAAATGTAGAATATAATTGGAATTATTTCCACTTTTTTTGTATCTATATCTTTCATTTCCACAATGGAAATCCTATTAGATACTTTTATAGCTCTTGAGGAAAAACATGATCACTTGAAGATGAAATTAATATATTTGTCAATGTGGTATCATTTACAATATTTAATGATTGGATAGATTTAGGAATTGAATTTGATCCCACTACTATTGTTCAAGAAATATAAAATTCTACATTTTACCATTCAGGTAGTCTCACTTCTCAATGAATGGAATGTAGTGTACCACTCTCCTAACTTCACTTCATTATTATGCATGCCTACTGAGATGTTAATTAATCCATAGATATTCCTATCTTTATAGGAATCAACATGGATACCACTTGGTTGGAAGACTATCTTTTTGGTTTTATTTCACATTATTAATGGGATTATTGATAATATCATTCTCTAGGCTTCCATAAAATGATTTTTTTCCATATATAAACCATGGTATTTTTAGATGAGTAACCCACAATTTTTTTGGTTTGAACCTGTATTAATATTTAAAAAATAGTTCAAAATGAATATTCTTTTCATTTTACAAATGGATTTATTTTTTATTTTTTCTGAAAATGTTAATGTAATATTATTTATCATTTACAACATGAATGGATTTTTCCACCATATTAACTACTTCTTTTTTATGATACTAATGCATGTTTACTTTGTTTTTTTTCAAAGAAGTGGGATTCCTTAATATTTTTAAAAAATAGATTTTAAATTCATAATTTCAATACAAAAAGTCTATTTTTATAATGAAATACCCCATTTAACTTTTCAAGTCATTTTTAATCTTTGATAACATCCAATGATGTCACATATAAATCACTAGGGATATGATCTAGTGATAACATACATATTATTTTTCTATATGGTTTATTGTTATAATAATAATGTATTGATGAAACTTATATTATTTTCCCCATGTTAAAATATAATGAAATGGTTAGTGTTTTCTTTATCTTCAATCATACATTTGAAGGGTTTTAATTTTTTGATGGGTGGTATTGTTACAGCCCTACAATACATTTTGTAATGGTTAATGTTTTACAATCTCATTTAGGCATATATCTTTTACTTACCCTTATTGATGTTATTATATTCTCATTTATTAACTTTTATTTTTCATATAATATAAATATCATTTGTCTTATATTTTATGGAAGGGGTATGGTTTTTAATTAATAAATTTATTTATGTATCCATTTGTCCCAGTACAGAAAAACTTATGGTTTTAGAGTGTATTTTAATTATATGTAATAAAGAATTAAATATTGAGAAGTTCCACATATAATGAAAATTATTAGGTTTTTGTAGTTTATATAAAATAAATATGTAGATATTTTTGTAAACATGATTTGGAAAACATTTTGGATAACTAATAGAATAATACAATATATATATATAAGAGAACCATAATCAATGGTACTGAGAGGAGGTTGGATTTATTATAAAATACATCCATGTAAATATACTGTAATGATGATGTTTTTGTTGAATAGATTCACCTTAGTGTAACAACATTGAATAAATATAATTAGGTATTAACTCTATCACTACCATTGAAATATGAGTGGTTGAATAATATAGACCCAACTAAACACTCCAAGGGATATGTTGTTGTGAAATCACATTTTCATTTTAAATAATTATGGTATATTTAAAATGAAAACGATCATGTATTCCATTATTTAAATATTTGGTCTAATATGTAAAAATAAATGTTTCCTAATATTGAAATATTATTAATGATTATCCATAATAAAATTATTTCTCAATATAATTGTAATTTCTCATAATGTGATAATTTGATTTCATCAATGTATGGAGGTATAATAAATCATTAGAATTTTGAATTACATAGACAATACAATGATTATCTTCATGATAAAATAAGTGAAATGTGATATTAAATTTTAAATCATGAGATTATTCATAAGATATTAGCTCAGTTTATGATAAAAAAATATGTACTTATGTGACCTTACATGTATTGGAAATAATAGAAAAAATGGGTTTTATTATTTTTTATGACAATGGACATAGAGAAATTATGAATCAATTTCTTATGTGATAAAAATAATGAAAACAAAACATTAGAAAAGTCCTCAATGAGATAAGAATGATTTTTATGTGGGGTAATTAGGGGAATAATGTAATAAATTTCTTGGGGAAAATGAATGTTTTGGGAAATGTCAAAGATGTGAATAATGGATTAAAAATTGTATCATATATGTCTGAATGTATGAAAAAATTTAATTATCGTAATTATACACATTTATTTCATAGATGGACTGATTAAAAGTATGACCCTCTAAGATGTATGAGTAATGATTTTATTTTATATGATGACAATAATATAAATTATATACTATAGAAAGGTAAATTAAATGACTAAATGACAATACATGCTTAATGATATAGATAAAAATTTAAATGATTTGATATTATTATATATTGGGTTTGGGAATTATTTTATACATGTTTATTTCAATAAAATTTTTGTTATAAGAATCATGAACATCTAAGGAATTTTTTTGTCATTTAATTTCATTAATGATTTCATAAAAAAATTTATGAATGGAATATAAAACATTGAAAATTAATTTAATGGAAATGTGAAAAATTTGATAGAAATCATGAATTAGGGATAGATAACACATAATATGTTTCTCATGTTGATATTATATTTTTAAGGTGCATAATGTGTTAATTGATTCAAATAACTATATTTTATAATACTGGTGACCATAAAGTGAATATTTATTAGATAAAAATGAAATTTTTGATGAATTTTATAACTTTTTTTTATAATTGTGGAATATATTTGATAAATTCAATAGAGTTAATTTTAGAAAGAGTACATAATTTTATGATTTATTTATTGTGATTTAATATATTTAAGGGAAAAATATCATATTTTGATGACTATATGATTAAATAATATAAATTTTTTGTATATAACCATATGAGAAATTGATATTATTTGGATACAATTATTATGTTTATTAAAGAATAATTTTGGAACAAACAAATATAATTATTGGTTATAAATTTTAGTAAAACATATTTTGATTAATTTTAGATTTTTTTAATTATGGAACGACTTATGTTAATTTTTTTTGTTATTATAAATATTTTTGTGAATCTCTATTATGATATATCCATATTTGATAGATGTTTCTAATAATGTTCGGTGTTATTAGTATCATGTGATGTAAGTAATGAATTTTAATTCCTATGTTGTTTTTATGATCTCTTAAAATTTAAATTTATACCTTATAGTTAGAAAATATTATCATATGAAATTTATTAAGTTGATATTTGTTAATATAACTAAATTCATAGAAAGTGGATGATGTTCTGATTTTTTAGGGAATAAAATAATGTATGGGTTCTATTTAATATTCATTAACATGATAGTTAATGATTTATTATACTCATTAATGAGAGTGAAACATCTACCAAGTCCAATATTGAATTTATTATTCAAAATATGATGTATGTGTTTAGAACCTCATTACATTTATAATGATACATACATTGTTCTTGAAATTCATAATTAGATAATTCGATTTTTCTAGTTGTGACATATAAAATAGTTAACATCGTAAAATTTATTGTACATTTTATTACTATGTAATTATAAAAAAAATAAATTGTCTTATTATTAATATAGTGAGGTAATATTTTAATTATGTGTGAATCGTGATTAACCTATATATTTTTGAATATATTTAACATCATATATATTACATGTTATAATTGTTTTTCATGACACACAACACAAAGATAAAAATGAACTATGATACATCATAACCTAGTTGATAAATTAAGGTATGAATAGGCATAACCAAATTATAGAGAATATGTATATTAATTATATATAATCAAAATATATTAATTAATGAATAATAAATAACAAACCAATATTTTATAAGGAAATTTAATTCTTTTAAAATATATTTTCTAGAAAAATAGATTTTTTGCATTTTTTTGAGCACTCAAAATTAAATCGAACATTTTTAGAAATTATATTTTAGAAAATAAATATCATTTTAAAAATAAATATATCAATAATTTTCTCTGGCTATTTGTTTCAATTTTTAATAAGATTTAATTTACCATTAATAATAAAAACACATTTCTATAAAGAATATATTTTTTAATTTAATAAATTTATATGTTTTATTAGGTGTGTAATATATTAATAATTTTAAATAATCTTATATTAATTATATTAAACTTTATTAATTAAATATGTATCATCATTATAAGTGATTTTGGATTAAATTATATTTAGTTTCAATAACACATATATGTAGAAACTAATATTCATTGACTTTTATGTATAATATTAATTTTCTTTCTACAACATATAAGAATTAAATCATGATAATTTTTTCCAAGATTTTAATACGGAGTATCATATATCATAAATATGTTTATTTAATTTTTGGTCATTATTAATATTAATCACTATAAATATTTGTAATCTCGATAAGTGTGAAAAATGTAAAATTATGTCAATAAAATGAGATAAGGTCTATAAATAAACCAAAAGGTTACATTATTTTATCATATTGTTTAATATTTTTAATTAAATAAAAATTATTTGAAAATTTGGAAATTCAATTCCACTTTATTTTGATAATGTTATTAATATTATTTTTGAGTGATCAATAAATATGTCACTCTCTTTGTTGTAATATCTAAAATATTTTATCACATGTAAAAAATGATCATATGTAATATTAGTAATTTTAGTATAAAAATAGATGAATTGATTTTATCATGGAATTATATTTATAATATTAATGGAATAATTAACATAATTTCTTACACAATGATGATATAGTTATATTTCTTGTATTGAAAATATAAATAACTAATTTTAAAATCATAAATTTAATAAAAATTTGTAATTATATGTTGTTATAAGAATTTAGTAGATAAATATAAAATTATAGTCATTTTTTATTGGTTTATATTATATTTTTCATTTTTTTCAAGTTTATATTTAATGTCAAACTCTTTGAATTGCACAAAAAATGACGTTAATGGTGTCTTTTGATATAAGATATTTAATAATTTATTAAAAAATTATATAAATCATTAATTTTTGTAGGTAAATATTATATTTACTATAATTTATTATTTTACACTTATTTTTAAATTCCATTTTATAGAAACATTCTTGACTACTATAATGTTACAATCTTAGAGATAATGGTAATAGTAAAAAGGTTTAACGAGGTAAAAATTAGAGGAAAGAGTTAAAAATATCTCTTAGACTGGTATAATGAATTTTCTAGAGTATTTGTAATATCAACTATTATATATTATATATATACCAAAATTGTTCCACATTTACATGAATGGGAATTTTTTATATTAAAATTTATAATTTAATTCCAATCATGTATTTTCCATAACTATAAAATGAGATATGTCTTACTATAATCTTTAAGAAACATTGAGCCCCTTACCTAGACCGATCCCAACAAAAGAAACCTGATAAATAACTTTTGAAATTTTATATAGGCCTGTTTATCAAATATATTAAATACATAGTGTCTATAACAAGAAATCAAAAAGAGGATTCTCTTAAACAATGTTATATTTTTTACAGATCTCATTAATTTTACTTCTTCTATGACCTACGTTAATTTTAACCATAAAATTATAATTTGTTTTAACTAATATCTACTATATTAAAATTTTATATCAATGCTTTCGTAAAATTTTTCCAACTACTATCAATAAATTTTTAATGAAATTTCCATTGGTGTGTACTTCTGGACTACTGACTTTATAAAGTTATATGAGTGATTTTCAATCACAATTTTTCATGGTTTATTATACTGATATATATTAATTAATATATTTGAATAATTTGACCTAATAATTATTCGTTAATTATTTGATATCATATACCTTTTTAGATTATCATCTGTTGGAAAATGATAACGTCCCTCATAATCCCCAGACGTTATCTCAAAACCCACTAAGAATTCCACCATCTTATTTTACATGGAGAAACCCCCAGGATTAGTTACTCATAAAACAAAATTTGATTAAAAATCGAGGAGATAACAATAATATAATATCCTCAAGATGTTCACGGTGTGTGTGGAAGTTCACATTGTGTGTGACCTCCACTAGAAGCATGGTCATTTCCTCACCAGTTCACATATTACTAGAAATTAAGAGCTACATAGAATGTAAGGTTACTAAATGATATTTCATGACCACCTGGGGTTAACTCATGTGATTCTGGTTGTGATAGTGTCCATTATCCTATTTCAGTGTCTTTGGTCATGTACTTAGTCATGTACTCCAATGATAAAAATTGTGGCACTAATACCGAGTTCAACCCTCTACCTCAATGGTCCTGGATCCCTGATGGGATCAATCATATCCTATATAATCCCTAAATAATTAAATAATCCATTATTATCTATATAATTAATGCTACATTAATTAATCACTTGGTTTAATCATCCTCGAAACCACCGTAGAAAAGTTAAATTTCAACCTTGTAGGATGATATAGGGGAATAAGATAAACATAGAGGGGAATTGTAAAAGAACTATGTGGATCCTTCAATGCTAAAAATTTCAGGCACACTGATGAGATAAATGGATTGAGAATAATGAATAATTATTATTAACTTGATATAAGAATGAATCAACATTTTATAGAGTTTATATAAAGATAAGAAAATCCCAAAAATCAAAGAAAATATCAATGCCTAATTAATTCTAAAATTATAGAAATCTATCAAATAGCATTCCTTAAATTTATCCAAACTGATCCCTGAGGAAGAACACAATTTCTAATGATGGAGAAGACTTATTCCATTCACATCATCATGATTTACCTTAATCTAGTTTTCATTCATCTTTCTATATTTATTCTCCAATGAAGAATAATGGAATCATCATCTCAATTATCATGTGATTATGTGGCTAACATTGAGTATATTGTATAAATCCTTATTTATAAACAAAAAACGGTTTTTTAAATTAAATGAATCTAATTAATTAATTAGGTAATAAATTTACATAATCATTCCACCATTGGCTACCTCATCTGAACATTTTGAACATACCATTGTCATCTCATACCGGGTGTAAACCATATATTATAGATTCAACAGTTTTCTCATGTTTTTTTATCCAATATTTCATTCAAGAGTTATTTATTGATTTATTTAGAACTATGCATCCATCATATTAAATATATTTAATATTTTTTAAAAATAATTTTTTATCTTTCAATCCTTCTGAATTTTTTCCCCAAAAATAAAAACCCATATACAATGTTGGGGATAATAATCCTACATCTAGATCTCCCTCACATATGATGTCCCATTTATGCTCCCATGCTACAACATAACATGAACCAATAGAGTTGTATTTCCACATTGGATCATCTCTTATTAATCATAGATCTCCATTGTGTATTATGTAATGTTATATCCTTACCAAATGTTGATCATTCTATTTTCAATAAATTTTGGATAATCTTGTATATATCAACTAGTCTATGAAACATTTAATATATCAAGGACATAATTCAATTGTGTAGGTGTGGTGAGGTGGTATGAAACCCTGCAGAATTATCCATGATCATGAATAGTGTGATGAACCTCCGGGATAACATCCATTTTTAGCCTAATCTCTAAAATCGACACAATGGGGAGACTCACAAGAAGATTTTGTCTCCATGATTGAAATCTACGGTCCTATGACAATGATCGACATGATATGTTTTTATGATAATGGATATCCTAACCCACTCCTGGATAACATGGAGAATATCCATCATCAACTACTTTATCTCTAGCCAAACAAGATATGTCTCACCAATATCAATCTAGCATAATGGTGACATTTATGGTCACCCATACAGGTCCTCAAAAAGATTGTTTCCACTACCTGAGTGATAAATACTATTATTAGAAAACACTAAAAAATTTATGTTATCATATCAGTTTCATATAATTTATATAATGAAACCCATCAAAATATCATCAAGCACATGAATAGTTTGATTAGTCATCCTATCCATCTTGGGGTAGAAATATATACTTTCTATCAAAAGTATCCTGAAATCCTCATGTATTATTGTCAATGACACTTATGTTAAATGATTATCATGGTAAAAGACAATAACTGGGGGAAAACCATGAAGTAATATGACCTCCCACAAATAAAAATTCTCCAAAACTAAATAGAACAATGCTTTCTGATAGTAAGTAAGACCACTAACATGGTATGTTTCTCAATTATCTCTTATATGCAATCGGATCAAGTCATTGTCCATTTAATCCCTAGCACAAATTCTATGAATATGACATCCTATTTCCACCATGTGATATCAAGTGTTTACAATAAATATTCTAGAACCTGGAATCAATGTTCACCAATTGAAATTTGGGACCGTGATAGGTAAACTCAAAAACACTCTAGTTCATTCAATCCCACCAAAACTACCAGTAAATGTCTCCATACATATTCACTACATCGTGGTATACAATTAAACGTGACTTGTGAAAATCCATCATAACCACATATCACATAGAAACTAGAACAATTTTCATTTCCTACAGAATAATGTTGTTATTACCTCTATTGGAGAATTCATCTACAGAATCTACTAATGAAATCTACTCATGTAGGAACACATAGTTAATATCTTCCATTTAACCCACTATCATATGCTAGAAAATTGGAGGACTCAAACCCATATACTAATGATTATATGAACCCCACTCTTTCACAAGGGATAGCTATACAGATTCCAATCAGTCATACACCTCCCCTAGAAGGAATGATTGGAAATTCCTACTATAATAATCTACCACCATGCTAAACGTTCCATGAATATTAACTTTCTATAAGTATTTTTTTATAGAAAATCCAACTAGAATATCAATCTTATGTTTAGATATTTTAATGTGAATACATACATGATACTCTAATGGTCTTAGAAAACAATAAAGACCTCTTCATTATGGTAGTTCCTCAACATTGTCAATGCAATGACTACCACTTATAACTCTAGGTTGAGATTTTCCTAGCTCTTTTCCATGTGTCTCAACTTCCTATACCCATATGTGATCAATTCCATCAAATGAATCAACATATAGATTAACCCTAATTATGGGGAATCACAATACACTACGTATTATACACCCTCCTCAGACATTATCAAAAGAAGAACACTCATCAGCCTAAGAATCAACTACACATAGGCTCTCTAGCACTACTCAATAAATTTAAATTGATTCCCATTGTAGGATAGGGTGTCCAAATGGGATCTAATGCTAGAGGATTCCTTCATCAACATCATATAGTACCCCAAAATACAGATATAAATCTATAACTCTATCAAAATATTGGGTGGATCCTGAGAAACAAAAAAATTAATTTTATTCGGCTCCACAACTAGTCCATGTTTATTAATTAAAATCAATATAATGTTCCCATTTTCAATCAAAATCTAGAACTTCATGATCTTACCATTATGATGCTTAATTAAAATGCCATATAATACCATCCCCATGTGATTTACGCTCCTCCTCTAGTGAAAAAAATATAAGTATGTCATAAATGATGAAAAATAAATTTTGGTCCATGAATTGCTAGAAAATACAATACATCAAAACCATAAACACATTGCGCGAATTAGTCACATGTAAATGAATCACCATGAACTAATAGGGGATATTGGTACATCAAAAATACATCTTTAAAATATTCACTCAATGAACCCTGAACTGGTGATAAGCCAACCTAAGATCAATCTTTGAGATCCATCACTATACTTGAACCATGTAAAAGCTATTTTTTGATATATTGAATGGAGTAATTTTTCTTTATCCAGGCCTAATTTAGGATATTATATTCAAAATAAACACACATGTTCCTATATTATTAACATTAAAACAACCTAGGGGACACACTTGGTCTAACAAATCACTTCTTTCTATGGTCCTCCAATTGCACCTCATCACCTAATGTTTGGTAGGGTCTATATAAAGTACTGAATAAAATATGGGCATTTTCCTAATGGTGAATGTTAATTTCAAACTCAATTTCCCTCCATAAAGGTATTCCAATAATGTCTTCAGGTAAGGAATCCTTATAATCACCCAAAAATAAAGGAAACCAGATGCCTAAAAAGAACTCTATGCCAATGGATAATTTAATAAACTAATTGGTGATGGTTATGAGATTTTTTCTCACAATCCCAACTCGCTATGCCATGAGATCCCCCTTCCCCCAACAAAAGAATCTCATCCCATTTGATTGAATGAGTTTTAAATATCTAAGTTGATGGTCAGAAAAGGATCAATATACGGACGTTCAATCCATAAAAAATATTATTACATTTGACTTAATCATCATAACCATGTGTTCTAATAATAAATTCTCTCCCCAAGAGATAACTCTTAGTACCAAAACATATATGATATCAAAGAAACATCCCCTATTCGATGCATAAGGTAAATATTTTGGGTAAAGTATCTTATGTGAACCCCATTGCTCTCACCGTGAATATTTATAAAAAGGTATAACTAATGCATGTGCCTATTGGAAATAAATAATTTTTATAATAAACATATATCATACCTCAAATAATCACATGAGTTATTAATTGAAAAACCTCTGTAACTAGAATCCTTCTTTGGTCTTGAATACCATCTCCATGTGCTAGGAACTGATCTCCTAATAACAGTGGTTGTGGAATGAGCTCAAAAAATAATCCACCACTAGAATTTCCTCATCTGTGAGCCCAAACTACTCATATTTTAGCTCCTCCTCCCTTTGGGATTCTCAATCCATGTTATGAAAATGTGTGATCATGGTTAGGCCTCTACTATGGTGGTCCGTCTTTTTTATTCATTCCCTCCACAACTTGTCAGGTTAGGAAATCATTTTCCATGCGACCTATCTAATCACATGTATAAAATCACCACTCTCTTGGATAACATATAACACTATATGGACCATGTGTCACATAACCATATTCATGAGATTGGTTAATGGAACAAGCATGCCCACTTGATTAGAGATATGGGCGAGTTCAATTCTGAGAATTCAAAGAAAGAATAATCGAGCACATGGGTTGATGGCACTAGAATGCCTGATTGATTAGAGACATCGAGTCAAAGGGATTATATTACACGATATGTGTTCGTATGAGGTGACATGTCATTACGGCGTTAAATTCTTTCTCTATGGGTTCCTTGGCATGTTACTAGACTCTAACCTTGGACTTTAGGCAGGCTCCGCCTAATGCCACTGAGAAAGAGGCCTAGAGGGCCACACACTAAGTGTGTCCATGTATCTCAGTTAAATATTAATTTAACAAGTTAAATAAATATTATTCTCGATTATGGTTTAATAATTATTTAAGTATGCCTGATTGCATTTATTTCGACACTAGTTATTCGAGAGAATATATTGTGGGATAAATAATACATTTATTATCAAGTAATGCAGTTAAATTTATTTAATGAATAAATAGACATTACTTAAGTACTAATAAATGTGGTGGAGGAAATAATGGAAATTGGAAAATAAAATTACACACTGTGTATTAATGATTACACGTTGTGTATTTTTTCCTGTCGGGATTTAGAGGAAATAATATTTTTTTATTATATGATATGTATTATAATTATTGTGGGCGCATGTCAAGGAATTAATAATTTTACATGGGGGTTGTCAATAAGAGTTAATGAAATAAAAAAACACGTAACATGTTTATTTATTATCATAACTCTGTAAACCTCAAACCGGATTATAAATATCCTCACAACCCCAAAACTTTTCCCAGTCATTGTTCACAAAAATTCTAAAGAATTCTTTGAAGGCCAAAAGAACTCCTTCCTCCAAGAATTATCTCAAGACCGAGAGACCAAGGCGATTGAAGGCGGACATCGTAAGAGATGGTTCTTCCACGCTAGCACCCAGAGATCCCTTCAACGATGTCTGGAGATACGTGGCACACGTCTGGATCACCATTAAAGAAATCTTACACTTGGACTCTATGAAGCAACGATGGATCACACCAGATCATGACCATAGACATCAATGAAGAAAGAATTCCATCAAGGTAATTCTTGTGAATTATTTAAATTAATTATAACCAACATATGATGATCCTATCTCTATGGTTCTGGTATTCCCTCTTAAGTTTTTCATTCTTCGTTCCATTCCAATGATTTGGCATTTTACATCATGACGGATCTCGGATTGAACGTTTTTTAACGTTAAAATTGAATTTGAGCAAGCCCACCAATGTACTTCTGCTGCGCCCGAACCCTATAAAAATAAATAATAAAAGAACACGACTCTAAATCCCCATAAAATGACCACTGTATGTTGTGGAATTAATGAGTGTATCCTTATGCTCCCATAAAGTCACTGCCAACCTATCCATCAACTTCATTATGTGTCAACTGTAATGGAAAATCCCATCTAGGGGTTTATATATAAATATAGTGTGAGGATCATCAAAATATGTCAGGGGAAAATAAATTACACCGTTGAAGTATTGACCTCAATACAATACAAGAGGTAAATGAAATCAAACAAAATAAATATATATTATATTAAATGATACACATATGAGTGAAAAAGGGGATCCCTATCGCACACCCCATTATAAAAATGTGGTGTTCCAATAGTTACAAATGTCCATTATCAATTCCCATCATCTCAATTGTTTGTCAAAGGAAGTAGTTGTGTGGAGGGCCCACACCTTGAAACTACACCGAACCATTGAGGGGGAACAATATCAATGTAGAAGACCCTTGACCTTGTGATTGAGGGTGTACAATTATATATTTATAGGATCTACATCCAATTAATATGAGTAATACCACACAGTATATTTAGGAACCTTTCCTATTATGTTTGGTGGTACCAATAATTAAATAGAAAACATGTACCTTAGTCCATAAAGGAGAACCACTTAGTAGATAGAGGTCCCACACGCTATTCCACCTGTGGTACAACTAAAATAATTGAGGAACCACATCATATAATGTCATGGTGTTCATTACTCAGTAGATAGATAAACCATGTCCTAGTCAATCATGTTATGAAACCCAATATATAGTGGATTATTGATGACCCACTCCCTAGTACGAAAGAGAGATTGTCGTCCCTAAACTCTATCCTTCAATTTATTCCAATTAACATTGTTATCAAGAACCACCCAATGAGAAGTAATTCTCAAAACATCACACATCTTATAAAAACACTGATGAATTAAACAAACATGTTGAATATGGAAAAAAAATTTGTGTATGCTATGTTTGGGCTAAAATCCGGGTGAAAAGATTAATATAATAGAGATAGAAGATTCTTAAGTAATACATAGCATGTGAGGAGGGCCACATAGAATTTATCCAAACATGGTATCGTATACATTTCCTCTATAGAACATGTATTTTTTTCCCTGTATTTTTACATTTCATGTAAGGTCTCTACATGAGAAGTCTAAACCACCTGAGGCCAACCAATGTTATCTTGGTCCTCCTCATGTCATTTGGGACATGTCAGTGCGTCTAGTTATGTACCTAGACATGTGATACTTGTATACATTTCGGTCCACTATCACTGGTTCAGATGGTGTGTAGTGGTCCCACATGGACTGTGATACATTTCTCCAACAGGGAACTCTATCCCCATGGAATAAAAAGTACACACAATGTGTTTTATTGACTACATGATTTGTAGTAGATATATTCTAGAAACTCTTAATCTCCACATTACAAATATATCTAGATCTGCCACCATAAAATACATAAATTTACTACCTAAACAAGTTTTTAATCATATATGGACATTGATTCCATCCCTCAGTTGGTTGAGAATCAAAATACAATCCTCTAAAATGAAGCCCTCACAACGCTCGTCAGTAGATCTGCCTCCCATTGCTTCACCATGTCCCAAATATATAGGGGTATCAATATAATAATATATCCTACCTATATCCATCTATAATCCATTAATAATCATGTTTTTTATTCTACCACAATGAATCCTAGGGTTTTATTGTGTTCAAACCTACCCAAGGAATGTCAAATTGTGAACCCATATTCCAAAAGTAAAGAACATGATTAACAAAGAGAGGAAAAGAAAAGAAATTCTGTTAATCATTAATTCCCTTAAATTACTAGTCAATGATAATATAAAATGGGTTTTAACAATTAATCATGGAGTTTAGCTACATAAAATAATGAGTGAACAATTTATAGGGATTATGTGAAGGTTGGAATATGCCAAATGTTGAGGCATACAGTTAAATCTATTCTTGATTAATTTGAAAATAATGTAAAAATGACTTATATAAGAATGATTAGGAACGTTAAGTGTTGACTAAAATATTTTCCAATGATGGATGGAATAAGTTGCATGCATTGAACCTTGAATAACCTTAAAATAGTTTTCATTCTTCATTTTAACTCCATTTGACAAAGAAGAATGTTATAATTATCCTCTCAATGATCCCAGGTTTATTCACCAAACATAATTTATTCAATATAATATAACATTTACACAAATTTGTTTTTGGAATTAATTGATTTAATTTAATAATGTTAATAATTATTTTAATTAACATACATGTCAATGGCTGCATAATCCAAATGTTTAGCACCATCAATTTTAGGTCGTCCCCTAGGTAAACCCCATGCCCCAAATTGAAATGTGGTCTTATATTTTTTTTTCTAAAACTCTGTTTAGAAGATATTTTATTATTATTGAATAAAAATTTGGCTCTGATATAAAACATATTTAATATTTTTTCTAAAATTAATTTCTAGCTCATTGAGATTAAAAATCATATGCCGCCTCAGTACCTAATTGTGAAATTATTTATTAATATATTTCTATGAATTCTGTGAAAAACTAGATTTTCTAATGATTTAAAGTATAAATTATATATTTATAACCTAAATATATCTGTATATTCTTTAGATTATATATATATATTTATTTATTTACATTCAATTATACAGAGGATATGATGTAATCTCTTATGCATACAACATACTACTACCTTTCAAAGTATATGATTTATTTTTTAGTAACTGTATACATTGTAGATAATAATGAAAAATTTAGTGAATATAAGTAAAATAAATGATATAATTATAATTTTCATCTAAAATTTCACATTATGAAAAGATTATATAAATCATATTCTTTTTGGAAGTAAAACTTATTGAGAAAATCATATGTGTGTCGAATATCACCTTCATGAAGAGATGAGACTCCGTTTTCCCCACCACACCACATGGATGATATATATTCATATTTAAATAAACAATATAGAATACATTATATTATGACCATTTTATAAAGTTAAAATATTACTTACCATCATTGCATGATTTTCATTGAAATAGAAAATTTTACACATTCTTATGTATATCCTACTTCTTCCATGCTCATCATTGAAAATGGAAATGTTAATTACATTACCAGAATCTATCGATAAACATATAGAATTTTCATGGATAATCATGAAATGGTTGATAAATTATTTAGTGGACTACGACCCCATCTATAGAGGAACACAGATAATAAATACTATGATAACAATTAAATTATTGTGTGATGTGTTATAAATGATGAACTTGAGCTCATAGAGAGATAATAGTCCAATAGATCAACCAAAAAGAGTAGATCAATATATAATATCATAGGATGTATCCTTAATCATGGAAGAGGTTAAAAAAATATGTAACATTAATTATTCATCAACTGTGTGAAAAATAATTTGGGTAACTTCTTCCTTATGAGAGGGAAATGTTACATGTGTTGAAAGGATGGAAATATTTCTCAAAACTATCATAGTGTGGTCAAACATCAACATCTCAACACTAATGAAAAAGTGAACATGGTGTAGTCCGATCTTAAAATCCAATGGCCCATGTGTGGATATATTGGGAAGTTTCTCAACCACATTCCAAATAAAAATTTAATGAAAGGGGATAAAAATTAACCTCATTATAAGAAAAGTGATAATGGTTCAGATTTTTCTACCACGTTGGAATAAATAGATGATCCAAATGATTTCATTGAAATTATTTTCTTTGTTCTCACAATTTGAGAAATAACATTGGTTAATTATGAATCTACCAAATCCATTATATCCTAAAATATTGAAAATAATGATGATTTAATCCCTAAACTAATAGAAGTAGAGATATTAGTCATGACTCATGGAGGGATTATCCAAGAATGATATATTTAATGAAACTCTAGTATTTACTTATTTTTGAGAATAATATAATTGTAAATAATATTGTCATTATGATGCTATAATTAGACACTACACATGCGATGGGATTGATCTCAATGTATAATAAAAATATAAACTGTTGAAGAAAGGAAATATCATTATTCAGGAATGTAAATAAAAAAATTATTTCCAAAGAAAAGATTTCTTGTCTTGTGATTTGTCTAGAATTACATCCCATAGACTTCTTTATGATAACAATTAGGGAAGATTGAAGAGGAAACAATAGTATATGAATTGTGAATGTCCACATCATCCTATAGTACATTGGCATATTTCCTGAAGAGTTTCCTAGACCTCCCCTTGAATGAGTGGTATATTTATCCATTGAAGTCATTCATATATCCAAGACAATATCAAAGACCCCATAATAAAGTAAATATAGAGTTGAAGGAACTAATTATATAGCATTAGGATCTTTTGGGGAAGGGGTTTGTCCGACCCAGTGTGTCTTATTTGGGGGCACCATTCCTCTTTGTGAAGAAGACAGGTGGATCAATTCATCTATGCATTGATTATATTGATCTTAATGGGATTACTGTAAGGAAAAAGTATTTCATTCCAAGGATTAATGATTTCTTTTAATGACTTCATGGGGTTCAATTATTTCCCAATATTTATAATAAATCTTGTTATCGCCAATTGTGGGTAATAAATGAATATATTCCAAATATTTTCTTATAATCATTATATGGGAAATTTTGGTTTTTTTTATTCCCTTTGAAATGACTAATTCATCTTATATATTTATTAATATAATGAATAAAGTCTCTAAAGGCTACATTGATAAATTTTTTGTAGTTTTATTGATAGTACTTGGATATATTCTAAAATTCATGAGGATTATATTGATCAATGAAGGGTTATAATGAAAACTATGAGGAAGGATAATTTATTTTGATAGTTTATAAAATGTGAATTTTGGTTAGAAAACATTTCTTTATTAGAGACATTTTAACCAAGAAAGGAATCATAGTTGATAATGCCAAGAAAACTTTTGTGAAGAAGTGACCTCATTCCACAACAGTAACTGAGATTCATAGTTTCTATAGGATAGATGGATATTATGGTAGTGTTTTGAAAAAAAAATTCATTACGTTCTAATCCACCAATATTATTAACTCAAAAGGGGAAAATTTTTATATCTAAAAAGGAGTGTGATGAATGTTTCCTATAGTTTAAAAAGATACTGGTTAATACACCTTTGTAAACTCTACCTCTATTGGATAAATATTATTTATTTTTAGAGATGAAAATATGAAAGGTATGGTGTTTATTATCTTGAAAAAATAGAATAATATTTCTTATGCATGTCAACCATTAAAGTCTCATTCGAATAATTATTCTATCCTGAAATAGGGCAGGTTGTGGTTATTTTTTTCTCTGAATATATGGAGGCACTATTTTTATAGGAAAAATGTGATATTTTTAGGGACCACCAATGTTTGAAGTATATTTTCACAAAAATAATAGTTGTACATGATATATATGATGTCATTAGAAATTTTTAAATAATATGATTTTTCAATTCATTATCATTCAGGAAAAGAAAATAAGGTCACTACAAAATTTTGTATGAAATCCCATGTTGTGATGGAGATGATAAGAACTCAAAGATTTACTTTGATAAATGACCTCGTAATAATAGATATGGAAATCTTATGTTAATAGACATCACCAACACTATACCAATTGATTTATCAAACATCATCAATAGAGATGATCAAAAAATATGGAAGAGTATATCCTTTGATTCATAAGAAGACAGAGGATGTGGTGAATTGTATAGTTTATGGGTTCAATGTTGATCATGAAGGTGTCTAAAAATATCATAATAGAATATGTGTTCCATCTTTTCTATAAATAAATAAGGATTTGATATATAATGTTCAGATCTTTACATTATCTATTCATCATGGAATCCAAAAAATGTATTGGAAACTTTATGGCCATTATTGGTGGGAAAATATTAAAAGGGAGATTACCAACTACACTACAAGGTTCATAGTACGTCAAAAAGTGAAGGCATAATGACAAACTTCTTAAGGGGTAATGAAACCACTATCTTTACTAACATGGAAGTGGGAAAATATCACTATGTAAATTGGCACTCGTCTCCTGAGAACAACCAACAAAATAATGTGGAATGGGTTATAGTGGATTGTCCCACCAAGAATGACCCTTTTATATATATTCAGGAATATTTTCCTATTGAAAACATTCCAAGATATACATGAATGAATTTTGGAAGATGAAATGGGTACCAACCTCAATAATTTCAGATCATGATCAAAGGTACACATCAAAATTATTAAGAATTCTTCAACATGTTCTGAATAATAAATTGAAGTTCAATACTGACAATCACCCATAAATTGATGCGAAATTTGAAAGGAAAATTCAAACACTCAAGGACATACTGAGAACATGATCAATGGAATATAAAGTTGGATGGGATCAATATATCCCCTTACATTATATCTCATTAAAAAAATTAATTCATGTATTCAAATAGTACCCTAAAATGCACTCTATGGGAGGCGATGTTGATGTCCTACATGATGTGATAAATTTGGTGAAGGAATGTTTCATGGACATAATCATTTACAATAGATGATAGAAATAGATTATTCTATCCCACATCACATAAAGGTTCTTCAGATTCATAGGATATGTTATGACGACTACCATTGAAGGGACTTGGAGTTTGATATTGGTGACAATGTATTCCATTGAATTTCACCTTGGAAGACAATCATGATGTTTTTAAATAAATGGATTCTTATCCCTAAGTACATTTTCACCCATGAAAAAATGACCTCGTTGGAGTAGTGGACTATAAAAATTCACATCCTTCAAGTCTAGCTCAAGTTCATTATTTATTCCAGGTATCCCTTTAGACGATGTACAAAACTGACCTATCTCATGATCTAAGTACATCGGTGGTATAACTAGAACATGTCCCCTCTTTTGTAGAGGATACAGTGGAGATCTTGGGCCATAGATATATTGTTATATGCAATAAAACTACCAACCACGTCAATGTGTTGTGAAAAACAAAAAATAAAAATAATTGGAATGGTAACTAGAAGAATTAATGAATCATAACATCCAACATCGATTCAAAAATATGAGAATGTGTTGAAATTTCAGAGAATAATATCCTAATGGGAGAAAATGAAATGACCATGTCATTTTGAATGACAATGGTTTCAAAATAATGTGTGTTGTATTATATTAATTACAAAATACTAAATCTTTTCATAATGAAGTGAATATAAATAAAAACATTACCATATGAATACGATAATTATATGATTATTGTTAATTTAATACAATTGGTCAATATGACTATTGGGAACTATACTATTGATTTTAATTTTAACCTTATCATTCTATTTTATAAGTAATTTTTTTTCACGATGGAATACTAAGTAAGAAGGTATATTTGATGGCCCCAACCAGTATATTCATCCCTTATGAAGCCCATTTATCTGACCTTGGGATGGATGTTTCATCACTAGGATTCACTCTTGACCTATCCCAAGAGAAGATTACATAAGTTAAGCATGATTAAAATATATTACGGAAGAAGTCCAAATTTGTGTATGTAACCACTCAAGAAATGATAGTCGTACCCACCCATGAGTCTATCAACATCACCCACTACACCCTTAGTGTGTATACATGTTTTATAATGGGTTATATATCTCTAATCTAATTACATAATGTTAATTTCCAATGTAAAAATAATTTTTTCCGATAACATCCATTTTAATAATGGTTTTTTATAATAATATCTAAATGAAATTTGATAAATTTATTTTTTGGATAGAAAGTATACATTTTATAAAATAAATAATTATTAAAATAATCTATTTTATTGTGATTAATATTTATTTTAATGAAATATAATGATAAAAACCTTTTATTTAAATATAAATGATTTTTTTCACTTGTTGAAAATTTTAATATTCATTTTCAATATTCTATTATTTTTAATAAATAAGTGTTTTTATTATAAAAATGGAAATTATTGTATTTAGATAACTATTGAAATAAAATATATTTTTTTTCTGAATCAGCACATTAAAACTAGGTTAGGGAAAATTTATATGAATTTATAAAAATACTTTATTTATTTCATGATTATTGAAAATATAGTTTTAGTTAATTAGTATGTATAACAAAATCATAATTAGGTCATTGTGATATAATAACTAAATAACCACAATAAAAAAATTTGATTTTTTTTTATTTAATATCAAGTATTTTTATAGGTTTTATTTGATTTACCAATAAATAATTTACATTTCAAATTCTAAAAATTTATCCATAACATTACAAATATTATTTTCTAGAAACATAATCATTTCATTCCAAACATAGTAATAGAAAATGATAGAAAAATCTCACGGATTAAAAATACATAACATCTGTCCCTTGTTTCAAATACCATGATAATGTCCATACTTTTAAATTTACCACTACCTCGATGTTCTTGGTCTTTATTTAGTAGTTACTAAAAATATCACCCCTATTTTATAAATATACACCCATTTATCCATTTATATTCACTACAATTTCATCTTTCACTATGATCCAAAATTTTTACCCCTAGGAGTCCTCGAATGGTTTCATCAAACCCATAAAGCCCCAATAATTGTGTATAAGTAGTTAATCTTCATTTTAAAGAAAATATCCTTATTTTCTCATTGTTTCAAGAACAAACTTATTTATATGTATTCTAAATGTTTTGTTAATTCTATCTTATATCAATTTATTCATCAACCTACTTCAAATATTTTTTTTATCAATGAGAAACCTGGATCCGATCTCTTTTTACCATTTTCAAAAACCAGGTTTTATACACATTAGTATTTTATTTTTACAACTCAAAATTTCTCTCTTCTCCAAAATAAATTACATTTTATATTCATAGTATTAATACCCAAACCTACATCTTTTTTAGGGAATTCAATAAATTTTTTAATTTATTTATATAATTTCAGGGTTTACATACATGAAACACACATCCATTTTTGGGGGGTTAAAATGTCAGAATGATAATGTTCTTTAAGAACTTTTTAAAGATCCATTATTTTTATTTTTAAATCCATTTCTATTATGCTCAAAATGTAATCTAGGTTATGTTTGATTATGATATATATTGATCAAATTATTTAACACATTTTATGGGTACACTATGATAGTGATCGAATAATTTGGGTAAAGAATTTAATCTCTAGAGAGGATAGGTTTTTTGATACCTTGGTGAATAACCATGGTAATTTTGAGTAAACCATCACAAAAATCCATAGTGATATGTATCTGAATGTCCACATGATTTTTTCTACTTTTCCATGTAATGATTCATGTTATTTTTATTATGGACTTCTGTTTTTATGTTCTCAGCCCTTTATTGTATTCCTCAATTTATTATTGATATTTATCAAGATATCGTGTTAACTATTTCCCTTGGATCCTCTTATTGGTACTTATGACCACCCTTTCCTTAGATGCATTCCACAATTTATGGGACAAAGTAAATAAACATTGGATGATCCTATGATGAATCATTTCATATGGATTAGAAAAAAGATTAATGTTTTCCAGTTTTATTTACCTTATATATAATAAACTAAATAGTAAACAATCATCTATTTGTTACATGTAAATGAAAAGTTATATTACAAAGTGGTTGGATTCCATATACCAAATAAGTAATTATTGGTGGAAAATAAAATTTATATTTATTATTTAAGGGTTACACTAGATATACCTGTGATTATTTTCTCACAAAGAAATACAATTCATTTTTTATTTTATAATTTTGTAGCAACAATCAACAATGAGAAAAATCATCCCTTGATATCTATTCATAGTGATTATGGTGAATAATTTGTATATTTTTTCATAGAAATTTTTATTAGTGGTAAATTTATAGGACAAAAATTTACATTACATAGAACACCTCCGAAAAAATGGGGTTGTTGAAAGAATAAATAGAATTATACATGAATTAACAAGATCCATTTTGAAAGAATTTGCAATTTCTAATTGGTATTGGGTTGAAGTGTTTAGTAATTATTAATATACATAAAATCCATCATTAATTAGACGATTTTTAGTTAAAATCCATATCATTTTTGGATATAAAGAAATCCAAAAATTTCATATATCATGTTTTTGGTTTCATAGTATTCTTCCTGAATTGGAATGATAAATTTTAAAGATTTTCATCCAAATATGATGAAGGAATAGTTATAGGATATTCCACTAGTTATAAGGAATATATATTTTTTTAACAAAAAATCTTAGACTATTGTTGTAATGATGAATATCATGCTTGATGAAACAAATACCTTTTTTTCAAACAACCTCAATCAATATATTTATATTTGATTTGTAAAAATAATCATCCTATATATTTTTTTCTCTTAATGATGTGAGTCTTTAAATAGTTCATTAATCAATTCATTAAGTATATTTTCTATATATTCTTAAAATAGGCTATGAAAATACCATAAAATCATTTATTTCTTATGAATCCTCTTAGTGAGTGTACCATTGGATATGTAGATCAACCATTTAAGAAGAGATGATTCAAATGGAATTAAATTTAACGTCTTGATTTCATATAATAATCTGATCCTAGAAAAAATGATGAGTATATATGTTATGTGAATTTTTTAAGGATATTCAGGATGAGTCTTTGGAATTTGAAAGGAACCATGTATGGAATTTAGTTGAATGACCTTCTAAAATATCTATAATTTTAGTCAAATGGATTTTTTTAAAGTATGATTATAAATGAAAAACTATTATATATAAATATGGACTTATTTATAAGGGATATTATCAACAAAAAATGAGAGATTATAGAGAAACTAATACATAGGTAGTAAGACATGAAGTAGTTAGAATACTTTTAAAATTTACATCATTACTTTCTTTAAAACATTTTCAAATGGATATGAAGTGGGATTTTAATAAAATATATGTTCATGAAGAATTATATGTTAAATAAATAGTTGTATTTATAAATAAAAAAACTTTAATACATTTACAATATTACCAAATCCTTATATGGGACTATATATGACCGTAGAAAATTATTTGATAGGTTAAAGAGATTTTTATTATAAAGAACTTTTGTTATTGGAGCACTGGATGATAAATTTAAAAAAATGAAATAAAAAAATATTACGATTGAAAAAAAGTATGTTTTTGACATTATATTCAATTGTAATCAAAATATATAACAGATTCCTTTAGAACATCTTAGGAAATTTGAGAGTGAAATGAGAATGATTAGTGAGTAAAATTTGATCCTTGGTTTTTAAAATTCACAAAAACCAGAATGAAAATTTATATATTAACCATGTTATATAAAATTATATCTTACGAAACATTGATAACAATATTCTAAATGTATTAGAACTCTTAATGGTGCCTCCAATAACTATGTTCTTGATGAGGATATGAAACCAGTTGATCATAAGTTTTTTAGAGTTATTATAGCCTCTTTAATTTGAATATATATTATTCATGTGGATTTAATGTATTTGGTATTATTATGTTGAATATATCAATCAAAAAATGGAATATTATTTAAAATATGTAAATTTTTTTTTTCAATGTCTCAGTGAACTGTTAATCTTGGAATATTTTTTTCTTCTGGATTTTTTTTGAAATAAATACTTTTTAAAATGTTGTAATTGGTGGTGGTAGAATTGATAATGACACTACATATTGAACATATCTATTATTTTGAGATTATTTACTTTTTTAGTCTTGTAAAAAACCACACTCAGTAACACTTTATCAAGCTAAGGAATAATATGTTGTAGCTAGAAGATGTTTTTCTCAAGTGTTGTGGATAAAACACAGACTCACTGACAATTGCATGGGTTTAAAAAAACACAAATTCATTTTCATAATATAGAAAACATTTCATTAAATAAATATGCATCACATCACTCGTGTGATAAAAAAAATTAATATAATACATCTTTTCCCTTAGGATCACACACTTAAGAGATGTATACTTTTATTATTCATCATAATTCATGATCATATTTGTCAAATTTTTACACAAACTTTTCCCTATAAATGATTTTTCTATATTAAATAGAAGCTTTAAAGGATAAAAAAAATTTATAATTCATATCTACCTATTGTTTAACAATATATAAAATTTATGTTACTTCATTTGATAGGAGGTGTTCTTATGTATTTTTTTGTACTATATTATATTTTTTAAAATTTTATTCTTTCTATAATTTTCATCATGATGAGATTTATAGAATCAAATATTTAATATAATATTTTCTGATTTAGAATTCTCAAAATTATTCTCATAATTTGATTATATTATTAAATTTTTGGACTAAATTTTACTTAAGATTTTTTGAATTAAGATATTCTTAATAATTTGTTATCGTAATATGTTTTTACTTATAAAACTATTGACAATATAATTCTATGAAATACAAGTAAAATTAAATTTTATAATGAAAAAATAATAACTTTATTTACTGAAACTATCATAATCATTGTTTTTATTAAATCTATAATATACAACATTGTTTTCAAAAACAAAGAAAAACATGTTGATCTTATTGATGTATCATTTAAGTATGAAATTAAATATTATATTCTTATTGATTTCTCACTATCACATTACAAATATATCTTTCTTGTTTTCATTATAATAATGAGTTTTTATAATATTTTTTCATTTAAGAAAAAAAAATTAATAATTAATTGAATTCTTTCATAAAATAATAAATTTTTTAAAAATGATGAGAGAAATAACCCAAAATAAGATTTTTTATGTATAGTGTTATCTGAAATATGATGAGAGAAATAACCTTATATGATATGTTTGATTCAACAAGAAAAATTATTATATCTTTTGAAGTCTAGGATTAAATTTTTATTGATAAATGAGATAAGGTATTCCAATTATTTTATCCCGATGATTTTCATGAATTTTATGAATCATTTATTTTTTCAAGGAGGATGATATTGATAAAATTTATATTAAAATATATATAAATATAAATAAGGTTTCTATAAGAAACATGTGTACTTATAATGAATTCCTTCAAAAAGAGAGGATTATTTTCCCTTCCATTATTTTCTGGACAATCTTAGTATGTTTGATAAAATAAATTATGAAGATTATTATAATTTGAATTTTAAATGGATATAAATTATTCCATTATTACTCTGTATAATCATATTGATTCATTATAGATGTATGTATTTTTAATATGGCGTAAGGGAGATAGAGATCAATTGAATGTATATGATATTTTCCAAATTGATTTTATTAGTGAATATGAGAGTGATTGATATCATCACATTTTTTTATTATAATATAAAACATCAAGACATATTATATAAAATTCATTATTATTATGTATAATTATTTTAAAAGAATTATTGTAATTTAATATATGATTTTTCTAGGTGGACAATAAATAATGTCCAAAAAAGAAGAATATTTCATTCATTTGTGATGATTGGATGATTAATATGGGACTGTCCCTTGATAATTAGACCAATAAAATTTTAGAAAAAGTTGGAAATTCAACATCAAAACTCGAGTAATCAATGATGTCTAAAAATAATGATACGATGAATAAGAGGAAGTTTGATTGTAATAATCTGAACTTTTATCAATGAATTATTTCCTTTCTTATATTAATTTCGTATAATATAAATCACCAAAAAAACATATTGAATGTAATAAATATTTTATAAATGAATAATGAATTAAATAATACGTATTAAAATAAGTTAAGAATCTAATATCGATGAAATATAAACATGAACTTAAAAATAGTAATTTTACCCTTATAAATACTAAATGCAAAAAATAAAGAGTATCCTCACCCATGAAAGTATAAATACAATTTATGAAACTTATAAATAAATAAATATTATTATTATATCATAGTCTATGTAAATAAATTTTTTCAAAATTAGTATTTAGATGTTGGTGTTTCTGGATGTCTTAAATATTTAATTAATATAAAATGATTAAATTAATAGTATAAAATAAAATTTACTTTCATAAAATGTATTAAAAAATATAAGGACCCAGCCTTAATACATTACTTAATCATGAATTAAATGAATAATTAACATTGACAATATTTTTAGGTTATGTTTATTAGTGAATTAGGCCATAACTAGTACATGTCAAAAGTTACAAAGTAGACACTTCTACTCAATTCCCATTTTTTCATTAAATAAAAACTCTTAAAAAAAAGTCATTGCCAGTTCCATGTTTTAGACAACATGAATTTCCTTGATGCCATCCTTGACACTATTCCTCTTTATGTCCCGTCAAAAACATTTCAAAACATGAAATGAGAATAAAAACCTCAGTAAGGTATACACAAATAAAGAAATTGTTAGTTTTTCAAAACAACAAGAAAACCATGAATACCTAATCATAAGTAATGCTTTTCACCTATATGAAGTAGTAAATACTCTTCACTGAATTAAATATCATTGCTTACCCATTTGTAACCAAGATATCACCACAAAACCCATATAAAGAACAAATATCATATAAAGGTAACTTGGAAGATAAACATACTAAAATGGAATAACCATATGGTTGTCTTCCACACATTTCACTAAATGGAAAAGCCATAAGGCCGAATTCCATACCCAATGAATTGGAGGTTATAACATAACCACCCATCATGGTATTTATGGCACCACATATCATTTGGTTTATCACAAAACCACCCATTAAATGTACAAGTACAATTATATAATCATTATACATAAAACAAATATAAAGGAAATAAAACATTTCCACACTTCAATCACAATATATCACTTAAATATATTGATATAAAAAATACATTATCAAAACTATTTTCAATAAAAAAATAAATAATAGTGTATATGGTATTTATTTTCTTTTAAAAACATTATGGATTGTTGAGGAAGCCAAATATCAGATAATACATGAGGTGACAGAAAGTTCGTTGTCACCACATACGTTAAAAGAAACAATCATTTTTGTCGTTTAGTAAAACTCTTCATAGAAACAGATTCTCTTTGACTGAAATGAAAATTCAATGGTGTTTATATAGTGTATAAAAGAGATCCTTGTATTAAAAAAAATATTCCTCAATGAAAGGATATTGAGACGAAGTCCCTTACCTCATGTCCGACTTGACTAGATCGTTATTTAAACTTTTCTAAATCACATAACTCTTTTTTATTTGAGGCAAAGGCTTCCTTGGGAAGACTTCTGCCCAAAGTGATTCTTCTAGGAGTAATAGAGGGATGTAGAGAGATAATATGAGCAGAGGATGGATGATCCAAGGGCTTGAGAGGTGTGGGTAAGGGGGTAGAGGTGGGGGCCTTTTATAAGAGGGATGAGGGTCACTTTTGGAATGTCTTGAAATGTTACTTTATTATAAAATGGTTTTCGGATTTTAAAGGTACCACAATGATATATTTTGTGGATAAGGTGATAAGGGCTCTAAATCCTCCCATATAATAGGTTTTTGACAAGTGCATGTCTTAGATTTTTCAATATCTTTTCATTTTATTTAAATCATTCCTTAATGAGGTAATCACTGCATCATCATGGCATCATAAATAAATTTATTTATTTAATGTATAAAAATTATGAAAAAATACCATGATGTTGGAAATATTTTTATCTTCCCAATTACAATTTATAGTCTAAGAGATAATTTGTGTAAACAAAATTAAAATTGTTTTACTTCGGTGTTACATAGTTTGGTAATATTTTCCATTCTTTAAATATAATATGATAAAAGGTCACTATCACACAATAGTGATTCCATGGGGTCCCTAAGTTAGTACAAGGTATCCCATGGTCGGCCATGACCCAAAAAAAAGAATTTGGACACATGTTGGTTTAATTTTATATTATTATGCCATTATTTTATTACCCTTAACCACTCGATTACCAATTAATCATTATAGTTAAAGATAATTGATGTCGTTACTATTCATAACGTCTAAAAACAAAAAGAGTCTTAATTACATAATTTTGACATTCTGATTCGAAATATGGAATCCATTTTACCAAATTACAAGCACAAAAATTTCAGTAATTAATTTAAAAATAATTCCTTTTGTCGAAATAAATAGCGTGTTTTGAAGAAACAATATATATCAAAAGATTGATAATTGTTTATGTCTAATTTCAAAGTGAAATTAATTATAATTACCACTATTAGATTAAATGGTAAAAATATATTATAATTACACTTTAAAAGAAATTATAATGATAATCTAACCATATAAATAAATTAGATGAAAAAGTAGTTTTTAATTAAAATGCAGTATTTTTCACTATTCATTAAAAAATGAACATTGTCAAAAAAATACCAAAAATTTATCCCAAGTAGATTTCAATGTCCCAATTCTAAATAATAATTTTATTTTGTCAAATAGAATGTATAATAGTGACCAAAACTATATATAAAGATGGTTCTCCATTAAAAGGTGATAAATCGACCTTTTAGTGAATATTAGAGTATTTATGCTTAAAATTGTATTGATTCGCATTTCAGGCCTCCAAAATTTATTGGATAAATGTAAAAACATTTAAGAAGAATATATAATCATATTTTAGTTATTTATATTCATTCTCGCCAATACAACAGCTACATGTTAACTTCCATTTAAAATAATATTATTATATTATTAGTGTTCAACAAATGATTTCAAAGAAATCCGTTGTTGCATATCGGGTACTCCATTGAAAATAGAAACCCCATCCAAGTAAATTTAATTTTTAATTAACAAATATTTATAAATATAAAAATGTATTATTCTTTATTTACATGGGATGTTACATCCTTCCCCCCTTTTGGGAATTGCGTCCTTGCATTTTTATTCACTTAAAAAATAAATAGGGGTATTTATCCCTCGTAGAATTTTCAGATTCCCATGTTTCCTATTCAACCATAAGGTTTTTCCACTAAAACTTCACCTGATGAATTACCTTATTCTGCAACACTTGCTCTCTATGATCAAGAATCTGGACTGGTTGTTCATTAAAAGAGAGATTCTATTCCAACTGAACTACATCTAGGCTCAAAACATGAGATTGATCTAGCATATACTTTCTCAACATTGAAACATGAAAAAAATTGTGTACCTGGGACAAACATGGAGGTAATGCCACCTTGTATGCAATTGATCCATCTTTCTCCAGGATTTCATAAGGTCCAATGAACCTTGGACTAAGCTTTACTTTCGTGGGAAAATGCATCACACTTTTCCATGGAGAAAAATTGAGGAAGACATGATCACCTACCTCAAAAGAGAGATCCTTCCTCATGTTGTATGAATAAATTTTCTTCCTACACTGAGCTATTCTCATGTGTTTCTGTATCATCTTAAATTTTTCTACAATCTCTTCTACCAATTCTGGTCCCATCAGTTTTCTTTCCCCTACTTCATCACAAAAAGCTAGAGTTAGATACCACTTTCCATATAATGCCTCAAACGGATCCATATATATACTGGAATGAAAACTATTATTATAATATAATTCAACAAAAGGAAGATGTTGGTCCCAACTTCCCTGGTAATCCATCGTGCAAGCACGTAACATATCCTCCAAGGTCTGAATTTTTAATTTTGACTGCCCATCTGATTGGGGATGAAATGTTATAATAGAATTTAATTTAGTACCTAACGACTTCTGAAGGCCATTCCAAAAGTTAGAAGTGATCCTGAGATCACAATCAGAAACAATGGAGAGGGGAACTCCATGTGACCTGACTATCTCTTTAAGAAACAATCGAGAAAGTTGATCTAGGGAAAAAAGTATCTCGTATAGCAAGTATTGATATGATTTAGTCAAGCGATCAACAATAACCCAGATTGCATTATTACCTAGAGATGTCTTCGATAATCCCACAATGAAGACCCTGGATATATTCTCCCATTTCCACTCTAGCACTAGTAAAGGCTAAAGTATCCCTTTTGGTAACTTCTGTTTGGCTTTAACATGTTGACCACTCAAACACTTCATAGTAAAATCAGAAATAACTCTTTTAATTCCATCCCACCAGTAATATCCCCAAAGAACTCTTTACATCTTAGTACTGCCTGGATGAACTAATAATGGAGGACTATGAGCTTCACATAACAACTCTCTCTTCAACTGTGAATCACAAGCCACACACAATCTCTTCCCAAATATGATAACACAGTCATTATAAATGTTAAATTCAGACATGTTAGCCTTCTGAACCATCTCTACCTTTTTTTGAGACCCATTGTCTTTCTTCTACACTTACTTAATTCTGTCTGATAGAGATAATCTCACTGACACCTGAAAAAAATAGATGAACTTCAGGCACCAATAACTTCTTTGACAAAGTTCATCAAATAAAAAACTAATGGATCTTGTTCCAAATATAGCATGTTTAATGAAGCATTAATTTTTCGATTCAAAGCATCATCCACTTTATTTTATTTTCTCGGATGGTAATGAATTTTACAATCGCAATCCTCGATTAATTCCAGTCATCTCCTATGTCCCATGTTCAATTCAAACTAAGTGAATATTTACTTTAATCTTTTATAATCGGTATATATTTCACACATTAATCCATACAAATGATGCCTCAAAATTTTTAATGTAAAAACAACCGCAACTAATTCCAAGTCATTTGTAGGTTAATATAACTCATGGGTTTTCAACTGAGATAAAGAATAAGAAATTACCCGATCATTCTGCATAAGGACACAACCAATTTTTTTCAACGAAGCATCACTGTAGATAACAAACTCACCATTTGGGGAGGTAGTGCCAAAATTGGGGAAGTCACCAATCTTTTTTATAAATTCTAGAAATCAATCATGACATTCTTTTGTCCAAATGAACATAACACCTTTTCGGGTTAAATTAGTCATTAGACTAGATAACCATGAAAAGTTTTCAACAAACCTCTGGTAATAACCATCCAAACCAAGAAAACAACGGATCTCAGGTTTATTTGTTGGTCTTGGCCATTCGTCAACAACCTTTTTAGGATAAATATTTATTCCATCTTTAAAAACAATGTGATCAAGGAAAGAAATTTGTTGCAAGAAAAACTAAATTTTTCTTAATTTCCCATACAATTTCTTTTCTTTTAAGGTTATAAAAATGACCCTTAAATGACTTTCATTCTCTTATTTACTTTTAGGAAACACCAAAACATCATCAATGAAAACAGCCACAAACATATCTAAGAACTCATTGAAGATTCTATTCATAAGGTCAATGAATACAGCAGGTGCATTGGTTAACCCAAATGGCATAACTACAAGTTCATAATGGCCATATCTAGAATGAAACATGGTCTTTGGAACAACTAATGCTTTTACTTTCAACTTATAGTACCCCAACCTCAAGTCAATCTTCAAAAAATACTCAACTCCCTAGAGCTGATCAAACAAATCATCGATATGAGGAAAATGATATTTGTTCTTAACAGTGATGTTATTCAAGGCTCTATAATCAATGAAAAGTCCAATTGAACCATATTTCTTTTTAACAAACAAGATAGGAGCACCCCATGAGGATGTGATAGGTCGAATGAAACCTCTATCTAATACCTCCTTCAATTGCTTCTTTAACTCTGAATGTTCATCTTGATCCATTCGATAAGGGGGTTTTGAAATTGGCATAGAACCAGGAACTAAGTCTACAATAAAGTTATCTTCCTGATCATGTATAATAATAGGCAACTCATTATGAAAACATCAAGATACTAATTTACCACCGGCACATCATTAATATGAATAGTTCATTTTTTTTCAAAAATATGTGCAAGGTAACATTCATTTCCATCATTTACTAGTTTCTCAGATTCTTAATATGTAAACAAGTAAGGGTTCATTCTTGTACACAAACTAGAAAAAGTTCTTGAAAAAAACCTCTTTAGCTCTACAGTCAATCTTACCATGATAAATAGAAAGCCAATCTATGCCCAAAATAAAATCAAACCCTACTAGAGTCAAAACAATAAGTTTTTCTTGTAGATTCTTTCCACACACAATGATATGAAGGTTATTATAATTTTCTTTTTGTGTCAACGTTTCCCCCTGGAGTTTTTACCATAAGTTCAGGATTCATATCTTGAGATGGAATACCCAATTTACAAGAAAACTTCTCAGAAATGAAATAATGTGTAGACCCTGAATCAAACAACACATTGGAATAATCTTAACAATCAAGAAGTGTACCTGATACTACTTCATTCAATGGCCCAACATCTGCTGAAGTAGTTGCAAAGGATTTCACCACCCCCTTTTCTTGTAGTCTGGATGCTTTCCCTCAGTTGATTTCTTCTTTAGGAAATCATTTTCATAATGAACCATTTTATTACACTTAAAACATCTTACTGTTGTCTTTTCAATCCCTGCTTGACCATCATCCTTACAGCAGCATGAAATATAACTAGAAATACCACACCGAAAGCACTTTCCAGACATGGATAAACATTCTCCAAGATTCATTTTACAACACTTCTCAGAAGATGGTTATTTTGTATTCTTACCTTCGTGCTTCTTTGATGAATTCTTTCCCTTTTCCTGACAACTAGACCTCTTATTATGTTGTTTGTAAAGGCACACCTGATCATCGGAAAACTCCATTTCCACCTTATCCGCACATCGAAAAAGTTTTTCATAACATTTGAACTCATGGGAAGCTAATGCCCATTGATAATTTGGCTTTAATCCTATGTAAAAACAATTGATTTTAATATCAAGATATCGTATGAAATTTTGAGCATACCTTACAAGTCAAGTGAACTTTTCTTCATAAGCAGCCACTAAGTCATCCGCCTGCATCAATTCTCAGAATTGTTTTTCCATCCTAAGATGAACCACCATAGGAAAATATTTCACAAGAAACATACCTTTTAATTCATCCCAGTCAAGATCATCAATCTCATCACTATCCCTGATATTTTTCACCATCGACCACCACTGATCAACTTCAATTTCAAAAAGGTAAACATCGAGACTACCCTTTTGATGTTCTGAACACCCCATGACATCAATAAACTTATCTAGTGATTTAAACGACCCTTTTTCTTGCACATGGTCAGATGATCCTCTAAATGATGGGGGATGTTGCCTCATAAAATGCTACACTACTGACATGTTCCTCTGTGGTTGATCTGGATGATCTCGTGTATGGATACCACCACCATTTATAGCCTGAGTCAACTGTTTCATCACTGCAACAAACTATTTAGTTCGGATTCCAACTGTCTCAGGGTGCTGATTTGAAAGGTTGTTTTCCTCCTGATGTCATTCCAACATAGCATCCCTGTTCCCTCTGCGGAAAACCATTATGAATATAGAAATATCTTCAGCGAAGCAACATGGTAATCTTTAAATGCAATATCATTTCAATCATACTATAAATTTATTTATGGACATGAATTTAACAATATTTTAACTCATAAAGTTTTCTAAACCAACCTTTTATACTAACTGTAAGGACCCATCCTTAATACATTACTTAATATTGAATTAAATGAACAATTCACATTGAGGGTCTTTTCAGGTTTAGAGTATTAGAGAATTAGGCCATAACTATTATAGATCAGATGTTATAATGTAGACATGTCCACTCAGTTTCCAATTTTTCATAAAATAAAGACTATTGAAAAAAATTAATGTCCTGTTCTATGTTTTAGACAAGATGACTTTCCTTGATCCCATACTTGATCCTATTCCACTTTATGTCCCATGAAAAACATTTCAAAACATGGGATGAACATAAATTTTTTTTAAGGAATACAAAATGAAGGAAACTCTTAGTTTTTGAAAACAACATGTAAACCATGAATACCTAATCATAAGTTATACTTTTCACCTATATGAAGTAGTAAATAATCATCACTGAATAAAATATCATTGCTTACCCTTTTGTAACCAAAATATCACTATAAAACCCATATAAAGGACACATAACATATAAATGTAACTAGGAACATAAACATACTCAAATGGAATAACCATACGGTCAACTTCCACTCTTGTCAGTAAATGGAATATCCATTAGGCCGACTTCCATACCCAATGCATTGGAGGTTATAATGTAACCACCCATCCTGGAGTTCATGACACCACACTTCATTTGTTTTATCACATAACCACCCATCAAATGTACAATTACCATGATAAAATCATAAGACAAAAAACAAATATAAAGGAAAGAAAGAATTTCCACATTTCAATCACAACATATCTCTTAAATATATTGATATAACAAACCCATTATCAAAATCATTTTTAATACCAAAATACATAATAGATTATATAGTATTTATTTTATTTTAAAAACATTTCTTCTTTTTGAGGAAGCCAAATATCAAATAATACTCACAGCGGCAGAAAGGTCGTTGTCACCGCGTACGTTAAGAGAAGTATTCCTTTTTGTCGTTTAGTAAAACACTTCGTAGAAAAAGATTCCCTTTGAATGAAATAAAAATTCAAAGGTTTTTATACAGTGTATAAAAGAAAGTCTTGTATTAAAACAAAATACACTTCAATGAAAGGAGATTGAGACGAATTCCATTACCGTGTGTCCGACTTGACTCGATCGTTCTTTTATCTCCTCTAAATCGGGCAACTCTTTATGATTTGAGCCAAAGGCTTCCTTGGGAAGACTTCTGCCCAATGTGAGTCTTATAGAAGTAAGAGAGATCTGTGGAGAGATAATATGAGTAGAGGTAGGATGATCCAAGGTCTTGAGAGGTGTTGGTAAGGGGGTAGAGGTGGTGGCCTTTTATAAGAGGGAAGAAGGGTCACTTTTGGAATGTCTTGAAATGTTACATCATTATAAAATGGTTTTCAGATTTTAAAGGTCCCACTGGGATATATATGGAGGATTAGGTGATAAGGGTTCGAAATCCACCCATCCAATAGGTTTTTGACAAGTGTAAGTCTAATATTTTACATTATCATTTCAATTTATTTAAATGGTTCATTAATGAGGTAATCCCTGCATCATTATGGTGTCACAAATAAATTTATTTATTTAATATCTAAAATTTATAAAAAAATACCATAATGTAGGAAATCATTTTAGATTTCCAATGACTATTTATAGTGTAAGAGATCATGTCACAACCCGTCCCCCGGGGCCCGCATCGTGACTACCCCAAGCCTGCCATCCATAGGCCAGGGGCTATTGACCAGCACCAAAGGCGTATTTCCCTAGAACTGGGAAGGAATTTCCTTTATAAAATGTGAAAACATAGAACCAGAGAACAAGTGGAAACAAACACTAAGTAAAGATGTATAACACGTTTGTTGAATGTACAAAGGGTCCAGAAATACAAGCCCAACAGAAAGGTACAGCTACAACTGAAAGAAAGTACAACTGAAAGGACATACATATGGAATATGGAAGTAGATCTTGGATCATACTCTGGGTTCCTACCTGAAGGGTAGTTATAGAAGTCCTCTTCAACACTCCATCTATCGGTCCTCTCTTTGTGACATCACACCGAGTGTCCACCTCCGGGTACTGTCTATTCCTCGTACACTCTGCCTCGGTCAGTACTGTCTATCATCTGCATCCAACACATCGAGGTGCGGGCATAGCCTGTGCACGGGTGAGTATAACGATACTCAGTAGGGACCCTAAGAACATTAGGGTCTCAATAAATCCTACAAGGATCAACGGAAAATAACGATCTCAACAGATAACCTTTACTTAGGTATATTACCATACATATACCTAAGTTATCAAGTAACCAATATCAACCATTAACAAAACACAATGGTCATTGACTCAGCTCAAACCAGGGTTTTCATTATGGAAACCACAACTACTAGATAACTCTTCCTCTGTCAAGTACAATGGCCC
This sequence comes from Viscum album, assembly GCA_963277665.1. Taxonomy (NCBI): domain Eukaryota; kingdom Viridiplantae; phylum Streptophyta; class Magnoliopsida; order Santalales; family Viscaceae; genus Viscum; species Viscum album. The sequence goes on along the minus strand of OY728126.1, from coordinate 1,305,875,529 downwards.
TGTTGCGACTCCAAGGTGCTACTCACTAACCTTAGACTGCTGAGTTACTCCTCCTGTCGAGTACCGTAGGTCTGCTGCCAAACCAGACACTCCTCCGTTGTGGGTCTTCCACCAAACCGGGTGCTCCCCCTAAAAGCCGTCAGAGGTACTCCTCCTGTCGAGTACCCTGGGTGTGCTGCCAAACTAGGTGCTCCATCTTCCATGGGTCAGCTACCAAACTGGGCGCTCCTTCCACTAGGCTATTCAAATCACTCTGAGTCGAATCAGTCAAGCAGTCATCAGGTCTACAGCTACTAGGTCTCTGCACTATGTCTGCTCGCCTCTGTGAGGATCCGCGCCATGAGCTACTGGTCGAAACTCCAAGTGTAACAGAATCGCATATGGAAGTATCTCAAAGGACCACCATGTCAAAGGGGTCTCAACGCAAAAGGCGGTGCGTCAATCAGACGCCTGGTCTGTGAGTTGTCATATTTTCCGTTCGTGGGGCCCGATTCGTTTTTAAGATAAAACCAACCTGAACGTACTCCAATATCATCCTAATCACACGTGGGTTATGCCAAAAGAATTGTCTCAATAGAAGGAAACCAACATATTTTACGACACATCAATCAGATGTTCAGTCCTTTAGTTATAAGCTTTGCCGCTCCGAGGGCCCGATTGGTTTCAGTTTCAAACCAACACACCCATACCCAAAATTCACCAACACCTTGACTGTAATATACCAAAACGACCTTATCAATCCGAGGAATCCTAATCAAATGACGTTGCATCAATCGGATGTCTGTAGCTTATGTTATGTATGTTTAACCAAAAAAGGCCTCAAAAAGGGTGTCTTGGCCCGGTCCGATCCAGCCCAACCCACCCTGGGTTGGCCCGGCAGGGCGCGACTCATCCTGGCAGGCTGAGCATGGGGGGGCATAGCCTCACCCGGTTTCGTGTAATAGTGGCTCCAGCCTAGCGCCCCTTGTCTCCCCGAATCCAGCACGATGCAGGATCCCCTCCACTGCCGCCGCGGCCGGTGCCGTTGCGGATCTTCCGCCGGTGGTGCGCTAGGGTGCCGACCATCGGCAACCCGTGCTACTGCGATATTCCGCACGCCACTGAAGTCGTTCTGGTGGTCTATTTTTGCTCATGTCTATGCCTTCAGCCATCTCGGGACCCAAAATTCATTGCGGAAGCTCCAAATCGCCATTGTAGTCCCGTTTCGTCATCGCCAAACATTCCGCGCATGAAGAATGATACAACGATGGGTCCGGACTTGTTAATTAGTCCGTACCCATCGTGTTAGTGGTTCAAATAATCACCCAACAAATAAACGCCCATTCTAGAGGGTATGAATCACATATATGTAATTATACAATATCCCCCTACCTCAAAAAGACGTCACACGTCATCGAATCGCGGAAGACGAACGTCGCGGTGGTCGGGCATCACGGGGGAAGATGAAGTTGTCATTTTTCAATGTATGTTTCCTCTTCCGAGCTTGTGTGTTGGTCCGTTGACGGTGAAGAGGAAAATAGAAGAGTCAATAGAGAAGTCCCACATCAGAAGTGGGTTCTGAGGAAGAAGCGTCGTCGCTGACATCTTCGCCCTCCTCATGATGTGGAGTGTTCTTCATTGATAGATGAACACTATTCTCTATTTCTCCAGAGCTTTCTCCAAACTCTCCCAACACAATGAATGCCAACCTAAAATAATAGCGTAATCTATTATTTTATTCGGTAATAAAATAACATTTCCATGCACTTTGAAAATAATTGAAATTATGATGTGCCAATTTAATTAATGAATTCATTAATTAAATTATATAGGAAAACTTAATTAGAGGGAGGTGGAGAGATATCATTAATAGGGGAGTTTTCATAATAAAGGAAGGGGAGGTGGAAGGTTAGAATTTAAGTGGGGACGTGGAATGTTAGGGGCTCGTGTGGGTCCCACAACACTAAATCCACTCATGGGAGGTTATGTGGATTTGGGACCCACTTATAACTCCCCTTGGGAAGAAATAAACCTGACATAAGTAATAAAACATTATACCAACAATTTTATTAATTTACCCTGAAATACACAACATTAACTCTCGACCCACATAAAACACAACTGTGGTAAAGGTCCCCTTAAGCGAATACCAGTGCTGCGAGTTCATCGGTGTCCTCAGATTTCAATTCTGAGCACCAGTTCAAAAGATATAAAAACCTACTCATACATTCACTTAACGTACTCGAACAAAACTTCAGAAAATAATTTCGGGTACATCGGACCTCAGAATCAGGCGTCGTCAGAAACTATAGACTCATAAAATTCCAAAGAATAATGAAAAAAATTTCCTTGAAATTTCTGAGTTTTTACATTACCCCCACCTCAGGGATTTACATCCCTATAAATATACAACATACACTATGGAAACAAAAGAGTTACTGAGCAATCATCTAAGCCTCCCGCTCCCATGAGCTCTCCTGGAGGTTCCCGTGCTGCTAGCGCTTGCGCACCAGAGGTATCGACAGTCCACGTAGGACTTGCTTCTGTCGATCCTCGATTTCCATCAGGACCTCTGTGAATGTTTCCCCGTAATCGATGTTCATATTCCCATGGTTGATGTTGTGGGTTGGGTCATGCACGTATCTCCTCAGATGAGATACGTGGAAGACGTCATGCACCTGGTGCAACTGAGGTGGAAGGGCCAGGTGGTAAGCCACCTCGCCTAAACTGTTGATGACCTGGAAAGGTCTGATGAAGTGCAAAGATAACTTTCTGCCCAGTCCAAATCACTATATACCTCATCAAGATGAGACCTGTAGGAAAATGTGGTTGGAATCCTCGAACTCATGTGGTCTTCGTCTCTTATCAGAATAAGACTTTTGTCTGCTTTGTGCAGTCTTAATCTGCTCCTGGATGATCTGAACCTTCTATGGTATCCTCAAGATGGTCACACTAGTCAAACTCTACCTTAACTCATGAAAATCTCTGATGGCATCTCTCTAACCACACGAATGGTTTCCCCTTCTTCGTTAATGCTAAAAGTGGTGCAGCAACTCTTGATAAGTGTGACACACATCTAATTCTGGCCGACTCATGAGTGATTGACTGCACCCACTTATGCATGATTCCATAATGTACTGCTTGGGGTTCCATTTTCACCGACCAAGGAAAACCCATCCCAATGTTGTAGGTAAACCAAAACCTTTTTTCCCAATACAGTAAATCTGTGTATGAACTATTGTTTCACAGTCCATACCCAAACTAACTTTGTAAGGCCTCGACGCTGCCACCATGATGTTCCAACTGAAACTCTCACCTCAAGGGTCAGATCACACCATCGGCGTAAGCGTGATTGTCTAGTCTCCTCCCAAAGGTATCTCCAGACATGACTGTCAAGTCAATGGGTTAACCGGAAACTCTGGGACTGGGACAAGATTCATGGAAGGAAGGAATGATTCGTATCAATGTTTGTTGTTACGACATCTAATAGTAGACATAGGCCATACCTTGAATCATTCCTAGAGTCCTTGGGTCACAATCATTCACATCATTCAGCTACTCTCTTCCCTTTCCCTCATGCTCCATGAGCCTGGCGGGGAATACAAAGGAGGGTGGTGGTAACATGTCTAAATGTATATCCCCACATGCTACCCTCCTAGCTCTACTTCAACGTCTGCTGCTCTACATATTCATTTATCCATAACACTTCCTCTTCTTGAAACATTTTACATGCCCAAGTCTCTGCGACTAGTGCCAGTTCCCTTCATTCCCACTACTAACATTCACTAGATGTATCCATTAAACCAAAGAACATTAAACCACAAAGGTTCTCTCTAGGACCCTATCATAAGTAGGAATTCATAGAGGAAAAGTGTTGTAGCATATTTCCTTTAAGCACACCTTGATCTAAGGTCTGAGCTCTAAAGCACTGATCTTATCATAGTCATCAAGTACCAGGAATGATCGGTATGCCTCGATAAATACTTAGCTACTAACATGTCGTCTTTCCAAAGCTGTATATGCTCTAGAAAACTCTCAGACACCTCCTCAATCCATTCCTCATCCGCCTGTGAGTTAGGATCTCCTCAAAACATGAGGTTTATCTGATGCTAAAACACACGTAAGGAACTAAGCCTACACGTGTCATCTACTGGTACAGATGGTTGAAACTGCTGACCAAAAGATAGTGATATAGCTCAAAACTACCCGAAGGTAGTATCTCAGGCATCGGTATACATACCGAAGCCTCATCACTATGCAGACCATCATCATGGTCACTCACTAAGAAACAAGAGTAGACAATTTCACAATATGATCTATTAGTGTCTAAACTAGTTGTAGAAATCTAGAAATCACCTCCAGCCAGTCCACTGCTGCCTGGGAAACTGCCTCGTCCCGTAACCTTGGAGGCCTATGCTATGGGAATTCATGCAATGCGCTCTGTCAGGGTGCACCGTCTGCTAGTACGGATGGTGGCATCTACTACCCAATGGGTGGTGGTGCTGCTGGTACAGCACCCGAATGTGCCATCATTGTAAGAGGGCACTGCACTGGATCCTTATCACTCGGTGAGCCATCATCGTGTACTCTCCCGAAACTCCAATTGACTGTCTGTGTGGAGGCATCACGAACAGATGTGACATTGTCAAATGATTAAAACATGGTGAGATGACCTAGTTGTGCTGACTTAAATAAAACTTTTGAAAACATAAATGCAAAAAGTGTTTTCATGCAACTGAGTCGGAAATTAGTAATCAGGGTCATGGTGTACGGATACGTCGGCCACCGCACCAACACTGGACTCCCTGAACTAAGCTCCACACTCAGTACCCATAACAATATTGATTCACAAAAAGAAATATCATAGTCTTGAGTTCTGCGGTAGAACCGACTCCTCTGATACCAATTTGTCACGACCCATCCCCTGGGGCCCTCATCGTGACTACCCCAAGCCCTCTTTCCATAGGCTAGGGGTTGGCGACTAGAACCAAAGACGTATTTCCTTAGAACTGGGATGGAATTTCCTTTATAAAGTGTAAACACAAACAACTAGAGAACAAGAGGAAACAAACACTAAGTAAAGTATTATAACAAGTGTGCTGAATGTACAAAGGGGACGGAAATACAAGATCAACAAAAAGGTACATCTACAACTGAAATAAAGTACAAATGAAAAGAAAAACAACTGGATGATGGAAGTATCTCTTGGATCATCCTCTGAGTTCCTACCATATAGGTATGTACAGAAGTACTCCTTAGCACTCCGTCTATTGGTCTATTCCGTGTGCCGTCAAGCCGAGTGTCCACCTCTAGGTACCGTCCAGTCCTCATACACTCTTCCTCAATCAGTGTTGTCCATCATCTGTATCCAACACAATGAGGTTCGGGCATAGCCTGTGCAGGGGTGAGTATAACGATACTCAGTAGGGACTCCAAGACCCTCAAGGTCTCACTAAATCCAACAAGGATAAACCACACAAAAGATCTCAATAGATAACTTTTACTTAGGTATATGCCTGTACATATACCTAAGTTATCAAGTACCCCATCTCAACCATGAGAAAAACACAATGGTCCTTGACTCAGCTCAAACCAGGATTTTCATTATCGAAACCACAAATACTGGAGAACTCCTCCTATGTCAAGTATAGTGGCCCAATTGCAACTCTGAGGCGCTACTCACTAACCTTATACTGCTGAGGTACTCCTCCTGTCGGGTACCACGAGTCTACTGCAAAAACTGGGTGCTTCTCCGCTGTGGGTCTGCCGCCAAACTGGGCAATCCCCCTTATAGCCGTCAGAGGTACTCCTCCTATTGAGTACCGCAGTTCTTCTTGAAAACCAGGTGCTCCGTCCACTATGGGTCTTCTACCAAACTAAGCACTCCATCCACTGGGCTAGTCGAATCACTCTGAGTCAAATCGGTCAAGCAGTCGCCGGCTCTATAGCTACTAGGTCTCAGCACTCTCTCTGCTCGTCTCCGAGAGTATCCCCTCCACAAGCTACTAGTCTATACTCCAAGTGTCATGAAATAGAAGATGGAAGCATCTCAGAGGACCTCCACGTCAAAGGTGTCTCAATGCAATAGACGGCGTATCAATCGGACGCCCGATCTGTGAGTTATCAGCTTTTCCGTTCCTGGGGCCCAGTTGTTTTTAAGATAAAACTTACCTGACCATGCTCCAATCTCATCTGAATCTCATGTGGAGTATTCCAAAAGAATATTCTCAAAAAAAAGGAAACCAATGTAGTTGACGAAACGTCAGGTCCTTAAGTTATAAGCATTTCCGCTCTGAGGGGCCGGTTGGTTTCGATTTAAATCCAACCTGTCTATACCCAAACATTTTCCAAACCTTGAGTTTAATATACCGAGATGACTTAACTGTTCCGAGGAATCCTACACAACTGACGGTGCGTCGATCGGAGGTTTGTTGCTCATGTTATGGTCGTTTGACTGAAAAAGGTCTCAAAAAGGGGGGTCTGGGCCCGGTCCGACCCGGCCCAACCCACCCTGGGTCGGCCCAAACAGGGGCAACCTAACCCAAGTTCAGGTTTTTCCTAATAGGGCGCTGCCTAGCCCACGGCCGGAGCAGCCCGGTTCGGCCCACAGTCAGCCGCGGCTCGGCCGGGCTGGCCGAGCAGGGGGGGAGGCACGACCTCCCTCGGTTTCGTGTAATGGCAGCACCATGCTAGCACCGCCCTGTCTCCCCGGATCCCCCATGGTGTGGGATACGCTCCATAGGCGCCGCGGCTGGTGCCATTGTGGGTCTTTTGCCAGTAGTGCGCTAGGGCGTCGCCGCCTCCAGGCGGCCGGCCGCCGCGATATTCCGCTGGACACCCGGAGTTGTTCCAGTGGTCCTTTTTAGCTCCCATCTACGCCTACGGTCATCTTGAGACCCGAAATTCACTGCGAATGCTCCAAATCACCATTGCAGTCCCATTTCGTAAGTTTCAAACATTTTGCGCATCAAGATCGATACAGAAATGGGTCCGGACTTGTTCATTAGTCCGTACCCACCGCGTTAGTGGTTCATATAATCACCCAACAAATAAATGCCCATGATCAATGGTATGAATCTCATTTATGTATTTATACAATATCCTCTTCCCAAAAAAGACGTCGCATGTCCTTGTATCGCGGATGATGAAAATCACGGTGGTCGGGAATCACAGGGGAAGACGAGGTTGTCATCGTTCACCGTACGCTTCCTCTTCCGAGCTCATGCGTCAATCCGTTGATGATGAAGTGGAAGATAGAAGAGTCATCAGAGAAGACCCACGTCGGAAGGGGGTTCCGAGGAAGAAGCCGAGGAAGAGGCATCATCACCAGCGTCTTCACGTTCCTCGAAAGGTGGAGTGTTATTCATTGAGGGAAGAAAACTATTCTCTATTTCTTCAGAGCATTCTCCAAACTCTCCCAACACAAAGATTTCCAAACTAAAATAATCGCCTATGCTATTATTTTATGATCCCATAAAATAACATTGCCATGCACATTAAAAATAATTCAAATTGTGATGTGCCAATTTAATTAATGAAGTCATTAGTTAAATTATATTAGAAAACTTAATTAGAGGGAGGTGTAGAGATCTCATTAATAGGGTAGTTTTCATAATAAAGTAATGGGAGGTGGAAGGTTAGAATTTAAGTTGGGAAGTGGAAAGTTACGGGATCGTGTGGGCCCCACCACACTAAATCCTCTCATGGGAGGTTATGTGGATGTGGTCCCCACTTTTAACTCCACTTGAGAGGAAATGACCATCACATAAGTAAAAAAATTGTATACCAACAATTTTATTTATTTATCCTAAAATCCACAAAATTAACTCTCGACCCGCATAAAACACAACTACGGTAAAGGTCCCCTTAAGTGAATACCGGCACTGGGAGTTCATCCGTGTCCTCAGATTTCAATTCTAACCACCGGTTCAAAAGATCGAAAAACCCGCTCGTACGTTCCCTGAACATACCCGAACAGAACTTCATAAATTAATTCCGGGCACAATGGGCCTTAGAATCAGGCGCCCTCAGAAACGACGGACTCATAAAATTCAACGAATAAAGATAAAAAATTCCTTGAAATATCTGGGACTTTATAGATCATTTATGTAAACAAAGTTAAAATTTTTTAACTAGGTTTTACATATTTATGTTATATTTTCCTTTCTTTAAAAATAATGTGATAAAAGGCCACTATCACACAAACGTGATTCCATGGGGTGCCTATGTTGGCACAAGGCATCCCATGGTCAGCCATGACACAACCAGAAGAATTTGGACATATGTTAGGGTCCTTTGATATTATTATGACATTTTTTTATTAAAATTAACCACTCGATTACCAATTAATCGTGATAATTAAAGATAATTGCTGTCATTACTATTCATAATGTCCAAAAACAAGAGTCTTAATTACATAATTTGGACCTTCTGATTCCAAATATGGAATCCATTTAACCAAATTACAAACACATAAATTGTATTAATTAATTTAAAAAAAATTCTTGTTGTCAAAACAAATAGCGTGTTTTTAAGAAACAATATCTATCAAAAGATTGATAATTGTTTATGTCCAATTTCAATGTGAAATTAGTTATAATGACCACCATTGTATTAAATGGTAAAAATATATTATAATTACACTTTCAACCCAATTAAAAATATAATCTAATTATACAATTAAATTAGATGAAAACGTAGTTTTGATGTAAAATGCAGTATTTTTCACTATTCATTAAAAAATGAACATTGTCAGAATAATACCAACCATTTATCCAAACTAAATTTCAATGTCCCAATTTGGAAGAATAATTTTATCTTGTCCAATACAAATTATAAAAGTGACCATAACTATATTTAAAGTGGTTTCACCATCAAAAGGTGATAAATAGACCTTTTAGTGTATATTAGAGAATTTATGCTTAAAATTGGATTCATTCGCATTTTAGGTGTCCAACATTTATTGGATAAATGTAAAAACTTTTAACAAAAATATATATTCATATTTTAGTTATTTCTATTCATTCATTCTAATACAACGGCTACGTGTTAACAACCATTTTAAATAATATTATTATATTATTAGTGTAAAACGTAAGAATTCAATGAAATCCGTTGTTGCATATCGGGTATGCCATCAAACATAGCAACCCCGTCAAAGTAATGTTAATATTTAATTCACAAATATTAATAAATATGAAAATTTATTATTCTTTATTTACTTGGGATGTTATAAAAAAATTATATTTTGATGGTTTATGATTTTAATATATTTTTATGAGGGCATATGTAATTTTTCAAAGTGTTATAAGATTAAGTAAATTTGAAATTATGTATTTTCCCTATAAATGATGAATTTAATTAAAAATTAAATCACTCCTTTAGAAAATCATTTTCCTAAAATTGAGATAATTTTGTGTATTATACAAATCAAAAACTAGTTAGTGTAATTTTTTTTGTATTTTTCTAAAATACACGAATTTTTTATCAATAGTAAATAATTATAATTTTTAATAAAATATGAAGACAGGAATTACAGAGTTACAAATTATATTTTTATTCTTTTAATCCAAAAATCTAGAAATCTATTTCATTATTTCAATATATTTATGGAAAATTAAAATAATTTTCATATTCATGAGAAACAATTATAAAATAGTGAAAATAATAATTAGATAACACACTTCCCCCCATGAGTAAATACCACCCTCGCCACCTCTTCTCCAAAAAAATCGAAATCTTCAAATGTCAACCAATTTCTTCTCAAACAAATCCCAAGGTCCCTATCTCATATCCATTATATCATATTCTCATAAAATTAACAAAACCTTTTCCTTATGGAGTTTCTCAAGGAGGATAAATCTAATAGGTCAAATTATTTTCATTTCTCTCATAATTTTTTCTAAATTTCATTTATTTTATTCAATTTTCGTCACCTAATATTATCTAAATGTCATGATAACTGCATTATGATTTTATACTAGTATTATATCATTATCATGTAATATCCCTCATAAAAATCCTCTTTCTCTCTATTTTATTGAAAAAATTAAATCTTCGACCGTGAAGTGTAAATTTAACGACATCTTGGGCGATACACTTTTATTTTACATTATGTATTTATAAGTTGTTAATAACACCATTATATGGTTGAAAATAAATTTTAATTCTCTGTCATATTTTTTTTTATGATATTGATATAATACATATACATCACCCTAAATGGTTAAAAAATGAATTCGTTCTTATTCAAAAACCACAAAAATTGACCTAAAACAGTCATCATTAACATTTATGTAATGATTAATCATCATACCATATAAAACATTTCATTATATGTTCTTTTGGAATTATTTATGGGCATTAATAACATATAATAATAGTTCTGGATCATTATCCTTATTTTTTATAACCTTCTATTCATCTATACAAGTGAACTGATCTTGAAATCCATGAAAACAAATGCTTTCTAATGATGAACTTAAACTATATAACTAATCAAGAAGACCATAAATGAACATAATAAAACAAAAATTGATCAAATTAATGTATAAATTTTTTATTATTTTTTAATTAATGAATCTAGTTTTATAATATATGATATTAGTGTAGTGTGAGCATTTAGAAATAAGGTAAGAAAAATTCTCTAACTGAATAGTCATTATTTGGGGTTTCACTCTTTCAACCCATTTTCATTATATATATTCATTAAATATATTTTACAGTTCACTATCCTACCATTTTTTTGATATGTATTTTTTCTAAATTAGATTATTACAAACACATTGTGTTCTAGAAGAACATTTCTATTAAAAAAGAAAGCATTTACTTCTCGAAATTGTTTCTTCTTCAGTAATGATTGATGATTATTATAACCATAATGTTATTCCCTAATTCATTTGGAAACAAAAAATTTATAAATTCATTCATTATTTAATTAAACCCTTTCATTTTGATGTGTTATTTGATGTTAAAGATTTGTATTCATTATATGTGGCATTCAAGAAAATGTAAATGTTATGATGTGATGGGTGAATCTAGAATTATATTCTTCTCCAATGCATTGGGGAATATGACATATCTCATGATAACAGTGAGATATTCTAGAAAATTTTTCTATAATTGTTTAAAACTAATTGTTTTAATTTACCATTATGACATGATATTTAATTTTTAGGTGTACCCACATTCAATGCCTTTATTTAATACATACAATAATTATTAGGAAGATGATGTTATGATTATGATCACCCCATTTTATATTATTTCTTTCTAATTCCTATCCTCTAACTAGGATTTTTGCTCAGAACATTATTTTATTTATATATTTGGTGACTACTTATACCAAGGGGAACTCAAGATCATATAATAAGTTGGAGAAAAAGGAATCAAATAAATGGTTATGTTTTATTTTGTTAATGTTATGTATGGTCATAATTCTCCCAATAGATTAAACCTGTATACCATGGTCAAGTATATTTTATTTTTTTATCATTAATAAGATTTAATAGTAACATATGATAAACCAGTGTCCCTATGGTTAATATCAGTTCATAATATAGCTAATTTTAGAATTAGGATTAGAGATCCTTTTTGAAAAACCTTAGTATGAGTCTGAGAATATGTAAGAATGCATTCAAATTTTATAAACATATGGATACTAAATGATATTACTTTAGAGCTAATTCCAAATAAGTTTAGATTTTTCATGAATTTTTGAATTAATTTTAGTTCTATAAATATAATTTTTAGAATATAGGTGGAATTTGGATAATCTATTACAACAACCCTTGTATAGTACAATGCAGCGATGTCCCGAATGACATCCACAATGCTTTGAGAGGATTAGTTAAAAATTACACAGTGATTTATACCCTTATAAATTTGGTTATAAAAAATAACCTAAATAATTGGGTACATTATCCTTCACATAAGAGGGAGAAACTGGAAAATGAGTCCTTTATTTGGAAATGACCACCAACATTTATTGGTTCTCCCAATCTACTAGTCATGAAATAGTGGGTCAAGTTAATGGTAAATATTTTTTTACTTTAATGTTTTGATAATAACAAGGTTTATGTTTTTATTTATCATCTAGTTGGAGAGACCATACAATGGTGGGTATTTATTAATAACACAAATCTGAAGGATAAAATTGAAGAGATTGAGTGGCAATACATTAAGAAAATATTTCATAAATAGTACTTCATGTGTACTCTTTGAACAATAATTGAAATAGAATTCATTGAGAATAAGCGAAGGTAAGGATAATCTATCACAAACAAGGAGAAAAACATCTCCAGCCATTCTAGGAATTGTTTGGGTTTTTTAGTAAAAAACATATCAATATTGATAAGTTCTTTACTGGGTTAAAACTACACCTTTGAATAGATCTAGTAATTTGATACATTATGAGTTTCAAAGAATTTTTTTGATGCACTATAAAAGTGGATATGGATTTTTCTCAAAGTTTCCATGAATATTGTGATAAGAAACGAAATATGGAGTTTCATGCTCGAGGATATCATAAAAATGTTTAATTAAAACTCATCCACTCACATGTCAGAAATGGGGGAAAATCATCATGGTAAATGCCTCAAAGGGATGGGGAAATGCTTAAACATTGGTAAAGTGGGCCACAAACCTCATGAATGTCAAAAAGAGATGAGGATTCCTAAAAATGTGGTGGGGGAAAGTAGATCACCACCCATGGTCCAATGCCACAACTTTAGGGAGAAAGGAAACTACAAAATACAATGAATTAACCAAAGATTCCTTAAGGATAATCAATGTTAACAACCACCAAAACTGAAAGATCAAGGAAAGTCTTATTCCATAAATTCTATAGATCTTGAATATGAAAACTACGTTTTACAAGATACAATTTTTTTCACACAATAAATGAAATATTTTATTTGATTATTGTTCTATGCATTTATTTATATTTTTTATGTTTTCTAAAACTATTGAATCAAAACCCTGAAACCTTAAAGTATAGATATCTATAAAAGAACCTATTAGAAAAATCAGTGTAACGTCTGTGTCATAATCTTCTCCTATTGGCATATGTGAGAGGATTCTTCCAAAAAATATTATAATAATTTTATTTTGGAATTTGATGCTATATTGGGGATTTATTGGATGTCATTATATAGAGCACATATCATCTATCAGAAAAAAGAAAAAAAATCATATTCTAAACGATCTAAATATACACTAAAAATGGAATGCAATTATTGAATATATTATTTAAAATACTTAATGGGTGTGATAGTTTATTAGAAATTAATAATTATAAATCACTAAAATGGATCTGTCAAGCTATGTTATCAACCTAAGGGAAATTTTCATTTAGTGGGAATATAGTGAGTATTTCATGAAGAGTTACCTAGAAATCTCTTAGATAGTGAGGTATATTTATCAATATAACTCATACCTACGTCAAGTCATATCCCAATGTTTTCATATAGGATAGATCATATCATACTAATGGAGTAAAATAAGCAGCTGTAAGTGAATTTGGAAAATGGGTTCAGATGCCCTAATGCATCATCTTGGGGTGCACAACTTCTCTTTATCGAGAAGATGTATGGATAAATGTGTATGTGTATCAATTATTGTGAACATGAAAATATCACATATCTTATCCCAAGGATTGATAACATGTTTAATCAACTATGAGGAGCTCAATGCTTCTAAATGTTAGCTCCTCATTAGGGATATCATCATCTAAATATGGAGAAGGAAGATATTCAGAAAATTTACTTTCATACAACGTATGGACACTATGATTTTATCCAGATTCCCTTCGGACATTATAATTCCCTTTAAATATTCACAAAAACAATAAATAGAGTATTTATATGTAATCTTAAAAAAAATTGTAGTGTTTATCGATAATAGTTGTATCAACACCAAGAGTAAGAGGAACATGTAGAAAATCTATGGCTTGTGTTGGTGATATTATAGAAAGAGAACGAGTACTCCATGTTCATAATGTGTGACTTTTTTATATAGTAATTCAAATTGATGGGACATGTGATCAAAAGTTATTGAATTTATTTTCCCTTCAAAAATAAAAAAGTGGGGAATGGAACAAACCCTCTAGTGTCACCTAAATATATAGTTTTCTCCATTTTGACTGATACTATCATCGTTTTTTATGAATATTATCATGAAAATAAAAACCACTTACTATGGTAACATGAATAGGGGTATTATTTTTCTGTAGAAAATAATTCGAGGAATGCTTCAAGTAGCTAAGTAAGAGGTTGATCACTATACTTGTACTGACATTACTAAAAACGGTAGAATGTTATGTAATATACAATGATTCTTCCAAGAAACACTTGCTGTTTTTACTCATGAAAAATGATAATGTAGTGTCTTACACATTATAACCATTAAATATCCACCGGAAAAACTACTCACCACATGATCTGGAGAAACTAGATGTTAATTTTTCCTTGAATATTTGGTGTCACTTCCTCTATGGTAGGAAGTCTGAAAATTATACTGATTAAAATAGCCTAACGTATATGTAAAAATAAGTAACTCCACATGAAACCATGAAAATGGGTAGAGGTAATCAATGACTGCAATTTATCTACTCATTATTAACCTTATAAGGAAAACAATGTAGCTGACACTCTTAATAGAAAAGAAACTACTACTCTATCTGTGTTGCAGATTGAGAGAGACCTTATATTCATAGAAAAATAGAGGATAGATTTTAAAATCATAATGGAAGGGAATACATCCTACATTTAAAAAATGATTTCCCATGAATCTATATAAGAGAATATTAAGATGTAACAAAGGGATCATTGGTAATTACAGAAACAGTTAATGGCTCTAATGGATAGGAAGCTACAAGAGTTCTATATCGATGATCATAGTGTGATTTCATTTAGAATGAGGTTGTGTGTCCCTTCATCAGCTGTGATAAGGAAGGATCTATTGGACAATGCACATATCTCAACTATATATATCCATCATAGGAGTACTATGATTTACCGTGATCTTCAAGAACACTTCTGGAAGGACAACATGAAGAAGGATATATTTGATCATATCTCAAGTTGCATGATATGTTATCACGGTAAATCTGAGTAACAAAAGAACGTTGGGATAATCAAGGCATCTTTTATACCCATGGGTAAACTAGGGAATTTTACTATGGACTATCTCACGGGACTACCAAATACATATAAAGAAAATTTCATTATATAAGTTACGGTGGATTGAATCACCATGAAATCCCACATTTTCACAATTCAAAAAGATATTTCACTTGAAATAATTTCATAGATATATGTGAAGTATGTGGTGATAGTACAAGTAATTGTACTCTTGATTGTATTTAACCATGATACTAAGATAACATATATATTTTGGGGATTCATTAACATGGTTTGAGTACTGAATTAAATTTCATTAGGGCCTATCACCCCAAAAATGATTGATAATCTAAAATGATGATTCGTATGCATGATGATATTCTAAGAGCCTTATATTTACAATTAAAATGATGATGTGATTAGAATCTCCCATTAGTTGAGTTCTCATACAATAATATCTTCCAATCAAATATTCAGAAGGCTCTATAAGAATCTCTAAAAGGAAAGTGATTTATAACTGCAACCTAACAGGATGAAGTTGGACAACGAAAAATAATTGGAATTGATCTTCTCAATGAGAATAAAATAAAGGTTAAAGAAAACCAGTAATATATAAAATCTTCTCATAGTTGGTAAAAGAGCATTACTGACAACTATCAAAGGGACATGGAGTTCTACATTGGAGAAAAAGTCATCACTCAAGATTCACCATGGAGGTGAGTCATGTGGTTTAGAATGAAACAGAAGCTAAGCCCAAGGTATATTGGACCCTTTGAGATCCTTGTAACAGCCCAAGATTTTATAAAGAAATATTCTTTTTAATTTTATTAATGTCTTGTGTTGTACGCTACACCAAAAGGAGCTTGCACAACCCGCATCCTTGACTTGCCTTGCATTACACGCAATCGCAACCTTCCTCGATAGCGTGTGTGATACGTAATACTGAGTTTCACGAAACAATGATATGCTATTAAAATATTATTAAAACTAGCCGTTATGAATAGTAATAACCACTTTTTAAATTTTAGAAATTTTAACTCTCAAAATGGACTTCATTTTTGGATTCGGAGTATCGAATTTAGCCTAAGGTGAAATTTTAGTGATTTTCGGATAACTTTCATATTTTGATGAATAGTGAAAATTACTAAATTTTAGTTAAAAACAAATTTTTCAATCGAAATAATTAATAGTGATAAATTATTAATTTGAGTGGTTTTAAAGTATATTTAGAATATATTTTTACAATTTAATTCAATTTTGGTCATTGGATGTAATTTCACATTTAAACTAGACATAAACAGGTGTCAATCTTTTGATAGATATTGTTTCTTAAAAACACGCTATTTGTTTTAACAGCGGGATTTAATTATAAAATTAATTAATGCAACTTTTATGTTATGAATTTGGTAAAATAGACTTCATTTTTGAATTCGGAATATGAAATATAGCTTGGGATGAAATTTTGGCATTGTTCTGAAAAACATCAATTTTTGATGAATAGTGAAACCACTAAGTGGTAGGTTAAAAAAACTAAATTTTGCATAAAACTTAATTTTACCGCTTCTGCGAATGGAATTTCGAAAATCCGACAGACACGGTTAAAATCAAGGACTAAAATGTGGTTCAATGAGATGAAAATAATTTTTGGTGAATAGTAACTTTTTACTTTTTTTTACCGCGGTTAATAGTAAATAGGGTAACTAAGGGTAAATATGATATTACTATTACCCTAACACATGTCCTAATTCTATTGGACAAGTGTAATTCGACCAAAAACAAACTTAGGAATAAAATAGGACCATTTAGGCCCACTTGGATTAGATTAGGACATTTATTATTAATTTATTTAAAGAAAGGTTAAAATAGTTAAATTTAAAGTTTAATAAGTAAATAATTTTTAATATGGGGTTATACATAAGATAAATTCGATTTTAAATATTCATTAGAAAGCTAAAAAGATTTCCTACATGATGGTATTTTATTTGTAATTTTTAGAAATAAAATAATTTAATTTATTTATGACACAAAGATAATGCAGTAATTATCTTATTAATGAAATATTGACATAATTGATGTTATAAACACCAAAATAAATGTAATTTGAGACTTTTTATGAATTCCACTAATTTTCTAGGTTACTATGATATATTAGTGTTTATTTAATCAACTTGGTTCGAACATATAATTCTGTTATGACTTTCAAAAAAATCATATATCAAATAGTGTCAAAATTGACACAAAAGAGTTTTTAAATCAAATATTATATTATTAATTGTTATTTTATTCCTAAAAATATAAGGTTCGGCCAAATGACTTAGATAAGGATATATGTATTAATAATATACAATTTGGGATTCGTTTGGCATGTTATAGTAAGTGTATTAACCATATAGTGAAAGAAAACAAAAAGACACGGTAAAAGTTAAATTATTTAACTTAGAGTTAAATCTAATTGATAAGGTTAAAATAAGAACCTAAACTTGTCTAAATCTTATTGGTTGATAGGATTTCGACCCATCCCCACTTTATCTTCGAAATAAGACCCTTTGGAACCATTATAAACCGATTTTGACTTTAATATAAAATAATATTTTGAGATATTCCTAAGGTGCCCCTCTCCTCCCCTATAAAAGGACACCTCCTCCCCCTCCTCCTCACACCAATTTGAGCACTCAAGCTCGGCCAACCCCTGCCAAAATCCCTTCTCCACTTCCCTAGCAACATCCTAGAGGTTCTGGTCTTCCTCAAAGACCAATTCTAGTGCCCTAAGAGGAGGTCTCAAAGAGGCACTTCAAAGAAGAGGTAATTACCGTTACCAATTCTTTCATCTTTATTTCTTCTTCCACTTCTTCTTCTTAGGTTGTTTCATTATGAAGTAATAACATCAGTATCACTCATATACTGATATGTTATTATAAGTATGAAACAACCCTATTTCACCATCTATCCATCCTACGGAAAAAGAAATCACCGCGCGTGCGTACGTACGGAATACCGTCTCCACGCCGTGGTGTAATCTATTTTCCACCACCACCTTACATGGATGGGTATAATGGTGTAAAGAATAACTATACATAGTTATTATAACATCATAATGATTCTGATATATTTTATAATCCACTCCAATTCAATTCAATATTTATAGAAATGATATCATCGCTCGTGCGTACGTACGGAATACCGTCTCCACGACGCGATGAGATTCATTCTCCATGTTAACCATTTAAGAATGATTATAATGTATATATAAGAAATAATAATGAAATACATGACATTATAAAGCTACTGGATTTATGTATATATATATACATATGTATGTCATCTACTTACTTCCATTTCAAGACAATAAGGAAAGAAAAACAGCGTTCATGCGTACGTACGGACTACCGTCTCCATGAACGGTGTTTTTCATTTTATTTATCTATCTATTATATATATATATATACTGAATATATATGATATATAAATCATATTTTATATTCTGGAAGTAAGTAAATCATGATATAAGTAATAATGATGTCAAGAACAACAAGTCAAAACACCTACGATAAATGAAACGATTTTACCCAAAACGCTTCTTTAACATGGAATTTACAAAAGAACGGGTAATATAATGTCATAAGTGAACCATATATGATATCATAACAATGAATATGATTCTGTAATAAGTCAATGACATTATTTAAATCATTATACAGGAGGTTCGGACACATACGAAGCAAATTGGACCTAAGGTAAGGGAAATATCACAATCTCATTTTTATCCGAGATTGTTTATTCGTAAGTATTTACTGGGGTGTATTTTATCATTCACATCCATGTTTACTCAAAATGTAATATTATTTCCATCCACCTACAATTGTTTAAATCCATTTTTACCCTTCGGTGAGTTTTTAGTAATATGTATGAAAGGAATCTTTTGTCGTACGAGGTACTTTTTGACTTTTCCGACAAAAGTACGAAGAATGTTTTTTTAACTTATACGGCACGAACGGATTTCTACTGTTTTATAAAGCCTTATTTTCATGAAGCTTCCTCTAAAATATTTCATGACTATTTTCAATAAAATCTCTTTCTTTTAAAGTTGCATGATGTTTTGTGAAAAGAAATTGATTTTGAAGAAGAAAGGATATTTTCCTCAAGAATTCAATTCAAGTGTTTTATCAAAATTATTTTCCATCTAAGATAATAAAGAGTTCTGTTTCTATCCATATTTTTACATTGATTTGACTATGTTGTGATGGAATTATGTTTATGAATTCCTTTATCTTATATGAATGGTTTTATGATGTCATGTTATTTAAGAATCCCATTTTTATTACATGGGTTATGAAATGATGTATGATTTATGATTTTGTGGCACACATAAGAAAGGATTCATTAAGAGATGGGTGGGACCTATATCTCCCTCCAATGCATTGGGTAAAGATTTTATATCTCATGAGATAGACATGGCTGGAATGGTAGGTTATACCGGTTCAGTGAAACAGGACTGAAACGAGGATTACTCGATTCAGAAAGGGACTTTTTCCACTAAGATAGTCTTGGCAATGAGTCTTGACTAACAAGAAATGATTCTCTATGATTATGTGTGTATGCCACAATGAGTAATGTTTTAAGTTATGATTTCATTTCACTACTATGATTTATCCCATGTTATGAAATTATGCTCTCTTTTGCAGGTTAAGATTTCCAAAAATGTTATGTTCTTATGAAAATTATGTGATTGATATTTCCTTTGTTTACCCTTACTGAGCATTTGAGCTCACCCTTTTATGTTTTCTTTTCCCCAGGATATAAAGAAAGGTTTTAGGTAGAAAAAAGGGATGACCTTTATGGGAGATATTGAAGAACTTTCACCACGATTAGAAGATTACGTTCCGAGTTTCCAAAGACACTAAACTATTACGATCCTTTAGTGTGTGTTTTTGTTATGTACTAAGTATTCCGCAAATGTAATGTAATGTCCATGTACGATAAGCTTCGGGTCTCTACAGTTGGTATCAGAGGAAAGGTTTAGTCAACCTTTGGAAACTAGGATGCGAAAACGTTAGTGAGATCCCTAGAGATATTTCTACGGTATGTCTAGGGATGTCCCTAAGGTTAAGTATACGTATAGGTTATAGTACTAGAACTACGCTAACGATCATAGAATTAAACCTAAGATGTTAGATATTGAAGGTACTCCCCCTTTATTATATTGTTTTCCCAAGCATAATTTTTGCCTCTCACACTATTCTTTTTGGGTTTTAGACGATGGCTGGAACCCGAAGGAACCGTGTTGATCAATGCAATGGACAATGCAATGTTTGTCCTCCTGAACAAACAAATGTTATGGAAGATGGAGTGCAAAATCTTATTGCTATACTTACACAAGCTATGAATCATTCTGGACTTCCAAATGAGCAGAGAAGGGAACAATATTCTATTGAGTCCTTCATGAGGCAACGTCCCCCTTCTTTCAGTGGGACTTCCGATCCACTTGTTGCTGAACAATGGATCAGTACCACTGAAAAGATATTTTCAGTTCTTCAATGTTCTGAACATGATAAAGTCATCTTAGCAGTATATCGTTTGGAAGGTGAAGCTGATCAATGGTGGAATCTTATCAAGAATACGAGGCCAAGAGATGAAATTGAGTCCATGGAATGGGACGAGTTCAAGAACTTGTTTTTCAGTAAGTACTTCCCTCGTATTCTTCGAACGAAGATGGAAAAGGAGTTTCTTGAGCTGAAACAGAAGGATGATGAATCTGTTGGTATATACGAAGCGAATTTTACAAGACTTGCAAGGTATGCATCTGGCATTATCATCCAACCTGAAAGTAAAGTTGATCGATTTTTCAGTGGCTTAAAACCAAGTCTTCGAAGGGCATTAGCTATAAGAGACTTCAGTAGCTATGAAGAAATTGTGCGTTGTGCTATCAAGGTAGAAATGGAAGTTGGTGTTACATATCCATCTCATGGTTTTGACAAGAAACGAAAGATGGAGTTCAAGGAGAAATCTCAGAATAATGGTGAAAAGAAGATGAATGTTTCCTTATGCACAAAGTGTGGAAAGAAGCATGGTGGAGATTGTCTAAAAGGGACTAGAAAATGTTTTAAGTGTGGAAAAGAAGGTCATCGAGCAGCTGAGTGTCGAAGTAATGGAAAAAGGGTTTCTAATGATAAAGCAAACACTGCAGAGAACGCACCGCCAACACTTCAATGCTTCAAGTGCAAGGAAATGGGGCATTATGCTAATAATTGCCCTAATCCAAGGGTTAGTGATGATCAACATGAGCAACCACTGAAGGCAAAGGACAAAGGGAAATCACATGTGATCACTATTGGAAATGTTGAATATGACAACGATGTGGTGGAATGATTAAGTGTTTATGTAATGGGATTCCAAAATAATGTTGTATCATTGAGTATTGCAATATTTATTGATGTGGTATTCAAAGTGATTGAGATATTTTTTTTTTTGGAAATAAGATGATATGCGCATAATGAAGACGAGAAAATGAAATGTTTAATAGTATTCATGAGCTCATGATTGATATAAGGACTAAGTGATATCATGGTTTGAGTATATAGAATTTTGAGGATTTTGGTATGTGGAAAGTGTTAACTTTTAACTGCATTCAAGTTTTCACTAAGGTTCAATGGGTATTCAAGAGAATACATGATTAAGGACTTTGAATGTTTGGAATGTGACCAACAAGACATATCTTATGATATATGGGGATCAACGATGGTATTAAATCTCTTGTAATCGTTTTTACTATGTTATGAGAGTGGACTGCAGTATTATGGATAAGCCTAAAGATTGGAATGGATTATGTTGGACATAAGTTAGTATTGTTTAAGGATAGAAGTTTTTTCGATATTATGGGATGTTATAGTAATATAGTTTTAGAAAAAGGACAACCTGCAGGACGGGCGACAGCCCATCGCTTCGGACAAGGCTGTGGGAATCGAACCCACAACCGAAGTGCGACTGGCCTTTATCGCCTACCACTGACCTACAGGAAGTCCCTGTTTAGTAGAAACTAGTTTTATTATATTAAGGAGTATGATATATGAAGTATAAGTCCATTTTAGGAACCATATATGATTAATCTCACTATAGATCGATTTATGAATATAATTTTTGCTAACCTTTTGTTTGAGACAGATGGAATGACCCGTCATTCTATCACATGATCTGCTAACACTTCACGAATAACAAATTCAACTTCATTTATTTAAGAGATGAAGTGGAAATTGTTCAAGGCACGAACAACAGTGATATTGTATCAAAATAAAGTAAGTATTTATTCTAATTCAAATTTTCAACTTTAGGGAAATGATCTTGAAAACCAAAAATGTTGTCCTAGTGATCTTATACCTGATGAATTAGATGGTACCTTAGATCGTCACAAATCTATGGATTTGTGATTACTGGATTTTCCATAGCCATGTTCTCTACCACTCTCCATCAGAACATGATGGTTAGATTTCTCTTCCATATCCATATTTTCACCTATGTGGAAACCCAGTGATTAGTTTATTTGGGTAATCGTTACATTTCATACTTTAGTTTTTAAAGCCAAGTTTTGGTATTCCTTTTTACGATGTGGGTTTCTATTAAAGAAACTTTCGAATAGTAAACCATTTATAACCCCGACGAATTTCGAGGGCGAAATTCATTTTAAGGGGGGTAGAATGTAACAGCCCAAGATTTTATAAAGAAATATTCTTTTTAATTTTATTAATGTCTTGTGTTGTACGCTACACCAAAAGGAGCTTGCACAACACGCATCCTTGACTTGCCTTGCATTACACGCAATCGCAACCTTCCTCGATAGCGTGTGTGATACGTAATACTGAGTTTCACGAAACAATGATATGCTATTAAAATATTATTAAAACTAGCCGTTATGAATAGTAATAACCACTTTTTAAATTTTAGAAATTTTAACTCTCAAAATGGACTTCATTTTTGGATTCGGAGTATCGAATTTAGCCTAAGGTGAAATTTTAGTGATTTTCGGATAACTTTCATATTTTGATGAATAGTGAAAATTACTAAATTTTAGTTAAAAACAACTTTTTCAATCGAAATAATTAATAGTGATAAATTATTAATTTGAGTGGTTTTAAAGTATATTTAGAATATATTTTTACAATTTAATTCAATTTTGGTCATTGGATGTAATTTCACATTTAAACTAGACATAAACAGGTGTCAATCTTTTGATAGATATTGTTTCTTAAAAACACGCTATTTGTTTTAACAGCGGGATTTAATTATAAAATTAATTAATGCAACTTTTATGTTATGAATTTGGTAAAATAGACTTCATTTTTGAATTCGGAATATGAAATATAGCTTGGGATGAAATTTTGGCATTGTTCTGAAAAACATCAATTTTTGATGAATAGTGAAACCACTAAGTGGTAGGTTAAAAAAACTAAATTTTGCATAAAACATAATTTTACCGCTTCTGCGAATGGAATTTCGAAAATCCGACAGACACGGTTAATATCAAGGACTAAAATGTGGTTCAATGAGATGAAAATAATTTTTGGTGAATAGTAACTTTTTACTTTTTTTTACCGCGGTTAATAGTAAATAGGGTAACTAAGGGTAAATATGATATTACTATTACCCTAACACATGTCCTAATTCTATTGGACAAGTGTAATTCGACCAAAAACAAACTTAGGAATAAAATATGACCATTTAGGCCCACTTGGATTAGATTAGGACATTTATTATTAATTTATTTAAAGAAAGGTTAAAATAGTTAAATTTAAAGTTTAATAAGTAAATCATTTTTAATATGGGGTTATACATAAGATAAATTCGATTGTAAATATTCATTAGAAAGCTAAAAAGATTTCCTACATGATGGTATTTTATTTGTAATTTTTAGAAATAAAATAATTTAATTTATTTATGACACAAAGATAATGCAGTAATTATCTTATTAATGAAATATTGACATAATTGATGTTATAAACACCAAAATAAATGTAATTTGAGACTTTTTATGAATTCCACTAATTTTCTAGGTTACTATGATATATTAGTGTTTATTTAATCAACTTGGTTCGAACATATAATTCTGTTATGACTTTCAAAAAAATCATATATCAAATAGTGTCAAAATTGACACAAAAGAGTTTTTAAATCAAATATTATATTATTAATTGTTATTTTATTCCTAAAAATCTAAGGTTCGGCCAAATGACTTAGATAAGGATATATGTATTAATAATATACAATTTGGGATTCGTTTGGCATGTTATAGTAAGTGTATTAACCATATAGTGAAAGAAAACAAAAAGACACGGTAAAAGTTAAATTATTTAACTTAGAGTTAAATCTAATTGATAAGGTTAAAATAAGAACCTAAACTTGTATAAATCTTATTGGTTGATAGGATTTCGACCCATCCCCACTTTAGCTTCGAAATAAGACCCTTTGGAACCATTATAAACCGATTTTGACTTTAATATAAAATAATATTTTGAGATATTCCTAAGGTGCCCCTCTCCTCCCCTATAAAAGGACACCTCCTCCCCCTCCTCCTCACACCAATTTGAGCACTCAAGCTCGGCCAACCCCTGCCAAAATCCCTTCTCCACTTCCCTAGCAACATCCTAGAGGTTCTGGTCTTCCTCAAAGACCAATTCTAGTGCCCTAAGAGGAGGTCTCAAAGAGGCACTTCAAAGAAGAGGTAATTACCGTTACCAATTCTTTCATCTTTATTTCTTCTTCCACTTCTTCTTCTTAGGTTGTTTCATTATGAAGTAATAACATCAGTATCACTCATATACTGATATGTTATTATAAGTATGAAACAACCCTATTTCACCATCTATCCATCCTACGGAAAAAGAAATCACCGCGCGTGCGTACGTACGGAATACCGTCTCCACGCCGTGGTGTAATCTATTTTCCACCACCACCTTACATGGATGGGTATAATGGTGTAAAGAATAACTATACATAGTTATTATAACATCATAATGATTCTGATATATTTTATAATCCACTCCAATTCAATTCAATATTTATAGAAATGATATCATCGCTCGTGCGTACGTACGGAATACCGTCTCCACGACGCGATGAGATTCATTCTCCATGTTAACCATTTAAGAATGATTATAATGTATATATAAGAAATAATAATGAAATACATGACATTATAAAGCTACTGGATTTATGTATATATATATACATATGTATGTCATCTACTTACTTCCATTTCAAGACAATAAGGAAAGAAAAACATCGTTCATGCGTACGTACGGACTACCGTCTCCATGAACGGTGTTTTTCATTTTATTTATCTATCTATTATATATATATATATACTGAATATATATGATATATAAATCATATTTTATATTCTGGAAGTTAGTAAATCATGATATAAGTAATAATGATGTCAAGAACAACAAGTCAAAACACCTACGATAAATGAAACGATTTTACCCAAAACGCTTCTTTAACATGGAATTTACAAAAGAACGGGTAATATAATGTCATAAGTGAACCATATATGATATCATAACAATGAATATGATTCTGTAATAAGTCAATGACATTATTTAAATCATTATACAGGAGGTTCGGACACATACGAAGCAAATTGGACCTAAGGTAAGGGAAATATCACAATCTCATTTTTATCCGAGATTGTTTATTCGTAAGTATTTACTGGGGTGTATTTTATCATTCACATCCATGTTTACTCAAAATGTAATATTATTTCCATCCACCTACAATTGTTTAAATCCATTTTTACCCTTCGGTGAGTTTTTAGTAATATGTATGAAAGGAATCTTTTGTCGTACGAGGTACTTTTTGACTTTTCCGACAAAAGTACGAAGAATGTTTTTTTTTAACTTATACGGCACGAACGGATTTCTACTGTTTTATAAAGCCTTATTTTCATGAAGCTTCCTCTAAAATATTTCATGACTATTTTCAATAAAATCTCTTTCTTTTAAAGTTGCATGATGTTTTGTGAAAAGAAATTGATTTTGAAGAAGAAAGGATATTTTCCTCAAGAATTCAATTCAAGTGTTTTATCAAAATTATTTTCCATCTAAGATAATAAAGAGTTCTGTTTCTATCCATATTTTTACATTGATTTGACTATGTTGTGATGGAATTATGTTTATGAATTCCTTTATCTTATATGAATGGTTTTATGATGTCATGTTATTTAAGAATCCCATTTTTATTACATGGGTTATGAAATGATGTATGATTTATGATTTTGTGGCACACATAAGAAAGGATTCATTAAGAGATGGGTGGGACCTATATCTCCCTCCAATGCATTGGGTAAAGATTTTATATCTCATGAGATAGACATGGCTGGAATGGTAGGTTATACCGGTTCAGTGAAACAGGACTGAAACGAGGATTACTCGATTCAGAAAGGGACTTTGTCCACTAAGATAGTCTTGGCAATGAGTCTTGACTAACAAGAAATGATTCTCTATGATTATGTGTGTATGCCACAATGAGTAATGTTTTAAGTTATGATTTCATTTCACTACTATGATTTATCCCATGTTATGAAATTATGCTCTCTTTTGCAGGTTAAGATTTCCAAAAATGTTATGTTCTTATGAAAATTATGTGATTGATATTTCCTTTGTTTACCCTTACTGAGCATTTGAGCTCACCCTTTTATGTTTTCTTTTCCCCAGGATATAAAGAAAGGTTTTAGGTAGAAAAAAGGGATGACCTTTATGGGAGATATTGAAGAACTTTCACCACGATTAGAAGATTACGTTCCGAGTTTCCAAAGACACTAAACTATTACGATCCTTTAGTGTGTGTTTTTGTTATGTACTAAGTATTCCGCAAATGTAATGTAATGTCCATGTACGATAAGCTTCGGGTCTCTACAATCCTTGATCTCATATGATCCATGGACAACCAGATTTTTATTCCATTGAATATGGATCATGTTTATGAGGTGTTCCATGTATCACTCCTGAGGAAGTAAATACCAAATCCCTCAAATGTACTGAACTGAGAGGTGGTACTACTAGAATATGATCTATCATGTGATGTGTAGCTGATAAAGATTCTAGACTTGACAGATAAGGTTATATGAAATAAGAAATCCCACCATGTAAAAGTGTGGGGGAGTAACTGTATGTATGAAGTAGAATGTTGGGAACCATAGGAGATGAAAAATAATAATTACCCTCACCTGTTTTATTAAAACAAAAAATCGAGGATGAAATTTTAAAATGGGGGAATAATGTAATGACCACAACATTTATCCATGAAATTTATCCCTTTATAATAATCATAAATATTATAAATCACATTTAATTTTTAATTGATAATAATAAAATATTTATAAATTAATAATTAATAAAATATGTTTTATTTATATTATTTAAGGAACCAATACCTATTAAATAGTAACTCGACCTTAGGAATAGTAATATAATCTGTATGAATAGTAATTCAGCCAAATGAATAGTAACGTACTCATAAAAGTATAAATAATTTTTATTAATTTATTTAATGAATGTATGGAAAAATGATATCATACTCTAAGAAAAATTAAAGTTTCAAAAAATACTAATTATGTGTTGGATTATTTTCCAGTCAGAAATATTTAATATAAATTTTTTGATTAATTTAATAAAATTTAAGAATATTTATGTTTTTAAAATTTATTCATAAATGAATATTTTTTTGTCTTATGATTGTAAGTTAATTTAATGAGACCATAAAAAATTTTCCAATGTGTTATAAAATCTATTACAATTTTAAAATCTGTTTTTTACAAGTAAATGATAATTTTAAATAAAAAAAATTAAATGACTCGTATTTTAATAATTATATTAATAAAATTGTATTCATATTTTAATTATATAGAACATAAAATGTATAGGGCCAATTTTTGAAATTGATTTAAAATACAATATATTTTTAGTTGAAAATATGATAATTTACAATAATTGCTAAATACATGAATTTGAGAATTATGGATGATTTGCGGACCATGTAAGACCCAAATATCGAAATATACTTCATAAAATTAATATATTTATTAAAAAATATCAAAATATTATTATTATGGAGAAAAAATAGTAAACTAATTAATATAATTACAAGAAAACACCCCTCTCCCCAACTATATATACCACCCATCACCCCTTCTCCTAACACCTCTCATGCATTTAGCTTTGTCCAAATTACAACCAATCCTTTCCCCAAGACATTATCCCACTTATAGGATCTCTGGGTATCATGAATATATCAAAAACTTTTCCCTATGAAAGTTCTCAAGCATGATAAATCCAAGAGTTAAAATTGGCTTACTTTCTATTTTAGATTCTTTTTAATTTCATTTATTTAATTGTCCTCTCCATATATTATCTTATCCAAATGGTATGATTAATTAGGTAATTTTTATACATAGGTATGATATCATGTTAATGTAAGACCCATCATATTTCATCTCTCTCTCTCTCTCTTATTCAAAAAATGAAATCTATGTCAGTGATATGTCAATTTTCTGACATCGCATGAGATGCACATTCACTTTCCATTTATATCATCATGTATGTTAATAAAACCATTAAATGGTTGAAATATGATTGTAAATTTCATTTTATAAGAATTTTTATGTTTTTTATGTAACATTTATACATAATAATAAATGATAAAACAAAACGTCTTAGTTGTGATTTATAACCCACCAAAATCGTCCTTAAACAATAATCATTAACTTTTATATAATGATTCATCCCTAAACCATATATCCAATTTATTTCTAAGACCATTTAATTTTTTTTATATCATTACTAACATATAATAACAATTATGAATATTTGTCCTCATTTTTATGAACTTTCTTTCATGTATTCATGTGAACCATTCTTGAAACCCATGAAAAGGAATTCCCCTGAATAATCAAATTAAACCCTATAACATATCATGAAGACCATAAATAAACTTAATAAATCCTCAATGAATTAAAATATATAATGTGATTATATAGGATATTAAAGTGAATAATGCATTCTGACATAATGCAAGTGGAATTCTAGAACCCAACTTTATTTCTTTGGGTTCCCCACTTTCACCACATTTTTATTTTTTATAATATATAAATATCATAATTAATAAATATCATATATTTTATTGGATAAATTTTTTTCTACTTGAGTTTATGAAAAAAATGTATTCCAAAAAAACTATTCTTTCATTAAAAAATGTAGACATTTTACATTTCGTATTGTCTCTTCTTCAGTAAAGGTTGATGATTCTTGTATCAAGTATGTTTTTATAGATTTAATTTTGGAAACAAATTTTTTTGAAAGTATGATTTATGAAATGAAAACATTTCCTTTATATGGGTTATTTTATGTCCATGATTGATACACGTTCTATGTGGCATACATGATAACGTAAATGTATTCATGTGGCGGGATCACATGATATTATATATCACATCAATGTATCGGGTAATGTTAGGTATCTCACATTAAAAGTGAAATATTCATGAACATGACTATATATTTGTTCACAACTATGTGTGGTTGTTTATCACTAAGATATGATGTTTCATTTTTATGCATTTCAACACGTAATACCATTATCTGACGCTTCCAATGATGATTATGATGATTATGTTATGATTATGATCAACCCATGTTATGTTGTTTCATATTCATATATATCATATTAATGGGATTTTAGCTCAACCATTTATTTATTTAATATCATCAGGTGACTACTTGTAACTAAAGAGAATTAAAGGCCCAGTAAGATGAAATAAAAGATAGAATTTAGTAAATGATTTTATTTTATCAGATACTATCTACGGTCAGAATTGTTTCAAGAAACTAATCATTTGGATCATGGTCAAGTAATTATTTTTTGTTATTTTTTAATAAAATTATGTAATTGTAATGTAAGAAGAAGAATGTTTTCTATATCGGTACCTCCTCACCAACAAAACAAAATAATGAGAAGAATGTTCCAGATGAATTTTTTTATTATTCAAAGAAGAGAACACTAATACGAAATTTGGTTTTCCAATGATAAGATGCAATCATGTAGAAGAAATGTAATTAAATATTATTTTTATTAGTACCTTGAAGATTAGGTTAATGAAAAGTTCCAAAAGATAAAAGTATACATAAGCTTATCTTTTTTTTTGAATTTTCTTAAATGCTGTAGAAAGAGTCTCTGGGATGTTTTTCATAGGAACTTATCTGACCAATCAAGTGAATCCATTGGACAAATTATATTTTTATTAAATAATAATTGTCCATGTCAGTGTTCCTTCTATAAATTAAGAGTGAAATAAAAATATGATTTTTGATGAATCTATCCAAATTGTTCTTAAAAATAAATCAAAACTAAAGGTATCCGGTAATGGGGCTCTCCAAACTGATCGATAGTACGATTAAGAGCCTAAAAAATATTAGAATTAAAAATAATATGGATATAAAAATAATTAATAATAAGGTGATGAAGAAAAAAAATATTAATATGAATATTTTTTTATACAAATTTATGATATTGTTGAGGATGGAGATGATGATAATGAAAGGGTAGAAGATAGTGAAGAAACTCCATCCAATAACAACTCATAATATTCATCAACATCTTCCCCATGAGAAATTACTTATATAGATGATAAATAATCTAAAGAAGGTAATTCTAATAAATTCTGAACATAACCATAAAAAAGCAATCATAATCAATGAAAAATTAATATTATCAATATTTTTGACCCTATATTTTTAAGAAATCCAAAAACAATGATTTTGACATTTTTGAATTATATGATGATAATAAATATTCTAAAGATATACATAATTAATTTTCAAATAAAAAATAGAATAAAGTAAGAAAAGATAATTTTTGTTCTTATTGAATTAATACTTCTGTGGAATAATAAGAACATTCATATTCACCTAGAACCATAGACATTGAAGGATATAACCATATTTTTCATGTGTTTAAAAGAAGAGAATGTATAATTCCGAATATTCCATGTCTGGAAGAAATAGTTTAGATTATTCATTAATGTCTTGATCATGAATTAGAATTGATAAATGTAATAATTGAGATCGTGATTCGGACTAAGGAGAAGTTAAATGAGTTTTCATGATTGTTCCCAGACTCATAAAAAAGGTTTGAAAATGGATTTTTAAATGGTCTCATAAAGATAATGTTGATATCAAGATGAATGATGAATGACTTGATGATGTTAAGAATATTTTCATATAACTAACATGTTCATTAAATGAAGTATCACATCATATTGTAGAATCAATAATTTTTGTGGATGAATTTAGAGATTCCAATGATAAAAGAAGGGAGGAAGATAATGATCAAAAAAATATCAGGGACAAAGAGCTATAGGTAATCAAAATCCAATCTGTTGAGTTGGATAATTTATTTTTGAATGAAGAAATTATTCAAATGACTTCAATAAGATAGTTCCTTTATATGAGAAATTTTTTAGGTTGTACTATATCTGAATATAGTTCAGTGAGATTAAATAATTTTTGAATACCCTAACTAAGGGTCATTGATTATTATTATGTTGAACTCTTTTTTTTTACTTTTTTGGTTAAACATTGGACATTTTTTGTGTGTTAATTATATTTTCATCAAAATATGATTTGTCTATATTTTTTCCAATTTTTAGTGGTTTATTTTTTATTTTATTTTCTGATGATTATTTAATCAATTTTATTGTTTGGTATATTTTTTTATTCTCTATTATTTCATGAAAATACCAAATTTTCCCAATCCATTTCTAAAATCATAGTGGGATCATTTTATAGAATGGGGTGGAAATAATTATATGCAGTGTATGTTTTTATAACATGTATGTAGTTTAATAAATGGGAAAAACACCCATTAGAATAAAATATGTTTTATCAAAAGAGATGATATTACTCTAAGGGTGTGTTTATCATATTCAAAATTATACACTACATCATAATTAAAATATTTATGCACTTTGTGAACGTTATGATTTTAATAATTAAATACGAATATAAATTACATAAATGAATATGGACAATATAATTTTCAAATTTATTTTCCATTTATGTTTTGGGGTTTGTGATTTAAATTTTTGGGTATTTTTAATTAATAATATAAACATCTTACTTTTCTGTTTCTTTTATTTTGGAAATTAGAAAATCATTCTAAAAATATGTATAGTAAAATTTTATATCCTAACTATTTTACAATTATTTTATAGAAAAAATTTCCACTTACCATAAATATAATTATTTGTAAATTAATTTTTATATAAGATTTGACATCTTAATTAAGATTATAATAATCCGTATGTGTATGACAAATTAGACTCACATTTATCAAAACTAGAATTTTCACTTTCTATCATTACATTTTTACTGAAAATTCTTTAAAATCAGACGATTAGTGGTACTGATAAAATCATACTGATACTCATAAGGATAATCTTATTTAAATTGATACACATCTCCAGCGAAATGACTATTTTTAAAATGGAAATATAGATTACTTATTTATAATATAAGGAATAAATTTATCATTGTGATGGTGATAATCAATATGACATTAGAAAATCAGAAATGGTGACCTTTCATGCTCTAGCAGTATGAGGTCTCTACAACAAAAATTGAAAATATGTCCATTGGGATGATTCATATATATAATAGGTCATTCCAAAAGTATACAGTAGGTTCATTATATTTTTAATCAAATTTTTGGAATATTAGTTATTGTTTACATTCATTCATATATTAGTTTAATTTAGTATAGATATTCATTGTTTGGAAACCATACAGGGTTTTCTCTATTAGAACATCTGTAATGATAACTATGGATGATCACAGGTAGGATTGAGGGATTCCAGAGATAAGAAGACAGAGAGTGTTATCTTCATATGGAGGGTGATTGGGGTATTATGTTAGATATGATCTACCAGATCGACAGATTCTGTGGATGGGAAGACAAAGACAATAATAACACCCAAAGAATCCATGAAATGGATGAAAAATCAAATATCATAATTGTATAATGGGATTTCAGGTAACATTATGTAAAAAATTTACTATAAGTATAAAATAGTAGATATTTTTTGTAAAATTTATTAACTAACCATCTATTAAGGTAGAATATGTTTTTTTGTATAATATCTTGTAACTCATTATTACTTCCTCATAGAAATTCATTCATCAATTTTTAAAAGTGTCAATTCCTATTCAGGTAAAATAAAATATGATAATTTTATTCAACATTCTAATATTTTTTATTGTTACTATTCTA
Source organism: Viscum album (assembly GCA_963277665.1). Classification (NCBI taxonomy): domain Eukaryota; kingdom Viridiplantae; phylum Streptophyta; class Magnoliopsida; order Santalales; family Viscaceae; genus Viscum; species Viscum album. The sequence goes on along the minus strand of OY728126.1, from coordinate 1,305,842,122 downwards.
TTATCAACAATAAACATAGTCTTATAAATCTGACACATAGTGATTATGATTATATACACTTATATAATTATTAATAATATGATTATAATTCTATGAAATTGTTATTAAGAATATGTTTGACTCTAACAACAATATATAAGAGGAATTGGTTTTGTTTAAGGTAATTATTTTAAACTAAGATTTTTTAACTACAATTACCCCATATTATAATTATATCCATTATAAGAACGTTTTTATGATCCAACAATCAGTATTAATGATATATTATTTATAAAAATTTAAAATTATATATTATTTAAATGAAATTCTTGTTTTAAGTAAAATAATATGTTTTTCACTACTCATAAAAAATAAAATTTATTAGAATATTTTCAAACTATAAACATCTGATAATTTAGATATTCGAATTTAAAATGTAAAGTTTGTATTTTTGTATGGATTCCATAAATTTGGTAAAAATTAATTTTATATAATGAGTGGAAAACATTATTAATTATTCTTTAGAAAATATATTGGTTTTCAGAATACATTTATTTTATTATTAAATGAATATTAATATATTTATAATCTATATATAACAAATAATCATTTTTAAACTACATATTTTAATAATTTAGTTATTCCTTTTCATACCATCCATTCCAATTCCTAGGTGATAACTATCATTTTAATTAATAATAATTATTGGGTATTTTTTTCAATAAATCTGATCTTCTATGTATTGAGTGACATCAAAGAATATTCTGGTTGAGTATAATGAAATGTAAACTAAGTGTCTAATGAAATGGATGACATATAATATATTGAATTTATTTTAAATAGTAAATATCTCATAAATTCATGTGATTTTATATTCCACTGTATTCATAGTGATTTGTTTCATATACTTTATAAAAATAATATATTATTCTTTTATAAATTATGGGTGTTACATTATTACAACTTTAAATAAATTTCATCCAATCAAATAAAATGTTTATCTCTTTAATAATAGATTTTTCATTTAAAATTAAAATTATGAACAATAGATTTCATGAAATAGATAATGAAATATAATCTTTATAATAGTTAAAGGAATCTACGAATGTCATATAGAATAACTATTAATAAGTTTCTAGGATAGATAACATTAGTGGACGTGAAGACATGGAAATGAAAGAAAGGAGTAGAAATTATTGATATTAATTGAAGTCATTAATCAAAATAAGGTGAATGGTAAATGATAATTTAAAGGACACAAAAACCATAAATTTATAATGATCTAAAATGAAATCTAATTCATATGATATAAAGGTAATATGATAACATTTTTGTATGACGATCGCATTAATGAATATTATGATTATTTTTATTATAAATAAATATAATGAAATATAATTAATTCACAAAGTTATAGTTATAATAATAATTTTCTAATTTGGTTGTTCTTTTATCAAATTTCAAATTAACAGTTTATTCAAAGAAATAAATATAAAAATTATTTTTGAACATGCATTTCTAAATTATGTATTTCATGGATCATGAATTCCTTAAATAACGGAAAATGATTCTTTATATATCAATAATGATTTACAAAAACCAATATGGTCAATAAAAATAATCTAATAGAATAAATTATTCTCTAAAAATAAATATCAATAGTTTTGGTTCATCACTACTATTTATTTTTAATATAATCTACCTAAAAACCTTGATTTTTTACTTAGGACATCGTTTAGGCTAGTAGTTGGTTTTAAACCCTTATCATTCTTTTTTTTTTGTGGATTCAATCCCAATGGCATTTTCAGATATTAAGGGTTTTCACATGGAATACATTATTTCCTTTTTCTAAAACAATATAATTCCAATAACATTCTTAAAATATATGTTATACATCCTTGTAATATAACAAATCATGAAATAAACATTTTACTAGGGTTATAATGAGTATTATTTAAAAAAAAATCAAACACTATTGTTTTACTATAAATTCAATTTTATTAATGATCATATTAACCCTACATGTTATAAATAACATTAAACGTATATATATAATTCAAATACATTATTACTCAAATAAATATTCATATAAAACATATACATTCCATAAACTTATGCATAATTTCTTTAATCTAGGTAGACTCCCATCACAAAAAACCTAAAAAAGTTTTTAATATATCAAACTTATTATCAAACATTATATTATAAACTCTTCAGGGAAAATATATCTCTTAGCTTAATAAATACACAAATTATTTACAAAAATATAAAAATACATAGATTCTTCATAATATATATAATGAAATACTATTAGTAAAATACATTTACCAAAACAATTCATCTCATTTATTGAAAAAACATTTCTTCCATTCTAAAATTTAGAATAGATAATTTTAATTATAAATTTCAATCTTTTTTAATGGTTTTTATTGAAAATGTTAATTATTCGGAGAATATCTCATAGGAGTGACAATATAGTGTTGTAGTAATGCCCATTTTTTGTGTAACATATAATTCTAGAGTCGTTCCCAATGCACTCCTTTGAGAGATATTACCCCTATGTACATATGTTCCAATACCATATCTACTTGTTGAATTAAGACAAAGCTGTTTTTATAAGAGTAATCTCATAATACCTTCCTTACCAAAACGTTTGGATCTTCTTCTATTTTTATCCTACAAGACAACCATAGGGTTATGTTAACTAATATATGTTTTATAAATCTATTTTCCATGACAGCTACTAATCTTTATATAATAGAAATAAGAGACATATTGACCCCAAAATCCCAAATATAGTTCCTTAATACATTACATTGGCGTAATATACATAGAATCCCATCATGGTGGACATATTAATTTAGTAGTGTTGTTAAACTAAATATATACATGAGTCCCATATTAAATTTGAATACACATAATAAAACATAATTTTATATTTCATAATTACATACTTTTATCTATCATATACAGGTATAAAATTTATAAAAAACATTCTTGAATCCTGGTGATTTGAAAAAAAAGATATGTGGTCCCAAAAGCCCAGTAATTTAAATGATCAATGGAAACATTCCGGAATCAATATGAATAATAAATTAGAAAATGTAAAAACTGAACACATTTACTATATAATCAACAAAAAATAGAATAGATAACATTAAAATAAAACATCAATGATGGTATATCATGTATAATAATTTATATGTAAAGGTAAATAGATGAAAAAACATTTTATTAAAATAAATTAAAATCATGAGTAAATAATTTATAATCAATATAGTAAGGTAAATAACTGAAAAACATTGTTATTTAATAAATAAATGATAATTAAAATCATTTTTAGATAATTTCACAATGAAAATATTTGGATATAGATAAATAAATAACTATTTGTATAAATTTATAATTTTTGGAAACCATGTTTCCTATTTAAAGGATACCTTTTCCATCAATATATTTTCTCAAGATTTTTTAAAATTGATGGGTGGAAAGAAATTTAACTAATGTTATCCAACTGATTCTTCCAACGAGACTACCTATGTATCAATCTTATATCTATTATAGTTCCCCACTTGTTTAATACCTATCAAAATCATTATTTATAAATCAAATGAAAAATATATTTAAAAAACAACGTGACTTATCTTATATTATTATTTATTCACAAATATATATTCATTAATATTTTCTGAGTTAAAAAATAACATTAAATATAGACACCATATATAAAAAATTTATATTGTTTAGGAAATAATTATGTAAATGATAAGTGATAAGGATATATAAGAGAAATTTAATGTTTAAGGATTTATTGAAATGGAATAACTCATGGTAAACATAATGAAATTGAAAATGAATCAACGAAGTAATTTTCAATAATATACATGTTTAAAAAATTATAATCCACAAAGAGGAATAATAATTAGGGTATTAATAAAAAATTCACCTATTGGATTATTAATGAGGGGTTTTTTCATCGATGAAATAATAATATATTTAAAAACTTTTATGATTAAAGTATTATTTTTATTTTAAAATTTTCTTTTAGAAATGTAATATTTTTTTTCAAAATTCATTTCATTATAAATAATTTTTTTTATAACTAATAATTTCATGAATATTAATAAAATAATTTTCATTAAAAATATTTTTTTAATTATGAAATATAATCATTAATTATATGATGTCGAGTAATTTGGTACATGTCATACAATGTAGGAATAAAATCATTTTAATTGTAAAAAAGATAGAAAAGATCCTTTTTGTGAAAAGGACATATGTATATAATTCATGAAACATGGTAAATAATAAAAATGTTTAAGAATATCTTGAAAAATAAATTTACAATTTCCAAATAACTTTAAAATAATTTTTATAAAAACATGATCGAAAAAAACAGATTTCCAACTGAAGAGAAAAATAATGTCATTTTCTTGAAAACCATTCTACAAAGAATTATTACAATGAAAATATTTAAAATTGTAAAATAAATTTGAAATAATCATGAATAAATATAAGATACATAGATAATATAACATATTGGACAATTATAAAATAGTTTACCTAACTCGATATTCATGTGTAAACAATTCCAAATAAAATGTTTTAGGATGTAATCACTATCAAATATAATAACCCTACTGTGGTATTTGACTAATGAATTAATTATGTGTATCAAAAAAATCAAAATAATAAAAATAAAAAATAAAAAATAAATATTTTAAATTTGTTAAATATATAATCATAGAATATTATCTACAACGAGGATGTAATATAAATAAATGAAAATAAATTTTGTATTGAAATTATATTCCACTTAGTAACCCTTAATTCAAATAGCCTTAGACGATTTAAACAAATATTCAACATAAAATACCATGGAGAATGAAATTTTCATGACATTAATTATAAAATTGATAGTATATATACCATATAAAAGAAACTAGGTGCATAACATTAATACATGCATCAATGAAATTAAATAGAGAGGAAATTTCTTACATTATGTTACTTTTAGGTAGAATGTACATTATACTATAATATAGTGGTTATAAAACTTTTATTACTTTATTATAAAAAATTATTAATATTTATGATAATATATATGATGCTTTTCTTACAAATTATCACTCATTCAATAACAAATTTCATTACTTTCATTGTTTTTGTATAAATTGCCTTGTTTTCTTGAGCACGTTTCATCATGATCTATTTCATACACATAATATATTGTTTAATAATTTTAATAATATTTTTCTTTAAATAATTATCTTATTTTTATATAAATATTACTATTAAAACAAATAATTAATGATGGTTTTGAAAAATGATGTATGTTATATTCATGGAAAATGTAGATTATATGTACTCATTAGTAATGTTTCAATTTTCAATAATCATTCTAGTAAAGAGGAAAAATTATCATAATATATATATATATATATATATATATATTATATAATTATATATATCTTCAATTTTTTATTTTGATTATGAGAGATTCAAATATATTTGTGAAGGAAATCTTCCACACAAACACAGAAAATGTTTTATTCATAACATGAATAAAAATGAATGATATAAAATGATATATATATATATATTACATAATGATTAATATTTCAAGAATAGCATAATTTTACGATGTAAAAATCATATAATCATTAACAATAACAAGAACACCTTCCATGTGAAGTGTTAGTGAAAGAAGAATCACATTGGTCCAAGACATAGTAGTTCTCCAAACACACCAGCAACATAATAATATTTCTTATAGAAATAATGGTAATACGATATATAAGATTTAGTGACTCAATAATTATAATTATGTTATAAATACAATATATATACTTCATATCCATCATCATATTGAAATAATAATGGTGTTAGTGGATGAACAAACGATATTAGTTCAGGTGGTAGATATCTATAATGCAGATGAACAATGATTTTGTAACCCATTTTATGGAAATGTGTGAATTTTTAGGTATTTTAAATAAAACCTAAATATATTTTATATTCTAATTTTATTATATCATTATGGTTTGAAAATAATTTGGGGCGGTGGAGTAGGAAATAAAATGATGAATCTTGTTGAAAGACATTACATCTTCTTTGGCTATCCTTCTTATTTTTGCACAAAATTCATAAAGTGGTTGAATTATTACAAAAAAAAGTACTCTATGATTTGAATAGAAATTAATTCTAATGAATTGGGTAGATTTATTACTATCCAAATGGATTTATATTTTTGAATAAGAAAGGGGATTGAGTGCTATTTTTTAGTTGAGGAGTTGTGACACTTTTGCAAATACCCAAAATTATTAACTATTTGGAGAAACCTATTACCTAAATTAGAACAATAATAGATAAGAATTTTATTTATTTAGGAAATGTTCATAGAAAACCCCTTCCTCAAAATATGATACGTTTGTTTCATTTTCTTGCATAACTATTATTTTTCCAATGTTTTAGCATTTTGTATTTTTACTATGGTAACTAGTTTTAAAACCCATGTTATTTATTCATTAAGAATAAATTAAATTGTTACATATTAGAAAAGTTATAAAAACCTATTATGAATTTGATATAGAAATTGGATTTTAAAAATACCATGTATTTTGGAAATAATTTATAATAATAGACAGTCCATTAATGTACCAAATTAGGGATTGTATCATAATTGAGTTAACTATGATTTTACTATTTAGTGGTAAATATGTTTATTAAAACAATTTGGTACATTAATGGACTGTATTTTAAATTTCATAACATCTAAAAATAACATATAACAAGATATTATTGTTTTTAAATTTTAATCAATAAAATATCATTTTTTATAAAATAACATTAATTTCATTTTAGACATTATTAATTTATTTTAAATATTTAAATATTATAATAATATTATAATTTTAATATAATGAGATTAACAAAATCACAATGGTATATTTATTTAAATTATTATTCAATAAACTAATTCATTCAATTTTACCAACACAATGATTTTAGTATCATTTATTTTAGTTAATTTTTAACAAAATAATTATTCTGTTGTCATTAATTAAATATTTCATAAAAAAAATTAATCTCTAAAATGTAACGATAAATTAGTATAATAAAAAACCTAATCTATATTTCCAAATAATATGTACAACCAATCCAATTCTTTTTTTCTATCACAAAGAATATAATATTTTAAATTGAAGAAAAGTATATTTATTTGTCTTTTTCTTTACATAAATTATTATATAGAAAATATTCTTTTGAATGTACCTAGTAATTAAAAAATTTCATAAAACAGAAATAAAAGTTATAAATAACTCATTCAATAATGTTTTTATTGGTTGGAGTTGATTAATCAAGAGGGGTTCTATTGAGTATCTATTGAAATTTCTATTAAAATTAATTCTATAAACATTTCCCCAAATTAAAAATGTAATCTAAGTATGTTTTTATTAAATTTATAAGATTCAGGATTGTTTAATTGATTTATCAAAAGATTGATTATTTCTCATCTACACTAATACAAAGAATTTTATATCTTTTGAAACTGACAAACTGGTTCAAAAATGTTATAAACAAATGTTAAACTAACAATCATAATTAAATTTAGTTTTTTGAAATATGTGATAAAAGCATAGTAAAATCAAAATGGTAAAAACACAGTGGATATAAAAAAAGAGTTTCAATCTCATGGTGAGACTCATTCCTATCCACTTGGTGATCGCATAACACTAATTACTTTAAATAAATAAACATTTTCATTCACACCCTTGATTGGGGTTCACAACAGCACACAAGGCTGTCCAGGTCAAAATTGACCTCTACCGCAGTTCATTTTTGGAAAATAGAAATCTGGTCACACTTGACCTATTCCACAAATACATGTGTAATACACAAGGATAAATAGATTTTGAGTTGGACAATATCATGTATCCTCCATTTATGCACATGATTCCGTGTGTCTGTGTAGAAGAACAATATACACACTACTCAAAAATGTAAAAAATGAAAAAAAGCTATATATGTAGAGAAATGCTTAGAATGCTTTGAGTGTGATGCAGTACAGCACTGGACATGGTTGATGTTGTGGAATTGAAGATTGATACTTCTTCTAGAAGTGGACTCAAAAACATAGTATTGTAGTCTATGTAGTCTGGCATGTTAGAGTGTGAAATTTTCATCCTCTTGTTGGTTAAATGACTAGGTTATCTTATCATGTTTAGGTTGTATTGTTTATCTCCCTCTATGTTCATCCCTTGAGTTCTTGGAATTTGAAAGTATGATCGAGGTTTGTAGGTAGTTCAATTTTTTTTGATACTTTTACACACACTGTATGATCCATCTTTTAATTCATTTATACTTTGAGGTCTTGTAGACATAATGTTCTCCCCACATACATGCGCCTCATACTCTCATCTAAATATCCTATAGACAACATTAAATAATATCAGAAACATTAATTTGTCTAAATATGACCATTTGATACAAGATTAAATTAATAAATTTAAAAAATCTTTTATGACTATCAGTGAGTCATAAGTATTGGTGTGTCATTGACATCAGTCTCTCAGCATCTGTCAACAAACATTGGTGAATATCTATATCGGTGATTCCTTTCCATCGGTATTGGTGATTCTAGTCATTGGTGAGTCATTTGTGTTATTGATCTTTCTGGGCATTAGTGAGTCATCATTGGTGACTCATTATGAAAAATCAGTGTGTCTCCCCTTAGTGACTCATCTATCAGTATGTTTTTTGAACAAATAGTGTGTCTCAAATCGGTGAGTCTCTCAACAGTGAGTCTCTTGAAATATCTTTGTGACCGATCAACGTTGACTTGTCAATTGGTATTTCTTTCGTTCTATCAGTGAGTCCTACATCATTATATTCCCCGATTGATGACTTCATTGATTGATGACTTGTTCGATTAGTTATTCCTTATCAGTGAGTCTTCCAACATGGACTCAATTGAACTATCAATGTCTAAGACTTTGAAAAAATTTAAAAAGTGACTTTCATATGCATAACAATACCAAAATATGTGAAATTCATAATTACATGTAAATATAACCATTTAAATATATTGAATAATAAATATCCATAATTTGTTGACTTATTGAAATATATAATACTAAGTGACATAATTTATTCTTTTATAAATAGTCATTTACAAGATTAACTGTATTTACAATATAATGAATGAATTAATAATATTTAAAATATGGCATGATTTTTGATTATTAAAAAAATGATTCCCAAAGGGTCAATCAATATTAACCTATTTGATAATAAAAAATTAGGGCATTAATTAGTTTTACAAAATGTTATGGAATAAAAATTACATGTCTTAGCATATCAAAATTGAATTTGAATTATAAATATAACTATAAACTCTTCCCGTTTATGCTTCTCCTAAATTATTTTATTAGGGGATATATATAGAATGTACTTTTTAATATAGTTATATTAGATCATTTTCATGTTACCCTTTAGTAATAAGTTGTATAACAGGTGGGATAGATATATATTATGTTTATTACATTCCATTTTTCTTATTCTATAGTTTCTCCCCCTTAGATAAAGAGTTGATGTAATCTGTTCTCACTATTAGATTTAGATTTGATGCCATCCGATGATTTCTACCCCTTTTAGGATAAGAAAAAAAGTGAAAAGAAACACAAAAAATAAAAAAAATGGAATCATAGTGAAGGAATAATTTATAATAAGTGAAGAAAAAAAAATAGTAAAATAACCAATAGAAAAAAACAATGCCCTGTCAAATAAATGATACCCAGCTAAGGCTTGGACTTTTGAAGATCATTCCTTTTGTTTGATGTATCAATAGATGTTACAGGTGGAGTTGTGGTGGTTGTATGTAGTGCTGGTCAAATGAAAACACTATGTAAGGAAACACCTGTGGGAACAGTAGCTTCATGAATTGGTCTCCACATTGATAGAAAATGACCTTGAGGCTAATTGTTGATCACCAGACTGATCTGATATAAGGCTTGTGGTACTATCATATTACTAAGATGCAGAGATCCTCATGTAATAGAAGCAGCTGCTCAGACAACTATAGCTTCAGCATTTACATATAGTTAAGGCTTCAAAAGCATTATGAAATCGTTGATGATTTCACCTCCATACATTATATACTTTTCAAAATCTTTGTTGTCCTCTATGAACATTTCCAAAGTTGGTGTAAATTCCCTCAATTGACCCACTTGACTCCTGAAATCCTCTATCATAGGTGGAATATTATAGTTGTCAGCTAAGTACATAGTTGTTATCCATATCATATTTGGTATAGATTTTTGAGAAATACATGTCCACATTTTCATAAATCTCATTCTGAGAAGAAGATACCTTATTTGTACACTATCTCACCATTTTATAAACATGATCAGTGTCCTTATGAACTTTGGAAAGAGTATATTTTATAGTTTCATTCTGAACACCATTGATCTCTTCTCATACCACAGTCTTGAGGGACTCCATATTAGCTATAGGACTTGATATTTTTTAAATAAATACACCAGAAATAATATTTCCATTTAACTCCTTTAATTTTATCAAATATAAACTCAATAAATATTTATCCATGTTCCTAAGAATATCTATAACACCACCATCTGTGGTCTTGAAATCAGTGGTAAGATATTCCAATTCATTATTCATCCACTTCACTTCTTCTCTAAATATTTTTTTATTTTCTATAATGATATATTTATTTCTTATAAGAATAGGATGAATCTTCTAAATCACCATTCATGAAATCCTAGTAGCATCGGAATATGAAATATTCATGGATGTAAAATCATTATTTAGGAATCCAATAGAAGATCTCACTAACTCACATATATGTGTCTTGAATTTTTCTAGATCATCCTTGGTGACATTGTCTCTAGGAACTATCTGTAAAACTAGCTAATTATAATTAGGTACTAAAGGTGACATTGTAGAAATTTTTTACACTTAATCTGGTTCTTATGGAGTAAGAGGAGAAGCTACCATCTCCCTATCTAAGTCGTAGTCCATCCCAAACAGAATATATCCTGGATTTCTAATCCACTCATGATAACATTTCCAGTCTCTAGGCTCTAAAGTATTATTCTTTACTATTTTTCCTTATGGCTTCTTCTAGAATCGCATCTTCATATTCTTATTCTTTTTCAGCTCCATCCAATACAACATTTTCAGACACTGGTTCTTAGTAAACATCAGGTTCCACTTGATCTCCAGCCACTCCAACTACACCAGCCACTTGAGGATTTTACTCATATGAGGCATAAGTAAAATTTTAGCCTTAACATCTTATTCTTGTCCTATATCCATGACATCATTATGATCCTGAATGATTTCTTGAGCATCATAATCATGGTGGTCAGGCATTTCCACATTTCTAGCATCTCCATCATCATCATGAATATCAACATCTTGTCTAACTGAATTAGCATCATCCAAACCATCAACCCCATCATCATCTTTATGCACAGACTCCTCCCTAGAATTGTAATCTTTTATACCTACTTACTATGAGTCACTAACATTCTCAACCTTATCATACTCATCATGGTCATCATAACCATCCTCATCATCAAGAGACTTACTCACATATCCTTCAACTCAAGAGACCTAATTCTCTACCTCATCATCATCACCCAACAAAGGTTCTCGAGAGGGTAATTACAATGGTGGACTGGAAGATCCATATAACATGTCCTTAATGATTTTAGCTATATCGTGGACACTTATATCATTTATTAGATACCCCTATTCCCTTGGTGCCATAAGTTCAACCTATTCCTCTTCATCCTAATAAAGTAAATACTCAGTAGGTTTTTCATCTAGATTAGCATGATCCCATGGCCTGGTAGGATGATCAATGGGATTTTAATCCTCATATAGTTCCTTCCCATCTTCTCCCTATAAATTATTCTAGGGGTTCTAAAAAATCTTCATCCCTTTAAAAATGTCTCCAGGCAGATAGAATCCACTACAGGCTATAATCACCTCATGTCGATCTTCTACACATCACAACCACTATAGAATTGGTAAAACTATCCTTGGGTAGTATAAACAAGTTTCCTTTTTAGAGGGTTTGAACATGTCAGAAATATATAACATAAGGTAGCAACATAAATTCACCTTAACCCCATTATTCATTAAATAAATATTATAATCATCATGATATTTCACATAAGAAAAATCTCCATTCCTTGGGCATTTTTACTGTTGAATGAATTTGAAAATAAATCTGGCCTATCCATCTAATTATATGGTTGTAGCTCTCTTAAATTCCTCATATCCAGTCATGTTTTTAAAATCATTCTCATATTAAAAAAATCTAAAGATATAAGAATATTACAATGGTAATCAGAATATATGGTCTCATGTGTAATCTCCATATATTCAAGAAACTCTTTTAAAGAAAATGAAATTACTTTTCCCTTCACCACATACTTAATGTGAGCCTCATTTGCTCCTTCCAAATGCATGTTCATGTTGAGATAGAATTGATGTTCCTGATGAGGATATAAATGTATCTAATTGTTTGAAAATTAGCTGATCCACCCATGAGATTCCAAAACACATAGCAAGAGACACTTTTTCACCAACAACCAATCACCAAACACATCCTTCTAAATAGTTACCACATGGCTTCCCAATCCCAGATTTCTATAACCTATGACACTACTAGATTCCATTTCTACACACTTGGTCATTTAATATTCAAACGGTCCCCCAATTTCACGCATGGTTCTCACCATTATGAAGGTTTGGGTTCCAAGTATTGATTCAAAATGTTGAAGGATTGAAAGGTAGAGTGAGTGTAGTGAATGGTTGATGTGTGGATTGGGTTAATTTTATCATTTAGGGATTTTAATTCAGAAAATATAATATAGAATAACATTAAAATAAGGAAGAAATAAACTATTTCATTTTACATAAAATTTAACACACATAAATATTCACTAAAAACACCCTATCGGTATTGGTTTCAATCTAATTGTTTCAATGTCAGTTGATTGGTATTATATGATAGAGTTTTTATAAATGGTTTTACACGATCGATTTCATTCGAATAGTTTCAGTCGATCATTTTCACCAACCGTTATCACCTGTTGGTTTCATAGATAGGTTTCTAAAAAGCAGTTTCACTTATTGGTGTCAAAGTGATTAGTGTCATAGACAAATAGATTTTTCTAAGGGGATAAGGTTGGATAGTTTTAATAGATTTATCTATCCTAGTTCATGTCTGATGTTGCAAATTCACTAATATATTAAGGGATTAGTGAAAAGGTTGGAAAGTTGATACTCATTCCAAATAAACTCAAGAGTTATACCTTTTTCTTGATAGTGATCTCTCAAAAAGTGATGTTATACATCAATATTTTTTGTTCTGGATTGAGAAATAGAATTTGCTATAAATGAAAATTTCAGTTGTATTATCCCAATTTATGGGGATATGTCTGAATTGAAATCTATAATCTAATAATATGTAGATTATAAAACATAGTAAAAATAAATTCCATATATTATTATTGAATACTAAAATAATTAGTGGAAACATTTTAGATATGTTGTGAATATGGATTTAATTGACTTCAAACAGAACGTAGAAAAACTTTTTCCTTTCCTTAAAAACAATTCATTATATTATTAGTTATATAGAATAAAAAAAACTATAGGTAAACAAGTAATTTCTTAAATAACTAAATGGGATGAAAAAACGTATTTTTATTTTATGGACATCATATAATTACACCTGTAAAACAATTAGTCATTATCAATCAAGTATAAAGACATGATTGTTAAATAATGATATACCTCGATACCAAGATACATCCTAAGTGATTTTAACTTATTGTATATTAAATTTAAATTCATTATAAATTTATTACATAACAACATACAAAATTATAATATCATATATTATAATTTTATTACATTTTAACTCCCATTAAAAAATATATATTAAAATCGTCATTTTTAGTGTTACCAATTTTATTTTTCATTTTTGTTTTTATATAGTAGTTTTAGTCTATTAATTATAATAATTGTTACATAATATCTATAATTATTATCATTATATAAATATGTTGTATAATCATTGGAGATATTTTTAGAATAATACTTGAATAGAAGACATGTGAAAATAACCATATCTCTTCCTTTAAAAGGTAGGCCAGATGAACATGTGATAAATAGTTTATTTTTAACTGGTTTAAGGGTGTAAAGGTACATGGCATATAATATTTATAGAATAAATAATATTTTTTAAATATCTTATCTATTAATATTTTCATTATAATAACCATCCATTTTAAATGGAGTTTAAAAATGAATCCTGAAAATACATGGAGATAGAATGATAGTCAATTTGTGTCCTTTATATGTTTTATATGTTGAAAGGGAGATTAATTTAAGTTTATCCTCCATAATAATAAAACATTTATGGATTTAAGATACTGATATAATTATATATATATATATATTATTTTATTGAGTTAATTGGGAAATAGAAATGAAAACACCCGGTTAAGCATTATAAATCATTTTCCAAATTGTTCATTAGATTAAAAATATTAACCCTTAAATTTTTTCCTTTCAATTCGAAAAGAGACACTAGGTCATGGTTAGGAATGGAAGGATGGTATTTGGGTATTTCTTGTTTGAGAAATTTGGCTTATGGTATATGAAAATAGAGGATTAGTGGTGACCTTTTATAAGTGGGGTAATGGAAAAAAATGGAATTACATAAATTATGTAATAAATATATATTACTTTTATTTTGAAAATTGATCAAAATATTTATAAATTTGTTTATTATAATGGTAAGGTATAAATAAAAATAATATATGGGGTTTATAAATAATTTTGGGTAATTTTTACATCCACCACATAGTTTTACCCCATAGTAAGCACATTTTAACTATAACTATCCTAACAATATTTTAGTGTTGTTATTATTAATTAAGAAAATATTATGTTTAACAATTTAAAATTAATATAATTTTTCTAAAAATATCGAAAACTCTTTTATGAAATGTTTTATTTTTAAGAAAATATCATTATGAAGAAAATTAATGTATTTTTTTCAATTTGAATTAATTTGATAATGATAATTACAATGAGATTAATTTAAATTTTAAAACACGAAGAAAATTTATCAAACTACTCAATACATTGTAAAAATAGTTTGAAAAATAATGTTTATTTGGACAAAGTCATTACATGGATTACTAAAATATCATCCATGTTTTCTATGATAAAAATTATATTTTTGTATGAATTATATGAAATTTAAAATATACCCAACAAGTCTAGTCCGAAGCTATGCTCCTGACCATTTATTAAAATAAAATAAAAAGTACAGAGAAGATGGGCGGGCTCAAAAAAATGGACTCACCCTCATCCGTCATGAACACAATTACAAATCATAGTAAGACATGTCATTCTCATAATTAGAGCCATCAGTAGTGTCCCATTCAGATTGAGACCTACCCTGATTTGAAATTATAAGAAGATCAGTATTGAGCTTGGCTGATGACATAGTAGTTCGAGTAGACACAGTGTGAGGTGTGTTAGAATATTTATTCCTCGGCCTTCTCTTCGGAGGAGCACGATTGAAAACATCTGCCTTACCTTTTTCAGATAAGAGTGCATATTTGAAATAAATTGGACCACCACAGTCCGCAACCATCCCTTCTGCCTCAGAGATGTCACCCCACTTCTCAGATATCTTAGAGGAGTTCAAAATATTTTGGATTTCCTGATGACAATCAACATGTTGGGGATCACCAGTGTGATACAATCGAGGTGCCGAGTCAACAATCCCCTCACATAATACTCCTGCAGCAGGACTATTATACATACCTGGATTTGGAGGTTCAGAACGAGTAGGAGACCCATCAATAAAGACACCGGTATTTTTTCCAGTCACATCAAATCTAGTGGGAATAGCACGACCATAATTGTAAAAATTAGAATTTGTTGAAGCATTAGTGGGACCACTATTAGCTCTCATCGGGGGCTTTTCCAACATAAGGCCTTTACCTTTCAAATCAGACACCTCATGGATGGATTTTTCAACATCCAAAATATCAGCCTTAGAAGAAGATGTTTTTTTGGCATCACCATCACGAACAAGAGGCTCTGACAGAGCCACATGATTTCTATCAGGATTCATTTTAAAAAGAGTGTCTGGATGGCCCTTCATCCCACATCTCCCACAGGAGAACATCCACTGACATAACTCCAAAGAATGTCCAACATCCATACATTCAGTATAAAATAGGGGTTCCCTTTCATATTCAATATCAATATTAATATTATCAGTGGGAGTGGAGAGATTTACCTTATTAATCAAGGTAGAACTGAGATGAACCTCCACCAGTATTCGAGCAAAATGTCCAGACCGAACCACCTCAGTTTTTTTCTCAAGGTGCATAGGAGTCACAATTGACATGCAGATATCATGAAAAATATTTCAATTCCAAAGGTCCCAATTAAGTTCATGCAACTAGACCCAAACCTGAGAAAAATTATTTTTTGCACGTAAGACATTGAAATACAAAGACCATTCATGAAGGTGAATCCAACCCAGTTTCAGAGATAGAGAACCGATACTCCATGCATGTATTTCGAAAGTATTCGATGGAAAAATGCAATGAAAGAATCCACGGCCATGAGACACACACTTCATATCAGAGAAGACCCACAAAAACGAGATCCGTTTCACCAAATCATCAAACACCCAAGGATTCTCAGCCTTCATTAGAACAAGATGTGTAATCAAGTAATTCTTCCCAATTGCAATCCTCTCTGCAAACACATCAGGATTGACATCAACATGAGCTAATGACCCTTTTTGGATGATCCAACTAGAACATGAGTCAATGAGTGCTGAAAACGGGGGTACCGATGTAGAAGAGTCCGCATCATCTCTTCTAGTCAGATCCTTAACATTAACTCTACTATTCATGACCATTGAAGGATCTTTAAGTTTCATCAGTCGTGGATCAGAAATCGTGAAATCAGAGGGTGCATTGGACTGCAACATCATCCTCTCCATCGTAGAAGGAAGGACAAACCTAGACCGCTACAAATCACCATCTATACGAGTAACACCGGGGATTTGAGCATCCATATCAGAGGAACCGCGACCCATCGAATCCCTCAACACAAGCAGCGGATACGGCTTTTGCGCACCACCATCAATCTGATCCCGAGCCACACAATCCAGAATAGCAGACCTAGATTTGAAGCCATCACGATCATCAGATGTGGACGACACCTTCGGAAAGCGAGGTGAATCAGAAGCGAGAACCCAGGCACATCCTCCATCCCAACGAACGAAGGCTCGAGGAACCTGATTCACAGCAGGAATCGATGTTTTCACCGCAACATCTAGACGCACAGTGGGTAGATCCACCGGAAGATCTCTGCTACGAATACGTGGCATGCCTTCATTCTAGGCCGATCCCGGTTCTCCATCCATGAGCATAGAATGAAAATAGTGCAGGATAGTCATCTAAAACCCTAGGAGAATGGCTCCTAATCGCCATCGCCGTCGAGCGCCCGTGCTCCCTGAAACCCACATGCCATCTCACAAAAATCACATGTAAAATATATTTATTCAATAAAATGTCATTTTTTTGTTCACATTATAATAATAATATATTACTTCCATAAAGTGTGCCATTTAGAGAAAACTGTATCTCTCAAAATCCAATAAAAATATGTTATTTCCAAAAAATATCAAAATGTCACTAAAAGTTAATTTTGACATAACAAAGTAAAAAATGAAATGAATTTAATAATAATAAATATATAAAATTTAATAAATTAGGTTTTATTATAATTCATGATTAATGTCAACTATATTTTTCTATAGTTTCTCTAGTTGAAAATATCAATATAGTTAGATCTTAGTTGTCAACATATTCCCTCTTTCAAAAATATTAAAAAAATTATAATGTCACCTCCTGAATATGAATTTATATATCATCACAAAAAATTTTGTAGGATCCCACATAATTTATTTTGTTATATGATTTCTATAATTTCCTTTTACCATTTAATTCATTAAAGTGACCAATATTTGTTAACAAATCTAAATACTATGGATAACCACATTCTATAATGATAAATTAGTATCTAATTTTATATCCCTTTAGTGATGAACATTTATTTTTAAATGTATAAACTTCATTAGAAATTTTTTACAAAAAAAATCATTAACTATAGAGGGTATTGGTGGGATTTATAAATGGATATTAATTATTTCAATCATTTTATATTTTATAGAGGCCTAATGTACTGTGGAAATTGTTTTCCTTTTTTACTAAACATCTTTAAATGGAGAAACATTTAAGAAAACTTGATTAATTACCTCAGATTCAATTTTTTCAATTAATTTTACCATAGATCATTTTTCTACAATGATCTATCTTAAAATTGAATCTATATAATATTGACATTCATAGTGTCCTGTTAACTGGGATCATGGACTATAATCTTCCCTTGGCCAAATTCATTTAAACATAACATAACATATATTCTTGTACAACACTGCATAATTTTTTTTGAATTTTTAATGAGGTAAATTATTTAATGAAAATGAAATAAAATTTAAATATTCATCACATTTGGCCTAATAGAAAAATAGGTATAACATCAACATGAATTTTAATTCCTAAATAGCCCATTAATAAAACACATAATTTTGGGGATGATATAGGGTACTCAAACATGGGACATATTAGAGATTCTTATAAAGATACATTCAAAAAGAATTATTAAATATAATATTAAAAAATAGATACAATAAAAATACTTATAAAATTATATATGAAAACCTCATTAGTAGTGAGATATATAAGGAGGTCAAGATGTGGATACTCTATTATATGTCGGGAGGTGTAGACATGGTAAATTGATAAATAAAGACCCACATAACAACATTATTTATAGGATTATATAGAAATAGATTGGAATTTTCAATTGTATTTTCATCCCAATTATACCAATTAATACATAGAGGTTAAAATAATCTATTAGGATATTGTATACATATATTTATGTTTTCACTATGAAATCATCTTGATATATATTATGAAACCTATAATTTCATATATTCCTATTGAAATGTTCATTCAAATATTGAAACATACAGTTTCTATATGGGTGTGTATTAAATTTCAATCTAGAGTAATCATTTAATAATTTTATTTTTATCTCATCTATATATGGTAAACAAATGATCGATCCAAATATCATAAAAAAATTTATAAAAAAATCATTCAGTTTCCCAATGAAATAATTTTTCTTTTGTAAACTTTTACCACAACATTTAATTTTTTTTATCATTATAAATAAAGATGGATTGGAACTCAATTTTATATCATGTGATTTATCACATTCTATAGTAATTCAAATAATCTATATTTATAAATGAGAAAAATGGAAATTCTATTTGAATCCAAATCTTAGTAAAAATTGCATATGATTCCTACATTATTCAATATGAACCTTTTTATCCATACTTTGAGGGTTGTGGCTTGACCAATAATAAATTTTGATAAAATGTATCAATGGGGGTGGTACTCACTTTGATATGGACATCTACAAAAGTAGGCTCTATGCATGGGACAACTATGTGTCTCTTTACAATGGTGATAAAATGATGTTCCCCTGCCCCAAGATGGGGGTAAAGATTGGATAATTATACTATCATTGATGGTGTCTTTCCCGACAATGTTTATGCTACTTGGATTTCATGGGACTAGAAGATCTGATTTGAGAACCTACTAGCAGGTGTAAATAACGGTTTGATTTTTGGAGGTGTACGAGGCAAAATTGGCTTGGAAGATGTCAACATTTTACTGGTGCCATCACATGAGGTGTGTAGAGGTAGCTGATCGACTAATAGAATCATGTTATGATGAGATGTGAAATTGACGAGTGATAATTCTATAGGATAATGTTGTCAATGAGTAGGTTCCCCCAATTGATTGTGGGGGTGAATTGTATAGTAGTGCACTATTTCATTTATATATATAGATATATAACATTGAAAATAATGGATTTGGGGTTTTCTACACTATCTAGGTGGGGGACTATAGACAGAGATATAGAATTAGAGAGTGTGTTAATGTTTCAATTTTATTTTAATTAAACCCCACACACATAATATATATGCATATAAATAAAGTCTTCAACATAGAGATAGTTACTCTTTGTGGAACAAATTTCTTCCAAGAACTAATCAACACTGGTTATATAGTTCAATTAATGGATATATTACATCATTGATGCATAAAATATTGGGTTATCATTCTATATAAGGGAAAATCTGTGTACATTAGTTGATTTGTCATTATATATCAAAAATCAAACCCCTATAATGGTAAATTGAGAACTATTTCATTAATTTACATCTTCTTCAACAATTTTTTAACATTATTCACATTCCCCTCTCTATTGGTACAAAATTCCTTTACCTAGGTTCTTGGATTATGGGTTTTATAATAAGAATAATATTTTTTTAAAAAATTACAATAAAAATATCTTATCCATTGAAAGAATAGACATCAATTTTTTTTGTTTTCATTTGAAATTTTATTGTTACCCTTGTTGTTGAATGATCAAACCATATTAAATCCATAATGATAATATATATGATATAATTAATTTTATTTATAGAGAAATAAAACATTATAAATTTACCATACAACTCATTTTCTCTATGAGTCTGAAAAAAGTATTCATAATCAACTTCCTTTCTATTAAAATAAATTTTATTATTTCATGATCTCATCGATAAATACCTTAATTAAATTACCATGATATTAATATAAAATCTATTTCATAAAATATATAAATAATTGGGTTAATTAATAAATCTTATGGACTAATTACTATTTTTTCTCAATGTCCACACCTCTTATGAAATTTTTTCTATGTAATATATATGTTTTTTTTCTCAATTAATTTTTCTTCATCCTAAAATAAACATTTTTATAATATTATTTCATAATAATTTAATCAATAAAGTCAGTAATATAGGAAAAAATGGACATATGGTCATCATATTAATGGAATTGATTTCCCTATAATCAATGGATGAACTCATTTTCATGTTATTTTATATCACCAATATAATATGGTCTCCCAACTATGGATCAAATGTGTGTGTTAAACCTGTATCAAAAAACTCATTTAGTTGTTTTTTAATCTCCATTTAATCCATTGTATCCATTATTTAGGGAGGCATAGAAATAGTGTTTTCTTTTGGAATGATTTTAACAATAATATCATCTTAATTACAAGGTGGATATCTATATTTTACTTCATGATACATTTTAATAGATTAATTATAAATAAAAACAACCTTCATATCTTTTTTAAACATTCCATCTATTGGTATTTTTATATTTTTTTAATAGTATTATATCAATGAGATATACTTTGATTGGGAACTTTTAAGATTTAAATAATAAAATCTCAGTAATAATAATAAGGAAAAATAGAAAGATATCTCAAATCTGATAACCATATATTGGAAATATTTTTTTATACTTTAATTTTAATTTCAGTCTATACCAAGGATTACATCAATGTATACCAAAGGTATAGTAACATTACATGAGATGATGGTATTCTAATGATTCATGAATTGTATGGAATAGCATTCCTTTGTTGCAATAATAATACCCATCGAATTCCAAATAGATAACCATATATTTCATTTTCTAGTGATATATATAATCTTCATTGGGAAAAGGGATGATATTAATGAGTGAGGATGTACAATCAGATAAATAACATTATATCATTGATGTTATGAAAAATGTTCCAACCATAACATTGATTGGATCTTCAACATTAGCTATAAAAATATCAAAATCATAGTCATATCCCTTCATACCCTTATCTGTTATGTTACATAGATTTTTGGTGAATTAAGTTTCATTTTGATACATCTTTAGAGAGATAAATAATTTTAAATTGATTTATTCTTCATTAAATACACATTTTTGAGCATGTTTACCACTCCCCCCTCACATGTAGTAGAAATTTGTTTCCATCAAGAATGCATAACTGTGTTTCATTCCTCAAGTATCAGAAGTTGGAAATCCCTCCTTCAAATATTTACGTTATTAATCATTGTCATTATAAAATGATCTTCTATTCAGTTTTTCACATAATTTTCTACAATGTTATAATACTAGTATAATTATTTTAGTTTCTTGATATAAAATTATGTCATATTTTCATATGTCGAGAGTATTTATGACAAAATACCCCCTAAAAGGATATAATTTACATTAAAAATTAAAGGGTTAATCATAGTCTTTGGATTACATAGATAGTTCATATCAAGCCACAGTAACATTGTAAAATTCTATTCATACATTATAACATTTCCTGTACAATTTATCATAGCCTCAGGAATAATATCTCTATATCACATTGTTGCTTTTGACTTGTTAGATTCCTATGTAATGTACAATAATATTATTCTAATTCATTATCTTTATTTCAACCTCATTATTATCTTTTTGAATCGATGTTCACTAATGATCTACATCATCCATGAGATTATAAAATGTCATAAACTACCAACATTTCGTTACAACATGATTTACTGAAATATCATTTCCATAGATCTTAAAAATTTATCTGTTAAAAATGGTTATGTGGAAATGTAAAATGAGATAATATGTTATATTATGAATGTGTTTAACATTGTTACAAAACATTTCAAAACATTAGGCTACTCCAATCTATAATTTTTAATAGTAATAACATGATCCAACTACCTTGGAATAATAATATTATCTCCATCTCTAAATGTAGCTACATCTTCATTGTATTTCTATTATGAAAATTCATATAAATTTTAGGTTCATTGTTATAGTTTCCCTTCCTTCTATTTGGGAAGATTTTTAAATAGTTGAATACAGTGGATCAACTAATAATATTATAAATTTTAATTGATAAAACAAGATTATAAATTTCTTGAATGGTGAATATAATTTTAAAATTTTATATCAGATATTTTCATAATGATAATATGAATATCATTAAGAAATATTTCTTATAATAAAAATATTATCAATTATTTCAAAACAGTTTGTGATGAGTATTTGAATCATCCAAATAATGTCCCTCTCGGGTTTATAGAATGTTGTCACTTATCAGCCCAACTCACCATGGACCAAGGAAGGTTGAGTTTATACCTAATCTGACCCTTTCATATTTCTTACTCACACATAAATATGTATCATAGAAACATCCACAATATATAATATAGACTTGGATTTATTTTCATTGAAATCAGGAATTCACTACCATAAAAATACATCATGATATTATATATTAAATTGACTTATCTATAGAGTTGATAATAGGATTATGTTGTCAAATATATGCTTTCTTTTTGTTTTTGTCAATTTTTATTTTAAAATTTCATTGACATCAACTATGAAAACCACGAACCTAGTCACCTAGATCCAGTTGTTACATTATTTAATATTCATGTGATGGTATAAATTTTATCTTGATTTATCAATTAGTTTAGTATTCTTATAAAACTAGATATTTTCATTAGTCATAAATTAAATTCAAAAATATAGAATATAATATTTATTTCCATAATGTATTTAATAATTCCCTCTTGTATATCTTTGTATATAAATTATTATACACTTCCTAGTACATTTGGATATTAATTAAGAAAAATTGTGAACATAAATTCCATGGAAGTTATTGTTTATATTATATATTACTTTAAAATAATTAATTCATAAAAAATATATTTCATGATTACCTGATCATAAAATATATCTATATAAATTCCAATATGAAATTGAAATGTATCCTTGGAAAAAATAAGTTTTAAATTAATCACATGGACCTCAATAACATAATTAATAACGACTGAATCCATAATTCATGTCAACTTAAATAAACCATTGAGTGACTTTTCAAAAACAAATTGAATAAATATAAAAAGGATATGCCAAATACCTAACCTATTTTTTCTCCTTGCACATATAGATGTACCTTGGGGCTATGCAATTATGTACTTCATATGCAATAAAATATATAAAATTCACTCATAAAACAATTAAACAATAAAACATATCAATATTAGATAATAATCAATAATAATCTGAAATGAGAGGCTTAAAATATTATGTTTGAAAAAGTAACATAGTAAAATGAGCCTAATATATCTATAACATATGGTGTAAATTATCATTTTAAAATTTCATTATTAAATTATTATCTTCCTTAATGAATTTTGACATAAATAAATGACCTTAAAAAATCAAACAGACACATCATAATAAGGAATATATTATATTCAATTTGATATCATTTATTGAAAATATAACAATGTTGAAAATATTTGGTAAAATATTTTTATTGGTAATTACTATGTGAAATTTTAGAGGATTATTCAAATCAAATGGTAGTCATGATGTAGAAAATGACAATTTGTGTGATGTCTATTGAAACAAACATTTTGTTCACACATTCCATAAAATGTTCATCATTATGAAAATTATTATACGGTGTAACTGAAAAAAATTATATAATTTAATTATGGTTAAATATCGTATTAATCAATAACTTGATAATAATTATATAACTATTTAAATCAATATAATGTATTTATTTACATGGGAGATAATTGTTTTCCAAAAAATCATGTAAACAATTTATGCCTTCCATAAAAATACTCCTTAAGATTCTTGAGTAGTTAGTGAGAGGAAAATGAAATTAATAATTTTAACATCTTTAAATAACAACTGGAAAATAAAATTTAAGGGGTTTAAGATATTGAGGGTACACATTTCCCCTAATAGAAATATAGACCATAACATCCTGAATAATGATGAGACTGTGAAAAAATACATGGGGTCCAACTGAAATATTAAATTAATTTAAAATTAAAATTAATAATAATTAATTTAATATATTTTTATATCAAAAAACATATAATTAATTAAAATATAAATTTTGATATACTTATGAAATTTCAACATCCCTTGACTAATTAATTATTAAAATCATCATTTTCGAGTGTTTAGTGTTTCATATTTCATATATATTTTTGTTTTATAGTTTCAATCCTTTAATCATTATCATTGTCCCAACATATTAAAATATTAATCAAGTTAATATAATCATATATATTAATTTGATATGTATATTTAAAAAAAACTTCAAAATAACGATATCAAATTTCTTTCGTGTCGCTTCTTGGAGGTGGTAGTCCACACATACGCACGATCGGCGTTATCATTTTTTATCCAATCGATGGGTTAGAAGATAAATGAAACATTATATTTATAAAATCATTATTATTTAAAAAATATTATATATAAATATATTTTATATCAACATAACTATGACATTAAATAAGAGATAAAAAGTGAATTAAATAGATAGGTGAAGATGGTATGTCATATGTATGAAAAAAATATGATTTCATTTTTCACAAGACTAAAAGGATATGGATAAGAGGTATACCATTAGAATAATAAAATATTTCAATTTATAAGATATATAATATATTGTATGACCTTTTTGATATAATATTTAAATAATGTAAAGTGGGATGTAAATTTAAATCACTCTGTTTGGAGTTATACATCCTCTTTTGAATGTAACAATTGGATTACGTATTATACTTCTAGGTTTTCTATATAATGAGTCGAGGACCACTAAGTAATTTTATGCAAGGTTGGTATTGTTTTTTCCATATAACGGGTAAAATTTATCTCCATTTTTGTTGTATAATATTGAATATGTCGTTCCCTTTTTTAAGTGATGTAAAGGCAATACATTGGATTAATGAAAGAACTAAAATAATTTATATATTTTGTCTGGAGAATGTGGAATGAAATATTAATTTATAATAAAAATATAATGTTATAATATAACCATAGCCATTAAATGTTTTACATAAATTTTTATGTGGTAATTAACCACATGTCTCTTAGTTTAGCCATGTGGTATACCCGTTTAGACTATAACCATGCTAAATATATTTTTTTAATTGAAATTTTGAAGAAAAGTTTATTTTTTCAAAAAATATATATTATTATAAAAAAAAATTGTATAAAATTTTCAATATTAAACTCTTATATTTTTTGAAAATTATTTTTTAATATGCTCATAAAATAATAAGAAACCATTTTTTTTAAAAATAGTCTACTTAAGAAGAAAAACTATTTTATATATTAATAAAGTATTATTTTTATTATAACAGAATTAATTTTATTATGTTAAATAAAACTAAACTTATCATTCATTTAATAAATAACACAATTTATCGATTGTTATACTCGATTAATAGAAAATTGCTGAAAACAATTTTCACTTTGTCAAAGAGATTTCTATGTTTTCTCAAATATTAAGCATGCATTTCTTTATTCAATTTCATATTATCACATATTATATATAAAATCATAAAAATATTTTTTATATAAATATTTTTTCTTAATCATAAAAAAATTATATAATTGTCATATAAAAAAATTATAATATATATCAAATTTGTATTTTTCACTATTTTCCTAAAATCTAGTTATTTTAAAAAATCATAAAAATTAAGCCCATTTTAATAATGAAATTTTGAATATTAAAATGATATTAATTTCATAAAATTACTTTTATCCCCATAATAATTTTGGATTCAATAATATTCATGTACAAAACAA
Organism: Viscum album; assembly: GCA_963277665.1. Classification (NCBI taxonomy): domain Eukaryota; kingdom Viridiplantae; phylum Streptophyta; class Magnoliopsida; order Santalales; family Viscaceae; genus Viscum; species Viscum album. Next base: position 1,305,815,393 of record OY728126.1, on the reverse strand, counting down.
TATGTATTTTTTTGTTTCTATAAATTGAAAAAATTAATATTGTTAATGTTTAGGTGTTATAGTAGTCTTTAGAAAATTTGTAATTTTATGTTGAGATTTATATATGGTGAGGATTAAAAAATCAATTTTTAGTGAGTTAGAATTTTTAAAAGTGATTCTAGAATTTTGTATGGTATTATATTTAATTTCCAAAATCCATATATGAATATGATCAGAAGATAATACCTATGTAGAATTTATCCCACTAATCCAAACACATCATGTGATTATTTACTTGGTGTTGTGTTAGATTTCAGATAATCTACTAGGATATCACTTCCATGAAATTAAAAAATCATTAAATGATAATAAACATGTGAAGAATGGTTATGTTGGATTAACTTATGAAACATATACAGTAAATATCTCACACTACACACATTAATTTAACCTAGATAGATCATATCACATACTGTATTAACTACAATACAAAAATTGGTTTTTTATGAATTCAATATAAATCACTAAATATAGTATATGAATCAACCAATTACCTATACATGTGAATCAATAAATAAACTCATATGACTAAATAACCCTTGGATGTTACAACCAAGTTTTGATTAACCATGAAAGAATTATATCTCATTAATCAATTCAAATATCACTCACTTATGAGTGGTTCCCACTAGAATTATTACATGTTAATATAAAATATTCCATTACTAGAGTAAATTATTATTATATAATATTAATAGTTATGTCCTCATATATATAAGAGAAAATATTTGTGTTAATTCTTCCCTATTAGCCCCCATTTATGCCCATTGTACCCACGATAAATCATCATAAATTAATAAAATAGATTCCCTTGTAAAAATTAATTGGATTCCTTGAGAAAATAAAATGATCGTCCATTTTTTGAAAAATAATGTCTCAAATTCATACTAACATCCCATAAATGGTAAAATAATAAAGTCGATTCCATATGGAATCTTTCAACTTTAGCATTCAAGAACATACCATATATTATTTTCATGATAGTGGGATTTTCTTTAATAAACATACCTAGATTAATTCCATTTCATGTGTAATCCCTCAGGATGCATATTATTGGTTGAAATTTTGAGGGACCGTGATGTAGTGATTTCTATCATGGATGAAAAATGGTTCCCTAATGAATTTTGATTCCATTACATATTCCCTATATAAGAATTAAATACTTGTAATTAATCAATCTATAGATAATAATTGTATTTATTATTTACTAATAATTGAAATATTATTAATATTAATTTATTTTATATTTTTATACCTATATTGATACTAATTTTTTGGTAAATTTGATATTCTAACCAATAAAATATAGTGAGTGGTTGTACATTATATCAGTCCATGGATAATACTAGAATTAATATAGAGACTAAAATCATTATATTATCATATTTCAAATTTCTATAAATTCATGGGTTGTTGAGTTGGGGGATAATGATTGTTATATATACATAAGTAATAAATAATTTTACATATCTTATATTGTTTTGGTTTCTATATATGATGTCTATATTTCATAGTATAACCTGTTAATGTGATATATATTATTATATAGTACAAATAAATTGGGGATTGACAAAGGCTTTTTACTCAATAGTTGAGATTCCCCCTTGTATACTATGAGGAAAGTGGAATGTAGTGAATTAGAGGATTTAAAGATTATAGTGCATTCAATAATAAATAGTAGTAGGGATGAGCAATCATATATTGTATCTTGTTCATCAAATTATAATTTTATTTATTTCTTGGGAATATAATTAATAAAATTTATAATGAAGATTCAATATATACTTACATTAATAATTTTCAAATTGAAATATATATTTAAATTTAATTTCCATCACATAAAACACATATACCTCCCCAATTTATTGAAATTTATTATAAGCATTAAGAAATAAAAATTATAATATGTCATTAGTAAAATTAGTGTTTTTTGGGAGATGAACTCAGTAGGCTTACGAAGATACATAATAGGACATATTGTGTTAGGTTACGTGTGAGGCCCATGACATACTCACATTACTGGAACAATTGTAAGGTATATTTTTTTATCATTCTATTAATTTTTCTAAACTATAAATTAGTAAATGTCACTTTTATATCATTTAAAAATTTTATTTATTAATTATTTATTCCATATATTTTTAATAGTGGATAAATCTCATAGAGTTCCCATTATTCCATAACATATCATAATTTTTATATTGAGATCCAAGAGATTTATAGGGTTTCTACTATGACCATAGATTCATACATATCCATACTGTTTTAATTGACAAATATCACTACCCATTAATACCAAAGGAACAAATTCATGGTAGGTAACCAAAGAAACCAATGGTTTGAAAAAAAAGATATATAATTAAATATACTACCCATAAAGAACTAATCTATTTAAAACATCACTAACCCAAATTTTATCAAGAGATAAATCAACCAATATTGAATGATTTCAAATAGGTGACCAACATATTTTTACCACTAAAAAATAAACTCACAATTCATCACAAGTATATGGGAGAAAAACCAAATATTATAGATATAGTGCCAACTCCTATCAATTTTTACACAAAGAAGAAATTATAATAATATAAAAATTATGTACATGATGAATAAGTGTACATTGTCTATTCATATATACATATAGATGATGCCCAAAATCATTAGGAGGGACTTCTCTATAATATTAAATTAAATTCATTACATGTGAATTGAATAAATGTATATATCTCAAATAAGAAAAACTCACGGGACTATCCGTAACATTTAGTTTCATATTATATTATTTTAATTACAAAAAACATGTTTTATCTATATTTATTTAATATTAATAGATCTATTTGAACCCATCATAGCTTTTTATTGTGATACAAATGATAATAATTCCACTACGGAAGAGGGGATGGTGTGAGTGTTAAAATATATTGTGTTAAAGTGGGTTTCATGTAGAAACTATCTAATAACCACATGAATTTTAATTAAACCATATATTTGAAGTCATAATATATCAAAATGATTCAAATAGGAAATTTCCCAAATGTACATTATGTTTGCATTAATGATGTTCTCAACTAAAAAATGACCTATTACGGAGAGGAGGCCACCCAAAAAATTTCTCATGAAAAATATTCTCTTGGACATGTCATGTATGGTTTACATCACCAATAATATTAAAAACCCATATTTTGGTTCTAAAAATATAACATGGAGACTCCACACCTTCCATTCCATTATCCATGCATTATGTCAGTTTTTTATTTTTCAGGGGATATAATCTATTTAATATGGAATTTGGGACCCCATTATAAAATAACAGTTTTATATAATAAAAGAACAAAAATATGTTATTTTATATAAATAATTTTTAACCAACCTACTTGTTATGGATGAAACTATTTATCATTATAAATTTGGATAGTTATAAACACATCACTGTTTTTCGGAATGGTTGAGTAGTTTCTTTCATTCCCTTCATTATTTTTCTATTTAGATTAAACAAAAACCACATTTAGATTTTAAAAATTTCATGTGAAAATAATTGAACAAATCTATGTGATTAACTTTAGGATTAAAAATTAAATAAAATATCATATATTACAAAAATATATTTTTTCATTACTAGTTATCTTATGTATGTTCTATTTGCTAATTATTGATTTATTATTTGATGATATTGGTTGATAATCCCAATATTATATGGAAATTTATATATTGTTTAAATTCAATTATATTTTTGAATAATTCAATTATTTTTATAATATTTATATTAAATAATTAATGATGTCATATACTAACATAATTCATGGAATGTACCCTTTTATAGTGGACTAGAATTTATTTCTATAGACCACGAATTATAATAAATAATTTTTTATTCCCCAACAATAGATACATTGTTTTCATTATTTTTACATATTCATCCAAAAACACATATTCATTGAATTAATGGGACATATAGTGAAACTATAACATTCATTTATTCTTGTTCAATGTTATAGGATATAACTAAGATTCTCGTTATTTAAGAAAGAATTTATTTGAAAATATGATATAAAATCTATTTTTCAATCCCCCCAAATTATAGGCCACCATTAACTCATATAATACATTAATTACATATTATATAATCATCAATAAAAAATAAATAGAAATTTTCAATAAATGAATTATAAAATTTCATGTCATAATTCTATCTATGATTGTGGAATATTGAGTATTCACATATGTTCTAGGAGAATGTTCACTAGTTTATGATTGAGTTAATGGGAATTCTAATTCTCTTTTGGGATGTGATTTTTTAAATTTATTCACTATTTAAATATAGGTGTAATTCAAATTCACCAAGGGAAAAATCATTATATAGAAAAAAACTATTTTATAATAAAATTTAAAAATTGGGAAATTAAAAATTTTATATAAAGACAAAGTCTATATATACTATTCATTATAAATATCTAAATCATAAAATATAATAAAGTTGAAAATTATTTTGTAATAATTCATTTGTGATGTAAATAATGAGTAAAATTTACTGAAAAAATTAGATATAATTTTACCTTTATTGTATATTAGATCTTCAATATAAACTTTTCCACTAATTAATAGTATCTCATTATGAAATCCCTTCACACAAAGAAATGGAGTAAAAGTTCCTCATGAGTAATATAGTTATTTATAATGAATTGAAAAAATTGTATATTGGTAATACTTTTGTTGATAATATGTATTTTGGTTATCAGAAAAATCTTTTTAAATTATTCTATAGTGAATGGGGTATATGTTAATGTGGATTTAGATCACTTAATGATGTGGAATGAAGTTTAATTTTTAATTAATAGTTGAGTTAGGTAGGATAATGATCATGAATTATTATGAAAGACTAATATATTTTACATGATTGGCATATGAAATATTTTAAACCTCTCTATTTTTATTATAGTCTTTAGATGGATGAATAATTTCTCTTTAATTCCATAGGATTTGAAAATAGTACCACAATCCTTGTATGGTGATTTGAGAAAATAATGAAATTGTGAATACTTATATGATATTTCCTTATATTCACCTATATTTTTATATTTTTAATATTAACACATTTTATGAACATTAATAATAATTTAGATATTATTTGAAAATACATGAGTTCTCTGATTTAATTAAAATATTATTTTCAAAATTAATGAAATAATTTAAAATATATATTTTGGATTATTTATCTTCGAGATTAATTTAAAACTATAGGGGATTAAACTATGAATTTTTTATTTTTAAAATATTATAATGTTGTTCTAATTTTTTTGGAAATAATATTATGGTTAAAAGTCCAATGAATTAATTAAATACATTAATTACACTCTTATAAAAATAACATATTGATCTAAATATTCCATTTAATAAAGAAAATGTGTTTTTTCTTGTTTAAGAAAAATATCAAGGTAAAATCCTCAAGTATTATTTAATTTTTATCATGTAATATTGATCAAAGGACACTTAGGATACATCAATTCAAATGATGCCATGTTTAAGGTGAAAATGATGGAAATAGTAAACTAGTTAAAAATATTCATGTCAAAGCATTTATGGGATGATATATAATTTCTTAGATTCTATATAATCATTTTCTATACTGATCCACTAAAAAAATAATAATATACACTTGTCCCACATTATTGTGTGAATAAATACTTCCCTATTTCTAAATAAACATTAGAATTCATATCCTGTATATGATTTATCTCATCCCGACTCCAATAAGATTAATCACATCACCTTCCACTCATGAAGGAGTTATTTTCAAGGTTTGTTTCACATACATCACTAACATATTATCCTTTCAAAATAATGAATAGACTTATGTGATTAACATCCTAAACTAATGACATTTTAGTGGTGATTGTAATATGAATCCCGTGAAGTAATTTAACTTATATTAACAAACACCCTAAATCACTTTACAATGACCTAATTAAATAATTTCCAATGATGCTTGAAATTATACTTAATAATATAAATTATGGGATAATCCTTTTTCAAAAAATTGATATCCCAAAATATATATTCCTTTTAAAATAAACTGAATATTCGATGCTATTATATATCATCCATGAAGTATAGTATCTAATTAATGATCATGGATGTAAATCAAACTACATGGTAGGTTTGGATTTCAAAAACAAATTTAATTACACCCATTTATTTTAAATAATAGATGTATATCTAGATAGTATGAATTTAGGTAATGTTCTTACCAAATTTCCACAAAAAAATGAAAATATCTCAAATGCCTATAAATTAAATTACATTTTATTTTTTGTATGATTTGTCCCTTGGAGATCAAAAATGGTTTATCGAGCATGGTTTTATAATTTTTGAATTTAATTATATTAATTATATTAATTATATTAAGTCATTATCTATTATTACTGACCTCTTCAGTTTATTTTTATCTTTTCATTCTTGAGATGTCTTATATAGTGTCCAATAGTGAGAGGCTAACCAAAGGATCACTATCTAAATGAAACTTAATTATTATTGATCCTTTTTCAATAATATCTGAAAACATTACTCTATAATATTTTCCCTTAAAATATTTATTAGAATTACATGAATCCAAAAATCATTGATCCCTGATTAACCATGATACTTTTTTATGAAAATTTTTATTTAATATTTTTATTATATTTTATTCCTTAAATTGGTGTGTAAAAATAAAGGTAACCATATTATTGAAATTTACATATAAATAGAATAATAATTTTATACAATAATAAATTAATATAAATTAATACTTATTAAGATCATTTTATTATTTTTGTTGTATTTTTAATGAAATATTAATTCTAATATAAAATAAAAGATTATTTTTTATATTATAGATTTAAAAATTTTATGTCCCAATGATGATAATACAAATTTTTTATAGGAATTACATATTTATAATAATTTAATTTTGAATATTGAATAAATAGGAATACCAAATGATAATATATGAAAATAATTTTAACTATAAAATTTTTCAGCATCTATTTTAATTCAATTTTAAATTTAAATTAAACAAATTTTAAATTCTTAAATTTTAATAGGATGAAAATTTATATACATATTAGTAAAATATTATATTAGGATTATCTTCTTGTATTTCAGTGAATGTATTTACTTTATGAATGAAACCGAATATCAATTTTGCAAAAACTATAATTCTAATAAAAACAATTATGATATATGTATGGCATAAAAATAATTGAATTTTTATTTGAAATCAAATATTAATTGAAAATGTAATATTTTACATTAAAAATATTATATTTTAATAAGAAACACATGTTTTACATTTTGGAATGTATGTTATCTGCTTCCGTAAATAGTTTTTATACATTATAAATTTATTATTTTTGAAATTATTCTTGAATAGTTATTGAAATTAAATATTATAATTGTTTTCCTATATATGAAATATTTGTTTCAAAATCCAATAATAATATTATTATATTTTTTCATCAAAATATCTCACCATGTTGAAAAATGAGTTATAATGTAAAATTTAAATTGTTTTAAAATTGAAGATGAAATGAAAAACAACAATATCTCAGACCATATAATATATATCAATAGATGTGTGGCTTTTATTCCATAAATAATCCACTATACATTATCATATACATTTAATGAATTCTTACTTTTACTACGACTTGATTTTAATATAATTTTATGGGAATATTGAAAATTTCCCCGACTATCACTAATAAATGTATCCATCCACCACCCCACATATACCCCATCAGACTTTTATCCTTAAATATTTTATATTTGATACCTATCCCTATCTCCCACCTAATATCATGTTGTGATATTGAAACAAAAATTTCATCTTATGAATGCTCAATGAATATTCCTAATAGGTAAGATAAAAAATTTCAATAAATAATTTTCAATTTTGATTCATTTATTCCATCAATTAAAACCTATAAATATTAACTAACCATTATAATATTAATAAAAAGGTATAATAAGAAACCATAAATATTATTATATTGTTGTAATATGAATTTTATACATTTTTATCAACTATGTGAAAAATTAATTTGCCACACATGTTATGTGAGGACTAGAACAACTATTAATTTAAAATTTCATTTTTTTATTACTATCTTACATGTATTGTTATATAATCTATTTTATTAATATAATGTATATTTATGAGTAATATCATTCTTCAAATATTATCATAATGCACGACACAAAAATATATGATCCAAATAATATAGCACATTAATATTTGAATTTTTCCAGAAACAAGCTCTTCAATGATCCTATTATCATGAACAATGATTATAAGATCAATAATAAGATAATGAGTATTCATAAATAATAGAATAAATATATTTATTTTTTTCAAAATATAGCAATGATAAAATTTGTTTTAATAAATTATATTAAAAAAATGAAATAATGTGAGATATAATCAAAATTACAAAAAATTTAATGATTTGAATGAAAAAAAACAATATAATGAATGTATATTTAATGATTTAAAAAATAGTATAACAAGTAGTAGATATTGATTTTTTTGAATTAAGGTATTTATTTTATTCTGTTCATTATAAATGAGCATAATTTGTTTTAATAGAAATCATGGTGATTGTATGTGTTTTCATTCCAATATTTGTTTGATTTTGTGATATATATATATAATTTAACATATTAGAATATTGTGTAATATTTATCTCTAAATGTAAATTAATTTTTTTCTAATGTGGTTTTCCCATTAGTAGCCTCACTTCCTACCGTTTCTTTCTTGTTTTGTTCTTAATTTACTCAAATTCAAACATTAATGAAAATCCATAAACTCATATTTTTTTGTCAATAAAAATTTGAACCATGTATAAATTATATGAATTATTTTATACATGTTTTATCAATACATATAGTATTTCATGAGTAATTTTTAATGAATGCAAATATTTATACAAAAGGAATATTTGTATTCAATTTTTTTGTCACAGTTATTATCCATCATCATTAAAATTTTTAATGTGAAATTAACAAACAATTAAAAATATCCATATGAAAAAAAATACCCTGATAATCATTATATTTCATTAGAAACTTCTTCTGTATGATTCAATTGTTTTCAATGATTTATAAATTATATTCTCTCTTGATATTGAATAAATATTAAGAATCTTATCTTCTTCTTAAAGAATTATCATGGTATTAAAAACGTATTTTTAATAATGTGAATAAGAATTATGTAATCCCATGCTTCAATAAATGTATTTAATTTTAATACCATATACATAAATCTTATCGATGGATTATGTTTTTTATGTATGGTTTTAGTAATGTAATTTAATTTTCATATGCCAATTGATCTATGGTTTCTTATTAATATTTTATTATTTTTTAGAAACAACAAATTTTTAATTTATAATTTTATAATAATTGGTAATATATAATAATAAGATGAATTAGTTAATGATTTATATATCATGATATTATATTCATATAGAAACTAGAGAAAATCAAAACATATATGGGTCCCTTTTGACTATGTAATAAATGTATCATGAGTGAGACACTATATAAGAATTGAATTTTTATGCTAATGTATGTTCCCCAATTTTATGCCTCGTTATTAGGCCATGTTATGTTTTCATATACCACAGTTATTAGTGAATAATTTCCTTATATTATTTCTCATGTGAATACAATGGTAAACTGCCTATTCCATGACTCATGTTTTACAATACAATCAAGTTCAATTAGGATTATCTCAATTTATTCGATAGTCCTTGACTACATTCATATATAATTTTTTATTCTATTGATTATTTAGGTTATTTTATTGATTACACATTTATTTAGATGTACAAATAATTTCAGTTCAACCTTTATTATACATTTATTACATATTTCATAATGTGTTCTAAAATGATCTTTGTGTCTAATATGATATATTTAAGGAAGAGTTATTATAATATATGGTTAAAATATAGTAAAATATTATGTTAATGTATGTTTTCTCTAATATCACTAAACCATTATATTCAATTGATTGATTAATTGTGAGATTAAATGAAAACTCATGTAAAATAACATTTTATATATCAATGAAATGATTTGGTGGCCAAAATTACTGTAATATATGTGTAAATTTTTATAGGATCATGATTAAAGAACATTGAAAAAATTTCTATAATTAAATATTTAGTAAATTCTTTTAATTTTAATTATAAAGTATAGATAATATAATTTCTAATATATAAATACATTTATAGAAGTAAATAAGTAGATGTAGGATCTTGATTAGATTAACCATATATTAGTAACCGTAAAATATCATTGTTTGATATTAACATGATCTTCACATTGTTTTGAATTTTTTTTCCTATATGAACACTTGGTTTAAAACTCCGAGGTGATATGCTTTGGTGATTCACATGATAACTATAATACATTATTTTAGAATCATATATATTTATGTTATTCAATAGAAAAGAGATGATATTAAGGATAATTATTATTAAAACCAAGAGGTTATAATTAAGTTTTATATATAATTTATTAGTTATATAATTGTAGTTAATAAAATATATACATAAATATATTTTAATATAATTATGTTGATAATGTTTTACTAATTCAATTAATTTGAAGAAAAATTTATAACTGAGTTAATTATGGATATGATGGGTAGTGAAGATATTATAGTAATGAATATCTTAATGAGATATGTACTGGAATATAAAATCTTATTATGAAAATCCTTGTCTTTATTACACATTAAATCACTATTTTTTTATTTGAAATACAAATAATAGAACTTATAAGATCAATAAGTAAAGTTTATTTTAGTAATTGGGTATATAAGATACCATCGTAAAACATGATGTATAGTTTCATTATTGAAATATGATGTAACATGTTTATAGTTTTCCATCATTATTAAAACTGTATGGGATTACTCGATGATTTAAATAAGCAATATGTGATCTATGAATCCTAGTATGGGAATCAACAAATGATAACATAAAGAATATATTACATTCTAGAAAATAACCCTTTTAATGGAAAAAACATAGTAGAAATTTCACCATTGTGGACTTATTTTGACTACCAAATACCATACATTATTTATCATGAGACTCAAAAATAACCAATTGAATTGGAGGTCTATATTATTTTCAGCATACCCGTCAATTTCATTTCATGTAACTGCTTAATTAAGAAACATAGTTGATTCAAAATATGATCTTATTTAATGATTTTTAATTCGTTGATCATGGATTGATGAGTAAATACATTTAGTTCAAAAATAAATTAATTATAAGTATCCATTGGAGAATACCATTGAGGGTAAATAGTTATACTATTCACAACACAGTTGTTTGTCATGGTAAAAGTCATAGTGAAATTTTAGCTCTATAGTAGCAGTATATAAAGATTAATAATCAAGTTTATTTAGAGATAAAGGGTTATAATTTTTTTTAAATCGAATGAAAATAAATATGAATGTGGAGAAAGATTTTACAATATTAAATATTTGAAATAAATGACATAAAATAATGTAGATTCTTGAATAAATTGGTGAAATAAATGAACCATTATATTGAGAGGGTGATTAAAAAAGTTATGGACAAGATTATTAAGAGCTTTAGGGATCCTGGATAGGAATATAATTTTTTTATAGAAAATAATCGATGTGATCAAATGTTTTTGAGTGAAGGGTATGGGCTGCTTAGGTTGGTGTATAAAAGGAAATTTGAGGGGATTTCTTTATTATTTATCAAACATAGGATTTTTACAATATATAATACTGTAATAAAACATAAAAATAGTAATACTATTTTCCGCAATTGTTTCTTACTAAGAGGAATGTAATACATTATATTATAAGCCCAAATTTTGAAATCATTAAATTATTACACTTTTTGATATGGAATTTGTCCATGTTCATTAATAAATGATTTTAAAGCCTCAAGATATAATATAGGTTTTGGAGGATTCATAATGGATTTATAAAATTAATCTTGTAACTTGAAAATAAAATTATATCTTTAGGGAGTATTTTTTTTTTGTTTGTAACATTTTATTATTTATTACACCACTTTTTTATAATTAAAAATTCACAATACACACATAATATTTATATAATTTAGAATTTTTACATAAAAATTTCAACTGTATTATTATATTATGAAAAAATAATTATTTAATAATTTCAATATGCTCATTCCAATATCATAGTCAATTATATAAATATAATTTTATAAATAATTGACTATCTTGTTTAGGAACATTTGTTGATAATTATAAAACTATATTTTTTTCTATAAAAACAGTTTTTGAACTATTATAATTTTTTTTGATTTTAAACTATTATGTTATCACCCATAAATAATAAATATTATTCAATAATAAATTTTTATTAAAATATAATTTTCTAAAAAAATCACTTAATTCATTAGAAGGAATTCCATAATTGAAATTTCATACTACCCAAAAATTCCATTTGGGTTATATAATTTCCAAATTAAAATTATTTATAATGAATAAAATAAGATGTAAATATAACAATTATTCTATTGAAAAACCATATACATATTCATATAATTATTTTTTCAATATGATTTACTTTATTACACCCATATAAAATCTGATGGTATGGTACATTATGATAATGTTTTCATGAAGTGGTTCGACATGCATGGATTATGCCATGAACATGATGAGATTTATCTTCTCCTAAAAATATTCTCTAATTTGTTTTATTTGTTTTTTGAGACATACTATGTATTTAAAAGGAGACCCTTTGATCGATAGCATACAAGATATGCCACTTCAAACTTAAACAAACGACTTATTATTATTGTTTTAAAGTTACCATCATAACCATTCCATTATAATGGAGGGTATGAACATGATTAAAAAAATAATAAAAATATGGTTTACATTTGTATATATAATTACTTTATTGGTGGTTAATTAATTTTTGATGAAAATATAACCATTTATTAAAAAAGATTTTTTTTGAAAGAACTATTTCTAGTTGGGGAAATATGTTTTGTACTAATAAATGACAAAATCAGTATTTTTTATATATTAATGAAATATATACTCAAAATAAAATTTCAAATTCATAATATTTATTTTATTGATATGATATTAGATAAGACCCAATGTAATACATAAAAGATCTATTTTTATAAAAAAATTACTTCATAGAGTTTTGATGGAGAACATGATTTAATTATATTTTTGAGACTATAATTGATTATATTTTACAAAATTTACTTTTAATTTGAAACAATAATATCAAAAATTACATTGGTCTAACTTTTAGTATTTTTTTATAAGAATAATGATAATATGAATAGTGAATAATACTGAATTTTATATTGAATCATGTTTTTTCATCTAAATAATGTATAGTGTTAAATTATATTTTTAATTGGATTTAAAGTATAATGATATCATTTTTATATTATTTTATTCTATTTATGACATTGTAATTATTTTTAATTTTTTTAGGGATATATAAAAATTTCTATCTTTTGAATGTTTCACCTTAATAACATATTTTCTAAACCCACCAATGGAATTAATTATAAATTAAATTTATCCATTAATGTGTTTTATATTCTGAATACCAGATTTATTATATAGAATCATAAGATAAAAATTCAATAAATATGAAACTTTTATTTTGAGATAATATAAATAGTAACTATATTAATTTTTTTATTACCATGTTTAAAGATAAGTTGAGTAATTAAGGGTAAAATAAACATTTAAATTATATGAAAAAATATCCCAAAAACATGTCCTAGTTTTATTTTATTAGTTATTATTTACCAAAATAATCTTTTTTTTTAAATTTTATAAGAACATAGATCCATTGAGATGATTTTAATCCATTTATAATATTTTTATTCATTTAAAAGTCAAACATGTCATACTTTTTTTAACAAGTGATAAATTTTTATTATGGTTTATATAAGGGATATTTTTTTTTCTATAAATAATTGTTGTAAATATAAATTATTTATTTTCATCCTAATAATTTATTTTAAATATTTAAGGAAGATATAATTCAATTAAAGGCTTTCGCAATGATGTAGAAGTTATTTTTTTAATAATAAAAATTTCAAATTAATGTTATTAATAATATGAAGATAATTTAACTTTTATATATAAAATCCTATCTATGAATTATATAGAGTAATTTTAATTTTTAGAGATGAGTTAAAATAGTTTTTTCTATGATATCATGTTTTTATGATATTTTTATACTACCTACTATTATATATGTTCCAAATTTGAATAAATGAAATTTTAAAATAGATGATATTTTATTAAATGGTATAAAATTAATAAAAATATTAAATACATCCAATTTATTAAGAAAGATGTTAAAATATCATCAATGATTTATTTTTATTTTTTTGTTATTTAATATAAATATTATTAACCATCAATGTGTATATTACATTATATCATAATAATATTTATAGAGTTTAAATAACGATTGAGAAAGGCAACGATTTAAAATAATCAAAACATGTGAAATTTTAAATGGGTGAGTATATTTAGACCCCATAGTATAATATATTTTAAATCAATCAATTTGGATCCATTTTTAATTGAAAATTAATTTATAATACTTTGATATTTTGAATAATTCCAAGAGGGTCCCTCTCCTCTCATATAAAAGGGGACCCCTTATTCTTTATTACTAACAAATAAAATCAAATAACCATTAGCCAATATCATGAAAAATTAATACATAAATTTATTCCTCAAATTCTAGAGCTATTATGTTTGGATGAACACAATCCTTTGTGGTAATAGGATGTTATGAGAAGTAGATTTCCTCCATAATAGGTATTGTATTTTATTAAGTGTTTCTGTATTGTTCCGTTTTAAAAATCTATAAAATATTATTTATATTTTATTAAATAATAAATGTAGTATCATCAATATATTGATATGTTATTATGTTAACTCCATCACCTAAGTCCTAATGCACTTCCATCAAATTGGAAAAGTAATTATCGTTTATGAATATGGAGAGCTACTCTCTAACAAATAGGAAACATTCAATTTTGATCACTGCCTCTAAATATAGGTTATAATGATATAATTAAAGAATATATTAATTATTACAAAAATATTTATCACTATGGAATGATAATATATCAATTAAGTTTATAAATTTCGAATCATGGAATGATGGTAACACCATTCATTCATATATGTGAGCTATTAACTCCACTAAGCAATCTGGTTCTTTTTTTCGTGAACACATGAGAAGTATAATATATATAAGTAAATATAAATAATTTATATAGTATTAATGATTTTAAGATAATTATAAAAGATATAATTACTCTTATATTATTTCCATAATGGTCTTTTAAAAGTGAAAATATTAATCAGGCTTGCATACATATCGTTGCATCAATTGTAACGTTGTTAAATTTTTATATCCAAATTTAAGGAAATTATTTATTAGAAAGATTTATTATAAAATTGGTAATTATGTATTTTATATAATTATGGATACTATGGAATTTTAATAACATTGAATATTGACATCATACCAAATTCATTTTGGACTTATGTAATGAATATCATCAAAACATTTGGCATGAATGTAAATAAATAATTAATTGATGTAACGTTATAATATGTTATATAAAAGAAATAATAAAATAATAAAATGTTTTAAATAAGATAAATAATTAAACTATGGTTATTATTATCGAAGATAAATATTGCATGTGATTATTCATGCTCAAGGTAAGCGAGTTTTTCTTAGTTTTCAATCACTGAGGAATATTCTGATGTCATCAAATTATATTCTTTTTTGAGTTGTATATTATATACCATTAACATGTTATATCATGAATTTATTTATTATCATGATATTTAATATTTTTTAAGTGTTCACATTCATGTTGCATATAGTTCCACTGATAATTATGTTTTTTTTTGCGAATTCTTACCCAAATTTCTATTCTTTTGGCTAAACAACTACTTTTAAATTAGTTCACGTTAATATTCAATGTGAAATTACTTTTTAATATTTCATTTTATATTTATAATTTTTTTATCTGGATTTAATTGTAATGAAATATTCAATTTATTTCATTATTGATGAGTTCAATTATATGATATTTTTAATGCATTGTTTTACTAAAATATCCTTTTAAATTAGTTTAATATTTATTCTTATAAATCCATATATTTAATTTTCATGTTTTAAAAATGGATTTTACGAATGTATTTATATGTAAAAAAAATTCTTCATTTAATATCTATACATATATTTTAAAATGGTATATTTAAGGGATTATATAAGAGACATTGTTTTAAAAACATATTTTAATGTCACTCTTTCATCTAATTTTTCAAAAGAAAATATGGAATATTTTATTAACATATACATCATGGAAGGAATTTATCACATTCATCTAGTGTAAACTATTATATTATTCTTTTAAATGTTTAAAATATTATTTTCAATTAACATGTTTTGACTTTTTAGTTCATGACTTTTTAAAAAAAATGAAATTTTAATGTGGAAAATTTATTTTTATTTTATCTACTATTTATATGTTATGATTATGTTTTCATTAGTGGGAATTTTTTATGACTACAGGTGGTTACAAGATAAAATTATGATGGGAGATCCCATTATATATATCTAATGAAATGGGAAATTTAATGGAGTTAACTAGTAATGTTTCTCTTATGACATTAAAAGAATACACTATAGTGGGAAATCCAAATGTAACAATGAATGTTACTCCCTATGACCCCATGAAAGCTGCAATAAGATTGGTATATAATTGATTACCAATGTCTCTATTATGTTTTTTATATCTATAGATAATTACATGAGAGCTATGATATCACATGGTAAGTTAAGAGCATATATTTTATTACTGAGAATTATATCTTTTTGGAATCAAGTTCATGCGTTTATAAGTGTTCTGGGACTGGTGGCCTCCTTTCTCATATATCCCTCACATATCCTTTTTTTCATCCCTTATTTATATTTTTTCTATATAGATTATGGGAGAATATATATAATTATGATATCTATGTGAAAACTGTGAATATTTTTCGTAAATAGTAACCATGTTTTATTTTAATGACTATTTTTTTGCAGAAAAATCGATAATGAGTATAAATGTCCACTTTTACTATATGATTAAATTTTTATGTGTTTTTTGTAATTATTAAAAATCTAGATAGAAATGATCATTTTTCCTTTCAATATCAATATTCTATTTCAAAATCACTATTATATTTATTGATTTAGGTTTTTACTTATTATATTTTAGTGTTTTTCATCCTGATGAGATGGTATATTGAGATTTTATTTCTCACAGTTAAATTTTTGATTATATTAAAATGTCGGATCCAACAGACACCAAATTTGAAATTGCTATAAAGAAATTGTGGTGGTTATCTGGATAATAATCCAAATAAAATTATAGTTTCACATAAATTTCATAGGGATATTCTAAAATAACTATTATGAGTATTGATTTACCACTTGATCCTTAATGTGTTTTTTAATGAATCACATATTATTGAAATGATTCCATATGGAATATATGTAACAACTATCATTATGATAAATATAGTAAATGAATTATGGGTAAAGGATGTTAAAAGAAACACCAATTAAATTATATTAGGAGGAGAAAATATGATATAAATTTGGTAAATTTTGTCAGAAATCAATAATCATCAAAAGAAAAGGGAAGAATTCAGTGGACTCTATGAAATGGAATGATTTTATTCTCAAGCTATCAATTGATTTTTTTAATGTTTGGAGTATTGTCACCAATAAAACAGTGGTTTTAGAGTTAAGTATCATTAAGGGATCTGAAATACCATACATATTTCTTACTAAGAATAACTAATTCTATAGTAATTGACGATGAGGAAACTAAAAATGAAAAATGAAATGTTTGGATTATTTCATGGCTCATACTTTACCATTATTAAATATCAGCATATGATTCATATATTGGTTTGTAGGAAATAATTATTAAATAATAGGATGTAAAATCATGGTTAAGGAATTACAAGAAATGATGAATGATTAATTTGTCTGCAAAAATAATTCATTATTTATATTATATTTACATATAATAAATTTTTTAAATTTATTAATAAAATTTTGATTGTTGGAATAAATTGGAAGACATTTTTAGTTTTTGTTATATGTTAAACTTATGTTTTAATGTGAAAATGTAATTAGAGGAAGAATTGAATTGTATTTTGTGAAAAATATGATAAAGGTATAAAAACCATTTAGTGTTTATGTTATCCTTGATTTTTTGTTACTACAAGGATATTTCATTTTTTGATTCTAAAAGAAAGGTATGAAAAAAATTTTGATCATAAATATTTTTGAGTTAAATTTTTGAGGTTGTTTTCATTTATATATTTTTTTAATGAATAAATTAATGTAGTTATATAAAAATGGTCAACCCACAGTTTGAGTGACAACCCATCTTGTACAGTAATGTTGTGGGAATTAAACTGAAAACCATTGGGGGTCAGGGGTATATCATCATCAACTAGAACACTTGATTTAATTGTTAGTATTCATTTTTTTAATTATGATATCTAAGTGATAAAAATAATTTCCATGAGATTGGGAAATGATTTAGTGATTATGTTATTAATTCTAAATAAAATGAAATTTAATATTTTTTTATTCATATATGATTCAGATAAAAATTATATTATGAGGAATAATGGTTGAATATTATTTTGGATTCATATATGATTTTATTTTGGATTTCATAAAAATTGATGTTATTTATAGAAATTATTAGCGTATCTATAAAAATGTTTGGGAAATTAATTTTTTTTTGTATGAGACATTAATATTGATTAATGGTATATATAAGAAATTGTGATCATATCCTTTTAATTTTTGGATTTTGATATTAATATTGAATGGTTATATGAAATGATAGTTTTTGGCTAAATTTTCTATGTTGATCATTAGTAATTTTTATTGAATTTTGACATTTATTTATATTGTTTTCCTATAATTGTTTAATATTTTTTTAAACTTTTACAATATTATTATTATAGTCATTTATATTTAAGTTAATTCATAAATAAAATACAAATATATAGTTACACTTTTGTAGTATTTTGACCCATATAAGTTGATTCCAAGGCATTATGATTGAAAATTACATATTAGATGCTCATTGTTTGGAGAGAAATATGTGTTTATGGTGGAAATTTATTAGTGTATGAAACACTACATTTGATTTATTTATATATAAATATGTTATTAGTCAACATAATAATATAATTTCACAAATATATGATACAAATATGGAAACAAAAATGGTATTTTTTCTGTTTTATTACTATGATATAAAAAACCTTTTAACTCATCATAGATTTTCGGTTTTGGGATTGTTCTCTTCATCATAAACATGTTCTCTATGAACCTATATTAGAAAATAATATATTGTTTTCTTTTCGATGTATGTCTATTGTAACATGGAACCTAAGTATGTGTTATCTTAGGTGACTCTAATACATCCCTTTATTATTTTAATAAGAATGTTTCATTATTAAATTTTATAATGTGGTTTTTCAAAAAATGGAGTTTTAAAAGGTAAAAACATAGTATTAAATAGCATTTTAAAATAGTGAGTATTCATTTCATTAAGTTTTGGAGAATGCATAATACCTATTATATTAAATGAAACACATTTCTTGATATAACTCTAGATACCCAACATTGAGCATAAACAATCAACTAATTATTATTATTTAAATGTTACTATTCTAAACTTCCCCATAGAATAGAGGGGATGAAATTTATTAACTAGATTTTAACAATATGGATTGAACATTTATATATAATGATGTAATTTGTTACTAGTTATTTATAAATAAATATAAAACCCTATTTAAAAAAGTCTATACTTTCAGAAAAACTAATCATATGTGAATAACTAGATATTACACAACTATATAAAAAACCAATCTAGTTTGATTTTATTAATTAAATATATAATAAATGTAATTTTTAAAATTCACTTTATTAGTTTGGTATGCATGATATACAAATTAATCCAATTATACACATAAAAGATATATATTAAAAAACAGTTTTCCAGACTTTTGATGGAGCACATATTTTAAATATTGAAATTTAAATTTTTAAAAACTATATTTTAAAACATATACAGTTAATTTTCAAATGGAATATAAAATTTACATTGGTTTAATTTTTGGTATTTTTATTACATGTTTCTATTTTTGTTGAATATTGAAAAATACTGAATTTTAATTGAAAAAACATTTCTTTCATAAAAATATATATTGTAAAATTATATATATAATTGATTCTAATGTATAATTATATCAATTTTATATCATTTAATCAAATTGAGTTAATTTGTGTCATTTTCAAATTATATTTGGAAAGGAAATATTTCCATATTTTCAATTTTTCCTTTAATAACCCATTTTCTCACAAAGTCAATGATATTAATTTTATGTTAATTTATGTTAATTATGGGTTTTTAATGTTTATAAAATGATTAAATATTTCTTATAAATGGTTAAAAATTTATTAAATTGTTTAATTTTAATTTGTGACAATATTAATAGTAACATTAGTCATTCTAATATTACCCAATTAAGGGTAAATCATGTAATTATGACAAAAAAGTTATTACAAAAATTAAAAATTTAGCCAAAAAATTTTCATAATTTTATTTTATGATTTATTAACATCCCAAGTTAGTATTGGGATGCTTTTATGATCACTCAAAGCCACATTAATGATAATAATCTATTTATAGTATTTTTATTCAATGAAAAGACAAGAATATCATACTTTTTCTATTAACAAGTAATATATTTATAATATCATTTATATAGAGGATATGTCTAAAAAGATATATAATTTTGAAATAAAATATATTTCTATTCATCATGTAAATTCCTTTTTAATTTTAACAGAATAAATAATGTAATTAATTGTGTACTAAATTATGTTGTAGTAATAGGTAAAATAAAGAAAAATATCAAATAAATGTTACTAAAAATAATAAAATAATTATAATTTTATATAAGTAATGTGATCCATTAATTTTCTGTATAACATTTACATTTTATATATGAATTCAAATATAAGGTATTAAAACATAATTTTTTAGGATATTTGAAAAGATTCATGTAATTCATAGTGTCAGAATTGATGTAAATGAAATTTAAAAAAATGTTCTTTTAAATTATATTCAGTTCATTAAAATATAAAATTATACAAAAATAATTGTATAAGGATTAAAATTTCATAAATTATCCATATTTTGTATCTTTTTCCTTTTATAGAAATTATATCAACATAAAAATTAAAAAATACATGATTTCAAGGTACAATTTAATGATGTAAGATATGGGTTAAAAAATATATGGATTTTAAAATTGATAAAACCTATGTAATTTAAATTGGATGAATTTATTTTGACCCAAAGTCATCCTATATTTCAAACAAATCAGTACTGAGAAATTTTTAATATAAAATTAATTTATATTAATTTAATATCTTCCATATTTTAAAGTATACTTCTCTCCTCTATTATAAAAGGGTTCATATACATATCTATTCTTAACACTTAAATGAAAATTTTCTAACAATTTATACTAAAATAATTTTCTATAATACTATATCACATTTTATTTTCCTCATTTTAGGGAAAACTGCATCGCACATATTATGAAGGTGTTATGAATATGAGATTGTCTGAAGAAAAGTAATATTTTATTATGTTTTTCTATTTTGATTGTTTTTTTGAATCCTTAAAGTCATATTCATCCATCATGAATAAATGAATATTGTATCATAAATATACTAATATGTTACTATTTCAATATCATCAACTATATTCATATGAACTTCTATTAAACTGGAAAATAATTTTCATTCCTGTGTACAGTGGACTACTGTCAAGGGAACTGATAAAATTTGTTCCCCATTGTTGTCTCTCAACACTAGTTATAATAATGGAATTAAAGATTATATGTTATATTCATAACATATTTATCATTATTAAAATTTTATATATCATTTATGTTCTTACATTTTCATACATAGAAAAACATTATCGTCTTTCATGCTTATGGGTGAACATTCACCTCCATGATGTGATGTTATTTGTTTTTCAACGCCACATTTATTGGATGTTATATATCAATATATTTTTATCATTAAATTGATATTAATGATAATATGAGAGTTTCGTAAGGATAAAATGATAATTACCTACTTTCCAAAATGATCATTGAAAAATGAAAACGTTACACAAGCGTGTGTACGATTTAATGTCTTTATGAATGTAACATAATTAATTTTTCATATTCATACTATTTAATTTATTTAATTGAATAATTTATATATTGAAGTTATTATTTTAAAATTATTATTATTTTAGATATTATAAAATAATGGCCTCATTAATTCTTGACATCATACTGATGAAATTTTAAAGATATGTACTAAACACCGTCAAAACATATGACCTGAACTTCAATAATTAAGTAAATTATATAACATTATAATAAGTAATATAAATAGAATAATAAAAATTAATAATTTTCTAATTAAGGTAAATAATTCACCTAATATTATTATTCCAGAAGAAAAATATTCCACATAATGTGTCAGACTCAAGGTAAGGGACTTCACCTCAATTTCTCTTTCAATGAGGTATATTTTGTTAGTATACACATATGTTCTTTTATAAGGAGTATATAGCATTACATTGAAAATTTATATCATAAATATATTTTCTCTAAGTATATTGAATGTTTTCATAAATTTTAACTATCATGTGGCATATCATTTGACATATTACAAGGTAGTAAGTGAATTTTTAACTTGATTTCCATTCATTAGCTTAAAAATATTTGTATTGATTATTTCATACTATGAATACGTGTGAAATTACACATGAATATCTTATAATGTATATACACTTATTTTTTGTGGATTTATCATGGATATATATAATGAATTAATTGGATTAATTTTTATATCAATGATATGATATTTTTATGGTATTCTTAAACTATCAAATTATTTTAAATATTTTAGTGATTCATTATAATAAATTGATCTCATTGATTTCCATTTTTTAAATATGGTATTTATTAATGTATTTATATGTTCATGAATGTTCTAATTTAATTTATATCAAATTTATTCAAATATTATTAGATTTTTATATAGGGTACCTTCTTTTAAAAACCAATTTTAATATTACTCATTTATCTATATTTATAAAATAAACAATTTACTTTTTTATCTGATATGGCATGAAGAAAATTTCTCACATTCATGGAGAATTAATGTTTTGATTTCTTTATTAAAGGGTTTCATTTTTTTTAATTAATGTGTTTTAATTTATGGTTGTGATGATTTATAAAAATGAAATGTGATTTCAATGTGGATAATTTATTCTTATTTTATTAAAGATTATACTTTTATCCTTATGTTTTTATTCATGGGATTTTTTAATTAGTACAAATGGCTCTATGATAAATTAATGGTGGGTGATCCCATTATATCTTTATAGTGTATTGGGTAATGATACTGATTTTACTAGTAGAGTTTCTACTAATCGATTATGTGAATATAATATGTTTGTAATTACAAATGTAATCATGAAAGTTACTCCCTTTGTAGTTGGGAGATCTACTTTAAAAGATATAAATAATTTATTCCAAAAGATAAATTTATAATTTCTGTCACTATGTACTTTTAAATGAAACGTATGATTTCATGAGGAATTTCAAGATGTTATGAATAATGGGTGAAAAGTATAACAATGGGAAAAAAATTCATGGGTTTAAATGTTTTCATGGACTAATTGTTTTATTTATTTTATATTCCCTAAATCATTTTCTCTAATAAAATAATTTATTTTTTTGTAATGATAAAGGGTGATTAGGTTTTATGATTATATCAGTGATAAAACTATGATTCTTTTTCATAAAAGGTAACAATGTATTATATTAAATAATATTTATTGAAAAAATTTATTCTAATTATAAGGGACCACTTATAATTCAAGGGTTTAATTTGTAAGTGTGTTTCCTAATTCACTATAACTCTAGACCATAATGATCTTCAGAATATTATGAAAATTAATAATAGTTCAGAATCACAAGAATATTTAATTTTTAGGGGTCAGCCCTTACGTGGGTTCAAAAATTTGACATGGTCAGTAGAATATCCCAACGATGTTATCTCCCTCAAAATCTAGGTTAAAAAAACTTTATATGGTTTGGTTATCCAATTTCATACCATCCATTCATTTTTTATATCAAATTGATATATCAATAACCTATATTTATTCTAATCATATTATAATTGCTCAAAATATATATTAAAATGGTAATGAATATTAAATTGCTTTGAAACCTAATAGGATATAATAAAATCAAATAAATACATGTGTTTTCTAAAAAAAAAGACATAATATGGTAGATAAATCAACAATGAATAGATTTTTATTTATAAAATATTTTGTCATTAAAATCATACCTCCTTCAAAAGCATCACACAAGAAATTTTAATTTATCCCATCAATTTTTTATTTGACACACTACAACATATGAGGGTAATTTTATTTCATCAACTCATCTTGTTCACACATGACTTCCTTAAACATGTGGTTACTCCATAACACACTGAACGGGCTCATTACTTATTTTGTAGAACTATGTCTCTAAAATCTATTATCTTTGTTGGATGATCGTTATATAAAAGATCATTTTCATAAATTACAACCCATGGATTCCATACATTTAAGGGTTATAGTATGTTCATCCCTTATAGGGATATATAAAGCACATTATATACATGAGGGGGTTATGTGAGAGTGCTTTTGGAGTGGCCACTTATTTGATGTGATCAAGAATCTCAAAAGGAGAAGATGAATCTTGGATGAAGCGTACCCTTATTCAAAAATTTCATGAAATTATTAGATGGATATATTAAAAGGGAATATATTATCTCTATCATCTAACACCAGTTCTCATCAATGATTGTCCATAATGCTCTAATGTCAACTATGATAATTTATGATGTTCTACTGAATATATTTGACAATTTCTATCATTTCTTAAACCACTTTTGAACCCATCCATTTTGGATCACCAACTAAATACCAACATGTGGGGATTTTTAACCTCTTCCAATAATGTGCTTCATTGGGATCCATTTAGATTTTGGATTGAAAACTATTATTCTATGAGAACTTCTCAAGAGGAATATGTTGATCATAGAAAAATATTTCCCTGCATTGAGCATGGTCTCAAAATTTCCTTTATTTTCCTAATAGTTTGTTTATATTGTCCACTAGTTTCAGGGTGATAAGTGTTGACAATGTCCATATTAGTGTCATCAGTGTCTTGGGGACCCTTCCAAAAAATTGAGGTAAATCTGGGATCCTGGTCAGATTAAATCTACATTGGTGTTCCATAAAGGCTTACAACTTACCTATTTTATATCCTTGTAAGTTAATAAAGTGAGAGATAAAATAATATTTTGATTAAGTTACCAGTATTTTTAGGATGATCCACCAAATCCCATATACCATTATTTCATTTCGATATATTTATAAAACCATTGAAAATATCCATGGTTAGGTTTTATCATTTATATGTTGGATTGTATTATGGTTGTTTCATCCCCATAGATTTTGGCCATTCATCCATTGCATGATGCCATATAGGACACCACAATTCTTATTCCATGATCTATAACTATAGAATATCTTACCAAAATTGATCAAGGAGATTATTCTACCACTACATGGTCCTTGGATGGATTGAAAATTTTGTGCTATTTTAATCATCTAACAACTCCTTATTTAACATAGGATTTGATTTTAATAATATTCCTGACCCACATCGTACACATCATTATATATTTGTTTTATACTCTGAGTATTTCGAATTTCTTATAACTCCAACCCTCTTCTTAATTTTTAAATCATCTATTTGAGCATATATTATCTTATCCTAGTGAAACAAATTGACCAATGATTTGTTAAATAATTGAAGATAATCCCTATTTATAGGTTTCCTATGAACATCATATTTTTGTATATGCAGTTCAAATATATAATAATTTTTCTGAATTATAAAATTGTCTAATCATTTCAATGTAGACCATATTCCACTTTTCATTCTGTCCCCAGATTGTAGATTAATGAGTAGTGGTAGTACTTAATCTAATCTAACCATATTTTTTTTGGGTAATATTTATTACATTAATTTTGAATATATATTTGAATCTCTTATGATCCATATATATTACACACTTCTATATAAAGAGATAATTCCTCCATATTATCTTCATTTTTTGAACCCAACTATATATCATGATTTGGGTAGACATATTCGTATAAAATTAATTTTTTTTGAGTTGTGGGATAGAAATTTGTTATTATGTATTAGTACATAGCCTAATTCCTACTTTGAAGAGTTATTGTAAACCACAAAAATATTTCAACCTATGGATAAGGAATGTACATGTGAAAATATATGAATCTTTATCAACTCAATGGATATTTATTGAAATTCACTATTTCATAAATTCTTGACTACCTCCAATGTTTTCATTGATAGAAGGATTGAAAATCATGGAAAATTCTTGATAATGGTCAATATTACCCAACCTATCCATAGAACCTATGGATTTCATCATAGTGGATGGTCATAGCCTTCCGTAAATTACATCTTTCTTTGAAGGGTCTAATGATATCCCATTGGTTATGATAATTTTCAATAAGAATGGGAATTCCATCAACTAGAACATAAATTTTGGGGACATATCACTAATCCTTTCCATTGATATAATCATTATAAAAACTCTCAGTTGATCCTCATGATAATCCCTTATTTTCATGTAAATTATAATATAATCTATAAAAGATACCAAAAATAGTTTATGTACTATCATAATAATCTATTACACAAGCCCGTGATGGGTTTTGTAGAAATTTTGAGTCTGAATGCAATTAATATTAACTAAAATTTCTCTTACCTTGTTGGGAAAGAATTCGTTGGGATATCCTCTTCCACCCTTACATGATAGAGGCCCATCATTGGCTCCAACATGGAGATGCAAAATTCTCCATGTATCTAATAAAAAAAAGTCAAAGATCCATTGAATGATGAAACCTATTTTTTATTTCATTCTAATTGAGTTCATTGTAACCAATTCAATGACAAATTGTACCATTATTATTCTGTATGAAGAGTAGTAGTTAACCCAACTATCATGAATTTTCTTGTATAAATGATTATCCAAATTACTTTTTATTTGATTTATTTTTTCCTCATGTACATTAATAACCATTCAATATGGTGACCTGGATATTATAAAATTTCCATATATAAGTTCGATTGAATATTCAAACTATCGACGAGAATGAAGACTATAAAATTCTTTTAGAATCACATTGGATTATTCCATAAATGTTGGACTAACTTTAAGGATGATATTTTCCTTATAATCAGTCATTTTACCTAGATATGATTTCTTATAGGGAAATAATATTCAATAATTAAATGTTGGTGCAAAAAAATATTCATCATCCTCCTTGTTCATATATTTAATCATATGGAGATTCATGATATGTAGAATGATTTATTTCTAAAGACAATTTATGATGGATCTATGTAAGGAAATATAATCCACCATAAAAAATTATTCAAATTTCACTAAGTTAGTATCAACATAATTCTAGTAAGGTAAACACAAAAAAATTTAATTGGGGGACTTAATTATATGGGATTCAATAGATACCTCATTTTCATTTTTCATTAATAGATCTACATCAATGTTTTATAGATGAGTTGGAATAGTTCTACTAAACATTATTGATATAAATGAATTTGGAACTATAATAAAAAAATTGTTTATTATCTATGAATTAATAACTATTGTACATATCACTACATATTTTTCCGGAACCACCACATCAGTTCAAATTGAAAAATATCACCCTTACATCCATAGAGGATATTGGCCTTGATTATCGGCAACCACCCATTGAATAGTGTGTTTTTTTGAAAAGTTATATTTTTTCCTTGTAGTTGAATCATTTTACAACACCATAAAGTTGTAATAGACAATTAATAATTTTCATTACATTGGTGGTATTCTCCATTAAAAAAATCACTAGTCATGTGCCCTTCATTATCACAAATAAATCATTTCCTAATACCCTTCAATAAATTTGAAGTTTTCTTGTTTTCATACTCATGACAAGCGAGAGGTAGAATATTATTTCCACAATACTATTTCTCATTTTCATTACTATAAATAAACATCACTTTCGACTTATTATACCCATAAGACCCTTGAGATTCACTAATCTTCATTTCAACTTTGGGGGGACATCAAATAATTATTATATAGATATCAAAATCTTAAATCTCTATAGATTTTTGTATTCGAGTTTCTTCCCACTAAATAATTAGTCAACTATGTATTCATGGTGAATGATAATTTCGGAGGATTATAAGTAGTGTAGTGTAATGTTTTCCATATACAATCCTATGGATTCATCTTATTTTTACATGATGGAAAAAAAACAACTTGGTATTTTATGTCAGAGTGTGTGGGGAAAATAATTATTGAAAAACATTTTCTCAAATTCCTTCAACCCCGTTACTTCAATCTATTCATCATGTATCATAATATCGATCTATTTCTAGAAATTATAAGCCTCGCCCTCCATATAATAAAAATAGAATTCATTTTTTCTAATTCTATATAATTGAAGGATTGAGAAGATAATTTTAGTGGATTTAATTTATGGTTGTATGATTAAGGGATTATATTATACATTTAATTTTAGAGTCCTATGTCACATAATGGTCTCATTTAATGCATGATCATTATTAGGGGGGTTTGAGTTCTCTTCATGTTTTAGGTTTCTATTCATAATATTATTCAAATAAAATAGTGGCATCATAATCATCATGATTACTACTCCCATAGGGTTGATCATCTGATTTTAGAAGTTATCACATTCCATTAACATTAGATGTTTACTCAATTTTTCATTATTATTTCCATTTCCTAGAAGAAAAGGAAAATTAGAAATGATTTTTTCAACAATCAAACACAAATATAAAATATAATTACATCAAATAGATAATTTATAAATTACTAGTATTTAATTAACATATGAATTTAAAGGCTTCAATATATGTTATAGATGCCCTA
The DNA here is from genome assembly GCA_963277665.1 of Viscum album. NCBI lineage: Eukaryota > Viridiplantae > Streptophyta > Magnoliopsida > Santalales > Viscaceae > Viscum > Viscum album. Next base: position 1,305,786,043 of record OY728126.1, on the reverse strand, counting down.
TTTTCTAACATAAACACTTATATATTTTTTTTCATCAATAACAGTTCATATTTTTAAACAATTTTACAAATAAAATACCTATGTTGTTTCAAACTCGAAGTGCAGTAGTGAATGTTTTTTTACACCAGTTCTTAATCAAGTATAGATAAATCTAGTGGTTTCAAGTGATACCCATCGGTACATCTGAGCCAGATCCCTGTGAAATTATAGTATAAAGACATTTCTTTTTTTTTAAATTCTGATAGTCTATAATTTTCCAAAATTTAGGTTTGTATTCTTTTTTTTGTCTTAACCCTATGAATTTCACTACAATTTTCTAATCCATATACCAAAAACATTAAATGTCCATATGTTACCAACAATGAAAACTCTTTTCATTTTTAAATTTTAAATCATTATTAATTACATAAGAATAATAATAATATAACATATGAGATAAGGTTGTATATTATCATCGGTTAATTTGGTACATGACATAAAAACATAAAATTGTTTGTATGATGGAATTATTTAAAACTTACCTAGGATGATCATAATTTTCTAGCTTTCTTAATACTAGATGGGATAACCCAGGGACATAGATAATAAAGGGGTGATCTATAAATCCCTTCAATCAAATGAAAACTCGTATAATATGAATAATTTATTACATGTTTGATAATATACATTTAAATGGGACATAAAATGAATTAAAATCATATACATGAACAAAGAGTAATGATATGGTAGGATAAAAAAAATGAAAATTTAGGAAAGGGGAAAAAATTAAACAGAATCGAAGACTAACCCCCCATGATGTCATAAAATGGTGTAAAAAGATAAATAATAGATTAGATACACTCTATGAACTCATTCATGATGTCTCATGAGACTAAAAGATTAACCTATCTGTGGGATCATTATATAACTATATACACATGTGTCGCCATCATATCATGTACATGAATAACTATTCTAAATAGATCATTTATTATACGATCATATATAATCAATTATAATTTCAAAATCAAGGGGTATGGAAGAAATAAATTCATGCCACAAATAAAATATATGTAGTACTACTTTGGTGTATAACCATATGATTATGTAGAGATGATGTTAAATGTAAAATGCTTTCCCATATGATGTCAAATATCAATCGAATGATAAATTAGTTAAAGATTCTTAAAAGGGATAAATGTCAGATAAATTAGACTCTGATCAATTTTAAATAAAATTTAAATAAACGTGGATGTATAAAAAATAATTGCATCATTTTTTATTGGAATTTAAATGCATAAAATGGTTAATTTTTTTGAATAATGTGGAGATGGAAATGATCATATACGTTGAGTTTGACATTCCAAAATCCTCGGTGAACATCATGAGAGAATGGGTCAAATTGGGAGTGCTCTATAGAGGTTATTGAAGAGTATATATTTAATCTATTTCGATTTAGTGAAGAGTAAAGGGTCTATGGTGTTAGGTCATAATATAAGAATATACCCAAGAGTGGGGTGAATTTGTTTATTTTCAACATCATCCAAAAAATCTAAATTTTACTATGAATGTTAGATTATGAGAATAAGTAGGGATTATTATTGTATAAAAAAATTATGTAAATGATAAAATAGAAATATAGAAAATGGATTTTTATTTTTTTTCAGGGCACAAAGATCCCCTAGTACACACCACCAATTCCACTCTCTGTGGGCTTGGTGAATTTCACTTGTCAAGTCCTCATATCATAAGAACAATCCAAAACTATATGCAGGTTGTTGGAACCTTTACAAAAAATTCTAAAAACTAAGCCCTCCGGTTCTTTAATAGTGAATCGAATTTCTACAACATAGATAGAGAAGATAATACTCCGCGACAATAGAACATGAGCATCTGAAACTCATAATAAAAATGTATTGATTTAAATAGTTCTTATTGAACATCATAATTGTGTCAACAACTAAAAGTATATGTATCTTCTTCTTTAGAAAATAATATCTTCAAGAAATAGTCGTTCCAATGTGATCAAGTATTAATATATCTTTAAATAAAAGTATCAATGAATAACAGTCATATACATACAATAAATATGATATGCCTAACATGTTTATCACCAATGTGTAGAATCTTTTGTAGATAAAAAGTCTGATCAATTGTAGAAGTCAATCTATAAGATATCCATATAGGAATGATATTGAATAGAAATATGTGACTCTTTTTTATATTAATCGCTCACACATTTATATTTGAATAATATATTCACATCATAGATAATGTAGAGAGCCTTCTTTTCAATTCTAGATCAATGAAAATTGACATATAGATCATGATAATTCAAATATGAAAATCAACTCAGAGTAGTCATGACATTCCTTAAGAATATGTGAAAATTTCATTACAAAATAAAATTATTTTCATAAATAATAATACACTTTAAATCGATCGAAAATGATCTTTTAATTAGCTTGATATTCCACAAATACTATTTCAAAAAACTGTGATAACATCATAAATTCAAATTTTAGATGTTGAAAATCCAAACATAGGGTTCCATTATAAAAAATGAAGAAATATCAAATGTAGGGGTCGACTATATAGCATTAATTCTCTTAACGTAGTGTTGAATATTTACAGTTGTTCACAATAGAAAGGATTATGATCCAACTATTTTATTCTCAAATGTTGGGTTCCATACTAATATTGGGTACATTAACCATACATTTTTACTTTGTCAAATGTAAGATTCTAACCATATATAATGTTATTTGTCCATATATTTATGTCAATGTAGGGTTGATTAACTGTACATGTTAATATTTGAACATAAGGTTTAATAAAAAGATAGTGAATGTTATATACATTATTCTCATCAATATAGGTCATGAAAAATGTTTCCAGAATACGATAAACAATTATTTTAGAATAAGATTAAGATAATTTTGAACACTTTGATGAATACTCATTGTGAATAAAAATATTGACCAAAATTATAAAAAAAGTATTATAAAATGTTTTATTTTTATTATGTAGACATAAAGTAATATCAATTCTAAAATAAAAAAAAAATTTGTGACTAAAAAAATCAATAATATTTATTGAGTATGGTTGAGACAAAAAATTCTCAACAATACCCCATTTTGGATGGTCAAAAACCATATATACTCATAATAATATTTAACAGAAAATATAGATTTTTGTAAACATAAAGAATTTAAGACTAACTTTATCAAAGTAATAAGAATATTAATATGAATATTACTATATGAATATGAATATTTTGGTTTCACAATGCTAAAAAAATTTAATATTATGTGTTGTGTTTACAAAACATTCTCCCTATTTTTGTGAGATCAAAAATATTATATAAGGAAAAAAGATTAAATACATTAATATAGAATAGAAAATTAAATTAATGTATGATTATAACGTAATAATAAACATTCCAGTGATTCTGGAAGTTAGAGATAAATATATAAAAATAAAAATAACAAAAAAATATTTTTAATATAAATAGTACAAGTAAAAAATTATATTTTTTGGTACGGGATTGAAGATAAAGAATCTGGTAATGGAAATGATTAATGGGATTGGCCGAGGATGCCTGAAGGCACTATTTATTTGGAAGACTAAGCATTTTGAAAAACTTCCCTGAGTTTTTTCATAGGATACATTAATTTTTCTCTAAGTTCATCACTCAGTTTCTTGATCAAAATCCATGATTTTTTTGTTACATACAATCCTTCAAAAAAATTAATTTTAAAAATTTATGCATAAATTTTTCTAACAGCATATATTATGGAACCTGTAACTAAATTTTTTCAATATGAACCAAATACCATGTTCAATCTTAGTCAATTGGTCAATTAAAAATTTCTTTTTGTCCAACACAACAAACAAATGGGCACTATTTTACTAAAGGTTTTTCAATAGTTCATTCATATTTCTAATTATATACGTGATAGCTTGAAATATTCTAACCAAATTAGATGATGTTGAATGAGAAGTAGTATATGTTCTGGTCTAAATGAAATTAATGTTTATTTATTATAATTGTCTCCCAAAATACTCATTTATGTCTATAATGTTTGATTTAGAAAGAAAATCTAAACTGATCCTTACAACCTCATCAAACATTTCTGGTGTGAAAGCATCAAAATGATTTTTTTAAAAAAGAATTGACTTTACTATTGTGAAACATTTTCCATGAAACATCATAATCATTCTGAAGATTTACATTTTCTTCTTGATATTGATTATACATAATAACAAGCTATTTAACATGATTTGATAATGAATATTATGTTCCTCCATAAAGATTCTATTCCTGATAAAAAATCATAATTGATAAAGGATTGCAATTGGTTTCTCAACATATTTTTTCTATAGAAAATTATTTATTTTAAAAAACATGTGTTTTATCTCTAAAGATAGGTCATGACCATTCCCTTGAATGATCCTCAAAAAAATCTACAACTTCAATTTCTTATTTCTACACTTGTTTTTCTTTTTGAGAATCTTCTTCTTGAACATTTTTTTATTGAATATTCTATTCATAAATATTCTATTATTCATGACCAAAAATCATTAGGACATCTTAAATCACTCTAGTGACACTGTCTACAAGAAGATATTCTTCAGGAAGTGGTTCATCTATATGAAGTGAGCAACTAACTCCCCCATAACCCAACATTGGTTCTACAATTTCATGATCTTCTCTATTTCTTTTCTCGAGGAAAATTTTTATAAGACTATTTTCTTATTATTTTTCTTCATGAATTATATCAAATCCTCCTTTTAGTTTTATTGGAAATACATTCTATTCTTGATTTACCAAATTCTTCTTTTCTAATAGTCCCCTGCTCGCCCTGAGCAGAAGCTGTAGAACTATGTTTCTCATCATCACCAATGGGTAACAATTTTCCATTCATAGTATTCCAGAAAATAAACTTACTTCCATAGATTTCCCGTATTGAGTATATTATTGTGATGAAATATTATTCCCAAATCCATTAATCAAATCAAATATATCGTAAACAAAATTTTGAATGTATCCTTCCATAGTAAAAATAATTAATTCTTTAATAGGGTTGACAATAGTATTAAAGATATCAGAAAAATACCTTGGAAATATCAACATTATTTCACATAAAAATAGATACACAACGTAAATGTGTAGATATAGAATTTTCTCCAATTCAACCATCCTTAACTAAATTTATGTTTCATTATATTTAACCAAAATTTTCTCATCTTCCTCAAGATCCTTGAAAACCATATTCCTTATTTTTTTTGAACCATAAAAAGAATACATAATGTCTTCGTACATATTATATTTATCTCTAATAGACCATAGATCAATGTGAATGACTCCTTCATGAGAAAATTTTAAAATTTAGGAAATTGCAATTAATGAAACTAAAAAGCCCATATCATTTACTCTATCAAAAATAGTATATTTAGAATCACCACAAATAAATTTTAAAATTTTGTAGAAATATTTTTGTTATACCTTATAGAGAATAACTGAGTTTACTAAATTGGACAAAAATACCAAAACATGAAATGCTTATGCCTATTTTAATAGTGGATTATTTGGGTAGATCCATTATAAGTATACCACGTTTACTTGAATAATATTTCTTTCTGAAACTCGTTGTCACATCATATCAGTGGCTTCACCCTCTCTGGATCACTTGGTTTACATCATATCTAATTATAAAAAATATGATTTTTTTTCATTTTATATGTTTTGGAAGGCAGAAATAGGTTTGGTTTAGGAAAAATGCTTTGAAAAATGAAGGGTAAGGAATTCATATGGTTTTTGACAAGTCATGTCTAATATTTGTTTCTTATGCTGGTTACATAGGGTAATTATGATTTTTTTAAACATATTTCTCAAATAAATATATGATAATGAAAATTAACTAAATATATAGAAAAATAAAAACAATAAAACAAATCATATTTTAATTAATCATAAAATATATTTAACATAAAAATATTTATTTTTTTTAAAGATAAAATGATTAACATATATTTGAAAATTAAATAAACCTAAAACCCCCTTAATAAACTCAAAACCTATAGTAGGAAGTGGTTTAGTGAAAATATCAACTAATAGATATTGACTGTTGAAATTTATAAAGATATATATTTTTTAAGAACACGATCTCTTAGAAAATGACACCTAATATCAATATCAATTGTTCTTGAATAGAATATAGGATTTTGGATGTATTAATAGAACTTGTATTATCAAATAAAATAGGTGTACTATTAACATTTAATCCAATATTAATTTGTGTTTTCATTATCCACAATACTTTTTCACTTCAACTACCTACATATACATATTCTTCTTTGGCTATTGACATGGAAACTAAGTGTTGTTTCTTACATGACTATATTACTAAGGATTTTTCAAAAATCTGAATGGTTCCTAAGGTACTTTTTTAACTAATCTACAAACTCAAATATCAGAATCTAAATATGATATTAACTTAAAATCTGATGTTTTTATACAATAAAGATATTTAAAAATAGTACCATTTAAATATCAAAAAACCCTTTAATAGAAATAATATGGGATACTTTTGGATTTTTTTTAAATATAACATATAAAAATATAGAAAAAATAATTTCAGGTCTACTAGAAGTAATATATAATAAACTACTTATCATAACTCATTATAAATTTTTTTCCATTGGTCGTCCAACTTCATACAAATCAGGTATTATATTAGTACACATGTAAGTTTTATATGTCTTGATGTTTTCAAGACCAAAAATTTTCAATAAATCAATAATATATTTACTTTGGTTTTAAACATTTCTATAATATTATAGATAAATTTCATGTCCAAAAAACAAATTCGAGTCTCCCATCATACTCATTTCAATTTTTTGCATGAGTTTTCAAAAATTATTACAGAGTTGTCTATTAGTTGAACCAATAAAAAAATCATCAACATAGATTTGAAATAATAATTTAATAAATCATATTGTTTTCTTAAAATGTTTTAGATCTGGAATACCAAATGTAAAGCCATTTTTTAAGAAAACATCTTAATTTATCATACCAAGCTGTAGTTTCATATTTAAGGGTATTAAATTATTTAGTATGTCTATAAAGAGAATATAGTTATTCAGAATTTTTAAAACTAACAGTTTTTTCAACATAGACTTACTATGACATCACACATTTTAATTATATATCTTTTCATTACATTTTACATATAGAGTATTTTTAAAGTATAGTGTCATGGAATTCAGGAACCTAATACATGAGAACAACATAATAAATACTTCTAATACACTTGTAATTCTTCATCATTGGTTCATCCTATGTTGAATTACTACATCTCATAACGTGGAGACAAACATCAAAGGAAAGGGTGAGCTGAAGGCCTAGTAAGGGTAATCAAGGGAATCAGTTTACTTGTGAAATCAACAGAACTTGATAAAAAACATAAAGACAAGAGCAATAGAAGTATAGGAATATCATAATTAAAATAACTTGAAACATAAAGTGAATATGTGGCTACAAAATATAATTTGTAAATTAATGAACATATCACCAAGGATCAACCCCCAAGTGTCATAACAAAAATTACCAAGGTTATTCACCAAGGTATTGTGAAACTTGTCATCTCTATATATTTATTGTTTACCCAATGAATTGGAGCACTATCAGGGTGAAACCTTAATTTATCTTCATTTTAATTTGATTCACATAGATAATAATCAAAAAATATCATAAATAACCCAAATAAGATCATCGAAATGGGTTTCATGTCAAAATCATGACATTTAAAAAGTACGTAAAAATAAGATCATTATGTCATTTATAAACCATAGAAAGGGAGTGGGGGTTATATGTATGTCAATTCCAAAATCGAATATATCATTTTATGTATTGATAAATACCCCTGTAACTAAAAACTAGATTTGGGTATCAACATAAATAATACAACAGAATTTCTTAAGGAAAGAGAGATTTTGAGACGAAAATTCTACACCATAACGACTACATAACAACGTTTTAGAAACCAATAAAAAGAGAGGGTACAAGGGTAACCCACTCAAACATAACTCATAATATAGTATAAAGTCATAATAAAATAATTATAAGAACATGTTATGGATATTTTAATGTCATAACACATGAAAAAGAATCATGAAAGGAAAAAGAACATGCAATTTTTTTACAAACAATTCGGTAGCTTAACAAGGTCAATTAAAAATTCAGAAACTCAATTGGTGAGAGTGGAAAGGGTCCCTAATAATTTTTAAATTAAATTGATAGTATTAAATATATATATAATAACAACCCCCACATAATAAAAGGGAATTATAAGACATAACATAAAGGAAGACATGACTTAAAAGAGGAGGGTGAAAGGTTCCCTTACGTTGAAGAGTAACTTTGAAAGTTTGAAGGTCGGGACCTTGGGAGGCTTGAGGGAACCTTGGGACTACTACTTGGGAGGTACAAATACCATAACTTTGTTGAAGAGGATGTTGGAATGATATTAAAGAGAAAATGTATAGGTATTTATAAGAAAAGTGGGGGAATAAATTATTAATTTCCAAGGGACACCTCATCGGATGTATGCACAAAACCATGGGCTTACCCATGGAATTTTCCCATGGTATGGGCCACTTGGTATACCTAATATAACATTTAACTATTCATAAGTCTATGAGAAACCTTACATCATTAAGGATGTCGTTAAACACTTGAAACTCAAAACTGAATTTTTACTATTCACCGAAAATTCAACTGTTTCAGAAAAAACCCAAAAATTCACCCTAATCTAATATAGATTCTATGAAATCAAAAATGAACTCCATTTTATAAAAATATTTTTATAGATATTTTTTATTTAATTTTAATATAAAATAATTAATTATTCAAAAATACAACTCTAAAATTATAACTTGTTTTGTAACTCCTTATGAAAGTAATCAAGGTCCCATAAAATTATGATATAACCATAAGACAATAAAGTAAAAATTTAAGATTAAATTTAATGAAAATAAGTTTCAATTTTAAATTATTAAATAAATTATAAAATTTTAAATAAAATATTTATGACATACAAAAATACCAAAACTTAAACTATAATCATTTTTTCACTTTTAAGATTTTTAAAATGTATTTATACATTCAAGGTTGAAGTTTATATTATATTTGTCAATTTACTATTAATTTCTATTAATTAATATTCATACCAGTATGTTACTTTTCATAATTTACAATTCACTAAAAATCATGTTCATCTTATTAGACTCTAAATTTCTTATTGAACACAATTTTAGAAGTCTAATTTTTGAAAATCAGTACATATTTTTAATTATATAAATAATAAAAAAATATTTTAAAATACCCCCTTTCTCCAAAATTCATCAATAATGTGGAACATCTATAAATTCATCCTATATTTATCTAGAAATTTGAAATTCACAAACTTTATCATAAGAAGAAATAATAATTTTATTTATATAAAAGGATTACACAAAGTAGTTATGGTTGTGTTACATAGACCCTTATAACACCTTCATAGGACCTATGTGTAATGTGTGTTGTGGTGATAGAATCTTGGGGAGGCTCAGACCACAATGCTCAAGTGGTATTTCTATCAGGTTGAACTTATCCCTTAGGCAATTTTGTTCAAGCTTCACCTGTTGAAGTTCATATTCGGATTGGTCAAATGAAAAGCCCAGTGATGTTAATTCCTTCCCAAGATTGGACATACGGGCTTCATATGGCCCGAGATTACTAGATGATGCCATAGACCCTTATTTCTGTTTTAATTAACCCTGATCATTTGAATTTATAAACACAGAATGTTAATATTATAGTTTCCAACGGTCATATTGTCCAACAGTCATATAATCGTCAAATCCCAACAGTCTCATTTTAATTATACCAACTTTATTAATTAAAGGATATGGTTTTATTGAGTATAAAATAAAATAGCACAAAAAAATTGGAAGAAAATATTATTAAAAAGTTTGAGTCGTTACATTCTTCCCTACATGAGAAATTTTTTCCCCGAAATATTATCTCCTATCCTCTAAGGAGAAAAGTGGTGGGTACTTCTATCTCACAGACTCCTCTGATTCCCACATGGTTTCTTTACATTTTTGGTTCCTCTATAACACCTTAACAAGGTGGGTAGTCTTATTGTATAGAATCTTGTCTCTACGATCCAAAATCTCCACCGGATGCTCCTCATAAGAGTGGTCATGCTTCAAATATACCACCTATGCATTTAGTACATGTGAAGGGTCAAGAATGTACTTCCTCAAGGGTGATACGTGGAAGACATCATGAACTTGTGCTAGATTCAGAGGAAGTGCAATCTGATAGGACACTTCTACCACACTATCAATGATTTCATAGGGTCCAATGTTCCTCGGGCGGAGCTTCCCTGTCTTCCAAAACCTCATGACTCTCGTCCAAGGTGAATTTAGACTAAAGAATTTGTGTTCAAAATCAAACCCCAAGTCCCTTTGATGGTTGTTGGCATAACTCTTTTGCTGACTTGGAGCGTCTTAAATGTGTTGTTGGATGGCATGGACTTTTTTGGTAATCTCTTGCATAAGATCATGCCCAAGAATATTACTCTCACCATCTTCATCCCAACATGTAAGAGTTATACACTTCCTCTCCTATAGAGCTTCATAGGGTGCCATTTAAATTCTTGAGTGGAAGATGTTGTAGTAAGAGAACTAAACTAAGGGAGATTATGACAACCCTGCTTTTTATTACAACTTAAGCATGCTTTATTACATAAAACTTCACTTGATACAACAAAGAAGATCGAGAGGTTTAGTGTCTTTGGGGTTAGGATCATTACATAAAAACATTAAACTTGAATTACAACATCTTTATTGAAAACATCCTTTACATGACCACTACATTCCTTCGTACTTAGCATTGCATGGGATAACCTGAGGACATGCATAAGAAAAGGATGAGCTATAAAGCCCAGTAAGGGAGTACACAATGAATAACATGAGGAGTATAATACATGTTAGGAAATAGGCATATCAATAGATCATAATAGAAACATGAACATAAAGGCATGATAAAGTATTATAATCATAACATGGAAATGTGGCAACAACACTTAACATTGAATTAGCATGAGCTAAGGCTCATTGCACATGGAGCATGAGTAAACCCTCATTGCACTTGAAGCACGAGTAAACCCTCGTTGCACTTGAATTATCATGAGTAAAAACTCATTGCACATGACGTATCATGATACTATACATTACCCAATGCATTGGAGCGCTATAAAGGGCGCACCCTTCTTAAGCATTTCATTTCATGCATAAGTGTGCCACATGGATCATAAAACACGGATTTAGAAAACATAATCATTTCTTCCACGATAAAGGAATGTGGAATTCATACATGAAACTTTATAATCTATATGTAAATGTGCATAAAGGTGAATACCCTTGATGGAGAAATGTGCATGGTATTCACTACACAAAGACATAGGCATAGAAAATCGGTGCGATTTCGGCAGCGTAACGGCGTGACATAAGAATTCATAAAAAAGGTTGATGAGAGAGAAATGGGTTCCTCAACATATTTACATGTAATGTACAGTATGGAGATCATATATATACATGTCCCAACAATAGAAATGGAATTTAGATTCATGATACAAAAGTATTGCTTGAATGTAAAAGAAGAGAGAGAAGTTCCGTTCGGAATTTCGGCATAGTAACGGGTGTACATGGGAGGCATTTAATGAGAGAGAAAGGGTTATCCCATCATTCAAAAAATAAGAGGGCAGTATGGGGGAGGTGATAAACCATACCCCAACATTCATAATGGAAATAAAAAGGTCAATACAACTTAACGAAAATTGACAAAAAAAATGAGAAAGGAAGAAAACCCCTTACATGGAAGTGTGCTTCCAAAGGCTAGAGAGAGGCTTGTGAGAGGCTTCTTGGGAGCTTGGGGCACCATGGGAGGATTCTAGAGAGAGTAGGGCAGAGTTTGGATGAACTCCAAGGGATTTTAGTGAGGAGGAAGTGGGAGCTTGGGTGGGTTTATATAGGAAAGGTGAGGGAATTCTTTATTATTTAGGTTTTGGAACCCTTATATTAAAATAATCCAAACCACAAACCATCCCATTGTATTTTCCCATGGTTTCTGGAAAAGGAAAGAGGAAAAAAATATTTTACAAGGACATGGTCCGAACTTATTAAAAAAAATAGGGTTTCTTATGTGGAGGTGAGTCACACTCCCATGGAAATTAATTTAAAAAGGCAAAGTGTTGAATAAGTCTTGAGGGCTCCATTAATGCTTTGAAAAGTAAGTCAAACAAACCCAAAACCTCATTATTGTAATGATAAAACACATATTGGCCGAACATAAGGATTATGTTATTTTATTACATCACCATTGGGTCATTATGATGTCATAAAACACATTATATATTTAAATGGTATTTAATTTTTACCCAAAAATTTGACTGTCTCAGAAAATTAGGAAAAATTCACGGTTGGATAATTTCGACGTCCTGATTCCAAAATTAATATTTATTTTTTCTAAATAATTTTCTAAATATGTGAATTTTCACTTTTAAAATAAAAACCGACATTTATAAAAAATTTATGGGTTTTGACAGAAACGACTTTCAAACCTTAATAAAAATTTTAATTGCATTCATAAAATTATAAGATCATTTATATTTAATAAAATATTATTTTAATATTAATAATAATATTTTATTAAAATATTATTTAATTCAATAATCCTTTAATTTAATAAAATATAATTCTTAATTAATTAATAACTAAAAACACCATTTGTACATTAAAAACTAATTACAATGTATCAAAAATGACTAGAAATTATATTCATTATTATATACAAAAATAATGTACATGAACATGGTGCTACTTATTTGTTACATAACCCATTAAAATAGCCGCATAAGACCTAAGGGTAAGGTGTGCGATGGTGACAGACTCTTGGGGCGGCTCAGATAACATCGCTCGAGTGGTAATTTCAATCAACTTCCACTTTTCCCATAGATGATCAGGTTCGAGCTTGACTTGATGAAGCTCATCTTGGGCTTGGTTAAGGGCAAAGCCCAAAGACTCCACCTCTTTTCCAAGCTCTGACAAATGGGCTTTGTAAGGGGAAATTCTACTGGATGAGGCCATCGCTTCCTTTGTCTGAGTAGAAATGGTTTCGTTAAAGCCTTATATTTGTACTACTCAGATGATCACTGCTCAACAGCTAAAAAGTAACGGTCACAAATCTTAACGTAAAACTAAAGATTTTGGCATCTTATAAAAAACATTTTTCATAAAGAAACATTTAACTGGATCAGGAGGTATTTTCCATAAATTAAACTTTGGGTCGTTACAACATTCCCCCCTTAAGAAATTTCACCCTCGAAATTTTCATTTTCCCACACTAAAACAAATGTGGGTAACTTAGCTTCATCATATCCTCCGACTCCCAAGTTGCTTCTTCAAACTTGTGGTTTCTCCACAACACCTTGACGAGGGGAATTGTCTTATTTCATAGAACTTTTTCTCTACGATCTAAGATCTTCACTGGTTGCTCCTCATAAGAAAAATCGTCTTCTAATTGTACCACCTCGGAAGAGAGTACATGTGAAGGGTCTGGTATGTACTTCCTTAAGAGGGATACATGGAAGACATCATGCACCTTGGACATAGTAGGTGGAAGTGCTAGTCGATAGGCCACAGCCCCAACACGATCAAGAATCTCGAAGGGGCCGATGTACCTTGGACTTAACTTCCCTTTCTTTCCAAACCTCATGACCTTCTTCCACGGAGATATGCGTAAAAACACCATGTCTCCGACTTTAAAGTCAAGGTCTCGTCGACGATTATCTGCATAACTCTTCTGTCGACTTTGGGCTGCCTTGATATGCTGCTGAATGGTTTTCACCTTCTCCACCATTTCTTCATCCATTTCTGGTCCAAGCAGCTTACCTTCACCAACCTCATCCCAACATGCTGGTGTTCTACACCTTTTCCCATATAGGGCTTCATATGGTGCCATTTGGATGCTCGAGTGGAAACTATTATTATAAGAGAACTCAACTAGAGGAAGATGTTGATCCCATCATCCTTTAAAGTCCATTGAGCATGCTCTAAACATATCCTCAAGTGTTTGGATAGTCCGCTCGGATTGGCCATCAGTTTGAGGATGATAGGCCGTACTGAAGTTCAGTTCAGTATTCAGAGCATGTTGAAGACTCTTCCAAAACATAGAGGTAAATCTTGGATCTCAGTCAGACACAATAGATAGTGGTACTCCATGAAACCGTACCACTTCCCTGATATATATCCGTGACAGTTGATCCAAAGAGAAATCTTCTCGAATAGCAATGAAGTGTGCAGTCTTTGTAAGATAGTCCACAATAACCCAGATTGCATTGTTGCTTTTGGATGTCTATAGAAGTCTAGTGACGAAGTCCATGGTGATGTTCTCCCATTTCCATTCTGGTATGGGCAATGGTTGCATCATCCCCTTAGACTTCTGCCTCTCTGCCTTCACTTGCTGACACACCAGGAACTTTGATGTATATTCAGCGATCTCCTTCTTCATATTATACCACCAAATGTTTTCTCGGAGATCTCGATACATATTTGTGCTCCCTGGGTGAATAGAGAAATTTGAACTATGTGCATCATCCAAAAGTTCCTTCTTCAGCTCCGAACTTGATGGAACACATAGTCTTTTCCCAAACCGCACAATTCCTTCTTCATTAACATTAAACTCTGAGGATTTTCCCTTTTTGATAGCTTCCACTTTTTCTTGGATTCTCTCATCATCCTTTTGAGCATCCTTTAAACTTTCCAAAAGAGATGGTTGGGAAATCATTTGTGAAAGGATTGATGATGTTCCCTTCTTTATGATTCCCACGTCCATCTTCATCAAGTGTAAGAAGATTGGATCCCTCTCAATTCTCATCATTGATAGAATCTCTGGATCCTTTCTACTTAGGGCATCCTCCACCTTGTTCGCCTTCCCAGGGTGGTAATGTATTGAACTGTCATAATTTTTGATGAGCTCTATCCATCTTCTCTGGCGCATATTAAGACCTTTCTATGTGAATATATATTTAAGACTCTTGTGGTTGGAATATATCTCACATTTCTCTCCATAGAGATAATGACGCCAGATTTTCAAGGCAAAGATCATCGCCGCCAACTCCAGATCATGCGTTGGATAGTTTCGCTCATGGATTTTCAACTTCCTTGAGGCATATGATATCACTTTATCATTCTGCATCAGCACACATCCTAATCCCTTCTTCGAAGCATCACTGAATACCACAAAAAGCTCCCCAATTGTGGGTAAAGTGAGCACAGGTGCAGTGATAAGCCTCTTTTTCAACTCTTTGAAGCTTTCTTCGCATTCATCATTCCAAGAAAACTTTACTCCCTTTCGAGTTAGCTTGGTAAGAGGGTTGGACAATCATGAGAAATTTCTCACAAATCGTCGATAATATCCAGCTAACCCCAAGAAGCTACAAATATCAGTTACCGATGTTGGCCTCGGCTATCCCTCAATTGCATCTATTTTGGAGGGGTCCACAGATATCCCATTGCTTGTTATGATATGGCCCAAGAATGAGACCTCCTTCAACCAGAACTCACACTTGCTGTACTTGGCATAGAGCTTCTCCTTGCGCAAAGTCTCCAGTACAGTTCTTAAATGCTCCTCATGGTCCTCCTTGGTTTTGGAGTATATTATAATATCATCTATAAAGACTACCACAAATTTGTCTAGGTAATCTCTAAAGACTCTATTCATCAAGTCCATGAATATTGCTGGAGCATTGGTGAGTCTGAAAGGAATTACTATGAATTCATAGTGCCCGTACCTTGTACGAAAAGCAGTCTGTGGGATATCTTCCTTCTTCACCCTTACTTGATAATATCCCGACCGCAAGTCGACCTTGGAGAAGTATTGTGATCCACGCAGCTGATCAAACAATTCATCGATTCTTGGGAGATGATACTTTTTCTTTATCGTGATTTTGTTATGTTCACGATAATCGATGCAAAGCCGCATTGACCCATCCTTCTTCTTGATGAAGAGGACCGGTGCACCCCATGGTGATGCACTTGGGCGTATAAACCCTTTATCAGGATTCTCCTGTAGTTGTTTCTTCAGCTCTTCAAGCTCAACAACAGCCATTCTATATGGAGTCTTGGATATTGGTAGCGCCCCAGGTATAAGTTCAATTGAGAACTCAACATCTCTTCTTGGAGGAAGACCAGGAAGTTCCTCAGGAAATACTTCAGCGAATTCCCTCACAATAGGCATTTCTTCAAGGGTGGTTTCTTCCTTGGACTCAATCATCTGAGCCAAATATGCATGCTCATAAGGCATTAATATCCATGCTTGAGATGATGGATCTAGTGGATATTCATCTTCCTCCTGACACTTGTAAAGAATCGGGGGTCGATTCTCCATATGGAGTGTGATTTCCCTCTCCCGACAATTTATGTTGTCTCTATATAAGGAAAGCCAATCCATGCCAAGAATTGCATCAAATTCCACCAAAGGGAGTATGACGAGGTTCACCGGGAAATTCAATCCACAGATTATAACAGGGGAGGACTTATACTCATGGGATGCAATGATTTCCCCATTTTCTTTACTCACCAATATCTTTACTTCCATGATTTGTGGTGGTGCATGGATTGTTCTACAAAACTTTTGAGATATAAAAGAATGCGTAGAACCTGAATCAAAAATTACGTTCGCTATTCTTGAATGAATAACTAGCGTACCTGTCACCACTTCATTATCGGGGTTCACTTCGGCAGAAGTGATGGCAAAAGCTCTTCCTTGCTATCTTGGAGCTTGTTGATTGCCTCTGATAACCCTTGGATTAGGGCACTAATTCGCAAAAAACCCGGTTCTTTGCATTTGAAGCATTGAACAACGCGTTGAGGTTCGAATGGAGCGTTCCTCTCCTCTATCGCAGCCGCGGGTCCTTCTTGCTGACAGTTAACAGCTAGGTGCCCTTCTCTTCCACAATTGAAGCATTTTCTTGTCCCCCTAAGGCAATTTCCAGGGTGCTTCTTTCCACACTTTTGGCAAGTGGGGTGCTGGAATTTCTTAGCGCCGTTGGATTTATCCATCGGACCACCAGCATTGAAGTCCAACTTATGCTTCTTGTCCCCATGATACCCCTGTGATTCTCTGATCTCTATTTCAACCTTGAGGGCACATTGGAAAATTTCCTCGTAGCTGTCGAAGTCACGGATTACTAATGCTTTCCGCAAGCTAGGCTTCATCCCACCAAAGAAGCGGTCAACCTTGCATTCGGGGGTAAAGACAAAGCCAGAAGCGTATCGTGCAAGCCTTGTCAAGTTCGCCTCGTACGCTCCCACAGATTCTTCATCTTTCTGTTTGAGGGAAAGGAAGTCCCTTTCCATCTTAAGTCGGAGGGTGTGTGGAAAATATTTATCGAAAAACATCTTACAGAATTCCTTCCATTCCAAAGCCTCGATCTCCTCCTCGGGCTTCGTATATTTGATCAACGTCCACCATTGATCAGATTCACCCTCCATACGATAAGCCTCCAGGAGAACCTTCTCTTTTTCAGAACATTGGAGGATGGAGAATATCTTTTCAATGGAGTTGATCCATTGTTCAGCGATCGTGGGATCGGATGATCCACTAAAAGTAGGAGGCCTTTGTCTCATGAAGCTTTCAATAGCGACTTGTTCTTTCTTAGGGGGGGTTGAACGTTCCTCTTGTCCAGTGTTTCTATTCAAAACATGAGTTAGCTGAGAGAGAAGTGTGACAAAGTTCGCGATTCCCGCTCCCATTGGATTGGGCATCTCATAAGTACAATCATCACACTGATCTTCACAACGGTTGTTAGCCCGAGTTCTCCTATTACCGGCCATTGGCCGGAATAAAAGGAAAGTTAAGGGTAACACATAATGGTTAATCCAAAGACAAAATTTGATGACTTATAAATAAAGTTTAATCTCTTTAACTCATGAGTCTATAGGATTCAATCCAGGCTTTTCATGATCTTCCTTCTAACATATATTCTTAGGGGCATTTTTCCCTTAATAAGGGTTCATACTAAGATTGTGAATTTATCAAAACATATCCCACGAGAGTGTTGTAACCAAGAGTGTAGCAAGGCCCGTTGTCGTGCACCAGTTCCCATTCGAGTCTAGCTCAAAGCGATGTTTTCGGGTTTTACCCCTAGGATACATCTGTGCCACAGCCGCCTCTACCTGCTCGTATCCAGACATGGATGTATTTGTTTGATAAACAACTTACATAGTATTTACCAAAACTTAGGGATGTTTTTATTATGCTTAGTCTTGTATCTAAGGATTTACTATGGTTTCCTAATCCCAAAAATAACTAAACATATCCTCTGATACCAACTATTACAACCCTTCTTTTCATTACAACTTAAGCATGATTTATTACATAAAGCATCACTTGATACAACAAAGAAGATCGAGAGGTTTAGTGTCCTTGGGGCTTAGGATCATTACATAAAACCATTAAAATTGAATTACAACATCTTTATTAAAAACTTCCTTTACATGACCACTACATTCCTTCGTACTTAGCATTGCATGGGATAACCTGAGGACATGCATAAGAAAAGGGTGAGCTATAAAGCCCAGTAAGGGAGTACACAATGAATTACATGAGGAGTACAATACATGTTAAGAAATAGGCATATCAATAGAGCATAAGAGAAACATGAACATAAAGGCATGATAAAGCATTATAATCATAACATGGAAATGTGGCAACAACACTTAACATTGAATTAGCATGAGCCAAGGCTCATTGCACATGGAGCATGAGTAAACCCTCATTACACTTGAAGCACGAGTAAACCCTAGTTTCACTTGAATTAGCATGAGTAAAAACTCATTGCACATGACATATCATGATACTATACTTTACCCAATGCATTGGAGCGCTATAAAGGGCGCACCCTTCTTAAACATTTCATTTCATGCATAAGTGTGCCACATGGATCATAAAACATGGATTCATAAAACATGGATTCATAAAACATAATCATTTATTCCATGATAAAGGAATGTGGAATTCATACATGAAACTTTATAATCAATATGTAAATGTTCATAAAGGTGAATACCCTTGATGGAGAAATGGGCATGGTATTCACTACACAAAGACATTGGCTTAGAAAATCGGTGTGATTTCGGCAGCGTAACGGCGTGACATAAGAATTCATAAAAAAGGTTGATGAGAGAGAAAGGGGTTCCTCATCATATTTACATGTAATGGAAAGTAAGGAGATCATATATATACATGTCCCAACAATAGAAATGGAATTTAGATTCATGATACAAAAGTCGTGCTTGAATGTAAAAGAAGAGAGAGAAGTTCCTTTCGGAATTTCGACATAGTAACCGGTGTACATGGGAGGCATTTAATGAGAGAGGAAGGGTTCTCCCATAATTCAAACAATAAGAGGGAAGTATGGGGGAGGTGTGAAACCATACCCCAACATTCATAATTGAAATAAAAAGGGCAATACAACTTAAAAAAAATTGACAAAAAAATGAGAAAGGAAGAAAACCCCTTACTTGGAAGTGTGGTTCCAAAGGCTAGAGAGAGGCTTGTGAGTGGCTTCTTGGGGGCTTGGGGAACCTTGGGAGGATTCTAGAGAGAGTAGGGAAGAGGTTAGACGAACTCCAAGGGATTTTAGTGAGGAGGAAGTGGGAGCTTGGGTGGGTTTATATAGGAAAGGTGAGGGAATTCTTTATTATTTAGGTTTGGGACCCCTTATATTAAAATAATCCAAACCACAATCCATACCATGGTATTTGCCCATGGTTTCTGGAAAAGGAAAGAGGAAAACAATATTTTACAAGGCCAAGGTCCGAACTTATTAATAAAATAGGGTTGCTTATGTGGAGGTGAGTCACACTCCCATTGAAATTAATTTAAAAAGGCAAAGTGTTGAATAAGTCATGAGGGCTCCATTAATGCTTTGAAAAGTAAGTCAAACAAACCCAAAACCACATTATTTTAATGATAAAACACATATTGGCCGAACATAAGGATTATTTTATTTTATTACATCACCATTGGATCATTATGACGTCATAAAACACATTATATATTTAAATGGTATTTAATTTTTACCCAAAAATTTGACTGTCTCAGAAAATTATGAAAAATTCACCGTTGGATAATTTCGACGTCCTGATTCCAAAAATAATATTTATTTTATCTAAATAATTTTCTAAATATTTGAATTTTCACTTTTAAAATAAAAACCGACATTTATAAAAAATTTACGGGTTTTGACAGAAACGGCTTTCAAACCTTCATAAAAATTTTAATTGCATTCATAAAATTATAAGATCATTTATATTTAATAAAAAATTAATTTAATATTAATAATACTATTTTATTAAAATATTATTTAATTCAAAAATCCTTTAATTTAATAAAATATAATTCTTAATTAAATAATAACTAAAAACACCATTTGTACATTAAAAACTAATTACAATGTATCAAAAATGACTAGAAATTATATTCATTATTATATACAAAAATAATGTACATGAACATGGTGCTACATATTTGTTACATAACCCCTTAAAATAGCCGCATAAGACCTAAGGGTAAGGTGTGCGATGGTGACAGACTCTTTGGGCGGCTCGGATAACATCGCTCGAGTGGTAATTTCAATCAACTTCCACTTTCCCCGTAGACGATCACGTTCGATCTTGACTTGATGAAGCTCAGCTTGGGCTTCGTCAAGGGCAAAGCCCAAAGACGCCACCTCTTTTCTGAGCTCTAACAAATGGGCTTCGTAAGGGGAAATTCTACTGGATGAGGCCATCGCTTCCTTTGTCTGAGTAGAAATGGGTTCGTTAAAGCCTTATATTTATACTACTCAGATGATCACTGCTCAACGGCTAAAAAGTAACGGTCACAAATCTTAACGTAAAACTAAAGAAGTTGGCATCTTATAAAAAACATTTTTCATAAAGAAACATTTAACTGGATCAAGAGGGATTTTCTATTAATGAAACTATGGGTCGTTACAGAGATGTTGATCCAATCCACCATTAAATTCCATTAAGCAAGTTCTCAGCATTTCCTCAAGTGTTTGAATAGTCCTTTCTGATTGGCCATCAGTTTGGGGGTGATAGGCCGTACTAAAATTCAATTATATTATCAGATCATGTCGAAGAATTCTCTAGAATTTTGATTTGATCCTTAGATCACGATCAGATACGATAGAAAGTACAACTCCACGCTACCTTACCACTTCTATAATGAAAATCCTATCATGTTGATTAAGAGAGAAATCATCCCAAATGGTGATAAAATGGATGCCTTGGTGAGACTGTCCACATTAACCCATATCTCATTTTTTTTCATTGGAAGTTCTTGAGGGACCAGTGATGAAGCCCATAGTGATGTTGTCCAAATTCCATGAAGGTATGGGTAGTGGTTGTAATACCCCTTTAAGATGCCGTCACATTGCCTTCACTTGATGACATACCAGGAACCTTGAAGTGTATTCAGGAATCTCCCGATTCATATTATCCAACTAATAATTATCACGAAGGTCCCTATACATTTTCGTTCTTCCATGATCTATAGAGAAAGTAGATCTATGAGCCTCATCTATCCGGTCCTTCTTTATTTTCGGAGTATATGGAACATATAGTATTGTACAAAATGTCAGTACACC
Organism: Viscum album; assembly: GCA_963277665.1. Classification (NCBI taxonomy): domain Eukaryota; kingdom Viridiplantae; phylum Streptophyta; class Magnoliopsida; order Santalales; family Viscaceae; genus Viscum; species Viscum album. The sequence continues at coordinate 1,305,764,294 of OY728126.1, read as the reverse complement.
TTCTTGATCAATATTGAACTAAAGAAACTTCATATCCTTCATATCCTCATACATATTTTGTAACAAGTGATCTTCATTATGAGATGTCTTGATCTTCTCCAGTAATAATAGTTGAGAAATAATTTGGGATAGGGTTGATGATGTACCTTACCTTAAAATTCTAATGTCCTTCTTCACTAAGTCATTGATCAAAGGACCACATTGAATCTTCATCATGGAATGAACAACTGGGTATTTATTTCGTAATATATCAGTAGCTTTATTTTCTCTTCCTAGATAATAATGAATTGAACAATCGTAGTCTTTGAGAAGTTCTAACCATATCCTTTGTCTCATTTTCCATTCCTTTTGTGTGAAAATATACTTCAAACATTAATGTTCTATGTATATATCACATTTCTCCCCATAAAGATAGTGTCTACATATCTTCAGAGAAAAAACAACAACAGCCATCTCCAGATCATGTGTAGGATAATTAATCTCATGATTCTTCAACTATAAAGATACATAAGCAATGACTTTGTCATTTTTTATGAGGGTTCACCAAAGCTCTTTAAGATATGCATCGGTAAATATAACAAATCCTTCTCGACATGAGGGTAGAGTTAACATGGGTGTGGTAACCAATCTCTTCTTCAGCTCTTAGAAACATTTCTCACACTCCTTTGTCCAGGTGAACTTGACCCTTTTTCAATTTATCATGGTTAATGGATTAAATTGTTATGAAAAGTTTTCCACAAACCTCCTATAATATCCCTCTATTCCATGAAAAAAACGAATCTCAATTATTGTTGTATGCTAAGGCCACTCCTCTATAACTTTTATCTTTGAAGGGTTTATACTGATTCATTAATTGGTTACATTGTGCCCTAAGGAATAAACCATTTTCAACCAGAAGTCACATTTATTGAACTTCCCAAAATCCTCTCCTTCCATAGAGTTTTTAAAATAAACCATAGATGATCTTTTTGATCCTCATGAATTTTAGAATATATCAGAATATCATCAAGAAAAAACCACCGCAATGTTATCAAGGTATTCCTTAATGAATCTATTATGAAATCCATATAAATAGAAAGTGCATTAATCAGTCCGAAGGGCATAATAAAAAACTCATAATACCCATATCTTGACCAGAAAGTAGTTTTATGAATATCGTTTTTCTTCACCCTCAATTGATGATAACTTGATCGAAGATCAATCTTAGAGATGAATTGAGACCCACAAAGTTGGTCAAATAATTCATCAATTCATGGAAGAGTGTATTTGTTCTTTACTGGGATCCCATTCAGTTGACTATAATTAATTCATAGCCGCATCAATCCAACCTTATTCTTCACATAGAGAACATGTGCTTCCAAAGGATACACACTCGGTCAGATAAACCCCTTCTCCAAAAGATCTTGGATTTGTTATATTAATTCCTCCAGCTCCACATTTTCCATCCTATATGGGTTCTTTGATATTGGACGAGATCTAAGTACAATTTCAATAGAGAACTCTTCCTATCCTTCAAGTGGAGGTCTAGGAAACTCCTCGGGAAATACGTCAACATATTTGTTGATGATGGGGCCATTTTCTATCCTCAAACTCTCATTTCCTTCTTCTTCTTCACCGATCAACTCCATAAAGAATGATATAAGAGGTTCTTCTATACAAAGAATAGGTTGAGATATCTCTACATGGAAGATAACAGCAGGTTTTCCATGCAAGGCTACTGAGATTTCCTTACTTTTGCATTTGATCATAGCATTATACCTTGATATCTAGTCCATCCATAGTATAATGATGAATTCTAGCATGAGAATAACTACTAGATTTATGATAATATTGTGCTCACTAAAGTAAATACTATAGTTTCTAAACACTAGCGATGATTGATAATCCTACCTTTCTCCCTTTTTATTTGTTGTGGCTGATGGTGGTTCCCCTCCACCGCCCTCGGAGTTGGAAAATGATTGGAGAAGTGCCAAAGTTGTCCACACTTAATGAACTTGACATTAGGTAGGGCATGCACCATCTTCCCCTTGTCGTTTGTGTTTGGAATTTGAGGTTTCACCTCACTAAAACAATTCCTCACAATATGGTCAATTCTTCCACCCTTGTAGCATTTCAATATCCTAAGAAAGAAGTTCTCCAAATTCTTCATCCCACATTTATTACACGTGGGACGTTTCACTTGCATTCCTCTTCTTCCCTAATCAAAATTCCTCCCAAATCTAGGCTCCATCGATCTCTTCTTTTCATTTGATTTATAAAAACACGACACCTCAACAAACTCCAGCTCGACTTTCATCACACTCCACACGATCTCCTCATAGATATCATAGTCTCAGTTGGCTAGATTCTTCCACAGATGAGGCCTCAATCCACCGAAAAATCAATAAACCTTACTACTTGGATCCATGAAAAAGATAGAGGTGTAATGTGAACGCCTTGTGAATTTCATCTCATAGCTTCCCACAACTTCATTCTCCATATGATATAGCTCTAGAAACTCCTTCTCTGTTCTTGTTATCATGGAACGAGGGAAATACTTATAGAATAAGATCCCTCTGAACTCCTCCCACTCCATAGAATCAACCTCAAATTTTGGCCTTGTGTTTTTAATTAGTTCCTACCACTGATCATCTTGTCCATCTAAGTGATTGACAGCTAGGGTTATCTTCTTTTTCTTTAAATAGAGGAGCACAGAAAATATCATCTCTATAGTGCTGATCCATTGTTCTCCAATCAATGGGTCGGTCAATCCACTGATGTTCGGTGGTCATTGATGCATGAAGAACTCATTAAAATTTTGTTCCCTTCATGGTGTGGTCGGTCTCTCAGTTTGTTTCATGTTATTTCCCAAAACTTGAGTTAGTTGGTTCAACATTCGCATGAAAAGTTTCATTCTATCTTCCATCAGAGGGTTTTCAGTGCATTTTCTATTATGGTCACCATTTTCACGGTTCCTCCTATTTCCCGACATTTCTAAAAGAATAAAACCTTAGTTGGAATATTATTTCATTTATGATTTTATTAACTATAAAAGATTTTATATTTTATAACTTCATGCTTAAACGATTACATTTCTCTATAATTACTTCATAATGATTCATAAAAAGCCTATGATTAACCAAACATGTCCCCTAGGAGTGTCATGACTAAGAGTGTATGAAGGCCTATTGTATTGTGCCCGTTTCCATTTGAGTCTAGCACATAGCATTGTTTTCGGGTGTTAAACCTATGTACATCTATTCTAGAGCCGCCTCTACCCACTCGTATCCAGACATGGATGTATTTTCTTGATAAAACACATACTTCATACTCAAAAAATACCATTAAGTGTTCTTATATTTAAACATTTTTATATGGTTCTTCCTAATTTTTTCATAGCCTAATTTCCATAAATAACTAAACTGTCTTTTGATACCAAATATGGCATCCCGCCTTTTTATTATATAACTTTTCATTACATTTTACATACAGAGGACATTTAAAGTCTAGTGTGTTGGAAAAAAGGAATATAATACATGAAAGAACATGAATTTTTTTTATAATACACCTATAAGGCTTCATAATAATTTCATCCTAAGTACAATTACTGCATATCATTATCTAGAGACAAACATTAAAGGAAAGGGTGAGCTGATGGCCCAGTAATGGTAAACAAGGGAATCAATTTACTTGTGATATCAATAAGAACATGTTAAAAAACAAAAATAAAAGAGCAATGGATGTATATGCATATCATAATGAAAATAAATTGAAACACGAATTGAATATGTTGTAAAAAAATTCATTTATACATTCATGAACATGTCACCAGTGATCATCCCCATGGTGCAATAAAAAACTACCAAGGTTATTCACCAAGGTATTGTGAAACTTTTCATCTCTAGAGATTAATTATTTACGCAATGAATGGGAGAGCTATCCGAGAGCACCCTTAATATTTATTTATTTTATTTTGAGACACATTTATCATAATCAAACATTTCTTAAATAACCCAAATAGAATCAAAGAAATGGGTTTCTTGTCAAAATCTTGATGTTTAAAAAGTACTTAAAAATAAGATCATTCTGTCATTTATAACCCATGTAAAGAGAGTGATGGTTATATGTATATAAATTCTATAATAAAATATATTATTTTATCTATTTATTAATAAAACATTAAATAATAATAGATTTGGGAATCCACATAAATAATACAAGAAAATTTTTTGAGAAAAAGAGAGATTTTGAGACAAAAATTCTGCAGCATAACGACTACATAACAACATTTTAGAAAACATTAAAAAGAGAGGGTACAAGGGTAACCCACACAAAAATAACTCATAATACATTATGGAGGAAGAATTAAATAATGATAAGAACATGGTATGGATATTTTAATGTCATGCAACATGAAAAGGAAACATCAAATGAAATAGAAGATGTGATTTCTTTTACAAAAAATTCGGATGTCTAATGGCGTCAATTAAAAATTTTGAAACTCAATTGATGATAGAGGAAAGGGTATCTCATCATTTGGAAATAAAATAGACAGTATTAAAGATATATAAAAACAATCCCACACATAATAAAATTGAATTATTGGACATAGCATAAAGGAAGTCATGACTTAAAATAGGAGGGTGAAAGGTTCTCTTACCTTGAAGAGTAACTTTGAATGATTTATGGTCGAGAAATTGGGAGGCTTGAAGGGAACTTGGGATGACTTTTTGGGAGGTAAAGAGACCATATCATTGTGGATGAGGATTTTGGAATGAAATGAATGAGGAAATGGTTTGGTATTTATAGGAAAAGTGAGGTAATAAATTATTAATTTCAAAAGGACACCTCATCGGTGGTATTGTAAAAACCATAGGATTTCCCAGGTTATTTTCCCATGGTATTGGACACTTAACACACCTCTTAGAATATATCACTATTCAAAATTCGACTTGAATGCTTACATAATTATTACATCATTAATGATGTCATTAAACACCTGAAACACAAAACTATATTTTTATTATTCACTAAAAATTCAACTATTTAAGAAAAATCCCAAATATTCACCCTAACCTAATATCGATGATCTGAATTAAAAATGTAATACATTTTTTAAAAATAATTTTCTAAATATTTTTAATTTTATTTTCAAATAAAATCATTATTTATTAAAAACCCCACTCTAAAACTATAACTTATTCTGTAACTCCTTAAGAAAGTAGTCAAGGTCCCATAAAATTATTGTATAACCATAAGTCAATAAATTAAAATTTTATGATTAATCTTTTTTGAAAATATAATTAAATTTTAAATTATTAAGTTAATTATAAAATGGTAAATAAAATATTTATGACCTAAAAAAATAACAAAACATAAGCTATGATTGTTTTTTCACTTTAAAGATATCTAAAATTTATTGAATCATTCATGGGTAAAGTTTCTAATTTTTTGGTCAATTTACAATTAATTAATGTTCATCACTATTCATACATGTATTTTACTATTCATGCTTTACTATTCACTAAACATCATGTGGATCTTATTAGACTCTAAATTTCTTACTGAACACAGCTGTAGAAAAAATATTCTTGAAAATAAATTCATATTATTAATTATTTAAATAATAAAAAAATATTTAAAAATACCCCCTTTTTTAAAAATTAATAAATAATATGGAACTTCTATAAAATCATCCTATATTTATTCGAACATTTAAATTTCACAAACTTTATGATAAAAAGAAATATTAACATTATTTATATAAAAGGATTACACAAAGTAACTAAGGTCGCATTACATAACCCCTAATAACACCTGCAAAGGACCTAAGTGAAATGTGGGATATAGTGATAGAATCATGGGGAATCTTGGACAACATTGATTGAGTGGAGATTCTTATCAGCTTAAACTTCTCCCTTAGGTGATTCCATTCATGCTTTACGTATTGATGTTCATCTTGGGCTTCGTCCAGAGCAATGACCAATGATACTACTCTATTCCCAAACTCCAACAGATGTGTTTAAAATGGATCGAGTCTACTAGATGATGCTATAAACTCTTATTTCTGTATTAATTAACCATGATAATTTGAATTTATAAACACACAATGTTAAGATTATAGTTTCTAATGGTTATATTGACCAACAGTCATATAACAGTTGAAACGCAATGGTCTCATTTTAATTATACCCAATTCATTAATTAAAGGATATAGTTTTGATTATTATAAAATAAAATAACACACAAATTTTGGAAAAAATATTATTAAAAAGTTCGGGTTGTTACACTTACTCTATTAAATAAACATTTAAAAATGCTGATGTATCACCCATCTGATATAATTTAATGTTCATATGATAAACATATACTAAAAGATTCTAATTTCTTCTAATATAGAAATAAGGGAAAAGGTTTAATCATAATTTGTACCTTCTTCTTGATTACATCCTTTACATACCAATTTATCTATTCTTCTAGTTATACTCCCTTGATAGTCTTGTTTATTTTTAAAGACCCATTTAGTTCTAATTACAGGATAATTTAATTATCTTTCAAATAATTCCAAAACATCATTCCTTTTTAATTGGTTTAGCTCTTCTTGCTTTTCTAACATCCAACTCTCAAATTCAATGTCTTGTTTAAATGATTTAGGATTTAGTTGAGATATAAAATAAGATAATAAAACTAGGTTTCCTACATTTCTTCTATTAATTATTTTTATGAATATATATTCTATAATAATTTCTAAAGGATGATTGTTAAGGGTTCTGTAGTGTCTAGGAAAAAACGTTTTGGTTAATCAGGTTTTTCAAACATCACATGAAATGATTCATCTAAAATACAAGACATTTTATTAAACACGTTATAGGATTTAGAGGTAGAAGGATATCTTAAAAACATTCATTCATTAACATTTGGATCAAACTTACAATGAAAATCGTTAGTATTCAGGATATACACCTTCCATCCAAAAAACATTATTGTAATATACATTAAGATTAATTGTATTCTAATCTTTATAATCACTCTCTTTGAAAAAAGAATTAATTAAAACTCTACTCATTATATAACTTGTGTGCTTATTGAAGCTGGCCAAATGGGGGAAGAAATATTGTATTCATTCAGCATAGGTATAGCAATTTTATGAATAGTTCTATTTCCTCTTTCAAAAATTACATTTTGTTTTAGTGTTCTTTGTGTAGAAATGGTGTGTTTAAAACCATGATTTTATGAAAAGGAATTGAATTCTATATTCTAAAATTTTCTACTATGATCATTTTTTAATGAAATTATCTTAAAACCTATTTGATTTTTAACAATTTTACAAAAAAATCCAAACTAGTAACGGCTTCAATTTTTAGTTTTATAAAATAAACAAAATTAAATATAGAATTATCATGAAATGATTCATTTATATACAATTTAATAGGAAAACATGTTACTCTTTATGGTCCAAACAGTTCCATGTGGATATATTCTAGAGGTTTTGATGTATAAATTTTGTTAATATATTTGATGGAAGATTTTGGTTTCTTGCCAGTTTGGATTTCATCAAATAATCTATCGACAGAATCTTTAAGACTATGAAAATCAGAAACTAACTATTTATTTCTAAACTTATGTGAAACATTAATATTACAATGGCCATGTATCATATACTAGATCCATGAATTATTTTTCTTATCTGTTTAACAATTCACATTTTGTTTACACGATGAATTTAAATACAAACTATAAACATTATCAATTTTACGTTCCCTAAACCTAATTTTTTTTCTTAAAAATAGAGAAATAAATGATAGAAAAATCGACATAATACTTATCATCACAAAGATTAGAGAAAATTTCTAGGTTATGATTCAGACCTTGTGTATATATTACTTTATTGATTCAGACACTTTTTTGATCTCCAACCATTCCATATCCAATTACCTTTCGTGGGGAATTACCACCGATGGACACTAGACCTCTTTCTGTTTGAGTTTTGGTATTAAAGTTTCATGATATTCCAATAATGTGACAAGAGTATCCACTATGAATATACCATAAATATTATTTTCTACAACATGATTCCTATTAAATAAATTTGACAAATGTTTTTTTACCCATATCCTCTTGGGTCCTACTGTGTTAGCTTTTAGTGATCCGGGAATCCATATTTGCTTTGATTTTCCCTAACTCATATCATTTTATGAAGATAAAACTTTTGAAATAAAAGCACTTTCAATTCCACTTAGTTGAGGATTTCCCAAATAACCTTTTTTAAATGTCTTTTTGTTCAAAAAAATAACAAGTAACACTTTTTGATTTAGGAACAAAATATTTATTATATAGTTTATATTTTTCAGCATTTCTTCCTATACCAAATCATTTTTATTTAATGACATTATTACGAAGAATTTCATTAAAAATATTTTATAGTTATTTAAATAATAGAAAAAGTTTTTTTATAAGTTTCTATTTTATCTTTTAATGATTTGATATTATTTTCATGATTAGAAATATTTATGGTAGATTAGAAAAAAAATCTATTCACTCTTGATGTTGTTTATGTATGGTAACCCTTTCATCTAAAATAGTATTATGAATATTTCTAAACTATTTGTGCTTCTTTAATAAATATTCATATATTAATTCTAGAATTGTTTATTAGGAAACCAATTTTTCAATTGAATAACTAGAATCAGAGTCATAATTGGAGGAATAATATGTTTGTATCTTATCTTCTTGAGCAATTAATCACATATTTTCTTTTAGACTAGATTATTATTATTTTTGAATCAGATTTTTATGAGTTGCTGGAGTCTGTAGAAACACTCTATTTTTCATTGATTTCTATTATACTTATTTGTTCATAATCATCATTTTTGGAAATTTCTTTAAAGTACTTATATTTTTAGATTCTAGCTGGGGCAATTAGATTTATGACCCAATTTCCTACAATCATAGTATCTGAATTATTTAGAATTTTATGATCCTTTTTGAAGGAATTATGAATCCATTATTTTTCTTTTAATATTTTATAATATTTATGGATACCTAGTCCTATTCCATTCAAAATCAAATGAATCCAAATTATTTTCTTTCCCTATTCATATGCTTTTCTTCTAAGATGTTACCTATAGTGAATTATTATCCTTTTTTCTCTAGGAATTTATGATCTTCAACTTCATCTTGTATTTTAAATCCATATATCTTCAGTATCACAGTTAATTGTATCATTTCTAGATCATTGATAAGAGATGATTGGTGAATGGAATCTGATATACCATTCCATTTATTAGGTACTACACATAGTAATTTCAAATATTTATCTTCTTATTTGATAGGATCACCTAAGGCTATAATATTATTGACTATGTATGTAATATCTCCATTCATTTTGTTAATACACTATCAATAAAACATTTAAAATGTGTCAAAATGTTATCTTTGTTTTTCATTCATCATTTTTCATGGTTTATTTATTCCTTCATAAGAATCTACTATGGTCTTCCTGATTTCGTTATTAGTATGAAATTGTGAGACACGACTAAATTTATCTGGTCCAAGACTGTAGGTAATTTCATTCATAGGTTTGGAGTTCATATCATATTTGGCTTTAGTTTATGAATCCTAGGTTTTTGGTTTCTCATGAATTTTATAGGGAGTATTAATCATCGAATAAACTCTAAATCCATGATTTTATATCTAAATGACCATCCTCATTTTCCAAAACACATATTTTCACCATTAAAATATGGAGCACGAACCATGGATATCTATTCTCTTGGATCATCCATTGACATCTCTGTATAGACCTTTAATAATTAATCTTACTGTTGAATTTTCTAAAACCACTTCACGAATGACGGTCTTAGGGTGTGGAAAAAGAATATTTTAATGTTTTCCTCATGAGTCATAGTGGGTTAACAGGGTCTTCATACTTGAGGATATTTTTGAGTTATTCGCTCACTTAATATAATCCACCAAAATTAAAAAAAATGCTGTTTTATATTCTATGATATGAATTTGATTTAATAACATAAATTAAATTCATAAATCATATGAAACAAAAATATAATTCTAAATTACCATGCAATGTTAAACATAATGGAATTAGAGAAGAAAGGATGTTCTCCTGAGAGAACATTCTAGGAGCCCCTGCACTATCCAACATGAAATATTAATATAGAACACACTCAACAGTATGTGTGAACACCATAGTCTACTATGATTATGATTCAAATTTCTACATAGAGATCTCCAACTACACCCTTTATCCCCCTCCACAATAGAGGAAAAATGGTCGTAGATTAAGAAGTTAAACATTTGACAAACACAGTGAGGATTGAACCAACTATAAATTATCCTTAAAATTAACTCAACGAATATTAAAAACTTGGAATTAGGTTCAAGAACCTGATTACTCACTCAATATTTTCTTCAAATTAGTTACTCATGATCAAGAGTATTATAATTCATGATGATAACATGAGAAGAAGAAACAAGGGTGGATGTGTGGACACAGAAAATAAAAAAAAGAAATAATTTATTAGAAATATAAATTACCATTGAAAACTAAAAGGAAATAAAAGAAAATATATAAATTAAAAATAAAGGGGTAAGATTTGTGGTTGGCCTCACTAGGTGGAGATCTCCTCCTTGGTGCCTTTAAGGAATGGATGGTGAATGGGATGGAATGAGATGCTTTGAGAGTTAGGAGCTCCCATTCTTTTATATCAAGAATATGTCCCCTGAATGTTGACTCATTGTATCTCCATTAAATGACATATTCATGATTTTTAACCTGTTTTAATGTTGTGCATAATTCTATTTTCTAATTCCCCACAAAATCTCAGGGTATTTGGACAAGTATTTCGATAGTAATAACTATTTTACTCTAACAATTTATTTTTTCCAGTCAGACTCTCTAAATCGAAAACCTCCGGATTAGTATGATTTTATGTCCATTAAAACTGCCAATTCACACAATCTCACGTTAATTAAATATTTTCCAAAATGTATTAGGTGTCTATACATAGAATTTCAAAAAAAAATGGGCCCACCATGAATGAGTCAATGGTCCCACTCAAAAATTTTACAGATTTTTAAATAGTTTTCAGACACCCACTTGTGAGATTCTTTTGAACATCCATATAGATGATTCATATTTTGGTCAAGAAGGATGAAATGCATACCATGAGGTGAAAGATCAGTAAAAGAAATAATTTTCAAATTTTTATTAGTGTAGAAGATGTTATGTTCAAAATACTGACTAATTTAAATAGTTAAAAATATGAAATGGGCCATTTTTACTATTAAACTCAAAATTTCACCAATATCATAAAATGAAGAAATTTATCATAAAGTAACACTTTATTGGGATTTAAAACAACGATATTCAAAATAAATTAATTTAAAATATTTTATTTATCAATTCCCCCTACTTTTCACTTGGAATCCTGAATATGTAAACATCAAAGTCTAATAAAATCAAATCCAAAACACATACCAATGAGATCTACCAAATCCATAACAAGAAAAAATAGGATTTCATGCCTCAACAAAAACAACTATTTCAAATTCTACTTTTTATATTATTTAATATATTTCCACTTCATTTCTTATCCCATGCATACAAAACACCTACCTAGTATGAATTCTCTCGCATCTCCCAATTGTAAATGTTCAACAAGGTTTTTCTATTTCAAACTCACATAAGAGTCTCCATTGTCATAATAAATTTATACATCTCCACCCAATATTTGTCAAGGAAACATGTTTCTCATGAGGACATTTCAGGGTTGTTCAGTGGCTTTCAGTTGGTATGATTTATATGTTAAAATATTTGAGGCTGATAAAAGGAGGGCTTGGTTCTTTTTGAAGAAAAATTTATTCTCAACCATATTTTTTTCCTGAAATAATTAAATAGGAACAAATTTCTTCATAAATTAGAAGATTCAAAATTGCACAACTTCTTTTATCATGAATTCTCACGAAATTCAAAGATTTTTACAAAATCAACTCTTCAATAGATACATCAGCTCTTAAAAATTTATTTTTTTACCCAAAGTATCACCAAATATGGTTGTACACCATAATACATATTCCCCGACACTTTAGTTCAACTAGATAATTGTATTTTACTTCAATTGTAGGTGGGATAGAGGAAATTGGATTGTTTATGGAAAACCTAAAAAGGCGTTCATGGAATATAAGGGCTATACGGATAAATGATTAAGGTAGGCCATAATAAAAAGGATTATTTAGAAAGGGTGGATTGAAACCAAACAAATGTCTCAATAATATGAAACACAAGTGCCTAAAAACCTCATGTTTTGATATAAATAAATCAAATTCTAGTTAAATCAAGCATTTTCTAGTTCTCTCATGAAATGAGGTGAATTTTAAGAATATAGAAGAAAGTTTTAAATAATCCTCACATGAAATTGATTTCAAAAATAATGATAGCGAGATGTGGCATGGGATTTAAAAATCAGAATATATTTCAAAAAATTCCAAATGATTTGAACTTGAAACAAATTCATATTAGCATTCATTTAAGCTCACTTTCATAGAATAGATATTTTAACTCATTTACATGGGTTTTAAAAATGTAAATTATAATCATTGCAGCTCAAATGTTTTACAACACACTAAATTTTATAAATAAAAATTCAAATATCCGAAAATAAAAATTATATTTTTTTAAGAAAATAGTAAGCCAAAGATAAACTGAAAATCCTAAACTAAAAAGGTTCCCTCCCCCACAAATAAATGATATAGTTTCCTCAATGAATTCAAATATAATTAACCTATAATAAGATTTTAAAATGAATCACAACAAGCAAGAATGTGTAAAGGAGAGGTACGGCCTAACTTATTGGTAATGTAACATTGAGTTCGGTTCGTAAGTGATGCTCTAAGAAAACCAAAAAAGGGGTAAAAAGATAACATAAGAAATTTATTAAAAGAAATTAAAATATAATTTGAATTATATAAGAAGGATAAATCATGGATTAATCCCCCAAGTGGGCCTTTGGTTTTGAATGCCTCTAGAGGGTCAGTTCTAATCCGTTATCCCTAATCTGATGGTGGGTGATGTTTCTTGCTCATGAACCAAAAATATTCTTCTTTACAGCATCCACCTATTTTTTTTGTTGAGGGCCCCATGGATAGAGCATTCCAAGTCCACCCCAACTATAATGAGATACAATATTCATGGTGGGGTTAGGACAATGAATGAGTCCTACCCTTTATTGGTTTCTACTTTCATAACATCTTCTTTATTATCCAGTGGTTGCTGAAAGTATGGTATATTAGTAGAAAAAAAAATGGTACGATCAGAGTATAATTTTATTTGAACAAAATTAAAGCATGAATCATCAATATCAAATTATTACCTTTCAATATATATAACTTTTGTATCATTTCCACCAGAAAAATCAATATTGATCACATCTTGAACATCCTATAATAAATGTTCAACAATTTTGGAGTTCTCCATATGTTCCTCTTCATATGAATCTTTTTTTCATCATCTTCCTCCAAGGAAATACATGTATTGTCTGAATCAGAAAATTAAAATAATAAGAGGTAGTAATCAATTTAATTTCAACAAAATAAAAAGAGAATGATTTCATTATAATGTTGTCTCCCTGATTTTATTCATCTTAAATATCTTCTTCACTGGAAAAAACCTCTTAGTGTTTAGTTGTAGCTGTTAGAGGCAGATAGTTAGTCTCCACTATATATAGGTTCTCTATAGAAAAATAAGGGATGATTAAGGTGGTCTTCTTAGACCATAGAAACTTCAAAAAATTCTGTGAAGTATTCGGAGAACTCAGTATGATTTCGGTCTATCTCTTTAAAAAATCTTTGTGTATGTCCTCCCTTAGTCCATCTAGGAATCATTTGATGTTTTCCCTTCATTATTTGTTTTCCAAAATAACCTCACATGTAAAACAATAGATGAATAACCATCCTACATAGAAAATTATGTGTCAATAGTTGGTTCATTTAGCGTTGGGTAATTGTTCCATGAATTAAAAAAATATTCATTTGAAAACAACATGGCAATTTTTTTATAATTTGAAAAGATTTAAATATTTATAATTAGGCTGTGGAACTCGCTCCTCGGAAATGGAGCCAGTTTTGACACATGCCTATCATAGGGAATGGAAAAGTGTATTTTTATGTTTTCCTAATGATGCATAGTGGCTGACCAGGGTCGCCCCACTTGTGGAGCATTCTTATTTATTCACTCACATAATTTAATTCACTTAAATTACTTCTTTTCTCTATTTTAGATTTTATTTAATAAATGTAATTTAATAAAATAAATAAAATTCATATATCATATTAAACTTAAATTTAATTCAAAATTACCCGAAAATGTTAAACAAAATGGAATTATAGATGAATGAATGTTCTCCCGGGAGCAATTTCAGAGAGCGCCTTCATTGACCAAATTCAAATATTCATAGAGAAGACACTCCATCGGGTGTGTGCACACCTTAGTCTACCCCGCTTATGAATGAAAATTCTACACAGTGATCACCAATCACACCCTTTATCCACCTCCTCAATAGAGGTAAAATTGTTGTATATTGATAAGTTAAACATTAGACAACCATGGTGGGTATTACACCCACTTTAAATAATCCATTGAATTAAATAAAATAATATTAACAAAATGGTCTTGGATTCAATTACCTGATAATTCCCTCGGGATATTCCTTAGATTAGTTACTCACAATTATGAGTATTATAGTTTACGATGGTAATATGAGAAGAAGAAAAGAGGGTGGATGGGTGGACACGAAAAATAAAAACAATTCTTCAATATATTAGAAATATAAATTACAATTTAAAACTAAAAAATAAATAAATAAAATAAATAAATTGAAAAATTTTGTACGATTTGGAGTTGGCCTCTCTCAGTGGAGATCTCCACCTTTGTGCCTTGAAAGAATGGACAGGGAATGAGATGGAATGAGATGCTTTGAGAGGGAAGAGCTCCCCTCCTTTTATTTCTAGAAAGTGTACCCCAAAATTTGACGCATTTTATCCTCATTAAATGAAATCTTCACATGTATCAACCTTTTTTAAATTTGTGTATAATTATCTTTTCCATTTCCCTTAAAAATATCAGCATATTTGGATATATATTTTAAGAGTTATTCCTATTGTACTCTATAAAATTTTTTTTGTCTAGTCAGACATTCCAAATCACAAACCTCTGGATTAGAAGGCATTAATTTCCATTAAAATAGAAAATTAATGTAGGCTCATGTACATTAAAGATGTTCCAAAACGTCTTCGGCATCTATCCACTAAAATTCACTATAATATTTCCTGCCATGAACAAGTTATGGATCCCACTCCAAAAATTGACTATTTTTTAAAAAAATTTCAGGATCTCACTTGTGAGCTTCTTTTGAGCTTCCATATGGCCAATACAGCTTTTAGACAAGAAGGATGAAATGAATCCCCTCATGTATAGAATCTTGAAAATAAATTAATTTTTAATTTGTATTAGAGTTGATAAATGTTATAGCCAAAATATAAAACTAATTTAAAATAGTTAAAATATTGAAATGGGTCATTTTTACTGTTAAGGTCAAAACATCACGAATATCATAAAATGAGGAAATTTATCATACATTAAAATTTTGTTGGAATTTTAGAAAATGAAATTATATGTAAATTAATTTAAAATATTTTCTTCTTCGCCACTCTTCTATTACAATTTCTTAGGTCAGAATATATAATTATACGCAAGGGGGGGGGGGGGTTCTGTGTCTTTTAAAAATCTTCCAAAATTCTAGATTTTCATATCAATAATATATTATGAAGATAAGTAGTGTTTATTATTGTATAATAAAAAAGTTTTTCTCAAATAAAACATAAATATAAAGAAACAATTTTTATATTTATTTAGGGAGAAATGATCCCCTAGTCCACTCCACCAATTACTCTCTCTTTGAGTTAGGTGAATATCACCAGTCAAGTCCTCATATCATAAGGCCAATCCAAAAATGAGTGCATATTGTTGACAACTTTATAAATAAGGATAAAAATTATATCAGTATAGTTCTATAAAAAAGATCAAAATATCCATAGCCTAGATCGAGAAGCTAAAAGTCCACAATAACTGAGTTCGAGCAGTTGAAAATCTATATAAAATGATATTTATTTAAAGGATCTGATTTAATTTCACAGCTGTAAAAGTAACTGGACGTATATAGATATTCATATACTAAAAATAATATCATCAATAAAGAGTATTTATAAAGTGATTCAATTGAAATAGATCATTAAATAAAAGTATAAAAGTATAGCATCATCATACTTACATCAGATACAATTTTCAAAACATTAATTTCTCTAATGTGTAGCCTTATCTCTAAATAAAAGAGTCTGATCGATTGTTATAGTATATCTATAATTGTTCTTCATAATAATGTATTTTAATATCAATATGTGAAGCTTTTTTTGTAAATCACACAGACATATATATTGAAAAAATATATCGATAGAATAAATAATGTAGAGATCCTTCATCATAATTCTATATCCCTGAAAATCTAATAATAGATCATGGGAATTAAAATTTATACAACTTCTTAGAGTAGACGTACCTTTTATTATAAATAGGAGAAAATTTCTTTACTAAATATGATACCATGAATCAATCTAAACAAGCTATAAATTGGTCGAAAATGATATTTAAATCCGCCTGATATTCCACAACGAACATTGCCCGAAACATTGATAAAATCATAAATTCAAGTCTTCGATGATTAAATGTCAAATCTAGGGTTCCATCCAATAACCAAAAAATATACCCAACATATGGTTCAACTATATAGTGTTCACTCTTTGAACATAGGGTTAAAAATGTATGGTTTATTGCAAAAGTAAGGTTGATGATCCAAACATTTTCTTCTCAAACATTGGGTTCTTTAAACATGTTTTTTGTCTTTGAAAAACGTATAGTTCCATCCAAATGTAATGTTCTTTATCCATTAGTTTCTTTCAATGAAGGTTTGATTAACCATACACAATTATCATTCAATATAAGGTTTAATACAAACGTATGGTTTGTCCCTTACATTATGTTATGCAGTATAGGGTATCAACAATGTTTCCAGAATACGATATATAGTGTTTTTATAATACTCTGAAGAGCATTTCAAAAACATTGGCGAATATTCCACTCGAATAAAAAACCAGAATATAATTTTAAAATAATGATTATAGTGAATATTAATTTCTTGAAATACACTTAATGCAATGTCATTAGTAAAATAGAAAGGAATATTTTTTATCATTAAAATAAATAATCTTTATAGAGTATTATTGAGACTATACACACCCAAGAAATCATGGGTCTATATACGAAAATATGGGTTGTTCTTTATTATTTCATAAACATAGGCTTTCAATAATACATGATAAATTCCAAAAAACCCCAAACATCCTATGTTATTTTAAAATGGTTTCTAAAAATTTATATTTTTTAAATTATTTCATAAGTATAAGCATTAAATTGATTAATATAATATCTATGGTGATGTGGAAGTGATTAATGTTATTAAATAAATTATTTTAAAACATTGAAATATAATGTAGGTTTTGGATGATTCATAAAGGCTTTATAAAATTAATCAAATGACATCAAAATGAAAATTTTATAAATTGATAACCAATATTATTGATCATGAAAACCATTAATATCATTTATTTAATCAATTTTGGGTCATTATAATGTCAAAATACACACTACATATCTATATTGTACACAATGTTTTCAAGAAAAATCATGTCTCTGAAAATTATAAAAATTTATCCTTTGGCCAACTAAAATGTTATCATTAAAAATGATAGTTATTTATAAAAATAGTTTTATAAATATATAACTTTCTTCTTTTAAATAAATATAGAACATTTATTAGGAAATGCTAGTTTTCTTGAAAATTATCGTTTTTCAAGACCTATAAAAAATATATTTGACCTCATAAATTTATATTATCAAATATTAATAAAAAATAATATTTTATTATAGTATTTATTTAATGATAATTGATTTTATAAATTCACCAATTACTTTATATGAATATCACAACTAAAATTACATCTTAAATTTTTTTTATTTCTATAAAAATCAAAATCATTTATAAACATACAATATTAAGATGTAAATATAACAATTATTAGATAGAAAATAAAATAAAATTATTCATATTATTATGTTATTGATGAATATCACTTTATAACACTTAGAAACACCCTAAGGGTATGTTGCATGATGCGGAGATTTTCCTGAGGTGGTTTAGTGTACATGGTTTGAGACATGATCTTGATGAGATTGAATATCTCTGGTAAATGGTTTATCAGATGAATTAGTTGTTGGATATCATCTTCATATAGGTCAAGTTAAGATTATATTGACACTATATTGGTCAGAATAAATAATAAATGGTAATCATAGGGTAAGATACTATTTGTTGATTCCATCACCTCCTTTCTCTATATCAATTGGATTTATCAAAACCCTATATTCACATTAATCATATAGCCAGTATTCAATAGATAAATTATCAATAATAATTCTAAAAATAAATCTTTTGAATAAGATATGATATTTTAAATCCAACTAATTTCATGTGTTTTATAAATCCACAATACATAAATGTTAATTTAATTTCATAACAACATCATTTTTTTTTAAAAAAATTGCAATGTTAAACCCTTATCCATTCCTACTCAACTATACCAAGATATATAAAATAAAAAAAGAGTTGTATATATACCACACTAATGAAATATTTTCATTATATTTACAATTTTATGTATCATTCCGAAACCCAATATTTTAGGAATTCATAATAAATAACTGTTGTGTCATTGATAAATTATATATAGAATATGTTGTCTTGTATCTTGTGCCTAATCCATGGGAATGTTTTCATAGTTTTTTATAATTTTTAGTGTGAGGATAAAAATTGGTGAACCCTATTTATAAAACTTAAAAATATGAAAAAATTGATCGATATGAGATGAGTTGAATTCATGAAAATATTAACGACCAATTTTTTCCATGAAAACATCTACACAATAATATAGTGAGAATTACATGCATTGAAACAGAATGAGGCTGCCTCTATTGGAACTTATAAGTCAAATTTTTTTTATAATTAAAGGTTATGTATATACTATTATTTCTAAAATTCAATATAAGATCATTTTATTCACTAGATTCCAAAAACAATATCTATAAAGAGAAATGGATTTCATATACAACAATAAATATGAAGAATTATGTTGATGTGATCATGTCATGGATATGTAATCTAGGGACTCATTATTACAATGGATCTAAATATAAGAAAATTATTTTGTTTTTTTTTAAATTTGAATGGAAAATGTCATATATCATTTATATTAAAACCACCACCATCTGAAAAATATGTAGAGAATAATAAAATTAAATTTCATTTATATGATTGGAATTTTCATCATATAAAGTATTGTTTTTGTAAATATTAGGAATATAAAACAGATTTTATGAGTTTAGTCAATATGATAAATGATATAGAGGAACAAAATAATTCACCACCGACTAATCAATGGTTGGAATTGAAGGAGTATAGGAATAATGGAAATTAGTACCCTATTATAAGGTCTAATGATGAATAATTCCATTGTAACAACCTATAGAATGAGAAAAATGAAGAGCCTATAAAATCCTGACCCCTATAGTAGAACATGAATGTGGTGTGGCCAAATTTATTATTATTATCTAGTCCAAAATTGAAAATGTATCATTTAATTATTTTTTATGATATTAATTCACATCATGATAATTTTATATGAATGTTAATTCATCTCCTTTATCTTGGTATGTGTATATAGGTTAAAACACTATATGGTGTGAGGATATCATGAAATTTGTATTGGTTATAACATATTGATGTATTAGGGGAAGACACATCATGCTGATTTACTTCATCACCACGTTGTATAATTTGATGTGATATTTTCAATGGATTTGACCTCTATATAGAGATATCATATATATTTTTGAGGTAAGCATATATTAATTCATGTGACAAATCATATTTTTAAAATATAATTATGTATATCTGATTATGAGCCCTATTTGGTAAGAAATTGTTCATAATGGGTCTTTAAAAAAAAGTATGGACACATGGATCAATGTGTAGTGAAGTTGTTCAGAGTTTTTGATACCTAAATCGCCATAGACTCTGATGAATTTTAAAAGGTCATACATTTTTGATCCCTTAATATATTTTTTTATTTTAAAATCGAACTTAGACTAGTGTCTATTACCATATCATGGTGTCCTTATAAAATTCCTGACACTAACTCCATTGAATTAAATAGTAATATTCAATGGAATTTAGATAATTGTTTTGTATTCCTATGTTCTTCACCATTGAATACACTAGTACACTTTATCAAAAATTATGATGGATTAAAGTTTGTATTAATTTTTTTTATGAATATATCAGTGTTCAGATGAGGAAAAAGTACCTTCTATCATTTATAAATGATATTATTTACATTACATGAGGTTATGTCAATATTTCATGGGAGTAGATCTTTTTTCAAGACACTATCAATTATTTAAATTCCAAAATACAAAAAAAAACAATACACTATTAAATATTTGAAAATTTTGAAATAATTTTTATTCTATATATATTCTTAGATGACCCTTCCATAATTATGGATTTGATGAATAATATTTGTAATTTTAAAAAAAACATACCCATGGTATAATTAATCAATGATATCCATAGATATTTTTGGAAAAAGAATGAGCGTGAATAGAATTTCATGATTTTACTCATGACCCTATAAATGGATAAATTATATTCCATGTTCATTGTGAGTCCCATTTTTTAAAAAAGTATCAACCATTGTCCATGTGATCACAATAGGGGTTAATATTTTAATCTTTTAAATACTTTGTTGATTGGATAAAAGACCCAACCGACCAAAATATTATAAATCTGTAGTTTTCATTTTTTATTTTTTTAGTATGAATAATTCTTAAGAAATATTTCATGATTTTCAAATCCAATAGGTAAACATATATGTTGGTGCATTTTCATTGGATAGATGTATTTGGAGACAAATTTATTGATGTTCTAAAGAGATTGACAATAGATCCTGTAATCACATTACTCTTTAGTGGTGAAGGGTGTCTCATATATATTAATTCTTCAAATAATTGAATGAGATTCATCATATTTCAATAAAAAAGGCAATTACATACACATCTTGTTTAACAAAGACACATTAGATCGATTTCCATTACCATGATTTGTTACTGGAGTAATTTACCATTTCAATAATAATTTTTTCAAAATACCTCTATTGTGAAAACTGATATATAATTATGTATCATAAAACATTAATGTATATATTCACACATTGGGTGGTAAACATGAATCATAATGGATTATTAGAGTTATTCATAGATTATTATTTCATTGTGTAATACAACATGGGAAATGAGAAAAAGGTGGTAGATTACCTCAATTGAAATGATCATGTAACCCATCACATCTTTCGGTAATGGACCCAATCATCCATTTTATTTAGAGTATTGATAAGTAAATAATATGTATTGTGGAAAAATCCAGCCATTCCCAAATGAGTTTTCAAACATATATATATTACGATCAATTAATCCAACAATCATAATACAGAGGTATTTAATAAGGTATGTGTATGACCCCATGATGTGGTGAGTTATTTTTTTGAATTAATTTATCATTTCTTATATTTCATGTAACAATAAAGATAAATTATATTAAATCACTATTTTAAGGAGAAATTTATATGAAACAAAACGTTAATAATGAACTAAATTCAACATAAACATTCACTTTGTATACACGAAACACTAAGATTTCATTCCATTAAAAACAATACTTACATTCTATGATGATGTGCATAACATGCATAGTCGTGGTTTACTAAAGAGTAACACATTACAAAAATATTATTAGTATACATAATAATATAAAAACATGACATAAAATTATTGGTTATGAATATTATTATCTCTTTTGAGAAAATATATGGTTTACATAACAAAATATGAACTGATACTTTACCAATTAATCATAATTTTATATTGAAACTAATTGAATAAAAAATGAAATATTATTATGGTAACAAATCTATTTTATAGTAATGAAATAATTTTTTATTTTGGAATTTAAATTAACATAAAAAAATGAACTGACTTGGTGTTTGTTGTACACAACAATGACTTGGTGTACATGACATGCAACACTGACTTTTCATATATTACACGGAACATCGACATGGTGTATGATGTACTGAACACTGTGTTTCTACAAATCATCATTTTTTATAATTATTTAAATGAGATAATTATATCATATACATTAAATTTTTTTATATGAACAGAAATAACAAATATTCAATTTTTTTAATTTTGTTTTATAAATTATACATTTTAATAGTCAAATAGTTTTTTTGGATAAAGTCCTTATTTAATAAAAGTCTAGTTTTCTTGATTAAACCAATTTTAATAATAAAAATATTTTTATACATATTTAAATTTTTAATTGAATAACAAAGTTTTCATTTTTAATCATAACATTTAAATTATCATAGGGTGAATTTTTTGTTTTTTTGAGAAATTTCATTTTTTGATAAATAGAGAAAAATAATTATTTTTAGTTAAAAACGTACATTTTTTAAAATTAAATATTAATGTAAAATGATCCAATAATTTATTTATGGTCATATAAAATTAATATTATATATATTAATACAATTAAATTAATTGTATTCAGTTTCACTTTGAAATTGAATACAAAATCTTAACTAACATTTCAATATTTTTCTATTTTAAAAACACATTATTTTGTTCTATATGTGAGATTTACATTAATATTTAATTTTACACTTATATTATTGGAATTTTAAAAGCAGACATACGCCATTGAATTTAGTATAATATTTATATTCTAACAATACCAATTTAATTTTTTTACAAATCAATTTGTAAAATTATTACAATTATTCATAGTGATTAACGTGAAATTAAGATTAATTAGGGACTAATCCTTAAATTTAAGGGTCAAAATGATCTATGCAATTTTATAACACCCATATTCAGTCGATATTTTGGTCATAAACCTAAAAATATAGAATTTGTTTTTATGTATAATTTTTTTGGTAATAATATATGCAAACTTAATTTTTTTATAAAAATTATAACTTTGTCATTTTCCTTCCCTATAAAAAGAAACCACCTCCCCCACTCCCTAACACCTCTTAAACCTTTTATGTATGGACATGATCAGCACAATATAGTTCCAAAAAATCACTTCCCCTTATAAGTAGTCCCATAGACAAAAGGCAATCCAAGGAATCCTTTTGGTACAAACCAAAAACAGTTACCCAGTTAAAAGGAAACAACTTCTATGGAGTAATTTTTTATATTCCATCCACACCTCCTCCAAATATCTTTGTTATATTATTATATAAAAAAATAGTATCCTAAATATACTAGGATTTTTTATGTAAATTTTTCATATTATACTTACACACACCTCCATCTAATTGGTAACAAAAATATTATTTCTTTGTACGGTGAACTACTGCATCTTGAAATGATAATTGTTCGTTTTTCCATTAAAACTTATAAAAGAGACCATTTTAATGGAAAATATATTTATATAATATATTTATAATGCTTTTATAATTCTGAAATTTTTATTTCTAATTTACCTTTATGCTTTCCATCATATGTAAATATGATAATTTCCGTTGAGAAAATGTGGACTACGACCCCCTCAAAGTGATATGATTCATTAATACAAAAAATTTATTATCTTAATGAAAGTTATAGTGTGTATATATATTATATATTATATATATGATATCATAAAGAATATTTATCAATGAGTTATATATATATATATATTTCATTTACTTTATTCCACTCAATATAAAAATTAAATGGAAATAGCATTCATATGTATATATGGCCATCCATCTCCATTCATAGTTTTTTAAAATCCGTACATATATATTTATAGATTAATATAATATAAATATAAATTATATTTATATAATTATTATATTTTGGAATCATGATAAAAGTATAAGTCCTAACAATATCATAATTGAGACACATATGAAAAACAAAGGAAATATTACCTGAAGTGTACCATAACATAGGATGGTTAAAAAGAGGGTAATGTAATGTTATAATAAAACCATAAATGGTATTAGATATAAGAGTTTAGTTCCTTGAAATTTGAACTATAAAATCATACTTATTGTACTGGTGGATTGAGTGAGTATGAAAAGATTCAATACACAGTGTAAGGGGATTTCATCACACTTTTTATTTCTGTGAAATGAATTCTATGATTTCCTCTATTTAATAAAAGTGGGGTATGAACTGTCCATGAGTGTATTATATATTTATTTTAAATATATATGTGAGTATTCACATATCCATTTTATTAACATTATTTCATGGGTTTTAGGTTACAAAAATTAATAAATCTATATAATAGTTTTGTGTCAATTTTCCTCCTTTGAGACTCGTGTTTTGTTTTCCTCATCAATTTATATTTGAGGATTGTATACCTCTATTTTACATTTCATATATTGAATCTAATTATATTAAGGATTTTTTTAGAATCATTTAAATTCATTTTTCTTAGATGAACAGTATGATCTCACGTTACAATGTTGTAAGATCTTATTGAAATAATCTCATAACTTTTCATGATTAATTATGTTTATGATTAGTTAAATGGAATGATATGGTCAATATCACATGAAAACCCCAGAAGTTTATCATCCTAAGGCCACTAATATTAAATTCACGTATTGGTATCATTATTTCTCTCATTGGTACTTAAGATAGTTAAGAAATTGTTTTTCCAAATTCCTGACATTACCCTCTCTTCGATCAGAAATATGCATTTCTTCAAACCCATGTTTTACAAAAAGGGATTCCATGAATATTCAACTAATCTATAGTGATCATTAAAACAATTTTATCCCATTTTAATTTAACAAATGTTTTTAATGGAAAATTCCATTTGATTTCCGAAATATTAAAATTATTTATCCTTTTTACTGTACAAAAGGATTTATCTTTTTACCTCATATGAGATTTATGGATTTAACTGTCATCAATAATTTGAAGCTCTCATTTAATTATTAAAAGTTAATTTAATGAAATTTATTTAAAATGAGATGATCAATGAAATTTTTTTCATATGTTTTTAACGATTTTTTTTATTTTTATAAGAAAATATTTTTCAATATCCATTATATTTCAAAGATCCTTTTCCAAAGTTAAAATGATATTCAACTCAAGAAATGTTTTTTAACATATAATTTATATTTATTTTAAATATATGATAACATAGTTTGTTGTAAACCGTGACCTTATGTCAAATAATCCAAATGTTTCACACATAATTCTTTCTTCTGTGGTTTATGTTTGGATAGAATGAATCTTATGTCAACAGTTTCACTTCTATAGATCACATTATTTTGAAAACCACTTTTCTCATAGGTTATATATTCATGATGTGACAGAAATATCTATATCTTTTTATAGGTTATTATGTGATTAACCATTAATAATACCCAATCTATTTCATGGGTTTGGATATTAAGTTTATAAAACCTATATATTTTTAAGGTAAATGTAATTATAATAGTTTTATTATCTTTTGGAACAAGTATGAAAGATTATATTATGAGAGGGGTGGGACGTATTTCTCTCTTCAATGCATTTGGTAATGATAAGTTTTTTGTGGGATCAAAAGGTACATGGGTTCTTGTCCATGATAAAAGGAAGGTGGGTACATGGGTTGTATCCCAAGCCGAAAAACCAGAAGGTACATGGGTTGTAGCTAAATCCCTAAAACAATAATTGTTCACGAGTTGTATCCTAAACCTGAAAACAAGAATGTACATGGGGTATATCACAAACCTAAAAGTAAAAGAGAACAAGGGTTTTTCTCCCAAGACCGCAACAAGAACACTAGTTATATCCCAAGACATACATGGTATAATCTTCTTGGTAGGTAGCACTGACATAAAACTATTTATTCTCATATGTATGAAACATATAAAATGTCTTATTCCTTTATACAATTTCATGGATTGAGAAGTTTAATTTTTTTATGAGAAAAATATTATGAAATTTCATCATTTATCCCATAAATCATGTTAATGATCTTTGATATGCATGGAATGATAAACAACTATTATTTTCATGTTATAATACTCTTATCTTTAAGTTTATTCTTACATGTGTCCCTTACATAAATGCACCCAGCATCTTTGCTATCCCATTTTTATGTTTCTTTTCCCCAAGTTATGAAGAACCATTTTAGGTAGAAGTAATAAATGAGGAGTTATTTATGGGGGATTTTAAATATATTTTACAAGTATTGAGTTTTTTGTTTTCATGTTTCCGACGACACTAAACAATTATGTTCCTTAGTCATGAATTTTTGGATTGTACAGAATATTGATCTAAAAATATGGAGGATCCATGTATGTCATCCTTAGGTCATTATAGTTGATATAGAAGGATATTTTTATTCATACTTTTGAAACTAATATGAAAAAACTTTTGAGATATCCTGTTTTATATTCATAGGGATTTTTCTAGGGATGTCTCTAGGGATATGTATGAGGATGAGTTAGTATTTAGCGAAATATCATGAAAATTAGTTAAAAAATATAGTGCGTAGTTTCATAGAAATACATCCTTATCTTAATAATACATGTGGATGTTTCTACATTACAAATATACCTTAGAGTAAAAACTCCTAAAAGATGTTTCAAGCATGACTCGAGGTAAGATGGTATAAGATAATTAGCCTTGATACACACCTAGGTTGACACTCTAGGGGGATACGCTTTAGGAATTAATAGACTATTTATGAACGATCATAAAGGATTAAAATAGAGGATTACTATTAATAACATTTAATAAACATAATGAATCATAGATTATAGAGGTATGAGACATAAACTAAATATCCTATAAGTATTTTTTTCATAATTATATTGAAAGAAATTGCAGTAAATCATTCTTATACTAGGATTTCTTATTTTATTCAATGTTCAATGTTATAATAAACTTGGTAAAAATTGAATTTTTTATAAGTGGAATGTGTGGTCATTATGAGAATGAATTTTTAAAGTGGAAAAATCATAAACTAAATCAAGAAGGTGGTACGAGTAATTGTTATGTCTGCAAATATAATGAAACTACATGTGACAATGTGAATGGTATGTGATTATCTTCTATTATTTTATAAATTAATCACATGAAGAATGTTTATATTAATGTTGAGGATCATTATTAAATAATTTATATTTCATATTACGGGAATGATTTATTAAGTTATGGGATGATTATGACTATGTAATGGGTTAAGAATAATGTTTTATGAATAAAGTATTTATGTTTGGGAATTAAAAGATTATGCTATATAAATCATGAATTATATGAGTACTTTCAATATACATTTTTTTAAAGATATAAAAGGACATGTTGAATTCTTATGAGGACATAGAAAATAGATTTCACGAGAAGGTAATAATATAATTAAGGGAAGGTAATCCTTAATTAATGCATGATGTTAAGATAATGATATATGGATAATGATATACTAGATATGACTAAGTAAATCGGGTGGTTTGGATCACCTAGAAACTGAGGATTGACATAGTGTTCTATGTCATTAAGTATGAAGTTTCTAGTTTGTTGGATTTAATGAATATATCTAGTAATCATTGCAATAAAAAATAATGCATGTTATATAAAAATAATTTTTGAAAATAAGGTTATTACCATGTTTCAATAGAATATATGATGAGGGGATTCACATATTTTGAATATGGAAACAAATAACATCATTGTGATATTTGAGAGTTTAGTGTAAATAAAATTTCATTACATCCATTCTAAAAAATTGACTTTTCATCTTATAGAAGGGGTATATGGTTAAACAATTATAAAATGTTTATGTCAATCTCAAATTAATGTATTTGATATTTATGTATAATATCCCAACATGAGGACTTAATCATACTGCATAACATATTTTTTCATAATAATAGATAGACTGGTTGACCAAACATAGATATCATTATTTATTAGTAATTAAAAAAATGAATTCTCATTCATTATATAGGGTAAGAGATAAAGTTTAAATCTATATGGGAAGAACCAAAGGTTGGTTTTTTTCATAAGAATGAGAATAACACAATGTTAATATCTTTCCATAAATTCATGTTCAATAAAAACAATTACACAATGATAGGAAAATCTTCAATAAAGTGTTGTACCAGTACCTTAATTGTTTTTGTGCTGATGGATTTATAAATCATCGTATATTTATAAAATTAAGTCCCTCAACATTTCTTTGGTCATTAACTTCATGGTGATTTATTCCCTCAATCACTCCATGTATATATTTATGCTTTTACTCCATGTCCAATATTCATAGTAAAACTATGTTCTCTTATAAGAAAACCTAGCTATATATTACATGGGGAAACTGTTACGGTTCCATCAATCCCCTTTTAAGGTATATTTAAGTATTCATTTTTATGATGTGGGTTTCTATGAATGAATCATTAAAGTATTAAAACTTTGATAATCTGGAATAATTTTGGGGGAGAAATTCATTTTAATGAGGATATAATGTAACACCCATTGATTTTTGGATTTATAATTTTTTCAAGTTAAATTATCTTTTTTGATATTTCAAGCATTCATAATTATAGTTTATATTAAAGTGCTTTGTTTTTTTGTTAATGAAAATATCGATATTCATTCACTACACAGAACATAAACATTTCCATGATCTGTGAAGAATACAATGGTTAACTAATATTATACACAATAATGACATTACTCTTTGACTTGTGTAATACGCAAGACCAAGGTTTATCGAACAATATTATTGTTGGTCGGAGTGGATACTCAAGAGTGGGGTGAATTGAGTTCCAATTAAAATCTTCTGTTAAAAACAATGTTGATTAAAATCCCCCTATTTCAAAAAACAGATTAAACTGTAGTGAATTTATACAGATTATAAAGGTTCAATTAGTTTCTCAAAGATTGATTAGTTCTCAGTTAACTTAATCTTATGATAAAATTAACTTTTGAAACTAACTTACTGGTCTATAAAAAATATAAACACGTGCGAGTTTAACTATCAAAGTAGCTTTGAAAATAAATTATATTTCAAAGTAGTAGCAGCAGAATATGAAATAAATATGTAGTATGGATATAGTATGTAGCTACAAACATAGAGAATTAACCAAGAGGTTCAGTCTCAAGCCGAGACTTAGTCCTCTCAAAAGTTTATATAAAAATGATCCACACCCTGGATCGGGGTTAACAACAGTGAACACACTGTCCAGGTCACAAGACCTCTACCACAGTTCTGCGTGGAAAAAAAACAACAGCTTAGAGCTGTCCCGGTCTCATACGACCTCTACCACTATCCACAGTGGGAAATGAAGTGTAAAAAGGTTTGCTGAGGATTTACAGATCCTCCAGTGAAAGTATAGGAGTCAGTGTGTGTGTTTAATACAGCAGATAACACACACTGCTCTAAATGTAAAACAAATGTATCACAGAGCAGAGATGTAGAGTTTTGAAATGGCTCTGGTGATTTTAGTGTAGCTCTGGACTCTTTTGTATTTGATCAGAATTTATTCGGAGTCCTCTTCTCATTTTTGTTTAAGAGGAAGAGTGTCGTATGCTTCAGGCTCAAAGGTAGTGAGATGTAGTCGATGAAGTTCTTCAATGTTCTTTTGTATGTACAGAACTCTTCTTGAGTAGGCTTGATTGTGTATGAGGTTCTGTTCTCCTTGGTTCTTCCTCCTCTTTCCTTTTCTCTGTATATCTTGTGTTCTTCTATCAACTCCCTTTTCTCTTCAGCAGAGTCTTCTTGTATTTATGTCACATGCTTCAGAAGACAGAAAATGTTTCCTTTCCGCAGGTACGAGGTACGGTTTCCTGACATCCGACAACCTTTATTAATAATTTGATAGAGCATTAAAATATACCTAATATGACCGTTGGTTAGATTAAATAAAGATAAAGATAAAGAAATTCAAACAGTTTTTTATGACTATTGAAGAATCAAGTGATCGGTAGGTCATCAGCATTAGTGAGTAACGATCGGTGACTCAGATAGATCAACATCGGTGAATCAGACTGATCAGCATCGGTCTGTCATCTGATCGGTGAGTCAGTTTGATCGGTGAGTCATTTTCATCAGTGAGTCATTTGCATCGGTGAGTCATTTGATCAGCATCAGTGACTCATTTGATCAGCATCAGTCTGTCATCTGATCGGTGAGTCAGTTTGCATCGGTGAGTCATTTTCATCGGTGAGTCAGATTGATCGGTGAGTCATTTTGATCAGCATCGGTGACTCATTTGATCGGTGAGTCAGTTTGATCAGCATCGGTGAGTCATTTTCATCGGTGACTCATTTGCATCGGTGAGTCATTTGCATCGGTGATTCATTTTCATCGGTGGCTCATTTGATCAGCATCGGTGAGTCATTTGCATCGGTAGCTCATTTGATCAGCATCGGTGAGTCAGACTGATCGGTGAGTCATTTTGATCAGCATCGGTGAGTAAGATTGCATCGGTGAGTCAGATTGCATCGGTGACTCATTTGATCAGCATCGGGGAGTCAGACTGCATCGGTGAGTCATTTTGCATCGGATCAGTGCGACCGTTGTCCTTTGATATTGGATCAGTGCTTCCAATGTCTGTTGAAATTGAATCGGTTCTTCCGATGTATGTTGATACCAGAAGACTTCCAACATACTTTGTAAGTCAATAAGCATAGACAAAAACATTATAACAGATTCATTTACAGATTGTAATTAAGTTTATGAGAAATAAAACCAGATTATGCATTAATGGTATGTGATGATTTATGATTATTAAAACATCAAACATAGACATGAAATCAACAATCTTCCAGAGGGCTCAAAAATCTCCCCCTTTTTGATAATCACAAATCTTTATCATTAAATATAAATAATATGATATATCATTAATAAAAACATAATGAGAATTAAACCATAAAGAGAATAAAATATAAAGATATATATAAATCTCCCCCTTAATTTAGATTACCCATATATATTTTACAGATTTCTCCCCCTGAGATATATACATCTTTTCTCCCAAAAAGTATTCTTTTTCTTCTCCCATAAATTTTCTTCTCCCACATAAAGTATTCTTGTTCTTCTCCCCCTTTGGGATAATCAAAAAGGAGGGAAAACAGATAAGAGAAAGTGAAAGTAAAAGCAGTCTGCAGAGAGTATAGATAGAAAAATATTTGAGAAAGTATAGACTATTACAAGTAGCACATTGTTCACCCCATCAAAAACAATACACAACTATTTGTTTGGATACAAAGGGGCTTTGCCTTTGTCTTTGGGATCAATAGTGGGTAAGTTTGAAGGCTTGGAGGCAGGCTGGTTTTGGTGAATCTGATGTGGTGGTAGGACAACTCGGGCACGTGTAGGAGCAGGTACCACAGAGGGTTGTTGTTGAGAAACAGGAGCTGGTTGAGAATCTTGCTGAGGAACTAGTCTTAACTGAGAGAGAGCTTGAGCAACAGATAGCTAATTTGGAGCTATATCAGAGTCACTGAGAGGTTCAGAAGTAGGAAGTACTATTACAGTGGCATGTGCATGCAAATAGGGCTTCAAAAGATGAATAAAGTCCTGAATGACTTATGCTCCATACTTCATAGCTTTTTCAAAATCATCTTTATTCTCCATGAACTGTGCCAAGGAAGGGAAAAAATCTTGCAACTGATGAACTTGAGTTTTGAAGGCCTGAGTGACTGGAGGTTATTTCAGATTCTCTGCTAACACCTTGAAGCTTGCAGTCATCTCATGTTTTGTATAAATCTTAGAAAAGTAATTATCAACATTCTCTTTGATCTCTTGCAGAGCTTTCTTAGCATCTGCTGAATATACCAAGGCCATCTTATGACTGTTATCACAGAGCTCTTTCATCTTCCTCAAAGATTCTAAATCATGAATTTGTCTTACAGCAGCTAACTCTTCATGCACAACTTCTCTTAGAGCTTCTATCTCACAGGTAGTGATCTTGGTTACCTTTCCTGTACTGGCTTGACCAACTATTTGAGTTAACTCAGCTTTCAACTTCCTCAGGTCAGACTTGTTGAGATGTTCAATCAAATTTCTCAAAACTTCCATCATACCAGAGATGGTTGATCGGAATTCGCTTGATAGAGATACCAGGCCGGTGTGAAGATCCTTCATAGTCTGATTCAAAAAGGCTATTTGCCTGCCAATAAGTTCACCAGTATTGGATAGGTCTGGCTTCACAGCATTATATACTCTCTGTGAGAAGGCTTCCAAAGAGTGTTCAGAAACTTGTAGAGACACTTGAGTAAGAGCATTAGAAACTTCTTCTCTAACTATGTTTCTCACAGTAGTTAGAAATTCAAACTTAAACTTATCAAGATCAGCTTGAGAGATTCTTGAACCAGGTAAATTATTATTTGTAGGATCAACAGCAGGAACAGACCTTGCTTCTCGTGGAAGGTTCCTCTTCACAGCTGCAGCAGATTCTGGCATTGCTTCTTCATCTTCAGAATATTCTAAGCCCAACATAGCATAACCAGGGTAGTCATCCCAAACAGCAGCACACATGGTGTATTTTGGTTTTTCATAGCTTGCAGTTTCACTGATTTTTGGTGAATCAAACTTGCCACTGATATGTATTTCTTGTACAGATTGAGGTGATTCTATTTGATCTTCAGAAAGACCATCCACTGGTCTGTTATCACCATCAGCAACAGCCTCAACTTCATCAGCACGTCCATTATCACTCTTCTCAGAAGCTTCACTGTGATATTCTTCAGTGTCAGAATCTTCTTCATCACTAAGAATAGGTTCTGATTCTGGTAGGGCTAAGGGTGGACTAGTAGGTCCAAATTCTATTCTTCTTTTGGGACTGGCAGTGTCAGGATCACTCCTATCATCAGGAGATGACATACTTCCTTCCTCAGTCGCAGCTTCTTCTTGC
Source organism: Viscum album (assembly GCA_963277665.1). Classification (NCBI taxonomy): domain Eukaryota; kingdom Viridiplantae; phylum Streptophyta; class Magnoliopsida; order Santalales; family Viscaceae; genus Viscum; species Viscum album. The sequence goes on along the minus strand of OY728126.1, from coordinate 1,305,731,156 downwards.
TCTTGGGTTTCGGTGGCCTCATCCTTTCCTTCTTCTTGCTCATCATCATCAGAATAAACTGGTTCCTCATTTGGTTTCAAGCTGGGGTCTCTCAAATCCTTTGGCCTCTTTCCATGATCTATGGGATTGTAGGCTTCATACAATTTTTCTTCATCTGCAACCCAACACTTCTTCCTTGGATTCCAATTTAATTTCATCCTCTTGCAGATCTCTTTGTTGAGACAGAAGGTATGATCTGTTTCATTAACTTCATCATCTTCATCAATACAATCTAGATTCTTGAGCATGGTAGATATCATCTTTGAATAAAACAAGGCAGTGGATTTCTTGGACGATTTTATCATTCCAGCTATGTGTACCATCACATATCTACACAAATTGATCTTCTCATGTGTTTTTAGAAGAAACAACAGGAAAACATCCTGGTACTTTACAGCAGCAAAATCTCCTCTCATAGGGAAAAGTTGGAGCTGAATAAACTTGAAAAGAAGTCTACAATCACCATCTAATTCTGAAGCTTTGATTCTTCATGACTCTCTGTTTCCTGTCAGAAGCTCCATAGCTAATTCATAAGAGAAGTAATCAGATGTTGGAGGAATATTCCCAGCATAATCCTCATACCGCCCATCATGAGGTACGTTCAAGCACTCAGCCCACTGCTTAGATGAGAAGGATATTTTCTTTCCTTTTACCACAGACGACATCCTGGCAGCCTCCACACCATCTAAAGTGATTTCTAGATTCATATAGAACTCATGTACCAGCTTCGGGTAGTCTATTCGAGAGTTGTCAGAAAACCAGTCTATCCATCCTTGCGATTCAAGAACTTGCAGCAACAGTGACTTACTTGACAAAAGCCACGCAGAGCTTACTTCTTTTTCTACAGCAACAATCCGAGTTTCCAGGTTCGGATTTACTGATCGTTGAGAGGTACTACACGACTCGCCTCGAGCACGCTTTGAAGGTACAGGGCTCTCCGGTCCTTTTCTCGGTCTCTTTTTCTTAGTCATTCGAGGATTTTGGGAAGGCAGGAGTTCGCAGGTTCGAAGTAGAGGGGAAGAGAGGTTGAAAGGTTCGGCGGGAAATGAAAGGTCAAAGGTTTAGGGAGGATAAATAGCCGCGTATCATTTATTTTATCATTTAGGGTTCCCATAAAAAGTATAAAAGAAATTTACAAATTAATTACAATATAATAAAAAAGAATATCGGTATGACAGATCGGTTGCACAGATCAGTTTCACAGATCGGTTTCACAGATCAGTTTCACAGATCCATTTCACAGATCAGTTTCACAGATCAGTTTCACAGATCAGTTTCACAGATCAGTTTCACAGATCAATCATACACAACTCTTGTTTAATAAATTTCATTATTTCAGAGCGTAAAGGCTTTGTGAAGATATCAGCTAATTGATGTTCAGAACTAATAAATTTCAAAGAATTATCACCTTTTTGATAATGATCTCTTAGAAAGTGATGTCTGACATCAATGTGCTTAGTTCTAGAGTGAGACACAGGGTTCTTAGATATATTTATTGCACTAGTATTGTCACAGTTAATTGAAACATGTTTAAGATCAAATCCATAATCCAAAAGGGTGTGTTTCATCCACAGAATTTGTGCACAGCAACTACCAGCAGCTATGTATTCTTCTTCGGCAGTAGACAATGCAACTGAGTTCTGTTTCTTACTACACCATGATAATAGGGATTTTCCAAGCAAATGATATGTTCCTGATGTGCTCTTCCTATCTAACTTACATCCAGCAAAGTCAGCATTTGAATAGCTAGTTAGGTTAAATGATTGTCCTTTTGGATAAAACAAACCTAAATTTATAGTATACTTAAGATACTTTAAAATCCTTTTAATAGCTAGTAAGTGTGATTCTTTAGGATTAGCTTGAAATCTAGCACACATACATACACTGAACATAATGTCTGGTCGACTAGCAGTAAGATAAAGTAAGCTCCCAATCATACCTCTGTAATTGGTTTGATCCACTGGTTTCCCAGCCTCATCTGTATCCAATTTTACAGGTAGTACTCATAGGTGTATCACTTTCCTTAATACTATCCAATCCAAAACGTTTTAAAAGATCTTTTGTATATTTACATTGATTTAAAATAATTCCATCTTTACTTTGAAGAATTTGAAAACCAAGAAAATACATAAGCTCTCCCATTAAGCTCATTTCAAATTCATTTTGCATAACCTTTGAAAAATCAATACATAAGGAATTATTAGAAGATCCAAAAATAATATCATCAACATAGATTTGTACTATTAATACATCTTTTGAAATCCTTTTTATAAAAAGAGTGGGATTAGCTACTCCTTTTGTAAATCCTTTTGAGATAAGAATGTTTGAAAGCCTTTCATACCAAGCTCTTGGAGCTTGTTTTAAACCATATAAAGCTTTAGAAAGTTTAAAAACATGATTTGGAAAATGAGGGTTTAAAAAACCAGGTGGTTGTTCTACAAAAACATCTTCAACAATAAAACCATTTAGAAAAGCACTTTTGACATCCATTTGATATAGCTTGAAATTCAGATGTGATGAATAGGCAAGTAAGATCCAAATAGCCTCTAATCTAGCTACAGGTGCAAAGGTTTCCTCATAGTCAATTCCTTTTTCTTGATTGTAACCTTGTGCAACTAGCCTAGATTTATTTCTAATTATGTTTCCAGATTCATCAACTTTGTTTCTAAACACCCATTTTGTGCCTATGGTCAAAATGTCCTTAGATATTTCTACTAATTTCCAGACTTTGTTTCTTTCAAATTGATTTAGTTCTTCTTGCATAGCCATTACCCAAAATTCATCATTGATAGCATCATTGATATTTTTAGGTTCTGACTGTGAAAGAAAAGCATGATGTTCAACCTGATTTCTTAGAGAAGCTCTAGTCTGTGTTCCTCTATCTAGATTTCCTACAACAGCATCTAAAGAATGGTTCTTTAGAATCCTAGATGGTCTTGAAAAGATAGGGCTAGAGATTTCAGATTCATCTACAGATTGAGGTTCAACAGAAGCAGGTTCTGGAGAATTTCCAGAGCTGGATGTTTTAACTATAGGTCCATTGTATTTATCATTGAGATTCAAACCAGAGAGATCATCTTCAAAAGAGATTTTAGGTTCACGTGGATCAGTTTCATCAAATTTGATGTGAACAGAATCTTCCACACATTTGGTTCTTTTATTGAAAACTCTATAGGCTTTACTAGAGATAGAGTAGCCTAGGAAAATTCCTTCATCACTCTTGGATGCAAATTTGTCAAGATTGTCTCTAGTATTGAGAATGAAGACTTGGAAGCCAAAAACTTTGAAGTAGTTAACCTTAGGTTTCCAACGGTTCCACAACTCATAAGGGGTCCTCTTAAGAACTGGTCTGATCAAGACTCTATTAATGACATAACAAGCTGTATTAACAGCTTCAGCCCAAAAGTAAAAAGGCAGTTCATATTCATTGAGCATGGTTCTAGCTATTTCTTACAGGGTTCTATTCCTTCTCTCTACTACACCATTTTGTTGGGGTGTCCTAGGGGCAGAGAAATTGTGACTATAGCCATTGTGTGAGAAGTAAGAATCAAACTCATGATTTTCAAACTCACGACCATGATCACTTCTCAGGGTCTTAATCTTGAGTCCACTAAGATTTTCTACAGACTTGGAGTATTTAACAATGTAATAACAAGCTTCACTTTTGTGAGCTAGAAAATATACCCAAGTATATCTAGAAAAGTCATCTACAAGAACATAGACATAGTGCTTCCCATTTAAACTAGAAACTCTAGAAGGTCCAAATAAATCCATGTGAACCAACTCGAGAGGTTGAGAAGTTGACACTTCTTTCTTTGATTTAAAAGAAACTTTATGTTGCTTTCCTTTTTGACAGGGATTACAAACTTTGTCTGCTGGAAATTCAAGTTTGGGTAAGTCTCTAATTAAGTTCTTCCTAGAAAGTTTTCTAAGGGAATGTACATTGCAGTGTCCTAATCTTCTGTGCCAAAGCCAAGACTCTTTATGAAAATCATTTATGCAAGGAATATTCTGCTTAGCTAAGGAATCTAAATCAACAGCATAAACATTTTCATTTCTTAAAGCAGAAAATACTAACACATTTTTAGAGTTAAAAACATTGCAAGAATCATTTTTAAATTTCACATAAAAACCATAATCACACAACTGAGAAATGCTTAACAGGTTATATTTAAGTCCATCGACAAACAAAACTTCAGAAACCAAGATTGAATCAGTGTTACCAATCTGGCCTAAGCCGATGATTTTTCCTTTTGAATTATCACCAAAAGTGACAAAGCCTCCATCAACTTTTACTAAACTCTTGAAACATGAAACGTCCCCTAACATATGTCTTGAACATCCACTGTCTATGTACCATATCTTCTTGTGATAGCTCTTCAAGAAGGTCTCCTACAAAACAGATTTAGATGGAAGATGATTTTGGTACCCAGATCTTCTTGGGTCCAGACATGTTAGCCAATAATACTTTAGGTACCCATATTTGTCTAATGGGTCTCATATAATTTGTAGAATTAACATTCTTTGAAGGATAAACTTTATTAGATCCATAACTATGAATGTAACTGGTTGAGGCATATGAAGTTCCAGAATTAACTATCTTCTGTCCAGATTTAGGAATGAATCTAGTTTTGGTAACTTTTCTTTGTCCAGGTTGGTATCCTATACCAGTAGTATATCTAGGTGCAACTTGCTTTCCTAGCATCTGTGTTAGAGTATTCTTGCCATTTGTGAACTTCTCTAAGTCTTTTCTAAGTTGTTCATTAGACAATTTTAGTTCAGTATTCTCTTTAAGCAACTGAGCATTCTTTTCTACTTCTATATCTAGATCAGATTTATGCTTAACACTTAAAGCATACCGTTTCTTTAAACCATTATATTTATCTTTAAGCTCATTACAGGTTTCTTCAAGCATATCACAATATTCAAACAGTTCGGATTTAGACATGTTATCACCTTCAGAATCATCTCCAGAATAATATGAATTTGAAGTAGGAGTTTCTGATGTTACCTCAGAAGTATTTGTCATAAAACACATGTTGGCTCGATTCCTTTTGGAGTCTGAAGATTCAGCTTCACTTGTGCTGTCTTCTGAAGCACTCCAAGTAGCCTTCATGGCTTCCTTGTACTTGTTATCCTTGTATTCATACTTCTTTCTGTATTTAATCTTTGAACAGTCTTTTTTTATGTGTCCTTTTCTTTTTCATTCATAGCAGACAACTTCATCAGTTCTGTCAGCCTTCTTCCAATCCTTTTTCCATTTGCCTTGTTGGTCATACTTTCCCTTGTAATTTGGTTTCCTAAAGAATTTCTTTTTCCTATAAAACTTTTTGAATATTTTGGCTATTTTAGCCATCTTAGCATCACTGTCAGAATCATTCTCACTTTCCTCACTGCTTGAACTTTCATTGATAGCATGAGGATTTTCCTTATCCTTATTCTTTGAGGTTATAGTCTTGAAGGCAATAGACTTCCTTTTAGGTTCATCATCTTCTTCTTTGTTTACTTTAAGCTCTTCTTCATACATCATCAGCTTACCAATTAATTCCTTGACAGGCAGTGTTCCAATGTCACAGGATTCTCTAATGGAGACAGAGGTTCCTCTCCATCTTTCAGGTAGACATCTCAAAATTCTCATGATTTGCTCCTTTGCTGGAACATCCTTTCCCAGAGAAGTCATTGTGTTTACAATGTCATTGAACCTGAGATACATATCAGAAATGGGTTCATCAGGCTTCATCATAAAATTATCATACTTAATAGTATAGGTATTCAATCTCATCTCCTTAACATTAGTTGTTCTTTCATGAGAAACAGCTAAGGTATCCCAAATTTCATATGCAGTTTTACACGCAGAAATTCTATTAAATTCTTAATATCCTAGAGCACAGTACAGAGCATTCATAGCTTTACAATTATTATTGTAAGCAGTCTTTGTAGGTTCATCCCAAGTAGATCTATCAGTACTGGGAATTTTATATTCAGCTTCAATGATAGTACAAATATCAAAGCCTATACTTTCTAAGTGAATTTTCAATTTTAGCTTCCACTGAGCATAGTTGTTTCCATTAAAGAAAGGTGGCCGATTAGTAGCAGCACCCTCAAGTCTATTATCCATGATATTACAAATAGAATTTTAAAGAGATAAAAATTTAGAAATAACAGAAATTTTAAGAACTTTAAAATACAACTAAAATCACAGTTGAAAACAGAGTACGTTTAGAAAATATTAACAACCTCTGATACCAAGTGTTGGTCGGAGTGGATTCTCAAGAGGGGGGTGAATTGAGTTCCAATTAAAATCTTCTGTTAAAAACAATGTTGATTAAAATCCTCCTATTTCAAAAAACAGATTAAACTGTAGTGAATTTATACAGATTATAAAGGTTCAATTAGTTTCTCAAAGATTGATTAGTTCTCAGTTAACTTAATCTTATGATTAAATTAACTTTTGAAACTAACTTACTGGTCTATAATAAATATAAACACTTGCGAGTTTAACTATCAAAGTAGCTTTGAAAATAAATTATATTTCAAAGTAGTAGCAGCGGAATATGAAATAAATATATATTATGGATATAGTATGTAGCTACAAACACAGAGAATTAACCAAGAGGTTCAGTCTCAAGACGAGACATAGTCCTCTCAAAAGTTTATATAAAAATGATCCACACCCTGGAACGGGGTTAACAATAGTGAACACACTGTCCAGGTCACAAGACCTCTACCACAGTTCTGCGTGGGAAAACAAACAACAGCTTAGAGCTGTCCAGGTCTCATACGACCTCTACCACTATCCACAGTGGGAAATGAAGTGTAAAAAGGTTTGCTGAGGATTTACAGATCCTCCAGTGAAAGTACAGGAGTCAGTGTGTGTGTTTAATACATCAGATAACACACACTGCTCAAAATGTAAAACAAATGTATCACAGAGCAGAGAAGTAGAGTTTAGAAATGGTTTTGGTGATTTCAGTGTAGCTCTGGACTCTTTTGTATTTGATCAGAATTTATTTTGAGTCCTCTTCTCGTTTTTGTTTGAGAGGAAGAGTGTCGTATGCTTCAGGCTCAAAGGCAGTGAGATGTAGTCGATGAAGTTCTTCAATGTTCTTTTGTATGCACAGAACTCTTCTTGAGTAGGCTTGATTGTGTATGAGGTTCTGTTCTCCTTGGTTCTTCCTCCTCTTTCTTTTTCTCTGTATATCTTGTGTTCTTCTATCAACTCCCTTTTCTCTTCAGCAGAGTCTTCTTGTATCTATGTCACTTGCTTCGGAAGACAGAAAAAGTTTCCTTTCCGCAGGTACAAGGTACAGTTTCCTGACATCCGATAACCTTTATTAATAATTTCACAGAGCATTAAAATATACCTAATATGACCGTTGGTTAGATTAAATAAAGATAAAGATAAATAAATTCAAACAGTTGTTTATGACTATTGAAGAATCAAGTGATCGGTAGGTCATCAGCATTAGTGAGTAACGATCGACGACTCAGATAGATCAGCATCGGTGAATTAGACTGATCAGCATCGGTCTGTCATCTGATCGGTGAGTCAGTTTGATCGGTGAGTCATTTGCATCGATGAGTCATTTGCATCGGTGAGTTATTTGATCAGCATCGGTGACTCATTTGATCAGCATCGGTCTGTCATCTGATCGGTGAGTCAGTTTTCTTCGGTGAGTCATTTGCATCGGTGAGTCAGATTGATTGGTGAGTCATTTTGATCAGCATCGGCGACTCATTTGATCGGTGAGTCAGTTTGATCAGCATCGGTGAGTCATTTGCATCGGTGACTCATTTGCATCGGTGAGTCATTTGCATCGGTGAGTCATTTGCATCGGTGGCTCATTTGATCAGCATCAGTGAGTCATTTGCATCAGTAGCTCATTTGATCAGCATCGGTGAGTCAGACTGATCGGTGAGTCATTTTGATCAGCATCGGTGAGTCAGATTGCATCAGTGAGTCAGATTGCATCAGTGACTCATTGGATCAGCATCAGTGAGTCAGACTGCATCGGTGAGTCATTTTGCATCGGATCAGTGCGACCGTTGTCCTTTTATATTGGATCCGTGCTTCCAATGTCAGTTGAAATTGAATCGGTGCTTCCGATGTATGTTGATACCAGAAGACTTCCAACATACTTTGTAAGTCAATAAGCATAGACAAAATAATGATAACGGATTCATTTACAGATTGTAATTATGTTTTTGAGAAATCAAACCAGATTAAGTATTAATGGTATGTGATGATTTGTGATTATTAAAACATAAAACATAGACATGAAATCAACAATCTTCTAGAGGGCTCAACAATTATATTATTAAAATTCAATTATTTAAAATAATTATTAAATAACATGATGTTGAATTATATGTTATGAATTTTATAAACTAATTTCTAAAGATATATTGTTTTTTACAACAAATTTTAATTCATTGGTTACAAATTTATAAAAAATTATTATGAAACCCATTGAATATAAATAGATATATTATTATGGTCACAAAGATGATTAAACCTAATAAATTAAATTTTTATTTCTGTCTTAAAATAACCTATGTAAAATATTGAACTAACATTGTAAAAACATGTAATATGTTATACACAACACTGAAATGGCATACATTTCACAAAACACATACTTCACGTTGGTTACACACAACAACGACTTCGCTTAAGATGAAAAAAAACATTCATTATCTTCAAAAAACAGTTTTTATATAATTATTTAAAGGAAATAATTATTACATAGTCATTAAAATTTATTATAGAAATTGTTATAAATACTTTTTAAAATATTTTATTTAATTTTTTATATAAATTAAACATATCAATAATGAAATTATTTTTGTAAAGTTCATTTATGGTAAAAATACTCTTTTCATGAATAGATATATTTTAATAATAAAATATCTAATAAGTACATCTATAGTTTTATTTTGAAAAAATAAAATTCATTTTTGAATTTAGAATTTAAAAATTTTCTTATGTTAAATTTTTTGGATTTAATTGAGAAACATCGTTTTTTTGATGAATATTGAAAAATACTATTATTTAGTTAAAAAAAATGTTTTTGAATTAATAATTTTTGTTAAATGATATTATAAATATTTAGTCAACATTATGTAAATATTAAATTTATTAATATAATTCAATTAAATAGAATAAATTTCACTTTAAAATTGAATACAAGATATTAAAAATCGTTTAAACATTTTTTTACATTAAAACTTGCTACTTTGTCTTATTTGCGAGATTAACATTAATCTTAATATTTCCATATATAGGATTTTAATGTATAAAAAAACATATTGGAAATTTTTATTCAGTATAATGTTGGTTTTCTAATATTACCAAGTTAATTTTGACCAAAATGATTAGTAAAAGTGATTACAATTAAACAAAATAGTTACAGTCATTTTAAGCTTAATTAGGGTCTAAAAATTAAAATCAACGGACCCAAAGATTTAATAACACTTACAACACTGATTTGATATCCATACTACATCAAAACACCTTAAATTATAAATCTTTTTTTTATTTTTTATGACTTTTTAGGTAAGAAGTTGTTTACACCTAACTTGTTTTTAAAAAGTCCATGTTAGTCTTTTTCATTCCCTATAAAAACCCACCACATATCCCACATAACATCTCCAATAAAACCACTTATTTTAAGCCAATACCATCGTAATACACTTCTAAATAATCATCCATTACTAATATATTCTTTCATATGGAAATATGTCAATATATGTATTTCTTTTGGCATAAAAATTATTTTTCCCGATAAAGAGGTTACATCTTCTCTCAAAACCATTATTTTATTTTTCTTATCAAACCACTAAAACTATATTTATTATATTATTATATAATAACATCAGTATCATTATTATATTGGGATATTTTTATATAAAATATTTGACAAAAACATACAAACACCTCCATCTAATGGGGGGCGAACATACTGTTTCTGTGCATCGTGAACTACTACCTCACGAAATGATGATGGAACATTTTTCCATAACACAAATCATGGTGTTAATTATGATAAAATATTTATTTTTATATAATAAAAATTATATTTATCATGAATTTACGCTTCTATATTTTTATTTGTAACATTTTTTTATGCTTTCCATCTTATGAAAATTAGATAATTTTGTTTGGGAAAGTGTAGACTACCGCCCCTCAAGGTCATATTATTCATTCATACACTACATGGATTGTATTGCATAGAGTTTCATAGAATATTAATGATATATATGATATAATAATTATATTATAATATTGATATATATTTATATATGTCTTTTACTTTTTATCTCTTGACATGATAATTAAATTATATTAGTGTTCAAGCTTACATACGACCCACCGTCTCCATTAATGGTGTATTCTGTTTCATCCATATATATTAAATATATTATTATAATAAAAATATAAAGTATAAAAATTATATTTATATAATTTTTCACATTATTGAATCATTATATAATGGTATTTCCAACAATATAACAAATTAACACACATATGGAAAATAAATAGAATATTACCTGAAGTGAATCCTTAAAATAGGATGGTTATAAAGAGGGTAATATAAGGTCATTATCTAAAAATATATGGTATTATATATAAGAAAAATTTTATATATGATATTTAAAATAATTTTAAATTTTATATACAGGTAGTTTGAATGTTTTCACTGAGATCCAAGACACAATATTTGGGAATTTCAACCCACATTCTATATTTGTGAGATTCATACTTTGTTCACCACTCTTCACATTTTTTCGGTGTTTTTAATACACATGATTGTACTATATTTATATTTAAAATAAAATTTTCAAAATTCACATATCCATTTTATGACACTTCATTCATAGTGTTTGTGTTTCAAAAGTTACCAAATCAGTAAAGTAGATTGGTCTCAATTTTCCTTTTTTGAGACTGATGTTTTTTTATGCACCCAAATTCCTTATTTATGTGTATATACTTCCCCTTTTCAAGTTATATAGTTAATAGACTAGTTTTCATGATATTGTTAATATTCATTTAGTTTTATTTTACATACACAAAGAGTGTGATCCCAATTTACCATGTTATAAGCGTTTATTGAGACAATCTCATTGCTTTCAATGATGTTTATGTATATAATTAATTTGATGAAATATTATAATCCATATCCCAAGAAAACCCAAAAATTTTATCATCATATATTTATTAAGAAAATATTAATGTATTGGTAGTTTTATTCCCCTAATTGGTATATATGATATTTATGAATGTTTTTTATGATATTATCACATTAAACTATCTTTGATAGGAAAAAATATGTACCTTAAAAACTACATTCTATAAAAAATATTTCCAAGAATGATATACTATTATCCTATGATCATTATAAGACATTAATAACCCATTTTAATTTTACTAACTTTCTTAATGTAATCTCATTGTCTCTTTCGGAACAAGTAAATTTATTATAATTATTACCATACAAAAGGAATGATGTATTTACCTCATATGACATGTAATGATTAATACACTGTCAATCCTTTGAAAAATAATTTTCATGTTTAAAGGATAATTTTTTAGAAATTCATTTAAAATGAAATGTTCAAAAAATGGTTTTCAAATGTTTTGGATGAATATTTGTATCTTTTTATATAAAACATCTTACAAAAGGTTTTATATTTTAATTACCCTTCTCCATTGATGAAAAACTATTTACCATAAAAAAATATTTCATACATAATATTTAAAATTTCTTTATCAATGATAACATAAATTGATGTTTATTATTCCCTTTATATGAAATAATACAATGTTTTCATTCATAATTCGTTCTATAGTGCTTTGTGTTTTGATGGAATGATTTATAAGACACCTATTTCACTTCCATGTGTTCAATGAATTTGAAACACAATTTTTCATGGAATATGAATTCATGAAGTGGTTATGAAATCATTATCTTATTATAGGTTATGATATTTTTAAATGTTAATGTTACCCATTACATTTCATGGGTTATTATTGGATGTTTATAAATCCTATATATATTTTTGGTTCATGATATGATAAATATTTAATTATCTTATTGGACTTGTAATGATGATTTATTTATAAGATGGGTGGGATTATAGCTACATACAATTATTTGTGTAATTTTATGTTTTAGATGGTCTCAAAAGGTATATGGATTGTAGGAAAACTCAAAATGAAAAATGGGACATGAGTTGTAGCCCATGCCAAAAAAACAAGATGGTACAAAATTTGTAGCCCAATACTATAAGAATGAGACTACACATGTTATAGCCCGATCCCAAAAACAAGAAAGTAAATATGTTGTAGCCCATGCCAAAATGTAATAGGGAACATGTGTTGTAATACCATGCCCAAAATAGGTACACTGGTGGTACCCCAAGCCTAACATGTCATAAAGGTCATGGTATGTAGATTTGACATAAAATTATATATGCTTATATGTATTCCACCTATCTTATGTATTTTTCCTTCATATGATTTCATGGATCGTTATTTTTATTTCATTAAGATTCATGTATTATAAGCTACTAGGATTTACCCCATAACACATCTGTCTGATCTTTGATACCTGGGGTATGATCTCAAAATGTTAGGATCATGTTATCATACCCCTATGTTCATGTTTATTATTACAATTTCCCATTTTTTTCACTTACCCTGAATCTAATCTCACCCCTTTTTTGTTTAATTTCCCATGGTTATCATGAATGGTTTTAATTAAGTTTACTAAATATAGAAATCTTTATAGGAGATACAGAAGATCATTAACTGTAATAGATGATTTTGTTTCCTTGTTTCCAAATACTCTAAACTATCGCTGTCCTCAAGCATGTAATTTTTTAATGTACTGAATATTCATTTAAATTATTTAATATCCTTGTATGTCAAGGAAATGTCATTAATTTTTGAGGAATTCTAATGTTCAATAATGAAAATTATGGTGTTAAAAAATACATAAATCATATATGTATCTGAGTACAACCAAATAATGATGTTTTCTATGGATGATATACATAGATCAACATACATTTTTCATCTTTGAATAAAAATTATTTATAGAGATATTAAGAGGAGTTGTTGGTTGGAAAACATGAATCAAATTAATTGAGTATAAATAACATGATTCTTGGTATGGAAGAATACTAATTCAAAAATAATTATGTTTACACGGATGATGAAACCATTAACAATAATAGTATTTAATTGGTAGAACATCATTATGGATTTCACTGTAGGACTCCCATTACATCACGTTGAATGTAATACTTTTTTAATATATTTTATCTTCTATCAATATTTGGGCATTACATTTCTATCAATGATGATTCCACCAATGACCAACTTTCCATGATTTATATAAGTGATGCACTAAAGATACTTTGTGTATCTCACTCTATTATATCACATTAGGATAAAAAATATAACTTCAATCATTGAAAAAAACCATCAATTGGATTTTGATAGATATTCATGCTATAATACTTATTATCATCCTTAGAATGATGGTAACTATGAATGGAACATACAAACACTAGATGATATTTTGAGATCAAGTTTGATAGTTATAAATGAAGGATAAGATCAACACCATCCCCATTTATTTTCTCAAACAACAACAATTTCAAGTATAGAAATAAACGTACATTTTATGAGGATATATATTTGAAAATATTTAGAATTCAAACATGTTTATAAGCAGTATTAGAGAATATATTTATGGGAGTACACATTTATTTGGAATCTATATAGAATTTATAAACGTTTAAATGGAATGTTAAAACTAATAAAATTCTAAATATGAGGTATATTGAGAACTATTCATGTGATTCATTGTTTTTAATACGTAACCTGGTATTCATCAAAATATCACCATTGGAAAAATTTATGATATTTTGAATGAATAAGATGTTAATTTCATTTTATGGACACATATTTAAAATTTTAGATCTTGTGGGGATAGTTTTATATCCTCCTTTATATCCTATAAATGTCACCAATGTCTAATAGGTGTTCCATGTATCACTTTGGAGAAAAAAATAAATGATCTATAACATATACTAAACTCAAATATTATAAAACATTAATATGATCACATATATGTGAAAAAATGTTTAAATTTATTCATTATAGAGATAAAAATCTTTGAAACATGACTAAGAATTTTTTTAATACTATTTGGAGGAACGATAAATTTTATGACGCTATGTGCAAAACTAAGGATTAAATGTGAAAAATGTAAATTTACTCGTTTTCATCAGATTTATAACATGTCATGAGATATGTTATTTTCATGTCGGGTACAAATTAAAAACCGACATAATTAATATGTACACTTTTGAACATAAATAAAATATTGAATAACTAGCTTCACATAATCACCAAAAAAATAAATCTAAAATAATAATAATATAAAATAAATAGTAAATATAATAATAGTAACGCAAGAATTTAATTACTCAGGATGAATAGAAGGTAAACTAAATATTGATTCTATATTTAAATATAAAAAAATTCATTTAATACCAATGCATTTATCATATTCACTTATTATAGAAATAATGAACCATAAAATAATTGTATTTTTATAAATTTATTTATCTAAAATTAATTTTTTTGCAATCTATTTTTTTGAATATAAATATATAATTGATAAATAATGATAAACTATATTGTTGCAATAAATTATATATTAGAAAAAATTTAATTCATGATTAATATGAAATTATAAAACTTATAGTTAATACTTTAAAAAAGAATTTTATTATGAAAATTTTTTTAGGCCTTAGGTTTCCATATAAATGTAAAATTTAAAAAAATTAGAATTTTATTTTGTAAAATGTTACATAATTTGTAAATATATACTTAAAGAATTAAATTTGGGTCAATTTTTTCGATTTTTATAAAAGATAAATATTTAGGTATATATTAAATAATTCTATTATCCTAAATACCAAAAATTTATGTCACTATTAGGATATAAACATGAATTAAAATACAATGAAACTATTTAAAAAATCTTTTGTAGAATAATTTGTTTCAATATATTATATTTAAATTAGAATATTTTTTTGTAATTTTTAAGCCTAGGTTATATATGATCCAACTAATTTTTTTTTGATAATATATTTACCTTTTTATATAAAACTTTTATCACTATGATAAATTCAATATTATATAATGGGTTTATTGTTTATAGTCACATTAAAAAAAATATTTTTTAACTAATATTTCCCTTTTTTCATAAATATGAGTCACCAAGGATAAAAAAATTAGTTACCATTATAAAAGTATATAATAGTAAAATGTTATATTAAATGGAATTTCCAAAAATATCTCATTCCATATCATTTATTTCTATGAATGAAAATTGGATAAACCATGAATTATCTATTCTCCATTATTTTAGATATTTAGAGATACTTTTCATTGAATGATACATTTCATTAAAATAAAATTATGAGTATTTAAAAGTGGTCACCCTTATCAAATATAAAAGGATTTGTTAACCACATTGCTTACCCTAAAACAAATATTTATTTTCAAGGATAAATTTCATCCAAAATCCCTCCATAAATCTATATCAAATGTTTTAAAGGTGTTTTTTAAACAAAAAATCATTCTACAAATGCTGAAGGACTTGTCCAAATGATTGAATTAAATTATCTTACTCTCGCGTTTTTATTTCAATTCATTTCATTCTTTGTCTTACCTATCCAAATATTATCTAAAATATTATATTATTTTTTTAATATCATAATTATTATATAATAATATTTATTTTTTAGAATAAAAATTTTATACCATTATCCAAAACATTAGAAAATAAAAATATCTCTTCTGTTATGTGCAACGCAACACCTCTATGGATGAAACATTATATTTTTTGTCACCCCTTTAATAGATGTATCAAATATATGTTTAATTACCATAAATTATAGTTACTAGAAACATATTTCATGAATATGGTTTATTAATTTGGATATATGAATTAACGATCGTTATACAATAATCTATGGAAATAGGAAAATTTACAAAAAACTGGTCATCCTGGAAAATTTTCTCAGGATGTATTCCCATAGTTTACCTCAAATTATAAAGTAAATAAATAAATGATGAATTTTTAATATATATCTATTTTAATTTGGTAATTATGAACATTGTGACAGTAAATTTTGTTTTATATCTCTAATTTAAAATATACGTTACAGAATAATATTTACTAACACTATGGGATGGATGTAATGATTAACCAGACAATTAATGTTTAGTAAATAATTATAAAAATAGTGCAAAATTTAATAGATATGAATATGGATGAAAATGAGGTCATAATATGGATTTGTTTATTAAACTTGAGGTTAATGATTTATTATTAAACCTAGATATTATGTATTCATTTTTTCGTTAATTATTATTTGGAATTAAATTTAATATGACTAAACTACCAAAATGGATAATTATGTAAAATTTCAATCTAAACAACCTTTATATTTTTCACCTCTTGTTGTTCATGGTTATAACCATTCCTCATACCCTATTATTTCCCATTTTCATATAATTCACTACATATGATCCTTTTATTTTAATATAACCTTGACTCTTATTTTATTTCATTGTGGTGATTTAAACCCATATTTATATTCACTTTTATTTTTAGATGTTATTATATGTTTTTTATTTCTTGAGTAATTATTTAGTGAAGTCGAATCCTATTATTGAAGGAATCAATTTGTAATGTTTTTATCACTATCATTTCACCCAATATTTAAATTTTAAAAAATTTAATGGAAATAGGTTTTTAATAATTTTATTACTAAAACATTTTCCCACTTCATTCATTATCACCCATTAAGAAATGTCCAATTTATGTTTCTATTGTTTTACAAATTAAATTTCAATTTCGTATTTTTTTATAAAATATTTCATTAAATTATATAAAACATATAAAAATATTTTATTATTCTTCATAAAATTAATTATAAAGCACATACACAATTGTTTACATCTCTGTCAAAATCTATTAATGTTTCTCATAATTCAATAGCAATATCCAATAATGAAATTTTCCTTTTTATTTCTAAAGATAGAATAATTTTTTATCATGTGGTTGTTTTCTTGAATCCCATTTCATTTTAATGGGTAAATATTTCTTTTATCTTTTATTATTATTATTTCAATTTTCTTATGGAACAAATTTTTTTGATAAATTATGAATTTATCGTTAGGTATTGTAATGACCCATACTTTACATACATCGTTATTACTTCAAAATTGAAGCACACTTTTTACAAAATATAACAAAACCATGAAAGGTTGACTATACCTATCCTCTGATACCAAGTGTAATGGTCTGGAATTACATCTAGTGGACTATAATTGATACCAATCATGGAACTCCATGGGTGGCTACACCCCCTGGGTGGGACACACCACCATCCCCAGTGGCAGCCATTTCCTCCTGAAGCCCTTGGGCAGAGAGCCATGCTTTGTCCAACACTCACATGTGAGAGTTCCAAAGGATCAGATACATTCCTACCTCCATTGCGTCTGATACCAACTATAATGACCCATACTTTACATTCATTGTTTTTTCTTAAAAATTTAAGCACACTTATTACAACATATAACAAAACCATGAAAGGACCGTATAGGTATAGTGTCTTTAGAAACTGGGAAACATAAACAACTAGTTCATAAAGCATCTACATTGTCTCCGATTTATTTCATCACATCTAGAGTCCCTTTTGGCATATCCTACTTAATAAACTTCATCCCGACCTAGAGAAAGAAAACATACAAAAGGGTGAGCTCAAATTCTCAGTAAGGGTAAACAAAAAAAATATCAACCACATCATATTAATAAGAACATAACATTTTGAAAATATTAACCTGCAAAAGAAATCATAATTTCATAACATGGGATAAATCATAGTAGTGAAATGTAATCCCAATAATCATTACATAAAACATGAAACTTTGTGGAATACACGCATAATCATAGAGAATCATTTCTTAGTATTCAAGACTCATTGCGAAGACTATCTTAGCGGACAAAGTCTATTTCTAAACCGAGTTCACTCCTCATTTCAGTCATGTTTCACAGAACTAGATTAACCTGCCGTTCCAGACATGTTTATCTCATGAGATATAAATATTTACCCAATTCATTAGAGGGAGATATAGGTCCATCCCATCTTATAATTATACCATTATTATGTCTTCCACAAGATCATAAATCATACATCATAACATAACCCATGTAATAAAAATGGGATTCTTAAACATCATGCCATCATAACATAAATAATATAAGGTAAAGTACTTCATAAAAATAATTCCATCATAACATAATACAATCAATGTAAAAAAATGGATAGAAACAGAACCCTATATTATCTTAGATGGAAAATAATTCTAATAAAACCCTTGAACTCCATTCTTGAGGAAAATATCCTTTCTACTTCAAAAACATTTTCCTTGTTTAAAATGTCATATAATTTTAAACTAAAAGAAGTTGATTGAAAAGAAACTCGAAAAATTGTAAAGGATGCTTCATGGAAATAATTTTTTAACAATGCATTCATGCCGTATAAGTTAATGAAAACATTCTTCTCGTACCATGGCTGGAAAAGTCAAAAAGTACCTCGTACAAAAAATGACAAAATATTCCATTCATATCTTTTACTAAAAACTCACCGAAGAGTAAAATTGGATTTAAAAAATTTTAGGTGGATATAAATAATATTAAATATTGACAAAAAATGGATTTGAATGATAAATATGCCCCAGTAATTACTGAAGTATAAACAATCTCGGATAAAAATTGAGATTGCGAGATTTTCCCTTACCTTAGGACTGATTTGATTTGTACATGTCCGAACCTCATGTATAATGATTTAAATAATGTGATTTACTTATTCCAAAATCATATTTATTGTTATGATATCATATATGGTCATATTCTTAGCTTCTTATTAGTAATATTTCATTGTTACTTGTTATTCTGGTGTTTGTTACTTTTTGTTCTTATGCGTGTTTTTTCAAATAAATTATTCTTCTTCTTTTTAGGTTATAGATACCTTATTTATAGAATGGTATTAGTGTAATATATATCATATTTATTCATTAAATTCATTTATATAATCATTATGTAAAGAAGATAATGTAGAATGAGTCGCATCACATCGTGGAGACGGTATTCCGTACATACGCACGAGCGATAATATCGTTCCCATGATCGTGGAATTGTATTGGAGTGTATGTATAATATTCCAGAATCAATATCAATTTACAATAATCATGTATAGTAATTATTTACACCATTATACCCATCCATGTAAGGTGGTGGCGGAAAATAGATTACCCCACGACGTTGAGACGGTATTCCGTACGTACGCACGCGCGATGATTTCATTTTCCGTAGGATGGATAGATGGTGAAATAGGTTTGTTTCATATTTATAATAACATATCAGTATATGGGTGATACTTATGTTATTACTTCATAATGAAACAACTAAATATGAATAATTAGAAGGAGAAATAAAGTTGAAAGAATCGGTAATGGACATTACCTCTTCTTTGAAGCGCCTCTTCTTAACCTTCTCTTAGGGAACTAAATATGGTCATTGGAGAAGACCAAGACCTCTAGGATGTTTTAGAAAAGTGTAGAAGAGAAATTTTAAGGGTTTGGACGAGCTTGAAGGCTCAAAGTGGTGTGAGGAGGAGAGGGAGGAAGAGACCTTTTATAAGGGAGTAGAGAGACACCTTTGAAATATACAAAAATATTATTTTATTATAAAGTCATATTCGGTTTTTAATAACTCCAAATTGATTTATTTAAAAGCTAAGGTGATTATGGGTCGCAATAATCTCATAAAATAGAATTTAGACAAGTTTAGGTTTCTATTTTAACCTTATCATTTAGATTTAACTTTAAGTTTAATAATTTTACTTTTACCGTGTCTTCTTGTTTTCTTACACTATAAGGTTAATAAACATTCTATAACAAGCCAAACGAAATCCAAGTTGATTATTATTAATATATATTTCCATATCTAAGCCATTTGTCCGAACCTTATATTTTTAGGAATAAAATAACAATTAATAATATAATATTTGTTTTAAAAACTATTTTATGTTAATTTTGACACTATTTGGTACTTGATTTTTGTGAAAATCATAACAGCATGATTAGTTCGAAAAAATTTAATTAAATAAATAATAATGTGTCATATTAACCTAAAAAATTATTGTAATTCATAAAAAGTCTCAAATAACATTTATTTGGGTATTTATAACATTGATTATGTTAATATTTTCTTAATAAAGTAATTATTTTATCATCGTTGTGTCATAAATAAATTTACTTATTTAATGTCTAAAAATTATAAATAAAATACCATTATGTAGGAAATATTTTTAGCTTTATAATGAACATTTATAGTCTAATTTATCTTATGTATAACCCTATATTAAAAATGTTTTAGTTATTAAACATTGATTTTAACTCTTTCAACTATTCTTTAAATCAAATAATATTAAATGTCCAAATCTAATCCAAGTGGACCTAAATGGTCATATTTTATTCCTATGGTTGTTTTGGATCTAATTAATCTTATCCCATAGAAATTATGACGTGTTTTAGGGTAGTAATAATATCATTTTTACCCTTAATTACCCTATTTACTTTTAACCGTGGTAAAAAAAGTAAAAAGTTACTATTCACCAAAAATTATTTTTATCTTATTGAACCACATTTTATTCCTTGATATTAACCATATCTCTCTGATTTTCAAATTTCCACTCACTGAAGCGGTAAAATTAAGTTTTATGTAAATTTGCAAATTCTCCTAGGAGGTGGGTAAAAGACGGTGAAAAGTTCAATAATATTTTTATATATATAAAATTATTATAAAATGACTCCAATGAATTAAATTGAACTTATATAGGTATTATGTGTCAATTTTGACCTAAAATAAATTTAAATAAAATAAATAATTATTTACATAAAAAGTGGGGTTTTAAATAGTAACCCAGTGTTTTAACTATTCATCAAAAATTGAAATTTAACAGAAAAATACCAAAATTTCACCCTAGTCTAATTTCGTTATTCTGAATCCAAAAATAAAGTCCATTTTGAAAGATAAAATTTACAAAATTTTAAAATGTGGGTATTACTATTCATAACAGCTATTTTTAATAATATTTTAATAGCATATCGTAGTTTAGTGAAACTCGGTATTGCGTACGACACAAGCTATTGAGGAAGGTCGTGATTGCTTTTAAAGAAATCCAAGATAGTGTTGTGTGTAGTGAAAGATTAATTTGACAATATATATAACATAAAACAAAATATTTCTCATAAAAATCTCGGGTGTTACATTCTACCCCCCTTAAAATGAATTTCGCCGTCAAAATTCATCACTTTGTAACAAATAGGCGACGATACCTCTCTCTGATCATATCCTCAAGCTCCCATGTAGCTTTTAATAATTTTCGGTTCCTCCATAAAACCTTCACCAAGCGATTGGTCTTGTTTCGTAGGTCTTTTTTGATATGATCCAGAATCTCTATCGGTTGTTCTTCATAAGAATGATATTGCTCCAGTGGTAAAACTTCTGAGCTGAGTACATGTGAAGGATCAGGTATGTACTTTAGCAAGAGAGATACATTGAAGGCATTGTGAACATTAGAGAGATTCAGTGGAATCTCCAATCAGTAAGCTACCTTCCCAAAACGATCCATTTTTTCTAAAGGACCGATATACCTAGGGCTCAGCTTTCCCTTCATTCCAAATCCCATTACTCTCTTCCAAGGAGATATTCATAAGAACACTTTATCACCCACTTCAAACTCTTGGTCTTTTCTTTGGTTGTCAGCATAACTTTTTTGTCGACTCTGAGATGCTCTTATGTGTTGTTGAATATATCAGACCTTTTCTGCCATCTCCTCAACAAGATCAGGTCCTAATAGCTTTCTTTCCCCAACTTCATCCCAGCAAGTTGGAGTCCTGCATTTCTTTCCATAGAGAGCTTCATAAAGATCCATCTGAATACTCGAGTGAAAGCTATTATTATAAGAAAATTCTACCAAAGGTAGGTGTTGATCCCAACCTCCTTTGAAATCCATAGATAAAGCTCTCAATGTATCTTCTAGAGTTTGAATTATCCTCTCAGACTGACCGTCTATATGAGGATGATAAGCAGTGGTGAAACTCTACTCTGTATCCAGAGTATGCTGAAGGCTTCTCCAAAACATTGAGGTAAACCTTGGATCTCGATCAGATATAATGGAAAGTGGTACTCCAAGAAATCTTACCACTTCTTTTACATATATCCTGGCTAGCTGATCCAGAGAGAAATCCTCTCTAATAGCAATGAAGTGCGCAATCTTTGTAAGAAGATCAACTATGACACAGATAGCATTATTTCCTTTGGATGTTTTAGGAAGTCCATTGTCAAAGTCCATAGTGATGTTTTCCCATTTCCATTCAGGTATGGGTAATGGTTTTAACATCCCCTTTGACATCTGTCTCTCAGCTTTAACTTGCTGACAAACCAAGCATCGAGAGACATATTCAGCGACATCTCTTTTCATTCCATCCAACCATAAGTACTCTTTCAGGTCCCTATACGTCCTCGTGCTTCCAGGATGAATAGATAATGAAGAACTATGAGCCACATCCAGCATCTCCTTATTTAATTCTGGGATTGGAGGACCACAAACTCGATTCTGGAACCTTATTATTCCATCACAATCAAGGTTGAATTTAGGAACATTTCTCACCTTCTTTTGTAACTCTACATCTTCTTTCTGTGCCTCTTGAATCATCACATTTATAGATGGTTGAACATTCATTTGAGAAAGATAAGATTTTTCCCCATCCATTATAATTCCAAGATCCATCCTTTGTAAATCCATAAATATTGGATCATATGTGATCCTCATCATGGATAAGCTAGCATGGTCTTTACGACTTAATGTGTCTGCCACCTTATTTGCTTTCCCTAGGTGAAAATGAATTGAGCATTCGTAATCCTTAATCAACTCCAACCATCTTCATTGGTGAATATTCAGGTACTTTTGTGTGAAAATATACTTTAAATTTTTATGATCAGTATAAATATCCCACCCTTCACCATGAATATAATGCTTCCAAATATTTAATGCAAAGATTACCGCAGCTAACTCCAAATCATGATTTGGGTAATTTTTCTCACGGATTTTCAATTGTCAGGAGGCATAAGCTATCACCATATCGTTTTACCTGAGAACACACCCCAATCCCTTCTTGGAGGCATAACTGTATATCACAAACCTTTCTCCACTACAAGGCAGTGTGAGCATAGGTGCACTGGATAACCTTCTTTTTAACTCCTTGAAATTCTATTCACACTCCTCCGTCCAAATGAACGTAACTCCTTTTCGAGTCAGCTTGATGAGTGGATTAGATAATCATGAAAAATCATTCACAAAATGTCGATAATATCCATCCAAACCAAGAAAACTTCCGATCTCAGTTATTGTTGTTGGTCTCGTCCATCTTTCAATAACCTCTGTTGTTGCTATATCCATATATATCCCCTCTTTTGAGATTATATGTCCAAAAAAATGAAACTTTTTGAATCCAAAATTCACACTTAGTAAATTTTGCATAAAGATTCTCCTTTCTCAGGGTCTTTTATACAATTATCAAGTGATCATCATGTTCTTACTTTCTATTTGAATAGATAAGAATATAGTCTATAAAGACTACCAAAGTCTGATCAAGATAGTCTCTAAAGACTCTATTCATTAGATCCATGAAGATAGCAGGGGCATTAGTAAGAAAAAATGGCATCACTATAAATTCATAGTATCCATACCTTGTATGGAAAGCCATATTTGGTATATCCACCATTTTGACCCTTAATTGATGATACCTTGAATAAAGATCAATCTTGGAAAAGTATTGAGCTTCGCGTAGTTGGTCAAATAAGTCATTAATGCATGGGAGAGGATATTTGTTCTTGATAGTGATCTTGTTATGTTCTCAATAATAAATGAAGAGTCTCATTGATCCATAATTATTCTTAACAAATAAAACAGGTGCTCCCCAAGGTGATGCAATAGGGATTATAAATCCCTTATCAATATTCTCTTGTTGTTTCTTCTTCAATTATTGAAACTCAATTGGGGCTATTCTATAAGGTTTCCTTGAAATAGTCAAAGCACCCGGTACGAGTTCTATTGAAAACTCAACTTCACAATTTGGTGGAAGACCCGACAATTCCTCCAGAAAGACATCATCAAACTTCTGTAAAATTGGTGTATTCATAATAGTGAGTTTCTCTCTAACCATTTGAGATAAATAACCTTCATTTAGTGGAATAAAGACCCATAGGATGGATGGAATTTCCACTAGAAGGTTATATTCATCCTTGCATCTATAGATGATCATATATTGATCTGTCATATGAAATGTGACTTCCCTTCATTGGAAAATGATATGAGATCCATATAAATAAATCCAATCCATGCCAAGAATCACATCAAATTCCATTATAGGAAGGATCACAAGATTTTCAGGAAGCACATTCCCACAAACATCAATTGGAGAAGAACTGTAAACTTTTGATGCGACTGTTGTGCCATTAGGGATTGTGATAGCTAACTCCATATCAAATTGATGAGGTAATACGACGATGCCCTTAGAAAATTATTCAGAAATAAAAGCGTGGGTGGATCCAGAATCAAACAAAACATTTCTACTTTAGATTGGATGGTATGTGTACCTTTAACCACTTCGTTATCATACTCCACATCGCTGATAGAAATTTCTTGTGACATTCTTTTCTCTTTAGCCTTAAGAGTTTTTTGATGTCGATCATCATCAACAACCCTTGGATTAGGGAATTGATTAGAATAATTCCCCATTTCTTTGAACCTGTAACATTGAAGTGTAAGAGGTGCACTCTGTTTAGACTTTTATTTGTTCGCATCAATATACATCTTCTTCCCATCATTACGGCATTCAAATGCCCGATGACCTTCTTTTACACATTTGAAACATTTACTTGTACCTTTAAGACAACTCCCTCCATGTTTCTTTCCACACATCGAGCATAAGGGAAAACTAATCTTATTTTCAGTGTTCTCTTTAGGTTCTCCTTGAATTCCATTTTCCTCTTCTTGTTGAACGCATATGACTGGTGGGTTACACAAATATCCATCTCAACCTTGAGATCACATCGAATGATTTCCTCATGCCAATTGAAATCCCATATTTCTAACGCCCTTCGAATACTTAGTTTTAAGCCACTAAATAATTGATCAATCTTACTCCCAGGTTGGATAGTAATCCCAGAAGCGTACCTTGCAAGTCTTGTAAAATTTTCTTCGTAGGTACCAACAGATTCATCATCCTTTTTCATTAGTTTAGAAATTCCTTCTCCATCTTATTTCTAAGAATATGAGTGAATTACTTATTGAAAAATAAGTTCTTGAACTCATCCCATTCCATGGACTCAATTTCATCTTTTTGCCTCGTATTCTTGATAGGATTCCACCATTGATCAGCATCACCTTCCAAACGATACACTGCTAAGATGAATTTGTCATGATCAGAACATTGAAGAATTGAAAATATCTTTTCAGTTGTACTGATCCATTGTTCAACAACTAATGGATCAGTAGACCCATAGAATGAAGGTGGATGCTGCCGCATGAAGGATTCAACAGAATCTTGCCCCTTCCTTCGCACGTTTGGAAGTCATGCATGATTCATAGCTTGAGAAAGTTGTTTGTGCATAGCTACAAGATTTTGGATTCCAGCTCCAATAATGTTTGGTGGCTTAGGGGGACAATCATTTCATTACCCGTCTCATTCCACGTTAACACGGTTCCTTCGGTTTCCATCCACTAACTAAGACAAAGAAAAATAGTGTGAGCAAAAATAATTATAATAGGAAAACCACAGAATCAAGAATAAAATTTCATACGTAAGGTCTTATCATTGGTTGTCCACAGCCATTTATAAAACACTAAGATTTTTTTCTATGCTTAGACATATCCTTAGGGTTCTTACTAAGGCTTTCACATCCTAGTTTCCAAACGTTGACTATACCTATCCTCTGATACCGAGTGTAACGGTCAGGAATTACTTCCACTGGACTATAATTGATACCTATCAGGGAACTCCATGGGAGGCTACACCCCCTGTTCGGGACACATCACCACCCCCATTGGAAGCCATTTCCTCATGAAGCCCTTGGGCGGAGAGCCATGCTTTGTCCAACGCTCACATGTGAGAGTTCCCAAGGATCGGATACATTCCTATCTCCTTTGCTTCTGATACCAACTATAATGACCCATAATTTACATACATTGTAATTGCTTAAAAATTGAAGCACACTTATTACAACATAAAACAAAACCATGAAAGGACCGTATATGTATAGTGTCTTTAGAAACTGTGAAACATAAAAAACTTGTTCCTAAAGAATCTACATTGTCTCCCATTTATTTCATCACATCTAGAGTCCCTTTTGTCATATCCTACATAATATCCTTCTTCCAGACCTGGAGAAATAAAACATACAAATGGGTGAGCACAAATTCTCAGTAATTGTAAACAAAAGAAATATCAATCACATCATATTCATATGAACATAACATTTTGGAAATCTTAACATGCAAAAGAAATCATAATTTCATAACATGGGATAAATCATAGTAGTGAAATGTAATCCCAATAATCATAATATAAAACATAAAAATTTGTGGCATACACACATAATCATATATAATAATTTCGTAGTAGTCAATAATCATTTCCAAGACTATCTTAGCGGACAAAGTCCATTTCTAAACTGAGTTCACTCCTCGTTTCAGTCCTATTTCACTGAACCGGATTAACCTGCCATTCCAGCCATGTCTATATCATGAGATATAAATCATTACCCGATGCATTGTAGGGAGATATAGGTCCAACCCATCTCATAATGATACCATTCTTATGTGTTCCACATGAAAATAAATCATACATCATAACATAACCCATGTAATAAAAATGGGTTTCTTAAACATCATGCCATCATAACATAAATCATATAAGATAAAAGGACTTCATAAAAATAATTACCTCATAACATAATCAATTAAATGTAAAAAATATGGATAGAAATAGAACCCTATATTATCTTAAATGGAAAATAATTTCGATAAAATGCTTGAACTCCATTCTGGAGGAAAATATACTTTATACTTCAAAAACATTTTCCTTGTTTAAAATGTCATATAATTTTAAACTAAAAGAAGTTGATTAACAATAAAAATTAAAAAATGTAAATGAAGCTTCATGGAAATAATCTTCTAACAATCCATTCATGTTGTATAAGTTAAAGAAAACATTCTTCTCGTACTTTTGCCCGAAAAGTCAAAAAGTACCTCGTATGAAAAATGAAAAAATATTCCTTTCATATCTTTTACTAAAAACTCACCAAAGGGTAAATTTGGATTTATACAATTGTAGGATGATATAAATAATATTACATATTGAGGAAACATGGATTTTGATGATAAATATTCCCCAGTAATTACAGAAGTATAAACAATCTCGGATAAAAATTGAGATTGTGAGCTTTTCCCTTACCTTAGGTCCAATTTGCTTCATACGTGTTCGAACCTCCTATATAATCATTTAAATAATTTTCTTTACTTATTCTAGAATCACAATTATTGTTATGATATCATATATGTTTATATTTGTAGCTTCTTATTAGTAATATTTCATTTCAACTTGTTATTTAGGTGTTTATTACTTTTTGTTCTTATGCGTGTTTTGTCGAATAAATTATTATTATTCTTTTTAGCTTATAGGTACCTCATTTCCAGAATGGTATTAGTGTAATATATATCATATTTATTCATTAAATTAATTTATATAATCATTATTCAATGAAGATCATGTAGAAGGAGTCACATCACATCGTGGAGATGGTATTCCGTACGTACACACGAGCGACGATATCGTTCCCATGATCGTGGAATTGTATTGGAGTGTATTTATACTATTTCATAATAAATATCATTTTACAATAATCATATATAGTTATTATTTACACCATTATACCCATCCAAGTAAGGTGGTGGTGGAAAATAGATTACACCACAGTGTGGAGACAGTATTCCGTATGTACACACGCGCGATGATTTCGTTTTCGATAGGATGGATAGATGGTTAAATAGGGTTGTTTCATATTTATAATAACATATCAGTATATTATTGATACTGATGTTATTACTTCATAATGAAACAAATAAAGAAGAAGAAGTAGAAAAAGAAATAAAGTTGAAAGAATCAGTAACAGACATTACCTCTTCTTTGAAGCGCATCTTCTTAACCTCCTCTTAGGTCAATAAAGATAGTCCTTGAAGAAGACCAGGACCTCTAGGATGTTTATAGGGAAGTGGAGAGGAGAAATTGGCAGGGGTTGGCCGAACATGAAGGCTCAATGTGGTGTGAGGAAGAGAGTGAGGAGGTGCCCTTTTATAAGGGAGGAGAGGGGCACCTTCGGAAAAACTAAAAATATTATTTTATAATAAAGTCGTATTCGATTTTTAATAGCTCCAAATTGATTTATATCGAACCTAAGGTGGGGATGGGTCGAAATAATCTCATCAAATAGAATTTAGACATGTTTAGGTTTCTATTTTAACCTTATCATTTAGATTTAACATTAAGTTAAATAATTTTACTTTTACTGTGTCTTCTTGTTTTCTTACACTATAAGGTTAATAAACTTACTATAACAATACAAACGAACCCCAAGTTGTTTATTATTAATATATATAACCTTATCTAAGTCATTTGGCCTAACCTTATATTTTTAGGAATAAAAAAAATAATTAATAATATAATATTTGTTTTAAAACTATTTTATGTCAATTTTTACATTGTTTGGTACATGATTTTTGTGAAACTCATAATAGCAAGATTAGTTCTAAAAAAGTTTATTAAATCAATAATAATATGTCATATTAACCTATAAAATTAATTTCATTCATAAAAAGTCTCAAATTAAATTTATTTGTGTATTTATTGCATCAATTATGTTAATATTTCCTTAATAAGGTAATTATTGCATAATCATTGTGTCATAAATAAATTAACTTATTTAAAGGCTAAAAACTATAAATAAAATACCATTATGTAGGAAATATTTTTATCTTTGTAATGAATATTTATAGTTGAATTTATCTTATTTATAACCCCATATTGAAAATTGTTTAGTTATTAAACATTGATTTTAACTATTTTAACTATTCTTTAAATAAAACACTACTAGAAAAACAGGTATTTGCGACGGGATCCCGTCGCAAATGGATTGTTGCGACGGTGGCCCATTGCAAATGGCCCGTTGCTGAAAACGGCGTCGTAACAACACTTATTTGTGACGGGCCCGTTGTTAAAACCCTTTTTTGCGACGGGTATTCTTCCCGTCGCAAATAGTACTCTGTATATTTGTAAAAAAGTTTTAAAATAGTTTTTGCGACGGGTCCCGTCGCAAATACCTGTTGCGACGGGCCCATCGCAGAAATTATTTTTTTTAAAAAAATTAAAAACTATTAATAAATAAAATAATAAAACTATTTGCGACTGGACCCGTCGCAATACTATTTGCGACGGGCATAGCATCTCGTCGCAAATACTATAAAAAAAATAAAAAAAATTATTAAAACATTATTTTAATTAATATAATAATAATCCAATTATAATTAAAAAATAAAAAATAGAAAAATATTAATAAATGATTTTCATTAATATAATAATAGAATTATAATTCACAAATAAAAATAATAAATTATTTTAATTAGTATAATAATAATAGAATTGTAATTCAAAAATAAAAAATAATAGAATATTAATAAATGATTTACTTAATATAATAATATTAGAATTATAATTCATAAATAAAAAAAATATTAATAAGTTATTTTAATTAATATAAAAATAATAGAATTATTTTACATTCAAATATTAAAATTATTCAAGTAAAAAAAATATAATTAAATTATAATATTATAAAATTTTAATATATATATAAAATTTAATATTATAAAATATAAATAATAATATTATTCATATTAATATTGTTATTTAAAAATATAATATTATTAATATTTTATAATGATACAGAAACTACGAATAGAAAAAAAATCATATTTTGATTTCACAAATTTTATAACATAAACACAAACTCTAATTTGAAGGAGGGGGGGAGGTGGGGGATCTGCAGACAGTTCTGGAGGAAACTCCATCCCTAAAGCATGAGTGAGTCGGCGCATGTACTCCATCTGCGCCTGATGCTGCTGCTGCCACCGACTCGTCTGCTCCTCGTACAGCTGCTGTTGGCATCGACGCTCCTCCTCATGCTGCTGACGCATCTGCTCATGCTCCTGTTAGAGACTCTCTATCAGTGCAGTCTGAGATCGCAACTGATCCTCATACTGTGTAGTAGATGAAGATGCACGAGCTCCTCTCGAGATGGACGCCGACATCGCAGCACTGCCATAATAATCTCCAGGAGTCAGTCGAGAGCCGATACCAACTACCCGACCCTTCTCGAAGGCATACTGGGTGGCCTGCATCCATGCCGCCTCATCGAACTGACGGCCAGTGGTATGATCTGATAACTCGTCCTGACTCTCAGGCCGGGCCTGTGATGCTGCGGCCTCATATGACTCCTGTAGTTGCAATTTAAAATTAAAATTTTGAATATATTATATGCAGTTAATTTTTAAACTTGAAAACAAATAATACTGACCATGATGTGATGCTGACGATCACCTCTGAGCTCCCCAGTAGCAGGATCACTATACATCCTCCGATATACGTCATACTCCGTAATATCGGGGTGCTCGACAGCCTATAAGAATAAAAAATAAACTGTTAATATTTATAGTTTTATAAAATATTTATAAATAATGTACGTACCAGATGCTGCCTATGAGTACTGAAAGAACAACTCCCAACTCGATGAGTCACCTCCTGTCTCCCCCGATTCTGCCTCCCCACTGATGACCTCCTCCGAAAGGCACCACTCAACCAGTGCGCACATAATCCATCCCATACATGGGATGAAATGTACTCTGGTCGGTGTGTTCTACATGACTCGTCAAAATCTGACACTCCTGCTTTCTTCATTGCAGCTTTTCTTAAATTGTTCAAAAACTGTCGAAGGCGATCACGCATGGGCACCTCTCATGCCTCGTGGATGGCGTCACGCAAGGTATCCTCGATCGGATACCATAAACCCTACAAATAAATCAAAATATCAAGTTATAAATGAAATAATTTTCAAAATAAAAATTATTTATTTACGTACGTACCAACCAATGGCCGAACATGGCCTGCTGCACATCAATAGGAATTTGCTCCCATGTGGTCCACAGCTGAGAGAAATAGTTGCGCAAAATAGCGCTGCCCTGTCCGACTGTTATATGCAAAAAGATGTAAAAATAATAAACATTTATTATGTGAATAGATTAATGAAATCCTAGTCAAATCCACAGGTTATCACACAGGTTATCACACCTCTGTGTGCATGGATCAAACCCGAGAAGTGGATGTCGCTCGGGGACGGGGTCAGGAATCATCAATCGTGCAAGACCGCGCCCCCTCTGCGTACTCCCTGGAGCGCCTGCAGGCTAAGGGTCATCTGCCAGCAAATCATCCGCATCGAAAGGCAGGTCAGCATCCGCCAACTCAAGAAATGTGGCGTCGTCCATCTGAAACAGAAAATGTTAATGTTAGCAAATAATTGATAATTACTATTATATATACAAATATACATATTATGATTGTATATAAATACCATAGAATTCTATCAGTGTTCATCTTCTTCATCATCTTCATATATGTCAATGTCATCTTCATATTCCTCCTCAACATCATCGATATCCATTCAAGTTATAGTTGCTTCATCTCTTACCATTTCAAATTCATATGTGACATCATTAACATCATCATCATCACCGACTCTTAAATGTGGGGTGTCGTCATCGATACTCATGCCTCTTTGTAAAAAAGATTGATTTTGAGAACTCTCTTGAAAAACTTCAATTCTTTTCACATCAGTGAAATCACATTCACTTTGACTAAACTGATTGTCTCGAATTTTGATTTTTATTACACTCCACCAATCAGTCAAGTCTCTTGATG
The DNA here is from genome assembly GCA_963277665.1 of Viscum album. Taxonomy (NCBI): domain Eukaryota; kingdom Viridiplantae; phylum Streptophyta; class Magnoliopsida; order Santalales; family Viscaceae; genus Viscum; species Viscum album. The sequence goes on along the minus strand of OY728126.1, from coordinate 1,305,698,869 downwards.
TAGCACAGTAATTTTCGTAATAAACTTGATATGCATGTTGAGCCAATAAGAATGGTTCATTTACTGCGAGAACACTTTTACATTTAATATCGATGATTCCACGATTTGGATGAACACGCACGCCTCTCTCTGTATCCAACCACCGACATTTGATCATGGTTATGTAATGTTGTCCAAGATAACAGAGTTCAATGATTTCATCAAGTATGCCATAAAAGTCAACTTCATTTTCTCGATGATGAGATCCTCTCAAGCTAACTCCACTGTTCATTGTTTTTTTCGATTCCCCATATGCATGTGTGTGGAATCGAAATCCATTCACCACATATGCATTATCAGTTTTAACAAGTTTGAAAGGTGGGTTACTCAATACACACAGCCGTTTGTCAATTTTATCAGCATGCCGAGACACCTGAATTTTTTTGAAATAATTATCAATATAGTAAACTATACATTGAATGAGTTTCTAAAAGATAAAGAATTTATGTTACCAGTTTTTGAAACCACTGAGAGAAATTTTTTAGTCGACGTTCTTCGAGAGCAGCTACTGTAATTTGTGGAATTTGTTTCTTGATATGATTATCATACAACCTATAAAAACCAAAGTTATTTACTATAACATAAATGATAGAATAAGTGATATAAACACTTACAGTACAACTGATGTCATCTCTTCACAGTTGAGCAGAACATACGTATGAGCTCTTTGATGTTCATCATCTGAAATCCAGCGTTCATAAACTCCACCAAAACCAATCTCTGACTGGTTGAAAACAGATAATTGATTGTCGATTTCATAAATATTCCTCTCGTTCCGTACCATTCGGTTGTGTTTTGAATGATACTCAGATTCAAAATAATGGGACCAGAAAAAAGATATTTCCTCTTGCAAATAAGCTTCTGCAATAGATCCTTCAACAGATGTTTGTTACGCACTTTTGTTTTCAATTTTTGCATGCATCATTCAAATGGGTACATCCATCGAAACTGTACTGGACCTCCACATTTGGCTTCATATGGAAAATGTAACATCAAATGTTCCATTGAGTCGAAGAAAGACGGCGGAAATATTTTTTCCAGTTTACATATAATTACAAGAACATCTTTTTCAAGTTTTCCTAGAGCATCATAATCTACCGTAGCCGCACAAATTTCCCAGAAAAATGAGACATGTCTGTTATGGAATCCCAAATCACAGAATTCAACAGACCTCTTAATCCAATGGGTAGAAGTCTCTCCATTATAACATGACAATCACGACTTTTTAATCCAGTAATATGACCATTCTTTACACATCTACCCAAATTGGAAGCACAGCCATCTGTAAGTCTCAAATCTGCAATCCAGTGACAAAATAATAAACGGTTCTCTTTAGACAGTGTATAAGCTTCTTTTGGTTTCAGTAACCTTTCTGTTCTGACATTCTCAAATAGTTCCAATTCTGGACGCCTGCAAATGTGGGCAAGATCTAAACGTGCATTTACATTGTCTTTGCTCTTTCCTGGCGTATCCAAAACTGTATGAAACAAATTATCAAAACAGTTCTTCTCAATATGCATGACATCTAACATGTGTCGGACCAACAAATCAGACCAATATGGCAAATCCCAAAATATGCTAATTTTAATCCAATTGTGTTCTTTCCCAAAACCAAAAATTTTCTGTTGGTTTATTGTGGGACCAAATGTGATGGGAGGTAATGAAAATACAACTGATTTTAACTCCGAACCTGATAGCATTTTTGGAGGTTCATCCCTTTCAACTGTTCCTTTTCTGAAATGAGATCTGTTTCTACGAAAAGGATGATCAGCTGGAAGAAATCATCGATGACAATCAAAATAACAAGGTTTCTTTCCATGAATGAGCATAAATTCTTTGTTCTCTCCCATACAGTAAGGACATGATTTCTGACCATGTGTACTCCAGCCAGATAACATCCCATAAGCCGGGAAGTTACTTATTGTCCACATCAATGCTGCTCTCAGTATAAAATGCTGTTTCCTTGCAACATCATATGTACTGACACCAGTACTCCACAATAAATTTAATTCATCAATCAATGGTTTCAAATAAACATCAATATTTTTCTTCGGATGGTCTAGAATTAGTAAAGTCAAAAAGATATATGGCTCCTTCATCAACATCCATGGAGGTAAATTGTACGGAGTTAAAAAAACATGCCAACATGAATATTGACTACCATAAGATCCAAACGGACAGAAACCATCAGTGGAAAGGCCCAGTCGAACATTTCTAGCTTCTAAAGCAAAGGATGGATGCACTCTATCAAAATGTTTCCATGAATCACCATCGGCTCGATGATTCAAGCTTTTATCGGTTGAAATAATATCTTTATGCCATGACATCGTTGTCGTTGTATTCTTAGACATGAATAAACGCTGAAGTCTGGATGTAAGCGGAAAATATCTCAACTGTTTTACAGTAATCAAACCAGACTTCCCGTGTTGTCCTTCTTTATATCTCAGTTTCCCACATGTGGGACAACTATCCAACGACTCATTTTCCCCAGAATGTAAAATGCAGTAATTTGAACATGCATGAATCTTCTGACAAGTAAGTCCCAAATTTTGAACCAGCCTCTTACTCTCACAGTAATTTGCAGGTAAAACATTTCCTTCGGGTAACAGTGTTTTAAGTAAAGAAAATATCTGGTCAAAACAAGTGTTTGACATTCCGTTATCTGATATGATAGCCATAAATTTTGCAACTACTTCTAATTTGCTCATCTTGCAGCCATGATATAATGCATCCTCAGCAGACTTCAACAACTCATAAAATTCAGACGGTGCCAACTCAGGATTTGAAGCTATATCAGCCGGAGTTTCTGTATGTTGAACAGATGAACCTGCAACATCATGTACTAAATCTTGAAACTGGGATGGATCCAGAATCAAGTTGGTATCACCTTCTCTCGAACTACGTTCACCGTGTTGATACCAAAAAACATAATCTGGTTGAAAACCAAAACACAAGAGATGTTCTCCCACTTTGTCAAACGTGTCAAACGTTCTCAATGCACATTTTCTACAAGGGCATTTTATTTTTCCTTCTGAAACAAATTCTGGATTTGATGCCGCAAATGATAAAAAAGTCTCCACACCCTCTACATATACTGGATTTAAGCCAGAACCGTTTGGATTTCTACGTTGATTTATCCATATGGGGTCACCTAATAATGATTGTTGACGACCTCGTTGTTCCATATTTCTCTATAAAATATAAAAGCATTACTTTTTTTGAATAATTTGATAGAAAAAACACTAAAGCTAGGATAATTATAGAGTTTAGATCATACACGACTGACAGAAACTTTTTTTTTGAGATAGACCTAAAAATTGACCCTTTAAGAATTAAATATGTTGAGAATAAAGCAAAACATGTTACAAATATTGATAATGTTAATATTATATAAATTTTTTATTATTTTCATAGTTCTAATATTATTGGTAATTAATACTAATTATTGATAATTATTACTAATTATTGGTAATTATTGGTAATTATTGGTAATTATTGGTAATTATTACTAATTAGTGGTAATTATTACTAATTATTGGTAATTATTACTAATTATTGGTAATTATTACTAATTATTGATAATAATTACTAATTATTGGCAATTATTACTAATTATTACTAATTATTCCTAATTATTGTTAATTATTACTAATTATTGGTAATTAGTACTAATTATTACTAATTATTATTAATTATTACTAATTATTGGTAATTATTAATAATTATTACTAATTATTACTAATTATTACTAATTATTGGTAATTATTGGTAATTATTGGTAATTATTGGTAATTATTACTAATTATTACTAATTATTGATAATTATTGATAATTATTACTAATTATTGATAATTATTTCTAATTATTGGTAATTATTATTAATTATTACTAATTATTAATAATTATTACTAATTATTGTTAATTTTTACAAATTATTACTAATTATTACTTATTATTTCTAATTATTACTAATTATTGGTAATTATTACTAATTATTACCAATTATTGGTAATTATTGGTAATTAATACTAATTATTGGTAATTATTACTAATTATAGGTAATTATTGTTAATTATTACTAATTAATGTTAATTATTACGAATTATTGGTAATTATTGGTAATTATTACTAATTATTACTAATTATTACTAATTATTGGTAATTGTTACTAATTATTCGTAATTATTATTAATTACTACTAATTATTCCTAATTATTCCTAATTATTGTTAATTATTACTAATTATTGTTAATTATTACTAATTATTACTAATTATTACTAATTATTACTAATTATTGGTAATTATTACTAATTATTACTAATTATTACTAATTATTGGTAATTACTGGTAATTATTGGTAATTATTGGAAATTATTACTAATTATTGGTAATTATTGATAATTATTACTAATTATTGGTAATTGTTGGTAATTATTGGTAATTATTACTAATTAATACTAATTATTACTAATTAATACTAATTATTGGTAATTATTGATAATTATTACTAATTATTGATAATTATTACTAATTATTGGTAATTATTACTAATTATTACTAATTATTACCAATTATTGGTAATTATTGTAAATTATTACTAATTATTGTTAATTATTACGAATTATTACGAATTATCACTAATTATTACAAATTATTACTAATTATTATGAATTATTACTAATTATTGTTAATTATTACTAATTATTGGTAATTATTACTAATTATTGTTAATTATTACAAATTATTACGAATTATTACTAATTATTACGAATTATTAGTAATTATTACGAATTATTACTAATTATTACGAATTATTACTAATTATTGGTAATTATTACTAATTATTAGTAATTATTACTAATTATTGGTAATTATTACTAATTATTGGTAATTATTACTAATTATAGGTAATTATTACTAATTATTAGTAATTATTTGTAATTATTACTAATTATTGGTAATTATTACTAATTAGTACTAATTAATGATAATTATTACTAATTATTGGTAGTTATTACTAATTTTTGGTAGTTATTACTAATTATTGGTAGTTATTACTAATTAGTAGTAATTAAATGAATAATTACCAATAATTAGGAATAATTAACAATAATTAGGAATAAATACTAATAATTACGAATAATAACATTATTAGTATATTTTATTATTAATATTAAAATAATATAATTTTATAATTTATATACAATTCTCCTTTCATCTGTGTGTTTTCTATCTCCACATACAAATAATACAAGTGGAGACAGCAAACTCACAGATGAAAAGAGAATTGTATATATATGAAAAATTATATTATTTTAATATTAATAATAAAATATACTAATAATTTAATAATGTTATTATTCCTAATTATTAATATTTATTACTAATTATTAATATTTATTCTTAATTATTAAAAATGATTACTAATTATTCCTAATTAGTATTAACTATGAACAATACTAATAATTTAAATTTATTAAGTAAAAAAACAATGTAAACATAATTAAATTACAACTAATTAAGAATAATTAAAACTAATAAAAAATTAAAAATAAATATTAAATTAAAATGAACATAAATACCTTGAAAATTGATCTGCTCTGATCGTTCTTCAAAACTTTAATATCGACTACGAAAAAAAAATTAAACTTGAGAAAAACTGAACTTTAGAAATAAAACTTTGAGAGAAGAAGAAGATGGAATTTGAGAATAATTTGAAAAAAACGGATGAGGGTATTTATAGGTTAGAGTATTTGAGACGGGTCCATTTGCGACGGGAATCCCGTCGCAAATTATACTATTTGCGACGGTACCCGTCGCAAATACCTTAGCCATCATTTATTACGGTCAACGGTTAAATAGTTATTTGCAACGGGACCCGTCGCAAATAACCACCTGCCGACACACTAGTTGCGACGGGGGAATATTCCCGTCGCAAATACCTTTTCCCGTCGCCGGTTATTTGCGACGGGAATATTCCCCCGTCGCAAATAGGTTGCCCGCGATTTGGCGCGCAAACCGCGCCAGTCCTTTTGCGACGGGGAAAGCTATCCCGTCGCAAAAGGCTACTTATTTGTGCCGGGCAAATATTCTCGTCGCAAATAAGTTTTTAACAGGACTATTTGCGACATGATTTATTCCTGTCGCAAATAACCCATCGCAAATACCCCTTTTTCCCGTAGTGAAATAATTTTAAATGTCCTAATCTAATCCAGGTGGACCTAAATGGTCATATTTTATTTATAAGGTTGTTTTTGGTCGAATTAAAATTATCCAATAGAATTAGGACATGTGTTAGAGTAATAATAATATCATTTTTACCCTTAATTACCCTATTTACTTTTAACCGTGGTAAAAAACGTTAAAAGTTACTATTCACCAAAAGTTATTTTTATCTTATTGAACCACATTTTAGTCCTTGATATTAATCGTGTCACTCGAATTTTCAAAATTCCACTCACTGAAGCGGTAAAATTATGTTTTATGTGAATTTGAAAATTCTTCTAGGAGGTGGGTAAAAGACGTTGAAAAGTTCAATAAAATTTTTATATATCTAAAATTATTATAAAATTACTCCAATGAATTACATTGAACATATATATGTATCATTTATTAATTTTGACCTAAAATAAATTTATATAAAATAAATAATTATTTAAATAAAAAGTGGGTTTTTAAATAGTAACCGAGTGTTTTCACTATTCATCAAAAATTAAATGTTTTCAGAAAAATACCAAAATTTCATCCTAGGCTAATTTTCCATATTCCAAATCCAAAAATGAAGTCCATTTTGAAAGATAAAATTTAAAAAAATTCAAAAAGTGGGTATTACTATTCATAATGGCTAGTTTTCATAATATTTTAATAGCATATTGTTGTTTAGTGAAACTCAGTATTACGTATGACGCAAGCTGTCGAGGAAGGTCTTGATTGCATTTAAATAATATCACGCTAGTGTTGTGTGTAGTGAATGATTCCTTTGACAATGTATATAACATAAAAAACATATTTCTCATAAAAATTCCGGGTGTTACTAGTATGGTTTATATTTAAAATGTATTTTTATATTCATTATGTCCCATAGATTAAATTTTTATCAGAAGGGGACTAATCCAAACTACCTATTGGGGTATGTAGATAATTATTATAGGAATATGAGTAAACCTAATTCAATAAATTACTCTTTCCACTTTGTGTTGAATTTCATGGTATGGAGTGTAAACCTGAAAATTATTTATCTATGATTAAATATCAACCACAATTTTCAACCACATTATTATAACATCTTATTATTTTAAACATCATTTATATCCACAAAAGATTTTCACAATATTATTTTTCATATTTTATTCTATACAGAAATCCTCTTTCCATAACTCTAATTTTATTCTATCACTAAATATTATAAGAACCCAGTTTTTCACTCATGTATGGATCCTTTAATTTTTGGCCAAAATCATTACTTTGGACCTAAAATGGATCCCCATGAGTTTTTATGCGTTATGATGGTGTCCATGGATTTTTTGGAGACCAAAACACATCTTTTTGGACAAAACATGCTTGGAACACAATTTAGATTAAACCATGCCGATGGTGTTTTTTCTAACTGGTTCACCTCGCACAGTAGGCACACTATCATGTGGCCTAACTAGGTGAGTGCCCCCTTTTTAAGTAATTGTTTTTATGATGCACATGGTTCAACAAACCATGTGAAACAAACCATTCAATCAGAGCCATATCACATGGTTTACACACAGTTTCACAAACCATGCCAACAAACTTTGTGCAAGCTTGATTTTGGGGTAATGTTTTTCATGTTTTCAATTAATTCTATATTAAGACACCCATTCCTCCCTAATATAATTATATGTAGGATTAACCTATTTCTCTCTCCATTTTCTCTTGTTGATGATCTATATTTAGAATCTAGAGATATCCATCATCCAACTTCCGATCGAGCTTCTGTTCGTCACATTGGATGCACAACGGTAAGTACTCAAGTTTTCATTAATAGTTCTTCTTATCTTTCACTCTAGAATTACATATCATCATTTTAACATTTTTACCATTTCTTATATCTATTCCAAAACAAGTAAAATCAAGGGCTTGTAACAGGGGATAAGGATCGTACAACCCTAAGGAGGGTGGTCTATAAATTATCTCTAAAGTTAGGGGTCTTCATAATGTTCACGATGGGACCACCTATTTCATTGGAAGTCATTTTATAAATTTATATGCCATGATTATACTTGATAGAATCCTATGTTTACACTCTTTCCAAATATGTGATTAGTTGTTAGTGGTTAAACCCACAACTCAATCCTCATCATGTTTAAGGTTATGCCATATTGGTTTTTTAGTGTTTCGACACATTTGAGCCACCATTGAGGTGTGACATTTCTTGACCATCCTATAGGTGAGTCTACCTATAATAAATGGATTTTATTGATGATAATTTCATAATATAATGTACCATATGTTCTCACCACTTCACCCACCTATGGTGTGTACTTTCAAATGATAATAAAATGTGAAATGTGAAATGGAAAGTATACTAAGTATATAACTTATCCATAATAAATGAGTTTGAATAATGGTTAATTATCTGTAGCCCCCCTTTCCATGTTAATGGAAGGTATTGGAGTGAACATCTATAATTCAATATGCCTTAATAGTAAATTATGACATGATAAATTGGTTGAAATGCTACATGGCCTATCCACACTAATGGAAGACAAGGATTGGAGGAATAAATGAAAGGTTGCGACTCTATTTGACATATCCATACTAAGGGAAGGCAATACATGAACCAAATTAATTACTCTATGGTTACAATATCAAATAGTAATGGAATTAATTAATCTTGCCTTGGATTCTGATAAGATAATACCTTGGGTCTCGGAAACCCCATTTTGATTCAAGGACACGTTTTTCTTATGTTGATACCCACCTAGACATCAGTTCTTATCTATTCCTCGAATTACTGGTATAATATCATAGGGTCCTTTTCATTATTATTGGATACCTCAGATACACTCCTTGGATCCATTAGTGACATGTAGGTGCCCTGGTGAAAACCCATTAGGCCCTGTCTTTTCCTAGCCATGTTTTACCTTGGTTAATAACCATAGACTCTGTATGTTCCCTTTTGTAGAATGACATGGATTAGTCACTTTGGATTACACTCTTACCCCATAGCTTGACTCAGATCCTACTGAGTTAGCATTTCATGAGATTTTTGTTACCTTGGTTATTACCCTGGAACTCACTCACAAGATATCTTTATCAGTTTTCTTGGTTATGTATTAGGACCTTGACTACTTATACTATCAAGAAGTGATTTTATGGATGGTTATTCCACACCTGACCTATTGAGATAAAATAGTAATTCTTTAATTGATAAACTAGTTACATGTTAATACACCAGCTGAAGGCTAAAGTAGGTACTTGTTTATTTAGTTATAATGTGCTTATTTATTTACATACATATGCATGTATGCACACTTATATATTCAATTTCAGGGGAATTATGTTATAGACGCCATTGGTGATGGCCCACTGAGATTTGTCTCACACTCTGTCTGGGTACCATTTGGTACCCATAGTAGATTACATGGTTGTTGGTATTGTCAAAGTGAAGCATATGGCTTCCAACACATGATTGTGTGTTGATAGGATTGAGCTTGATTGTAGTTGACTTAGTAGGATCTCAGCATTCATGGAGTATTCTTGTTTTTTACATTGTGGAACATGTTTTTTCTATTTTCTGGTATCTACTTTTTCTAGTTTTCAGTGACATGAAATTACCTTATCATTTTTCCAGTTGATATAGTTTTTATTATTCTATATTATATATTGCATCAGTTTTCTTATGTTGTTTATTTATATTTCTTTCACTATTTACCATTTCATTATATTACGTTAATTGTGTTACACTCTGATAATGAGGTAATATTCTCCCAACAGTAACATACCCAGTCATCACTTCGAGATGAAAACCTCTATGTTTTGGGAACATGCTCTTGAGGCCTTGTGGCCCCCCAGGCTCGAGGAACTTGTTAAGTGGCATCTGGGTCTGGGTCGTCACACTGTGGTATTAGTGTGGTTTTCATTTCATACTTTGTTATTTGGAAACAATATATTGGTGAATACGAACTCTTTTTACTTGTACATGTTCCCTTCTTGGGCATCATGAACCCATGATTGTGGTAAAAACAAGTTGCCTAAATTATAATTGTTCTTCTGCTTTTCCCTATCACAGTTGATATTATTTCACCATTTGGTTATGCACATTTTGTATGGTTTTGTTGATTATTACACTATTGATATTTTGTTTCTTCCTTATCCCAATGATATCATTACACGTTTCATTGATAAATTCATTATTATAAGCACATATAATTCACATTTCATGCATATTTCAATGCCATATAGAAGCATTTCACTAATTTTCATTGCTTGATATTATAGAAATTTCTGAATGTTTCTATGATAGTATCATGTACTTGTATTACATTGGATTTTATTAAGTGACAATCTTTCTCAATTCATTAGGTGTATAGACCCTCTTGGTTTGGGATGAGTAATTTACTGAGTAAATCTATTATGTTATAAGTAAATGCATGTCTTTTTTGGTGATAGATGTTTGGGAGCTACTTCATCAGAAATAACTATCCATTTTGAAATGAATTATGAAATCTAAAATGAATTGGTGTCAAATCCTTATCCCTTTTTTATTTTTATTAATGGAAAAGGTGTGAGATTGAAATTAACAAAAAATGATATGAAATTTATACTTCAACTCTTACCAATAACTGGCCGTATAAGCGGGTAGTTTGGGTAGCATGCCTTGGGTAGTGAGTTTTCTAACATTTAGCTTCCATTAGTGATTTTTTTATTATGCTTATAATCTTGTTCAAAGGTGTGTTCTTGGAATTGGTAGAACAGTTTCTCCATGACGTCCATGTGTCGCTCTCCAAAAATGCGGTGGAGACCATGCTACAGACTTGGTGGGCCCTGAGCAATGAGTCTTACCTCTATGAGTCTGACACTAGAAACTTCCTGCTGATATTGATTCGAGAACAAATTCCCATGTCTGGGATAGTTTATTACATCTAATACAACCCATACAAACTTCTACATGGGTTGTAACTATGATGGAAAATATGAACCCTGAGTTCCAGCAGCTACATCCTCATAATTTTTCAGGGGATGGCGGTTCTTAGGACACTGAATCCTGGATAGAGTCCATACTGTCTAACTTTGAGAATATGGAAATGAATCTAGAGTAGAGTGTCATGCTTACTACATACATTCTTTAAGATTTGGACAAGCGTTGAGGGGATTTGGTTACCCTAGTTGGTCGTCATCATGGAAACATATGTGTGGACATTTTGACTACCTTATCTGATAAGTTCATTCAATACGCACAATGTTCTAACAGATCTAGTGAATTCATTCATCAAGAGTAGGGGTATTTGTTAGTTATGGAATATTCTTAACATTTCACTAATTTATAGATATTTACATCCCTTTTAGCCAGTAATTATCTTTCGTGTGCTAGATGTTTTGAGGATGGGTTCTAGTGTTCCAATTGAACCCAGGTGAATGTCTTTCACCTTCGTAAAATTTCAGAAATAGTTTACCAGACCCTTATCATTAATTTTAACCTGATGGATGACAACTATATAGGATTTAAAGAATCAATTCCACCTTTGGCTTGTAGTGATTTTGCTGGAAGGAAATGTTCCATTGAGTTTTTTTGTCAGGGAAGTGACAACCATAGTATTTGGCTTGATAACATTGTGGTGTGTCATCAGTGAGGAAGACCAAGGAATAAGAATCCCCAATGTGACAGAGACCCAATGGAGTGTTGATATTTTGTCTTTATGGGTCATAGTCTGTGTTTTTTGAAGACCATTCCACCGGATTCAAGTGGAAAAGGATCATCATCCACTCCACCATCAAGAGAGAGTTCTTTTTTTCCACGTCAGGAAGGATGTTGGAGTAGCAAAGGTAGCTCTAGCAGTGGAAGAGGTCATGGACATGTATGTTTGACCCCTGATCACCAGAAATTCTATAAAATCAGTCATGATCATGGTTGTCCATTTGTAGTACAAGTTTGTGGATCAAGTCTATTGCATACTCTATAGCTAATAATCAATGATCAGTTTGTGGGATCATCTACAGTATGAGTAACTATTATAGTAGCCTCCACTATTGTCTCTCATTTGTTTGATATAGGTTCTTAAAACACTTTTATTTTTGTATCTATCATGGAATTTATCGAACTATATATACTGTATCACTATGGTGTAATTACCCTCATCACACTGTTTGGTAATACAGGAGGATGGCATATGCTAATTTAAGGTCTATCCACATGAGTTTGGAAGTTACCATTTTTTGTGATTTCTATTTGTTCTCGAGATGATGGGATTTGATTTCATTACAAGGATGGACTAGTTTCTCCACAATCTTGCCTTTGTAGACTAATATATCTTCAAGGATTCATTTACATAAACAGAAAGAAATAGTTATCTTTTTAATGGTGAGTTGGATGTCCAGGTAGAGATGGGTGGACTAAATCATCATTCACTATATAGAGTGACCTCATAGATTTAAAAATATCTAATGGAGGATCTGGGTTTTCTTTAGACTAATTTATCGATTGTAGTTTTGAATTTATAGGATGTATTTCTTGGCGAATTTTTTCCTTACCTCCTAAGAGAGAGGTAGAGTCGACAATTTATCATGTTCAAGGAGCATCTTTAGTATCCATTCCTCCATATAGTATGCCACCTACAGAGCTTCAAGAGCTCAAGCAGCAGATATAGGTCCTATAGTCCAAAGGCTTTATTCGGGCTTGCACATCCTAATGGGGTTTTCCCATGCTTCTTGCCAAGAAGTGTGATGGAACCCCATGTATCGGCATGGATAAAAAATAGTGACCCAGTTTACAGTCCAAAAGTGGTATCCACTTCCTCGAATAGATGATCACTTTGACCATCTCCAAGGAGCGAAGCTCTTTTCTAAGATCGAACTGAGATCAGATTATCATAAGGTGTGAGTCAGACCATCATACATACCTCATAAACCTTTCTGTAGTATGTATGGTCTATATTACTATCTTTTTATTTTTTGTCTTATAAATTCTCCTACCTTTTTCATGGCATTGATAAAAAGGGGGTTCCACTTCTATTTGGACTATTTTTTATAGTCATTATGGATGAAATCTTTATGTATTCTCGCACTCGTAATGTCCATTCCAAACAACTCGAGATAATTATATATACACTTAGAGAGCATCATCTTTATTCCAATCATTCTAAGTGTGAATTATAGAATGACATGGTCATCTTAATTGGTCATATTATTTTAGAATCTAGAATATCTTTTGGCCCTGAAAAGGATAGTGCCTTAGTTTTGTGGGAGTCGCCCAAAAATATGTTTGATATCAGAGGTTTCTTATTGCTCACTAAGTTTTACAAAAGTATCATATATGACTTCTCAAAACATTATTCACCTTATACTAGACTAACAATTAAGGGTGTCAAATTCCTTTGGTGAGAAGCATGTGAGAAATCCTTTCATGAACTGAAAGGGAGGCTCATTTAGGCACCAATTCTAATTCATCCTAAATAGAGTAAAGGTTATATCATCTTATGAAATATATGAAGAATTGGACTAAGATAAGTGTTGATGCAAGAAGACATAGTTTTTGTGTAAAAATTTCTATAACTGAGGCCTCATGAGAGAAATTACCCAATACATGACCATGACCTCGAATCAGTTGTCCATGACTTACGTTGCTTGATAAATAATCTTTTGGGTGAGTGTTTTATGGGATATACAAATCAAAAGATCCTCATATATATCATTTCTTAGTGTGACATGAATTGAAGAGAGTGGATATGGTTTGAATATATAAAATACTTTGATTTTGAGATTAACTATATGCATGGAATGGAAAATGTGGTCGCTGATGCATTGAGTCGGAAAAATCAAACACATACTGTACAGGAAGCCAGTGTTGAATGGATGTCAGTGGACCTCTTTTTTAAACATCATCTAGAGTTTCATTACAGTCTCAAGTAGTCTTACATCTCAACTTTAACAGTTATGTCTTCCCTCCTTGAGAAGGTGAAGAGTATGCAGTTCTCAAATCTCGGTGGTTTGGTTCTCCGTGAGAGTATATCAAGAGACAACCCACCTCCAAATAGGTCTATTGACAGAGGCGGCCTCCTGGGTCTATGTGGATGTATCTTGGTTCCTAGAGTTATGAGATAGTAGTTGATAAAAGAGTCTCATTCTTCCTAGTGGGGAGTTCATCCAAGAATGTTGAATATGTATCAAGATATGAGATGCCAGTATTGGCGTCCTATAATGAAATGTTAGATCATAGGCTTCGTAACTAAAAGTTCCACTTGTCATAAGGTGAATGTGAAGAACCGGAGACATGAAAGCTTGTTACAACAACGTCCAGTGTAACACCCTGACCCTAGTTACCCAGAGTCGGTGCATTATTAAATACCATTGGCATGATCACAAAAGATCAAGTCTCGAAACACCGATTAATTTAGTAGCCTTGGAATCACTAGATACATTCATATAGTTTACATTACATCATAAAATGAAAACTACAACAACATAGTATCCATAGTCCGCACTCATATCCCCTCATTCTATCCCTGCAGGTCACTCATAAAATACTTCTTCATATTCTGGAAAAAATAAAACATAGAAAGGGGTGATCTCAGATTCTCAGTAAGGATAACAATATAGTGGAAACTTTCATAAATAAGCATAAACATTTAAGGCAATGTACAACTAAAAAAAGAATTTTAAACTTGAACTTCATCATAATATGGAAGAAATAGAATGAAATAATTCCATTTACATATTCACATGGATATTCTACTAGTCTAATAATCACATTCAATATCAATAACCGCTTTCATAATGATGGAATTCATAATGCCAGACAATCATAACCACATAGTCAAGGCCTCGTGCCAAGACTACAAATAAGATTTTGTCCAGGCCTTGTGCCAAGACACTAGTTTGTCTCATTATACCTACTGATGCATCGAGGAGATATAGCGGGCTCCACCCATTACATATTAAGTCCAACGCATTCCTCATATGAACATGTTTAAACCTAACATAAACATTTGTATTAAAAATATCATACGAAATGTCAATAATTTCTCCATAAACTATTAATGGTATAAAAATAAAACATCCACAGTCAAACATATCATAAAACCTTCAATAAAATAAGGAAGTTTTGTATCATAATAATTAAACTTCAAATAAGCTTAAAATCCATCAATACATGTTGACATAAATGAATTCAAAACTATTTGAGAGAAATGTATCTTTTTTTGAAATCATTTAGAAGTCACATATTTATAAAATAAAACATTTTCTTTGAAAATATTATTATAATCTTGTGAGGGAAGATTCAAAGATTTTATAATGATGGAAAATAGCCGCATCCACCGTTTAAGTTATAAAATACATTCTTACCTTAATTCTGTCGAAAAGTTTAAAAATGACCTTGTTTGGAAAACAGTGGAAAGATTCCTTTATAAAGTTCTTATAAAAATTCAAACAAGGGAATAAATGACTTTAACCCATATTCTATAAAATAGTAAGAATTTTTTGAAATACATTTTTAAGAAACATGGATGTGCATGATAAAGAGGTCCCAGTAGATAATTATGTATAAACAAACTCAGATAATGAATAGATTGTGAAATAAACCCATACCTTTTAATTTTCCTTGGTTGGGGATAGGTTAAACTCCTGTATAATGGTGAAATAATTGTTATTAAATTATAAAAGATTCATATACATTAATATGATATCATATATGATCATTTAATATTTCTTTGTTAATAGTATTATCATCGTTTTGGGTGTTAACTTATATATTCTGTTACATAAGCCGTGTTTGTTATTGATATGTTGTATATTAATCATATTCATAAAGATATCATGTCCTTAAACCTTATTTTTAATCATCAAAATAGAATTAGTCTCAAATGGATATGATGGGGAATGAATCTCGTCGCGTTCGTGGAGACGGTACTCCGTACGTACACACGAGCGATAATATCATTCATTTGATATTAAAATAATATATAATTGGATGGTATATCATATATACAGAATCATTATCATTTTATTTTTATTATTTACATGAATTAAACATCATTATTATACCCATCCATATAATAATGTTTTGAATAATAATTACACCACGACGTGGAGACGGTAAGTCGTACATACACACGTTTGGTGACATGTCATTCAAAGGATGGATAGAATACTGAATATGGTTGTTCCATGATTATAATAACATCACAGTATATATATGATACCAGAGTTATTATTTTAGAATGGGAATAACAAAGATAGAAGAAGCTGAAGAAGAAAGGAACTTGAATGTGGGTGGTGAAAACATTACCTCTTAATTGGATTCTTTCTTTTGATTTGATCAAAAGGGATCCTTAGGTTGGATTTCAGATCAAACTAAGGCATCTAGGGGAATTTGAGGGAAGTTGAGAGATTATTTGGGTAGGTTTTTGCAGAGCAAAAAGGATTTGATTATGTGAATTAGTGAGAAGGGGGAGTGCCCTTTTATAAGAGGGGTGTGGGGCACCTTTGGAAAAGCTAGAAATCTTATTTTATAATAAATTCATATTCAGTTTATAATGGATAAAAAGTGGATTATTAAAAGTATAAGGTGGGTATGGGTCTAAATAATTTTAACCAATAGAATTTATATAGTTTTGGGTCATTATATTAACCTTATCTTTTAGTTTTCACTCTTAGTTAATTAGTTTTTCATTTACCATGTCCCTTTGTATTTTTATATTATATAGTTAAAAACATACTATATACATCCAAGACACCCCCAAGTGGTCCTTTAAGGATAAAAATATCATGATACAAGTCTCTTGGCCGATCCTTAGATTTTTAGAAATTGAATATCAATTAATAATATAATATTTTTTAAAAAAAACTCTTTTTTGTCAATTTTGACACTATGGGGTAATTTGTTTTTAATAAATTTACAACAGAATTATTACTTCAAAAACAATTAATATAACCAGTACTAATATGTCATAGTAACCTAGAAAATTAGTGGAATTCATAAAAAGATTCAAATTACATTTATTTTTATTTTTATAATATCAATTATTTGATTCTTTCATTAATAAAGAAAATACTACATCATTATTGTGTCATAAATAATTTAATTATTAAATGTATAAAAATTATAAATAAAATACCATTATGTTGGAAATATTATTATATTTATAATGAATATTTATAGTCTAAAATTTAGGATATATTACCCTATGTAAAAATTGTTTTTCTAAAAGATATATGCTTTTGTCATTTTTGTATTTACTTTTATCATAATTAATATAAAGTGTCCCTATCACCTACAAGTGGCTCCATGGGGTACCAAAATCGACCCAATGATTCAAATGGTTGGAAATGTATCCACCAATAAGGTTAGGACACGTTTTAGGGTAATTTATTATTATTATAATATTATTTGTTTACCTTTATTTAACCATCATAAATAAAATATTTACCAAAGTAATTATTCAAAATGTCTAAAAATAAAAGTTATCTATTTACACAATTTGAACATCATGATTCCAAATATGGGATCCATTTTTTCAAATTCAAAACATAGAAGTGGAAGAAATTAATTGAAAAATAATTCCCGTTATTAAAACAAAAAGCGTGTTTTAAAGAGATAATAACTATCAAATGAGTGACACTTGTTTATGTCCGGTTTAATTGTGAAATTATGTAGAATGACCAACATTTTATTAAATGGTAAAAATATATTATAAATATACTTTATAACCACTCAAATTCATAATTTATCACTACTATTCATTTTGATTAAAAAAGTTGTTTTCAATTAAAATTTATTAATTTTCACTATTCATCAAAATATAGATATTATCCAAAAAGTACAAAAATTTTACCCAAGGCTAAATTTGATATTATGAATCCAAAAATGAACTCAATTTTGAGAGATAAAATTTATAAAATTTTACAAAGTGTGTATTACTATTCATAATGGCTCATCTGATTGGTTGTGGCGTGTGTTAGAAATCGAAGTTGCGTACAACAAACACTACTGTATTATTCAAAGAGGAGCGTACCGTGGATGCTTGGGGTGTTACATTATCCCCTCCAAATAATTTCATCCTAAAATTTCTAGAATACTACCACATGAAAATAGTTGTGTGGTTCTTCATCATAAGATCCTCGGGTTCCCACGTTGCATCTTCTATCTTATGGTTCCTCCATAGAACTTTTACCAGACGAGTCGTCCTATTTCTCATCACTTGCTCTCTTGTATCAAAAATTTTAACGGGCTCTACATAATAAGATAGATCAAGTTCCAATTCTAATTCCTCATAAGTGAGTACATGCATTGGGCCAGGACTATATTTTATCAACAATGATATGTGGTACAAATCATGAAATTTGGAGAGACTTGGCGGCATTGCCAAACCATAAGCTACAGCCCCAATTCGTTATAAAATTTCAAAAGGTCCTATTTACCTGGGACTCAATTTACCATTCCTTCTGAAATGTATAACTCCCTTATATGGAGCTACCTTCAAGAAAACATGATCTCCTACCTGAAATTCCAAATCCTTCCTTCGGTTGTCGGTATAGCTCTTCTACCTACTTTGAGCTACTTTGATGTGGTTTTGGATTTCCTTCACCTTCTCCATCGTTTCGTCCACGAGTTATGGGCCTATAAGTTTTATTTCTCCAACGTCATCCAAACAGGTTGGTGTGTGACATCTCTTTCCATATAATGCATCAAATGGTGCCATTCGAATACTTGAATGGAAGCTATTGTAATAGGAATATTCTACCGGTGGTAAACATTGATCCCACATACCCTGAAAGTCAAGTGAGAAAGATCTCAACATGTCTTCTAAGGTTTGAATAATTTATTCTGATTGTCCATCTATTTGAGGGTTGTATGTAGTGCTCAAATTATGTTTAGTATCCAGGGATTTCTGAAGACTTTTATAGAATCTTGAAGTAAAATGGGGATCACGATCATAACCAATCGATAGGGGTACTCCATGAAGTCTCACAAATTCATTAATATATAGTCTTACTAGACGTTCGAGTAGTATATCATCACTTATAGAAAGAAAATGTGCTGACATGGTAAGAAGATCAACAATAACCCATATTACATCATTCCATCTAGCAGTCTTTGGTAGCCCCATAATGAAGTCCATTGTAATAATATTCTATTTCCACTCAGGTATGGGAAGGGGTTTCAATACTCCATCAGGCTGTTTCCTTCGACCTTTCACTTGTTGACAAACCATAAAACTTGACACAAAATCAGCAATCTCCGTCTTCTTGTTCTCCCACCAAAAATGTTCTATCAAATCTCTATACATTTTGGTGCTCCCAGGTTGTATAGAGATATTCGAACTATGAGCATCGTCTAGCAATTCCCTTTTTTAGATCAAGTATATCGGGAACACAAAGTCTCTTCCCAAATTTCAAAATTCTATCTTCATACACAAAGCCTCTCAATCTCCCATCATTCATAGCTTTAATCTTCTTTTGAAATTCTTCATCATCAGTCTGAGAACTCTTAATACATTTTATTAAAGACGGTTTGGAAACCATTTGAAAAATAATTGATGTTTTCACCTTCCATGGTTATTCCCATGTCCATCTTCACTAGATCCATGAAAATTGGATCCCTTTCAATTCTCATATTGTTCAAAACTCCATGATTATTTCTAATCAAAGCATCTTCCACCTTGTTTGCATTCCCTAGGTGGTATTTTATCATGCAATCATAATCCTTGAGTAATTTAAAACATCTCTTTTGCCTCATGTTGAGTTCTTTTTGTGAGAAAATATAATTTAAATTCTTTTGATCAGTATAAATGTGAAATTTTTCACCATAGAGGTAGTGTCTCCATATCTTCAAAATAAATATCATAGCTGCTAACTCGAGATCATGAGTAGGATAGTTTTTCTCATGAATTTTCAACTGTCGTGATGCATAGGCAATAACCCTATCATTATGCATAAGGACACAACCAATTCCTTTCATCGATGCATCACTATAAACAACAATCCCATCTTTCCCCGATGGTAGAGTCAATACAGGATCATTGACTAATCTTCTCTTGAGTTCATCAAAAAATTCTTCACACTCTTATGTCCA
Source organism: Viscum album (assembly GCA_963277665.1). Taxonomy (NCBI): domain Eukaryota; kingdom Viridiplantae; phylum Streptophyta; class Magnoliopsida; order Santalales; family Viscaceae; genus Viscum; species Viscum album. Next base: position 1,305,678,569 of record OY728126.1, on the reverse strand, counting down.
AAAACAATTTACCCCTTTACGTGTGAGATTTGTTAATGGGTTAGCCAACTAGCAAAATTCTGGACGAAACATCGATAATAACCTGTTAAACCAATAAAACTGCGTACCTCAGTTATACTCATCAGTGCAAGCCATTATTGGATTTCCTTGGTCTTAGAAGGATCAACATAAATTCCATCTTTAGTGAAAATATGTCCAAGAAAAGAAATCTCCTGAAGCCAGAATTCACATTTACTAAACATCCCATATAATTCATGTATTCTCAGAGTCTTCAGGATAATGCACAGGTGAATTTCATGATCTTCGTTGATTTTGGAGTATACCAAGATATCATCAATAAATACCACCACAAATTCATCTAGATATTCATTGAAAACTCTATTCATTAGATCCATGAATACAGAGGTCCCATTAGTCAGCCCAAAAGGAATTACTGTAAACTCGTAATGTCCGTACCTGGTTCAAAATGCTGTCTTCGGAATATCTTCCTTCTTCACACACAACTGTTGCTATCCAGAACAAAGGTCAATCTTTGAAATGTATTGAGCTCCATGTAGTTGGTCAAATAAATCATCAATGCGAGGTAGGGGATACTTGTTCTTTATTGTTATAGCATTGATCTCCCTTTAGTCGATACATAACCTCATAGATCCATCTTTCTTTTTAACAAAAAGAATAGGGGCTCCCCATGGAGGAACACTAGGGCGAATAAATCCCTTATTACTCAATTCCTCATGTTTTTTCTTTAGTTCAACTAATTCCACAGTGGCCATTCTATAAGGGGTCATAGATATAGCCCTTGATCTAGGAATTAAATCAATGGAAAACTCAACTTCTCGTTCTGGAGGATGCCCAGGTAAATCTTCCGGAAACACATCTACATATTCTTTCACAATAGTTACATAATATATTTGAACATTCCTTTATTCACCCATAGTCATTTAATTCTGTTCCTCCCCAATAATTGAATTTAGTTTAGCTACTGGGGGTGGATCGAGCTATGAATTTGGTGGTGACGATTATGCTCTAAAGATAAGGTGCTCCTTATAATCATTATCAAAAATCATAACCTCATTATTCTTACAATAAATCTTCACATCATGGTCTGAAATCCATTCCATACTGAGGATTTTATCAAACTCGATCATAGGTATGATGATGAGATCAGCGGATAAATAACATTTCTGTGCTCTAATGGGGACTGATTCACAAAACTTTTTTGCAATGATACTTCCCATAAGAGTTTTAACTAACAACTACCTTGTTAATTCAAATTTTAAATATCTAGTTTTCATAGAAAACTAGGAAGATATGAAGCAATGCGATGATCCATGATCAAATAATGCATTTTCTAAACTTGAGGAAATCATTCAATTACCTGCCACCACGTCTTTCGGAGCTTCTACTTCAGCAGTAGTGATAACATAAGCTTGGCCATGATCCCTTGGACTTTTATGAGGTATGTTCCCCTAACGCTTATGAAATTCATTTGCATAATGTCCCATCTCTTCCAATTATAGCATTTGACATTGGTAGCTTCCTTCTTCCCCTTGCAATCACGAGCTTGGTGGCTTTTTTCACCACACTTGTAACAGACTCACATTCCATTTAATCAAGTATAGGGGTGTATCTTCCCACATTTACTACATGATGGATATTAAACCATTCCATTCTTCCACTTATTTCCATTCCTAGATTGATCAGAAAATCTCTTTTTCTCTTGCTATGCATTTAAGTCATAAGACTTAGAGAATTCCTTTTCTGTCTTGAGAGCACAAGAGAAAATGTATTCGTACGATGAGAAGGATTGTGAGACTAATTCTTGATAGAGAAATGGTTTTAACCCATCAAAGAAACGATAAATCATACTTAATGGTTTACGTATATAATCTCCATCATACCTTGATAACCTTGTAATGTTACCTCATACTTTGCGACATTCTCATCCTCCTTTTGTCTCAGACTCAGAAATTGCCTTTCCAAGTCTGTTCGATGGTCACGAGGAAAGTATATTTCTGAAAACAGATTGTTGAACACCCTCCATTCCATATTTGATACTTCATCATCTTCCTTTGTGTTTTTAATCAATGACCACCATTGATCAGCATCTCTGGTGATGCGGTAAACTACCATGATAACTTTTTCCCTTTCACTAATCCCCAAAGCCTGAAATATTTTCTCTAGGGAACTTATCCATTTCATAGCCACAAATGGATTTGTACTCCCATTGAATGTTGGTGGTTGTTTCCTAATTAAGTGATCTAACATTGATCCACCACGTTGTAGATTAGGGTGCTCTATATGGGTAAGGTTATTATTCATAACCTGAGTGAGTTGTCCCATTATGGGGATAAGCTGATCAGTACCAGTTGTATCACCAGCTCCAGTATAATTATCTTGAGTTGGAGGGAAATCCATACATGGAGTGAGTTCATTGATATAGTTCCATTTCTTCCACTATGCGCCATTTTGAAACAATGGCATAAACTAGATCAGTTTATGAATCAAAATACATAATTCTATACTTATAAAACACTTAACATAAATTGAACTATTTATGGATGTAATCCATAATCATAAAACTTTTTTCTTTGAAGAATTATATACTTATAAACCCTTCATAATGATTTGTAATGAAAATGATAGTTATCCTAAGCATATCCCTCAGGAGTGTCATAACCAAGAGTGTAGCAAGGCCCGCTGTCATTCACCAGTTCTAATTCAAGTCTATCTCAAAGCAGTGTTTTCAGGTTTTACCCCTAGTAACATCTGTGCCAGAGCCGCCTATACCTACATGTATCCAAACAGGGATGTATTGCTCAGAAAACTCACAAAATATCTACAATACCAAAATTCTAGGATGTTCTTTTATACTAAACCTCAAATTCCATCTTAGATCTATGTGCTCTAATCATAGTTTATCTAAATCTAGCTTCCAATTACTGTACTAAACTTCCTCTGATACCAACTGTAATTCCCCAACCCCAGTTTCCCAAAGTCGGTGAATTATTACATAACATTGAAATGATCATAAAAGATCATGTCTAGAAAGACTGGTCAGTTTAGTAGCCTTGGAATCACTAGATACATTCATAAAGTTTACATTACATCATAAAATGAAAACTACAACAACATAGTCTCCATAGTCTACACTCATATCCCCTCATACTATCCCTGCATGTCATTCATAAAATACTTCTTCACATCCTGGGAAAAATAAAACATAGAAAGGGGTGAGCTCATATTCCCAGTAAAGATAACAATATAGCAGAAACCTTCACAAATAAGCATAAAAATTTAAGGAAATGTACAACTAAAACAAAAGCCTTTTAAACATGAAATTAATAATTATATTACAGAAATAAAATCAAATAATAACATTTACTTATTCACATGGATATTATACTAGTTGAATAATCACATTCAATATCAATAACCACTTTCGTAATGATGGAGTGCATAATGCCAGACTATCATAACCACATAGTAAAGGCCTCATGCCAATACTACAAATAAGATTTTGTCAAGGACTTGTTCAAAGTCACTAGTTTGTCTAATGATACCTACCGATGCATCGAGGAGCTATAGCGGGCTCCACCCATCATATATTAAGTCCAATGCATTCCTCATATGAACAGGTTTAAACATAACATAAACATTAGTTTTAAAACTAGCATACGAAATGTCAATACTTTCTCCATAAACCATGAATGGTATAAAAAAATCCACAATCAAACATATCACAAAACCTTCAATACAATATGGAAGTTTTGTATCATAATAATTAAACCTCAAATAAGTTTAATATCCATCAAAGGATGTTGACATATATGAAATCAAAACTATTTGAGAGAAATATATCTTTTGTTCGAATAATTTAATAGTCACATAATTATAAAATAAAACATTTACTTTGAAAATATTATTATAAGCTTGTAAGGGAAGATTCTATGATTTTATAACGATGGAAAATAGCCGCACCTACTGTATATGTTAAAAAAGACATTCTTACCTTAATTCTGTCGAAAAGGTTAAAGAGGACCTTGTTTGGAAAACGACAGAATGATTCCTTTATAAACTTCTTATAAAAAGTAAAACAAGTGTATAAATGACTATAACCCATATTCTTTAAAATGGTAATATTGTTTTGATATACATTTTTGAGAAACGTGGATGTGGATGATAAAGAGGTCCCAGTATATAATTATGTATAAACAACCTCGGATAATGAAGAGATTGTGAAATAAAACCTTACCTTGTACTTTTCATTAGTTTGGGGAAGGTTAACCTACTTTATAATGGTGAAATAATTGTTACTAAATTACACAAGAATCATATACATTAATATGATTTCATATATTATCTTTTAACATAGCTTTATTAATAGTATTATTGTTGTTTCGGGTGTTAACTTATATGTTTTGTTACATAAGCCATGTTTGTTATGGATATGTTGTATATTATTCATATACAGAATGATATCAAGTTCTTAAACATTATTTTTGATCATCAAATGAAAATTATTATCGAATGGATATGATGGGGAATGAATCTCATCGCATTCGTGGAGACAGTAGTCTATACGTACACACAAGCGACAATATCATTCATTTGATATTAAAATAATATATAAATGGATGGTATATCAGATATACAAAATCATTATCATGTTATATTTATTATTTGCATGAATTACACATCAATATTATACCCCATCCAAATAATATTGACTTGAATAACAAGTGCACCACGATGTGGAGACGGTAAGGCGTACGTACGCACGTATGGTGACATGTCATTCAAAAGGATGGATAGAATACTGAATATGGTTTTACCATATTTTTAATAACATCAATGTATATATAAGATACTAGAGTTATTATATTATAATGAGAATAACAAAGAAATAAGAAGTTGAATACGAAAGGAACATGAAAGAGGGTGGTGAAAACATTACCTCTTAATCGGGTTCTTCCTTTTGATTTGATCAAAAGGGCTCCATAGGTTGGCTTTCTGATCGAACTAATCCCTCTATGTTGAAGGGAGGGAAGTTGAGAGAGTATTGTTTTAGGGGTTGGCTGATACCAAAGTATTTGATTGTGTGAATTAGTGAGAATGGGGAGTTCCCTTTTATAAGAGGGGCGAGGGACACCTTTGGAAAAGCTAGAAATTTTATTTTATAATAAATTCATATTCGGTTTCTAATGGCTCAAAAGTGGATTATTAAAAGTATAAGGTGGGTATGGGTCGATGTAATTTCAACAAATAGAATTTAGACAGGTTTGTGTCATTATATTAACATTATCTTTTAGTTTTCACTCATAGTTAATTAGTTTGACATTTACCATGTCACTTTGTATTTTTATATTATGTAGTTAACAAACATACTATATACATCCATGATACCCCCAAGTAGTCCTTTAATGATACACCTATCATGATATAAGTCTCTTGGACGATATTTAGATTTTTTCGAATTGAATATCAATTAATAAAATAATATTTGTTTTAAAAAACACTTTTATGTCAATTTTGAAACTATTGGGTATTTTGTTTTTGATAAATTCACAAAAGCATTATTACTTCAAACCAAATTCATATAACCAGTCCTAATATGTCATATTAACCTATAAAATTATTGTAATTCATAAAAAGATTCAAATTACATTTATTGTTATATTTATAATATCAATTATTTTATTCTTTCATTAATAAGGAAAATACTGCATCATTATTGTGTCATAAATAAATTTAGTTATTAAATGTCTAAAAATTATAAATAAAATACCACTACTTAGGAAATATTTTTATCTTTATAATGAATATTTATATTCTAATATATAACATATTTAACCCTATGTAAAAATTGTTTTTCTAAAAGATATATGCTTTTGTCATTTTTGTATTTACTTCTAACAAAATTAATATAAAGTGTCCCTATCACATAAAAGTGGTTCCATGGGGTCCCACAATCAACCTAATGATTCCCATAGTCAGAATTGTATCAAAAAATAAGGTTATAATACGTTTTAGGGTAATTTATTATTATTATAATTTTATTTTTTACCCTTATTTTCGGGATTTACCCTTTAACCGTCGTAAATAAAATATTTACTGAAGTAGTTATTCAAAATGTATAAAAATATAAGTAAACTGTTTACACAATTTGGAAATCCTGATTCCAAATATAGAATCCATTTTCCCAAATTCAAAACATAGAAGTGGAATAAATTAATTTAAAATTAATTTCCGTAATTAAAACAAAAAGCTTGTTTTTAAGAGATAATAACTACCAAAAGATTGACACTTGTTTACGTCCGATTTAATTGTGAAATTATGTCTACTGACAAGAATTGTATTAAATGGTAAAAATATATTCTAAATATACTTCAAAACCACTAAAATTCATAATTTATCACTGTTAATTATTTTGATTAATAAATTTGTTTTTAATTAAAATTTAGTAATTTGCAATATTCACCAAAATATAAAAGTTATCCAAAAAGTAAAAAAAATTTACCCTAGGATAAATTCGATATTTTGAATCCAAAAATGAAGTACATTTGGAGATATAAAATTTATAACATTTCAAAAAGTGGGTATTACTATTCATTAGGCTAGTTTGATTGGTTGCGACGTGTGTTAGAACTTGAAGTTGCGTACAACACAATCTACTTTATTATTCAATGAGAAGTGTACCGTGGAAGATTGGGGTGTCACATCCAGTCCCAAAATGGGAACGGGATTATATTAATATGGATATCATATTTTGCTTCCCTTGGTCTCTGAAGGGTAGCAATGCTATCTAGGAAGTCCTTACCGAATAATGAAATCATCCAATATCATTCCTATACAGTATACATACTTAGTTTATGAGTTGGGAATATTGTATGTGCATGAGATCATAAGACTACAAGGGGTTCCATGTAATATCATTTTGGCGGTTCATCGGATAATCATGTCTCTCTTTTTGAGTTCGCTTATAATAACAGTTTTGAGGACACGGTTCAAATGGATCCATTGAGGTCTTATTTGGCAGGACAATCTGTGCACTCTTGTGCTTTCTAGAGGCTGGTGTGGAATCCCAACAAGGTCCTCATCTCATTTAGGATACCTTAGAATAGGTTGAGAAGATCAGGAAGCATATGACTACTGCACCATTTCGACATAAATCATATTTCGATTTCCATTGATGAACTCTTGAGTTTGGGGCTGGGGATCTTTTTTTTCTTAGGGTATCTCCAAGGATAGGGCATATATGTTTAAGTAATCAAGGAAATCTGCTACCTCATTAATATATTCCATTTTCAATTATTGATTGATTCAGGCCGGTATCCTTTTAGTTGCTACTAACTTAGAGGTATCGTGCCATACATGATTCCTTTCATGTATCACAGATTCTCCAATATCATGATTAAATGTCTCATACATTTGATCCCAAGGAAGTATAGTTGGACGTTGATGTTAAATTTATGGAATATCCACTATGCATCGTTGATCGAAGCATGAAGGATCATCGAGGAATGTATGTACCTCTCATATGGGTATGGCATCATGGATGAGTGCATGATGAGACTTGGGAAAATAAAGTTGACATACATGCCCAATGTCCAGATTTTTTGGCATACAATGATTTTTTATGCTTGAAAGGTGAACTAGGGGTGAGTTATTTTAAGGGGGAAATACTGTAAGAACCCAATTTATCACTCAGGTATAAATCCTTTAATTTTCAATCTAATTTTATACATTGGACCTAAAATGAAATCCAAATGAGATAGTAAAGGTTCTGAGCATTTTCGGGTCTTGGTTGGAGCTCAGAACCCATCTTTTTAGAGAGAAAGAAAACCTGGGACATGGATTAAAATATAATGTGTGGTATTTCCCATGGTTTGGAAAACTATACAGATGGTATTTTTTAAGCAGAGCCACCTCACATGGATAGGGCATGACCATGTAGCCTAACCATGTGTACAAAAATTTTCCCATGTACCCATGCATGGGTTGCACACTATTTAAAAAACTTTTTAGGCCAAATCATTTGTGTAGAGCCATATCACATATTTTGTTAACAGTTTGAAAATCCATGCAGAAAAACCATGTGCAGGTTAACATTCTATGTAATTTTTTTCTAGTATTTCTCTTAACGATCTATTAAACCACCCCTTCCTCCCTAATCTGATTTTATGTTGGATTGACATATATATTTCTAAATTTGGGTATTTTTGATGTTCTAAACATGGAATCAAACAAAATCTATCATCTGACATTTTATTGACCTTTTATTTGTCATGTTGGATGTGCAATGGTTAATACTTTGGTTATCATTAGTCATTATTCTTCTCCTTTACACTCATCCTAGATATCTTTATGTAAGATTTTTTCACCTTTTCTTATACCTACACTGATCTGATGAAAAACAAGGGATGATACTAAATGATAAGAATCATACAACCCTAAGGTGGGTGGTCTATAAGTCATCCCTAATGTTTTTTGTTTTTTGGAATGTCTGTGTGGAGACACCAATTTCCATGGAATTCATTTCATAAATTTACATTCCATGATTTTACTTGTTTGAATCTTATGGTTATTATATTTTAAAATATGTGAGTAGTTTTTACCGGTTACACCCACAACTAATTGTGTCTAATGTTAAAGGTTATGCCATATTGGGTTTTTAGTGATTCAGAACTTTTAAGACACTTTTTAGGTGTGCCTATGCTTGAACTTACTAAATTTGATTCATACCATAATTAATGGGTTTTTATTTAAGATAGTTTCATAATGGCATATACCATGCGTGCTCACCACTCGGCCCACCTAATGTTAGTGATTTAAAATGATTATAAAATGTGAAATGTGAGATGGAAAGTACACTAAGTATATAAATTGGACTTGAAATTGGGATTGAATAAAGGTTACCTTTTTGTAGCACTTATTCCATGTTAATGTAAAGTAACAGAGGGAACCTCCCTAATTGAATATTCTATAATGGTTAATTAAGACATGCTAAAATGGTTGCAACACTACCTAGATTATCCAAACTATTGGATGATAAGGCTTGTACCTATAATAGAATGGTTACAAATCTATTTGAAATATCCACACAAATAGAAGGCTAGAATTGAACAAAATGTATTACTACGTGATTAGAAAATAAAATAGAAATGGAATGACTCTAGATCACCAGGAATTCTGAGTTGAGAATACCTTGTTTGTTTGGAACCCCTATCTAATTCAAGGATCTAGATTTCTTAGGATGATATCAACCTAGAATTTTCTTTGTGTTTATTCTTGGGATGACCAGTATACTACTGTATGTTTCTTAAAATTTTTATAGGATTCATTGGATACACTCCTTGGATCCAACATTGACTAGTAGGGGTTGTGGTGAAATCCCATCAGGACTAGTCTTTGTGTAGCCCCATTTTACCTTGGTCGGTCAACCTGGACTCAGTAGGCGGCTTATTTTGGAATGCCTAGGATTAGGCTCCTTCGATTAAACTCTTACCAGTTACATAGACTCGGATACTACTTAGTTATCATTCTGTGATATTTATGTTACCTTGGTTTTTACCCTGGAACTCCCTCACTGGATATCTTTGTCAGTTTTCCTAGTTACAACTTGGAAACTTCACTATATATACTATCATGTGGTGATGTTAGTGTTGTTTATTCAAAACATTTCCTATTAACATTAAATGGTAATTGTATAATTGATGAACTTGTTACATGTTCATACACTAGTCAAAGTTTGAAGTATGTAGTAGGGTATTTAGTTATATTTTATTTCTTTTTTTACTTATATATGCTTAAATGCACACTACTATATTCCATTTAACGGGATGGATTGTATAGACAATGTTTGTGGTGGCCCACTGAGATTTATCCCACACCCTCTCTAGGCGATGTTTCTTACCTAGAGTGGATTACATGATTATAGGTATTGACAAAGGGAATCATACAACTTCGAACACATGATGGTGTGATGATAGGATGGGGATTGATAGAAGAAGATTGAGCAAGATCTATGGATACTTAGAGTAGACTATTTATCTTATACTTTGTGGAACATGTTATTCCTATTGTCTTATATCCATGTTTTCAATTTTTCCAGTGACATGGAATTATTTAATCATTGTTTTAGTTGATATAATTATTATTATTATTCTCATTTGTCTATTTCATCAATTTTCTTCTGCAATTTATTTATATTGCTTTCCATTTTTACTATTACTTTATATTCTATCCATTGTGCTATAATATAGTAATGAGGTAGTAGTATTCCCAAGGACACATCCTTGGCCCTCACTTCAAGTCTATAGGCTATGGAATTTGGGAAGATGCGCATGAGGCCATGTGACCAACCTGGGTTGGGGCACCTGTTATGTGCCATCCGAGTCCAGGTCCCCACAAATCCCATTATAACAAGTCATGCTTTCTAATACATTTTAAATTGGTAATGGTTATCTCATGGTATTTCATGCACAATTATTATGTTCACATACACATATTCTCATATTATGAAAACTTACGATATTCATATGATGATGATTATATTTTTCTTTTCTATGAATTTGAGAAAACCATCTATTTTTCATACATACCCTAATATATTAAGGCGTTTTTAAATTTGATCTATCAAATGTTTTATTAGATGAGAATATTATATGTGTGATATATTCATAATTTTTTTAAACAGTTGATAATATTACTAGTTTCCATAGAAACAATACCACTAGGTATTAGGGATTGAATTTTTATGATAATAAATTAATATTTAGTGAAATTATTTGTAATATGTGAAGGAATTTTTTAGATCGTGTCATTAAGAATCACTCATTTACACATTTTCATAATTTTTCAACTTCAATGATAATAAAATTTTGGGTTTTGATATTTTTCACTCATTGATTATACATAATGTTTCTATGATACTGTGAATATAAAATATATCTTCATTCAATAGAGTGCACAGTCAAACTGGTGCTCTAGTGAATAACTAGTGTGTCATGAAAACCATTATAGCTTACTAATTGGTTAAACATTTTGGATTGGTTTTTCCAATGACTAGTTTTCTATATATGTGTTATGTTGGGTCATTATGGTTTCTATGCCAGTTTTTCCTTCATTGATTCCTTGTAAAAGGTTAATAAATACTTTATATGATAATAAACATTTAATTTGTATTATAAGGCTGAGGAATAGAAAATATAGTATCACATTGTAAAATTGTAGGTCCAGTTTTGTTCTTATTAACTTCATGTTTCAATATCTTCATTCCATGTTGCAATTTTAATAGTATCTATTCACCCTTATATTACTAGTTAATTTATCCTTAAGATTTTCAAAAAAATGATAAAAATTAAATTCAAAGTGAATTTATTTTTTTAGTTTATTATTCATTAAGAGACCCAGATACTATTTTTATTATTGGTTGTAGGGATTTCATATTTTTATAGCCTATGAGGCCTACGACTACATCATATATTTTTTCTGGTATTTCCTCTCTTGAAGGAGTTTTCACTTGTAAAGAGGTGTAGAAATAACCTTTATTCTTTATTAACATTAATGCAATTCCACATTGAAATATCAATATTTTGTAGATGAACTATTTCATTATAAACAGCTCTCATATAATACCCATCTATAACTATGAGCATTCAAAATAATCAATTGGAGGATTAAATAAGGTTACTATATTTTTTAATCATATATCATTCCCTAGAATTTGTTGATCAGTTATAAAGATAGTCACTTTAGGGGATCATGTTCCTTGGTCTCACTATTATTATTAGTTTTTACTCATAGTTAATCATCAATAGTGGCAGGATGATATTGTGTAGATTTACTAATCTATTTGTTCGTTTGTAAGGATACTTTCAATGAAATCAAGATTTATGATACCTATATAAAAATACCGTGCGTTTAATATTTTATTATCATCAATTATAAAATATTTGTTTTCAAAATGATCATAATACCCATATTATTAGTCATATAGATATACCTAGGTTGATCACTAGGGTAAATTACTCACCTAATTGTATCCCTCGTGAAGTTTTACTAATAAAATGGGATAATTATTTTACAATAAGAAAGGGTATTTTATATGAAATATTATCCTATGTTTTTTTCATTTAAAATTTTCTGAAAAACATATTGAGATGGAGTTAATATGATAAAGAACTAGTTTGATATTATTTAATAAATAATAAATACATCATTTAGGAAGGTTACAATTCAAAAACCACCTTCCTCATGACTAAAGTTTTATCTAGTGATGACTGTTTGGATAAAAATTCCACCATACATATTATAATTCATTATAGCATGTAGGATAAAATTTAAAATTTCAATTTTAGAAATGGGTTTTAGTATCATTCATATATGTCCATGGGTGAAACTATAATAACATAAACATAATTTATTCTAACAAATTAGAACGATATTTTTAATTGGGGTTATAGAATCCCTAGCCCCTTACACATAACACTGCATGATTTTATACATAATTATATATCAGAGAACATTCCAATGATCATTAAGTATGTTGTCTTCGTTGAATAGGTACATAAAACATAAAACATAGAAAAAAAATCTTTATTCGATATATATAAGATCTCTTAACTTCTATTGAGCCCTTATATTTGCATAGAGTACCATGCAGAAAACATGAACAAAGGGATGATCTAAAAATCCCAATGAGGGAATGAATATAAGACTAAAACATAATAATATCATCAAGGAGGAATGACATAATGATATCTAAATCATAGAACATATTAAATATTAATATATAAACAGGGGATCATATAAACAGGATATCATATAAGTTTTTCATAATTATAAAACATATCTTTAGTACAGGTTTGGAATAACCTCCAACATTATTTCCCATTTTAGTATGGGTCAAGGCAAACTACCAATCCCATTTTCCATTATAGAATAGGTTAAGGTTAACTCCCAATATCATTTCACATTGTATCTCATGGGATGTAACTTTACACAATTAATTGGACCGCTATCTGGGTGCAACTATTTCACCATTTCATGAATATTATTTCCACATAAATAATTTTACATAATCACCCATAAATAATGAAAAGGGTTACCCATGGAAAGAATTTGGTACCAGAGGCATGACATAAAGCATAACCAATAGGTGTATCATGAAAATATTCATTAACGAAATGAATTTTCACATTCTTGGACATCTGTAAGGTAAACTAGTAATATATCATGGAAATATATGTCAAAAATATGTGAAATCATTTAGGAAATGTATTGGGGAAATTTTAGCATTAAAACATTATTGTGATGTTTTAAGGAAAATACAATAGATATTTAAAAATAGGAAAAAAATATAATCCTTTATATAAAATTAAAATTTAACCAATAATGTATTCATAATAAAGATAATGTTTTTTTACGACAATGGTGGCCTAAAACAGATGATAGAGTGCCCAATAAACTGGGAAAAAATTAGGAAGTTCCCTTAAAATAGGTTTTCTTATCCGAATGTACTATGTAGTGAATCTTGTAAAAACATGTATATCCTAAAAAGTTAGTGATGAAAGGGTAATTGTAAATTAATTTTTAAAACTAGGAAACATTCTAAATATTTACATAATTAGATATGATAATTCTATTTTGATATAAAGAAATGTATGGAAACCTGAATGAACAAAGGTGGTTCGGGTCGAATTCATTATAGTTTATCAGAATGGTATAAGGTGTACCTAAGAGGGATTTATGAGAAATAAATGGGGTTTCTAATCACTTCTACATCATGAGGGAAGTACTGGGGAGGTGAATAAACCAACCCCATCATTAGGGATTACATAAAGAATGTCGTATCATAGAGAAAAAACATGATTAAGAGTGAAACGGAGGGGGTCCTTTACCTTGAATCTGGTGGTGTTTTCCACTAGTTATTAAAGACCTGAATAAATAAATTATGTTTATTAATTAACAATTAAAAAACTTCTTATATATGATATTGAATTATAATAACCCTTTATGTTTCATTAATGTCCTTTATGATTGGTTATAAGGTTCAATTTCATTATTCGGGATCATTTGCTTACATGGGTTTTAATGACCGGTTCACTTATATTCAGGTTTGGATACACATTAAAGATGAAATTGGTTGTCCAGAGTTAAAAATTTGTGCTATTAGTGGGAATCCAGAAGATTTTGTGGTTTTGAATTTAATTTGGTTACTTATAGTGAAGTCGTGTTATTATAAAAAACTATATTGATAATAGTTTTGTTCAATCGGTGGGTTTGATTACAACGAATATGTTTTCATTTATAACATAATACCATTTGTAAAAAAGGATTACAGAACCATAACTAGGATATAATACATATATTATAATTTTGTTGAACTATAACACAAATGTTTTGATGATCAAAATTATGGATGATAATAGAAATTGATAAACCAATGTCCTTGAATATGCTAAATAAACACATCTCAAATGGTGTTCACATTTCTTTCAAATAAAATATAGGGAAAGGGGAGAATCAAAATAATTATATCATTAGGATAAAAACATTCCATTATATGTATGTTACTGTATTTATCATACCATTTTTCTTGAAGGTAGGATAGGAATAAAACAATAAAATAAATGAACTTAAAAGAAATGAAAATGAAATTAATGAATTGGAAAGAGGAATTTACCTCTTGAGTATACCTCCTCTGGGAACCTCTTAAAGGGAGAGGTTATGGTATTTTTAAGAGACTAGGGTATTTTGACTTGGGGGAGAGATTGGTGAGTGATTTGGGTACAATATTGGAAAGGAACATGGCCTGAGAGAAGTGAAGAGAAGAGGGATTGAGGGGGGGTTTTATAGAGGAGGGGAGGAGGCTTTTCAAAAATATTTAATTATTAGATTATAAATTTCCCTCAAGACCAGCAATATTGAAAATTCCATGACCAAAAACTATAATGTGGGCATGTGAGTTTTAGATAATGACCTTAAAATAGCCATACATTAGCTGATGACATCAGAATTCTTGTATTTATCATTTATCATAAATTATGGAATTTTACTATTCATGAAAAATTCAGGTATTTTAGAAAAATACAAAAAAAAATCACCGTAAAAATATTTTTATGTGTAGAATCAAAAAAGGAAATATACTTCTCAAATAATGAATTTCTAAATATAATTAATTTAATATTTAATTAAAACCATAAATTATTATCATAACCTAGTTTTAAAACATTTAGTTACCTATTTTAAAATATAGGAATATCATACTTTCAACATGAATATTATTTATATATTATCATAGGTAAGGTTACTATTAACTTGGGTATATCACTGTTCATAAGGTTATGTTACTATTCATAAGTGTCGGTTACTATTCACAAAAAATCATATTTTTTATCGGACTCCAAATAACTATCTGATCGCAACCACATATGTCAGATTTTCGAAATTCCAAACACAAAATTGACAAAATTGTGTTTAAAGGTCACATAACAAATAATTGTTCATTATGTTTTGATTTCATGACATATTTATAAGAAATAAATATCTATTAATAAATCATTGTGTCATTTCATTCTTCCCCCCTTATGAAATTTCTCCCTCAGAATTTTTTTTTGCATTCTATGCCAAAAATATGTGTGGGTACATTTCATTCATTGCCTCCTCTAGTTCATTTATTTTTTCTTCAAACTTGTGGTTCTTCCACAATACAATGACCATGTGAGTAGTCTTGTAACGTATGACATTTTCTCTATGATCCAAGATCTTCGATGGCTGCTTCTCATAACGTAGATCATCCTCCAACTGTACGACCTCCGAAGAGAGTACATGTGAAGGGTCTGGTATGTACATATTTAAGAGGGATACATGAATGACATCATGTAATTTCGACATGGTAGGTGGAAGTTCCAGTTGATAGGCCACAACTCTAACTCAATCAAGGATCATGAATGGGCCAATATACCAAGGACCTTGCTGTATTTTCTTCCCAAATCTCATGACATTCTTCCAAAGAGATATGAATAGGAATACCATATCTCCAACATTGAACTAATGGTCTCATCGACGGTTATCTTCATAACTCTTCTATTAACATTAGGATTTCATGATATTCTGCTGAATGTTTTTCACATTCCCTACCATTTCTTCAACCATGTAATGTTCTACGAGATTACTATCAGAAATTTCATCCCAACATGCCTGTGTCTTGCACCTTTTCCCTTAAAGGGCTTCATATAGTACCATTCAAATACTCATGTGGAAAATGTAGTTGTATGAGAATTAAACGAGGGGAAGATGTTGGTACCATTATCTTTTAAGACCATAAAATATTCTCTCAAAACATCATCTAGTGTCTCAAATGTTTTCACATATTGGCCATCCGTTTGATGATGAAAGTCCATACTAAAGTTCAGTTCAGTGTTTAGAGCATGTTGGAAACTTTTCCAGAACATCATGGTGAATCTGGAATCATGATCAGATACAATAAATAGTGGTATTCCATGAAAACTTACCACATCTTTTATGTAAATATGTTCAATTTAATCAAATTAGAAGTCCTCTCGAATGGTGATAAAGTGGGTTGTCTTCATAAGACAATCCACAACTAACCATATAACATTGTTTTATCTGGATTTCCAAGTAAGTCTAGTGGTAATGTCCATGGTAATATTATCCCACATCCATGTTGGTATGGGTAGGGGTTTAATCATCCCCTTATATTTTTTCCTAACATCCTTCACTTACTAACATACCAGGAAATTTTATGTATATTTAGAAATATCCCTTTTCAAATTGACCAACCAAAAGTTTTCTCAGAGATATTGATTCATCCTTGTGCTATATGGGTGGATAGAGAAGGTTGAGATATGTGCGTCATTCAAAATCTCATTCTTTACCTCTAGATCAGATGGTACACTTAATCATGACCCAAATCTTATATGTTTGTCCTCATCAATCTTGAACTCCTATGATTTCCAGTTTCTGATTTGTTCCACCCTTTTTAGAATTTCCACACCTTTTCTTTGAGGATCCATTATTTTATCCATGAGAGATGGTTGAGAAAAAAATTTAGAAAGAATTGACGATGTTCTTACCTTAATGATTCCCATGTATATCCAATGAAAATATAATAAGTCACATCCTTTTAAATTATCATCATTGATAATGATACAAAATTCTTTCTACATAGAGAATCTACAACCATATTTGCCTTATCGGGATGATAGTGGATTGAGAATTAATAATCCTTGATGAGCTCTATCTGTCTTTACTGGCACATATTAATCTATTTCTGTGTGAATATATATTTGATAATTTTGTGGTCTATATATATCTCACACTTCTCCGCATAGAAATAATGCCTCCATATTTTCAATGCAAAGATCACAGCCCTCAACTCCAGATCATGTGTGGGAAAGTTTTTCTCATGGATTTTAAGCTAACATGAAGAGTAGTCTATCACATTCTCATTTTGAATATGTACATAGCCTAATACCTTCTTTTAAGAATCACTACAAACCACAAAGTGTTCTCCACTTATTGGGAGTGTGAGTACTAATAAAGTGATAATCCTTTTCATCAACTCCTTAAAATAGTATTCACATTCTTGAGTCCAAAAAAACTTTACTCGCATCTATGTCATCTTGTTCATTGGGTTCGACAATCCTGAAAATTTCTTCACAAGTCCTCGATAATACCTAGAAAGACCAAAAAAGATGTGGATCTCTATTACAGATATTGGCCTAGGCCACTCTTCAATTGCCTTTGTCATGGAAGGGTCCACATATATCCATTTACTGGTGATAAGATGACCCACGATTGATACTTCCACCATCAAAAATTCACATTTACTATAATTTTCATGAAAATTATTCCTACAATTTTTTTAACACATTATAAAAATGATCCTCATGATCCACCATGCTCAGGGAGTAAATCATAATATCATCAAAAAAGACAACCAAAAATTAGTCGAGGTAATAACTAAAGACTCTATTCATTAAATCGATGAAATTTTTTGAGCATTACAATGTTTGATGGGAATTACAATGAACTCATAGTGTCCATACATTGTTCCAAAGGTCGTCTTGGTAATATCTTCCTTCCACACCTTTAGTCGGTCATATCCCGACTAAAGGTCCACATTAGAGAAATAACATGCCCCACGAAGCTGATTGAACAAGTCATCTATCTGTGGAAGTGGATTCTTGATCTTTATCATGATTTTATTGTGTTCATGATAATCAATGTAGAGATGCATTGATTCATCCATCTTCTTGATAGAGAGGACTGGCTCACCCCACGGTGAAGCACTTAGGTGTATAAAACCCTTCACCAGACTCCCCTGTAACTGCTTATTCAGCTCCTCTAGCTCTACGGTGTCCATTCTTTAAGGTGTATTTTATATTGGTAGAGATATAGGGATATGTTCAATTGCGAAATCAACCTCTAGGTCAAGAGGAAGACCAGAAAACTCTTCAGGAAATACATCATTGTAATCCCTCACAAAGGGCATGTATTCAAGTATGATTTTATCATTTCTCCCAATAATTTGGGCTAGATATTATTGCTCATCAGGTAGAATTATCCACCCTTGAGACGATGATTCTAAAGGAGATTCATCTCCATCCTTACAATTGTAACGAATTGGAGGGTTCATTGGGATGTGAAGAGTTATCTCCATTTCCTGAAAGAAGATGTTGGTTTTTTATAGTGTTATCCAATAAAATCCCAAGATAGCGTTGAACTCCACTAAAGTATATTTGATAAGATTTTTTGTGAGGTTCAGTCTAGAAAAATAATCTAGGGAGGAGTTATGACCCATGGATGCAATAATTTCCCATTCGTTGTTCTCCCAGATAACATTTATCCAATTTTTTAGGTATTGTTTGAATAATTCTACTAAATATTCAAGAAATGAAAGAATTTGTAGAACAAGAATGAAATAATATATCTGCTATTAATTAATGAATAACAAGAATACCTGTCACCACATCATTGTCTGGCTACACCTTAGAAATAGTGATTTCATAAGACCTTCTTTATTGCCTTGGAGGTTTCTGTTGATTGCCTTCGACAACCCTTGTCATAGGGAAATTGCTCGCACCATTCCCTTGATCCTTGATGTTGTTACACTGCACTATAGGATGAGTGTTGATTTGTACCTTACTTTATTCTTACGCATTTGTGAGATTCTTCATATCCCAACAGTTGTTATTGGCCAGATGTCCAACATTTCCACATTTAATGCAATTATTATTTCCCTTTATATAGTTCCCATGACGATTTTTACAACAACGTTTACATGGGGAAAAGTCATGCTTCTTGTCCATCATGGGATTTTTTTTGATGAATCACCCATGTTGTTCTCCATTTTCTGCTTCTTTCCACAAGGCCAACGAGACCACTAAGAGTCTCTAATATTCATTTCAACTTTGAGGGCACAATAGCCAATATCCAGATAACTATCAATGTCTTGAATCGCCAATGCTTTTTGTAGCCTCAGCTTTAGTCTTTGATAGAATCTATCCACCTTGATTTTAGTGCTGATGACAAATCCATAGGTGTTCCTTGAAAACCTTATAATGTTTTCATCGTACTCACTGATGGAATCATCTACCTTCTGTATGAGTCTGCTGAACTCTCTTTCCATCTTGAGATGGAGGGTATGATGAAAATAATTATCTAAAAACATCATATTGAATTCATACCAATCTATGGAATCAATTTCCTCGTGGGACATTGTATTCTTGGTCAGTGTCCACCACTGATCTGATCCCCGTCAAAACGATAAAATGCTTGTAAAACAATCTCTTTTTCCGAACAATGGAGGATATGAAATATCTTTTCAATGGAGTTAATTCACTGTTCTGCATGGAGGGGATCATAAGATCTTATAAACATGGGAGGCCCTTTCAGCATGAATAATTTTGTGGAAACTTTCTCATTCCATATAGGAGGAGGGCGTTACATATGATTCATGTTATTATTCATAACTCGAGCCAGCTGAGCATGTATTGTCATCATGTTTTGGGCACCCATTATTATCATATTAAGAATATCATTCGGTCAATCTTCACATTACCAATCACATTGGTTGTTGGAACATGTTATTCTATTTCCCACCATTATCTAGAAAAAATAACATATACTTATAGGTATTGAATAATTAGCTATTGAGTATAAAAAATAAAACTTTTAGAATAAATAGATAAACTTGTAGAGGATAAAAACCGTTGATTCCATAGGATTAAATCTTCATTATTCTCAATCAATTTCATAAATTATATTATTATGGGATTTTTCCTTAATGATGGTTTATACTAAACACATGAATCAATTAAAATATATCCCATTCGAGTGTCATTACCAAGAGTGTGGTAAAGCCCATTGTCATGCACAAGTTCTTGTTCGAGTCTAGCTCAAAGTGCTGTTTTGATGTTTTACCCTGAGATACATCCATGCCAGATCCACCTCTAACTTATTGTATCTAGAGAGTGATGTATTTTTTTGATAAACCACTTACTCTATACATACAAAAAATTAGTAATGTTTTCTTATACATAATCAAATTATAAAGGTTATCACTTTGGTTCTCTAATACTATTATTCAAAAATTACTAGACCGTCCTCAGATACCAACTATATAATCCTTATCCATTTACACATATCGTTACATGATTTTTAGAATAATTATATATTAGAGTACAAGACAATGGTCATTAAGTCTAGTGTCTTGGAAGACTAGGTACATAAAACATAAAACATGGGAAAAAACTTCTTTATTTATTCTCTATAAAGAGATCCGAACTTTGTCTGAGCCATTACATCTGCCTTGTGTACCCTAGAGAACTGATGAATAAAGGTATGAGCTAAAAAACCCAGTAAAGGAATGAACATAAGAATATAACATAAGCACATGAGCTAGGACTCATGAAATAATGATATCAAAATCATGGAACATATGAAATCATAACAATAATACATGGGATCATATAAACATGATATTATTTAAATGTGACAGAATAATAAAACATATCTTTAGTATCGGTCAAGGCTAACCACCAATATTTTTTCCCATTTTTTTATGGTTTAAGGATAACTGTCATTCATGTTTCCCATTGTAGTACGCGTCAAGGCTAACTGCCAATCCCGTTTCACATCACATCTCATGAGACATAACATTAACCAATGAATTTGAGTGCTATATGGGCACATACATCTCAATATTTCATTAATAACCTTGACACATAAATAATCATACATAATCAACCATACATAAAGATAAGGGTTACATGTGGAAATAATTGGGTACCACAATCATGACATAAAGCATAACCAATGTGCATATCAAGAACGTGTCCATGAAAGAATGAAATTTAAACATATATGGACGTTAATATGGTAAAATTGGAATATATCATGGAAATTTATGTCTAATATAAGTGAAAACATTTAGGAAATGTATTTGAGAAATTTTAGCATTAAAATATATTTTTTCTGATTATAAAGAAAATACTATAGAGATTTAAAAATAGAAAAAAGGGGAATCTTGTATATAAAACAATAATTGAACCAATATGGTTTTCATAATAAAAATATTGATTTTTTAAATACAATGGTGGCATAAAATAGAGGATAGATTGCACTATAAAATAGGTAAAAGTTCCAGAAGTTCCCTTAAAATAGGTTTTCTTATAAGAAAGTTCTAAGGAGGGAATCTTTTAAAAACATGAATATCCCCAAAAGTGGGTGATGAAAGGGTATTCATAAATAAATTTTAAAAATTACGAATCAATTATAATATGTACAAAAAATAGATATGATAATTCTATTTTGATATAAAAAATGATATGGAAACCTGAAAGAACAAAGGAGGTTTGGGTAGAATTCATTACAGTTTATCAGCATGTTGCTAGGTGTACATATGAGGGCATGATGTGAGAGAAAATGGGTTTCCAATAACATATAAATCAAAAGGTATGTACGGTGGAGGTTTATAAAAAAACCTCATAATTATGGATTATACATAGAATGGCATATCATAGAGGATAATCTTGATTAAGAGTGAAATAGAGAGGATCCCTTACCTTAAATCTGGTGGTGCTCTCCATCTGTTATTAGTGATCTAAATAAACAAAATAGGTTTATTAATTAACAATTCCCAAAACAATTATATATGTAATAGATTAATTATAATCCTTTTTGGTACATTCAAGACGTTTTTGATTGGTTATAAGGATAACTTTCACTGTTCGGGCTCATTTGCTTACTTGGTTTTTAATTACCGATTCGCTAATATTCATGTTTGGGTACACATGAAAGACGAAATTTTTTGTCCATAATTGAAATTATACTATATTAGTGACAATCCAGGATATTACATGGTTTCAAATGTAATTTGGTTATATAGAGTGAAGCTGAATTATTATATAAAACCTTATTGATAATTGTTTTGGTTAATCGAGGGGTTTGATTACAACGAATATGTCTTGATTTATAACGCAATAAAATTTTAAAAAAATGATTACATAAACATAAATATGATAAATTTCATATATAATAATCTGGTTTAACTATAACACAAATGGTTTAATGATCGAAATTAATGTTGATAATAGAAATTGATAAACCATTGTCCTTGAATGTGCTAAATTAACACATCCCAAACAGTGTTTCCAGTTTTTTAAAATAAATGAAGGAGAAAGAAGATAAGCCAAAGAATTATCCTATTAGCATAAAAACATTCCAGTAAATGTATGTTACCGGATCTATCATATAATTTTGGGTGAATTTAGGTTAGTAAAGAAGAAATAAAAGAAAAAACATAAATAAAATGAAATAATTAGAAATAGAAATTTACCTCTTGAGTCTACCTCAATTGAGAACCTCTTAAGGGGAGAGGTTTTGGTATTTTGTAGAGTCCATGGGGCTTTGGATGTTGGGGGGGGGAGCTTTAGGAGAGATGTGGGCCTAATATTGGCAAGGCACAAGGCTAGAGAGTATTTAAGAGAAGAGCAAGTGAGGTAGAAGGGGTTATAGTAGAGGAGAGGAGGGGTTTCGGAATTATTTTGTCATTAGATTAATAATTTCCTTCAATACCAGCAATAGTGTTGATTCCATGACCAAAAATAGTAATGTGTTCATGTGAGTTTTAGAAAATTCCCTTACATCATCCATACATCATCTGATGGAATCATAATTTATGTATTTATCATTTTTAAAAAATTATTGTATTTTAATATTCATCAAAATTTCACATATTATAGAAAAATCCCAAAAATTTACTCTAACCATTATTTGACATGTAGATTCAAAAAATGAAACCCATTGTTCGAAAATAATTTTCTAAATATGATTAATTTATTATACAATTAAAATCAAAATTTATTATCAAATACTTGTATTAAAACATTCTTTTACTTATTCTAAAATATAGTTATATCATACATTCAACATGAATATTACTTATATATTATCATATGGAAGGTTACTATTCATTAGGTTATATCACTATTCAATATAATCTATTACTATTCATATGGGTAGGTTACGATTCACCAAAATTATGTTTTTTTTGGTCTCCAAATAACTAACTGATCGCAACCGTGCATGTCAGTTTTTTAGAATTACAAACACAAAAGAAAAAAAAATTAAAGGTTGCATAACACTTAATAGTTCATTGTGTTGTAATTTCAAGACACATTTATATGAAATGAAATTCGGTTTATAAATCATTGGGTCGTTACAATGGTGATTCTATAAAGGTTTACTATATAGGTTAAAGAAAGACCTATTTTCACAATTGTCTATTGTAAATGGATTTCAAATTCTCAAAATATACCCTTTTAAAATGGATAGTTTCATGGATAATCCTACAAGTATCTCAATGGCTATAAAAAACTACATGGGATGCGTTGATGCAGGATAATGTTAAAGGGTTCACATATTTTATATATCACAATGATTAAAGACCCCATTACAGTTCTTGACATCATATATCTCCCTAATATTCTATTCCAAGGAAGTTATTGAATCAAATTCATCAGATCCTATATAGGTACATTGGAGGGGGAAAGTTTTAATATTAATACATTAACCTCCATTGAATTCCAAAAAAAATAGATACCAATATTTACATTTTTAATGGTTCGATGAATTTTGTAATGAATGAGAATGTTTCACATCATTATTCAATAATATAATTCTCTTAACTATTGATGGATGAAATATTTTAATTCTTGATTAAGAATGTTGGGTTTTTTTATTCCCAATTTATATTATACATAAAATAAAATATAAAATAAATCATTTAAAATATATAGTGTAACATGGAATGATCATTCCCAACCATTATTATTTGGCACATCATATAAAGAGTTATGGATACATTCTAGTACATGATAAATTTATTATCCCTAAATAGTTCCTTTAGGACAATTTTAGGAAAGCAACAATTTATTTAGGTTTTTTATATTAATTTTTCATATATATTTTCTACTAATTTTTTTCATATTGTGTCATGTCAAACATTTATTAACATATAAAAACTAATCATCACAAGCTACTTCAATATTAATGAATTATAATTTCCCAGAGAATTCTAAACTTCCTCCCCATTTCATGACTTCGCAATCAGTATCTAAAATAAAAATTTATAAAATATATTTCTCTAACCCCTAAATTATAATATTTCTCAATTCAAGGATATGTTATCAGAAAGAAATTTTTTTATCCTAAAAGAATATACAATTATTATATTTCCACCTCACAATCAAAGTCACCTACACCATCTCTCAACCAAAAATATATTCACTCATTAGACCTTTTCATGACTAATACACTCACCATGTCATCAATAAAAACTCTCTTACAAACATTTTATAACATTAAATAATAATGTGATAATACTTATTATGTAAATAATATAATGGTGATAATTATACAGAGAAAAAATGATAATCCTAAAATGGTATACAACCCTTAAACTAATAGAATTTTAAAATGATATATAAGAGGAACCAACAAAATACATGAAAATAAATTATAAAATATAGGGGAATAAGGGAAATAATATAATTAGAATTAGAAAAAACCACATCTATCCATTTAGGTAAAAATTGAATGAACTAAATAATTTTATTATACTAATTCCACAACCTCATATCTTTATGACATGTTCTCATTCATATTATGTCATCAAGTCCAATGAAGGTTAAACCCACTATCCTACCAAATAAGTTTAATATCCATAACCCATTCATAATGGTAGGGTATTCTTCATTGAAACAAATTAAATTAAATAGTAAATTCTTTTTAAGAAACTTATATATTCAATGGATGAGTAATCCCTTTCCATTCCTAATGGAAATTTTTTTTATTTCAATATATGAAACCTCTTATTCAATGTTCATGTATAATTCGATAACTAATAATTCATTCATAACATGAGTGGAAATGATTTGAATACTCTATAAACAAAATATAAAAATAAATGTAACACTCTAAAACAATATATCACAATATTATCAATGGTGTAAAAATGACCATGAAATGATAATATTTTCTTTAAAATAAATACTAAAATGATTAAGTTTTTTTGGATCAAGATTTTAATAATAATAGTATCTTACCTTTTTCATTATTTATTAAAAATTTATATGGTTCTAAAATAATTAATAATAAATCTAACTAGTAATCCAAAAAAACAAATATTTTATGTCTTAGTATAGTTGATAAAATATCATTTCAATAACGTAATTTTTCATTAAAACATTACATTTATACTTCTAAAACAGAAACATAATTTATTAATGATCATTTAATCATTTATTAATGTCATTTTTGAAAATCCAACATTTAAAAAAATACGGATTAAGACCCCATGTCCTCAAAACAAATCGAAATAACTAATTAACAGAAAAATTTCAATGTAGAAACATGAAAATAATTAAACCAATGTCCATTAATAGTATAAACTTTAAAAACCATAGTAACAATCTTGTAGAAAACTAATAATTTTCCACTAACAAACTAAAAAAATTTGTAATTTACATAATCAATTTAACCATTTACCTTTAATAAAAAATCATTATAATCCAATAAAGATATAACTATACATAGTGAAATCTATATTAAAGAGAGTGTTATCATCCTTAATTGGCCTTCTCCAGTTGTTTTACCCATAATCCCAATAGGATGAAGTGATTTCCCAAAAATTTTGCCAAATCAGATACCAAAATATCTAACCCATCAAAAATAATTGAATAGGTAATAATGATAGAAGTGGAAGGAGAACTAGTATATGATACGTCAAATCACAAAACTACAGAAAAAACACCAAAAAACATTGGAGGGAAATGGAATGAAGAAGAACATGTCTAGAGAAGTCCCTCAACTCTAACATATGTTCTATCAAAGAAAATCCAATGATAGTGTTGAAAAAAAGGATCCATGAAAATTGCATACCCCTAGTTAAAATAAAAGTCATAGAAACACAATTTAACTAATTTCATCCATTATTCCATATCATAGCTCACTAAGGACCCAGGGGAAGTATTTTCCACCATACGGTAGATCTAAGGGGCACTGCAACTACATTTCACATCATGTACCCAATGGAACTATGTTTTACACCCAATAACAATCTTAAACACAATATATAATATTTAAATTAAAAAATTATTAAAATAGAATGACTTTTTTTGTAAACAAGTTACCAACACTAAATTAATGAAAAAAATTTATAAAAACACAATGGATTATTACCCACATAATCTAAGTACAAAAAAAATCGAATGATCTAAAATTTTCATTATTTAACATTCTCATGAAAATTTCAAAACATACATAAAAAATTCAATAATAGAACAATATATTTTTAAATCCTTTCCATGGTTATTTTAAATCCAAAAATGAAATACTAATCCCTTATCCAATAATATATATCTACCATGTTTATTAATTTTCGAAAAGCATACTAAATAATATCCTAAAATATTTATTACACTTCTAATTCATAAATCTAAACACTAAAACACGTTGTTAAATATTGAAAATACTAATACCCAGATAGAGCATTGACAAACCTATGGTTCTAAAAATAATAATGAATAATGTAATCCTAAATATAGGGTTATTACCATTATAAAAATCATAAACTATTCACAAATTCATACATTAAAACAAATTGTTCAAAATTAAAAGATTCATAACAATAAAATTATGAAGACATTTTACAGCTAATTAAAATTATCATATAACTAAAAAACAAAATTTATAAAAATTTATTATTTTATATTAAAATATCACATGAAAATGAAATTAAGAAATTTTTTCATTAAAAAATCAATTAAATTCCCAAAGAACAATTTATAAAAAAAGTTTGACATTTATTCCAATAAAAATATTCATCTAGTATAACGTAATTTTATTTCTCAAATTTCGTTTATTTAATATTCAACCAAGAAAAATAATTTTTATTAGTTTTTATATTCCCTTATATTTCATTAATAGTTTATATATAAATAATATAAAACATCCTATGAAACACATCACCAATAAGCTGGAGAAACATTAATAGGAATAAAGAACATACAAGAGTACCATTTATTGAGTTAGATTAATATCTCTCATACCTAGTGTGACTAAAATAAAAACACATGAATCCATGGAAATTATGATTACCATGATAGAAATATTTTTCATATATTCATATAATATATCCTTGAAGTCCGAATATCTTATGGACACCATTAACATAATCGATATCATTTACCAAATAATCTAATACCCCTTTGTAATAGCCAATTCCATATCCATTATTATCCTATAAAACGCCCACCACATTCTCCTGTCATGATCTTGAATCACCTAGGGTTAACCACTTATTTCAATGTACTATGCCAATCACTGGGGACTAATAATACCACTTTAAGATCTAGATAAAGCAATTACCACATTTTGATTAAAATTCAAACATACATGTTTGTTAATCAGAAATATGATCTTCTAAATATATTAAAAATCCCTATAGTAAGACCTATAATCCGCAAATAAAAGTATAATAAATAATCTAGACAATTCAAAACAATGAATATCAAAATTCAAAAAACAGTACAATCCAAAAAATGAAATAAAATAATAAGAAACTACAATAACCTTATTAATATTTCATAAACACCTCATTCCAATATATACTACCTCATTCCAAAAATAATTGGAGATCTAATTTTCTACTATAATTTTACATTATTCCATATATCATTCAATAAGTTATTTGAACATATTTTCTTATTCTTTCAATGTGACATGAAAAAAAATATGGTCCATGAAATGTATGCTTTCTAGAGTTCATAGACCAAGTAGACCCAACTGAAAGTTCTCATACACCACCAGTATATATTATCATGATCATATATTTGAATGTTATTTTGGAATTTATAATAATAATTAACCTAATTATTGTAAAACCAAGTCCATTGCTCCATTATATTCTTATATAAATAATAAAATAAAGGTAGACAGCTAAAAAACATGGAGAAAATATAATAAAGTCATAAAAATCCTCTCTCTCACCAATAGGGGAAGTCATAACGAATATAGTGAAAAATAACTCTATCATAATTAGGGTATTGATAAAACATTTGGGATGAAAATCACAATTTTATTAAAAAAGATAACATCACATAGAAATTTAAATAGGGACAATAACATCTATATATCATTAATATGAATAAAAATATCAACATCCTTACTAGGAGGGGAAAATACTCAAATTAATCATATAACTATATTTTTATATCTATATATGATTATAATAATATATATTGAATAATGATAAAATAATATATAATAAATATATTAAGACAAAAATATTAACAAATTTCCAAGAATAAATGTGAAATATTATTATATTTAATAAAATATATATGTTTCTCTTTAGACTAAGAAATTAATACAATAAATACCTCATTAAAAAATCATTTCCAAAGGAGTTCATGTAATACTTTTCTAAAAAAAAACTATAACACAATGCATTATGTGTTTATATGGGGGAAACAACATTAATTTCCCAATTAATTCACCAATCATTTCTCATTAAATAGTATCATGATGAACATCCAAATTGAATATTGATAGAAAATAATTTTCGCAACCCATAAATGGCCATAGTCCTCCAATATTCATTATCGAATATTAAGGTTATGGAGACTATAAAATTAACATTAACACCATAAACCACATTCCTTTTAACAATTATTTATCCACTATATTATTACTAAAAGTGAATTAAATATTTATAACATCATATGATCAATACCATGAGAAAATCATCAGGAACAACACATATAACTCTTTTGTGACACATTCACTACCAATAAAGGAAAACATATTTGATAAATAATATAATATATTCATTTACAGAGATAAAAATAAAAAAAACTCCTGATAGAATAAGAACTATATAACAAGAAAAAATAAATAACAATAAAATTTGAATGTACAAGTATATACTATACATTATAAAAAAGGAATATGACTAAAGAAATGAAAAGAAAAAACCCAAATTAACCACACATTCTTCCATTTAAAAACACTATATCTTATTATATCATGATCACTACCAGAGAGAGAGATACCACACCCCCATTTATTATTAGTTATCTAGTAAGATCAAATACCAAACAGTATATCCTATATGGGATGTTATAATTAGTTATACATTTATAATGATATGTTGTTTGATATAATAAAAATTATTTGAACTATATTTTTGAAGATGTTTTAGATATGTCCAGGGTAGAGTTTTATAATTTCATTCCATAAAAGGTCATCATTACATCACTATCAATTAAGCATCTTTAAAAGTATAACTTTTATTATATTATTATTTATTCATTTAGGATATGAATGTTGATGATGGGATAATAATCAAACCATACATGTAAGAGAAAATCCTTGGCCAACTAGGAAAGCTATGAAAAACAACCCATCATAGTGAGGTATAACAAAGATAAGGAAATCAATTCATGAATATAAAATAATAAGACATAGAACAGGACTACTGTTTAGATTAAAATAGAGATATACAATGAAAACCATACATTCTTACCTAAAATATCTAAACAATGATATACAAATAAAGAAATACCAATAAGTATACATGTGACCAATACTCACCTACAAACCAATATGGAACAAAGGTTTCAACAAGAAGAGAAATAAGAATTATACGAGATTATCTTCCCTAATCCTAAATACAAAAATTATATGTACAACCACCCAATGTAAAAAGTTCTGTATGATCATAGCTAATAAATGAATACCACTACAGATACTATAAAAGTTCTAATATAAAGAATAAAATTGTTATACATTATAAAAAAAATTAGATATCACTTTATAAATCAAAACCCATTTATTAATCATTTCCCTTTATTGTTCATAAATTCCTTTCATAATCTCAAATCCAAAATAACAAAAGGTATATGTGATAAAACAGAAATATCAATGCCTTCCCCAAGGGTTATTATATCATACATGTATCCATGAAATAACATATTGTGTGAATCCTTGTGCCACCACCAATAAAAACCAACAAACAACAATCCCTGATAAAGACAATATTCAAGAAATTATCATTAATATAAAATATATCCATATTGGTCCCTATAATATGGGAATATGTAATAAACATAAAATATCATATAAAATGAATATGTTTGTATCAACAAATAACGAGTCCTACCAGATTCTTTCGATATCCCAAAGGTAACCCCCAGTGGTGGAACACACACTATGGTTTCCCATGTCTATTTCAAGATAAACCAATGGTTCCCAATGTTCCATGTTTATAAAAAATACATTTCAAAAAATATAATCACAATTTAAAAAAACATTTTTAAATTTATAATTATCTATATAAATGTTTGAATCCTATTTCCAAATATAAATCCCCACTCATTCTTTTAATCAACACTTGGTGTGGAAATGCCATTTTTCAAGAAAAAATTATTATTAAAAATTATTTTTCAAATAAATAACATAAATCAGAAATTAAGTTAAATTATAAGAGTGAACCAAATGGGATTTACAATAATGATAAATAATTTGTATAATAAACCCATTATATAGAAAACCCACCTAGAGAATGATGGGGCCCTATCTTTCATCGATGATGGAGATTTGTACAACCATGGATTGTTTTTAAAATATAATGCATGATAAGAGAACTCAATGTATTTATGTAACACAACAATAGTTCATGAATTAGAGGAAAAAAGATATCCAATGTATCCTTAATACCCATTGGAACAATGAATTGTATGGGTTACATAGTAAGAGATTAGGAACACATCAACCACACCGATCGAAATATTACAAGATATAAAATCTGTCCAAAGAGCATAAAATATTCACAAATTATATGAGACCCATGGAATTTTATTATTATTAAATATACAATGTGTAATTCATATACAATCTGTCAACATCTATTAGTCAAAAAATTGTCCATTTTTTATAGTAATACTCAAAGGTAAGGATGATAAAAAAACATGAGTACAGGAATACCTAAAAAGATTAATTTGGTCTTACAATATCCCCACTATAACTGATTTATGAACCCCAAAATCCCTAAAAATAATAGATATGATAAAAAATAATACCAATGGTTTCGTGTTAATGATTCACGGTCCCATGTCTCATGGATATCCCTTCTTCATATCCTTAGTACACATACTAATGAAAACATTTTATTACATAGTTTATTATCCAAAAGATCCATAATCTGAACTTGTTTCTCAATAATGATATTATCAGGATCAAGGTTAACATCCTCCAAATAATTCACATGGGAAGGATCTCTTCAATACATCCGCATTTGGGAAACATTATGAACATCGTGTAAGTATGTCAATTGAGATGGAAATTCAAACTATTAGTCCATCATTCCAATTAATCCAATGATATCTAAGGGACATAAAAATTAGTTATAACATACTCTATATACCAAACCGATGATGTCCCATTCAATGTTAAACAATATAAATGTTCTGATCACCAAACGGACACTCCAGTAGCCATTTATGATGGACTAAAAAATACCTCTTATGCCCTTATTCTATGAACATCCTCTTATTGATAAATTTTATTATTTCTATCATCTCCTAGATGATACTTGACCTATCTTAGAACTGATCCCCAATGTCTTACAACAATAAGGGATATCTATATGGTGTCCCTTACACATCTTGGAAGAGTGACATCAATGTAAAATCTAGATAACTATTTTCATTTGTAAATCTGACAAGAGTAAAATCATTTTTACAATATCCTCTTCAATCAAGAACAAAACCCTAAATAATTTCCCCAATAACCCTGGTATCCCCATATATCCTTGTATGTTTATGTGGATGACAGGTCATTCTCAACTTCAACTAGGAACCAATAACCTACTTTAAACCATTCTAAAACCTAGATTTGAACCTTTAGTCCCTATCAGATACAACCGCATAAGTATTCCTATAAGGCTTTAAAATCTATTGAGAATATAATTCCCAGATTTGTTCCACCTTTATCATCTTGTTGATATATATGAAATGATGCAATTTATGGATTTTATCAATGATCACCCAAATTTAATATTTCTTAATTTAATTATGCGGTAATCCAATGATGGAATCTATTAAAATCTCATTCCACTTCCATATCATAAGGCATAAGATCTATAACAAAATCATAGGTCTCTATTGTCCCACCTTAACTCTTGAAAAGTAATACACCGTGATAAAAAATCTCTAATCATCCTTCTCGTCCATAACTACAAATATAATCATCTATTGTAATGATACACATTGGTATCCCAATTGTGAATGGATCAATAATATAGGTTCCCACATTCAATCACCACTCACTCTGTAAAAATGGAACAACAATCAAACTACAAAAGCCTAAATAATTACTTGGATTGATAGACAACTAACCTAACATCTCCCCACAGAAATGAATTTTGAAAAAGGGATGGTACATGATTCCTACAGCCTAATTTATCCAAACCTCATCATCTACAGGTTACTCATCTTTCATCAAATAAAATAATACATGTCCACTAAACTCAACCACTCACAATCTTATCCATGTAATAAATCTCATCAGACACCACTCCTCAACCAATTCCCATATTGTATGAATTGTTAATTTTTTTCCTACACATTGAAAAAAAACATTCCCTTTATAAGGATTTACAGATTATAAAAATCAATAATATGGAGATAATTCTACCATATTCAGTGTTTCATGTTATAATTCCTATGAGTAATGATATATTTTAGGATCTTATGATCTAAATATACAATAACCATATACCTAATGAGATTGTGACTCTATATTTTGAGTACATACATAACTATTACAAACTCAATATCGTGGTTAGGTATGTTCTTCTAATGAGTGAAAAACTAGCTTGAACCATAGGC
The DNA here is from genome assembly GCA_963277665.1 of Viscum album. Taxonomy (NCBI): domain Eukaryota; kingdom Viridiplantae; phylum Streptophyta; class Magnoliopsida; order Santalales; family Viscaceae; genus Viscum; species Viscum album. Next base: position 1,305,645,084 of record OY728126.1, on the reverse strand, counting down.
CATGACCTATTTTCCTTACATTGAGACTCATCCCAAAAAAATTATAAAAAACAACATATTCAAAAAAAGTTATATAAGAATAAAAATTAGTGTTGAAGTTTGCCACACCATTATCTCATTAAAATATCTCTAAATGTACCATTCAATTAAATTTTTACACACATATGGGTTATTGTTTTTATCAAAGATGAAATATTGGAGAAAAAAAGAACAAATGATATATAATACCCAACCAAAACTCATATATTTTCGATGAAAACCACATTTTTAGGATGCTACTAGTACATAACATCATTTATTTTATTTGGATCCATAGATACTCCCCTCTCGGATGTCATATGCCCTAAAAATTAATCTTTCTAGACCTAAATCACACATTTAGAATGAATTCAAGAAATGTTATTTTATTTAATTATTTAAGAAATGATATCCAAATTGTCCATATATGAATTCTATATAATATATTAGACTAAAATACAATTCATTATCACAAAAATGAATGATTCTATGAATGTATGAATAATTCAGCCCATCAAATATATAAATACTACAAGATAATCTGTGACACTGAATGGCGCAACTAGAAACTAAAAAATGAACCTAACAGCTCCCAAGATGATTTATAAGGTATATCTTATTCTCAGGACCTTAATTGTTGGAACCCTGGATAATGGTAAATCACTAGAAACCAATATTCCCCTAAAACATTTTAAAAAAATATCATCATTATTTGGAAAAGGATATTTGTTCTTAACAGTTACTATATTTAAATTTTTTACATTGAATAAAATTTTTAAGGCTCCTGTATACCTTCTTAAAAATAAAATAGGATAATCCCACAGTGATACTTTGTGATGAATTAATAATTTATCCTTTAGGTCCTAATGCAAGACCATAAGCTCCACTAACTCAGTAGGTGTCATATGGAATGATGGTATTGAAATACATATCATGCTAGGGATTCGATAAATAAAAAACTCGTCATCTATCTAGGATGGTAAAAAAATCAACTATAAAAAAATCAAGGTAAAAATCTACAATAAAATAATTAGACCACCCAATCATGGGTCATCTGCCTTAAAAAAATCTATGAAAACTGGAAGGAGATTAAACAAGAAAAGAGAACAATTGTCCCGCCTTTCCTGATCATAAGACCCACTCACCCAGAAATAGATAAGTGACCCCATAAAATGATAAGAACAAAACTAAATGGTTAAAATGATCTATATACACCTCATTTTTTTCATCTAATTCCATACTGAAAATCGTTTTTAAGAAGTAAATGTAATGAAATTAAATTTCTCATACCACCTAGAAGTCAGATATTATAACCCAAAATGGGGGAAATATAAAACATTGTTTGTACCTCTTACCCAGATGCATGAAAATATCCAATACGTATAGAAAAGAATTACAAACATAAAAAAAATATAAAATGACTTTTAATATAGGACTAAATTTATAAAATTGGTATAAAAAATACTTATACCATATAAATTTAAAATAAGCACCATACCTCAAACTATTCCATGCCTGAAATCATACTCTAATACTGCATGTTCTACGTCATAAATACATTCTTCATAGCCACATGAATCCACAATTTTACTGAGGAATAAAACCACCAAACTAGGAAACAACATTATAAACAATAAAACCCTTCGTGTGAGTGGATCAGGACTTACTTCCCTAGGATATCCTTTCACAATTTTTTTAGACATCTAATTTTATTATAACAATGATATATCTTGGTCACCTTTGTATAGTTTTATATGTTTTGAAAAAGTATTCCACATTTATATAAATAAATCTATTATTATCTTGATAACACTCTTAAAATTGATCCACTGAAAAAATATGTTCATTTTGGTTTATTTTCTAGCCATAATTTATACCCTACCTAAAAACTGCACCAACTATAACACCACACTAAATTATCTTCCCTACCATGATTTTCTCACCAAAATATACATAATCAACTGCCTATTTTTAGGACATAAGAATCATGATAATCCACATTGACTAAATTGAAATCTTCCTTAACAACTATTAACTATGAGCCTAATGTACTCATTTGTGATGAGCTCTGGATTGAGATACAATAGCTTTGTAAAACTTGTCGAATAATCCAAAACATTATGATCTACCAACTTCAAGGGAAAAATATCCATGGAATTCAACACACATAATGTCTCGTGTTAAAAATGGTGATTATATATTTTATTTAATTAGTCCAATGTATATTCCCCATTCAACATAACATTCACAATAAATTCACATAATCACATTCCAAGTCACTCAACATTGTATGTGAAAAAACCCAACATATTTACATCAGGAGTCATCAATAATTTCAATATACTATCCATCCACTCAAGTCACTAGACTTATTATTACTTACCATTCTCACCATAAAGAATAGGTGGACGATTCATAGTAAATTCAGATTGAAAACCCACCACGTATCCTAAGTTATTAACACCCACAAACTCTAGAGTCTAAATACTATGGATTATAACATATAAATCATAAGTTTTTTACTACATTATTCTCATAAGGATCAGGTATTGTACATTCCACTCTCATATTTTGAAGTGAACTTCTAGGAGTAATTGTCTAATAATCATATGACAAGGACCAAATAGTCATGAGAATATTTCAAAAATCATAGTACCAATAATAAGTATCGATATAAATGCTTTTAAAATAAAATTTAATGAAATTATAAGTACTACAATATAAATAAAAAATTGATGGGAATGTCCCATAGAAATAAACATCCCATAATAATAAATCCAATTACCTCAAAAAATGGGTCTCAAAATAGTTAAATTAAACAAAAACAAAGAATATTTAATTTGGTTGATCATACTAGGTTTTCAGTATTATTACATAATTGTAATCTGGATCAATACATTTTGATAAATGTAACAATGATAAGTTTCACAATATATATGATAAATGAGAGTACAGGGATTGTAATCAAAATTTATATGATTAATTCCAAAATATTCTAATTATATTAATAAAATTATTATAGATATAATAATTAATATTTAAATATGAATATGATGTTTCAATTTATATTATTTGTGTTGTGGAAGTAAAAAAACATTTAAGAAACAAGTAATTGAATTAAATACAAGAGAAATAATTACATTCAAATCTATTAAAAATAGAACCCCTTTTAACATTAAATGTATGATAGTCTATAACTAAAAATAAAGGTGTCTTATGTTTTATACTTATAAGAAAGTATGTCTTTCTTTACCGTGGTATGTCCCCAATATGTAAATCATGTTGTATTTGTCTTACTATCCTCAAAATCCCATGATATAACGATAAAATTCCCTATCTACATATCCCTAATAGGAGGTGCTCTGATGGATAAGATTACCTATGTTATTATCCCAGGAATCATTCAATCATTGTGATAAAGATACACAAGTAACAATTTAAAAAATTAAGGATAGAATATTACAAGTTTTCATTTGAATGACTCTCTCTAAAGGATTACGAGAGAGTATGAATAAGTATTTCACACTAAGTAATATTGTGAAAAAATTAGAGCCAGAATGTTATCAATCACCATCTAGCTAAAAAAAATATTTTAATGTCTAGGTATTTATGAGAACATTCCCAGTATTAATCTTGATCTCCCAATACTCATATTTTCTTTATATTGTTTGAAACATATTGGACACCAAGAACTTGATATCTCAAAATTATCTGATATGACTAAATGTCTGACAATGTATTGGTTTACAGCATAATAGTGTTAAATGTTTTCCTTACATTTGAAATAATTATTCTGAATACGATTATAAAATTATGTCATAAATATGAGCAACATTATGATTGTCTTTATAAAAATCTTTATGAGGGTCCATCTAATGTTATTAGAACCAGTACCAATCCAATTGTTAATATATTTTCAATATGGTAGTTATGAAATTTTTTCTAAATTCTAGTACTAATAAAGCTGATCATGATTAATTGTAAACATACTCAATTCAATAATCAATGTGAAGAATAATATGTTTTTTATTCAATTCATTTCTAAATGAACTAATTATTGTAAAATAATATGTATTTTATAATATAAGTTAAAATACCTTGGACCTGAAAAGTCAGTAATCATTTATGTAAGGTGGTGTCGGTTGTTTCAAAAACCAAAGGAATGAAAAAACTGAGAACTATAATTTCAAACCCAACATCCTCCCATTATTGGAAATCAAAAATTCTGAAGTGTAAATGAAACATAAAATTTTGTAACATACCATCCATTTAAATTTATTTACATCATATTAAGGCTTATTCATTAAATCATAACTCTCATAGAGTCTTCAAATCATTTCCTTAGGATATATAGAACAATGTTTAATTATATTAACTCCCCCATTATATAAAATTAACTTACATTATCAAAATCTATCCCATTTTTTAGTAAATCCTCCATGATATAAAACATTTTCCCTGTTTGTATAAAAAAACTAATCCATCATTATTTATCCCCCTTTCTATAAAAATTTACCCATTTTTGGATGTTAAAATTGGAATGGGGAATAAATCCAATGATACTTGAAACATTTGATAAACAATCATATGAAACAATATAAGAAAAAAAACTAATCATCCACATAAATATGTAAGAAACTTAATCTAATTATAATTATTATATACACATACAGAATATAATTGGATGAATAATTCATTCAGGCATAAACATATTTTCATGTTTTCTTTAAAAAATATGTACAACCGGTGTTCAAAAGTAAAAAGTTTCAATTTTCCTCATCAGTGTCTTAAAAAATAATCATCTTCTTATGTTACTCTCATCTATATCCCATATTTTCATGACTTTATTCACGAGTCTATAATTTATCTAACATATATCTATTATCATTAATCAATATGTTGAAATTATATAAATGATATGTCTGTCAAGTTATCTTTAACTACATGTATCAAAACAATCGAGTCATTGATAATTTTTTTCCAGTTTGATGGATGTTTTTATCACTGAAACTTTCCACAAACATAACCTATTATCCATATCATTTGTAAAAGTTTTAAATAATTTAGTTGATTAACTAATAATATTACTCACATATTCAAAATTCTCAAAAAATATTTTAATATTGGCATCTACGTTTTGAGACCATCTCACTATTTGATTTCAACAATTTCTGTGAGTATGAGAAATTTCTTCTAAAACATTCAATTGTGCCTCAACCAGAATTACTATTTTTTTAATATCTTTATCAAGTGTAATTTCTTATTTGGACAATCTTGAATCAACTAACACCTAGATTTGTGATTTTTAAATTTAGGTATTGTTCTTTCAAGACATTTTAAAACACTAACAACATAATCCAGTCATTCAGAATGAATTATTCTAACTATGTCCAACTTTACTAGTTGAATTTTAAGGGGATTAATTCGTCATGTTCCAGCTTCCAATTCTTTATTTTTTCTATTATATTTCTCAATAAATTATTTATAAAATTTTTTAGAATCATTTAAATATTATTATTTATCATTAGATAATTGAAGGAACTCAACATCCTTACCAACATCAAAATTTTAATCTATTTTTGTATTTCAATTTTGATCACATTTTTTCTTAGATAAAGAATCCTAATTTTTATAATATGAGTCATTTTATGAACTATTATATTTTTATTATTTATAGGATTTAAATTTTATAGATATCTGACGATGCATTTAATGATTTTCTAGACTAGGTTTCTCTGTTTTTCATCATTCCCTTCATTATTATCCTCACTCTTCATATTCCATAGCATCCCCATTCTCATCATATTACTCTTATTCTTTAACAAAATCTGAAATGTCATTCTATTCACTACAAAATTATTTAACATTTCCTTTTTTTTCTTTATATTTTCTTTATACTTCATTATTAATTTTTTTATCAATTCCTTCAACCACTTTATCAAAAAAAAATCAAAATTTTCTATCTTAATATATCATAAATATTCATTTCTAGATTCTAGTTTTAATTCATTATCTTTAATATCTACTGCTGATTCTTTATCAACAATTTTTTCTTTTCCATTATCATTCATATATGGAAGACCAGAATACAAAAATAATATTTCCATATAAAATAAACCTACATATGAGTTAAATGGACCTTTATAAAAATTATTATGATCAAAAAAATTGGAAGCACTCTTAACTCCTTTAAAATAATTTCATAATATTTTTCATCTAAAAACATTTTCTTATTAATTATTTTATATTATTAATTCTATAAATTATCTTTAGTATGAATCCTTAGAGCCTTGTCATCGGTAGGTTCATCTTCGATTTTTGGATCTCCATATTTTACATAATCATGCTTCTTTATCAGCTATTTAAGGATTCATCAAGGCATTTACGGTTTTTCATTCAATTATTTAGTGAAGAGGTCATAGCTTTCCTTTTATTCTTTTTACGAGTTTTCTTTTATTCCCATGATGGTTCTACTTTTACTACATCACCACCAAATTTCTCAAAAAATATTCAAAACTTTTTATCAAAACAAATATCATCTTATTTTTTATATCATCACTGGTGAATACAATTTTCTCCATCATAATATTTGATGTATTCAGAATATTGAAATAATTTATTAACATAACCACAACCTTTAATATCAAAAATCAAAAAATTATGACCATTGGCCTGATATATCTATTCTGGATGTTGTCAATGGTAAGAAAGATGAAATTTATAAGATCTATCTTCTTAATGATTACTAAATTATCCAATGAAAAATATCATAAAATTTAAGTGTATCCCAATCTACCTACTTCATATAAGAAACCATTTTTTCTATAGAAAGATTACATGATTTTCTATCATTAAATGGTAACCTTATGAGATTTTTCATAAGGGTCAAACAAATAATATTATTTCATTATCCCATAAAAATATAAATTATAATTTGGATCTTAATTTGAATTAAAATAAACATTCCCAAAATAGGTCACTCCCTTAAAAAGATTTACCTTCTCTATTAGATAAACTATATCTCTTCCCCATTATGGAAAAAGAATAATTTTGAATTCTATATTCATTAAAAATTATAACCGAATAATAAAAATCCATGACAATATCTAGGTAGAAGACATTAAAAACATTTTTCCTATTTTTCAACTCTTACGGATTCCCTTCCATGAAAATTAATGATATTTATCAATGTAAAATAATAATTTTCATAGAAAGATCATTTGAATAACCATTATCTATAAATGAACCATTTCATCATATCTTTATTAGAAGTAACCAGATTTAAACTACAACATATGATACAAACATAAATATGATCTTTTATCCTATGTGACTTAAAAGGTGCATAAGGTTGGGAAAAACATCTAGATAACCGATGTGGGAAACAAGTGGTTACCCTCTCTATAAGAGCTCATTTTTTCGATTCAACTTCCAAAACAAATTCAATAGTTGAGATTTAACCCTCTTTAAATTGATGATAGATAAAAATATGAATAAATTTAAAAGAAATATTAAACACTCAAGGATTTAAATATATTGTTATATTGAAAATGAATATGATTTGGAAAAATAATGAGAATTTGGTTGAAAAACAATACCTATTATTTATAAAACTGAAATTATATCAATAAAAATTACAAAATAATCATAATGAAACAATGGAATAAATAAATGAATAGAGAAGTATATTTACTAGTGATGAAATCCATTTCAAAGAATAATCTATTATTATTTATAAATAAAATTGATTACAAATGTTATTACTAAAATTAGTTTTTACAAAAAATATTATAAATTTTTTCTTTAGTAATACTAATTTTGTTGTTTTCAAATAGAAATGTAATTTTAATTGTTTTATCAATAAAAAACCATTAATATAATTTTTTAGATAAATTTATTAATAACTATGTCCAAAAAATTTAAACTTTTTATGAATCAAAATAAAATTTTAGGAATTCTAACATCAAAAAAATTATAAATAATTATGTTTCTAAAAGGGTCATTGTGATACTATATTTAAGAAACCATAAAATATTAAAATAAATATGTTTTTTAAAAATGAACATATGTGGTCCCCTTATTAAAAAGAGTTTCATAATATATTGATATGTGTAAGAAAATTAGTATATTAGAATTAGTTCTTTATTTTCACTAGTCGTAGATTCTTAGAATTTAAGTGTGTAAAAATTCTCATACTGATTGGCACAAGAAATAAATTCATCCTTGGAACTATGTATTAAAAATATATCATTCATAATGTTCACTATGAAAAATCCACCACATAATAGAATTAATCTTATATTATTTTTCTAAATAACATTTACAAAAAGTAATTTACAATAAGAGCTTTACAAATAATATATATATTACCTATACTGATAACCTCTCATTGTGTATTATCTACAAATGTATAATTTCAACCTTTCATCATGATAATATTATTGAATTAATAATTTTTAAGTATCATATAACTAAAAAATACAATATCCCAGTACCATGTATTCTAGTTTCATGAAAATTTTCCACTTCCATAAAACAAAAATATTAAACATTCTGGGGCCAATCCATCATTGGTATGATATTATTCGAAAACAAATTGGGTAACCACATTTGTCTAATTTTTTTAAAATATTTCATTTATTTGAAAAAATATTCTTTATGAAATCATATTTATAGAAATATATTTATAAAATAATTCTTTTTTTTCATAAATAAATCATTATCCTTGGTTTTATTTGAATTGGATGTAAGTTTATTTTATAAAAACATTTTTCTCAAAAATTTCTTTTTGAATATCTTTAGAAATATTTTACTTACCAAAAATAGTATCATGAAATTCTTTCGAAAGATATTATATTTAATTTTAAAAAAAATCAATCCTTTAACTAGCCTTATCATGTTTTCCCTTATAAATATCAAGATTTTTTAAAAATGTATATAATTTTTATATTATAAAATTTCAGAATAGTTAAAATCTTTTTTATAAGAAGGTGACTTATTATAATCAAAAAATGATTAAGAGTCTACATTTGAGTATATATAATATTTTTCATCAATATTTTTTTCACATAAATACATGTTATTAATTTTCTCAGATAAATCAACCATAGCAATAATACATTGATTTACTAGGGATACATAGTATAAATATCTATGTTACTCTGATTGGAACTATTATTATCTTAAGAATTATTTGAAGAGTCTAATACATTGAAATTTATGTGACAATGTCTTATATAAATTTATTTTCTCTTTATTTGAAATCATTTTTTGCATTCCTGTTTTAGTTCTATTCATTTCTTTATTCCTTCTTCATCTTTGAACAATTTGGTCTGGTCGGTCTAGATTTCATGCATTCACAACAAGTTACTTCATCGTTCCTCTCAACTATTTTATTATGATGTTTCTTTTAAATATATTGAAATTTTTTCTTAACAAAATTATTATTCATCCATATTACTATATATTTGATTGCATTTTTAGAATGATCAGATGTATTTCAATCACATTTATCAAAAACATTCTTCTTTCTATAAAAGATGCCAATTTGTTGAGGAGTTTGAGATTTAGTATGTATAATAGTCATTATAAATTAAACACCTCCATTTATCCTTAAATTTTTCAAATAATATATTTTTAATTATCCCTATAATAATATAAGAGTTCCAATGACATCATTAAGTGTAATATTAAAAAAAATTCACCAGCAACTACAATTCTCTTAGACTCCCATTCATTTAGAATAATATCAATTACATTAAATAAAATAATCTCATTATCATTACCTTTCTCTCCAATGAATTATAAACTATTAATAACGATTAGGAATATATGGTGAATCATCATAACTGATTGACCTTGGTGGAAATCAAAATACTGGTAATATTCCTTAAACATGGATCTTTTTTCATCTAATTTGGATGGTACAAAATATGTGACTTCAAATTTCTTCTTGATACTATATCAATATCTCAATATGATAATTGACTTTATATTCTTCTCATTCTGAAACAAAAGAATGTATTTATAACTATTTAATTCAATGGATATTAATGTTTTCATTTATGAGTAATGGTTTTAACATAATTATAAATAATTATATAATATCCAATCAACATATAAAAGTTATTAACCCCAATATTGATAATAAAATTTTTCATACTATACTTCCATTACTAAGAGTCGGTACCATAAAAAATAGCACAACTATTTGTATTAATATTGTGTCTGGATCAAATATTATTTTCCATCCATCTTAAATAAAATAAAAATATGGTTTTCCTCAAAACATGTTATTGTATCATAAGTTTTATAGACAAAAAATTTATTATAAAACATCAAAAACGTACATTAGTAAATGAATTTAAAAACTCAATAAGTATATGAGTAGTGTAATCTATCTATGATACTAATGTTTTGATTTTTATATAGAAATATAATGATTTAGATCATAATAATATTATTATAATTTATTAGTTACTTGAAGGTGGTGAATTTTATATTCAAATACATAGTTTTTAATAATTAAACTAAAAAAATCCTTTATATTTTTTTCTATGGTACATAGTCCTCAGTTTAATTGTAGAATAATAATCAAGATCAATATTATTAAATAAGAAGAAGAAAGATAAAAGTCACTAGGGTTTTAATTTATTAGAGTACAAGAATCCTAATTAAAATGGATAATATTAATTCAAATGTATTTTCTTTATCATAACAACCTCAGTATAGTTAAAACAACGTGAAAAAAAGATGAACATGTTGAATAACAATCAATTATATATTTAGTGGAAAAATAAAAATATTTTAGAAACAAGTAATTCAAATTTAAAAGAAGGAAATAAATAATTTCAATGATATTAAAATAAGAACCACTTTTAAGACTAATAGTAATGAATAACCCAAACAAAATGTATCTCTTTTTTATATGTACAATAGGGTCTCTCATCCCTTACATATGGAATACCTTGATATGCTGATTGGATTTTCTATATCTTTCTATCCCAGGAAGACCTCGATATGATGATCACATTCTTGGTCCACCTTGCGCGAATAGCCATTGATATGATTGATCATATTCTCTATCTTTCTCTTTCTGGAATCCCTAAATTGTTATGATTATTGGGGTGGGGAAATTATAACACCAATTTTCATAAGCTTATGACCACACAGAGTTTCCCTAGAATGAACCTCCCAAAAAAATTCCTAGAGAGTATAAAAAAGATGTTCACACTATGTTGTCTCTAGAAAAAGTTTGACAGGGTATGCAATCGATGAGAAATAAGATACCCCAAACTCTTCAATACTTGGAATTTATAACCATCTTCACAAGGTTCACCATGATCTCTGAATAATCATAGTTTCTTGGAGGTTTATGTAATGACTTCGACATGTAGAACATGAAAGCTCATAATTATATAGGATAACATAGTGTATAAAGTCATGTTGACTTTCAGAATTATAGTGTAACAAGTTTCCCATACATTAGAAATAATTTTTTTGAATATGATTATAAAAATAATTCATTAATATGGTGATTATTCTATTTTCCATTATGATAATAATTGTGAGTTTCTATTCAATATTTGTTAATTCCAGTAGAAATTATCATATTTATAGTAAAATAATATGTTCTCTTAAAAATATTTTAAAAATATTTGTACATTAAAATTATGTAATCATATTTTTAGTACGGTTTTTGTGATTTCCAAAACCAAAGGAATGGAATGTTAAGAATTATTATTTCTAGTTCACAACTCAGAGTTATCGTTTGTGTAATAATATTATTTTTATATACTGGCTATGAATTTTTTATACTCTATTAATGTAGATTTTCTACATTGGTTATAGTTGGAAAACCTGATGGGGCTAATCTACAATAGATTGGTGATTATTACCTTAAAAATTATTTCTTTCATTATGGATTCAACTGAATCATATAGAATGTAAAAAAATAGACCCTAAAAAATAAATATTTCAAAGTGTGATATTATATTGGAAACATTTGTGGTGAAATATCATTAAATAAATTATTTTTTTCTTATTTTAGTTTTTATTTTATATTTTGTAAAAAATAAATAATCAAATAATTGGTTCAAACTAAAATAAATAAGCTAAATGATTGTATTTTTTATTTTGATTCTATGTAAACATTGAAAAAAATATTTATTTCTTTTTGACCAATTTAATGCCAAAAATATTTTGTTTAATTTATTTGGAGATTAAAGACATTATCATATTAAAAATGATGTTATAAAGTTGTCTATTACCTATGAACCCTATTATTTCAATTATAAAGATACATAACTATTATGATATATTATAACATAACTCATGAACCATGGATTTATGATTAATGAAAATTCTAATACACACATTTCATACAAAATAATATAAAGGGAAAAAATATGAATTTTCATGACATTTCATATCTAATTTTTTCTTGTGATGTTTCAGAATATTAGATTTAAATCAAACTAAATTCTAGGGTGTGTAATAAAATAAGTGGTTTCATTAATAATTTTAATATTTTTTAAAAAAATTGCATTAAAACTTAATTTTGAAAGTGAAAAATTCATCAAAATGCCTACAGTTTTGTGAAATTAAAATACAGAATAATTTGACATTTGTTATCAATTTATATGTCATGCAGAAAAAAATTAATTGGGAAACCAAATTTTTAATTACAAAAAATCATCTTTATTATCTCCTATATGGAAACTATTTTATATAAAACAGACGAAGTTATAAATTATCCATCTTATAGTACATCATAAATGATGTGTTTTTTAAATTTATATTTTAGGTCAAATTATTCAATCATATAATAATCTATTTTATTCAAAACACATAATAAATAAAATATATCCCCATATCATTCAAATAGTATAAATCTTCCGATGGAATAAATACAATAATCATTTTTATTATATGTAAACTAGAAAAAAATAATAATGATTATTCATTTTCTATAATTTTATCTTGAAATAAATGGTGTATGAAACTATGTAAAAAAATATAATAAATAATACATATAAATATAAACACTTTATTTTATAATTTAAAACATCATCAATTAATTATATATTTTTCGATTATCTATCAAATATATTCTGAATATAGGTTTTCTTAGTTCGATTAAATAAGTGATTTCTTTTCATATTTATTAAATTATATTCCTATATTTTTTTAATTTATTTTATTAAATAATTTCATCCCTTATCTTAAATTGGATTATTTTAAATTATATTAGAATTATCCCTAGGAGAATACTAAAAAAATTAAAATAAGAAGAAACACCACCTTATATGATCCCAATGAACAATTTTTATAATATCATTTATAGAAAAATTATTCACCTATTTTACTCTTCATTATGCTCCGTGATCATATGTTTTTTCACTAGTTATGTATTCAATTATAATCGCATATTTAATACTAAGTGTAATTTTGGGAATTATTTTTGGTCATTTAATAAATAATTACTTCGTAATTTTGAATTTCCATTAATTTTTTTATCCTTTAAGACATAAAAATATCCTAACAATGGTGAAATTATAAATGATATATTTTTTAAATTGATTCAATTTATTAGAAATTACATTTTCATTTCAATTAGGTATGAATATGATGATTTTTTATAAGAATGTATTAGTAATCACTTTTAAGAATTTCATTTATATTTCAATAATCATCTTAAGAATTTGATTTTTAATATTTATTTTTGGTGATTTGTGTTATCCATTAAAGGTTATATTTTTTTATCATTCTTTGATATATAGGTATTTAGGGTTGTTCTAATTTTTTATTTTTGATATTTATTTGACAAAATATTTTTTTTCTCTATAGATTCATTTGGGAAAATTGATCTCCAGATTATGTACACTTTTTATTAAAGAGATAACTAAATGGATTTGTGTTATATATATGGTAAAAAACTATCAGTAAATAGGGATTAAGTTATAAATAAATTTTTTATGGGTAAGATCACTTCTCTAAAATATTTTATTCCAAGATTATTGTTAGGGAAAAGGTGAAATCATTAATTTTTTTTGGTTCAGAGAAGGATTTCCATGATTCGCACTCTTAGCAGAAATATTAAATTTAATATTATTACTTTCCATAGAGTAATAAAAATTTTCTTTTGTTATCTCATACATTTTATTAATGGTTGTGTTATTTTTTCCCATACATGTTAGCCTTTGATTCTATGAAGTTGTAAATTTCATTTGTTTATAAATTTTTTTTGAAATAACATTGTGTGCGGCCAATTTGGGCATCGAAATAACATTAATTTATATTTAAATTTCTAAAATTTTATATTTAGTATTTTCATATTAAAGGTTTTTAGTTTGAATCTCCCTAATGTTCAGAGGTCTTTATAATTAACATTTTTATGGTGGATGGGGTTTATGAATTGATATGTTTTATATTTTGGAAATAATTAATATATAAAAGGTTTTATTTTTTATTTTATATAGAACATTAGGGTAATTACCTTTTGTTAATAAAATGTGTAGATCCACTAGAAATCAACCATAAATAAAATGTAAGGAGGTGTTAGGTAAGTTAATGCAAGGAAACATGTATTGGGGGTTGTGTTCTTCCATCATGCCTATTTTTTATTATTATTTCTCATATTAATATAGTCTCTTAGATTACGTTCTATATCTATTATTATTTTACCATCTATGATTTTTTATATGTAGTTAATCCCATAGTCAGTAGGTATCCCTCACCAATATGTACACATACCTCAATATTTTTTGGATTACCATTCTTCTTAAGCTTTAGTTTAGTCCTTCATTTGGACTATAATTTCTTCATTTTTACCATCTCGTCAAAATTTGAAAATGTGTTTTTCATTTACATGGAATCCAAATAATGTGTTTGGATATAGTAAATGATGAGGATAACCCCATTTCTACCTTTTCATGTATGTTATCAAACCTATATATGAGATCAAGGCCTTTATGTATGGAAATCAAAGAGTGGTAAATCAGTATCAAGGGTTCAAGATATAATAAAACACATTTTCTAATAGTTATATATTTTCATATATATAAATTACGATTCAAATTTTTTTACTATTAGGCCTACCATGAAACCACTAGAATGTTTCTCTAGGTATGAAAAATATGTAAAAGGTGAATTATCACTAAAAGAGGATGAATATTTAAATCTTTTACATCATCATAAAATATCTCATTATTTAAAATAGTTATGGAATCAACAATACATTATTGAAATTATTACATGTTACATTATATCTTTGGTAACGATTTAATTATAAAATATAACAAAAATGGATAATGGTTTCTTACAATAACCATTATTGATTCAATTAGTTTTTTCACATCAAATTTATCCTAAAAAACAACTAATTTTATAACAGATTTTTTATCCCTATTTACTACTTAGTTATAACACCACATTAATATTGTACCAATTTTTGGAATATTAATTGAATGAATTTCAATTTATTATATTATCATAATATTTTTGGTTTAATGATTTATATAACTGGGATAACTATTAAATACAAAGGGGAATATAGCCACATATTTTTCATTTAAAATCAAAAAATAGTATCTTATGTTTACACTCATGTTTCTCAATTGTCATCACTTTACATATATATCATTATAATTAAAATAATAACCCATATACAGTTCCAAATCATCCCAAATACCAAAATATCATTTGAAAATTCCTTATGTGGAAAAAACATAATTAAGGGATATATAAAATAACATAAACTCATTGGTCCATTGATAAAAATTACAACCATTGCTAAATTTTTCCTTTTCCCATAAGAAACTATGTGGTTATAAATAAAAAAATAATTACATTGGTTAAAATCCTTTATACCAGAACGCCATAATAAAATTATAGAAATAATAGAAGAATAATAACATTTTCTTGTGGGGTTATATTTATTGTATGTGTTCACTCATATTTCACCAGTAATGGAATAAAATATAATTAGTTAATTCCATCCATCATTTCTCTATAGAAAGAATAAATACACATTGCACTAGAATGGAGTATCTTGGTCCTGACCGTTATTTTTAATAATTTACAAGATCATTTTAATGAATTAAAACTATATATGATTTAAATTTTTATCCAAAAATATTATATGAACCCATAATAAAAATTAGATATTCTAATATTAAAATAGTAGTAAATATAATTTTCCAATTTGAAATACATCAAAATAGAAGACACATAGACAAATGGAATATCAAATTCAATGGAAACCTATGGAAAATGGAGATGAATCATAATAATGGAGAATGTGGATAGTTTTTTTATATCATTTTGTAAATTAAAATAATCATTATTAATACATTTTTGTATATAATTTCAAAATGGACCACAATTAAAATATATAAAAATATTCCTTTGAATAAATTTCATATTAATTCAAATATAATAAAAACTGAACCTAATATATTATATAATTATAAATAATAAAATAACTGAAACAATTTTAAAATAGTGGATATAAAGGTAAAATAGTTCAGTGGGAAACATTAAATTAGTTAAAATAAGTGTTAAAAGAAAAATATCTTACCAAGAGTAATGACTTTTTTTAGTTCAGTGTTTACCATATGAGGTAATAAAATTATATTAAATATTTTAATGATTTCGATCCATATTCATGTTTATCATGTTCTTATGATCCCTTTTATTTTATCTTTTATAATGTCTCATTTAGTTACTCAACTTATTATTTTATTATTGTCAAATTGTTTCTATCTAATTGATAATGTCTAAAACAGCTTCGCTGTCTTAATAATGAAAATGAATTCCATTTCATGTGGTTTCATAGGATATATATGATTTCATGGGTTAGTGTTATAATATTCTAGAGACAAAATAATTCATTATATCATTAAATTGTTTCTTTCTATATGAATCTTCTTGGTTTATCATGTTTTTATAATTTAAAATAACAATGATTGTTCACATAGTATCTGTTGTTATGATGGATTTTTCACCATCCAAGAAAATTTAAAAAATAGAAACTTCACTATTATAATTAATATTTAAATTATTTTAGATTAATTTATCAGTCCTTTAATAAACATTATAACATCCTTCATATTTCTCGTAAAACTGGACTAAACAATAACATGTGATAACAGTTAAAAGAGTAAGAAAATGTTATTTTATATTAATAATGTAAATTTTATATAATCATAAAGATTTAGTAACATTATTAAGTAAATAATTAAAATTATTGAAGGGGAAGACTAGTAACATAAATCAATTTTAATTGTAAGATTTTATTACACCCAAAGTGTCTCAATATGATTGTTTTAGTACATTAAAAATTATGATAGCCACTAATAGTTAATTATCCTAAAAAATTTAAAAAATTACCAAATTAATAAATTAATAATATTATAAATATCTAATTAATTTATTTAATACTTTTTTATAATTGTAAATTTATAGTGGTTATGATAACTAATATACGTCATTCATAAAGTTAATAGGCCCCATATAACACAGTGAAATATTCATATTACAAATGGATTGTAGGGAAGTTGATTTTGAATATTCAAAAAATATAATAAAATTTCAGTATACTAAAATATTTGTTTTATTATATTATTATGGTAATAATATATTTCAATGTTGTGGAATAATAAATAATATAGAAATAATTTGACTAGAATAAATTTCTCTTCTTTTTATATCCTCATTTATGCTTTTCATTATGCCTTCTTAGATTAGTCTTTATGGTATATTAGAAACCATAGTACATTTTACATGGATTTGGGGTGTTATTTTAAGGTATTTATTGATATAATAATCACATGGTTTGTGTATAAGAGACATAGTGAAGGTATCCTTTTATATGTAAGGGAGGTGAACACTTTATAATACATTATCTATTTATATATAATAACGATCATTCTCATGTTATGTGGAAAAAAATTAACTATATTCATAAATTATTAGAATAGGGTCTATAATAATCTAAAAAATAATATAACTTATTTATATTTTTATGATATTTTTGGCCTTACAAATTGTTTTACACCCCCCCCCCATAACCCTTTTAATTATTATCATTATGACTATCTGTTACCATCACTGCATTTTTATATAACATATTACAGAATTGGAAAACTCCAATTCATAATATAAAACAATTTTAATGATTTCATTTCTCAATATGGTAGAAATCAACATTAAATTAAATATGTTTCATACAAAAAAACAAATTTTGTGAATATATTGTTTTAAGAATAAACGTGGATTTGCTGCCAAATCACGTATAGTATTTATTTCTATGGAATTTATTTTTTAAAATCTTAAATTAATTATTTTATATTAGTTTCAAACTAACCCATTATTGAAGATAACCATTAGAATACTAAATTAATGGAATGGTTAAAAAAATAGTTTTTTATCAAAATTTATAGTCACATAATTTACAAATTGTTAATCACAGGTTCATAATTAAAAATTAATACTATTAAATGATTTATTTTTTCAAAAAATAAATATTCAATTGAGAAAAATATTTAAATTTTTTTAATTAATTCATATATTATTGAATTTTCATGAAAGTTAAATTATTTTAAAAAATGGTATTTTTCATTACTCACCTAGAAAAAAACCATTTTATAATAATACAAATCATTTAACAAAAAATAATTTTTACATGATCATATCAAAAAAAGATTTCCATTTTTTGAATTCCAGATACAAAAAATTATAAATTTTATATATAAATAAAACCAAATAAAACATTGAATAAATTACATAGATAAAATAAAACAATTTTCATTTTTTGATTCACAATAAATTTAAAATTAATTTAAAAATTATAATGAAAACAATTCCATAAAATCATCATAAATCATATTTATTTATAAAACTAATTGGATTTCAGACAAGTGATAGAAGATCTATCTAATCATGGAAGATTTTATTGTAGAATAAAGTGTGTTATTTATATTTTAGTTCTCATTTCTATATTTTATTTTTTCAATTTTATTTTCATTATAGTCACATATTTAACATTTTACCCCTAGAATTTATTAACACTATATGTGTTACATTTTTTTTATTATCCATAATATAGAAATTATATTTCTTTGTGGGGCTGGTGGATTCTGTTTCCAAATTGAAGGTACCATTATCACATATCAAATGGATATATTTTTATCAACAAGCCAAGGATAATATACATCACCTACGATATCATAAGTCTTATTTATATTTTAGAGAGTATCATCTATATATGTTTTATTATAAATATTGTTTCATGTTATTTGATGTAATACAATCATTGAACCATGATTCCTTTAAAATATATATTACATTATTTCAAAAAAAACACTATTACCTTTTTTATTATGATAAAATTTATAATAACATGGAATAATTTTATTTATGTAAATATTTTTTATTAGGAAAATATATATAGCTCTCTCTTATGAAACTATTTTATAGTTTTATATGTGATATCAACATTTGACATCAAAGTATTAAGTTAAGGGGACTAATATGATATGATAGAGTGTTATTGGTGCTTTCCAATAAATAAAACATAAGGAATAATTATAGGGATTTATGTTAAGTATCTTGGTGTAATTGATTTTTATTATTCAATGAACATGATACTTGTGTGGGATACTCTGGGGTAAACATGTAAAATATAGGTTCTTTCAATCCATATTTTCTCAAAAATATATGTTTGAGGGAGGATTTTACAGTAATTAATAATTTTTTTATTTTAATGGTCTCCATGATGAGGAGAATTCTACAATTATGTTATTTAGTATAAAAAAATTCATAATGTGTCTTATGAGTATTAAAAAATATTACCCATGTAGAATATATTTATACAACATTGGATGTAAACATGTGTTGATTAATTATTAATTAATTATTTCAATGAATGGTTCATCACCATTTAAAAAAACTTTTCAAGGGAAAATATTATAAATATATATGTTAATGAAATATAATATATAATAATGATAAATTTTTAGAAGAATTATTATTATATTTAAAATTTAATTATCACTTATTTTATGGTAAATACTAGTAATGTTATTTACATTCAAATTCTATAGAATTTGTCAATGTACATGCTACTTGTATTTTGTAATGTAAGAAACTACTAGGGGGTTTTTATTTGTATAATCAAATTGTATTATAAAAAATTATTTATATATTAAAATTTTTATATATAAAAATTACTAACGTTTTTCTATACCAAATAATTTTAATTCATTTTTTATTTATATGGTATTAGACATATATTATTGCTATTTGTTCCTTCTGTTTTTTTTGATATGTTGACATGGTGGTGGTATAATAGTTATATTAATT
This sequence comes from Viscum album, assembly GCA_963277665.1. Taxonomy (NCBI): domain Eukaryota; kingdom Viridiplantae; phylum Streptophyta; class Magnoliopsida; order Santalales; family Viscaceae; genus Viscum; species Viscum album. Next base: position 1,305,624,702 of record OY728126.1, on the reverse strand, counting down.
ATAGTTACTTTTTTATCTATATAATGTAAGAAACATAGTGTAGATCACATACAAATGTCACTGATGAATGTAGTTTTCTGAGAATGTTATGTAGTATAGATATAATTGAATAGATTTATCTATATTTAATTATTTTATTCATAAATATTATGAAACTATGAAAATGTAGATGCATGAGTTAATATGTTGTACATAATGTATATTCTCCAAACTAGGTTTATATTTTATAATTTAATTTCATAAGCCAATTATTTATGATATTAAAAAATAACATATTAGAAACAAAACAATAGAAAAGATAAAGAGTGATAAAAATTTATATAATAAATTTTAAAAAATCAAATCGTTTTCCTTAGATTTTTTACGATATATAATATGTATTAAAAAATATTAAAAAATACTGTAGGTTGTTAAAATGTAATGACCATCCACACAAGATTCAACAAAACAAAAAGATATATTTTCATTTATTTTTAATAACATTCAATGTGCATTATAAAAAGAATTTTTTTTGTGTTGGGAGAGAATATAATAAATACACAAATTAGGGTTTAATAATATCACATTGTAGACACCAATGACTGCTTCTACTAATACAATCCCAAACCTGGAAAATATTCACAGCCTTCCATGATGTGGAAAAGAATTCTTGTTCAATAAAGATGGGTGTTAGAGGAAATAATAAATGATATATAGATAACATTTAATTCACAAAATATCTACCACCACATAAGGAAGATATATAAAACAAAATAATGGAAACAAGAAACCCTAAAGCAGAAGAAAATAACACTTCCAAAATGGATTTTCCAAACACGTTCTACCATCATAATAATAAACTACTAAAATACTGTAATATATGACCATGTATAGTAAATTGCATAGCAATTTAGTTAGATATATGATCTATATAGGGGGATTGGAATAGAAAAAATATAAGATAAATATAAACCCAAAAATAGGTATCAATAAAAATGTGATAAGGAAATTAGAATAAGGATAATATAAAATGTGAGGTGAAAAAATAATTCCATCATTTATAGGTGAGAAAATCCAACATTACATATGAAGATGAAGAATAAGAGAATCTGTAATTGTGATGATTTGCAGTATTCATTGTTGAAGAAAAACATAGAATTCCAAATGAGGTGTAGTAGAGATAAAATTCTTGAGGGAAAATATAATAATATAAGTAAAACAATTGACTATAATAACTATACATTCAAAGTTATTTAGACCAATAAATTCATGTCACATTAATTTGATTTAATAAACTAGTAATTCATTTCAATAATAAATACATTGAGAAAACCTAGATATTTTTACAATATTTCGTACTAAAGAAACCATAGAAATCATATTATGTAAGATAAAAATTATAATATTCCATTCCTAAATATTTCTGAAAATATTTATTGAGTAGAAAAATTTTTTTTTGGAGGACGGATTGTTTAATGATTTTAGTATGCATGTTTATTCAATTGAAATTTGAGAGATTATGAAAAATCGCAATTGGTTATTGGAAGAATTTTTATTTTTATCTTATAATATTAATTTTTATACCTCTTTTTCTATATATAATTAACTGTGTAATTATATATAAAATTATAGATACATATGGATAAAAATTGTTAAAAATATAAAAAATAGATAAATAGACATTGAATTTTTTACATGAAATTAACTTGTAAACCTTCAGACCAAATTGGATGTAAAATAATTGAATATATTTTTATGGTAATGTTTGAAAAATATTACTATATTAAAAATATATATCATCTAAAATAATTTAAAGGATAAAATATTATCATTTATCCCCTGAATTTTTACATAATTACCCTCATCCTTCAACAAAAATGTAACCTATCAAAATTATAAAGTATTGATGATAATTTTTTCTATAAAAATTGAGATTATATATTCTTGTAAAATAATTCTTCATAATTAAATTGTTTCTTAAATTATCATCACTCCAACTATGTTTTCCTACATTGATGAGTGAAATTATGCTATCATGAGGTATTTTAGAAGTATGTGTGATTAATAATAAAAGATTTAAATATTTTTACTAAATATATGTGTGGTAGACAACATATTATATACATGTAAATCATGATATGTTTTTATGATTAATTATTTAGAATTGTTATCTCATTATATCATAAATATTATAAATTGGTAGGGTATTCATTTCACATATAATTCATTGATGGCTCCTTCCTAGAAACCTAGAGACTATGTGTGGTGGAAATATTTTATCTCATTGTTTTACTATTTAATAATGTATTTTATGATATTATAATCCCACATAATTTATAAAATTTTAAAAAAATTCCAATTTTTTGTATTTTATCACATATTTATATATATTAGTATTTTATATATAATTAAATTTTTAAAAATTAAATTTATCTTCTTATTTTATTTATTAATGGTGAATATTAAATTTAGAAATTATTAAATATTTTTGTTGTCGAGATACTGGGAAAATAAAAATACGAAAATAAAATTAAATAGTGTGATTGAAATTATATCACATCATATAATCCTAAAATAGATATCTCACCCTAACTGATCTATTATGTGTAAAGGATATATCGATATCATAGATGATATAAAATGATGACATATCATGTGAAAAACTTTATAACGATAAAAGTAAAACACTAGAATAAATAAATTCATACCATGTCCCATCACTCTGTTGAAAAATACAAATAAATATGACACTTGGAAGAAATTAGTCTTCTTTTTTTATAGTTTTATATTATAGAATTATAATATTGAAACTAAGGGGGGAAATTTTATCAGTATTTATTAAAATGATAATAATATTTACAAATGTATTCCCTTTATGATCTAGATATATTAAAAAATAACCATGATTCTATATTTCAATGAAACATTACCTTGAACACATGTTGTTTACTATTATTATCTATTCAACAAAAAACAATGGTAAAAAATATAGATCATAAATAAGGAAATATATAATATTGTTTCTTATAAAAACTAAGACAATTTTTTATGGTTCTATGGGATATAAGTTTCCTTAATATTCCCATGGATTAGAAGAAATAAAATTTGTAGTGTATGATAACATTATATTTTGTAGGATAATATGGCTGATAATCCTTACAAGAGGTATATCTAAAATATGCTATCTTATATCAACAAAAATATATAATTCAATCAAAAATATTTTAACACCTATCATAAATCACCTAAGAAGATTTTAAAATCATTTATTTTTTACTCCTTATTAATGTAGAGAATTAATGAAAATATATGTATTGGATAATCTAAGAATATTAAATCACAAGGTATTTACATGAATATTTTTACAACCTTACTAACAATATAAGACAAAAAATTTATTACTCAACAAATTGTTTCCCCTATAGAAAAGGAAAAAGAGTATGAATTGATCATCATATATGAAATTTGTATATAATAAAAGGATAAGATAAATATTAGAGTTAAAATTGTTTAAAATGTATTTGTAAACATGAATTATCTCTCATGAACATGCGGTGTGATCCTAATAAATAAGAGAATAACATTTTAAAATTTGACTATAAAATGAATAAGGAATATATTGCAAAAAATAATAGTATATCTAGGTTGTTATTATATAAAAAAATATAACTATAAATGGAATGAAAATATTCAAAATATCATTGGAAATTAATTTTCTAGAGTATTAGGGTGTTTTGTAGAAGATAAAAGCTTCTATGTCAGAGAAGAAAAATCAAATAGAACTTTTTTATAGGTTACATCTTAATTTTTATAGTATAATATTAGATGTTATTTATTCTTAATATTTACAAGATTATTTAGAAAAAATTATGATTATTTTGAAAAATAAGTTTAGGTAAAATTTATGAAAACATTTAACCAAATTACTTATATTTTACAACTTGTTTCATCATATATAGTTGAAGATAAAAACCATGTATTGGCATGGTCATTAACGTTTCAAATTTTTTTTTAAAATTACTACCCCATGATTTATTTATATATGAAATGGGTGAATTTTTATGCATTGGGGAATTTCTTCTATATTTTAGGGGCTATAATGAAGTCCTTGAAAAATGAGTTCACCATAATTAATTTCATCCGATTATAATTAATTTATCAAATATATTTTTAGGTATAAAAGTACTATAATATATAGGATCCATGTATATATGTAGTTGTAATATTCATATGGATATATAATAAGATTTTATTTTACTTTAATGTTTATTATTACATCATATTTAATGTTATATCAATATATTTTTAAGGACAAAAATATATCAAATATAGAGGCATTGAAATGAAAAAAAATTATATATAAATCAATCCTATTGGTCGACATTAAATATATAATATAGGGTAGCATAAGTTTCATTTTAACAATGTCAATGCAAAAAAATATTGTTATCTCACCCATTTCACAATAATAATTAATAAAATAAAATTTATAGGGATATTTTTGGAACAATGAGAGGGATATATTTGGATGGAAGTCCTTGGACTGATATTCTAATAAATCAATGAAAATTCATATCTTGGTGATTCATAAATAAATTTAAAATTGGAGTTGAAGAATATAATCAAAATTATAAAAATGGAGCTTCTTTTTACACCAACTAATGTGTAGTTATTCATGTTTTTAATTATTTTGGTTCATATATAGAGACATTATTAATAGTAATTCATTCATTTATGAGGGAGTAACAAAATTTTAGTGTGAGTGGAAGTAAAACAATAAGGATAGTGGTTTATATCTAATTCATTAACAAGAATTTTTCCTTATTTATTTCAATTAAATTAGAAAAAAATTCTATATTCATCTTAAGAGTTTTATATTTATAGTGAATAACATAATGAAATGATATATTATTTTATAATATTAATATTATGAAATAAATAGAGTTATGTTCTTATTAGAAATTGAATTGGATCATTTAAGATTAAATTTTAATTTGTAATATGAATATTCACCCCCCCCCAACTCTATGGGTTTTATTTTCATATAGAACAAAAAAATTTATATTGGATGAATTAATTAATCAATTATAATAGAAATATGGATTGAATTGTGGAATAATGGAGAATCAACTGCAATCTATTGAACTTAACTACATCGAGACTGTAAATTGAATTTCTATATGATAGTAAAAAATATATCATAGAAGTTCATATAAAAATATTATTTCATTGAAAATAATAAATATATATCAAAGTAAATTTATATTTTACACTATTAAATAAGGAAAAATTATAGCATAAAATTTTAATTTACATACAAAAATTATGATTTTTTAGTGGATGATAAAAAAATTATCTTCCAAAAACATTATTTTTGATGATTTATTTATTTATGGGCTGATGAAGAAGAAATATTTGATAATAATGATAACTATATAAGAATTACATATTATTTCAACAAAATCATTCAAAATATTGAACACCATTCCATAGAGTAATATATTTTATCCATGGGTTTCCTCGATGTAAAACAGGAAAGGGGAGAATAGAATGGAAATGACATGGTTTACAAGAGTACCTACTATCACTAATAACATATTGACTACACCACACCCATAAAGGAGGGAATTATAAGCTGAAAAATGTAATCCTAGAGATCACACATCAGATATTTCTTGTTTTTTCTTATTCTCCAGAACACCGCATCCATAGACAGTCCATTATTGAGGTTATTTCGGTAGTTTTGTGGCATTTAAAAGATCTTCAATAGTCGTTGATTCCTTGAATATCAATCAATGATTTATATTTCATCTCAAAATTTTTATTTATATTAATGTGTTTATTTTTAATACCTTCCATACTTGTTTTCCTTTTATTAAATCTCTTCATTTTTTCCCCTTGAACTAATTGGGAATTTTGAAGACGTTCAGGGAGGAGGAAAAATTGGCGTCGCGACCTCCACCTGAGCCAATATTTGTCCTTTTTTGGATCAAACCAACATTACCATTTATTGATAAAGGGTCTTGGTTTATCCTAAATATCTTACTTCTATATTTAGATTATTCAGAAGATAAATGAGATTTTTCATCTCTTTCTTTAGACATTTTAATCTATAATTCATAAAAAATAATGGATGATTCAATGCGGGATTATAATATGGTGCTTTGTGTAGTCTTGTAATGTGTTTTATAGTATTGGTGTGAGAACATAATTTCTATAGGATCAATGGAATTCTAAAATTTTTTATGGGTTTTCTCTTGGAGAGTTTCATACTTTATACTCTCTATGTTCCCCTATAGAATCTCCATTTCTGAACATTCACGTGAATTTATAGATAACAATTAGGGTATTTAGTTGTGATGTTTTTTTGGGTGACTAAATTATTGGAAAACCATGATTTTTACTGAAATGATAATATTGTTGTAAATCCTATACTATAAGTGACCATGTATAAGATATTTTTAGGATTTTATTGTTTTTGATTAATACCCATGCTTGATAAATATTTTTCGTGGATGAAAGAGTAACCATGAGACATTTTCTTACTACTTGAACATAGGATTTTTGTTTATCCTCTTGAGAACTATTATTTATATTAAAATTTAGTAATTGTCAAGATTCATACTTCCTTTGGTGTTACATATCCCTGGAAAAAATTCCAAAGTTATCATGATGAATTGCATTCTCAGTTATAGTTAGATGATCCCTTGGAGGAGGCCATGAGGATGTGACAAAGGCTACAAACTATGGATCATTTCATGGTATGCGTTAGACCAAGGGAACATCAGTAAACATTAGTGTAAATATTATTGGGGAGTTGTGTATCATTCTAATATTTTCTTATTTTGTAGAATCTGTTTCCAGTATGATATTTGAGTCTAACTACGTCAAACATATCTGGTGAGAAAAAGTGTAATACATGGATTATGTTAACCATCCAGGTGGGGTGTGTGGTGTCACATAAATAAATAAATTAGTGATATGATTGACTAGATTGGGGATCCAACTAACACTGTAAATTTTAATATATCATTCTAAATCTAGGGATAGGAATCGTGTTCTTTTCCATAATCATTTTGTAATAGGTGGGGATGGTGTTCGTAAAGGATTTCCTAGCAAGAGATTACTCGGTGCCTTTTTGATGTATATTTTCATTAAAATATAAATTATATAATAGTATAAACAATTATATAATCTTTTTAAATTATTTTAAGTACTCATTGGTGGGGTCCTATTGGGATTATACACACACCTTATATATGAATCTCTTAGAAGGTGAAATAATCATGATCAAGGACCTGAAGAAGTTTTAAGGATTTTTGACATAATGATTATAGATGGAGCATAGTGTTTGAAGGTGGTATCAATAAAATCCAATAGGGATTCAGTGTTATTTTATTTACTCTCATCTAATTCTAATACAATTGTTTGAACTACCACTTTTGGGCTCTATGGTTATTTATTTTGTTTGACAGTATGTGAATTCCATTTCCTTTTCTAGATTATTTTTTATTTTTTGAACTATATTTATTTAGGATATTATTTATTACAAAAATTAATGGTATCCAATTTATAGTCACCAATGTAATAGCATTAAGACCATCATTTATGTTTGTAAATCACTCTCATACAAGGAGGGGTGATTTTGGCCATGTTTTACAGTCTCTTTATTCTTGTGATTTATGTTGCGGCATTATAAAATTGTATCTAATGAAGAATTTTACAATAATTTTTTAAATAAGTTTTGGGGTATTTAAGAAAATATCATAGGCTCCATGAAATATTTTTTTTTGGAATTATATGTATATTAATATTTTACATGATTATGGGACCTCAGAGTTTCCATTAATGGGATTGTTGTTAAATGTTTCCCTATTATAGTTTTATTATACTTGTAAGATCTATTATGTATTTGATGATAATGGTAATTGTAATCTCTCAAGAATCATGACTAGGAATGTAGGATCACAGGTCATATATATATATATATATATATTCTTTTTTTGTGATTCATACTAGTTCATTAATTAAATACCTTGATTTTTATGATTTTTTGGTATATGGCTCCATTTTTCAGTTGTATGATATATCTATGTTCAATGATTATATGATTAATAAGTTTTAGATTTATTCCTATGATATTTAGATTGATGTTATGATTTGTTTATATATTATTATGACTAGCATTCTTTTAATAATCACTTAACATTTACTATGTGTAGTTTTATGATGTATAATCCTTGAGTTATGGGTATCAACCAGAGGGAATAATTGTGTCATCCTACAATCATGATAGGATATATCTTTATTTAATGTCTTTAGAGTTATTTAAATTTCATTTTTCATTTCAAAATTTTTTCCATAGTGATGTTTTATAAGAAATTTTTTAGAGGAAGCATATCATTCACCCAACATAGTGGATGTACCAACACCACCACCAATAGTGAAGGAGGATATAACTCTTAATAATCATGTAAAAAAACTAGTGATTCAGTCTACATATCTTATTCTGGAAGGAATATTTTTAAAATTCTCCCATAGATGGGTAAAAAATTCTAAAAAACATGGCACATCCTTATCAGCAATTAGAACTCTAATATCCAAAAGACTTTTATTGTACTAAAGTCTCAAAAGATGTATAGTTAGAGACCGAAATCATCAACAAAATTCCGTATCTTGTACAAACTAATATGAATTAATGAGTAATTTTGGATATTATCATGTTCAATAAATATTTTAGAAATTGGTGGACTTCCCTGAATTAGGATGCAATAATTTAGTATCTTTCTTGGACAACCATCATGATTTTTTCCACAGAGAATTATTTTCTATCAAACGATAATGTTGGACCATTCCTAGTTTATCATAGAAATAACACTATTATACCCTATTCTAGGAAGAAATGCTACTCTAAAGGCCCGTAAGTTCAAGAAAGAACTCCATCATGAGATGAATTTTTAGTTTGTTTTTTTATCTAAATTAATTTATGATGGTCTTGTAAAAGGCCCAAGGGATTTAGAAGGGAATAAGGAATTTATAGAGACAATAATTAAATCTACTCTATTGAGTACTGGTAACTAATATTCCTCTAACAAAAATAAGAGAAACTTCTAATTGTTGTACTTTGGAAGAATATTAAGAGTTATAGGATAGGTAGAATATAACTTAGAGACATACTTCCATTATTTCCTCTATTTGAATTTATTCTACCATTTTATTCAATTATGGGTATATGTGGAATCATATTAATTGTCAAAAAATTATTCTACTGGAGAAACACTAATGTAAAATAGTTAATAATATTCTGTTTTTTTTGTTCGATGGCATCTTAAAATATTTTTGGGGGATTTGGAAAACTAAGGGTGTATGAAATTTTTAGAGGATGTATACTCTATAGGCATTGATGAATTAGGTGAAAGGGTTTTCTACTGAGGTAGGATATGATTTTCATTGGATCAATCTCTTTCGAATGGTTATGAGTTACTGTGTATTGTTGAACTGTAGTCTTGATAGACTTTTTGTTATCTTCCTCTATGTTCTGAACAAGTGTTTCCCATTCAATTATCTCTAATCAAGAGTTATCTAGCCATATATTACTAATAAAAATATCCTTATATATTTTTTCTCTTAAGAAACCCTCATGGGAAAAGGTAGATCATATTTTTAGATTTCCAAAATATAATACATTGATAACTATTTTTAAGAATATGTGATATTTTTCATACATGATATAATAATATTTGATGTGATATTTGGGATTAAGAGGATTTTAGGATACTATAAATATATTTATTTATATCAAAAATGGGTATATATTATATCAATGAGGGTGGATGTCTAATTACATATGTGTGAAAGTTGGGAATTAGATGAGTTGGCCCAAAAATGAGTAGGATTTGGGATATTATGACACAAATTGTATTCTTGGATCATTTTCAAGGATCAGTATTTACCACCTATTTGTTCCTTCCAATTGTATACAATTATCAAGAAGTTTCTCTAGAATAATTTTAATATATAAAAGCTTATATATGAATTTAGTTTATAATAAAAGTCTGGTCAAGGGTGCATCTCTGTCGATACCTCCTTATATAATGGTACTGGCTGATTCTAAGTAACTCAATTTTCAACTTGATGACATTTAATTGAAGGGATTTAGTAAACTGGAGACATTTCCCTAGAATATGAAGGTTTATATTTCCAAAAATATAAAATTAAACACTTCAACTATATGTTAATTAAAGAATGTTGAATTAGTTTGTGGTGGGGAATAAGAATATTTTTCATGAGAATTGATTATATGTTTGATCACTTTCTCAGACCATGCCGGTTTTCTAATATAAACTAATATTTTGGATAGCATTAGCTTTTTTCTAGGTATTAATACATACCAAAGGCAATTCTTAAGATAAGGGAATAGTTATATGACTAGTTAGTGATGTACTTTGTTTGTATAATGTTTTAGTGGTATTCAATTTCCTAATAAACAAGTTCATTAAACAATTTATAAATTACTTAATTTCATAATCTTTTATAAAATTTTCCTCTATTAATATAAATTAATGTAGTGTGTTAGGAATATTAAGCTAATATTGAGTACACATCATGATCATTATATTTATGCCATGATTTTAATGTGTCACTTTTGGAATCATGGGGATTCTTTTTTTTTCTATAGAGTCTTAGATATTGAAATGTACGTATACTTAGAGATTGTGGAGGTGGTTATGTCTTTGGATTTACCATTGAATGTATTTTATATCAGTATTTTAAATATATTAGAAGAGTATCATCCATATTTAAAAAAAATTACACATTTTTCATCCCCCATGATAACTATCGACGTGAAAGGAGTGATGTTTGAGTGGTCAAAAACCTTTTATAAATCCTTTCTAAAGCTTATGAATATATTTAAGACAACCCTAGTTCTATAAATTCTCATTGATTTGGATTTTATAAAACATCCTTAACGATACCATGGGAGTTGTTTTTTGATGTTTATTGATGTAGGAATATTAGGTAGTAGCTTATAGTCCTTAACAACTAAAACCCCATGATGGGAATTAACCTGTCTATGAACTATAGTTGGAAGCTATAGTAAATGTTTTGACACATTAGTGTCACTATCCCTTTGGAGGGAGTTTTTTCTACTCATACCACATGAGTCTCCACTATATATTCTAAAGATTATACCTAATTTTTTTCAAGGAGCTTTATAGGGAATCTGAAAACATATAAATTTGAGATGGATTATAAACCAGATAATGGAAAAAATATTGAATATTAATTAATAAGGAATAGACGAGATAACAATAGTATAAAATGTAGTATTAAAATTAATATTTAAATATAATTAGTTAGCATTCTAATTGGAGGATGGATTTGACAAATAGATTGGGAACTATATATGTGAACCATTAGTTATCACATAAACCACTGTGAACTAAGTGATGGATATCCATTAATCAAATTACAAGAGAGGAGTGATGTAAAAAAGGTTGGTGGAAGTTAATCAACTTTGATCTTATGAAATGCTCCCCTTCTTAATAGTGGATTTTTAATCCCAGATTAAATAAATTTTGATATGGCATCAAAGGGATGTTTTTTCTATATTAGTAAATATGGAAAACACTGGTTATAGTTTATGATTTCATACCATCTAGGGAGTGATGGAATAAAATCAACATCATAATGGATAACTACAACCACATCTACTTCCCATGTAAAAATATGATCATGTAATAATAGATTTTTTGATTGGGTTCTTGAGAACCTTAAGGAACATTTGAACAATTTTCTGATTGTAGATCTCTTTACAGAGGTATCCCATTTCCTTTTTTATACAGGGTTAATTTCTTGTATGAGTTGGTAATTATTTATAAGAGTGGGATTTTATATATATAGGGAATTTTTTGGACACATTAATAGATCAACATACAAATTTATGGAAATTATTATAGAAGGTTTTTAGTATTCCACTATTATTATGTACAACATATCACCTGTAGATAAGGGAATAGTATGATTGGATGATACATATTATTGGGTATATACTTAGTGTTTTTATCCTACAAATTGGAAGAATAAGGGATGACAATATATAATTTTTTCTATTTTCATATAATAACATTTACTATGATTTTTTCTAGATGAAACCCTATGATGGTATTAGTGGATGATCATATACCTCGTAGTTATACTAGCATGTCGTAGGAGAGTCATCTATTGTGCGACAGAGCCTGGTGGAGGATGCTTCATATATAGTGAAATTTCCATCATAGTGTATGATCACCACTCAGAGTAATTAAAGATCATCTTAAAACCATACAAGGATACCTTTGGGGTATTCTATGGATGAATTATTTTTAAAAAATATGGTGACTTCTTAGTAATGGAATTTATGTATATATAAAAAATTAAAGTTAGAACCAAGGATTTTCAAATCATGAAATTTCAAAAAACCTATAGGGATAGTTGATTAACATTTTGGTATTCATAAATGATACAAAGTTATTAATTTTGTTTTACAAATATATCAAATTTTAATGTGAATTTATGATCATATTCATGGAATAGACTCTGAGATCATTTAGTTGGAAGGAGATGAAATATTCATGGATTTCTTAATGCAAATAATTTAATGTCGAAATAATTTATTATAGTGTAAAACATATCCAATTTATTATGTATTATAAACTAATTGATGGGTATGGGAGGATACTATTTGTGGGGCCTAATTTTGGTGTATAATGGAACATGTTACCCAATTTTCACTATGGAGATGAATGTTGAACGTGATAATTTCTTATATAGAAAAAATTATTAAACACTAATTTTTAGTGGAAATGTTAATGTAATATCTAAAACGTATTGAAATATTTTTTTAACCATTTACAAGATGAATCATTAATGTTATTAGTGTTGGATATTTTTAGATGCATAAAAGTATGTTTTAATGGTTTTGGATAAAAATAAACAACAGGACCCCCAATTTAATGTAGTTCTAGACATGGGCTACCATTCTACAAAAACGGAACAGGATAAATTAGTTGGCCAAGTTGTGTTCAAGCCATTGTTATTGGGGGTGGATTCATTTTTCCATGTCCATGAAGACCCCACCACACCCATTTTTTAGAGACGTGTGTGGGTAAAATTGCACGGTACTGATTATATCACCATTGCGATGCATGTATTTTGGGATGTTATCAAGAACACCATGAAAAAAGTCACACCCTGGTGAATGTAATTTTAGCTGTTGTGTGGAATTTCAAATGGTTTATGTGATTAATTCATCTTTGGTTCACATTTAACGAGTCATGTATTGTCTTCAACACATGTTTTATAGTAATTATGGGATTTTTAATACATTAATCAAACAATTTATTATGATCAAATCTCTTAATTATTCTCCCCTCCGGGAGATTATAAATTTTAATAATGTTCTTGATAGATGGTAATTTAGTTTTGTGGCATTTATATAATCTCATTTTCTTCCCTTTAGGGATTTAAATTTAATTTCCTTTGGTTTATTTATATCATCGATTCATCATCTACTGTTTTTTACTAGCATAGGAATTATTAGTGGAGATCTTTGTTGATTCCGCCCATTTTTTGGTAATTTACATTTTCCCTTGTAGATTGATCATGGATTTGGTTTTGAAGGTTACACTATAGTTCATTCTCTTAGTAATACTTCTTTGGTGAGTTTTATAAATTTAATCCTTAATCTTCCTCCCAAAAACCTATACTCTTGAACAAGCATGTTTCTTTGGAGATGATTCATTGGATCTTTGGGCGTGGTGTAATTTGGGGTGACTACCATCATGGATATCCTTGAAATGGACCACTATTATTTTGAGGTAACAATATACATACTATATAAGGCCTTAAATATTATTTTATTCGTTATTTTATTTCCTATACTTGACACCAATTCTTGATAAATGATATTGATAGAAGAATGAGTGACTCTTTAGACAGATTCTTCATATAGAATTTTTAATATTTATGTGGCCTCTTGAGAAATGATCTTTATATGGATTAATGTATCTAAATATATTAATTACATCCAATTATATTTAATAGCCTTTGAAACTTTTCTATATGTATTAGGATTAATGGGTTTCTCAATATTGGTTAGACCAACCCTTTAAGGTGGTGTGGCTATGTGAAAAACTCTATAAATTACTTCTCATTTGGTGATATGGGTGGGATCATAGATATTTTATCTTAATTTGGGGTAAAAGGAGTAGAAGAGTTGTATATCCTTCAAAAAAAGACTAATATGGGATAATTCTATGTAGTGGGGATTTATAAAGCCAAATAAATCAATCATGAATGGTGGAACTTATAATCATTTTAGGTTTATGTAAAATTTTAGGTTCGGGGGTATAATGTCATATTTAATGATCTTTATTAAGGTTGTCCATATAGAATTACTTAAAGGTATAACATAGGGACATGACTCATTTCTGTTGGTTTCCAACTAATATTGGTATTTTAGAACATCTTCTGATATATTACAATATATATATATATATATTTATATCATTAATGTTATAATACTGCAGAAAGTGGGATTTTTGTTCTTGGTGAATTAGTGAGAACAAAATTACTCATTACATTAGTGGATATTTTATATTGATAATTTAAATTATATCATTACATATACTATTATATATACTTATTATATTTTATTAATCATTCATCGGAGGTGTCCAACTGGGTTTTTTATCACACCTTATGTGAGAATCGTGATGCGTAAGAAACAATTATGATCAGAGTAATAGGGAAGTGAAAAAATACAGTGATAGGGGGATAGAGGAAAGATAATGGTTTTCCATGGTGGTATAATGGAACTATCTAGAAGAAATTCACAATTTTATAATTACATTACACTCTTTCTTGTACCCTTTTTTGACATGTAATAATTGGTACATTGGTTATTTGTCTTTTATGAATTTGGGTTCCTTCCATGTCATTTTATATAACATTCCTTGTTAATTATATTATTTTAATTTTTTAAATTATATACAATTTATTTATTGATACTATGGGTATATTGTCCCTATATATATAATTAAGACCCGATATTATATTCAAATACACTTCTTTAATGGGAGGGTTGTATGAGTTCATGTAGAACATTGACTTGGACCCTATGATTTGTGTCTATGATTTATAGTTATATTATTCTAATTTAGTCAAATGTGTTAAATTGAGTGCTGTAAATTTTAGAAGAACTATAGTACATAATTTAAGTCTAAAGAGTATTGTGAAATATTTTATCAGTATTATTAATAAATATTTGAAGGGAATTTTGATATTCAAATGAGTGGATATTGAAACCATGTTTTGGATAACATGTTCAAGGCACTTTCCAAGAAAACTATTGAGTAGAATTAGTTTTCTCATGGAGTTGTTCAATCTATATTCACATGACATTACCCCAATATATCACCACTCAACTTATGATTTTTATATATTCATCATTTTCAATATGTTATTTCACTAATTGAAATTTTCAATAAGTGATAGAAGGAAGAGTAGTTTTAAATTTATTCCGTAGAAAAAAAATTAAATAAGTATTATTTAGGTTCATCGAAAAGGGGGAGATATGATTCTTGAGTTTTAATAGATAAATCCAAAACTACATTCCTTAAAATTGAAGGATTTCTAAAAGGTATGTTATACATTAGAGAATAATAATAACATTTTTCATATGGTGGAACTTTGTTTGAGATAATTTCATAGGAGGGGGTAATGTTAGGCTTATATAAATTAGGTTAGTGAATGCATATTATTTATAAATTTTAATTTATCTCCTTTTATCAAGGTGATCATGAAGCATGTGTTATTTTAGTGAATGGGTTGCGAATAATTACAAATTTTTATGTACTGGAATTTATCAGATATATGGTACTGATTATAAACTAATAGAGGATAAAATGTTACTAAAATATCATTTATTATATTAAAAATATTAAAATGGTTTTTTAAAAAGTTATTAAAATGTTTAAAACCTCTATACAGGAGGTTAAATTACATTCAAGTAAAAGGAAGCATGAGGCATTGGATTTTATAATCCAATTTCGATTCAATTGGTTAAACATAAACAACACTTATTATGTTCTATAGTGATTATGTGTGTAATGTCCTTTGAATATTTTATCTTGTGTTTCTGGTTATTTTATGTCTATTTACATTTTTACACATAATAAATTCGCTGATTGATCACATATTCAATGATATGATCTTTGAATGGTATTTTTGTATCAATTTTCTTTCTTTATGACTTATGTCATGTTATGTGCCTATGCTATTTTGTGTGGTGTCCATACGGCCACATTGACATTAAAAATCATAAATTTATTTATTATTATAATATTTAATGTTTTATTTAATATTATATTTTTATGGGTATTATGATTCAATGTTACCAAAGTGGTAATTGTTTTATGTTACAATTTCATCGATTATTATGATTTTTTCTGATTAAGTTTTCAATAATGAAATCTAATGAACTACCTCTAGTATATTGTCATGAATTTTTCATCCTTTGATAATTGATACTTTTTTCATGTAACTTCACCATTTATAAAAAATTTGTAATATGAAATAATTGTGAAAATATTTTATTTAAAAATAATATTTATAACTATGCTTGGTCTAAAACACTTTTTTTTCAAAAACCATGTTACCAAAAAATTCAATAATGTATCTATAATTATTGAATTGATATCATAAATTTATTTTCACCCATGATAGACATTTTACAAAAATATTAACGTAATATTATTTATTTTTTCTAAACAAGTCCAATTCGTATTTTACTAAATTTTTCAAAGGAACATTTGTTTCAGTATGTATAGAAATAGAGTAATTTTATGGCATTTTGTGTACTATTTTTTTGATATTCCATTATATTTTTTAAAGATAGTTAAAAAATAAAAGAGTTTTAATATGTTTTAATTTTTTTTCTCTAAAATTTAAAAGATATTTTCATCATGAATTTTTTTAAATTATTAATAAAGTTTTATTTATATATATCTGAGGTTATTTACAATAAAAATTATTTCCACACATCATGGGAAATTTTAGTTTTTAATAATTTATTTTTTTCAACAGAAAATTGGTATTTAATTCTAGATGTATTTAATAATATTTTAATTGTATCCCCTTTTATCAATATAAAAAACTATTGTTGTTAATTTTGATCCAAAAAATATATTTTTTAATGATACCATCCACTTTGTTTCTATATATGGATTAATATTATCTTAATGTAATTGTTATGGAACTCTTTTCATTCCCATGGGTTAATAATAATAAAAATTGATTTTTGTGGAATTAATTTCATTTACATGGGTTAACCATGTTTCAGTGTGATTTTTTTACTTGTTTCCTTTCCAAGGTTTAACAATGTTTCAAATAGATTATTATGAAATGTTTATCTTTTCCACGGGTCAATTGTGTTTCAATGTTATTAATTTACAATGAATTAATATGATTTTTATAATGAAATATTTATTTACATTATTTTTTTTGGTTCTCAGAAATTATATATAATGGTTTCACTTAGATTTCACCATGTCACCTCTATATAGCTTAAACAATGGGGGTTCCTAGATAGCTTCATGTTATCCTAGTGTAGTTTAAATGATGATTTCACTAATATAGCTCTCCAATTAATGGGGTAATGATTATATTCTATATAATAATATATTGGATGTATCCCAAATTTACATTCTATTTTTAGGGGTTCGTTAATATTTTTGTTTGTTTTCTATGAAGGTGGTGTTTCAAAATAGAAAAAAAATTATTTGTGATTACTATGGGTTCAAATTTTTTACATTAATCATGATTAATATCATACGGAACATATTTCATTATTAATGATTCATCCATTAATGGGTTTTTGTTAATTTATAATTCACACAGGGAATTTGAATATGTCATCATAATATTGATCACATATTATGATATTTGATGAATTTAAATTTCTAAATATTATGTTTATACTTAAATAGAATTTGTGGTCACCCCTATGATTTTTAATTTTCCCTAGGTTATAGAAAATGATGGTGAATGAGTTATTAATAGAAGGGATTTGATATGGATGATGATAATGACTTAATGTAAAATAATAAAAATTTGTTCATGTGGAATAAATGTACCTTTAATGCCATGGGTTTTATTTATATATGAGTCTTTATTAATATCTAAAACTCTAATTAGAAAAATATCATTGATTGTTTTAGTGATACATTTTTTAATTTTCATGTTTTATGGATTGGATGGAAAAACATTGGGATAGAAACATTAGTATCAATACATGAAATGTAATGTTTATAAATTTCACTTTTGATCACGACTTCCTTTTTTGTGATATTACATACCTAGGAAGTCTAGTAAAATATTATTTATAATATTCCATGATGAATTCATTATTTTCCTTCAACTCCATATATATTCATTTTATTCTAATTTTAATAACATTGGTAATGTACTTATCAATTAAGAAATCTGTAAATACAATCCCCAATATAGAAATAATCTCACAAATTTCCTTTTAATTATTAATCAAACACCACCATCGATCATTTTCACCTTCAAAAATATATATAACATTACTTATCTTATAATGATTTAGAAATCCTAAGACATCAAAATATTCCACAATGAATTTATCTATTTTTTAGCCTTCACTAGTTCAGAAGATCCCCTAATATCATGAATCCCATATTAAATGAAATTATCCACAATAATTTTTTTTCTCTATAATGAATTTTGTCACTAAATTTATGGGGTTTCACAGTTAATATTCTGATTCAACTGATTTTACACTTCCACAAACTACTCTAATCCAATAATTCTAGATTTATGATTATGAATTTTATTATACTCTTTATTAATTATATACTTAACATCCATGTTTACTATATTTAAAATCAATATTAGTTGATATATACTAGATAATGAATCTTGTAAAACTTCTGATGATATATAAAAAATTAATGTAAATTAGAGTCTACTTAATGTGTCATATTACATTATTTTAACCTCTAAAGGTATCTAAACATTTCCTAAGATACTCATTATTAGGGATAGTAACATTAATATCCCCTAGTTACATTAATTACAAAAATGGGTTCACACTATTTTTATTTAAAATATCCGTTTCATTTATATATTAATAAAATTATGTAAAACCTATCGTAAATAAACATTCAGACATTGAAAATATTTTCCATTAAAACTAAAACATGATTTTACAATCTGGTTTCATTATATACACTCCTTTAATTTAATATGTGATAGGATAGCATATATATTGAAATTTATAAAATTTATACTCATACATAGATACTATTTTAAGAAATTATAAACTTTTAATAGGGAAATTAATTATTAAATGATATGTAAATATATTAATCATGTCCGTCTAGTTAAAAACAACAAAACCCAAGATGGCATGGAACAATTTCATTTTTAAAACATTGATAATGTTAAAAACTTTTTCCAAATATGGAACTCAATCGTCGATCAAATAAAAAAATTCATACTTTTTCCTATTAATAGAAAAAACTAAAGAAATTATAATAGGTCATTTGGATACTCAGGAAGGAATGTCTTTGAAAAAAAACTTTCTCACCTTTAGATGATCATAAACATTCTTTATTCTATAAAATTAAATGATTTGTATGAAACCCATTTTTTAAAGAATAATTATGAAACCTAGAGAGTCATATTCAAATCATGTTTTCACTCGGTTTAAACCCATTTCAAAATAAACAATTACTTGTTAATTCCAGTGGAGAAACAAACCCGATTATGTCTCTAATACTATCCATTAATGAATACAACATTACTCAATTCACCAGAGAGCTATATTAGGCTCACCTATCAACATGAAAAATATCAATCCCACCCATCATCATCAATAATTCTCCAATAATATATCATGCTGAAAAAAAAACTAGAATTTTACTTTTCAATCAAAAAACAATTTGAACATTCAGTTGAACACATTAGAAAAAATAATTTATTTTCTCATAAAAATATTAAAAAATATCCCATTCTTTTGAAAAATTATCAAAATAAAATTACCATGAAAAATTGGAATTTTAATTCAACTATAAAACCATAAACCCATGAAGGGTGTGATATTTTAAAAACTAATAGAAATTATTGGGGTCAATTCTATTCATGTAATGAATTTTAAAAATATTCTTCTTACACTTTGGTAAAAAAATTATAAATTTATCCATATAGTAAACATTACAAAATATAAATTCTAAATCAATATATATAAATAAAAACATAGTTGAAATAATAAATAATAATATATTATGTAAAAAAATTATTTGATAATTTTGAAGAAGATGAATATGGTGAATAATGATTCCAAAATAATTAAAACGTTATTTTAAAAGAAAATCCAAAACCATTAGTTTCATCTATCTTCATAAATTACCCACCACCTTTATAATAATACTATAATGTTTTATTATTATATAGTAAATTTTTTGAAATTAATTTAGTTAATATTATTTATTTATTTTAATTTAATACCATGTTTTATTTAGTTACTAAAATTTTTATGTTCATTTTGGATATGATGGGGTTTTTTGACTAACAACTATAATACAAAATCAATTCATTGATTTTGGACCATGTGGTTATGGTTCAAATAAAATAGATATCATAAAATTATCATGATTATTAAATTTTAAAATTATATATACTTTTAAATCCTACCATGTTATGTAGTCAACAATTATGAATCTTGTTGTTTTCTGGAAATGGTTGTTTGTATCTTTGGATGAACATAGTAATTACTTTTCTACTAAGTATAAAAAAACAGTAAAAATTTTACATTTAAATAATATATAATTCATTTTTATTTTCATATTTAATTATTTTTCCATTCTACATACCCATCCTTGTAAGGTGGAAATAAAAAAAGAATCACATCACATCATGGAGGTGGTATTTCGCACATATGCCCAAGCAGTGTTACCAATTTCCAACATATTAAAATATAATAATGGTAAAAATTATATAATATATATAAATAATCATATTAATTTGATATATTTAATATATTTTCATACAATACATAGTTTTAACCATTTGTATAATTTGGTGTTTAAAAACAGTTCGCATCGCTTCGTGAAGGAGGTAGTCCACTCATACGCATGCGCAAAGTTTTTATTTCTCATTGGATGGAAATGATAATGAAAATCATGATAACCAAATCATGATAAAATCTATATCTATTCAAATTTTTATATCTTGGATAATGAAAAATTTTAAGTTGAGTAGGAAAAAATAAATATGAATATATCATTTAATAAGTGCACATCTTATTTAGAAAAAATACTATGGTCTGCGGTTGTAGCCATCATAGAGTGGTATTTTGGTAATAATAGGACCTATAATACATAAATAGGTATTTTAGAAGGCATTTTGGTAGTTAGTAGTTGTGATAAAAATAACAATCTAGGTGAATATGTGAATAAAATAAGTTCTCTTCTATAAATATTATGGTGGAACACTTATAATTATTAAATGTTTTAAAATCATTTAATGTCGTTATCAAAGGATTGATTCCCTAAAACATTCATATATAGAATATGACATGATTTATTACCCATAAAAATAATTTGAATAATATATTATTGAATTATCACTTAGTTTTTACTTTAATTAACATTATTTATATTTTATTATCTGATCATATATTAACCATGGTTACTGTTTAAAATGTTGCAAAATTAAATTAACCCTTCATAATAATGGTAATAATTTGTGAAAAATAGAATAATAATAATAATGAAAAACATAGAGGGGGTGTAAATAATCTGGAAAATGTTAATAATCAACCCAAAAGAGGAGTCAAATAAAAAATTGATGACTATTTAATTGAAAATTAAAATGGAAGGCATACCTGGAATCAAGGACACATACAATACAAATTTAACCACATAAAAAATAAAAATATAGTTTATTCGATATTATCACAATCCAAAGTAAGATATCATGATGCCCACTCCCATGATACAAGTCAGTTATGATTTCATTACAACGAACTTGTTGTTGTCCTTACCTATATCCATGATCTATATAGAGATACCAATTAGATAAACTAACATGGTGTGAGATATAATCCATTGGTCACCAATAATGACATCAATCACAAATTCATCCCATGTATAAAAAACCAAAACCATGTATCAGTATAAGAGGTAAAGGTGAATAATTAATGACAAACCTAACAAGTCTATGACATGGATGTAACTATGAGAAGGCTAAAAATATTGAATATTAAAACATCAAATTAGATCATGCACATAAATTCGATATCTTGAATACACTACATATGTTAAAAGTGTCATAACTACAAGGTCCAGGTCCTAATGACATAGACCAATATTACCTCCTCGAATTGAAGGAACATGGTATATTATTGTAAATATATGGTCCAACAACCCATGGAAAAATGTTGAGGCATCCAAATATTTGATGTTATATGTTTATATAGAGGATTTATGTTCTATACCCTGATCCCCCTCATCGATCTAATTGTGTAATGATGAACAGTTCCATACTAATATTCAATGCCAATATCATACCATGATAATTAAAATAAAATGTAATGTACAATAGAGTTATGTTTGTGTTCATACACATGTTTAAACATCCATTCCATTAAAATATTTTTTATTAATCCATTCAGTATGTCATATGATTTTTTAAATGCTCCCACAACTATGTTGCAAAATAACACATCCTAAGGGACTGTTTTTGTCTTAAAATATGGATGAATGCACCTCAAATGAGATTTTTTTAGAATGAAAACAGGAACCATTCCAAGGTTCTTTGTAAGAATCACATTGAGGATTAAATATTTTTTATTTTGAAAATGATTAATTTTAGCCGCAATGAACATATTCTCTATCATAAAAAACATGGGTTAAAATATAATTTGACTAAAATTGTGGAAAAAATATATATACTAACTAGATTATAGACATATAGGATAACTCATCTAGTATAAGCCCTATTATTGTACTAAATTTTAAAAAAATAGAATAATAGAAAATAACTGAATTTTTTTGATGATGCAGTAGAATTAAGATCGTACCACCAATGTTTAGATAAAAAATGGAAATAAGATAATGTGATATTATTATTACTAAAGGTGATACATTATGACAGACGACACATTATTTGTGAGTAAGATAGAGAAGAAACTAAAAACTATAACATCAAGGAATAGAGGGAATGGAATAGGAATGAGAAGTGTTTTTTTGGGGTGGAAGTGGAGAAAAATAGTGATAATTTATAATAAAGTTTGGGAATATATAGTTTTACAATTTTAAAATGGAAAAAATGGTTTCTCCACATGATTGGAAAAATTGTGCACTGGAAATGTCATCAGAATTATCCCATGGACCCCATCACATGGACTAGAATAACTATATGATTAATAGTGTATCACCCATGAAAAATCAACTTAACAATTATAAATAAATTGTTTTCATAAATGTCTGTCAAACACTAAACGGTACAAAAAATATGTAATATTGTCTCTAGTGACTGGAGCACTACACATGGTTTTATCAAACCTTGTAGAATAGGTAGAACAATCAAATATTACCATATAGACTACCTGCTTCCCCTAAAACATAGTGCTCGGGTCTGAAAAAATCCTCGATAACCCTCAAAACCTCTACAAAATTATTATTTCATCATGTTATGACATATTAAAATAAATTAAAAAGAAATTTAATTCTTACATATTTTATATAAAAAATGTTTTGTTACATCCTCCCCCACATATGATAACACATCCCCATGTTTCCCTTATGAGGGTAATAAAGCATCATCTGAGAAAATATTAGTCTACTAGGAAAATACATCACCCACCACTGCCACAAAATAGGGCAAGGGAAGCGCTGCCCTTTATCAGTGCTAAATAGAAAGCACTGATAATGGGGTATGCATTTATCAGCGCATTTTTTAGCGCTGATAAATGAATGATTTATCAGTGCTTTTATATTAGCGCTGATAAAACATACCTTTATAATCTCTTTTAACGAGTGTTGATAAAGGTTCTGTCGATTTTTTTAATAACCATGACAGGCCATCCTCACTTGCACATGGTCAACCTCTCTCGGAAGCTGAACCAGGCCCCTCGCCGCGTGACCTCATCCTCCTCGTCCTCCTCCTTCCTCCTCCTTCCTCCTCCTCGTCCTCCTCGTCCTCCTCATCCTCCTCCTTCTCTGCCACCGCCGCCGCCACCGCCCCCGCTCCCGCTACCACGGTCGCCTCTGCCTCTGCCACCACCACCCTCACTGTCGCGACTGCTGCCACCTCTGCCGTCGCCGCCGCCTCCACCTCTGCCGCCGCCTCCGCCTCCACCCTCGCGGCCACTACCGCCGCCACCTTGTCCTCCTCCTCCTACTTCTCTCAAGGTGGGAGGTGAGTTCCAGGGATGGTATTCCCTTGGTATTTTATTTATATATTGTGTGTGTGAGGACCAAATAGTGAATATAGATGTGAGATAGGAATGATACTATATCTTGAGCCTAATTCCAGTAAGGATTTTTGTAATAGATAGTATGGTATTAATGTGATTATGATTATGTCTAGGGATGTGATTCATAATTAGTGATGAGTGTCGAAATAAGAGATGTTATTGATATTTAGCAACACAAGTGGGTTGTTTGTGAATGATGTGGAATTGGATACCCTATAGGTTACATAGGGATATCTTGACTCTAAGATTAAGTATATGGTGATTGGTTAGTTATGATGGTTCACTTCTGTGAGAGGTCTTACAAGGTTATGTGTGATGACTTCTGTGGATAACCAACCCTTTTTTTATTTTTTTTATTTTGAGTTACCATGGGTGATAAGTTCTACCCCTTCGAGTTGAATATTTATGTATGAGATACAAAAGAAATTGTTTTTAATCTTATGGTTATATGGATTCCCAAATATTAACTCAATGGAAATGGTGTTGGATCCATATTAATTTTCATCACATAGCATATTATCATAGTTATATGATTAGACAAAGATGAACCCATAAAACCAAACAGATCACCTCGTATGTCTGTCACATATACGAATAAATAAATTAGAAAAAAAACATGCTACAAAGCATAAAGGTACTATTAAGTACATACATTGGTTAACTTGTTTTAGAAATGTTTTATCTTCATCCGTGCCTTGTACTTGCACCCATGAATTTGAAGGTGAGTATGCATACACCATAGTTGAACTTCATATAGAAGAGTTTCTAGAATAGTATAAGAGACATGAAGCAATGAAGATCATTTGAGTGTTGGAGAAAATGTGGTTGCTACAAACAATGTGGCAATCGGCTTATGCAACGCGGCCTAAGATACAACTTGCAGGTATTGTAACTTAGGCCACGTTGCACAAGCCGATTGACACAATGAATAGAAAGATCTTCATTGCTTCATGTCTCTTATACTCTTCCAGAAACTATTGTTTACTCATACTCACCTTCAAATTCATGGGTGCAAGTACAAGGCACGGATGAAGATAAACAATTTCTTAGACAAGTTGAACAATGTAAGTATATAATGGTACCTTTATGCTTTGTAGCATGTTTTTTCTAATTTATTTATTTGTATAGGTGACAGACATACTAGGTGATATGTTTTGTATTATGGGTATATCAGGAGTCTGTATGATTTCATGTTTCCACATTTCATTTTAAATGGCATGTTATAATTATATATTTACAGTACCCTAATGGCTCAAATAGTCAGGCATATTGTAGATGTTTCTAGAATGCTTTAGGATTATTTTTCCCCAATGGTAGTACATTTTTAGGATGTTTTCACTAATGAGGTATAAAATTTACTTCTTAATAAAGAGATAAACTTCATAATCTAGTTAGTTTTGGGAGAAAATTCAGTTTCTATCAAAATTTCTAAAATAACACCAAAAGAGCATCAGTTGTTTGAGTTACAATTTGATGATATAGAATATAATGGTTTCATATGGCATAGTACTTTACCATGGGGTTTTATAGTTCTCTAAAATAGATGGTTGATTGGTATTTATTATTTTGTTGGACTATTGGAGATTGAACCGGATGAGAGTCATGAATATGTATCCTCATCCACGCATTGATAGTCACATTGATCATCTATGAGGTTTTATGATCTTCTCCAAAATAGATTTGACATTAGGATACCATTAGATGAGTTGGACATCGATGGACCTACCATGGACTACTTTTAGGAGTACTTATGGCCTGTATGATTTTTTGGCGATGATTTTTTGTTTAACTAATGCATTGGTTGTATTAAGGGACTTGATGAATAGGATATTTCATCCTTTTATGGATCAGTTTTTAGTAGTTTTTTCCAATTAAATATTAGTGTACTCCCAACCCATAGTTGATCTTGACCAACATATTATCATCACATTGAGTACATTGAGATAGCATCATATTTATTACTATTTTCTCCTGTTACTCATTTGTTTCATCTTGTTCGCAAGTCATGAATTTTCTAAGGCATCATTCAGCCTTTGCAAGACTAACATAGAATAAATTTGATATATTTCAGATTAAATCTGGTATCTTATACACACACGATGTTCACCCTACTGTACACACCATGTATATGGATTTCACATGTGTTTAAAGGAATTTATACAATGATTTGTTTTTATAAAACTCAAACAATGCTACCTGATTAATAAAAACATAATATTAGGCAAGTTCTCTAAATTGAAACCATAAAGATGATGAATATGAATAAAGAATGGATGAATGCCAACTGGTTGACAAAAGAGTATGAAGATGGCATGAAAGAGTTTATCATGTTTTTAGAAGATCATGCATGTGACCCTTCTCAAATCCTTTGTCCGTGTTTACGATATTGTTATTCAAGACAAATTAGTCTAGTAGAGTTGGAAGAACACCTAATCTGTCAAAGAATAGATCGAAGTTATACATGTTGGAATAAACACAGGGAAAAAACCAATGTAGGTAGTGACTCAGAGAACACAACATTTTATAGATCATCTTATATGATTAGAAACGTGAACAGGGAAGATGATCGTATGGAGGGTGTGATTATAGATGTGAACGATGATGAAGATCGTATTGAGGAAATGACAAGGACAGTTGAAGATGAACTTCATGATTGACCAAAATTGTTTGAGAAGTTAAAGGGTTGTGAAAAAACTTCATTGTATGCTGGTTTCACTAAATATATAGCATTTTCAGCCGTATTGAATTTGTATAATTTGAAATCAGGCAACGGGTGGAGTGATGCTAGTTTTATGGAACTACTTTCTCTCCTAAATGACATACTCCCAGAAGATAATAAACTCCCAAGCCGAACATATGATGCCAAATGAATGCTACGATCAATGGGTATGCTCTTTAAAAGAATACATGCTTTCCCGAATGACTGTATATTGTTTCACAAGGACCACAAATCACTTAAAGAATGCCTAATGTGTGGTGCTTCCTGGTACAAGAAAGATGATTCTAGTCCTATGAAAGTTGTATGGTACATTCCAATCATTCCTACGTTTAGAAGCTTATATGGAAGTGAGGATACTGCAAGACAATCGGCATGGCATGCAGATACATAAATTAATGATGGGAAACTACGTCACCTTGCAGACTCTCCTCAGTGGAAGAGAATTGATCACGAGTATCCTGAATTTGGGAACGAGCCAAGAAACCGCCGTCTGGCGTTATCTACAGATGGGGTGAATCCTTTTGGTATTCAAAGAAGTAGTCACAGTACATGGTCGGTTATGTCAGTAAATTATAATTTACCACCATGGTTATGCATGAAATGAATATATATCATGTTATCTATGCATATATAAGGACCAAAACAACCGGGTAATGATATTGATGTTTATTTGGCCCCATTGATCGAGGATTTGAAAATATTGTGGGATTCAGGTGTTACGATGTATGATGCTTACAAAAAGGAACAGTTCACTTTCAATTCCATGTTGTATGGGATGATAAATGACCTTCAGGCTTATGGAAATTTGTCAAGATATAGCATTAATGGAACTCAATGGTGTCCCGTTTGCGAATAAGGTATATAGTCAATTAGGTTGAAACATTCATCGAAAACCGTGTTACTAGGACATCGCAAAATTCTACCTCGACGACATAAGTACCGATCTTGGACGACATCATTCGACGGAAGTTCATAGGAACGTACAACACTATCTGTACTAACAGTTGATCAATTGTTTGAGAAAGTGAAAGATTTGGACACTACTTTTGGTAAACCGTTTTCGAAAAACCTTACGAAAACTGGTTGGAAAAAGAGATAGGTTTTTTTTTGAATTACCATACTGGAATTGTCTGTATGTCAGAAATTTTCTTGATGTTATGAATTTTGAAAAAAATGTATGTGATAGTGTCATCGACACATTGCTAAATGCACCCGGCAAAACAAAGGATGGAATTAAGGCTAGATTGTACATGGTTGAGATGGGAATACAAGAAGAGTTGGAACTAGTGAAGGGTGAAATATGAACATTTCTTCTTCCTACTGCTTACACTCTTTCCAGGAAGGAGAGATATCAGTTTTCAAACTTCTTGAATTACGTAAAGGTTCTAGAGGGGTATTCATCAAATATAAAGAACACCGTGTCAATGGGAGATTTAAAATTAAAGGGTCTAAAATCACATGACTGCCATGCTTTGATGCAAGATCTAATTCTTATAGCTTTACATTGCATTTTGCCCAAGAATTTCCGCCATACATTAATGAAGCTCTGTTTCTTCTTCAAAGCTATATGCAGCAAAGTTATAGACCCAGAAAAATTGCCAACTATGGAAAGTGATTTTCCGTCATATTATGTGAATTGGAAATGTTATTCCCAGTGACATTTTTTGATATGATGGTTCATTTGATGGTTCATTTGGTGAGAGAGATTCGACTATGTGGTCCTGTACATTATAGATGGATATACCCCATTGAATGGTATATGAAGATTTTGAAAGGGTATGTCAAAAACCAAAGTCATCCAGAGGGTTGCATTGCTGAGAAATATATTGTTAAAGAAGCGGTTGAATTTTGTACCAAATACCTGTCTGGTGTGGTGATCGTTGTCCTACAGAAATCTCGTCAAACTGAGTGTCTTGAGGGTGTAGGAATTTCTATAAGAGAGGTTGTCACAATCAATATTACAGATCAGGAGCAGGCCCACCATTACGTTTTGCATAACAGTTTTGACGTTGACCCATATGTTCAAACCCATAAAAAATTCTTAGGTGTTTGAATCCTTCTAGGGATGAAAAATGGATATCAGATACACATAACCGACTGTTTATAGGATGGCTTTGAGACCATATTTTAATGTAGTTAGATGAAAATCCAGACTCAATTTTGGAACGACATAGATGGCTGGCCGGAAGAGCAAATGTGTATGTATTATCTTACAATGCTTATGTAGTTAATGATTATACATTCTGTACTAATAAACATGATGAAGTCAGTAAAATGAAGAATAGTGGGGTTACACTTGTGGCTGAGGTGATGCATGTTTCCAGTGCTAAGAAAAAAAATCCAATTTATGCGAATATGTCATACTTTGGCATCATCAAACGAATATGGGAGTTGGATTATATGAAATTCAAAGTGCCGATTTTTCAATGCAAGTTGGTTGATAATAGGACTGCTGTTAAAATAGATGAATTAGGATTTGTGAAATTTGATTTCATTAAGGAAGGGGAGAAAGAAGAACCATTTATAATGGCATCAAAGGCAGTACAAATATTTTATATTTTAGACCCCGCAAACCGAAACTGTCCAATTGTTCTGTTATTAACCAAAAAAACTAAAGGGTCAGATAAATGTTCAATAGAGGTTGACCCTTTTATAGGGACTTCACAATCATTTCACACCGGTCCAAATGTAGATGACGTTTTATATGTCAGAGGAGACCACAATTAAGGAATTTATATAGTCGATAGAGGAGTCAATTCACATCACCCTTAAAATAAAAAAAAAGAGAGTATAATAATCAGGTTATTTGTTTATTGTAACATACATTGTGTTATGTTATGTTATTATCTGTTCGCTGCTGTTTTTATGTAATCTAAATTAAATATTAAACCACTTCCGCAGAGAATGACTTCTGCACCTGCTGATGCACCCAATCCCGAGGCACAAAAGGTCTCTCAACGAGCAGCTAGTGGTCCCACTACAGATCAACAACAGGTTTCTCAACCAAATGATGGTGGTCCTAGTGCAGAGCAACAACAGGTTTTTCAACCTGTTATTGTTGGTCACAGTGTTGAGGTACAACAGGTTTCTCAACCTGTTTCTGCTGGTCCCATTGCCAATGCTAGCGCTCCGGGGGAAAATATTGATGCTACTTCTGAGGAAATGGTAGGAAATGAAACCCTAAAAGCACAAAAAACAATAGCGTCGTAGTTTGACAGTGTTGGCCAAAATCCTTAAGGAAAATGAAAAAGGCATCAAACTTGAGGTGGGATGGAATAAGCGAGTCCAATATGTTAACACCAAAAAAGCCATATTTAGTAGATACATTGGAATCATCACTCGAAAATGCGTGCAGATTGATGTACAGTCGTGGCACCATGTTGTCACCAGGCTGAAGACACTAATGTGGGAAGTGATTACGATAACATTATGATATCATTTTTTAAATTTATTAAAATAAAATAAAATACCAAAACATTGACTTACTCTTCATCATCCATTACAGAGTGAATTTATAGTAGATTTCTCGCCCAAGAAATATGTATTAAGAGTTGCAGGAAGGATTCATAGAGGTTTCCGCACAATTTTAACAAAATATAATCTTAAAGATGCAGAAGGGAAAATCAATCTACACCCACCTCCTCTTTATGCACACTTGATATCCCAAGGGGCGTGGGATTCATTTAGCAACCATCGTGGGGAGCATACTGTTTAAGTACATTGTGTGGGGTAATACTTTGTTTGAAGTTTGCTTGTATTCATCACTCTTATTTACAGTTTTTTATTGATGAAACTGCTGTTGAGTGCTGAAAATAAAAAACGCAAAACAGAACTAGCGTACCCTTACCGTAATGAAAGGATGGGGTACACTGAACTTGAGAAAAAATTGGTACGTCTTTTTAATATACCCTTAAACTAGTATGTGACATAAAACAACACCATAACCATGTTTCTCTATTTATATTCAGATTGATTAATCGAAATCAAAAGCCATATCCATCCCACGCCATGTGCTTTGGAAGGAGGCTCGTGTAAATAAAGAGGGGACATTGATATATGAAAACACACAAAAAGTGTGGGAAACATGTGTAAGTATGACATAATAAAAATTTTAGTTTCTTTAAATCGCTATTACTTTACAATAACTACTTATTTTTCTATATTTTCTATCTGAAATAGTCACAAGACTCAACAACAATCTCACTAGATGTAGACATACTTTCAGTAGCCTTGAAGCAGCCAGAAAAGTATGGCCGCATCAGAGGTGCAGGTTTTGGGGTGACACCCCGAAGATTTTTTCAAAAACAAAAACAAGCGAAGGATCAAAATGAAAAAATGGAAAAGATGCAAGAAAAATCATCTATTTTTTCAAGAAGAATTACAATACCAGATAGAGATGATAGAAAAATTTATGGAGGAGAGGAAAAGAGAAGAATAAACTCAACAACAACCCATGTGTGATGATCTCGCCCCACCCCCCACCAGCTTTGAGGCGAGTCATTCCCCTAAAAAACCTGACTTGGATGAGGTAATCAATTTTTTAATAATTGTTTCGGTGAAATGTGACTTACATAGACACTGATACCTTTCCTGTACTAATATTCCATAGGGTGAAAATGACTGTGATTTATAGTTATCAACTCCCACCTATCGCCTTGTAGCGAGGGCTACGGTGTTCAAAACGCAAAACAACATGCTACACAATAGACAGCTTCCAAAAGATCATCTTAGAGTATCAATTAACGTAGATAATGAGCCGATTGCCAGGCTACCTGTTCCAAATTACGATGACGACATTCATACGGTTGAACAAGCAGTTAGAATATTCATCACATGGCCGACAGTTCTTGTAAAAAAACGTGTCTACAAAAAGGTATTCATTTCTTATTTATTTTTCATGCTGGTCCTTTAACATTTAATGAAAAAAGGTCTGAACCGATGACTGTTATTACAGAATGACAAAGACTGGGGGGTGAAATGAAATATCAACTCAAAACTATCTCAAGGATCAACCAACCGATTGAAACGGTCAACTGAGAGCACCTTCACCCCGCCCGTTCTATATCCACAGTTAATATCATTGCAAACTCATGTGGATACAAAGTTGAAAGATGGAAGTACTCACATAGTTGCTTTCAAAAAAGATATGTATGGAGAGGATATATCAAATTTCATTAGTGCTGAAAATGTAAATTAACTCCTCAAGTATGAATTTCTAGGCACCTTAGTTGTAAATGTATACATGAGGTATGTTTTCATGATTTGATTTTATAAAAGCTGATATACTCTGATAATTTTGACTAAATACATTTTATATTTGTAGCATACATATATATGAAAAACAATTTAAGGGATATCCCCATGAAATTTTTTTGGACTTGTTAGTCCTCACACCAAATCATCAAAAGACGAAATATATTTTGTTAAAGAGGCTCTAATAATTTCATCCCTGCTCAAATCGTTTGAAAACAAAATTACGAATTACAGAATCTTTTTAATACCAACTATGAATGGGTAAAACTCTTCAATTTAATCATATCAACTATATTTTCATTTCATTCTTTACTTATTCCTTTTTGTATTTTTAGGGTGCACTGGATGTTGATTGTAGTCAATTTGGATACTACAAAGATTTATTTTCTAGATTCAACGCATGGATATCCAACAAATCGAACACGCATGACGGCGTTTGTTAATTTGTATTACACTATATCAAACATTTTAAAACAAAACATATAGTTATATAATTTATGTTATCTTTTAATGAAGATTCTGTTATGATATGGCGGTGCATCAATATCGTCTAATGCATGGAATGAATCCAGGCCATAAGGATGAGCACGCCTACAAGATCTACAACTAGAATAGTATCCAGGTATATATAATAACATTTCACTATCCAACCACATATCAAAACAAATTACTTATTGTTTTCGATGTTT
Organism: Viscum album; assembly: GCA_963277665.1. Lineage (NCBI taxonomy): Eukaryota > Viridiplantae > Streptophyta > Magnoliopsida > Santalales > Viscaceae > Viscum > Viscum album. The sequence continues at coordinate 1,305,591,515 of OY728126.1, read as the reverse complement.
CTATAGTCTCCAAAACAAAAAAACGGAAAGAAATGTGGTTATTATGTTTGTAAATTTATGAAAGAGAATGTATTTCATCAACAAACTAGCAACCCTGATGACGTATTTTTGAAAAAAATTACAAGTTCATTTAAAATTTTTATTAATCCTTTGTGTATTTATATTCTTTCAGTACTACCATGACTGTCGCAAAAACTCATATTCAGAAGATGGTATACATGTGTTTAGAAACGAATGGGAAACATACCTGAGGGAAGATTGTACACAAATAGGATGAAGGTGAATTCCTACCACTTATGTTATCTATATATGATCATTGATTATCCTTCAACCTTCTTTGGTGAATTGAGAATGCTTCGATGTATTGAAATCTTAATTTATTACTCAATGATTTTTATCCCCGGATTCATATTGTTGAACTTTTAACAATTCAATGTTGAAGTAAGTCATGATGGTGTGCAGTGCGTATGGGGTGAAAGACGAAACCACCAAGGATAAAAAAAATCCATTCTCTGTATCTCATTTGTTTGAACTTGTATTTGAGCAAATGTGTTGATGTTTGACTTGCACAATTATTTCTAGGTATATGAATGAGATAATCAGTATCATTGAGGGGTTTTTTGGAACCAAAATATGTGTCCCAGGATAATTCAAGTAAGGGAAAGGCTGGTTGAGATGAAATCCAAGCTCAAACGACCAGTACATCATCAAAACAATCAACCATGTGATGCACCATCATGTAGAATCTGGCCCTCGTGATGTTTGGGGTGTTTATGGAAGGTATAGGGAGTCTGATAAGCCCCATGGCCACCATAAATAATGTTTACAGACAGATCCACATGATTTTTGTGCCCCGTGCCTCTTTACATGGATCACTCCATTCACATGGTCAATCTTAGGACGTATGTCCCATTCATCCCATTGCTACTCTTGGAAGAACCTGAGAATCTGACAATGCATAAGCCCCACAAGACCCATACTCATCAAACCAAGAGTATTCCTAGTGTGAAGGGAAGCTAACCATGGGTAATACCCACAACATACATCATTTAAATATATGGGTTTTGATCCTTGTATTCTAAATAGGGTACGTAGGAAGCCTCCATGAGGTTAAATCCCAACCAATAGTAAAGCATGGTGACCCCCTCACTGGGGTATACCTTCGCTTATTTTCCCTCATGTATTTCCCTTAGTGGTGTCCAAATAATTCTTCAAAATGAGTAACCTTACCTTTATGGGATGCACCACACTTGGGTCATACCTCACTGTGCGTTTTGATCCATCTATTAGGTAAACATTCTAGGTGCTCTCTCCTAGAGATGTACCTACCTGATCCACCTTTATAAGTGTTTTGATCCACCCAGGTCTTACATCTCTGTAAGACATTAAATCATGACCCTCTATCCTTGTGGGATGTTAAACTCAAGGAATACCACATGTTAAACATGGTATTCCATTAATATATTAAATATTAATGTTTAATAAGTCCTTATTAAAGTATTGTGTAGGTGTGGTTTTCTGTTTTCCAGCAGATTTCGGAAGATTCCACGCTTTATGTAGGTGATTCCATGCTTTTACATTATATGATGATTTTATTATCCTGTATTTTCTTGCTCAGTGTACTATATGAAATGTTTGTGTGGTTAAAATGTGTTATCAAAGGAATTTAGGGTGTGAATATACTTGAAAGTTATTTTTAAAATGAATGCAGTTGTATTTATTGTGGATTTTCATGCTTAACACCTTTAAATGTGTTTGAAGAAATGAGAAAGTTGTGTGATGGGAGTTTTCAAATGAATTAAATGTGTTTGTGAATTTTAAAGAGGGTTTTCTAATGAGATGTAGAGATTCTATATATGTGTATTTACATTGAATGAAAGTACATGAGAATGTGTTGATATATATAATGTGTATAATGTAAATTGAGCACAATTTCCATACAATGTATTTTCTTTATGATGTGTAGGGGATAGGGTGAGAGGGCAGGGGTGGTTTTCTGGGGGAGGGGGAAGGGGAAAAAGTGGTAGGGGAAGGGGTAGGGGGTGTGCTGGGTTCTTTTGAAATATGTAGGGGGTGGGCAGGGGGGTGTGCAATGGGAAAGGGGAAGTGTAGTGGGCAGGGGTGTGCTGGGTAAGGGGGAAGGGGGTGTTCAGGGGGAAGGGATTGTGAAGGGGTAGGGGGTGTGCTCGGGGGTGGGCAGTGTGTAGGGGGTGTGCTAGGGAAGGGGACAGGGGTGCTTCTTTTTTATGGAATAGAGGGATATAAAATTTGTTTTCTGTTTTGTGCCTCACTAGTATAATTGGTTATTTTATGTTTTGTGCCTCACTAGTATAATTTCATTTAGCAACCCCATTATTTATTTCATTATTGTATTACTAACATAATATTTGTTTTATTATGTAGGTGAAATCTTTTTCCTCAGTTTGAATGCTTTGTTCGGAAACTGCCGCCATGGACGAAAATTTGTTAGAGCGGATGGATGCAAAAAGGATGGAACATCATTTTCTTAACTTTTTATTGGAAAAATGTAATTGTAACCAAATTAAACATTGTTTGAAATGTATATAGAAGTGTGGTGTTTTGTATTCATGATTTCAAGTAAATGTACGTATCATTTTTTTGTTCTTATGTGCTTTGTGTGTGGGTGTTGTGTGTGATGTGTGCAGGTTTTGTTTGGACTATGTGAAGGTGTTGTAATATATGCAGGTGCTGGGCAGGTTCTGTGCAGGCTCTCGTTTGGATAGGATTTTTGGCCTTTATCAGCTCCAGTTAAGCGCTGATAAATGGATAATATATCAGCGCTATTTTGAGCATTGATAAAGGTACTTTTTATTAGCGCTCACAATAGTGCTGATATATTATACATTTATCAGCGCGGAAAATAGAACTGATAAATATTACCTTTATCAGTGATTGCTTAGCGCTGATAAAGGGGACCCCCTTTATCTTCTTCGAGATTAATAGTGTTTTTTTAGCCCTGTTAAAGGATGTTTTTAGCGCTATTATAAGCCATATTTGTAGTAGTGAACTCCCTCCAAGGTCTCTTCTTATACATTTTAATGTTACTATCAAACCCCATAATAAAAGAACTGTCATAACTCAAGGAACCTTCAGACATCTATCCATTATACTTATACAATTAATTTCTGTGGGAACATCTTCATCTGTATCCACCTCATGATTATGTAAACTATGTGATGGGTCTAGGTTGTAATAACATAGTAAAGAAATTTGAAAGAAAATCATGTATAAATCAATATATATAATGATTTTCAATATGATAATCGACTGATATTACCCTCTCTAAAACCTAAAAATGTCCACTAATTTAATGAGATAACAAAACGTTCTATCAAAATAATTGATACCCCATTCCAGTGGAACCATGTATTAATACATGATCCATAACATCAAATAATCTTCTAGACATATAAACTATCAACATGGGGCTTATTTAACATAACAGACCATAAAACTCCACAAAATCAAATATTCTTCTAGACATAGATCCTGAAAAGATCCTTCACCTAAAGGTCTAATTAATAGTTAAAAATTGAGTGACCTTTGTGAGACAATCAATGATCGCATAAACCGGATCATTTTATTAAAGGGATAATAGTACGAAAGTCACGGATTCGTTGTTGAATTCATCCCACTTCAACATGGGAATGGAAAATTTCATTGGGATATAGGTTTCCTATGTTTTTTATTCCTTCAACTACTAATAAGTGGAAGCCTAGATAGAAAATCTTGCTAACTCCCCTTTGGAATCAAGAAACTAGTAATGTTTGAATAGATAAAGATACATATTTGTAATCCCCGGGTGTACCAACCATGTTGAATCTTGAGACTCATGCATTAATTCCATCTGAATGTATTTAAGAACCTAGATTAATTGAATGTGGTGAAATTTCGCATCCTATTCATTGATCATATCTAATGGATGGTGTTCAACTAAAATAATCTCTCATTTTACTAGGCCATCAAGACCATATTACTGCCTCATCATTACTCTCTATAATGAAAAGGTCACTTACATATCTATAAAAACGGGCTGTCGGTGATTCTCATTAACCTATAAGTTCATCTCATAATATGGGGTCATCAACTTCCACCCAGTCATAGACTCCTGAGTCACTTGTGTATGTTTATTTGGACATAAACAATCTTTTATATCGTTGAAAATTACTATGTGTATATGATAGATAAAAATAAAATGATGACATGTATTCAAACAACCTTCACTACCTGAGGATCATGGCCATCAATATAAATTTATATATAATTCTTTCTTGGTCCATAAATATAAAAAATCATTCTCCGTGTAAATTTATCCTAAATAAGATTATTCATAAACCAAGGCTAGTAGATTTGGATAGTGACTCGAGTAATTACTCCCTTTTGGCTCAACTAGAAAGACCCAAAAACCTAAACTCAATCCTCCTATAGCATAACTAATCCTATCCAAAATCATGACCAACCACAATAGATGGTACAATGTATTTCTGGACCCACTAGAATTAGGATTTAAATTGATTCAGTCCCCCTATCAACTCCAAAAATGATGCCTCAAATGTATTTGAAAAAAAATTCCATGAGAATCTAAGTGAATAATATAAGTGGTTCATCTAGGTACAAAATATCATAAATAATGTTCCTATAATAACTACCCATCACTAAAAACTACAGATGAAAAATTATTTCATGGAATAATCCCATGAAACAATGGTACTCACCTTCTCTAAGTCAAAAGGCAATCCTATATCTAAAATAATATGACAAGGGAAGTTAATCTTTTCAATCAAAATATAAAATTTTATAACATTATAATATATCTGGTTCTCTCTTAGTGTATTAAATATAATCATAATATGTTTTATATATTACTTTCTACAATGATAATATACCTAGATATAATTTATTAAGAAAACTATAAATGAATAAATAATGTGTGGAAACCCTAATTCATTAAATCAATGAAAATAGAAGGCACATTCATTAATTTGAATGGTATAACTAGACATGAAAAAATTACATAATTACATTGAAATATAGTCTGAGGTATTTCATAAGTTCTATGTCTTACCTAATTCTTTATTAACCTCAAATCTACCTCTAATAAAACCAACACTCCATAAATAGTTAAATAGGTACATGGTAAGGGAATCTAGTTCATCATTTTAATCTATTTAAATTTTTGATAATCCACCCGAAAATTTGTGGGTTTAAAAAACCTTATGAGAAAAAAATTACGGATTAACCCCAAGGATAATTACATGGAAATATAAATCCCTTGTGTTCCAAGACATCTAGAAACCACATGAGCTCCATCAAATCAATTGTATCCCTCATTTAAGTAGGAATAGAAATAATAGTCAATCCTATAAATAGATCAATACAAAACTCAACCTATCTCTCAATTGGTAAAGTAAAAAATTACTCTTGTAAACAATTATGAAATGGTCTTTAATATGAAGGAAATTTACATAAAATATTTCCTGATTATCAATATAACTGTTAGGACTCAAGTCTATCACACTACCCAACCCATGATGCTCTGGTCCTGATCAACTTGCTTGGACATCCTACTCACATTTTTGAATATCACTATCTCCCTCTAGTCATGTAAACATTTCCTTGTTTTGATAGCAATACCAAAAATAATTATTAGGGATTTACCATTCCATAATAATGATGACATTAAATCCCTTTATCTCAAAAAATGATGAAGCTCCACAAGAAACGATAACTCCTTACCTATTGTGGGAATTCCATGTAAGGACATAAACTATTCAACTATATTCATAATGAATTATAATGTATACTCATTACCCAAAAATACTAAATTTTAATTCTAAAATTTATCATAATTGTTGAAAAAGTAAAGGTTTGTAAGGTGTCATAGCAAATAAAACATATACCAAGGTATTTTGTTGAGACCCAATTTTTTCAATTTCAAACATTTGAATATTTCTATATATATTTCTAAAGCTCAGTGATGAGTTGGTGTGTGATTTTGAAACTAGATTTTCTCATAATATTTTTTAAACAATATTAACTATTATTGCACTATCAAAGTAGAAGAATTGTGAAAATTATCAAACGGGGGGCATGGATTAGAAATCCATGTCTTTCGTTGAGTCTAAAACATGACCTTTACCCTAGGCGGCGAATAACATTTTTTAGATTACGGATTCTATATAAAAATATAAAAAGGACATAACCATAAATAATTTAAATATATAAAATTATTTTATTTGGATGAAACACAGAATAAAAATTTAATGCGGACCTAGATTGCAAATTAGTGACCACCATTGAGTTCAGTGTGAAATGTTTACCCTAGGTAGAAATGTATGTTAGAGGGTACGGGAGATTCTGATTCTTCGAACGTTAGAAGAAAACATGATAAATCCTATAAACAGGTTTTTATGTAAAGTAGAAGGGGGTTGTCTCATTTTTACCCATTGTTGGCAAAGACCATATTCCACTTCTGTTGGTGAATCGACATCAAACTTTTCCCAGATCGTGACCAGATTGTAGATCCGAGAAAATCATAGCTTAAAGAATGAAATAAAAAATCCAAAATCCAGGTAGGATCTTCTTTTGGATTTTGAATTTCCCCAATAAAGTTTTATTTTCAAAATTTCTTTCATACCCTTTTTTCTTCATTTAAGGTCCTTTTAGATTCTATACTAACATGTTCATTGATCGTTTTAATTCTCAATTTCTCTCCATTTGTGTTATTCACCAATTATATTCGTTCTTCATTAATAAACATTACATTTCATTGAAATAAAATCAAAAAATAGATATAAGAGTAGATCTATGAATATTATTATCAAATTATTCAAGATCTATGATACTTTTTATTTTCAGAAGATAGAGGAGACGCGATGGTGAGTAGAAGTAACGCATACTTTTTATTAAGTAAAAATAATGAAAAATATTTGAGTGAAGAATGTGTCTATGTAGATCAGGACCTAATACTACCATATCTATGTTCATTTTTTCATTTCACTTTTTATTGGAATCATAACAATGTGTGTAATAACGTGGTAGTGTGGATCCGTCAAAAGATGATGGGATAAGGCAGAGCGCGTGGCATGTTATTACTGGTAGATGGTAGGGCCGACGCGGTGTGCTAGCTGTAGGCTGGGGAAGAGGGTCGGGCCAACCTGAGTGGGCTAAATTTTTCTTTGGGCATTGATTTTAACCCCAAATACTCCAAAATGGAGTGTCCATTTTATGTGCCATCTATGGAAATATGATCCTACTTTCAATACCCACCTTTTATGGCCAATTTAGTAATTATATAAATATAACTCATGGATCAGTTCTAAGAAACACCTAATTTAAAAAAAAAATTGTTATTGATGATTTTTATATAGTGCCTAACTAATTCATTAAACGTCTAATATAAGCATTGTCAGTGGAATCAGGACCTTGAAATTGTTGCATAAATTTGAAGATCTATTACAGGAACATAATCCACAATTTCACTTTGGGACCCCGGAAGCCTTGATTGGGTGTTTATGGTGAAACATGACATATTCAATGGGTTTTAATTTTAAAATAATGAATTTAATATCATGTGAATTTTTATATAAGGGCTATACAAGTGGGATCAATATAATGTGTTACGGTATCGACACATGGTCCCCATGAAGCACCGTTCATTTACGATGCAGAGAGATGTAATTTTTTTACCTAGTTTCCATTTCAGGTGAATGTATAGTCAATCATAAGTGATTTTACACAAGTATTATCATGGTGTGATCTATTTTTTCATCTGAGGAAATTTTAAGTGGCACATAATTAGAATTTCATTTTTTTCCCCTTAAACAAATGAAGATCATCTTGCGCTTGTTAGCCTTTTGGGCAAGATGTGATGTGTACTCAATGAGTACACCGACACGTCTAGGGGTACATGTGAATAGTATGTTACCCAAGTACGGAAAGGGACACAACATGGAGATGAGTCACAATGAGATATCATGTGGGCCCCACCATATGTCATGTACCATATTATGCGTATTCTATCTCTCATATATCCGTTTTTTAGACTGAGATTTTGGACTGTAAGTAAATTATCAAGCATTTTATTCCATACAGAATGCGATAGTGCCCACTATAGTTCCTTTTGAGATATGATGTGAGATGTTATGGACTTGATGCATATTCGAGCGATTCTTGATGAAGTAGTCATCATACATCCGGACTATAGTAGTATAGGATTACCCTCCCACTAGGATTGGAAATGGTATTCATGGATGACTAGAGTGTTGACCACCCATTGGCATTTCCATGAGTCCTCTATAGAAACTTCTAGGTTTTGATCCCACTGAAACTCTATGGAATGGATCATTGATGACCATATTGGAGTCCCCATAATTCAAAAGGGTCCAGGTCCTCTGTGTCTACCTATTTTTAAGTACCCTCCAGCATATTAAACATCAATGGTGTTTGCCAGTGGCTCCCCATCGACTCTTAATTATTAATCCCCAAACACACTATGGAATGTTTCCATGATTAATATAGTAAAATCAACCTTACACACTTTGGAGTATCCACTCTACTACTTATATTATAGTGGAATCCCCCTAATGTACTTGGGAGTGGTCTATCTACTTTGAGTTTTCTCTATCATGCTATTCAAAACAATGAAGATATACGGGTTAAAATACCTTTTAACCTACGAGAATAAGGTATGATTTCCCCACCAAGATGAACACTTATGACATAACCTAAAACCATGTAGGTGACATAGATCCACATAAAAATGATATTATCAAGGTGTAGTGATTGAGTCCCTTTGAATTTCTTGTTCATAAAAGATTAGTGGGTTGTTGGGCTTCATTGGGGAATAAATCTGGAATTGTTGGTGAATCCTTTCCTAGGATGATCAGTGAGATGGAGATCCCATTAATCTCTCTTTTGGGATTCTTTGACATAGAATATATATATATATATACACACACACACACACACACACATATATATATATATATATATATCCAATTTTAGTACCCACTCTTATGGTTTTGGATATTCTTCTTCCCGTAGACTAAAAGACATGAAGGGAATGCCTTGTGTTTTCTTTGTTTAGATTCTCATGGTTGGATGAGTCTACTCTCCTATTACAGATAGTGAAGACTCAACGAGATGTTCATATTCTCAATGTTTTTAGAAACTTCTGTTTGGATGAGTTTTCTTACTCTATCTTTTTGGTTTTATCTATACTCTTTTAGCATACCATGTTCTATCTGTTTTTTTCCTCTTTAGTGTAACTTTTACTATTCCCCCTTCTCCATTTTGGGGCATCCTACTGAGTATGGTTTACTCACCCCAACATGAAAATTTCCCACACATGTCGTTCCTTACAAAATTGATAGACAAGTTTATCATGACATAAGAGGAGCGTAGGGATATATTTTTTTGAACCACATACGGTGGTCATAGCATGGGATCTAGGAACAGGGTTCTCTAAGCTATTTGAAACCTTTTTTGAAATTATCATGTTGGGGAACTTTTCTGGTTGGTTGTTCATTTTTTCTATTTTCCTTTTCTTTTAAATAACTATACACATACTAGTTATAGGTTCATGCATATTTCATTTACTTACAGCAGTGTAGAATCAGTTACATCCTTCCCTCTACACATTTAAATTGGGTTGGATGCATATGAGTGTGTGTGTAAAAGCTATTAATAAAATTCCTTCCAAAGATTGTTATTCCTTTGATGTTTTTAGACACCGTATGTTCTATATAGGTGGGATTTGGGTAGTTATAGCTACAACCCCAGTACGAATCTGGTAGTGATAAATTGGTATCAAAGGTGATTCGACCCTTGAAAAATTGTTCAGAACATTCCCTAAATGGTATTTGGTTGGGTTTAGGGAAATAGTTTGAAACTGTTGTGATTATGTCTCTCGAGCTAGGTTGTATATTAATTGTGTGGCGGATGACATAACCTCTCACCAAGGCCATGACAACCTGCTAACCAACTCATCACCCTGAAACCTTTATTTAAGGAACAATAGTTCTTTCATTATATAGGATCGATTCTTCGACTCTACATTTTGGGTTATCTCCCCATATATATATATAAATATATATATATATATATATATATACTCAAATGAATGTTGTATGTATTGAACACTATCGAGATACCTCTGCGACAATATCCAGTGAGGATACCAACTATTATTCATGATGACGATCGAATGAGTGATGAGACCTCAGTTTAGGGTCCATCTCAAGATACACTCACTCTGGGTAGGAAGGTAAAAACACTTGTTAAACATAATATTGTACCAAAAAAATAAGTATGAGGGCGTACACATACTGAGTGCACCTTACGTGTTCCAGTGCCAAAGACCACATATGTTCTGTGGCGACACATATCTATAGGTATAAATAGATTGGTTATAGTATGTTTTCAACCTCTTCAGGCCGATTTGAACCCTAGTAGATCAAATGATGGATTTGGTAGTGAGAATTTTCCATGAAACAATTAGATGTTAGTGTAGATTGGTTACATAGATGCATGATGAGTATGATCACTTCTGGGATGACCCCTAGAAGTTTTTTTAGAATTACATCCTCTCTTTATTAAACTATGTATGGATTCATGAGTTTTTGGAGCTTCATCAGGGAGGGAAGTTGGTGGTAGATTACTTGGATAGGTTTACAGTGTTGAATTGGTACTTTAAAGACAATAATTATGATGGATACATCTGATCATGGATGTTTGAGCATGGCCTCCACATAGGGATCTGTGATAGTGTAGTACCCTTGTACGTTGCCACCTATTCCAGTGTTTCGGAGAAGGAACTATTTATAGAAATATTTTTTTCAAAAAGGAACTAGTTAGCTGGAACTGGTAGTGGGTGCAATAGATTTGATATGTCTACCACAGCTACCAGAATTCAGTTGGCAAGGCACTGACAGTGGATGTCTCTCCATTATTAGGATCAGACACTAGTTTAAGGAAAACATAATGAACCAGGACATCCCAGAGATGGCTGGTGATGTTCTAGTGATGGATTAGGTCACACGGAATTAGAATTTCTAACAAGGCATACTAATCATCCGAGAAAGGTAATAGATGTACCACCATGGTAGAGACAATGTCATGAACTAGGATCCTCCATGTGGGGATATGGTGGTCTCTAGTGAGGTGGTGCTTGAAGAGGTGTAAGAGGAGCTTTGGGTGGTTGACGACGCAATGTAGTCCTTTTAACATGGTGATCGGGCTATCCACATCAAGCTCGAGAAACTTTTGGTTAGGCCCATGGGTACCTGCATAAGTTTGATTTCTTCGATCATACAGCACGTGACATGATAAGAGGTATGCCCTTTGAATTTTCTACTTTTTTTAGTAGAATATTTTAAATAGTATGTTTGGTACACTACTTGCATTTTTCATTGTTTAGGTTTTACAATAGTAACACGGGGTGTTGTGTAACCATGTGTTAGTTTTGTTTGATATAGGTTGGATGAACAATGAATAGGTGTCATTACCCCACCCAGATTGACTTTTGTGAGGTGACAAAAAAATAGTGATGGATAGTCTATTCCACCCAAAAAAGATAGTATCTCGGGGTGGTGGATGATTCCCTCCGACTTGTACATTCATGGTGAAGTTGTGTAGTGGTGTTTCTGAGTAGGTCATGAATTTTGTAGTAGTGTTTTTCTTCTAGAACTCCTTTTTCATGGAACACTACTATTGGGTTTGGAAGAGTTCTTGGATTGGGGAATACGCTCTTTCCAAGTGAATAAAATATGCATGTGGTATTCCATGTGCTTTCTGTGTCTAGATTTTCATGGTTTGATGAGTTTACTCACATTCCTTGTTCATTGGTACCTTTTTGTGATCAATAACAACATTGATACAGTGACAGTCAGTTGTTGAATATAGGTCAAGGAATTGGAGACCTCATGAATAGAATTACATGGATCACTACCTGATCCTGGTTATACTAGATTTATAATTGAGAATGTGGAGGCACAACCTTCTAGGACAGGGATTTGTGGTCTATTTTGTCCACTATAGACTTACGTATGTCTTCACATTGGGATTCCTAAACCTAAGGTAGTGATGCTAGTGGAAATTCATGAAGGAATACAACATCAAGATACTCTATACTTTGGGAAAGTGAAATGTTGTAGCATATTCCCTTATCATAATGTCACATGCTTTCCTAGTGCGGGATGTTTCATATCAGTGAGCTTACCTATAGTAGACCCTAGTAAAGAAAGAGGGAGCAATTTTTCATCAGTTGACGATGTTGAATCCTTCTCTTATCGAGAATTTGGGGGAGTCCCAATCGTGATACATTGAATGATATATCTTATGTGACTCAAATATCTATAGGCAACACAGCAGTTCGATATTATGAAGGGGTGAATCATGAGATCTTATTCAAAGGAAAAATAGTTTTTTAGAAGTGATGAAGGTGGAGGTGATGCGAGAGTTCCAAACATCCCCCATAGAAGTATATACCTATGTGGAGAAGATGTATAAGGTTATTAAATTGATGAATTAGTGGCCAACCCTAAGAAAAATCGTAGATTAGTTCATCTCTCAATGCCTCGCCTGTCAGTAGGTGAAGACTGGGTATTAGATTCTACTGAGTTTATTACTGCATAATAAGATCCCATAGTGTAAATGAGACAAATTATTCATGGACTTCATTACTAGGCATCCATGAATAGTTAAAGGCCATAACCCCATTTGCGAGACAGTCACTTCCTTTCAATCAGCGAAAAATGTTTAGTGGATATTTTGGGGAAGTTTTACGTATGGGATATCTTCCTCCTTCACGGGGTACCATAAATTATTATCTTTGATCATGATGTTTAGTTTACGTCACTTTTTTGGAAGGCCGACAAGAGGAATTACAAACCAAACTGTAGACGATGACAACGTTTCACCCACAAACTGATGGGAATAATAAGGGTACTATCCTGATGTTGGAGAACATGAGAAGATAAGGTGTGTTATATTTCCTCTGTGAAGGTATGTTATCCTTGAAGTTCATCAGTCCATTCGTGATTATGAAAGGTGTAGAAAGTTTTCATACTACCACTCCCTTCATCCACAGTTGGACCGGGTGCACGAATGTTTCCAGGAGTCATATATAAAGATATTCATGTATGATCTTATGCACTTCATTGATATGACTAGACCATACATAAATGAAAATTATATTTGGATTTCATGTTGTAGAAGCACGTAAACTTGCACGAGATTACTTGTGTGTGGAAAATCCAAGTGCGAGGTCAGTATCATGAGTTGTTTACCTAATTTTCATATCAAGGATGAAAATTTTTAATTATGGAATGATGTAGAGACTTGTTTTTTTATAATAATTTTGAGTATTTATATATATATATATATATTTAGATCAATGTGTTGAGACAGCGTATGATTTTGAGGCCCAGAGTGCCTGAAATAAAATTTATAAAAATAGAAGGTATCTTTATAATAAACACAAGAATTTAATCGTATAATATTCAAATGGAAGCATAGATTAAGAATATGAATCCACATTTTATACCAAATAATTGTGTTTACTCAATGTAGCATAGGAATTTTGTTGGTATAAGGCTTCTTTATAAAAAGTTATTGAGAAAATAAACATAAATAAAATTATTAAGTAAAATTATTTAATTTTTACTCTACTTTAAATAACTCTTGCACGGGGACTCTAGTTGAAAATATGATACCATCATTGAATTCATATCACGATTTTTACCATAAGCTTCAACTCAGATGAGAGGATGTGGGAGGTTCAAATTCTACAACCATAATTGGGTGTCATGTTTTATCCTATAAAAAGGTGTTTAATGAAATTATAAAGGGCTTGGATCATTTTCTATAATGACTGACAGAGCTCCTCCTCTAATTTATATGTGAATCGATGCTGAAATTTTGGCAGATCACGATGAGATTTCAAATCTTAGAAGATCATAGCATAATGAAAGTAATGAAAACCCCAATATCCAAGTAGTATTTTTTCATTTAGATTCCATATTTCCCCAATCGATTTTTGTTTTTAGAAATTGATTAATTTTCTTTTTCACTACATTGAATTCCTTTTTAAATGACCTACGAACACATCCAACAACTGTTCTAATTTTGTGTTGCTCCTTCTTCATATTCTTCACCAATTCATTATGTTATTTACCAATAAACATTCCAACACATTGAAATGAAATCCAATCATTGTGAAATGCATATATTTATGAATTTTATCATCTAAGGATTCTGGATTTATGACATTTTTTAGTTTCAGGAGTCGAAGGATGTAATGACCCGTAAAATTCAAGGGAATTTTTTTCTTAATTTTATTTGGAATTTTACAAGAATGCTGATCTTGACGGCACCTGATTCCGAGGCCCGGAGTGCCCGGAATCAATTTCCGAAGTTTGGCTCGGGTACGTTCAGTGAACGAACGAGAGGGAATTTCTAACTTTTGAACCGGTGCCCGGAATCAAAATCCGAGGGCACCGATGAACTCGCAGTGCAGATATTCGCTTAAGTTAGACCTTTTTCGAGGTTGCGTTTTATGCGGGACGAAAGTTAGTTTTTGGGTGAAATTATAAGAAGTTAAATAAAAATGTGGAAACACTTTTTATTTTTATCTTGTTGGTTAACATCTCTCAAAGGAAGTTAGGGGTGGGACCCACGCCCACTTAACCTCCCTCGAGATGATTAAGTGTGGTGGGGCCCACAAGAACCCTAACTTTTCATCTTCTCTTTTAAAAACTCCCTTTAAACCCTCTTTAAATGACATGACAACTTTGTTATTTAATTTGGAGTTATTTTTATTTGAATTTCAAACCTTTGAAATTCAATATGTTAAGTGTGTGAATAAAATAAGACTCTAGCTTATTTTATTTGGATAGATTTCACAAGCCTTCTTGAGAGGATTTGGGAGCTCCTTCTTCTTCTTCAACTTTGACGAAGAAATTATAAGAAGTTAAATAAAAATGTGGAAACACTTTTTATTTTTATCTCGTTGGTTAACTTCTCTCAAAGGAAGTTAGGGGTGGGACCCACACCCACTTAACCTCCCTTGAGAGGATTAAGTGTGGTGGGGCCCACACGAACCCTAAATTTTCATCTTCTCTTTTAAAAACTCCCTTTAACCCCTCTTTAAATGACATGAAAACTTTGTTATTTAATTTGGAGTTATTTTTTTTGAATTTCAATCCATTGAAATTCAATTTGTTAAGAGTGTGACTAAAATAAGACTCTAGCTTATTTTATTTGGTTAGATTTCTCTAGCCTTCTTGAGAGGATTTGGGATCTCCTTATTCTTCTTCAACTTTGACGAAGAACGCGAAGAACCTTCGAGCTCCGACGAAGAACGCCGCTCCTCTCTTCTTCGTAGCCAGTTGTTTCTGAATATCGACGATGCCTTCCGTGTCAACAAAAGGGAACACTACTTCCTCCTTGGACTTCCTTCGTCGGCTTACAAAGATTCACCAAAGACGTACCTCTTCGGACGTACCTCTTCGTCAACAGAATTGACGAACGATTACCGCGACGCCCGACCTCCGCGACATTGTCTTCTGCGGGTCGTTGACGATCATCGATCTTGAAACCAAGGTAGGGGTTGTTGTTGATTATTTATTTACTCTCGTTCTTGGTTCTATCATGATAATCTTGTGGATAAATATTTACGTGTTATTGTCTAACGAGAGGGAAGGGGTCGGACCGCAAAAACACGGCCGAATTCCCCCTCCCTTGTCCTGGATTATTATGATTTTCTTGTGGATGAACGAGATGGCGTGGTGCCATCGCACCACGCGGAAATTCGCACGGTTGTATTGCGCGGCGCCGTCGCGCCGCGCCGTGGAAGGATTATCTTGAACGCGAAGCCGTCGTGCCGCGTCGAAGGGAACCGAAGGCGCCGCGGCCGGAGCAGGGCCGCGGCAGAGGAGCGCGGTGCCGTCGCACCGTGCCGGACGACGAACACCGCGGCCGGTTCCGGGCCACTGCGAAACAGGAAGACCAGCGGCTAGCTAGGCTGCTGGCGTCGGAAGCCGGAAAGGGGACCGGCTTTGCCAGTCCCGTTGAAGAAAAACCGGCCGGCCAGGTGGGCCGGCCGGAAGGGGAAAAACCCGGGGAATTTATTTCCCCCAGCCAGCTTGAATTCACCCCTTTAAGAGGAGGGTCGGTTCCATTAAGGGGGGCAGGCGGCCCCCCCGTTTTTCCAAATGGCAGGTCCCCACGAAGGGGGGGCCGTTGATTGACAAAGGCGCGGCTTAAGCTGCACCGCCAACTGAAGAAGCGGGGGCCTTGCCCCCCGCGCGTGGCACCGAGCGGCGCCAGGCCGCGCCGGACCGCGCGGCCGCGCTGGGCCGGGTCGGACACGGTTCGGGTCGACCCGGTTCGGGGCGACCCGTTTCGAGCCGACCCAGGGCGGGTCGGGCCGGGTCGGCCCGGACCCGGACCCCCCGTTTTCGAGACGACTTCGGTCTTTTGGCCATAACGTGGGCTACGGACCTCCAATTGAAGAATCGTCAGCGGCGATGCGATACTTAGATCGAGACGGTCGATTTGGTATATCACACTCAATGTTTCGGAATACTTTGAGTTCGGCCGGGTTGGTTCGTACACGAAACCAACCGGGCCCTCAGAACGGAAATGCTCATATCTTGAGCTACGGATGTCCGATTGACACGCCGTCAGCTTTGTTGTGTTCCTCTTAGTGAGAAGGATATTTTGGCATACTACGCCCAAGGTTTGGATGCAGGTGGAGTACGGTCGGGTTGGTTTTGCCTTAAAAACCAAACGGGCCCTGGGGACGAAAAAGCCAATAACTCTCAGACCGGGTGTCTGATCGACGCGTCGTCTGTTGTGTTGAGTTCCTGTTGACGATACAGAACTTTTGGATACATCAACTCTATACTTTGTGATAGTTGATGTATCAGCCTCTCGGCTCGTGGAGCGGACCCTCCCGTACGAGCATGCTGTGTGTGGGAACCCTAGTGCTGGCTTCGACTGTGACTGATACTGCTACTGCTACTGCTAATGTGACTGCGACGACGACAGTACTGAGATCCTTCATGGATTCGACAACGACTTCAGCACTCAACGATCCTACGTGGATCAGTGCTACAAGTCCTGTGTGGGCCCGATCCTGTGTGGGTCTTTGCGCTCAGCGGTCCTGTGTGAACCAGCCCCTACAGGTCCTGTGTGGGCCTGATCCTGTGTGGGTATTTGCGGGCGTTAGTTACCTATCGATCCTTCATGGGTCCGACGACTTAGATGGATCAGTGATCATCTATATCTTAATCCGAAGAAGTATACCTGTGTGAGCTGAATCCTATTGCTTTCCTGTGTGGATTGAGTTGTACTATCCTGTGTGGGTTTCGTTTTGCTTTCCTGTGTGGAATACGTATACTATCCTGTGTGGACTGAGTTGTACCTAGGATCGGAGGTTGGAGCATATTTGAATGGATGACTTAGGTATATATATGGGCATATACCTAAGAAGTGTCGGTTGTTACTTAGTGATTGTATCTTATCTTTGTGGTTTATCCTTTGTGTATTTTGGGAGACCTTCGGCGGTCTCAGGGTCCCTACTGAGTAGCTTATACTCACCCCTGCACGGGCTATGCCCGCACTACGTTGTGTTTGTTGTAGACGATGTATAGCGTTGATCTTGGGTAAGTCTTGCAGAGCAGGACGGTACCTGGAGGTGGACCACTGGGCGGGACGTACTCGGAGCAGACGGTTGGACCCATAGAGCAGTGCAGCTATCTGTACCCACCCTTCAAGTGGGATCTCCAGTGGACAACTCGGTGTAGCGGCTTTTACTTACAGTTGTTGTTTTCCCTTTCGAGTTGTACTTTACTTTCAGTTTGGGTTTGTATACTGGCCCATTTACTTTTCCGCACTTTCAGTTGTACTCTGTTTTTACTAAGTGTTTACTTTCTTCTTGCTTACTCTGTGGTGTTTGTTTACTTTACAAAGGCAATGCCTTCCCTTTTTACCGGGATTTACGCCTTGGTGCTAGTCTCCAGCCCCTGGCCTATGGATGGCGGGCTTGTGCTAGTCACGGCACGAACCCCAAGGGCGGGTCATGAAAAATTGGTATCAAAGGCGTTCGGTGCTACCACGAACTCTGTTCTTTCTATATGAAGCAATAATGTTTAGCTTATTGAGTGTGGTTATCAGTCCAGGGAGTCCAGTGTTGGTGCGGCGGCCGACGTATCTGTACACCAGGACCCTGACTTCTGATTTCCGATTTAATGCATGAAAACATTGATTGCGTGTGTGTTTCAAAGTTTTCTTTGTGATTACTTTATATCACCTCACCAGGTATACCGTTCTGACTGTGGCGCACATGTTTCCTTTTTAGGATGGCCCCACGACGGCAGCCAGCTAGGGTTCCGAGAGTCGAGTGTGACGACAGCCCACCAAGCGACGAGGCCTAGGTGCAGGGCCCTTTGTCAACAGTGGCACCGGCGGTAGCTCTACCCGCCGAGTCCCTGATGCTTCCAGCACCGGCCGCTGACGATGCACGTCGCCTCAGCGCACTGCATGAGTTTTAGTGCCAGCGACCACCTAGGTTCCGTGGGGGGATGGACCCCCAGGCAGCAGAGGACTGGATGGAGGCCGTGGTACGTGTGTTTAGGCTAGTGAGGACACCAGCAGACCTCATGGTGATCCTCGCTGCGAGCCTACTACACGCAGCAGCAGGATGATGGTGGAGCATGATGCTCCAGGTGCACGATGATGTATCTCTACTTTGGACGGACTTTGAGAGCCTCTTCCGCTCGGAGTTCGTCCCACCCACCCTTCGTGCGGTGTGTATCCAGGAGCTTCTTCAGCTGCGGCAGGGTATCATGACGGTCGCTCAGTACTCGGCGAGATTTACTGATCTCTCGCGCTACTCGACCGACATGGTACGGGACCCATTCTTCTGGGCCCGGACCTTCGAGCAGGGTTTGAGACACGAGATAAGGGCATCGCTGATCTCCCTCAACATACCGACTCAGACAGGAGTACTGGAGCGGACCCTTTTGATCGAGAGCTTCCTTGTTGAGTCTACACCAGCACTGAGACCCACCGCAAGGCGGCACGTGGCAGAGTCATCTGCAGCAGGGAGTCGACGGATGACTCAGTGGTCCAGGCAGACCAGACCTTCAGGCAGACGACCTCAGGACACTGGATCAGTAGTGCGGGGCACACAGCGAGGAGTCGGTCTTTCGAGAGGCAGGCAGTGCTACTCGTGCGGCGGGTAGGGCCACATGGCTCTTGACTGCCCGACCCGCCGTGCCGAGGAGCAGAAGACGGTTGAGGGACCACCGAGGCAGAGGCAGAGGGTCGACCGTGGCGGTCTGCAGGGAGGAGGCGGACGAGGCAGAGGAGCTGGATGAGCAGCAGGTGGTGGGGGACTCTTCGAGACTCTGCCACCACCACCCCCAGGAGGTCCACCCCGACCACAGGGAGCTGGCGGGTAGAGACAGGCACAGCTCCAGGCAGCAGAGGCCTACGACCACGGCGCACCCGAGATGAGTCGAGGTACTATCTGTGTCTATTCCACCCTTGCTGCAGTTCTTGTAGACACAGGAGCGAGTCACTCTTTCATAGCCGCTACCCTTGTTCGGAGCTCGGAGATTCCGACAGAGCCGTTGGCTCGATCCTTACGGCTAGAGACTCCTACGGGAGCAGACTCGATGCTTACGCACTGGTGCCGGTAGTGTGAGCTTACTCTAGGAGGCGAGAGCTTCGGCTGGGATCTTTTTGTAGCAGCGTCGAGGCCTTACGATGTCATCTTGGGCATGGATTGGCTATCTACGGTCCATGCAAAGATTGACTGTTTTAGGCGCAAGGTGCGATGTGTACGCACCGACGGGAGCAGGTTCACCTTCACCGGCGATAAGGGAGCCTTAGCAGCACAGGATGGACTTCCGCGGAGGAGAGGACATCCCATCACTCATCAGTTGGATAGCCTCATCCTTGGAGCAGTTGACGTGCGGAGTCCTGGTTTTCCTGCAGTGGTGGATCAGTTTGCAGACGTTTTTCCCGACGACGTCCCAGGGCTACATCCTCGCAGAGAGGTAGACTTTTATATTGACTTGTACCCTGGAATAGCCCCGATATCCACTCCAGCATATCGGATTTCCCCCGCCGATCTTCAAGAGCTACGGGTACAGTTGGAGGACTTACAGGGCAAGGGGTTCATCCGACCCAGTGTTTCACCCTGGGCTTCCCCGATATTGTTCGCCAAGAAGGCGGACGGGAGCTTGTGACTTTGTGTTGACTATCGTCGCCTGAACCAGGTGACAGGGAGGAACAAGTATCCGCTACCGAGGATTGATGACCTCTTTGATCAGCTCAAGGGAGCACGGTGGTTCTCGAAGATAGACCTCAGGTCAGGCTATCATCAGCTCATAGTCAGAGACGAGGATGTGCAGAAGACGGCCTTCAGATGTCGGTATGGCCACTATGAGTTCTTGGTTATGCCTTTCAGCATAACAAATGCTCCAGCAGTGTTCATGGCCCTCATGAACAGGATGTTTCAGCCATACCTTGATCGGTTTGTTGTGGTCTTCATCGACGACATACTGATTTACTCGACAACTGAGGAGGAGCACGCATACCACTTGCGAGTTGTACTAGACACACTCCGAGAGCACCAGCTTTATGGTAAGCTCTCGAAGTGCAAGTTCTGGATACGTGAGGTCTACTTCTTGGGACACATTATCTCTGAGGCGGGAGTTGCAGTGGATCCTGCAAAGATCGAGGCTGTGTTAGCATGGGAGCCACCCAGGAGCGTGACTGAGGTTTGGAGTTTCTTGGGACTAGCTAGATACTATCGGAGTTTCGTGCCAGACTTCTCTAGAGTTGCGGCACCACTCACAGCTTTGACGAAGAAGGGGAAACCCTTCGTGTGGTCAGGCAGATGTCAGCAGAGCTTCCAGGAGCTGAGACAGAGATTGACTAGAGCACCTATCTTGAGGTTGCCTGAGGAGGGAGTAGGGTACGTAGTCTACTGCGAGGCATTAGGGACCGGACTCGGATGTGTTTTGATGCAGGAGCGGGAAGTGATCGCCTATGGATCACGTCATTTGAGGCCGCATGAGCAGAACTACGCTACCCATGACCTGGAGTTAGCAGCAGTAGTCTTCGCTCTGAAGACATGGCGACAATACCTGATGGGCGAGCGTTTTACAGTCTTTTCTGATCATCAGAGTCTCAGGTATATCTTCTCACAGAAGGACCTGAACCTGAGACAGCGGCGATGGCTCGAGTTCCTCCAGGACTATGACTTTGAGGTAGTCTATACTCCTAGGAAGGGGAACGTAGTAGCCGATGCCCTCAGCAGGAGGACGGGCATTCAGCTACTCGAGGAGGAGACGGAGCAGCTAGCCTCTTTGCAGTTATCCTTCATGGATAGAGATGGAGCAGCCTTCCTCCAGTCTCTCACAGTCACCCCTCCTCTACTGCAGCAGGTCATAGAGGCACAGTGTGAGGACGCTGACTGTGAGACACGGCGTGCACAGATATCCTTGGGACAGGCACCTGATGGTTTCTCCCTTGTAGAAGAGCACGACATCCTTTTCAGAGGACGTACCATGGTACCAGTCGCTTTGCGAGAGGAGGTGCTGAGAGAGTTTCACACTTCTCCTTTGGCGGTACATCCAGGAGTGGCGAAGATGTACAAGGATCTCAGACGGCAGCACTGGTGGCCGGGCATGAAGAAGGTTGTGGCCGAGTTCGTTTCTCGATGCCTCACCTGCCAGCAGGTGAAGGCAAAGCATCAGGTACCAGCAGGCTTGGTACAACCCTTGGAGGTCCCGGAGTGGAAGTGGGACCACATATCTATGGACTTTGTGGCTGGACTTCCACGCACTTCCAGAGGTCACGACTCTATCTGGGTGATTGTTGACCAACTCACCAAGTCGGCACACTTCTTACCCATCAGAGAGCAGGGATCAATGGAGAGCTTGGGACGTCTCTACGTTCAGGAGATTGTGCGGCTCTACGGCGTGCCATCATCTATCATCTCCGATCGAGATGCTCTCTTTACTTCCCGGCTTTGGAAGGGGTTACAGGAGGCATTCGGGACGCAGCTACGTCTGAGCACAGCCTTTCACCCTCAGACGGATGGTCAGATGGAGAGGACCATTCAGACTCTCGAGGACATGCTCTGCGCATGTGTCCTCGACTTTGGTCGTAGCTAGGAGGACCACCTACCCTTGGTGGAGTTTGCGTACAACAATAGCTACCACTCCACCATCGGGATGGCACCTTACGAGGCGTTGTACGACCGACCTTGTAGATCTCCTTTGTGCTGGACAGACCTTGGGGAGTCAGCACTTGTGGGACCGGAGATGGTCCAGGCCACGACAGAGAAGGTCCAGATCATCCAGGAGCGGATGAGGACAGCTCAGAGCTGGCAGAAGTCATACGCTGACAGGAGGCGGAGGCCACTAGAGTTCGAGGATGGCGACCACATCTTCTTGCGGGTCACAACTCGACGTGGTATACAGAGATTTGGCCGAGGCAGCAAGTTATCTCTGCACTTCATCGGACCCCTTCCAGGTCCTTAGCAGGATTGGCGAGGTGGCTTATCGCCTGGCTCTACCACCTCAGTTGCACCGGGTTCACGACATCTTCCACGTGTCTCAGCTGAGGAGATACGTGCACGACCCGACGCACATCATTGACCATGGGGAGCATGACGTTGACAGTGTGGCGACTTTTACGGAGGTCCCGGTGGAGATCGAGGATCGATAGGAGTGGGTCCTACGTGGGAGATCGATTCCTCTTGTGCGCATCAGATGGCAGCACGAGATCCTCCAGGAGAGCACATGGGAGCGGGAGGCTCAGATGCGTGCTCAGTACCCTCATTTGTTCCCCCAGTTTTTGATGTATCTTTACGCGGACGTAAAGCCCTGAGGTGGGAGTAATGTAAAGACCCGTAAAATTCAAGGGAATTTTTTTCTTAATTTTCTTTGGAATTTTACAAGAACGCGGTTTCTGACGGAACCTGATTCCGAGGCCCGGAGTGCCCGGAATCAATTTCCGAATTTTGGCTCGAGTACGTTAAGTGAACGAACAAGCGGGAATTTCTAACTTTAGAACCGGTGCCCGAAATCAAAATCCGAGGGCACCGATGAACTCGCAGCGCCGATATTCGCTTAAGGAGACCTTTCCAAGGTTGCGTTTTATACGGGACGAAAGTTAGTTTTTGGGAGAAATTATAAGAAGTTAAATAAAAATGTGGAAACACTTTTTATTTTTATATTGTTGGTTAACTTCTCTCAAAGGAAGTTAGGGGTGGGACCCACACCCACTTAACCTCCCTTGAGAGGATTATGTGTGGTGGGGTCCACACGAACCCTAACCTTTCATCTTCTCTTTTAAAAACTCCCATTAACCCCTCTTTAAATTACATGACAACTTTGTTATTTAATTTGGAGTTATTTTTATTTGAATTTCAAACCTTTGAAATTCAATTTGTTAAGTGTGTGAATAAAATAAGACTCTAGCTTATTTTATTTGGTGAGATTTCTCTAGCCTTCTTGAGAGGATTTGGGAGCTCCTTCTACTTTTCTTCAACTTTGACGAAGAACGCGAAGAACCTTTGAGCTCCAACGAAGAACGCCGCTCCTCTGTTCTTCGTAGCCGGTTGTTTCCGAAGATCGACGACACCTTCCGTGTCAATGAAAGGGAACACCGCTTCCTCCCTGGACTTGCTTCGTTGGCTTGCGAAGATTCACCAACGACGTACCTCTTCGGACGTACCTCTTCATCAACAGAATTGACGAACGATTACCGCGACGCCCGACCTCCGCGACGTTGTCTTCCGCGGGTCGTTGACAATCATCGATCTTGAAACCAAGGTAGGGGTTGTTGTTGATTATTTATTTACTCTCGTTCTTGGTTCTAGCATGATAATCTTGTGGATAAATATTTAGGTGTTATCGTCTAACGAGAGGGAAGGGGTCAGACCGCACAAACACGGCCGAATTCCCCCTCCCTTGTCCTGGATTATTATGATTTTCTTGTGGATGAACGAGTTTGCATGGTGCCGTCGCACCATGCCGAAATTCGCACGGTTGGATTGCGCGGCGCCGTCGCGCTGCGCCGTGGATGGATTATCTTGAACGTGAAGCCGTCACGCCGTGTCGAAGGGAACCGAAGGCGCCGCTGCCGGAGCAGGGTCGCGGCGGAGGGGCGCGGTGCCGTCGCACCGTGCCGGACGACGAACACTGCGGCTGGTTCAGGGCCGCTGCGAAACGGGAAGACCGGCGGCTAGTAGGGCCACCGGCGTCGGAAGCCGGAAAGGGGACCGGCTTTGCCAGTCCCGTTGAAGAAAACCCGGTCAGCCAGGTGGGCCGGACGGAAGGGGAAAAACTGGGGGAATGTATTTCCCCCGGCCAGCTTGAATGCCCCCCTTTAAGAGGGTGGCCGGTTCCATTAAGGGGGGCAGAAGGCCCCCCGTTTTTCCAAACAGTAGGCCCCCACGAAGGGGGGGCCGTTGATTGACAAAGGTGCGGCTTAAGCCGTGTCGCCAGCTGAAGAAGCGGGGGCCTTGCCCCCCGCGCGTGGCACCGAGCGGCGCCAGGCCGGGCCGCGCCGCCGCGCTAGGCTGCCGGCCAGGCCGGGTCGGACCCGGGTCGGGTCGACCCGGTTCGGGCCGACCCAGGGGGGTCGGGCCGGGTCGGGCCGGACTCGGACCCCCCGTTTTCGAGATAACTTTGATCTTTTGGCTATAACTTGGGCTACAGATCTCCGATTGACGAACCGTTAGCGGCGATGTGATCCTTAGATCGAGACGGTCGATTCGGTATATCGCACTCAAAGTTTCGGAATACTTTGATTTCGGCTGGGCTGGTTCGTACACGAAACCAACCGGGCCCTGGGAGCGGAAACACTCATATCTTGAGCTACAGACGTCCGATTGACGTGCCGTCAGCTTTGTTGTGTTCCTCTTAGTGAGACGGATCTTTTGGCATACTCTGCCCGAGGTTTGGATGCAGTTGGAGTACGGTCGTGTTGGTTTTGCCTTAAAAACCAACTGGGCCCCGGGGACGAAAAAGCCAATATCTCTCAGACCGGGCGTCCGATCGACGTGCCGTCTGTTGCGTTGAGTTCCTGTTGACGATACGGAACTTTTGGATACACCAACTCTGGACTTTGTGATAGTTGATGTATCAGCCTCTCGGCTCGTGGAGCGGACCCTCCCGTACCAGCTTTCTGTGTGCGGGAACCCTAGTGCTGGCTGTGACTGTGACTGATACTGCAACTGCTACTGCTACTGTGACTGCGACGACGACAGTACTGAGATCTTTGGTGGATTTGACGATGACTTCAGCACTCAGCGATCCTACGTGGATCAGTGCTACAGGTCCTGTGTGGGCCCGATCATGTGTGGGTCTTTGCGCTCAGCGGTCCTGTGTGAACCAGCGCCTACAGGTCCTATATGGGATTGATCCTGTGTGGGTCTTTGCGAGGGTTAGTTACCTATCGATCCTTCGTGGGTCCGACGACTTAGATGGATCAGTGATCATCTATATCGTCATCCGAAGAAGTATACATGTGTGAGCTGAATCTTGTTGCTTTCTTGTGTGGATTGAGTTGTACTATCCTGTGTGGATTTCGTTTTTCTTTCCTGTGTGGAATACGTATA
Organism: Viscum album; assembly: GCA_963277665.1. NCBI lineage: Eukaryota > Viridiplantae > Streptophyta > Magnoliopsida > Santalales > Viscaceae > Viscum > Viscum album. The sequence continues at coordinate 1,305,565,843 of OY728126.1, read as the reverse complement.
CTATCCTATGTGGACTGAGTTGTACTTGGGCTCGGAGGTTGGAGCGTATTTGAATGGATGACTTAGGTATATGTATGGGCATATACCTAAGAAGTGTCGGTTGTTACATAGTGATTGTATCTTATCTTTGTGGTTTATCCTTTGTGGATTTTGGGAGACCTTCGGGGGTCTCGGGGTCCCTACTGAGTAGCTTATACTCACCCCTGCACGGGCTATGCCCGCACTACATTGTGTTGGTTGCAGACGACGGACATCGTTGATCTTGGCTGAGGCTTGCAGAGCATGACGGTACCTGGAGGTGGACAACTGGGCAGGACGTACTCAGAGCAGACGGTGGGACCCGTGGAGCAGTGGAGCTATCTATACCCACCCTTCAGGTGGGATCTCCAGTGGACAGCTCGGTGTAGCGGCTTTTACTTACAGTTGTTGTTTTCCCTTTCGAGTTGTACTTTACTTTCAGTTTGGGTTTGTATACTGGCCCATTTACTTTTCCGTACTTTCAGTTGTACTCTGTTTTTACTTAGTGTTTACTTTCCGCTTTCTTACTCTGTGGTGTTTGTTTAATTTACAAAGTCAATGCCTTCCCTTTTTACCGGGATTTACGCCTTGGTGCTATTCGCCAGCCCCTGGCCTATGGAAGGCAGGCTTGGGGTAGTCACGACACGGACCCCGAGGGCTGGTCGTGACAAAGGAGGCATGGTAGCGAGTAGAAGTGATGCCTACATTTCACCATATCGAATCATCGATTAATCTTTGGGAGAATCATGTGTCTATATAGATCTCGACTTGAAGATCCTAGATCTATTTTTTTCTTCATTTTGAGTTGGATTGGAGTTGTTATGGTGTGCAGAAGGAGGGGTAGTTTGGGTTTGGAAAATGCAGACCAGTCGAGGTGGAGGGTTGGGTTCATGGTGGCTAGGAGACAGTAGGACAAGTAGGGTGTGCAAGGCGCAGACTGATGGATTGTGCCAGGACTACGAGAGAAGGCGAGGCCGAGTATGAGAAGACTAGTCTAGAGTAGGTCAGGCCAGTATTTGAGTATATATTTAATCCACTATAACGCCTAAATAGAGTGTATTTTTTATGTTCCATTTGTGAAAACATTGTCTTACATTATAAATGGATATTTGGAGGATAGTTTGAGAATTATTTATTGGGGATCGTGGCTCAGTTGCATGAAACACTTAACTATATTATTATTATTGTTATTATTATTATTATTATTATTATTATTGAGGGGTTTTGTATTAGTAAAAACTCTAGCATACAATTTCTAATCAATGCACTGTTAGCGGTGTCGGGACACAAAAATTGAGGCTGATGATTGAAGACTGATTTGAGGAACTTTTTTAAATCAAGATGCGGGCCCCTTGAAGGCCAGTTTGGGCCTTTTTGTGAAATGTGATGTTTTCATTATGTGTCCATTTTTGATGAATGAATATCTAATCACCTATGATTTTTCATGAGTATCTCAAAGTAGATATCTGTATGTAGTTTTCTAGGATCAAGGAATGGACCCATAATGTACCATTCCTGTATGATGTTGAGAGATGTAGTATCCCCATTGAGTGTTCATTTCAGGTGAGTGAAGTGTCGATCATATGCATTTTTTCACAAGGATCACAACTTTGTGATATGTTTGGTTATATGGGGCCATTTGAAGAGGAATCTCAGTAGAATTAAACTTTTCAATTCAGACCGACGATGAGCTGGATGGACTTTTTATCCTTTTGGGAAAGATATGACATGTAGTCTGTGAGTACACCGACACTTCAAGGGGAACTTGTGCACATCATAGTACATGTGTATAAAAATGTATATATCCATGTGATGAGGCATGGGAAAACATCACGTGGGACATACACGAGACGTGTACCACATTATGAATCTTCTAGCTCTCATATCACCTTCTTTTTTACTTGGATTTGGGTCAGTGAGTTTCTTATCCTGGGTGTATTTCTATGTAGAATATGGTCGTGAAAAATGTTGTGTATTTCGTGATACGATGGGAAATGTTAAAGGAATGATGCTTATTTGAGTAACAATCAATGAAGGCAGTGATCATACTGGTTTACAAAAGGACTACCAGGCATACCCTCTAGCTAGGCAAGGATGTGGAATTACCCAATGGCGGGAGTGGTGACCCTCCATCGGTATGCTGTCTTTTCTCTATTGTTACTTCTGGGTGTTGATTCCATGAACATAAAAGGGTTTGGATCCCCAATTACCATAGTGTAATCCCCCTAACTCACAATGCCACAAGTCCTCTATAGCTACTTGATGTGTAATACCCTCTACGATATTACCCTTCAATGGTGTTGGGTAGTGTCTCCTCATAGACTCTTGGGTGTTGATCGCCCAAACGAAATAGGGTATAGATCCGCAATGGCTATAGTATAATTTCCCAAACCCAGTTGGAAGTAGGCCCTCTAGGACATATGTTAGAGTGCAGTCCCCAAGATGTTCTAAGGCATTAATTCTCTATGTTGAGATTGTACCATCCTACCATCTGAACCGATGCTGAGAAATGGTTTAACATAACATTGAACTCACTATAAATAGGGGTTCTTTAACCACAATGATGTTTCATTTTGAGAGACCTAAAATCATATGGGTGAGATAGAGACACATTGAGAGGGTAGTGTCAAGGTGTGGTGATTAGTTCCTCTTGACTAACATGTTCATGGAAGACATGCGGGATGCTGGGCCACATTGGTGAATACTTCTGGATCTGTTGGAACCTATTTTCTTGGGTTGAGTTGTGAGGTGTAGATCCCCTTACTCTCTTGTTTGAGATTATTGACTAATAATATATATAAATATATTTATATCCTATTTCACTAGCTACTTTATGTGTTTTTTGATACTCTCCTTCCAATAGAGGTGAAGATGCATAGGGAATGCCATGTTCTTTTCACTTCCAGATTCTTGTGTTTGGAAGAGTCTACTCTCCTACTACAGGTAGCGACGACTCAATGGTATGTTCAACTTCTCAATATTTTGAGCCCCTTATGTTTGGTAGAGTTTTCTTTCACTTTCATATTGGGTTGATCTGAACTCCAATAATTTACCTTGTTCTATCTATTGTTTTCCTCTTCACTACATCTATTATGGTTACCCATTCGCTTTTTCAGGGAATCCATCTGAGTATGTTTATACACACACTAACATTTCATTTTTGAGAGTATGTCATGATTTATGAAAAATATGGATAGGTTGATCACGTCATCAGAGGAGCATATGTATAATGGTGTTTAGACAACATGCAGTTGTTAGAGCTTGGGATCTAGGAGTGGGTATCTCTGAACTATTTTTACTTTTTCAATTACTATCTGCCTGTGGAACTTTTATAGTTGGGTGTGTACTTTTACCCGTTTTCATTCAGTTTACATTGTTGTACTTTTACTATTTAGAGGTTCATTTATGTTTCGTTTATTTACCTTATTTAGCGTCATTTAATTCTTTCCCACTACACATTTTTGTTGAGTTGGATACATGTGTTTGAACAGGTTCATAGGAAAATGCCTCCTTTATTTTGTTGTTTCTTTGGCGCTTCTCACCACCCCTAGCCTATATCGGCGGGATTGGGGTCCTTATGTCTTGATCTTTTACATGGTTCAGATTGTGACATAGATGCAACCCAAATCATATCTCAACCCGTATATGGTTTGAGAAATTCTTCACTGGTTGAAGATTCGTAGTTAAAACCTAGAATGATCCATGGAATAGTAATAATGGTGTATGGATACAGAGGTATTGACTACCCCTTTCCATAATCATCTAATATCACTCCATTTCCCTTCCAAATTCAATGTTGCTAATGTGACTCGAATTACAAGAGTTAGTTTAGATCATTTCCCACTTCCCATTGGAGGGTAACTTATATAAAAAAGATATAAATCTATCACCCTTATACAGGCTCGACACTCCACAGGGGGTATATCATGCTAAAGATTCATGTTCATTTCTATCCACACTAGTGAAAGAATTCAATATTCCATCACATGTATTATGACATTTAGTAACAGCTTTAAACGTCTTAATGAAATGCAACCTATATAAAAATATTGTATTGCGGGGTTTAGTATCTGGCCCACTATGAAATATTACCCATGATTCACTAATATTATATTAGATAATGAGAGCTTTGTTTATTATTCTAGTCACACAAGTAAACCAAAAACATTGAGCTGGGAATGAATTGGATGGTTCATCCCATCCTCAAGTAATAATTCTGTACAATACTCATCAGAACAATAGATAAATTAAAAATCCAAAATCATTATGAAAAGAGAAAAATAATACATTAGATACTTAGTTCCCTAAAATTTTCTCATAAACATAATTGAATTATTATCCATTAATGAATTATGTTAAAATTATTCATAATTATTGGGTTTTAAATTCCTCCTAAAAATTTCTTAGTGCTAATCTACTTTATTATGGATATCCAACTAATGTTTGGTTGATTAGAGAGTAATTTAAATTTGGAAAATAACCCTCTATTATAGAGGTGTATTTGGATGCGTGAAGATTGAAATTATAGTATCAATCCCTAGCATGAAATCCTTGGAGACACCATCCATTGAAAAGTATATAGATATTTCTACTCAAACTCTCTTGACAAACTCCACCATAGAATAGGCCAGTTGTATTAATATGTAAATAATATTCATTGGTTTTATAATAAAACCCTAAAACTAGGAATCATCACTAGTATCTATATCATAAAGAGATTGTTTTTGGAAATATTGTAGGTTAAACAATTGGAATAGGGCCCGCCACCTTTGGTGCAAGGTTTTCACCATATTCTAGATGAATTACCCAAGGTTGTTATGGTGGAATAGATTTAAAAATTCCAATCACACTAAATATAAAAATTAGTATAGGTACAACAATTCAAATAAATAATTCACCCTTGTATTTAAAATCCTAAATGAAATTATGGGTGACATTTCAGACCATAAAAATTACAAGTGATGCATCCTAATTACAACAAATAAGTTCAAGTCTAAATAAATCTCTTTTTAATAGTCAGAAATCCCAAAATATGTATTTTGAATTTGAAATTATAGATCAAACAATATTTAAGATTATATAAGATTCCACTTGTATAAAAGATCATATTATAATTTAATATTCATCAATTATTGCATTTACAATATAGACTAGTTAATTGAAGTACCATTCCCAATTTATAGATGTACATGCATTATAAATTAAAATTGTAGTTCATTTAATGATATCCAAACCGTTTCATTCAGCAAACAAATTAATAGTTAACATAATTTGATTTGAATTAATGAATCATCATTACAAAATATTAGAGGTTAATTCACTCATTAAATTAAAAATGAAATTCATGTATTCAAAATAAACTAACGTTTCAGGAAATTGGACCTCATTCACATATCTCAAACACATGTGGATTGGTTAAATTAGGTTGTGTCATCAAATTATAGGGATAAAATCATTTATTTTGATGAAATCAAATTAATAACTAATTATTCCATGTGATATTATTATGAAATCATTAGTTTTATAAGAGATATATCACTCATTGAACATATATAAGATATCATATAGTCATGTAATGAAACCTATATAAAAGGGAAAAAATAGTGACTTATAATTTTTCTAAGTTGAATATATTTATATATGATAAAATCCTTATTTATATACAAGACCAAGGATATTGTAATTCAATAGTATTAATGATATTCATTATACCACTTTTGGGTCACCCAACAATGTAATTAGTTTAACTTTAATAGGTATACTCTTCAACATCATATCTCATCCATAGTAATTGGATTTTCTCTATACATGGGTAAACTAATCCCGTGTAGAGACTCAATTTTATATTTCAAAATAGCACAGATTCTTTTCTACTACCCCAAAATAGTAATGAATTGGAAAACAAATGCTCCAATACAAATTTGTAACATACAAAATGAAGTTCACTCCAATGTAATTGAACCAAGTTCCTCACATTTCCTTATATATTCATCCCCATATTCCATAGGTATCGGCTAGTTGTGAGATTCCATGGTGGTATTTTGGACAGACTGTACCCTCATTTATTGAGTAGTATAACGAAAATAATAAATAAATAAATAGATTAATCAAAATAATGAAAAACATTATCAAAATTAAAATGTATATTAACGAGTAATAATCAATAAAAAATCATATTCATAAATGAAATGATGAGTTTTTAATAGAGATATAAAAAATTTATAGAAAAAATGGGAGATGGAACTTATATAATATAGAGATAGAAAGTAAGAAAAGATAAAAAAACTTCAATCTCTCATACAATCACGGGACAAGTCTAAGACTCAAGCTTCCAACTACCATTGTATAATAATGTTATCTATCCATGACAAGAAACATTCCCTTATCCCTACATGAATTCATTAAGTCCTTCTAGGTACCAAAGTATTCACCGAATATGGTATGAGATATACTTAGTAGAACCCCACCAATGGTGTCTTTAACAAATCTAGTATGTGTATAAATACTAAAACTATGCGAAGGTATAACAAGTAATGATACATAATAATTTATTGACATAACAAGTATATAAATGGTTATAATTTTGACGAGGATATACATGATGAATAATAGTATAATGAATGTAATGTATAATAGTAAACACAATTTCTGATATACACTATATATTATAAACTTATTAGTCCCGGATGGTGAAGGTCCCACTGATGTAGACTAAGGAGGAATCCTCATATCTATGGAACAATATATAGTATCATACTTACATGATGAATGATCCTAAGTCTAAATGTGGAGGCATCCTAATATCTATAGATATATGTTTATATGAAGTTCTTAGGTTCCATTCCACAATCCCCCTAATCGGTTTCACATTGGAATAAAAATAGGTGGTATATCATATTAATGATATATGTAAAATACATAATAAACTTTAGTGATAAAACATAATATTGAAAATCAACAAGTAAAGAAAAATTCAGGCTATTTTATTGTCCATATCAATGAATAAACATCCATTCCATTACAGTCACCCAGTTTATTCCATTCATTAACTCATTTGGTTTATAAAAGGACACCACAACTGGGTAGAAAGGTTACACACCCAATCTAGTGGTTCTAATCTTAGAAAGATGGAAGAATCCATCATGGAGGCAATTTGGGTTGAGAATGACAACTTCTAACCATGCCAAGGTGCAACGTAGGAATTATATTGGGGCTCAAACAATTAAACAAACAAATTTATTAATTATTTGGGAAATATTTTTAATTTATGGTGTGTTTAATAATGAAGATAATATAAATAATGAAAAAACACATAGGAATTTTTATCTACCTCTTACCTTTGGTGGTAGTGGTTCACCCATCTAGTTTGAGTATATAGGTTGTTCTAAAAAGAATTAAATGTAAGAATATAAAATCATAACAATAGAGGAAAATATCCTATGTGATGAATATATAATATATAAAAATATACACATAAAATTTTTTGTAAATGATATTATCTCTTACAATTGGTGATCCAACATGATTGATGGGCAATGATTTGGATGATAGAAAAAGGAGAAACTACAAATCCCCACGTAGAGGCATATATGAACATAGAAAATAGGATGAGTTGTTTTTCATGGATGAAGTTTATAAAAAGGGTGATAATTAATATTAAAGGAGGGGGAAATGGAATTTTATCCTTTAAAAGAGATTCATATGGTTTGGTTGTATAGATTCCCAAACTATGAGTCAATTTTATGAAAATAACTGTCCAAAGGAACCCCTCGCATGGGATAGGTCCACAGTTAGACTAACCGTGACCAGCCTAGGATATTCATTTAAGAATAAATAACATTGGTTTTTGTATGGTCCGGATCCCTGGGATGGAATTGTTATAAGAAATATTATAACCCTCTGCAGTTCCTCCAGGAACCCATTAAGATTTTATCAATGGGTGAAGACTGAGGTCAGGATTAAAACTATCCTTACATCCCACCCATAGACATTAAAAATCAGCAATATAAGATTTTTCAAATATTTGAACACCATATAAACCTCGCAAATATTATTTTTTATTCATATTTAGACACAAGAAAATTATTTTAAATGAGGTTTATGGTTTTTTTCCTCAGATAAAAAAGGGACTATTATAAAATGTAACATCAGGGTTGTATCTGATAGAGGCCAATTTTCCTACTTGTAACACTATTATTTCACTTATTTTTATTTTTTAAATAATTTTTCTTTAAAATAGAACATTATATAACTAGATATTTTATTATATGGAAATATTATTAAATTAATATAAAATCAAATGGAAAACATTAGGAGAGAAGGAATTTTCATGTGTGTTACATTTATATCAACATTAAATAAATCACTCATAAAAATGAATATAATCAATTTTTTTGATAAATTAAACAACCAAATTTATTATTATGAGAAAATAAATCACCAAATCCATAAATGAGTGCATCTCTCCACATAAACTCCACAATACAACAAACATATAATTCCACACCTGACACACTTAGTATGATTCTATATTGATATAATCAATTAACGGTGGGTAAAATTGATGTAAATAGAGAGTAATGTGAGGTTACAAGTTATGAATGATATGGAGTGATAGATTCATACTAAACCACCTAAAACACTCACTTACATCAAATTGAATAATAAAACATAATAATATATTATAATATTATAACATTTGAAACAAAAATTAAATCCTTCCAAAAAACCCCTGATTTGTATCCCCATATCTGTAGAGAAAAATAGAAATGGGGTGTGGGAGTTAACCAATGATTAATCAAAAAAACATAATAATGATGAAACAAAGACAAATTAAACCAAATATTATTTGGGGGATACTTATTTTGTATTCTCCTCCTTATTTTATGTTCTACAACTGATCATTCCTGATCATATTTATCTCCACGGGATAATTATATAATTCAGTAGTTTTTTATGACTTAATCATGTATTAATGTTCCAATTTATTCTTTGTGAGGTGTTATGTTCTTTAAAAAATAGCTATGGATCCTCCAAAATATTTAATCGTCCAATGATTTAAGCATTTCTTTTCTCATGTGAAGGCCAATTGGAAATTTAATTGTGTTTGTTTCCTCATTTAGTTTGATATTTTTATGTTGGGGTCCTAGAAATATGAATGAATACTATATGTACATCATATCATATCAATTTCTTGGATTTATTTTCATGATTTTTCTGTGGACCTTTTGGTGTATTAGATTCTCTTTTTGAATTGGTTCAGTATTTTGGTGATGTGGGTAATGTTATAGATATTGTATCATGGGATTTGTCATGCCACTCATAAATGAAAGCATAACTGTATATGATGAAATATAATATCAAATTTGGAAATAGAAGTATTATTTTTTTAAATTATAGTTACACTGGCTCGAATAACCCCCCGTCATATCAGAGGATGTGGTAGTATAACTCAATATGAACACCCTTAAATTTTGCAACATCATAAAATCCCACCACAAAATTCTTAAATTCCCAAAACATCTCAAAACACTTATACTTTTGAAATTTAGTAATACTTAATTAATCGACTCTAGAATGTAATATAATCTACTATGCATCTCTATAATTTGATGCTAATGAAAATAATTCAACTCACATGGATACCCATGATCATTTTTATTCATGAATTATCCTTACAGGACACTCCACCATAGAAATATTATTTCATCCATGAAAATTTTGGTTTTTACTCAAATTTATCTTGGTTGTTATATTCTAATATATCAACTTCTCCATCCAATTTTTATATTATTTCATGAATCTAAACCACTAAAAATAGTTATTTGTGGTTAATTTTCTTTGTACCCATATCTTCAAAGATAAATGATTCACCAACAAAAATATCATAAGTAAATAAAATAGATTATGTAACTCTAATGTAGGTTTTATACAATATGTTAAAAAATGAAATATTAAAAAAGAAGGTATAATATTCTTTGTGGTTTTCTGAGTTTTGTTACTTCTATAAACCATTATAATCTCATTATTCTTAAATAACATTTTATAACATTATTGTGTCATGGGTCATTCATTCTGACATGGTGGGTCACTCGTGATTCGCCACACCATAGCCATTAAGGGTATGGTCCAACCTTACAATAACACTAAATGATAATAGGATCACATTTTTCATCATTTCATGGAAGAATCATGTGAGAGGAACCAACTCCAAACTAGTGAGGTGTCATTGCAAACCATGACACCTAGCCTGAATGGCCAAAAGGCCATATTTTTTAATTAATTATATATAATCACCCATTTAAGGGTTGAAGGGGAACCCATACATAACATGTTGGCCCAAGGTGCAAGGCCTGACAAGACCCATAATACATGACCTGAAGGCCCAGAGGCATACCATGCCCAATACATGACATGTAGGCCCAGCCCACTAGAACTGCCCCTCCCCAGCTTCTTCATCATTGATTTCCTTTATCTCCCCACCTGCATTGATGATCGGCTCGCATTGCCCCATAAAAAGGTGCACGGTGCCTGGTCCCGATGGCGGTTGCCATACCCTCTCATTCTTCCAATCGGGTTAGCTCTGCTTCTGGTGATTGCTACTGGTGATCTGATCCTCATATGGGGCCTGCTCTATGTGAACAGGGCTAATTCATGGTCTTCAATGGCCCAGAGGCCCTGTGGCTCGAATGCCTTTGATGGCCCAAAAGCCCTGAGACCCGTAGGCCCAAACTGGTGGCCTCAAAGCCCAAATCAGATGAATAGTCCAGCTGCTACAGTACATAAGAGTGCCTGCTACAGTTTCTGCTACAGTGCCTGCTCAAGTTCCTTCTATAGTGCTTGCTACAGTACTGCTCCAGTACTGCTACAGTACCCGTAAATTCGCCTCTACCCGCTTTTGAACCTAGGTCTCTTGGATGCCAAGCAGGATCCCTTACCACTTGGGTACGGTCTCATTGGCACCATGACACCCAGTCTTCAAAGAACATTGATGAGATACACTACATCATAAATTGGGACTAACTATGTAAAATTTGGCATTCTCATACATGTCTTTGTGGTATAATACAACATAGTTTTTCCCTTAATATTATCCCTCTATCAATTTTGTATTCCCTCATACACACTAGGATCATGTCATTAGAGGTGTCTACAAAATTGTCAATTTGTAACCAATAAATTAACCTTCTCAATGAGACAATAGAATAATCACCTTCTTTCCATTCGATCCATGCTTCATACTTCATCAAGATATATCACTAAACCAAAGATCACTATTATAACCCACTATATTGACTATATTTTTCATAAATTACTATTTCATAATTTCAAAGATAATCAATATAATAGAGTTACAAATCAAATATCTAAATGTATCGTGTATTTTTATTATTAATAAAAAACTATTTACAAAATAATGAATGAATATTATATATTTTATTTTACTCAATATTCTCAGTGTCCCCCATTTAATCCTTAGGATAAGTAGTCAACTGAGGATATACATAAAATAATGAGATGTTCTAAGAGGCTCATAAGAGGATAGATGAGAATATGAATAAATATAAAATGGATGAGCATAATAATCATTATCATAACATAATCATTAGATCATCATCATAATCATGATATGAATAATTAGCTAACAAAATGTAATGTGTCAATTCATAAAAATGAAACATCATGTCCTAGTGGTGAACTAACACTTAGTGTTGTGAACAAAGATATCATCATGTTCACACATAAAATATGTTCATAACCATAACTTTATAATATTAGAAAAATATAGCATAATATTCATACAGATTTTTCATTATCTCATGATATAAAATACAATTCTAATTTTTTTGTAGATATATATAATTTTGGGTGCACCCATCACATCATAACATTTACATAATAACTAATTCCACGTTGAATATATATCAATCATAGACATAAAATAAATTATTGAAAGGAATGGTTTCTATTTCTTAAAGAAAAAAATCATGAACAAACTTGTTGGTTCGAAAACAGGAATAGCACACTGATATAGGAATCAACAATCATGAATAAAATAAAAATTTATTGAGAAGTAAAAGATGTGTTTTTAAAATGAAGAGTTATTTTCAAAAAAAAAATTATAATTCACAAAACAATATTGGAGACATGAATATTCTAGAAGAAAGTAAAGGATAAATGTAATGATATTTAATGAACATTAAAGGATCATCCATACAGAAAATGGAGTTAAATAAGAAAAACCCAAAGATATATATTTTGGTTCGAGAAACCACATACCATGTCTAATTGGTTTCATTGCATTAATATCCTATATAATCCAATTATATTTATTAATTAATAAATCCATAATGTATTATAATTTAAATTTATTTATTATTATTTTATTAATTTAAAGTTTGGCCACTACTATGAGTTATATAGTTCGATATCATCCTACAGTAGTGCCAAATTTCATGCTTTTCAAGATCTGTTCACTTGTATACATGAATGTATATTCATGTAAAATGATGATTATTATATAAAATTGATATTATATATTATTAAAGAACTTCCATAAGTTTATTTTTTCGTATTTATAGTTTTTCTTATATATGAGGTTGATTTACTAGATGAAATGTTAGTGACAATTGTTTTGATTAATTGTGCAGGTTTTGATCACAACAAACTCATTTTGTTTTATTAGTTAATATATTATTTATATGATAGTTCCAGAATAAAAAAAATTTAAAATAAAATTTAAAATATTTTTTAACCATTATAACTGTTTTATTACTAGACTTCAATGAATTATAAGAAATTGAAATTTCATTATCCATAATGGTGGTAAATCAACACATCACGGATGATGTTTTCATTTATAAAATAAAAAAGAGATGAGAAGGGGTTTGATGATGGATTATTACATTAACATAATAAAAATAAAGTATAAATAAGATACATGATTTTACATTTCTCTTCGATAAGGGTATATTATAATAGAATAATAAATAAATTTAAATGAATTTAATGGACAATTAAAGCGGTTTTTACCTCTTATTTATCCACAATGAGAACATCCATAGGGAAATTGGTTTTGGTCGTTTGTTGAGACCAAAGGAACCAAGATGTTTGGAGAGGATATGGAATATTTTTTTGTATAAATTTTTTATTATTAATGTCATTAATGTTTTCATGACTAGAGGTTGTTAGGGGTGGTATTTACTACGGAGGAGTGGGGTGTTTTCTCATTATTTTATTCATTAGTATATTATTTTTAACAAACACTATGAATAGATTGAGTATAATCATTAAATATATTTAAATAAATAATGGCGGTTAAATATTATGGTGATTTAAACATCAATGACTCAAATAATATTTTATTTAACTTATAAAGAATATATACCAAAAATTACAGTATTTCACTATTCGCTAAAAATTCAAGTATTTTAGAAAAATCAAAAAAATTACCCTTTATTTTTTTGACATCCAAAATCTAAAAAATAACTCCACTTTTTGAAATAATTTTATAAATATGTGAAATTATATTATTAACTGAAATCATTAATTATTTGAAAAATATTTATTTTGAAATTATAACTTATTTTATGAGACATTGAACAAATAATTAGGGTCGCATAAAATTCAATTGTAATCCTAACGAAAAAAATAATATTTTTTGAATCTATTTTATAATAAATAATTTATTTGAAAATATTACTTTAATTATATATTTTTAAATATAAATTTTTGTTTTATTAAAATAATAACACCTAAATGTTCATTTTAAAAAAAAATTAGTTACTTAACTATGATATTAATATATCATATTATTAATAAAAGGAATAATTTATTTTATCTAGTCTTTCATTTTTGAGCTTACTACTATCCTGTCTATATTACTTTCTGAATGGTCACATTACTATTCTAAAGGCCATGTTACTATTCCACTTGTATTGTTTCCTTAATTTCTTGAAATACCGCTTATTTAATTAATTATTCATTTATATTTTGTTTATTGTTTTTTCTATATGATTCGATGTGATTTATACTATATGGAATAAGTATATGAAGGTATTTTCCATTTATAAAATATTTTGTTGTTACACCCACCCCCTATTTTGGAATTTATTCTCTCATTAGATACCACCCTCTCTATTCGTATTCAACCTCACTGATTCACATTTTTGTGAAACAATCACTATCATGTCACCTCCTCTCTATGAGACCCCAATAATACTCATCCCTGTCACTTAAGAATAACCAATTTCACTTAAAATATAGATTTAAGAATGTTGGATCTAATACCACCTTTCATGGGAAAGTCGTTCTACCACAGTGGTTCAAGCATTCGCTACCCCAAACGTACCATCGAATGAAATATCTTCCTTTAATAACTTATATATAATTCAATATTCCTCATTTTTATCATTCTTGGGATGCATTAAAAGAGTGTTCATAACAATAATCTAAGTAGGTGTCACGTAAAAAAATGTAAGATACTCTTTTAATATAATCCGATCACTCCCATGTCTTCTAAAATGAGAGTAACCAAGTAGATTACTTCATTTTTAGGCTTCATGTTGTGGGGAAACCAACCCCTTTTTTGGGCTGATGTTAATTAAATTATCATTTTGACTCCATGTTTCACACATCTATATCTTTATACAATATAATGCACGTAACACATAAAAATTACTTCACAAAAAAAGTATGTAAATAACATCGTACATTCATTTTGATTTTAGAATTTCCTCCTACTACAAATGAGATTAATCATTTTCAATTCAATAATAATTACAAAAATCTAGTTTCTAATTTATCATTCATATTGTGACCTAATTTTATTATTAATTCACTACATGATGAATGTTTTATAAATACATGAACTCCATTATTTAGTTTCAAAATAATTCCATAAGATAATATGAACTGCCAAGAATGACTTTTTACATTTAATTAATGTAAAATAATTATCATAACACCCCAGTTTGAGGTCATATAATTTTAGTTTTTATATGATATACTCAAAATATATTTTTTTCATTGATTAACTCTTCTCCAATGGATATATTTCTAGTTATATAAGTGTCAATACTAGAAAATACTGTCACATAATTGGGTTTGTTTTTATATATCTCTACATTGATCGTTGTACTAGGAAAATAGAGTTTATTTTATGTGGATGAATATATAATGGTGTAAGGTTTATCTGTAGTGGTTCAATGAAATATGATCTAGTTGGGAATTTTTTTGTCTTATAGAAAATGAATGGTGGGTTTGCAATATATCCTAAATAATATTCTCATAGAGTGTAATGCAATGTTTATCCTAGAATCAATCTTATAAATTGTTAATTTAAGTAGTGGATCATGGAGATTATTTTCTTATTTTAGTAATCCATCAGAATTTTCAATATTAAAACAAAAAAACCATAAAATGAGGAACCGAACATTCCAATAAATTACTAAATATTATTCAATATAATAATATGTACACTAGAAAAAATTTATTATATATTCCAAAAAAAGGAAAAATAAAAAACTTGTGATAATATCTTAATAATAAATACATTAATCAGATTAATATATCATGGAATACCATTAAAAAATTTATAAAATTATTAGTAATTCAATTCCCCTAGGATATTATTTTTCTCATCTCAAAAAAAAAACTTATATTCTAATCATATTTTTTACCATGAAAAAAATGAGAGATTATAATTTTTTCAAAACCTTAATTAAACCAAATTTTTAAAAACATTATTCCCTATTTACTCATTTTCATTATATTCAAATTAATTTAAAATTTTCATTTCCTTCCATTAAAATTTTTAATCATATTTTATATGTTAAAATATTCTTTCCTTGAATTGACTTCATGTGAAAGGTTTTGTTCATTCATAAAACATAAAAAAATTATTTTCTTTATAATGAAATAATTATTTACTCAAATAGACAGAAAAAATAATCATGAGGGTTATTTCATTGGTTTTTCTATTTATATTTACTGGTAGGTCAATATTAAAATTAATAGAATGTGGATTTGTTTTCTATAGAATAAAAATATATGGTCATGATTTAAAAAAGAATTAAAATTCCTATCTCAAATACATACATAACCAAAATAAATCATATTTGTTTTCATCACACATATAATTAATCTCAAAAATCATATTTTCCATTTCCAATTTAACCCATTTTTTACTTTTTTTCACAAATTATTTTCAATTTTTTTATTATATACTCATTTATTAAATTTTTTCTCCGTTGAGTGGAGAAAAAATGAATTAAAATTAACTAAAATTAATGATACCACCTTGTATACAAAAGTCTCTCTCACTATACCAATATATATTTCCGACATCCTTATGAAACATAAAAATAAAATAATTACACTAAAAATATATTGGAATTATTTCCATGATATAAAATAAGTGTAAATTCTGAAAAAGAATATTAACATGAAACTTTTATGCACTATAAGCTTATTCGTCACATATAAGGGAATAAAATATGTTTCACAATTCAATGGTAGTCTCAATCAGAGACTATCATACAAATGCAGTTTCAATCATTTATACATAATTTCTCATATCGAAAAATAATATACAATATAATGAAATAAAATTCTACCACAAAAATGATATCACAATATACTTTAAGAAAAAAGACATAAAAAATGTGTCCGAATAGAAATAAATACTTATAATGATAGTATAAAGAATATTTCATATGCACTCATTGGTATTTACTTCAACAATTATTCTATAGATATGAATTATATTGAAAACAAAAATCATTGAAAAGAAATACATATCCTCATTTATTGTAATCATTAACATCAAAATGGTCAAGAATTTCGTGAGAGAGTAAATAAACATAAATTATTTATTCGTATTAATTTAATATCAATAAATATAAAAAATTCTTCACCAATATGATAAGAAACATTCCAAAATGAAAACAACATATCATCCCCTTATCTTATGATTTTTTTCCATTGACCATGATTTTGAAGACAATTTATTTTTTACATTTTATGGTATATTGGGTTTTGAAAATACCAAACAAAGTTGAATTTAATTAGAAAACATATAATATTACAATCCTCACATCTAATGGGATAAACATATATCTATTTTTCCTTAAATATTCTTCATTTAAGTCTAAATGGTTTTTCTTCCTTTGATTATAGAGAATAAATAAATATATAATTATAAATTAAAATGAAAAATGAGATAAATAAAGTTCAAAGAGTATAAATTGAATTGGGGTTTCCTCATTACAATTCTATTTTTTACTACATATATCCAGAACTGTAATTCTTATTATCAAAAATAAGAGAAGGATTTGGATTCCATAATACTGTATACCAAATTCTCTAATAACACATATAAATCCATAAAAACGCTTTTACAATATAATCTAAAAATTCTTTAAACATATGCTTTTGGGAAAAAAAGAATAATTTACCACTTGGAATCCACTAATTTATCTTACTCTATGAGGAATTGGTGGTACATGGAAGGCGGAAACAATATAAATCATCTGTCACTCTTATAAACCTTTACTCTCTCTACTTATATGATTTTCTAGATAATTTTTAGGGATCCTCATTAACTAATTCTATAGGCTCTTCTTAATCTTTTAAAAATTACCACATACTCAGTCATTTATCCCATTTCTACTACATCTTCTAAAACATTTATTAAATGTGTTTAGTGTAAATTACCAAGAAAACTCTTGTAAATTTTAATTTAAGAAAAATTAAAATAAACTGAATTAAATGTTTTTCTAGATCATTTAAATTTTTATCTATTATAAACTACTATATTTTACATTTCTGACAAAAAAACGTGTTATATAATATAAAATATTTCACAAAATAATATATTAATATTTTTAATTTCATCTATCATATTTCATGTATGTAATGATTATAATTACTATCTAAACAATTAAATAGAGGAAATAAGATATGATTATTTTTTACTAAAATATAGATATCTATAAGATATAACTCAAGAGCATTGTACAATTATATAAAATGTTAAATTTTATAACAATTATAAAAACATAATTCATAATGATTTTATAAACATTTTAATATAATATTTTATCATTAAACGCCATTTCTTTCATTAATAATCTATAATACATTTTTTGTTCTACTGTTTAAAATTTTTCATTACATATGAATAAAATAAAAATACTAATATATGCATAAATTTTACCATTACTAATCTGATTTTATTTTTTAACATATAGATACTATATTTTTTAGGAGGAAATATTTAAATACACACAAACAATCATATAAAACACATCAACCTTGGAATACAACTCCATCTAGGACACCTCATACCCAAATAATGGTCCTCAAGGCCTCTAGATTAAGCCATATCTAATATATTCCCAGGTATGCATAGCTTCCTCCAATAATTTACTTACAACAAAGAGACAAAAATATGTCAACGCATGAAACATTATCATAACATTATTATTATCACCAAACATATTAATTTTATTCAGAAAATTACTGTTATGAGTCGATGTTGATGATTTTAAGATGAAATTTTCAATTAAAACATTATATAAATACTATACCCACCCACAAAACCATGTATAATGATGTAGAAATACCAAAAATTTATTTTATAGGGATACTATTCCTGGTAGATTTCTTGACATGTAACACATATATTTGACTGAACTATGATTTTCTATAAAAATATTATAATTTATATTTTACTATTATAACATAGAAATTAAATTTGTGGTATGAATATGAATAACTATTTTTTGAAAATTATGTGTGAAGGATTCATATAATTAAAATTCATATCTTTTTAAAAATTAAATAATTACTCAATATTAGTTATAATTATTTTATACGTCCAAGATATGTTTTCTTGATAAATGCTACTTTTTTCATTTTTTGTTTGGAAGTTATTAATACACTGTACATGTTTTATGAATTTAATATCATGAAATTAATATCACTTTTGTTGTCATCATTCTAATAATATTAATGGTAGATTTTTTTATAAATATTTTTCTCTCAGTGAAGTGAATTTTTTTTAAATTTTCAAATATTTAGTTAAATTGAGTATTTTAAATTTTACATTATATGTTTCATTTTTATTTAATTAAAAATAATATTCTTTTAATAAACAATATCTAAATAATTAAATATTAATCAAAAATGTATTTTTTTTATATAGTATGTTTATTTTTATGATTAAAACATAACTATTTTAAAAACTGATTAGCATTGTTTATTAGATGTTTTTATTAAAATTTAATTATTCTACTTCAAGAAATTCATTCATTAAATATAGATTCCAAATATGGAATCATGAGGTTCAAATTTGGTAAATCAGAAAATTTAACATTTACTCAATTTGAATATTAATTTTGCGGAAATTTATCAAATTGAAAAATGGTAAAATGGGATACAAAATCTTACAAATATAGAATAATTCTTCAAAATCAAACACACACTTGTATATTTTTCATTTCAAATGATTAATTATAACTACCACACCATATATTTGAAAATATGGACTGTTGGTTATATTTTTCATAGATAATTACCATTTTATTATTTTACATAAAAGATACTACCAAAATACCACACTCTTTATTTTATTTTTCCATGTATGCTAAAATAGGTATATGAAGATGTGATATAATTTTAATACCCTAATCTTCCATGGTAGGCTTCTCTTTGAATAATAAAATAGCGTGTGCTATACGCAAATTTGAGTTTTAACACACCATAACCAATCAAACTAGCCATTATGAATAGTAATACCAACTTTTTGAAATTTTTTAAATTTTAGTTTTCAAAATGGACTTCATTTTTGGATTTGGAATATCGAAATTAGCTTCGGGTGAAGTTTTGGTATTTTTCAGAAAACATTCAATTTTTTATGAATAGTGAAAAAACATTGAGTTTTTGGTTAAAATCATATTTTTAATTAAATAATTAGTTATTTTATTCAAATTTATTATAGGTAAAAATAGATACATAATACCTATATAATTTCAATGTAATTTGTTAATGTCATTTTATAATACGTTTAGATATATAAAAATTTTATTGAACTTTTTAGAATCTTTTACCCACCTCCTAGGAGCATTTGCAAATTTATATAAAACTTAAGTTTCCCACTTCTGTGAGTTGAATTTCAAAAATCCAAGAGCCGAAATTAATATCACGGAGTAAAATGTGGTTCAATAAGATGAAAATAATTTTTGTGAATAGTAACTTTTTACTTTTATTTACCACAGTTAAAAGTAAATAGGGTAGTTGAGGGTAAAATGATATTATTATTAACCTAAAACATGTCATAATTCTATTGGATAAGTATAATTCGACCAAAAGAAACCTTATGAATATGATATGAAGCTATTTTTTCCACCTGTCTAAGATTAGGACACTTATTATTATTTTATTTAAAGAAAAGTTAAAAGAGTTAAAATGAAAGTTTAATAACTAAAACATTTTTAATAAAGGATTATACAAAAGATACATTTTAATATAAATATTTATTAGGAATATAAAAATATTTCCTACATAATGGTATTTTATTTATATTTTTATAGACGTTAAATAATTTAATTTAGTTATGACACAATGATGATGCAGTAATTACCTAATTAATGAAACATTAAAATAATTGATATTAAAAATATAAAACTAAATGAAATTTTAGACATTTTATGAATTAAACTAATTTTCTAGGATAATTTTACATATTATGGTTGTTTATATGGATTTTTTTCGATGTAATAATGTTGTTATAAATTTATAAAAAAATACCAAATATTGTCAAAATTAACATAAAAGAGTTTTTTTTAAAATATTATATTATTAATTAAAATAATATTTGTAAAAATATAAGGATCGGGAAAGGGTCCTAAATAATATCATCTGTGTAATTAATGAACCTATTGGGGTCCACTTGGAAGTATATAGTATGTTTATTAACCATATAATATAAAAATACAAAGAGACATGTAAAATGTCAAACTATGTAACTAAGAGTTAAATCTAAAACATAAGGTTAATATAGTGACCCAAACCAATCTAAAACCTATTATTTGAGTGGTTTTAGACCCATAACCACCTTATTCTATAAATAATCCACTTTGGATCCATTATAAACTGAAAAGGAGTTTATTATAAAATAATATTTCTAGCTTTTCCTAAGGTACCCATCACCCCTCTTATAAAAGGGAACTCCCCCTTCCCTCAAATTCACACCTTCAATGCCATTTTTCTAGTCCAACCTATGCCCATATACCCTATCGACTTCCCTAACATCATTCTAGATGCCTTATTTTAGTCAGAAATCCAACTTATGGAGCCCTTATGAGCAAATCAAAGGAAGAACCCGAAGAAGAGGTAAATATTTCATCACCTCTTTCAAGTTTCTTTCTTCTTACACATCCTCTTTCTTTGTTATTTCAATTATAAAATAATAAATCCAGTATATTATGTATACAGTGATGTTATTATAAATATGGTACAACCATATTTGTTATTATATCTATACTTTGAATTACATGTCACCATGTGTGCGTACGTACGGATTACCGTCTCCACGTCGTGGTGTAATTGTCATTCAATATATTATTATTTGGATGGGTATAATAATAATGTGTAATTGATTTAAATAATAAATATAACATGATAATTATTCTGTATATATGATATAACATCCAATAATAAATTATTTTAATATCAAAAGAATGATATTATCACTCATGTATACGTTCGGATTACCATCTCCACGAACCCGATGAGATTCATTCCTCATCATATCCATTCAAGAATAATTTACATTTGATGGTTAAAAATAATATTTAAAGACTTAATATTATTCTGGATATGAATAAGATACATCACATCCATAAAATATATGACTCAAATAACAAATAATATAAAGGAAAATGAATCTGTTAACACCAGAAAGGACGATAATACTAAGATATTTTTAACAAATAAATGTTAAAAGATCATATATGATATGATATTAATGTATAATATTATTGTATAATTTAATATCAATTATTTCACCATTATACAGGTGGTTAACATAACCTCGTCTAAGGAAAAGTACAAGGTAATTGTTAATTCTAGAATCTCTTCATTATCCGAGGTTGCTTATATGTAATTATCTACTATGACCTCTTTATCATCCACATCCATGTTTCTTAAAAATGTATTTCAATACATTCTTAATATTTTATATAATATGGGTTAAAGTCATTTATAACATTTTTTAAATTTTTATAATATGTTTATAAAAGAATTTTTCAGTCATTTTCCAAACAGGGCCCTTTTTAACCTTTTCGACAAAATTAAGGTAAGAAAGTCTTTTTTTACATATATGGTGGGTGGAGTTATTTTCTGCTATTATAAAACCGTTAAAGCCTCCCTTACAAGAATATAATAATATTGACAAAGTAAATGTTTTCTTTTATAATTATGTGACTTTTAAATGATTTCAAAAAATTGATATTTCTCTCCAATAGTTTTTTATTTTATCTATGTCAACATCCATTAATGGATTTTAAGATTATTTGAAGATGATTTATTATGATACAAAACATCCATATTTTATTGAAGTTTTTGAGATATGTTTGACTATGTGTGTGTTATTTTTATACCATTCATGGTTTATGGATAAAGTATTGATATTTCATATGCTAGTTTTAATATGAATTTTTATGTTATATTTAATCCTTTTCATATGAAGAATGCATTGGAATTATTAAGTTTCAGGTGGAGTTTGGTATATATCATCAATGCATTGGTAGGTATCATGAGAAAAACTAGTGTTTTGGCACAAGGCCTTGACAAAATATTATATGTATTCTTGGCACAAGGCCTTGACTATTTGGTTATGAAAGTCTTCTGTTATGCATTCCATCGTTATGAAAGTGGATATTGATATTGCATGTGATTATTCAACTAATATAATATCCATGTGATTAATTAAATGGAGTTTTTTGATTTTATATTTTTCATATTATGTTTATTTTCAAGTTTAAAAAGTCTTTTGTTTTAGTCTTATACATTTCCTTTAATGTTTATTCATATTTATGAAATTTTCTGCTATATTATTATCATTAATGAGCATCTGAGATCACCCCTTTCTATGTTTTATTTTTCAAAGGATATGAAGAAGAATATTATGAATGACCTGTAGGGATAGTTTGAGGGGATATGAGTGTGGACTTTGGAGACTGTTTTGTTGTAGTTTTTCACTTTAACTTGTATTTTAAGACTTATGATTATATCTTGTGTTTCTAAGGATATTAAATGAATCGGTCATTCGAGACTTTATCTTTTTTTATCATTCCAATTTTTTGTAATAATGCACTGACTCTGGGTAACTGGGGTTTGTGAATTACAATAGCAATATAAATGATTGTTTTTTTATAAATAATATTTTTATTGTTATTTATTTATAATTTTTATTTATGTTATATTTTCCATAAATTCTTACAAAACTCTTACACAGTTAATTTTTTTTGAGTATAAAATCAATATAAATTTTGATAAAAAATTATGTGTAATATTTTTTCTCATGAATTATGGTATAACATATATGTTACAGTCAATTATCATGTATTATTTTTATATAAGGAGTCAATATTTGAACTACATTTGTTTATTTATTTCATTAAATTCGAAATTTGAGAATAGTAATTACTATGACTTTTAAAGAATATTATGTTCAAATATATGTCATTAAGTGATTTATAAATACTAAATAATTTAAATAAAATACTAGTTGTGGAATATTATGTATGATCAGAATAATTGGCCATTTTTTATTCTATTTTTACCTTATAATCAAATTTATAACTCCTTATTAAATAAAAACTTGTTACAATGTTTATGTGTAAAACTTGTTATAAAAGTGTTAACACAAAAAGATAAGGTTTAAATTTTCATATAACTCTACATAAATATTATTTTTTGAAATGATTTCAACCTTACCATATATAATATTTAAGGAAAATTACAATTGTTTCCAATTTCAGAAGAATGAATAATTTATTATTATTAAATCATAGAATTAATTTGAAGTGTATCAATTATATTTATATTATTGGACACCACATTTCCTATATTCTTAACACCCCAATAATTAAAATAGTTCAACTAAAAAATGAAAAAAAACTTTTAAAAATCATGATTGGAGTTTTATTGTTTATGGTCTCATCAAAAGTCCCTCATCGTGGTCCATAAGAGGAGATCTACATGATGTGTCTCAAATATGAGGTAATAATATTAATATGTATCTTTCATTTTAATTATTATTTTATACAGATATGTTATATCCTATCCATTATAACATAATACAATAAGTGTATCCCATAAAAAATATGTTATTATTTATATGGTATAACTTGTATCTATATTATTTTTTTTCAAATCTGAAATGAACGTATCTCACATATGTACATGCCAACTATTACCTCTATATAGAGATATGATTGATTTCACATCACCATCTATCATGTTAATTAATTATTATTTATTTAATGATCACATATTACTTTTATGAAATATTTATTTTTTTAACTGTAATAACATGTCAACCTTTTAATTTTCCCATCTTTTAGAAATATGTAATGTCACTTGTGGCTATGTGTGTACTACCACATCCCCGAAATGATGTGATTCATTTATTGTTTACTATTTAAATGGAATTTATAAAGTATATATTTATTGAATATATATATTTATTATTAAATAATAATGATCTTTGAATTTTGAATTATTATAAAATGTTCATTTTTCTATCAACCAAAAAATGGAATCAACACTCGGGTGTGTGTATTAATTATCCTCTCTACAAGGTGGCATAACATATTTATCATCCCAACTTCACATGGATTAATGTTAAATTTTATATAATTATTAATTATGATTCATATTACATGAAAAAAATTTATGATAATGGAACCATGAACAAATTTCAAGGACCATTACATCCAAACTAAAATATACCTGAAAAAGGAAATAGTTATCCCCTTAAAGAAAATATTTAAATAAATTATTGTTAATAAATGAGTGTTAAATGGTT
Source organism: Viscum album (assembly GCA_963277665.1). Lineage (NCBI taxonomy): Eukaryota > Viridiplantae > Streptophyta > Magnoliopsida > Santalales > Viscaceae > Viscum > Viscum album. Next base: position 1,305,540,729 of record OY728126.1, on the reverse strand, counting down.
ATAAGTAAATCATATGTGATACAATAAAGAGTGAAAAGGTTATTTTATCATATTATAGTTACCAAATGTTTATTATAAATTTTCTTAGAGAACTTACTGATCATGTTATATATATAATGAAAGTTTTCTTTGTCTCAATATAATTTCATTTAGATTTAATTGATGTTATGCATTTATTGATGTTTATGTGTTTTATATAATACACCATTGGTATTTTATATCATAAACCAAAAAAAAATTATGGTATATGTTGTTTCATTTGAATTTATTTTTTGTTGTGTGTATTATAATTAAAAATATACCAAAGTGGTATGGGTGTTACGTTAAAATGTCATTTTTCATAAAGTTTTATTTATATATTTATGATGATTTAATCATATAATAACCCACTGCAAAAACATATTTATTATTTTATCCATATGTTATTTCTAGGAATTTCATGTTTTCATTACATTTAACTCCCCTTAAGTACTCATGGGATAGAATTAATTTTTAAAAGGAAAATTAATTTTTCTACCCTATTGGAAATATTTTACTTCCATGTCTATATGATATATAAAATAACATTATAATTTTTTTACTCATAAAAGTGATTCTATAAAGTTGGTTTTTATATATTTTTTAAATTCTTTAAAAAGGATTACATGGAATCCCCATATCATTTTTTGAGTGAGGTGCTTTTTAAAAGGATGAAAAAATCGTTTTTTAACATGTATCTTCGTGAAAACTAAATTTTTTGTAGATTAGTTCCACAATTTCTAGGGTTCTATTCTAATTAAATGTTTTCCTTAAAATTTTGTATTTTTTTATTGAAATGAAAAGGTATCTTCTAAAATAAAATATTCAAGTGATATTTTAAATGAATTTTTCATATTTTGTAATAAAAATGGTTATTACATAGGTTTTGTTAGGGTAATGACTCTATGATACTGTGAAACCCTATGAGTGAGAAGAACGCCTTAGGTGAGACTTCAGTTTTCCCTTTTGAGGTTTGAAAAGAGTCGATGGATCAATTGTTGGAAAATATTAGATTTTGAGAAAAACTGAAAAGGTGATATGTTAGGGAACACTATTATATTAACTTCATGTTAACCAAGAATAATTCCATTATGATGTTTCAATAATGTTTCGCACGATTTGAACATGATTAGTCAAATTGTGTAAGCTGCCCAGTTAATCGTGTCGAGTGTCTGCTAGTTTTCTAGGAGTTTACATGGTTTGGGCAAGGTTTTTATAAACCATAGACTCTCCCATAAAATCCATGAATCTGAAGCATATAATGTATATTATGGGAATATATCTAAGGAATACATTATTTAAAACATGTGGCCCTCCCATGGAAACCTAGTAACCCCTATATGAACTACAAAAAAAATAATTTTTCAAATTTTCCTAGATTATTTCAAAGAATTACAAGAACTTAATCTCATTTTTTATCATTTTATTAATTCCCTATATATTTTTATACTTATCGTAGTGCAATCTAGGTATAATTACTCATTTATTGAATGATCTAATGAAGGTTTATTACCTTTTTTGATCTATTTTCTTATCTTCTTTGTAGATCTACACTAAAACTATTATAATATCATATTTTTTTGAACCAAAGTTGGTTTTATTTATGATATAATTGGTATTATTCAGAATTAAAGTTTTTCCTTATAGATATATTATTTTGAGGACCCAAACTACTCTTCCCTATTCTTTTTTAGGGTAGTTTGTGCTCCCCCATGTTGTTGTAGTTGTTTCTATATAATTTATTAATTATAACATCCCATAATTTTATCAAAGATAAATAAATTCTTATAATTAATAAAAATAGTATAAATAAAATAAAATCATATATAGAACACATTACACACATTATAAATTATGATTGAATAGAATAAGTTTTTTATTTAGAAATTAAAAAAATTAATGGAATAGTAACATGACCATTCTAATAGTATTATGACAATTAGGAACTAAAATCATTCTAAGAGAATCTTAAAATCACCAATAAATATATAAATAAATTTTTTTAATTTTATAAATTAATGTCTAATAAATTTATTTTAGGTTATATGTAAATATACGTTTTAGAAATTACAAATTATGTGTTTTTATTTTTATAAGTTATAAATATGGATTTACAAAACTATATTTATTATAATGAGTTAAAATATAATTTATTGTCCTATATTTTTTCATAAATTAGTATTTAGTTTTATTATAATAGGATAATTATAGGACATCGTAACTGTTTTCTCAAAGTGTCATAAAATATGATATAATTTCAAAGATAGATTTTATCAAATAAATGATGATTTGATTTCAAAAAAATATAATATATATAAAAATATTTTTATCCAATATAGTCAATTTCTTAATCATACAAAAATAATATTAAGGTATTATTTTTTCAATTTTTCTAAAATAGTTTAGTTTTTTGTGAATATTGAAAAACGGTAATTTATGGTATTTAGAAAATACATTAATTATTGAGTCCTGGATGATGTATAGATGATGTAAGCCTATAATCTAAGACAATAATTATCCCTTTAATATATTCATTCATATAAATCAAAATTATTCATATTCTTGTGAGAAAATAATAAACTAATGTATTAAACAATAAAAAACACTCCCATCCTCCAACTATAAATACCACCTCTCGCCACCCATATTCCTCAGACATGTAAATCCCTAAAGCTTTCCCAGATAATTCTAAATCCTCTTACCAATCCCCTTACCAATTTCCAAGACCATTTGGTCACAACCAAATTCCTAAACTAATCTACCTAAGGAATTTCTCTAGGAATTGAATTCAAGAGCTAAAATTCAATCTTTTCATTTAATTTATATTAATTTTTATTTATATTTATTATTATCTCCTCATTTCTCCTCTTCCAAGAGGAAAGATAAATATATTATATTAAATATACAACAATTTTATTTTTTATGTAATAATTCATTACCAAACCTCTTATCCTCTCTGATTTACCCTAAAAATGAAAACTTCATCCACAAGGTGTTGATTTATCACCATCGAGGAAGGAAAATTTTCATTTTCCGTTCTTCTTTCTAGGATGGCCGTAAAACCATTTTAATGGTATAATTTTTTAAAAAATTTATGACATAAACTTTTTTATGTTCTAGTGCAAACATATGTGCATAATATAAAATAACAAAACAAATCGAGTGAGTTGTGATCTAAAAAAACCCAAAAAATTAATCTAAACCATTATCCTTAATATTTAATCTAAATAATCATCCTCATTTCTGAGAAAAATAAAATATTTGTCTAATTAAACATATATCGTTTTTATAATCACATATAATATCATTTATGGACAATTTTCCCATTTTACATGATCTTCAATACATGAATACAAGTGAACAAGTCATGAAAATAAAGAAAATGAGAACTCTGAAATGATAAAAATGAAAATGAAATTTCATCAAGATAGCCAAAAAATAACTCAATAAAATTATTATAAATAAATTAAATGTATAAGAGGTTTTTTATTTTTTAATTAATGAATAAATTTGACTATACATGATATGAATTTAATGAAATCATTTAGACATAAAGTAAGGGTATTCTCAAGCTTAATTTCAATTCTTTAGGATGTTCTTCTTTCAAACCAAATATATGTATGGGGGTTATTTTAATATTACTAAAAAATAATTTCAATTCCCTTCTATTTTTATTTTTAATATATGAATTATCCAAAGTTATTAATTGGATAAAGGAATGTTTTTTTTCAAAAAACCTATTCTTTTTAAAAAGACATGTTTTACTTCTCCCAAGATCGATTCATCTTTACTCAAGATTGACGATTCTTATGACATGTATCTTTTTCATTTTTTTGGGAAAAATTTTTTTATTCATGAATATATTTTTTATGAAATTATCATAATAAATATTTAATTTACATGGGTTATCTTATATCTATGTTTGATAAATGTTCTATGTGATAACCATGAATATGTAAATGTCATGATGTGATGGGTTCACATAGAATTTTTTAGAGCTCTAATGAATTGGATAATGTGATGTATCACATGAGATAATGAAGAACATTTGTTAAAGTTATGCTAAATATTTATTCAATTATTATTATATGGTTATTCATGTATGTTATGCATAAAAATGGTGCTAGCATTGTTAACAATCTTGTGTAATAGTTGACCATGAAGAAAAGATGCTTCATTTTTATGAATATTAAAATTACCTGAATTAAAGTAATTATTAATTAATGATTATTATAATTATCCCATTATTATGTTTTTTATGATGATAATTATGATCACCTAATGTTATATTCATCCAGGTTCTTCTGTATCCTCTTACTGGGAATTTAGCTCACACATTTCATTGATGAATATCTTAACAAGATTACGTATTCTAAGGAGAATGGAATATCTACTATTATCTTATAAAATAAGTAATTAAATATTTTGTATGTTTTATTTGGTAGATTTAATGTTTGGTATTTATTTCCCCAAGATAGTAAACCTTTGGATCCAAATGTTGAAATGGTTTTATATTGTTTATCTATAAAATTATGTAATAGTAATGTGAAGAAATTTATGATCTCTATATTTGGTATCAGAGAACTATTTAGTTAATTTGGTAATTAGTATTGGATAAAATTATTGAATACACATAGCATGAGACTAATTATCCACAATCATCAATGAATATTTGTTATAGGAAAATTAATAACATAGGTATTACATAATATATGCCATTAAAGTTAATTTCAATAAGAAATAATATATTTATTCATGTATTTATTAATTATGTTTTGTACAAACATATTATATTTTTCAAAAAAGTGGTAATGATAATTATCCATGAAAAAAATCTTTGTGAGGTTCAATATAGCGAGTTCCTAAATAGTGTCCCCAAATTCTTGGAATTTGTAGTTGAAAATTTCATTATAATGAATACCTAGTTGTCTCATGATATGAATATTTACCTGAATAATATTGAACATCCATATTCCCATTAGTGGTTTGTAATATATATATATATATATATATTATTTTTTTATGGAAATGACCATTGAAATTTAGTGGGTCTTATGATCTACTAGTCACAAAATAATGGGTAAACTCAATATAGAAGATGTGGTCTATTCTCCACTTTTATGAGATGGAGAATGTGACTCTGGTTATTTCTCTTTTAGATATTTAGGTCTATATATGTTGTGTGATGACTAAGAAAAGCATGCCGAAGTATAAAATTTATGATAATTACTAAAAATGCTTTAGAAAATATTTCATAGCAAGTATTTTCTTAGATCTCTTCGTAAAAATATAGAGATATATTTTATAAAGATGAAAAAAAGGTAGATAAATTTGTCATGTCTTATAAAGAAAAAATTCCAAGTATTTCTAGGTACAAATTAGGTTTTATTATCAATAGTGATAAAATAAGATAGATTCTTTCGTGATTGATAAACACCCCATTGAAAATATATTTCAATTCAAGACTTTGGGAGTTATAAATAAGTTGTTCCATATCATCTCAAAGTGGAGATGGAGATTGTAGAACGGTTACTTGCCTTTAGATATAAAAACATGAGGGGTATTATCAAGCTGGTGGATTTATTAAAAAATGTTGAAAGAAAATATATGCACTCACATTTCAAAAATATGGGAATAATCACCATATGAATTTCTAGAAAGGGATGGGTATATGCTTCATGTGTGTGAGAGATTTACACCAAGCTCATGAATGTTGAAGAGACTTGAGGAAGATAAAAAATGTAGGGGAGGAAAGAATAGAACCATTGATGGTCCATTGATTCAACTCTTTGTAGAAAGGAAAGTATTCATGCTAGTGCACAAAACCTCAAGTCCTTGAGGGTAATCAGCATCAGAATCCACCATATCCAATAGATTAATGGAAATATTTTTTATCACTATTGAAGTGGTGTATCTCTCTAATGATGTAGTGAAACATATTCTTTTTATTCATTTTATAATTGTGAAAATACTAGGGGATTACGTTTCTATTCATTCTTTCATATTTTCATGTTTAATAGTAATAAAAAAAACCTCAAAATATTGAGTTTGAGTTATTTATTGGAAAAGAAAATTGGTAAATTATTATATCTGAATATATATCTCCCCCCAGTTAATTTTTGAAAAAAAATCCTCCCATAAAATCATTCCTTAATTCATTTTATTAATGTTTAATTCTATAATAAAAATAAATTTGAACTATTTATACAAAGACAACATCAACAACCAATAAATGGAGATCACTATTCACATCCCATAGAATTAACAAATTCCCTGCCATTTAAATGTAGATGATGAATCTCTTTTAGAATAATCATCTCAAGTGTGGATATTATTTCCTATGTGAAAGCATATCCAGCTGAAATATATGAGATAAATGAGAGAATCATCTTAGATACATGTCCATTTGGGGGGACTGGTGTATTCCCTGAAGAATTTTCATTTCTTCCTCCTAACTGGGTTGTTTTGTTCTTAATTAAACTTCTTCATTGATCACTTATGTCGTCAATAAAACCTTATAGAGTGGCCACTATTTAGTTGGAGGAACTAAATAAGTAGTTACATGATAATCTAAAAATAGCATTTATATGTCCAAGTGCCTCACCATGGGGTGAGCTAGTCATGTTCATCAAGAATTAGGATATATCAATTTTACATTACATTGATTATTGTGAGTTCAAAAAATTCTACATAAAGAAGAAGTATCCCCTTTCCTAAATAGATGTCCAGTTCAATAAGCTACGTCATCCCAATTATTTCACTAATGTGGAATTTCAGTTGGGATATATTCAATTAAAGGTGAAGAATGATGGTAGTATCAATCCTGCCTTTCAAATGAGGTATGTAAACTATGAGTCCACAATGATTCCTTTAAAATAACCTAATTCCCCAGAAATATTCATGGACTTAATAAATTGAGTCATTTGATATTACCTGTACAAATTTTTTGTAGTCTTTATTGATAAGATTCTAATATACTTCAATGAAAAGGATAAATATGATGATAATTTAAATAATATTCTAATGAATTTTAAAATGGATAATCATTGTGGAAACTAAAGTAAATGTGAGTTCTATATGGAGGATGTATCATTCTCAAGGCATTTTATCACTAGCAATGGATTATCTATAGAACCATCTGAGACAAGGGGATATGAAGAGTGTCCCAGGATAATATCTATAATTGAGACCCATAGGTTCCCTGGTCTGGCAGGGAATTATTGCAGATTTATGAGTATAATCTCATGATTTTCAATCCCACTAACAAATATAACTTGTAAGGGATACTGGTTTTTTTGTACTAGTGAATGTGAATAATTCTTAAATGAGTTAACAAATAGTCTTATCACTGTACTAGTACTCACACATCTGATGGGTGGGGAACTATTTCTGGTATACATCGCTTCTTTAAAAAGGAATTAAGTCTTTGTTGTGATGAAAAATGATAACGTTTTATCTTACACCTCAGGAAATATGTAAATTCCTGATCAAAACTATCCCACACATGATCTAGTGTTGGTGTCTGTGATCTTCATGTTGATAATATAAAATAATTATCTTTCTGAGGAAAAATTTAAAATATATACAGATCATAAGTGCCTCAGATATATAATCACATTTATGGAAAATTATATGCACAAGAAAGGATAGTTAGATATTATCCGGAATTATGACTCCTCAAACCACTACCATCCAGGTATGGAAGGTCAGGAGGATGATTCACTAAGTAGAAATGTTCCTTCAACCTTATAAATGATGAAAATTGAGAAGGATCCATCATTAATTATTTTGAAAATGATTGACATGAGTATCATTAAGGAATGATAATCATTATTCTTTTCTCAAATTATTTCCCAATCATCTCTCTTAGATTAAATAAAGGATGTTCAAAGAAATTATGTTGAATTTTAGAAGATGGTGGAATCCACGAGAAAGGTTAAATCCTATGATTTCAAAATTGATGATGAAGGAGTTATTGTATTTGGTTCATAAAAATGTGGGTCATCCAATTCAACGATAAAGAAATATCTTTTAAGTGATGCACATAGCTCAACCATTCTATCAACGCTATGTGCCCAATGTTGTATTGTATTCATAAAGAGAACTATTGGTGGGAAAATGTGAAGAAGGAGATCATTGAATATACATCATTATTCATGGTATGTATTCATGTTAGTGATGAAATGAAAAATGAAAATGGGATTATGGAACCTTAACCCATACCAACCAGAAAATGAAAAAACATAAACATGGAATTTCTTATCGAACATTTGAATACATCAAATGGAACGAATGCTATATGAGTTTTTAGGGATCATCTCATAAAGATAGATCCCATTATAACAGATTTATAATACTTCTCACTTAATAATATACCATGAATATATATTAGAGAAGTGGGAAGGTTTTATGGAGTACCACAATCAATTATATCTGATTGAGATCAAAGGTTAACCATAATGTCTTGTAAAAGTCTAATACATGATCTAAACGTTGATATGAACTTATGTAAGGAATGGAATCCTCATACTGATGGCCAATAAGTGCATAAAATTCATAAACTGGAATACATGTTCTGTGCAAGTTATATGGAATTAAAAAGTGATTATGAACAATCAATTCTTCTAGACGAATAATAATACAACAATAGTTTTCACTCGAGTATCTTGATAGGTTCTTATGAGTTCTTTTATCAGAAATGATGAATAACACAAGTATACTTGGATGAGTTCGGTGAAAATATTCTATTAGTATCTAAAATGGTCAATGAAATTTTAAAAAAGGTAAAAATGAAAATTGGGTCATATCAAAGAAGCCCAAAGTAGACAATATACCTATGTAGGCAATCATCGAAGATACATAGAGTTTGAATTTGGTGAGATTTTATTCCGATACATATATCCATGGATGTGGTTCAAGAGATTTGGAAATGAGGTAATTTTAAGTATCAAATACATCGAACCCTTTGATATTCTTGATCATGTCTGAGTTCTGGTCTATTTATTGGAACATCCACCAAGTATGTATAAAGAACATGATGTATTCCATGTATCCCTCTTGAAGAAGAACATACTAGTTCCCTCACATGTACTGAACCTAGAAGTGGTAAATTTGGAATATGAAATCTCTTATTAGATGTATCTAGTGAAAATCAAGGACCGTAGAGATAATTTTATACCAAATAAGACTACTCACCTGGTCAATGTCCTATGGTGGAAATATATGTACAAAGAGGTTACATGGGAACCCGAGGAAGTGATATAGGAGAAGTAATCTCATATGTTTTCACAATTGTTTGTTAAATGAATTTTTGAGGGTGAAATTATATTTTTTTGGAAGAATGTAACAAATACCAGTTTAATAAATGTAAACTTCCTTATTATAATTATTCAATATAGTATAAATCACATAAAATCACATAGAGAATAAAAAAATTAATTTAAGAATGATTGGAATATAAGGTCATTATAAGAAGCAAAAGAACTTATAAATATGGAATAGTACCTTAACCATAAGAATTGAAATATTAGCATTAGAAATATTAATACAGCAAATAGAATAGTAAAATCAACAATGATTATATAAAAAATACTTACGTATTGTATGAATGAAATTATAAAAAAAATTCATGTTTATATTGAATATACATTTTTGAAATTATAAATTATGTGTTGTTATTTTTGTAAGCTATAAATATTTATTTTAAAATCTATAATTAATATAACGATTAAGAATAAAATATATTTTTATAAAAATTATTTATAAATTATTATTTTATTATCTTATTATTAAAATATTATTTCATTAGTCCTTATGTAATTTTTCAATGCAACATATACCCGGTTATAATGTTAAAATTTGTATTTTTGGAATAAATTATTATTTTATTTGAAAACAAAATCAATCAGATATATATATATAGATTTAATTTTTATAAATGGAGTTTATTTTAGAATTTGAAACATGTAGATATGTTTTGGATTATTTTTTATATTTTTTTTTAAAATATTTGATTTATTTTAGAATTGTTAAATATGGTAATTCATAAAATTTAAAAAATACATGAATTATGGAGTCATGGATGATATATAGATTATTTAAGACAATAATCCTGAAAAAAAAATTCGTATTTACTATATTTATTAATAGGATTCAAAATACTCTGTATTCTTGATCTGAAATAAATAACTAATGAACAAAATATTGACAATCACTCTTCCCATCCCACTATAAACACCACCCCTTCACCTCACAACTCTAAAGCCTTGAATCATGTCAAATTTCTACCTGATAAATATCCCAGGAACCTAAACCATGTCTTTCATAATTTTGTCTCAATAAAAGACAAGAATCAATGTTCTTAATGAGGTTATCATGGAGAAGAAATCATGGGGTAAATTCCTATTTTTATCTTTTAATTTCATTACATTTTCAATTTTTTTGCCAATAAAAATCAAATATAAAAGTGGAATGATAACTCCAATATCTTATATATACTATAATATTATTATGTTTATGGAGTAATCCTTCATCAAACCTCTTCTCCTCCGCCTATTAGACAAAAAAATGAAAACATATTCTTAGGGGATGTTGATTATTCACCTTTGAGGATGAAAAGTTTTCATTTTCCTTTCCACATTCAAAGATATTCATAGAAAATTATAATGGTTAATACATGTTGAAATTATTTTATATAACCTTTTATATATTTAGGAACTAACATATATATATAATATTAAATAATAAAACTAAATGTGTTCACTATGATAAATAACACAAAATTAATCTAAACGATTATCATTAACATCTTATCTAATGAATCATCCTCATATTTGTAGAAAAATAACATATAAAAAAATTAAAATAATTCAATATTTTTAATAAAATATAATATCAACTCCAGATAATAAACCCCATTTTATATGATCATCAAAACATTTTTACAATTGAAACGATCATGAAAATCAAGAAAATGAACACTTATGAATGGTAAAATGGAGCACTATAACTAATTAAAATTTCTATAAAAATACTTAATAAAATTATAAAAAACCAATAAATGTATAATAGGTTCTAGATTTATTAATTAGGGTGTCTAATTTTATTATCTAATATATTAAAGATAATAATTCATTATTACATATGGTACAATGATTCTCGAACCCAGTTTCCTTTCTTTGGGTTATTCCTCATTTAGGAAAAATTTCACTATGGATGTTCATTTAATTTTACTAAAATATAATTCATGTTTACATCCATTTTAATTTCTTTTATATTAATGATTAAAATATGAATTAATGAAAAAATAAATGATTTTTATAAAGGATATATTGTCTTTAAAAATAAATGTTTTACTTCTCTGGATATTATATTCTCTTCTTTCCAGATTTAGGATTTTTATACGATGTATATTATACCATTTTACTTTTGGGAACCACAATGTATATTAATTAATTTATTCTCAATTAGATTATCAAAAATTCATATCCTTTCATGGGTAATTTTTTCTATAATATTGATATATTTTCTATGTGGAATGCTTGATTATATATATGTTAAGACGTGATGGGTGTTCCCAAAAATGTATAGTGCACCAATGCATTGAGTAATGTGACAGGTCTCATGAGATAATATTAAATATGTGTAGACATAATTCTATATTTGTTCAAAATTATTATTTTATGGGTATGAATATATGATATACATGAACATGATTCTAGCATTGTCAATAACTATGTATGGAAGTTGACCTATAAGACATGATGTTTCATTGTTAAGAAGTACCACATTCCATGAATTTATCTAATTATTCATCTAATTATTATAATAGTAATCCCATTCTTATATTATGATTATGATGATAATGATAACCCCATGTTTTATTGATTCATGTTCTTATCTACCCTCTTACATGGCGTTTAGATTACCCATTTTCTTGATGTATATCCTACGGGGATTACTTATACTAAGGAGAATATCAATTCCAATAAGAATATATATAAGAAGGAATTACATAATTTTTTTATTTATTATTTAAATGTTACTTTTGATCCACGTTTTTCAAAGACACTTAACCTTTGGATCCTGGTTTTCTATCACTTTTCTATTGTTTATCATTAAAGTCATGTAATAATAATGTAAGAAAAAGTTGCCTTTCTATATTATTTCTATTAATTTATTATCATTCTTGTAAAATTTATTCGGTTTATTGATTGAATTGATTTTATTTTTGGTGTCAAAATATTTCCTGTAAATATACATATTTTTACATGGGTCTTTCTATAGAATTAGTTTTTTCACACCAGGTGTTTGATTAAATGCATGTAGGGTATTTTTGGTTTGAAAATGGTATTTTTAAAGAATAACGGGAATTAATTAGATTAATTTTTTTATTATTTGTTATCCAGTGTTTAATATGTATTTTGACAAACATGGAACCCTCACACCCATGTTTATGTTAGGAAAGGGACATTGTTGAAACTATTGTGTGTGGTAGCACAAGGGGTCAATTTTTTATATCAACGATCTATGCTAGGACTAAAAAAATATCGACACCAACATAAGCATGACAATTCTCTTTTATTTATAGTAAATATTCTCATATTATATTGCCTATATGGTGATATTTTTCATTTATTATATTTTAAGACATGATGGATCTTTTTATTGATCATTTCTCCAATGTTTTCACATGAGGTTTTATTATATGTATAATAATGATGGATTATGTCATGGATATGTGTTTACATGGATACCTTATAGTGTGACTATATTATTTCCCATTTCACCACAAATAATTCTCATATTCATGTATTTTTTAATATAAAAGGGTTTTATTATAACCTGAGGAAATTTATTTAAAAATCGGGTTGGATTTATGAAAATACATTGTAAAATAATGTCTACCTTAAATGAAAAAGATGATGTATTATTCATATTTGACCTTGTACAGAATTTTTAGTTGTAACCTAATAGTCTTCTTCATCACACCCAAGTTATTTTTTGGTGGGTGTATATGTTATATTATATCATGTTGTTAGGGAACGTCATATTGTATCATGTTATCTTAATTTGTTGTCAAAGATTTCAGTCTGTTATGGTTTGAGGTGATAGTTGGTCATATGGGGGATTGATGGTCATTTTTAATGCATAATTTTATATTTTTTCTTATATTTATTTGTTTTTATAGAACATGAATGTATTTACTTCTTCGATTTTATACTCTAGTTGTATGTGTTGTAGTTATTATATTCAAGACCTTTTTTCAATTATCATGTTTGACCTCACTATTATGATGTCCCAGCTTTGGTGCCTTGTTCTTTTGTATCGGGTTGGATTTTTATAGAATGGTTTCATAAGGCTGTGGAACTTAATAAGTGTTAACACTGCCAATAAAAATCATTATTTTGTGATAATATACGAGTTAAGATAGTTGGAATTATAGTAGTATGTGACAAAGGGTTCCTAGCCAGATCACATCCATTTGTGAAATTAAATTGTAATGGGTCTTCATAAAATATTTATATAGTTTTTATGTTGGTGTTTATGGTCATTTTAATGAACAGAGATTGCCTCTAAGAATAGATCTACCAAATATAAGAGAATAAGTTGTCATACTAGATCTGCGGGTGGATACTATAGTGTAATCTTCTTTTGTTGAGGTTGTAATCCATTTAATTTAGACTCTCAAGCATGTTCGTGTCTGGAACTAGGGATGTGTAGTGGATCATGGCTTTGAATTTTCTGTGAATTACCCTCCCATCATCCTTGTGATAAGGGGCCCCAGGAATATGAGTACTGTCTCGAGAGGATTCAGTGGATCTTCAAATTATTGAAGACTCATGAAGACTATAATGTTCATTTTCCACATTCTTGATTGAGGGGGAAGTAATTATATGGAAGGACTCCATCATGAAAGTAATGTTTCTTTAGGACCATAGTTTTAATTACTTCAATAAAATATTCAATCGAATGATTTTCCCTCAGATACTACATCTGACAAAATCCTTGAAGTTTCTGACCATAAGGAAAGGTTTTCATAAAATTCTATAGTATTTCACCTTCTATAAGTGTTATCCCATTTGGAAATGGTGCTAGTTACCAATGGGTACGAAAAGGATTTGAGGTTTGATTTGGGATTAACGTAGCATATTTAGTTGATATTCACTATGAGATCCAATCTGACCTTCATGGTTGTAGTTAACAAGGAATATTTGGTTGAGTTGAATATTTTTAAAAAAGGTTTGGGTAAACTTTTATTGGTATAGTGGTAAAAAACGGTGTGTATTCTAAAAAATGGAAGTGAAAGGATGGTCTATTTTCTTTAATACATGTTTCAATGGATTCTTGAGGATAGCAGCAGTATTACTACAATTAGTGTCGATGGAATGATCTTACCAATACTAACTATAAAGAGTCTCCTAAGACTTTTTATTTTAGTATATTATCAAATCATCAAAACATTTTTTTGTTGATGGATATATCAGGATAGTAAGGTATGATCTACTCTCACCAACAGTTCTCAGTTCTATACATATGATTCCAACATTGGTGGGCCTCATACTCATTCCATGTTGGATTATCATGTCTCCAAGACCTGATAGAATTATTCAACTGATTACACACCATATGAATCTAAATTAAGCCTCAATACAATTATATGTTTTGAATCTATCTAGTATTATATGGTGGTAGATTGGTTTTATAAATATTATAGTTATTATTTTATATCATAATAGTTTTTTTATTTTTGGGAATAAATTAAGAACATATTTAATTATTTTTTTCTATGAATGCCTTTGGTAATGAGTTATAAAAAATATTTCATGTGTCCTTAATGTATGTTGATGATATCCAACAATTAGATGATATGGAACTATATATTTATTGATATTTAAATATTTAAACTAATACATAGAAAGGATATAATATTCAAAAAAAGACCTAGATATACTATTATCATCAATGGGATTTGTTTAAATCATTTTATGGTTTTAGTTGTGTTTTTAAGGGTGAGAGGGACTTTATATGAGGGAGGGTGAGGCTTATTATTCTTTATGTTTGGGTAATCTCATTACAATTATCCGATAAGTTTATCAATTCCATTATCCCTTTTTTGTAAGAATACTTTATATTATGGTGTGTATGTACCTAGAGGTATTTCTAAATTATTATTAGGTTATCACTATTGAGATAGGTTGAGTTTACTGTTGACCTACTCCATGGTATAATTCTCATTTATATTCCATTTGATTTAATGGAAAATATTGACTCAGTGGAATGTTATTTAAATTTTGAGGACATAAAGTCTAAGGAACT
Organism: Viscum album; assembly: GCA_963277665.1. Classification (NCBI taxonomy): domain Eukaryota; kingdom Viridiplantae; phylum Streptophyta; class Magnoliopsida; order Santalales; family Viscaceae; genus Viscum; species Viscum album. The sequence goes on along the minus strand of OY728126.1, from coordinate 1,305,525,393 downwards.
TTTTCATCCTAGTCTGTGATCATTGAATTCACCATTCTTCTTTGCTAAGTAGTTAAGAAATAGTATCATAATTTTTGTAAAATATTGAAGGTTAAATTGGGTTCCATTAATAAAAAACATCATTTTCCTTCTATTGATGATATTTTTAATAGGATTACAGGGTAATCTTGTTCTTCAAAGATTAACATTAATTAAGGGTAAAACTATTTAATATTTTGAAATGATGATATACATAAGATAGTGTTTATGAGATATTATGGGATTTTTGAGTTTTTGGTTATTCCATTCGGCCTCACAAATTCCCTGTTGTATATACAAATTTCATGAACTATAATATTCATCAAATCTTAGAATCTTTTTATTATGTGTTTTTTGGTAACATTTTTGTGAAATATAAGGCATATAAAGAAAACATAGACACTTTGGATATCATTATTCAAACCATGAAAGAATATAGTTTGTATTTTATGCTTCCTAAATATGTCTTTTGGATCATGGAAATTAAATTTATGGGGAATCTAATAACTGAGAGGGGATTTGAAGTGGATCTTATGAAAATAAAGGTCGTTATGTATTCAAAGTATCCAGGAAATGTGTTTGACATCTGAATATTCTTTGGTTTGGTAGGTTACTATGATGGGTTTTTCAAGATTTCTCCATGATTACATCATCGATGAAAACATTAAACCATAAATTTGTAATAGATTAATGTAATGAAAAATGATAGAGATATTTTGGGGTGATGAATTTTATATAGATTCAGCACTAGTTTGGATTCATCAAGAATTGATTTTAGGTTGCGATATTTTCTATGGTTCATTAGTAATTGATTGGAATGTGTGTTAATGCAGTAGAAAGAGGTGGTTGCCTAAGGCTCTCTCCAATTATTTTTTCATGAGTAAAACTACCCTAACCATGATTTGGAGTTGGAATCAGTTTTTCATGAACTCAAAACATGGAATCAATATCTCTTTATGGACAGGTTTATAGTGTATTCTAATCATAAGATCCAGAAATATAATTTTATTTTTAAGGATATTAACATGTGATAGAGATTTTGGATGTATTATCTTCACAGTTATTATTTTAACATTTCAAACACTCCTGTGAAATGGAATGTCGTTTCTGATGTTTGAGCATAAAAAGACAGACATAAACCATGAAGAAATTTATTGAGGGTTTTCCATGACGAGTTTGTATCCTGATATGATCATGTGGGTCAAAGAGGTCAGTGGAAAACAATTTCTGGTTTTGATAAAGTATTTAACAAGTTTTTATGAGAGATTTTTCCATGATTATGTGATTGTACCTAAGTTCAATTGAATTAGTAGAAGAACTTATAGTGAGGAGAAAAAAGCTAATTCTTCCTGATCACTAAGTGGACCAGTGTTCTATTGTAGAAGGTTTGTTTTTCTGATATCTATGAGGAGCGAGTTGATAGAAATTTGAAACTGGTCATGTTTTTCTATACACATTTGGGACATATATATGTATCCTAACATTATATTTATATACTAGTAGCCTAGGGTGAGGATTACCATTATAGTTTTTTTTCACAGTGTCTCACATGTCATTAAAATTGGTAGAGGACACCAAAGAACTCTCATTTAATCGAAACATAACCCATTTTTGTATTAATATGGTATGGTATTTCCATGGAGTTAATCATTGGTTTTCCATGGAATCATATTGGGAAGGAATTAATTTGGTTGATCATTGATAAAATAAATAAATAAGCTCATTCTTACCTATAAATGAGATGAAGAAGATGAAACTGTTTGGGGGAATTATATAATTGATAGATTTGAGACTTCATGGGTTTCCCTCTATGGTTATTTATAGAAGGGGCTAAAGATCACATCTAGGATTTCAGATGTTTCATAGGAGGTGATGGGTTCTTATATAATATTTATCATGACTTATCATCTAAAAATGGATGGATATATATAGTCAACTATGTTATTAAGGATGAACTTTGAGATTCCCTTCCTGTTTTTAGTGAATCATTGGAAAATAATTCTCCTCTGATTAAATTTTCCTATAATAATAGTCTTAAATATCATAAACATATCTTCCTAATTGAATCATTGTATGGGAGCCCCTTTATATATACCTTTTGTTCGGAAGAGTTTATTGAGCGGTCATTGTTTGGGATGAGTTCCATTTAAGAGATAACAGAAAAGGAGGAGTTGATCAGAATGAGGTTGGTTATAGCATAGAGTTGTCAAAAATATTACAAGGACCATTTTCAATCGCCACTAAATATTTTGATTGTTGTTTGGAATTTTTATATATTTTCAAATCTATTTGGAAATCATCATTTTTGTATGGAAGATATCAAAGAGATGAATTGTGTTGGAAGCTTTGAGATAGTGAAATGACATGGAAATGGGGAATATCCTTTGGAGATACTGTCTCTATTGACATCAATTCATGATTTGTTTTATGTTTCTTATCTTAGGAGGTATCAACTGGATCCTTCCCATGATATTTCTTTATATGATGGTTATGTTTTTCTCAATACCACCATTTCTTGTCAACCAGTTATGATTATGGATGACTGGGATAAGGTATTATGTGGTAAAATAAATCCCGAGGTCCGAGTACTATTTTAGTATAGATGATATAGCCATGAGATGTGGTAGTGATAATCTTTGATGAGGTAGTATTGAACATATATTTTTGTGGGTCTAGAGGATTATGGAATTTCTGGGTACTGAAGTCACTTATATTGGTGATAATTTTGAAGCTCTATGGGTCACATGTGTGCCACAGTCAATCACAACTTTTTCTATTTTGAAGTACAATCATATTTGAGAGATCCTAGGCATAAAACATTGGATTTTTTTAAAATGTATAGTAACAAGGTAAAGATGAATTGTTAGTTTAACTATTAAATTATCACGTGTCATTCCTCTATGATGTTCTTTTTAAATTTATCATGTTTTGGGAATTATTCGGCAAACCGCGTGATAGTACCATTGAACTGTGATATGTGTTTAGTGGTTGTACCAGGGAAACATAGGTTATGATCATGTTTTTCCAATACCATGATTCCCCTAGGGAAAACTATAAAACCCATTATATAGTGGAAAACAAAGTGCCACAATTAACGTACACAGTTAGTAAAATTGTGCATCCTACCCTAAAAAACCATGAGACCCCCCTCTGAACTATTGAAAATTATAATATTTCCCTTTGAACTTATATTTTGTTATACTAATAAACCTCAAATACAATTTTTGGTCTCCCAAACCCTTCCCCAATTCTTTATTGGATTACAAATTTGGATTCAATGTGAAATTCCTTTGTTCTAGATTGATCAACTCAAGGTATGTTACAGTTTTGATCTTTTTTCCTCTATTCTTTATTGATCCATGTTAGATATCGTCTCCTCTCAAAATTTTGGAACCCAATTGGTATGAGATGATAGATATAATGAGTTTTATTAAATATAGATATTTTTTCTTATGTAACTTGGATGGGGGAAACTAATTTACTCTTTCCACATATCTATTTTTTTGGGAAATTTATACTACCGCCATTTTGAGATAGTTGTTTCTATACAATGGGATAATTATATGAATATATTATCATCAATTTAAAATTAATTTTTTTTATTCATTAAATTGAATTCATTTTTGGTTTCAATTTCTTTATTGGAAAGATAAAATTTTTATAGGTGTGTTCCCATAAAACGGGATTTTGACTAAAAGTGTTTGTTTATGTTCTTGAATGGCGGTTTTCATTAAAAATTTAAATTCAAAACACCAAAGTGGATTTTCTTGTATTTTAATTTTTTTATAAATTGTTAATATGGATCTAAAATAGAGTTTTACAATCCTTTCACATTGGGAATATTTGATTTTTTTGGAAAAGTTCATGGGTGACCCTATTGTGTGTCGTACAACTATGGGTTACGTTATCATATCAATATACTTTGGAAGTAATCGATATTTTTGGTACCAAAATATTTTAATTTTAATATATTTGATGTATTTTAGGTATTATAATAATATATGGCCCAATATAGTGTTCCTTGTTTATTTATTATTGTTTATCACATGATATATTTCTATCATGTATTGTTTCCCATATCTTTTCACATGATTTTGTATGGAATGGATTTGAATGATGGATTATATTAATAATATGTACTTACTTGTTTACCATGTAGTTTTTGATTATGAATTTTCATTTTACCTACAATAAATTTAAAATTATTAGATATTTGAATTTGAACGGATTTTATGATAATAAATTGAAAAAATTCATATGTTATTGGATTTATGAAAATTATTTATACAACAAGTTATAATTTAAAATAATTTTCAATTGGATTATTGATATTATACCTCATATAAACTCTCTGGCGGTATCCTACTAGGATTTATGATCATACACTAATTTTATTCATTTGGTGGTTGAAGTTTTTATATTGAAGGATACATGTAAATGGAATGGTAACTTGTAGAATTAAATATCATATAATTTCCACAACATTCAATTTAGGGTGGTTTGGAGGTGAATATTCGTAAAATGGATCATTATTGACTTTTTTTATTGATAAACATATAGTGTTTTCTAATTGGATTGGTTTTTTTGATCTTAAAAGTATTTATTTATTAAAAATTTTATTTTAGTATAATGTATTATTCTATTTATAATAAAGTCATTTTTTTATCATGTTACAACTCACCATCATTATTGGCCATCTCTGGTATATTTTCTAGTTTGATCGGGTTGGGTCATTATTTATACTATCCTTGTTATATTTCTATATAATTTATGATTATCATGATATAATATTGAAGAAAAATTATTTCCTTTCCCAGTTATTAATCAAAGGTGAAATGATAAATAATTTCATTATCTCATGTTATATAAAGGAATAGTTAATTTTCATGTGATTTTATGGTCTATTGTTTCCTTCAATACACTATGTTACTATAATTGTTTCTCAAGATCAATGGGCACATGAGAGGTTATCCCATGATTAAAATAGGCCACACATGAGGTTAAACTAATTCTATAGAATATAAACTGGTGGTTATCCAACTCTTAACATGTGATGAATATCATTATGGTTAGACTTCAGAAAATATTTCTACTATTATGATTATCTGACACTTTATTCCACTATTTTGATAAATGGTCTTGTGTAAATATTGGGATAACATTGACCATATCCTTTTATTCCATTTTAATTCATGTCTTATGAAATGCCAAGAATTTTTTAATGACTCATGATTACACTCTATGAATAGTTTGGTGTGTGTTTTAAATATTAATATCATATTATCATATCATCATTATCATTTTATATTTAATTAATCAGTGATATATTCCTTGTATAAAATTACAAAAAATCAATGATCAAAAATTATTATTTTAATCTTTCACTAATTTAAAACCCCAAGCTTCCAGGGTACGTGTACTATTTAATAATGCAGAATCTTGCGTTGTACGCAACATGGAATATAAACACACCACGACCAATCAAACTAGACATTATGAATAGTAATACCCAATTTTTGAAATTTTATAAATTTAAATTTTAAAAATGGACTTCATTTTTGGATTCAGAATATTAAAATTAGCTTAGGGTGATTTTTTGTATTTTTCTAATAACATTTAATTATGAATGAATAGTGAAAAATGTTATGTTATTGTTTAAACCCAATTTTTTTTAAATAATTAGATATTTTATTTTAATTTTTATTAGATCAAAATAGATACATAATACCTATATATGGTCATATGTAATTTATTAGAGTCATTTTAAAATAATTTTAGATTTGTAAAATTTTATTGAACATTTTACCATCTTTTACCCACCTTCTAGGAGCATTTACAAATTTGCCTAAAACATAATCTTACTACTTCTGTGAGTTGAATTTCAAAAATCTGAGAGACACAGTTGAAATCAGTATGTAAAATTTGGTTCAATAAGATAAAAATAATTTTTTGGTGAATATTATCTTTTGACTTTTATTTACCACGGTTAAATGTAAATAGGGTAATTAAGGGTAAAAATTATATTATAATTACCCAAACACATGTCGTAATTCTATTGGATATGTTTTATTCGACCAAAAACAACCTTAGGAATAAAATATGGTCCCCTTTGGAACACATGGATTAGATTATGACATTTATTATTATTTTATTTAAAGAAGAGTTAGAAGAGTTAAATTCAATGTTTATTAACTAAACCGTTTTTAATATGAGGCTAAAAACAATATAAATTCAACTATAAATATTCATTGGAAATATAAAAAGATTTACTACAAAATGGTTTTTTATTTATAATTTTTATACATTAAATAATTTAATTTGTTTGTGATACAATGTGGATTCACTAATTACCTTATTAATATATGATTAAAAAAATCGATATTATAAATTTCAAAATAAATGTTATTTTAGGATTTTCATAAATAAAACTAATTATATAGGTAAATATGACATGTTAGGGTTGATTAAATAATTTTTTCCAAAGTAATAATTGGATTATGTGTTTTACAAAAACCAAATAAAAAATAGTGTCAAAATTGACATAATAGAGTTTTTAAAACAAATACTTTAATATTAATTGATATAATATTCCTAAAAATCTAAATTACAACAAAAGGACTTAAATAAGGTTATATTTATTAATAATTAACCACTTGGGGTTCTCTTGTCTTGTTATATAATGTTTATTAACTATAAAATATAAAAAATACAAAGAGACATTGTAAATGTCAAACAATTTAACGAAGAGTTATATATAAAAAATAAGGTTAATAAGGTGACCCAAACCTATCTAAAACCTATTGGTTGAGAGTTTTTAGACCCATACTTACCTTATCCTCCAAATAAATCATTTTGGAGAAATTATAAACTGAAAGTTATTTTATTATAAAATAATATTTCAATCTATTTCTAATGTGACCCTCACCTCTCTTTAAATTGGGTATTTCCCCTTCTCTTAATCTCACACATCCAAAGAAATTTTTCTAGGAAAAAGTATGCCAAAATATCCTACTAACTTATCTCACATAAACCTAGATTCATTACTTTTATCAGAATCCATCCTATGGAGCCCTTTTTATCAACTCAAAAGGAAACACCCGAAGAAGAGGTAATAATTTCACCACCCTATTTCAAGTTCTTTTCATCTTCCAAATCCACATTATTTGTTTATTCATTACCATAATAATAAATTAACTACATTTTATATACATTGACTTTACTTTAAATATGGTATAACATAATTCTTTATTTCATCCATCCTATAAATGACAAAGTCACCATACGTGCGTAAGTACGGCTTACTATTTCCACGTCGTGGTGTAGTTTGTTATTCAAACACTTCGTTATTTGGATGGGTATAATAATGAGTATAAATGATAGAAATAATAAATATAACATGTTAATGGTTCTTTATATATGATAGACCATCCAATTACATATGATTTCAGCATCAATATAATGATATTGTTCCTCGTGCGTACATACGGATTACCGTCTCCATGAACACGATGAGACTGATTCCCCATCGTAATCCTTCAAGAATAATATTCATTTTATGATTAAAAATAATGTTTATGAACATAATATCATTATGTATATGAATCAAATACATCCTATCCATAACAAACATGGCTTACGTAACCATGTAAAACGAATCTGTTAACACCAGAAATGATGATACTACTGAAATTTTATTAAAAATGCAATATTAGAGGATCATATATGATCTAATATTTATGTATATAGATAAATTATAATTTAATAAATATTTTTTAACTATTATAAATTATTTTAACATACCATCGACTAAGGAAAAGCAAAGGTAAGAGTTAATTCTACAATCTCTTTACTTATCAGAGGTTGTTAATATGTAAGTATCTACTAGGACTTCTTTATCATCCACATCTGTGTTTTCTTAAAAATGTAATTCAAAACATTTTTACTATTTACTAGACTTTGTGTTAATGAAATTTATACCCTTATTTGACCATATATTTTTTGAAAGGAATCTGTTATTCCTTTTCTAATCAAGGTACTTTATGACCTTTTTAACAAAATTATGGTAATAATGTTTTTAACTTATATGGTGGGTGTGACTATTTTCTTCCATTATAACATCGTCGAAGCTTCCTATACAAGCTTACAAAAATATTTTCAAAATAAAAGTTTTATTTAATAACTATGTGACTTTTAAATTATTTCCAAAATAGAAAGAAATATTTATTTCAAATTGTTCTCATTTCATCTATTTCAACATCGTTTGATAGATTTAAAACATGTTTGAAGTTGATTTATTATGACAAAAATCATTCATATTGTATTGAAGGTTTTGTGATATTCTTGACTGTGGATGTGTTATTTTTATACCATTCATGGTTTGTGGTTAAAGTATTAACATTTTGTATGATAGTTTTAATAAACATTATTATGTTATGTTTAAAACTTTTCATATTAGGAATTCATTGGACTGAGTAAGTGACAGGTGTAGCCCACTCTAGCTCCTCGATGAATCAGAAGGTCTCATGAGATTGAATAGTGTCTTGGCATAAGGCCTTGAAAAAACATTCTTTTTAGTCATGGCATAAGGCCTTTGACTATGTGGTTATGAAGTCTTCCATTATGCATTCCATCATTATGAAATTTTCTATTAATATTGCAAGTGATTATTTGACTAGTAGAATATCCATGTGAATATGTAAATTGAATTATTTGATTTATAATGGCCATATTATGCAGAATTTTATTTTTAAAATGTTTATGATTTAGTCTTATAGAATGCGTTAAATGTGTATTCTTATTTATGAACGTTTTTGCTATATTTTTATCTTTACTAAGAAACTGATCTCACCTCTTTCTATGTTTTCTTTTTCTCAGGATGTGAATAATTATATTATAACTGACCTGTACGGATAGTCTATCAGATATGAATGTGGTTAATGGATACAATTTGGTTTATGTTTTCATTTTATATTGTAATGTATAATATATGAATATATCTAGTACTTCCAAGGCTACTAAATAGATCACTCTTTTGGGATTTGATCCCTTGTGACCATGCCAGGTTATGTAATAATGAACCAACTCAGGGTAACTAGGGTCGAGGCATTACAGTTGGTATTAGAAGAAGTTTAGTACAAACATTGGAAGCTTTATTTAGATAATCTTTGATTAGAGAACATTACCCTATGATATACTTTGAGGATTAGTACAGAAAACATACTAGAATTTTGGTAATGTAGAGACCTTGTGTATTTTCCTAGAAATACATCCCTATCTATATACAATCAGGTAGAGGCGGCTCCAACACAGATGTACCAAGGAGGGAAAACTCCGACAAGAAGTTTCTAGCTTCAGCTAGGGTATCCTGGTACACAACGATGGGCCATGCTGCATTCTTTTATACAACACTACCTAGGGATATGATTAGGAAAATTAACATTTTATTTAAAAACAATTATGAAGAATTTATGAGTATATACCTCCTCAAAGAAAACAATTTTGTGATTATGAATTATATCCATAAACTATTCAATTTATGTCATGTGTTTTACAGGTTTGGAATTATGTATTGTGATTCATAAACTATTCTACTATATGCCATTATTTAAAAATGGCATCTAGTGGATGGAATCGAAACTGTATCAACACGTTTAATCTATATAGGGATTTTCCTTATACTAAAGATAATTATAGTGGAGGTGGTGATGCAAATGGTGAAGATCAACGTATTACTATACTAGGCCCACTCACTCAGGTTATGAATTATAACCTTACCCGTATGAATCATGTTGATCCACAACATTGAGGATCAATGTTAGACTAATTCATGAGGCAACAAACACCAACATTCAATTGGAGTTCAAATCCAATTGTAGATGAGAAATAGAAAAGTTTCTTAGAGAAAATATTTCATGCTTTGGGGTGTATCGAAGTGGAAAAAATTTTCATGCCAGTTTATCACCTCACGGGAGATGCAGACCAATAGTGCCCATTAATATAAAGCAAAAAAGGAAGATAAAGAAGTATCAAACATGGATTGTAAGGAGTTTAAAGAGACATTCTTATAAAAATACTTTCCTTGTTACCATCAAGCGGATATGGAAAGGCAATTTTGGAGTCTGATGAAAATGGAGGATGAGAATGTCCCAATGTATAAGGCTAATGTTACAAGGATAGCAAGGCATGAAGCATATTATATTCTTAAGCCAAGGAGTATGATTCATCAATTATTTGATAGGTTAAAACCATTTCTCTATCTAGCACCACTCTTACAATCCTTCTCATTGTATGAATATATTGTCTCATGCGCTATCAAGACAGAAAAGGAAATATCTAATTCTTATGACATCAAATCAAATCAAGAGAAAAAGAGATCTTCTGAACACTCTAGAAATAGAAATAAGGGGAAGAAGGGAAAAGTTGAAAATCCATCCTGTGGTAAATGTGGGAAGAAACACCCTTGTACATGCCTGAAGGGGATGACAGTCTGTTAAAAGTGTGGTGAAACGGTGACCAAGCTTGTGATTACAAGGGGAAGAAAGAGGTTGTCAATGTTGAATGCTAAAATTGTAGAAAAAGGGGCATTATGAATATGAATTTACTAATTGTTAAGGCAACTTACCTCAGAAAAGGCTAATGTAGCAAGTCCAAGCTTATGAAATCACTACTGTTGAGGTTGAAGCTCCAAAAGACATGGTGAAAGGTAATTTAATGATTTCCTCATATTTATCCAGTGCTTTATTGGATTCTGGATCCTCATGTTGTTTAATATCTTCTTAGTTTGTTATGAAAATTATATATTTTCAATTTGACATAACAAGGGAGTTGGCATTTAAAACACCTAAGGGAAATATCATCGCAATAAAGTATTGTGAATCAGTTCCCATTAAGGCATATAAATGTTCTTTATTTGGTGATCTCATCATTATACCCATGACTGAATTTGATATAATCCTCAGAATGGAATGGAATTTAGACCATGATGAGAAAATTTATTATCATAAATAGATGGTTATAATTTTTCAGGATGAGAATGAGTTCCTAATCATTAGAAGAGAAATGCCACCACTTGATTCTTATCGAGATCCTCCATCAATAGCTCTACTAAATTCAATTATTGGGGAGGAAGAGAATGAAATAAATATGGGTGAGTAAAAGAATGTTCTAATAGAGGATGTACCTGTTGTGCAAGAATAAATTGATGTGTTTCAAGTGAATTAACCTGGAAATCCTCCAAAATGAGAAATTGAGTTTTCCATTGATTTAATTCCTAGTTTAAGGCCCATATCTAAGACCCCTTATAGAATGTACACTATGGAATTACTGGAACTAAAAAACAACTATAGAAATTGAGTAGCAAGGGATTAAATTGCCCTAATATTTCTCCATGGGGAGCCCGGTCCTTTTTGTTATGAATAAAGATGGATCTATGAGGTTGTTCATTGACTATAGGGAGATCAATACTATAACAATAAATAATAAGTATCCCCTACCTCACATTGATGATTTATTCTACCTACTTCGTTGAGCTCAATATTTTTTGAAAATTCACCATTGATCTAGATATCATCAGTTCTGTGTGAAGAAAGAAGAAATTCTGAAAACATCATTTCAAACTAGGTATAGGCATTACGAGTTTGCTGTAATGCCTTTTGGATTTACTAATGCATGTTATGTCTTCATGGATCAAATGAACATAGTTTTCAAGGAATATATTGATTAATTTGTAGTTGTATTTATTGGTTATATCTGGGTATATGCAAGAAGCTATGAAGATCATGAAAATCACTTATCCCTATTCTAAAAACCCTCAGAGTAAATTAATTATATGGGATGTTTAGCAAGTCTGAATTCTGGATTCAAGATATTTCATTTCTTGAACATATTTTCTCTAAGGATGGAATATCTATTGATCCTTTAAATACCAATACAATCGATGAATGACCATCAACAATGATTATAACTAGGGTATGATATTTTACTGGTTTATTAGGTTATAATCAATGTTTCGTCATGAATTTTTCCCAGTTGGCTAACCCATTAACCAAGATCACACGTAAAGGGGTGAAATTTATTTTCACAAAAGAGAGTGTAGAATGTTTTGAATAACTGATGAAAAGATTATTCAATGATATTATCACGACTCTACCATCATGGAATGATGGGTTTGTTATTTATAGTGATGCTTCAATGAAAGGACATGGTTGTGTCCTTATGCAAAATGATAGATTTATTGCCTATACATCACGACAACTAATAATTAATAAGAAAAACTATCCTACTCATGATCTTGAGTTATCAGTAGTAATATTTTCTAAAAATATTTGGAGAAACTATCTCTTTGGTGAAAAATGTGAGATTTATACTAATAACAAGAGTTTTAAGTATATTTTCTAATAAAAATAACTCAACATGAGGTAAAGGAGATGTAATTAACTACTCAAGGAATACTATTTCACAATACACTACCGCCTGGGGAAGGAAACTAAGGTGGCATATGCTTTTAGTAAAAAGTATATTGGTGTCTTAAACAAGATGAAAGTAAAAATAGATCCTATTTTCATGGATCTAGTAAAGATGGATATGGGAATAACCATGGAAGGTGAAACATCTATAATTTTTCAAATTGTTTTCGAGCCATCTTTACTAGAAAGGATAAAGAGTTCTCAGAATGATGATGAAGTGTTTCAAAAGAAGATTAAAGGTGTGAATGATGGGAGATTGACTGACATCATATTTGAAGATGGAATTTTGAAATTTGGGAAGAGGCTTTGTGTTCCTAACATACATGATCTAAAAAGGGAATTGTTGAATGATTCTCATAGCTCCAATTTCTCTATACACCCTGGGTCACAAGAATTTATAGAGATTTGAAAAGATATTTTTGGTGGGACAACATGTAGAGAATGATTTCAAATTATGTGCCAAGGTATATGGTTTGTCAATAAGTGAAAGCTGTAAGGCAATAGCCTGGAGGAGTCATGCAACCTCTTCCCATACCTGAGTGGAAATGGGATAATATTCTAATTAACTTTTTCAAGGGACTACCAAGGAATTCAAGTAGGAATGATGTAATATGGGTCATTGTTGATCACTATACAAAGTAATCACATTTTTCATGATATAAGAGAAGATTCACCACTTTAACATCTCGGAAGACTATATATTAATGAAGTTATAAGACTCCATGGTGTACCCCTATTGATTGTTTCTAAATGTGATCCCCGTTTTACATCAATATTCTAGAAAAGTCTTTAGAATTACCTAGATACTGAACTTCATTTGAGCACTACCTACCACCCTCAAACCGATGGGCAATCAGAATAGACTATTCAAACCATAGAAAACACGTTGAAATCTTTCTCACTTGACATTCAAGGTATGTGGGATCAATATTTACCTCTGGTAGAATTTTCTATAACAATATCTTCCATTCAAGTATTCAAATGGCACTATATAAAGCATTAAATAGAAAGAGATGTAGAATACCAACTTGTTTGGATGATGTTCGTGAAAGAAAACTCATAGTCTGAGTACATGTTGTGGAAACAATGGATAAGATTAATGTAATCCAAACCCACATCAAAGTATCCCAAAATAAGAAAAACAGATATGTCGATAACTGAAAAAAGTATTTGGAATTTGAAGTTGCAAACCATGTTTTATTGAAGGTATCTCAATGAAATGGTGTTATACATTTTGTATGACGGGTAAGTTGAGTCCTAGTTATATCAGAGATTTCGAAATTTTAAAACGAATCGGAGTTATAGCTTATCATTTGAAAATTCCTACAAGTCTCTCCAAAGTTCATGATGTGTTCCACATATAAATGTTGAGAAAATACATTCCTGACCAAACTCTTGTACTCCCCTATGATGAAATTGAACTAGAACCTGGTCTATCTTATTTTGAAGAGCCTGTCAAAATTCATGATACCAGAGAACAAGTGTTGAGAAACTGGACGACTCATCTGGTAAAAGTTATATGAAGAAACCATAAGACTGAAGAGGCAATGTGGAAACTAGAGGAACTAATGATGAAGAACCACCCAAATATTTCTATGCAATAATATTTTAGAAATTTCTATGATAAATATATTGTATGGATGGGAGAATGTAACACCAAAATATTTCATGGTATGTTTCTCTTTGAATAATGAAGTAGCTTGCGTTGTATCCAACTTGGAGTTTTAACACACCACGACCAATGAAACTAATTGTTATGAATAGTAATGCCAAATTTTTGGAATTTTATAAATTTTAATTTTAAAAATGGACTTAATTTTTGGATTTGGAATGTCAATATTATCTTAGGGTCAATTTTTGGTATTTTTCTAAGAACTGCCATTTTTTTAATAGTGAAAAACACTGTGTTATTTTTTAAAACTGGATTTCAATTTTAAAAAAATATTTACTTTATTTTCATTTATTTTAGGTCAAAATAGATACATAAAAAATATATATTTTCAATGTAATTTATTCGAGTCTTTTTATAATACTTTTAGATATATAAAATTTTATTGAACTTTTTACCAACTTTTACCCACCTTCTAGGAGAATTTATAAATTTTTATAAAACATCATTTTACCACTTCTGTGAGTTGAATTTAAAAAATCTATGATAAATAGTTGACATCAGTATGTAAAATCTGATTCAATATGTTGATAATAAATTTTGGTGAATAGTATCTTTTGAATTATAATTACCACAGTTAATAGTAAATAAGGTAGTTAAGGGGAAAATGGTATTTTAATTAACCTAAAACATGTCCTATTTCTATTTGATATGTGTAATTTGGTCAAAAACAACCATAGGAATAAAAAATTATCCCCTTTGGTCCACTTGGATTATATTAGGACATTTTATATTATTTTATTGAAAGAAGAGTTAAAAGAGTTAAATTCAATGATTAATAACTAATCCATTTTTTAAAATAGAGTTACACAAAATATTAATTTGACTATAAATATTCATTAGAAATATAAAATGATTTCATATATAATGGTATTTTATTTGTAATTTTTAGACATTAGATAATTTAATTTCTTTTTTACACAATGATGATTATGTAATTACCTTATTAATGAATGATTAAAATAATTGATATTATAAATATCCAAATAAATGTATTTTGATACTTTTGATGAATTCCACTAATTTCTAGGTTAATATTACATTTTAGGGATTACTAAAAAAAAATTTCGAAGTAATCATGCTGTTATGATATTCTCAAAATCAAAATACTAAATTGTGTCAAAATTGACATAATTGAGTTTTTAAGAAAAATACTATATTATTAATTGATATTATAATCCTAAAAAACTATAGTTCATCTAAAGGAATTATATAAGGTTATATATATTAATAATTATCTACTTGGGGTTCTATTTTATTATTATAGTAAGTTTAGTGACCATATAATATAAAAATACAAAGATACATGGTAAATGTCAAACTATTTAACTTTGAGTTAAATCAAAAAGATAATGTTTATATGGTGTCCTAAACCTATATACAACATATTTTTTGAGAGGATTTACACCCATCCCCACCGTAGCCTCGAAATAAATTATTTTAGAGACATTAAGAACCAAAAACAGTTTTATTATAAAATAATATTTCATGCTTTTCCAAATGTGGACCTCACCTCTCTTATAAAAGGGTACTTCCACTTCTATTAATTTCACACCTCCAACGCAATTTGTCTCGGCTAACCCCTGCCCAAATATCCTACCAACAACCCTAAAAACATTCTTGAGTCCTTACTTTGATCATAAATCCATCATAAGTAGCCATTTTGATCAACTGAAAATGAAACACATGATGAAGAGGTAATAATTGCATCACCCTCTTTCAAGTTCTTTTCTTTTTTCCACTTCCTATTTCTTTATTGAATTCATAACAAAATAATAAATCTAGTACCATGAATTTAATATGATGTAATTATAGATATGGTCAAACCATATTTTTTATTCAATCCATCCTATAAATGACAATCTCACCATACGTGTGTACGTACGGCTTACTGTCTCCACATCGTGGTGTAGTTTTATATTAAAACACTTCATTATTTGGGAGGATATAATAATTTGTATAACTTATGTAAATAATAAATATAAAATTTTATTGATTTTGTATATATGATATACCATCCAATTATATATGTTTTCCCAATCAATATAATGATATTGTCTCTCGTGCATACGTACAGATTACCGTCTCCACAGACACTATGAGATTACTTCCCCATCGTAATCACTACAGAATAATTTTCATTTTATGATTAAAAATAATTATTATTAACATAATATTATTCTGTATATAAATCAAATACATCCTATCCATAACATACATGTCTTATGTAACCAAGAAAAATGAATCAGTTAACACCCGGAATGATGATACTACTGAAATATTATTTACAATGAAATATTATAGGATCATATATGATTTTATATTTTGGTATATAGTTATTGTATAATTTAATAACAATGTTTTGACTATTATATTGGAGATTAATATACCATAAACTATAGAAAAGTAGAAGGTGAGGGTTAATTCTTCAATCTCTTTACTTATCTGAGGTTCTTAATATGTAAGTTTCCTCTGGACCTGTTTATCATCCACATCTGTGTTTTCAAAAAAATGTAATTCGAATAATTTTTAACATTTACTAGACTATGGGTTAAAGTAATTTATACCATTTCTGACAAAATATGTATTGAAAGTAATCTTTCCGTTATTTTTCAAACAATGTACTGTATGGCCTTTTCAAAAAAATTAAGGTAATAATGTTTTTAACTTATACAACGGGTGAAGCTATTTTCCTCCGCTATAACATCATCAAAGTTTCCCATACAAGCTTATAAGAATATTTTTAAAATAAATTTTTTCTTTTATAACTATGTGACATTTAAATTATTTTTGAAATAGAAATAGATATTTATTTCAAATGGTTTGTCATTTGATCTATGTCAACATCCTTTGGTAGATTTGAAACTTGTTTGATGTTAATTTATTATGACACAAATTTTTCATATTGTATTAATGATTTTGTGATATGATTGACTGTGGATGTGTTATTTTTATACCATTCCTAGTTTGTGGTAAAAAATTAAAATTTTACATAATATTTTTAGTACGAATGTTTATGTTATGTTTAGAACTTTTCTTATGAGAAATGCGTTGGACTTATTAAGTGACAGGTGGAGCCTTCTATAGCTCCTTAATGCATCAGTAGTTATCATGAGACAAATAAGTGTCTGGGCACAAGGCCTTGACAAAATGTTATTTATTGTCTTGGAACAAGACCTTGATAATGTGGTTATGAGGTTGGGCATTATGCATTCCATCTTTATAAAATTGGCTATAGATTTTGATTGTGATTATTTTACTAGTAGAATATCCATATGAATAAGTAAATGACATTATTTTATTTATATTGGACATATTATGTAGAGGTTTATATTTAAATGTATTGTGTTATATTCTTATACATTTCCATAAATTATTACACTTATTTATGAAATATTCCCCTATATTTTTTTCTTACTGAGAATCTGAGATCACCCCTTTCTATGTTTTATTTTCCCAGGATGAAAAGATATATATTATGAATGACCTGTAGGGATAATCTAAGGCATATTAATGTGTTCAATAGAGAAAATTTTGTTTATGTTTTCCATTTTATAATTTAATGTAATACATATGAATCTATCTAATACTTCCAAGGCTACTAAATTGATCAGTCTTTCGGGATTTGATCTCTTGTGATCATGCTAATGTTTTGTAATAATGACCCAACTCTGGGTAATTAGTGTCAGGGAATTATAGAAAAATTATAAAGAATATTTTTAAATATGATATGTCTAACAATGTATCGAGAATTTAATAACTTAGTTGGAGATGATGTAGTTATATTATATACTAATTGTTTATGATTCCAACATTCCAATTAAATTGAACCAATATTGTTATAGAGTGGATTTTAATTATATATAAGTAATATTCATCTAATTAGATATAATATTTATGTAAGTAATGATTGGGTCACATCAGTAGGAATTAGATAATGTGTTATTTATTTTTGAAAAATAAGATAAGACAAAATTACTGATAACCCTATATATAAGCCTATATATAGGAAAAAGTTTAACTTTATGGAAATGAATGGAGTGTAGTTTACCTAGAAAATAAATAATTATATCAATTCTACCAAAGGATGCATCTATGTCATATATGCACTATGGGGTAGTGTGGAATGCGTATTAAATCATCATTCTCCAATGAATGATGATCAGGCCTATGACAGCACACATAGTTATCCACTATCATCGAATTTTCATGGGTTAATTCAAAAATATATTTGATACATTATAATGTATTTAAATAGATGATGATAATTTATTTCCTAGATTAAACATAATGTATCATAGAATAAATGAGATTTTTCCAGATTTAAATTTTCTATAAAATGATTTTTCATGATTATATGATTACTCACTATGTTTTTTTTCCATCACACTATGGATTCTTCATTCAATGAAATGATCTTGAATTAATCTTCTTTGTACTTCATTTGATGGGAAATGCAGTTATTTATCCCATCCAAAACCAAATGAAATGGGATATGGAATGTGAAAACATGTTATTATGATGAACCAGTTATCTTTATATATGATTAACAAACATAAAAAACTTAAGATTTTATGTATTAAAAAAAAGATAAAAATGGAGTTTCATGATATTTTGGGAGGAAATCAAATTCAAAATCCTAAATATTTTGAATGTGGGTTGAAATGCCTAGTAAAATGACTCACTAGCATAGGAAGATGTTTCTTGTTGGGAACTGAAAGTCATAGGGAATGTAATTTCAAGGTAAAATGAAGAGTAAATTGAGGGATATAATTTACAGTATATGGTTCAGATTATAGTTCAATGACTTATTTGGGGGGAATATGGGAATTATCTGACTAAATCCCTCAACCCAAGGACTAGCTCCTATAATAAGGATGTACCTTTGATATACAAATAATTTTATAGGAATGACTAAGGTGATTATATATTTTGATATTATTTTTATGTTGTTGATGTTTTTATCAATGATAATATAGTTATAATAATAATGAAACATTGATGGATTATTCCATAGTAAATGTTAAGTATTGGCAACTATATATTGACTGGAATTTATAACCTAGAATATTTATTTATTGATAAGGTGATATTTTTTTTCAAACAATCATGCATGTGAAATTAATAACCCTAAATATTTGACTGATATTGAGATAATAAAATTTAAATGGTATAATTTTTTCATTTTTATTGAAAATATAAATAATGTGTATTTATATCCAAGGAATTGATTATTTATTTGATAACAGTATAATTTTTGTTATCATTAATGATGTTTAATGGTTTTTTTATTTAATGAATATATTGGATAGTTTATGATTTTAATTAATAAATATTGTTATAGTTAATATATATATACCTTCATGTTTCAATAACATTCTATGGTGAATCATGTAGTTTTCAGAAAGGATTTTCAAGTGTTATGAGGATAATTATCATTGTATTAATGTGTTTGGTATGTGAAAATATGATCTATATTATGTTGTTTGAGGATTAATGATATTATGTCCTTTAATAATTAGTGACAATTTTTCTAAATTTTTTGGTTCTAGATTTAGTGAGACATATTTTTTAGAATTAATAAAGTTCGCTATTTATTAAATTGTTTATCTAAAACAATGGGTGTTATTACTAATAATATAGAGTATAATTTATTATTTCATCATAAAATGATCCATGCATATTGGATAACCTATTACAACCTTTTATGGTTCTAGAATATATATAGAGATAGTATGAATGAATTTTCATTCTATAATGGGTATTATAATCTATTAAAATTTAGTTTTAGTGTATTGATGAATTAATAATTCATCCTCAATTCTCATTTTCCTGAGTACGAGATGAAGTGGATATTGATCGAATAAAACCTAAAGGATAAAATTGTGATAATGAATTTGTAAAAAATCGAGTAATTTTATTTTCTTATATTCTCAATATTTATAATAAAAAATAATTGAACCCTAATAAAAGGATATTTGAAAAATAAAATTATTATTTTAACAACATTTCTGATGAATAGATATTCATCTTTAAACCATACTGATTTATTGTTTTATGGTTAGTAACTTTCCCATGATCATGTTCCCTATAAATTTTAATAGTTATTTGGACACTATAATTCTCATCCATGTCCATATTTTCAATTCACTCTCATTTTATTTTTTCCTGGGCTCTTGATTATGTGTTATTTTTGGTAACCTGTATATTTTTAACTTCCCAATTTCAATGGAAATATTATTATACCCTTAGTCGATGTGTGTTTTCTAAAAAGGTATTTTTCAAACAATTCACCGTTTATTATAAAGATAAAAATTTAAAGGGCACATTTTGCAGTAAGGATAATGTAAGACCATGAAAAAAATTGTTAAAAATAATATTATGCTCAATATCTTTCTTAACTCACAACATTGCGATTTATTTTAATTACTATATACTAAAAATATAATATTATATAAATGTGACCATTGTAATCTATACATAAAATAATTGGTATGAATCATAATTAAAATATAAAGAAAAATATTTATAATGGTTTTATATGTATCAAATTTATTTATTTATTAGACTAAATAATAACACAATTTTTAGTAATATTAATTTATTCTCTAAAAATGCCTTTTCATGAAAATCAATTATTTAATTTTTTTGCAGGCATTAATATTAATATTTATAATTTATTGAAATTTTATTTTAGTAAAATAATATTGTTTTTTAAATCAACATTTCTATATTTTGTTAGGGGATTTTTAAAAAAATTTAATGTAAAATTTTCAAGGAATTGTGAAAATCTCAAATTTTTTAAAGTGTCAATTATTTAAAAGAAATGGTGTTCCCTAATTAAATATTATATTTATTTTTAAACTAAAATTATAGAATTATTATTAAAAATATTATATATTATTCTTTTTGAATCGATATTATATTTTATATTGATATAAGTTCTTTTATATGGTTCAAACACAATTCCCTTAAAAATGATTTTCAGTATGCTTTATGCGTCTTCCTTATAAATGCTTTTTCCTCACTAAAAAATAATATCCTGAAAAATGGATTCCACAATTAGAACTTGGAGGTTCAATTTTTTAAAATTGAACCCTTTAATTTTTAATTATAATGAAAAGTGACCATGGTAAAATTTATAATCTAAAAAATGGTAAATTTTTACAAATAGGATTAAAAATGTAGAAAAAGTATTCAATATAAACCATAAATATTCCTATATTTCATTGGATCATTTCAATTTTTTAACTTACATAATATGTTTGAAAATATAACTTATTGGTTCCACTATTATTTGATACAAGACTTAATATTTGTCAGATATGGGAAAATTTAAAAATTTATGTCTCTCGCTCTTTATTTATAATATAAATTCACATAAAGTTAATAATATGATATGAATAAATAGAATACCTTATATTTACCATTAATAATTTATATTTATGTTGTATATACTTTTTTACCTTTTTTATTATGCTATAATGACCTTAAATATTTATAGAACACTTACACAGTGCCTGTGAAAATAGAAAAAATAATAAAATTTAATGACCAAAAAAACTTCTAATTTATTTTTATTAACATGAATTATGAGTTCATATGAAATTTATAGTTCCAAATAATTTATAATTGATTGTTAAAGATTTAATATTTTAATTTACTTCATGTTTTTTATCTTCATTTTGAAAATATGTTAATAGTCTATAAAATGACTTTGATGGTATTTTATGAAAAAATAATATTTAAATAAATTATTAAAAAAATATGAAATTATTAAAATTCGATTAAAATAATTGTAAATGATCTAAATTTTCATCACCTAATAATATTATGGACACTTTTTACCTTCCAGGTAATTTTTTAACCCTTTAATAATTAAAATTTTGTTACCACATTTAAGGTCAATTTACTTAAGGAAGTTATTAAAACGAAATACAGGGTAAAAAATATCATATTAATCAATCACAGTTTTATTGGTTCAAGGTTTTTAAACCATACCAAATCTCATATTCATATTTTTTTTCCTTTTTATATTCACTAACATAGGAAAATTAAATTATTAAATTTAAATATATAAGTAAATTCCAAATATATCTATCTCATCACTATAAAAGGACACACCATATCATCTATTCTTTACCCCACCAAGACCGACATAGCTTAACTAGACCATAAAAAATTACTTATCAACATACCTAAGCATTTTTTATTAGTGTTCATTATTTACCTTATAGAGTAGTTTTTAAATTTTAAAAAATACTCTAAAGTACATATACCATTTTTCATGTTGTTTCAAGTGTACATATTAGGATTATTTTATACTATAATTTATGGAAGGAATATAGACTCAGGTCAGATTCAAAGTGGCCCCGAATGAATTATTATAAATAAAATTTCTACACACATCATTGGTTATACTATGCAGTGCAACTAGCTAGTTAGAGGCATGTGGAAGAAACTCCACATCTCTAGAAGAACCACTTGGCCACAAATAATATCCCACTATACAGGCAGTGGATACAGGTAAAATTGGTCTATTTGATGAAGTATAGTGGCTAACCTATGGATGATACTAGGTTTCTATTATCATTGAAGATGATCATCTAGAGAAACATTAGTGATAGTAAAAAACACTCCCAACTATCTATAAATAACTCTGATCAAACAGAGATCATCATACCATTCATGGATAATAAAAAATGAGAACATATAAGGACTGAATCTTCATATAATTATTATAAAAATAAAACAAAATGATCTTCATTCTTTAAATTCCACAAATTCATCCCCTATATCCAATATTTATTAAAGTTTTATCCTTATCAACGTTTCCCAAAAGTAAATCAAATATAAAATCATTTGTGGGAATTCTGACTATCAAAGGGAACCATCCATAGGAGTGATCTTAATTATATTCATCAAGCATAATAAAATTTCTTTCTATTATCAATTCAATAATTTTTTACATAAAATTTTTTTTCTTGGGAATTTTTTCATTATTGTATTACCCCTTGTATCTTTGTCTCTAAATTATAATATCTCTTTAATATTATTTTTAATTGTTATCATTTATTAAGATTTTAGATCTAATTATAAAGGGATTGAAGAAAAGTAAATAAATAAATTTTTTCCCTTATCTTCATCATTAAATTATTTATTCTCTAGTAAAAATTATGGAATTAATTTTTTTTATTAAAAACCAAGGGTATTAGATTATTGAATTCTTTTTTCAATGAAAATGGACATCATTTATTCTTGGTTCATATTAAAACCAATGTTTTATATTACCTCTCATGAATTATTTAGAGGATATGAAAAATCGGAAACATTGTTTTGTATTTTATTTCTCCATTATCAATGGTTCCCTTATCTAATTACTTACAATGTTTTTAATTTTGAAAACATTTTTAATAATTTCCTTGTTTTAATTTCTTATATAATTTACTTATATATTATAACATACTTTAATATAATCATTCTAACTTTTACATAATCATTTCAATTTTTTCACATTATTTTACTTTTTTCACTTTAATTTCATGAAAGGAAATTTACACCCAATTGTAATATTTCTCAAACGCAAAATTGGTAGTAATTGATAATTTTGGTTTTTTATAAACATTATTATTATTGTAATAACATTATTTCATTTTTGTTTTTCAAATATTTATGTATTACAAATAAAAATATATTTATTAAATTATATTTCTATGAAGACCATATTGTTAAATCTAGTGATTATTCTTTGTAAAAAAATAAAATGAATACCTTTATTAGTTTCATAACATATCTTATTAAAATGATTTTAATGCATGATTTTTCTCTAGAGAAAAATACTATGAAGAAAAGTGTATTTCAAAATATATTAATAATTTTATACTTATTGTAATGGATTTTAATTCCATACCTTTTGGTCTTGATAATAATGAGTTTAATCATGTTATTTCATGAAATTTTATTATTAAAGTATGAAAATTAATATTGTTCACAATCAAAGGAAAAAATAATTTAATGTGAAATTGAGTGGATATGTACCTCCTATATATTTTTATCTATATGTTCTAATGATTAAATTACTATAATTTTTACTCATTTCTTTGAAATTTTCTATGGTATATAATATCTCTTTGATGAAATTTCCATATAATTGAATGTGATGAAAATATTTTAGGTTTTATATATACGCATGTATTAAAATGTGAAAGTGATATAAAAATCCAAAAAAAATACGTTTAAGAAGTTATTATATAATTTATGACATATGAGGAAATAATAAAATTTCAGTAGTTAAAATAAGCTATGGAATTAAAAGAAACTCATAATAAAATTACATTTAATGTAATCAAAGAAGTTCATTTAATTGAATGTTACATCTATAATAAAGGATAACTTGAGAAACATATCAAAATGGTGTAAAAATTCAAAGAAGACTAAAGCCCCCAAGCAATCAGAAAAAATGACCTAACTAATGTTTCTAATTTGATGTGTTATTAATAAAAAAATGGGAATAATAAAATATATTTTCATATATAAATAAGTTGTTAAATTTTATGAATATAGATAATAAATAATTCAATGTTTCAATATGGTTTTATAGTGATGAATCAACATTATCATGAAACTCAAGTCAAAAACCTCTCATGGCATAGATCAAGGATGGTAATAAGGATAATTCTCTAATGTCTCACTCTCACTGACTTTTTTATTTTCCATGATCTTCTTCCTCATATTACCTAAACTATGATGAACAAAAATACACTATTCCAAAAACATAAAATTAGTTTTCAACAAAATTTATAATTATATAAATTTTATTAAAAGAAATATACAAACTTTGATGATGAAATGGATCATATTTTTAATGAAAAATATTATTTGATTTTTAATTATAAACTCAACATGATGATGGTTATTTTCAAACTGAAATCATGATTCTTAAAATATATATTTCAAAATTCACCTACAGTGACCCCGTTATTAATATGATCATTACATCTTAATGAATTACGATAAAAATCAATTATTAGTGTTTTAATAAATATTACAATATATTTTGAAACCACTTCAATTTTGAAAGTTATTAATCAAAATAAATTAAAGAAAATAATTTTTATAAAATATTGGCATATTATGTATGAATGTTAATATAGAAATAAAAGCCATGTATGAACTAAATCGATCCATATTTCATCAAATATTCTTTAAAAATATAACCTATATTCATTATATAAATGAAAAATATCCCATTTCACTGGGCCTAAGTATATTTCAATTCAAAATGATATTTGTTTAATACTAATTGACCATATAGTGGACTAAAAGGAGCAAGTTTTTAATATCATATATGGTGTTTCCACCTATCATTATTTATCTATATTATATATATATATAATAATAATAATTATGATCCAACACAAATAAAGATCTTATAAAAAGTACATTCGTGATGTTGGAATGAAAAATAAAATCCATGAAGTATTTAATTTTTTTTATTTCTTTTTTGGGGAATTTTTTAATGAAATTTTCTTTCTCTCCCCCTACTCTTATGTAATAATATTTTCAATGATTTATCTCGTGCTATCATTAAAATAACTTCATAAAATAATTTTTTATTTTTCTATATCTATTATTAGTTCTATATTACACTGGAAATTTTTTTTGATTTTTTTTGATTGTTTTGGAATATGTTTCAAAAACAATATTAATAATTTTTTATTTTTAAAGTAGTCTTTATTTATTTACTATCACTGTATTTTTTAATTTTAATCATGAGCCTAATTATTAATATGTACATGAATTATAGGGTTTAAATGGTTGTCTATTTATATATTTAAGGCTGATAGTTTCAAGATACCTATAAATTAATTATTATTTCTTTTCAATAGGTGGAGATATATTTGTTTCTCATTTTGTATGATATTTTTTTTTTAATTCATCATAGTGTTGGTAATATTATATTATTTCTAAAACACCCATTTTTTTTGTTTATTTATTTTAATATAAAAAAGGAAAAATAAATTTATGGGTGTTAAAGATATAATAACTTTTGTATGATTTCAAATAGATTTTTATCAAGAGGATATATTATATTCAAAGTATAACAAAGGGGGAAACATTATTTCATAAAAATATAGAAAATAAATACATTTATGATTTACCTTATTCAATATATTTATTTTTTTATAAACTATATGTGATAATAAACAATGGTGAAATTTTGTAAATCATTGTTCTATTTTTTATAATGATCATAAACACACAAAAAAATTGTATCAATATTTTTTCAAAATTATTCTAGTTTATTTATTTTATTCCTTTTAAGTTATAATAGTGGTAAGACATCTTTCCTAATTTTGGATTTATTGTTGCTTAAATTGATCATTTTCAATTAAAATTAAAGATGGTTGTGTATTCTAGCTATGGAATTCCTACTAATTTGCTAGTGGCATGTGCTAAAACATTTAAATATTTATAAACTTAACTAACTAGCAAGGGGAAACTGACAGAATCTGAGATATCATTGAATACCACTGGATTCCCAGTAGCGGTAAGCTGATATCCAGTGGTTCCAAGGTAGATCATCCATCGAAATATTAATGACTAAAAAAACATTTTATCAACTCTTAAAGTCTCCACCATTACTTTTTTCACATTAGATTATCTATACTATATAAAATAAATAAAATGGAGGCATAAATATACATCCATATATAGTATAAATAAGAAAACAAAAAATTTTATATGAATCATTAAAGTATTCCTCCTACATTCCCAAATATATTCAAATTTATATACTTCATAGGATTCTGAAAATAAAAAATTATATAGAATGTTATCTATTGTAATTCAGATCATTAAAGTAAAACATAAAAAACATGACCCAATCAAATTCATCAAAATCCATAATCATTATTTTTTAGATCTTTTAAATAAATTTCCCATATTTTTTCGTATTTTTTAGACTTTATATTTATTTTATAACGCCCTTTCTTCCTCTATCTCAATTTCAGTCTACCACTTTCAAACCTTATATTTCTACTTCTATATTTTTGTAAGTGTTGAGATGGAATTAATATGTGTTTAATATAATAAAATCAATATATTTTTTGACTTATCCCCATTGTTGGTAACTTTATTATCTGTTAAAAATAAATTAATAATGTGTTTTTATCTTAGTACTTATTAAAATAAAGCATTTGTGGTTTCTTTGTTTCTTTATTCGAATTCAATATAATTATTTCGTTATTGGTTCCTATTAGAACTATACTTTTTTATTCACTCTTAGTCCTTATTAATGTAACGGAATATAGGGACTCTTTTTATGATATTGTAGATTCCTATTATAATATTATTCCTTCTCTATTTTCTTTCCACTTTTTTATTTTTTCAGCACATTATTTAAATTTTCTTGTTTTAATTTTATTTACTCTCTACTCTCATATTATTGAATGTTTGTATTACATCATTTTATCTTTTATATAATCAATTTAATTTATTATCTTTATTTATTTATGTATTCATAAATTATGTAAAATTAAATTCACCACCTATTGAAATATTTATCAAACCCAAACCTTTTCTCCTCAAAAGACAATCACTAGGGTCCTCATAAAGATTTCCAAATGAGGTTTCTCAAAGATGATGTAATCATATTAACCAATAAATTCCATGTTAATTAATATTTTACCACATTAAATTGAATCTTGGACATAAATTTATTTTAACATAATCATATTTCATAAAGTAATATTTTTCTATGTTATTGGAAGATAATTTACTAATCAACATCTCAATTAAATGGTAAACTAATGTATTGCATGTCTATATGTATCAACAGCCTCCTCCACAAAGAAATGTGTTTTATTTCCCATCACCATCTATCATAATAAATTATTATAATAGATTTAATTTTTATATAATGTATTTTTTATATAATTATTATTATAAAACCATAATAACTAATGTTCCTTACTAAAATCCTATTTTTTAGAAATATACAATATTGCTCATGTATCCTTCTGGACTACCACCTCTAAAAAACAATGCGATTATTTTTAAATTTCTTCTTTACCTGTTAGGTCATAAAGACACATTTAACTAATATATTTTATTTTTATGATATAATAATAATTATCTAATGGTTGTCTTTTTTTATTTATTACATCCCTTCCATTGAAAAGTAGAAGGATCACTATTGTGAACGGGTTTCTGTCTATACAAAGTTACATAATTTATTCATTATATACACTTTATATATATAGTTATATACGTGTATAAAGTGATTAAATATGATTAGTTTTAAATTATTAACATTATAAACGGGATTAAACCATGATCAAATGGAAAAAACTATAACGTCCAACTCGAATCCCATTGAAATATAAAAATTGTTCCACCATGAAATGAGGAATTTAATTAAGAATAATAAATAAATATGTTCTAAAAGGTTATAATTAGATTTTTTATATAATTATAATTGTTTAAATGTATCTAATATATAATAATAATAAATTATAATTTATTATGAAATATTTTATACAACATAATAATCAATTCTAATATGAGGTTCAGGTACTCCACCAAAAAAATTATTCACACAACTTTTATGTTATGAAACTTTTTATGTTTTCGAGGTGCATCTACTGAACCATTTATTTAGGTCATGAATATTTTAATATTAATATCAATTAATAATTTATTGGAATTTATTTTCTTATTGAGGTTTATGATTCAAAATAAGATAATCTCATAAGAATTTTATTTTATTTTTTAATTTCTTTCCATGATTAGGAATGGTTAAATTTATGATGATGAAATTATATTTTATATCACTCCCAAATATTATAGAATTTATTCACCAATGGTTATTGTTTTAG
Organism: Viscum album; assembly: GCA_963277665.1. Taxonomy (NCBI): domain Eukaryota; kingdom Viridiplantae; phylum Streptophyta; class Magnoliopsida; order Santalales; family Viscaceae; genus Viscum; species Viscum album. Next base: position 1,305,496,363 of record OY728126.1, on the reverse strand, counting down.
ATAACATTTTTTCCATTCATTTTTACCTCTTTAAATACTCAAGAGAGAAAAATTCTGTTTTTAAGGATGAATACTTTTTTATCTATTCATTTGGGTATATTTTTTCACTCTGCCTATTTTTTATTTTTAATGATTTAAAGAATGTTTTTAACAATATTAAATGATTTTTAATTCCATGTTTACACATTTTTGAAAAACTATATAAATATTTAAAAGTAATCTTATTATATTTTTCTAAATTAGGTGCTATTTACTACAAATTTTAGTAGAATATTAGTTTTAACCTATACAACATGATTGAATTTTATCACAATCATGACCAATAAGTTGTTTGAAGATTCCATTAGAAGTTTAATTTTTTTTTCAAATAAAAACAATTAATTAATATTTAAAAATAGTTAAAATATGTTTTTATAAATTGAATATGGTAATTCCCTATGAAATAATAAATTTATCATTTAAAAAATAGTATTATTTACCATAAAATAATTTTATATTTGTTATGATCCAACGAAGATATGATTTCTTGATAGCACCCTAATTTTTCTTTTAATGGTCTATAATTATAATTATGAATCAATGAGTATATTGGTTTTCTTTTCTACATATTAATCAATGATTAAATGGTAAATATTTTCATGATATTGTGTGATACATATTGGTCGATTATTAACATTTGATGGGTTGGTCTATTATAATCCTCCATTTTGTTGGGTACAAATTGATTTTTTTGTACTAAAATTATACATATAAGGATATCTCAATCCTAGAAGACGGTACATGAGAGGTTATCCAAATCCCAAAATATGGTACATAAGAGGTTATCCCAATCCCAAAAGAAGTTCCATGAGAGGTTCTCCCTAGTCCAAAAGGGGGTATATAATATTTTTTATCACATACCATGTAAGTAATATTATTGTTACCGAAATCCTAATATATCATAGTAGTCTTGGTGTGTTGTTGTGACCTAATATTTTTATGATTATGATTATGTTTCACCAGATGAAACTCTATTAGGGAAATTATATTATTCCATTATTATGTTCTTATAGAACATATCCTTTGATTACCTTATAATTCATATATTATGATTTGAAAAGTGTTTTACCATGACACTTGACTATAAACATGGAATTGTGGGCCTGGATTTAAAGTGTTATATTCATTTCATGATACTCTTATTCTAATGTTCAGATCAAATGATCATTGATATCTCAAATATTTACTCATACTAAGCATCACAACTAACTATTTATTAAGTTTACTGTTATCTCGGATGTGAAAAATTGTACTTTTTATGATATGTATAACATGAGTAATAGTTTTCATCAATATAGTGGGATATTATGTAGTTATTTTATGTAAACTTTTTTTATATATTCATTATTCAAAAGGAAATGTACCATTATGGATAGTATTTAGAAAATAATGATATGTTATTAATATTTTTATATAATTTGAAATATTTATCCATATAATTTTTAGGTCAAAATGTTTCATATCGTATAAATGTTTAGTTAATTTTTAGAAAAAGAATGGGAAAAAATTACACAGATTTCCTAGGATGGGAATAAATATACGAGAACTTGTTATTTTTTAGTAAATAATCCATTCTGTTTTACATTAAAAATTCATTCAAATTTAAAAACTACAAAGAATATGGTGTTGTGAAATAGATGTGCATACGGGTAATAACATTAAATCTAGTGGAATGGGTATTAAATCGACCATTACTAGGGAACAATGATGGATCCTAATACTAAACACCTAGAGTAAAAATTAAAGTGAATATTCGTTGTTACACCAAACATTTCTTTATGAAACCTTGTGATGGATCTAAATAGATGATGATTATGGTTGTCATAGGATAATTGATTAAGGTTGACATAAGATAAACTAATGTTTTCATATATTGAAAAAAAATTAGCATCCTGTATAAATCCAATGAATAATATTTTATGATTATATGGCCACTCACTAATATTATTTTTTACCACACTATCTTATTTGGTTTTTTTCAATTTCGTTAATTACAATTCATCATGATGATTCTTAATGTTACTGGTGATGGAATGATTTTCATCCTGGGAAACCAATTGAAATTGGACATGGAATTTTAATTCTTTTGAATATTCCACTGTACTAATCCTGATAGATAATTAACAAGATAAATTATTGTTTGTTTCTAGATGAACCATATATAGGTCAAATAGAGATTCACAGAAATCAAGGATAAAATTATATTTAATGTCATACATATTTTAAATTTATGAATAAGAACAAAAATAAAATATGAAATGAAAGTGAGAATATGTTTTTTTATAGAAAAGAGACATATAGAAAAATTCATTTTATGGGTAATAGAGATTTTCATGTAGAGATATGGACTAGAACCTAAGGTGATATCTATTATACATGGTATTATATATTGTGTACTATAAAATCATTTGGGTAAACTCTTTGATCCAAATACTACATTTGTAACACCTCTATGAGTTAGTTTCTGGGTAATTGTATAGTTATTTTCCCCTTATTTTGGGGTGTCTTGTGATAAATTATTTTTAGTATTGGAGGCGATTCAAGGGGACCACTATTGAACCACATAATTTAGAAAACATATAGTAGAAACCTTATTCTATATTTCATGAGACATATAGGACTTAAGTCTATACATGTTGAATGAATCCATGAGAGAAAACCAAACTAGGTATGGGGGTCTTGAGGTAGTGGCAGAGTCATTGTCTCCAGATAGTTTGTAAATCCATTTCAGATAACCATGATGGATGCCCAGTTTGGGATATTTTTTTCTATTTATTCTTCTTCTTAATTGGGGGATACCACACCAATCCATCCCCTTTAAACAAGAAGTCCTGAATCCCTCTCATGGTTCTCTCTCCCCCAACATTTTCACCTCCGTATTGTTTTAAATACGTATTCTTAGTGGTTATTCACCTGTTTTAAGATATATGGAATACTTTCTTCTCAGTCTCTTTTTTTCCATCCATGTGTGAAAATATTATAACATTATTGGTCATGCATGGATTATTTTCATGTATACATTATATTTAAAATGGGTATTTTGGATTGAATAAATGATCATTCATATTAGGATTTCCTTTCATATAGATATTATCAAATAGGGAAATGTTCAACAGATGAGGTAGGTGAATCTATTTCATTTGATTTAATTTATGAGTTTCCTTGATTCTGGGGTTTTCCAAAATTAATGATTAACCAAGATAATTATGATATAGATTATATTGGTTTTATTTCTTAAACCCTTCAATGACATTGTTGGGTTTTATGTTTTAAATGATATTAATTTTTTATTAAAAATTATGGTTGACGTAAATTGACTCGTTATTTATTTTTCAAGTCTTTTAAAATACCTCGAATACATTTCTAGGAGAAAAAAACTATTTTTTATTTGGTTTTAAGCAACATAGGGATTTTCAAGAGTGTTTTCTTTTGTTCTTAAAATTATTTCCACAATTAATAAAGGTGTTTTATGTTTTATAAAGTGAAATAGAGTTTACCTTTTGTTGTTAAGTTGTGTCTGTTTTTAGTTGTGATTTCGTTTATAATATTTTTTGAATAATAATTTTTTTGAAAAAATTTATTTCCCAATGTATATGTTTTATCTATTAAAATTGAAATAACAATTGGCTCTTGTGAAGTGATATTTATTTTTCCCTTGTTAATCCTCTATGTTTTTATTGATGATACTATATTAAAATTGTGATGTATGAATTATTATGTGCTTCACGTTGGGATTACTGATTGGGGAACCAAATAAGTGTAGTATTTGAGGAGGGAAGGATTTAATTATTGTTTTATCCCTTATGAATTATTATTTTCATATGATGAATTTGTTTTTCATGGTCCACATATAATCATTCTAGGAAGATACGGAGTTTACAAAGGGTTATTATTAGGGGAGGTATCTCTATATTTAATATTTACATGTTGTTTAGTCCCCCAAGTTATACATAACACTTTTATAATTATATTATCATGGATGAGATATGTTAAGGTGATTTTGTTTATGGATGTGATACCTTTAAACCTTACATAAATTGGTCCACATGTATATGACCAGTGTTGTCCCATTAGTCCCTATAGTATTTCCACATGTTATGAATTATATGTCATAAATATTATTATATGTATTTTCAAGTGTGTTTTCCTTATTTTATGGACATATGTGATGTGTTGGTCACTTTTTTGGTTATATTCTAGAGGTGGAACTGTCTTGTTCTACTCTTTAATTGTCTTTATTAAGAACCTACTATTGTTGTGTATTTTTATAGTTTACCTTTTTCCATTTCAGGCCATTAATTTTAGATTTTAAATGAAATTAATGGATAAAAGAAAAAATTGATTTCAAAAAGTGTTTGCCTTAATTTGAAATTATAGTCAAGGAGAATATTAGTTTGTTGATTTCAATAAGTGCATTGTTTTAAGGATGAAGCATTGGTTTTGTTGAAATTATAAATTTGTAAAAGATAACCATGCCTATGAAATGGATTCCTAAATGGGGATATTTATCGGAAGTACATCTTTAATACCTGTTTCACTTTGATGTTTTGTAATGAAAGAAAACATATTATTTCATGCCTTGTCTTTAAATTATCATATTTTATAACTTTTATAAAAGAAATGAAATAAACTCAACATGGTATCCTAATATATTTACCTCAAACCATATATAATATTGATGGATGGTATGTTTTCTTCATTCCAAGTGATGGTTTCTTCATGTCATGATTTTAGGTTAGATCTATTGTCTCATTCCTTTTAAAGAATATTGTTGTTGGGATCATGATGGGGAAATTATTTTCACATGGGGATGGTAATAGGACCTTCTATTTCATGGAATCAGATGGATCACATTTTTCATTTTCCCCTATGGCGTTGTATTTTTTTCATTCTTATTTATGAATACTATTTCAGTTTTTTATTAATTTTTCTCTACTTTCCTATGTATTTATTAGAATTTTTCATTGTCTCTATCTATTTATTCTAGTATAAATGATTATGTTTGGTTGTTTTTTGTCTCATAGATGGTGAAACCAACTCTAATAGTTATATATTATAACCTTGATTATTTTACTCAACCTAGGGGGTCAGGGAGGCTTCTTATGTATTTGGCTAACCCATTGGAGTGTTGGTTTGGATGGTGACCAAGGTTGGTTCATGAAAAATGGTATTATAGTCTATAGTTATTGAATGTGGTTTAAATCCATAAAATTGTCCTTTTTTATATAGGGGTGATTGTTAAATAGGATATATTCGATTCAGAAATCTGGTGGTAGTTCTAAAGAAGTTTTCGCCCCACTCTTCTTCGGTTTGGATCATGATTTTACATGGTTCATTAGGTGGGTTTACCTGATTTTTTTATTTTTCAAGGCTTTTTCTTAAATATTTTTTGTGTGGAGTGTTATTACTCAACATTATAGGAAAACCATGTGATAAATCTCTGGAAATTTATTATTTCAATCTGAATATGGATGTAACCATGGTTTGTACAATTATAGTTCACAGTTAACCAAAAACTACACATCCTGTGAAGATTGCTTTGGAAAACATCAAGTATCACTCATATGGTTGGAGCACAGTTTCAAAAACCATCAATCCATACCATGCGCTATGGAAAAGGTTGGTAATTTTGGTTTCACACTCTGTTTTTCAGTTTATACATTCCTTTTTCTGATTTTTCTTGTTTATGAATGTGTAACTAGAGTATTTTGGTTCTTGGATAATATTAAAAACAATATTTTATTATTTAGAATTTGGGATTGTTGAAAAGGTTTTTTTTGATTGATTTAGATCAAGGAAAATTTGTGTTTAAACTCTATAATTATTTTTTATTTGAGGTGTCTTTCAAATAAAAAAATTATGAGTTGATATTGATTATATGTTTGTAATAATTTGTGAAATTCAATGTGTTTTTGAGAAAAATTATTATCTTCACGTTAGGTGGTTTGAGAAAAATAATATTGTTTTGAGGTTATCCTAAATTCAAAATGATTTTTGTGTGTATGGTTTGAAATGTTCCCATATAAATTTTGTTTAATTTTTATGATGTGTTTTTTTATAACTATTTACTTTGTGTGATTGGTGTTATCTTATAAGTGTTGAAATTTTAAATGTAGATTGATTAAAAAATTTTATGATTTAGAATGAGGCCCCCATGAAAGAACACTTAATTCCTTATGTTATTTCATTTTGGTAGCTAACTTGGTGAATGGGGAGTGGTTCTTGAAGTCTTTAACTCTACCCAAACTCACGAGGGGGTGGATGATCTGTGTTATTTCCACCACCTAGATCATTCGTGAGTGTTCTTGAACCAGTATGCTCCAGTATTATTTTGTGATCAACGATCCTATATAGAAATTTTGTGGGTCGGAAAAGATAATGAAATTATTGGTTTCTATGAACTCCTAATTCCTTATGTTTGGGGTAAAGCATTTCATTTTTTAAAGAATATTATTTAGAGTGGTGGAATCTATCTATTCATGACCAAATTTTTGATGCTCTATCTTAGTGATACTTCAAGGTGGCCTTCATTAAATGATTTTACCTGATGACATGAGAGTTGTGAGGGAAATGGATATCTTAGGCACCCTTCAGGGTGATCAGTTGATAATGAACAATATATAACTATATGTTGTCTTTGTGTAGTTCTCTATAGAGGTATATTCTAACAATTCTAATAAGGTTTAGTTATTTTCTAGAGTTCTCATTCCAAAAAAATGCATTTCATTGATTTATTCTTGTTGGAATACCTATGTGGATCCAATTTATAAGGCCATAATCATTGATGAAATATTGTCAAAGAAACATGTGAAGTAAGATGCTTCAATTCTCACAAGATCAAGTATGGATGATTCAAATAATGCCAAATGAAAGAATAAAGGTGTTCATTCTGGGATGTTATCTCCATAACTTATCAATCCCTTGGCAATAAAATAAAATATAGGTTTTTTCCCAATATGGGAGGTTTGTGAAAATTCCATAATTGTTTGAGTTATCTCTAATGAACATCAATCTATGTGACTATCTTGGTCCCATTCATATTTTTTTGATATAGTCAATCATCTGAAGAAAAAAATCATTGATATAGCTTGAACATGTTGGACATTTACATTTTTTCCTCAATTATAGAGTTGGAATATAATTGTTAGACAAAAAATATCTTTTTTTTATTTTTATTTAGGTTTGGGATTTGTTTCATATATTTTTTATCTTGTTCTGTGATGTATAGTGAATAAAATGGTCTTTAAACCCTATTTTTCAATATTTCACAATGTTCATTCCTCCTTGATTCTTAGGAATTTTGTTCTTTTTTATGAATAGTGGGGACCATGGGTTGATTTTTTTACATTTTAGGACCAAGAAATTACTCATGGTAGATGCTTTAATGCATAGGATGTATTTTTATTGGTGATTGAGTTGTGGATTCTTCTGGGTCATGTTTTTCAGTGGAATTACCAACATATAGTATTCTATGTAGTTGTATACTAAAACCATTTATGTTGGATATAACTATTATGTTAGATCCATGGCACTCTAATAGATGAAAATTTCAACTTTTGATTTTTTCACATGGAGTGAATTTATTGTTGATCATGTTTGGTGACTTATTAGATATTTTTTAGGATGTTATCTTATGGTTTTTTCAGATATCTATCATTGTATGAGGTATCTTTTATTTTTGGATACAACGGTTCTTTTGGGTGCACTTAGATAAGGTTTCATGAATTGGAGTCCAGTGTTAAGTCTCTATGTGTTTCTACACTCTCACATTTCTCACATGTATTGATCCCTTTGGGTGCCTTTGGAACGTATTATCTATTATTTGGCTCATGTGACCTTGGATGTTCTGAAGGACTCGTTTCAGTTTTTACCTCTGATTTATTTATAGAATTTGGGAGGTGATTATGAGGCGAGGTGTAAATAAAGGTATCTCAATTTAAAATAATATAATAAGATATCAATACTAACAGAAACTATTATTTTAATTTAAATATTGTTTAGTGGGTAGTATACATCGTAGTAACTCTAGGGTATTTCATGTTGGTGAGTTCTGAAGTATTAGGTGGTGGATATCCTTATAATGGGTTGGTTGTATCTATTGTTCTCTGTTTTTTGGGTTGTTTTTCATTGTTTTTGTTCTCCGTGGATAAAATATAATTTTGAAATAACAATTTTAGATAATCTTATAAGTAATTTACGGGCAAAGAATGTGCCATGGTGGGTACTTTGTGACACCCTCTAGTGTCACATTCTTGGTAATAATCTAGTGGTTGTGTTTTCTATTAGGCCAATGGTATCCCAGATAGTATTTTTTATGTATTATATGCCTTTCTAGTGGACCAAAAGTAAGACACATTGTTTTGAAAACATCAAAAACAAACTATTATCCATGTATATTGGGGCAGAGGGAAATAAATTGTCTACAGACTATTAACTAAAAAGTGTGACACAACCATGTGAAATATAGGGGTCTTGAGGTAGTTACAGACACATATTCTATCAGTGTTTTTTTAAAACATCTATGATTACTAGGTGGCCTAGCTTTCGGGGGATTTTTTACATTTAACGATCTTTATAATTTGGGGTTTCTATTCCAATCCACCCAAGTTGATCCAGCTAACCCAAATTCATTCCATAGTGCTATGTCACTCTCCAAATCTCTACTATAGTGATTTCAAGGTTTTTCTAGGTGATTATTCACATGGTTCATTAGTTATGAGCTACTATATTATCTTTTTATTAGATTTATTTCTTTTATCAAACTCCTCTTACCCGATTAGTCATGCTTGGATAGAATATTTTGTTAGTGTTTGTAGAAATTGGGGAATTTAGGATTAAATACTTGTAATCCAATGTAAAGGACCTTTTCTAGGTGAAATATCTAATATCCACAAGGTTTGACCACTTGATTTAGGTGTATTAATTTCATTTGTTTTAATTTAATATTTCAATTAATCCTTGGCTTTTCTAAATTTCATGATTACTGTAGATAATTGTTGTTTAGATTATCTTAGATTTGTTTTTTAAATATATACATTACAAGGTTTAGTTATTCGGTAGAAAAATAATTCAATTTTTTATTTAAATTTTTTATATAAATTTTTGTTTAATTCATTTATCATATTTGATAAAAATACAATAATGGTTTGTATAATAAAAAATTATTTTTTTTTATTTTATGCAAAATGGGGTTTTAAAATAGAGTTACATATTGTATTAAAAGGATTTACATTTTTTTCAAAGGATTATGTGATTTTCAATTGTGAAATAATGTTTCCCTAGGGTTGTAAAATTGTGTTCTTGGTTGGCTATGCTTTAATTTGTCATAGTGTTGGAATAATAATTTTTTAAAGTATTTCTGAATGTATATGTTATATCTATGAAATGTGAATCTCATTTTGGTACTTATGACGTGTCATTGATTCTAACCTTACTAATCACGATTGTGATTGTTGATATTGCATTTTTATCCATGTGATGGATACCTAGTTATGTGCTTCAAGTTGATATTATTAACTAGCACTCTACCTAATAGGAGTATGTGAGGGGTAAGGTTATTATTTAGGTTTCAACCATAATGGAATAGTATGGTCATGTTATGTCATTGTTTTTTCATGGAAAACCTCCTATAATCATTCATTGGGAATACCAAGCTTACTATATATTATATATTAGGGTGGTGTTCAGATAATTTAGGTTTAAAAACATGATATTCCCCTATGGTTTTATGTAACACTTGGCTAGTGATATGGTCATTGAGGGGATTGATTGGAGTGCATTGGTTAATGAATCTATTCCATCCATCTGGTAGTTGTTATACATTTAATTGGACCATGTTGCCCCATTAGTCCCCATGGTTCTTCTTCCTTATATGTATAATATGTTATAAATTTTCTTATATATATTTCCATGTCGGTTTCTTCTCTTCTATGAACATTTAAGATATATGGATCCTTTTTTTGGTATTAAAATGCATGTGGGCGTGCATTTTTTCATCAATTTATTGGATTCATTTGTAACCATCTATGGATGTTCTTAGTTATGGTTTCCATTATTTCCTTGGTCACCCTAGAGATGGATGTGAAAATTATTTTAATGAATAAAGGGTGAAATGGATTTTAAAGGGTTTTTCCTCAGTTTTTACTTTTGGAAACGTAGAAACTATGTGTGGGTGGATTTTAATATGTGTGTTTTTTTAAATAAAGAGGTTTACTTTTATTTAAATTTGGAATTTTTTATAACACACTATCCTTATGAAATACATTTATAAAAGGTAAATTTTTTAGAAAGTTCATTTTTTCAACTTGTTTTAAGTCCATTTTTAGGGAAAATGAGACATATTTTTCCATGAATTTTATTTAAACTACCAAATATTTTTTGTTTTATGAAATGATAAAATCAATTTATGGTGGTATCCAAATAAATTTGTCTCACACCTTAGATATTTAATATGATAGATATATTGTATTATTTTCTATTGAAATTTTGTTAAGGTTATGCTCTCTAGGTTGGATCTAGTGTCACCTTACATGAGATACAGATGGTTTTTGGAGTCATCTTAATTACTTGAGTGTCACATAGGGATGGCGATCAGCCCATTAGTTTCATAAAATTATTTATCCAGAATTTTTAGCCTATTTGGTATTTCAATTTCTATTTATTCATCATTCATTTTAGGTTTTTTTGTTTGTACTAAATGTTTCAAAGTTAGTATTTGTATATTTTGGAAATTATCATTGTATATTTCTAATCATTCCTTGTTGGATGTTTATGTTTGGGTGTTTGAGATTTCATTATTGTGGGTGAACCATCACCAAAGGTTATCTTTGGTACCCTTGATGCTTGTATTTTTCCCAAGGGTATTGGGGATGGTCCTTCAGTATGTGGCCGATTGGTTGGGTTGTTGGTTTGGATTTCGGTCATGGTTGGCTCATGAAAGAAACCTAAAACAATTAATGGGTTATATTATTCTAATTGTTGTAATGGAATGATTTAAGAAATTATGAATTGTGTATAATAAATTATTTATTATAAGTGTTTTTTAAGAGATATTCTAGTTAAAATAAATAAGAAACATGATAGGATAATTCTACAATATTTTTTTACTATTGAATTTCAATACTTTGTTAAATGGTATGAATCACCAAATAAATTCCTTGATTTTATGGAAATATTTTTCAAAATAATAATATTTAGGGACAGATAACGCTTAATACATTCCTAATGTGGATATGAAATTGGTAATTTGGGATAAAGTGATTATTATATTGAAATATTATTGACGATTTTGGAACATATTAGTGATTTGATGAAAATATTATTTATTTTGTCTTGGATTATGTTTACAACAATTTCTTGATTCATGGAAAATATTCAATTGTCAATTATTTTATTTATGGAAGAAGGATAGTGTTATATTTTTTAAAAATTCGGATATTCATTATGATTTTACGGTGATTTGGGTTGTTTTGGGAAAACAATTTCTTTTATAATAGAATATAATATCACAGTATCCACATGGTAGGTGTGGGACATTATGATGCACTTTATATTTTTTAGGGATCAATGTTAATTGGAAAAGAGAAATTTTATAATTTTTTTAAAAAAATTGGTTTTGAGTTTGGATAGAACTATTTTAGAGATATCATGTGGTTATCTATTTATGTAATTTCTTAAGATAATAATTTGGTGTTATGTATGATGTTTCAAATATTAATGTATTAATTTATCATATAAAAAATTATATATATTAGATAAACATTTGTTAGCAATCTGGAATTCAAAAACATCTAGATATAGTAATAATTGATTATCATTATTTTATGGATCATCTAATTCGTTGATATTTAATTATAGTTTTTTATTAATAAAAAATTTATCATGAATATTCCCTTCATTATGTAAGGGTTTAAGTGGAAATTCATTGCTGCACAACATATGGTTGAAATATTTATTATGAAGTGGTAATAAATGAACTAATTATATTTAATCTTATTATCAATATTGAGAGTAAAATAATACCACAACTCTAGTAAAGTCATCCAAAAATATAAATCTTATTCTTTTACCTATATTTTTGATTAATTTATGTTATTTTATATACCTTTTATATTTATGGTTATGTGGTCATTACATTTATAATTATAAAGTTCTTTATCACTAAATATTATTATTTTTAAGTTAACATTCTACTCCATTAATATATTTCACTTACCTTTAATTTTCCGTTATCTAGGAATGCAATTATATATTAGTACAGGTAAAATTTATATTTATTACTTCCCCTTTTCAATATAAATTCAATTTTCATCTTATACGATGTGTGTATTCAATGATGGTATTTTCCAATAATAATCGCTTGATTACTGAGATAAATTATTTTACTATGACATTATTCTAAATGGAAGAATGTAATATGTTGAATAAATAATTTGTAAGAATATTTGTCTCAATAGTTTTCTTAACACACAACACTAAGCTATAAGAGAACATCGATATACTATAAAAATATTATTATTTAAGTGGGACCATTGTGAACAAGATGTCAAATTTATTGAATAAAATATAATATCTTATGATGAAAAATATATATAATGGTTTTATATTATTAGAATTTGTTTATTATTACATAATAAATAAGTAAAAACATTTCTATAAAATCACATTATTCTTTTAAAATATGTTTTGTGGAAACAATATTATTGTTACATTTTGTGTATTGAATTTTAAAAATATTCCTTATTATTTAATAAAATTATAATTGGTTAAATGAATACCATTTTTAAATCATCATATTGATATTATATTGAGATGAATTTTTGATATTCTCTAAAAAATAATTATTATTCATTTAATAATGAAAATATTGATTTTTGTAGAAAATTCTTGTAATTTTATCATATAAATAATTTTATAATTTACATTATAATTTATATTTTTTTTAAATTAATATTAAATTTGTTTTATAAAAATAATAAATAGTATTATGTATGAATAAACATTATATTATATTTTTCTATAAATTCATTTTTATGACAACGAATGAAATTTTTTAATAACCACTTTTCACTTTTTTTATTGTTTTTTATTTTATTGAGTTCATAGACTTCTATAAAGATAATCCACGAAGAATTTCCCCCTAATTTTATTCATGTGGTTAATATTATTTAAAATGGTCCCATTTATTTTTAGTCATTATTAATAGTAACTATGGTAAATTGTGGCACTACTGTGATGAGTAAATTAGGATTAAAAATTATAAACTGGTTGAATAAGGCTTCAAAATCAACCATAACCATTTATATTTTTAAATAGAATAATGAAACTTGATCATCCCCATAATATCATTAGATAATGGAATCTTGGTTCGATTTTTCTTGGAGAACAACCTCTATATTACTTTTGGTAACGGAAAATTCCAAAATGTCACAATATTTTTTTAATGTATTTTATTTTATCACATATGGATCATAATATTATATAAAACAATATGAATGTTTATGTTGAAAATAAATAACTTATCATTATCATGGTGAGTTACTTTAAATTTATAGTCATGGTATTGATATATTAAATGTTCACACAATAGTGATATAATTATTATGCATTGATAAGAAAAAATATAATAAATGATTTTTTTTGAAATACAAAATAATTTTTAATTGAAAAATAATAGATTTAATTGAATTTTATGGTAAATAAAAATGTATTATCAAAGGTGAAAGAGTTTACATTATATTTTTATTTTTTAATTGATGTATTTAATTGAATAACTATGTAAATATTTCCAAAAAACACCTTAATGGAATTTTTTGTTAAATAATACGTTATTAAATGATTAAAAAATAAAAAAAGTGAAATAATATCAGGATAAGTGAATATAGCCTAAAATTTCATTACATGATTATTTTAATCCATTTTTTACATTTTAGGTAAATTTATAACCCTTTAATACTAATTTTTTTGTCACGGTTAATGTTACAATCGGTTAAACCAAAAGATAAGGTCTAAAATTCCATAGAAACCTATCCAAATAATGTTATTTGAGGTATATCATCCATAAAAAATATTATTATAAATTTATTTACAATAAGTAGACACTATTAATTGAAATATAATTTATAGTATTTAAATCATTTAGGTAATTCTTAGTGTATCATTTCTTTCACTCAAAAAGGGAACCACTTTTCCATTTTAATTAGATATAAGATTCATTTTAATTGACCATATATCATGGAAAATTATTATTATGTATTTAATATTCATATATTATATATATGAAATAAAATTACTCTATAATAATAATAACTTATCTTCCATATTACCATCTTATCTATTTTAAAGGGATAACTTCACCCATGCATATGTGTAGACAACCACATTCATGAATTAATGCTATAGATTTCTCATTTATAAATTATTTGGATGGTAATATGAATTTATTCCATTAATAGATATGATATTTTTTATTCAATATTTAATATTTATGGGTTAATCAATATTTAACATTCTTTTATTCATATAATCGGAAAATTTGAAACATCAGTCATTTGTGTTTTTTTATTATAGTCTAAATGAATTTATGTCATTCATTTTCAATCACCAATTTATATAAATATTTTTAAAATCATATATAAGGATTATTATGATACTTATGACATAATAAAAATTATTTAAATTATTCTACCTAGAAAAAATTTTAAGGATTGTTTTTTATAGAAACACTCATGAAAAATGAAATAGTTGTCACTTAGAAAAAAAGGATTTTAATAAATAATTGTTTTAAAATTATGTTAGAAGTCTATAATTTGAATTTATATTATATTATATCACTGTAAATTTTATATTTGTATAATTATAAAAATTATAAATTTATTATACAATATGAAATAGTTAATACAAATCACGTATAGTAAAATAGAATGGATCTTCATCTCAATATTTTTTCACTGACACATATTGGATGTTATAAAACATTTCATGCTAATGTGGTGTATTTAATTCCTCTAAAATATATTATATAATGAATATATTTTCACCCCTAATATTTAATGTTCAATTTTATGTTGTTTTTTTTAATTTTGTATATATTCATACAAATGAAATAGAATATTTCAAAATGAAAATTTATTATCTCCAAGTAAAATTATAATGATCTTTTAATGGTTTTTTCAACTGTCCTAACATCCTTCGAAATTAAGTTTTCCTTACTCGAGATATAATTTTATGACATCAAGAATATTTTTTCTATAGATTCTATATAATTATAACAATAAAAGGTTCATGATACTTCTTCAACGTTCCATAAATTATTCAATGTAGAAATTATACATTTTTTCATGATCTTTTGGAAAATATAAATATAGATTACTATTATGTGAAGGGAGATTCCATTATAGAACACTAATTAATAATATAATGATTAATATTTTATTACTTTTAATAGTACACAAGAAGTTATCGCTAACCCAAAAGAGTTTAAATAAATGGTAAAAGTAAGAAAAAAATGATGTACATTTGATGTAATCCCAATAAAAAAAAAGAGTTTGTACGAGAGGTTATTCATGTCCCAATGTAGGTTCTTGGGTTGTTAACTAGAAAAAAACAAGTGTTGAATGTCTTGGTTGGCATCCATAACATAAAATTTACTTTATTATGATTGTACCACATTTTACATCACTCGTTCATAGATTTATATAATTCTAATGTTTTCCCCTCATAGTTCATGTTTTATAATTCCCTTATGATTCAGGTTTTATGAACAACCTAGACTTTTCCAAAAATAATTATCATGATCTATGAATTGTTGGATATGGATTTCAAATTTCATTGTCTTGTTATCATTATTTGATTATTATGTTGTACTTAAATGACCATTGATATATATCCTATTCACCCTTAATCCTAATTTGAGCTCAACATTTATTCTGTCTCATTTTACTAAGGATATGATTAATGGGTTTTAAGTATGATATTTCAATGAAGGTTAATTGTTGTAATGATACTGGTGAAAGATGATATAGTAACTTTGTTTACTATTTTTTTATGTATCCATGTTTCCAAAACACACTAAACCATTTTGGTTATATCATGTATCAATAATATGTAACGAAGATTCATAAAAAATTAGGTAATATTTAAATATGTAATGTTGGGTTCACCACCAGTGACTTCATATTCCTCGGTTAATTCATATTTTTTATCCCTAATTAGTGATGCATTAATATAATATATTTAAGGATACCAATTTCATCAAGAATTCCACCCCCAATAAAAACATCTTAGAGGAACAAACCACATTAATTTTGGAAACCAATAGGGAATAATAGAAAACATTTACGAAGCCTTGTGAGCAAGGATAATATTTTATAAAACATAAAGCCTGGTCAAATATGAGAGGCCTCTTATGATATTGAAATTTCATTTGTTAATAATTTGATACATATATATAGAGACTGAATGTTCTCTACATATTTTGATATAACACAATCCAGTCATTATTTTGAATGTATATGTAGTATTTATCAATAAGTTAAAAAAATCATAGAAAAAATTCATGAAACAAAATGAGGCATTTAGAGGCATTATTAAATATCATGTTTGTAAGATCCCATTTAAAAAAAATATAACATAGCATAACATAAAATACAAATCAATTAAATATTTAATTTATTAAAAATTTTATTCAAAGGTATTTTTTCCAAGAAAATGTAATATAATATTTTTAAAAATATTAATGGTTCTATAAAGTCAAATGAAAACATAATGAGTAAATGAATAAAAATCTTGAATTTATGTGATCTTGTAAAATATTATCATGGTGATAAGAGAAATCCTAATAATAACCATAAAGCGGTTAACACCTTTAATAAATTAGTTCAAAATATTGTGTGATGAAATAAAAAAATTAATTACTATATTAATAATAGTTTTATGAAATTAAATGTAAAAAATAATTTCCCTTTCTATAACATTGATATGTCTATTAATGAAATTATTGAACAACTATCACTGAAATCACAATGTATGTCCATTATATCTATCATCTAAAAAATAAAATGTTAGAAAATATATAAATGCTGTTTCTAAATATAATAAAAAAATATAATAATCTAAAATAAACTCAAATATATATTTCATTTTATTTTCAATCTAGTAATGACTGCTAAAAAATTTATATTTTGATGAAAAAAATTTGTTGAATAAGATAATTTTCGTCTAAAATTAATTCAATGAAAAATTACAATTCATATATCAAATAAATATATATTGGCCATAAAATTTAATTTCGTAATATAATAATTATCATTAAAAGTACAATGAATTTTCTAAAAAAAACTTATGTATACATGTCTAATATCTATGTTGGAATGAATTTTGAGGATAATTAGTATAACAAATGGGATCCCTGATAACATACCCATAGAAAAGTCAACTACTATAGTGAATGAAATATTTTATATTATAAAATTAATCAAATCTAAATAAATTTAACATATCAATCACCACAAAAATTATTGTATATATTTTTTGGAAATAATGAATCAAGAAGAACATGATTACTTTAAAAAAATCTCTTGAAATGAAATATTTAGTTTTATTAAACACTCTTTATTACCCACAAAAAAATATACATTTCATGCTAGTCCTAAAACAAAATGTAAATTAATTTTTCAATAATTCTCATTAATCATTAATGTTATTATAATTTAACAGTATACTAAAACATAACATGGATAGTCACATATCACAATACACCCTCTTATAGTTAATCGATGTTTAACATTCACAATTGTAACTCATATTTTATGGGACATCATAGTAATTATTACTATATAGTCTCCATGTAATAGTATTAAAATGTATATCCTTGGATGTTTAAAAAATATTATATTAGTATTGATCATATTAATAGTATAATAATACATTAAGTGCACATTGTTGATATCCAAATTTCTATGTTAAATGAAATTTTACTGTATATATAATGGGAAATGGAATAAGATAATAAAGGATAATGTAAAATAAAATAAAAATTAACTTCAGAAGTATATTTGATATGTTACAATAGAATTTTTAAAAGGGAAACTTACCAATAGAAACCACTTCAAATGAAATGTATAATTAATTATTTAGTTGAATAATAGAAAATAGATGACCATAATTCATCGGTTTTAATTTAAACCAAACATAAATTCATAATTTATAACCTAAATTATCAGGATTATTCCAAATAGGCCTTCATTTAGGGAACAAATCTATGATGAAAAATATACAAACCATAATAAAGGGGTGGGGAAATTTAATGAATTATTGGATCAATAATTATCTTATTAGAAGTAAATAGTTTAAGTGAAATAAAAATGTGATTTCATTGCTTC
This sequence comes from Viscum album, assembly GCA_963277665.1. Lineage (NCBI taxonomy): Eukaryota > Viridiplantae > Streptophyta > Magnoliopsida > Santalales > Viscaceae > Viscum > Viscum album. The sequence goes on along the minus strand of OY728126.1, from coordinate 1,305,477,944 downwards.
ATGTTGAAAAAAACCATAGAGAAGACTTTTATCGTAGGTGAAACTATTTACTTACAGTATCTGATATTGAAACCATGTGAAAACTACATATTTGTGATTAATAGATAAATCCTCATTAATTGTAATCCATTTGAGATATGGGGTAACTTATAGATAAATGGTATTTGATTTCAATTTCATGAAAATGATTTAGAGTATGACCTTTTTGATTGTCATGAAGCCTCTAGTGTGAAGGTGGCTCTAAATGATGATATTTTCATGTTCATTTAGAACATGAATATAATTTCATGCAATACTTTTGAATGTGAAATTTTATTTCTAAAATATATATGTTTATTGAGATATATGATATGAGGATTTTCTCATTCTTTAGACAAATCTCATAGGAATCAATGGAAGGAGATAGAAAAATAAAGTTGAGTGAACTTATAGATGATTAATGATTTGTGACCTGGTTGATAGATAAAACCTTTGGTAGAGGAAAATCAATTATGATTTCATAATCATTAATATCTCCCAATGTATATTTGTACAAAATTTATTAATTCAAAACATTTAAAGGAACATTACCCATTATTAAGATGTAATGGGTATATACTAACCAATCACAAGTACATCATCATTCCTAAATAATTAATAAATTAAAATCATGCATCATTTAATATGTAAAGATATAATAATGTGATAAATACATAAAATTGGAAGATATTAGGATACAATGGAAGACTTTAAGAAAAGTGGATATAAATGATTTTTTATTATGTCCATACCCATAACACAATTGAATGTCTGCTTATTCCAAATGTTTTTTCATTACAACTTTACAAAAATTTTAACGATATCATAAGAATAAATAAATTAATTTTAGAAACTTCACAAATATATATATATATATATATAGCTCATGCAATGCACTGACCCCAGTTACCTAGATTCGGTGCATTATTACATAACATTTTCATGATAAAAGGAAACATGTCCTAAATGACTGATCAATTCAGTGGCCTTGGAGGTACAAGATACATTCATAAGTTTTACCTTACATAACGAAATAAAAAACAGCATTGTTTTCCCATGGAACTCACTCATATCCTTGGAATATCCCTGCAGGTTAATCATTATATACTTCTTCACATTTTGAAAAAAAGAAAACATAAGAAAATGGTGATATTAGATGGTCAGAAAGGATAACAATATAGTGTAAACTATCATAAATAAGCATAAAAATATAAGGAAGTGTATAAGACTAAAACAAAAGCTTTTTAAATAGAACATCAGGATAATATGGAAAATATAAATCAAATAATTCCATTTAATTATTCATGTGGATATTCTACTAGTAGAATAATAACATGTAATATTGATAGCTAGTTTAATAATGATGGAATGCATAATTTCAGACATCATAACCACGATGTCAAGACCCCATTCCAAGACTACAAATATGTTTTTTTCATGGTCTTGTTCCAAGAAACTAGTTTGTCTCATGAGACCTACTAATACATCTAGGATCTATAGTGGGCTCCAACCTACACTTACTAAGTCCAATGAATTTCTCATATGAATAGGTTGAAACATAACATAAAATTTCTTATTAAAACTATAATATTGAGTTCTAATACATTGTCTATAGTCAATGAATATAATAAAAATAAAACATCCACAGTCAAATATATCACAAGACCTTTAATACAATATAGAAGATTTTATCATAATAAATCAACTTCAAACAAATGTAAAATCTACCAAAGGATGTTCACATAGATGAAATCAAAACAATTTCGGAGAAATATATCATTCTATTTTGAAATAATTTAAAAGTTTCATATTTATAAAAGAAATGATTTATTTTTAAAATATTATTATTTGCTTTTATGGGAATCTTGTAAGATGTTATAAAAGTGGAAAATATCCACACAGCTGTATAAGATAAAAAAAATATTAACTTAATTTGTTGAAATGGTTATAAAGTACGTTGTTTGGAAAATGAAGAAAACATTCCATTAAAAACATTTTAAAAAAAGTCAAATAATGGAATAAATTAAATTAACCCATATTCTAGGAAATAGTTAAAATGTTTGGAATGTTTTTTTATGAAACATTTATTTGGATGATAAAAAAGTCCTAATTGATACTTACGTATAAACAATCTCAAATAAAAAAAGAGATTGTAATATTAACACTTAACTTTTACATTTCCTTATTTGAGGAAACATTAACCCCTTTTATAATAGTTAAATCATTGTTATTAAATTATACAAGAACCACATACATAAATATTATATCATATATGATCTTCTAATATAGCTTGGTTAATAATATTTCAATGGTTTTATTGTTTCGAGTGTTAAATGATATGTTTTCCTTTATAAGTTTCATTACAAAAGTCAGGATTGTTATAGTTAGGATTTATTTGATTCATATTCGTAATTATATTAAGTTCATAAACATTATTTGTAGTTATGAAATGAAAATTATTCTAGAATGGCTGCGATGGGGAATTAATCTCATCCAGTTCGTGGAGATGGTAATCCATACGCACACACGAGCGACAATATAATTCTACATAAAGTAAAATAGTATGTAATTGGATGGTATATCATATATAAATATTCATTAACATGTTATATTTATCAATGATACTCATTATTATACCCATCCATATAATGAAGTGTTGAATAACAAAATACACCACAATGTGGAGACGGTAAGCCATACGTACGCAAGTATGGGGAATTTGTAATTCATAGGATGGATAGAATAATTAATATGGATGCACCATATTTATAATAACAACACATCATGTAAAAAGTTCTAGAGTTATTATTCTGTTGTGGAAATATAAAAAAAAAGAGGAATTGGAAGAAGAAAAGAACTTTGAAAGAGGTGATGAAATAATTACCTCTTCTTCGGGTTCTTCCTTTTGATTTGATCAAAAGGGATCCATAGGATGGCTTTATGATCAAATTAAGGTCTATAGGTTTAATTGAGGGTATTTGGAAAGATATTTTACCATGTTTTGGCCGAGACAAATGGCTTTGGAGGTGTGATTTTTATAGAAGGGGAAGAACCCTTTTATAAGAGAGGTGAGGGTCACTTTATGAAAAGCTTGAAATGCTAATTTATTATACAATAATATTTGGTTTACAATGGATCCAAGAAGATTTATTTCTATAATAATTTTTCTATGGGTATAAAAACTCTTAAAATAGATTTTAGATAGGTTTATTACACCATATTAACCACAACTTTTAAATTTAACTCTTCGTTAAATAATTTATGTTTTCCCATGTATTCTAGTATTATTATAATAAATTGTCAATAATCAAACAATTAAAATGTAATAGAACAATAAGGGGTTAATTATTGATTTATTTAACCTTATTTTGTCCTTTGGTCTATTCTTATATTTTTATGAATATTATATCATTTAATAATATTTTATTTGTTTTAAAAACTCAATTTTTACAATTTTAACACTATTTAATATTTGGTTTTGGTGAAAGTCATAACATCTATATCTCATCAAAAAAAATATTTAATCAATCCTTACATTTTATATTAACCTAAAAACTTATTGGAATGCCTCAAAAGTCTCAATTTACATTTATTTTAATATTTATAATATCATTTACCTTAATTATACATTAATAAGGTAATTAATGCATCATCATTGTGTCAGAAATAAATTTAATTATTTAATTTATAAAATTATAAATAAAATACCATGATGTATAAAATAGTTTTATATTTTTAATTAATATTTATAGTCTAATTTATCTTAGGTATAACCCTATATTAAATATTGTTTAGTTATTAAACTTCGAATTTAACACTTTTAACTCTTCTTTAAATAAAGTAATAATTGATGTCCTAATCTAATCCAAGTGGACCAAAAGGATCATATTTTATTCCTAAGGTTGATTTTGGTTGAAATAAACTTCTAAAATAGAATTTGTACATGTGTTAGGATAATTATAATATCATTGTTAGCTTTAATTGCCCTATTTACTTTTTACGACTGAAAATAAAATTCAAATGTTACTATTCAACAAAAATTATTGTCATCCTATTAAATCACATTTTACTTACTGATGTCAACTATGTAACTATTATTTTTGAAATCCAATACACAATAGCGGTAAAATTGCATTTTATGCATATTTACAAATTTGCCTAGAAGGTGGGTAAAAGACAGTAAAAAGTTCAATAAAATTTTATATATCTAATCATATTATAAAATGACTTCAATTTTTTACACTATACTAATTTATGTATTATGTATATATTTTTAAAATAAAATAAAATTATATAAAAATAATAATTATTTAAATACAAGTCAATTTTAGACAATAACGCAGCGTTTTTCACAATTCATCATAAATTGAATGTTTTTGGAAAAATTCAAAAAAAAATCACCCTTAGATAATTTTGATATTCAGAATCAAAATAATGAAGTACATTTTAAAAAATAAAATTTTTAAAATTTCAAAAATGTGTATAAGGATTCATAAATACTTTTTAAATTGCTAGATTGATAGGTCGTGGTGTGTTAGAACTTGATGTTGCATACAACACAAGATATTTTATTATTCAAAGTGAAGTGTACCATGGATGCTTGGGGTAATACATTCTACCCTCCTTCAAATAATTTCTTCCTTGAAATTTCTAGAATATTACTCCATAAAGAATTTGGGTGGTTCATCATCATATGTTCCTCAGGTTACCACATTACATATTTTATTTTATAGTTTTTTCAATGAACTTTCACCAGAAGAGTTTTTCTGGTTTCTCGACACTTGTTCTCTGGTATTAAGATTTATGACAGGCTCTTCACAATAAGATAGATCGGGTTCCATTTCTATTTCTACATAAGTGAATACATGCGTTGGGTTGGGCATGTATTTTCTCAATAGTGATACATGGAACAAATCATGAACTTTGGAGAGACTTGGTGGTATCGCCAAACAGTAAGATACAACTACAATTGGTTCATGAATTTCAAAAGCTCCAATGTACCTGAGACTCAATTTATCTTTCTTATAGAATCGTATAACACCCTTCCATGGATATACCATCAAGAAAAATTTATCTCCTACTTGAAATTACAAATCATTCCTTCAGTTATCGACATGTTTCTTTTTCCTATTTTGAGCTTATTCGACGTGGGTTTGGATAATCAACACTTTTTCCATTGTTTCCTCAACAAGATTTGGGCCTACGAGTTTTCATTCACCAACTGCATCCCAATAAGTTGGTCTGAAACATCTCTTTCCTTATAATAAAACATATGGTTCTATATAAATACATGAATAGAAACTATTATTATAGTAAAAATCTAACATAGGTAAATACTGATCCCACATACATTGAATGTCAAGTGAGTAAGATCTCATCATATCTTATAAGGTTTTAATAGTCTGTTCTAATTTTCCATTAGTTTTAGGGTGGTAGGAATTTCTCAACTTAGTTATAATATCTAGGTATATCAGAATACTTTTCCAGAATCATGATGTGAAATGGGGACTATAATCACAAAAAATTGATAGGGGTACACCGTGAAGTCTTACAAGTTCATTAATATATAGTATTTCTAAATGTTCAAATGGTAAATATTCTATTATTGAAAGAAAATGTGTTGACTTGGTATGATGATCAATAATGACCCATATTGAATAATTCCTTATAGGACACATTGGTAGCCCCATGACAAAGTCCATCATAATATTATCCCATTTCCACTCAGGTATGGTAAGAGTTTTCATGACTCCTCTAGGATGTTGTTTTCCAGCCTTCTCATATTGAAAAACCACGCATCTTGACACATATTCAGTAATCTCTCTCTTCCTGTTGTCCAACCAAAAATGTTTCCTAAAATATCTATACATCATAGTGCTATCATAGTATATTGAGTAATCGGAGCTATGAGCATCATCCAACAATTCCCTTTTTAGATCAGGTATATTCGAAAAACAAAGTCTCTTCCCAAATTTCAAAATTCTATCATCATTTACGAAGTCGATCAATCTCCCTTCATACATAGTGGTAATTTTCTTTTGAAATTTCTCATCATATGTTTTAGAATAGTTTATCATTTCTAGTAAATATGGATTAGAAACCATTTGTAAAAGTATCAATTCTTGACCTTCTATGATTATTTCCATATCTATCTATTTTAGATCCATGAATATAGTTTCCCAATAAGCTCTCATCTTGTTCTGAACTCCATCATCGTTTCTGATCATTGCATCTCCGGCCTTATTTTCCTTCCCTAGGTGGTAGTGTATAGTGCAATAATAATCCTTGAGTAGTATAAGACATCATCTAGGTCTCATGTTGAGTTCATTCTATGAGGAAATATACATCAAACATTTTTTATGAATATATATCTCACATTTTCTACCATATATATAGTGTATCCATATCTTCAGATAAAATATTATAGCTGGTATCTCAATATCAAGAGTAGGATAATATTGTTCATGAAATTTTAAATGCGGTGATGAATAGGAAATAACCCTATAATTCAGTCTACCGACACAACCAAGTCTTTATTTGAAGCATCACTATAAATAACGAACCCACAATTGCTCGATAGAAGAGTAAAGATAAGAGAATTAACTAATATTATATTTAGTGTATCAAAACCTTATTCACACTCTTTTTTCCATTCAAATTTTACCCCTTTACATGTGATCTTGGTTAATGGGTTAGCCAATCGAGCAAAATTCTGGACGAAATGCTAATAATAACCTGCTGGACCGATAAAACTACATACTTCAGTTATACTCGACAATGTTGACCATTCCTGTATTACATTTGTATTAAGATGATCAATAGTTATTCCATCTTTAGAGACCATATGGCCAAGAATATAAATACTCTGCCTTAAACATTAAATAATATTTAATTAAATGAATCATTCACATTAAAGATCTTTTCAAGGATAGAGTTGTAGAGAATTAGGCCACAACTATTACATTACATCTCAAAAATATAAAGTAGAAACTTCTACTTAGTTTCTATTTTTTTTCAAAAAAAACTCTTTGAAAAAAAGTGTAATGTATAGTTCCATGTTTTAGAGAGCATGACTTTTCATTGATCACATCCTTGACCCTATTCATCTTTATGTCTTGTGAAAAACTTTTCAAAACATGGGATGAGAACAATAATCATATTAAGGGTTATATGAAAAAAAAATCCTTAGTCCATCAATACATTAAAAACATAATACTCTTTTACATACCTCATGAAAAAATGCATTTTTGAATAACACATGGTAATCAAAAATCATATAGGTAACTTGTAGCATCCATAACATACTTACATTTTAGCTTTCATAGCTTCGTAGGGAGACACATTTAGAATACCCATCACACTATATTTCATAAATCTCTTAGAAGAAACATTTATGTTTACCTTCACCATGTTACCCAATGCATTGGAGAGATATCTCGGGCTCACCCACCCTAGGTATATCATGGAACCACCCGTTTACGTTAATAATTCCTAAGAACCAAAACATATTCAACATATGAAACATACATAAAGAAAATATAACATTTCCATATTTCAATCACAATATATAATTTAAATATATTGATATAACAAATCAATTATAAAAACCATTTTCAATATCAAAATATGTAAAAGACTCTATGTTATTTATTTTCTATTTAAATACATTATGGCTTGTTAAGGAAGCCAAAGTTCAAATAATACTCAATGCGGCGGAATAGCCGTTGTCACCGCTTATCTTTAAAATGAAAAAATTATTTTTTTCATTTAATAAAAACCCTCATAGAAAAAAATTCCATTTTAATGAAATGAAAAGTCAACGGTGTATATATATCGAATAAATGAAAGTTTTGTATAAAACAAAATATGCCTCAATAATGGATATTGAGACGAAGTCCCTTACCTCGTGTCTGACATGACCCGTTTGTTCTTTATTCTCCTGAATAATAAACTAAAGTTAATATCTACTTGATTAAGAACCTTTTTCAAATTTTTTATTAATTTTATATCACTTATTACCATGTTATATACATTATGCAATCATTTATGTTTACAACAATCGTTTTGTCGATATTTGGTACTTGAATCAATAATGAACACCTTATATTTACATGTTGTCCATGTGGTCAATAGTCCATTATCTCCAGAATTATAATCATTATTAAGATATCATATATATCATATATATCCATTATATATAGGTATTTATCGTAGTACATGTCATTTGAAGATAATAAATGAAATGCACCGTTCATTGAGACGGTAAGCGGTACGCATGCATGAATGCTACTTTCATTTATATTTAGTATTTTAATGGAATGAAAACACAAAGATACATAGGTATATTAAAATTCAAGTATAATATATAATATAATATCATTAACTCCATCCTTTATAAGTCCCACATATGGCATTAATGAGTCATATCACTTTGAGGGGACGGTAGTCTACACTTTCTCAAATGAAATTATCGCGTTTACCCATTATGGAAACCGTAAAGGTATTCTATAAATGGAAAATACAGAATAATTAAGAGAACATAGACATAATATATATCATATATAAATACATTTCCATCATAATGGCCACTAAGAGAGGCTGTATAAGATTATCGAACAATCATCGTTTCGTGAGGCGTTAGTTTTCCATCCACAGAAACAGTATGTTACTTACACATTAGATGGAGGTGTGTGTAAGTGTAGTTCGAATAATTATAATAAAAATATCCTAGTATATTAAGGGTACTGGTTTTGTTATAAAATAAATAAATAAATAGATTTTATGGGTTGGAGAAATAAAATAAAAGAAAATAAATTAAGAGAAATGGTTCCGTTTAATTTGGGTAACTCCCTTTGGTTTGAACCAAAATGACTTCTTGAAGTGAATTCTACATAAGTTAAGGATTCTAGGTGTAAGAGAAGGATCTTGAGAGATTATTTGATCATGGGTTGGATGATCCAAGGGGCATGAGAGGTGTGTGGAATGAGTTAGAAGTGAAGGATTTTTATAAGAGCGAGGAGGGGCTCTTTAAGAAAGTGTGAAAATATTATTTTATTATATAATGGTATTATGTTTCTAAAAGTAAAAAACTAATTAAACTCAAAGATAAGATGACTAATGGAAGATATAAAATCATCCAATAAGAATTGGATAGGTTTTGGATACTGTTGTAATATTTATATTCCTTTTTATTTTAATCATTTATTAATGATGTAAATACTGCATCATTATTGTGTCATAAATAAATTAATTTATATGATTTTTTTTAAATACCGTGATGTAGAAAATATTTTTATCTTTCTAACAACATTTATAGTAAAAAATAGACCTTTTATAACCCCATGTAAAAATTAATTTACTAAAAGATATTTATTTATGCCTTTTTTGTCTTTATTTTAAGTTCTTTAAAATAAAGTGTCATTATCCCTCTTAAGTGGCTCCATGTGGTCTCCAAATTGACACAAGGATGTCCACGGTTGGTAATTACTCATAAAAAGTGTTAGGACAAGATTTAAAGAAATTTTGTGTTGTTATAATACTTTTTTACCTTGAATTACCCTATTTACCGTTAACCGTGGTAAAAAAAGGTCAATAGTTACTATTCATCAAAATTTATTTTCATCTAATTGAACCACATTTCACTTACTAATAAGAACCATGTCTATTGGATTTTCGAAATTCAATTCATAGAAGCGGAAAAATTTCATTTAAATGAAAGGTCGGTTTTCTTAACTAATACTAAGTGGTTTCACTATTCAAAAAAATTGATGTTTTTCAGAAAATCACAAAAAATTCAGTCTAAGATAAATTTGATATTCTAAATTAAAAAATGATTTCTATTTTACCAAATTCACATCATATATGTTTCATTAATTAATTTAAAATTAATTCCCTTCGTTAAAACAAATAGCGTGTTTTTAAGAAACTATAACTATCTAAAGATTGACACCCGTTTATGTCCAATTTCATAGTGAAATTAAATAAAATGACCAAAATTGGATTAAATGGTAAAAATATATTCTAGTTACACTTTAAAACCAATTAAAAAGATAATCTAACCATATAAATTAATTAGATTAAAAGGAATGTTTGAATTAAAATACAGTATTTTTAACTATTCATAAAAAATGGATTTTATCAGAAAAATACCAAAAATTTACCCAAAGTAAATTATTTTTGTTATGAGTCAAAAAAAGAATTTCATTTTTTCAAATATAACATATAAAAGTTACTAAAACTATATTTAAATAGGGTTCACCACTAAAAGGTGGAAAATCGACCTTTTAAAAAATATTTGAGTATTTATGCGTAAAATTAGATTCATTAACATCTTAAGCCTCTAAATTTTATTGGATAAATGTAAAAACATTTAAAAAAACATATATAATTATATTTCAGTATGTCCTATTTATTTCCTCTAATATAATGGTTAGGCGTTAACTACCATTTAAAATTATATTATTATTTTATTAGTGTGAAACGTAAGATGTCAAAGAGACCTGTTGTTGTATATCAGGTACTCCATCATACATAGCAACCCCTTTAAGGTAAAATTAATATTTAATTCACAAATATTAATAAATATTAAAATTTCATATTTCTTTTTTTACATGGGATGTTACATCCTTCTCCACTTTTGAAAATTTCATCCTCGAAATTTTTATTCACTTATCAAATAAATCGGGTTATTTATCCCTCATACCATTTTCAGATTCCCATGTTTCCTCTTCAACCATATGGTTTTTACACAAATACTTTACCAGGTGAATTACCTTATTCTGCAACACTTTCTCTCTATGGTCAGGAATCTAGACTGGTTGTTCCTCATAAGAGAGATTCTCTCCCAACTAAACTACCTTTGGGCTCAAAACATGAGATGGATCTGGAATATACTTTCTCAATATTGAAACATGAAAAACATTTTGTACCTGGGATAAACATTGAATTAAAGCCACTATGTACACAACTGATCCAATTTTCTCCTAGATTTCAAAAGTTCTAGTGAACCTCGTACTCAACTTTCCTTATTTCCAAATCACATCACACTTTTCCATGGAGAAACTTTGAGAAAGGCATGATCACCTACATCAAAAGAGAGATCCTTCCTCTGGTTATCCTCATAACTTTTCTGCCAACTCTGAGCTCTTCTCATGTTCTTCTAAATCAATTGAACCATATCTATTGTCTCTTCTACCAATTCTGTTTCCATCAGCTTCCTTTCACCTACCTTATCCCAAAAAGCTGGAGTTTGACAATGCTTTCCATATAATTCCTCAAATGGAGCCATCTGTATACTTGAATGAAAACTTTTATTATATGAAGACTCAACCAAAGAAAGATGTTGGTCCGAAAATCCCTTGTAATACTCTGAAAAATCACATAGCAAATCCTCTAGGCTTAAAATTTTACTTTTTGACTTCCCATCTGATTGAGGATTAAAAGTTCTACAAAAATTTAATACAATACCCAACGACTTCTAAAGGCATTTCCAAAAGATATAAGTAAACCTGAGATAACAATCAGATAAAACATAGAGGGGAACTCCATGCAACCTAACTATCTCTTTAACATACAACTGAGAAAGTTTCTCTGTAGAAAAAGAATCTCAAATAAGACGGAAATGAGAAGATTTAGTCAATTGATCAACAATAACCCAGATTGCATTATTACCTCGTGATGTCTTTGGTAATCCAACAATGAATTCCATGGATATATTTTTCCATTCTCACTCTAGAATTGGTAAAAACTAAGGAATATGTTTTAGTAATTGCTACTCTTCTTTAACCGGCTGACAAGTCAAACACTTCACAGTAAAATCTAAAATATCTCTTTTTATTCCATACCACCTGTAATACACTCGAAAATATCTGTACATCTTAGTACTGAAAGTATGAACTGTAAACAGGTAACTATGAGCTATTCATAAGAACTCATTCTACAATATTTAATCACAAGGCATACATAATCTTTTCCCAAACATCAAAACACATTCATTATCGACATTAAAATCTGGCAACATACCCTTCTAAACCAACTCTACCTTTTTCTGTAACTCACAGTCTTCCTTCTAAACTTTTTTAAATCTCTGTGATAGAGATGATTTCACTCACACCTGAAACAAAATATAATAATTTCATTTACCAATAGCTTCTATTCCAAAGTTCAACAATTCAAAAACCAAATGATCTTATTCCAAATGTAACATAGTTAATGTATCATTACTTGTATTACCCAAAGAGTTATCCACTTTATTTGTTTTTTCCAAAGGGCAAAGGATTGTCAAATCATAATCCATGGTTAATTCTATCCATGTTATATGTCTCATGATTAATTCTCTCTGAGTGAATATATACTTTAAACTTTTGTGGTCAGTATATATTTCACATTTTACTCCATACAAATGATGCCTCTAAATTTTTAAAGAAAAAAAATAGTAACTAATTCCAAATCATGTGTAGGGTAATTTAACTCAAGAAGTTTCAACTGACGTGAACCATACACAATTACCTGGTCATTATGCATAAGGACATAACCAAGTCCTATCAATGAATCATCACTGTAGATAACAAACTCAACATTTCTAGAAGGAAGTTCCAAAACTGGAACATTCACCAATCTTCTTTTCAATTGCTGAAAACTATCATCACATTATTTTGTCCAAACAAACATAACACCTTTTCGAGTTAACATAGTTAATGGGCTAGATATCTATTCAAACGTTTCAACAAACCTCCGGTAAAAACCTGACAAACCAAGAAAACTACGGATCACAGTTATATTTGTGGGTCTTGGCGATTCTTCAAAAACTATTGTTTTAGAAGGATCAACAATTGTGCCATTTTTTGAAACAATGTGACCAAGGAATGAAATTTGTTGTAACCAAAACTCACACTTCTTGAATTTACCATATAGTTTATTTTATTTTATGTTTTGAAAGACAACCCCTAAATGAATTTCATGCTCCTATTTACTTTTAGATTAAACAAAATGATCATCAATTAACACAACCACAAACTTATCCAATAACTCAAGGAAAATTCTATTCCTATGATCCAAGAATACAGTCGGTGCATTAGTTAACCCAAAAGGCATAACTATAAATTCAAAATGGATATATCTAATACAAAATGTGATCTTCAAAATATAAGCTTCCTTTACTTTCAACTAATGGTACCCCAACCTCAAATCAATCTTCAAAAAATATTGAACTCCCTGAAGCTGATAAAACAAGTCATCGATATGAGGATAACGATACTTGTTCTTAACAGTGATGTTATTCCATTCTCTATAATCAAGGAAAAGTCTCATTGAACCAAATTTCTTTTTAACAAATAAGACAGGACCACCCTATTTTGATGTGCTATGTTGAATGAAAACTTTATCTAATAACTATTGAAATTTATTCTTTAAATCCAAATGTTCAATTTGAGCTATTCGATAAGGGGTTTCTAAAATTGGCTTAGCATCAGGAAGTAAGTCAATAGTAAATGCAACTTTTTGATCAAGTATAATACCAGGAAACTCAATAGGAAAAACATCAAGGTACCCATTTAAAAACGATGCATCATTAATCTGAATAGTTTCATTTTTATCAAAAATATGTGCAAGGTAACCATAATTTCAATCTTTTACTAGTTTCTCATCTTCCTGATATGTTATCAAAATTAAGGGTTAATTATTCTACACAAACAAAAAATCTTTCTGAAAAGATACCTCTTTAGCTCTGTAGTCCATCTTAGTATGATAAATATAAAGCCAATCCATACCCAAAATAACATCAAACTCTGCTAGGGGAAAAAAAATAAGGTTTGTAGGTAGATTCTTCATGCACACAGGGACAAAAAGTTTCTTATGTATTATTTTTGTCTCATCATTTCTGCCAAGTGTTTTTACCATAAGTTCTGTATTCATATATTTATATGGAATTATCAATTTACTATAAAACATCTCAAAGATGGAAGACTTTGTAGACCATGAATCAAACAACACATGGACATAATCTGAACAAACAAACAGTGTACCTGATACTACTTCATTTGGTGGCCCAACATCTGCTGATATATTTCCAATGATTTCACCACCCCTTTTAGTATTTAGTCTGGCTTCTTTCCCTCAGTTGAGTTCTTCGATGGACACTCATTTGCATAATGACCCTTCTCATTTCAATGAAAACATTTTACAGTCTGTAAATCAAATTTTGTTTTACCATTACATTGATCTTTTTTTAGTGCAATTAAGAGCCTTATGTCTCATTTTACCACATCGGGAGCACATACCATAATTCAAAATACACTCCCCAGCATGCACTTTACCACAATTCTCATAAACTGAAAACTTTAGTTTCTTACCATCATACGTTTTTGAAGTGTTCTTCCATTTTTCATACCACATCGACCTCTTATTCTATTTTTTTTCAAAGATCACATGATCATCAACAAACTTCATTTCCAACTTCTCTGCACAACGAACAAGTTTTTCATAACTTTTGAACTCATGAGAAGATAAAGCCCTTTGATACATTGGCTTTATTCCTGAGTAAATGTGGTTTATTTTACTATCAAGGTCTCATATGAAATTTAGAACAGACCTTTCCAGTCAAGTGAATTTTTCTTTATACGCATCCACTGTGTCATCCACCTACTTCAAATTCTAGGAATTTTTTTTCATCCTAAGATGAACCACATTAGGATACTATTTCTCATGGAACATAACATCGAATTAATCCCTATCAAGATCATCAATCTCCTCACTATGCCTGACATTTTTCACCATCAACCACCACTATTCAGCATCACCTTAAAAATTGTAAATAGAAAGACTAACCTTTTGATGTTCTCCACACCCCATGACCTCAAATATTTTATCCAGTGAATTAATCCATCCTTCTGCTATCACAAGGTCAGATGATCCTCTCAATGATGGGGGATGTTGCCTTGTGAAATGATCCACTACAGACATGTTCCTCTGTGGTAGATCTGGCTGATCTCGGGCATTAATACCACCAACATTTATAGCCTGAGTCAACAGTGCCATCACAGCAACAAACTATTCTGTTTGGATTACGACTATCTTAAGTTGCAGATTAAGAAGGTTGTCTTCCTCCTCAAGTCATCCCTACATAGATGCCTTGTTTCCTCTGTGGAAAACCTTTCTGAACACAGAAATATCTTATGCGAAGAGACATGGTAATCTGTAAATTCTATATAAGTTCAATCATAACTTAAACTAAAAAAAATATTGATATTAATTTAACCACATTATAACTCCTAAAATTTTCTAAATTGACCTCTGATACCAACTATAAGGACTCGTGCTTAAACATTACATATTATTAAATAAAATAAATAATTCACATTGAGGATATTTTCAGGTTTATAGTTGTTGAGAATTAGGCCATAACTATTACATTACATCTCAAAAATATAATGTAGACACTTCTACTCAATTTTCAATTTATTTACAAAATGAAAACATGTTGAAAAAAGTGACATATCTAGTTCCTTGTTTTAGATAGAATGACTTTTCATGGATCACATCCTTGAACCTATTCATATTTAAGTCCTGTGAAAAACATTTCAAATCTTGGGATGAGCATAAAATGCTCAGTAAGTGTTATATAATGAAGAAATAAATCATTAGTTCATGAATACATAAAAAACATAAACCCTTTTATATACCTCATGAAAACATAATATTTATGAATAACACATAGTAATAAAAAATTATAATGGTAACTTGTGGCATCAATAACATACTTACGTTGTAGATTTCATAGCTACGTAGAGAGTCACATTTGGAATACCCATCACAGTATATTCCATAAATATATAAGGAGAAACATTTATGTTTACCTACATCACGTTACCCAAATGGATTGGAGAGGTATCTCAGGCTCACCCACCCTAGGTTTATCACAGAACCACTTATTTACGTAAACAATGACCAAGAACCATAATATATTCATAACATATGAAACAAACATAAAGGAAAGATAATATTTCAACATTTCAATCAAAATATATCATTTAAATATACTAACATAACAAATCCATTTTCAAAACCATTTTCAATACCAAAATATTTAAAATAGTATATGGTATTTATTTTCCTTTTCAAAACAATACAACTTGTTAAGGAAGCCAAAGATCAAATAATACTCATGGTGGCAGAAAGGTTGTTTTCAAGGATTATGTTAAAAAGAAACATTATTTTTTTTATTTAGTAAAAATTCTCATATAAAAATATTCCATTTGAATTAAATGAAAATTCAAAGGTGTTTATACATCATATAAAATAATGTCGTGTGTGAAACATAATATTCCCTAATGAAAGGAGATTGAGATGAAGTCCCTTACCTCGTGTCCAACTTGAATCATTTGTCCTTTAATATCATGATGGTTTATTATTCATTTTATATCACTTATTACCATGATATAATCATTATGCAATCATTTATTTTAATAATGGTCAATTTTCGATATTTGTTACTTGAGTATAAAATTAACACCTTATATTTACAAGTTGTCCATGCGGTAAATAGTCCATTATCATCAGAATGATATTAATTATTTAGATATCATATATATCATATATATTTATTATATATATGTATTTATAATAGTACATATCATTTAGAGATAATAAATTAAATGCACCGTTCATGAGGACGGTAAGTCGTACGTACGCATGAACGCTACAATCATTTCTATTTCACATTTTAATAGAATGAAAACATAATGATACATAGTAATATTATAATTCCAATATTATATCATATATAATATCTTTAACTCCATCCATTATACTTCCCACATATGGAATTAACGAGTCATATCACTTTGAGTGGGCGGTAGTCCACACTTTCTCAAATGAAATTATCACATTTACGCATTATGGAACCCATAAAGGTATGCTATAAATAGAAAATATAGAAGAATAAAGATACAATAAACATAATAAATATCATATAAAAATACAGTGCCATCATAATGGACACTATGAGAGGTGGTAGAGGATAAACGAACAATCCTCTTTTCGTGAGGTGTTAGTTTTCCATCCACAGAAACAATATGTTATTCACCCATTAGATGGAGGTGTGTGTAAGTGTAGTTTGAATCCATCTCATAAAAACATCTGATATATTGAGGATATTTGTTTTGTATAAAATAATGGAATAAAAATATTTTAGGGGGTTGAGAATTAAAATAAAATAAAAGGAGTTCAGATAAACGGTTACCTTTAATTTGGGTAACTACCATTGGTTTGAACCAAAAGGACTTCTTGATGTGACTTCTGCCAAAGTTAATGAATATCGGTGGTATAGAGGGATCTTGAGAGATTATTTGGGTAGGGGTTGGATGAGCCAAAATGATTGAGAGGTATGTGTAATGAGGTATACATGAGGGCTTCTTATAAGGGAAAGGAGGGGCTCTTTAGGAATGTGTGAAATTATTATTTTATTGTATAATGATATTCGGTTTTTAAAGGCACAAAACTAATTAATGTAGAAGATAAGATGATTAATGGGTGAAATAAAACCATCCAATATAAATTGGATAGATTTTGGATATTGTTTTAATATTTATAATCTTATTCATTTAAATCATTTATTAATGAGTAAAATACAACATCATTATTGTGTCAAAAACAATTTAATTTATTTGATGTCTAAAAATAAAATAAAAAAACCATGATGTAGGAAATATGTTTATCTTTCTAATTAATATTTATAGTCTAAAATATGACTTATATAGCCCTAAGTAAAAATTAATTTACTAAAATATATTTGTTTACGTCATTTTTGTATTTACATTATGTTATTTAAAATGATGTGTCATTATCACTCTTAAGTGTCTCCATGGGGTCCTAAAACCAACCCAAGGATTCCCATGGTCGGCCATTACTCATCCAATATGGTTAGGACAATTGTTAAGGTAATTTTGTATCATTATAATATTGGTTTACCTTAAATTACCCTATTTACCTTCAACAGTGATAAATAATAGTCAAAAGTTAATATTCGCCAAAAATTATTTTCATCTTATTGAACAAAATTTTTCTTACTAATAAAAACCATGTATGTTAGATTTTTGAAATTCAATTCACAGAAGTGGTAAAATTTCATTTAAATGAAAATTCAGTTTTTTTAACTACTACTAAGTGGTTTTACTATTAATAAAAATGATGTTTTTTCACAAAAATACAAAAAATATTAGTATAAGGTATATTTGATATTCTAAATTAAAAAATAATGTCTATTTTACAAAATTCACAACATATATGTTGCATTAATTAATTTAAAATTAATTCCCGTTGTCAAAACAAATAGCGTGTTTTTAAGAAATAATATCTATCCAAAGATTGACACTTGTTTATCTCCAATTTCAATGTGAAATTAATTCCAATGACCAAACATGGATTAAATAGTAAAAATATATTCTAATTAAACTCTAAAACCTATTAAAAATATAATCTATCCATATAATAATATTATATTTAAAGTAACATTTAATTAAAATATATTATTTTTCATTATTCATAAAAAAATAAATTTTATCAGAAAAATACCAAAAATTTACCGTAAGTAAATTTTGATGTTTCGAATCCAAAAAAAAATATTTTGTCAAATATAACATATAAAAGTTACTAAAACTTTATTTAAAGAGGGTTCTCCATCCAAAGGTAGTAAATCGACCTTTTAGAAAATATTAGAGTATTTATGCTTAAAATTAGATTCATTCAGATTTTAAGCCTCTAAATTTTATTGGATAAATTTAAAAACATTTAAAAAACATGTATAATAATATTTTAGTTAGTTCTATTCATTACCTCTAATACAATGGCTAGGAGTTAAATACCATTTATAATAATATTATTATTTTATTAGTGTGCAACGTAAGATTTCAAAATACTCATTGTTGAATATCAGGTACGCCAACTAAAATAGAAACCCCTTTGAGGTAAAATTAATATATACTTCAAATATATTAATAAATATAAAAATTTCATATTTCATTATTTACCTGAGATTTTACAAAGAAAATAAATCTCTTCAAGCCAAAATTCAAAATTTCATAAACATCCCACATAATTCATTTCTTCTACGAGTCTTTAGAATAGTGCGCAAGTGATTTTCATGATCTTAATAGCTTTATGAGTAAACCAAGATATCTTCAATAAATACCACTACAAAGTAATCAAGATATTACTCGAAACTTATATGAATTAGATCCATGATGACATGGGGTGCATTAGTCAGTCTAAAAGGCATTACTATAAACATTTAATGCCCATATGTGGTACGAAATGTTTCTTGGGAATGTCTTCCTTCTTCACACACAGCATAAAAAGACCCAAACTTAAACATTACTTAATCTTGAATTAAATGAATAATTCTCATTGAGGATATTTTCAGTTTTTGAGTAGGCTATAACAATTACATATCAACATTAAAATTACATGTCGACACAACTACTTAGTACCCATTTTTTTCATAAAATAAAAACTCTTGAATAAAAGAGTTATGTATCGTTCCATGTTTTAGACAGAATT
This sequence comes from Viscum album, assembly GCA_963277665.1. NCBI lineage: Eukaryota > Viridiplantae > Streptophyta > Magnoliopsida > Santalales > Viscaceae > Viscum > Viscum album. The sequence goes on along the minus strand of OY728126.1, from coordinate 1,305,458,375 downwards.
AATTTTCCGTGATCCCACCCCTGACCCTATTCATCATTAAGTCCATTGAAACACATTTGAAAACTTGGGGTGTGCATAAAAAGATCAGTAAGGGTTACAATGTAAGGAAATGAACCATTATCACATTAATAAATACAAATAAATGAAACCATACATTTGGATCATATCATACCTCATGAAATCATAAGATTTAGGAATAAGACTTTGTAATCTTAAATCATAAAGTTAACTTATGTCATTCATAACATACATACATTTTATCTAGCACTACTACATAGGGAGTCACATTTGGAATACCAATCCCAAAATATTCCCTAAATCTATTAGGAGAAACAGTAACGTTTACCTCCATCACGTTACCCAATGCATTGGACAACTATCTCAGGGAAACCCGCCCTAGGTTTATCATAGAACCACCCATAAACATAAACAATTCCCAAGAAACATAATAAATTCATAACACTTAAAATAAGAATAATGGAAATAAAACATTTCCACATTGCAAACAGAACATATCATTTAAATATATAGACATAATCAATGCTTTATGAAACCATTTTTAGAACCATTTAAAACATTTAATAAGTAGATTTTTGAATCAAAGTGTCTCATACCACTTTTAAACATTTCAATAAATTGTCAATTGAAAATATTAGTGACTATATAAATAAATACTTATAACCATTTTAAAAACATGGACATTAATGATTAATATTTATAAGAATAAATCATTATAACATTTAAAATGATATGTTAGTTAAAGAGTATTTCTCAAAATGAGAGACTCTCGAATAAAAATAATTGAGGAATAAAATTGAATCATAACTTTATAAATTCATGTGAATAAAGAGGTTCGTGATTTAATATTTCAAAGCTTAGTATACACCATATAAGAGTGAGTTTGTGCATAATGACAATAAAGTCTCAATGGAATGTAAATTGAGATGAAATCCCTTATAAAAACTGTATCCTTAGATTAATGATAAATAAATTACATAATAATGTCTGAAAAATATAAATACACTCAATATGATTGGATATTATGTTTAAATAAATAATGGTACATTCACACATGTTCTTTTTAAGACAAAACCAATGACATGGATGTTTAACTCAATGAATGGAAATTGTGTTAAAATTACTCTTATCAAGTTCATATTGATGACTTGAAAATTTATCAATGGAGTGATTATTTGTATCAAAAGTATAAAAAACTATGGGGAGTGTAAATTACAACATAAATAAATAAATATTGATTCCATACATAATCATATCATTACATAATTAGGAATTAGAAGATATACCCATGGAATGAAAATAGGGTTAAATTGATCCATTGCCGATTTGGTAACTGATGAAAACTATAACCCATGAAAGAAGGATCATAAAATGAAGAAGCAAATACCCATTTATTGACGTATATTACACAATGAATAAAATATTTGGCATTACATACACCATATAAAAGGAAATTGTGGCAAATATAGCATGAATCTCACATGTATAAAAAGTGAGATGAAAATCCTTTACCATGTTGTAATAAATCGATTCATATGACCAAAAGTTAATAACCCCAAAAATATTCTAGAATAACATAAATATATAGATAATCAAGATAATATATATCAAATGGTAGTAAAAAATATATCACTTGCAATAAATTAGTGGCAAACAATTGAAATTTCACGGAATTTATAGTGAGATAAGAAACCCCTTACCTCGTGTCTGACATGACTTGTTTGTTCCTTGTTCTTCCTAAATAAAAAAATTAAGATAATTTATACTTCATTAAGAACCTTTTTAAATTTTCTTATTCCTTTTATAACACTTATTACCATGTTATAAACATCATGTAATTATATAATTTAATAATGGTCATTTTGTCGATATTTAGTACTTGAATCAAAAATGAACACCTTATATTTACAAGTTTTCCATGTGGTCCAGAGTCCATTATCTTCAAAATGATATTCAGGATTTAGATATCTTATATATCATATATATATATATATTATATATATTTATATTTATTTATAACAGTATATAACATTTGGAGATAGGAAATGAAATGCACCGTTCATGGAGACGGTAAGTCGTACGTACTCAACAATGCTATTTTAATTTCTATTTTGTATTTTAATTGAATGAAAAATTAATAATACATAGTTATATTATAATTTAAGTATAATATAATATATAATTTCATTATCACCATCCTTTATACATCCCATGTATGGAATGAACGAGTCATATCACTTTTAGGGGGTGGTAGTCCTCACTTCCTAAAATGAAGTTATCACATTTAACCACAATGGAAACCGTAAAGGTATGCTATAAATGAAAAAATATAGAAGAATAAATAAAAATAAAAATAATATATATATCAAATAAAAATACAGTTCCATCATAATGTCCATCATTGAAGGTAGTAGGAGATATTTGAATTATCATCGTTTCATGAGGCAGTTGTTCTCCGTACACAGGAACAATTTGTTCTCTACCCATTAGATGGAAGTGTGTGTAAGGGTAGTTCAAATACTTCTTATAAAAAAACATATTATATTGAATATATTGTTTCTGTTATTAAAAAATGAACAATAAATATTTTAGGGTGTAAGAGAAGTAAAAAAACAAAAAGACTTAAGAGAAGATGTTACCTTTAAATTTGGTATCTCCATTTAAATTGAACCAAATTGATTACATGAAGTTCCTTATGCCTAAGGTAAGGCTTCTAGGTAGAAGAGAGGGAAATTTAGATATTATTTCTGTCGTGTTTGGATGATCTACGGGGCTTGAGAGGTGTGTGGAATGGGTTTGAAGTGGTGTCCTTTTATAAGGGGGAGGAGGGGCTCTTTAGGAATGTGTGAAAATATTACTTTATTATATAATGATTTTCTTTTTCTAAAGATAAAAAACTCATTAAAGGATACAATAATAAGACTAATTTTCAAAATAAAATCATCGAATAATAATTGGAATGTTTTTGGTACTTTTCTAATCATTATAATCTAATTTATTTAAATAATTTATTGATGAGGCAAACACTTCATCAGTATTATGTCATAAATAATTTTATTAATTTGACTTCTAAATATTATAACACAAATAAAATCATGTAGGAAATATTTTTATATTTATAAATAATATTTATAGTAAAATAATAACTTTTATATCCCCTTTTGAAAATTGATTTACTAAAAGATATTTGTTTTTTTCATTTTTACCTTTAAGTTAATAAAAATAAAGTGTCATTATCCCTTTAATGTGTCTCCATGGGGTCCCAAAATCAACCCAATGATGAATATTGTAGGAAATGTATTGTACAATAGTATTAGGACACATTTTAGAGTAATTTTGTATTATTATAATAATATTTGGTTACCCTTACTTACCAGATTTACCCTTTAACCATGGTAAATAAAATTTTTACTGAAGTAAATATTCATATTGACAAAAAATAAAGGTTACCTATTTACAAAATTTGGACCTCGTGATTCCAAATATGGAATCCATTTTTACACATTAAAAACACTTAATTGGAAGAAATTAATTTATAATTAATTCTCATTGTCAAAAAAAAAAGTCGTGTTTTTAAGAAATAATAACTATCAAAAGATTGACACTTATTTATGTCCAATTTCAAAGTGAAATTATTTCAAATGAACAACAGTGGATTAAATGTTAAAAAAATAATCTCATAAATCTTTAAAACTAATTAAAAATTAATCTATCCATATTAATAAATTAGATTAAAAGGTAGTTTTGAATTAAAATACAATCTTTTTCATTATTCATCAAAAAATGAATTTTATCAGAAAAATACAAAAATTTCACCCAATATGAAATTTGATGTCCCGATTCTATATAAGAATTTTATTTTGTCAAATAGAACCTATAAAAGTGACCAAAACTAGATTTAATGATGGTTTTCCAATAAAAGGCGGTAAATCAACCTTTAAAAGTAAACTACTCTAAAATTTAGATTCATTCACATTTTAAGATTCTAAATTTTATTGGATAATTATAAAAACATTTAACAAACATGTATAATCACATTTTAGTTAGATTTATTCATTCTCTCTAATACAATATCTAGGCGTTAACTACCATTTAAAATAATAATATTATATTATTATTATGCAACATAAGATTTCAAAGATACCGGTTGTTGCCTATCGGGTACGCTATAAAACATATAAAGCCCTTTAATGTAATATTAATAGTTAATTAAAAAAATTATAATTAAAATAATAATGTATTATTTATTTATTTACCTGGGATGTTACATCTTTCCCCCATTTTGGGAATTCCATCCTCGTAATTTTAAAATTAGGCTTGGAAACATCATTGAAAGTCCCATATCGAAAAAAGAGTCAATAAATATATCACTTTAAAATAAAGGAAAAGAATTACAACAGTCACCCAAGACAACAGTTACTAGGATTCCATGAAAACATTAATATAAAGGACAAAACAAACCATCAGTTTTATATGGAGAGTGATAGAAAACATGATTAAGAAAAATTTAACCACTAGAAAATCACAAACTTGTGATGGGTTAAAAGGTATTTGATTCCCCAAAAGGAAAAGTAAATGGACAAAGCTTTTGTTTAATGTTACTTTTCAAAAAGTTTAGAATTTTTTTATGAGAATTACAAAAAAACATACGGAAAAATACTTACTTTTCATGTAGACTTTCATCCTTTACTAAATTTCTACCACAAACTCATCTTTTCTCCAAACGATGAGTATTCAAACCGACTTGGTCCCATTAAAAGAGCTATAATAAACATCTATAGTATTATATAATCCAAATAAGTTGAACTATATATTTCCCTTGTCTTTAGAAATTGACAGAAACCAAAACGTTGAGTACAAGATCAGATCATCCACAAAAATTTATAATACATTATAAAAAAATACTGCTCTTAATCCCCAAATTTTGTCAAACAATACCCAATGTTTAACAAAGTCCTTTCAATACAAAAATGTCCTTAAAATCCTTCAAAGTAATTAAAACTATGATTGAAGCACAAAATTCAAAAAGATTTTATCACATAATCTTCCACAAAAATCTTAACATTTATCTCCTAAACCATATATTACTCTTAAAGATTCAAACTAATTTGTAATTAACCTAAACACAAGTTCTCTATGATTGGTTAATAATTTCCAAAGAAAACCCAAAATCAACTTATTCTTTATTCATAAAGTCATCTAACTAAAAATAATTAGTCATTCTAACCAGGGACTTCATGTAGTCTAGTGGTAGGCGATAAATCCCAGTCGAGCTTTGGTTGTGGGTTTGATTCCTACAGCTTTGGCTGACCCGATTGATTGTCACATGGTCTGTGTGTTGTCCTTTTTAAAAAACTATATAATTTTATATCCTTCCCAAAAAGAGATAAATTCCTCACAAATAACCATAACATATTTCTACCACAAAGTTTATCAAATAAATTTCATTTTTCATCCCAAAATGTATTAACTAATAATTGCCTCAAATTCATGGATCATATATTCCCAAATGGTTCTAAAAACTAGATCTATAAAATAAAAGATAATTATTCCATGAATAAAATTTTCATATATCAAACATCAGGGTTACACATTCTATAAAAATTCTTCTAATTTAATCCCATCATCAAAAGAGCCTTAATACTTTTAATCATTCCACCATCCTAAAATCTATTATAGCATTTTAATACCTTATATGTTGACTTGTTACTCATTAAACGTTCTTCATGATCCATTAACTATTCCATTCCAACTTATTCTGAAATTCGTCTTTCCTACAAACAAAACCATGAATCATATATTAAGATTAAATAATGTCTAAACATCAGTTAAGAAATAATATGTACCTTTCATTAGTCATTGTCAGTTTTCTCATCCTTAATTGGAATGGCATTATGCATTGGTAAGCATAAATTTGTATGATCCTGGTGATCCCATTACTAAACATTCTTCATAGGGCATTTATTTGTATAATGACCATGCACACCACATATGAAACATTTAATTGATCCCTCAGAAATAACTTCTTTCCCTTTCCTTGAGTCAACTGGATTCTTCCTTTTTCTATGGTAGGTTCTTACTTTATGAACTTCACTACCACATCTATAGCATATTCCCCTCCCATTGATACATTTTCCTATGTTTTTTTCCACATCCTTGACCCATATGATTTTTAATATACTTACCTTTATGATTATTACTTGAAGATCCGTTGGTATTTGTTTCTCTCATATATGATGCCTTATAAAAATCACCATGGTTTATGTGGTCCATCAAGACTCTAGATAGTTGGTTGAGACAAACCACAAGAGTTCTTATTGCAGCTACCATTTCATTATGTTTCTCATTCAGAAAACTGTCACAGTTTTCCTCACATCCATTTTTATATTAGTTCATACCAAATCCAGACATTTATTAGAACCAAAAAGGTAAGTGTGAGTATATCATAAAAATCATCATATAATATCTTATTAGGAGGGTAAATACTAAGATATACTTATTAATGTTATCTTAAACTGATTATACTTTTCTAAAATAACTTTGAATCTTTCTAAAATCCTAACCATTATAGTAATGTCACTTATGCTAAAAGAATACCCTAACCTCTAAATTTATCTAAATCGACCTCTGATACCAACCATAATGACTCGGCCTTAAAAATTAAATAATCTGGAATTAAAAGAATAATTCACATTGAGGATCATTTTAGGATTATAGTTTTATATAATTAGGCCATAACTATTACATATTAACTTTAAAATTACATGTAGACACTACTACTCAGTATCTAGTTTTTTAATAAAATAAAAACTCTTGTAAAAAAGAGTCATGTATAGTTTCATTTTTTAGACAACATGAAATTTTATTTACCACATCCATGGCCCTATTCATCTTTAAGACAAGTGAACCACGTTTCAAAACGTGGGGTGAGCATAAAAATATCACTAATAGTTACAAAATAAGGAAAGGAACATTAACCCATCAATACATAGAAATAAATGAAACCATGCTTTTCGATCATAACAAACCTCATGAAATCATACAATTTATGAATAACACATAGAAATCATAAATCATAAAGGTAACATATGGAATTCATAACATACTTAAATTTTAGATATCATAGATACATAGGGAGTCACATTTGGAATACCAATTATCGTATATTTCCTAAATATATTAGGAGAAACATTAATGTCTACCTCTATCACGTTACTGAATGCATTGGAGAGCTATCTCAGTCTCACCCGCCATAGGTTTATCACGGAACCACCCATATACGTAAACAATGCGAAAGAACCATAACATATTCATAACACATAATACAAGATTAAATGAAATATAACATTTCAACATTTAAATCAGAAAATTTAATTTCAAGATATAGACATAATCAATGATTTATCAAACCATTTTCAAAACCATTTGAAATATTTAATAAATAGATTGTTTAATCAAACTGTCCCATACATCTTTAAATTTTTTCAATAAATTATCATTTAAAATCATTATTTTACATATAAATAAATCCTTAAAACCATTTTTATAACATTTAAATTAATGAACATATATTTAGAAGAATAAATTGTAAAAAAATTAAAAATGATATTTTAGTTAAAGATTTTTTATGAACTTGAGAGACTCTTGAATACAAATAATTGAGGAATAACATTGAATCTGAACATTATAATAGCATGTGAATAAAGAGGATCATGATGTAATATGTCAAAGGGATGTATATACACCATATAATAGTTAATTGGTTCATAATGACAATGAAGTCTCAATGGAATATAAATTGAGATAAAATACCTTATAAAAACTTTATCATTAGATTAAGGATAAATAAATTATATAATAATGTGGGACGAATATAAATACACTCAATCTGATTGGATATCCAGTATAAATCATTCATTGGAAATTAACACATGTTATTTTTAAGAAAAAACCAATTTTTGTATGTTTAACTCGATGAATGGAAATAGAGTTAAAATTAATCTCATCAAGTTCATATCGAATACTTGAGAATTTATGAATGGAGTGATTATGTGTATAAAAATTATATCCAAACAAAGGGGACTGTAAAATATAACATAAATAAGTAATTATTTATCCACACACAATCATAGCATGGAATAATTATGAATTATAATATCAACCCAAGGAATGGAAATTGGGTTAAAAGGTTCCCTTGCCGATTTGGTATCTTAGGAAACATACAACACACGAAAGAAGGATCATAAAATGAACATGTAAATACCCATAAATTGAAGTATATTACACAATGAATATAATATTGGGCAGTAAATACACCACACAAAAGAAAATAATGGTAAATATAGCATGAATCTAATGGCAATAAAATGTGAGTTGAAAATCCCTTACCATGTGGTAATCAATAAAGATGTATGACCAGAAGTTAATAATCACCAAATGATTCACAAAATATCATGAATATAAAGATAATAATGATAATTTATATCAACGTTTAGTACAAAATACACCACATCCAATAAATTAGTGACGAACAATTGAAATCTCCAAGAATTAAAAGTGAGATAAGAAACTCCTTACCTCATGCACAACATGACTTGTTTGTTCACTGTTCTTCCTGAATAATAAAAATAAGTTAATTTATACCTAATTAATAACCTTTTTCAATTTTTTTATTCTTTTTATATCAATCATTAACATGTTATAAACATTATGTAATCATTTAAGTAAATAATTGTCTTATTGCCGATATGTGGTACTTGAGTAAAAAATGAACACCTAATAATTATATGTTGTCCATGTTGTCAAAATCCCATTATCTACATAATGAGATTCCTGATTTAGATATCTTATATATCTTATATATCTATTATATATATGTATTTATAACAGTAAATAAAAATTTGAGATAAGAAATGAAATGCGTCATTCATGGAGATGGTAAGCCGTACGTATGCATGAACACTACTTTCATTTCTATTACCTATTTTAATTGAATGAAAACTTAATGATACATAGTTATATTATAATTAAAGTATAATATAATATATAATTTCATTAACTCTAACCTTTATAAGTCATATGTATGTCATGAACGTGTCATATCACTTTGAGGGGGTGGTGGTACACACTTTCTCAAATGAAATTATCGCTCTTACCCATAATGGATACAATAAAGGTATGATATAAATGAAAAAATACCAAAGCATAAAGAAAAAAAAATAATATATATATATATATATACATTTCCATCATAATGGCCAACATGATAGGTGGGATTAGATTTTTGAACAATCATGGTTTTGTGAGGCAGCAGTTCACCGTCCACAGAAACAATATATTCTTTACCGATTAGATGGAGGCGTGTGTAAGTGTCATTAAAATTCATCTCATAAAACACTAGAATATTTAAGATACTATTTTTTTATAAAATGAAGTAATAAAAAGTGTTTATGGGGTTGGATAAGTAAAATAAAACAAAAGGACTAAAGAAGACATTACCATTAAATTGGGTATCTCCCTTTGGATTGAACAAAACGTTTTTCTTGAAGTGACTTATGCCTAAGGTGAGGCTTCTAGGTGGAAGATAGGGATCTTGAGAGATCATTTGTGTAGGTTCATTATGATCCAAGGTGCTTGAGAGGCATGAGGAATGGGTTAAAATGGGGTCCTTTTATAAGGGGGAGGAGGGGATCTTTAGGAAAGTGTGAAAATATTATTTTATTCTATAATGAATATCTATTTATAAAGATCCAAAAATCATTAAAGTAAAATATTATATCACGCATGGTCTAAATAAAATCATCTAATAATATTTGGATAGGTTTTGGTTACTTTTTTAATCATTATAATCTAATTTATTTAAATAATGTATTAATAAGTTAAACATTTCATCATTATAGTGTCATAAATAATTTTATTTATTAATGGTCTAAATATTAAAAAAATACCATGATATAGGAAATATTTTTATCTTTTAAAGGAATATTTATAGTAGAAAAGATAACTTATATAACCCCATGTAAAAAATGATTTACTAAAATATATTTGTTTATGTCATTTTTTCCTTTACATTATGTTAATTAAAATAAAGTGTCATTATCACTCTTAAGTGGCTCCATGGGGTCCCAATATTAACCCAAGGATGCCCATTGTAGGAATTATATTTAAAAATAGTATTATGATACATGTTAGAGTAATTTATATATTATTATAATATTATTTTGTTTCCCTTATTTACCAAATTTACACTTTAACCATGGTAAATAAAATTTTTACTAAAGTAAATATTCATATTTTATAAAATTAAAATTTTCCTATTTATAAAATTTTGACCTCCCGATTCAAAATATGGAATCCATTTTTATAAATTCAAAACAATGTTGTGTAATAAATTGATTTAAAATTAATTCTCTATATCAAAACAAAAAGGGTGTTTTTAGAAATAGTAATTATCAAAGGATGGACACTTATTTATGTCCAATTTAGAAGTGAAATTACTTACAATAAAAAAAATTGGATTAAATGGTAAAAAAATATCTAATTAAATATTAAAACAAATTATAAAGATAATCAAAATATATAAATAAACTAGATTAAATGGAAATTTTAAATTAAAATACAGTATTTTTCATTATTAATCAAAAAATGAATTTCATAAGAAAAATATATAAGTTTTACCCAAAGTAAATTTTGATGTCCTGATTTTAAAGAAGAATTTTATTATGTCAAATATAACATATATAATTGACCAAAACTATATTTATAGAGGGTTCTACATCAAAAGGCGGTAAATCAACATTTTGAAGTAAATTAATTCTAAAAATTAGATTCATTCACATTTTAAGCCTCTAAATTATATTGGATAAATTGTAAAACATTTGACAAATGTGTATAATCATAGTTTAGTTAGTACTATTCATTCCTTACAATACAATGAATAGGCGTTAATTACTATTTAAAATAATAATATTATATTATTATTGTGCAACGTAAGATTTCAAAGAAACTCGTTGTTGCGTATTGAGTATGCCATCAAACACAGAAACAAATTTAAAGTAAAATTAGTATTTAATTCACAATATATATATTAAAATGAAAATGTATTATTATTTTTATTTACCTTGGATGTTACACAACTGATTAAATCCAGATCGAAGGTCAATCATTGAAAAATATTGAGCACCATGAAGTTGATTGAATAATTCATCAATGAGATGTAGGGAATAATTTCTCTTTATTTTTATATCATTGTTATCCCTATATTAAATGCACAACCTCATATATCCATCTTTCTTCTCAACAAAAAATAATAGGGGCTTCACATGGAGAAACACTAGGGAGAATAAATCCATCATCACTCAATTCCTCTTGTTGTTTTTTTAGTTTCACTAATTCCCTAGTGGACACTCTATATCGGGTGTTCGATATGAGCCTTAAACCAGGAATTAAATCGATGCTAAAATAAATTTCTTGTTCTAGAGGATGTCCATGTAAATCATATAAAACCAGATCAACATATACTAGAACAATATGTATGTAATATATTTGAACATTTCTTTCCTCGCCCATAGTTATCTAAAACCGTTCTTCCCTAATAATTGAAATTAGTAGAGCTACTGGGGGTGGATCGAGATAAGAATTAGATTGTGACTTTTCTTTTCTAAAGATAAGGTGTTCCTTATCATCATCAAATATTATAAACTCCTACTTCTTATAATAAATTTTCACATCATGGTCTGAAAGCCAATCCATAACAAGGATTATATCAAATTCAATCATGGGTATGATAATAAAAACAGCATATAAAGAACGTTTATATGCCATAACTGTAAATTATTAACAAAAAATTGTTTCCATGATACTTCCCTTATGAGTTTTGACTGAAAACACCCATGTTAAGTCAAATTTGAAAGATCATATTTTCTTGGAAAACTAGGATGATATGAAAGAATGGGATGATATAGAATCAGATAAATAATTTTTTAATTATAAGGAAATGATTACAGTACCTGCTACCATGTCATTTAGAGCTTCAACCTCATTAGTTGTGAATGCATAATTTTGGCCTTTCTTCCATGGCCTTTTCTGAGGTATGTTTCTCTAACACTTAAGACATTCATTTTCATAATTTCCTATTTCTATATAATTGTATCATTCAAAATTGAAAACCTATTTCCTTCCCTTTCAGTCATGTGCATGTGGGAATTTTTCACCACACATGTAACATACTCCCATCACTTCAAAAAAGTACCAGGATGTTTCTTCCAAAATTTACTACATTTTGGAAATTCAACTTTTCCTTTCTCCCCTTATTTCCATTTCTAGAGTGTTCAGTAGATCTCTTCTTATCATCCTTTTTCATAAAGTCGTAAGACTCAGAGAATTTTTTTTCTTGTCATGATCGCACATGAGACTATATCTTCATATGGATAGAAGTATTTTGAGACTTGTTCTTGACATAGAAATGGTTTTAACCAATAAAATAATTGATCAATATTACACCTTGGGTTGCATATATAACCCATCGCATTACTTGTTATCCTTGTATAGTCAGCCTCATACTTTGTCACATTCTCATCTTTCTTTTCCCTCACACTCAAAATATTTCTTTCCATATCCGCTTAATGGTCATGAGGAAATTATTTTTCTAAGAAAATATCTTTGAACTCCCACAATTCCATATTTGATACTTCTTCTTCCTACTTTCTGTTTTGAATTAATGAACACAATTAATCTTCATCTCCTGTGAGGTGATAAAACTCTATGACAACCCTTTCCCTTTCACTAATCCCCAAATAATGAAATATTTTCAATAAGGAATTTATCCATTTCTCAGCTAAAAATGGATTTTAAGTCCCATTTAATGTTGGTGGGTGTTACCTCGTGAATCGGTCTAACATTGATCCTCTGAATTGTCAATCAGGATGATTAATATGGGTATGGTTATTATTCATAACCTGAGTGTGTTTTCCAAGTATGGTTATAATTTTTTCAGAATAAGTTTCATCACTATCTCCACTATTATTATCTTGAGTTGGAGGGAAATCCCTACATGGATTACGTGCATTGATATGGATTCCATTCCATCCACTAGCCACCATTTTTAAACAATGGAATAAACTAGATTTGTTTATTAATTGCAATACGTAATTCTAAACTTGGGGAACACTTAACATAAATTAAACAGTTTATCGATAAAATATATAATCATAAAAATGTTTTCATTGAGGAATTATTTACACATAAATCCTTCATAAAGGTTGGTAAATAAAATATGAATTATCTAAATCATATCCCCTAAGAGTGTCATAACCAAAAGTGCAGAAAGGCTCGTTTTCATGAACAACATACATCGAGTCAATCCCAAAACTCCTTGTCAGAGTTTTCACTCCTTGTTACATCTATGCTAGAGCCTCCTCTACCTCCTCGTATCCAGACAGGGATGTATTTCAAGTAAAATTCACAATATGACTACATAACCAAAATTCTATGAAGTTATTCTATACTAATCATCAATGTCTATCTTAGGGTAATTTTATCTCGTAATATTTTTTCTCAATCTAGATTACAAGGTTTGTACTAAACATCCTTTGATACCATCTGTAATGCCAAGACCCCAGATACCTAGATTTAGTGAATTATTACATAACATTGGCATGATACAAGGAATCATGTCCTGAAGGACCAAGCAATTTAGTAGCCTTGAAAATACTAGATACAAACAAAAGTTTTCCATTACATCATGAAATAAAAAAATATTTTTCCCCTTTTTACACACTCATATCCTTGGAATATCCCTACAGTTTAATCCTAATATACTTCTTCACACATTAGGAAAAATAAAACATAAGAAAGGGGTGTGCTTGGATTCTTAGTAAGGATAAAAATATAGTAGAAACTATAATAAATAAGCATAAAAATTAAAGGTAGTGTATCAGACTAAAACAAAATCCTTTTAAAAATAATGAACAAAATAATATGGAAAAGATAAATCAAATATTTCCATTTATGTATTCACATGGATATTCTACTAGTCGAATAATTTCATGTAATATAAATAGCTAATTCCATTATCATGGAATACATAATACCAGACATCACAACCAAAAAGTATAGGTCTTGTTCCAAGACTACAAGTATGATTATTTTCAGGGCCTTTTACCAAGACACTAATTTGTCACATGAGTCCTACCGATGCATCGAGGAGCTATTGCAAGATCCACCCAACACTTACTAAGTTAAATGTATTCCTCATATGAAAAGTATGAAACATAACATAAAAATTTGTATTAAAAATTGAATATGGAATTCTAATTCTTTAACTGTAAATAATGAATGTTTTAAAAATAAAACATCCACATTAAAATATATCACAAAACCATCAAATACAATATGGAAGATTGTTTCATAATAAATCAACTTCGAACAATTGTAAAATCCATCAAAGGATGTTCACATAGAAGAAATCAAAACAATTTGAGATATATATCTCTTTATATTTTGAAATCACATAAATGTCACATATTTATAAAAGAATAAATTTATTTTGAAAATATTATTATATAATTTTATGGGATGTTTTGAGGTTTTACAAAAGTAAAAAATATTTGCACCATCCATATAAGATAAATAACATTCTTACCTTAATTTATCGAAAAGGTCATAAAGTACATTGTTTGGAAAACAATGAAAAGATGTCTTTCAAAACATTTTATAACAATTCAAAAAGGGTATAAATGTTACAAATGGGTCCCAGTGATAGCACAACCACGCCGCCTTAACATGGTCGTTGGGTCCTGGGCCGCAAGGTACCACCAGTTTCCCCATAGACACATGGTCCCCACCCTGGGGTCAACCCACATACCCAAACAGGTCATCAGAATAATGACAGTCCCCATAGTCCAACACATGCCCTTTCTGGTGTTATTTTTCCTCACTCACACACACCCTGGAAAACATCCCAGAAGGTCACCAATCCTGATCACTACTCCAGGCAAAACATGCTTAACTGGGGAGTTCTAATCAGGAAGGCTCTTGAAAAATAAGGTGCACCTTGTTGACATGAGTCATATCATTTAGTCATTCAACCATTTATCATTAGTGGGTGTTAAAATCACCCCCTTTAGAGTAAAACATCCTCGTTGAGGGCCATATATCTCAACCTAGGTTGTGACCACTAGTTACCACTAGTTTCCTGGCAGGCATGTGGTCCCCTCCCTGGGGTCAACCCACAAACCCGAACGGGTCATCAAATTAATGACAGTCCCCGCATGCCAACAAATTCCCTTTCTTGTGTTCTTTTTCTTCACTCACACACACCCTGAGAGGCATTCCAGAAGGTCCCCAATCTGGATCACTACTCTAGGCCAAGCACACTTAACTGGGGAGTTCTAATCAGGTAGACTCCTGAAAAAGAAGGCGCACCTTATGGATAGAAGTCATATCATTTAGTCATTTAACCCGTTATCAGTTGTGGGTGTTATAATCACTCCCCTTTCCTGTAAAACAACCTCATTGTGGGCCCTACATATCATCTCAGGTTTTGAAACGCACTTAAAGCTGGGTACCACCTCTGATATCAAATATAAAAATTGGGTCTCGGAGATAGGACAACCACCCCGCCTTAACATGGTCATCGGGTCATAGCCCGCCAGATACCACCAGTTGGACCCCAAACATGTGGTCCCTTCCCTGTGGCCCAACTATGTGCCTGAGCATTTCATATGACTAATGAAAGTCCCCACAAGCCAACACATGTTCTTTTTAGTGTTTTTTTTCCGCACTCACACACACCCTAGGAAACATCCCAGAAGGTCACCCATCCAGATCACTACTCCATGTAAGCACGCTTATCTAGGGAGTTCTAATCAGTTAGACTCTTTAAAAGGAAGGTGAACCTTGTTGACACGAGTCATATCATTTAGTTATTTAACCCAATATCATTCATGGGTGTTACAATCACTCCCTTTTAGAGCACAACATCCTCATTTTTGTCCGTACATCTCAACCTAGGTTGTGCACCGCACTTAAGGCTGGGTACCACCTCTGATACCAAATGTAAAAAATTTCGTCTCTGTGACTGTATAGCCACCCTGCCTTAACATGGCCATCAAGTCATTTCCCAATAGATACCACCAGTTTCCCCACAAACATAAGGTCCCCACCCTAGGGCCCACCCATGTTCCCGAGCATGTCATCGGACTAATGAATGTCCCCACATGCCAACACATTTCCTTACTAGTGAGCTTTTTCCTCACTCACACACACCTTAAGAAAGTTCTGAAGAGGTCACCCATCCTGATCACTACTTCAGGCCAAAAACGCTTAACTGGGGAGTTCTAATCATGTAGGCTTCCGAAAATGAAGTTTCACCTTGGTGACATGAGTTATATCATTTAGTCATTTAAACCTTTATCATTTGGGGGTGTTACAATCACGCAACCTTTAGAGCACAACATCCTCGTTGTGGGCCCTACATCACAACCCAGGCTGTGCACCGCACATAAAGGTGGGTACCACCTCTGATACCGAATTTAACAACTGGGTCTCAGTTACAGTACAACCACCCCGCCTTAACTTAGTCATCAGGGATTAGCACACTAGATACCACCAGTTTCCCCACAAACATGTGATGACCACCTTGGGGCCCACCCATTTGCTTGAGCGAGTCATCTGACTAATGAAAGTCCCCAAAATCCAACACTTGTCCTTTCCAGTGTGCTTCATCCTCACTCACAGAAACCCTAGGAAACTTCCTTTAAGGTTACCCATCTTGATCACTACTCTAGTCCAAGCATGCTTAACTGTGGGGATCTAATCAAGTAGGCTCCCGAAAAGGAAGGTACACCTTGTTGACATGAGTTATATCATTTAGTGATTTAACCCTTTATCATTTGGTGCTATTACAACAAATGAAATTATCCCATATTCTAGGAAATAGTAAAAATGTTTTGAAATACATTTTTAATAAACACGAATGTGGATGATAAAGATGTCCCAGTAAATACTTACGTATAAACAACTTTAGTTAATAAAGTGATTATAAAATTAACCCTTACCTTGAAATTTTCCATAGTCAGGTGTATGTTAACCTCATGTATAATAGTTAAATCATTTTTGTTAAAATATTCATGAACCACAAACATAAATATGATATCATAAATTATCTTTTATTATTTCTTTGTTAATAATATTTCAGTAGTATCATTGTTTAGAGTTTTAATAGATTTGTTTTTCTTTAAATTTATTGTTATGTAAGTCAGGTTTTTTATGTATAAGATGTATTTGATTCATATCCAGAATGATATTATGTTCTTAAACAATATTTTTGAATCAAGAAATGTAAATTAATCTTGAATGGTTATGGTGGGGAATGAATCTCATCATGTTCGTGGAGACTGTAATCCATACATACGCCCGAGTGACAATATCATTCTGTTGATGGTGAAATAATATGTAATTGGATGTTATATCATATATACAGAATCATCAACATGTTATATTTAGCAATTATACTCATTATTATAACCATACAAATAATGATGTATTGAATAACAAACTACACCACAACGTGGAGACGTTAAACCATACATACGAACATATGGTGACTATGTCATTCATAGGATGGATAGAATAATGAATATGGTAGTAAAATATATATAATTATATAATAGTATGTATAAGTTACTGGAGTTATTATTCTGGTATTGAAATAAAAAATAATGAGGAAGTGGAAGAAGAAAAGAACATTGAAAGAGGTGATGATATAATTACCTCTTCTTCGGGTGCTTCCTTTATATTTGATCAGAAGGGCTCCAAGGGTTGTATTTCTGATAGAATTAAGGAATATATATTGAATTGAGGGTAGTTAGAAGGATATTTAACAAGGCTTTGGCCAAGATAAATAGATTTGGAGTTGTGATTTTGAGAGAATGGGAAGTACCCTTTTATAAGAGAGGTGAGGGTCACTTTAGGAATATCTTGAAATATTAATTTATTATATAATAATATTCGGTTTATAATGGCACCAAAAGGATTTATTTCTAGGATAAGGTTGGTTAGGGTCGAAAACCTCTAAACTGATAGGTTTTTGTTAGGCTTGGGTCACCATATTAACCTTATCTTCTATATTATAGTCTTAGTTAAATAGTTTATCTTTTAACACGTATTCTTGTAGTATGAAAATAAATGGGTAATAAGGTTAATATAAAAACACAATAGAACACTTAGTGGTTAATTATTGATATATATAACCTTATCTATTTCCTTTGTCTGGAAATTAGATTATTAAGAAAATTATATATTTTTATAATATATTTTTTTTTTTAAAACTCATTCAAGTCCAATTTGACACTATTTAGTATTCGGTTTTCATGAATGTCATAAAAACATTATCACTTTAAAAAAATTAATTGAATCAACCAAAAAAATGTTATATTAATCTATAAAATTCATGGAATGCATCAAAAGTCTCAATTTTCATTTATTATAATATTTTTAATATCTAATATTTTAATCTTTCATTAATAAGGTAATTACTACATCATCATTATGTCATAAAAACATAATAATTTTATTTTAAAATTTATAAATAAAATTCCATGATGTATGAAATATTTTTATCTTTCTAATGAATACTTATAGTTGAATTTATATTATGTATAACCATTTATTAAAAATGATTTAGTTATTAAAAATTGAGTTTAACACTTTTAAAACTTTTGTAAATAAAATAATACTAAATGTCCCAATCTAATCCAAGTTGACCAAAAGTATCATATTTTATTCCTAGGAATGATTTTGGTATAAATAAACATATCTAATTTTCATATTCAAAATCCAAAAATGAATTCCATTTTGAAAAATAAAATATATTAAATTGCAAAAAGTGGGTATTACGATTCTTAATTATATTTTAAGTGAATAGTTTGATTGGTCGTGATGTGCTAGAAATCGAAGTTCCGTACAGTGTAAACTATTGTATTATTCAAAGAGAAGCATATCGTGGAAGCTAGGGGTATTACAACTCATCACGGGGATCCATGGTTCAACATCAATGATCATGTCTAAAATGAATTGAAGAAAAAAATATGGCTTGAAAAAAAAATATTATAAATCCCAACCCACTTATTATTAAGAAAAATGATATTTAGGACATATGTTATTTTATATACACTCAAGAACAAATTATAATATTTTGAGAAGGGTTTTATACACCTCATATGAGGAGTTTGAATGTGATAATTAGGAAAAAGTTAAACATGTGAGGGGAAGACTATCTATTATAAACCGTGCAACAATCATGTAACTTACATTGAAATTTAACGTCAATAGAATAAATATTAGATGATTTGTAGAATATGGTATTAATTTCAGTGGTATTTGATAGATTTAACTAGTATAATAAATATTTAATGCCTATAATAATTTTATTTATAGTAATAGTATCCCTACATCCAATATCCTCAATGAAAATATAGTAACACTCAGTAATTGATTTCTAGTGTTATCATTTTGAAAATCTATTAATGTATCAGTATTTAGACCCATATAGTAGAGCCTTTCTAAAATAACCTCCAAATTTATAGCGTAGAAATTTTTTAGTTCAGAAAATACCCTCATTACAATCATTTAAATAATAAAACATTCCTAATGAAGAAAATATTATATCATCACATGTATAATAGTTTATTTCATTGACTTCCATACTATAAAAATAAAAACTACAAAATTAAATACTGCATAAAACATTATAAGCACAAGAACATGTTGTGACATGTTTACATGATCCAATATTAATCATATAGTTTAATTAAATATTTTTTAATCAATCAAATATTCCAATAAAATAGAAAATAATAAGGAAAAATCATATCAATATTAATAAAGGCAAAGTTGAATTCAACTGATGAAAATGATGGTGAAATAATCTAAAAATTTCTATGAAGAAACTATTTTATTTTATTTTTAATTTCATCTTGAATTTGGAATTTTTTTGTACGGTTTCTTATGTTCTAAATGAAAATATTATATTCATTCCTAGTATTATTTAGTCATTTATCATTGTGAAACATAATATTATTTAAGAAATTATTCATGAGATTTATTGATTAATTTATAAAATCATCATAGTTCAAAAATATATGAAGAAACTAATAATAAATTTTGACACATATCTTATATACATATCAATCAATAACACTAACTCCATACAACCACTTTAAATGTAAAATTAATGAGTATATATTAGTCAACATTGGGAGATATAATATTAACTTATGATAATGTTTTCACCATTATATTATATGTAAAACATATTATATTTTTATTAAACAAATAATATAATTTTTTAAAGTAAAACTATAATCTAATATAATAGATAAGATATTATGAATTGCGTGGGTGTATATAAGATTCCAAATTATCTATAAATTTTCCTTTCACTATAATGTTTTCATCGATATAAATACTAGAGAGAAACATTTTTAGTTAGATAGTTTTTTATCATGATATGGAGTCCATCTATAAATGATTGGATTCTGGTAATCTTCGATTTCATCACTTTTCTTCAAATCAGAAAATATATTAACAATTTATGTAATATACAACTAAAATCTTTATTATTTTAAAAGGATAATAATTAAATGAAAATTAAACATTATACTATTTTATAATATATGTCCAAGTCATGATAATATACATCATTATTTCGTCAATTTGATCTTTATGAGACATATCCATTTGTGGATTTCTATTTAACACATGTCTATTTCATTAAATACATCGTATCTCCAAAAAAATATATAGTACTCCTTATATAATTCTACTCCAAAATCATTTTTGGTGAGTTTTTAAGGAATATTAATTTCAATTACCATGTTTTCACCAGTTATTCAATCTCCAAATTCATATTTAACCTGTAATTTCAAACACCATAAGTAATGAAATATAACACAATATGATTAGAATTTTACCCTTGATAAAAGGGTAGGATAGTAATGAACCCATCCAAATTTAATATAAATAGTAACATTTTTGGGTCACCACTATATCCTTGGTGTGCCTCTAAACACACTATAGTCCACTGACATGTAGTTTGGGACTATGGTGGTAAAATGAGTAGACTATACCCACATATTAGTCAGAATAACTAGAGTAAATAAATTAAAGTTTATAAATAATCTGAAAAAAAGAAGTAAACTGACATCCATGAAATATTATTAGAAAAAAACACTTAACATCAGCTTTTTTCAATATATATCATCTAAAAAGTTTGATAAATATATATAATGGAAAAATTATGGACTCAAAATTGGTTTTTACAAATAGACCGTGAAATCACATCTAAACCAAAATATATCGAATGATTTCTGTGTTAGTTTTGTATAATACTAACAATGAAATCCTTCATACTCCTCCTTCTATTTCATTAATTACTAAAACCCACATATAATGTCGATAAATATTATTTTTTAAATATTATTACATTGAAATCATGGATTAATATTATTTAAAAATTTACTTTTCTAAGAAATGATGTTTAAAATATATAATTCGTTCAATAAAATTGAAAAATACACAATTCCAATTCTAAAAAAACAAAATGTAACACCAAAGAATAGTAAAAAATAATATAAAGAGTAACACCAAAACATATTTAAGTCCTTCAGAACATTTTTTACAAATAAAAATATAAATAAATCTACATATATAAATCTTTCAAACATAAAGTCGACCAAAAATAAATTTCGGAGGTTCTTCATATTTCTTGATGTATCTGAAAAAACATCATAAACAACCAATAAAAAAGGTTATGCTTTATAAAATAAAAAAAAATTAACTTATATGTTACATAGTGAAAAGAACCTTTTCATAATTAGTTATTATTCCAGTAATGATCATCTAATAAATGAATAGTAAAACACAAAACATTCATTCAGAATTCCCCCATTAACGAGGAAACAATGTTTATGAAGAAATATTTTAAAAATATATTAAATAGATATGTCAAAAAATTGGAATTTTCTAATATAAAAATATATAGATTAACATTCACATGTTCAATTTTTATAGTTCCTATTTTAAAAAGTGAGGTTTGTGGAACACAATCAATGTCATATTAAAATTTCAAATATTAATTTTCAAAACATATGTAATTTTTTTAATATTAAGAAAGTATCAGAATATAATAATACATACTTCATTAAAAACACGTTAAATCCTCTTTGAACCCCATACAAAAAAAATTAATGACAATTATGATTTACATTCATTCATGAAAAATTTATATAACAACCAAAATAAACATAAATATAAAAACATCATCCATAATAATTGTATAGTGAATAGTGATTCATAATTATATATGTTTTATTTTAAGTCATGGAATGGAAAAAAATGTAATCTATGTGTTTCTTAATTCTATATATATATATATATATATTAAATTATGTCACATTATTTCAAGTATTTCATAATTTTTGAAATGTATTATGCATTCAAAAATCCATAATCATTTGTGAAAACATATTATATGAAATGAGTTTGGATATACACTATTAGAAAATTAATAATTTAGTTCATTGAAATTGAATCTTTCCTAAGTAAATTAAATTAATAATTGAAATCTACATACAAGGAAGACAACTACATCATAAGTATAGTGAGTGGATTAACCATTACATCATCAATAAAGTCATTATTATATATTTTTAACATATCATATCTTAAAAAAATATTACCACTCATTAGAAAATTATAGTCATTATCTAATTTATTATAAGCATATATCAAAATTTGTTACCCCATCAACATTATGTGTTAGTGTAGTTTATTTTTCCGTAAATTTTACTTTCCTAATTCCTTCAGTTTTGTATAAAATTTTATATAGTATATAATATACATATATATATATAATTATAAATAAAATGGTAAATAAAACAATAACTCAAATACCTCATATGTAAATCTAATAGATGATTCATAATTTTGAATGGTACTATATATAAATTGAGATCCCCTTCATTTAACTCATAATAAATAATCTAGTTTGAATAAAGAGTTAGAGGACCTCAATAGTTAGGTTGTTAAGGATATATCTAAATAATCAGAACCAAAATCATAACTATAATAGTTTATTTAATTCAATTATATGTTGAATCATTTAACTATCACATACTATACTTCGTGTAAGTTATTTCTAAAACATATTATGCTTTCATTGATGCTTCACAAGGAATGTGGGAAAAATTTCTCAATTTGATAGCCTACTTATATCCTACCAATAGGGATATACATCCTACCAATGGGGATATATAACCTACCCATAAGTATATATATCATACCAATATGGATATTTTTTGAGCTTATTTTCAAAAAAAAAGTGACTCTTGAAATTATATTTTCATTTTTATAGAGGTGGGGTTCATTTAGAAAATAATATTGATGAAAATTACTAATTATTACATTACAATATTAACAGAACATTCCTTTATTAGATCATAAATATACATTCATTTTTTCATTTTTTTCCATTTTTAATTTTTCATTTTGAGGGGTAGGAGAGTAATGGTCATATTAAACCTCTATATATATGATACATGGTTTAGCTCTTCATTAATTAAATTTCACTATAACAAATTTATCCTCTAATAAAGGATCATTTGTTTATGACAAAGTATAAGGATATAAATTCTAGGAATTTATCTAAAAATGGATTTTTTTTGGGGAAGATTACATAATATATAATAAATAGTTTATCTTATAATTAAAATAATTTGAAAAAAATAAATTACACAAACAACAAAATATTACCAAAAATTAATCCTCCCACTCAATGTTGAAAAATAATTACCTATAAATATATCTATATTATCAAAAATAAGGAATGGTTCTAGATTATATTTTCACAAAAAATATAAAATTATGTAAACATTGATAAAAAAATATCTCTATCTAACTTCAACAAATAGTGGAAACTTTTTCTTAATTTATTTTATATGTTAAAAGACAAATGTAATATCTAATAGAATATATTAAATATCAATTATATGATATATATGATATTAAAACCATTGGAAATCAGAATAAGTATGTTTAAATGTTTTACCATTATAAGCACCTGTAATAAATATTTCATAAACTAGTTAATAATTCTCTAACGATGTAATAGAATAATTATCATATAATTACACTTCATAAAAATGTAATTCCTATAGTTTGTGAAATATGGGCTAGTTGGGCAGTTTATATCATATAATTAACAATAAATTTAGTCTCTCCACATGTATGTGAATGTTTTCTTACAATGGTAATCTAATTCCTACCATCATAGGGTATCTCCCTCTCTGGAGAGTAAGAGTTTCTTCACATAATTTTAAAAAATATAAGTTCAATTTCCATAAATATATTAATTACTTATATATTTATATTTATAGAATCAAATATACATACCGCGGTTCCCCTTTCAATATATTTGATATTTATAATAATTTAATCTACTTAAACATATGTTTGTATACATATATTTGATTAAAATAAATAAAGTATCATAAAAATTTATTTTTCTTGATATAAAACAAAACATTGAATGTTAATTTTTTTTAAAAATATGTTTAAATTGAACTATTGAAAATATAAATTAATAATAAACAAAGTAATAGAGTATAATATCATCCAAAAATGTATAATTTTTTACATGTTTTTTATTAGATATAAATTATAATTATATGTAAAAATAGATTACCAATAGTAGGAGTTAAATTATAAGTTCTATTTACATATAAAATTCTACAGTAGTAAAAAATATATAAAGAATATAACTACAATAAATGATAAAGGGAAACCTTTTGAACTAAAACATGGATAATATAATATAATGAATATAATAAATATTTTCAGAAATACCAAAATACCTAAAATATATATATTTAAATATCAATGTAAAAACTATAATTTTAAATAGTATTTCTTTCACAAAACATATATATATATATTTCCATGATTAATTAAGAGAGTGATAGATTTTTTTCTCATGTCCCGTGTTTGTGATCATTTCATGTTTCAAAGATTATGTTTTCATCATAGTAATTTTTATACATGGTTAATCAAATAAAATATTATTACGTTTCGCATAAGTCATCAACATCAAAATATTATAATCACAACAATGACATTATTACATTGTAATAGAACAAACCACTGAAAATTTAATGGGTCACCAACATTAAATATTTATTTTTCAGGTGTTTTGGTAATGAAATATTAATACTTGAATCTAAAACAATTAAAATTAAAAAGTATAATTCTAAACTCATTGTGTTTCATATAAATTCTATTATATATATAGCTAAAAATAAATAATGGTAACCAAAATTTTTTGTAGTCAATTTTCTATATTTCCTCATAAACTCATAAAGTTATTCATGACTCATATAATGTATTTCTATCTTGTGCACTCAAAAATGTAGTTTTTTAGTTATAAAAATTACTCTACTATTTTAAAAAATAATATTACCATGATTTTTTTCATAAAACATATAACCATTAATGTCAATGTCAAACCATTGGATCAAATTAGAATTTTGTTTCCCTGAAAACCATTATAATGTTTATAATTCAGAAAATTTCTTATTTAATTTCTTCTTATATCATAAAATAAATGTTTTTTATGTCCATTCATAAAATTCTTTTCATTTATACTATGATATCGTGCAATCAATCTTACAATATGGGTTGATATTGATGGTTTAACCTCACTTATATTGTTAACAATTTATAAATGTAAATTCATCCCTTCAAAATAGAGAATTAGATTTTATTCTAATCCACTGATCCCTTTAGCTATACTTTCAGGTATCAAATTTCATGACATTGGGATAAAAGTGTGCTAAAATATAGAAAATTAATTAATATATAAATGAACCACCTCCTATGATATATATCATTGAATAATAGAGTCTCATTTTAGATGTTAGTTATTAAAATATCACTATAAAAATTACATATATATTTCAAAAGGATACATCAAATAGAAATATGTAGGCCCAAAAATATTATCTCTCAAACCAAATTAATAAAAAGATAAACTATTATATCGTGAAATTAATTTTTTGAAAATATATATTCAGTTAAAAATTATGATGACAACTATATAATCTATAATATATAAATAATTTCTTTTACCAATTTTCATCAAATGTAATCAAAAATTTAATAATTCCTGATGATAAAAATTAAGACACGGATGACATGAAATGAAATTAGTATAAATTTTTTCATCAACAGATGATAGTAATTATATTTTATATCTATTAAATTTAAATCTAGTAATGACACTAAATTATTCTCAACTGAACAAATCAAAATAATTACATTAATAACATGAAAATGTTGATAGAAATTATTCCTCCTTTTATATAATTTTTTGTGGAAACCATAGGAATGTATGTTTTGTTTCCTTATATTTAGGAAGGTAAAACCAAATATATTTGATTGGTTATTAAATTCATTCATTCATGAAATCCATTTCTTATATTTCTTTTTATGTTTAACAATGATCTAATCAATTTGTCACAAATGATTTTCTTCAAATCCCTAATGTCAATGTTATGTTTCATCTCTTAAAATATAAAAAGATGTAACACAGATAAAATGGATAATTTATTATATTTATTTTTTTTGATGACTAATAAAACATTTTTCTCTTAATGTAAAATCATTTTAAAAAAAATTAATATTCTCCAACTGATAATTGTTCATTTAAAAAATAATACACTTAAAAAATAATAAATATCTTTTTTAATCTTTTATATATTTTTATTTTGAAAAATATATGATATCCCATGTAAATTTGTTTTGTACCATTTTTCAATTAATTATAAAAATTCACGTCTTCATAAATAGGACATGCTTTATATCGTTTAAGAATGTATCCATATATGTGTTTAAATTTTGGAAATTCATTTATAGTGAACATTATCACATCACAAAAAATGAAATTCACATTAATATATGCATCAAATAATTTAGAAACATAACTCAAATTTAAATTTAAAATCATCAGGCATTGTTGATTAATCAACCCCAAAAGCATTTCCCGACTGTTTTAATCTAGAAATCATTAAAACTATTGTCAACCAATATAACAGGAAATTATTTTTTTTACTCACTCTCTAACATTAATTTATTCAAATTTTATATAGTAACATTATGATATTTCAAACATTATTTACAAAGTAATAAAATATAATATCAAATACATTCCACTATTTTGAATTATTAGAGTTTAATAGGTTTTCAATATAGGTGCTCCTTTTTTTCCATTTTCTCCTCTAAACATCATTTGAATTTTTAAGGAGATGATTCAGATAAAAAATTTATTCAATATACAAGATTGATTTAGTTACAGTTTTTGGAGTATATTTATGAGAATAAGTCATAGTGGGATTTTTCATCCCTTATATATCATGATTTACTATATTTAAGATATTCTAGTAAAATTTTAAATTCCTTCCTATATAGTACAAATTCTTATGGGAAATTACACATCATTTTAAATACAAATACAATTATACCTAATTTTTTCACAATACTTTGTATATTGAATCTTGTTTCCTTTTGAATATATCCCTTTGAAAAGATGAATAATGTTTGTGAACATTACATCACTCCAACATTATCTTTATTTTCTATTAACTAATATTTTTACTATTCATAACAATGTAAAATTATTGAAACTTGATAATAGTGGTTTCTCAACAGATTTGTAAACATTTAAAACAATTGTTGTTTTTCTATGGTTTCATTTAAAATATCATAAATTAATTCTTCATGATGATCCTTTATCCCATGCTATAAAAATTCATCATCATTATATATTAACATGGTAATTATTTCACCATTCCTAATCCAGTGAATATAATTATAACTAAACAATATAAAATCATATGAATTTTTTTTATTTGTACCAAAATTTACTCATATTCAAATACTACATGTATATATAGGAAATCATATATTTTTTTTCAATATATAATTTAGAATGTTCTAAAAAATTAATAACACCTTTCTCATATTCATTGCTAGTTATTTATGCATATTTCCAATTATGATCCACTAATTAAATAATTTCCCAATGAAATATATGACTATATTAATACATATAAAAAATTAAATGTATATATAAATATATAAATATATAAATATAAATATAAAAATATGTATTATGTTTTTGGAACATTTTATATCCGAAAAAAATTAAAACAAAAAAAATTAGAAAAAATAAATTATAACCAAATTTAATTATAACAATAAAAATTAATTTCAATATAAATAAATATATGAAAAATAAATAGTTATAAACACCAGAAAAATTATATCAAGAAAGTTAATAAATTAATAATGCATGGATATAAATACATACAACTAAAAATAAATTACAATCCAAATCAAATTATAATTATAATAAATATAAAATCATAATCTAATGTTCCCAAGAAAATAGAATATAACATGAAATTAAATAAAAACAAACAAATAAATGGATGAATTCAATTAAAAAATAATAACTAATTATTTAATCCTTCTAAAAATAGATTACAAAATATAGAGGTCTATAGTGTAAAATTTCAATTTAGTTGTAATAAATTTAGTTGATGGACGGGGATATAGTAATTACTATGAAAGATTAAAGAAATAATTTTTCAAAAATGAATAAAAAAATAAAAAAAACATAGAGTGTGGTCGTGATTTGAGTATATTAGGATTTTAGTGGACCAGTTGATGTTAGCAGCTATAAAATAAGGAAAAATGTTGGATGATTCAGTAGAAAAATGAAAAATAACTATTATAAAATTCAAATGAAAGTAAAAGATAGAGTGTGGCTCGAGAACTACTGTGAGTCAAGAGGATGAGTGCTTCATAAACATCACATAAAAATAAATATAAATCTATGCATATTAGTTTTTTTTTGAAATATTATAACGTAACATATATGAAAACAATATTATATGTAATGTTGATTCACTTATATTAATATTTTCTTAAACCAATGGCAAAATATTCACGTGATAATTTTAAAGTTATTGATGAAAATCCCAATATCAAATATCTAATTCTAAATATTATTTTTCTTCTAGTGAAAGTGTCGATAAATAACTCAATATAAAACATTATATCTTAAAATGAGACTATATAACACCTTTTAGGAAATATCACCAGTATGTAAGGTACATCAATAATCAAAATACTAAAACATGAAACTAGGAAAAAATAAATTTAGAAACAGTGATGACTCTATGTTGGGTCCCAAACTCCTGATCTCAGTCATAGCTGCCCAAACATGAACCAAACGTGGGTCCACGACCCTTTTCCAGACTTACAAACATATATTAGAATTAGGTACCAATTACTGGATCAATAATCTTGTTATTACAACTTATTACTCTTCTAAAAATGGATTCCCTAAATATGAACAATGAAATTGAATTACACATGTAAGAGAATAAAAATCATGGGAATAAAAATTAAAATAACAACATTGATGTTTGGGCTCTCTTGTGACACCCAAGGTGTGTCATACACCGTTGTTCTATGTCGAATTTTTGTGAGTACATAACTCAACAATGAAAACCACATGTAAAAAATGTGGGATCATAACCTAAAATTTTACCAATACCCAATAAACTACATGTTTTAGCCCATTTCAGATATCACTACACCAAAAGATATAACCATATATATCACAATTGATTCAAGAGGGCTTACAACTTCCTTGTATAAAGTCCAAAATAAATGAGTTTATCACATTATCCAGAATGACCAAATTGAGGGCATTTACCTATTTAAAGTCTTCATCGTAGAATTTTACAAGACTATTCCAGGATCCTCTTAATTTCATAATATCAGGACCACCCTTATGGTTCTTACACAACTACTCCATAATTGTTTACTTCTCATTGTATTATGACTACTACAATGGATTTTACATGTCTGATCCATGATCACTTTCATATTTTACTATCAAGACCACCCCCAATCTATTTACATGACATATATATTAGGTCCCCCTTATAGAATTTACGATATCATTTTTTAAAACTTATTATAGTGAGATTATCAATTTTAGTTGACATTATTCCATAAAGTGTTATTCTAGTTTACCATTTCAATGTCCATTTTCCAAATCAATGGATTTTACCATAAAAACTAAAACTATTTAATATATTAACTTTTACCAATTCACTCAACAAACATAAATTAAATTAACAAACTATCAGTTGATTATGCATTTCAAAAAATTACTACTTTATTTTTCATAAAAAATGTTAAAATCAATTATCAAAATCTACCATTCATTATATAAATATATTCCAATACTACAACATCTAGTACCATTTTTAATTTTTAATTTCTAATTCATTAATAAATATTCATGTTTACCCCATTAAATCATAAATTTACTATGTCAATACTTCATGTTTTTTATCCCTTTAGGTTCACCATTGAGGTATAATGTTATTATCATATTTGAAATGATAAAAATGTATAAATTTAATATTTTAGTATTAAATATAAATTTTGAGTTAACATAAAAAATTTCTATGTGATCATCAAACTAAAAAACTTAATATTTAAACAAGATAATGAGAATTACATAGGGGTCATCTAACAAACCATCTTGGACATCCACTCATCTGATATCATCCTCTGATTCAAGCTAAATAGAAGAAAATGAATCAGAAAATAATAACCCTTAAAATAGTGTATATTATAGATAAATTGTGACATCTAGATTAATAGAGAGAAAATAAATAATTCAAGGTTACATGGTTATATCCTTCCATCTATCTATATTATGACACAAATGAAATAATATTTTTCCATGAGATCAAGTAGATCAAACATGCATGGAGGGAGGGTGATAGTCATTTATAGGGGGATTGTATGGCTAAAATAGAAGGAAGAAGTGGGTTTTGGTCTATAAACTCATATATTAAAGCTGTTAATTTCCCACTGGTTATTGAACCAATGGTTTGGCTACCTGAGTTTCAAAAAATTTCATGACATTGTGGTTAGAAAATTATCAAAACACCCATTCTCACAGGGAATGTTTGAAATTTAATCTAAGTCATATGATAAAAGAGTGAACCATCCCTAAATCCCTATGTAATATTTCCATGGTTGGTCCACAACTAGGATCAAATTATATGCCATTTCATAGATCCCGGACACCACACATTATTTACTCAAATTCCCACATAGTTCCCCTTTTACAGTTCAAAAACTATTCCAAAACGTCGTGAAACATAGATATTGAACTAGAATGTTCCCCTTGATTAGCTTATTTCACAATTTTTCATAATGCTTGAGCATTATACTAAAAACCTCAAAATATATTTATAACTTTACTTGGAACAACCAAAACAGATATGATCACTAGAGAAACCACTCAGAGTTCATAAAATTTCCAAAAAAAATCAATATCAAATTCCATAAATCTCATAAAATTAGTTTGTTTTTATTATTAAGAATGTCCCATACACCAAACACAAGAAATAAATATCAGGTAAATTCACACCTAGAATGGTTTTGAGTTTTTCAACATCCCCCGCATAATGTATTTCCTCCTATAACTACACTCAGATAAAAAATAATCATTGATGGAAACTAAAACTGTAAATTAATCTAGAAATTATATTGGTATATCATTAGATTCCTCTTAGATATGTTCATATTTCCATTTCATACAAACCACTGAATTTCCCTCAAAACTGAGAGCCTTTTTAATCTTGAGAAAAATATATGATCGAGATGATTCTAGAATGGATCATTAAAATCAATCTCAATATCACCCACATCCCTTTTATTTTATTAATTCTAAAACGAAACCCAACATACTACATATCTCATAGCCTCATCATCCCTTTAATTAATTCACTGATTATTTCATCCAAAACAACCACAATTCCACGCTTTTACTATAATTTATAAACATCCAACTCTTTTGAATCTACAGTCTCAATACTAAGATTTTCTGTAACATTCGTCCTTGAAAAACCACTAATATTGATAATACATACATATGAACATATTTAAATAAAACAATATCTTATCAAATGACCATAATTCCCATCCCTAAATTATCAATTACTAATCACACAAATTTCACCCAAAGCATTTCAATCGAATCATCATTAATCCTATGGTGTTCCCACTATACGGTTCCATATATAGATTCAAGTTCTTCTCTATAGTTAAATGTACCATAAGAATTGAATCTTAAGATCGAATAACTTAAGATCCAATGATGTGTGTGATGGAGTCTCCACCTCACAACATCCAAAAACACACAACCTCACTAGGTAGACATCCTGTCATGGAATATCATAAAAAACACTAGGTCGCGCTGTTTGATTCTCTAAGTCCTCACATTATCCTAAATTAATATAAGATTAAGGTATAATGAGATCTTCCAAACATGAACATCTTAGTTAGAACTCATTCCTTGGTATCATTAAATTAATAGATCCCCAACAAACAAAAACTATCAATTTGTTGAATTACGAGCAATAATGAACTATTGATCCAACAAAAAAAAGATAACTAAACATAACATTGAATATAAAGAAAACACTTATCATTTTATATAATAGTATCTGAATTATAAATACGATTTCCTCTATAACACCAGATAAATTTATATTTACATATACACTAGAATCCCATAGTAGTTTCCACAATCCATATACATGTATCACCACACCCATAATACCACAAATATAGGATCACATAATTATGGATAATCTAATTCTTCCCAATATAAGATTACACATATGGTCACTCAATTAATCCATTAATCTAACTATATATCCCTTCTTTTTTCTACTAACAAAAATAATAACTGGATGTGACCACACTAATCCTCTACAAGCGATAAAATGAGACACTGACCACTACCCATTACCTGCTTACTAGAAATTTTATACAAATATTCCAACCAAATTTCTATAAATATGAGAATCACATCCTTAAATAAATAATTGCTCAATCCTTTGTATATGGCCTCACACATACTTCACCTCAATAACAAGCTGGATAGGTTATTTTATCAAAACCCATATTTCACTCCTCTTAATCACTCAACATCATCATATTAACTGACAAAAATTGTAATCATGTATAATTCATGTGACAACACCAAAACCCGCCCACAAAATCACCCCTCACTGTAGGAGGATCCTCTATTCTGAACCAAGCCCACAGATCACCAGACCCATCAGCATCTCTTCTAACATCCCGACCACCTCGTTCTAATGGTGAACCATTAACATAATATCGATACCATACCATGGTTTTACTAAATAATGTTGTTAACATGATTCTCACCATGATCATATTGTTATTACATCGCTCAAATTCATATGAAACCCAAAAAAACATCAAACAGACCACTAAAAATCTCATTTCACCAATCCAGAACTCAATATATACATTTCATAACTTTCATAAAGTACCTTAAAAACAATTAAATATTACATTTTTACTCACACACACACACACACACAATCTAATACCCATCCAAAATGTTAAAATTCAAAAAAACATGAATTTTCCTCTAATAATTCATTAAAATTAATGGTTTCACAAACCTATGAAATACAGTCATGAAGAACTGAATCAAATTCTAGTGAGTTGTATCTCATTTAAATTATTCCCACATAGCTAAGACAATATCCATATATCAAATATATTTCAGACTCACTATGTTAAAATAGCCCATTGCACCCCTAAAAACTAGAGAATATCACTAAGATAACACATCCCAATAACCACCCATAACCATAGAATCAATCCAGAACCTAATGAATCTACAATTCTCTAATATCATCAGACTAACCCACCGAAGGCCACCATTAACCATCCAATTATAAGAATAAATTGTAATCAATATTTTTATGAATCTGAATGATATTATCCTCCAAAAAATTCATCAATATCAAAGCACTGGGACTAATCCAGATTCCCTTATTCAAACCTATTAAATGGTATTTAAATAACTTGTGAAACCCTAAAACAAATATTCTAAAGTCATCTCACTATCTTTTTCAAAACAGTGATAGAAATTTTTACTCATCGAATAAAAACATGAGTTTTTACCCACGACCCCCACACAAAAACCATAAAAAATAAACAGAAAATACTATATTCACATTCCCCTCTAGTATGTTTTCAAACGGTCAATTGCCTTTGGCCTTGATAATATTCTAAGTAAATTTTAGTAGGTCAAAGTATGCATTTTTAATTAATTTATTGAAAAGTTATTTTGATGTATTTTTTGGGTAGTTTTATTTTGTGTGTAAAATGCTTTTAAAAACATGTTAATATTCTGGATAATCTTTTTCAAAAATTGATTGAGAAAATATTGGTTTTATGTTTTGGTAAATTTAGTTTTATGGTAGAAAAAGGTAATTTTATTAGTCAAATAATTTATAAGGGTTTAATTGAAGTATACCAATCCAAAATTGATGTGATTTCTACAGAGATATATGCTACTAGTGTGAGAAAAATTTGCTCATTTCTATGACCCACTATCTTTTGAAAATGGTTTATTCAGGGCTTTATAAAAATTTTAACCAAGAATAACTAACATCAAACATAGAATAAATATTTTATTGATTATTTTGGTAGGATATGTTTTTTTGGGTCAATGAGATTCGAATCACAACAACCATAATTTTCCTACCTAACTAGAGTTCATGTAATGACACAAACCAGTATTAATGAAAATTCCACTTGATCTATTAAATGTCTTTTAATTTAAAATGGCTATATAAAATATTCATTTCCTTGGTTTTATGTTTTTAGATTTTAAAATTCTGTTATGAATTTTTACCGTTTCTAATATATTCATTGAACAATGATCATATTATTAGTATAAATATAGAGCCATAACAAATCCAATTTACTTAGAAAATGGAAGTGATGGCCTCATAATATAGAATTGATTCATATGAAGCCAATTTTTCAGAGCTCTGAAAAGAGGTGGTATCACTGGGCTTCACTCTTGACCAAACCTAAGTTGGGATTCAACACGTAAAGATCAAACATAAATTCCTACAGGAGAAGTGGAAGATAATAGAGGTTATCGCCCATGCGATGTTATCTAAGACACCCTGGGATTTTTTCACCATCGCACCCCTTACCCTAGGAGTTTGAATTAAATAATATTTTAATAAAATTTTATTACTAAATTACTTTTTATTAAATATAATTTATTGTATAATTTTTTAAGAATACAATGGTAATATTTATCATGGATTGAAATCTATTTTTTTCAAAACCCATGAATTTTCGATAAATGTATGTTTTTATATTAAATAAAAAAATTAAGATATTTAAAAAAAATTATATGAAATGAACTTTATATTTTAAATTATAACATTTTAATTATAAAATGATGAATTTTTCATAATTTTCTAAGATTGTCGAATTTTTTCATAAAATTTAAATACAGTTTAAATGTATAATGTGGTTTGTGACATCATAATGACCCAATAGTGATGTAATAAAAAAATAAACATTATTTTGGAAAATATATGTTTTACTTTTAAAAAAATATGATTTTAGATTTGTTTTCATTAATTTAACGGTGCCTTAGTGGACCCTCCACGACTAATAAAACTTTTTAACTTTTAAAATGATTTTGTTTGAGAGTGTGACTCACCTCCACATAAGAAAGCATAATATTTTAAGAATTTAGGCCCACGGTCATATAAAATAATTTTTTCTACTCTTCTTTAGAAAAAACTATGTTCAAAAACCATGGGTTGGTTTTTTCTTTTGATTAGTTTAATGTGTCAGGTCCAAAACCTAAATAACAAATAATTCCCTCTCTTTTCGTATATAAACCACCCATGATCCAACTTCTCTTCACTAAAAACCATTTGAAATCGACCAAAACCTTCCCTCCTTTCTCTATTATCTTCCTAAATCACCCCAAGCTCCCAAGATGCCTCTATCAAGCCTCTCTTAAGCGATTGGGATTGCACATCCAAGAAAGGGATTTCTTCTTCTCCCATTTTTTTCGAGTTTATTTATGTTTATATACCCTTGTTTTTTCAATTAAAAATGTTGAGGTATGATTTATAAACTCCCCTATACATATCTCAGTATATTTCAATGATTATAGACCCCTTTCTCTTTAATTAGTTCTTCCCAAGTACACCTGTTACCATGCCGAAATTATGTAAGGGATTTCTCTCTCTACATTTATATTGAAGAAGTTATTTTGTTTTATGAATCTAAAATATAGTACATGTGCTGGGACATATTTCATGTACATATTATGAGACACCCCATTCTCTCTCATCAACCATTTTTTTGTATTCTTATGTCACGCCGTTATGTTACCGAAATTGCACCATGATTTTTCTAGCCAAAATAATTGTTTACTGAATACCATACTCATTTCTCTATCAACAGTATTCACCTTTATGGAAATTTACTTATTTATTATAGAGTTTCATTAATGAATTACAAATTAATTTATCATTTAATAAATTATTATTTTTAATTAATATCTGTTATACGATCCATGTGGCACACATATACATGAAATGAAATGTTTAAGAAGGGTGTGCTCGTATAGCACTCCAGTGCATTTGGTAAATATTTGTATCATGATACGTCTAGTGAAATAATGGTTTTCCTATTCTAATTCAAGTGAAATGAAGGTTTAATCTTTCTCCATGTGAAATATTCCTTGGATCATTCTAATATCATGATAAATGTTTTTGCCAAATTTTCATGTTATAATAATCATACTAAATCATGACTTTATGTTTAGGTCTCTCTTGTGCTCCATTGATATTACTTATCCCTAAAATGTAGTGTATTTATCATGTTATGACTTGTTTAATCCTTTACTAGGATTTATAGCTCATACTTTTCTTATGAAAGTCCTCAGGTTATCCCTTGGAATTCTTAGTACGAAAGAATGTTGGGGTCCTGTAAAAGAAGTTTTCGATAATGACGTTGTGTTTTATATTATAAGTTGTTATGTAATGTTCCTAATTTCTCAAGACGCAAGACCTCTATATCTATGGATATATTTTATGTTCATGATTATGTAATAAATTATGTTTAGGTTTGTGACAACTATAAGGGTTTTTATTGTTGGTATTAGAAGATATGTTTAATTTTTTTGGGATTGGGATTAGAAAACCCTAGTGAAAGCCTTAGGGATAAGAATAATTGTAATAAAAACATACCTAATTTTTTTTGAGTATTGAGTAAGTTTTTTATCAAGAATATACATCCCTACATGGAAATGAACATGTAGAGGAATCTCTAGAAAATTTGTATATAGGGTTAAAACACGAAAACACCACTTTAAGCTAGACTCAAACGGGAACTGGTGCACGAAAACGGTCCTTGCTGCACTCTTGGGGGATATTCCTGTTTAAATTCATAATATTTGAATGAATCATTATTAATGGACAAAAATTCCCTAAATAATGTATGTGGGGAAACAGATCGTGGATAACATAGATTGAATCCTATAAATTCATAAGATAAGGAAATAAAAGTATTTTATAAGTCATTAATTTTTGAATTTGGATTACCCATTATGTCTTAACTCTAATTTTACTTGTATTCCATCCAATGGATGTTAATATGAGGACTCAGGTAAAAAATTTATGGTAAGATCAATGTGATAACTATTCTAATGAGATTCATAATACAATGGGAGTGGTAATCTCGAACTTTGTCATGATACTCTCTTAGTTAAGTCATGTTTTAAATAGAAACATGGGTCAAGATGAATGTTAAACCCCACCTAAGTGAGAACAATTCTCAATCAAGAGATCAATGAGACAAATGCATGTTAAATTAGATAAATCATATGATCTCTCAATCTCCAAACAGTCGATCAACTCCATTGAGAAGATCTTCTCCATCATTCAATTTTTTGAAAAATAGAAGGTACTTGTTTCTGCTTATCGTATGGAGGGTGAAGCTGATCAATGGTGAATTTTGATCACAAATATAAATCCTAGGGAGGAGAAAGAGGCATTATAATTGAAGGAACTCTAGGTAATTATTTTTGAAAAATATTTTTATTGCATACTCCAACTTAATATGGAATGGAACTTCCTCTCCCTTAAAAAAAGATGATGAATCCATCAGATTGTATGAGGAAAGCATCACAAATCTTGCAAGATATGCCTATGGCTTTGTCATTACCCCCAAATTCAAGGTTGACCACTTCTTTGGTGGTCTAAAACCTTCCTCCAGAAATCCCTAGCGATCTGTGACTTCGAGAGCTCTGAGGAAATTGTCTGATGTGAAATCAACGTTGAAATGGAGATAGATGAATCACAGATGTATCATAGGGATAAGAAGTGTAAGGTGGAATTTAATTCTTGCAGACCGATGGGTAAATCCAATGGTGCTAACAAATCTAGCACACCACTTTCCAAAGGTGCATAAAAATGTACGCTGAAATTTTTCTGAAGGGGATGAGGAAATGTTATACCTTTTCTAGAGAATGGGACTTGACCATTAATTTCTGACAAGAAAAAACCTCGGATATGATAGAGGATAGGAACACTCTGTTGTTACCTTAACGCATAGTTAATTTCTTCAATTTTAATGAACCAGGTAAATATGAAAACTAGTATCCTAATCTAAGGGTTTTCTCAGGCAACAAGCAACCTCCAAGGCAGAAATGGAAAGTGTTTTCCATCACTACTTCTGAAATGATCTATGACAATGAAGTGGTTTCTGATACAATATTTATTCATTCAAAAATACTGAATATAATTTTTTATTCTGGTTCTATGAGTTATTTTGTACTCCAAAACTATAGTATAAAAATCCCAACACCACTACAAATCATGAAAGTAACGATGTTGATGAGAACGGAAAATGGGGAAATCATTTAATCCCATGAATATAACTCCTCTACTATCATAATTTTTTGTTTAAACTTCTATGAGAACATTTTCATACTACCTATAGTTGAATTTGATACAATTCCTATCATGGATTGGATTTCCTTACATAGAGCCAACATTACGATATGTGAGAGGGAAATCACCCTCCATATGAATAATTAACCCCTGATTTTGTAAAATTGAAATAAAGAGGACGAATATTCTTTATAACCATCATCTCAAGTGTGGATATTACTTACCTATCATAATGTGTATCTTTATCAGATGATTCTATCTAAGGAAGAAACCATCCTTAAAGACATGCCTATTGTGAGGGAATTTGTTGAAGTGTTTCTCGGGTAACTTTTTGGTCTTCCTCCAAGAAGAGACGTTGAATTCTCAATTGATCATGTACCTGGGGAATTTCCAATATCAAAGAAAATGTATATAATGGTTGTTGTGATGCTAAAGGAGATAAATAAATAACTATTGGGGAACCTGGATAAAGGGTTTATATTCCCATGTGCATCGCCATAGGGTGAACCATTACTCTTTGTAAATATTTAAGATGGGTCAAAGCACCTTTTCATTGATTATCACGATCTCAAAAAAAATCACGCTAAAGAAAAAGTATCCTCTTCCTCGAATTGATGACTTGTTTGATCAGAAATGTGCAAAACAATACTTATCTAAGAAGGATTTGCAGTCAAAATAACACCATGTACGGGTGAAGGAGGACATCCCCAAGACTACATTTTTTATAAGATGCGGGCAAAATGAATTCATACTATTTCATTTCAGGGACACTAATGTTCCTTAAATCTCCATGAACATGATGAATAGAGTCATTAGATATTACCTTGAAAATTTTGTGGTAGTCTTTATAGAATATATTCTAATATACTCTAAAACCAAGGAGGAGCATGAGGAACATCTTATAAATATACTACAAACCTTGAGAAAGGAGAAGCTCTATGAAAAGTACAACATGTCATCATTCTGGTTGAAGGAGGTCTCATTCTGGGGCCATATCATCACAAGTATTGGTATATCTATGAATTCTTACAAGAAAGAAGCAATTGAAAGTTGTTCGAGGCCAACATCAGTGATGTATATCTGTAGCTTCCTGATGTTATCTTGATATTATCATCGATTTGTGAGAAATTTATCTTGATATTTCCACCCTATTACCAAGATTACCCGGAAGGGATTCTAGTTTTCTTTGAGTGGAGAATGAAAAGAGATCATCAAGAAGTTGAAAAAGATGGTTATAACTATGCGTGTGCTCACATTACATAGAAGTGGATAACGTTTTTTTGGTATTTAGTGATGCTTTGAAAAATAACTTGGGTTGTGTGTTGATTGAAAATATAATTTCATTTCTTATGCTTCATGGTAGTTGAAATTTCCTACGTAAAACTATCTATCACATGATCTTGAGTTGGTTGCAGTGATATTCCCTTTAAAAATTTGGCGGCATTACCTTTTTTATGGGAATTATGAAGAACACATAGACCACAAAAGACTGAAGTATATATTGACACAGAATGAGTTGAACATGTGGCAATGAAGATGGTTAGAGAAGGTCAAAGACTATGAATGCTCAATCCATTACCACCTTGAGAATGTGAATAAGGTGGCAGATGATCTAGGTAAAAAAGATCCAGTGACTCTATCATTGATAAGAATTGAAAAGGATACAATATTCTTAGATTTGATGAATATAGACATAAAAATCAAAAAGAAGGTAACCTCATCAATCCTTTCCCAAATTATTTTTCAACCATCTCTTTTGGGAAGGATAAAGGATGATGAAAAGGATGATGTGAGGGGAAAGCGAAAACTATCATAAAAGTGATATCCTTAGATTTCAATATTTGTAAAGAAATAATTGTAAGATTTTGGTCAGGACTATATGCTCCATCAAATCCATATTTAAACAATTAACTTTTGGATGATTCACATGGTTCAAATTTCTCTATTCACCCAGGAAACAAAAAGATGTATTGAGATTTGTGAGAGAATTAATGGTGTTATAACATGAGGAAGGAGATCACTGAGTGTACATCAAAATTTATGGTATGTCAGTATGTGACGGCTGCAAGGGATAAGTCTAAGTGGATGATGCAACCATTACCCACACCATCATAGAAATGGGAGAACATCACTATGGAATATTTTACCAGACTTTATAACAAATCCAACAGAAAATAATCCTATATGGGTTGTTGTGGATCATCTTACAAAGACTTCACACTTCATTGAAATTTACGATGATTTCTCATTTGATCAACTGGCATAGTTATACATCAGATATTTGGTAAGGGTACGTAGAGTACCACTATTGATTGTATCCGACTGAGATCCAAGATTCGCCTCTACGTTTTGGAAGAGTATTCAACATTGTCTAAAAATTGAGATGAACATAAAGTACAATTTTTATCCTCCAATTGATGTCCAATATTATCAGACTATAAAAGTACTTGAGGATATGTTAAGAAAATTCTCAATTGAATTCAATGGAGGATGGGATCAACATCTTCCTCTGGTTGAGTTCTTTTACAATAACAGTTTCAACTCAAGCTTCCAAATGCATCCATATAAAGCCTTGTATGGGAAGAGGTGGAGAACATCGGCTTGTTTGAATAACATTGGGGAGTGAAAACTCCTAGGTCCAAAAATGGTCGAAGAAATAATGGAGAAGGTTAAGACCATCTAGAAGCACACTAGTGTTTCATAGAGTTTAAAAAAGAGCTATGCTAATATTCAATGGTGAGACCTAGAGATTGATGTTAGATACATTTTATTACACTTCATATCACTGTGAAAGAGAGTTATGATACTTGGGATGAAGAGAAATCTTAGTCCAAGGTACATCCTCCCTTTTAAGATCCTTGATCACATTGGAGTAGTTTCCTATCCACTAGCACTCCCACAAAAGATATCTCACATACATGATGCATTCCATGTAT
This sequence comes from Viscum album, assembly GCA_963277665.1. NCBI lineage: Eukaryota > Viridiplantae > Streptophyta > Magnoliopsida > Santalales > Viscaceae > Viscum > Viscum album. Next base: position 1,305,416,449 of record OY728126.1, on the reverse strand, counting down.
CACTCTTGAGGAAGTACAAACCTGACCCATCACATGTACTAAATCCAAATGTGGTACCATTGGATAATTACCTATCTTATGAAAAAACGGTGGTGAAGATAATTGACCATACGTAAATATTTATATGAAAGAAGACAGTTCTTGTTGTCAAGGTGTAATAGAAAAACCAAAAGTTTTAACAAACAAGATAGGAATCATAGTGAGTGATTTAGGAGAGTTACCCTAATCAATCATAGTGTGGGAAAAGAAAATTTTGAAGGCGAAATTTCTTAAGGGTGGAAGATTGTAACAACGCACACTTTTATTAATGAAAATTCCTTTTGATCTAATTAAATGTATTATTATGTAAAATGGTTATATAAAATATGCCCTTCCACAGTTTTATGTTTTTGGATTTCAAACAAAGGTGTTACCATTGCTAATATAGCCATTGAATAGTTATCACATGATAAGTATAAATATTGGGCTTTAATAAATCCATTTTACTCAGACAAAGTAAGTGATGATATCATCCCGTAGAATTTCTCCATATTAATCCCATTTTTTGGAGATCAAAAAGGAGGTGGCATCACTGGGTTTTTCTCTTGACCATTCCCAACCCGAGCTTCGACACGTTAAGCTCGAGTGGAACTACCTACAGGAGAACTAGAAGTTAATAGATATTTCCACCCAAGAAATGTAATCTGATCCACTTTAAGAGTTTTTCCCTATCGCACACCTTACCCTTAGGTACTATGAAGGTTTTATATATGGTTTTGTAATAATACCCTAGCACCATGATTGTGTGCTTTGATTTTTTATATAAATAATATAAATTTAATTTTTTTAACGGATTTTAAATCCCAAATAATATTCTTAGTTAAGAAATTTATTCTAACGAATTAATGGATTTTAAGAATTATATAATATTTTAATAAATTATTATTTATATATTATTTTTATAAAATATAAATGATCATATAATATTTTATGAATACAATTTCAATTTTTATCACGGTTTTAGAACTATTTTTGTCAAAACACATGAATTTTCGATCAATGTCAGTTATTTTTTTTAAAGTAGAAATTCAGATATATTAAAAAAATTAGATAAAATGAATATTATTTTTGGAATTAGGATGTTGAAATTATCCAACAATAAATTTTTCATAATTTTATGAGACAGCTGAATTTTTTGGTAAAAATTAAATACTGTGAAAATATATAATGTATTTTATGACATAATAATGACCCAATAGTGGTTTAATAAAATAATATAGAATGTTTTTTCTAAAAATATATATTTTATATTTAAAATAATGTTATTTTAGATTTGTTTTATTAATTTTATGGTGCCTTAGTGGACCCTCCAAGACTTAAAAAACATTTTTCCTTTAAGAATGATTTCCTTGAGAGTGTGACTCACCTCCACAAAAAAAGCCCACTATTTTAGAAAATTAGCCCATTGGCCTAATAAAATATTGTTTTCTTCCCCCATTTGTCCAAAATAATGGGAAAACCCATGGGTTGATTGGTGGTATTGATTTATTTAATGTCTGGTGTCCAAACCCAAAATAATAATGAATCCCCTCTCCTTTCCTATATAAACCCACCAAAGATCCCACTTCTCTTCACTCAAAACTTTTGGAGATCAACCTAACCCGGACCTAATATCTCTAGTATCCTCCCATGGTTCCCCAATATCCCAATAAGGTTGTCTCGAGCCTCTACAAATCCATTGGGGTCACACTTCCAAGTCAAGATTTTCTTCCTCTCTCATTTTTGTCCAAGATTCATTATATTACAATACCCTTGTTTTATTAAATGATAAATTATGTGGTGTGATATTTACCCTCCCATTATACATCAATACTTATTTTTGAATGATTAGATACCCCATTATTTCTCATTAATTCCTTCCATGTACACCTATTTCTATGAAAAAATTATGTAAGGGATTTCTCTCTCTGCATTTACATTCATGCAATTCTTCTGTTTTATGAATAAAAATTATATTACATATGTTGAGACATGTATCTATATAACCCATTTACTTTTGATTTTTTGTAAATATGATGAGACTCACCTTTATCACTCATCAACTGTTTTTATGAATTCTTATGTCACACTATTTTGCGGCCGAAATTGCACCGCAATTTTCCAAGCCAAATTCATTGTGTAGTGAATACCATGCCCATTTATCTATCAAGTAAATTCACCTTAATGAAAATTTAATATTTTATTAATGAGTTTCTAGTACGAATTCAATATTTATTATTAGTGTAATAAATAATGATGTTTAATTAATCAATGTTATATGATCCATGGGGCACACATATGAATGAAATAAAATGTTTTAGAAGGGTGCACCATGATTGTGCATCGATACATTGGTTAGAGATTTGTATAATGATATATCAAATTAAATGTGGGTTTACTCATGTTACATTTGAAATTATCCTTGGCTCATGCTAATATCATGTTAAATTTTGTTGCCATATTTTCATGTTATGATAATCATTCTATATCGTGCCATTATGTTCATGTTTCTGTTGTTCACCATTGATATGTCGAATGCCTAACATGTATTGTATTTTTCATATTATTCCTTTGTTTAATCCATAATTGGTCTTTATAGCTCACAGTTGTCTTATGCATGTCCTTAGTTTATTCCATGCAATGCTAAGTATGAATAAATGTTGTGGTCGTGTAATAGATTTTTCTATTGAAGATATTGTGTTTTATGTTCTAAGTTGTTATATAATGTTCCTAATACACTGGTAGCTTTTCAGAATCATTGACGTTTCAACATACTCAATTCAAACAAAGGCTGGATAGTGCACCTACATTGGAAGGAAGGTGGTCTCATGTAGGATTTATCGAACTATCATTCAACAAATATTATCTTTGTGCACCTCTATAGGGTATATAGATATATATTACTGTAAGGGGATGGAGCCAAGCATTTCAATAGTTAGCTGATAGGACTGCAACATCATTCCAGAGTATCTTATGACCATGGGATTCAAAATATGGATTCTTTTCTTTCTTACATGGGACACCAAGGCTATTTTATAATTACTTTTTTGATTTAAAACATGAAATAATAAATTATACATATTTATTCAAGATGTTCTATATTTATGTCATCAATATAATTTTAAATTGCCTAATTGAATGAATTAAACTCTTAAAAAGTGTTTTTGATCCAAAAAACCATGTAATGGTGGAAATCACAAAAAATATCCCCCTTTTAAGTGTAATAAAAATAGAAAAATAGTAAAATTAAAATAATTATATATATATATAATGAATTATTGTGATATCGAGATATTTATATTATGCCCCCTTTATAAAACAAGAAACATTTATCCCCACATTTCAAAAAACAACATTTCATAGAACATAAATCAACTCCATAAAAATGAATGTTCTAAAAAATTTACACATTTTAAAATATCAAAAATAATTAATGAAATGGGATATATATTGAAGAGATGAATTTTTAAAACTATATTTATCATCGTTAGTGATCATTTTATAGAGTCTAAAATCATAATATGAAAATTTGGAAAATCAATAAATTTTTCTAAATGATAATTTATATAATGTCAAAGATAATAATATAATAAAATAGAAAACTGATTTTAAATTTTAAATAGAACATTAAAAATAGATTTATGTAATTTTTTTAAAAAGAATAAATAATTATTCTATAAGATTATTTTATTATTTAACATATTTTCACCCAATTGAAAAATGTATCTGGGGATTTTAAGGGGAGTGTATCTATTAAAATGAATAAAATAAAATATTAAAAACCTAGAAAATAAATATTTTTGATTGATTGTTACAATATTAAGGTAATGAAAAAATTGTATTAATGTACCCTAGAAAAGTCCTCAAAAGTTTCAAACCTGGTGTCTAGTAAAGGCCTGGTCACAGTTCCTTGGATGAAGTGAGGGTTTAAAAATTGACAAAATATTTTAGGGATAAATCCCTTTGAGAATCTGCACCGTAACTACATTATTTTATTTGTATCTTGTTTGGAATTTTCTCTATCATAGATAAATTAATATTATTAATTATGAAATCTTTTGAAAATATATTATAATTTGAATTCTATTTTAGAAAAAAAATATTAAAAACAAAATAAAAACATTCCCAGATTTCAAATTGATTATGATAATGTATCAAAGCAATATAAACACCAAATTTCCTTTTAAGATGTAAATGTTTTATAGAAGTTTTTTTCTTGTGAATATATCAACAAGTTAATGTTTCTTGGAAAAGTGTAAATTAAAATATCAAATCTTTGGAAATTATCCCATTGAAAATGGTGACTCGATTCAATGTTCTTAATGAGAGAGTATTAGATTGGGTTTCTAGATAAACATGTCACACTAGTGTTGTCCCACGTGATATGTCTAGAATAATATGGTATCCCAATGTCCAAATGATTTTGTTTCATCTATATAACATGTTCAAAACTAGACCTAGTGGATTTATATTCCACTTTGGTTCGAGAAGGAGAAACAAAATTTTTCATTTTATAATACCAAGAGAATACTCATTTCTCTAGTTGATTAAAGTACCATTATTAATTTTTAGATCTTGTTGGAGTCCTCTAAAAGCGGTGTTACCAAAATTGGAATGATTAAAATCAATTTCCTATGTATAAAATAAAACATCAATTTATGTTTCTTTGAAACAATAAAAAATATATAATTTTGGATTTTAAATATGACTCCATTGGGTATTATTGATAATTAATAATAATTATAACATCTAGTTCAAATTATATGTAATTATTCATTTTAATTCCAATAATTTCATTTTGAATGGCCAAGCTTACCCCTATGAGGTTTCATATTCATTTTCTTCCATGTAATTAGTTTCCCACATTTCTTAAAAAATGATTTCATAAAATAGAAATTTTAGTATTATTTTTTGAGATCAAAGTTATACACATAAATATATTTATAGATGGATATTAATAAGGAAAATTATACTTCTAATCTTACCTTATTAAATATATTCTTCATATTATTGATTTATCTATCCATCTTCATCTTACTACAAATACTCATGGTAATTATAATATAAATATCGTTGTCCATTCCGAAGTTCATTAAAATGTTATTACTATATTTATTTTTTGTTTAAAAGGGATTTGTTTGATTTTTAGAAAAATAGAAAATCAATTAATAATTATTTGAAATGATTTAGGAAATATTTTTGGAATAAACATTTTCTGTTTTAAAATAAATCTATAAGAGTATGTTAGTTAACCTCTCACCCCAATCTTAAGCAGCTTGTGTTAAACTATATAAATATTTCCTTAACATTAAAAAAGAATTTGGAAATTTATTATTTTTAAAACATGATGTATTTTCATAAAAACTATTGTGGTATTGAAATCATTTTAAATGGAACATTTTAAATCCTTTTAAAATCTTTTTAAACTAAAATAACTTGTAAATTAAAATATTAATATAGTAGATCTGATTTATGAAATGATAGAAATTTTTTCACTATAGTTAGTATCTTATTCTTCATTATAAATAGAATTAACATTTTGAACCCTCTTGAAAATAAAATTTTCTTATTCAAAATGTTTATTCTGAAAACCCCATAGTGGTTCCAAAAATATGATGATTAGAAAAACATTCCATAATAGTAAAAAAACATCCATTGATTTTATTTGAACTCCAATTTCATAAAAAGTAACCATTTTTCATTATTAATAGTGTCATCAATGTAATGATGTTCATAATGAGAGATAAAATCAAGATGTACATCCTCATTTAAAACCAACCTTCTAGTATGAGTTACAAATTTTAATTCTCCAATAAATTTCTCAAAAGGATTTTCATTGGATTGAATCCAATACATGTTTAATAGAGAGGGTGGAGATTCTCTAGAATATTAAATTAAATTAGAATATTATGGTTTCATAAGGATCAACCTAATTTATTCAACATCAACATCTCTCTATATATCTGATTTAGGATGTTTCTCATTGAACCCGATATTAGTGGAAACTTTTAGGTTCTCATTCCTCTTATATAAGAAGCATATTAATTTTCTTGAGTTAGGTTATCTTAAAAAAATTCTTCATTGTATATAGGGTCAGAAAATCCAAGATTATCATTGGTTTTATAAGTAATGAATTTTCAACTACATACCCTAAATAATATATGTTCAAGAATTTTTATTCAAATTTTAAGATGTTTTTATTATTATGCAAGTTGTTAACATGATATATTTGAGGATAATGAATATTGTATAGACCACCTATACCCAAATGTATTTTAGAGTGGAAAACACATTCGGAATAGTCCATTAAATTTCATAGTCGGACTTATTCTATCTCTGAATGATCCCATTTTGTTTATTTGTTCTATGATATGAAATGTTGTGATAATATCCTTGAAAAGGAAAAATAAAATAAAATTATTTACTATAATTTTTTTCATGTAGTCACTTATAAGGTAAAATATTTTTTCTTCCATTTCAATTTTGAGTTCCATTTATATGTTTTTAAAGATATTCAAATACTTTTTCTTATGAGATCAGAATAAAGCCCATCTAAATCTATTAAATACATCAATAATTACATACTTTTGGTTTTTTAATCAAATTATACCCACTTGAATAAGTCAAATAAGGTTATGGTATATTAATTTTATGGTTTTTTTAGTAAAACAAATTGGGTATACAAGAAGGCTTAATTTTCATTCCTAGTTGTAAAGGTTCACAAACAAAGTAATATTTGAAATCAAATTTGGGTATTTTTTATATTAGTTGGTTATAGTTATCATGAAAAGAAAATGAATAATATAATATTTAAGGTGCTGATTGAAAATAAAAGAATATTTTTCTTGTATAAGTTAGCCCAAAAATCATTAACATTTATAGATTTTATGTCCACAAAAAAAAATTATTTTGAAAATTGTATGTGATAAATAAAATCATTCTATAAAAATTATAAAAAATTTCAATATAGTTTTTAAAATAAATTTTAAAAAAAACTATCACATAATTGACTAATACATGGTATGTTATTCTAAAAGACTTTGGAAAATAAAGTTTTTTTAATAGGACTATAGTTTGATAAACTAATCATATCAGTACAAATAATTTATCTTTTGAATCATCTTTAATGGATACTTTTTCTCTATAAAAATCTCTTAGAAGAATTAATTTTAAAGGATTACCAAATATATTCCTCAAGAACCCATTATCCATTTACCATGTAGATTTTTGGATTTAAGCTTTATTATATAAATTATTATGAATCTATATATTTTAGATACCATATATTAGGACCACTAAGACTACCTAAGAAATATTTTGGGATCAAAAAATGTTGGAAACAATTGTATCCATTTTAAATATGAGAAAAGAATTTGAATACATCATGGTCTAAAATATCTACCATTTTTATAATATCATTCCTAAAAAAGATACCCAACATTAATAAATTACAAATTCCATTTACAAAAATTGTACTTTTTATAATATTTTAGAATGATGCTTTGTTTTGAAAAAAAACCATAGAGATTTTTAAAAATCATTCGAGAAATGAAAATCTTGATAAAATTCTAAACCCCTTAATTAAAATAAAAAATGGTTTTTATGATCTTTATTTTTAAATTATTAATTTTCTGTATTTCATTGAAATTTTTATTTTAAAATCAAACCCCCATATTGTTTTAATTGATTATATTTTTTGAAAACAAAAAATTTCTGTTAATTTTAATACATTTGAATTTTGAAATTATATCAAAAAACCCATTTTTTAGTTAATTTTTATTATTTATAAGGTCTTCATTAGTCATATACTATATAGAATATATATCATAATAAGAATATGATAAACAACAACATGAAAAATTTACTTCACCGTGTACCTCTACTTTGGCCATTAAAAATTTTGTGCATTCATTTGTCGATTCATTTGTTGAAATGGTGTATTAACTAGCACTCCATGTTGATACAATAAGATATTACATAGATTTCTTCTTATCATTCATGTTTTTTTAATTTAATGTACATTCCAAAATGATATTACCATTATTTTTTAAACTGAAAAAGGTTAACTTTTATTATTGTTTTTCCTTTTAGTGTTCTGTGTGTATCTTTTCATTTTCATATACTTATCTATCATCTTAGTAATGTTGGGAACATCATAGTTACACTATGATTATTTTTTACGATATTATCTAAAATATATAGTCCTCATAATATCTTTTACTACATTTTCCTCTATTTCAAGATTCCTTCTGATGATAATATTGCATTTCATTGGAAAACTGATTATTTCTTCGACCACCAAGTTTTCACATTTTTATATTCCTCTATTAAAGTCACATAAGGTGTCCATATACTTGGCAAAACACTATATATTCTTATTTAATGTTTATATATGAATATAATCACCAATACCTTTTCACCTATTAAAAATATCAGCAAATTGAGTAAATAATTTAGTGATTGATTAACAAGGATTCATAGATAAACACTTAAAGCATTGAATAAACATATCTTAATGGTTAACTTTTAATTTTTTATTTCCTTCTTGTGTTACATATAAAATTTTAAAAATTTGATGATTCATTTTAAATATAGAAATAATGTTATCTTTAATTTTGTATTATCAATATTTCATGGAATTCATAACTTTTCATTCTATTTCCAAAGAAGAAAATTCATATGGGGTTCATTTACCTTATTTTTTAATTGAATGGATTATCCATATATAAAAAATTTATAAATAAATATTAAATTTCTATAATAAATATAGATATGTGTGTTTTCCAATAACCATAATTAATTCTATCAAAAAAGTAATGAATTACCCAATGATTTCCCATCTAGACCACCATGGATGTTTTGAAAATCCATTTTACAAATATAACATCATTTGAATAACCACTTAAATAGTTTCAAAAATAAAAAACATACGGAACCAATTTCAAAATAATGACATTGAGAAATAATAATACCTTTGATTCAATGTGTAGGTGAGATATTAATAAAAAGGAATGTTTACAGTGAAGTAGATAGAATCAAAAATATATGAAAAAAATAATAGATAGAAATTCTTTTAAAAATATTGACGAACATAAAAACCATTAGAATACATAAAAAGAATTCATTTTTATAGTTCCACCATAATTATATTGAATAATAATAGTAGAATAGTAAAAATTGTGAGTGAATTGAAAATATTATTAAATAAAAAATATAAAATCGATTAACTAATAATGAATTAAATGTTGTATAACCATTGAATAAATGATTTATTGAATTTGATAAATAATTTTATGTCTGGAGAGTATAATATGTAAGATATTTGTTAAGAAAGTTTGATAATAACACTGAAATGATCCCTACATTCTACCACCTATATTTCTTGAAAATTTTATGTATTATTCCCTTTGATTTATTAGTGCAAAATACACTGTAAATATCCATCAATTTTTTATTATAGAATGATACTAGATAATATAGACATTATCTCTTTTATAGAAAATATAAAAACAATAAAATAAATTCTCTTGGCTTTTGAAATGTACATATAATTGAAACCATGATCCCTTAATTGAATGATAGTAAGAAGCAAATTTATAAGAAAGAAAAAAAGGAGGGTATTTCTAGAAATAAATATCATTATAGATTTTTCTCAATTATCCAAATAAATATCAATAATTTCTGGATATAATTAAAACAATAAAAGAAAGTGAAAAGATATTAAATTTATGGAACACAATTTAATAGGATAAAGGGGAGTCAAAAAGAAGGATCCTTAAGACAAATTCAACATGTAGGTGATGGGGATCAGATGATCAGTAGTATAATTATTTCGTTTCAAATATATCCAAGGAAGAAAAAGGTATCTATTTATAGAACTCCAAAGAATTTTCCAATATCTTCACTCCTCTATGGTTTATTATGTTAATGACATCTAAATTCATGGTATTTATACTCTAGGAAACATATCCCCCATATTACTCTGGCAAATAATATTAGGCACCAGGTAGTATTTACAAAGTAGATCCTAGGATAACTGGATGTAGTTTTTTATTCTTTCATCTATCAATTGCACTGTTGTATCTTTTAGTTATTATCTTCTAATCCATTTTCATTAGTTATCAAATTCACCTCCATCGGGTAGCTGGTAGGGTCCTCTTGTAAAGGTATACAACTGGGCATGACATCGGTTGTCTTTTGGAACTGCATCAGATAGTCAGTGATGTGTGTGTCCATGTTCTTCAAAAAAGTACTTCTCTACATCCTTCGATTCCACACCATGGTTCTATTATTCTTTTCCTAATGCTAAAAACTATCCACTGACAAATTTTGAATAGTCCATTATTATTTTAAATCACGATGTATTCACGTCAATTGAACATAATTAAAATATAATAATTAAACACATTATGTACTTATTTTATCATGAAAATAATTTTCTAGTAATAATCAAAAAAAAATCTAAATGTTACCACATTAAATATTTTCAAAACCTGTAAAAATATATTTCTTATTCTTAAAGAAGAATTGTTTTTCTCTAAAAAAGAAATTTAATTAATGATACAATATTTAAACATTAAAAATAATTTATTAACATGAAATTAAATTAGTATGTATAATTATAATCATCATGTTTCATTAATAATAAATATTTACTCTTATACTAATGCGAATACAATATTTAATATATTAAATGAGAGAAAATGTTAATTATTAAATATTACAGTTCATTATCTTAAAGTAAAACCATTATTTCAAAGGAATCCATCCAAAATATTCCAAAACAAATCTAGTTAAATCTATCTATCATATTCAAAAAATAATTTATAATGATTGAGTTATTTTTTTTCCTTTTTATAGTTAATTTCATTTTTAAAATTAATTTACCTTTTTTGTGATATCAGATTTTCTGATCCCAGAAATTATATTTCGTCCCATGAAAGAAAATTCAACTTTTAAAAAAATTGCAAATGACAACTTCAAATATGAAATTAATTTCATAATATTCAATTTTCATAATTGGATGAAATATATATTAATATATGTCCACAGAATGCATTGAAATATAGTTCCTATAGAAAAAAATTGAAACATTAAATTTTTTTGTTTTTAGGAAGGAATTAACATGTGTGTTTTTTAGAACCATCCACACAAGGAAACCCCCCTTCTCATAAAGATGACACTCTTCAGAGAGCCCCATCCAAGAAGGAGTTTTTTCCCATAGTGATGACAGAGCGTCCCAAAGGGTGACAACTCAGGCGGTGATGGTTCGTTGGGAAATCTATCAGCACCGGTGGGATGCGCCTCATTTTTCCCACCCAGTCAATAAACCAAGTGACCCAAAAAGGTGAGAAGATCCCAAAAATTATTTACATTTTATAAAATATAATTCTAAGAGTGGAATAAATTAATCATAATATCCTCACAAAAAATCAATATAAGTAATTTTTTGAATGAAATTAATTTTGTAATAATTAAATGAAATAATCATCATTATATCTATAATATAAAAAGTAAAAGAAATTTATGTCAATTAATTGGATATATAATATGATAATTTAATTAGAATTATTTATTGATTATAATTATTTTAAATTATTATGATAAAAATATATGGGGCACGTAAAAATGTTAATGAAAAATAAATCTATTTCCTTAAAAATAAATTATCTTCATTTTAAACTAATTTATAAATATTGTATTAATCATTATTAATTCTATTAATGAACACATTATATCTATATTTCATAATAATTTTATCCCTACTTATACTCTTCAAACTAATGGTTAGGTTAAGAGAGTCTAATTTAAATAGTAATATTCATATAGTATAGCATCGTTCATTTACGCAAGGTGTTGTATATAACAGATTATATTAAATGCATTATTGTTTAAATAAAAATACATTATAAAATAATGAAGTTTTAAATAAGTGAATATACCAATTTACCAATTCATTATCCATTAAAAAACTCGTCACTATTAATGATTTACAAAATTAATCTCATTTCACGTATAAACAATTTACCAATTTCCCCTATAAATTATACATAAATTCATGATCCATAAATCCAAAAAATAATATTCATTTACCATTTAATAAAATATTGTAAAATAGAATTTCCATATAAATATCTATTCATGAACCATTTATTCGTTTTACCACTTTAGAAGGCATTATACAAGTTCAAATTTCTTAACTTCATCTATAATTCACTATATAAATATATACCAATTCCAAAAGATCTATTACAATTTTTAATTTCCACCATTCCATTTCATATCCCTCAAAATAGGGTTTGAAATTTTTTTCTCTAATTAACATTCTCAATACCTTAATTTAATTACCACCTTGGAATCATGTTTATGGTAATAATTTAATATCATGTTTTAGAGTGTAGTAATATAGAAATTTCATATTTAAGGACACAATTAAAATTTTGTTTCAACACAAAAAAACAATGGAGTTACAACCCTACTCAAATACATAAAATTTAATAAAGACTTTGGTAATGACCTATAGACCACATACCATATCCTCAGAGACCTCCAGTCATTCGATATCAACATTAAATTCGATCTAAAATGACATAAAATGACTAAGAAAAAAATATCCATGACGATTGGGAATATTATTCATAAATATGAAACACGTACATAATAGAAAAATCAAAGTATTATGGTTGGTATTTTATTGGGTTCTGTACCTATATCTCAGCAACTCCTCTATAGAATGCCAATTGAGACAAGATATGAATTATATCTAGAAAACGAAGAGGGATACAGAAGTTAGCACAGAGGGGATGCAACTAGCCAAAATAGTTGAAAAAATGGTTTGCGTAATAAAATCATAATGTTAAAATGGGAATTTTTAATTTATAGTTCATGTGGTTTGGATCAATTGTTTTCAAAAATTCAAAACAACTATGTGATTTAACTATAAAACATCCCAACAAAATTTCTCTTAGATTAACTACAACCATTATCAAATCATCTATCTAGACTGACAACCAAGACAAATTTCATGATTCACTCTGATACTGACATGGAATCACTTTAACATAGAACAAAAAATTTTAGTATATCATGAACTAAACAAATATAAATAGAATTTACCTCACTTTCTTTGTGTTACATAGTTTCTCCAAAAACATGCTGATCAACTTACGCACCTTGGGGAGGAAACTAAAAATCTCTAAAACTAAACATGATGTTCCTAAAACCCATCCTAGCAGTCAATTATTCTCTTGGTTTTAAACTATATAAAAACACACAAGATTCTCAAACTCTAGAAAAATTGATCAATATTTCTATTTTAAAAATATCTAGTCTGTGAAACTAAAAATTCAAAATCCCATGAAATTGAAACAAAAAATACTATGAATTTTTCATCCACTACGATAATAAGATAATAATATATTATCCTAAATATGTTAACAATATCCAAAAACACATAAAATATGATTAAAACTATTATTCAACAACATCTTTGACACAAGATCAAGGCATTATCTCTAACATCGTATTTTACTGAAATGTATAGTAACTCTCATTTCTCATCTATTTACAGAACATATGAAAAAAAATTCTTATAGGCTGACAAAATAAAAATTATTTGGGTATAAAACATATATCTATTTTGAACTCATAATTTCATATAATATATAATTTCTATAGGTATAGAACAACATAATATGCTATAATAATTAACTTAAAACATCTTATTATTTTCATTTCTATTTTCCAGCTATAATTTGGAATGGTATATAATAAAACCTAATATCTTAGCTTTGTTTTATATCAACACATGTTAAAACAAATTAATAAAAAAATCTTTACCACTATTAACATCAATGTAACATCCTTGAATCCATATCCAATGAAAATCCATATATCATTATCCAACAATTTTAATCTATATGTATTAAAATATAACCCAACATAAAATGTGGAATCTTTTATACAATCAAATTGCTCCAAATAAAGAAAATTGTGAAACAACTGTCATATCACCCAATAACATCAATTTATTCTCTGATTAATGACAGTGTATTTTCTTCTAACTCATTTGGTGGAAAAAAATAAAACCTAAATCCAAATATAAATTAGTGGATACAAAAAATGAATTAATAAACTTAGTTATTAATTTATAGTTTCTCAAATATTAGTGTTAAATGAATAAAATTTATACTCATATTAATGTTACATTTTTTTGTTGACCCAATGTTGTATATAGTATTGTATTGGCTGGGTAACTATCATTTATTGGTCGGTGTACACATTATTTATGATTATATCATTATGATGAGGATCTTTTTTCACATTATTTCTTATACCCAAATTAAATTTCCAAAAAAAATAATAAATTATATAAAATTAATCATCTTATTATATAACTGGAAAATCATTTATCATTTAATAATAGGTTGTTGGTTTAAAACATAACATCATTCCTCTCATTATAGAGACACAAATCCATCTTAGAAGAACACACACTATATAAAAGTTATCATAGTTTTTTGAAATTTTTTAATGTTGATATGGAGAAGTATATCCTAGAAATTATAAAAAAAAATTTGTTCCCATTTAATTCAAACATTCTAACTAAGCACAAAAAATTCAAAAAATAAATTATAATAATTATTTCGACATATTACCCCAAGTTGGAGAAAACAATAATCATTGATGAATCTGTTAGGCATAATTTGTATTATAAAATTATATAATATCATCAAAAAATTGGGAATATATTAAGATAAAAATATTTTAATATTTTAATTAAAGAAAAATCTAATTAAAAATTACATAAATATATAAAATAAAATATTATTGATGTAATGATCAAATTTAAAAAAAACATTAAAAGTAATTAAAATGAATTATACATTATATAAGTAATTAAATTTTTAGATTAAAATATAAAGTCGTTATATTATAATTAGTAATATTTCATATAAATATATATCAATATGAATTTAATAATAGAATCAAAATCAATATGAAATTCTTTATATTAATCATCCTCTTTGTAATCTATAAAATAATAATGTTTTTTGAGATAATCAATTTATGGTGGATCAAATTCATAAATTTTGGTTTTAATTCCCCTATGAATATCATACCTCTCTATATCTTCTCTTTTGTAACCAAATGTTTTTTATCTTTAACTGATATTGATGTAAAATTTCTCATTTTATCGTATTTATATAGCTTAATAATGAAATTTTATTTTTTTATCACATTATTTGGAATCCCACATACCTCAATATTTAACCCATTTAATAGGATTACAATTTTCCATCAATTAAATATATTAACATAAAAACATTTTTTATTTTCTAGAATAATCTAATCAACTTTATAGAGTCAAACCCTAACATCTATTCTTAATGCATGTGGATCGACGCTTATTTTATATTCATGACCGACGTTGTACCATTCATATGTGAATAAATATATATATTATCCATTAATATATAAAAAATTATATATATACATATATATATAATGAAAACAATGAAATTAATTTCCTACCCATCATTGTTATCTGTGATCAACACACTAAATTTGTTCCTTTCTAGATGATGACCATGTTTTAGTGACAAAAAAATTATTTACCCAATAACATGACTGTAAATAAACCAAAAAACAATTTTTATTTTCTAACTCCAAAAATAATGATATTTATTATAGTAAATATTTACATCTAATTTGATTTATCTACATTATAACAATAAAAATCCATTTTTAAATAATTTTAAAATATAGTTATGTAAAACTATCACTCAGATTATATATGAATGTTCATTAAACCATTCCAAAAACTATATTAATTATATATCAATAATTTTAACATATTATATAAACATTCAACTGGCTTTTTAAAGATTGAACAGTATAGTAATAACATATTATTTATATGTAAACAATTTGAAATATGATAAAATTAAAAAGTAACTAAAATAATTTCAACAAATCTAATTACTCAAGATAATGTTAAAAATATTATATATTATGGAATATGAACAACTATGAAATATAATTTCATTTATTATTCATAATAATATCCCATGATAGATAAAAATATAATTAATTTATAGTTAAATAACTCTAATTTCTACATTTTGTTATCAAATTAAGATTTTTGTTCTTCATAAACAACTCATTTTAAGAATATTTTAAAAATACATATTGTATATTTTAGAAAATATGAATCTAAATTTAGAACCTCATATAAAACATGATTATTAAGGTAACCTTTAAAATTTCATAAAAACCTAAAAACATAAACTAATTTAAATATATTATTACCATGTACAATAAAAATTAATATTTTGAATATATCATAGTACAAAAAAATTGGTTCCTTTCAATTGGATACATCCATAATTATTTCACTATACTGACTAATTTATATTCATGTGTTTTTTAGAATCCATATTTATCATTAAATCAATGAGAAGTGTGGGAAAATTCTTTTCCAAACTAAATAAAATGAGAACTATTTTTCAATCAAATTATTCTACATAAAATAAGTTTAATTTTTTTAAAAAATGAATAGTAAAATAAGATTATTAAATCATATAATTGCATATATATAATTTTTCTTACACAACAATGAAAGAAAATTACTTAAATTTATATAAACAACATGAAAATCATCTATTTTTAAACCAAATATTCTTGCATGTTTTTACACATTTAGAAAAAAAAATATAATAAATCCACAATGAAATTAAATTAATATTAGTTGATCAAGAAAACAATATTTATCTATTGATACTAATGTGTAACATATATGGGTCTTATATCATATTCTATTTCCTCTATTATGTATATATATTTCAGTTAAAATTTTCATTTCCTTTATAACCACACAACAATGCACAATCTATTTACATTTCTTTTCTATGAAATTTAATTAGTAAAGAAGTATTTTAATTATATAATTTTACAAAAATAATTTCATTAATTTTGTTTTTATGATTTAGTTTATTTATGCATGGGATCTCATTAAAAAAATTTCTTTTCAAATGGTATAATTGTGGATCACATAGTTTCTTCTTATTTAAAGCATTGTTATTAGATGTTGTACATAGAATTTCATTTAGTGAGTCCATATTATTTATCATTAAATTTAATCATAATAGATATCACATTACATTGTATTTTACAATTTTAATTATTCTTACATCACAAAATATATTTAATAGGAAACAATAATTTATAACCCATTTAAAAAAATTATATACCACTTAATAGATAATATATCTCTGTTATAATGAGGAAATATTCATTACTTATTAGTACTCCTACCAGAATACATAACAGAAGTAAGAAATAGATTTATTATCTATAATATAACAACATACATTTTAAATATCTACTTCCCATAATAATCATATGTGTCATTTGGAATAATCTAAAAGATATATAATTCATTAATTAAAGATCTAAGATAAATATAAATGTCATTCAATATATTTTTCTTGTGGGAATGAGAAATTGTGCAATGAATAATAACTGTATTACACAAAATTATTATCATATATTATATCATATAAGTATAAACAGACACATATTGTAGGGAACATTGATATTTTAAGATCTAGTTAAATCTATCTATCATATTCAAAAAATAATTTATAATGATTGAGTTATTTTTTTCCTTTTTATAGTTAATTTCATTTTTAAAATTAATTTACCTTTTTGTGATATCAGATTTTCTGATCCCAGAAATTATATTTCATCCCATGAAAGAAAATTCAACTTTTAAAAAAATTGCAAATGACAACTTCAAATATGAAATTAATTTCATAATATTCAATTTTCATAATTGGATGAAATCTATATTAATATATGTTCACAGAATGCATTGAAATATAGTTCCTATAGAAAAAAATTGAAACATTAAATTTTTTTGTTTCTAGGAAGGAATTAACATGTGTGTTTTTTAGAACCATCCACACAAGGAAACCCCACTTATCATAAATATGACACTCTTGAGAGAGCCCCATCCAAGAAGGAGTTTTTTCCCATAGTGATGACAGAGCGTCCCAAAGGGTGACAACTCAGGCGGTGATGGTTCGTTGGGAAATCTCTCAGCACCGATGGGATGCGCCTCATTTTTCCCACCCAGTCAATAAACCGAGTGACCCAGAAAGGTGAGCAGATCCCAAAAATTACTTACATTTTATAAAATATAATTCTAAGAGTGGAATAAATTAATCATAATATCCTCACAAAAAATCAATATAAGTAATTTTTTGAATGAAATTAATTTTGTAATAATTAAATGAAATAATCATCATTATATCTATAATATAAAAAGTAAAAGAAATTTATGTCAATTAATTGGATATATAATATGATAATTTAATTAGAATTATTTATTGATTATAATTATTTTAAATTATTATGATAAAAATATATGGGGCACGTAAAAAGGTTTATGAAAAATAAATCTATTTCCTTAAAAATAAATTATCTTCATTTTAAACTAATTTATAAATATTGTATTAATCATTATTAATTCTATTAATGAACACATTATATCTATATTTCATAATAATTTTATCTCTACTTATACTCTTCAAACTAATGGTTAGGTTATGAGAGTCTAATTTAAATAGTAATATTCATATAGTATAGCATCATTCATTTACGCAAGGTGTTGTATATAACACATTATATTAAATGCATTATTGTATAAATAAAAATACATTATAAAATAATAAAGTTTTAAATAAGTGAATATACCAATTTACCAATTCATTATCCATTAAAAAACTCGTCACTATTAATGATTTACAAAATTAATCTCATTTCACGTATAAACAATTTACCAATTTCCCCTATAAATTATACATAAATTCATGATCCATAAATCCAAAAAATAATATTCATTTACCATTTAAAAAAATATTGTAAAATAGAATTTCCATATAAATATCTATTCATGAACCATTTAATCATTTTACTACTTTAGAAGGCATAATACAAGTTCAAATTTCTTAACTTCATCTATAATTCACTATATAAATATATACCAATTCCAAAAGATCTATTACAATTTTTAATTTCCACCATTCCATTTCATATCCCTCAAAATAGAGTTTGAAATTTTTTTCTCTAATTAACATTCTCAATACCTTAATTTAATTACCACCTTGGAATCATGTTTATGGTAATCATTTAATATCATGTTTTAGAGTGTAGTAACATAGAAATTTCATCTTTAAGGACACAATTAAAATTTTGTTTCAACACAAAAAAACAATGGAGTTACAACCCTACTCAAATACATCAAATTTAATAAAGACTTTGGTAATGACCTATAGACCACATACCATATCCTCAGAGACCTCCAGTCATTCGATATCAACATTAAATTCGATCTAAAATGACATAAAATGACTAAGAAAAAAATATCCATGACGATTGGGAATATTATTCATAAATATGAAACACGTACATAATAGAAAAATCAAAGTATTATGGTTGGTATTTTATTGGTTTCTGTACCTATATCTCAGCAACTCCTCTATAGAATGCCAATTGAGACAAGATATGAATTA
Source organism: Viscum album (assembly GCA_963277665.1). NCBI lineage: Eukaryota > Viridiplantae > Streptophyta > Magnoliopsida > Santalales > Viscaceae > Viscum > Viscum album. The sequence continues at coordinate 1,305,396,854 of OY728126.1, read as the reverse complement.
TATCTAGAAAACGAAGAGGGATACAGAAGGTAGCACAGAGGGGATGCAACTAGCCAAAATAGTTGAAAAAATGGTTTGGGTAATAAAATCATAATGTTAAAATGGGAATTTTTAATTTATAGTTCACGTGGTTTGGATCAATTGTTTTCAAAAATTCAAAACAACTATGTGATTTAACTATAAAACATCCCAACAAAATTTCTCTTAGATTAACTACAATCATTATCAAATCATCTATCTAGACTGACAACCAAGACAAATTTCATGATTCACTCTGATACTGACATGGAATCACTTTAACATAGAACAAAAAATTTCAGTATATCATGAACTAAACAAATATAAATAAAATTTACCTCACTTTCTTTGTGTTACATAGTTTCTCCAAAAACATGCTGATCAACTTACGCACCTTGGGGAGGAAACTAAAAATATCTAAAACTAAACATGATGTTCCTAAAACCCATCCTAGCAGTCAATTATTCTCTTGGTTTTAAACTATATAAAAAAACACAAGATTCTCAAACTCTAGAAAAATTGATCAATATTTCTATTTTAAAAATATCTAGTCTGTGAAACTAAAAATTCAAAATCCCATGAAATTGAAACAAAAAATACTATGAATTTTTCATCCACTACGATAATAATATAATAATATATTATCCTAAATATGTTAACAATATCCAAAAACACATAAAATATGATTAAAACTATTATTCAACAACATCTTTGACACAAGATCAAGGCATTATCTCTAACATCGTATTTTACCGAAATTTATAGTAACTCTCATTTCTCATCTATTTACAGAACATATGAAAAAAATTCTTATAGGCTGACAGAATAAAAATTATTTGGGTATAAAACATATATCTATTCTGAACTCAAAATTTCATATAATATATAATTTCTATAGGTATAGAACAACATAATATGCTATAATAATTAACTTAAAACATCTTATTATTTTCATTTCTATTTTCCAGCTATAATTTGGAATGGTATATAATAAAACCTAATATCTTAGCTTTGTTTTATATCAACACATGTTAAAACAAATTAATAAAAAAATATTTACCACTATTAACATCAATGTAACATCCTTGAATCCATAACCAATGAAAATCCATATATCATTATCCCACAATTTTAATCTATATGTATTAAAATATAACCCAACATAAATTGTGGAATCTTTTATACAATCAAATTGCTCCAAATAAAGAACATTGTGAAACAACTGTCATATCACCCAATAACATCAATTTATTCTCTGATTAATGACAGTGTATTTTTCTTCTAACTCATTTGGTGGAAAAAACTAAAACCTAAATCCAAATATAAATTAGTGGATACAAAAATGAATTAATAAACTTAGTTATTAATTTATAATTTCTCAAATATTAGTGTTAAATGAATAAAATTTATAGTCATATTAATGTTACATTTTTTTGTTGACCCAATGTTGTATATAGTTTTGTATTGGCTGGGTAACTATCATTTATTGGTCGGTGTGCACATTATTTATGATTATATCATTATGATGAGGATCTTTTTTCACATTATTTCTTATACCCAAATTAAATTTCCAAAAAAATAATAAATTATATAAAATTAATCATCTTATTATATAACTGGAAAATCATTTATCATTTAATAATAGGTTGTTGGTTTAAAACATAACATCATTCCTCTCATTATAGAGACACAAATCCATCTTAGAAGAACACACACTATATAAAAGTTATCATAGTTTTTTGAAATTTTTTAATGTTGATATGGAGAAGTATATCCTAGAAATTATAAAAAAAAATTTGTTCCCATTTAATTCAAACATTCTAACTAAGCAAAAAAAATTCAAAAAATAAATTATAATAATTATTTCGACATATTACCCCAAGTTGGAGAAAACAATAATCATTGATGAATCTGTTAGGCATAATTTGTATTATAAAATTATATAATATCATCAAAAAATATGGAATATATTGAGATAAAAATATTTTAAGATTTTAATTAAAGAAAAATCTAATTAAAAATTACATAAATATATAAAATAAAATATTATTGATGTAATGATCTAATTTAAAAAAACATTAAAAGTAATTAAAATGAATTATACATTATATAAGTAATTAAATTTTTAGATTAAAATATAAAGTCGTTATATTATAATTAGTAATATTTCATATAAATATATATCAATATGAATTTAATAATAGAATCAAAATCAATATGAAATTCTTTATATTAATCATCCTCTTTGTAATCTATAAAATAATAATGTTTTTTGAGATAATCAATGTATGGTGGATCAAATTCATAAATTTTGGTTTTAATTCCCCTATGAATATCATACCTCTCTATATCTTCTCTTTTGTAGCCAAATGTTTTTTATCTTTAACTGATATTGATGTAAAATTTCTCATTTTATCGTATTTATATAGCTTAATAATGAAATTTTATTTTTTTATCACATTATTTGGAATCCCACATACCTCAATATTTAACCCATTTAATAGGATTACAATTTTCCATCAATTAAATATATTAACATAAAAACATTTTTTATTTTCTAGAATAATCTAATCAACTTTATAGAGTCAAACCCTAACATCTATTCTTAATGCATGTGGATCGACGCTTATTTTATATTCATGACCGACGTTGTACCATTCATATGTGAATAAATCTATATATTATCCATTAATATATAAAAAATTATATATATACATATATATATAATGAAAACAATGAAATTAATTTCCTACCCATCATTGTTATCTGTGATCAACACACTAAATTTGTTCCTTTCTAGATGATGACCATGTTTTAGTGACAAAAAAATTATTTACCCAATAACATGACTGTAAATAAACCAAAAAACAATTTTTATTTTCTAACTCCAAAAATAATGATATTTATTATAGTAAATATTTAAATCTAATTTAATTTATCTACATTATAACAATAAAAATTCATTTTTAAATAATTTTAAAATATAGTTATGTAAAACTATCACTCAGATTATATATGAATGTTCATTAAACCATTCCAAAAACTATATTAATTATATATCAATAATTTTAACATATTATATAAACATTCAACTGGCTTTTTAAAGATTAAACAGTATAATAATAACATATTATTTATATGTAAACAATTTCAAATATGATAAAATTAAAAAGTAACTAAAATAATTTCAACAAATCTACTTACTCAAGATAATGTTAAAAATATTATATATTATGGAATATGAACAACTATGAAATATAATTTCATTTATTATTCATAATAATATCCCATGATAGATAAAAATATAATTAATTTATAGTTAAATAACTCTAATTTCTACATTTTGTTATCAAATTAAGTTTTTTGTTCTTCATAAACAACTCATTTTAAGAATATTTTAAAAATACATATTGTATATTTTAGAAAATATGAATCTAAATTTAGAACCTCATATAAAACATGATTATTAAGGTAACCTTTAAAATTTCATAAAAACCTAAACACATAAACTAATTTAAATATATTATTAACATGTACAATAAAAATTAATATTTTGAATATATCAAAGTACAAAAAAATTGGTTCCTTTCAATTGGAAACATCCATAATTATTTCACTATACTGACTAATTTATATTCATGTGTTTTTTTAGAATCCATATTTATCATTAAATCAATGAGAAGTGTGGGAAAATTCTTTTCCAAACTTAATAAAATGAGAACTATTTTTCAATCAAATTATTCTACATAAAATAAGTTTAATTTTTTTAAAAAATGAATCCTAAAATAAGACTATTAAATCATATAATTGCATATATATAATTTTTCTTTCACAACAATGAAAGAAAATTATTAAAATTTATATAAACAACATGAAAATCATGTATTTTTAAACCAAATATTCTTGCATGTTTTTACACATTTAGAAAAAAAAATATAATAAATCCACAATGAAATTAAATTAATATTAGTTGATCAAGAAAACAATATTTATCTATTGATACTAATGTGTAACATATATGGGTCTTATATCATATTCTATTTCCTCTATTATGTATATATATTTCAGTTAAAATTTTCATTTCCTTTATAACCACACAACAATGCACAATCTATTTACATTTCTTTTCTATGAAATTTAATTAGTAAAGAAGTATTTTAATTATATAATTTTTCAAAAAAAATTCATTAATTTTGTTTTTATGATTTAGTTTATTTATGCATGGGATCTCATTAAAAAAATTTCTTTTCAAATGGTATAATTGTGGATCACATAGTTTCTTCTTATTTAAAGCATTGTTATTAGATGTTGTACATAGAATTTCATTTAGTGAGTCCATATTATTTATCATTGAATTTAATCATAATAGATATCACATTACATTGTATTTTACAATTTTAATTATTCTAACATCACAAAATATATTTAATAGGAAACAATAATTTATAACCCATTTAAAAAAATTATTTACCACTTAATAGATAATATATCTCTGTTATAATGAGGAAATATTCATTACTTATTAGTACTCCTACCAGAATACATAACAGAAGTAAGAAATAGATTTATTATCTATAATATAACAACATACATTTTAAATATCTACTTCCCATAATAATCATATGTGTCATTTGGAATAATCTAACAGATATATAATTCATTAATTAACGATCTAAGATAAATATAAATGTTATTCAATATATTTTTCTTGTGGGAATGAGAAATTGTGCAATGAATAATAACTGTATTACACAAAATTATTATCATATATTATATCATATAAGTATAAACAGACACATATTGTAGGGAACATTGATATTTTAAGATTAGATAAATCCATCATTGGATAGAATATGTCATATATTATGGATCTTCATTTCACAATTTGGATAATATTTATTTCAACTTCTCTACTCATAATAATTAGAAATATTTTTTTTCTATTTTATGATTTACATTATTTATCATGATATCACCACATGTAAAACCTTGTTTTCTAGTTAGATGAAATATTTTCAATATGGTATACGTGTTAAATATTATATAACCATCAATGTTATTTTCTATCACCTTAAACAATTATTATAGAACAAATACACTCTATAAGATAATTTTTAAGTCACTTTTTCCATTCAAAATAAGTAACAACCATTAAAACAAGTATCAATGAATTCATATCCTAACCTGAAGTCATAGAGTTGTTTATTTTTATCATAAATTGTGTCTAAATTAAACTATATATTTATGGATTTGTCTAAAACATGCCAATCACATATTTTAGTGACTTATTTATCTATTTTCCTTTTTCTATTTATTTCAACATGTTTATTAAAAGAATTATCAATGAATCCTCTTATGAAAAACCATTGTTGATATTCCATTGGGATGTTTTTATAGTTCCCCATGTCAGTATAGGGGATTTAATTTTATTGGGAATTTGAATTTTTTGAATTAGTAGATTGGATAGATTTTAAACTATTATTTTCAATTGAATTTAAAATTTTGAACCTATAAAATGTGTTAATTTATATTCTTTAAAGGGTCTAATTAGTGATTGTGAAGAACTCTAGAGAGTTGGAATAATTTGGGTTGGATTGGGTAAATAATGGTTTTAGTTTGCATCCACCAGTATGTTGGCAGTTAACCAAAGGCTAGGCCTACTTCTAGAGATCATCGTCATGATGGTCTGTTATAACCATCTATCTGGTGGGATGATATTTGGATAATTTTAATAAATTTACCCCTTAAACATTTATAGTCGTCTCCCCCTCCTCTCTCACTCACATCCCACACACGAGGTATGGTCTAAGACCCCTCCCTTACCCTATTACCCATTTACATTGGGATATTTGTGGGGGTATTTAATAAAAATTATTAGTTTTGATTATTATTCAAATAAAGTATGATGTAATTTGCTGAATGAGATGGGATTTTTAGTTATCTTAGTCAATGAAATCTTGAGACTACAACTTCACATTAACACATGTTGTTTCAGAGATGTATTTTTCCATGATAGGTTGAGGTTACATCTTGGCATATTGTTGATCATTTGGTTAGCGCTCTGGGGTTACCTGTCCTCTTGCACATTGTGGAGAAAACCATTGGCCAGGCTGATCATAGTGATCTTGGGAATAATGTTTTCACTTTATAAAAATATATATAATGCTTCATAAAATTTAGGGGCTCCTATGTGTAGTATCTATGGTTTCTATATGGATTATATACATAGTGGAATGTGGTTTCACTTCCCTTGGTTGATAGGAATATATATTAAAAAAATTAATAAATGAATAAAATAAATTCATTTTTGGATAATGAATTAAATTTCTGGACTAATTAAATTAGTACATGGCTCATTTGGACTTAAAGGAACTTGAGTTACATCCTTTCGGCCCTACCTTATAAAGTTGAGAGATAACCTCATATGGATAGTCCATGTGGGCCACATGTGGATTCCTGAGACATTCATACCCATTATAAATGGACTATTGGTTATGGATGATTTGTGGTTGAGAGGACCAATATAGTGAGACCTCAGAACTCAACTGGTGGATGATATATCTTCATGGATTAATATTTCAATTACTTACCCTTTGAGGCATAGTGATAGTCATATTTTATGATACTATTATGCAACATGATTCCCCTAAGAGAAAGGAATTATTTAAAGGGGATAGAAGTAACTAGTGATCCGTAAGGGGACACATACACATATATTTTGTCCTAAAACATTACAATGTGTAAGAATATGATTACATATTATCCTAGAAGATACCAAGTGGAGTTTACCCACAAATGATTTGACCTAAAGGACATGAGTGGGTTCCACATTGATAGACTGGACCTGGGGGGTATGTGATACGAGTAGTGGAAATTGAAGGTGTTATGTGGTACCACAATCACTTGGCACGATTAATGATGTTGTGATAAGGTACCTCCATGGGTTAATGTGATGGTGGGTGCCAACTTAGAATACAAGTTATGATATGAGACGATAAGGCTTTGTGGATAAGGTGGATCGGGTGTGTGGTCGTACCTTTGTATGTTTTAATTTCTCATTCCTAATACATGAGGATTATGGATTCCCTTGGATGGTGGTTTCAATTATGGGTTAGTTATAAGGCCCCAGCCTTAAACCTTAATTAACCTTGAGTTATTACAAGATTACACATTGAGGATCTTTTCGGGTTTAGAGTTTTAGAGAATTAGATCATAAAACTTGCATTACATTCCACATATAAACAAAGTTGTTACATAAAGATAGTATTCTTCATTCCCATCAATTGAAACATATTTAAAATAAACATGTATTCTTTCTTGACACTTCCTTGACACTATCATCATATCATGTACCTTTCCCTTGACCTGGGAAAAACATTTCAAAAAAACTTGGGATGAGCATAAAAAACTCAGTAAGGGATATAAAAATATGGAAAGGAAACATGGGTACATATATACATAAGGATGAGATCATACTTTACCCATAAAACATAATCACTTTAACATACCTCATCAAATCATGAATAAATCATAGAAATCATAAGACATAAAGGTAACTTGAGGCATTCATAACATTCTTACGTAGGGAGTAACCCTCTTGGTTACGTTTGGATTACTCATCACAGTATATTCCCTAAATCTCTTCAGAGAAACCTTAACGTTTCACTCCTTCGCGTTACCCAATGCATTGGAGACCTATAACAGGCTCACCCGCACTTAGTTTATTACGGAACCACCCGTCTTCAATAATAATGCCCAAGAACCATAACATAATCATATCACATAAAACATGCATAAAGGAAATATAACATTTCCACATTTCAATAATGAGATTTCAATACAACACATTGATATAATAAAAACATTATAAAAACCATTTTCAATACCATAGTAAAACATGGTATTTATTTTTCATTTAAAAAGGGTATGGCTTGTAGAGGATGTCGAAACTCAAATAATGGTCACGACGGCGGAGAAGTCGTTGTCGCCGCATACGTATGACAAGAAAAACATTCCCTTTTGTCATTTTTTACAACGCTTCATATAAAAAATATTCCTTTTGAATAAGCATAAAAGTCAAAGGGGTTCATACACCGTATAAAAGAAGGTTGTGTATAAAATAAAATATGCCTCAATGAAAGGAGATTAAGACGAAGTCCCATACCTCATATCCGACATGACCTGACTGTTCTTTAATCTCCTGAATAATAAACTTGAGTTAATATCTACTTACTTAAGAACCTTTTTCAAGTTCATTATTCCTTTTATACCATGTTATGAACATCATGTAATCATTTAAGTTAATAATGTTCATTTTGTTGGTATTTGGTTCTTAAGTCAAAAATAGACTTCTTACACTTACATGTTGTTAATGTGGTCAAAGGTTCGTTATATCCAGAATAATATTAATGATTTGGATAACTTATATATCATATATATTCAGCATATACATGTATTTATAATATTACATCACATTTAGAGTTCATAAATGAGATGCACCATTCATGGAGACGGTAAGCCATACGTACGCATGAACGCTACTTCCATTTCTATTTCGTATTTATCGAATGGAATCATAATGATATAAGAGTATATTATAATTCCAGTATAATAACATATATAATATCATTAACTTTATCCTTTACACATCCCACATATGGTATTAATGAATCAAATCACTTTCAGGGGGCGGTAGTCCGCACTTCCTAAAATGAAGATATCGTGTTTACCCATAATGGAAACAATAATGGTATGCCATAAATGAAATATACAGAAGCTTAAGGAAAGAATAAACATATTATATATCATATATATAAATAGTGACATCATAATGGCCACCTTTGAAGGTGTTAAATGAGTATTGAACAATCATCGTTTCGGGAGGCAGAATTTCACCATCCACAGAAACCGTATATTCTTTAACCATTTGATGTAGTTGTGTGAGAGTGTAGCTCGAATAAATATTATAACAACATCCTAGTATATTGAAGATAATGGTGTTGTTTCAAAAGTTGTAAATAAAAAGAGGTTAGGGGGTTGGAGAAGCAAAATAAAACAAATGGACATGAGAGAATAAATTACCTTTAAAAGTGTAACTCCTTTTGATTTGATCCTAAAGGCTTCATTTGAAAGGATTCTGCCCAAAGGGAATCCTCTAGGATGTGGAGAGGGATGTGGAGAGAGTAAATGGGCAGGTTATGGCCGAGCCAATGGCTTGAGGAGTGTGTGAAATGAGGTAGAGGTGGGGGCCTTTTATAAGAGGAGAGGAGGGGCACTTTTGGAAATCCTGAAACTATTATTTTATTTTCAAAAGTGTTTCGAATTTCTAAGGTCCCACATTGATATATTTATAATATAAGATTATAAGGCTTCGAAATATCCCCATCCAATAGTTTTTGGACGAGTGTAGGTCTTAGATATTACATTATCTTTCTATTTTATTTTAATCGTTAAATAATGAGGTCATCGCTGCATCATCATGATGTCATAAATAATTTAATTTATTTAATGTCTAAAAATTATAACACAAATATCCTGATGTAGAAAATCTTTTTATCTTTCTAATGAATATTTATAGATAAAAATATGATTAGTATAACCCCTTCTAAAAATTGTTTAAGTAAAACAATTTATGTTAGTGTCATTTTCACCTTTATATGGGGTCCCCTAAATCAACACATGGGTTGTCTTGGTCGTCCATGACTCATCCAATAGGGGTAGGACAAGTGTCATGGTGTTTTCATATTTTTATAATATCATTTTTACCTTAAATTACACTAATTACCTCTAATCACGATTAATGAAAAAAAAGTTACTATTCACCAAAACATTATTTTCATCCCATTGAAAAACATTTTACATACTAATGAAAACCATGTATGTTGGATTTTCAAAATTCAATACACATTAGTGGTAAACTTTCATTTAACTGAAAAATCAGTTTTCTTTCTTACCACTTGGTGGTTTCACTATTCATCAAAAATTGGAGTTTTTCAGAAAAAATACCAAAACTTCACCCTAAGCTATATTTGATATTCTGAATTCAAAAATGAAGCCTATTTTAAAAAATTCAAAACATATAAGTCAAATTAATTAATATAATAATTAATTCTCGCTGTCAGAGCAAATAGCGTGTTTTTATGAAACATTAAGTATCAAAAGATTGACACTAGTTTAAGTCCAATTTCAAAGTGAAATTGATTCCAATGACCACCATTGGATTAAATGGTAAAAATATATTCTAATTTCACTTCAAACCCAATTCAAAATATAATCTAATCATATAAATAAATTAGATTAAAAAACAGTTTTGATGTAAAATGCAGTATTTTTCACTATTCATTAAAAAATGAACATTGTCAGAAAAATACCAAAAATTCACACAAAGTAAATTTTGATATCTCAATCATAAAGAATAAGTTTATTTTGACAAACATAGCTTATAAAATTGTCAAAATATAGATTTAAAAATGGTTTGCCATCAAAAGGCAGTAAAACAATCTTTTAAAAATATTAGTGTATTCCATGCTTAAGATTGGATTTATTTTCATTTTAAGCCTCTAAAACACTATCTAATTCATTAATAGACATATATAAAAATATCCATTATTCATTACTTACTTGGGATGTTACATCCTTCCCCCCTTTAGAAAATTTCATCCCCGCAATTTATTTACTTATCGAATAAATGGGGGTACTTATCCCTCATTAAATTTTCAAATTCCCATGTTGCCTCTTCCATCATGTGGTTTTTCCACAAAACCTTTACCTGCTTAATCACCTTATTCTGTAACACTTGATCCCTATGATCAAGAATCTGGACCGGTTGTTCCTCATAAGACAGGTTCTCTTCCAGCTGAACTACCTCTGGACTCAAAACATGAGATGGATCTGGCATATACTTTCTCAGCATCAAAACATGAAAAACATTGTGTACCTGAGATAAACTCGGAGGTAAAGCCACTCGGTATGCAACTGATCCAACTCTCTCCAGAATTTCATATGGTCCAATGGACCTTAGAATCAACTTTCCTTTCTCACCAAATCACATCACACTTTTCCATGGTGATATTTTGAGAAAAACATGATCATCTACCTCAAAAGAGAGATCCTTCCTCTGGTTGTCCGCATAACTCTTCTTCCTACTCTGAGCTGTTCTCATGTGCTTCTGAATTAGCTGAACTTTTGCTGCCAACTCTTCTACCAATTCTGGTCCCATCAACTTCTTTTCACCCACTTCATCCCAGAAAGCTGGAGTTCGACACCGCTTCCCATATAATGCCTGAAATGGTGCCATCTGTATACTGGAATGAAAACTGTTATTATAAGATAATTCAACCAAAGAAAGATGTTGGTCCCAACTTCCTTGATAATCCATAGAGCAAGAACGTAGCATATCCTCCAATGTCTGAATTTTTCGTTCTGACTGCCCATCTGAATGAGGATGAAAAGCTGTACTAAAATTTAATTCAGTACCCAACGACTTCTGAAGGCCTTTCCAAAAGATAGAAGTGAACCTGGGATCACGATCAGATACAATGTAGAGGGGAACTCCATGTAACCTGACTATCTCTTTAAGATACAAACGGGAAAGTTGATCTAGGGAAAAACTATCTCGTATATCAAGGAAATGAGCAGATTTGGTCAAGCGATCAACAATAACCCAGATTGCATTATTACCTCGAGATGTCTTCGGTAATCCCACAACAATGTCAATGGATATATTCTCCCATTTCCACTCTAGAACTGGTAAAGGCTGAAGCATCCCTTTCGGTAACTGCCGCTCTGCTTTAACTTGTTGACATGTCAAACACTTCACAGTAAAATCAACAATATCTCTTTTCATTCCATCCCACCAGTAATACTCCCGCAGATCTCTATACATCTCAGTACTGCCAGGATGAACTGAAAACGGAGAACTATGAGCTTCACATAATAACTCTCTCTTCAACTGTGAATCACAAGGCACACACAATCTCTTCCCAAATCTCAAAACTCAATCATTATCAATGTTGAATTCAGGAAACTTACATTTCTGAACCAGCACTACCCTTTTTTGCAACTCACTATCTTTCTTCTGTGCTTGCTTGATTCTATCTGATAGAGATGATCTCACTGATACTTGAAACAAAATAGAAGAACTTCCTACACCAAAAACTTCTATGCCAAAGTTCATCAAATCCTTAACCAAAGGATCACGTTCCACACGCAGCATTGCTAATGAAGCATTACTTTTTCGACTCAAAGCATCAGCCACTTTATTTGCTTTTCCCGGATGGTAATGAATTGTACAATCATAATCCTTGATTTATTCTAGCCATCTCCTTTGTCTCATGTTCAGTTCATTCTGAGTGAATATATACTTTAAACTTTTGTGATCGGTATATATTTCACGCTTTACTCTATACAAATGATGCCTCCAAATTTTTAAAGCAAAAACAACAGCAGCTAATTCCAAATCATGTGTAGGGTAATTTACCTCGTGAGTTTTCAACTGTCGGGAAGCATAAGCAATTACCTGGTCATTCTGCATTAGGACGCAACCAAGTCCTTTCAATGAAGCATCACTGTAGATAACAAACTCACCATTCCTGGAAGGTAGTGCCAAAACTGGAGCATTCACCAATCTTCTTTTTAATTCTTGAAAACAATCATCACATTCTTTTGTCTAGATAAACTTAACACCCATCTGAGTTAGCTTAGTCATTGGACTAGATAACCGTGAAAAATTTCTAACAAACCTTCGGTAATAGCCTGCTAAACCAAGGAAGCTACGAATCTCAGTTACATTTGTGGGTCTTGGCCAGTCTTCCACAACTTTTGTTTTTGCAGGATCAATAGTTATCCCATCTTTAGAAACAATGTGACCAAGGAAGGAAATTTATTGCAACAAAAACTCACACATGCTGAATTTCCCATACAATTTATTTTCTTTTAAGGTTTGCAAGATAACCCTTAAATGTCTTTCATGCTCCTCTTTACTTTTAGAAAACACCAAAATATCATCAATGAAAACCACCACAAACTTATCCATGAACTCGTGGAAAATTATATTCATTATGTCCATGAATACATCAGGTGCATTGGTTAGCCCAAAAGGCATTACTACAAATTCATAATGGCCATATCTCGTACAGAACGTGGTCTTCAGAATATCTGCCACCTTTACCTTCAGCTGATGGTACCCCGATCTCAAGTCAATCTTTGAAAAAAACTGAGCTTCCTGGAGCTGATCAAACAAATCATTGATATGAGGAAAAGGATATTTGTTCTTAACAGTGATGTTATTCAAGGCTCTATAATCAATGCAAAGTCTCATTGAACCATCTTTCTTTTTAACAAATAAAACAGGAGCACCCCATGGTGATGTACTAGGCCGAATGAAACCATTCTCTAATAAATTTTGCAATTGCTCCTTCAACTCTAAAAGTTCAATTTGAGCCATTTGATAAGGGGGTTTTGAAATTGGCTTAGCATCAGGAACTAAGTCAACGGTAAATTCAACTTCTCGATCTGGTATTATTTCAGGCAACTCATCAGGAAAAACATCAGGATACTCATTTACCACTGGCACATCATTAATCTGAATAGTTCCTTTATTTTCAATGATGTGTGCAAGGTAACATTCATTTCCATCTTTTACAAGTTTCTCGGCCTCTTGATAAGTTATCAACAGTAAGGGTTCATTCTTGTAAACAAATTGAAATTCTTTCTGAAAAGAATCTTCTTTCGCTCTATAGTCAATCTTAGCATGGTAAATAGAGATCCAATCCATACCCAGGATAACATCAAACTCTACTAGAGGTAGAACTATAAGGTTTGCAAGTACGTTCTTTCCACAGATAAGGATAGGAAGATTCTTATAAAATTTTTTTGCCTCAACATTCCCCCCAGGTGTTTTTACCAAAATTTCAGGAGTCATTTCTTGAGATGGTATTCCCATTTTACTAGAAAAGGTTTCAGAGATTAAAGAATGTGTAGACCCCGAATCAAACAACACACTGGCATAATCTGAAAAAACAAACAAAGTACCTGATACAACTTCGTTTGATGGCCCGACATCTGCTGAAGTAGTTGAAATGGATTTCACCACCCCTTTCTGCTTGTAGTCTAACTGCTTCCCATCACTCAAGCTCTTTGACGGACACTCATTTGCATAGTGACCCATCTCATTGCACTTAAAACATTTCACTAACTGTAAATCAAATTTACTCTTACCTTCACCTTGATACTTTTCAGTGCAATCACAATCCTTATATCCCATCTTACCATATTGGTAGCACTTTCCAGAATTCAGAAGACATTCCCCAGCATGCCTTTTGCCACATTTATCACAAACTGGAAACTTAGTTTTCTTACCATCAGACTTTTTTGAATAATTCTTACCTTTCTCCTGCCACCTCAGTCTCTTCTTCTGTTGGTTGTTATAGAACACTTGATCATCGGCAAACTCCATTTCCACCTTCTCAGCACATCAAACAAGCTTTTCATAACTTTTTAACTCACGAGAAGCTAATGCCCTTCGATATTTTGGCTTTAATCATGAGTAAAAATGATTGATTTTACTATCAATGTCTCGGATAAAATTTGGAGCATACCTTGCCAATCGAGTGAACCTTTCTTCATAGGTAGCCACTGAGTCTTCCTCTTGCCTCAATTCCAATAATTGTTTTTCCTTCCTAAGTCGAACAACCTTAGGAAAATACTTCTCAAGAAACATACCTTTGAATTCATCCCAGTCGAGAGCATCAATCTCATCAGCGTCCCTGATATTTTTAACCATCGACCACAACTGATCTACCTCACCCTCCAAACGGTAAATGGCAAGACTAACCTTTTGATTGTCGGGACACTTGATGACATCGAAACTCTTCTCTAGTGCTTTAATCCACCCTTCAGCTAGCACAGGGTCAGATGATCCTCTGAATGATGGGGGATGTTGCCTCATGAAATTTTCCACCACTGACATGTTCCTCTGCAGTTGATCTGGCTGATCTCATGCATGGATACCACCACCATTTATAGCCTGAGTCAACTGCGCCATTACTACAACAAACTGTTCACTTCCAATTCCGACCATCTCAGGATGCTAATTCGGAAGGTTATTTCCTTCTGCATGCCTTCCTAGCACTACTTCCCTGTTTCCTCTGTGGAAAACCATTCTGAACAAACATGTCTTAGATGAAGCAACATGGTAATCTTAAAATGCTATATCACTTCAATTTGACCATAAAAAAAATATTTTTGGATAATCATTTAATATAATTCTAACTCCTAATGTTATCTAAACCGACCTCTGATACCAACTATAAGGCCCCAGCCTTAAACCTTACATAACCTTGAGTTATTACAAGATTACACATTGAGGATCTTTTCGGGTTTAGAGTTTTAGAGAATTAGATCATAAACCTTTCATTACATTCCACATATAAACAAAGTGGTCACATAAAGATAGTATTCTTCATTCCCATCAATGGAAACATATTTAAAATAAACATGGATTCTTTCTTGACACTTCCTTGACACTATCATCATATCATGTACCTTTCCCTTGACCTGTGAAAAAAATTTCAAAAAAACATCGGATGAGCATAAAAAGCATAGTAAGAGATATAAAAATATGGAAAGGAAACATGGGTACATATATACATAAGGATGAGATCATACGTTACCCATAAAACATAATCCCTTTAACATACCTCATCAAATCATGAATAAATCATAGAAATCATAAGACATAAAGGTAACTTGAGGCATTCATAACATTCTTACGTAGGGAGTAACCCTCTTGGTTACGTTTGGAATACCCATCACAGTATATTCCCTAAATCTCTTCAGAGAAACCTAAAGTTTCACTCCTTCGCGTTACCCAACGCATTGGAGAGCTATAACGGGCTCACCCGCCCTTAGTTTATTACGGAACCACCCGTCTTCAATAATAATATCCAAGAACCATAACATAATCAAATCACATAAAACATGCATAAAGGAAACATAACATTTCCACATTTCAATCATGAGATATCAATACAAAACATTGATATAATAAAAACATTATGAAAACCATTTTCAATTCCAAAGTAAAACATGGTATTTATTTTTCATTTAAAAAAAGTTATGGCTTGTAGAGGATGCCGAAACTCAAATAATGGTCACAGCGGCAGAGAAGTCGTTGTCGCCGCATACATACGACAAGAAAAACATTCCCTTCTGTCGTTTTGTAAAATGCTTCATATAAAAAAGATTCCTTTTGAATATGCATAAAAGTCAAAGTGGTTCATACACCGTATAAAAGAAGGTTGTGTATAAAATAAAATATGCCTCAATGAAAGGAGATTTAGACGAAGTCCCATACCTCGTATCCGACTTGACTCGACCGTTCTTTAATCTCCTGAATAAAAAACTTGAGTTAATCTCTACTTGATTAAGAACCTTTTTCAAGTTCATTATTCCTTTTATACCATGTTATGAACATCATGTAATCATTTAAGTTAATAATGTTCATTTTTTTGGTATTTGGTTCTTAAGTCAAAAATAGACTTCTTACACTTACATGTTGTTAATTTAGTCAAAGTTTCGTTATATCCAGAATGATATTAATGATTTGGATAACATATATATCATATATATTCAGCATATACATGTATTTATAATATTACATCACATTTAGAGATAAGAAATGAAATGCACCGTTCATGGAGATGGTAAGCCGTACGTACGCATGAACACTACTTCCATTTCTATTTCGTATTTCTGGAATGGAATCACAATGATATAAGAGTATATTATAATTCCAGTATAATAATATATATAATATCATTAACTTTATCCTTTACACATCCCACATATGGTATTAACGAATCAAATCACTTTCAGGGGGCGGAAGTCGGCACTTCCTAAAATGAAGATATCGTGTTTACCAACAATGGAAACAATAATGGTATCCCATAAATGAAAAATACAGAAGCTTAAGGAAAGAATAAACATATTATATATCATATATAAAAATAGTGACATCATAATGGCCACCTTTTAAGGTGTTAAATGAGTATTGAACAATCATCGTTTCGGGAGGCAGAATTTCGCCATCCACGGAAACCGTATGTTCTTTAACCATTTGATGTAGTTGTGTGAGAGTGTAGCTCGAATAAATATTATAACAACATCATAGTATATTGAAGATATTGTTGTTGTTACAAAAGAAGTAAATAAAAAGTGTTTATGGGGTTGGAGAAGCAAAATAAAACAAATGGACATGAGAGAATAAATTACCTTTAAAAGTGTAACTTCTTTTGATTTGAGCCTAAAGGCTTCCTTTGAAAGGATTCTGCCCAAAGGGAATCCTATAGGATGAGGATAGGGATGTGTATAGAGTAAATTGGCCGGGTATGGCCGAGACAAAGTCTTGAGGAGTGTGTGAAATGAGGTAGAGGTGGGGGCCTTTTATAAGAGGAGAGGAGGGGCTCTTTTGGAAATCATGAAACTATTATTTTATTTTCAAAGGTGTTTCGCATTTCTAAGGTCCCAAATTGATATATTTTGAAGATAAGATGATAAGGCTTCGAAATATTTCCATTGAATAGTTTTTGGACAAGTGTAGGTCTTAGATATTACATTATCTTTCCATTTTATTTTAATCGTTAAATAATGAGGTCATCGCTGCATCATCATGATGTCATAAATAATTTAATTTATTTAATGTCTAAAAATTATAAAAAAAATATCCTTATGTAGGAAATCTTATTATATTTCTAATGAATATTTATATACAAAAATATGATTAGTATAACCCCTTATAAAAATTGTTTTAGTAAAACAATTTATATTTGTGTCATTTTCACCTTTATTTAAAAAAAGGCATTAAAGTCATTATCTCTCCCAAGTGGCTCCATGGGGTCCCCTAAATCGACCCATGGGTTTTCTGGGTCGGCCATGACTCATCAAATAGGGTTAGGACAAGTTTCATGGTGTTTTCATATTTTTATAATATCATTTTTACCTTAAATTACACTAATTACCTCTAATATCGATTAATGAAAAAAAAGTTACTATTCACCAAAAAATTATTTTCATCCCATTGAACCACATTTTACATACTAATGACAACCTTGTATGTATGATTTTCAAAATTCAATACACATTAGTGGTAAACAATCATTTAACTGAAAAATCAGTTTGCTTGCTTACCACATAGTGGTTTCACTATTCATAAAAAATTGGAGTTTTTCAGAAAAATACCAAAACATCACCCTAAGCTATATTTGATATTCTGAATTCAAAAATGAAGTCTGTTTTACAAAATTCAAAACATATATGTCACATTAATTAATTTAAAAATTAATTCCCGCTGTTAGAGCAAATAGCGTGTTTTTATGAAACATTAAGTTTCAAAAGATTGACATCAGTTTAAGTCCAATTTCAAAGTGAAATTGATTCCAATGACCAACATTGGAATAAATGGTAAAAATATATTCTAATTTCACTTAAAAACCTATTCAAAAGATAATCTAATCATATAAATAAATTAGATTAAAAAGCAGTTTTGATGTAAAATGCAGTATTTTTCACTATTCATTAAAAAATGAACATTGTCAGAAAAATACCAAAAATTCACACAAAGTAAATATTGATGTCCCAATAATAAATAATAAGTGTATTTTGACAAACATAGCTTATAAAATGGTCAAAAGATATATTTAAAAATGGTTTTCCATCAAAAGGCAGTAAAACAATCTTTTAAAAATATTAGTGTATTCCATGCTTAAGATTGGATTTATTTTCATTTTAAGCCTCCAAAACACTATCTAATTAATTAATAGACATATATAAAAATATCTATTATTCATTACTTACTTGGTATGTTACATTAGTTTTCCTGGCTCGATGATTGTATCTTTTGCATACTCTCTGACTGTTCATTTCCTAAGGATGGGGATATTACCTATCGTTATTAATTATTATATAGGGATTGGTATATTTCCCCATTTATCATATCCCATAAATAAAGGTGATAGTTATATTACCAATTTTATAACTATTACATATGGATAATCTATGGATGATTATATTTCCCCCTTATGGTTTTTCACCTGAGTTGGATGATCTGTTTTCCAAAATGTGTACATTTTCCCCAATTTATTGAGACCACCAGCCTCAAGGATGGGTATATTTCCCTTAGTGATCATGTTCTATATGTATTTTTAAATAATACATTGGAATTTTCTAGAGTTCTTTATTGATAGGTGTAGTCATGTTTAAGGGATTAGATACACCTTAGTATAGAATAAAATAGGTATGGTCAATAAAGGTCTCAGACCCGATTATCTATAGTAGTAACTATATAAAAATTAATCCTACGACCTATTGGGAAAAATTATAGAATCAACTGAAATTAGGTATTGAGATGTTGTATATCTATTTATTATTCAATTTTAAATTTATTTTTTTCCTCAAATCATATAACATGCACATATTATGGAATTTTGAAATAGTATGGGATTGTGTTGGTCATTCCAAACAAAGTTTCAATGTCAAACAATGCATGTGTTCCCATGAAACAAAGGAACCCATCAAATCCTCACTTTCTAAAGTTTCATGTGGGTTCATGTAATAGGATTTATTGATCATGTGAGAGTTTCCAAACAGGGATATGGAGAATGAGTTGTGTTGAGAACTGGTTTTGTAGTGGAGACTCTTGTACTTTTATTTTGATAATTCATTTTATTATTATTTTTATTTTGTATTTTTGAATAGACTACTGGGTGATCAATCTTTTATGTTAGTTTCTTCCAAATAAATTTATTATTTATGGTATTTATTTATTTAATTTCTACCATATTCATTGATAGATTTTTTATTTTTATAGTTGATGCTTGGTAATTTATGTATGAGGGTTTACCTAAATATAGTTTGTATATTTTCCCTTCAATTACATCTTAGACCATGGATTCTAATTATAAGCCTCTTCAACAGAATTAGGTGTACATAAGGACACCTATTGAATCACACGTGTTCATAATAGATCGATTTAGGTCTGGTTGTTACACCATAAAAAATTTTTAAACATCATATATTATATTTTTGTGAGAGAACTAATTATTACTATAAATTCCATTGTAATGTAATTTTATCATTAATGATCACTTTTATTCTTACTGATGTCTTCAATCATATATTCATCTTATACCGCATGAATTATTAGTGGTAGATAATAATTCTCCAAAAGTCAAAAAATAGGACATGACTGTTCCAAAACAGGTATCATGATATTCAATAGTATTATATTCTTTGAAATGAGTATTTTTTATTGTTTCCATGATGTCACATAATTAAAAAAATTCCCCTACTATTTTCTTCTAAAAATTAAATAATTAAATTTTACACATCATAATATTAATTGATAATTTCAATTGGGAAATATTTATCACAAATAAAACCAAGCTACCCATGATTTAGGTACACAACCTAACCCATAATATAGCTTGATGTTCATTATAAATACTCATAAGATTAAAACTCATGGTCAAAAATAAATAAAATTATTGATAGGGACTATTTAAAGGGATATAAAAATAATTAAAAGAGTAATTCCATTTAGAAGTATGATAGTAATACTATAAATATCATGGTTCCATATACACATAATAAGTAGTTTAATAAATAATAAAGACAAAATATTCTATTACAGAATTTAACATAACTCATTTTAACATAAGGAGATACAAAATTAAAATAAAATTCCCATAAATAATCGTGATTAAATATATATTAAAACTAGTAAAATGGGACAAAAAATCTAAAAATGTAATTTGATTTTTCTGTATACATAAAAAACCAAAACATAACTAAGCAACAACCAAAAGTATTGTCCAAACACTCATCTCTATGTTTCATGTAAATGGGAATCACTTACACCTTTAATTCATCCAAACTAAAAAGACATAGAATATAAACTAAATCTAAGATGAACCTATACTAAACCATTAATTTGTTGGTGATCAGGGGAGAATCCACAACTATTATCCTCTCCAAAATAATTGTATAAAAATTAATTGTAAATCGATTTTATACTTTTTTGAAATAAAACAATATATGAAAAACATTTCATTTTAAATGGAAAAAATAAAATTCAAAACCAATTTTGATTGTTATTCTTATGGTATGCAAGATACACATTCCATATAATAAACATTATCAAAACAATTCATGAAAATAAGGAATTTGAAATATCGGAAATATTTTTAAATCTTACAATAGATATAAATAAAATATAATAAACCATTTAATTTAAATCAATAAAATATAGAGTGGTGTAATTATTATTTTTATGAAAAAATTACATTTATATAAGTTTATGAAGAAAAAACAACAATGAAAATAAGATCTAACATAATGATAATCACAATATTAATATAAATCCAAATTATTATATTTTTAATGAAACTATAATTAACAAATAGAATTGTAACCATCATCGGAATACATCGGATCTCTCTCCATATAACCTTGGAAAAAATATAATTGAATACTTATAATTGTATCATGATAACATTAAACTCCCCAAAATTAGATGTCACTGACCTATCCTGACCTACCGGTAAAATATATTAATAAGAAAATGATCTAATATTTAAACCACTTGATAGAATAGTATCATAAACTAGAGAAATATTGATAGATAGATTTTCTATATGGAAACATGAGAATTGTATTTGAAAAAATGGTTTTCTGATATAAATATACAACACAAGTAATATAAATAACTAAATCAATTACAATACACAAACTCATGTCAAAATTCCTTTTATAGAATTACCCATTTTCCTAGAATAAATTAGTTCATAAATATATCTTCTGACCATGATACATTTTATCAATTTCACATAATGTAAATATTAAGTTGAAATGTTATAAAAAGAATTATAGGGTCTAAATTTTTTTATATAATAATATTAGAAAACCATATTTATAAAGGTGAAACTAGGACTCAAAGCATTATAGAAAATATAATATAAGAATATATTTTGAAAATAAAACCATAGAAACAACACCAATGAACCGTGAATAATCTAAGAATACCATATCTAATTTCAGAAGAAGCCAAACACATTGGACGTTTTTTATTAAGTAATTGAAAATTGTGTTTCCATATATAGAAACAAATTGAGAGTCAAAACATATCATTAATCATCAAATTTCTCAAAAAAAACCCCCTCATACATTTCTAACCACACATGTCATTCATATAAAAATAGTTTACAATTCATTAACCAGGAAACAAATAAAAAAAGTTACCCCAAGTGAGATTTATAAGAACACCAAATACAATTATCAGAGAACAATTGTTTTTATTTTCCATAACATTTAATTTATTCCAAGAAGATATTGAAACATGAAAACATCCATGTCCTTAAATTTAATATATTTTCCACATATACATCAACCGAATCTATTAAATTCATTTATAACAATGGTATTTCACTAAAATGGGGAGAAGAATCAATTAAATTTACATAAATAGAATTAAAATTATAAAACACCAAAAAAAATCAAGAAATAATAAAACCTAGGTTTATAAGAACATATTTAGGAAATATATTAATAAGAAAATGAAGAATAATAATAAATAATGAAATTTAGATCATATTACATTGAACAATCTACCTTAAATTTAGAATAATCTACTTTAGGGGGCCCTAGATGAAGGGTGTAATGGGATAACAATTAACCATTTGTATACAATAAATGAGCCCCTATCCACATATTAATGATCTCCATGGATACACATCATAATTTGATAACAATAAACCATTTGTATAAACTAAAAATACTTAAATATAGTAAAATATATTCATTTCAACTAAAATATACAAGATCATGGAGTATGGTTATTTCTAACTATTCATCAACTCAACAATACAAAAAAACTAAGAAGATAATATGTCAGATAAATTTCATAGCTACTATTAACCATGTTTTGACCACGAAAATAATATGTGATATATAAAATCAATAAAAATGAAAAATTCAACCCAGAACATCTTTATGATTGGAAACATAAATAAATAAATAGGATAATTAGGAAAAAGAGGAAATGTGGTGTGATAATTCTCCCTAAAATATAACTTTTTTACAAGGATTTATAAGTCTGAACTATTAACCCTAAATTGGAAATTTTTATGTCTCCCATTAAAAAATGACTCTAAAATTTGAAGGACATTTTAATACTCACTATGGTAAGTTATATAATAATGACTCTCTTATAATCCATGAAACAAATTTTAGGCCATAACTCATTCTAGATATCTCATAATCATTATGTGTTTTTCATTTAAAATATGTAATATACATCTGTATATATGGGAATCCTCTAAAGATACTAAAATATATAACTTAAAAAGAATAAAAGTTATTAAACCCTTAGTCATGTATAGTTTATAATTTGTCAAAGGTCATAAATATATCACTCAATAATCTGAAATCACTGCCTTATCATGTTGTGGGATTATAAAAATACAGCCCCTAAACCACTTCCATATTTATCCTTCAAGTATAATTGTAGTTAAGTATGAAATAAGAGGCTCAAGGACTTAGTGTAGGTAAATGATATTCTAAATATCCTATCACCACTCTTCCATACCATAAGAATCAAAATTCTTATGGAATATAAAAGGACATAAGTTCTAGAATTAATGATCATAGGCTCATAAATATTATATAAAAGGAAAAAAATAATTACATTTCAAGGAAACCTAAAAATTAAATCAAGAAAGCATTGATCAATTTTAGTGTTTAGATGTGTTTAATCAACTATAGATACCTCCTGGAGAAATATAAGGAAAGGTGCTGGGAAAACATAAAAGTTTAATAATAAAAAAATAATTAAATTCTGTAACAACATATAAAAGTTTATAAAACAAAATATAAATCAAATAAAATATACCAAAATTTTATGATGAATATTTTTCCTCCAATATAATATCTACATTTATTTATTGAAAAAAACAAATAATCTTGAAAAAAATTAATATTTTTAAATTAACTAAAATACGTTTTAATACATAAAAACATTAATATTAAACCATTAAAAGTATCTAAAAACATAAAACACTATCAAAGCTCAAAAAACCTTATTTACTCAACAATTATATTTAAACAAATTGCATAACCACCCTTTTCCAAGGTAAAACATAATATTTAAAAAACCAAATCTAAAATTAACTGAAACCCATTTGAAAAAATATAATTAATTATAATATTCAACCCTTTAAAATTTAAACCCAAAAACAAAATCAAACCAAATATCAAAAACAATAACATAAAGGATTATCTTTATTAATAAAACAGCAATATAAAATAATTCAATTAATTTAAGATCATGAATAACTAAGATTAAATATTTTTAATACTTTTAACTCTAAACAGTTTGGAATAATTATAAGGATAATCGTGAAATATTCATGTGAATTATATATGATGTTTCTACAAATCTGATGCATGATCTATCTATATTGTTCTCAAAAAGGTGATGTGAAAAAACTATTTAGGATTAATTATCTAAAAATAGTATTCTGTAATGAATCATTCTTAAAGATATAATGTTCTAAAAAAGAAATGTCAATTAGAAGATAAAACATTTGATTTTGAAAGGATGGGAACCCATTTTAATATTTTGAAATAGAATTCTTTAAACCCCACACTGTAAAAAGAATTAGTAAAATATACCTCTAAAATAAGTATGGAAAATTGTAAGGTAATAAGTATAAATACAAATTTTGATTTTAAAATTGAAATAGAAAACATTTTGGAAATATAGAACATTAAAATGAAGGAAAAACTATCCTTAATGAAGATGCGATTTTTTTCTTAAAATCAATAAATTTTTATGGAAAAGATATCTATCATGAAAATTTTGTAAATGGTCAAATTAATTTACAATATTTTTTCTATTCGAAATTATTTGTCTTTTAAATGAAATAACTAATAATATCTAATAATCTTAATTTATTAATATCTTGTTATTTACTAATGATTATATTATTTTGGAAATTTTAATATTTTGTGGTTCATTTTAATCTAGTGCTTAATTAATTTGGTGTTGAATTCTCCAAATTAAAACAAATATTATATTAATTTCATTGATAAAAAATATATGTTTAATACATTATACCCTCTTAAATAAATTGAAAACTTGAAATTTAAATTGTTACTACAAGATAAAAGTAAGCAATGGTATTCTAAACATTCTAATCAATCACAGTATAACTCATAAAATGACATACACCATACTCCCTTATCCTATATTTCGATACCCATATTTCATCCAAAAAATAATAATAATTCATAAAATAATATATTCTAGTATGTATATACGCTAAACAAATATTATCCATAATATAACATAAAATGATGTAAATTTCAATTATATTAAACCATAGTTGAAATATACATTCACCAATAAATTAACAACATATTTAAGCCTCAAATGGAATAAATCTATAGCATATAAAATAGAACAGCATCTAATATTTACGACAATATAAAAAATTGGGTGAAATTCAGGAAAAATATCATAAATAAATTAACCGATACAGTCTAACAAAAAAATATCAAAATAAAAATACCCATTTTTATGTAAATATTAAAAAGATATTAAACATAATTGTTATGTATCTTACAATCAGGCACTCTTCAATAATTATCCCACAAAATATTACCTTTACATAAAATCAATTTTCATGGATATTGATAACATTTATTATATGTTTCCAAACAATTAATTCAAAACAATTAAAGAACAATCCCTAGCTATTTCACATAATCCTTATAGTATTTAGAGTATATTGGAATAACATAGATAAATATCAATCACTAACAATGTTTCTAGGATCTGGGAGATTTAATTTATATTATTATATATACCTCACAATAAAAAATATTTTTAATAAACTCACTTTTTTAGTCATAATAGTTATAAATTATAATTTTCAAACATTTAAGTATATTTCCTTATTTAGTTTTAATATATATTTATCTCTATATACATACATTTCACAGCTTCATTTATGTTATCATTCTTCAATAAAAGTCATGGAGAAATATTTATGATAATATCTTTAATATGAATATGAAAACATACATTTGAAGATCTCTTTACTTATGGAACCATCATTTTTATAACATGATAGTTTATGTTCAACCTCTGACTCATTTTTTTATTACTTAGATAAATTAGGTTTTTTCTATCATGATTCTTAACCTATTTCCATAATTTAATTAAGAAATAAATTTGTCATATTGGTCCATAAAGAGAATATTTTCAATCAAAACATATCATATGGTGTGTCTAGCCCAGTCTTTAGTCTTCGGTCAATTAGACGTGGTCCAATGTGATGATTGAGTAGTAACTCAACCACCATTTTTCATCATGATTACACTTAGTTTAATATGTTTCTTATCTTCAACCACTTTATAGTATAAATATATAGATTTGATTTATATAAGGACCACAAAATCATATAAGTATTAAATCTTTAAGACTTTATCCAATAATTAGAATTTAACCCTTAGACTTATCCCAATGGTTTTCACCAATGTACTCTCATCTTAGTCACTAAAATATTCAATTTTACCTCAACTAATATAGGGGATATCAATTCATTTTTAATTATTATCAATCTTATGAAATTACCATTTGATAACGTTTACATCAACTAATAAAATTTGTATCAATATTGTTATCTAAACCACACTATGATACCAAGTATGGTGACCCACAATGTGAAATCCTAAAATAAATGAAATTAGGATAGTATTATATTATAATACATTCAGATAATAATTTTGGTTTATAGTTTTAGATATTTAATAAAAAATATTAACCAAAAATAGTCATGTGTTTTTTCAACTAATGGATATTCTCCCCACTATATAGTCAACTTATTAGTCCATAACAAGTCTACAATATTTCCCACAGATCTCCACACATTATACTATACTAAAATCATCATATATATTACTTTTCTTTATAACCTATGGAAGTAAGTACTGATGGAAGGGGTATGATCAAATGCATAGTAATGGTACACATATATATTATGACATTCAAAGATCATAAGTCATCCTAATATGTGTAGATGGGAATATTCAAGATTCATAATCAAGTTTCACTCAATAATTAAAATATATTAAACTAGGAAATAAGATATGGTGTAACCTAAATGTGTGTAAAATAATAATATTATGCTTAAAAATTTTTTTTATCATTGCCTAAAAATAGAGAAACATACAAATATTGTGTAACCTGAAAAGAGAACATGAATATATATGAAAATAAATTATGGAAATATATAGGTAATAACCTTTATCATCAATATATATGTGTGAAACTTTAAAATAATAATAAATTATAGCATAAATTACTCACAGATAGAAAAATGGGCTTCAAAACATTTCCAGATGGCATCAGCGAAACTGACCAAGAGAATGTAAATTATTGATGCCCAAAATTTCATTCACCTAAAAATACGATTACATTATAACATATGAGGGTGGATGAAGAAAAATAACTTCCATGAAAATAATCCATTACGTGATAAATTAGAAAATAAAATTGAAACAATAATATTTTGTTAGTGGAATTTTTTCAGTATTTTAATAAATGGTGAAATTCAATTATCATTTGGAAAAGTCATTTTTTAAAAGGTCTCTTTTTTGAAATTAAGATTAATAAATTTCCAATATCATTATTTGTAATGAAATTCTAATAATGATTCGTTTAATGTTTTATAAAACTATAAATAGAGAAGTTGGAACATTTTGAAAATGTTTACCTTCAAAATTAATATTCAATAATGGTTCATTGAAAAAAGAATTAAAACGGAGATGTGAAAATTTTATAAAAAATTAAATTTTGAGAAGAATCATAAATAATGGAACCTTAAAAAATATATAATGTAACACACAAATGTTTTTTGAATCATTTATTTCAAATATACTTTCTATTTTTAATATTTTTCAATACACGCAACACTTACTTTTTCATTATTAAAAACACAATGCTTATCTTTCGATACACACAACACTGAGTGTAGCTTCTTTAACATGAAATACTAAGTTTAATTTTGTTATATGAAACACTAAGTTTAAAATAATTATGAAATTCTATTTAAATATTATTATTTAATATAAGGGTTATGACTTAACTATTTTAATTGAAGGTATAAATAAGATTAAATAAATTATGAAAAATAAATAAATTATTCATATATATATAATTAATTATTTGTTGACCTATTAATTATAAATGAATATTAAAATATTTTAAAAATAAAGGAAATAAGTTTCTAAAAATATATTTTTAACTACAAAAATGTTTTTCTACCTCAATTAACTAAACCACTGTTGTTTTTTTAAAGGAATTCAATGAAATATATCTATTAAATCTTTCTCTTTGGAAAAATCATTTTCTATCACATCTATAAAAATTATTATTGCTTAAAATTTTCAACTTATGTGATTTTAATTTCAAAATATCAATTAAAATTTAATTATTGGAAAAATATATATTTTATTATAAAGTCAACATAATTTTATTACCTTCTTTAATAGTAAAAGGATTGAAAGTTACTTATCATGATTAAGGTGAAATGAGACTACTCGAGGTTAAACTAAAAATATAAGGGATAAAATTAAATATAAATGTTTTTCACACCAATTGGTTGGAATTATTTATACCTTATATAAGACAATGTTTTATAATGGCCCATTTTATAGCATTTTTTTTGTAAATAATGTTGTTATATATTTTCATTTTAAAAATTAAATTTGTGTCCCACACCACCCTTATAAATTGTCACCCCATCTCTTATATTGACCATTAAAAACCCCATTTGATTGGAAACTCCTTGATCCACTAAATTACTTAATTATCATCTATGATCAAATAATCAATGGTTCAGTTAGTATTTCAACATTGGAATGATTTTTCATGCAATCAAATGGAGCTTGTATAAAGACATTGTAGTGTCCCTAAAAGAGTGTTTTATTTTATTTTTCCTCTATATCCTTTAATTATTGTCAGTCCATGTTGATATAATAATATCATTATATTAAATATTAATAAATTTATTTATGCTACCATAATTACCAATAACCATATTCTTTACTATAAATGTGAAACAAAATTGTAGAATGACCGTATGGTTGACTACTGCCTTGAGAACTCATATAATTTGTTTTCCATCATTGCCTCTCAAGGATAAATATAATGATTGATTTAATGATTATAAATTATATTAATGATATTATTATACCTCTATAATTATAATACCACATTTACTATATTACATCCCTATAACACCCCAAAGTATTAGGATATGAACATCAAATTCAACAGTGTGTATGACACGCAACACAAAGTGTAGAATGAAATATAAAATCCTGTTACAGTACTATATATTTACAATTAAAATAAATTAATTATATTATATGTCTTTCATGAAACCAAAAAAATAGTTTATCTTGCATCACATGAAATGAAGACTTTCTTTCAATTCTTGTGTTACACAGAAGACCGAGTTTTATTGAACAAAAGTATAATATTTGTATTATAATTTTATTTAATATTTATCGCCAAGCCATTGGAATTGTAGGACTGAAAATAGTTTAAAAAATATTCATATATATATTTTAAAAACATTTATTTGATATAAATTTTCTATAAATAATTATAAAAACCCATTTAAAAGAAAAATAAATATTTTCAGGGAAATTTTATTTTTATAAAAGATTGTTTAATCGCCCATAGTTCAATTAATTTATAATTAATTTTTAAAATAAAAAAAGTTATATGTATAAATAAACTTATACTTTGAAATATTAATACTATAAATATCTTAGGGGGTATTTTTTTCATTTTTCTAAGAAAGATGATTTTTTGATGAGTACAGATAAAATATAATTTTAATTGCAAATTTCAATTTCGTTTAAATTATTTATAATGTTAAAATAAATTTTTAATTTTAATTAAATTATATTTAGTTCAAATTTATTTCCATTATTCCATTAAATCTCATTTTAATGATTTTAATATTTAATTTTTTATAAAAACAGTGAATCCTTTTGACCATTTTCACTTTGAAACCCTATTTTTTCATCTAATCTATAGGATTAATTTAAAAAAACCACTATTGTGAATTTAATTTATAAAAATGTAATATATATGTGAATTCATCATTATTTATAATATTTAATTTGGGAAACATAATTTTTTACCTTAATTATTATTGAAAATAGTTAAAATTAATTGTCGTCGTTGATGGAAAATGAGTATAATTGGTGGTTAAACATGGTATATGAGGTGTAAAAATGAAACAAAAGTTTTCCAAAATCAAAATCATGGAAATATTTTGAATTTATCGCCTATATAATAAATATATTTTTATTATTGATGTGATATGATAGAAAAATTGTAATTCCCCAAGTACTTATAAAATAATTTTTTTATCCCAGAACAAAATCATTAAATTCACCATTAAATTATAATTAAAAAAGAGGGGTTTATAGAAGGTATGAAATAAATAAAAAGATAATAGTAACCCCATATATTAATTTATAAATAATAATTATTTATTTTCTATGTAAAATTATGATGTATTCATATCATGGAATAAGTAAAAAATGTTTAAAAAATAAAATTAAATGTTGGTATTTTTATGAAATAAAAATATTTATTTACAATATAATAACTAATATATGGATTTAAAATAAAATATATTTTCGTAAAATATGTTTAGAAACAAATATATTGTTTTCTTATTATTATATGACAATTTTATGAGACTGTAATTAAATTTTTAATGTTTTATAAAATCGGTAAGTGTTTTTAATCTGGTATTTTTCAAATAAATTGTGGTTTTTTTAAATATAAATTTTTATTATTTAAAAAATAATTTCCATAAAATGGAGTTCAATTTTTAATTCTATGCATTGAGAAATTTTTAGGTGAATTTTTTGGTATTTTTCTAGAATAATTGATGTCTTAGTGAATAGTGAAATATATAAATTTATGGTATATATACATTATAATAAAAATACACTATTACATAAATCATGAATGATTAAAGAAACATAATCTCGAATATAACAACATAATATAAATATTTTTATATATAATTTTGAATCTATTCAAATCATTGAGCCAAAATAATAAACTAATGGATATAATAATGGAAAAAAAACATATCTCCTCCACTTTAATACCACACCTCACCCCCTCTTCTTATCCCAAATCAAATCCCTATGTCTTTTTTAATTTATAACTTATTACCTTAATATCCATCTTCCATACTTCCATGATCTTCTAGTCTCATCAAAATATGAATACAAAGGACTTTAAAAAGGTTTTCAAGGGGGATAATTCAAGAGGGAAAATCCTATTTCATTTTATTTTGATTTATTTTCAATTATTTTTTATTTTCTTATAATGTCTTACCTTAACCTTATCCAAGTTTAATTAAAACCCCATTCTATAATATATACTATAATTTTATCATTGCGATGGTAAAATTCGTCATCAAACTTCTTCTCCTCTCTCTTTTATTCTCAAAATAAGAACATCATCTGTGATTTATCCATTTAATGCCATTGTGGATGATACAATTTCATTTTTCTTTGTCACATTCATGTTGGTTCATAAAACCATTATTAAATTTAAATAATATTTTATTATTCATATTATAATCCTTTAAATTTCTATACCTAATATATGAACATGTTGTTGAATAATATGATATAAGTTCATGATGATCGTAAAAACCACTAAAATAAATTAAATCATTTTGATTAATATTTTATCTAATTATTCATCCACATATCGGAAAAAATTATATATTGTGTAATTTAAATTTCTAGAAACCTATTATAACCATTTCATTACACTTCTTGATTTTTTCATCCATTCAATAAGAATATTGATAGATAACCAACCACGGAACCCATGAAATAAATTCACCTAAAACAATGAAAATAACAAAATATTATTAATAAATGGGTTGAAATATGTTATAAAACCATAATATAATTAATTATAAATATGAATAATGTTATTTGATATATTAATAACACAATTTAAACCATAATAAATAAGTTTTGAACACTTTTTAATTGAGAACAACCTGATATAATGGATTTATTACACCAATTACCATTCTTTTGGATAACCATCTACTTCATTTATTATATGGTTCTAAGATTATTTTTGAAATTAATTTTGATTATATTTTAATTTATTATATTTATTTATATTTTATACATATATTCAATTATTTTTATCATTTCTAACTTTAAATATATAATATTTGTAATGGGATTTCTTTTAAAATCCTCTTTTAAATATATATTTTTACAAAATTAAAAATGATTATTTTTATGAAAGTATTAATGTTTTCTGATTATGTTGTGGTTCATAAAAATTATTAATTATTAGTTGTGGGACAAATATATTCCTCTAGTTCATTGTGTATTTTTATTTTCTAGGTCAGTGGAATTGTTACTCAAACTTTAATTATGACAGTTACATGATAACATAGTTGTGAGTGTTACATTGTAAGGTAGATATGAGAGTTAGACTGTAATGTAGTCGTGATGGTTAAAAAATAATATAGTATATGAGTTGGATAAAATCATAATTAATTCTAAAATTTACCATTATATTATTATTTAGACTTTCTATGATTTATGTAAATCTCATGTTATCAAAAAGTAACTGTATGATACTTATTATGTCTAAATTATATATATGCGAAAATTATTTCTTGTGATTATAAGAATTCATGGAATAACGATTTCTATCCTTTTTATGTCCCTTACTAAACCTTTAATACCCATCCCATGTTCCAAAATGTTTTTCATAGGGTTTAAAGATGGTTAAAAGAATAGGAGAAACCAAGATAAATGTTTTGAATACATTCATGAAAATATTTCATGTATATATTAAAAACATTTATATTATGAAAGAAAATGATACTATTTCAGTAGTACCCACGTTGTATTTTTGTGGGTTTATATGTATTAATTATGTCCTAATTTCATAAAACACTAAGCTAATTATATCTTTTGTAATGTATGACATTAATTTCTATAAGAATTTACTAGAATATGTAATGTTTAAGTTAATGTCCTTGTTGTTGGTATCAGAGAACGGTTAATATGACATTAGGGTTTATGATGATGATAATATTATACCATAAAAGATTTTTTCCTTATTATAATTTTTAGAATATATATAATTTTATGATTTCCATATTTCTTCATCAATATTTTTTCTATCCAAAATGGTTTTACATAGAATGAATAGGGAAACCTAAGTATGAAGGCACTAAGAGGATCATATCATTGTAATTATTAAAACTAGAATAGTGGAAGTTGGAATTGAATAGTTTTTTACTGTAATGTATTAGTTCATGAAGGCTATAGATGGTAGAGGAATCCATGAAAAAGAGAAACCACATATACCAAAAAAGAATATGAAGATCATTGAACATTTTATGAGGCAACCCCATGTGGTCTCAGTGGACATTATAACCCAATGGTTGATGAAGGTTGGATTATTTCCCTTAAAAAAATATTCGCTATCATGGGGTGTTTGGATAAGAAAAATTTTACTATTTTTTTTATTTTTTAATTTAAAGCTGAATAGTGGTGTTCAATGGTCAAGAATATCATGGATACTAAGGATATTGAGGCCTTGGAATATGATAATTTTAAAAATATTTTCTGGGAAAAATATTTTCTTAAGGATTCATGACATAGGATGGATAATTAATTTCTTCAACTGAAAAAATATATTATGATTCATTCCTCATGTATGATGAATTATATACCCGATTTGAAAGGTATAATCCATATATTATTTGAGATATTAGTTATAAATTCAATCATTTTTACTCTGGATTGAATCTAAGATACCGAAGGTCTTTGTCCTCCCGTAAATTCAAAGGTTATAGGAAACATTTATGTTGTGTTGAGGGGGTAAAAATGGAGTTTTCAATTATCACATTTATTGTTATACCAAGTAGAAGAATAGGTTATGATGAAAACAAATGGGTAAGATTCAATATAATAAATCTGATGCTACGAATGTAAAATTTCTATTTTGTGGGAATTGTAATAAAAAGGACCTTGGGGAATGCCTTAACAAACCTAGGATGTGATTCTGATGTGTTATTTTCTTCATATGGCCATATATTTCAATAAAAAAAATTATAGTGATAGTATACTCAATTATTATAAGAAAAATAAATTGTGATTTTAAATGTAGTGGGATGGGGAATTATGAAAGTACCTACCCAAAGAAATCTATGAATGGTAGAAAAAAAACATAATTCTATGCAGAAAAGTGTGGTAATATCCTTTAAGACTATGATAATAGATTTCAAACCGTCCAATGCAGTGGTATTATGTTTTTTTCGGTTTACTCTGATTTTATAATGAATTGTTTGATACAAGGTCAACATATTCCATTATTTCTGAGATTTTTCTAAAAAAATTATGTTTCACCTCAAGAAAGGAGATAAGAAATTATGTTTAAAGAACCAGGGGAATATATATTGAAAAAATAATTATATGAATATTCATGTTGTTGTTTTTGGATAGACATGTCCAACAAACATTTTCATTTTCCCTTAGTATAGTTGGTTATTACTCTGGGTTTGGATTATATTTCTATATATCATGCTAAGATTTATTGTAGAGTTGTAGATATTTTTCATAGATAGTTTCATTTTGTATACAAGAATGAACTGATATCATTGATAACATATCAAGATGGTGAGAAACTGTTAAAATATATAAATTAATGATATCTTTCGCATGTTATTTAAAATAAATGAATTCATCAAATTAATGATATTCTAGTGGTAAATGAATACCTTGATATTTTTTTGATGAGATACCCCTTGTTATACCTAATTGTTAAAGGAGTCCTTTATCATAACACTTCACCATTGGATGCTCTTATTTTTTTCATTAAATATAAACATGGTTCTATGATACATTTCATTGATTATAGGGCTTTGAATAACATTACTATAAGAATAAGTATCCATTTCCTCATATTAATGTCTTTTTTGAGTACCTCTAGGGAGATCAGTATTTCTCGATGATTGAGTTGATATCCTGATTCCATTACCAGAAGGTGAAGGAGGTAACATCTCAAAATAGCTTTTCATACTAGATATAGGTATT
This sequence comes from Viscum album, assembly GCA_963277665.1. Classification (NCBI taxonomy): domain Eukaryota; kingdom Viridiplantae; phylum Streptophyta; class Magnoliopsida; order Santalales; family Viscaceae; genus Viscum; species Viscum album. The sequence continues at coordinate 1,305,361,592 of OY728126.1, read as the reverse complement.
ATGAGTTTTTTGTTATACCAGTAAGTTTAAAAAATTCCTCTACTGTATTCAGGGACCATATTAATAGAATACACTATGAATATTTTTATAAGTCCTTTTTATTGATGATATTTTGATATTTTCAAAATGTTATAAGGTTCATTGAAAATGGTTAATGATTTTTTTGTAAACTCTCAATGAAAATAAGTTATATGGGAAATTTAGAAAATTTCATTTCGGGTTGCAACAGATTTCTTTTCTAGGGACATTGTAAATAGTGATGGCATAATAGTTGATCCAACTAATTTTTTTTTGAAATGACAACTCCTATAAATAATATAGAGATTCTTAGTTTTTATATATGACTATTCTGTTACTAATGGTTTGTTAAAAACATTTCATTGTTATATGTCCTACATACTAAGTTGACATGAAAAGGGGTTACAATTATTTTTATAGAAAAATGTAATTTTTCTTTGTAATTGAATAATAGATTGGTGAATTATCTAGTTTTGGCCCATACATCTAGAGAGGGAAACATTTTTATCTATATTTATAATTATATGAAGGGCCTTGGTTGTGTTCTAATGTATAATGATCATTTAATTTTATATGGATTAAGAAAACTAAAATATCAGGAATTAAATTATATCACTCATGATTTGAAATTAGAAGATGTGGTTTTCACTGTGAAAATGTAGTGGCATCATTTTTTTAGATCCAAATGTGAAATATATACTGACCATAAATGTTTAACATACATATTTACTCAAAAGGAATTGATATGGATGCATAGAATATGTTTTGAACTAATAAAGGATTATGATTTCAAGATCAATTACCTTTCTAGAAAAGCAAAAAAAGTGGTGGATTCCATGAGTGAAAAATAGAATTCTATATTAACCATGTTATGTTTAGAATGTGACACCATGATTATTGATTTGATGAATTTTGGATTGGATTTTGATAGTGTTATATATTCCTCTATTTTGATTAAGGTTTCAGTGTTTCCATCTCTCTCAGATATAATTAAGAAAGCACAAAAAGAAGATCATGAGTTATAAAAATATATCATTGGTTAAGGATAGAGTGTTTCCGTAATTTAATTTTGTTAAAGATTTTATCTTGAGTATTGAAATGATATTATGTGTTCTTAATTATTCCAAGATGATGAAAGAATTTTTTTGTGATGCTAAGTGTTCTCTATTTTTTTGTTCATACGAGAATCTCTAAGAAACACAGAGACATTCAGGAGTATTGTCGAATGGGATTCTTCATCTTTTTCTTGTTCTTGATTGGAAATCAGAAACATATATCTATGCACATTGTGGTAGGACTACCAAATATTTCTCCGGGTAAAAATGTGATTTGAATTATTTTGGACCGACTGACTAAATATTTACATTTATTTCCCATTCAAGATATTATATATTTAAATAATACTTATGTACTATATCATAATGTGATTATTAGGATACATGTTGTTATTCTATCAGTTAAATCTAATAAATATCCAAGTTCACTTCTAACTTTTGGAAATTCTTTTACAATTCATTGGGCTTAGAATTATATTTTAGTACTACATTTCATCACCAATATGATGGACTAGCCAATAAAACAATTTAGACATTAGATAACATGATTCAAGCTTGTTCAATGGATTTATAGTGATTTTGGGACAATCATCTTTCTTTAGTTGAGTTTAATAATAAAAATAGTATTCATTTCAGTATTTAGTTGGCACATTTTGAGGAATTATACGGAAAGTGGTGTTGAACTGATTTATTTTGCAAGGATGTTGGGGAAAGGATGTTTATGGGATTACAATTTTAAGAGTAAGTAGATAATAAATTAAAGATAATCTAGAAACACATGACGAATGATTAGAGTTGGAATAAACATTATGCATATAACATATAATGCCCTAACCCCCGTTACCCAGATATGGTGCATTATTACATAACGTTGGCATGACCACAAAAGATCATGTCTCGAAAGATAGATTAGTTTAGTAGACATGGAATCACTAGATACATTCATCAGTCTTAAATTACATGATAAACTGAAAAACTACAACAACATAGTCTCCATAGTCCACACTCATATCCCCTCAGACAATCCCTATAGGTTAGTCATAAAATACTTCTTCATATCTTGGGAAAAATAAATCATAGAAAGGGGTGAGCTCATATGCTCAGTAAGGATAAAAATATAGAGGAAGCTTTCATAAATAAGAATAAACATTTAGTTCAATGTATAAGACTAAAACAAACTCCTTTTTAAACATTAACTTCAAAATAATATGGAAATGATAAAATCAGATAATTCCATTTACTTACTCACATGGATATTCTACTAGTCAAATAATCACATGCAATATCTATAGCCAATTTTATAGTGATGGAATGATTAATGCCCGACTTTTATAATCACATAGTCAAAAACTTGTTCCAAGAATAAAAATAAATTTTGTTAAGGCCTTGTACCAAGATTCTAGTTTGTCTCATTAGACCTATCGATACATCGTGGAGCTATAACGGGAACCACCCATCACTTACTAATTTCAATGCATTCCTCATATGAACAGGTTTAAAAATAACATAAACATTCGTATTAAAACTAGCATACGAAATGTCAATAATTTCTCCATAAAACCTAAATGGTATAAAAATAACACATCTATAGTCAAACATATCACAAAACCTTCAATACAATATAGAAGTTTTTTATCATAATAAATAAACTTCAAATAAGCTTAAAATCCCTGAAATTATGATGACATAGATGAAATCAAAAATATTTGAGAGAAATATCTCTTTTCTGAAATCATTTAAAAGTCACATAATTATAAAAAACATTTAATTTTAAAAATATTCTTATAAGGTTGTAAGGGAAGATTCTAAGATTTTATAACAGTGGAAAATAGGTGCACCATCTATATAAGATAAAAAAAGACATTCTTACCTTAATTTTGTCGAAAAGGTTAAAAAGGAACTTGTTTGGAAAACAACAGAAATATTCCTTGATAAAAATATTATAAAAAGTCAAACAATGGTATAAATGTCTTTAACCCATAGTCTGTAAAAAATATAGAATTTTATGAAATACATTTTTAGGAAACATGGATGTGGATGATAAAGAGGTCCCAGTAGATAATTACATATAAAAAACCTCAGATAATGAAGAGATTGTAGAATTAACCCTTACCTTGTACTTTTACATGGTCGAGGGTAGGTTAACCTTTTTTATAATGGTGAAGTAATTGTTATTAAGTTATAAAATAATCATATACATTAATATGATATCATATTTGATCTTTTAACATTGCTTTGTTAATAATATCTTAGTATTATCATCGTTTTGGGTGTTAAAAGATTATTTTTCCTTTATATTATTTGTAATCTGAGTCATATATGTTATGGAGGGAGGTATATTATTCATATACATAATTATATTAAGTCTCTATACATTATTTTTAACCATCAAATGAAAATTAGTCTTGAATTGATACGATGGGGAATGAATCTCATCGCGTTCATCGAGACGGTAATCCGTACGTATGCACGAGTGATAATATCATTATTTTTATATTAAAATAATATATAATTGGATGTTATATCATATATATATATATAATAATCATGTTATATTTATTATTTACATCAATTACACATTATTTTTATGCTCATCCAAATAATAATATATTGAATGACAACTACACCACGGTGTGGAGACCGTAAGCCATACGTACACACATTTGGTGAAATGTCATTCAATGGATGGATAGAATAATGAATATGGTTGTAACATATTTATAATAACATCACAGTATATAGAATATACTGGATTTATTATTTTATAATGGAAATAACAACGAAAGAGGATGTGGAGGAGGAAAGAAACTTGAAATAGGTGATGAAATATTTACCTCTTCTTCGGGTTCTTCTTTTTGATTTGATCAAAAGGGCTCCATAAGTTGGGATTATGACTAAATTAAGGCCTCTATGATAAATTTAGTGATGTTGAGTGGGTATTTGGGCATTGTTTGGCTTATTAAAATGGCTTTGAAGGTCTGAATTTGAGGAAAGGGTGAGTTCCCTTTTAAAATAGGGGTGAGGGGTACCTTAAGAAAAGATAGAGATATTATTTTATAATAAAATGATTTTATTTTTATAAAGGCTCAAAGGTGGATTATATAAAGGATAATGTGGGGATGGTTCAAAAACCACTCAACCAATAGGTTTTATACAGGTTTGGGTAACTATATTAACCTTATCATTTAGATTTAACTCTTAGATACATAGTTTCACATTTACCCTGTCTCTTTGTATTCTGATATTATATGGTTAATAAAGATACTATATACATCCAAGAGAACCCCAATAGGTTCATCAATGAAACATATAATATTATTTAGGCTCTTCTTCCGAACCATAGAATTTTAGGAATATTATATCAATTAATAATATAATATTTGTTTTAAAACTCTTTTATCTCAATTTTGACATTATTTCGTATTTTGTTTCAGATAAATTCATAACAGCATTATTACTTCAAAATGAATTCATATAACTAACCCTAATATGTCATATTAACCTTGAAAATTATTTTAATTCATAAAAAGTCTCAAATTACATATATTTGGATATTTATAATATCAATTAGTTTAATATTTCATTAATTAGGTAATTAATGAATCATCATTGTGTAATAAACAAATTAACCTATTTAATATATAAAAAATATAAATAAAATACCATTATGTAGAAAATAGTTTTATCTTTATAATGAATATTTAAAGTTGAATATATCTTATGTATAACCCTATATTAAAAATGTTTTAGTTATTAAAATTTGATTTTAACTCTTTTAACTCTTCTTTAAATAAAATAATAATAAGCGTCCTAATCTAATCCAAGTAGACCAAAGAGGTTCATATTTTATTCATAAGGTTTTAATAGTCTAATTATACTTATCCAATAGAATTAAGACATGTTTTTGGGTAATAATAATATCATTTTTCCCTTTAACTACCCTATTTACTTTTAACCGTGGTAAAAAAAGTAAAAAGATACTAATTACCAAAAAAAATCGCCTTATTCAACCACATTTTACCCCTTGATATTAACCATGTAACTGGGATTTTCTAAATTTAACTCACAGAAGTCGTAAAATTATGTTTTATGTAAATTATCAAACACTTTTAGAATGTGGGTAAAAGACGGTAAAAAGTTCAATAAAATTTTTATATATCTAAACATATTATAAAATGAATCCACTGAATTAAATTGAAATTATATAGGTAATATGTATATATTTTGACCTAAAATAAATTTAAATAAAATAACCAATTATTTAAATAAACATTCGATTTTAACCAATTACATGGTGTTTTTTCACTATTAATCAAATATTGAATGTTTTCTGAAAAACACCAAAAAATCCCTCTAATCTTATTTCGATATTCTGAATCCAAAAATGAAGTCTATTTTGAAAAAAAATTATAAAATTTCAACAAGTGGGTATTACTATTCATAATGACTAGTTTGATTGGTTGTGGTGTGTTAGAACTCGAAATTGTGTACAACACACGCTATTGTATTATTCAAATAAAAGCGTATTGTTGATTCTTAGTGTGTTAAATTCATCCCTAATTCAAATAATTTCATCCTCGAAATTTCTAGAGTATTTCTACGTAAAAAGATTCAGGGGGGGTTCATCATAAGTTCCTCGAGTTCCCATGTTGCCTCTTCCATCTTATAGTTTCTCCATAGAACTTTAACCAGACGAGTCGTCTAGTTTCTCAACACGTGTTATCTAGTTTCATGATTCCTGACAGGCTCTTCGCAATAAGAACGATCGGCTTCTAGTTCCAATTTCTTATAGGTGAGTACATGTGTTGGGTTAGGAATTTATTTTCTTAACAGTGATACTTCAAATACATCGAGAAATTTTGAGACACTTGGCGGTATTGCCAAATGGTAATCTACCGCCCCAATTTGTTCTAGAATTTTGAAAGGTGAAATGTACATGGGAATCAATTTACCCTTATTACTGAAACGTATAACACCCTTCCAGGGATATACCATCAAGAAAACATGATTTCCTACTAGAAATTACAAATTCTTCCTTTGGTTATTAGCATAGCTCTTCTACCAACATTGAGTTTCTTTAATGTCGGTTTGGATTACCTTCACCTTTTCCATCATTTCCTCAACAAGGTATAGGCCTACAAGTTTTATTTTACCAACATCATCCCAACAGGTTGGTGTGCGAAATCTATTTCTATATAACACATTATATGGTGCCATCTAAATACTTTTATGGAAACTGTTGTTATAGGAAAGTTATACCAAAGTAAATATTGATCCCGCATACCCTGAAAGTCAAGTGGGAAGGATCTCAACATGTCTTCAAAGGTTTGAATAGTTCGTTCTAATTGTCCATCTATTTAGAGGTGGTAGGTAGTGCTTAAACAAAGTTCAATATCCAGGGCTTTCTAAAGACTTTTCCAGAATCTTGAAGTAAAACGGGGATTACGATGGTACTCCATGAAGTCTTACAACTTCATTAATATATAGTCTTGTTAAACGTTCAAGTGCTAAATCATCCCTTATATCAAAAAAATGTGTCGACTTGGTAACACGATCAACAATGATTCATATAGCATCGTTCCTTCTAGGAGTCTTTGATAGTCCCATGACATAGTCCATCCTAATATTTTCTCATTTCTACTCAGGCATGGGAAGAGGTTGCATAACTCCTCCAAGCCATTGACTTCTAGCTTTCACTTGTTGACAAACAAAACACCATGAAACAAAATCCAAAATCTCCCTCTTCATGTTGTCCCAAAAAAATGTTCCTTCAAATATATATACATCTTAGTGCTACTAGGGTGTATAGAGAATTTAGAACCATGAGCATCATACAACAAATCCCTTTTTAGATCTAGTGCGTCGGGAACACAAATTCTCTTCCAAAATCTCAAAATTCCATATTCATACACAATGTCACTCAATCTCCCATTATTCACATCTTTAATCTTCTTTTGAAACTCTTCATCATTGATCTAAGAACACTTTATCTTTTCTAGTAAATATGGTTTGACAACCATTTGAAAATTTATTGATGTTTCCCCATCCATGGTTATTCTTATATCTATATTTACTAGATCCATGAAAATAGGATCCCTTTTTACTCTAATCTTGTTCAAAACTCCATGATCCTTTATGGTCAAAACATATTCTACCTTATTTTCCTTCCATGGGTGGTAGTGTATCGTGCAATCATAATCCTTGAGTAGTTTAATCCATCGTCTTTGCCTCATGTTGAGTTCGTTCTGTGAGAAAATAAACTTCAAACTCTTGTGATCGGTATATATCTCACATTTTTCACCATAGATATAGTGTCACCAAATCATCAAAGCAAATATTAGAGCTGATAACACAATAACATGAGTAGAATAGTTTTTCTCATGAATTTTTAGTTTTCGTGATGCACAGGAAACAACCCTATCATTCTGCATAAGGACACAACCCAGTCCTTTCTTTGATGAATCATAATAAATAACAAATTCGTCATTCCCCGATGGTAGAGTCAATATAAATGAATTGAATAATATTATCTTCAGTCCTTCAAAACATTATTCACACTATTTTGTCCAAACAAATATAACCCCTTTACGTGTGTGCTTGTTTAATGTGTTAGCCAATCGGGAAAAATTCTGGACGAAACGCCAATAATAACCTGCTAAACCAATAAAATTGTGTACCACAGTTATCCTCATCGGGGCTGGTCATTCTTGGATTTCCTTGTTCATTGAAGTATCAATAGAGATTCCATCCATAGAGACAATATGGCCAAGAAAAGAAATCTCTTGAACCCAGAATTCACACTTGCAAAACATACCATATAATTCATGTCTTCTAAGAGTCTTCAGGATAATGCGCAAGTGATTTTATTGATCTTCATAGCTTTTTGAGTATACCAATATATCATCAATAAATACCACTAGAAATTTTTCAAGATATTCCTTGAAAACATTATTCATTAGATCCATGATGATAGAGGGTGCATTAATCAATCCAAAAGGAATTATTGTAAACTCGTAATTCATGTACCTGGTTCGAAATGTTGTCTTCAGAATGTCTTCCTTATTCACACACAACTAATGGTATCTAGATCGATGTTAAATATTTGAAATGTATTGTGCTCTATGAAGTTGGTCAAATAAATCATCAATGCAAGGTATGTGATTCATTTTCATTATTGTTATCTCTCTGTAGTCAATGCACAAACACATAGATCCATCATTCTTCATAACAAAAAGGACAGGGGCTCCCCAAGGATAAACACTAGGGTGAATAAATCTCTTATTACTCAATTCCTATAGTTGATTCTTTATTTCCAGTAATTCCACAGTGGCCATTCTATAAGGGGTCTTCGATATGGGCCTTGAACCAGGAATTAAGTCAATGGAAAAAACAATTTCTCTTTCTGGAGGATGTCCAGGTATATTTTATGGAAACACATCAACATATTTTTTCACAATAGCTCCATCCTCTATTTGAATATTCTTTTCCTCACGAACAATTATTTCATTCTCTTCCCCACCAATAATTGAATTTAGACGAGCTATTGGGGGAGGATCTATATAAGAATCAGGTGGTGACGATTTATCTCTAAGGATAAGGTGTTCTTTATCATCGTCATAAAAAATCATAACTTCCTTATTCTTACAATAAATTTTCTCATCAAGGTCAAAAAGACAATCCATACTAGGGATTATATCAAATTCGATCATGGGTATGATGACGATATTAGCAGATAGAGAGCATTTATATGCCCTAATGGGAACGAATTCACAAAACATTGTTGCGATGATACTTTCCTTAGGGGTTTTGACTAACAACTACCTTGTTAAATCAAATTGGAAATATCTTATTTTCATAGAAAATTAGAAAGATATGAAACAATAGGATGATCCAGAATCAAATAAATCATTTTCTAAAATTGGGGAAACCACTAAATTACTTTCCACTACATCTTTCGAAGCATCAACCTCAGTAGTATTGTTAGCATAAGATTGACCTTGACCCCTTATCCTATACTGAGGTAAGTTCCCTTGATGCTTAGGACATTCATTTGCATAATTCCACCTTTCTCTACAATTGTAGCATTCAACATCGACAGCCTCTTTCTTCCCCTTGCAATCACGAGCTTGGTGGCCTTTTTCACCGCACTTGTAAAAGACTCCCATTCTCTTCAGGCAACTACCAAGGTGTTTCTTCCCACATTTATTGTAGGATGGATATTTAACTTTTCCCTTCTTCCCCTTATTTCCATTTCCATAGTGTTCAGCAGATCACTTCTTTTCTTTCTTTGCTTTAAATTTGTAAGACTTAGAGAATTCATTTTCTGTCTTAATAGCACATGAGACAGTATCATCGTACGATGAGAAGGATTGAGAGAATAATTCTCGACAAAGAAATTTTTTTAACCCATAAAAGAAATTATCAATATTACTTCTTGTGATACATATATAATCTACTGCATGCCTCGCTAACCTTGTAAAGTTAGCTACATACTTTGCTACATTATCATCAACCTTTTTCCTCAGACTCATAAATTGCCTTTCCATATCCGTTCGATGGTCATGAGGAAAGTATTTTTTCTAAGAAAATATCTTTAAAATCCATCTATTCTATATTTAATACTTCATCATCTTCATTTTTTTTAATCAATGACCAACATTCATCAGAATCTCCAGTGAGGCAGTAAACTGCCATGACAACGTTTTCCCTTTCGCTACTCCCCAAGGCGTGGAATATTTTCTCTAAGTAATTTATCCATTTCTCAGCTACTAGTAGATTTGAACCCCCATTTACTGTTGGTGGTTGTTGCCTCATAAAGTAGTCTAACATTGATCCTTCGTGTTGTGGATTAGGGTGATCCATACAGGTAAGGTTATTTTTCATGACCTGTGTGAGTTGTCCCAGTATAGTGATAAGTTGATCAGCACCAATTGTATCACCAACACCACTATAATTATCTTGAGAAGGAGGGAAATCCCTACATGGAGTGTGTGTATTGATACAGTTTACATTCCTTCCACTAGGTTCCATTTCTAAACAATGGCATAAACTAGATTAGTTTATGAATCGAAATACATAATTCCATACATGAAAAACAATTAACATAAATTAAAAAAATTATGGATATAATCCCTAATAATAAAAATGTTTTCTTTGAGGAAGTATATACTCATAAACCCTTCATAATGGTTTGTATAGAAAATTATAATTATCTTAAGCATATCCCATGGGAGTGTCGTAACCAAGAGTACAGGAAGGCCCGTTGTCATGCATCAGTTCACGTTCGAGTCCAGCTCAAAGTGGTGTTTTTGGGTTTTACCCCTAGGTACATATGTGCCAGAGCCACCTCTAACTGCTCGATTCCAGACAAGGATGCATTGCCCAAAAAACTCAAAAATATATCTACATTACCAAAATTCTAGGAAGTTCTTCTATACTAATCTTCAAAGTCTATGTTAGGGTAATGTGATCTATTCAGAGTTTATCTAAATCTTGCTTCCATTGTTTGTACTAAACTTCCTCTAATACCTATTTTAACCCCCCAACCCTAGTTACCCAGAGTCAGTGCATTATTACATAACATTTCCATGATCACAAAAGATCATGCCTCGAAAGACAAATTAGTTTAATAGCATTGGAAACACTAGATACATTCATAAGTCTTAAATTACATGATAAAGTGAAAAACTAAAATAACACAGTCTCCATAGTCCATACTCATATCCCCTTAGCCTATCCTTTTAGGTCAGTCAATAATTTCTCTATAAATCATGAATGGTATAAAAATAACACATCCATAGTCAAACATAACACAAAACCTTAAATACAATTTGGATGTTTGGTATCATAATAAATCAACTTCAAATAAGCTTAAAATCCATCAATGGATGTTGATATAGACGAATTCAAAACTATTTGAGGGAAATATCTCATTTTTTAAATCATTTAAAAGTCAAAAAATTATAAAAGAACACATTTACATTGGAAATATACTTATAAGTTTTAAATGGAAGATTTTATGATTTTATAATGGTGGAAAATAGTCGCACACACCGTATAAGTTAAAAAAATACATTCTTAACTTAATTTTGTTAAAAAGGTTAAAAAGGACCTCGTTTGGAAAATGATGGAAAGATTCCTTTATAAACATCTTATAGAAAGTCAAACAAGGGTATAAATGAATTTAACCCATAGTTTATAAAATATTAATAATGTTTTGAAATACATTTATAAGAAACATGGATGTGGATGATAAAGAGGTCCCAGTAGATAATTACATATAAATAACCTCAGATAATGAAGAGATTGTAGAATTAACCCTTACCTTGTACTTTTTCTTGGTCTATGGTAGGTTAAAAGCTTTTATAATGGTGCAATAATTGTTATTAAATTATAAAATAATCATATACATTAACATGATTTCATATATGATCTTATAACATTGCTTTGTTAATAATATCTTAGTATTATCATCGTTTCTGGGGTTAACGAATTCATTTTCCTTTATATTCTTTGATATTTGTGTCTTATATTTTATGGATGGGATGTATATTATTCATTTCCAGAATGATATTAAGTCTTTAAACATTATTTTTAACCATAAAATGAAAATTAGTCTTGAATGGATACGATGGTGAATGAATCTCATCACGTTTGTGGAGACGGTAATCCGTACGTATGCTCGAGCGATAATATCATTATTTTTATATTAAAATAATATATAATTGGATGGTATATCAAATATAAAAAATAATTATAATGTTATATTTATTATTTACATCAATTACACATTATTATTTTACCCATCCAAATAATAATATATTGAATGAAAATTACACCACGACGTGGAGACGGTAAGTCGTACATTCGCACGTATGGTGACATGTCAATAAAAGGATGGATAGAATAATAAATATGGTTGTACCATATTTCTAATAACATTACAGTATATAGAATATATAGAGTTATTATTTTAGAATGTAAATAACAAATAAAGAGGAAGTGGTAGAAGAAAGAAATGTGAAAGAGGTGATGAGATATTTACATCTTCTTCGGGTTCTTCCTTTTGATTTGATCAAAATGGATCCTTAAGATTGATTTCTGACTAAATTAAGGCCTCTAAGATGAAGTGAGGGAAAGTTGAGAGGGTATTCGGTAAGAGGTTGGCCTAGCCAAATGGCTTTGAAGGTGTGACTTTTAGGGAAGGGGTAGTGCCCTTTTATAAGAGGGGTGAGGGTACCTTAAAAAAGCTAGAAATATTATTTTATAATAAAATCATTTTCGGCATATAATGGCTCAAAAGTGAATAATTTAAAGGATATAGTTTTTATGGTTCTAAAATCACTCAAGCAATGGGTTTTAGATAGTTTTGAGTCACTATATTAACATTATCTTTTATTTTTAACTCTTAGTTACATTGTTTGACATTTACCTTGCCTCTTTGTATTTTTATATTATATCATTAATAAACATACTATATATTTATAAGTGAACCAAAATAGGTTCATTAATGAAAAATATAATATTATTTAGGCCCTTCGGCCGAACCATTGACTTTTAAGAATATTATATCAACAAATTATATAATATTTGCTTTAAAACTCTTTCATGACAGTTTTGACACTATTTGGTATTTTGTTTTTGGTAAATTTGTAACACCATTATTACTTCAAAAACAATTCATATAACCAACCCTAATATGTCACATTAACCTAGAAAAATAATTTAATTAAGAAAAATTCTCATATTATACTTATTTATATATTTATAATATAAAATATTTTAATATTTCTTTTATTAGGTAATTACTGCATCATCATTGATTCATAAATAAATTAAATTATTTAATTCCTAAAAAATATAAATAATATACCATTATGTAGAAATTTTTTTATATTTTTAATGAATATTTATAGTCCAATTTATCTTATGTATAACCCTATATTAAAAATGCTTTTGTTATTAAACTTTGATTTTACTTCTTTTAACTCTTCTTTAAATAAAATAATAATAAGTGTCCTAATCTAATCCAAGTGGACCAAAGAGGTTCATATTTTATTCCTAAGGTTTCTTTTTGGTCGAATTATACTTATCAAAAAGAATTATTACATGTGTTATGGTAATAATAATATCATTCTTACCCTTAACTACCCTGTTTACTTTCAACTATGGTAAATAAAAGTAAAAAGTTACTATTCACCAAAAAATTATTTTCATCATATTGAACCACATTTAACTCTTTGATATTAACCATGTCTCTTGGAATTTTTGAAATTCAACTGACTGAAGTGGTAAAATTATGTTTTATGTAAATTTTCAAATGCTCTTAAAAGGTGGGTAAATGACGAAAAAAATTCCAATAAAATTTTTATATATCTAAACTTATTATAAAATGACTCAAATGAATAAAATTGAACATATATAGGTATTATGAATCTATTTTGGCCTAAAATATATTTAAATAAAATAAATAATTATTTAAATAAAAATTCGGTTTTAACCAATAACTAAGTGTTTTTTCACTATTCAACAAAAAATGAATGTTTTTAAAAAAAAATACCAAAAATTCAGCCTAAGATGATTTTGATATTCCGAATCCAAAAATTAATTCCATTTTAAAAAATAAAATTTATAAAATTTCAAAAAGAGGGTATTACTATTCATTACGGATAGTTTGTTTGGTTGTGGTGTGTTAGAACTCGAAGTTGTGTACAACACATGTTATTGTATTATTCAAAGAGAAGTGTATCATAGAAGCTAGGGGTCTTGCATAATAGGATGAAAGGATTTTCATTTATGTTGGTGGTCATGTTTTCCATAAAACATTTCCTTGAAAAAGTGTTATTCTTTTTTGTAGTAAGGTAAAGCTACTTACACGGTTCATTGGACCTTAGGAAATCTTGGAGAATTTTGGACCATTTGCTTACTACGTATCTTTTCCTCCTTGTTCTTTCTCAGGTATAGAATGTTTTTCATATTTTAATGTTGAGAATGTATATTTCAGATTCAACTCATTTTTTGAGCTAATAAGTAGTTCAGATGTAAGTGAACCATTCTAAAGAAGAGAAGCCCATTTAAAATCTTGATCATAGAAATAAAGTAGTGCATAATAAGGTAATTCAATAGTTATTGTTTTATGGAGTAACCACATGGTCGAAGAAGAAACATGGAAATCTGAAAATTTTATGAAGGAATGGTATCCTCACTTGTTTAATAAGTAAATAAAAATTTTAAGGATGTAATTTCTAAAAGGTCGAGAGAATGCAATGACCTAGGTACTTATAATATAAGTTATTTTATCTATAAAATTAAATAGTTAAATTCATTTAAAATTTAAAATTTAATAATTGGTTTTTATAGTAATTAAGGAATCTACGAAGATAGAATAGTAACCTCACCAATTGAAGAAAAAATAAAATTTCTTATCTTATAGGTGAAATATTGATGTATTTATTTCATGGGATAAGTAAATAAAAGTTTTCATAATTATAAATTAATTGTTTTTATTTTTATGAAATAGAAATTTTTATTTACAATGTTATAATTAATATAATGATTTAATAGAAAATATATTTTTAAAAAGTATATTCATATGTAAATATTATAATTTCAAAATATTATAATATAATTTTTTCCGACGCTTTCTCTGGGGCGTGCGCATCCATCTGTGGAGTACGTGCAGTTGTTTCCCCACATTCCACATTCCAAAGGCATGTGGTATTTGCCGATTATTCAAGGATGTTTGCTCCTTAACCAAAACGGGAAGAGGTGATGTAATATCTTCCTTCCTTGGAAGCCACCTCGGAACTCATCACCTAGTTCGGGTCTCCCTTATAGACTAAGACGATATTCGTGAAACACTTCCTTGTGCCCTAACTTCATGGATCTCAGTTAATTACACTACTTCTATCGGGACATTCCAATGGGTCAGGTTCTGGCAGCAACCTTCGGTCGAGGGAGTAGTCATGTTGGACATCACTAGCGTGTCTCGCTACTGAAACACTAGTGTTTCTCAGTTTCTTCCCCTTATTATAAGGCTTCTCGAGGGTGTGGAAGCCTGAGGCATCCAATGTCGAATTCGGGGAATTATATGTCATAGGAATGTATCTGAGGTTTTTCGTAGCTTCCTATTTTTAACATAGGGTATGCCATCAGATTTATGTATAGTAGAGACGGATCAGACTGATCAGAACACTGACTAGAGTGGATTAGATTTGTAAAACCCTCTATAGGGAATAGTGATTCAAGGAGGTGAGTTGGCATGATCTCACCGGGACGTAGCAGCCCTGGTAAGAATCAAAACAGATGATGGATGGTTAAAGGAATTCGATGGGGAATTATATGGAGTCTACTTGAGGGTGAAAATGATGTTGGTCTTGCACCTCGATGATACCTCTTACGTATCCCCGTGGCAGGGAATCAATGTCTGCATATTTCGTGAAGTGAAGAGACAACTAAGAAGGAGACCCATATGGACGGGGCTTAAAAGAAGTTGAACCTTAATGTTGGGGCATGAAATTAGGGTTTGTGAAAAATACAGCAACCCAATGCAATGTTGGGGCTTACACATGATTAGGGGCCCAAGATTTTGTCTGACGCCATTGGGACAGACCAACGATATGGGTCCCAAAAGAAGGGAAAATAGCAGCTTACCACCGGCTCAAATTGACAATGGCCTACCATTGAAATGGGGCCACAATGTCTTACCACTGGATGGGGTCATAATAGCTTACCAATAGACTGAGTCAGAATGTCTTACCACTGGATGGGGTTACAACGGCTTACCACAAGGTGGGGTCACAACGGTTTACCACTAGATTGAGTCACAATGGCTTACAGATGGATGGATTCATAACAACTTACTGCTTGATGGGGTTGAACCTCATGGAGGATTCCTACGTACCCTATCAAAAATATAAGGATCATATCCCATGTTGTTTTGGATGGTGGATGCAGTTTAAAGTCATGCAGGATAAAAATGGGGCATGCAGTTTAAAATCTTGTGGGATGAAGGTCGTCCGACATGAAAGGGGGTCAGAACCAATAGTGGTTGGGTTTGAACCTCAGGGAGTCTTCCTACGTACCTTTCCTTGGCAAGGATCAAAGTCTACATAGTTTAGGATGGAGTGTTTGGTGAAACGACATGAAGAAGGTTGAGGCCAATTGTTGTTGGGCTTGAACATCAGGGAGGCTTCCTACGTACCATGTCATAGAAAGGATCAATGTCCACATAGTTCGGGAAGGAGTGTTTGGTGAACTGACGTGAAGATGGTCGAGACCAATGGTTGATGGGATTGAACCTTAGGGAGGCTTCCTACATACCGTTCCTTGGAAAGGATCAAATTCCACGTATATTGGAATGGATTTCTTGGTGAACTGACATGAAGATGCCCAGGACCAATGGTTTTTAGGCTTTAACCTCAGGGAGGCTTCCTATGTACCTTTCCTTGGAAAAGATCAAAGCCCACATAGTTTAGGACAGAGTGTGCGGAATACATTCTAGGCTGACCAGAGAGGATTTCATTGTCGATGCTTACTCTAATCCCAAGTGATTCATGCTCGGTGTGAGAAATAAGAGGTTGCAAAGTCATGACTATAATATTGTGAAATGTTCGTCTGTGGGAAGTGGATTGGGGCTTACACGTGGTTAGTGGCCCAAAGAGGAAACAAGGGCTAACACATGGTTAATAGCCCAGTGGGAAAGAGGTTGGGACTTACTCCAAGGTAGAGGCCCAGGTGGTGAAAAATCCTAGTGGGAGAGGGAATAAAAAATGAAGTTCCTGATTCCCTTCTCTCCTCTGGACATGAACAAGGAAGAATATAGGAGGAGTAGGGGTCATGCCTCTTGAAATAAAAGAGAGGGGCTTACAACAAGGTAGTTTCCATGTCCCCGTAGTAGAATGCTACTTCAATAAAAAGGATCACAATCAATGTGAGGGTTGATTTCACTACCGTAGAGACCAATGTGCATAGAGAATGTTTGAGATGGGGCACCCCGCGTATGATGCACCTATCAAGGCCACAGTTTAACGTCATGTGTTGGGGATGATGGTGCTTAGAAATTTAACGTCCTACAGCTTGGACGAGGTGGGTGCGCCCCACACCCCTAGTAATTACATATCTAATACCCGCCCACCCTTGTGGGAAAGAAGGCATCATCAATGTTGTGGAAAGGGGGTGTTATGTAACGATCCATTGAGGGTTCCACGTTAGCGTGGCTATGCAAAGAATAAATATTCATTAGCATTACTATGTGAAGAAGCATGAGGCTAAGAAACACAATACGAAGTACCACCCAAGGTACTTTGAAATTACATCATGCAATCCTGAAGGGTCTCATTGGAAAATGAGTTGCAGATAAATGGGGATCATAGGTAGAAGAATTATGAAGCTCTGGTGCTCCAAGAAGTGGAGGGACATCGTGAGGGGATGTGCTTTCCGAAGTGAAGTGGTCTAGCCTAGTAATAAGGCTTAGGTGCATATGGAAGGTGCTTTCTGAACTGGTAAGGCATTCGCAGAGCAATGCCTCTCAAATCAAGGGTTCCATGCGAAGCATAATATTGAAAAGAAATGTTCCTCGCAAAGCATAGTGACTATGACTTTGAATGTGAGTCATGTGTGCCTGAAGGGTTCTTCGCGATGCACAAATGCTCCATGAAGACCCGAGTCCCTTTTAGGACCGTCTTCTTTTGAGGAGGCTCATTGGCTCTATAAAGGGAATCCCTATTTAAGGAGTTGCGGAATTCATGCAAAGTGGAAGGCACTTGGAGATGAAAAATTTCCATGAAAATATCATGGTTTGAAAAGCATAAATTTCATCATGATGTGACAGCTCAGAAGGCGAAAGGTCAGAGGATCTAATCTTTGGGATCGAGGGGACCTAGTATTTATTGGAAATAGGCACCATGAAGCAGAGATCACTCAGCAGGAAGACAAATCCTGCTCCACAGTGGGTTCATGAACGTCAAATCGGTTTGCAGATCCTCCCACCTCATTGCTCTGTGGTAGGTTCGCGAACTTCAAAGGGGCTGACGGATCATCCTGCCTCATTGCTCCGCGGTGTGTTAGAGAACATCAAAGGGGTTCACAGAGCTTCCCACCTCCTTCCTCTACAGCCAGTTTGCAAACATCATATCGCTTCGTAGAGCATCTCGTCTCTTTTCTCCATGCCTAGTTCATGAAGGGGGAGCTATGTGCCGATCGTGGGGCCACAACGGCTTTACGAGTGGTCTTCATGAGGCAAACCCTAATTCTTTGCTTTGTTCTATCTTTTCCCTAATTTTATCATCAAAAAATCCCCCCCTCCCACCCTCGAATATTGAGATGAGGATAAAACGAGGGTCAAAGTCAGAGGTTCAATCACCAAAATTATTTAGTTAATCAAAATGATGACCCCCGATGGGTGCTTGTGAGTTAGATCGGCATTTGCGGGCTGGGGCACCACGAAGCTCACTACAGATCAGACACATTGTGAAGCACCTGGGGTCCTCACCTATAAATAGGGGAGCTGACCTCTCTTTTTTCGTTTCTCTTCTATGAATTTTTTGTCTTTTAGAGCTCTTGATTTGTGAAGCTCCGCATTCTTCGTGATTTGTCTCCACGAATCGGTCCTCTTGCTTCACGGCGTACAGTGAGTCTTTTAATTGCGGCGAAGTTCTTTGTGACTTGTATTTGAAGGCTGAGGTAGGGCTCTGCGAACATCCTTTGCGTACGGTCTCCTTGAACTTACTCTTTGAAGGAGCTTCGCGAACCAACCCCAAATAATTCCCAATCATAAAAACTAAATGGATCACCAGGAGGTTTCCAGGCTTTCCATGCGGACGCTACCCAATGGGAGGAGATGGATAATAGTTTTGGTCTAGGGGAGTCGATACAGAGCCACTCTGACCACAATTCACTAGTGGAGCTTCTGTCAGATATCTAGGGGAACTATACGCAATTTAAGAGGCTTCTGTTATATAGATATGGACTGATGGATGGAATCTTAATCCCTAGAGAATGTAGGGAAGTTCCAGCTTACTGGTTTAGGAGCACGTCGTGCCAGCACCAATGGTTCATGGTGGCTGACAGACATGCTCGAGAGGATTTCACACATGTTATTGTTGATTGTCTGTACAACCATCTGAACAATGTCGATAGGAAGGAACTGAAGCCAAAGATATATACCCATCTATACCAGAGGATCTTCAAGGTCCCCCTGAGGAACCCTGAGAAGGGACGGTCTGATGAGTGGGATTAATGCCAGGGCGGAAACTTCACGGATGAATGGGCCTAGTCCTACTGGGTAGGTGCCTCGTGTGAAGATTTTGGGGAATATATAAGTAGAGTGGGCCCGTACGAGATGACATGGGCCTCCCAGTTTCATATCAACCAACCGAATCAGCTGATGCTGGAGTTGTTGAGTAGGTGGTCTCTGAGGACCAATACCTTCCACTTGCACCACATGTAGGTTGGAATCAGTTTATGGGACATGCATCAGAACTCTGGGGTTTTGAAACTAAATTTTATGTATGATGAATTCCTCCCCGTTATGGGTGTGTGGTAGGATCCAGAGAAACATCTGCCACTGGTGATGGCATTGATGGAGATGGTGTCTGTAGAGGACAAGGAAGCAATGAGAGATGACCACATCAGACATTGTTTTAAGCAGTTTCCCAACATCCCAGAAGATTGACAGTTTCCGGGGGGCATTAGACTTGCCCAAAGGGGGCACAACGGGTCAAGGAGAAATATTAGTATCAGATATTGGTGGATAGCCATTAAAAAACCTGGGGATTTAGTGTCAGCACCTAGCAGAAACCAGTAGTCAGGATAGTGGAATTCATCATGTATCTCATCTGAAGTTGGATCCGACCGGTGAGTTATACGAACATGGTAGAATGACCAAGAACATTTATCATGGCATACATGTTGGAGACATGATGATGGGTGAACCTCGAAATCCTGATTCTCTCCATGTTGTATAATATGTTGTGGCATATCAATGAGGGAAAGAGACCACAGAGGATATGCAGACCATTCCACCTTCTGTATGGGTGGATAGCAGCACATGTCAGGGGGGGTCTATAAATAGCTAAACCCCATCTCCCCTCTCGGATCAAACTTCCGCCCATCCATTCTGAATGTCGCGGGAAGATTTTTGGCCCATCTTATTGTACATGTGTTACTTAACTGGGTCTGGAAGGTAGAAGAATTCAACATTCATCTATTCTTGTTTCCAACGGGTACTTACACTGATGATGGCCAAGGAATGGAAGAGCATTGATCCTATATCTTGTCCTTTAGCGGTGGAGTCCTAGTAGAAATTGTAGACCATAAGCCTCACTGCGAGTCGTACACCCACACCAATTCGCCATGCAATTTTTGTGTATGCAGCGACTAACCCCATAGGTCTATTTGGGGTGCACTATAAGAAACATTCATGCGTGGTGAGATAGATGTGGATCATGTTCACATGAGAATATGGAATTATGCGGAATGATTTTCCTCTTCCCACAGCCATCTTTGTGTTTGTCAAGTAGTATGCCAAAAGCTGGGAGGTGTCCTACCTAGTGGAGATGCTGAAGTAGCAAACCATTCGGGACGGTGATGGTGTGCCTCCCCAACCTCAAGGGTGGGGACCGAAGGCGGAAAGGACATCTCGCAGTGGTGGGGATGTCGTGACGGCAAGGCCTGTATCAGCTGAGAGGGAGGTCATGGTAGTGGATCCATCAACAGCAACTGACGCAGTGGTCCTAGAAGAATAGAGTTATTGAAAGGGGAGGCCAATGAGAGGATTTCATAGAATATCCACTCAGGCTCTGGGGAAGCAGTTGTGCCACATAGACATGTTGTAGAATGATTCCTTCCTAGAGGCCTGGGACATCTAGGATGTCAACAATCAATTCCTTGGCCCATTAAAGATGTGGAAACACTTGAACTATATCAAGATGTACTTTCCAGGAATTTTCCATGTCAGGGCCGACTTTGCAGTATCCCAGGAGGAGGCGGAGCGATACCTGACCGAGTTAGAGGATTTTGTCCACTCTTATGTTGCCCCACATCCAATGACAGACTGGGTGAAGGTTTTGTTGGATTGAATGACCCATCCATAGTTATATACTTACGGACTGAGAGATTTTTTTCCTTAATCGGAGGAATCAGATGAGTCCTCCAAGGGGAGGAGGCTAGTAGAGGGAGCCCTTTGGAGGAGAGAGAAGTCGGTGATCAAGGATTATATCTTGGGGAATTAGCAGAGCCCCTTGAGGTAACATTCTATTCCCCTTCCTCAGGTTCTATTTCCAGGTCATATTGAATTCCTTAGTAATATTTGAACTATGCCAGAGAACCTCATACATTGAACCCACTCCCACCCTATAGTAGATGTAGATGCAGGGCCTTCGAAATATGTTCCCGCTGATATGGTGATTAGTGCACCTTGCAGGGCCAGGGCACCTGAAGCAGCTCCCTTGGGGTTTTTAGACATCTCTATAATCTCTAGAGGGCCAAGTCTCGGGGTCCCCATAGCAACAAACCAGGAATGAGACCGAGAGTTCAACCTCTATAAGTCGCTTTCACCCAATTCATGACTGCCACTCGTTGACCAGGATAACGACAAATGTACCCATATTTGTATGAATAGTTATTCATATGGTGTGGTCCACCTTAGCGATTTTGGTCTGAATTTCTGGTGGAACCTTTCCCATGGGAATGCTGGTGATCATGGTGGCAGGGATCCAAACCGACCAAGAAGTCACACACTCGATCACTAGTGGGACTTTTAGTAGGGCTGAGCCAGAGATCATTAAGGTGGGAACTGACAATGGTGATCAATCAGACATCCTAGGCCCTGCCATACCCAATCAAACACTAGATGTGGACAGTTATAACGAGGTCTTGGGGACATTACCCACATTTGAGCCTACCAACCGCACCGACTGGGATGAGACAACCATAGATTAACATGATATAAATATAGTCTTTTGATGATCATGGAAGCTGATAAAGTGCTTTATTGATGACACCCCAAGTGAAATGGCTAGATGAGATGGATAGACTTAGTTCACAGTTGTGTGAACAGCGTGCTAGGAGAGTGGATTCCTAGCATCCCCACATGCTCATCCGAGATCTTATGGAGGATAATATTCGAGAGTATGATCATAGCCTCGATGTGGGATGGAATTGGAGGAATGCGGTGAACATCAAGAGGCTATGGGAGGCTGAAAACAAGGTTCAGTGGCTGAAGATCTAGGTGTATGAGAAATCATCCTCCCTCAATGCACAATAAGAGATAATATTTCGATTGAAGGCCCAGCTGCTAGAGGCCTAATAGTGCATGATTCAAGCCTCTGTAGAAATGATTGTCATCTGGACCGATGTAGAGTGGGCACGGATTGTGGAAAACGAATTGCACCCCACAACTGCCGAGGAGGAGCGTGATCTTAACAGGTGACAGAAAATCCTAGATGTCACAAGTCAGAGGGTAAAGGAGCTTCAATTCTCTTTTGATAGGGTTAACCCGGTCATGGGAGGGATTGGCCCTCGGGTACTGTAATGATTAAAAACCCTCAAACATACATTCATACTCTGATTTTTTTATGCCAGATGCATTCATGAGTTCTGTTATTTGTATTGGTTTATTTCATTCCTTTAATATTTGTGGAGACTACAATGATCAATCCCTAATATCACATGGGTCAGTCCTAGTGTTAGAAAAAAGGGATGACTGATTTATTATTCCACCAAAATGTAAGAGTGAAAACCAAGGATCGGGCATATGTGGGTTTTGAACAACCAATTCAGATTTCTGGGAAAAGGGGAGAGTCCCAGTTGGAGGATGAGGACATCAAAATAATCAAATCATCACTTCCCCAATGTGCCCAAGTGCACGAGCAGGGTGACTCCAGGGGCGTTAGAATTAATCCGAACACAGGGGAGTGGTGTGTGTGAATCATGAGAATTCATAGTGTTAGGGGGTTCTCTTAGATGTGTAAGAGGATGAGGGTCTGAATTAAGGGCATTCTAAGCATTAATTTGAAGTGATGGGTTGTTCGAATGGATTATTACACTCTTGAAATCATGCCACCATGATTAAGGAACATTAGGTGGGCATATCCGTGTGATCATGGATCAATCATACTTCTGGGAAGGACCTCTTCGGCAAGGGATCTGGTGTATCCCAGGAATAACAAGGGCATCCTGAACTTGTTTAGCGTAAAATTGCAGTATAGTGTCATGTGTTGAGGAAATATGGACTTGTACAGTTTAACGACATACAATAGGATGGTGCAAATAATTTAAAGGTAATACTTCCTCGACCAAGAGAAGGGTTGAGGGTCCAAAAGGGATAATGAATCCAGGGCTGGGCCTAAGGATAAATTCTTGGGAATTTTTAAGTATCCCATAAGGATGAGAATCAATACAAACGTAGTTATTGAACCACGTCATGGTCAGAGACCGATGCTGGTAGAGAGAATCTACTTTGGAGAGGAAGTTGATGCATCCCGTGATTGACATTGGGAATCCTGAACTTGTTCAGTGTAGAACCGCAGTTTAATGTCATGCATTGAGGACATATGGATTCGTGCTGTTTAATGTCATACAATTGGCCAAAGAGTGAAAGGGGATATCCCAGGAAGGGAGTACGTGATGTAGTAGCTATAAACCAGACATGAATGGGGACATAAGGAGCCGAAACATCACCACATATCCCTGGAGAAAGTTCTTTAGCTCAAGGTACCAGAAGTGAAAGTTAGGATGGGCGTGAGGAAAAGTTGTTGGGAATTCCTATGTACCCCATTATTATGGGAATCAAGTCATACATAGTTCCAAGAGTACAGTTTAACGTCATGCAGGTTGATGAAAGGCATGTGTGGCAGGACTGCACCAGTACACATCCAACCAGATATACTAATCCCACATGAGTCATGCTTGATGTGGAAAACAAGGAGTAGTGATGGGGCTTTCCTGGAACAGGAAGGAACTTGTTAGGGGTGATGGTATGTTAGGTGAATGATCCCCCAATGATACTAACTCGCCTACATAATACACCTATATGCGCCAAAGAGTAAATTCAAGTATGTTGGAATTCCACTTAAATATAAGGAAGTGGAAATATATGAATCATGATTCTCGAGATATGAACTATAATGATGGTTGCGTGAAAAAAAGAGGATAATTTTTTACCTTGTTCAAAACACAGTATCCATTTTTCATTATCCTGGAATGGGGATAGACAAAGGAGGGTCGACCGCTAACCATGTTCGAAACATGGGACCTGTCACAAATGTTATTTAAGGTACTCAGGGATGTTGGCCCAAGATGGTAGGTAAACAAGTGTGGCATATGTCCATGTTGTAAAGGGGTTCCCTTCATACATGGGAGAGGATGAGGATCCAAATAACGGGGCATGAAGCATGGACATGGAAACAGGGAATGTACCTATGAAAATTGCACACTTTGGGTGCAGACATAACGCATATGAGTATGGAAAAAATACGTATCATATACAGGGAGTCGAGTCCCACTCCAAGGATAAGGGTCTAGAGGTTGCACACATCCCAAATTATTGGTCGTAGTATACGCCATTAAATGGAGATTGATTTAATGGATTGGGCATAGGGTGGAGAAGTAGCCAAACCCAACGCCTAACTCCAATAAGGAGAGCCTAGTTTAGGGTCACATAAATCAGACCAAATAGGGAAAAGATATGGGGGCGCATGATGACGTGGATGAGAACCCAGTAGTTATTCACCACACCACAACATCCCGAAATATTTCAGGCCAAGGGGGATAAAGAGAGGAAATATTTTAGATTCATGGGGATGGACCTAGAGACGATGTGTCTGGGTGTTCCTATGTATCCCATGAGGATGGGAATCAAGCCATATGTTATTATGAAAGATGTTGTGCAGTTTAATGTCTTGCGGAGAGGACATAGAGTGGTCTTAGTTTATGGTCATAGAGCTCGTACCATATATTTTAGGGAACATGGGATACACATGGTGAGGTAACTATTTAACTCTATGTGAATGAGGACTTCAATTCCAGGTCACAACGTGTTCCTTGGAGAGGGTTTAGGTCGAGGGACTGAAAATGAAAGTTAGGCTGCACCCGAGGAAAATTGCACAAGCATTCTTACATATCCCATGAAGATTGGAATCATGTTGTACATAGTTCTTGGAGTGGCACATTAATGTACCAGTTCCAAGGATGATATGTTTGTGTGGTGATGGCCCTCACACCTAAGGAACCAACATTTGATAGATCTTGTTTGCCCTTTAGGATGAATGTGTGTGGTTTTTTTGAAGCAATGGATCTAGAATAGAAAGTCCAGGAATAGCCACAAGAATCAAGTCACATGGAGGCTTCAAAAAATGGTATGGTGTGTGACCGATACCAAACAAGATTTCCCCTCGAGTGAGGATATCACAGTGCAGTGACGTTTTTCGTCGTGCATCCAGGATGACAATATCATAGTTTAGGGTCATGTGATGAGACCAACCATGAATATTAACATCCTATGGTATAGATATAATAGTTTAATGTCGTGTGGGACCATTTAGTCTAGTCTAGAGTCATATGGATTAGACATGTATAGGGGAGGTGAGGTTCAAGAGGAAATGTGTGCAGTGTGATAAATCATACTTGAAATGAATGAGGACATAGTCTCACAGTACACTGTAAACAATTCCTAGAAATAAAACTTAGGCCGAGGGGTCCATAAAAGGTTAGAGAATATGGGGAAGGAGATAGTAGGGACTAGCTCCTTGAACAGGGAGTACATGATGCGAAAATGGTAAACTCGACTTGAATGAAATCGTAGGACCACACACTCCACATCATGCTGTCCTATAAGAGATGGGGCCTAAAAGGTAGAACAGAAGAGATAAATTAGTGGAACTCATGATGGACCCAAAGACAAGACGTTTGGGCATTCCTGCATATCCCATGTGTATGGGAATCAAGCTATATGTAGTTCTAAAATAGATCTTAGTTTAATGTCTTAGAGCTCATACCATGGAGAGTTAGAATCCTTCCATATAGGTGCGGACCACAATCCAATTATTAAGCCCACATGATTCAAACTCGGTGTGGGATACAAAGGCAGAAGAGGTTTTCTTTGAAATACCAAGAACGCACGCAAAAGGGAAGTCAATGTGGAGCCCGAATGATGCCTTACCACATATTTTTCCTCCAAACGTGCCAATATGAACTGACAGATAGTACTAGGAGTGTCAAAATTCCATTTGAATATGATGGCATGGAAATTAATGTGAATCATGTAACAAACATTAAAGGCTAGATGGGTTTGGCATGACGATGGAGGATACATGTTGACTGTCTTCGAAACACATCCTCTATATCATGGGGCCTGAAATGGGAACAACAAATGAGCGTCGATCGGTGACCATATTCACTAAGCGGCACCTGAATCTATTTTTTATCTAAAATCCTCGAGGATTTTGGCCCATAATGGTAGGAGATCCCTTAGGCCTATAATCTATGTTATTTGGGGGTCCCTTCGGATGTGAAATAAAACGGAAGCCCATATGAATAGGAACACGAAGCCTGATAAATGGTTGAAAGCATGTCCAGAGAGGATCTGACACTCAGGGTTCTAAACTAGAGTACTCTCAAGAACATTGGGGGATCACTGGAGAGGGTCAAGGGACCCAACATAAGGGAGACCGACTCGAATAGATGAGAGTACGGAAAGGGAGCGAAGGCCACTCAGTAGAGAGAGAGAGTTAGGTTTTGTGGATGTTATAAACCCGATGTGAATGGGTACATAATCCCATGTCACACCATATATCCCTATCGTATAAGATCGAAGGCCAAGGGGACAAAATGATTGGGAGGCTTACAAGAGATGGGGATGGACCCTAAGACCATATGTTTGGGTAGCCCTACGTATCCCATGAGGATGGGAATCAATCCATACATAGTTTTGGGGGTGTCGTACATTTTAACATCATGATAGTAAGGAAGAAGATAGGGGAATAGTATCTCATCTAGGGATGTGTACAACATGACAAGTAACCAGACGTGAATGAGGAAATAATCCCACACTACATTATACAACCCTAAGTGAGAAATTAGGTTAGGGGCCTGAAAAGGCCAAGGGGCCTTAGGCTGGGCCACATAAAGAATGTCAGATCCAGCTTGTAGTTTAACGTCTTGCAGTGAGGATGAAGGTGATCTTTGTTTAGTGTCATAGAGCTAGAAACATATATGCCTATTTTAATTTCATATGTGTCGAATAGAGGGAAAATCAGCGTGCCTATTAAAGACCACAAAGAAGAGATGATGAGAGTTGACAACTAGTAACCAGATTAGCAACATAGTATCCACCCTTGTGTGGCTAGAATTCAGGTCAAACAATTGAGTGTCGAAAGTTGACCATACTCACAACATGGGACTCCTATCAATTTTTTTCTCGTAATCCTCGAGGATGTTATCCTGTAATGGTATGATGGCCCTTTGGCTGAGAATCCATAACATTCGTGGTCCCTTTTGGACATTTAAGTTGATGGAAACCAAAATGATGGGGCTTGCGAAGCATGGAAAGGAATCTGCTCTCGAGAAGGATAATAATTGAAGGTAGAGATTTACTGGGGGGATATGTGTGGCGTGGAGAAATATCCCGACTTGAATGAGTATATGAGTCCACACCGCACCACACAATCCAAAATGAAAACTTAGACCAGGGGGCTGAAGGGATCGAAGGACATGAGGCTGGGCATCCCGGACGACCGTAGCCATATGACCTCTCATATAGGCATTGCCTTCATATCTCTTAAACCCACATGAGCACTACTTGGTGTAAAAACCCAAGAGTAGGACTAGGATCTCCCCATTACATAAGTGTCTGATAGCTGGAATCGTACTCATGCCCAAGGTAGACCGAATCTTGAAGACATAGCAGGAATGAAAAAACCACTACACTACATGTTCGGGACATATGGGTGTGGTGACAATGGAAAAACATAGTTGTTGACCATATTCAAAACATGACATCAATATCGTGTGACCTGAAATGGGAACAACAAATTAGAGTTGACAACTGACCATATTCACTACATGGGACTTGTATCTATTTGTTGTCTAAGACCCTTGAGGGAGTTTTCCCAAAACGATTGGAGATCCCTTTGGCTAAGTATCCTTATCATTAGAAGGCCCCTTCAAATGTGAAAGATAATGGGAACCCAAATGATGGGGTGTGTGGAGCATAGATGCTCTTGTGAAATTTTAAATAAAGTTAGACTGTAGAAGAGATACAGATCTTCATGGGAGAGGGATACATGGTACGGTCTTGATGAACTTGGTGTGAATGAAGGGAAAATTCCACACCACACCATGTGTTTCTTCCCAATGGGGGGTCCCGAAGTTTGTGGTTGGGCCTTTCAGATGAAATGTCCAGGTGGTCCTACTTATACCATGTGGATGATAATCAAGCTACACGTAGTTCTGGAGATGTAGTTACACATCTTGCAGGATGAAACATAGTTTAATGTCAAGGGGGTAATTTCATATTTTATGGTCATGTAGGACCAGACAGTTTATGGTCATACAGGACGGTAATGTAGTTTAGTGTTGTGCGGGACCGTCGCGCAGTTTGGGGTTGTGTAGGACTGTATAGTTTATGGTCATGCAGAACCGTTAGGACTCAGAAAAATAATTTCTTGAGGAACTTGTCACTGGGGGGAGGAGTTATACGCTCACCATCTATTATAACCTGTGAGTATGCGCCATTGGAGTAAACCTTGTGAATTATGTATGGTCTTTCCCATTTCGGATCCAAATTGGGTGGTTTACTTCTAGTTATCATTGGTGCCCTCAGGTCCAATACCTAGTCGCCTTGCAAGGAGTGAAGGAGGAGTTTCTGGTTGAAATATCTAGCTATCATGTTCTAATGTCTTTCTAGATTGTGCAGGGCATGAATCATGTTCTCATCAAGCATTTCCAACTCATCCAAATGGATTTTGGATACTTTATCTGGCACTTTCTGATTGTAGACAGTTGAGCTCAATGAGGGAAATTGAATCTCGATGGGCAGGATGGCCTCCGTCCCATACACCGAGGAATATGGGGTCACCTAGGTGGAATTACGAGTAGTCATCTGGTATTCCCAGAGGGCATTGGGGATCATGTATGTGCAACCCTTCTTATTCTAACCAACATGTTTATGTAGAATATTAGAGAGATTATTGTTGGATGCCTCGATCTGTCCATTTTCTTGTGCATAATAGCGGGAGGTATGGTCAGAACGGATGTTGTACATAGCATACAATTTCTTCAACTCAGCTGCTTGTAAATTAATACTTTTATCAGTGAAGATAGTGTGAGGGACTCCAAATTGATAGATTATGTTGGAGCTCACAATGTCAACGATGGAGCGGGCCTTGACCTCCCTTAGTGGGACTGCCTCTGCCCACTTTGAGAAGAAATCTATGGCAGTCAGGATGAATCAACACTGATGAGTTATCATCGGTGGATATGGTCCCATGACATCATGTCCCAGTACCGAAAATTCCCAAGAGTACTTGGTGGAGTGGATGGGATTTGGAGGCCAATGCATGAAGTTATAATGAATATGGCATGCGTGGAACCTTTTGGAGAACTCAATGCAGTTATGGATCATAGAGAGACAAAATTACCCCAGATTATTGATATAGTGAGATAGTTTTGTCTTAATTTGATGAGCCCCAAAGGAACCGGCATGAACCTCTTGCATGACTTGGGAAATCTCGACTCCTTGAATTCAATGAAGGATAACCCTATCAAACCCGCACTTTTAGAAGATTTTTCGCATCACTAGGACCATCCTGGAGGGTAAACTATAACACACGGTGATGGATTTTTTCCTTATCGACCCGATATTCTAGGAGATTAACATTCTGGAGATACTCAACAAAGGGGGCTCTCCATTTGGGAGTCACTTCAATCATTACGTGCAGGGGGCATGGGGGTCCTTGCGCGGAGGCTCTGGCAGAAAGGTGACTGACCTGTAGTTCTTTGTCATCATCTGGGGTGACAAGATCAGTGACTCTCTAGTCTATAATGTGGATAATCAGATCATCTTAATCAGGATCCGCAAGTTATGCAGCAAGGACGGATAGGGTATCTGGTCGACCATTCAGTGATTGGGGGACATGAGTAACTTCCAGATGAGAGGGGAACTGGGCCATTAGCAAGAGAGTGCACTCAAAAAATGGTACGAGCTCCACCTTTCTGATGACATAGTCACTGTTGATAATTTTGATGAATAGTTCGTAATCCCCTTTCACATGCGAATGGGGTACATCAATCTTGAGGTTTGTCTTGAGGCTAGTGAGGAGAGCCTGATACTTTGACTCATTATTGATGCAGCCTTCTGAAAACAGGAATGATTATGGAAGGATGGCTTGTTCCGAGGTAATGAAGATGATACCCAAGCCTACTCCATTAATCCTAGGGACATTGATCCTTCTGCTGGTGGGGCTCTGGGAAGCACCATCGAAGTGCATCTTACAGCACGGTGTGGCTTGGTCAACTAAGAGGGTCGCCTCATCAAAGAAATCATGATCCAAGGATTGGTCAGTAGGAGTCTGATGGGCAACAAGAAATTCTCCCAGTGCTTGACCCTTAATATCCATCTGAGGTACAAACCTGATGTCGAACTTCTAGAGAATCACTACCCACTGATCTAGAGGGCCTGTCAACATGGGGCGGTTCAGGATGTACTACAGGGGGTCTACTTGGGACACCAACTATACCTATTGATGCTGCAAGTAATTTCGCAATTTATGTACTATTAATACCAATGCAATACATCTCATGTCGATAGCGGAGTATCTGGTCTCTATATCGAGGAGCATGTGGGTGAGGTAGTAAAGGCTACTCTCCATACCCTCATTTTTCTTCTGGGTGAGAAGGGGGCCAAGAGATCATTCACGAGCTATCACATAAAAGTCCATCGGGTTTCAAGATATGAGTGGAATTAAAAACAGAGGCTCGATTAGATACTTATTGATTTCCTAAAACGTAGTCTGACATTCTTCATCCCACTCATAGAGTGTTCATTTCTTCATGAGTCAAGAGAAGGGCTTACACTTTCCTGCCAAGTTCGCGATGAATCGTTGTATGTATGCTAAGTGGACTTGGAAACCTCAAATACCCTAAATGTTTCTCGGGGGAGATATCTAGATAATGTCCTTGATCTTCTCTGGGTAAATCTCAATGCCCCTATATTTGACAACGAAGCTGAGAAACATTCCAAGGTTGACACTGAAGGCACACATCAATGGGTTCATCTTCAGGTGACAGGAACAGAGGAAGGAAAAAAATTTCTTAAGTTCATTTATATGGTCCTAATACTGGTGATATTTGACTAATAGATCATCCACATATCATTCCACAAATTTTCTGAGGATCGGCTTAAATATGCGAGGAATATCACGCTGATAGGTGTTACCAGCATTCATTAAACCGAATGGCATGACATGGTAACAGAAAGAACCTTATGGTTCCCTGAAGTCTATAGACTCCTTATACATAGGGCCCATTCGAATATGGTTATACATGGAGTATCCATCCGTTAATAAGAGGAATTGGAACCCATATCTATCGTCAATCAATGGTTCCATCATAGGAAGGGGAAAATCATCCTTTAGACAGTGACAGTTGAGATCCCAATAGTCATTACAGAATTTGATTTTTCTGTTGATCTACATGACCGAAACATTGTTGGCTATCCATTTGGGGAACTAGACCTCCTGGAATAAATTGGATTTGATGATCTTTACAAATTCTTCCTCCACCATGGAACCGGGAAAAGGGTGCATCATTTTGGGAGGCTGCTTAAACCCGCAATAATTTGTCGGGAGACCGAGGGGGTCAACGGCTACCGAAGGATATAGTCCTAGAATTTCTTCATAACTCTATGCAAACACATCACAGTTTTGTTTAAGGAAGACTATGTACTGTTTTTGCTCCTCGAGGGGCATGGCGTCACTGATCAATGTGGGTTTCGGGTTTACCTCACTACCGAGTTTCACCTGTACCAACTCGTCAACTGTAGCAGAGATTCCCTCCTCAAAGGTGAGGGGAGAATCCTCTAAATCCAGTTCTTCACTTATGAAGGGGGAAACCCTCAGTGGGAGGAGTCTCTTTAGAGTCGTCAGCTCTTTATTAGAGGCTATTACCAGCCTAAGCAGTAGTGAACACTACATCGGGGCACTCATGTGATGTCGCATCCTTAGCGATTAAGGATGTTGATTTAATCCCATCTGGTCTTCAACCCAATGGGCCATGATCGATGATATCAAATCAATAGTGGTGTGTCAGCTTGATACAATTAATTCATACCCATCGAAACAAGAAAGTATGAAGTATTGTCGTTTCCATCTGGTGGACATCCAGATATATTATGGGAGTGTAAGGCTCTGGGATCACTTGAGCTTGATTTCCCTAGAAGTACAAGTTGATTTCTAGCATTGTTTAGACTTGAGAATATTCACCCCCTTCATTCCAGAAACAATGATTCTTTGTCCCATTTCTGGGGTTGTAGCCTCAAATCGGTGGATTGGAACGATGTAGGCATCATCTTGATCTGTCCACAAATCGGTTGTAGTTGTGGCATGATCTACCTAGTTAGATTCAATCTACTTATTTTTGCTCTTGTAGTAGTCAGCATATAGATAGCATGCTTCACAAGAGTCATAGGGAGACGCGTCACCTTGAAGCATGCCCACTTGACCATTATGGGAGTACTTGAGGTGAGGGAACCGCTACATATAGGTGGAGCGATGGCCTTCCCATAATTTCATTATAGGCGCTGTCCTGGGAGACAACCATAAATTTGGTGCAAGAAAGTAGGCCACCAAACTAGGTCATCCAATGGATCTTGTTGACTGGTGTCTATTCTGTCCTTTCATAAACATGGAGTCTTAGGTCAGATGGACTCAGATCATCTTCGGACGATCCCATTTATCATAGTTCCCAGGTCGGGATTAGGATATTCGCAGAGCCCATGTCAACAAGACATTGGTGAACCTCTACACCATTGAATTGGATGGTGATGTACAGTGGTAGAATGCGCCCCTGTATGGGAGATCCTTCATATTATCTAGAGAACATGATAATATCCTGGCATTCAGAATACTCGGCAGCCTCAACATTAAAGTATTCTATAGCCACTACCTATGTCTCAAACTAGAGAGGGATTCATAAAGCCTAAACGAGGGCCTCACACATATATGATGATAGGAAAAGTGCCTCAAGGATAGAGAGACTTTCTAGAATGATGGAAATATGATTAAGAACATTTTACTTATGTGTGAGGTGTGAGCTTATGATTCCAAGAGGTCTCTCTATGAGAGGAGGTATGCTGGGCCCTGCTGACTGGACCAGTGGCTGAATGGTACTGAGAATATCCTGCTGCTCACTAGTTGAGGCATGCAGTGTGGCTACCGAATGAGGGCCAGATGACTGAGACCGGCTTGTAGCGGGGAATGGATGGTAACGACACGGTCGAGGTGGATCTTCCTAATCCAACAACATGAAAGATGCTGAAGGTGGCCCTCATGTCACTAGATTAGATTTTTGCACGTGTTGGGATCTGCACTGAGCATGTTTTCTAGTTTCGGTAGCATGCACAGCCTGGTTGGAAGTGTTGAATGAGGAACTATGATGGACCATATAGCCACAGCTCTGCCGATACTGACAATGGAAAGAGACGTTGGGAGGATCCACCTGGTGCTCATCATCACCAGGAATCATGTAGGGGTTTACCAGCTCTATGGTATTAACTGAGGCATGCCATTGACCATCACTCAAAGATTTCTCCACTACTAGACAGATTCTGGCATGAATCACCATCTCTATGGGTATGAATTCACTGAGAGTATGAGATGACGATGGAATCGGTGGGGAACTTTTTTTCCCTGGTGCCATCAGTGTTTGCTATTATGGGAAGAGGACTTTTGAGATGATGATGCAGATGTAGTGGTTGTCGATTTTGAAGGCTCTGGTCAATTACGGCATACATATATGATACCATGGGCACATGTAACTATTGTACAAGACATCTAGTCATCATACTTTTGGGACCCATGACTGGAAACCTGATAACACTCTCCCTCCTAGTCGATGTTGATATTTGGCCTCACGAAGATGCAAGCCACATGTTAGGGTGTGGAGCCTAAACAGACTATGTTGTTATCTACCTGGTCTTGAATCCAGTCTTTTAACGCATATCACTTCTTGAGTGTGTGCCCTAGGATTTGGTGATTGGGGTAGTAATTAGGGTGATCAGTGAGGTTTGCCTCTTCTGGCCTTCTACACTCAGGAAAACATAGAATCCCCAACTCTAAGGCACTGCAAATGTAACTGGGGACCTCTACCTCATTGAACGAGTAGGTCCAATTTCTACTATCCAGAAAGGGGTCCCTAAAAGATTAACCTTGATGAGGGGTTGTAAGAGCCTGTCAAGGAGATGGAGCTTGGTTATCTTTCCTTGGTAGTGGTGGCTCATTGCATGGGTCACCTGCCGATTCTGAGGTCAGCGTTGTTGGGTTGTAGTTGTGCTTGAGGTATAGGGCCTCTGTGAGGCTGTGGAGGTGGATCCACTAGTAACAGGGCTACTTTCGGAGAGGGCCTCTATTTGGGCCATTGTGTCGGGCTTGACCATGGAGGACCTTCTTGTGGAAATTGTAGGAGGCAATGGATGTGCCTGATTTACCTACTGCAAAGATTCCTGTAGGTTCTTGGCCTTATCAGAGATGTCTTTGAATCCTCTAGGATAGTTCTTGGTGATCAGTGAGGGGACTAGTTCTATCTTGACATTCCCTATGCACATCAATAGCAGTTTCTCTTGACTCAGTGGTATGTCATGGGAATACGCGAGTCCTTTCCACAAGGTCACAAAGTCGGTGACATGATCATCAGGCATTTTCTTGCACTTGAATAGGTCTGCGAGACACTTTTGCTCAGTGGTGGAACTGAACTGGTAGAGAAGTTGCCTACGGAGGTCATCCCAGCTGGCTACCGATCCGATGGGCAGTTGGCTATACCAAATGAACGCATGACCTTCCAATGTCTACACAAACACCAGAGTTTCGTGGCTTCCTGGTGCACTGGGGTTCCTAACATGGGGCCAGACCTTGAGATAAAGTTGTCTAGGTGTTGTGGTGGGTCCCCTATCTCGTTAAAAGGGGTAAATGAGGGATCCCAAAACCCAGAGCTTCTAGAATATCATCTACCCATTCTGGATATGGCATTCCATCAGGCGGCAGTACCACCTGTCGAGTCTCTAAGGATTAGTGAAGGGTGATGAGGGATGCAATTGGATCATTCGGGAAGGGATTCCTGTCTCGAAAGGGATCCCTAAAAACCAATTCATTGGCTGGTTCTTCAACATAATAATGTTTCCCAATGGCTCATGGAGTGGCTAGTAGAACAACCTGTGGGGTAGCTGGGGGAATACGAGCTGGGTCCTGAGGTTTGTCACTCTGTTCAAGAGGATTGGGTGAGACATATTGTGCGCTGTTGCCGTAAGTTTTAGCCTCAACCCTGCCTATGTGGGAAGGATGGTCAGGGTCACCTGACGGCAATTTGTCGAGGGGATGTTATGCATTCCCCTACTGCACTGGCCTAGGATCACCGTAGTCTGGTCATCTCTCTACATCATGTTCAGAAAGGAGGTCATCCACCAACTTCTTCTGTTTGGAGTGTTTCTAATGCAACGTGGACTTTTCAGGGTCTTCTTCTACCTTCTGCACTGAGCTATATGTTTTGGAGGGTTTGGTGGCTTTGAGGTGTTCTTTACCCATGTTGCGATTTCCGTTGAGCACTAGTGCATAAGTGGGAATGGGAAGACCCAGTAGATTCTTCTGTTCACGAGTAATCCTTCTTGATGAATCCAATAAGTGTGAATCTCTATCTGGGGTAGGTCCTCTCCAAGAAGCTCAAGCTGATTCTTGCCCTCTGATAGGTCATCCATGTCATTTGAGAATCTTCCTGGACGTATATCCTCTATGTCACCTAGAAAATTGTGTTGTCGCCAGATAAAACTAAATATAAGGGAAACATACTACCCCCAGCCACGAATATGTATGGGGGGACAAGCCTCTTTCATAATCTTGTAGAGTGACCTAAAACTCTAAACGCACCATTGCTAGAGGTCCCTACGGTAACCTAGTGAATCAGGGAGTTGATCCACAAGGAGCACGACCAAATCTACCAGAAAACATTGTTCTCCAATGTCCTCAAAATGTGTTTAGCACTTATAGTAATATACTCACTGATGAAATAGATAGAAATGAGTAACCTAGAGGTTCTGGAGAAAACACTCAACTTCTTCTTGGGTGAGGCATGCTGACCCACAAAAATCAGTTGCAGTTACCGGCCAAAACAACTCGGAGAAGTGGTTCGTTTTGAGGATATCCCATACGATCTGGTGATTAGATTCATGGTATGGCCCTTCATCTCCCCATTTGTCAACCGAAGGTGGCTGGGGAAAGGGTATTGATACTGAAGTAGACTGCTGGTATGGTAGGCTGGATGGTGGAGAATACGGTGAGTAGTCTGACAAAATACCACATCTCGGGTTATACTCAGATGACTGAAGTGAATTCTCCATGAAATCATGGTATGAAAGGATTACTACCATAGTATCTTGGATGGGGAACACAGCTTCGGGCATTGGACCACATTACTACTCATCCACCATTGGTCCCCAGAATAGCTCTTTGTGATCTTCTGTCGAGGTAGATAGTGATTCTGGTGATGATGGTGGCGATTGCACAGCTGTAACCTATGGAGTTTCCAAATTTTCATCCTCTTGAATATAACTGCACAGGGATGCACGAATTTGATGGACCTCACATTCTGGAAGTATGATGCTAATGTGCCTTGTTCTTTTCTCGGCCCTTCACACGGAGGATCTCAGTGAGGTCTCTATCCTTGAGTTGTATTCTGCCTCATATTTTGAGAATAAAATTGGTTTGATCTCCGTCTAAATCTTCTCAACATTATTTTTATGCTGACGACAACCCATCCGCCTACCATGGGATGGTTCTTCAGGATAGGGTAGATTTCTGGAATGAAGAGGATCTTCATCCGTACTAGTACTAGGGTGGAGATGATTCCCACCTGAGTAAGACAGGGTGTGAGGAGCCCCACGACAGATGTCAAAGGGGACACGGGGAGGACCTATGTGGGAAGTGCTAGAGCGGGTAGGACCTCTACTCGAGCTGATAGGTTCACGGGTAGGACCTCCATACTTGTTTCTCTTGGTGAAATCAGTGCGAGGAAGGTCCTCGTACTGGTCGATCTGAACACGAGTAGGACCTCTGTGTTGGGTGCTGGTGAAGCGATGCTGGCCATCACCCCTTTGATTTCTATGTCTTGGCGGACCTTTTCCAATTTTTGTGAGGACATGGGGAGGTCCCCCATGCTATATATTGATCGAGTGTGTGACGTCCCCAACCCGGTGGTCTGTTCTAGGAGGAATGACTACATACCCGATGTAATGAGCGTAATAGAGGCATCTGTGACGAGTGTCACTATAGTGGGGAGGTCCCTCATTCGGACTGAGGGTAGAATGAGGTAGACCTCCATGCCAATCATGGAAGTAGGGAAGACCAGTGATATGGGTCCCAGAATAAGGGACAACAACGGTTTACTGCTGGGCTCGGATTGACAATGTCTTACCATTGATATGGGGTCACAACGTCTTACCAAAAGATTGGGTCATAACGACTTACCACTGTATGGGGTCACAATGGCCTACTACAGGATGGGGTCACAACATCTTACCACTAGGTGGGGTCACAATGGTTTAACACTGAATTGAGTCATAACAAATTACAGCTGGATCGAGTCACAACGACTTACATCTAGATGGGGTCGAACCTCATTGAGTCTTCCTACATACCCTATCTAGAAAGTAAGAATCAAAGCCCATGTAGTTTGGGATGGTGGATGCAATTTAATGTCATGCAAGAAAAAAAGGGATCATGCATTTTAACGTCTTTTGTGATGAAGATGGTCCGATGTGAAGTGGGTCAGAACCAATAGTTGTAGGGCTTGAACATCAGGGAGGCTTCCTACGTACCATGCCTTGGCAAGGATAAAAGTCAACGTAGTTCCTAATGGAGTGTTTGGTGAACTGACATGATGATGGTCGAGACAAATTATTTTTGGTCTTGAACCTTTTGGAGGCTTCCTATGTACCTCAAAGTCGATGTAGTTCGTGATGGAGTTTTTAGTGAACTGATGTGCAGATGGTCGGGACCAATGGTTGTTGGGCATGAACCTCTGGGAGGCTTCCTACATACCTTTCCTTGGCAAGGATCAGAGTCCACGTAGTTTGGGAAGGATTTTTTCGTGAACCGAAATGAAGATACCTGGGACCAATGGTTGTTGGTGCTTGAACCTCAAGGAGGCTTCCTATATACATTTCCTTGGAAAGTATCAAAGTCCACGTAGTTCGTGAAGGAGTATGGGGCTTAAACTCCAGGCTGACCAAAGAGGATTTCAGGGTCAATGATCACTCTAAGTTCACGGGACTCATGCTTAGTGTGAGAAACAGGAGGTAGTAAAGGAATGGATATCATGTTGCGAAAGGTGCATCTGTGGGAAGTTGAGTGGGGATTACGCGTGGTTAGAATACCAAAGAGGAAACAAGGGCTCACACATGGCCAGCAGCCCAGGGTGACAGAGATTGGGACTTAATCAAAGGTGGAGGCTCAGGTGGTGAAAAATTCCAGTGGGAGAGGGACCAGATAATGAAGGTCTATATGCCCATCTCTCCTCTGGCCATGGGAAATGAAGAAGATAGGACGAGCAGGGGTGATTCCTCCTACAAGAAAATATAGGGCCTTACACCAAGGTTATCACCCTGTCCCCACATACAAATGCTGGTCCAATAAATAGGATCTCATTCAACATGAGGAATGATTTCTCTCCTATAGAGACTAGTGGGCATAGAGAATGTTTGAGATGGGGCACCCCATGTATGATGCACGGGGCGAGGCCACAATTCAATGTCATGTGCTGGGGATAATGTTGTATGGCAGTTAAAAACCCTACAGCTCAGAAGAGGTGGGTGTGCCCCGCACCACTAGGAAGAACACAACTAACACCCACATTACCTTGAGAGAAAGAAGGCATCGACATTTCCATGGAGAGGGGGTGTTAGGGATCGATCCATTGAGGGTTACACGTAATCAGGGATAAACGGAGATGAAATAGCAGTTAGCATACCTATGAGAAGAAGCATGAGGCGAAGAAAAATAATATAAATTACCGCCCAATGGACTTTGATAATGCCTCATGGAAACCATAAGGGTCGCACAGGAAAATGAGTTGCAGGGTAAAGGACTTCATATGTAGAATCCTTGTGATGCTTTGGTGCTCCATGAAGTGGAGGGGCTTCATGAAGGGATGTTCTTTGCGAAGTGAAGTGGCCTTGCCTAGGAATTGGTCATAGGTTCATATGGAAGGTGCTTCGCAATGTGGGAAGACATTCGCGGCGCAATGACTCTCGAATAAAGGGTGGCCTACGAAGCGCAATATTTCCATGTAATGTTCCTCGTGAAGCATAGTGACCCTGCCTTAGAAAACAGGTCACATGTGCATGAAGGGTACTTTGGGAAGCACAAGTTCTCTGCAATGACCCGAGTCCCTTTGGGATATTCTTCATTCACGGAGCCCAGTGGGCTTCGCAAATTCATCCCCCTTTGTAGAGGGGCGGAATTCACGCAAAGGGGAAGGTACTTCACGATGAAAAAGTACCTTGAAAAGCTTATGGTATGCTGAGCAGAAATTTCTTCGTGATATGAGAGATCATAAGGCCAAATGTTGGAGGATACTTCCTTTGGGCTCAAGGGGGGCATGGTATTTATAGGAAAGATATGCCGCGAAGCAGAGATCGCTCGGCGCGAAGATGAATCTTTCTCCGCGGGGGGTTCAAGATCATCAAATCAGTTTGCAGAGAATCCCACATCATTGATCTGAGGAAGGATCCCAAACATAAAAGGGGTTCATAGAGCATCCCACCATTTTTCTTTATGGTAGGTTTGAGAGCGTCAAAGGTGTTCTCGGAGCATCCCACCTCCATGCTCCATGGCGGGTTTGTGAACGTCAAATTGATTCGCGAAGCATCCTGCCTCTTTTCTCTGTAGGCGGGTTCACGAAGGGGGAGCTCTGCGCTGGTCGTGGGGTCATGGGGGCTCTGTGAGCAGTCTTCGTGAGTCATCCCCTAATTCTTTCAGTTGGTTCTCTCTTTTCCCTAATTTTGGAATCAACAAATATTTCTATGAGTCTTTGATTTTTTAATGTTTTATAAAATTTGTTATAGTTTTAAACCTGGTATTTTTTAAATAAATTGTGATTCAATTAACAATTAAATATATCATATTAAAAAATCCTATTTTAATAAAATTGAGGTCATTTTTAAATTTCTCACATTGAAAAATTGGTGGGTTGAATTTTTTGTATTTTTCTAAAATAATTGAATTTTTGTGAATAGAGAAATACAAAAATTGAAGGTATTTATACATTATAAGATAGATAAACTATTCATTGATTCATGAATGATTTAAGAACCATAATCTCTAAATTAATTTAATTATTTTAATATATTTAGTGATAATGCTCAATCTATTCATAATCTTGTACCAAAA
Organism: Viscum album; assembly: GCA_963277665.1. Lineage (NCBI taxonomy): Eukaryota > Viridiplantae > Streptophyta > Magnoliopsida > Santalales > Viscaceae > Viscum > Viscum album. The sequence goes on along the minus strand of OY728126.1, from coordinate 1,305,320,872 downwards.
AATAAACTAATGAATATAATTATAAGGAAACACCTCTCTCATCCACAATAAATACCACCACTCAGCACCTCTTATTCTCTAAAATCAAAGCCCCCTGTCTTGTTTAATTTTAACCCAATTCCATTTCCAAGCCTATTCCCCACATTAAATACATTTTGGTCTCACTAAAAAGCCATAAAAGGGACTTAATCAGGTTCTCTATGAGAAGAATTCAAGAGATAAAATCCCATTTCATTCTCTTTTGTTTTCTTTTCAATTAATTTTATTTTAATATACTATCATAACCTACACTTGTCCAAGTTTCATGAGATCTAAAATATATTATATAAACTCTAATTAATTCGTTTTTATTGAATAATTCATAATCTATCTTCTTCTCCTCTCCTTTTTACTCTAAAAATATGAACATCATCTGTGATGTGTCTATTTACTGCCATCGTGGATGATACACATTCATTTTTCTTTACCTCTTTCATGACTGATCATATAACCATAATTGTGGTTAAATAATATTTTATTATACATATTAAATTTATTTAATTTTCTTCAAACAATACCATTAACATGATATTGAATAAAATGATATAAGTTCGTGATGATCATAAAAAGTACGAAAACAAATCAAATCATTCTCATTAATTTTTTGTGTAATTATTCATCCTCATATCAGAAATAAAAAGTTTTATTGTATAATGAAACATTTTAGAAACATATTAAAACCATTTCATTCCATGAAAAAGCTTTTATTCCATTCTATAGAAAATTCCATAATCAACCAACCATTGAAACTATGAAACAAATGCACCCAAAACAATGAAAGTAATAAAATATTATTAAAAAATTGGTGGAAATATGTTATTGGAAATTAATATAAGTAATTATAAATAATAATATTATTATCTAATATTTAAACAACACATTTTAGACTAGTATATATAGTTTTTGAATTTTTTTAAAGTAATATGATCTTGTGGTTAGAGAATTCGTAACCCAATTTCCATTCATTGTGTTAACCTTCTATTTCATTGATTATTTGTTAGTAAAATTTTTTTACATGAATTTTGATTATATTACATTGAGTTATTCTTATCTATAATGAATAATCATATGATATACTTTTTATCAGTTCCACTCCTAATATATGATATTTGTACTGGAAGTTTCTATAAAAATATTATTTTAAATTTCTATTTTTAAAATAGTAAAAAGGAATTTTTTTCTCATGTTTTCATGTTTTAACGTTACGTTCTCATTATTGGTAATTTTTTATGGTGAATGGTGGTACGTATATCTCCCTACAATGCATTAGGTATATTTTTAGGTTTTAGGTCAACAGAATGGTGACTCAAAATGTACCTGTGTTGGTTACACCATAAGGTAGTCATGAGTGTTACATTATATGGTGGTCATTGGAGTTACATTATAAGATAGTTGTGAGGGTTATAAATCATATGGTAACTGTGAGTGTTTCAGTATTAAGTACTTAATTCCCCAAGACACCTTTATGGTATTATTTGTGTTTTTTATGTTTTATTTAAATCTCAAGTTCACACAAATTAACTGTATAATAATTATTGATTGAGATGTACATATTTGGGGAAATAATTTCATATGATTATACGTATTCATGGAATAATGGTTTATCTCTTTTTTATGTCCCTTACAAATATATTTTTTTCAACCCATAATTTAAAATATTTTTCGCAGGGTTTAATGATGGGTAAGAGAAAAGGATAATCCAAAGATAATTTTTTTGAATACTTTTTATAAAAAATATCATGTTTTTATTAAAAACATTTTTTATTATAAAATAACTGGATAATATTCTTGTAATACCCACATTGTATGATTGTGGGTTTATATGTATGAATTATGTCACAATTTTCTACAACTCTAATCCAAATATATCTTCTCGAGTGTATAAAATTGAATTCTAATATAATTTACTATATTACGTAATGTTTATGGCTGGGCCCTTTAAAAAATGTGGGTGGAATTAAATATTCTATAAAATTACATGTTTTCCACTCAATAAATATATAAAAGGACTCCAATTATCCGCTTTAAATCACACCATAAAATAAATTTGGGTGGGAACAACCCTTCCCAATTATAAGGGATAAATCTGTATGGATCAACCCTTTCCTAGTTTCCAAAGACTGAGGTGTTTGGAGGAGGGTCAGAGGAATTCTAGAGGATTTAGGATTCGAATTTCTGGAAATATAGAAAATTAAACATCAATTAAGAACTACACATCATGTAATTTATGTTCATGATATGTTTGTTTTTGGGGTTAAATAAATAATAAGGCATCACATTTTCTAGTGGAACAGAGCACTCAGGATTAAAAGACGTGACATGAAATTACACATCATGTAAATCTCCAATGATATAATTTTAAAATGTTTTCAACCACTGATTTTTGTCAAACATTATGGATGCATCACCAATCTCCCGATTCAAGGTGACCCAGTGACCTCCTCGTCAATGCTTATAGGATTCCCTTGTCAAGAAACTTTCTCTATATTCCCTATATCAATCCATCTTCGATCCAAGGGATATTATACCTTTCTTCATGATATTTCATAATTTTGTTACCACTTTTTCATCTTTCCCATATTGTGATGCTTGATCACTATTTTTTTAAAGTGGTTTCATTGGTTTTTTGTTTGTGTGGTTGTGAAGCAGTGTCATTGGGTGGATGTAGTTCTTGTAGGATAGGTGATCCAGATCTGAAACATTGATAGGTTCTTGTGGAAATAATGTTGACACCCTTTTGAGGTAGTGGATTTGTTTATTCTCAAATTATTTTCATGTAGTCCAAGTGTTATTATAATTTATCTAATTGTATTAGAAAAAAATTAACCTAATAATTACATGAATTGGAGTAGTGAATTGGTATCAGCCACATGGTGATGTTGGTGTTTGTACCAAGATAAAGAGTTACGTCTTGATTTTCTAGATAGTGTGATATGTATGTTGGTCATGTAGTGATTTCATTAGAATTTGAAATTGGTAAACACCATAGATCCAGTATTAATAAATGATAAATTGTTTAAAAGATTAAGGAGGATTGTTGAATAATTCATGTTTTTGCTGTTTTAATTGGATGAAAATCAAATTTAAGAAATTATGAATGTTTAATTTAATTAATTAATGAACTTGAATAATGATTAATGTTTTTTAAAAAAATTACTGGCATATTAAATTAATTATTTAATTATGTTTTGATAGATGTATATATCCAGTTTCTTAGGTTTCCCATAGTTGGGACCTACGGGTCATGAATTAGTTTATTAAATATTGAATAATAATCAATTTTGTGATAAAATATAATGCCTTTGTTGGGAATGGGTTTCTTTCTTTATTTTAAAGGTTGAGTGCCCTGATATTTTGAGCTGTGAGACCTCGTTGTGTGTAAAGGCTGAATGCCTTGTTTTAGGGACAAGAGCCTGATTACTATGATTTGTTTCATGCTGCTTGTGATGTGATGTAAACATGGGATGGAGGATACTAGACTTATTTTTTGGTATGTGGGGAGAGGATTCATGGATGTGATGTGAACCTAGGATGGATTAGAATAGAGTGAAATTATTGTATTAGGTGCGGGGGGCTTAGTTGGTTGTGAAGACTGTTGATACTGGTAGTGGAAAGATTCATTAGAATGTATATGTGGGTGACAATAAAGACAATAAATGACATGTCAGATCAATTATGGGCATATTAGTTGATATTAAAGATGTATTCTTGTTTGAATTTGTTTTTTGGTTGAAGAATAGGTTTGTTTACCCACATTCCATTCCCCACTACTTGATATAGATGGGTGTTCATGGATTAATTCATCATTTGGTAGAATAGGATGGTTTCCTAGATTACCATGTCAAATGTAAAGTAATGATGTTAATTAATAAAAAAGAATTTGACCAATGGGGTTGGATCTTGTTGGGATACAATTATGAGGTTATAATTTTAACAAGTCAAGAAATCAACTTACTTTTTCCAAGAGGGTATGGAACATTATTGTAAGGTTGATGCACTTTAATATGGATAATTAAATTGTTATTTAATGGTTATTTAATTAATTAATGTAAATTTAAACTGATGAAAAAGAACAATGTAATTTAATTTAGTTCTCTATATGGTTATGTGCTTATTGGATATCTAGTCTTAGAAGAGGCTGTTAGGACTTCGGGAGATGTTAGCTATAGTTGAGTCGGAGAAAAGGTTATTTCAATAGTGTGTTTTTGAGCTATATTATATCATGACGATTTTTTATTTTTATAATCTATTCCATGCTATCATTTAGGGAAACTAACACCGTGAGGATTCTAATCCCTAGAGGTGTTTCCCCAATTACCTAGTAGGAGGATGGATGGTGGACTACCCTTATTGGACCCACTGTCATCACATGGAAGTTACTTGTACTAGTATGAATGTGGTTAGATTTTTCCATATATGTTTGTAAGGGGTTTTAATTTCTAGTGATTATTTAACACAGATATATTCTGGATGTAGTTTTCTATGGAATGCTATAGGTATATTGTCTATCTTCTATGATGACTTCAGGATCCTTAATCGATGTATGGGTTGTGATGGATTTAGGTATAATACCTAATGTTTGATACCTCTTATATACAATTTAGTTTCTCTCGAAAACTACCTTGTTACTTTTGTTTACCTAGAAATGGTGGTGTCATAGTAGGTTCATATTTTGATGCTTCTTCCAGTTGTCTATGGACTAGCCTTTTTTGGAGAGAGACGCTCAGGATGTATGATGTTAGGGAAAAGAAATAAACCTATGGGGAAGCAATAATTGGGGAACATTGATATTCATTATTATATTATATGATATTATATATATAACTTGGTGAGAGTATCCATCGTGACAATGGAAACCGAATATTCATTTTTAGGTGATGAGTTAGTTACACTTTTTATTCAGAGTGCATTACTATGTTTTCCTTAAATTTTCACTCAAGGTTCTATTGAGGATCCTACTAAGAATACTGTTATACTCACCATATTTATATATAAATTATTTTTCATTTCAGTTAGAGTCAGTTTCAGATCTGGTTGTTATAACTAGCATGGCATTTAGCTAGATCTATTTAGGATTCATGGTTAGAGACGTCTTTAATTTTATTTTGGAACTTGAAGTTTTCTTTTAGTTGTAGTATATCTGTCGTGACATTACAAATGTGAAACTTGTATTTTATTATATACTAGATTCTTAGGAGGATTTGGTTTAGGTCTATCTTATATCACATTCATGTGTGTTCTCGAAGAGGGTAATTCCTCCCATCTGCATATTTAATATACCCTCGATGCTAGTTTCCATATCAGGGCCTAATAGAGGAGGCACTTGGGAGTCACTATCTCTTGTCTCACATTCCAAACCTAGGATGTGTAAAAAATGTTAAGATGGGATTGTGGCAGAGTTTTATTACTCTGCTTCAGGGATTGGATGAATATTAGAGTATGGAACTAGTGAGGATTCATTGTTTGTTAGGGTAACATTGTCAGCTAAGTGGAGAAAGCACTTTAAAAAATGAGAAGACGAGACATAGTAAAATTATGTCCCCATGTGAATAAACTCGTGAACCATTAAGACAACAATGGATAATAAAAATTGTCAAACAAGTTATAGTGTAGATTCCTAGGAAATAATCTTGCATCATTCTTCTTTACACCAGTATTTGAATTTGTAGAACTTAATATAATTTGACCTAAAGAGAATAAAATGAAACAATTCATTATAGTATGTAATTCCAAATTTTAGTTTTAGTAAAACTAAAAAATTTATTGGATAGGCATAGCTCTTTTTCTACTTCCCCATGAGGATCACACACAAAAAATTTACTAGTTTGTGATAGAAAATTATTGTATAGTATAGGTTGACGATGTAGAAACTATAAAGGGGAAACTCAAAGAGGTTCAATTAAAGAGTACACAGATGAATGAGGGATTAATTTTAGATGTAGTAATATAATACTTGGTGGAGGAGGTTGGGATAGCCTTCATTTTGACCCGTGATCAGAAATAGAAATAGGTTTCATTAGTGGTAAATATGTTGGGTGGGGCAGCGCGGCAGCATCACTTCTTATTCTTTGTGGGTCCCAAGGATTTAGAAGTATCATCGGATGATTTATGTGACCAATTTAGATTGACGTGTTTTTCTTCAACTGTGAATGAAGATATACTATTTAATACACACACCCTTCGATTGGTGAGATGTAGCCTGTAAGAGTTTAGAATCTGTTTCAAGAACCTTCTATGATATACTTTTTAGTTGTGTCCAAATGATGAGGCTAGGGAGAGGCACTTCGAGAACGGTTTGAATCCAAATATCCAGTTTCGTATCTTCCCATTAATATTGAAGAAGTATCTCATGGTTTTGGTGAGAGTATAGGTCATCTAGAGGAAATTATCCAGAACTAGATCATTATGATAGGGGATTCATCAAGATTAATAATGAATAATAGTATGTTATGGGGTTCCCAGTTGATAGGATAGAATAGAGATCTATTACCTGAGATTATATCAAAGCCATCAATGTCTCTTTTTTCAAGGTAATCAGATCTCATGCTTATGATAATGAATTAAATGCTTGTTTTTCTTGTGGTGGATGAGTTCATCATCAGTGATTCTACACAACATTTCTTACTAGTCAACCTACACAAGTTAATCCACTTCAGGTTCCTCTGATGAAAAATTCCATGTCGAGACAATAGCAGAAGGTTGCTAGATTTTTGGACTAATAGAGAGTAGTTGGGGTAGGAAGATAATAGCCCTGATACAATTCTCTTCCTTATATGGTATAGAATTTCCAAGGATGTGATATTCGATATGGTCAGATATGTCATAGATAAGGGGATGGGATGATTCATTCTTTTACGTTTCCTATGCCAGGAATTCCCAAAATCATTTGAGGTAACATTTTCATCTTTTTTAAATTGGTGTATACCTTTATTGATCTAGGTGTGATGCACCACTTTATATCTCCTACACTAGTCCATGATTTTTGACTTGAGGTAGAGAGGCTGGTAGTGCCCTTGGCATTTACGGTGCTAGTTAGAGGTTGATCTGGCTTATATTATGTAAGTAGAAACTATGATACAGTGCTATAGAAGTACAATTCTTCATGATTTCTATGGTCTTTATGTGTAAAATCATATTAAATCATACTCTGTGTGGATTGGTTAATTTTAGTGTTGTATATCATTATATTCATTGGTATTAATGTTGTGTTCTTTGATTTTGATTAAGAGACGATAGTTTTCTTGTTGGCGAGAAAGACCCGTCGATGGATAATAGGTGTGTTCCATCCATGTCATTTGTGATGGATGGGTTGATGGTGAGTTCATTATAGAGTCAGTAGTCTATGTTTCCAAGGGTCATGTAAGAATACCCTAATTTATTTCAAGACAAGGATATTGAGTTACCCCCTCGATGATTGATCGAGTTCGGGATCAAACTACAACCAATAATGTGTCCTATCTCGATTTCTCTATATATTATCGAACCTTATCAGTTGATAGAGCTACATATATTGGTCAATGGTCTATTGTGGTGTAGTTATGTTCAACCAAGTGTGTCACCATGGGGTGCACCATCCATTTTCTTAATGAATTATGATACAATTTGGTGGTTTTGTATCAATTATTACTTCTTGATCCAAGTCACATAGAAGAAACACAATCTCCTTCCATAGATTTACATTTTATTTGATCAGATGAAGGGTGAAAGATGGTTCTCAAAGACCAATTTTTAGTGTGTATATCATCATATTTGTGTGAAGTATGAGGATATCCCAACGACTATGTTCTATTGTCATCATGGTCATTATGAGTTTTTTGTGATGTTGATTATTATCACAAATTATCCAACAATATTCATATACTAAATGAAAACTTTTTTCCTTGAGTTCCTGGATAAGTTTATGATGGTATTTATCAATGAAATATTTATGTATTCCATTTTCAAGGAGGATCATACAGATCATCTGTGTGCCATTTTAGGATTTCTTCATAATGAGAAACATTAGAGGCAATTTCCAAAGTATGATTTTTGGTCTTGAGAAATCTTTTTCTATTTCAATTTTGAATCCCAATAAGGATTTTCAATGCATAAATCAATGGTATATGTATTTTTCACTTGTTAATCCCCAAATATAGTGGAATAGGTGTGAAGTTTCCATTTTGCTACAGAATATTATACTAGGTCTATAGCTTATTTCTCTCAGGTTGTGACTCCTCTGATAGTATTGACTAGAAAAGATCAGGAGTTCTAGTAGACTGATCAATGTTAGATGACTTTTTAGTATCTAAATAAAAAGTAGTATAGTTCTCCATTTTCTTATCTACCATTGTATGGAGTTCATATTGAGTTTTTTTGCAATGCTACATGTCTGAGATTGTGATGTGTTCTAATGCAGTAGTGATCGTTTATTTCTTATCTGTCTCAGTAGTTACACCCCCAAGAGATTTACCATTCCACTCACGATCTCTTGTTAATGAAGGTATTTTTCCCTAATATTTTAGAGATATTACCTCTTTGGTGGGAATTTTTTGGTCATCACAGATGACAAGAACATAATGTATGTTTTCTCCCAACATGACATGAACTTTTATTTACATATGTGGATGGATTTATTATAGGATTATGAATTTGATATTTCATATGCACCTAGAAAAGAGTATTTGGTTGATGATGTGATGAGCCTGAAGTCTGGTAGTGATGTAGTGCATGAATCAGGTGATTCTCAGAGAGTGATGGAAGAAATTTGATCATTACATCTATATATGGGATAATTTGGGGGAAGATGGTGTCTTTTTAAAATGATGATGCATTCATCTTTAAGGTAGCAGGTGGAGGATTCCTAGTAAAGGGATCTTGAGGTAGATGTCTTGAGAGACCAAGTGGTCTTTGGAGAGGCCCCTTATGGTTGGTATGAAGATGAACAACATCAGATGTTGTTCAATGGAAGGATTTTTTTTCATTTGGAGATGCATGATATGATTCTCATAGAGTTCTATAGTAAAACGTTTCTGGTACATCCTGGCATGAAAAATATGTATCGTGCTTTGAGATGTCAGTTTTGGTGGTGTTGGTTGAAATCTGTTGTTGCTGAGTTTTTGTCTCGATGTTTTTTCTTCCATAAGGTGAGGGTTTAGCACTATGTCCCTGGTAAACTACTCTGAGCATTAAATTTTCCTTAGTGGATGTGTGAGGACATCTAAATGTAGTTTCTTACCAGGTTACCTCAATCTCATGGAGTATATGATGATATATGGTCGGTAGTGAACCATGTGAAAATGTCAACCCACTTTTGGGAAATCAAGGAGTTGAGCTCTATGGAAATTTTTTTGAGTAATTATTTGGAGAAAGTGGTGAGACTCCACTGGGTCCTAGGGGACATCATTTCCAGTTGAGGTCTACGTTTTTTCCTTAGTGTGTGGAGAGGTCCACAACATGCATTCGGTTCTCAAAAATTCTATAACACTAATTTTCATCTAAAAATGGATGGTCAGATAGAATAGGCCATTCTAAATAATCAGGACATGATACACACTTGTGTCCTATATTTTGGAGGTTCATGGATGAATCACCTACCCTTGGTAGTATTTTCTTACAATGATTTTTTTACACCACCATTAGTATTGCTCCATTTGACATATTTTATAGAAAACCTTTTCATTATCCATTGTGATGGACTATGTTCAGAGAGTTGTAAATTATTCAGCCAGAACTGGTATATAATACAAAAGATATTGTTTCAGAGATCTATGTTTGAATGGAAGTAGTGCATGATCATCCGGAGTCCTATACTAATCATATGATTATGCCTCTAGAGTGTTATTTTGTGAATCTTGTGTTCTTAAAGGAGACTCTCCATAATGTGAATTGATGTTTTTGTTGTGTGATTAAGCTTTATTCTCAATTTATTTGGACTTTTGATGTGTTATCTCATGTAGTATTTGTGACATATCAGGTAGTGCATCACCCATAAATGAGTCATATACACGAATTTTTTCATATATCATAGCTCTATCATTATCTTCGTGATAAATCTCAAATAATCTATTAGGGAGAGATTGATGTTGATGATGATGGGACCCTATAAGATTGGACGATATATACACATGAACTCCAGGAGAAGGTTTTTCATGGGTGTTCTATCACCTTGATTCATGTCGTGGGGTGACACGGTGTCATGGAGGATATTATTTGTGAATGTGAGTCATAGATACGTGATCAACACCATTAGCTTCTTGGTGTTTATATATTATCTTGTAATTCTATTCAGTTTGCGGTCTGAAGACTTTTTGGGTTTGTAATATGGATTTATTTTATTTCATGTTGTGCGTTACTCTTTTTCCAAGGAAGGTGAAGACGTGCAGGGTAATCCACATGCTTTCCATGTTTAGTAACATATGTTTGGTTAAATTTAATCTCTTATTATAGGTGGAAAAGACTCGATGGGTAGTTCAAATACTAACTGTGGGGAGCCCCTTGTGCTTGTATTATGTTGTTGATCTCAAGTGGTGATGAGAGCCTTTATATGTATCTCATGAGGTGGTTGTTCAAAGGACCCTTTTTCTCTTTCCCCTATGGATTGGTTTTGGATTCAAGGGGGAAAGAATTTTTTCAGTGGTATCTAATGTAATATCTCACGTCATCATGGATTGAGCCTTTTCATTTTTTTTAAAAAATGAGGTTCTTAGGGGAGGATCGAAGGTAGTCTAGAAGAGTTTAGCAGTGAATTGTAGTAAATAGGAATAAATACACATCATGTAAGAATTAAATTTCATGTAAGTGTAGTTCATCACATGTACGTTTTGGGGATAAATAAATAAAATGGAAATGTATTATTACAATGTATGTGAACCCTAATAACTACAAAATGTGATAGGCGGTTACAGATCTTGTAAACCCCCAATGATTACGGTTTTTAAAGGTTTATAGCTGCTCAGATTTGTCAAACCGTATGGATGTAATTTCTCTCTATCAATTCCAGTAAACCCAGTGACCCCCTCTTTGACAATTTCGGGGTTCCCTTTTCAAGGATCAATATTTGTTTTGCCTCCATGGATCTATCTATAGTCCAAGGTATGTGCTACCTCTATTTCTGTGCTTTCATCTGTACTTTACTGCCCATTCTTTTTTCCATGAGGTATCACATGATCTTACTGTTTCTAAAAGAGTTTTCTTTCTTGTTTTTTGACGCGGTTGTGTCACGGTATCCTGGGGTTGATAAAGATATTTCAAGAGAGATAATTGGGATCCACAATGTTGGTATATTCTCATGTGAAGAAATTTGACACCCATTTGGGGCAGTGGATTCATTTCATATCTACATATTTATGAGAAATCATATAGTAATCATGATTTATCCACTTGGATACCAATGAAATTAACCAAATGAATTCTTGAACCACATTAATTAATTGGTATTGATCACATTGTGAAGTTGTTTTTTCTTCCATGTTAACAGGTTGCCACATGATTTTCTATATAGTGTTTGATCAATGTTATGATTTTTTTCTTTTTTTTATCAAGTGAAATTGGTAATGAACCTAAATACATAATTCATTTATAATTAATTAAATAAAATATTAATGAGTCATGTTTAATAAATCGGGTTCTTTTTTTTGTAAATTTATAATAATTAAACTGACGCACGTAAGCATGTTCAATTTAATTGGTTAATGAACAAGAAGCATGATGATTATTTTTGATAAAAAAATATTCTAGTCCTCTTAAATTAATTTTTCAACTAATTTATATAACTTGATATAACTTTTTTCGTTTGTTTCTCATAGTTTGAAGGTTTGAATAATGAATTAGCTAATTAAATATGGAATAAGAACCAGCTGTGTGAAAAAAGATAATTTCTTTTTAGGGCCTAGGATCCGTCTATCTTATAAAGTCTGAGTTCCTTGTAAATTGATGATGTGACAGCTCATTGTGTGTGAAGGGTTAATTCCTTATTTTAGGGACTGTAGTCTCATTACTATGATTTGTTTATTACTGCTTGTGATGTGATGTGATCCTGTGGTGGCTGATCCTAGAGAGATATTTTATTATGTGGGGTGATGAGGCATGGATGCGATATAATGTTGGGATGGATTATTTGGGAGGGATCTTGTGGCACGAGGAGTGGAAGGGCCTGGTGGTTGTCGCAACAATTGACACCTGGAGTTAAGAGATGCATCAGAATGTGCATGTGGGTGTCATGGAGGACACCCGAGATAAAATCCCATGTTGAATATGGGCTTACCCATTTATATAAAAGTTTTATTCTTGTTGGAATTTATTTTCTATATGATGGATTATTTTTCTTATTTATCTATTTTCCCATTCCCAATACTTGAGGTAGATGGATGTACTTGGTTCTTTCCATGATTTGTAGATTAGGATATTTTACTAGGGTACCTTGTAATTCAAAAAGGAATAAATTTAATTAATGAATAAATTTTTAAACCATGGGGTTGGAGCTTGTTGGGATACGATGTTGTTGTAACAATTCTAAGATGTTGTGGACCCAATTTTTTTATGCCTGGAGGGAATTGAACTATATTGTAATGTTAATGAAATGGAATGTGGAGATTTTAATGTATAATTAATTGTTAAAAAATTAATTAATGTAATGTTCAACTAATAAAAAAAATAAAGTAATCTAATGTATCTCTTTAAATGATTCTGTGTTTATAAGAGATCTCTTCTTAGCAGTAGCAGTTGGGAGACTGAGAGGCGTTAGCTATAGATGATTTTGAGACATGGTTATGCCTATAGTGTGTTTGTGAGATATATTATATCATGTACATTTTTTATACACTACTCTACCCTATCAGATTAGTCAAGTGACACCCTGGGGAATCTAATCAATCGAGGTGTTTTCCCCATCATTTCAGAGGAAGGATAGATGGCTGATAACTCCCTTTGGCCCCTCTCTCTTCTATTAGAAGTTACTTGAGCTAGTATTCACAACGGTTACTTTTTCTAATGCATGTGTGAAGAAGGATGTAATGGATTGTGGTTATTTCACACACATGTATTATAGAAATAGCTTCCTAAGTACTACACTAGGTATAACCTGTATAGGTTGTGATCTCTTCAGGATCCCTAATCGGTGTAAGGGATATGATGGCCTGAGGTATAATACCCAATGTATGATAAATTTTATACGGGTTATGGTATCTCCCAAAAACTACCTGGTAACATTTTTTTATATAGAAATGGTGGTTTCTTTCATGTGGTGCATATTATGATGCTTTTCCCATGTGTCTCATAGCTATCCTTTTTGGAGAGAGATTCTAAGGATTTGCAATGATGGGGAAAAGCAGAAAACTAATGGGGAAGAAGTAATGTAGTACCCTTGATATTCTTTATTATATTGTATAATCTTGTAGGTGATATTTGGTGTGAGTGTCCATGGTGAGGTTTTGAACTTATTATAACCGCTTAGGTGATGAGTTTGTTTCACTTATTGTTCATAGTGCATTAGCATTCTTTTTTACCTTCTCAAAAGAATCCCAAGAAAGGATCCTTCTGAGTATACTATTATACAAACCCTGTGTATATATAAACTATTTTTCAGGTACGTTATTGAAGGTTGGAGATCAGTCTATTTAATACTTACTTGGGGTTTAGTAGAATCTATTTGGGATTCCTAATTTCTTTTTTCTTTACTTTTCTTTTGCTACTTGCAGTTTTCTTTGCTGTTGTAGTAGTTCTTGCATGACAGTATGTATGTTCATTTTATATTTTCTTCTATATTGGATTATGATCAAGGGTTTTTATGCATTCCTAACCTCTATTTCAAATGTGTTATATTAGAGGGAAATGCCTCCCATCTTTGTGTTTGTTATACCCTTAGATCTAGTCATACCCCAGGGAGAACTAGAGGTAGGACTCAGGTGTCACTATCTCTCCTCTCCCATTCATGGCACAAGAAGGGTATACCTTGCGGGCAGGGGGTTATGAATCCAAATAACTTTAAAAATTACCTCCCCTCATACTATATGCCTTTTTTTCATAAATTCAAACTATGAAGGATTTAGTGAAAACCAAAAGGGGATTCTGGATGAAGATGTGATGGTCTAGAACAAGTATATTTATTATTCGTCATTATCCACATCCTAATATTTTTATTATAAAATTTTGATATAAAAAATATTGGTATTAAATATATTGGGATTTTCTTATAAAAATTTCATAACCTAAAAACATATCAACCTCTATCAAATTGTTTACAAAATCATCATTCATGTGTGTGGAGGACTACCACCTCGCAATCCAATGTTATTCATTCATCAATTTCAATCTCTAATGGTTGGGAATGATAATGGATATAAATAATATATATGAAACATATATTATATTAATTCATATTGATTCATTATATCATTTATATCGTTTCAGCTACCAATACATAATAGATATGTTAACATTGCATGTGTGTATAGTAGACTACTGCCTCGTGAAGCGAAGTTATCTATCTTTTTCTAATGCTTCACATCTAAGGTGATAAAGAAATATTTAAGAATTTTATATGATATAAATAACATAATTATGATATTTATGTCAAATATATCATTATATTTTTATAATATACATATTTTTATTTCATTTTTCTTCAATCACATAAATATGATAACATCATTTTTGTATGTGTGGAGTATCGTCTTCAGGAAGCAATATGACTATATTTTATTCACAACACCACAAGGAATAAATATATAAGTATGTATTATTGTATTAATGATATTATGATCATTATAAAAAGGGTAAATATTACTTACATTCTTTCCGTAAATATCTGTGAAAAATGGGAACATTACTCATGCGTACAAATGACCTACCATCTCCATGGTCAAAACATACATTATTTTCCAAAAAAATCATTAATGATTTGTTTTAAAATAATAATTAATTTATAAATATGATATTAATGTAATTATTTTAATATTTAGATTATGAATCTCTATAATATGTTCAATTACTAGATCATCAATGACAAAATATGCGTACAAAACCATGGTATTTAACACTTGAAACAATAAATATAAAGAATGGTTTTTAATTAATGGGTTTTAAAATGTTATAAAAGAATCATATATGATATCATAAATATTAATATTGTTACTTTATTATTTAATAATATGTTTGAATCCCATATACTAGATTTTATATCTCATTCACCCCAATGACCACATGACGTAAGAGATTTTATCATAATTTAGATTCCGTGGACACTTCTTTGTTATTATGAATTAATTCACTTTTGTGGGGTGTATGTACTACCCATTTGACATTTAATATCATTAAAAAATCATAAGTAATGGTATTATATATTTTATATTTAATTATTTCATCCAAGGTTATTTCAATTGAAAATTAACAAATGGTCAAATTAATTGTGAAATCTCACTTTCTTTTGTGATTGATAACTTTCTATTAAAACATTCCCATTATTATAATAATTCAGCTGTAGAAATTAAATTTATAATAAATATCCAAGTTCTTGTGTAATGGATATGAATATTGATGAAACCATATTCCATTATAACAAACATTGTATACTTTTAATGTTATTTGATTAAGTGGGGAAATAGTGAAAAAAAAATTTATCCTTTACTCAATACGGATATTTGATAATATAATATTTTACTCCCAAGTTAAATAGAATATTTCATATATGAGTAATTATTTGTACTTGTAGTAAAGTGTGCATCTTGGAAATTATATATCACATTTATTCATCAATATTTATAATGAGACATGTTAGTAAGACAAATTAAACAACATTATACCTATAGTTTTAATCTATCTTGAGGATAGTTCATGAAAGTACAGGTTTTTGTGTCCTTGAGACACGATGTCTAATAATTATGAATTTACTTAATTAATAATTTATTGATTATTATCCGTGATATTTTCTTTATGATATCATCCATGGGGTCATTTTATTCTCAGTTTAATGATTAAACGTTATATTTTTTCTGTTATTTACCAATCCCTTTAATTTATTCCCTATCTATTCATGAAGTTTGGTTATTTAACTGGATTTTGAGATCAATATTAACCTTAATATATTGATTTTTATTAAATTTTATTCATAGAATCCACTATACATAACCCTTACTGGTCATTTTAGCCTCCTCTTATTTTGTTTCATTTCCCAAGGATATGAAGTTGAATTATTGGAACAAGTTTCAAGAATGTTGAGATTTAATTTTTTTATGATTTATTTTATTTTCATGATGTAAAAGGGAATCAAATTTATACCTAGTATTCAAAATCTTATAAAATGATTGATCCTTTTTTATTTGAATCTTGTAGATATTTTAATGTAATAATGTATGTCACCGAATCTAGCTAATGGGATCAGGGTCATTACATCTAGTATTAGGGGATATTTACTAGAAACACTGGTAACATGATTTTTAAAAATATAGATTATGGAACATAAACCTATGACCGAATTTGATTATATGTATAGAAGAATAGCTTAATGTTTTGTTATAGTATATATTATGCGGGTCTTCCTATATAATACAACTCTAATTAGATAATACAACTAGATGGGATTCAGAAACATATGTAACTATGGTTAAATAATATAAAAATGGTCTTTTGAGATTGACCCAATCATCACATGGTACACGAAAATAGTCCTTAATATGATCCTATTTTTAAGCCCTTGGAGAATATTGTTAAGGATTATTAAAATTTTCAAAACATACAATTATGAAGGATTCGAATGTAAAAATAACACCATAGAAACTAATGTTTAGGATATTTATATTAACAATTCATAAATTATAATTTTTTAATTATTGTTAATCGATATTTAAAATTACACATTATGATTTAACATTCATAATATTATTAGATAATCCAGTACATTCTATTTTTTAGAGATGGAACCTGTAAGGATGAAAGGTATCAATACATATGGCCAATTTAGAGGTTTCCCTACCAAGGAAGTTGTATTACTGGTATTGGAAAAGGGAATGTTATGGATATATTAGGGTAACCTCATAATGTTATGACATATAACCCTTCCAGAATGTAGAAACTCGTTACATAGTGAGATTTTATAATTATGGATCCCTTTATGGGAAGAAGGGCCCATCATTTAATGGGACTATTAATCTAATGATTACTGAGTGGTGGATTATGTATTTGGATAATATATTTATGGAATTTGGATGTGGTGATAGGGAATAGGATACACTTGTAGTGTAATATCTCAAGGGTGATGTTGATCAATGGTGGTTTTGGATCCAAAATACTATGGAGGAAGATGTAATAGAACTCATTGAATGGAATTTTTTTATGTAAATATTCTTTGAAAAATATTTCCCTCGAGAAGAAAATTTTATATGAAGATAATGTTCCTTTGTTTAATGAAAAATGATGAAGTATGTGTTGTGGATTATGAAGACGTCTTTACAAGGTTAGAATGGATATATATGGATTACATATGCTACATTGAAAAATAAGATTTACTATTTTTTTTAAAGGGATTAAAACAATTATTCAAAGGGCCTTATATTTCTATATATTCATTTATATGATGAAATAGTTTTTCACTCTATCATGACATATAATTTATTTACCATGTCATATGGATTAAAATAGAAATAAGTGATGATGTTGCTGACAAATAAAATAATAGATAAAGTATATATGTGAATGATAGGTCTTCCTACACGTGATAACAGTAGAATCAATCCCCTGTGAAATTTTTGACGGCATCAGAAATTTCTTATAAATGTTGAGAAATGTGTCATGAAGAAAAAATAATGTAAAAGGAAGAATGATAATACTTTTATTCAGTGTTTGAACTATAAAAGTATGGGTAAATGCATTATTGAATTCCCCAACTATCAAGGGAATACACCTAAGAATAAGACTATGTATCAATTTTGAGCATATTCTTTTTATACAGGTGAAGAAAAATTATTAATGTTCACATTTTTTTCTATGAAATATGTTTTAAAATAATTTTATTGATTATATTATTTTAATAAGAATTATAAAATTTATAAGGATTATATGGTAGTACTATTTATTAATCGATTTTGAAGAATGTGTTGAATGCTACCAAAAATAAGTGATTCATTTTCAAGTTAAATTTCTTGGAAAATGCTTAATTTAAAGAAATATAACATTTAATATGCTCATGTTGTTGGAAAAATTATGTTGGTATAAATAGATGATTGATATGGACAATTTAAATGGAATAATAATGACTAACATGGAACTGATTAATGAATTTTTGACATAATTATTTTTGAAATCATTGATAAATTTTACAGCATATTTGTATTTAAGGAATTTATAAAATGATATATGATTTATATAATAAATAAGTAATAATTCATGTTTTCAATAACTATTTATTGTAATTCATCTTATTGCCTTGTTTTACAAGAATATAGGATAAAGGTATTCACCTCTTTGGTATAATCTGATTAAGATAGATGTTATGTTGATTAAGATAATAATTGAAACATCTTTTAGGTACCTTATTTATAATGTTTTGGATCTCAGTCTTTTGTATGGGTTAAAAAGTTAAATAATTATAAAATTTTTAATGTAATTCTTTGGATGTGTTGTAAAGGTTATTGTATTAATTCACCATATAGATATTTATAAATAATTGATAAGATAAGAATTTTAATCTACCATAATGATAACTAGAGATCAATGGAATGACTAATAACTCTATTATGGACAGTTTAACCCATTAAAAGTGAAATTTACTACTTCAGGAAAAGGAAATATTCATTTTTTGATATTCATTTCTTGGAGTAAAATATGAAGTGGAAAATTGATCAAAGCAAAACCGAATAAATAATTTTTTTCTATAAAATAAAAATATTTCAATAAATAATATTTCCTTATATTCTTAGAGAATTCACTAATTTTTAAGCTATATTAAAATGATATTGAAATAAAAATAGTGCTATATTGCCATAATTTTTTATGATATCAATGACGTTTTCTACACCTCTGGTTTATGGATTTGTGGTTGTTAAATTTATCCTGGAAAAGTTTGATATCACTCTCACTCAGTATTTTGGTTTACTATCCTGTAATTTCTATATAAATTATTTCTAAAAAATTATATATAATTATTTGGAGTTTGCACGCTTTGACGGAACATGATTCTGAGGGACGGTGAGCCCAGAACCAGATTTTGAACATTAATTTAGTTTTCTTAAGTAAACATGCGAGCAGGTGATTCTTTCTTTTGAACCAGTACTCAGATAAAAAATTAGAGGGCACTGTTGAACTCAGAACACTGAGATTTTCCATGAAATTACCTAATATTGACCAGCAATGGTTGGATAGAAAAGATAATTTGCAAACTTTTTGGAAAATAATAATATAACTTAAAGAGTTATTTTTTTTATTTCTCACCATTAATCCATGGACGATGGTGTTGTGATGCGGTGTTGAGGCGCATTAAGGGAAAATCATTAATGGATCATTTTTTTCATTATAATAAATACGCTGTTTTATAAATGAAACAGTGTAACGACACAATGTCGCGGCGTATCAGAAAATATTGGACATGTTTCTTTTTATTAAGCTAACACACTAGAGAGTTTAGAATTAAAACCTAAGGAGTCTCTTAAGACCATATAACAAGAAATATCTCCATTGAAAAATAACTAACTTCAGTAGGATGGCTAGCAACTTCAATGCCTAATAGAGAAGGGTACCGATAAGTAATGGACACCAACGATGCTTGAATCCTCAAGGGTGGAGTTCTAAAATGATGAATATCAATTGAGGTAGTGGTTTATTTTGTTTTACATTTTCCATGTTTTTTATTCTAAACGGCGAATGTCGATCAACCCATGAACAAATTGATCTGAGGATTGTCAATTCTTGTGGGAGGGTGATGTTTCATGGTATTTTATATTCAGGATGGAATTATTATTAATATAATATCATCCCAAAACCTCCCCCTTCTTTAAAAGTTTAACAAGGAGGTCTTAGGTCGATACAAACAAGGACCGAGCCCCTCCGCTTGTGCGTTCATCAAGGCCAAGCTTTTTGAAAGGGGATTAAATGCATATTCAAGGACTTCACAGGGGATTTGATACCCCATAGTGGCCGGATTCATAATCGATGTGAAGAGCATACCACCCATGTAGACTCGGTTGCTCACAGAAGAGCATGCTAATGCATTGTGGGCTGGAGGTGACATGCCGAGAAGAGCCACCGACAGAGATGCAGCCCCACAGTCGCATTGATGGAGTGGCCCACAACCATAGGCTACGATAATCAGTGTCATGTAATCGTCAAATACATGTGGGAGTATTGGTAGGTAGGGTTGGTCGGCCGCGTTGCAGCATCGATGGTCAACTGACCACAACGGGAGGCATCAGCCATGTGGATGACTTGTGGGGTCAAGGGAGTCGGATGGGACCTCTTGTCGCATCTCATACAGGTGGAGAACCGATTTCCCTCTGGGGGATAGGGTAGTCCAGGGGACCAGACTCGCCTAGCGGCCTGAACATGTGTCCCAAAAAACTAGACACTGGTCGGGACAGGTCCTAGTTGGGTCGGAAGACTATGGTAGGGTCAGGTTTGTCAGACCGGATCGAACTAGACAAGGACTTAACCAGAACCTTTTTGACAAAAGGTCTATATCTTGCAAACCAGACATCCGATTGATAATTTTTTGAATCATTAGAACCCTTATAGTGAGAAGGGTATTTTTGATTACTCTATAAGGGATTTCATGTACGTAGAAATTCAACAAATTTCATGAGGAGCGGTTCGCTCGAGATCAAGCTTGTTACATGTGGAAACCAAGCAGTTGGATGGGACCTAATGATTGTTAATGAGATACCCTGTGTGAATTAGATACTATGGCCTAGTGGGATATGGATTCTAAGTGGCCTGGAAGGCCGATGGTGGGGGGAGGCTTCTATATGACATACTATATCCATGGTACTATATTGTAGGAGTACCTTAGTATGGACATAGGTAGGAAGAAACATCTGTGTAACCTGGAATGTCCATGGTGGCGAGTGGCATCTATGTTACCCAAAATACCCATAGTACTTATCAGGGATGAGTACCACAATAGTCTTAAGGTTAGAGGGAGGTGTCTTCTGTGTGACCCGGTAGGCCCGCTGTACTCATTTAAGAGGATTCCTCCCACAACCCATGGTGTTCGATGATGTGACTAATGGTCTTACTTTTATACTCTAGAATATACCTAGTGTGAGTTTTCTTGCTTTCTGATTATGTGTGGTGATCATGATTTGTGGTTTGGTTGTGGATTTCATCGTGCTCTTTCCATTGTGTTTTTGTGTCCATTTTGAGTATATTGTTACTCACCCCTGCACAGGCTTCACACACACGTGTTGTGCATGGTGCAGACAACCACCGCCTTGTAAGATCTTGGTGGCCTAGGACATGGTGGAACCCAGTGAGACCAGGTAGGCGGGGTGTTCTTCTACAGTTTCTAGCAGCTACTCTATACTTACCCATCATGCAGGTTTTCCAGTAGATAACTTTTATAGTTTCTTTTATACTTTCCTATTTTCTAGTTAGGCTTTTGGTTGGGATTATTTTCTATCCCATTTATCTTTTAGTGGTACTTGTACTCAGTGGTTTTCTATAGAGGTTTTTTTTTTCCTGTTTTGGGACATGGTTGTGTGTAAATTCATAAACGTTCACACGAAATTCCTCCCACTTTCATGTTTACGCCTTCAGCGCTAGTCTCTAACCCCTAGCCTTCAGAGGCGGGCTTGGGGTATGTCGCAGCATGGGCCCCAGGGGATGTTTCATGAAATTTGGTGTTATTAACCTCCTCCATGTCCATATTTTTATTTACCACCTTTGTTATCCTATATGGGAAACCTAGTTATATGATATTCCAAATATCTTTTGTGATTCCATTTTTCTATTATTAAAAGGATATTTTAGTTATACTTTTACGATATGGGTTTCTAAACAGTGGTAATTCAAAAATTGATTTCCAAGATAAATTTTTGGTTATAAGGATGTAATTAATTTAATTAGGGGATAGTGTAACTCCATGAAATTTTTAAATATGTACATTATATTTAATAGCATGTATGACACGTAGCACCAAGCATAGAAACGAATGAACAATAATAATACATTAAAATATATTAAATATATTAAATAAATTACTTATATTCTATAGCTTGAAATGAATGTAGCACTCAGTTCATCTTAGGTCACATGCAGCAATGTGTTTCTTCAAAATCTGTTATTACATGCAATATCATTTTTTATCAAATGATAATAAAATATTAATATAATTATTTAGCATGATTATTATCGCACAACCATTGGAATGGAAGGTATGATTAGTATTATATATCATAAGAATATATATATATTTTATACACATGTTTTTATCTATTAATTATAAAAAAATATCCAACATTTAATATAAAATGATTTTTTTTTCCGGAAAACTATATTTTCCTAAAAGTCGGTTTAGTCTCCACGAGTGCACAAATTTTAAAAAAAAACTAAAATTTTAGAAAATATATATGAAAAAATAAAATTTATTTTAAAATAGGATGATCTTTTTGTAATTTTTAGTGATGTTTTATTTTTTAATGAATAATAAAAATACTAACTTTTAGTTGATAAGTACCTTTCCCATCAAATTATTCATAATTTAAAATTATATTTTGAATTTGTTTTAATTTTAAATTTGAAAAATTTTAAATCAATTAATCGAATTTATGTCATTGTAATAATTTTCACCTATAATTTTGATATAAAAACTATGTAATCTTTTAAGCATTTTCACATGAAGGACATGTTTTCTCATCCTCAATATTCAATAATTTTTAATAAAAATTTGGTCACTACAGGGAACTAAATTTGGAAATTTTGATTCAAAATATATAATATAAATTAAATATAATATATAAAAATTTAAACATAAATTTACACCATAATTATTATTGAAAATAATTAAAATTAATTATAGTGATTAAGGTATAAATTTGTTTACATAGTGGTTAAAGATAGAATATAAGGTGCAAAAATGACACCACACATTTCCAAAGACACTTTAGTGTATATATATTGATATTATTACTAATATTCTATATAATGGACCATTATTTGTTTTTTATCAATGAAAATATAAGAATGGACTTCACCTTTCCAAAAAATACAAGTCAGTCACTAATCTCACTTATAAAAGGCTTGCAACCCTCCTCCCCCATTAAAACATTTAAAATAAATTTATTAATACACTATCTACCCAAATCACTTCCTAACATACCCTCAATCAACACAAAATCCTTTTTTGTTTTTAAAAATAACCTAGGAAGAATTTATTGAAAACTTAAGGAGAATACCCAAAGAAGAGGTATGGTTCTTGAAAATTCATCTTTATTTTTATTCATTCTCCACCTCCTTTAATAATTGTTTTAACATGATGATTTAAAAAAAATATAATAAAAATACAATTCTTTTTTTATAATAATTATAGGAACTAAAATCATATCCACTTTCATCAATTAGATTAAAAAATCATTGTTCGCGCATACTTCAGACTACCACCTCATGAACAAATGAATTAAGTTTCTCCATTTCAACCTCTAAATGTCGATTATGATGATGTATCTAAAGAATATATATTATATTTATAAAATATTTATATTTATTTATTCATCATATCATATATATGTATTTATTACCATCCATTCCTTAAAAAATATAACAAAGTCACTCGTATGTGCTATGGACTACTGCCTCACGAAATGATGTGATTCATATTTCACTAACGTGTCACATAGAAGGTGATAAAAATAAATTTACTGATTATATGTTATATAAAATAAATAATTAGTATATTATATAAATATTTAACATTCTGTAAAGATAATATATATCATGTTATTTCTTTCCTCTACCCTTTTGTGAAGATGATATCATTATTCGTGTACATATGGAAAACCACATTCATGAAGTGATGTGACTCTTTTTAATAACCACCCCACATGGATGAAATATATAATTATAAAATATGGTATTAATTATGTCATGAAAATTATGTAAATTTAAAATTTTACTTCTTAACCATGTATAATGATCAGTGAAACAATGTAAATGTTACTCGTTTTTATATACGTCCTACTCTCTCCAGGATCAAAACGTAATTCATCTTCCATAACCATAATTTATGATTATTATTTTTTAGATTACTATAAAAATATTTTATTTATGTCCTGATTATTATAATTTAGATAATAAAGCTCTATAATATATTCAAGAACTTAATCATTAATGGAAGTACACAAATAAAAAAGGTAATTGACACCATAAACTATGAAAATAATGAATAGTTATCAATTAATGGGTAGTAAAATGTTATAAAAATAATATATATGATATTGTAAATAATGAAATATTTTTGGAGTAAGTTAATAATATTTTTAAAAACAAAATAAAGAGGTTAAATAATTTTCACCCCAAAAGACACATGAGGTAATTGGGTTTTCCTCAATTTACATTCCGTCGAATTTTAATTTTTTGTTCACCAATTACGATTTATATTGTGTTTATACTTCCCCTTTCACATGAAAGATAATGATTCATTAATAATTCATTTTATTATTGTTTTCTATTTGAATTATTTCATCCAATGGGATTTCACTTGAAATTTACCAAATGGTAAAACTTATTGTTCAATATCAGTTTCGTTTATGATTGTTACCTTACTCTTAAAACAATTACATTATACAAATAATTATTTATTGTAAATAAAAATTTTCTTAAATATCCTTATTTTTGTGTTATGGATATGATTATTTCCTAAACCAAAAACCAATTCTACATATGGTGATTATTTTTATATTTTATCAATTAATTAGAGAAATATTGATAAATCCATATCCTATAATCGATGCAGATATTTGGCGATAGGGAATATTTTTTCATGAATTAAATAAAATATTTGATATATAAGGAATTTTTTGGACATCTAGTGATGGTTGGGGCCTAAAATATATATAGTCCCATTATGCATCGATAGGTCTCATGACACACATAGGTTAACCCAATTAAAAGTTTTTGTACCTATTTTAATCTATTTTCTAGATGATCGATCCTGATAGTAGGGGTTTTTTTCTTCCTAAGTCATGGAATCAAATAATTTGGTAATTATTTCACTAATAATTTATCCATTATTATCAATTACAATTTTACTTTGATATTATCTATGGATGCATTCATTTTCCATCTTATTGATTAAATGCCATGTGTTTTCAATTATTCACATTTCCGAATTGATTCGACATTATCTATTCAAGCTTTCGAGTTATTTATGTGGAAAGTGTGTTTATTAATTTTGTTTTCTATATTGATTATTATTATTCAATCATTATATCTTATGATATACATAACCCTTACTGATAATTTGTTCTCATCCTTATTTCTTCATTTCTCCATGATATGTACATGGATTCATGGAATGAGTTTCAAGGATGAAAAGATGTTACTTTTGTTAGGATTAATTTTTTATTCCCAGTGTAAAATTATTATCATATATGTATCTAGTTTTCCCAAAGATCTATACTGATCAATCCTTTTTTTATTTTAATCTTGTATCTATTTTTATTTAATAATGTAAGTCAGCGTATTCAGGATACTTAAAATGGGGTCATTACTATTGGTATTAGAGGATGTTCTATGGAATCCTTTCAAAAATAGATTTAGGAAAAACTCATGCTGGAAAAAATAACCTTATGATATAATTTGATCATAATTATAGAAAAAAATACTCTAGTTTCATTACTATATATATATTTTTTATTTCTATAGAAAATAAATCTTTATTTGGGTACTAAAATTCAATGAGGTTCTAGAATATATGTACTTATGTGTAATTACTCTTAAAAGGGTGTGTTGGTCATGACCTGATCATCGCCTAGAGCATGAAAATGTGCATTAATTCACACATATTTTGAAACACCCATTGTATATTTCTTAGGATAATTCACATTTTTATTACAATCCTTTATGAAAGGATTTAAATTTTTAGATATCCCCAAAGAAACTATTGGAATTTGTCATAATATTACGAATGGATAATTTTTTATTTGTGCTTTTTTAATCCTTTTTAATTGTACATTGTGATTTAAATTTCAGAATATTACTATTTAATCTAGAATATTCTACTAATTATAGAAGGAAACTGTAAAAATAATATAACCAATACTCATATCTAATGTATAGGATTCTCTTATAAAAAATATGATATTTATAGTATTGTATTTGAAAAAAAGTTATGTATATATTCAGGAATCATAATAATGTTATGACACATAACCTTCACGAATGAAGCAATCTGTTATGCATTAAGAGTCACTGATCCTCGATCAGTGTATGTGATAGAGACCCCATCATATAATGGTACTATTGATTCAATGGAAGATTGCAATGGATAATGATTTCGGAGAAGTTATTTATTTAATTATGATGTGATAAAAAGGAAAAGGTTATACTTGAATTGTATTATATCAATTAAAATGATTATAAATGGGGTTTATAAAACCATATTACCAGTGATTAATAGAAAATATAACTCATGGAATGGATTTCATTTTAGGAAAAAATAGACAAATATTTCCCTTATGAAAAAGTAAGAAGATAACAAGAATGTATATCTCTTTATATAATAAAGACGAAGAAATGGTTGTGAAGTATGAATCTACCTTTACAATGTTATTGAGGTATCTAAGAATTAACTATAAAATAGAGTACATAAAATTTACCATAAAATTTATGGGATTAATCCATGTCTTTAAATTGTGCAAGTCTCTAATTTTTTCCCTCATACGATGAAATAATTCTGTGTGATATAAAGAAAAATAAAGAATTATCCAACTATTACGAGTTCAAAGGGAATAAATATAAGAAGATGATGATAGATAAAATAATAGATAAATGAAAATAAGGATTTTCCTATATATGATATGGGGAAAATATTCACCATGCAAAATTATTGAATGGATTCTAAGTTTTTTAAAAGTGTAGTAAAAATGTCATCAAAATAACAATGACAAGATGATGAAAGAAAACACTGATATTGAATGTTTTTATTTTAATGATTTGGGACACTAAGTATTTGAATCCTAAATTTTAAATGAAATAAACCAAAGAAGAATATGAGGGATAATTGTAACGCTTATTTCATTGTCATAACTGAAGTGGAATGATTAATGTGTTCATGTTTTCGGATCCAAAAAATATTTTATAAAAGAAATTTTTTGACTGTATTATGCTTATATGAACTATAAATTGTTAATGATTTTACAACAGTTTTATTTCCTAATTGATATTGAAGCATTTGTTGAATGGTACCAAGAAAGGTGATTCAGTGGGAACAAAAAGTTCTTGTAAAAAACATGATTAATGGAAAGACAGTCTTTAATATATTCCTAATGTTTTGACAATAATGATGCGATAAAGATATGATTCATATGGGTAATGTAAATTTCATAGTGATAACTTCCTTAGAATTGATTAATGATCTGTTAATCAAGTGGTTTATGCTATCATTAATGGATTTTAAACAATCTTTTTATTTGAGGAATATATCTGAAATTTTTTGTTTTACATAAGTAGTAAAGAAGCTTACCTTTTTGAATAAGAGTTTATGGTAATTAATGTTATTAACATGTTTCAAATGAATATATTAAGACGGAATTCATGTGTTTTGTACAAAATGATGAAGTGATACTCCATGTTCATTAATAGATTAATACAATTTTGTTTTGTATCATTATTTCTAATTTTTGGGATTTTAATATTTTGGATGGTTTAAATGGATAACCATTTATGAAATGGTTTAAGTTGAACAATGGAAGTGGTTTTAAAGATTATTATATTACTTCACCGTATGGAGATTTATGAATTTTCTATTACATGTGATAACCATTCTTCCATAATGATAACTAGATATAAAAACAATGACATATCACTCTATTATGGATATTTTGATCAATTAAATGTGGATTTTAGTCCTTCTTGCATAAGTAATTGTTTTTTAGATTTCATTCCATATAATGAGAGACTAAGTAGAAAATTTATTATAGATAAATCATATGGTAAAATTTTTCTGATGAAATAAAAATATGTCAAGTATACATATTTCCTTATATTACTATATAGTGTAATAATTCATCAAATATAAGAAAAGGATATTGTAACAAAACATGTATCCTATTATCATCATTTTTTATTATATCAATGACCTTTTTCACAAATCCGGTTTCTAGACTTGGGGTAGTTAACTTTATCCTAAAATATTCTCAATCAATCTCCCATACTATTTGGGTGTTAGTATTACCTTTCATGTCCATGATTTCTTTTCCTACCTATGTTCTTATACATGGGAAACGTAGTTTTCTGTTATTTAATATGACCTTTAAACTTCCCTTTATCTCTAATTAAGTGTATATTTTATTTAACAATTTACATTGTGGATTTATCAATAATTTTATTTCTAAATATAAAACCATAATTCACAATATGAAGTTTAAATTTTGGCGAAGAGATTTCATTAAGGTGGGGAAAATGTAACACCTTTAAATTTTAAAAAAATTCACATCATATTCAATAGTGTGTATGACATACAATAAAAAGCATAGAAAGGAATATAAATTCATCATACAATATGATATATTTAATTTTTTAAATAAATTAAACTTATGATACAACGTCCAATTCACACAACACTCAATTTATCTTGAATCACATGTGATAATGATTTTCTTCAAATTCTTGTGTTACCTTTAAGATATATTTTTACAGAACGACACAATATTATTATCATTATTATTATTATTTAATTCTATATTTAATTCAAAACCTTTAGAATAGTCGGTATGAATATTATTAAAAATTATATATATATATATATATAGACATTTATTTGATTTCTACTAATTATAAATAATAATAAGAATTATTTAAAAGAAAAATAATGTTTTTTTTTCAAATATATGTTTTCCCTAAAAGATGGCTTAATCTTCCTGACAACAAATAATTTAATTTATTTAAATTTTAATATAAAATATAAATTAAAAAATATAATTTTTTTTATTATATTTCTAAAATATCATTAATGTAAATTTTTTGGATTTTTCAGAGAAGTTTCATTTTGTGATTAAGAGTTTAAAATTTTGAATTTTAATTGAAAACTAACATTATGTTTAAAATATTTATAATTTTAAATTATATATTAAGTTTTTTTAAGAAACAAATAGGTCAATTTTATATCAAATATTCCAATTTAGGTCATTTTAATTATTTTCATGTTGAATTTTGATAAAATCATTGTAAACATTTGATCATTTTAATATTGAAAACATGTTTTCCTATCTTGTCTGCAGTATTGATTTTAAATCAATTTTTTCTACTATTTTGAATTTAATTTGGAAATATAAAATAATTATTTTAAATAATAATAATTTATATTGTTAAAAACATTTAACATAATTTTAGACTATAATTATTAGATAAAATATTTTCAATTAATTATAGTGATTAATGTTTAAACACGATAACATAGGGGTTAAACATATAATATAAAGTGTCAAAATGTCCAAAAACATTTTTAAAAACCCAATAATGTCAAAATTTAGACCTTATAACTTCTAGGATAGAGAATTGATCAATGTTTTGTGTGGTGACATGAAAAAACATGGTTTAAAATCACCCTTTCAGGATATTACAAGTGTTCCAATCACCCCACTTATAAAAGGTATCTACATATCCTCTCCATTTCACACCTAGAATATACTTTGGTTCATCAAATACCGGAAAATAACTTCAAAAATTCCCTACACAAATATGAAAATCCTTGTTTTGGTAATAAACTCAACCTATGATGGCTTTTGTGAAAACCTAATGAATATACCGTGGGAAGATGTAATGTTCTTCAATAAGAGTCATTATTTTTCATCATTCTCCACCTCATTTAATTTTTTTATAACAAGATGATATAATATCATTAGTATATCACAAAAACATGTATGTTTTTATAAAAATAAAATTACCATGAAAACTCCTCCACTTCCATCAAATGGGTTACGAAATCATTGTTCATGTGTATGGCGAACAACCGCCTCGCACCACCTAGCGAACCGATGTAATTTGTTTTTTCAATTTACAGCTTTTTTAGAAGGTTATAATGATGGATTTAAAGAATTTATATGATATTTATAACATATTTATACCTAATGAGTCATT
Organism: Viscum album; assembly: GCA_963277665.1. Taxonomy (NCBI): domain Eukaryota; kingdom Viridiplantae; phylum Streptophyta; class Magnoliopsida; order Santalales; family Viscaceae; genus Viscum; species Viscum album. Next base: position 1,305,290,581 of record OY728126.1, on the reverse strand, counting down.
ATGTCAGATATATCTATTTACTTTACATTCTATAATATATGTGATAACATTGTTCATGTGTACGGTGGACTACTTCCTCACAAAGTGATGAAAATTTTCACCAAATAACATGGATGAAATATATATGTATAGATTTTGTTATTTATGATTTAATTATCATTATATAAATTTAAAATATTACTTCCATACTTTTCAAATTTATTATTGAAAAATGGAAACATTACTTAACTGTATGTATGACCTACTGTCTCCATGATCATGACGTAGATCATTTTTCATTACCATAATTCATGATTGTATTTAAAATAATTATTACTATATAAATAGGAAGCCAAATCATTATTATTATTATACATATGATTAAGAACAATAATATGTGAAATATATGATTCATTAATGACAAAACACACATAAAAAAATAAGGATGTTAACACCTGAAACCATGAAAATAAAGAATGCTTTTTAATGAATGGGAAACAAAATGTTATAAAAGAACCATATGTGATATTAAAAATAATAATATGGAAATCTATTTGCAAAAAGAGTCTACAACCCCTATTAATGATGTTAAATCATGCTCTCCTAAAAGTAAATATGGGGAATGAGTTTTGGTTTCAATTATATTCCATTGGGGCTTATATGTTATTATACACCAATTAACTTTTATGTGGGGTGTATAATGCCCATTAGACAAGTAATATCATTAATCATTCATACATCTTGTTATTTTAAGATTATATTTTAATTATTGAATCCAAGGTTATTTTACTTGAAAATTTCAAAATGGTAATTGGTATTGTGCAATCTCACTTTTTTGGTGATTGTAATCATTCTCTTAAAAAAATCACATTTTAATAATAATTTTTCATTAGATATTATATTTATATTAAATATTAGTATTCTTGTGAGATATATATTACTATTTCCTAAACTATGACACATTTTTTGTATGGTGTTTAGTTTTAATTCTATTTTATTAAAGGTAGAAATATTAATAAATATGTTTCATTTAATCAATACTGATATTTATTGATAAAGAATTTTTTTCATCAATTAAATTAATTATTCGATATATGAAGAGTTATTTGGAAATGTATCCACAGCTAGGGCCCAAACATTATATATACCCACGATGAATCAACAGGTCTCATGAGACAAATTAGTTGACGAAATAAATGTGTTTCAAACTGTTGTTTTAAACTATGTAAACGACCGATAATGAAAGTACAGGAATTCGTGTTTCTGAGAGATTAAGACTAATAATTAAGGATTTATTTCATTGATAATTATATCAATATTATCCAAAATATTTACAATATGATATTATTTGGAGATGAATTTTATTATATTATTATTTATTATATGGAATGTGTTTTTATTTAGTTACATTTCCATATTAGTTCTTCTTTGTTTATTAATGTAGTCATGCTATTTATATGGATTGTTCTTTCAATTATTTAACATTGAATATTGATTATGAATATTATTTCATGATAGATTCCACTATACAGAACACTTACTAGGTATTTTATCCCAACCTAATATTTTTTCTTTTTCCTAGGATTTGATAATGAATACTTGTAATGAGTTTAACGTATAATGATATTTTACTTTTTATGCTTCATTTTCTTTTCCTAATACCAAATGTGTATCATGTATGTATCTAGTCTTCCAAATTTATTCATCATTTGGGGTTTGAAAATTTTATTGATTACAATGTAATAAATTAGGGAAGGATATCTAGACTACACGAACCAGGGTTGTTACACTCACAACCCATTGAAAAACATTAATGTCGGTCAGCTGTAGTACAGACTGCCGCCTCACAAACCAATGTGATGTGTTTTTAATTTATATTTTACTTTGATAGAAATAAGGATATATTTAATGAATAAAAAATCTATTATATAAATATAACTATAAAGTTATTATAACTCATATTTCTTATTACTTTTCATTCTGTGGGGATATGATATTGTCTTGCATGTGTATGGAAGACTACAGCTTCAAGGCACTGCGAGATTTGTTCCTTACGTACACATTACCATGAAGGTAATATAGACTATTTTAAATAACCATATCTATTTTATATGAAATAAAAAATAATATATTAAGGTATTACATTATTTTTATTTCAGTATTTCAATCCATCGATAAAACCGAAAGAGTGTTCATGCATTAGTACGACCCACCATCTCCAGGAAAAGTGTATTTTATTTTCTATATCAAATTTTTTTTGGATTTCTCAAAATACATATATAATGAATGTATAAGATATATATATCATTTTTAACATTTTGGATATGATTTTTACATGATCAATGTAAGATGAGGTAAAAATTAAAAATCATAACATACACAAAAAACTAAGCAATTATTATATGAAACGCGATTTTCACATGGAATTATTGTTAAACAGAAAAAAAAATGTCATTAGTAAACTGAAATAATAGGATATATATATAAATAAAGTTATATTATATATTTATATTATAAATATATTTATATTCAATGTGATTTAAATGTGTATGATGAAATTTGAGAATTATGGTATGTGTTTTCCTGTCTCTCTTTTATCATTGGGAGACATATGTTAATTCACCACTCGTTTATTTTTTCAGTTTTGTATAGACTATCCCTTTGATATTTTATATCATAGATGTCATTTTTTTCCTGAAATTTAAATTTAATTTTTTTTTATACTTTTTTCATGATTTCAATTTAAAACATTACTAAAGTAGTAAGGTAATTTTGAATCAATTTTCCATCTTTGTTACATATGTCATGTTATAAACATATCATCTTCTATGACATGTATATTATGCATATATCTCATTTAATATCATGAATTTAATTATTATAATTCTATTTTCTGTTCCATTTTGTGAAATTATTTCACAAGTATTTTGATTCGATGATACAAAAGTCGTGATGGTTTTGCATTATAATCTCAAAATATATTGGGATGGCTTATCTTTTTGATTCGGATGGTAAAATATTATGATCCATATCTCAAGAAACTAACAATTTTTTTTCTAACCATATTATTTTATGACAATATATTTTTCCATTTATTTTCCTCACTTTTTTACTAAAGATTCTAAATAATGTTTTTAAATTAACCCGACTTTATTTCATAATTCGATTGAAATCAATTTTTCTTATATATCCTTCTCTTCTTATAAAATTTTAAAAAATATTGTAATATTTATCAAATTATTTATCAAATACTTTTATAAACTTAGTTTACTTTTAAAAAAATTAAAATAATCATCATGTTTTTTCAAAAAAGGAGACTAGTTTTCCTATTACCAACAATTTTAAAAGAAAGTTTGTTTTAATTTATGTTGAATAAACATAATTTTCCAACATAATGAACATTATTTACATTGATTATTATATCATATATTTCAAATTTAATTTTAAAATATAATTATTTTTAAAATATTTTATGTTTTAAAATGTGTTTTTATCATGGAATGGCTATTTTCCTAAATAAATTTTCCAAGTGATCTCTCATAATCGTTTTACTTAAATGTTTAATTACTTTTATGTTAGTCATGTTTTATTTGTGATAAGTCTAAATTTTATCACCATTGTTATTTCTATGGATGTTTAATGTTTATTTTGATGAATATTTTATAAAACATATTTATTTTTCAAGGGTTATCTAATGGTGAATTGATGAAAATTTAGTGAAACACATTTTCATTAAATGGATCATGATGTGATGATATAATGTTTTTTTGATAATAATGAAAAAATAGGTAAAGTTTTTATTATTTGTTGTGTGTGACCTATATCTCCCTCCAATCTACGGGGTAAAGCTTTATATCTCATGATATAATGTTCAGAAACAGAATGATGGACCTGATTCACTATGGTAAATAGTAACTTCTATTCCACTGTGGTAAACAAGTGCATCTTGAACAACAATGGGAAATATGTGATGGGTACGAAAACACTATGTTGATGTTCTTAGTAGTTAACATTGAAATATGGAATGGTTTTCAATATTTATTTTGGTACCATACATTTATTACCTGAGTTTCTCATTTATGATTGATTTATAATTATATATCACCCTAACAGGCCACAGTTTTTTAAATCATAACATTTGAAGCCATGAATAATTATTATGATCTATGATAGGTTGAAATTAAAATTTTTATGTTTTTTTCATGTAAACATACCCTTATTCTTATCATTGGATTTCCAATGTTCATTGATTGATATATCGTCTTTTTACCAATGTTATGAATCAAATATCACCATTTATTATGTTTCCTTCCCCAGGTTATGATAAAAGGTTTAGTTAAGGTATTATTAAGAGGATTAAAAATAGATAAGATTGTTTTCTAGAAATTTAAGACCTTTACTCAAATGTTATGATTGTGTTTCTATTCCCGAATGACAATAAACTATTATGGTCCTTATGTGTCTTTTTATGAATTGTTTTTAATATTCATCTAAAAAGATCTGTTATATATATATAAATCTTAAGACTTTATTTTTGGAATTAGAGAAAAGGTTTTGTTATTATTTAGATATTAAAATTTCAAAATATTATGGAAACCTCGTGTATAATTATACATATACAAAGACATCTTAATGCCATGGTAAGAAAGATATAATGTGGTTTTCTTAGAAATACATTCCTATGATGATGATAAAAGTGTATATTGATCTATAAAAATGGTTTATATCATATTATATATTAAAAATTCACATTGAGTTGGTCTTAATTATCACCCCATGCATTCCAATAATCCTTATTACACAACTAGTTTGACACTCCTTGAGGATATGTATTGGTTAATCAGGAATTTAATTTTTTACTATTAATAAATATTTTAATAGATGATGGTCATGAAAGAACTAGGATAAAACTAAGGTGTTGTAGATTGAACATAAATCATTATTTGGGAATCCTATATATGATTTCCCATGATTATGAGGTTTTCTAGTATGATTAGTTTTTCTCGCATTATTATTTTTGGTTTTAGTCTATAGGTGGAAGCCAAATGAACCAATTTTTGATTAATTCATTGTAAAATGAAATTATTTTACACCCGGTCAGAGAAATTATATAATATATGGGATACATAACTTTTTTCTATTCTCACACAATAATATCATGATATAGACCATTCCAAACATCCAAAGAATTAGAGGAGGGAACAACATTATATTGAATCTTTCATGAGACAATATCAAACTTATTTTAGTGGGTCTAATAATCCACTAGTAAATGAGATATTGATAATAGAAATTAAGAATATATTTTTTCTAAAATTATTGTAACATGAAGAGGTTTTATTGTATGATTATTATATACAAGGTGAAGAATGTATAATGTGGAGAAGTTTTAAGAATACGAGTCAAGAGGTAGAAATTTAATCCACAGAATGAGTTAAGTTTATGAGGAAACATTTTAGTATGTACTTCTAATGTATTCTATGCACAAGAATGAAGAAGTAATTCCATTATATTAAGTACAAGTGTGGTGAATCTATTGGTTCTTATGAAGATAATTTTTCCAGTCCTCAAAGGTATTATTTGGTTTTAATCATCAATATAGAAACCAAAATTGATTTATTCTTTAGTGGATTAAAACATATTTTTGGAAAATATGTGGAAATAAGATTTTTTTATGTACATTAAAAAAACATCATTGTGTATTCAACATAAAAATATAAATTTTAGATTGCCACTATTCCCATGGATTTGATAATAAAAAAAAGACTGGGTCTTTAAAAAACATGAATCAATCAGTTTGTAGAAAGAAATTACATTTATCTTTATGCCAGAAATGTGGGAAGATGATTCCAACTAATGCACCACCCACACTATAATGCAACATGTGAAAGGTGTTTTGGAATTATGATAATTACCTCCCCAAAGAAATAGATAATTTGGATGATGAGAAAAAACAACCTATGAAGACAAAAGAAAAAGGGAAGCTAGTTCCAATGACAATGGACTTAGTGAAACATGATAAATATATAACACTTATCCTCTAATAGTTATTTGGGAATTTCAAGTTTGATTTTTTAACGGATGATCCCTATTAAAATATAATGGTTTACACATTTGTTAAATTTAATGTCATTATCTCCCTCATAATGTATTATTGAATAAGTAAATCAAATTTAGTATCATATTAGTTCAAGGATTAACGCAAGTTTACAATGAATGTTTTTTATATAAGAATAGAGATTATATATGAAATAAAGATTGAGTTGACTTTTGTAAGTGTATATGTATCAATTTAATATTAACATATGTGTTATGGATACCATCATGGGTTTATCAGTTTAAGGATGACCATAAGACCAATGTAATTGAACCCACTTTTGAGGTATTATGTTTTGGGATTTTTTCAATAAAAGGGATATTTTAAGATACATTTGTTATAGTAAACCTATTTTGTTTTGTTTATGTTACACAAATAATATTATTTTAAGATTAATCCATTTACAATTTTTTGAAATATGTTTAAAGACATTGGTAACCTTTAGGTTTAACCTTATCCTTGAGGTTGAGGTAATTATGAATTGTAGTTTATAACTCAATGATGTAAGCACACATCATTTCAATCAAAGAAAAATTCTCTCAGGTTTCGCTTGTAATAATATCAATTATCGATTAGATCAGGTTAAAATGAGTTCCATGTTAAATTGTATTTGGTTGGGACCTGAATCTTACCTCAAATTATTGGAAAATTATTTAGCTAGATATTGATAGGGATTTGAGTTTCAATATTGTGTATGATCCTAAAAAAAATTTCAGTCTGAAATAATAATTCAAACCCTGGATGATATTATTTAATGTTGTTCAATGTATTTCATTGTTGGTTTGGCTTAAAATATTCTAATAGTATTTTATAATTGAATTAATAACTTTTAGTTAATATTTTATATGTATCTATACGAATCCCTTAATGGAAGAAATTTTTGAAACAATCATACATGAATGAACATGTATATATAAATATATTAGGAGTTAAATCCATATAGTAATAGTAATTTTTAATGATGGAAAAACATTTATAAGAATAATCATCCACAAATTATAGAATTTTATGTTTTTTAGAAGGTGTTTCTAACAATTCATCCATGGAAGGAAGAAAGGAAAACTATGCCCTGTGTATGTCATTCCACTTGAAATTATAGATTGCATAAGTATAATTTAGTTATCATTAATTACATTAAAAAAACCATCATGGCCTCACTATGAGGTCCATATATCTCTCCAAATAAATTTCTTACATGATCCATCACATGTTTTGAACTCAGATTTCATACCAATGGATCATGATCATTCATATGAGGAATAACTGGTGGAGATTATGGATCATCCAGAGAATGTTCAAGGAAATAGGACTACACAAAATATTAATGATTCATAATAAACCCAAAATCTTTATGAAGCAATTTGGAAACAAATATATGAAATGAGTTAGAATTAATACTTAGTTTTTAGTACCAAAGTGATGAATTTCGAGTGCGGAATCAATTTTAAGTGGGGTTGAATGTTACACTATATGATTTAGTGTTTTTTTTAAATTATATTTAACCATTTAAATATTTTGTGTTACACAAAAATATGATTTTATCTTGAATTCCACCACCACATCTCACAGCTCGATATAATGATGGATTTAATGTTTATATATGATTTTTATGATGTTAATATACCAATTAAATAATAATGCAATATATAATTTATTACCTACCAACCCATTGTAAAACAATAATGTTGCACATGTGTATGGAGGATTACCAGTTCGCGAACTGATGTGATGTGTTTTCCATTTATATTTTACTCGGTGGTAAATAAGTATTGATTAAATAAATATATATGATATATGTAAAAAAATTATACTTATTGAATTATTATACCACATATACAATCATTATTTACATTCCATGGGGGATATAATTATGTCATTCTTATGTATTTTGTATTATCATTGTAGCACCCTAAGTTTTTTAGGAGATATATATTTTTTTTAATTTTCTTATGTCTTAATTTATACACTAAACCAAGATATTCTTGCTTAATACACAACATAGACTTAGAATGAGGTATACATAATGCAATTCTTGTATTTTTTTACATGCCATCTCGTGTAATTTTTATATAATGCATTTCATGCAGACCGAGTATAAGTAATAAAATATTATAAACTAGTCCTTAAAATGGAGGGTATGAAAAATATTATCATTCTTATGATAAACTATTTAAATGAAAATTTGTGAGTCTATAAAATAATAAAATCACTCTTTTTTTATTTTTATTAATTAAAAATAAATGTAATATATTCAACATAATGTTTAAAATTCATCTTATCTGTTTATTAGACATGTTATCAGAACGAATTCAATTTTTTAATAGACCTTTTTATAAAAAAGTTTTTTACCTTTTGATGTCTCAACCATTATAAATATAGTAATAAAATTTTAAAAAATAAACCTCTTATTTTAACGAGTAATAGAAAAAATCACTTGGATTGAATTATTTTTATTCTTCTGAAAAGTTTCATTCTTTGATGAATACACAAAATACTAATTTTTTTTGAAAAATTTATTTTATTTTAAATTCATTATATAGTAAAATTATGTTTTGGTTTGGTTTTAAATTTTAATTAGTCAATTTTTATCGAAATATGGTTTTTGAAAATAATTTTATACATGAATTTATTATAAAAACATTTTCCATTTAAAAAGGGGTATTTTTCCAAAAAAAATATATATTTTTGGTTCATTTTACCTATTTTATTTTCAAATAGATTCTAAAACATCTTTGGTCTGAATTTTTAAAAATGGATATATAATTTTTATTCATGAGTTATATATTTTCTAATTATGTGTCTTATATTTTTTCAACACGAATAGTAACCATGGTAAATTTCATTACCACATAAAATGATAATTTAGTTAATTTAAGTCAAAAATAAAATTATATGGACTATAAAATGACCAGAAAAAATGTGAAAATTTTATTTGATGAATTTAATCTTCCCTGTAAAACAAACGTATTGATGTTATGTCATTTAATTGACACTCTTCCATTAAAATTACTTAATTAATAATTAAATCAAAGAAAAACACAATTGTCGTTCTCTTTGTCTTTAATATATATTATGTGACCACATACGGACAAATTGATGGTATCAACTAATATAAGTGATAATTTCTAACATAATATACATATAACTTAACAATAAATAAATTTTTGACGTTTTTGTGTCCATTTAGGAACTATTATGGTATTTATAATATTTTATTTAAGGAAAATTTAATGATATCACATTAATGTTTTAAATAAAAAATCCTTTTTAAAATAAGGTTATACTAAATAAATTTTCAACAATAAATTTTCATTATAAATATAAAATGATTTTTTTAAATTTTAGTTATTTTTAATTTTTTAGTAAAAAATAATTACCTTAAAAGATTATAAATTGATGATGTAGATATTATTTAATTGATAAAAAATCAATAAAATAATTTTATTAAAATGATAGTAAATTTTAAATTAACACAACACCTTCCACAATCTTATTTTTCATGTATATATAGACCATAATCATTAAAGGGTCTGTTTAGCGACCATTTTAAGCCTTAAAGAAGATATGGTGACGCTTATATAATATTATTTAATGTGATATTAATGTTTTCACATTCATGAATTAATAAGTATAACACTATAAATATCGGATTTTTCAGAAGAAAAATTCGATAAAATATATTCATATGAAATATAATATAAATATCATCATCGTAATATTTTATTTTCATTTTTTATTCAATATATATGTATATTAAATAATTAAAAAATATTGATATGGTAATTATTTTATTAATATAGATAACAAATAAAATTATTAAAAATGTTAACATAAATATAATTTGGGATAATTAATATGCAAGATTATATTTATAAATTACCTTGAAATATTATAAAAATAAAAAAAATATTTTTTTTCTATGTTAACATGTTATCACGATATTTTTAAAATCAATGAATTAAATAGTGTAAAAATTGACACTATTGTTTGTTTATCGAAATAGTGTTTTATAAAATTATTTAAAAATAATAAAATCATTTTAAAAAATATATAATAATTAAGATAATGCAAAAAAATTGTTCTAATGAAATTATTTATGGTCTATTTTACATCAAATAATAAAATATTATATAGTTTTATTATTGAATTATTTTTGGCCTAGTAAAAAATAAATAGAATAACAATGTATGTTTAAATTTATAGAAATACCTATCAAAAATGTATTGTTTGATGAGATAGAAACATTATATAATATCATCTACAAATTAGAATCATTTTTTATGTGTCTAGATGTGTATTTATTTTTTTATAAATTAATATTTTTGAGGCTTTGAAAAGTTCCCCTCACCACAATTACAAAAGAGAACCTCCTACCTTACAATTTTAATTCACATTGAGCCATAACACATGACCATCCCCTATTTATTTCCCTTATAAACAAGATTAATAATATTTATAAGTTCTGGTATTCTCAAAAGTCAAATTGTAGTGCCATTAAGAGGATATCTTTTGGGATCCCATCGAAGAACATGCAATCTCCTCTACCAATTAATTCAAATTATGTCCTCTTGTACTTGATAATCATGACTTTTTTCTAAAATAAATTAATGAATCCTATGTTAGTTATATAATTAGATGTTATCATGATTATGGACCAACCTTATTTCACCTTTTATTCATCCTATGAAAAATGAAATCAGTATGTGTGCGTACATACGATTTATCGTCTCCACGTTGTAATGTAATTTATTTTTCACCACCACTTGACTTGGATATGTATAATTATGGAAATAATAACTATATATGATTATAATAAAAATTTATTTATTAAATAATAATATATATACCATCCACTTCTATACCATTTCATAATTAATGGAATGATATCATCGCTCATGAATATGTACGAACTACTGTCTCCAGGATGCGATGTCATTCATTCTACATGATATCCATTAAATCATGATTATATAAATGTCAATAACAATTAAATATGATATATATTATATTTATATCATTTTTTTATGATATAACTTTAACCTAAGAAGAAGAAATAGAACTTATTCAAGAAAAAATGCATTAGAAAATGAAGTCGTTTATACGCAAATAACGAGTAATAATGAAATTGTATTACCAAATGGGTGAAAATATGACCATATATGATATCATAAAAATGAATATGATTTTAGAATAAGTCAATGAAATTATTTAAATTATTATACATGTGTTTTGGATACATAAATTCATATCAGACATAATTTAAGGGCTAATTTTTCAATCTCATTATTATCTGAGATTGATTGTTCGTAAGTATTTACTGGGGTATATTTGAAATATGTGTCCATGTTTCCTACATAAGTATTAATAAATATTATATATATCTTCCAAAAATAAATATGTCACTTTTACACATTGTAAATTTTTTATTAAACTTATGAAAGGAATATTTTTTTAGTTTTCGGTACGAGGTACTTTTAGCAATAATGGTAAAAGTACAAGAAGTATATTTATTAACTTATATGGAATGAATAAATTTTTATTCATTAATAATTCCTTATTTCAATGAATCTTCACTAACACATTTTCGTGGTTATTTTCAAAGAAAATATTCCCTTATTAAATCGAGTGGTATTTTGAGAAATGAAAAAAGTTTTGAACATGATAGTATATTTTCCTCGAAAATTAATTTTAAGTGTTTTATCAAAATTATTTTACATTTATGTTTTTTATTAGATGATGGTTGAGACCTATATCACCCTAAAATAGATTGTGTAATTATTTATATCTCATGAGATATAAATTACTGGAATGGAAATGTAAATCTAGTTCAATAATACATGGATGTAATGATAATTAAATCCAATTCAGTAATATTGGGCTGGAAAGACAAGTAAATTGGGTTCAGTAATACAGGGATGAAACGAAACGTAAACCCAGTTAATTATTGTACTTTCTCCACTATTATGTTCTTTTCAATTATCGTTTTCTAATAATGAAATTATTTTTTAAAGTTATATGTTTCCCACAATTCCTTGTTTTATGTCAACATTATTTTTTCATGGTTCGTGTTCATCTATGATTTATTCCTTATGAACCACCATGATTTATTTCATAACTCAATATTTTTATATACAAAATGTATTTTAATGCTTTTATATTCGTATTTTTGTGTTTGTTTTTTTTTCATGTTTACAATTATTGTGCATTTGACCTCATCTTTTTATGTTTTCTTTTACCCAAGATATAAAGAATGGTTTTAGGTAGGAAAACTAATGGGGAAGATATTTGTGGGAGATGTTGAAGATATTTCACCATGTTATATGAATGTGTTTTGAGATTACAAATACACTAAACTAATATAGTCATTGGGGCTCTATTTGTGTAATATATTAGTTTTTCTATGAAATAAATGTAATTTCTATGTACGACAAGTTTGGGTCATTACATTTTGTATGAGATCGAATGTTTAGTCAACCATTTTAGACTAGGATTTTATTATTTTTTGAGATCCCAAGAGATATTTCAAATGATATGTATATGGGTGTCCTTTGGATATTTATATGTAAAGGCTATAATCCTAGGTTTTCTTATAATCATTAATAACATGGGGTTAAACTGAACATATCATAGATTGAAATATTATACATAATTTACCTTACTTATGTGTTTCTAATCTCTAATATATATCTCTCTCACTTTTATTTATGTTCTTAGTCAGTATCCAGAACTAAATAGAAGATAGGTAACCATTGAATGTTTTAGATCTGGAATATAAGTGAATTATAAAGAGATAGTAAACTTCCTGTGAATGTTTTATGATGTTCTTCCACTATTTTTTATATTAAACCTAAGAAGATTGAGGTTGAGAAACCTCATGACGATGATAGGAGTATTGGTCATACTACTGAGTATAAAGAGATTTTAAATTTCATGTGGAAGGTTTGTGATGTTCTTCCATTATTTTTTACATTAATCCAATGAAGCTTGGGGTTGAGAAGCCTTATGATATGATTTATATTTTAGTAAAGGTAATGATGATGGATCCTGAATAATGATTTATAAATAAATTTGTATGATTGAGGTGTATATGTTTTATAATTTAGATATTATGTTATATGAATCATGAAATATATAAGTGTCTTTGGTATGGGATTTTCATTAATTATTGGAAATTGTATTTTTTATAGTTCTATGGATCCCAAAAAATTATATAAGTGTAAGGTGACATACAATAAGAATACATGATTATGGTAAAGATGACTCTTAATATGTAGCTTATGTTTTGATAATTGTGTTTGTATAAAGACATGTTGGATTTGAATAGGTAAATTGGATGATTCTAGTCAACAAGCAGGTTATTCTATCTTGGATAATGTAAATAACTTTTCAGGACATAAGGAATATATCCAAACAAAATTGAATTAAGGAAACATTCATTTTTTTAATATGGATATCTAATAATTCCAGTTATTACTATTACCCAAGAGAATACATGGTGAATGTGTGCAAATTTTTGAAATGTGTCTAACTATAGATACCATATGATATATGGGGGATAATTTTTAGTAATATTTTGAGATCGTTTTTCAATAGTTTTTTATTTTATGATTTCTTAAGGATTGTAGGGTTATAAATTTTTGTGAAATGATATATTAAACATCAAATGAAGTTTGTTAGGATAAAGTATTTTATCACCTTAGATAGACATTTGAATTATTGACAACTTGTGATAACATTTTTTTGGTAAATATAGATGGAATGAACTATCATTATATTTATGGATTGCATGATCTTCTAACACTTCTGAAATGAAAAACTCAACATCATTTCTTTGAAAAAATGATAATGTGTAAATTGTTCAAGGAATGACCAATGATAAGATTTTATTAAAATCAAGTAGGTATTTCTTCTCATGCTCTCCATATTCATGAAAATGATATTGAAAAACAAAAATTTAATCATAGTTCCTTCTTATCTAATGAATAATTTTATCCCCTTGATCATCACATAAGTAGGTCTTTCGATCATTGACTTTATCCTAATGATGCTCTCTATCACTCCCCATAAGAACTTGATAGTTTGAATTTTCTAAAATATCCCTGTTTTCACTTCCCACCTATGTTATCCAATGTGGAAACCCAGTGATGAGTTACATTGGGTAACCGTTCGGTTTTTAAAATTCATTTTTAATGTTATGTTTTATTATTCCTTTTTACAATGTCAGTTTTTATAAAATAAACATTCAAGTATTATGAATTATATAATCCAGATGAATTTCATGGGAAAATATAATTTTAATTGGGTGTTAGAATGTTATACCCTGAGTTTTTAATATGATTTATTTTCTTTTTTAATTTTATTCAATGTCTTATATTGTACGCTACACCAAGATAATCATTCACTATACGCAACACTGTCTGATCTTACAGAATATGTTACACAATTATTGGCTTGTGTTACAGGAAATTTCATGTTATTTTGAAATAATTCATTTTTCACATGTACTAATATAAGTGAATAACTAAATTTTATAACCCAGTCATTAAAATGGTGGGTAAGAATAATATTAGCTTTCTTCTGAAAAACTATTTAATTTTAAATAAGTGATTCTACAAAATAATAAACACACACTTTATTTTTTTTATTAATGAAAAATATATGTAATATATTCTATAGAAGGTATAAAATTCATATTTTTTGTTTTTTTGACATTATATATAAACAACTTCAATTTATTTAATGAATTATTTTTTTAAAAACTATAGTTGTTCCGCCTTATGATGGTGCACCAATTTTAATTCTAGTTATTTACACTTTTTTATAGTCAATTTTAAAAAATAAACATCTTATTTTAATTCGGAATATAAAAATTTACTTTGTTTTAATTTTTTATATTTTTCTGATAGGTTTATTATTTTTTATGAATAGTGAAAATAATGATTTTTATGGAAAACATTTTTTTCTTTTAAAAACATTAAAGAGTAAAAACAAATATGGTTTGGTTTTAAATTTTAATTAGTTCATTTTTACCCAATTATTTTTTATAAATAACTTTATTCAAGAATTTATTATAAAATCATTTTCTATTTAAAAGGGGTATTCTTGCAAAAAAAATATTTGTGACATTATACAGGTTTTATTTTAATTATATTTCTACAACTTCTATGTATTGAATTTATTAAAATGAGTGTAAAATTGGGATTCATGAGGACTACATTTTTTTAGAAGATCCCTTTTATTTTTTACCAATATGAATAGTAACCATGGTAAATATTATTATAATAGCTAAAGGTAAATTCTGTAATTTTGGTAAAAAATAAATTTATAAAGAATATAAAATGACCAAAAAATAGAAATTTTTTATTTTATTAATGTCATTAAATCCTTGACACATAACAATCAAATATCTTTCATTTAATAGATACTTGTTGAAAAAAATTACATAAATAATATTTATACCAAAGAAAGACACAAGTGTCATTTGCATTTCCCTTAATATCTATAATGTGTCCACATATGGAAAATGGGTGGTATAAATGAATATAAGTGGTAATATTTAACTGAATAAATATATCCCCCTATATAATTTCACTTTTGAAGTTTTGGGGCCATTTGAGAGATATTATGGTATTACTAATATTTTATTTAAGGAAAATTTAAATATGTCACATTCATGATTTCAATAATAAATTATATTTATTAAAAGGTTATACAAAATCTATATTCAACTATAAAATATAATTTTTAATATTAAATAATTTTTTATCAAGTTAATTTATTTTTAAACTCTAGAAAATAAATAATAACATTAAAAGAATTATATATTGATGTTGAAACAATTATTTAATTGATAAAAAATCTATACAATAATTTTATTAAAATGGTAATAAATATTAAAATACGAAAACACAATCCCCAATATAATTAGTAGAGTATATCTTGACCATATTCCTCCAAGGTTCAAGTTAGTGACCATTTGGAGCCTTATAGAAGAGGTTGTTACACATATATTATTTTATTTAAAGAGATGTTAAAGTTTTTGCATTAATAATATACTAGGTATAACATTTTAAATGTTGTATTTTCAAGAAGATAAATTGGAAAACATATATTCCTTTTAAATATATTATATTTATATTCATCATAATATTTGGTTTTTATTTTTTATTTAAAATAGTAATATACCATGTCTAATTAATATGTATAATGAATTTTATATATTACCTTTACCTATTATTTATTTAATAAAATAAATTTTTTTTAATTAAACATGGTATATTACTATTTTTAAAATCAAAGAATTGAATAGTGGAAAAATTGACACAACTGGTTGTTTATCAAAATAATGTTTTATTAAATTATTTAAAAATTAGAAAAAAAATTAAATATATTTATAATAAAAATTAAAAGTTATAAATTGTTAAAATTTATTTAATTATGGTCTATTTTACATCAAATAAGTAAATATTTTACCCTTTTAATATTGAATTAATTGTTACCCCAGTTAAAAATTAAAAAGAAACACTAAGTGATAATTAAAAAAGTAAGGTTTAAATTGATAGAAATAATTTTAAAAATTTATTTATTAATGGGATCAAAAACATATCTAATATCACCTTATAATTTGAGTCATTTTTTATGTTTTTGGAAGGGGATATAGTTTTTAATAATTTAATATTATTGAGGTTTAAAAAAGTGCACCTCACCTCAATTATAAAATGAAAACTCCCCCCTCACCATTTCAATTCACATTGAGAATTATTGCTTGACCATCCCTATCCAATTCCTTTACCCAACACCATTATTCACATTCTATAGGATATGTTATTCTCAAAAGACTAACTCTAGTGAATTTAATTAGTTGTCTGGAGGGAACTCATCGAATAAGTGGTAATCTCTTCTACCGATTCTCTCAAGTTATTTCTTATTACACTTCTTCTTCAACAGTTGTCTCCATTATAAAATAATAAATCCAATATCATTTTTATATTAACATATAACTAAGATTATTTAACAACTACATTCAAACTTTTATCGATCCTATGAATAAATAAATCACCATGTGTGCATATATAAGGTTTACTACCTCCACGATGTGGTGTCATATGTTTTCAACACCACATGACTTGGATGGTTATAATGATGGTAATAATACCAATATATTATTATTATTATTACAAATTATTAATTTTATATGAATTTAAATACCATACACTTTGATACCATTTCATAATTAAAGGAATGATATCATTGCTCGTGTGTGCGTACGACCTACTGTCTCCACGATGTGATGTGATTCATTGCACATGATATATATTAAATAATTATTATATAAATGTAAAGAATAAATAAATATGATATATAGTATTTCAATATTATTTTTAATGATACAACTATGACCTAGGATAGATAAATATATCTTATTAGATAAAACATGCCTCGGAAAATGAAGCTGTTTATAACCAAATAACAAGTAATAATGAAATATTTTTATCAAAAGGATGATAATATAAACATATATTATATCATAAAAATGGATATTATTTAATAATAATTCAATGAAAATAGATAAATCATAATTCAGAAGTTTTTCATACATATGATGGATATCAAACCTCTGGTAAGGGATAATTTTTCTATCTCATTATTATCTGAGATTTTTTATTCGTAAGTATTTATTGGGGTATACTTATCATCTACATAAATTTTTCTGACATATTTTTTCTAAAATATTATATCTTTCCTTCTATAATTTTTTAGTTTCTATTTTACCTATTGGTGTGTTTTTATTAAATGTTATAAAAAGGATCTTTTGTCATTTTTGTTACGGTATGAATGGGTTTTAACTATCTTGATGCCTTATTTACATAAATTGTATCTTACTAATTTTCATGGATATATTCAAAGAAAATATATTACTTTAAAATTTCATGGGGTTTTAATAAAAGGAAGCATTTTTTAAGAAGAAACTATATTTTTCTCAAGATTAAATTTCCACAGTTTTGTCAAAGATATTTTCCATAAAATATTAATGGAATTTTTCAAGTAAACTATAAATATTTTCCTTATCGTTGATTATTTTTATGGTGTGATTATTTTTATGAAATCTATTTGTTTTACATGGATTATGTTATGATTCAATGATGTCTAGGAAACTCATTTTATTCCTTGTGTTAGTTTATAAAGAATAATTTATAATTTTGTGGCACTCATATATATCATTGTCATTATGTAATTGGTGGTACCTATATCTCTCTCTAATTGATTGGGGAAAGATTTATTTCTCATAGGGTAGATATGACAAGAACGAAAAGTAAAAATTGTTCAGTAATACAAGTTTGGAATGACAATTATATCAGGTTCAGTAATATAGGGCCAGAACAATAAGAAAATATGATCTAGTAATACGGGGCTAAAACGACAAGTAAACTGGGTTAAGTAATGGACTTTGTCCACAATTATGGTCTTTTAAATGATCCTTGGATAATATGGAAATGATTCTCTATGATTATTTGTTTTCTATAATTCCATGTTTTATGTTAGTATTGTTTTATCATGGTTCATGTACATTTATGATTTATGCCTGATAAACTACCAAGATTTAATTCATGACTACATATTTTTATATTCAACATTTATGTTCATGTTTTTACATTCCTATGTTTATTTTTTGTTTGATGTTCTTTATTTTTACCATTACGGAGCATTTGAGATCACCCTTTTTATGTTTTCTTTTCCCAGGGATATAAAGATTGGTTTTGGAAGGGGAACTAAAGGGAAAGATCCTTATGGGAGATTTTGAATATATTTCACCAAGTTAGAAAAATGTGTGACGAGAATCCAAAAAAAAGTAAATTAATATGAAATTTTAAAACCTATTTTTTTGAAATGAATTAATATTTTTACAAAAGTAATTTAATTTCCATGTACTTCATCTTGGGGTCATTAGATTTGGTATTAGAGTGACTTTATTGTCAACCATTGGAAACTAGGATGTGAAAGCATAACTGAGTTCTATAAAGATATTTTAATGCTATTTTTATAGATTTTATAATGATAATTCTATTTATATGTTACAATCCTATGGTTTTTTTTATAATCATGAACAACCTTAGGTTAAAAAATATATCATATATTGATATATTATAAGAAATTTACAATATGTAAGTTTTTCTAATCTCTGATATGTATTTCACAATGTTTCTTTTCTAGTATTAGTCAATATCCAACACAAAATAGAACATAATTAACCATTGAATGTTTCAGATGTGCAATGTATGGCAATTATAAAGATCAATTTAGTAAGTGTAAATATCATAAATAGAATCATGATGATAGTACGATTATTGATCAAATTGCTAAGGATAAATAGATTGAAAACTAAATGTGAAAGATATGCGATGTTCTTCCATTATTTTTTATATTAAACCTATTATTCTTGAGGTTGAGAAACCCTAATACATGATTCATATTTTAGGAAATATGAAGTTTGTGGGTCCTCAGTAATATTTTAAGAATACTTTTAGATGATTGAGTTGTATACATTTCATAATTCAAATATTATGATGTGTGAATAGTGATATATATAAGAGTTTTCAGTATAATATTTCAAGAATAAATAAGTTAGGGAAATATAAACCTTAATATGTCTCCTATGTTAGGATAATAATGTTTAGATAAATATCTGTTGGATTAGAATTAATAAATTTAATGATGCTAGTCAACAAGATCATTATGCTATCGTGGATTAAGTATAAAATTTTCTAAGCCATAACAAATATATCCAATATGTTTTCGAATAAGTAATCATGTATGTTTTCAATATGGATATCTGATCCTTGAAGTAATTATCGTGACTCAAAAAATTACATGATGAAAGTGTTCAAATTTTAGGGATGTGATGAATCATAGATAATATATGATATATGGGTTATAAACATTAAGATAAATTTACAATCCTTTTTCTATATTTTTTGATTTTCAACTTTCAGAAGGATTGTTGGGTAGTCAAATTTATGGAAAGTTTAAGTTAAACATCTGATGAAGTTTATTTTAATATTGTATTATCTCACTATATATGTACATATGAATTTTTTATAACATGTGCTCACTTTTTTCTAAAAAATATAGATTGAATGACCTATCATTCAATTTATGGATCACATCATCTTCTAGCACATTATAAATGAAAAATGAACCGTCATTTCTTAGAATAAAAACTGATGTAGAAATTGTTCAAGGTAGGAGCAATGATGAGATTATAATGAAATACAGTAACTATTTCATCACATGTTCTATAAAATTTGGAAAATAACCATTAAAATCAATAAATTTATCCAAGTACCATCTAATCCAATGAATCATATGGTCTCTTAGGTCATCACAAATTTATGGATTTTGATTATTTACATTCACCAATTAATTTTCTATATCACTCTCTATTAGAACTCCATAGTTATACTTTTCTCCCATATCAATGTTTAAACATCCCACCTATGTTATCCTATGTGGAAACACAGTGATGAGTTACTTTGGATAACTATTCTGCTTCAAACACTCCTTTTTAAAATGATGTTTTAATATTTCTTTTTATGATGTGGATTTCTATGAAAAAACTTTCAAGTATTAACAATTTTATAACCTAGATGAATTTCTAGGTAAAAAATCATTTTAATGGTGGTTTAATATGACACCCCATTTTGTTATGTGATAAATTTTATTTTTTATTTTTTTCAATGACTTATGTTATACGCTACACCGAAATAAGTTTTTTCTCTATGCAACGTTGACATTACTTGATTTGTATATAATGCAATGCATGAATTTTGTTATGCACAATTTAAATCTATCTTGAAAGAATTTATTTTACCCAAGGTCAAGTATAATTGATCAACTAAATATTATAACATAGTAATTGAAATTGTGAGTATGAATGGTATTACATTTCTTCTAAAAAACTATTTAAATGAAAATAAGTGAATCTATAAAATAATAAAATCACTCTTGATTGATTTTATTAATGAAAACAATATGTAATATATTCTATAAAATATATAAAATTCATCTTATATGTTTTCTATACATAATATAAAAACAAATTAATCTTTTCTAAAAAGACATATTTTTTAAAAAAAATTACAGTTTTCCACTTTTTGATGGCACACCCATTTCAAATCTAGTTTTTTACACTTTTTATATTCAATTTTACAAAATTAACTTCTTATATTAATGTTTATTACAAAAAAAATTTGTTGAAATTTTGATATTTTTCTAATGAGTTTCACTTTTATATGAATGGGAAAATACTGATTTTTATTTAAAATATTATTTTCTTTTAATTCTATTACATAGTAAAATTATATTTTGGTATGTTTTAAAAATTTTATATGTTCATTTTAATCCAATTGTGGTTTTTGAAAACAGTTTTATAAATGAATCTATTATGAAAACATTTTCTATTTAATAAAAGGTATTTTTCCAAAAAACTATTTTTTGTGACAATTTACCAGTTTTATTTGAAATTTAATTCTGAAACTTTTGTGTACATAATTTGAAAAAAAAAATTATATTTGGATTTAGGTGGTAAAAATTTGTTAAGTTGTTCCCATCTATTTTTACTAAAATTATTGTAACCATGGTAAATTTTGTAACCACCGTCAAGGGTGATATAAGTAATTTAGGTGAAAAATAAAATTATAATGAATATAAATTGACCACAAAAATAGTAAAGTTTTTATTTGAATAATGTAATTCGACCTTTACCCCATAATTATTGAACATATGTAATTTAATAAAAGCTTTTCCATAAAAATGAATTATATAATATTTAAATCAAATAAAGACAATGGTGGGATTTTCTTTGTCCTTAATATCTATTATGTGTACACATATAAACAAATGTGTGGTATCAATGAATCTATGTGATAATATTTAATATAATAAACATATATTTGTAATAGAATTTTACTTTTTATATTTTGGGACATTTGGGAGATATTATGGTATATATTATATTTTATTTAAAGAAAATTAAAAGATATCCCATTCATCTTTTAACTAATAAATAATTTTTAAAATATAGTAATAAAAAAGATATATTCATCTATAAATACTAATTAGAAATATAAAAGGTTTTTATTTATCGTGGAAATTAATTTAAAATTTTAAAACTAAATAACTACCTTAAAGGTTTATCAATTGATGATGCAGAAAATCTTTAATTGATAAAAAATCAATAAAATAATTTCATTAAAATGATAATAAATATAAAAATAACATAAAATAAGTCTAAATCTTATTTTACGAGTATATACATACCATAATAATCCAATGTTCGAGATAGTGAACATTTTGAGCCTTATAGAATACATCGTGACACTTATGTTATTTTATATAAATTTATGTTAAAGTTGTAACATTCATAATTTAATAAGTATAAAGTTTTAAATATTGGATTTCCTAGATAATAAATTTGACTAAATAAATTCCTATCAAATATCATAGATTTATCTTCATAAGAATATTTTAATTTATTTTTCCAAAAATATGTATATTAAATAATTACACGATATTGATGTAGTAATTATTTTATTAACAGAGATAACAAATAAATGATATTAAAAATATTGAAATAAATATTATTTGCGATAATTAATATGAATAATGAATTTTAAATATTACATTGACCTATTAGTAATATAATAAAATATTTTTTTATGATATCTTATTATATAAATATTTTTTCAAATCAATGAATTAAATACTGGAAAAAGTGAAACTATTGTTTGTCTATTAAAATACTTTTTTTTTTAATTACTTAAAAATTATAAAACATTTTTAAAAATTATATAATAATTGTGATAAGGTATAAAATGATCTAATTTATTTATTTATGGTCTTTTTTATATCAAATAATTAAATATTTTTCCGTTTTAATATTAATTATTTGTTACCCTTTTTAAAATTTAAAAAGAATAACAGAGTGATAGTTAAAAAGATAAGGATAAAATTAATAAAAATACTTATAAAAATGTGTTGGTTCATGAAATTGCATCCTTATATGACCTCATATACTAATTTTATTCATTTTTAGGTTTCATTATGGGTATTTATATTTTTATAGATTTATTTTTTAGGGTTCCAAAAGTGCCTTTCACCTCAATTATAATATAGAAAATCTTCCCTCACAATTTCAATTCTCTTTGAGCCTTAATTCTCGACCATAACTTTCCAATTTCCATTATAAAATTCCATGATCACATTCTATAGTTTTTTTATTCTCAAAATACCAGCTCTATTCCCTTTAAGAGAATATTTTGTGGGATCTCATCGAAGAAGAGGTAATCTCCTCTATCGATTCATTCATATTATTTCTTGTTCTACATTCGATTCATGAGATGTTTCCACTATAATTTAAATAATATATTATCACTGGATTAATGAGATATTTCTAATATTATGGAATAACCATATTACACCTTATATCTATCATATGAAACATGAAATCAACATGCATGTGGGCGTATGGATTACTGTATCCACGCCGTGATATAATCTATTTTTTACCCCCACATGACATAGACGGTTATAATGATGGAATTAGTAACTATATATGATTATTATAACAAGTTTTTTATTCTATAATAATATATATTATTAACATTGATACCATTTCACAATTAAAGGAATGATATCATCGCTCGTACGTATGTGGGGCTTTTCATATCCACGATGTGATGTGATTCATTCAACATTATATCCACTAAATCATAATTATATAAATGTAAATAATAAATATATATGATATATATTATGTTAATGTCTTTTTCAATGATATAAAAATATAGCCTAATAATGAGAACAAGAATTTATTTGATATAACATGCATTAGAAAATGAACTAATTTATAACCAAATAATGAGTAATAATGAAATACTATTACCCAATAGATGATAATATGATCATATATGATATCATAAAAATGTTTATGATTATATATGATATCATATATGATATTGTTTATTCTTATGTATTTACTAGGGTATATTTATCATACGCATCCATGTTTCTTACATAATTATTCCAATATGTTATATCATTCCTCCTATAATTTAATAAAGTCAATTTTACCAAATTGTGAATTTTTATTAAATGATATGAACGGAAATTTTTTCATTTTCAGTACGAGGTACTTTTTTACTTTTCCATCAAAATTATGAGGAGAATATTTTTTTAACTTGTACGACATGAATGTATTTTAATTATTTCATTACTCATTAATTCCATGATTTATCCTTTATAAGTTTTCATGGATATTTTAAAATAAATTGTATTATTTTTAATTTGAATTATTTTTTTTAAAAGAAAATATTTTTGAAGAAGAAATGATATTTTTCTCAAGAATTAATTTGAAGTGTTTTATCAAAATTATCTTCCATCTAAGATTAAGGATATTTTTCAATTAAACTATCCATATTATTCTTATGGGTAATTATGTTTATGGTGGGATTATATTTTTTAAATCAATTTATTTTACGCGGATTATGTTATGATCGAATGATGTTTAAGAAACCAATTTTATTCTCTGGGTTATGTTATGATGAATGTTTTATGTTTTTATGGAACACATATGTATATTTTTTATTATGTGATAGGTGGGAACTATATATACCTCAAATTAATTGGATAATGATTTATATCTCATTATATTAACATTAATATAATGGAAAGTAAATTTGGTTTAGTAATATAGTGTTATAATGGAAATTAAACCAGGTTCAATAATACAGGGTAGGAATGGAAAGTAAATCTGGTTCAATAATATAGGGCCCAAATAGAAAGTAAACGTGGGTCAGTAATGGAATTTTTCCACTATTATGATCTTGGAAATTATCCTTGGATTATATGGAAATTATTTTCAATTATTTTTGTTTTCAATAATTTCATGTTTTATGTCGATGCTTTTTTATCATTGTTTGTGTTTATTTATGATTTATGCCTTATGAACTGCATATATTTATTCCATGGCTCAAGATTTCTATATTAAAATTTTATGATCATGTTTTAACATTATTATATTTACTTTTTGTGTTAATTTATTCATGATTTCCGTTTCTAAAAATTTAATCTCACCCTTTCATGTTTTCACTTCGCGAGGATATAAAGAAAGGTTTTTGGTACAAAAAATAAAGGGGAAGATCATTATGGGATATTTTAAAGATCTTTCTCCAAGTTATAAGTATGTGTTCTATGATTCCAAATTCACTAAAATAATATTTTCTTTGGGAATCTATTTGTTTAATGTATTAATTTTTCTAAAAAATAAATGAATTGTCTACGTATGACATGCTTGGTTCGTTTGAATCATCTCGATAAGCGATCTGGTTTTTTTTCACATACAACTTACACAGAAGGTAATAAAAATAGTTTTTTTAAAAAAATATGTCGTATATAGGAATAGTGTATTTTATTTTATATATCTACATTTTATGGATTCATTTAAAAATATATATACTAAATATATATGAAATTTATATCATGGTTAATATTTTTCGTATTATGGATCCATGATCAATGCTGGGGACAAAAAATAAAAAAATCAAAACATACACAAAAAACATGTTATTAACCAAAACATGATATAAATAACGAATTATTAATAAATATGTATTAAAAGGTGATAAGTAATCATATATTAAATGATATATATATATATAATATTTTTTATAAAGTAATATTTAATATAAATTTGGTTAGAACTTTTATGAAGTAAGGTGAGACTTATAGTAATGGATTTTTAGACCCTACTATATTTATGGGATACATACTCTAATTCACAAATAATTTTATTATGTAGTTTATAAAACACCTTTGACATGTTATTTCATGAATATACATTATTTAATGATATTTAATATTTTATTTTATGTTATTCAATATTGGCGCTTACAATTCAAATGATCACTAAGACGGTACATATTTTTTCTCAATATACCTTCCTTGAGATATATGTCATGTTATGTATATATATTATATAATGATGTTTATATAATTCCCCTTTTACATGTAACAATTAATATTTATTTATTCTCATGATAATTTGATTTTCAATTATTATCATTCTTTTAATGGAATTATGATTTTATTTCGCAATGTTCGTAACAATTTTATTATACAATCTCATCATTTATTAGTATTGTTTCTATTTTTATTTATAATGGTGAAATACTATAATCCATATCTCAAGAAACTCATAAAATATCATATCCTTTTTTTATATCATGATAATATGTTTTCCCTTTATTTTATTTTCATTATGTACTCAATATTCAAAAAGAATGTTTTTAAGGTAACCCAACATAACTTCAATTTTATGTAAAAACCTGTTTTTATTGAAAATACATGTACTATAAAAATGTTTTAGAATTATACAAAGTATTAATTAAATTTATTTTTATCAACGATTGAATTTTTACAAAAAAAAAATTAATAACAATATTCATTTCATTTTCATAAAAATAAATCTCATTTTCCGTATTGCAAAACTTTCAATGGAATATTTATTTCAACGTCTATGTAATTAAAGGGATTTTCCACTATCATGACCACTATTTTCATTTAATTTAAATTTATAATTTTTTATTGTTATTTTAATGGATGATAATTTTGAAAAAAAATATTTTTTTAAAATATTTTTTTCAATGTGACAAGGATATTTCTCTTAATAAATGCTTGACATGACCATTCGAAAACATTATCCATCCAAGATGAAATCATTTGGTGTTAAATATAATTTAATGGGGATAATATTAAATTATAATGACCTTATTCATTATTTAAATTTAAAATTGTTATGTTCATAAAATTTTTATTAAACTAATCTATTTTTCAAGGGTTTTTCTTATGGTGAATTGGAGAAATCTTTATTAAACTTCTGCTATTTAGAGAACCATGATGTGTTGGTATGACGATAATTCTATGATATTTTGGAGAACCTAATTATGTTTTTCCTTATGATATGTTTGGGACCAATATATCCCTATAATTCATTTTTAATGATTTATTTCTCATTTGATAATTATAGGAAACAAGTTGATGGGATTGATCAACTATGGGAAAGTGGTGATTCCCGATCCACTAAGAGAAATATTTGTATCATGTTCCACACTGGGAAACATGTGATGATACTTTGTCCCCAATGTTGATGGTATTGGTTGTTAAAATTGACATATGAAATGTTTTTCTATATTTAGTATGGTTGTGCACTTTTATGACATTAGTTTATTGTTCAGAATGATTTATGATGATTTATCACTCTTATGATCTATTTTTATAAAAATGTAACTGTTTTATGTCATGACTCATTTTACTTATCTATGATAGGTTGGGTATTTACTTATTAATTTGTTTCAATGATCATGTACCTTATTTTTATCATATTATTTCTTATCACCATATATTGATATCTCCTATTTTAACCTGTACTGAGAATTTGAGCATACCCTTTCTTGTGTATCCTTTCTCATGTTATAAAAAAGGTTTAAGATGGGTATTAATAAGTGGAGTATAATGTGAGAATATATTTGTGGGATATCGTTAATATATTTCATGAAATAATAAGATTGTATTTAAATTATCTAAAGAAAAAAAACTTTTATTGTTTTTTTAGTGTGTGTTTATCAAATGTATTGAATTATTATCTAAGAATATGTGATATCTATGTATGAGTATTAAAGGATTCTATAAATAATGTTTTCATAATTTCAATGTGAATTTTTTAAAAAAACATTCACTTTTAAAAATAATCCTCAATAATGGATCCATAAAAAATAAATGATTTTATGATAAAATGTAGATTAGAAGATAAAAAATCTGTTTTTAAAAAGTGGAACCTTATTAATATTTTAAAATGTAATTTTAAAACACCCACATTATAAAGAGTCTTATTAAAATATTCTTTTGAAATGTGGTAATGTAAAATCGTATGGTCCCATTAGTAAACAAAAATTTCAATTTAATAATAATAGTGAAAAATGATATTATAAATAACTAATATGGAAATATAGGATAACTTTCTATTAAAGACAAAATATTTTTTACATAAAAAAAATTATACTTTTATGAGAATGAAATTCATATAAAAAGTATATTTGATTAGAAATTATCATTTTCAAATAGAGAAAAGAGGATATATATTCTGATTTTTGAAATACAAAAATATATAATATAAAGAATAAAGACACTTAATGAAAAATATGTTAACTTAAACTAAAAAAATTTGAGTTAACAAAATCCATTATGGATATCCAAAATCAGGAAGTAAGATACATTTACAAATGGTTCAATGTGTTTCAAATTTAAATCAATATAAGAAATATAAATTACCCTATAATTATATCAAATATCATAATGTCCCCAACTGACATAGAATAAGTTCTAGAAGTAAAATTATAACTCAATACATGATAAATAAATTTCCAAAACATCTTACTATATTGGTAACATAATAATAAGAGATTAATAATGAAAATGTGATTTAATTACCATATATTAAAATATATTATTTGAACATTAAGTAAATATTCCAGTTAATCCTATATATATAATAAATTATAGTGCATTATATCAAACATATATCATGGATTTCAAAGAGAGAAAAATAATCCTAAATAAACTTAAGTAATTATAAGTTAAACCCCTTGAGTGATATGATTTAAAATGGAAAATTAAATTCTAGGAATATTTATAAGTTCATGATAAAAAATATTATAGAGGTATTGGATTACCCATTCCAAGGAAATAATGGTGTGTAAGAAGAAAGATATCTCATGAGGTAAAAATGTGAGAAAAGAAACTCTTACCTTTTTTCCCTATATATAAAAATTCACTCTTATAACAAGTATAAAAAACTAAATAAAATAATAATAAATTTTAGAAAAAAATTATTTAATATAATATTTTATAAAATTATAACATAATTATTTTATTCATCCACATTACATAGTTATTATATAATTTTAGTTTCATGTGTGGTTAATCTTTATCGATTTAAACAAGGTTAATAATAGGTGTATTCTTATTCACTTTTATTCCCAAAATTAATCTATCCTATATAATATAATATTATATAATTTCTGTTTTAATTTTTTTTATAATTTCATTTATTGTATTTTTTTAAGATTATTAAATAAAATTCAACAATGAGCATGTTTCTGTGATATTTCAAAATTTTTTGTTTCTATCATAATTAATAAGTTTAACAATAATATTTAAAATATAAAAACAAAACAAAATATTTATTTACTTATTGATGTAATATATTCTCTTCAATTAATTTATCATAGTCTATAATGATATTATTTTATACCCTTTTTCAAATAGGTTCTTAGACCGACCCAAACCAAAACAAATGATAATTAATTATTAATTATGACAATGAAATTAGTTTATTTTTGAATAATATAATTAATATAGATCCATAACTAATTTATTTAGAAAATTTATATATATCTAATAATTTTTTTCCAATTTAAGAAAGTAATAAATAAATGAGATGAAAAATGATATATTTTACTACCTATATGTAGTAATCTACACAACTCGTGGTTTACATATTTGTTTCTCAAACAAAGTGCGGGAAGAATGTGGATTATAATTTTATTCTTAAATTTCATAATTATTTTATATGTATCAAATTTATTCCAAAATTTTATCTTTTTCACCATTTAATAGAGTTGATATAGAAAAAAAGAAGTTGACACTTCATTGGGTGAAATTCTTCACAATGCATGAATAACTGTTCTATTTTTCTTAATAGAAATAAGGGGAATGTTGGATTATAGTTATTTATTCTGAGATAATAAAATTAATAATAAAAACCATAATAGTATAATTATATATAAATTTAAAATTAAATTTGGGAATTTTAAAAAGAACGGAAAAACGGTTTGGGGAAATGTACTCCCATTGAAGACATTGGAATCTTCTCAGAAGACACGGTGGAAATAGATGTCTTAGGCTAGTTTTCTTTTAACAGAGTCTCAAAGATAAGGAATAGAACTATAGGGTAATGAATAATTTTAGATTTTAAATTGGAAACTAAATATTTATGGTTGTCTTGAATGGATGGCGACATTACTTACTTATATGTGGTGGGCATGACATTTTTTTAAATGTTTTAACACAATAAAAAGATAAAACATGTTTTACAGGTTAAGATGACTCTAACTGGAAATAATAGATTCTAGGATTCTATGATGTCTACTGTCCATAAAAATCAATTTTTAATCATCTTAATCTCTTTTTATGTACATTACTCTTACAATTTTGTATTTTACAGTTTTTAGTTTTATCATGGTCAATAAATTTACTGATGTAATTTAAAATTAATTAAATTATCTAAAATAGCCATTATTCCAAAATTTTGATATAATTATTGAAAATATGAGATCCAAGTTATCATATAAAATTTATATGTTTATGAAAATTTAACATTAATATTAGAGTATATAATTCACAAAATCAATTTTATAAGAAATGATTAATTTTAAACATAAAATTAATGTGCTTGATAAAACTTTTAGATTTTTTTATTTTCATGAAAAAATTTGAATATTATAAAACAAATAAAATTTATATTTCCATTATATAAATTCAAAGAATAATTTAAAAAATGTAATATTTAATTAAAATTGAAATCCCAGCACCATTTTTAATGGAAAATATATGTTAGGTTGTTAAGAATAAGTTTTTGAATGTAATTATATTAATTTGAAAATTAATATTATTACTCCTTTAATGGAAATTTGATCAAGAAAAACGTTCTATAAATATCTAGTTTTTTGTTATATAATGATAATTTCATAAAATATATAGTTATATTAAAAACTATATTTTTCATAATTCACTTAAAACTAAACTATTTTGAAAAAAAATATTAAGCTAATATATACTGAATTTATTCATAAAAAGATTGTTTAAAATAACACTAATTATTAAATTAATTAATATAATATTTATATGGAAATGAAAAATATAAAGAATATAATCTTTTGGATCATTAATACTTCTTAATAAAGATTTATAAATATTTGAAATTTTAATTATTATTTTTCTAAAAATAAATATTACCTATTATAAAAAATAACTATGATAAAATTAAGGTAAAATAAGGTTAATCTTCAAAAGGGATACTTTTAAAAATCAAAGAAAAATAATAATATATGATTATTTAAATTGATTGTTATCATTTTATTTTCTAATTATTTATTTTTTTCTTGCAATTTAATTTGTTGTTACCCTATTCTGATGGGTGTTGGACAATTTTAGTTATAATTGTAACAAAAACTACCAAATAATGTATTAATTAAGAAGATCAAAAATATCAAGTCATTATAATTAGGGAAAAACTAATATAATGAAGGAATGGAAAAGTGGATGGATAAATAAAATGAACCAAAAACTTATCATGGAATTAACTAAAAGGAAAATCTTATAATTCAAATTTATGTGTTGAGTGACTCTTCAACAATTTACACATTTAAAAAACATAAACTATAAATAAAAATTTCTATATATAGATCTCTAAAAAAATGATAATGAACTAGAAACATAATAGGGAAATAAAAATGTAATTATTAGTATGTATCCTTGGAACACATCCCTTCATAAAATTTAACGATAATTCATTTTTTTTTGTTTCTATGATGTCCTATACTCAGATTCCACATTTTAGGTGCCCTTATCTTAGTGGGAGACATGGCCTCAAGTGAACCTCCCCAAATTCCAAAGGCTTCCAACTAGTAGTGAGGGCCTAGAGTGCATATGTGGGGATACTATTCCCTTATTACCATTGGGTATAAAAATTGATAAATATAAATACATGTAAATAAAAGAATAAATATAAGTAAATAGATGGCACATGGGAAATTTACCTAGATAACAACAACATAAATATAAGGAATAACATTAAATAACCGATGATGATCTTTCATGTATCTGGTAATCTAAAAAATAGGATATAAATTATCAAGCATACATAAAAACCCCGATGTAAGAAAAAGAAATACATAAACTATCACAATAATCCCAAGCCTTGACTCAGTCATCTGATACCATCTCCTTCCAATCACAGCAAGCAATACCATGTTTTTGAAGCATTGCACATTCCTTTGTCAACACCTGCATACAAGTAATCTTACCCATATACCAAACGGTTCCCGGATAGGGTATGAGATAAATATTAGTGGGACACCTCCAATAATGTCTATAACTTTTGTCCCATGTAATGGAAATATAATAGTTTTCATGAAAGAATATATAAAGTAAATATTTACAATGCATCTAAATACCCAAGTATCAACTTCAACCCTGAGTAGGTTTCTGAATATGTGACCATTTCATTATTTTCTAGTTACTAGTTTATAAATAAGACACATGTTAGAAATATTTAAGGTTTAAATATATAACTAGGAAACAAATAATGATATTTCATAATGAGTTCCAAGGTTATACATAAGTAAATATAGACCTCAAGGATCTCTAACTTAGTAATTATTGTATCCTTTCGAAGGGTAAGAGTGTAATGAGAGGATCATAGTCCAAGGCATTCCATAATAATATGCCTACCAAGTATAATGATTTCATAAAAATTAAAATGAAGATAAGAAAATGTTGGTCCGGATAGGATTTAAAAATTGCACCAACTTTTCAATGCTAGATCTATGGAGTGTATCCAAGTCATTTTATAATATTATTGAAGGGATCTTATGCTGTCATATTTGGAATCCAAGAAAAGGAAAGAATCGTGTTCTTAGTTGATCTTAACCAAATCAAGAAACATCATTGAATTTGATTGGGGTTCCCAAGTGATTAAGGAATTCCCTAAGGATTCTAAGGTTAGATCGAGTCTGACCACTCATATTTGATAATGAATTCATAAAATATTCTATTCTTTTCAAGACTTTTCTTTCAATAGTGTGATAATTCCAAGTAGAATAAAAAATTCATTTAATACATTTATGCAATTTTTAAATGTAAAATATTAATCTACTACCTTTTATGATCATGGTATGGGGTGATACATAAAAGAAACCCAGTATTCAATTACATTTAAAAAGGCCATGTCATATTATGAGTAAAAATTCAAACTTCCATTTCACATTTTATTATCAAATTGAATTAATAACCTTTAGAAGGTTGTGTTCTAATAATACATTGAAAATTATATTAGGCAATTAATTATTTAAATGAATCCATTTAACATACAAAATACTACCCGTATAAATCCCCAATCAATGAACACCTGAGCGGTGACTCAAACATGACAAAACACTAAAACGAAAATTAGGAAAAAAAATACATGAGATGGAAGGATATTTGGGAGTAAGTACTAATAGGTAATAACATATTTTTAAGTAAATGAAATATATGGTTCAAATGATTATAAATATGGCGTATAAATTCAGCAAACGGAACCTGATGAAATCGGAGGGGCCCACAAAAATATTCCAAAATCATCAAACTTAAGGGATAATTATATACCACTAACCATAGGCTTTTATGACCCTCCCCATCCAATATAATATTACAATTTATATTATATTAGAGTAGATCTGAGAAAAAGCTAAAAACACTCACACCTTACTTGGTCGAGAGAAAGAGAGACAAAAAACGACTCAAAAATACATTACAACTTACCATTGTGCATATAAGATGATTAAAGGAAGCTTGAATGGTTCTTAGATTAAGGATACACTAGGATCCCTAGGTAACTCCTTAATAAAGCTCCAAAATGTTAGAAATGGATGTTAATCCCACTTGAAATCAGATTAGGGAAAAAGGGTTGGATTAATTAGATCATTAAGGGGAAAAATATAAAATTAGACAAAAATTAGCATGTTCATGGTTTGGCTGCATAGTTAGGAAAACCATGCGATAATAATGAATGGGTTTATGGAGAAGAGGGGAACTCTCATGGTTAGGCTGCTTGGTTAGGGAACCAGTGCACCAACTGTATGAGATGGCTCTTCCCAATGATACAAACCATTAGTATGGTTAGATCAAGTTGTGAAACCTACCCTCACGGTTTCCATTAACCATACGAAGGGACCGATTTTCCCAAAAATATGGGTTTTGGGATTTAAAAAATCCACAAACACCTTTGGTAACTTCCCTAACTCATTATTCATCTATATTAGGTCCAAAATAAAAAAGGTAGACTGAAATTTAAAAGGATGAAAACCTAAGTGATAAACTGAGCACTTACAATCTTCACTCATTAAAAGAACTCATCCTATAGTTCACCTTCCATGGTTTGTGAAACACTACCTGAGAATAACATTGGCCACTGGGCATGTACATCGGCCACCCTTTCTAAAGTCGTATCTAGTACATGGTTGTGGTGTTATAACACTTTTACTAGAGGGAATGACAAATATTTGATAGCCTTCATGCTCTGGTCAACAATGAATATTCGATACTCCTCAAAGTTATCATCATAATCTAACATAAAATTCATCAACATCAAAAGTTTGTGATCAGTCATCATGCTACTAGTGAAGCAGTAACACATGGAAGATGTCTTACATGGAATGGTACCTGTAATGTAGCAGCAACAGATAGGTGGCTGACCCAACTCTCTTTAAAATCTCAAATAGCCCTACATAATAAGGCGATACCTTCCCTTTACTTTTTACTCATCTATAACATAGCCTAGTTTATACCTACAAAAAAATGATCTCTGACTTCAAACCCTAGAGGACATCGATGGCGATCGATAAAAGATTTCTGTCTAGACTCATAAGTAGTCATAAACTTCTTGATCTGTTGAATCTTCTCTGAAGTCTCATGTATGAGATGATAACCATGTAGGGTTGCCTCACCTGCCTCTCTCTAGCATAGGGGTGAATGAAATGACCTACCATATAAGGCCTCAAATGGATCCTTGTCAATTATCATCTAAAATTTATTATTACAGGTGAACTCGACAAGTGGGATATTCCTCTCCTAATAACTACTTAAATAAATGATACATGCCAAGATCATGTCCTCCAGAACCAATATCGTCTATTACGACATCCAATTATTTTCAGATTGAAATGTTGTTCTATGAAGCACCTATATACCCATATATTTCTACAATCCCTAACATAACCATGACATGAAATGGGAATCCCTATCTTAAAAGATAGTAGAAGGGACCCCACATAGTTGTATGATATCACCAAAATATAGTCTTCCCATCTTGTAAACTAATTAGGTCTCTACAATATGGATTTAATTAGATAGTTTTATCAATGTGTCAATGACATCACATACAACATCAATACTTCTAGGATAACTAGTTAACCTAACAAAAATTTTTGTGGAAAAATCTTCCCATTTTCATTTGGGACTGGTAGCATCAATAACATGAATGGAGGTCTCTTCTTCTCTGTATTCACCTGGCCACCAATACTTGGGTATCATATATCAATACATTTTGGAGATTCCTATTTGAACTTCCAACTAATACTTGTGGAAATATTGCATCAAATCATCTCACATATCTGTAGATACTAAGAAACACCCATTAATATGTAGGATGTAGTCTCCATTCGTAGACCTATATGTATATGGGTTATCTTATGGTATACTCTTTCAGAGAAATAAGCCCTCGGGATATAAATTTTTTTTACCTCTTACAATCTCAACGAGGGAAGTGAGAATTGTCAAGGATTAGGGGTATGAATACTCGTTAATATCATGAAATTCAAATTTCAGCTCAGAAAAGAGGTGCATTAACTTCCATAAATCACTAGATTCTGGTACAACCTATGTTTGAGCTTTTTGACTCA
This sequence comes from Viscum album, assembly GCA_963277665.1. Lineage (NCBI taxonomy): Eukaryota > Viridiplantae > Streptophyta > Magnoliopsida > Santalales > Viscaceae > Viscum > Viscum album. Next base: position 1,305,254,671 of record OY728126.1, on the reverse strand, counting down.
ACACATCACAAACTACATCACTTTTTCCAGGAGTATATTCAAGCTCTAAATCAAGGGGCTGAAGATATTTGGCCCATATTCCCCATCTGAGGTTCAAGTCATTTTATGAAAATATATATTTTAGCCTCTTGTTCTAATGACCCATGCATGAAATATTTGTAAATTACATTTATTTTGTAGAATACTTAATACATTACACAAATAAACACCCAAACACAATATTATTTTAGTATCCTTGGAAACAAGTAACAAATTTTTCTAACTTGGTAAAAGATATTCCATGTCTCCCATAAATATCTTCCTCGTTATTTTTCCTACCTAAAACATTTCTTTATATCTTGGGAAAAAACATAAAAAGTATGAGCTCAAATGCTCAGTAAGTGTAAACAAAAAATAAACATAATAATGTAAGAACATGAACATATATTTCTAATATCAAAATCTTGAGTCATAAAATAAATACTGGAAGTATGTAAGACATACATCATAAAGGAATAAGAACCATGATAAAATAGAATTGGTATAAGACATGGAATTTGAAAAAACACATAAGAATATAAAATCATTTACATATTATCCATGTATGATGACCAAGATCCTCATAGCAGACAAAGTTTATTATTGAGTTGAGATCGCTCATCATTCCATCTTAGTATCACTGAACCAGATTTACTATCCATTATAGCGATGTCTATCTTATGAGATTTAAATATTTACCCAAGGCATTTAAAGGAGATATAAGTCATAACTATCTCATAATGAAATCATTCATACCTGTTCCACAATAACATAAACCATTCATCATATCCCAAGAAATAAAATAGGTTTCTTTTAACATCATTCCACCTTAATAAAAAAATTTAAAACCAATGGATTTTATAAATAGCATTACTTAACATACACAATAATATAATATGAAAAATAAAGATATTATACTTGCAACATAACCCCACTAATTAATTCCATATTATATGGAAATTATTTTTAATTGAACACTTGAAATTAATTCTTAAGGAAAATATCTTTTATTTTTCAAAAAATATTTTCTTCTCTCAAAAATTACACAAAATTTTAAATAAAATGAATTTATTTGTAAATAAAAATTCAATCATGTAGATGAAAATTTAGGTAAATAATGCTCTATTAAGACATAAAATTATATTCATTACATATAATTTAACAAACATTCTACTCATATGTTTCCCAGAAAAGTCGAAAAGTACCTCATATAAAATAACAAAAACAAATTCCTCTCATACTATTTGACAAGAATTCATAAATGGGTAAAATTAAATTTAAACATTTTTAGAATAATAAAAAAATATTACATATTTAGGGAACATGGGAGTGGATGATAAGTATTCCACATTAAATACTTACGCATAAACGATCATAGATAATAATGAGATTACGAAATTATATCTTATCTTTGGTCTGATAACTTTTTTTTGTATTTGAACCTCCTTTATAATGATAAAATGATTTCATTGAGTTATCCTAGGATCATATTATTTTTTTACGATATCATATGTTATCAAATTATCATTTTTTTGGTAATAATATTTCATTATAACTTGTCATTTGGGTATAAACTGATTCATTTTCTTATGCATGTTTTTCCCAATAAGTTCCAATTACCAACAAGGGTCATATTCATATCATTACAAAATTAAATTAACATAATAAATGTAAAATTTCATTCTTATCTATATTTATATAATCATTATTTTATATATAACATGTAAAATGAATCATATCGCATCGTAGAGATGGTAGGTTGTACGTATAGGCTAGCAATGATATCATTCCATTAATTATGAAATGGTATCGAAGTGGATGGTATATATATATATTTCCAGAATAAATACCTTACTAAAATTTTAGATATAGTTATTATTTATATCATTATACCCATCCATTTCAAGTGGTGGTAATAATCAGATTACACCACATCACGGAGACAGTAACCCATATGTACGCACACGTGGAGATTTCATTTTTCATTGGATGGATAGATGGTGGAATATGGTTCTTCCATAATCATAAAAATATCTTAATATACAGTTGATAATATATAAATTAATTTATATTTCAAACAACTCAATAAGATGATGTTTAAGAATAAATAATTCGAAAGAATCAGTAGAGGAGATTATCTCTTCTTCGACAAGATCCCACTAAATCATCTATTCAAGGCAGTAGAGTTGTTTTTTTTGGAGGAAAAACCTATAGAATGTAAATATGGAATTTTATAAGTTAAATGGTCAATATATGAATTATATTTAAGTCTAAATGTTATTTGAAATTATGAGGGAGTATGTTCCCTTTTATAATTGAGGAGAGGGGTACTTTTGGAATCTCAAAAAATACTATTTTCTGATAAAACTACAACCACATAAAAATACATAAAAAATGTCATAGTTTCTAAGATTATATGAGACACATTTTTAATATCATCAAATAATAAATTTTGGAGATGTTTTTATGTCAATTTAAACCTTAACATTTCAATTAAATACATAGTTATTCTATTTAATATATCTAGGGTCACAAATATTTCTATATTAAAATGGTAAAATATTAACTTATTTGATGTAAAATATATCATAAATAAATAAAATGGATAATTTTGGATCATATAATAATAATTATATTTTTATATAAAAAAATAAATAATTTTCAAATAATTTAATAAAACGTTTTTTTTAAAACAACAATAGTGTCAATTTTGACACTATTCGCTTTATGGATTTTTAAAAATATCAAGATAAGAATTAATTATCAAAAAAATATTTCATTATATTTATTTGGGGTCTAGTAAATCTATTAAATTTACTGGATATATTAAGTATCCAAATTTTATTTAATTTTAAGTATTTCAATAACATTTATTTGATATTTACATTAATAAAGTAATTACTACATCTATTTTGTGTAATTATTTAATATAATATTATTTTGGGTAAAAATAAAAAATACCATGATAAAGATAAATCTACTATATTTTAGTCTAATAATTTTACTCTAATTTATATTCTACAAAATGCACCACTAAAATTTTTTTACTTATGAAAATATTAATGGGAAAAATTAAACATCACTTCAAATAAAATAATATAGGTGTCATAATATCTTATATGTGGCTCTAAATGCTCAATAAATCGACCCTTGGATGATTATGGTCGATATATACTTGCCCAGTGATATTGATAAATGTTTTATTTAGTATTTTATTATTTATTATTATTATAATATAATTATTTTATTGATTTTTCCTCAATTAAATAATTCCACCATAATATAGTTTTATTAATTTTAGTTGATTATTTATTTCTTAATATTTTTTAAAAAATAACATTACAAATAAAAAATAGATTTTAAATTATTATTTATAGTCGAATATATTTTCTGTATAGACTTCTATTAAAAAATATTTATTATTTAAAACATGAATGTGACATCTTTGAATTTTCATTCAACAAGATATTTTAAATACAATAATATCTAAAAAATGTACACAAAACATAAAAAATAATTTTATATTAGAAAAATATGTTTATTAAGTTAATGATAAACAATTATACTCATTGATACCTCCCATTTATTCATATATGGACACAGAATATATATTATAGACAAAGAAAATGGCACTTTGTGTCTTTCTTTGACTTAAATACTATTTAAGATATTTTTAGGTAAAAGTGACCATTAAATGACATTATTTAGATCCTTTTGTGTTGGGGGTCTAATTACATTCATAAAATAAATTTTTTTCATTTTTTTGGTCATTTTATAGTTACTAAAATTTTATTTTTTACCTATATTACTCAATTTACCTTTACTATGCCAAAAATATTTACCATGGTCAGAATTCATATCAGTAAAAAATAAAAGGGACCTACATAAAAATTTTGGGTCAAATTAATCCAAATTGTTTATCCATTTTTAAAAATTTAAGACATAGAAGTAACAGAAATAAAATTAAATTAAAATTGGTAAAATATCAAGAAAAATGTTTTTTGAAAAAATATATTTTTTTAAATAGAAAATTATTTTATAGTAAATTAATATATAAAATAATTTTTAAAAAACATATTTAGACAAAAATTAACAAATTAAAATTAAAAAATAAATCAAAACATAATTTTACTATGTATTGACTATATATGAAAACAATGTTTTCATTAAAAATCAGTATTTCCACTATTCATAAAAAAGTGAAACCTATCATAAAAATGAAAAAAAATTAAAACCATGTAAATTTTTATATTCTGAATTAAAATAAAAATATTATTATATCAATTTTAATATCAAATGTTTCAAACTATATTTCAAATGGGTGCTCCATCAGAAGGTGGCAAAACAAATTAATTTTAAAAATACTTTTTATATCCAACAAAAATTGAATTTGTTTTTATATCATGACTATAAAACATATAAGATAAATTTTAAACATTATATTATTTCAATAATGATTGAATTTTTTATTATATAGACTCACTTATATTCATTTAAATATTTTTTTGAAGGATGTTAATATTATTCCTGTAAGCCATTATAATAACTATGTTATAATATTTCTTTGTTAACTTATACATGTTCTTGCATGCAATGAATTGTATCAAAATAATTTGACATTTTTTGAAACAAAATCCAATCATAATGTTTCATATACCGCATGATAATCTGGTGTTTTGTATAGGATAAGCTTATCTGGGTGTATCGTACAACCTAATACATCAATAAAATTCAAAAAAACTCATAAAAATCTTGGGGTGTTAAACTTGTCATCCATGTACACCAAAAACACTCACCTAAATTTTTTTTCTCAACCAATATAAGTAATGGACAACCACTGCTAGCTCAAGGTCAGGTTTTGGGTAGTTTCTCCCTTGATACCTCAAATGGGGAGATCCATACACAACGAATTTGTCCTCCTCCATCAACATTACTCCTAGGCTGATGCCTGACGCATCAAAGAATATGTTATATTATTTTCTAGGATCTAAAAGAATAAAAATCAATTTATAGACAATCCTCTCTTTTATCATCTTAAATTTTTTCTCTCATGCTTCTAATCGTAGGAACTTGACACCCTTCTTTGTAAGACCAGTGAGAGGTTAATCAAGGAGTGAGAAGCCTTGTAGTAAATGCCTATAATATCCCTAATTCCCTAAGAAACTTCATATATCAAACACTCTCTTTCGTTCCTCCCATCAGACCACATAACTAACCTTCTCAATGTCAATAGGTACAAATTTTTCTGAAATAATATGTCATAAGAAGTGAACTTTTTTTATCTAATTGTGGCCCTTAGTATGACTAGAATAATGTTTCTTCTCTCTCAGTGTTCTCAGAAAGTTCATAAGGTGTTTTAATTGTCAGTATGGGTAAGATAATAAACCAAGATGTGATCACCAAATACCATGACAAAAGAATCTAGGTTGGGATAGAAAAATCTATTAATTAGATCATTGAAAATTGTGGGTTTATTATTATTACCGAATGGAAGAACAAGGTAATCATATATGACATACCTTCTATATGATGTTGTATATGGTATGTATAATGGGCTTACTCACACTTATTGATATCCCAACCTCAGGTCGATCTTATAGAAGACCCAAGCTCCTAGAATCTATCCAAAGAGAACATCTATTCGAGGAAATGGATATCAATTCTTGATTTTATGTTTGTTCATCCTTCTATAATCCAGGTGTATACATAAGGTTCTATCCTCCATATTAGAAAAAAGGATGGTCAAACCCCAAGATGATGTATTGGGTCATATAAAACCATTGTCCTTAAATACTCTAACTACCACTTGAAATCTTAATGTTCTATAGGTGTCATCCTTTATAGATGATTGGAAACAGAAGATGCTCCTATAATAAGATCAGTCATAAACTCTACCTCCCTCTCATGAGGTAATCCATAAAGGTGATTAGAAAAAATATCCCTGAAATGATCTATAATCAGAGGTAGTGCATCATGGAATATGCATTGATTCACTATGAGGAGTATTCCAATATGATAATTCACTGCACCTAGCCCCTGATTCCCACATCCTGATCTATAATCTAGAACATCCAACCCACAATTATGTAGATAAAAACTCCCCTCTGGTGATGTAAAAAATACACTATAGTGATATCAATTTTAAAAATCATGATACTAAACCAATAAATCCATCATGAGAATGACATTGAAGTATTCCATTTTGTTAATGAAGGGGTTCTATAAGAAAGTTAAACTTCATACCTTAGGGGGATAGTCCTTTCGTTGGTGAACGCACTCTGACCACACTTCTATTGGTATATCATGGGCCATTACACCAAAATAATACTATATCTCGTGTTAAAGACATTGGATGATAGAAACAAAGATAAAAGAGTTCAAATAACATATATAAAATAAATATGATACTATAATATATTCCACAAGAATATAATTTTTTATTGTAGATGGTCATGTAGTTTGATCCTCAAGTATAAGATATAGTTCCTAAAACTGGTCTGATCCATGACCCTTTGAAACCATTGGACTACCACGATCATAACAGCTAGGTTAGAACTACTCGTGATGAGGAGTCTGGATAAAATATCCATTACCTCCTCCCCATTCAGTTCTTCTAGTTCTATTCCAACTCCAAACCTTACATAATCTAAAATAACCCACTCCTGAAGGTGGATCTATCACTTATCCATTTCCACTTGAAGCTAGTGGAATGGTCCAACAGAATATCTAAATATTCCCCATACATCTGCAAGACCAACACATCATTTGGTATCTATCACATTGAGGATTCAGATTCACCCATCAACCACCCTGTTAACACACAATTTATTTATCGTAATGGGTACTATGATTTTCACTACACTAATAAGAAACCTTGGGGGAATGTGTATTTCCACCAGGAGAAATATTGACCTACCGCATAACTAATCCTCTATACCGGGTACAATTATTGTCCCTCAAGTTTTCCTCAATGATAAGATCATGATTGACTATTTCATAATGGAAAATACATTCACCTATATATGGATGGAATACATAATTCCATCCTTGAATCATCTAGCAGGTGAATGATCATCATCGATTAGATATTTTGAAAGGAACCGTAACTCAGTGAAAAATGATAAATACTCCATAATTGACATAGAACACTATTCGAGATGCATCACCTCACTATCTCTGTAATCTCTCACTGTCTGTGGAAATAACTGATCATCGAAGGAAATCTATATATCAACTCATAACATTCCCTAATGATTACTTGCATGGGTAATCACATCCCTCTAGTTCATGGAAAAATCACAAATCATGTAAGTAGAAATCATGACCCTCATCACTTGAGGCATCTCCAGTTGCTAAAAGATCGAGAGGGTGGCCTCTAACTAAGACCCAGTAGCCTACGGACTAGAATCCCCTAAATAGGTGGTAGGATGCTACAGCTGGAACACATGTTTTAAATAATCCATTGTAAGTTTCGTAGAGAGAACCATGCATGGACTATATTAGATGTAACAAATTATCATAAACATGGGAATCCGTGCCTAGATCAGTTATAGTAATTGGGGTCTCATTTGGAACTTGTAGTGGTAATACTGGTAGCTCAAGGGCCACCACAACTGGAGCATGTTAATCACCACCTTCGTAGTATATGACACGAGGAAATCCCATCAGTATTGGTCTAAATATTCCAAGAACACACCTCTTAAAAAAGAATAAATATAGCATCTCAAGAGGAATATAAACATAAAAAAACTCACTACACAAGGTATAATACCCTAACTACCCAATTAAATGGCCATGTATTGAGAAGTTCTCAAATATTAACATTAGGGGTTCTAATAGTTTATGTATCAATAGTAACCCCCCTCATCACTCATTATTAACTATTTCTTTTAATTTAACGTTTAATTAATATTTTCACTCCTTTATGATTCATAAACATGACATGGTGGGATAAGGACATGAAACTATTCCACTTTTATGTTTTCATTTTTTTATAACATGTATCAAAGTTCTTTTAAAATGAGTGTTTTGTCATAGTGAATTAGGTCCCATACTCCTTATCATTGAGATTAAAATATAATAAAATTTACTATAAAGGGCTTGATTTACTAAATTAATCATTCAATTACATGAGGGCCTATAACACCTCATGAATTAAAATAGGAAATAAATCAATGATAGCACAAATATATCACAACAAAATATATAAGAAAGGATCACTCAATAATCCCAGGCATATTAAGAAATGAAAGTAGTGAAATGCACCAGTATTGAATGGAAATATGAATGACATGTAATTTATAGGTGCCTATAATGATGAATATAACAATTATTCTTTCCCATAAAGACAAGGATGAAATAAAATTCTCAATAAAAATAATAATCCACAACTCTACTCAAAATTTGGGTCACCTAACAGTGAAATGATATCAATTGTAATGATGTTCCAAGGTAATGCCTAAGGAAATGTGGAACATAAGGATTTAAACTCAGTAATTATTATAGTATGGTTAAGAGTAAGAGTATTATCCAAGAATAATATTCCAAGTCATTCAACAATATGTTACCTACAAAGTCCAAGGAGTTCATACAAGGTAAAATGGGGAAAGGCAATGACGGGCCCCGATGGGATTTTACTACGAAACCAAATTTTTAATTTTGGATCCAAGGAGTGTATACAAGGAATCATGTAATATTATTGAAGGAATCCTATGGTGTCATATCTGGTATAAAATAATAGACATGGGTCATGTTCTAAGTGGGTCTCATTGAAAGCAATCTACATATTATAATCAGAATTGGGTTCTTGTGTAATAAGGGCATTCTCTATGGAAACCAAGGCAAGATCAAGTTAGGACACACCTATTTTATAATGAATTCATATAATATTCCATTTGATTCAATCCTTTCCTTTCATTAGTGTTATTAGGCCATGTACCATACAAACTTTCATTTATTCCCATTAGGGAATATTCCAAAATCAAGGTTCACTCCACTACCATCCTTTAACATGGTAAGGGGTGCTACGAATGTGAAACCAAATATTAAATTATATTTAAAAATGCCAGTTTTTTACTGAATATAGATTCAAAATTCCATTTCACCATAATTATCAAATTGAATAACTTACCTAAGGTGGGTCAACTTCTAAAAATACATGGTACTTTCCATTATGCAATTCACAATTTAAATCAATCCATTTAATATAGAAAATATTTCCCTTAGAATGTTCATGCCAAGGCACACCCGAACACCGTATAAAAAATGTCAAAACACTAAAATGAAAATTATGGAAACACATCCTCTATGAGATGGATAATTTGTGTGAGTAAGCAATAACATATAATCACTTATTTAGAATAAGTATAACCGTACTGTTTTAATGATTATAAGTATGTCATATAGATTCAGAAAATAGAACCTGATGAAATTGTTAGTTCCCAAACGACAATTCCAAAATCAAAAAACATAAGGGATAAGTTATAGACCATCCATATTATGCTTGTAACATACTCCTATTCGATTATTAGCCTCTATTATATCTTTCAATGTAGTAGATTTGAGAAAAAGGTAAAAACGCTCACACCTTGATAACTATGATGGGTAAAAAGAGATGAAGAATGACTCAAATATTCTAAAGTACATACTGTTGTACATCAAAAGTGATGAATGGAAGATCAAACAAATCTTAGATTAAGGATATATCTCGATCCCTATGTTAGGCCTCCAAAAATCACTAAAAATAGAGAAAAGGAGGTTTATCCCACTAGAAATCAAAATAATGAAAAAGGGTTGGGTAAATTTTATCAATAAGAGAAATATGTAAAACTATCCCAAATTATTCATGTTCATGATTTCACTACATAGTTTTCAAAACAAGGTGTATACCATGCACGGGTACCTGGTGAAGAGGGGAACTTGCACAATTATGCCACATGGTTAGGGAATCTATTCCCTATTATTGAAAGATAACTCTTCCCAAAGATGCATATATCCTCATGATTAGATCCTACCAAGAATCTTACCCGTACGGTTTCCTGTAACTATGTGATAGTAGCACCTTTCCCCAAACCAAGGGTTCTAGGCTCTGAACAATCCTTACAAAGCCTCAGGACCTTTTCTAATTTGTTAGGCATCCCTATTATGTAAAAAATAAATAATTAGATAGAGATTTAAAGAATCCATACATGAGTGAAAAACTATGATCTTACAGTTTCAAATATAATTATTAAAGTAATAATTTATTTTTAAATAAAATAGATAACATGAGACTACAACTTAATATTATTCTCTCCATTGAGTTTAAGTGACACTTTTCTTTAGAATAAACATTCTACAAAAACATTTCATGAAAACATGGAACATGTTAAAAGGGAGACAATTCTCAATATTACTTTGGCAATACATATTCTTTAATAAAATATTAAAATTAAATATTAAAATTATAGTGTTATATATTTATGATTTGGAATATAAAACAATTTACATGTATATAAGTGGATCAAGAAAGGATAAAATCAATACAAATAAATGACACCCAAAAATGACAACAACAATGACTGGAGATTGATATAATATTACAATAAATAGTTTTTTATCAAAATTGTATAAGAATATTAATTTCCTTATTTAGAAATCAGTTGGGACACAAAATTCCACCTTAATCATCAAATATATTTAAAATATCCTCTCAAATGTGTGTACCACCCCTAGAGTAATTTTTTTATTTCATGAAAATCACTCCTAATAGTTGATTGAAAATCCAATATTCATGTAAAAATAACAAAACATAAACATTAATATATATATTAAGGTTTGATATTCATTGTTTCATTATTGATACCTTTATATTAGGTCTTCAAAACAATTTCCACAAGATCCAATCTCTTTATAAACTTATCTTTGTTTATCTTCCCATAATTAAATTCATATAGTAATATAGGATATTCATTATTAATCAATGACCCTTATTCAATATTATCATTGGTGTTTAAATTCATTTTACACGTATTGGTATAGTATTCTTCGGATACATTGACATTGTATGGATAATCCACATACACCTATTTGGAATGAATGAGTAATTATATAGTAGGTTTGTGGTATCCTTATCCATCGAAAAAAATTTCCACCTCCATACACTAACATAAAGAGCCTCACTGTCTCCTTTTTGGACCATTAATTAATATTTTATCCTCCGATATCTCCATAAAATGTATTATAAATTCAGTTTAATAGATTTTTTTATTGTATAATTTTGTCATAACATTCAACAAAATCTATTACCCTATGTATATCCTGACATTTAGAGAACTCTATCACTACTATATGACCCCCTTCCACTAATAAATCAGTGTGCATTCTTTTATATCCATCTTTACTCTATTTTATTAGACTATTACTAATATTTTATAATACTCTCGAATATTGTCTCCATGGGTGTAGATTTTAATAGTCCTTGTGAAATTTTAATTTATTCTATTATTTCACTCTGAACAGTGTCACATCAATAGATCTATATTTTTATTTTTATTTATTAATCAAAAAAATAACAAGATTGATAAACATTTTCAACCATTAATGTATTCCTCAAAGAGGATTTATCACCTTATTGAATCTCAGTGGAGGAGAAAACATTTCCAACTTTTAAAATATCTTATTTGGGATATTAAAGAGGGACTTTAGCCTATGTATAACAAAAATCGAAGGTATTACTTTAGCCTATGGTTATGACTGTGGTTTTAACTATTTATTATAAACCCTGTATTTTTTCTAAATGGGTTTTATATATTTTATAGAAATTTTCCAATAGTTTTAATTCATAATTATCCTACCTAACTCCATCCTAACATGTGGATGGTTCATTTCCATTGCTTCTCACCTCCTAAAATAATTTCAGATAAGATTAAAAATTTTCATATGAGGGAAACTGTGTTTCTCTTGTACATACCCAACCATATGTTCCTTTATAATCTCATCAAAATTCCCATGCTCTTCATCCCCCGAATGTATCTTGTATTTTGATTTATCTTCTATAATTACCACATTTTTCATTGGATGGGACTCCGTTCTATGGGGAAATGTGTCTAATTTGCCCTTTCACTACAAATAGAAGCATGGACTGGTCACAAAACATTTCTATATGTGGGATGAGTTTCTAAAGAACCTATATATCTACTCAAAAGGAATGATCACACCAATATTCACTAATTGAATTCTTGTTAGTAATTCCCAGACTTTAAAGCTGAAAAATAGGGTGGAAGGAAAATTCTAGAATCTATATTATTGATAAAAAATTCAATACGAAAAATAAACAGTTGGATTTCAGTTGATATTAGCTACTATATATAACACTATCGAAAAAATATACTAATGTGACTCGACCAATTGTATGAACAAAAAAATATCTCCAATTCCAAAAATGAGCCTCTTAAAAACCAAAACACAAATGAAAAATTAATGCATATTAATTTCACTCGAAGTTTAAAAACATCAACATTGACATAAATGTGTAGAGAAATGAGGTGAAAAAATTTATTTTTGCAACTATTGAGACTTGGGAAATGAATAAAAATATTTCAAAAAAATATATATATAGTTTGGTTTTGGATATGTATGTGTTAACTATAAAATAATACCAATATCACCATTTTTATGGTAATCGATTGATACGAAAAATATAGAATCATCTAAAGAGGGAAACATGGGTGTCGTTGAAAAAAATATTTTCCCTTTTGGTTGGAGAAATCAATATCATACTCATAAATATGATGAATTATATGGATCTAATGTAACCCCATCTCCATCAGTAATTCTGATTAAAATATAGTAATTACTAGGATGCCAAATGAATCAATGGATAGTAACCACCAACTGAATCAAAATACCAATGATATGTGATGTAGATCAAAAGACCCTATAAATTATTGATCAAAAAAATGATAAAAATGGAACTCCATTGAAAAACCATGTAACCTTCAGAGACAAAGGTTTATAATTAAATAGTAAAAATACATAAGAGTGGAAAAGGGGAAATCGTGATATAGTAAATATCCATAGGACATTCTACACACACATGAATATAATAGTAAAAATGTTTAAAATTAATGAATAATAGAATATCATAATACTATTTATGCCACGAGTGATTTATGATAAAAAATACAAGACTAATTAAATATTTTAAATCAAACATTTAAATTTTTCAATAAAGGATTAAAACAATAAATCACTCATGATTTAAAATTTTGGGGAATATAAATGGATAAATATTCTTCAATTTTTTGAACTAGTTTATAACAAAGTTTTTCACCAAAACACGGTTGAAGACCCACTTAAAATGATATAGGGAAATCTAAAACTAGAAAAAACCAAAATAAAAATAAAGAAACAAAAATCATTGGTCAACATGACTATCTAAAACATACAAGTGGTGAATATAATGGAGGAGAAGAAAAAATGAGGAGTTTAAAATCACATTACCATGATGGCTTGGCCTCAAAATAAAAGAATTCCCATTGAAAATACATACAGAAATAGTGGAATTGTAGAGGGAGATACCAATGGGACTATGAAGTTAATTTTTTAAAAGCAAATGGGGGAAATAGATTAAAATTGTGCTGGGGAACCATGAATATTTAATAAATTTTAAATATTTTAGATTATGATGTTTGGAGACATGGTTTGTGAAACCATGTGACTACCATGAAACATAAAGTGGGTTTGATTTGTGGACCCCACATGAATATGATGAATAATTTCTCTTAATTGTGGTCATCTCTTATGGTGGTAATAGAATAATACACCATGTGTATGATTAATATTCATTATTTCTACAGACCATACACAATATTAGTCTATAATGTTACCAGTTTATATGTATGATTGATTCTTGTGTTTACTCCTAACCTTACACTAATCATGTTTCATTCCCATAAACAATATTTCTTTAACTCTAGTAGTAGTAGTAGTAGTAGTTGTTCATTTTTTATTCAAAAAGAAATAAAGAAAGGAAGCAAGACCCCTCAAGGGGGGCGGAAATTGTGAAGCCCGAGCACATCCCCCAACACAAAGGAGGCACATTCTACAGGGAGAGAGAGGAGAGAGTTATAGAGTAATATGGTGTGTGTGCATGTGTACAACCATTAATAGAAACAAAAAATATTCATATGAAAATATTTATTTTATAAATTTATAATTTAAAATCATTTCTGAATTCAAAAAAAAATATAAAGTATTTATAATGTAATAATAGGATTACATATGTAAAAAAACCAAACGCTTCCAGAGAGAAACCTATAACACATTAATATGTTTCATATAATAATAATGTAATAATTATTTTTCATATGAAATAAATGTTATGAAAAAATTTGGTTTCATATTAATATCTAATTTCCGTATTTAATGATAATTGTTATGTTTATTTATGAGAAAACATGTAATTCAATTATAAGTTTTCATGTGAAAAAATAGAATACATAATGTAAAGATAGAATGAATACCAATTATAAGATGGGATATAATTATAATATAAAAACATGTTTTCCTATGGAAAAAGAAAAACACTTTAAGAGGATTATCGGTAATTTAAAAACCTGAATCGATATAAAAATATAATAATGATAAATCTATACATGAAAAAAAAATTAAATTTTTTTTCATACGAAAAGTTTATTTTCATATGAAAAGGAAAAGATGAAGACTTTTTGATTTGTATATAAAAAATATTCGATAAAATTATATTATTCATAAGAAAAAATACATTAATACCTTTTATATTCGTTTTAAAAAATCAGTCTAAGAATAAATAAAATATGTTGAATTCATAATTCTCGTGATGAGATCCTAAAATATTTCATCATAAAAGTATTCAACATTAAAAAAATATAACTTGGAATAAATTTAGTAATATTTTCATGAGGGTCATGAGGATAACCTATAATATTTCACATATATACATATATACCATTTGGGGATTTAATTTTGACAAGAATAATTTATGAAATGGAGGGGATGTGGAAAATTATTTCCATAAACAAGAAAAATTAGGTAACAACTAATTTTTTCAAAATAAATACATTTGATGAACTGGTTGAGATCGGATAATAGCTTTTCTAGTTAATCTTAGGGAGGTTCTAAATCTTACTGATATTAGGAAATAATGGTTCAAATGTGGGTATGAATGTTTATATATTTTTGTTGGGTGGTAAAGGTTCTTGGAGACTGGTTTTGAATAAAATGGTTTTGAATTTTAGTATACAAGTTGAGGGTTAGGATTTATGAAAATTAAGTGGGTCTGTGTTAGAAAATTAATGTTAGGGAAATTAAATTTATGATTGAGGATATTTTTTTGTAGCTATGATAGTGATGTAATAGATTATTTAATGGAATGGAAGATTCATTGACAATGTGATGGATGATTATTTATATAAGGGGATGTCTAATGTTTTTAGGAAGATAATGAGTTTTCTGGGCCTGTAACATATGGCCCCCATAACATCATGAAAACCCCAACATTTTAATATGGTCTTTATCCCCTAGGCCTTAAGGTGGCAACTCTTTCCATAGAGAAATATGTTGTTGGATCCTTAAGGCCCACCCACAAGACTAAAATGGTTATCAGTATAGTATTTCCGCTATATGACAACACATGTACACTACAATTCAATATGGGTATAACACTAAATACACTATAATAATTGTGTCCTACAAATAACACAAAAATATTACCTTTGATAGTGTTCATTGGGTCATAGCCCACCTTGTGCCACCAATGTCCAAATGAACATGTGTTATCCCCTCCATATCACCCACCCTTGGGGACAAACTATTCAACATAGAAATGAAAATCCCAAAGACCTAACACATGTTACTTTACTGGGTTTTATCCACACAAAAACATATTGGAAAGCTTAACAGAAGGTCACCCATCCCCATAGTAGTCTTTTACAATCACTCTTAACAATGTAGTTTTAATCTGGAGGGATCCTAAAAAATTAAAGGTGAAGCTTATTGAAATTGTTAATAACATTTACCATTTTAACCCTTTAACATTATTAGGTGTTATAGGGGTGAAATTCAGAGAGCATATCACACCATGAGATGGGTAATAACATTTACCATTTTATTATTTTACCTAAATTAAATATCTAAATATAAATTATAATGAAATATAATAAATATAAACTTTTACAAAATTCATTATTAAATAGAAATAGCTCAATATATCTTTAAAACAAAAACATATTAACTTAAATTATTTAGAAAATATGATATTATTATATATTTATATTGTTTTTGTTAAAAATAACGTACTTCCAATATGAAACGGTTATATTTAAGGAGTAATAATAAATATATAATTCAATACAAGTCCACTAAGAACAAATATCTTCCATATATATATATATATTATTTCTAAAATATTAATAAATATTTTAATTTAAATAGGATTACTGAAAAAAAAAAGTAAACTAATTTTATTTCAAAAAAATATGGATTTATTATTGAAATTTACACAACCTTTTTAGAAATTACTTCTGAATATTTATTAATTATTATTTAAAAAATATTTCTATGCTTTTAAAATTTTAAATATTATTTTTATTTAAATAATTTTCTATACATAATTATTATGTATACTAAATATATTAGTTATTTTCAACATATATTTTATGTTTGAGATCTTTACAATAATTTTTTCCATGTAAATTATTGACTAATAAAAGTGTGGTATGATAAATTTTTTTCCTACACAATAATGAACACATTTTCAAATATTATATAATAATAATTTTAACACCCATATATCATTTTTTTCTCTTTATTCATCATTACGGACATTTTTGGAGATAAAGAGTTCATAATGTAAATTTTTTAATTTTTTGAAATTTACATCAGGGAATTCATATGTAATAGTTTAGTAAAAAATCTTTCCAAGCTCTGAAATTTATACAAGGTGTTCTAGTTCCCTTCAAACTGCTTAATTTTTTAAAAACCATAATTATACAAGGAGAAAATATGTTTGGTGGATTTTCATGTGGGTCATTTCTGCACATATTTCATATTGTTTGGTAAAGCGTGTGGGAAAACCAAGAATTAAATAATAGTCAATTTTATTTAGATTGTAGGTTGGTTCATAGTTTAGTAAAATGGGTGTCAAAATAACATAATCTACCTATATATTTAAGATTATTAATTTTCTAAACTTACATCCCATAATTAAAAACAAAAATTATTTCCCTTCTACAACATTCTTGTGATATAGGTCACTAAAATCTATAGGTGTGACTCTGCCATTATACTCCTCCATTTCTTCGACAATTATTCTTTGTACACAATGGTATACCTCATGTTTATTTATCACTTTCCTTCCATATATTCTTATATTAATATTATTTTATATTCTTCACACCAAAGGGGAAATTGTGTTCAAACCATATATCTAAGTTTTTCTTCAAATATTGATTTTTCTATATGTGTATTATGATTTTTTTCTGGATAATTATTCTAGAATTATTAATTGATAGTGATTTAATTAATATTTATTATTTTTGATGTGTCATTATTATTTTATTTATATTACTTTAATTATGGGTTTTGTTTATATAAAACCATACTTATTTTAATAAAATATAATATTTATAAGATAAAACAGATGTTTTATTTTCCATGGAGGATTTAACATAACTAATACATGTTTTTAATGGTATATAATCAGATAAATTTTCTAATTAACTTTAGTTTTTTGATTAAATTCCAAATATTAATTTTCATGTAAAAATCTTTTTAATGGGATTGTTAAGTTTCCTCATTATTTTAGGAACTATTTTTGTAAGTAAGAACCCAATATTTATACCTTGTATCCAAATTTAATAGAGTTATTTATAATGGTTTTGATTGTTATAGATATTTTGTGTTATTTGGTTATAATTTTATTGCACTGTTATTTAGGATCTTCTATTTTAAATATATGTAAATATGTAATATATTTTATGGATTCCAAGTTATTTATGTTTCGTTTTTTATCTTATAATTAAATTACATTTTTATTTAGACAATTTTTTTTCTATATCTTATGTTCTGTTTTATTTTTCAAATAGGATTATATTTCTAATAAAAGGTTGGAAACATTAACAATTACTTGGAAAAACATGAAACATGTTTCAAAATTTTCTCATAAAAGACATATCAATCAACCGGTTTGTATCTTTAGGAAAAAATAACTTCACCTGAGACACTTCTTATTATTTTGTTTAATCTTAAAGGTTATATGAAATGTGTTTTTATCTATGAGATGGTGTAGTTTTAATTCATTTATTCTTCTTGATTTTGTATGGTATGTTTTAATATATCATTTATGTTTCATGTTATTGACTTTATGATTGGAGTTCACCTCTAATTAGTTGTCTATAAAAACCATGAGTACTTAGGTAGCAGTTGTGGAAATGTAATTTTATTCTAATGCATTCCATCCATGTCCATGGATTTTGAAACACTAACTAAACATGACTATAAAATATATGATATTATTATGGTTTCATTAGTCACGCACCACAATTTTTCTAGGAATTTTATTTTTATCTCTTTAGAAACACATCGATGAAGATGTATATGATTGATTATACTCAAAAAAAAGTATGATTATTTTAATGTACCTTAACCTTAATTTATAACATGTATTTAGAACATAAAAAATTTAATTTACATATATAATTTAAGTATAATAACAATAGTTTTAATATCTTTAGGGTGTGTACAAATCTATGTAACCCAAAACAAAAAGAAACCAAATAATAAATTAACAGAAATGTAGAAATCCAAAATGAAGATGGAATATGCAATGTCCTACTAATTTTTAAAAAAAAGAAAATTTTTGGAATCGAAAGAATATATATATTTAAGAGGAAAAATAATTAAAATCGAAATAACTAACTCATGATGAAATGTAAATGGTAATAATGATTTATGATATCTAAAAAAATACTCATTTATTGTTTCAGAGACAGAATTAATTTAGTCCCAAAATAAAAAAATCAACCTATACAGTCAAGATATTGATTAATATCTAGTAAAACTCTATAGTTTTATAAACTATATGATTTAACATAGACCAAAAACTAGTAACATATGAATCAACATGTTTCAATTTTCATTTAATCTTGCTAAAATACTCTCAAGAATTCAAAAACTCTTTTAATTTAATTTTTTTAAAATAAATATTAACATTTTATTCATGGTGGTTTGTGAAAATATTTATATTGTTGAAAATTATAAATTGATGTAATCCATTTCAAATTATAATTTTAAAATAATTTAATAGAACATAATTGGAATAATAATATTCCCCTATAATTTTTTATCCAATAAGAATTTTCATTTCAATGTACTAATAAAAGAAATTACATTCAATCGTTGTAGAAATCTTGTAATAAGATCTTCAAAAATAATTTTTTATTGCAAGATAGATTAACCTATTAGATTCTTCTTACTTTTCATCCTCAAAAATTACCGATAGTCAAATCAATCCTTGGTTTGTGTCCTCATCTATATGTTGACCAATTCCCATCTGAAATGAAATCGACAGTGCACATAAGAAGGATCTTTTTTGTAGTTACTCAAATTATAAACACTGTGATTTTTTTCATTCAGATATATACCAATTATATATATTAATCTTCTTCCTCAGTTTAAAATTATTAAAAAATCCTCTAAAAATGTCACCATTCATTTTTTATCTCGACTGAACCTTCAAATATTCCCAAGAAATCATTTTACTATTTCCTAGCACCATGATTTCTCATCTCCAACTAAATTTAATTTGGTTTTTAGTTTTCATAAATTAGATTACATGGGTCATTTATAGTTTATATATGACTTTTAATCCATAATAAATCATTTGATTTGGTAATCAATGCATTCATATGTATGAACAATTACTCAGTAAACTATCTTATATATTTCTTAGTGTATATAAGTGCCTCACAAAATTTTGGAAAACAAAATTATGCCATGAATTTATTTCTTTAAAGTATTATAATAAAACGTATTCACCCATTTTCAATTTTAAGAAATCAGTTTTATTATATATGCACTACACTATAGAGAATTATCTATTTTATCACTCTAGATTCTCATAAAATATGACACATATTTATATCACTAAATCTTTTAAACGGGAAAAAACTTATGTAACACCATATTCATTAAAATAATACCAAGAAGATTCGGCCATGGGTTCTAAACCCAGGCACCAAATTTATTCAAAAGAAAGATAGTAAAGATACAACATAAAAATGGGGGTGCTTACATGCCTAGAACTACACCATAAGCCAACACAAATGCACACCACATGGTTACCTCTTCCTAGGTCGGCCACGGCCCCTGGATCCTCCCCTGTTATGACGCCCTCTTCCCCTTTGCATGCCTTCATTATCCATCCTATTCGAATCAGAATCCTCATGAGAGGGTTCCCTATCCTGTCCAGGATCGTTCGGATTTATAGAGGGGTGGTCATGATGGTCATCCCCTTGTACTAAATCAGTATCCTGCACTGCAATGGGAGCCTGCTCTTGCAAAACAGCCACATGAGGCACCTCTGTGATCTGCGCTGTTTGAACATCAAACTGTGCAGTAAACTCCTTCTCCTTAGATCCCTCCACATCTTCTTCTGCAGCAGGAATGAATCTGTTGTTACAACCTGAATTCCTTAGACCTTCAAGATTTAGAAAATCAAACTCAAGGGTGTTAATGGTTTCTAACATAGAAAAAAAAAATTGGAAGCGGGTTTTATTGACAGCTGCTCTTTATTTTCTGCCAGCCTTTCCTCATCAGCATATGTACTCTCCATTTGATCCAAGGGAGAGTAGACAAGGGAATTTTCAATGCCCTGCTTCACGAGGGCCGTTTCAGCTTCCAGATTTCTTGCCTTGTGAGCAGGAGATCCAGGTGGACAAGCCACCCCTGGATCACCTTGAGAATTTCCAGATTGATGGACCAAAGGCAGATTTTCTACCTCATCACCAATCTGCACTTTTTCCTGGGAATGTTTTCCAGCCCTCACCTTGTTTTGCATCACCAACTGAAAGCCCTCATTATCAACAACCTTCTTCTTGCCCTTACCAGAGATAGAGGCCATTGCAGCATAGTCAAGTTCATGATTAACATGATCTTGAATAGCAGCCTCATGCTCTGATATATTCTCTTCCTCCTCTTCAATATCAGCCCATGCCTTTTTCTCAGTTCCAACCTTAATTCCAGATGAGTCCAGACTTAAAGAATTATCAATATCCATAGAGGCATCAATAGTGGCATGCTGGAAATCAACAGACTTGGGAAATCCATGTTAAACAGCCTCAGCAAAAGATGGGTGTGACCCAGTGATTTACAGAGGGAGCATTTAAAACTTCTACGACATTGTGAATGGATGTGACCAATGCATAAATAGGATTTACAAAAGTTAGGCAGCCATTCATATTGAATGGAGAGCTCTAGCTTAATTTCACCCGCAACAAGAAAAACAGTATCAATGAGAACATTAGCCAAATCAATCTCAACAAGTACTCGGGCAAAATGGCCATACCTATGATGCTCGGTCTCCTTGTCAGTCTTAATGGGATAGCCAATAGCAGATGCAATTTCCCATAGAACAGATGGATGCCAGAAAAAACCAGTTTAGCCCCCTGATTCGAATCCAAGTCTGGGTACAGGAGTTCTTGATAGCAAGAGGGCTCATCAAAGGATCCCACTGCTGGACCATGATGTAACCAGGTTTTATCGGTATAGGTCCAAAACACCTAGCCACATTTTGCAATTCCTTAGAGGGAAAGAAAATGTGAAACATACCTCTTCCAATTGAGATCAAATTACAGTCAGTGAAACCCCAACTCTGGGATAGGCGAGCTCGCACTTCATCAATCCTGACTGGAGCATCTCTCCAGGTTCCCGACAATCTGGCCAGAAGGGAGAATTGACATTCCTGCATCCGTTCTTCCAAAATCTTCGGGCTCGCTTCAATGAAAGCAATCGAACCATTTTTGGTGATTCGTTTACTGAGAGAGGCTGATTCATGGCAAGAATCCGAGAAAAACTTATTCCGAGAGGCCAACTCATCCGATTTCTTCTTAGGGTTCATCACCGGCTTCGTTCTAGCATTCTTCAACGCATCCACAGGAAAACCAAGCCCACCAGACGCATCCATCAGCTTTGAAGGAGGGATGAAGACATCCCTCAGATCAAAGTAACAATCCAAAGTCTTGGCCATCATCAAACCACAAATCACCAAATAATCGCCTCACAAGCTGTCTCCCGCATCCCCTCTGACAAAAAAAATCAATTAAAATAATATGTTATATATCATCTCTATTAGAAATAATAATCATACATATGAAATCAAAGATCTATTCTCAGAATTTTTAGAAATAGAATGTTATGTGCCACTGTTTTCCAAGAAAAACTAAAAATAAAACATATAAACCTATAAGGAAATTTTTTCCACTTTTATAGAATTATCAATTCAAAAATTTAAAATAAAATTAAACTTAAAAAAACTATAATAATATAGTACAATAGAGAAAATTTTCAACATAAATTTTTAAAAATGAAAAACTTAATTATAAAATAAAAAACAATCAAAATCATATAAAAATATCATTTCAATCAAAATTCATCCATATAAAAAAAATTACTGAAACTAAGATTCATTTTTTAAATAAATTTTAACTAATTTAGAACCCAACAATCAAATTATTTTATAAATATTAAAATAATGAAACTTTTCATCCAAATTGATCCACATTTAAAATATTGACAATTAAGACACATTAAAAGTATAAAAATAGAAAAAAAAATTATAGTAATGATGTCTTAAGAATGTATTGAAAAAACACAACATTGAATTATCCAAAAATTAATGAATTAGATTTTGTAAAAAAATAAATTAAACATATTCAATGCATATCAATTAATCTTATATATGAATGAATTATTATACAAAAAGGCATTTTTTCAAAAAAAAATCACCCATAAAAATTATTAATTAAACTATATTTTTTTCCAGAAAAAAAAAGCATTATTAAAAATATTATTTCTAATTTTAGAAAAGAAAGTAAAATTTAAAAGAAATGAATGGATTTTAACCAAAAACATTTTTATTCATGTATTATTACATTATTCTCTTTGTCCCCTTGGTGAACACACAAACATAATTTAGAACATAACAAAATTTGATAAATCTAGATGGATATGGAAGTATTATAATTAGTATCAGATCATAATTAAATTCATTTTATAGTTTTGAAATCCAAATCCCAACCATGATTAGGAGTTCAAATACTAATGACATAAATGAAAATCATATCAGTTTAATTCTAATCAAGAATTTAAAATTTGATTAAAATAATAAATCCCACACCCAAAATTTCAAAAAATGAAATTTTTAATAGATTGAAATGATAATATGTCACCCAAATAAATTGAATATAAATTAAATTTATTATTCACCTTAAACATTCAATAAAATCTCAAATATTAGGAAACATTTTCAATCCCTAAATATGAAAATTGACGCTGAAATAATCATCTAAAAAATAAATTTCGGGGTATTTTTATGTGGACATAATGAAAGGTCGTTCAAAAATAAAAAACCCTCTACCATTCCTAAAAACCAATATTTTCCCCGATTTTGACCTCTAATGTGGGTTAAAATATTTAAATAGTTTAGGCACAAAGTGATTTCCTATCAGTAATTCATAAAAAAGTTCAATGGGTCATAATAAACCTCAAAAATCATGTTTTCTAAAAAAAAGAAAATATTAAATTTCAAATGATGAAAATTGGTTTCTATATCATTTCTATTAAAATGATTCAATTCATAAATAAACTTCAGAACATATCTATAAAAAACATGATGTCTAAAAAGGTAATAAAGACTATCATGCAACACTATAATTTTATTATCAAATATTGAAAAATAATAGTTGTAACCTGTCTGAATTTTTTGATGAATTAAATATGACACTAGAAAATCTAATCAATTTTATATCGTGTATACCTCAATAAATAGTTTGTATAGAGTAAATGTAATGGCAAGTGAAATTTAAAATAATAATCATTTAAGTGTGGATTTATTAATTTATATTCACCCAATGAAACTTCCCTTACCTTCCACTTGTGTATAATCATTGGTTTCCAAACTATAACTCCTATAGTAATAGATTGGTTAATATTAGTCTCCAAAAATGTTAACAAAAAATAGAATTAAACCATAATTTGAGTTAATGGGAGGTATCTTCATAGTTACTCTATTATTTAGCTTCTCATGGTCTCTAAAAATAATTTTAGATTACCCTATTTATGTTTTTAATTCTCTTACTCAAATGAAAAGGACAGTAGGATGGATTTACTTATGAACATAACAGAGGACCAAAATTCATGTACCTGGTTATTTTAGGAACTGAAAAATAAAACTAATTAATATAGTGATAGAAAAAGTGTACATTTTCATTAATGTATTATTTATTATACCTAATAAAATGAATAAATTTTTTATTCCGATTTAAAACTTGAGATGCATAAGAAATAGGAATATAAAACCATGGGTTGACTCACAAGAACCATTGAATGTAAATTCCTCAAAATAGAATCATATAAAGTTATGTTTTCTAGAAAAATGATAGCATAAAATCCCATTGGGTACCGCCAAAATTAGTGTTTTATAATTTTTACATTTATCAATGGTGGTATTTTCTCTTCTATTACTAACTCAGGGGACCCAAATATTAATACCCTAATGAAAGTGAAAAGGACATACCTTTAATACTTCACCTATCCAGAAAATATCTTAATTCTATAATTGGAAACTAAATCCTTTTCACCATCTATGAAGTGTCAATATTTAATGAATGATTCATAAAAAATTATTTCTTTTATTATAAATCATAGATGTTTCAAATTATTCTCTCATGAACTCATCCAATTCAATAAAATCCAATATCATTCACTCACCAGCAATTTCAAAATAATACTTTAAAATTGTTACACTACTATTGGATTTATATTGTTATTTTATAATTTTACATCATGATTTTATATTGGGGTTCTAAATATAAATATATTTATGGGACAATTAAATTATGTTTTATAATCCAAAAAGTCATCATAATGTTTCAAAGATCATTCTTCCATTAAACCACCGATAGTCCTATCTAAAATGTGTTTCAATTATCTATTTGAAATAATATTATAACTACATGTTTGGGGGTGTTATGTTAAACTTGTTTCATAAAAATAGTCATATTTTTCTATCAAATACTTTAATTTCAAATTCTTGATGTAGGTTACATTATATGTGATAATATAATAAGGCATTCCAAATTTTGGGACAATGATTTTCTTAATGAATTTAAAAAAATATATTTTATTCATTGTTTGGAATTTTTACAACCACTAACCATTTGAAAACATATTAAATAGGTATTAAGATATACCCACCACCAAGGGAATATAAAAAATAGTCCCATAAAAGAATGTCTATAAAATCAAACATCTATACATCTTGACTTTATTTTTGAGGTTGATATTCCTTCATCAAACATTTCCCAACCATTTTGAACTTATCACTCCCAACCACTGATCTTATAGAGTCCTTTAAAATTGACACTTAAACGAATTGTGATTTGTGGACATTTTGTGTTATCATCACCCCTTGTTTCCTCCATGTGGAGAGGAGTAACAAATTTATTAAATGAAAATCACCTCTTCCTTTGATGCACACTTCATTAGGATCCCAACATAACTACTCTTAAAGGGTAGGGGATAGGCTCATAATTAGTAGATAAGATAGTGTGACACCTGCCTATCACTATTATTTTAATATAATATTTTGTGTACTAATTATTTTATCATTATTATTCTCAATTATTTTGAGAGTTTGGTAGGTAAATATATTTTTTCCATTTTTTACTCATCATAGTTATCCTACACAATTAGTTTAATCATGTGGAAATCATGTGTTTGTAGTCCATTGAATAAAAAATTATTTCACATGGAATTCACATGGTTAATTTAAAATTTTACGAGATTCGAGAAACCTTGAAGGTTATTAGGTGATGTTTTATTATGGGTATCAAGGTTATCACAAGACTAAGTATACCGTGTGTGACACCTAAAATACTTAAAATTTTATTCTTCTTGAAATATGGCACTTAATAAATGTTAAATAAAATCTTTACATCACCCCTATAACATTCTTCATTGAATTCATTGTCCCCCTCACATATATGGGCAAGTTACACACCCTTATGGGACCCCATTTCTTTAGGGGTTTTTCATGGATTTATTTGAGATTATAAGTCAAATTATTTGGGTAAGATATCAGATCCTCCTATCAATCCATTTCATGTAATTTTTAATCTCATCCCATTGGACCTCTTGTTTAGAAGAAACCTTAACCTATGGTTTGATCTAATTTTCACGATTCTTCAATTATTCAGGTGTGGGATGGGTCTCTAAGATCACCTTCTTGTGTGTTTATGAATATTGTGCCCAATGAAACATATTTCATACAACATCAACTCACCCCCCCCCCATCAATTTGACATAAGTGTCTAAATTTTGTAACCTTTAATTTTATAATCATTGATTTCATATTATTTAATCATATTTTCTAGACTAAAAATATTATAATTTTTATTATACATGTTATTTATAAATATCATAGGAGGATAAATTATGCTTTCAATGAAACTCAATATGTATTCTTATTTATAAATTTTTTTTAATTTTTTTTTTATTATTTTCAAACATCGGTTGGTTATAGAATTGATTGGTTGGATTTTATTAAATATATAAGATTTTACAAACATATTTCATGGATTTTAAAATGAATTTCCAAATTGAATTCTTTTCACTTTATGTGGTACTTGAAATGATCGTCCTTAAAAAATTATTTAGAGGGAATATTTAAATAAAATATGGCCTTTAGAAATTTTTTGACCCCAATTTGGTTGTTTGATGAACATAATGGTTTTTTTAGTACTCTGGGCAATTTTAAGAAAAATGGGTTGATACTTTCAATTGATTACCAAAATTATGATAAATGTTTTTATGGAAAATCAATTAAGGGATAATGAATTTAAGATTGACTCTCAATGTTTTTTTATTTATAGTTTTTTTCAAGTCACTTCAACTATTTATAAGGTTTGATGAATTTTAATTATGATTCATTACTCCTTTAATATCTTATTTTATCCTTTAAATGAAGCATCAAATGATTTTATTTGAGTTATCAATCGAACCCATTGAGGTTTTATATTGAAGTGTCTTATGAAACATAGTGGGTGTTTGTATTGGATATATTTGTTTGTTTTTTGTTCACCAATAATAGGAATGGGTTATTTATTATGAGGGTGAGTAAGTAAGGGAAGTCTACATTGATCGTTCTATTGGTTCATCTATTTTATTTTGGTTTATATGTCTCCTATATTTTTCTTTTCATTGGTATGTTAAGAAAACATCAATTGGGTATGTATTTGTTATGAACATATTCATGTTTCATGTCTAAGTCTAATCAATAGAGATTTAGGATAGTTTATCATTAGTTTTTTGTAAGCTAATGGGTTGTCAGGATACAGACAAACTATGTTTGGACTTGATATTATTAGGAATCATGTTATGCTAGATTAGTGATACTTTCATAACAAGGGTAAGTATATAATAATACTAGGGAATGAGTATGATTACTGTTATTCTTGAGTGTATTACCCATGATATTATCTTACACTTGACAATAATTTCCTTTGGATTCCATTGTCCATTTAATATACGTGTCCCCTCTTAGTTCTATTACAACTTAAATTTCTATTGTGACATGATGATTAGATGTATAATTAAATTATTCTTCCTCCCTATTGGGTTGTGTAATATATATTTATACTATTTTTATATAATTTTTCCTTGAAATAATTTAAATTTCATATTCTTTTTAAGTGTTTTCAAATATAAACAATGATTTTTATTGTCAAATTTAATTTTTGTTTAATAACTAGATTTTAAATGGAAGTCAAATGTGTGGTCAAATGTTTGTTAAAAATGTTTCATGTGTCCTTATAAGTAATATTTGAAAATGACATCTTAGGCTGGGTGAATTCTTTAACATAATTGTTTTATCTAGATTGTGTTAAAGAAAAGAAGATTTATCTATCATTATTTTATGTTTGAATCTATTATATAAATGAATGATTAAAACAATATTTTCAAAGTTATATTTAAAAATAGCTTGAATTGGATGTTTTATTAATGGAATGGTATGTGTTAAAATGAGTGGTGGGTTACTAAGTATGTTATGATAATGCCTATGTTATTTCATTTTTCATGTGTTGAGATTTAAATTTAGACTAAGCATTAAGCATTCGTTGATCTTGAGATTAATGTGAGTTTTTTTACGTGTATTGTCTCCTTTTTGTGTTCCTGGATATTTTTTTAACATTGAATTCTAATATATGGATGAGGTATGATATATTTATTTTTTACTATTTAATTATGAAGGTTTTTGGGAAAAGAATTTATGAAGGATGTTTCAAAATTCCCATGATCATGTCGCCATCCTATGTGGATCAGGAATGATCTTTGGTTCATGTCGAAAGCTATATCAATAATTTGATTGAGGAATGTATAGGGTTATTTCATTAAATATAACAGATTATTCCTTATGTTGTGACTAAACCCACTAGGAATGATTATTAATATTAATAATTCAAAGAATATTAGAAAACAATTACTTGAACAGTTGAGTCTGTGTATTATTTAACTTTTAAATAATGACTTCATCTAACTCAGATCACTAATTTGAGTGACAGATACCTAGATATATATTCTATAATTACATTTTTATAACCTTACTAGTCCTTGATATATAAATAAAACTCTCCTAACAAGTTTTTCCATATAAGGAGTTAATTTTTATCCTCGTTCATTGATATTATGTATTTCATGGATGAATGATCAATGAAATTTTTTGACTTTGAACCATAAAAAATATTACCTAAACTTATCAACATAAAATACAGTAACTAAAAAACCCTTCTCAGTTGTGGTGTAGTTACTTTTTAAATTAACTAGTAGTCTATTAGTATAGTACAACACACACTACATTTTTCATTCCTTTTCCACAACACTACCTCAACAACTATTTCACAAGAATCACACATAATTTGATGTTGAAATTTTCAATCAGGAACAATGATGTTGGGTAAATAAGTTAGTTTTTTAATTGTGGCACTATATGATTCTAAGAACTTATAATAATATAAAAAGGTCATTTAAATAACCAATACATATCAAGATGGTATTTTAATCATTAAATATTATTTTGTGAACCTATAATAAAAACCAGTATTCACAAAAAAACATTTAAACCCCCAAGGAAATTTAGATGGCGTTAAATTTTGAATAACATAAACCGCGGTTGTATCAATTCCATTATATTTTTTAATCATTGTGACCAAGAATGATACTTTCATATACATTAAATTTTCATTCCCCCCAATTCAAATGTCTTTTCTCATGGAACCTTTTCAAGGCTAATATCATATTTTGTAAAAAAATGTGATCTCAAAATTGGAAAATTCCTCCAGAAACAGCTCAATTATCCTTTATATCATTTCTAAAGAAATGGAAATCATGAATATTTGATAATAATTCAATGAACCACACAATCTAATAATAATTCTAAGGAAGTAATCACTTCCATTGGGGTATCTCAATGTGGTCTCTTCAAGACCTTTATGGGTTATAAAAATATTTTTGTAAATAGATTATTCATCAAGAAAAGAATAAAATTCATGACTAGAAAAATATTCAATAATTTAATCAATTTATTATATGGTAATATTATCATTTTTAGTAGTGGGATATGGATTTATATAATCTATAAAAACTCTCTACTTTTTCACTTTCCAAGTCTTGATTTTATCATTATTCTCATTGTTTTTAACTATTACTCTCCCTTTCTTGGCTAAAACATTTACTAGACTCACCCAATGAAATTTTTTGGTAGGAAAAATGATTGCAACATCTAGTAGTTTGGTCAATCCCTCTCTAAAGACCTATTTCATGCTTCCATTAAGATTAATTTCCACATCATATCAATGTTTCCATGTTTTTCCATAGAGATGGAATGCATGGAAATGGTGGAATAATTTCTTTCCCTTCAGTAATGATCCATCCGATAGTATATTTGAACTCTCTCTATATATATAGCCAGCATTATTCTTAAAATTCCCCTATATCATCTGAGATAAATAATGTAAGTGATAAATTATCACGATGAAATTAATATTCCACGTGATATAGAATAAGATTGAGTTATACTTTAGGTATTCTATGGTTAGAGGTAATACTTTGGATTGAGGTTTCCTAAGGTCCCCAATGTTTCTATTATTGAAATAGTGGGATCTAAATAAAATTTCTTTTACTTAATTATTATCCTTAGTGGATATCTACTCACACAAAGACTCCCAAAAGATTTTATAAATACAATATTTTGGGAAAACATCTATATTTTCTAAGAACTCTCCCTCATGCACATCATTGTGTTCCTTTCCCTAATTTGAAAAAAATTCCAATGCATGTTTCTATAAGTTTGGGTTCACTATTAATTTCACCAATGATTCTTAAAACCTCCTATTCAAGATTTTCAATACTTTCCTCAAACTTGAATTCACATTTTTTCTAGTAGCTCATCTCTTAAGAATATTTTCCAATGTGTAAGTTATCTAGTATTCTTGGAAAAGTTAAATTTCTGAAATTCATGAACCAAATGGAATATAAAAATTCCATTTTAGACATTAATAAAAACTCAACTAGAAGCTAAATAGGAAATACTATAAATTAATGGTACATCCTTGTCACATTTCATAGCTTGTATAAGGAAATTACCCAAAAATGTTTTTTTCCTACTCCAAAAAACTATTATCCACTTTCACAATAGGGTTTGTAAAATATTTAATATCCAATTGTAAATAAATTATAGTGGATTATAATCTCATGTTTTAGAAAAATGATAATGTAATCAAAAAAATTACAATCGTGGTAGTAAAATAAAATTATATGACCATTATATTGAAGGTATATGGGATAACAAAACAACCTAAGTCTTAGATTTGTACATGTATCCTATAATGAATAATGTCACTACACTCCATTATCATGATATATAGAAAAAAATATTCCAAAATATGTTTTTTGAAATAATATTCATTACTTATTTTATGTATAAAGGTATTTTTAATAAATCATATTGGAACCAGATATTAGTTTGAATATTCAATAACATGTAATGTAACATGAGTAGTTTATGTTTTTCATTCACCTCTTTAATCCCTTAAGGGAAGTGTATGGGTGGGAAACATTTCTCAAAACCATGGGTATTTTTTATATTTTTCTTAAACATTTTATTCCTCACTCTTCTTTTCTCATTTCAAGTATCATTTAATTAATTTTAAAATTGGGTTATGAGATTAAAATCAACTTCAATATTACAATATTCATTTCAAGAATCTCTAATTTATGTTTTTTTTCTTGGTTATTTTATATTTTAATTTTGAACTATCTAAACATATTTCCTAATATGCTCTCCATTTTTTAAACCACTACGATTCATGGTATCTGTGATGTTTTCCCATTAGTTAATTTTTTTAATATGTGGATATTTTCCCTTATTTTTCTTATTAATCTATATTTATAATTAACGCATTTCTAGTTCATGGTTATGGATCCTTTAATATATTCTAGTTTTTTGAAATTATTGTTAAACCATTAATGAATAAAAAAAATTATAATCTAATATATAATCAAACTTAATTATCTAATTTAATTAATGGACTAAACACTATGTTAATTTTGAACCATTGGTACGAAATAATTTTTGAAACCAAGGTAAGCAGATGACTATGAATTCCTTATTATTACAAAGATATATTAGAGTGGATTAGCTAGAAAATTTATAGTCATTTGAGAAGAGATCAATATTGGCTAGTATCCTAGGTCTATACCAGTAAAAACTAATATATTCATTAGATTATGATGGGTTTTAAAAATCCGAATAGAAATTTTGGGTGTTCCCAAACCTTCCAAATGGAGTCAACTATTATAGAAGTTATTGATCAAAATTTTAAAAAGTAATATTAATAACATGTGGTTTATATTTTTATTCATTACCTATTGGACTAGGTCCTTAATTTTTAAAAGTTTGGAATTCATTTATCTCCCTAAACCAAAAATGTTTTATCTTATATCGACTCCTCTACTCCTGAAACAATATTTTTCTAAATTAAAAAAATTCTAAATTATTCAAAAATCCCCATCATATTTATCTATATATTTTCTTCTAGCTGAATTTCCAACAAAATTTTGACACATGGGAAAAGATAATTTTCATATTTAATCCATAAGTAGAAGGGAGGGGTGTTTATGATAAGTACACATTCTAAGTGGGTCCACAAAAATACACCAAACATCATGAAAATATCTTCCTTCGTCATGAATAAATCCAGTAATATAAATCTTAATCTCTATATTTATCTTTATTATGTAAAAGTACTTATCAAGAAATTATAAGCATATTCTTAGGTTTCAATTTTTATTTTATTGAGTTAGAGAAAACAATTTCTAGAATATCCCTTTAAAATTTAAGTGAAAACTATCATTTTTAGATATTTATCACAATATCTTCTTACTAGATGTTACAGTAGTACATTATATAAATACTTACTAATTAAAAATTATTCCTTATCAGGTTAACCATTGAATGTAGGAAGTAGAGGCATGTATGAATTTTTGTGTCTATTTTTTCTTTTTTCATATTTATCCAATACATGAAGGGTTACCAAAAACATTAGTAAGTTAATACATACTATTTCTAGACCATTATATGTTTTATATTCTTTTATTAGCTAAAAACATGTGTTCAATATTAACACAAACGGTATCTATCTCTCAATTTTTCTATTGAAATGTTTTATTTCCATTGTGATCTAAGATTTTTTTGAATTTTGGTCTAATGGGACCTTGGTTCTATAATATTTAACAAGTGTCCATAAACTAGTTATATTTTATAAAAATATTATATATATATATATATATATATATATATATTATTTTGTAGCTTTTTTGAACACATGTTTCTTTCTCTAAATAATAGTTCACAACTCTGACCGGTCATTGAATATTTAATATATTTATTAACCAATTTAATCGTTGTATATTAATAAATATATTCATATCAAAAAGGAAAAACTAATTATGTGTTATTAAAAAAATAACCCAATCAAATTATAAAATATGAATAAAAAATTGATTATAATGAAATATGTAAGGTTAAACATATTCCAAAACATAATTGAAACTGATTGGTCGTATAAAGATATAAACATGGAAGAGTTTAGAAGAATGTAATGTAGAACAAGTAATAAGTTATGATATTTAAGGGGTAGTTTTGATACACTAGTCTTTAAATAATATTCTGTAATTACTAATAAAATCAAACTAAATTTTAACCGAAGTCACAAATTTATAGTTGATTATCCCTATAAAAAGGTTAAGATATAACCAGTGAAACTATAATGTTTTCTCAATTTTATGATTTAACACAGCTATAAATCTCATGGAATTAAAATATATATGTTCAAAATATAATATGATCATTTTTAACTAACCATCAGGAATCTAATACCCTTATCATTAGGTTTTGAAAAATAAATCTTCCTATAATATTATTCATGACGGATTGTGAAAATATTTCAATTATAGTAAATTATGATGATTAGAGACACATTTAATCAGATAAATAAAAAATTTAGTAAAATAATTTGATTAAAATAACCTTAAGGTTTCCCTGTTACTTATGTTGTTTCATTATATTTAAAAATGTTCATTTAGACAATTAATGGTGGTGAGAAGAAATTCATGATTCATTTTTTTATTATCTCATTTGGTTCTGAATTATGCCATTAAAGGGATGATTTGATGATTTGAATCTCTTTTATTTAGAATGGAATATGATTTTTGACATCTCGTATTTGTTATTCGTTATTGAATCATTTTTATATTTTTTATTATTAATATTGTGATCTATTTATAGGGGAATAAAGTGATTTAGTAGGGATATTTTTCACATTATAACATCATTTGTTTTTGGTATTATTAATATTATATTTCATTATATTAGTGTTAGTGAACATTAGGCTACACTATTTTATTTTATTTTATTTTGAATTTTTTCACAATCTCAAAATAAGAACATTGTTTGGATAGCCATAAATCCATGTTTTTCTGTTTATCATATGTAATCTTGTTCCCTTTTCATATTTAAATAACTATTAGTAAATCCACTCAAATCAAAAGAAAAAACTAACAGAGGTAAAATTTTAATGAAAATTCATTATACAAGGGTAATGAAAAAATTGATAAACTTTGAATGAAAACCTTATAATTTGTCTGAACTATGTCAATAAGGGTTGAAAAGTGATCAGACGGTTTTTTATGATACGTGTAAAATCTATGTCAGCTTTCAGGTCTCTATAATTTTTTGACTTGTATTCTTCCATATCCAAATTAAATAAAAATGGGGTTTCCCTTTCATGGGTGAGAATTTTATTCACTCATATAGTTTTTTAAATGGTATATAGTTATAGTAATTCTCTAATTCACTATTTTTGTTTTAGTAAATTCCATATATTACTTTTCATGTAAACAATTATTTTAAAGGGATGATTTAGATAAATATTTTTTTGAGATGTTTTCTACAAGAAATAAATAAATTCATATACTTTGTATCCTAGTTAAATGGAGTCCCTTAAAAGTATTTTGATTCTATTTGAATTTTTTTTATCTTCTGTTATCATTTTAAAATTCTTAAATTTTTGTTTATTTATTTGTAATATGTTATGGTATCATAAATTATGTTTGTAATCCATGTTATTTATAAAATATATTTTTATCTTTGTATTTATTTTTTATTTAAAATATTATTTTTCTATGTATTAAGTTGTATTTGGACTTCCACATTATTTTTTATATTTTAAAAATTTATTATTTATTTACAAACCATTTGTAAACCAAATAAATCGGATTCATGATTTTAGTTATTGAAGAGGTATGAGAGGTCAAATTTTCATTTTATAAAAAAATTTCTTTATATTGTGGCCTTTCTAATTATAATGTTTGAGATTATTTGGTATATGGAATTTTTTTATCATTAATTATAATGGTATGTTTTTGTAAAGGGGTTCGAAGTGAAATTGTGAGAGATTATTTTAATTTCATTAGGATTTTATAAAATTAATTTAACAATTTTTACACAACTTTGGTTATGTGAACATGGGATCCTTGGGTACCTTGGTCAAAACCATAGAGAGGTACCACTGTCCCAATCTATGCCCTAGATATCCCTATATTATTCTACATTTACTAAACAAGACTATGACATGCATGATATGTTTTTGGTTCAATGATATGTCTTCCAACATGCCTCTAGGAGAAGATGATGCACTTATTCACATTCTTCATGTCAAGTTGGGTATGATTGGTTATACTCATAATAAATAAAAAATATATTTTGGCTCCATTAAATTATTTTTATTTGGACTATTATAATGATGATTACTATTATTCTCTTTTTAATTGGATGATATTTTTATTTTTACTCAGTTATCTTTCCTTTACTTGAGTAGATATTATGTATAGTTATCTTTTTATCCCATTAGTAGTTATTTTCGTGTTTTTTGGATTATATAATTCTTAACAATGAGACCTCTCCCATGTATATATTTTATTTTTATGTTTCATTACTTTTGATCATATTTTAAAAATAATGTTTTCTAATGTTTTTTGAAATTATTTATTAAAGTCATTACTGAAACCAGATGATTAATCATTAATGGTTTTTAGGCATTTATATATTTTTAATTAAAAATGGTTTTTATATTATTTTCATAGAAATATTTAATGATCATAAAATAATGTAGACTTTTTAAACAAATTAAAATTGGGACTTACAAAGTTGGTTAATCTTTATTAAAATTATAAAAAGTTATTTTCGAAAAAAATAAGAAACAAGTATTTACAAAATGGATTACAAAAGTGAACACATAGATACTCTTAATTGTGGAATCCTAATGGGATGCACAAATAAGACTCAAGTTATACAACTAGGTGTTAATAAATAGAGTATATTTTTTCATGATAGTTTTATGTTCTTAAAAAGATCACATTTTTGGTTTTCCTCCCACAGTTTTCTTATAGGGAATGTTTCAATTTAAATATTAGTTGGCTCCCCTAATCTGGTAGAGATTTTTAACACTTAATTTTAACATTTTTTCATCCATTCTGGATTCCTTGTACCTATGAATTTTTATTTTATACTTATTTTGTTTGACTCATATTGTGGATTCTTATCTTGCTTCATTCCTTATTAGGATTTATCTATATATTAAGCTACTTATTTTATCTTTCATGGATGACCTGCTTATGTTGAACACATGTTGAGTTTTTAGTTAAAATTACACTATGTTTTATTTTCTACATAAATTGGGAAATATTTCCAAAAAATGTATCCTTGATTACCAAGAACCAGTCTCCAAGCAATAAGGATTGAGAATACCCTTTGTGCCTTACAATTGATTGGATCGTGTGTGGGGTCAGGATAGTCTAGAATTATTTTTTAAATTTTTTATAATTTTCAATGCTTGAAGATGAATTTCTTAATTGTATAGTCGGTATTGAAAAAATCCATTAATGGTGTTTTTCTACATTTTAGGATGAAACCAGAAAAAATATTGGTAATTCTATAATTCTTTGTAGTGAAATACCATTCTTCATAGAGTGTCTCCAGAAGTAAACTTGATATTCTATTACGGAGAAAATAATTTCTAATTATTTATAAAAACTCATTACTGAATTATTTAATAGATTCAACCTAAAATAGACCATCTTATGTTTATTTATTTCATTTCTTTATGAACTCAAAGAGGTTATAATAATTTTTGTTAATTTCTCCCCCAACTCCTGAATCTCTTTTTAATGATTAAAAAATATGCCTTTTGTGTCTCTACTTGTTGATCATTCTAAATCATCCCCAATGATTAATAAGATTAATAACCTTATCCATATTTTTTATGTGGAAAATATTTATTTTTTATATAGATTAAATTAATCATGAGTCAAATTCCTAGGAATTTATGATAACTATTTGTATCGGTGGGGGTATGTTCTATATTAGTATTCATCTTTGTAATATACACATTCGGTCACCTATGACTCAAAATTTTGTTCAGTATGAAAATTTATTGAAATTTTTCTAACAATTTTTTTATATTCATATATATATATATATATTAAAAATATTATATTAATAATTTTTTTATAAAGAATACAATAATCAATACATTTATCCTAGTGTTGGAAAAATATTTCAAAATAAATGGATGAAAATTAAAAAAATGAATGTACATATAAAATTTAAATAACAAGTAATGAGTTCAGTAAAAACAACAAAAATGATTCAAAATTTGATGTTTTTTATTAAATGATCTTTAAATCAATATGTACTATTTAAATTCCAAATGTGTTCAACCTATGGGTCATCATATTAGGAGGACATGTCACACCCTCATTATTCTTTTGTTATCAAGTTCTATATTTTATATTATTTTAAATGAAAATTTGATAAAAATATTGCGGTAGGTTTTATAGAAAAACATTAAAAAAGTATCATAAAATTAAAATTATAGGGTTTTGGAGGAAAGGTGTAGTCCTAGTTTTATTCTTGTGATTTTCTTTATTGTCACTTGTTTTTATCATAATCCAATATAGTGATAAAACTTAATACCAATAGTGAGATTATTTACCACTATTTAAGGTTGTGAGAAACTATTACACATAATGCCCTGATATGGTATAAAATTCATCCATATATTCTTAAAATAATTGTATAAGAGAATATCTCAACTAATTTTAAGTCTTTACATAATCTCTCTAGCATGACCCTATACAATTTAACCCCCAGCCAAATAAATGTAATGTATAAATTAGTAATTTGATCAAAATGAAGAATAATTGGTGTGAGTAAAGAGATAATAATAATTGTATGTGATGAAAGTGATGGAGTTTCAACCACTTTCATCATCTTTATAACCACTTATTTAAATCACTTTCAAAAAAAGAAAATAATAAAACACAACTAAATTAGTTTTGAACAAACATACCAGACCGACATGTAATTTTACATTATTATATCCACTAACATATATATCAATGGGGTAGGATAATGATGAATATATAGTAACTAAAAATAAACAAATAAGAAAAAACTATGCAAATATGAATCCTAGTTCGGGAGTCGTCCTAATATTTTTATCGTCCTATTATATTCTACAACTGAACTCCTTCAAAATTATTTTTTATTCTTATTTTTCAATGTGTAAATAGAATATGTATGACCAAATTACATGTGTTACTTTTTGAATAGTCCTTAAGAATCTTGATATTCTTCAATAAATTTAATTTCTGGCACATCATATTACATTCAAATAAACCATGGTCTGGAGATTCCTCTTAGTTATGTCAATTCCATGTGGTGAGGTTGTTGTGTACCATTTATAAGTTATCTATAGAACAATACAAAATTAATTATCCTATTTATTTGTATTCTATAAGAGTTTTATATCACATAAATTTCTAAAATTTATTTTTTAGGATTCATTGATGATTCCATAGTATCAATATGTGCCCTTTCAGTTGTTCCATGATGTTCAAGGTGGAGTGGATTTTTTGAAATTAGAGGAATGTTTTTGATAATATTTTCATAAGTAGAAAACAATTATAGGTTATAATTTATCATGACATATTTATTAAATATTATTTTCATGTATTTTCAATTAACTTCATTATTTTATAATTTAATGTTTTGACATTTTCTCTCCAAGTAACTATTTGATTTATTTTTAATATTTTTTTATGTGTTTACTAGATGGATTGGATACAATATACTATAGTGTGATTTGACGGGTAGATACTATGTTTTTGGGAATATAATACTATATAAATGTTTTTTATGAAGAATATGTTTTACATGTTGTAATCCATAATTAATTTTTATCATCATGATCAAATGTATTTTTAAATTTTTATCCTTCTATCCTAATTTATTTCCTTAGACTCGCATATTTTGTAATGTCAATGTGGTATTTATGTAGAGAAATTATATGAACGCATATATAAATAATATTTTTAGATTATTGTTATTTATATAATTTCACTATCTTCATAGACTATATATGAATACTACACTCACTTGATCTCATCAAATCAACTTCCAGCGCACTGACACTGTATCCTTTCAGTTAACTCTCATAATTTTTATTTTCTTCTATGTGGAACACGGATTATATTCATATTTATTCTATTTCCTTTCCCACTAATACAGATTCATTATTTTAAAGAAAAAAAATTCTTCAATACTTTAAAAGGATTGAAATTGTGATTGAGAATAAAAGCTTTCGGGTTTTGTTAATTCTAAAATAAAACAAGTTAAAATACATATTTTTTTAGTGTTAATTTTCATACCCATACAACTACATTTTATTAGATCTAAAACTAACAAGGATAAAGTCAAAATTATTTTGTGATTCCTTTGACATAGATAAAATAATTTTTTAGAATAAAAAACTATTTTAATATCCCAACTCTAGTATCCTATATATAGTTGTTAATTTAAAACATTAAAACAAAATACCGGGGATGGAAACCGGAAGGATTGAATATTTTACTAGTCTTGGGAGAGTAGATACATACATGATTTTAACAATATATTTTAAAACATGAAATATAATATAATAACTATTATTAGAACATTATTATTTCTCTTTTTAAACACCATAATACATTCATATATCTCTTATTGGTGGCATGTGGAAAGAAAAACATAATAAATGGTGAGATCATAGGGTCGATAAAAGAAAGCATACAATTTAATCTAAAATAATGTAAAAAAACATGAATAATATGGATTAGATATATAATAATAAAATATTATATGTAACTAATAAGATAAATTAAGGAAAATATATAGATAACATTCCTACATAAATAATAATCTATAATATAATAACTACTTTCATATTGAAAGAATGCATATTTTGGGACATATTATACATAATGGAAATTACATATTCTAATACAAAATGAGTAAATAGCTAAGGTGTATACCAAATACCCAAACTAGTTTGTTTAATAAAACCTATAGATGCATCATTGGGAGATAAATCTCTCTGATCGTCACTTACTGATCCAAATTCATTCATCATGTGAAAGGAGTGAAAAATAATCAACAAAAAAAATCTTTTTAAAAAACTATCAAACAAAATTTTAAATTAATCCCCAATAAATAAACATATTCAAAGTATATATTGAGTAATATTGTGAATCATGTCAATATATTAAATCCCAATTAAATCATATTATTCACCAAATATTTTTTACAAATACGATAATACATTAAAAAGGTCACTGAAATATTCTTTGAGTAAAATACACTTTCTATTTTATAATCACTTATTAAAAATATAAAATATATTAAAGGGAATATTTTATTTAAAAATAATATTGATACATATAAATAAAGCTTCAAATCATTAGATAGTCATAATAGTGGGATACTCTATTCATTTTGGGTATGTAAAACCAATATTGCACTTACATCTTTGGGAAAGTCAAAAAAGTACCACATTTTTAGATAATAATATATTTAATTGAAATATTTATTTTAGAAGTCAAAAATGGGTAACAATTAAATTAAAAAATCATAGTACAATAGTAAATACATTCATGAAAACACTATAATGAATGTATTCACAAGGAATAAAAATATTCTTGGCGTAATAGATAACAATGTTGACTTCTTTATATGATATTTATTTTAGGCTCTTGAGTATATAAAACAAGAAAATGACGGAAAAAATATAGTTTTCAAAATTAAATATAAGAGAATAAAATAGAATGGGTTAATTTTTGAATGGTCATATAATTCCCCCAAAATAGACTTCAATATAAACAATCCCACATAATGATTAGAATGTGAAAGAAAAATATCCCTCATTTCCAACTTGCATTGTAAGTACTTTTATCCTCTTGTACAATAAATATATATTTATTAAAACTCTATATAATCACTATATTACTACTTATCATACCATATATGATCCAATTTAAATGTTTCAAAAGCTGTTTATTAATAATTCAATATTAAAATCGTCATTTCCCTGTGTTAACTATTTCATCCTTCATGTAAGTACCAATTCTATTATTTTGGTACCAACATATTTATCATAATTGAATCATCTACAAGATGTTAATAATTATATTATTATAAAATATAATAATTA
Organism: Viscum album; assembly: GCA_963277665.1. Classification (NCBI taxonomy): domain Eukaryota; kingdom Viridiplantae; phylum Streptophyta; class Magnoliopsida; order Santalales; family Viscaceae; genus Viscum; species Viscum album. Next base: position 1,305,213,215 of record OY728126.1, on the reverse strand, counting down.
GATACATGTTCTCAATTATCCTTTAAAGGAATAAATAGATAAATTAATTACACTATTTGTGGAGAAGGTAAGTTGTACGTAAACATGACCTTTGTTTGCACTTTTTGAGGGATTGAACAAAATAATGGTAAATAATAAAAAATATATATATAATAATTATCATATCATATATAACACATATATATTAATTTAATATATCCTTATTAATGTCAATATAAATAGTAAATGAAAAATGAATCACATCACCTCGTGGAGTTGGTAGTCCAAATGAACGCATAATCAACATGATCATTTTCTAAGAGATTGGATGGTAAATAGGTAGATTTTATATTAAAATTTTAGAGGAATAATTATTTTAGAAATATCATATATATTCAATAGATTCATAATTATAACCCTCAAATTAAAGTGGTTATGAAAAAAAGAATATTACCGCTTTGTGGATACGGTAAGTCATATGTATACATGAGAGATGTTTCTCGCCATTCATTATATAGTAAAAAATGGAATATGCTTGTTCTATAATAATAATAAGGACTCCGTATATTTACTAGAGAGTGGTTATTTTTTAGTTTGAATTTAATATTTTCATGGGAAGCATAAGAATAACTAAATTTGAAATAATAGTCAAAGTGGTAACCATCTCTCATAATATCCTTTATTAAATTGCCTCAAAAGAACCATATGGTTAATTTTTTTGGAAAAATAGGACCAATATAAAGTACTTAATTATGTTTGGGAGATAATTGGTTGGGTTTATGTTGAGAAATATGGATCAATATATGTGAATATATTATGGGAGGTGGTTCTCATTTATAATTGAGGTGAGTTGCACAGTTTAAATTTTTTAATGTTTCCAAATATTAATATGTTTCATGGGAAAATTGATTAAAAGTATCTCATATTCTATGTTGATAATTATAATTTATAAATAAAACCAACAAATTTAGTTTAAAGAAATTTTTATATCATTTTATCCCTAATCATTTTATATTAACCCAATGGTAAACTTGTTTTGGCCATAACCGCGGTAACAACATCTTCAATTTTAAAGGGATATAATTTTAATTATATCTTATTAGTCGATGAATATATGACTAGTGTATCAACATTTAAACAATTTATAAAAATAAATTTCATCTTTTAATACCTTTTCTAACTTAAAATAATTTAGTAAAAATTTATTTTTCATAAAATATCATAAATGCCAATTTTAAAATTAATCATTTATTTTGACATTAAAGTCATCAGAAAAAAAAAAGTTGAATTAAAATATTATCTTTTAACAAGTATCTAATATATTATATTTATATATAAAACAATTTTTTGGATATAAATAACCAAAAAAATATTACTATTACAATTTTTATATTTATTTAAATTTTTTTTAAACTGATTCCACTAGAATTTTTTTATCGTTACGTAATCATTTAAGTTGATTGTTTCATTATAGTAAATTGAAAAAAATTACCATGATAAAAATACTAATTTCATATTTTAAATAAATATTTATAACGTAACTTATTCTCTTTATCCATATGTAAAAGTTTTACAGTCATTAAAATCCAAAGGGGCACATTTTTGGAATTTTCCTAACATATAAATATATAAATGTCAATACCATATGAAAATGGAACAAAAAATTTTGTATATTAGAATTTCTAATTGATGTGGATTATGTTATTCCATAAAATGAAATTAAAGAAAATTTTATCTTAATTTAGAGAAATTATGTAATTTTTTAACCCTATTTTACCCATCTTTTCCCTAATTGAGGTGACACATATTTAGGACTCTTAATATTCATAATAGCCAAAAAAATGGGACTAATTTACCAAATTTGAACCTATGGAACCCAAATATGGTATTAATTTTTCATGATTCAATTTATAAATTTTATATATATTATGTTTAATAGAAATGTTTAATGCGCAATGGAAAATGATATTTCATAAAAAAAATTGATGAATAAAAAATGCAACATATATAAAATTGATCAAATTATTTATGTTATTCTATATAAGAGGGATAAAATTTAACATTATGATAGAATGAAAAATATTAATTGAATTTAAAACAGAATAAAAATAAATGATAGTATGTGAAAATTTTGTCTTTTTACTATTTATTGAAAAAATAAATCATTTAAGAAAAATATTTAGATTTAACCCTATGTGAATTTTTATATGTAGGTTTCAAAATATAATTAAATTTTAGAAAACATAATCTATAAATTTTTTTAATCATATTTTTAATCACATTCAGAAATAAAACTGTGTGTATAGTTTTATTGTTTCTTTATAATGAAAATACTATTAAAATTTCATCTTGAGGGTTATATTGTCCTCTACTTCAAGAAATTCCATTCTCAAAATTTACAGAATGTCACACCATAAATAAATTTGGGTATTTATTTATCATAACATATTCAGGTACCCAAATAACCTTTTTTATCTTATGATTTCACCAATCTAAAATTACTAAAGGAGTAATTTGATACCTCTACACTTATTCTATACTTTCCCGAATCTAGAGAGGCTCTTAATTTTAATTGTACTAATATTATAATTCTATTTCCTCAAAGGTGAGAATATTCATTAAATCTATCATGTAATTACTCAATAATGATATATGGAACACTTATTTTACCTTGTAGAGGCTTGGTGGCATTCACAAATGATAATCCATAGCTCTAATTATTTCTAGATTATTAAAAGTGCTGATGTACATAGGGATTATTTTTCCTCTCTTACATAATATTATAACACCCATCAATGGAGACACTTTCAAGAGAAATTTATCTCCCTTGTTAATTTATATATATTTCCTTTGGTTATAAGTACAACTTTTTTCCCTTCTTTTACCCCATTTAATATTGACAAAGATAGTATTTACATGTTTTGTTGTATCCTCCACAATTTAGGTTCTTAAAAAAATTATAACAAAAACTTCCTCCCATTAAGTTATACTACAACATCTCTTTCCATATAATGATTCATACAACTCCATTTGAGTACTTGAAAAAAAGTTTTTATTATGGTAGGACTCTTCCAAAAGAGAAACAAATACCTCATAAATTTAATGTTAGGAGACCATTACCTTGACATGTATCATAATTATTTAATATTCCTTTCACACTTCCCATCAGACAGAGGATGATAGTTTTTTCTCAAATGAATCTCGATATAAAGAGGCTTATAAACACTTCTCCAAAATTTTCATATAAATAATGGATCAAAATTAGACATAATTGAAATTCTTGTAGCATTATTTCTTCAAAATCCATTAATATATGCTTCTATAAGATGATCATGATTAAATTATTCTCTTATAGTGAAGAAAGGTGTATATGTTCTGAGATGATAAAAAATAACCTGTATTTCAATCAAACCAAACACACAATATATGGGATTCTAATTATATTAATTTATACTTTTCCCAAATGAATAACCAATGTTTATTATAAATTATCAACAAAATATAATTTTTTTTGTTTATTTTTTAGTATGTGAAAGGCATTGTGAACTAAAACATGAATTCTAATTTGAAAATTGTACATTCATCCATATGGGCCACACTGAACGTCCAAATAATGTGTGGTTAAGTAAAATAAGTTTCAAATGATTCAAAAAACATTTACCTAAAATATCACAATAAAATGAAAAAAAATATATCACTTTGACAATATGACACATCCTAAACTAAAATATCACTTTTGATTGGAAAAATCTGAAATTTTTGTTGAACCAGACAAAACATTTCTATTATTTAAGTGTAGTTAATTATTTCATATCATAAATAAATAACTAATTATTTTTTGAGATTATCATGATAATTAGTATGGGTTTTATTAGTTTTTAAGTATATAACATTGGTCTTGAATAAAAATGTCACTTTTAAATTAAAAACACACCATTTCATAAATAAATACCATGCTATAAGTCATGATGATGAAACAAAATTTCTACAGATAAAAAATGAATAAATGAAACTTTTATTAAATATTCATAGTATTCAAAGATAATTTTTTCAGTTTCAAGTATGTGATTTACAATTGGAACTAAAATACCAATTTGAAATGAAAAATAAGCACTTTTAACAATACAATCCACACCACATGTCATACTAATGATCAATAATTATATACACATCAAAAATATATAATCAATTGGGTTCCTAAATGATAATGTAAATATGAGTGTGCTTTATTTTTTTGAGTATAAAAAGTTTATTGTGAACTAAGTGTCTCTTAAACTGAAAAAAACACACTACCCCTCATATCAAACAAACCAAAAATTCAAATGAAATTTTCTTAATTACAAACATTGAAAATGTATAAATTATCGTTTTCTAAAAAAAATAACTACAATTAATTAATGCTTCCTAGGTTTGGACTATGTGATGCATATTTTTAACTAAAAAGTCACCATTATTTTTAAAACTTGTTCTTCAAATCAAACCATCCTTATCATGAATCATATTGAAATCCAGTTAGATCTTATAATTTAGAAATAAAAACAGATTTTTTCTTATATGGATGTGACTATTCGAACATGTCTCATTGATTTTGGATATGTGATTCATCTTTTGAACTAAAATATCAACACAAAACTAAAAACATTAAATTTTAGTCATAAATTCCACACAATATATTAGAATTATATTCATCTAATTTATAAAAGATAAAAATTAATCATTGATAACTTTCAAAAAGTATCTGGAAAATACAAGAGTGTTTTCTCAATTTTAAATATGTGACTAACATTTTGAACTAAACTATCACTTTTATAATAAAAACACATAATTTTATCCAAATATGACATAGCATGTGTAGGTTTGAGTTTTTTTAATTTTTTATGTATCACATATGAATATATGATCATTTTTCAAAATTATCATGAAAATTTGAGCACATTTTCCCAATTTTGAGCATGAAACATGCTCTTTGAACAAAAATGTCCCTTTCAAACTAAATAAAAGAGATTTAAATCATATCAGTTAGAGTGTGTACCAATATAATGTTTTGTTAGTCCTTAAAATACACATATGTTTCTTAAATTTTTGTCCTAAATGTTCATGAAAATCAAAATTAGGTGTCTCAGTTTTGAGTAAAGAAAAGGTCTTTTGGAATAATATGTCCCATTAAAATTAAAAAAAATACATTTAATAATGTAATAAGGGATAATAAATTTTAAAAAAAATAATTAGGTAAACCGCCAATTTCTAATCTATAGAAAATAAAAAAATTTATTGGTAACCACCTAATAATAATATATACAAACATTTTGACACCATGTAAGTTAGACACTCATTTAGAAAAAAAAATATATATTTCCAATTTTAAATTTTTATATTGTTTATAGTCCCAGTATTATAGAGAAAATATTGAGAAAAAATTTTAATAGAAATTTTAATTTAAATTTTAGTTCCATCTAAAAATATGATTTTAGAGACCCGAAACTTGACGTACATGAACATTACATTACTTTTGCATAATACTTAATGCATAACAAAAACATACACACAAGGATCGTAATAGTTTACTGTCTTTGGAAACATGGAACATAATCTTCTAATCATGGTGAATGATCTTAAACATCTCCCATAAAGATCTTCCACATTTTTTTCTTAACTAAAACCTTTCTTTATATCCTGGGGAAAAGAAAACATAAAAAGGGTGAGCTCAAATGCTCAGTAAGGGTAATCATGGTTAAAATAAAACATACCATATATGTTTGAACTTAAAAGCATGAACATAATGTTTAAACATCAAAAGCTTGATCAATGACATAAAACATGGAAGTACGTATGACATAGGTCATAAAGAAAAATTAAGAATGATAAAATAGCATGGGAATAAAACATGTAATTGTGGAAACCATTAAGCACATGATATTATTTCCATATTATCCAAGGTATTGCTGCCAAGACTATCTTAGTGGACAAAGTCCCTTTCGGAATCGAGTCCACTCCTTGTTCCAGTCATGTATTACTGAACCGGTTTAACTTGCCATTCCAGCCATGTCTATCTCATGAGATATAAATCTTTACCCAATGCATTGGAGGGAGATATAGTTCCCACCCATCTCATAATGAAATCATTCTTTCTTGTGCCACAAAATAAACTTGAAACATTCATCATAACCCAAAGAATAAAATGGGTTTCATAAACATCATCCCATCATCACATAATCCATATAAAACAAATGGATATATCAATATAAGAAAAGTGAAACCATGTAAATCATAGAGACATTATACTTGAAACATACACATGTATAATAATGTCATCTTAGACGAAAATGGTTTTGATAATACACTTGAAATGAATTCTTGAGGAAAATATCCTTTTTTTGTAAAAATCATTTTCTTTTCACAAAATGTCATGAAATTTTAGAAGAAAAGGTTTTTGTTGAAAATATTCATGAAATATTTTCGAGTAGGCTTCATAAAAATAAGGCTTTATAAAACCGTAAAAATCTATTCGTGTCGTATAAGGTAAAAAAACATTTTTCTCGTACTTTTACCGGAAAAGTCAAAAAGTACCTCGTAACGTAAACAAAAGAAATATTCCTTGCATACCATGTAGTTAAAGTAAAAATGGGTAAAAAGGAAATTAAAAACACACAATAACACTTTCAGAAAACATGGACATGGATGATAACAATAACCCCAGAAAATACTTACGTATAAGCAATCTCGGATAAAAAAAATTAGATTTGCGAAATTATCCCTTACCTTTGGTCCGATATGCATCGTACGTATCCAAACCTCCTGTATAATGATTTAAATAATGTCATTGACTTATTACAGAATCATATTCATTGTTATTATATCATATATGGTTCACTTATGACCTTATATTACCTGTTCTTTTGTAAATTCCATGTTAAAGAGTGTTTTGGGTAAAATCGTTTCATTTTTCGTCCGTGTTTTGACTTGTAATTATTAATATGATTGCATAGATCATGATTACTTAATTACAGAATATAAAAAATGATTTATATATAATATATATTCATAATATATATATATATATAATAAATCAGTAAATGGAAAGAAATACACCGTTCATGGAGACGGTAGACCGTACGTACGCATGAACACTGTTTTCTTTTCTTTATTGAGTTGAATGGAATTAAGTAAATGACATACATATATATACACATAAATAAAGTATCATTATTACATCATATATTTCATGATTACTTATTATATATACTTTATAATCATTCATGAAGGGTTAACATTGAAAATGAATCTCATCGCGTCGTGGAGACGGTAGTCCGTACGTACGCACGAGCGATGATATCATTCTCATGATCGTGGAATTGTATTGGAGTGTATGTATACTATTTCAGAATCAATATCAATTTAATATAATAATATATAGTTATTATGTACACTATTATACCCATCCAAGTAAGGTGGTGGTGGAAAATAGATGACACCACGGCATGGAGATGGTATTCCGTACGTATGCACTCGTGGTGATTTCGTTTTCCGTAGGATGGATAGATGGTGAAATAAAGTTTTTTCATACTTATAATAACATATCTGTATATGAGTGATACTGATGTTATTAATTCATAATGAAACAACTAAAGAAGAAGAATTTGAAGAAGAATGAAAATTGAAAGAATCGATAATGGATATTACCTCTTCTTTGACACGCCTCTTTGAATCCTCCTCTTAGGGTACTAAAATTGGACTTTGAAGAAAACCAGGACCTCTAGTATGTTTCTAGGGAAGTTGATAAGGGAAATGTTCAGGGTTTCTTTGAGCTAAAAGTCTCAAATTGGTGTGAGGAAGAGAGGGAGGAGGTTCCCTTTTATAAGGGAGGATTGGGGCACCTTTGGAAATATAAGAAATATTTGTTTATATTAAATCTCAACCCCACATAAAAACATCCAAAATGACTCATATCCAAATATTTGATGAGATAGGGTTGTAATATCATCAACAAATAAAAATTATACATGTTAGGAATTTATTTTAAACATTACCAACTTGATTTATCTTTATTTAATCAATTTAATTTTATTTGTGGTAATAACATTTTAAATTTTAAATTATAACTAATAATTACTTATTTTATCTGAATTTCCCATAACTGGATACTTTATAACATTTTAGAAAATATAAATTTAAATCTATAATTTTTAAATATTTTTGTGATTTTTAAATAATTTTATAATATGTTATTTTTATAAAATAACAAGTGTCAATTTTCACACTATTCATTTATCTGAATTTAAATAAAATATATACAGAAGATATGTTTGAAATAAAAGCTTTAATAAATTCATAAAAGGTTATATGTATCTATAAAATAATTGTAGAACACTAAATAGTTCATATAATAGTTATTTTGTTATTTTTAAAAACATTTATCTGGTTTATCTCTTAATAAAATAATTACTACAACAGTTTTGTATAATTATTTAATATAATTATTTGTTGCATAAAAATTAAAAATAAACTCATATGAGGAATATAAATCTATTATATTTCAGAATAATACTTTTACTCGAATTTATAATCTTAAAATCACTATATTTAAATTGTTATATTTATTAAATTATGAAGGTGACAGCTTTGGCATCATTTAAAATAAAATAATATAATTGTCATAATCGCTTTTATAAGGCTCAAAATGGTCAAATATTCTAAAATTGGATAATTATTGTATAAATTAACATGACCAATAAGTTTTGGTCAGGGTTTTGTGCCTTTTATGGTGACGATTAATTTAATAAAAACTATATTCTTGATTTTTTACAAGATAAACAATTCCTGCATCACTATTGTGTCACAATTAATGATAATTATTTAACCCCTAAAAATTATAAATAAATTCATATAATGTAGATAATTTTATTATCTTTCTAGAGACTATTCATGTTTTAAGTTTCATAAATTTTATCACTAAATTAAAATTAATATACTTATAAGATTTAAGAGAGTGACATGTTTTCACTTTCTTTGATTTTAATAATAATTAAGTTATTTTCATGGAGAAAAGTCCATTAAATGATTCTAATCCTACCCTTAGGTAATATGAGTCGACTTTTAGTCATCCAATAAGATTTTGGCAGGTGTTAGGGTAATTTTATAATCTTATATTTACCCTTAATTACCTGATTTACCTTTAACTATGGTGAATAAAATTTACCGTAGTGACTATTCATAATGCCCAAAAATAAAAAGTAGTCTATTAATATAATTTGGACCCACTGATTCCAAATATGGAATCCATTTTTCCAAATTCAATACACAGAAGTTACATAAATTAAATTAAAATTAATCCCATTGTCGGAAGAAAACGGGTTTTTGTTTAAAACATTACAAAAGATTGAATTGATTTAACCTACGAATTCAAGGTAAAATAAACGCTAATGACAAACATTATATTAAATGGTAAAAATATATTCTATTTCTACTTTAATAACATTAAATATTATAATTTAACCATACAAATTATTACGATGAAAAAGGTTGTTTTTAATTAAAATATAGCGTGTTTTTACTATTCATTAAAATATGAAAGTTATGAGAATAACATGAACTTTTTATCCAAGGTAAAATTTTATATCCTTATTCCAATGTATAATTATATTTTGTAAAATTTATCTTATAAAAATTTCAAAAACTATATTTAATGTGGGTGCACCCTCAAAAGGTGGCAAAACTACATTTTTTGAAAAATACTTATTTTACCCGAAAAATTTATTTTGTTCTTATACCATGTTCTAGAAAATGTGTAAGATGAATAATAATTTTATAAAATTAAAAATTTATTTAATACTATTCATAATGGCTAGTTCATAATAATATTAAAATAATATATCGTTGTTTAGTAAAAGCAGGTGTTGCGTACAACACACGTTATCGAGAAAGGTCGTGATTACGTGTAATGCAAGCCATGATAGGGTTGTGTGTAGTGCATAACTCCTTTGTTGTTACGTATAAAAAAATACATTGAATATATAAATATATATACTCAATGTTTCGTAGAATAACTACTATCAAACAAACATGAAATTATCTGTAACACAATCCTAGAATAGTGTTGTGTATACTGCAAGCTAATACAGTGTTGCGTATAGCACAAGATAATATTGGTGTAGCATACAACAGAAGATATGAAAGAAATTAAAATGAATATATCTTATAAAATCTAGGATTGTTACATTCTACCCCCCTTAAAATGAATTTCTCCCTCGAAATTTTTTGGGGATATAAATCATTTACTATTCATAGAAACCCACATCGTAAAAAGGAATACTAAAACATAATTTCAAAAACTAAAGTATGAAATGTAACGATTACCCAAATTAACTCATCACTAGTTTTCCACATAGGAGATCATAGGTGAAAATATTGATATGGAGGAGAAATATAACCATCAAGTTCTAATGGAGAGTGGTTGAGAACATGGCTATGAAAAAGCCAACAATCTTAAAGCCATAAATTTGTGATGATATAAGGTACCATCTGATTCATCGTATATAAGAGAACTAGGACAAAATTTTAGGTTTTCAATATCATTTCCCTAAAGTTGAAATATTTTAATTAGAAAAATACTTACTTGATTTTGGTACAATCTCACTATCGTTCATGAATTGAACAATTTCCACTTCATCTCTTAAAAAAATGAAGTTGAACTTGTCATTCGTGAAGTGTTATCAGATCATGTGATAGAATGATGGGTCATTCCATCTGACTTTAACAAAAGGTTATAAAAGTTATCAAAAATACATATGTCCATCTATAGTGAGATTAATCATATATGGTTGCTAAAATGGACTTATACTTCATATATCATACTGCTTAATATAATAAAACTAGTTTCTACTAAACAGGGACTTCCTGTAGGCCAGTTGTAGGCGATAAAGGCCAGTCGCACTTCTGTTGTGGGTTCGATTCCCATAGCCTTGTCTGACGCGATGGGATGTCGCCCATCCTGCAGGTTGTCCTTTTTCTAAAACTACACTACTATATCATCCCATCAATAATATCAAAAAAAGGTTCTATCCTTAAACAATACTAACTTATGTCCAACAAAATCCATTCTAATATTTATACACATCCATAATATTGCAGTCCATTGTCATATTATAGTGAAAACGATTTCCAGAGATTTCATATAACAAGCATGTTAATACTATAGTTGATCCCCATATATCATAAGATATGTCTTGTTGGTCAAATTACAAACATGTGAATAACTTAATCATTTATTCTCTTGAAGAATGAATACCCATTGAACCTTAGTGAAAACATGAATGTTGTAAAATTTTAACACTTTACTCACACCAAAATCCCAAAAATTCTATATACTCAAACCATAATATCACTTAGTCCTTATATCAGTCATGAGCTCATGAATACAATCAAACATCTCATTATCTTCTTATCCCATCATTATGCGCATATCATCCACTTTCCAAAAATATTTGAATAACCTTTCATGGTTACCGGTACCATTCATCATACACTTTCAAAAATTAAGGAAAGATAACAGTGTAACAGTCCTTAGATGTATCTTTATTCCATAGTACCATGAGATTACTTATACAACATAACTCTTGATAAGCATGAAATCATTCCACTACTATCTTAAACCATTGACCGAGCATCAATAATTCTTTCATCTCACATATCATTTGTAGTCTCTTCATCATCATCAACCTAAATACTACCCATACGATCATACTGATTCTCTTCATGATACTTTCCCTTAGGGAATTGGTTTGCATAATTCCCGTACATTCCACATTTAAAACATTTAACCATTGTTGATGTCGTAGCAATACCATTATCCTCATCCATGGTGTTAACTAAACCTTTTCCTTTGCACTTACTGGCTTTGTGTCCTTCTTTTCCACACCCAAAGCATCTTCCCCTTTTTTTCTTACCTAAAACCTTTATTTATATCCTGGGGAAAAGAAAACATAAAAAGGGTGAGCTAAAATGCTCAGTAAGGGTAAGAATGGATAAAATAAAACATACCATATATATTTGAACTTAAACACATGAACATAATGTTTAAACATCAAAAGCTTGAGCAATGACATAAAACATGGAAGTATGTATGACATAGATCATAAAGAAACATTAATAATGATAAAATATCATAGGAATAAAACATGTAATTGTTTAAACCATTAAGCACGTGATATGATTTCCATATTAGCCAAGGCATTGCTTCCAAGACCATCTTAGTGGACAAAGTCCCTTTCTGAATCGAGTTCACTCCTCGTTCCAGTCCTGTATTACTAAACCAATTTAAATTGTCGTTCCAACCATGTCTATATCATGAGATATAAATCTTTACCCAATGCATTGGAGGGAGATATAGGTCCCACCCATCTCATAATGAAATCATTCTTACTTGTGCCACAAAATAAACTTGAAACATTCATCATAACCCAAATAATAAAATGGGTTTCATAAACATCATCTCGTCATCACATAATACAAATAAAACAAATGGATCTATCAACATAAAAAAAGTGAAACCATGTAAATCATAGAGATGTGATACTTTAAACATACACATGTATAATATTGTCATCTTAGATGAAAATGGTTTTTATAATACACTTGAAATGAATTCTTGAGGAAAATATCCTTTTTTCGTCAAAATCATTTTCTTTTCACAAAATGTCATGAAATTTTAGAAGAAAATGTTTTTGTTGAAAATATTCATGAAATATATTGGAGGAGGCTTCATAAAAATAAGTCTTTATAAAACCGTAAAAATCCATTCATGCCGTATAAGTTAAAAAAACATTCTTCTTGTACTTTTACCGGAAAAGTCAAAAAGTACCTCGTAACGTAAACAAAAGAAGGATTCCGTACATACCATGTATTAAAAGTAAAAATGGATGAAAAGGACATTAAAAATACATCAAAACACTTTTATAAAACATGGACTTGGATGATAACAATAACCCTAATAAATACTTACGTATAAGCAATCTCGGATAAAAAAAATGAGATTTGTGAAATTATCCATTACCTTAGGTCTGATATGCTTCGTACGTATCCAAACCTCATGTATAATGATTTAAATAATGTAATTGACTTATTAAATAATCATATTAATTGTTATTATATCATATATGGTTCACTTATGACTTTATATTACCCGTTCTTTTGTAAATTCCATGTTAAAGAGTGTTTTGGGTAAAATCGTTTCATTTGTCGTCCGTGTTTTGACTTGTAATTATTCATATGATTACATAGATCATGATTACTTAATTCCAGAATATAAAACATGATTCATATATAATATTTATTCAGAATATATATATATATATATAATAGATCAGTAAATGGAAAGAAATACACTGTTCATGGAGACGGTAGACCGTACGTACACATGAACGCTGTTTTCTTTTCCTTATTGAGTTAAATGGAATTAAGTAGATGACATACATATATATACACATAAATACAGTATCATTATTATGTCATATATTTCATTATTACTTATTATATATACTTTATAATCATTCATGAATGGTTAACGTGGAGAAAGAATCTCATCACGTCGTGGAGACGGTAGTCCGTACGTACGCACGAGCGATGATATCATTCTCATGATCGTGGAATGGTATTGGACTGTATGTATACTATTTCAGAATCAATATCACTTTACAATAATAATATATAGTAATTATTTACACCATTATACCCATCCAAGTAAGGTGGTGGTGGAAAATAGATTACACCACGGCGTGGAGACGGTATTCCGTATGTACGCACGCGCGGTGATTTCATTTTCCGTAGGATGGATAGATAGTGAAATAAGGTTGTTTCATAATTATAATAACATATCTGTATATTAGTGTTACTTAAGTTATTACTTCATAACGAAAAAACTAAAGAAGAAGAAGTTGAAGAATAAAGAAAATTAAAAGAATCGATAACGAATATTACCTCTTCTTTGACACGCCTATTTCAATCCTCCTCTTAGGGTACTAAAATTAGTCTTTAAAGAAGACTAGGACCTCTAGGATGTTTTTAGGGAAGTTTAGAAGTGAAATTTTCAGGGTTTGGCCGAGCTTAAAAGCTCAAATTGGTGTGAGTAAGAGAGGGAGGAGGAGCCCTTTTATAAGGGAGGAGAGGGGCACCTTTGGAAATATAAGAAATATTAGGTTATATTAAATCCCAACCCCACTTAAAAACTTCCAAAACGACTCATATCCGAATATTAGATGATATGGGGTTGTAATATCATCATCCAATAAAAATTATACATGTTAGGAATTTATTTTAAACATTATCAACTTGATTTATCCTTATTTAATCAATTTTATTTAATTTGTGGTAATAGGATTCTAAATTTTAAATTAAAACTAATAATTACTTATTTGTTGTGAATTTTACATAATTGGATACTTTATAAAATTTTAGAACATATAAAGTTAAATCTATAATTTTTAAATATTTTTCTGATTTTTAAACAATTTTATAATATGTTATTTTTATAAAATAACAATACTGTCAATTTTGACACTATTCATTAATTTGAATTTAAATAAAATATATACAGAAGATATGTTTGAGATAAAAGCTTTAATAGATTAATATAAGTTCATGTGTGTCTATAAAATTAGTGGAGCACATGAAATAGTTCATATAATATTTATTTTGTTATTTTTAAAACCATTTATTTGGTTTATCTCTTAATAAAATAATTACTACAACAGTTTTGTATAATTATTTAATATACTTATTTGTTGCATAAAAATTAAAAATAAACTCCTATGATGAATATAAATCTATTATATTTCAGAACAATACTTTTACTCGAATTTATCATCTTAAAATCACAATATTTAAATTGTTATGTTTATTAAATTATGAAGGTGACAACTTTGGCGTCATTTAAAATAAAATAATATAAGTGTCATAATCTATTTTATAAGGCTCCAAATGGTAAAATATTATACCATTGGATGATTATGGTTTACATTAACATGACCAATAAGTTTTGGTCAGGGTTTTGTGCCTTTTATGGTCACTATTAGTTTAATAAAAACTATATTCTTGATTTTTCACTAGATAAACAATTTCTGCATCACTATTGTGTCATAATTAATGATAATTATTTAATCCCTAAAAATTATAAATAAATTAATATGATGTATATAATTTTATTATATTTCTGGAGACTATTCATGTTCTAAGTTTCATGAATTTTATCACTAAATTAAAATTAATTTACTTTTAAGATTTAAGAGAGTGACATGTTGTCACTTTCTTTGGTTTTAATAATAATTAAGTTATTTTCATGGAAAAAAGTCCATTAAATGATTCTAATCCGACCCTTAGGTGATATTAGTCGACTTTTAGTCATCCAATAAGATTTTTTCAGGTGTTAGGGTAATTTTATAATCTTATATTTTCCCTTAATTACCTGATTTACCTTTAACTATGGTAAATAAAATTTGCCGTAGTTACTATTCATCATGCCCAAAAACAAAAAGTAGTCTATTAATATAATTTGGACCCACTGATTACAAATATTGAATCCATTTTTCCAAATTCAATACACATAAGTTTCAAAAATTAAATTAAAATTAATCCTGTTGTCGAAAGAAAACGGGTTTTTGTTTAAAACATTACAAAAGATATAATTGATTTAACCTACGAATTCAAGGTAAAATCAATGATAATTACATACATAATATTAAATGGTAAAAATATATTCTATTTATACTTTAAAAACATTAAATATTATAATTTAACCATATAAATTATTACGATGAAAAAAGTTGTTTTTAATTAAAATATAGCGTGTTTTTACTATTCATTAAAATATGAAAGTTATCAGAATAACATGAAATTTTTTTCAAAGGTAAAATTTTATATCCTTATTCCAATGAATAATTATATTTTGTAAAATTATACTTATAAACATGTCAAAACTAGATTTAAAGTGGTTGCGCCATCAAAAGGCTGCAAAACTGCAATTTTTGATAAATACTTATTTTACCCGAAAAATTTATTTTGTTCTTATACCATGTTCTAGAAAATGTGTAAGATGAATAATAATGTTATAAAATAAAAAATTTAGTTAATACTATTCATAATGTCTAGTTCATAATAATATTAAAATAATATATCATTGTTTAGTAAAATCTGGTATTGCGTACAACACACGCTATCGAGAAAGGTCGCGATTGCGTGTAATGCAAGCCAAGTTAGGGTTGTGTGTACTGCACGACTCCTTTTTTGTTGAGTATAAAAAAATACATTGAATATATATATATATATATATACTCAATGTTTCATAGAATAACTACTATCAAACGAACATGAAATTTTTTGTAACATTTTCCAAGAATAGTGTTGCGTATACTACAAGCTAATACGGTGTTGCGTATAGCGCAAGATAATCTTGTTGTAGCATACAACAGAAGATAAGAAAGAAATTAAAATGAATATATCTTATAAAATTTCTGGTTGTTACAATTACTTTGAGGATGTTGTTTAATGAAATAATATGAAATCTTATCAAAATTTCCAAATGTAATAAGAACAATTGATTTCATTGCATTATGTGAGACACATTTTGATATATAGAGAAATATAATTATATTTTATTATATAAATATTATATAAAACCTAATACTTATCTAGTTATATAAATCTAAATTTATCTTTTGAGCATCGACTTTTTTCATTTCAAGATTTTGATGATAAGTAAACTCCACCATATCATATCCAAATGCTTTTCAGAACATATTATAAAGCATTTAAAATTAAATTTATTCAAAAACAATTAATGTACTGTAATTAATTTTTTTTGTGAAATAATGTGTTTTGAATTTTCTGGATATCCCTACATTGGATATAAGAAATATATCTTTGCATTACCCAAATTTCTTGCATTGTGCATCCAATGACGTCAAAAATATTAAACAGGAATAACCAATATAAAAATTCAAAATACACTTTTTGTGATTATAGTGTATAGTTTTATTAATTTATTTTAGGTATTAAGAATATATTATCATATATTATTTTCTTTTCATTATATATGTCTACATTGTGAGCCCTAACTAAAATTTCAGCTACATTAATTTAGTTTTTTCTATATAAGTAATATGCGGAGTAATGAATCAATGTTTTCATTCAAAAAAATATCAATTTACATAGAATTCATATATACACATTTTAAAAAATATGAAAAATATTAAAATATATTTAAAAAATGTTTATCCATTATTGGGAAAAATAATTTTCAAAAAGTACTTTTGAAACTAAGGTTTCAAATCCTTCATTGTTGGGAATTTAATTTACATTATTAGGACCAATCATGTAATCAATTACATCTCAAAAAAATCTATCAAAATCATTTTACCTCATATCTATATGTTGTAACATTTTATCAGTATGAATTTTGAATGTCAATAAATATGGAAATAAAATTGGGTAACCAAATGCACCATTATTATTTCTTTTTTGTTCTATTAGTCAGTGTTTTTAATAATCCTAGCTCCAACTTTCCTTTCCCATTCGGATTCTCCTACTATAATAAAATATGTTTGGTTAGACATTTTTTTATTGTTTTTTATAAATACTCATATAAAATAAAATAGAAATGTAATACCTCGTAAAAAACATATTTCATTTCAAATATAAATTGTCAGGGAATGAATGTTACAATTGAACGTTCTTTTCTGAATATCAATATCGTCAATGGGAATATGTATCTCTTTGGTTTTCTTGTGATCTACATGAATCCATACTATCATGTGATCTTTTGGAAGATGGTTATAAGTTAAAATGTCACCTTGAATATTTTATATTGTATCCTAAATAACATGGTGATTGGTGGGTGATGAAAAATATAATTCACGATCAAATTCACCATATATAATTTTTGTAAAATAATGGTATCAGAGGTTTTTTATTTTTAATATATCCTAAAATATTATAAAAAAATTGTTACCATGTGTGACGTTGGACTTTTATGGGAATGGATAGAGTCAAAACTAGAGGGTGTCTCTTCACATTATGGTTTCTCTTATGTTGATTCTTCTTAGAAATCCATTTGAAAAATCCAATTTATTACATTACCCAAGAAATTTATTTTTCTATTATAATAACTATTTATCTTTATATTTATTTTTATTTCCTTATTTTTATCCACCTCTTAATTTTCTTTCTATAATTATTCTCATAGTGATACTTCAAAACCAATACATCTACAATGTCTATATTGTTCTAGAATCTATAAAACCACCAAAAGTTATGGTTCTTGGCCTATATTTGAAGAATATTCTAATTAATAAACTCAATAAAAATATTATAAAAAAAGTATCCATTTTTATTAAATATTAATTTTAAAAAAGTTATTATGTCGCACTTACATAAGATTCTTTTCATTTTTTGTGTTTTCATCTAGTATTTGTAGTTTTTTACATATATGATCATTATTCTATTCCAAATGTTATGGGATAAAAGTTTCTTGAGATTAATATTCCAAAATATTTATATTAATAATTAAACCTAATTCTATTATTGTTTCATGTTGAATAAAATATTTTTTGTATATATAAAAAACAAACTATTTGTAGTTTAATTGAATCACACCCCAAAATTACATTATGGTAGGGGTATTATTTTTTGATACATGTTGATTATTTTCTACACTCTTTTTATATAACATAAATTGATAGTTATGAATCAAAGTGAAATTTACACATAATATAAATTAAAATAATAAAAATTTCATTATAGCTTAATGTGTTCATCCTTGGGATGACCAATGATTTTATTCCATGTTTCCTGGTTTACGATGTATTCATATATAGATTTCTTGGGTTTTTTTAGTTTCTCACATCATCTCTATGATAATTTTTCATTACAATAGTGGAAACTACTCTTTCAACATTTCCAACTACAATTAGTTTTAGATTCACCATACAGTCTTCTAACAAAAATGTACTCTAGAAGGAAAAATGAAGAGTAAATCAATTTTTAATTATATTATTTTTATATAAATTTCATAAATTATATCATAATGTTACACTAATATATTCCAAAATTATTTTCAATAATGTTGGAAAAACATCGTTTTGTGTGCTTATATTAATTATCTTGTAAATTTATGTAATTGTACCAATGTAACTAATAATAAGGTACTTTTCGGGGTCAATTAGGGGAAAACGTGAATCTCAAAAAACATTGTATTTTCATTTTACCTTAATTACCATTGTCATAATTTCAAATAACATAATCTCATGACACATCTTCTATATTTTGTGACCCTTCTCATTTTTTCTAGATTTTTTTCCTTCATGATGTTGATCACATCCTGTATGATTTCCAACATCTAATATTTGTTAAATGTCAACATTGCCTCTATGTTTTTCCATGATATTAGTATAATCGGTGAGTTTATTATAAACTATATATCTAACTTGTTAAAAAAATAAATTATATTACATAAATGTAGTAGTCAAAATTTAATATTATGAAGAAACCAATTATATTTAAAAGATTAATCTGATTCCTTTGGAAAATACATTTTACTATTCTTTATTTTAAGGTTGAATATATTTGGCCCCTCTATAGATTATAAAAATCCCCACCTTATTTTTCCCTTTGAAATCAAATACACTATCTATATTTAGATCATTGGGAAATGATTTTAACTTCCCAATGAAAGGGTATCCAAAAATGGAATTTTCATTTGACCATGCAGTTATTTTAGTTTCTCGTATAAAAATTGATGTATTTGTGTTTTTTAGATATGGATAATAATATAATATAATATCTAGGATTATATAATGAATTATTCATTATTATACCGTTCATTGATAAAACAAAATTTATTGAATTTCAATTCATTAATTTTACCTAAACTCTAGTTATCATCACCTTTGAATCAAAAAATCAGTATATAGTAATTTGTTTAATCCAACCTCTGTTTTTTCAATGATTCCATAGTATGAAATATTTTTAAAAAAAGTTTTTATCCAAAATACTATATTTAAATCATTTCTACCATAA
Organism: Viscum album; assembly: GCA_963277665.1. Classification (NCBI taxonomy): domain Eukaryota; kingdom Viridiplantae; phylum Streptophyta; class Magnoliopsida; order Santalales; family Viscaceae; genus Viscum; species Viscum album. Next base: position 1,305,193,175 of record OY728126.1, on the reverse strand, counting down.
GATCAATTTATCATGTTCTTTTGTAGAGAATTTATAACTATTAATTACATAACCATTCAAATATAATATATCTGCACTTGTTTCTCTATCTATACATCGAATTAATTCAAAAATTGATTTCATATTTTGAAATAAAACTGAAAAAATATATTCTAAAAAATAATATAAATTTTTTTTTCTGATTAATACATATCTATATTTAAATGTTTTTCAGGATCTAATACCAAGGAATTGCATTGTCAGTTTCAGTGTCTAGTAAAGCCACTATAAAGTTAATTGAAACAAAAATGTGATAATGTGATAGAGATCATTTATCCATTACATTAACATGATATATTGTTAACTTAAATCCATCCAATATATCTTTTTAATGTCAAATTCTACATATTTAGATTACATGAAAAAACTAGGTTCAAATAGAAAATCAATTAAAACATGTTTTTTAATAGTTTATTCTATCTTTAAAATTATTAAAATAATCATACTTTTTATATTGGGTTATTTGATCATGATTTTACTAATTTGGATTATATTTTCAATGAATAAATATGGATCTATGATAAATTGGAGAATTCTTCAATAAATATGTATAAATGTGAAATATTGTAAAAGTAATTAACTCTATGAGGTCAATGTAGAGTTCATATGCAGAGTTTCCCTGAACTTTCCCTTACGATGTAGTGTCCCCATGAATTCATTTTTTCAAAAATGATTTTTCTCCATATCTATCCATCCAAATATAATTTTTTATTAAAAATACACTTTAAGGACAAGTGGGAAATCATTGTTTGGAAAACCACAACTACTACGTGTTAAAGGAGCTCACAAAATTATTAAACATCAGACTGAGGTTATTTGAATCAGCCACTCTATATAATTCCTAGTGCAAAGTGCTAACGAATGTGGTTGGATCCTCCATGATTAGTTCTTCGAGATGAGAGATCATCATGTCCATTGTCTGAATGAATTCTTCCAAATATATTTTGCCTTGATTGAAACCTCGAGCAATTATTCGATCTTGCTTTTCAATCCACACTTCCTGCTCCTCAGTGGCCTCAAATTGCAACCTTATTTCATAACTTCTAGAAATTTCCTCAATTTAGGCATTGGGCCTCATTTCTTTCTCAATCATTTCTTCCTTAGAGTGAAATATGAGCTTCAAGAAATCCCTTACCTCTTCTTCTATTACCTTTGGTTCTCTACTTAGATCACTTTTATCTTTTTCTTTTGGGGCCTTGCTTTCCTTGCTTCCACTTGTCTTGGTCGACCTTCTTTCCATTGGTTTTGTAAGGTAAGAATATTCTTTAAATCCCTTTGGTTTTTTCCCCTCAACCAAAATGTATTTTCTGTATTCGCGCTTTCCTTTGAGACCCTTCTTCCTTCTAGGGCTGTGAGGACCTTTCCCTTAAAGACGATCCTAGTTGTCCGCTGAAATTTGACTAAAGCTATCAGCACCTAAATCATCCTCCACATGCCACATTACTTGATCTTGATCCACCAGACTATCAAAGTGGTTCCTTAGCTCAACATGGGGTCTGAAAATAATTCCTAATGGAACCATGAAGAACATAGGTATTTGTTTCCACAACATTCAGTAAGATGCCATGTGAGAGGCAGAACTATAAACCCTTCATCATGGAATAATCTTTGGTCTAGAGGGAATCATATGGACTGAAGAAGGAGTTGAGAGAAAAAACATCACACCCTATATATTACACAAAAATCCACCTCCACACATCTGGTCATTGAAACAATAACCATAAATATTCATCTTAAGGTCATGGGAAGGAGGAATCCACTGGACCAATCTACCTTGAGGGAGAGAGATGTAGAACTCAGATGTTGATCCCCTACCAAATATGAATTCCCCAATGAAGGAATTAACTCTTATAGGCCATGAATTGGAGAAAACTATGTTGTGAGGGTCTGTACCTAGATAGTAACCACAAATGGTGAGAAATGAGATCCATTGTGTCAAACCTTTTTTGGTCACTATAGATGCTCCAGTTGCTGGACGAAAGGAAGAAAGGCTTTGTAACACCCCCATCTATCTCATTGGTCAGAGCGGGTAGAGGAATGATACTTGGCCTTAGGAGATGCTCCAAAGATTCCAAAGCCTGGAAATAAATGATGAGGGTATCAAGAATAAAGTGGGGAATGATTTTCCTTTGAGGAAAAACTAACTAAACAATCCACAAACTATATGATTCATGTCAACAAAACAACTAAACACATACGTTATCAAAAGAAAACCAACTAATCCCTAATGATCCAACATGCCAAAATAACCAAAGACAACATCATAGTACTATGAAGAAGACTAAACAAGAGAGAAAAAATAAACTAAGACACACTCCACAACTCCACACCAAGCTATATGCTCTAAGAACCACCACATCTCCCAAGTATCACCATGAGCCACTGGAAATATGATTCTTTACCGTTTCAAGTGTCCTGAAATACGACATCCGTAAAAGAAACCAAGTACCAGAGTAGGGGGTGAGTGCTAATACTCAGTAGGATTTCCCCAAATGACATCCTTACACATGCTAGTAAGATAAAAATATTATCACATTTTTATGAACAGTTTATATAAAACATTCAATAGTGAAACTACTCACAATATTTCAAATACTTTTTATCAAGACATTTCAACCCAAATCCTCACAACATATAAGAAATCCAAAAAAACATGCCACAATCCAAATCCCTATTTCTTGTTAGCACAAAAAATTCCATATTTTCAAAGCGACACACAACAAAGAATCCATTTTTTGGACTTCCACCCATCTTGTTAACCCCATTCTCAACTAGTGGTGCTTCCTGACCACAATCCATAATGGTGGCTCTTCTGAACACTATTAGTCACCATTTATAGTGATACTTCCCTCCCACTTTCAAACAACATTTCAACAAGCCAAAAACAATCATATAACCCACAAAGGCCACAACAACATGAAAATAAACATTTCCATAACATTCCAAACCACATTAATAAATCACTAATTTATTGAAACCACCCTTAAATCATTTACCATGCTGAGCCACATTTCAATAAAAACATATTTATTGAAAACAATTTTCACAAAACATTTTTCATAATCAACCACTAATAATTTTGAAATAAAATTTTTAAAATCACACAACAAACTCTTTTTTCCAACAATAACCCATTTTCTCCAAAATACACTATTCCCCCCCAAATGGGTTTCCAAAAAATCTACACATCATTATAATAATTAATTTCAAGGAAAAAATATTAATTGAACCAAAACCACAAGTTCCAAACAAGTGGAGTTAAGAGATAAGCCACCTACCTTTAAGGTTCCGGCGAAATTGACCAATAAGAAACTGCACCCAAATCTGGGAAAATGCACCACCAAAACCATGCTAGATCCCCTTACCTGACATACACCAGCATTAAAATAAACACCCAAGGAAAACACAACACTAGATCTACATGAGACAGATGTAGATCTAGAAAACCAAGAAGGGGAGAAGAGAAGATCTAGAGGAAACTAATGAGATACTGAGATAACATACATACCCAGAAGAAACCACCATGAAACCCATTTTATTTTCGTCAAAAACCTGTAGGAGAGCCCCTCAAATCATTTATAACGAAAAACCCCATGTGTGGCTCGAGTGGGAGAATATTTGGAGTGAAATAGGTTAATCCAGAGGGAGCCCAGATTTAAAAATCCAACATTTAAGTGACTGCATGATTAGTCCGCACAGATTGGTAAACCATGCATTAACCATGTGCACGCCACTGTCTCGAGTGAAGGGATCCACATGCTTACCATTAATAGGTTTGAAAATTGTGGGTAGGCCATGCGAAGCCTACTATCTCCCTCAGCGTGATTTCATAGTGAATCTGCAGAGTATCCCCAAATCGTACCCAAACCATGCGCACTTATAAATTCCTCCAAACTTATTCAAAACCATTCAAAACTCTCACACCCTCTTTCCAACTCATAACGTGCACTTTAAAAACATTAAAGGTCATAAAAAAATCTTTATACCACATTCTGGGTGTGCTACATTCTCCCCACCATGGGAATTTCCGTCCTTGGAATGTAGGGAACCATTTCCTTACTAAAAGAGCTCGGGCCATTACTCAGTCATCCCTTACTCCTACACCCAAATCCCCTCTAGAATCATAACATGATTCCACAAAACACAAACTAAACTAATGATTTTACCATGCAAAACATTCTTCTGCAAATCCACATTCTGCACTGGCACGTGCACCAAGGAAGAATTTGGTTCTAGCTCAACATGATCCCAACAAATCACATAGTCATGATCTGGCTGATACTTTTCCGACTGCGACACATGAAACACATTTTTCACCGCCCTAAGCAGTGGGGGAAAAGAAAAACAATAATCCACCTCTCTAATCAAATCAATTATTTCTAAAGGCCAAATATTCCTTAGAGATAACATACCTTGCTTCCCAAATTGATGATGTCCCAACCAATGAGAGATTCTAAAAAACACATGATCACACACCTCAAATGACAATGTTCATCAATGGTTTTTCCCATAAGATTTGTGACGACATTGAGATGTCTCTATCCTGTTCCTTATCAACATGATTTTCTTTGTAGACTCATGGACAAGGATCAGTTCGATTATTAAAGACTCACCCTTTTCCACCCAACCTAGTGGAGAATTACAAGGATTCCCATACAAAGCCTCAAACAGAGCCATATCTATCAGTGTTTAATAACTTTTATTATTGGAAAACTCCACCAATGGTAAGTAATACTCCCATAAACCACCATAATTTACCACACAATCCCTAAACATATACTCCCAGGTTTATATCATCCTCTCGGTTTTTTCATCCGTCTTAGGATGATACGTCGTCCTTATATTCAACTATGTCCCAAGGTCTTGTACCAAGGATTTCTAAAAACGAGATGTCAAACTCAGATATCTATCTAATAAAATAAAAAATGGAACACCATGCCTCTTTAACACATCCTGAATATAGATTTTTCGTAGATCTAACACCGTATGACATTCATGAATCAGTATGAAATGGCCCGACATTATGAGCTAGTCCATAATCACCGATATGGAATCATATTTCCATACTGTTCTTGGGAGACCCATCACCAAATTACCTTTATATCTACTCCCATTTCTACATTGGGTTAAGTAAAGACTGCAACATGCCTACTGGTCACTAATGATCTACCTCGACTTTTAGGAAAGTGAAGCATCTCACGACAAACCTGACAACATCCATTTTCATACCAGCCCACCAAAATTGTGCCTTCATAACCTTATACATTTTCTGAATTCAAGGATGGAATGTCCACTAGGAATGATGATATGACCTGATAAGTTCCTCCCAATAAGTCAGTGGTATCACCATCCGATTTGGAAAACACAAGACTGAATTCTCATTCTATTGTCAACTCTCAATGGTCTCCCCCCATTGTGTTTTGACCTCATCTCCAAACATTATGAATTATATAAATGTTCCTATTTAACCAAACCAGCCTTGTCAGGAACCAAAGAAACTAAAAAAAAGACATCTTTTTCACCCTAGTCCTCACATTCCAACCACATAACGGCTTTGATCGACACCAAATTCAACTGATCCAATATATGCCTCACCACTTGAACATATCATTTCCTACATAATGCATCTTCCATAGAATTTCCTTTAATCTATGTGTACATTAAGTCGTAATAAAACATCTAGAGATATTACATCCATCTCCTTTGCCTCAGTTTTATATCTCTTTGTGAAAAGATATGCTTTAAGCTCTTTTGGTCGGTAAACACTGTAAATTTTTCACTGATGAGATAATGACGCCAAATTTTTAAATCATGAACCATTGTTGAAAACTCCAAATCATGTGTTGTGTATTTCTTATCATGTAACCTCAACAGTCGCGGGCCATATGCAATTACATTATCCTCCTGCATGGGAAAACACCCCAACCCTAATCCCAATGCATCACAATACACCACGTACCATTTCCCTAGTTCTAGAAAAAACATGATTGGTGATAATATAAGGAGACCCTTTATATCTTCAAAACATTTCCGACACTACTCATCCCATTGAAATGGAACATTATTCTTTGTCAAATCTTTCCTTAGCAAATCCAATCATGAAAAATCACAAACAACACATCGATAATACCCAGCTTGAAAAAGGAATCTATGTATCTTGAAAGCATTCTTGGGTGGTTGCATTGATATAATAGCCTCTATCTTTCCCAGATCAACTGAAACACCTCTCTGAAATAACATAGTCAGGGGAACAAACCTCCTATATCAATTCCATGAATGATGATGGTGCATTCATTAGACCAAAGGGCATAACCACATACTCGTAATGGACATATCTTCTTTTGAAATATGTTTTTGGAATATCCTCCTTCTACACCTATAGCTGCTGATACCCTAATTTCAATTCAATCAAGGAGAACCGCTGAGTCCCCTCAACTGGTCAAAAAAATCATCAATACATGGAAGTGGATATCAGTTCTTTATCATAACTTGATTTTTGTTGTGATGGTTGATGTATAACCTTAATGTTCCATCTACCTTCTTAACAAACAACATTAGCGCTGGCCATGGAGACAATCTAGGCTAGATGAATCATTTGTTTTCTAACTCTTACAACTATACCTTTAATTCTAGAAATTATTCTAGTTCTATTCGTTAAGACCGAAGTGAGATAGGACTAGTCCCTGGAAAGAGACCAATCATAACCTTGAATTCTCTTTCGGGTGGCAACCCGGATAATTCTTCCAGAAATCCATCCGTAAACTAATCCACAACCATTGGAAAAATTCTCATCATAACACCTTCCACTGATGCCAACAACAAAGTCGGTAATTGATATGAGATCATTCTAACAGTTGGTTCCAACAAATCTGTTACACCCATCTTTTCACTTTTCTACTCTCTAAAGAGATTTCAAACACCATCCTCCATCACAAAAATAACCATTTGTGCAATGAAATTTATGTTGGCCTTAAACATTATTAACCAATACATTTCCGTGATTATATAATAAACATCCATCTCAAGCACTGAGAAATACCACATCAATTTGATTCTATCCAAAACTAAACAACAACCTCAGCATAGGAAGGCCTAACACTCACTTTGACCTAGAGGAGTTTGTAGTTACAAGACGAAATCATCATTTCCTTATGTTAACACAACAAATAAATGATGTGATAAGTAAGAAAATAATGTGACAAACCCGTAACAAACAAATCTTTCATCAATGTAGAATTTAAAAGAATCATCCCTCACACTGTGCATTGTCCTAACTTGTCATCCACCGCAACCATCTCTGCTCCAAACAACTACTTTCATTCCATTCTCTACTCTTTATAACCCTACTGAGGCATCATGGTATTCTGAGAATCATGATGACCTACTTTACTTTGTTGGTGAGGGGTATGATGCTGCCCCCATCCTGTCAAGGAATAATACCCCTGTGACCCTTGAGGAGTGGTATGGATACCCGAACTCAGAGCATTCCGACAATATCACTAAACTTGCACCATATGCTTACAATTATGACATTCTCAAGGTTGTGTCAAACAATCCCACTTTATGCGGCTTTTAAAACCACAATAAAAGTATCCCAGTTTACTCTAAGGCATCGGAGGATGGTTCACTAATCAAGTATTTGGATTCTAAATCATACTCCCACCCTGTAAATAAGTGTCCCTCTTCCACATTAACCCAGCGTTCGAGTTCACACTATTCCCCCTGGGTACTAATATACTTCCTTTTCTCTCAGCCTTCAAGTGATCACTTCCATCCACTGAGGCTTTATCCACCATCTCCATATAATCATCTATACACATCACTTCTATCTTAGACTGAATTTCTTGCCTCAAACCAACTTCGAAGATACGATCTATTAATGATATATTACCTACCACCTCAAGTTTCAACCACACTAAGTTCATAAACATATCTACATAATCCATCACTAAAAGGTTCTCCTATTTCAAATGGATTAAATATGTAGTGTGCTGAATTATTTATGTATGAGGGTAGACTTGTTTGTTAAAAAATTCCTCCAATCCATCCCATGTCATACCTTGGTCGAGTCCATCTTGGACCGCCAAATCCCACCACTAATGAAAAAGATCTTACAACTTATGTGTGGATAACATAACATTCAACTCTACCGGTGTTCCCATGAATTCTAAGATCTTTTCATTCTATTCAACCATTCTTCTGGCATCTCTATCTCAGAATTACCCCTGAATATGGGTGGATTCTACTTTTGAAACCGAACTGCTTAGTCCCCATGCCTTGGTTCGTCCGATTTATTCATGCATTATACTTCTTGGAAAGGTCTCTCTATACTATTCACTAACTATTGGTTCGCTGGGGGCTTAGGTGCAACCACATTCTCAGTAGCTTCCTCCAGTTAGTCTCTACGACGCCTACCCTGTGCCATTTCTATGAACACAAAAACAATCATAAGTCTCACTCCCTTAAAAATAAAGTGTGTACAATTTTAAAATTCAATTATTTAACAACTATAACAACTAGGCATTGAACAATTTACTTTTCCCATGTTGCACCATTTTAAAAAATCCACCGTGTTTTGAAAATCAACCCATTTTCATAATACCACCGATTTCCTTATTTCAAATCCATCGATTTTGAAAACCAATTTAGATTTTCAAAATAAATACATCCATATCACACAATAGATAATTATACCAAATTAACAATGCATCCTAGAGATAAGTAATTTCTTCTATGCATGTCATGCTAATCTCATTAGATATACCCACGACAATGATATTTAAAATGCCTATACGTGTATCCAAAACACTTATGTACCAAAATCTATGGTAACTTTATGTTCATCTTAAAAGGGTTAGTTACATCATTTTATGCTATAAATTCCAATTTCCGACAACCCTATGCCTTGCTACCAACCAGGATCAAGGAATACACTAAGAATGAGTGCCAACATCAAGACCAACAATCAACACCAATGATCAAACAACTACTCTCACTTTAAATCCAATGATCGAACAAAATAATACCAATTGTAACATCTTGTTTCATCACATTGTCTTGAGAGAGAGGATGACTGCTACTTGTCCTTATGAGACATTCCCAAGATGCCAAAGTCTGGAAATAAATTCCAATGGCTTCGAGAAAAATATGGAGAACAATTTTCCCTTGAAACACAACCAACCAAACCATCCACAAAATATATATTGCATATCAACAAAACAACTAAAATAATACATTATCAAAATAAAACCAACTAATCCATAATGATCCCACATACCTAAATAACCAAACACAATACCAGAGTACTTTGTGGAAGACTAAACATCAGAGCCAAAATAAACAAAGACACACTCTAGAGATCTACACCAATTTCCATTCTCCAAGAACCACCACATCTCCCAAGCATCACCACGATCCACTACCAATGAGGTAATTTACCTTTACCTGTGTCCCAAAATACAACATCTGCAAAAAAAACCATGTGCCAAAGCATGGGGGTGAGTACTAAAACTTAGTAGGTTTTCCCGAAATGACTTCTCTATGCACACCACTAGGATAAAACAGTTAGCACATCTATAAAAACAGTTTATATAAAATATTCAATAGTGAAATAGCTAAAAACATTCAAAACTCTTCTTATAAAATCCATTTCCACACAAAATCTTCACAATAGATAGGAATGAAGACAAAAAATGCCACAATCCAAATCCCTATTTCTCATTTACACAACAAATTCCATCTTTACAAAACAACACAAAACAAAGAAACCATTTTGGTGGCACTTTGGCCTAACTTGTTCACCCCATTCTCAACTATTGGTGCTTCCTGACCACAATCCATAATGGTAGTTCTTTCGACCACTATCTGTCACCTTTTATAGTGAAAATTCCCACCCACATTTACACAACATTTCAACAAGACACAACCAAGAATATAACCCACCAAGGCTATAACAACATGGAAATAACTCTTTCCATAATATGCCAAACCACTTCAATAAATCTCCAATTTATTGAAACCTTCCTTAAATCATTTTCCTTTCCAAAACACATTTCAATAAAATAACGTCTTTATTTAAAACAAATTTCACAAAAATAATCATAATAAACCCATAATTATTTTAAAATCAATATTTTAATATCACACAACAAGCCCCTCTTTATAACAATAACCCATTTTCCCCAAAATCCATAATTCACCCCCAAATGGGTTTCCAACAAGAGTCACACATCATTATCAAAATTAACTTCAAGAAAAACAAATTAATTGTTCCAAAACCACTAGTTCTAACCATGTGGAGTAATGATAGTAGCTACCTGCCTTTAAAGTTCTAGTAAAATCGACCCACAAGAATATGCAGCCCAATCTAGGAAAATGAACCACCAAAACAACTCTACATCCCCTTCCCTAACATACACAAGCCATAAAATCCACACCCAAGGAAACCAAAATCCTAGATCTACATGAAAAGGTTGTAGATATAGAAAACCAAGAAGGGTAGAAGAGAGGATCTAGAGGAAACCAAAGAGAAACCAAGAGAATAGATCTACCTAGGAGAAACCACCTTAAAACCCCTTAGATCTGCTTCCAAAATGTGTGTAAGAGCCCCTCCAACCCCTGAGAACTGAAAATCAAGATTGCATCTAAAGTGGGAGAATATTTGGAGTAAAATAGGTTATTCCTGAGGAAGTATAGATTTAAACATCCTACATTTATGTGGATGCGCCGTTAGTCCGCACAGTTTTGAAAAATTTATGCTAACGGTGTGCTTGCCAATATCTCAAGAGAACTAATATGCATGGTAACCTCACATGGTTTGGAAAACCGTGGGCAGAACATGTGGAGCCTATTGTCTCCACATGAATGGTTTTATTGGGTATCCTCACAGTTTCCCCTAACCATGATCAAATCATGTGCACTTAGAAAAGCCTTAAATCTTATTCAAACCCATTCCAAACTCTCCCAACATCTTCCCAACTCATCGCATGCATATAAAACACATAAAAAATTCAATATAATGTCTATATACCTCAAACCTGTTGTTCAACAGGCATAGCCATCTAATATAGAATATTATCCTGAGACTTGTTAAATCTTGCATGAGGATAATTATCCACTGTAAGTCCCCAAATGACATGCCACCAAAAATGTCCAGAATAGTCCAAATGGAGGAAACCCAGTCACTCTCAAAGAAAATATGTCTGGTCAACTCCTCTCAAATTCTACCACATTAGTTGCACTGGGAAAGTATAATGATACTTTTCATCACACATCATCATTTGTGGGTAAGGTGTGATTACAAATTCACAAAATTTGAAAGTTTAGTTTTTCTAAAATCTCATTACACTAGATAATCTCACCCTGAGTATCATGAATGGTCTCTAGATTTATGGTGTGATGATAAGACTTGGAATAAAATAAAACTAAATGATAATTACTAAAAACAAGGCTATTGGGTTCATTTTATTATCTTGAAATTTTTGAAAACCAGTTGTTGTTGAGGGTTGGGGATTGCTTGTAAGAAATCAGGGAAAACACAGGATTCATTATTGTAAAATTCAGGGGCATATAATCAAGGAATTCAAGAGCACAACCGACCAAGTTAGATTGTCTGAAATTGACCTCCCTTAACCCTATATTCCACTATAAATAGTCTTGGGGAATAGTAAAGTGTTGGATGGTAGAGTCCCACCATATGAAGTTTCCTCCCACTAATTTGTCACTCTTTTGCCTATATTTTTTTAATAAACCTTTCCTAGAGGGACCTCTCTTCCATGAAGTCTCATAAAAGGAATTCTTGAATAAGGTTCATAGATGAAAACATCTAGTGAAATGGGAAAATGAATATTAATAAGAAATAGTATATATTCTATTCATTATAGGTGAAGTTGAAATGTAGACAGTTATATTGTGATTATGTGTATAGTGTATAATTTAAATGAATAAAAGAGTATGAAAAGTAGGGAATTCCTAAGGTCACAACCATATTATTGCATGCACGTACCAATTTGATATCCAGAAGCATGCAAATCACATAATCACATTCTACTCTAGATGATGATAAAAGGAAATGTTGACTCTATAGTGATCATGAAATTAAAAATTTTATATCTTCATAGATATTTTGATAGAAACACGGAATATTTTTAGAGATTGACAATTGAGTTTTATAAACTAATTCAAAATGATATTTTAAAAGAATGTTTGAATCGAAGATAATGAAATATTTCCAATAAATTAAAATTGAACACTATAATGAATGGGTTATACTAATTAACTAAGTAATTATGTCCATTATGTTGTTTTAGATTAGTTTTATAATTTTATTCTTTATAATCACAAGCTTCATAATTAAAATAAATTGTTCATGTTTTCTCATTTATTTCTTCGATCTCATTTTATGTCCCCATAAAATTCTTCATTTTTATCCCAAATACAAATAATCTAGAGTGTGTAGCTCAAGGAAAATTCTATGGAATAGAATTGGTGTGGAACCCATGTCTCTACACATTCTGGTTTAATTTTATTTTCCTTCTTTAGGTTATGCTGAGGAAGGTTTATTGTGGGGTCCCAATGTAATTATCTTTTATATATATTATTTAATGGATCAATTTTCAATCAGTGGCGAAGGTGGTTATATATTGTAGTTAGAAATCATTTATTACACCATATAATAAAAATTGTGGATGAAGAGGATGTTCAAAAAAACAATCATGTTTTTTTCATAAACAAATATAATGCTTGTTAAGAGATAATGAAATTTTACTCAGTATGATACTCATGGGATTATTTCTTTTACTTTCAAATATGTTATGTTTATAAATATTTCATTCCATGATTCATTTCAAGTCTTTCATTGAACTTATCATCCCCTAATTATTTTTTATAGATTTCACAAAATACAAATATAAAAAATAAAATAAGAAAATTAGGAACACTTAGGAACACTTAGTGATTGAATGAAAACTCTCCAAAGGAGAAATGAACTCGGTCATCCACTTTATTTCATTTGGAAAATAAATAATATATTTATTATCGCACCATTTTTAGTTTTCTTAATAAGATGTTAATATATAGGATTCAATAATTCTTTCATTAACTATTTTTTAGTTTATAAATATTTCTCCACGTTTTATGAAAAAAACTAAACTAGAAAATCATTCCTTTAATAAAATTTAGATTTTTTTATAGGGATAAACTACACTCAAGTGAAATTAGAACCATATAAAATTAAAAATAATGGAAAACCCATGTTGCATGATATTAATTATAAGTTGAAAAATCTAAGTACCTAAATATAAATTTTATCCAAACATCTTTGAGTACCATATCACCAATAACTAAATAATTTATAATAACCTATAGAGAAAGATATTTCCACACGCAAATTTTTTTGAATAACATTAGGAAGTAGAAAAGTAGTTATTGAAGAACTAATTTCATCTAAATATTTTCATAGAAAACATGACCAAGTTGATAAACTTTTGGGGAATAAAAATATTTAGAATATTTATAGAGTCTCCTTCTAGAAAGTATCCAGACACATAATTCTCCAACCATAGAGGAAGTTAATATATTACCTACTTACATTTAATAGTATTTAGAAGAATAAACAACAAGATTTAAGGAATTTGAAGTGGTATTCGGGGTGTTATATTGCCTACATTAAAATTTGAAGACCCAACTCCAATAAGGAATGATAAATGATGAAAAATTATAATTCAAAACCAATTCCTAGAGTCAATGTATTATCAAACTTATTCTCATTTGATTTTTTTGAAAATGAATTTATTGTTAACTACTGTAGAAAAGATTCATTATATTCATAAAATAATTGATCTGACTAAGATAATGAGGAAATATAATAAAATTCACCAGATGGCGAATAGTTTAAGATCCCTAAACATATTGAGAATCAACTATTGGGAGTACCAGAAGAGATCACATTGGAAATTCCAATGGAAACTAAATTACAAGATGCAAGTTTAAGATGTAAATATTTTGATATAAATTAATAATGTTTTAATTGAATTAAACATAAACTTCTAAAAAACATTCTATTTATCCAATATAATTATGCATCACATGAAAAAAACATGTAAGTAAAAAATATTTGTTGTAAAAATAGTATCCAAAAAATATGAGGACCCATATTTTCTCCTAACCCATCCATGAATTGTTTCGCTTGTATATATAAAGATGTACATAGTAAACTCTACCTGTATATTATTAAATATGTAGTGAATGTCAAAGAACATTGGAAGGAAACAAATATTACAATCACATATTCTTTACCCACAATCTAGCTACACATAACTACTAGAACTACTCTTCTAGGTGAATCCAAAACTGAGGGCCCACTTGGGGGGTTAAAAAAATATTTATTCTTCACTTATTCACCATTTATATTTATAATTTTTTAATTAATATTACTTTCAGTAAGTTTTATAATGTTTTTTGGTACCTTATTTTATGTTTTTGTGATCATGATTTAATAATAAATTCTAGTGTTGGATAATTGTGGGTATAGAAATTCAATCTATTTATAAAGAAATATTTTTTATTTTTTCTATGTTTATAATTATATTTTTTATTTTTTGAGTATTTTCATAACTACTCGATCTTCATATTAAACGTTCAAAAAATTGGATACTATCATCTCTTTTTTTAAACATTCTTGATCTGAACTTCTAACAGTTTTAAGTGGTTGATAATGTGGAATTTCATCCCATTGTTTTCAAATTTATTTTTTGAATATGATTGACCAATGTGAAACACATGTGAACTATTACTATACATAATGAAAAACATTTCCCAAAACCATGAGGTTTCTAATGTTTTTTGACATCTTCTTCCCATTTTTATTTTTCATAAAAATATTATTATTAATTTTAAAATATATAAGTTACTAGGTTTATCATATTAAAATAAATTATAATTCATTATTTTTTTATTATTATCAATACACCATTTTCAAATTCAATTTTTACATTGAACTCTATTTTCAAGAATACCCTTACAAATGAACTTTTTATTCAACCCCTAATTAAGATGAACAACCATGTTATACAACCAAATTACAATACATTTAAACCTTTCCTCCTTTCTCCATATGTTAATTTCATACATGTAATTAAAATCCATGTTGTTGAATGGCTTGGAAATGTTTTTCAATATTTTGTAAAAAAAATGTTTAAGATACTACGGAGCTTCTATATAACATTTGATGCTACAATTTTTTAAAGAAAATTAGGATAATAATATGTAATTATAACCAAAAAATCATTCAATTCTAGGTTAGGATCTCCTATAAATATGAGGAATAAAATATTCCTCTATTTCCCTTCAATAAATAAAATCTTAAAATTGATTCTATAAAAAAAATACTAGAATAATATCTAAATTTATACTGAACTGAAACCACAAAGGGGGGAAGGGGATGAAATATATCATTGATGTTGATAATTAAATGTTCTGGACAGGGAATTAAAATAAATAGGTTTTTGGAGGTAAAAATTTTGATAATTGGAGTGATTGAGGATCCATTATTTATTTTAAACCATTTCCTTAATTTCACATTATTTTAGATCCAAGTGTCATATTTGTTTCTGATTTTTTTAGCACCTGAAACCTACCAAACCTTACGACTCAAAACAAACCTGTTGAATTCCTCATGATTGAGAAAATTATTTGATTCTATGCTTTGTAAATTTATAGAAGGAATAAATCCTATTTAAAACATGCCTACATTTGATAATATAAAATGTTACAATTCAAAATCCTTGAGTGGAGTGAGATATGAATCCAGAGAAGTAAGAAAAAAATTCCATGAGAATTAAAAAGAAATTGAACATACTATTATCATTTTTTGAGTAAATATATAATTAAAATTCGTTTAGGTGGAATGATATTTTCATGGAGGTTCTAAATCTACAACTTACATCATTTATATCTTTAGAATTTTAAATTAACCATTGTATAAGATGATTTCCCAAACTGAAATATCTCAGTGTAGGTGAACTAATATAAATAATTTTTTCATTAATTTTACATGATATTTTAACAATTTATATCCCATGAATTAATAATTTCCATCAATTTTTCCTATATAAATTATAGTAGTAATATTTATTCAGTTAAAAAATTATATTAAAACATGATTTTTTTTGTTCATTGTATCATTAGAATTATTATAGGAATCCTACATTGAATTTTTGGTAAATTAATAATCATTTTGTAATTTTCATTAATCTTTTAAGGAATAGAAAATGCTTGATGATAAATTTTAGATATTTGGAATCAAAGTGTATAAATATAGGAAACTTTTAATGGCAATTAACAGTAAATAGTCCATGTAGAGCTCCTATATATTTTTCATATTACCTA
The DNA here is from genome assembly GCA_963277665.1 of Viscum album. Taxonomy (NCBI): domain Eukaryota; kingdom Viridiplantae; phylum Streptophyta; class Magnoliopsida; order Santalales; family Viscaceae; genus Viscum; species Viscum album. The sequence continues at coordinate 1,305,176,750 of OY728126.1, read as the reverse complement.
TACATTCCCACATTTAGTTATTTGATGGTGACATGGAGTATAATTATTTTATTTCATTTCGTAAGAGACATTACCATGTTGATTTAATCTATATAGAGTTCAAATGTATAGTTCTTATAAACTGGGTTCTAATATAGATTATCACATAGATTTTATAGAGGATCTGATTTTGGAAAAGGGACTGAGGTAGAGTTGTGACGTAGTGTTTTTAAGTAGATATCAAATGAAATATATTTTAGTCCTTAAAAAATTACATGAAATATATGTTTATCCACATAGGGTTACTTTTTTGAAATATGGTATTGTAGCTTCAAAGAACATGCACACATAATGACTTCGTAGCTAAAAATCATATGAATTTTAGGATTCCATGCAAGGGTAAATTATTGTATGAGTAATAAAAAACATCACATAAATTTTAAGTGGTAATATTAATTTGAAAAAAAGGATCAAAACAATCTATGTTCTATATAAAATTATGACTAAGAGGACTTCTCTGGGATGGAACATAGGTTTCTCATTGGGGGACCTGCTTTTGTGCCCGGGATGAGAAGGAAAAAAGATTTCATACTATATTCCAATGTGTTACTATTAGTAGGTTGAACAATTCATAATTATAAAAGGAGTGTTCTTTAAAATAAGAAATTAAACAATCAAATCCTGTTTTCTTCTGCACTACTTGAATTCTAAAGCCTCTCAATTTTCATAAACACCACTATATGATGGAACCACCAATGATAAATTAGAAGAGCTTCTGGATACCAATATTCCAAACACCGTGGGAGGACCATGGGATCCTGATTAACCCTATATGAGGTTATATAAAGAATCATGAATCCCAAAATAAAGGAGGATGACATGGATAATCATTCAGTTTGCATAATTGAAACCAGCTTGTGAAACCAAAAAAAAATTATTGGCACCTCCATGTGTAGATTATACATGCACTCTCTTGTTTTAGGAATAAAATATCAATATTCTTCTAGTAATAATTTTTCATGTGTTGTTTTATAGCTATTTATATAATAATATAGCTTTTGTGAAAATTATGCTAAGTATTATGGCGAGTCACTATTTCTCGGGGGTCACTATTACTACTATGGGTGAGCTACCGCCAAACTTGAGTCATTAATATAGCCATAAGAGCTACCGCCCGAATATTTACCGCTAGAGGAGCTATCTCTAGATCTGTTACCACTATAGCTGAATTACATCCAGATTTTGACTCACTACTAGCATCTTTTTATCATTTATGTTTGAGGATCACAACATGAAAGGGTCAATGGCAACATAGTTATAAAGATATTTTTGACCGGTTCACCAAGAATTTTTTTATGTTTTATATGATTATTGTGGATATAATGAACCAATTTAAATGAAACGTATCTCACTCTCTAAGAACCAAATCTAACTGAATGCAACCCAACCAAATTAAATTTTATACTACAAAATTTTCTACTGAAAATCCTCTAGACGTGAACAACTAAATATGAAAACATCTTTATTCACATTCTATGAAGATACAAAGACATAGAATCACATATTACCTTATTGAGATCAACTAAAATAGTAATAATGATCAACTAGGAACATTACAAGAGATTTATTGTGATCATCTATCTACTAAACAATTTTAGAACAAATCCAAAATTCGGTACCAGTGCAGATTTGAGGACTATGAACACTCATAACAAATCAAGAGGATCTTTTATATCTTCTTATTATTCAATATATTTTATGTTGAGTAGTGTGTTGTTATCCTTATATCATACACCCTCTATATCCTTCACCTTCCTGGAGTATATTTGTTATTCTCTTCTCTTTAAATATTTCCCCATTGTGTATGCGGAACAGGTCCCTATGTGATCTATATATTTTTATCTTCCCAAGAACAACACTGGAAGATTGTTTTTTCTTTGAAAGCTTGTTTTTGATTACTATTTACCAAATTTAGGTTATGTATTAATTTTATTATAATTATAATCTTCTTGGTAAGATGTGATTTCTATGTGGAGGGGATTAAGTCTCATATTGAGATTGAACCTCTTCTTTTTTTGTGTCTTTTTATTTATTTTTAATACTGTACCTAAGATTATTGTGATATCTATAAAAAATTATATTACTTTTATAAATAATTTTAACTAATGTTGATAATTATTTTTTACAAATTAAATTGATTTGAAATGTTAATGTATTTATAAATAATATGTTAAATGAGATTTAATCATTCATTGAGAAATCATTTAAAAGGATAAATCTTATATCGAACTGATATTTTGGTTAATTAGCTAGTTTATTATTAGTATATGGATTTTACTTTAACCTAATCTTGAATATAAATTTTTATTAGAAACAGAATTCACCCCCTCTTGAGTTGCTCACTCTGAACAACAGAAGTTTTAATGCATTGTGGTCTAGGTTGTTTTCATGAATAAAACAAGTTAAAATTATAAGGGATATTTCATGGTTGTGTGTATTGTGTTTCATGAAGATGAATAAAAGTGGATGATAAATAATGGAATACCTAATGTAATTCTCGTAGTGTTTCATTCACATAATGATTGGATTTAGGGAAGGAGAATATATTGTTTGATATAATGCTACAACTGAATATCAAATATGAAATGTTTTATTCCAAATCAATCAAGATATTAAATATATATTATCCAATGAAACTTTATAAAGAATAATTTATTTTTCATTGAGTTTTACCATGGATTTCAAGTATTTATCTTTTAAAAATATTTCTTTTTTATGTTCCTTTTACAAATAATATTGGCTTTGGCATAGGATTCTAGGCCATTGAAACATTAATTCACATAGAAATATAACTAGGAACTGGTTAGTTAGAGACCTTCCAAAGCATGTATTCTCAAATGATTGAATTTTTAATCCCTGTAAAAAAGGAAAACATTAGAAGATTTTTTTAAATCAATAAAATAAGTTTCAAACTATCATATTTTAGATTTAATCTATATAAACCTCTTTGGACATTCTAGAGACTCTATTCTAAATAGAAAACACTATGTATATTTCCTTGTAGATGACTTCTCTATATACGCAAGGGAATTCTTTCTAGATCAAAAAAATTAAGGTTGTTTTAACCTTGTTAAATAATTAAAAATCTGTAGAAATTCTTAATGGGCTTAGAATTAAGACCTCAAGAAGTGCTCATTATCGAGAATTTGAAAATGGATACATTAAATAATTTTATTCACAAAATGGTTACAATCAAAACCATTCTGCACCTAGGACACCACCATAAAATTGTGTCGTAGAAATAAGAAATATAACTCTTCAATAGATATCCTAAACTATGTTAAATGAGTATGACTAAACTATCTACTTTTGGGTTGAATCTATTGATAAATCATGTTACAATATAAAAAGAGTGTGATTTATTCCTCTATTAAATAGATCACATTATGATTTATGGAATACTAGAAATCCAAAGGTAAATTACGTTGGAGTTTTTGGACAAAAATTGTTTTCTAAATACAAAGGATAAATTGGAAAAATTTCTTTGTAAGAGTGATAATGGAATTTTCATAGGATATTCAACATACTATATCGCATATAGAGTGGTTAATAACAGAACCAAAACAATAGAATAGTTTTTTCACATTTTAATTTTGTTAAATTGATCCTAATAAATCTAAAACTAACAAAGTAAACATTAATGTGATATTTCAACTCTAAATCTCAATTCTAGACCTTCATAAAAATATGATAAATAGACGGATTGTTCAGCTAGTAACTCATCAAAACCTAAATTAGAAGAAGATATTGAGTCTTCCACCCCTCTTCTCAATGACCCATTAGGACTCATAGAAATCGCCCATTAGATAATGAAATATCAAACCTATACAGAGGTACACAGACTAGAGCTTCCTATATAAAACAAATTGCACACCAAGCATTCTTGTAACATCTTAATCATATGACCATTGATGATACCATCATTCAAGAGTTCTCGGTGATACCCATGAAAGAATAATTTAATCAAATTGAATGAAATACTTTTCGGGAACTTGTTGATAGACCTAAAAACCTTAACTATTAGCACTAAGTGGGTGTTTGGAAAAAAAGATAATGAGTCTGGTACATTAGTAATAAATAAAGCAAGATTAGTTTCAGAAGGTTGTAATCAAGAAGATAGTATTTATTATTAATAAACTTTCTGGACAATAGAAATATGTAAATCCATTAGGATACTATTTTCCAATGTAGTAAATCTGGATTTCAAACAATTTCAAATGGATGTAAAATGTTAATTCTTAAATAGACTTATAATTAAGGATATTTTTGTTGAATAACCATCAGGATTTCAAAATACTCATTTACCAAATCCTTTTTTTAATTAACAAAAGATTTATATGATTTAAAATATGATCCTAGAGATTGTTATGACAGGATTACCAGTTTTCTTATTTAAAAACATTTTTCAAAAGATACAGTTGATCCGGCTCATTTTATAAAGATAATTTCAAAATATGTTTCATATTGCAAATTTATATATGTATGATATTGTATTTGGAAATTATAAATATTATCTATGTACTAATTTTTTAAAAAAATTAAAATTTTTATTTAAAATGAGTCTAATGGGTGAACTAAAATTCTTTCTTGAATTTCATATTTTTCAAAACAAAAAATGTATTTCCATAAATAAAAGTAAATATACTAAAGACATTTTTAAACGTTTTGTCTTAGATAGAAACAAAAATAATGGTACTTCAATGGGTAACACCTATAAACTAGATATTTATGAAGATTGGAAATCAGTAGAACAATCTAGCTACAGAGGTATGATTGGAAGTAATTTGCTCAAAATTGTTAGTTAGACTGATATTGTGTTTAGTGTGTGTATGTGTGCTAACATTCAAGGAAATAAAAAAGTTTCACATATATTAGCTGTCTATGTAATTTTGAAATTCCTCAAATATATAAACAATTTAATATTTTTCTATATATGAGGTCATGCTTTTGATTTATTCAGCTATTCATATTCTGATTTTTGTGGCTATATGCTATATAGAAAAAGAACATGAGGAACATGTTGCCTTTTCGGAAAATTTATAGTAACATTGTATAGTTAGAAACAAAATTATATTACACTATCTACTTATGAATATGAATATATAGTTGTAGGAAGTTATTTTTCCCAAATCTTGGGGATGAAAAACACTTTACTAGATATTGGATACCAATTTTTACATGTACCTATAAACCGTGATAACACAAGTGCGATAAAAATTCCCAAAAATCCATTTTTTCATTATAGAACAAAACAAATTGATGTTATACATCACTTTTTGAGAGATAATTATCAAATGGGTGATATAAATTTATAATTTATTGGAACTAAACATCATCTAACTGATATATTTATAAATCCTTTGAATTCTCAAAAATTAAACAACATCAAACCAAAATCAATAATGATATACTATGGTTAATAATTCCCCATTGATGAGTAACAATTGAAATAGTCATCATTGACAATTAACTTATAATTATTCACCATTGATGAGTCACCATTGAGTGATTCTCCATTCCTTTTTATGTTACCATTGTTTAATTACCATTAAAATTTTTAAATTTCAGAATATTTTTTTCATTTCAATATTTTTTTTAAATTATTTTTTAAATCCATAATGTCATAATTCTCAAAATACATATAACCTTATTCACTTCACTATAAACATTTTCTCTCTTGAACCTCCTTTCCATCCTCACAAATTGATCAATTTATCCCTTATTCCACTGAAGATTACAGCTGATCCAAATGGCTTTAGTGAATCATATTGAAAAATCGAGTCCCGATGAGATGAAGAAATAAAATAAAAAAAAGGTATCTATAATGAACATAGACAAAAGGATATGGTAAAGATGGATAGTAAACTAAGGAGAAAATGGGTTGTTTCTCTTTATCAAAAAAAAATTAAAATGGAAAGATTAATATGGAACCCATAGAATTGAAGCTAGGTGAGAGATAATGAAAAAGTTCATGATGTGTACAATCCAACCGATAATCCTACAACACCTAATGACATTAGGGAGATTGGTCTTGAGTTAGATTAATTAAGTTGATAAATTTATCAACTTTTTTAAAGGGCAAAACCTATAGTGTGAGAAGATTGGGCTTTGTCAGTAAAAGAAGAAAGTGATCTCTAGATTCCTAAATTTGATGCTAAAGTTTATTTTGACTCTATCCTTTCATTATTCATTTTTCCTACCATAGAGTATCTATTAGATGAAAATGATGATGATGAAGATACTATAGTTTTAGGATAAGATTAATTAAATTTATCTACCTCTAGAACCATAGATAATCATAACGGATATGGAAATGGAAGCAAAGTTGATGCTTCTAAAGAAGTAAATGATGAATTTGTTGAACTTGAGATATCAAGTGAAAGATCAACTAAAGATAATCAGTATAGATATTATATGGATCAATATGAGGATCCAGATTATGGAAATAATAGTGATAGACCAGATCAAGTAGATGATAAAAATAATAAAATCAGTTATGATTCTAATAGAAATGAATTTAGAAAATCTCTCGCATTTCATAACCAATAAAAAAATCCACTCACTATTTCTGCACTGGTGATATGAAGTTCCAAAAAAGAAGAAATTCAACCAAAATATACTACAATGGTTGATCATCCCATTACTCCAACATAAATTCTTTCAACTATAAGTGAGTGGAAGTTGACTACCTTTCCAGTTAATCAATCAGTTCTAGTGGATCAGACTCCATAGATAACCAACATACAACTAAAGCACATAGTATATGATCTGTCAACAATTGAAATTGGTAAAAGTTTACAAGTTCCAAGAGACACACCCATTAATGCTTATGTTATATTATTATTAAGTTCTATTTAAGATTGGTATAAGTATCCAGGTTTTATTAGACTTGTAATTACTTATACTGACTCAAATGATGAAAATTATTTTCTTCTTGTTCAATATGTTCAACCAAATTTTCCTTCAAATGTAGTGACCTGGGATGATTTTATTTCATTACAAATAAATGTGAATTCATATTTCAACTCACTAATAGGGAACTTGATTTTATATTTTACATGTTCCCTGATATCTCAACCTTATTAAATGGCTAAACTCAATGAAGAGAGTACTGGATATTTGGTTGACTCAGTTCTATCATATAGCCAACCGCAAAAATTGTTATATATTTAAAAAATGGTTGTTTCAAATAAGACCATTGAAAAAGAAGGTGAAATTTTGAGAAATATAGTAGAGGGTCTAATGTCCTCTCTTTCATAGTTTATGAATTCTCTGTCTAAGAATTTTGAAAGTATGAATTTACGTTTATCTATATGAAATTTAACTCTACCAACTCAAGTGAAAAATTATTCAAATATAAATCAATATTTTTTCCAAGAAGATATTTGAATTTCTATAGGTTATGTAACAATTAATGAGGATTGGATTCATCAAATAGATAATCTTTAAGAAAAATTCAATGATTTGATAAAGGAATATGCTCAGGATCTAGGAAAAGATATGGAAGTCATCGATAAATCCATCATGTATTATCTATCTAGGATCTATATGAATCATCATATATTAAATTATTTCAAATTTATTACAGATATTTTGAGACTACCCCCAGTGACAAGAGTTTTCAAATAATAAGTCAGTAAATTGAAAGTTCTCACTCCAGTTCTATTGAGGTTTATGGATTAGAAAGTAGCTTACTTTAATGTGATAGAAAGAGGAGGTAATATAATCATGGATTTCATGAATCTGATTGAAAAATTCCTCCATGTGAATAGTACTGATTTTATAGCCATTAAAGATATTCTTATGACTTCTATTCTTTCATCCTCAACAATAGATCCTATTCGATTCCATCCAAAAGTGATAATTCTATCAAAAGATCATATACACTTATGGCTTTCAAGTTTCAACCTATGGGTTTCTCCCCAACTTGTATAGTTAGGGGACTGATATTAGTTTTTTTGAGAGAACCAATTCTTCCACCTACAACTCTACCTTCCATTACCACCTATGCTCCAACCTACACTTTTATAGTCTCATCCCAAGACCATGATAGGGAAAAAGGGAAATCCAAATGGAAAGAAGAATTTCATGAGCAACATCCTTATACTAAGTGAATCAAATTAGATATAGTGTATTTTATTGGTATCTTATATTTTTTTATCATTAACATTTTGTAATCTATCAACATTTTTTGAACCTAATAAAATGAAGTCTCGTTGTGTTTTTCTACATTACATAATCACTTTTCCATTTTTATTATAATTTCTTGATAATACCAAAGGAAGAGATAAAATGTACATTTATTTTTGTAATGATAAGAAGATTTTTTTAAAACAGAATTAAATATCGAAAAAATTATGACTACTATTAGTAAATATACTATCAATTTTCATGATTTTGATAATTAAAAATGTTGAGAATTTTGGCACCTCTTTATGTGTAGTATAATTGAACTCTCTTATTTTAATGATCATAAATCATGATTATTTTAATATTAATGTTTCATAAGTTGATTTATATATATTTATATAAAAAGATAGATTTTGTGATAATTATCCTAAGTCTAATGGAGAGTCATTGTTAGATCGGTTTCACCATTATATGGAAGTCACTGACACCGTTAAGGGTTAGATACTACTAAACTTGATCCACTGTTTCCATGAGAAGAGTTTTTGCAAGAAGACCTACCACTAGAGTAGTTACCAATAGAGGTGAGTTTTATCCAGATGTTGTTTCACCACCAGTATATTGTTACCATTTTTTCTAAGCATCTCAGTGGGAATGTCTCAATAAATACTTCTTTATAAAGATATTTTTGACCAATTCTTTTGGATTTTGTCAAAGGATGATCCAGTTATTATGGTTCTTATGTGCATATTTAAACGTGAATGATCTATCTCTCTAAATAACTAATGCAACCAAATGTATCCTAGCCAACCATAATTATACACTACAACATTATTTACTAAAAACCCTACAGAAGTGAACAAATGAAACTATAAATGTAAATATTCACCTTCTATGATGATCTAATGACACATAAGCAAGGATTACCATACCAAGATCAATTAAAAATCTAAAAGAGATCAAACTGGAACATACCTACAATTTTTTTTCATCCTTTGTATATTTAAAAATTTCAAAAAAAAAATATCAAATTCAACAGTAGTGCTGATCTAAGGACAATGAACACTCATAACACAATAGAAAGAACATTCCCATTTTCTTTATTATTCAATCTATTTTATGTTGAGAAGTGTGTTATTATCCTCTTATCCTACATATTCTATCTACTACAACTTTATGGAAAATATTTTAATTCTATTATCTTTACATTTTTTTCCCACTATGTATGTGGAAGAGGTCCTTATGTGATCAGTATATTTATTTCTTCCAAAAAATGTCTAAGGAAGAGGATTTTATCATGGATAGCTTATTGTTTTTGACCGTTTACTTGATTGAGGATATGGATTCATTTTATTGTAATTATAATCTACTTATAATTAGGTGATTTCAAAGTGGAGGGGATTAAGTCTTACCTTGTGACTAAACCTCTTTTGTATTCCAATATGTCTTTTTTTACTAATATATCCTATATTATTTGTATATCAATAGAAAATTCTATTACATTTATTATTAATCATAACTAGTCTTGATATTTGTTTTTGATTTAGTGAATTGATCTCAAAATAAAAGGTATTTTTTAAAAATATTTCAATTGAGACATAATCATTCAATAATAAATATTTTAAAAGGATAGATCTTATATTGATATGATATTTTGGTTAATTGGATAGTATTTTTATGGGGATTTTACTTTAACCAAATCTTAAACATATATGTATTTCGGAAACTCAATACTCCCCCTCATCAGTTACTCACTCTGACCAAAATAACTTTTACTACACTAAGGTTTCAGTTATTTTCATGATTAATGAAGTTGAAATTATGAAGGATATTCCATGGTTGAGTTCTTGTTTTTTCATGAATATGAATTAAATAGGATGAGAAATAAGGAATACCCAATGTCGTGATCAGAGTGTTGCATTCACATACATGTTGGATTTGTAGAAGGAGAAAATATTTTTTAATAGCATGATATAGTGGAATGTCAAATAAAGAAATTTTGAAGCCACACCAATCAACTTATTAAAGTTAAATTATCCAATGAAACCTTTATAAAGAATAATGTATGTTTTTTGGAGGTTGGGCATTGAGTTTCATGCATTAATCCAAAAGTATATTTTAGAAATAAGTGTCATCCAAAGAGAATAAACTACTTTATATTAATAATAAATCAAGGATATTGTAAATGGAATTAACCACTACATTAGGGAATCCATATAGATGTTATTCTACCGCATAATAGTTTTATTGGGTTTTATATTATTGAAATTTCATGGTATGCATATAATAAAATTTTCTTGTTATCTCATTTATATCTTCTCAAAAAAATTCTCTCCACATCTCATTATTCATTACGATCTTATATACTCAGGATCATTAGTTACTAAAAAATGGAACATCATAATGGATTAATCTAGTTTCTAACCCAGGTCTCTCTAAATATTATAAAAAATTTCATATCTACTTTAGGTTATATTGAGGATAGTTTTTGTTATAGTTTCATGGCAACTATTTTAGGTAAAACTATGTCAACTTCTCTATTTCCCCTCATTTTTTAAGGTGGGGATTCATTGTTCATGGAAATTTTGATGTGGAATCTCATTAAAAATTGTGGTTGAAGAGGATGCTTACAGATACGATGGATTGTATTCGATAAGTAGATATATGGTTTCCCATAAGAAAATATAAGTTCACTCAAAATGATTCTCTTAGAAGTAATTAATTTCATCATAATATTATCCATTAAATCTACAATACATTTCATGTTTATTTTCTATAAATTCAATCATATTCTTATCCCTCACTTATTTATTTATGTTTATAAAATATAAAAACACAAAAATACAGTAACCAAATAAGAGAATGATCACGATTCACAAAAAAAAATTCTCAATAGTTACAAACATGTTCATCCACAGTATTGAATTATGAAAACAAATAATAAACATTCTACCACACCATGGAAGGTGTTTCATCCTGCACCTTCTCATTGATATTAATTATAAAAACATATCTTCTAAAAATTATTTCATCCACATGGTTCCCAATGTGATGATATTTTGGGAGAACAATGTTATCCACATCAGACATATAGTAAATTAAAAATTCCACATCATCTTCAAAAATATATTTCAATAAAATAAAACAATTAGATAAAAATTAATTTTAGATAAAAACTTTCAAAATATTCATATTTCATTCAATGGGGTACGTCCATTGGTAATGTATAGGTCCAAATAGTCAGATCTCTTGGACCGAGTAAACCAATTTATTAAAGAATAAATGTCAAAATATCATCTCTTTTTCATATAATATTATAAAAAATTCATTTCTCGTGTTTATTAAACTCTATCTATCTATAACATGATAGTATATAGTTATGAAAAATAAAAAAATCAGATATTTCATTTAATAAAATTATGTAAAATGCAACATAAAACCATAGCATTAAAACATGAATAAAAATACCATAGTCATGTGATTTTGGGACCTTTATATTCAAATAAATAACCTAAATGATATTATTGAAATATTCTGAATACCATTATCAAAACATTAAACCATTAGGGATGATAAAAACCCAAAATCACTTTTACCTTGAAAGAGTGTAAGCCACTAGAGAAAGAAAATTTCAACTTTCAAAATCAACAGAACAAACTTTTCTGTTATCCCCACATCAATCTCCCCAACCCAGACTTAGAATCATATTTGTTTATTTATTGGTGTATTTAGTAACATTAAAATGAAACTATTACATAAATATATTGTTTTATAAAAAACCATAGCGGATAAACATAAGTTATAAGAATAACTAACAATATACTTGGAATGACACATTTTATAATCTATGTCATTTGTAGATATTAATAATGGAATTTTATGAGCTCTTTTCCAAAATTAGGATTCTAATGAAAAAATTTCTTCCACTAAGGAGAATCTACTAGGTGGTGTTGTTTTATATCTATAAATATGGTAACTACATTCCATGTCAATTGACTTGTAGTCTCCTCACTTATATATATAGTCCTCCTAACTTTTAATTGATTGTAAGGTACCATATTACTTCTGAATAGTTTGATTCATCATTCATTTATCAATTTACACCACACATAATGAATTTTTAAGTGATATATGGTCCTTGACGAATGATAAATTGAAAACTTCACATGCAAGTATTATTTCAGAGCTCAAAACCATTGAAATTAACAATATATTTCTGTTATAAGTTTCAAAATTAAAGAAATGATATTTAGTTCAAATATCATTCAATTGATCTTGTAATTCAATATTATCAATGTTTTCATATTAAAAATTATATAGTATCAATATGAATAAAAAAATTCATATTTAGTTTATCCAAAATACAATGTAATCTATTGACAACTCTTTAATTTCTCAAATTTTTTCAGAAAATCATGAAATCCATCTTAATATTTTGTTTTAATTTCATTAACATAACATCTATCATCATTTAGATTTGTACTCTAATCAGATGATCTATAAATTATAATGTTATCCTAGTCACTAGCTACATTGAGTTCTTCCTCGTGTTTCTTCCAACATTTATAAATTTTATCTATTCCATGTCAAATCAAGTGTTCTACCAACTCATCTTGGGATTGTATTCTTAAGTAACAATAATGTAAACATGAAAAAATTATTTAAGAATATCTATCTCCATATTCTATAGAAAACATTATGATCTCTTTAACATCATCACAATAATCTTTTCTTATAATTTTGGCATTAATCCCATTATTATTCATATTCATCCTATTTGATTCAATGATATTCATATATAATATAAAAGTAAATACATACATGGTACACATATAACATATCATTTTTTACATGCCTAAATTATATAACATGTATTTAAAAAAATATACTTATAAATTATTAAACATACATAGATATAGTATATAAAAGAATAGATTTAAATAATCAGTTTTATATTACACTTTTAAATATAGAGTTCATATTTATTTAATAAAACCTAAAAATTTAATTTAATTTAACAAATAAGTTTTTAAAAGGCAATATTTTAATTAACACATTATAAAACGTTTTTGGAAAATTCAAATTATGTAATAAATATTTTATGAATTATTTTTTATGATTCTAAAATAAAAGTATCAAAAGTATAGACACATTGAAAATATTAAATTCTAACAAGAAAAAAATGTGTTTAATTAATTAATTTACATATGTTTCTTTTGGAACATGATAAATCATTTCATATTTAAAATATTCTATGATAATATGGTAACATTTTATAATTAAAAACAGAAAATATTTTTAAGTAATTAATAATAATGTCTAACCATTTTATGTTTTATTTTAAACTAATTACACAATATAAACAAAAGTACACATTAAAAGATTTAAATAAATTATAAAAATAAAATAAAATATAAGTTTTAAGAAAAATATTATACAAAATATAAATTAAATTAAATTAATTTCTATATAAATATATTAGGGAAAAATAAAAAATAACTCATTTTATAAAATAATAATTTTTTTAAAAAAAATTAACAGAAACAAAAAAACTGAAAACTCATGAATGAAATATTTTTCTATTCAAAACCGAAATTTATATTTAATTATTTACAAAAATTTATAAACTCATTTAAAAACATAAAAAATTATTTCATATTGTAATTGTTTTTTTCTTTAAAACATAAATAAAAATGCATATCAGGTTATATATATTCAAACACACACACAAACACACACATATATATATACAAACACACATACGCGCATTTATTCGTACAAAATCTTATTAAAAATTAAAAATGGAGTGTGTGTGTCTGTACACGAATATATGAATTTAAATATATATATTTATATATATAAAAACTTATATATAAATATATAGAGTTCGGAGAGGGTATAAATTCTAGGAATGGACAAAATTTTAGGTTTATGATCAAAAAATACATGAATAATAATCCATAAATCCCTAAAAACAAATCATAATCGGTTGAGATTTCATTAAAAATGTGTTTTTAATTGAATATCATAGATTTTGGAATTTGAATCATTTAAAATGTTATTTGGAGAGTGGAAGAGATCAGATTCACTAATAGCTTAAATGGTAGGGTCAGGGGGTGGTGGGATTGGGATTATTTTAAAAATATATTAAAGGGTTTGATAGAACTTAATAAAAAATAAAATAAACGATTCTTTTATTATTTTTAAAATTCTGGGTGCTAAAAATGTAATGTACTATTCGTGAAATTTTTTGAACTAGTATAGGTGTACTTATCTACAATAAAATTATCAATAATAAAACCTGAAAGTTAAAAATATTAAAAATACAATTAAAATATGTATATATTAAAAATTATATAAAAACCTTAATAATTAATAATTATATATAAATATAATTAATTTCATTTTAAAAAATATACTCTATTATCTCAAAGTGTAATTATATTTTACTAAATATTTTTAATTATATAATTGTATAAATAAATTATAAATATTAGACATTAAATTTAAATAAAAAAATTTATTGACCACACAAGGTTAAATACCCTGAGAAGATTGTGAATTTGGTTATGATGAATTAAACAATCTCCCATATTGACCTTTTTTCATTATTAAAAAAAACTCTCCGCTCTATTCTTTTTGCATCAATATATATATATATATATATATATAGAAATGAATGTTTTGAAGAGAAACAATAATTTTACTTGGTTCTCCCAAACTACTCTAGTACATGGAAAATAAAAAGTATTTATGCCAATATACCAGAATTTTTTAGCGCACTGATATTACAATTTACAAAGAGAACTCACCATCCCCCTAGTATACAACCACTCAAACATTGATAGCTCGCCACTCTCAAAAAAATTCTATACTACTACTCTATAAGAATCCAATGGTGATTTTTTTCATCTCTGAATAGGTTCACCATAAAATTGGTGTGACTTTATGCTTAATGTTCATCAAATAGAAAAAATCCTCTTTCTTATTAAATTTCTGACCTAAGGAATTCTCCCCCATGTTATAATACTTCTTCACCGTGTGATTTTTAAGAAGGTTATTATTTAGCACATGACATTTAAGCAATTTATTGTTAACCATGTGATTTTTCGGTGGATCATTATTCACCACATGACCTTTACGAATCGTACTCTTCATCATGTGATGGTAAAGTTATTTACTATTCACCACATGACCATCATTACTTAACCCACTATTCTTAACTCGTTAAACATTACCTACATTTCTTATATCCTTGTGACCTCCTTTAGAACTCCAATAATTTCTAATCATGATATTCAAAGTTAATATTGTTTCCCTTTATAATAAATATATTTGGTTCATTTATAGGTTAAGTTCTCTGAAGAATCTGACAATCAAAAAATTATTGTTCACTACTTTAGTTAAGACCATTCAAAGGTACACATAATACTTAGGCTAAACATTGTTCATCACATAATTCTCTCATTTACGATCCACATGGAAATAACACATTATGACTACATGATATTTAGGAAGTACACTATTTTCTTTGTAAACATCACCTTTGCAGTAAACTTATAAAAACTTCTTAATGACCGTGTGACCTTCAGGAATATCAAAATTCACTATATAATAATTATCCTTTAATGGTTTCAACAGAATTACGACCTTAAAACTATGAAACCACCCCAAACATAGTAATATAATTTTCAGTATGTTACAGGTAGGTGGATATTATTTGTGCTTCAAAATTAAGTGTAAAAACTATATAAGATATAAACATTATTCTCAAAAATATTCCTTGGAAAACTCTTATATGGATGTAGTTCACCAGGTGTCTCTAAGAAAAAAATTATTCTCTACTTAAATAATAATTGGTTTATATGGCAATTAATTGATCCACATAATAATTAAATTGAACTCCATAAATTTATATTTCATGATGTTTTATCTAAAAAATCAAACAAAAAAATTAGAAAATAGTAGGAATCATTTTCACCCACTTCCAAACACCTCTATATCCATATTTTAGGATACTTTCCAACTCTATATCTTATCAATATGAATTGTAAACAAATAAAAAAACCTAAAATCTCTTGAAATCCATTACGGGTGATTTTTTCCAACAATATCAGTAACGAACCGTAAAATTCAACGGAAATTTTTTTCTTAATTTTCTTTTGAATTTTACAAGAGCGCGGTTTCTGACGGCACCTGATTCTGAGGCCCAGTGTGCCCAGAATCAATTTTCGAAGTTTGGCTCGGGTACGTTCAGTGAACGAATTAGCGGGTTTTTCTAACTTTTGAACCGGTGCCCGGAATCGAATTCCGAGGGCCTCGATGAACTCGCAGCACCGATATTTGCTTAAGGAGACCTTTTACAAGGTTGCGTTTTATGCGGGAAGAAAGTTAGTTTTGGGGGAAATTAGAAGAAGTTAAATAAATTGTGGAACACAATTTATTTTTCACTTTGTTGGTTATTTTCTCC
The DNA here is from genome assembly GCA_963277665.1 of Viscum album. Classification (NCBI taxonomy): domain Eukaryota; kingdom Viridiplantae; phylum Streptophyta; class Magnoliopsida; order Santalales; family Viscaceae; genus Viscum; species Viscum album. The sequence goes on along the minus strand of OY728126.1, from coordinate 1,305,160,114 downwards.
CAAAGGGAGTTAGAGGTGGGACCCACATCCACATAACCCCCCTTGAGAGGATTAAGTTTGGTGGGGCCCACATGAGCCCTAACTCTTCAACTTCCCTTAAACTCCCCAATAACTTCACTCTAATTAATTTTGACAACTTGTGTTATTAATTAAGATGAGTTATTGAATTTCAAACTTTTGAAATTCAAAAGGTTAGAATGTGTGAATAAAATAAGGCTTAGACTTATTTTATTTTGGTTAGTATCTTTTGCCACCTTGAGAGGATTGGGAAGCATTCTTCATCTTCTTCAACCTTGACGAAGAACGTGATGAACACTTAGGCTCCGACGAAGAACGTCATCACCATAGAAGAGAAAGACGTGGCGTCTCTTCCCTTCCTCGTAGCCGGTGTGTTTCCGAAGATCGACGACGCCGCTTCTTTTGATCTTCTTCCCGTGTCAACGAAAGGAGATGCCGCTTCCTCCTCGGGCTTTCTCCGTCAGCTTACAAAGCTTCTCCAGCGACGTACCTCTTCGGACGCACCTCAACGTCAACAGAATCGACGTACGATTACCGCGACGCCCGACCTCTGCGACGCTTGTCTTCCGCGGCTTATTGACGTGCTCCGCTCTTGAAACCGAGGTAGGGGAATATTGTTATTTTATTAAATCTTTTCCATTCTTGATTCTAGCATGTCGAACTTCTTGTTTAATCGACTAAATGTTATCATTTAACGAGAGGGGGCCAAACCGCACAAACATGGCTTAACCACCTCCTATGTTCATGTTTGTTCCCTTGCGGATGGAACGGGATGCCGTGGTGCCGTCGCACAATGCGGGAATCACACGGCAAGTATTGCGCGGCGTCGTCGCGCTGCGCCGTGGAAGGAAATTCAAGAACACGACGTCGTCGCATCGCGTCGAAGGAAGTCGAAGGTGTGGCATCCGGAGAGGAGTCACGGCGGAGGGACGCGGTGCCGTCGCACCACACCGGACGACAAGGGCTGCAGCAGGTTCCAGGCCACGGTGGAGCAAGGTGACCGGCGGCCAGCCGGGCCGCCGGTGTCGGAGCCAGGAGGGGACCGGCCACCGCCGGTCCCATTGAGAGGGAGTCGGCCGGCCAGGTCGGGCCGGCCGAAAAGGAGAAATCTGTGGGAAATAAATTTCCCCGGCCAGCTCAACGGCCCCCCATAATGAGGGGGGGTGGGCCGCGGTTACGCAAGGGGGGCAGACGCCCCCCGTTTTTTTCAATCAGCTCGGTCGAAGCCGAGCTGGCAGCGCGCTGGGCGCGCTGCCCCCAGCTGGACCGGCGCCTGGCCGGTCTGCCAGGCCAGGCCGAGCCCCGCCGGGCTGGGCCACGACGGGCCGGGTTGACCCTGTCTGTGCCGGGTCAACCCAGTTGGGGCCGATCGGGGGGTCTCGGTCCAGGTCGGCCCGGGCCCAAAACCCCCGATACCGAACTGTTTAGGTTCAAATGCCCATAACTCGGGCTACGGACCTCCAAACGACGCGCCGTCAGCGGCGATGCAATCTTTGGATCGAGATGGTCGTTTTGGTATATCTCACTCAAGGTTTTGGAATACTTTGAGTTCGTCCGGGTTGGTTCGTACACGAAACTAACCGGGCCCTCGGAGCGGAAACGCTCATATCTTGAGCTACAGACGTTCGATTGATGTGCCGTCAGCTTTGTTGAGTTCCTCTTTGTGAGAAGGATATTTTGGCATACTCCACATGAGGTTTGGACGCAGGTGGAGTATGGTCGGGTTGGTTTTGCCTTAAAAACCAACCGGGTCCCTGGAACGAAAAAGCTAATAACTCTCAGACTGGGCGTCTGATTGACGTGCCGTCTGTTGCGTTTAGTTCCTATTGACGATACAGAACTTTTGGATACATCAACTCTGGACTATGTGACAGTTGTTGTATCAGCCTCTCGGCTCGTGGAGCGGACCCTCCTGAATAAGCTTGCTGTGTGCGGGAACCCTAGATCTGGCTGCGACTGCTACTGTGACTGCGACGATGACTATGCAGAGATCCTCAGTGGATTTGACGACGACGACTACAGCACTCAGCGATCATGTGTGGATCAGTGCTACAGATATTGTGTGGGTCTGATCCCGTGTGGGTCAGCGCTCAACGGTCCTGTGTGAACCAGCGCCTACAGATCATGTGTGGGTCTGATTCTGTGTGGTTCTTTGCGGGGGTTAGTACCTATCGATCCTTTGTGGGTCCGACGACTTAGATGGATCAGTGATCATCTCTATCGTCTACGAAGATGTATACTTGTGTGAGCTGATTCCTGTTTACTTTCTTGTGTGTATTGTGTTGTGCTTTCCAATGTGGATTACGTATACTTTCCTATGTGGACTAAGTTGTACTTGGGATCGGAGGTTGGAGCGTACTAGAATTGATGACTTAGGTATATGTATGGGCATATACCTAAGCAGTGTTGGTTGTTACTTCGTGTTTGTATCTTTCCTTTGTGGTTTATCCTTTGTGGATTTTGGGAGACCTTCGTGGGTCTCGAGGTCCCTACTGAGTAGCTTATACTCACCCCTACACGGGCTATGCCCGCACTATTTTGTGTTGGTTGCAGACGATGGACAACGTTGATCATGGTTGAGGCTTGCAGAGCAGGACGGTACCTGGAGGTGGACCACTGGGCGGGACGTGCTCGGAGTGGACGGCGGGACCCGAGGAGCAGTGGAGCTATATGTACCCACCCTTCAGTTGGTATTTCTAGTGGACAGCTCGGCGTAGCGGCTTTACTTTACAGTTGCTGTTTTTTCCTTTCGAGTTGTACTTTACAGTTGGGCTTGTATTTCTGGCCCCTTTTACATTCCGTACTTACTGTTGTACTCAGTTTTTACTTAGTGTTTACTTCATCCTCTTGTACTCTGTGGTGCTTGTTCACTTTACAAAGGCAATGCCTTCCCTTTTTTACAGGGATTTACGCCTTGGTGCTAGTCGCCAGCCCCTGGCCTAGGGAAGGCAGGCATGGGGTAGTCACGGCACGGGCCCTGAGGATGGGTTGTCACAAATTGGTATCAGAGGAGTTCGGTTCTACCGCGAACTCTGATCTTTTCTATGTGAAGCAATAGTGTTAAGCGTATTGAGTGTGGTTATCATTCCAGGGAGTCCAGTGTTGGTGCGGCGGCCGACGTATCCGTACACCAAGACCCTGACTTCTGATTTCCGACTTAATGCACGAAAACATTGATTGCATGTGTGTTTCAAGTTTTCTTTTTGATTACTTTGTATCAGATCACCAGTTATACTGTTCTGAACATGGTGCACCTATTTCCTTTTCAGGATGGCCACACGATGGCAGCCAGCTAGGGTTCCGAGAGTCGAGCGTGATGACAGCCCACCGAGCGACGAGGCCTCGGTGCAGGGCCCTTTTTCAGTAGTGGCACCGGCGGTAGCACTACCCGCCGAGCCACCGATACTTCCAGCACCAGCCGCTGACGATGTATGTCGCCTCAGTACAATGCATGAGTTCCAGTGCCATCGACCGCCTAGGTTCCGCGGGGAGACGGACCCCCAGGCAGCTGAGGACTGGCTGGAGGCCGTCGTACGAGTTTTTAGGCTAGTGATGATACCAGCAGACCTCATGGTGATCCTCGCTGCGAGCCTACTGCACGCAGCAGCGGGCCGATGGTGGAGCTTGATGCTCCAGGTGCATGATGAGGCATCTCTACTTTGGATGGACTTTGAGAGCCACTTCCGCTCGGATTTCGTCCCAGCCACCCTCCGTGCGGTGCTCATTCAGAAGCCTCTTCAACTGCGGCAGGGCAGCATGACGGTCACTCAGTACTCGGTGAGATTTACCGATCTCTCACGCTACTCGAATGACATGGTACGAGACCCATTCATCCGGGCCTGAACCTTCGAGTAGGGATTGAGACACGAGATCAGGGCATCTCTGATCTCCCTCAGCATTCTGACTCAGACAGGAGTACTGGAGCAGGCCCTTTTGATCGAGAGATTTCTTTCTGAGTCTACACCAGCGCCGAGACCCACCGCAGGGCGGCACGTAGTAGAGTCTTCTGCAGTAGGCAGTCGACGGATGACTCAGGGGTCCAGGCAGACCATACCCTCAGGCAGACAACCTCAGGACACTGGCTCAGCAGTGCGGGGCACACAGCACGGAGCCAGTCTTTTGAGTGGTAGGCAGTGCTACTCGTGCGGCGGGCAGGGCCACATGGCTCGTGACTGCCCGACCCGTCGTGCCGAGGAGCAGCAGATGGTTGAGGTACCACCGAGGCAGAGGAAGAGGGTCGACTATGGAGGTCCGCAGGGAGGAGGCGGATGAGGCAGAGGAGCTGGCCGAGCAGCAGGTGGTGGGCGACGCTTTGAGGCTCTACCACCACCACCACCAGGAGGTCCACCCCGACCATAGGGAGCTGGCGGGCAGAGACAGGCACAGCTCCAGGCAGCAGAGGCCTACAACCACGGCGCGCCAGAGATGATTCGAGGTACTATCTGTGTCTATTCCACCCTTGATGCAGTTATTATAGACATAAGAGTGAGTCACTCTTTCATAGCCGCTGCCCTTGTTCGGATCTCGGAGATTCCGACAGAGCCGTTGGCTCGATCCTTATGGCTAGAGACTCCTACGGGAGCAGACTCGACGATTACGCACTGGTGTCGGCAGTGTGAGCTTACTCTAGGAGGCGAGAGCTTCGGCTGGGATCTTCTTGTAGCAGCGTCGAGGCCTTACGACGTCAACTTGGGCATGGATTGGTTATCTACGGTCTATGCACAAATTGACTATTTTAGGCACAAGGTGCGATTTGTACTCACCGACGGAAGCAGGTTCACCTTCACCAGCGAGAAGGGAGCCTTTGCAGTACAGGATGGACTTCTGCGGAGGAGAGGACAGCCAATCACTCATCAGTTGGCTAGCCTCATCCTAGGAGCAGTTTACGTGCGGAGTCCTGGTTTTCCTGCAGTGGTGGATCAGTTTGCCGACGTTTTTCCCGAAAACGTTCCAAGGTTACCTCCTCGTAGAGAGGTAGACTTTAATATTGACATGTACCCTGGAACAGCCCTGATATCGACTCCAGCATATCGGATGGCCCCCGCTGAGCTTTGAGAGCTACGGGTACAGTTGGAGGACTTGCAGGGCAAGGGGTTCATCCGACCCAGTGTTTCACCCTGGGCTTCCCCGATTTTGTTCACCAAGAAGGTGGACGGGAGCTTCCGAATTTGTGTTGACTATCGTTGCATGAACCAGGTGACAGTGAGAAACAATTATCCGCTACCGAGGATTGATGACCTCTTTGATTAGCTCAAGGGAGCACGGTGGTTCTCGAAGATAGACCTCAGGTCAGGCTATCATCAGCTCAGAGTTAGAGACGAGGACGTGCAGAAGATGGCCTTCAGATGTCAGTATGGCCACTATGAGTTCTTGGTTATGCCTTTCGGTGTAACCAATGCTCCAGCAGTGTTCATGGCCCTCGTGAATAGGATCTTTCAGCCATACCTCAATCGATTTGTCGTGGTGTTCATCGACGACATTTTGATATACTTGACGACTAAGGAGGAGCACGCCTACCACTTGAGGGTTGTACTAGACACACTCCGAGAGAACCAGCTTTATGGTTAGATCTCGAAGTGCCAGTTCTGGATACGTGAGGTCCACTTCTTGTGGCACGTCATCTCTGAGGCGGGAGTTTCAGTGGATCCTGCGAAGATCAAGGCAGTGTTAGCTTGGGAGCCACCCAGGAGCGTGACGGAGGTGCGGAGTTTATTGGGACTAGCTGGATACTTCCGGAGATTCGTGATAGACTTCTCTAGAGTTGCGGCACCACTCTCAACTTTGACGAAGAAGGGGAAAACCTTCGTGTGTTCAGACAGATGTCAGAAGAGCTTCCAGAAGCTGAGACAGAGATTGACCAGTGCACCTATCTTGAGGTTGCCTGAGGAGGGAGTTGGATACGTAGTTTACTGCGATGCATCAGGGACTAGACTCGGATGTGTCCTGATGTAGGAGCGGGCAGTGATCACCTCTGGATCACGTTAGTTGAGGCCGCATGAGCATAACTACGCTACCCATGACCTGGAGTTACCAGCAGTGGTCTTCGCTCTGAAGACATGGCGACACTATCTGATGGGCGAGCGCTTTACAGTCTTTTCTGATCATCAGAGTATGAGGTATATCTTCTCACAAAAGGACCTGAACCTGAGACAACGGTGATGGCTCGAGTTCCTCCAGCACTATGACTTTGAGATAGTCTATACTACTGGGAAGGGGAACGTATTAGCCGATGCCCTCAGCAGGAGGACGGGCATTCAGCTACTTGAGGATGCGACGGAGTAGCTAGCCTCTTTGTAGATATCCTTCATGGATAGAGATGGAGCAGCCTTCCTTCAGTCACTCATAGTCACTCCTCCACTTCTACAGCGGGTCAGAGAGGCACAGCGTGGGGACGCTGACTGTGAGAGGTGGCGTGCACAGATATCCTCAGGACAGGCATCTGATGGTTTATCCTTTGGAGCAGAGCCCGACATCCTTTTCAGAGGACGTAGCATGGTACCAGTTGCTTTACGGGAGGAGGTTATAAGAGAGTTTAACACTTCTCCCTTGGCGGTAAATCCCTGAGTGGCGAAGATGTACCAGGATCTCAGACGACAGCACTAGTAGCCAGGCATGAAGAAGGCTGTGGCAGAGTTCATTTCTCGATGCCTCACCTGCCAGCAGGTGAAGGCTGAGCGCCAGGTACCAGCAGGCTTGGTACAACCCTGGGAGTCCCAGAGAGGAAGTGGGATGGGATATCTATGGACTTCGTGACAGGACTTCCACGCACTTCCAGAGGTCACGACTCCATCTGGGTGATTTTCGAATGACTCACCAAGTCGGCTCACTTCTTACCCATCCGAGAGCAGGGCTCAGTGGAGAGCTTGTGACGTCTTTTCATTCAAGAGATTGTACGGCATCACGGTGTGCCATCATCTATCATCTCTGATCGAGATGCTCACTTTACTTCCCGGCTATGGAAGGGATTGCAGGAGGCGTTTTGGACGCAGCTACGTTTGAGCACTGCCTTTCACCCTTAGACGGATGGTCAGACGGAGAGGACCATTCAAACTCTCGATGACATGCTTCGTGCATGTGTCCTCGACTTTGGTCATAGTTGGGAGGACCACCTACCCTTGGTGGAGTTCACGTACAACAACAGATACCACTCCACCATCAGGATGGCACCGTACGAGGCGTTGTATGACCGACCTTGCAGATCTCCTTTGTGCTGGACAGACCCTGGGGAGTCAGCACTTGTGGGACCAGAAATGGTCCAGGCCACGACAGAGAAGGTCCAGGTCATCCAGGATCGGATGAGGACAACTCAAAAATGGAAGAAGTCTTATGTTGACAGGAGGCGGAGGCCACTAGAGTCTGTGGATGGCGACCACGTCTTCTTGCGGGTCTCACCTCGACATGGTATACGGAGATTTGGCCAAGGCGTCAAGTTGTCTCCACGCTTCATCAGACCATTCCAGGTCCTCAGTAGGATAGGCGAGGTGGCTTATCGTCTGGCACTACCACCTCAGTTGCACTGGGTGCACGACGTCTTCCACGTATCTCAGTTGAGGAGATACGTGTACGACCCGACGCACATCATTGACAATGTGGAGATCGACGTTGACGATGGGGCGACTTTTACGGAGGTCCCGGTGGAGATCGAGGATCGACAGGAGCGGGTCATACGTCGACGGTCGATTCCTCTGGTGCGCATCAGATGGCAGCACGGGAACCTCCAGGAGAGAACTTGGGAGCGGGAGGCTCAGATGCTTGATCAGTACCCTCATTTGTTTCCCTAGTTTTGATGTATCTTTATGGGGATATAAATCCCTGAGGTGGGAGTAATGTATAGACCCGTAAAATTCAAGGGAAATTTTTTCTTAATTTTATTTAGAATTTTACAAGAGCATAGTTTCTGACGACACCTGATTCTGAGGCCCGGTGTGCCCAGAATCATTTTCTGAAGTTTGGCTCAGGTACGTTCAGTGAACAAACGAGCGGTTGTTTTTGACTTTTGAACCGGTACCCGGAATCGAATTCCTAGGGCACCGATGAACTCGCAGCACCGATATTCGCTTAAGGAGACCTTTTCCGATGTTTCATTTTATGCGGGAAGAAAGTTAGTTTTGGGGGAAATTAAAAGAAGTTAAATAAGTTGTGGAACACAATTTATTTTTAACTTTGTTGGTTATTTTTTCCCAAAGGGAGTTAGAGGTGGGACCCACATCCACATAACCTCCCATGAGAGGATTAAGTGTGGTGGGGCCCACACGAGCCCTAACTCTTCAAATTCCCTTAAACTCCCCAATAACTCCACTCTAATTAATTTTGACAACTTGTGTTATTAATTAAGATGATTTATTGAATTTCAAACTTTGAAATTCAAAGGGGTTAGAATGTGTGAATAAAATAAGGCTTAGACTTATTTTATTTTTGTTAGTATCTTTTGCCACCTTGAGAGGATTGGGAAGCTTTCTTCATCTTCTTCAACCATGATGAAGAACGCGAAGAACACCTAGGCTCCGACGAAGAACGCCGTCACCATAGAAGAGAAAGACGTGTCGTCTCTTCTCTTCCTCGCAGTCGGTGTGTTTCCGAAGATCGACGATGCCGCTTCTTTCGATCTTCTTCCCGTGTCAACAAAAGGAGATGCCTCTTCCTCCTCGGGCTTTCTCCGTCAGCTTACAAAGCTTCTCCAGCGACATACCTCTCCAGACGCACCTCGACGTCAACGGAATCGACGTACGATTACCGCGACGCCCTCCCTCTGTGACGCTTGTCTTCCGCGGCTTGTTGACGTGCTCCTCTCTTGAAACCGAGGTAGGGGAATATTGTTATTTTATTAAATATTTTACGTTCTTGATTCTAGCATGTAGAACTTCATGTTTAATCGACTAAATGTTATCGTTTAATGAGAGGTGGCCGGACCGCACAAACACGGATTAACCCCCTCCTATGTTAATGTTTGTTCCCTTGCGGATGGAACGGGATGGCGTGGTGTCGTCGCACCACGCAGGAATCACACGGCAAGTATTGTGCAGCATCTTCGCGCCGCGCCATGGAAAGAAATTCAAGAACGCGACGCTGTCGCGTCGCGTCGAAGGAAGTCGAAGGCGTAGCGGCCAGAGCAGAGCCGCGGCGGAGGGACGCGGTGCCTTCGCACCACGCCGGACGACAAGGGCCGCGGCCGGTTCCGGGCCGCGGTAGAGCAAGGTGACCGGCGGCTAACCGGGCCACCGGTGTCGGAGCCAGAAGGGGACCGGCCACCGCCGGTCCCGTTGAGAGGGAGCCAGCTGTCCAGGTCGGTCCGGCCGGAAAGGAGAAATCCAGGGGAAATAAATTTCCCTGGCCAGCTCAACAACCCCCCATAATGAGGGGGGGCCGAGGTTACGCAAGGGGGGCAGGCGCCCCCCCCCCCCCCCCCCCCGTTTTTTTCAATCAGCTCAGTCGAAGCCGAGCTGGCAGCGCGCTGCCCCCAGCGGGACCGGCGCCTGGCCGGTCTGTCAGGCCGGGCCGAGCCCAGCTGCGCCGAGCCGCGCGGGTCGACCCTGTCTGGGGTGGGTCGACCCGGTTCGGGCCAACCGGGGGGTCTCGGGCCTGGTCGGCCCGGGTCCGAAACCCCCAATACCGAACTGTTTAGGTTCAAATGCCCATAACTCGGGCTACGGACTTCCAAACGACACGCCGTCAGCGGCGATGCGATCTTTGGATCGAGACGGTCATTTCAATATATCGCACTCAAGGTTTCAGAATACTTTGATTACGGCCGGGTTGGTTCCTACACGAAACCAACCGGGCCCTCAGAGCGGAAATGCTCATATCTTGAGCTACGGACGTCTGATTGACGTGTCGTCAGCTTTGTTGAGTTATTCTTAGTGAGACGGACCTTTTGGCATACTCCGCACGAGGTTTGGACGTATGTGGAGTACAGTCGGGTTGGTTTTTCCTGAAAAACCAACCGGGCCCCTGGAACGAAAAGGCCAATAACTCTCAGACCGGGCGTCCGATTGACGTGTCGTCTGTTGCGTTTAGTTCCTGTTGACGATACAGAACTTTTGGATACATCAACTCTAGACTATGTGACAGTTGTTGTATCAGCCTCTCGGCTCGTGGAGCGGACCCTCCCGAACGAGCATGCTGTGTGCGGGAACCCTAGAGCTGGCTGCGACGGCTACTGTAACTGCGACGACGACTGTGCAGAGATCCTCAGTGGATTTGATGACGATGACTACAGCACTCAGCGATCCTGTGTGGATCAGTGCTACCGATCTTGTGTGGGTCTGATCCTGTGTGGGTCAGCGCTCAGCGGTCCTGTGTGAACCAGCGCCTACAGATCCTGTGTGGGTTCGATCCTGTGTGGGTCTTTTCCGGGGTTAGTACCTATCGATCCTTTGTGGGTCCGACGACATAGATGGATCAGTGATCATCTCTATCATCTACGAAGATGTATACCTATGTGAGCTGATTCCTGTTTACTTTCTTGTGTGGATTGTGTTGTGCTTTCCTGTGTGGATTATGTATACTTTCCTGTGTGGACTGAGTTGTACTTGGGCTCGGAGGTTGGAGCGTACTGAAATTGATGACTTAGGTATATGTATGGGCATATACCTAAGCTGTGTCGGTTGTTACTTCGTGTTTGTATCTTTCCTTTTTGGTTTATCCTTTGTGGATTTTGGGAGACCTTCGGGGGTCTCGTGGTCCCTACTGAGTAGCTTATACTCACCCCTGCACGGGCTAGGCCCGCACTACGTTATGTTGGTTGCAAACGACGGACAGCGTTGATCGTGGTTGAGGCTCGTAGAGAAGGACGGTACCTGGAGGTGGACCACTGGGCGAGACGTGCTCGGAGCGGATAGCGGGACCCGAGGAGCAGTGGACCTATCTGTACCCACCCTTCAGGTGAGATTTCTAGTGGACAACTCGGCGTAGCGGCTTTACTTTACAGTAGTTGTTTTTCCCTTTCGAGTTGTACTTTACAGTTGGGCTTGTATTTCTGGCCCCTTTTACTTTCCGTACTTAATGTTGTACTCAGTTTTTACTTAGTGCTTACTTCATCCGCTTGTACTCTGTGGTGCTTGTTTACTTTACAAAGGCAATGCCTTCCCTTTTTTACCGGGATTTAGGCCTTGGTGCTAGTCGCCAGCCCCTGGCCTATGGAAGGCGGGCTTGGGGTAGTCACGGCATGTGCCCCGAGGATGGGTCGTGACAATATCTCCATTTAGTTTTTTTATAACAATTCAAAACTCCTTTAACCTACCTATTGAAAAAATTTCACAATTTCTTTTATAGGAACAATTTGAACTCTATAACCATGTATATTGATCAAAGAACTATTGAGCACATAAACTAATCTCACATGAGTAAAATTAAGAATGATAAACAAGATTTTCATGAAAAAGAATTCTATGAATCACTTCATTATCAATATGACTTGGTGAATCCATATGAACACAATTTAATCTTGAAATCCAACACCAATTATTGTTGGTGATTGATACAAAATGTTTCATAGTGTGTGGAACATTAGAATTTTTTTTTTCAACCTCACATTTTAAACCACAAGAATATATATCCAAATAGTTCACTTATTTGATATGTCTAAAATGACAGTACAACTTTAGCATCACCATGACTAATAAAACTCCACTACTTTCTCGACTCCCCATCTCCCTCAATCAGATTCTCCCATATTTATAAATGTCACCCCCCTAATTAAGAAAAGGTCAGTACATTTCTGATTAAAATGGAGTAATGAATATATATCAACATATAGGAAAAAATACACCATACCTACAATACTGGAGGTAACATATCCACACTATTCAAGTGTTAAGATTCAAATAAACACCAAGAACCAGCTGTTTTCATTAAAAAAATCCTTAGGTATGACCTTCATCATAATGTATATGACTTCTAGTTCAGTTATCCCACACTCAAACCATTAAAAACATTCTCTATTTTCTCTGTGATAAAATGATATTTAATTTCATTGTTACTTTTTCTTAAATGAATAGAAAATATTTTTCATAATATTTAGAGAACATGAATCATGACAGTTAATTCTTGTTGGAGACTTCACTTAATCACCAATATCTTCAAGATACTGATTCATCCACAATAGTTATGTAAATTCTTTATTTTTATATGTATTAAACATATATTGTTATTAGAGAGATTAACTCCCATTTATTTCACATAGAAGAAATGGAAATTCCATCAAGGTAGAATGAACCACATAATGGTGAATTTTTATCATCTTCTGAACCATCAAAATTAGCATTGATATATCCAAAAAACTATTTTTCTAACATTACATTATCAATTTAGTAGAAATCTACTATGCCTTTGATATATAAAAGTTTTCAATTTACTAAAACAATGTCTATATATTTCGAATTACTTAATTATTATGTTTTATAAGATGTGAAAAAATATATATATCGTTGTGTTGTTGTTAAGTACAACAAGAACCAAATGATATAATTTTTTAGGACATTGAGCACTTTACACTGACAATTCTTGAAAATTTCAAGTAAGTAGAAAATGAATTTTTCATATCCTTGGAATACCCCACTCCAACTCATCATAGAAACATCATGGAGTATTTTCATTTAGAGATATATGGGGCATTCTTTCCTTATACCACATGTAAATTTTGGAAGATGACATATTTCCAATCAATGACATTGTAAATTCAATCTTCATGAATTTTACCAAATTCTTTTCACTATGATACATTTAATCTATGAAATTATGTACTTGACATATACTAATGCCAGCATCAATAGTTAAACTTCACTACTAATATATAGATTGTAAATAAATCTTCCACATTGGAAAATGGGATTCTTCGAATATTTATCAAGTCATGAATTCTGTGATTTGGTGACTATTATAATTTATAACAAACCACATTCCACTGATAACATTTTTATCATAATAATTGATAAAAATTTGATTTAGTTTCCTGATTTAAACCTCTTCTTCTAGAACTCAATTGTAATTTTTTATTCAATGTCCATTTGGAAGACTCTAAATATCCTTTTTAGTTTTATAGATTAGAATAGTTGAAAAGGTTCCAATATTGTAATTGGTACAAATTGGTCATCAATAACGATTACCCAAATATAAGAGTTTCATTTGCAAACCATTCATCCTTTAATTTTAATATTCATATGGTCATCATTAATTGTTTTCTAAAAACCCAATTTGGAAACAATGTTCTTTTATATTTCACTATAATGAATTTCCCATTCTTTATTTATGTCCATTTTTTCAAATATATTCATTCTTTACATAAACACAAGTCTCATGATAAGTTGATTCATTAAAATATTTGGCCTATTCTCATGTTAGGAAGGATGTTTTTTTAGAGAATCCTTTCTCCTTGTCTTCAAAAGAATTTTTTGATCATTGACGATATTTTTCATATTAAATTGAGCTCGACTTTTCAAACTATATGTAGAAATAGGTCTTTCTTCATATTTCTCATCATCACTATCTTTTTCTAAGTCATTATTTACCACATGTGTACACCCTTAACTACCAACCACCTCGTCCCTTTTCATATGAAAATTTTAGACTCATTTTTTGATGATTTTTCTAATTTTCCTTCACAAAAACATCACTACCCTCTAAAAAAATTTCTAGCCACATATAAAAAAATTTATATACATATAATTTTATTTTGAGTCCAATAAATATCCCTTTATATCCTAAATATTAAAATTTAATGTGTTTTTCGTTATTTAGAATGAATAATTTACTTCGGCATACTTGAAAATATTTCAATGTGGGATTCATTACATATCATTACTCATTTGGAACATTTTATTATTTTTTCATAATATGTGTATATTAGAAATATAAACTGATTTCCATACTAAATCTATCCCAAACATTATTGGTAAGTCCTTTTCAATTTACATCGTTCTATCCATATTTTTATGATCTGATTCTTCCTCTCATCCACACTATGTTATTTAAGATTTATTAATATTGAGACATTGTTCTGGAAATTGTTTTTGATATATTTCACTACCTATATATTGGTAAACTTTATGAAATTATTAATTCATAATTTTATAATATTTTTTCCAAGAAATTTTTTAACTTCCCTCTGATCCTTTGTCATCTAACTGAATACCATGGACTTGTGGGTGATGATCAATATCCAAGCTATCTCATAGGTCTACAAACAATTATATAAACCTGTTCAAGCACCCTTTTTAATGTTTCCACTTTTATATTATATTTATTTTTGAGATATATTCCCTTTATCGAACTCATTAATCAAGTGTGTATGTTCACAAGATTACTTAGGGGGATTCTAGTTGTCGCACATTTCACTCGATATTCTAAGGATTGTTGGATCAAATGGCCAATTCTTTTACCCCACAATAATTTTTCTCCATCCTTATAAAGAATAAACATATCACCATCGCCACTCTAAAAATATATATTCACCTTTGTGAGCCTCCCGTTAATCCTTCCATTATAATATTTTCCCTTCATGATACATATATTCTTGATAAATCTAATTGCCTGTCCTGAGTTACATACTTTAATTACATTAAGAATGTTGGGACCGAGACCTTCAATGACCAAGACATATGTAAGATTCATATATTTACCCACAAACCTAGATTTTCCAAGTAATATACTTTTTTGCCTTCGCCTTTTATCAATTTGGAAACACCCAACTTATCATACATGAAGTGTGTGATTATATCTTTATTTCCCATCATGAGGGAAGTGAATCCACGATCAAAAATACATTAACCATCATGATCTGATACTTTAAGAAAAATATAAACAATTATTTCAAACACAACTCTTTTTTTATCTACATCTTCAACTTCATACCAAATATTAAATAGAGATATTAATATTTATCAATGTATAATAGACCAACTTTTTCTTAAAAAAATAAAAATTGATTTTTCTTTTTCATGCCCCATTATAACTCTTTGAGATACTATATGTACAAACTTTTGATCATTCCTAGAAAATTCTATTTATATGTAGATCATAAATATATATCCATATATATGAATCATGTATACAAAAATAGTAACAACCAAATGTAAACATATAATATTGACTTCTTTATCTAATGACCTATGGTTATTTTTAGAAATAGAACACAAATTTTGTGAATGTGCCATATTTCTAGAATAATGAAACATGATATAATGTTTTATGCTTATTTTTCACTCCTAAAATATGGGTTTTATTTTTTGTTCTCTAAATATTTATATTATAAATCCTACCCAAATTAATCTTTATCCACAAAGTTGGTGTTGTTTTCGGTCACTGATCATCACTTCTTTTTCATAAAGCCTCATTCCATATTTGAAATTTTTATGTGTGTCACCTATATTGATAAATATTTAAATTTTTTCTAGGTATCTATGCTCTAATTTCCACCATTTTTTAATTGTGTGACTTACTTTCCTGTTCTCATGTCATGGATTGAGAGTCTTTTTTGATATTTTAATTTTCATCATAGTCTAAAAAAATCCTACTCATGTTCACAAATAAGATTGAGTAATTCATTTACTATATTTTTCAAACCATCGATAACCTTGGTTTTTCTGTCAACATTGATCTAGTACATAATGACCTTCATTGAGTTATTTGGCCTCACAGAAATAACCTTTTCCATTTCTACCGTTGGATCAGAATTCTCTAAATATTTTTATTTAATTTAGACCTGGGAATCATTATCCACTATATTTAATTTTATCATTTTGGATCCCCAAATATATATCTCCTACAAATAATCATCTATCTAAACCCAGAGATCAACTTTTCCTTTCACATCTCCTTCATCATTATTTCTCTCTTAAATTTTATAATAATTGACAATAAAAAACCACCATATAATTTTCTGTGTGGTATTTTTAGTCTTCAATATCTTTATACTTGGCTGTTTCAGAATTTTATTTTTCATGTAAAAATAGTTTCATTATCTTGAGTACTTTTTTATAAGTGATTTTCCTACTATTTTCATGGGTTGAATACACATTCATGGTAATTTCATAATAATACTAATCATTATATTAAAAGTCATTTGCACAATTTACAATATGGTTCACAAAATTTACAAATTGAAATATTGAAATTTGATATTTCTATTTAAACTCTACTTTTCCCCCACTATATATTTTAGGAAAGTAACAAAATGAATTTATATACTTTTTCTTCTTTCTAGTCATCATCCATGGATAAATTCTTCATATCTTTGAATTCCACCTCCATGGTCATTCCCTTTTCTATGACCTCATTATCATCATTTTTCATTTCCTATGTGACAAGAGTACTATGTAAAATATCATTTTTTGACTCCTTTGGATCGTTATCCTCTTGTATACAGACATTCATATTGAACCAAGGTGGATACCCTATTAGGATGTTATTGAAAATATTTTCTTTTCTAAGGGTTTCTCTGTGACTGTGCATTTCTTCCCTAATAGCATTCTTCTAGTATAAGAATTCACCATTGTTTTCATTTTGGTTCCTCATGAATTCCCCATACTAGTACCATAAAACCAAAAATTTAGCTTCTTTAATTTTTTAACATCTTTTATAAATATTGACCAATTATCACCCTATGGAATGTTAGTTTTTACACAACATCCCCTTTATGAATATTGTGTTGGACAAGGCTCCCACTAAAGAAATTTTTCCTCTGTTGTCAGCCAAAAATTCACTTTGGTCAGATTATGATAAATGACACAACCCATATTGGATAAACATCCAAGAATTATAGCATTAGAAATAGGTATCCATAAATATATAAGGTAATTTTGCATCTAGTCATCCAAATTTGAAAACTATTTCAATCAACGATTGGGATTCCATTGTGACTAAATAATCCATTCACTTACACTAATAAGGTCGCACCATATTTAACCCTTATTGGTGATATGAATTTTTGGCTCCACTTGGTTACATATTCTGACATGGTTGAATTGGGTTATGACAAATTAAAGCAACTACCCATTTTTATCTTGTATCATAATTAATAAAACTCTAATCACTCCTCTAATAATAGTAATATATAAAAACATAAATCAATTCCTGAAATAGACACAAATATTTTACATAGTTCACCAAAAATAGGATACTCCAGAGAACAAACAAGGACATTATATCAATGTTCCAAAATTCACTAACAGTGTTATTGTAAAATTGTTCATATTAGACTCATTTTCCAATTTGGTTTGCAACTAATCAATATCTGAAAGATCAATTATCTCTCAACTAATGTGTGTGTGCTACACCTATAAAATAATCTTATGATGATAATTACAAGAACTCAATAGATTTACACAAAAATGGGAGTGTCATTAATCTCCAAGTTCATCAAACCAATAAAATATGGATTTCTTACAAATATTTGTTTCATAGAAGTATCCTCTATGTGATTCTCATTTACTAAATTATGTTTAGGTAATTTACTCCCCACTAAATGATGTTTAATTGAAGTATGTTTTATCATGTGATGGTTATGTGATTTAAATTTCACCACATGACCCCTATTTCTTAACCCACTATGTTTAACTCACTTAGGTATAATGTTTGAAAACTCCTTTTTGACACCCTGAATTTCCAATGATGAAATTATGAGTTATTAATTTCAATCCTTATAATGATTTTGTTAGGTCCCTTATATAGTAAAATGGATATAAATAATTTGATAATCACAAAACTATTTTTCACACATTCTTTTAGTGCAATTTTCATGAATATGAAACAATCGGGCTAAAAACTATTCATCATATAATCCTCTCCTTTAAATTTTACATGGAAATGCTTCCTTGCAATTATGTGACCCTTAAAGAGAACATTGATTACTATGTAATACTCTCTAACACGGTCAATATATAAATACTTCTTTAAACTCATGTAACCTTCATGAACATCACTATTTGTAGTCCAATCATTTTCCTTTCAAGATCCATATGAATTAACTCCTTAAAATCACATGGCTACATTAAGAAAATTTGAATAATATGCACCACAAAAATATTGGAGTATATTATTCACTATGTAAATATTAAGTGGAAAAATTGTTCCCCATGTGACTATTAAGCAAAACAATGATCCCCACAAAACTCTTAGGTTGATATTTTCCACCAAATAGAACATGAAGGAACAAAATTTCTTTATGTAACTCTTTAAATATTTTCTTGAAAATTAATTTATTCATAAGGATGTTAAGAAAAACACAATCATTTTCTATTTTTTATCTTATCCCTTAATAATTTAATTGAAGAAAATTAAGAATATTTGGGAATCATTACTATCTTCTACAAAACACCTCCAGATCCTTCTCTGAGGAATCTCTTATACTCTAAAGCATTATCAACCTGCATCATCAAAAAACACAACCCAAATCACTCTGAAAATCCATCAAGAGAGATTTTTTCCAACAAATATTTTGAATAAATTAATCATTTTATAAATTCATATAATAATTATTATATATCAATAATATAAATAATGATTAATTATATTTAAATACATGTAATAGTATTTCAAAACATTTATTAATTATATAAATGTATTAATGTTGATTAATCTATACAAATTCATCATAATTGCTATATTTCAGTTTTCATAGGATTATCTTTAAAATATTACTAACTAAACATAAATTATAAATTTTTTATCAACTTTATTTCACACAATAGTGAATTATTTAGAAAATAGAAACTACATAAGTAAGGATATAATATTTTTTATCAATTATAAGAATAAAATTTTTTAATTGTTTTCCACAATATATTAAAAAATACAAAAATGTAAAATAAAAATATTGAAAATTTCATTAAATATATTTATATAAATTTATATTTGATAATATAAAAGTGTATATATTATAATTTAAATAAAAAAATATCAATATTTAATAATTAGGTTTTTTAATTATTTATTACAATTTGAAAAATGGTATTATATTTATAAATGAAAAAATACTTTCAAGAATATATATATATATATATATATAATTTTATAGTTATTTGATTAAATATAAAAATATAAAATTTTGTATAGAATACAATGATTTATTATAATTACTAATTATATAGTTGTCTATATCATTAATTATATATATAATATAATTAATTATTAATTACGTTCATGAAAGTATAAATTATATTTAAAAATATTATTATTTATATAAATTAATAAATATATCCTAAAATATTATATTAATTTTGTAAATGTATAATTTTATTTAGAAAAATTAGGATTAAATAAAAAAAATAAAACTATATGTTACTAATTACATATAAATATTAATTAGTTTTTTTATCAATTATATTTAATATATATACAAGCCATTATTATTTATATTTAATTTTTTCTTTACATTTTAAAATTTATTTAAATTATATATGTTAGAAAAATTGATGTCATTGATATACAAATAATATTTCATATTTTACAAACATATCTCTAATTACATAATTTGATAGCCTAGGGAATGTTATTAATAAATCTATTTGATATCTTATTAATATTTATGAAATGATTTTGTGGAATATATTGACTATGGTAATTTTAAATAATTTTCATTTAAAAAATATATTTTTTTGTTCTCACTAAACTGTTTTCAAAGTATTGTATGGTTCTATTTAAAAGTAATATTTATAAATTTATAAATTTTAATTTTATGAAATGGATATAATTTTTTATATTAGTATTCCAAAATTATCTTAGGGTTTTTTGGTCATTCTTCAATGATAGATGTTTCTTAGATTAAGATTCAGAATATATAATTCTCAAGTTTCTTCAAAAAAATTGCTAGTATTCACCAGGTACCTTATAGATTTGAAATGGTTTTAAATTGTTATATTATAACTTCTAAACAAGAAAAACCCTAAAATAGTTCCCCTATATGTTTCCCCCATGGCCTCAAGGAAACCTCCTTGTATGCCAACGACTGATGACTAGTGGTGAGAGTCCAATGATGGCATTATGGGGAGACTATACCATCAAAATCAAATTACCATAATGGTACATAATAAATAATCTACAATAATATAGTTATAAAATAAAGTGTAAATTAATCCAATAAACATACAATTAAAAATGATACAACTATTCATTTCCATGTGATGGTATAGTGTTCAAGAAGAATTCATATAGCCTGGATTACATGAACAATGCATAATGGAATAAAACAAAATCCCCAAAGGATATCACTATGAGCATCCTAAACTCCAGTCTGGTCTTCTTCTACTAATTGACCATTTCCAACAGCAATAGCATGAAACGAATAACAAAAATTAAGATTTATTTGGTACTTAACCCTACAACCATGAGGTCTTCCCGTGCAGCAAATGGCAGGTATTTCATTCCCATGTATCAGAATTCATAAGGTATTCCATTCCTATGTATAAAATTTTATAAGGGAAAGTATTTATATGTATCACAATTTATCAGGTATTTCATTCCAATGTATCAAAATTTATAAGGGATTACCCTACATACGTATCAAAATTCATACAGGACATTATACCCATGTATAATAAATTATAAGAGATGTCATGTCTGAGATCAGATTTTATAATGGGAGTAATAAAGATGACATTTCTTTAGGCCTACCACATAATAATTAAATTATATTTTGGTTTATTTCATTAATATTTAATTAATAATTCCATGGTAATTTTCATGCCACTAAAATTTTATCATATGTGACGAGTCTTGCATTATGTTTTTAAATGCATATGGGCCATGTGTTTATCCTTTTCATTAACATTTAATTGTATTTCAATTTTTCATCTCATCTAAAAAATATTATCCTATAGTGTTATTAATAATTTTCATAACATAAGAATAAAATACCCACACATCTTAACATTAATTTAATTTCATTTTTCACCCTGTTTTGGGATAGAGAAGTTAAATATACCTAAAAAGGGGTTTTAATTCTAGGAATCATCATAATGGTCAAGGAAAATGAACTATACACCCAAAAGAGTAGTTAGAGTCAATATAAACATCCCTTAATGGTGAAATTCAATAGAAAATTTTTAATATGAATTAAGTCATAATTCTTTTCATATCAAATTTCTTGTTTATGAGGAGTTTCATGGATGTCCCAACATTAGGGGAAATGAAGTATTTAATAAACATATAGGACTTTGATAGAAAATAATAAGATAAACAACATCATGGTTGGTATTCTTCATTCTTCCTGTATTTGGATTTTATTTGAGCTGCAACTAGATAAATTAGAAGAATATACAATCACCCTGAAAATAGGTTTATAATACCACATTGAAACATCATTCAATAAGGAAAGATAATCTGAGAAAA
Organism: Viscum album; assembly: GCA_963277665.1. Classification (NCBI taxonomy): domain Eukaryota; kingdom Viridiplantae; phylum Streptophyta; class Magnoliopsida; order Santalales; family Viscaceae; genus Viscum; species Viscum album. The sequence continues at coordinate 1,305,138,775 of OY728126.1, read as the reverse complement.
GTATGATGGCGAGTCACATTCTTACTAAGGGTGATCAAACGTGACCAACGGTGCTTGAATCAGACATTAGATGATAGAGGATGATGTATGCCTGGGAGAAGATAAGGGGGATCTCCTTGCATAGGGAGGCTATCTTCCATGAAAGAAGAGAAGAAATGTGGGAGGGGTGAAATAGGAATCTCATGCATTTAATGAGGCACACAATTAGTCTGCATGGTTTTGTATAACATGTTCCAAACATGTGAACCTACTTTTCAAAGGGACTTAGAATTTTTTGGAAAACAGTATACTAAAAGAAACTATGACCCTCCAATGTGGGGATATTATCCATGTGTCACCTCCCCTCACATAGGTAAGAGAGTTATAATAAAACCCTTGTTAAAGCTATATGGTCACCTCTTTAATTGGTTGTAGACATTATTAATGTTTGTGAAACCTTGGGTTCATGGTTTGTTAAGCCATATGACACTCCATTTATGCCTACATTGTTACCTAAGACCTCCACACATGGTTAATGAAACTCTGTGCCCGTATAACACTGACCATATGGTTGAGGCACATAGTTAGCACTAACCACGAATCAAACTCTGTGCCTAAGACTAATTATCCCAAAACATAGTATTCGAATCACAACACTTATGAATATCATATTATCTCATGATACACCTCTGGGTCCTTATATATTTTTCAAAAACATAAATTTTATGCATTCTAATGCTCTGATTTACATTCCAACACATAGTTTAAAATTATTTCTATCCACCAATAAAAATGCTCCAAACTACATAAAAATTTCCTTGGATCAAAAACACATGATGATTCACTTATATATAGTTCAATTTTTTATAAAATAATAATTGTATAGTAGATCAATTCTATACTTTATTTTAGTGTAAAATCATTTTTGTAATTAACAATTAATTTCTCTACAAACAGCTTTTTATTGAGTTTTGTATTCGTATATTAAATGTAATTTTAACCAGTTTTTTATATTAAAATTTTAAAACTAATTTCCACATTTTGAATTTTATTTTTTAAATAATATGAGATGGTTAATTTTATTTTTAGTTATAAAATTTCGATACCAAATGGAGATTTAGTCACTACAATAAGGTTTAAAATTTATAAATAGGGGACTAAACAAAAATATTTGGCTTCAAATATCTCAAAAACTGGTATAAATTTGATTAGATAAGTGTATTTTGGCCCTCAGTTATCTTATATTTCTAAATTTTTCCATTTGGGGAAGATTCCCTTAAAAAATAAATTTATATGTTTTTCAAATTTATGAGTATTTATCATAGTTCCACTCCTCTCATGTATAAAAGGAATTATCATCTCCGCACTTCTCCATAAAATTTTAGCACTTTGACTCAAAAAAACCAATCCAAACACTTTACAAACATACCTATCCCAATCGTAGAGATATTTTATTCCAAAAGTACAAACCCAAAAATCCTTAAGGGTATTTTGAATAGAGATTATTCAATGAATATGTTTATATTCTAATGAAACACTTTCAAGTTCCATTCTTTTTGAACCACTATCAACTATATAAAAACCATCCTAAAATAATGACCTTTGTATATATACTATATTGAAATTGTATTATTTTAATTGAACAACATTATTTAAAAACCATTTCATCCAATGTAAAATTAAAATTCGGCTTATTCGTGCCTGCAGACTACCGCCCCCATGAAATGAAATATCTCATTATTCATTACCACCTCACATGGATTGTTTTTTAGAGAAAGGTAATTAATATATAAGATATTTATAATATAATATTTATCTTTTTATGATAACATTTTATCTAGATTACTCCCCACCATCTATTATAAAATGGAGAGTTTTCTCGTGTGGACTTGTAGACTACCACTAAATGAATGATGTGTTTAATATTTTATCCCAATCTTACATGGATGGATATAAAAGCGTATTTAAAAAATAAATATTATTTTTATTATATTATTAAAAATATTTAATTATTATATAACCATTTTATGAGTTGTTTACCTTGATTAACTCATCAAAGTTAACTTATAATAAACATACCCAAAATGCATAACATGAAATTAATTGATTAAGTGAATAAATAGAACTAGATAATAAATAGAATAATAATAATGTAATGAAATTTAAATATTTTCACATGTAATAAAATATTTAATTTTTTTAAATTTTGAATATAAAATATTTATGCGGTGTCTCAAGACTTTAGGTAAGACGCTTTTCATTAAAATCATGTTTTAAATATTCTAAACTCTTACCCTTCAACATCTATGCAATTTAAATATCTTAAGGATTTTGTATATTTATATATAAAATATTTTTAAAGGTAAATTTAAACTATTTTTAACATTCTTTACCATGTTATAAAAAAATATTTTTTTCATTTTTTGTATTTTCCAAATTGGATTTTCATTATTAAAGTGAAAAAAAGTTTTTTAACATTTACCACATGGCCATATTTTCCCAAAATCATAGTAATTATTCATTATCAATATATATCCATTAATATTTATGTATTTTCAAAAAAAATTATATTCCCATTGATAATAGAATATTAATTTTGAAAAAAATTCAAAGGAAATTTATATTTTTCCCATTTTTATGATTTAACAAATAGTTGTATTACATATGAGATAAAATACCAATTACTATTAGTTTTATGATTTATAATAATTATTTTATGTTCCTTAATTAATTTTAAGGTTCATTAACATTATATATGTTGACATATGAATTATACTTAACCCAATAATTCATGGGGTAATGATCTTTTCTTCGTAGGAGACAGGTTGGAATCAGCATGGTATGTTACTCAATTATAAGGGCTCTTGTAAGGATGATTCTAATGATAATTCCCCAATATTAAAAATATATATACAATAGTTATGAGTTTTGATATAAATATTTTTATTTTATAAGATATGAAAATGATATTTTGAATAAAGTAACGCTTTTGATCTTATAAAGGTGAAAGGTAAACTTTTAAGGGATCTTTTTTCATGATTTCTCATGATTTCTCACGAAACTATCAATATTTTAAATTTTCCTTAATACATGATAAAATAAATTTATAACAATCATTGGATGAAAATTTTATTTTATTTGGAGGTAAATATAGTTACCCATAATCTAGTAACCTTGATTAGGTGTTTGATTTATTACATTGGTAAAACATATAAGGGATTATATCACCAAGGATCTATCAGTTCAGAGGTATTATAAAAAAATATATATATTTTACTACCATATTACATAAGTAATTAAAAACATAGAATGAAAAGTTTTATTGCATCTTTTAAATTCAATCTAATATCTATTCTTAATATCTTTTCCTGGGGACAAAAAGAGGGTGAGCACTAATTCTCGAAAGAGATGGTGTACTGTGGAATTTGTCATATCGTAATATGGAATGATCAATATTATGATGCAGATAACAAAATAAAATTCCATTTAATTAACCACTTGAGTTCAAAATACATCAATAGATAATATCAACATATCAATCAGAGGGATAATAATAATACAATTCTAAATGAATGAAATTCATAATGCTTAAAATTTATAATCCAAAAGTAAAGTCATCATTCCTATATATCATGGATCTTACCATAAAATAATTGTTCCATGAAATATTAAATACAATCAAGGATTTTTTCCAAAATATTTTCATTTTATGAGCTATCATACATTGAGAAATACTCACTTTGTTATGTCTTGCAGGACCAATCAATGCATCAAGTGTTTATTTATTTATTGGTCTCACATATCACTTATATTTTTTCAATAAATTCTGCATAAATTGAATCAAAAAAAATAAAACATAATTAATATACTTAATCAATCAAAAAATATCTATATTGAATCAATAATTTTGAGCAATAGTATTTACCTCAGAGATGCAATAAAATTAGTAAAAATAATTATTCAGTTTACATTATATATCGAAATAGTATATGGTTAAGATAATATTCAAATGATAAATTTGTTCTTAATAAAAATTATATCTTTATAATTTCACAATATTAATGGAGAGTGATATGGAACATAAGTAAGATCATTCCATGATTAAAAAATGAGATAAAAACCAGAAATCAGTAATGCATGGGAGTCATCCATTTATTCATCAGAAAATAAATTTTTGAAGTATGAAATTATGATTAATAAAGAGAAAAATAGAAGTGAAACATTAAAAATAGCATTCATTAAATATTTTATATCTTTCTAGTGAAAGAGAAGTTATAAATAAATTCTAATTAATTTCCATGAGGTGAAAAATAAAAAATAAAATTATTCCTTTAAAAATAATTTATTATATTTTAAAAATATTATACTTAAAAAATAAAAAGTAGAGTTGAAGATAAAATACAATGATGTAAAATAATGTATCTATTTAATCTTTTAAGAAAACAAAACCCATGTAAGAACACAGTTTTAATATAAGGAATGTCTCCCTTAAATTTTGGTATAACCCTTTCCTTTAGACCTAAAATGTATTCCAGATGATATCACAATTGTTTCGGGTGGTTTTAGGGCTTGTTTATAGATTATAACCCCATCTGTTGAAGAAAATGAAAGGGCCGCACAATTAGTAGAAACTCATCGAGCCAAACCACATGATTTCACTAATATTTTTAAGGACGTAAATGTGACTTGAGAGACCACACTATTTATTGAAATCATGTAGATAGAGGCACATTCCCAAGTGGGTAGCACTATAGTTGTTAGAATATGTGCACATCCTAGTTTTTCCAGGGTTAGTCAAACTATACACATGAAACCAAGAGGATTCCCACCATACATAGTAGTAGTTTCAATGTTGGTGCATGGTTTGGTAAACCATGTGCCTTAAACATGTGAACTCTATATTAGGGGTTAAAATTATAATTTTCTCCGTAAAATATAATTAATTCAACCCTTCTACTTATTTTTCATTCTAGCGAAAAATGCCACCCAACATCACCTGCTGAAGATTGCAAACTCCCTCCAAGAAAGTCTCATTGATTAAACGTCCATCCAAACTCTAAGTGATGATCTTCTCAATAGAGATCCACTAGTACGTTATTTAAAAATTAAGTTTTTTTCTTCATTCTTCTTCCAATCGGGAGTTCTATTTTTGTGTGAGCTCATATTCCAGATTTTCATTGTTTTAATTTATTCCTCTGTTTTTCTTGATCTAGGACAAAAAAAGGTCAGATAATAGATGATTAGAGTACTATTAATGTTATTTATCTATTATAGTCTTTATCCCTCATTTTTTTATGTTTTATAATATGTTTTATTGTGCTTATTTCTAGCTTCAATGTCTGTTTCCCCAAATTTAATCTACCTTTAATTGGGAACCTAATGTCCTTCTTATGTCTTATTCAGTGTTGGAAACATTTTACGGTGTGTTGATAACCTTTATAATGTGGTTACAAACTGTTAAATGGTCAAATTACTATCTAAATGGATTTGGAGTGACTTTAAAGCGGGATTATTTTGGTGAATTTAATTTAATTTGATTTGAATGACCACTTCATGTGATTAAAATGAAAAATGATGATTCCATTGTTATTATTACAATTTAATGAACAATGAACTATCACAATCGACCTTACTAATTCTTAGAAATATTCATATATATTATGATGTATGGGAGTAGTGGCCTAAGATAATTAATAATTAATTTCCATGGAATCCCTTTTATAAATATGACCCAGGCATGGTGTCCCATATATAAATGTGACATGAGAATGGAGTGCATTATATAATTGTGACATAAGAATGGAGTCCCATATAATTATGTCATCTAGGCAAGGTGAACCAATGTGATTTGATACAATTAATGGTGTCCCTCATTCTATCATGATAATATTCAATCATGATGGCTCAATTTGATATGACATCGGGCATGGCATCCCTCTTACTACTATGATAATATCTAGGAATGGAGACCCAATTTAATATGATACAGGGCATGGAGTCCCTCATATAGTTGTGATACTATAAAATCATGGTGTTTTTTATGATACAATATGGTCATAATGTCCCGTGTGATATGATACTAGGCATAAAGACCTTTAATATTTTGATACTAGGCTTGGCATCACATGATACTTTTGATATTAATGCTTTAACTTATGGATGTCTCATTTAGTCCTTAGGTATATTATATTAGAAGTAGCCACATATATTTTCATAGGAATCAATATGTATATATTCAATATATGTGTTTCTGTTTGGTTACATATTTCAGGACGATCTGGCACTGGCCGAAGCAGGTACTATCAGCCTAGTTTACTTCTAGAACCAAAGCTAACCCATTACAGTTTATTTACTTTTTATTACCTCCGCACTTCCTTATTATATTCACAGAATGGGTATATATAGATATCATTGGTATTGGACCCCTAAGATTTTCTCAGAACCTATCTAGGACACTGATGGTACCCATACAGACCATATTCTTGAACTTATAGATAATGGGAAACTTCTAATTATGAATGCGTGACTTATTGCATGACATAGGATGGGATCTTGGTAGTAGATGGATGGACTGGATATCTGAATTCCTGGATATACTATTTTTTATTTTGATCATTTTGTATATCACATAATATATTGACTGCATACTTTCTTGTATACATGTCTTACCTATTTCGTAGATACACGACAACATCACCAATTATATTGGATTCAGTTTAATACTTTTGTTGGTTAATCAATGTATAGATGTTTACTCTTACTTACCTTCACTTCCATTATTGATATGCTTCTATTTATTGTTTATCTACTTCACTGTTTTACTACTATGACCGGTTGTCAAAGTCACCCCAAAAACACACCCCAGGATCTCCATTCTAGCCAATAGCCTTTGGCATATGGGGATGTGCACTTGAGGTTATGTGGACCATTGGTTTGGGGAACTTTTGAGTGGAACCCGGGTCATGATGTAACAACGTTTTATGAGAGATTTATTTTTATTCATTTCTATTTTGAAACTATAGATAGTAAATTAGAAATATTTTTCTACTAGGTTGTAAATTGTTCCAAGGTTTATCTAACCCATGTTTATGGAAATACTGAGTTTCCTTGAATAAGGAATTGTTGTTATTTATTATTTATATTAAAGTTGATTTTTTAGACTATTGGTTGCTGAATTGAATTGTAATGTTATTATTTATATGATTGAGATTTACCTTTCATACTTGGACTGATGAGGTGAGGGAAAGGGGTCCTAGATCATACATCATTTTAGGAACATATTAGAACTCTGATGCCATGCATATTCTATGCCATATAGGATGTATCGTACAACTACATGAAATTTTTTATTATGCTTTGTTTTATATAATTGTTACCAGATAAATATTCTTGTAGAAAATTGACAAAAATAATTTTTAAATAGAGTTTTTTATATAAACTAAACAGTGTTTTCCTACATAGGTTATAGTATACTTGTTAAGATGTCAATTATGGTATGTTGATTCATGGACCATTGGTCACATGGAATGGAATGTATTATCATATATATTCCCATTTTGGATCACAAGGTGTATGGGACCTTATAAATTGGAAGTGTGGAAGAATTTAATTCAACCATAAAAATACAAATGGTATATAAATATAAATTTAAAATGAAATTGAAATATAAAAAAAGAGATCTTCATCCAGACATAGCCAAACACTGGTGGGATATTCAAAACCAAGAAGGTATGTATCAAGGATTGATCTGGAAGTATTTTCAGTTTTAATAATATAATTATTTATTACTCTAGACCATTAGAGGTGATGAGGAAAGTGAGTTCAAGAAGATGCATAAATGTTATATGATAGGTATGGACTATTCGTCCCGTTTTACATAGCTCTAACTCTTGGCACCAACCAATACGGCTGATGCAATTGAAAAAAGAGAGACAACTTGTGGATGGACTTTAAAATCCTATTCATTCATAGGTAATGGTTTCTGGTTGAATACCATATATGGTATAGTGAACATTACCCTTATCACTGATGATTTGAGACTGCGCATGAGAGCAGTGGATGTTAGGAGATACCCACAGACAATTATTTAGTATTTCACCAGTGTGGGAAGCCTATCCATAAAAATTACCAATGTCCAAGAAACCCTATCAAGTGGCAAGGTTATATTACATTAGGGAATCTACCACATTTCTCTAGGACCTTCCCAACTATTCCAAGTGGTCGGGGATATGATCCAACTCCAACTTCAAGAGAGTGTTTAGTACCACCTCTCTCTGTAGGTATAAGGAGTACTAATGTTAATACAATGTGAAAAAGAGATTGTGTTCGTGATGGATAGGTTTTAGATATATAACGCAAATAGATTGGATGCACTTCAGGTTGTCAGTTTGTAGCATAGCTCCTTACATAGTGAATGATTTATGTAGTGCAATGAACCTTAGAGGAGAAGTATTCCAAGATATCTGCTATTCAATGTACTATTATAATATCCCCTAAAATAGTTTCATCCCATTCAGTATATGTTCATTACACTCTTTCATCTTTGTGGACTTTTTTGAGAGCCTTTGACTTCAATTCGATTAATCAGGTGGAGTTATAACACCTGATATAGCTTTGGGTATATGTTATGAGAGTATACAATAATGCAAGGAATATCCTCTTGAGATAGGTAGCCATTATTTCTTATAGTACCTCTTTATCCATGAAATGAAAGGATTTGATTTCATTATCAAAATAGACTATTTAGTTCCTTATCACGCCTATGTTTATTGTTATCCCTATAGGGTTCCTTTCCCATCACCATAGGGTGGTACATATCCTCACAATGTGTAATGGGATGTCTAAGGGGGTAGATCTAGACTAGAGTTCCAGGGGATAAGTAGAGTGACCACCCTGATTTTCATACATTACATGGACGATCAAGGGATATATCATATTGGATTCCCTCCAATAGTTGATCGATTCAACGATGTGTTCCTCGATGACCTTTTAGAACTACATCCAAATAAATATGTACAGTTTACAACTAAGGTATTTCAGGGTTCTTCACTAATGTCCATTCCACCCTAAAAGATGGCTATTATTGAGGTTAAAGAGCTTGATAAAAATTTAGATTATTTGCATGCAAAGGTATTTATATGGACCAGTACTTCTCCACAATGTTTAACCATGATTTTTCCCAAGATATTAGATAGGATCCTTCGTATATGAATGGATTATTGATGGTTGAACTAGTTTATGGTTAAGAACATGTATCCATTATCTCAAATATATGATCTCTTTGGCCAAATCTGAGTTGATAAGGTATTCTTGATGATCGACCTGAGATTGAGTTATTATCAAGTTAATGTAAGGCCTTTATATATTCCATGTTTGAATTTCCATTGTTGGAATTGTTTATATGAGTATCTATTTATACCATATAGTTATACAAATTTACCTATTTTCTTCATGGATTTGATGAGTATGATTTTCTTTCTCTATCTTGACTTTTTTATAGTGGTTTTATAGATGTAATTTTTGTATTTTCTTGTACCTAAAGCAACCGTGCCACTCATATTGAGATCATATTAAATACACTAATAGAGAAAAATATGTATTTTCAGCATATAAAATTTCACTTATGGATCAACAAAGTTCACTTCCTATGTCATGTTATAATAGAGGCATGAGTTCTAGGTGATCCATATAATGGGAGAGATATGGTTACCGAGGATCTACCCATGAACGTATTTGATATCAACACTTTATTAGGGTTATGTAGTCATTAGATACATTTTATACAAAACATTTCATGCATAAAATTATCTATTATGGAATTAAATAAGAAGGGTGTGATGTTTATATGTGCTAAATCAAATGAGACTTCCTTTCCATAGATGAATGGGGTATTTCCTTTAACACTAATCGCGATACTTATAGATTCAGGTTGGAGATATACAATATGTTTTTATGCATCACATATTGATCTATGGGTGGTTTTGAGAAAGGAAAATGGAGTTGTATCATAGGGGTCATGGATATTGAGGATTCATGAGTATAATAACCCAAAAATGATATCGAGTTATACATTGTTGTACAGACCATATGATGTTAGAGGAATTACCTTTTGGTATACTTTTTTTCATGTTTACGTATCTCAAAATCCTTAGGTATATTTTTACACAGTGTGTCTTAACTCATAGGTCATGAAGTCAAGTTGAATATATAATGTCCTTTGAATTTGAGGTAGCATTTACACCTAAAAATGGATATGTTGTTGATGATGAGTTAAGTAAGAGAACTCAGACATAGAGGAAGTGATCTCTTAACTTTTGAATTATCATCATGAATAGACTGTACTTGTATCATTATCAGTGATCTCTTCACTCCTGAAGTGATTGTAGATGAGGCAGTTTTTATATTTAGAAGGATTGGCCTGACAAGAGAGTATTTATAGTACGGACATTCCACCAGATCGGTATATCGATGATGATGACAACCTATTTAAACATGGTAATATCTATGTTTCCAGAAATATGGGAAAGTAGATTATGAGAAATTCACTTTCCTATCAGTGGTTAGTTCACCCAGGTATCACCAAGATGTATCATGATATACATTGATAGTATAGTTGTTTGGGGATGAAGCATTCAATAACTAGTTTTATGACTAGGTGCTCTAATTATCAACTATTAAAGGTAAAACACCAATGAATTTTTCAATTTTTAATGCCATTACTAATCCAAAAATGGAAATGGGAGGATGTTTTGTTGGATTTTGTCATCATCATTCTGAGATATCCTCATGGTAGTGATGCATTTTGCGTATTCGTGGATCAATTGATGTAATTATCTCACTTTCATCCTATCTCGAAGACTTTATCAGTTGATGATATGTGGAGGTGGTATGTCTTTGAGATTATATTGATACATAGGGTCCCTTATATAATGGTTTTAGAAATGTATGAAAGTTTCACATAGTGGTTCTAGAGGGTTTTAATGGAGATATGGGTACACATATGCCTTTATGAAAAACTTTTCACCCACAGACCAATGGCCAGTCCGAAATGACTACATAGGTTATAGAGGATATTCTCTACAAATGAATCCTTGACTTTTACTATTCATGGGAGAAGCAGATCCCCTGTCATGTTCTCTTATAATAACCACTAATATAAATTGATTCAAATACCTCCTTATTAGGCCATATATTGTAGGATGTTCCTTTCACTAAAACATAGTTAGAGGAAGGAGAGGTAGCGTTATTGGATTTACACTGAGTTTATGAGACTTTGGTGTAGGTTTAGATGATCTTGAAATGGATGTATATAGATAATTCTAGACATAAATCATATGTAAATCAGTTTCAATGACCTATGGAGTTGATGGTTGGGGATCATGTTTTCTTATAGATAACACCAAAACTTGGAGATAGATGGACACTGAGTATAGAGAAGTTGTCACCGTGAGTTTTCATTCCTTTTGATACTCTACAGTTATTATGGTTGATAGTCTATTGGTGAATATCATTTAAGTGTTATTGTTTCATGAATGAAGTCATATACGTTTCACGGATTCACCGTTGTCTTGTTAAACCATCTCATAAATTTGATCCTGAGGATGTTGAATGATATGTTGATTCTTCATTTGAGGATTATCTTATATGTATTACTGACTGAAGCATGAAGTCTCTTCGAGGTTTATCTTTCCCTTTAGAATGGGATCTATTGTAGCACATCCATGTATATGAAGAGACTTGGAATGGGTGTCCAATGTACATGCTCTGTAGTTTGAGTTGTTCTCAAATGAAGCCTTTCCACCCTTATAAGGTGAACTTTGGGATGAGTTCCTTTAAGGGGAAAAACATTAAGAAATACTTACTTATATAATTTTTTCATCCTTTAAATATTTGTTTAACTCATTACTTTGTACCTAAGATACATTCCTAATGTGATCATTGTTTATTGGTCTTTATGGGGACTATTCAAAGCTCAAAACCATGTATGGTGGAGAAAAGGATTGGGTATAATGGTTTGTTGAAACCATTCATGCCAGTCCACACAGAATCTATAACCATGCAAGGGGTGGATAGAGGGCCTCAAGTGGTTACCTAGTTGGAGGAAACCAGGAAGACGGATCTTTATTCTCATGTGAGAATATCTATTGTTTTTAACAAAGGCGTACAACATGGTTTTCATATATTTAGAAAAACTATGTGCATAAAACCATGTGGGATCCCTCCTCAGGAAGTGGGAGGTGCTCAGTTGATGAAAAATATAGAAGACCATGCAGCAAAACTATATGACCCCGATATTTTTTTAAAAACTACCATTTACATTAAAATAAAATTAATTCAACCATTCCTCATATTTTTCATTCTAGCAGATAGAAGACCCCATCTTCACTCATCATTCCACTCTAACTCCCTCCAAGATAGGTTCATTGATTAAACATTATTCTGGAGCCAAATTCAAGCATTTATTATCTTATTAGATAACCACCGGTATTTTCACTAATCCTTATATTTTTTTCCCATTATTATTTCTATCACATGTGAAACTTTGTTTCAAACTCATATGACGTATTTTCAAGAAATTTATTCATTCTTCCATTTTCTCTTCATACAAACCAAACTAGGGGATGATACTAGATGAGGGGAGTACTAAATTTTTGAGGTTGGTGGTCTAGTATTTATCCTTAAAGACTTGATTTTTTAATTATTTGTCTCTTTGTTCTTCACATTGGTTTCATCATGATTATCCCGTAATTTTATTTTCCTTTAATTGGTTCCCTTATTTTAGAACCTAAAAACATATTAGGTCCCCTTAAATGGTGGAAAATATTTGGGGCATTCTGATTAATTATTCAATGTGTTTATAAATGATTAAGAATTCAAACAATCATATAAATGGATTTTTTTACTCCAAAGTGAAATCATTATAATGAATTGAATTTAATATGAATGGTATGACCACTTCATGTGACTAAAAGGAATTATGGTTAGTCACTTGATATTATTAAATGTTAATGATGTATAAAATATCTAAATGGAACTTTCTAAGACATTAAATTATTCTTAAATATTATGACGTATGGGTATGGAAACCCTTGATAATTATTAATGAGTAGTAATTAAATCCCTTATATAAATGTCACACAGGGATGGAGTCACTTATATAAATGTTACATGGGCATGGAATACTTTATATAAATTTGACACGGGCATGGATTCCCTTCTAATTATGTGATACTGGGCTAGAAATACAATGTAATATGATATTGGGCATAAAATGAAAAATAATATTATGATGTTATATGACCATGGTGCCCTAATGTGATATAATTCCAAGCATGGAATACCACAAACTATTTTGATACTATCCATGAATAGTGACCAAATGTGATATGGTACCCATAATGGTCTCCATCAAACTATTATGATAATATACATGCATGATGTATGTAATGATATAATACAAGAATGATGTCCCTTGTGATATGATTTTGGGCATGGTGACCCTTATTACTGAGATACAAGTCATTGTGTCCCTTGATACTTATAATACTCATGATATACCTTATGAAAGTCATATTTATGCCACTATTCAAGGATAGTGTAATTATCCACATATATGGTTGTAGAAATCACTATGTATATAGTCCATATACATGTATACATTTGGTTACTTGTTCAGGGACTATTCTTCCTAGGCTGAAGTGGGTACTATCATATTTGTGTCCTTCTTGAATGAGAACTGACCCATTACAGTTTATTTACTTCTTATTACCTACGAAATACCATATTATATTCAATTATTGTATATTTATTGACATTATTGGGGGTGACCATGGTAGTTTATCTCACACTATCTGGGCCACCAATGGTACCCGAAAAAACCATATTCTAACTGGTGTAGATAAAGGGAAGTGTCCTCTTATGGATGTGTGTCTTCTTGTATTACTTAAGATGAGATCCTGGTAGTAGATGACTGGGATAGAGCGCAATAATCTTGGATATAATTTTTCTCCATTTGTTCCTTTTGAATTTCATGTACTCAATTGACTTCCTGCTTCCATATATACATGTTTTCCCTATTTTGTGGATACATGACATCATAATTAATTATGTTTGATTCAATTTACTCATTTAAATGGTATTCTTTAATTTTATGTTTAATCGTGCTTCCACTAACTTCACCTATTGTTATGAGTGTGCTATTTTTCTATCTACTTCACTAATGTGCTATTATAACCAGAAGGCATAGTCTCTTCTATACACAACCTAAGCCCCTGCTGCTAGTATGAAGCCACTATCATATGGGGAGGTTCACTTGAGGCCATTTGGTATACAATTTCGGGTTACTTCTCAGTGGAACCAGGTTCGGGACGTCAAAACCCATTTATTTTAGGAAATATTTTTCTTATGAAAAATCATTTAGTTATTTCATGTGAAAAAAGATAATAAAAGTTGTAATAAACATTTAAAAAATATAAATAACCATAATAAAAAAAAAATAAATTTAGTTCAATAGAAAACAATTTATAATTCTTTGACCAAAAAACTAAAGCATGAATAATCCCAAATAAGTTTTTCATTGGAAAAAGACCATTAATATTTTAATAAATTTATAATCAAGACCCCTTCGAAAATAAAACTTGTATTGAAACATTATATTCTAAAAATAATAGAAATACATGATATAATATTTCAAATAGTCACTATATACACCAAATAGAATAAATTAAGAGCATAGTATAAAATATTTCTCTATAAAGTGAAATTGCAGTGAGAAACTATTATCATGTATTACAAGTTCTTCAGATGATTTATATCCTCCCAAATAATATATTAAAATTTATAAAAAACATTCTTAAGAAATTTTTTCTTTTAAATTTTATTTTCAGGCCCTTTTGTAATAATGTTATATCTTCATTGTATAGTTCTTGCATGCATCTATTATTTAAGGTTATTTATTCCATTTCTATAAAATGAATTCGGTATATTGATAGTGGTCAATAGAGTTATATAATGGTAACATACCATTATAATTTTAAAAATTTCATGAAAATAATTTCTATTATTTTTATAGAATTTTATAACCATTAATTCAAAGAGGTAAAAAAATGATAAATTTATAGTGGTAGTAATATTATTTTAAACATGAAAATGATTTTGTTTTTCAAATAGTTTTAATGAAAATAAAGAATATAATTATTAATATTTCCATAATCATTAATATATCATATATATTATATATTAATTTATTATATCCATATTACCATCCCTATGAAGAGGAAATGAAAAAAAGGCACATCAATTAGTAGAGGTGGTAGTCCATCTGGAAGCATAAGCGATGTTTTTATCTTCTTTCAGATGGGAGGGAAAAAAGCTATATAATATTTTATCTTCATAAATTCATAATTATTTCATAAAAATAAAATAAGACATTTAAATTAACCTATATAACCATACCTGATAGGTGGAAATGAAAAATAAAATATTTCACATAAAGGATGTAGTTGTACTATTAAAGAAAAAATTAATATAAATAAATTCTATTATTATTACGTTATGATGGTTATAAAAAAATTAAGAAGTTTTAAGAACAATGAAACTTGAAATAAATTTCTAATAAAAATTATTTCTTCTTTGGGTGTCCTTATTTTGATTACACCCAATGAATTCATAAGAGAGGTTTATGGTCACATTAGTGGCTTTATAACATGGTATGGGAAGTGTGGAGTGAGATTTAGATAGATCATTAAGATAAAATTAAACTTATATGTTCATTTTTAAAGCACATGTTAACTCTATTTTTATGGAAAAAAATCAATGGTGTTTTCACCAATATAAGTTTTTAAGGGTCTGTAATGTAATTTTAAAATTACCTTATTTCTCACAATTGATCCATGAGAACCCCTTCCATCCATTTCCCATCTTGCGTGTCCTATTATAGTATTTTATGGTTTTTAAATAAGTTTATAAAATTTTAATTAACTTTTAATAACTTTAGATTTTTTTGGAACTATTCAAATAATTTATCTTCAAATTTGGAAAGAAAAAAATAGACTTTATATTTGAATATTTAAAACATTAATTTCATTTAATTTTTATCTATAAAATTTTTTGAAAGTTTATAACTTTACAAACAACTTTACTTTTAATATTTTTAGAACTATTTATCTTTATTTTTCACTCACTCACAAAATTATTGCATCAGTGATGCGTAAGTGTTCAAGGTAAGTATAACATTAAAAAAATTAAAAACATATTAACACCATAAATATATTTTATTATTCATAAGCTTTATCACCTATATTAATTTATATATTATTTTTCTTTAATTTTTTATCATGATAATATAATATGGGAGAGAGAGTGACATTTTTTATTACTAATAATCAAAATAAAGGAAATAACTGATGGTAAGTGGAACCAAACATCCATGTTTTTTTACATGAAGTATAAGGTTAATATAAAACCAACCAATGATATTTAATAAAGTCTTTTTTGTTTTCATGAAGCCTTATCTCTTTATTTTAACCATTTTATTCAATCTTACCCTTTATATTGGTGATTAAATTTTATCATAGTTTCTATTCATTATATATGAAATCAAAATTGAATATAGAAAAAAAATCATGATGATTCAAAATAACAAAATTATATTATAAGATTAAATTTATATAAATTTTAAAAATTAATTTTAATATAGTTTTCCAAAATGTAACAAAAACCTGTTTTTAGAAAAATTATTGTTTCAAGCCTAAAAAATATTTTAGTTTAAAATAAGGTTTAATTTTAATTATTATTTTAATTATTATTTTAATAATACTTTTAATTATAATTTTATTAATTGGTTTAAATTAAATGAAATTATTCTTAGTTGACATTAAACTTAATTTAAAACTCAAAGTATCCTTGTGAAATCATGATTAAAAGATAAGTTCTAAAAATAGTTTTTTGGTGAATAATAAAATTACTTAAATTTATAAAATATCATTAATATATTTGTAAAATAAAAATTTTATTTTTAAATTATTTATATTAATTATGTTATAAATAAAAGTATATAAATTCTTAAAATTATTTCACAAACTATTAATTCATTCTTATATCCTCATATTATCATAAATGTGAGAATAATTTTAAAAATTGTATATCTCATTATTAAGCCAATAATCAACTATCTCTAAAAATATATTTTAAAATAAAAAAATATTTATACAGTAAAACTAATTTTATTAAAAAAGGAACCTTGTAAACATTATGTGTTCTTAAAATTATATGATTTCATTTTTATCATTAAAGTTTTAGTACTTAATTCCTAAAAACTATTAAATAAATTTTTAATTTGAAAATCTTTCAATATATTTTTTATAATTTTTTTACTCATGCTTAAACCTATCAATCCAATGACTATGTTATAATATTCATATTTAAATAATAGTATTTAAATAGTATATCATAATTTTTTTAAGCTCAGTGTTGTGTGTATCACAATATAATATATAAGCTATTTCAAAAACTATAATATCAATAGGATACATTATCCCCAACTTATATAAATTGGGTCCTCAAAATATTAAATTCATTTTGAGTATAGAAAGAAAATATGATATATTTTATCATGAATATTTATCAAAATGTTAAGACTAGGGAAATTATTCTTTAGTATATAAATAATTTTTAAATAATGTGTGTACCTTTATATTAAATCCACTTATGAAGGTTTTTTTAAAATAATAAATAGATATTTAAGTTGTACTTTCCATCTAGAGCTTTATATATTTATCTTCCATTTCTTGAGTTTGAGGAATTATATAAAAATTTACATACTTGATATTATTTTATTCAATAACTAGTATTTCACTGCCTAATGTGAGTTGACCAATTTTATACCTCTTATTCATATCATTTTTAAAATGATGAATTAAAATTTTGAATTTTTAATGTCAGGAACAATAAAATTAACATTTAATATATCGTGAGATCCATTAAAGGATAAAAAATTTTATTTAATAAACTATTTTTTGACAATTGACCCCTCTTATTTAATTCAATTTATTGAATCAAAAATACATATTGTAATTAAGAATAATTATCAAAACATTATAACAAAAAATTTATTAATATTATAATTTCAAAATCCTCAATAAAAACACCCACGGCATGATATAATGGGCTGAATTTTAATACATCACAATCATATATTCATACAAATTTACATTAATTACCCATACTTCATGTCACATTATAAACCCAAAGGTTATATATTTAAATTAGTGTTTTCCATATCACAGAAACATGAAAAGCAAATTCCATAGATTGAGACAATATTTCCATGATAAGAAAAATTCTAAATCCATGATTTAAACATGTTAAAATTTTCAAATTACTTATTTCCTCTGAGAGTATCATTAATTATCCTCACGTGATTCACATTTTATTCATCTCATCTATGGTAGACCACTATAACATCAATAAATATAACAATTAAATTATTAAAGTCATATGTGATGCTTTGGGAATTGATTATAATGGTGTCTCATCTCCTTATATTTGAATCACGAAAATTGTTATGAAACTAAGGATTTTTGAAGGCTTGGATTCATCCTATCAATGAAACAGTTAATCATGTCTCTCTGAATATTTATATAGTATATATAATGACATATTAATCTTGAAATATTATATTTATACTCAGCAGCACATTCCTATTACTTCAACTTTATATTCAAAAATTTCTTTTCCATATGATATCATTATTCTCAAGGAAATTATTTCTCAAATAATATCACCTTAAAATTTCATCATTTGATACTTTTCATCTCTATTTTCTCCATATAATTTTGATTCATTTTACACCATTTATAAAATTCTCCTTTTGAATAATATACAACCAAAATAACAGTTTTCTTTTCAATGATAGTGTACCTCGATCCATTGCTCAATAGAAAATGATGTTTTAGATGCCTTAAAAAGTGGATGCTTCTTCAGTATGAAGTGGCCCAACATCATTGCACTATATTGATAAGAAAAAAGATGATCCAAACATTTATGGTTTTTATTCATAACATAGGAGAACATTTATAATATATTCATAACCTATTAAGCTAAAACACTGACCATATTAACATACTCCGTTGGGAAATCAAAACATTGACCATGAGTGTTTATGTGATTTCCCTTTTTCTACTTCGATCAATCTAAAAACAATGGAAAATTCATAATCAGCTCATAATGATCATGAATATTAATCAATGGAATAAAATCCTCCTTTAATGAAAAATTTATAAAATATTCAAATAGATTTATCATAATTCTTGTACATTCAATATTCATTAATAATCTAGTTTATAATGGTCCTACTAAATTTTCCCAGATACCAACTATAGCGAATTCAACACCAATAACACTATTCCATTTTTCAATTTATTATATTGGTACAAGAAATAAGGGATTAAATTTCTAAGTACTGGTAATTTTAATAATAATAGAAAACTATATTCATACATGACATCCATATTATAATGGAAATTAAATTATATACTACAAAATTTCCTTACATCATTTAAAATCAATCAATGATCCCTCATTCATATCTTATGAGAAGGAAACCAAAAAATGACCACATATGTTTTGTAAGTGTAGAATATAGAGGAATATTTCAAGAATAAATAATTCATAATCAATATAGTGAGGTGGATAATAAAAGAGCATGTCATTTTCATTATAATATGATCTCAAAATACATCCATGGAAAATAAAAACATATAAATATCATGGATAATAAAAATGTTATACTATTAAGACATTATTGAAATTAAATAATGTTCATAATAATATTCCAAAAAAACATATTTATAAAAATGGTATACTATTAAGACATTATTGAAATTATAAATATATCCATTATATAAAAAATAGATATAATGTCAAAATAATAATGGAGAATGATTGCGAACTTAACTAGGATTACTTATTATTAAAAAACATAGGTATTTTCCATAAATTAGTAGTGTTTTGGGAGATACTATCAATATTTTATAAATTAATGTTTTTACGTAAAGGAAATATTTCTTGTAATTAGAGAGGATAATGAAATTAAAACATCAAAAATAAATTTAATGATTTTGTAGCTTTTTAGTAAGAAAAATTTTCTAAATCATATATAAAGTATTTCCATGTTGTTTTAAGTTTCATTTTTAAATAATATATGAAAAATAATTTATAATATTGATAAGAAATAGTATTTATTAAAAAAATTGAGTGAACTATAAAATTTAATTATGTAATTTGGAACCTATTTTTAGTATTTTATGAAAATAATATAAATTTATTTTAACAAAAAATTATTATAATTTAGAGAAAATTTGAAAAAACGAATTCATTGAAAATCCATTGAGAATTGTATACAAAAATAAATATATAATAAAAATTTTATTTTAAAAAAACATTCCATTTGTTCTGTTGATAAAATGTCAAGGAAAAATTCATTGAGAAACATTAAAAAAATTCATTTAAAAATTGAAGAAAATTTAAAAAGGGGTAGAAAAATATCTTTTATCATAATTTAAAAGTAGATAAAAACTTCCATAAATGATTTAAAGGGTATGTATATAGAAGAGAAAGATTAACCACACAAAAAAAATAAATTTTTCAAATTTTTTATAATCAATAATTCAGTTTTTTCAAGTGTTGAGGGGAAACAATTTTAGAATCAAACATGTAAACCATAGATGTAACCATACTATAATAAAATATATGTTTTTAAGAGAAAAGGCATATATAATTATCGGAATAAAAAATTAAACATGAATAATCTGTAATGAGTATGAGATTGTAAAATAAACCCTTACATCTTTAATAACTTTTGAATCAAAACCTCTTAAAATATAAGATTTTAACAAAGATTTAAATAATATGAAAAAATAGGAATTAGTGATAAAATTTTTGAAATATATATTATATACAATATATAAAATAAATTAGGTTTATAATATAAAATATGCCTCAAAGGAGTGGAATTGATATGGAAAACCCTTACCCATGATTCTTACATGGTCAGATGCATTATATACATTTGAATAATCAATTTAAAGATAATTAATGATTTATTAGGAAAATTTTAATCTATATTTAATTTTTTAATGTCTTTTTCAAATCAATTTATACCCATTAATTATATAGTTCTTTCTTATATTGATCACTTAGGGTTGTTCATCCAATTTCAAAAAACTATTTTAGTTGACTAACCCTGGTAAAATATTTTATCAAATGGTTTCATAATATCCAAAAAGATAATAATTTTATTTATCTAATTTTTATTAATTTTATACAATTCAATAATAATCTATGTAAATGAGTATTATAAAAATTTAAAAAAAAATCGATAAGGCGGTATTGTTCATGAAAGAATGATAATGCTTTCATTTTCATAATGGTTTGAAAAGAATGAAAATATATAAGTATTAATAACTATAAAATCATAAATATGTCATATATATCAAATATATTCATCAAATGTATTCTAATTACCAGAGAAAAAAACCATAAATGAAAAATAAATCACATCACCTTATGGAGGATGTAGTCCGCACATATACATGAGAGACGTCATAATTTTCAAAATGATGGGTGGATAAGAATATATATTATATTTTAGATTTATAGAATTATAATTATTTGTTATAAATAATATATGACCATTATATCTTTAGGATTAAAAATCTTTCAGAATTGGTGATGAAAAATAAAATACACTGCTTCATGGTGATAGTAGCTCATATATATGTTGGAGCAATGTTTTGATTTTTCAATACATTAGAAGGAAATCGAAAATGGGTATAGAATTAAAAAAAAATTAACTGTAAACATACTATTTTTATTACGTTAGTATGTTTATAGAATATTTTATGTTGTTTTAAAAATACAAATAAAAAATTAAATTGGATAGGTAAAGACAATTACCACATCTCTGAGCATCCTCCTTCGAATTCAACGTAACTACTTTGGAGGAGGGGTTTGTAGTTAGAAAATGGATGTGGGTTCATTTTATGGGATGTCTAAAATAGAATTTTTGTAAATTTTTTATAGAAACTAAAGTCAAATTTGTATTTTGATAGGATATATTAAGTACCTTTTTTAGAAATTAATTAGTGGAGTTTTTGAAAATATTAATTCTTGAATGGTATTGAATAAAATTTTAAATTTTCTTAGTTACTCAAAAATATACCTTTTAGGGAATATTTATCAAACATTAATTCAATTTTTCAATTATAATTTTTTAATAATTTATATAGATATATATATATATATATATTATTCAACATTAAATATCCCAAAACTCATTTCCAAGACTATTATTATAATTTTTCTTTAATAGAATCATGTTAAGTATAGAGTCTGAATTTGAATATTTAAAATGTTAATTAAATTTTATTTTTATCCATAATAAATTTCTAAGGACTTGAATATTTCAAAACCACATCATTTTTTATGTTGGAAAGACAATTTAATTAGATTTTTCACTTGATCGCATCAGAGCTCCATCGGGAATGCGTAAGAATTCTAGGTAGTTATTAAATAAACATTTAATATATATATATATATATAATATTTTATTATTAATCAATTTTAAAATATTTATTCATTTATATATTTTTTTATCTGCATAAATTGAAACATAATATATTAAATGAAAGAGAGTGACATTTTATAAATTACCCTTATCATAAAACAAAACAAATGTTGTATTTAATGTAACATGATAACAAGATGAAATATTTTAGAATATAAGAATTTTATTTTTTAAATAAAACAATAATTGAAATTTAATAAATTTTCTATGTTATCTTGAAGCCTTATCCAATTATTATAACCTTATTAAACAATTTTAACCTTAATCATCATGATAGATTTTTACCATGGGTACAATTAGTTATAGAAAAATGAAATTGGTCTTATAACAAAATTTTGACCTATTGTTTAAAAATAAGTAATTCATTTAGTAATTTTAATCTTCCATAATTATTTTAAATTTTTATTAATATAAGTTCAAGGATGCAAAAAGGTACAATTGTTTTAATCAAATGACTCTTTTATGCATAAAAATGGTTTTATACCAAAATAATATATAAACTATATTAAATTTGAATTAATTGGATTTTTTAAATAAAATTATATTTAATTGAATTTAAAACCAAAAAAAATAGACATACAAAATTTTTATTAAAATATAATTAGTCAATATATTATTTATTTTGAAAAATAACAATGCTTAAATTTCCAAAATGTGGATCATATATTTCAATTTTCAAAATTATTTTTTAAAATAAATTAAGTTAATTATTTAATATATATATTTTTACTAAAAAAATTATTCATAAAAGTTTATTTAATTCTAATATACTGATTATTCCATAAAATTGATAGTATTTCTAAAATCGTTAATTTAAAAAATTCACCCAAAAATAAATTATTTTCAAAAAAATCCCAAAACAATACACAAAGTCAGTCATAGTATGATAAAAAATAAAATAAGTTTTATAAAATTCAATTTTAAAAATTTATAAGTTAATATATCCAAAGAAAATAAAAAATATAAAAAATTATTTAACTAAAAAAATAACCCTTCTTGAGGAACAGGAAAGAGAAGATAAAGATATCGATGATGGAAATGTCACCTTTTAAAAATGATGATTTTGAATCATGAATATTCGAGAATGATTTTGAATCAATATAGGTGTTTGATACTATGTTTGTAGGATCCTTCAATAAAGATTTATGAGAATCTATTGAAAATGAAGACCAGGATAAGGGGGAATTTTACGTACAACTGATGGAATGAGAGCAGAACAATATAATTTTAAACGGAAATAGAATTTATTTTGATTAAAAGATATTGAAATGTACTATACTATAGGAATAATCCGACAAATATTCAAAAATTATTAGAAGATAATATAAGGGATATGTTGTGGAGGTTGGTCCATAAGTTTTGAAACAGTGGTTGAATCGTTGCATTTTTCTCTTATAGGATGCTTGGTTTATATAAAATGAGTCAAACATTGGTCTAATACAAATCTTATGTCAAAAAAATTTACAATAATGGAAATTTTAAAAATTGATAGAGATTCCAATCAAAAAAGGAAATTTATATTTTATTTTCAAAAGCAATGATGATATGAGTAGATATAGAACTACGGTAGCCTCATATTGAAATCCGGGATTTTTTTACCCTTTAATGGGGATATAAACTTCAATACTATAAAACAAAAACACTCTACCACTGAATTTCTATTCATATTTCATGTATTTTCTTGATTGTTCTATAATTCAGTGATTTTAAATGATTTAGCTTCATATATTTTAAACCCTATAAGGGTTGATCAGAGAATTCTCATGGGAGAAAATGGACTGTATGAAATTGTTATAATTGAGATATAATTGGAAACAAACCACCTATATTTCATTTCTATGGTTGTTAATGCTCATATGATTGAGGTGCAGGTGGAAATTGAATTCAGGACACTATATTTTGAGGTATGAAAAATGGCATGACATTCCATAGCCAACTACAGAGTGAGAAAGAAGGAAATGGTATCTAGAAATGATGATGGAGACTGGACTGAAGTAGTGAAAAAATTGGTAGAACATAACTCATTATTCACATAAGGAGGAAGTGATAAAAGATTATTCTAAAAATTGGGATAAGGTAAAACCCAAATAGAAGAGTCCTTGAAACTATTAAGCTTCTATTTTTGAAGAGGATGAAAATTATTGTTTCATTCCTGGAATTCAAATGTATGTGGTTCATACTAGAATGGTTAATAGTGATAGTAAAATTGCTATATCTTCTTCAAATTATGATGACTTCAAGCTAGATGATTATATTTGAAAAGATATCATTGGCATGGTTACTAATCAATAATCTAAAGAATTTTATTATTTCTGACTGTGATTTTTGACAAAGAAGATAGAATGTTCTCTTTCAGATGTCGATGATAGTTTATGGATAAAAATGATCATGACATCATTAAATTGGTGGTCTCAATGAATATGGATGAAATGTACTAAATTAATTCCCATGAGACTATTTATTGTTTAATAAAATATATAATCTTATAGAGAATTCAATGTGTTGATGTTGTTAATTTTGGCCAGATAAAGGATGATTCAGTTTGTTTGGAAAACTCTATCTCAGATAACTTTATCCTTTTATCACCCTATATGGCTATAAATATTTTAGCTAATAATTCAATGGTGACATAGTTAAAGTCGAATGATGTTCCAAGATTTTCAAATAAAAATAATGAAACTATTAGAGATAAAAATAATAAGTTTGATCCCATGTTGTAGCTTAAAAGATATGTAAAACAGAATAATTTTAGGGAATAAAATAGAGGAGTCACCCCCCCCCCATCTTAATTAAAATGAATATAGTTTTTTCAAATGGAGAGGGTCTTGATAGCCCTGACTATTTTCCCTATTTATGTATATTTTTAAATAATCATATTCTTTTAATTATTGGATTATAAAATCCTAAATGTGTTTTATCTAATATAGATACATCTTTTGATAACTGGGGCTTCAATTTTGTTGGGATGAGTCACTCAGATTTAGAAACCAAAATATTATGGATTCTGGAAAACTATAGAATTGAAAACATAGTTGTTAATTTTTACAATAAATAGATTGTTTCATGTCAATTTAATTGGGAAGGTAAGACACTTTTTTCCTTTTTATATTCTCTAAATAGATATTAATAAAGAAGACCCCATTGGAATGAAATTATTACACTATCTGTAATTATCAATGATTCATGGCGATTATTAGGTGACTTCAATGCCATTATTAATATATATGATAATATGGGATCAATGAGAAACACAATTACCTCAAGGTATTTTTGGGCCATTATTGAGAGTAGCAATGAATTAAACCTTGTCCAAGTAAAATTCACCTGGTATAGAAATGCTCTCAACAAAATGCATGAATGAAAATAGAGAATTTATTTCTAATGAGGTTTATTTGAATGCTTAAAACATCATTTCATGTGATAACTTAGTAAGGGTATATTCTGATCATCGCCTGATTATATTGACATTCTAGGTCAGGGAAGTCATACCACCTTTTCCTTTTAGATTTAGCAGTGTATGTCTCCTTCATCTATAATTTTTTAGGATTTTCAATGACTCTAAGAATTCAGTTAATTACTAAGGTATCCCATTGTCTTATATTTATAAGATAAAATTGATCCAATGAAGTATCAATTAGTGGATACGGACATCATTTTTTGATATGGAAATGTAGAATAATGCCTGGGAATTATGTTAACAACAGTTATAGGAATGGATAACATGTTCTGATTTTCTAGATAATATGGACTGTGAGATTGAGAAGGCTGACAATCTGAATATATCTTTAATATAAAATAATAAATTAAAAATAGAACATGTAAATGAGAACATTATTGGATGGTGATAGGAATAAAAATTATTTTAAAACTCTTAAAATAGATAGAGGATTATCTAAAACCTTTATCTTATTAAATATAGAGATCATGTGTTGGGTGGAAGGAAGGTTATTTATGATCATGTGACTTCATTTTAGAGGAATTTGTTCAATGGGATTTCATAAAATTCTAAAATAAAGTACTTAATTATTCTTAAAATATAGAATATGGAGGATAAATTAATTTTTAATTCATTTCCTTTATATTTTTAAATCGAATATGGAGTTTTAGGCTTAAGCACAAACAGTTTTCTTAGTCTGGATGGTTTTACCAATCACATTTTTAAATTATTCTAGGAAACTATTCAGGATGATTCTTTTAGGATGGTCATTAAATTCTTCATATGAGGTTCTCTCACCAATGGGGTAAATGAAAATTTTATAACACTTATTCCAAATATGTAAAATTAAATTGATATGGTCTCTTTCAGGAGGGTAGCCTTGGTGGACACCATTCACCAAGTGATTGGAAAAATCCTTGATAATAGGATCAAAAAATCATTGATAAAGTTCTCATGTTGAATTAATTAAAACATCATCAGATGAATGACAATTAAATATTGAATTATAATACCAATAGAATGTTTTAATTTATTAATAAGGTCTAACAGAGGGATAATTTCCTTAAATCTAGATATTAAAAAAGTTTTTGACATAATGGTTTGGGGATTCATATTCATTTTAATTACTAATTTTGTATTTGATTATAAATTCATTAATTTCATGAAGAATATTTTCACCTCCACACACATCTCAATCCTAATCAATGGTTCTCCAACGGTTTTTTTCAATAACTCAAGAAGGGTAATAGAAGGTGACCCACTATGAGCTAGTATTTTCTCTACATCAAATGATTATCTTAGTATAAAAATTTATAATATGGTGGAAAAGGGAAATTTGAAGACAATTAGGACTGTCAAAATTTTTATTTCTCCATCACATCTTTTCTCTATTGACGATATCATATTATTTACAAAAGGATATAAGAAAAAAACCAATAACATCAAAAATACTATTCTATTCTAAGAAAATTACTCGGGATAGGTGATCAACTAGCCTAAATTATTTATTTTCAATGTGAAAAATCTATCTGCTAGTTAAAAGTTGGATATTGTTAATAATTTGGGTGATAAAGAGGGGATTATCACAATCAATTATCTTGGTGTCACCTGTTTTTAGGAAATCTAAAACCCTATTATTTCAATAATATTGTGGGTTAAGTTAAAATGATCATACCTTCACGGAATGGAAAATGTATCTCAATGGTGGGTATATTATTCCTTTTGAATCATACTATTCATTATAAGTTTTTATATTCATTCATGGTATAAAAATGTCCCACTATCATTCTTATGTTCATTAACATTATCCATGAAAAAATTATGGGTGGATCAATCCTAGAAAGAAAACCTATCATTGTTCCTTTGAGCCAATGTTGTATACCAAATTCAATTAGAGGGATTAGTATTAAAAACCTATCTTGATTTTTTTTATATCTACTGGATCAATTTATTTAGAGATTAATTGGTGATAAAGGTTACTCTCATGATTTTCTCAGAGTCGGATTGTTGTGAAAACATAAATTGAGAGGCTTGAATTAATTTGAATCTTCTATTTGGTTAGTGTTAAAATATTTTTTCTATAATTTTTATTATTTCTCATTATATGGTTGAAAAAAACTCAGGTCTATGTTTCTGGTTTGGTAAATGTATAGGTATTCCTCTTATTGATATGCTCAATTAGGAGGACCCGGGTTTGTATCTCAATATTTCAATTCATGATCAAATGAGAAATATAGAAAATATGCATGATAATGATAAGTAGACTATCAAGGATTGGGATATTATCAAACATGATGAAATCATGATATGGGGAATGGTTAAATATGGTATTATATCTTTAAAAAATTTCCAAAA
This sequence comes from Viscum album, assembly GCA_963277665.1. Classification (NCBI taxonomy): domain Eukaryota; kingdom Viridiplantae; phylum Streptophyta; class Magnoliopsida; order Santalales; family Viscaceae; genus Viscum; species Viscum album. The sequence continues at coordinate 1,305,110,381 of OY728126.1, read as the reverse complement.
TAATCTTACTACTATATAGGTTCATTGTTGGATTAGAAAATTAAATAAAAATGGGTGAAACACTTAATATTTACATTGGTTTGGAGGATCCCATTGAAAAAGTTTCCATTGGATTATTATATTCAATTATTTTACATACCTATATGATATATATGTAGAATATTCCATTAACATAAAAAGGATTTCAAACAAATGTTCTTAACATTAAATACGACTATTTCACTCTGTATGAGGGTGTTAGATACCTTTGATGTATACCCAATGCATTATAATTCTATCCAGAATTCGGTTATGACCTAGTGTTCACTACAGATCTCATCACAATTAATGAATCTACTTATATAAATTGTTACTGGGCTTCTTCATTTCATATGGTTTAGATGAAAAGAAATCCAAGCAGGGACAATGAGCATGTAAAATTCAAACAACCTAGTCTAAAATTACAGTGGTTATCCAAGAGGCTAGTATCATTCATAAATTTCCTTCCAACAACTCTATTTATGATTGTTATACTTTATAAAATTTAAATGTTTCAAGTAATTATTTCCTCACACCATATTCATTAGAAGTTATGCTGTCTTATTTTTTCATTCGGTGGATAAAGTGCAAGACTTATGGAGAATCAAGAGGCAATTATGGCCTTGTTGGATGTATTTCAATCTTTAGGGACTAGAATGGGTTGATCATGTGCTAACACTTTGGTTCGTTCTATCTGGACTCATCTCTTGAAGTGCAAATTTTTGGGTTGATCAATGTATTCAAAATGGAAAGACAAAAAGGATTGAAAAATATATGGCTTTAATGTGATTCTACAACAATTGTTAAAGTTGTGTGAATTGTGAATTTTCATTTATCTGAGAAGTTAACAAAATAATTTACTAATTTCATGGATTCTATCTCATATATGAATTATATCATCACTAACATTTTTCTAGGGGAAAACAACCTTGATAACGGCCTTGATAACAAAGGTTTAAATTATGAGGACCTCATTTCATCTTTGATTTTTCTTTGTGACTATAATTATCTTTTTAACAAATAATTTTGTAAAATTACATCTTTCATATTATTTAAATTTTATTTATATTAAAATAGATTTTATTTTTCTATAAAAAAATAACCCTTCAAAATTTTAATAGTTTGTAAACATTTATGATTTCATTCTTATAATTAATAATTGAGGATATTTTTCCTTTTTACTAAATAATAAATTTTAATTAATAATAACACTATACATATATTTTATAAATTTATTATTCCTTTACATACCAATCAATCTAACACCTAGGTTTTAATGTCCATATTTAAATAATAATAATATTTTTACAGTATATTAGGGTGCTTTTAAACTATTTTTTGTTAGTATCACAATATATTGAACATAGTATTTATAAAATAAAATATTTGTTTCTCGCAATAAATGGTCAATCTAGCTTAATTTTTATTTAATATAAATAAAAACATCCTTATGGATTTTCATATTTTTCAAAGGGAAAAATGTTTTCCTTTATTTTTTTGTCACTTAATGAGATTTCTTTTCATCATCACACATTTTGAATTCTTTTTACAGTACATAAGGATGTATAATATATTTAAAATTTTTAAAGATGAATTTCATTAAGTAAAATAATCATATAATGAAATGAGAGTTTAAAAATAAGATTCATTTATGGAAAAGAAGATACATACAATGTGTAAGTGACAACCTTGTTATTTAAATTATCTCTATTTTCTCTAAAACAATAAACCTAGAAAATCATAGAAATTTTATAAAGTCTAATAATTTTTATTAAACTTATAATTATATGTTTCTTAATTTATTGGTTGTTTTAGTTGGTATCAAATATATAGTTTTTATAATAATACAGTTTAGGATGTTTTCAAAAATATTAATGAATAATAATCTATGGATATATTTCCATGATATAGTCATTGAGGGTTTACATGTTTCTTTATATAAAAAATTTTTTAGAATATATAACCATATAGAAAATAGGAAAAATTAATTAGGAAGAAAAAAATGTGACAATAACTTTCCCAACCTATAATATAGAAGGGTTGTTTTGGGAGATGTGTAGTGTATGGTTATGATAACTTAATTTGCATAGGCATTCAATGCTGATACCCATCCAATGGGGTGGATAAATTCTCTATATATTTTTATTTCTATAATTGAGGTTTTTAATAAATAACACCCTTTTTCTTTTTGTAAAAAAACTTATCCAATTCAAGGTGGAATATAGATTAATACGTTAGAAAAAGATATTTAAATTTCAGTGATGTTTAGATAATCCCAATTTCACTCTTTATATTTACTATTTTAAAGGTGAAGTATATTAGTTATGGAATATTATTAAGAATAAAAAAGAAATTGATGAGATTTATTCCATGTAATCAAATATATTTGGGTATCTTTTTCTTGAGAAATAATTTGTGAATTTTGTTCAAATTAAAATGGAAAAGAAATTATTTGAGTTAATTTACAATTCAAAATATAATTTTATTTCCATTGAGTAACATTTTACAAATTTCACTAGGTACTCAGTGAACTATATTCTAGACCATCATAGTAAAATTCATAGATTTTAATCGACATTTGAACCAAGTTTAGGATCGGATTTGGTCAATCATGTGTTTAGATGTAAAAATGAAATTGATCAATTTTATCACAAGACTAAGACTCATTTTCATAAATTTAATAAAAAAAGGATAATAATGGTTCTAAATGAAAAACAAATGTCGAAACATCCTATGATGAAATCTAAATGTGACAAAATTAAACTTCCATTTTATGATAAGTTTTGTGAAAAGTGTTATAGTGAATCTATTATGATATCTAAGAAACTTCTCCCAATGTGATAAATCTGGGACACCATTCTTTTGAATGAAATAAAATGATAAATGGTATTGTTCATGTCAATAATGAAATTTCATTTGTGGGGTGATTCAAATATAATGATATGGGCCTTTGTGAAAATCAGTGTCCAATGAAAATTATGAATGATAGAGAACATCATTACCATAAAAAGAATAGTATGGAAAACCCTTTTTCTACCTCCTCATAAAAAATGAACAATAATATTATGTCATCAAATCTCAAGGTTCTTAGTATTTATCAAATATTAACGTTGGGTTTGGGTATCAGAATCTGAAAGAAAAGGAAGAAAATATTTCAATGAAAATGTTTTGAACTTGGCATGGAGATTATGAGACTATGGTTATTACCATTTCATTGACTAATGCAACCATTGAAATTTAAAATCTTATAAATAGACTTTTTTATTAGTGTATGGATAATGTTTTGGTATTTTTCATTGATGATATTCTGCAATACTCTGAAATTGATATGGACTATGAGAAATCTCTACAGATTTCACTGTTGATGATAATAGAAAATAAGTTGTCTGAAAAAAAATTTATATTTTATATCGTGGTCATGTTATTATTAAAGATATCATTATAGTTCATAATGGGTATACAAAATTGTTGAAGGAATTTCCAAGTCAACCTAATGTTGTTAGGATTAATAGTTTTCTTGTTCTAGAATGTTAGTACTATGGTTTTCTGAAAACATTTCTTAGTTAGGTTACTGACTAACCATCTTAAATATAAATAGAGATTTATTCATTTAGTCAGGGTAGTTTGAGATATATTTTTAATAATTAAAATTAATTTTACATAACAATCATATTTTCTCCTATCGATCAAGAAATGATGAATTTTTTATTTATAATAATTCTTCATTGAAGGACATTTTAAATGTTTTGATGCAAGTTGATGGAGTTATTTATTATGTATCATGGATATTAAATACCACATAAGAACAAATACCTAATTCGTGATCTTGAACATGTGGAAGTAATTTTTTCATTAAAAATATAAAGTCATTATTTAAATGAGTAGAAATGTGAAATATATACAAGTCATAAAATTTTGAAATATATATTCACACAAAATGTGTTAAACATAAGGAAAAAAATGGTTGTAACCAGAAAAGGATTATGATTACAAAATTATATCATCCAGGTAAATGTAACTATGTTGAATATAACTTGTGTCCACTGGATAATGAGTCAATAATTTTATATAATTAGAATATGATCCTATAGATAAGGAGTTAATTAATATTGGTGTGGGAATTGTGCATATAGAAATCATGTCTCCTTTGGATCATGTATCAATACAATCATCCTTAATATAAATAATTGATAAGGATTAGAAATAAGGTCATGGTTAGAATATATAGGAAAAATTGGTTAAGGAAGGAACTTTTCTAGAGATGATATTGATAAATAAGGTTTTATATTACTTAGATAGATAATTTGTATACTCGGTGATTTCTAGTTGAAAAGTAAATTATTAAATAAATATTTTATGTCTCTATTTTTTTTATTCCTAGAATCCCCATGAAAAATAGATGCCGAAGATAATATTTTTATTTGTAATGAAGTAAGAAAAAACTATTTATTATTTTACCATTAAATATTTTACTTCTCAATAGGATAATGATAAATAATAACTACAAAACATGATACTCAATCAATTGTCACTTTATAAATGGAAATGGTATAATTTATCTGTTAACTTCATGGTGGTTTTACCAAAATAAAATCAAGATAATAATTAAATTTCGATTAAGTTTTAATTTTTGACTAAATCAGTTCATTTTCAAGTTATTCGACATATTATGTCTTTAGATGTTCTTGACGGACTCTATATTAAAATATATATTCAGGGTACATGGATTAACTCTATATATTTTAAATGATTTTGATTCAATATTTAAATATTATTTTTGTAAAGGACATCAAAATTCATTGGATACATAGTTAATTTTCCATATGTCTTTCAACCCTCAATTTGATTGATAGACAGAATGGATCATCCATTATTTGGAGGATATTCTTCTGGTTTTATTACTGTAATGTCAAGGATGTTGGGATTAACCTATTTATTTAGTATATTGATTCTATAATAATAATTTTCATTAAATGATAACTATTTCTCTATTTAGAAAATTATATAGAAAGAGATATTGAACTCTAGCATATTATTTCAAAATTATGGAGATGAAGCTATTGGTACCATAATTAGAATACAATGTGGTTGAAAAGGTAAAGATGATTTGGCACTATATGTGGAAATATATATGTAAGAATAATATTTTAACAAATAACAATAACAAATATATTTTGTTTAAGGTATGATATACGTTTTTTTAAAATATATTAATGTAATTGTGCAATGCATTTTGAAAAAAAAAAGAATTTAATTCCATGAATTATTGGTCCATATTAAATTTTGGAGAAAGTGTGAATACTTTATTATCTAGTATTCTTACACTTATTTTTATCGTGGTTACATGATGTGTGTCTTGTTTCCTTGATAATGAAACTTATTACTGATATATCTCATGTTTTAATCTAGTAAATAGTTCAGTTGGAGAAGAATATTTCTTTTTAGGAATAAAAATTTACAATTCATGATCCTATAGAGAAAGTATTATGGAATGAGGAAAATCATAAATTTAAATTTTTATGTAAAAAATATATGACTGAAAAAAATGGTAATATGAAAATCCTATGAGATAAATAGGTCATCACCTATTTACTAAATAATAAAATTATGTGGATAAAATTTATTTAAGGGTGAGTGAGTTTAGAAACAAATAAATTATTAATAATAAACCAAATTCAATATTGGTAAAATTAATTAATATATTTCATGTATTCATATTCACTATAATAATTTAAAGAAATTTAGAATTGCAAAAAAAATTATTTTATTCAAAATAAATTGATTTCTATGTACTATATGATTTTATATAAAAGATATGTATCTAATTTTTAGAATTTAAATTTGGTGAAATGGAATTGATTTTTTATACCATCATTTAAAAAATTAGATTATGGTGATTTTTTTAAAATTTATGAAATACATGATTTCTAGATGAAAAATGAAAAATATTGTATCCTAAAGTATTTTACCATTTGTGTTTATGAATTCACAATTTCCCTCTTGGTTTTGAGTTTTTTAAAGTCTTGTAACTCTCCCTGTTTTCATAAACTAATAAATATATTGAGTACCAATTCTATATTATAATTAAGTAAAAATTTATTTCTTTCTTAAAAAGTAATTTTTGTTAAAAGCAGTTTTTTATTATGCATTGCATACTTATAATAAAAATAATTTTCATAGAATCTGAAAAGAAGAAATACTAAAAAATTATTTTCAAATTTTTAATCAAATGTATTGAGTTATTTAGTACGTTTTATTTTATATTTAGTCATAATATTATGTTTTCATGGTACAAGTTAGTTTCTACTATAAGAGTAAAAATAATCAAATATTGAGATAAACTTAATGTTAACTCCTAAAATAACTCTTAATATTATTTAATTTTTGTCGGATGAGTGTATTTTTACCCTCAACTATATTTACTTTGAAAATATTTCTATTTTGATACAATTTCCTATGGTAAATATATTTAAATTATATTAAAATTATTAGTTTTTACAAGAGTTTCACTAATCTCACTTATAAAATCACCTCTCCATGCCTCATTTATGAAAAACAAAATTATGAACTTTATCTTTACCAATCCCATTCCAAATACCTTTCCAACAACCTTATCCATTTTCAATATCTTCTACTCTTATAAAAAACCAATATAGGGATTTTTAATGTAGTAATCATTGGATGTCATCATAGGAATAGTTATATTTTCTATCCAAACTCTTTTAAATTTCTTTTTTCTTATAAATACTCTAAATATATTCTAATCATCATAATATAAATATATAAGTTTCATTAATATACTAAAATGTTATTATGTTTATGGAAATACTACTTTATACCTTACTTTAGTAGTTCTCACCTTCCCCTCAGGTCTACAGCCGCTAAACAATGTCGGGATTAGGGGAGTCACCACCTAACTTATATCATGACTCTCAGTATACCAGAGTCATCCAACTAGTAGAAAAGTTTTAAGGTGGTATATTGGGAAGAAAATAAATTAATATCATATTATAATATGATATAAAATTATAACAATAAGATACATCCAAATAAATAAACAGTAAATAGGTATTGAGTAAAGTGCTTATAAATAATCAAAACCTATGTTATATCAAAATAAATTGTACAATTCATTTTTGATAGTCACATATTACCAAAAAATAATACACATAAAAACACTAAATACCATAATAAAAACTATCAGATACCCCAAAAATGTTCCTAAGAGCTAAAGTGGTCGAAAACACCCTTGATCTATCATAGAATGCCAATATAAAAGTCAATCATTGGGTTTTTTCTTATGTCATATCATGTAACAATGAATTCTTATTCGATACCAAATGGTGGCCCGATATGGGTGTGAGTACAAATCAATATTCTTCCACCAACATAAACTATAAGCATACCAAATCTATGTAATAAAGTGCTTGTGTATGTACATAATAAATAAAGGAAAAATAATTAAAATAAACCATCATCAATCCCAGGTCCTAAATTGACACCCTGAAATCACTATAACTTTTTCATACTAATCTAAAAATATCTATCAATAATGTATTGTAATGACCTTCTCATTCACATTGAACTTATAGAACAACCAGTCGTTGCATGGCCTTAAGAGACATCCCCAAGATGCCAAAGGCAGAAAATAAATGCCGAAGGGTTGCAAGTACACGTGGGGGACGATTTACCCTTTAACAAATAAACCAATCCACCAATGAACCATAACCAAACCATAAAATAAATTATCCATGAACAAAACAAAGACAACTAAACAACTTCACATATCTCAAAACTACATCAAAGTGAACAATTGTGGAAGACTAAGAAAGTATTAAATTATATAGCAGATAAACAACTAAAGACCCTGAAGATACTATAATACTTCATGCACCACAATCTCAAAGCTCCACAATCACTGAACATCCAAAACATCTTGAGGCAGTGCTAAACACATGTGAAACACTACATTTTCTCCTATCCCAGAAGATAGAATCTACAAAAGCACCAAAGTTACAAAGTAAGGGTTAGTGTAAAATTTAGTAGATTTACCCCCAATGACATCCATACACACTCCACTAGGATATAAGAGTTAGAAACAGTTATACAAAAACAGTTTATATAAAACATTTCCTCAAAAAAGTTTATAAAAAAATATAAAAAAGTTTCCAAACCATTTATAACCCAAAGTATACATGTGAAATTGAAACTAATTTTTCCAGAATTTTATTTTTATTGAAAAGTAAATAAACAAAACCTTTAAACCATTTCTCAATGCTCCTTTTTCATACCCAATCCATTACACACACCCATGAAGTCAACCATGCATGCTACATTATGACAATTACAAACTCATGAGCAGTTTCTCATCAATCTATTGAGTCTTTACAATGTAATTGTTTCACATGTTCCATTAACCTTTTGAAACTATAAAAAAGGCCATATTTCAACTAGGAACCATATATGAAACATGAACCCCCACCATATATTCCCAAAAATCCTGCCAAAATAACCCTTTCAGTAAAAGCACTCTTTTTATTGAAAACCATTCCGTCAAAACCATTTCAATTCCAAACCATTTCAATGTCAAACCATTTCAATAAAACAAAATTTTTATTGAAATACATTCCTATTTCAAATCCCTTTATCATCAAACGTTTAACAATTCCATAAAATTAATAATTTAAAATTATCTTTTTGAATTCAAGAAAATAAACCCCTTTACAAAACAATTAACAAATATCACACAATTTCACCCAAACTACAAACCATCACTAAAAAAGATTTATTTCATGATTTTAACAATAAATTTAAATCAAATAAAATAATTTGAATCTAAAACAATAAATTATAACAAGATTAGTTGAGAGAGAATCCACCTACATCAATGGTTTTGAAAAACCCCCAATGGATGAAGAACACACAGGAAAATGGAGTTGACTCTCCAATAACCCACATTAGATCTCTTCTCCTAGAAAGATCGCGACTAAATTTCATCACATTTGGAATCCACACACCAAAATCTACCCATAATGGTCATATATCTAAGAAACCAAGAGAATATGGGAGATAGATCTAAGTAGATCTAAGAAACTGATCAAGAACGAAGATGAACGATCACATAACTCAAGAATCTAACTTTGTTTCCCTAGGGAATGCCTTTGTATTGACTCAAAAACGCTTAGGAGAGGTTAACATAACTTCTCGGAAGAGGAATCCTAATTTTTGGCCACATAAGAGCAAAAACGAGCCACCTAAAGGAAAAATGTGTGAGATCTACTTTTTTAGGATATCACCTAAACCGTCTACATAGTTAGTTCACACGGTTAGACAAACCATGTGCTAACCATGTGTTAGCTACAGCCTAGGAAAACCCTCACATGTCTTCCCCACACTGGATCCCCAACGATTTTCTAATCATGCTAGTGATACCACCTCAAGAAGACCATTGCACATGTTTTGGCTGCATGGTTAGCCAAACAATGCACCGCTCGTGTGACATCCAATTTTCCCCAAAACTGCTTCCAAAGTTCTCCTAACTCTCCCATCCATCACCCTTAAAGTTTATAACCATGCAGCATCAATTAAGGGTTACATACCAGAAACTCGGGGTACCACATTATCCCTATCATTTTTCTTTCCTTCCTCAGAATTTACAAAACACTCACTGATCTGAAAGAGTTTTCGCTATTGTCCTTTCATATCCTTCTCGTGTTACCAAGTCTCTTCTTGAATTTTACCATATTGTAAAAAACCAAACTAATCCAATTCTTTTTCCATGAAATACTTTGTCTTGATTATCCACAATCTATACTGGTATACATCCTAATGAAGCATCTGGATCTAGATCAACGTGATCCCATCTCATCACATGGTCATGATCATACTGATAATTTTTCAATTGAGATACATGGAAGAAATTATACCCGGAATTGAACTATGGTGGTTATGACAATAAAAATTCCACCTCTCCAATCTATTCTAGTATCTCGAAAGGGACAACGTATCTAGGAGATAAAATTCCATGTTTCCCGAAATGATGATGTACATGTCTTTGAGAGATCGACAAGAAGACGTGATCACCCACAGTGAATGACATTGGTCTTGTACGATGATTTGCATAAGATTTCTGACGGCTTTGATCCGTCTACATCCCCTTTCAAATTATCTGAATTTTCTCTATTGTTTCATAGATAATGATCAGCCAACCATGTAAAGTTTCACCTGTTTCCACCCAACAATGTGGAGAATGACAAGGATTCCCATACAGTGCTTCAAATAGAGACACATATATTGAGGCTCGATAGCTATTATTGTATTATAATTCCACTAAGGGTATATTCTCCTCCCATGATCTACTAAAATCCATTACAAAATTAGGTAACATTTCTTTCAATTATTATATCATCCGATTGTATTTCCCATCCATTTATGGATGATACATTGTGCTCCAAGTTAAATGAGTCCCAATGGCTTGTTTTAATGATTTTCATAAACGATATGTGAAACTCAAATCTCTGTGTGAGACGATTGAAACAGATAGTCCATTACTCTTTAACACTACTGATATATATATTTTTGATTGATCCTCAAACTTATGATTTTCATGAATTGGTATGAAATGGGCCGACTTGGTAAGCTTATCCACTATCACCAAAATGGAACTGTGTTTCCAGACCATTCATGGAAGACCTGTATCAAAATCCATTACTATTTGATCTCATTTCCACACTGGGATAGGTAAAGAATACAATATATCCACTGGTATATGATGATATGCTTTAACTTACTAACAAGATACTCATTGTGAGATGAACTCAGCCACCTTCCTTTTAGTGACACTCCACCAAAATTACACCCTTAACGCATTATACATCTTCTGTGTACCTAGATGTATATCCCATCTCAAATGGTGGTAATCGTGAACGATTTGTTTCTAACAAGCCATAGGTATAACCATCTGATCTCTAAATTTAACGACTCGTACTTTACATACATTTTTATTACTTCAAAATTGAAGCATACTTATTATAACATATAACAAAACCATGAAAGGACCTTATAGGTATAGTGTCCTTAGAAACTGGGAAACATAAACAACTGGTTCATAAATCATCTACATTGTCTCCTATTTATTTCATCATATCTAGAGTCCCTTTTGGCATATTATACTTAATACCCTTCTTCCAGACCTGGGGAAAAGAAAACATACAAAAGGGTGAGCTCAAATGATCAGTAATGGTAAACAAAATAAATATCAATCATATCATATTCTTAAGAACATAACATTTTGAAAATATTGTCTTGCAAAAGAGATCATAATATCATGACATGGGATCAATCATAATAGTGAAATGTAATCAAAATAATCATAACATAAAACATGAAACTTTGTGGCATACACACATAATCATATAGAATCATTTCTTATTAGTCTAGACTCATTTCCAAGACTATCTAAGCGGACAAAGTCCATTTCTGAACCGAGTTCACTCCTCATTTTAGTATTGTTTCATTGAACTGGATTAACCTGTCGTTCCAACCATGTCAATCTCATGAGATATAAATATTTACCCAATTCATTGGAGGGAGATATAGGTCCCACACATCTCATAATGAAAACATTCTTATGTGTGCCACAAAATCATAAATCAAACATCATAGCATAACCCATGTAATAAAAATGGGATTCTTAATCATCATGCCATCATAACAAAATCCATATAAGATAAAAGGGCATAATAAAAATAATTCCATCATAACATAATCAAAAAAATGTAAAAATAGTGATAAAAATAGAACCCTATATTATCTTAGATGGAAAATAATTTTGATAAAACACTTGATCTCCATTCTTGAGGAAAATATCCTTTCTACTTCAAAATTTTTTTCCCTTCTTAACATGTCATATAATTTTAAACTAAAATTAGTTGATTAAAATAAACTTGAAAAATTTTAAAGGAAGATTCATGGAAATAATGTTCTAAAAATCCATTCATGTTGTATAATCTAAAAAAACATTCTTCTCGTACTTTTCCCGGAAAAGTCAAAAAGTACCTCATACGAAAAACAATAATAGATTCCTTTCATATATTTAACTAAAAACTAACTGAACAGTAAAATTGGATTTAAATAATTGTAGTAGGATAGAAATAATAATAAATATTGACGAAACATGGATATGGATGTTAAATATTCCCCACTAAATTCTGAAGTAAAAACAGTCTCAGATAAAAATTGAGATTGCGATATTTTCCCTTACCTTAAGTCTAATTTGCTTCGTAAGTGTCTGAACCTCCTGTATAATGATTTAAATAATGTCATTGACTTATTCAAGAATCATACCTATTGTTATGATATAATATATGGTCATATACTTAGCTTCTTATTAGTAATATTTCATTGCTACTTGTTATTCGGGTGTTTATTACTATCTGTTCATATGTGTGTTTCATCGAATAAATTTTTATTATTCTTTTTAGGTTATAGATAACTCATTTCCATAATGTTATTAGTGTAATATATATCATATTTATTCTTTAAATTAATTTTTATAATCATTATGCAATGAATATCATGTATAATGAGTCGCATCACATCGTGGAGACGGTATTCCGTACGTACACACGAGCGTTGATATCATTCCCATGATCGTGGAATTGTATTGGAGTGTATGTATACTATTTAAGAATCAATATTACTTTAAAATAATCATATATAGCTATTATCTACACCATTATACCCAACCAAGTAAGGTGGTGGTGGAAAATAGATTACACCACGGCGTGGAGACGGTATTCCGTACGTACGCACAAGCGGTGATTTCATTTTCCGTAGGATGGATAGAAGGTTAAATAGGGATGTTTCATATTTATAATAACATATCAGTATATTACTGATACTTATGTTATTACTTCATAACGAAATAACTAAAGAAGAATAAGTAGAAGAAGAAATAAAGTTGAAAGAATCAGTAACGGATATTACCTCTTCTTTAAAGCGCCTCTTCTTAACCTCCTATTTGGAAACTAATGATGGTATTTGAAGAAGACCATAACCTCTAGGATGTTTATAGGTAAGTGGAGAAGAGAAGTTTTCTGGGGTTGGATGAGATTTAAGGCTCAAAGTGGTGTGAGGAGGAGAGGGATAAGGTTCCCTTTTATAAGGGAGGATAGGGGAACCTTTGGAAAAACTAAAAATATTATTTTATTATAAAGTCATATTCGGTTTTTAATAGATCCAAATTAATTTATTTCAAAGATAAGGTGGGGATGGGTATAAATCCTCTCATCCAACATAATTTAGACAAGTTTAGGTTTCTATTTTAACCTTATCATTTAGATTTAACTTTAAGTTAGATAATTTAACTTTTACTGTGTCTTCTTGTTTTCTTACACTATAAGGTTAATAAGCATACTATAACAAGCCAAAATAACCCCAAGTTGTTTATTATTAATATATATAACCTTATATAAGTTATTTGGACGAACCTTATATTTTTAAGAATAAAATAACAATTAATAATATAATATTTGTTTTAAAATCTATTTTATGTCAATTTTGACACTATTTGGTAATTGATTTTTTTTTAAATAATAACACAATTATTAGTTCGAGAAAAGTTAATTAAATCAATAATAACATGTCATATTAACCTATAAAATTAGTTAAATTCATAAAAAGTCCCAATTTAAATTTATTTGAGTATTTATAACATCAATTATGTTAATATTTCATTAATAAGATAATTACTGCATCATCATTGTGTCATAAATAAATTAAATTATTTAATGTTTAAAATTTGTAAATAAAATAAAATTATGTAGAAAATATTTTTGTCTTTCTAATTAATATTTATAGTAGAATTTATCTTATGTAAAACCCTATATTAAAAATGTTTTAGTTATTAAACTTTGATTTTAACTATTTTAATTATTCTTTAAATAAAATAATATTAAAGGTCCTAATCTAATCCAAGTGGGCCTAAATGGTCATATTTTATTATTATGATTGTTTTTTGTCGAATTAAACTTATACAATATAATTATTATAGGACTTAGGGTAATAATAATATCATTTTTACCCTTAATTACCCTATTTACTTTTAACCGTGGTAAAGAGGTAAAAATTTACTATTCAATAAAAAATATTTTCATCTTATTAAACCACATTTTAGTCCTTGATATTAACCGTGTCTCTCGGACTTTCTAATTTCCACTCACAAAAGCGGTAAAATTAAGTTTTATTTGAATTTCCAAATTCTCCTAGGATGTGGGTAAAAGGCGGTGAAAAGTTCAATAAATTTTTTATATATCTAAAATTATTATAAAATGAATCCAATTAATTAATTTGAACTTATATAGGTATTATGAATCAATTTTTACATAAAATAAATGTAAATAAAATAAATAATTATTTAAATAAAAAGTTGGTTTTTAAATACTAACCCGATGTTTTCACTATTCATCAAAAATTGAAAGTTTTCAGAAAAATACCAAAATTTTACCCTAGGCTAATTTCTATGTTTTGAATCCAAAAATGAAGTCCATTTTGAAAGATGAAATTTATAAAATTTCAAAAATTTGTTATTACTATTCATAACGACTAGTTTTAATAAGTTTTTAATAGCATATCGTTGTTTAGTGAAACTCAGTATTGTGTACGACGCAAGCTATCGAGGAATGTCGTGATTGCGTGTAAAGAAATCCAAGATAGAGTTGTGTGTAGTGAAAGATTCCTTTGATGATGTATATAACATAAAAAACAAAACATTTCTCATAAAAATCTCGGGTGTTACGTTCTACCCCCATAAATTGAATTTCACCCTCAAAATTCTTAACTTTTTAACAAACAGATGAGGATACCTCTCCCTCATCATATCCTCAAGCTCCCATGTAGCTTCTTCTAATTGGTGGTTCCTACATAAAACTTTCACCAAGCTAGTGGTCTTGTTCTGTAGCACTTTTTCCCTACGATCCAGAATCTCTATCGGCTTTTCTTCATAAGAAAGATCTTACTCCAGTGGTACAACTTCTGAGCTTAGTACATGTGAAGAATCGGGTATGTACTTTCTCAGGAGTGATACATAGAACACATCATGAACTTGAGAGAGATTCGGTGGAAGAGCCAATCGGTAAGCTACCTTCCCAACACGATCTAGTATTTCGAAAGGACCGATATACCTCAGGCTCAGCTTTCCCTTCTTTCCAAATATCATTACTCTTTTCGAAGGATATATTCATAAGAACACTTTATCACCCACTTCAAACTCTAAGTCTTTTCTTCGGTTGTTGGCATAACTTTTTTGTCGACTCTGAGCTGCTCTAATTTGTTATTGAATAGATCTGGCCTTTTCTACCATCTCATCAACAAGATCGGGTCCTAATAGATTTCTTTCCCCAACTTCATCCCAGCAAGTTAGAGTCATGCATTTATTTCCATAGAGAGCTTCATAAGGAGCCATCTGAACACTGGAGTGAAATCTATTATTACAAGAAAATTCCACCAAAGGTAGGTGTTGATCCCAAACACCTTTGAAATCAATAGACCAAGATCTTAACATATCTTCTAGAGTTTGAATTTTCCTCTCAGACTGACCATCTATCTGAGGATGATAAGCAATGCTGAAACTCAACTCGGTATCTAGAGTATGCTGAAGACTTCGCCAGAACTTTCAGGTAAACCTTGGATCCCGATCAGATATAATGGAAAGTGTCACTTCATGAAATCTTACCACTTTTTTTACATATATCTTGGCAAGATGATCCATAGAGAAATCCTCTATAATAGAAATGAAGTGTGAAGACTTTGTGAGATGATCAACTATGACCCAGATAGTATTATTGCCTTTGGATGTTTTAGGAATTCCGGTGAAAAGGTTCATAGTGATTTTTTCTCATTTCTATTCGGGTATGGGTAATGGTTGTAACATCCCCTTAGGCTTCTGTCTCTCATCTTTAACTTGCTGACAAACCAAGCATCAAGAGACATATTCGGAAACATCTCTTTTCATTCCATCCCACCAGAAGTACTATTTCTGGTCCCTATACATCTACATGCTTCCAGGATGAATAGAGAATGACGAACTAAGAGCCTCATCCAGTAGCTCCTTTAATACTGGGATGGGAGGAACACAAACCCGATTTCTGAACTTCATTATCCTATCACAATCATGGTTGAATTCAGGAACATTTCTCACATTTTTTTGTAACTCTACATCTTCATTCTGTTCCTCTTTAATCTTCACATGTATAGATGGTTGAACATTCATTTGAGAACGATTAGATTTTTCCCCTTCCATTATAATTCCAAGATCCATCCTTTGTAAATCCATAAATATTGGATCTTTTGTGATCCTCATCATGTATAAGCTAGCATGGTCTTGTTGAATTAATGCATCTGCCACCTTGTTTACTTTCCCAGGGTGGTAATGAATTGATCAGTCGTAATCCTTAATGAACTCCAACCATCTTCTTTGGTGCATATTCACCTCCTTTTGTTTGAAAATATAATTTATACTTTTATGATCAGTATAAATATCACACCTTTCTCCATAAAGATAATGCCTCTATATCTTTAATGCAATGATTATCGCAGATAACTCCAAATCATGAGTTGGGTAATTTTACTCATGGATTTTCAACTGTCGTGAGGGATGAGCTATCACCATATCATTTTGATTAAGAACACACACCAACCCCTTCTTGGATGCATCACTGTAGATCACAAACCTTTCTCCACTACAAGGAAGTGTGAGTACAGGTGCACTGGACAACCTTATTTTCAACTCCATGAAATTCTCTTCACACTCCTCCGTCCAAACAAACTTAACTCCCTTTCGTTTCAACCTGGTGAGTGGATTAGATAATTGTGAAAAATCTATCACAAAACATCAATAATATCCAGCCAACCCAAGAAAACATCAGATCTCAGTTACTGTTGTTGGTCTCGTCCATCTTTCGATAACCTCTGTCTTTGTTGGATCCACAGATATCCCCTCTTTTGAGATTATGTGACCCAAAAATGTTACTTTTTGAATCCAAAATTCAAACATGGTAAATTTGGCATAAATCTTCTCCTTTCTCAGGGTATTCAATATAATTCTCAAGTGATCTTCAGGTTCTTCCTTTCTCTTTGAATAGATAATAATATCGTATATAAAGACTACCACAAAATGATCAAGATAGTCTCTAAAGACTCTATTCATCATATCCATGAAGATAGTTGGGGCATTAGTAAGACCAAATGGAATCACTATAAATTCATAGTGTCTATATCTTGTACGGAAAGTCATTTTTGGTATATCCTCCCTTTTGACCCTTAATTGATGATACCTTGAATGAAGATCAATCTTGGAAAAGTATTGAGCTCTGTGTAGTTAGTCAAATAAATCATCATTGCGTGGGAGAGGATATTTGTTCTTGATAGTGATCTTGTTAAGTTCTCGATAATCAATGCAGAGTCTCATCGATCCATCTTTCTTCTAAACAAACAGAACAGGTGCTCCCCAAGGTGACACACTAGGGCGTATGAATCCTTTATCAAGATTCACTTGGAGTTGGTTATTCAATTCCTGCAAGTCAATTGGGGCCATTCTATAATGTGTCTTTGAAATATGTAAAGCACCTGGTATGCGTTCTATTGTAAAATCAACTTCACGATTTGGTGGAAGACCCAGAAATTCCTCCAGAAAGACATCATCAAACTCTCGTACAATGGTAATATTCTTAATCGTGTGTTTCTAACCAACCATTTGAGATAAATAACCTTTATTTAGTGGAATCAAGACCCATAAGATGTAAGAAATTTCCACTGGAAGGTTATGTTCATCCTTGCATCGATAGATGATCATAGATTGATCTAGAATATGAAATGTGACTTCCCTTCTTTGGATATTTATATGAGCTCCATATAAATAAATCCAATCCATTCTAAGAATCAAATCAAATTCCACTATTGGAAGGATCACAAGATTTTCAGGAAGCACTTTCCCACAAACTTCATTCGGAGAAGAATTATAAACTTTTGATGCGACTGTTGTGCCATTAGGGGTTGTCACTGCTAACTCAACATCTAATTGTTGAGGTAATATGGTGATACCCTTAGAAAAGTCTTCAGAAATAAAAGATTGGGTGGATCCGGAATCAAATAAAACATTTGCTACTTTAGAGTGGATGGTAAGTGTACCTTTCACCACTTCGTTCTCACACTCCACATCACTGATAGAAATTGCATGTGACTTTTCGTTGTCTTTATCCCTAAGAGTTTGTTGACATCGATAATCATCAACAACCCCAAGATTAGGGAATTTATTGGCATAATGCCCCATTCCCTTTCACTTGTAACA
Organism: Viscum album; assembly: GCA_963277665.1. NCBI lineage: Eukaryota > Viridiplantae > Streptophyta > Magnoliopsida > Santalales > Viscaceae > Viscum > Viscum album. The sequence goes on along the minus strand of OY728126.1, from coordinate 1,305,092,017 downwards.
TTGAAGTGTGGGAGGTGCACTCTGTGTAGACTTTTCTTTGTTCGCATCAATAGACATCTTCTTCCCATCATTGCGGCAATCAATTGACTGATGACCTTCCTTTCCACATTTGAAACATTTATTTTTCCCTTTAAGACATCTCCCTCCATGTTTCTTTTCACACTTTAAGCATAAGGGAAAACTCATCTTCTTTTCAGTGTGCTCTTTATATTTTTCTTAAATTCCATTTTCCTCTTCTTATCAAACCCATATGACTGATGGGTTACTCCAATCTCCATCTCAACATTGAGAGCACATCAAACAATTTCCTCACAACTATTGAAGTCCCTTATGGATAATTCCCTTCGAAGACTTGGTTTTAAGCCACTAAAGAATCGATCGATCTTACTCTTAGGTTGGATAATAATCCCAGAAACGTACCTTGAAAATCTTGTAAAATTTTCTTCATAGGTACCAACAGATTGATCATCATTTTGCTTTAGTTCAAGAAACTCCTTCTCCATCTTTGTTCGAAGAATACGAGGGAAGTACTTATTGAAAAATAAGTTCTTGAACTCATCCCATTCCATGGACTCAATTTCATCTCTTGGCCTTGTATTTTTGATAAGATTCCACCATTGATCAGCTTCACCTTTAAAACGATATACTGCTAAGATGACTTTATCATGTTCAGAACATTGAAGAACTAAAAATATCTTTTCAGTAGTACTTATCCATTGTTCAGCAACTAATGGATCAGTATTCCCACTTGAATTAGGGTGGACATTGCCTCATGAATTATTCAACAGAATGCTGCTCCTTCCTTTGCTCGTTTGGAAGTCCTGCATAATTCATAGCTTGAGGAAGTTGTGTGAGCATGGATACAAGATTTTTCATTCCATATCCCATAACATTTGGTTTCTTAGGGAGACAATCATTTCATTTACCATCGGATTCCGAATTAACACGGTTCCTTTGGGTTCCATCCATTGACTAAAACCAAGAATAATAGTGTGGTTAAAACTAATTATAATAGGATTACCACATAATCAACAATAAAATTTCACGCTTTAGGTCTTATCATAGGTTATTCATGGCTATTTCTAAAACACTAAGATAGTGTTCTATGCTTAGACTTATCCTTAAGGTTCTTACTAAGTCTTTCACATCCCAGTTTCCAAAGGTTGACTATACCCTTCCTCTGATACCAACTTCAACAAACCATACTTTACATACATTGTTATTACTTCAGAATTGAAGCATACTTATTACTACATATAACAAAACCATGAAAGGACCATATAGGTATAGTGTCTTTAGAAACTGAGAAACATAAACAACTGGTTCATAAATCATCTACATTGTCTCCGATTTATTTCATCATATCTAGAGTCCCTTTTCGAATATTCTACTTAATAACCTTCTTCCAGACCTGGGGAAAATAAAACATACAAAAGGGTGAGCTCAAATGCTCAGTAAAGGTAAACAAAATAAATACCAATCATATCATATTCTTAAGAACATAACATTTCAAAAATCTTGTCCTGCAAAAGAGATCATAATATCATGACATGGGATCAATCATAATAGTGAAATGTAATCCAAATAATAATAACAGAAAACATGAAACTTTATAGAAAACACACATAATCATATAGAATCATTTCTTATTAGTTTAGACTCATTTCCATCACTATCTTTGTGGACAAAGTCCATTTCTGAACCGAGTTCACTCCTCATTTCAGTCATGTTTCACTGAACCGTATTAAATTGTCGTTCCAGCCATGTCTATATCATGAGATATAAATCTTTACCCAATGCATTGGATTGAGATATAGGTCCCACCCATCTCATTATCAAACCATTCTTATGTGTGCCACAAAATCATAAATCATACATCATAGCATAACCCATGTAATAAAAATGGGATTCTTATTCATCATGCTATCATAACACAATCCATATAAGATAAAAGGACATCATAAAAATAATTCGGTCATAACATAATCAAAACAATGTAAAAATAGGGATATAAACAGAACCCTATATTATCTTAGATGGAAAATAATTTTGATAAAGCACTTGAACTCCATTCTTTAGGAAAATATCCTTTCTACTTAAAAAACAATTTTCCCTTATTTACATGTCATATAATTTTAATCTAAAAGTAGTTGATTAAAAATAAAATTGAAAACTTGTCAAGGAATCTTTATGGAAATAATTTTCTAAAAATCCATTCATGCCGTATAAGCTAAAAAACATTCTCCTCGTACTTTGGCCAGAAAAGTCAAAAAGTAACTCGTACGAATAACAACGAAATATTCCTTTCATATCTTTTACTAAAAACTCCCTGAAGGGTAAAATTGGATTTAAACAATTATAGGAGGATAGAAATAATATTACATATTGACGAAACATGGTTATGGATGATAAATATTCCCTATTAAATTCTGAAGTAAAAACAATATCGGATAAAAATTGAGATTGTGAGATTTTCCCTTACCTTAGGTTTGATTTGCTTCGTAAGTGTCCGAACCTCCTGTATAATGATTTAAATAATGTCATTGACTTATTCCATAATCATACTTATTATTATGATATCATATATGGTCATATTCTTAGCTTCTTATTAGTAATATTTCATTGCTACTTGTTATTCGGGTGTTTATTACTTTTTGTTCTTATGCGTGTTTGGTCGAATAAATTCTTATTATTATTTTTAGGTTATAGATACCTCATTTACAGAATGGTATTAGTGTAATATATATCATATTTATTCATTCAATTCATCTATATAATCATTATGTAATGAAGATCATGTAGAACGAGTCACATCACATCGTGGAGACGGTATTCCATACTTACGCACGAGCGATTATATCATTCCCATGATCGTGGAATTGTATTGGAGTGTATGTATACTATTTCAGAATCAATATCAATTTTCAATAACCATATATAGTTATTCTCTACACCATTATACCCATCCAAGTAAGGTGGTGGTGGAAAACATATTACACCACGGCGTGGAGACGGTATTCCGAACGTGCGCACGCGCGGTGATTTCATTTTCTGTAGGATGGATAGAAGGTGAAATAGGGTTGTTTTATATTTAAAATAACATATCAGTATATGAATGATACTGATTTTATTACTTCATAATGAAATAACTAAATAATAAGAATTAGAAGAAGAAATAAAGTTGAAAGAATCGGTAACGGACATTACCTCTTCTTTGAAGCGCCACTTATTAACCTCCACTTTGGGCACTTAAGATGGTCTTTGAATAAGACAAGAACCTCTAGGAAGTTTATAGGGATGTGGATAAGATAATTAGGCAGGGTTTGGCTGATCTTGAAGGCTCAAATTGTTGTGAGTAGGAGAGGGAGGAGGTTCTCTTTTATAAGGGAGGAAAGGGGTACCTTTGGAAAAACTAAAAATATTATTTTATTATAAAGTCATATTCGGTTTTTAACAGCTCCAAATTGATTTATTTAAAGGATAAGGTGGGGATGGGTCTAAATCCTCTCATAAAATATAATTTAGACAAGTTTAAGTTTCTATTTTAACCTTATCATTTATATTTAACTTTAAGTTAGATAATTTATCTTTTATTGTGTCTTCTTGTTTTCTTACACTATATGGTTAATAAAATTACTATAACAAGACAAAAGAACCCCAAGTTGTTTATTATTAATATATATAACCTTATCTAAATGATTTGGCCTAAACTTATATTTTTAGGAAAAAAATAACAATTAATAACCTAATATTTGTTTTAAAAACTATTTTATGTCAATTTTGACATATTTGGTAATTGATTTTTGTGAAAATCATAACAAAATGATTCGTGCGAAAATAAGTTGAATAAATCAATAATAACATGTCATATTATCATAGAATATTAGTAGAATTCATAAAAAGTCTCAAATTAAATTTGTTTTAGTATTTATAACAACAATTATGTTAATATTTCATTAATAAGATAATTACTTCATCATCATTGTGTCATAAATAAATTAAATTATTTAATGTTTAAAAATTATAAATAAAATACCATTATTTAGGAAAAAATTTTATATTTCTAATGAATATTTATATTCAAATTTATCTTATGTATAACCCTATATTAAAAATGTTTTAGTTATTAAACTTTGATTTTAACTATTTTAACTATTCTTTAAATAAAATAAAATTAAATGTCCTAATCTAATCCAAGTGGGCCTAAATGGTCATATTTTATTCCTAAGGTTGTTTTTGGTCGATTTAAACTTATCCAATAGAATTATGACACGTGTTAGGGTAATAGTAATATCATTTTTACCCTTAATTACACTATTTACTTTTAACCGTGGTAAAAAAAGTAAAAAGTTACTATTCACCAAAAATTATTTTCATCTCATTGACCACATTTTAGTCGTTGATATTAACTGTGTCTCTAGGATTTTCTAAATTGCACTCACATAAGTGGTAAAGTTATGTTTTATCTGAATTTCCAAATTCTCCTAGGAGGTGCGTAAAAGATGATGAAAAGTGCAATAAAATTTTTATATATCTAAATTTATTATAAAATTACTCCAATGAATTACTTTGAACATATATAGTTATTTTGTATCAATTTTTACCTAAAATAAATCTAAATAAAATAAATAATTATTTAAATAAAAAGTCGGTTTTTAAATAGTAACCTAGTGTTTTCACTATTCATCAAAAATTGAATGTTTTCAGAAAAATAACAAAATTTCACCCCAGGCTAATTTCGATGTTCCGAATCCAAAAATAAAGTCCATTTTGAAAGATAAAATTTAAAAAAAATCAAAAATTGGTTATTACTATTTATAACGGCTAGTTTTAATAATATTTTAATATCATATCGTTGTTTAGTGAAACTCGGTATTGCGTATGACACAAGCTATCGAGGAAGGTCCTGATTGCGTGTAAAGAAAGTCAAGGTAGTGTTTTGTGTAGTGAAATATTCCTTTAATGATGTATATAACATAAAAACAAAACATTTCTCATAAAAATATCAGGTGTTACACTAAAACTCCAAACTAAACTCCCATTATGTTTTCATCCCTCAATTGTCTCCCCAGAATTGGGTTTTGAACTCATCACTACACATTCTGGATCAGATGTATGTGCCTATTTGACCATATTTATCAAATTAGAAACAATCATAGAAGAAAACAAAACTTCCACATCACCTTGGTCTTCACATTCTACGTTCATGTCGACTAGGAAAGACATCAACTACCATTCATCTAAAGTTTCTTTTTTCAAATGATCATATGACTTCCTACACAATGAATCTTCCAATAAATTTATTTCCTTGGAGTATACATAAAGACAAAGTCGAACATATAGACATACTCCATCCACCTCCTTTTCCTCAGATTAAAATCTAACGGTGAGAAAATGTGTTTCTTGCTTCTGTGATCTGTAAACATAGTAAATTTTCCAACAAGGAGATACTGACTCCTTTTTTTCAAAGCATGGATGAATGGAGCTAACTATAAATTGTATGTTGGGTAATTCTTCTCATGCACCCTCAATAGTCTGAAACTATAAGCAACCACATGGTATCCCTGAATGAAAACACATCCCAACCCCAATCCAAAAGCATCATAGTACACCACATACCCCTATCTTGATGTTGGAAATATCAAGATAGGTGCTGATTTAAGACGGACGTTTAGTTCCTTGAAAGATTTGTGGCATTCCTCTATCCATTTGAATAGAGCATTATTCTTTTTCAAAACCATCATTGGTGAAGCTAGTCATGATAAGTCCCACACAAAGCATCAGTACTGACCAACTAGACCAAGAAAACTTTATATCTCAAAGACATTATTTAATTTTTTCCTTGAGATAAAGGCTTATATATTCTCATGATCAATATAAATGCCTCTCTCAAAAATGACATGGCCATGGAAACGTATGTCATGTATCCATAAATCACACATCGATAATCTCTCATACAAATGGTGATCTCTCTAGATTTGTAAATTGTTTCCAGGTTCTCCTCATGGTAATCCCTTATCTTTCAATACACAAAAATGTCAAAAAAAACAACACAAAAAAAGAATCCAGATATTTATAAAATATTTCATTCATCAAATCCATGAAGAAAGTTGGTGAATTTGTTTGGATGAAAGGCATGAGTACATATTCGTAGTTGTCATATCTGCTTCCAAAAGATGTCTTCCGAATATCCTCCTTTCGAACTCGCAATTGGTGATATCCTGGTTGCAATCCAATCTTGGAGAACCACTGATCTCCACTTAATTGATCGAAAAAAACAACAATGCATAGAAGTTCATATATGTTCTTAATTTTAACTTGGTTAAGCTAATGATAATAAACACACAGCCGAAGAGTTACATACACTTTCTTCCCAAACACGACTGATGCTACCCACAAAGACGTACTTGGTTGAATGAAACCCTTGCCTTCCATCTCCTCTAACCACTCATTCAATTCATGTAACTCTATTGGAATCATCCTATAATATGTAATGGAAATAGGACTGGTCCTTGGAAGTAGATCAATCGTAAACTCCACTTCCCTTATACGTGGTAACCCGGAGAATTTCGTGGGAAATACATCTGGAAATTGATCCACAACTACTTAGAAACTAAATTCCAAGATCTCATCTATTGATTCCAATTTCTTCTCCTCCAACTAATAAGAAATCATTACCACCATTTGTTCCGACATGATCTATTTACCTTTCTTTACCATCTTCACTCCTCTAAAGAGATGTTTGATACCATCCTCAGTCAAGAAACTAGCTTCTCTCCTATAATAGTCAATGTGATCCCTAAATGTTGTCAACCAATCCATAACAAAGATTATATCATGGAAGTACGTATTCAACATCGAGAAGTTCCATTTCAGCTCAACTCCATTAGTAGTTATAGGAAATTCCTTACACACAAAGTCTGGATATTCTCTTTCACTAAGAGGAGTCTGCAGTTTTAAAATAGAAGGCATCATTTCCAATATTAAACATAACAAATCAACATGACGAGAAGAAATGAAGTAATGTGAGTAACTAGTATTAAAGATCACTTTCACAAGGGTAGAATTCAAAATAATTGTACCTTACACGCTATATGGTACAGCCTGATCATAGACCATCATCTACTCCACCCAATACAATTTCTTGGCTGATGCATTGTTCACCCTCTTGCCTTGTTGAGATATCCCTAGTTGAGGAGTCATGGGTTTTCATGAATCACCATGGCTAGAACTGCTCTTATGATGAGATTTATTATGTTGTCCTCACCCTGTCAAAGCATACGATGCTTGCGGAACTTGAGAAGTGTCTCGAGCATAGGGACATGGAGAAATACGACCATAGTGTTGAAGATGTACCATCTTGGTTGAATTATGACATTCTCTTCGTTGTGCAGTACACTCTCTCTTTATGTGGTCAAGTGAACCACAATAAAAGTAACCAACTTTGATCTGGGGTCGTGGGGGAAGGTTCACTGATCCAGCTATCTAGTTTTGATTCCCACTTCCCCCTTAGAAATATGTGTCCCTTTTTCTCTTACATCCAGTATTTGAATTCCCACCATTCCCTATGGTTATCATCATACCTCCTCCCATAGATCCAGAGATATCACGTTCATCCACAGTTTCTCTATTCACCATCTATATATAATTCATAATGTATATCTTTGTAATCTTCAATTGAATATCTTTTCTTACCCCCCGATTAAAATATGTGTGCCTTTAAAGACACACATGCCACAACCTCTGGTAAAAACAGACTAAATTCATGAACTTAGTTGCAAACATTGTGAAAAAGAGACTCTCTTGTATTAGGTAGAATAATTCCATCATTTTTTGAATCTTGAATGTGTGAGGATTCAAATTTTTATTGAATAATTCCACAAAATCCTCTCATGTAAGGCCTTTATCCAGTTTAGCATGCACCTCTAAATCCCACCACTGGTGTACAAGATCCTAGAGCATATATGTCACTAGCATTACCTTTAGATCTACCGATGTGTCGATGAAGTCAAAGATACGATTCATCCTACTCATTCACACCGCAGCCTTCTTAGATTAAAAATCACCCTTGAAGTTAGGTTGATTCTTCTTCATTAACTAGATGGTATGATCATCATGGCATGGCTCATTCCTCAGGTTCCCTGTGTCTACAACTTGAAAATCATAGACAATACTCAGAAACATCTCTTGGTTTACCCGTGGTTCATGTGAAACCACATTCTCTGCAGCTTCTTCGGGTTGGTTTCAACAGAGCCTACCATGTTCCATTTTCTAAAAAAACAAAAAACTCCATCAACTTCACTCTCTAGAAACTGATATATTATCAATTCAAATTTTATCACATTAATTATCACAGCATTATTTTCCAGGACAAACTTTTTCCATGTTTCACCATTTTTGAAAACATTCATCATACATTTGAAAATTAATCCATTATAAAAACAACATAATCATTCCATTTTTTGAAATCTTTCATTTCAAATAAAAATTCATACTTTTTCAAAAATAAATAGTTTTTCATAACATGAAACATTCCTCAAAATGATGTATGCACTCTTAGTGGTATGTCATATCACTAAAATGAATGTCATTCTCGTCTCATTGGCTAAACCCATGACAATTAGATTCCTATATCCTAAAAATTTTTCCAAACACATATTTACCCAACTCCCTAGTAACTGGATGTTCAGCATAAAGGGGTTATCTACATCCTTTTATGTTATACATTTCATGTTATGACAATCCTACTCTTGTCTATGATTTCAGCCCAAAGGATTGACAATAAGGTATTACAACTCCAAGACAAAGAACATAGATGAATACTTGTTAGGAAAGGACTGAAAACGCTATTAGGATTTATACCTCAATAGATGGACAAGACCGATACTATTTGTAATGACCCACTCATTCTCATTGTCTTGAGAAAAAAAGATTCATTACTTGGCCTTAAGTGACAACCCCAAGATGCTAAATGTTTTCAATAAATGCTGAAGGGTTTCAAGTACAAGTGGGGTATGATTTATCCTTTAAGAAATAAACAAATAAACCAACCAACCATAACCAAACCATACACTAAATGATGCATGAACAAAAGAAAGAAAACTAAACAACTTCATGTATCTCAAAACCATTTCAAATTCCACAACAACGGAAGACCAAGCAAGTATAAAAGTATATAGAAGATAAACAAATAATGACCCTCAAGAGAATAAAAGACTTCATGCTCCACAATCTCTAATCTCCTCAATCACCGAACAGACAAAACACCATGAGGTAGTTTTAAACACGTGTGAAACAATACCTTTTCCCCTGTCCCTAAAGATAACATCTACAAAAGCACCAAAGTGACAAAGTAGCAGTGAGTGAAAAACTCATAAGATTTTTTTAAATGACATCCCTAATCTCTAAACTAGGATAAAATAGTTAGTAACATTTACATAAAATATTTTATATTAAACATTTCCTCAATACTGTTTATAATAAAATATAAACAAATTTCCAAAACCATTTTTAACCAAAAGCATATAAGTACAATTGAAAATAATTTTTCGAGCAAGTTTTTTTCCAAAAAATAACTAAAAAATCATAAAATCATTTCTTAGTGTTCCTTTGGCATACTGAATCCATTCCACACTCCCATTCTTTCAACCATGCATGCTACAATATGACACTTCCACACACATTAGCGGTTTCACATCAATCTATCGAGTCATCACAAGGTAATTTTTTCTCATGTACCATTAACCCTTTTTTTCGATCACAAGGTAATATTTCAACAAATACCCATATATGTAAAATTAAAACACACCACATAATCCCAAATATCATGCCAAAAAACGTTTCAATAAAAACACCTTTTTATTGAAAACCATTTCCATGAAAACCATTTCAATGCCAAACTATTTCCCTGTCAAACCATTCCAATAAAACACCATTTTTATTGAAAACCATTTCTTTTAAAAAACCATTTATCTTAAACCATTTAGAAATTCCATAAAATACATAATTTAAAATTTTCATTTTAAATTCAAGAAACTAAAACCCTTTTCAATAAAATTCACCAAGATCACACAATTTAACCAAAACTGCAAACCACCACTAAAAAAATTATTTCATGATTTTCACAATAAATTTCGTTTAACTAATCCAATTTTAATCTAATATAATCTATTCTAACAATAGGAGTCGAGATAGATTCCACCTACCTCAATTATTTTTATGAAAACCCCAACAAATGAAGAATGCATAAGAAAATCAAGTTGATTCTCCAAGAACTCGCCTTAGATCACTTCTCATAGAAAGATAAAGAACATATTTAATCATCATTTGCATACACACACCTAGATAAAATCATAATAGCCATAGATCTAATATTCCAATATAAGAGGAGAAGTATATCTAAGTAGATAAATGAAACTGAAAAATAACAATGAAGAACGATCACATACCTCAAGAATCCATCTTTGATTAACCAAGTAAAGCCTTTAGATTGACTCCAAAATGATTGTTAAAGGTTGTCCTACCTTCAACGGAGAGAAATATCATGTTATGGCCTCTTAGAAGTAAAAAAGAGCCACTTGAAGGAAAAAAACATGTAAGATCCACTTTTTAGGATCTCACTTAAACCATCTGCATGGTTAGTTCACCCAGTTAGACAAACTGTGTGCTAACTATGTGTTTGATATTTCCTAGGTAGAACCTCTCATGGATTCCTTTCACGTTTTCCCTAGGCGTTCTCCAACTGTGCTAGAGCTACAACCTCAAGAGGACCACTGATTAAGGTTTGGCCGCACGGTTAGGCAAACTGTTTGTTTCCTGTGCCACTTCCAATTTTCCCTAAAACCACTTCCAAAGTTCTCCCAAATCTACCATCCATCACCCTTATTCATTATAATCATAAAAACAATCATGTAAGGGTTACATTATAGAAACTAAGGGTACTACATGTATCATTAGGAATAGAACTCACCCATCATGGTTAATCCCTAGTGGTCAACATAAAAAAAATATTGATGAACCCAATGGAATCACTCAATGTGATTTAAGTACCTGGTGTCATCATCAAAACCAAGAGGGAATCACAAAATAACATTATAATGTATTAAGAGTCATTTCTAAACCCAAGGGTGATTCAAACATATTTTTCGTAAAGTATTTTTCATCATTGTTGACCCCAAGTAAATTCACCCTAGAAATTCTAATATATTATAAGTCATTATTGAACCCATGAGGATTTTCCCCAAGGTGTTACAAAGAAACTATAAAAATCACCAAACCCATGAGGATTCCCTAAAATTAGTACTAAACATTTATCATAATTTATGAACTCATGAAACTAATCAATAACTTTTAATAATTTAAAACACATCTAGCTCATTCTCATGAGCCTTTAGGGTCAACCATTTCATTAACCATTTAATTTTTCCAATTCAAGCCCTAATGGAAAACATTCACACATATATTATTTGATTATATCCATTCTCACAAATAGATAAGGTAACTAGATCTGAGAGAAAATCTTGTGAATTATAATATCATATATGGTTATTAACTTATGTCATGGAACACTTAGGTTATACCCTTCAAATTACTAGATTTTAATTCCCTAATCAAAACTCCAAAAGTGGTAGCTAAGGTCCTAGATATACACTTATAGTCCTATCATATGTCTAAGGACCCACTATAGCTTTCACTTTAATTACCAACTTGCTTCCTATGGAGAATCACACATGGTGGATGTACAATGTCATTTTCTAATTTCCAATAGTCTTTTTTTGTCTCTTGGGATGTTAACTTTCTGGGTTTAAGTTATATTATCTTTAATATATAAATTTTAGGTTAGACACGTGGAAATATTATTGTGGTTGCACATCATATACATCAATAAATAGTGAAAAAAATAGATAATATATTATAAACCCCCTAAATTATACTTGTAGACATTACCTCATCTAATATACTCCCTTGGTTCAACATATACCAGCAGAAATAAAAAAAGAAAAATAAAACCCTAGAAACTAGAAATTTAAGATACAAAAGGAAATATATGACTTGATAGATTATAAAACCAAGATAAAAATGATAAGGAATGATATAAATATCACCACATTTCAAACACATCCAATAGAGAGAGATTTTGGGAATAAATGAGGGTTATATATAATGTAAGGGTGAAGAAAATAAAATATGGAAAGTATCTCATGACAATATAAAAGGGAGGATCCATCTTTCTTTAAAATCAACCTCCAACTAAATAGTTAATGAAGACTTAAAAACTTCCTAGAAGTAGTTCATAGTGTAAAAGTGCCTTTTTTACCATGAATGTTTGAGAAAAATACCCCCAGGTCACTTACCATAATATTTTATAGCATGAATCATTTGGCCTCATTTTAAATCTTTCCCATGGTACACAATCAGTTAAAGATCCTTGTATCTCCTAAACCCACTAACTGATCCCCCTGTCACATCCTTCAGCTAGAAATTGTAAAATTACATGTGTTTCAAAAATATTAAAAAAAATTCTAACCTTATAAAGGGATCATGTTTTAAAAACATCCTATATTAAATAAATTAATACTCAAGATACTATATCAAACAATACTCAACATCATATATATCCAACACTAGCCATTGATCTCACATAATGGGCTTACACTCCTATATTTCCTCCAGAAAAAAACTATGTGTCTACTACACATATAACTAATGAACAATCCTATCAATAGAATCTTATAAAATTTGATCAAATATATGAACTCTAATCTCCTATATTGATATGTAAAACTTAATATCAACATCATACTAATGACCCCACACACAAGGTCCCCATCATACCCATGATCCATGACACCAACATCCTTTAATTCTCAAATCCTCATTCCTATAATATATTTCATTATTGTGTCTCGTCACTTGATTCACACCAGAATCATGTGACCAAAAATGTTCACCCCCTGAATCACATGATATAATATTTACACACCATGAATTAGGTGATAAAAAAGGGTTTCACATTCTTAATAATGCAAAAAATACAAACTATATGCCTCTCACTATTTACGATCAGGCCAACATTTCTCCAAAAGCAGTGCCACAAAACAAAACCTCAATAAGCTATATATCATGAAACCAATTATTTTAATTAACTCAATTATTATGCCCCACTCCTCATGGTATCCATGAATTCCCAAAATCACTAATTTAACAACTAGTTGGTTGATACCACTACTCCAGACAAATCTACTTCTTACCTGAATAACCATATCTATGCCCACAGTCTCATTCCCAATATTTAATATAATGTAATAACTTTTATTAATATTCATATGGCATGTCATGCTAGATCATCAAATTCCAAAAGACACGATTACCTTTTTATCCTACTTCTTGATATTCACAGCCTTCCATACCAGCTATCTGATATTTTATATATAGATGTTATCCAAAACCAATCATACTAAACTCACCAAAATTTCGTCATCCAACAACCATACCCAAGTATGCTCTATATTTCACCTATGTCAGAATATTTCACCAAAGGAACATCAATAAAACAAGAACAACCACCATATTGGGTTATTTAACACATCAAAATATGATGTTTATTGATGATTTCCCAAAATAAGTTCCATGAGAACACTCTTTCCATGTTATAATCCCCAACTTATAATTTCTTTATTATCAATATATGGACCTGCTTCTACTGAGTTTCCACTATCATCGATACACTAGTATCCTACGTCTTCACTAAGGTTACCTGGATAAGTCCTCAACTCGATGAATTCTTGAAAATCTAGTACCATCATATTTCCACACAAAACCACTTCTCAAAATAACCGATAGACTATCACTGTACAACTAGTCCTTGTGGAACTATCTCATGGTCTATAGTCATGATCTTCATCAAGTAACTCTCTTGTGAATCCCTATATGTACCCTTTCAATACCCACAAGCTAAACATATTCATTCCAGAACTCAACTCATCATGCCTAACTTACTATCATGATCCCATAGTCATCGCACTATGTGCCTCAATGTTCTATAAGACACAATATTCATTACACTATATATTACTTTTGAAAAAAGCTCAAAAATCATCTCCCACAAGAGTTTTCCATCTCAACACCCCAAATGTATTCGTGAAGAGAAGTTTATTTCATCGAAAATTATAGGTCCCCTATCTCATAAATTGGTTATACCCTGATGCTTCCACTCCTTACAACAAGCTACACCAAATCATGCCCCTTAGATTATCTTCCCCTAACTAACATATGTCATTGAATCAAGGGTCCACACCCTCTTCCTCTTATCACTATATAAAAGATCACATAACTTCCCACCATAATTTCCAAAAGGATATTCAATTGATCTCATCATTAACCCATGTCCTTACACCATAAGGATTTGAATATATATGGAGTGATAAACCCCACATGACCATATTTGTACATCATAAGGTCGTATCCTCAATGGATCTCTAGGGACTAAATTCATATATTCCAAAATATACTATCCATACACTAAGAGTATTAAATTCAGAAATATTTAAGTTTCATCTATTATAGTGACTGTATATTAGGTTTCACATAAATTTCTGAACTAAATATTGACAATCTTTACACTCCTCAAAATCCAAGCACTGACAAGTCTTGCATGCCATAAAAATACATCTGTGCCAATAAAAACTCCAATAATGCCTCAATAAATATAGGCTTAGGTTTTACAAAACCCACCATCCTTTTAAGATGAAAAAATCAAACTCGAATTGTACATTGTAAAAGAGTATAACATTTAACCTTTCAGAATGCGAATAATACCTCAGGTTTCTAGCCAAGAAAACCCAGCAAGCATACATATTTGTGTCACTTCATCGTATGATCCAACTAATGTAACATCCCTTGTATTTAAAGAATATTAAATTTTTATATCTATTAATTTTTATTAATAATATATTAATTTTACTTAAATGAAAAATATTTCCTGATAGCGTACCCAACACAAAATAATTGGTTTCTTTGAAATCTTAAATTTCACACAAGACTATGTTATAATGAAAAATAATACATCATTAGTATTATTATTTTAAATGTATTTTAATGCCAAAGTCATTGTATTGGATAGAATAACAGAACTAACAATATTACGTTCACACATATTTATTAAATATTTTTACATTCATCAAATAAACTTTAGAGACTTAAATTGAGAATAAATTAAATTTGGTGCATAAAATACTCTAATGTTTCTTAAAATGGTAGTTTTAGGACTTTTTATTGAGAACACTTTTTAAATATAATTTTTCACAATTTCGAAATTTCAATTTGAAAAAATAAATTTTTTCATTGGAATAGGGATATTAAAATTTACATTGGAGGAAATATTTATATTTTTCTAATAAAATTCATATTTTAATGAATAGTTAAAAATGCTGCATTTTAATTCAAACATTATTTTTGTCTAATTTATTTATATAGTAAGATCATCATTTCAATTTATTTTAAAGTGAAATTGTATTAATATTTAATATTTAATTTAATATTGGTCATTGGATATAATTTCACATTTAAATTTTATTTAAACACATGTCAATATTTTCATGGTTTTTACCTTTAAAATCCTATTTTCACATTTGGACAATATGAATTAATTTTGAAATTAATTGATAGAGCTTATAGGTTTTTAATTTAAAAACATTGATATCATATTTTTAATGAGGAGGAACAAATTATGTAAATAGTTCCCTTTTATTTTTAGACATTATGAATAGTAATTTAGTTATTATTTTTATTTACCAATATTAAAATGTATATTAGGTAAATAAGTTTAAAAATAATATTATAATAATATAAAACTAACCAAACACTTTTCCCAATCCTAATGGATGAGTTATTTCTTACCAAGACCACCCTTGTAGAAAATATTGGCCTTTGTAGGCCACTTGTGTGTGATTATTATTCATATAACTTTTAATTTAAAGTAAAGGAAAATATATTATAAACACATATCTTCCTACTATAAAAATTAATGTAGGATTATATAATTGATATCTTTAGCTATAAATAGTAAATATAAATTTATAAATATTTCCTACATCTTGGTAATTTATTTAAAATTTTTAGACTTTAAATTATTAAATTTAATTATGACACAATGATGCAGTAGTGATTTATTTATTAATGAAGGAGTCAAATAAGTTGAATTATAAATCATAAAATAAATTTTATTTTACATAATTTATGTCATTAAAAAAAATTATAGGTGAATATAAAATTTTATAAGAACATTAAAAGGTTTTTCCAGTGTTACATCTCTATTAAATTTTTTGTAAAATTCAATAAAATCAATATTGTAGAAATTTTCAAAATTATTCTTTTATAAAAATGGTTTTTCATTAAATTATTTCATAATACTAAAAATATTTTAAAATACCAATGTTTCTAGGATAAGGTGTAAGTGTTAATTAAGTGTCCAATTATGGAAAATTTACCCCATATAAGTAAGATTAATTTCCTCTTAATAATTTAAATTTTGTTACCATAATTAAAATCAAAATAAAATAATTAAGGGTAAAACTAAAAGACAAGGTTTAAAATAAAAACAATACACCTCTAAAAATTATTGTATTGGAGAAATAAGAACAACCCTAATTGTATCATTAACATATCCTATGTTGTTTCCTTTTCAATTAAAAAATTAATAAAATTAATTTAATATTTTAGGAACATTCAAGAGTTCCCCTTCCCACTTCTATAAAATAGTACCCTATCTTCTCTTATACACACACTTAATGAACCATTTGGTTTGGCCAATACCTAGCCAAACGTTTCCTAGAATCCCTCAACTTATCCTAGAATACTCACTTTGGGTAACAAACCTCTTAAATAATACATTTTTTATAAATCAAAAGTGGTTACCCAATTAAGAGGTAATACCTTATTTCATTATTTTTAGTTTAATATCCATTATCCACTCCCAAAACTCTTATTATTAAATTATTAAATAAAAAACTAGTATCCTAAATAAAATTTGATGTTGTTATTCTATGATTTTGATCTATATTTACACACACCTTCATTTAATGGGTAACAAACATATTGTTTCTGTGGACAGTGAACTACAACCTCACAAAACGATGATAGTTCAATTGTCACACACCACCCTTCTTGGTGGCCATTATAATAGAAACTATTTTTACAAATGATATATATTATATTTTTATTTTATATATTCTTCTATTATATTTATTTATAACATACTTTTATAATTTCCATTTAGTGTAAATTTGATAATTCGGTTTGACGAAGTGTGTACTTCAGCGCCCTCAAAGCGATATGACTTGTTCCTACTATATATGGAATGAATAAAGGATGGTCTTATTTAAATTATGATAAAAATATAAAAATAATACAACACTTGAATGATAATATAAATTTATATCACTTAATACTTATTCTTTCTAAATGAAAATGAAATGAAAGTAGTGTTCATGCGTTTGTAGGCCTACCATCTCTATGAACGGTGCATTTAATTTATTATCACCAAATATTCTAGATTATTATAAACCCATATATACTAGATATATATTATATTTAAATCATGAATAATATTATATAATTTATGTACTTTTGACTATATAGGCAATTTACATCAAAACAAGTTTATCTTTAACTCAAGTACCAAATATTGACAAAACGTCTGATATGAACTTAAATAGTTATATGATTCTTTTATATTGGTAATAAGTGATATAAAATTAATAATTAGTTTCAAAAATGTTCTCAAGAAATAATAAATTAACCTAAGCTCATAATTCATGAAAATAAATCGTGTGTGACAGAAGTATAACTCCATCTAAGTGACTTCGTCTTAATCTTATTTAATTGAGGCATATTTTGATAATATACACCGCATTATGTTATATAGTTTATAATAAACCCATTTTAATTTTAGTTTAATTCAAATATTTTTGAATGGAATCATTTTATTTGAATAATTTTAATTAATGAGAAAATCAATGTTTTTTCATGTACGCAGCAACAACGACTTTTCTATCACCATAACCTTTATTTAGTATTTAGCTTCCTCTACAAGAAAGAATTTTTTAAAAGAAAACTAAATACCATATTCTCTTTTCAGGTAATTTGGTATTGAAAATGGTTTTAATAATAGTTTTATTATATCAATATCTTATAATTGTTGAAAATGATTGCAAATTTCATAAGAGAAATGTTGATAATTGCAATCTTATTGGTGTTGTGATTATATAATCGCACTTTGACATTTGACAGGTGGTTATATGAAAAATCAATGATGGGTGGTTACATGGTAAACTAAATATGGGTTATTTCGTGATACACTATGGATGGTTGGTTACATTTAAATCCTCCAATGATTTAGGAATGGAATTCTGTGGTATTTCTATTCTAATTAGTGATATGTATAGAATTCAACTATATAGTTATTCAATTTTAGTATGATTATGTCCCAAGATACCTTTATATGTTATATTTTATTTCTAGGGGTCCTTTGGTAATCATTGGGTGAAAAAAAAGGTTATTCAATGAGTTTATATTCATTTAATAGTATTTAATACATTATAAAGATGAAAAGTGTTACTTTATGTTAAATTATTCACAGTTTACATGTCTTTACAAGGCTAATAGTTTTACTTATTTGTGAATCCCTTACTGTGATTTTGGTCCTCATCACAAGTTTGAATTTTTTTTCACCTTTTATAAATGTGAATAGTGTCAAGGATAGATCAAGGATATGTTATGATGTTTAAACATGAAATGAAACCATGTTTATTTTAAAATTATTTTGTTTTATGAAAAAAAATTGATAGCATAAAGAATTGTCTACTTTGTAATATTTGAGATGTTTTTTAATAGATATGGCCTCAATCTTTAAAACCATGAACCTAAATGTCATGACCCTCTCCCCAAAAATTGTACCCCTCCTCGGTCAACAATGTGAGAAGGTAGATAATGACCCCTAAGTTCCGCCTCCAGTAGGCCCCAGGTTGGCGACTAGCACTGAGGTTATAATAACACACAAATGGGAGGCGTTACCCTCTAAGAGAACACTTGCGAAAGGGAGAGATAAGATAGACACCAATCAACTCCAACTAAGAACAGGAATATAAATGAAAACCCAAGTACACATATGAAATGACACGCAAAAGTACTATAATTGGAAGGGAAAACTACAGGTACTCAAAAGAAAGTAAAAAACAACTACAACCACATTCTCGAACAGCTCCTGCAACCCCATGCTAGTAGAAACCAGCTTGATCTCTAACCCGCTCCAAGTGACCTAAAAACAGTTTATATATATGTAGGGTGAGTATAACAATATACTCAGTAGGATCCTCTCTGAAGCCTCTCGTGAAAAAGTAATGAAAACATGCTAAAGCACAGTGAACAATAAGTGAAACTAACTCGTCACCTAAACAGGTATACTATGTTCCCAACCTCTCCATGGATACTCTCACCAAATAACACATACAACAATATCGCATATAGAAATGGATATCAAGGGTACCCCGATACTACTTCCCCACTGGTTTTCCACTTTTCCCCAATGACATACGTCATGTTCATCTCTCTCCAAAGGATTTCCCAAATGCACATGGTCTAAGCTCCACAAACTACACCACATGCACCACAATGGATTTCCCATAGACACCTGGGCTAAGCACCACACCATACTCACAACCAAAAGTAACCAGGTAGTTTTTGGGAGCCACCATAGCTCACGTAACGTGTATCATATGTCGGGTATTACACCTCAAGACATTACAGCCCATTCACCGAGTAAGAATCCTCAAGCCATCACAGCCTATACGCGTTACACCTATAGTAGTCCATAGGATACTATATCCAGAATATATGTGTGTGAAATAACCACAAGCCATTACATCCCTCTACACACATATATGGGGAAACAAACTGTTGTGTCTGTTGGCACAAGTATCTACCAAGAGAAGAGAGTGGGGCCAAAGGGGGTAGTCATCCATTCGTCCTCCCATCGGAATGTTGGGGAAACACCCCCCAGGGATTAGAATCCCCACGGTGTCAGTTGTCCTTACTGACTGGGTGGATTAGCGTATAGAAACATAAAAAGTACAGAATATATTACAACTCACAACCACAGTATGGGAATAACCTAGTCTTAGACACAATTACAGCTAACATCTCTTGGACTCCGGGCTGCCACTTCTAAGACTAGGTGTCCTATAAGCACACAACCATTTAAAGAGCCTTATTAGGTCACTTCATTCCCTTTTTATCGGTTCCACTATACGTTAATTAGTTCTTCCAACATTAATTAACCATGATAAAAACCACATTAAATTCATCAACATCACACCCAAAGTCAAATGTTCCTTCAAAGTTACAACCTCATCATTATGTTCTAGCATATACATCCCCATGGGTTAACATCAATTATTCAATCATTCATTACAGAATTACTTTCCCATATTCCTAGGTATTCTCAAAAAGAATCCTATGCTACTAAACACAAGGGGTCTCAACACAGTGAGGAGATGTACTACCCGTCATGTCTGTGCCGCCTATAGTAAGAGCGTAGACCCATTCTCCCTGGAGAGGCTAAACACAGAAATCACGTGGAATACCATGTGTGTCTTCTCCCCTTTCGGAAGAAGGGTAAGGAATACCAGCTGCCTTGAGCAGTGGGGAAAAGCAAAGAAGATAAACAACCAAAGAAACCCCAAGCATCCAACAACCACATCCATCCCATTCCATCAGCCCTCATGTCCTCCCTGACACCCACATGCATAAATAGATGCATCTCACCACTCTAGGCGTCATCCGCTGCCACAACCACAACGCCTCCATGCCCCCACATATCACAACACCCTCCCAAGGTCACATCACCATACAAGCAGCAGGAAAACAAACATATCATCAATTTGGGATCTTGTCCCTTTAACAAGGCATCCGGACATCAAACAACAAGAACCAATAGCTTTCAGGTTTACCAACCAACCGAATTAAACACATCATCAGCCTCAATTTGATTAACATGAATTTATAACCACATCCATAACAACAACAACCAGATTCATTCACATGCCTCTTTATCTTTAGCAAATTAATTATCAATCAATTCTGGATTTACGTTCTTCATCAATTTCGTCAAGAGAAACATGCTAACAAGCAAGGAATATATATCACATTATCTAGAAAATCAAGAGGTGAACCGTTATCACAGCACAAAGCAACAAAATGCGATCAAACCAATTCTTTTAATCCAGTTCAAGTATTTAATTAGGTCAATTCCATTGTGATCCAAAGGTAAAATCATGATAACTCTATGATTGCACATAAACAATTAGAGAAGTCATGAATCCCCTACCTCAACGATTTTGACGGAAATCACAACGATCGAAGAATTTCCAAGAATACCGGGCTGATTCACCAAGGATCCTCCCTAGATCTCTACTCCAAACACAACCAAGACCAAATCTCATCATAATCAACATCCACACACTTAGATCTACCCATAGCAGGCGTACATCTTAGATATTGAGAGAAGGGAAGGAGTAGATCTAGGTGGATCTAAGAAACCAAACAAAAAATATCACATACCTTGAGAAATCGGCTTCGATTTGAGAAGAGAAGCCTCTGTATCGCCTCCAAAATGCTTGGGAGAGGTTCTTCTACCTCCAAGGAAGGGTAATCCCGAGTTATGGCCTCTTAGGGGATTAAATGGACCATTTAGAGTCAAAAGAGTTTAGATCCACAATTTTAGGATCTATCTTTAAGTGCCTTCATGGTTAGTCCGCACAGTTTACCAAACCGTGTGCTAACTGTGTGCTAGCTTCTGCCTCTTCAAACACTCTTCACACGGTTAGTCTGCACAGTTTTCCAAACCGTCCACTAACTATGCATTGGCTACTGCCTCCAACACCAACCTCTCGCAGTTTGGCCGCACTGTTTGACAAATCGTGTGCCTCCCATGTGAAGGCCATAACCCTTTAACTTTCCTTAAAAGTCCACTAAAACGTACACCAAGTTGCCTCAACCCCCCCCCCCCCCCGGAACACCTCCAACAACACATTTTCACAAAGGAATGGACCGGATAGGTATGGTCAATTATATCAGATACCTCTCAAAACATTCTCATCCTCGAGAATCCAAAACCCTCCTAAATAGAAAACAAAACAGGGTCTGAACAACCACCCACTGAGATACCTCTCAAAGGAGAGCAAGTCACCAAAACAACAAAGGGAGCCATCTCATAAACATTAAATTTTCATAACCACATTAGCTACAATGATACCTGGAAAGAGTTAAACATCAAACAATTCTGGGTTCTGAGAATATATCTATGATTCACGTTCCCAGGTACTCTCCTCCATGCCACCGTGTTTCCACAATACATGAACTAAGGGGATGGAACGCCCATGCAACACCTTCTTCATGCGATCTTGGATCTCCATAGGTTTCTATTCAAAGGTGGCATCATTATCAACATCGATCTCTCCCTAATTGATGATGTTGGATTCGTCATGAAGATGACAATGTAGCTGTGATACATGGAAAACAACATGTATCTGACTCATATAAGGGGGAGGTGCTACTCGATACGCCATAGCTCCATCACGAGCTAACACCTCGAAAGGCCCAACAAAGTGTGGAGAAAGCTTACTCTCACGACCAAACCTTCACTTCCCATGATGGGGAGTCACCTTTAGAAACACAAGATCCCCAACATTAAACTCCAAGGGTCCCCTCCTTTGAATAGCATATGATTTCTGACGATCTTGTGCTGCCTTCATCCTCTCACAAATCACCCAAATCATCTCTTTTGTATTCTGTACTATTTCCGGTCTGAGAATTGCTGACTCTCTGACCCCAATCCATCACAACAGAGAACAGCAAGGCCGACCATACAAGGCTTAAAAAGGCACCATACCGATGGTGGAGTGGACACTATTATTGTAGGAAAACTCCACCAAGGGTAGGTGCCTCGTCCATGAACCTCCAAAATCAAGAACACAAGAGCGCAACATGTCTTCAAGAGTCTGGATGGTTCGCTCCGTTTTTCCATTCATTTGAGGATGAAAAGTAGTGCTAATGCATAGTTGGGAACTGAAAGAATGTTGGAGACCTCTCCGCACCCTGGAGGTAAAATGCGGATGTCGATCAGAAATGATCATCCTAGGTACTCCATGAAGTCTCACCACCTCCTCCAGATACTTCCTCGAAAAAACCTCCACTGAGCTTGACCCCTTTATTGCTATAAAGGGGGATGATTTTGTTAAACGATCCACTACCACCCAAATAGCATCATAACATCCCATAACTTGAGGAAAACTAGTAACAAATTCCATTAATATGTCCTCCCACTTCCACTGAAGAATCTCTAATGGCTAGAGAAGACCATCACGAACACGGTGTTTGGCCTTCCCCTTCTGACAGACTAAACATCGAGACACAAACTCCGAAACCGCACACTTCAGCCCAGGCCACCAAAACTTACTCCTCAAGGATCGGTACATCTTTGTCACACTAGGATGCAGCGCTAAAGGGGAACCATGGAACACTCTGAGGACAATCTCGCGTATCTCCAATGGAACCAAAAGACTTCCATGATACAACACTCTAAGTTATTCATCCTCAGACCAACCATTAGGGGCCTCACCACAAACAACTCGGTCTCTCCAGATCTCCACCTCAAGATCCCCCAACTGGGACTCTTCCACCTTTTGCACTAGGAATGACTACACCGTCATCTGAAAAAGGCAGCCTCTACCCTCAACTTATCCCATATCATGATGTAATGTTGATAGTTCTTACATTACTCTCCAAGAATCATTGGATTCACGCACAGCATCACTATGTGACTTTCAGCTCAGCGCATCAGCCACAACATTCTCTTTTCCAGGTGTATATGATATTTTAAAGTCATATTCCTGTAAGAACTCCATCCACCGACGTTTTTGTAATTTCAAGTCACGTTGGGAGAAAACATACCTCAAACTCTTATGATTAGTGAAACCCAAAAAGCGTTCACCAATGAGGTAATGTCTCCACAACTTCAGAGAAAATACCACGTTTTCTAACTCAAGATCTTGGGTGGCATAGTGGCGTTCATGGGGACACAACTGCCGAGACCCATTAGAAACAACTGACCTCTGTTGTATGCGAACGCAGCCTAACCCTAGATGTGAAGCATCGTAGAAAACATCAAATTGGACCCCCTTAGCTGGAAGACAGAGGACTAGAGCCTTTACTAACTTCTTCTTTAGATACTCGAATGCTGCCTAACACTGATCAGTCCATATGAAATCCTGATCTTTCCAGGTCAAAGCTGTGAGAGGAGTCGCAACCCGTGAGAAATTGGATACAAACTTACTGTAGTATCCTGTGAGACCAAGGAAACATTGCACCTCTGACACTGTCTTGGGAGCTACCCAAGACACAACTGCTTCAATCTTTGATGGATCCACAGCTACTCCCTATTGGGACACAACATGCCCCAAGAAACAGACTACTCGAGCCAAAAACTCACACTTCAACATCTTCCCGAACAATTGATGTCGACGAAGAACTCCCAAAATGGTTCATAGATGCTCTGCATGATCCTTTTCAGATCCGGAGTACACAAGGATGTCGTTGATTAAAACTACCATGAACTTGTCCAGGAACTCACGGAACACAGCATTCATCAAACACATGAACACAGCTAGAGTATTCTTCCCACCAAACAGCATTACAATGAACTCATAATGCCCATGATGACAAGGGAAAGCAGTCTTTGGTATATCCTCATCCTTCACACGCGTCTGATGATATCCTGAACGCAAGTCGATCTTGGGGAACCAACTTGTACCCTTCAGTTGATCGAATAAATCATCAATCCATGGAAGAGGATAGGGATTCTTTATTGTAACTTTTTTTAAGCGATGATAATAGACACACAACCGCAAACTGTCATCGGCCTTCTTCATGAACATAACTTGTGCACCCCATGGGGACACACTAGGTCGAACAAAACCACAGTGTAATAGACCATCAAGCTATATACGCAGCTCTCATAACTCATAAGGGGCCATCCTATTTGGAGACATAGAGATAGGAGATGCTCCAGGCAGTAGCTCGATCCCAAACTCGATCTCTCATCCAGGGGGTAATGCTACAACCTCTTCTGGGAAGACATCAGGGTAATCCTCTATGACCCTAGGAAATTCCAACTGATGAAACTTTAAAGAAATCAGGATCATATCAGCCTCCATGGAAGATAAGGATGGAACGCGCATGTGACCCATCCGAGCATCTCGCTCACCAAAAAGCACCACTGTCTCTCTATCTGCACCAAAGATAATGACCTTCTTATGGAAGAAATCCACAATAGCCTGCACCAAATACAACCAATCCATGTCGAGGATGACATCATATGGTTGTATCAGTAAACATAGGAAATCTCCCCAAGAGCGGTGTTTCCCAACACTAGCTCACAGTCTCTACATACTTCAAACAAGTCAGCTCGACCTCCAACTGGTGTAGTCAATGCCAAGGACACTGGAAGCCTCTCTACCTCAAGTCCCAAAGCATGGACAAGAGTAGGTGATATGAAGTAGTGTGTTGCTTCTAAATCAAACAAGGCATACACCAAGGTAGAAAACAATCAAAGGGTACCTCGAATGACATTTGGCTTGTCTGGTGCAGCCAACGCTAGAGTATGAAGATGACCATGACCTCCTCCACAGCCTCTCTGACCCTAATGATGACCACCACCATGACCGCGCTCTGCTCTCTAAGGATGGGGAGCATGATGGGGTTGTCCTATGCCTGCCCCATCTCCCCTCTGGTGATCTAAAGCTGGTGCAACTGGCTGATGTTGCCTTGGTTGGAACTGCCTCAAAGGAGGAACCTGGAGCGTAGTGCCCGGTGCACGATGACCAATCTGAAAGGTCAGCCACTCCAACTGCTGATGGCCATGACCACAATAATAAAAACAAGTTCTTGATCCCTTGGAATAGGCTTGAGAGTTTCTGCCTCTGAAGAAACGAGATGTGAAGTGCTGGGACCTACCCCCGGCTGAACAGAAACTCTTCTGCCCTGAAAACCGGGAACCCCAGACCGCAGCTCTGCTTCAGGGGGAATCATGCTAATTCCCCTATCGTGATTATCCAGTCCTGGCCACAGTCCTCTCGACAACCTCCAACCTCACCAGAACCTCAAGATATGTATTCATCATAAATGGGGTAACCTGGCGTCGGATCTCTAGATGCAAAGCCTCCAAAAAATGCCTCACCCTAGCCTCCTCATCTGGTAACAGGTCCGAAGCATATCGTAAAAGGTTGATGAAATGGATTCCAAACTCTCGAACACTAGAGCTCCCCTTTCAAAGGGTAAGAATCTCTGGGAGACTGGATGCCTTTATAGTCGAGGAAAGGAACTCAACTCTAAACTTGTCTTAGAGCTCCTCCGATGAGATCGCTGACTCTTCATGATCCTCGAGGAAGAAGAACCACCATTTCCTTGCTGCTCCACGTAGTATCATCATAGATAAAGACACCCAGTGATCCTTCCGGCACGAATCAAATTGAATCCTGTCTCGACCTCCTCCAACCAGTCTTCCTTAACTGCATCTGAAATAGAGCCCTTGTACTTCTGCAGACTCTGGCACTAAAACTCTAGGAGTGTCTTCCTCCAAGTGTCATCATTGTCAACCTCTACCCTATAGTGACCTGTTGGAACAGCCTGCTAGACATCTTCTATGAAAACATGATGAGGATGTCAACCTGGAGCCATACCTGCAAAATAACCAACACTTAGAGCTCCTAATCCTGGAATATGAAAGACTCAACATTTATTAATTAATTGTTTTATTTCTATTAATTTTAGGTTAACCTATCCCAAGGTCTACCCATTAAAACACAGGCAGAAAGAATAATGATGAATGATCCTTTTCTAGGCCTCTACCCTGAAACTAGTATCACCTTGTTTAGTAGCCATTGTAAACTTAATGGTTTGTGCATCAGATCATAGGGGTCCCTAAACGCCTATGTCTCAGCCGATCTCCAGTGTTTACCTCACTTTCTAAACATGAATGACAATGCTTCCTTACCAACCCATGCAACCTCACATTTTCCTAACTCGAAAATCCATCATATCCCTCAACCAGAGCTCTGATACCACTCTGTCACGACCCCCTCCCCACAAAGTGTACCCCTCCTGGTCCAGCAATGTGAGAAGGGAGATAATGACCCTCGAGTCCCACCTCTAGTAGGCCACGGTTTGGATACTATCACTGAGGGTATAATAACACACAAATGGGAGGAATTACCCTCTAAGTGGACACATGTGAAAGAGAGAGATAAGATAGACACCAATCAACTCAATCTCAGAACTGGAATATAAACGAAAACAAAAGTACACATATGAAATGCCACTCAAAAGTACTACAACTGAAAGGGAAAACTACAAGTACCCAAAGAAAATAAAAAAACTGCAACCACATGCCCGAAAAACTCCAACAACCCCAATCATGTAGAAACTAGATTGATCTCCAACCTGCTCCAAGTAACCTGAATAATCGTTTATATATACGTAGGGTGAGTATCATAGTATACTCAGTAGGGTCCTCTCCGAAGCCTCTCATGCAAAAGTAAAGAAAGAATGTTAAATCACAGTGAACAACAAGTGAAACTGACTCGTCACCTAAACAGGTATACTATGTTCCCAACCTCACCATGGCTACTCTCACCAAGTAACGCATACAAGAATATAGCATATACAAAATGATATCAAGGGTACCCTGCTACTACTACCCCATTGGTGTGTCGCTTTTCCCCAACAACATATGTCATATGCCTCTCTATCCAAAGGCTTTCCCTTATACACCTGGGTTAAGCTCCACAAACTGCACCACGTGCACCACAAAGTCTTGCCCGCAGACAGCTGGGCTAAGCACCACACCATCCTCACAACCAAAAGTAACCAGGTAGTTTCTGGGAGCCACCACAGCTCGTGTAACGGGTATCATACATCGGGTATTATACCTCAAGACATTACATCCCATACACTGAGACTAGGTATCCTATAAGTACACAACCATTTAAAGAGCCTTATTAGGTTACTTCATTCCCTTTTTATCAGTTCCACTATAGGTTAATTAGTTCTTCCAACATTAATTAACCATGTGAAAACCCACATTAAATTCATCAACATCACACACAAAGTCAAATGTTCCTTCAAAGTTACTACCTCGTCATTATGTCCCTGGATCTCCATCCCCATGGGTTAATATCAATTATTCAAACATTCATTACAGAATTACTTTCCCATATTCCTAGGCATTCTAGAAAATCATCCTATGCTACTGAACACAAGGGGGCTCAACACGGTGAGTAGATGTACTACCCGTAAATTTTGTGCCGCCTATAGCAAGAGCGTAGACCCATTCTCCCTAGAGAGGCTAAACACAGAAAGCACATGGCATACCCCACGTGTCTTCACCCCTTTCAGAAGAAGGGTAAGCAATACCAGCATCCTTGAGTAGTGGGGAAAAGAAAAGCTGATAAACAATCAAAGAAACCACAAGCATCCAACAACCACACCCATCTCATTCCATCAGCCCTAGTGTCCTCCCCGACACCCACATGCATAAACCGATGCATCTTTCCACTCTAGGCGTCATCTGCTACCACAACCACAAGGCCTCCATGCCCCAACATATCACAAAACCCTCCCAGGGTCACATCACCGCACAAGCAGCAGGAAAACAAACATCACATCAATTTAGGCTCCTAGCCCTTTAACAAGGCATCCAGACTTCAAACAACAAGCACCAACAGATTTTAGGTTTACTAACCAACTGAATTAAACACATCCTCAGCCTCAATTTGATTATCACTAAGTGGAACAACATTCACAACAACAACAACCGGATTCATTTACATGACACTTTTCCTTTAGCCAATTAATTATCAATAAATATGGGATTTACATTCTTTATCAATTTAATCATGAGAAATAGGATAAAAATCAAGGCATATATATCACACTATCTAGAAAATCAAGAGGCAAACTGTTATCATGACACAAAGCAACAACATGCGATCAAACCAATTCTTTTAATCCGGTTCAAGTATCAAATTTGGTCAATCATATTGTGATACAAAGTCAAAATCATGATAACTCTATGATTTCTCATAATCAATAAGAGAAACAACGAATACCCTACCTCAACGGTTTTGACGGAAACCACAATGGTCGAAGAACACCCAAGAAGATCGGGTCGATTCACCAAGGATCCTACCTTGCTCTCTTCTCCTAACACAACCATGATCAAAACTCACCATAATCAGCATACACACACTTAGATCTACCCATAGCAGGAATAGATATAAGATCCCAAGAGAAGAGGCGAATTAGATCTATGTAATATTTAAGAAACCAAATAAAAAGGATCAGAAACCTCAAGAAACCGGCTTCGATTCGTGAAGAGAAGCCTCTGAATCACCTCCAAAATGCGTGGGAGAGGTTCTTCTACCTCCAAGGAATGGTAATCCCTATTTATGGCGACATAGTAGCTTAAACGAACCATTTAGAGGCAAAAGAGTTCAGATCCACAATTTTAGGATCTATCTTTAAGTGCTCGCACGGTTAGTCCGCACGATTTACCAAACTCTGCGCTAGCTTCTACCTCTTCAAACAATCCTCACATGGTTAGTCTGCACGATTTACCAAACTTTGCACTAACCATGCATTGGATACTTCCTCCAACACCAATCTCGCACGGTTTGGCCGCACGGTTTGATAACCCCCCCCCCCCCACACACACACACACCTCCAGCACCACATTTTCACTAAGGAATGGACCAGAGAGGTTCGGGCCATTACACTAAAAAGATCCTCTATGTGAATTAATGTCAAATTATTGAATTTTCTCAAGATTATATAATTTTTAATTTTGGGATTTATAGTTGGTATGAATGGTCGGTTAAGATAACTTTATAGGCCATGATATTGTAAATAGTGTATCCAAAAATGATCTTTACTTTACGGTCAAATTGAAATTACATAAAATTTGAATACTACCATGTTTTTTTATCAAACATATGTTTATTCATAATGTTTTTTCTTAGATGAAATAAGAGAACCATGTCGGGGAGAAATATAGAGTAAAACAACCTTCCAAATCAGCATCTTGAGATGGTAAAAATCTGAAATGAATATTTTTTTATAGTGATGGCTCATTTGACATGGGTGATAAATGGTGTTCATGTTCATGTATGAGATTAAAAAGATAAATTGCAAAAGAATATGTATGTATTATAGAATTTCTTAAGGAAACGTCCCCCATCATTTAAAGGATCGTCTAACCATATTCAAGTTGAAGGCTGGATTAATTCACAAGAATAGATTTTTGATGTCATGGTCTATTTAAACAATAAAAAGGTCATACTTTTTATTTAATACTTTAAAGTTGAATTTGATTAGTGGTGTTATATGATTAAAAATATTAGAGTAAGTGTATAGATTAACACCATGGAATTAGATCAATTTAAAAACATATTCCTTGAAAAATATTTTTTATGGTTTTCTGACTTAGGATGGAAAATAAATTCTTGTATTTTAGACAAAATGAGGAAGATTATATGGCTTTAATGGAATAAAATTTCACCCATTTTTCAAGGTACGTCACAAATTTCATTTGGGATATTGACAGTAAGATAAACAGATTTTATTCATAATTGAAGCTAAAATATTTATGTTCATTACCATATCATGAGTTTAAAATATGTGACAAACATTTCTTATGTGATAAGAATATAGAAATGAAGTTTTTTTATGATCATTTATTCCATGAGAGACAACAAAAGAAGACATTCATTTTGTAGTCTATGGGAACGAATTCATAAATGATGTCTAAAGGTAAGAAAACTAAATTTCCAACTTATGATATGTGTGGTAAATAGAATCTTGAAGAATTATTTTCAATGTCTGAGAAGTGATTAAAATGTGGTAATAATTGTCATATTTCTCATAACTATAAAGAATATGATCGGGAATATAATAGAAAAACATTGTTAAGATATTTTAGTTTTAATGACTTAGGGCATTATTACAATCTGTGTCTAAAGTTGATTTCCCAGGTTTAAAACCAGTAAGATCATAAGCTAAAGGGTATAGAAAAATGATTTTCTACTGCTACAGTGAATGTGGGACCATTAAAAAAAATTGGTGATAGGTATATTACTTGTTTTTTCAAAAACAATTAATACTCTATTTGATTTTGGATCTTCAAATTCAATCATTTCAGATAGATTTCCATGTAAATTAGAAATAGAACCTTATGGATGTGATATATAACTTTTGGTAAAAACCTCGGGTGGAGTTATTAAAACAACCAAGATTTATAGGAATCTTATTATTATTATTATTAGTGGGCTTGTTTTTCTTATAAATCATGTTGGACTTCCCCTAGTGGAATTTGATATCATTTTGTTTATGGATTAGATTTTAGTTTATCAAGATAATATAGATTTTAAATAAAATAATTTTTTATTCAAATATTCCATACCTTTGATAACATACCAATAAGTTGAGGGATTAATTAAAGATTTAATTGGAATTTATCAAGATCACGTTGTTGAAAATAAGTAAACATTTTTTATTAGAGACATTATGGGAACGAATGAATTCACATATGTTTTTCTAAGTAATTACCTAGTATTTTTCATGATTAGGAAGTTGAATTTATTGTTGTTTTAGTAATTGATTCTATGCATATTTCTAGAACCCCTTATCTAATGGCTCAATTTTAATTGGTGGAATTTAAAAAATGGTTTCCAGAATTTCATGATAAAGGTTTCATTTAACCTAGCATCTCACCAAGGGATGATTCTATTTTATTTAAGATAATGAAAGATGGTTCTATGATACTTTGTATTGGTTATAGATCCTTTAATAAAATCACTATTAAAAACAAGTATTTTTTCCTCATATCGATGATTTGTTTGATCAGCTCTATGGATCTCAGAATTTTTCGAAGATTGATTTGTGGTATGTGTACCATCATCAGAAGGTTAATAAGGATAACATTACAAAGATAGTGTTATAAAAAAGATATGGATATTATGTGTTTGTAGTTATTCCCTTTAGGTTATCTAATTCCCTTTATATATTTATCAATCTCGTGAATGGAGTATTTCATAAAAAATTGGATCATTTTGTTGTTGTTATTATATATGATATTTTTATATATTATAAAATTCAGTAAGAATGTGAAAGTAACTTAAGGATTGTTTTTAAAACCTCAAAATAAAAGAAAAATTATTTAAAGGTTATTAAGGGTGAATTTTGATTGCAGCCAATTTATTTTATTGGTTATATTTTTTCAAAATATAGAATAACTTTGGACCCCTCTAAAACAAAATTTGTTGAAGAGTGGCCATGACCTACCAATATCACATAGATTTTTTGTTTTCTAGGATTAGCGGGTTATTACTAAATGTTTAATTAAAACTATTCTCAGTTATCTATACAACTAATTAAGTTAACTTGTAAGGGAGATAAATTCATCAACATAAAATAATGTGATGACTATTTCCAATAACTAAAAATAATATTAGTAAATGATCCAGTTTTGGCCCAACCATCCAAGAATTATGAATTTGTTATCTATAGTGATCTTTTATTGAAAGTACTTGGGTGTGTACTAATGCAGATTGATCAGGTAATTTCTTATGCTTTACATCATTTCATACCTCATGAGTTAAATTACACTACACATTATTTTGAATTAGCATCTGTTATTTTTTCATAAAAAATTGGAGGAATTATTTTTATGGAGCGAAGTGTGAAATATAAATTTCCCAAAAAAGTTTAAAGTATACATTCCCTAAAAAAGAATTGAACATGAGATAGAGAAGATGGATAGAATTAATTAGGGATTATGATTGCACAATTCACTACCATCTAGGAAAATAAAATAAAGTGGATGATTCTTTGAGTTGAAAAACTATTGTTACATTAACTCTTCTATGTTTGGATCAAGATATTTTGGTTAATTATTTGATGAATTTCAGCTTGGATGTTGTTTATTGTAGGAAATTCCTCTATTTTGTATTAGGTGCCAATTTGATCATCTCTATCAGACAGAATTAACCAAGTGAAGAAATAAGATCATGAGTTGTATAAAAAAGTATAATTGGTTTAGAATGGTAATTTACCTAAATTTAACATTGAAAATTATTGTGTTTTGACATTTAGAAAGATATTATTTGTGCATTTTGATTTATAGTTGAAGAAAGAGTTGTTATTTGTATCTCATAGTTCTCTGTTTTTAGTTCATCCTATAAGTACTAATATGTAAAAAGATCTTTGAGATTATTTCTAGTGGTATTGAATAAAAATATATATTATTGCTGTTTCTATGAAGTGTTTAAATTTTCTACAGGTGAATGTAGAGCGGTATTTACCTAAAGGCATTCTTTCACCTTTTCTCATGCTAGAGTAGGAATGGAAAAATATATCCATCGATTTTATAGTGTGATTACCAAATAATTTTCAAGGTAACAATGTGGTCAGTGTTATTATTGATCGATTGACTAAATCTTCTCATTTTCATCTTATTTGAGATTTTTTGTCTCTAGATTAACTTTCTCAATTGTATATTTAATATATAGTCAGGTTAAATGGAGTTACTCTCTCCATTATATTAGATAATGATCTCATGTTTTCTTGTAGCTTTTGGAAAGACCTTCAGAATTTATTGCTTACTTAATAAAATTACAATATATCTTTTCATCCTCAATCAGATGGGTGTACAAAAAAACCAATTTAAACCTTGTATATAATATGTTTCATTTTTTGTCAATAGATTACCCGGGATGTTGGGATTAACATCATTCTTTGGTTGATCCTTCTTATAATAACAATTTTCATTTTAGTATATAGAAGGAACCATTTCAAACATTATTTGTTATGTGGTGTTGAACTCCAACTTTTTTCGATAAGGTAGGTGAAAGGAAGTTGATGGGGCATGAATTAGTATAATAGATGGCATAAAAAGTTCAATTGATTCACAAACACATGAGGACATCCCAAAATATGTAGAAACGTTATACAGATAACTGGGGGAAGGATATTTCATTTGAGGTAAGTGATCATGTCTTTCTCAAAGATTCTCAATGGAAAAGTGTGATTATTTTGGTAATTGGGGAAGATGAGTCCACGATTCATTGGACCCTATAAAATCATTGAGAAATTTTGATCAGTTCACTACTCAGTGGACTTACCTCTTAGTTTTTCATAGATACACACTATTTTTCATGTTTAAATATTGTGAAATTATTTGTTTTTTCCATCTCATGTTTTGTATCTACAAGTGTTTTAGTTAGGAGAGAATCTCTTTTATGAGAAAAAAATAGTATAGATTCTTGATCATAGAGTGAAAGTGTGGGGAAATAATTTTATATTTTAGGTTAAGGATTTTTGGAATCCCCATATGGTTTAAGAGTCAATAGGGGAAACTAAAAATTCTATGATGTAGAAATACCCCCACTTATTTGATAAGTGAAAAAAATTGTGGGGATGCAATTTCTAAAAGGTTGGAAGGATGTAAAATCCAATGTATTTATTGAATAAGAAATTTTTTTATATATTGATATTTATGAATAAGATATTAATTTTTCTTTAAAGGAGATTCCTTTTCTAATATCGTACCTGAAATGCAATAATGGGTTTCTCTGAAATCTTACGTTGTACACAAAACCAAGTTATGCCGAAAAATAACACATCATTAATTTTATTATTTTAAATGGTAGTTAATGTCATGAAATTGTATTGGAAGAAATGAAAATAACTAACTGTATTATCTTCACACAAGTTTGTTAAATGTTTTTACATTCATGTAATAAATTTTAGATGCTAAAAATGATAATAAATCCAATTTGAAGTGTAAAATACTCTTATATTTTTTAAAAATATAGTTTTACCTCCTTTTGATGGAAAACAATTCTTAAATATATTTATCGACAGTTTTGAAAGTTATATTTTACAAAATAAACTTCTTATTTGGAATCATGACAACAATATTTACTTTGATTGAAATTTTGGTATTTTTCTTATAAAATTCATATTTTAGTAAATAGTTAAAATACTATATTTTATTTCAAAAATACCCATTCATTGAATCTATTTATATATTTTTATTGTACTTTTAACTGATTTTAAGGTTTAATTGTATTATGTTTTTATGGTTTAATTCAATTTTGTTCATTGTAGGTAATTTTACATTGAAATTTGATATAAAAATGTTAATATTTGGATTGTTTTTACTTTTCAATAACCAATTTTTCCGTTTTAAAAAAAGAAATTAATTTTATATAAATTATTGAAACTTATTTGTTTTTAATTTGGAGAAATGGATTCCATATTTGAAATTAAAAGTCTTAAATATTGTAAATATGTCCCTTTTATTTTTGGACATGATGAATAGTAACTTTACTATTTATTTTTATTTACTATGTTTAAAGAGTAATTTTGGTAAATAAGAGAAACAATTATATTATAATAATATAAAACTACCATAACACTAATATTAATCCTATTAAATGAGATATTACCAACCATGAACACCCTTGGGATGAACAATTAGCCTTTTGACGCCACTTTGGTGTGATTATGACACTTATAACTTTTAATTTAAATTAAATGAAAATATGTTATAAGAATATATCTTCTAACAAAGATTATTTTAATATGGGATATATAAGTTATATATTAGACAATAAATATGAATTAGAAATATAAACATATTTACTACATCATGGTGTTTTATTTGTAATTTTTAGACATTAAATAATTAATTATAATTATGACTCAAAGATGATGGAGTTACTAATTTGTTAGTGAAGGAATCAAATAAATGATATTGCAAATAGTTTAATAAATATTATTTTACATAATTTGTGTCATAAATTATTTTTATATTTGAATATGAAATGTTAGAAGACTATTCATTGGTTTT
The DNA here is from genome assembly GCA_963277665.1 of Viscum album. Classification (NCBI taxonomy): domain Eukaryota; kingdom Viridiplantae; phylum Streptophyta; class Magnoliopsida; order Santalales; family Viscaceae; genus Viscum; species Viscum album. The sequence goes on along the minus strand of OY728126.1, from coordinate 1,305,055,998 downwards.
TTTGAGGTTATAATTTTGTTTAAATTTTTTAAAATTCAATAAAATAAATAGTGTAGAAATTGAGATAATTGATGTTCTATAAAAATTGAAATTTATTAAATTATTTCAAAATCATAAAAATATTTTAATATCCCCGAGTAACTATGATATGTTCTAAAACCTTATTATGTGTCCAATTAGGGAAAATTTACCCCATATAAGTAAAATTATTAGCCTCTTGATAATTAAAATATTGTTACCACAATTAAAATTAAAAGAGAATAATTAAGGGTGAACTGAAAACATAAGGTTTAAAATAAAATAAATACATGTCTAAAATTATTGTATGAGAGGATTTAGAACAATAATCATCTTATCTTCTACATATCTCATATTTAATCCTTTTAAATTGAAAAATTAAATTACATTAATTTAATATTTTTATAATTTCCAAGGGTACACCTTCCCTCTCCTATAAAAATATACCCTCACTTCTATAATACACACATTTCAGGAACCCTTTTCTTATGTGAATAATTGAAAAAACTTCCTAGATTCCATACCATCATCATATAAGCCTCACTTAGGTAATAATGCCTCGGAGGTAATCCTTTTGGTATAAATGAAAAGAAGTTACCTGATTAAGAGGTAACGCCTTTTCTATGCTTTTTAGTTTCATTTCCATTATCCACCCCCTAAAATATTCTTATTATATTATTAAATAGAAACACAATTATTCAAATATAATAGGAATTTTTTATCCTATTGTTTCTGTCTATACTTACACAGACCAACATTTAATGGGTAATGAACATATTGTGTCTGTGTACGGTGAACTACTGCCTCACGAAACGATGATTGTTCAATTTTCTCCTACCACCTCTCATGGTGGCCAATATAATGGACACTATTTTTACATATGTTATATATTATATATATTGTATTTATTCTTTTTTAATATTTATTTATATCAAACCTTTATACTTTCCATGTTTTATAAATACAATAATTTCATTTGAGGAAGTATAGAATATCACCCACTCCAAGAGATATGACTCATTCCTGCTATATATGGAACATATAAAGGATGTATTTTTTAAACCTATGATAAATATATGACATTAATATAATACTATGATTATAATTTACATTTACATCATTTAATTATTATTCTTTGCATATGATAATTAACTGAATGTAGCATTTATGCTTATGTATGGCCTATCATCTACATGAACAGTGCATTTCATTTATTATCTATAAATATTATGGATTATTATAAATACATATATACTGGATATATATGATATTTAAATCATTAATACTATTCTAAAGATTATGAACAGTTGACCACATAGACAATTTACATAAAAAAGTTCATTTTTTACTCTAGAACTGAATATCAAAAAAAATGTAAAATATAAACTTAAATAGTTATGTAATATTTATGACACGGTAATAAGTGGGATAAATTAAATAATAAAAATCAAAAATGTTCTCAATAAATTATTAATTAACCAATTTTTATTATTCAGGAAAATAAAGAGCGTACAATAAAAGTCGGATTCAAGGTAAGTGACTACATCTCAATCTCCTTTCATTGAAGCATGTTTCGATAATATAGACCACATTATTTTATATGGTTTATACTAACCCCCTTATAATTTTAATTTAATTCCAATATTTTATAAAGGAATCTTTTTCTATGAATAATTTTACTAAATTACAAATGATTTTTTTTACATATGCGGCGGCAATGATATTTCTGCCACCATTACCATTATTTGGTATTATTTTTCCTCTACAAGCCAAATGTTTTTAGAAGAAAAATGAAAACTATATTCTTTTTTTCAATTATGTTGGCATTGGAAATGGTTTTATGGATGGTTATATTATATCAATATCTTGTAATGATTTATTTTCATTTTAAATTGTATAAGTGAAATGTTGATAATTACAATATTTTATATGTTATGATAATATAATGGTACATTGAAATTTGATGTGTGGTTACGTGATAAACCAAAGATGTGTTTTAATGTGATATACCAAAGATGTGTTGTTACATGATATACCAAGCATGGGTGGTTACATTATAACCTATAATACATTGGGTATGGAATTCTTCTATATAGTTATTCCATTTAGTGATACATGTGGAATTCAAATGTATAGTTACTCCATTTAAGTATGTTTATGTCCATTGTTAACATTATATGTTATATGTGATTTATATGGGTTTTATGGTAATATTTTGGTTACAAAAAGGGTATCCAATGATCTTATATTCATGGAAGATTATTTAGTACATCATAAAGGTAAATTTTATTACTTTATGAAAAATTATTCATGGTTTACATGTTTTCGCAAGTCTAACAAGTTTTCTTATTTATGTATCCCTTAATAAGAATTTAATGCTCATCCCAAGTTTGAAATTTGTTTCACATAATTTACAGTTTAATAGAGTCAAGGATGGATCAAGGAAAAGTTATGATGTTTAAACAATAAATGAAACCATGTTTGTTTTCAAAAGTTTTTGTTTTATGAAAAGAATGGATATCAGGTAGACTTGTTTACATTGTAATATTTGAGATGTTATGTATTAGTTATGGCCTAAATATATAAAACTCTAAACCTAAAAAGATCCTAAATGTGAATTAATGTAAAATTATTGAATTTTCTCAATATTATGTAATTATTAAGGCTGGGGACAAATAAATAAACAATATCGATTCATATCTCATCAATACTAGGATCATGAACATATTAACCTAGCTAATCCTGACCACTAAATTTCTACTCATCATTCAAAAAGCATCTAACAATTTTCTTCCATTTCAAAACAATTAGGTAATCTCACATATTCCAAATCCAATTACATGATCAACCTCAACTTTGATAATTTATAAAAACTATAGGCATCTGCTCATACTCCACATATTCAAGCTCAAACCATCTAAGATCACACTTATAGTGGGGTTGGGCATACAACTTATCCTTCTATTCAAAATCCAAAACAACACTTGGAACATTACAGCACATAACCTACACCAACCATACACAGGGAATCTACATTCCCATTCCATGTATTTTTTATCACTTCCCATGTACAAATATTAGTGAAATTAATCTACCATTATTCTTATTTCAATGTAATAGATATTCTTACTCTGCCACCCCCCCCCCCCACTAGTGTTACCCTGATAAATTACATCTCATATACAACAATAGTATGAAAGCATCTAGATACTAAGACACAATGTTCTATTGACTAGTATCCTTAGACACATATTAATATTAAAATAAAACACATAAACCAAAAAACCCCCTCTATTGTTCTTATACAATTATACACCACAAAAACCCTATACTTAAGCTTACTACACACTCTAGGGTCATCCTAATATAACATTCCTACTCAACAAGGGAAAATAAAGAATAGAAAACACAAATTTTCACTTCACCAAAGACCTGAATCAAAATGATCTCACAATAATGCTCGATTCTAGTCAACCCTTCCAACTCTTAGGTCAATCATAAACACACAGGTGTCACTGAAAGTTGCAACACATCGAAATTATAAGAGTCATAGTTCAAAATTATTGTCATAATAATCATTTCAACTCGTTATCCTATACACCCCATATCAAAAGGGTATCACGTTTTTGGATCTATGTCCATACCCATTTTACCATTGTAATTATTATACCATTAAAACTATAGCCAACATTAGAATATAAATCCTTTTAAATCATCAACACCATTGTTCAATAAAAGTGATAATAGGCACAATCCTTTACCAAGTTGTATTGTTCATACCATAGGATTCTCATAGCTCGAGTATTATCAAAGGACCTAACTAAACAAATATAGGTTTAAGTTAATATGTACATAAGTTTTACACAACACATATATTATTTATTTCATACCATATTACTATTTTTTAACCAAAATATTCATAATGGGGGATATATTTAAATGAAATATGAATTAAGAAATATATAAAAATGATTTATAAGATTAAATTTGAATTTTATTTATTTGATTTATTTTAATACTCAAGATTATTGATCTCATAATATATTTTTAAATATTCAAATTAATCTTAACTTTTCACAATGGAGACTTGGTTAAATATAATTTCGATTACAATCTATAGTGTTGAATTATTTAGAAGTTTTTATTTGAATTGTTTTAGTAGATTCTTCATAATAATAACAAAAAGGGATAACATAACATGTCATTATTGATATATATGATCAATTATGTTATATTACCACATATATTAATATATAAAAATAGAATGTAAGTGTTTGTGGTAAATTTAAAAAACTGACCCATGAAATAGTCAAACAAAATTGTCACTATTAATCACCCAAATAACATATGAATTATACATGCCTAATATCATACATGTACATATATAGCAAGAGATAAAATTCCAATAAACCAATAACCTCATCACTTTGTGCATCAATTAGGTTAAAATAAGTCAAAAGTAAAATTTAAAGGCATAAACATCAATATTATCCCTAGAAACATAGACTTACCTCCTATGTGGGGTGGCCACTTCTAAATATAAGTTACATATCATAATATAAAAACGCCTTATTTCCTATCCAGCTAACCAAATAGTCATAAAACTAAATCTCTCATACCTTTTTCGGATTTCCCCTTACACTCTATTCTACATCCACCGAGTGATTCCTGAAACATGGGAGTAACCACTTTCCTAAGGTATGCCTAACCGTACAGTAGAGGCTTCCGACTAGAAATAGGGGTCTATTGAGGTTTGGTGGGAAGACTATAAACCCATGTTGGAGAATAACAACTATTGAAATAATAGGAATTTGATATATCTAGATTAATATGAAACAAATAGACATCCAATAAAGGGTTGATATATAATAAAAACCCAATATATATCAAAATGAAATATAAAATACATGTCAAGAAGTCATACGTTAGTAGTAGATAAAATAATTCAATGTCTATAAGATCACTAGATAAAAAATTTAGCTTCTTGAAAAATATTCTTGATTACTATCCAAGTCTCGTACTCCCATACTCCATCCTAGGATCCCGAAATAAGCATCAATCATAGGGAACTTTTACTTTTCTTGTCTCATAAACATGAAGTTTGTTTGGGAGGAAAAAGGAATCCTAATTAGGGATTGTTTGAAACTCAATTGGATATCACCAAAAACATTTATAATAATATCGAGTTTGACCAAAAAATCTCTTACTGACTTGTGTAGTAAATAAATTCACAAGAAATATAAATAAAACTAGTTTGTATATTTCAGTTATAAAGTGAAACCAATTATCAAACAGAATTGATTTCACTAAATCCAGATAACTCTATCTCTAATGAATCAAAAATTGTGACACTAACCCTTCATGTTTATTCATATGTTGTTTAATGAGCATCTATTATCAACTCCACCAAAAAAATAAATTTTATAATGAAATAAAAGTATTATTATGTGGGTATCAGTTTATTTCAAATGAGTAAACTATTATGGATAAGTTCCATATTTTTTTATGGGTTTAATGTGTGGAAATAATGAATGGGAAAGATTTTTTATAATTAAAATTTTATATAAAGTTTTATATCTAGGGATATATCCTTACCTTTATTGTTAAATCATTACTATATATGTTTTACTCTAATATTTTCTCTCTAATAAAGTGAAATCTCACATGATTATATTCTCTTTAAATTTTTTGTCTGATTAGTAAGATTAAATAACCATTCAAACCTCCCATAACCCCATGTTTGGTTTTAACATATTTCTAATTACCCTTATAGAAACCCACATCTAACAACTACAATCATGGAAGAAAAAATTAGTGGAATGTGAGTGTGATCCAAATGAGAAGAGAAGATAAATTAAAAATTTATGAAACAAGGAAATATCTTAGTTTTAAAATATTATAAATGAATCTAGATAAATTATTATAATGTAATGAACTATTAAAGTGTGAAATTCCATGGTGGTGTAAGAATAATATCTTCAAATCAACCACTATAGGATTAGTACTCCATCTCTAGAGAATTATAAAGTTGACATAAAAAAAATAATCAAAAAACGGATCACATCCCATGGTGATTGAAAGGATGACCCCTCCCAATAGGGAATTGATCCACATTTATTGAATAGTTCATAAATATTATCAATGAACATTAAAATTTACCATGTGAGTTTAAAATATTTCATCAACTCCTTTAGGTGACTCTAGACTTTAAGAATGTTCACTTATTTCATTTCCCAACCTAGTTGATTACCCTTTGTTAGATGTTTTAATTTTACCAACTTATTAGATCACAATGGATTCCTTGGTTATTCAGAATCATTCATAACTTCTTCATTCCCCTCTAATAATTATGTCCCATTCATGATCAAGGAGAACTATAGTATAATTTATTTAGTTTGTTGGAGAACCATTGGATGAAAAATTCCTCTAAAAATGATCATGTGAGGAAGATGATAAACATTGTGTAAAATAAGATAGATGAATTGGGCCTCATGGTAATTGAATTGGGCCTTCACCAATAATTAGGCATGGAATTTACTGTCTTTCAAAGGAAAAACATTTTATTTCCTTTCTCAGACCCTAGATATTGTCTCGTCTGGTAGGAATTCAAACTATTATAACATTCATATTATATATTATTCTAGTGTCTTGGTTGAATCAGGTTTTAAATGATGAATTGAAGATATGGTTTCACTAGATTGAGCTACCTTGATACCAAGAACATAAATCTAGTTTTAATATATTGATTGATCAAGTTATTTAGCTTTCATTGTGTTCTTGTATTTGCACATATTCTATTTTTAGAAAGATTCTATGTATGTCACAATTAATACTGAGGAGTAGTAAGGTGGTTAGTTGGAATTATTTTCTTTGATAAAAGTGTTTATATAATTGAAAAAACAAATAGAGTGTATTATTTTTCATTTTCAAAGTTGTAGTATTGGGGACCAGTGAGGCCTTTTTTCCTCAAATTATTAAACAAAAAACACATGATAAAGGTATATTTTAAAAATTCATTATCCTACGTGACTGATCTTAGTGGAATTAATCTATTCCTTATAATACTCCTTATCATTATTTGACTTCCATTATTGATATTGGGTAATTCTATATTTATTTGATTATCCTTTCTTAAGAATAGTTGAAACTCAAATTTTGGACTCCACTGAATTTCAATGGAGACTCAATGTGCTTCAATCATAATTGGGTTAATTTTCAAGATTTGATATAGTGGTCTTTATTTAAAACTCATTGTTTCATCATTTCAATTATATGAATTCTTATGGGAGTTATGAGATAAAGAATCTAAAGAAATATAGTCATTAGAGTGTTGTGGGCACGGAAGATTAACATTATACAACATTAATATGACGACATGGTCAATTTGAGGTTTTTATGAAGCATGTTGGATTAGGGATATTATAGTCATTGGGTGAAGAGGAGGGTTCAATAAAATTATATCTCTCTTACAAATGGGTGCAACAAGGGTCCACGATGCATGAATGTTTACTTTGTGACTTTACCAATATTGTGTGTCGAAGAGATTTGATGTAAAAAAAGGATATATTGGTGGTATAACGGGCATGGATGATCTATGGGTGGGGGTAGGGAAATCACATTGATCTATAGGAGGGAAGACACTAATGTAGTGTGGATGAATGATTAATGTGTTTTATGGAAGAATAATTTCCCTTTATCAATTTTCTGGAAGGGAAAGGTCGCAGTGGATACTAGAAGATATTTTCTAAAAAAATCAAGGAAGAAATGGAAGAAAATTTCACAAATGAAACCTCTTATCATGGTAAAATGGGTACTTGATATATAGAATACACATAGTCACACTAGATTTCTAGCTCACATTCAATAAAAGTCACACCAGAATAGTATTAGAGGCACATTTTCATGGTCATTGATGCAAATTTTTTCCTATGACAATATGTTTTTTCTTTTCCTACACTACAAATTGTAAAACCTTTTTTCAACTTAGATTTTTTCCTAATAAATTTTAATTGAATATAAATTATATAAATTAAAAAAAATATTTTAAACCACATTTTATAATTTAAAATTTAATTAAAAGATATATTTATTTCAATTTCAATATTTCAAGGAACAAAAATGTGATTCCAATTTTGATGTTAGATTGTTACTTCAGAATTAAATTCAAAAAAAATAAAACATTTAAAAATACTGTTTTAACCAAATAAAATTTTAATACTCTTTTAAACCTTATATTAATTTTATGTAAAAAATGATTTATGTAACAAAAGTTAAAATTAATATCCCCATTATTAATTTAAGTTCTAAAATTATTTATTTTTAATTTATTATATAAATTGAATAAAAAATCAGAATTCATGATTTTACACATTTTGGTATTTATATTCATGTTTTAAAAAATTATAAAAGAATGAATAAATTATTTATTTTTAAACAAATTAGGTTGTTACAAACAATAAAAGAGGTTTAAAAATATGAAAATTTTTTCTACCATTATTCTACCACACATGAACTATTATACTATTAAAAATCCATTGATATAATTTATTAATAAGAGATTGAAAAAAAATATTTATCATATATAATTATAAATATATAGTACAGGGAAAAATAAATTCACATGTTCCTCTACTATTTAATTTGCCATGCATCCTCGATGAAGCTAAAGCTAATATCTTGATTCTATTTAAGAAGTAATTCTAAGTCCATGAGTGAAATAAATTAGGTTTATATAGAATCAAAGATTTAAAAATTGTTACTTCCATTCATCCATCTCTCATAATTCTATAAAAACGATGTTCAAATTTTAACATCTTTAATGAAACTCAAATGATGTTATTATATTTAAATTTCCACCTTCTTCATCTCTGTTCAATATTACCCTCACCAAAATGAATTTATTTTTGAAAATTAAGAATTTTTTTAATTTTTTTTAAAAAAAATACTTCTATGTATATGTAAATGACAATGTAAAGTATCTTATTAAATATTAATATATATGTAATTTACTCACACACACAATGTATTCTATCTTAGATATTCATTATGGAGTACCAATTTCCCATTTTACTCTAGTTTCAAAGGAATTATATCAATTTTATTTAATTTGGCTCCTTGTGGTGTTATTTTTCACATAGCTAATGTTACAACAGATTATGATAAAAAAAAATTACATCCAATTATTATTCTACTTCCAAAAAATATCACATCACTCACACTGATTTACCTTATATTAATAGAAAACATTCATAAAATTAGAGAAAAATTCACTCAGTAATCATATATCTCTCTCAATAATAGAACTTAATGAATCCTAAAAATATAGAATGGTATACAAACTAAGTAGGATAGAAATAAAGTTATGTATTTTTTTATATATTATGAAAAAAATATATATACACTAGAAAATACGAATTTATATCTAAAAATTCTTTTAACCTATCCCCCACAATTATCTTAGACATAATTCCAATTAATTAAATTATGAATTTTTTAGGAAACAAATAATTGAAATTGAGTATCTTGGAAAATGTAGAGGAAATAAATAGGATAGATAAACTTATTACAATGGAAATAAGGATAAATTTTCACTCCTCTATTAGATATTTCTGGAACTCTTCAGGAACTTTTTTTAGTTGGTGTATATTCACCTTAAATGGATACTTTGATTCATCCCCTTTGATCTCAACTACACTAAATGGAAATGTTTTAGTCCCTGTGTATATCATAATCCATATATAATGAAGTTTACCATGAATGAGTTTTATCCTCAAGAATAACAGTGTCACTTAATCACTAATTTTGAATTATCTTCTCTAGATAACTCTATTAGTGTGGGACCTGACATTCTCCTTATAAAGTAGTGAATTATCATATTCCTCTCTTCTCAACTCCTCATGATCCATCATTTATAATATCTTTTTCTATCCATATTTCGGAAACTCTAGGTTAACTCTCTTAACATCCTAGTAGAATTTGTGCTACAATTCAACATGTAAGTGAATTTTATTTCAATATAAAATTAATTAAGGGGACACACCTAAGAGGTTTTTTTATGTATAAATATATTCCCGTATTGAATCATCTATTTTTTAACACTAACCTTTATGATTGGGTTGAAATGTCTTTTCCAATATCTTTTTTATCTCTCTATTGGAAACCTCATTCATCCCATTGGTTTGTGGGTAGATGGTAAATGATGTTCTATAGTGGACTCAATAATTTTTCTTTAATGATTCCATGTTCTTGTTAAAAAGTGTGTAACATGTTAGCTGTTGATTATTTGAAGAACTCAAAATCTATAAAAAAATGTTTTAAATTATAAAATTTAAAACATTTTTATAATCATCACTTTATGTGAATTTTTATTAATCCAAACAGAAAAAAATATATACTACTAAGAAAATACTAGAAAACCCCACTAAGATAGAAATATTCCTATGAAATAAAATCATCAAACATCAAATAATTCACAAAAAAAATTATTTCAGGATTGTATCATGTTTTTTGGAAATTCCACCAATAAAATTATTGTTTTTAAACTTCTTCAAAGATTCATGTGATTCTTAGAAAATGGAGTTCCATGATCATCCAACTTATAAAATATTTCCTAGTTATTTTATAAGGTTGAAAATGGCCTCCACATTCTTGTGTGTGGAAATATTTAAACACATATTTAATTTCCTCTTTGGGGATACATCTTCTAATTACATTATCAGTATATATTTTCCATGATAATGGTTTTATGGAAAAAATAATATGAATCATGTTTCCATTTATGTGGTTCTCATTTGGAGAAGAAGTATATTTCAATTAATGTGACTAAAAAATTCACTGTATCACCCAGACACTTGGGTGGTTTCATATATATTCTCACCAGAAAAATATCCATCCAAGTTTGTTTTAGATATTGGTTGTAGCATGGAAGTGTGGGGTAGTCTACACTTGTATTCTGTAACCAAATTAAAATCTACACTATTTTCTCTGATCCCAAATTCAAACTCATATAATATAAATATCTATCTCACTGTTATAATATTTTCATTGGAAATATTAATAAAATTTTGGATGACAACACAATCAGAGAAAATAGTTAAATTAATTTCTAGAACAAAAAAATTAAATTTCTATAAAGTAAAAAAAATAGGTAAAAACTCCTCCTCTATTTTTGTGTTTTCTATTTGGGTTATATTTAGGATCTATGAAATTTAGGTTATCACATTTAGGTTTCCATAATTCATATAGGGAATGGAATCTTTATCAGATCTATATAAAGCATTACACAATATTTCAAAGTCATATTTCTAGTTTAGTGGGATGATTATTGGGGTTTTAGTTATAATATCTTTATACTAATAAAAAACTCTCGTAAATAACTCATAATAGAAACACCGAGTTTCCTTCCTTATAATATTAGTTAAAGGAAAAAAATTATGTAAAATCATTATATAAATCTTCCTTAAAATCTATCATGTCTTAAAAATGACTGAATTTCTTTCACAGTGTTGGGGTAAGTTATTGTTGAGATAACATCAAATTTTTATTTATTAACATCAATCCGTTGTTTTGAAATTAAATGGCCCAAAAAATTATTTTTCTACCATGAAATGGAAATTTTATAAATTTGAAACTATATACATATCAATTCATCTTGTTGGAACCTTCTCAACATAGTCCATACAACATTGAAAAAAAGTTCAATATATAGTAAATAGATCATGAAATACCTCCAATAAGCTCTTCATCAGGTCTGATAATCTACTTAACTTGAAGCATTGAAAGTTACCAATAGAATTTCAATGCCCTAAAGGCATCCTATGGTAATAAATATTAAGAAATGGATAACTGAATATGGTTTATTTCATGTTCATTCAGAGTAATTGGTACCTGAATGTACAATAAAACCCATCAAAGAAATAAGAATAACCTTTCCCATGTAGCATCTCTAACAGTTTTTTTAAAAATGGAATATGGAAGCATTCATTGTGAGTTACACGGTTCAATTTCCAATGATCAATTTAAAATTTCTAATTATTCTTCATTATTTTGGTGCTAAATAATTATTCTCATCTTGTACAATGGTGTATCCTATTTTCTTTGGGACAATATTAGTGGGACTCACATAATGGGATTCTAAGATTGGGTAAATTATAAAATTTCTTAGTAGTCCTAAAAATTTTCATTCACTAAATCCATGAGGGTTAGATTGGTCCTTTTTAGTGCTTCCTCACTAGTTTAGACTCAATTTTATAACAAATTATATGCATGCATGTGGAACAGATAATCCTAAGAATAACTCATTGGTCATATACAAGTTCCCTAAAAAATTACAGATTTTTCAAAATTTATAATTTTTTTAGATTTTAAATTATTATAATGATTAAAGATATTTTTTCATCTTCTATTAAATAAGAATATTTATATTTTTATATTAGTAGTTTTAATTACAGATCAGCAGTATTTTCTAGTGATATTTCACACATAGTGTTCTCTATGTTAGAAATGGGTACATATAATGTAGACGTCTCAATGGTTTTTTGGAGAAAATTTTCAAAATAACTATAATCAAAATATCTTTCTTCATCACACATCACACTTTCTAAATTTCACTAATTTTCAAAAATAGTTCATTAGAAAAGTCAGGTGTTTCTTAAGATCCTCCAAAATTAGTTATTGGTTCAAGTATTTCAATATCTTCTTCAAATAAATAGTGATATTAAAAATGGTTTTATTTAAAAATGTATTTCTTTATATATGTTCATTTCATTGAATCAAGTGTTTTAATATTAAGAGTTTTTCTCCAGAATTCATGGAATGTTAACCCTCATTTACATTGATAATTGTTTGGGAAGAATTAAGAAATATTCAACCAAGAATAAATAGGGAATGAATATTAAATTTCCATTCTTCTATATGTTGAATATATTATTAATATAGGAACAAAAAAACCCTTCGATGTTATTAAAACATCTATGAGTACAACTAATATGTATAAAATTTCTCATTTATTGAGTTTCTCATATACACAGCTATGTTTGAGTGATACTTTCTATGGGGATAAATAAACAATGTATGAAATTACATTAATTGATTCTTTTAAATCATATAATTCTGTGGAAAAATAATCTCACCAATATTTCATGGGATAGTGTAGGTACATGGATCTTGTAATTTATATGTTATTTGTTTGTTTACATGTGAATATACAGTTTTACCTAGAATAAAATTTTCCTAAAAGTGAAATATTATCCTCCTATTTTAAATTTATTGAAAGAATTTCACATACCATCGAATTCATTAGATGTCATTCAGTAAAAGGATAATGGTTTCTATCATTTTTAATATATCTAGGATCTCCTATTATAATTTGTCTTCAATATTTCTCTTGTGTAGATTCTTCCTTTTAGGGAAGGTTAGTTGGGGATGACTTGATACTTTCATCTTGAATTTCATTATATCATTCATCATATGGGGAGTCCCCACATGTTCTTTTTATTATTTCATTTTTTTAGATTCATCATGTATAGTTAGCTGCCTACTTCTAGATTCATCTTGATATTGTTATTCTTCACTAATTCCAACTTCATTCCCCTACATAGGGAAATATAATTAACATTACCTTATAGTTATTAATTGGATGAGTAAAAATTCCGCCTTAACCTTGATTAATCAATTCATTTATGGTAGTTATTATCTGGCTATTGAAATTCCCAATTTTTTTCATAATGTCTTCCATTGAGGGTTCCTGAGATTTCCTAGGTTTATAGATTATAGAAAGATAATTATATTATCTTTGGAAGGGTAGTATATGAAAAGATGGTTGAAAGCCATGCTGGAAGTTTGGAATATAAGTCGTTTAGTGTCTATATCCAAATTTTATATTGGAAAACCCAATTCTCCCATGATCATAGCATTGTTGTTTCCAGTATATTCATTGATATATGGGATCAAAATGTTTTTTCCCTTCAAATTAAGGGAATCCATCAGTGTAGTGGTTATGAGAGTAATAAAGTTATAAGACTCAAGGGGGTGTAGAGTGTGTGTTCCCTAGAACTATTTTCAAAACTACATATCTCAAAATATAGCATAGTTATTCCATTTAGTTTTTGAATAATGCAGTGTTAGTGTTGTTCAACTCATGTACTTCACTACAGGTGATTCTCATACAACATTTAATAGGTTTTTAAGAGATACCTTTAATCAATAATATTACATCATTAGGGTTTTTTCAATTAGTGATCTTATAGAGGAAGTATCCAAAATGTTTTGATAACTATCTGTAAATTCTTGTTAAAATAAAATAAGGAAAAATTCTCTTTATAGGATTCTAGTGTGTATGATTTTGTTAATCATCTGAAACTTTCTAAAAAATTATATGGTTCCTCCAATTTCTTGTTTCATTTCATAAATATAATTCTGAATCTCGGAACTCCTTAACATTGGGAAACTATCTGGAGGAAGGATATGCATAGTTCATCCCAAGTGGTTATCTTCCCTCATTGGAAGTTATAGAGATACTACTTGGAAAATAATTCAAGAGACAAGGGGAACTCCTTTTGGTACATCTGATCATTAGTGAATCCCCTAGGTTTAAATCTGTTGAAAACTTCTCCAAATTATCATTGACTTATGTTGGGGTCTTTTCTTGAAAACCCATGAAAATTGGGTAAGTGACCAACCATTCTAGTTTATATCTCACATTTTGTTGACCATTCAGTCTTAACATTAGAATGTTGTTGTTAAAATCGGGTACATGCAGTTCTCTTAAAGTTATATTCAACTAATCATGATTATCTTCCATTTTTTATTTCCTAGAGTGACTCTAGTGTAATTTTAAACTAAGGGTGAGTCAATCAGTGGAATTGTTACAAACACTCCTTCCACTTATATAGTGATTTTTAAAGTTCAAAATCTCTCTAAAATTCTTCATTTATACTCTAAATCAAAATAAATAATGTGGGGTGAAGTGAATAAATTAATTTTTTAAAGTGATTTGGAAATAAAAGAAAGAAATGAACACTTTATTCCTTATTATTGGTTTAAGGTTTGATGAGAATACTATCATTAGGACCTCAAAAATTAACTTAAATCGATGTAGAATTGACTAGGACAAGGGTTTTACATAGATAGAAAACTATTAGTGATGTGTTATACCTTTTGTAATGTTTTTTTTATTTCCATAAACTGTTAATAAGAATGATTATTTTTAAATTTAATTTTAAATGAAGTGGTAAAAACTCCAATATCACCTTACCTTTTTAGTAATTCATTAAAATATTTTTAGTCCCCTCTTTTCTCACTAATAAAGTTAAATCTCACATAAATACCCTCACCTGGAAGTTTTATTTTTTATCAAAGGGATGAAATACCCAATGTAATCCCTACTATTTAATATCCTTATAATTGTACTTGTTTCAATTTACATTATCTATACCCACTATAGAAAATCATAAGCAAAGAAGAAGTCCATAGTGGCTAGTGTGTGAGATCTAGTGGAGAAGGTAAGATGAATTAAAAATGTACGTATAAATAAATATACAAATGTCAAAATAGTATGAATTAATTGAGAGATACTAACATAATAGAATAAAATACTAATGTATTGATTTTATTAAAGTGGGGTAAGGATAATTTCATTGGCTTGGTCACTAATGTATTAGAGTGATATCATCAGAAAAAAGTAACTAGATATCAAATAAAGAGAGAAAAGAGAAATGGATATGCTCTTCTAGTGGTCCAATACAAAATCCAACCAGTAGTAAAAAGTTCCCTATTTATAAATGAATTCATAGTGATTATTAGTTCATAAAAACATTGGTCATAGGATAAAGGAAGGTTTATTTAACTCTTTCATCTGAATACAATATTTGGGAATATTCCTCGATATCAGTTCCTAGAATTAGTGAAGCCCAACTCATTTGATATTAGACTTGTTTCAATTTCTTAGGTTAGTATGTCTTCCTTGTGCATTAGAAATCTTTTATAACTTCTTTATGCCCCTGACAAGATCAAACATCATAAGATCAAGGATAATTTGAGTGGAATTATTTATGTTCTTCATATATTTACAGGACATGGAATTAATCTTGACATAATCATGTGAGGTAAATGATTCAAATGCATCCAAGTGGGACAAATGAATTAGGTCTTTTCATCATTTCATTTTGGCATGCATCGGTACTTGGTCCTGAACATCACCATATTTCATCGAACATGTGTTTTTTATTACTACTTTTAATAGGAGTTTCAACATAGATTTGATGAACAACGAATATTGAAACAAAGACTTTATTTATCTTAAGGAAAAGGTGGATACAACATGCTTTCAATGTTTAATAGGATATGTGGTTACACTTGATCAAGCTACTTTGGTCCCTAGTACTTGAAGCAGGTTTGTACATGTTTATTGATAATGAAATTTGGTTTGGAACTATGTTCTTGGAATTAATAAGATTTTATATTTTGTTCACTTGAGAGTAAGTGAAAATTCCAATTAAAGATAATTAAGATGGTTAGTTGTAATTATTTACATTGAAGAATTAGTTTACGCATTTGAAAAACTCCTATTGTACATCGTTTTTCATTTTCATAGTCATAGTAATGTGGACTAATAAGGTCTTTTTTTTATCTCTTTCACATGGAACACCCAATAAAGCACAATTTCATCAATTTAGTCTCTTTCTCTTATCAAGATCCATGGAATTCATCTCTTATTTGTATCATCCTTAGCTTCACAAACTTCTATGGTTAAGATAGGGTGGTTCAGTATTCCTTTGATTATCAATTTTTGAACTCCTTTGTAACTTGAATTCCAATATCCCCTAATCATCAACCGTGACTCAATAAAAGTTGAAAATATGTAGGTTATTCGTGAAAATGTAATACAATTGACTTCCTTCAAGATCATTTGTGTCATTTTTTCAATCAACTGAACTCATGTAGGCATACACAAGATAAAGATGATGACTCTAGGTCATTGATTGAGTGTTATGGGTGTGGTTGATTCACAATAAACCACACAAAGGGGGAAGCGTAGTCGATTTCTGGTGTCCATATAGAATGCCAGTTTAGGGAGGTTGTGGTCGATGGGTGATGAGGAGGGTATGGTAAAATTAATTTTTTTATATGGATGGGTATTGCATGAATCCAAGTTCCAAGGATTAAGAATTAAAAAATTATTCTCTTTAAAAGTCAGGGATGTGATTTGTTATGTGTGAAGGATCTATGGGAGAAATCACGGGAAAATGATCCATCGATTGTGGTTGGTACTCTGTAAGGATCTTGGGTAGGGTATCCAAAGATGAATCATGGAAGCATGATCTGTGTGTTTTATGATATCATGATTTCTCCATATAAATTTTTCATAAGGGCATGGATATAGTTCAATCTAGATTTTATTTGAAAATTTCTTTCATCAACACTTAGAAGAAGGGTGAAAGACTGAATCTTCTTATCATGGTCAGATGGGTGCACAATAGTAGTAAAATGCATTGTCTCTTCATATTTTCATCTAGAGGTCTCATACAGGCACACTAGAATAGTATTAAGGGTATAGTCAGATGTCCATGGATACACATTTTTAATTTTTCTAATTTATTTTTGATCAACCTACACTAAAATTTTAAAACAATTATTTTCAAGGTAGTACTTTTTCTGAATTAATTTAAATTGAACATAAACAAAAATAATTAACCTATATATATATATATTCATTTTCATTAACATTTTAAAATTTAGAATTTAATTACAAATAAAAATTATTAAACTTTATCATTTAAAATAATAAAAGTATGATTCTATAATTTTTGTTAAAATATGGCTTCGCAATTAAATTAAAAAATTAATAAAATATGTAAAAACAATGTTTTCCAACAATTAAAATTGTAATCCAAGTTTTATCATTATTAAAATTTAAAATAGAAATGATTTATGAAATAAAATATTAAATTAAAAACCATGACATCAATTTATATTCCAAAATAATTATTTTTTTAATTATGTTTCAAAATTCAATAAAATATTTGAAATCCACTATTTTTTACATTTAGGAATTTATGTTCTAGTTTAAATAAAGTAAAATAATAATGAATTAATTATCTATTTATAATTAAATTAGGGTGTTATAAACTATTAAAATTAGTTTTAAAATATGAAAAAAAATCTCTCAATAATGATATAGGTAATTAGGCAATACAAAAGGACCTTAGGGAATCATCATAGAACACCAGGGGAACACCCTAATGAATTATAAAGTATTAGGGATCATTGTCAAACCCTAGTGGTAATCACCCAAAGTTGTCCCAATGTGTTAATAATCCCCAAATTACCCAAAAGAGGTCACCGAACCAATTTTTAAGAATCAATATTCATAACCAAACCCAACCAAAATCACCCAGGTTATTCGAATGTATTACTTGTCATCACAAAAACCAAGGGGATTCAGACCAAGGCATTCCAAAGCATCAAGAATCATCACCAAACCCATGGTATTTTTTCCAAGGAGTTTAAAACATAAATAAGAATTTAAGCTTAATGGAAACTCATCAATAATTACAATTAATTTAAAACACATTAGGCCTCACTCAAAAGAACACATTGGGTCACCCATTTCATTTCTCATTTGTTTTTTATAAGTAAATACCAAGGAAAAAACACTCACTCCTCCATTAAAACAATAATATCTAGCCTCGAAAAGTACAAATGGTGATTGGGTTTGGAATCACATCCCAGTAATCCCCGTTACATATATGGTCATTCACATAATTCATGGCTCCATGAGAGTTTCCCCTTTTAATTACCTTGTTTTATTTCCCAAATAAAACACACTAAATGTGGTGGTGAAGTCCCCGATCATACACTTGGTGTCCCGTAATATGTCTAGGTCGCCTATTTAATTATCATCTTTCTTCCAAAGACCAAGTGCACCCAATTTATGGAAAACATCATATTCTACTCACCAACGAGAAGTATTCATCATGTTGGCAAGTTAAGTTTCACTTTTTAGGGGTAATAATAATTTAATTTATACTTTTTTTGTTGAACATTTGATAATGTTAGAAAGACCACACAATGCATAAAATAATATATGGGGAAAAATTATATAGCCTATAAACTATACAACTTATTCTTGTAGACATCTACTCATCTAGTATTTACCCTAGAATCGAACTAAACCATTTGAAATTGGAAAACTAGAATAAAATCTTGTAAATGTTACATATTATATACAAATTATAAGATATATATTTATAGTGAATAAAATATAGATAAATATGAGTTGAATTTACAACCTTATCACAAGATTCCAAATTTATCCAATAATGAGTGATTCGTGGGAGAAATATTAGAGATCCCCTATGGAAGGGTGAAGAAAGAGCAAAGGGGGAGGGGAAATCATGCAGCTATAAGAAATAGTGGATCCCTCTAGTTTTAAAAACCTCCACCCAGTAAAAAAATTAAAAAAATAAAAAATAATTATAAGAAGTTTATATAATATAATAACCTTTCACACATTAAAAGTTTTAAAAAATTCCACATATGGAACTTCCCACAATATTTAACTACGTGACACACTCTAAATCCTTTTGAAAGCACCCAAAAAGTTTTAGGTCCTTCTCGGTCATACCAAACACACTATCAAGTCTTATCGACGCCTATTTTAACCCAAAATTAGAAATTGACTTTTTTGGTAAAAAAAAATCGCTTCACACCTCAAATTTTTTAGGGTCTTACATTTCATACTAATATAAAAGGAAAATATATCTCATGAGGACCAACGGGATACTTCCTCCACAAAGTGACATATCTCATTTTTAATCCCCATCTAAACTATATGGTTATATATACGGATTTAATAAATATATGTGATATCAATTAAATAATTATTTTTATAAAAATAGAAATTATAATCCACTTTTATTCCCTCTCATCCATTGGTCAGTGGAAATGTCACTCATGTGTACATGTATACTATTTCCTCAATATATGTTGTGTTTTAATTTACATCACCATAATACATGGATAACAATCCTTGTTTTGAACAGGATGAAAATTAAATGTTTTTTCAACTTTTCATTTACTAGAAAGTCCATTTTTTAAACCGAGATTTGGAACAAAATTTCGAGAGGTGGAATGCAGCGACGTGATGTTTTTAAACATGGGAGAATTCCTGGGAAGTATCTTAGATTTCTTGTTTTGTTTTGGGAGTGGAAAGGCTATAAATCCAAATTTTGGAAGTTTTATAGATGGAATATAGTTGTACGGAATCCATGTGGAACACAAAAACAACTGATGTAGCTACAATAGAGAGTATAAGTGCACACACGGGCTACGCATAGTTATTCCAAACCACACATCTATCCCACACAGGTAGATCCACTTATATGAATTCTTAAACCTACTCATCACACAGCTTGTGATCCATTATCATAACCATTTGGGGATAATTGTGCGAGGTGTTTTATAAGATAGGGTATGTTGTACGATTGAAAAATGGTTTGGCTAATTATGTGGCCTAGACCATGTGGTGTGTTAATTTTAAGGAAATTAAAATATAAATAATGAAATATTTTTAAATAATATTAATATCATTATTATTATTATTATTATCATCATTATGTTATTATTATTACTAGTATTATTATTATTTTGGTTTTGGATTTAATAACCCAAAGAGGGTTCTCCCTCCCTCCCTTCTCATGTGACGCAACACCCAATCAAGCTCCCATTTTACTCATGTGACACACTCTTCTCTAGAACCTCCTTCACACATCAATTTCAACTAATTTCATTAGATTTTATCTCTGATCCTTCAAGGTAATGTCTTCAACCCCATTATCCTCCCTCTATTTGAACTATTGTTTCCACTCTGTCACACTATCTTATTCGGTTGAAATCCTAGGTTTGTTAGGTTAACTCGATTTTTAGTTTTTCTTTCAATTATAGGGTATTCAAAAGGACTCTTGAGACCCCATCATGCATATTCTCGCATTCGGTGCTTAAGAAGAAGATTATTGGTTCAATTCATCATTTCATTTCCTTCGGAGGTAAGGATTTTCATCTGCTTCTTGTTTTCACCTAATTTAGTTTGGGTCCTTTGGGTGATTTGGGGACCCTGGTTTTTTGTATTGATATTTTATCATCTTTGAAGACTTGTGCTCATATACATATGTATGTATATCTATGTTTTTATATATATATAATTTCTATGTGTGAAAAGGTTGATCAGTTTTGATTGGTCTCCAGTGAAACTATCAAGTGACAAAGCATTTGGCTTCACTTTGGTCTAATTCTTAAGGTGCAGTACCATTCCTATGAAATTTAATTTTATAAATGCATTACTTAATTTACTTGTCGCACCATCCATAGCTTTTAATTAATGCAATATGATTTTTTGATTTAATGTTTTGTATATTTGAATTGATTATATGCATGAATGAAATGTTAAATATGATTAATGAATTCTTTTCTGAACAATAATATGATTTAAAAGTAAAACCCCTCCAATATATGAGCATTATCTTAAAGATAAAATGTTTTGATTTGTCTTTTTTATGGTTTCATAAAACTAATGCACCGTATAAGTGACATATTGGATTTTATTTTAAATGAAGTGTCATGTGGCTCATGTACGTTTCAATGAACCCAAGATACCTCATGGGTGTTTGGTTCTCTTGAACATTGAGTTACCCAAGTGGGTAATGGAGTTGTTTCCATAACCCTTCCCTTGAACATGACACCTAGTCTTGTTTGTTGAATTTATATGTTTGGAATGATCTTATGATTTGGTTAAGGTAAACGGAATGGTTATAATGGATTATACAAGAGGGTGGACACCATTAAGGATAATGAACATGATACCTTCCTTGGAAAATGTATCATGTAAACCAATTTTCCATGATTAGGAAAATTAAGTGATATGGTCCTGTAGAGGATGGATCACCTGATGAAAATATTTCATTTGAAATGAATTCAATGGAATAGAATGTGGTAAATGATGTGCTTGAGAGGTTTTGCCTCATGAATTGTATTACATGTGTAACGATGTCATTGTTAATGTTTTAATTGAAATACATAATATGTGTTACTTTAAGTTTATATGAAATCATGCCTACTTATCAGTTAATGAAATGTGATAATGACATTTAGGAGATTTTAATGCCTCATGAATTATATATTCTAAATGATTATATTGTATAGGCAGTTGGTGCTAGGGGTGGACTCTGATAGCTCCACTAGTAGTCGATTCCTATGGACACATCCCAGTAATACCAATAGTTGTAGCCATTGGATATACTGTGGGAGATCCCCTAGTGATGAATGACCCAGGTTACATCTTGACCTAGAATCATGTGCATTCCTAGGGAATATGAGAGACCTTGGCAGGGATTACAATTTTGTCTTCAAAGCTAGAACCAGGGAATAAACCACAAGAGCTCCCCAAGTGATAGATACCTCTGGGTATTTATCTATCCTGCAAGCAGCTGGAGCTAGGGGATAGACTGTGAGAGCTCCCCTGATGATGGATGAGAGTGGTTAAATCTTAGTCCTACCAGTACATCACTTCTAAGAGACTTTTAGATCTCTTATAACTAGGTTATGGATCAAATCGTAAAATCTTCTCCTAGAATTAGATGGTAGTGGTTAGGTCCCAATCCTTCCCAACATATATCAATATGTATATATATAATGATATTATGTATATATATAATGTGATATGATCATACTTCTATTTTTTTGGATTGAATCATGAATATCTATCATGTGTCCCTTAAGAACCTGGACAAGTTGTTTTATATTTATTGAGTTCTATTTATTATTCTCATTATACCTACACACTACTTAATTTATGTTTCATTTTTTGGATTGTTCTAGAAACTATGGGTGTTGGCCGATCGAGATTCATGTTAAACACCCAGCTCAGGATTTCATTGTGTTAATTATAATGGAGTAAACATTCATGTTCATAGGACAACATACCTTGGTTGAATACTTGTTGATTTGTTCTTGTACCATGGAGTTAGGAGAAAAGGACTGGGTTGGAACTCATAATGGGAATAAAGATATACCTTGCTAATTTTCTGTCATTTCATTATTTTTTTTGTTTCACAATGTAGAAATTTTTATGCCTATTATTTTATCTTTTTCTATCATCATTTGTACAAGCATACCTTGTATATATTTATTTTGGGAAATATTATTATAGTTATATAAAATTTAACATCGAAAATTTTTCTATTTATTTATGTTATATCTGGAATTGTATATTTTTATTATCTGATTATACTATTTTGAATATCTTATAAGAGGGTATATTCTTCCCACTATAACCTCCCAATACCCTTGCTACTAGTCGACAGCCAATATAATACGGGGAGATTCTCTTGAGGCCATATGACCACCCAGTACGGCTACTGGTTTAATGGTAAGTCAGTTTGGGATGTTAAAAAGTTGCATCAGAGGTAAAAAAAATTGATTTTTATTACTATTTTGGGTTACTCGATTGGAGACTAGGAATGTGTCAAGGTTTGGTAAATAGTTCTTCTTGAGACTAGTCACCCCATGTATGGGGAATGATGAAGTGTTTATTGTACGAATTGATTTTTTTAATATTGGATATTATAGATGATTTGATTTCACACTGAGTGATATGTTTATTTTCCTCTTCTTATGATGGATGTAATTTTATGCTACTTTTACCATTTTACAAGTTCAATAAGGTTGAATCATAATATACAGCATAATAGGCACATATAAGTTAACATTTCATGAATATTCCTTTCCATGTAGCTATATTTATATCTTGTTTGTTGATTTGAATTGTGTTCCATGAATGTATATCACACCCTGTATTTATTATCATTCTTATGTGTTTACATCTAGAAATTACATGCTAAGTTTTGTTTTTATATGAATAAATGGTTGTATATCATTGAAATATATAAGCGTTGTGAATAAAATGGAACAAGATTTTATTATAATGTGTATGGGAACCTTCTCAGGGGTAAATTGTAACCAATAGATTCAAACCATCTTGATCATAATATATTTACATGTTTAGAATTTTTGTTAAAATGTAAATATTTTAAATTCTTTAATTTTTAAATGGTATGATTTTGAAGTAAATGGGAGCCAACTTCCAAACTATAAAGTGTATGGGTGATTCAAATATTGGTAGGTGGCCACCCATATAAATGAACCATTGAATTTGAATCTATAAAAATCATAACTGAAATTAGTTTCAATCAGTGAGAACTAATTTTTTGTTTATTAAGTGTATAGGTGCTTCATGAATTAGTAAATGGACACCAATATTCAATGTAATGTTATGTTATATGTTTTGGAATGGTTTTAAATGAAAATATATTTATTTAAAATCTATTATGATTTAATTATCTACCTAAAATTATCAACTAAGATCAAGTAGGTCATTTGGGGCATGCTTCTTATGTGATAACAAGCTACATGTGTTTTAAAAATTTATCAATTGAGAAATTATTATTTGGGTTCTTTCTAGAGAGCTCAAGTTGGCTGAATAGGGCCCCCGTAGGTCTCTTATATGTGAAAAAGGAACATTATAGTAAATTTACTAATAAATAAGGGGTTTTAATGAATGTTTAAAGATTAAAAATGAATTTATATGAAACATGCCTTATTTTTTTCTTCGATCATTGGTTATAATTGATTACCTTGGGTATTTCTGAAAAATGGTACCGGATGTTTTGATTAAATATTTAAATTTTTAAATACTGAATGTGAATAAATCTAAAGGTCTTGGAAATGGAACCTTTAGTGGTTTTCTCTAGTCATAACCCTATTTTATGGGTAGTCTGAGTTTCTCTTTCGGTTTCCTTAGAATGAAAATGTATGTGTTATAAATAGGCTTTCTCATTTTTAGCATTGGATTAGTTGATTATCTTTGAGACTAGTGACTTTTGTCAGTGAGAACACTTTAGTCTAATCGACATATTCCCTTATAAGTTTTTAGTTGTGGTAGATAGAACCCATAGAGCTTCGGTACAGTGCTAAAGGTTGTTATTCTTCTACCACTTGGTGCCAATTTCTGTTGTTGGTCTCTTAATTTTTATTTGGAACCCTTGTCTGAATGGGTGTTTGTTGTTTCTAGACACTTTTTATAGGATTAATCATCTATTAATTCTTATTTTTCAGTAGGTTGGACATTCCAAGGGAATGTTCGACTACTTCGTTGGTTGTTTAAACCTATCTTTTCTTCAGTAATGGATGACATGGTATAGATTCATATATATTAATAGTCATTTGGGTCAATACGACTCTGAAATAAATATCATGTGTTGTTGAGAATGTTCTTGGGTCATGTCTATATTAGAGTGCCTTAAAATTAAAGAATCAGTTTCATCCAAATACTTTGGATAACTATTATGAGACTTGAGTGTTTTGACATGTCGATCTCAATGCTTTGGATTTCTTTGAATGTTCTAATGTTTTGATCATGGATTGGAGCATCATCACATGTTTGTGTAAGTTTTTTTGATCTACAATTCTTGTGAGAAATATTTTTTCTTCACCACTATCGACTAGAACAATTCTATGGTGGGTTGGGCCCCATCAGTTTAAATAAATGTTCTCTTCCAAGTGGAATGAACATAACCAAAGAAGACCATTGATAAATAGTTAGTTTTTTTTTTGAACTCCTATGAGGTTGATCATTTTTAACTCGTATTGGTGCTTTCTTGTCAGCATGATGTTATTACAGTTGATTGTGTATGCAACCATTAGGTAACATTGTCGATCATCTGTAGAATTATATGGTTGTGTGAGAACGATCACCAAAATACAATGGGTGGTGAAGGATTGTGATTAGTTTTTGTTTGTGCATTGGTAGGTGAACCTTAGATTCTTTTTAAGAAATTCAATTAGTTATGGTTCGACTATTCTTATTTCTAATGGTTTTTTTTGTTTTGCTTGAAATAGTTCAGTCCTCTTAGTGTATTCTTCTAAGAAATGATCTTGTCCACTATCTTGACATCATCGTAGATTCACTAAGAGAGTTTATGTCTTACACCACAATGAGTCATTAAATATAGTTGTTGTTGCTTGTGTTATGTTTTTTGGAGTTTAATGTTGATGGGTCATTATTATTGAGTCATGGTGGTTCTGAGTGATCCTTGGATTCCAAACAATGAATGCCTCTAACAAAATCTTGAACACCAATTGTTCCATCTGACATTACAACCAGGTGGATGCTTCTCTGAGCTTAGTCAGTATTTTAATGTGGACTTTTTGGCTTGCATGAATTTCATTCTTGTAAAACAATGATTATGCACTACCATATAATTTTCCATTAGACTCTAGTTCAAAAAAATTGGGGTTACCCTTTTCCTGTTGATGGGATCAAGTTAAATTTTAATGGTTTTCAAATCCATTGGTATTGATCAAAGTAACACCTTTGTTTGTGTTATGGCATGGTATTTTAAATGTTCAGGTGATTTTCTAACCATGTAAAATCGTTAGAAGTCATTAATGTACATCAGTAGATGTTTCTTTGGTGACTTAGAGATGCTTTGGGAGAAGGTATCCCAGTTCCATTTTAATATGTCTTCCATCTAAGGTGAGGATCTTATTGAATGTTCAGTCATATTGGATCGACTAGTTTTATCTCTTGTTCAATAATGTGGTTAAGTACCATTTATGCCACATCATCAGGTGGAGATGAGTACAGTTTGGTTCCTCTAGAGTATTTTATGATAAGATAGATAAACTTGGTTAAATGAGGTCGATGGGGGAATGATTATTTGGTAAGTTCAAGATCATTCTAAGAGCATCGTTAAAAAGATTGAAGAATTCTTTGAATTGTGTTTGCAGTGGTGGAGATGTTGTGGCTTGGTATTGTCACTATTTAATGTTAATAGCATAAGGACATATTTAACTTTCTCCAAAATATTAATACGATAATGAATAGATCGTGTCCTGAGCTAAATGAGATCATATAGGATCCATTTGGGTGTTCCAGATGAAAATGAGTGGTGTCCCGAGTTTTGAAATCTTATGTTCCATGTGATTAAATGGATGATTGAAGGTGTGTTTGGTGTTTTAATATGAAACAAGACCATTAAAACAAAGATTCGTGAACCTATTAAGTCATGGGATGTTTACAATGTTCCCAAATTATTCTTAGGTATGAGAAGTTCTGAGGTTTTATGGTTGTAATGATCCCTATTTTGATCTTGATTAAAATGAAAAGGTTTATGAACGTTTTCATTTATTGAATGGTTCGAATTAAAAACTTAGATATAAAACTGAATATTGAGAGTCCAAATACTTAAATATAATATTTTTAGACTTAATAGAATGCCCAATAAGTTTCAGGTAAGTCTCATTTTGTTTCGAGAGTGTTGGGGTGAGAAATACGAATTTTGGAAGGTTTGAAGAGGGTGTATAGTTTTCTAATACCCAATAACCAACAGCAGAAAACCATGTCGATGTAGTAGAGGAGAAAAAGTTCCCACATGGGTGGTGCACGGTTAGTCCATACCATGAACCTAGAACACACGGGTACTGATACCTAAGAAATACCTCAAAACTATTCATCCCACAGTTTTTGCATGGTTAAGCTAGTCATGTGGGGAAAACCGTATGAGGTGTTTTCTAAGGCACAGAGATACAATGCAATTGGTGCATTTTTTGGATGAATATGCATCAAAAACCCTATAGTGTGTTAATTTTAAAGAAATTAAATAATTTAAATTGATATTAAAATAAAAAATAATAATTTTTTTAATAAGTATAATATTATTATTAATATTAATAATATTATTTTGTTATTATTATTATAAATATTTTTATTATTTTTATTATAATTATTATTTAGGTTTATGTTTTAAGATCTCAAAGGGTTTTCTCCTTCTCCCCCTCCTAGTGTGGTGTAGCCATCAGATGGCTCCCCTTTGAATCGAGTGACACCCTCCTCTCCAGCACCTCTTTCAGATGTCTACTTCAACTAATTTCCTTAGGTTTTATGTTCATTACTTCAAGGTAAATCCTTTCCCCCATTATTCTCCCTCTCTTTAGCCAATTTTTGACTCTCTGTCACCATATCTCATTCAACTGAATCCCTCAGTTTATGGTTTAACCAATTTTTTATTTCTTGTTCGATCTTAGTGTATGTAAACGGTCTCTCAGGACCCCATCATGCATATTCTGGAATCTTCTTCGAATTTAAAATTGGATTGGTTCGATTCATCTATTCTCTACCGTCCGTGGTATGGTTTTTCCTCCACTGATTGATTTCAACTAATTTATTTCAGGTCCTTTTGGTGATTTAGTGTCCCTAATATTTTTGTAGTGTTTTTTTATCATCTTTAAAAACTTTTTCTCATATAAAATGGTATGTATATATAAAAATATAAATATATTCTATGTATGTATTTCAGCATGGTGAGGGGAATACATGAATTGGGTTAAGGGATATATATATATATATATATATATATATATATATATATATGAATGAATGTATGTGTGTGCAAGTGTGGAGTAGTTTAGAGTGGTCACCGATAAAACTTTCGACTGCCAAAGTGTCTTTCTTGGATTTGGCCTAATTCTTAAATTAGGTTCTTATTAATTTTCACTTTAGTTTTAGGAATTAATTGATTAATTTACATTTCACACCATCTATAGTTTATAATTAGTGAATTTTCATTTTTAGATTTAATTTTTTTTAGATTTTAAATGAGTATGTTCATGAATGAAATCTTAAATATACAAAATTATTTTTCTATAAACCATGAAATGTTTTAATAATAAAACCCCCCAATGGAGGTACATTTTATTCCAGATAAAAAGTAGTGATTACCCTTTTTCCTTTCTTTCCCTATTTCCTTAATTTTTCTTTTATGCCTTTTTGCTATGATTTGGTAAATGGCATGTTGAGACCTGGACTTCATTGAAGTTATGAAATGAGTTTCCCATTTTTCATTATAAATTTCCATGTAACCAATGAACCTTATAAGTGCATAGATAGTATTTTCCATTAAATGAAGTGGACCTTGTCTCATGTGTGTTTCAAGGATCCAAAAACACTCCATGGGTGTTTGGTATTCTTAAACTTGGAATTACCCAAGTCAGTAATTGAGTTGTTGTTGTAACCCTTCCCATGAATATGACCCTTGGACTTGTATATGGAATTTCCATGTTATGAATGAGATAATTAATTTTTTAATGTAATTGGAAATGTTTTAAGGGATTATAAAAGATTGTAGAAACATTTAAGGGTGACGAACATGATCCCTTACTTGGAACTTGTATTTTTTAAAACAATTTTCCATGTTTTGGATAATTTATTGGGATGGACCAAAGGAGGATGGATCACCTGATGACATGTTTTTATTTGAAATGGATTAAATGGAATTTAATTTTTCAAATGACATGTTTCAGATTTTTTCCCTCATGAGTTGT
Organism: Viscum album; assembly: GCA_963277665.1. Classification (NCBI taxonomy): domain Eukaryota; kingdom Viridiplantae; phylum Streptophyta; class Magnoliopsida; order Santalales; family Viscaceae; genus Viscum; species Viscum album. The sequence goes on along the minus strand of OY728126.1, from coordinate 1,305,026,547 downwards.
ATTACTTGTTTAACCATAACTCTGTTAATTTTTTAATTGAAATGATTAAGATGTGTTTCCTTAAGTATAAATGTTATCAAGACTACTTATATGTGAATGTAATGAGATAATTTGATATATGTGATATTAATTGATCATGCATTATATAATCTAAATAATTATTCCATATAGGCAGCAGGATCTAGGGGATGGAAAATGAGAGATCCCCAAGAAATTAATACCTCTTGGTATGTCCTAATCCTTTTAGCAGTTGAAGCTAGGGGATAGACCATAAGAGATCCTCTAGTGATGGATGATGGAGGTTATTTCATGATCCTACCCACATGTTCTTGAAAAGGGGTCATGATAACCCTTGGGAGGTGTTATTGTGTGAGCTTACCAGTTGGAGCCAGGGGATAGATGGTGAGAGATCCGCTAGTGATGGATGTCATTGGGTACATCCTGATACTGTTAACAGCTAGATCTAGGAAATAGATCATGAGATCTCCCATTGTGATGGATGATAGTGGGTACATCCATGTCCTACAAGTACATTAATTCAAAGAGTCAATGACATCTCTTTGAATTGGGTTAGGGGATAGACTCTGAGGTCTTCCCCTACAATTGGATCGTGGTGGTTACATCTCGATCCTTCCCAATATATAACTTTATATATATATATAATGATATTATATATGTATATATTTTAAAATAACAAGACTCTTATTCTATTGTAGGTTGAAACAATAATAGCCATTAGTTGTCCCTTTGGAACCCGGATGGGATGTTGTATATTTAATCAATACTTTTTATTATTCCTACTAAACCTGCACACTGCTTAATTTATATTACACTGTCTAGATTGGGCTATAAACCACTTGTTCAATCCTACTGAGATTTATATATCATAGCCTACTCGACTCATCATTACATTGGGGTAATTGAGTTGACATTCTTGTTCTTAGGACTGGAGACCTTGGTTGGTTTCTTGTTGCTCTATGATTGTACATAGGAGTTCAGATCCAAAGATTGAGCTGGAACTCGAGATACTAATGGATATCATCCTTGTGGATTTTTTTACTTTTCTAAAATTTTTTATTTCGCATTGTCATATGGTTTATGTCTTTTTTTTTATCTTATTAATAATCATTTTTTACATGCATTCCATGTATAATCTAGTTCTTACCACTTTTTTTAAAGTTATATGAAATATGCCTTCAACTATTTTTTCATTGCAATGTATTTATTCTTATAGAGTTTGTTATTTATTATATGATAATACAATTGGGAATCTATTATAAGAGGTTATAATATCCCCATGATCACCTCCTAATACCTTTGTTGTCAGTTGGTAGCCTCTGGTATTCATGGAGTCATGATTGAGGCCATGTGACCTATCAGTCTGGCTACCATTTTGATGATAAGTCGTGTCAGGGTGTTTCAAAATTGATGGATATAAAAGTTTACTTAATAATTTAAATAATATTTATAAAATTATTAATTTTATATAAATATTATTGTTCCATTTTATAACTTATTTTACCATGTTCAACATATCAAAGATATTTTTGATTGAATGATCCCAAAACGTCTGAGATGAACTTAACAAATTTAGTAGCAAATGGAATATAACAATAAATGGAGAAACTAAGTATTTATAATGGAATTAACATAAAAAATATCTTCAATAAAATAAATAATTAATATAGATTTATATTTCTTGAAATTACAATATGTAGGTGGTGATCTAGGACTTTAGGTCACGGATTTATATTTAAAACCTTGTTTTAAATGTATTAAACTAACTCTTTCATGTTCATATTTTTTAAATGTTTCAAGAGTTTTATTATCTATATTTAAAATATTATTAAATTTCATTTCCAACTACATTATATTTTCTTTTAAAGGTTTTGAAAAATAATATTTTTATTATATTTTGTATGGGTCAAATTTGACTTTCTGTAAAAAAAATCAAAATGAATGATTTTTATCATTTTTTGAATGACAAGGTTTTCCCACTATCATAATAGTAATGCTTTATATATATTTCAATAAAATTTTCTATGTTATTTAAAGAAAATATAACTCCCTTTTTCTTGTGAATTTTATTTTTTTTAAATGATTTTAAAATAAAATTTTATTTCTTCCCATTTTTATGAGATAACTGAAAGTGTTTTTTCTAATGGCCTCAATTTCCAATCCCTATGATTTTGATGATTAAAATGATATATTTTATGTGTTTTAATTATTTTTATTATAAATTTAGATTATATATGTTGATTCATAAGTCTGATGTATCAATTCATTACATTGGGTGATTATATGTTCTCTATATGAGACATATTAAAATTAACTAGGTAGATAATTCCACTGTAACTGTCTTTATAAGGATTAGTTTAAGTGTAATTGTATAATTTCTTGAGATTATTACATGGATTTTATATATTTTTTATGTGTTTTAATGTAAATATTTTTATTTCATGAGGTCATAAAAATGAATTAATGAATGATGTAAAGGTTTTGACCTATTGAAGGTGAAATTATTTTTTTAGGAAACAAAATTATTGTGTTCTCGTGTTTTTGAAAAAAAACTATCTTGGTTATGATTTTTTCTATATACCTATGTGAAAATATTTTCTGAAAAACTTTAGGTGATTTATATTATTTCTTTATTAATTAAATGGTTAATTTGGAACAATTTTTTTTAAAGTAAAACATCCTAAGGTAACTTCACACTTTTCAAAAGGTATTAACTATTTTCCATTCATCATATATCCCTTTTTAGAGATTTGTGTTTTTCATACCACTTTTCCAAATGTCCTTAATAAAAATAAAGGATATATAGAAATAATATTAATGTCAATGTTTAGATATCTTTAATAAATAAAACTTTTCATGGATGAAATTAGAGGGTGAACATAATAACTGTTTATATTAAAAAAATGTATATTGTGAGGAAGTTTCAATGTTGTTATTTACTAATTTTCCAATTTCTCAAAAACAATAAAAATAAAATATCCTTAAATTTTAATAATTTATAATCCTAGTTTTTAAAATTCTAATAGTTTATTTTAGGAGTTTTTATATAAAATGTATTCCAATAATATTAATTACTCACATGGACAGAAGTAGTGATGGGATCTGTGTTAATATAGTGGATTGGAGGCTTGGGTAGTGGCTACCAAGAATTCAGAACACATTTCAAAAATAACACCTTTATAATTATCAATATACAAACTTAAAAATCATAAAATAATGTTCTAAAAATTCAAAAAAATAATGAAAATCATATGCATTTAATATCACACAGTGACATGCGGGTTTTAGCACATCATTATGAATGCTCATATAAACCATGACATATTGGTATCCCAGATACGCATGCAGGTAAACCTGTTAGTGTGGGTTAATTTAAGTATATAAACTAACTTAAAATTTTAATCCACGCATAATGATTTAAAACTACTGAAAAAATGAAGTTCTGAAAACATGAAAATCATTCGGAATATATATATATCAATGTAATTTATGAATTATTTAATAATATTATAGATTACATATTTTTAATAGGAAACTTATTGCATGCATAAATGAAGGTTTCTAATAAATAAAAAAATTATTATCATATGAAGTTGCAGTATTGTTTGATGATATGGAATTTTACATTTTAAGATATAATTTTTTTATATTTTTACATGTTATAGAATAATTTTAATTATTTAGAAAAATCATTGTGAGAGATAAATTCATAAATTAATGTTTTATTTAGGAACTTCTTAATATATTTTTGAGGATAAGTATTTACATAATTTTACCAATATCATTTTTTAAAGGGGTATTAACGTGTGATAAATATATTTAATATTTCGTAATGTCATAATTAATTGAACCGTGGAATGTTAGATCACATGTAAATTATTGTATTCTATCTACAAATATCGACTATGTTTTATGGTTCCCCGTAAAATTTACTAGATAGTGTGATATATACATTGTTGTATTTTATTTTTTTCATATCATGGTTGGATGATTAAAATAGATAATCAACATAAAGCTGTATTTTATTGTTAATTAAATCAAAGAGACACATGCATAATAATTTTTTCTTGTCTTGGAATTATTAAAACATGCATTTCATTTTTAAGGCATTATATGTTTAATGTTACCAATTCTATCTACTCATACAGGAAACCTAATGTGGATAACCAATCCATCATAAATGGGTTAATTGAAGATGAAATTTTAATGGGTTTCTATTAAATATAAATTCATTAGGTATTAGTGAGGACAATCCATATTGTGTGAAGTATAAATTCTTTATTGTAAAAGTCAAATATTTCTTTAATATTATGTTTTGAATAATAAATTTAATATATACTTACTCTATTTATTTAGAGCATTGATGTGATTAATTAATTACCCTGTGTGGTTTTAATATTTGATAACTTATGGGTGAGTATGCTCGAGGTTTTGATGGTGGAACAGGGTTCTAATTATGATTTATAGGGTTCTTGTTTTGATGATGATGTTAGATAGAGATGTCACGTGTGTTTTTATATGAAATTGTGTGGGATATTGGGGTGGTCAGGATGATTTTAGAGTAGGTATTTCTCATAAATCCTTATTTCTAACTTGATGCTTACTTGATGAACTAATGGATGATTTCTATTTATATAACACGTATAAATGTGGGGTTTATTTTAACGTTATACATTGGGAGCGTGTCTTTAAATAGATATAATATTTACAGTCCTAGATTTACTAGATGATTACATAATGATAATAGAAATTATAAAAGAATGGTGTTGGTTCTTGATTCTTATTTATTATCATGAACTTAATGGTTGTAGTCATGCGTCCAGTTGGATGATAATATTTTTCGATTCTATAAATAGGTTATTGGCCAATGTGTGATTGTCAGTTATATATAGTTTCTGTTTTTGTTATTTTTTATGAACCCCACCAATTTTTGAAAGGAAACTAACAATCATATGTTATAGGGATGATTTCCCTAACATCCAAGTTGGAAATGATACTGATGGATGACTACCACATTCCCCCACTCTCTCTCCCTCTATTTAACTATAGTAATGTGTGTGTACACACAAGGATTATTTACCATACAAGTGTGTTTCAGGCTATGATTACTTGAGGTTATAGTACATAATTTTATCTAGTATTGGTGGTTGTAGATTCTTATGGGTGAACATGCTTATATTGAGATGTCATGAGGAATAATTCATTTATATGGGTTGTAGTGTGTTTCAAACATACAGTTAGTTGTGGATTGGATAGTGGGGACGATGGGATAGATATTGTGGGATAATTAAAACCTGATATATTTGGACCTGTATAATAATGAAATATGTAGGGTCGAGGCCCAACTCACATCATGGATGACTATATTTATGGAAGATATGGGAGCTTAAGACGTGTGATATTGGGGATTGAGAGAGGAAAACTAGTGGGGTACTGGTTATAAGGTATCCATTTTCTTTATATATATATATATATGCACAAAATTATTATTATAATGCTACTTTTTATTTGATGAGTTATCCATGGGGAGGATGTTAAATGAGTATTATATCTATTTAGGTGATGAGTAATTTGTCTATTCATTGATCTTTAGTATTCTTCTTTTATATTTTTTATGTGTAATTTTAGGGAGGATCCAACAAAATATACATGTTATGCTCACCATATTTATATATAAACTATTTTTCAGGTCATTAGGATATATTTGGTGACTTAATTAGACTTTATTAGTTTGAGGAGTTTTTTAGAATATGATGAAGCTTCATGATCACTACTGATGATTATAACTTTAGTATTTTATTTTTTTTCAATTGTATCACATCATATCAAGTATAGGGATTTTTTATTTGTTTATAAGGTGAAGGATTTTTTAAGTTCTTATTATCATCATATCTCTTACTTCTCAAATAATTATGAGGTTAATGCATCCCATGTGTATGAATATATACCCTTTGTGCCCGTTACTAACTTGTTGTCTATAGGACATAGGTTTCAGGCACTGTAATCTATCTTTCTAAATTGTAAGCACAGGAGGTGTGCCTTTAGTAGGAGAGGTTCATGTCAAAAAATATTCAACATACCTCCCGCTTTCTGATTTTCAAAAATAAGTGAAAAAGAAATAATTTTTTTTAAAATTCTAGGGAATTCTACCCCGGGAATGTTGATTCTGTTAGTTTTATAAAAATTATGTTTTTCATAAGACAGTCATTAATAATTTCATTCCCAATAATATTTGCAAAGCCATAATATAATAGAAAAAAGTACCATTATATCAGTTTGGATTAGTTATAATGGGTAAAATGGTGAATACATGAAATCTATATAAAAAAAATTAAAAATAACAACTCAACAGAAAAAAAAATATAGAATTAACAAAAATAAATAAATAGTGATAAATATTTAAAAACATATATTTAATGGAAATTAAAATAATCAACTAAAAACATCATATATTAAAATAAATCACAAATTATGTTTCATTTCAATAAAAATTAAAAATTATAAGAAATTTATTGAGTATCAAAAAGTGAATCATTAGCCTATTTAAGGCTTTTTTTCAATAGTTTGATTAATTTTTTGAACTTCTTATGTTTCTTGGAAATATTCTCCTCCTAATTATAAAATATTTACTTTATGCAGTAATTTTGTCATAAATATGTAATAAATTCTTGATCTTTTTAGCTAACTTAACTTCTTAAACTAATAATTTTTTACTCTTCTTGACTATATAATATTTTTCCATGTCTTACTTCCAATAATAATCCTCAATATTTTTATTTTGATAAAATAATAGATTTATTATCTCCTTAAGGGAGGTAGAGAACTAATCTTATTTCTTTAGGAGATCATATAAAATCTCATAAAGATCTACTAACCTTTTAAAAAATTGATCACAATATTTTTATTGGTGGTATTTCCATCGATAGAATTGAACTATCTATATTTACCATTCAACTAACAAGTTAATACTTCAACCATCATAAGATGGAGTTTTATTTTCTCCTTTAAATTTTTGATATCCCTTTTTAACTTCCACAATATGATCTACCTGTTTCATTAGTAATTTTTCAACATGAGTGATAATAATTTGATCTAAAATGAGATTCACTATAGAATTAAGTTTGTTTAGAATGTTTGTTACAAAACCCACCTTCTTTATCAAATTAAAAGCGGAATCTTACTTCTAGTAAAAAAATTGTGTCCTTTAACTAGTACAATATTATAATGAAATATTAGAAGTTTCTTTTTATTTCCCAACATCAAAATTTAAAACATCAAGTGATTTATATTCTTAAGAAGACATATCAAAAAAATTGAAATATTTTACAAATATTTCTATGTCAATTCCATTTTGATCATTTTAACTTAAATAATATACAATATTTTCAATTTATTTGGGTGATGTTTCATTAAATTCATTTACTTTATTAGCTTCATCTTATTCAAAAACTAAATCAATTTCTTTTTATTTTTTTTACATTTCAATGTGTTCCCTAAAAAAGGGATCTTGTATAGATGGTATGTCTATATAAGTGACTACTCATGGAACAAAAGTTGATGAAATTACTTGATGGCCCTCCTGGATGGTTCTCCAAAATAATGGTGAGGTGAGGAAATTGACAAAAAAAATTAGATTTCTGTCCATATCTACTTCCCATTACCTTAAAAATATTTTCCCTCTAAATTTCTGTATCATCAAAAAAATATTTTTGAATTGTAATGGAGGGATGAAAGTCCTTTGTTACTTGATAATATTTATTCTTTTGGTATTGTCTATTTTTCTTCTACTCTTCAGTTAATCACTAATGGGTTTCATACCTTAAATACACTAATTCCTCTTTATCCCAACCAAAATAAGGCATTCTAATATCTATTTATTATTTCATATTTTTTCTTTAAACATTATTTTCATTTAAATAGTTTGTATGGGTATCTACCATATTATATGAATCATTAACATTAAATGTAATTGTACACAGTAAAATATTTAGAATTAAAACATCAACTTCTCCATGTTTCTTCATCTATAGAGTTTAAGATTTGAAAACATATCTAACGTTAATATTTATATACTTATTTGATTTAGTTTTCCCTTTTCATCAATAATATAAATGATATAATATTTTGAATTCAAATCCTTACAATTATTTAACTTCACAAAAAATAATTTTTTTAATCCATACATCAACCACATCAAATTAATTTTCACATTTTCTCCAATTCCCTTTCTGGTTGATCTTCGATCTCAAATCAGTTTTCCCTTCTCAGATTCACTAAAAAATGATTAAACGTATAAGAAAATAAATAAATCATTAGTTTCTATAATTCTATATGAATAGGTTCAATATAATGATGAATAAAATCACAATTTTTAGCTTCCGCGTGTTGATAAGAAATTCCAACAAAAAAACGAATTGAATTTTCACCATTTCTCTATCACCATTCCTTAATAATAAAAAATATTAAATGAATTGATACATTATTTATGTTTCTGGTGTCATGTTGTTTATCTTATGAATTTTCTAATTAATAAAAATCAAACATTCATTACATTACTCTTCTCTATAGAAACAAAAAAACATTATGAAGCTTATTTGAAACAAAAAACGTCTCCCTTTAAAGTGGTTGTCCAACCAGCACAACAAACCTCCTGTTAGTTAAACATAATTTTTTATCAAATAGGGTAAATAAAACTATCTAATTATAACCTAATTCAATTCATCTCTAGGTTCAATAAAACTTGTGGATGATTTAAGGAAACATTCCATATTTACTTCGTTAGAAAAAGTGATATCCTCCCACGTATAAAAGTTTATAATATCATCCAACAAAATATCATTCTTTAAAAAGAATTCACAATCTACTAATATTTTACAAACTATTTCTTTTCCACATATTCCACCATAATAATTCAATATATAATCAGAAACTAAACAGTGATTCAAAAATCAAAAAAATTATTGGAAACAAAGTGAAATTGGATACATATAACTAACTCTAGGTTAACCCCATTTATATAGACATCATATTAAACACATGACAACAAATAATGATAATTGATCAAATATTATAGATCAAAACCTAACAAAACATATAATTAGAAAAATTCAAAATATAGTCTAATTAAATTAATTATAAACACTCTATAAAAATGTAGTCATAATTCATGAAATAAAATTAAATAATATGAAATTATAGTTATCATAAAAACAATAGTTCTTTAAAAATATATAAAATAAGAAAAATCTACTATAAGTTATATTATAGATATACCATCATGATTTTACTCTTTTAAAGATTATTCTTTGAATATTTATCCAATAAAGTATCTCCCTTGAAATAAAAAATTCCATTTGGAGATGTTATATAAAAACATTAAACTCAAACACCCCCCCCTAATGAAATTAATAAAATAAATATATAAAGAAAAAACTTAGAAACTTGAAACTATTATAAGTGAGTAATTTATCAATGATATAGTCATGATATATTTAATGACATTTTATTTTGTAGAGGTCATATGTGTTTTATTGTAGTTATGAAATGAGTTCAGTTTTTAGAAATAAAATACAATGAAGATAAATAATTTCTTGGGTTTATTAGTATTTTAAAATAGAATCTTTATCACCTATATTTTTCAGTACTTTTGGTACTTATAAGTAGTCAGATCCATAGAGATTATATATCAGGACATCCAAATGATGAAACGCTATTGAGTGAAAAAATTATCTTATATTTCATTCTACTCTAATATATAGTTCAAAAACACTCTTTATAAGGCATAGATAAATTTTATATACAATCCATACATATGATGGATTTATTTCCATGTTTGAATATATTATTTTTTGATGGATTCACCAACCCAAATATTTTATCAAAATATTTTTTACCCTTAGTAATAATGGATAGTAATTTATTTTGAGTATAAATATAATATATAAATTTGATAGATTCATTTTCATCTTTAGTATATTTTAATTTTTCTTATAAAAATTAACATATGTTCATTGGTCTTTTAATTAACTCATGATGGTTTGATAAATCATTTTCTATCCAACTAAAAATATATTTTTGATGTCTTCTATCTTAAATTATCCATCTCAAAAATAAGTTTGGTACTCTCATCCTTTTTTCCTATTTTAACTCTTAATTTTCTTAATTATTTTTTTAATTCAAATAATTTTACTTTAGTCTTTCAAACAGTTGTTAAAAATCATAAAAAATACTAAACCTTTTCAATTTCATCATTCAGTCCTTTATATTTATTTTAAAGACTAAAAAAATATAATGTCATCTCTTTGGATTTAAGAGAATCATTGTTATATTCACTATTATTACCACTTTCATCATAGATAAATATTGAATAAACTATTATATTATTAATTGATTTACCAGTTATATTTTCCATGAAGAATTTTTCAAATATTTGAGAATTAGCGTAAAAATGATTAATCTTTAGGATATAATCATTATTTTATGATGACCTGTCAGAAGTTATATCACATTCACTAGAACTCAATGTATCTAATTCATTCAAGGTTTTATTATTTTCAATATGTGATTATTTATTTGAAGACATCCTTTATTTCTTCTTTAATTTTAGAAAATCTTATTGAGAATGACTGTGATTTCTGTATTCATAATAAATAGAATTAAGAGATTCCTTTCCATCATAACTACCATTAATGTACTTTCAGGCATTCCTTTAAAAATAATTCTATCCTATATAATAGTTAATTAGTCTAGTGAATTGTAAATTTTGTAATTTCCATAACTCAGTATAGGAATAAAAATTATATGTACTTGTCTTTTTATTACATGCTATATAATTTAACACACTAATGGATATAAAATTAACAATATTCTTGTTTTTATCCTTATATTCATCTATCCTCAGATGAAATTCATAACAAAATTATTTTTTCATAAATATTCTTGAATTTACTTGGTGATGTCTTTAATTTCATTAATCACAATTATACCATATTCTCATTCCTTGGGAATTATATCAATGACCTTCTCAAATAATTGATCAACTGTTGACTTTTTTCACTGACTGGATATAAACAATAAAAAATCATCATCAATATCTAATAGATTGGTTCAACACTTTCATTGGACATATAATAAAATTCTTGATAATATTTTTTAAGAAACCCTATGTGATTTTAATGATATTTTGAATATTAGAATGGTTCCACTTCTATTTTTTTTTTACAAATATTACAAATTTTTCATCAAGAAGAAATTTATCCATCTATATTGTATTGATTTGGGCATAGAAAAGGTATTAAAAATTAAAAAATTCAACTAAAATTCGTAGTTATCTTATTTTCAAAAGGAAAAAACATATTTATTTATAATTTTAGATCTTTTATTCAATGTTAGAAAATTATCAATCCATTATTAAAAACAAACATCTCTATACAATCTCTGTAATACTCATAATAATTTCTATATATGATAGGTGGACTGTTAGGGACAAAACTTTTGATCAAGAAAACATTTATTCTTTCCATACTAAATAAAAAATATATTTTATCCAAAACATAGATAGGTGTATGGGAATTGAAAACAAATCCTAATATACTACTGAAAAAAGTTGTTAATACCTTTTTCAACCTCAAACATAGAGACCTTCCCTAATACCAAATATTGTCCAAAATTCAAAGTTATGTAAACATAAAACATGGCTATGAATTTTTTATTGTTAATAATAGTAAAATTTTCATCAAAACCTCATATTTTCAAACTATTAGAAACAAAATGTTCAAATAACCTAAAAACAAATCAATGTATATCAATGTAAATTGTGTATATGTACAGAATAATTTAAATCATCAAAATAAATAGAACCTTAAATAAAAGTAATATTCAAAATATAAATAAAACAACTGAAAACATAGTAGTCATATAATAAATAATTAACAATCAAAATACTTATTTACAAATAAGGCACCCTATAAAGGATATTATAAAAAAATATTTTAACTTAAAGAATAAAGGGAATCAAAAACCAGATTCAAGGTATCCCCAAATTTAACCTAAAGGAAGGCCTATCTTCCAACCCATTAGAATCCCTCAGATAAAAAAGTCATAACATATTCTCCCACTTCTAGAAATCTAAATCTCATATCTTTCTTCCTCTTGGAATCCATTTTTCAACTTGATTGGATGAAAATATTAATTTAATAAACGTGACGCTCAGCTCCCACGTCCTCAAGGAAACCCCCAATCAACCAAATCAAAAACATATCTAATATAATAGATATGATAATAAAATTAAAATAAAATCCTAAAAACAAGTCCCCAGAAAAAACACTTAGAAATTAAATGTTCAATGATTGGAATCTCGATCAGTAACAACAGATTTCTTGGATTAAAGCAATCAATGTAAGCTCCTATACAACAATGATTTGTACTCAACATAATTTTTATCATTATAGTCCTTGAACATATGGTCAAATTTTTACAAAAACATTTAATTGTTAAATTTGAAAACATTTTAGATTATTTTTAACAACATCAAAAGCAGCATTATCATCCTCTGATGAAATCACCCACACTTCATGTATTTTTATGAATTTATCCTTGTTCCATTATAAGGATTGTATACTCTATAAAATTAATCTTTAATGTAAACAATAATATTTATAATTTAACTCTGAAATATATCAAAAATATGGTTACCTAATTAACAATACTTTGCACACAAAAAACTTAAGAAAAAACATTAATTTAAAATGAATTGCAAGAATGAGTGTTGCGTGATTTTTAAAACATAGGATAAAATGAGTCTATAAATAAACATTATTGATTGTCAATATGTGAGGGTGTGGTGTATGGGGATTGATGGGTTATTCAATAATACATAGGATTAGTTTTCTCTAAAACGAAATGCTATCATTATAAATTTATTTATCACTGGATAATAATTTGAGAGTTTAAACATCAAACAATATTTTTTAAATGTTAAAATATTAATCCTGAATGAAGAGTCATGACTTATAGATATTTTAACAAATGACACATTTATATTTAAAATCTAATTATTTCTTTTAAAATGAAACTACATGGATTGATATATAAACATTTTCAATGTTTTTGATTTGGTGCTGTCGAAATGTTGTGAAACTTGTCAACTATGAAACCCTCTATCTCTCACACAAACATGCACTTTATCTTTAAATTCATTATTATCACAAACCCATGAGTAATAAGGGATAAAATACAAAAATAATAAAATTTTATAGTGACTTTTTTCTTCTTCTACAATTTAGAGATGCTTTTATATCGGATGTTTTTAATATTTAGTGACAACTTTTAAACTATAATTTTAAAAAAAAGATTAATTTATTAAATTTAAAAATTATAGTTTTAAAATACATAAAAAAATATATTTATACATATATTTATACATATATTTATATTAATATAAATTATTCCATTTATATATAAAAATATTTTAATATTTATATTAATCATTTTATTTATTTGAGAAAATCATAGGGTCATCCTCTTTTATTAAAGAAAGGAGAAACAATTACATTGGGGATGGAAATTTTGAAATTTGAATCATACACCCAAAATTATATGAAGACAATATAGAACTTCCCTATAAACTAAAAAACACCGCTGAAAAAGAACATTTAAATAGACTCAAAATAATACACCAATCGACTATCAAGAAACAAGAACATCTACTAATAAAACAGAACATGTAACTCCCATATACATTGATTGAACATTCTAATATAGGACTAACACCATAGTGGAAATCATTTAAATTTTTAAATTATCCTTGTACCATATTGTTAGAGACAAAAACATATTCTATTACAACTATTTCAAAAATAAAATAAAAAATTAAATATAATTTACAAATTCAAAAACTCTATATTCAAGAAGGCATTGGAAGAGACCTATTCCAAGAAATTAATTGAATAAACTTCCAATGAAATAAATCTAGAGGCTGGAAAATAAGTTAGCCCTGAAAAAATCGCACACTTCACCCAATAGAACAAATAGAATCCTTTAAAAATAGATTTAATTTCATTTTGAACAAATTCCAATGTTATAAAGGGATCCCAAACCTTTCCAAGTTTGTATGTGTTCAGCAGACCTCCATTTTTTAACTAGTTTCCATCTTTGATCATCAGAATACACATCCAAAAAAACATGATTACTTTGATCCACCACCATAAAATTATTCACACCAACATATTTATTGTTAAAAATATATTAACATATATATATATATATACAATCACATAAATGTAAGTGTATTTAAAACGGTGGGTAGGTTCAAATTAATGATAAATATTTCTCAACCTATATAAGGTGGTTGAAAAATACACCCCCCCCCCCATTTTGTACATAAAAACGTGGTTTTCCATAAAACAGATCTGTGTGTGTCGAATTGGTTTAATGAATGGGTCGATCTGGTTAGAGAAAAAGTCATAATAATTAATAAAAATACATAAAAATTTGAATTCAGGAAAACAAATTGTGTTTCAATGTAAACAATTCGTTTAGACACCATACTACAAAAGTAGTCATTTTTTACAACACCATATTTAAAATTTTCATTTATAAATAATATTTTTCAAATCCAAAATTATTAATATCTAATTAAGTGTTTTTTTAAATCAAATTTATAATAAAAAATAAACTTATACTTTTTCCGAGTGGGTTGGATCAACCAAAAAAAATAAATAGTAACCCAACCACCTAACCCAACTATAATCAAAGAAAAAAATGGCCCACATTTTCTAAGTCAATTTTATAGTAGTATAGTTTTGTGGGTAACTCAGATTGGGTTGGGATGGTTTTCTTATTTTTTTGGTTTTTTCATACCACTATATATATATATATATTAACAATAAGTAACAAATAGTTAATAAATTTTTCATGTGCATATAGTAATAATTAATATTAGACAATCCAAAATTATATTTATTAATTTATAGTTTATAATTAAGAATTAACATTTCAAATTTTAATATTAATAAAAAAATTAGTATTAATAATTAGTAATCCTTAATTATTAATAAATATATATATATACACATAGTTATATATATAATAAGCAATTATGTATTTATAATTTATAGTTATTAATATATATATATATATTAATATGTTTACATATATATTAACATATGAAAATGTGTGTGTGTGTTTGTGTAAATATTTATGTATAATTTTATGTTTCTATTTTTTTCTGTGTGAGTTTAAATATTAATGATATTTTTATATATTTTTTTTTTATATATTTATTAATATTATTTTTATGAGTATATTTATATATTATATATTAATTTATAAATATATATATATTTATGTATATTTATGTGTTCATATATATGTATATAAGTATAAATATTTTTATAAATTTATTTTTATATCTATTTATATGTAATTATTTAAATTCTGTGTTTTCTTTATATATTTGTGTGTGTGTGTGTATTTATATTTACATATCTATATTTATAATTATATGTATATCTTTATAATACTATATGTGTGTGTGTGTTTCTTAGTCAACCTAAACATTGAATACCTACATATTACATCTTATTAGATGGATATTTACTCTATATCATTAGGACCCATGATAGAACGTTAAGGGAATATTACCTTTGAAAACTATAATCAAAAAGCAATCGGTACATAAAATATCTACATCATTTGTCACTAAGTTCTTGATAACTATCACTTCAGATGCTCAGTAAGGGTAAATAAGGGAGGTAAACATCAATAATAATTTTTAAGCAAAACATGAGAATAGTGGAATGATAACCTTATCTTAACATTGGAAAATTGTACCTAGTAACTCGAGGATCATAATCATGAGTCTTCAAATAAATCATCGCAATTCATAAGACCATTATCATAAAGGAATCAAAGAACCTAAGACATGATAGCATAAAATTATAATAGTATCATTTCATAGAATAGTGTCAGAATGTTTACAAAAATCATAATAATATAAATCTTATGTTAAGGCTACCCACTAAGACATTCATCGCATGTTTCTCTTAGCATAACCACATGTGTGACTACTTTGGGCTTACAATAACCACATGTGTGCACTTATTGGGACTGGGATAACTGAAAATATAACTATTTAGCTCATAAAAATGAACAGTTAACAAAATAATTAGAGTTTTATAATAGACTCACCCATCCTATGATCATAATATATTCCTATGTATTCCACTAGATCATGAAAACATTTATCATTTCATTATAGTGTAACCATTTTAAAATAAAATGTGTTACATCTATATATTATCATAATAATCATAAAATATCCCTAAAAATAATTATTATTATATCATAAGATCATATCCCCATGTAATCATAAGTAACATAAATTTATTGTACCATTGATAAAAAAATCCTATAAAAGATCATTGTAATATTTCTTTAAGAAAATACGCTTTTCATTTTCAAATGACTTATTAAAATTGTAAATATTTTAAAAATATTAAGGAAACTATTTTCCTTAAAAATAACCATGAAACCTATAAATTGATATTCTAATCAATGATTATTCATGACTTTAGGAAACTTTGTTCACCCGTTATATGGTAAAACAATGATTATGTTCAACCCATTGGTAAATATTCCCTCATTTGGAAAAACACAACAATATCCCATTTAAAAATATATATAAAAATTTAATATATTGAAAAAATGAAATTAATAAATCATTTTAATATTATAAAAATATTCTTTAAACAAATTTAAAGAAAATATATACATGGAAGAAATTGATCCTTGAATGAATAGAAAAACAAATTTGGTTTTCCATAATAAAATTATTTAAAACATTTGAGTACATAGAGAGAGGAAAATGAAAGGAAAACCTCTAATCTATTAAAATATCCACATTATAATAAAAAAATAAATTTTTAGAGATGTACTATATAATTTTATCTTCAGAAATTTTAACATCAATATTCCTAGTATAAAATTAAATTGTAACTTAAAATACTTATTTCAAGACAAACTTGCTTTGAAATCTCTCAAAAAATTGTAAAATAAATTTTCATTTATTATAAATATATAACAGAATCATATTAATTCAATTAATATCATACACGATTAAATTATAACAATTATTACCCATTCAGTAACAATTATTTAATAAAATAATATTTCTATGTGATAATTGTTTCATTTTTCGTCCATGGTTCTGTATGTAAGTTCTGGTATTGGTATTTATATTATGGTTTAATTATATAAGTAATATTAATAATTATATGTATATATATATCAATATGTGGATGAAGAAGGCCACATATACGCACGACCGATATTTTCAATTCTAATTTGATAGAAAGGATATGAAAAATGGTTTTCCAATAACCATAATAACATCTCAGCATACTAATGATAATTTGGTATTATTTTAAATTAGATAAAAAATATTTATAAGGATAAGAATATGAAATAAATTTAAATTATCTAGGTAATATAATTAACTCTTATATAGGATTCCTCCTTTGTATTACTCTTTTTCCTCAAAAATTTGATCATTGTAGAAGACCAAAGGATTTAGGATAAATATAATTAATATAGGGGGTTTTGGTCTCATATTGTCTTATTTATAAGGCTAAAAATTCATGAATTATGGAGGAGATAATGTTCCCTTTTATATGTGGGGATAGGATACAACTTGAGTTACTTAAAGGATTTAAATATAATTAATGTATTTTCAAATTATAATGTTTTCAAATGGTCAAGGATTAAAATTTAAATAGTGAAGGGTTTAAATATATTTAAAAATTAATAATTAGAAAATTTTATATGGAATTATTACACTTATATCTTAGTTTAACTACCCAGTAGTGAAATTGTTTTAACCAAAACTATGCTAATAGATATTTTAATTTTTAATTTTAATTATGAATAAAATAAAACATAAATCTTCAAGAAATATTGACATTATGATTCAGAATTTTGAAAATATTTTATTAAATTAATTTTTATAGGTGCGAAAAATATTTTTAAAATAATCCAACAAAAAAACCCAATTTATAGAAAATTTCATTTTCAGTCATAAAACTAAATTTACCTTCATTCTTGTAATAGTAAAAAACAATCAAATCAAAGTGAGATATTTTTATAAATATATAATATATAAATTTAATGAAAACAACTAATTAATAAAAATTTATTTAATTTATTAACCTAAAAACAAATTTCTCACATAATTATAGTTTTATGAGAATTGACACTTTTTACCTTTAATTAATTTTATCTTCATTCCTAACCAATAGATGAAAAATAACAGTATGATTATTCAATAATTCATATGAATTATCCACATGTTTCGTTAAAATAATTTCTTGATATTTTTCATTGTAGATTTTAAAGATAAAAATAAATAACATGTATAATAATACATTTCTTTGCTAAAATAAGCCTTTAATCACTAAATGTTTTTATTAAAATTGATTTCTTATCAATAAATGTTTATATTATAAACCTTTATAAATTATTTATACAATTATTAATCTTATACATACCCACCAATATAATGGCAAGGTTATAATGGTACACAATATCATGGTTCATTTGGACTCAGAGTTGTGTGTAAAGAAATCTATTTAATACTTCAAGTTTTATTTCAAAGGAAAAGTTTAACAAATTTTTAATGTGTAAAATTCTTCCCCCACCTTAAAATGAATTTCAACCTCAAAAATTCCATTATTATATAAATAATATATGATTATATCTCTAATCAATTATATTATCATGTTCCCATGAGACTTCCTCAAATTTTAATTCCTCTTGACAAATTAACCAAGGGAGTAGTCCAGTTCTATTGTAGTTTATATAAACTATCTGTTATTTCTACCAGTTGTTCATCACAGAAAAGATAATTCTATAATAGTATAACCTATAAGTTTAGTTATTGTGAGGTGTCATGTATGTAAGTCCTTAGGATATATACAAGTAACATGTCATGAAGTTATGAGAGGTTTGGTTGAAGTGCCGAGATATAAGCTATAGTGCCAACTTGATCAAGAATCTTAAAGGGAATAATATAACTAGGCCTCATAATTCCTCTCTTTCTAAGTCTCAGAACCTTTTTATATGGAGAAATTTATTGTAGTACCATATCACCAAATTTTAATTCTATATCTCCGGAATGATTAATAATATAACTCTTTAACCAACTTTGACCTACCCTGATGCGCACTGAATGGCTCTAACCTTCTCTACCATTTCCTCACCTAGATCTATGACAACATATATTTTAATACTAATTATATTAGGATTTTTTCATAAAGTTTCTCATCATACAATAACAAAATATCATGATTCCTAGTTTATTTTTGAAATTAGGAATATAACACATCCTCATGATACAAGGATATATCAAAATAATTTAAAATTTTCTAACCATGATCCTAAATTTCCATTCTCTTTAAATATTTCTTAGGATAACATTGGTACATACATAATAAAGGGGTGATATATAAAGCCTAATAAATGAATAAAAAAAGTATAGCTTAAGGTAAAACAGTGCGTGTGATCCAATAATATTATCATGGTAATATAATAGGGATGATAATAATAATCTTGAACAATATTGCATGATATAATATAACAGCATTAAAGAAACATGGGAATGTGAAGAAAACATTAAATAGGAAATCATAAATATAGTTCTCGGATAATATAAAAGAAATCATCAATTTTTGTAAAAATTCTCATAATAGATTATTTTTAATCCCTGATCTCGTACATGATGTATCATGAAGGTAAAATATTACCCAACGCATTAAAGTGTGATATAGGTGAACCCATGGAAACATGTACATAAATTTGTGTGCCACATAGATCATTCAACATAAGAAATTATTTTATCATATTTAATTACATGATTAATTATTTTTGTTTATATTAATAGAAGTATCATGTTAATGAATTATTATAACTTCTAGGTGAATACCTTTGGGTTTAAATGGGTATGGTTATGCACTACTCAAATATTTGTCATGGAAAATCATAAGATAATATTGGTATCATAATGAGTGTACATAAAGCTCCATTAGTGGGATAAGTAAGATATATAGGGGTATCTCATCACACATAAATCATAAGGTTTGTAAAATGAATTTGTGAGAATATCTCCCAACATGAAAAAATAAAAAAATTGGTATGACATAATCGAGTTTCTTAAATAAAGAGGACATTGAGAAGATCCCTTACATAGAGAGGGTGTTTCTAAAACATTAGGAGGATATTTTTAAGATCTTATGGGAACCTTGGGATGACTATATTGAGGGATGGGGAGATTAATGTCATGATCTAATGGTTTTTTGTAAATAATAATTTCATTTTGGTGGGTATATATAAAAGGGGATGATATTTCCTTATTTATTTCCAAACTTTTGGTTAGACATTATGTGATAAGGTATTAAAAATAACATACCTTTCCATGGTTTTCCCCATTGTTTCTACCAAGGTGAATGTTTTTAATTATTTTAAATGTTTCATAACTAATATCATTGAAATAATAGTCTTGGTTATTTGGAGGTAAGTCATGTTTACAAACAAAATGATTTTAAAAACATAAAATATAATGGAGGTTTTCATAGGATTTATTATGGGTTTAAAAAATTAATAAAATAACAAAAAAATATTACATTAAATGGAAAACATAAATTTGGTCTTTGATACATTTTATGATGTATATTATATCACTTATAGCCCATTATGAATTTATAATTCACATTGTATATTTATAACGTGTTTAATTTTTATGCAAAAAATTGATTATCTCCTAAAATTATGAAAAAAAATAATAGTTGGATAACATATATGTGATGGTTTCAAAAATTATATTGCATCCAAAAACTTCTATAATAAGGATAATTTACACCTTTAAATAAAAAATCCACATTTATTAAAAAATAATGGTTTTTTTACAGTTAGAGTATTCTAACCCTTATAAAAATTATATTTGAATTCGTAAAATTATTTAATCATTTATATTTTAGAAACAATATTCCACAATATTATTCTATAAAAATATTGTTTTTTCCAAAAAAAATCTTTAATTCACTAAAATATAGTCTCTTGATTGGAACTATAAATTTCCCAAGACAACAATTTGTGTTTCATCATATAAAAATTTAATTTTTATCAAACTTGTTATCTAATTATTTTAAATGTAATATTAAAAATGGATAAATATAAAATTATTTTATACAAACAAAATACAAACAATCATAGTGTTAGGGTATAAATACATAGATTATTATTACAACAGTAAAATCCCTAATGTTAAGGAGTGTACGGTGATATTTATTTTTCAGATTCCCATGTCACTTCCTCAAACGTATAGTTCCACCATAACACTTTGAACTGGTGAGTTGTCTTTTTTCGTTTAACTTTATCTCTATGATGGGTGATTATAAAAGATTTATCCTCATATAAAAGATCATTTATCAATAACCCAACCTATGGATTCAGTACATATGAGGTTATTTTTATGTACTTCCTACGGACGCATATAAGGAAAAAATCTTGTAATGGATATAGTTTATGTTGGAGTTATATTCAATAGGATTCTTCTTTGATATGATCAAGGATATCAAAGGGTGTGATGTATCAAGGACTAAGCTTTTTGATATCCATAAACTTATTGAAAATATTCCATGGTGATATATGAAGGAACACATTTTCTCCTACCTCAAACTCCAGATCATTTCGATGATTGTCTACATAGAATTTATATAGACTTTATGAAGATTTCATATAATGTTAAATGGTTTTAACCCTGTATATCATTTCATAGATTAGATCAAGTCCTATTATCTTCCACTCTCCAAATTTATCACATAACATCATATTTTGACACATCTTTTTATAAATAGCCTCATATAGTTTCATTTGATGGGAATAATGGAAAATATTTTTATATGAGAACTCTATTATGGGATTGTGTAAATTAAAATATCCTTGGAAATTCAATGAACATGATCTTATTGTATCCTGTAGAGTTCTAATGGTTATTTAAAACCGACCAATCGTATGAGGGTGATAAGTAGTGTTGAATCTTAGTTTTGTATCTAATTCTTTCAAAAGGATTCCCTAAGATCTCAATGTAAACCTAATATCTAAATTAGATATAATATATAGTGGAACTCCACATAGTCTTAACACTTACCTTGTATATATATTGGTGAGTTGGTCAAGAAATAATTTTTTCTTGATATTAAGGAAATGATCTTATTTCGTAAGGCGATCGACTACCACCCATATGGAATTATTGTCATTATGTTTCCTAGAGATTCTTATAATGAAATCCATGGTTATGTTTTTACATTTCCATATGTGTATGGAAAATGGTTTCATAATACCCTTGTACTTATATCATTCTACCTATGTGGGTTGGATTTAGGATGACCGACCATGTTTTTTTCTCCCTCTAATTTTTTACCCCGGTATTTTGATGAACTTTTAGCTTTTATTTAGTTTATTCTATAGTGTGACATGGTTCGTGCTTGTTTTTTCTATAATTATTCCCACATAATTTTATAGTGGCATTATAAAAATAAAATAATGGATTGTAGGAGGATTATAATGCGATATGTGCATTATATAGAAGTTCCCCCTTCAAATCATGTTCCCAAGGGACACATATCTCTATTCCAAACCTTGTAACTACATATTCACTATGGTTAAACTACTAAATATTCTTCACCTTCTTTCATAGAAACTCATCATATATTTCGGATTCCTTAATCCTCTCAAGATTATATGGTAGGTAAGTTATTTTAAAAAGGATGGATGAAGATCCATTTATTATTTTTATATCCTAACATTACATGTCCAAAAATATTGGATCCCCTAAAACCCACATCTTGGATAGATTTGTTAGATCCCTTATAATTAAATCATCTGTCACATTGTTTTCTTTCCATTGATTTCAATTAATTAAACAATCAGAATAATAATTAGCTCTAACAACATTTATTGTTACAAATTATGTTTTTTTAATAAATACTTGTGTCTTTTATAACCCATATATATGTCCAACTTTTTGACATAGAGGTAATGTTGTCATGTCATCATTGTGATGATTGGGGTGGCTAATTCCTGATCATGAGTTTTTTAGTTCTTCTCAAGGATAATTAGTTGGCATGATTCATAGGATAACACTTTCTCATCTTGCATTAGAAAATAATCCAATTCCTTTTTGGATTAATCACTATAGATCACAAATACTTACCCATAGGTGGGTAATGTGATCATAGGTGTAGTGATTAGCCTCTTATTAAAATATTTAAAATTCTTCTTTATATTCCTTATTCAAGAAACAAATAACTCCATTTTGAGTAATCTTGGTTATAGTGCTTGAAAATTGTGAGAAATGTTTCAATGATGGATTATAGTACCCGGGTTATCAAAGAAAACATGAGATTTTCATCCCAGATGTTGGCCTTGTGTGTCCCTTAATTGCTTCAATTTTTGAAGGATCTACATATTTCCCTTTATTGGTGATGACATTCCCAAAGAAATTTAATTACACCATCCAAAACTAACTTTTAAAATACTTTATAAATAACATTTCCTTTCACAAATTCTTCAATAAATAATTAAAATAAACCTCATGTTCCTCCTTTATTTTTGATTATATAAGAATATAATCAATAATGACCATCAAAAACATTTCAAGGTAGTTCATAAAGACTATATTCATTAATCCCATGAATATATTTTCATCCTAAGTGATTCTAAATTCCATCACGATGAACTCATAATTCTAATAAATTATACGAGAAGAATTATTTGGAATATCCTTCTTATTCACCTTTACTTTATAACAACCCGACCAAATATATAGCTTATAGAAATATTGGGCTCTACATAGTTGATTGAACAAGTACTAAATCCATGGAAGGGGATACTTTTTCTTTATCATGATCTTGTTATAGAATAATATCTATGCTTGAGATAATAAAACCAAAGGAGATTCATCATCCCACTTTAATATATAAAGAATTAAAGGAAAATTCATGATATAAAGGGTGATTTTCACTTCCTGAAAATTTTTTATTTTCACTCTATAAGGAAGGAAAATACTTACCCAAAATAACATCAAATTCAATTAATACAAGAATTATTATATTTTCCAGAACATTCCTTCAAACATAAGATTTTAAAACAATAATCATAGATCTATTCCAAGATGATATCAAATCATTTTGGGTTGTGAATCGATGTTCTTAGAGTACATACTAGATATGATAATATTGAATTAATTGAAATACCACAAAACATACACAACTCTTGAGTAGAGGTTACATGTACTTCATTTATCAGGATCCATCTCATCATAGAACATTACAAGTTCCCTTAGTCTTGTAGTTTTTTTGAGTTCTTCATGCTTATTATCCCTTGAAATAGATCATTGTCTTGGATACATCCCAACATATTCACATTTATGACATAGAAATATTAATTCTAGTATATATTTATCATTACTTACAGACATAATGTTGAGTAAATTCATTTTTTGTAATGAAATTAGCAAATTTGTTTTCTATTTTTTCACACCTAAAACATCTTTTTATTCCTTAGTGGCATTTTACCTAGTTCTCATTTCTTTTTCTAACATGTAATAAATTTAATATTCATTCCTTTATCACCTTTATTAAATGGACTTACTTGAAACATTATCATACTATCATTTGATGTGATTATAGATTCAGTTATGTGCAAATAGTTTACCATGATTTTGGATAACTAGTTTGGCATAATAACAAGATTTCTTACTTTAGCACCCATCATGTTGGGAATCTCATTTGGAAAGACATTACACTCCCCATTTCATTTCTTTTTCATGTGGTTCTTAGGATTCGTTATGATTAACTAGAATAAACTGAAAATTTGGGAGTTGTATTTTTAGACTATTGAACACATAAATTGTAAAAAAATTAAAGGGATATCTCATAAATTACATATATTTCATAACCTATGAATTTATAGGATTCAGTATATGTTTTCTATTATCTATATCCTAAAAAATAGTAAAAGGAATTTTTTGTTCCCCTCATAATGTTTCACATGGAGCTTGTGAATTTATTGAAGAATATCCCTTGAGAGTATCAAATTAGGTATGAAGAAAGGCCTGCTATTGGGTATGAGGTAAAGATAAAGTCAATTTCAATTCCTTTTCAGTGTTATTATCCCTGTATACATCTGTCTCACATCCACATCCACTAATAGTATCAAAATATGGATGTATTTTTATTGAAACCACTTAATCTAAAATTTACCAATATTAAAGATATTTATATATGTTTAGTATTATCCATAAGTATTTTATAGAGTTTTCAAATCTTAATTTCAAAAATAACTAGACTTTTCTCTCATACCAACAATGACGACCCATATTTTAATAAACTTTATTTAAAGATTTATTTGATAATGGTACACATTATACTGTCCTAAAAGATTATTAATCCAATTGTCTTTGTGAAAATAGTTATTCATAAAAAACATGATACAAGGATATAACAACATTATTGAAAATTTCCTTAACATTATTCAAAAAATCTATTGCTCTTATAAAACTATATGGGATAACTAGGGACATACACAAAAAAATGGTGAGACTTAAAGCTCAATAAAGGAACAAAAAAAATAATATAATAGGTTTGATAATTATAAACTTGAACAACAAGGAATGATATAACATTATATCATAAAGGAAACATGGGAACATGGATACGACATTAAAAATCAGAATATAAACATAGGTCGAGGAAAAATTCCAAGACATTCTAAAATGGTTGATAAATTAATATTGTGGATTATGATTACTCCCAATTATTTTAATGCTTTATTATGAAACTAAAATATTACCCAATGCATTGGTGCACAATTTGGCTATACCCATCATAATATGTACATGAATATGTGTGCTACATAGATCATTCAGCATAAGCACATAATTCATAAAATTAATCCTAGGATTAACGAGTATGGAAAAATAAATGGAATTCCCAAATCAATTAATTATTGGAAAATATTGGAGAATACCCATTAGTGGAGATTGGTATGGGTACTCACAACACATATGGTTGGAAAGTAAAATTTTAAAATAATGTTTGGCATCATAACGGGGGTACATAAAAGTTCATGGGAGGGATTAATGAGAGATAAATGGGTCTCTAATCACTTGGAAAACATAATTTCAGTAAGTATGATGTCTGAAAATATATTTCAACACGAAAAAGTGGAAAACAAAATTCATAACATAAAGGAGGTTCTTGAATAATTTCATTCCCCAAGGGTTTTCAGTGAAGATAAATGGGAGGTTGGGTGGATTTATATAGATATATGATGGGTATTTCTTTATTATATTACAAACATAGGTTTTGGACTCTATATTATATATTATTAAAAAATCTTCCCCTAGAAATTTATTAGGTTTTCTATCAAATAAAAGTGGATTTTATTATTTTACATGTTTATAAATTGATCTCATTAAAATGACACACTTGGTGCTGTGGAAGTAGGTCATGTTTACAAAGAACTGGTTTTAGAATCTTAAAATACTGTATAGGTTTTGGAGGATTTATTAAGGGTTTATACAATTAATAAAATAACCTAAAAAATATATTTTAAATGGGAAATATATTTTTGGTCATTGATACCTTTTTTGGAATAAATTAGATTACTTTTTTTTCATTAGGAATCTACAATACACATCGTATATTTATATCGTATTAAATTTTGTCCATAAAATTCAATTGTCTCTAAAAATTATGAAAAAATATACCTTTTCTTATTTCAACATGATAATTTAAAAAATAATATTTTATCCAAATAATTATATAATTATGAGAATTTACATATTTAAATAAAAAATCCACATCTTTTTAAAAGTACTAGTTTTTTACGATATTATTTTTCCGACCCTTAAAAAATTTTGTCTTTGTAAAATTATAATATCATTTGTATTTTATAAACATTATGTAAAATATATATTTTAAATAAATGTAATTTATTTTAAAAAATGATGAATTTATTAAAATAGTGTCTTTATTGAAACTATATATTTCCCAAAAATACATTGGTGTTTCATCATATCAAAATCTATTTTTTATCAACTCATTATCTGAGAATTTATAAAAGTAATATTAAATTGGGATAAATATAATAATTTTTTTATTAAAATAAAATATAAAAAATTCATACCACTAGGGTCTATATGCATAAACCATTATTACACTAGTGAAATATCTATGGGTAAAGTGTATGATGGTGATATTTTCATGTGGTGGTTCAATATACATGATTTAGGTCGTGATATCAATAAGCTTGAACTTGTCCCATAAATTGTTTTTCTAGTGATTTTATAATTAAATCAAGACATAGTCTGGGTCAATGGAAAATCTAAATGATTATTACTTCTTCAAAAGATCTAATAAATGGGCTTTATAGGGTATGATCTGACTAGTTGTGTCCATCACCTCTTTCTTCTTTATCAAATAGAAATTACCATAACACTTTGTATATAATACTACTATGATCATTTTCTAATGGATATATTATCAATTATTATGATTATTGATTATATTTTAAATCCAAAAAGATATAATGTTCCTAAATAATCAAATTAGTGCATGTTATTTCTATAAATTCACTACTTAATAAGGAATTTATTTATTTAAAAAAGAAATTTTAATTTATAAAACTTAAAGTCTTTATATCCTCATGTCCCAAAAGATTAATTTCTCAAAATTCATATAAGTATGTTTAATTTATTCACTTTATTACATTTATTCCTTCATAATGATCTATCTGAATTCCCAGTGAATGTTTTTTATAAGATAAGTTGATAATAAAATGTTTTTGATCTCAAACACATTTCAAATATAGATAACAAGATCTTAGATTATCATCCACAGTTAGAATAGTTCACATAGAATGAAAATCAATCTGAGGATGATAAAAATAACTAAAATACAACTATATATTCAATGATAGTAGAATATTTCACCATAACATTGTGGTATACATCAGATCTCGATCAGATACAGTAGAATGTGGTAGCACGTACAACCTTAAAACTTTCATAATGTATAGAATGGATGTCTGAGAAAGAGATAAATCTTCTTCAATAGGATTTAAGAGTGATAAATTCATAAGGGGGTGCACTACAACCAAACTACCATCGTAGACTTTTGATGTTTTAGAGAGTTTGATGATGAAATCCATGGTGATGTTTTCCCACTTCCATTCTGATAAGGGTAATGGTTTTAACATCACCATAAACTATTATCTCTCAACCTTGACTTTCTTACATACCAATCATTGAGATTTATATAACTAAATATCACTCTCCATGTTTTCACACTTGAATTACTCGTTTAGATATCTATAAATATTCATACATTCAGAATCAATAGAGAATAATAGGATATTAGCTTATTCAAAAATAATCTTCTTCAAGTATAGTAAATATGGGACACATAATTGGTTCATAAATCTTATTATTCAGTCAAAAACAAGATCGAACACATAAAAAATTCTCACCCTCCTAATCAGTACTACATATTCCTTATGTGCTTCTTTAATCTTCAAATGGATAGATTCTTTAACCCTTAATTGAGGAAGATAATATTTCAAACCATCCTTTAATATTTCGTGGATCATCCTTTTAAAATCCATAAATATTGGATTCTTTATGATCTGCATCATAGATAATCTAGTCAAATCCTTTCAACTTAATGAATGATCATATTATTTTTTCCCTTGGTGTCAATTTATTGATGATTCATAAACATTAATCAACTTAAATATTTTCTCTAGTGTGTATTTTACTATTTTTGGGTCAATATATACGTTAAACTTTTAGGATTAGTATACATTTAACACCATTCACTATAATGATAATGCCTCTATATATTTAATGAAAAAATTATCATAAATAACTCTAAATCATGATTCTAGTAATTATTCTCATCAACCATCAATTTTATTGAGGAATGATCTATAACCATATCATTCTACATCATAACACATACCAATTATTTATTCAATGCATAATTGTAAATCAAAAACCCTTCTTCACCATAGGGTTTTGTGATAATAGGTTTACTGACCAACCCTGTCTTCAATTACATGAAGTTTTATTCACATTCCTTAGTATAAAGGATCTTGAATCCCATTCCAGTTTACATGGTGAGAGGATTATATAAATTTGATAAATTATTCACAAAGAATTAATAATATCCAGCCAAACTAAGAAAACAATGGATCTAATCTATAGTGTTTAGTCTCGTATAATGTTTAATAACTTTTTCCTTTGATGGATACACCAATATACCCTCAATTGGTATTGTATAACCGAAAAATGAAAATTTATGAATCCAAATTTCATACTTGATAAAAATTTCATATACATTATCCTTCCTCAAGTACTTCAGTTTAACACACAAGTGATCTTCATTCTCTTCATTACTCTTGAAAAATATAAGAATATCATCTATAAAGACTATGAAAATCGATCAATGGAATCTCTAAATTCTCTATTAATTAAATCTATGAATATGGGGGAGGAATTACTAAGTCCAAATGAAATCATTATAAATTCACAATGCTCATATCTTTTATATAAGATATTCTTGGTTATGAATCCAATTTTCACCCTCAATTGAGACTATCTATATCAGAGATCAATCTTGGAAAAATATTCATCTCACCATAATTGATTGAATGATTAATATATATAGGTTATAGTGGATATTTTCTTGATCATGATATTGATAAGTTCACAATCATCAAATCATATTTCCATTGATCCATATTTATTCTTAAAAATAATAATAAATGCGGCTCATGGTGATGGGCTTGGGAAAAAGAATCCCCTGTCAATATTTTCCTTGAGTTTCTTCTCTAATTCTAGTAACTCAATCTGGTCTATTCTATGTGGTATATTTGAAATATGGGTAGTACTAGGTAATATTACTATTGAAAATTAAATTCATGATTAGAAGTGATATTGGGAAACAATTCTATAATAAAATCAAAAAACTCCCTAAAATATGTGTATCTTTGATTTTGAGTTTCTCCCCAACCATATGAGACAAAAATCCCCTTTTAATATGAATTAAGACCTATAAAAAGGATCTAAAATCCATTGGAAGTTAATATTTATCCTCACACTAATAAAAAATCATAGGGTAGCATGGAATATAAAATATGAATTTAATTCCTCAGGATTTGATAAGGGATCAATATAAAGAAATCCAATCCAATTCGAAAACAACATCAATTTCAACTAAAGGTTCAATAATGATTTTATTAGGAAGAATATTCCCAAAAAAATTAATTGGAGCATAATAATACACGTGATATGTGATCATCATTCCATTAATATTTTACCCTACTAGATAAAGGTCTAATAATAGTCATGTAAATGTGATATATTTAAAAAAATGATATAAATCATGTCTAGATCCAAAATCAAATAATCCATTAGAAATTATGAATTAGATGGTGATTTTACCATTAACTTCTTCCTTATTATAACCCACATCAGAATCAATAAACACATATAGGTTTCTAAACTAGATCATTGTCATTAACCCTAATATTTTAAAATTGGTTCTTATAATTCACATACTCCCCTCATTTGAAAAATTTGGGTGAATTTGGTGCATTCTGTAGATCTTTCTCTCTAATTTCATCATTAGCTAACATCTTATCACCTCATCGAAATTAAATTTTTTGATGACCTTAATTTACACACATAAATCATTTACTAATCCCATAAATTAAATTTCCTCCATAATTATTTCCTCAATTCTATCTTAAAGGAAAACTTATATTCTTACCTTAATTTTTTTGTTTTTCGAATTTTATTTGAATTACATATTTCTTTTATTATCAAAAACATGAGATAGATTGATAAATATTTTCTCCATTTATTCCAGGAGAGAACAACTAACGATTCATTCATAGAAATTGATGTATATTACGGAAAACACCCTTTGGATACTTGGATTTAAGAAACTAGAGAATTAATAAATATTGATTTCAGGTAGGATAATTATACATAAAGTAAACTAGTAAAGTCTTGTAAAATTTTACTTATATTTACTAATTCCTCCATCATCCTTAATATTTATCTCATAGAATTCCTTTTCCATTTTCATATGAATAAAAAGTTGAATGTACTTCTTGAAAAATAACCTTACAAACTCATCCCACTCCATAGATTCAATTTATTCTCATTCCACATATTATTGATTAGAGTCCAACATTGATATGATTCACCTTATAGATGAAAAATAACCTATATAACATCTCTATTCACTAATCACTAGAGAAGAGTTAATATATTTTCATTGGAACTAATCCATTCCTAGTGGACCAATGGGACAACTAAATGGATATGTATATGATCTCACAAATGATTCAACAGAGCATTGTTCCCACCTTTTATTATTTGGAATCACCTTATGATTCATGGACATAATCATACAAATAATATTTTATACTCCAACTCCAATAACATTCATAATCTCAAGAGTAAAATAACTCTCATTCCCATGATGTTGATCACTAAAATGTTTCCTTAGGGTTTCATCCACTAACTACAATAATAGAAAACATATTTCGGGAAATAATAATCTCAGTGAGAAATAATATAATCCTAAAAAATAATTAATAGGATGATTAAATCATGGTACAGTCTTATCAATGTATGAAAACATAGTTTTAACATTGTTCATCCAAGGTCATCATCTTTTCAAATACATCAAAATATTTTACAAAGAAAATGTGAGTTAACTTAAACATATCCCCTCGGAGGAATGAACCAAGTGTTCTGTATTATTCCCACTCTTTGTGCACCAATGATGATCAAGATAATGCAATATTCACCCATTTTAAAGTTGTTGAACATAGGTGAATATGTTCCACAGTAGTATCCAAATGCCTATATATAGACACAAATATATTTTCTCGGAAAACTGAACTACTTTATTTACCACAAAAATGGTTGTTATCATATTCCTAAGATTATCGTAAGGGTTTTCATTAAATTATTTTTATCCTTATCTTAAAAAATAATTAAACCTTTCTCGGATACCAATTAAGGTAACTCAAACATTTTATATTTAAATATTAAATATTTTTAGAATAATATTTATTACATGTCATTACAACTAATTTCAGAACCATAATGGTTTAGTGTCACTATAAATTTTCATTCATAATTAAAAGGTGCATCAAAGATCTACACCTTCTCCCACTAGGAACTTCATAACTAGTACCCTTTTTAAAAATGTCATATTTTAAACCATTCTTCATAACCTAAGAGAAGGAAACATAATAAAGGGTGAGATTCAGAACATAATAGTTTTAAATAAGGTATATTTAAATAAATTATCATTGATATGATTAAATATGAATTAAGGTATGGTAAAATATTCTTAACATCTAAAAATCATACACGACAATTCAAAGATCATTATTATGAGTCATGGAATAAATCATGGATCTTCATAAGAAATTATTCATAAGGTAATAAATGAATATTCAGGAGGGTATAACATTGGAATAAGATCATGTGACAAAAAAACTATTACAAATCATTGTATAATCATAATCATAGAAATTTCTTTTTAAGGATTCCCACCAAGACATTCAACAAATTTTAGTCTTGGGAGAACCCCACAGGTACCTTCTTTAGCTTAGAATAACCTATGATATACCCTATTTAGGATATTACTAACCACTCATGTAACCTTTAAGTTCATAAACATTAATCAATACCCAATTCCTTGTAATGATATAATTTACCCATATATCAATTAATAATAATTTTTTCATATGTATTTCATAAGATCGTGAAAAGTATTATCATTTCTTCATAGATTAACCTATGTAAAATAAAATGGGTTTCATAAATATTTCATTATCTTAATCAAAACCATTTATATATTAAATAAAGATATATTCATAGGTTCATATCCCTAGTAAATGATAATTAACATTAACCTATATTGTAATAGATGAAAAATACCTTCAAAACGTTACGAAAATATTTTGTTAGAAAAAACACCTATTTAAATTTAAAAATAAAATATTTAAGAAAGAAAAATTTACAAAAAAATAATATTAAAAAAATCCTTTTAAAATATTCAAGGATACATATAAAGTAATATAAAAATAAAATTTTATTCTTGATGGTAGTAAAATTAATTCTTGTGGTTTAAGTTAAAACAAATATTATGTTTACACGTTTGGTAAAATGTAACGTCCCCGACCCGGAATCCACTAAACTAGTGCTCTGAGTCGGGTGGTTGCATGACCTTAGGTATGCCTCCCCGTATGCCAAAGGCTACCGACTAGCAGTGAGGGTCTATAGAGTCAAGTGGGGAGACTATACCCCCTTTTTATTAGAGTAATCCACAAAAGAAATAAACCAAATAGCGGAAACAAAAACCAATAAGCATGAAACATGTATAACATCCATTTTCTATAATAAATATTCCATGTCATACTACAAGTGAAAAAGTGAGAAAAACCCCAAAATAAAGACAATGGCCAAAATTCCCAAAATGGTCTCAACTCCACGTCTAGATCCTCCACCAAGTGCTACCCATGTCCACTCACTATCTAAAAAACACCTTTTCCTTTCTCCTGACCTGCAAACATGAAGTCTGCTCGGGTACCCAATGGCAGACCGAGCAGGGTGTGAGTACAACTCAGTAGGCCACCACCAACGGTGTCTATAAAATATCTAGTATAAATAGGTAGTGCATGCACAAGAGATATGAATGATAGTTGCCAAGTAATTCTTTAAGGTACCATTAACCAGTTTAGAGCCAAGTCATTTCCACTTCCATTACAATTCATTACACACCCATTATCACCATTTACCATTTCATCACATTTCCATGGGTTAATCACATACATTATGATATATGGGTTTAAGGCCAACAATCACTTGCAAGAGGTTAAACACATTTTTATCCTATCTCACTAGGACTAACCCCTCATAGCAACCATAACCTCACCTCGAAGCCTTAGTCTGGGTGGATGCAACTGTTTGGAGAATAGATCCTCAGTCCTCTTTCCTAACCCATGCATTTAGCGTTGAGTTTAGAACCTCAGTATTCACTTGACCTGTGGGCTTAGATCCTCATGTCATACCCCACTCTATGAATCCATGTTCACAAGTTTAAATATAAGTAACCATCAACCATCCAAAACATTTCCCTTCGGAAAACACTATTCACAACAACCCACATGGGAAACCACCTCATGCCTTAACCCATTAACACATTACCATTTCACATCACTTAACCATTCACCCAATTCCCATGTGTTATTCCTATCTCACTATTCATTCAACATTAAACCCATAATCTATCCCATTATGGTCTTTAATCAGTTTACACATTAACCCATATAACATGTTCATCAATCCCATGAATCAACCATTTAACCCATTCCACTTTAACCCTTAGGTTATTGCCAAGTCTAGGTGCATAACCTAACTTCTATTACAAGTTCAAACAATCATGCCAACATATTTATCAAGGGCTCTACAATTTATTACAACAATATCAATTGTTTAATATCAATCCGTAAATCCGAGAAAAGCCGGCACATCCCATGGATGGCCCCAATTAGGTCAAGTCTATCCCAACACATCCCATGGGGATTGTGAGGGTTCCCATTTTCCATTTTAAACACCATTATTACCAAACATGCCATGGTTATCCAAAACATAACCAAAGAAAATCAAGAACACAACTAAACATGCTCAAATACCCAAATAACTATGGGATATCACTTGTAGACCACCTACCTAGAAATCGCAGTTGAACGCACTCTCAATCGAGTCCTTAGACCTCAATCCAACCAACATTTGGGGCTTCAACTTAAAACTCACCCAAAAGTTAGGGTTTTAGAGCTTCGGAATGAGAGGGAGAGAAGATACAAACCCTAAACCAAAAAAAAGAAAGAAGGATGGGAGTTTCTATACCCCAATCTTCGATCCGCAACCAACGGCACTAAAAAATCCTTATAATTGAAGGAGATAGGTCTCTTGGAGCTTTTGGGTGATTTGGGTCATGCCTAGGGTGGAGAGGGAGGAAATGAGAGGAAATCTTGAGTGGGTTTCTAAAGCCCGGAGTGGAAAACTTGTAATTTTTTCCAACATTAAGTGGTCGCACAGTTTGTCTGCACGATTTGGAAAACCGTGCTCAAACTGTGTGCATGCCACTATCTGGAGGAGGAGGGGTCGCACGATTTAGCCGCACGGTTTGGAAAACTGTGCACAAACCGTACGCATGCATCTGTTGAGAGGAGTAAGGGTCACACGGTTTAGCCTAGGCAGGCCGCACGGTTTTCCTCCTCGTACGCAGGGCGTGCGCCCTATCCTGTCTTGACCAGATTTCCTTTCTTTCATGCCCCAAGCCCTCAAAACACCCCAAAGGCCTCTCACACTTTTAGGAAACATTTTAAATCCCCAAAAACCAAGGTTTCAACCCAAAACACAAAGAAAAACATTCCATTCCAAAAAACCAGGGTCTTACAACCTCCCCACTTTATAACGGCTTGTCCTCGAGCCGAGTTTCCAAGCCTCATTGATCCACCGAAGAGAAGATTTCGGGCCACTGAGACCGCATATCTGATTCCCGCTACCAATTTTCTTCCTAAACTTTACCATACTGCCATAGTACTCACACTAATGGAACAGCCTTACCTCGCAAGACCTTTCCACTATGATCCACCACACAAACTGGATGCTCCTCAAAGGACACATCAGCTTCAAGCTCCACATCCTCAACATCAACCACGTGAGATGGGTCAGGGTGATACCATCGAAGATGAAACACATGAAACACATCATGCATCCCACCATAACATTGTGGAAGATCTAATTGGTAATCCACTAGTCTGATGCTCTCCACAATCTCAAAACGTCCCACATACTTGGGCGCCAACTTACCCTGCTTTCATATCCGACGGTGACCCAACCATGGCGACACCCGAAGAAACACTTTATCACCCACAAAAAACTCAATAATTCTACGCCTTTGATATTCATATTACTTCTGCCTACTCTGAGCCATAGCCATTCGCTTCCTGGTTGACATAACTCTCTCTGAAGTCTGCTACACGAGACTTGGTCCCAACAACTCGGATTCACCGGCCTCTAGCCAACACAATGGAGATCTACATGGCCTTCCGTAAAGTTCCTAAAATGGTTCCATATGAATCATATCCTAAAAACTGTTGTTGTAGGCAAACTCAACCAATGATAGGTGTCTTTCCCAAGAACCACTAAAGTACAAGACACAAGATCTTAACATGTCTTACAATACTTGGATCGTACGCTCTGACTGCCCATCTGTGCGGGTGGAAAGTCGTACTCAAAAACACCTATGTACCAATAACCTTCTACAACCATTGCTAGACGCACGATGTGAAACACATATATCGGTCTGAAACTATGGTCTGTAGCACACCATGAAACCTCACTATTTCCCGAACATACAGCTCACCCTACTGGTCGACTGTATGGGTCTCCTGAATCTGTAAGAAATGAGCCACTTTAATTAACCGATCCACAACCACCCATATTGTGTCATTCTTCTACAATGCCCTCGGAAGACCAATGATAAAATCCATTGTCACATCATCCCACTTCCATTTTGGAATGGGCAATGGATGCAATAAACCACCTGGGCATTGATTCTTGGCCTTCACCTATTGACTGGTAAGGCACCGTGCCACAAATCCCGCAAATTCCTTCTTCATTCCAGGCCACCAAAACTACCTTCAGATATCACGGTACATCTTGGACAAACCAGGATGCACTTCCCACTCTGATACATGGAACTCACGCATCAACTCTTCCCGTACACACTTTGGAACAACCACACGATCATGAACACGAACAACATCGTCCACAACAACGGCCTAGCCAGAAGGTAGCTCCCCACCTTTAAGATTTTCCTTAACGATCAATCAATTAGGATCATGAGGCTGACCTTCCTTAACTAGACATAAAAGCATAAAATCCAACACTAAGGAAGCAAGAGTGACCTGACCACTCTCCCCCTACACCTATAGGTGCATTTATTCAAAAAAAGCCATCGCCTTCCACTCAGTGTTGGACTCATGAACCTTCTGATTCTGAACCTTCCTGCTCAGAGCATAAGCAACATTTTTTCCCTTTCCTGGTGTGTACGCCAACTCAAATTCAAAAGACTGGAGATATTAAACCCATCTTCACAGCCAAAGATTCAGATCCCGCTGTGAGAAGATGTACTTTAAACTCTTATGGTCGGTAATCACGGTAAACCGTTTGACCAACAGATAGTGCCTCCAGCACTTCAAGGCAAGCACTACTGTAACCAACTCAAGGTCATGAGTGGGATAATTCCACTCATGGGGTCTCAACTGCCTTGACCTGTAAGCCACCACCCGCTCATATTACATCAACAAAGCCCCAAATCCAATTCTGAACGCATCACAAAACACGATGTACTTCTTACCCAGCTCTGGTAAGATCAATATAGGTGCGGTCGTCATCTGCTTTTTCCACTCTTGGAAGGAATTATCACAAGCCTCAGACCATTCAGACCTGATTCCCTTCTTGCTCATGCCCGAAAGAGGTGCTTCCAAGTGAGATAAATCCTGAATGAACCTTCGGTAATACCTGGCCAAACCCAAAAAAACATCAAACATCATAAACACTCTTGGGCTGCTCCCAAGATACAACTGCCTGCACTTTCTATGGATCCACTAACCCACCTACCTCCGAGATAATGTGACCCAGAAAATGTACCTCCCTTATCCATAATTGACACTTCGATTGCTTGGCGAATAGACGGTTCTCTCTTAGCGTACCTAAGACGACGTCAAGATGTTGGGCACGATCATCGTGAGTTTTCGAGTACACTAAGATATCTTCAACAAAGACAACCACAAACCGATCTAGATAGGGAAGAAATATTTGGTTCATCAAATCCATAAACACCCCCGGTGCATTGGTCAAGCCGAAAGGCATTACCACAAACTCAAACAACCTGTACTGACTCCGGAAAGCTGTCTGTGATATGTCAGAAGACCTCGCCTTCAATTGATGATAACCTGACCTTAGATCAATCTTAGAAAACACCGATGCGCCCCCCCAACTGATCAAATAGGTCATCAATTCTAGGAAGAGGGTACCGATATTTCACCATCATCTGATTCAACATTCGATATTCAACACACAACCTTAATGACCTATCAGCCTTCTTTACAAAAAGAACGGTAGATCCCCAAGGAGACTTACTAGGATAGATAAACCCCTTACGCTCCAACTCTTCAAGCTGAACCTTTAGTTCCTGGAGTTTTTCCGGTGTCATTCGGTATGGCGGAATAGAAACTGGCTCCGCTCTCGGTAGCAACTCGATTGTGAACTCAACATCCCTCTCAGGGGGAAACCCCGAGAAATCCTTAGGAAAGACATCCTAAAACCGATCCACCACAGGAGGGAAAACAAATCGCTCCCCTCTTACATTGTCATCAAGCATGAGACATGCCACTCGAGCCGTGATTCTACTCAATTGTTGAAAAAATGGACCCGCACACCCTGCTCGAACATCCCATTCGCCACGGTGGATGTAAGCGTCACCCTCAAGCTACCTGAATGATACTCTGCGACAGTAACAGTATATGTGCACCCGATACAACACCAACCAATCCATTCCCAGGATTAGGTCAAAGCCTGACATATCGAGAATGAACAAGTCCCAAAGAAAATGATACCCACCAACTTCCAAGGAACATCCCATGCACTGCTTCATATCCTCAACCCGCACCCCCCAACAGAGTGTCAATTGACATCACCCCACACATCCCCTCTATAGGTAAAACCAGCGATACCACAAGTTGAGCAGAGATAAAAGAGTGTGTGGAACCTTTGTCAAACAACGCACTAGAACAATTGTAGATGATACAAGGATCGTACCTCGAACAGTCGATGGTCTAGCCTCGCCATCACCAAGTGAAAACTGAACTACCTAAAGCTGACTTGCCCCTCTACCCTAGGCACCAGCCTAAACGTCTTGTGTTGCACTGCCCAGCTAGTGTGAGAGATCTGGCCCTAGAGTTCCACGTCCACCGCCCCAACTAGTACGGCCCATGGAGCTCCAACTGCCTGCCTGATACAGGGAAACTAATCCCCTTCTCGTATCTGGTACCTTCCTTCCACCATCATACTCGCCAACCTGCTGAGTTTTCCTATAGAACATCTACACATGTCTCATCTGGCCGCACGAACGGCACACAACTGGAGGTCGAGGACACTGACCACGCATATGCCCCAGCCTACCGCACTTAAAGCAGAACACATGATTTCCACTGTGAGAGGATGCCCTCTATTCCAACCACTTTTCACACTTCCACCATGTTGTGAGCTCTCATGGCATCGCTTTCGACCTTTGATAGCCACACCGGTCATCTGTCCCATTAACACCATAAGACCACTACCCGAATATCCCTTTAGGTTTCCTTCCGAGATCAGTGCCTGATCTACTACCTTTGTGAACCTCTTCAAGTAGAAGATGTTTTCTTGAGACTTGATCTCATGTCTCATCCCATCCTGGAAACTCCTTTCTACTGCTGCCTCATCCCCTACTAACACTGGGACAAAGCATCTCATGTCTGTGAAGTGACTAGCATAGTCCATCACTGATAGCGATCCCTGACTCAGGCTCATAAACTCTACAGCCCACTCCTACCTCAAAGTCTCTAGGTAAAAATGATCTAGAAACTTTTCCTAAAAAACCTTCCACGACATTCCCTCAGCCTACTCAATTTGAGCCTGAATGTCCCACAAACGCCTCACCTGGAATTGCAACATATAAGTGGATAGCTTCACCCACTTTTCGACAGGGGTCTCTAGATGATCCTGTATCATCTAGAAAGACTCTAACCAGAACTCTGCTACCTCTGTCCCACCCTCTCCGGTGAAATTTGGAGGGTGCTGCAGCTGGAACTCCCGAGTCAGCTCAAACATACTCGGTCCAACCCGCCCTGGGTCCCGATCCATCATCTACATAAGGTGATTCAATTTCACCCAGAACTGGTCTTCTCTACCTTCATTGATCTCCAAATGTTCTTGCTCCTCTATTGGAGGAGTGTTCTCAGTAACACCCTCTCATTGCCCAAATGGTAATCGACGTCGTGGTGCCATTTCTCTACAATTCCAAGCACGAGATTTAGCACACATACCACATAACATTCACGAATCAATCAAAAGATCTTTACTATATATAACAACCCACTTTTCATACGCTAACCCACCAAAATTTTCCAACTTGCTTCAAACCCTGTTCCACCATTAAACATCATTTACCCACTTGTTTTATTTAGTTCTTCTCATTATTTCTTCGTTTCATGAAATGCATGATGCACCCTAATTTACTGCCTCACACACACACCTCGTGTGTGTGTGTCTAATACAATGCATGTCACCTATATCCCTAGGTTCCTATATTGATGCATGAATTCCAATCCTCGTGTCGTTAAGGCCACGAGCCAAATATCATAAAACAGTCACATCAAACCACATGCGCATCACCCAACGGTGAAATATCATCAACTGTAACAACACACAACCAAGAACAACATTTCCCACCTAGGGTGACTTGGGTTTTCCCCCATACCTGGGTTAGCTACTCCCAAGCATCAGCTCATCACCAAGGCTCGACACTTCTTAACCCTTCGAAACATATCCCAAATAACAAGACCTCAGAGAAGGAGAAGAAAGACCTCCTCTGATACCAATTTGTAACGTCCCCAACCTGGAGGCCACTAAACCGGTGCTCCGAGCTGGGTGTTTATATGACCTTAAGCATGCCTCCCCATATGCCAAAGAAAACCGACTAGTAGCGGGGTCTACACAGTCAAGTGGGGAGACTATACCCCCTTTTTATCAGAGTAAGCCACAACATAAATAAACCAAATACCATAAACAATAACTAATAAGAATGGAACATGTATAACATCCATTTCCAATAATAAGTATGTCATGTCATACATCAAGTGAAAAAGTGGAAAAAACCCCAAAATAAAGACAATGGCCAAAATCCCCAAAATGGTCCCGAATCCAAGTTCGGATCCTTCACCAAGTGCTACCCATATCCACTCACTATCTAGAAAGGACCTTTTCCCTTCTCCTAACCAGCAAACATGAAGTCTTCTCGGGTACCCAACGGTAGCCCGAGCAAGGTGTGAGTACAACTCAGTAGGCCACCACAAACGATGCCTCAAAAATATCCAGTATAAACAGGTAGTGCATTCAGGAGAAATATGAATGATAATTTCCAAGTAATTATTTAAGGTACCATTAACTAGTTTAGAGCTAAGCCATTGACACTTCCATTACCATTCATTACACACCCATTATCACCATTTACTATTTCATCACATTTCCATGGGTTAATCACATACATTATGTTACATGGGTCTAAGGCCAACAATCACATGCAATATGGTAAACACATCATTATCCTATCACACTAGGACTAACCCCTCATAGCAACCATAACCTCACCTTGAAGCCTTAGTCCGGGTGGCTATAACTGTTAGAAGAATAGATCCTCAGTCCCCTTTCCTAACCCGTGCATTTAGGGTGGAGTTTAGAACCATATTCTTCACTCAACCCATGGGCGTAGATCCTCATGACATAACACACTCTACGAAGCCATGTGCACATGCTTATATATAATTAACCATCAACCATCCAAACCATTACCCTTTGGAAAACACTATTCACAACAACCCACATGGGAAACCACCTCATGCCTTAACCAAATAACACATTACCATTTCACATAATTTATCCATTCACCCAATTCCCATGTGTTATTCCTATCTCACTTAGCATTCAACATTAAACAGATAATCTATCTCATTATGGTCTTTAATTATTTTACACATTAACCCATTTAACATGTTCATCCTTCCCATGAATTGACCATTTAACCCCTTCAACTTTAACCATTAGGTTATTGCCAAGTCTAGGTGCATCACCTAACATCTATTCCAGGTTAATCCAATAATTAAAATATATTTATCAAGGGCTCTACAATTCATTACAACAATTTCACTTGTTTAATATCAATCCCTAAATCCTGGAAAAGCCGGCACATCCCATGGATGGTCCCAATTAGTTCAAGTCTATCCCAACACATCCCATGGGGATCATGAGGGTTCCCATTTTCCATTTTAAACACCATTATTACCAAACATTCCATGTTTATCAAAAACATAACCAAAGGAATGCAATAACACAACAAAACATGCACAAATACCCAAATAACTATGGGATATCAATTGTAGACCACCTACCTCAAAACTGTGGTTGAACGCACTCTCAATCGAGTCCTTAGACCTCAATCCAACCAACCTTTGGGGATTCAACCAAAAAATCACCCGAAAGTTAGGGTTTTAGAGCTTCGTAACGAAAGGGTGAAAAGATACAGACCCTAAACCAAAAAGAGAAGCAAGGATGGGATTAGCCTTACCCGGAGCATCGATATGCAACCAACGGCACCAAAAATGCCTTATAATCGAATGAGATCGTTCTCTTAGAGCCTTTGTGCAATTTTTTTCGTGCCTAGGGTGGAGAGGGAGGAAATTAGAGGAAATCTGGAGCGGGGTTTTAAAGCCCGGAGTGGCAAACTTGTAATTTTTTCCAACTTTAAGTGGCCGCATGGTTTTTCCACATGGTTTGGAAAACCGTGCACAAACCGTGTGCATGACACTATCCGGAGAAGGAGGGTTCTCACAATTTATCCACACCGTTTAGAAAACCATGTGCAAACTGTGCGCATGCTTCTTTCCGGAGGAGAAAGGGTCGCACGGTTTAGCCTGGGCAGGCTGCACGGTTTTCCTGGCCGTGCGCAGGCCGTGCGCCCTGGCCTGTCTTGCCCAGATTTCCTTTCTTTCATTCCCCAAGCCCCCAAAATACCCCCAAGTCCTCTCACACTTTCTGGAAACATTTTAAAGCTCAAACAACAATGGGTTAAATCCAAAACACAACAAAAACATTCCTTTCCAAAAAGCAGGGTCTTACATAAAAAGTACCTAATTTGGAAAATAAAAAGAATATTCCTTCTAAAAAATTATATAGAAAACTAAAAAATGTTAAAAATGAATTTATTAATTAATTTTATTATAAAAAAACATTCTTTTATTTATTTTAAATATAATATGTTCATCGAAGAAAAATATTCCCAACTGAATAGAGAAATTAAATCTCTTTTCCTTAGAAACTTTTTGGGTATTTTAGAGTACTTAAATAGAGGGAAATGAAGAAAAATTATTAATTATAAATAAAAAGAAGGAAAAATAAATAATGTTTTTAGGGTATATAATTTAATTTAATCATCATAAAACATAAACATGAACAATCCCAGAAAAAAATGAGGTTGTAGATAAAAACTTTTTCCTCAAGTTGGAGTTTCTTCAAAAGTTCACTATCATCTTGTACACAAAATTTAATTTTATTTTAACTATATACTGTAATAATATTCATACATTATTCAATTATAACATATTATTATGTCTTTATTATTAATTATTTGTTATAATCACTATTCTATATTATAACTATTTTGTTTTTCATCAATGTTTCGGTTTGATAGTTCTGTTCCTAATACATTGATCATGATTCCAAAATATTTATAATGTTAATCAAGATATAAATATTATATATAATCATTATATATTATTTATGACCATAAATAAA
The DNA here is from genome assembly GCA_963277665.1 of Viscum album. Lineage (NCBI taxonomy): Eukaryota > Viridiplantae > Streptophyta > Magnoliopsida > Santalales > Viscaceae > Viscum > Viscum album. Next base: position 1,304,982,707 of record OY728126.1, on the reverse strand, counting down.
ATAAATATATAAAAAATGAATTACTTTGTTCAAGGAGGTGGAAGAACCTACAAACAGACAAATGTTCGTTTTGTTTTCTTTTAAAAATAAATAAATAAATATAAATAATATTTTACCATTGAAGAATCATAATTATACCATATATATTTATTAAAATATTAATTATATCAATAAATTTTTTTAGGTGATGAAAAATTATGCTTATATCGATGTGGAGGGGGTAGTCCACACATACACACGACAGATACATTCATTTCATATTTGGAGGAAAAGAGGTTGATAATGGTTGTACCATATTCCTTATAAAATATTATTATACTGATGAAACTAGTTTCATTATATTTTTATGGATATTTTATATTTTTATGATGAGAAAGGATTAATCAATGGAAATGAGTTGAGTCTGACAATTACCACTTCTTCAGGAGACCTCCTTCGGTTCACTCCTTAATCATTGAAACTTTTTTCATAGGGGGAGACCAGGGGATCTTGGATGATGAAAATGAATCCATGATGATTTTTGGGTATATATTGGATGATCTATAAGGCTAAAAATTCATGAATAATGTTGGATATGGGGATCCCAATTTAACCCCCCCCCCCTGAGGCATTGGTTTCGTGAAAAAAAAAGTTATTTTTGAGTTAGAGGACACCCATTGATTTACGTAAAGGATTTAAATACAATTAATATATTTCTTAAGTATAATTATTAAATCTTGAAAATTATTAAAATTAATATAATATATATTTAAAATATCTATAACCAATAAAAATTATAAAATTTTATGTGGCATTTTTACCCTTATCTATTAGTTTAACCCCCTCCCCCGGTAAACCAGTTTTAACCTTAACCCTACTAAAAAAAAATTATTATTCATTATGACTAGAAAGGAAAGTGGTCTCATCAAAAAATATAGACATTCTTATTTGAGAAATTGATTCCATTTTATCAAATTTAATTTAAATAAGTGGTAAAAAAATTAATCTAAAAATAAGTGTACAAAACACCACAAAGCCTTGTTTTTATAGAAATGAATTTTTAAGCAATAAAATTTAATTTAATTTCAGTCACTACCTACTAAAAACTATCAAATGATTGTTAAAAAAATTTATTGAACATTTAATCTATATATTTCATTAAAAAAATTAATAAATAAAAATATATTTAATTTATTTTCATAAAAACGCGTTATGCATAAAAGAAATTTATGAAAAATTATTGTTTTTACCTAATAAAAATTTTATCTTTATTCATATCTACTATAACACCAATTTATGTATGTTATAAATTTATTAATATAAATTATCAATATATTTCATTGAAATAATTTTTTAACGGTTACCAGTATAGTTTGTTAAGTTGAAATTATAGAACATGTAGAAAAATACATTTCTTCAAAAAAATAGGTTTGTCATCATTAAATATTTTAAGTGAAATTGATTTCTTGTTAATTAATTTTTATCAACCTAAAATATTATATATTTCACAAAATGGGTCTATATATGTATTTATTTTTTAATTTATTTTTATATAATTATATGTCTTTGTGTATAATTTAGTGTATTTATGTGTATTTGTATTTATATGTATTAATATTTACAAATATTTATATATAATGTGTTTTTGTGTGTATTTTTTATTATATTTGAATATAATTATATATAATTATATGTAATTGTACATATTTCGGTATTTATATATATATATATATATATATATATTAACAAATATTTTTATGTTTTCAATGATATATATTTTTATAAAATTATATATTAAAATATTTATTTACTTATTTATAAATATATTTATTTATATATAAATAAATGTATTTGTGTATATATGTAGTTATTTATATATAAATATTTGATTTTATATATATATTTTTGTTTATTTGTTTATAAATATTTATATTTAAAAATAGTTTTTGTAATTTACTTTTACTACTATAAACATATAGATATTTTTTTATTTATTTTTATGTATGTATATATATAATATATATTTGTATAAATTTATATTTTCCTATCTTTGTATGTTTTGTATTTACATATCTTCATATATATAAGTATATTATTATTCAGGAAATATCATTTCCAAATGATGAGTATAAGTGCAAATGGTGTTGTAATGTGAGGAAGTGGTTGTGGGTTTAAGCCAGAGCAACTCATAATCCTAGAAGCTTCTAAAATAATATGGAATTAATGTGGTCTATGTGGTTGGGTAAAATATTGGGTGGGATGGTCTAGGTGGGGGGCCTTGGACGATTTGGTTTTCCAACCAATTAAAAATAATAATTATTTATAGAAAAATATTTTTTAAAAATCTTAATAAAATTGATAAATTACCACAAAATTATTATGATTTTTATTTTTAAAAAATAAATATAAAAAATATAGATAAAATTAAAAACAATAGTAAAAAATATATCATTAAATAATTCTAAAAAAAATTATAACTACTGTGAAATCATAACCCCACTATTTCAGAAGGTTTTAAAAATCTCTATGAATGATTTCGTGGCAGTTGATAAATAGTTTTTTCATACTAATCCCTTATATGTATTGCATGATTCAGATAGCCTGTGGATACATTGGATGAAATATCTCATCAAATATTCTTAGTGATCACTATCAATATTGTGTAGTTGATCTTAGATAGAATATAATGAATAGGGATAATTTTGGACATTCTTTCTTTATTTATTCGACCCAACACTAATGGAAGATAATGTGTTGTTAATTTGTTTTGGTTTATATTTTCTACTGTGTTAGGCTAAGTATTATTCTCTAAAAAACACTTCAGGGTTATTAAAGACACATCTATCTTGTCTTGATTAAATTGTTAAAGGTATAGAGAAATGGGGAAAACTATATTCATATATTTTAGAGTGTGTTCTTCCCAAAATTGGAATGGTTTTCTTAATATTTCAAGAACAATATGATTTTTAAGTAGAAAAAGATTGTCGTATTATAAAAATTATAAGAACATGTAATAGTTAACATAAAAATATGATAAAAAGAATAATAAAAAACATAGCGTTGTTTTTTTATATCACCATGTTGTTATCAAAATATTAATATATCACAGTGATCTTCACCATGAGGATATACAAATTTAAGGAATATTTTAATAATATATGGACCAAAACACTGAGGATCATTATTAAATAAGAATGGTTTGTATAAAATATTATTGTATAAGACCACCATGATGTAACATCTCAAATTTAGTTCACCTCCACCATGAGCAAACTAGGTTCCACATACCACAAATGTTCCTCCCTATAAGCCAAAGTATGGAGACCTACGGTAAGGATATATAAATAAAGTGGGTAGATTATACCCGCTTTGGTATTGATATCCATAAATTTCATTATATGAAATATAGTCAATATTTAAAATAATATAAAATTTTATAAAAGTTATTATTGAAACTATATACCATCAATGGGTAAATAAAAAATCATATGTGATAACAAAATAACATGTATTATAATGTCATATGGAATACATCAATTGAAAGGTCACTACTTGTTCGACCATATATAGGAAATCAAAAAATAAACCAAATAAAGGAGACTGTAGAAAAGGCCAGTCCCATATCCATATCTAGTTATATCTTCTAACTCCTTCTAGGCTCTACCTACTCACATATCCATTTCAAATATCTTTCCCTTACATGTGCCAACATCCATGACGTTTTCTCAATAATCAGGGGACCTATGTAGGGTGTGGGTACAACTCGAATGGCTAAAACTTCAAATTTCCATAAACTATACTAGTAAATAAAAATTCATGAACAATTAAATATACTCTTCAGTAAAGATAAAACACTATGATAAATATTAAATATATCAAAAACATGGGTACTACACATCCACCTGGTGTGATGATATCTACTTCACTAGGTGTCAATGTGTCTCTAAATGTATCACAATAATATTGACAATTCCTCGTATCACAAGTAATATACATAGGTTTCAAATCATTTCATATCGTAATAGAAAACTCATGGGAATTATGTCCCAATAATCTAGTATTAATAGCTATAATAGTGTACTATGATATAATAGTAAATAATTAATGGGTAGTATATCCCAATAAAAAATACATGTTAATGGGAAGGGATTCCTCATATTGTCAATCTATAGAAGGAAAATCATCCCATTGGAAACACATACATGCGAATATTTTTCCCTGACAATACCATCAAAAGGGGACATAGTTTCCTGACCTTGGGCATAATAACAAGAGGCAAAAGCTTCTCAAATCATAGACTATATCATAATTAAGGTAATAATGAACCATATAGGTAACTCATCCCCAATCATAAAATCATCTCATCGTGGAAAATATTTCCCACATTCCCAGGAAATAATGGATAATCAATCATTTAGACATTTTATTTCATATATTGATGGGAATTTCATCCCAAAATAACATTCATACTTTCTTTTTCATGAGTAACCCAAGTATTAATGATAGTGTCCCTCATCATGATCACTACATTACAGATGGGAATTTTTATCACTAATAATAATTAATATAAAAAAGATAATATCATCTCATATATATGAAAAATAATATAATGGAATATTAAACACCCTTGACGTCATAAAATTTGAAATTTACATTAAGGTTTCCATTTAATACATCTCACATAAAGTCTAGTCTTGGTATGTCCATGCATAACCAAAATATTTATAGGTATCAACCCAAGATATCACCCTCCTAGGTATAACCAAGAAATAGGGGGATGAATACTCACTCCAAAAACAAATTAAACTTTACCAAAGGCTATAATGAAATTCAAATTTCCATCCTATGTAAATCCTTACCTTTACCACTCTCAATTATATTTTCTCATATAAATAATCTTTCTAATATAACCTTTCTTGGTTAATCATGTCATAACATATCTCAAAATACACCCCATTTGGTTTTGGCTATATGATTAATCACACTTTAATTCAATCCCATGTCCATCTATGACCATAAATCGATGTATAGTGATAATAGGGTCCATCATGGCACTAGATGCCCTCACCAAACTCATAAAACTCAAGGTAAAGTAATTATATTTATTTTAGTTGAATCTCACATGGTTGGTGAGACTATACATCACACATCACATAAATCTACTATAAATCATCATAAATGTTGTGGGACTACGTATCTCAGTTCAATAGATACACAATAAATGAATATATCCCATCAATTAGGATCGAATCAGTAGGAATCGCAAAATTCGAAGAAAAAAAAATAGGGAATAAGTGATGGAACACACTAAAATAGTTGTAGAAATTGTGAATATATCACAAAGGTGTGATATAATTACCTCTATCTACTACATGATATGAATGAAATTCAAATATTAGAAAAATATAGAAGATCAAAAACATGGATAATAAAAATGAGTGAGGGGGAGGGTGAGGAGGACCCCACTACTGCTAGAAAAATGATAGGAAATTCCCATTTAAATACTAAATTAAATTTAATCAATTAAATTTATAACAAACCTACTGGGTGGGTAGTAATACTCTACTAGGTACACAATACATTATTGGTTACTTAATCCAGGGTCATCAACCACCCGATGGTCCACATGGAGTTTCTTTCCCCTCTTCTAGAGCCATTAGGAAACGATTACAAAGCCACTAGGTACCCAGTGGCATTTTTTAACATAATATATAAAAAATTACCAAGTATATTATCTTGAAAAGTACCCTCAATCCCATTAAAAAATCACTATCATTCATTATTCATCCTGATATATGTGTTTTGGGGAAAATTATATTAGATAGGCACCTCAAAAATAACATAGGTGTTACAACCTCATGATTATAGGAAACCTCTCCCCGGAGATGTGTTATTAGGACACACTAGAAAAAATGTGACAGTTGAGCCTTCATATCCTCATCTTACTCCCTTGTATCTTCTTGAATATATTTTTTCTCCTGCTACACATTTACCAAATTAAATTTATTTCCAAAGAGGATCATATCTCTCCAATAAACCATACAAAGTGATCATTCCTCAAACAACACATTAGGATCCATCTTGATGTTTTTCATGCTAGACACATCATAATTTTTATAGGATTATCTCTCAAGATGAGATATATAGAATACATCATGTATTATATGAAAACTAAAAAGGGATCACTAATAGGAAAGCCATAGTATATACCATAATGGGGATATTAAAGAGTCTAACATAATAGTGTTCCAACATCCTTAGCCCCAAAAAATAGTTTCAAATGAGGTTTAACTCTTTAGAAGACCCGATCACCCACCTCAAACTGAAGAGGATGAAATCTCTACTTTTAATTTTAATATTGTATTCTATTCATCTTATTTAATCTATTCTCGATCAACTAGGTATTATTTGGTTTCTCTTAATGGGAATCAGTCTAATAATAGTAGACACCCATATCTTCTACTGACACTATGGGGAACGACATGGCCTTCCATGCAATGATTCAAAACGTATCATCTAAATCAATGTCTGATAACTATTATTATAGTAAAAATAATCTAGTTTGATATGATATTCATATGAACTACTTAAATTTCGGATAAATTCTCAAAGCATTCCCTCCAAAATTTGGATAGTATGCTTAGACTACCCATCAGTATAACGATGGTGTTTTATTCTCAATTATACTTGAGTACTGAGAGCTATTTTTAGGAACTAATGGAAGTGAAATATTAATTGATAATCTTAAAATACACTATACTTGTCAACATTCCCATAAATCATATTATCTATAGAATATGTAAACAATAAATATAGTCAATAATCTAGCTCCCCCTTATCAATAGGTAGTATGAAACCATGGTCAACAAGTCTATAATAACCCATACTACATTGTTTCCATGAGGAAACCTCTAAAATACCATCACCAGATCCATTCCTACATTATTTCATTTCCACTCAACAATGGGTAACAACTGAAGATGATCAAAATTCACTAGTTCTCATCCTTCACATAATAATGGGTAGAGAATCACATGAGAAACCTTGTTATGTAATAATTTATCTAACACCCGCATTATTTCTTATACATATCATGGTACACCTTAGAAATCCCTGGGTGAATGAAATATTTCAAGGAATTTGAATTTTTAATCTTCTCTTCTCACCTACTCATAGGGACCACAACTCATCCTCATATAATTAGGATCCCATTATCCTTTCCGGACTAATCGGGTAGTTTCGCACCACCAAATATATTATCCAATATATCTCTTTAATCATAATAAGAAAAATGACACTATTTAAACATCTCAAGAATTATGAGGAAAGAGCCACTAAAATAAGGGTCAGCCTTCCATAATACTCCTTGACATCAAGACGTATATCAATTAATAGGTTCAATGAATACTACTCACCACTATACTCCTACACTACAAACTCATGCATCTTTCTACATAGATAATAATCCACAAAATGACCATTATTGGGGATATATTCTATCTCGTAGTAGAATTACGATATGTACTCAATACTTCTATATTGAAAATGTTTTAGGCTACACTAGTAAAATATATACATGAGGCCCTTTTAGTTTGTATATAACATAACATTCTCACTAAAAAGGTAGTGACACCAATATCATAGGGTGTTCACATCCCTTGTAAAACCTAAATCATGAGTTGGATAATTCCTCTCAAATACCAACAACAAAAAGGATCTATATTTAATTACAATCACATAAGGCCAATACTTGACTAATTAAAATATATGATATTCTCTTTAACCTTCTCAAATAATGGTAGAAGTGGTGAAAATTTCATTCTTCCATTTAGCTTCATGATGGTACTATCACATGGATCGGACTATATGAACATTTCCCTTAATAGGTTAGAGCCTTAACTAGCACTGCTTTTCATGGGAAGTCTTCAATTAATCTTCTTAAGTGGCCTAACAAAAATAGTATTAAATTGATCTCACAAAAAATCTTGGGCTACTATTAATAAAAATGGCCTCAATGTTCTCAAGGTATACCATATTCCTTCCAATAATATCATATAACCAAATATATATACATCATTGATAAAGAACTAATGATTTGATTTATTAAAATAGAGTCAATGGTCACTCATTATGATCATAAAGATCTCCAAATTACAAGAATATTTCTCTCATTATTGGGACTATACCAGAATATATTCTATATAAAAAAACACATCCAAATATAGATGAACTAATCAATTAATTAGAGACAAAAACACTTATGGTGCATTAATCAATATAAAATGAATCATAGTATACTCATACTGGGAGAATATTCTCTTGAACATGGTATAAAAAATATCTAATGGCCTTAAATGTAGTTGATGATAACCCAACCTCAATTTAATCTTTGAGAACCACCTTGATCCAATTATCTAGTCAAATAGATTATAGATACGAGGAATAGAATATGAATTATTATCCATCTCTTTGTTAAAACTTTTGTAATATATATATATATTATACCAAGAGAATATCCCCTTTTTTTAAAACAAAGGAAAACCATAAGGGGGCATGATCAGGTGAATAAATTATTTCATCTAAAGATCATATAACATAGCCTTAATCAATCTAATATCTACAAGATATTGCATGTATAGAAGAATGGATGTTATTATTGTACCCAACTTCATTTAAATAATAAATTTAACCTATCCATTGGGTGGAAAATAAGATAATTACAAAGATTAAATATCTTATAACTTGTCAAGAAAATAGTGAAATACTATATGATGCATCTTCTCATCATTTAAAACAATTGTACAAAATAAAGCTGAAAGCATCCAAAGTTTTTGATGGTCAAATCCCAAATTCTTGACATGAAAATCCCACTTTATAATAAGGGTATAAGGGGTGGCCTCAAAATATGAACAGATTCTTGTTATTGAAATTATTTGTAATGTTCTTGATACTTATTCAACCAATCAATACTTAATTTCATGTTCAAATTGGGTGTCTCTAACACAAATAAATCTCATAGATGTTAATATCTGCTCATCATAAGGGTGAAATCATAACTTCTCTGAATTCCCTTATATCATGCCCCTATAAGAATATCGATAAATGTGACTACATATATTTACATAAATTTTAACCCTATATCACTAAAATATTGAGAAGATACAAATGAATGGAATTCACCAATGTCAAATAGTGAATATGCTACCAAGATAGTACCTTGAATGGTTTATGGTTCCCAATCAATGTTAGTTACATTTGGGTCGATAACATGAAACTGTATTATCCCTAAGCCTTATACTTAATCTCATGATCCCTCACTAGCTAGAGAGAGTTATTTTTCTTCATCTATTGACCCACAACACCCGAACTACCTCTATACCCTAATGGGTTAGAATAACTCGAACTACTTCCTTGTGGTAATGAACCTAATCCTCCTACTAATTCATTAGTCTATACTTCAACATTAACATTATCAGGATGAGAATATCATTGAAAAAATCACTAAATGTGTATTGACCATTTTATTAATGAAAATTCCTTTTTAACTAACTTAATGTGTTATTATGTAAAATTATTAAAGAAAACATATTCACATTCCTGGTTTTATGTTTTTTGGTTTTAAAATACTGTTAATAACTGTTACCACTTCTAATACAGTCGTTGAATAGTGATAACATGATTAGTAAAAATATAAGGCTTTAAAAAATCCAATTTACTGAGAAAAAGGAAGTTGTGGCCCCATCCAGTAGAAGTGCTCCATAGGAAGACCATTTATCAGAGCTCAGAAAGGAGTTGGTTTTATTGGGATTCACTCTTGACCAAGCCCAACCAGAGTTTCAACATGTTGTGCTCGAATGGAACATACTACAAGATAAATCGAAGTTGATAGAGATTACCACCCAAGCGATTTTATTTTAGCCACCCCAACAGTCTTTCACCATCACACGCCTTACCCTTAGGTCTTATGTGGGTGTTATAAGGGGTTATTTAACAATACCCTAGAACTATAGTTATGTATATTATTTTTATAGAGTATATATTTATAAGGAACCGACCTTAAACCTTACTTAATCTTGAGTTATTACAAGATTACACACTGAGGATCTTTTCAGGTTTAGAGTTTTAGAGAATTAGATCATAAAACTTGCATTACATTCCACATTTAAAAAAAGTGGTTACATAAAGATAGTATTCATTTTTCCAATCAATGGAAACATATTTAAAATAAAACATGTATTCTTCCTTGAAACTTCCTTGACACTATCATATGATGTACCTTTCCCTTGACCTGTAAAAAACATTTCAAAAAACTTGGGATGAGCATAAAAAGCTCAGTAAGGGATATAAAAATATGGAAAGGAAACATGGGTACATATATACATAAGAATGAAATCATACTTTACCCATAAAACATAATCACTCTAACATACCTCATCAAATCATGAAAAATCATAGAAATCATAAAACATAAAGGTAACTTGAGGCATTCATAACATTCTTACGTAGGGAGTAACCCTCTTGGTTACGTTTGGAATACCCACCACAGTATATTCCCTAAATCTCTTCGGAGAAACCTTAACGTTTCACTCCTTTGTGTTACCCAATGCATTAGAGAGCTATATCGGGCTCACCCTCCCTTAGTTTATCACGGAACAACCCATCTTCAAAATAATTCCCAAGAACCTCAACATAATCGTATCACATAAAACATACATATAGGAAACATAAAATTTCCACCTTTCAATCACAAGATATCAATACAACACATTGATATAAAAAAATTATGAAAACCATTTTCAATACCAAAACAAAAGAAAAGTAAAACATGGTATTTCTTTTTCTTTTAAAAAAAATGTATGGCTTGTAGAGGAAGCTGAATCTCAAATAATGGTCACGGCGGTGGAGAAGTCGTTGTTGCTGCATACGTACGACAAAAACATTCCCTTTTTTCTTTTAGTAAATGCTTCGTATAAAAAATATTCCTTTTCAATAAACAAAAAATTCAAAGGGGTTTATACACCGTATAAAAGAAGGTTGTGTATAAAACAAAATATGCCTCAATGAAAGGACATTGAGACGAAGTCCCATACCTCGGGTCCGACTTGACTCGATCGTTCTTTAATCTCCTGAATAATAAACTTGAGTTAATTTCTACTTGCTTAAGAACCTTCTTCAAGTTCATTATTCCTTTTATATCACTTATTACCATGTCATGAACACTATGTAATTATTTTAGTTAATAACGGTCGTTTTAATGATCATTGGTACTTGAGTCAAGATATGCTCTTTATAATTACTAGTTGTTCATGTATCCATTATATCCGAAGTTATAATAATGATGTATATATAATATATATCATATATATCCAGTATATACATTCATTTATAATATTACATAATCATTTAGAGGTAAGAAATGAAATGCACCGTTCATGGATACGGTAATCCGTACGTACGCATGAATGCTACTTTCTTTTCAATTCCGTATTTTATAGAATGGAATTGTAATGATATAAATGTATATTATAATTCCAGTATAATATCATATATAATATCATAACTCCATCCTTTATACGTCCCACATATGGTATTAACGAATCAAATCACTTTGAGGGGGCGGTAGTCCGCACTGCCTTAAATGAAGATATTGTGTTTACCCATAATGGAAACCATAAAGGTAGTCCCAAAATGAAAAATACATAATCTTAAGGAAAAATAAACATATTATATATCATATATAAATATAGTGTCATATTAGTGGCCACCTTTGAAGTTGTTAAAAGAATGTTGAACAATCATCGTTTCGGGAGGCAGAAATTCACCATCCAAAGAAACAGTATGTTCTTTAACCATTAGATGTAGGTGTGTGTAAGTGTAGCTTGAATCCTTCTTATAAAAAAATCCTATTATATTTAATATACTGTATTCATTACAAAAGAAATCAATAAAAAGAGTTTAGGGGGTTGGAGAAGAAAAATAATACAAAAGGACTCAAGTGAAGACATTACCTTAAAATCAGGTAACTTCCTTTGGTTTGAGCTCAAAGGCTTCCTTGGGAAGACTTCTGCCCAAAGTGAGGCTTCAAGGAGTAATAGAGGGATGTATAGAGACAAAATGGGCAGGTTTTGGCCGAGCCAAAGGCTTTGCAAGTGTGGGTAAGGAGGTAGAGGTGGGGGCCTTTTATAAGAGGAGAGGAGGGGCACTCTTGGAAAGTAAAGAAATGTTACTTTATTTTAAAATGAGTTTCGGATTAAAAAGGTCCCACATTGATATAATTCGAGGGTAAGGTGATAAGGGTTATAAATCCACCCATCCAATAGGTTTTGGACATGTTTAGGTCATAGATTTTACATTATCATTTCATTTTATTTAAATCCATTATTAATGAGGTAATCGTTGCATCATCATGATGTCATAGATAATTTAATTTATTTAAAGTATAAAAATTATAAAACAAATACTATGATTTAGGAAATCATTTTAGATTTCCAATTACTATTTATAATCAAAAATCTTACTTGTATAACCCCATGTAAAAATCCTTTTAGTAAAATAACTCAGGTTTGTGTCATTTTTACTTTAACATTAAATAAAAAGATATTAATGTCATTTTCATACCAAAGTGGCTCCATGGGGTCCCCAAGTTGACTCATGGATTGTCTTGGTCGGCCATGACACATCCAATAATGGTAGGACATGTGTCTAGGTCATTTCATATTATTAAAACATTATTTTTACCTTAAACTACACTAATTACCACTAATCGCGATTAAAAACATAAAAGTTACTATTCAACAAAAAATTATTTTAATCCCATTGAACCAAATTTTACTTCTTAATGAAAACCATATATGTCGGATTTTTTAAATTCAAAACACAGAGGTGGAAAAGTTTCATTTAAACGAAAAATCAGTTTCTTTAACTACCACTTAGTGGTTTCACTATTCATCAAAAATTGAAGTTTTTCAGAAAAATACCAAAACATCACCCTAAACTATATTTGATATTCTGAATTCAAAAATTATGTCTATTTTACAAAATTCAAATCATATAAGTTACATTAATTAATTTAATAATTAATTCCCATTGTCAGAGCAAATAACATGTTTTTATGAAACAATAAGTATCAAAAGATTGACACTAGTTTAAGTCCAATTTAAAAGTGAAATTAATTCCAATGACCACTATTGGATTAAATGGTAAAAATATATTCTAATTTCACTTTAAAACCAATTCAAAATATAATCTAATCATATAAATAAATTATATTAAAAAGCAATTTTGATGTAAAATGCAGTATTTTTCACTATTCATAAAAAAATGAACATTGTCAGAAAAATACCAAAAATTCACACAAAGTAAATTTTGTTGTCCAAATAATAAATAATAAGTTTATTTTGACAAACATAGCTTATAAAATTGTCAAAAGATAGATTTAAAAATGGTTTTCCATCAAAAGGCAGTAAAACAATCTTTTAAAAATATTAGTGTATTCCATGCTTAAGATTGGATTTATTTTCATTTTAAGCCTCTAAAACACTATCTAATTCATTAATAGACATATATAAAAATATCTATTGTTCATTACTTACATGGGATGTCACATCCTTCCCCCCTTTATAAAATTGTGTCCCCACAATTTATTTACTTATCGAGTAAATGGGGGTATGTATCCCTCATTGCATTTTCATATTCCCATGTTGCCTCTTCCATCATGTGGTTTTTTCACAAAACCTTTACCTGATTAATCACCTTATTCCGTAACACATTCTCCCTATGGTCAAGAATCTGGACTGGTTGTTCCTCATAAGATAGGTTCTCTTCCAGTTGAACTACCTCTGGACTCAAAACATGAGATTGATCTGGCATATACTTTCTCAACCTCGAAACATGAAAAACATTGTGTACCTGAGATATAATAGGAGGTAAATCCACTCAGTAAGCAACTGATCCAACTCTCTCCAGAATTTCATATGGTCCAATGAACCTTTGACTCAGCTTTCCTTTCTTACCAAATCGCATCACACTTTTCCATGGTGATACTTTGAGGAAAACATGATCAACTACCTCAAAAGAGAGTTACTTCCTCCTGTTGTCCACATAACTCTTCTGCCTACTCTGAGCTGTTCTCATGTGTTTCTGAATCAGCTGAACTTTTTCTACCATCTCTTCTACCAATTCCGGTCCCTTCAACTTCCTTTCACTCACTTCATCCCAAAAATTTGGAGTTCGACACCGCTTCACATATAACGCCTCAAATGGTGCCATATGTATACTGGAATGAAAACTGTTATTATATAAAAATTCAACCAAAGAAAGATGTTGGTCTCGGCTTCCCTGATAATCCATAGAGCAAGAATGTAGCATATCCTCCAATGTCTGAATTGTTCGTTCTGACTGCCTATCTGATTGAGGATGAAATGTTGTAATAAAATTTAATTCAGTACCCAACGACTTCTGAAGGCCCTTCCAAAAGTTAGATGTAAACCTGGGATCACGATCGGATACAATGGAGAGAGGAACTCCATGTAACCGGACTATCTCTTTAAGATACAAACGGGAAAGTTGATCTAGAGATAAAGTATCTCGTATAGCAAGGAAATGAGCAGATTTAGTCAAGAGATCAACAATAACCTAGATTGCATTATTACCTCGAGATGTCTTTGGTAATCCCACAACAAAGTCCATGGATATATTCTCTCATTTCCACTCTGGCACTGGTAAAGGTTGAAGCATCCCTTTCGGTAACTGCCGCTCTGCTTTAACCTATTGACAAATGAAACACTTCACAGTAAAATAAGCAATATCTCTTTTCATTCCATCCCACCAGTAATACTCCCGCATATCTCTGTACATCTTAGTACTGCCAGGATGAACTGAAAAAGGAGAACTATGAGCTTCACATAACAACTCTCTCTTCAACTGTGAATCACAAGGCACACACAATCTCTTCACAAATCTCAAAACACAATCATTATCAATGTTGAATTCAGGCAACTTACCCTTCTGAACCAGCTCTACCTTTTTCTGCAACTCACTGTCTTGCTTCTGTGCTTGCTTGATTCTGTCTGATAGAGAAGATTTCACTGATACCTGAAACAAAATAGAAGAACATCCTGCACCAACAACTTATATGACAAAGTTCATCAAATCCTTAACCAAAGGATCATGTTCCAAACGCAACAATGCTAATGAAGCATTACTTTTTCGACTCAAAGAATCAGCCACTTTATTTTCTTTTCCTGGATGGTAATGAATTATACAATCATAATCCTTGATTAATTCTAACCATCTCCTTTGTCTCATGTTCAATTATTTCTGAGTGAATATATACTTTAAACTTTTTTGATCGGTATATATTTCACACTTTACTCCATACAAATGATGCCTCCAAATTTTTAAAGCGAAAACAACAGTAGCTAATTCCAAATCATGTGTAGGGTAATTTACCTCATGAGTTTTCAACTGTCGTGAAGCATAAGCAATTACCTGATCATTCAGCATTAGGACACAACAAAGTCCTTTCAATGAAGCATCACTGTAGATAACAAACTCACCATTCCTGGAAGGAAGGGCCAAAACTGGAGCATTCACCAATCTTCCTTTCAACTCCTGAAAACAATCATCACATTCTTTTGTCTAGATAAACTTAACACCCTTCTAAGTTAGCTTAGTCATTGGACTAGATAACCATGAAAAATTTTCAATAAACCTTCGGTAGTAACCTTCCAAACCAAGGAAACTACTGATCTCAGTTACATTTGTGGGTCTTGGCCATTCTTCAACAACCTTTGTTTTTGCAGGATCAACGGTTATCCCATCTTTAGAAACAATGTGACCAAGGAAAGAAATTTGTTGCAACCAAAACACACACTTGCTGAATTTCCCATACAATTTCTTTTGTTTTAAGGTTTGAAAAATAACCCTTAAATGTCATTCATGCTCCTCTTTACTTTTAGAAAACACCAAAATATCATCAATGAAAACCACCACAAACTTATCCAAGAACTCATGGAAAATTCTATTCATTAAGTCCATGAATACAGCAGGTGCATTTCTTAGCCCAAAAGGCATTACTACAAATTCATAATGGTCATATCTTGTACGAAATGCAGTCTTCGGAACATCTACTTCCTTTACCTTCAGCTGATGGTACCCCAATCTCAGGTCAATCTTTGAAAAATACTGAGATCCCTGGAGCTGATACAACTTAATTTGATGGCCCGACATCTGCTGAAGTAGTTGCAAAGGATTTCACCACCCCTTTCTGCTTGTAGTCTAACTACTTCCCATCACTCGAGCTCTTTGTCGGACACACGTTTGCATAGTGACCCATCTCATTGCACTTAAAACATTTCACTAATTGTAAATCAAATTTGAACTTACCATCACCTTGATCTTTTTCATTGCAATCACGAGCCTTGTGTCCCATCTTACCACATCGGTAACACTTTTTATAATTCAGAAGACATTCCCCAGCATGCCTTTTTCCACATTTATCACAAACTGGAAACTTAGATTTCTTACCATCAGACTTTTTTGAAGAATTCTTCCCTTTCTCCTACCACCTCGGTCTCTTCTTCTGCTGGTTGTTATAGAACACTTGGTCATCAGCAAACTCCATTTCCACCTTCTCAGTACATCGAACTATATTTTCATAACTTTTAAACTCACGAGAAGCTACTGCACTTCGATATTTTGGTTTTAATCCTGAGTAAAAATGATTGATTTTACTATCAAGGTCTCGGATAAAATTTGGAGCATACCTTGACAATCGAGTGAACCTTTCTTCATAGGTAGCCACTAAGTCTTCCTCTTTCCTCAATTCCAAGAATTGTTTTTCCATCCTAAGTCGAACAGCCTTAGGAAAATACTTTTCAAGAAACATACCTTTGAATTCATCCCAGTCGAGAGCATCAATCTCATCAGCGTCCCTGATATTTTTAACCATCGACCACCATTGATTTGCTTCACCCTCCAAACAGTAAATAGCAAGACTAACCTTTTGATTGTCTAAACACCCCATTACATCGAAAATCTTCTCCAGTGCTTTAATCCACCCTTCAGCTAACACAGGGTCAGATGATCCTCTGAATGATGGGGGATGTTTCCTCATGAAATGTTCCACCACTGACATGTTCCTCTGCGGTTGATCTGGCTGATCTCGTGCATGGATACCACCACCATTTATCGCTTGAGTCAACTACTCCATTACTAAAAAAAACTATTCAGTTCCAATTCCAACCATCTCAGGATGCTGATTCGGAATGTTATTTCCTTCTATAATCCTTCCTAGCACTGCTTCCCTGTTTCCTCTATGGAAAACCATTCTGAACAAACATGTCTTAGATGAAGCAACATGGTAATCTTCAAATGCGATATCATTTCAATTTGACCATAAAAAAATATATTTGGATAATCAATTATAGAATTCGAACTCCTAAAGTTATCTAAACCGACCTATGATACCAACTATAAGGCCCCGACCTTAAACCTTACTTAATCTTGAGTTATTACAAGATTACACACTGAGGATCTTTTCAGGTTTAGATTTTTAGAGAATTAGATCATAAAACTTGCATTACATTCCACATTTAAACAACGTGGTTACATAAAGATAATATTCATTTTTTCCATCAATGGAAAAATATTTAAAATAAAACATAGATTCTTCCTTGACACTTCCTTGACACTATCATATCATGTACCTTTCCCTTGACCTGTGAAAAACATTTCAAAAAACTAGGGATGAGCATAAAAATCTCAGTAAGGGATATAAAAATATGGAAAGGAAACATGGGTACATATATACATAAGAATGAAATCATACTTTACCCATAAAACATAAGCACTTTAACATACCTCATCAAATCATGAATAAATCATAGAAATCATAAGACATAAAGGTAACTTGAGGCATTCATAACATTCTTACGTAGGGAGTAACCCTCTTGGTTACGTTTGGAATACCCACCACAGTATATTCCCTAAATCTCTTCAGAGAAACCTTATTGTTTCACTCCTTCACATTACCCAATGAATTGGAGAGATATATCGGGCTCACCTTCCCTTAGTTTATCACGGAACAACTCATCTTCATAATAATTCCCATGAACCTCAACATAATTGAATCACATAAAACATGCATATAGGAAACATAACATTTCCACCTTTCAATCACAAGTTATCAATACAACACATTGATATAAAAACATTATGAAAACCATTTTCAATACCAAAACAAAATAAAAGTAAAACATGGTATTTATTTTTCTTTTTTAAAAAAGGTATGGCTTGTAGAGGAAGCCGAATCTCAAATAATGGTCACGGCGGCGGAAAAGTCATTGTCGCCGCATACGTACGACAAAAACATTCCCTTTTGTCGTTTAGTAAATGCTTCATATAAAAAAGATTCATTTTGAATAAATGTAAAATTCAAAGGGGTTTATACACCGTATAAAAGAAGGTTGTGTATAAAACAAAATATGCCTCAATGAAAGGAGATTGAGACAAAGTACCATACCTCGGGTCCGACTTGACTCGATCGTTCTTTAATCTCCTGAAAAATAAACTTGAGTTAATTTCTACTTTCTTAAGAACCTTCTTCATGTTCATTATTCCTTTTATATCACTTATTACCATGTCATGAACACTATGTAATTATTTTAGTTAATAACAGTTGTTTTAACGATCATTGGTACTTGAGTCAAGATATTCTCTTTATAATTACAAGTTGTTCATGTATCCATTATATACAGAGTTATAATCATGATTTATATATCATATATATCATATATATCCAGTATATACGTGCATTTATAATATTACATAATCATTTAGAGGTAAGAAATGAAATGCACCGTTCATGGAGACGGTAAGCCGTACGTACGCATAAATGCTACTTTCTTTTCAATTCCGTATTTTATAGAATGGAATCATAATGATATAAAGGTATATTAAAATTTCAGTATAATATCATATATAATATCATAAATCCATCCTTTATATGTCCCACATATGGTATTAAAGAATCAAATCACTTTGAGGGGGCGGTAGTCCGCACTTCCTTAAATGAAGATATTGCGTTTACCCATAATTGAAACCGTAAAGGTATGCCCAAAATGAAAAATACAGAATCTGAAGGAAAAAAATAAACATATTATATATCATATATAAATATACTGTCATCTTAATGGACACATTTGAAGGTGTTAAAATAATGTTGAAAAATCATCGTTTCGGGAGGCAGAAATTCACCATCCACAGAAACGTTATGTTCATTAACGATTAGTTGTAGGTGTGTGTAAGTGTAGCTCGAATAATTATTATAAAAACATCCTAGTATATTGAATATACTGTAGTTGTTTCAAATGAAATTAATAAAAAGAGTTTAGGGGGTTGGAGAAGCAAAATAAAACAAAAGGACTCAAGTTAAGACATTACCTTAAAATCGGGTAACTCCCTTTGGTTTAAGCTCAAAGGCTTCCTTGTGAAGACATCTACCCAAAGTTAGGCTTCAAGGAGTAAGAGAGGGATGTGGAGAGACAAAATGGGTAGGTTTTTTCCGAGCCAAAGGCTTTGGAAGTGTGGGTAAGGAGGTAGAGGTGGGGGCCTTTTATAAGAGGAGAGGAGGGGCACTCTTGGAAAGTAAAGAAATGTTACTTTATTTTAAAATGAGTTTCGGATTAAAAAGGTCCCACATTGATATAATTTGAGGGTAAGTTGATAAGGGTTCTAAATCCACCCATATAATAGGTTTTGGACATGTGTAGGTCATAGATTTTACATTATCATTTCATTTTATTTAAATCCTTTATTAATGAGGTAATCGATGTATCATCATGATGTCATAAATAATTTAATTTATTTAAAGTCTAAAAATTAAAAAAAAAATACTATGATGTAGGAAATATTTTTAGATTTCAAATTATTATTTATAATCAAAAATCTGACTTGTATAACCCCAGGTAAAAATTGTTTTAGTAAAATAACTCATGTTTGTGTCATTTTTACTTTAACATTAAATAAAAAGATATTAATGTCATTTTCCTACCAAAGTGGCTCCATGGGGTCCAAAAGTTGACCCATGGATTTTATTGGTCGGCCATGACACATCCAATAAGATTATTACATGTGTCTAGGTCATTTCATATTATTAAAACATTATTTTTACCTTAAACTATACTAATTACCACTAATCGCGATTAAAAACATAAAAGTTACTATTCACCAAAAAAAATTAATCCTATTGGACCATATTTTACTTCTTAATGACAACCATGTATGTCGGATTTTTTAAATTCAAAACACAGAGGTGGCAAAGTTTCATTTAAACGAAAAATTAGTTTCTTTAACTACCACTTATTGGTTTCACTATTCATCAAAAATTGAAGTTTTTCAGAAAAATACCAAAACATCACCCTAAGATACATTTGATATTCTGAATTCAAAAATTATGTCTATTTTACAAAATTCAAATCATATATGTTACATTAATTAATTTAATAATTAATTTCCGCTGTCAGATCAAATAGCGTGTTTTTATGAAACAATAATTATCAAAAGATTGACACTAGTTTAAGTCCAATTTCAAAGTGAAATTAATTCCAATGACCAATATTGGATTAAATGGTAAAAATATATTCTAATTTCACTTTAAAACCAATTCAAAATATAATCTAATCATATAAATAAATTAGATTAAAAATCTGTTTTGATGTAAAATGTAGTATTTTTCACTGTTCATAAAAAAATGAACATTGTCAGAAAAATACCAAAAATTCACACAAAGTAAATTTTGATGTCCCAATAATAAAGAATAAGTTTATTTTGACAAACATAGCTTAAAATATTTTTAAAAGATAGATTTAAAAATGGTTTTCCATCAAAAGGCAATAAAACACTCTTTTAAAAATATTAGTGTATTCCATGCTTAAGATTGTATTTATTTTCATTTTAAGCCTCTAAAACACTATCTAATTCATTAATAGACATATATAAAAATATATATTATTCATTACTTACTTGGTATGTTACAATATTCATTTTATAATTTCTACTTTATCAATAGTTTTTAAAGAGAAAATAGTATTTTTAGTTAATATTCAATTAAGAAATTTATATTGATGAATTAATTGATTTTTGAGTTAAATAATATTTTAATAAAATATTATTACTTAATTAATTTTTATTAAATATAAATTATCTTATAATTTTTATGAATTGAATTTTGATTTTTATTAAGGTTTGGAAGCCGTTTTTTTGTCAAAACCCATGAAATTTCGATAAATGTCAGTTTTTATTTTAAAAGTAAAAATTCAAATAATTAGAATATTATATAGATAAAATGAATATTATTTTCGGAATCAGGAGGTCAAAATTATCAGGTGGTGATTTTTTAATAATTTTATGAGTCATTCAAATTTTTGAGTGAAAATTAAATACCATTTAAAAATATAATGTATTTTATGACATCATAATGAACCAATGGTGATGTAATAAAATATTATAAATTAGTTTTTTTGTGAATATATGCATTATATTTAATATATTGTCATTATAGATATGTTTTATTAAATTTATGGTGCCTCAGTGGTCTCTCCAAGACTTATATAACATTTTAACATTTTAAATTGACTTCCTTAATAATGTGACTCACCTCCACATAAGCAAGCATAATACTTTAAGAATTTAGGCCTTTGATCTTATAAAATAATGTTTTACACTCCCCTTTTGTCAAAGCCATGGAAAAAACCATGGGTTGGTTCGTGGTTTTGATTAGTTTAATGTGTGGTGTCCAGAACCTAAATAATAAAGAACTCCCTCTTGTTTCATATATAAACCCAAACAAGCTCCCACATCCTCTTCACTCAAAGACATTTGAGCTAGACCAACCTCTACCCTCCTATCTCTAGAATCATCCCAATGCTCACCAATCTCCCAATAAACCTCTTTCAACCCTCTTCCAAGCCTTTGGGATCACACTTCCATGTAAGGGATTTCTTCCTCTCTCATTTTTTCCATGTTTATTTATGTTTCAATACCCTTTTATTTTCAATTAAAAATGATGGAGTATGATTTTTCACCTCACCTATACTTCAATACTTCTATTTTAATGATCAGAGACCCTTTCTCTAACATTAATTCCTCCCATGTACACCTATTACCATGCTGAAATTCTGTAAGGAATTTCTCTTTTTTTATTCACATTCAAGAAATTAATTTTAATTATGAATCTAAATTCCATTAAATATGTTAGGAAATGTTTCTATATGACCCCCTTACTGTCAATTTCATGTACAAATCATGACACACACATTTCTCTCTCATCAACCAGTTTTATAAATTCTTATGTCACGCAGTTATGTTGCCGAAATTACATTGCATTTTTCCATGCCAACGTCATTGTGTAGTGTTTACCAAGCCCATTTCTCTATGAAGGGTATTCATAATTATTCACTTTTACTTATTGGTTATAGAGTTTCATGTATGAATTCCATATTCTATTATCAGGGAATAAATGATGATGTTTAATGAATCCATGTTATATAATCTATTTTGCACATTTATAATTGAAATGAAATGTTTACGAAGGGTGCACCCTGATAGCGGTCTATTGCATTGGGTAAGGATTAGTATCGTGATACTTTAAGTTCAATGAGTTTTTACTCATGATAATTCAAGTTAAATTAGGTTTTACTCATGCTCCATGTGCAATGAGCCTTGGATCATGCTAACATCATGTTATGTGTTGTTGCCGCATTTCCAAGTTATGATAATAATGTTATATAATTACTTTATGTTCATGTTTATCTTGTTCTCCATTGATATGCCTATTTCCTAGAGTATACAATATTCTTCATGTTATGCCTTTTTTACTCCCTTACTAGGATTTATATCTCACCCTTTTCTTATTCATATCCTCAGGTTATCCCATGCAATGCTATGTATGAAGGAATGTCTTGGTCATGTAAAAAAATTTCAATAAAGATGTTGTGTTTTATGTTCTAAGTTGTTATGTAATGTCACTAATTTCCCAAGACATTAGACCTCTGAATCCTCAGATTTGTCTTTAGTGCAAGTTTATTTAATAAATCATGTTTTATTTTCTAATAAAGAGCAGGGTTTTTATAGATGGTATCAGAGAACAAGTTTAGTTATTTTTGGAATTAGGATTAGAAAACCAGGTATAAGACTATGTATAATAAAAAATCACTAAATTTTTGTGATTTTTGACTATGTGTTTTACCAAGAAAATACATCCATGTTAGGATATGTGCAGGTCGAGGTGCCTCTGGCACAGATGTATCAAGGTTTAAAACCCAAAAACACTGTTTTGAGCTAGACTTGAATGGGAACTGGTGCATGAAAATGGGAATTTTTGTACTCTTAGTATCAACACTTCTAGGGGATATGCTTTGGTAAATTCATAAGCATAGTAAGAACCATTATTAAAGGAACAAAAAAATTTCCTTAAGATTATATGATTGGATGTAGATCACGGATAACATTGATTGAAGCCTATAAATTCATAAGTTAAGGAAATAAAAGTAATTTATAACTCGTCTATTTTTGTCTTTGGATTTCCCTTTTTGTGTTACCCTAACTTTCCTTTTATTCCAGCCAATGGCTGGTAATAGGAGGAATCGGGATAAAAATCAATGCGAAGATCAATGTGATGACGGTTCTAATAAGATTCCAAATCATATGGGAGTAGGAATCAAGAACTTTGTCATGATAATCTCTAAGTTAACTCAAGTTTTTAATAGAAACATGGGTCAGTAAGAACATTCATCCCCCTTAAGAAATAAAAAATTATAATCGAGTGCTTCATGGAACAAAGGCCTCCTACTTTTAATGGATCATCTGATCCCTCAATTTTAGATCAATGGATCAACTCCATTGAAAATATATTCTCTATCATTCAATGCTCTAAACAAGAGAAGGTTCTTCTGGATGCTTATCATATGGAGGGTGAAGCTGATCAATGGTGGAAATTGATCAAAAAAACAAATCCTGAGGATGAGATCAAGGTGTTGTAATGGAAGGATTTTTTGAAAAAAAAATCAGTAAATATTTTCCTCGCACCCTATGACTTAATATTTAAAAGGACCCACTTTCCCTAAAAAAAGACAACAAATCCATCCAGGTGTATGAGGAAAACTTCACAAGGCTTTCATGATGTCACTTTGCCTTTGTCATTACCCCCGAATACAAGGTTTATTGCTTCTTTGGTGGGATGAAACCAAGCCTATGGAAAGCCCTAGTGATCCATGACTTAGAGATCTATGAGGAAATTGTTTGATGTTCCCTCAAAGTCGAAATAGAGATCAGGGAATCTTAGTGGTATCATGGGGATAAGAAGCGTAAGAGGGACTTAAATTCTAGGAGTCTGATGGATAAATCCAACAATGCTATGAAAATTCAACACCGCACTTACCAAGGCTACAGAATGAATTACCCCTGAAATTTCTTATAGGGGATGAGGAAATTCTTTAGGTGTGGAAGATTAGGGAACCTGGCCATTAAATTCCAACAAGAAAAACCCATATCTTTGACAGAGGAGAGGAATACTTTGTTCGACCCTCAATGAACTATTCATTGCTTAAACTGCAAAAAACTAGGGAACTTTGCAAACCATTGCCCTAATCCAAGGATTTTCATAGGCAACCAACAACCTCCAAGGTAATAAGGTTGATCATTTTCCATCCCTACCTCCAAAGTGAACCTCGACAATGTAGTGGTGATAGGTATGATATATTTTCCATCAATAATAGTGAAATTACTTTTTGATTCTGGTTTTATGCATTCTTTTGTATCCCAAAAGTTTAGTAGAACAATCTCAACACCACCACAAATCTTGGAAGTAATGATGTCTATGAGAATGAAAAATGGGTTAATCATTGCATCCCATGAATATAACTCCTCCCCAATCATAATTTTTTTATTCAACTTCTTGGAGAACCTCATCATACTCCCACTAGTGGAATTTAATGTAATTCTTGGCATGGGTTGGCTTTCCTTATATAGAGACAACATAAATTTTTGTGAGAGTAAAATCATTCTCCATATAGAAAATCGACCCCTAATTCTGTACAAGTGCAAGGATGATGAATTTTATTTAGCACCATCATCTCAAGTATGGATATTAAGGCCCTATGAGCATGTGTATCTCCCTCAGATGATTGAGTCTGAGGAAGAAACCATCCTAGAAGACATGATTATTGTGATGGAATCTGCTGAAGTGTTTCTCGAAGAAATTTTCTAGTCTTTCTCCTCAAAGAGATGTTGAATTATCAATTGATATTACACATGGGGAATTTTCAATATCCAAGACTCCATATAGAATGGCTATTTTGGAGCTTGATGAGATGAAGAAACAACCACAGAAGTATCTAGATAAAGGGTTTATACACCCAAGTGCTTCACCACAGGGTGAACCAATTCTCTTCCTAAAGAAGAGGTTTTGGTCACTACGCCTTTGGATTGATTATCATGAGCTAAAAAAAATCACGATAAAGAACAAGTATCATCTGCTCCAAATTGATGAATTGTGTGATCAGATATGTCGAGCACAATACTTCTCCAAGGTGGATTTGTGGTCAGGGTATTACTAAGTATGGGTGAAGAAGGAGGATATCCCCAAGACTTCTTTTCGTACAAGATACGGGAACAATGAATTCATAGTAATGCATTTCAGACTCACTAATTCACCATAAATCATCCTAAACATTGTGAATAGAGTCTTTAGATATTACCTCGACAAATTTTTGGTATTATTTATAGACAATATATAATATAATCCAACACCAAGTAGGAGCATTAGGAGTATCTAAACATTGTACTACAGACCTTGTGAAAGGAGAATCTCTATGGAAAGTACAAAAAAAAATTCTGGTTAAAGGAGGTCTCATTCTTGGGAAATATTAGCACAATCAATGGTATATATATGGATCCCACCAAGACAGCTGCAAATGAGGGATGTCTAAGGCCAATATTGATAACATATATGTGTAGATACCTGGGGTTAGCTGGATATTATCGCTGATTTGTGAGAAAATTATCATGATTTTCAAACTCTCTTACCAATATAACTCAGAAGGTAGTCAAGTTTTTTTGAAGTGGTAAATATAAAGAGAGCTTCTGGGTGTTGAAAATGAGGCTTATCACTGAGCTTTTTCTCACATTACCCATAGGTGGAGAACTTTTTGTGTTATTTAGTGATTCTTCAATGAAGGGAATGGGCTATGTTTTTATGGAGAATGAAAAATTCATTGCCTATTATTCAAGTAAATTGAATGTTAATGAGAAAAACTATCCAACCCATGATCTGGAGTTTGCTGTAGTAATCTTCATTTTGAAAATTTGGTGCATTAACTCTTTGGGGAGAAGTGTGAAATATACACAGATCACAAAAACCTCAAGTATATATTCACACAAAAAGAGATTAACATATGCCAATGAAGATGGTTAGAGATGATAAATGATTATGACTGCTCAATCCATTACCACCCAGGGAAAGAGAACAAGGTGGTGGATTATCTAAGTAGAAAGCATCAAAAGATTCTATCAATGATGAGAGTTGAAAAGGATCAAATCTTCTTAGATTTGATAAAGATAGACATGGGAATCATAAATAATGTAACATCATCAATCCTACCAAAAATGATTTCCCAGACATCTATTTTGGAAAGGTTAAAGGATTCTCAAAGGATTTTGTGGGAATTCATAAGAAATTAGAAACTATCAGAAAAGGGAAATCCTCGGAGTTCAATGTTAATGAAGAATGAATTTAGAGATTTGTGTCAAGACTATGTGTTTCATAAAATTTGGAGTTAATGAATGAACTTGTGGATGATTCACAAGGTTTGAATTTTACCATTCACCTAGGAAACACAAATATGTATGGAGATATCTAAGAATATTATTTGTGGGAAAACATGAAGAAATAGATCGCTGAGTATACATAAAATTTTCAGGTATGTCAGCAAGTGAAGGTTGAGAGGAAGAAGTATTAGGGTAGGATGAAACCATTACACATACCAACATAGAAATGGGAGAACATCACCATGGAATTTGTCACCATACATCCAAACATATCGAGAGAAAACAATGTTATTTGTGTTTTTGTGGATCATCTTACAGACACTGCACACTTCATTACAATTCGGGAGGATTTATCATTAGTTCAACTGGCATGGATATGCATTAGAGATGTGGTGAGGCTGCATGGAGTACCACTATCGATTGTATCTGACTGAGATCCAAGATTCACCTATATGTTTCGGAAGAGTCTTTAACATGCTCTGAATACCAAGCTGAACTTCAGTATGGATTATCATCCTCAAATTGATGGATAATATGATTGGACTCTCCAAACACATGATTGCATGTTGAGAGCATGATCAATGGACTTTAAAGAAGTTGGGATCAACATCTTCCTCTAGATGAGCTCTATTACAAAAACTATGTCCACTGAAGCATCCAAATGGATCCTTATGAATTCTTTTATTGGAATAGGGGTATAACACCGGCATGTTGGGATGAAGTTGGGGAGAGAAAACTCTGAGGTCCAAAATTTGTCTATGAAATGGTGGAGAAGTTTAAGACCATCCCACGGCACATTAAAGCTTCTCAGATTCAAAAAAATAGATATGTTGATTATCATCATCAAAACCCATATTTTGATGTCGGAGACATTGTATTCCTCTACATATCACCTGGAAAAGTGTTATGATATTTTGGAAGAAGCGAAATCTTAGTCCAATGTACATCGGCCCTTTTGAGATCCTTGATCACCTTAGAGCAGTGGTCTATCGACTAGCACTCCCACTGAAACTATCTCACGTACATGATGTATTCCATGTATTACTCTTGAGGAAGTACATACCTGACCCATCGCATGTACTCAATCCAGAGATGGTACCATTAGAGAATGACCACTCCTATGAAAATAATCCAGTGAAGATCTTAGATCCTAGGGAAAGAGTTATATAAAATATGACAATTACCCTCATGAAAGTATTTCGGAGAAACCACAAGTTTGAAACAGAAATGTGGGAATTGGGGGAAGTTATGATGTAGAGTTACCCATGTCTGTTTTAGTGTGGGAAAAGTAAATTTCAATGGAGAAATTTCTTTGGGGGGGAATATTGTACGACCCAAACTTTTATTAATGAAAATTCATCTTTATATAAGTTAATGTCTTATTATTTAAAATGGTTATATAAAACATATGAACTTATCTGGTTTTATATTTTTGGATTTTAAATACCATTAAGAATTGTTACCATTACTAATATTGTTGTTGAACAATGATCACATGATTAGTATAAATATAGGGATTTAACAAATCCATTTTACTCATATAATGTTACTGATTACCTCATCCAATAGAATTTCTTTGTACAAAGCCCATTTTTTGGAGCTTGTAAAGGAGGTGGTTCCATTGGGCTTCACTCTATACCAATCCCAAGCCTAGTTCCAATATGTAAATCTCAAACAGAACCGCCTACGGGAGAAGTGAAAGTTGATAGAGATTACTACCCAAGCGATGTTATCCGGGACAACCCAAGAGTCTACCACCATCGCACACCATACCTTTAGGTCTTATGAATGTATTAAAAGTGTTTATATAACAAGACTATAGAACTATGGTTCTATACAATATTTTTTTATATAGTATATACTCATTTTATAATTGTGACTTTGTAAATAGTTTTTAAAGGAAAAAAAGTATTTTTATTTTATATTCAATTATGAAATCTATTTTGATATATTAGTAGATTTTTAATTAAATACTATTTTAATGAAATATTACTACTAAATTAATTTTTATTACATATAAATGATTGTGTAATTTTTATGAATACCATTGTAATTTTTATTATTATTTGAAATCCATTTTTGTAAAAACCCGTGAATTTTTTATAAATGTGGGTTTTTATTTTAAAAGTAAAATATTTAAATATTTAAAAAATTGTTTTGATAAAATGAATATTATTTTTGGAATAAGTATATCTAAATTATCCAATGGTTAATTTTTCATAATTTTCTATGACAATCGAATTTTTGGGTAAAAAATAAATATCGTTTAAATATATAATTTGTTTAATGACATCATAATGACCCAATAGTTATGTAACAAAATAAAATAAATGATATTTATAGACAATATATGTCTTATGTTTAATATAATATTATTTTTCATTTGTTTTAATAATTTTATGGTGCCATAGTGGACCCTCCAAGACATATATAACATTTTAACATTTTATATTGATTTCCTTGAGAGTGTGACTCACCTCCACATAATAATGCCTAATTTTTTAAAACATCTGGCCATTGGAATTATAAAATAATGTTTTACTCTTACCTTTTGAAAAAATCATGGGAAAAATCATAATTTGGTTAGTTGTTTTGATTAGTTTAACGTGTGGTGTCCAAAACATAAATAATAATGAAATCCCTCTCTTTTCCTATATAAACCCACCCAAGCACCCACAACCTGTTCACTTAAATCCTTTGTATATTGACTAACCTATTCCCTCCTATCTCTATATTCCTCCCAAGGCACCCCATTCTCCCATGAATCCTCTCTCCAGACTCTCCCAAGCCTTTTGGATCACACTTCCAAGTAAGGGATTTCTTCCTCTCTCATTTTTTGTCCCTATTTATTTATGTTTCTATACCCTTGTTTTATCATTTAAAAATGTTGGGGTATGATTTTTCACCTGTTATATACTTCCCTATATATGTTTTAAGGAAGATAGTCCATTTATCTCTCATTAATTCCTCCCATGTACACCTGTTACCGTGCCTAAATTCTGTAAGGAATTTCTCTCTTCTTATTTACATTCAAGAAATTATTTTGTATTATGAATCTAAATTCCATTTAAAATTTTGGTACATGTATCTATATTACCCCATTACTATAAATTTCATAATCATATTATGAGACACCCCTTTCTCACTCATCAACCATTTTTATGAATTCTTATGTCACGCTGTTATGCTGCAAAAAATGCACCGTATTTTTCTAATCCAAAGTCTTTGTGTTGTGAATACCCTGACCATTTCCCTGTCAAGGGTATTCATTATTGTGCACTTTAAATTATTTATTATAGAGTTTCATGTATTAATTACACATTACTTTATCATGGAATAAATTATGTTGTTTAATGAATCCATTATATATGATCCATGTGGCACAGTTGTTCATGAAATTAAATGGTTAAGAAAGGTGTTCCCTGATAGCGCTCCAATGCATTGGGTAAGGATAAGTATCTTGATGCTCCAAGTGAAATGAGGTTTTAGTTATGATAATTCAGGTTTAATAAAGTATTAATCATTATCCATTTTCAATGAGCCTTAACTCATGCTAATATCATGCTAAATGTTGTTTCCACATTTCCATGTTACGATAATCATCTTATACCATGCCTTTATGTTCATGTTTCTCTTATGATCTATTGATATGAATATTTCCTAGAATGTGATACTTATTCATGTTTTTCCTTGTTTACTCCCTTAATGAGCATTATATCTCACCCTTTTCTTATGCATATCCTCAGGTTATCCCATGCAACGCTAAGTACAAAGGAATTTTGGGGTCATGTAAAAGAATCTTTTAAATAAATATGTTGTGTTTTATGTTCCTAGATGTTAGGTAAAGTTACTAATTTCCCAATACACTAGACCTCTCGATCCTCAGAGTTTTCTTAAGTGAATTTTTATGTAATAAATCATCTTTAAGTGTGTAATAAAGAGCAGGGTTGTTATAAAATGCCCCCCATCTGCCTATAAGAACATCAATACATTTTCATTTGATGTAACTATGGCCATATATAAGCTAAACTATTAAACTAATAACATACTGATGAAGTCCTCGCACATTGGGATGAAGGAGATCCATGATCATGGATGGAATGTCCATCACAACTTATATTAGAATCCTTAAAACAATGCTTTCAGATACCTAAATATCCACTCCTAAACCTAGAAAAATAACCAAATTATCCAAAAGTGATATTAAGAACTAGGTTCCTCTTTTGAATGATATATGGATTCAAAACTTCAAAAAAATACATAAATTGAAATATGTTCTCCAGATACTGGACAAAATGCCTTGTTCCATCATGAAATTAATAAAAATTTGTTTTATCATCACTCATTAGTAAAGGACTAAACTAAATCAATTTGGTAAATTAGTTATTATAGTCCATAAAAAACAATCTTCCCTTTATCAAAATAAGGAATTCTCATTCTCTACCAGTTCTTAGTGTCTTAAGAAAGAAGTGATTGAAGAAACACGCCTAAAATTTCATCTAGGATAGCTGCAAATATTGATCTATTTATACTAATACAACCCACTATTTATTCATTGGTCCTTACAAATATATACATAAATATTCTCTAACTTATCTTGGGGTGTCTCAAAATGGTTGAAGATATTATACACTTGAAACAAAACTAGAAATGTTGAGGTATGCACTCTCTAGAAAATAAAGGTATATGTTGTGGTTGAAACTCTCTAGTAATATATAAAATGTAAGATTCTCCCCTTAGAGATCTATATCTCACATGTTGAATCACAGAAACAAGAATATCATGGAGTTATTGTTCAATAGGTGGTACATGCACAATTGTTGGATTTTTATTACCAATTAGTGAAGAATGATCATCTCTACCCTCCTAGCACTCTATAGGGTGTTGTCTTAGTGGCACAAAACCATGATACAAAATAAAAAACACAAAATAACATTTATAATGATAATTAATATAAGATATATGATAATAATTAACAGGAAAATCACCCCAATATGTTATACACACACCCTATCATACTTGGGGTCTCACATAAACTTGATAAATCTCTCTCTATCCATAAATATCTATTATTATAGGGTTAGAACCTTATAAAAATATTATTTACATTATCAATTAAATAATAACATAACATAATCATAGAAAAAATATGTTAATATCTAACATTAAGTTATACCAGAAATTGATGCATATGTTGGTGATAAAACATTAAATAACATAACTCCTTTGTCACGACCCGTCCCCTGGGGCATGTTCCATGACTACCCCAAGCCCGCCTTCCATAGGCTAGGGACTGGAGACTAGCACCGAAAGGCATATCCCATAAAACTGGGAAGGCGTTCCCTTTATATCCTGTAAACACACTCAATCAATCACATAGCAAGATATGAACAAAAGTAAACTGTGTAGCAAAAAGAGTGATGAATGTAAGAGGGGCCAGAATACAAACCCAATAGTAAAGGTACAAGTACAAGTGAAAAACAAAATAAAATTGAAGAAAGATAAAGATAGCTTCTGGGTTGTCCTATGAGGTTCCTACCTAAAGGGTAGGTATATATATCCTCCTCAACACTCCACATCCGCTTGTCTCCTCTGCGTAACGACATGTTGTACAGTCCACCTCCGGGCACCGTCCAATCCTGGTACCCTCCACCCTGATCATCATTTTCTGTTGTCTGCACCAAACACCAAAAGTTGAGGGTGAAGCCCATGCAGGGGTGAGTATAACGATACTCATAAGGGACCTCGAGACCCTCAATGTCTCACAAAATCCGCAAAGGATAAACCACAAATCATGTAAACCCATGAAAACCCTACTTAGGTATCTGCGCAAACATATACCTAAGTTATCAAATATTACCCATCTCATTCATGAGGAAACACAAGGCCCAAATCTTTATCCAAAGTACAACTGTTCCGCGAAGGGATGATTACTATGAATGTAAGTACCACACAGGTACGCCACGCAGAAGAATACCACAAGTGTAACACCACGAAGGTAAGTACCCCACAGGTTTTCCACAAAGAATAATACCATAAGTTTAAAGACTCATCTCACACCAGATATAACTTAGGTACATTAGTAGATATTTTTAGATGTAACAACTTAATCATATTACTATGTTAAGAGGCAGACCCACGTAGAATCCTAAATCATCAGAACCACACAGGATCCTAGTACATCATCAGACCCACATAGGATCCTATTACAAAAGACTCATACAATATCCTAGATTAGTTCCACATGGATTCCTAGAGCGGATCCACATGGGATTCTTGAGCACATACCCACAAAGAATCCATTTCCCATGTTACAGCCAGCCAAAGGGTTCCCGCACTAAGCTTGCCTGATTCAGGGAGGGTCCGCTCCACAAGCCCCGGGTCGATACTACAACAACCAGGAAGTCCCATGAAGAAGTATCCCAAAGATCTGTCACATCATAAGGTGTCTCAACACAACAGACGGTGCATCAATCGGACTCCCGGTCTATAAGTTATTAGCCTTTTTATTCCCGAGGGCCCGGTTGGATTCGTGATCTATCCAACCCAACCATACCCCAACTTTATTAAAATCTTTATTGGGTTATACGAAAGTAACCTTCTCCCTCCAAGGTTTCCAGCGCCGTAGACGGTTCATCAAACAGACGCCCGATTCCAAAGTTATGGTCAAAAGTATGGAATGGGTCAAAACTGGTCTAGTTCAGGTCCGACCTGGTCGGCCCGGCCCGCGCTGGATAGCCTGGCATGGGTGGACCATGCTGGATAGCCTACCTTGTCCAGTCGTCCTCTCCTCATGGCGCACTCGCGCACCGTGCCTTCGCTGGCGGTCGGCAGCGATCCGGCCACCCTTCCCTCACCGTCGCGGCACAAGGTCGTGGCTCTCTTCTGTCGTGTAGCGCAGTCACGTTGTCACCTTTGCAGCGGCCGACCATGGTGTCAGCCGCTGTTCTTGTGCCCCACCAGGGTTGGTTTCCATCTACCTCCATTGTGATGAACACAACAAATATTACACAATGATTTTTTGAGTGGTCGTGCCATGTACGCTTGGCCCACACCCTCCACATTAGAGCGATAGAAAGTCACTCAATTATTTCTTTAATCACATAGAATTGTCAAGAATGGGTAAGGGGGGAATTCAAAACATCAAACCCTACAAGATACCCCACAACATCCTCCTGAAAAGATGAAGGAATCGTGGCTCAACACGTTAGTCATTTGACCTTGTTTTTCGTATAAATTCAAGAACAGAGAAGAGGAAGATAAAAACGCCCAAACAAAAATAATCCCCTACCTCAAGTTCGTTGAAGAGCATCCATGTTTGAGGAATTGTCAGGGTTCTTCATCCCTCGTAACTAGCCTCCAATGACGTCACTCATTTTTTGATCTCCAATTCGAGGTTTCGGTGTCACTTGTCACCTCCCGCAAGTACAGTCTCTATCCTCCAATGGTTTGGCATCACTGCACTTTGTCAGCACTTCATTGCTTGGCGAAGCAGTGCCAACACCTCTCCCAAGCTCCATATAAATAGGAGAGGGAAAGGGTGTGCAATGTTCATGGGATTAATTGAGTCCCATTAATGAGGAACCCTCATAATTCCTTAATGGTTTGGTTACTTAGAATTGAAATGTCAAGCCATTTGTTGGCTTGACACATCTCCGGTCCCACCTTACCGCTCGTCCATTGGGGGAATTCAATAAAAATAACATAATAAAGTTATTTTATTTATTCTATTAAAAAGTTCCAAAAAATAACTTTATTTCAGACCAACTGCGTTCAATGTGAAGGTCTCCTTAAGTGAATATCGGCACTGTGAGTTCAATGGTGTCCTCGGATTTCATTTCCAAGCACCGGTTTAAAAGTTACAAAATTCCGCTTGCGAGTTTACTAAACGTACTCGAAAAAGATTTCGGAAAATTAATAACATTCACCCTTGACCCATGCCATTTGAGGTTAGGCTCTTCCTATGTGAAAAATGCCCCCAATGAACCCAACAGTACTCTCGAATTTTAAATCTGAGTTACCGTTTAAAAGTTATGAATTTTACAATAAAATAATTTTCACTTAATTCTTTTATATACGGCCAAAAACTATATTTTACTGGTGGCCCATGCCGAACAATGTTAGTATCAACCTAAATCAAGAGTACCCTCATGAGTTCAGTGGTGGTCTCATATTTTCAATCTGAGAACATGTTTGTGAGTTATAAGCATTTGAGAAATAAAATAATCTATTTAATTATTTTATTCATTATTATGCCTTTTTTTGGTTTTCTCACAGGAGGTCTACACCGACTAAACTTAAGTGGCTCCTAGGGTAAACCCTCCATCATGAACGCAATGGTGCCCTCAGATTTCTGATTTGAGTTACAGTTTAATAGTTATTCTACTTTTTCAGGAAAACTACTTATGCGCGCTAATTAAAACTTAAGAAAACTTCGGCTGATCATTTCGGGCACTCCAGGCCTCGGAATCACACGCCCTCAAATTTTTTGGTCTCAAAATAATTCCATATAATTATAAAAAAATTCAGAGAATTTCTGGGACATTACATTTTTTCACCTTAGGGATTTACGTTATCAAAGCCACCACAAAGCTAAAACAACCAAAAGAGGGTACTAAGCACAAATTTCATCCTCCTACTCCCATGTGATCTCATGGAGGTTCTCGTGCTTCCAGTGTATGTGCACCAGAGGTATCAACCACCCACAAAGGACTCGCTCATTTCAATCCTCAATCTCCACTGGAACCTTCAAAAATGTTACCCCATCCTTGATGTCCAGCTCGTTGTGGTCAAGGACGTTAGATGGGTCGTGCATGTATCTCCACAACTGGTATACGTAGAAGACATAGTTAACCTTCTCCAACTGTGGTGGAAGGGATAGGAGATATGCCACCTCACCAACTCTGTTAAGGACCTAAAACGGTCCGATTAATCTCAGAGATAAATTGTCGCCCCGGCCAAATCTCTGCAAACCTCGTCATGGTGAGACCCGTAGAAAGACGTGGTCACCATCCTTGAACTCTAGAGGTCTCCATTTCCTGTTGGCATAAGACTTCTGCCTACTCTGTGCAGCCTTCATCTTCTCATGGATGATTTGCACCTTCTTCGTGGATGTTTGTACCATATCTGGTCCCATTAGTGCTGACTCTTCTAGGTTAGTCCATCACAAAGGCGATCTTCAAGGTTGTTCGTAAAATGCCTCGAATGGTGTCATCCCAATGGTGGAGTGATAGCTATTTTCATATGAAAACTCCACCAAGGAATGTTTTTCCTCCCAACTCTGACCGAAGTCGATGACGCAAGCACGCAGCATGTCCTCGAGGGTCTGAATGGTCCACTCAGTCTGGTCATCAGTTTGAGGATGGAAGGTGGTGCTCAAACGAAGCTGCATCCCAAAGGCCTCCTACAACCCATTTCATAGCCGAGACGTGAAACGTGCAACAAAATCAGAGAAAATTATCTAGGGTACTCCATGTAGCTGCACAATCTCCTACACATAGAGGCATCCCATGCTATCTTCTGATCTCTGCTCTCTGATTAGTAGGAAGTGGGCCAACCTGGTGAGTCAGTTGATGATCAACCAGATAGAACCATGAATCTTGGATGTATGTGGAAGTACTGTCAAAATTTCCATGGATATCCCATCTCACTTCCACTCTTGGACCTATAAAGGCCAAACTAATTCTTCTGGTCCCTGATGTTCCACCTTCACTTGTTGACAAGTGAGGCACCGAGAGACAAACTCTACTACTACTTTCTTTATTCTCGGCCTCCAGTACTGACGATGAAGGTCCTAGTACATCTTTTCCACTCCTGGATTTACCACTAGAGGGGACGTATGGAACTCCCACAACACTTCCTCCCAAAGTTCCACCTATACCATGGTAAGTCCTCTAAAGAGGACGATGTGCCCTCCACCTTCAAAAATTTTATCAGGTGCCTTCCCTGAGGATATCTGAGCACGTAGATCCTCGCAGTCAATGCCCCTAAGTTGCGCCTCTCTGACTCGCTGAGGGAGTGTGGGATTGACGGTTATATACTGAAGATAAGATGCTCCATCTCGATCCACATAGGATATCCGTAAAGCGGCTCTGTCTCCTCACTCAGCATTTGCAGGCCATACCTCCTGCTGAGTGCATCGGCTACCACTTTCCCATCCCCAAGTGTATAGATTGTCTAAAATTCATAGTCCTGGAGGAACTCTAGCCACTCCATTGGGAAATGATAACTCAAAACTCCTACTTCCATGAGGGTAAGTCTGGCCAACTCAAGAGTGATTGGATGGACCCTCTTATGAATGAGTTTATACTGTGGATGCCCATTCCCAAGTGTATAGATAAAACACAACATTTTTTATTATTAAATTAAATATGAGTATGAACTGTGGATGCCCAGTCCATACCCAAACTAACATCATAAGGCCTCGATGCTTCCACCAAGAGGTTCCAACCGAAACTCTCTCCTCAAGGGTCAGATCACACTATCAGTGTAAGTGTGATTATAGAGTCTCCTCCCAAAGTTATCTCCATACATGAGGGTCAAGTCAATGGTTTAACTGGAAACTCTAGGTCTTGGACAAGATTCATCTAAGGAAGGAATGAGTGGTACCTATGTCTATTGATACGACATCTAGTAGTCAACATAGACTGTACCTCGAATTATTCCAAGAGACCTTGGGTTGCACTCCTTGACCGCATAGAGCTACCCTCTTCCCCTATCCTCCAACTCCTTGAGCCTAGCAGGGAGCACAATAGGGGGTGGTTGTAACATGTCGAAATTCACACCACCTCATGATGCTCCCCTAGCTCTACTTCCACATCTACAACCTTGCAGACTCATATGTCCTTACCACTTCCTCTTCCCAAAAAAAATTTACACTCCCAAGTCTGTGATACTAGAGTCAGTTTCCTGCTTTTCCACTACTAACATTCAGTGGCTGCATCTTCTCAGCCAAAGAACATTCAACCCCAAAGGTTTTATCTATCACCCTAACAAAAGTAGGAATCCATAGAGGAATAGTTTTGGCTCGGATGTCCCTAAACACACCTCGCTTGGCAGTATGAGCCCTAAAGCACCGACCATACTGTATTCATCGTGTACCTGATATGGTCGGCATGACTTAATGAATACTCAGCTACCGATGTGTCATCCTACCAAAGTTGTAGAAGCTCTAGGTAACTCTCAGCCACCTCCTCAAGCCAGTCCTTAGCAGCCTATGGGTCGTGCTTGCCTAAGAACATGAGGGGTATCTGATGCTGAAATGCGTAAGGCACTAAGCCTATATGTGTCCTCTACCGGTACTGCCAGTTGTAACTGTTGACCAATGGGCAGTGATATAACTGACACACTACCCGAAGGTACTATATCGGGTAATGGTCCACATAACGAAGCCTCGTCACTCTGAGGACCATCCTCATTGTCACTCACTTAAAACTACTATTAGCTAAGATCACCATATGCTCTACTGGTGTCTCAACTCGGTGGAAAACTCTAGCAATCACCTCCATCCAGCCCTCAGCTACATGGTAATCTGTCTCTCTTCAAAACCTAGGAGGCCTCTACTGCTAGAACTCATGCAACGTGCTCAGTCGGTGTGCACCATCCACCAGTGCGGCTGGTGGTAACTACTACCCAACGGGTGGTGGTGCTGCTGGTACACCACCTGAAGGTTCCAACGTTATAAGAGGGCCCTGCATCGGAGCCTCATTTCTTGGTGGGTCGTCATCGTGTACTCTCTCGGGAATCCTAGCTGGCTGTCAACGCAGTGGCATCCAGATAAAAAGTAGGTGTGACATGATAATTATGTTATGCCTAGTGATCTAACTCAAGAAAACACAAGAAAACATTTGAAAACACACACGCAATTAGTGTTTTCATGCATTGAGTCAGAAATCAGAAGTCAGGGTCATGGTGTATGGATACGTTGGTCGCCGCACCAACACTAGATTCCCTAAACTGATAACCACACTCACTACACTTATCATTATTGTCGTTAAAAATATCAGAGTCCAATGTTTTACGGTAGAACTGACAACTCTGATACCAATTCGTCACGACCTGTCCCCTTGGGCACATACTGTGACTACCCCAAGCCCACCTTCCATAGGCTAGGGGCTAGTGACTTGTAGGATCGAAATAATGATATAGATGCTCAATTTATAAGAGGGGGGGTGAATTGTACACTTTAAAAATTCCTTTGGAACTTTTAAAGTTAGTTATGAATAACTATGTTTTCCTTAAGAGAAGGAAAGGGCTAAGTTTAACAAAGTTAAACTAAGCAAATTCAAAACACCTCTAACTCCAAATGAAAACTTGGAAAGAGATTTCGAACGTAGGTTCCGGAAATATGGTTCCGGAAATTGAAACTTAACAAAAGATTAAAATATGATATTATACCATAAAGCGTATAGAATCTAAATGAAACAGAGTACAAATAAGGAAGTATAAGAAAGTTATACTTTCCTTATAATACAAAATGCAGCGGAATATAAACAAGTAGTTAAACTACAAGTAACAAGATATAAGTCTTTTAACCCAAAGAGAAGGGTATACAACAACCTTGGATAAAGGGTCCCTTGATTTATACTTTCAAGCAAGTCTGTCTTACCCACACCTGGGTAATCCCTCGATACGAAGATCGGAGTCTCTTTCTTGATATCCCTGCAAGCCCTCAACTTCAAGGTTGTTGGCAACCTCTATCTTCCTTAGCAAGGAAGCCATCGAACTTTAAGGTAGTCGGCACCTCTGTCTTCCTATCCCCGGAAGCCCTCGGATTTAATCACCAACATTCGGAGTCGCATGAAGCTTTGGGAGTTAATAAGAGAATCTCTCTCTAGAAATCACTTCAACAGCATGTATGCACAAAACCAAGTTGTTCATCTGTCATCAGTATCGATCTCTTTCAAATGAGGACCTATTTATAGGTAAGGTCAGCTCCTTCTCTAACGGTCATATTTTCCTTAAAGATCGGAGGGACCTATACACGTGTCACTTAGACAACGGTTAGTTTATAACAAAATAGATGACACCGTTTTATAACAAACTTTGTATAACTGAATGTACGACATCGTTATAGAATGAAGCATACGAAAGTAAAGGCTAATTAATAATTCGGAGTGTAAGAAAGTCAAGGGTTCGGAGTCTAATCAAAGTGAAGTTCGGAGTCTATGTTAAAAAAAATTCGGATTCTATTATATAAGAAATCAGAGTCTGGTTTCATCAGAAATCAAATTCTAAATCTGTAGAGTTCGGAGTCCAACTGCCTAAAAGTTCGGAGTCGAACTTCTTAAGAGTTCGGAGTCGAACTTCTTAAGAGTTCAGAGTCGAACTTCTTAAGAGTTCGGAGTCGAACTTCTTAAGAGTTTGGAGTCGAACTTCTTAAGAGTTCGGAGTCGAACTTCTTAAGAGTTCGGAGTCGAACTTCTTAAGAGTTCGGAGTCAAACTTCTTAAGAGTTCTGAGTCGAACTTCTTAAGAGTTCGGAGTCGAACTTCTTAAGAGTTTGGAGTCGAACTTCTAAAGAGTTCGAATTAGATCTGCTACATAGTTTGGAGTCCAGAATTCGGATTAAAAATATATTATAGATCACATCCGAGATTCGGATCCTAAAAACAGAATGCCCCAATTTTTTATTATAAGACTCCTCAAATTTGGTTGCAATTCCGATTTTTTATTTTAAGGGAAACAAATAGCTATGTATAAGAAAAATCTATGTTAAGGTAAATTTCATTAAGGAAGTAAATTTTCCTTATTTGAGTAATAATAATATTTGCTTAAGTATAAGGTGTTTGTGATTTTCAAAACAAGAAGGAATGGAAAAATCATAAGGAAAACCTTATTGACTCAACAATCTCCCCCTTTTTGGAAAGCACAAACATCCTTTTGAAAAAGTATAAGGAAAGAAAAAAAATTCATTAGACTATTTAAAACTTATCTCCCTTCGTTCATGGATAGAAGTGAATACAACTAACTCCCCCTTAGGCATTGAAACACTAAGGATTGTATTCTTGGTTTCCGGAGTAGAGTTTTCATAATTGTAAGAATGAAACAAAATGTAATGGGAAACTCCCCCTTTCCTTAAGGATATTTCTCTCATAAATTTTTTCTTTTCTCCTCATCAGGAACAGTTCTTTTTCCTTCTCCCCCTTTGTGATTTTCAAAAAAAATTGAAGGGAATGGAAAACAAATTATGCTACCTGAAACATTAGTATACAACAAGAGAAAAACCGAACAGATAATCTTTCATTAGAGTTGTGGGCAAAAAAATACAAGGAAATACAACTACAACAAAAGATCGGAGTGGGTTAATTTGTCTTCCTTTTCCTTTGGAATAAGCTGCTTCAACAAGGCTTTGAGTTTCTTCAGGTCTCTTTGGTCTTCCTCTCGTTGCCTCTCCAAGACTTTTACCTTTTCTTCTTGGGCTTTTAACAACTGTGCTTGAGACTCCAATGCTTCTTTTTGCAAATTCAACAACTCATCATGTTTCTCCATCCTCTGCTGAAACTCAATCCGGAAATCTCTTTCAAATTTCCAATTCTGAGATACTGAGTTAAGATTGCCATTTAGATCCCTGACCTGTTGATTCCGGACGTTTTGTTCCTGGGTCAACTTCTCAGAAATTTCAGTAACCTTTTTGTCCTCCATTCCAAAGGCACTTTGAACATCAGCCTGAAAATTTTCAAAATGTACTAAATCTTCGTCTACTCTCTTAGACCACTTGGTTACTTTAATACAAGATTTCCTATGTACATCGTAATCGATCAGAAAACTTTTCTGTTCAGCTTCCAACTTTACAAACTTATCCATTACCATGGACAATGAATCCAATTTTTGATTCATAGATTGTTGCAACAACTGGCATCTAGAATCTATAGTTGGAAGAATTGTTATTGTGTCCACCAGCTTTCTCAGAGATTGAACCACAAAATCATGCCCATGGGTTGATGATTCCGAATCCGAGACTTCTTTTTGAGATTCCTCTTCTTCGACTGGCATCAGCTTCCTTCTAGAGGTACCACCAACCTCTTTCTTTCTAATGATATCCTTAATAGGTGTCTGTATTAAAGCTTGCTTGCCTTTATCGGATTTCAGAATGGATTGCACATTTGGAGAAACTTCCTCAGATTCAGAAACTTGAACAATCTGATCTTCATCTGGTTGTTGTCTTTCTTGTCCTTCTTCAAGATAGTTCCTTTGATAGGATTCTTCTTCATCAAACAACTCATTCTATTCTTCTTTTTGTTGGTGTTTCTTGCCGGCTTCCTCATCTCCCTTCCCTGGAGATACTATTTTTCTGGATTTAGCCTTATAATCCTAAAAAAAAAATTTCAAGGTATCTAGATCTTCACTCTCCTCATCTTCTTCTTCTTCTTCCTCTACTTGTTATACTTCTTCCTCAACTGCTTCAGCACCTTGTTTCTCAGCTTCTACGGCAGGTTCTTTACCCTTGTTCTTTTCTAGAGTGACAAAAGTTTTTGCTGGTGTTTCTGGTAAAGAAGGTTCGACTCCGAAAATTTCCGGAACTGGAAGCCTTTCAGAAGCCAACTCTGAACCTTTTAGCAACGATTGAACTAGTTTAGCTTCAGACATCTTCTTCCTCAACTTCTTTTCCTTTGTTTGTCTTTCCATCTCCTCAGCAGCCTTTTCTTTTAAAGACTTAGCCTCAGCAGGGTCGAGTCCGAATTGAGGATCCCCTTCCTTCCTCATTTCCTTATCTTTCCTCCATTTTGCTGCTACTTCATCTGTATAGATTTTTTGCTTCTTCAGTTTGGGTAGTGTAGATTCAGTTTCCTTCGGCTGAGGAACATCTTCATCAGAAACTACTTCCTTAGACTTTCTCTTCTTCCTCTGATTTTTTAAAGGTTCCAGAGATTGTGTTTCTTTTTCAGCTGCTTCAAATTCTTCCACAGATAGGGGGTAAAATTTTCCGGATTCACTAGAAAATCTCATCTTCATTCTCTTAAGCGTATCATCACTGACAAGCATGAGCTTGCAATTCCGGATCTTTGATTTGCAGGAAACTTTGAAAGATTCTAAGCACTGAACAATCAACTTTGATAATAAGGCTGGATACATAATAATCTGAGCTCTCAGATTTCCTTCTTTGATATTTTTGATCGTAACCAAGACATGCCTTATCAGATTTATCTTTCTTAGATTTACCAAAAAATC
The DNA here is from genome assembly GCA_963277665.1 of Viscum album. Classification (NCBI taxonomy): domain Eukaryota; kingdom Viridiplantae; phylum Streptophyta; class Magnoliopsida; order Santalales; family Viscaceae; genus Viscum; species Viscum album. Next base: position 1,304,939,733 of record OY728126.1, on the reverse strand, counting down.
TAAGACATAGATATCACTCTTCTTCAGATTGTCTTTATCTCCTCTTCTCGGAACCAGAAAACCTAGCACCCATAGTTGCAGTATTCTATTATTCGGAGTGAGCCGAGCAATCTTTGTAGTTGAATCATCCTTGAGCCCAAGACACTGCAGTGCTTTTTCCTTAACGAAACTTCCATGCACATCCGGAAGTTTGTGAGAGAAAAATTCAGCTTCTCCCTCATATGATATACCCACCAGGCTTGCTGCCTTAGTGTAAGAGAGTTTATAAGTCTTTCCATAAGACTTAAAAGAAAATTTTTCTCTACCATCTTCTACTAGGAAGGAAACAGACTCATAAAATTCTATCAACAATCAGTGTAAACCGGATCTTGTTTTTCTAACTTGGCTATGCAGACATCTTCCCATCCATTTAGTCTAATATTTTTCGAAATGATAGAATCAAGCTTAAAAAAATCTGGATGAACTAACCTTTCTCTGTAAACTAACAACTTTGAAATCGGTTTCGTAGTTGACATATCTTGTGAAATTGCTTCAATAGACATTCGGAGTGAAGTAAACTGTAGGATTCGGATCAGCTTCACAAGGTTCGGAAACGGCCTTAAGAGGAGCAGCAGGGCTTCGAGACGCAAAAGCTTGAAAACCGATGTGGGACGAGTCTCGGGACCCCCTTTTTATAGGCAAATAGAATGACCGTTGGTCTTCCAATGATCATCCAATGGTTAATAGTACTTTGATCTGATCTGACGGTTGAGAATAATCCAGGGGGAAAAAAATGACTCCGATCTTTTGAGGGTTTTTTTTTTAAATATGGATTTGAAGCAAAACTAGAATCTGAACTAATCAGTGAAGATACCAGTAAGCAAAATTTGATTATAAAACTAGATAGGGAAATCATAACTTACGGATTGATAAGAAGTATTATTTGAAATTGGTAATATAAAAAAACTTATTATGAAAAGTCTAATAAAAAACCGTTACGAAAAGCCCATTCCAAAAATCTTCATTCTGATAATTTTCATTACCAGAATTCCATTTCGGAAGTTTTTGAAGAAGGAAAAAAAACAATCCGGAAAATTTCAATTCCGGAAATTTCCATTCCGGAAATCTTAGTTCCGAAAAGTTTGAAAATAATCCAAAAAAAATTGTTATTCTAACAAACAAATGTACTCCCCCTATGAAAAGGAATTTATTACTGTAAGGAGACTTTTTCAACAGAAGGTTAATTAAGAAGGATTACCTTACGATTATCATCCCTAACTTCTGTTTAATGTATTCAAATCTATCAGAAGGCAAGGATTTTGTGAAAATATTAGCAAGTTGATCTTGAGTTCCAATAAATTGAAGAATGATATCTCCTTTGGTTTTGATAATCTTTTCAAAATAGCTTTTGTTACCAGTCATGTGCCGGGAACACCCACTATCCATGTACCATGTATTGTAGCTGGTACTCTCTATATTTTCCTGAAATCAAGAAGAAAATTAGACTTTCAGAATCCAAACTTGTTTGGATCCGAGATTTCCAGACAATAAAATTTTAGGTACCCATATCTTCTTAGAAAAGTAAGCTTTGTGAAATCCAAGAGATTGGGTTTTGTTTAATGAACAATTCTTTTCCCAGTGACCACCACATTGACACTTGGTACAAAATGGGGCACTTTGAGGAACAAAATAATTATTACTAAAAATTGGTTTTTCATGGGTATAACCAAATCCGGATTTATTTCATAAAGGTCGTATTTGAGAATACATTTATCAAAATGTTCCTCACCTTGGGTAAAGTTTGATAAACACTTCTTTAAGGAAAAAATTTCGGACTTGAGTTTTACAACCAAGTTTTTATCCTAAAAATCATTAGTTTTAGAACTAGAGCTAGGGTCTAAAACATTTTTATTAGAAATTACTTTTTCTAATTCTTTAGAAAGTTTGTTCTTTTGAGAACATACTTCCTCAAGATTTTTTGAAATACTTTCCAAATAAGCATTTTTCTTATCAAGATCTTTAGAATTATCTGGTATCTCTTTTGTAAGAATAGAATTTCTAGAGTTTGCCTTATCATGTTTCTTATTGAGTTTGGAATTCTCAATTTCAAGAAGTTCAGCAAACCTAGAGACTTCTTCATAAGTAGGTAAAGTATTTTCCTCATCAGAAGATGATTCTTCATCAGAAGAGTTATAATACTTACTATCATTAGAATTTAAAGAAACATTGGTCAATGATTCATCATTTCATACCTTAGCCATAAAACAATTATTATCAATAGGTAATCTAGCTATAAGACCAAGATTCTTCTGTCCTGAAGATTCATAATCAGAAGATTCATTTGAAGAGTCATCACCACTGGCACTTCAGGTATCATTTACTTTCAGAACATTCTTAGCTTTAACTTTATAATAATTTTTCCTGTTCCTGTCTGAATGCCTTTCTTTTCTTTCTTTCTTTTTGAGCATAGGGCAATCTGGTCTAATATGTCCAGCTCTCTTGCATTCATAACAAGTAACTTCTCCATCTTTCTTATCGTTCCTTTCCTTTTTCTTATACTTGGATTGAAAATTCCTTTGGCCAGCTATCTTGTTCATCCTTCGAGCAAGATTTGCTAATTCATTTTATGAGACTTCACTCTCACTAGATTCGGATTGGAAAATAACTATCTTAGACTTGGATCTGGTTACTCTCTCAGGAGTCTTAGGTTTCATCTGATTTGAAGTTGTAGTAAAAGCAAAAGTACCATTTCCATTCTTCTTCTTGATGTTGTCTGCATCTCTCTTCATTCTGGTTTCATGTTGTAGAAGAGTTCCGAAGATCTCATCAAGAGTAATTTGAGTGACCTTCCTATTCTCATCTATAGCTGTTCTCTTGGATTCCCACTCATTGGGCATAATATCAATTATCTTGTCCACAAGAGCTTCATCATCTAAACATTTTTCTCCCATAGATTGTAGACTGTTGACTATAGTCAAAAATCTTTGTTGAACTTTACAGATAGGTTCACCATAAGGAAAATTAAAGCCATGATATTCAGCTCTAAGCATAGCTCTTCTAGTCTCAATCACTTTAGAAGTTCCAAAGTGTGTAACCTCTAACTTCTTCCATATACAATTAGCTGCTTCACAAGAAGAAATTTGGCTATATATATTTCTAGTCATTGAACATAGTAGAGTATTGCATACCTTATAGTTGAGTAGATATTCTTTCTTTTCTTGGTTAGTAAAAGTTCTGACTTCCTTGTCAGTAATTTTATAATCACCAGTAAGCATTACAAAATTACCTACTCCACTGTTGATAACAAAAGTCTGCATTCGATCTCTCCAGTACTCATAGTCATTACCATCAAATATAGGTGGTCTTGTAGGATTTATATTATCAATCGAACCAACATTAATTCCTGTCATACTAGAAATAACTTTTGGCACACAAACTTGTTAGTAGTAAAAGATTTGTAATAACAAAGTTCGGAATGGACAAGTTCGGAACGAAAAAAATTCGGAATGTTAAAGTTCGGAATGATAAAGTGAGCAAGAAAAACTTATTCGTAAGTATAACTATTTCAGAGATCTCCTTTGATACCAATTGTAGGATCGAAATAATGATGTAGATGCTCAATTTACAAGAGGGGGGTGAATTGTATTCTTTAAAAATTCCTTTGGAACTTTTAACGTTAGTTATGAATAACTATGTTTTCCTTAAGTGAAGGAAAGGGCTAAGTTTAACAAAGTTAAACTAAGAAAATTCACAACCCCTCTAACTCCAAATGCAAACTTGGAAAGAGATTCCAAAAGTAGGTTCCGGAAATATGGTTCCAGAAATTGAAACTTAAAAAAAGATTACAATATGAGATTCTACCTTAAAGCGTATAGAATCTAAATGAAATAGAGTACAAATAAGGAAGTATAAGAAAGTTATACTTTCCTTATAATACAAAATGCAGCGGAATATAAACAAGTAGGTAAACTACAAGTAACAAGATATAAGTCTTTTAACCCAGAGAGAAGGGTATCCAACAACCTTGGATAAAGGGTCCCTTGATTTATACTTTCAAGCAAGTCTGTCTTACCCACACCAGGGTAAGCCCTCGATACGAAGATCAGAGTCTCTGTCTTGCTATCCCCGCAAGCCCTCAACTTCAAGGTAGTTGGCAACCTCTGTCTTCCTTAGCAAGGATGCCCTCGAACTTTAAGGTAGTCGGCACCTCTGTCTTCCTATCCCCGGAAGCCCTCAAATGTAATCACCAACATTCGGAGTCGCACGAAGCTTTGGGAGTTAATAAGAGCCTCTCTCTTTTGAAATCACTTCAACAACATGTATGCACAAAACCAAGTTGTTGATCTGTCATCAGTATCGAGCTCTTTCAAATGAGCTCCTATTTATAGGTAAGGTCGGCTCCTTCTCCAACGGTCATATTTTCCTTAAAGATCGGAGGGACCTGTACACGTGTCACTTAGACAACGGTTAGTTTATAACAAAATAGAAGACACCGTTTTATAACAAACTTAATATAACTGAATGTACGACATCATTTTAGAATGAAGAATACGAAAGTAAAGGCTAATTAATAATTCAGAGTCTAAGGAAGTCAAGGGTTCGGAGTCTAATCAAAGTGAAGATCGGAGTCTATGTTAATTAAAATTTGGATTCTATTATATAAGAAATCAGAGTCTGGTTTCATCAGAAATCAGATTCTAAATCTATAGAGTTCGAAGTCGAACTGCCTAAAAGTTTGGAGTCGAACTTCTTAAGAGTTCGGAGTCGAACTTCTTAAGAGTTCGGAGTTAAACTTCTTAAGAGTTCGGAGTCGAACTTCTTAAGAGTTCGGAGTCGAACTTCTTAAGAGTTTGGAGTCGAACTTCTTAAGAGTTCGGAGTCGAACTTCTAAAGAGTTCGAATTAGATCTGCTACATAGTTTGGAGTCTAGAATTCGGATTAAAAATATATTACAGATCACATCCAAGATTCAGATCCTAAAAACAAAATGCTCCAATTTTTTTATTATAAGACTCCTAGAATTTGGTCGCAATTCCGATTTTTGATTTTAAGGGAAACAAATAGCTATGTATAAGAAAAATCTATGTTAAGGTAAATTTCCTTAAGGAAGTAAATTTTCCTTATTTGAGTAATAATAATATTTGATTAAGTATAAGGTGTTTGTGATTTTCAAAACAAGAAGGAATGGAAAAATCATAAGGAAAACCTTATTGACTCAACACGACTAGCATCGAAAGGCTTATCCCCTAAAAATGGGAAGGTGTTTCCTTTATATCCTATAAACACACTCATCCAAGCACATAGCAAGAAATGAACACAAGTAAACTATATTGCAAAAAGAGTGCTGAAAGTAAGAGAGGCCGGAATAAAATCCCAATAGTAAAGGTATGAGTACAACTGGAAATACAATACAACTGAATAAAGAGAAATATAGCTTATGGGTCATCCTCTGAGGTTCCTACCTGAAGGGTAGGTACATATCACCTCCTTAACACTACACATCCGCTCGTCTCCTCTGCGTACCGACATGTCGTATGGTCCACCTCCGGGCACCGTCCAGTCCAAGTACCCTCAACCGCGATCAGCAATGTATGTCGTCTGCACCAAACACAACAAGGTGTTGGCGAAGCCCTTCCAGGGGTGAGTATAAAAATACTGAGTAGGGACCCTGAGACCCTTAAGGTCTCACAAAATCCACAAAGGATAAACCACAAAGCATGTAAACTAGTGACAACCCTACTTAGGTATATTCCCATACATATACCAAAGTTATAAAATATTTCCCATCTCATTCAAGAGGAAACACAAGGCCCAACTCCTTAGCCAAAGTACAACTATTCCATGAAGGGAGGATTACCTTGATGGTAAGTACCACACAGGTACGCCACACAGAAGAATACCACAAGGGAAACACCATGAAGGTAAGTACCACACTAGTAAGCCACACAGAAGAATACCACAAAGGTAAACACTCATCTCAAACTAGGTATAACTTAGGTACAGTAGTTGAGATGATTATATGTAACTATTGAACTGTCTTACTCTGTTTATAGGTAGACCAACGTAGGATCCAAAATCATTAGACCCATGCAGTATCCTAGTACATCATCAGACCCACATAGGATCCTAGTACAGAATACTCACACAGGATCCTAGTATAGTCCCACATGGATTCCTAGAGTGGATCCAAGTGGGATCCTCAAGCACAGACCCACGAAGGATCCCTTTCTCATGTTACAGCCGGCCACAAGGTACCCGCACAAAGCTCGCTTAATTCCGGGAGGGTTTGCCACTCAATCCACAAGTCGATACTCCAACTACCATGAAGTCCCATTAAGAATAATCCCAAATATCCTTCATGTCATAAGGGGTCTCAATGCAACAGACGGTGTGTCAATCGGGTGCCTGGTCTGTAAGTTATTAGAATTTTTAGTCCCAAGGGCCCGGTTGGATCCGTGCTTGATCCAACCCGACCGTACCCCAACTATATGCAAAACTCTAGTGGGGTATACCAAAGGTACCATCTTGCTCCAATGATTCTAGTGTCGTAGACGCTTCATCAAACGGACACTCGGTGCCAATGTTATGGCCAAAAGTAATGATTGGGATGAAACTAGTCCGGGTCTGGTCCGACCCAGTCGGAATGAACCGGCACACCTATCGGGCTGACCCAGTATGGGTCGACCCAACCTGACCTGTTTGTTCTGGCCCGGCCCATGCGAGATGGCCCAGCACGAGCGGCCCTCGGTGTGGCAGGGCGGCCACGGTGGGCGGTCTTATATGGCTGGCCGGACGGCCTGTCATCCTCTCTGCATTGCGTGGTCGTGCACCGCGCCTTCACCGGCAGACGACAGTGAGTCGTCCGCCCTTCCCTCGTTTTTGAGTCCCAAGGTTGTAGTTCTCTACTGTTGGGAAGCGCGGCCGGTCGTGGTGCCAGCCACTATTCTCATGCCTCACCGATGTCAGTTTCTGTCCTCCTTCATCGTGATGAAGGCAACAAATATTACACAAAGATTTGTGGATTGTTCGGGCCATGTTCATTTGGTCAACACCCTTCGCGTTAGAGTGGTATCAAGAGGCTCAATTATTTCTTGAATCACGGATAATTTTCATGAATGGGAAGGGGGAAATTAAAGTATAAAACCCTACAAGATACCCCACAACATCCACCCACAAGGATGAAAGAATTGTGGTTAAACCCATTAGTTGGTTGACTGCGTTCTTCGTATAAATTCAGGAACAGGGAAGAGGAAGTTAGAAATGCCCAAACGAAAATAATTCCCTACCTCGATTTTTTTGGAGAGCATCCGTGTTTGAGGAAGTGTCGGCATTCATCGTTCCCCGCAACTACCCTCCAACGACTTCACTCGTTTTTTGATCTTCAGTTCGGGGTTTCGTTGTCTCTTGTCACCTCCTGCTGGTACCATATCCATACTCTAAGAGTTTGGCATCACTTCATTTTGTCAGCACTTCGTTTCTTGGAAAAGCAGTGCCAACACCTCTCCCCAAGCTCTATATATATAGAAGAGGGAAAGGGTGTGCAACATTCCTAAGATTAATGGAGGCCCATTAATTAGGAACCCTCCTAATTCCCCAACAGTGCGGTTACATAGAATTGAATGGTCAAGCCATTTATTGGCTTGACATGTCGCTGGTCCCACCTTACCATTTTTCTATTGGAGGAATAGAATAAAAATAAAATAATAAAGTTATTTTATTTTTTCTATTAAAAATTTCCAAAAAACTAACTTTTCCTCTAGACCTACTACAGTCGAAGTGAAGGTCTTCTTAAGTGAATATTGGCACTGTGAGTTTAATGGTGTCCTCCGATTTAAATTCTGAGCACCGGTTCAAAAGATACAAAACGTCGCTTGCGTGTTTACTGAATGTACCAGAAACAATGTTCATAAAATTAACAACAGTCACCCTTGACCCATTCCGGTCGAGGTTAGGCTCTGTGTAAGTGAAACATTCCCAAATGAAGCCAACGCTACTCTCGGGTTTCTAATCCAAGTTACCGTTTAAAATTTATGAATTTTACAATAATATAATTGTCACTTAATTATTTTATTTATGGCCAAAAACAAACTTTTACTAGTGGCCCGCGCCAACCAATACTAGTATCTCTCTAAAGAGAGAATACCATTAGCTATTTTAGCGGTGGTCTTGGATTTTCAATCTGAGTTACCGTTTGTGAGTTATAAGAATTTGAAAATTGAAATAATTTATTTAATTATTTTATTCATGATTATTCCATTTTTTGGTTTTCTCATAGGAGGCTCGCACCGACTAAACTTAAGTCACGCCTAGCGTAAACCCACCATCCTAAATGCAATAGTACCCTTAGATTTCTGATCCGAGTTACTATTTAGGAGTTATTCCACTTTTTCAGGAAAAATTATTATGTGGGATAATTAAAACTTAACCAAACATCGGAAGATCATTTCAGGCACTCTGACCATGTAATCGTGCGCCGTGAGATTTCGCGGTCTCGAAATAATTTCACATAATTATAAAAAATTACATGGAATTTCAAGGACATTACATCCTTATAATAATAAAGGTGTTTATTAATTAGGAAGTACATGAATTCTAGATGAATCCTATATGCCCACAATGATTTGTAGACACGAGATTTCATTTATCCCTGATCTAATTGGAAAACCATAAACCAAAAAATAATAATTCATTGTGTCATATTAGTGAAAGTTAACTATAATATAAGAGAAAAAACAATAAACATTGACATTATTTCATGTAATAAGTACTTCACAGATATATTTGTTAGTTATACCCATATATAAGGTCTATCTCAAACACTCACCACATCATATATCCCCTATAATATAACCTAAATAGAAAAATAAATAAAATGAAACAAATCTCTCATGCCACATTGAAACATCATTGGTTCAATTCACCGCCACTATAACCAAATTAGGTTTCGCATCACATAAGCATGTTTTCCTAGATACCAGAGGCTACTGACCAAAGCAGTGGGTATATATGTCACGACCTGTCCCTAGGGACCCATGCCGTGACTACCCCATGACTGCATTCCATAGGCTAGAGGCTAGTGACTAGCACCAAAGACGTAAATCCCTAAAACAGAGAAGGAATTACCTTTATAACTGTAAACACACTCAACAGATAACAAGTTGGAAGAAAGACACTAAGTAAAACTGTATACAAAGAGTGCTGAAAAGTAAAGGGGTCGGAATCACAAGCCCAACTGTAAAGTACAAGTACAACTGAAAAGGGACAAAACAGCTGAAAGGTGAAGAGCAGCTCCTGGATCGTCCACCATAGATCATACCTGAAGGGTAAGTACAGATACCCTCCATAGCACTCCACATCCATTTGTCTCCTTTGGGTACCGGCACGTTGTAAGGTCCATCTCCGGGTACCGTCTAGCCCTGCTACTATGATCCTCAGTAAACGATGTTTGTCATCTGCAACCAACACAACGAGGTATGGGCATAGCCCGTGTAGGGGTGAGTATAATGATACTTAGTAGGGACCCCGAGACCACCAAGGACTCTTAAAATCCACAAGGATAAACCACATAGTATGAAATAAACAGATATCCATTACTTAGGTATATTCCCATACATATACCTAAGTTATCAATTAACCCATCTCAATCATGAGGAAAACAAAGGAATCACTGACTCATCTCACACAGGTATACAACATATGTAGAGAGATAGAGATGATCAGATATAGCCACTAAATCATCTAAGCTGTCAGACCCACATAGGATCCCAGACTAGTGGTTAGAACTGTTGAACCCACACAGGATCTAGGAATAGTATTTGGAGTTGTCAGACCAACACATGAACTAGGACCAACTATTTTATCGAACCAACACATGATCCAGGAACAAAAGTCAAAATAGTCAGACCAACACATGATCCAGGAACAGAGGTCAGAGCTATTGGACCAACACATGATCTAGGATCAGTTATTCTGTCAGACCAACACATGATCCAGGAACAGAAGTCAGAACTGTCGGACCAATACATGATCTAGGAACTGTCTGCAAAACTGTCATACCGACACATGATCCAGGAATAGTCGTCTGTGCACAGCCTGCCATAGGGTTTCCACATTTCACACTTGATTCCAGGAGTGTCCGCTCCTCAAGCCAAGTGTCAATACATCAATTGCCATGAAGTCTCAAGTTGATGTATCCAAAAGATATGTCTTGCAATAAGAAACTCAACATGACATACGGTGCGTCAAACGAACACCCAGTTTGAGAGTTATTAGCATTTTCGTTCCGAGGTCCCGGTTGGATTTAGGTTCAATCCAACCCAACTGTACACCAAATGCATCAAAACCTCAAGTGGGGTATTCCAAGAAAACCATCTCGCTCCAAGATTTCCATCGCCATAGACAGTTCATCAATCCGACACTCGTATCCCAAGTTATGGGTGAAAGGGTGAAATCAGGTCAAACGGGGCTGGGGCCGGTCCGACCTGGTCTGCGGGTCCGACCCGGCCCGAGGTGGTGGCCCGCGCTGGGTCCAGCCGGCGCGGGGTCCGGCCTGACGGTCCGGCGGCCAAGCGGCCTAGGGGGTTCCGCCCTCGCCGCGTCCAGGGGGGAGGCCGCACCCCCTAGTTCCCGAACGGCTTTCCGGTTCGGGCAGTTGGAACTAGTGCCAGGCTGGCACCAGAGTGTCACACGGGACCCATTGTTCCCGCACCTCCTGGTTGGTCGAGCGGCCAGACACCTCCTCCCGCTCGGCGCCAGTTGCTCCGTGCCACCTCCAGCGACCTGGCGTCTTCGGCCACCGGTCATTATCGCAGCAGAGCTCAAGCCGGCCATGGCCCTCATTCGGTCCACTGCATGGCGCCAATTGCGCCGCACCTTCTTTGGTGTCCTGGTGAATCGGGCCTCTGGCCCGTGCTGCACTGCCGCGATCCATCGGCCACATCCTTCTCCTCCAGTGGCGCGGTTGCGCTGCTACCATCCATACAGTGACTATCGTCAGACCATCTGTCGGAGAACTTTCCACGGCTCACCGGACGAGTTTCGGTGGCCCAATTCTCGTTCCGGAAGAAGTCGCTCATTACTCGGGTCGTCTCCTTCGATCTGCAACCATTTTTGACAAGTAACGCTCAACCCAGACTCATGCCGCATTGAGCATCAAAATACTCAAAGAATGTGGAGGATTCGGGCCATGTTTTTTCAGCATGTGCCCTCTGCGTTTGGGTGATATCAAGCCGCTTAAAATTCTAAACCATGATGGAAGACGAAAAATAGGCAACAATTAGAAAGCATAAACCCCTACCTTGAGTTTGATCTTCGTTTTCGATGTCCTGGAAAGTCAGAAATCGATTCATTGATGTCAGAAAAGAAGATGATGAAGTCGAGGATGACGTCGTCAGTGTTCTTCAATGATGGTGTTTCCCCCCTTGCCCCGGTTGAAGATCGTTCTTCGTTTGGCGGAAGAAGTGTTCTTCATTGGAGAGTTCTTTTCCTCCCAAGCTCCACCAAAAAGACAAATGCCAAAAAAACAATAGATTATGACATCTTATTAAATTATTGGCATAGAATTCAATAGGTTTAAATTAATTAATTGAATTTGTTCAATTATTTAATTGTGAGTGTTGGCACTATAATTGTAGAGGAGATCAAGAGCCTCCGCCTCATTAATGTGGGGAGTTCAAGAGTTTAACTGGTCTGAGGTGGTCCCCACCACATTAACCCCACATGAAGAGGGGTTTTAGACCTCGGTTGGGCCCCACCACCATAACCTCTCATGGGAGGTTAAAGTGTGGTGGCCCCCACCTCCAACCTCCTCATTGAGGTTTTGACCAACTAAAAATAAAATAAGACAAGCACTTAATTTATTTTATTATTCCCACTTAAAACCCAAAAAATAATTTTCATTCACGACCATCTATCGTCGATGTGAAAGCCTTCTTAAGCGAATACCATCACTATGAGTGCAACGGTGCCATCAGATTTCAATTACAACCACTGGTTCAAAGGTTACAAAACGCCGCTCGCGTGTTTATTGAACGTACTCGAAAAAATGTTAGGAAAATAATTATCTGTCACCCTCGACTCGCGCCAGTCAAGTTTAGGATCTTCCTAGATGAAACACGCCCCAACTAACCCAACAGTACTCTCATATTTTCAATCCAAGTTACTGTTTATAAGTTATGTATTTTACAATAAAATAATTGTCACTTAATTATTTTATTTGCGGTCAAAAACTAACTTTCTATGGGGGCCCGCGCCGACCAAAGTTAGTATCTACTTAAGGAAAGAATACACTCACGAGTTCAGCAGTGGTCTAGGACTTTTAATCTGAGTTATCGTTTGTGAGTTATAATAATTTAAAAAATAAAACATTTTATTTAATTATTTTATTAACAATTATTCCATTTTTTGGTTTTCTCATAGGAGGCATGTGCCGACTAATTTTAAATCACGCCAAGGGTAAAACTGCCATCCTGAGCGCAACAGTGCCCATGGATTTCTGATATGAGTTATAGTTTAAGAGTGATTCCGATTTTTAGGAAAACTACCTACGAGCAATAACTTATGCTTAACAAAAACTTCAACGGATCATTTCGGGCACTCCAGGCCTCGAAATCACGCGCCATTATATTTTGCAGACCCGTAAAATTACCATTTAATTAAAAATAAATATAAATGGAAATTCCATGTCTTTAGATTCACCTCACCTTAGGGCTCTATGTCCCTGTAAGCCACAACTCACAACTAAGGGAACCAGTGGGGGTAATTAGCATGCATCTGAGCCTTCTACTCCCATGTGCTCTCTTGGAGGTTCCCATCCAGCCAGCGAATGCACACCTGAGGTATCGATCATCCAAAAATGACACACTCTTTTTTATCCTCAAACTCTACTGGAACCTCCGTAAAAGTCCCCCTATAATCATTGTACAGCTCTCCATGGTTGATGATGTGTGAAGGGATGTGCACGTATCTCCTCAACTAAGATACATGGAAGACATTGTACACCCAGTGCAACTAATGTGGAAGAGCTAAGCATTAATCCACCTCTCCTACTCTACTAAGGACTTGGAAAGGTCCGATGAATCTCGAAGATAACTTTCCGCCTCGGCCAAATCTCCGTAGACCTCATCGAGGTGAGACACGTAGGAAGACGTGGTCATCATCCTCAGACTCTAGAGGCATCTGTCTCCTATTATCATATGAATTCTACCTGCTCTATGCAGTCTTCATATGTTCCTGGATGATCTGCCCCTTCTCAATGGTAGCTCGTACCATCTCTGGTCGGTAGGAAGTGGGCAGACTTGGTGAGTCGGTCGACAATCACCCAAATAAAGTCATCTACCAGGGACATACATGGAATAACCATCATGAAGTCCATAGATATCTCATCCCTCTTCCACTTTGGGACCTCTGAAGGCTGAACCAAGCCTGCTGGTACCTGATTCAGCCCCATCACTTGCTAACAAGTGATGCATCGAGAGACAAACTCTGCTACTGCCTTCTTCATACCTGGCCACTAGTTCTGTCATCAAAGGTCTTGGTACATCTTCCCCACTCCTGGATATACTGGTAGAAGGGAAGTGTGAAACCCTCTCAACACTTCCTCCTAAAGTAACACTGTCACCGTAGTACATCCTCTGAAGAGGATGACATGCTCCCCACCTTCAGAAAATCCATTGGGTGCATGTCCTGTGGATATCTGAGCATTTTGTGTCTCACATTCAGCGGCCCCACGATGCGCCTCCCTGACTCGCTGAAGAAGATGGGGAGTGACTGTAAAAGGCTGAAGGAAGGCTACTACATCTCTATCCACAAATGATATATGTAAATCATACAGCTGCTCTGTCGCCTCACCTGGCAGCTATATACTAGATCTCCAACTGAGTGCATCTACTACAACATTCCCCTTCCAAGGAGTATATACTATCTCGAAGTCATAGTCCTTGAGTAACTCAAGCCAATGTCATTGTATCAAGTTTAGGTCGTTCTGAGAGAAGATATACCTGAGAATCTTGTGATCAGAGTATACGGTAAAACGTTCGCCCATAAGATAGTGCCGCCACATCTTCAAGGTGAAGACCACTGCTACTAACTCCAGGTCCTGGGTAGCATAGTTCTGATCATGTTGTCTCAGCTGCTGAGAAATATATGCGATCACTGCTCACTCCTGCATCAGGACACATCCAAGTTCAGTCCATAATGCGTCGCAATGAACTATGTACCCTACGCCTTCCTCTAGACTCCTCAAGATTGGGGAAATAGTCAGCCTCTGCCTCAACTCCTGAAAGCTCTTCTGGCATCTCTCCGACCACACGAAGGGTTTCCCCTTCTTCGCCAAGGCTGATAGTGGTGTTGTAACTCTGGAGAAGTCTGGCACAAAGATAAGTCTGGTCTACTCATGAGTGATTGGCTGCACCCTCTTATGCATGAGTCCATCCTATGCTACCTGGTTTTTTCCTTTTATCTGATCAAGGCAAACCCCATACCAACGTTGTAGATAAGCCACAACCTTTTTTCCTAATACAGTCAATCTGAGTGTGAACTTTGGATGTCAAGCCTAAACCCAAACTAACATCGTAGGGCCTTGATACTTCCACCAATTCTTTCCAACTGAATCTCTTGACTCAAGGGTCAGATCACACCGTCGGTGAATGTGTGATTATCGTGTCTCCACCCAAAGGTATCTCCAGACGTGGGGGTCAATTCAACAGTTTAACCGGAAACACTATGTCTTGGACAAGATTTGTGGAAGGAAGCACAGATTGGTACTTATGTCTATTTTTACGGCAGCTAGTAGTAGACATGGAACATACCTAGAATCATTCCCAGAGACTTTGGGTCACACTCCTTGAATGCATTTAGCTACTCTCTTCCCTTGTCCTCAGGCTCCCTTAGCCTAGCGGGTTCCATATAAGGGGGTGGTTGTAACATGTTGAAATTTACACCACTTCATGCTGCTCTCCTAGCTCTCCTTCCACATCTATTGCTCTACAGATTCATCTATCCTTAACACTTCCTCTTCCTGAAACATTTTTACATGATCAAGTCTCTGAGACTGGCACATGTTTCCTTCTTTCCCACTGCTAACATACACTTGTTGTATCCGCTCAGCCAAGGAACATTCAACCACAAAGGTTCTCTCTAGCATCCTAACATAAGTAGGACTGCATAGAGGAATTTTCCTAGATCAAATGTCCTTTAAATACACCTCGCTCAAAAGTTCAAGCCCAAAATCACTGATCATACTATATTCATCGATTACCAGGAAAGATCGGTATGCCTCGATAAATACTAAGCTACTAACACGTCGTCCTGCCGAAGCAGTAGAAGTTATAGGGAACTCTCATCCAAATCCTCAAGCCAGTCCTCAGCTGCCTGTGAGTCAGGATTTCCTCATAACCTGAGGGGTATCTGATTCTAAAACACATGTAAGGAACTAATCCTACAAGATTTCTCTACCAGTACTACCAGTTGCAACTTGTTGGACTCCTCATGTATTAATCATGTTTTAATGATCACAAATCTCATTAATGATCACAAATATTATTCAACCTAGTTAACTCCTATAAATTATATCCAATCATTTGTATTTATGTTTCAAGTTCTCTCATGATTTATAATGGTTAAGCTCAATCCATTTCATGTATCTCATTGTTTAAGTCTGAATAAAGTTGTTTGCCTATGTACAAGACACTGCAAGCCAGACATCGTTAGCCAGACACCGTGAAGCCAGACACCGTATGTCAAACACCGTGAAACCAGACACCGTGAAGACAAACACCGTAATCCAGATATCGTAAGCCAGACACCGTATGACAGACACCGTAAGCCAGAAACCATAATCCAGACACCGTAAGCAGGACACTGTAAGCTAGACACCGTAGGTCAGACACTGTAAGCAAGACACCATGAAGCAAGACATCGTGAACAAGACACCGTGAAACAAGACACTGTGAACAAAACACCATAAACAAGGCACTATGAACAAGACACTGTAAATGAGACACCGTGACACTCCGACACAGTGTGAAGGAGATACCATTTTCATAACACACTATGACACCATTTCTTAAACTATTGTTTCATCTTTAAATTTAATTTCTAACGGTCATATTTAATCCCTTTAATGAACTAACATAATTAATGTTTCTTTGTAGACATGGTATGAGGTATGAGGTGCAGAACACATGAAACCTGTTGGCTAAAACTCATGCATTCAAAGATAAAGAGTGAAGTGTGCCCAAGAAAAAACAAGCACAATACTGAATGAAAAACAAGCCTATGAGCACGACCGTGAAGAACATATAGAACTATTTTCAGAGAAAGAATGGTCTCATGCAAGAAATCTGACTCTGCTGAAGAACATATGAAGTACATTGGAATCCATAGGACATCTTCACATTATCAAAACTCATGAAGAATACAAGATGAATCGTGACATTCTATTTTTCAAGACAAAAACCAGAGAAGGACTCAAAAGCATTTCAGTTTAATCAAACGAGTCCAGAGCTGCTCTTCAATCACTAGAGCATTCTAAACTCATATCTACTCTCTCTCGGTGATTCTTTTACTTAATGTTTGAGCAGTGTGTGAAATCTGTATATTCTATACACACACTAACTCATGTGCTAAACTGGAGGATATCTAAATCCTTACACCAAACTCTTTATACTTTCATTTACCCTCGACAACTATGTAATAGGTCCTTGTGTGTCCTGGTTATTATTTTTGTTTACCCATGAAAACTGTAGAAGAGGTTCCTATGTTATCTAGACAGTCTGTGTAATATTGTTAACCCCGTTCCAGGGTGTGGATCAGAGTTTATTTATATAAACTTCTTGGTGGAAGGTGATCACCAAGTGGAGTGGATTAGGTCTCGGCATGAGACTAAACCACTTGTTTCATATCCGTTGTGCTGTATAAATTTAGTCTTCTCTGTTTTACTGCTTTATTACATAATCCAGAAAACACTAATTTCACTTTGATATTTAGTCTTAGAAATAAGTAATAACTGATTTGTCTTAGTATGATAACTTCAAAAGTAATATTAATAATACAAATTAAGATTACTGAGAATTAATCAATCTTCTAAAAGATATTTAAAATTTTCAAATTCTTATAATAGTATAACCTTGATTAACTGGGTTGTATATATTTTTGGGGAAACAATTTATTTTTAATATAATATTCTCGTAACAGCAATTTTTATAGTTACACAATTCACCCCTCCCCTCTTGAGTAAACTACTCCGACCAACATTTGGTATCAGAGGTTGTTTTATTAGGACTCTGTTTAATCTTAATCAATTGTGATTGTAGTTGTACTTTAAAGATATTTAAATTTATATTAATTCTAAATTTCTATCTCTTTTAAAAGTAATTCGTTAGTATGGACAATAGATTGGAAGGTACTGCAACCAATAGATCACCATTATTTAATGGAACCAATTATGCTCAATAGAAAATTAAAATAAAAATGTATCTAGAGAGTATGAGCTTTGAAATTTGGCCATCCATTATAGATGAATACAAACTTCCTGTGACTGATAGAATTACATGGGATGAACCTACCAAACTTGATTACAATAACAATTTCAATTCCATGAATGCTTTGTACTATTCCTTAGGAGATGAATAATTTAATAGGATTTCTTCTTGTAAAACTGCCCATGAAATTTGGGATACCTTCTCTGTCTCAGATGATGGAACATCTAGTGTAAAGGAAATCAGACTTAATTCTTATACTATAAAATATGATAATTTTAAAATGAAACCAGATGAGACTATTTCTGACATGTATCTCAGGTTCAATGATATTTTCAACACAATGATTTCTCTAGGAAGAGAAGTCACTTCCAAATAACAGATCATGAGAATCCTTATATGTCCACCTGACAGATTGAGGAGAACCTCTATCTCAATTAGAGAATCGTGAAACATCAGTAAGCTAACTGTAAAAGAACTCATTGGGAAACTGATGATGTATGAGGAAGAGCTGAAAGTCAATAAATAAGATGAGAATGTACCGAAGAGGAAATCTATAGCATTCATAACCACTTTCTCAAAGCACAAAGAAAAAGGGAAACTAGAAGATTCTATAGAAAGTTCCACAACTGAATAATCATCACCTAAAAGTGTTGAGGGGATGGCTCAACTGGCCAGAAGATTCAAACGATTTTATAAAAAGAAAGACTTTTTCATAAAGCCTAACTACAAGGGAAAGTATGATCTAAAAGGAAATTATAAAAAGGACTGGATAATAAATGAAAAAGCTGATGAAATTGTATGCTATGAATGTAATAGCAAAGGATATATAAAGGTTGACTGTCCAAATCTCAATAATAAGAGGAAATAAGAGGAAAAGGACAAGAAGTAAAAAAATGCAATGAAATCAACTTGGAGTGCCTCTGACGATAGTTCAAGTGACTTAGAGACATCACATGATGAACAGGATAACAAAGCCAATATGTGTTTTAGGAAAAACATATCTGAGGTAACATTGAACTCTTCTGTACATAATTCATACTATTCTGAAGAGGAAAGTAACTCTGAAAATATGACTAATGAATAAATGTTTGAATATTGTAACATGATTGAAGAGACATGTAATGAATTAAAAGACAAATATAAATCCTTGAAGAAACAACATAGTCTCACTGTAAATGGTAAATCTGAACTTACTACTAAAAAGGAGAAAAATGCTCAACTTCTGAAAGAAAACAATGAATTAAAAATGTCTAATGAGAAATTAACAGGTGACTTAGATATTTTTACTAATGGGAAAAATAACCTTACCCAAATGTTAGGAAAACAAATTGCCCCCAAATACAATACTGGAATTGGCTATCAACCTGGTAAAAGAAACCTTGGTAGAATATATTTTATTTCAAAATATAGGACATATGGTTTTGTTCCCAGTTCTGGACACAACTCAACTATCTCAAGTCATGATACATATTCTACTGTTTCAAATTTTTGTGGACCAAATATAGTTTATTTTTTAAATACTTTACATAATGCTTATAGGAAACCTATGAGAAAAATATGGGTTCCTAAAGCAGTTATTACTAATGTTACTAGACCCAAACGAGTATCGGTACCAAAATCTGTCTTTGCTTGATCATGTTATAGGAAAGCTGCTTAAAGAGATCCTTCAAAAATCTATAGTACTTGGATAGTGGATATTCAAGGAACATGATATGAGACTTCTCATGCTTCAAGAACCTAATAAAAGTAGATGGAGGACATGTCACATTTGGTGACAATGCCAAAGGGAGAATCATTGTCTTAGGCCAGATTGGTAACACTGATTCGATTTGAATTTCTAAAGAACTATTTGTTAATGGCTTAAAATATAATCTGCTTAGTATCTCACAATTATGTAATGATGGATATCATGTTAAATTTGAAAATGATTCTTTTAATGTATTTAATTCTAAATATGAATTAGTATTTATTGCATCAAGTAATGATAACGTTTATTTCGTAAATTTAGATTCCTTAGCTTCTCAAAATGTTTCATGCTTAAGTGTATTTCATAAATAATCTTGGCTCTAGCATAAGAGACTAGGACACTGTAATGTTCACTCCCTTAGAAATATAACTAGAAAAGGCCTAGTTAAAGACTTACCCAAACATGAGTTTCCACATGAAAAAGTATGTAATCCTTGTCAAAAGTAAAAACAACACAAAATATCTTTCAAAACAAATAAAGAAGTTTCTACTTCTCAACCTCTCGAACTAGTTCACAAGGATTTGTTTGGACAATCTAGAGTTTCTATTTGAAATGGGAAGCACTATGTTTAGGTTCTAGTTGATGATTTTTCTAGATATACCTGGCCCTTCTTCATGGCTCACAAAATTGAAGCATGCTCCTATTAAACTAATTATTATAAGTCTGTAGATAATCTTCGTGGCCTTAAAATTAAATCATTAAGAAGTGATCGTGGTCGTGAGTTTGAAAATCAAGAGTTTGAATCCTTTTTCTCACAAAATGGTTATAGTCACAATTTCTATACCCCTAGAACACCTCAGTAGAATGGTGTTGTAGAAAGAAGAAATAGAACCCGGTAAGAAATTGCTATAACAATGCTTAGTGAATATGACTTACCTATTTACTTTTGGGATGAAGCTATTAACTCAACATGCTAATTAATCAATTGAGTCTTGATTAGGCTAATTCTCAAAAAAGACCTTGTATGAACTCTGGAACAATAGGAAGCTTAAGGTTAATTACTTTAGAGTTTTTGGTGGAAAAGTAATTATTCTCAAAACTAAGGATAATCTTGACAAATTTGCATCCAAAAGCGTTGAAGGAATTTTCCTAGGTTACTCAATAATAAGTAAAGCTTATAGAGTATTCAATAAGAGAACTAAATGTGTGGAAGAATCTGTACATATCAAGTTTGATGAAACAGATCCACATGATCCTAGAACCATACTAGAAAATCTGGAGGATGATGTATCAAATCTAGACATCAACTCAAAATCCTAAAATTCCTCTGTGAAAAATTCCAATTCTATAAATTCTCTACAATCGAGTGATAATGAACCTGAATCTGTTGTTGAACCTGAAATCACTAGTCCCTCTTTTTCTAGAAAGTTTAGAACCCTTAAAAACCATCCCTTAGATGTTGTTATAGGAGACATAGAGATAAGAACACAAACTAGAGCTTCTCTTAGAAATCAGGTTGAACATAAAGTCTTCTTGTCACAACTTGAACATAAAAAACATTAATGATGCCATCAACGATGAATTTTGGGTAATGGCTGTGCAAGAATAACTTAATCAGTTTGAAAGAAACAATTTTCGGAAACTTGTTGAAAGACCCAAGGACACATTCATCATAGGCACTAAATGGGTTTTTAGAAATAAGGTAGATGAAGCTGGAAATGTAGTTAGGAACAAGGCTATATTAGTTTCACAAGGCTATAGTCAAGAAGAAGGAATTGACTACGAGGAGACCTTTGCTCCAGTAGCCAGTCTTGAAGCCATCAAAATCCTACTTACCTATGTTGCACATCTGAATTTCAAACTACATCAAACGGATGTTAAGAGGGAATTCTTAAATGGGTATATATCTAAGGATGTATTTGTTGAAAACCCCACTGTATTTACAAATCCTCATTTTCCCAATCATATTTTTAAACTATCAAAAGATTTATACGGTTTAAAGAAATCTCCAAGAGCTTGGTTTGCCAGATTGAGTACTTTTCTCATTTCCAAATGTTTTAAAAAAGGAATAGCTGATCCAACCCTCTTTATAAAATGAATTTCTAATGATGTTTTAGTTGTTCAAATATATGTAGATGATATTATTTTTGGATCTTCAAAAAAATAATTATGTATTGATTTTTCTAAAATGATGCAAAATGAATTTGAAATGAGTTTAATGGGAGAACTAAAATTATTTCTTGGATTTCAAATCTTTCAAAATAATAATGGAATTGATTTAACTCAATTTAAATACACTAGATATCTTCTAAAACATTTTGTATTTGATAGTACTAAAAGTAGTGACACTCCCATGAGTACCACCTGTAAGATCGATCTTGATGAAGATGGAAAATCTATTGATCAAACCACTTATAGAGGAATGATTGGAAGTTTACTCTACTTAACTTCTAGTTGTCTGGACATTATGTTTAGTGTGTGTATGTGTGCTCACTTTCAAGAAAATCATAAAGAATCTCATTTTAATGCTGTAAAGATAATTTTTAGATACCTCAAGCATACACCCAATCTAGAACTGTTCTATCCTAAAGGATAATCATTTTAACTAGTTAGTTATTCAGACGATGACTTCAGTGGATGTAACTTAGATAAAAAGAGTACCTCTGGAAAATTTAACCTATTAGGCATGTCACTAGTATTATGGTGTAGTAAGAAACAAAATTTTGTTGCATTATCTACTACAGAAGTTGAATACATAGCTGCTGGCAGTGTGTTTTGCACAAATTTTTTGGATGAAACACACATTACTAGACTATGGATATTAATTTAGACATGTACCAATAAATTGTGACAACACAAGTGCTATTAACATCTCAAAAAATCATGTTTCACATTCTAATAAAAAACATATTGATGTAAGGCATCACTTTTTGAGAGATCATTATCCGAAAGGTGATATCACCTTGGAATTCATTGGTACTGAATATCAAATTGCTGATATATTCACTAAACCATTAAATTATAGGAGAATAGAATACATCATACATGATCTTGGAATGATAAACTAAAATCGATATCTTACTTGTCTTACTGTTCAACATTTTACTATGTTTTACTTTACTGTTTCATGATTACGGTTTCTCAGTTATTGTCTCTTATGTTTACGGTCTCACCATTGGCACTATGTACTTACGGTCTGACATTCACTGTCTCACAGTAACGTGCTCTAAACAGTTCACTCACTGTCTCACCATGATAACCACTCATTGTCTCACCGTGACGACCACTCAATGTCTCACCATAACCACCATTCACTGTTTCACCGTGAAATTTTTTTATGATTTTATTTAAACCCGTATCGTGATAACTATAATTTCACCTCTTTTACTTTCCCGCATTTTTATTTTTGTGATCATTGGCATTCCAAAATGACAAAACAGAAAGTTTCACTCGATTCTTCACTTAGACTTTCCCTCGTTTCGAACACTTTCAACCTTGCAACCCCTTCTCTCTCTCTCTATAACCTTCATTGGATGCCAAGAATGAAACTTCCATCATCATACACACCTGAGAAGTGCAGCCCGAAGAAGAAGAAGATTGCACCTAAGCTGACACCCGAAGGACCTCTAAATCCGAATCTGGTAAATTGAAGTGTTGTACTTGAGAAATAAATTTACCTCGAATGGCTTCTGTCCAGCAAATCTCTGGTCTTGAAAGTGTTAAAAGAACAAGGCTGGTTAGAGTAGTTATCAAGGGAGAATATACCCATCTATCCTAGGTTAGTAGCTCAGTTCTACCTGTATGTACTGTTCTCTTTTAATTCTGGTGAAAGTTATGTTGTGAGGATCTAGATTAATGTCCAGATATGCTCATTCTCTTCGAGGTTATGTTATGAATGCATTAGGATACCTCATGAAGGTATATGTGAAGATTATCAGAGAAAAACTCCTCCTTCAACTGATATATTTGATCTTGAATATGCTCTGAAAACCCTAACTAGAAATGGCACTAAGACAAGGGTCGTCGCTGCTGAACTAAATAGAAAAACAAGACTTCTGTTTAAGTTTGTTCAAAATTTGGTTAGTCCAAGAAAAGGTGATTTTGCTGTGTTAAAGTAGCAAGATGTGTTTTTTATTCATCTTATGAAAAATGGACACAAGGTCAACCTGTGAAAGTACATCATTAACCATATGTGTGAGTTGATCAAGGTTACATCCAAGTCCACTTCTCTGTTTGACTCTCAGCTGATATCAGCCATGAATATTGCAAAAGGCATGGTTGGACCTAATGAACAAGTGCTTATGGACTGGGAGTACTGTCTCTCTAAAGCCACCATCAAGAGAATGAAGATAAACTAGAATCAATGGAAAAATGAATGGTTGGAAGAAAATTATTAGGTTTATAAGAAGTTTAGTCCTGCAGATTATCCATCAAGGCCGAAAGACATTTCTGATCCTGGTTTGGAACCAGAAGAACTTGTTGAGTATTCAGAAGAAGAGGAAGAAGAGGCTGAAGTACCACATAGGGAAGTAGTTATTGTTGAGGAAGAAAGGACTACTGTACCTCATGTTGTCCTTGAAGAAGAAGCTCCTACCCTTAGAAATGATGTCAGTCTATAAATCCAACCCGAAGCTGAAATAGAATTAGTTGTCACAGAATCTAAGTAGTAAGCCATGGAAGAGACTATAATAGAAGAACTCCCTATTGTGCAAGAAGAAAATCTGGAAGAAATCCATGTGGAACAATCTGTTCCTGAAATAATACCCTCTGCTGAAGAGAGGATGGAGATGGCCTTTCATCTGGCTAGACAAGAAATTAATGAGGAACTTAGAAATGAAACTGTGGATTTAGACCAATCACCTGAGCCTCTCAGTCCTGAGAAGGAGGCACCTGTTGAGGGGGAGAAAACCCCAAATCTTGAGCCTGATGAAGGCTCTCATCCAACTGAGTCAAGTCCTATGGACACTCAGTAAAACTTCCCTAGTTTCTATGATGTGAATGAGTCTCAGCAGGTTAGTGCAACTGGTCTTGATCTCTCTTCCCTATTTTAGTTGAAATAATTCACAAACATTGCACCTGAGATGGAACCTGAACCTGAACCTGTCCCTGTACCAATTCCTACACCTGAACCTTTAACTGAATAGCTCCCCTTTGTCAGTAAGGATGATCTGAAGTATTTTGGAGATACTCTATTATCTGGAGTTGAAAAACTTATGAACTCCCAACATCGTCCTGTGACAAATCTGAGTGAGAGAGATGCCTCACTATTATTGGAAAAGATCATTTGGAAAATACAACCTAATATGCTCCATGAGATTCAAGATGTACGAGTTGAAAATGACTTGCTTATTAATGAAGTCGCAACCCTAAGAAGCATGGTTGAAGACATGAATAAAGAGCTGCATTCGAGATCAGAGCCTGCTATTGCTCCTATAGAACCCATTGTTTCTCAAATATCTTGAGATTTTGTGTCTCAGATTCACCCTTATCTGGAATCCTTCAATGAAAAGATTTCAGAATGGCACAAACAGATGTTGACGAAAATGATAGATCTTGTGGTGAACCTTAATAAAATCACTAATGAGTAAATTGGTTGTCTTCAAAAGGTAATAAATCTGCTCAAATCTCCGACCACAGTCGTCAAAGCTTCTAATACCTCAGGTCAATCCTATACACCTTCCTTGGATAGTACTTTGCTCAGATATATAGTTACAGAAGAGCTTCAAAATGATTTTAGTGGTTTTAATGTGGATTATTTCTCTGAAGTTGTCAAGAATAGTGATAGAGTTCTTGATATTGTTCAAATTCACTACAAGATTGAAAATGATGCCCACCAGAAGATTTATAAGAAAGTGGATTTCTATTTCAACCGAATTTTCTCTAAGACTGATATGACTAACCACTTCAAATACCTTGTAGAGAATCGGTGAATTCCTCCTATGACTCATGCCTTTAAAACCCAAGTCTATAAGCTAACTGAGTTTACCCTATTGTTGGATAAGTTTATAGAAAACAAATATAAATTTGAAAAATCCATGCAGTATGGGGGAGAGAATATTGAAGAATTCATCAAACTCCCGAGACCCTATCTTCATGTCCTGAGTATAGCAATTTTTTCTCTAGTGGCTGCACCTCTCAGACCTGGGCTGCCTACCTTCACCTCTTCCTTAGCCTCAACTACCATGTCTGTTGGCCAAGCTCTCAATCAGATCAAGCCAGTGATGCTTGATCATCACCTACCAAGATCTTATACTACTCCTACCTTGGATCCCTCATTCTTTCAAGGACTCCCTTTACCATCTTTATCTACCACGTCTCTTCCTTCTTCTACATCAACCACTTTTCCTTTGGCTTCCACTTCTACTGTTGCTAAAGGAAAAGATGAGGCCAATACCTAAAGAAGACCAGTGCTTAATCCTTTCTGATGGGGATGCCATTATTTTTGTATTTCTCCTTTATTTTGTAATAAACTATGTTTACTCTTAATGGAATGTTCACTGTCTGTTATCTCTTCTTTCAATTTTTTGATAATCCCAAAAGGGGGATAAGTTTCTAAATGCTATTTTCTCTATAATTGCATATAATTTACACTTTAACTATACATTATTTGTGATCATCAAAAAGGGGGAGATTGTTGGACTCCTCATGAATTAATGATGTTTTAATGATCACAAATCTCATTAATGATCACAAATCTTATTCAACCTAGTTAACTTCTATAAATTATATCCAATCATGTGTATTTATGTTTTAAGTTCTCTCATGATTTATAATGGTTAAGCTCAATCCATTTCATGCATATCACTGTTTATGTCTGAATACAGTTGTTTTTTTAAGTACAAGACACTGCAAGCTAGACACCATCATCTAGACACCGTGAAGCCAGACATCGTAAGCTAGACACCGTGAAACCAGACACCGTGAAGACATTCACTGTGATCCAGACACCATCAGCTAGAAAACGTGAAGCCAGACATCGTAAGCTAGACACCGTGAAACCATACACCATGAAGACAGACACCGTGAGACAGACACTGTAATCCAGACACCATAAGATAGACACTGTAAGCAAGACACTGTAAGCCTGACACTGTAAGAAATACACCGTAATCCAGACACCGTAAGTCAGACACCGTAAGCAAGACACTGTGAAGCAAGACATCGTGAACAAGACACAGTGAATCAAGACACTGTGAACAAAACACCGTAAACAAGGCACCGTGAACAAGACACCGTAAATGAGACACCGTGACACTCAGACACTGTGTGAAGGAGACACCATTTTCATAACTTACTATGACACCATTTCTTAAACTATTTTTTCATCTTTCAGTTTAATTTCTAACAGTCATATTTGATTCCTTTAATGTGCTGATGTAATTAATGTTTTATTGTAGACATAGTAAGAGGTATGAGGTGCATAATGTAGAGACCCGTATCTTGACGTACATGGACATTACATTACATTTGCGGAATAATTAGTACATAACAAAAACACACACTAAAGGATCGTAATAGTTTAGTGTCTTTGGAAACTCGGAACGTAATCTTCTAATCGTGGTGAAAGTTCTTCAATATCTCCCATAAAGGTCATCCCTTTTTCTACCTAAAACCTTTCTTTATATCCTGGGGAAAAGAAAACATAAAAGGGTGAGCTCAAATGCTCAGTAAGGGTAAACAAAAGAAAAAATCAATCACATCATATACATAGCTTTTGGAAATCTTAACCTGCAAAAGAGCTCATAATATCATAACATGGGATATATCATAGAAGTGAAATGTAATCCCAATAATCATAACATACAACATGAAACTTTGTGTCATACACACATAATCATAGAAAATCATTTCTTGTTAGTCAAGACTCATTGCCAAGACTATCTTAGTGGACAAAGTCCCTTTCTGAATCGAGTAACCCTCGTTTCAGTCCTGTTTCACTGAACCGGTATAACCTACCATTTCAGCCATGTCTATCTCATGAGATATAAAATCTTTACCCAATGCTTTGGAGGGAGATATAGGTCCCACCCATCTCATAATGATACCATTCTTATGTGTGCCACAAAATCAGAAATCATACATCATTTCATAACCCATGTAATAAAAATGGGATTCTTAAAACAACATGACATCATAAAACCATTCATATAAGATAAAGGAATTCATAAACATAATTCCATCACAACATAGTCAAATCAATGTAAAAATATGGATAGAAACAGAACCCTTTATTATCTTAGATGGAAAATAATTTTGATAAAACACTTGAAATGAATTCTTGAGGAAAATATCCTTTCTTCTTCAAAATCAATTTCTTTTCACAAAACATCATGCAATTTTAAAAGAAAGAGATTTTATTAAAAATAGTCATGAAATCTTTTGGAGGAAGCTTCATGAAAATAAGGCTTTATAAAACCGTAAAAATCCGTTCATGCCGTTTAAGTTAAAAAAAACATTCTTCGTACTTTTGTCGGAAAAGTCAAAAAGTACCTCGTATGAAAAAGCGACAAAAGATTCCTTTCATATTCTTTACTAAAAACTCACCGAAGAGTAAAATTGGATTTAAACTATTGTAAGTGGATGGAAACAATATTACATATTGAAGGAACATGGATGTGGATGATAAAATACACCCCAGTAAATACTTACGAATAAACAATCTCGGATAAAAATGAGATTGTGATATTTCCCTTACCTTAGGTCCAATTTGCTTCGTATGTGTCCGAACCTCCTGTATAATGATTTAAATAATGTCATTGACTTATTACAGAATCATATTCATTGTTATGATATCATATATGGTTCACTTATGACATTATATTACCCGTTCTTTTGTAAATTCCATGTTAAAGAAGCGTTTTGGGTAAAATCGTTTCATTTATCGTAGGTGTTTTGACTTGTTGTTCTTGACATAATTATTACTTATATCATGATTTACTTACTTCCAGAATATAAAATATGATTTATATATCATATATATTCAGTATATATATATATATAATAGATAGATAAATAAAATGAAAAAACACCGTTCATGGAGACGGTAGTCCGTACGTACGCATGAACGCTGTTTTTCTTTCCTTATTGTCTTGAAATGGAAGTAAGTAGATGACATACATATGTATATATATACATAAATACAGTAGCTTTATAATGTCATATATTTCATTATTATTTCTTATATATAAATTATAATCATTCTTAAATGGTTAACATGGAGAATGAATCTCATCGCGTCGTGGAGACGGTAGTCCGTACGTACGCACGAGTGATGATATCATTTCTATAAATATTGAATTGGAGTGGAGTGGATTATACAATATATCAGAATCAATATGATGTTGTAATAACTATGTATAGTTATTCTTTACACCATTATACCCATCCATGTAAGGTGGTGGTGGAAAATAGATTACACCACGGCGTGGAGACGGTATTCCGTACGTACGCACACGCGGTGATTTCTTTTTCCGTAGGATGGATAGATTGTGAAATAGGGTTGTTTCATACTTATAATAACATATCAGTATATGAGTGATACTGATGTTATTACTTCATAATGAAACAACCTAAGAAGAAGAAGTGGAAGAAGAAATAAAGATGAAAGAATTGGTAACGGTAATTACCTCTTCTTTGAAGTGCCTCTTTGAGACCTCCTCTTAGGGCACTAGAATTGGTCTTTGAGGAAGACCAGAACCTCTAGGATGATGCTAGGGAAGTGGAGAAGGGATTTTGGCAGGGTTTGGCCGAGCTTGAGTGCTCAAATTGGTGTGAGGAGGAGGGGGAGGAGGTGTCCTTTTATAAGGGAGGAGAGGGGCACCTTAGGAATATCTCAAAATATTATTTTATATTAAAGTCAAAATCGGTTTATAATGGTTCCAAAGGGTCTTATTTCGAAGCTAAGGTGGGGAGGGGTCTAAATCCTATCAACCAATAGAATTTAGACAAGTTTAGGATATTATTTTAACCTTATCAATTAAATTTAACTCTAAGTTAAATAATTTAACTTTTACCATGTCTTTTTGTTTTCTTTCACTATATGGTTAATAAACTTACTATAACATGCCAAACGAACCCCAAATTGTTTATTATTAATATATATATCCTTATCTAAGTCATTTGGCCGAACCTTAGATTTTTAGGAATACAATAACAATTAATAATATAATATTTGATTTAAAAACTATTTTGTGTCAATTTTGACACTATTTGATATATGATTTTTGTGAAAGTCATAACAGAATTAAATGTTCGAACCAAGTTAATTAAATCAACATTAATATATCATAGTAACCTATAAAATTAGTGTAATTCATAAAAAATCTCAAATTACATTTATTTTGGTGTTTATAACATCAATTATGTCAATATTTCATTAATAAGATAATTACTGCATCATCGTTGTGTCATAAATAAATTAAATTATTTTATATCTAAAAATTACAAATAAACTACCATCATGTAGGAAATCGTTTTATCTTTCTAATGAATATTTACAATCGAATTTATCTTATGTATAACCCCATATTAAAAATCATTTACTTATTAAACTTTGATTTTAACTATTTTAACCTTTCTTTAAATAAATTAATAATAAATGTCCTAATCTAATCCAAGTGGGCCTAAATGGTCATATTTTATTCCTAAGTTTGTTTTTGGTCGAATTACACTTGTCCAATAGAATTAGGACATGTGTTAGGGTAATAGTAATATCATATTTACCCTTAGTTACCCTATTTACTATTAACCGTGGTAAAAAAAAGTAAAAAGTTACTATTCACCAAAAAATTATTTTCATCTCATTGAACCACATTTTAGTCCTTGATATTAACTGTGTCTCTCGGATTTTCGAAATTCCATTCACAGAAGCGGTAAAATTAAGTTTTATGCAAAATTCAGTTTTTAACCTACCACTTAGTGGTTTCACTATTCATCAAAAATTGAAAGTTTTCAGAAAAATACCAAAATTTCACCCTAGGCTAATTTCGGTATTCCGAATCCAAAAATGAAGTCCATTTTGAAAGATAAAATTTATAAAATTTCAAAAAGTGGTTATTACTATTCATAACGGCTAGTTTTAATAGCATATTGTTGTTTAGTGAAACTCGGTATTGCGTACGACGCAAGCTATCGAGGAAGGTTGCGATTGCGTGTAATGCAAGGCAAGACAAGGATGCGTGTTGTGCAAGCTCCTTTTGGTGTAGCGTGCAACACAAGACATTAATAAAATTAAAAAGAATATTTCTTTATAAAATCTTGGGCTGTTACATTCTACCCCCCTTAAAATGAATTTCGCCCTTGAAATTCGTCGGGGTTATAAATGGTTTACTATTCGAAAGTTTCTTTAATAGAAACCCACATCGTAAAAAGGAATATCAAAACCAATCTTTAAAAACAAAAGTATGAAACGTAACGGTTACCCAAATAAACTAATCATTGGGTTTCCACATAGGTGAAAATATGGATATGGAAGAGAAATCTAACCATCATGTTCTGATGGAGAGTGGTAGAGAACATGGCTATGGAAAATCCAGTAATCACAAATCCATAGATTTGTGATGATATAAGGTACCATCTGATTCATCAGGTATAAGATCACTAGGACAACATTTTTGGTTTTCAAGATCATTTCCCCTAAAGTTGAAAATTTGAATTAGAATAAATACTTACTTTATTTTGGTACAATCTCACTGTTGTTCGTGCTTTGAACAATTTACACTTCATCTCTTAAATAAATGAAGTTGAATTTGTTATTCGTGAAGTGTTAGCAGATCATGTGATAGAATGACAGGTCATTCCATCTGTCTCAAACAAAAGGTTAGCAAAACTTATATACATAAGTCGATCTATAGTGAGATTAATCATATATGGTTCCTAAAATGGACTTATACTTCATATATCATACTGCTTAATATAATAAAACTAGTTTCTACTAAACAGGGACTTCCTGTAGGTCAGTGGTAGGCGATAAAGGCCAGTCGCACTTCGGTTGTGGGTTCGATTCCCACAGCCTTGTCTGAAGCGATGGGATGTCGCCCGTCCTGCAGGTTGTCCTTTTTATAAAACTATATTACTATAACATCCCATCAATAATATCAAAAAAACTTCTATCCTTAAACAATACTAACCTATGTCCAACATAATTCATTCCAATCTTTAGGCTTATCCATAATACTGCAGTCCATTCTCATAACATAGTGAAAACGATTACCAGAGATTTAATACCATCGTTGATCCCCATATATCATAAGATATATCTTGTTGGTCACATTCCAAACATTCAAAGGCCTTAATCTTGTACTCTCTTGAATACCCATTGAACCTTAGTGAAAACTTGAATGCAGTTAAAAGTTAACACTTCTCACATACCGAAATCCTCAAAATTCTATATACTCAAACCATGATATCACTTAGTCCTTATATCAATCATGAGCTCATGAATACTATCAAACATTTAATTTTCTCCTTATCCCTTCATTATGCGCATATCATCTACATTCCAAAAATATCTGAATAACCTTTCATGGATACTGGTAACATTAATCATACACTTTCAAAACACAAGGAAAGACAACAGTGTAACAATCCATAGATGTCTCTTTATTCCAAAATTACACATGATAAACATGTAATCATTCCAATACATTCTCAAACCATTGACCGAGCTTCAAAAATTCTTTCATCTCACATATCATTTGTTGTCTCTTCATCATCATCCACATAAATACTACCCATATGACCATACTGATTCTCTTCATGAGTCTTTCCCTTAGGTCATTTGTTTGCATAATGCCCATACATTCCACATTTAAAACACTTAACCATTTTTGATGTCGTAGCAATACCATTATCCTCATCTATGGTGTTAACCGACCCTTTTCCTTTGCACTTACTTGCTTTGTGTCCTTCTTTTCCACACCCAAAGCATCTTCCAGTTCCCTTGAAACATTCTCCTTGATGCCTCTTCCCACATGATTTACATAGGGGAAATTGAACTTTCTTTCCTCTATGATCATCATAGAACTCCATCTTTCTCTTATTAGTCGAGTTAGGAAACTTACCAAATTTTACTTTATTGATCATGTTGTGAGATTGCTGATTCGGCATAATAATGATGTTTGGACATCCAAATCCCATTTCATTTGGTTTCTCATGAAGAATATCATTCCATTGTCCATCATATCCTCCATTATTGTGAATCATCTTGTTTCCAGCCATTTTCTAAAACCCAAACAGAATAGTGTTAGATGCAAAAATCATGATAAAGGGGGAGTAACTTAAATATCTATCATCTTTGGTTTAATCTAATATCGTTACCATAGTTCTAGGACTATATCCTATACGTATACTTATCCTTAGGGGCATCCCTAGACATACCTTAGAAATATCTCTAGGGATCTCACTAACGTTTTCGCATCCTAGTTTCCAAAGGTTGACTAAACCTTTCCTCTGATACCAACTGTAGAGACCCGTATCTTGACATACATGGACATTACATTACATTTGCGGAATACTTAGTACATAACAAAAACACACACTAAAGGATCGTAATAGTTTAGTGTCTTTGGAAACTCGGAACGTAATCTTCTAATCGTGGTGAAAGTTCTTCAATATCTCCCATAAAGGTCATCCCTTTTTCTACCTAAAACCTTTCTTTATATCCTGGGGAAAAGAAAACATAAAAGGGTGAGCTCAAATGCTCAGTAAGGGTAAACAAAAGAAAAAATCAATCACATCATATACATAGCTTTTGGAAATCTTAACCTGCAAAAGAGCTCATAATATCATAACATGGGATATATCATAGAAGTGAAATGTAATCCCAATAATCATAACATAAAACATGAAACTTTGTGGCATACACACATAATCATATAAAATCATTTCTTGTTAGTCAAGACTCATTGCCAAGACTATCTTAGTGGACAAAGTCCCTTTCTGAATCGAGTAACCCTCGTTTCAGTCCTGTTTCACTGAACCGGTATAACCTACCATTTCAGCCATGTCTATCTCATGAGATATAAAATCTTTACCCAATGCATTGGAGGGAGATATAGGTCCCACCCATCTCATAATGATACCATTCTTATGTGTGCCACAAAATCATAAATCATACATCATTTCATAACCCATGTAATAAAAATGGGATTCTTAAAACAACATGACATCATAAAACCATTCATATAAGATAAAGGAATTCATAAACATAATTCCATCACAACATAGTCAAATCAATGTAAAAATATGGATAGAAACAGAACCCTTTATTATCTTAGATGGAAAATAATTTTGATAAAACACTTGAAATGAATTCTTGAGGAAAATATCCTTTCTTCTTCAAAATCAATTTCTTTTCACAAAACATCATGCAATTTTAAAAGAAAGAGATTTTATTAAAAATAGTCATGAAATCTTTTGGAGGAAGCTTCATGAAAATAAGGCTTTATAAAACCGTAAAAATCCGTTCATGCCGTTTAAGTTAAAAAAAACATTCTTCGTACTTTTGTCGGAAAAGTCAAAAAGTACCTCGTATGAAAAAGCGACAAAAGATTCCTTTCATATTCTTTACTAAAAACTCACCGAAGAGTAAAATTGGATTTAAACTATTGTAAGTGGATGGAAACAATATTACATATTGAAGGAACATTGATGTGGATGATAAAATACACCCCAGTAAATACTTACGAATAAACAATCTCGGATAAAAATGAGATTGTGATATTTACCTTACCTTAGGTCCAATTTGCTTCGTATGTGTCCGAACCTCCTGTATAATGATTTAAATAATGTCATTGACTTATTACAGAATCATATTCATTGTTATGATATCATATATGGTTCACTTATGACATTATATTACCCGTTCTTTTGTAAATTCCATGTTAAAGAAGCGTTTTGGGTAAAATCGTTTCATTTATCGTAGGTGTTTTGACTTGTTGTTCTTGACATCATTATTACTTATATCATGATTTAATTACTTCCAGAATATAAAATATGATTTATATATCATATATATTCAGTATATATATATATAATAGATAGATAAATAAAATGAAAAAACACTGTTTATGGAGACGGTAGTCCGTACGTACGCATGAACGCTGTTTTTCTTTCCTTATTGTCTTGAACTGGAAGTAAGTAGATGACATACATATGTATATATATACATAAATACAGTAGCTTTATAATGTCATATATTTCATTATTATTTCTTATATATACATTATAATCATTCTTAAATGGTTAACATGGAGAATGAATCTCATCGCGTCGTCGAGAAGGTAGTCTGTACGTACGCACGAGCGATGATATCATTTCTATAAATATTGAATTGAATTGGAGTGGATTATACAATATATCAGAATCAATATGATGTTGTAATAACTATTTATAGTTATTCTTTACACCATTATACCCATCCATGTAAGGTGGTGGTGGAAAATAGATTACACCACGACGTGGAGACGGTATTCCGTACGTACGCACGCGCGGTGATTTCTTTTTCCGTAGGATGGATAGATGGTGAAATAGGGTTGTTTCATACTTATAATAACATATCAGTATATGAGTGATACTGATGTTATTACTTTATAATGAAACAACCTAAGAAGAAGAAGTGGAAGAAGAAATAAAGATGAAAGAATTGGTAACGGTAATTACCTCTTCTTTGAAGTGCCTTTTTGAGACCTCCTCTTAGGGAACTAGAATTGGTCTTTGAGGAAGACCAGAACTTCTAGGATGTTGCTAGGGAAGTGGAGAAGGGATTTTGGCAGGGGTTTGCCGAGCTTGAGTGCTCAAATTGGTGTGAGGAGGAGGGGGAGGAGGTGTCCTTTTATAAGGGAGGAGAGGGGCACCTTAGGAATATCTCAAAATATTATTTTATATTAAAGTCAAAATCGGTTTATAATGGTTCCAAAGGGTCTTATTTCGAAGCTAAGGTGGGGAGGGGTCGAAATACTATCAACCAATAGAATTTAGACAAGTTTAGGATATTATTTTAACCTTATCAATTAAATTTAACTCTAAGTTAAATAATTTAACTTTTACCATGTCTTTTTGTTTTCTTTCACTATATGGTTAATAAACTTACTATAACATGTCAAACGAACCCCAAATTGTTTATTATTAATATATATATCCTTATCTAAGTCATTTTGCCGAACCTTAGATTTTTAGAAATACAATAACAATTAATAATATAATATTTGATTTAAAAACTATTTTGTGTCAATTTTGACACTATTTGATATATGATTTTTGTGAAAGTCATAACAGAATTAAATGTTCGAACCAAGTTGATTAAATCAACATTAATATATCATAGTAACCTAGAAAATTAGTGTAATTCATAAAAAATCTCAAATTACATTTATTTTGGTGTTTATAACATCAATTATGTCAATATTTCATTAATAAGATAATTACTGCATCATCGTTGTGCCATAAATAAATTAAATTATTTTATGTCTAAAAATTACAAATAAAATACCATCATGTAGGAAATCGTTTTAGCTTTCTAATGAATATTTACAATCGAATTTATCTTATGTATAACCCCATATTAAAAATCATTTACTTATTAAACTTTGATTTTAACTATTTTAACCTTTCTTTAAATAAATTAATAATAAATGTCCTAATCTAATCCAAGTGGGCCTAAATGGTCATATTTTATTCCTAAGTTTGTTTTTGGTCGAATTACACTTGTCCAATAGAATTAGGACATGTGTTAGGGTAATAGTAATATCATATTTACCCTTAGTTACCCTATTTACTATTAACCGTGGTAAAAAAAAGTAAAAAGTTACTATTCACCAAAAAATTATTTTCATCTCATTGAACCACATTTTAGTCCTTGATATTAACCGTGTCTCTCGGATTTTCGAAATTCCATTCACAAAAGCGGTAAAATTAAGTTTTATGCAAAATTCAGTTTTTAACCTACCACTTAGTGGTTTCACTATTCATCAAAAATTGAAAGTTTTCAGAAAAATACCAAAATTTCACCCTAGGCTAATTTCGGTATTCCGGATCCAAAAATGAAGTCCATTTTGAAAGATAAAATTTATAAAATTTCAAAAAGTGGTTATTACTATTCATAACGGCTAGTTTTAATAGCATATTGTTGTTTAGTGAAACTCGGTATTGCGTACGACGCAAGCTATCGAGGAAGGTCGCGATTGCGTGTAATGCAAGGCAAGACAAGGATGCGTGTTGTGCAAGCTCCTTTTGGTTTAGCGTACAACAAAAGACATTAATAAAATTAAAAAGAATATTTCTTTATAAAATCTTGGGCTGTTACACATAACACATGGAACCTGTCAGCTAAAACTCATGAATTCAAATATAAAGAGTGAAGTGTGCCCAAGAATGAACAAGCGTGATGCTGAACAAAAAACAAGCCTATAAGCACGACCGCAAAGAACATATTGCAAGATTGTCGAAGAAAGCATTGTCTGATGCATGCAATCCGACTCTGCTGAAGAACATACGAAGTACACAGAAATCCAGAGAACATCTTCACATTATCAAAACTCGTGAGGAACACAAGATGAATCATGACACTCTGTTTTTCAAGACAAAAACCAGAGATGAACTCAGAAGCATTTTAATTTAATCAAAGGAGTCCAGAGATGAACTTCAAATCACAAGAGCATTATAAACTCATATCTACTCTCTCTCAGTTATTATTTTACTTAATTTTTGAGCATTGTGTGTACTCTATAAATTTTATACACACAATGACTCATGTGCTAAACTGGCTGATTTCTAAATCCTTACACAAATCTCTTTATACTTTTGTTTACCCATTACAACTGTGGAAGAGGTCCTTCTGTGGCCTAGTTATTATTTTGGTTTACCCATGAAAACTGTGGAAGAGTTCCCTATGTGACCTGGACAGTCTTTGTACTGTTGTTAACTCCGATCCAGGGTGTGGATCAGAGTTTATTTATATAAACTTCTTGGTGTCAGGTGATCACCAAGTGGAGTGGATTAGGTCTCAGCTTGAGACTAAACCACTTGTTTCATATCCCCTGTGATGTTTAAATTTAGTCTTCTCTGTTTTACTGCTTTATTGCATAATACATAAAACACTAATTTCACTTTGATGGTTAGTCTTGGAAAGAAGTTATAACTAATTGATCTTAGTAGGATAACTTCAAAAGTAATGTTAATAAGACAAATTAAGATTACTAAGAATTAATAAATCTTCTAAGAAGCTATTTAAAAAGTCAAATTCTTATAATAGTATAACCTTGATTAACCGGGTTGTATCTATTTTTGGGGAAACCATTTCTTTTGAAAATAATATTCTTGTAACATAATTTTTTAAAGTTCATCAATTTACCCCTCCCCTCTTGAGTAAACTACTCCGACCAACACAACTGCTGACCAACAAGAAGTGATATAGCTGACACACTACCCAGAGGTACAATCTCGGGTAATGGTCCATGTATCGAGGCCTCATCACTATGAAGACCATCCTCAGGGTCACTCGCTGAAAAATTCTAGTAGCTAAGATCACTATCTTCTCTACTGGTGTCTCAACTAGGAGGAAAACTCTAGCAATCGCCTGCAGCCAGCCCTCAGCTTCATGGGAATCTATCTCGCCTCGAAACCTCAGAGGCCTCTATTGTTGGAACTCATACGATCACGCTATATCAGCGCGCATCGTATGCCAGTGCGGCTGGTAGTATCTGTTTCCCTATGTGTGGTGGTTCTGCTGGTACACCAC
Organism: Viscum album; assembly: GCA_963277665.1. Classification (NCBI taxonomy): domain Eukaryota; kingdom Viridiplantae; phylum Streptophyta; class Magnoliopsida; order Santalales; family Viscaceae; genus Viscum; species Viscum album. The sequence goes on along the minus strand of OY728126.1, from coordinate 1,304,901,851 downwards.
CCGATGGTGCCAACATAGTAAGAGGGCCCTGCACCGGATCCTCGTTGCTCAGTGGGCCATCATCGTGTACTCTCTTGAGAACCCTATCTGGCTGTACACGCAACAGAATCCAGATAAAGAATAGGTGTGTTGCGTTCAATATGTTATACCTAGTGAGATGACTCAAAGAGTTCAAAAAGAAGACACTTGAAAACACAATGGAAATAAGTGTTTTCGTGCACTGAGTGGGAAATTAGAATTTAGGGTCCTAGTGTATGGATATGTCGACCTCCTCACCAACACTAGAATCCTTGGACTGAAAACCACACTCAGTACTCTTAACACTATTGCTTCACATAAAATAAAGATCAGAGTCCTATGTTCTGTGGTAGAAATGACTCCTCTGATACCAATTTTTCATGACCCGTCCCCCGAGACCCATGTGGTGACTACCCCATGCCCGCCCTCCATAGGCCAGGGGCGGGCGACAAGCACCAAAGGCATAAATCCCTAAAATAGAGAAGGCATTGACTTTATAACTATAAACACACACAACAGAGAACATGCTAGAAGAAAAATACTAAGTAAATCTGTATACAAAGACTGTTGAAAAGTAAGGCCGCCAAAAATACAAGCCCAACTATAAAGTACAAGTACAACTGAAAAGGGAAAAACATTTGAAAGGTGAAGAGGAGCTCCTGGATCGTCCACCATGGATCCTACCTGAAGGGTAGGTACAGATAGCCTCCACAGCAATTCATATCCTTCCATCTCCTCCGGGTACCGACTTGTCGTAAGGTCCACCTCCATGTACCGTCCGGTCCTGCTACTCTAATCCTCAGCCAACACTGTCTGTCATCTGTAACTAACACAACGAGGTGCGGGCATAGCCCGTGCAGGGGTGAGTATAACGATACTCAGTAGGGACCTTGATACCACTAATGTCTCTCAAAATCCACCAAGGATAAACCACATAGTATAAAATCAACGAATAGCCATTACTTAGGTATATGCACATACATATACCTAAGTTATCAAGTAAACCATCTGAACCATGAGGAAAGCAAAAGAATCACTGACTCAACTCACATAGTTATACAAATTATGTAGATAGATAGAGACAATCAGATATAGCCACTGAATCATCTAAGTTGTCGGACCCACATAGGATCCAAGACTAGCAGTTAGAACTATCAGACCCACACAGGATCCAAGAACAGTATTTAGAGTTGTTGGACCAACACATGATCGAGGACTAGCTATTATGTCGGACCAAAACATGATCTAGAAATAGAATTCAAAAGAGTCGGACCAACACATGATCCAGGAACAGACATCAGAGCTGTCGGACCAACACATGATCCAGGACCAGCTATTGTGTTGGACAAACACATGATCCAGGAACAGAAGTCAGAACTGTCAGACCAGCACATGATCTAGGAATAGCCATCAGAACTGTCAGACCAACACATGATCCCGGAATAGTCATCTGTGCACAGCCAGCCACAGGGTTTCCACAATGCATGCTTGATTCCGGGAGGGTTCGATCCTCAATCCAAGTGTCAATACATCAACAGCCATGAAGTCCTATGTTTATGTATCCAAAATATTTTTCTTTCTATAAGAAACTCAACGTGACAGACGGCACGTCAAATGGGCGCCTGGTCTGAGAGTTATTGGCATTTCCGTTCCGAGGGCCTGGTTGGATTTTGGTTCAATCGAACCCTACCAAACCCTAACTACACTAAAACCTTGAGTTGGGTATTACAAAAACACCATCTCACTCCATGATTTCCATCTCCTTAGATGGTTTTTCAATCGTACACCCGTAGCTGAAGTTATGGGTGAAAAGGTGAAATTCGGTCAAACGGGTCTGTGTCCGGTCCGTCCCAGTCAGACCGAACCGACCCGACCCGGGTCCAGACTGGGGTCTGAAACGGTCTTTGATAAGGACCCAGTCCATGGGTATGACTTGGCGTGAGGGTCCGACTCGGCACGAGGGGGTGGCCTGGCCCGTGCTGGGTCCGGCCTGGTAGCCCGCGGGGGTCTGCCCTACCCGCGTCCAGGGGGGAGGCCGCTCCCCATGGTTCCCGAACGGCTTAACCGTTTAGGCGGGTGGAACTGGTGTCAGGCCTTCGTCGTTGTGTCACGCAGCACCTACTAGTCCCACACCTCCTGGCTGGCCGAGCGGCCAGCCGCCTCCTCTTGCGCGGCGTCGGTTGCGTCATGCCACCTCTGGAAACCCGACGGATCAGGTCGCCGGTCTTCATCATGGTCGGGCTCGATATGGCCGATGTTTCACCGCTGTGGCCCACCTTCGGTCCACCGCGCGGCGCCGATTGCATTGCGCCTTCTCTGGCACCCCAGGGGCTCGGGCCACCAGCTTCCTTCATGGCCGAACTTGCGTCGGCCGCCGCTGCACCGTCGCAGTCTATCACCCATGACCTTCTCCTCCAGTGGCACGGTTGTGCTGCCGCCGTCCATGCGGTGATGATCATCACACCATCCATCGATGAACTTTCTGCAGTTCACCAGACTCATGTCGTGTTGAGCATAAAAATCCTCAAAGAGTGTGGAGGGGTTGGTCCATGTTTTTTTGGAAAGCGCCCTCTACGTTAGGGTGATATCAAATGGCTTTGAATTCTAAACCATGATAGAAGATGAAGAATACGCAACAATTAGCAAGCCTGAACCCCTACCTCGGGTTCGTTCTTGGATGTTGATGCCGCGGAATGGTGGACGTTAATTTGTTGACGTCAGAAAAATAATATGATAAATTCAAGGATGAGGACATCGACATTCTTAAAGGGCGGTGCTTCCCCCCTTGCCCTAGTTGAAGATCGTTCTTCATTTGGTGGAAGAAGTGTTCTTCGTTGGAGAGATCTTTTCCTCCAAAGCTCCACCACAAAGACAAATTCCAACAAAACAATATATTATGACATCCTATTAAATTGTTTCCATAGAATTAAAAAGGTTTAAATTAATTAATTGAAAGTGTTAAATTAATTAATTGTGAAGGTTGGCACCATAAGTGTAGAGGAGATCAAGAGGCTCCCCCCACATTAATGTGGGAGTTCAAGAGTTTAAGTGGTCTCGGGTGGTCCCCACCACATTAACCTTACAAGAAGAGGGGTTTTAGACCTCGGGATGGCCCTACCACCATCAACTCTCTTGGGAGGTTATGTTGTTGTGGCCCCACCTCCAACCTCCTCTTTGAGGTTTTAACTGACTAAAAATAAATTAATACAAGCACTTAATTTATTTTATTATTCCCACATAAAACCCAAAAAACTAACTTTAATTCCCGAGCATCTGTCGTCGAGGTAAAAGCCTTCTTAAGTGAATACTGGCACTGGGAGTTCAACAGTGCCCACAGATTTCAATTCTGAGTACCGGTTCAAATGTTACAAAACGCAGCTCGTGTGTTTACTGAACGTACCTCAAAAAAGTTTGGAAAATTATTATCAGTCACCCTCGACTCACGCCAGTCGAGGTTAGGCTCCGCCTAGGTGAAACACGCCCCAACGAACCCAACGGTACTCTCATATTTTCAATCCAAGTTACTGTTTTGAAGTTATGAATTTTACAATAAAATAATTGTCACTTAATTATTTTATTTGCGGCCAAAAACTAACTTTCTCTAGCAGCCAGTGCCGACCAAAGTTAGTAACTTCTTAAAGAAACCAAACATTCACGAGTTCAGCGGTGGTCTCAAATTTTTAATCCAAGTTACCATTTTTGAGTTATAATCATTTGAAAAATAAAATAATTTATTTAATTATTTTATTTACAATTATGTCATTTTTGGGGTTTCTCACAAGAGGCATGCACCGACTAATCTTAATTCGCACCAAGGGTAAACCCGTCATCCTGAGCGCAACTGTGCCCTTAGATTTCTGATCTGAGTTACCATTTAAGAGTTATTCTAATTTTGTAGGAACATTGCTTACACGTGTTAACTTAAGCCTAAAAAAACTTCGACGGATCATTTCAAGCACTCCGGGCCTCAGAATCGTGTACCGTTAGATTTCGCGGACCCGTAAAATTCCTATTTAATTAAAAACAATACATGGAAATTCTGGATCTTGACAATATAAATATGTGGGGATATTATAACCTTTTTGGTAGGGATATCCATAAATAATATTATATGCAATATATATAAGTTTCATCACAAAATAAAAGTACTTAAAAGTGAATATCATAGCTACATACCGTCAATAAGTAAACGGAATTTTTGTACCATATGAAAATAACATATACTATAATGTCATAGGAAATACATGAAAAATATTGTCTCTATAAGGTTGAAAATTTATATAAAAGTAAAAACTAAACAAAATAAATGAGAATACTAAAAAATTGGGTCCTAAGTCTCATCCCAGACTACCATTATTACCCAATCTAGGATCCACTATATCATTTATCCAATGCAAGGCCCCTTCTGTAATGAACCAATCTAGGGAAACTAGATAGGTCACCAAAGGTGGTTCACCACATGGTGAACTATAGAAAATTGGAAGCAACAAGTCTCATGACAAATGAAAATAAGGAAAAGCAATAGGGTACATTGTAGAATCTATAGAACATATCCATTGGACATAAAAAGTGAATACAAATATCCCAAACTAGAATAATAAAATAACATAGGACTAAAAAATTCCATGTGTGGCCATCAATCACCAATAAACCATCCCACTATTAAGCTGATGACAACAAGAGAAATAGTCATTCTATAAAATTCATTTCCCTTTACCTGAGTCCATCAAAAAATATCTACAACTAACCAAAATTGAAAGTATGGTGCGATTACAAAGCTCGGTATGATACAACCAGGGAGTCTATACAAGATCTAATATTAATAATGTATTATCTCTAGATTTTAAAAAATATAGTTTTCAAATTATTTTCATAAAATAAAACCATTTTCTAAAAAATAATTTTTTAAATAAAATCATACCATATTAACCAAATCTTGAAATCTGTTAGGTATGAATAAAATTGGTAAGAAACCATGGATACACAATATGATAAGCATGAGATAAAATAACCATGAAATATACCACCATGTGAAAAATCAATATTAAATGAAAAATCACACAATTTTGAATCTAACCTAAGGTAGTACATGATAAAAATAAATGTAAATCCATAAAACATGCCTAAATATTATATAAGAAATATAAAAGTGAGTGGAATAATACACAATTAATTTCCATAAACCCTCTTGTGGAATCACACACACAAAGAGTGGAAAGTCTATTTCTTGGCTCACCCAATGTTACTAAATGTGATAATTTTGTGAATACATTTCAAAACGACACACACATTTAATAAAAAAATCACATAAAATGCATTCCACTTCTGTGATTATAGATCAATTATAATACCAAAACCAATAGTTAATGTATTTAATCAAAAACATAGTGCGCAAAAATATCTTTTTTGGTAGAGAGATAATAAATTCAATAATTAACTCCCTGAATAGAGACAATAATATAGATAATGATGGAAACCTAGTCATCTTCAAGAAAAGATATTATAAATAAGAAGAACGGTCGATGAATGTAATCGAGTGAGGGAAAACAATAAAGGATCTATACAATTACCAAACGAATACAATCTGGTCCATAAATATATCCAACACCATTATTATAATCAATGGAAAAAAATAATTATAAATACCACTTACTAGGGATTAGTAACACAACCTTCATGGGGATTGAAAGATAAATAGAGAAATTCATAAGGGGATAGGTCACTGAAAATCACCCAAAATAACCCTAGTGATCAAAAAGTTTTTATGTGTGAATCATAAATAGAATCATTGGTAATGAGGAACTTATTTCATTAATCATGGTTTTATGCCATAAATTCATCACAATTAAAATACATAGAAAAACACATTTCCTTGCATTAAAAACAAACTAAGTGATGAATTTATAGAATAATTTCCTCTTTTACATTATAAATAATTTTTTCCCATAATAAATTCTCATGGATTGTGTCTAGTGAAAAATGTGCATAATAAACTAAGGATTTATGGCATAAATCCCTTCTATATATAGATTCCATCAATATCCCCATATAGAGCCGCCCATATGGAATATAATTCAATTCATACCCCAAAGTGCAAGCTTCAGATCTTTAAACACATTTATACATATACTTTATTAATTAAAACAAACATACATCTCTAATTATTGGGTCATTTCCCCCAAAAAAATTCTCCATCCTCAAAAGGCCTAAAATGCATCCAAACAATAAAGGAATCAAATTAAGATTCAAGAATTTACTAAAATAATGTAAAGCGATATTACAATAAACCGACCATAACAATATCATGGACTCACTAAAATTTAATTCCAATCTTTCATTATCAACAATTTCTATGCCCACGTCTTGTGACTATCTTATGTACACTTCCATTGTACATTGACCTATGGTATTTTTTTAACTATGTACTACATTCATTGGGTGATCCATATTTAATATTGGTTTATCAACCATAGTGGTTTCAATCTCAAGATAAACAACCACCTATTAAATCAAATGAGAAGAATCTAGTTGACACCTTCTCACTTATAAAACAAGAAACATTTCATAGATATAAATAAAATGAGATGGAAATTCCAACGAATATTCCACATTTCCAAGATTATCTATAATCTCAAAGGGTCCAACTATCCTTAGTGCCAACATAGTCTATCTATCAAATTTATGGATCCCCAATCGAGGTGAAACATTGGGAAAAACTCTATAAACATCATCAAACTCCAATGGATGATGATGATGATCTTTATTGGATTTTTGATGACTCTGTGTTTACAAAAATCTCTTGTGGATCAACTGCAGCTTTTCTATCATTTATTAAGCAAGACTCATCCCAACCAAGGATCACTCTCCAAACTCTTCCCATAATAGGGGATATTTACTTAGACCCCCATATAATTCTTTAAAGGTTTACATATTAATTGAGGCCTCATAACTATTATTATAGAAAAACAAGACTATAGAAAAATTCATTTCCAAAAAACCATTAAAATAAAGAACACATGAAATGAGTATATCCTTAAGAACCTAGAAATCTTTCATTGTATGTTCATCCATATATAGATGAAATACATTTTCAATTTCAAATGGGAACCCATCATATCCTTCAAAACCTCCCAAACCAAAATATTATCCTTAGGTCCCTATTAGAAATAATCACATATTAAACCCCATGAGGTCTCACATCCTCTCAGACATACAATTCACCAAGAAGTTCCACTTTTGATATCACGTTGATTGGGAAGAAATGTAACATTTTTATGAGTTAATCAATGATCACCCAAATAAAATCATTTATTCTAGTATTATATGGTAAAACAATTAATAAGTTATTGGAAATATCATGCCACTTCCATACCATAATGGGTAAGTGATTCAACAAATTAGTGGGTCTCTGATGCCCTGCCTTAATCTATGACCCACAAGCCACCATGATACAGAATCTCTATTTGGTCATATCATCCATATCCACCAATACTAATGTCTCAATTCACAATATATCCTACTATTCTAGGGGTTCACATACCAAAAATAATAGTGTCCAATATCCAAAAACACCTTCCTCGGAGAAATAGGGAATGGCCATCCTACTTTAGAAATATAAAGTGCCACTGGGAGACCAAGACCACTCAACCATAGTCTGCCCATAATTTAGGATTTTGATAAAGTGATGGTACATTGTGTCTAAAATTATATAGATCTTAAATCATTCATAAAATGGAAATATATACTTTATTAAAGACATAAACACCTTACCACCATCTTCATCCACTCCCAATATCATTTCAGTAAATAAACTCTTCAGAGGACACTATTACCAATATTCCTTCACTATTTGTGTTGGAAATTTTCTGTCCAATTCATCTGTGACCACATTCTATTTATGATGAGAAGACGAACTATAAAAATCAAGAGTTTTATCATACTTAACCCATAATATCTGTCTCATTTTCATATTCCTTTGAGAGAAAATATAATTCAGAATTTTATGATCAAAATATATCATAATGTGATCCCCTGTGATATAGTGATATCATGTTTTTAGGGAATTAAAAATTGTTTCCAACTCAATATTTTTGGAAGGAAAATTCTTTTTATGAAGTTGTAACTTGTGAGATCAATATGCCAAAACTAATCCCCCTCCTTCAAGTCACACCCCAAACATGTACTAGAAGAATCACAGAAAACGTTATATCCCAAACCAAGTTCTGGAAGAATAAAATCTTGATATGAATTTAAACTCACCATTAGTTTCTCAAAAAATCTCTATCATTTTTCATTTCACTCAAACATTACACCTTTATGAGTAAAATCTTTCATCAGGGATGAAATCTTATAGAAATCAGGATTGAACCACCTATAATAACTAGCCAACCCCAAGAAGCTTTAGATCTCAAACAAAATTTGGGATACTCCAAGGACATTACCGCATATATCATTACATTATCCACAAATATAAAACACCCATATTTAACATTCACTATGAAAATTATTTATTTTTGTAACGTCCTGAGTCCAGAGCCCCTCCACTGGTGCCCCGTACCCAGTTCACCACATGACCTCAAGCGTGTTTCCCCAAACGCCAGAGGCTGCCGACTAGCAGAGAGGGCCTTGGTGAGTCGGTGGGGAAAACTATGTCCTCATCCGGTAAGGTATACAAGGTAAGAAACAACAATAAACAGCGGAAGCAGTAAACAACATGCATAACAACAGAAACCAAACAGCGGAAGCAATGTATATATATAACTATGATGACAATAATGCAGCAGGTACAAGTATCTAAGGAAAACAGCAAACACAACAACATGCTAGAATACAACTGCAACCAAGTGCAAAAGAAAAACAAAAATAAACTCCTCAGCATCACGAGCCACGGCTTGGTCCCATGCTCCCCAGCTCCTGGTGTAATCAAGATCCTGAAGTAAAAGGACGCTTGCCCTTATCTATACCTACAGCAACATAGTCTGTTTGGGCCCAAAAGCATGTCCCAAACAGGGTGTGAGATACAATCCCAGTAGGAAATCACCCAAAGATCTGTGCCTAACAGTTAATTAATACATGGCAGTACTAAAACAAGAAGCAGTAAACAGAAAAACACAAGCAACTACAATCCACAGTTCTAACAAGTAAAGCACACAAGTATGCAGCCAGCAACAAAAAGTAAACAGGTAACCCTCTGGGTATATCTCACAGTCTAACCCCTATGGTTCAACCTCTAAGTAATAGCAACCCTCTGGTTCATCTACGTAATTTAGCTGACTCTCTGGGGAAGCACTCACCGTCAATTCCCCTTGTAGTCTCGTATCGTGATAAAGGCTCTCTGGGGAAGCACTCAACGTCAATTCCCCCTATAGCCCGCGTCGTGATAATGGCTCTCTACGAAAGAACTCAACATAAATTTCCCCTATAGCCCGCGTATCTTAATTAAAAGACACTCTGGAGAAGCCCTTCCATCAATTCTCCCTTTGGTCTACTACTCTAGGTTCTCACAGTCCTGATTATAACTAAACATGCTCAGCGTGTGTATATCATCCAAGTAAACCTCAAGAACAACTTGGCTATCAACTAAGGCTCAATATCAATAATAAAACAACAGTTCCACTATCCTACGACTAGGCATGGAAACTGGAAAAAACGCCAAATAGGCAGAACAAGCATGGAAAAGAAATCTGAGCACAAACGAAATACTCTAATCATAAGCAATAACCTCTACTAAAGAAATCAAGCAAAGCAGACAAGCAACAAGGGAAAAACAGGCAACACGCAATACCCCGTTCATGGGTATTGGTGGAATTTGCACATAATATTCATTAACTTTCATTGGAAAGGCCCAAACCACCTACCTTGATCCTAGGAGATCGATATACGTGAACCTCAACGATAGATTCCCCTTGGAACGACGTAGATCTAAGAAAACGCACAAAACGCTCAACCTACAATAACTAGTAAACGAGGAGGAATCAAGAAACAAGGCTAAAGAATAAGGAAGAACTCACCGCTGCGCTTCCAACGCAACTGACCATGCTCAAATCGGAGAACGGACGGCGAGGCGGTCGTCCGTCGAAGATCCGGTTGTACGGGTCGCTTCGGACAGCCAAAAACTGGGGAAGAATGTGAATATGAGGGTTAGACATGACCCCGCTCCGTTTCATGAAAGAAAAGTACACAACATGTACTTTTAGAGTACACGGTGTGTACTTAAAATATTTCTGTACTCCGAAATAACAGGGCTCCACCTCAGCCTTACACACCATGTGTGTGGCCCGGACATGGTCAGCACACGGCTTCGAGCCGAGGAAAGAGTACACAGCGTGTACCAAGAAAGTACACGACGTTTACTTCTAAAATTTCTAGAAAATTAATTTTTCTCAAAAACTACAGAAAAAAGGAAAAACATACCTGAAAAGAGATCTGAGTTCTTACAAACTTCCCCCCTTAAAGAAATTTTTCCCCGAATTTCCCTAACGAGGCGGACAAGGAGAAACCCCGAACAGCTCCGGCCACTGCGATAGTACATCGGTCTCCCTCTCCTAGTTCTCGTCTTGTACTTGTCTGTGCTTCCATAACACTCGTACCAGAGGAACAGACCGCCCGTAGAGAACCTGTGTACTACGATCGACAATTCGGATAGGATGCTCCTCAAACGACGCATCATCTTCGAGCTCAACTTCCTCATGATGAAAGGCATGAGATGCGTCTTAAAAGTAGTGTCGGAGTTGAGAGATGTGGAAGACGTCGTGCATGGACCGATACCTCTTAGGTATCTGCAACCGATAGGCAACCAGCCCCACCCTCTCCAAAACCTCAAACGGCCCGACGTACCACTGTGAAAGTTTACCCTGTCTTCGAATCCTATTGTGTCCCAACCTCGGTGCGACACATAGGAAAACCTGATCACTGACCTCGAACTTCAGAGGTCATCTCCCCTGATCAGCATAAGACTTCTTTCGAGACTGCGTTGTAGCCATCATCTTCCGAATCAGCTCTTTCTACTCGGAAGTCTCTTGAACAAGACGAGGTCCCCGCAAAGCTGCCTCTCTTGTCTCCAGCCAGCATAAGGGTGATCGGCATGGCCTACTGTACAGAGCCTCGTATGGCTCCATCTGAATGGTCGCCTTGAAACTTTTATTGTAGGCGAACACCACCAGAGGAATATGCTTCTCCCAAGAACCGCCAAAGTCAAGGATGAGAGCTCGGAGCATATCCTCAAGCACCTAGATCGTGCGCTCGGACTGGCCATCAGTCTGGGGATGGTATGTTGTACTCAAAAGTACCTATGCACCCAAGGCCTTTTGAAGTCCCTGCCAGAACCGAGAGGTAAAGCGCACATCTCTGTCTGAAACAATAGAGTGCAGAACTCCATGCAGATGAACAATATCCCTGATGTAAAGTCGTCCCATATCATCGACACTGAAGGTCTCCTTGATCGGCAAGAAGTGAGCAACCTTTGTAATTATGTCGGCGACAACCCAAATAGCATCGTTCCCTCGAGGTGATCTCGGCAATCCGGTCACGAAGTCCATCGCAACATCGTTCCACTTCCACTTCGGAATGGGTAACTGTTGTAAAAGTCTCGCTGGTCGTTGATGCTCTGCTTTCACCTGCTGACAAGTAGAACATCTCAAGGCAAATCCAGCAACATCCTTCGTCATACCAGGCCACCAGTATTGGAGATGAAGGTCCCGATACATCTTGGTGACGCCAGGATGAACTGCCCAAATAGAGGAATGGAAATCCCACATCAGCTCCTCGCGTATGTCTACTGGCACCCATACGCATCCCTGAAAGTGAAAGATCTCATCCTCACCCACTGTCCATCCAAGAAGAGGGTCACCTCCTGACACACTCTCCCGCAGGACTAAGCCTTCTGAGTCTGATAGCTGCCTCATCTGTACCCGATCAAGTAGCATGGAGGTAACAGCTACATAAGATAGAAAAGTCTATCCCCGTCTGTCGTGCACCTCCAGATGCATCTCGGAGAACAGAGCCATCAGCTGCCACTCACTACTGGCCTCCTAAATTGCATGAATATGAGTTCTCTTGCTCAACGCATCAGCCACGGCGTTTCCCTTTCCGGGCGTATAGGCAAGCTCGAAATCAAAAGACTGTAGATACTCAACCCACCTGCGCTGCCTCAGATTCAGATCACGCTGTGTGAAGATATACTTGAGACTCTTGTGGTCTGTGAAAACCACAAAGTGCTCTCCCAGAAGGTAGTGTCTCCAACTGCGCAAGGAATGAACAACAGTTTCCAACTCCAGATCGTTCTTAGGGTAGTTCCACTCATGTGGCCTCAACTGCCGAGACCCGTACGTAACGACTTCATCTCCCTGCATAAGCACAGCTCCCAGCCCGACACCCAAAGCATCATAGTAAATAGTGTAGCTCTTTCCTGTCTCTGGCAAGACTAGTATCGGTGCTGACGTCAACCTTCCTTTCAGCTCCTGAAAGGCTAACTTACAAGAATCTGACCATAAGAACTTCTCCCCCTTCTTTTCCAGACCTGTCAAAGGTGCTGCTAGATGAGAAAAGTCCTGAATGAAGCGTCTGTAGTATCCAGCCAGCCCTAAGAAGCTTCGTACCTCAAAAACGTTCTTCGGCTGCTCCCAGGAAACTACAGATCTCACTTTATCTGGGTCCACTGATACTCCTGCCTCTGAGATGACGTGACCCACGAAGTGAATCTGATCCATCCAAAAGTGGCACTTCGAGAGTTTAGCATAAAGTCGATGCTCTCTCAGTGTACTCAAAACGATCTCAAGATGTGTGGCATGGTCGTGTCGAGTGTGAGAGTACATGAAGATATCATCCATGAAGACCACGATGAAGGAATCCAAGTAAAGATGGAACACTCAGTTCATCAGTGCCATGAAAACTGTAGGTACATTCGTGAGTCTGAACGGCATGACTGTATACTCGTAAAGACCATACCTTCTCCTAAAGGCTGTCAGAGGTATATCTGATGGTCTAACATGCAACTGATGATAACTAGACCTCAAGTCTATCTTTGAGAACACTCGGGCTCCCCTAAGATGATCGAAAAGGTCATCAATCTGTGGCAAGGGATATTGGTTCTTGACCGTCAACTGGTTCAGCTTCTGATAATCCACACAAAGTCGAAGGGTATCGTCTTCCTTCTTCGCAAACAGAACAGGCAAACCCCAAGGAGAAGTACTGGGTCAGATGAAACTCTTAGCATGTAACTCCTCTAACTGCTTCTTGAGCTCCTGCAAATCAGGTGTGACCATCCTATAGGGAGGAATGGACACCGGTTTCGATCCTGGCATGAGATCAATAGAGAAGTCTACCTCACGCTCCGGAGGCAAACCCAAAAAGTCCTCTGGAAAGACATCCCTAAAGTGATCCACCACTGGAGGAAAGTACAACTGTGGAGTTCCCTAATCATCCAGATAAAGACTAGAAATCTGGGTTGTCACCCCTCCTAGAACAAGATGCTCGAGTCCCGCCTGACTCGCCCGAACATCCCATTCGCCTCTATGAAGAAAAGATTCACCCTCTGGTGAAACGAAACTCACTTTGCGGCGATAACAGTCGACGACTGCCTGAAAGGGAATCAACCAATCCATGCCAAGGATGAAATAATAGCCTTTCATCTCTAGGACATATAGATCCCATAAGAAGCGATACCCTGCAACCTCAAGAGGGAACTCTCTACACTGGCGTACACTAGATGTCTTTGTCCCCAAGGGTGTGTCTAGTGTAAACAAGTCAGTAGAAGAAAATATGAAGAGTCCAAGGCTCTCCACAACAGCAACAGAGATAAAACTATGTGTAGCACCAGTATCGAAAAGAGATAAAGATAAAACAGAGGCTACTAAAATCGTACTTCAAACAGTAGAAGGGTCGGGATCCTGATCATGATAAGTTTGCTCCACGGCGAAAGATTGGCCCGTGCCGCAGCCCTGCGCCCCTGGCTAACCACTCTGAGATGAACCGCCCTGCTGGTACTGAGGAACTGGTGGTTGACCGCCATGACCTCGACCTCCACCTCTACCCGAACGGCTGGAAGAACTCCAGTTCCCCGACTGGTGAGAAACTGGCGGTGCTGCTCCTGAACGAGGTGTCATGGAAGAACCCCAGTCACCTGCTGCTGGTGAGAAAACCTGGAAGAAATGCTAAAGGTGACCCAACTTGCCTCAAGATCGGCACTCCATGGGGTCTCTCTGGCACTGCGGCCTCATGTTCCCTACCCGGCCACACTGTTAGCATGTCACCTGACTGCTTGATGATGCATCTCGCTTCCTCGAATCACTGCGCGTAGGCTCCCTACGGTGCTTCTTGTTGTCATCCGAAGGAAAGCTAGCTCTAGAAGAAGAACCGCCCTGGCTCGCAGCTCCAGAGTCTCTCAGATTGCGCTCCACAATTAGTGACTGATTGAAAATGAAAGTTATGGAAGTCAGCTGGAAGATGTTCACCTGCGAGCGGATCTCCCGCCTGAGCCCATCCTCAAAATTCCTCGCCAAGAACACCCAACACCCATCCCGAAGGGGTGTAAAACGATGCAGCTCAGTGAAACGATAGGAATACTCCATGACAGATAGAGTACCCTGCTCTAAGCTCATGAACTCCCGGGCTCGATCGGCCCTCAGGGTCTCCGGGTAGAAGTAGTCGTAGAACACGTGCTAGAACTCCACCCAAGCCATAGCCTGCTGCTGACCTGCCTGTGAGATCACATCCCACCACCTCTTGGCGGAGTCTTAGAGCATGTAGGTGGCGAGCTTGACCCGCCTCTCTAGAGGCGTCTCTAGATGCTTGAATATAGTTAGCATGGCTTCCAACCATGACTCTTCAACCTGAGGTCCTCCCTCCCCCGAGAACGTGGGAGGATGCTGCTGCTGGAAAACCCGCGTCAAGTCTTCCATAGACGAGGCAGGAGGGGGTGCTCCCTGGAAGGCCTGCATCATCCTCATGAAACCTTCCCTGAACTGCGCATCAGTTCCTGCAACTATTAGGACACCGGTGCCAAAGCTGGCTCAGCTAGGGTATCGACAGGAAGTCTTTGATCAACCATATCCGGCGTCTGATCACTGCCTGACGACAGACGTACGACCGGAGGACGTCTCGAAGGCATAGCTCTGAAAGATCAAAAGCACACCTTAGATCAAGAAAACAAGGACAGAGAAATCAAGAGCACAAACGGGAACAGGGGATAAAAACACACAAGATTGGAAAACACGACTACACGGCATGTATAAAACTACACAGCGTGTCGACTTAAGCCACTTACATGGGCGTGTACTCTTGTCCTAAAAGTCGTGTACACCTCAAAATACATAGTGTGTTAACAACCACACACGGCATGTACATGAAAACTATTCCCCTGCCCGAGTCTCCTTACACGGAAAACCCACACGGTCCGACTCAACCCGAGACTACACGGCGTGTTCGAAACAAACACGGCATGCACTAGACAAGGCTTCGGTTGTCCGTGTTGTTGATTACACGGCCGTCTACATGGCTGGACCTTACACGGCATGCTCCGAACAAGCACGGCGTTCATAGGCGAAGGTCACACTGTCCCGTGTTGTTCATGACATGGCCGGGTACCTGGGCAAGACTACACGGCATGTTACAAACAAACACGGCGTGTGGAAAGGAAGGTAACGTCGGCCCGTGTTATTCGTGACACGGCCGGGTACCTGGACGGACTACACGGCGTGTTCCCTATGGACACGACGTGTTCTACCCGAGCTTCCTCGGCCCG
Source organism: Viscum album (assembly GCA_963277665.1). Lineage (NCBI taxonomy): Eukaryota > Viridiplantae > Streptophyta > Magnoliopsida > Santalales > Viscaceae > Viscum > Viscum album. The sequence goes on along the minus strand of OY728126.1, from coordinate 1,304,886,094 downwards.
TGTTGTTAGTGACACGGTCGGGTACACGGCTCTGAACTCACACGGCGTGTACCAATGGTACATGGCGTGTTTCCGAAGTTCCTCCCACGACACCATGTTCTGCTCACACGGTCAGTGACACGGCCTGAAAACTACGCGGTGTGTATCCAAATAGTACACGACGTGTATTCTGGGTTTTTCTGGGCAGTAGCTCAGAAACTGCGCAGAATTCCAGAAACACTAAAAAACAAGGTAAGAGATGACAAATTTCGATCCGGGAGGGCCCATAACGCCTCAAGAACCAAGATTTGGCGTTCATTTTAAGAAAGAAACAAAACAACAGTTTTCTAACATAACAGCATAGAATCTATCAAGCATCTATCACAACAGCATGCATAATCTACACAGAGCCTATCACAACAGCATGCAATCTCTAATACACCCTAGATGGCATGCCAAGAATGCATGACAGGTTATTTCTACAAGTGCCTATATGATGCATGAGATGGCATACCCTCATCTCATTGGGTTGCGACAGAAATAGAACCGAAATACCAAAACAATAACCGCACAAGCCATATGAATCACTCTCGGTGAAATCAGATCAACTATAAAATCTCAGAATCAGAAACTGCAATTAACGAGGTAGTATGGCCTTTCCCTATACACAGGTTAGATACCCCCGAGCACATCTTAATGCCAAGTACCAAATCTGCCCTATCCCTGGCTAAGGTCTCCAAACAATAAAGCAAGAGAACAGAACACCTTTGATACCACTTTGTAACGTCCCGAGTCCGGAGCCCCTCCACTGGTGCCCCATACTCGGTTCGCCACATGACCTCAAGCGTGTTTCCCCAAACGCCAGAGGCTGCCGACTAGTAGCGAGGGCCTTGGTGAGTCGGTGGGGAAAACTATGCCCTCATTTGGTAAGGTATACAAGTTAAGAAACAACAATAAGCAGCAGAAGCAGTAAACAACATGCATAACAATAGAAACCAAACAGCGAAAGCAATGTATATATATAACTATGATGACAATAATGCAGCAGGTACAAGTATATAAGGAAAACAAGAAAACACAACAACATGCTGGAATACAACTAAAACAAAGTGCAAAAGAAAAAGAAAAATAAACTCCTCAGCATCACGAGCCACGGCTCGGTCCCATGCTCCCCAGCTCCTGGTGTAATCAAGATCTTGAAGGAGAAGGATGCTTTCCCTTATCTATACCTGCAGCAACATAGTCTGCTTGGGCCCAAAAGCATGGACCAAACAGGGTGTGAGATACAATCAAAATAGGCAATCACCCAAAGATCTGTGCCTAACAGTAAATGAATATATGGCAGTACTAAAACATGAAGCAGTAAATAGAAAAGCACAAGCAACTACAATCCACAGTTCTAACAAGTAAATCACACAAGTAAGTAGCCAGCAATGAAAAGTAAATAGGTAACCCTTGGGGTATCTCTCGTAGTCTAACCCCTATGGTTCAACCTCTAAGTACTATAAACCCTCTGGTTCAGCTACGTAATTTAGCAGACTCTCTAGGGAAGCACTCAGCATCAATTCCCCCTGTAGTCTCGTATCGTGCTAAAGGATCTCTGGGAAAGCACTCAACGTCAATTCCCCCTATGTCTTGCGTCATGCTAATGGCTCTCTGGGAAAGCACTCAATGTAAATTTCCCCTATAGTCCGTGTATCATAATTAAAAGACACTCTGGAGAAGCCCTTCCGTCAATTCTCCCTTTGGTCTACTACTCTAGGTTCTCACAGTCTTGAGTATAACTAAACATGCTCAGCGCATGTATATTGTTCAAGTAAAACTCAAGAACTACTTGGCTATCAACTAAGGCTCAACAGCAATAATAAAACAACAGTTCCACTATCCTATGACTAGACATGACAACTGGAAAAAACGCCAAACAGGCAGAATAAGCATGGAAAAGCAATCTGAGCACAAACGAAATACTCTAATCACAAGTAATAACCTCTACTAAAGCAATCAAGCAAAGCAGACAAGCAACAATGGCAAAACATGCAACACGCAATACCCCGTTCACGGGTATTGGTGGAATTTGCACATAATATTCATTAACTTTCAACGGAAAGGCACAAACCACCTACCTTGATCCTAGGAGATCGATATACGTGAACCTCGACGACAGATTCCCCTTGCACTACAAAAAAACCCTGGTTTAGCGGCGGTTTTGTGGCGGCGGTTCACAAAACCGCCGTTAAACGTTATCCGGGAAAGGTTTCGCGGCGGTTTATTAAAAACCGCCACGAAACCCATTTTTTTTAGAAAACTCGCGACGCTTTCCCCTCATGTCGTCTCCCCTATTCCCAGATCCGGCGACCCCCGCCCTCTCCTCACAAACCCTCCCCGATCCCCCGCGATAGCTTCTCCCTCCGGCGACACCGGCTCCCACCGGTGACAGCCGCACCCTCCGGCGACCCCCGGGCCCCCAGTGAACCCCGCACCCCCCCCCCCCCCGGCGCCCCCTTCGACTGTCGGCGAGCCCCGGGCCCCCAGTGAACCCCCCCCCCCCCCCCCCCCGGCGCCCCCTTCGACTGCCGGTGACCCCCACGCCCCCCGCGCCCCCCATGCCCTCCAGCGACCACCACGCCCCCCCGCGGCCTCTGGCGACCCCCGCACCCCCCGGACGACCACCGCGCCCCCTGCAGCCTTCGATTTTGGTAATTAGAGGTTCCATTTTCAGATAATCATCTTCATTGACGGTAATATTTTATACCAAATCCCCTCATTCTATCATATATGTGTATGTTGTGAAATATTTGAATATTTTAATGGATCTGAAACACTATGTAATTGGTATTTATGGTCCTACAAGAAAAATAAGGGACAAGGATTTGTTATTACCTATCTATACTTTATTTATTTCATATTTAAATCTTGTATGATATTTATTGATTCTGTATATGAAATCTCTACATGTCATTGTTATAATGGATTGGTTGATTTCCCATAATGGTATTATTAATTATTACATTCATTTCATTTCCATTGTTGGACCTAATGGGTTTTTATGTATTTCAAGTAGAATGGAACCATATGTTGATTTGTGTTAGATATTCTCTTCTAGAGTTACATAGGATGATATACATGATTACAATTTTTCCTGAAAAGTGATCATCGTGTAGTGATCTTCCTCCCATATGTTTTGAGTTTCCAATGTGTTTTATTATAATATTTTGGTTTACATCTATTGAGAAGGGGTGCAGTTTTATAATAACATGATTTGTAAAATGTATCCTATTTTTTCACTTTTATCAAATCACACCATCTAAAATGAAGGATTTTAAAACATAGTTTGATGGGTTTTTTTCTAAAGGTTTTATCCAACCCATTTAATATGTTCTTGTAGGTTAAATAAGGTACTCTATTGGTTATATAATATATTTGATCATGATATTAAAATCTTTAATTTTATTAATCTTTTTGAATTTATGAAAAAAAGTATAAAGTAACCTCTACCCTGCCTCCGCCCTACCTCTGCCCTGCCTCCGCGCTGCCACCGGTGCCTCCGGTGCCTCCTCCTCCACCGCGGCCTCCTCCTCCTCCGCCGATGCCTCCTCCTCCTCCGCCGGTGCCGCCAGTGCCTCCACGTCTCCTCCTCCTCCGCGGTCATGCCGCGGTCATGCTGCGGTCACGCTGCGGCCACGCTGCGGCCACGCCGCGGTCACGCCGCGGTCACGTCGGTGCCTCTACGGCCGCCGCCTCCTACTCCGCTGCCGCGGCCGCCTCCTCCTCCTCTTCTCATGCTCCTCCTCCTCCTCCTCCTCCACCGGCCTCATCCTCCTCCTCCTTCGCTGCCTCCGCTGCCTCCGCCCTGCCTCTGCACTGCCGCCGGTGCCTCCTACCCCTCCACCGATGCCTCCTCCTCCTCCGCCGGTGCTGCCGGTGCCTCCGCGACTGCCTCCTCCGCCGCGGTCACGCCGCGGTCACGCTGCGGTCACGCCGCGGTCACGCCGCGGTCACGCCTCGGTCACGCCGCGGTCACGCCGCGGTCACGTCAGTGCCTCTGCGGTCGTCGCCTCCTCCTCCGCCGTCGCGGCCGCCGCCTCCTCCTCTGCTCCTGATCCTCCTCCTCCTCCTCCACCGGCCTCATCCTCCTCCTCCTCCACTACCTCCGCTGCCTCTGCTGCCACCGCCCTGCATCTGCGCTGCCACCGGTGCCTCCTCCTCCTCCACCGATGCCTCCTCCTCCTCCGCCGGTGCTGCCGGTGCCTCCGCGACCGCCTCCTCCTCCGCGGTCACGCCGCGGTCATGCCGCGGTCACGCCGCGGTCACGCCGCGGTCACGCCGCGGTCATGCCGTGGTCACGTCGGTGCCTCTGCGGCCGCCGCATCCTCCTACACCGCCGCGGCCGCCGCCTCCTCCTCTGCTCCTGCTCCTCCTCCTCCTCCTCCACCAGCCTCATCCTCCTCCTCCTCCGCTGCCTCCGCTGCCTCCGCTGCTTCCGCCCTGCCTCTGCGCTGCCGTCGGTGCCTCCGCGACCGCCTCCTCCTCCGCAGTCACTCCGCGGTCACGCCGCAGTCACGCCGCGGTCACGCCGCGGTCACGCCGCAGTCACGCCGCGATCACGTCGTGGTCACGCCGGTGCCTCTGCGGTCGCCGCCTCCTCCTCCGCCGCGGCGGCCACCACCTCCTCCTCTGCTTCTGCTCCTCCTCCTCCTCCTCCACCGGCCTCATCCTCCTCCTCCTCCGCTGCCTCCGCTGCCTCCGCTGCCTCCACTCTGCCTCCGCCCTGCCTCTGCGCTGCCGTCGGTGCCTCCTCCTCCACCGCGGCCTCCTCCTCCTCCACCGAGGCCTCCTCCTCCTCCGCCGGTGACGCCGGTGCCTCCGCAGCCACCTCCTCCTCCGCGGTCACGCCGCGGTCACGCCGCGGTCACGCCGGTGCCTCCGCGGTCGTCGCCTCCTCCTCCTCTGTCGTGGCCGCCGCCTCCTCCTCTGCTCCTGCTCCTCCTCCTCCTCCATCGGCCTCATCCTCCTCCTCCTCCGCTGCCTCCGCTGCCTCCGCTGCCTCCGCCCTGCCTCCGCCATGCCTCTGCGCTGCCGTCGGTGCCTCCTCCTCCACCGCGGCCTCCTCCTCCTCCACCGCGGCCTCCTCCTCCTCCTCCGCTGCCTCCGCTGCCTCCTCCTCCTCCGCCGCGGCCGCCGCCTCCTCCTCTGCTCCTGCTCCTCCTCCCCTCCACCGGCCCCATCCTCCTCCTCCGCTGCCTCCGCTGCCTCCGCCCTGCCTCCGCCCTGCCTTCGCGCTGCCACCGGTGCCTCCGGTGCCTCCTCCTCCACCGCAGCCTCCTCCTCCTCCGCTGATGCCTCCTCCTCCTTTGTCGGTGCCACCAGTGCCTCCACGTCTCCTCCTGGGTAACGGTCATCATCACCCTCATGGAATATGATGTGAGGATGTCATGGTGGTATAACTCTACAGTTTCCAAGCACATTCCTTAGATAATATTTATAGTAGATAGGAATCTAGTAAGGTAGGAAATGGTAGGTACAAAGCCTTCCTATAATGGGCCACACATATATACCTACTCCTAAGCTAGATCTAGGTGATAAAAGAGATCATATAAATCATAGAAGATTATTGTATAACAATTGAAGAAAGAGACCATGCAGCCCGATCTAGTAGAATTTAAAATCAGCATCAATAATGAGCCAGTTAAATTTGATTCATTCTCCAACTATGTGATAGAAAGGTAAATGTTTTAGCTTAATAACCATAATTAAATAACATCCAGTAAGAAAACTGAGTTTTTATTTAACTTCTAGGAAATGATTTTTTTTAAATTAGAGAAATAGGTTGACATTTTTAAAATTCACAATCATACATCTATTTGAAGTTTTCTAAAAATGATCATCAATGTGATTTCTTATTCTTGATGTTGATTCATGAATACATGCATCAAGTAAAGTGATTATTGATATTCATGGAATGACCCAATTGACCAATTTCATTTTTCCTATTCCTGAGATAGTTCTTAGCCTATTTTGAAACATTATTTCTCATTCACTATTTCTTGAAATAACTATGTGTATGAAGAAATATTATAACATTATTTTATGTCTTATTAACGCATGATTATTTTATGCAATATTAAAATGAATGAAACTAAAGATTGATTTTAATTGTTCTCATCTGAAAGTGAGGCCCATATAACATTTGAAAATTTGTTAAACCAGTAGAAACCCCTGTATCCCATGATAGGTTACCACATTTCATTATTCTTTTTCTTTACAACCCTTGTTCTTCGAGGTTAATTACATGAAATCACTTCATATAAATGTCTGACTTGTAATACTCAAACCTAGAGAGGTGACACTTCGATGAATAAAGTGAATGTTGGGTCGTAGAGGATGGCAAGAGGGGGGGTGAATTTCCTTTTCAAAAATAATTAACAATTTAAAACAATTATCAATGTAGCGGAAATAAAAAAGGCAGGACACAATTTGATAACGAAGTTCGGCTTAATTACCAAGCCTACGTCTCCACTCCCAACAAGAACCGTTGAGTGATTAATAGGTCATCTTGCTTTTTAATGGTTGTAGCAAGAAACCCACTAGTCGTTTTAAGGTAGGCTAGAACACCTTCGTACAACTTGCTTTTTTATTATGGTTATAGCAAGAAACCCACTAGCCGTTTTAAGGTAGGCTAGAACACCTTCGTACAGCTTGCTTTTTTATTATGGTTGCAGCAAGAAACCCACTAGCCGTTTTAAGGTAGGCTAGAACACCTTTGTACAGCTTGTTTTTTATTATGGTTGTAGCAAGAAACCCAATTGAAAGAAAGAATGGAAATGAGAGGTTTGTTTTAATCCAAACCCAATGAAGAACTAAACAAATAAAATAATACAAACACACGGAAGCCTTGAGCGCCAAAAGTGTGAGAGAAGCTGATGGAGAGGGAGCTCAAGCTTCAAGGATGGAAATGGATCACAAGAGGCCTTGGAGATTTGTCATTAGAGCATCAAGACATCAAAATATAATTCGGGTGTGTTCCCGGCATCCATGGTTTCTTATTTATAGGAGAAATACCCATAAACACTTCAATATGGCCGTTGAAGGGCTTCCGGAGCCGTTGGGGGTCAAAAGTACAAGTCTGGTCAAAGCCCAACGGCTAGTTTGACTGGGCACACCGGCTGGCCGGTGCTGAGCTCCCGGCTGGCCGGTGGTCCAGACAGAACAGGCTTTCTGTCTGGGTTCCACCGGCTGGCTGGTGGCACCAGGCAGTGGGCAAGCCTACTACCTGGGTCCTCTAGCTGGCCGGTGGGCAAGAACCGGTTGGCCGGTGCCCATACCGGCTGGCCGGTGCGCTAGCACCGGCTGACCGGTGGCTCTGGCAGAAAGCAATGCTTCTGCCACAGACCACCGGCTGGCCGGTGGGAATCCACCGGTTGGCCGGTGGACTCAGAGAGTCCACTATCAGCCTTCTTGGGCCAACTCCTGGGAAACCTTTTTCCTAGCATCAAAACACTTGAAAACAAGTTAGAACATGATGAGAGTGATTGTGATCATTAAAATCCAAGGGTAAAACAGTGAACATAGTGGCCCTCTTTATAGTTGGTTGTGTATGAAACCATTGAGAAACATCATTCCTCTTGGAGGACATCTAAGGTCAAGCCTAAACAATCACATAATGTCTCAGGTTTAAAATGCATTATGATCAGTTTCGATCACACATCAATGGGGTGTTGTTTGAGGCAACATAAATGTGTGATCGATAGTGTTATGATAAGTGTGTAGCCCGATATTCTTATTGCTCCTCAATGAGGTGTTGACGCTGTCTCCTATGGACCAGACTTGTTCTGTTGGTCTGAAGTGGTAAATGTGATCAATGAATCATCTTTATTATATTATGCATACTTTATGATCAATGGTTCATCTTTATTATATTATGTTTCTGTAATCTTACACTATCGTATATTTTTGTGTAGGCACATTGTGATATACATGGATAAAAGCTGGATCACATTATCGAGGAACACACCTCAATATGTTAAGGGTTCGAATGAGTTTTTAGATTTTGCAATTTCTAATCGATCCGTTGAAGGGAGAATAAGATTTCCATGTCATAAATGTAAATTTAGAACATGGTTGAAGAGGGATGAAGTTTATGAATATTTAATACTGAAGCAATTCCCTGATCAATATTTGTGTTGGATTTGGCATGGAGAATCAAACAATACAGAAAGATTGCGGACTGATGTTAATCCACAGAATGAGGTCCCAAGTTTGTCGCCAATGGAAAATGAAATGCAAAACCTCATAAATGATGTATTCGGCACTGCAAGACACCACTATGAGCATCAAAACATATCAGAACAACCAGAAGATGATGCTACAAATTGCAACGTGACAAGTGATGTTTTTGAGACTGTAACACAAGGAGATCAAGATTGTAACATATCATTGGATCCTCCTCTTGATTCTGTGGAGCCAAATGTAAGGGAAAACTTCAGTGAGAAAAATGCGTTTCATTATTTAGTTGATGATGGAAATCACGAGTTGTATAGTGGGTGTTTGAAATATTCAAAGCTTTCATTTCTGCTGAAGTTGTACCATATCAAATGTCTTTGTGAAATTACAAACAAGGCAATGTCTATGTTATTGGAATTGATTCGTGATGCATTTCCTGAAGCAAAAATCCCAGAATCGTTTTATGAGATGAAAAAAGTTGTAAACAAGTTTGGTCTGAATTATACAAAAATACATGTGTGTCTCAATGATTGTATGCTTTACTGGGGAGAGGATTCAAGTAGACAGAATTGTAAGAAATGTTCTTCTTCTAGATGGTAGTCAAAGGGTAATGTTGGAAGTATGACTGAACATAATTTCATGGAGAAGAAGAAAAGGAACACACCTGCAAAAGTTTTGTGTTACTTTCCTTTGAAGCCTCGATTGCAAAGATTATTCATGTCATCAAAAACTGCCGAACACATGAAGTGGCATGCTGTAGATAATAACAATGATGGGTTAATGAGACATCCACGAGATTCCCAATCGTGGAAGACATTTGATGCATTACATCCAGATTTCTCAGCTGATCCTAGGAATGTTCGATTGGGATTGGTTGCCGATGGATTCAACCCATTTGGGACTTTGAGTACGAGTTATAGCATTTGGCTAGTTGTTTTGATCCCTTATAATCTGCCTCCGTGGATGTGTATGCAACAAACATCTTTTATCATTTCGATGATTATTCCTGGAAAACAAATGCCTTGAAATGATATTGATGTATACCTGCAGCCTTTGATTGAAGAATTGCAGGAGTTATGGACCAACGGTGTTGAGACATTTGATGTTTCTTCTAAAACAATGTTCAAAATGCATGCTGCTTTAATGTGGACCATTAGTGACTTCCCTGGGATTGGGAATTTATCTGGTTGGAACACTTATACGGGTTTGGCTTGTCCCGTTTGTAACTTTGATTTCGAGCCCAAACAGCTACCTCACAGTAGAAAATGGTGCTTCTTGTGCCATCGAAGATTTCTTGATGCATCTCATATATTTCGGCTAAACAAATCAAAATTTAATGGTTCCATTGATCGTAGACCACCTCCAAAGTTGTTAACCGGTTCTGAAATATTGACACAACTTGAAAATGTTAAAACAGAATTTGGGAAGGTTCAGCAATTGAATGATAGCAGAAAACGAGTGCGAAGTGCATCGTCAAGTGAAACCAGAACGCAACAATGGAAGAAAAAAAGTATATTCTTCAAACTTCCGTATTGGGAATTTAATTCTTTGCGCCAAAATCTTGAGTTGATGCATATTGAGAAGAATGTATGTGATAATTTGATTTTCACATTACTTAATGAGCATGGAAAGTCGAAGGATCATCTCAATGCTCGCAAAGACTTACAAGTAATGAACATAAAACGTGATCTCTGGCCAGATGAGAATGAAAAGTATGCTCCGGCCATTTTTTCAATGAAAAATAGGGATAAAGATACGTTCCTTCAAATTTTAAAGAATGTTAATGTATCTGATGGGTATTCGAGTAACATCTCGAGGTGTGTTGACTTGAAAAATCGTAAGTTATATGGATTGAAAAGTCACGATTCACATATTTTGTTACAACAGTTACTACCATTGGCATTGCGTACATTATTAACTGAAAAAGTTGCTGCTGTTGTACTCCAATTCTGCACATTTTTCAGGCAATTATGTGAGAAATCTCTACATCCATTTCAGCTTGACAACCAACAGGAGAGGTTTGTATTGGCCCTTTGTGCAATGGAGATGATCTTTCCTCCATCGTTTTTTACTGTCATGATGCATTTAACTGTGCATTTGGTTGACGAAGCTAAATTAGGAGGCCCCGTTCATTATCGATGGATGTATCCAATTGAGAGGTATTTTACTTATATGTTTCCAGTTAAGTAAAAAAAATTTGGCATTTAAATAAATGCATAATATTATTTTTTTTTCACAGATATATTGGGCATTTGAAAGCATATGTGAGAAATAAAGCTCAACCAGAAGGCTCTATTGCTGAAGGCTATTTGGCCGAGGAGTATCTCACCTTTTATTCCAGATATTTGGATGATATTGAGACAAGATTTAATCGAGTTGGACGTGTTGACGAGACATCAACTCATTCTCAAATGCATCAGAAATCAAAAATATTTCCTGCTATTGGCCGATCAGTTGGGAGGACCTCATACGCGACACTAACAGAATTGGAATTATTACAGGCACATAGATATGTGCTTCTGAATAGTGAAATTGCAGATCCATTTATTGAAGAGTTGAGGATACAAACAAAGAGACGAATGAGAGGCTGAACACGAAATGAAAAAGATATAATGAAAACTGTGAATAAAGAGCTGGTAGAATGGTTTTCACGACGTGTAAGTTTATAAATATTGCAATAAATATGAATATTAGTTTGACACATACAATTTGCAAATCTATTAATTTTTTTTTCAGATCATGAATAATGATACTCGAGCAGACTTGTCAGAAGATTTGAAGTTTCTTGCTAGAGGTCCTATAAAACAAGTTAGAAAGTTCGGCGCTTATAATGTGAATGGTTTTAGATTTCTTACAGTCGATCGAGAAGTGGGTTTGAAAACACAGAATAGTGGTATATTTACATTTGCTGAAGTGGAATACTATGGAAAGATGCATGATATTATTGAATTAAACTACCACGGGCATTTTTCTGTTGTTTTATTCAAATGCAAATGGGTCGATATTATCAGAGGTGTTAAAAGAGATTCCTTGCAATTTACTTCTGTAAACTTCTCTCGCTTGATGGATGTTGGTGATCGTGAACTGCATGATCCATATATCTTAGCATCGCGGGCAAAAATGGTATATTATGTGAATGATGTTGTGGATGAAGGGTGGAGTGTAGTTACTCACGTAATACAAAGAGATTTGTATGATATGGGTGATGAAGTGGAAGATTTGACCTCTACAATTGAATTTCATCAACAACAGGAAGTAGAATTATTTGTCCATCATGATATTGAAAATATTAGTCTAGTAAGGATGAATGAAGTGGATAAAGCAATGGAGCAGGAAACCGACATGATTGAAGGGAAAAATGATTGTATGTACAATTATTTATTTATTCAGCAACCACTTGTTTCATTTCTGTAGTCATTCATTATCATTGTTATATATATTTTGTTTTTTAGTACTGGGAATCTATTATCATTTTTAATTTTTTTTCTGCATAAATTTTTTGAAATATATATTCTGAACTTAATTTTATTTGATTAAATGACAGGAATGCCAAGGAAGAAGCAGTACACCATTCCTTCTACTTCTGCGACAGATGACGATACGTCTGTCCCCACGACATCTGAGGTAGCAGCTGCCTACATCCCTGCATCATCTCCCCCTGCACCATCTCTGACACCATCAGTGGATGCCTCATTAGAGGATGAGTCATCGCCTACCCCTACAGGAGCCTCAGTAGTGGGGCAGCAACACGCCCCTTCCAGTTCATCACGGACATTCTGGAGGGTCACAGTCATAGGTACAAATTTTAATTAAATAAATTTATTGCATTTTGTTTATAGTAATTGTTTGCTCATTGCAGATGAAAACAATGCAACCGTGGAAAAACAAATAAAAAGTTCTGATGTTTGGAACATGCATGGCGAGAAGATAGTGGTTCCATTTGATTCTTATGGGGTCCCGACGGATGACGCCGCAGGTTTACTTGGTCAGATTATAGGTCAACTGGTAGCGGAGCCCATTTCCCTGCCTATTTCATATGATGATTGGAGGCATATGCCTCCAAACTGGAAAAATGAAGTTTATGATTCTCAGATAAAGGTAATTTTATTACTTTATGGTTTAATTGAATGTCATGTTACTAATATATTCAAAATGAATTTCTGTATATCGATGTTCTTCCACTTTACCGTTGCTGATGTGATAGCACGGAAGTGGACATTGAAAAATCTTGGGAAAAAATGGAAAGATTTCAAATGGAGGTTGTGGTGTGATGTCAACGATACTTCGTTGACCTTGCAGCAGATGTATGAAAAGCTACCCAGTGGGGTACCAAAAGAACAGTGGAAGGATTTTGTTGATAGACATCGTGATGAGAAGCGGATGGTATTGAAATATATATTATTATATTATCCTCATTTCACATTTATACATGTACATGAAGAGGAGATAGACATTGAATACAATACTGTTAAATTGAATTTTATTTATTTCAGGATCTCTCAAGACAGAATGCTTCAAACCGGGCAAAGCAGGTCATCCCGCACACTGCGGGTTCAAAAAGCTTCTCAAGAAGCTGAATGTCATTGGTAATCTTTTAATTAGTTTAAATATTTATAAGATAATATTATCTATTTAACATATTTAATTGTTGATTTATCTTTGTTTAATGCAGTCACAGAGTTTAGGGCATGATGCATCCCGAACAGAACTGTGGCTGGATGTTCATAAAAAAACAGATGGAAGTTTTGTTAATGAACCTGCCAGAGAAGTTGGGGTATGAAGTCAATTATTTATTATAATAACATATTATCAGTTTTTACTGTGTTAATATATATTGATATTTGATTTATAGGTAAAAATTAAAGAAATATGGGATGCCAATCCTGGGCAATCCTACTCAGTCTCCCAGGATGACCCGGTTGGTAAAGTCCTTGGGAAGGAGCATCCTGGTAGAGTGCACGGGATGGGTTTGGGACCTGTACCATCTGAGTTCTTTCACATGCCATCAGGGATTTCAGCTACATCTACTCCTGCTTATAGTCATTTCATACCTGAAGATGCTCAGAGGGAGATGTCTTCTCTACGAAACACAGTTCACCAGCAGGGGGATCAGATATCTGGTTTGCAGAAAGAGTTGCTTGAAATACGTCAGTATATGAGCAGATATGCCCCTGGTGGTAGTGCATCGGGTAGTGGTGAGCAGGTAAATCACAAAAAAATCAAAATTATTTAGTTTGCAAACTTTTATTGGTTTTATGTTTTATTATAAATATGCAAAAATATTTAATTTTCAATATAATGTTCTTACAGGTGGCAGCAGGTGGTGGAGATGAAGTTGGAGAGGGTGACGATGCAGCATCAGATGATGAGTAGTAGTATTATTGATGTGTAGAACAAGTATGATAACGGTTGGTTTGTATATGTAACATTTATGGCACATAGTTGATGATCTTATTTTATCCCAAACTTATCATCGAACTCAAAGGTGATGTTTAAAGGGTAATGATTATAGTGGGATGGATCTAGGTTCCACCCTTGTTCATGCTGGGGAACAATGTATTAAAGGGTTAGGTGATGGAATGACTAAGAAATTTCATTGAAAGTCAGGTATGGGCTTATGTGAATGTGCTTGTGGTAAACACGGGATTTCATAGAGGAAGGAATTGTGGTTTAGGTTGTGATATGTGAGTCATCTAAGCTGAGTATCTTGGGAATGGTTAGCTGAAAGTCGATTGAATAATTACACTTCTTCTTAGATGTATATAGGAGAAAGTATCCATTTAAATCATGTCACTAGGCTAATGTGGGTGTCATGAAAGGGTCGAAAATGTCTTCTGAGAAAGATTGCATGACTATTTTCAGTTAGGCTGATTGGAATTTGACTGTTTCTTTATAGTAAGGTCCCTATTATGGCCTCAGAAGTATTTAGGATTTCCCAATTAAAGGAAAAATTCCAATATTATCATTGGAAATCTTTGGATATTCTTTATAGGAAATTACAATGGTGGAGAATACTATGGTTCATAATTTTCTGTTAATGTTAAAACCTATGGTGGGGAGAACGATCGGTTGGATGCTTAAAGGGATGACGATGTGATCATTTATCTATATTCTGGTTTGATTTATTTTTCAGGGCAGTGGTGTAGTACAACCAAAATTATTTTTTTTCCAGTTCAGCATTTAGCGGCGGTTTTAACCGCTGTTAATGCCATATTTGGTAGCATTTAGCGGCGGTTAAAGCCGCCGCTAAATGCCTTGCTGGGCATCATTTAGCGGCAGTTAAAACCGCCGCTAGATATATTACGTTTATATTTAGAGGCGGTTTTTACCGCCGCAAAATAGGCGCATCAAACGGCATAATTTTGCGGCGGTTAAAACCGCCGCACATAAAAAGGTGTGGCATACCCATAAAACTGCCGCTAAATGGAGAGAAACCGCCGGGAAATGAGGCATCTACGACACATATTTTAAACCGCCGTGAAATAGAAAAAACCACCACAAAAAGATTGCCGACGCCAAGTTTAGCGGCAGTTTAAACCGCCGCTAAATGGGAAAAAACCGCCGCTAAGGGCTGCTTTTGTTGTAGTGTTGGAACGACGTAGATCGGAGAAAACGCACAAAATTCTCAACCTACGATAACTTGGAAATGAGGAGGAATCAAGAAACAAGGATAAAGCAGAAGGAAGAACTCACCGCTGCGCTTCCAATGCAACTGGTCATGCTCGAATCAGAGAACGGACGGCGAGGCGGTCGTCCGTCAAAGATCCGGCCATACGGGTCGCTTCGGACGGCCATAAACTGGAGAAGAAGGTGAATATGAGGGTTAGACGCGACCCCGGTCCGTTTCATGAAAAAAAAAAGAGAAAGTATACGGTGTGTACTTCTAATTTTTATGTACTCCGAAATAACAGGCCTCAACCTCAGCCTTACGCACCGTGTGTGTGGCCCGGACACGGCCAACACACGGCCTCGAGTCGGGGAAAGAGTACACGGCGTGTACCAAGAAAGTACATGGCGTGTACTTCTGAAATTTCCAGAAAATTCATTTTTCTCATAAACTCCAGAAAAAAGGAAAACCATACCTGAAAATAGATCTGGGTTCTTACAATTTTATCTAGAACTCTCATTTGGATATCTTGCCATAAAAGTGATTTTCCCTCGAGGTTTTGAGAATGATATCCAAATGGTACATGTTCTTCTCCAATGACTTTGAGTACACCAAAATATCATCAATGAATATAACAAAAATATAGTCCAAGAAATAATGTAATATCTATTTCATCAAATCCATAAATATATAATAAGTGTCAGTGCGACCAAATTTACCTTTTTCTAATAAACACACATTATAAGGATCTTATCTTCCATATTAGTTAAGAAGATAGGAAAATTCCACGATGACATGATATGATGTGTTTATCCCTTATACCTAAGTTCTAAAATCATAAATTCAACTTCCACAAACTCTTCTGGTTACATATAATATGATGGAAAATAAATATGAATCATACCAAGTAGTGGGTCAATGGTAAAATTGAACTCTCTCTATGGTGTAAACTAGAAATATCATTAAGAAACACCTTGGGGTATACACATGCCATTGTAAGAAGTAAATTACTCAAAAAATAATAAAAAAACATCAAGGTGCATATATAATATCATACATGAGATCACCCTCAACATATGGAACAACATACCCACTCTCCCAGATCAAGAATCTCACTCACCCAAGAAGACTTGAGTGAATCCTTGCGGAGATAAAAATTTAACATGATAATGATAATAGAAAATATATACCTAAAAACTGATCATCCAATACATTCTAATAGTCAAGTCTAAGATATAAAGATCAAGAACCAATAAATTTCACTCCACCTAAAGAATGGTTATTGTCACTCAACATTTGGAACACTTAAAACCTTATTTGGACCTATTTCCCAAAGGTGTGGAAATTTCAAACAAGAAAGGTATAAGTTCCAAATTTATCCCAATACATTAACTATCATTGATTAGATAATTAAATTAGTAGCACTTATATCAAAAAATTATCTACAGAATATAAAATAAACATCATACCTATAAAAATTTTCGGCCATCATAAGATTCATTTTGTGCATACTATTCTTCATAAATACTTCCAGTATTAGTTCCTCTATGAGATTTCATAGACACATAAACATCTATGTTGTCCTAAGCATAAGACCCAATACCCTCAGAAGCATCAGTAGGGACTTTCGAACCCTTTGTGAAAGTGGATCCAGACATACTACCTTGGGACATCCTTCCGCAAAAACACCTCATATGATCAGATTTTCTGTAACTGTGAAAAGTATCAGCAGACTCCTTATAGTTAGGCTTGGTAAGACTAGGCCTTCCACACTAATAAAAGACATGATGTTTTCCTGATGAATCCCCTGAAACTGTACCTGAAAAAACTATCTACCTTTGTTCTTCCTTTTCTTATCAAAATACACACTCTTACCAATAACCACACCAGCTGAGGGCCAACCAAAAACATCTCTCCTAGCTATGTCTACCTATACTATATAATTTTTGTAAACCACCTATATATAAGTCGAAGGGTGCATGATAACTGGAATCAACTGAATATCAACCCCCAACCCCATCTCAAACCTTTGATATTTCAAGTAATCATTGGTAAAAATCTATAATTTCAAGTGAAATATCTCATCAAAGTGAGGGGAATACTCCAGAATAGATTATCCCCCACACTCTAAGGTTAGAAACTACAAGTTATTTTTCACAAATAATTTCTCATGATAAAACTTATGGTTGAGTATTTTCTTTAAAATATCCCTGGTAATATCAATGTATAACCTAACATTCACAATAAATTCCCACCATCTCATTCCTAGTCCCTCAAGAATATATGTTAAAAAACCCACCATATATTTTTATAGATTTTTTAAAATGTTTAACACCCTGTTAATCCACTAAATCCACACCTTAGATTATTGGGTTCCAATTTCACCATATAAGATGGGTGGATTTTTCGTAGTAAATTCTAATTCATGTTCCACCACTCATCTCGGGTTACTGACACCCACTTGACCTGGAGTTAGAAAAATGTGTACTGCAGATTCTATAAAAGAAGGGTCCACTAGAGGATTTTTCTAAAACCCCAATATTTTATCTTCCTCTCTAAAATTCAAAAAGTTCTCTTCTACAAGAAATTTTCTAAAAAAATACAACTACCAATCATTCAAGTAAAGATTCAAAAATCGTATGACCATCTTTAGGTATCCATATCAATGCTTTTAAATGATAAGAAATTAATGAAGTAATGGATTTTATGAATCAAATATTAAATAAAAGGAATTGAAATCTCTATTTAAATAAACATCATACATGGTACATTCAAGTTACCTCAACATCTAGGTATAAAGTATGGGAAGCATACCTATACACCCATCGTAACATGGATTCAGCCATTGAAGTGAGGTGGCATATCCTTTTCTCCATGCTCAATATCTGACATTTTATAGTACTAGATTGAGTCTAAAAATAATATAAACCCAATTCATGAAGAGTAACATAGAATTAGGTTGGGTAATCTCACTAATAATAATTCATAACAAATCATCCCTGTGTCAATAAACAAGTCACCCACAGAAGTATTCCACATGGTTATGCACAAAAAAGAGGAAGAAACATGTCTCGCGATAAACCTAAATAAATAAAACCAATAGGGTACAAAGTGGAAGAAAGGTAACATATCAATGAGACACATAAAGTAAAATTAAACATGCTAATATAGAAATATAAAATAAGACGAGACTAAAAAATTCCATATTTCATATCCATCACCATCAAACCATCCCACTATGAATATGATGGTAATAATAGAAAATAACATGACAAAAAATTTCAATCCCTTTACATAAATCCTATAAAAAACATCTACAACCAATCCATGGAAAAAGTAGGATATGATCATAAATCCTAATAAGATACCTATAATGAATATATGAATGTTTTATTATCAATAATGAATTGTCTATAACTTTAAAAAACTCATTTAATAACTGTTTTCCATGGAAACATCTCAACATTCGTAGTATAGCCTACCTCCATGGGTAATATCATAAAATTGGGAATATAATTCCATCTCTATTATTAAAATTTCCATGGGCCATTTCATTCCAAGGAATGATGGTAATTATGTCCCAAAATAACCATCATAGAGACTCAATCATGATTAAACCATTTATCAGACATAAAATCCCACATCAAGAAAAACACATTATAATTGTCCATCTTATCCTACCCATACACATCAGTAACCTAAAAGATATGTAATACCATATATATTACTAAAATCATATAATTTAATAACAAATATTAATAATATCATAATATAATTAATATAATTTAACATTATCATTTCAACCAACTCACATAATGTCTAATCCAAGTTGGTCCTCTCATAACCAGTCTATTTACAAGTATCAACCAAAGGTATATTCTTTATAGGTATAACCAATATATAAGGGGATAACAGTCACAATAAACCCCAACTAAACTAACTGAACGGTTATAAGGAAACCCATATGTCACTCAACGGTAAATCATTATGCTGAAAGTTATCAACTATATAACTCTCTAATAACAAAATAGGATAAGGATACCTATCTAGGTCTGGCAAGACATAACTTAACTCAACGGACACCCTCAATGGTTTCTAAGTATTTGATTTATCCCACTTTTATTCAATACCAAGGACATCAGGGACCATGAAGTCAAGGTATAGTGGTAATGGGGTCCATGGTGTCCCTATATGTCCTTATCCAAATCATTTGGGTCAAGGAAAAGTAGTTTAATTTAGTTTTAGGTTAATTGAACATCAGCGGAGATACCATTCATGAAAAATTTCAAGAATCATGCATCAACAATTGATAATTGTAAATTATTTCCCACAATAGTTAAGTAGAATCTCTCTTAATGGATATCTATAATTTATTTTTCTTCAATCGGTAGGAATCAAAAAAAATCAAGAAAAAAATCAACAATTTGGGTGATAAATAATGAAACATGTTGAGATAATAGAATAAATAAGGGAGGGATTGTAAAAAAGTGATATTATTACATCTAGAAACCAATCAAGATGAAAGACACTCAAATATATGTAAAAAATGATTATTAGCCCCTATAAAGATAGAAATCACATGTACGGGTAAGGGGTCATTGATTCTTCTATATAAATGCAATGAAACTCTCATTTTAATTAAGAATTTCACTATTAAATTTAGTTTATTTTAAAAAATAAAAACTATTATGTTCCTACTGGATAATTGGTAAAACTACAATAGGTACTTGGTGCCTCAATGAGTACAGGCTCTAGTGGCATCAACCACCTAGTGGCCCACTTGGAGGTACTACCCCCTCGATCAGGCCCACTGGGTACATCACAATAAGACACTAAGTATCTAGTAACATATATCAAAATGAAAAATACCCAAGAACCATCTTTGATCCTTCAAAATGAACCCTTGAGACCCAATCCACACATACAAAATAGATAATTCCCTAAAATATGGATGGTTTATGGTATATTAGAATAATAAATCGCCTAAAAATATTTAGTGTTCTACACATGACATAGTTAAGGTCATCATTAAATAGTATTTTCAAAAAGGATTAAAAAATGGTCGTGAATTATGGTATGGTCACTAAAGAATAACAGATTGCTTGAAGGTAAAATAGTCATGGTGTTCCCTTAGAAAGATTTTTTACCACATGGAAGAAATTTCATATTTAATATCAAAACCAGAAATCGTCTTTTGATTTTAAAAGAAAAAAATAATTTGTTTTAAAATTCTCAAGAAACATCATCAAAATGGTTACGTTGTGGGGAATTTAACCTAACCAAATACATTTAAGTAAATTTAACCTAGGATTAAAGTAGATTTTCATGGAAAAACAATGTATAGATTTTATATAAATATAAAAATAAAAATTAATTATAGTGGTTTTTTGTATTTATTTATGAAGTTTTCATAAATAAAAATAAAAAATGTTTATATCAAAAGGCCTTAATTGGAAAATATATGATATTTATTTTATGTGAATTATATACATAAAATATGAAATGTTTTTCTGGTTATAAAACTTTTCATGAATTACATATATTTTAAATTATGAAAGAGTTCATTTTAAATTCCATGTAAATTGATAGTATGAAAGATTTAATATTAGAATAAATGTGAAATTTTAATATTTATTTATGTTATGGAATAACTATAAGATAATGCCTAAATTATAAATTATCAATAGTTTTATTATTTTTAAATTGTTCATAAATTTCTATCTCGTGTCTAAATTTATTTTTTGTTGATTTAATTAAATTATTCCCAATATTATTCATACATATAAATTTTTTATATTATTATTTGATGTATCCTTTAGTTTAAAAGTATTTTAATAGATACTTTAAACTGTCATGCATAAATTTAAAGAGTTACAAGCTATATATGATAATTGAATTAGTTACCTTAAACCTTGAATTTTTCTTGTAATAGGTTATCATATTGAATTACTAATTAACTAATAGTTCATAAATTTTAGGTTTTATAATTGCGATTGATATAAATTTACTCAAAAATAATTATCCTTTTTAAGAGGGATTATGGGTTTGACTGCTCACTATCCTGGGAGCATAGCCTTTGTATTGAAAATTAGGGATTATTTACCTATCACACCATAATTACACTTGTGGGGACTATTGATTTCATATAATTATAACACTTTACATGAATGTTTTTCAAATTATATATGGAACGGATGCATAATTATATTTATAAATTAATTTTTCTTTTGATTTGGGTTAGTAACATAAACTAGGAGTTTTATAAAGAGTTATATAACAATATGTTGAAATATATTGATCTGGTGTAAGGAGTATGAATTGAAAATAGAATTATTAAAAGTATTCCTACATGTAAAAAGAATATATAAGATAATTTGGTGATATTTAGAACCCCTTAAAAATATTATTTGTTAAATACCTTCCAAATCCACACTTTTTAAGACATATATCATCCAATTGGGTATGGTGAAGCTAAATGCAGTTTACTATATATTATATTAATTAGAAAAGAAAGTTATGGTTGACCCTAACAATATTATGTTCTCATATTTGGTATATTTTTTGAGTTAAACTTTGTTTGAAAACGTGAATAGTTATGATACTATAGGAATAGATTTTGGTTCTTCCATATAACAAATAGGTTAACGTTTTGTTCACTAAACTATCCAAGAGGCATATTGTGGGTTTCTTTCCCATGATGTGGTTGAATAAGCATCAACTTGTGTATAAACTTGGTTATAGTGAGTCCGTATACTACCTACAAGGGATCTTTATCTAGCGTATTGATCAGTGTACGTAGATAATTCATATATAGTGTCACGTACACGATATAGTGTTCTTCATTTTATTGAAAATATTGTTTTGGTTTCATGAATGTTAGGTCTTATTATTTGGGTTTAAGGTTTTTTAAAATTTATTTAGTAACTGTTAATAGGTATTTAGAAACCCATCAATGGTATTAGAGCCATACCATGTTGTTTTACTCATGAAATCATGTTTTAAAAATGAAAAAATATAATATATCACGAAGAACATGCTACCAATCAAAAATAAAACTGAAATTTTGAAAATTTTTTGTTTTATGATTTGTGATATCAAAATCATTAATAGAATTGAGTTTTATGATATAAGTATCATAACTTATAACAAATAAAAACATGTTATAAATTGAGAAATGAACTATAAATTAATAGATAACATATGTCATAGAATATGGTGTTCATGTTAAAAAAAAGTAAAATTAAATTTAGAATTGAATTAGATTGTTTATAAAATGATTTTAAATCATATAAAATAAAATTTTGGATATTTAGTTAATTTATAAATGTGTTTATAATTTAATTAATTATAGTGTTATTATATTTATTCAATTAAAACTTTATGAGACTATTATTAAATAAAGGTCTATAAAAAAATATTGATGTTAAAATTCCTTTTTAGATTATATGGAATGACTTATGATTTATATAAAAATTATTTATATTTAAATTATAAATATAATTAAAAATGTGTTTATAAATTCCAAAATAAAGAATTGAATAATGGTGTTAATATTCAAATTATGAATTCTTCATAATTATTTAATTTTAATTTTTCAAATAAAAAGTACCTTATTTGAGAAATTATTTAAACTATATAAGAAGAGATTTTGATAATTGATCTGATCTAAGTCTAAGTAATATTTAATGTGTGCTATTCAGGATGTTAGGATAAAATATTAATAGTTCATATATAAAATGTTAATATTTTAGATGATTTATAATTAAGTAAAAACCCAAGTAAAGGATAATATAAAAAAATTCATATTAAAGATAAATATTTAAATTTATATATGTATATAATTATTTAATTTCCATAATCTATAGAAAATTTATAAAAGGTTTATAGATTAATTATTTATGAAATGTTCACAAACATGTATCTCATGTTTGAATATATAAATTGGTTAATTATTTAGAATTATTTTAGGATTTATTCATTAATATAATTGGTATGTTATGTTTTAATATATTATTTAGTTTAAACTTATAAAATCCGTCTATAAATATTTATATATTTTTTTATAGAGTTACACACAAGGTATGATAATTTATTTTGTTTTATTCTTCCTTCACTTTGGCTTATGTTATATTGTTATCTTTAATTTAATGATAAATTATGATTTATACATATTAGTTTTTAGAATTATGATGTAATTGAAGCCTATCATGAGTAATATATCCTTCGGTTGTGGGACTTTGGGTTAGACTAATAACTAGACAAGACAGTTTTCATGATCTAGAAAAGTGGATACAAAATTGTGTTACATTATTTTAGGTAATTATTGATTATTTTTTGGATTCCTATTTTTGGTTGGGTTTGTTTTGGGCCTTTTTAGGATATATATCACTTGACAGGAAAAATGGACTAAAGTTCAAGGATGTTTTTTTAATAAAAGGAGTCTGGGTATAAATGTGTCTCAGATTTTAAAGGGTTCCCTTTTTGGATCCATGTTGTTTTTTAATTTTTTGGTTGTTTCTATAGGCTTATGTTTCTTGAAGTTATCTAAAATAAAAATTAAACCATAAATCCGTGATTTAGAATGTAAATTTTTTACTGGCCATAATAAAATAAAATGAATTATAGTTAAAACTGATTTATGTTGTAAAAGATGAAAAAACACCATAAATTCATCACTCGGTGTGTTTATAACCTGAGGTGGATCATTTTTTGTGTATATACAACTTGATACATTTATGATGTAAACCCTTCATTTTTTATGTAAATGAGTCATGCATAGTGGTTTTATTTTTTCTCTATGCATGATTTTATTTGTTATTATATGGGTGATCCTCCTATGAACCCTAGGCTTCC
This sequence comes from Viscum album, assembly GCA_963277665.1. NCBI lineage: Eukaryota > Viridiplantae > Streptophyta > Magnoliopsida > Santalales > Viscaceae > Viscum > Viscum album. Next base: position 1,304,862,435 of record OY728126.1, on the reverse strand, counting down.
TCCTAGGAATAGTTAGTTATGTTTTACCTTTTGGACATCTCGATTTGGAATTCGAATCTCTAGTGGCTTTCTTTACTTTTTTTTTCTCCTTTTCTACTCTACCCGTCTTTAGAAGTTGTAGTATCTCATATTTTTTGATGGAATTATAGTTTTATTTTGTTGTTTCTAATCTAGGATTTAATTTCTGGTCACATTCGCCTTTGTTCATCATTGGTGTTTTCCCATTATGGGTGTTGATTTTCTCATTGGTTAATAGTATGTAGTTCTATATTATTTTTCCCAATAATTGAGACTTTAAATGGATTTATTGACTTGAGAGAGTTTTTAAATGATTTAAAACCCATTATTTGAGATGATTATTGGATTATTTTGAAAAAGGCATCGATATTATGAAAAAACCCCAATTTAAATTGATTTGAAATTTTTAGGAATATTTTGAAAAACATTATGAATTAATTTGGAAATTTATTTCTGAGATTAATGGTTTACATTTTAATATTATTTGAGGACTCGTGAATGGATGGAAACAACTTTTTTGGTTTTAATATGATAAAGGTATTTTGAAAAATAAAAGTTTGAAATTTTATTTTGAACAAATTTGAAATTATTTATTTTCCCATGGTTGATTGATTGATTGAAAGAAACACATGACAACATGGGAAGTTAGTGGATGATTGGAAAAATAATGCTTGGATATGACCCCCAATAATTGGATTTATAATAAAAATTAGACATAGAAATTCTTTTTATTGATATTTTTTAATGTAAAGTAGAGCCTAGATGGCCTGAGTCCTAGGATGTGTGCACACATTGATCCAAGATAATTGATGTGTAGTGTGAAGATCTAGTTACAAGAAACTAATGTATTGTAGGCCTTTATACAAGGTTCTATGATATAATTGACTTGATGATTATATTCCATTGATTTATTGAACTATTTTATTCAAGAAAACCTCTTTATATAAATGTTTTTCATAAAATGTTCATTTAATATATTTTTGATATATCTTATATATTTTGAATATGAAATCATGTTTTGTTGAAAATATATAGATTCCATGTGATGAATAAAATTATTTAAATTTAAATCATATTTACTATAATTTTTATGGAATTGGTTATAGAACACTTGGTGAGATCCTACTGGGATTTATAGCTCACACCCATCCTTTTCCTTGGGGAATTTGTTGATTTTCTTCTTCCTTATCCAAGAAAATGGAAAGAGACACATAGAGGTGGTGGATGTTGTTGACCTTTTAGAACCATAGTGAGGGAGGTGATAAGTGGATATATGATCTACTTGTTTTAGAGGACATGTCTGAGTTTTTATCTTGTAATATTTTGTGTCTTTTGATGATTTACTATCTGGGTATTGTTTTACCTATTTGATTTTGGTACTCTCTCCCATTGGTGTGTCGATCATAATAACGCTTATCTCTTATCATCTTTATTATTTTGTAAAAGCATTCTCTCTTTATTATTATATTATTTCATGTGCTTATCGCCAACCAGTGGGGTTTGAGAACACCATTTGGACCATTCTATATCTATCTCATGTACCAAGGTACTAGGGTATCTAGCTTGCTTTTTGAAAAAAAAAATTATTATAGATACAAGTTTGGTTGTGTGACTTTTATTTATTTTAGTATACAATTCAGTTGTATTAGTATATAGTTTCTAGGTTTGATGGGTCTGTATAGGTATTTATGAGTGATTTTCAGGCAATTAATCATCATAATGAGCCTTAAGTCACCACGGGTTTTTGGGAAAATTTTATTCCGGAATTGTTTCTATCTAATTCTTGAATGTTTACAACATAAAATTTAAGTATATTAAAACCTCAGTCATGAATTCTTCTTGATTGAATTGATATTCCTATGAATATTGTTATAGTTGATGATTTTTCTATCCTGGATGAGGATATAAATGATGTCTTTTAGAGTTGTGTAGCACCATAACTCTGAGAATAGCTTTTAATTGACTTTAGGAGGAATTTTTTGGTAAACCAAAATAGTAGAATCCTTTAGTTGACCTGAATCTTGTGGAGATAGTGGCTTGTTCTATCCAGGAATTGGTTTAGGCACCTGAACTTATTCCCATTAAGGATCTAATAGTGGGACCATGATGGGATGAATCTAGATGTTGTTATCAAGTGTTTCTTTTTTCATAAACCACTAGAATATCATGGTTTGAATGATCCTGAATAGGTTGAGGATTAGTTAAAAAATATTCATTTTCTTTTTGAGTTGTTAGAAACTTAAAAAACTATAAAAGTAAAAAAGTGATACCTTTATGGTTTGGGGGCCTTGAAGGAGATGGTGGAATAGATTGTAATGGTGAATAAGCATGAGGTATTATAATTTAAATTCCTTTTATTTCTTCGCATTGGTCATTTCTATCTAGATTTAATTAACTTGGTGAATGACATAGATTATCTTAACCACAATTAGGATGATATGACTTTAACACAGTATGGGAACCATTTTTCTATGATTGTTAAGTTATCACCTGTGTTATATATAATGATAATATGAGGTCTTAATGATTCGATATGGGCCTCCATCACAATATCCAATCACAAGTTTTCTTACTAAATATCACTTCTTATATTGATTTTGTGGATAAATCATTGATAATAGAGCTTGACCTAACTAGTAAGTCATTGTGGAAGGGATTTCCTTTTTCTATAAAAGGTGGTTTTGTGATTTTCATTTAAGGAAGTAGGAAAAATTATGATTCTCATGGTTTTTATCGATATCAGGAATAATTCGTACCTCTTATAGTTCCTAAAAAAGGCCATTTGACTTTATTTCCCTATGGAATGGTTCAACATTCAAAATAGGTTTTCACATATGCACCTGAGATCTAAATTTGGTGCAGTCACTCTAGACACCGAAAAAATGTATGCCACTTATTTTCTACTCGGAATAGTTTTATAGAGACATTAGCACTAAAAAGTACAATGGAAAAAATAGATGTATCAAGAACTAAGGTGTTCCGACCATAAACCCATGAAATTATGACTATTCACACTATAGAAGATTCTCCAAAAAAGTTGATGTGGGTATAGTGACTAAGCGAGGTAATATCACTATAAATTTACCTTTACTGACTATTTTATTTGATATTAGTTTATCTCACTTGTATTTATCATCTCTTGTTGTGAATTTATTGAAATATTCCTATAAATATTTTGTCTTATGTGGTGGAAGTTAATATACCCCTCAGAATGAAGATGCGGTGGGGTCTTTCATGTCCTTTTATTGTTTTTGTTTTTTTATAAATTCAGTTTACCTAGTTTTTTTATTCTCAATATGATACGTCTTGAATTCATTTTTAGGATTTATTGGATGATTACTCATAATTCCCAGATTGATAGTTATCTTCATTTTTCGTCTTATACTATGCCTAATGCGGTGAGATGTCTTTTCAAGTAGAATAGGACCTGAGGTCATGTAGAGATGGACATTATTTTCTGGAGTTTGTAGGTTAGTATTAGTTTTTCTTTTGACTTGGAGTGACAATCTTTGGTTGATGTTCTCCCACCAGTTTTCATTGAGTTTTTGGAAGATTTTCCTTTCGATTTCCCTGGATTTCCACAATTAAGATAGGTTGATTTTGGTTGATCTTGTACCAAGTACTCATCTAGTGTTTGTTACTTCTTATTGTATAAAACCAGTAGACCTTAGAGAGTTTAAATATTATTTAGATTATTTTCTAGAGAATGGTTTCATATGTCTGAGTGTGTCTCCTTGGATGAAACCTATTCTCCTTGCAAACAAGAATTATGGGACACTTCTCCTTTGGGTTTATTACTAAAGACTCAATTCAGTTATTATGAAGAAAAAATATTTTTTTTCCATGGATTGATGATATGTTTAACCATTTTAAAGGGGTGAAGTGTTTTTAAAAGATGTATCTTGGATCTGGTCATCAAAAGTTGAGAATAAAAGTGTTTTACATTCAAAAAACATCATTCAGGGGTATCTTTGGCCATTATGAGCATCTAGTTATTCCATTTTGTCAAACTAGTGACCCTATAGTTTTTATTTATTTGATAAATAGAATATTTCATAAGTACATTCACTTTTCCATGTTGGACTCTGTGGATTTAATCCAAGTATACACTAAGATTGGGGAGGACCATGTGTTTCATCTAAGGATGGTTCTTGATATGTTGAGAAATCACCAATTTTATACAAAGTTATCAAAATGAAATCTCTGGATTCTGGATGTGAAGTTATCATGAAATGTAGAATGGGAACATGATATTTTAGTTGATCCTGATAATGTGAAATTTGTAAAGACATTGGATAAATAGTGTAACGTTTTCAAGAAAAATGTATTTTGGGTTTTGGTGGATTATTACTACATATTCAACAGATATTTCTAAAATGTTTCATCTCTGATGACCACTCTCACTCTAAAATGAGTGAATTTTGTTTATAATGAAAAAATTTAGTGTTATTTTTTAATATAAAATTTATTAGGACTTTTCCACCTATTTTGAATCTTCTAGAGGCTAGTAAGGGCTTTGTGGTATTTTGTCATGCATCAGGTTCAGGATTAGGTTGTGTCCTTATGCATAGTGATCATGTGGTTTCCTATAGATCCAGATATCGTTGGTCACAAAAGAATAATTATATGACCCATGATCTCAAACATTAAATTTTTATTCATTCTCTTATGATTTGGTAGAATTACATTTTTGGAGAAAGATTACTCTTTATTCCTACCATAAATGATTGAGTTATATCTTCTCTCAAAAAATATTTTAATTTCTGATAGAGTTGTTGGGAGTAGTACCTATATTATTTTTATTTTCACATTAACAACACCACTAGTAAGGATAATTTAATTAATTCTACTTTGATTAGAAAACATTAGACCCATTCCATGAAATAATCACCCGAATAGTGGATTATAATGTCTCTCATTGCTTACTTTAATTTGAAAGTCCAATAGAATAATTATGAGGCTATTTTGGTGAGTGTGAAGTCGGTGTACACTTTTTTAAATACGATTATTCTATATAAATGTCTTAATGATCAATTTTCTAGAATTAGGTACACTATTTATAGTGAGTAGACCATTTTTTAGTATTGTTTCTCCTCAAAGGGTATCATATATTCCTAGAACTGGTTTGTTCTACCTATTCTTGTGAGAAAGGTTGTGATGTAGGATTTTCAAAATACCTTATCAGTGGTGGACCCTAAAACCAAAAATATATTATATAATATATGGTGAATAATCTGGTGGAATGGTATGAGATGAGACATCACATTCTTTGTATCTCATTATCAAACCTTCAAACAAGTCAAATATGAGTTCTAGATAAATTTTGGATTACATTAGACCCTTCATGTTCCAACTTTAAAGTGGTGTGATATTTCTATAAAACTCATGGTTAGATTCTTATATACCCCTCTAGGTAAGAATGATTTATGGGTTGTGATGAATAGACATACCAAATTAGATCCCTTTATAACAAATCAAGATAATACCAGAATTGATGACTTCAAACATATCTATGTGAAAGAGACTATCATATTGCATGGAGTCCAATCTACTGTAGTCTCTAATAAGGATCCCCACTTAGAATATTTATTCTAGAGATTCCTATATGAGGACTCGGGATCCAAGTTACATTTGAGAATACTATATCGTCTGCATATATATTGTTATATTGGAAGAGCAATATAGATTCTTGAGGATACGCTACGTGCTTTTGTTATTAGTTTTAGTGGATCTTGGGATGTTCAATTAGAACTGGTTTAATTAAACTACAATAATTGTAACACATTAGATTTTATGAGAAATATTTTGTTTTTATGTTATATGCATCACCAAAGAAATATTTAGCTACACACAACACTATCTTGGCTTGCGTTACATGCTAGAGAAACCTTCCTCGATAGCTTGCGTTGTACGCAATAACGAGTTTCACTAAACAACGATATATTATTAAAATATTATATAAATTTACCGTTATGAATAGTTATACCCACTTTTTGAAATTTTATGAATTTTATCTTTCAAAATAGACTTCATATTTGGATTTGGAATATCGAAATTATCCTAGGGAGAATTTTTGGTATTTTTCTGAAAACTATCAATTTTTGAGGAATAGTGAAAACACTTAGTTAGTGGTTAAAACCGAATTTTTATTTAAATAATCATTTTTTTATCTAAATTTATTTTAGGTCAAAATATATACATAATACTTATATAAGTTTAATGTAATTAATTGGAGTATTTTTATAATAATATAGATACATAAAAATTTATTCAACTTTTTACCGTCTTTTACCCACCTCCTAGGAGTGTTTGCAATTGTACATAAAACTTAATTTTTCCGCTTCTGTGAGTTGAATTTAAAAAATCCGAGAGACATGGTTAATATCAAGGAGTAAAATGTGGTTCAATATGATAAAAATAATTTTTGGTTAATATTAACTTTTTACTTTTATTTACCACGGTTAAAAGTAAATAGGGTAATTAAGGATAAACATGATATTATTATTACCCTAACACATGTACTAATTCTATTGGATAAGTTTAATTTGACCAAAAACAACATAAGGAATAAAATATGACCATTTAGGTCAACTTATATTAGATTAGGACACCTATTATTATTTTATTTAAAGAAGAGTTAAAAGAGTTAAAATCAACATTTAATAACTAAAATATTTTTAATATAGGGTTATACATAAGATAAATTCGACTATAAATATTAATTAGAAATATAAATATATTTCCTACATAATGGTATTTTATTTATAATTTTTAGACATTAAATAATACAATTTATATATGACACAATGATGATGCAGTAATTACCTTATTAATGAAATATTAACATAATTGATGTTATAAACACCCAAATAAATGTAATTTGAGAATTTTTATAAATTAAAATAATTTTTTAGGTTAACATGACATGTTATTATTAATTTAATTAACTTTTTTCGAACTAATCATGCTTTTATGATTTTTACAAAAATCAATTACCAAATAGTGTCAAAATTGACATAAAATAGTTTTTAAAACAAGTATTATATTATTAATTGTTATTTTATTCCTAAAAATATAAGGTTCGACCAAATGACTTATATAAGGATATATATATTAATAATGAACCACTTGGGATTCGTTTGGCTTGTTATATTAAGTTTATTAACCATATAGTATAAGAAAACAAGAAGACACGGTAAAAGTTAAATTATTTAACTTAGAGGTAAATCTAAATGATAAGGTAAAAATAGTAACATAAACTTGTCTAAAACCTATTGGTTGAGATTATTTCAGCCCATCCCCACCTTATCTTAGAAATAAATCAATTTGGAGCTATTAGAAACTAAATATGACTTTATTATAAAATAATATTTAAAGTTTTTTCTAAGGTGCCCCTCTCCTCCCTTATAAAAGGGAACCACCTCCCTCTCCTATTTACCCAATTATGAGCCTTAAATCTCGACCAAACCCTGACAATTTTCCTTATAAACATCCCTAGAAACATAATATAGGTTCTTGTCTTCTTAAAATACCAACTTTAGTTCCCTAAGAAGTGGTTTAGAAGAGGCGTGTCAAAGAAGTGGTAATATCCTTTACCAATTCTTTCAAATTAATTTCTTCATCTACTTATTATTCTTTTGTTGATTCATAATAAATTAATAATATCAGTATCATTAATATACTGATAAGTTATTATAAATATGAAACAACCCTATTTCACCTTCTATCCATCCTATGAAAAACAAAATCATCAAGCGTGCGTATGTATGAAATATCGTCTCCAGGTTGTGGTGTAATCTGTTTTTCCAACACCACATTACATGGATGGGTAAAATGGTGTAAAGAATAATTATATATAGTTATTATGATGTGATACTAATTCTGAGATATTCTATCATTCACTTTAATACAATTCCACAGACATGGGAATGATATCATCGCTCGTGCGTACGTGCAGCCTACCATCTCCACGATGTGATGCGACTAGTTCTACATGATCTTCATTGAATAATGATTACATAAATGAATTGAATGAATAAATATGATATGTATTATACTAATACCATTCTGTAAATGATTTATCTATATCCTAAAAAAATAATAAGAATTTATTCGACAAAACACGCATAAGAACATAAGGCAATGAACACCCAAATAACAAGTAGCAATGAAATATTATTAATAAGAAGATAAGAATATGACCATATATGATATCATAATAGTGACTATAATTCTTTAATAAGTCAATGAAATTATTTAAATCATTATACAGGAGGTTCGGATACGTACGAAGCATATCAGACCTAAGGTAATGGAAAATCTCGCAATCACATTTTTATCCGAGATTGTTTATACTTTAGAATTTACGGGAGAATATTTGTCATCCACATCCATTTTTCCTCTATATGTAATATTATTTCTATCCTCCTAAAAAAATTTAAATCCAATTTTACTCATCGTTGAGTTTATAGTAAAAGATATGAAAGGAATCTTTTGTCTTTTTTAGTATGAGGTACTTTTTGACTTTTTCGGCCAAATTATGAGAAAAATGTTTTTTTAACTTATATAGCATGAATGGATTTTTATGATTTCATAGAAAACTATTTCCATGAAGCTTCCTTTACAAGTTTTCAAGTTTATTTTTAATCAACTTCTTTTATTTTAAAATTGTATGATATGTTAAGAAATGAAAAATATTTTTGAAGTAGAAAGGATATTTTCCTCAAGAATGGAGTTCAAGAGTTTTATCAAAATTATTTTCCATATAAGATAATATAGGGTTTTGTTTCTATCCCTATTTTTTCATTAATTTGATTATTTTATGATGGAATTATTTTTATGATTTCCTTTTTTCTTATATGGATTATGTTATGATGGCATGATGTTTAATAATCCCATTTTTATTACATGGGTTATACTATGATGTATGATTTATGATCTTATGGAACACATAAGAATGGTATCATTATGAGATGGGTGGGACCTATATCTCCCTCCAATTCATTGGGTAAAGATTTATATCTCATGAGATAGACATGGATGGAAGAGTAGGTTAATCCGGTTCAGTGATACAGGACTGAAAATAGGAGTGAACTTGGTTCGAAAATGGAATTTGTCCACTAGGATAGTTTTGAAAAGGAGTCTTGACTACTAAGAAATGATTCTATATGATTATGTGTGTATGATATAAAGTTTCATCTTTTATGTTATGATTATTGGGATAACATTTCACTACCATGCTTTATCTCATGTTATGATATTATGATCTCTTTTACAGGTTAAGATTTTCAAAATGTTATGTTCTTATCAATATGATATGATTGGTATTTTCTTTGTTTACCCTTACTAAGGATTTGATATCACCCTTTTGTATGTTTTCTTCTCCTTAGGTCAAGAAGAATGGTATTAAGTAAGATATTCCAAAAGGGACTCTAGATATGATAAAATAAAAGCTATACAGTTAAGATGATTTATGAACCAGTTGTTTATGTTTCCTAGTTTCTAGAGACACTATACCTATATGGTTTGTTAATGGTTTTGTTATATGTTGTAATAAGTGTGATTCAATTTTGAATTAATAACAATGTATGTAATGTATGGGTCTCTATAGTTTGTATCAGAGGAAATCTATAGTCAACCTTTGGAAACTAGGATGTGAAAGCCTTAGTAAGAACCCTAAGGATATTTCTAAGCATAGAACACAATCTTAGTGTTTTAGAAATAGCCATGAGTAACCTATGATAAGACCTAAAGTGTGAAATTTTATTACTGATTATGTTGTTTTCCAGTTATAGGTAGTGTTTCTCACACTATTATTCTTGGTTTTGGTCTATGGATGGAACCTGAAAGAAACGTGTTAATGTGGAATGCGATGCGAAATGCAATGATCATCCCCCTGAGAAACCAAACATTATGGGAGCTGGAATGAAAAATCTTGTAGCCATGCTCACACAACTTTCTCAAGCTATGAATCATTCAGGGCTTCCAAATGAGCAAAGGAAGGAGCAACATTCTGTCGAATCCTTCATGAGGCAGTGTCCACCCTCATTCAGTGGGTCTACTGATCCATTATTGGCTGAACAATGGATCAGTACCACTGAAAAGATATTTTCTGTTCTACAATTTTCTGAACATGAGAAAAGTCATCTTAGCAGTATATTGTTTGGAAGGTGAAGCTGATAAATGGTGGAATCTTATTATGTATACAAGGACCCTAGATGAAATTGAATCCATGGAATGGGACGAGTTCAAGAACATGTTTTTCAATAAGTACTTCCCCTGTATTCTTCGAACAAAGATGGAGAAGGGGTTTCTTGAACTAAAGAAAAAGGATGATGAATCTGTTGGTACCTATGATGAAAATTTTACTAGACATGCAAGGCACGCTTCCGGAATTATTATCCAACCTAAGAGTGAGATCGATCGATTTTTTAGTGGCTTAAAACCAAGTCTTAGAATGGAGTTATCCATAAGGGACTTCAATAGCTACGAGGAAATTGCTCGATTTTCTCTCAAGGTTGAGATGGAGATTGGAGTAACCCATCTGTCATATGGGTTTGATAAAAATATGAAAATGGAATTCAAAGGGAAATCTAAAGACCACACTAAAATGAAGATGAGTTTTCCCTTATGCTCAAAGTGTGGAAAGAAACATGGAGGTAATTGTCTTTAAGGGACAAGTAAGTGTTTCAAATGTGGAAAAGAAGGTCATCGGGATTTTGAATGTCGCAATGATGGGAAAAAGATGTCTAGTGATGCAAACAAAGAAAAGGCTACACTGAATTCACCTCTGACACTTCAAGGTTACAAGTAAAAGGAAATGGGGAATTATGCTAATCAATTCCATAATCCAAGGGTTGTTGATGATGATCAACGTCAACAAACTCTTAAGGACAAAGACAAAGGAAACTCACATGCTATTTCTATCGGCAATGTGGAGTACGATAATGAAGTGGTGAAAGGTACACTTTCCATCCACTCCAAAGTGGAAAATGTTTTATTTGATTCTGGATCCACCCACTCTTTTATTTCTGAATAATTTTATAAGGATATCACTGTGTTACCTCAACAATTAGATGTTGAGTTAGCTATGACCACCCCTAATGGAACAACAGTCACGTCAAAAGTTTACAATTCTTATTCGATTGTATTTTGTGGGAAAGTGATTCCTACAAATCTTGTGATCCTTCCTACAGTGGAATTTGATGTGATCCTTGGCATGGATTGGCTCTCTTTATAAGGATCTCATATCGATTTCCAAATAATGGAATTCACATTTCATATTCCTGATCAATCAACGATCATCTATCGATGTGAAGATAAATATAACCTTCTAGTGGAAATTTCTACAATCTTATGGGTCATGATTCCAATAAATGAACGTTATTTATCTCAAATGGTTGGAGAGAAACTCATGATTAATAATACACCCATTGTACGGGAGTTTGATGATGTCTTTCCAGAGTAATTTCTAGGTCTTCTACCAAATCGTGAAGTTGAGTTTTCAATAGAACTCATACCGGGTGCTATTCCCATTTAAAATACACCTTATAGAATGGACCCAGTTGAGTTGCTGGAATTGAAGAAGCAACTCCAAGATAATCTTGATAAGGGATTCATACGCCCTAGTGCATCACCATGGAGAGCACATGTTCTGTTTGTTAAGAAGAAAGATGGATCAATGAGACTGTTCATTGATTATCGATAATTTAACAAGATCACTATCAAGAACAAATATCATCTCCCTCGCATTGATGACTTATTTGACCAAATACATGGAGCTCAATACTTTTCCAAGATTGATCTTCGTTCAGGGTATCATCAATTAAGGGTCAAAAGGGAGGATTTACCAAAGACGGATTTCCGTACAAGGTATGGACACTATGAATTTACAGTGATTCTATTTGGTCTTACTAATTCCCCTGCTATCTTCATGGATATAATGAATAGAGTCTTTAGAGACTATTTTGATCAGTTTTTGGTAGTCTTTATAGATGATATTCTTGTCTATTCAAAGAGAAAGTAGGAACATGAAGATCACTTGAGAATTGTCTTAAAGACTCTAAGAAAGGAGAATATTTTTTCCAAATTTAACAAGTGGGAATTTTGGCTTCAGAAAGTTTCATTTTTAGGTCACATAATCTCAAAAGAGGGGATATCTATGGATCCAACAAAAATAGATGTTATCGAAAGACGGTCTTGACCAAAAATAGTAACTGAGATCCGAAGTTTCTTGGTTTGGCTGGATATTATTGACATTTTTTGAAATCTTTTTCATGATTATCTAATCCACTCACTAGGTTGACTCGAAAATGAGTTAAGTTCGTTTGGACGGAGGAGTGTGAAGAGAATTTCAAGGAGTTAAAAAAAAGATTATCTAGTGAACCTGTTCTCACACTTCCTTGTAGTGGAGAAAGGTTTATAATCTACAGTGATGCATCCAAGAAGGGATTGGGGTGTTTTCTCATGAAAAATGATATGGTGATAGCTTATGCCTCATGACAATTGAAAATACATGAGAAAAATTACCCAACTCAGGATTTGGAGTTAGTTGCGGTAATATTTGAATTAAATATTTGGAGGCTTTATCTTTATAGTGAAAGGTGTGATATTTATACTAATCATAAAAGTTTGAAGTAGATTTTCACAAAAAGGAGCTGAATATGCGCCAAAGAAGATGGTTGGAGTTGATTAAGGATTATGACTGCTCAATTCATTACCACCCTGGGAAAGCAAACAAAGTGACAGGCGAATTAAGTCGAAAAGACCATGCTAGCTTATCCATGATGAGGATCACAAAAGATCCAATATTTATGGATTTACAAAGGATTGATCTTGGAATTATAATTTATGGGGGAAAATCTTATCTTTCTCAAATGAATGTTCAACCATCTATACATGTGAAGATTAAAGAGGCACAAAAAGAAGATGTAGAGTTACAAAAGAAGGTTAGAAATGTTTCTGAATTCCACAATGATTGTGATGAAATAATAAGGTTTAGGAATTGGGTTTGTGTTCCTCCCATCCCAGAATTAAAGAAGGAAATATTGGATAAAGCTCATAGTTCTTCATCCTCTATTCACCCTAGAAGCATGCAGATGTATAGGGACCTAAAGGAGTACTTCTGGTGGGATGGCGTGAAAAGAGATTTTGCTGAATATGTCTCTCGATGCTTGGTTTGTCACCAAGTAAAAGCTGAGAGAAAGAAGTATAAGGGGATGTTACAACCATTATAAATACCAGAATGGAAATGGGAAAACATCACTATGGACTTTGTCACTGGACTTCCTAAAACATCCAAAGGAAATAATGATATCTGGGTTATAGTTGATCATCTTATGAAGTCGGTACACTTCATTGCTATTAGAGAATATTTTTATCTTGATCAGCTTGCCAGGATATATGTAAAGGAAGTGGTAAGATTTCATGGAGTACCACTTTCCATTATATCTGATCAGGATCCGATGTTTACCTCGAAGTTTTGGAAAAGTCTTCAGCATACTCTAGATACAGAGTTGAGTTTCAGCACTACATATCATCCTTAGATATACGGTCAGCCTGAGAAGACAATTAAAACTCTAGAAGACATGTTGAGAGCTTTCTCTATGGATTTCAAAGGTGGCTGGGATCAATGGCTAACTTTGGTGGAATTTTCTTATAATAATAGCTTTCACTCAAGTATTCATATGGCTCCTTATGAATCTCTCTATGAAAAGAAATTCAGAACTCTAACTTGCTGGGATGAAGTTGGGGAAATAAATATATCAGGACCTGATCTTGTTGATGAGATGGCAGAAAAGGTCAGATCTATTCAACAACACATAAGAGCAGCTCAGAGTCGACAAAAAAGTTATGCAAATAATCTACGAAAATACCTAGAGTATGAAGTGGGTGATAAAGTGTTCTTACGAGTATCTCCCTGGAAGAGAGTAATGATATTTGTAAAGAAGGGAAAGCTGAGCCCTAGGTATATTGGTCCTTTTGAAATACTGGATCATGTTGGGGAGGTATCTTACCGATTAGTGCTTCCACCGAATCTCTCTCAATTTCATGATGTGTTCCATGTATCTCTTCTGAAAAGTATATACCTGATCCATCACATGTACTCAGCTCAGAAGTTGTACCGTTGGGGAAAGATCTTTCTTCTGAAGAACAGCCGATAGAGATTCTGGATCGTAGCAAAAAAGTCATACAGAACAAGACCACTCGCTTGGTGAAAGTTTTATGGAGGAACCACCAATTAGAAGAAGCTACAGGGGAACTTGATGATATGATGAGGGAGAGGTATCCTCATCTGTTTGATACAAAGTGACGAATTTTGAGGGAGAAATTCATTTTAAGGGGGGTAGAATGTAACACCCGAGGTTTTATGAGAAGTATTTTGTTTTTAGGTTATATGTATCACCAAAGGAATATTTCATTACACACAACACTGTCTTGGCCTACGTTACATGCTAGAGCAACCTTCCTCGATAGCTTGCATTGTACACAATACCGAGTTTTGCTAAACAACGATATGTTATTAAAATATTATATAAACTAGACGCTATGAATAGTAATACCCACTTTTTAAAATTTTAAAAATTTTGTCATTTAAAATGGACGTCATTTTTGGATTTGGAATATCGAAATTATCTTAGGATGAATTTTTGTTTTTTTTTTAAACTTTCAATTTTTGATGAATAGTGAAAACACAGAGTTATTGGTTAAAACCGACTTTTTATTTAAATAATAAATTTTTTATTTAAATTTATTTTAGGTCAAAATAGATACATAATACCTATATATGTTCAATGTAATTCATTGGAGCAATTTTATAATAATAAAGATACATAAAAAATTTATTGAACTTTTTACCATATTTTACCCACCTCCTAGGAGCATTTGCAATTGTACATAATACTTAATTTTACTGCTTCTGTGAGTTGAATTTCTAAATTTTGAAAGACACGGTTAATATCAAGGAGTAAAATGTGGTTCAATAAGATAAAAGTAATTTTTGGTGAATAGTAACTTTTACTTTTATTTACCACGGTCAAAAGTAAATAGATTAATTAAGGGTAAAAATGATATTATTATTACCTAACACATGTCCTAATTCTATTTGATAAGTTTAATTCGACCAAAAACAACCTTAGGAATAAAATATTACCATTTAGGTTCACTTGGATTATATTAGGACACTTATTATTATTATTTTTAAAGAAGAGTTAAAAGAGTTAAAATCAGTGTTTAATAACTAAAACATTTTTAATATAGGGTTATACATAATATAAATTATACTATAAATATTAATTATAAATATAAATGGATTTCATACATAATGGTATTTTTTTTATAATTTTTAGACATTAAATAATGTAATTTATGTATGAATCAATGATGATGGAGTAATTACCTTATTAATGAAATATTAACATAATTGATGTTATAAATACCCAAATAAATGTAATTTGAGACTTTTTTTAAATTAAACTAATTATTTAGGTTAATTTGACATGTTATTATTAATTTAATGGACTTTTTTCGAACCAATCATGTTGTTATGGGTTTCACAAAAATCAATTACCAAATAGTGTCAAAATTGACATAAAAATGTTTTTAAAACAAATATTATATTCTTAATTGCTATTTTATTCTTAAAAATATAAGGGTCGTCCAAATGACTTATATAAGGTTATATATATTAATACTGAACCACTTGGGGTTATTTTGTCTCTTTATAGTAAGTTTATTAACCATATAGTGTAAGAAATCAAGAAGACACGGTAAAAGTTAAATTATTTAACTCAGTGTGTAATCTAAATGATAAGGTTAAAAAAGTAACCTAAACTTGTCTAAAATATATTGGTTGAGATAATTTGTACCCATACCCACCTTATATTAGAAATAAATCAATTTGGAGCTTTTAAAAACCCAATATGACTTTATTATAAAATAATATTTTAAGTTTCTTCTAAGGTGCCCCTCTCCTCCCTTATAAAAGGGCACCTCCTCCCTCTCCTCTTTACACAATTTTGATCCTTCAATCTCGGCCAAACCCTGAACATTTCCATTCTAAAAATCCCTAGAAACATAATAGAGGTTCTGGTCTTATTCAATGACCATATTTAGTTCCCTAAGAGCAGGTTTAGAAGAGGTGTGTCAAAGAAGAGGTAATATCCTTTACCAATTCTTTCAAACTCATTTGTTCTTATACTTCTTCTTATTTTTTTGTTTCATAATAATTTAATAACATCAGTATGAATCATATACTGATATTTTATTATAAATATGAAACAAACCTATTTCACCTTCTATCCATTCTATGAAAAACAAAATCACCACGCGTGCGTACGTACGGAATACTGTCTCCATGTTGTGGTGTAATCTGTTTTTCCAACACCACCTTACATGGATAGGTATAATGGTGTAAAGAATAACTATATATTATTATTTTGAAATGATACTAATTCTGAGATATTCTATCATTCACTTCAATAGTTTTGTCAAAATTATTTTCCATCTAAGATAATATAGGTTTATGTTTCTATCCCTATTTTTATATTGATTTCATTAGGTTATGATGAAATTATTTTTATTATGTCCTTTTATCTTATGTGGATTATGTTATGATGGCATGATTTTTAAGAATCCCATTTTTTATTACATGGGTTATACTATGATGTATGATTTATGATCTTGTGGAAAAAATAAGAATGGTATCATTATGAGATGGGTGGGACCTATATCTCCATCCAATGCATTGGGTAAATATTTATATCTCATGAGATAGACATGGCTGGAATGGTAGGTTAATCTGGTTTAGTGATACAGGACTGAAACTAGGAGTGAACTCAGTTCAGAAATGGACTTTTTCCTCTAGGATGGTCTTGGAAATGAGTTTTGACTACTAAGAAATTATTCTCTATGATTATTTGTGTATTCCACAAAGTTTCAAGTTTTATGTTTTGATTATTGGGATTACATTTCACTACCATGATTTATCCCATGTTATGATATTATGATCTCTTTTTCAAGTTATGATTTTCAAAATATTAAGTTCTTATGAATATGATAAGATTGATATTTCCTTTATTTACCCTTACTGATCATTTGATCTCACCATTTTGTATTTTTTATTTTCCCCATGTCAAAAATAAGGGTATTAAGTAAGATATGAAAAAATTTAATCTGGATATGATAAAATAAAAGGGAGATAGTGTAGATGATTTATGAACCAGTTGTTTGTGTTTCCCAGTTTCTAAAGACACTATACCTATACAGTCCTTTCATGGTTTTGTTATATGTTGTAATAATTGTGCTTCAATTTTGAATTAATAACAATGTATGTAATGTATGGGTCGCCATGATAATATTCACTAGTCTACTAACAAGATTTAACCTCTTGAGGCCTTTTATGGTTGGTCATGCAGATTTCCATTATATTGTTTGGATATTGGTGAAATTCCCTTAGTGGGATAGAGTTTGTTCCAAGAGATAATGGTGAATATTTAGTTTAATCATAAGAGGATATTGAAGGAATAAAGATGGTATAAATCTTATGTTGATCATATTTAATGACCGTCAAATTTTTCTACTGCTGACCAAGTGTTTTTGATAGTTTTACATATGTTGGATCACTGACATATTGAGGGAAATAGGGAAGGCCTACACTGATATTTTTGGGTCCTTTTTAGATTTTTTAGTGATAGTGGAATGTGGGAAACTTATTGGAACATCCACCATAGTTGACTTCAACCAATATTATTTTTCATGTATTTCATATTTGAAAATATCTTTTTGACCCTTCTCATGTTATGATCTTTTATGGTCTTGATGTTGATATAAATTTATATGTGGTTGAGCATCCAATTAGGATTTTTGACTTTGATGTAGTGTTTATTCATGGTAATATGATACCTTTGGTCTTTGTGCTATGGTAGTGTGGTTATGATTCACATGACATGTAAGAGTATGAAAATCTAATAAAATATTAGTGGACTAATCTCTTAGATATGGAATCTTCTTGATAGGATTTATGTGGGAAACGTTCTTATGATGTGTAGTTTTTAAAATCCCATTACCTTCTTCCAGATAAATCTTGACTCTTAATTTGATTCCCTTTTTGGTTTGAATCATTTTGGGCCTTTTGAGGATATAGATAATTTCTCAGGGAAAATGACCTAAAGTTCAGGGATGTATGTTTGTTTGAATTAATGGATACCCAATATAAATTTTTCAATGATATTTGAGAGTTCCCTTTTTGGTTATAGGTTTATATTGATGTTGTTGGTGATTTTTGTAAGATTCTATTTTTGGGCACTAGCTGTAGAAATATTTTACACCATAAATCGATGATTTACAAGTAAAATTTCCTACAAAACATAATCTATGAGAATCAATTATAGTTCAATATGATTCATTCAATAAAATAATAACAAACTCCATAAATATTTCTCTCATTGTATTTTTAAACTGATGAAGGGCCTTTTGGTGTTTGTGAAACTCTATGCATTTGTGCCATAAACCATTGATTTATAATACGTTTTACTCATACATAGTGGTTTTATTTTTACTTAATTCTTGATTTTAGGAGGAATTCTACTGGTGAAGCTCCCAATAACTTTAGTGTTACTCTTATGGGAATCAAGTTATATCTTCTAATCTGGGCATCTCATTTTAGCATTTTATCCCAAATGAGTTCCCTCGCTTTGGTTTTCTCTTAATCTATATTATCCCTCTTTAGAAGTGGTACGATCTCATGTTTTCTAATTGAATCATAGATTTTCCTTGATGTTTCTGATGTATTATTACCCTAATGGTCAATTTCATCTTCATTCATCATTGTAATTTTCCCATTATGGGTGTCAATTTAATCATTGATTAAAGGTAGTTGGTTCCATATTATTTTTCCCCTATAATTGAGACATTTATTTTCATGATTTATTTTAAATAAGTTTTTAAATTATTTGAAATCCCAAACTTGAGATGATTGGTGGATGATTTTGAAATAAGCATGGAAATGGTGAAAAATCCCCAATTTTAAAGGAAATGAAACAATTGTATGTATTTGAGAAAAATTAAGATCTGGATTTGGAAATTTATTTTTGAGATGAATGGTTTTAATTGAAAGATGATTTAAAATGGAATGAATTGATGAAAATCTACGTTTTTGTTTTTCCATAAGAAATTTATGAGGAAAACTGAAAGTGGGGAATTGTATTTTGAACTGATTTGAAATGATTTATTTTCCCAATATTGATTAATTGATTGGGTGAAGTATATGTGAAACTAGGTATTTAGTGGGTAATAGGAAAATTATGATAGAATCTGACCCCCTGGAACTAAAATAGTTATATAAAAATAGACATAAACATATTGTGGCATGACTTTCCTTAATGGGGAGTTGATTCCTGGTGGCCTAAGTAGTGTGAAATGTGCACACATTGAGCCGATATCCCTAATGAGTAGTGTGAGGACCGAATTACTAGAAAATAATGTACTATAGGGCTTGATACATGGTTTTATGATATACATTAAGTTATTATTACATGAAATTGATTTAGAGAGCTGTTTAATTAATTCCAACTAATTTATTTAAATGTTTTCTATAAAATATTCACTTAATCTAGTTTTGATATAAATTTCAACTTTTGATTATGAAAGCATGTTTTTTTGAAAATATATAGATATTATAACATGACATGTTTTCTTATAACTGAAATAATATTTGGTTTAATTTGTATTGAATTGATTATGGAACACATGTGATACACTACTAGGATTTATATATCACACCCTACCATATCCTTCAAGCGTTTGTATATTTTCTTATTCTATGCCCTAGAAAATGGAATTTTCTTCTTATAGGTGGTGGATGTCTTTGGAACCCAGAGTGATAGAGGTGACTGGTCGATATATGATCCACTTGTTTCATGGTATATGTCTAAGTTTTATCGGTGTAAACATTTTGTCTTTTAATGATGTACTATTTCAATATTGTTTTACATGTTTGATTATGGTACGTTATCCCTTTGGAGTGTTGAACATACTGACATTCATATTGTATCTTCTACAATATTGTGAAAAACTCATTCCCTCATGATTCATATAACATTCTAGGTTCTTATTCCAAACCCATGGGGATTAGGAATTCCCTTCAGGCCATATCAGAAATGGACCGGGTACCAGGGTAACAAGGTATCTGGGCTAGTTCATTGTAGTGGAGATTGGTTATCTATCACTCCAAGCTTACTCTTGTAGATATTATTGATATCATATGATTCTAATCCTTAATATAATTGTGTTTGATATACCTTATGAAAGATATTTTTTTGAATTGAATAAATATTGTTGGTTTTTATGGTGGGTAACTACCAGAACCTATGATTTTTATAAATCATTTAACATAAATATGGTTTGAATATATAGATTTTTTGGAATGGATAAGGAGTCCAAACTAAATAATTATAAGTATTAATTCTTGTTAAGATAATATATGTGATAATATGGTTAAATTGTTATAGTCTCAAATCCTTATTGATTATCCATTTTTTTATTTTTAGGTATAGGAGGTGTTGAGAGGACTCTCAAATGAAGGAGGAGGATAGTTAATCTAAAATTCTAGTTATAATACATGATTATATAATGGATTATTATGCTACACAATGGAGTATATTCAGAAGGCAAGGTTGTAGTATGGATTAAGAGTTATAGTGTAGAGGCTCAAGATAGGATTTTTGGGTGGTTATTCTAGTTTCTATAAAACTATGACAAGGAGGTTGGATATGGCATGGAATATAGGGAGGTAATTTTTAGAAATTTGATCTTTTCTGGTCTCTATATATTGTAGAGATAAGTTACAACATAGTTGTCTTCTTCGAAATTATAATTTTTTATCGTAGTTTTTTCTTTACATCTTGGTACTTATCCTAATTTATAACATTTGTGGAATATAACAATCCACATTTCTCAAACAAATATTTGGCTTAGTTTTATGTAATGTGGTCTCTTTACATAAACCATAGTTTTTTCCTATGTAAGTATTTATGCACTGTGGTGTAGGTTTCTCCATAGTGGTCTTCTAATTTACAACACGCCTATAAATTCCTAGACCCCATTCAAATTTTTATTTCTCCCAAATTTTTCTCTCAGAAACTTGGTTACCAATAGATATTTTTCAATGGAATTTGAATCCCATTTGATCAAATTCAACCCCCAACATTGACATTTCAATTTTTGGTGATTTGAGGTGCTTTCCCCTTTATCTTATGGTTTCTTATCCAATTGAAGTTTTTTACTCTTATTTTTTCTTTTAATGCTATAAAAGGTTAACCTGTTCCTTTTTCATGGGGTTACTTTGATGTTTTATGGCATGTAAAATGTGAGGTGTCGATAGGGACCATCTATTCCCATTGAGATGGTTGAATATAAATTTAAACTTATTGTCCTGTTATTGTTCAAATAACCTTATCAGTCTTGAGGTAGGAGATTAATAACTACTCCAATATTTTAAATGAAGTTCTAAAGTTTTCATTATTTATCTCACTATTTAATGGTGTAATTAACCTTAATGAGGATTAATATAGAATTAATGAAATAATTGATTTTGGGTTGCATTTATCATAGGTGGTTATATCATATTGATGGTTTGCCTCTTGATTTCTAGACAGTGTGCTATCTTTCATTAATTTTATGATTTAGTATTTTTTGTTGGAAACTGGATAAAGAATATAAAGATGGTAATTCTTAATGACTAATTAATAAATATTCATATTTAATTTGATATTTTTTTACTTGTAATAGATAAAAATTAAATTTATGTTGAATCATGTTTAAATAATTTAAATTTTATATTAGTTGATGCATTAGGTTTCTTATGGTTTTAAAATATATTTAATGGATTGATTAATGTAAATAAATTTGTTATTTATTTAATAAAATTATTTATAGATGAGGGGTCCCATTTTATTATATAGTATGTATCTATTGGTTCTAGGTCCAAGATTACTTGATATCTATTCGATTATTTTCTTGCTACTATGAATGTTTTCTCTCGGAGTGCATTATATCCATGTGATGTGATGTCGTATTGGGTTCTATATTGGTTGGGAAATAAATGGGAGGGGATTCCTAGGTTTTGGTAATATTTGGTGCTTATTATTGCACCGCAAGTAGAAAAAGTTTCTTTAATTCTAGTGTTTTAACATTGATTCTTCAATACTAATGTTAAATTTAAGACTTCTCTAAGAGATAAAAAGACTTTTAATACCAATTTTTATCATGTGTGGAAGTTAAAATCTGATTTTATCATCATTTTTAAAAAAAATGATATAAAATGATTATCAGGATTTATTACATTTCCTATTCTTTTATTTTATAGGTCATTGAGCTAAAACTAACTTGCAGATCAAATTTTATACACGCCAGAAGTAGGAATTCTCTAAGATAAGATTTAGAGAAGAAAAAAATTGACGATCACAAATTTTGACCCATAATTTTGTTTCAACTCCATGAAATGTAAAATATAATAATAATCAAAAAAGTAAGCACCATTATTCATAGTTTCCATTTTTTCACATGAGTGTTTAATAAAAACTAAGGTGAAAATTATTTTTTTACTTTTAACAATGGTTTTTAATAATAACTAACATCAAAAGAATTTGTATTACATTTGATGTTGGTTTTTATGTAAAACTGATGAGAAAGGTGATATTAGAATCCTTCACAATCGGTTTTATAAAATATCATCATTAAAACCCCAATGCAAGAAGTTTTTTAACTTTGGTTTTATATATACCCAACATTAAAAGTAAAATTTCAAATACACAGCAAAGGTATTTCAATATTTTTTATAATGTGAATTTCAATTTTTAAAATCTCACCTAAATTCTAATACAATTTTTCTGAATATATATTATTATATTATATATAAATCATTTTTCTCTTTCTATCAACATTTTCTACCACTTCAATCCAACCAAATTTTCAATGTGTCTTCAATAGATGATTTGAACATGGTATCTATTATAATAATTTAATTTTTTTATTATTTTTTTCCTTCATATTTAACATCTTGATAATTTGTATTATCATGATGATGACTTCTTTTGAATAGTTATAAAGTTAAAACACCCTCATAATATTCACTAATCAAAGTAAAAAATTAATTAATGATCACTTTTTTCAATTCCCCATGAGTTCTTCCAATAAAAAAAATAAGGACAAAAACATTTTTATTTGAAGTAAATCACCAAAATCCTTGAAATTATGTCAAATATTTAGGTTTATTTTGGGTTTTTTCATTCAGTTTCTAAGATTTCTAGTTCAATTTTTTCATATTTTATTTGAAATTAATATATCAAATATTAGAGAATTATAGCTTATAAAAATCAAAACATTTTTTTGTAAGTCCATTTTAGCTTCAAGACTAGTCAAATCAAAGATTAAGAAACTAGTTATGCAGTAGTATTCATAATTTCATATTTTAACATCAGTTTTTACTAAAAAAGAAGTGAAATGTTTTTTTAAATTTTAAATTCGTTTTTAATTAACGAAACCTAAAAACTTTCTTTTAATGTTGGTTTTCATCAAAAACTAATGTTAGAAACCTTGTGGAATGAGAATTTAAATGTAATTTTTCCAAAAAACAAACCATGAAAGGTCAAAATTTTAATTTTTTATCCCATTTTATATAAATTTACATCTAAAGTACCATATTTAATTTCTATGTTATTTTTTTATAAAACTCAACATTTAAATACAAAAAAATTGGAAAACATGTTTTTCTACTAGTTAATGATCGATGGTGATATGTATAGAGGTATGAGGATGGAACTCAGAGTTGTGGAAAGAGATGAATTTGGGTTTTCACTTTTTTATTATATAGATACCAGTTTTTATTTAATGTTAATGTATTTAATTGAAATTAAAATAGTTGGGATTGTTGTTTTTCTACATTCCTTTCCCCACTGTTAAATAAGAATGGATATGTTTGGTCTATGAATCTTTTATGGTAACTTATGATGAGTCCTAGAGTACTAAGAATTATTGAATGGTAATGAATAATAAATTATTTTACATGTGGAGATTTAGGTGTGATGGTTGACTCATATAATTAGTTGGGAATTATGTAATTTTAAATGTAAAATAGAAATTAATAATTGAATTTATCATGAAATGCTTCTGTGCTTCTTAGATATCTAGTCCTTAGTGCTGGAATTTAGGTGTCTGGGAGATGATAAATATAGTGGAGGTTATGGCTAGGTAGATACCCTTAGTGTGGCTGGTGATATATAAATACAGATATATATATATATATATATATATATATTACTAATGTTATGTGATTCCATATTCTATCCTACCCATGTTGGTTGGGTGGTCGGCACCCAATGGACTCTGGGGGTGTTTTCACCAACATCTAGTTTGGTAAGGATAAATGGATGACTTCTCTGATCTCTTATACTGATAGTATTACATAATGGTATGCAAAAAGTTTACATTCCTAAAAATGTGTGTAGAGATATTTTGTGTCTTGAGGTTATTATATACACATATTCCTATGGATATAGGATCATAAGTATTATTATATATGTATTATGTGTCAAATATATTATCTTGAGGTGTAGTATACAGTGTACAGGTTGTGATGGATCCCAAAAAAATACCTAATTTCTATATAGAGGTGAGGATATTGATGGTGTAATTATGTGATGCATGGGGTATGGATAGATATTTTTTCCCCTGATGCATATAGCTTATTGGAGAGAGATGGATCAATAAGTACGATGTTGGAGAAGAGAGAAAAACTAGTGGGGATGTGGTAGTGGGTTTCCATTACTTTTATATTAATTTCTATATTATAATAATTTTATAAAATATTTTATAATAGATACATGGTGAGGTTTGCAATTTAGAATACATAATTAGGTGACGAGTTGGTTTTATTTTTTTATTCATTGGGATTTATTATGATTTCATCACTTTTTCATGAGAGTATCTATTGACGATCTTACTAAGTATACCTTTTATCCTCATGTTGCATCTATATGAATTTTTTTTCATATTTTTAGGTGTTGGTTGGTGATCAAGCTACGCATTATCAGCCTTTGGAGTTGTATAATGGTTATTTGGTCCTAAATTTTACTGTATAAGATGTATTTTGGGTACTATTAATTTTTTATAGTCTTTTAGTTTGTATGAAATTACATGCCTATATTTGGATCTTTTATTTATTATGTGATGAAGTTTTTTGGTGGAATCCTTTTATTTCTTGCTGCACCTATTCTTTTTAGATGGTAATTCATCCCATTTGTTTGTATGATGTGCCATCAATGCCAGTCTTCAACCAATAGCCTATTTGAGGTGGTATTTGTGTATCATCATCACTCGTCCTTCACATCCATCGCCATAGGGGTACCTTTTTTGGTAGGGGGTCATGAAAAAAAGGTATAAATTGTAGGTTTGATAGATAAAATGGATTTTGGATGTAGGTACTACTAGGGTCCTCATGGGATGGTTGGTAAATGGTGTCATATGAGTTTAGTATATGATGTAAAATTGGGAGTCACTAAGACATGGGTGTTTAGATCCCCATGTGACTCAAATTAATCACATTGATGTTTTCTAAGACTACTAAGATATGTGATATTATTTATAAGGTATAGAACCAGGAAAGGGTCATTTTTATTTCTTTCTTGAAATTGTATTTGAATTGGTTAGAATAATGGGTTAGGTTGAACCTTAATTAATTAATATAAAATATTCCATATTATGTGTTTATTATTCCCTAATTGTGTACTCTTTTTTTATAATATCTCTAGGACATCATCCACATCAGTTCATTTCCAAATATGCTCAGTAGAATATTCCAATGGATTTTCATATAGCTGAGGTCAAAGATAATAAACATGAGGATGACACTCAAAGTGTTTTGGTTCCCTATTGTGAAAAATTATGAGGGAAACATTTTGGATTTATTGAAAGAGCACTAGTTATAGGGGTATATATAGACATTAATTAAATCCATGCTTGGAAAGAGCACTAGGTTTTGTTCATAGAGATGTTGTAATGTTGGGAAGTCTGTCATTGGTGGTTCTTGCTCCTTGGGGATCACAAGGAGTTGACTATTTCATTGTATATGTTCTAATATCAGTTTGAAGCCTAGTTTATTTATTCAATTGCAATGGAATCCAATTTGGAGGATTTATTTGTTCTTTGATAGGGAATCTCAAGCATGTGGATGTTCAAGATTTATTTTATGAACCATATCCAATATGATTCAAACTTTTTTCTAGATGGGGGGAATGGGAGATGATTTTTTTAGGTGGAATTACATCTATAGATCCAGTGTTAGGTCACACTATTTATGCAGTCAACTTATCTCATAATACTAGAAAGAGTAGAGGTTGTTGAAATGATATTGGATAAGACAGAATAATCAAAATATGGGATCCAATAGATTATTTATATACATGAGATATGGTATGGGGTTCCCAGTTTCATATATAAAAGTGTTTTTGGATTGCTTATGGAACGTCATATCTCTCTTCATCGCGGTTCACAAAGTTTAGTATCTCTCAAGACCTTTCCAATATATTAGAAAAATTTTTACATGTGGTTGTTATTGTCATTAGATATGAGAGTTCCCAAGCATTTTGTGTACTAATAATAATGTTGGTTCTACATTGTAACATCTTTTATTTTTCATGTATTATTTTTGGATATTTTATGGATTAATTTTGAGACCAAGTTCTTTGAAGGTGTGTGATTCTAAGGCCCCTTGTGCCTGGAATAAATGTTTGAGATATATAAAATATATTAAATAGAACATGTGCATTGTTTTTCTAAAAAAGTGGAAAAACTTCTAAAAGGGTTCTCGAATCAAAAATATGATGGCACGGTTGAGTACAATATGGTGGTTTTACCCTATGTGTGACTTAGTATTAGTCATTGTGGGTCATTTTTAGAAACATTTTCATAGGTACAAAATAAATAAAATTATTTTATGACGCAGTGACCTAGTTGTCTCTTTAAATATTAAATTATTGAAAATTCACAGGGATGGCCATTTAACCCTGTGAATTTTATGAGTTCCGATAAAGCATTGGAGGAGAGCTTGTTGGTGGATGAATAGGTATCGATAATAGACACACCTCAAATTTGATGGATCTTTCCAACGAACGTGATGTGGTAATAATTCTTTGTCATTGATCGAGCCTTATTGAGGTAGGGAATGTGTATCAATTTATTTATTCCTCGTTCTTGAATTTTGTGATGAATGAAAACTAATCAATGAATGGATTGATTTTCAGATCATCCACCATACAGGATGTGTATGTTTATAGGGTGATTTGGGATAATTACTTTGAATCCCTTTGTTTCTTTTCTTAAAGAACAAATTTAGATCGATATGAACATCGATCGAGGTTCATTCGTCTACTTTTTTCTTGTTCTTTTCTACCTCGTTTATGCAATTCACCATGGGTGATATTCATTTCGATCGAGGTTCGAGGAATCTTGGTCGATCAATCATTGTGCACTCATTTCATGCTGCAATGATTTGATATTGTAGATCAGGGATCATCATGAAATGATGGATGTGCAATGGTGTTTGCAGTAGTGGATTAGATGATGATGCATGCTTGATTCCTCGTTATTTGGTGTACTTCGGTGCATAAGAAAGAACTTCAATTTAATCTATTCTTACAAAAGATATGAGGTTGAAACTTGTTTATTATCGATGAAAAGGCTTGGTTGAAGCAATTTCTAGAGTTTTATGACAAGGCGTGTATGGATCAAAGGTCGGTGTGGTAGAGGAGGTACATGGGAGGAAGACCCATGTTTTATAAATATCCCACAGAACACAGTAAGTAAACCAGATCTGGATATCGTGTGGGACCCCTTTAGAGGAGTCTAGGGTTTCGAGATGAATATAAGGATTACACTACTTGTGACTGCTATCAAACGGCATGTGACCCTCCCCAATACACTCATTTTGTTCTCTAGAGAGTACACAGACATGGGTTGGAGTAAATGGTCATGGACACTCCATGTACTCTCACACAGAGAAGGATAGGTTACATGAACAAAGTATCGTGTGTCTCTACAAGCCAAGAATACCCCTCCACATGCCTTTTATATGGATACTAAATGTCTTGTGAGGATATTCCACATTTCTAAGACTTAGGATAGATGGACACACCGTGTAACCCTTTAGACACATTGTATACTCCCTTCAAGAGTGCTTAAGGCTATTCATTTTCTTTTTTTGTTCCAGTATAGGTTGAGTGTGTTACCTTGGTCCATTACCTTGAGGGTACAGTGAAACATTACATCCATGTCACTAAATTGTGATCCCCACTAGAGTTTGAGTCTTTGATAAAGTTGTGGTATCCCTCTATGATACTAGAGTGTGATTCTCTATCATCCTTAGTTCCCTAGTTGGAGTCTTTGGAATTAGTGTGACATCCCTGAGTAGAGCATTGATCCTCCATCTAGATGGCTGCATTAGTAGGATTGGTGGAATCATTGAGATATGATCCCCTATATAGTGAGTTAACCTAGATTGTGTTTTTGGTTTCCCCAAGTCATTCTAGGTGTGACCCCCTGTCTATTTGACAGTGTCTTCTTAGACCTATGTTTTCTCTTTGGGTAGGGACTAATGAACTATAACTCTTCATTGAGTGTCTCTGATGATAGAATGTCTCATGGAGTGATGTATCGTTGTAGGAGCATTCATTTGAGTAGAATCATGTGGATGACATCTAATTATGACTGCATGATGGAGTAGTGTCATTCCTATGTATATATGGGTGTGTCTTTTATACATTGATTGTAATATATTGTATCGAGAGTGTTTTTTTGACTTAGTTCTCACCCACGGGGCATGTTGGACTCTTCTTGGTTTTGGGTGGGATTGTTATTACCCACTTTTCTCTTTTGAGTACTTTTTTTCATACTTTATTTTGGGATATGAGAAGCATGAATACATTCTTTTAGTTTTCTACAATTTCAAAATATTGTGGGCTTGGTAATGTTTTCATCAATATAGTTACTTTAGGTGAATTCCTCACATTTGTGGGATATTTCTACTAGTCATGGTTCCTCATCCCCTATCCAATTGGAGGCAGGCTTGGGGTAGTCATGGGTTGGATGTCGGGGGGGGGGGGTGATTTGTGATAGAGTGGTATCAGAGTGGTTATTTCAACTTTAGGATTAATTGTCTCTGAGGTTGGTTTGGAGAAAACAATGATAAGAGTTTTTTGTACATCTTAAAGGACAGGGACTCCATCGTTGGTTCAGTGGAAAATGTATCCATACATTAGGGCTCTCATCACCTTATTTTCAACTCGGTACATAATAACATTAGTTGCAGCAAATAAAATGTTTCATTCATTAAATACGGATGGGTTGTGATTTCCATTTCATTCTTGAGTCAATTCCCCATATATAATCATTAAATGTGCTAAATTTATTTTATTTTAGGATGCATCCACATAGACAGCTATCCAATATTTCACCACGTGATCTTAAGGATGATATGCCTAGAGACAAGGAATCGATACATGGGATTGTACTGGGGATAGTACCTTCGGGTGGAACCAGCTATACCACCACTCATTGAGAAGAATCTAGCACCATCACTACCAAATGAGTATGCACGCAGAATGAGTGTGTAACATAAGTTTTCTAGGTAGTGACCTCTTATGTCTTAAGGTGATCTAGATCCCTAGGTGCTTGAGTATTGGCTAGAGGTAGTTGCATCTGTTTTCTGCCTTGTTAGGACACATGCTAGTAAGATGGTTGTCCTTGTAGTGATTCTTCTTCAGGGATATATAGGGTAATGATGGTGCTTGGTGACTCTATAAAATTACTAGACAAATCTATTATAGATATACATCAAGAATATATTTAGAGAGTAGTTATATGTGGCCACATTATGATTAGTATGCATACCTGATATTTTTTCTCTATATCAAGGAAGAATGTTTATGGTAGAGTATTCATCGATGTTTACTAATCTCTCAGGTTACTCCTTGAATATAGTATGGGAACATTTATTTAGGGATCAGACCTTGGTGTAGGTCTTGCACTAAGAAATCCGGGAATCAGTAGTATCTATTAGTATTTCCACATATGCTGGAGTGCTTGAGTGAGCATTGTTGGTATAAAGTTTTCTCACATAGAAAAAATCAGTAGTGGTAGATTTAATTTGGCTCCCAATAGCTGAGACCTTAGTAGTAGGTAACTAATGATAGTTATATGGATCGAGGTAGGTAAGATGCTTTAGGAGGAGATCCTAAGACTCAGGTTCATTAGTGCAGGTATCATAGTGTGGCTCAAATTATCCAAGGGATGGACAGTGTTTCTCTTGTGATGGTTGAGTACATCTGTCCTGATATTACTCAACCCATCATATAGTTATATGGGAGACCATCGAGGGACTGTCAATATAGAGACAAATGATGAAGTAGGTTGTTATGTAGGTAGGGGGATGTGGAAGAGGGGTTGGCAGGGCAGCATGATTTGGTCAAAGGTTTGAATTATTACCACCACCACCCTCAGGTGGTCCACACTAGGCTTAAGGTGCTGGTGGAAAAGGTCGAGGCCAGCTACAAGCTATGGAGCCCTTTGACCTAAAGGATCTAAGGAAGATATGAGGTATGATCTATGTCTTTACTACTTTAGTTGCAATATTTATAGACACGGGTGATATCCATTCATTCCTTTCCACTTCTATGATTCAAGACTTAGAAATTTCAGTTGATCTTCTGACTAAACCCTTATGGTTAGGAGACTTGGACGATCAGTGACTCATTGATTTCTCACTTGTGCTGATAGTGAGACTTGTCACTGGGAGGTGAGATATTTGTATGGGATGTATTTGTTTCCAGAATAAGGCCTTACGATGTCATATTATGTATGGAATGGCTAACTACAGTTTATTCTTAGATTGTTTTTTTAGGTGGATGATGTAGTGTGTCTGTAGTAATGGAAATATATTTCGTTTTGTGGTTCAAAAAGAAACCTTGGTGGATCATGACAATCTCGAGCATATGGGAGAACAACCAATTACTCAACAGTTGTCTATCATGACTCATGGGTCAGTGGATCCGTTGGGTTTACTGGAGGAGGGTGTGAAGTACATAGTGTTTTGTGATTCATTACGAACCAGACATGGTTGTGTTATGATGTAGAGGAAAGAATTAATTTCATATGGTTAATTCTATTTCAAACCACATGAGAGTAACTATTCCGCCCATGATCTTGAGTTAGCATAAGTAGTTTTTTCACTAAATATGTGGTGCCACTACCTGATGGGAGAGTGATTTATCAGGAACTATAACCAGAATATTCTCAAGTATATCTTCTCACAGAAGGAACTTAACATGTAATTGAGGAGATGGATAGATTTCCCCCAATACTATGACTTTGAGATTTTATATACTCCTAGTAAGGGGAACATGGTAGTAGATACTCTCGGTATGATATTGAGTTTACATTTGCTGAACAAGGAATCAGAGTAGTTGGAATCATTGTAGTTATCCTTTATCGATAGCGATGGAGAAGTATACCTCTGGTCAATGGTTTTCACATCTCCACTCTTACAGCGAATCCTAGAGGCACATATTTGGGATACCAGTTGTGAGACCCTACATACGCAAATATCCACATGGAATTCTCCTAATCAATTTTCTATGGGTGGGGATC
The DNA here is from genome assembly GCA_963277665.1 of Viscum album. NCBI lineage: Eukaryota > Viridiplantae > Streptophyta > Magnoliopsida > Santalales > Viscaceae > Viscum > Viscum album. The sequence continues at coordinate 1,304,830,722 of OY728126.1, read as the reverse complement.
ATATTTTTCTTTTCATAGGACATTCACTAGTACCAATGACATTGTGGTAGGGGTGTTTCAGGAGTTTCATATGTCACCTTTGGTGTTGCACTCAAGTGTGGCCAATATGTACCAAGACCTCTGAAGTTTTTTTTGGAGGCTTGGGATGAACAAAGTAGTGGCCATGTTTGTTTCTTCATTCCTTACTTGTCAGCAATTGAAGGCTAAGAACCAAGTTTTAGAGGGTTTAGATCAACCTATTAAGGTTCCATAATGGAAGTGGGATAGGATATCTATGGACTTCATGAAGGTATTACCCCATATTTCTAGGTAAAATGGTGTTATCTCTCTGATTGTAGACCAACTCACCAAGTCATCCCACTTCCTAGTTATCTGATAATAGAGTTTAGTAGAGATCTTTGGATACCTCTACATAAAAGAGATAGTTAAACTCCATGGATTTCCCCAAAATATTGTATTATATTGTGATGCTCAATTTACATCCTGATTTTGGAAGTGATTATAGGAGGTTTTTGGGACCTAGTTATTATTGAGCACATTGTTTCATATAAAAATGATGGTCAGACTAAGTAGAACATTCATGTTTTGAAGGACATGTTGTGAGAAATAATTTTAGAATTTTTCCATAGTTTGGAGGGTCGCCTACCACTAATATATTTTTTTATACAACAAAATATACCATTCCACCATTGGTATAGCACCATTAAAGGATTCTTACGGGTAACCCTATAGGTCACCACTTTACTGGACTAACCCATGAGATTCTTCACTCATGGGCCTAATTTTGGGGTGAGATACAATAGATTAAGTGTAGATATTCTTAGAGAGGATTAAGACTTCAAATATCCATCATAATTATTATGTTGAAAGGTTATATAGGCCTTTAGTGTTTGATCAAGAAGTCCATGTGCTCCTATGAGTTTTTGCTTGATATTGATTGTGGAGATTTGGCCATGGAAGAAATACATCTCCAAGTTTCATTAGCCCCATATAGATATTGTTTAGATTTGGAGAGGTGTCATACCACATAGATCTATCACCATAGTCAGACAAGGTACACAATGTCTTCCACGTGTCGCAACTGAGGAGGTACATGGATGAATCATCGCATGTTATTGATTGGGGTGAGATGGGCATTGAGGTAAGAGAAAAATTTGATGAGTAGCTGGTAGAGATCGAGGATCGGTGGAAGAGGACCCCTCATGGGATATCGGTTCATTTGGTTCATATATTGTGGCATCATGGAAATCTTCAGGAGATCACATGGGAGTAAGAGGTTCATATTTGCACTGAGCACCCACTAATTTTTTAGTATCCCTTGTTTTTTTCTTTTCAGGGACTTAAAGCCCCAAGGTGGGGACAATGGAATATATCTTGTTTTCTATGTATTATTTTCAGATATTATATGGATAATTTACAATACTAGGTGCTAATAAGACAAGATAATCGAAGGCCCAGTGTTCTTAGAATAAATGTTTGAAATATATAAACATATTAAATAGCACACACATTTGGTTTTTCTATAAAAGTTGAATAACTTCTAAATAGGTTCCCAGATCAGAAATATAAGGGTATCATTGAGTTGAGAAATGTGGTTTTACCCAAGGTGTGACTTAACATTATTCATCATGGGTCTTTTATATAAAAATATTCACGGGCACAAAATAAATAAAAAAAATTAATAAAATTTGTTTATAAAGTAACAACCTAGTTGTATCTTTAAAAATACAATTATTAAAAATTCACCAGGTTATATGCATAACCTTTTGAATTTGAAAAGTTCTATTGGATCATTGGGGGAGACCCCATTGGTGGAAAATGATGGATTGATTATTAATTCACCTCAAGTTCAAATGATCTTTCCAATTAGCATGATTCAGAAATCATTATTTCTATTTGATCAAACTAAATTTAGGTAGGGTGTGTGTTTCAATTTATTTATTCCTTATTCTTGAATTCTATGATGAATGAAAATAAATTAATGAATAGATTTATTTTTTTCAGAGGTATCCTTGGAGGATGGGTATAGTTATGTGGTGATTTAGTATAATTACATTGAATCTATTTTTTCTTTACCTTTAAAAATGAAATTAGATCAATATGAACATTGATCATGGTTCATTCCACTCATTTGTTCTTTTTATTTTCTCCCCCAGTTATGTGATTCACCAGGTTGTCCTTCATTTGGCCATGGGTTTAATGAATCTCAATCAATTGATCGTTGCACACCCATTTCTTGGTGTAGTAATCTAATTATGTATATCTGGAAAGGACATGATGCGATTGAGGTGAGACGATGGTTAGGGTAGTGAATAGGGTGATAGTGGATGTATGATTTCTCATTCTTTGATTTTCATTAGTGTTCAATGAATAAAATTGACCATTCTTCTAGTAGATACATGGATAGAACATTCCGATTATCTATGGGAAAGCTCAGACAAATTGATTCTTGGTATTTTTTATCAAGTCATGGCTAGATCGAAGGTTGGAGCGGTGGAGGATGTGTGCGGGATGAAGATTCATGTATTTGGAAAATACCATAGAACATAGTGTGTAAACTGGATCTACATGTCATGTGGGGCACCTTTAGTGGTGGATAGGGTTTCAGGATGAATATTAGGATCACACGATGGGTGACTGCAATCACATGGCATGTGACCCTCCCCAATTTACTTGGTATATACTCCAGAGATTACACAGACATGGTTTGGAGTACATGGGAATTGACATGTCGTGTACTTCCACACGGACTCAGACAATATATAGAGATGGGGTATGATGTGTCTATACACTCCATTTATACCCTTCTTCATGCCCTGTATATAGATACTACATGTTGTGTGAGGCTCTTCCACCCAGGTAGGACTTGGGAGAGATGGACATGTTGTGTACCCCTTGGGACACACTATGTACTCCCTTCAAGAGTGCTTGAGGTTCTTGGTTTTCTTTGTTTGGACCAGTATAGGTTGATTGAATTCCTAGGGTCCTTTACCCATACCGTATATTGTGGTATTATATCCACATCACTGGAGTGTGATCCCCTTGAGAGATCGAGTCATAGATAGAGTTGTGGCATCCCTCCATGGGACTGGAGTGCAAACCTCTATCATCCTTAGTACCTTAGTTGTATTTTGTGGAATCAGTGTGACCTCCCAGTGTAGAAAATCGATCCTTCATATAGTATACCACCTTGGTAGGGTGTGTGGAATCATTGACATATGATCCCCTACATAGGGGGTTGATCCAGATTGTGTTCGTGGTGTCCCCTGGTGGATTAAGCATGACCCCCAGTATCTGTATCCAAGTATTCTTATACCAGGGCATCCTTTTTCGGAAGTGAACAATGAGATATAACTATTCATCAAGTGTATCTGCTGATATCATGGCTCATGGATTGATTTCTCCCAGAATGAGCATTAATTCAAGCAGAATCCTATGGCTGATAGTTGATTATGACTGTCAGGTAGCACGATGTCTTTTCTGAGTATATCTAGGTGTTTCTTTTAAACATTTATTTTTATATCTTTTATATATATAACTATACTTGGGTATTTGGTTTTATTGTTTTTGGTGTGTCCTAATGAATATTTTTATACTCAAACTTTTATGGAATTTTCCCACACATGTCTTATCTTGTGTAGGTGACAACACTCTTAACAGTGTTCTGAGATGATAGGGATTGGGTGTAGCATAGCGGGAGATTGAAAGAGAAAGATGTTTATCAAGAGTGTAATTTTGACTTAGTTCTCTCCCATATATAAGGTTAAACTCTTTATAGTTATGTTCGGGATTGTTTTTTGGCGCTTTTTTATTTTTAGTACTTTATTATTGTTCTATTTTGTGGGATCTTAAATGTATTCAAGAATTCTTTCAGTTGTTTTACATTTCCTCATTGGGTGGGCTTGGAGATGTGTGTGTATGTAGGTAATTTATGCCAATACCTCCCATTTTTCAGATATTCCTACTTTGTGGTGGTTTCCAACCCCTGGATTATTGGAGGCAGGTATAGGGCAGTCTTGGGTTAGACCTCGGCAGATCAAGTTCTATCATTATAGAATTATCATCTAAAGTAGTAGTGGTAGGGTGATCCATCCTTTTATTATCATATTGAGATTGAGTAGGAAAATAGAATCTTGATGATGATTCTCGTCCTCAATGTTCATAAAAGAATTGTGGGTGTCGTCATCATCAGGTTTACAGACTTCGTGGGGTAGGTTATGGAACAATTCATTCTCTAGAGTTGCTAGCACCATTAAAGACGGATGTCATTTGAGGTACCATTTTCTTTTTTTTACTTAGTTTCATTCAATTTTGGATTTATAATCTATGTGATCCATTGTTCCCCTACTATGGTATGTGCTTTGGGACTTGAGTTGGAGTTTCCTCTAGTGCCTTTTATATTAATGATGCTTTTTTGATGTCGAGCTAATTCAAATAAATAATATAGATACTATGAGTGAGTTCAAGGATATAAATTATCTTAAGGAGACTTTTTATGTTAATATATATATATACATAATACATAATCCTCTATGTAAACTAGTTGTATTCAATATAGGATATTGTGGAATTATTCCAGATATAGATTATGGTCTTTAATATTGATAGGGATTTTGTTGTGTTAATTGGGGAGAGAGACCCTTGAATGGGTTGGAGGTGTGTTCAATCCTTGTCTTCTTTGATGGATGAGTTGATCCTGAGTTCATCAAAAGTTCATTTTATGGTGTTTCCTAAGGTTTTAGAAGAGTACAAAGATGTACTTCTTTAATAGCTTATGTTTCATCCCCCTTGATAGGATATTGAGATTAAGATAGGCCTACAGTTGATAAATTCTCTAATACCAATGTATCTATATAGGGTGGTGCCTTATATGTTATGGGATCTAAGGATAAAAGTTAATGATCACTTGTAGAGAGGTTTTACCTAGCAGGGCATGTTATCTTGTGGTTCTATGGTTCTATTCACAAATACAGTTCATGGTAGTTCGTCCCTATGTATTCATTATCATTTATTGAATCATGTGGTAGTAAAAAAAATTACACTCTTCCATCGATCAATGATTTATTCAATCAGTATAAGGGTGATAGTTCATTATTAAAGAACGATTTGGGATTGAAATATCATCAGATGTGGGTAATGGATAAATATATTTTAAAGACTTTTTTATATGATTATGGGAATTATGAATTCATTAAAATTTCTTAGATGTGATTAATGGACCATTTTTTGTATTGGTATTTATGAGAACCATGTTCTATGTTTTTTGGACTGGTTAGTCATTGTGTTCATTGATTGAATCCTAGTGTACTCTGTGTATAAGCATCATGTAGAGCATACTTAAGAAATTTTGAGATCTCTTCGACATCAACAGCTATGTAAGAAGATATCTAAATTTTAGTTCTAGTTTTTTGAAGTTATTTTATAATGAAATATCATTTCTTATAAATAATTATTCATAGATCCTTCAAAAATTGAGGTGGTTGTTTCATAGGTATCCCCAAAAATATTTCTAAGGTACAGCGTTCCCATGATCTTACGGGCTTTTATAAGAAGTTCATATATAAATTCTCTCAGATTGAGACTCCTCTAATAGCCTTAACCAGAAAGGATCATGAATTATTATGGGATAACCCATGCTAGGCATCATTCGAGTATCTAAAGATGAGGTTGGAAATCATAAAAGTTCAATAATTTCTAGAAAAGGGATTTCATTTTGAGGTCTATTGTGATGATAGATATCTTGGGTTTGGAAGAATTCTAATGTCAAAAATGGAGGTTTTTTCTCATGGATATCATAAATTATAACCCCATGAAAATAATTATGCCACCCATTACCCTAATTTGGAATTATTTTTGTTTTCCTTGAAGTTTTGTGACATTATATTATCGGTGAATGCTTTTTTGTTTAAACTAATCATAAGAACATGAGGTATATCTTATCCCAGAGTGACTTAAACTTCTAACAGTGAAGGTGGATGGAATTTTTTCTCAACTATGATATTTAGATTTCATATATATTAGGAAACAGTGATGTTTTATCTAATGCATTAAGAAATCTATCATGTAGTGATGTCTATCTTGATTCTATATATTAATTGAAAGTGATATAAGATATCACTCTGATGCATCATGATATGGGGTGTTTCATGGAAACAAAATCCTATATTTGATGAATATATAGTTTTATTAAGTGTATAAAATGGTGGACTCCCAGCTAGGGGGTTTTGAGGTGGATGTATGGAGAGATTGGGTCATTTTTGGTGATTCCCTATATGGGTAGTCTAAAGATGTTCAATATTAGGATTTGTTTCAAGGGAGTATTTTCATTCCTTTACTGTTGTTTGAGGTGGTTATCTATGATTTACAATGGACTTCCTTATTAGTACATATTATACTGAAAAAGATGTACCATGCTCTAATAGGTTAGTTTTGGTGGCTTTGGATCAAGAATTTAGTTGTAGAGTTCATGTCCTGTTTTTTAATCTTCTAAAAGGTGAAGGCTAATCACTTTATTCATAGTGGTTTTCACCAGCAGTTAGAGGTTACCCAATGGAAGTGATAGTAAATTTTAATGTAATTCATCATTGTTTAACCTCCATCTTATGGATTTTATTATACTATATGGTTGGTCATGGAAAATTCAACAAAACTAGATCACTTATTTGTAATTATATATTTGATCTTAGTGGTTGTTTTGTCAAGGTAGTATCCAAATGAGGTGGTGAGACTTCATGGACTCACAAGGATTATCATATATAATTTTGATCCTCATTTTTCCATCAGTGTGTGGATATTTAATCATTATTTTTTTGGCTCTTAGTTTTTCATTAGTAAATATTTTTATCCAAAGATGGATGTTCCGATATAGCGGACCATCTAAACTATAAAAAACATATTATGTTCTTATGTCGTAGATTTTGGGGGTTCATGAGTGATGCACCTACCATTAAATGAGTTTTATTATAATAACAATTTTCACCTCACCATAGGTATGTCCCCTCTTGTTTAATTATTTGTATAGGTGAACCTTCTGCACTCCATTATGCTAGACTAGGGTTAGACAATCATCAATTATTAGGTCGAATCTAGTGCAAAGCATGAAAGAAATGGTGAAGTTGATTTTTGAAGTTAATAAAGAAGGTTCAGAACTTTCATAATTCCAATAAATATCAAAATATGTTACCTCTAGAATTTAATGTTGGATATCAAGTGTCCTTGAAGGTGAATCCTCATCGGGGTCAGTGAAGGTTTGGTCATTGGAGTAAAGTTTCCCTCTAGTTTTTTCTTTCATTCAAGGTGTTAAATTATAATGGATTCATCTCATACTAAATAGTAATTTCTAAGAAAATTATTTGTATTCAATAAAAATTTCATGTCACAACTCTTATTTTATCTTCTATATTACTCCACATCATCAACTATGGAAACATTGACATTAATGGTGATATGAAATTCGAAGAGTGTCCACTGGAGATCTATTCATACAAAGAGAATTTATTGTGTGAGCATATTTTTCCACAGTCTGTGTCTTTTGGTAAATGGTGTCTTTTAGGAGATAATTTATGGATTTTATTTCAAGATGTACAGTCAATATCCTAAGATTTTTTTATTCTTCATCCTATTTTGTAATGTTGTTTGGATTGTGTTAGACTTTTTTGGATTATGATATAGTTATCTATTCCTTGATTCCTTATTTATGTCCTTTATCCCATTTTATATTATCCACATTAAGAGGTTGTTATATATTTTATTAAATTTTACATAAAATTGATATGATTTTTCTCATATAACAGTAGGATCCTTGATAGGTATCTCATCGACTGGTTGTTCAGACCAACCGACACCCCCCTATGGGTTTGGTTTTAATTCTGGAGGGAGGTAATCATTTGATATGTATCTAATGCAATGGCCTAGATTCTTTTAACCCATTATTTTGTGTTTTTTAGGTGTATGTGGAGCCAAAAAGAGACTTGGAAGATAAAAGATATGATTTGAGTAGAAATTTAAGCTACATAGCAGGATTATAGCATGGAGGCTTGTGTTATTCCATGGAGTTCAATGTGGACATTAAACTATGGTGTTGATTAAGAACTATGTAATATTTTATCTATATTAGAGGTTTCTATTGTTCTTTATATTTTAGTACCATTATGAAGTGGTGGTATGGTACACCAAGCAATATCGGTAGGTAAGTATCAATTGTTATTTCATTTTCAGGGTCACTATACCATAGAGATAAGTTTCTTCATAGCCTTCTTTTTATGTTACAATTATACAGAATAGTGGTTCATTTGAATCATGATCATTATCCTAATTTACAATATATATTCCATGGACAATTCCATGTTTCCCAAACCCATATTTTACCATAAATTTTTGTGGTGTGGTATCTTTTCATACTCCATAGTGTTTTCTGATGTCAGCAACTTTTTCAAGGGTGTAGGGTACTGTGTTGTAGTCTTCTAATTTTAACCATGCCTATAAATTCCCAAAGTACATTCAAACTTTTATTTCTCCTAAATTTTTCTATCAAATACTAGGATACAATAGGAGATTTTTTAATGGCCTTTGAAGATTTTTTGATTATATTCAACCCCCATCATCTAGAGATAAATCTACGGTGATCTATGGTGATTTTTCACATTCTCTTATGTTTTTACCTCTATTTTTCTATATCCTAAGACTTTATCTTTCCATGAAAATTTTATTTGTCTCCTTAATTTATCATGGAGTTCATTTTTTTATTTATTGTGTGCTCGTGGTGTGGAATCTATAGGGAACATTGATTCCTTATGTGAAAGGTTATTAGAGATCCATGATTTTTATTCTGTTCTTATTCTAGGAATGTTGTAAGTTTTGACATAGGTGATTTATATATCTCTATTATTTTAAGTGCAATGATGAATTTATCATTATTTTTCCTATTTAGTAATGGTGGAATTCACCATAATTAAGATTAAACCAGAATTAATAAATAATTGGTTTCAAGATATAGTGATCTAAAGTTTTTACACTTTGTTAATGGATTTCCTCGTGATTTTCTATAGAGTGTTCTATATTTCATTGATGATGTGATTTATCATGTCTTTTATGATTTGAAATTAGATAAGAAAAACATAAATTTGGCAATGTTTGGTGACTTATTAATAAATATTCCTTTTTCATTTGTTACCATTCTAACTTATAATTGATGGAAATTGAAGTTATGCTTGAAAAAAGTTTAAAATTTTTAAATCAAATTATAGTCAATTTCTTAGGTTTCATAATGTTGTATCCTATATTTAATTAATTAGTTAATTCAATATGGTAAAAAATAGGTTTCTTTTTAAAGATAATTATTTGGGGTTGAGTGATCTAATTTTATTATGAATTATGGATGCCTTGTTTCTACATAATAGAAACCCTATTAACTATTTCATTGTTTACTTTCTTCATTGGAATTTTTCTTTGGGTGCGTAGTGTTTCTATGTGACATGATGGAAGCATATACTAGTTGACGGTTTGGAGAGAAATGGGCCAAGATGCTCAAGGTAGTGACAACATTTGGTGCCTTTGATGGAGATGTGGATGGTGATATATATTTTGGTGTCGGGGATAGAATTGGGATTATTGGAGAGGTTTGAAGCCAGGATTTCCCATTATATATTGTACCGAAAATTGGGTTTATTTATTTTTAATTAATTTCACTGAATTACAGAAAGTTGGGTTTATTTTTTTCATTTTATTCCACAAAACATAGCGCAGTTATTTTGTCATGGCCTATGAATATTTTATTATTCCTAATAATTAATCTTAGATTACCTTGACTTATGGAATGGTAATGAATAATAAATGATTTTACCCATGGGTTGGTAGTTTGGTGTTTTACTAAGGTAATTGGTTTGTAATTATATAATGTGAAATGTAAAACAAAAAATAATGATTGTAATTTTATTGAAATGTTTCTATATGTATAGGATATCTAGTCTATATCGGTAGAAACTGGGTGTTTATGAGATGATAGATCCAGTGGAGGTTAAGTCTATGTAGTTTCCCTTAGTGTGGTTTTTGAGCTATATATATTCCTTATGTTATCTAATATCATATTCTAACCCATGAATGGTAGTAGGGTGACCAGCTCATAGTGGACTCTGAAGGATGTTTTCCCCAACATCTAGGTTGGTGAGGACGGATGGCTAGCTTTCCCCTCTTCCATGCTCTCATATCCTATGGTTATTTTTTATTATATTATATGGAGTTTACCTTCATGCATATGTGTTTAGAGGTATGAATTATATTTTGATCATTAGATATACATGTGCCTCCATATATTGTATCCTAAGGATTATTAAAGGTACAGTTTGTATAGAATATAATGGTTTTTTGTATAGTGGTGTATGGAATGTGGTAGCTCTCAGAAAAATGCATGGTTTCTATCTAGAGGTGGGGATGATAATGGTGATATTATTTGATGCATGAATAAAATATTGTTAAGATGTTACCTTTGACACATGGGGCTTATTGGAGAGAGATATCTCAGGACATGTGATATTAGGGAAGAGTATGAAACCAATATAGAGGTGGTGGTACGGTACCTTCACTTTTATATTATATAAGATATTATATCAACTTTCATTAATAAAAAACTAAGTTTATCCAGTGCTTGGGATTTAACAGTGCTAGCTAAAATGTATTTTTAAATACCCCCTTTGTAAACGATAGAAAAATCAATGGTAAACGGGTTCTTTAATGGTGACTTTTTAGATATATTAAAGGTGGTCTTTAATAGCACTAAAAAATAATAGTTAAATGGGTACATTTATCAAAACTTATACAAAAATGCTAATAAATCCCCCCAACAGCACTATGAAAAAGTAGTGATAAAGTTGTCCCTTTATCAGCACTAATAGAAAACCTCTGATAAAGGTTATATTTCAAAAAAATATTTCATTAAAAATAATATATTTATATTGATATAAATATAATACATATTTTTTAGTTTTGTTTTATATAAGGTTAAATAGTCATTTATAATTAATATATAATACATTTAGATAAAATGTCATATAAAATAATTAAGAAAATATTTTTAACGAATAATTTTCTAATTAATATCAATTAATAGTCATCTAATAAAAATTCTAAGTTAAAAATAATAATAAAATAGTAAAAATCCAAAATAAGTTGAAAACATAACTAGAACATGAAGTGGCCATAACTATTGATCTTTATGTACCTTTTATCTCTACCACATATTAAATCAAAGCATGTGATGAGATCTACACCATAATAAATTAGGTAAACCCCCGGACAATTATTTAAAGGCCAAAAAAGGCCCACAAGTCCTCCAAAACTACTTTTTTAGTCCGGGTAACCCAATTTTATAACATTTAATGTAATTTCAACCTTTTTTAAGGGGTTATTATTTCCCATTTTCTTTTTGGATTGAATTTATTCTCAGAGAAAAAATTCATGCTGATATTATTGATTTTAAATTTTATCCCATTTTATAATTTAGTTTTATTTATATTTAAATATATGCATATTTTCTTATATTTTCTAATAATAAATCACCTGTATAAATACATATATTAATATATTTATGTATAAATGTATTTTTAAATATATAAAATAAATATTTATTATTAATTTTATCTAAATTAAAAAAATCAATTATATTTCCATTTTGATTGATTTTCCGGAAGATGTGCTCGATATGTTTTTGGGGTTTTGATTGTCAGTAGTTTGATGGGGGTCGGTAATGAGTGTGATGGTTTCTGGTGGGTTCAATAGGCTATAAAGTTCTTATACATTATTGTTGTTGAATGATAACATTGACCACAATGATGGATGGTGATTATGATTGAGTCTCATGTTGTTGGTGGAATGTAACTTGACTTAGGCTAAAGTGGATGAATCTAGTTCATGATCTTCTAAGGTTTCTTGAATGTTTCAAATTTTGAACTGTGATTTTGGATTTCTTATGGTTTTGGTTCCTACTCACCCATAAATCGGGTTTAAAAAATCAAATAAAAAATAAAATTTCAGTAATTTAGTTAATATGAAAAATATATATATTTTTACCCCTTTAATAGAGTTTTTATTGGTGTTGATAAAGGGGAACTTTATTAGTGCTAAAAAAGTGTTGTTAAAGTGGTCCTTTAATAGCACTAAAAAATCACTGTTAAAATCATCCTTTAATAGTGTTAAAAAATAGTTGATAAAGAGGTGACATACAATCACTTTTTTCATTGATAATGGACCCAGTTATCAATGCCTTTTCAAACATTGATAAAAGCCTAGTGATTTTAACTGCACTTAGGTACCCATTGCTTTTTTGTCACTGATTAAGGATTATTATAGCACTGTTAAAGACCTATTTTTTATTAGTTTGTATGTGATATTTGGTAAGGGAACCATCATGATTTTTGGAATTTAGTATACATAATTAAGTGATGAGTTGGTTTAATTTTATTATTCACTGAGCTTTAGTAATCTTTATTAACATTTTCATGAGAGTCTCTAGATAGGATCCTACTGATTGTACCAATAATTCTCACTCTAAATCTATATAAACCATTTTTTCACTCTGTAGGATCTAGTTAGTGACCAGTTAGACATTACTAGATTGTGGAGTTGTTCAAGGGATGTTTGGGATTTTTGATCACTGTGGACGATTTATTCTTGGTTCTTGAAGATAGTTTTTGAATTTTTTTAGTTTGTATGAAGTTTATTTCACATATTGGGTACATTTCTTTATTATGAGCATGATTTTATTATAGTAATAATCTCATCTCTTGTTCCCCATGTACTTATTATAGGATAATGCCTCCTATTTTTGTGTATGATGTACTATGGTTGATAGTCACCAACCAATGGCCTATTGGAGGTAGCATTCTTGTTAAATTATCACACTTTATTCATTTTTGGACCAGTAAGTGTAGAGACCCAAATCTTGACGTACATGGACATTACATTACTTTAGCGTAATACTTAATACATTACAAAAATAGACACACAAGGACCGTAATAGTTTAGTGTCTCTGGAAACGTGGAATGTGATCTTCTAATCGTGGTGAAAGATCTTCAACATCTCCCATAAAGATCTTCCCCTTTTTTTCTTACCTAAAACCTTTCTTTATATCCTGGGGAAAATAAAACATAAAAAGGGTGAGTTCAAATGCTCATTAAGGGTAAGAATGGATAAAATAAAACATACCATATACATTTGAACTTAAAAACATGAACATAATGTTTAAACATCAAATGCTTGAGAAATAACATAAAACATGGAAGTACGCAAGGCATAGAACATAATGAAACATTAATAATGATAAAATAGAATGGGAATAAAACATGTAATTTTGGCAACCATTAAGCACATGATATGATTTCCATATTAGCCAAGGCATTGCTGCCAAGACCATCTTAGTGGACAAAGTCCCTTTCAGAATCGAGTTCACTCCTCGTTCGAGTCCTGTATTACTAAACCGGTTTAACTTTCCGTTCCAGCCATGTCTATCTCATGAGATATAAATCTTTACCCAGTGCATTGGAGGGAGATATAGGTCCCACCCATCTCATAGTGAAATCATTCTTACTTGTGCCACAAAATAAATTTAAAACATTCATCATAACCCAAAGAATAAAATGGGTTTCATAAACATCATCCCATCATTTCATAATCCATATAAAACAAATGGATATAATTTCATAATAAGAAAAGTGAAACCATGTAAATAAAAGAGACATTATACTTAAAACATACACATATGAAATAATTTCATTTTAGATGGAAAATAGTTTTGATAAAACACTTGAAATGAATTCTTGAGGAAAATATCCTTTCTTCTTTAAAATCATTTTCTTTTCACAAAATGTCATGAATTTTTAAAATTATAAGATTTTCTTGAAAATAGTCATGAAATCATTTTTAGGAAGCTTCATGAAAATATGTCTTTATAAAACTTTAAAAATCCTTTCATGCCGTATAAGTTAAAAAAACATTATTCTCGTACTTTTTTCAGAAAAGTCAAAAAGTAACTCATACGAAAAATGACAAAATATTCCTTTCATATCTTTTACTAAAAACCCACCAAAGGGTAAAATTGGATTTAAAAAATTGTAGGTGGATGGAAATAATATTACATATTTAGGAAACATGTATGTGGATGATAAAATACACCCCAGTAATTTCTGAAGTATAAACAATCTCGGATAAAAATGAGATTGTGATATTTCCCTTACCTTAGGTCCGATTTGCTTCATAAGTGTCTAAAACTCCTTTATAATGATTTAAATAATGTCATTGAATTATTCCAAAATCATACTCATTGTTATGATATCATATATGGTTCACTTATGGCTTTATATTACCCGTTCTCTTGTAAATTTCATGTTAAAGATCGTTTTGGGTAAAATAGTTTCATTGGTCATCCATGTTTTGACTTGTAATTATTCATATGATTACATAGATCATTATAACTGAATTCCAGAATATAAAACATGATTTATATATAATATATATTCAGAATATATATATATATATAATAGATCAGTAAATGGAAAGAAATACACCGTTCATGGAGACGGTAGACCGTACGTACGCATGAACACTGTTTTCTTTTCCTTATTGAGTTGAATGGAATTAAGTAGATGACATACATATATATACACATAAATCCAGTATCATTATTATTTCATATATTTCATGATTACTTATTATATATACTTTATAATCATTCATGAATGGTTAACGTGGAGAATGAATCTCATCGCGTCGTGGAGACGGTAGTCCGTATGTACGCACGAGCGATGATATCGTTCTCATGATCTTGGAATTGTATTGGAGTGTATGTATACTATTTCAGAATCAGTATCACTTTAAAATAATCATATATAGTTATTATGTACACCATTATACCCATCCAAGTAAGGTGGTGGTGGAAAATAGATTACCCCACGGCGTGGATACGGTATTCCGTGCGTACGCACGCGCGGTGATTTCGTTTTCCGTAGGATGGATAGATGGTTAAATACGGTTGTTTCATACTTATAATAAAATATCTGTATATGAGTGATACTGATGTTATTACTTCATAATGAAACAACCTAATTAGAAGAAGTGGAAGAAGAAATAAAGATGAAAGAATCGGTAACGGACATTACCTCTTCTTTGAAGCGCCTCTTTGAGTCTTCCTCTTAGAGCAATAAATTGGACTTTGAAGAAGACCAGGACCTCTAAGATGTTTTTAGGGAAGTGGAGAAGAGACTTTTTCAGTTGTTTTCGGAGCTTGAAGGCTCAAAGTGGTGTGAGGAAGAGAGGGAGGAGGTTCCCTTTTATAAGGGAGGAGAGGGGCACCTTTGGAATTCTTAAAAATATTAATTTATAATAAATCTAACCCCACTTATAAACCTCCAAAAATTAATCATATTCTAAGATTAGATGATATAGGGTTGTAATATCATCAACGAATCGAATTTAGACATTTTTGGATCTTATTTTAAACCTTATCATTTTGATTTATCCTTATTTAATCAATTTAAGTTTATTTGTGGTAATAAAATTCTAAATTTTAAATTATAACAAATAATTACTTATTTGTTGTGAATTTTCCATAATTGTTTACTTTATAACATTACAGACCATATAAATTTAAATTTATAATTTTTAAATGTTTTTGTGATTTTTAAACAATTTTATAATATGTTATTTTTATAAAATAACAATAGTGTCAATTTTAACACTATTCATTTATTTGAATTTAAATAAACTATAAACAGAAGATATGTTCGAACTAAAAGCTTTAATAGATTCATAATATGTCATATATATCTATAAAATTAGTGGATAACATTAAATAGTTCATATAATATTTATTTTATTATTTTTAAAACCATTTATTTGGTTTATCTCTTAATAAAATAATTACTACAATATTTTTGTATAATTATTTAATATAATTATTTGTTGCATAAAAATTAAAAATAAAATCCTATGATGAAGATATATCTATTACCTTTCACAATAATACTTTTACTCGAATTTATCATCTTAAAATCACAATATTTAAATTGTTATATTTATTAAATTATGAAGGTGACAACTTTGGAATCATTTAAAATAAAATAATATAAGTGTCATAATCACTTTTATAAGTCTCCAAACGGTTATATATTAGGTAATTGGATGATTAAGGTGTATATATATAATACCAATAAGTTTTTTTCATGTTTTTGGGCCTTTTAATGGGTATTATTATTTAAATAAAAACTATATTACTTATTTTCCACTTAATAAATAATTTCTATATCATTAATGTATCACCATTAATGGCAATTATTTAATCCCTAAAAATTATAAATAAATTATCATGATGTAGATAATTTAATTAGATTTCTGGATACTGTTCATGTTTGAAGTTTTATGATGTTTATCACTAAATTAAAATTATTATACTTATAAGATTTAAGAGAGTGACATGTTGTCACTTTCTTTGGTTTTAATAATAATTAAATTATTTTCATGGTCAAAAGTCCATAAAATGAATCTAATCTGACCCTTAGGTTATATGGGTCTACTTGTATGCATAAAATAGAATTTTGGCATGTGTTAGGGTAATTCTATAATATTATATTTACGCTTAATTACCCGATTTACCTTTAACTATGGTAAATAAAATTTACCGTAGTTACTATTCATAATTCTCAAAAATAAAAATTAACTTATTAACATAATTTGTACCCAATGATTCCAAATATGGATTCCATTTTTCCAAATTCAATACACAAAATTTGCAGATATTAAATTAAAATTAATCTCGTTGTCGAAAGAAAACGGGTTTTCTTTAAAACATTGCAAAAGATTGAATTGATTTAACCTATGAATTTAATGTAAAATCAATGAAAATGAAATAAATTATATTAAATGGTAAAAATATATTCTATTTATACTTTAAAACCATTCAATATTATAATTTAACCATATAAATTATTGCGATGAAAAAAGTTGTTTTTAATTAAAATATAGCGTGTTTTTACTATTCATCAAAATATGAAAGTTACCAGAATAATATGAAAACATTTATCCAAAGTAAATTTTTATTTCTTGATTCCAAATAAGAATTTTATTTTGTCAAATTGAACTTATAAACATGTCAAAAACTAGATTTAAAGTGGATGCACCATCAAAAGTCGGCAAAACTGTATTTTTTTAAAAATACTTATTTTACCCGAAAAAATTATTTTGTTCTTATACCATGTTCTCGAAAATGTTTAAGATGAATAATAATGTTATAAAATTAAAAAATTAGTTAATAATATTCATAACGTCAAGTTCATAATAATATTATAATAATATATCGTTGTTTAGTAGAACCCGGTATTGCGTACAACACACGCTATCGAGGAAAGTCGCGATTGCGTGTAATGAAATCCAAGTCAGGGTTGCGTGTTGTGCAAGAATCCTTCATTGTTTCGTATAACATAATCCAACCATATTTCATTTATTCATTAAATAAATATATATATATATATATATATATATACTCAATGTTGCGTAGAATAACTATTATCAAAATTGTGTGTAACACGATCCAAGAATAGTGTTGTATATACTGAAAGCTAATACGGTGTTGCGTATAGAGCAAGGTAATCTTGGTGTAGCATATAACACAAGACATTAATGAAATTAAAAAATATTTTTCATAAAATCTCGGGGTGTTACATTCTACCCCCCTTAAAATGAATTTCTCCCTCGAAATTCGTCGGGGTTATAAATGGTTTACTACTTGAAAGTTTGTTTAATAGAAACCCACATCATAAAAAGAAATACCAAAACATGGCTTTAAAAACTAAAGTATGAAATGTAACGGTTACCCAAATTAACTCATCACTTGGTTTCCACGTAGGAGAACATAGGTGAAAATATGGATATGGAAGAAAAATCTAACCATCAAGTTATGATGGAGAGTGGTAGAGAACATGGCTATGAAAAAACCAACAATCACAAAGCTATTGATTTTTGATGATCTAAGGTACCATCTGATTCATCAGATATAAGGGAACTAGGAAAACATTTTTGGTTTTCAATATCATTTCCCTAAAGTTGAAAATTTTGAATTAGAAGAAATACTTACTTGATTTTGGTACAATCTCACTGTTGTTCTTGAATTGAACAATTTCCACTTCATATCTTAAAGAAATGAAGTTGAATTTGTAATTTGTGAAGTGTTAACAGATCATGTGATAGAATGATGGGTCATTCCATATGTCTTAAAAAAGGTTATAAAAGTTATCAAAAATAAATATGTCCATCTATAGTGAGATTAATCATATATGGTTCCTAAAATGGACTTATAATTCATATATCATACTGCTTAATATAATAAAACTAGTTTCTACTAAACAGGGACTTCCTGTAGGCCAGTGGTAGGCGATAAAGGACAGTCGCACTTCAGTTGTGGGTTCGATTCCCACATCCTTGTCCGACACGATGGGTTGTCGCCCGTCCTGCAGGTTGTCCTTTTTCTAAAACTACACTACTATATCATCCCATCAATAATATCAAAAAAGGTTCTATCCTTAAACAATACTAACTTATGTCCAACATAATCCATTCCAATATTTATTCTTATCCATAATATTGCAGTCCATTGTCATATTATAGTGAAAAAGATTACCAGAGATTTCATATAACAAGCATGTTAATACCATCGTTCATCCCGATATATCATAAGATATGTCTTGTTGGTCAAATTACAAACATGTGAATAACTTAATCATTTATTCTCTTGAAGAATGAATACCCATTGAACCTTAGTGAAAACATGAATGTTGTTAAATTTTAACACTTTACTCACACCAAAATCCTAAAAATTCTATATACTCAAACCATAATATCACTTAGTCCTTATATCAGTCATGAGCTCATGAATACAATCAAATATATCATTATCTTCTTATCCCATCATTATGCGCATATCATCCACTTTCTAAAAATATCTGAATAACCTTTCATGGTTACCGGTACCATTCATCACACACTTTCAAAACTTAAGGAAAGACAGCAGTGCAACAATCCTTAGATGTATCTTTATTCCATAGTACCATGAGATTACTTATACAACATTACTCTTGATAAACATGTAATCATTCCACTACCTTCTTAAACCATTGACCGAGCTACAACAATTCTTTCATCTCACATATCATTTGTAGTCTCTTTATCATCATCAACATAAATACTACCCATACCACCGTACTGATTCTCTTCATGAGACTTTCCCTTAGGGAATTGGTTTGCATAATTCCCGTACATTCCACATTTAAAACATTTAACCATTGTTGATGTCGTAGCAATACCATTATCCTCGTCCATGGTGTTAACTGAACCTTTTCCTTTGCACTTACTGGCTTTGTGTCCTTGTTTTCCACACCCAAAGCATCTTCTAGTTCCCTTGAAACAATATCCTTGATGCCTCTTCCGACATGATTTACATAAGGGAAATTGAACTTTCTTTCCTCTATGATTATCATGAAACTCCATCTTTCTATTATTATCTGAGTTGGGAAAATTACCAAAGTTGAGATTATTGATCATATTATGAGATTGCTGATTAGGCATAATAACAATGTTTGGACTTCCATATCTCATTTCATTTGGTTTCTCAGGAAGAAAATCATTCCATTGTCTATCATATCCTCCATTATCGGGAATCTTCCTATTTCCAGCCATTTTCTAAAACCCAAAAAGAATAGTGTGAGAGGAAAAAATCATGCTATGGAAAGCAACATAGTAAAGGGGTAGTATCCTCAATATCTAACATCTTAAGTTAAATTCTATGATCGTTACCGTAGTTCTAGGACTGTATCCTATATGTATACTTATCCTTAGGGACATCCCTAGACATACCTTAGAAATATCTCTAGGGATCTCACTAACATTTTCGCATCCTAGTTTCCAAAGGTTGACTAAACCTTTCCTCTGATACCAAATGTAGAGACCCAAATCATCACGTACATGGACATTACATTACTTTAGCGGAATAATTAATACATAACAAAAACAGACACACAAGGATTGTAAAAGTTTAGTGTCTTTGGAAACATGGAACGTAATCTTCTAATTGTGGTGAAAGATCTTCAACATCTCCCATAAAGATCTTCCCCTTTTTTTTCTTACCTAAAACCATTCTTTATATCCTGGGGAAAAGAAAACATAAAAAGGGTGAGCTCAAATGCTCAGTAAGGGTAAGCATGGATAAAATAAAACATACCATATACATTTGAACTTAAAAACATGAACATAATGTTTAAACATCAAAAGCTTGAGAAATGACATAAAACATGGAAGTACGCAAGGCATAGATCATAATGAAACATTAAGAATGATAAAATAGCATGGGAATAAAACATGTAATTTTGGAAACCATTAAGCACATGATATGATTTCCATATTAGCCAAGGCATTGCTGCCAAGACCATCTTAGTGGACAAAGTCCCTTTCAGAATCGAGTTCACTCCTCGTTCCAGTCCTGTATTACTAAACCGGTTTAACTTTCCGTTCCAGCCATGTCTATCTCATGAGATATAAATCTTTACCCAGTGCATTGGAGGGAGATATAGGTCCCACCCATCTCATAGTGAAATCATTCTTACTTGTGCCACAAAATAAATTTAAAACATTCATCATAACCCAAATAATAAAATGGGTTTCATAAACATCATCCCATCATTTCATAATCCATATAAAACAAATGGATATAATTTCATAATAAGAAAAGTGAAACCATGTAAATAAAAGAGACATTATACTTAAAACATACACATATGAAATAATTTCATTTTAGATGGAAAATAGTTTTGATAAAACACTTGAAATGAATTCTTGAGGAAAATATCCTTTCTTCTTTAAAATCATTTTCTTTTCACAAAATGTCATGAATTTTTAAAAGTAAAAGATTTTCTTGAAAATAGTCATGAAATATTTTTTAGGAATCTTCATGAAAATATGTCTTTATAAAACCGTAAAAATCCTTTCATGCCGTATAAGTTAAAAAAAACATTCTTCTCATACTTTTGTCAGAAAAGTCAAAAAGTAACTCGTACGAAAAATGACAAAATATTCCTTTCATATCTTTTACTAAAAACCCACCAAAGGGTAAAATTGGATTTAAAAAATTTTAGGTGGATGGAAATAATATTACATATTTAGGAAACATGTATGTGGATGATAAAATACACCCCAGTAATTTCTAAAGTATAAACAATCTCGGATAAAAATGAGATTGTGATATTTCCCTTACCTTAGGTCCAATTTGCTTCGTAAGTGTCCGAAACTCCTTTATAATGATTTAAATAATGTCATTGAATTATTCCAAAATCATACTAATTGTTATGATATCATATATTGTTCACTTATGGCTTTATATTACCCGTTCTTTTGTAAATTTCATGTTAAAGAGCGTTTTGGGTAAAATAGTTTCATTGGTCATCCATGTTTTGACTTGTAATTATTCATATGATTACATAGATCATTATTACTGAATTCCAGAATATATGACATGATTTATATATAATATATATTCAGAATATATATATATATAATAGATCAGTAAATGGAAAGAAATACACCGTTCATGGAGACGGTAGACAGTACGTACGCATGAACACTGTTTTCTTTTCCTTATTGAGTTGAATGGAATTAAGTAGATGACATACATATATATACACATAAATCCAATATCATTATTTGTAAAATATTTCATGATTACTTATTATATATACTTTATAATCATTCATGAATGGTTAACGTGGAGAATGAATCTCATCGCGTCGTGGAGACGGTAGTCCGTACGTATGCACGAGTGATGATATCGTTCTCATGATCATGGAATTGTATTGGAGTGTATGTATACTATTTCAGAATCAATATCACTTTACAATATTAATATATAGTTATTATTTACACCACTATACCCATCCAAGTAAGGTGGTGGTGGAAAATAGATTACACCACGGCGTGGAGACGGTATTCCGTACGTACGTATGCGCGGTGATTTCGTTTTCCGTAGGATGGATAGATGGTGAAATAAGGTTGTTTCATACTTATAATAACATATCCATATATGAGTGATACTTATGTTATTACCTCATAATGAAACAACCTAAGAAGAAGAAGTGGAAGAATAAATAAAGATGAAAGAATCGGTAACGGACATTACCTCTTCTTTGAAGCGCCTCTTTGAGTCTTCCTCTTAATGCACTAAAATTGGACTTTGAAGAAGACCAGGACCTCTAGGATGTTTTTAGGGAAGTGTAGAAGATAATTTGGCAGGGTTTGGCCGATCTTGAAGGCTCAAAGTGGTGTGATGAAGAGAGGGAGGAGGTGCCCTTTTATAAGGGAGGAGAGGGGCACCTTTGGAATTCTTAAAATTATTAATTTATAATAAATCTAACCCCACATATAAACCTCCAAAAATTACTCATATTCGTTGATTATATGATAGAGGGTTGTAATCTCATCAACCAATCAAATTTAGACATGTTTGGATATTATTTTAAAACTTATCATTTTGATTTATCCTTATTTAATCTATTTAAGTTTATTTGTGGTAATAAAATTCTAAAATTTAAATTATAACAAATAATTTATTATTTGTTGTGAATTTTCCATAATTGTTTACTTTATAACATTATAGAAAATATAAATTTAAATTTATAATTTTTAAATATTTTTGTGATTTTTAAACCATTTTATAATATGTTATGTTTATAAAATAACAATAGTGTCAATTTAGACACTATTCATTTATTAGAATTTAAATAAAATATAAACAGAAGATATTTTCGAACTAAAAGCTTTAATAGATTAATAAGATGCCATATGTATCTATAAAATTATTGGATCACATTAAATAGTTCATATAATATTTATTTTATTATTTTTAAAACCATTTATTTGGTTTATCTCTTAATAAAATAATTACAACAAAATTTTTGTATAATTATTTAATATACTTATGTGTTGCATAAAATTTAAAAATAAAATCCTATGATGAATATATATCTGTTACCTTTCACAATAATACTTTTACTCTAATTTATCATCTTAAAATCACAATATTTAAATTGTTATATTTATTAAATTATGAAGGTGACAACTTTGGCATCATTTAAAATAAATTAATATAAGTGTCATAATCACTTTTATAAGGCTTAAAACGGTTATATATTAGGTAATTGGATGATTAAGGTGTATATATACAATACCAATAAGTTTGTTTCAGGTTTGTGTGCCTTTTAATGGGTATTATGTTTTCAATAAAAACTATATTACTTATTGTCCACTTAATAAATAATTTCTGTATCATTAATGTATCACCATTAATGACAATTATTTAATCCTTAAAAATTATAAATAAATTATCAAGATGTAGATAATGTTATTAGCTTTCTGGATACTATTCATGTTCGAAGTTTTATGATGTTTATCACTAAATTAAAATTATTATACTTATAAGATTTAAGAGAGTGACATGTTGTCACTTTCTTTGGTTTTAATATTAATTAAATTATTTTCGTGGTCAAAAGTCCATAAAATGAATCTAATCCGACCCTTAGGTTATAATGGTCTACTTTTAGCCATAAAATATAATTTTGTCATGTGTTAGGGTACTTTTATAATATTATATTTACGCTTAATTACCCGACTTACCTTTAACAATGGTAAATAAAATTTACCGTAGTTACTATTCAGAATTCCCAAAAATAAAAAGTACATTATTAACATAATTTGGACCCACTGATTCCAAATATGGATTCCATTTTTCCAAATTCAATACACAAAAGTTACAGAAATTAAATTAAAATTTATCCCATTGTCGAAAGAAAATGGGTTTTTCTTTAAAACATTGCAAAAGATTGAATTGATTTAACCTACGAATTTAATGTAAAATCAATGATAATGACATAGATTATATTAAATGGTAAAAATATATTCTATTTATACTTTAAAACCATTCAATATTATAATTTAACCATATAAATTATTGCGATGAAAAAAGTTGTTTTTATTTAAAATATAGCGTGTTTTTACTATTCATCATAATATGAAAGTTACCAGAATAATATGAAAATTTTATCCAAAGTAAATTTTTATTTCTTGATTCCAAAGAAGAATTTTATTTTTTAAAATTGAACTTATAAACATGTCAAAACATATATTTAAAGTGGGTGCACCATCAAAATGCGGCAAAACTGCATTTTTTTAAAAATACTTATTTCACCCGAAAAATTTATTTTGTTCTTATACCATGTTATAGAAAATGTGTAAGATGAATAATAATGTTATAAAAGTCAATATTTAGTTAATAATACTCATAACGGCTAGTTCATAATAATATTATAATAATATATCGTTGTTTAGTAAACCCGGTATTGCGTACAACACACGCTATCGAGGAAGGTCGTGATTGCGTGTAATGCAAGCCAAGTCAGGGTTGCGTGTTGTGCAAGAATCCTTAGTTGTTTTGTATAAAAGAATCCAAACATATTTAATTTATATATTAAATATATATATATATACTCAATGTTGCGTAGAATAACAATTATCAAAATTGTGTGTAACACGATCCAAGAATAGCGTTGCATATACTGCAAGCTAATACGGTGTTGCGTATAGCACAAGGTAATATTGGTGTAGCATACAACACAAGACATTAATGAAATTAAAATAATATTTTTCATAAAATCTCGGGGTGTTACAGTAAGGGTACCTTTGGTTGAATGGATACTTGAAAAATTCAATCCCCTTTAATAAATTAAGTGTCAGATTCCTTCCAATGAAACATTTATCAGCACACTGATCATCCAACCAGGTAGGCCATGCCAAATATAGGCTCCCCTACACTATCTTATATATGGAATTTCAATAAGCGTGTGACCATAATATTGAGGTTCCATATTCTTGGAGTAAGATTTTGGTTACTCTTATGTTCTAAACTGTAACCATTAGGATACAAAAGAATCAATTTTAGAAAATCTATATGATGGATTGGTTCAAGAGTTATACACTTGATTATCTATGTTTGATCTATAAAATGATTTACATGGTTTTATACTAGATATAGTCATGGATTATTTACATTAGTAATAGGTGTATTTGACGATGAAATATAGATCTTTAAACATTCATGGATATGATGTAATCTAAAAGGGGGTATAATTTTAGTGGGATCACATTTAATTAAAGTCACTATTAAATTATTGTAAATCATGATACTCATATGAAAAAATATTTTTTAGATAGAATCATCATCATCGAACCTGACATTGAGATCAATTTTATAAAAGAAAAATCTTAATTTAAGAAATCTATATACTATAATAGAAACTTATGAATTGTTTTTATGTAATAATGAGAAATTTATATATAATAGAAAAAATATCTTAACTAACCTATTATTTTCATAGTTCAATAATTGAATCTAGATGATTATGATAATTATAAAATAATTAAACCAGTGTTACAAAAGGATTTTATTAAAGTTTGACTAATTAAATCAAGTCTCATCACAAATAATTAATATCACTAATTATACAAATTGAAGGTCAAAGATACAATGGGAATAGTGGGGTTAATTTACATAAAAAATAATTTCAAAATTATTCTAGAATATAAAATTGATTATTATGAAAGTAATAAATTAAATAATAAAACCTTAAAATTAAAGTGAGTTTAGTTGAAATTAAAATTTTAAGTATATAAAAATATTTGAAAATTAAATAGGAACACTTTTAAAAATGAGTTCTACAATTGGGTGTTAAGAGAAAAAGTATTGTAGTGTGTTTTAAAATTACTTAAGGTAGTGTGTAAAATTTATTTGGGTGGAAAATAGTTTATGTCAATTTTATATGTTTGGTGACTACTTGTTGTGTGACATTGGGCTTCAACAAAACATGATCACCCATATCTCTTCCTCTCAAGAAGGCTTCGTAGGGTAATATTTCTCCCTTAGTCATAATTGAAACTAAAAACAGAAATATAAATAAATGATTCTCTAGTTTTTAATAGAAAAAAAATTAAAAAAATAATACTATTACTTTTAATAGAAACCATGTAATATGAACCCTCACATTAATGGTAATGAAACCCTAAAGTATAAGATGAAATAAAAAGTGGTTTTATACAAACCATCTACAAATAACTCAACTCTCTTTAGAATATTTATACGAATATAAAAGAGAGCGAGAAATATAGGTAGAATAGAAGAATCGTGAAATAAAATATGAGATCAAAATGATATAAACTAAAATAAAAATAAAATATTAAAGAAATATATTTATGGTTTCCAATTGAGAAACAAAGTTGAAGTGCTCTTGAAAATATCTTGGAAACATTCATTATAGATCAATTAATAACTATTCTCTAGAAATCAGTTTTCATGGATATTTTTAGTTGGTTTTCAAGACACCATTTATGTCTATTTATATTCTCTATCAGATCAATAAGAGTATTGGTTTAAAAACCCTTAAATATTCAAATCAGTGTTATTTGAGATAAATTTAATAAATAATTTAATGATCCAGAATTAATCCTCCTACTGGCCTCCGGATGCCACTATTTTTCCATTGAAATTATTATATATTCCTAGGCCGTAAAAAATTCAATTGGCTAGTCAATGAGCTCAACTGGATAGCTAGTGATCTTAACAAATCATCATAAGTTGCATTATCCCCTACTTGAAATTCGGTGCACACTTACCAATTGGCTGGTGTTGTTGGGAGTAAGGACATTAGAAATAGTCTTTTATTCACCTATTGAATCATTTTCTTGGTCAGGTGATTCCTTGGTATGATTTTAAAATTATATAACTAAAAACACACAAAAAATGGTTAGAAAATTTCTTAAGTGATTTTGATCATAAAAAAGTATTTAAAGTTAAAAAATACCACCTATTTGATGATCATAAAAACTAATTTAAAAATAAAAATATATATAAAAGATTAGAAACTGGTGAAGTATAGTGAATTAAGAAGAATATGGAAATGAAGAAACATTTAGAAATACTAAAATTACATTAATGTAAAAGTATACCCTTGAATTAAAATCCTTTACTTCATTTGAAAACTTTTCAATCTAAGAGATATATATTCCTAAATTTTGAAATTTTTCACCCAATACATTAGACATTTCTACCCCTATAAACTAAACTTTTTTCAAAAAAGTATACTTTTTGCAAAAAAAAGTATCCTTTTTTCCCCATTAAAATTATTTCTTTCTTCCCATTTATTATTATAAAATAGACTTTTAAAGAAAAAAATAGATATCTATGAGATAAAACATAAGATAATCATAGTGATTATAAAAACATGATTTTAAAATTTTTAACAAAGTGTTTTAAAAAGCATGAAAATTATTCATTTTCAAAAAAAATGGGTTGAAAATGATAAAATATAGATAATAAGACATAATAAAAAAGAATAAAAAACATTCCATTCTAATCTCCCACCAAAATAAATTAATATGTTCTGAAACATGGGTTTGTGTAAATATATTGTATAACTAATGATCTATGTTAATATATTATAACATGAAATATGATTCTTGAAAATGGCCCATCAGAAATTATTTTGAATATCAATGCTCTCAATTATTTCTTAGTGAACAAGATTTTTATAGATACTTATAGTGCTAGAACTATCAAATTCAATTGGAACATTAAGAAATGCTATCTCAAAATTTAGGACTGTTTGTTCCATGAAAACGGCTTGGGTACAACAGATCCTTACCATAATAAATTCTACATCATCTAAACAAATAAAGACTTAATTTTTCTTTTTACAACCCCAAGAGATTAAATGACACATAAAATGGTTCCAATTCCCACTTGTACTTTTCCTATATATATGATATCTACCAAAATGAACTTTTAAAAATTATAAGAGATTAAAAGAAGTTCCTTTGTTATAAAATAACCATGATTTTTAGAAAACTTTAAAAAATAAAAAATCCTTCTAAGATAATTAAAATGAAATTTTATAGGATTGGATAAAAAATGAACATAAAGAAAAACAATAAATATATTGTCTAACTAAGTCAAAGTAAGGTAAATAAAACTTATAATTATACTTTTATAAATATTTTCATCAACTAGTTTTATGGATTCAACCAATGTTATCTTGTAATAAATACTCTTTGGTGTATTAATATTTTTATCTTTATTTATTCCCGAACACTTTATAAGTTCATTAGTGTATTTTCTTGGCTTTAAAAATTTTCATACTCATTTTAAGTGACTTAAACCAAGAATAAATTTTGACCCACCCATAAAACTCATTTCAAATTCCTTTTTAATAATATGTTATAATTAGTTACAAATAGATAATATTTTGTTCAAAAATTACATAATAGATATATATTTAAATGGATAAATTATTATACGAATCCTTTTTATAAATAATTTCGAATAAATTTTTCCCATTTTAAAATAATTTGATAAAAGAAAATGGGTTAACCATTCATACCATGCCTAAGGGTCTTGTTTTAAACCATAACATTACTTAGTTAACCTGAAAATGGAATTTGGAAATTTTAGATTATTAAAACCGGGTGGTTGTATAACAAAAACTATTTCATAAGTAATACCATTTTAAAAAAACTTTCAATATCCAATTGAAAATGTTTAAAATTAATATGGGTTGAAAAATCAAATAAGATTCTTATCGATTATATTCAACCAACATGGGTGAAGGTTTCACCTTAACTAATTCCTTCTTATTGATTATATAATTTTTATATGAGTATATATTTATTAAATGTGATGTTAAGTAGTTAATATAATTTATTTCTAAAACCCCATTTTTTTACCAACAATGGGATGATCATTGGAACTTTTAAAAAGATAATAAACATTATTCCATTATAATAATATTAGATCCTATTTCATAGAAAAAATTAAACATTCAACTTTCATAAAACGATAAAGGATTTTAGGTACTATAAATTAAATAAAATAATGCTTGTTATCTTCATTTAAGGGAAAAAACTAATATTAGTATCAAAATGAAAATCCTAAATAATATTCCCCAAGGAATGCTCTTTTGATTTTTTTTCAAAGATTTAGGTAAAGAAATATATTTATATTCAATATCCATAGTCATTTCAGGATAAATTGGATCATTTAATGTTAATGGTTGAATATTTTCCACAAATTCAAATTATGATGAAGGATTTGGAATAATTTTATAAAAGTTTATATTAAGGGGTTCATCAATGATTTTGGTTCTTTTTTTTTGAAGACCTGATATGATTTACATGAGTTAGAGTACCCAATAAATAATCCTTAATCAAATTTTGGATCACATTTCAATAGTATATCTTTAGTTTTATGAATATAACATTTATATCTAAACACTTTGAAAAATCTAACATTTATAATTTTATTTTTACAGAGTTCATATAGGTTTTTTTAGGAAGGGTCTTATGACAACATATTGTATGATAAAACAAGTCGTATTAAACTTCTTAGACCGAAATTAATAAGGGATTTTGAAATAATTCCATAAGGGTGTTGAGATTTCTTGAAGTGTAAAATTCTATCTTTCAATAACCTAATTATTTTAAGCTATTATAGTAGTGAAAATGTATGATTATAACCTTGTGAAGCACAAAGTTCATCAAAATATTTATTATCAAACTATCTACCATGATCAATTTGAATGGAAATAACTTTTTTCCATTTTCAATTACAAACACATAAGTAAATCTTATTAAGGCTTTACAAGACCATTTTTTTCGATAAATAGGCCCATGCGAATATTATATAATTAATTAAAATCATAAAATAATATTATTTTACTCCAAACCTTGTGACTTTATTTCATCCAAAAAGATAAAGGTGAGTAATATCAAGGGATTTAGAGTGTGATACTTCTTATTTATATTTAAAATAGTACTTAATTTATTACTACGTTGGCCAGTTTCACACACAACATTATATTTGAAATGAAACATCAGTAAATACTATACAATAAGACTTCAGTTCAGCAAAAGAAGTGTGTGTCTATGTAACAATTACCAAGGAGTCTATTCTGAATCCAAGACTCACCATATATAATTCTAAAATATTTAGACATTTCAAAATAAATATAATTTAAAATTATAATATAGACATTTTTAAAATTAAAAATAGTTAATAAATGTTTTCCTTTGGAATTAAAAACGTTGAAAAAATAATTTCCACAATAAAATTTAAAACCACTTTTGTACAATTTCATAATTCAAAAAAAATATTTTAAACCATAAATTATTAAATAATATTTTATAACAATCTAATTGAGAAAATATATTGTACCTCTATCAATGATTTTATTTGTTGAATTTTCATCAAAATTTGTATTTTATTCCTTGAATTTTTTAAGTTGATTAAATTTAGAGGGGTCATAAGACATGTTTCAAGATAATAAACTATCATAATACCACATTTATTTTTTGTATTTACTCATTATACATGCTTACCATAAAATTATGAAATTATTCTTTTGGTTCCCAAATTTTGGCTAAAAATATGTCAGCTGATAGGGACTTTGGTACCCAAATTTATTTTGAAAATTATTGTGGAGATGGTTTATGGGATAAAATATAGATAATATTTATCTTACCATATTGATCATTTTTGAAATAAAATTCATAAATAAGATTCTTAGTTTTATGAAAATAATTACAAATCAAGTTTCGTTAAAACGCTTTTATAAAACTTGTCTTTATAGAAGAACTTTTATTTTTTCAAAAAACAAAAACTAAACGATTTTTTAAATTTCATTGAGAACACATAATTTTATTAATCTTTTATTCTATATGTGAACTTAATAAGAGATTATTTAAGTCAATGATAGTCAATTATAAATCATAAAAACTATTTCTATCAACCATTTTTGTTAATAATACATATTTTTTAGTTATGAGATGATCCCTTTATTTAATCCATTTATAATACTTACTTTTAATCTCATTTCACATTAAAGTTAGTTCGAGAAAACATTCTTCAATTTTATTGGAAAAAAATTTATATATTTATCTCATAAGTGATTTTTAAAATAAGAGAATTAATTGTAAATTAAGAATGAATAATAAGAGGAATTTTATATAACTTCATTACTAACCTTAACTCATGCGATGAGACAAATGGTTCTTTCATTTTTTTCCTCTATTAAGGAGATAAAATCATATATCACACTCTATTTTGAAACCTCTAAGGCTACTTTTCTTTTATTTGTACCATTTTTGTTCTTTTTTTATCAATATTAATTCCTCCCTTATGTGTCCTTTCATTTTACATTAAAATAATGTCACTTCTTGTCCACTTTATCCATCCTTCTATTTGGCACATTGGTAGAATTTATTTCATTTAAATAATTTTTCATATTCTTGTCTTGATGGGAGAACTCATCACCATTGTATGAGTCTCCATTAATTTCTTTATAAGTGATTTTTTTTAAATCATTGACTTATTTGAATCCTTTCCATCTTTTATCTTAATTGTGATATCATAGGTTATTAGAGATCCAATTAACTCCTTGAATATAATTTTATTTATATCTTTTTCATTTTATATTTCCACCACCTATGGTTCCTAGTTTTTAGGAAAGTACTATATAATCATTTTCACTATAGTTTCTTTAAATAAATAATTACCAATTAATTTTTTACCATGAAAAATGTTAGTAAAAAATATAAACCTATCAGTAATAAATACATTTAGAGACATTGTAAAGATTTCAAAATCCTGTGTAAACATGGAAAACCTGGTATATTTAAATTTATTCCTTCCTCCATGAGTTAATTCTAAAATATTTTATATTTCATGTGTAGTTTATAAGTATAAATGTGATTAAACTCATTAAAATCTATATCATAATGTAAAAAACTTTGAGATTTTTCATTAAGTTAAAAAGAATCAATATAATCAAGATTCCATTTTTCCTCTGGTTCTTTGTAAATAAAAAATACACACATAACAATTTTCTGAATATTATATCTTATACTACCTAGAAAATTGGATAGTGAGTTTTCCAACAACTATAATTTGAACCATTAAAAAAGGTTCATGACCCAAATAGTGGCCTTCGAGGCCACCATGGGGGATTGAAAAAAATTCCACATTATAAATACTGTAGTTTTATATTGGTTAGGATATTTAAAATTAAAAATAATTATTTAAAACAAGTATATTTAGAAAAAAAAACATAAATATTACCTTTGATACAAAATTTAGGTTAATGATTATATGGAAATAGTGGAATGGGAATTTCATTTAAAAATAATTTTAAAATGATATTATAAAATAAAATATTTTATCATTTCAGAAATCAATTAAAGTATAAAATAATAAAATTAAAGTTATTATAGAAGAAATAAAAACATTAAATGTAACAAAAAATAAATTTGGGAAAATAAAACGTGCCACTTTGATATAGAATTTGTGTAATAACTTAACAAAAATCCCCTATGTCTCCTCTATTCAAAAAGTCTTGAGGGGGTTATATTTCCCCCTTAGTTTAAATTAAAATGAATAACCAAATAAAGAAGAAACAAAACCCTTTTTCAGTGGAAAAAAATAACCAAATAGAAGACCCTTGGTTTTAATGAAAACAAAAAACCAAGAACTCTCACTTTAATATTGGTGAGAACCTAAAGAAGAACATAAATTATATAGTGGTTTGTTTTTACAATCCCTTTAAAATTACTCAAATATCATGAGGAGATTTAGATGAATATGAAAACTAAAAGAGAGAGATAGATATATATAAGATACTTATAAAATATAAAAGGAGAGAAAATGGATAAATGAGAAATGGAAAAATAAATTGATAAAAGAAGTTGAATCTTGTTTTTCTTTAGATAAAGGATATTGAAGCTCTCTTGAAAATATCTTGCAAATATTTTTCATGGATTGATCAAGAATCACATGTCATAAAGTATTTTTCCTGGATTTTCATAGTTTAGATCCAAGATACCCTTGATATATATTTATTTCTTTCATAGTAGTTAGAGGTTGCATGGGTAAATTAAGGCCATAAATGAGATAAACCAAATATTATTAACCAAAATTTAATGCGCCTTTTACTGATTTGGAATGAATCTTCCAGAAATATTCCTGAATCCGTAGGCTATATAGTGAAATTAATGTAGCTTTATAGGATTCTAAAAACTCTAAAATCTATCCAGTGAGCTCTATCAACTAACTGGTTACCTTGATAGTTCTATAAGATCTATTTTATCCTCTACCAACTATCTAATGTTTTTGGTTAGTGAGGACCACGGAAATAGTCATACATGATCCTCTTGAAACCTTTAGTTATTTTAATGATTCCTTAGTCTGATTTGCTTTTTATATAACTATAAATACTTAAAAAAAATATAAAACACCTTATGTTATTTTGATCATAAAAAAAATAAGTTTTTCAACACTAATTACTTCTATTGATTGGAGGATTCAATTATAGATTTTTCTCATCATTAAATTCATCATTGAATCATTATTCTAAATTCTCTATCAATTTTAATTGGTTATTAAAATTCCACCCTATTTTATAAAAGTGTTTAGAATAAATGAAGTAGTGTATTTGGTTTCAAGATTTTTGTGTTATATCAATATTAAAATTGGGTAAATTTTCAATAATGAAAAATAAATATTAGTTAAATAGTATAATAATGATTCATAAAGTTGTTATCCAAAGTCATTAAAACAATGAGGACTTGAGAGGGAAAAAATTATTTCATTTATTAGAATTATATGCAATATCATAAATATTTTTAAGAAACTCCATTGATAATTCATGTAAGGTATCAATGATATAGAAATAAATACTTATGTTTTGAAAAGTTATAAAATATTAAATGTATGTTTTACAAGTGTTATAAGTATTCAAATGTTCAAAAAAAGGAAATAATTTATATGTATTATGATTTTTAAACAAATAATTAAAAAATGGGTTTTTAAATCATAATTTGAATATAATGGAATATATCAACCTTGAATGGATTTAAGTAATGGATGAATATCATTGTATTATTTCTCTGATGTGATAAGTGAACTTGTTTGTTAATAAAGAGTTGTTATAAAAATTATGGGATGATGGTTCTAATGCACATGATTTATTATTCTTAAATTTATATGACACTCTTAAAATTATACTAGGGTAAAAAATTATACAAGATAAATATGTTTATGCAATTTTGTATAAAATATGATGGATTTGATACCACCACCATCAGTGGAATATTTTAAAGAACAAAATATTTTTCTAGTACATTAGTCTAAAAACATAGAATGTAATTTAAGATAAAGATAAAATGGTTTATTTTTTAAATAATCACACTTCAGGAAAGAAGTTTTATCTCTTCATATAAAAGAATCTATGTATCTTAACCTGATGTACTAAAATGAATATTGTAAAATTTGAAAATTACCTTGTCAAAATACAAAGTGAATGTCAATTAAATATTATAAAAGGTTTAGGGAATGTTTTAAAAATATTAATTTATATAGTTACATTATTTACAAAAATATTTTAAGGAAACATTTTTATTGAATAGGATACAAGGACGATGATTATGATGAGATTAGATCGAGTTATAACAGGAAAATATAAGTTGTTAATGTTGTAACATTGGTTGTTTTGAAGTTAAGGATTTTTAATACTTTATTCAAATAATTTAACATTGTGTATATGATTACTGAGTCTCAAAATTACTCAAACTAGTGTACTAAATAGACATTACTTTCTAAAGGAATTTAGTGTGAGGATTTTATTATATGGTCATATAGAGATGTTTTAGGAATTGCATAGAAATATAATGAGCATATAAAACACTTGAAAGTATAAATAAAATGAGGCTAGTCTTCTGATATATCATATATGATATAATAATGTAGATTCTTATATATGGTTTTTTAATAATTCATATGTTTAAGAATATAAAATGATGAATGTTATAAAAAAGTAAATATTGACTTTATCATTCTAACATATTGAAAATATATATTTATCATGAAGTGAAATGATAATTGAACTCTCAAAGTATGACTTAGGATTATCCCTTACATATTCTAATCATGGACTATGATAGTTTTTTATTAAATTTGAATGTTAAACATATCATAATTCTTATAATGGGATACATAATAGGCTCAGGAGGCGAAAAACAGATTTTTTGTGTTGGATGGCCAAAAAAGTATAAAACATGAAGTGTAATGAACAATTTATTTGGTATATTATTGATCGCATCATCAGTTTGAGCTTACAAATATTGGATTTATCCAATCATATGATGAGAATTACATCTAGGATACTGATTGAGATAGACTAAGAAATTTGACATTGATACCTCAAGAATTAATAGGATTTACTTATCTTTCAGGCTAGGTGTGTTTGATGTGCACATCTATAAAGGTGAAGGACATGTCATATATTCATCAACTAGGTCAGTCTATGATTGTAAAATCAAGAACATATTATTATCTATATTGGATTGATATACTAAATTAATCGTAGTAAATTGATTTATTAGATTAAGGGATCGTATGAAAATTAATTCATGTAAATGATGTAGCTTGTGGAAATAGGTATAGATATACATGTGTTTAATGGAGATCGCATAAGATATCATTATTGATGAAGTAGCACTGAGTATTTGTTAAATTATTATCTTTACTTAAATTTATAAAATTAGGAATTCATAATTCTTATTAGTTCTAAAAAGTCCCATAAATTCACACTTATTGGTTGACTAAATGGGGATTGAATTTTACTGAGAGTAATATTTTTCTGTTTACCTGAAAGAATTTGTAGATAGGTATCCACAAGGTATTTTATAAGATGTGATACAAGGTAAAGTTTATAATATCATTCATAAAGTGTTTTTTAAAATATATAAAATTCCTTTTGGGTATGGTTTCATAAGTTATTGTATATTATAAAATATAAGGTAAAAGGAAACTAAGGTGCAAGTGGGATACTGAATGGGATATTACCTAAACCTTATATTGTATTCTATGATATATATGTGTTATATATTATGACATATAAACTAATTTCATATCATTGGCTATGATATGATGACATTTTATGCTACTTCCTTATCCAAATAATTTTATATAATATGGATACATCATAGGAACATATTATCATCATAATGTATTATTCAAAATACCTATTATGATTAAGGAATTATAGTGGAATATTTATGTTTAATTTTAATAATCTCTCCCAAATTAGATATCATAAAACATATAGAATCAATAGAATCCATTACCACATAAACATTTTAAATTATTTTCAAAACAAAGTACCAAATAATACTGAAGGAGGATCCCACATCATCGAGGTGTTTAGTAGTGTAGGCTGAGTGAATCAGCTCTAAAAATGTTCACCCACTTGGGATGAAAGGTACAAAATCTATAAAAAAAGGATATCTTCGCACTTCGAGTCATCTTTGTTGATAGAAAGTACGAAACTGCATTACCTTCATACCACTTATAGAGTATTTTAGTGTGGTGGTTCACCAACCTTTACACCTTCTGATTAAGTACTCTATGGACCAGGGGTGGTCCCTTTTTCTATCAATGCATTATAAATTGACAACAAGTCATTCTTGACTACTCAAAGGGTTATATTAATTTTTCTACATCTCCTTAATCCCATTATAATTTTCTGAGGTTATAATTAAGGATATTTTCTTCCTCCAAAATAGGTTGAAAATTAATTTATAACTAATCCCCACTTATCTTGGATCACACCACCTCCTCACTTGATACCCATGTGGAAGGAACCATAGGTATTGAGTTTGAGACCCTGATTTAGAGGATTCCACTAAACCCATCATCCCTCCCCTTGGATTGATGTCCATTTTGTGAGGGGTGCACGAGGCTAGGATAGGTCTGCTGGGGAGGCTGCCTCTCAACCACTACAATGTCGAGCCCGGTCCAATATTATGTTCTCGATTATAAAGATAATACATGTTTTGGACCCTATTAATGACTTGTTAAATGCTTAATTATTTAAATACAATATTTACAATCATCCTGTAATGAAAATGATAGATATTTTCTTCCTCACCAACCTTGTATTGTCTACTCCTTAGAACAATCGATGGAGGAAGGTGCAAAGAGAAGCCTCAAAGCCAAACCACCCTGTGAATTCCCTAAACTCTCCCCATCCAATGGATTCTCATTCAATTTTTTGTAATAGGTGCATGATTGCCTTGTTTTCTGGTTTCCTACTACATGGACACCTAGAGGCCATTATTACTCCCATCTAGTGAATATTAACCTTTGAAGGTATTTCAATGTTCCTGAATCTCCATATTTGGAAATTAAATTTCAATAGAATATCTTTGCACCACAGGGTCTCCCCCTGAGCATCCTAAGGTTTTTTTAATTATTCCCATTTCCTTATGTCCCATTATCCTTTTACCCAGTGAGTTACTAGAATACTATGGGTGTTTTGGGGGGTTTTCTAAAGAGATGGGTGATTTAGCAACATCCACTTGGTACACCATAGATGATAGAGCCTTGAATCTACCTCTGAGGGATCTTTGTCAAGCATATTAATCTAATAAAAATCTATGGAATATTTAGTGTAAGGTATACAATGTAGTATTATTTGTTTTATTTATAGTATAGTCTAGGTTTCATGCATGGCAGATCTTAGAATTTTATATTATAGTTTTTCTGTAATGTTTATTAGGTGTTAGTAAATCCTTAATAACCCATCACATATATGATATGATGGGAATTATGGCCCACTTAAATATTCAAGTGAATATATAAATTCCAAATAATACACATTGCTTAGTGAAATATTGATCTTGGCCCACTAATGGATATGATGGATTAATAGGTATCATCATTTTAGTTGAAATTATTTGATAAAAATACATATTAAATGAAAGTAAAATATTATACTCTTATTATAAAAGATTCTATCTTAGAGAAAAAGGCATCACCATTATTAAACATGGATTCGAGATCAATATTGTAAATGGAAACGCTTATTAGAATAAATTTTTAGGCTAGTATAGAAACATAAGAATAATTATTAAGTAAGATGGAAAATTTTATTTTTCAGATAAACCCATACTGAAATAAAAAATGATGATTCTTTTTAAAATATATATCTAGATGAGTATAGTTAGTATAGATATACAAATTTTTAATTTGAAATACATTGTTTAATTTCATGATAACTGAATAAACTTTAGTCTCTCCTCATATCTATAATATGATTGGGTACATCAATATGTTGGTGAGAATAGTGGTCTCATTTAAGTCTTAAGCTATCCAAAAACATAAATTTAAAATTATATTTCAAAAAGATCTAAAAATATGAGTGAGTTAAATAATTTTTTTCCAATATCCTCAATTATTTGAGGATAATGAGAAAGTAATGTTATTTCTAGGACCCGATGTTTGTTTAACAACATTTAAGGGGAAAAAAGATGGAAAAATGAAGGTTGGATGATCCAAAGATCAAAATTTTCCATTAAAACCTTGAAAATGTGTCAAGAAGGAAGATAAATGTTTTCATATGAGATAGAATTATCCGAAATACTTGATTGGGATTATAAAAATTCATGTAAATTCCACTTTAGGAATCAATGTTAATGTAAGAACTTGGATCTTCATTTCAGGTGTGAATCTTCCTTTCTGGTTATTTTTGAGAAAAGGTGAGTTTCTGGAAATTTCAGGAGTACTTGTCGTGTACTTAAAAGTACATGTCGTGTACTTATAAGTACATACCGTGAAATCGGTTTCTATGGGTAGCCATGTTCTAGTTGTGTAATAGCCGACCACATGGCCGTGTGGGGTGACCTGGAGACCACCTAAAGTGGAGGCCGATTAAGGAAAGTACACGCCATGTAATTTTAAAGAACACACCTTTTATTCTCTTTTTATTTCATTAAACAGACCGGGGTCATGTCTAATTGGTAGAACCTCCTTTTTCTTGACTTGTCTCATTAAGGAGCATTTGTATGGTAATAATCTTCTTCAAGCCTCTGAATCTTCATCTGAACTTCGATTTGACTATCATAGATCGCATTGGAATCACCATGGTAATCTCTTCCTTCTTCTAGAGCCTCGTTCCCTGACTTATCCTCTTTCACGAGATATTCTCGGTTGAACATTTTTTTTTGTAGATATACACCATTCTAGGTTAATTCAAGGCATGAGGTTCAAGTATATTGTTCGAACAATGTTGAGGTAGGTGTTTTGTTCCATTCTGTAGTTAGTCATTGAGTTATATGTGAAAAAGTGACCAATACCCTTGTTTGGGGTATTGTGTGTTTATGGATTTTAACCCGGTTAATGTCTAATATTCCTTGAATGTTGAATAGGGGTTTCTTGTTTGTGTTTAGGTTTAATTTCCATGCCATGGATGTGTTTTCCCAGGCTTGTTTGATTTTGGCCATTTGGCCTAGACTTGACTATTAGGCTTTTGTTTTCCATTCCTAGTGTTTTAAGGATAGAGTGATTTTTTATCTGATATGTTGAGCCATTCCTTATAGCTAATTTAGCCAAGTTTTACATTAAGGTTTATTGTGGCTGCTGATTATCATTTGTGCTTGATTGCTTTACACGGGGCTATAGGAACCTGGTGTAGTGAGACCATAGGGGAAATTGATGTTGAGGGATTTCCCATAGTGTTTATTATAATTATCACATTGCGAGACCATAGGGGGATTGACATTGAGTGATCCCTCAGAGTGTCTGTAGTTACGTTACAAGACCACAGGAGGAATTGACGTTGAGTGCTTCCTCAGTGTTTCTAGATTTTACTGTTAAAAGACTATAGGGGTGAATTAATGGTGAGTGCTTCCTCAGAGAGTCTTTGATTACACATGACTATAGGGGGGATTGATGGTGAGTTCTTCCTTATACAATCTTTGTTATATCTTTTG
This sequence comes from Viscum album, assembly GCA_963277665.1. NCBI lineage: Eukaryota > Viridiplantae > Streptophyta > Magnoliopsida > Santalales > Viscaceae > Viscum > Viscum album. Next base: position 1,304,790,779 of record OY728126.1, on the reverse strand, counting down.
TTGTATTTTGAACCAGAGGGGTTATGCTATGAGAACTACCCAGAGGGTTACTTGAGTTAGTATCTGAACTAGAGGGGACAGGTTGTGAGAAATTTTCTAAAGGGTTCCTTGTATTTGTTTTTGGTTGGTTAAATTGTTAAAAAGAAATGTTTGTAAATGAATGGTAGTACTCTATACTTTTAAGAATATCCTGGTTTATTGATTAATTTTCTTATTGACTTCTATATATATTCATTGACTGTTAGGAACATATCTTTGGGTGGTTTCCTACTGGGATTCATCCCACACCCTATTTGGGTCATGCTTTTAGGCCCAAATAGATTATATTATTTTAGGTCTGGCTAAGGTCAAGCTCCCTTCTACTTTAGGTACTTGATTATTGTGGAGTCGGAGAGCATGAGACCAAGATGAGGCTTGCGATGCTAAGGAGTTGTTTACTTTTTTCTCTGAATTTGTGTTTAGTATTGTATTCCAGCATGGTGACTTGTTTGGTATCTTTCCTAGACATATGTATCATGCATCATATATATATTTTCTTAGTTTTTTATTACTTCTAGTATTCTGATGTTTACTATTTTATGGAATTATTATTGTTTCTGCAACTGTTATACATTTTTTTCCACTACATTACTCTGCCAATGAGGGCATAGTTTCCTAACTATCACACCCAAGGCCCTCACTATTAGTCGGAATCCTATGGCATTTGGGCAAATGCGTTTGAGGCCATGTGGCCGACCGGGTACAGTGCACCTTAGGGTGGCACCCGGAACCGGTATGTTACAAAGTGGTATCAGAGGTAGTTTCTTTTCACTTGACTTACTATTTAGAGCCTATAGTTAGAGATAGGAAGGATTAGGTACTTGGTAATAAGTTTTGTCTGGGAGTAGCTAACTTGTGTATAGGGAAAATCCAAATTACCTTGTATATTGTAATTTTTCTAGTTTTTCAATTATTACAGTTGATTTGATCTCACCATTGGGTGATTGACATGTATTGCACTATTATTATTGATATTATTTAGGTTCTATTTCTATTGTAACCTAATGAGATGAGGGTATGAAATCTCATGCATCATATAGGAACTAGTTAGAGATCATATCTCATGAATTCTTGTCATTCCTTTTAGGATGTATTACTGATTGCATATTTTTGTGATTAATGTTGGTTAGATATGAATGTGGTTGTCATATATTCCTTGATAGAATACCTACTATTTTATAGGGTATTTCAAATATATAATATTTATTTTGAATCAATGCCAAACTTTGGTTCTTGAGTCATTATGGGCCCTCATGGACCGTAATTTGGTGGATCATTACTCTTTTATATTTATATATAACATTTATAAGATTCCAATCTTTTATTTGCAGGGATTATTGTCCCTCACAAATTGGAATTTGAAAATATAAGGTTGTTTTAGTGTTTTTCTGGGGTTTCGAAGTAGTTTCTGAAGCTTTCTGTCCGGAAAAACCCTGAATACACGGCGTCTAATGATAAATACATTCCATGTGTCCTTCTGTTCAGGAAGGAACTATTTTTCTTAAGTTCATGTCATGTACTTATGTGAATTCCATGAAGTCTCTAACGATGTCAATGGATGTGTGGGTAGAGATGCAGGGTTGGGAAATCTTTGGTGGGACATGCAGTGTATCGTCTGTACACACCGTGTTGTGTAGACTGTGTGTCCACCCATGTGAAAACAACAAAGATGGATAAAACTTAGGCTATACACACCGTGTCAATCTTGAATACGTCGTTTAGTATAACCCTTATATCCAGCCATGTAAAAAACAACACGGGGCAGTGGAATCCTTCTAGTGTATGTTGTTTCTGTCATAAACACATCATGTATAGTCAGTCGTGTGTCCACCCATGTGAATAACAACACAGGTAGTTGAAACCAAAGCAGTACACGCTGTATCTAGTACAAACACACTGTGTAGTCTTGTCCTATGATAACCATGTGGGTTCGTCATATAGAAGAACTTTGGCATAGAAAATGAATCAAGTACATGTCATTTTTTGGGAGAACACGCCATGTGTATGGGGTGTAACATGACCAGTTTTGGAAGAAGTACACGCCCATGTGAAGTCTTAAAAGAACATTCTATGTAAGGGATATACACAATGTGTACCCATGTTTTTGAAAAACATGAATTCTTTCCTTTCCCTGTTCCCTTCTCAGACTTCTAAGTTTTCATCCTTAATAAATCTTGATCATAAGTTGTGCACTTGACCTTGAAAATTCATGCCACAAAGACGTCCTCCAGTATTATTCTAGATACAAGGTAGTGATCAGACACTAAACATGGTTGATCAGGGACTACCAACAGATCCTCACGTAGTGGTAGTCTTGGTACTATTCATTATTCCAGACACAGGTGCGGACGTACAATTCTGAGAGGTCTTTATGAGGTTTATGCAGACCTTCCCTAGAGCACTGCATCCTAACCCATCAATGTCAGAATTGATGCGGGTTTTCCAGTAGCATCATCCTCCCAGCTTCACAGGGGAAGTAGGACGTCATGTTGCAAATTCATGGTTAGTAGACATTATTTCTATCTTCGATCATTTGGAGAGGCCTCCAGAGAGGAGGGTAAAGCTTGCTACTTATATGCATCAGGATTCTTCCAAGAGATGGTGGGATATTGTTTCACAGGAAGTACACCAGTAGCGTATGGCTTGGGATGAGTTTCAGAATACCTTCTATGATTACTTATATCCAGAGGCCTTGGGGTTCAATCGATCCCGAGAGTTCAAGAGTTTGGAGAAGGGTACTCTTTCAGTTATGGATTTTTATTCTCGCTTCACAGAGATTCAGTGCTTTATACCCTTTTAGGGGGAGGTGAGTTATTCCTAGTGAGGAAGTTTTAGGATGGTCTCACGAAACACATTCAGGATCAGGTGAACATATTTAGATTGACTTCCATCACTTCTATAGTCAACCAGGTGCTGATCAAAGAGCACAATCTAAGGGATTCTAGAGTTTTCGGCCAGGGAGGTTCAACATCTAGAGTTGGTACTTCTCTGGCTGATAGTAGGAAGCTCCGCAAGAGTCTACATGTGAATATCTGAGTAGACGGGATGAAACTTCAAGTATCCAGGTGGTATGCTACTAGTGCGGGAAGGTTAAGCATACCAGGCCACATTGCCCGAGAGACCCAATGAGGTGCTGATCTTGTGCCAAGATGGGTCATATTCAGCACTTCTATCAGTTCTTCTCACCAGCAGTGAGTCAAAGGGGTTCTTCTATGACTCTGCTTACAGAAGAAGCACCACCAGTTTCTCATCAGTCTAGAAACTAGAGTTCTTTCGGGCATTTATTCCAAGGTGTAGGTCATTCCATGGTGTTCAGACACAGTGTTTTCAATATCCAAAGGGTGGATCAACTCAGGGATCTCATTCAACTTCATAGGGTTGTGGTGCAGGTCAGGCTTTTGCGTTGAAGCAAACCTAGTAAGTGCAGGATCCCGAACACTTTACAGTTTGATGTATGATCCAAGTTGTTCATTTTTAGCATTTGTGCTTTTTGTTATAGGGGATTCCCATATCTTTATATCTATTGTTTTTGTGGAGATCCTTGGGCTCTATATCTATTCCTCTGTTGATATCTTCATGATAGACACTCTGTTGTGGACTAGAATGGCTAGTGTACTTCAGTGCAAGGAGTGCCCTCTTAAGGTTGGTGGTTTTCACTTCTTATGGGACCTTTATGTCCTAGATATGACAGGTTATGATTTCATTCTTAGAATGGACTGTTTAATTCTATTACAGGCTGTTGTCGACTTCTATCATCATAGGTTGAGTTTCACATCACTAGAGGGCAGATTGTTTCTTCATAAGGGCGAATGGGATGTCTATATGAGCAGAGCAGGACCTGAGCATCATGGGATGGGAGTCGTTATAGCCCATATTTCTAGTCTATATATGGATGACTGTGGGACTTCACAATTGGAATTTACTCTAGTTTTCGATCGTTTTAGGTATGTCTTTCTAGAGTACTTTTCATGTTTTCCTCTTTAGCAATAGGTGGAATTTTCTATTGAGCTTGTCCCTGGAGGGGAACTGGTGTCCATTCCTCCTTATAGGATGGCTACACTAGAGTTACATGGGCTCAAGAAGTACTTGTAGGTGTTATAGGAAAAGGGTTTCATCTTACCTAGTACTTCTCCTTGGGGTTCTCCAGTCCTGTTTGCGAAAAAGATGGGTGGTAGCCTTCGACTTTGTGTGGATTATCAGAAGTTGAACCAGTTGATGGTCAAGAACCGATATTCCTTGTTAAGGATTGATGATATCTTTGATCATCTTCGAGGAGCCCAGGTGTTCCGAAAGATGGACTTGAGATCTGGCTATCATCAGTAGTGCATTAGACCATCAGATATACCTCTTACAGCCTTTCAGAGTATGTATGGTCTATACGAGTATGTGGTTTGGTCGTTTGGTCTCACGAACGCACCTTCAATATTCATGGCACTGATGAACCGAGTGTTCCATCCATACTTGGATTCTTTCATGGTGGTCTTCTTAGACGATAACTTGGTGAAATCTCACACTCAACACGACCATGCCACAAATCTTGAAATCATTTTGAGTACCCAAATATAGCATCAGTTATATGCTAATCTCTAAAAATGACACTTTAGTATGGACCATATTCACTTCATGGGTCATGTTATCTCAGAGACAAGAGTATCAGTAGACCCAGAGAAAGTGGGAGCAGTAGTTTACGGGGAGCAGTCGAAGAACATCTTTGAGGTGAGGAGTTTTCTGGGGATAGATGGTTACTACAGACACTTCATACAAGACTTTTCACACTGAGAAGCACCACTGATGGGCCTAACTAATAATAGTGTGAAGTACTTGTGGTCAGATTCTTGCGAGTCAACATTTTAGGAGATAAAAGGTCGATTGATTTCAGCAATCATACTAGTATTTACAGAGATGATCTAGAGATGTACTGTGTACTGTGATGCATCAATTATCGGGCTGGGAGTTGTGCTTATGAAGGGAGAAGGATTTGTTATGTACGGGTCTCGGAATTTGCTGCCACATGAGAGGAACAACCCAACACACGATCTCAATTTGGCTGTAGTTGTTCATGATTTACATTGTTGGAGACATTATCTTCTGGGAGAGAATTTTTTGGTTTTAACCAACCACAAAAGTTTCAAGTATATCATCACTCAGTGTGATCTAAATCTCAAATAGTGAATGTGGGTCAAGTAACTTCAGTCCTTTGACTTTAATATTGCTTATATGCTGAGGAAAGGCAACACAGTGGTTGATGCGTTGATCATAAAAACTCATATACAAGTACTTCAGTGGGCTAGAAGTGAGTGGAATCTTATGGCTCTGTTCTTTTATATACAGTTAGAGGTGCACAACAGATAGGGGGATAAGTTTCCTTCTTCTCTGACTATTAACTTTAATCTACTTGATCGATTGAGAATGTGGAATCTATCAGATTCTGAAGGCCTAGTTCTACGAAAGAGTGTGTCAGGAGAGGACCTTATTCCTAGATGGAAAGTAGGCAAGGATGAGATCTTGTGTTTTCATGGGCATGTATGGGTGCTATCAAACATACGTGAGGAGATGATGTTGGAATTTCATTCCTCAGTTTGGGAAGTTCATCCTGGTTTCACCAAGATTTATCGAGATCTTGACCATCAGTATTGCTAACCTAGTATGAAGGGAGATGTTGCTGGTTTTTTCAGGAGGTGTTCCACCTGTCACTAGTTGAAGGTGGAGAATCAGTGAACAGTAGGGATTTTGCAGTAGTTACACATTCTAGAGTTTAAGTGAAACTATGCTACGATGGACTTCGTGACGGGTTTTCAAAGGTCTCCTAGAGGGAATGATGCAGTATGGTTTGTCATTGATAGACTCACAAAAGTTGCTCACTTCTTACTGATCAAGGATACCTTCAGTGTAGAAGATATGGGAAGGTTACACATCTAAGAGATTGTATGCTTACATGGAGTTCCACACTCCATTATTTCAAACATGGATGCTTGTTTTACTTCTCAAGTCTGGCAGGGATTACAGAAGGCTTTGGGTACACTGGTACTTTTGAGTACAACTTACCACCCCTAGACAGATGTCCAGTCCCAGTGTATGATTCTGGTGCTGGAGGACATTCTTTGATCATGATTCCTAGACTTTGTAGGTTCTTGTAGAAACACATACCTCTTTTCAATTTTTACTGCAATAATAGTTTTCAAGCAACTATTCAGATGGCACCTTATGAGGCTCTGTATAGTAGGCCATGTTGATCACCCTTTTATTGGATGGAGGCAGGAGAGGTAGCTATGTTGGGAACTTTTCTTATTCAGGAGACCATAAAGAAGGTGGATTTTATTTGGAAAAGGATGGATGCTGCACATTCATGGAAAAAGTATTATGCTGATAGACAAAGATGACTTCTCAAGATGGAGTTCGGAGATCGGGTTTTTCTACATGTCACACTGAGGTTGGGACATAGGAGGATTAGGAGATAGGGAAATCTTTCACTGAGATACATCAGACCGTTTGAGGTTTTGGAAAGGGTCAGGCTGGTTTTCTATCAGCTATAGTTACCTTAGAAGTATTGGGCTATGCACAATGCCTTTCACGTTTCTCAGCTACGACATTACTTCTCATACCCCTCTCATATCTTCAAACCCAAGAAGGTAGAGCTAGTGGTAGACACATCATTTGAGTAGCATCCTATCTAGATTTTTTATCACAATGTGAAGGTTTTTTTGGGTCGGTATGTTCCTCTGGTATGATTTCTATGGCAGCATAGCCGATTACAGGATGAGACTTGGGAGAGGGAGGCCGATGTACAATTGCAGTGGCTGGAGCTGTTTGAGGATTCTTCTTCTACGCCACCTTGCTAGGGAAATTCAGGGATGAATTTCTTTATGGGGGAATATTTGTAAGAACCTAGATCTTTCTTTCAAGTATGAATCTTCTTTTCTGGTTATTTTTTAGAAAATAGGAGTTTCTAGAAATTCCAGGAGTACACATCGTGTACTTATAAGTACACTCCTTGTACTCACTTTTCGTGTATAGTCGTGTGTTGTTCATGTAATGTCCGAGCACATGGCTTTGTGGGGTGACCTGGAGGCCACCTATATCAAAGGTTGGTTAAGTCTAGTAAACTCCATGTAATTTTAAATAAAAATCCATGTATTTTCTTTTTATTTCATTAAACAGACCGGGGTCACGTCTAATTTACAGAACCTCCTTCTTCTCAACCTGTCTCATCCAGGGGCATCTGTACGACGTGAATCTTCTCTGGGACTCCAACTCTTCATCTGATCTCCGATTCAACCAACTTCGATTGCATTGGAATTTCCATGGAAATCTCTTCCTTCTTCTAGATCCTTGTTCCCTGATTTCTCCTCTTTCATGTGATATTCTCGGTTGAACATTTTTGTCGTTTTGTAGATCTACGGAATTATAAAGTGATTCCTGGGCTGAGGTTCATGTATATCATTTGTACAATGACAAGGTAGGTGTTTTGTGACTTTTCTGTATTTATTCTTTGAGTTATATGTGAAACAAGTGCCCAATAACCATGTTCGGGGTATTGTGTGTTTATGGATTTTAACCCAGTTAATTCTCGTTATACCTTTCATGTTAAATATGGGTTGTTTGTTTTTGTTTAGTGTTAATTTCCATGCTATGGATGTGTTTACCCATTCTTGTTTTATTTGGGAGGTTTTTTCAATCCATACCAATTAGGATATTGTTTTCCATTCCTACTATTGTTAGGATGGAGTGATTATTTATCTAATATGTTGTACCAGTCCTTGTAGCTAATTTAGCCAATTAGTACTTTGAGGATTACTTTGGTTGTAAATTATTGTTTGTGCATGATTGCTTTACATGGGGTTATGAGAACCTGGTGTAGTGAGACCATAGGGGAAATTTATATTGAGGGATTTCCCAGAGTGTCTACTATAAATATCACACTACGAGACCATAGGGGGTGCTGACGTTGATTTCTCCCTCAGAGTGTCTATAGTTACATTATGAGACCACATGAGGAATTGACGTTGATTGCTTCCTCAGAGTGTCAGTAGTTTACTGCTAAAAGACTCTAGGTGGAATTGACAGTGAGTGATTCCTCAGAGATTCTTTGATTATACATGACTATTGGGGGAATTGATGGTGAGTTCTTCCTCATGGATTCTTTGTTATAACTTCTCTTGTATTTTGAACCAGAAGGGTTAGGTTGTGATAACTACCCAGAGGGTTACTAGAGTTTGTAGCTGAATCAAAGGTGATAGGTTGTGAGAACATTTATAGAGGGTTTCTTATATTTGTTTTTGGTTTGTTATATTGTTAAAAGTAAATGTTTGTAAATTAACTTTAGGATTGTTTACTTTTGAGTTCTTCCTTATTTATTGCTGCATTTTCTTACTTCCTTCCATATATATTCACTGACTATTAAGAACATATCTTCGGGTGGTTGCCTATAGGGATTCGTCTCATAACATGTTTTCGTCATGATTTTAGGCCCAAAGAGATTATATTGTTGCGGTTCTAGATAAGGGAAAGTGACCTTCTACTTAAGTTACTTGATTGTTGTGGAGCTGGAGAGCATTGGACCAAGATGAGGCTTGTGATGCTGAGGAGTTGTTTTCTTAGTTTTCTATGAATTTGGGTTTATACTGTATTCTAGCAAGGTGACTTGTATGGATGCTTTCCTAGACATATGTATCATGCATCGTATATATATGTGCAAAGTTATTTATTATATATAGTCTTCTGCTAATTACTGTTGTATGGTATTATTATTGTTTCTACAACTATTATCTGTTTTTTTCCACTGCATTACTCTTCCAATGTGGGAATAGTTTCCCCACTATCACACCCAAGTCCCTCACTACTAGTCGTAAGCCTCTCGCATTTGGAGAAATTCACTTGAGTCCATGTGACCAACTGGGTACGGGGCACCTCCGGGTGGCACCCAGAACTGGGACGTTATAGTTAAAGATATCAATTCTTCAATTTTAAAGGCTATATGATACCAACAATACATTTTTAAAATGTTGTAAATATTCCATAGTATAAAATAAATGTAGAAATTGAAAAATATTTTAGTTTTTATTAAAATTAAATTTCAAAAAGTTTCTACTTTTGATATTTGAATACAAAAAAAATAAATCAAACTCTGTTAGATCAGAATAAAGATTGTTTATTTTTATCTTATTAAATTTTTATTTCATTTGAAGTAATATTTCAAACAATAAATATTTATCAATAAATGATAGGATTTTTTTTAGAAACATTGATATAACTGATCCAATTTTATAACATTTTTAAAAATACTATAATAACAAAAAAATTACTAATAAGTAAATATTTAAACCAATATGTTTATTAAAATATGATAGAAAAAGTTACTACTAACATACAGTGGATTATCTTAAATAATAAAATATTCTTCTAAAAAAATTCCAAAAATATACAACACCATATATGATAGGGTTACTCAAATGTTATTTATTAAAAATTATCACTTAATAAAATAGTTTTCATTTCCAAAAATAAAATATTTTTTTAGTACGATATTTTAGAGAAAATGTAGTATAAAATAGATTAGTAGGGGTATGGTTGATCTTAAATAAGTTCAAGGTATAAAAAATAAAATATTATATGATTATTGTCAAAGTTATTGTCACATTATATACTAAATGATATCAGGCTTTATTCATAATGAAACATAATTTAAAGTGTTAAATTTTTTTTTTAAATTATCTTAAAGGAAATGTTTGAATGAAAAAGTTCAGAAATAATGATGATGAAGAAAGAAATATTTTTAAGTGGAATAAAATAATTTATTAACATCATAAATTATAATTTTATAATGAAAGAAATGAATAGTTTTTTCAATAAGTTTAGCATTAGGAATAGGGTTCCTAATTTTCACCATTATTAAATCATTTTTCTTCATTAAATTCACTCACTAAAAGATTTAGGTGATGTATTTTATCAAATAGGCATATAGAGATGTTATAGGAATTTCATATATATGTAACGAGCTTAACATAACTCTAAAAGTTTCACAAAAATATGGCCTCTTTGATGGTCTATAATATATGACATGATTATACAAACACTTATGTATAGTTTTTTTAATATTCTTTATTTAGTTTAGTTCTATAAAATGTATCATTTTATATAACAAGAAGTCTAAATTTTATCATTATTTCATTTAGGAAATATATATTCATGAAGTGAAAAGATAATTAACCTCTCAATGTATAATATTGGTTTAATCCTATCCATTTTTTCTCATGATGTATTATAGGTTGTGATGAAATGTTAAGGTTATAATGTGGATGACATCATAGAGAGACATGGATTGTTCTAATGAGATAAAAATGATGTGGAAATTTCCCACATTATGTCTTTGGTTTACTAGGGTGTATCTTTCTAAATATCCTAGGGTTTTACTAAAGAAAAATTTTAGATGGCTTGTAATCACATGAATTATAAAAAGTCATAAACTATTATAAGGCAATAGTTATTATTCATGCCCTGTTCTTATGTGCCTATTCTACCTACAGTGACTTTTCCCCATTGATAAAATATCTCAATAGATAATATCACAAAATTATTACCTTTTTCCTTTTTCATAGACTTGAAATAATTTTAAATAAAATAGTTATAATATTATCATATGATAATACAATATAATCTTGATAAAAATCCAAAATATAGGATAACTAATTATTAATATGCATCATAATTCATTATATACTATGATTTATAGATATGTAAACCATTGTTTGTAACAAGTTTTTCTTACTTATTACACAATCCTTACTATGATACTAAATCGAATAAAAATAAATGGAAAACTAGTGTTTTATCCCCTTGGACAATGTTATTCAAAATCCTCTAATTATGAAGAACAAATTCATATTTACTTTCCTATATACCATCCAATTGGTTTGACTACTAGCTAATACAAGTCTCAGGGCTCTTGTTGATATTTTCCCCCTATGATTCATGCATAAAAAAATATAAAATCCATATCATGAAACATTATATAAACACCAAATTACCCTTTGGAATATGGAATTATATTTATAAAAATCTCCTTCAGTTCTTTGACACATCAACTTAGAGAAATTTCATTCCATGTGATATAGGAAATATTTCAGTCTTGAATTATTCAATATTGTATTTTTAGTATATTGTCAAACTATTTACTATGAATATATCTAAACAATCCCATAGATCATGTTCTATCTAAATTGGGTACTACTTTATGTCATACTTGTAAAAATATATTTTACATATTTATAAAAATCTAGAAGAAATAATATATGTTTTCTATATGTTATAAATATATTTTCCTTGTAAAACTATATTTATCCAACTAAAAAATTATAAACACCTAGAACATAGTAATTCTTAATAAAACCAAACTTACATATTCATAAAAAATGAATATTATGTGATCATTATTCATGCCTCAATCCATTGATGGCATTCTGCACCCAGTATACCTTACTGAATTTCATTGTTTCCATAAGCCCTTCTAGTTGTTTCATATAGACATCTTCTAGAAGTATTTTATAAATAAATATGGTCTTAATATTCATTACCCAATATAATGATCATAAAATTATAATTTTACAAGAAAATTTATAATATATTTTATCATGATGATAGGTAATAGATTTTATCATACACTATGTCTAGATATCTCTTGAAACGTTTTATAACCAATCAACCCATATTGGTACTATATTGTATCTTCCTTGTCTAGTTTCCTTTTTAAAACCCAATAAAAGATTTACTTCAACTAGAGAAACTGCCAAAATATGTAACTTTATTTTAGTACATCAAATCCATTACTGAATTTATATGATTTTTTCAACATTATATTTTTGTCACTTACTGCTTCTTTTAGGATTTATAATTCTTATCTAGTAATATATCACTTATTGTGGAGAACATAAAACCAAAAATTTGGTTTTAATTATCCTATATAGTAAGTCTCCTAGGAACAATTTCACCCACTATGTATTATAGAGTTTAAATATATTATGACAAATCATTCTCATCAAAAGATTTAACCACATCAATGTCATGTATTCTCCCACTATCATAAAAAGATAAAATATTCCATCATAAAGAAATATAGTTGATGATGATTAATTTCTTTTTATATTAGGGATAGTGATATCCTAAATTACTTTATTACAATTAACTGATATTCACTTAATTTCTTTCATTGATATATGTATATAGTTATATCCTAATTTAACAAACACTTCTCACCAAACACAAGAATCTAGGATGTAATAGATTCTTATCATACATTAACGCATATAATATCCACTAGTCAATTTTGTTATTATATTGTTATTTATTACACTATTATTTCTGAAACATGACCTTAAAATGATTTTATAATAGTTGCAATACATATAAAACTCCTCATCATTCCTCCTAGTACTACCATCTTGTATTTGGTGTGTATAAGGTAATGTGAGTTCAATAATAGCTCCACTATATGTTTAAATTATCAATTAATACTTGGATAAGATATTCTCTAAAAACCCCACCTATAGGATCTTATATCTTTTACCAAGTGTATTTATCACATCTATTTAACATTCCTAAAATAACATAAAGGAATATCAAGGATTATATAAATTATCTCTATTTTATCATTAAAGTAATTATCTTGAACTCGTTTTATAAATTCTAAAATATTTGTAGTGTATATTTATTTCTAAAGGTTTCATTCTCTAAAATATGACATGTAAGTCTATAAAAATACCTAAGAGTTTTATGCCTTATTATTCTAATCACTATTATGGGTATATACATGAGAATTATTATTATTTCATGGTTAAAATTTATCATTTTACAACTATGTATTATTATAATATTTAATATTTATCATTTATTATCAATATTAAATCTATGTGATTCAAGTATTACTAGACTTGTAATTAAGTATTAAAATCCATAATAATATTCATTTAAAACAAGAAATAATGTTTTATTGGGTCTTAAACATAAAACTGATATAAAGACATGGTAATAATCAATAAGAAAATGAAATCAATCCACATGGAAATATGGTATTGATTTCTTCTCTATATTGTCTTTAGAATCAAAAATTTTCTTCTACTTGGAGATTTTACCTTACACCTAAAAATTTTATAAAATTACCTATTTCTAGTATTTGAATAAAATTATATGAATTTTATATTTTATTTTATTTCTAAGAAGATTAATCGAAATATTACCTATAATGTTAAACATACTTAATGTAGATTATCTTTCTTTCTTGTTCTTTAATTCATTTAGCCTATTCTTTTAATTATGTTTCTCTTCACATTAAAAGAAGATATCCTATAATTTTTGTACTACCTATGAATCCATTATATCTTTATTCTACATTGTAAATGCTACATCAAATTTAAACCATTCATGGTATTTTCATACTTTTTTTCATTATTCATAATAAGGGGTAAGGAATAATATTTCCACAAACTATATCCAGCAAGAGAATCATAGTTAAAATATTCTCAAGTCGAATCTTCTTATTATTCATCTTATAATTCATTATGAATGTGGATAATTGAGGTGGTAAATATAATAATATAATATTAATTGAAAATTATTATCCATGTGGAAGCCCAACCTCAAAAACTGATTAATGTGCATTAGCATCTTGAGGCAACATCATAAGATAGAAACCCATATTCAATTTTACTCTAGTATATATTTTATTTTCTTCCCTAGAAACAACTTATATACATATTATAATTAAATTTATCCATGGCTTTTAATAATAATAAAGTTTTTATCACATCATGATTATTCCTCTATGTGACATTGTATGTGATAATGTACTAAAGGGTACATATCGCACTAAAAGTTCATTGAAGTTCTCCTCTATGATGAGAACCAAGAAGTTCCATGCCAGTATTCTAAAATATATTTTCTATGATATGATAATATCATTTGATAGGATATAAATGATGCAATACATAAATGTTATAGGCTCGTAAGACATTAAGACTTCATCTCATGAAATTATAACACATAAATATCAATTTAGGTGATTATGAGAACTCAAAACACCTATATGAAAACTACATTTATATATATCATAATATTTTACTATCTATATATTTTTGTAATGGTATTTATTACTTATTATTATTATCAATTTGAATCTTGATTCATGTTATTTGATGTATTTCCAAAAACCAAGAAAAGATAAGTTTTTGGTGATGTTGGGTGAGTTGGGTCACAATTAGAAATTTATCCTATAGCCACAATCAAAGACCATGGATAGAGTCATAAAAACCATATATATAACATATATCCATGGTTATATCAATTCATGGCTCGTATTGGTGTGGCTATAGCTAAAATATATGGCTAGAGTTTTAATTCCAATTATCACGGTTTTCCATTGTGGCAACATAACCTATAACCACAGTGTTTTCAACCATTGAAATAGATCTCTTAGTTGAACACCATGGAAACAGGTATATTTATATGTTTTTTAACTATGCATATTGGCTATGTTTCCATGGTGAAAAATTGTGGTTTTAGCCCCACTAAACTGTGGAAATATGTATTAAATAGAACAAGACCAGTTATATTTGATCCCATTAACTCCCCTATCTGTCTTCATAAACATAACCACTATTATATAGAAATTTATTTATTTAGATACTATTATTATTATTATTATATTTTAAAATCATGTAAATGGAAGGAAAACAATGTAATAGGCTTTCCTGACCCCTTCCCAATGGATTTTTTTCCCGCGCTTATGTGGAAAACGTATAACCATTATTTTAAAGAATTATGAATATACGTGTTCTTTATATCCATTGTTTAAAATAATCATGGATATATCCTATGAATAATGACCTATAGCCATGGTTTTCGAAAAACTGGGGTGGGTGGTGTGGTCAATAGCCACGGTTTCAGGGAAACCCTTTTCTATAGGTTGGTTTTCTAGAAGTGAGTGTGTCATTACTAATATAACATTATTATATAATTCAAGAAAGTGGAATTCCATTTGGTTATTTAATGTAAATTGATATCCCAAGACCTATAATTTGAATTTAACTAACTAATTAAATCTATGACTATGGTTTTGTGTTAGCATGTTCATTTTGAAAAATTCAAAGAAAGAGACATTGAGCACATTGGTTGATAACACCAGCATGAAACTGGTTTGAATAGGGATATTTTAATAAAATGTTTATATTACATAGAGTTAATTGGTATTAGTTTCTAGGACATTTTCATATTAACTTTTTTCTTTAGGGGTTCCATGTTATATTTTAAAATTCTAACCATGAAATTTAGGTGGTTCTTCTTAATTCCATAGAGAAAGAGGCTTAGAAGATCACGAACTAAGTTTATCCAGAATATCAGTTATTTTTTATATAAATTTTTGATTTTATATAAATATTAATCTCTTACATGGTTTAAAAATTATTCGTATTTTTTTATCATTTTTATAATAATTCATTAATTATTTAGTAGAATTTTTTTGAGTAAAACACATAAATACCCTCTCAAATAACTGGTGACAGAATATACATGAAATCAAACAAAAAAGAGTACTTATTATACTATATATGGGATTAATATTTATCAAACATGTTAAATTCCTATAAAATTAAAAAAAATGATCAAGATATAACTAGTGTGTGGCACTCTATGCCTCTTTCTCAGTATAATTAGGTGTAACCTCATAAATTTAAAGGTTATAGTCTAATAACACGTCAAGGTAACCACATAAAAATATGTTATTATCGTACGGGAAGACTAACTTATATAAACAATAAATTTGTAATATAATATCTTTATCATGATATTTATAAGGCTTCATAAAATTTCATAACTATGATTAAATAAGGATATTATTAGAGAATAATTATTACACCCATGCCCTTATGATTATCTTAATACCCAATGAACCCCATGTATAAATAATAATAGTATTATTATTATTTAGCTGACATGCGGTAAACTCATAGATAAAATAAAAAATATTTATTATAATAAATAAATTAATATTTACTAAAATAAAATTTAATATTTTTTTCTAATAAGGCCATTAAATTTGGTCTGCCTATCATACTAATTTTTTTCAATCCTTAAACATTTACTATTTTTTAATATATAAATAACACTAAATTATTCTCCAATGAATAAATAAATATTATATTCACTAAAATAGAAATACAAATATTTATTAAATATTAAACCCACAAATATTCTCTCCATTAACTGATGAGTGAATATATGTGTGAATATAGAATATTAAACCATTTATAAGAATAATATTTATCCAATAAGTTAAATTCATATAGAATTTAATTGAGATTATAAATAAACATAGTGTGTGTCCCTATAAGACTATTTATTAGTGTAAATAAAAATAACCACTTAAATTTCAAGATTAGAATCTATTAATATTTCAAGTAGGCCATTGATAAATAAGTTAATGTTCCAATGATATACAACCTCATATGAATATTCACTCTATAATATAATCCCTTTATTAAGATATCTATAGTAAAATAGGTTTCATAATGGTAACATGAACCAATTTTCTTAATGTATCTTTCCTTGAATTCCAAAAAAATGAACCTTCCAATAGAACACCATGGTCATGGATTTAATTAGGTGTTTAAATTCCTATAAAATATTCAGAGATAAAAACTTTTGTTAAAGAATATAAGGGGAAAACATTTCATTCATTATTCATTAGTTATATATCAATCATGACGCACCAAAATTCACCATGAATGTATGATATTATGGTTTATGAAAATATGAAAATAAACACAACTCATGATATGGATTAAAAATAACCTTAAAGTCTATGATCTATTACACATGTCCACTGAGTGGAGCATCTAATGGAAATTATAGATATAGATTTTTAACTTGTGGGTCATGATCTCATAATCTCTTCATTAAAGATTAATATGGATGAACTTCATGAGATGAAGAATCATTATCTTATAATTACCCCACCTCATTTGACTTGTATCATTTTTTTCAATCAAATATCATCATCCATCCAAATAACTTATAGGTTACCATCTTAAAGAAGAACTATTATGACCTTTTAGTGTGGAATGTACGCTTTAGGAAATTATCACATACAATTACATATAAAATAGTATCCATTATATGGTAATAACTATATTAATATTGAAAAACCATGCATAAAAGTAATTATAAAGTATATAGAAGTTTTTTTAGGGGAACTTACTCCAATAGACTTCTCCTTATATTAGATCCATCTATGAACAACTTTCAATCTTCTAGATCTCACATGATATCTAGGATTCTACTAAGATATAAATTTATTCAAGGTATATACTACATTAATCTCTATATAAAATCTTCTCTCTATGTCTACACCAACTCTTAGAAATGTATATTAAGAATTGATACTTCTAGGGTATGTGTTTCTTCTTTTGATATGCCCTTTGATACTTTTTAAGAGACAAAACTATAGTATTGTCACAAAATAATGTGATATTTTATTTACTATCATGAATTATGTCAAACAATTTAAAAAAAATATTATACTAAATACTTATTTGGATACATAAAATGTTTTATATACTCAGATTCCACTATAAAATTATAGAAAATGGGATACTTTAAACACTTTCATCTCATAACTCCTCTATTGACACTGGATACATATCTTGACTATGATTTCATATCATTATAATATATTTTAAAACTATAATTAGTATACCCCCTTATGAGTAACTCCTCATATATTATTTATACTATGAAAATATACTAATTATGCCTCAAATAATTAAGGACATATATAAATACATTTCAATTATGTTCATTTGGATTAGGTTGATATCTTCCAACCATGATCAAGAAATATGAAACATTAAGACCAGTGCATAACATGGCGTAGATGATAGATCTGATCACATAAGTGTTTGGGATCATACTCATCATTTCTCTTTAATGTTGTTTCAAAGGAAAAAAATCTCTTAGAAACATGTATACCATGTGGCACTGTAAAAAAATCCCATCTTATATTATTCCATACTAAATCTTTACAGAATCTTGTCAATGTATATACCTTAAATTAGTCTATATGGCCTTTTGTATCTATCCCAAATGATCATTATCTCGATAATGTTGGCTAATTCACTTAAATACTTCAGGGAGATGTAAGTTTTTAACTTGTCCAGAACCGACTGTAAGACTAGTATATAATTTCCATTAAGTAATGTTTCATCAACATATACTACTAGGAAAAAAATACACACCCACTAACCCACATATAAAAATATGGATCACATTCATTATTTATGTAACTGTATTATTTTATTGATTCATTGATAAGAATGTTCCATGACCTAAATTCTTACTTCATACATAAATGCATCTCTGCAAGTTCATATTTTATTGGAATTACCTGAAGTTATAAACCATTTTGGTTGTGTCATATAAACATCTTTATAAAGGGTATCATGAGGAAAAGTTGTTTTTACCTCTATTTTTACAAATCTCATAGTCATGGTAATCTTATTTCATAAATAAAATTGTGTTGGAGTTAAACATGGAAACTAAAGATAAGGTTTCACTATATTCAATTCCTTAATATTTTTTAAACCCTTTATCCACAAGTAATATTTTATAGGTTCTCACTATAATACCCATGTCATGTTTTATCATGAATACCCATTTTCATCAAATGGAAATTACATCAATTATTGGATTAGAAATCACTCATAATTTGTTGTAATACGTGGAATAAATCTCAAAATTAATGTATTATTTCAAAAGTAAAGCTTTTGATATCTCTACTACCTTCATTTTGGAAAACGAATCATTATTCTCAACTAATAAGATGCCACCATCCTCAGTGACTTGAAAAGTATATCTTTATTGTTATCTAAATAATCTAATGCTTTTATTAAATACTTGATTATTAGGAACAACCTTTCCACAGAGGCCTATGAAATATTTTCTTGCACCCACTCTTGTATAACTTGATCATCATGTTCATTTAATTCAATCTTTCTCCTGCTATCCTTCATTGTGATGTGTTCCCTTGCTAGAAATGTGGGATTCCAATAAACCCAAATTATATTATATAAATAGTTTTATTGTTAATATACGTTGTTTTATTTAGGGTATACTATAAATATACACTTAGTTCCTTGGGGTTCTAGTTTGTTTAAGGATAAAGATGTAACAAACACTTCAAAACTCTATGCATATAGGTTTGATAACACGGGTTCATTCTTATTCCTCAGCTAGTATGGGATATTATTCTACCTTATGTTTGTCAGTTGTTTTAGTATATATGTCATTGCATACAATGAATTTTCCCAAAATTATAATGGAATACTTACATGACCCATTATCAACCTTACCATATCAAGAAAAGTTTTTTTCCTTCACTCACAGACACTATTCCACTATGATATATAAGGATGAGTGAGTTTGGATAAGATCCCACACTCTAGTAGAAATTAAATGAATGGTTATTTAAGATATTTATCTCCAATATTCGATTAAAGATTATTTATCTTCTTACCATCTTTATTCTCTAATTCATCCTTGAACTCATTTAATTTCTTAAAAATATTCAAACTTATAACTTGTTAAGTAGAAACAATGAAATCTACTCAAGCGATCAAAAAAAGTTATAAAATAACAATAACCACCTATATCTTCTACTATAAAATATATTTACACATATTTTTATTCCAAATCTAGATACTTTGTGTAACTTTCAACATATCCAAAAACCCATAGTTTTGTTAACATTTATTGTAGAAAAGTGTGAAATCGTTCTAGTGGTTTTATATCTAAATAGACTAAACATCCATATTTATAGAGCTTAGTCAAATATGTCTTACTTAATATCCAATATGGTAATTAAACATATGTGTTTGAAACTAATCATGACAAATTGATTCGTGATTTAGTTCCAACACTTTATTTTCATAACTTAACATAGAAATGTCATTATTTAATTATGTTATAACATAAAATATTCCATTGCTGGAAAATTAGAATTCATTATTTCAAATTTTGAAAAACAAAATCCATACATTTCAAGGAAATAAATAGAGATTATGTTATTATTAACATTGGGTGAATAATAAGAGTTCATTAAAATATAGATTAATGACATTATCAATGTGACATGTTATTCTATTATGGATACAAAATACATCCTTATTTAATTGGAATATCCTAAATCCACCACAAATTATAGAATTTTTCCAAATCTACATGGTTCCCATAATTTAACATAGATATAATCACTAACATTTGTATCTAATAACCAACACATAGATATAGAAATATTTCACTCAGTGAAAAATGAAACTAATTATTCTCTTTACTTCTTTAGTTGGGGGAAGTTATTATTCTAGTGCCCCTTTATGACACATGAAAACATATTGTTTCCTTTATATTTTCTATTTTATATCTTCATTTTCAGGAAAGGATATTCATTAAAAATATTAAACATTGAGTGACTCTAGGGTCCCATTTTATTATTCATTATTTTATTCACTATAAGGGCTATAGTTATTCCACACCTCATGTCTTTTTCAACTTGGTGAATTAATGTAAGGATTTTTAGAAGAGTAATATCACTATTGATCATTTTAAAATTAAAAATTACACTATAATTTCTCTTATATAGTGGGGATAAAATGATATTTATGTGAATCACGTCATGGATATTAAATACCAAGATGCCTAAGCACTCTATATTTTCTGTTAACTTGACTAAAAGAGGCCCACTCAACACCAACTAGTCGGTATTGAACATGAATAATGTATTGAAGATCTTATATCTCTCTTATCTCTTCTTCCCTTTAAAAAGATAATAATTTTGGAACATTAATTCATACACATATTTATTTTTGTGTTTCATTATAATCTCACAATACAATTATGATAGCACAAAATATTCTATATATGTGGCGTCATTAACAAGTTTAACGTATAGATACATTTCTTACTCATTATCCTCTTTAGAAATAGACTCAAGATCAATGGTTTACATCATATATATTTTTATTTCATGGATTAGTATAATGTGTTGGTGCTTATAAATTTCCTATAATGTAGAGCTGACTAAAATTTTACCCTTATATTATATGGATCACAGTGGTATTGTAAATTACATATGGGTTTCCATTTCAATAACTAAACAAAATTATTTTAGTACATTATCTAGATAACTAAATAGATAATAAAATTAATGTATTAATTTATTCATATACCACTATTTTATCAAAATGAAATAATCCTCACCATTGGTTTTTGAATATTCTCATGCATGGATATTCTAGTGGAAAGGATCCATCTACTCCTTTTCATACACAAAAACTTTTCCCTAAAAATTACATGAAAGATTTTAGGTTGGTGTAACTTTCCATCTAAATTAACTCATATCTCATTGATATCTGGTTTGGACTCCCAAATCCTGAAATCATGTTCAATGATTTTCTCATGACTTTCCACCAAAATTCAATTGAATAGTCATTCTGCATTAGCCTCAATTATAATTTGGTTAATTTTACCCATAACCTTTATAATAATTCTTCTATAAAATAAAGTTATTAGAATTTATCCATGAGAACATTTTGTTCTACAATTAGACTCTTATTTATGTAATGTGAGAAATGTCTAACTTAATGTTTTATTTAAGGGATTTTTATATGATTATTTGTAAATTACACAATTTATCTAATTACAAACCTCTTAATTTTAAGCGTATTTTATATAATTGATTAACCATATAAGGATAAAATTTATGAATAATCCAATTTATTAAAATTATCTCTAGTATGTTTTCTAATTCATTTATTTATGTGATCATGATGAAGCATCAAAATTGAGTTGAATCATGAATCTTGACATATGTAAAGTACGAAAAAATTTATGATCATAAGCTTTTATAATTTTCAGTTTATCTAGAATATTATAATCTAACTATCAAATCCGGCGGAAAACCCCATAAATATTAACTCAGTTCATGCTCTAATATTCCAATTGTCCCCTTATATATCTCTTGGATTGGTTTCTCCTAAACTAAAATCTTGAACCACCTCTACTCACCCTGGAGCTCAATCCATTACATAATCTTTATTCACACACATGTGACGGGAACTAATGGGCTGCTTTATGGGTTTAAAAAAAACTACACGCATGAAAAACTTTACATAATGAGAGTATAGGATAAAACACATAACATCATTTAATTTAGTAATAAATTAATGAACACATTCATATACATAGGTTTTATCTTAACTCATGATCACCCACACATATGCAACAAATATAAATTTTCAATCTTCATAGCATTCACTTTAATTCATTATTTAATTATGAAAAAAATTACTTAAGTTAATCTTATTAATTATCTAATTAAACATTTAATTAAATTTATCTTAATTCTATAAAAACAATCTCAGAAAATTTCAATCATCCATAACATTAAACATATTAAATAAATTGATTTTATAAAAAATTAATTAAGTACAGATTTTTTCTTGGTGGAAACTACATAAACACATCAAAACTATCTATCATGATCCTTGCACTAGATAATCACATGGAATCTATTATACACATAGTGAAACAAAATTAAAAGGTATTTATTTTTAAAAAATGAAATGAAGACACATGTAAATTTTCTGTCATGTAATGCTATTAACACATGCAGAGTATACTATAATTAATGATCAGACAGATCCTATTTCTAATAATTTAACATCAAAACTAATTTAATATATAGTTAATAATTATATTAAAAAAAAGTACTATCCATAAATTGTACATGGACACACATAGATTATGTTTAATTATACCACTAATTGTCTTTTGTTATTAGATTAATTGAATTATGTTTATTGGGTTACATGGTGATTTATAGGGGTACATAGTGTGCGACTTCTTTTGACTAGGTCCACAACCTGTGTATTGGTATTGGGAGTTTTTTTTCATGATCGTATATGATTTATATGGTGTTTTCACCAGTTACACATTGTGTGATATAAATTTTACATGAAAATTATTCATGAATGCCATGTAATAAATACGCAATGCATATTTTACTATGCATATTCTACAAAGAAAAACCATAAACTATATGACATATACATAGGTTACACATCTTGTTGTCTCCCATGTTGTGTTCTTGCTCGATCAATAAACATGAGGTATACATTGAATTCATTATGAGTGTACATATTATATGATGACATAGATTTCTCATAGTTATTCCTAGTGAAATTAACACTTATACAAAATGTATACCAATATGTTATACATTGTGTAGTATTCTATTATCCATACAGAACCCTTATCACCTCCATATATAGCCTTTGGATGTTGTTTGTGTAAATTTAACCTTTTCTTGGTAATATTATTAAGAAAAAAATAAGAATAAGAAAAAAAAATACATTCATGTTTAAATAATGAATAATATATAAATAAAATAGTAATAGAAAATTAATATCATCTCTCAATGATTAAAATATAATTATAAATTAATTATGTGACAGTTATGATACCATTTAGATGCTCTGGATATAATAGAAGCACATTCTAGGAAGTTATAAACTTGAATATTTTTCCATATCAATGACTAATATGTGATTTACATGATATAAAACAGCATGACTAATACAATTAAATAAAATATTAATTTCTTAATACACTGAAACCAAGAATGTGGGGTCATTACATATAATTTTTAACTAATTTATTTAGATGAATAATTTCATTGAATTGAGATTATTTCATCATTGATTAATCAGATTTTTTCTTTCCACCGTATCATTGTTTTTCTATATTATTTATGGGTAGATTACCTCCAGTAATGATCCAAATTTGCAGCACAACCCTTTAAGTTTCACTATAGAAATATTAATTTTATGGATTGTAATATCCTAATGCTTAAATCATTCATTGTTTATTTACTTAGTAAATTCTTCGAGTGGAAAGAGTCTCATTATTCTGTCTATAATTGATATTGTGGTAATGTAGGATCACTGTTAATTATTTTGAGTATTCTCAGAAAATGATATTTCTATGTAAGGAGATGATTCTCAATAATTTTTGGTGAATAATGATTATAATGGTTAGTGATTTGTTAAATGTCAGAATATAGTTTAAATAGATCTAGGGTTAGAGAATAACAATTTAACATATAGCTTTATGATTCTCTTAATCTCAATAAAACCCCACGTCTAAATAACAATGGTATTATTATTATTATTTACATTACATAAAGTAAATTCATGGATAAAAAAATTATTATATCCTTTAATAAATAGTTTTATATTTATTTAATTGATAATTGATAATTCATATCTCACTAGAACTTTAGACTAGGCTCGTCTATCCACTTCAAAAAAAATTAGGTCTTAAATAATTACAATTTATTTAATAACGAAATATTCCTTCATTATTTAATAATAAATATTGAGGAAGATAGGAGGATCAAGTTTAATGGTCTGATGTGAAATGACATATAAAATGTTATTTAAAAAAAATACTAATTTAATTATTCAAGGAAATGATATTTATTTTAGCTATGAGTTTATATCATGAAATGTTAATAATATTATTATTAATATTATTTATATATAGGGTTCTTGTAGGATTAAGAGAATCACAAGGGGTTGTGTGAAATTATTATAAACTAGCTTTATCTCTTTTTTAACTAGGTTATAAATTTTCCAAATACATTTCCATTCTAAAATATTTGCATAGTGAATTATAGAGAATATTTTCAGGCCCTATAGAACACATTCTCAAGAGAATAATTAAGAAATAAGATAGATAACCCTCTTATAAAATCTCAATTATGTATAGAATAAAGAGACTCCTTCATCATGAAGTGATTCTCATCATGATAAATAATGAACAATGCAACTGTTATGATATTCCTTTAATGCACCAAAATATTTTTATAGAGACACTCAATTGCTCATTATGCCTAAGGGTTTACAAAAATATCTTGAAGGTACATAGGTAGGGTGACTTTATAAATATATTAACTCATATTTTCTTGATCTATTGGTCGTAATCCCTAATCCTAAAATACATCAGTAAAAATCCATTAAAACATGCCTCCAAATTATACCAATTATTGTGGGGGAAACAAATTATGATGATAAGTTTTATAATTTTACCCAAAAAAATCATTATAACTCTTAATAAATGTAATTTTCATGATTTTTACTAGACCCACACTTTGATCTATGGTTGAATTATAACTCAACTGATGGAAGTTGATATCTGACTTAGTATTTTCCTTGAGAAATTTTTTATTTATCTTTATACACAACTAATCTTTATTTTATCCTAAAAATGGTTTTGAATAACTCAAACATTTTACATTATTAATTCATCATGTATATATATCATAATTTAGGTATAATAAACTTATTTTATTTTATCGTTCATGATTGTTATTTATTTTTACCGTAGGTGACCATGTTTAACCATCAAATAAATAAAAAACACATAAATAAATAAATAGTCATTTGAAATAATTTAATAAATATGTGATATGATAATTATATTTTTACTTAAGGTGAGAATATCAATTGGAAGATAAAAAACCCACAACTCAAGGGAAATAACTCCTTGAGCTAATACCTGGCTCAGGTTATAGTATTCCAACTTTATCTTATGTATCACCTTGGTGGTTTCACCTTAGCTAGATCTTAAATCATCTAATAAATCTATGATATCCCTTATTTACATATATTTACTAGCCCATAGTTGATGAGGATTAAGGTTTTCGGGTTATATAAATAAATATTGGAATAGAGAGTCTCATATAATTAGGATTAAGGAATGATATGCTTGTCATAAAATTTAATTTAATAATAATTATATAATAAAATCATAAAATAAAAGATTAAATTAAATTGGAACCCAACACATACAAAAGTCTATCAAGCTCATGATCAATCCCAACATGCAATGACTACTATTAGAATTCATTTAATTTTTTCTTTATTTATTTAAATTTATTTTATTAATAATTTAATCATATATTAATTATTTATTTATTTTATCTTAATTAACAATCCAAGAAGTTCTCAAGATTATAATACTTTTTTATTTTAATTAATTAATTAATTAATTTGAATATGAAATTAAATAATAGGATGTGTTTATTGAGTGATAACGGGATGTGTACCCTCCTAGTTAGATAAAATTTGGTCAGGAATTTAATGTACATTATATTTACTTGAGGTGAAATAAAATATACCCTTGTATATTACATAGAATGTGACTTACATTATGTATGGTCTTTGTGGTGTATTGTGTATTTATAGGGATTTTATTCCTACATGGTGTGTCATAATATTGCACGGGGTGTTATTTTCTGGGTCAAGTCATATAGTCTACATGACATGTATTACCATATTGAATGCCTTGAATATATGTGAAATTCACTTCTAGAAAATCTCGCACTCATTATTGATATATATAATAACATGGAAAAAAATTATTGAAGAATTTAATTACACATAACACATTGAAAAACACTCATTGTGAACCTAGTGCAGAAAAACCCAATCACATAGAACTTACAACTATATACTTGCTGTTTTTCTTTGTTTTTTCTTTTAATGAATAAATTTACCTTTTTTTCTCAACAGGACATTCTTGTCCTTGTGTATACTATACATGACATGGCCCAAATTACAAATAATGTAAAACTAACTATATGATGAGTAGTTTTTCTCTGAACACTCACACTACATGGCAAGGGACTCATCATATATGAATTACGGGAGATCAAGTTTACCATGCTGTGTACATATAGCTACACATCATGTTATTTATGTGATTCGATTTCCCTTAGATAAAATTCAATAAGAAATATTGTAATTAAATAAACACCATGTAAATTGAACACATAGTTCTAAAACTGTGTGGGGTTACATGGAATGTACTTCAACAACATACCTTGTACCTCTATCAAGATGCATTCCAACTAGAGGTCAAGTCATGGTGTGTAATGGTTCTATGTAACGACCCCTGAAAAATGTGCCATGATTGACATGGATCACCATTATATGGTTGCCCATGGTTAAACTATTTATAAAATTCCATTACATGTAGTTTATGCAAGTAATGTATCTAGAATCCTAGAAAAATCTATATTGGACCCTCTAATGTTCTAAATCTATATTTGGAATGTTCTAGGTCATAAGAAACCGAAACAATTCCATTATCACAACTTTTGGATTCAAGAATGAAAAAATGGAAATAAAATTTCACTAAAAAACAAGAATTCAATAAAAAATAAATACCAAAAAAATTATAATGTGACCACTTTTTTTCCACCTAAAGGATTCAAGGATTGGAAAAGGGGTTTAAGCTTATTCCAAATAAGGTTATTTATCAATTTTAATGTATAGAATCCAAATAACTCGATGAAGTAACCTTGGAATATTCATATAGAGGATCTTTTCTAATTTAAATATATAATTGATTTTTAATAAGAAATGACTCAACTAGATAATTATTTTTTTATTGAAGATCAATTTTCTTATTCACTCTCATATCATAATTACAATGAATAACATACAGTAGAATTCCTCAATCAGTATCCACAAATTATCCATGGATATTTGAACATCATTTTTTGAACTTTGTGTGTTACCAAAGAGGTACTAAGGGACTTTAATAATTATCAACTGATCAAAACAAGAATAGTTTCTATCATGATGATTTTATTGTTCTCAAGAATAGTTTCTATCTTAAGAAGTAGGAGAATGATTTTCACGCATTCTTGAGAGAATTATTGATAAAGTTATAATTATTCTTGAGATAATTATCTTGAGTGGATATGTTATGAAAAATAATTATAATCACCATATAAATGATATAAATAATAATATATATATAGAGACCCTAGCCTTTTAAACATAGAATTACATTATTTTAAGTATAAATATACATCATAGTACAAGCCAAGGATCGTAAATTCTAGTGTCTTGGAAGACTAGGAACACAATCAACCATTATAAAAAAATTATTTAAACTCCAAAATAAGCTCATATATTCCATTGTAATCATACATCTACATAAGATACCTTAGGGAATAAAAGAACAAAGGTATGATCTAAAAATCCCAGTAAGGGAGTATACATAAGAATAAGGCTTTAGATCATGGGTTTGAAAGCATGACATAACAATAACAAAAGCATGGAACATATGGAATCATAACATATAAACATGGAATCATATAAACATGGAATCGTTGTAATGTGGCAACAACATAAAGCATAAATTTAGTATGATTCAAGTATAATCGCCAAGATCATTTCACATAGTAGCACAAAACCAGACTAACTGCCAAGACCGTCGCACATAACATCTCAGGAGACTTAACTTTACCTAATGAATTGGATCACTATCTTGGCCCACCCATCCTAACAAGTTCATGAATATGATTTCCACATAAATAATCATACATAATTAATCATACATAAACATAAGGGAACCCGTTGAGATAAATTGGTATCACATTCATGTCATAAAGTATAAAGAATGGGTGTATCATAAAAGTTTCCATGAGAGAAAGAAATTAAAACATATATGGAAATTAAAAAGTTAAAATAGGCATATATCATGGTAATTGATGTAAAAAATAAGTGAAAACATGTAAGCAATGTATTTAAGAATTTTTAACATAAAAACAGTTTTTAGTGGTTTTATGGAAAATACTATAGACCCTTTAAAATAAAAAAAAAGGAACAATCCATTATACAAAACTAGAATTGAACCAAGAAGGTTTTCATAATAAAAAGGCTTATTTTATAAAGACAATTGAGGCTTAAAATTGATGATAGAGTGCAGTTGAAATCGATTAAGGATTCAGGAAGTTCCATAAAAACGATCTTGCTTATTAGGAAGTGTCAAGGAGGGAATTACTTAAAAGCATGTATATCTAAGAAATTAAATGAGATATGGATCTTAAAACCTGATTTTGGATCATATTAATAGTATTTAGAAGTTTTACATAAAAATACATGACAACTTCATTTGGGTAAAAATAAATATAGAGATACCTAAAGGAATAAAAGTAGTTCGGGTAGAATCACTTACCTTAAGTCTGATGGTGTTATCCAATTGATATTAATGACCTGAATAATAAAATTAGGTTCATTAATTAAAAAATAAATAACCTCTTATATATGAAAATTATTTAGTAAAACCTTTTTTATTTCATTCATAACCTTTTAATTTGTAACGAGTTTCAATTTCATTGATCGGGTCTGTTTGTTTCCTTGGTCTACTAATCAATTCAATTATATTCATGTTTGGATAATCATGTAAAATGAAGATGGTTGTCCATAATTGAAGTTATATGTTATTAATAAAAATCCAAGAGGTTACATGATTTTATATTCTATTTGGTTACTTGTCATGAAGATGAATCGTTATATAAATTATTTAATGATAACTGTTTGGGTTAATTAGCGGTTTTTCGAACACAACGTACTCATTTGGATTTATAAGTGAAAAACATTGTTAAAAAAAGAATCTATAAACATTGATTATAATTAATACATATATTAATTTAAAACCCATCATCCTTGAATGTGGTAAATTACCACATCTCAGATGGTGTTTTCATTTTTAGTATTATAGAAAGGTAAAGAATAGATTATGAGTAATTATTACTTTATCATGACAACATTACAGTGAATTTAAGGTAATAGAGTCATCAAAAAATTTTGATGAAAGTAGGTGAGTAAACAAGAACAAAGTAAATGAACTTTAAAATAAAAGAAAAGCTGAGAGATCCCTTATGAAAATTCGGCAGCCTAACGGTGTCGCTTAAAATTTTCTAAAATGAATTTATGAAGGAAAAATGGTATCTCATAAAATGGGAATCAAAATTAAAGTAGGAGGGATACATAATATCAAACCCCAACATATGAAAATTTAAATTCAAAGAGATAACATAAAAGAAGTCTTGACTAATAGAGGATGGTGAAAGGTTCCCTTACCTTGTGGAGTAACTCCTAAAACTTGAAGGTTGGGGACTTTGGGGATTGAGGAAACCTAAATAGGCCTCCTAGGGAGGTAAAAACACTAGATATTCTAGGATTATGGATATATAATGCAAGAAAACGAAGGAAATAGTGGGTATTTATAGTAAAAGAGAGAGAGAGTTTTTTATTAATTTCAAAGGACACCTCATTAGTGGTTTTTTGAAAAAGCATGGGCTTTCCCTTAGTATTTACCCATGTTATTAGACACTTGGGACACCTAATATCTTATTTTCCTATACATGAGTCAACCATAATTTTTATTTTAATTATTACATCATTATGATGTCATTAAACATACCGAAAAGTCAAAACTGAATTTTACAATTCACGAAAAATTCAAGAATATTTGAAAAATCCCAAAAATTAAACCTAACCATTTTTCAATGTGTATAATTCAAAAATTAACTCCATTTTTTGAAAAAAAAATTGTAAAAATTTTAAATTAATTTTTAAATAAAATCATAATTTATTCAACAAAAACAACATTAAAACTACAACTCTTTTTATAACACCTTGAAACATTAATCAAGGTCCCATAAATTTATCTTATAACCATAATATAATAAATTAACAATTTATGATTACAATTTATGAAAATAAATTTCTATTTTAAATTATTAAATTAATCATAAAATTTTAAATAAAATATTTTTGGCATACAAAAATAAAAATTCTTATACTATGATCGTTTTTTCACTTTTAATATGTATAAATTGTATTTATAAATTCATGGATGAAGTTTGTATTTTTTCCATTTTTTCTATTCATTAATATTCATTACTATTCATAAAGGTATGTTATTATTCATAAGGGTATGTTACTATTCCTCAAAAATTAAGTTTGTCTTATCAGACTCTAAATAACTCACTAATCACAATTGCAAATGATCATTCTTTCGAAATTCAAATCACATAAGTGTCAAACTTATGTTTAAAGGTCACATAGTACTTAGTAGTTCATTGTGTTTTGATTTCATGTGATTATAAAACATTTTTATAAGAAAGTGATTTCCAATGATAAAACATTGGGTTGTTACATTTTCTCCCCCTTAATAAATTTCACCCTTGAAATTCCATTTTTCATTCTAAGCCATAAATAGGTGCAGGTATTTTTCCTTCATTTCTTCCTTCAGTTCCCATGTTTCCTCTTCGTACTTATGGTTTCTCCATAGTATCTTGAGCAGGTGAGTAGTCTTGTTACGTAGAAAATTATCTCTATGATCCAAGATCTTCACTGGTTGAAGCTCATAAGAAAGATCATCCTCTAACTATACCACCTCTGAAAAGAGTACATGTGAAGAGTATGGTATGTACTTCTTTAAGAGGGATACATGAAAGACATCATGTACTTTGGACTTGGTATTTGGAAGTGTTAGTCGATAGGCCACATCCCTGACACTATCAAGAAACTCGAAGGGGTCGATGTACCTGGGACTTAACTTCCCTTTCTTTCCAAACATCATGACCTTCTTCCGTGGAGATATGCTTAGAAATATCGTGTCTCCAACTTTGAACTCAAGGTCTCATCAATGATTTTCTGCATAACTCTTCTGTTGACTTTGGGCTGCCTTGATATGATGTTGAATGGTTTTCACCTTCTTCAGAATTTCTTTGACCATTTCAGGTCCTAGAAGCTTACTCTCACTGACTTCATCCCAACACGCCAGTGTTCTACACCTTTTTCCATAAAGAGCTTCGTATGGTTCCCTTCAAATTCTAAAGTAGAAACTATTATTTTATAATAATTCAACAAGTGGAAGATGTTGGTCCCATCCTCTTGTGAATTCCAAAAACATTCTCTCAACATATCTTTTAGTGTTTAAATAGTTCTCTCAGATTGGCCATCTGTTTGAGGATGATAGGTCGTAATAAAGTTCAGTTCAGTGCATAAAACATGTGGGAGACTTTTCTAGAACGTCGTGGTGAATCTTGGAACATGATAGGATACAATAGATAGTGGTACTACATGAATCCTTGACACTTTTTGGATATAAATCCATGCATGTTGATCCAATGAGAAGTCCTCTCAAATCGCGATAAAGTGAGTTATCTTTGTAAGATGATCCACAATGACCCATATAGTATTGTTTCCTCTAAATGTCATTGGAAGTCAAGTGACAAAGTCTTTGGTAATGTTCTATCACTTCCAGGATAGTATGGGTAGTGTTTGAATCATCCCCTTATACTTTTTCCTCTCAACCTTCACTTGCTAACATAATAGGAACATTGATATATATTTAGCAATCTCCCTTTTCATATTGTCCCACCAAAAGTTTTCTCGATGTTCTCGATAC
The DNA here is from genome assembly GCA_963277665.1 of Viscum album. Classification (NCBI taxonomy): domain Eukaryota; kingdom Viridiplantae; phylum Streptophyta; class Magnoliopsida; order Santalales; family Viscaceae; genus Viscum; species Viscum album. Next base: position 1,304,758,367 of record OY728126.1, on the reverse strand, counting down.
ATATTTGGGCTCTACAGGTGGATAGAGAAGGTCGAGCTATGTGCATCATTAAAAATTACCTTCTTTATCTCTGGATCTAATGGTATGCATAATCGTGACCCAAATATTACAACTCCTTCCTCATCAATCATGAACTCAGAGTATTTCTCAATTCTGATAGCTTCCACCCTTTTCAGAAGTTCCATATATTTTCTTCAAGCATCCTTGATTTCCATATGAGGTATCACCAAGAAATAATTTGAGAAAGGATTTATGATGTTCCTACCTTAATTATTACCATCTCCATCCTTTTCAAATCAAAGAAGATTGGATCCTTTTCAATTCTCATCATTGATAAAGAGGGAGGATCCTTTCTACTCAGAGCATTTGCCACCTTTTTTTCCTTACCGAGATAGTAGTGGATTGAGCAGTCATAATCCTTGATGAGATTAATCCACTAATTCTGGATCATATTAAGATATTTTTGTGTGAATATATATTTGAGACTCTTTTGATCAGTATATATCTCGCACTTCTACCCATAGAGATAATGCCGCCAGATTTTTAACGCAATGATCACAGCCTCCAACTCTAGATCATGTGTGTCATAGTTTTTCTCATGAATTTTCATCTACCTTGAGGCTTATGATGTCACATTGTAATTTTTAATTAGAACATACCCTAATCCTTTTTTAGAATAATCATTATACACCACAAAATGTTCTCCACTTTTTTAGAGTGTGAGTACTAGCGCACTGATAAGCCTCTTTTTCAACTCCTTAAAACAGTCTTTACATTTTTCAGTCCAAACAAACTTTACTCCCTTATGTGTTAGCTTGATCATTGGGTTTTACAATCATGAAATTTTCTTCACAAATCATCGATAATACCCAGCTAGACCCAGAAAGTTGTGGATCTCTATTACATATGTTGGTCTGGTCCACTCTTTAATCACCTTTATCTTGGAAGGGTCAAAGATATCCCTTTGTGGGTGATAACATTCTCCAAGAATGATACTTCCTCCATCCAGAACTCACATTTACTATACTTTGAATACAACTTCTTCCATCACAATGTTTTTAACACATTATTCAAATTCTCCTCATGTTCCTCCTTTCCCATGGAGTATATCAGAATATCATCAATAATGACTACCAAAAATTTGTTGAGGTAATATCTAAAGACTCTATTCATTGAATCCATGAAAATGTTTGGATCATTAGTGAGTATGAATGGCATCACTATGAACTCATAGTTTCCATACCTCATTTGAAAGGCAGTCTTGAGAATATATCTCTTCCTCACCTTTAATTGATGATATCCCAACTGAAGGTCCACCTTAGATAAATAATTGGCCCCATGAAGTTGATAAAACAAGTCATTTATCAATGGTAGGGTATACTTATTCTTTATCATGATTTTATTGAGCTCACTATAATCAATGTAGAGGCACACTGATTCATCCTTCTTCTTGATGATGATGACTGGCGCAGCCCATAGTGAAGCACATGGTCATAAAAACTCCTTCTCAAGATTCTCCTATAACTAATTCTTTAGCTCTTTCATCTCTACGATGGCGATTCTATAAGGTGTATTTGATATAGGTAGAGATCCAAAAATAAGTTCAATTGAGAACTCAGCCTCTATATCTAAAGGAAGACCAAGAAACTCTTTAGGGAGTACATCAATGTAATCCCTCATGATGGGCATGTCTTCAATCATAATTCTCTCCTTTATCTCAATCATTTTAGATATAAATGATTTCTCATAAAGAATTAATATACAAACTTGAGACACTGATTCCTAAGGAGATTCCTTTTCCTCTATCCACTTATAAAGAATTTTAGGATGCTTTGGGATATAAAGAGTGATCTCCCTTTCCCGAAAATTGATGTTGTCTTTGTATAAAGATAGTCAATCCATGCCCAAGATAGCATCAAACTCCACTAAAGGAAGTATTAAAATATTTTTTGGGAGGTTCATTCGACAAACATTAACGAGAGAAGAGTTATAAACCATGGATGCAATAATTTTTCTATTTTATATTCTCACAGATAAATTATCCTAAAAAATTTGAGGAGGTGTTTGAATTTTTCTACTAAAATTTATAGATATGGAAGAATGTGCAGAACTAGAATCAAATAGTGCATTCACAATTTTGTAATGAATAACTAGAGTACATGTCACAACATCATTGTTCAGATCCACCTCAGTATTAGTGATAGTATAATCCCTTGCTTGTTTCCTTGAAGGTTGTTGTTGATTTCCTCCGACAACCCTTGGCTTAGGAAAATTGTTTTCATAATTCCCATGCTACTTGTAGTTGTACCACTACAATACTGGTTGAGAATTAATCTGAACCTTCCTTTATTTTTCCAAATTAGCATGATTTTTCATATCCCTTCAGCAGTTCTTGGCTATATGTCCATGTTTTCTACATTTTAATCAATTCATGGTTCCCTTTAGACAGTTAATAGGATGTGTATTCCCACAACTTTTACAAGTGGGATATTCGGTCTTATTTCCATCATGGGATTTATTCGTTGAACTGTCCATGTTCTTCTCTATTTTTTGCTTCTTTTCATTGCGCCCACGAGACCACTGAGAGTATCCATTATCCATTTCAACCATGAGGTCACAGTGCACAATCTCTTTATAACTATCAAAGTCTCGTATCACCAACACCTTAATTAGACTCAACTTTATCCTGCTAAAGAAGTGATCCACTTTGCTTTCAGTGTTCATGAAAAATCTATAGGCATACCTTGCAAGCCTTGTAAAATTTTCTTCATATGCCCCGATAGACTCATCTTCCTTCTTCTTGAGTCTAAGGAACTCTATTTCCATATTGAGATGGTGGGTTAGAGGAAAATATTTATTGAAAAACATCCTCTTGAATTCTTCCCAATCCATGGAATCAATTTCCTCTTGGGAGTTTGTATTCTTGATCAGTGTCCACCACTGATCAGCTTCTCCATCAAAATAATAGACCGCCAATACAACATTCTCTTCTTCCGAGAACCGGATCATAGAGAATATCTTTTCATTGGAGTTATTGTTCCGTGAGGAGGGGATCAAAAGTTCTCCTAAACATGGGACGCCTTTTCCATATGAATAATTCTATGCTAACTTGATCTTTCCTTGGGTGAATAGGGAGTTCCACATGATTCAAGTTATTATTCATAACTTGAGCTAGCTAAGAAAGTACTACCATCATGTTTTGAGCACCTATTCCTATCATATAAGGCATACTATTAGAGAAATGTTTACATTTATTATCACATTGGTTGTTGGAACATATTCTTGTATTTCCCTCTATTAACTAAGAAAAATAAAGTATAATTAGGGGGCTTAAATACTTATCTATTGACCATAAAAAAAGAAATATTTAACATAAAAGGATAAACCTGTAAAGGAGAAGTATATAATAACTTTTAATTCCTTAAATTTAAATCTTGGTTATCCTTGATCTTAACTTATATTCTTATGGGATTTTCTTATTCCCTTAATAATGGTTTGTACAAAGCTCATGAATTTACCAAATCATATCCCCTAGGAGTGTCAATAAGAAGAGTTTAGCATGGCCCTTTGTCGTGTACTAAGATACCCCAGGTCAAGCATGAAATTCCTTGTAGGATTTTTCACTCCTAGTTACATTTGTGCTAGAGCCGCCTCAACCTGTTTGTATCCAGACATGGACAAATTTTCTTGATAAACCACTTACTCTTTACTTACCAAAATTTTAGGTATGTTTTCTTACTAAGGTAATCTATTCCTATTCTTCAAAAATAACTATATCATCCTCTGATACCAACTTTAGTGACCCTAGCCTTTTACACATAGAATTACATGATTTTAAGCATAAATATTCATTAAAGTACAATCCAAGGATCATAAAGTCTAGTGTCTTGGAAGACAAGGTACATAATCAAACATTATAAAAACAAAATTTTATTTGAACTCCAATGTGAGATCTTATCTTCCATTGTGATCATACATCCTCATTGGATACCCTAGGGAATATAAGAACAAAGGGATGAGCTAAAAATCCTATTAAGAGAGTATATATAAGAATGATACATGGGTTAGAAGGCGTGATATAATGATAAAAAAATAATGGAACACATGGAATCATAACATATAAACATGGGATCATATAAACATGTAATTTTAGTAATGTGGAAGCAACATAAAACATGACTTTAGTACGAGTCAAGGCTAACCTCCAAGATTGTTTCACATAATAGCACAAGCCAAGGCTAACGACCAAGACCGTTGCACATAACTTCTCATGAGACTTAACGATACCCAATACATTGGAGTACTATCTAGGTGTCCCTATCATAAAATGTTCAGGAATATTCTTTCCACGTAAATAATCATACATAATCAATCATACATAAACATAAGGCAACCCATGGATAGAAATGGGTATCACATTCCTGTCATAAAGCATAAAGAATGGGTATATCATAAAAGTGTCCATGAGACAAAGGAATTAAAAAATAAATGGACATTAATAAGGTAAAATAGGCATATATAATGGTATGTTATGTAAAAAAGAATTGAAAATGTGTAATCAATGTATTCAAGAAGTTTTGACATAAAAACATTTTTGAGTGATTTTAATGAAAATACTATAGAACCTTTAAAATATAAATGGAAAAATACTTTATAAAAAATAAGAAGTGAACTAAGAAGGTTTTTTTAATAAAAATATATATTTTATAAATATAATTGAGTCTTAAAATAGAAGATATAGTGCACTTAAAATTGGGTAAGGATTTGGGAAGTTCTCTTAAAACGATCTTGCTTATTGGGATGTATCAAGGAGGGAATCACTTAAAATCATGCATATCCCCAAACATGAATGAGGTATGGATATTAAAACATGATTTTGGAGCATATTTATATCTTTTAAAAGTTTTAAAAAAAATAAATGACAACTTAATTTGGGTAAAAATTAATATAGAGCAACCCAAAAGACTAAAGGTGGTTCGGGTAGAATCCCTTACCTTAAATCTGATGGTGTTCTCCACTTATATTAATGACCTTAACAATAAAATTAGGTTAATTAATTAATAAATCCAGAATCTATTTAATATGAAAATGATTTATTAAAACCTTATTGATTTCATTCATGACATTTTGATTGGTTATGAGGTTTAATTTCATTGTTTGGGTCCGTTTGTTTCCTTGGTTCTAATGATCGGTTCACTTATATTCATGTTCGGAGAATCATGTAAAATGGGGATGGTTGTCCAAAATTGGAGTTATATTTTATTAGTAAAAATATAGGAGGTTACATGATTTTAAATTACATTTGGATACTTGACACGAAGATGAATCGTTAAATAAATTATTTAATGATAATCGGTTGGGTTAATTGGTAGTTTTTTTAACACAACGAACTGATTTCTCTTTATAAGTCAAAACCATGAGTAAAAAAGATTATAGAACAATATATGAGATATTATACATATATTATATTCCATTTCAACCATTAAAATGGTTTCATGACCAGAATTGAAGATGCTAATAGAAATTGAGAACCCAACGTCCTTGAATGTGGTAAATTAGCACATCTGGGATGGTGTTTTCATTTTAAGTATTAAAGAAAGGGAAAGAATAGATGATGTAGAATTATTCCTTTATAATGAAAAAATAACAGTACATGTATGTTACTGAAGTAATCACAACATTTGGATGAAAGGATGTGAGTAAAGAAGAAGAAATGAAATGAACTTGAAAATGAAAATAAATGTTGAGAGATTCCTTATGAAAATTCGCAAACCTAATGGTGTTGCTTAAAATTTCATAAAATGAATTGAAGAGAGAAAAATGGTATCTCATCACATGGAAATAAAAATTACAGTAATAGGGATACATAATACCAAACCTCAACATATTAAAATAAAAATTCAAAGAGATAACATAAAATAAGTGCTGACAAAAAAAGGAGGGTGAAAGGTTCCCTTACCTTATAGAGTAACTCCTAAAACATGATGGTTGGGACCTTGGGGGACTGAGGACACCTTGTGAGGCCTACTATGTAGGTAAAACCACACTATATTCGAGTATTATGGATATGTAATGCCTGAAAACGAAGGAAAGAGTGGTAATTTATAGTAAAAGAGAGAGAATATTTTTAATAATTTCAAAGGACACCTCATTAGTGGTTTTTTGCAAACCCATGGGCTTTAACATAATATTTTCCCATGGTATTATCTACTTGGGACACAAAATATTTTATTTTACTATAAAAAAGTCAAGGATCATTTTTATTTTAATTATTACATCAATATGGTGGCATTAAACATACCGAAAACTCGAGTGTATTTTTTCTATTCATGAAAAATTCAAGTATTTTGGAAAAATCCCAAAAATTTACCCGAACAATTTTTCAATGTGTAGAATTCAAAAAAGAAATATATTTTTGAAAATACTTTTCTAAATATTTTTAATTTAATTTTTAAATAAAATCATAATTTATTCAACAAAAAAACATTATAACTATAACTCATTTTATAACACCATGAAAAAATTAATCAAGGTCCCATAAAATTATCTTATAACCATAAGACAATAAAGTAACAATTTTTTATTAAATTTTATTAAAATACATCTCCATTTTAAATTATTAAATTAATCGTAAATTGTATATAAAATATTTTTGGCATTCAAAAATACCAATTCTTATACTATGATCGCTTTTTCACTTTTAAGATGTATAAATTGTATTTATACATACACGTGAGAAGTTTATATTTATTTAAATTTTTCTATTCATTACTATTCATTACTATTCACAAATGTATGTTTCTATCATAATGGTATTTTACTATTCATTAAAAATTATTTTTATCTTATCAGACTCCAAATAACTCACTCATCACAATTGTAGATGGCCATTTTTCAAAATTCAAATCAAATAAGTGTCAAACTTATGTTTAAAGGTCATATAGTACTTCTTAGTTCATTGTGTTGTGATTTCATGTGATTATATGAAATTTATATAAGAAAGGAATTTCCATTGATAAGACATTGGGTCGTTACAATATATATAAGGTAAAACATGAATTAATTGTATAAATCCCCTTTACCTAATTATTTATTCTAAGTAAACCCTATGTGAAATAACAATAATATTTATTATTTTTATATTACATGACAAGCCCTAAATCATAGATATTTAAATATAATTTCTATAAGACCCTTAACAAAGTTGGTTAAACTTCCACCACATTTATCAATCCATGAATAACAAATATTTATTTTAACAGATAATATTTTTATATCATTGATTTAATAAATAATATTATAATCACTAAACAAATGAATAAATATTTATTTTAATATTTTCTTTATAAAATAAATATTTATTTAATAAATATTTATTTATTTATTTATTTTAAAATACTAAACAACAAATAAATAAATATTGTATATTTGATAACTTGAAAGTATTATTCATTTACTATTCAACTAATGTATATTTTCATCACAAATAATAGGGGATTGAATTTAAATGATCAACCTAACTATAATAATTATTAAACCACAATATGAGAATAAAATTTATTATTAATTTTAGATTTAAATAGTACTTAATTAAGATTATGGATACAATAAGCGTGTGTAATTCAAAGTCTCTTTCTTAGTGAAATTAGGTAGGCTTAACTAAAGATTAAGATTGGAGTCTAGTAACACGCCAAGTAAACCATAAAGAAATAAGTTTATTTCGAAATGGAAACAACACCATAAAACACAAATCATTAAATATAATCCCATTGTCTTGATATCTCATCAAGAAGGTTCCAATATAATGTCATCAACCTATGTACTTGATTATAATTATTTTTCTACCTTAAATGAACTCATTAATGAACATCCATGGACAAGGACTTAATCAGACAATTCCATTTCAACCTAAGGGTTGGTGATATCATTCATAAGGGACAAAAATACTTTTTTTAATTATCTACTAATTTGAAATCACTTATGACGCACTCAATATTACCTACCTTACCAAGTGAATATATCATCTCATTTTTCATCAATACATCAATGTACATGATTCATGATATATATTAATAATAATCTGAAGTCTATATATCAATACACACACCTGCAAATAATAATATCCAATGACACATATAACATGTGTAATTCCAATTGGAGGGTATTTTATCATATCCTCCTCTATTTTGGATTGAAAAGAGTGAAACATCATGAGAATAAGCCTCATGAGATTACAAACATCCATCACCATATAGTCAAAAAAATATTTATGTCTAATTTAGGAAATATTTTCTTTACAATAGGACATATTTTTAATTATATTTTCAAAGAAATTCATAGTTCTCATTATAATAGGAAAGATTAAAAAACATTCAATGAGATAAATACTAAAAAGGCATTATCACATTAATGTCACACTGGAAAAAAAACTCATCATATGATATAATTAGTATTCTGTCATTGAATATTCTATTAGTGAAAAGTAAATAAATTTAGTTGGTTTGAGGACACTAAATCTAACATTTTTCCATTGAATACCTATAAATGATATTGGAAAGATACATATCATGGGAGCTTTCATACTTTAATATCATTATTATACCATACTTTTGGATGATCTAATCATGGGGTGTTTGGGTATGTAACAGGTCGTATTTTCAGGTTGGGACATTTTCAAGATGGTATATTTATCTTATGTGAATAATATAACATATTGTCTCTAAATTGAGATAGACTAAGTAAGCTTATATACAAAAAAATATGAGGTAAATGTTACATTATTGCCTATTTTTAATAGGTCCATGTGACATGCATATCCACTTAGATGAGTGATGTGATGTGTGTTCATTAGTCGAATTGGTCTATACTTATAGAATAACATTCCATCCTAGTGGTGAACGGAATGGAAACAACAATAGGATTATTTTTAGTTAAAATAATACTTCTAATTTTTTACCTTCTTGAGTATTTATTTGATCATAAGTTAAAAGTTCTAATCAAATCATAGTGTCAAAACTAAATGTAGTGAAAATAAATTTTTTTGAAATAAAACTATTTAACCAAATTGAATCATAAAATACATTCTAAAATTATAATATGGTAATGAAAGAAAGGTGAAATATTGGATATTATAACCATGAAACTTCTATTGAAGGTAATTATACACTTTTAAATGAAAAAATACTAGTAGATTAATATATCAGATCTATGGTATTAGCAAGTTCTTAATTATCAAAACATCCTTGACTAATCAAGTTACCAGAAAAAAAATATACTAATAAAAAAATTTATAAACTGTCAGTGGTTTTCAAATCTATCTTGAATATCCTCTTCAATAATCAGTGGTTGGTAGTATGTCCAAGTTGTTGTATAAGTGGGTTCCCAAGACCCAACTTTATCAAAACATTTTGATTACCATATCGTGATTATAGTTAGTAATTCATGATCTATTATTACTGAATTAGTGTTTATATTTATACATCCACTATTTAAATGGTAATTTCCATAGATTAAATATTTTATCAAAAGATTATAGTTTCTCTCAAACAATAATGAGAACCTCAAGATTCTATGACATTAATATTAGACATATGTTACGTGGTCTAGATACATCATAATTACTAGACATGGTTCATGTCTAACAACTAGTGTTAGGGGATGATAATAATTCAGAATTATTCTCATGAATTTTGTAATTGCTAATATATAGTGTGTAAGATCATGAGGATAGATCTACTAATAGGAACACCCCATGTTTCTAGTATCATTGTTTCTTCCTATCTATGAACATGTGTATTTGTCTCCTGACTTGATATCATTATCAATGTGTTCCATTTCATTGTATATATTTATGTAAAGAAAATCCCTAACATTGATTTCATGGAAAGGTAGCTTGTGTTGAGTGCACCATTGGTGATATGGAATTGGTTGAATGGTCAATATAGAATTTATCACTTCCATGTTAAGGAAGTTATATCTCAAGACTAGTAAATCGGAAGGATAGTGCCTTCATAAATTATTGCCCAATGAATTTAAAGGTAAATCCACCCAGTTGAATCAAAATATAACAAAGTAATAATGGATAATGACACAAGCTTTGCCTCCTGGTTTATCAGATATTGTGATACAACGTGATTATATTACATTTTGTGTGTTAATATAAAGGATGTTGTTGATATGACTATTTATCACCCCATTAGGTGAAATGGTGGGTTTCTAGGTTCCTCTCCTGGTATGTGGATAATTATTCACTACTATCGAGATAAGGGACTAGAGGGTCACATGCAATAGCATACTTAAGAGTCTATCTAATTTTGATGAATTTCATTATAGGACATGGTGGTCCCCCACATGAGGCCTGAGGTTTTTCAAAGTAATTAGTCACTAAAAAATAAATATATTCATTATTATTTGAGTGTATAATAATTAATTTGAATTTATTTATGAGAAATATTCATAAGGTTTTTAAAGAATACCTAGAAAATATAATAAAAGTGAATATTATTTTAATATTTAAGGTTCATTTAATATTTTAAGAATTACGAGTAGAGTTAATGGATCACTTTTATCACATAATATAATTATTTTGTAATAAAAGTAAGTGATGAAAATATAATTGACATCATGGTGCAATTAGTTCATCATAAAAAGTCATCTATAGTTTATTTAGTGGATGTTAGATATATGGAGGTCGGTGAACCCCTTCTACATATTTAGGACTGTAGGACCCTGGGACACCCTGAGAGGGGAGGGGTGAATCAGGGTGGCAACTTTGTCTTCTTTTAGTTGTGGATCTTGTTCCCACGTTGGTAGGAACTACTTAAACCTGTATGATGGATATGATCAGCAATTAAACATTCACATGCAGAGAGATGACACAGCTATTTTTACTTGGTTCACCACTAAGGGCTACGTCCAAGGAGCATACGCCGACAGGTTGTCGGTTGTACCTAAATCCACTATGCTTCACTAGCTATAGATTATAATGGTTCGGGTACAGTCACTCTGTCCCAGGCTCACTGCCTTTACAATTGTTCAGGGATAGCTCACTGCGTCCCTCGGGTCACTCCCGTTGACTCCCCCTGGCTCATTGCCGTTGGTGAAGTCCCACTCAGTTTATAGACGTGAAGGTCTCTTCAATAAATGTGCATTTATGTTCTTTGTCTCCTGTTCAGCATGATACTTTTCTTGCATCAGGGTTCAGAGTTGATGCTCTTTATAGTTCAACCTTTCTTCTTTAGTGCAATGACTGAATGCACTAGATCCCCTTGTCTTCGTTTGCCTGAATCACAATCACTTATGTGATTGCTCAATAAATGATGTTCAGCTTACTCGGCATTCGTCAGAATCAATTCACCATGTATGCATGAGATCATGCATGTATCATTTAGATTTCTTCTTCAATCTCTCTTTGCACCGAAAGTATCAGGCAATCTTTAGCTCTTGTGCAGCTCCAGAAAGGTGGGCGTGCTTCAACAACATTTGGCTCTCCTTTTCAAGCCCGGCGTGCAAGTCTCCATCTAGCGCGCAAGTCTTATGAACGCAAGTATAACCTGGCGCACAAGTGTCCCCAAAGCACCTGCGCGACTCTGCCTTCTTGAACTTCAAACCTGCGCGACTCACTTCCTTCCTTGCCCAAATCACCTGGGGCACTCAACCATCAGTCGGCGTGCAACCTCTACTTGCGCGACCCAACTTCCACTTGCACGGTTCAACCACCTGCGCGATGAGAGCTCAAAAAATCTCAAAGTCTTGAGCTCCGTAAGAAATGAGGAGGGGTGGTCCAGTATTTATAGGCAAACTGGACCCCCTGCGCGGCGGCGCGCAAGTCATCCATCGGCGCGCAAGTCTCATCCCCTGCTAGGCACTTGCGCGATCAACATACAAACTTGCGCGAACATCTTGCCTTTGCCAAATTTGGATCTTCTGATCTTGAAAAACCATAGGCGTGCAAGTTATAATGCATTCAAGGTGTCGGTGCGCAACTCTCTTCCCGGCACATAATTCACCTGCGCGACCTCACCAAAACTTGTGCGACCCTTATCCCTTTGTCATATTTTGATGCTCTGATCTTCAATAACATATGGCGCGCAAGTTTCCTATCCTCCAAGAGTATGGCGCACAAGTCCCTTTGCCAAAATCACTCTACTTCATTTGTTGATTTTGAGGCCCTGAAATTTGGCAAACACTGGAAAACAGCACCACCTTGTATCTGCTCTTTTTTTACCACCTCCAGATCATCCATTCCTCTATCGAAGTTCTTGAATCAAACATAGATCGTTGACCACAACTCTTGAACTCGACATGTCACCATTGAATCTCCTTTGTCAACAAATTTTTATGTCATTTGTTTTCTTTGTCGACAAGCACGATCACCTCAACATCACTTCTTCTTGGTGATCTATATCCTTTAGCAACTCTTTTGCTTTTATCACAAACTCCACTATTGTGATATTTATTCTTTGAAGGAACAGCTTTAGTACCATCATATTCTATGACAATGTGATGTGCATGACCATTTCATAAGTCAACTCATTGGCACATTGCCTCCTTCATCAACTGTCATGATCAACTTCATGCAAACCATGTGATTCAATCCGTCAAGAAGTCTCTAGCATGGTTCTCACACAATCATGAGTAATTGCATGGTCTTCATCAAAACCCATTGTTCTCATGCAATAATGAGGAATTGCATGGTCTTCATCAAATCCCATGGTTCTTATGGAATAAGGAAGAATTGCATGGTCTTCATCCAAAAACACCATCCTGTTTTAATCATCCTTGGATGGATTACTCCTCACATTCTTCATTGTTGTAAACAATGTATCATCTTTGACACATGTTCTTTGAACTTACGATCAGCACAACAATCGTCTGAATCACTACTCCTCTACTTCATCGAAGTACTTCATGATCTCCTTCATTGTGAGCTTCCATTCCTCCATTTTATTGGAGTACTTCTTGATATCTTTCATTTTTATATTCCATTGACAACTATTGACAACAAATACAAACCTATACACAAGGTGGTTCCAACAAGGACATCCATTATAAAATTAGAGAAGTTCCCTCATTACTTATTTTATTAATTTAATTGGAATTGAGATATTTTCTCTCATATTTCAACTAAGAGAGATAAATCTAACATATGATTAATCGATTCAATAACACCTTCATGGATCGAAGGGATAGGATCTAGGTAATCAACACAGCATTGAAAGAATCAATAGATATTTACGCTAGCACCCAAAATTAAATGATAGGAATTATCAAGGATTCTTAAAGCATGGCCAAATGATATAGAGGGGTTCAATATTAGATCCTTCAAGAAACTGTCGTTGGGGAAAAGATACAGTAGAATGCACTGCCTATTCGAAAAAAAATTAAAATTTGTTTAAATTTTTGTGTTTAACAAATTAACATCATATACACAAACCTCTAATAGGGTTTAGATACCTAGAGATGGCATATTTTTGTCACTCTATTGATGAAAAATTTTAAATATTTGTCCCACCAGCTTCTATTGTGCTCCATGAAACCAGCAAAATGTTTTAGAATGACCATGTGAATTTTCTTGAAAAATAAAAAATATTTTTCTTTAAATTTTAATTTTGACCTGATGGTTTAAGACATGAAATGATCTGATTTCAGACAACCAAGTTTCAGCGATTCAGAATTTTTGATATGGATAAACCATCATTTGAAATGTATAAATATTTAAGTACATGTATTTATATATTTTATTTTATCCTGATGCAGTGATGAAACCGTATGAACCAAAATATTATAGTCATGTTGTGCAGGATTCCAATGATAGGAACATATTTTGATGGTGACTTAATTTTACTCTATTTTTGGAACTGTTCAAAAAAAGGCTAAAATCTATGGCATTTTTTGAATATTGAAAAAGGAGTGGTTTCTATCAAGGATAAAACAAAAACTTAAAATTGGGGTGGTGAACCGTGCTAGAATAAATTTAAAAAGTTTCTTCCAATTAAATTTTTAAAATCGGTAGTCCTCTATCAACATGAAATAAACCATAATATAATTTTAATGAGGATGCAATTTGGTCTCCTACCCCCACCCTAACTCATCCAACCACCAATATCGGATGACATAGCAACCTCCATCTCCCTCACCATCCACTGGTCACACCACACTAAGAAAGGACCATTGTTTCAACATCTCATCCCTTCATACTACCTCCTCCCTCAATAGGCATCGACACCACCCTCAGGGATACCACTCTATTTCTCGGTTATGGTGTCACCCCTTCACTGAGAAATCCTACCTCACCCGCTGGGAACCTTCATGTGACTTCTTCACTAATCCAAGTAAAATACTGGTCTTCGATCTTCCCCCTCATAGATCATGGATCACACGATTAGTCGCCACCATTCTCATGGCCAGATCCACCAATCCGACCACCACACTCCTACTCCACTAGTACAGATCCTATTCTTGTTTTCCTCCCTTTTAGGTATCCCCACAGCATCATTCTCCATCTCAGATAACCCTTGTCGGTGACTTTCTCCCACGTCTGATGACCCCATCCCGGAGCCCCTCCTATAAATATCCATGAATATTTGCAATATGGCCCTAATTGATATCCTCCAAGACTTCCATGTATCATGTTTGTCCTGATCCACCCCACAATAATCCTAAGAGGGTCATCCTGATACAGAATAGGTCTAGTTTGGTCTTCTTAGCATATAACAGCACTGGGTAGGTTCTTCCTAGCATGAAGTGGGCCTGTATGGGATCAACACAACACGCAACGGGACTGGATGGGGTTATGGGGATTTGGAAATTTTTAATATGATCAAAATTTAATTTATTAATTTGTGGATTCCAAAGAATAATTTTACTATTTAAAAAAATAATTTAGTTTTGGTTTAAAATGAAATTAGTTTATTAACTTAATTTTTTCAAAAAAAATTAAATTAATTATGGGACCGAACAAAATTAAATTATTTAAGGTTAAAAACAATTAATTTAATTTATTAATTTACCACAAACCTAAATTTATTTCATTTTTAATCTCTTAACAACTTTTAATTTACCCATAGAGTGGTCTTGAGCAGTGACTGGCCTTGCATGCCTGGTTTTGTGTTATTTAATTATTTATTAATTATGTGTGATTATTATAATATTTAATTAGTTTTATGATGTTTTATCCATCACCCCTTATTTATTCAATATGTATAAGGATATATGTGTCCATAAATTTTTATCTGAATGTATTTTGTGCTTCCTGAGACACTCTCACATGTGTACAAGTACATTTGTATTATTGATGATGACGATGAGAGAGATAGACCACTCTAAGATGACTTAATTACCCATAAGAGATGTCAAAACACTCTACATGTGGATAATTAGATTTTTATTCAATCTCTGAATCATGTATTATTCCCCTACATCATGGTTGATCCATTGAGTTTAAATTGATCAACCAATATTAGATTCTAAAGTTCAGTCAAGTAATTTATTTCCTTTATCAATTTTTTATTATTTTATGTATTTTCATTTTAGTGAGAAACACATAAAATAATAAATAGAAAAATGCATAAAGTCTAATTGAATGATTTTCAATTAATTCATTTTGAGTTTTGAGTGTGACAATATAGAATGAATATATTTAATAGAAATAGATCACATTCATAAAAAAATTAAAAACCTTTAAAAGAATTTTATGTAATGAATGCCTTTCATCACTCAAATTTAAACAAAACTAGGTGTATAGGGTGATCATGATCCAAATTTGATCATGCCTTCTACTAATGGAGAGTTATTATGAGATTAATGGGTTGAATTAAACGAAGTTGAAAGTAAAAAGTATCCAAATATAGCTCATTTCGACTTTATATTTAAGCATTGAGTAAATCATGTTTAAGATTTTATAACTTTTTATCCTCACTAAAAAGATCTTGACACCCCAAGTTAATGTGGTTGGTAAGCATAGTAGCTACCATGAAACTATATGAGTAGTGGAATATCCATATATTATAGACTATGAAGAGATTTTTCAAATAATATTTCCAATATAATACTCAAGAAACAAAGTATTCTGAGTCTAGTTGGGAGGGATACTAGATTTTGATAAAATATTGGGATACATTTAATGATTTAATTAACTAGTAATGTATAATAAATAATCAAGATAAAATTAATAATTTAATATAATTTTCTATAAAATTTAAAGTAATACAACAAGTTCACTTTGATAACTATTGAAAAAAAGAACATGTTCAAACCAACCTGAGTTTACAGTAGTAGTATTAGTGCTTTCACAAATTACTATGATATAATAAATTATGGGTGTTGTAGTCCCCAATACTGATTGATCCATATAAATAATTAAGGGTGATAAAAATACTAACAGGAGACTCATGTATGATGAATATGATGGTTATTTCATAATTTTATCATCTACTTCTGATGTATGTTATGGATACATAATCAGTACATAGATGATTTCACATGTTGTCTCATATCCGAGATGTTTTTGAGGTTAAAGTGGAGAGAGAAATACAACAAGATGATTATTACACTAAATAAGTGTAAATTTAAAGATGGATCATTATATTTCATTACATCCTTTTATAATATCTTTATCACCCACTTACTCGGTTTCTGTTTAAGATTGTAAAATAATAGTATAAATAAAACTCTTCATTACCTTTTAGTTATGATTCTAAAAGTTAAACAAGAAATTAAATAACTTATTAGTTCTTCTATTGTATCGTTTAAAATAAATGGAGAAAGGTCCCAGAGAAAGTTTGATTCCAAATTTACCTTCACAAAATCCATCAATGAAAAGAGTTTATTTATTATACATTAGATTAGTTGCTTCACATAAGTCTATAGAAGTTTAAATGTGATGAACTGAATTGAAAAGGAACATAACCTCTTATTCTTCACATATATTAATCATTTTATATAATTTTTTCCATATTCGGTATGAAATAAAATATGGTATCACATATGTGTATTAAAATACAATAAACAAGTAAGAAAATAAACATTATAATAAGTAATTTGTGTACTCTGAGTGGCTGAGAAAAAGTGGTTCCCTATCCTTTGATGAGAAGTTCACAAATTCTATTTACAATGTTTATCAATTATAGATGAACTTTTTTAAATTATTACCAATACATATATCTCACATTTCCTTTGTGAAAAATTATAAAAAAAAATTAGTTCAAAAATGAATGTTCTCCATGTTGTCTTATTCTCAACAAAAGGTTCAATAATTCTTGAATAGTTGGAAACAACTGATGGTTATAAATGTATGACACTAATACCCTATTGAGGAAAGATATTTATTTTTAAAGAAAAACTATTTTGTTTTTTAGTATATACCCACTATGGTTTTAGAGACTTGGAGTTAAAAACATTAGGTATACTGGCACATATACTTATTTAGTTTTGGATAAAGAAGCCCTTAGAAATAAATATGGGTCGTAAATAATTTGCAATTAGTTCAGAAAGAGAGTTTGAAATATTATAAGGATAAATTTTTGGTTAATATAATTCATAAGATTCATTTAAGTGTTGTAATGAAATGTAATAGTGAGGTATGGTATATTCAATGTTAGAATAAATGAGTTGCTTCAGGTCCATGTGTCGAAGAATATCTTGCCCAAGCATTCATCGATTTATTAAATATAGTGAGGTGTAATTCATAAATGCACTTTACCATATATAAATAAAATAAATAATGTTGTAAAGGATGATAGATGGTGTCTCTTACATGTTAAAATTGATCAATAAAATTTAGTGTGGAGTAATTCCAATATATATATTACCCTATACACATCAAAGTTATGACGTTGGAAAGGAGGATTGATGAGGAGTCTTGCATGACAACATTGATCAATAAAATGTAGCATGGAGTAATGTATAAATTCACATTTCCTTGTACAGATCAAGGTCATGATGAAAGTAGAATGAGTATTATATTTTGAACTTATATTCATTGTAGATACCTCCATTATTTTTCAAGATATGCATCACAAATAACGATTTCATCCCATAACAACATTCCAAATATAACAAACAATGAATATCATATGATTTATAGTATTATATCAATACATTAGGTCAAAATAATATGTGTTTATATGTAAAGTGTTGGTTTAGGATATAAAAAACTTCCATCAAGTTAAACAAAATGTGCATCTAAAGTAGTTATCCTCAAGTTTTCTAATAATATTAAAGAAATAACTATGAAAAAAAAGTCTATATTCAAGTTATGCACTATATTTATATAAAATGTTGAGAATTTATATTTTAGTTAGTGGGATTAAGATTGACTTGGATTTATTCAATTTATTAGAGGCACAACTAGTTGAAATAGAAATAAGTTATGCTAGATATTATGCAAAAGGATTGTTCTAGTGACAAATACTAGGTAGAAAAAAACTATGGTTATGATTTTATATTCCCCATGGACAGTTATACATTATTCAATGAGAGTAATAAATCCTAAAAGTAAGAAGTATATGGAAGTCAGGTAATATTTAAAAGATCAATTAAAATTCAATAATGGATTTGATTTATCAAAGTACGGGGTCGTATTATTATTGAATAATATGGTGGGTATTTAAGTGTGATAATACATGGGGGTACAAGAATAGAAACAATAAGGCTTGATTGGTAATATCAAGTTATTAAACCCAATTCCTTTAGAATTTAACATTTCATATCTACTTTATATTATCATTTTATTGAGCAATAGATATCAAGATAGCCAATTCTGGAAGGTGTCTATATGATTCACCAAGAAAGGTATGGTGACACCATAGAATTCCAATAAGGGGTTAAATTTATATATTTTTTCTTTAGGATTAAATTAAGAAAAAATATCATAGAATATTCATTTCGAATAAATTTTTTCCATGTCTCTATAAGAGTTTAATGAGAGTGCCACAGTTTTCCATGTAAAATATGTTTGATAACATATGGAAAATAGTTATTGTTGTTATAGTTAGTTGATACCAAAATAAAAGTACCTCTCATGAGATTGACTTAAAGTAAAAACCTAAGTTCCAAGAAATAAGATATAATGAGGTAGATCTAATGGTTTCTTACACCAATTCAAAATTACATATACTGAAAATGTATTGAAAAATACAATATTGGATAATTTGAGATAGAATTTTTATAAGTGTCATATGGCATAAATCTCTCTCGAAGACATGCAAGGGGTATATGAGGATATTAAATAGGTGAGTAGAATACCATAACCACTAGAAATGGATCAATCAAATATATCATGTTATGTAATATATATATGATATTTCCAACATATAATTAAAGGTATGTTTCATAAACTAGTTCATGCTTCAATTCAACCTGACACCCAAACTTGCACATGGAATGGCCTGAAGGGAATTCCTGATCCCCACAGGTGGGAAACTAGTTCCTAGAAATCAAGAAAAACATTTGGGAATGATTATCCCACAAGAAACAACCCTAAAAATTCACAAGAATGCTACATCACAACATAAACAACATCAATAACCACAAATATTAATTAACATGGGTTAAACACTTATAATTTTATAGGGTAAAACTAAATGCTAAAAATTGGTGGGAAAAATAGACCATCAATTCCCCCATGTGGTATGTCAGTCAACACACTATGTTTCCTCCACAAGCAGCCACCAATAAAGGAACCACTAAAAAAAGATCCACCATAACCTCCACGAAGAACCTTGCCTTTACATGGGTAAATCATAAAAATCTATATATGCACTCGAGGGTGTATGTAGGGTGTGATCAAAAATACCAGTAGGATACCACCAAAAGATATTCCATGCATTGAAATTAGATAAAAAATTAACATGATAGTTGTTTAGAAAAATAAATTTGTAATTTTAAATAAAAAATTCTTTGAAATTAAAAGAAAGTAAATATGAAAATAAGTTGAATGGTAATCATAGTTCCAACACCATGGTAAATCCCAAAGGAACTAGGATTAGTAGGGTACTTAGATCCTCGTACTATCATTGATCACATCTCCCAAACTCAAATTTCATTCTTGAGCCTCTAATATTCATCACGTGAATATTTAGTTAGTTTTATATGTAAATACTTGTTAGAGATACCATGCATCAGCCCTTCCAACTCACTAGACATACTTGACCTAGTTTTCCCACATAGATACCTTGTATTATATTGTGCTTAATTTTATTCCCTACATCACATGAACCCCCTCTCACACAATCACACTTCTAATACTAGTAAAATACATTGAAATCCTATTTATAATAGGTATATAATTATTAAACCCTTACGCAAACTAAACCCATTGTAAAACATGTTCTATACCACCCAAAAAAATTATAAAACCCATTTATGAAACTAGAAAAGAATACCAAAATCATCAAACAATGTGAAAGCATGGAAACACCTTTCTCTTGCTTAGAAAACACATGAAACCAGTTGGAAACCACAACTGCACCATAGAGAGACCCTATAAAAGAAGTAAAACACTATAACCATCAATATTTAACCCAAATAATAAAGATTGAACCCACATTAGGTCAAAACCCTTGATGAAGAAAGAGAACCCAAGAGAAGAAGATGATGAGACCAAGAAGGGATAAAAAAGTGAATTAGGGAGGCTTACTTGAATAATCATTGAATATTCCAAGACAAATCTCCCACAATAAAATAACCTAATGGAGAGGATATAAAGGGGTAGGTGTGCCTATATATGAGAATATAGAATGGGGTGAGTTGGGGCGATTTAGGGATAAAATCGGGGAGGGTTAGTATAAAAATTTAATGATTTTTAATGTTATGGAAGGACGCATGGTTTGGCCACATGGTTTTCCAAACAGTGGACAAACCCTGTGTCACCTCTATCCAAGAGGAAAATATACTACATTATTTTCCTGTAGGGATCATATTCCCGTGCTCCTATCCATGTCCCTCATACAGTACCACTCTCCTAGAAACTTGGTTATCCTTGGAGGGTTGCACGCCCATGCACTAAGTCATGTGACCTAGATAGTTCTACTATTTGTGGTGTACAATTTCTGCTGGGGACGCATAGTTTCTACTAACTGAATGCCAATTTTGAACCTCCTTATATCTAACCTGAAAACCACAATTTTATCAAAAACTCTTAGGAAGTCAATACAATCAATATATGAAAAAAAAATACCTCAAAATAACACCATGGATGTAAAAGAAGGGAAATATAAATTAAAAACAATAAAAATAAAATGGAATAATCTTAAACTATCCAATTGTACTAGAGAAATTACAAAATATGTGTACCTGGTATATAGAGAAAAATGGATAATAGTTACAAGGGGACACAAACTAGTCTTATTATATATCAATATGATATAATATTAATGTTAGGATAATGTAATGAGCAAGAAATTATTATTCAATAAAGCGATATCCATTTCTCAAAACACCAAGTGTGTTTATGATTTTTATCCAGCTAAGTAAGTAGTGTAAAATAATCAATAATTTGTTCCAGCTCTTTGAATAACACCTAGTCAGTAATGTTTTATCATAATATAAATTTTGATAATTCTACTACAATTCTTATACAAGATTTCAATTATTGAAAGTAAAAAAAGTGATATAATTAAGTTTATCTTATCTTGAGAAGTATTACTCAAGGAGGTATTGTCATAGATAGCAGAATTTATACACGGTTGAAATGTGGAAGACCGGATATTAAAGCCATAACTCATCAAGAAAATTATCTTTTAATGTGATAGATGGTAAGGATAGTTATTAAGTTGTATCTAGTTAGAGTATGATTGTTTTAAAAGTTTCTGTCCTAGGAACAACTTTATCTATACATTTTTATTACTATATCATGTATACAGTGAGTTTTAAATGATGTATTTGCCCATAATAGAATTGATATTTATGTGTCCACTATTTATTAGGTAATTTTCATTGATATGGTAATTTATATTGATTACATGTCATATAAAAAGTTTATATCAGTTTCCAAGCTATAATAATAACCTTGGTATACTATGAATATAATCTTAAAAATATGTTCAATGGTCTCGTTAAATCATACTGATCATAAATAGTTGATTTTTATTTATCTAGTGTCAGGTATTCAAAATAATTGATACTTGTTCTCATCATGTTCTCATTTGGTGATCTCTAGTAGGAGATATCATGAGCATAGACCCGCTAATTGGAACACTGCTTGTTTCATGTTATATTTATCATTACTATCTATGAACATGTGTATTGGTCTCTATACATGACATCATTATCAATGTGTACCATTTAATCACCTAATTTGATGCGACTCAAAAACCATGACATTGAATTCATTAGGATGTAGCTTGTGTTGGGTTCATCATTTATGGTATGAAACTGGTCGAATGGTCATGATATGATCTTTCACTTCTAAGTTGAGGAAGTGATATCTTGAGCCAAGTTAATTAGGATAGTAGTACCTTCATAAACTTGTATCCATAGTAGTCAATGTAATACTACCAATTAGATCATTAAATAATAATATATGAATGGATGATGAATCAATCTATGCATCATTATTTAAAAGTTATCATGAGATAAAGAGATTATATAACATAGTATATGTTCCTAGGAAAGATGTCCTTACTATTACTTTTTATTATCTCTTTAGATTCCATGATGGGTTCCTAGGATCCACTCATGGTCTTTGGATAGTTAGTCACTACTTTCGAGATAGGGGCATAGAGGTTCGAACAAAATAGAATATTCAAGAATCTTCCATATTCCGATGAATAGGAATAAAGGACATAGTGGACCCCATTATAGAGTATGATATTTCTCCATGTAATCAATCACAAATGAATAAATAAATTCACTAATATTAAATTATAAAATAATTGGGTTGAGTTAATTTATTAAAATTATTCAAAATTTATTTAGTGAAGACTAGAAAAACATTATATGAATAGATATTATATTAACATTCAAGGTTCATTTAATATATATATGAATTATGAGTCTTGTAAATATGTCTCTTTTATCACATAATATATTTATCATATGTTATAAGTGATTGATAGAAATATAAATGATATCATAACATAGTTAGTTTGTCAAATTGGGTAATTTATAGCTTATTTAGTTGGTGTTTGATATACGGGGGTTGGGGAACCATTTTTCTTTTATTTTGGACATACATTATATAAATAGAGAAGTGATCTCAATATAGAGACTATTAATTCCTTTAGAATTGAGAGATTCTCTCTCCTAATGAATCCAATAGATAGAAAATATAATCTATGAAATCGATCCAAGAACACCTTTCCAGATTGAAAAGATTAGATTGAGGTGATCATTATGGCATCGAAGGAATCACCATAACTCCTCACTATTACTCATAATTTTGTGATAGGTGTTTTCATATATTCTTGAAGTGTTTTTGGATGATCTAGAGTGGTTCAGGTTCATATAAATTGAGAAATTTTCATAGCTGGGAAGATGTAGTTGAACACAAAACTAATTAGAACTAGGTAAAGTTTTATATAAAGTTTTTTCTTAATATATTTACACAAGATACTTGAACCACTTCTGGGGAATAGATTGTGATAGATGGTGTAATTTTTTCACTCTGGTGATGAAAAATTTTTAATCCCTTACCCACCAACTATGTTTATTCATCATGGTACTAGAAATTTGTATCTGATTGAGCACATGTATTTTTTTATCCCAGGAAAATGATTTTTCTTTATATTTAAGTATAGGGATTTAATTTGATCCCAATGGTTCAGACCGTGCAATAATTCTGTTTCAGAAAGCCAAATTATATCCATACAAAAAAATTATATGCATTGAACATAGTTTGATGGGTTTAAATTTTTAACAAAATATATTTTTATATGTTATCTTATCTAGATGTAGTGGTGAATCTTGGTGATCTGAAATCTTCTAACCTAGTTTCAGTCGAATTTTATGGATCAGAATAACTTGGTCCAGTGAACCAATTTTCCACGTATGTTGTGTAATTATTCGAAAACAAGGATAAACTATATATCCTTTTTAAATTCTTCTAAAATAGGGGTGACTTGTAGGGATAAAACAAAAAACTTAAATTTGGGAAGGCACACCATGGTAGAATAATTTTCTTAAAAAAAGTGGTTTCCAATTAAAAAAATAAATGGTATGGTCCTCAGTCAACATGAAGAAAACACTAATCTAAGATTCACGGGGAAGATAGTGGGTCCCACCTACCCCCCCCCCCTCATATCATCCAACCACCAAGGATGGATTCCACAGCCAACTTCATCTCCCTCACCATCCACCGGTCATGTCACACTGGGGAACAATCACCATCAATTCATCATAGCTCATCAGGCTGCCAGCTTCTTGAATTGACATGGAAACTACCCTCATAGACACCATAGTGTCACCCAAAAATGGAATTTCCCCATTTTCGACCCAACCTACCTCACCTGTTGATTTATTTAGTGTGACTTCGTTGATCCAGCAATGCCAAATCTCAACTTCCAAGCCACCCCCTCACAAAACAAGGCACAAGTGATCTTCCCCCATCAATATCTTGTATAGATCCCCCTAGATGACCTCCAGGATCCTTCTCCACTGGTGGAGATCTAGTTATCATCACTAACACTTGTAGGTATCCCTATAGAATCATTCTTCAACTTTTCTAACTTGTTTTGATGACTTACTCTTATTTCTGGTGAGCCCAGAAGCAAGCCCCTCCCACAAATAGCCCTCCCTTTGCACAATCTGGCCATGATGGGATTCTACAGGACTCTTATAACTCATATCTGAATTGATCGTCCATTAAATGGGCCTAGATCAGACTTCGCAGCTCAAAATGGGTCAGGCTTGGTTTTATAGCCTAGAACAACACTTAGAAGGTTCTACTCAGCTCAGAATGGGCCAGTGTGGGTTCGACCTCACACACAACGGACCTGGGTGGGGTTCAAGTGCTCAATATATTTTTAATATAACAAAAAAATAATTTATTAATTTTTTGGATTATAAAATGAAAATAATTTTATTATTTGAATATATTAATTTAATTTTGGTATAAAATTAAACTAATTGATTAGTTTATTTTTTGAAATAAAAAATTAAACTAATTTTGGGACCCAACTAAATTAAATTATTTGAAGTTAAAAATAATTTATTTAATTTATTAATTTCCCTCGAACATAAATTTATTGAATTCAATTTTTTTATCATTCTTTTAATTTACCTATATACAAGTCTTGAGCAGTGACCAGCCTTTCCTTTTGGGTTTTATTTTATTTAATCATTTATAACCAATAGGTGATGCTTATAATATTTAATTAGTTTTATAATGGTGTGTACATCATCCTTTATTTATTCAATGTCTATAATGGTCTATACATCCATAACTTTTTATCCTTATGTATATTTTTCTTCTCAAGACCTCATCACTTGCATGTGAGTACACTTATGTCATTGACGATGACATTATATGTCTTAGACCATGATAAGATGAGATGGTTATCCATAAGAGATGTGAAAGAATTTTACTAGGTTCAAGCTATAATATTAGTCAATATCTAACTTTGGTATTATACCGCTTGGTTATGGTTAATCCATTCATTTTAAATGAATCGACCAATATTAGATTGTCAAAACCATTTGGGTAATTTATTTTTTAAACAAATTATTTATTATTTTATGTATTTTCTTGTTAGTGGGAAACATATATAATAATAAACAAAAAATGCATAAATACATTATGAATATTTTTTATATTAATTCAATTTTAGTTGTTAGCACAACAACAAAGTATAAAATATTAAAAATAACCAGATATAGTTAATCTAAAATTTCAAAAGCCCTAAGAAAAATTTTAAGTCATTAACTCCATCTTCACTCAAATTTTAACAAAACCATAAGTATAATGTGCTATTTAGCCAAAATTGAGGGTGTGTCCTATTATTGAGGAATTTTATAAGAGTGATGGTTTGACTCAACTGAATTTCGTAGAAAAAATGTAGCCAAAGATAGCTTGTTCTAACTTTAGTTTCATGCACTAATTAAATTGTGTTTATGATTTTAGAAGTTGAGACTTCACTCAATATATTAGGGAACCATTATTCAATTCATTTTGATAGCCTATTACCTATGATGAAATGATATGATTAGTGGTGTATCCATTGCTTGTAGAATATGAGAATAGGTTTTAAGGATCCTTTCCACCAAAATACTCATGTGAAAAATTATTTTGAGTCTTGTATTTATGGATATTAGAGTTTTATGAAACAGTATGGATAGTTGAGGATTTAATTTATAGATAATTTTTAATCAGTAGTCAAGATAAAAGTACTAATATGGTTGATATTAATTTTTTCAAAAAATAGAAAATAATACCATAAGTACAATATGATAAATATTGGACAAATATAATGTCTAAATTGGCATCAGTTTTGAAGAGTGGTATTTATTCTTGCATAAAGTATAATGATATAAGAAATTAAGGGTGAAAGAGCATGTAATGCCTTTTGATCCACCTTAGGAAGTTATGGAGATAAAAATCATTACATGAGACTCATTTATGAAAAATATTATGGTTTTTTTCTTAATTTTATCATCTTGTTCAACTGTGACTTGTAAAGATAACATCAGAAAATATACCATTTCACATGTTGTCTCATCTATGAGATGTTTGTGTATAGAAAGTGTAGTGAGAAACAGAATAAGATGATTATTACCCTGAATAAGTGTAAATTGAAATGTGTATTGCAATATTTCATTACACCCATTTCTTATATCTTTATCACCCACTTACTCCAATTTTTTTTAATAAAAAACAAATAGTATATAGAAAAAAATTCATTAATTTTTGGGTAAGGTTCTCTATGATAAATAAGAAATTAAATGAAGTCTTAGTTCTTATGGAGAACAGGTTCAATGACAAGGAAAAGGCCAATGGAAGTGGTAGAACCAATGGATCCTTTACAAATACCTTGAATGAAAATAGGTTGGTTATCATACAAGAGGACATTTTCATCACATAAATTTTTTGTAATTTTTAATGCAATGAACTAAATTTAAAAAGCATGTTATCAATTCTTCTTCACATATATTCATCATTTTATATAATGTTTCACTTCTTGGGTATTTAATTAGATATTATTATAATATATTGTATTGAAATATAGTAACCAAGTAAGAAAATAAAATCTACAATAAGTAATGTGTGTTCTCTAAGTGGATGAGAAAGGGTGTTCCTAAGTCATATGGTAGAAATACATAACTTTTAATTTCCATGTTTATTTATTCTATATAAACTTTTGTTAAGTATTACCAAAACATTTATGTCTTGTTTTGTTTGAACATATGGAATAATTATTCTAGTTTATGAATGAATTTTTTTATGGAGTCTTATACTTGAAGAAATGTTTAATGATGCTTTATTCATTGGAAATAACTGATAAATATAAATGTAAGACTCTAATACCCAGTTAGGGCTTGATATTTATTTATCAAGTAAAACTAAGTATTTTTTAAGTATATACCAAGTATGATTTTATACTCTTGTAGTTAATGACCTTATGTATTATAGACACATATACTTATTTAGTTTTGGAAAAATAAACATTTAGAAATATAGGTGGGTCAAAAAGTTTTTTGGAAATTTTTCAGCTACAGAGTATAAATTATTCAAAGGTTAAGTCTGTTGAAAATATACTTCATAATATTAATTTATGTGTTATAAATGAATTTAAAAGTGAAGTATGGTATATGCATGGTTAGAAGATATAATTTTCTTTGAGACTATGTGATGAATAATATCTTCACCAAGAATTCATCGATCAATTAAATTAGCATGGGGTAATTATTATACATGAATTACCTTATACACATCAAATACATGATGTTGGAATGTATGATATATGGTAGATCATAGATGTTAAAATACATAAATAAAATTTTCTGTGGATTAATTCCTAGATTCACATTACCTTATACATATCAAATCTCTGATGTTTTAAAGGAGGTTTCATGATGTGTCTTACATTTTAACATTGATAAATAATGTGTGGAGTAATTCCTAAATGCACATTTACTTATAAAAGTCATATTTATGATGTAAATAAATGGATTATTATTGTTGGACCTTATAGAATTGTAGATACTTCCATTAATTTTCAAGGAACCCATGAAAAATAACAACATTATCCCATATCAACAAGAAGATTTTAATGACCAATTTGTTATTATATGATATATAGTATGATATCAATCCATTATATCATAAAACCATGTGTTTAGATGAATAGTGTTTATTAAGGATATAAAAAAACTTGCATCAAGGGAAATACGATGTGAATCAGAAGAATTTTTCATGAATTCATCTAATTATATTACCAAAATCCATGTAAATTTATAGTAAATTGATGGAATATATATCAATAAAAGGGTAAAAATTTCTATTTGATATTTTTGGATAAATATTTACTTAGATTTAGTCGATTCAATATATGAACAACTAGTTGGAATATAAAGAACATCCACTATAACTTTTGGAAAAGGATTATTCCAGTGATATATACTATGTATGAAGGATAAAACTCTGGTGATGAATTTATTTTCACTATAGTCAGTGATACGCTATTCATTAAGAGTAATAAATCCTACAAGTAACAAGTATATAGAAATCATCTAACATTGAAAATATAAATTAAAATTCAATAATGGATTTCGATATGTATCAAAGTAAAGGGGTATCTTATTCTTTAATACTATGGTGGATAATCATGTAATATGATACATGGGTGGTGCAGTAAAGGTACCATTGAGCCTCGATTGGTAATATTAATTTATTAGTCATAAATCCATTTGAATTTTACATTTCATGGATACTTTATATTATCATTATATTGATCGTTATATTAAAAGACCAACAATTATGGAATGTTTCTATATGATGAAACCAAAAAGGGATTGTAAAATCATATAATTATAATATGGGGTAAAATTTACTGAAATACATTTTTTGATTAAAGAAATAAAAACTATCATATAATATTCATTTAGAATGAATTTTTTACATGTGTCTATAAGAGGTTAGTTTGAGATCCGTAGTTTTTCATGTAAAATATGTTTGATATAATATGGAAAATATCTATTGATCTGACAGTTAGGTAAGACCAAAATGAAATTAACTCCCCATGTATTGACTTAAAGTAGCAACCTATGGTCTAGGGAATAGTATCTACTGAGGTAGATTTAATGGTTCCTAAGAACAATTCAAAAGTACATATACAGAAAAAGTATTAAAAAATATAGTATGAAACAATTAAAGAGAGAATTTTGTTTACAACAAGCTGATAAGGATGATCATATTCCGGTTTTTTCTATTATTTTCAAATAATATATAGAATATAATGGATTAAAAGAAGAAAAAAATCACTTCACTTTGTATTTGGTAAAATTAGAACCAACAATTGTATTCAAGGAATCAAACTCACAATGATTTAAAAAGGTCCATCATATTCAGAAGAAGCTAGCTTTAAGAAAAGGATCATCAAATTCACACTGAATCCCGTTTGAAACGATTGTTTGTAATGGTGTAGAATCAGATTCTATATCACTACAATAAAAATATGAGGATGTTTTGTTGATTTAATAGTTCTCATAAATCATAAGTTAAAAAATAGACAATACAATCTTAATAAAATAAAGGGGGAGAAGAATATTTGATGATTGAATTGATCATTGAATTGGAAGAGTGAAAGATATGATTCCAATCATATATAGTTTGTTCATAACCATGTCAATCATATTCAGGTTGACCTGGAAAGAATTATAGTTGTAGGAAAAATGGGAAGTAGTAATACTTTCAATTGTAAGACATATGATACTAAGGATGAACTTTAATGTAATCAAATTCATGAAGGTAGTCATGATACAAGCTAAAGATCATGAATGAATAAATTTGGTGAAGGAAATGTTTTCGAGTCTCAATTTCATCATAATAAGTTCATTAAAAACATATTGTTTAAAGGCTAAGAAGGATGGTCATAATAAAGAAATTAAGAAGTTATGAATTTTGAACAGTACAGATCCATTGTATTTAGATTACCATTGTATTTATCAAAGGGAAAGTTTCTCTCATTAAGATTGACAGTAAAGAAATTGAAACTGTTAAATCCAATTAAAAATGTAATTATAAAGATTGATCAAAAATGTAGTCAGCCATATATCATGTATGAATTACACTATAATGAGATAGATTATAATCAGAACTGGAATCAGATATGAATTTTTTAATAGTATAAAGAAGATGATCGAATGTGTTGTCAAAGGTAGAGCTTGAGATTGAAGGCTGTAAAGATTTGTGGAAGATGTCATAAACCAAAGGTACTAGTTTTTAGTTAGACAAAAATACAAAAGATATAAATTTTCAAATAATGAAGCAGATGGGTATCGTATTCAAAAGACAAAGAAGAACACTTATTTGTTTTCTAATGAATTTATCAATTAGGTAAAGAACCATCATTTCAGAGTTGATACTGATTCCTTTTGTAGATCGTAATGAAGAAAAATAAAATGGACAGATATAAACATAATAGTATCAATAATAGGTAAGGAAATGTGGAATTGGATTTTTATTTCTGAAAGAAATTATGAATAAGAGATAGATGGCTTAGAATACTTAATAAGAAATTATATTAATTCAAAAGTTTTGAAGAATTCAAGATGCACCTAAAATTCAAGGAAATATAAAAATTTGGTGAATTTTGGTTGAGTGGTAATGTTTTTAAGATTCCCAGCCAAACCACTTTGGGTCACATATAAAAGGAAAAGTTTCTCTATACTTTTCTAATGAGTTTAAAATTCACAAAGAGAGGGAAGATATAAAGTTTTAAGAAGATAATAAGAGGATTCTGGGTTATTTTCATAAAGAATTATTTCTAGATTGAAGTGCAAGGAGAAGAGACATGATTGCAACATATTCGGTTGATCTTTGTATTCATTAGGTCATTATATTTAGTTGTTTATCATATTTTTATTATTAACATATTTGGATGGTCATTGTATCGTGTTGGATAATCACACCAGTTTATTATATTTTGGTTTTCGGACTAAGGAAGAAGTCTCTCATAATTTTCTCAAACATATTCTAACTATTATATTTGTTTTGTCTTGAGAAATAAGATTAGGATGAATTGTACTGGAAGAATCAAAATGGGAAGATTGAACTAGGAAATCTAATTGAATTCTACATCAAAGTCCTCAAAGTTCATACTATCTTTTGTGTAAGAAATTGAATAATTTTTTTTCAAATAATACATTTATGGAATTTGATAAATAATCATAGGTAACATGTGTTGTTACACAAAATTTGTATAACATCATTTTTCCTAGACAAAGAATACACACTATTGGATTCTTTTCAAAGTGATAAATGAGTGAAAGGGAACATTGAATTCCACATAAAATGATTATTTTCTATTGGATAGTTTGATATTGGATTTTTCCAAACCATACGAAGGATGTAATTATTTTTATTGAATAGTGAACCTTATCAATTCTTGTGTTTCTGTGGATGTGTCTTTGGTTTTTTCAGAAGGTAATGAAATATTTAACAAGAGACAAAGGTTTTTTCATTTAATAAAGAAACATAAAATTAAATATATCACTAATTCACCCCCTCCCAATCTAAGTGGTACAATTATCCTGACTTGGTACTTACAGCAAGTACCAAAGGGTAGATTCTATTTTCTTATTCTCTATTGATGTTTTGAAGAGATTTTAATTGAGATTTTGAATTGTTTGAAAAATAAATGCATTAAAAAATTTTATGGAAAGAGCTATCATATCTCTAAATATAGTATGGATATTTATCTCATGTCTATGGGTTATTATGTTCTTGAAGATATAGAAAATTGGTTTTCTTTTATTGATGAAAACATTTCCATTGCATCCATTGATAAGAAGGATCTTGAGAATGATGGAATGGCCAAGAATGCTTTATTATCATCACTTTCTGAAAGTGAATTATTTAGGGTGAAAGGTGTGGACACAACAAAATTTATATGGGATAAATTAAAAAATATATATGAATGCAATAAAAAAATCAAGAATGAAAAATTACAAATCTTGAAATTAAAGTATAAAGATTTGAAAATGGGTGAGTATGAATCTACTAGGGACTTCTTTACTAGGTTAAATGACATTGTTAGAACTATCAGATGTCATAGTGAAAATTTATAAGTGTCTACCATTGTTGAAAAGATCTTACGAATCCTTCCTGACAAGTTTGATGAAAAAGTTTCTTCATTGGAATATAGAGATCCTAAAACATTTTCTATAGATGATTTCCATAGCACTCGCATTACTTATGAAATAATAATGGAGAAATAAATGAAAATAAAAACAAAAGATGATAGATAAATTTATTTCAGGTCTACTAAGAAAGAGAAGTATTCGAATATTCTTATTGAATACAAATCTGATGAAGAAAATTTCAAAAATGAGGTATGTAAACATCTTTATGATATTTTATTTTTTTAAAAAAATGAGAAGAGGTATGGGGAAATACAAAGAAAAAATTACTATGAAATTTTTTGAATTTGGAGTAATTGTGCACTTTGCAGATAATTTTCCTCAAAGAAAAAAGAAGAAGATAGTGATGAAGAAGAAATAACACCATGAAGTTCATAGAAGAAACATGGAGATAAAGGAAATGGTTATACCACAATGAAAGATAGAAAATTATTCAAATCCAAAAGAATAAGTTTCTTATCTAAATATAAAGATTAAGATGACAATGATGCTGAATCCAAAAATTATATTAAGTATATTTTCGAGAATTCTTTTACTCCAATTTTGAAGATGAATAATTTGGAAGTATTAGTTTTGAAGAAAAAGAAGCTCAACATGAATTAAATTTGAAAGAGGAATTTAAAAAGTGTCTGAGAAATATTACAAGGATTGAAGATAAAAACAGGAAGTTGGAAGATGAATATTAATCAACAAGTAATCAAGACTATTTAACTAATGGGAAGGTTTACAGGTAAAATAAATCAATGATCCGAATAAATCTCTTAAGGAAGA
This sequence comes from Viscum album, assembly GCA_963277665.1. Classification (NCBI taxonomy): domain Eukaryota; kingdom Viridiplantae; phylum Streptophyta; class Magnoliopsida; order Santalales; family Viscaceae; genus Viscum; species Viscum album. The sequence continues at coordinate 1,304,725,301 of OY728126.1, read as the reverse complement.
AACTAATCACAATGATCATCTGGAGGTAAAGGTAAATGTGAAAGAATAATAGTTTGAACTTTTTCAACAAAAAATAACTAAATATGAATAGAGAAATAAAAGTTTAAAAAAAATTCTCTAAAGTTGGTGAAAGCTATCACAAGGAGAATCTTGAGAAGCTTCAACAAAATTTACCTTAAAATGATGAGAAGAAATATGGAATTATTTCTAGAAAGAAGAAAATTGGGAAAGTTATATATGTGGACAAGACCAACAACATTGGGAATATGTAATTTTTAAAATACCTTGAGTATGAAAATGATTCTAAATATTCAATATATAAAAAAAATTGTAACACTTTTTACATAGATAAGATGAAAAGAGAAAGAAGATTCTAATTGATAACAAAAAATTTGGTGGGTCAAATAAGAAAGACAAGAAGGATGCTGAGAAATATATTTAAAATTTAGGTAAGTATGTAATTTTTATAGGAAAACACTCTTTCTATAGATAAATCTCATATTGTGGTGGATTCAGACATAAAGAAAATATGTGTTAGTTTAATCAACAAAATTACTATTATTCTAGAGCTATGAAAGGAAAATTTTTAGGGGAAGTCAATCTCCTCAAAGAAAGAAGTCATATGAGGTTTTTTTGAACAAACCTGAGAAGGGTGAAGTAAATATTGAAAATAGGTTCTAACCTTAGGAAACTATTTGTGAAATATGTGAACAACCTAGAAATCTTGTTAAGGGATGTCTTGTTTTGTTACCTCAAAAAAATTCTTCACAATTCTCAGAAATAGAATATGAAGAATTAAGAAGAAGCAGAAAATCCCATTTGTTGAAACATCTTTGAAATATATAAAAGGATAACGTACCTTAGATTCTTGAAATTGGATTTTCTTCTCATATGATAGGATATTTAAGATTATTAAATAATGTGAAGTACTTAAAATAAGGAATAGTGACATTTGACAATGATGAATCATTGAAAATTTAAGGTGTTGGTTCAGCTATTTTGGGAAAGAAAAGATTTAATCCAAGAAAACTTTATATGTTTATGGGATGAAACATAACCTACTGAGGGTTTCATAATTTTGTTATGAAGGTAGAAATGTTACCTTCAGGAAAGACGGATTTTTTTCAATGTGAAAAGTATGTAAAGATAGTTATAAGATAAAAAAGTACAAAGGTAATATTATTTCAAGTTAGTGAGGAAGAAAATATTTTTACTTGACCATGGTGGAAGAAAATCAATTATGGTATAAAAGGCTTGGAAACATGTGTTTGAGAAAAATGCTCCAGTTAACTAAAGGAAATAGTATCTGAGACATTCTTGATTTTCCAAGAGAAATAGATCTATGATTTATTATTTGTTAGAAAGGAAAGATTAAAAATTTAGTATATCATAAAGTTAATAATTTTCCAAAAACCCCCTTAAGATAATCCATTATAAGATTTTTGGGTCAATGATAAAATAATCAATAAATAAAGATAATTATTTCATCACCTTCGTTGATTACTTTACTCTCATCACTTGTATCATGTATATAAAAAATAAATTAGATAATCTAAAAATTTCCAATATTTTTAGGAGGAAAGTTGAGAAATAATGTGAGTATTCAGTGATGAAGTTGAGAACTAAAAATGGAGGTGAATACAGAAATAAAGAATTAGAATGTTATCCTGAAAAGCATGGAATTCAGCATGATTATTTTTCTCCATAAACACCTCAATAAAATGGGATTTTTGAAAAAAAAAATAGATGTTTGATGCAAATGGGGACAACTTTGTTACTTAAACATGGTCTTTATAATTAATATTTGAGGCAATCCATGAGTACAATTGTATACATTCAAACTTGATTTTTCTACATGACTAGATATGATATGACTCTATATGATTTTTTTTTGAAAAACTAAAAGTTTGAAACATTTAAGATATTTTGTGAGTCCATTAATTATAAATAATAAAGTTAGAAACTTGAGAAAGTTTGAAGAGAAAGAAGAAGATGCAATTTTTCTTAGATATGCACTGGAAGGAACAGGATATAGATGTTTCAACAAAAAATAGGAAGGATTATTTATTATTGTGATGTGAATGTTATTGAAAATAATTATAAATAAAAACAGAATCATGCAGATAAGGAAGTTGATCATAATAAGGAAAATCGTTATGATAAGGATATAGATAATTATAATCCAACTCAAGAAGAATTAGAATTAGCTATTTCCATTGATGTGGAAGATACTTGAAAATCTAATCCTAGGATGAGGCAAAAAGTGGAAGCTTAGAATATTATTGGTGATCAGTATCAAAAGGTTCAAACAAGAAGAACAAAAAATTCTATTACATGTACTTTTTTATTAAAAAGTTGAGTCGAATGTTTTGAATGATGCCTTTGGGTATCTAGAATGGGTTTAGGCCATGAATGAAGATCTGGATCAGATTGAAAATAATGATTCATGGGAACTTGTTCCTAACCTTGAAAAAAAATGAAATTAGTACAAAGTGGGTTTTATAGAATATGATGAATTAATAAGGTTAAGTGATAAGAAACAAAGAAAAATTAGTGAGCAAAGGTTACTTGGAAATTTAAGGTTTTGATTTTGATGAAACTTTTTCTCTAGTGGTAAGTTTAGAAACAATCTGATTTTTTTTCTATTGTTATATTATGAGGTTACAAAATATTTCAAATGGATATTAAATCCAAATTCTTGAATGGTAATCTTTATGATGACATTCACGATTAACATAATCATGTATTTTTTATAGTGAAAGCTGAAACTTATGTATGTAGATTGAGGAAGGCCTTGTATGGGCTAAAACAAGCTACAAGGGAATAGTATTCTAGATTGGACACTTTCTTAAGGAATACGAGTTCTAGTAAAGGAATATTTGAGATCAATATTTACATCAATGAAATTCAAGATTATTACCTCATTGTAATTTTTTATATTGATGATTTTATCTTTCCTGGGAATGATGAAGGATCTTATAAAATATTTATTGAAGGAATGAAAAATTTGTTTGAAATTCCCATGATAGGGGAAATGGAATACTTTCTTGGGTTAAAAGTTTTACTAAAGAACAAAAAAATTATTTTTCAAGAAAAGTATGCTATGAAACTTATAAATTAGTTCAAGATGGAAAATCAAACCTTGTTTACACAATGATTTCAGTGGGAATTTTTTTCTAAAGATGAATATGGTAAGGAAGTTGATAAAAAAAAATTTGAAATATTATTAGAATTTTGTTGTATTTGACTTCCTCAAGACAAAACATTTTTTTTGTTGTCACCTTATGTGTGAGATTTTAGAGTGCTCCATATGAAACATACATACTTTCTGGAAAAATATTTTTTAGATATATCAAAGGTACAAAAAATGTTGCAATCATGGATGATAGCTCATAAATTATTGATTTGTTTGTGTATTCAGATTATGATTCGGTAGTAAATATTGATTATAGAATATCCAAATCTTTTGGAGTATTATTTATATTATATAATAGTGTTAGTTGGCAAAATAATAAACAGAATTCAGTAACTCTCAGTACTACTAAATCTGAGTATGTTACTTACACTCAAGACACTACTCAACTTATGTGGATGAAGACTCAATTAGAATACTTACTTTTTGAAGTGAATTTAATTTTCCTCTTGGTTTGTGATAATAAATTTACCATCAATCTCACTAAGAATCTAGTATAGGATTATTTTTCAAAACAAAATGATATCAAATATCATTTCATCAAAGAGCATTTGGAGAAGAATGAATTGAAATTGGAGTATGTTCCAACATCCGAACAAGTTGTGGAAATTTTTACAAAACCTTTAATGAAGGAATCCTTTTCTAAATTTAGGTTCAACATGGGCGTCAAACATCTTTCTCAACAAGGTTTTGGTTTATGTATTTGTCTCCTCTCTCATATTACCTTTTTATAGCATTGCCAAGGCGTAAAATTATTTCATAAATATATCCTTTTGAATGCATGTAAAATGGGGGAGTTGTGGGTAATCTGTGAATCTATAATTTTATGTGTGTGAAATATTATAACAATTTATTGGAGTGGTTTTATAAAACATAACTTTTCTATTATAGCGAATTTAAAGTAGTGGGGAAATTTTTGAAGAAAAGTTGGAGAGTCATGATCACTACTTTGGATAGCATGGTTTTTTTGTCAATTATTATTGTTTCATACAATGAGTTAATTTGAATTGGATTATAATTATTGATATGTAATCTATAGATTTAGGATAAAAAGTTTAGAGATTTATGAATCTTGTTTTTCAAGAAAATCCAATGGGGGATATTTTTAGTACCAAGAAGATAAGGATGATCATATTCAGGTGTTTTACATTGTTTTAAAAAAATATTTACAAGAAAATAGAGTTAAAGAAGAAAAAACACTACCCTTTGTATTTGGTAAAAATTAGTTTGACCATTGTATTCAAAGAATCAGAATCACAATGCTTAAAAAGGTCCATTGTATTCATGAAAAGTTGGCTGGAAGAAAAATCTCATCAGATTCACACTAAATCCATTATAAAAGGATTGATCATAATGGTTTAGAATTAAAGTCTATATGACTATAAAAATAATGTTATTGTGATTTTATGATCTTGTAGTAATCATAAATCATATGTATGTTTCAAACATATGATGAAATATTCATGAAAGAAAGGAGGAGGAGAAGTTTTGATGATGGAATTGAGCATCGAATTGGAAGAGTGAGTGAGATGTTGCTCATCGTATCTGTTCTGATCATAATCATGCCAATCCTATCTGGGATGAGTTGTAAAGAATGCTAGTTGCAGAAAAAATATAAAGTCACAAGGGATGGGATCAATTTGATTGTAATGATGTTTAAAGAAGCATCAGATCTCCATGATAAAACTGAAAATTATATGATCATAATTTGTGTATATTCCTAAAGTGTGCATTGAAAATATAGAGGGTTTTATGCTCAGATATTTCAATCAATCTTCTATGATTACACGCTACAGTCGTACACATCTCCGATTTAAATGAGGTAAATTTTAGTTTAATTTTTTTCATAATAAATTCATCCAAGATCCACATTTAATTACCCAAACTTTAATATTAAATATTCTAGTGAATAAAACTAAAATTTAGATTCTTACATTCCAAAAAAAATTGGTTTATATTTTTAGATAATTAGGTCATAATGCATAACAACTCATAAATTACAATGAAGAAACTTCTACTCAAAATCTATATTTTCACAATATGAAACTTTAAAAAAAATATTATTTCTTTTCATGAAAAATAATTATGACTTTAAACATGACATGTTTTTTTCCTTCATACAACTATAAACCCAATGAAAAAAAATGGGGATGAGCAAAAAAAGCATAGTCATTGACATAAAAAGAAATAAGGAAACTGTTATTCCATGAATAATTTTAAAAAATTACTTTTTTAAAAAAACATTGGGCTCAAAATAAACATTTTCCTAAATAACAAATCACCTTTTGACTGAAAATTACTTTTTTTATTATCCAAACACTTTTGAGGAAAAGTGAGAAACTGTCAAACACTTTTAAGGGAAAAGTGGGAAACCATAACAAATCACCTTTTCATCACAAAGATTTCATTAAAATAGTTCATGAAAAATATTAATGAAAAAACCCCATAAAGGTTTATTTAAAAACATGATCAACTCATGAAAATTCACTTCAAAAAATCATAAAATTATAAAAAACCTTAATTAAATCATTTTTAAAAAATAGTCATATGTATATGCAAGAAAATATGATTTTTAAGGATGGAAAACTTTAAAAACATTTTTTAAAGAAAGTATCTTACCTTGAGTCTGACTTGTCACGTACATTCTATATCATCCTGAATAATAAACTCATGTTAATTATTTAATTTATTGAATTTTTTTTAATTTTATTGTTCTTTTTATTTCACTTATTACCATGATATGGAAATTACTTAATTATTTAATTTCATGTCAAATTTTTTGAAGATATTCAGTTCATAAGTCCAAAAATGACATTAGTAATTTTACTATGGTCATAGAGGTCATTATTCCATTATTTCAAGATTAATAATAATAAAATAATTACCATTTTAATATATCAATTATACTTTTAAATATAACCATTAAATATAGTTATGAAAAATGAACTACGTTATAAAGATGGAGATGGTTGGTCATACGTATGCATGAGTTGTGTTTCTATTTTTAAAAGATAAATATGTAAATAGGGTAAGAATTATTTTATCTTTAAAAAGTGATCATTATAAAATAAATATAATATAAATTATTCAAATATAATTATATATATCATCCATGTGATTTGGTGGCAAAAAACGAATCACATCACTTCGTGGAGGAGGTAGTCCACACGTACGTACAAATAAAATTATCATTTTTTTGTGCATGGAATGATAAGAAAATAAATGACATATTGTATTTTTAGAATGATATATATTCCATTCATATGATTCATAAACATTTATTCCATCATTATAATCAGTCATGATAGATAGCGATGGAAAAATAATTACATTGGTTCGCAACACGGTAGTCCATCGTACACACAAATGACAGTTTTGTTTCCCATTTGATGGAAGACAATATGTATATAGATTTTTATGTTAACATAAAAAAACTAATTATATTTCTTATATTTTTTTAATTTTTTTATTCTGTTGGAAAAAAATAGTGGATTTTAATAAGAATCAAAACAAAAACATGTAGATAAAAAATATAACTCTTCTTTTGGAAATCTCTTTTTCTTGACACCTTAATACCACTAAGATTGTTATTATACATAAAAAAGACATCTATAAGGATATTAAAGAATATAGGAAGGTATTTTGGAATATAATTTTCAAAAATTATTGGTTTTTGAGTGTAAATAAAATATAAGAAGATGTTCTCTTTCATAAGAGACGAGAGGGGCCCACTTGGCATTTCTCAAAATATTAAATTAATATAAATTAATTTTCAAATAAAAATGGATCCCAAATAATTTATTTACAATAAAAGATAATTATTATTCTAAATCATCTAATTAAATAAAAATTAAACATGTTGTGACTATATTTCTACCCTTATCTTTTGGTTTTAACCCCTATTTAACCACTTTGACTCATATCCTGAAAACATTGATTTTTGCTCTTTGAGGGTTAATATAGTTGCTATAAAATTATAAAAGAGCACAAAAATATACCATGGATTATATTTTAAACTTTAAAATAGTAAATTTTCTAAATTTGGTATTTTTATGATTTTTTTCATTTAATAAAATATTATTTACTATAAAATATCCAAAATGTTAATTTTTAGAACTACTCATTACCTTGAATTTAACAATATCAAGAAAAAATATAAAATTAGAAAAAATTAATTAATTATAACCCTAAAAGTTTAAGGTAATATATAAAATTCTTTAATTACAAAGATTTTATAAAATTATATTTCTTTTAATATTTATGATATTATTTTTCTGATTTTTCCATTATTGAAAATTTAATAAATCTACATTGTGTAGTCATTTAAGATAATTATTTCATTAATAAAAATTAAAAAAATACCATGATGAATATAAAACCTTTAGATTTCAAAATAATATTTATATTCGAGTATATCCTCTAGATAACCTCATGTTAAAAATATTTTAGTTATTAAAATCAAGGGTACGATGTTTTTTAGTATTCTTTAAAAAATATTATAAAGGTAATAATATAATTACAGTGGAATAAAAAGGTGACAAATTAGACCTTTTATTATTATATATGATATATAATCATCCAATAAAATTTAATCAAGTGTAAAGTTAATTTTACAGTCCTTATCATTTTATTTTTAACTATTAATTACCTTAATTACCCTTTACTGTGGAACAAAAATTACTAAATTTACTATTCATATTGACTAAAAATAAAAGGGGTCTATTTAATAAATTTCAAACCACTGAATAAAAATTTGTAATTAATTTTTAAAAATTTCAAAAATAGAATTTTCATGATTTAATTTCAAATTAAACCGTCAAAATGCAACAAAAAACCATTTTTCATAAAAATGAACATGTTAAATATGAAAATTTTTTATACTAAATTCAAGTATAAATCCATTTAAACAACCATAATTGGATTATTTCAAATAAAAATGAACTCAAAAAAATTAAAACTAATCAAAAACATAATTTTACCTTGTAAATACATTAAAATAAAATGTAGTTTTCAATAAAAATATATATGTTTCATTATTCATTAAAAATTAAATGTTTTCAGGAAATTGCAAAAATCACTCTTAAGATATTTTTTTCATGATGAATAAATAAATACAATTAATTTTTTTAAATAAATTTTCTAAAATTTCAGGAAATTAATTATAATTATCAAGCAGAAAAACAAATAAAAACCATTTTTGAAGAAAACATATTTTTTTAGAATAATGTGACTTTACTCAAAATATAGTAATTATTTAAAAAGACCTAATAAATATATTATAAATGTATAGAACCATTATATATTTCATAATGTGTGCCATACTAATTATTCCTTTTAATTTAATGGATAGGTTATAACTGTCAAATTTAAATAATCAGATTCTATTGTTCGACAAAGTTTATTTTGTGTATTTTTTATGTTATAAAACATAGTATTACCTTTGAAAATATTAATATTCTATACTCTCCCATAATTTAATAGATTTAATACTCACAATATGAACTTGGTATTGGTAATTGGGGTCTGACAATTCAAAATAACTTTTTTCAAATCCCACTTAACAAAAGGAAATAATAAAACTTCCACTTGATAAGAGAGAAAATGAAGTATTAAGGTCTCCTGGAATAACACATAACTATGTTTTGAAATATTAGAAAATTATTGGGATATAAATACATGGATATGTAAGAGAAAACTAACTCCCAAGGGAAGATAGATAATTATGGAGGACATGGTCATGAGAAGGTTAGCCCTTACAAAACCATAAATATGTAATGGGTTAAAAGGCCATTGATTTCCCAGTAATAAAAGTAAATGAACCATGTTTTTGTATCCAAATTCTTTTTTAAATTTAAGTAATTATTTTACAATATATAATAAAAAATAAATAAATATACTTACTTCAAAATTTCAAGTCCATCCTTTAATCAATTTTCAGCACAATATCATCTTTTTCCCCAAACAATGAGTATTCAAGATTAATTATTTGTTGCTTGAGCACAAGTATCAACTTATTTGGATCAAAAAATCCAAAACATATTAAACTTTTACTCCTATTTTCTTTATATATTAACCAAAACAAACATAATAAGAAAAAGATATGATAATTCCCCAAATAATAATCTATAAAATTAATAAAAAATACTTTTAAATCCAAAATTCAATATTATACCCCCATATTCAGATTATATCATTCAATAAATAAATTTCCTCAAAATTACCCAAAAATATTCTAGTCTAATATTGAAACCCAAAAATCTAAAGGATTTTATCACATAGTCTTCTAATATTATTTTTAACATTTATCTCTATATAACATTAATTACTCTAAAAGTCTTATAAAAAAATGCATTCTATAAATATATAATCTCTAAGATACAAAAACCTTTTTCAGAAATTACATAAATCACCATAAATCCAAAATAAAATAATATTTTATTTCAAAATATAATTCAACCTTTATTCCTTAAATAATTTCCCATAATATCATATAATATTCCCAAAATAGTGTGCTTGTTCCTAAATAACATAAATCAAATAACAACCGAATAATTATCCAATCACAATGGTTATCGGTATGACAAAACATATGTTCCAAAAATCAACCTATTATTTATACATAAAATAATTTATCTAAAAATTAAATTTATTATTCACCAAGACACCATGTAGGTTATTGGTAGGTGATACACCCTTGTTGCCCATCGTCTACGGGTTCAAACCTCATGCCCTTACGGGATGTGATGGGTTGCCACCCAACCTGAAAGTTCTCCTTTTTATAAAAATGCAATTCTTATAACATTCCTATAAATGTGAGAAATATCATTTAAAGTAACCATAATATATTCATCATAAAATAAAAAAATTTGACCTCAAAGTTTATCTCATTCCTTTTAATTTTGAATACCAAAATTTAATAACCCAAAATTACCTCAAATTATTAATTCAAAAATAATTTTATATTCCATAATTTGACATTATATCTCCCTATGATTTAAATAAAACTATTCCAGGAAAAAAATAAAAGCATTTCATACCTTGATTCTGATGTATTTCAGATTTCATTGTCATTTTTTCATGTATATATAAGGTCCACACATTACAACAATGATTTATATGCTCTTTAAATTCCCTTTCTTCCTTGATCCAAAATAACTACATATAATTTGATTCATATGGATTTTGTCATAGAAATGGTTCTGAAAATCTTTTTTGTATGACATAAAATTTAAAAACTTATGATCAAACTTTATTTTTACAAAACATTTGGATAAATCTTGATTTGAAACTTTCAATCAGGGTTCATTTTAAAATACCATAAGTATAACGCATAAGACTTGAAGTTACAATCTGAATTAGGGTCTAAATTATTAGCATATATATTAAAATAATAATATTCTTTAAATTCCTTTAATATAGAAAAATATTTTAAAATTTCTTGATGATATTTACATTTTTGGAAATATGAGAAAGTTGGGAAATTATGATGTGATTAAGAAACCCATGATCTCAAGTGGAATAAAGGTATATATAAGATGTTTTATATTTCATAAAAATATTTTTGGGAGAGTTTTATAAAATAAAAAGTTTCAAAATAATAGGTACATGAATTTACAAAAATTATTGCAAGTAAGTCATTTGGAAGAGATAGAAATGTTGTTTGGGATATGAAGCCTTCCATTTGTAATTGATCTTCCATGATCTAAAAAAGTTTTAAAAAATTGTATTTTACTAAAATAATATCTATAGAAACATAATCTATGTTTAACCAAAATTCTTAATTTCTAAATTTTTCTAAACCCTTCTTTGATACCATCTATAAGTACCCAGCCTTAAACATTACATATTCTATTGAATATAACTATAATTCACTTTCTTACACTCCAAAATATATTTTAGGTTTATATTTTTTGATATTTAAGTAATAATACATAATAACTAATATATTATAATGTATAAAATTCTACTCAATATTTATTTTTCACAATATGGAACTTTTAAAACAAAACATGATTTATTTACATGAAAAGTATTCATAAATTTAAAATTGTCTTATTATTTTCTTTTACCCATCCTTAATACCTGTGAAAAACATTTTAAAACTTTTTATGAGATTAAAAAACTCAGTAAAGGACATAAAATGGAATAAATAAATCATTATTTTTTCAATACTTTTTAAAAAATCATTTTTAAAAATATACTTTGGGCTCTAAATAAAAAATTTATTACACAAAAAATCAAATTTTCTACCAAAATATTTCCATAAAACATTTCATAATAAATATTAATGTAAAAACTAAAACCCATAAATGTTTATTTGAAAACATTACAACACATGAAAAAAAGTCAAACATTTCACCCTAAAAAGTAACATATACTTTCCTTTGAACATAAACTCAGTAATTTACTTTGTGAAAACATGATATCTATATAAAGAAAAATAAAGCATAAATAAATAATATATATAACTTGTGGAATAATTTTATTATCATACCTACTTATGAAGTAATCCATGTGGATACACATGAAATAACCCGCATGGTTATACTTGAAATTTCACTCATCATTATACTTGGAGTAACTATCATAGTTACACTGGGAATAATCATCACGGTCAACTTCTAACATAAACATATCTAATGAAAATAAGAGATATCACATACCCAAAAAATATTAGTTTATAATAGAACCACAGTTCATCATAAATAATTCTTAACAACCATAACATAATCATAAAACATGAATCCTTTCATCTTAAATATATTTCATAAGGAAATTAATTTATTTAAAAATAAAACTGCACACACACAAAGGGGAAAAATTATTTAAAAATGAACATGTAATAGTATAAAGAAAGCTTAAATGAAAATTTTATTCATGAATATGTGATAATACACCCATGATGTATTAGTTAAAAACATTCCTTCTATATTTTTGTTGGAAAAGTCACAAAGTACCTCAATTGGGAGACGATAAAAAGATTCCTCTCAAACAATTTTGTAAAAAAATTAAACAAGGATAAAAATAAATTTAAATAATCTAATAATAATAATAATAACTTCATTTAAATAATTTTTTCAAAACAATCAAATTGGTATGGAAGATAATGATATTTTTAAGGAAAATATTAAGAATTGATCTTTTTTAAGAAAGTTCCCTACCTTAAGTCTGACTCGTCGTATATGATCTTTTCCATCCAGAATAATAATATGATTTTAATTATTTAATTTATTTAGAACCTTTTTAAATTTTATTATTAATTTTATTTAAATTATTACTATTTTAAAACAATTACATAATTTTTTAGGTTCACGTCGGATGTTTTGACGATAATTGGTTTATAAGTCCAAAATAACATTGGGAATTTGACTATGGTCAAAGAGGTCATTATTAAATAATCTCTAGAATAATAACAATTAAATAATTACCATTTTTATATATCAATTATAATTTTAAATTTGTCCACTAAATATGGTTTTGATGAATGAAATACGTTGCAATCATGGAGATGGTAGGTCATATGTAAAAAATGAGTAATGATTCCATTTTCAACGATAATTATGAAAAAATGAGAGTGTTATTTAATATTTAAAATTATTAATAATATAATAATTATAATATTAATTATTAAAATATAATTATACATATAATCCCTGTGATATGGTTATTAAAAAATGAATCACATCGTTTCAGGGAGGTGGTAGTCCATACGAACGCACGAACGATGTGGTCATTTTTTTGTGCATGGAAAGATAAGAACATAAATGATATATTATATTTTTATAATTATACACATGTCATTAATATCATATATAAAAATTAATATCATCATTATAACTAGCATGAGATACAATTATGGAAAATTAATTACATCGGTTCTCGAGGTGTTAGTCTGGCATACACACACATAACGGTTTTGTTTCTCATTTGACGGAAGAAAAGATGGATATGTGTTATTAAATTAACATAGAAACAAATAATTATATGGAGGATAATTTTTTTATTTTTATAATCATGGTTGAAAATGTTTTGTGAGATTTGGAAGAAGAAACACAACTAAAACATATAGATAAAAACTATACCTCTTCTTTGTAAAATCTCATTTTCATAACAACTTAACACCTCCAAAATTGGTATTATGCCTAAAAATTACACATATAAGGAAATGATGGAGTCTGTGAACTAATTTTTCCATTTAATAGCTGAAAATAATTTGTTTTTGACTATTAATAAAATAAAATAAAAGATGTTAACTTTGTTAAGAGGGAAGATGGGCACTCTTTTCATTTCTCAAAACATTAAACAAACATAAATTAATATTAATTTAAAAATGAATCAAAATTAATTTTCTTGGAATATAAGAAAATTATTGGTCTAAATAATGTCATTAAATTAAAATTATACAAGTTTGTTCTGTATTATACTCTTATCCTTTGGTTTTAACCCCATTAACTTTTACCTTTACAACACGGATTTTTACACTTTGAGGGTCAATATAGTTAATATAAAATGAAAAAACCCATAAATGGACCATATTTTATATTTATAACCTTATCCTAATAATAGGGTCTAATTTAAAAATTTTATGAATTATATCCAAAAAATCATGGTCATATATAAAATTATTTAATTACACTAATTATCTAAAATTATATTTATTTTAATATTTATAATGTAATTTATTTATTATTTCTATTAATTGAATAATTACTCAGTCAGCATTATGTAAGTATTTAAGATACTTAATTATTCAATAAAATTTAAAAGAAATTTCCACAATGAATAAAATTCCATTATATTTCATTATAATATTTATCGTCAAGTAGTTTCTCTAGATAACCTCATTTTTAAAATATTTTAGTTATTAAAAACAACAGTATGATCGCTAATACTTTTTAAAAAAAAATATTATATAGGTCGTAATCTCATCTAAGTGGCATTAAAATGTCATAAATTCAACCTTTAGATGATTATAGATAAGATAGAATCATCCAATGAAATTTAATTAAGTGTTAAGCAAATTGTATACTACTTATCATTTTATTTTTAACATTTACTTAACCGATTTAACCTTTACCATGAAACAAAAAATACTAAATGAACTATTTATATTGACAAAAAATAAAAAGGTGCATATTTACTAAATTTCAAACCAGTCATTCCAAATACAGAATTAATTTATCAAATTTATAAAAATAGAATTTTTATAATTTAATTTAAAATTAAACCAAAAAATGAAATGAAAGATGGGTTTTCATAAAAATACCGTTTTAAATATAAAATGATTTTATACAAAATTTAAAAATAAAATCCATTTCAAAAACCATAAATGGATTATTTTAAATCAAAATTAACTTATAAAAATTTAAAACTAATCTAAAATATAATTTTACCTTGTTAATAATTTAAAATAATATTTTGTTTTCAATAAAATTATGTATTTTTTACTATTCATTAAAAAATAAATATTTGAAAAAAGAATATAAAAAAGCATCATAAGATAACTTTTTCATGATGAATTAAAAAATTAAATTCTTTTTTCAAGTAAATTTTCTAAAATTTCTAGAAATGAATTATAATAATCACCCATAAAATCCAATAAAATCATTTTTAAATAAAACATATTTTTTAAGAATAAAAAGAATTACTGAAAATAAAATTCTTATTTAAAAATAATTAATTAATATATTTTAAATTAGTAAAAATGTGATATATTTTATAATGGTATTAATACCATTCATTCCCCCCCCAAATTAAATGCAAGGCTATAATGGTCACATTTAAATAGTAAATTTCATTGTCCATTTAATCTTGGTTTTGGGTATCTTATACACTAGGAAACATAGTCTTTCCTTTTAAAATATAGGGATGTTAAATTTTCCACTCATTTAATAAATTATATCCTCGCAATTTAAAGTTGGTCTTAGTAACAAAGGGTTTGACTATTCGAAATACCATTTTTGAAATCCCACATCATAAAAAGAACTAAAAAAATACAACTTGTCAAGCAAAAAAATGAAGTATGAAAGGTCTCCTCAAATAACACATTATTAGGTTTCAAAATAGGATAACATTATTGGGAAGAGAAAACATGGATATTTAATAGAAAACTAACTCCCAAGGGCAGATAAAGAGGGACATAGTACATAGTTATGAGAAAGTTAACCATCACAAAACTGAAAATATGTTATGGATTAAAAGTCCATTGACTTACCAGTAAGAAAATTAAACGAATATCTTTTTTGTTTCAAAGTGATTTTCCTAAAGTTAAGGAATTATGTTACTATATAGACTAAAAAAATATACATATTGCCCAATTAAAATTTCATACTTTAATAAATTTCAACTACAATATCATATTTTTCTATAATGGATTAGAACTCTCTATTCCATTACATCGTGAAAATATGGTGTTTAAGGTGTTATGGGAGGTCAATGTGACTTAACCCCATACTTTTTAGTTTTTCTAGTTTTTTCAACATTAGGTGGTGACGGTGGCTCGCATCGGTACCTCAAGACAGTGATTCAATACTATTGATTCATGACTAATGATTTAGGACTGATGAGTCAGCACCAGTGAGTCAGAATAGTGACTTACACTAGTGACTGACAATGGTGATTCATTGACGGTAGGTCACCAGCAGTGAGTCGTCCGACGGTGACTCTCCCAAAACTGAGTCGACCGACGGTGAATCGTCCAACAATTACTCATCCAAGAGTGAGTCACCCAATGGTGATTCATCCACTGGTATCTCATCTGATGGTGATTCATGCCAGTGACTCACACCGGTGACTGACACCAGTGTCTCACCTAATGGTGAGTCATTTCCAATAGTTTTTCATTTTAACAGTTTTTCTACTTTCCTATAGTTTCCCTCCTTAACATTTTATTTGATGTAAAATGAGTTTAAAACCCTGTTTAATAATTTTTTGGGCCTTTTAGAATCATATCTATCTTCTAAAAATTTAAATCTTCCTTTGACCTTCCAAACCACGTGGTCTTTGTCAAGATCCTATTTTAATGGTTTTTAAAAATAGTTTCTCCCATTGATTTTACGATCTGGAATTTCTAAATCCATGACCTTCTATTCTTTATGTGTTTTCCCTTTTTCGTGGTGCACCTGAACCCTTATTCACTAATGATCCATGTGTTTTTTATGCAGCCTTTGGATCACATTTTCCCTAGAGTCTTACTACATGTGCACCCCCTTATTTGGTGCATTAAGGAAGTTTTTATCAGTTCTTCTTCAAGGTATGGATCCCTTCATCTCTCTTTTATTTTTACATCATGTGAGTTGGGTGTATGAATTTATCCCTTGTGAGGATAGAATAATACCAAATTAATAAAGATAATTGAATCATATTAAATATCAACATGTGAGGCTAGGATAATTGACTTATGTTTTACTTTATTATCTATTTATATTGTGATCTATATGGGCTATATGCCTATTGAAAATCATGGCCATTGGTGGTCCTTTTTTGTGCATGTATGATGGCTTGTGAATGCTTACTGTTGATCTTCTTTTGAACGATGGTATGTATATGAAATTGATTAACCACATATATTTGATTAAATAAATGGATGTCCCATAATCAAAAATTGTTCTATGATAAACCCAGAATTAACGAGTGTAATTAAATAATTGATGCATTATTAAATATATAAATGTTCCCTTGTGTGCTTTGTATGGTGCAGAAGTTGTGAGCATGGATGTGTGTGTTGTTGGTTTGGTGGTTGTGGTGTGGCATGTTTGAGCAGTGGGGATGTATATATGGTTGTGTTTTAGTGTATTTATTTTTGTGGTTGTGGGCATGTTTGTGCACAGGTGGATTAGACCAATAAAGGGGTTTCTATGTGGAACAAATTGAAGTTTTATATAGAAAGGTTGTGATCGGGTTGTGTGTTTTTTTGTTTATGGGTGTGATGGGGTTATGCAGTGGGGATATCAAGATTGGTTATGATGATATGTGTTGCTGGGTATGGTTGCGATTTGGGGGTTTTCCTTGATGAAAATATGGATTGGGAAGCACAACATTGAAGAATGATAATGGAAGTGATTAGTATGGGTAATTTTCCCTACGTACTCTCCATGAGTAGCATTCCTTAAGCATAACTTCATGTCTCTACATCAGTTTTGTTATGACATGAATGGGTGTTAAAAATAGAGTAATGCGTAGTGGGTCAATTTTCAATGGTTCTTCTTCCTCTGTGTGACTTTTTCTATGTGGATTTTTTGGTACCTTACTTGGTAGTTTCACAGATAGTTATAGAATGAATAAATTAATTGTTAATAAGGAATTAAAATTGGTTAAATGAATTGGGTATGGTTATGATTTGAGTTTGTGGATGGTTGTGTGGTTGTGTATTTAGATGTTGTAGCAAACATAGTTTTTTGAGTTGGTTATTGGTTTAAAATGCATAGTTTTGGCTTTAGTTCTTGGTATTATATTTTTATTACTTTTATTTTCCCTTATTATTTCTATATGCACCCTACCCTAGTTAATAACTATGTGCTAAACATAGCCATCTTCATGAGGTAGGGTGTCTTTTTCAAACATCATGGTGGGAGGATCCATGGATGGCCACCCGCACTTCCCTTTTCCCTCTTCTAGGTAGTGATAGCCCAAGATTATTTGGGAAGGTTATGATTCATGAGTCCCATGTGTGTGTGAGAAAGTTGTGTTTCTAATGTGTCTTTGGAATGAGATGTATTCTTTTTCCCAGGTGTCTTCAGAATGAGATGTGTTTTGTTCTCAGGTGTCCTCAGGATGTGATGTGCTATGTGGCCAAGATTTCTACAAGAGATATGTAGTTGTGAAGCCTGTGTTTGTGCAAGTAGGGTGTGATGTGGTATATGGACCATGTTTCTACAGGTGAGACGCGATATTGAGGCCCAGGTGTGTGTTGGTGGGTTTCGATGTGGTTTGTTCAGAAGAGGTCGGAGTGCCAGAATGTTTTTCATTAGGGTGTGAGAGTGTCTAATCGGTGGGAATGTGGTGAGGGGTACCCAATCATCGATGTGATTATTACATTACTTGACTTTAATTGTATTAATTTGTGAGCGTGCCTTGGTGAGGTTGTGATGGATAGTATAACTTGTCAGGTGCTAATGCGTTTTATTGTTTTCTCACAGGAGAATTAGTATTCTCCTCCCACTTTTACACAAGAGGCTTCAGTTTTTCATAATTAGTATACTTGTATGTTCACCCTGCATATATAAAACTTATTTTTGGATTCTAGGAGGACAATATGGACTATTATAGGTATTACTATCTTGTAAATCGGGACAGTTTCCATGTTACTTCTTAGCCTTGTTTGTGGTATTTACTTTGGAGTTTATTTGTATTTGTAGCAGTTCTGTTTTAAACATGCATGTGGGACAGTTTTGCCTTTCTTTTATATATATGTATTAGAGTTTTTTTGAGTTAGATACATCTTATATCCCAAAATTTTTTACTATAAAAGTATAATTCCACCCATTGTGTGTGATTTTTATACCCTTGGTGATAGTCACCCCTATGGGGCTTACTAGAGGCGGGACTTGGGGGGTCATTATCTTCCTTTCTTTATTTCCAGTTCAAGAGGTGCATATTTGGAGGGAGGGGTTCATCACATAATGGTGTCATAGTTTTTTTTTTTGGTAGATAGAATGGAGTTTAGAGTTAGTAACAATGAAAATTTCATGGGGTGGTGGGTAAACAATGTCAGGTGATATTGTTTGTGACATAGGTCAAGGAAGACCGTGTAACGACTCAAATTCTTATCAATGGGAATAAATTATTATAATAATTCCTTAAAGTTTAATCACATTAGGAAACACAATGACATATAATGATACTAAATATTATATAACCATTAAATATAGTTTTTCACTTTTATGTTTTGAATTTCAAAAATATGTCATACATGGTTGCGTCTATGATGATTTTTGGGGTTTGATGGAACAAACATAATTTTTGGTGAATAGAAACTTACCCCTATTAATAGTGACCTAACCTTATGAATATAAACCTACACTTATGAATTGTAAACTTATAATTGATAGTTTATATAGACAATTTAATTGAATGTTTGATATACCTATATCTTAGAGTAAGTAAATAATTGATTTTAAATTGGTATTTTTTTGAATAAACTATTATTTTATTTATAAATTTAATTTAACATATTTATAAAATTATTTTTGAATAATGGATTTTATTTTTTTATTTTATGCATCGATAAATGTTTAGGGTGAATTTTTGGGATTTTTCTGAAATACTTGAATTTTTGTGAATAGTGAATTTCAATAATTTAAAAAATATGAAAAATAAATGAATTTATGCATCATGATTGAGTCATGGATAATGTAAATGGAAATTGTTTAGAACTCACATGAACTTATTTCTATTATTAGTCATGTAATCGTTACTTTTTATTTTCTTGTGGAGAAATAATAAATTAATGAATATAGTATTGTAAAAACCCTCTTCCCCTCCACTATAAATACCACCCTTCACACCCTCATTTACTCATGCCTCTAAAGATTTAATCCTTGTCTAAACACTGCCCAAAAAACTTATCTAGCCCATCCCACACGTCCAAGAGCTTATAGTCTCATCAAAATACCAATCCAAGGTGCCTTAAAGAAGATTCAAGAGGTAATTCCCCCTCTCTCTCTTTTCCTTTAATTTCCTTTCATTTTCAAGTTCTTTTCTTAATATCTCTTCACCTATCCTCATTAACAAGGTATGGTAACTATATTATATTACATATAAATAAATTTTATGATACTAATTTGGTAACATATCATCCAACCCACTTCTCATCTTCTATTAATTTTAGAAAGCAAAGTGTTGTTCATGAGGTATTAATTTACCACCTTAAAGAACAACATGTTTACATTTTCCTTTACCACCTTAAGATCTGATCATGAAAAAAAATTATAATTGAACCAAGTTATTTTATATTTATTATATCTTATTTAATATTTTAGAACTGACTTATGTACATATTACAAAATGATTAAACAAAACAAGTTGGTTGGGGTCAAAAAAATGCATGAATTAACCCAAACGATCATCATTAAATTATTATCTAATGATTTATTTTAATGGTATATAAAGAAATAATTTATAAGATCATTTAAAGTTATTTATCATCATAAATAACATATAATTTCAATTTTTTATGTTTATTCATGTTTTAAATGAACTTCCATTCTTGAATACAAGTGAATCTTTCATGAAAACTACAAAAAAGAACATTCCTGGACAATGAATTTAAACTATATAACTCTTCCAAAGGCCCATAAAATAACTTAATGAAACTATAATGAAAAATATTCGGGTAAAAAATGTTCTTTAATTGTTAATTAATTAATATAATGTCATTATATAGGACGTTAAAGTGATAAAAGCGTTCAGATACAAGGTAAGGGGAAATTCTCGAACCCAACTCTCATACTTTGGGATCTCCCTATATCAACCCATTTTCAGTATGTATATGCCTTAAGAATCATTTATTCATACTCATAATACCTATTATGGGGTATAAATGTTTTCTAATTTAGTTTATTACAAACTGAATGTTCTTCCAAAAGAACTCTTCTTGCAAATAAACGCCCTCTTTTTACTTCTCAAAGATTGTTTCTAATTCACTCATTGTTGATTGTTCTATGTGAAAAATGATATCCCCTATTTATTTTAGGGTAGAAACTTTTATGAATGTATTAATTATGACATGAAACCCATTCCTTTCCATGGTTTATTTTATGTTTTTGTTTCACATATGATCTATGTTTCATGCATGATAATGTAAATGTTATGATGTGATGGGTGCACCCAGAATTATATATCACAATATGACTGTTATGATGTGATGAGTGCACCCAAAATTATACATAACTATAATTCATTGGGTAAAGTGATGAATCTCATGAGTTAAAGAGAAATTATACATGAACAAGATTCTATCATTTTTCACAACTATGTGTGGTAGATGACCACTAAGACATGATGTTTTATTTTTTATGGATTTCCACATTCTATGCCTTTATCTAATGATTCATATCATGATTTTGATGATGATGTTAGGATTATTATCACCCTATGATATATTTTTCGAATCTATCCTCTTACGGGGCTTTTAGATCACCCATTTTTTATGTATATATTTAGGTTATTATGTGTACTAAGGAGTTCTCAAGTGACAATAAGAAGCTGGAGAAGAATGAATTAAATAAATGTTTATGGTTGATGTTATAAATGTTATGTATGGTCCCAGTTTTTTGTATACACTAAACCTTTCGATCCTGGTTTTGTAATACTTTTATGTTTTTTATATTCAAAATTATGTAATAGAAGTGTAAGAAAAGGTTGGGTCGATATAGTTGGTATTATAGGCAAGGTTTAGTTAATTTGGAAATTTGGATTAGTGAACCCTAGAGAAAACCTCTAGTATGAGACTAAGTACAATTATTCCCACAAAAATCTTTTATAAACATAGTGATTGTACATGATATGATTTTAGTGTAATTGCACAAATGAATAAGTTATTTATTCATGACTCATTGGATTATGTTTTGTTCTAATGATTTCTATTTTCGAAAATGGTGGGAACCAGGAAAAACTAGGCCAACAACCCGTGTGAGGGATAATTCAGAAATTACCCAAATGATATCCTCAATTAATTGGGAGGTGGACTTTAAAACTTCATGGAGATGCTTACCCAACAATCTAGGGTTATGAATAATAACTTGAATAATGAGGAATTTCCTCCTTCACTAAAGAGGGAGCAATTGTTTATCAAAGGTTTTATGAGGTAGAGACCACTGATGTTTAGTGGATCTTCTAATACACTAGTTACAAAACAATTGGTCAAATCCATGGAGAAGATATTTTATATGCTTCACTATTCTGAGATGGAGAAGGTGACACTATTCGTTTATTATCTAGATGTATAGGCCGATCATTGGTGGGATTTGACTAAGAACACCAAGACAATTAACAAAATTGAAGATTTGGAATGGGAATACTTTAAAATAATGTTTCTTAACAAGTATTTCCCATGAACTCTCCATACGAAGATAGAGAGAGAATTCATAGAGCTCAAGAAAAAGGAAGGAGAATCTTTCACGACCAATGATGAGAATTTCACAAGGCTTTCAATGTACTCTTTGGTTTTTGTTATCAACAGTTATAGAAAAATTGATAGATTCTTTAGTGTATTAACCACACCATTGAAAGGATCTTGAAATTCGATAATTTGGGAGTTATAAAGAATTTGTACAGTGTGCTCTCAAAGTGGTTATGGATTTTGGAGAATATTCCCATATCTATGGTGATATGAAATTAGAGATGAAGTTTCAAGCCAGAGGATCTAATAACAAAGGTGGGAAGAAAACTCAATGACCCACATGCCAAAAATGTGGGAAGTTGCATCATGGGAACTATCACAAAGGGATGGTAAATGGTTCAAGAGTTTTAAAGAAGGCCACCATTCTCAAGAGTGTTTAAAATACCTGAGAAAAAAGGATAATGTAATGGAGAAAGGGGAGCACCACCCATGGTCCAATGCTAAAACTGTAGCAAGCAAGGGAACTATGTAATCCAGTGCACTAAACCTCGAGTCCTCGATGGTAATCACCACAGAATTTACAAAATCCAAATGAATAAGGGAAGGATTATTCCATCACTACTGCGGAAGTGGAGCAATATAAAGAAGTCTTATAATGTACACTTACTATTCACTCAGGAATGGGAAAATTCTTATTTGATTTTGATTCTACACATTCCTTTATATCTTGAAAGTTTTCTAGAACTATAGAATTGAAGCCCCGAAACCTTAAAGTAGATATATCTATAAAAATACCATGTGGTGCAATCATTTTAACCCAAGTGTTTGACTCTTCTCCTGATGTAATATGTGGGGATATTATTCCAACGAATCTCATAAAACTTCCCTTGGTGGAATTAAAATCTATAATGGAAATGGATTGGATCTCATTATATAGAGCATATATCAACTGTCAAGAAAAATAAATATCTTTTTATATTATGAACCACTCTATGCTCCTCTACAAATTCAAGGAAGATCATGAATCTCCTTTAAAAATCATTCAATGTGGTGGGTGTTGATTTTCTATGAAGAGGTATACCTCGATCAAATGGTTGAGCCAAAGGAAAGTATCAACCTAGTGAAAATGACCATCGTGAGGGAATACGGTGATGTATTTCTAAAAGAGTCACCCGAACTTCCCCTAGATCATGAGGTTGAGTTCTCAATAAAACTCATACCAAGAGCTACTCCTATATAAAAGTGTCTCTATAGTAGCGTTCCTATTGAATTGGGGGAGTTAAAGAAGTAGCTGCAAGAGAATTTGGACAAAGGGTTCATACGCCCTAGTGAATCACCTTGGGGTGCTCCATTTCTCTTTGTGAAAAATAAGAAGGTTGGATAAATGTGGTTGTTTATTGATTATCAGGGACTCAACAATATCACCACAAAGAAAAAGTATCATATTCGAAGGATTGATTACTTGTTTGATTAGTTAAGAGGAGATCAATACATCTGAAAGGTGGATTTTTGTTCTAGATATCATTAGATAAAGGTAAAGAGCGATGATATTCAGAAGACTTCCTTCGATACAAGGTATGGGCAATATGAGTTTTTGGTGATACCCTTCAGACTTAATAATCCCCCTGAAATGTTCATCGATTTGATTAATAGATTCTTTAGAAATTACCTCAACAAATTTGTGATGGTTTTTATCGATGATATCCTCATTTACTTCAAGATCAAGGAGGAAGATTAAGAACATATAATACTTGCGTTGGCGACATTGAGAAAGGATAAGTTGTATGCCAAGTTCATCAAGTGTGACTTTTGGATGAAGCAAGTTACATTCTTGGGACATGTGATCACAATTGAGGGAATTTATGTGAACCATTAAAAAACAAAGGGGATTGAGGAATGGCCCATACCCTCTAGTGTCACAGAAAGCCGTAGTTTTCTGGGATTATCATGGTACTACCGATGTTTTTTGAGAAACTTTTCTCCATTTTCAATCCTTATAACTATGTTAACAAGAAAAGGCGTAAAGTATGTCTAGAAGGAAGAATTTGAGGGAAGCTTCGAGGAGCTAAAGAGAAGGCTGATCACTACACCCATACTCACATTACTGAAGAGTAGAGAAAGTTCTGTGATATACAGTGATGCTTCAAAGAAATTATTGGGTTGCATACTCATGAAAAATGATAATCTGATAGCCTAAGCCTCATGGAATTTGAAGATCCTTGAGCAGAACTACCTGATGCATGATCTAGATCTAGCAGCCATGAATTTTTCATTGAAAATCTGGAGACACTACCTTTATGGTGAGAAGTGTGACATATACACCGACCATAAGAGCCTAAAGTATATATTCACACAAAATGAGCTCAACATGTGTCAAATGAGAATGTTAAATTTAATCAAGGACTATGATTTCTCTATTCACTGTCATCTTGGAAAGGTGAACAAGGTAGATGATGCTCTATGTAGAAAAGAACCTTCTACTCTATCCATGTTATGGATTTATAATGACCCTATATTCTTAGATATGTAGAGGATGTATTTGGAAATCATAAGGTAATGGGATACATCCAACCTTGACAAAATTATTATGCAACCATCTATCTAATACAAGATTAAGGAGGTCTAGAGGAATGATCTGAACTTATAAAATAAGGTGAGTTAATTAAATGAAGGGATAATGCATGAGTTTAAAATCGACGATGATGGTGTGATATGGTTTGGAATGAAACTTTTTGTGAATTCATCACCAGAGATAAATAAACAGCTATTGAAAAATGCACATAGATCAGCGTTCTTTATCCATCCTAGTAGCACCAAGATGTACTGATATCTTTGAGAACACTTCTGGTGGGATAACATGAAGAAGTAGATTGTGGAATATATCTCAAGGTGCTTGGTATATCAACAAGTTAAAGAAAATAGACAAAATTCCAAAGGTATGATGCAACAATTACCTATACCAATGTGAAAATAGGGTAATTCCACTATGGACTTTTTCACAGGTCTCCCAACAACGTCGAATGGAAATAATGTCATATGGGTGGTGGTTGACCGACTCACCAAGACTGCACATTTTATCACTTTTCAATAATATCTCTAGCTTGAACAACATGAAAATATATATGTGAAAGAAGTAGTGAGACTGCATGGTGTTCTACTATCAATTATATCTAATCATGATCCAAGGTTCACATAAAAATTATAGAGAAGTCTTCAACATGATTTGACTACTGAATTAAATTTCAGAATGGCCTATCACCCCCAAACTGATGTCCAATCTAAAAGAACTATTCAAATTCTTGAAGATATGCTAAGAGATTTCTCTTAAGAATTAAAAGGTGTATGGGACCAACATCTCCCATTTGTTGAGTTCTCATACAACAATATCTTCTACTCGAGTATTCATATGGATCCATATAAAGCTCTATATGGGAAGTAATTTAAAACTCTAACCTATCAGAATGAAGTTGGGGAACAAAGATACTTGGACCTGATATTGGGAAATAGATAAAAGATAATGTTAAAGTTATCTAAAAACATATCAAATCTTCTCAGAGTTAGAAAAAGAGATATGGTCACAACCTCCAAAGGAACTTGGAGTTCGACGTTGAAGATAAAGTCTTCCTTCGAATATCACCATGGAATAGAGTAATGCATTTTGGGAAGAATGATAAGCTAATCCCAATGTATATTATCTCCTTTGAGATCCTTGACCGTATAGGATTTATGGCCTATCGGATTGAAATTACATCAAATATGGCCCAAGTTCTTGATGTGTTCCATGTATCACTCCTAAGGAAGTACATACCATATCCCTCACATGTACAGAACTTACAAGTGGTACAACTGTAAGATGTACTCACTTATGAAGAGTATTTAGTAAATATTATGGATTGGAGAGATAAGGTTCTATGCAACAATACAACCCCCCTTGTCAGAGTATTTTAGAAGAACCATAAGTTTGAAGAACAAACTTTGGATCTAGAGGAGGGGATGAAGGAAAGTACCCTCACCAATTTATGTAAAAGGAAATTTCGAGCGTGAAATTTCGTAAGGGGAGAAGAATGTAATGACCCAAAGTTTAATCAATGGGAATACCTTCTTATAATAATGCCTTAATGTATAATCACATTAGGAAACATAGTGACATATAATGATAATAATTAATATGTGACCATTAAACATAATTTTTCCACTTCCATGTTTTTAATTTTGAAAATCTGACATACACGGTTGCGTCCAAGATGATTTTTTGGGTACGATGGAACAAACATAAGTTTTGGTGAATAGTAACATGCCCTTTGGAATAGTGATCTTCCCTTATGAATAGTAACCTACCCTATGAATAGTAACATTACATATGATAGTATATATATATATGATTTAATTAAAAGTATGATATACCTATATCTTGGAGTAAGTAAATAAATGATTTTAAATTGGCATTTTTGAATAAACTATAATTTTATTTAAAAATTTAATTTAACATTTTTAGAAAATTATTTTAGAAAAATAGAGTTGATTTTTGGATTATACACATTGAGAAATGGTTAGGGTGGATTTTTAGGATTTTTCTAAAATACTTGAATTTTTGTGAATATTGAAATTCAATAATTTGCCATATATGCTAAATAAATGAATTTATGCATCATGCTTGAGTCACGAATGATAGAAATGGCCATTGATTCGAAATCACATGCACTTTTTACTATTCTTAGTTACTTAATCATGACTATTTCTTGTCTTTCAGATAAATAATAACTTAATGAATATAGTATTGTGAAAACCCCTCTCCCCTCCACTATAAATACCACCTTTCACACCCTCATTTCCCCACACCTCTCAACCTTCAAGCCTTGTCTAAAATCTGCACAAACATCTTCCTTATCCCCTCCCACACTTCCAAGATCTTATAGTCTCATAGAAAGACCAATCTAAGGTTAGGTAAGGAGGATTCAAGAGGTAATTCCCCTCTCTCCCTTTTCCTTTAATTTTGTTTCAATTTCAAGTTATTTTCTTAATCTCTATCTACTTATACTCATAAAAATGGTAATGTAACTCCATTATCTCACACTAATGTAATTTTATGATACTAATGGTATAACATATCATCCAACCACCTTCTCCTCTTCTATTTATTTTTTAAAGTAAAATGTTATTCTTGAGGAGTTAATTTATCACCTTCAAGAATGACATGTTTTAATTTTACTTTACAACCTTCAGATCTGGTCATGAAACCATTTTTATTATTTAAAAAGATTATGTTATATGTATTATATCCTATTTAATTTTATGGAACTAACTTATGTACGTATTACTAAATGATTAAACAAAACAAGTTCATTGTGGTCGAAAAACCGCCCGAATTAACTGAAACGGTCATCATTAAATTCTTATCTAATGATTCAATCTCATGGTATGTAAAAAAATTATTTATAATATTATTTAAAGTTATATGACATCATAAATAACATATAATTACAATTCTGGATGTTTATCCACGTTTTAAATGAACTTCCATTCTTGAATACAAGTGAACCGTTCAAGAAAACTATAAAAATAAACATTGTCAAACAATGAATTTAAACTATGTAACTCATCCAAAGGCCCATAAAATTACTTAATGAAACCATAATGAATCATATTCATGTACAAAAGGTTCTAGAATTGTTAATTATTTAATCTATTGTGGTTATATAGGACATTAAAGTGAATAAATCATTTGGGTACAAGGTAAGGGAAAATTTTTGAACCTAGCTCTCATACTTTGGGATTTCCCTCTTTCAACATATTTTCAGTATGTATATACCTTAAGAATCATTTATTCATCCTCATATTACCTATTCTGGGATATACATGTTTTATAAGTGGGTTTATAACAAACCCAATGTTCTTCCAAAATAACTCTTCTTACAAATAAACACCCTCTTTTTACTTCTCAAATATTGTTTCTACTTCCCTCATCGTTGATTGTTCTATGTCAAGAATGTTATCCCCTATTTATTTTGGGATCCAAATTTTTATAAATGTATTCTTAATTATGTAAAACCCATTCCTTTATATGGGTTAATTTATGTTTATGTTTTACATATTTTCTATGTGGAATGCATGATAATATAAATGCTATGATGTTACGGGTGCACCCAGAATTATATAGCACAATATGAATGTTATGATATGACGGGTGCACCCGGAATTAGATATTTCTCCAATGCATTGGGTTAAGTTATGAATCTTTTGAGTTAAATATAAATGATGTGTGAACATGATGCTAGAATTTTTCAAAACTTTGTATGGTAGATAACCGCTAAGACATGATGTTTCATTTTTTATGAATTGCCACATTCCATGCCTTTATCTAATGATTCCACTCATGATTTGGATGATGATGTTAGGATTATGCTTACCCCATGTTATGTTGTTCTTATCTGTCCTCTTAATGGTATTTTATCTTACCCCTTTTTGATATATATCCTCACGTGATTATGTGTACAAAGAAGTTTTCAAGGGACAATAAGAAGACGGAGAAGAATGATTTAAATAAATGTTTATGTTTGATGTTGTAAATGTTATGTATGGTCTGTGTTTTTTCAAGACACTAAACCTTTGGATCCTCATTGTGTAATACTATTATGTTTTTTATATTCAAAATTATGTAATAATAGTATAAGAAAATGCTGGGATTATATAGACCATCTAGGACATGGGATTTTAGGGCCCCCTGTGTTCTGATGTAAGGACTCTAAGCCTAACAAACAAATAAGTGAGGAAAAACTATTTGAGGGTAAAGAAACTGAGAAAGTTATATGCATAATAATGAATTTTTTGTTCTCTTTATTGGGTGTTTTTGATAATTTTAAATTTATAATAGAATGAGTTAAATGAGTTAAAATGATTTTGTTTAAATAAAATTCCATAATTCGGGGGATTATAAATTATTTTTTTACCTTTTCATCTATGGAGCACAGTCATCATCCTCAAGTGGCTTGGGAATCGGAGGCTTAGTAGACTGATCTGGTTGATCAGTGGAGGGTTGATCCAGTAGAGGAGGATGGCTAGTGGTACATAACGTTTTGTTCTTTCTAGAGACAGGCTTTGGGAATATACCAGGGTAGTGTTTCAAAAATGGAGATGGATAGTTGGATCGAGGAGATTGATATCACCTTAAGTTTCATCTAGGATCTGATGGAGTACTAAGTTCTATTGGGAATGATCTAGATTTGTGGATCTGTGCGTCATTGGTGGATGTCTTACTTATGGGAGAGGAAGGAGGCTGACGTTCTGTGGGTCAATTTCAATAAGGAGTTCCAAGTAGAATTACAATCATTGGTGATGAAGGATGAGAAGAGGCATGAGTTAATATCCCTTGAGTAGGTACGCATTTTAGTATGGAGGGTAGGGATCATGTTAATGGATATCCTTTATTTTTTCCTAGATCTCTTTCTGGATCAGGAGTCTCATGTGAGATGCCTAGAGGAGGCACTTTGTCCTTCTATCCAGTATACAGTTACCCCCTTTATGTTGTCAATGTGCTTGGTAGTCTAAAAGAAGTCATAGGTGATTGACCAGAATCGCTCACAAGGATATCTATTATGATAGGGGATCTAGTAGGGTTCTTTGAGAGGCAGGGTTACCAGCAACAGGTCTGAGATTCCATGGCCTTTGAGGTTTTGAACGATGAGGAGTTGACCTCAATAGTTTTTCTTTCAACCTTATGGTCCTCATTCCTTCCTCGTAAGCTTGGAGATAATGTGTTTCATCTATGGATTCTATGGGAATCTTTAGAACTAGTTCCCTGTGGCCATTCAAGATTATTATGGTGGAGGTGGATTGGTTTCACGCTAGCCACATTATTAGTTTTTAGCTAGTCTATTTCAGTAGCAGGGATAACATGCTCATGCTCCACCAAGGGGAGATGGAGGTGGTAGAGGCTAACCTCAGGGTGTTACATAGGGACATCACCCCGATCTTGGTTGTGGATGTGGTCATCATAAGAGGAGAAGCGGATCTGGTCATGCTCAGTTACACGTAGTAGAGTCAGTAGTTCCAACATGTCGAGAGATCATCCAAGGTATGATTAGCTTGTTTAGTACCATTGCTTGTTATTTGTTTGATTCATGAAATTTTTACCCCTTTGTTGTACCCCTTATTTACCATACTCTAGGAATAGACGTAGAGGGGAATCCCATTCCCTTAGAGTTGATTATGCTCATAGGAGTCCAGACCATCTTGTTTGATGTGTTTCGGGGATGTAAACTGATGATGGGACCACATCAGTCCCATGCGGATCTTTTCCTGCTATAGATGCAGCCATATGATGTAATTATCATCATTGAATAGTTGTATTTCATGCATGCCATTATATATTGCGTCAAAATAATATTCATGTTTTTAGACATTTATAGTCAGCATGTGGATTTCATCGGTTAGTGGAGCAGTCAGGTGTCCAATCGGCGTGTGGAGCCTCTTATTTCCTTGTTGTTTTATTTGTTAGTGGAGGTAGTGGAAAATGAAGTCCCTGGGGTTTTTGGGGAGTTCTTTGATGTTTTTACTGAGGAATTTGTGACTCTACCCCCTTGATGTGACATAGAGTTTGGGATAGACTTGCAGCCCGATGCTTCTCCGATTTCAATGGCTCCTTACCAGATGACACCTTATGAGTTGAGGGAGTTGAGGATACGGATTAATGACCTAATGAAGAAGGGATTTATCCAGAATAGTGTTTATTAGTGGGTTTCTCCATAGTTTTTATTAAATAAAGAAGATATTAGTATGAGGTTGTCCATAGACTACCAAAATTTGAACTTGGTAAAGGTCGAGAGTCATTAACCTCTTCCCATGATAAAAGATCTTTTAAAACTATTGATAGGGTAGAGTTGGTTTTCTGAGATCGATATGTGGTCTGGATATTAAAAATTGAGGGTGAAAGAGTATAATATTTGGAAGACTACTTTTATATGCGGGTATGGACTCTTTTATTTCATGGTCATTCCGTTCGGTGTTATGAATATACCAGTTGTGTTCATGGGGCCTATGTAATACATCTTCCATGAGTTTCTGGATTGGTTTATTATCGTATTCATCAATCAAATATTGATCTAATCAAAGTAATCAGAGGAAAATATTGAGCTTCTTAGGACTCTCTTTTAGGTTCTTTAATGCCACCAACTTAACAGAAAGGTGTCCAAGTACAATTTCTAGACATGAAAGGTACATTTCCTTGGACATGTGGTGTCATGGTCGGGTGCAGTAGTGGACCCATTGAAGGTCAAGGTAGTTTTTTCTTGTTCATCATCCAAGAATGTTGTAGAGGTTCCTAGTTTTCTCTATCTACTGGGATATTACTAGATATTTTTATCCAATTTCAATTGATTTTCAGATTCATTTACAGCTCTAACTAGAAAGGACTATGATTTTTTTTAGAGCAAGACATGTCAGGTAGCATTCGGATATCTAAAGGGGAAGTTTTTCAGTGCCCCAGTGATCTGGTTTACAAATGAGGGTTTGATGTTCAAGGTGTTTTGTGATTATTCTCATCTGGGCTTAGGATGCATCTTGATATGGTAGTGATCAATGATCTCTTAAGGTTCTAGGAAGTTACCTCCCCATGAACATAACTATGTCGCTCCTGATATAGAGCTAAAATCGGTCATGTTTTCACTGATGTTTTAGAGACATTACCTCATTGGGGAGAACTTTTTAATCTCCATGGATCACAAGATATTGAGGTATATATTTTCCTAGTGATATATGAAGTTGAGACAATGGAGGTGCATGGATTTTCTTCAGGAATATGATTTTGAGATATCCTACACCTCAGGAAAGGGGTATGTCGTGTGTGATGCTTTGAGTTTAAAGTCATATAAGTAGGTTGTTTGGGACTATGTAGACACTTGTAATGTGATGGATGAGTTGGAATACTTTCACATAGATGTTGAAACATATGTTGGTAGAGGATATCTGTTTCAGATGATAGTGCAGACTTCTCTGATGTAGTAGGTGGAGGAGTCTTAGTGGGGAGACATAGAGATAGAGGTGACGCATGATCACAATGATTCTGAAAATTCTCTAGAGGGATGTTAGAGGATGTTCAAAACCATAGGCTGTTTCATGGGAATTTTTTTGTTCTAGTGTTGATGCATTGGGGAGTCCTCCATGAGTTTTGTAACTCTTATTTAGTGGTACACCCAATAGTTTTAAAGATGTACCCTAGCTTGAGGATGCAGTTTTTCTGACCCAGGATGAAAGAGGTAGTGGTAGAGTTTGTAGAAAAGTGCCCAGTGTTCCAGAAGTTAAAGGCTAAGCACCATGTTCCTAGTGGTTTGTTTCAGCCCTTAGATTTCTCCGAGTGGGAGGTGTATAACATATCAATGGATTTTATCAAAGGTTTACCCACATCTCACAGAGGCTATGATGTTATCTAGTTAGTAGTGGATCAGATTATGAAATCGGATCTCTTATTAGAAATTAAGAAGCTTGGTGAAGTTTATGCCTTGGGAAATACGTGTGTAGATGATGTGGTTTGTAAAAATAGAGATTTGAGATCCATTGTCTCACATCGGGATACATAGTTTACCGCATGAGTCTGGAGGGGATTACAGCATGCTTTCATCACCTAGTTATGCCTTAGAACTACTTTCAACCCTTATATGGATGGGAAGATAGAGTAGACTATCCAAACATTGGAGGATATGTTTTGAGCATGCATCCTTAACTTTTTTATATCCTTGATGCAAAATTCTCCCTAGGTGTAATTTTCTTATAGTAATATTTATCACTCTTCCATTGGCGTGGCTATGTTTGTAGCTTTTTATGAAATACCATGTCATTAACCTTTATGTTAGACAGAGTTTGGGGAGATAGTTTTTCTTGGTATCAAGGTAGTGTAGATCATAACAAAGAAGGATTATATTGTTCATGAGAAGATGAAAGTAGCACAGGACGGGCATAATTCATATGCTAATTGTAGGAGAGGCCCTTAGAGTTCGAGTTTGGGGACCACCTTTTCATGAAGGTTTCACCTAAATGAGGGAAGTGAAGGTTTGGTAGAGGCAGTTCTCTTTCTCCCAAGTTCATCAGACCCTTTAAGGTGTTAGAATGACTTTGTGAGGTGTCATACAAGTTATCACTACCACCACAGTTGGATAAGATCAACAACATCTTTCATGAATCCTAAATTCGTTGGTATCATTGTGATGACTCCCATGTCATTGACTAAGGAGAGCTGGATATTAAATATGACACAATGTATGTGGAGCTCCCAGTATAGATCCAGGATCATCAGAAGAAGATGGTATGTGGAAGTATCATCCCTTATGTTCATGTGTTTTAGAGAAATGGTGTCCTAGAGAATAGTACATGGGAGCGAGAAGCGTAGATTCATTCTCAGTACCTATAGTTGTTTTGATTTTTCCCTTTTTCTACTTTTCTTTATAATTTAATGTTTTAACCTTATTTGTTATGAGATGATTTTTTTATTTGTTCCATGATGTGTGATAAATTCTTTACATGTGAAAACTTTATGACATGATTCTTATCGAGACGCATCAATTGTGATGTGATTAAACCTGGGTGGGTGAGTCACTTTTTCCCAGAGTGGATAGTATCTTGATATGGCAAACGGAATTTCCTGATTTGCATGATCAGACAGTGTGGTTGGCATTATTGTATAGTGTGCCTTGTGGTTTTTTCAGTTAGTATATGTTTGAGGAGGTGATCTTTAATGTGGAGGTTTCTACTCTAGTTTCCAAACAACATGGGTTGGTTTATCATTGAACATTGATGTGTTCGTTTGTTAGCAATGTTTCAAGTGTTTCGGAATCCCTGAAAGGTATCTCACGATGTGGTGTTTTGGAACCCTTTTCTAATCTGTTTGGTTTTGAATTATCACGGTCTAGAATAGTTAGAGCGGTATTCAATGTAATCGCTTGGAGCTCTTCAGTCCCTTACATTATGAAAATCTGGTGTTTGAGGTTTTATAGAAGTTCAAGGTGACTTAATCCAACACATTACAGTTTTTCCAATTTTTCCAATGGTTGGTGGCGATGGAGACTCAAACCTGTGACTCACGATGGTGAGTTGGGAATAGTGAGTTAGGACTATTGAATCAATAACAGGGAGTCAGGACCAATGAGTTAGGACTGATGAACATAATTGAGACTTTTACCAGTGACTTGCAATGGTGAGTCGCTAATAGAATGTATGTTGGTTGGTCACCAGTGATGAGTCGTCCGATGGTGAGTCGTCAGATAGTGACTCGCCCAATGGTGATTCAACCGATGGTGACCCACCCAACGGTGACTCATCTACCGGTATCTTGTCTAATTGTGAGTCACACTTGTGACTTCCATAGGTGACTCACATCAATGACTCACCTAAAAGTGAATCATTTCCAACAGTTTTTCCATTTCATAGTTTATCCATTTAATAGTTTTTCTAGTTTCCTACATTTTATCCCCCTTAGCATTTTCTTTAACATAAAATGAATTTAAAAACTTATTTAATTTTTTTTGGATCCTCTTAGAATCATATCTATCTTCTAAAAACTTACAGCTTCCTTTTAACTTCCAAACCATGTGCTCTTAGACAAGATTCGCAATTAATGGATTTTAAAAATGGTTTCTCCCATTGATTTAGGATATAAACTTTCTAAATTTGAGATATTCTATTCATTATGTGATTTCCCTTTCTATTGGTCTCCCCTAAACCCTTCTTCCCTAAGGAGTTTTGTGTTTATTCTATAGAAATTGGATCACATTTTCCCTAGAGTCATGTTACATGTGCACCCCCTAGTTTGGTGCATTAAGGAAGTTCTGATTAGTTATTCTTCTAGTTAGGGATACCTTCTTCTCACTTTTATTTATTTTATCATGAGGGGTGTGTGTATGAATGCATCCCTTGTAAATATAGTATAATATCAAATTAATAATGATAATTTAATCAGTTTAAATATCAATATGCGGGATGAGAAAAGTGAATTATGTTTTTTTTTGTTATTTATTGATATTTTGATCTGTATGGGCTATATTTATACTAAAAATCATAGACATTGGTGGTATTTTTTCACCTATAATAGTTTTTGAATTCTTATTTTTCCTCTTCTATTGAACAACAATATGCATATGAAATTGATAACCATTTATATTAGGATGAATAAATGGTTGCCTTGGTATCTATTTTGTTCTGTGATATCCATTAAATTAATGAGTGGAATTAAATAAGTGATACCTTATTAAATCTGTAAATTTTTCCTTTTGGGGTTTTTATGGTGTTTTGGTTGGGAGCATGGGTATTTTTATGGTTAGTTAGGTGGTTGTGTTTTCGCATGTTTGTGCAGCGGGGCGGCAGATCTAGTTATATTTTAGTGTATTGAATTTTTTGTTGTGGCTGCATTTCTACATAGGGGTATTGGCCCAATAAATGGGTGTGGATGTGGAATGTATGTAATTATTATACAGTAGTGATTTTATCAGTTTGTGTGGTTGTGTGTTGATGGGTGTGATGGGGTTATGCAGCGGGGCTTCTGAGGTTGGTTGTGATGAGATGTGTTGTTGGGTTTAGATGGGATTTTGGGGTTATCCTTTTGAAAGGATGGATTGGGAAGCATGACTTTAAGAATGATGATGATATTGGTCATTATGGGTAATTTTCCAAGAGTTTCTCCAAGAGTTTCATGCCCAAATATCCACTCCATGTCCTGGTATTGGTTTTATTATGACATGAATGGGTGTTAAACGAAGAGT
Source organism: Viscum album (assembly GCA_963277665.1). Lineage (NCBI taxonomy): Eukaryota > Viridiplantae > Streptophyta > Magnoliopsida > Santalales > Viscaceae > Viscum > Viscum album. The sequence goes on along the minus strand of OY728126.1, from coordinate 1,304,689,306 downwards.
ATTGTAAAGTGGGTTGATTTACCATGGTTCTTCTTCCTCTATGTGACTTTTTTTATGTGTTTTGTTGTGTTCCTTACTTGTTAGTTCCCTGTATAGTGATGTAATGAATAAATTAATTGCAAATAATGAATGATAATTTATTAAATTAATTTTTTGGGGGTATGATTTGAGTTTGTGGATGGTTGTGTGGTTGTGCATTTAGAGGTAGCAGCAAATGAGGTTTTTTGAGTTGTTTTTTTGTTGAAAACACATAGTTTGGTCTTGGGTTCTTGGTATTATATATTTATTACTTGTATTTTTCCTTGTGATTCCAATACTCAACTCAACCTAGTTGATCACTATGTTCCGAACACCCCTATCATCATGGGGGACAGTGTATTTCCCAAATATCCACCTGGGAAGATGGATGGCAGGAAACTCTATCTTCCCTATTCCCTATTATAGGTGTTTATAGCCCAATATTATTTTGGGAGGTTGGGATTCATGAGACTCAGGTGTGTGATGAAGATTTTTTTTCCCAGTTGTCTTCGGGATTAGATGTGTTGTGTTTCCCATGTGTCTTCGAGATGAGATGTGTTGTATTCCCAAATGTCTTCGAGATGTCATGTGGAATGTGGACAAGGTTTCGGTGGGGGAGACGTAGTTGTGACGCCCATGTGTGTGTGGGAAATATGTGATTCGTTATGTGTCCCAGGTTTATGTGGATGATATGTGGTTGTGAGGACCAGGTGTGTGTGAGTGGGTTGTGATGTGGTGTGTTCATAAGAGGTGGGAGCACCATGAAGTTTTCTGTTAAGGTGTGAGAGCATCTAATCAGTGGGAAGTTGGTTTGGTTTACCCTATCATAGATTTTCTTATTATATTTCTTTACATGACTTTGATACTTGGTGAGTGTGCCTTGGTGAGGTTTGGATGGCTAGTATACCTTGTTAGGAGTTTTTGGTTTTTTTGTTTTCTCCTTGGAGCATTAGTATGCTTATCCCACTTATGCATTTGAGACATTGGATATTCCTACTAATTATACTTTTATAATCACCCTACGTATATAAAACTCCTTTTAGGTTTCCAAGAGGACTACCTAGACCATGTTGGGAATTACTAGCTTGAACTTTGGGATAGTTGTCATGTCACATCTTAGCCCTGATTTTTCTTATTTACTTTGGAGTTTATTTTTATTTGTATTCGTTTTATTTTAAACATGCATATGGGAAGTTTTTTTTCATTGTTTATATATATGGAATGGAGTTATTTTGAGTTTGATATATCTTATCATTCATCTTGTTTACTATAAAAGTGTAATTCCTCCCATTTTGTGAGATTTGTATACCCTTGGTGTTGGTCGCCACCCCATGGCCTACTAGAGGTGGGACTCAAGGGTCAGTATCTACCTTCATTCATTTCTAGTCTATAAGGGGAATCCTTGGAGGAATGGGGTCATGAAATTTTCTCTAAATAATGAATATTCAAGATTAATTTCTCAATCTTGAAGCCCTGTAATCAAATTATATAGATTATAAAATCCACTAAGTACTAAAAAATTATTGTTTTGATATTTATATATAAACTAAGATAAAAATGGTTTGCACAAGATAAGATAATTCCCAAAAATAATATACCTTTAAATGAAGAAAAATACTTTTAAATCCAAAATTCAATAGTAATACCCTAAATTCGTCATAGATCATTCAATAAATAACTATCCTCAAAATTTCTCAAAACTATTCTAGTCTAATATTGAATCCAAAATATCATATGGATTTTATCATATATCCTTCCAATATTAATTTAAAAAATTTTCTCTACATAACCTCAACTACTCATGGAGTCTCAAAAAAAAATACACACCCAAAACATATAATCTCAAAGATATACTAATCATTTTCCAAAATAACCTAAATCACAAAAAATCCCCAATAAAATCATATGTATTTATAAAATTCAATTCAACCCTTATTCCGTAAATATATCCCATAATATCATATAATGTTCCAAAAAATAATGATCTCATTCTAAAATAAAATTAATCACTTAACAACCAAATCATTTTCTAATCATAATGGTTATCTATACAATAAAACGTAAGTGCTTAATATCAACTTATTCTTCATACATAAAATATTTTAACTAAAAATAAAATTCCTTAATAACTAGTACATTATGTAGGTTATTGGTTGGTGATGATTCTGTGTCACCCTTTGGTTGTGGGTTCAAACCTCACAACCTTTCCAGATGTGATGGGTTGTCACCAAACCTACAGGTTGTTTTATTTTATAAAAATATAATTCTTATAACATTCCTAAAAATGTTGGAAACATCCTCAAAAGTAACCATAATATATTAAACATTAAATAATATGTTTTAACCTTAATGGTTATCTCATAACTTCAATTTTCCATACCAAAATTTAAAAACCCATAATTACCTCAACTTCTTAATTCACAAAGTCTTGTATATCCCATAATTCTAAATTTTAGCTCTTATTATTTAAAAAAATAATTCCAATAAAAAAATAAAATTTATACATACCTTGATCATTATGTATTCCTAATTTCTTTTTTTTGTTCATATAGTTATAAGTTCCATGCATTAAAAAAATTATTTATAATTTCTTTAAATTATCTTGCTTCTTAGATCCAAAAGAACCTTGAATAATTTGGTTTTTATAGACTTTAGTAGAGAAATAGTTTTGAAAAAACTTTTTGTATAACCTATAAATTCAAAAGTAATTATAAAACCTGATTTTTTAAAAACATTTGGATAGATTTTATTATTAAACCTTCAATGAAGGGTTATTTTAAAATATCATTTGTATAACATATTTTTCTATAATTTATAACCAAAAAAAGATAGGATTCCAGAAGGTCTCCTTTATCTATAATTATATTAAAATCATAATATACTTCAAATTTCAATGATAAGGGAAAATATTTAAAAATTACTAAATAATATTTACCTTTTTAGGAAAGATGATAAGATTGGAAAATTATTATTTGATTAAAAAACCCAAAGACCACAGTGGTATGAAGGTATAGATGCAGTGTTTGATATTTAAAAAAATTGTCTATAGGAGAGTTGAAAGTTAAAAAAAGTTTCAAAATCATAAGGCTGTGACTTTCCAAAAAATGTTACAATAAATTCATTAGAAATAGATACATATGTTTTTTTGGATCCTCCTCCTTCCATTTGTAACTGATTTTCCTCAATATAAAAAAGTTACATAATAGTTATTTTACTAAAACGATATACATAGTAACATTACCAATGTTTAACCAAAATTAATAATCTTTAAAGTTGTCTAAACCCTACTCAGATGCCAACTATAAGGACCCAACCTTAAAAATTATACATTCATGTGAAGATAGAAAGAATTCACTCTCTTATTTTCCAAATTATCTTTTAGTTTTATAGTTTTAGATAATTAGGTCATAATACATAATAATTCATATATTACAAAGCAGATACTTCTACTCAATATCCATTTTTTTACAATCTGAAACTTTTAAAACAAAATATGATTTATTTCCATGAAAAATATGAATTAATTTTAACTTGAATACTAATTTTATTTTACCCATTATTAAACCCTGTAAAAAAATTTAAAACCTAGGATGAGAACTAAAATATCAGTAAGGTACATAAAAAGAAAGAAAGTAATCATTACACAATGAATATTTTAAAAAAATCATTTTCAAAATAAACAATGGGGTCAAAATAAACATTTTATTACCAAATATATCACATTTTATGTACAATGATTACCATAAAACAATTAACAATGAATCTTAAAGGAAAAAAATAAAACCCATAAAAGTATCTTTGAAAACATGATAACTAATGAAAACTTTTTCACAAAGTTATACACTTCACCCTTAAAAGTAACATATACTTTCCTCTAGAAAAAACTCAATAAATTACCTTGTAAAAACATGATATTTGTGTAAAAACAAAGAAATAATAATTAAATCATATATGTAACTTGAGGAATAATTTTGTTCTCATGAATACTTATGGAGTAACCCGCATGGTAACACATGAAATAAACCCCATGGTTATACTTTAATTAACCCCCATAGTTATACATAGAGTAATCATCATAGTTAAACTTGGAATAATCATCACTTTCAAATTCCAATATACAAATACCTAATTAATTATGGGGATTTCACAGACCCAAAAAATTTTGGTTTATAACAAAACCACCCTTCAAAATAAAATACGTCTAAAAACTATAACTTAATCATAAAACATGAATTCTTGCATTATAAAAACATTCCTTGAGAAAAAACATTTATTTAAAAAAAGTTGCACACATATAAAGGAAAAATATATTTGAAAATAACCATGTAAAATTTTAAATTAGGCTTCAAAGAAACAATTATTCATGAATATAGTATAATTCACCCATGTTGTATAGGTTAAAAACATTCCTTCTCTATTTTTTTTGGAAAAGTCACAAAGTTCCACATTTGAAATTTGAAAAAAATAGATTCCTTTCAAAACATTTTGTAAAAAATTAAACATGGGTAAAAATTAATTTAAATGATAAAACAATAATAATAATAACAATATTGAAATTATTTTAGGAAAAGAAACAAATGTATATATAAGAAAAATATAGTTTAAAGGGAAACATTAAAAATGATTTTTTTAATGAAAATCGACTACTTTAAGTCCAACTCGTCATGTATGTTTTTTATCATTTTGAATAATCAAATTGTGTTAATTATTTAATATTTTTATAACTTTATTAAAGTTTATTATTCCTTTTTTTCAATTGTTAAAATTTTATAACAATTACTTAATTATTAAATTCATGGCGTATGTTTTGATGATATTTGGTTCATAAGTCCAAAATGACTACGGTAATTTAACTATTTTCATAGAGGTCATTATTTCATAATATATAGAATAATAAAAATTTAATGATTTCAAATTTAACACATCAATAATACTTTTAAATCTTACCATTAAATATGGTTATTAAAAATGAACTACATTATAATGATGGAGATGGTAGGTCATACTTATACCTGAGTAACATATCCATTTTTTAAAGTACATTATAGAAAAAGAAATAATTGTTTTATCTATAAAAATGATCAAAATATAATAAATATTATATTATTTCAATAAATATACTCATATATATCATTCGTGTGATTTGGTGATGAAAAATGAATCACATCGCTTCATGGAGGTGGTAGTCCACACCTACACAGGAATGATTTTATCATTTTTATCTGAATGGAAATATAAGAACATAAATGATGTATTATATTTTTATAATTATAAATATGTCACGAATATAAGAAATTAACATTAATTCAATCATTATAAATAGTCATGAGATATGATGATGGAAAAGTAGATGGATATAGGTTATTACATTAACAAAACATCACCACAGTAAATAGAAGATACGTTTTTTTATCACAGTTCAAAAAACTTTTAGATATTTGGAATAAGAAGCATAACTAAATCATGCACATAAAAAATATAATACTTATTTGGAAAATATCATTTTCTTAACACCTTATGTACTCTAAGATTGGTATTATTCCTAAAAAGAGACTGATAATATAATATTAGGGATTCTAGTAAGGAATTTTTATAGATAATGGATAAAATTAATGGGTTTTTAAGTATGATGAAAAGTGAAGCAGATGTACCCTTTTATAAGAGATGAGACTGGCACTCTTGGAATTTCTCAAAATATTAAATAAATATAAATTAATTTTCAATTAAAAATTGATCCAAGGTGATTTATTTTCAAAATAATATAATTATTTGTCTAAATCCTCTAATTGAATAGAAATTAGTCGATTTCTTACTATATTTCTACCCTTATCTTTTCATTTTAACACATATTTAACCCCTTTAACTTTTACTATGACAAGATGGATTTTTATTCTTTAAGGGTTAATATAGTTACTATAAAATAAAAAAAGTCCCAGAAACAGAACATGTTTAATATTTTAAAACTTATCTTAATAAACTTTCTAAATTTAATATTTTTATGAATTTTTTAAATTTAAAAAAATATTATTTTCAATAAAATATCGATCATGTATGTTTTTAGAACTATTCATTACTTTGACTTTAATAATGTAAAGAACAAAATCAAAATTATGAACCAAATATTTTAATATATCTATAAAATTCCATATTTTGGCGTAATATTTCTTAATTACAAGAATTATCTCAAATAATATTTGTTTTAATATTTTTAATACCATTCATTGGATTTTTCAATTTATTGAACAAATATTATATCAGCGTTGTGTAAGCACATAAGGTAATTATTTTTTAACTAAAAAATAAAAATAAATTCCCAGGATGAAAATAAATCCTTTAAATTTTAAAGTAATTTTATATCTGGGGATATCCTCTATAAATCCCCATGTTAAAAATAATTATCTTTTTAAGAACAAAAGTATGACATGTTTTACTTTTCCTTAAATAAAATATTATAAAGGAAAAAATCTCATCAAAGGGGAATAAAAGGGTTATAAATTCTACCATTTTATGATTATGGACATTATATAGTCATATAATAAAATTAAAGAAACTTTTAAGGGTATTTTACAGTACATATCATTCTCTTTTTAACCTTTAATAATCTGATTTTTCCTTTATTATGGGAATAAATATTACAAAAATATCTTTTCATGTAGACCAAAAATAAAAGGAAACAATTTAATAAATTTGGACCCACTAATTTACAAAATAAAATCCATTTTTTTAAAATTATAAGTAGATAATTTTTAGAATTTAAATTAAAATAAAACTGAAAAAATGCAATAAAAAACAATTTTTCAAAAAAAAATACCTTTTTAAATATAAAGTGTTTTTTAATAAGTTTAAGTTTAAAATATATTTAAAAACCCATAATTGGATAATTTAAAATAATAATAAATAAATGGAAATTTAAAAAAAAATAAAAAACAAATTTTACCTTATAAATACATTAGAATAAAATATAGTTTCAATAAAAAATTGGTATATTTCACTAATCCTTAAAAAATAAAAAAATTCAGAAAATTCTCAAAAATTCAGCCTAATATAATCTTGACATGATAAGTTAAAAAATTAATTTTTTAAAAATACATATTCTAAAATTTCCAGAAATTAATTATATTAATCACTCATAAAAAAACAATAATAATAATTTTTGAAGAAAACGTGTATTTTTTAATAATAAAATGACTACTGAAAATATAGTACTTATTTAAAAATAATTAATTAATACATTAAAATGAGTAGGTTCATTAAATATTTTATAATTAGGCTAATATTATTTATTCCTTCAAATTTAATGTTTATTTTTTAATGGTCAAATTTAAATAATAAGATTCCATTAATCATTTATGCTCGGGGTTGGATATCTTGTATGATATCAAATATAGTATTTTATTTTCAAATCTTGGGATGTTACACCTAGGGCCTATACTAGGGCTCGGATCACTGTAGATAGTATAGTTTCATCACTCTAGGAATGAAAAATTTTAAATCCTAAGCCCATCAACTTTCCCTCTATGCCCCAGTACCAGCACAGGTACTATGGACTTTGTCAAACTTTATGGTTAGAAAGAATAAGACTAATGGAATCAGATCCTAGTTTAATAAGACAATTTAAAGTAGTAGGTTCCATAAAAAATCACATAAATCCAAAAGACCATAAAATATGTCATTTCAGAATAAAAAAACCTTATAACCTTACAATGGAAACACTCACAATGGTTTCTCTATGAGAACATAGAAAAAAGATTATGAATGGAAGAAATAAAAAAAATAATTAGATCATTTCACAGCTTCACTCATAATAAACTTTATAGAAAATATGTGATATCATTTTTTCCTCAAAGGCCTTATTTAAATTTATAGGCAATGTGGTATTTGACTCCAATCGGCATATTCCAAGTTCTTTTGATTTATTTTCAAAAAAAATTGGAAGCTTCATCATCTACCAATGAATGCATATTTGTCTTTTTATGAAGTATAACATCATTCTATAAAATAATTTCAGTTTTTTCTAAAAATGATATGTATTACTTCAGTTCAATGGTACATACAATCATAATATAGAATATACACATTGAGTACTCAAACAAAAAAACATAAATTTAATTCAATTAAACATGTAAATATTTTAATTTTTGAAAATAATGACAAATAATAGTCTTTTGACTCAACAATCTCTTATTTATGATAGTTATAAACACAAATTAAATGATAATATGAGATAAAATTTAGAATATAAACTCTTTATGATTTATGAAAAAACTCTATATAAGTTTAACTTAAATAATATTTAATATTTCAAATGTTTCTAAACCCTCTCCATTTATCAAAATTATTAATAGACCACATTAGAAAAACCAACCTAATCTTCAAAAAATTCTCCCATGTTGTGATTTAAAAAAACAAATATAGAGAAAAATTGTTTAATAAAAGGTCTTAAAATTTATCTAAAATATTTAAAATTATAAAAAAATATTCCCCTTTATTTTTAAATATCTCCCTCATAGGTAGACACAACTCCGATTTGATATTTAAGGAATGATAGGGTAGGAATTTTTTTCTCAGTAATTTCAAATATTCTTCACCTATATAAAATAATAAAATATAAACAAAAACGCTTCCCCAATTTGGGATAATTAAATTGAACTAATGGGATATATTTTAATAAATCATTCAATATTCATCCATTAATGAATTTAAATAATCATATAATACATCACCCAATAGTTAAGAAAACATTCAAAACATAATATAATTTTATAACCTTCATTTTTTAATACAACATCATTCATAAAATAGAAAGAAAATTTGAAAAATATTATTTTTTTAGAGATTTGGAAACAAGTTTCTCTGAGATATTTATATCTTAATTTTGATCTTCTAAGGATTTCTATAATTTATTTATTTTTTTATTGATATCCTCTATCTATCGTAATTATTATTTTAATTTTTAATTCTTGTTATTTTATTTTCAAGTGTTGTTGTAAAGAAAATAATCTTTCATTATGAAGTTTATTCTTAAAATAAGGTTTTCTCATCTTGAAAAACATTAATATTGAAGTCCCAATTCTTCTCTTACTTATCCATATTCTAGGTATTCTATAAGTTTATTACATAATTCTCTTTAAAAAAAGTTATATTAGATTCTTCATCTGCCATATGGTCTAAAATATTCTCTACATATGGGAAATCAGTTGGTATAAATTCCAATATTGCATAAAACCTAATAAAGAATTCATCTATGGAATATGAGTAAAAATACTAATTAATATATAATGATTATCCAGGATAATATTCAATTTCTTTTCCATTCTTCTTATCCTTAAGTTCAATTAAGAAAGATAAACATCACAATGAATATATTCAACTATTTGAACTATCAATTGATCTACTTGATGATCCCTCTCTTCATGTGTGATATTTAGAGTATCAACTTGATTGACTAAATGGGATTATTCTCTATATTATTTTACAATTTTTATATCATTATTTTTATCATCATATATAGACTTAATATTTTCATTTTATAGTGATTTTTATACACTATTGGATGATGATTCACTATTATATGAACTACACAAATAAAATAAAGATTATGAGGGTGTATAATCCTCAGTAGAAGTATGTACTATAGAATTATGCGGCATTGGGTCTTTTAAAGATGATTCCAAAAAGATTCTACTGTATATTTTTTGGATTCAATATCATTGATTGTTATCCTAGGATCATACCTAAGTGTATTTGAATAATATTTTCTCAGTAACTACTATTTCCTTTTTCTTTCCTTTTCCTAAAACTTATTTTAAATATGTTACTGTCTTCATAAATATATTAGCAGATATTTCTTTGATATTTACTGGAGTAGAGTAGCTATATATTTTTTCATCTTAAAGGAATAACCTTTCACTTTATTTTTTCCATTTATTTTAAATTATACTTATTTATAGCATTAACTTATGATTTAGAATTACCAAGATAATTTTTAATCTATTTATTCCATTTCAACTTCAACTAAATTCTATTATCCACCCTTACATAATCATCACCATGTTTCTCTACAAGCCTTATGGATTTTTCATCCAAGGACTCAGGGACTTAGGATTTGTTTTTCTTGGTTGATTCTATTGATGCTAAAATCATTTCATATATCTTACATTTAATTTTTGAAATATTTTTATCAATATCCTATTGTATCATGTCAGTAATTTTATATTTAACATCTAATTATATTTTGATAATTTTTTTCATAGGATCATAAAAGATGGGTTTCATTTTAGTTATGGTCTCATAGTTAAGTGGATCCTTCTTTCACTTTTTCAAAGCTCAAAAAAACTATAACATCCATCTTTTCCAGTATTTTTAATAGGATCAAACTCAAAATCCTTGAGTAAGGTAGAATTTATCATTTAACAATAACCATGAAAAAAACTTTAATGTCATTCCAAAAGAATTTCACTATATTAAATTTCCATTTATTTCAAATAAAATAAAATATATACACTTCTTGAACCATAATCATGTCTCTATCATCTTTTATCAAAATTAAGAAACCTTTCACAGACTAAAATACAATTCTACCATCCAGATGAAGGTGATTCATCTTATGAACCTTTTCCATTACCATGAAAAGTGTTTCTTCGGTTATTTATTTTCTAAAAGTTTCAGTGGTTTCTAGAAGTTTATGAAAATTAAAAATATATTCAACTTTGAGAGATATCTCGAATTATCCCACAAATATTTTTAAAGTAAAGATAAAATACTTACCTTTTAACATTGATCTAACCTTCTTATAACCATTGGACTCATTAAAAACCTTGGTTTCATATAATTATTGGATGATATGATGACAAAATAATAGATAATCTTATTTATTTGGTGTAATATTCTCCCATACCTGAAATACAAACACCATTTTTAGTAAATTGTCAAATTTTGAAAACAATGAGCATTAATAATCCTTTCTATTAGAATCCCTCCTAAAAAATATCATTGGAAGTTTCCATTATAAATCAAAAATAACAAAAAGTTGATCATAATATGAGACTAAAGAGGGATATAATTTAACAGAAAATAATAACAAATAAACATGGTTCTACAATCCTTTATATAGGAATATCTCTTAATCATTTATTTATTTTTATTTTTATTATCCAAATAAATTATTTTTAAAATAGATGATGATTATAAATAACTTAAGGGATTAAATTTAAAATTTCTCGAAAACAAACCATTTACCTTTAAATTAGATTTATTTAGAATAAAAATCATCGATTTATAAGAAATAATATAAATATGAAAATTATTATAAATAAATTACATTAAATATTTTTTTGATGAAAAAAATAGAATTGATCCTCCCAAAATTTATCTTCAAATGCATGTGTATAGTATTCTTTTGTAAGAGATGGCATGATAAGTACTTAAAAAAATATCCTTCCTCTCTTCCATTGAATCTGCTTTAATATAAAAAAATATATACATGAATGTTAGATAAATAAATACCAAATCTCTCTTGATAAAGGAGTTTGTTTAAACGTAAAATTTAGAAGTATAAATACTTGTGTATGGAAGTAAAATATTACTAAATAGAAAAAAAACCAGAGTGAGAATAAAATATTTTAGAGTAAAAAAAAATTATGTAAGGTTTTAACTTATCATAAACTAAAAAAATAATAGTAACTCAAAAATATATAAGGGTAACATTAAGAAATGTAATAGAAAACTCATTAAAAATTTAAGTATAATCCCAAAAGTATAAAGTTAAAGTGTTACCAGGTACCAATTATTTTATTTTTACTAATGGTATATAGTGATATCCTTTAATCAAAAACTATGATTAAGGAATCCCAGTTGGCTTAGATATGAAGTTATTTATAAAAATAAATTTATTTACCCAAATTTATATATGTCTTATATTCTTAACAAATATACTATTATTAGAGATCAATAAATTGTCACTTATGAAGGACTAAACTTTATTCATATAATATATATTGTTCATTTCCCTCCTCTCTAACATTTATTAAAAAATATGTTCTAGTTAGCACTAATTAGTTCAATTAATAGTTATATTTTCAAATAGATTTATGAAATAATCAATATTTAACCCTATAAGGAAAAAAATATTTTTTTCATTTTATAAAAACAATCCACTTTGAAAGTAAGATTAACCAAAAAAGTTCATCAAACGTTTAACTTTAAACTTTAGCTTAACTGCATCACTTTTATCTACTAAAGATGAAAAAAAAACACCTCCTTTGTATTAGAAGTTTTCTTTTAGACTTAAATTTTTTATTCTAAAAACTCTCAAAGAAGTTTTACATTTTAATTCCTCATCGTAGATGAATCTTCCATAGATTTAGAATGATTTTCCTTCTTCTCAGCAACCTCAATCTTATATTCTACATATTTATTAGAATTTTTTTCAAAGTATGATTTATCTTGTTCATAATCTACCATAATAATATTAATTATTTACTATATTATTTTCATTAATTTTTTCATATCCTCGATTTATGGAGTGACAATCTCACATTCACTATTATAATATGATGAAAAGGAAAAATTTTCCTCAAGGATTAACTATGAGAGTGAATCTCCAATAACCTTTCTTACAAATCACAATTAATTATGGGGAATCTTTGAAAAAATCATGATATTTTAGTTATCATCACTATCTGAATAACTATTAATTTTAGTTTATAGATCCCCACAAGAACTAAAAATTTCATAAGTAGCTCTAAAATCTTTTATCTTATTTCTCTATAAATATTTCATATCCTTATTCTTCTTCTTCAACCTAGATCAATCTGGTCATATGTGACCTGGTTTTTTACATTCATAATAGATAGTATATGCAGATTATTTTTTTAATAATTTTATTTACTATCCTTATAATAATTATTTATGAATTCCTTTATTTTTATGTATCTATTCATTCATCATAAAAATTGAGTGATCTCACTTTCACTAAGTTTTTTACATCTATTATTTGAATTCCTTTAAGAATCATGTTGGATGTACTTAGATTTCAAGTATGTGTTCTGGAAGTTAATGATCTAGAAGTTGATGAAAATATCAGTACATTTTTACTCTTTTCCTTATTTTAATGTATTTTTAGATGGTTCTCATATTTCATTAGATTTTCAATGAAATTGTCCATATTAATATTTTTAATGTGTATAGTTCATTAATATTAGCTTTATTAGATTATCATTCATTCAGTAGAATGTTAATAATATTTCTTGCTAGAAATTTGTCTAAGAATAATTGAATATATTATATTGGATTGAAATAATCCATGTTGTGTGGTCACTTGAGAACTTTTAAAAATAAATTATATGATAATTCATACTTATATATGATACAGCATGTAGAAATAGTTATGGATATAATTGTGTTTTATAAATATCATGACAGACCCCTTTAAAGCTTGAGTATCACTGATTCTTTACTAGAGTTTGGCCTTTTCCTAAAGGTATAGATTAGTAAATTAATAATCATTTTCACCACTTAAATGGTATATGGGTCTCTATAGAATAGTTATGGTAAGAGGATTATATTTTGTTAAAAAAATTGAAAAAAAATTGAGATATACCCCAAAAGTATTTAGAGGATTTTAAAAAGATGTTTCGAATGGGTTTTTATGATTTTTTAACAAATGATTTAATATTTGGTGAAAATAAATGATATGTTTTCAAAAAATATTTTTATTTATATATATAAAATAATTTTTGATTATAGTTTAAAAGGTTTTTATATATGATGTGATAGAATTTGAATGCCTGATAAGTCTATAAAATTTAGTTTAAGTGAGAGATTAACAAAAATATACACTAAATATCACACCATAACATTTTTTAATAGGACATGTTGTGTTTTGATATAAACCGTGACATAGTTAGTTTCATTATATAAGGTTTTAGTGCATGGCTTTGTGTGGTATATTCAATAATACATTGGATTCTCTTTTTCTTCCATTGTATTACATCACTGTTGATTTTATTATCATTTTGAAATAATTTGAGGATTTTAAACATCCAATTTTACAGTTTAAAATTAAAATAATTAATCATAAATTAAGATTCATGAGTTATTAATGTTGTAACTTATGAATTTTTCATGTGAAATTTCCCTTTAATAGTCGAAACTTTGGTTTCCAAGGAGATACCTTGTATGCATATAAAAAGAGTCGTGTGTTTTTTGATTTAGTGTAGTTGAGAAGCAATGAAATTACTCAAGGTTGAAAATCTCAAGATATATCACCCTCTCCTGATATTAAACTTTAAATTCCTAGAATAACATAATTAATAGGGGATCATTTAAAAGATTTGGGAGATTCATATAGCCCACGGATACCCAGGGAGGAAGGAGCACGTAGTTTTATTCTCAGGGATCTCCTTCAAACATGTACGGTGTTAAATGGTTTTTTATGATGTTTAATATTATATTAGGATATGTATTATCCCATAAAAAATCCTTCATTTAATATAATAAAAATACAAAATTAGGTTTAATTATTATTTATTCTCAAAAACAATTAAAATGAAAAAATATGTTATAGTTTCTTAGTTATAAATATATTGTGTAGATTAATATAACATGAAATTCCATTGAAAAATATATTAAAATACCAATTAATAAACGTAATGATACCATATAATCACATAACACAAATTTTTAATTACATAAGATATATAAACTAATGTGACCAAAATATATTTATTGGGTTAAAGGTATAAGATATATAAGTTAAACATTATAATAATACATAAATATACATAATAAATGGGATGAATCTAGGAAATAGTTATATTATTAGTATCCCACCAAAATATAAAGGTGTTTTATTCCATATAAATTAAAAAATAATTAATACTTCAATCGTTAAGCATGGGTGACCCTAATCATTAATTTCTCATGATTTATCTTGCTTAAAATGATTAAAATATGGGTGACCCAAATAGTTAGGTGCCTATACATATTGTGAACATTGGGAAACACCTTTTCTGGAGACCCTGGCTATTAAGTGACTATGAGAATAAATTTTCTATAATTTATTATATGAATTTAGTGAATATTTGTTCCACGGAACTATCTAATAGTTATATATAATATAATTCATATGATAACATATCAAGATATCTAAGGCTATAATATAAAAAATTAACTCTCACTAAGCCATTTTATTACTATTATTTAATAAGGGCTATGTTATCATCAAGTGGGAACCTAAATATTCTATATATATTTCTAGAACAAAATCAAAAAAACCACAATATAGAAACAAAAAACAAACCAACACCAAACAAAACTACAAATTTCAAAGGTCATGGCCTAGATGGTAGGTCCAAATCCCTAAACAAGGGACCCAAAGTCATTATTAATGACACAAACCAAATATTTGATGGAAAAACTAAGGTTTTGTTATCTCTATCCAGAAATATTCATTATATAAATTCATCCGGCCCGCCCACACCACACAACCATGCACCTTATAAGAAAAAACACCAAATAAAAACCTTTATGCATATCATTGTCAAGGAATTATAAATATAAATATAAATTATATTTAATTGGATGAAATTTTCATCTATCACACCCACACCACCATTATTACCTTGGATTATTATACATTATATTGATTATTAATAAGAAATGGTGTTAATATGTGTTGTGATAATAGTTTTGGAAGAGGATTGACATGCCCAAGAAATGACGAATGTCATCTAATTTAAGATAAATAATAAGTAAGAAGATATAAATGAATGTTAAGATTAAATAACACATTTGATTGTAAATATTGAAATACCAATGAGTTTGATACAATCTAAATAGGAAGATAGCCAATAAGGTGGGAAATTATGAGATTCTTTCAATGATCAAGTTGAAAGAAGGTTAAATATTTGTTAATGGTAGTAAAAGATAACTCAATGATGTTGATTGAGTTGGGATAAAATTGGTGTTGAATTAATTATTTGATTAATTAATTAATAATTTATGCATCATTATGAATTTTGAATGATATTTTAATAATTTCTTGTAGTTGACTATTCATTTAATGATTTATTTTTTAGTCCAAATAAATATTTAAAAATAAATTTTTAAATACCTCAAGAGATTTGGGGAAATTATAACACATATTAAGATATTTTGAATATATCCATAAGTGACATGAGATCAATTAAAATAGATAAAGTTGTTTGGAAAACAATTCGTGCTTAATATGAAAATGATGGAATTCATACATGTTGTAAATGCTTTTTAAATTTTGATGAAGAATTTTAAGGATCTATGATGATTTTATATAGTTATTTTAGGTTTTTTGAGTTTAATTAAAGTGGATGAGATTGTGTAGAGATGATTCGTGATAGGTGGATATGAATTATAAAGGTTTTCAGTTTTGTATTTTGAATATTTGGGAAATTTTTAGTTATATAAAAGTAATATGCATGTGCATTGGAGTAAACTACTCCTACTTATGCATTAGACTTCTCTTGATAAGAATAAATTTGTGGAAACTTTGAGGTGAATAAGAGTAAATATAGTTTTCTAAAGTCTATATAAGATTAATGTATGCTTATTGATGATTAAATCAGAGTTGTGTAAGACTAAATTGATGAGTTTCATAGCTATGTAAGAGTATAAATAAACAGTGTAGGAGTAAAAAGGGTTTTTATTGAGCTTTGTAAGAGTAAAATGGATCTATATAAGATTAGTTTGAATCTATATAAGTATAAATCAGTGTTTCTAAAGGATATATAAGACTAAAATATACTCACGTATATATTAATATCATGGAATACTCTCTACTCAATAAAAAATGTATTTAGTGAATTTTATCTAGAATTTTTGTAGAATCTGGAGGGCATCTAATAGTTACTCTCTGAGATCTTTTCAAATATGGATTGCATTAAAAATTTGGAGTTTTTCTGGGTTAGCTGCCAACTATTACAAAATGTTGTACTTTTGTTCCAAAGGTCAACACCTCCCAAGGTAGACTGTATTCTTATTATGTAGTTCATGAGATGAGTTATTTGATAAAGATAGGATTAGTTCTAATGCAATGATTGAGGGAGCATCTACTTTCAGTGATGTAGGTAGCATCGACCTTCCACTCTATCTAGATTTATTAGACAATGTCACCTAACTAGTTAGTCTTGTAAGATGACTCAGCCTAGGATAACGATAGAGGGTTATGGGACACATTAATATTTCTATTGGACATTATGAAGTACTATCCCATGGTTCTTATATGTATATATTATTTTTGTTGGTATTTGATTGAGATATTGGGTCTTAAAATGCTTGCATTATCCCCTGTAATTTCATCTCTTGTGCCTTCAGCCTCCAACTCCCTAATCAGGTATGGGGAACTTATGCCTGAAGGCATATTCATCATCGTAGAATGGTTCTATTAAGTGTATTATGTAACAATAACCAAATATCATATATTCATCTAATAAAGTTTCCATTTGGGGGGGGGTTTGTTATCTGGGAATTGTAGGAAATAAGTTTACAAGAGTAAGATATTTTGTAAGAGATAAATATAACTCTTACTCTTCTATGTTTTCCCATTTTTGATGATTACGTCCACCTATGGGAGGCATATTCAAAAAAATGTCCCTAGGTTATGGGATAATTATAGGTTTTTGAAGCTCTTCTCTCAAGTTGATATGATCCCAATCGACTATCTTTATAGTCATATAATTATTGAACTTCCATCCACGCATGGAGGGAACTTCTTATCAATCACCCTCTTCCTTTAGTTGAGAAATAGTTACACATGTCACATATGCTGGGGAATTTTCTAACATTTCCTATCCAGAATCAACCATGATTTGGAGGATGAATTTAAAGAAGAGGAAATCTTGAATGGTGTGTCCCATCCTCTTATGGAAATGGAAGTAATTCTTGAAATCAATGATGTTGACCTCATCATATTTCCTAGGTTACAATAGATTGATAAGGTTGTTTTCCAAGGATAGAAGGAAATAACTGGGGACCTACTCATTTCTAAAGAAAGTATGATCTATTCATCTATCCCTAAAATCTCAAGTGACCATGATATCTTTTTATCCCTATAAATTTTTGGTTCCTGATCCATGGTGAAAGAAGAAAAACCAATTTGGAAAAATAATTTATTTATCATTTGAAGATGACCTTCATATGATAGATAAGGGAGGTGTCTAGACTTTAACTACTAAGGATTTTTCCATGTATTTTATTATAGGTAATGAATTTACTTCTTCTCTAGCTTGTCTGGGATCTAAAATTAAAAAGTAGAGAGGGGCCAGAGCATGGTGGTGAGGATATTTTGAGCTAAATTTCTCCATATATCCATGTTAGTCTCATCTTCATCAGAATTACATGCCTCCACTTGGTGAGACAACATAGGTCACGTCTTTGGGTCGCTTTCTGACTATGGTGAAGATTTATTAGTATTTCATGGATAAATATATACAGTTGACATCATTGTTTGGATCACATATAAATATAAAGGTATCTGAGTTTTTAGAACCTATCTATATGGATATTTTAGGGAAAGATGAGGATTTCCTTCACTGAGGGAGATATCATTGTGGGAAGGTTAACCATAGCGGATTTCAATACTAGTGTCCATGTTATATATATTTACACTATCATTAGGGTTAATATCATGGTAATGATCACCTTATTCTTTGGTTGAAAATTTTATAAAACCTTTAGGTGATGTAGATATTAATTAAAAGTTACAAAGGACACTAGCATTGAGTAGACCAAGGATATAATCCATATTTTGCATCATGGGTGGAATTTTCAAAACTAAATTTTAGGTTTTTGTAGGTGTGTGAACCTTTTGTATGATAGATGATGGAATATATTGATAATAATTTGGTTTTGTGATAATATAATCCCACTATTGAGAAGAAACTGGAGTATTCTAGTGAGATTCAGTATTGTTAGTAGAAATATGAGCCAGCCTGTGGATGGTTTCCATATAATATGAGTAAACCCTGGCTGAAGAGGGGATATAATCCTGGTTAAAATATTCATTAGACGTCAGAATATAATAATAAACCTATGAAATTGTAGAATGGATATGAGCCTCCTCTTTTATAGATTATAAATGATGCTGGTGCAATCATTCATCGATGGAAGTAGGGATATGATCCTGGCTCATGTGAGATACTAGAATATACCAAGTAGCTTCACTAATAGAAATTTAATCATATATTAACAAATATTCCACTCTTACATGGTGATCCCTGGTTGGAACGAGAATATTATCATGGTTCTGTACATTTGGAGTATCTCATTGGTCTTTTTCAACCAGAATATATATTGGTCCTGAGGAATTTGTTGTTATCACATGGTGAGCCCCGGTTGGAACGAGAATATGAGACCAATATAGTACCTTAATAGTATGTCACTGGTCTTTTTTATAGAAATATGAGACTGTCCTGAATCATGTGACACACTCAATTGGTGATCCATATTTGGAATTGGAATATGAGTTCATTCTTATTTTTTAAAAGTATATCAATGGTCTTTTTCAATAGGAATATGATCTAATCTAGAGGAATGTTCTGCTCTTACTCGGTGATTCACAGTTAGAAAAAGAATATGATCCCATTCAGGTTCCTTTATAGTATGTCTCTAGTATATTTTAATAGGAATGTACACTAATCCAAAGTCATGTGTTGCTCTCACTTGGTGAGTCCCAGTTGGAATGGGAATATGATCCTAGTCTGGTGCCTCATACTTTACTAGAATATGATGATAATCTTCTGGGACATAAGAAAGAATGTGTGGTATCTCTATAATAATCACTTTTTTATACTGATCGGAGTGGTGTACTAATCTAGATGTTTTGATAGGAATATGTGGAAGTCCATTTATCTATACTATTTCCAAAATATTTCACTGAATTTCTTCAATTATTTCTAGAATTTAGTGACATTTTAGAAAAGTGTGTGAATGAATATAGGCCTACACATTTTATATGTCAAATATGTACTGGAAGAAATCTTTGATTAAATTTGGGATATAATCACACCCCTGCCCTACTTGTTCTATTAGGATATTCTGATGGATTTCATTCATGGGGGTAGGGATATGTGCATCCCCCATGGTTGATGCAGAAATATTCCTACATACATGATCTAAGTGAGCAGGGATATGAGCCTTCTCGCTAGTTACTCCAAAAATATATTGACGGGATTCATCAGTAAAAGTGTAGATATGAGCCCAATCTAGTTTATCCATAGATTTTTGTTCCTGATTATACTTCCTTAGTGCCCATGAATGAGCATCCAGGGTGGAAATGTGCCAAGTGGTTCTCTCAATATGCAACTAAGAGGCACTAGTGGGATGACGCTAATGAAGGAGATTAATAGGAACCCACCTCGATAGCTCCTAAACTAGAATAGATCCTTTGTTGACTCCTTGATCCACCTTTATCATATACAAAATCATATAATTTTAAGGATCTGGCTATAATATTCAAAAGTGGTTGGTGTTAGAAATGAGCACTATTGGTTTCACTGCAGCTTTCTCTAAGTATGACAGACTCATCATCATTAACACCTGAAGACCCTCACATATAACCTTGAGGGTTGGTATTAAACCATGTCAGTGGTATTATCAAACCATTTAATTTACCACCTAATGCTAGAGGTGTCGAGTGGGTGAAGTGGTTTTACATCCAACAGAGGTTGCAGCCATAACTGAGGTTCCAAAAATAGTTTCCTGATGAAGACATGATCTTGGGTTGGGGTGTTCTTTATGAGGGTAGTATCTACAGTAAAAAAGACAATAAAGAACAAGGTCACTGATTATTTCATCATCATGAGTATGATACATGCTTAATCATATATTCAAAGGTAACATAATTGTCCTTATCTATTCACAATTTATCCATTTTACTTGTCCAGACCTGTCATAGCAAGGATGGGATTATTCCATGGTAACCTTAGTTATATGAAATTTTAATCTATGAATACCATTTTCTATTGTGTAGTGGACACTAAATTAAATGTCCCAATTCAGGTCCAACTAATCATTTTAATTATTTTAGATATTCACATCAGGTTGACTATTTTTATTTTTAAAGAAAACACACATGGTTTTGCTAGATGGTTGATTGTGGGGTGTTTAATTTATATATAATCATTCACATCACGTTCACCATTTCTTCTAAAAAACACATGTAGTTCGACCCAATGGTTTATTGTGAGAGGTTTAATATCTATACAATCATTCACGTTGGGTTTACCATTTTTGTTTCATAGAAATAAGATGAATGGTATGAATGAAAAAGTCCAATGGGAGTTGGTTAGTCTATACTTTTAACCCATAAAGGGGGAAGAATAGTTAAATTATTTCATTTTTAGTTCACCTTTTTCATTTTTCATAGAAACTCCCAACGGTTCCCAAATTCATAACTGGGTACAGTCCTTCTTTCCAAAGGCAAGTGGTCTTTTGGGATTTCAAACCCAATGATACTTAGGAACTCACATTGGTAGAGAGGATGGAAGGTTTGGGTTCATCACACCCTTTTTTTGGGGGAATTATTACCTACTTAGGGACTCTTATGGATTTAATTTATGTGATTGAATCTCTTCCTAATCTCGATATGGAACTGGTTACCCTAACAAGACAATCAGGAGTTGAATCCTTTTATGTGTAAAGGTTGTTCTATTAATCAAACAATCTATATATATCTAAGGTTCTTTATCTATTTCCCATCGTTTCTTATTAATGGGTAGTTTCTTATATTGTGAAGCCATATAACAAGGAAATATGGAGATTAATTCCTCCTAAGGAGGTGATTGATATTTTGAGGATGGAATTGAACCTTCACGAGGCATCCTACATATCTTGTTTCTTATATGAATGGAAACCCATATAGTTCATTTTAGTTATGATGTTTAACATCATATGGAAAGTACAGATATGATGGGAACATATCCATTGGTTATGGAGATTGAGATATAAAATCCCACCCTGGTTAGAACTTAATGGTGCCCCGAGAAGGTGGCCATAATACCTTAAGCATGCCTCCCTGAACACCAGATGTTATCGACTAGCAGGGAGGGATTAGGGTATGTCCCTGGGGAGACTATTCCTTCATTTATCATATTTAAGTGCAAAAATATATATTAAATAAGAAATAAAAGAAGAAATCTCCATATGACTGAACCAGTAACCCTCCATAGCAAAAGCAGAATAAATAAGAAGATAGCAATGAAACAATAATAAGCAAACATGAAAGATAATAAAAAAATAGATGAATCTGAATAAATAATAATATATACCAAAATCTGATTATGAGTTGTCTTGTACTATAAAAAAGTGTGAACAAGGAATACTGGATTTAGGCATATACCATATGCTAATAAATTATACGAAAAGACCAAAAATAGCTACTACTGACATCACAAGAATAGGCCTTGTCCCTTGCTCCTACACTCTATCCTAAGAAGGTAAATAAAGAATTTGAAGTTGGATTCTTACCTTTATCTATACCTACAACTCTAAAGTATGCATGGGTATTATGGGTGGCCCAATAAGGGTGTGAGATAAACTCATTATGACTCCACCAACGGTTTTTGATCAATCTATTTTGTGTAATATAAAATGAATATTATCCCATTAATAATAAATGAAATGCATAAATAAATAAATACATACATTAGACAAGGATCCAACACCCATCCAATTCTACCTACTTCATCCTAAGCGTGTTTTTCTGAACCAAGGGATCCTACATAAGTAAGTGAAGTTGAATAGAAATATACAGAGATGTATTTTCCCTAAGATTGTAATTTAGCTTAGAAAAATGACCCTAAATTCCCAATTATAAGGTTTAATTTCTTAACTGAACTCATTATCTTAATTTTTAAATTAGTTAACCTTTTTATAGATTATTAAGATTCACCCTAATCTCATCCATGAAAATTATAATATATTTCCAAGTATCTCTCAAGGGCCTCAGTATGTGCCTAATGATAAGGGAGTCCATCCAATGTGACCTAAGAATGTGATCCCAAATTTTACTCAAGAAAATATATGAACACAGCATGAACTAACCTCTAAGTCAATCCCAAGTATCGCATGTAGGGGACCAAGCCTCCCTAGTGGCATGATAAAACCATTTCACCACTGATCCCATCCATGGGGTCTCTCTTAGGTAATTAGTGTCACTCATCTAGAGGTAAGAAGAATATTCACAATGATCCCATCCCAGACATAGCTAGTGTCACCCCTTCCATTTTTACAAAGTATTAACAAATTCTAACTAAGAAACGGTGAGCCTATCCAATGGGTCCTAAATTAAGAACCCATTATATCTCCCATGGTAGAAGGTAAGGTATGATTTAGTTGGACCCATTTATAGTATAACGGGTAACAGCCTAACTCATGGATCATCACTCTATTCAATTTTATTTCTCAATTAAATAAATCTATTAATGGGGAAACACACCTAAAGTGGTGTTTTTTAATTTAAAATATGGGAAGATAGGATATCAAAGAGATACCATGCCCAAAGAAGTGTCTTGGGACAAGACAATCAACCCCTGAGGTGGTTTTCCACTCACTATAGTTATAACGGACATGGAAAATAACTCAATTAAATTTATTAAACAAATTAGAGGCATCACTAAAAGGATTCATCTCATGGAACAATGGCGCAAGTTATAAAATGAAATGAAACTAGTGGGAAAGAACTATACCTTCTATCTTATCCTTGTAGTTCTCCCCTCATCCAACGTCAACCTTTGAATCAATCTAGAATGAGAATTATTGAATAAATCCTCAAACACCCTGAAAATAGTGGAAAATAGATTGTACCTAAATGGCACAAAAGAGGAAAATGATAAATAGAAGGGATAAGATTGAATATATTACATTAAGATTTGTGATGGATCTGATAGGGAAAGATTTTGAGCTCGTATAAAGGAGTTATCAATAACCCAACTTTAGTGGAGGAGGAGAGCTTCGTGCATGGGAGAGGAGAGTCTATTAGAGAAATATGGGAGTAATAATTGGGTTGAATAATAGATTTATTAGGGTAAAAATAGGAAATTCACCCACACAGACAGGGAACATGTTCTAGCATCATTGTTAGCCAAAGTGTGCACCAACCATGTGCTAAGACACTACCCAAAGAGGTCCCTCACATGGGCTAAGAACATGGTATGATTAACCGTGCATAGCCTGTGAAAAATTCATCAATTAAAAATTGTAGGTGGAAATCATGGGAATGGGACTAGGGTTGCACGATTGTAGAAAAATCATGCGGCTCCAAACACCCAACTATCTCAATCCAAAAATTTTATGGAAACCATGCGGGCAGGGTTTCATGGTTTCTCTAAACAATGTGGCCCAGCCTGTTTATCCAATTTATGGGGCTCTGGGATATGAAAAATCCCCAAGATCCCTCATCAAATCCATGACTTCATTAGGTAACATTATTAGGTCCAAAAATAATAATTTGATATGAAAACAAATGGTCCATATCTTTCAGAAAAGGAAGGAAATTACGACCTCCCCTCCTTAAGATAACTCATCCCTAGTTTGACCATCTGAGGGCGGTAAAACATCATCTGAGAAAAGTTTTTTCCACTCCATGTGTACATCAGCCTCTTAATAAAGGTATTATCCAATATGTGGTTGTGCTTCCATGGCCCCCATACAAGAATAATTGGTCTGGCTTAGAGAACCTTCATGCTCCAAAACAATACAATACCCACAAAAAGAACTGATGTCCGACATCGAGTTTCATATGTCTACATTAACGATCATTATAAGACTTCTTACAAGATTGACTTGTATCCATATGATTTTGAATCATCTAAACTTTCTCTAAAGTATCCTTAATGAGATGAGGACCTAGTAGATCTTCCTCACCTACCTATAACCATCACATAGGTGAATATAACATCCTACCAAAAATTTCCTCATACTAATTCATATAAATCATTGTTTGAAGACTATTATTTTATAAAAACTAAACCAGAGGAATTTGTTTTCTCCATGAACCTCTAAAATCAAGGATGATACCCTAAATCATATCCTCTAACATCTGTATAGTCCACTCAAATTTACCGTTAGTATGAGTGTAATGTGATATACTCAAGAAAACATGTGAACCTAGTTCCTTCTACAACCCTTTCCAAAACCATGAATTAAATTATGGGTTTGGGTATTAAAATATATAATGGGGAATACTATGAAGGTTCAAAATCTTCCGGATGTAAATTCCTCCTAGAACATAAATAGATAAGGGCTTTTGAATCATTATGAAATGTTCATCCTTGGTCAAACTATTGACGATAACCCATACTACATCACAACCCTGAGGGGATATTGGTAGGACCATCATAAAATCCATGGTGGTGTTGTTCTATTTCCAGTCAGAAATGGAGAGAGGACATAAAATTCTAGAAGGATTTTGGTGCTCATCCTTCACTTGCTAATATGTGGAGCACCAATTGATAAAACCTATAATTTGTCTTTTCATACCTCTCCACCAATATTGATAGTAAATGTCTCATTACATCTTGTAAATACCCAAAAAGTGGCATGATATTATCTCATCATATATTCATGTATATCGGAAGGCACCCATACAAACCTATGTAATAGTAGGATCTCATTTTCATCAACAACCCAATAAGGTGGGTTCTTAGCTATGACACTCTCCCTTAAGATGAAACCCTCAGAATTAGATAGTTTACTCATCTGAAACCACTTCAAAAGGGAGTATGTCACTGTCAAATCTTCAAAAAAAAGTTTTCCATACTATTCCTAAATTTCTAGGTGCCTCTTAGAAAACAGAGGCAAAAACTACCACTCACTACTAGCTTGCTTGACATATTTCATCTGATTCTTCCAGAACAAGTCATAAAATATGATATTACCTTTTCCATGTGTATAAGAAATCTCAAAATTGAATGATATCAGGTATTCCACACACATCCGCTAAATAATCACAGTAAATAGTACATCATCACTTCCCTTATCCCAATTCCTAAATAATCACAGTAAATAGTATATCTTTGGTCCATCTCAAGTAGAATCCAGATTGGCACTGAATTTATTATTTACTTTAACTCCTGAAAATCTATCTTATAAGCTTCATTATAGTCTAATTTCACACCCTTATTAGTCAAGGCAATAAGAGGAACTAGTAATTTGGAGAAATCCTAAATGAATCACTTGTAATAGTTAGTTATCCCTATGAAGCTGCATATGTAAAAAACATTTTTGGGCTGCCCCCAAGAAGCCATTGTGCTAAACTTATGTGGGTCAATAGATATGTCTGCATCAGATATGATATTACCCTATAAGTGAACCTTACTGATCCAAAAGTGAAATTTATTGATCTTCGCATATAGTTGGTTCTCTCTCAATGTATTCAGCATGATATCAAGGTGGTTTTCATAGTCATTTATGGTGTTAGAATACACTAAGATGTCTTCTATGAATACTACCACAAATAAATCCAAGTAAGGGTGGAATACTTGATTAATAAGATCCATAAAAACTTTTAGCACATTCATTAGGAAAAACGGCATAAAAATACCCATACAAGTTATACCTGCTTTAGAAATTTATACATGGTATGTTTGATAGCCTCACACACACATGATGGTATCCCGACCTCAAATTTATCTTGGATAAAATTGTTTCTCCTTGGAGATGGTCGAAGAGGTCATCTATATGAGGTAGTAGATATTATTTCTGTACTTTGAGTTGGTTCAACCATCGATAATCCATACACAATTTAAGGGCACCATCTGCATTCTTGGATAAAATGATAGGTGAATCCCATGGAGATATGTTGGGATAGATAAAACATGTAACCTCTAGATCTTCAAGATTCTTATTGAGTTCTTGGAACTTTTTAGGTGTTATATTATATAGAGGAATGGACACAGGTGTCGCACTTGAAACAAGCTAGATGGTGAACTCTCCCTCTCTATTAGAAGTTAATCCAAATAAATCACAAGGTAATAAATCCCTGAAAAGATCCAAAATATAGAGAATTCCACAAACCATGTTCCCTAATTGCTCATGAAGAGGCTCACCATCTAGTTTATCACTCCAACTAGCCCAATACACTTAGGTCTATCTTGAATTTCCAAAACATTCCATTCTCCCTTATAAATATACATGTTGCTCTTGGGTTATATAAAGGATACCCATCAGTGATAGTAATCCACTTGGTCTTGATAAGGAACAAGTCAATACATTCTATGAATGATGTTAAAGATGATCATCTTTAGGATAAATAAACTTTACATATAATGGTACCCACCTATCTCATGTGGTCACTCCCTTCATTGGTGTATACCCTCTGCATCAACTCCTAACAGCATTTCAAGATTCTACACACCACTAGAATACTCTATCACTAAGCCTAGACTTCACGTAGTTGTAGTATATAGAAAAGAGTGTGATTTACCTTTATCAAAAAGGGATAAAACTAAATTAGAGGATATAAGTATATTACCTCAAACCATAGCTAGATCTGGAGTCTTATCCTTTGGAATATGATTCACTACATAGATGCGGCCTAATCTATGGCCCTTTGAAGCATCCCGAGTATCCTCGGTAGTTCCACTCTACCAACACTGAAACACTAAGGCTTGAATTCCATGTCCAAGACCACCTTCTTAGTTTGATCGGTGGGTAGAAGACCAAATCCCAACCAAATATGGAGCTACTAATCCTACACTTGAGAGTGGTGCTAGAACAGAACCCCATTCATTGGGCACTAGAGGAAAGGATCAATAGAAATGCTAGAGGTGACCCATCCTGCTACAAGACTGGCACTCGATTAGGTTCCACATACATTGGGTATTATTATGTCTTAGCCTTGGACATTAGAGACACACCAGATAGATGTAATTTCATACCACCTAGATGGTACTACACCCATGTGTACCCTCAAATAGATATTTCCAACCACTGGATAAACCAATCCCTACCTGAATGATGAACAACCATTCTTCACATTACTAGATTACCCCATGTTATTCTCATTGATGAGGGTCTATTTCACTATTTTTGAAATGGTGGTCAGCTGGAAGATTTTTAGCTATTATCGGATGGTGTATACAATCCCATCCTCAAATCACCTCATAGTCATTATCTCATCCCCAAACAAGGTCAGTGAAAAATGTGACAATTCAGGTAAGCAAGTTGAATATTTCATCATTAACATGTCACCTTACTAAAGGTGTATGAACACCTAATATTAATCTATTATGAAGGTTTTCAGAAAGATTTATTCAAAAAAGGTTGTCTGGAAATCCACATGGACCATACCCTGATGTCGGCCAGCTTGGGTAAGGACATCCCACCAACACCTGGTGGAGTCACGTAGCATATTGGTGGTGATCTTGGCCCTCATCTCTTGATACATATATATATGATTGAAGATACACATAATGGACTCCCACCATGAAACTGTATCATGAGGTTTTCTATCCCCTGGGAAGGTGGGAGGATGTTGCTGCCAGAACTCATGGATCATCTCTACCATGGTTGGGATAGGTTGAGGAGTTCCCTGTATAGACTGGATGAACTGAAATAAATTTTCATGGAACTAATCATAAGAACCCAGTAGAAGATTGATATTATGTCACTCAGGTGGCACTACAAGAGGTATCACAGGTTACTCAAGGCCCACCACCTCCAGATTGTTCGCATCACCACTTATTTAGAATAAAACATGAGGTCATCATGGTGGAATAACTCTATAATTTCCAATAGCATGCCTCAGATAGGATTTATATCATATGGGGAAAGAGGTAAAGGAATTAAAATTCAAAATACCTTCCTATAACTTGGAATAACCTTCATCCTACTTCTGGAGTCTGTTCTAGGTGATCCAAAAAGGTTGCAGAAGGATTGTGGGAGACATGGTCGACTGTCCACTACTAAGTTCAGCTCAAGGTCATGGTCTTGTATCACACATACATGGTGTATATTTCATTTTAAAGATCATTTTAATTTTGATTCATTTATGTATTTAAATTTAATTTAAATGTTTTTATTAGATGGATCATCATTACCAATTTATAAGGGCCCATACACCTTATAAATTGAAATGCAACATCCACTTAATCCTAACCATAACACATTTTGGCCCATGAAACCAATGGTCCATGAATCAAAGTTCCATAACCAACTACTTAAGGTGTCTGATTTAACCTATGAAAAAACACTATTAGGTTAAGGTAGGAAATTTAAGTGTCAGTTATGTTTTTCAATCCTACAAGGATAGTTTCTACATTTCTATATATAATAATCAAATCACTCTATTATATAATGACAAAATCACCATAAAAGAAAAATGAAACATAGTAAATTCATGTAGAAAGTAAATATGACATGGAATAATTCATGACATGTAAGTCCTATTGTTCCTAGTATGATGCATGCTTCGATGTTCCCTCACATCATTAGGTTATGGTAGAAGATTTCCCACCATGATATTAACAATTAAAATTAATTACATCATGCTATGGTGAAATCCATGAAATTATAAAAAAGACAAGAAATAACATCATTTACCCATCCTAGGTAATTTGGGTTTCCCCTGTAAGTGGATTAGCTACTCTCAAGAACAGAATCATTACCAAATTCCAATATCCTGATCGTCTGTCTAATACCCAAATAGAAAGAAGAAAGGAAAATAAACCCTCTAATTCCATTTTGTAGATTCCCACCCCAAATCCCACCTAATGGTTTCTTGAGGTGGTGTCCAAAATACCACAATAATGCCTCTATAAATGTTAGAGTATACCAACTAGAAGTGAGGTCCTAAGGAATGTTTGTGGGGATATTATTCCCTCATTGATCAGAATAGAATGTAGCAATATATAATGAATAAGAAATAGTAGAAGTAGACAATATA
Source organism: Viscum album (assembly GCA_963277665.1). Classification (NCBI taxonomy): domain Eukaryota; kingdom Viridiplantae; phylum Streptophyta; class Magnoliopsida; order Santalales; family Viscaceae; genus Viscum; species Viscum album. The sequence continues at coordinate 1,304,659,371 of OY728126.1, read as the reverse complement.
TGACTGGACCAGTAACATGGTGTAGCAGAAGATGTATTAATAGATAGATAGAAGTTGTATAATAATAAACTAACATTCAAGATAATAAAAAACTAATGGAAGCTAAATAAAAAACAATAGAAAAAAATATGATGATAACATTTTGTGTACTATAAAAAGTTCTGAAAGGGGAACATTGGATACAGGCATATACCAAATACTAAAAAGTTATACAGAAATGCCAAAATAGCTACTTATAGAATCATGAGAAAAGGCTTGGTCCCTTTCTCCCACACTCTGTCCTAGAAAGTTCAGTCAACCACTGAAAGTTGTACACTTCCCTTTATCTATACCTGCAACCATGAAGTAAATAAAAAAAGATATAGTTTGAATGAAACAAAAATGATTAACAGAGGAGTTAATAAAAAAGATATAGTTTGAATGAAACAAAAACTAGTATAAATTTAATTATATGATATTATTTAGACCCTATAATATTTTTATCATAATTTATTTCTACTTGGAATAATTTTTATTGATAATTACTTTATTATATTTTAATCTTATAAGAAATTCCAAGTTTGTCCTCTCTCTCCCATATAAATGAACACCCCTTCTTTCTCTTCATTACAGAACTTTGAGCCTTATATCTCAACAAAACACAAACCATTAATATTATAAAATTTCCTATACAGGAATTATTGGTTAATTTATTCTTAAAATAACATTCCAATAGTCTATAATAAAGGATCTAGATGATAATTGAAAGAGAGGTAATCACCTTACCAAACCTCTTTCAATTTATTTATTCTTATACTTATATAATTATATGTTATTCATAATAAAATAAAAAACTAATTATCCTAAATATACATAAATTTAATTATCATTATCTTATCATCATTACCCACCCTCTTTCTTATCAAATGGTAAGTTAAAGTATCGCTCGTGCATACATACGGCTTGCCATCTCCACATAGAGATACAATTCATTTTCTATCGCCATATTTGATGGATGGTTATTATGTTGGTTTTAAAGGTTTTATATGATTATTATGAAATATTTATACATCTATAATTATTATATCACATCTAAATTCTTATATTCCAATCTATTGGAGAGAGATGACCTCGCTAGTGTGTATGTGTAGACTATCGTCTCTACAAAGCGATGTGAGTTGTTTTTCATTTCTATTTTACTTTGATGGTAATAATCATGGATTCAAATAATATATTTGATTTATATGATATAAAAATGATTTTATAAATTTGAATTATTATTCATCTTTATTTTTTTACATCCATCAAAAATTGAAAATAGTGTTCATGTGTATGTACGACATACCAACTCCCTGAATGATGTAATTAATTTTACTACATCTAAATTTTATGCATGACTACAAATATATTTATAATGAATATTTATTATATTTATATCATTATTATAATTTTTTAGTTTATGAAATCATAATAAAATTATGGGTAAAAAGACTATAGAACCGAAACATGCATAAAAAATGAAGCATTTACCAAAATGCATAATGATTTTAATAACAAATTGTTAATAAGAAGATGATAAAATGTAAAACGTAAATAACACATGTTATGAAATATTTGATTATTATTATAGAATAAATTTATAATAAATATATATTTATTATAAAGTATTATTTAACATTTGTGATCAAATATGAGACTTTAGGTAAGGGATTTATGTTTCAGTCTTATTTTTAATTGAGATTGTTTATCCTTGAATTTTCAATGAACAAAGTATAGGATAATCATCTGGTAAGTCCCATTAATTTTTATTCTCTACTACTTATATATAAATAATACATGTTTTACTTATATTTTTATCATTAGTTTCTCAAGATATCAAATGATTATTTTTAAGTAAAATATAATTAATTTTTCTCTTTGGTCAAAAATAATTTCCATTCCATATCAATGTTTTTGAAAAAAAATCAAAAATATTTTAATATTATAATATGATAATTTCATTTAATTTTTAACCATTATTGAATTTTTAAAAAATGGTTTTAAAGGAACGTTCTTTTTATTTTCCAAACAAGGTAATTTTTTTATTTTTAGAGAAATGTAAAAGGAATGTTCTCTATTAACATATATGGAATGAATGCAATTTCCTTCTATCATGACTAATAAATGATTTTAAGATTCCTTTATAATAATTCAGAATTATTTTTCAGGAAAAAAATTTCTCAAATATTTTGAAAAAAAATTATATTTTAAAGAAATGATTTCAAAATTAAAAGGTTATTTTCCTCAAGAAATATTTCAGTGGTCATTTAAAGAAATTTTCACCTGCAATAAAATCCTTAATATTAATTATACATTAATGGGATATAATCTAATGATAAAATTTTTATTATTTATCTAGATTACTTATGATTATTATGGTGATATTTTTATAAAACCCATTTACTTTCCACGGGTTATTCTATGATGAAATTAATAAATTTTTATGAAACTTGTTTTATTTTCATGGGTTATGATATGATGATATTATGAATACTATATGATCTTATGGCACACATATGTATGTTTTTAAATATGTGATGGGTGGGAATTGAATTATATAGACCTCCAATTCATTTTTTAAAGTATTATATTTCCGGAGATAATTATAGTAAACAAGTCGGTGTGTTTGATCTACAATGGGAAATAAGTCAATGTGCTTTATCCAATATGATATACAGGTGTTAATATTACATATGTTATGATTTTATAGTCTCAGTAGTCAAAATTGAAATAATAAATAGTTTATATACTTATGATGTGCCAAAATTTTATGACATGAACAAATGGTTCATTATTTATATTTAAATATTTCTCACTTATATGATTCATGTCTTTTAAAATGATAATGATTTATTCCATGATTCATGTTTATGATCTTTGATAGATTAGGAATGAAATTTTTAAGGTATGGTCATGATCTCATACCCTTATGATTATCTTATGATTCCATATGATCATTGATTGATATCACCCATGTTTACCATTTCTGGGAATATGATCTCACCCTTCCTTTTGTTTCCTTTCCCCATGTTATGAAGAAATGTTTGAGTATGGTATTTCAATAAGGTTACACAGTGGAAATAACATTAGGAGAGATGATGTAGAATATATCTAAAGAATATATTTGTGTATCAAGTCTCCAAATACGCTAAAAATTTATGGTTTTGGTGTGTATAGTAATGTTATATAAGTAAAATTAATCTAAAATTATTTAATATATATTAATGAAAAGTTTAGGTTTATATAGTTGTTATCTAAGAAGGTTTTTGTTAGTATTTTAAGATTGGTATTGGAGAATTTTGGTGACAAACCAGAGGGATAAATATAAGTATATGATACATCGAAATGTTCTGATAATGATCATGGATAAACTATGTTGAACCTAATGTTTCATGTATTGAGAAAATTTTGTCGTGATTTAAACATCCTATGAATGATATTTCATGATTATTTGATAGCTCGATCTGATTATTATATATTTATTCTTACACTTTTATTTTTTTAGTCAATGGTTAGAACCAGAAGATATCATGCTGATAATGAATGTGATATAAAATCAAATTATTTTCCACCTGAGCAACCAAATTCTATAAGATCTAAAATACATTCTTGTATTGATATTCTCATAAAAAATTCCCAATCCATGAATTATGATAATAAAATTAGGGAAAAAATAATATTTAGTTTTTTATGAGGCCATATCCACATTATTTTAGTGTGTATTCTAATCCACTAGTGGATGAGGAATGTTTTATCACCATTGAGAAAATATTGTCAATTCTTCAGTGCTCAGAAAATGAAAATGTTTTCCTATACATTTATCATTTAGAAGGTGAAACAGATCAATATTGTAATATTATTAAGAATATGAGTTAATAGGAAGAAATTGACTTGATGGAATGGGATGAGTATAAGAGGGTATTTTTTAATAATAAATTCACTCATATTCTATGTAAAATGATAGAGATGGAATTCCTTGATATTAAGAAAAAGGATTATGAATCTATTAGTAATTATGATGAAAATTTCACTAGACTTTCAAGGTATGCTTCTAGTTTAATTTTTATCCTTGAAATAAAAATTTATTGATTATTTAGTGTCTTAAAGACAAATATCTAAAGAAAGTTAGCTATAAGATACTTTATTAGCTATAAATAAATTTTTTCATGCATACTCAAGGTAGAAATAGAAATTGGATATTCCCACCATTTCCATGGTTTTAATAAGAAAAGTAATATCGAATCTCATGAAATATCAAAAAAACTACATGTTTAAAAGAAATTACATCCATCTATATTCTACCAATGGGGGAAGAAACATCAAGGTAGTTTATTAAATAGAACTGTAAGGTTCTTTAAATATGGAAATATGGTTTATAAAGCCTATGAATGTTGAAAGGTGATGAATGGACTGTTTAATGAAATTGAGTAGAATAATATGTTAACTAATGAACCATCCATGGTTCAATGATTCAAATTCGTGGATTGTGGGATTTATTCTAATCGGTGCACAAAACCAAAGGTTTTTAAAATGACTAACACCAACAACCTCTTAGTCCCAAAGATAAAGAAAAATATCATGTGATCAATACTGCTTAAGTGGGTTATGAGAATGATATGGTGAAATATAAAATTTTCAAAAACTCTATAATAGAAAACTTATTATTTCATTCATGCTCTATACACTCTTTTATATATGAGGAATTTTCTAAGGGTGTAGATTTACAACATAAACAATTTTATGTTGATTTGTTGGAAATTTCTTCCTAAAAATCATGTAATTCTCACTTTAGTTTAATTTTTTGTAATTATTGGTATGGATTGGATTTATTAATATGGATCCTATATCAATGGTGGTAAAAGGGAATTTATATTTTGTACTCCAAATGAACCTATGATCATTTATCAGTGAAATGATGTATACGAACTTTTGTTGGAAATTATTTTTATCATGTGGGTATTAATTCCTATCCATGAAGTATATTTCTCATAGATGGTTGGGGATAAACTCAGAATTGAAGATGTTCCTATTTTGTAGGAATTTTTTTATGTATTTTAAGAATAATTGATTGGACATCCTATGAATAATGAAGTTGGGTTTTCAATATAACTCAAACTTGGTGTTGTATCTATTTCAAAGACTTTTTATAGAATGGCCCTAATTGAGTTATAGATATTGAAGAATACAATATAAGAGGATCTTGATACAGTATTTATTTATCCAACTATATCACCATGGAGGGAACTATTTCTTTTTGTTAAGTAGAAATGTGGTTCAATATGACTTCATAATGATTATCAAGAACATAACATGATAATTTTCAATAACAAGTATACTATTCCCCATATCGATGATTTGTTTGATAAATTATGAGGTTATTAATAATTTTATAAGATTTAACTTTATTCTATATATCATTAATTTAGGATTAAGAAGGATTATGTACCCAAGACAGTCTTGCATACAAGGTTTGGGAATTATGTATTTATAGTGATGCCATTTTTACTTTCTAATTCACATGTTATCTTCATGGATTTAAGTGATTACATTGATAATTTTGTGGTATTATTTATATATTATATTTATATATATTCAAATATAAAGGAAGATTGTTATGAGTAATTTAGAATTGTGTTAAAGAACTAGAGAAAGGAGAAGTCGTATAAAAAAATTATCAAGTGTGAATTTTGGCTTCAAAAAGTTTCACTCTTAGGGTTTTATAATCTTGAGTGAGGTTATATCAATGATGGGTGGGACTAGAATTATATATACCTCTAATGTATTGGTTAAATTTTTATATCTCAAAAGATAATTATGGAAAACAAGTCAATGTGCTTGATCCACTATGGGAAACAAGTCGATGTACTTGATCCACTATGGGAAAAAAGGTGTTGTTTTCGGAAATATTATGATTTTATGGTCACAATTGTTAACCTTGACATATAAAATGGTTTCTATACTTATGGTGGTTTTATGATTTTATGACAATAAATTATGGTTCATGATTGATTTATGAATATTTCTCACTCTTATGATTTATGACTTTTTAAATGATAATTTTTTATTCCATGACACATGCTTAAAACCTTTCATGGATTGGGTAAAAAAATTAAGTTATTTTCATTATTTCATACCATTATTCTTATATTATGATTTCAAGTTATCATCGATTGATTTCACTCATGTTTACCATTACTGAGAATCTAATCTCAGCATTTCTTATGTTTCCTTTCCCAATGTTTAAGTTGGGTGTGTTGAGAAAAGTACAGAGTGGGAAGAACATTAAGGGAGATGATTAAGAGTGTATCTAAATAATATGTTTATATATCTAGTATCCAAAGTAACTAAACCTTCATGGTTATGGTATGGATCTTAATGTTATATATGTAATATTCATCTTAAATGATGTAATAATTATGTATGAAAAGTATGGATAAATATAAACATTCTTTAATAAGTTTATATGTAATTTTACTTGAGATGAAAACTAATTGTCTAAAATCTAGGTATTATTATTAATTTTTTCTTTTGAGGTAATTTCTACCATATTTTCCTTCTCAATACTTCTTCTTTCATTATAATAAATTCCTAAATGAGTTTTTTTTCTATTCCCATAATTTTCAGCATAATATATCAAGTTGAACTATTTATCCTTGAGTGAATAAAACCATTTCCTCTAGAGAAATAAATTATACTGTATTTTTATTCACTTTATTTTATCATATAAAAAAATGTATTTCTCTTCACTTTCTTAAATCACTTGATTTATGTCAGAAGTATAAATAAATAAATCAGTAACCATAAAAATAATTTCTTCCATCATATGAAGATTATGTTCCAAATATCCTTTATTGTCTTTCAATATCTTCTCCTATTAGATAGATTTTAGTTTCACCATAACAAGATATAGTGTGTCTAAGAAAATAATATAATTTAAGTTCCATCTATGGGAATATCCCATTGTTGTCACCTCCCCACATATCTCTATATTTTGAATAATTCCTTGATTTTTGATATATTTTAATTAATTAGGGACCTTTCCCTTTAAACTACTTCCATGTTTTATTCATTCTTAAAGACTTTATCTTGGATATCTAAATATCAAATCTAATACTACTTTTACCCATTCCATTTGGTCTTTGAGAACTGTAAATTTCATTCAATGTTATTGTACCTTATTCTATAATTTATATAAAAACATCATATTAAAATTACCCAAACTGAAGCTTCTTCTTTGATTTGTCATTTTTTATCTCTAGTTTAACATTCTTTATTAAGGAAATAAATTCCTATTCAATAGTAACATTCTGGATAACTTTATTCAATATGAATAAACTAATATCATCAATAGTCTTAGTTTATTATTCAATATTTAATCTATAATTCATAGTATCTTTTGATTTTATTGATACTTATTCATATTATCATCCAAATTTCTCAAGATGATCAACATCATCATTAGGTTCATTATCATAACTTGAATACTACTTTAGAAAACCTCTAATTTTCATTTTTTTTTCTTTCTTTATAAATCAAGCTTTCTAAGATCTCCATACAACTCTAATATAATGTCAAAAACTCATTCCTATTGATCATGTTTTTATTCCTCGATTTTAGGATTATTTATTGAATCCATCATTTAATTCACTAAATCTGAGATAAATTAAGATTCACTGCCTTTAAAATGATATTTTTCAGTATCCTATTTTTCCTAGATTACAAGAACCTTCCTCTAAAACTTATTTCCACTTGAATTATAAGAATTGAAATTTTTTAAAGATATAAAATTATTATTCTATTTTGGTGAGAATTCATATTTACCACCCTCTTCATAAAACCTATTTATACCCCTAACAATTATGTGTCGAACCTTCCCATAATGAAGATGATCTAGAGGTAGATTTCCCTCTAATATGCCTTTTTTCTTTTAAAATTACTTGTAATAAGTGATAAGAAATAATCACTTACATCATCCCCATTTTCAACTTTCTAAAATTATTAATTTTCTAAATGATTAAATTATATATGTTTATATGAATAATTTTCAGGCTTCACTCACATCTCATGTGATACTAGATTTTTATTTACATTATTAAGAGATAAATCACCAAGATTCATCTACACTTGTCCTGATAATTTTGAATTGTACATATAATGTAATATTTAAATGGTATTTTTCTCAATACCTAAGTCTCTAGTATCTTGACCATGTCGATAAATGAAACATACAATTTTAGTTATATTATTAAATCAAAAATCTATATTCTCATTTAATTTCATCTTCATATCATTAAATCTATTCTAAAAAAATAAAAATTCCCACCATTACTTTGGTTTCACCTTAAAAGATATTATAAATTTTATCCTAAATACCTATGTTTATTTATTAATCTATAAATTTCATATATATCTAATTATAAAGTATTATTGATAAGGCATGATGAGTCTTATCATAATTATTTAAAAAAAATTGTCAGCTTCCATCATTGACCTTCCTATGGGATCACATACATATATCCTATACACTACAGTAGAATATATATCAATCCCAACAGACCATATGTGAGATCTCATCATTTTCTTCCATATTTGATAATTTTATCCCTCAAATAAGGGTACCATCATTGAGTCACAATTTAATCCATGATGGAAGTAATATCTTGATAGATTCAAGAAAAAAACCAATAGATTTAATACCACTTATTGTACCCTAGTCCCACTGTACGCCCAAATAGGGCACTGAATTAGGGTGAAAACCCATATTATTGTCTTTATATTAAATGTTATCTTGTCTTTTCTTGGTAAATTTATCTTTAATATGATTGTTAATCTTAATTAAATATAGTAAAATAAATAGAAATAACACCCTTATTTACTTGGTTCACTTATAAAAGGATACTCTAATGAGAACGTATTAATGATGTGTTAATATGCTGATTATCCACTACTTCACTGGTAAATGATTAAAACTTTATGAAGACTACTCCACTAAGGCCCATGACCTATTCCTCTATTCTACTCACTACTTTCAAAAGTTATATAATGATTAAATTAACTCACAAGTTGATCTTATAATATTTTAAATAGAGATAATAACAACGAACAATAAGGGTGTTCTTCATAATTCTACAGTATTCACTTATATATTTATTAGAGATAATAATAGTTTGATATTCTTTCAATATTGGTCTTAAAAGAACTTTATTTTGATAAAATCTCACCAATCAATATCAGATATTCAATAATTTCATCATATTTGATTCTCAGGTCACTGATCTTAAAACTCTCTGTTTTCTCTATTTTTTGTGATACACAAAATCTATATAGGAAATTTCTTTATATCTTGAGAATTTTTTAATTTCAAATTTTAAATTCAACCTATAATTAACATATTGATTAAATCCATCCTTTGGATTAATTACAAGATATATCTCTATATATGAATTTGAATTTAGTTGTATAACATGTTTAACTAACCACTAAACCTTTAATAAATAGACAAATCAATAATTTTGTTCGAATTATACTAAATCCAAATATTATAACACAATATAACCCATTGAGGTGTGATGAAATTATTTCTCTTTAACTATTTTTTAAAATCCCATATAGGTTGTGATGTGTATTATATCTTCATTTTGTAGTGTTCTATATATTTAATAAATACCTAGAGTTTTTCACTACCCAAAAATAAACCCTCTATGGTGTAATAAATAAACTACAATGCGGTCCTACTATTATTCTTTATAGGTTAAGGAACAACCATTTTTTCAACATGGACATCACCAAACCTCTAGTGGGATTTAAGTTTACTTAAGTCCTCTATATAGTTTATCCTCTTCTTCTGTGGTTTGAACACTCTCAAAACACAAGTTACACTAAAAGTAGATTGATCACATACATATTTTGGTAACCTATAATGGGTTCTATACCAAATATATTTAATTATTTTTAAATACTTTATTCTCTATAGTTTGTTCGTCTGGATTGAGGCATAGCCCATTTCAGCTAAATGCCAATTTGGACATTCACTCAAGCTATCTCTCCTTTATAAAAATTAGCACTTTATTCGTGACTAATAAATTTCAATGGTGATACAATTGACTAAACCCAATATTCCACAGTGTCACCCAGTTCCATGGTTATTCCATTTACCTAGTGTTAAATTGCACTCATCTTACCAATGTTGACTCACACTAGCTCGTTGCTCCAACTCTCCAATGTCACTCACTTGATTGGTGCCTTTGAGATCAAATAACATCCTAGATGGTAGATTTCTTGGGTGATGCATGTGAGGGATGGATCCTTTTTTCAAACTTCAATCACCACTATAACATAGTGTACTCCATTACATTGTGGTTTTGTCCAACCTTTTTTATAACTCTAGATTCTTCAAGATTCCATATAACACATTCATAAGACATTCAACCAATTCTTAATTGATAACAGATAAAATCATAAAATAAATATCATCGGTTCAAAACTTTATTCTCTCAACTTATTCTCATATTACCTTAATATAATAGTGATATTTTGTTAATTATATTCACCCCAAATCATTCTAATTTTTGAAATAGAACATATTTTATAATATGAAATAGAATTAACATCATTATAATATTTTCAAATAAATTTTCCCTTTTTCTTTTGATGGATCTTCATTGTATATTTATATGATTGGTCTAAAATATCCATAATTTTCTCATAATTTTTCCTCATAGTCTTCAAGGTGTTTTCAAATTTATGACTCATAGAATGTTCCTCAGGTGGATCTTCTTTTATTTCAGTCAATTTTTTATTATATTCTTCCAAAGTCTTATCAAGTTATATAATTTTCAACTTCAAAACTTTAATCACCTCAATGAGATCGTTGTCCTTAACAACTTCATTTATTTTATCCTTTTCTAGAACATTGAATTGATTCTTGAGATATGTATTTTTTTCAAGGTAGGATTCTATTTTAGATCTCAGCATATGTGCAATGTATATTTCTTCTTACTCCTCACCACAACATGAAGAGGTCTCATACTTATTAATATGATACATAATGGTTTTAAAATTTCAATAAGTATATTCATCTTCTAACCCACTCCATAATGATGATTTCTTATATTCTTCCCAACTCATCATATTTTTATGTATTTTACAAAATAAATTTTCTTCTATATGATATCACTTTTCTTAATTCTTATAAGTTTTCTCATAGATAAGTCCTCTTAATTATCCTCACTTTCATCCTCCACATATTTCTTTATTGTGAATTTAATTTCAAAATTCATAATACCTCCATAATTAAAGAATTTAAGAGGAACCATACCATTGTATTTATCATTACCATTTTCATGTTCATAGGGATAAAGGATAATTATTTTTTATGATTATTTCCTCTTTCATCATCACTTAATGTGACAAAATAAGATTCAATATTCTTTCCCTAAGAATTTTTTTTATAATATTTGAATTTCATCTCCTCTTTTGTTTTATTTTTAATATAGGTTCTCTCCTCATTTCATAATTCATGAGAGTATTATGAAACTCTTAAAGGGATGGGTCTCCTATATCCTCTAGGGATGACATATTTTGGTTGAATATATCTGGTAAATTCCTCATTATCTTATTTATAATAGTTTAATCTTACAAATTTTCTCTAAATCCATTGACATGACTAACTATTTCATTAAACCTGGAGAAATAGTTTTCTACATCCTCATTATCATCCATTCAGATGTTTAAAACTATCTTATCTAAATCTAAAGTATGGCTTCCTTAATATTTACATTGACATAATATATATTATAAAGATTTTCATACATTTACTTTTTAGTTATATGTCACATTACTTTAGTGTAGACTTTATCATACAGATATGACATAAGGTAATTTCTACATTTCACATCCAATTTTAGATTTCCCTTATCAACATAAGCCAGGGAATAATCTATTCTAAGTGGAGTAAATCCCACCATTACTGCATCACTCACATCAAGACCTTATAAAATCAAATATTGAATAATTTCATTCTTCCCTCCATGAAAATTATTTCCATCAAAAATAGGCACACCCCAGCTATTTAAAGGATTTAGACTCTCCATGCTTCTTATTTAGTAATGATTAGATCTTTCATAGGGGTACCATCTAATCATTGATACTATTAAAAGATCCTAATTTTGATGAGAACATTGAGATAGAGAGGGGTGAACCCATTATCACTTTCTTTTTAAGAATTATTCTCTTTTAAGTATCCTATCTAACAAGTTATGTTCTTGATATTCTCATTCTTATTATATATTTATTTTCTATATGCATGTATATGAAAGAATAGAAATGTATATGTGGATTTATAGGGTTCAACCTCAAAATGAGATCTTACTCCTTACCAGGTTTGGGTTTATCTTTGAGACCTAGTTTCCCACTATAAATAAAAATGACTAATAATATAGAATATATGTAAACAATCCAATCAAAAAAAACTCGAAAAATGAAAGGTCTTAATTAATTCAGTGTCTTCCAACCAATAATTTTTTTATAATGGCTCTATCTAGTTTAACATGTCTCCTAAAAATCTTTCAAACATCTCTCGGTGGGGTATTTATATGGCCTCCCAATGTTTCTTTAAAGGGTCCTCCCAAACTGCTTCTTTGAATAGGTATTTTAATACTACTGTCTCCTGGTGAAGTGTGTTTCAACCTTATAATCCTTTAAGTTCACATTTCTAAGTCCTATATAGGGTTTCTTGACCTTGATCATGTTCTTATCTTCACAATATGATGATATCATAGGGAAATATTGTGTTCCTACTTCTCATATACATTATTAAACATACAAGATTTCTTAGATGTAATCAGATTCTCATTCCTCAATACATGTGAGTTCTAAAATTTTATTCAATATCAGGTTCCCTCTCCTCACTTATCAATAATCAATTACTTAAATTCTCCCTACTATTATTTTTATTTTAAAAAAATATTTCATGACTTTTATTTCCATATTGAATTAGGTAAAATCCAAGACCTTTAATGGTAGGAAATATTCTCAATTTTAATCTCATTTATTCATATACAAGGTCTTCATTCAAATCCTTCTTAAGACTCGGGACTATATCCTCATGATATTTGAATATATAAACTTCTTTATCCATATAAAATGTGTTTTTTTATTCATTTGATTTCTCCATAAATGCTTGCATGGGGAATTTTTGATGTGGTAGTGTGGATTTCAGCATGGAACACCTCTCATTATTTCTCAATTATCCATCTTGTATCATAAACCTATTCTTATTATTTGTATTCATTATATAATAGTATCTTTATAATCATCTAATTCAATCTATAAATTATTCATAATGTTAATTATGGATATCTCGTCAAATTACTCTCTTAGTTATATCCTTAATATGACACATATTAAGATCTTTCAATACACATATACAGGTCCAGATAACTCATTCATAGATGAAACATGACTCGCCTGTCGAGTCTAATGACTCGTATTCAGGTTTATATTTTACCAATTTTTATCCTATAGTTATAATGACACTTACGATGGCCTGAAATGAATCATACTCTAAGTGATAAAGTGACTCGTACACAATCCTGGTGGTATCAAATGATTCATATGCAATTTTTAATTACTCATATGTAGTCTGGTACTTTTCAATTTCTCAGTGTCCCCAATTTTGAAATAACTCATATACATCTAGAAAATAAGAAAATTTCAAGTCACCTAAAATTTTAGAATTAATTTGAACTCTTATCAAATCAATTCGGGGACTTATAATACTCTTCAAAGAAACTCACAGAAACCTACAAAGGTCTTTATAAAATAATTTAGAACCTTTGGATATTTTCTTTACATGCCTATCAATATTTTCTTCCTTAATATTAACTTTTTCAACATGATCTTTATCCGTATTCTTACAAACCCATTCAAAACTACTTTAGATAGTGGAATTTCATACACTACACTTTATTTTTATTTCCTTGAGGATCAACTTAAAAACTATCATATATAATTGTTGTTGTCTTTGATCTATCTATATGAGATCTCCAAGAAATAGCCTCAACTTCATTTTCCACTTATGATGGAAATATCTCACTCATATCTTCACATGTTTCCCAAAACATGTTGATGAAATATTCATTATAATGGCAGACTTACATATTGAAAAAAAAAACAATCTTCATTTGTTCTCCTTAATTTCCATCGTGGAATATGTTTTCAATACCATTAATCCACTATGTTAATATGCATGATTCAACACTTTTATTCTCCCCCTTATTGAAAATAAGTGCAAATGGATATAGGGGATGGATTTAACTCTTCTTTAACCATTTTCTATGGTTTACATAGAATCTTCTTCTTCTTATTTTATTCATAATATTAGTTTGATCCAAATTATTGAGATAAGGATCGAACTTTAGAGTTTTTAGTAATGATTCTTTAGCTAATAATACCTAAGTATACATGAGATCAAGAAATATTGATAATAATAAAAATTGACCAATCTCACAAAGTAATGCATAACTATGATTATCATGTGATACCACTTTCACTTTCTCAAGTTTACGGTAGTTTGAAAGATTTATCAAGAATTTTAACCTGCTGCCTTATTTAAAAAATAAATAAAAATAGTTTAAGTGAAAGGCATAAAACTCACCATTTTAACTTAATATTCACCCAACCCCCATGCCCAACCCCATGATAATAGATTCTAAATACTATAAGATAGGGATTAAAGAGTTAAGGTTTTACCCCGGCATCAAATTTACTTTCATGTTATCTAGAATATAATTTTTTCATGTAATAATTAATCTTTGATAGCCACCTCTCCATGGAAACCTCCCCTTAAGGGATACACTCACCTATTTTTCATGGATGATTTTCTTTAGCAATACACCATCATGGATTATTATTTTGTTTTATACAATGATTATAACAATCGACTTAATTACTCTATATTCATTTCAATCAATTTCATTAATTTTAGTATAAATAAAAAAAATATAGAATAATGATGGATTTTATTAATCCTTAAAGATAGCATTAAGGTTAAGAGTTTCCTCTCAATTAGGATACTCTAGGTCTTTTAGCTTCAATTCTTGAAGAGCACTTCATGACATCTAATTTAGGTTTTTTAGAATGATACTTCATGGGTTTTATGGTATCTTTCCTCATTTAATCTTATAATTTATGTGGAAACATCTTATTATGATCCATAAAGGCACACACAACCTTACATGTATTCTTCTTATTTGGATTTTCAGGCTGAGATAAACACACTGATGAATTTTTTTATGAGTTCAATATAAATTTCTCAATATATCCACAAATAATCTCATATAAATCCTAGTTATCAGTTTTTATACCTTTTCTACTTCTTTTGAAATTTATTATCCATATTTAGCACAATAATTCCCATATTATATTTTTAACTTTATCTTCTAACAAGAACTATCTTAACCAGTGCTATTAGGTCTCATCATTCCACATCGTATATTTTTTACATCAATAGCCTCCACACTCTATCCTAGAAGTATTTTAATACACATATAACCATTGTGACCATATTGGTCACACTTTAAACAGATCTCCTCCAGGAAGTTATATCTAGTTCATGAAGATGGACCTACAGATGTTCTAGATTGAAACCACCATCTTCTAAAAGTGTTTATCCTTCTAACAATTATTCTTATATTCTTTTGAGATATTCTCTCCCTTTATTAATTTCAATTCTTTAGTAGTTACAATTTTTACCAAAAAAAGTGTTACCTATGTAAAATTCCCTATTAAACTAACAATACCCTTTTAATATCTATCTTCCATGATGTTGATTAAAGTATTAGACTAAATCTACTTGCTATCCAGATACACTCTAAAATTTTATTTTCATCTGTTTTGAGATACCTTCTTTTTAAAAATTAATATGATCTATCCTTAATATAAGAAGTATATTTTATTGAATTCATTTAACCCAAATCATTCCATTTTTTTATTAAAATATGCTTTGTAATATGGAATGTAATTATCATCACTACATAATTTTGAAATAAATTTTTCCCTTTTCTTTGGATTGATCTTCTTTGTAGATTTGGATTATTAGACTTGGATATCCACAACTTTATCAGACTTTTCTATCATATTATTCAAGGTGTTTCCAGATTTAAGACACCTAGATTATGCTTCATGTAGATCTTCTTCTCTTACAAAAAGTTTTTCATTAAAATGTTACATAACCTAATCCTATTCTGAAATTTTCACCTTGTAAATTTTGATCACCCTAATCTGATAAATCTTCTTCATAACATTATTTATTTTCTCCTTTTCTATAAAATTTACTCACTTCTTAAGCTTAGTATTTTTCTCAAGATAGGCTTCTAATTCATATCTCACCATATACTCAATGTATGTTTATTTTTCCTCCTCACCACTTCTTCAAGAGGTATTGTACTTACAACACCCCAATATTTATGGTATTTATCTTCTTAAATAAATTCAATTCATTCAATATCTTATGTTTCACACAACACCAATCTTAAATGAATAGTGATTAAATATTAACATGACCTTTGGAATAGTAATGTGACCCTTAGGAATAGTAACATGACCCTTAGGAATAGTAATGTGACCAATAGAATAATAACCTCACCAATGCAATTATAAATAAAAATTAGGTATTTTATAAATGAAAATATGACATATTTATATCATGGAATAAGTAAATGAATGTTTTAAAAATGATAAATTAAGTGTTGGTATTTTTATAATTTTATAATTATATAATTATTTTAAAAAATATTTACACAAAATAGATTCATAAATTAATATTTTTTTTCTATTATTATTATAATATAATTTTGTAATTCCTTAATTAATTTTTCAAAGTGTCAAAAAATAAATTGTAATTTTAAAATTGGTATTTTTCAAATAAATGATTATTTTAATTAAAAATTAAACTTCATATATATATATATATATAATTATTTTAAAATAAATATAGTTCATTTTTTAATTCAATATAGAAATTATTCAAGGGTTATTTTCAAGTAATTTTATGAAATACTTCAATTTCTGATGAATATTAAAAAAACGATTTTTACATAACTAATGCAACTTAAATTACATCATTCATAATGTATTAGTGACATAATAAATTATATAACTTCATGTTAGGATATAATATATTTAATTTGAAATATTATTCATTAAAATTTAATAAACTCGATTTCCAAACATAAAAGTTATTTTTCAAAACCTAAATTCAAAAGTGGTTCCTTGAGAAATTAATTTTTATTTGTTTATACTTTTCTTTTCAATAAATTAATTAATTCAAATTATAGAGGTATTTTAAAGTCTTAAACCCATTTTATTATATTAATATATGAATTATATTTTCAAAATTTTACTATTACAAGTCTCACCTTTGATATAATATTTTACTTAATATTTTCTTTTAAAAAATATCCTTTCCACAAGTATAAATAACCCATCTCCCTTCCCTTGGAAAACCGCTAATCCCACCTATTCCAAAGACAAATATCTAAAAAAATAATTCATATTAAGCCTATTATAATACTTAGGGATTTTTTAAAGTTATCCAATTCCAATCACTAAGAAATTTTTAGTGTCATGCAAGTGAAGCTGTAGAGACCCGAATCTTGACGTACATGGACATTACATTACTTTTGCGGAATACTTAGTACATAACAAAAACACACACACAATGACCATAATAGTTTAGTGTATTTGGAAACTCAGAATATAATCTTATAATCGTGGTGAAAGATCTTCAACATCTCCCATAAAGATCTTCTTTTTTTCTAAACCTAAATCCTTTCTTAATGTCTTGGGGAAAAGAAAACATAAAAGGGTGAGATCAAATGCTCAGTAAGGGTAAAAAAAAATATCAATCACTTCATATTCGTAAGAACATATCTTTTGGAAATCTTAACCTACAAAAGAGATCATAATTTCATAACATGGGATAAATCATAGTAGTGAAATGTAATAGCAATAATCATAACTTAAAACATGAAACTTTGGGGCATACACACATAATCATAGAGAATCATTTCTTATTAGTCAAGACTCATTGCCAAGACTATCTTAGTGGACAAAGTCCCTTTCTGAACCGAGTTCACTCCTCATTTCAGTCCTGTTTCACTGAACCGGTATAACCTATCGTTCTAGCCATGTCTATCTCATGAGATATAAAATCTTTACCCAATGCATTGGAGGGAGATATAGGTCCCACCCATCTCATAATGATACCATTCTTATGTGTGCCACAAAATCATAAACCATACATCATAGCATATCCCATGAAATAAAAATGGGAATCTTAAACATCATGACATCATAAAACAATTCATATAAGATAAATGAATTCATAAAAATAATTCTATCACAACAAAATCAAATAAATGTAATAATAGGGATGAAAACAGAACCCTTTATTAACTTAGATGGAAAATAATTTTGATAAAACACCTGAACTCCATTCTTGAGGAAAATATCCTTTCTACTTCAAAAACACTTTTCCTTTCTTAACATGTCATACAGTTATAAAATAAAAGAAGTTGATTAAAAATTAACTTGAAAACTTGTAAAGGAAGATTCTTGGAAATAACATTTTAAAAATCCATTCATGCCGTATAAGTTAAAAAAACATTCTTCTCATACTTTTGTCGGAAAAGTCAAAAAGCACCTTGTTCGAAAAACGACAAAAGATTCCTTTCATATCTTTTACTAAAAACTCATAGAAGGGTAAAATTGGATATAAACTATTGTAGAAGTATATAAATATTACATATTGAGGAAAAACAGATGTGGATGATAAAATACACCCCAGTAAATACCAAAGTATAAACAATCTCGGATAAAAAAAACGAGATTGTGATATTTTCCCTTACCTTAGGTCTGATTTGCTTCGTAAGTGTCCGAACCTCCTGTATAATGATTTAAATAATGTCATTGACTTATTCCAGAATCATACTCATTATTATGATATCATATATGGTTCACTTATGACTTTATATTACCCGTTCTTTTGTAAATTCCATGTTAAAGAGTGTTTTGGGTAAAATCGTTTCATTTTTCGTCCGTGTTTTGACTTGTAATTATTCATATGATTACTTAGATCATGATTAATTAATTCCAAAATATAAAACAAGATTTATATATAATATATATTCAGAATATACATATATATAATAGATCAGTAAATGGAAATAAATACACTGTTCATGGAGACGGTAGGTCGTACGTACGCATGAACGCTGTTTTCGTTTCCTTATTGAGTTGAATGGAATTAAGTAGATGACATACATATATATACACATAAATCCAGTATCATTATTATGTCATATATTTCATGATTACTTATTATATATACTTTATAATCATTCATGAATGGTTAACGTGGAGAATGAATCTCATCGCGTTGTGGAGACGGTAGTCCGTACGTACGCACGAGCGATGATATCGTTCTCATGATCGTGGAATTGTATTGGAGTGTATTTATACTATTTCAGAATCAATATCACTTTACAATAATCATATATAGTTATTATGTACACCATTATACCCATCCAAGTAAGGTGGTGGTGGAAAATAGATTACACCACGGCGTGGAGACGGTATTCCGTACGTACGCACGCGCGGTGATTTCATTTTCCGTAGGATGGATAGATGGTGAAATAGGGTTGTTTAATACTTATAATAACATATCAGTATATGAGTTATACTGATGTTATTACTTCAAAATGAAACAACTAAATAAGAAGAAGTGGAAGAAGAAATAAAGATGAAAGAATCGGTAACAGACATTACCTCTTCTTTGAAGTGCTTCTTTGAGACCACCTTTTAGGGCACTAAAATAGGTATTTGAAGAAGAACAGAAACTATAGGATGTTTCTAGGGAAGTTCAGAGGAGAAATTGGCAGAGTTTTTCCGATCTTGAAGGCTCAATGTGGTGTGAGGAAGAGGGGGAGGAGGTGCCCTTTTATAAGGGAGGAGAGGGGCACCTTTGGAATAACTAAAAATATTATTTTATTATAAAGTCAAATTCGGTTTTTAATAGCTCCAAATTGATATATCTATAAGATAAGGTGGGTAGGGGTCGAAATAATCTCATACAATAGAATTTAAACAAGTTTAGGTATCAATTTTAACCTTATCATTTAGATTTAACTTTAAGTTAGATAATTTAACTTTCACCGTGTCTTCTTGTTTTCTTACACTACAAGGTTAATAAACTTACTATATCAAGCCAAACTAACCCCAAGTTATCTATTATTAATATATATAACCTTATATAAGTCATTTGGACTAACCTTAGATTTTTAGGAATAAAATAACAATTAATAATATAATATTTGTTTTAAAAACTATTTTATGTCAATTTTGACACTATTTAGTAATTGATTTTTGTGAAAATCATAACAGAATGATTAGCTCGAACCAAGTTAATTAAATCAATACTAACATGTCATATTAACCTAGAAAATTAGTTTAATTCATAAAAAGTCTAAAATTACATTTATTTGGGTATTTATAACATCAATTATGTCAATATTTCATTAATAAGATAATTACTGCATCATCGTTGTGTCATAAATAAATTAAATTATTTAATGTATAAAAATTAAAAATAAAATACCATTATGTAGTAAATTTTTTTATATTTCTAATGAATATTTATAGTCGAATTTATATTATGTATAAACCCATATTAAAAATTATTTACTTATTAAACTTTGATTTTAACAATTTTAACCCTTCTTTAAATAATTTAATAATAAATGTCCAAATCTAATCCAAGTGAGCCTAAATGGTCATATTTTATTACTAAGGTTGTTTTTGGTCGAATTAAACTTGTCCAATAGAATTAGGACATGTGTTAGGGTAATAGTAATATCATTTTTACCGTTAATTACCCTATTTACTTTTAACCGTGGTAAAAAAAAGTAAAAAGTTACTATTCATCAAAAATTATTTTCATCTCATTGAACCACATTTTACTTACTGAAATCTACCGTTTCTCTCGGATTTTTGAAATTCCACTCACAGAAGCGGTAAAATTAAGTTTTAGGAAAAATTCATTTTTTTTAACTACCACTTAGTGGTTTCACTATTCATCAAAAAATGAAAGTTTCCAGAAAAATACCAAAAATTAGGCCTAAGATATATTTGATATTATGAATTCAAAAATGATGTCTATTTTACCAAAATCAAAACATATCAGTTGCATTAATTAATTTAAAAATTAATTCCCGTCTTCAAAACAAATAGTGTGTTCTTAAGAGATAATAACTATCAAAAGATTGACAGTTGTTTATGTCGGGTTTAAATGTGAAATTACATCCAATAACCAACATTGTATTAAATTGTAAAAATATATTCTAAATATACTTTAAAACTAATCAAATAAACAATTTATCACTATTAATTATTTCTATTAAAAAGGTTGTTTTTAATTAAAATTTAGTAATTTTCACTATTCATTAGAAAATGAAAGTTATCCGAAAAGTACCAAAATTTCACCCTAAGCTAATTTCGATATTCTGAATCCAGAAATTAAGTCCATTTTGAAAAATAAAATTTACAAAATTTCAAAAAAATGGTTATTACTATTCATAACGGCTAGTTTTAATAATATTTTAATAGCATATCGTTGTTTAGTGAAACTCGGTATTGCGTACTACACACACTATCGAGGAAGGTCGTGATTGTGTGTAACGCAAGGCAAGTCAAGGATGCATGTTGTGCAAGCTCATTTTGGTGTATCTTAAAACACAAGACATTAATGAAATTAAAAATAATATTTTTCATAAAATCTCGGGGTGTTACAGAAGCCACACCGAAGAAAGAGTAAGTCTCTATTAACTCCTCCCTCTTTTCTTCTTCCCCTCCTTCCTTTCCCATTTCCTTTCCAAAAAATATACTATAAAATTATTTATTCAGTAATTTAACATTATATTAATGATTTAAACCTACTACATGTACTATATATATGAAATATATATATTTTGTACTCCCTTTTCCCACTCATATGACAATGTCCCATTAATGGTTGGTTAACCACCTACGGAGACATTTCCAAAAAAAATTATAACCAACTTCATGAATTGAAATTATTAATTATATATAATATATAAATATTTAATTACATGTGTTCTATGATTCTATGATTAATTATACTAATGTATTATTTATATTTAACAATACAGAGAAATCAAGGAAAATGGGAAATTTTTAAGAAAAACATGATATCAAATTTCTTTAATTTCTTCAAAAAAATTAATAAATATAATCTAAAAATATAATTGGAAAATAGTTATATAAATAAATATAATTAACTTTTGTATTAGTGTTTTAATAAATATAATTTTTTTATTCATAGGGCATAAAAGAGAAGTAATTGAGCAGGAACTAAGGAAACGAACTCCATCTCAATTTCCATTACAATGAGACTTACTTGGTATTGGGAACCCAATAATTTTTATGTGGTGTATCTAATACCCCATTGAGTTAATTTTTTACTTAAAATTATATTTATATTAAATATCTATATTATTGTATCATGGATATGATTATTTTATTATTCATATACCATTTTACATATAGTGTTTATTTTGAATGTCATTTTAACTAGGAAATACTGATGAATATGTATCCTCTAATAAACACTGATATTTTGATGAGGCATTTTTTTTTGAATTAATTCTATGTATGAATAATTATTTGGACTTGTAG
The DNA here is from genome assembly GCA_963277665.1 of Viscum album. Classification (NCBI taxonomy): domain Eukaryota; kingdom Viridiplantae; phylum Streptophyta; class Magnoliopsida; order Santalales; family Viscaceae; genus Viscum; species Viscum album. Next base: position 1,304,636,601 of record OY728126.1, on the reverse strand, counting down.
TAATGGGTGGGGCCCGTTATATCCCCTCGATTCATTGATATGTCTCATGAGACAAAACAATTGATGACAAACACTTTGAATTTGATTCCAAAAAGAGTCAGATGGGTGTCTACCCACAAACTTAAACCATCATGATACTATTATAGTTCATGTTCCATATAAATGAAATCAAAATAATAATCATTTTATTTATTTAGTATTCAGTTATTACCTTCCATAAGGTTTTCACTCTGACAAAATCTATGGATTCATTATCATTCTCAGTGTATTGATGGAATGCGTTTTTCAAATTACTTACCTTTCTATAATGTCTATTCCTTATTGTATTTTATTCATTTATTATTGTTTTATATAACCCTTTCTGATAATTTTATCTCACACTTTTATTTTTTTCATCCCCAGGTTGTGAATATGAAATATTTCAATATATGACAATAAGTAGTTTATTTTCTATTGTTATGTTCTATATTTTAATTACCAATGTAATAAGGGAACCATATATATATCTAGTTTCTTCAAGACTACTAAACTGATTGATCCTTGGTTATGTGATATCTTGTATCTATTCCATTTTAATAAAATGACCACTGACTCTAGGCTACTGGGGTGGGGGTTGTTACATTTGGTATTAGAATCAATTTAAGTATAAACCTTGGGAACTTGTTTTAAAAGACATAGTTTTGGGAACATAACCCTAAGATTGGATTTTAGGATAATCAAAGAATAAATTCCTCAAATTTTTGGTATGGTATTTATTATGTGGGTATTCCTAGAAATATATCCTTGTTTAGATACTACAAGTGTATATGGTTCTAAAACAGATGTACCTAGTGGTAACAAATCTGACAAGGTGTCTCAAACCTAACTCAGGGTAACCAAGTACAAGAAAATGGGCCATACTACGAACCTAGTTTCACACTACTGGGGGATATTCTTAGGATAATTTACATTTTCTTTACAAAACATTATGAAGTATTTAAAAGTAAATATTTCCTTAATGAAATTGTGTTATGATTATGAGATTAGATGTGCATAAATTTTCAATTTCTGCTAAGTGTTTTTCTAGCTCAAAATTTTTTCATCATGATTTATAACCCAATTTTGTGTATTTCATTATTTAGAAATATACCCTAATAGAAGTAAAGGAATCAATACCCATATAAAATGTAGTTATTTTCCCTCTGAGCAAGTCAACATTGTTAGTGTTGGAGCGTAGAAAATCATAACCATATTCGGAAAATTTACTCTAGTTATGATGAATAAACATACTACACCTATATTAGAACATTTCATGTGGCAGAATACCAAATATTTTAGTGGGACTACTAATCCGGTGGTATTTTATTAGTGTATCAAGACCCTTGAAAATAAATTTCTAGTATTAAGATGTAATGAAAATGAAAAGGTAGAACTGGAAGTATATTATCTCAAGGGTTATGATGATAAATGGTGTAATTTGACTCAGAATACTAACGAGGAATATGAAATAGAGGACATGGAATAGAGAAATTTAAAGGAAAAATTCCTTGGAAAGTACTTACCTCATGAGAAATGAACAGAAATGAAGATGAAATTCCTTATCTTAAAGAAAAGGGAAGAAGTTATTGTTTTATAGTATGAGGTTACCTTCACAAGACTATCTAGGTATGTTATAGATTACGTACATGATTAATAAGACAATATTCATAATTTCATTTAAGGTCTTAATCCAAGTATTTGAAGGGAACTAGCTTCATAAACAAATATATCGTATGATGAAATAGTTTTATGTGCCATAAAAATGGAGAAATAATTTCCTAGATCATATATGTTCAAAGGAAATCAAGATAAGAAGAGTTCTTCTAATAGTCATAGAAAAGGTGAATCATCAAAGAAGAAAAATTGAATGAATCAATTTTCATTATGTCAAAATTGTGGAAAGAATCATCCTGGGAAATACTTGAAAGGCATGATAGTTTTCTATAAGTGTAGAGAAAATGGCCATTGGGATAATGATTGTAAGGGGAAGAAATAAGTCAATGATTTTCAATGCTTCAACTATAATTAAATGGGGCATTTATCAAATCAATGTCTCGAGCATAAGGGGTATATACCATAGAAGTGGCCAAGGGGATATGGACAAGCTTATAAGATCACAACTGTGGAGGTTGAAGTTTTTAATGATGTGGTGGAAGGTAATTTAATCATTTCCTTGAATTTGGCCAGTGATTTATTTGATTTTGGAACATCACATTATTTTATATCTTCCTATTTTGATAATAAAATTATACATTTATCTTTTTATTTAATAAAGGAGTTTTTAGTCAAAACATATAAGGAAAGTATTATTCCAACAAAGATATATCGGTTAGTCCCCTTCATAAAACATAAATGTTCTTTGGTTGTAAACCTTATCATAATACCTATGGTTTATTTTGATATAATCTTTGGTATATACTATAATTCAAAATATGATGCAAAAATCTATTACAATAATAAGGAAGTTACAATTTGTGAGGAAGATGTTGAATCCCTTATCCTTAGAGAAGAAACGTCATCATCAGGTTCTTATCCAAATCTACATTTAGTAGCTCAACTAAAAAAAATTCTTAGGGAATAAGAGAAAACAACATCTATAGATGAGTAAATTAATCTTTAAATTGAGGATGTACAAATTGCACAGTAATATATTAATGTATTTCCAGAGGATTTACCTGGATATCCTCTAGAGTGGGAATTCAAGTTCTCTATTGATTTAATTCATGGTGAAAGACCTATATCAAATACTTCCAATAGAACAAACGTTATAAAATTAGTGGAGATAAAGAAATAACTATATGAATTAATTGAAAATAGATTTATTCTCCCTAGTTTTTTTCTATGGGGATCCCATGTTCTCTTTATTAAGAAGAAAGATGGATCTATGAGGTTGTGCTTTGATTATAGATAAATTAATGTTATTACAATAGAGAACAAGTATCCACTTTCTCACATTTATAATTTATTTGATCAAATTCAAGAGATAAACACTTTTTGAAGATTTTCCTTCGATCTGGATATCATTAATTGCATCTAAGGAATGAATATATTCCAAAGACAGCATTTTGAACTAGGTATGGAAATTATGATTTTATAGTAATTCCATTTGGAATGACTAATTCACCCTCTATTTTCATGGATCTAATGAATATAGTTTTCAATGAATATCATGATGATTTTTTGGTAGTATTTATTGATGATGTCTTCATATATCCAAAATCTATGAGGATAATGAGAACTACTTGAGGGTTGTTCTTGAGACTCTTAGAGAAAATAGTTATATGGGAAGTTCAGTAAGTTTGAATTATGGCTTCAAACAGTTTCTTTTATTATCCATATTGTCTCTAAGGATTGAATATCATTTGATCCAATGAAGATTAAGTAAGTCTAATAATTTCCTATTCCAATGAACATAACCAAGGTATGTAGTTTTTTTGTCTTAGCATGTTACTATCGACGTTTCTTTTAGAATTTTACCCAATTGGATAACCTATTAACCAAGCTCACACATAAAGGGGTTAAGTTAGTATGGAAAAAATAATATACATATTGTTTTTAAGAAATAAAGAGAATATTAATCAATTCTAAAATTTTGAATCTTCCATCTACAAATGATGGTTTTGTGATATATAGTGATGCATCAAATAATAGATTGGGTTGTGTCCTTATGCAAAATGATAAAGTTATTTATTATGCATCAAGGTAGTTGAAGATACATGAAAAAAAATATCCAACTCTTAATCTTGAGTTAGAATCCATAATATTTACTCTGAAAATATGGAGACACAATTTCTATGGTGAAAGATTTGAGATATATATGGATCACAAGAGTTTGAGATACATGTTTACATAGAAAGAACTCCACATGAGAAAAAGGATATGGCTCAAGTTACTCAAAGATTATTATTGATCAATACACTACCACCTAGAAAAGAAAGATAAGGTATCATATGCATTAAGAAGGAAAGATCGAGGACTTATAACCCAAATGAGGATTGATAAAGATCCTATTTTCATGGATCAAGTAAAGACGGATATGGTAATTTTTAAGAAAGGGTAAAAATCATTCCATTTTCAAATTATTTATAAACCATATTTACTAGATAATATAAAAATATCTAAATCTAATGATTATAATATTAAAACGAAAATTAAATCCATGGAAGATTGGCATACTTTGTGTATAAGGATGCAGTTCTGAAATTTGAAAAGATAATATGGGTTCCATCAACACTTGAGATAAAAAGGGAACTATTAGATGATGCACATGGATCAAATTTCTCTATACATCCTGGTAGTACCAAGATGTATAGAGAAATAAAGGAATATTTTTGGTTAGATAACATTAAGCAGGAAATTGATGTGTGTCAAGGTGTCTAGTTTTTCAACAAGTAAAGGCCAAGAGACAAGATCCATAGAGGATTCATGAAACCTTTACCTATTCCTATGTGTAAGTGGGATGAAATTATGATGGAATTTTTCATAGGACTACCAAGGACACCTAGAAGGATTGATGAAATATGGTTAATTATTGATCATCTTACAAATTTGGCACATTTAGTTTCTATAAGAGAATATTTTCCATTTAAGTGTCCAAAAAGACTCTATATGAATGAAGTTTTAAGAATTCATGGTTCACCTCTATCGATTATGTTAGGTCAAGATCCCTAATTTACATCAAAATTCTATAAGATTCTTTAGAAGGATTTAGATACTGAGCTTCATATGAGTACTTCTTATCACCCTCAAACTGAAGTACAATATTAAAAGTCTATTCAAACATTTAAAGATATGTTGATATAATGCTCACTTAACTTTCATGGTATATGTGATCAGTACTTACCTTTTGTGGAATTTTCCTACAATAATAGTTTCCATTCTATTATTCAAATGGTTTCATATAAAGCATTATATGGAAATATATGTCAAACTCTAACTTTTTGGGATGATGCTGGTGAGAGGAAACTTATATGTCTATAACTTATTAAAGAGACAATGATGAAGGTAAAGACTATTCAAGCTCACATTAAAGCATCTCAAAGTAGACAAAAGAGTTATATTGACAACCAGAGAAAGGATTTAGAATTTCAAGTGGGAGATCATGTCTTTATAAAAGTATCTCCATGGAAGGGTGTATTAAGGGTTGGTAAGAAAGTGAAACTAAACCCTGGGTACATCGGACCACTTGAAATTCTAGAAATAATTATAGTTATAGCTTACCATTTAGCAATGCCACCAAGTCTCTCCAAAGTTCATGATGTGTTCCACGTTTCATTGTTAAAGAAGTACATGCCAGACCCAACGCATGTACTAACCTATGAATAAATAGAAATGGAACCTCATTTGACTTACTATGAATAGCCTATTGAGATTCTTGACACAAGTGAGCAAGTATTCAGAAATTAAATGACTCAACTGGTAAAGGTTCTTTGGAGAAACCATAAAATGGAACAAGTAATGTGGGAACCTGAGGATGTTATGAAGAAGAATCACCCTCATTTATTTAGAAGGAAATATTCATGAAAATTTTAAGGACAAAATTTCTGAAGGAGGGAGGAATATAACACCCCAAGATTTATGGTATGTATCTTCTTAAATAAATTCAATTCATTAGATAGCTTATGTTGCACAAAACATCGAGCTTGAATTAACAGTGATTAAATATTAACATGACATTTGGAATAGTAATGTAACCCTTAGGAATAGTATTGTGGGTATTAGAATAATAACATCACCTGTGAAATTATAAATAAAATTTAGGTATTTTATTATAGAAAATATGACAAATTCATATCATGGAATAAGTAATTGAATGTTTCAAAAATGATAGATTAAGTGTTGGTATTTTTATAATTTTATAATTAATATACTGATTTAAAATAAAATTTATTTTCCCAAAATAGATTCATAAATTAATATTTTGTACTCTTATAATTATAATATATTTTTATAATACCTTAATTAATTTTTCAAAGTGTTACCAAATTAATTATAATTTTAAAATCGGTATTTTTTGAAAAAATAATTATTTTAATTAAAAATTAAATTTATCATATTTAGAAAATTATTTTTCAAAAATGGAGATTATTTTTTAATTCATCACAAATAAATTATCCAATTGTGATTTTTTGGTAATTTTCTAAAATACTTCAATTTTCTGATGAATAGTAAAAAATTAATTTTCACTTAACCAGTGTAATTTAAATTACATAACTCATGATGTATTAGTAATATAATAAATACTAGTATTTCAAGTTAGGATATCATATATTTAATTTTAAAATCTATTCTTTAAAATATAACAAACTCAATTTCCAAACCTAAATAATATTTTCCAAAACCTAAAGTCAAAAGTGGTTCCTTAAAATATTAATTTTTCATTATTTCCACTTTCCTTTTCAGTAAATTGATTAATTAAAATTATAAAGGTGATTTAAATTCATAAAACCATTATATTATGTTAATTTATTATTTATATTTTTAAAAATTCACTATTAAAATTATTTCCTTTGATATAATATTTTATTTAATATTTTATTCTAAAATTTCACCTCTCTTCAAGTATAAATAACACCCCTCTCTTCCCTTGGAAAATCACTAATCCCACCCATTAAAAAGACAAATATCTTCTCAAATCCTCCCTCTTAAGACTCTTATAAGACTTAGGGAAGTTTTCGATCCATCCAACTCCAATCACTAAGCAATTTTTAGTGATGTGCCAGTGAAGTCACACTAAGGAAATAGTAAGTCTCCATTAACTCCTTCTTTCCTTCTTCTCCTTATTATTTTCCAATTTCCTTTCAAACCCATATAATCTAAAATTAATTATTCATAAATTTAAAAATATGTTAATGATTTAAAACTAATTCATGTATTATATATTTGAAATATATAAATTTTTTACTTTATTTTCCTGGTCTTACGACAACGTCCTGTTAAAGGTCGATTAACCACCTACGGAAAAATTGCCCAAAAAATTATTATAACCACCTTCAGAAATGGATTTTATGGATTATATATAATATATAAATATTTAATTACATGTATTCTATTCTTTTGGATTTAATTACACTAATATATTATTTACATTTAACCAAAAAGAGAAATTTAGGCAAAATGGGAAATTTTTAAGAAAAACGTGATATCAAAATGATTCAATTTAATCAACAAAATTTAATAAATATAATATAATAAATATAATTGAAAAATATTTTTATAAATGAATATAATTTATTTTTGGATTAATGTCTTAATAAATATATTTTTTCTATTTAGGATGCGTAAAAGAGATGTAATTAAGTTAGAATTAAGGTAAGGGACCTCATCTCAATTTCCATTTCATTGAGACTTACTTGGTATTGTGCACCTAATCATTTTTATATGGTGTATCTACTGACCATTTGAGGTCATTTTTTATTTTACATTATATTTCTATTAAATATCCATATTTTTTTATCATGGATATGATTATTTTCTTATTTGTATACATTTTTACATACGGTGTCTATTTTGAATGTCATTTTAACTGGGGATATATTGATAAATCTGTATCCTCTAATAAAATTAGATATTTTGATAAGGCATGTTGTTTTTTAATTAAATCTATGTATAAAGAATACTTTGGACTTACAATGATGGTCGAGGTCTGTTATATCCCTTCGATGCATCGATAAACCTCTATGACCGGTTAAGATCTCGATTCACTCATTATTGTTATCACACCATTTATAGTATATAAGTATATGAAATCATATAAAATCACATGAGAATTTAAATTGTTTGGACACAATATTAGAGCCTATTCATTGATAATATTGGTTGAGTTCCAAGACCCTATTTTCTTCTATAAATCAATAAGAGTGAAAGTAAAAACTATCTCCTAAAAATATTATTCTACAATATTAGAAAATACTTAGTCCCAATTGATTTAGTGGCATCCTCCTAATGAATAATTTATATTGGATCTCACCAATGAATTTATCTCTCAAAAAACATATGACCATATCTCAATGAGGTCTTTATATTGCCTCCTAATGGTTCTTTAAAGGGTCCTTCAAAATTCATTCCTTGAACAGGTCTATTAATGATCCTATATCATAGTTCAATGTGTGTTTTCCTTGTTCAACTTCAATTACACACATCCATATCTTCAATAGAATTAATTTTCCTAGATCATGGCTTTATCATGATGTTATGGTGATATTTATGGGTATTATTGTGTTCCTACTCCTCTTACTCCTACTTCTTCGATGCACGGGGTTTCCTAGATGTGGTCAGATTCACCTTCCTCGATGCATAGTAGTTATCTCTTTTTATTCATTATCAGGGTATCCCTCATCACTTCTCAATACTCAATTACATTTATTCTCACAGATATTCTTTTTATATTCACAAAATGTTTCATAAATATTATTTCCTTATTGCATTATGGGAACTATTTGATCTTTAATGGAAGGAAACCTTTTCACTTCTATACTTATTTTATCTAAGACGATTTCATTATTCAAATCCTCTATAATACTTGAGATTATTTATTTGTAATATTTTAATATTGATTCATCATTATCACTAAAAAATTCATGCCTTAATTCTATTGAATTCTCCATCCATGTGTCTGTGTAATTATGACATGGAAGTGTGTCTTACAGTGTGTAAAATCTATCATCTCTTCCCAATATTCAACCTAATATCAGAAACCACTTTTTATTATTTTTATTCATTAGCGTATAACATCGTGTGCATCAACTAATTTAATCTCTTAATTCCTCAAAATTTTAATTATAGTTCTCTCCTCAAATTTTTCTCTAAGTGATGGCCTTATAATGACCTATATAAATATTTATCAGGACACATACACAAGTCTATATGACTTGTACATTGATTCTAATGACTCATACATTGGTCTCTATTTTTCTAGTTTTCACCCCATGGCTATAATGACACATATGATTTCATAAAATTACTCATACTCTAAGTAAAAAAAATGACTCATACACAGTCTTGGTGGCCTCAAAAGATTCATATGCTAATTTTAATGACTCATACGTATTCTAAGACTTTGTAAATTCATCAATATCCAAGATTTTATAATAAATCCTATACACCTAGTACATAAACATCTTTCATCTCACCTAAAATTCTATAATTAATTCTAACTCTTTTAGGTATTTTAAATACACTGTAAAGTAATTCACATTATCAGCCAAAGACCTTAATAATAGAATTTATTATCCTTTAATATTTAAAAACCTTTCTATATTTTTTCACACTATAACATGATTTTATTCCTCATTATTTTCTTTTACAATCTACCATTTCATAGAAAATCATGCCTTTTACACATGTATTTTTATGATATTAACATAGACATCCATTAATTACAACCCAAACATTATGAGGCCTAGTGTCCTTGGAATACTAGGTACATAAAACATAAAAAGAAACTAAAATATAATATTTTTATTTTTATTCTCTTTAGTGAGTTCCAAAATCTATTTTAGCTCTTAAGGATTTATAGGATAACCTGGGGAATTTACAAAAGAAGGGGGTAAACTAAAAATATCAATAGAGGAATAAATATTATAAAGAAACATAATTTGTGAGTCAAAGGAATAACATGATATCATAAAATAAAATGATCATGAGTAATCACATGGGAGTATAACATAAATAGCATAGTGTCATAAGATTATAGAAACATAGGAAATGTGGAATCAACATATAACATATAATAACCATGATCTAAGTATAACTTCTTAGACAATATCAAATGTTGGACAAATTCCCATAATGGATTGGGTTTACTCCCTAATCCCATAAATTAAGTCACATGTGACTAAATATTTTTCCAATGAATTAGAGCTCTATCAGGGCACACATATCATAAAATTTTCATGATTATGTGTGCCAGAAAAATGAAATAAATCATATGGAATTAACATAAGAATAGCCCATGGAAATAAATGGGTTAGATAATCTTGCCTCATGTCGTAATCAAATAAGATTTCACAAATAAGTCATTTGACAAATGAGATTAAGGAATATATTAACACATCAAAGTGTGGTATAATTATATAGGTATATATGTAATATGCATATATATATAATTTATAACTAATCAATATCATCAAATTTTATCTCCATTAATGAAAATTTCTTTATAATATTACATGAAATATTTCCTTAGGAGAATACCCTTTTCACTTTGTAATCGCATCTTTAAAATCTAAAAAATTCCAATATATTATTGAAATAATTTTATTTGATAATAACCATAAAAAAATTTAAATTAATATTCAAATAATTTATTGTTCATAATGGTGTGAATTTTTTTACATTTTATATAAGTTAAAAGGAAACATTCATTTCAAAATTTTATAAAAAGATAATAAGTTCCACATTCAAAAAATGATAAGAATATTATTTTTGAAAAAAAATTGAAAAAAATGCATAAAAATTTCTTAATTAAATCCTTTTAGAATGGTAAAATTTTTCATTAAAACATTTTAAGGAAAATATTGATACAAAATAAAAATATTCTTGACTGTGTAGAAAAACAAAGTCGGTTTTCCTTAAAAAGATTATTTTAGTATTTTGAGTATTTAAAGAGTGGGAAATGAATGGAAACATATAATTTATATAAATAACTAGAGGAAAAGTAAATAAATTGGTTTTAAGATAAAAATATAATATAATTCCCCCAGTGGATACTTAAACTTAAACAATTTTTAATAATGATGAGATTGTGAAATAAACTCTTACCACTTTAGTAACTTTTGAATCATAATACCCATTAAATAAGTAACATAAAATAGATATTTAAATACCATTAATATAAATTTAATGATTATATATAATGACAATGGGGTATTGGATTAACATCATAATATAAGATAGGTGTATAACATAACATATCTCCCAAAGAAGACAATTTGAGACGCAGATCCATTACAATGAACATAACGTTGAAGTGATTACATGTAAGAGATTTAAATACACAAAAAAATAAGTAGAAATTAAACATAAATAAATAAAATTATATTTAACACATAATATTGAAATAATTTAATCAATTAAGAATTGGTATAACTAGATGACAGAAAATTTAGTTATGAAGCACTTACCACACAGTAACTTTCAAGTCAAATCCCCTTAGATGAAATAATTTAGATTGAAACTTAAAATAGTATGAATAACATGAAGTATCAAGTGTTCATGATATAAATGGTAAAAGAGAATTATATACACCATATAAAATAAATTGGGTGCATAGAAATAAAATATGTCTCAAAGAAGGAAAATTGAGGTGAAATATTTTACCTCAAGTTTGATTCCTCACAAGCGTAATTTATATTCTAGAATAACAAACTTATGTTTATTATTTACTTTATTAAGAACATTTTCAAGTTTTTTATTAATTTTAATTTATTTATTACCATGTTATATTTATTTTCTTATTTAATTAAGTTCATGTCAGACATTTTGACAACATTTGGTTCATATGTCCAGAATGACTTCAGTAAGTTTACTATGGAAAAAGAGGTCATTATTTCATCATCTCCAGAATAATAATCATGAAAATTTTGTAATTTTTATAGATAAATTTTACTTTTAAATCCATCCATGAAATATGGTTCCAAAAAATCAACAATGCTACAATCCTGGACATGGTAAGTCATACGTACGCATGAGTAATTTTCTATTTTTTCAAAAATCATTATGGAAAAAAGGTAAGTTTTATTTTATCTTTATAGAATTATAATTATATAAGAAATTAAATAATATTTCTTTTAATATAATTATATATACCATTCATGTTATGTGTTTAAGAATAATGAATCACATCTCATTGTAGAGGTGGTAGTCCACACATACGCACAAACAACGTTATCATTTTTCAGGTAATGGAAAGGTAAGAAATTAAATGATATATTATATTTTAAAAATAATATATATTTCATTAATATAATATATATAAATTAAATCCTTAATTACAATTAGTTTTAATGGTAGGTGATGGAAAATGAATTACATCGATTTGTGGGGCAATAGTCTTTCGTACACACAAATGGATATTTCATTTCCCTTTTGATGGAATAGGAGTTGGATATTGGGTATTAAATTAACATAAAAACATATTATTATATGTTATATAATTATATTTTTATATGATCATGTTTGGGTAATATTTTCAATAGGTGTAAGAAGAAATAAAATAAAAACGTTCAATTACAAATGAAACTTCTTTTTTGGACAACCTCTTTAGATTTATACCAAAAGCCATCGTATGATGTTTTTTTGATAAAAAATGGACTCCAGGTAATGGTGAGGTAATTAAAGAAGGTATTTTTATAGTTATTTTCTGAAGTAAATTTCTATTTAAGTGTTTATATGATAGGAGAGGTGGTGTCCTTTTAAAAGTAGGGGAGTAGACCCACTGGGAAATTTCATAAAAGAATAAAAAATGATAAATTCATTCCCAAAAAAATATTTTGAAATGGAAATAGATTATAATTTTGGATAGGTTAAGTTTAAAATATTTACAAAAAAATATTTATTCAAGCTTAGTTATAAAACTAATCCCTATCTCTTTTTTTAACCCCTAGTAAACTTGTTTTAACCTTAACTACGGTAACAACTTCATTAAAATGAACAGGTAAAAATTTTATTTATGATAATAATTGGATCATAAAATGGATAGGGGTTATAATTTTAGACTATTTATCATCCTAAATTTTCTATTTTATGATTTTTAAAAAAATTATATAATTTAATAAAATATTATTTAAAATAAAATATCATTAATATCATTTAATTTTACTTTAAAGACATTAAGATAATAATGAATTTTGAATAAAATAAATTTAATCATTAATAATACATCATTATTAATTATAAAATTATTTTTTAACTACAGCACGTCCAAAATACATTACTTTTAAAATTTTTAAAATTATTTACCTCTAGTTTTACACTATTTTAACAAATGTTATGTCAGTATTTTATAATATTTTAAGGTAACTATATAATCACTAAAAAATAAAAATAAATTACCATAATGAGAATAATTTAATTATTCTAAATATGACCTTTAATATTCTTCTACCACTTATTTTTATCTATGTGTGATCATATAAGAGATATTTAAATGAAAGAGGGTGACATTTTGTGTTTTTCTTTACATAAATTATTATATAGATCACTTTCATTGAAAAGTATCCCATAAATAATTGAATATTCATCCTAAGGTAATACATTTATAAATAAATTCATCCAATAATAATCAAGATGAAAAAATTGGCTTTATCACTTATTTTTATCCTAGGTTAACCCAGTTTACCCTTTTACCATGGTGACAAATGTTCGTTGTTTTTACTATTCTTTAAGACCAAAATTTATGTTTACCTTATTACTTAATATTAAATATTATTATTATTAAAAATATTTAATCTATTTTTTAAAATTAAATTAATATAAATTATATAATTTAATATAAAAATTGACCCACAAAACGTGTCAAAAATGGTTTTTCAAGAAATGTATCTTTCAAGTAGAAGACGAATTTACATTAACTCGATGACTTGTAATCATAAATATATATATTTAAATTAAAATATATAGATATATAATATATAAAATTCCTTTAAATAATTCCTCATTAGGGTTTATTTTAATTAATTAAATTGGAAAAATGTTATGCATGTAAAAAGAGATTGTAGAAAACTGTGTTTTTAAGTATAAAAATAAACTTATGCTAAAATCAAGAAAATTACTAATTAAAATAAAATTAATTAGATTATTATAAATAAAACGATTCATATGTAACTTTAATATAAAATCAAAAATATAATGTGTATTTTAAATTACATGATTTAATTAAAAGAAATGATAATATTTGAAAAAATCAGTAATTTTCACTAATTGCTAAAAAATCAATCATTTCAAAAAAACCAAAAACATTCACCCTAAGTTAATTTTGATAGGATTATTTCAAAAATAAATTTAATTATAAAAAATAAATTTTAATTAAAAATTTATTGTTTTTTTCCTAATAATTTATCAATAAATTTATATTGATTAAGATATTAATATATATTTTATAAATATGTTAATCTTATTCATACCTTAACGAATAGTTTGTAATGGTCATGTTTAAATAGTAATATTCCATGGTTCATTTAGACTCAGTTTTTCTTGTCATATACACTATTTAACATAGTTCTCTTTTAAAAATATAGAGTTTTTTCACTTTTATACAGTTTGTTCTAAACCCATTATAAATTAATGTTGATAGTGTCTTTTCATCTATTATAACTTTTATTTGGTTTCCTTAAAGATCATATCCACAGTAATCATATATAAATGTTTTTATCTTGAATATTTCCATATGAGATCTCAAATAATAAACCTCAACTTACTTTTCCATTTATGATAGAAAAGTCTCATTCACATATTTACATGTTTTCCAATACATATTGAAATCTGATTCATTATGGTGTAATCCTTATTTAAAACAAATACAATCTTCATTTGGGATATTTAATCTCCTCCTTTTAATTTGTTATCAATAGCATTAATCCTTCATTTTAGTATGTGTGGTTCTACTCTTTTATTATCCCCCTTATTGATCATAAATGCAAAGGAATATTCGGTATGAATATCACCATTCTTCAACCATTTCCTACTGTTTAAATAGTTTCTTCTTCTTCTCATTTATTTAAAATTCTATTTTGATCAAAATTATTGAGATAAGGATGTAACTACACACTTCTTAGCAATGAGTGTGTATTTAATTAACTTTATGTTTTTGTGGGATAACTCGATGTAGAAAAAAAAGAGAAATTAATAAATGTCACAAAGATATAAAGAACTATGACTAGAATGTGATATAACTTTAACTTTATCACATTCAGGGGTATTAAAAAAACTATTAAAAAATTTAACTTGTAATCCTCTTTAAAAAATCATTAAAATAATTCAACTAAAAAAAATTAAATATCATTTTTAACTTAATATTCATTTCCATTTTATAATAGATTTCAAATGATTTGTATTGAAGAGTGATTATTTTACCTCATATTTAACTTTACTTGTATGTTGTCCAAAATTCTAGCTTTTCATGAATCAATTAATCTTTGACACCCACCTATCCATGGAAATTCCCCCGCAAGGGATGAAATCTCCTCTTCATTATGGTTGATTTTCTTCAGTGATACACTATGATGGAATCTTACTTTGTTGTATAAAGTTATTACAAAACTCTTATAGCTTCATATTAATATTTTTCTTTTAATTAATTATATATTAATACAAATGAACAAATATATAAGAGAATAAGGAGGGATATTATTACTTTTTAGTTATAGTAGCAAGGCTGAGAGTTTCCACTCACCCAAGATCCTCCAGATCTTCCAGCTTCATCTCTTGAAGTTCTATTCATTTCTTATTTTTTATTTTTATTTTTTTCATTGAGAATTCATGAGACACATTCTATATTTACACCTTTAAATTTCCACTTTGTGTGGAAGCTTATTATTATAATATATAATGGCAAACTTTTCTTCATATTCCAATTTATTTTTTTTAGCTTATCAAGACGAGATGACGTCACTAAGGAATTATTTTTTAAGTTCTATATAGCCTTATCAAACTTCGCACATAGCATATAATTTAATTCCTAGTTATTAATTTTTTATATCCTTTTTAATTATAATGAAATTTCATTTCTCTCATTAACATAAGAATTTCCATGTGTGTTCTTACATTTATCTTATAATAAGAACTGCCTCTAAAAAAAGTGGGTAGGCCTCCTCATTCCTCTTATATCATCCTTTACATAAGAAACCTAAAAAACTATCCTAGAAGTATTTTATTTAATATATAAATAGTATGATGTGATTTTATATAGTACTATTAGTTGTAGGAATTTTACCAAAATTAACCAAAACACTAATAATATCCTCTGAATTATATATACAATCTAGCCTCTATTTTTCATCTAGTTTGTGAGACATTAATTTACTAATATAATATTATTTCTCCTTAATATAGGAGTGATATTTTCTTGACTTTATTCATTACAATCATTCCAATTTTAGAATTAGAACCTATTATTCAGGTTGAAACAAAATTAACATCACTAGAATATTCAAAAATAATTTTTCCATTTTTATTTAGATTGATATTCTATATAACTTTGGAAGATTCAACCAAAATATCTATAATTTATCATAATTTTATGTCATATTCTTCAAGGTGTTTTCATCTTTAAAACACCTAGATTATGAATCATGTAGATCTTCCTCTATTTCATATATTTTTTCATTAAGATATTTAAGAGCCCTAACTTATTCTGAAATTTTCACCTTGAAATTTTTTATCTCCTCAATGAGATCACTATACTTATTATATGAATTCATTTTCTCATTTTCCATAACCTTTACTCTTTTATTTCACTTTTTATTTTTTTCATAGTAGTATTATAGTTTAGATCTCAACATGTGCTCAATTTGAATTTATTCTTCTTTTTTATCACTGCTTGAAGAGGTTTCATGCTTCTTGATATGAGCCGTAAGTGTTTTATTATTTTGATAAGTGTATTAATTTTATGACTCATACTATGATCATGATGATTCATATTATTTCATACTCATAAAATTTATTCTGTATTTTAAAAAACATTTCTTCTTTTTAGTATCACATTTTCTAATTCTTAACAGTTTCCTTATTGAAAAATAATCTTCCTCATAATTACTTTTATCCTCAGTATATTTATTCTTTGGGTACTTAATTAAAAAATTCCCAATTATTTCACATTTAAATAATTTAAGATAAATCATACCTTTGTAATTTCCTTTCCCAATATTGATATTCATAGAGACAATGGATAAGGATTTATTATCTCCTCACTTTTTTAAACCTAACTTTATTTGTATTAATCATATTCAACCTTATTCTTTCCTCTTTTAATAATTGAAGATAGTGTTGTAAAACTCACCAGGGTACATGTCACCTATCTCCTCCAAGGATAAAATATTTGGGTGGAATCTATCTAGTAACATTCTCATAAACTTTCTAAAAACTTTTGAATCTTCAAAATTGTCTCTAAATCCTATAATATGACTAACTATTTCATTAACCTTGGTAATATATTTATCTACATCCTCATCATTGTGAATTTACATTTATTTAAAGTTATCACCCCAAATATGAATTTTTTCTTCCTTAATATTAACATTTCTTTCATACATATCCTCAAGATTCTCCTATATCTCTTGGGTAGTTTTAAGTCCAATTACCATGGTGTAGAATTTATAAGATAGAGATGATAGGATAGAATTTATACTTTTCCCATAAACTTCAATATTTATCTTATAAGCATAATTCATTCTATAATATCTAAAAATTTGAGTAAATATAATATTTATAATATCACTCTCCTTAAGACCTTATGGTATTAAATGTTGAAGTATTCAGTTCTTAAATCCATGAAAATTATTTCCATCAAAAATATGTACACCTCTATTACTGATAGGATTTTGACTCTCCATGATTCATCTTTAGAAAATATTAAATATTTTAGAGGGGAACCTAGTAATACTTGATAACAATTAAAGTTCCTAGGTCTGATGAGATCACTAAGAGGGAGAGCAGTGAATTATTGAAACATTTATTTTAATGAATTATTTTCATTTAATAAACCTTTAAGTTTGGTTAAGTTTTGGATCCACTAATTATTTTTATATAAAATTTTATCATATGAAAATAGATGAAAGCAGAAAAAATCACATGTAAATTTACAAGGTTCTGTGTCAATATGAGAGCCTAATCCTTATCAAGTTCAGGTCAAGTTCTGAGACCTAATTTACCACTATTAATTAACAAGAGTGAAGGTAAAAAATATATTTTAATAATTCTATCATAAAATTTTCCAAAATTTCTAATCCCAAGTGATTCAGTATCCACCTTCTAAAAAATTATTTATATGGAC
The DNA here is from genome assembly GCA_963277665.1 of Viscum album. Classification (NCBI taxonomy): domain Eukaryota; kingdom Viridiplantae; phylum Streptophyta; class Magnoliopsida; order Santalales; family Viscaceae; genus Viscum; species Viscum album. The sequence goes on along the minus strand of OY728126.1, from coordinate 1,304,618,594 downwards.
CTATTTCTTTTAACATATCTCTCAAAAATCTTATGGCCACCTCAAAATGGGGTCTTTATACTCCCTATCGGGAGTTCTTCAAAGGGACCACCCAAAATCCTTCCTTGAAATTATCCTCAAATGTACTTGTCTCATAGGTAATTGTGTGTCAACCTTGTTCCCATTAAAGTCCACATGTCAAGATATTCAATAGGATTAATTGGACTTTCTCACATTCTTCTTCTAAAAATATAATGATATCACATGGTATGATTGTGTTCCTACTTCTCTTACTCCTTATTATACATACGTGGTTTTCTAGATATAGTCAAAGTCTAATTTAGTGATACATAAAAATTATCTTCTTTTATTTAGTATCATGTTCTCTCTCCTCACTTCTCAATACTAAATTACTTTTCTTCTCCCTACTTCTCTTTTTATATTCACAAAATATTTCATGAAAATTATTTCCATATTAGATTATGAAAACTCTTTGATCTTTGACTATTAAAAATAAGCTCACCTTAAAACCTTTTTTATTTAATTTAAGGTTCTCATTCAAACCATTATTAAGAATTGGGATTATTTCCTTATGATATTAGAATATCACATCTTCTTTATCTCAACAAAATTCATGATGTGATTCTATTAAATTCATCAACCACATGTCCATGGATATATATAGTTGTGACATGGAACTAAGGATTGTGTTGTGTAATACCTCTCATAACTTCTAAATATTTCAACTTAGATCACATAACACTTCTTATGATTTGTAATCATTGAAGAACTAATTTTTTCAATTTTTTGGTTTAATCTCCAAATTATTCAAAATATTAATTCTTGATCTCTCCCAAAATTATTCATTATGTGATGGTCTCAAAATGAATTATATATTGATATTTCATAACACATAAAATAGTCTATATGACTTATAAACAGATGAAAAATGAGTCATATATTGATTTCAATGACTCGTTTATAGGTCATCCATTTCCAATTTTAATCCCAAAGTCAGAATAACACTTACAATGGCCTGAAATAACTCATATTCTACATGAGAAAATGAATCATGCATATTCAGGGTGGTCTCAAATGATTTATAAGTATATTTAAATGACTCATACATGGTCTATGAATTTTTCAACTTCTCAGTATCCTAAGTGAATCATATGCACCTAGTACTTAAAAAACTTTCAAGTCACTTGAAATTCCATAATCAATTATAACACTTCTCAAATAAAAACACTTGTATTTGGTTTCCTTGAATATCAGCTCCACCATCATCTCATAAAAATTATTTTATCTTGAATCTATACATAGGAGATTTCTAAGTTATAGCCTCAACTTCCTTTTCCATTTATAATGTCAAAAACTCACTCATCTCTTCACATGTTTCCTAAAACATGTTGATGTCTTCTTCATTATAATAGAATCCTTTTTTATTAACAAAAAATATGATCATCATCAAGGATATTCACTAAGGAATTTATTTATTCATAGCATCCATATGTGTCAATCACAAGTCGTGGTAGATGAGTCATAAGATGCAATATAGTTTTGAACCATGTCACGGATTATGATATTGAGATATTATTGAAAATATATACTAAAAAATTTTGTTTTTCCTAAATTTCAATTATAAATTGATTTATATAAATTATAAAATATTTTAAATTATGGAAAAATGTATTTTGGAATATTAATTTATTTTATAAAAAAATTATAAATTATAAAATGTTTACAATTAATTAATAAATTTTTATGAAATATTTAATAATTAAATATCCATAATATTAAATGTTAATATTAAATAACTTTTAAAATTTATATGACGTGACTTTTAATCTAGTTATAAAATGTCTATATAGAAATCATGAGTGTAATTTGTAAAATGTTTATAAACTATAGAAATTTGGAAAAATATAAAAGGGTTTATATTTATTATTATTAATTGTTCATAATAATTAATTTGAATTATTCAAATTAAAAGGGACTCATTTTAGAATTTATTTAAACCACATCAAAAAGAGTTTTGATAATTGATATGATTAGGGTTTAAACAATATTAAATTCGTGATATTCTAAATATTTATATAATATACAAATAGTTTATTTATATAATGTTTATATTTTATATAATATCATATATTTAAAGTAAATTCCATATAATTAATAATATAGAGGAGTTAATATTACAATAATTTTATGTGATTATATTTATTTAATTATGGAATTTCCATAATGCATGGATGAATTATAAAATATTTATCATTGTTTATTTATGAATTTTTTTATAAATTGTTTTTATTATGTCTAAATATATGAATTTTTCATTTATTTATTTTAATTTTTTCTTGATTTATAAATTTATTTTTTTTATATTATAAATAGATGTATGCTTTTGTTTAAATAGTTAAACTACTTCTTTAAATTTGCATACATGCATCAAAAGGAGTTACATGTTAGGTATGATAAATTATTGAGTTTTATTCTACCATGACTTTGGATTGTATTGAATTATATACTTAAATTTAAAAGGTTGATTATAGTTTATATATACTAGGTGTTAAAATTATGATGGAATTGAGCTCTCTCTTTAGTAAATTATCCTTGGGTAGAGAGAATTTGGGTCAAACTACCCACTAGCCTAGAGGTTTATTCTATAACTACAAAAGAGGGAGTTTGTTATTTATCACTCTAGGATTACTCTTGTGAGGATTGTTGATTTCATGTGATTTTAATACTTTATATTAAAGGATTTAATATAACTTATGTATTAGATTAATTTAAATATGTATAAATATGGTTGGATTTTATTTTGGGTTGGTAACATAAGATACGGTTTATGTAAAGGGTTACACATCAATATGGATTGAACATTTTATTTAGTGGAAAGAATAGAATTTCAAACTAAACCGTTATAAGTATGAATATATGTAAAGGTAATAATATGATATTATATAGTGATATTAAATCCCATTTTAAAATTCTAGTGTTAGTTTCTTTCCAAATAAAACACATGTCAAAACCAAAATCATTCCACTGGGTAGGTTTTATCAATGTAAACTACTATGAATAATCTTGTGTAAGTAATGGTGAAAATTGATAACCCTAAAAGATAGGTAACTGGATATCATTGTGATCTTTCTATAGAACTTATTTTGGAAACCTTATGATATAGGATACTAGCGGAATAGTTTTGAGTTTATCCATATAATGGATTTGGAAAAGAGTTATCTTCTCAACCATACAATAGTCACATATTATATAATTGGCATGACGGACTACCTGAATAGTTAAGTGGTGAGTGGAATTCCAATTCAGATTCATTACATGATGAAATATAGATCTTGAACTATTAATGGATATTAGGTATTTTAAAATTGATCATAATTTTAGTAGAAAAATTTTTTTATAAAATTACTTATTAAATGAAGTTAAAACATGATACTAATCTGATAAAAGCAACTATTATAAATGAAATAGAATCATCGTCATCTAAATTAACTAATATATAAATTCTTTGAAGTATAAGATTAATTTAGCCATATTCTTGGATTGGTACATAAACTTAAGAATATTTCATGAGTAAGAATAAAATTTTATATGTCAGAGTAACCCCTTCCTAGGTACCCAACTGTTGAAGTTGTTTGATAAATGAATCAAAAAGTTTATGAGAAGTATATATGAATTCACTTGAGGTTTCAAAGGAATTATATAAGAAAAATACCTAATGAGTTTAGTCTCCACTCATATACTCAATTTGATTGAGTGTTTTAATGGCATAGAGTGTAACAACGTAAGATTTTATTATACATTTTTCATTAATAAATATTATATTGCTTGACACAAAACACCAAAATAAAATGTTTCACAAAATATTACATGAACATTATTAAAGAAAAATATAATAATAATAAAACCTCTATAAAATAAAAAGATAGTGATCAATTAAAAGTTATTACATTTTAAGGATAAATAACTAATATGATTAAAAAGGATTATTATTTCCTGATTAAATATTTAAAGTGTCAATAAATTAAATAAAACACTTTTTAAAAATATTATAATAATATATAATATTACATTATTTAAATTATAAATATGTATAGAATAATATCAAGAAAACTTAATATTCAAAAAGCGTATTTTTTTAATTAAATTTGCTTCTTTTATATTTTGTATTTTCATTTAAAAAATAAACTTATAAATTATATAATTTTAATTAGATAAAAAATACTATTTTAAATTTATAAAGTAAAAATTTTCTTAGTATAAAATTTTGTAATTAATCTGAATTATTTAATATTTAGTGAATATTGAAAAATATAGTTTTTACTAAATCCATAGTGTTTGTGACTATCGAGAAGTAGGTATAAATTAAAACTTATAAAATATTTTTAATGATCAAATATCTATTTAAGGGGTAAAAATATACATTTTTGGATTCCAATTTTATGTTATAAAACCTATGTTTAACATTTTATAAACTTAAGTAATATTTTCCAATAAAAGAAATTATTTTTTTTCCTTTTTTATTAATTAATAATTATTATAGTAAAATTATATTTTTGATTTATTTTAAAGACATATAAATTTAATTTTTTTATAATAAAACAATTTATATCATGAAAATAAATGAAAATTATAATCTTATCCTATACATAAATTTTAAGCATAAAAATACACTTCCTAAAAATGTGTTTTTACACGTTACATATACTAATGTTAAAATTATTTTTTATCACACATATAAATATTATATGATAAAATAGATTTCATATTTTTAATCATTATGTACAAATTATTTAATAAGGACCATTTTATTTTTAGTCATAAAAAATGGATTACTTAGTTAAAAACTAGTTATTATGGTAAAAGCCAAAGGGGTTAAAAGGGTTAACCAAAGAGGTAAATGGAATAACATGTTTATAATTGAGTTTTTGAGGTGTAGTAGACCAAAAATTATCTCGAATCAATACTTTTTCATTTTTTATTCTTATTGACATGTGAAATATGTGGTCTCTTTATTTTAAGATGAAATATTTACAAGAATGTCATTCTCTCCCCTAATAAAAGGGGTCCCTCACTACCCCTTCAATACCACTCCCAAATTTCATTTTCCACTTGAAAATATGACCTATTTATTTTATATAGAATCATTTTTCACTTAATTTAGCTTTGAGACGCAATATTTTGGCTTATTTCCTCCATTTTCAAGGAGTCCTCAAAGGGAAAACTCAAATTCTCTATATGGGTACTAATATTTCCCAATTTCTTTTGTTTTCTAGATTAATTTTCAAAATATAATTTCCTCATTCCTATATAATGATATAATTATTTTCTATACTAAATTTTATTATTCTAAGTTAATAATAATTAAGTAAACTTCCCCTATTACATTTATAAAAATGAAAACGGCATTTATTTGTTTGTGCGGACTACCACCTCCACAAAGCAATATCTTTCATTTTTCACCACCACCTCTATTATATGGTTATAAGGATGGAATTGATTAAAAAAATTGAAATGTATAATATTATTTTGATTATTAAGAGACAAATTATAATCCAACTTCATTCCCTCTCATTCATTAAGAAAAACAAAAATGTTATTTGTGAATTTGTGCAGACTATCACCTCCATGAAGTAATACATATAATTTTTATCTATTTTACTTTATTTTTATTAAAATATCATCAAAAATGATTAAAAAATTTATAAATATATGAATAATATCATTATTATTATATAATAATTATATTATTCCAAAATAACACACTTTTAGAACCATACTCATCCACTAATTATGGTATGATCATGTTTGGATTAGTCTATCTACCTACTTGAACAATGCTATAAAATAATATCATGGATGACTATGAGAAATTAATTTAATATAATATCTGATATAAATAATTAAATAAATATTTTATTTTTTTTATGGAATGTTAACATTAATATGAAACTCATTAATTAATATACCAACATTATTTCATTAAAAATCACAAAATATGCTCATCATTGATTTTATCTTTAAGTATCTTAACCAAAAATTTTAGAGAATAAAATAATAACATTATAAATAGTTATAAATAATCAATTCTAATGACTTGTATTATTTTTTAATGATGAACTTTGGGATCATAATGAAAAACAACACCACTACTATGAAACTAGTTCAAAATGATCAAGATTGCTCACACTAGATATTAAATATATAATAAATAACTACTATAAATTTTGAGAATAATTATAAATTAAGTTTATAAAAGGTTATAAATATTAATGAGGTTCTAAAAAATTTTATTAATATAGTTATTTTCTAAATATTATATTCAAGTAGTTTAATGTAAGTCAAGAATTAAAGTAAGCATTATTTTTCTCTATTTTCAATTCCTTATGACATGTTTGATATTACACAACATTATTTATTTCATATAGTGTATTCATTTTGATATTTACTTCAATTATAATTAATATATTAAATTTCATGATATTTTAATTTCCACTTCATAATAACCCTTTTATGTTCTTTTCATTATTATGTTACCATTATCATTAGGGTTTTTTTCAATCTCAATTTTAAATCGGGATTGATTTTGAAAGACAATACATTTAGGGAATTTTTATAATTTTTATTTATAAAACCCATTATAATTTTATCCTCATATATTTATTTTTTTGGTTTAATATCTCTCCTCATTATTTCATTTTCCCCATTGGATCATTATTTACCTGTTATAAGGAAACTGACCCTACCTCTTCTTTTTAGTTGGGAATCCTCCTATTCCATTATTTTATTCACTGTATTCTTTTGAAAATGTCATTATATATTCCTAAATAATTTCTTTAGTCTATTTTTTACTAATTTTAATTTCATTAAAATTTTTAATAAATTTTTTAATACTTTTTTAAGGGTTGTTTTCATCTGAGTTTGAAAAGAATCGCTTTTTAATATTTTCTATGTGAATACATATTTCTAAAAAAATTTATTTTTCTATGAAACATAATCTATAATATTTCCTGGTTTCTAAAAGAAATTATAATCCTCCATGTGTCATAAAATATTTATTTTTTAAATATTTTTTTTTAAATTTCAAGGATATTTCTTGTTTCCAAAGTGATTTTTCTAGTGCTCGTAAAAGTGTTTTTTTCCTATATCAACATCTTTTTACATATATTATACATGATCAAGGATACAATTAAAATGGTTCCATCCTATTTTTTTATTCTATTGTACTATGAAGTTTTCTTTTATATCAAAGTATTTATTCATCACTACCTTTTTCTTACCTTACCATCCACTTTGAATAGGCATAACTTTTCTTTCAATGCATTTACTTTATAAATACCCATTTTTTCATTTCTTTGATTGAAGGGTGTTCATTTAGATTTTATACATCTATTTATTGGAGGAATTATTGACCAAACTATATATCCTTTAAAAATAATATGTAAATACCATATAATTAAATGAATGTTATCTAACTATAAAGTTATTTAGAATCATTGAATAGCTATTTATATTCTAGGTATATGATATTTATTGATGAAATTATGAGTGTTTTCCTTATATGATTCCATTTTAAATGAATATAAAATACATTTTCTTTCCATTAGTTCTTTAGGATGTGATGATGATTGATTTCATGTAAAACACATATACAATGTACATGTAAAGTATGGGAGGGTGTTCCCTGATATCACACCAATGTATTAGGTAAAGAATTAATCTCTAGATATGACATGTTTATGATACCTTAGCATCATTCCTTAGTACATTTTTATAATACCTTAGTGAAAAAAAATATCTAATATGATTTTATGACACCATATTGATGAAATTTAGTGGTATGATTATGATTTCATGTATTATTTTCTGGCCACAACATTTTGATTCCAAGATCCTATAAAAACTATTAACTTAAGATAAAAGCTTCATTTGATGATTATTGGCTTATGAACCATATTTTATTGGGTATTATTTTTCTATTATGTGTTATTGAACCTTGATTATATTATCATACTCACATTATCATCTTATTCTCACTTATGATCATTGATTTTTATCTCTTATATTTGACCAAAATGAGCATTTGAGAACAACCCTTTCTTATATCTCCATTTCCCCAAGTCATGAAGAAAAGTAATGTGTATGATATAACTAGAATATTATATTGTGTGGTGTATATTTTGGATTTATTGAAGGATTGTAATGGATTAAGAAGTTTCTTATATAGTGGGGGAAAATTCCATTAATTGAAAAATATATGGGTTTTATTAGTTTATTATATTTTTTAATTTCTATAAATCTATAAACCTAAATGGTCTAGGTAATGTATACAATGAAATATTTTTTTATGTCATGTAATAATGAGATGATCATTACTATGGGTAATAATATAGAGAGTCTAAAGGTTTACTTTAAGGATTTGTCTAAAAAGGAATTAATTTTTAAATAATTGTTGGAAATAATCTAAAAATTTGAATGATTCAAATAAAAGTTTACACAGTTTTATAAAATTGTTAAGGATAGAGGAATTGTACATGTCATGTTTAGGTTTTTGTGTTATGTTAACAACATAATAGGGTAAGGTTTTAAGAAAGAATAATCTTAGATGTTTTAAATAGTCATCCTTGGTCATTGAAACCAAAGAGATTTTTTAATAAGGAGGATCAATGGTTCTATATATGATGGAATCATCCAGGATACCCAAATAAGTTTCATGAAACATCATGGAAAGTACATGTCTGGTATTAGTGTTAAAGAAATAAATTCATATATTTTGAAGTGTATATGATACCAACTATATGTTTTACATGTTTTGTAAATATATAAGAGTTCAAAATCTTGTTTCGAATTGATACAGATTATATTTTTAATTAAAATTATGAATAAAAATTTGAATCCTAAAATTGAATATAAATGAATATATTAATCTTAGATGGATCTAAATGAAGGATCTATGTTTTAATCTTATTTCTCTTATGTGATGAGAGAATTAGTTAAATAATAAATATTTTTTATTAAAAATATTATATGATGGATTCAACACACCTAGGTTATGATTAATTGTATTGTATAACATGTTTTTAGAAGTTTATAAAGATAAAAATATCTTATCCTGTATAAAGAAATTATATGCTTGTTCATTAAAATATGATGGATATTTGATCAGACCACCATCAGTGGAATAATTTAAATAATAGTATTTTTTTAGAGTAATTCTATAAAAACAAATAATACCATAAAAGATATGAGAAGAATATTTTATTTGTAAAATATTCCCATTGAAGTAAATATTTTTTATTTCATAACATAAAATATTTTGTGTATCTTATCATGATATTTACAAAAGAATATTGTCCCTAAGATACTATTGAGATTTTTTTGGAATTATATAAGTTCAATCATAATAAATAAAATATTATTCTAATCAAAATAAAAATTGAGTGTAAATTTATATCCTAAAATTGTTAGGGTGAGTTGATAAAATATTAATGTAGAGAGATATATTAGTTAATAAAAGTATATTATGGGAAAATAATTATGGAATGGGTTCTATGTATGATGGTGATGATAATAAACTTAGAATGAGTACTAAGTAGACACCAGAAGTTATTAACATCATGAAATTTAATGTCGTAATGTTAACGAGTTTAAATGATATATCCAAGGAGTTAAACATTAAGAATATTATTTCAAAGTCTCACAATTATTCAAACTGATTACTTCATATATTCTACTCAATAAAGAGTTTAGTGGGAAGTTTTTATCTGATGTTCACATAAATATATAGTATGAATTATATAGAGAAGTAATGAGTTTAATAAAAAACTAAAATTGAAGCAAACATATAGACAATTTGGAATTATATCATATGTGATATGATGACACGTGTTCTTATATATCATTTTTTTAATATTCTTAAAAGAGTTTAAGAATATGAAATTTGTCATTTTATATAATAGGCAGTCTTCACTTTATCATTATTTCACATTGGTGGTATATTTTATGTGATGTGTAATGATAATTTACCTCTCAGTGTATTGCTTTTATCATTCTAGAGTATTGTGGTTTGTGATGAAATTTTAATATTATAATCATAGGTATTTCATATATAGAGATGAAATGTAAATCCTCACTCCTTCATGAGTTTAAAATTTTAGTGGAAATTTAAATTTTTTGGGAATTATTTAACAGAGTTTATTTTTTTAATCAAGATTAAAAATAATGATATGATAGTTTGATTGTCTTAAAGAAAATTTTTCAGATATTTTTTTATTCCCAAGAGGTACCTTGTTTACTCGGGTGATCCTTGGGAGCTTCAGTTTAAATTTTGGGAGTTTTGGAGGTTTCTAACCAGAGTTTGTGATTTAGTGTGCACTGTTTAAGGGAAACCACACAACACCTAGAGCTTGAGAATGGTTTTATTTAAATTTTATAACATATGGTTAGAAAGCACATGTAGTTCATGTTCAAGGATAAACCATGAGGATTTTATAATAAATTTTTTGGTTGAATTTTTTATGGGGGGTGGTGCATGGTCAACATATGGTTGCAGAAAAAACAATGTGGGACCATAAAATTAAGTTTTAGAGGGTTTTTTTTCATAGTTGGTGCATTATTTAGTAAATCATGAATCCCAACTATATAAGGATTATTTCCTTGGATGGTCAAGGTTTCCTATTTGACACATGTTTTTGAACCTATGTGGCCAAATCATGAGAGATATCTTTTCTTAGATAGTGTTTATTGCACGGTTCGTGCACAGTTTGGAAAACCATCTGTCCAAACCATACATCCTATTGATTTTAATTAAAAATAGAGATTTATCAAAATTAACCAATGGTATTTTATCTCTATACCCCTATTTTTCTCATCCCTCACATCTGTGATGGCCAGAGTGACTCTCCCTCTCTTCTTCCTATGATTCCCTTCAATCAAGGGGTAATTATGGTGTTGTTCTTTATAAATTTATGGTATAAATATCTTAATACTCATTACATTATTCCACCCCTTGATTTTATTTTTAATTTGGTTTTCATTGGTGTATGGTTTGTGATTATTTCCACTAGAGAATGGTGAAAAAAAAATCACCTTTTTAGGGTTTAGTGTTCAGTGTGTATAAGAGGTCCCAAGAGGATCTGATTAAGCTGACGTTTTTTTATGCTTGAGGTATGTTAGACCACATAGTTATTTAGAGTTATGGATTAAAATTAAATTAATTGGTTATTCAATAAATACCAGTTTTTAGGTATTTTTCCAAATTATTTCAAGAGTGTTCTGTGGTCCTTTTTTTAGTGGTTGGTTTCCCTTTAAATGTGATGAGTCTACCGAGTGAATAATTCAAAAATTATACCTACTTGGTTTAAATTTTGAATTTAATTACAAATTTTTATAATTGAATAAAATTAATTGAATAATATATTATAAAATTTTATAATAATTATGTATGATATGGGTCATGGGATAGTATATCGAGTTAATATTGGAGTTTCGATCAGATGGGGTGATGATGGTCAAGATTTTCTTTAAAGGATGGTAACTTCAAGTTTGAGGTGGATGTCCTTTACATTATTGAGACTCTTATTATTTTTTAATTTTATATTTTTTTACATCACTACTATATATTATTATATAATTTAATGAATTTTATGGTTCTACTATAAGAATTCGATATGATCATGTCAATCTAATTGTCAACATGGACTATATATCTTACTAAATGGTTTGATGGTGTCATTCTTATCAAACAAGTGTTGGAGGATCTACTAATGGATTATTTTGTGGTGTTAATTGGATTTCAAATTAAAATAGTTCCTTTTAAAAAGTATATATTAAGAAAATTATTTTATTTAAATGGAAGTTAAGGGCAATTGGATGGTTCGAGACATGGGTTTCTAAATGGTGTATCTAAATGGAAATGAGTTTCCTAAATAATTTTTTGAAGACATTTTTCCAAGGTCCTAGTGTGAGTAAGTTTTCATGTTATTCCTTTTTAAATGATTTTAAAAAAAATATTTATACTTGGTTTTAAAGGAAGTTATAAGGGATTGATTGAACTTATTGTGTCATATTTGACCCCATGAGGTTGATGCCCTATTTTCCAAGTTTTGTGTGATTATTTTGCTTCCCATTTAAGATATTATATATATTTTATTGATACATGTTGATGCATAATGATGTTTTTTTTGTTATCCAAATGAGAACTTTTTTAGGTATCAAAGTAATGGGTTGATCCAGTTACATATGATAGACCCTTATATGGTGGAGATGGGCCCAATTCACACTGACGGTTATGGAGAGATGTTATACCTAGAAGGATGATTTGGTATCAAGATATAGAAATGTAATAAAGGAACCTATATAGGGTTAATTTGTTATGGTTTGACCAAGGGGACCCTTAGAGACTATTCCCTAGTGGTATATTGACCCTAGGGAGAGTGTGTGTGAAATATGGGTAATGATGAATGTAAGTGCCACCCAAGAACCAAAATTTATTATGTGAGATTTATATATCCATATTTTTGATAATTGGTTGTGAAACTAGGAGGTCAACCTTATACTTGTGTGATATGTTCTAAAAAATGGTTGAACCTTATGAGATGCATCATATGAGATGTTTGAGTGGTACCCACTACCACCGAGATGTATTTACATACATGAGAGGCCTTAGACAGCCTCCTTGGATCCTCAAGTAGGGGATGAGACCCCCCAAATAGATTTATCTTTTAGGGTCTTCCCTAATTGGGATTAAGTTTTTTAGACTACATAATGGGGTGAGTTATACCCTATGTTTTTATCCTATGTATACCAAGTGGGTCATCCCATAAGTGTTTGTCTTCTATATACCAGATGGTTCAAACTCTAATTTTTTATCTTTTTTATACTTGGTGGTCCATCCCTTGGGTGTTTATCCTTTTTATACCATGTGTGTTAGCCCTTGAGTGTTTATCTTTTGTATACCAAGTGGGCCATCCTAAGGTGTTTATCCTCTATATATCATGTGGTTTAGGTACAAGGTTTTTATCTTCTGTATATTGGGTGGGGTATCCCTCAACTGTTTTTATTCTATATACTAGGTGGGTCATCCATCGAGTGCTTATAATTTTTATACCATGTAGGTTCTCCCCCAATTTTTTTTCTATGTATACTTGGGTGAGTCAGCACTAGATTATTATATTGGATGGAATGGTTCAATGATATGAACAAAGACACTTCAACACTATCCAAATTAGGTATGATTTTTTGTACTAGTTTTGGGATAGTATTTGGTTCACTTGAGAGGTTACTAATGGATAAATATATCCATCACTAGCCAAATCATGTATGGTTAGTGCTTAGGGTGGTCCTTCTAAAACTTGAAAATCCACGTTTTATTTAATGTGCTTGTGTGTTATCTTTCTGGGTGGGTGTGTTTCACGAGCATGATCATGCTATTTATATATATATATATATATATATCATGAACATACACTTGATCATAGTATTACTCAGTATTATCATGCCACTGAGGATTCCAACTAGGTCGTTAGACTCACCCCTACCCATATACACGGTATGGGTTTCGATGTACATGAGTAGATCTTCCTATCTTCTATCAGGACAAAGGTACTTCTTGGAGCTGGATACTTGGTATAGATCTAGATATTTGTGGAGACTGAGTACTCAACATGGTGGTTTATAGGGACTTGACCTAGAGTCTATTTTACTTTGTATAATTAATTTATTTATTTATTAGCATGTACTTTCTAGTGTGTCGTTTATAATATTTTATGCATGTTTTATTTATTTATTTTCTATTTTTGTTCCTCTGTTTGTTATACTACATCAAATAGTTTTATTGTTTTCTATTTTAGATTATGGGGGCCTAGGGGGCTCTATATTTATGACTATAGGTATTTTGGGAAGTCTTTTATTTAGATGGGCCATGATTAATTTTTTAAAGATTCAATAATGACCCTTGGGCCTTATATTATAGTGAATAGTCTCTCCAAAACTATCTTAGTCCCTTTCCTTTAGTAAGAATCCTCTTGTATGGGATACGTAGCTAAGGATGCATAGAATCCCCAGGTGGGCACTATTCTAGAAACCCAATATGGGAATTACAAATTGATATCCTAGTGTTGTTTTGGGATGGGACTTTGTAAGTTATAAATGGAGATAGATTTTTAGGACTTCGTAGGTACACCAAGTGAATTCCTAGACAAAATGACATTGATTAAAACCCATGTTTCTAGGGGATGTCTAGTTTATGTGTATCACTCTTGGATTAATGAGGTGTTGTTTTGGAATAATAATCCCAATGTGAAATGAATGAGACTTAGAATGGGTCATAAGTATTGTTTGGGAGCTATTTAGTACATAAATCATGATAGCGGCTTTCTTAGGGCATGATACACGTACCTATGGGAGGTTTATTTTGACATGACGCCTCTTTGAAATCCATTTTAATTGAATAAACATATAATATAATTAGTTTTTTTTCAAATATATTATAATGTGTGAATATATTTCTATGGATATTAGGGTTGTAGTTGATTGATTAATATGTATTTTCTATTACTCTAAAAGAAAATGATTTTGGGATGGTTGGAATATGAGAAAAACTTGATTTTCAAGAGGGAGAGAAATTTTTGCAATGGTGAAAGGTGTACATTAAATGGTTTTGTAAGATGATTTTACTTGAATTGGACGTGGAGCTAGTGATTTTGAAAACATTGGAATTATCAGGTTTTGTAAAATTTAAGGGAAATATATTTTTAAATTTGATTTCAAAGTGTTTTTAGAAAATGGGAGATTTTGAAAATAAACCGTGTGGCTTGGGATTTTAGGTGGTTTCAATATTGATGGGGAAAACCCTTGGATATCAAGAGGTATTTTTGACAACTTAGGTTAGTATAAAATGAGTTCCAAAATAGGGGATAGGTTCATTTTCTTAAAGTTTGAACAAACTATATGGTGTTTTCCTATATATCTTCTTGGTTGAATTCTAATTAACTGAACCATATATCTATAGTAATTTCTCTACATATCAACCTTAAATGTTATTAATACAAATATGTGTATTATATGAGATTAAAATCCTCAAGGGGTTAGTCTCATGTGTAGGTGTCCAATGAGGACCAGTTCCCTAGTAGACTGATATATTGGCATGTGATGTTGGTGATGTGTAAATGAGATCCCTAGATAGGTGTTATTGATTTGATTAATGTGGTGTATAGGGATAAATTGGCTCATGTGTATAATATTTTTTTGTGTTGACCATGGTTGGCTAGGAGTGACCTGAGTGGTTTTTTTCTATGTTTGGAAGTTATTCCCTATTAGCCTTGAGAAATTTTTGTGTGGATGTCTAGTGAAATTTATATATGTTTTTGGGATGAAGTAGCCATTTTTGGGTTTTATTGGGTCTATAGTTGGTATTGGTTTATTTTCAGTTAAAATATGTGATTCTTATGGTGGGGATTACTACAAGAATTATATGAATCAATGGTTGACATTTTAGTGTTTGTAATTGACAGGTACAGTTTAGCACGATCATGGAATTGATAATTGGTGTTTCAGTTCAGTAAGGTGATATGTGGATACTTTTATGGTGGTAAGTATAATATTTTTCTGTGGATATTATAAATTATAATAGTATTTTGGTGAGTTATTATACCTTATTTAAGGATTCTGGCATGTTTCAGGTGGATTTCATGTATTGGTGAAAGGATCGACATGTTATTGATGGGATTTGAGCATGAGTTAGATCGGTGATATGTCGGTGCTTATGAATAGAGTATGGTATTTAAATGGATTGGTTATGGATCCAATCATGAAATTAAACTATAATTCGAGTCTATAATTTTATGTGGAGTGTTGGGATGGTTCAGCGATGCCTTCAAGTGTTAGAGCATCATAGTTGGGTGTTGTGGTGATGCAATGATGCATCCACAGTAGAGTTTAGAAAATTTTAGGAAAATTTAAACTAAATAAGGTTTACTTATTTTTTTGTGAAAATTTATGTGATTATTTTTAAATATAATTAAGAACATCACTCGAAGATCATTTGAGGTGGTTTTAGGATAAGACCGGTCTTTTGGAAGAAAGTCGTCTTTTCGGGTTTAGTGTTTAGAGATGTGTAGCAGAATCATGTTCGATATTTAGAGGGGGAATATACCCATTTAGCAGTGAATTTATGACTATGATAGGTTGGGGTTTGCGTTTTAAAATATATAGAGGATTCTAGAGGATGATAATTATTATGTCGGGGAGGTTGTTAGACCTATCTCCTTCGTAAGTAAAAAATATCAGTGAAATTTGAATTTTTAGGAATTCTAATGTAGGGTTTATTTTTAAAGCAGGATTCAGAATGATAATCCAAGATTTGGAGTGCTTAAAGTGATTATTTTTTATATGGTTTGTTGTGTGATAGATAACTATATTACTTGGGTGAGTCTTGAGATATTTGTGTTGGATTTTAGGATTTTTTGAGGTTTCTACCCTAGGAATATGGTTTGGTGTGAATGTTTTAAGGGAATTATGATACACCATAAGATTGAGGAGGTTTACAATTCAATTTTTATTTCACATTGTTAGAATACATGTTCAAGGATAAATTTTGTGTATTTTAGAGTAAACAATGTGAGTTGAACTTGTTTTGGGGTATGGTGAATGGTTATGACATGATTGTAGAAAAACTGTGTAGGACCTCTAATTTTAGTTATAGAAAAAAATTTCATGGTTGGTAAATGGTTTCCTAAAATAGGTGTCCCAACTATGTGGGGTATGTTTCCTTGTATAGTGAAGGGTCCACAGTTGGTTCATGTTTTGGAAACCATGCAGCCAAACCATGTGAGTTGTTTTTTCATGGATAGTTTTTATCACATAGTTGGAAAATGGTTTGGAAAATCATGCAGTTTAACTATGAAGCCTGATAATTATTACTAAAAATGAAGATTTTACAAAAAAATATTTGGGTTATTTTATCCCTCTTCTCCTTTTTCTACCCCCCTCATGTGCATGATGGCTAGGGGGCTCTCCTTCTCTTCTTTCTTCAGTTTTCTTTGATCAAGGGGTGTTTTTGGTGTCATTATTCAGTGATTTAAGGTAAAAATCCCATCATCCACCTTCCATTATTCCTCCCAATTTCTATTATTTTGATTTTGGTTTTCACTAATGTAGTTTTTTTGATGATTTTCACTGGATCATGGTGGAAATAATATCACATTTTGGTTGTTTCATGTGAATCTCATAGAGGAGGTCTTGAGAGGATGAAAATAAGTTGTCGTTCATCATTATGCCAGAGGTATGTTGCATCATGGGTTTGTTTAAGGTTTTAGCTTAAAATTAAATTAATTTGTTAGTAAATTAATGTTATTTTTTAGGGAGAATGGTTTCTACAGTTTTCAACAAGCCTTTTGTGAGGGGTTGTTCATCATTACGGTGTGACGAGGTTTCTCTATGAGTAATTCTACAATTATGCTTATTTGGTTTAAATTATGAACTAAATTATTTATTGTAATAATTGGTTAAACTGACTTGAAATTTTTTTTATAAAATTTTATAATTAATTATTTATGATGTGAGGCTTGAGATAGGTGACCAGGTTTATATTGAGTTTTATATGAGTTAGGGAAATGATGGTCAGGCTTCATTTCAAAGGATGGTAACTCGGATTTTGAGGTAGGTGGATTTTACATTCCTAAAACTCTTGTTCTTTTTGGATTTTATATTTTTGTGACTCATTATTATATCTTTTTACATACATACATGACTTTTATGGTTCTTCCATAAGGTTGGAACGGTCTTATGTCATCCTAATAATCAACATAGACCATCTAGACTGATAAACAATATGGTGGTAGATCCCTTGTTAAACGAGCATTAATGTCCCTCCTTGTAGATTTTTTGGTGGTGTTTATTGGATTTCAAAGAGAAATGGTTCCATTTTAAAATGTTATTTTAAAAATAGTATTTTATTAAAATTTAATTTAAGGGATACTAGATGATTTAAGATAGGGTTTTTGAGATGGTGTTTCCAAAGATAAATGAGTTTATTAAATAATGTTCTAATGGAATTTAACCAAGTGCTCATTGTGAGTAAGATGACATTTCATTCCTTTTTGAATGATTTTAAAAAATTATTTATACATGGTTTTAAAGGATTATTTAAGGGTTTTATTGAACTTTTTTTTGTCTATTTAACCATGTGAGGGATATGCCTTATTTCCCAAATCCTATGTAACAATTGTGAATCCCATTTGCTATTTCTTGTAGATTTTATTGATTCATGTTGATACATTATGATGCATGTCATGTATGTATACCTATGATAACTCTACTTCATATCAAAGTGATGGGTTTATCTAGTTAGTTGTGAGAGAGCCTTAGAGGGTAGAGACGGGACTAAAGGACCCTAGATATTGTTGAAAGGTGTTATTCCTATAAGGATGAGTTAGAATCGAGATATAGGAATGTGATCAAGGAAACTATATAGGGGGTCATGTTTTAGTTTTACAAAGGGTACCCTTAGTGGGTTCTTCAGTGGTATATTGACCTTAGAGAGGGTGTTTGTAAGAAATGGGTAGTGATGATTTTGGGTGTTATACCAGAACTTTAATTGATGATGTGAGAATTATATAGATATATTGATGATAATGGTTCATGCACCTAGAAGGATGATCTAATACTTATGAGATGGATTTCAATACATGTTTTAGCCTTATGAGATGTTTTATATGACAGGTTTGGGTGGGGGAACTACCACTGAGATTTATTTTCATAAATATGATTCCTTAGACTCATTCCTTATATCCATATGTAGGGTATGTGACCCCCCACATATATTTTGATAACATAAACATCCCTGATTGGGAGTAATTCATTGACCTTGCATAGCATGGTGATTCAGACCCTATGTTTTTAGACTTTTTATACTAGGTGGTTAATCTCCCTTATGTTTATCATCTTTTATATTGGGTGGGTTGACCCCTAGATGTTTGTCTTCTATATATCGGGTGGTTCCCAGGTGTTTATCCTCTGTTTATTAAGTGGCTTATCCCCTTCGTGTTTATATTCTTTATACTAAGTGTTTCATTCCCATTTTTTGTCATCTATATACTGGGTGGGTTGACCACTAGGTTTTTACCTTTTGTAAATCAAATGGATCAACCTTCAAGTGTTTATCTTCTGTATATTAGGGGGATCATCCCCTAGGTGTTTATATTCTATATACTAGGTGGGTCATCCCTGGAGTGTTTATATCTGTATATTGGAGTGATTCAAACCCAGATCATTACAATTGTTATAATAGTTATGTGACATTCTCAAAGACACCATAGCACTAGCTAGAACAGGTACAATTTTGGGTAATATTTTTGGGGTAGGAATTTATCCCCCTAAGTGGTTACTTATGGATGGGGACATATAGAACTATCCAAAGAAGTTATGATATTAGGTACTAGTTTTAGGTAGGACTTGGCTCCACTAATTGGTTACTTATGGAAAGATACATTAGGCACTGGCTAAAATAAATATGGTCAGGGCTTGGGGTGGTCAGTCTGACACCTAATAACCTAACATTAAATTTTATGGGCTTGTGCATTATGTTTTTGGGTGGGTGTATTTCATGAGCACAACTGAAATATATATATATATATATATATATATATATATATATATATATCATTTACATCCAATTGATCACAACAACACTCATTACTATTGATACATTGGGGATTCCTATTGGATCATTAGAACCACCCTCTACCTGTGTACAGAGCATGGGTTTCATTGTATGTGAGTAGATATTCTTGTTCTATCTTGGTACACTAGAACTTCTTGTAGATATGGTCTTAGTATAGAAATATATAGATATATAGGTTGAGTGCTTGGTAGGATGGTTTATAGAGATTTCAGTTAGAGGCCAATTCACTTTGTAGATTTATTTTAGTTATTGTTTAGCATGTACTAGCCAGCGTGTTGTTTATAATATTTGATGCCTATTATTTATTTATTTTTTACTATTGTTGCTCTATTTTTTCTGCTACATCATATGGTTTTAATAATTTCTATTATAGACTACAGGGTTCCATATGGATTCCTATCTATGTCTACAGGTATTTTGGGATTTTTTTTTTGTTATAATGCCTTGTGTGTACGGACGGTTATAAATTCAAATAAAATTTGAATTTTCAAATTATTGGATGGGATATATTTTGAACTATGATTTGGAATTTAATTTTGAAGGTTAGCACCAAACCACCCCCCCCCCCAATGATGTCTTTTAGATAGTGAATGGGATCAAATTTGTGATGGGAAGGTTCAAGTGTGCATTGAAAGCATCCCAATGTACTCAGGTTTCTAGTGAAAACTAAAGCAACCATCGGCTCACTGGTGGCTACATAGTAGAAAACCCTTGTACAGAGGTTCCACTAGAGAGTTAGTAGGGCTTTAAAAAAAATTTAAGAGTGTTGTTTTGGTAATTTTACTAGTTATACCATTATTTTTTTAATATTAAATGGGGTATGAGGGGGCATTCAGTTGAGCCACTCCTCTCATTGATCTCCATGGATCCTCCTTTAAGGGGATGATTTTGGAGGCTTATAAATAGTGATCCAAGGTATGTTTATCTATTACTAATCACATTATTCCTCCTATTATTATCCCTTATCTTCCTTCAATTTTTGGTTATGGGTTTAAATCCAATTCCATAGGAGTGTTGTAGAATTGGATGAATCCAATGGCGCTTTCATAGAGTCTTTATGGAGGAAATCCCATAGCGATATATGCCTATAGTGGCTTGATATTTCATAAGGTATGAAAACATGTTTAATTTTATTAGTTTTTTCATTCATTTTATTTTAAATTAATTCCAGAATCATCATTACTTGATAGGGATTTACCTAGAAATAGTTTCTGGAGTCTATTGCAAACCTTCTATGGGTTATTGCTTGAGGTTTCATTAAGCAATGTGTGTTCTATGATTTGGTTGGTGTTTATTAAATTTTTAATAAAATAGTTTAATTAATTATTGAGTATTAAAAATTGATGTTTTCTATTGTTTTGAATGATCTAGGGGCTCAGGTGCGGAGGCAAGATTGGAATGAATATCGTTGGGCTTGGGCATGCTTTCATGATCCTAGATAAATTTGGTGTGATTCTGAATTAAATGGGAAAAAGATCCGATTAAAGTAGGTGGTATCATATAATATCCTTATGGTTGTTAGGCTTTTTTTGTATGGAATATGATATGTGGGCGTGCCACAGCGGTTAGTGCACCTTTGTGAAAAGGGAATATTTAAAGTTGAATTAAATTTTTAAATGGAATTAACTAACAAATTAAGATCCTTGATCTAAATAAGAAAGAGCCAAGGCCATGTTCTTCATAGGTCATCGGCGTGTTTCCTTGACTACCGAAGGCTGAGACCTTTACATGAGACATTTGGACACCCATGATGGGTATCCTTCTGAAGGTTTAGTGATGAGACACTTGGAACCTTGTTCACCCAAGTAAGGTTTAGTGATGACTTAGACATCCACAGTCCAAATAGTCCATTTGAGGGCCCTTTGACACATTAGATCCTTTGGGATCAATAAAATAAACCCAAGTAAAGTGATCCTTTATCATAAGATGTGGTAAATCCTAGGTGGGAACACCTTATGTAGACTGGGACTAGTTTCGGTGAGCAGACCAATCTAGTAAGACCCTAATGATTGAGATAAGCTATGGTCCATCTATTGATTAAATGGTGACCCCCATGTTAATGGTGGGGTCATACTACCCTATTGATGATACCAAATAATTTTAAATCCTCTAAGCATCATGTGATGATCTGAGACCTAGTATGAGACCTAAGACCCATAATAGGGTGACTCTACTATGTTGTAACATAAGGGACCCCAGTGGGTTCCCCAATAACTGATTACCCCTAAGATGGTGCATATGAATATGGGTATAAATGGTTGTGCATGTCACCCTAAAACCTAAACCGACATGTGACCCTAATGGGGTTGAGATTATGATGATGTTCTTGTTCATTTCACCATCCCTTGTTGTATATTTATTTTGATTTAGGTTCACGTAATATAGAATGTGTTTTCCAAGGATGACTGTGAATTGGAAATCGAACCTGAAATTATTGTGATTTCATAAGATCAATTGGAATCACCTAATAATATGGGTGAGGCCCTAGGATACCTGGAATATTTGGTATCTTGTATTATATCATATTGAGATCAGATTACTACTTCTACTTACATATAGTATATATGGTTTATATTGAAGTGTATTCTAAGAGGTGGTACCTAGGATCCAATATCTAAGATTTATAACAGAAAGCACATATAAATGCCATATATTCTTGGGAATCCTTTGATATATTGAGTGAGACATTTGAAAATGACCCAGAATCCTAAGATTTTAATGATGTTTCCATTATACCATTGTGAGTACTTATAAACCACAGGATTCTTATGGTGGTTTGAGATATTTGGTGTACATAAATACATAATAATATATTTCATATATCTCAAGGTCGTCTGCTAGATCCCCTCAATTGATGACCAGGTTTCCCCCTAGGATTGGGTAGATTCACCAGTTTCGGTTCAGTTGAGGAAATGTGTGATTTTTTATGCCCATGAGTTTAACTGTGGGATCTAGGGTGGGTAATCCCTTTGATTCCCCAAGTCACCCTAGAATTATTCATAGTTGTACATATAGGATTACCTAGGGCCTCCCCCTCTTAGGAATCATACATTGGATGTACACCAAGGACGCCCAGTTACTACTATGGTATTTAGACTTTGGGATTTAGAATGGGGGATAATTGGTGATTCCCCATATTTTGTTACTCATCATGATGGAGGTGTGATCACAGGATCTCGGATGACTAAACAGAGGTTTCTCTATGGTGATTCTCATGCTCAGAGACACTTGATCACTAGCCAAAGCAGGATGGTTGATTAGGGTCATAGATCTGAGGATCAAAGACAACATTTGGGCATAAACTAGGTCATCTGTGTATTCTTATGGAGAGGTGGTGATACTATAGAGGTGTGTTCATGGTTATTTGATCAGATACACTCTGGTATCGGGCCAAATTAGGTATTTTACTATTTTATTTCTTTATTTATTTATGTACTTATGAACTTTAGTTTGTTTGTGGATTATTTTTTAGCATGTCACATGCACATATCACAAATTATACCAGTTTTTATAGTATCATGTTGGTGGTTCCCTACTATGTTTTATAATCACACCCTACTCATAACTCCATTTCACATGGGTACCCAAAATGGTCTCACATAGTCATTAAAAACATAGGTAGGGTTGAGTCCCAATAACAGGTTTAGAATGGTTAAGTAAGATAGATCGAATGAGTTTTGGAGATTAGTATAAAGTATGTCATTTATTTGGATGAGAGGCCCATTTGTTTTATATTTTATTTATTTAATATATGTTGATCGGCCTAGTGGGTGATCGTCTAGGTTTGTATTTTAAATTTTAAGCATGATCGTTCAATTTTTACGCTACATTTCATTTTATTTTAGAATTTATTATATTTACTACTCTCACTAAACTATATATTTCTATTGATACTTAGTAATTTATCCACTATTTATTACTCTAATATAAGGCGTATAGCCTCTCGGTCGTACCTTCTTAAACCCCACCTCTAGTTTGATGTCTATAGACTTCAGGGAGGAACATCTAAGGTCACATGGTGGTATGATCTAGCTACAATTAATATTGATCTAGGCTAGGGTGTGGTATTAGATCCATGTTTTTATGCCTTACTATTTTGGGAATTCGTAAACTAGAGACATAGGAATGTTTCAGATCTTGTGATGGTACTCGGACCAGTGCATCACGAACACCTTTTCCATTGGAATTCCAGGTAACCATGGGAAATGGATTGATGTTTGGGATTTTGTTGTTGTGGTTATTTTTTTCACCTGACATGATTCATATAGGGTTTGATATTTTTTTCATTTATGATTTATTGGATTTTAGCTTATAACCCATTGGTAAAAATCCAGTTATGGATTTGTCTCTTATCCTGTAATGCAAAGAGGCATTTCATGCATAATATCAAGAACATAGGATTCATATGATATGTAGGACTCCTAGTGTAATTTTTTTCATTGAAAACTGAAGTGAAACTACTTTAAGTGTAAATAACTACTTATATGATATTTTCTCATATAAGTACTTGGTGTCATTATACTTAGTTGGTCCCACTTGTATGTATATATCTCATTCTGGTGGTAGGTCTTATGGATCCTATGGTGAAGTGAATGATGGCGATGATGGTGGTGTGGTCCCTTCAGTAGGGGACGAATAGAGACCATGAGGGGGTAGTAAAGTAATTTAAGGCCTTATATATAAACCCCTTGAGATGAGTACTATGTAGGTTTGGTAATATAAATTGTTAGTAATAACCTATTTGGTGTTTTCTTATAGCACTTATAATGGAACTCTACTTAGTCGAAATCAGTTACCTTGGTTCCTTAACATGGATCCTCTTAGATAATGTTATAGGGTATCAACCTAAGTTTGTAATTCTTGAGGGAATATTTGTGTGTAGGTATGTTCTATGAGAATTAATAGCTTAGTAGGTTGTTGTGTAGGAATGTTATTTTGTTATGTTTTAAAACCCCTGAGAAGAAGTTGGAATGTTATATATTTTCATATAGTTATGGGAGGGAACTGTGTGGTGTTTCCTATGAGTTATAACCCTAGTGAGACCTGGTTTATAGGATATGTTGGAGGACCTAGATACCATGAGATATGATTAGGTGTTTAGTGAGTCATATCCTTGAGATGAACAAGGGAAACCTATGATAGGGTTTGGTCTGGTTTTATCAATTCCTTGATGTGTAAATCATGGTAAGGTGTTTGTGTTATTGATTGATCTAAGGGAGGTGTTGTTGAGTTATGGTTATATATTTTGTGTGGTTAGTTTTAAAAAGAGGTTCTTAGGAAACTTTTGGGTTGTTGGAACTGACATGTGGTAGGAGAAACATTAGTAGTTTTAGATTGTGAGCCTTAACATGGGTGATATGTCAAGCCCCCTTTTAGATGAGAGCATCTGGGATGATATTGGTTTAGTGGAACTAGAATTCAAGAAGAATATTAACCTATTAAATTTGGTATGTGATCATAGTTGGATGTAATGCGACTCATGGTAATGTGATTTAGGTTTGAGGATCAGGTGGTACATGAGTGTACACCTATTATTTATAAAAGAAATCAAGGTGATGAAAATTATTCACAAATAGAATTAGGTAAATTTTGAATCGATGATGATCATGGTTGTGCCAGGGAATGATGGGTTTTATGAATTTTTATGGTCCTAATAGCCTAAGAATTTGATGAGTGTGGCTCAGGAGGAGAAGCACTCTTTTGCTTGTGATCAAACTAGATGAGGTTATGCTTGAGGGGTAGTATAAGTGAATTCATATGGTGGGAAGTTAATTATCATCCACATAGAGGGTATGAACATTTATATTATTTTATTATGGCGGTTTTCATGGATGATGTTCCCGTAATATGGGAATGGATGTAGTGGGTGGATTTTTCATTTTTAATGCTTGGGTGTGAGTGATATAGCCATGTACAACCATTATATTTAGTGATAGGTGGTATTAGGGTCATAGAGGTAAAAAACTAATTAATGGGTGATAAGTAAACTCCTATGGTTAGGAATGGTGTGTTGGTTATGGGTGTGTGGACCTCATTTGACAAGGGCCGTGGCATTATGGGATCGGTTTTTGGATAGTCATTTTGGAATTTTTTTAATGATGAATAAATGGGTTTGAATTTAGCTATATTCCTCAATGAATTCAAAGTGTGAATTTGGGTATAATAATAGATGGAGTTTAACCATCAGTCTTAGGTTTGAGTAGTTTGAGATGATCTGGGTGTGATTAGACCAAATATGTGTCGATGATTAGTACATGGTAAATCAAAACATAAATTTTATATAGTTGATGGTTTAACCATAAAATCTCATTAGAAAATGAATAAATGACTCTCTTAACAAGTTCATATAATCATGGAATTCCTTTAGGAGAAAATTTTTTGTGATCAGGTGCTTCTCTAAATGTTTAGGTAGGTTTTGCCAAGCATTTTTGGTATTGGTCGACCAAAGAGGCTTTTTCCATATTTTTTATGCATAATTTCATACGGTGAAATAGGAACTATATCGAGAACGTCATTATAGATATGACGAGTATCTTTCAGGCTTTAGCTAGGGATTTTTTAGGAAAAGTAAGTGTGCTCGTGCTGTGTTTGGATGGAGGAGGATCATCCATTTTTTGTAATTTAATAATGAAATTGTGTACAATTTTTAGACTGGTGATTTCAGGTATATTGGGTGTGGTATGTTGTAAAATGAACTGGGCAAATAGTTAGAGCATGAGATAGGTCTTCAGTAGGAAATTCCAACATTCGGAGGCACTAAATCTCTAAATTATCTTCTTTTACTTAGATCATATGGAAGGGAGAACCAACGGTCAAATGATCAAATGGGTGATGATATCATCATATCTCAAGGTATAAGGGCATGGTAAATAATCATATTGGTGGTTCAATGATAGGTATGATCATTGGTTTGGGATTAGATAGCTTTGTATCTAGTGTTTGGAGTTATGATTGATAGGAACATTGGGAATTTAAGGATGGAATGTGTTTATTTAGCTTAGAATTGGTGACCTAAATAGATTTGGACTGATGACATAATTCTTTATTTCTATTTTTTGGGATGATAAGTATTATGGTGTGTAATTTTTAACACTATGTGTGTACAGAAGGTTGAAAATTAAAATAAATTTTGAATTTTTCATATTAGTTGAAGAGTATTATTTTGAATTGGGATTTGAAGTTTAATTATAAAGGTTGAGACACCATAAAGGAGGTTTCTTAGAGGGGGAATAGGGTTCAATTGGTGATGGTGAGTCTTGAGTTTACATCAAAATCATCCTGGGTGGTTTGATCCGCCACAACCACCAACTATCCTATGGGTTTCATGGTGTTTTTTTATGAGGGGTAAGTTTTTAATTTCACCATCCAATCCATTGGGTTTTTTAAGAAAAAGGGGTGTGAGGGTAGCTATTAAGCCGAGCCACCCCTCCCTTTTCTCTCTATGGATCCACCTTCAAGGAGGTAATTTTAGTGGCTTTTAAATAGTGATCCAAGGTATTTTTTCATTCCTTCTCTCATTCTTCCTTATATTATTATCCCTTGTATTCCATATATTTTTTGTTGGGGTTTTAAAGTTGATTCCACTGTAGCATGGTTGAATTTTCTGAATGTAATGGGGATTTTATGAAGCATTGATAGAGAACATCCTATAGTAGTGTATATATATGGTGGCTCAATGTTTCATTTAGGTGTGATATAGTATTTAATTTTATCAGGTTTTTTATTAATTTGGTTAGATTAATTTTGGAATCATTATAGCATGTTAGGTCTTTACCCGAGAATGGTATTAGGAATCCACTATGAACCTTATATGGGAGGTTTCTTGAGGTTTTATCAAGATGTATGTTCTTAGTGAGTGAGTTGGTGTTTATTTCATTTTTAATGAAATTATTTAATTAATTTTTTAGTGTTGAAAATTTATGTTTGGTATTTTTTGTAATGAGATAAGGTCTTAGGTACGGATGCATCTTAGAATGTATATTGTCACTCTTCTTCAATATCCGAAGGGACTAGATGAAGTGGTAGGGATTTTGAATAAATGGGTATTGATCCCATTAGTGTAGATGGTCTCATATACTAGCTCTATGGTTATTGTGATTTTATTATATTTCATGTGATGTGTGGACCCGCATATTAATTGGTGCCCTTCAGTGAAAAGGGAATATTTTTAAATTGAATTAAATATTTAAATAGAAGTAATTAAATAATTAAAAACCATGATATAAATAAGAAAGCACCAAGGACACATTTTTTTCTAGGGTGTTGGCATGTCACCTCATTCATCGATTGTTGAGCCCTTAACTTGAGTTCTCTATGAAACATTTGGAGCCCCGTGAGGGGTGTCCTTCTGATGAATTTTATGAGCATGGATTAGTTGACCATTCTTCAAAACTTGTACACACAATTAAAGGTGAGTTATTATTGAGACATTTGTGTCTTGAATAGGCCATGTGAGGGCCCTATGACACCTCAGATACTTTGGGATCCTTGAACTAACCTTAGGAAAACTGATCCTTATTAGATTTGTTGACCTATAACCATATTTTTATACATTTATTACATGAATATTGGATATATTGAATATTAATAAAACATGTTTTTACATATTTTTCATTATTCTACATGAATTTAATGTAATAATGTTCTATAGTATATATAGAATTGATAAGTTCGTAGCATTTCCCCACCATGATGAGAATCTTGAAGTGATATGATGATATTATTAAATAATTTTATGTAGTTGGATAACATACTATGATAGGACACATGGTACAAAATATGTCAGGTGAGAGTACTCATAAGAGGATGAAGCTTCTTCTCATGAATTTCATACTTGGTAAACTTCAATATGGGATATTATGAGAATAGACCCGCCTGTAGGATTTCTGTATGTTTTGATTTCATCAGATATTCCTATCTGCAAACATGTGTAATGATCATTAAACTTTAAGATTATTATTATTAATGCATGTTATAAAGCATGTACATAAATGTATTTCATAAACCATGATGATAATAGTTTATGGAGAAGTCATTGGGTGTGTCATGAGTGAAATTTTATTAACGGATAAGTAGAGGAAGGATTTGTCCCTTCCATGCTTATAGAAGCTGATATATCGGCCCTTTATTGGAATATAACCATCACCCTAAATTTCATCGTCATGGTGTAATGATGTGTTTATTTAAGATATTCAAAGAAATATGTATCAAGAATATAATTTGGTGACATGGATGTGAAACCTAATTGATGAGATATTATGATAAATGGATTATATTACACAGTGATTGTTCGTATGTGGTTGTCATTGGTGAGACATTAAGTTTTTTATCTTGGGTTCCTTGACCAATTTATAGATATTAATCTTGGACTTTATTAAATCCCACCTAATACCAATAATAAATAATCATAAATGATAACACACTAAGTGTTTTTTATGATCTCGATTAAATTTTATTTTAATTTTATTTAATTGAATAAATAGTATTCACAAGATCAAGAGATGATTTTATTCATGTTTTATCAATTGTAAATATTTATGGATGAATTAAATATTTAAATTAAATATTTATTTAGGTTTTCAATAACTACTAGAGGTGTTTGAATGGACCAAGATTTTTTCTGGTGAAAAAAATTAATTAACAAGCCGGTTAAATTATATTTTTTATTGTTCAAGTTGGTGCATTTTACAAAATAATATTATTGTTGTTGTTTTTGTCATTATTATTATGTGAATGGGGTTTATTAAAGGTAATAATATTTTTTAATATTCATCATGCAATGAAACAATATTTTAACCTAAAACTTAGCTCTATAAGTAGATGGTTATTTCTATTGTGTAGGGTAATCAGTGAAATTGAGAAAAGATAATTATTGCACACAATAAATTCTCCAGCAAATTCCCTCCACCTTATTTATCCCTCTCAAGAATGAGAAACTTAATTGATATCCCTTAAAGACCAAAGGATAAGCAATCAACACCAACAACTTAAGATTGTCTATTCACCATGCTAGCAACCAGAGATTGATTGGTGTTACTTAGAGATCAAAGGAGTATATGTGAATCACTACTAAAGGGATTCAATCCTTGGATCCTCATAATGAAGTGAAGGAAATCCGAAAGGGTTTTCTTATATGATCAATATCATTAATGAATAAAGGTTCCTAATCCATGTCAATCATTTATTCCAACATTAAATAAATTAATTATAAATTTGATGTGCAAGATCGACACTCTTGGTTTCGGGTATAGAAATGTTAAAAGAAATTTTAATATTTTTTCCATCACTGCACACTTCTTCTATTCCTGGAACCATCAAGTGGTATCAAAGAATTAATGTTTAAATATATAATTATTAATTTGATTGTTTATCCATACGCAATCGTGGTTAATTTTTCATTTTATATTATTCATTATTTAATCCAATTTGAATGAATATGTTATCAACATATTAATCCTATTTCTTTAGTGTTTCATTTTCTTAAATGTTTAAGAATAGATAAATAATGATTGGATATTCCATTGAGAAGTGCCAAAAAACCCAAAAGAAAGGGTTCTATAATTTATACTCAAAAGTACACACTATGTACCCCCATTAAGTTTTACATGGCCTTGTTGTGGGATATATGACATACCATGAATTTATTACAGGCAATTTACACCATGTATTGACTATCCAACTTGGAACATGGTTATTGGGTAAACTGCATGTATCGATGTACACGCCATGTAGTCTACATGGGTTAGTGGTGTAAATCGTGCAATCTATGTATTCACTATACATAGTCAAACTACAAGATATAGAAAACCTAGATTATCTATAATATACATGATGTTTATGTGGTGTGAACGGCATATAGTTTTTCAATTACCATGTTTAAGATACATGATGAGTTATCCAGACACACTAAATTAGAGATAAACAATGTGTGGATAGAGTGCACACGTCTTGTAGTCTCTTTCTCGATAACATGTTTAGACTTTTAGCACATTGTAAAGACACATTACATTCGGATCGCACGATGTGTAGCTAGCTTGTACATGCTGCATAATTAGTTGAGATACATTCCAAAGACCTAGGAAAGTATCTTGGGAACCTGGAAAGAAAATAAACGGCATGTTTCTAGCATGTAGACACCATGTAGTCCAGCCAAGTCAATATATCCAAGCCCTAAGCATGTGACCTAGATACAAGGAAACAAAGGTACAAGATATGTAGATGTATAGTACACATCGTGTAGTATCCTAATTAATGGAATTATTAAATTACATCAAATTGAAAAAATTTAGCAATAAAACCATATTTATTTGATTGGAACATTATGTGTTTAACAATTTAATAAGGGTTTTAAATAATTTTAAATGCTTAGTTTATTGTAATAAATATGAAATTATTGGTTATACTGTTTATTTTTAATTAATTCCTTAATGATTTTTATCTCCAAGAGGATTTATATGGTCATTAAGATGAAAGATAATTAATTAATTAATTAATACAATCATGTTGATTTTAATAATAAAGAATGGATAAATAAATGAATTTTAGCCATTTAATTTGCTTATACATTGTATGTGTGACAATTAATGAGCTAGATCAAAACCCGTGTATATGTTTTCATTAATTTAATTTAATCTATTACATGGATTTGAATATATTTATTATTAAATTAAATTTTATGGCATGTGATTCATCCCTCCCTCCATTATTATGTTGGACCTATGTGTCCAAGTGGAATGATGAAACTCATTCAAAGACTGACAACAGGAGTTATATCCCCTAGGTCAAAGGTTGATTTAATGTCCACTCATTAAATCAACCATTAGATAAATCTCATAAATGATTCATTTAATTATTTATTTATTTATGTCTATGCAATTTTTTATTTTATAGATTCAAGGCTATGATCACATAAATAAATGAATTAATGTGAAATAAAGAAATTAAATAAATTCATTATGTGTAAATGTTTTATCCAACATGGTTAATTAATTAAGTAACATCCACTTAATATTAATAAGATATGTAAATAATAAAACAAGATAAATTTTATGCATAATTAATTAAAATCCCTCAAACTAATATTAAGTCAGACTAAGCCTTAAATTACTTGATTAAGAATGAAACCATAGAAATAAGTGTAGTATATGGCCAAAGTCCTGACACTTGATTTTATCAGGGAGTTCTCATGAGATTTTTGGGTTGACTTAACTAAACTTGTATTGAGTTTAATGGTCAATGTCTATTCAATGCAAATTTAGAGGCAATTATTGAGGAAATCCCATTTAGGGTTTCAGAATAGGGGAATCCACTCAATGAATCAAGGAGCTATAAGCCTGCTGTTGATAATACTTCCTACCTAATTACATTCTTATGTATTTTATTATCAAGGTATAGATCATTAATAAAAGTAATGGATATCCTTTCCACTAAAATGGCATGAGCAACTAGACATTATTATTTGAATGGTGATAGCTATTAGGACTTGATAAAATAGTGGGAGCTTTAATAAAATCAATTATTTTATTATTTATCGCATAATTTTGAATCAATAAAAAAACTAATAATATTCCCTTTTAATTATCGAATAAAATTTAAATATCTTCATCTACACTGTCCCTACAATTTATATTGGAGAAAGAAACCCTTCTAACTAGTAGTAACTTCCATGAGTGGTTTAGTTTCCTTAAACCATGAATGTAAATCTTAAATGCTAGAATCCTCAATGTCAAATTTGACTTATAAAGAAGTGAGCGATAAATATTTCCTAGTATATGAAAAACATTTGAGCAACATGATCAATGTTCAATGTTTTATG
Organism: Viscum album; assembly: GCA_963277665.1. NCBI lineage: Eukaryota > Viridiplantae > Streptophyta > Magnoliopsida > Santalales > Viscaceae > Viscum > Viscum album. Next base: position 1,304,586,102 of record OY728126.1, on the reverse strand, counting down.
CAATCATATATGTATATTAAACTTATGAAGTCTCGCGAAATCATGTATGTGTATAGCATACTTGATCGCCTCTGTGGTATTTACAAGGAGAGATCTAGATAAGAATATTCTGAGATTTCCAAGGTGCTATTTTAGAGAAATCTTGGAAAGGTTACCCAGATGATCCTTCCATAGTCAAGTTCATTGGCTACATTGTGTTCCTAGAGGTTCTAGGTTTTAAAATCCCTAAATAACTGGGCACCAATATCATTTTGGCATCACTCCCTCGTAGATTATCTAGATTTTTGTAAATTTTAATATGAACAACACTAAGAAGTCTCTATCATATCTTCTTACTCTCCTTCTCTAAGTTAATAAGGATATAAAGTTTGAAAATATGTCCATCCTTATAGTGAACAAATGGAAAGGGAAATAAAATAGATTTAAGTCCAAATATTCTTAACTCTATTCCAAGACAAATAAGATCAAGGGGAAATAAAGGGTATAGGATGTTGTCTAGTTCTCATTTAGAAAGAAGGGACACTAGAAGAAAAGATTTACAAATCCAAAGAATAAAGGGAAAGCTTCAAGTGTAATTTTTATCAAGTGAAATTTATATGTTTCTAAAAATTGGGTATTAGATGAAGTCTTTGATTCTAACATATATAATCAAATACAGGAACCAATTACATTCAGAAATATTTACCAAGGGGAGGTAGATCTATGAGAATCCAACAGAGGTAAACATTTTTTATAACTATCATGAATTATGACCTCATATTGCTGACCAGATTGATCTTGGATTTAAAGGGTTATTACTATGTGCCTTCAGTCACCAAAAAACATTTTTTCTATATCTAGACTTGATACTGAGAGATTTATTTTCAAATTAAGGAATAAATGTTACTTATTTTATAAATATAACATTTTTTATGGTAAGTCACATTTAAATAATGGTCTTTATATGTAAGATTATATGATCTAAGTAATTTTAATCGATAACAAAGTTAATTCACATGATTCATACCACACCCATCTTTTAAATCACCACCTAGATCATGTAAATTAAAAACTCTTTACTATTTACATCAATATAGATATTTATATTCTTTTGAACTAAAAAAATTGGTTTATGTCAAGCATATTTACAAAGAAAAATAACCAAACATTCATTTAGTGGGAAAGGTGAAAGGGATAAAGATATTCTTGAATTAGTTCATATAGATGCATTTGGACCATTTTCTATTGAATAAAGTGGTTGGTACTCATACTTTATATGTAACACCCCAAGATTTCATAGTACGTTATCTCTTTAAAGTAATTCAATAGCTTGCGCTACACGCAACACCGATTTCAAGCACACCACAACTTATGAAACTAGCCGTCTAAAAAGTGGTTATGAATAGTGATAACCACATTTTGAATTTTATATATATAATATATAATTTTAACATTAATCTTTTTTGTTTATTAGACATAATGTAAGGACAAATTCAATTTCTCAAATAAAAGAATTATTTTTCAAAAAATGTAGTTTTTCCACCATTTAATGGCGAACCCTTTTTAAATATAATATTTGAAACTTTTATATATTAAATTTGATGAAATGAAATTTCTCTTTAGAATCAGGACATAAAAATTTAGTTTGGATTAATTTTTGATACTAATCTAATAACTTTCATATTCTGATGAATAGTGAAAGAAATACTAAATTTTAATTGAAAATAACTTTTTAATAAAAATAATTTATAGTGTTAAATTATACATTTGAGTGGTTTTAAAGTATAATTATATTATATTTTTACCATTTAATCAAATTTTTTCCATTAAAAATAATTTAAAGTTTTAATTAGACGTAAAAACATGTCAATATTTTGGTAGTTTTTAGTTCTTAAAAACCCACTTTTTGGTTTTGACAATGGGAGTTAATTTTAAATTAATTTCTGAAACTTCTGTGTTTTAAATCTTGAAAAAAGGATTCCATATTTGGAATCAATATATCCAAATTGTGTAAATAGTTAACTTTTATTTTCAAACATTATGAATAGTAACTTCAATAAATATTTTATTTACTATTGTTAAAGGGTAAATCTGATAAATAAGGGTAAAAAATAATATTATAATAATATTAAATTACCCTAACACGTGTCCTAACCCAACTGGACGATACATGTCTGACCATGGGAATCCATGGGTCTATTTTGGGACCCCATGAAGCAACTTGTAAGTAAAAATGATACTTTATAAAAATTAATTTAAAGATGAGGAAAATGTAACATAAACATATATCTTTTAGTAAAACAATTTTTATATTAGTTTATATAATTTATATCTTTGACTATAAATATTTATTAGAAATATAAAAATATTTTCTACATTATGGTATTTTATTTATAATTTTTAGACATTAAATAGTTAAATTTATTTATGACACGATAATGATGCAATATTTTCCTTATTAATGAAATAATCAAATAAATGATATTATAAATATTAAAATAAATATAGATTGTAACTTTTGATGCCATCCACTATCTTTCTAGGTTAATATGACAAGTTTAGGGTTGATTAAATGTATTTTTTTAGAACTAATAAAGTTTTTAGGACTTTCACAAAAACCAAATACTAAATAGTGTCAAAATTGACAAAATGGGTTTTTGAAAAAAATACTATTTTATTTAATGATATAATATTACTAGAAATATAATGTTAGGAAAAAAACTTAAATAATTTTATATATTCCATTAATGAATCACTTTAGGTTCTCTTGGTAGTTTATAGTAAGTTAATTAACCATATAGTGTAAGAATACAATAAGACATCGTAAAAGTTAAACTACTTAACTAAGAGTTAAATCTAAAAGATAAGGTTAATATGGTGACCTAAACTTTCCTAAAACCTTTTTGTTGAGAGGTTTTAGACCCATACCCACCTTATCCTCTAAATAAATATATTTGGATCTATTAGAAACCGAAAATTATTTTATAATAAATTAATATTTCAAGCTTTTCCTAAAGTGCCCCTCACCTCTCTTATAAAAGCGTACTTCCCCTTCTCTTAAATTCACACCTCCAAAGTCATTTATCTAGGTAAACCTCTGATCAAATCTCCTAAAAAATACCCTAACTTAAACCTAGAGTCCTTACATTGATCATAAATACAACTTAATGAGCCCTTTTGTTCAAATCAAAATAAAGAACCCGAAGAAGAGGAGGTTAAACGTACCCTCGACCAAAGGAAAGTACAAGGTAAGGGTTATTTCCTCAATCTCATTATTATAAGAGATTATTTATATTTAATTATATAAAGGGACATATTTATCATCTTTTTCCATGTTTCATTAAAAAAAATTAAAAATGAATTTTTTAAGGTTTTATGGAAGGGACTCTTTAACTAGATCATCATTTTAAATGTTTTTAAAGATTTATTTTTCTAAATCTTTTTAATTAATGTCCATGTTTTTAAAATAATATTAAGGATTTATTTATGTGGAAATTACTGTTTAAAAGTTTTAATTTATTTAAAAAGTTTCAAAGTTTTATGGGACACTTTGATTCAAAAATCTCTTTTAAATGAATTCCTTTATAAATTGTGCGACTTTTAAATGATTTCATGAAAAGGGGAATTTCTCTCAAAGAGTTTTATTGATTACTTTCAACTATATCAACATATTTTATTTGATATTATTATTGATTGATATTGGTTTACTATAACACAATATTCCATCTTGTATTGAATAAGTTATGATATTTTTGACTGTGGATGTGCTATTTTTATACCATTCATGGTTTGTGGTTAGGGTATTGACATATTGTATGCTAGTTTTAGTACAAATATTTATGTTATATATCACACTTTTTTATATGAGGAATGCATTGGACTTAGTAAGTGATGGGTGGGGCCCGCTATAGCCCATCGATGAATCGGTAGGTCTCATGAGACAAATTAGTTTCCTGGTATAAGTCCTTGACAAAAAATTTATTTGTAGTCTTTGCACGAGACCTTGACTATGTGGTTCTGATGTTTGACATTATTCCTTCTATCATTATGAAATTAGTTTTTACATGTTATTATTTGACTAGTAGAACATCCATGTGCATGTTTATATGGTAATATTTAATTTATTTTTTCCATATTATGTTCAAGTTTACGTTTAAAAGGCTGTTGTTTCTATTACACATCTTGTCTTAAAAGGTTATAGCTTCTGCTAAATTATTTACCCTTACTGAGAATCTGAGCTCACCCCTTTCGTATGTTTTATTTTACTAGGATTTTGAGAAGTTTATTATGATTTATATGCAGGTTTAAGCTAAGGGAATAATTGTAAGGACCCGACCCTAGTTGCCCAGAGTCGGTGCCTTATTTGATTATATTGGCATACAATAAAGAATAAGAATCCCGAAGGACCGAGTAGTTTAGTATTATTGGAAACAAGATTCATACATAAATTCAACTTTACAAATTGAAATTAAAAATACAACATAGAAACTCCTTAGACAATATCCATAACTCCTAGTTTATTTCAGCATGTCATTCATAATAAACTTCTTCATGTCCTGAGAAAATGAAACATAATAAAGGGGTGAGCTCAAATGCTCAGTAAGAGTAAAAATATAGTAAAATATATCATAACATAAACATTAGGTATGTTGAATAAATAAAATCATATAACTTTAACAAATAATAAACTTGATCACATTATGGAAGGAATAAGAGTTGAGTAAATATTGCCATAATATAACATAATCATGGGTATTATACTAGTAGAATAACCACATGAATCATAAATAAAATTTTTATAATTAAGGAATGCATAATGAGGGACAACATAACCATACCATCAAGGCCTCGTGCCAAGACCATAAATAATCATTTTTTTCAAGGCCCGGTGCCAAGACTGTTGTTTGTCTCATGATACCTACTGATGCACAGAGGGGCTATAGCGGGCACCACCCGACACTTAGTGTGTCCAATGCATTCCTCATATGAATAGGGATAAACAACCTATACATTCATATTTAAACTAATATATGAAATGTAAATAAATTTCCCCAAACATTAAGCATAAACACTAACCATTCGGAGTAAATTGGTGAATGGTTTAAAGATAGAACATCCACATAAAAAATAATCATAAACCATAAAACTAATTATGGTATATGATACCATGAAATATTAGTCCCAAAAATACATAAGAATCAGCAAGATTGTTGAAATAGATGAAGATGCTCTAATAAAATCTTCGTGTAATTCTTGAAACAAAAACACTTTCACTTTAAAAAGAAGAGTTCTTTTGGAAAAATATTTGTATAAAACCAGAAGTAAAGTAAGATATTATTTTCTTAGTAAAATGAGTGATTCTATAAATATAATGGTTTCTAAAATATATTATATATTTCCCTTGAAAATAGGTAAGAAATTGATATATTCCCTTGAATCAGGCTTGTATTTTGGAAACAATTTTGAAAGCCCCTTTTAAAACATGTAACTATCCATAAAATAAGGAAGGATTCTGGTGTGTGTACATATACAGGACACTCACATAGAATATATGATGAGTATATAATAATACATTATAACTTCATCGAGTTAATTAGACAATTAAAATAACCCGAATGGAAATGGAAGTTCGGGTGGAAAAACTCTTACCTTAAATCTGAATGTATTACCCTCTTGAAATTAAGGTCCTGGAATATGAAATTATACTCATTAATAACTTAACTCAAGAACCTATTAGTCATGTATTTATTTTATTATAATTTTTTTTAGTTCATTTATGTTCTTATTGATAAGTTATTATATTGAATTTTGTCGTTCTGAAGTTTTTTCTTTCTTGATTTTCATAATCAGTTTACTTGTTTTTAAGTAATGAAGTTCATGCGGAATGGTTGTAAATCTATAGAATTGAAATTACTTATTATTTATGAACATCCAGAATTATTAATGGTCATTTATATCATTTGGTTACATGGAAAGAGTATAAATCATTAGATGAAATATTTATGACATTCACTTAGATTGTTTTAGCAGTATTTTGATTTTTAGGAACTAGTTTGGTCATATGATTTAATAATTTTAATTTTTAATGGTTTAAGAATATTAAATATGTTATAATACATATACTATAGTCTGGTTCAACCATAAAAATGGTTTCATTACCATTAAAGAAGAATAAATTGGAGAATGAAACTTCATCGTCTACGAAGGCTATTAATTGGAACCTCATGGATGTTGATTTCATTTATAAAAATAAAAGGGAGGGAGTAAGAATATTGATAATGGTTTGTCCATTAACATGATATAATTACAGTATATAGATGATATTAGAGTTATTATGCGTATTTGTATAGAGGAGGTGAGGAGAGAAAACTAAAATAATGAACTTGAAAATAAAAGAAAATTGAGAGATCCCTTATGAAAATTCAGCAACCTAACGGCGTCGCTTAAAATTTCATAAAATGAAATGATGAGAGAAAAATGGTATATCATTATATTTTAATAAAAAGGATAGTAATAGGAATACATAAAATTAAACTCCAATATATCAGAATGGAAATTCAAATAGATAACATAAAATAAATGTCGACTAAAAGAGGAGGGCGAATGATTCCCTTACCTTGTAGAGTAACTCCAAGAACTTGAATGTTGGGACCTTGGGGGCTTAAAAAACCTTGGGAGGAATCCTAGAGAGGTAAAAAAACTAGATATTCTAGGATTAGGGATTTGAAATGAAATAAAACGAATGAATAAGAGGGTATTTAAAGAAAAAGAGAGGGAGTTTTTTAATAATTTCAAAGGGACACCTCATTGGTGGTTTTTTCCAAACCATGGGTTTGGACATGGTATTTTCCTATGGTTTTATCCACTTGGGAAACCACATGTCATATGTTACTAAACATAAGTTGACCATAACTTTATTATGTCATTATTATGTCATTAAACTACTGAAAAACTCAAAACTGTATTTTCACTATTCACAAAAAAAAAATCAAGTATTTTAGAAAAATCCCAAAAAATCACCCCTACCCTTTTTCGATGTGTAGAATTCAAAAATGAACTCCATTTTTCAAAAATAATTTTATAAATATTATAAATTTAATTTTTAAATATAATCATAGTTAATTTAAAAAATAACAATTTTAAAGTATAATTAGTTTTATATCACATTGAAAAATTAATTAAGATTTCATTATCTTATTACCTTAAGAAAATAAAATAATATCATTATTCACTATTCATAAGGGTTGTATTAATATTCATATAACTATTCATAAGGGTGTGTTACTATTCACCAAAAATCAATTTTGTTCTATCAGACTCCAAATGACTTACTGGTCACAACTATAGATGATAGTTTTTTGAAATTAAAAACACAATAGAGGAAAAGTTGTGTTTAATGGATAGATTATAAAATGAATTCAATATTTACTTTCAAAACCTTGGGATGTTACATTCTCCCCTCCTTAAAAAAAATTTCCTCAAAATTCACAAAATGTTACCTAAAAATATTCGAGTATGTCTTCAACATAAGCTCCTCAAGCTCCCATGTTGCATCCTTAATATTATGGTTCCTTCAAAGAACCATTACCAGATGATTCATCCGATTTCTCAATACTTGTTATCTGATATCAATAATCTTGATAGGTTCTTCATAATAAGACATATCGGGATCAAGTTCTATTTCTTCATAGGTCATTACATGTGTTGGGTCTAGAATGTATTTCTTTAACATTGATACATGTAACACATTGTGAAATTTGGAGATACTTGGCGGCATTGCCAAATGGTAAGCTACGGTTCCAATTCAATCCATAATTTCAAAAGGTCTGATGTACCTGGGACTTAATTTTCCTTTCTTACCAAATCGTATAATACCCTTCCATGTAAATACCTTTAAGAAAACATGATCTCCTTCTTGAAATTCCAAATCCTTCCTTTGTTTGTCATCATAGCTCTTTTTCCTACTTTGATCTATTTTTGATATGGTTTTGGATCATCTTTACCTTTTCCATTGTTTCTTCAACAAGTTTTGGGCCTACGAACTTCCTTTCACCAACATCATCACAGTAAGTTGTTGTACGAAATCTCTTTCCATACAACACTTCATATGGTGACATATGAATACTTGAATGGAGGCTTTTGTTATAGGAAAATTCTACGAGAGGTAAATATTAATCCAACGTGCCTTGAAATTCAAGTGAACAAGACCTCAACATGTCTTCCAAAGTTTGAATAGTCTGTTCTGATTTTCCATCAGTTTGTGGGTGGTAGTTAATACTCAAACAAAGATCAGTATCTAGGGCCTTCGGAAGACTCTTCCAAAATTGTGATGTAAAATGAGGATCACGATCAGAAACAATTGATAAGGGTACACCATGAAGTCTTACAACTTCGTTAATATATAGTCTTGCTAAATGTTCAAGTGGTAAATCTTCTCTTATATAAAGAAAATGTGCTGATTTTGTAAGATGATCAATAATGACCCACATCACATCATTATTTCTTGGATTATTTGGTAGCCCCATGACAAATTCCATCGTAATATCATCCCATTTCCATATTGGAATAGGAAGGGGTTGCATGAATCCTCTAGGACGTTGTCTTCCAGCCTTCACCTGTTGACACACTAAACATCTCGACATATAATCAGAAATTTCCCTATTCATGTTTTCCAACCAAAAATAATCCTTTAGATCTCTATACATCTTTGTGCTACCAGGGTGTATAGTGAAATTAGAGCAATGAGCATCATCCAATAGTTCCCTCTTTATCTTAAGAATAATGGGAACATAAAGCCACTTTCCTAATTTCAAAATGCCACCTTCATATGAGAAGTCAGTCAACTTCCCATCATTTATAGCTTTAATTTTCTTTTGAAACTCCTCATCATTAGCCTAAGAACTTTTTGTCCTTTCTAGTAAATAAGGTTTGGAAACCATTTAAAAAAGTTGTGAAGTGTTAAATTCATTGATAATTTCCATATCTATCTTTACTAGATCCATGAACAAAGGATTCATTTCAACTCTCATCTTGTTCAGAACTCCATGATCCTTTCTGCTCAAATCATCTGCAACCTTATTTTCCTTCCTTGGTTGTTAGTGTATTGTGAATTCATAATATTTGAGTATCTCAATCCATCTCCTTTGTCTCATGTTGAGTTATTTTGGTGAGAATATATATTTCAAACTCTTATGATCTATATATATCTCACATTTTTCTCCATAGAGGTAATGTATCCAAATATTCAAAGCAAAAATTACCATTGCTAACTCAATATCACGAGTTGTATAGTTTTTTTAATGAATTTTTAGCTTCCTAGATGAATATGCAATCACTCGATCATTCTACATAATGAAACAACAGAGTCGTTTCTTTGATGCATCACTATAGATAACAAACCTATCATTCCCTGATGATAGGATTATGATCGGGACATTCACTAACCTCCTCTACAATTATTTAAAACATTATTCCCATTACTTTTTCCATAATAACTTAACCCCCTTTTATGTGAGCTTGGTCATTGGGTTGGATAAAAAGAAAAAGTTCTGAACGAGACACCAATAATAACCTGTTAAACCAATAAAACTATATACCTCAGTTACCTTCGTTGGAGTAGGCCATTATTGCACGGCCTTTGTCTTTGCAGGATCTACAGATATTCCATCCTTAGAGACAATGTGGCCCAGAAAGGAAACTGGTTGGAGCCAAAAAACACACTTTTTAAACTTCCCATATAATTCATTTCTTCTCAGAGTCTTTAGAATAGAGTGCAAGTGATTTTAATGTTCTTCATATATTTTAGAGTATACCAGGATATCATCAATAAACACCACCAAAATGTCATCAAGATATTCCTTGAAAACCCTATTCATCATATCTATAAAAAAGATGGTGCATTAGTTAGTCCAAAAGGCATTACTGTAAACTCGTAATGCCCGTACCTGGTTCGGAATGCTGTTTTTAGAATGTCTTCCTTCCTCACAAGAAACTGATGATATCCAGATTGAAGATCAATTTTCAAAAAATATTGGGCTCTATGAAGTTGATCAAATAATTCATCAATTCATGGCTGAGGATACATATTCATTATTATAATAGCATTGATTTCCCTGTAATCAATGCACAACCTCATAGACCCATATTTCTTATTAACAAAAAGAATAGGGGCTCCCCATGGAGAAATGCTAGGGTGAATAAATCCTTTATCACTCAATTCCTCTAGTTGTTTCTTTAGCTCCACTAACTCCACAGTGGTCATTCTATAAGGGGGCTTTAATATGGTCCTTGAACTAGGAATTAAGTTAATGGAAAACTCAACTTCCTACTCTAGAGGTTATCTAGGTAAATCCTCTGGAAATACATCAATATATTCTTGCACAACACGTATATATTCTATTTGAACCTTCTTTTCCTCACCATTACTTATTGCATTACCTTTCTCCCCAATAATTTAATTTAGTAGATCCACCAGGGGTGGATCTAGATAAGAATTAGATGGTGATTTTTATACCCTAATGATAAGGGTTTCCACACCGTTCTCAAAAATTGTAACTTCTTTCTTCTTACAATAGATCTTCACATCATAATTTGACATCCAATTCATACTGAGAATTATATCAAATGCTATAATTAGTATGATGATAAGGTCAGAAACTAAACAACGTTTATGTGTCATAAGGGGGACTAATTACCATGCCTTTGTTGTAATGATACATCCACTAGGGGTTTTTACTCATAACTCCTTTATTAAATAAAATTGTAAATATCTAATTTTCATGGAAAACTAGGAAGATATAAATGAATGCGATGAACCAGAATCAAATAAAGTATTGGATAAGTTTGATGAAATGATCAATGTACCTTCCACCACTTTGTTAGGAACTTCTAACTCTATGGTTGTGACCACATAAGCTTGGCCTTGCTCCCATGACCTTCTTTGGTGAACATTTCTCTGACGCTTAGGACATTCATGTGTATAATGTCCCATCTCCCTGAAATTGTAGCACAGAACACTGGTAGATTCTTTCTTCCCCTTAAAATCCCAAGATAGGTGGATTTTTTCTCCACACTTGTAACAGAATCCCATTCCCTTCAGGAAAGTTCCAGGATGTTTTTTCCCACAGTTACTGCATGATGTAAATTCAACTCTTCCCTTATTCCCCATTTCCTTATTTCTTTTCCCCAAGTTTTCAATATCCCTCTTCTTATATTTATTTACCTTAAAGTCATAAGACTTAGAGAATTCATTTTCTATCTTGATAGAACTTGAGACTATATCTTCATATGATGAGAAATTCTGGGAGACTAGATCCCTTCATAGGAATGGTTTTAAACCATCAAAGAATCGATCAATTTTTCTCCTTGGATTACGTATGTAGTATTCATCATGCCTTTCCAGCCTTGTAAAGTTGGATTTATACTTGGTAACATTTTCATCCACCTTATGCCTCATATTCAATAATTTCCTCTCTATATCTGCCCCTTGTTCACGAGGGAAATATTTTTCTAAGAATGTTTCATTAAAATCCCTCCATTCTATCTCTTATATTTCTTCATCCTCATTTGTGTTTTGGATTAATGACCACCACTAATCTACATATCCCGTTAGATGATAAGCTTCCATGACAAATTTCTCTCTTTCATTACATCCCAAAGTGAGAAATATCTTCTCTAAGGACATATCCACTGCTCTACTACAAATGTGTTTGTAGTCCCATTGAATGGTGGAGGTTATTGTCGCATAAAGCGATCTTACATAGCTCTTCTATGTAGCGGATTCAGATGCTCTATATGGGTAAGGTTATTATTCATAACCTAAGTAAGTTATCCCAGTATAGTTATAAGCTGCTCAGCACTAGTCACAGCACCAGATCCAACATCATGATCTTACATCGGTGGAAAATCTCTACACGGGACATGCACGTTCGTGTGGGTTCAATTCCTTCCACTAAGTGTCATTTCTAAATAATGGAATACACTAGATTAGGGTATGAATCATAACTTATAATCTCAATGTAGAAAAATACTTATCATAAATAAAAATTCTATGCATAGATAATCTCTTAATTATAAACATGGTATCTTTGAGGAAAAATTTACATTTAGAGCCTTCATAATGGCTTGTAAATAAAATGTGAATTATCCTAACCATATCCCTCGGGAGTGTTGTAACCAAGAGTGTAGCAAAGCCCATTGTCGTGTACCAAGATACCCCGAGTCAAGACCAAAACTCCTTGTTGGAGCTTCCATTCCTAGGTACATTTGTGCGAGAGCCACCTCTACCTACTTGTATCCAGATAGGGATGTATTGCTTGAAAGATCCACACAATCTATTCCTTACCAAAATACCAATACATTCTTGTATGTTTATACTCAAATACTATCTTAGGGACTCTTCCCTGGTCTACATTTTCTAAATCTAGTTTCCAAGTTTATACAAAACTTCCTCTGATACCAACTATAAGGACCCGACCCCAGCTGCCCAGAGTCGGTGCCTTATTTGATTATATTGGAATACAACAAGGAATAATCATCCTAAAGGATTGATTAGTTTAGTATTATTGGATACAATATTCATACATAAATTCAACTTTACAAATTGAAATGAAAAATACAACATAGAAACTCCTTAGACAACATCCATAACTCCTAGGTTATTTTAGCATGTCAATCACAATAAACTTCTTCATGTCTTGAGAAAATGAAACATAATAAAGGGGTGAGATCAAATTCTTAGAAAGTGTAAGCAATACAGTGGAAGATATCATAACATAAACATTAGGCATGTTGAATAAATAAAAACATATGCCTTTAAAAAATAATAAACTTGATCACATTATGGCAGGAATAAGAGTTCAGTAAATATTGCTATAATATAACATAATCATGGGTATTATACTAGTAGAATAACCACATGAAACATCAATACAATTTTCATAATGAAGGAATGAATAATGCGGGACAACATAACCATACTGTCAAGGCCTCGTGCCAAGACCATAAATAATAATTTTGTCAAGGCCTTGTGCCAAGACCATAGTTTGTCTCATGAGACCTACTGATGCACCGAGGGGATATAGCGGGACCCACCTGACACTTAGTATGTTCAAATAATTTCTCATATGAATAGGATAAACAATATATACATTCATATTTAAACTAATATATGAAATGTAAATAAATTTCCCCGAACATTAAGCATTAACACTAACCATTCGTAGTAAATTGGTGAATGGTTTAAATATAGAACATCCACAGCCAAAATAATCATTAAACATTAAATTAAATATGTTATATGATACCATGAAATATTATTCCCAACAATAAATAATAATCATCAAGATTTTTGAAATAGATGAAGATACTCTTATAAAATCTTCATGTAATTCTTGAAATAAATACTCTTTCACTTTGAAAAGAAGAGTTCTTTTGGAAAAATATTTGTATAAAACCAGAAGTGAAGTAAGATATTATTTTCTTAGTAATATTAGTGATTTTATAAATATAATATTTTCCAAAAACATAATAGATATTTCTCTTGAAAATAGGTAAGAAATTGAGATATTCCCTTTAATCGGGCTTGTATTTCGAAAACAATTTTGAAAGCTCCTTTTAAAACATGTTACTATCCATAAAATAAGGAAGGATTATGGTTAGTGTACATATATAGAACACTCACACAGAATTTATGATGAGTATATAACAATACATAATAATTTCATAGAGGTAATTAGACAATGAAAATAAGCTGGATGGAAATAGGAAGTTTGGGTGGAAAAACCCTTACCTTAAATCTGAATGTGTTCCCCTCTTGAAATTATGGACCTGGAATATGAAATTATACTCATTAATAAGTTAATTAATAAACTATAATACATGTATTTATTTTATCATAATTATTTTTAGTTCATTTATGTTCTTATTGATAATTTATTATATTGAATTTCGTCGTTCTAGATTGTTTGCTTTCTTGATTTTCATAATCGGTTTACTTTTTTTAAGTAATGAAGTAAATGTGGAATGGTTGTAAATCTACAGAGTTGAAATTACATGTTATTTATGAACATACATAATTTTTAATGTTCATTTATATCATTTAGTTACATGGAAAGAGTATAAATCATTATATGAAATATTTATGACATTCACTTAGATTGTTTTAGCAGTATTTTGATTTTTAGGAACTAGTTTGGTCATACAATTTAATAATTTGTATGTTTTGTGGTTTATGGATATTAAATAGGTTATAATATATATACTATAGTTTGGATCAACCATCAAAATGGTTTCATGACTAGTAAAGAAGAATAAATTGAAGAATAAAACTTCATCTTCCACAAAGGCTATAAATTGGAACCTTATGGACATTGATTTCATTTATAAAAATAAAAGGGAGGGAGTAAGAATATTGATGATGGTTCTTCCATTCACATGATATAATTCCATTATATATATGATATTGTATTTATCATGGTTATTTGGATATAGGATGTGAGTAGAGAAAAAGGAAATAAATAAACTTGAAAATAAAAGAAAATTGAGATATCCCTTATTGAAATTCGGCAGCCTAACGGCATCGCTTAAAATTTCATAAAATGAAATGATGAGAGAAAAATGGTATCTCATAATATGGGAATAAAAAGTACAGTAATATAAATACATAAAATTAAACTCCAACATATCAGAATGAAAATTCAAAGAGATAACATAAAAGAAGTGTCGACTAAAAGAGGACGTAGAATGATTCCCTTACCTTGTAGAGTAACTCCTAGAACTTGAAGGTTGGGACCTTGGGGGATTGAGGATAGTGCGAGAGGACTCCTAGAGAGTTAAAACCACCATATATTCGAGAATTAGGGATTTTTAATGAAATAAAACAAATGGTTGAGTTGGTATTTATAAAAAAAGAGAGGGAGTTTTTTAATAATTTAAAAGGGATGCCTCATTACTGGTTTTTGCCAAACCATGGGCTTTACCATGGTATTTGCCCATTTTTTTAGCCACTTGGGACACCTCATGTAATATTTTACTATACATAAGTTTACCATCCTTTTATTATGTAATTATGATGTCATTAAACTATCAAAAACTCAAAAATGTATTTTTATTATTCATGAAAAATTCAAGTATTTTAGAAAAATCCAAAAAATTCACCCCTACTCTTTTTTGATGTGTAGAATTAAAAAATGAACTCCATTTTTCAAAAATAACTTTCTAAATATTATTAATTTAATTTTTAAATAAAATCATAGTTAATTTGAAAAATAACAATTTTAAGGTATAATTTGTTTTATATCACATTGAAAATTTAATTAAGATTTCATTATCTTATTACCTTAAAAAAATATCATTATTCACTATTAATAAGGGTCATATTACTATTCATATTACTATTCATAAGGGTATGTTACTATTCACTAAAAATCAATTTTGTTTTGTCAGACTTCAAATGACTTACTGGTCACAACTCTAGATGATGGTTTTTAGAAATTCAAAACACAATAGAGGCAAAGTTATGTTTAAGGGCTAGATTATAAAATGAATTCAATATTTATTTTCAAGACCTTGTGGTTTTACAATAATGGCATCCTCAAAGGATTATTTATGATGTGTTTTATTTTAGAAATTGTAATGTAAAGTTCATGTATGTAATATATTTTCCAAGACTGATAAACTGATTGGTCCTTCAGGGATTGATTCCTTGTAATCATGCCAATGTATTAAAATAATGCAACGACTTCAGGCTTCTGGGGTCATGGAATTGCATTTGGTATCAGAGGAAGTTTATCAATAACATTGGAAACTAGATTTATATAAAATCTGTTTAGGAAACATTACCCTAAGATAGGCTATGAGGATTAGTATATAAGAACATCCAAAAAAAATGGTAATTTAGATATTATGTGGTTTTTATAATCAATACATCCCTGTCTGGATACTATAAGTGGACGTGGTTTTGGCACAGATGTACCTATGAGTGAAAACTCTAACAAGAAGTTTTAGGCTTGACCTGAGGTATTCTGGTACATGAACACGGGCTTTACTGCGCACCTGGTTTGACACTCCTGGGGGAAATTCTTAGGATAATTTACATTCTCTTTACAGACCATTATAAAGGATTAATGAGTAAATATGACAGCAAAGAAACCATTTATATGATTGTGAGACTATATGTGGTAAAATCTTCGATTATTATTGATAATTTTTATAGTTTTTGGAATCTATATTATGATATGATCTAACCTAGTGTATGTATTCATTTAGAAATGGAACCCAGTAGAAGTAATGAGAACTCCAGCAATACACATGATCCAAATAGTAAGAAAAATCATATATTTCATGGTCTTAAGCTAGTATTTATAAGGGAAATAGTCTCCTACGTATTCTCATCATGTGAAGAAATTGCATCATGTGTTAATAAGATAAGTAATGAATTCTCTGAGTCCTATGACTTTGAAGGGAAGCAAGAGAAGAAGAGGATGGAAGAGAAAAATATGGCTAAATGGAATAAGGGAAAGAAGGATTTTTTCACATGTGATGATTGTGGAAAGAATCACCTTGGTAAATTCTTGAAGGAATGGGAGTTTGTTAGAAGTTTGGAGAAAAAGGACACCAAGTACATGATTTCAAGGGTAAGAAAAAGGTTTCAAATGTACAATGCTTCATCTGAAAGGAGTTGGGACACTACACGAATCAATGTCCTAATCATCAGAGTGTACCCAAAATGATGCTATTAAATAATAATCAAGTTATGATACTACCACAGATGAAGAGAAATAATTAGTGTTATTATATTTTTATTAATGAATTATTTCATTTAAGTGTTGTATCAATGATGTAGTGGTTTTATAAATTATGGAAATAAATAAAGATTGTATTGCATTACTATTTCATTAAGGAATTGAGATTGTTTGGTACCAAGAAAAGTGACTCAATAGCAGGTTAAACTTTTTGGAAAATAAATGGTTGAGATAAAGGTAAACCTTAAAATAGTCATGAGTCTGAGGTAGTGATTTTGGAATAAGAGATGATTGATTTGGATAAATTTTATTGGATATTATTAACTACCTTAGAAATAATTAATTGTTTGTTTATTCCATCATTGTTGGAGTTTAAAAAATGTTTGGATTTAAGGAGTATATCTAGTATTCTATAAGGAATAAGGGATTATGAACGTATTCAATAAGGTTTTATGGTAATTCAAGTTGTTACCATGTTTTAATATAATACATGATGAAGGTATTCACATGTTATTATGTGATAAAATAAATCTTCATTATGTTATGTTAACCTTCCTTATAAATTTTTGGACTGTGAGTTTGGACACAAGTATTTTGGATAATTCTAAAGGTTGTAATTGAGTAAGTTGAACATTTGATATTTTGTTTGAGGTTAAAGTATGATTTATTGAATACATTGACGTAACCTTTTGGTTTTCAGTAAATATTTATATGATTAATGGAATACTTGTGGACCTTATTATTTATCAAATTTGCTTCAAGCATAAAAAAAATCATTTTTGAACATTCATTTCCTAGTGTAAAGGATGAAGTGAAAATAGATCTAAGCACTACCAAATGATGAGAATATGATTATGACAGGTAATGAAATAAAGTATGTTTTCTTGAGTTCTTATTTAGATAGTAAATTAATCCACCATCTTCAAAAAAAAGACTATCTAAAAAATGTGTTATCCTAATACCTTATGTATTGTTGAACCGATGATACTTTAAATCATCATATATTAATGGCTTTGAGGCACTCAATTTTATATTTATTGTTAACTTATTTGTGATTGATGACCTCAATCACTCCCTAAAAATATTTATGTTTTTCTCTAATTATGTGACTATAATATCCACTAATATTCTCCTATTCGAAACCCTAACTTGGTGGGGACTTTTTCATTTTGCTTTCCCTCTTATTAAGACTAAATTTTAGTAACCCTACTTCTGATGTGGGTTTCCCATAAAGGTATTTTCTATTTTCAACCTTTTATTTTTGAAGAACAATTTCAAATTGTGAGGATTCAATTTATTGAATGAAGGTAGAATGTAACACCCCAATATTTCATAGTATGTTATCTCTTTAAAGTAATTCAATAGTTTGCGCTACATGCAACACCGACTTCAAGCGCATCACAACCTATCAAACTAGCCATTTAAAAAGAGGTTATGAATAGTGTCAACCACATTTTGAATTTTATATATATCCTATATAATTTTAAAATTCATCTTTTATGTTTCTTAGATATAATATAAGGATAAATTCAATTTTTCAGATAAAATAATTATTTTTCAAAAAATACAGTTTTTCCACCTTTTAATGGTGAACCCTTTTTAAATGCAATATTTGAAACTTTTATATATTAAATTTTATTAAATTAAATTCCTCTTTATAATTGGGACATAAAAATTTAGTTTGGATAAATTTTTGTTACTTTTCTGATAACTTTCATATGTTGATGAATAGTGAAAAAACTACTAAATTTTAATTGAAAACAACTTTTTTAATCAAAATAATTTAGTGTTAAATTATAATTTTGAGTGGTTTTAAAGTATAATTATATTATATTTTTACCATTTAATCCAATTTTGTTCATTGGAAGTAATTTTATTTTTTAATTAGACATAAACACATGTCAATCTTTTTGTAGTTTTTACTTCTTAAAAACCCACTTTTTGGTTTTGACAACGGGAATTAATTTTAAATTAATTTATAAAACTTATGTGTTTTGAATTTTAAAAAATATATTCCATATTTGTAATAAGGAGGTAAAAATTGTGTAAATAGGTAACTTTTATTTTTAGACATTATGAATAGTAACTTCAGTAAATATTTTATTTATCGTGGTTAAAGGATAAATCTGGTAAATAAGTGTAAAAAATAATATTATAATAATATTAAATTACCCTAAAACATGTTATAAACCTATTTTATGATACATTTACGACCATGGTAATCCTTGGGTCGATTTTGGGACCCTATGGATCCACTTGTAAGTGAAAATGACGCTTTATAAAAATTAATTTAAAGATGAGGAAAATGTAACATAAACATATATCTATTAGTAAAACAATTTTTATATTAGGTTATATAATTGATATATTCGATTATAAATATTAATTGTAAATATAAAAATATTTACTAAATCATGGTATTTTATTTATAATTTTTAGACATTAAATAATTAAATTTATTTATGACACAATAATGATGCAGTATTTTCCTTATTAATGAAAGAATCAAATAAATGATATTATAAATATTAAAATAAATTAAAATTGAAAATTTTGATGTCATCAAATAATTTTCAAGGTGATTATGACATGTTATGGATGATTCAATTGATTTTTTTCGTACTGATCAAGTTTTTATGACTTTCACAAAAATCAAATACTAAATAGTGTCAAAATTAACATAAATGAGTTTTTAAAACAAGTACTATTTTATTAAATGATATATTATAAATAAAAATATAGGGTTCGGAATAAGAACTTAAATAATTTTATATATGTCATTAAGGAACCACTTTAGGTTCTCTTGGTAGTTTATAGTAAGTTTATTAACCATATAGTGTAAGAATACAAGAACACATGGTAACAGTTAAACTATTTAACTAAGAGTTAAATCTAAAAGATAAGGTTAATATGGTGACCTAAACCTATCTAAAACCTATTGGTTGAGAGTGTTTCAACCCATACCCACATTATCCTTGAAATAAATCTATTTTGATCTATTAGAAACCGAAAATGATTTTAGAATAAATTAATATTTCAAACTTTTCCTAAAGTGCCCCTCACCTATCTTATAAAAGGGTACTTCCCCTTCTCTTAAATTCACACCTCCAAAGCCATTTGGCTCGAAAAACCCCTACTCAAATCTCCTCCCAACTACCCTCACTTAAACCTATAGTCCTTACATTGATCTGGAATCCAACCTAAGGATCCCTTGTATTCAAATCAAAAGGAAGAACCCGAAGAAGAGGAGGTTAAATGTACCCTCAACCAAAGGAAAGTACAAGGTAAGGGTTATTTCCTCAATCTCATTATTATCTGAGATTGTTTATCTATAAGTATCTAATGGGACATATTTATCATCTATGTCCATGATTCATTAAAAAAATTAAAAATTAATCTTTTAAGGTTTTATGGAAGGGACTCTTTAACTAGATCATCATTTTAAATGTTTTTAAAGATTTATTTTTCTAAATATTTTTAATTAATGTCCATGTTTTCAAAATGATTTTAAGGATTTATTTATATGGACATGATTGTTTTAAAGTTAAAATTTATTTCAAAAGTTTCGAAGTTGTATGGGAAACATTTATTCAAAAATATCTTTTAAATGACTTTCTTCATAAATTGGGCGGCTTTTAAATGATTTCATGAAAAGGGGTATTTATCTCAAGGAGTTTTATTGATTATTTTCAACTATGTAAACATCCTTTATTGGATATTATTCTTGATTTATGTTTATTTACTATAATAAAATCTTCCATATTGTATTGAATGAGTTATGAAATGTTTGACTATGGATGTGTTATTTTTATACCATTCATGGTTTATAGTTAAAGTATTGAAATTTCGTATGCTATTTTCAATATGAATTTTTATGTTATGTTTCACCCTTTTTCATATGAGGAATGCATTGGACTTAGTAAGTGATGGGTAGGACCCGCTATATCCCCTCTATGCATTGGTAGGTCTCATGAGACAAATTATTGTCGTGGCACAAGGCCTTGACAAAATTTTTATTTGTAATCTTAGCACGAGGCCTTGACTATATGGTTATGATGTCCAACATTATGCATTCCCTCATTATGAAATTAGTTATTACATTTGATTATTCTACTAGTATAATATCCATGTTCATGTTTATATGGAAATTTTTGATTTATTTTTTTCATATTATGTTCAATTTTATGTTTAAAAAGCTGTTGTTTTTATTAAACATCTCACCTTAAAAGTTTATAGCTTCTGATAAATTATTTACCCTTACCCCTTTCTTATGTTTTATTTTCCCAGGATTCCAAGAAGTGTATTATGATTTATATTCAGGTTTAATATAAAGTAATAATGGCGTCCTCAAAGTATTATTTATGCTTTGTTATATGTTAGAAATTGTAATGTAAAGTTCATGTATGTAATATATTTTCCAAGACTACTAAACTGATCTGTCCTTCGGGACTTGATCCCTTGTAATCATGCCAATGTATTAAAATAATGCACTGACTTTGGGATTTTGGGGTCTGGTCGTTACATTATTACTTTTTTTGAGGATTTTAGTAAATATGGATATGTCTACTTAATGATGTATAAGTTTGATTCTTTTGAAAAATTCAAGAAATATAAGAATGAAGTTGAGAACCAGCTTAGTTAGATGATTAAGAAACTCTACTCAGACCGTGGTGAAGAATATCTTAATCAAGACTTCATTGATAATTTATGAGAGTTCAGGATACTATCTCAACTCACTCCTCCTTATACACCTCAGTGAAATGGTGTAAGAAAAATGAGGAACCATACCTTGTTGTATATGGTGAGATCAATGATGAGTCATGCAAGTCTTCCATTATCCTTTTGGAGATACATGTTACAAAAAGTAGCATATTTACTAAACCAAGTTCCAACTAAAGAAAAGGATGGTATACCATATAAATTATGGAATGGAAAGAAACTCATGTTGTCTTACTTATATGTGTATGGTTTCAAAGTATTTTTTAAGGCCTCTTTTGCTAACAAGATTTCACCCTGAGGTGAAAAGTGTATCTTTATAGGATATAATAAAAAAACAAAGGGATATAACCTATAAAATCCTTCAAAAAAGGTTGTGGTTTATATTAGTCACACATTTCTTAATGATGATCTTATCTCTAAAAGAGATATTGAGAGAGAGATTGACTTTGATGAAGTCCAGGCTCAAGATACACTGGCTTGGGGAAAAATTCAACAAATCCCTATGGAAGAAGAAGTTGTTCCAGAGACACAAGTACTATATAGGATTACTAGAGATGTTAGAGAACCAGAGCGGTATGGTTTTCTAGTCACTAATGACGGTGACTCGTTATTAGTTGATAATAATGATCATATAACCTAAAAGGAAGCAGTAAGGGTCATAGATGTTTCTAAGTGGCAAGAATCCATGAATTTTGAAATGGATTCCATGTACCAAATACAAGTATTTATTTTGGTAGATCCTTTAGTGGATGTAAATATCATTGTTTGTAAATGGGTATTCAAGAATAAAATAGACATGGAAAGAAAATTAAGTACCTATAAGCTGCAACTTATTGAAAAATGTTTTAAACAGCATCAAAGCATTGACTATGACTGAACCTTTTCACTAGTTTTAACACTGAAATCCATTATAATTCTACTTACCAATACAGATTACTATTTCTATGAGATTTGTAAAATTGATTTCAAAATATCCATCCTTAATAGTAACCTTCAATAATATGTCTATATGATATAACCTGGAGGGTTTGTGACTCCAAAGTATGCTAATAAGATATGAAAATTACAAAAAAACATTTATGAGTTAAAGAAAGCATCTAGTTCATGGAAGATTCATTTTTTATAATCCATAAAGGAATTTGGTTCCATAAATAATGAGTGGGAGACTTGTGTCTATAAATGTTTTAGTGGGAGTGAATTTTTTTTCTTAATGGTATATGTTGATGACATATTACTCATTGAAAAATGAAATACTAGTCTTATAATATGTTAAGGCATGGTTGAATAAATGATTCTCTATGAAGGACTTCTATGTGGTAGCATATATTCTTGGGATAAATATCCATCATGATAGATCCAAGAGGTTACTCATCCTAAGACAAACTATATACATTGACAAGATAATGAATATATTCAGTATAGAATAATCTAAGATAGGAATATTATCGATGCCACATGGAATTCATCTTTCTAGGAAAATGTGTCCTTAGATACATTAGGAAATAAATATAATGGAAAGAATTCCATACACATCAATGATTGGGTCAGTTATGTATGATATGCTATGTACTTGGATAGATGTTTCCTACACATTAAGTGTATTATTAAGATATGAAGCTAATCCAGGTGACCATTATTAGATGGTAGCCAAGACTATGCTTAAGTATATGAGGTATAATAAGGATATATTCCTATTTTATAGAGGTGATAAGATAATAGTCATCATAGTATATGAAGATTATTGTTTCCAAACTGATAAATATGACATGAAGTCACAAATGGGATACATCTTCATTTTGAATAGAGTTTCTATAAGCTAGAAGAGCTTAAAGTATGATATAGTCATATATTCTATAGTAGAGTCTGAGTATATTATGGATTATAAGGAATATAAAGAAAAATTATGGATTTAAATATTCTTCCAAGATCTTGATTTGATACCTAGTACTAAAGATCATATAACAGTCTATTGTGATAATACTCTAGTGATGGATCTTGTAAAAGATCTAAGGTCACATCAGTGGGTGAAGCACATACTTCCAAAGTATCATCTCATGAGGTATTTTTCTCAAAGAGTTGAAGTTTTAGTGAGTAGTATTTCCATGGAAGACAACATGTTTGACCCCTTGACTAAAGACTTGACTCGACAAAAACATGATTATCATGTGTGGTCTAGTGAAATGAAAGTCATAGGAAGTTGACTCCAGTACAAGTGGGATTTTTTTGGAGTTGGTATCCTAGGACCAACTATTTCAACTTTTATTACATGAATTTTCAATATATTTAATATTAATAAAAATATCTTACTACATATTGTTCATTATTCTGCATGAATCTAATGTAATAATGTCTTATAATATGCATTGCATTTATAAGGTCATAGAAGTTTCTCTCTAAGATGATAACCTTGAAGTGATATGATGATATTCTTAAATAATGTTTTTCAATTAGATAATTTACTTTTATGGGACACCAGGTACATATACTTTCAGGTGCGAGTACTCTTAAGTGTATTAGGATTCTTCTCATGAAGTTATCACTTGGTAATCTCCAAGATGGGTGGTTTTGAGAACATACCATCCAGTAGGAATTATACATGTTATGGTGTCTAACACGTTCCTGTCATGGGGTGTGTAAAAAACAATTATTTACTAAGTTAAAATATAGTATAGTGGTTAACCTAGGTTGTCTCCAAAAAGAAGTGCACAACAATCATGTTTGACACTTCATTTTTTAATTTGTTTGGTTTTGAAAATAATGAAACAAAAATAAAGAAAGAAATAACGTATAATATTTAAAACAAATTCAAAAATAATGTGATTAAAAATAGTGATAAGTATTGGGTGATCATTTCGGGGTTGGTTTTCTAATTGCAATGTTATCGTAGTTCTTATTTATTTATTCCTCTTTTATTAAATCGATTAAAATGAGATTTCACAGTCGCTCCCTCTCACTTCTTTGTTTAACGATGTTAGGGAGATTAAACCTTAATAATATATTTTTTTGGTCTAATAACCATCCTTTTGTGAAAGATTTGAAGTGAATACCCTCAATTGATTAAGGAAATTCCCAATCGGGTCTTGTTTATCCCAAACAATCTTCAATATTGAGTACAAATCTCACACGTACTGACGATCGACAAGTACTTCACCACTATGTTCTAATCTATTCCATCGTATATAGAACATAACCTAGTGATGGATATAATTATAATTAAACAAAGTAATAATAACAATAGAATATAAAATCAAATACAATCACACAAGATAATATAAGTTGTTATTACAATTGAAACCAACTTCATAATAGAGAAAGCATTTTATAACATTAAGCGCATGAGCTCAAACATTAAAAAATGGAAAATCTAACCATCCCCAATCACTCATAATATTTACCCCACCATGTTAAGGGTAATTTAAGAGAATGGGGAATAATATTACATTACAAAACTAAAAGAAATAAAAGAGGGAAAAGAAGAACATGAACATTTCCTTCAGAATTTGTCCACCAGAAGTTCAGCTTTGGTTCGTCCACTATCTCTTCGAAATAGGCCAAGGTCCCTTATTATAAGAGGTGAGTAATAGAGTTCTCCATCTACCCAAGAAGTTTTAAAACATTTTTATTCATGTGGAATGAGTAATGGCTGAATTATTAGACATGACTTTTCTTGGCTGCCAATCACTATTCCACCAACTATACTTTGACTGGTTGAAGGGAAGCCTTAATCAATTCAGTTCTCCATGAAATTTAATTTGATGCTTCCTAGTCAAGTTGGATTTCTGACCTAGCTAGAAGCACCCCATTTTTTGGTAGGTATCTCGAGATATTGATCATTGAATTAAGTCATTTCAATTCTGTCGGCCAGAATAAGTGTTCATATTGACCGATTTGTTTTGTATTGTTGGAGTTCGAATTTGCTTTGGGTCATGAAGACTTAAATGTATCAAACAAATTATTTAATCCTAAAAAAAGGAATCAGGTTAATTGGATGAAAAATATAGGATTTATTCTTGAAATATAGAGTCAACATAAATCTGTTTAATGTCCAAAATTAACCACTTTTCACATTTAATCTCAAAACTCACCAAAAGTCATAAAAAGATGCAAATAAGATCAAATTGATTAATGGTAAGGGATTAAATAATTTAAAAACATATGTATAAATATGAAAATATGAGTTCTTTCAATTCCCCTACACTTATCACTTGGAATCCTGGACAAGTAAACATCGATATTAAATCAAAGAAAATTTAAAACACATATCCATGAGATATAACAATTTAACACCAAGAAACAAAATATATCATGCCTCATCAAAAACAATTATTACAAGTTCTCAATTCAGTTAATTAAATATATTTCATCTTCATTTATTCTCCCACACACACAAAACACTTACCTAACATGCATTTTTTCTCATCACACAAATATCAATTTTCAACAATGTCTTTCTCATCCAATACTCATGCAAGAGTCTCCATAGGATTGATAAATTCCTACATATCCACTCGATATGAGTCAATGATATATGTTATAATGATAAATTTATAGTGTTTTTCTATGGCTTTAGGTTGGTAGGATGTAGATGTGAAAAAATTTGAGACTGAATAAGGAGGGCTTGGCTCTTTTTGAAGCAAAATTGCATTATTCTAATATTTACTCAAATATGGTCTCCTCCTCACTTCCCATTAGTAGTAAATTAGCTCAATCAACATGAAAAATAAGTGAAATTTCACACCATTCATCATTTTAGTAGGAATAGTATCATACATCTCAAACATTATTTTTCTTGAAAGTTCTATATAGGCACAACTTTCTTTTTATTAGAAGCTCCAGAAAGGCACAACTTCTTTTACATAAAAGCTCCAGATAAGGCACAGATTTCAACGGAATGATTGTTTTTAGCAATAAGAACATCTCTTAAATATTTTATTTTCCACCCAATGTATCACCAAATTAGGTAGCATAATACAAGACCGCTTCCCCCACACTTAAGTTTAACTAGATTATGAAATTTCACTTCAAGAGAAGGTTGGACAGGGAAAATTGGTTTGTAATGTGGCTAACCTAATAGGTTGTTCGTGGATTATTAGGGATAAAAGGATTAAATTTACAAGGTGGGACATAATGAAAAAGATTCATATTAAATATGGGCTTTAATACCAAAGAAACTCCTCAATCATTTAAAACACATGTACCTCAAACCCTCAAGTTTTTGACATGAATAAATCAAATTATGGTTAAATCAAGCATGGTATGGTATTCTCAAGAAGTGAAGTGAATGAAAAGAATATGAAAATTAGGTTTAGAAACCTCATAGGAAAGTGATTTAAAATATAAAGACAGTGAATTGTGGCATGAGATTTAAAATTCAGAGTACTTTTCATGAAATTCATAAATATTTGAACTTAAAATAAAGTCAATTTATGCATTCATTTAAACTCAGTTTCCTGGGATAAATTTTTTCACTCATATACATGGGTTTCAAAAATTATAATGATAATAATTTCATCTAAAAAGTTTTAAAAACACACAAAAATTTGAATAACACACTTTTTTTGAAAAATAGAAAATCAAACAATTGAAATTACTAAACTATAAAGGTTCCCTCCCCCATACTTAAATGATGCAATGTCTCAATGAATGAAAATTGATTTAACATGCAAAAAAAATTTTAAATTTAATCACAGTAATCAAAAAAGTGATAAGGATAGGTACAACCTAACTTTATTTTCAGTGCAACGTCGATTTAAGCTCCTAAGTGTTGCACACATAAAACCCTACAAACAAAGGTAAATAATAAAATATAATAAATTTATTGAAAGAAAATAAAATAGAAATAGAATGAGGCTAGAAGGATAGATCTTCGTTTAATCCCCCAAGTGTTCCATTGGTTTTGACTACCTCCAGATGGGCAGTTTCAATTGGTTATCCCCAATATGACGGTGGGTGAAGTTTCTTTAATATGAACCACCAGAACTTCTTCCTTCCATTATGAACATATTCTTTTTTGATGATGAATCTATGGATATAGTACACCAAATCCACCCCTATGAAAATGATATTAAACTTGAATGGTGGGATTAAGATAAAGAATGAGTCCGCCTCTTCCTTGGTTTCCACTTGAACAACCTCTTCTTCATTCTCTAGTAGTTTATCAAGTAATGCTACATCAAAAGAATAGTCAAAGGGAAAATCATAGTGTAATTCTATTTGAATAAAATTAAAACATAATGAATCAATATCAAACTCTTGCCTTTTAAAGTAGTCATCTTGTGTCTCTTTTTCTTCAATCAAGTTCACTTGGATCTCATCTTGAAATACTTCTAAAAAATGATCAACATGTTTGGGTAGCTCTAGTTGTTTCTCTTCAAGTGTATCTTCTTATTTTTCCTCATCCACAAAGGCAATAAAATTGTGGTCCAAATCTGAAGATTTCATGCAAGGGGAGATGATACTGAATTCAAATTCTCTATGATCATAATTAAAAGAGTTAATAAAAATATTATCTCCCTTAAGTGGCTTGACTTCAATTGATTTTCCAGTATGAGCTTCCTCTTGTAGTATAATTTCACAAGATAGAGGTAGGTAGTCAGGCTCCACCATATTTTCTTCAAATTCCACTGCTTTGGTGGTGTCTTCCTTCAATGGTATTGGATATTCTACTTTTTAAGGAATATGTGGAACAAGAAGTTCTTCACACTCATTCCAGAATCCATCTAGTTCTTTTTGATCTCCCACATGTATCTCAGTAAGTAATTCTTCCTTCTTGTCCTCCTCAGGTTCATTCATAGGTTCTAGTTTTTCCATCAATGCACGTATGTATTCAAATGCAAGTTCTACTTTGTTCTCTAGTTTTGATATTCTATTTCTAAGTTCTTGCATCTGAACTATATTATAACCAAACTCATCTTATTGTTCCACTTGTGGGTAATTTTTCCATGAATTTAAGATATGATCATTTGAAAACATCATGGAAAATTATTTTTTATGTTTTTTTATTTAAAAAATATAAAAATATTAATAATCAGATTGTGGAACTACCTCCCCAGAAATGGCACCAAGTTTTGACATGTTCCTATCATGGGGTGTGGAAAAAACAATTATTTACTAAGTTAAAATATAGTATAGTGGTTAACCTAGGTTGTCTCTAGAGAGGAGCGCACAACAATCATGTTTGTCACTTTGTTTTTTAATTTTTTTGTTTTTGAAAAAAATGAAACAAAACTAAAGAAAGAAATAACATATAATATTTAAAACAAATTAAAAATGAATGTGATTAAAAATAGTGATAAGTATTGGGTTATCATGTCAGGCTTGGTTTTCCAATTGCAATGTTATCATAGTTCTTATTTATTCATTCCTCTTTTATTAAATCGATTAAAATGAGGTTTCACAATCTCTCCCTCTCACTTATTTGTTTAATGATGTTGGGGACATTAAACCTTAATAATATATTAGTTTGGTCTAATCTCCATCCTTTTGTGAAAGATTTTTAGTGAATACCCTCAATTGATGAAGGCAATTCCCAATCAGGTCTTGTTTATCCCAAACAATCTTGAATATTGAGTACAAATCTCACACGTACTGACGATCGCCAAGTACATCACCACTATGTTCTAATATATTCCATCGTATATAGACCATAACTAGTGAGGGATATAATTATAATTAAATAAAGTAATAATAACAACAGAATATAAAATCAAATACAATCTCACAAGATAATATAAGTTGTTATTACAATTGAAACCAACTTCATAATAGAGAAAACATTTTATAACATTAAGGACATGAACTAAAACATTAAAAAATGGAAAACCTAACCATCCCCAATCACTCATAATATTTACCCCACCATGGTAAGGTTAATTGAGGAGAAGGGGTAAGAAGATTACATTACAAAACTAAAAGAAAGAAAAGAGGGAAAAGAATAACATTAACATTTCCTCCAGAATCTGTCCACCAGAAGTTAAGCTTTGGTTTGTACACCATCTCTTAGAATCAGGCCAAGGTACCTTCCTATAAGAGTTTATTAATGGAGTTGGATATCTACCCATGAAGTTTCAAAACATTTTGAGTCGTTTGGAATGAGTTATGGAAGAATTATTAGACATGACTTTTCCTGGACGCGAATCACTATTCCACCAACCATACTTTGACCGGTTGAAGTGAGGCCTTAATCAACCCAGTTATCCATGAAATTTAATTTGAATATTACTAGTAAAGTTGGATTTCTGAACTAGCTGGAATCATCCCATTTTGTGGTTAGTATCTTGATTTATTGATAATTGAATTAAGTCATGTCCATTCTGTCGGCCAGAATAAGTGTTCATATTGACCGATTTGTTTTGGCTTGTTGAAGTTAGAATTGGATTTGGTTCATGAAGACTTATATGTATCAAACAAATTATGTAATCCTAAAAAAAGTAATCAGGTTAATTAGATGAAAAATGTAGGATTTATGCTTGAAATACAGAGTCAACATAAATCTGTCTAATGTCCAAAATTAACCACTTTTCACATTTAAGCTCAAAACTCAGCAAAAGTCATAAAATGATGAAAATAAGATCAAATTTATTAATGGGAAGGGATTAAAACATTTAAAAACATATTTATAAATATAAAAATATGATCTCTATCAGTGTCATCAGATTTTATTGTTTGCAAGCATTATAATGGTCCTACAACTTTAAGATTATTATTATTGCATGTCATGACTCGCATACTTATATATATTTGATAAACCCTGATGATAATAGTTCATAGTGAAGTTGGATACATTGGGTATATCATGAGTAACATGTAATTAATGTATAATTCAAGGAAGTATTTGTCCCTTCTATCTTTATAGAAGTTGATATATTGTCTCTTTGATTGGAATAAAACTGTCACCCTAAATACTATATACATGGTGTGATGATGTATTTATTTCAAATAGTCAAGGAAATAAGTATTGAGAATATAGGATGGTGACACGAATGTGCAACCTTCTTGAATATATATTGTGATAAAGGGATTACATTACACGGTAAGGGTTTGTATGTGGTTTTTTTTATTATGACATTAAGTACTTCCTCTTGCGTTCCTTAACCTATTTCTAGACAGTAATCTTGGATATTAGTCATTACCATCTAATTATAATTATAAATAATCCTATAGGGTCACACACTAAGTTTTTTTGAAGATATTTATTAAATTATATTTAAATTTAGTTAATTGAATAAATATTATTCTCAAGACTGAGAGATAATTTTATTCACATTTTATTGATTGTAAATATTTATTGATGTATGAAATATATAAATTAAATATTTATCCGGGTATTCAATAAATAATGGAGGAGTTTTAACAGACCAAGAACGTGTCTAGTGAAAAATATTAATTAACAATTCGGTTAAATAATATTTGTTATTCTACAAGTTGGTTCATGCCACAAAATAATATTTTTATTATGTGATATGGGGATTATTAAAGGTTATAATATTATTTAATGGCCTACATGTAATCAAATAATATTTTAACCAAAATCCTATATCTATAAATAAATGATTATGTCCATTTTGTAGGGTAATTGATACAATTGAGAATAGATAATTATTGCAGACAATGAATTATCCATCAAATACTCTCCTCCTTCTATATCCCTCTCAAGAATAAGAAATGTATGAGAGATTACTTCAAGACTGAAGGATGAGTGATAAACAAAAACAATACAAAACATTTATTCATTGTTCTATCACCAATATATTGATTGTAGTTACTTGGATATTAAAGTAGAACATGTGGATTGGCACTGGAGGGATTCTATCCTTGGATCCTCACAACTCAATGAAGGCAATCTGAAAGTGTTTTACTCAAATGATCAACATAATCAATAAATAAAGGTTCCTAATCCAAGTCACTCATTTCTTTCTACATTAAATAAATTAATTTTAAATTTTATGTACAAGATCCTCTCTCTTGGTTTCTATTATAGAAATATTAAAAAAAAATCACCTGCCACCACATGCTTCTGTTGTGACCAGAACCATCAATCCTTTCCCATGAGATGTGACTAGACCTTGGTGGGAAGTCCTTAGGCATACTGGGAAGAGGATGGGTGAGTGTATTGTCCAAGTTATACCCTAATGGTAGAGATGGTCCACATGACATATTTTAACTATTAACTATATGGTGAACCCCATGCAGTCAGTGAGGCTATGCAACTATATTGATTATGTTGAAGAATGCAATGTCCTCTGAGAATTGAGTGTTGACCTAAGACCTAGTATGAGACTGATGCACGGATTTTCATGGGGCTACAAGAAAATGAATTTTTAAACTAAAGTAAAATGCAGTAAAGTAGGACTCAGGTTGTATTTGGAGAAGATAGTGTTTTGAGTGTGTTTTTCATTTTACTTAATGGGTTTGAATTGTTAGAAATAATGGATGAAATTGATTGGTTTTAAATTCATTGTTTAAATCATAGTGGTCTAACCTTGAATTACTCTTTCACCCATGAATAATTATTAATTTTTCCTCCCCTATCATTATCTAATTAAAGGAAATATCCATGATTATAATATCATGGAAATTTCAGTTTGGAATAGAAAGATATAGGAATCGTTGTATTCTTTATCTTCACTTATCCTAGTGATTGGATAACACCAATCACTCTTGAGTCAAAACACTACTAACTATCATAATGAGTGAAGTAATTATGAAGTATATTGAGTGTGAAACCAGTGATAAAGAAAGAATAATTTAAATGTGAATACAAATGGAAATATCATCTAAGGTATTCATCCAAACACATCCATATAATTGAACAAAGAATAAATATCATTGAAAACTAGAATTCATCATGGGGGTTGGAAATTTCTCTTAGGATCAACCACAATCTTTCTAGTGTTCCATCACTAAAGAGTATATAGAAAATATAAATTTAATATAATTAGAGGAAAAGTATCTTGATCTGGTGATTTCGGAAGAAGTCCTAGATAGAGATTGAGAGAGAGCCTCAATATCTTCATCCTTCCTATGAGCTATGTTGGCTTCTTAAATTTCAATAGTAATCGATTTTGATTTCAACATTGATGATAAACATGAATAATACTTCTCCATTTAGAATGGGAGGCATGACATCAAATCTTTATCAAGCTTCCATAGTGGTACTGGATAGCATTGATCTTCCGACTTGTTCAATAAAACTCAAGTAGTGTCGTTCCAAATTAGGTTCTTCAAATCAGTTACCCTCAATTTTATATTGGAGGTGAGGTCATAAGGGGACAGTAAAATGGATGGAGGTAGTGGAATTGGATAGTTTTAGCATGAATTTTTTTTCAAGCGGTATCAGGTAGAGGCGGTAGAGAAATTTGGTTATACCCATAGTAATAGAATGAATGTAGCGGGAGACAATGGTATAAAATTGGGTGATATTATATTTTCTTCCCAATGTTATCAAGAGACCCAATGGTAGTAAAATAGTACCAATAGTGGATGCAGGTTACTATCATGGATGGTATCAAGGATAGTAGTATCGATAGCACACTTGATGGAAGAAGGGGTGATGGTAGTAGACATGATGGCAGTAGAATGGGTTAGTTGAGGAATGGAGGAATAATACTGGTAGAAAGATTATTGACTATAGCAAGGCCAATGAAATCAGACCGATGGTAGCACACCAGCCTTAAAAAATTCCCATCCTATACAATTTACAAAAAAACATTTTTTAGTGTGAGTTTTTTTCAGTTAATTTCAAAAATAATAAAATATTAAAATTCAAAATTTAACCCTTTTATAAAATTTAAATCCAAATTAATTTATAATTATTTTTAAGACCATGTTTTTTCAAAAATAAAATTAATTTTCTATGAATATTTTTAAAACACACTCAAAAATACATTGTGACATTTTATAGATTGAAATTCATAACTCTTTTTTATCAAATTTAAATTTATGGATTTTAATTAAATTTAAAAAATGATTGAAACAATTTTAAATCATGAGTAAATCCATTAAAAATTTAATTCTAGATTGAATAAAATAATTAATTTTAAATTTCAAAATCCATGTATGGCTTCACAATTACCTTAAAAAAATGAAAAAATCAATAAACATCATATTTCAATCTAATTTTCAACAATTTAAAAAAATCACAAAGTAACCAAAAATGGATTAATTACCCGATTTTAATTAAATTAGGGGGTTAAAATCAATAAAAAATACTTTAAAATGTTTTATATTTCTATCTCACATCACTCCACCTCACTTGAACTATTGCACTCTATGGAAATTTTATCTTTGAATTCCATTATTCAAAAAGAAAAAAAAATAAATTCATCCTGCATATACCTAAATATAAAATCCGTAAAATAAGAAATCCCAAATCCCTCAATTACTTGAATAGTCATTCCTCCTATGTGATTTTAATTCACTCATCACTTCACTCCAATCGAAGTTCTAAGTCTGGTAGTGGAAAAAGTTAGATTTAAGTGGAATTAAAGTTTTAATAAGAATCATTACCATTTATAACTCTCTCATGAGATTCATAAAATAGATTCTAAATTTATACTTCATTGATACAACTCAAGTGAATTTTTTTTACAAGTCAATTTCCCCCTTCTTCATCTTAGTTCAATATTCTCATCACCTAAATGAATTCATTTTTTTACTATTAGGAACTTTATTCTTTTTTATCTATTTTTCTTAATTTTATCAGCCATATATGTGTGATGTGCTATGTTAAAGCACTTATTGATTATGTATAGAGGTTTTTAACCCACACACCTGGTGCCTAATGTCTCATAGATCCACCATAGGGTTAAAAATTTTACATTTTACTCCAAGTTCAAATGACTTATATAAATTTATTTTTAATTTTCTTTATAATAATATATTTATCAAAGAGGCCAAGTTACCTCATATTAAGTTTTAAATTCTAGTGACCCCATGTTAAAATTTTGATTCTATTGAAATATTTTCACTCACACTCCATTTCCTAGTTTTAAGACCAAATTTCTATGAAAATAGTGATATATTCACTTAGAAATCATTAAAATATTTCAATTTTAAAACATAATGAATTCTAAAAAACTATCATGGTCTTTAATATAGGAAAAACACATTGAAGTTCAATTTTTCTATCTTAAAAACACTATAAAGTTATCAAAAACAAATCCAAAGTAAGAAGGTATGTATATGCTCTTGGACCAAATTTTTCTTTGTTTTTTTATCGTTTTGTTTTACTTTTAACAAATAATAATTTAAAATAGAAAATTGGAGTTTACATCCTAAACTACTTTTTCCCTCTCCCCCACACTTGTAACATTATGGTTTTTTGGAGTAGTTTTAGTTCTTCACCCATTTTGAATTTTCAGAGTTTGTTGGGTAGACCATCTCCTTTATTAGACACTGAAACTTAATAATGAGAGTTACCTTGATCTAAGACCTTTTTCTCAGATGGTATTAGAGGCTTGAAAAAATCCTAGATGTTTTAGTTGAGTTTTGGGTGCATTAGAGGCTGAAAAAACAAACTTTATGGGGTGTTCAAACTAGGGCGCATGGTTTGGAAAAACTGTGTGGCCTCCCAGGTGTAATTATGTGTCCCTCTAGGTTCTCTATGCAAGGTTTTAAAAACCATGTAATAGGGGTCTCATGGACATGTGGCACCTATACAGTTTTTAGAAAAGGTTATTTGTATGGTTTATAAATGGTTTGGAAAACCATGTGAGGTACCCCTTTAGACAGTGGGTGTCGGACGGTTGGAACACAGTTATCCAAATTGTGTGAGCCTTCTAGGCACCTCATTTAAAGTGGAAAAATTTCCATTTTTTCCTTCTACCCTATTTCTTCTATTCTCCTCCTTTATCCTCCTATTTTCATGCATCATAGGGAGCTTCTCCCATTTTCTTCGTCCCCTAGACTTTGAAATAGATATCTCACCTGGACTAAATTTCTCGATCCATATATGAAGTTGGATGCTTATAGGTAATGCTCCAACTCCTTTTGAATTTTTTCTACTTTTCTCTCACTATATAGTGTGCTAAATCAGTGTGATCTAATTTACCCTATTTTTAGGGTGTTCTTCTAAAACTCCAGTTTCTTCCAATTCAGCTTGAGTTAGATGCTAAGATCGGATGTGTGAGTGTCCTCTAACATGAGGTAGTTGGTGCGCATCTTTCTCCATGATTTTGTAGTTGTTTCTGGGGTATGCATATTTGATCACATCATTAGGTAGACCGAGTGAGAGCATAATTAATTTATGACTTGACTTTAAATTAATTGTGAGGTTATATGGGATTACTCTACATAACCAATCCATTGATTCCATGACTGAGTTGAGTATAGGGATTTATACCACTTGGGTAGTTAGGTCGGGTATATTATTTATTTAATAAATTTAATTGTTTAAATTATATATATATATATATATTGAATTACTGTTGATGAGTTCCATTGGAACTGGATGGGATTTTTTTGAGGATTGAGATGGCATTATCCATTAGGTGTGAGTTGATGTGATCATCAGGTTGGGTGAGGACTAGTTTCTATAAGTGATGTTGATCACGGGTTGGGTGAATTGGTTTTCATTTGAGGTGGTGAGGCCATAAGGATACAAGCATGTACTAAGTTATCTAAGATGGTGATGACCATCAGGTTGAGAAACATGGTCTCAGGGGATTGAGGTGTTGGATGGTTGGGATTAGGTATTTATTTTTTGATTTTCACTCTCCCATATTGTCCAATGTGCTATTTGGAGTCATGCGCACACATAAGGACTTGAATGATTGGGTGGTTTTGACCACTTGTGTGGGTAGAGTTATCCATTAGATGCTTCTTAGGATGATTAGTTGGAGGTTCTTTCTATATAAATCCATGGGGTGGTGAGGATCCATCAGTTGATAGTGTTGAGAGTATCTGTTGGGGATAAGGCTCACTATACTTGATGCCATTAGGCTAGGAAATACTTGGGAGGATGGAAATCATTGTACCTCGGGATGTCGATAGTTGAGCTAATGGTGATAATATTTAGAGGATAGATGTTGCAGTGCTTCATACATCGGGCTTCGATTCGAATATGAATCTTCAAATATGAGTTCTGTGGGACCAGGTATATAATTGGGGTGTGCCTTCAAGATGTCGGATATAGAATTGGAAACAAGGTGTCAGTTGGCATGATGTTCCAGGTGATTTTATTACAGGTATAACCTAAAATTTCACCTGGACTAATTTACATCATGGGATACATTAGGATTAGTCTAATGATCATATCCTCTATAGTTTTCTAACATTGTATAAAGTAGGTTAATTTCTTCCTTATGTTTTTTTAGCTCAATGGAATCATGATTATTTATGTGACTGGCATGTACTATTTTATTTACTTTTAGAATACACCAACTTAACCATGGATGTAAGATAGAAACACATTGGTGGTGGTCTGCTGATATTCTTTCTCACACCCTATATGTGTCCTTTGGGACATTTTTAGATTTTATAGCTTTTCATTCAGGTAAAGGTTTAGGTTAAAGAGATGGATCTTATTGATTGAGTAATCATGGGATGGAAGGCAAGGGACCATCGGTTCTTAACTCAGCTAGAGTTTCCTTTTTTTCTTTATCTATCAGCATGCTATTATATTTATGTACTGAGTTCATCCATTGGAAACCCTTATACTTATTGTATTGTTTGACCTATCTTATATGCATGTTTTTCTTTAGTAGCTACAAATGTTATCTTGTGATTTTTAATTCTGTAAATGTTATATTTTGAATTATTGATTATTGTTGTTGTTGTTATTGTTTTGCTTCCTCCATGGATGATTTACTAGTCTAGTGTCTATTTGGTCTTTCTTTTATAATTATTTATATTTATATAGATCATTATTATATAATCACTATAGGGTATAGCCTCACCACTATAACCTATTTATACTCTCGCTACTTGTTAGCAGCCTTTGGAATATGGGGAGACACACTTAAAGCCCAATGGAACTCAGCCCGAAGCACTTTTTGGGTGGATAAATGGTTTGGGTACTAAAAATGGTATTAAAGGATTTTATTTCACCTTTTTTAGGTCCAAATATTTTTTATATGGTAGAACATATATTAATATATTGTTAAAATTAGGTTTAGATCTAGTTTTTGGGTGCATGTATCCCTATTAATGGAGGACAAACCAGGTTTTTAGGGATGGTAATTGTTGTTCTTCTTTGATCATTTTATATTTGATATGATTTCCACATTGATTGGTTCACTTGTATTTCTTATTACCTATTATGACATGTGACCCTTTTCCTGGTATGGAAAGGGAGGTTTTAGACACTTGTCTTGATATGGAAGGGGGATTTTGTTATGATTTTTATAGGAACATAGAAATTGGTTATATATGCATGTGTTGTGATATAATTACTTGTGATTTTTATTGGGTGGATAGATTTTGATAAGAGGTGTCTTTTTTTTTAAAGTTTCAACAAAGGAAGCTAAGCGGTGTTTTCCTGCCTAACCCCTCTTTTATGGCATCTTACTTAACCAACCAAGGAAAGTGGACCCAATGAAATATGTATGTCATGTGATGTGTGATATATATGTGTAGGCCTAGTTATTATAAGATCTGGGAGGGATAATGATATGGGGTGATGTTGATCACCGGGTTGGGTGATGTGGTCGTCGGTTTGAGGCGACATGGTTCATTAGGATGGGCGTGGCCCGAGGGTCCTTAAGCTTGTATGTCATGTGACATGGTTACAATGGGGGAGAGTAAGGGTAGTGAGATTGTGCTACCTATTACTACTTTTCATATATAAATTATATATGTTATTATGGTTGTCTGGCCATTATATTGGTATTTAATAGGATTCCAACTAGATGGGATCTAATTGAGCATCAGTCGGGTGATGATTCGGTGCCACTTGAGCAAGAACAGGTTGAGACCCATGAGGGTTGTGATGAGGCCATGGAGGTTCAGGAATATCATGAGTCGTAATTACAGGCTTAGTTTCATATTCCAATACAGGCGGGGAAGCCACCATATTTGACAATTTTTGTATAACTATCCTACTATTTATTCCACATTTGAACATGATTTATTATATAAAATTGCACCTAATACAACTTAGAAGATCAAGAGCTAAAATTTCTTTAGTAAATTGGGTACATTACATAACAACTTAAAATGTGAAAAATAACATATTTATTGAAAACTTATTTAACGTTATCAAAATGTTCCTTCGTACTTAACATTACATGGGATAATCTGAGGACATACAAAAGAAATGGGTGACCTATAAAGCCTAGTAAGAGAATAAACAAGGAATAAAATTAATAAAAAAATACATGGTATATATTAGTAATAACAACGGATCATAAAAGGAACATTAATAAAATGGTATGATATTGCATGATAATCATAACATGAGAAATGTGGCAACAACTTAAAACACTGCATCATAAACATATGTCAAGGCTAAAACTGCCAAGAAATCACATTGTAAAAATTTTCATAAAGGAATCAGGTAAACCCCCTATCACAACATGATATATCATGATACTTACCATTACCTAATGCATTGAGTGCTATATAATTCCGGGCATACCCGTCACATTCATTTCATTTCCATGTTTAAGTGTGCCACATAGATTAATCAACATGGATCCGTTGATCATTATAATTTATTCCATGATCAAGGAGTGTGGAATACATACATGTATGTACCCAATAAAATAATTATATGTGTATAAAGGTGAATATCCATGGTATTCACTACACAATTATTTTGGAATGGAAAATTGTGGTGCAATTTCGGCAGTATAACGGCGTCGCATAAAAATTAATAAAATGGGTTTATGAGAGTGAAATGAGTATCTAGTTATTTATATATGAAATGAAAAATAATATGGACATGGAAATATATGTCCCAACATAAGGAATTGGAAAAATAAGGTGTACAAAAATAAAGAAACTTGAAGAAAGAGGAGAAAGGAAAGAACCCTTACTTGAATGTGTGAATACAAAGGCTTGGGAGGGGCTTTGTGAAATATTGAGGTGCCTTGGGATAAATATATGGAGTTTATAGTAGATTTTTTATGTAATACAAGGATTTTTAGTGAAGATAAATGGGGTCTTGGGTGGGTTAATAAAGGAAATGAGGGGGGTTTATTTATTATTTTGGTTTTGGACTCTACAAAATAAAATATCCAAAACCACAAACCATACCATAGTTTTTTCCAATGGTTTATTTCAAATGGGAGTGGTTTACATTATTTTATAATACCAAGGGTCTAAATTATTAAAATATTACCATTGGTGATGTGGTGGTGAGTCACACTCTTAAGGAAATGATTTTAAAATCATAAAATATATTATAACTCTTGGGGGATTCATAATGCCTTTAAAAAATAAATCAAATAACCTAAAAATCAAATTATTTTAAAGTTAAAACATATATTTGGTCCTGAATCCTATTTATATTACTTATTACATCACTTTTGGTTCATTTTTATGTCATAAAACACAAGGTACGTTTATACAATATTTAATTTTTACCCGAAAATTTGACTATCTCAGAAAATTATGAAAAATTTACCATTGGATAATTTCAATATCCTAATTCCAAAAATAATATTCATTTTATCTAAATAATTTTTAAATATATGAATTTTCAATTTTAAAATAAAAAACTGACCTTTATTGAAAGTGATAGATTTTTAATAATAACATTTTTTTGAACCCTTATAAAAATTACATTTGAATTCATAAAAATTGTATCATTTATATTTTATAAACATCATTTAATAATAATTTTTTATTAAAATATTGTTTATTTCTAAAATTAATTCATAAATTCATTAACTGAATTTGAATATTAACCAAAAATACAATTTGTTCTTTAAAAATCATTTACAAAGTAACAATAAAGGTATTAAAATATATTCATTATTTTATAAAAAATAATTTAAATATTCCTATTGTTAGGTTCTTGATACATATACCATTAATACACAATCATATTCCCTAAGAGTGAGATGCGTGATGGTGGGGCTTTCATGGGGTCGTTTGGTGAACATGGTTTGGACCATGATCTTGATGAGCTTGAACTTCTCCTATAAATGTTTTCACTCATTCTTAACTTGTTAGATCACATCTTGGTCATAGTCAAGGGCAAAGCTAATAAATACTATCTCCCTCAGAAGCTTTGATAAATGGGCTTCATGGGGTATGATCCTACTGGTTGAGGTCATCGCTTCCTTTGTCTGTGTCAACAGAATTTTTTTAAAATACTATATTTATACTATTCATGTTATCATTATTAAAAGGTTATATTATAAATGGTAATTATACTTAATGGTTATCTAAATCCAATTGGATATAATGAAACAAAATAATTTCATGTGTTTTTTATAACCATAATACATTTAACTAAATATAAAAGGGGAATTTTATTCATAACAGTTTGGGTTGTTACAAATTTCTCCCATTTATAAATTTTTCCCTCAAATTTTTCTTTTCCCACACTAAAATATATAAGGGTAAATCTACTTCATCACCTCCTCTAGTTCCCACGTTTCTTCTTTAAACTTGTGGTTTCTCCACAACACTTTAATGAGGGGAATTGTCTTATTTTGTAGAGATTTTTCTCTACAATCTAAGATCTTCATCAGCCGCTCTTCATAGGAAAGATCATTCTCCAATGGAACCACCTATTTATTAATTACATGTGAGGGGTATGGTATGTACTTTATTAAGAGGGATACATGGAATACAGCATGTACTTGAGATAAGTTGGGTGGGAGTGCTAGTCGATTGGACACTACTATGATGTAATCAAGGACCTCAAAAGAGATGATGTACCTTGGACTAAGCTTCCCCTTCTTCCCAAATCTCATCACTTTATTCTATGGAGATATGTAGAAGAATTCTAGGTCTCCAATATCAAACTCTAGGTCTCGTTGACGATTGTCAGCATAGCTCTTTTGTCGACTTTGAGTAGCCTTTATGTGTTGTTGAATGGGCTTAAACTTCTCCACCATTTACTCAACCATTTCAGGATCTATTGGTTTTCATTCCCCAACTTCATCCCAAAATATCAGTATTTTTTTCCTCTTCCCAAAAATGGATTCATAGGGAGTCATTTTGATGCTTGAGTGTAAACTGTTGTTGTAAGAGAACTTGACCAAAGGAAGATGTTAGTCCCATCCTCCCTTGAAGTCAATTGAGCATTCTCTAAATGTGTCCTCAAGTGTTTGGATAGTCTGCTCATATTGGCCATCAGTTTTAGGGTGATAATTCATACTAAAGTTCATCTCATTGTTTAGAGCATACTTGAGACTTTTCCAAAATATAGAGGTGAATCTTGGATCTCAATCAGACACAATCGATAGTGGAACTCCATGTAGCCTCACTAATTTTGTGATGCATATCCATGCAAGTGGATCCAGTGATAAATCCTCTCAAATTGAAATGAAGTGTGAATTATTTGTAAAATAGTCCATAACAATCCAGATAGCATTATTTCCTTTAGATTTCTTTGAAAGTACTGTGATAAAGTCCATGGTGATTTTTTCCCATTTCCATGTTGGTATGGGTAGTGGTTGCATCATCACCTTAGTATTATGCCTGTTGGAATTAACTTATTGATATACCAATCACTTTAATGTATATCTAGTGATCTCTTTCTTCATGTTGTCCCACCCATAGTGATATCGGAGATCTCAATGCATATTTGTGTTTCTTGGGTGAATGGAGAAATTCAAACTATGTTCATTATCTAATAGTTTCATCTTTAACTTAGGATTTTATGGAACACATAGACTTGACCCAAATATCACAATTCCTTATTCATTAACATTGAACTCTAAGGATTTACCTTTCATTACAGTTTCCACTCTCTTCTAAATTCCCAAATCATCTTTTTAGTCATCCTTTAACCTTTAAAAAATATATGGTTGAGCAATCATTTTTCAAATGATTGATTATGTTTCTTTCTTTATGATTCCTATTTCCATCCTCTTCAAATCCAAGAATATTAGATCCTTCTTAATTCTCATCAATGATATAATTTTTAGGT
The DNA here is from genome assembly GCA_963277665.1 of Viscum album. Taxonomy (NCBI): domain Eukaryota; kingdom Viridiplantae; phylum Streptophyta; class Magnoliopsida; order Santalales; family Viscaceae; genus Viscum; species Viscum album. The sequence continues at coordinate 1,304,543,616 of OY728126.1, read as the reverse complement.
CCTTTATACTTAGAGCATCTGACACCTTATTTTCTTTACCAGGATGGTAGTGGATTGAGAAGTTGTAATAATTAATGAGCTCTAACCATATTCTCTAACTCATATTAAAATCTTTCTGTGTGAATATATATTTTCGGCTCTTATGATCAGTATATATCTTACACTTCTCTCCGTAGAGATAATGCTGCTAGATTTTCAATGCAAGGATCACAGCTACCAACTATATATTATGTGTGGGATAATTTTTCTAATTAATTTTCAACTACCTTGAGGATTAGGCAATGAATTTTTCATTCTACATCAACACAAAACCCAATCCCTTCTTCGAAGCATTGATAACAATTATGAAAAGTTCCCCACTTGTGGGTAGTGTGAGCATAGGGGAAGTGATAAGCCTACTTTTCATGAAGCTTTATTCACATTCACCATTCTAAGAAAACTTGACTCCCTTTCAAGTTAGCTTGGTAAGAGGGTTTGAAAATTGTGATAAATTTATCACAAATTGGCAATAATATCCAGCTAACCCAAGGAAGGTATAGATAACTATCATGGATGTTAGTCTCGACCATCCTTTAGTTACTTTTGTCTTTAAAGGCTCCACATATATCCTGATTATTGTGATAATATGCACTAATAATGAGTCTTCCTTTAACCAAAACTCACACTTGTTGTACTTTTCAAAGAGATTCTCCTTTCAAAAGGTCTTTATTACAGTGCTCAGATGCTCCTCATGGTCCTCCTTGGTTTTAGATTATATTATAATATAATCTATAAAGACTACCACAAATTTGTTGAGGTAATCTATAAAGACTCTATTCATCAAGTCCATGAAGATTTTTGGAGAATTAGTGGGTCCAAATGACTTGACTATGAACTCAAATTTCCCATACCATGTAAGAAAAGTGGTCTTAGATATATCTTCCTTCTTCACCCTTACTTGATAATATCCCAACTAAAGATCCACCTTGGAGAAGTATTGTGCTCCACATAGCTGATCAAACAAGTCATCAATCCAAAGTAGAGGATTCTTGTTCTTTATCATGATCTTGTTGATCTCATGATAATCAATGTAAAGGTACATTGACCCATCCTTATTCTTAATGAATAGGACTGTTTCACCCCATGTTGAAGCACTTAGGTGTATGAACCCTTTATTTGTATTCTCCTATAGTTGTTTCTTTGGCTTCTAAAGTTACACAAAATCCATTCTATAATGATTCTTGGATATTGAAAATTCCCCAGGTATAAGAATATGGAAAATTTAACCTCTCAACTAGTAGGAAGACCAAACAATTCCTCAGGAAACAAATCAATTTTTCCCTACTAATAGGAATGTCTTTGAGGATGATTCTTTCCTTATACTAAATCATTTGAGCTGGATATTATTTCTCATAGGGAAATAATATTCATGCTTGAGATGATGGTTATAAATAATAGTCATCCTCTCCCTTTCACTTGTACATAATCAGGGGTTGATTCACAATACGGAGAGTAATTTCCTTTTCATGGAAATTTATATTGGCTCTATATAGGGAAAGTCAATCCCGTCCTAGAATTAAAAAAATTCCACCAAAGGGAGTATGACAAGTTTCTCTAGAAATTTCATCCCAAAAATGTTGATAGGGGGGATATATACTTGGGATATAATAATTTCTCCATTTGTTGTTGTCATGGACATCTTTTATTCCATGCTTTGTGGTGGTGTTTGAATAGTTCTAAAAAACTTTTTTAATATGAAGGAATGAATAGAACCAGAATCAAAAAGTATATTCACTTTTCTTAAATGAATAACTAGTTTACCTATCACCACTTCATTTTCAGGATCCACCTTGGTGGCCATGATAGAAAAATATCTCCCTTTATTCCTTAGAGGTTGTTGGTTGCCTCCAAAAACCCTTGGCTTAGTAAACTGGTTCACAAAGTGCCATGTTTCCTTATGGTTGAAGTAGTGAACAAAAAATTGAGGGTTGATAGAAGAATTCATTTCCTTTTTCACATTGGTGTGTTTATCCTATCAAAAATCATTGGCCAGTTTCACTTATCTTTTGCACCTAAAGAATTTCCTTTCTCCTCTTAGGCAATTTTTATGGTGCTTCTTTCCACACCTTTGATAAGTGGATGCTGAAATTTCTTATCACCATTTGATTTATCCATCAGACCACCATAATTAAACTCTATTTTCAACTTCTTATCCCCATAACACCCCTGGTATTCTCCGATCTTCATTTCTATTTTGAGGGAACATCGGACAATTTTCTCATAACTATCAAAGTCACGGATCACCAGATCTTTTTATAGACTAGGATTTAGCCCACCAAAGAAGCGGTCAACATTAAATTTGGGGGTAATGACAAAGAAAAAGGTGTATCATGAAATTATTATGATTTTTTTCTCATATGTACTAATATATTCATCATCTTTTTTCTCTTAAGTGCAGGTAAATCCCTCTCTATTTTAAGATGAAGAGTGTGAGGAAAATATTTATCAGAAAAAAAAAATTATGGAATTCCTTCCACTCCATTGTTTTGTTATCTTCATCAGGCTTCATATTCTTGATTAATGTCCACCACTGATCAGTCTCTCCCTCCATATGATAAATAGCTATAAGAACCTTCCCTTCTTTGAAACATTTAAGGATGGAGAAGATCGTCTCAATGGATTTTATCCATTGTTCCACGATTAATTTATTAGAAGATCTATTGAATGTAGGAGGCCTTTATTGCATGAAGCTCTTGATTTTGGATTGTTCTATCTTAGAGGGGTTTAGAATCTCCTCTTGATCTAGGTTTCTATTCATAACTTGAGTTGTTTGAGACAGTATCAGGAAAAATTTTGTGATTCTCACTCCCATTGGGTTTGGAATCTCATTGGGGCAGTCAGCACATTGTCTTTCATATTGGTTATTAACCCGATTCCACCTATTATTAGCCACTATCTAGAATAAAAGGAAAATTATGGATGATTAATTTAAAATATTAAACGCATAAAGGGGGATCCAATGACATTAAAGGAATAACTTATAAATTATATTTATCTCCTTAACTTATGAGTTTCTAGGCTTCAATCTATGTTATCCATTATCTATTTCCTAACACATATTTTTATGGGAATTTTTTTTTATTCCCTTAATTATTGTTCGTAATGAGCTTATGAATTTACCAAAACATATCCCCTGGGAGTTTCAAACTAGGTGAAAAGTAAGGGCCCTTTTTGTGTACCAAATTACCCCGAGTCAAACCTGGAAGATCTTGTCTGAGTTATTACCACTAGGTACATTTATATCAGAACCACATCCACTTATAGTATCCAGACCGAGATCTGTTTTCTTTATAAACCAATTAATATATACTAACCAAAATTTTGGGATGTTTTCTTATAATTAGTCTTATCCCTAAAACTTTCACTAAATTTTTCTAATCCTAATCCCAAAAATAACTAAACTTTTTCTCTGATACCAACTATAACAACCATGCTCTTTATTTCAAATTTAAACATGATTTAACACATAAAATTACACCTAATACAACCCAAGATATCAATAGGTATAGTTTCATTAGTAAATTAGGTACATTACATAACATATTAAAATATGAAAAACAATATCTTTATTGAAAACTTTTTTAACATGATCAAAATGTTCCTTCATACTTAACATTGTATGGGATAACCTGAGGACATACATAAGAAAGGGGTAAGCAATAAGCCCCAGTAAGGAAATAAAAATTTTGTAACATGAATAAGACAATATGAGTTAGAAAATAGTCATATAAATGGAGCATAAAAATAACATGAATAATAAGGAATGATATAGCATGATAATCATAACATGGGAAATGTAGAAATAATATAAAACACTGCATCATAAACATGGGTCAAGGTTAAACTCGCCAAGACATCATGGTAGAAAATGTCCCATAAAGGAATCAGGTAAACCCCTTATCCCAATTTGAAATATCATGATACTAACCATTACTCAATGCATTGAAGAGTTATATAATTTTGGGTGCACCCATCACTTTAATTTCATTCTCATGTTTAAGTGTGACACATACATCAATCAAAATGGATTTGTTCATCATCATAATTTATTCCATGATAAAAGGGTGTGGAAAAAATAAATTTAATTCCCCAATCAAAGAATTATATGTGTATAAATGTGAATACCTATTATATAAAATGGGCATGGTATTCACTACACAATTGTTTTGGAATGGAAAATTACGGTGTAATTTCGGCAGCATAGCGGCGTCACATAAAAATTCATAAAATGAGTTGATGAGAGATAAAGGGGTATATAGTCATTTATATATGAAATTAATAGTAATATGGACATGGAAAGACATGTCCAACATAAGTAATTGGAAAAATAAGGTATAACATAATAAAGAAACTTAAAGAAAGAGGATAAAATAAATAACCCTTACTTGATTGTGTGCTTCTAAAGGCTTGGGAGGGGCTTCTTAAAAGATTGGGGCACCTTGGGAGGACTCTATGGAGTGGATAGAATATTTTTTATGTGATACAAGGATTTTTATTGAATATAAATGGCGTCCTGGGTGGGTTTATATAGGAAAAGAGGGAGATTTCTTTATTATTTAGGTTTTGGACTCTTCGTAATAAAATATCCAAAACCACAAACCATCACATGGTTTTTTCCCATGGTTTCATCCAAATGGAAGTGATTTAATTTATTTTATTAGTTTAAGGGACTAAATTATTAAAATATTACCATTATTTATGTGTAGGTGAGTCACACATCTAAATAAATGGTTTTAAAATCATAAAATATATTATAACTCTTGGAGGATTTGTAATGGATTTAAAAAATAAATTAAATAAACTTAAAATCAGATTATTTTAAATATAAAATATATATTTGGTCTTTTATCCTATTTATATTACTTATTACCTCACTTGTGGGTCATTGTGATGTCATAAAACACAAGTTATATTTATACGGTATTTAATTTTTACCCGGAAATTCAACTATATTAGAAAATTATGAAAAAATAACTGTTGGATAATTTATTCATCATAATTAATAAAATAATATTTATTTTATCTAAATAATTTTATAAATATGTGAATTTTCACTTTTAAAATAAAAATAAACATGTATTGAAAATGGCAGGTTTTTTGCAATAACATTTTTTTAAACCCTTATAAAAAATACATTCAACTTCATAAAAATTATATGATCATTTATATTTGATAAAAATTATTTATAAATAATAATTTATTAAAATATTAATTATTTAAAAAATTAATTCATAAATTCATTAATTGAATTTTATTATTAACCAAAAATACAATTTGTGCTTTAAAAATAATTTACAAAATAACAATAATAAGATGAAAATATATTCATTATTTTAACAAAAAAATGTACATATTCCTATTTCTAGGGTCTTGATACGTATACCTTTAATACACCATCATATTCCCTAAGAGTGAGGTGTGTCGTAGTGGGTATTTCATGGGGTTGTTCGGTGAACATTATTTGGGTCATGATCTCGATGATCTTGAACTTCTCCCATAACTTGATTTTCTCAGGCTTAAGTTTTTGGATCTTAGTTTAGGCTTGGTCAAGGGAAAATCCCAGAAATGATATCTCTCTTGGAAGCTCCAATAAATTGGATTTTTAGGGTACAATCCTACTATTTTAGGTCATCGCTTCCTTTGTCTATATTGAAAGTATTTGTTAAAAACCCTATATTTATACTGGTCATATGATCACTATTCAATGGCTATATTATCAATGATATTGATACTTAAAGGTCATATAAATATGATTGGATATAATAAAAAAATTAATTTCATGTGTTTTATATAGTCATAATACATTTAATTAAATCAAAAAAGGTAATTTTATTTAGAACATTTCAGGTCATTACATTTTGGGTTGTGGCTTGACGAGCAGTTCAGAGTGATCCTGGTATGTGTTATATAGGGAATTGATAGAGGATCTCAAGGAGTGGATCCATCTATGGAATATTTGACTCAAGAGTTCCATTCACAACACCCATCTCTATTTTAGGGTGAGGGCGGACTATAGGTGGATGAGAACTGGATGGAGTCGATACAGATCATCTTCGAGTAGATAGAGATACCCCCAGGCTAGAGGGTGAATCTAGTTACATTTATTCTCAAAGTATCAAATAAGAATTTGTGGGATGTGTAGGTTCAGGTGGGCATACATAAGGTGTTGGCCTTGAAGAACTTTAAGGCTAAGTTCTTCAAGCACTTCTTTCCAGAAACGCTCAAGGCAGAGAGATCTTGGGAGTTCTTGAGCCTACAGTAGGGTGACATTTCTTTCATGGACTATGAAGCCACTTTCACTAAGTTGTATTATTTCATACCGGGTATGGTGGGTTGAAAAATCTCTAGGGTGAGGCATTTCAAGTATGGTTTATGGCATGCCATTTGGGTGTAAGTAAACATAATTAGGTTGGCCTCATTCTCAATAGTAGTGAATCATGTGCTCATAGACGATGGAAATTTGATGGACTAATATTACTAAAATTGGATGATGGCTTCAGATGATATCAGCAACGATGCTTAGGATGGTGGGAAGTGGGGAAGAGAGGAGTTATAGTAAGGAATTTAGTCCAGGGACTTGAGAAGGACACCTCAGAGTGGGTCATAAATGGCGTGCTTCTAGTGCAGGCAACCAGGTTATGTGCAGACTCAGTACGATTAGGCATTGAAGGAGTGTCGAGCATGCAGATAGGTCAAAAATCTAGAGAGGATTTATAGTAAGCCTTCTCATATAGATAATGGTTAGGGATTGGGGTAGAATCGGTGTTCTAAGATTGGACTAGGAGCGGTACTAGGATCTGGTAGCCAGGGTCAGTTGCATGTAGAGGTCGTGGAAGAGATAGCGAGACCTAGTAATGGGGTCAATGGTCGGTGGCTGGTGCATCACCATAGGGAGGTTATACTTCAGGCAGTCGGGATTCAATCCAGGTTAATGTTGTTGATCTGTTAGGCTCATAGAAGGTTGGATATCCAACAATGGTCTGAGGTACATCATTGGCATATCCTGGGTTTTGTTTTATTTTGGCATGGACCCTTTTGTAGTCATGTCTATTTTGGGTGCACGAGGTGCATGGGATGTTCTTTTGGACTAACCAGTCACTATTTAATAGGTTGGAATCAGTTCAAATGTGATATATATATATATATGAGGTTTGTGGCACCAATATTTATATGTGACCATCGATGGATGTGTGGCTTGTGTGAGGTGTGTTGGAATTTGGGAATCAATGTGATGCAGTTTAAGTATGAGGTGTGTGGAACCAGGGATTCCTTTGAGCATCTAATGAGATGCGGGATCCCATAGGTGCCAAATGCACCATGGGTATGAGGTGGGCATCACATGAGATACGGTACTTGATGGGTTTCTGATGAGGTGGGAGCATGATGAGAGTGCCTGATGAGTTGTAGCAGTGAATATGCATCACAGGAGGACCTTGAGTCTGGGGATGGTCATTAGACCATCATTTTTTTTTTTTTTTGAATTTTGGGCCGATAAGTGACCGAGGTAGGTAACTCTTAATGTGGTGAGCACCTTGAGAGAGTTTAACTATGCTTTTGAGATCGAGGTAGTCTGTGTTAATTTTAATGAGATGGGTATGTTTAGTACCATATTCTTATGATTTTTTATACATTGATGATGAGATATATTAATGTGGGGAGATTGTAACATCTTGGGTTTTTAGAGCAAGTCAAATTCATCAACTGTTTTGAATTTTCAGAGTTTGGTGGGTAGACCAACTCTTTTCTTAGTTACCAAAACTTAATTCCTTGAGTTATCTTGATCCGAGACCTTGTTTTTTTGATGGGTTTAGAGGCTTGGAAAATTACTCAATTTTTTTTTTTGTCTCTTGTGTGCATCGAAGTTTCAAAACCCAAAATTTCTAGGGTGCGGATACTGGGGAATACAGTTTGGAAAAATCGTGCAGCCTCTCAGGTGTAGTCGTGTGGCCCTCTAGGTGATTTGTGTGTGGTTTTCAAAATCGTAAATGGGGCGGATGGCCATGTAGCAGCTCTATAGTTTTTATAAAAGGTAATTTTCATGGTTTTTGTATGGTTTTGAAAACCATGAGGGACAACCATGTGAGGTACCCATTTGGATAGTGGGTGTCGTATGTTTGGAACATGGTTATCCAAAGTGTGTGATCCAACCACACACCACATTTAAAGAGGAAAAATTTCCATTTTCTCCTCCTACCCTATTTCTTATATTCTCTTCCCTTTTCCTCCTATTATCTTGCACATCTAGGAGCTTCTCACATTTTCTTCCTCCCCTAGCCTTTGAGCTAGATATCTCATCTATACTCCATTTCTTGGTCCGTCTACATCATTGGATGCATATCAGAAAGTTTATAACTCATATTTCCTCTTTTATTCTTTTCTCTAGACATATTGAGTGCTAAATCTATGTGATATGATTTTCCATACTTTCAGGAAGTTCATCTGAAACACTGATTTCTTGCAAATCGTCTTGAGTTAGATTCTAAGATCGGACATACAAGAATCTAACAACATGAAGTAGGTGGTTCTCATCTTTATCCATGGTTTTGCAGTTGTTTCAAGGGTGATTCTTTGAGTGTGTCATTGGGTAGTCCAAGTGAGACCATAATTAATTAACACCTTGACTTTAAATTAATTATGAGACCATATGGGATGCCTCTAAAAATTCTCAATCCATTTCTTCCATGACTGGGTCGGATATGGGGATTGAGACCACTTGGGAAGTTAGTTCGGGTGTGTTATTTATTTAATAAATTGAATTGTTTTAATTATATATATATTTAATTGCTTGTGGTAACTGGATGGGCTTGGTCTAGGAATTGAGACGGTGTTTCCCATTAGGTATGAGGCGATGTGATCATCAGGTTGGACGAGGCCCAATTTCTATGAGTTTTTTTTATCACGGGTTGAGAGACTCTATTATAAATTGAAGCCACGACTATGTCAAGATACGGTCATGGCCTGAGTGATATGAGATGGTGATGACTATCAGATTGAGCGACATGGTTGTAGGGTAACAAGGTGTCGGATGGTGTGGATTTGGTATTTATTTGGTGATTTCGCTCATCTATGTTAGCCAATGCATCCTTTTGAATCATTCAAACATATAAGGGATTGGCTGAGGAGGAGGTTTTAACCACTTTTCTGGGTAGAGGCCTCCATTAGATTCAACTTAAGATGATTGTTTAGAGGTTATTTTCATAGAAATCCACAAGGATGGTGAAAATCCATCGGTTGATTATGTTGAGACCGTTGATTATGGGGTGAGGCTCACCGTAATTTAGGTTGTTGGGGAAAGACATACTTTAGAGGATGGACATCATTGTTCCTCAAGACATCAATAATTGAGAAAAAAGTGATATTATTTGGAGGATAAATATCCTTGTACCTTGGATTTTGGGCTTCAAGATGATACATATTATTCAGAGTTGTGGTCTGTGAGACCAGGTATGTGATTAGGGTGTGCCTTCGAGATGTCAGATATGGCATTGTACATGAGGTGTTGATTGGAATGAGGTGCCAAGTGATTTTATTAGAGGTGTAACTTGATGATTCTCTGGTACTAATTTACATCAGGGGATGCCTTGGGATTAGGCTAAGGGTCCTCTCCTTTATAGTTTTTTGATATTGGCCAAAGTAGGTGAATTTATTCCTTATGAATATTGAACATAAGGGAATCATGTTTATTTATGTGACTAGCATGTACTATTTCATTTAATTTTAGAATACACCTACTTAATCACATATGTAAGATAGGAACACATTGGTGATGGGATATTGAGATTCTTTCTCACAACCTACATGAGTCATTTGAGACATGTGTAAATTTTATGGATTTGCATTCAGGTAAAGGTTTAGGCTCAAGAGTTGGATCTTAGTGATTGAGTTGTCATGGGATAGAAGGAAAGGTTTCATGGGTTCTTACCTCAAATAGAGTTTCCTTTCTGTTTTATTTCTGTATCAGCATGCTTCTATATGTACATACTGAGGTCGGATATTGGTGACCCTTATGATTATTGTGTTGTATGACTAATATTATATGCATGTTTTGATTTAGTAGCTATAAATGGTATATTTTTATGTTTAATTCTAAAAATGGTTTATTTTTAATTGTTGATTATTATTACTATTGCTATTGTTTTGCTTCCACCATGGCCAGGTTACTGGTTCAATGTATAGTTGGTCTTTCTTTTACACTATTTTATATTTATATAGACCATTATTATATCATCAACAGAGGTTATAGACTCACCACTATCACCCATTTACACCCTCACTGCTAGTCTATAGCCTTTGGTGTATGGGGATGCAAACTTAAGGCCGAGTGTCACTCAGCTTGAATCACTGGTTTGAGGGCTAAATGAGTCAGGTGCTACAACACTTATCTCAGACAACATTCCATTGAAGTGTATCATGGGTTTTTTTACAAAATTTAGAATTAAAAATGAGTATTCATATAAATCTAAAGTAAAGAGACAACCTGATATTTCTTCATTTTATGTCAACATGGATGAGTTTAGGCTCTTCCATGGGTTCTTTCTAGAAATCCCCGTGTTACTTCTTCAATTATTGGCCATTAACCTTGAATATATTATTTGGACCTTATCATTTGATCTCAACCACACCAAAATTAAGCATATTATTTTCTTTGTATGGTTTATTCCACTTGGAACAAAGATTACCAGGGAAGATCTTTATCCTTGAAGAAAATAAAAACACTTTGTCTTCAACTTATAATTCTCTTTTATAAATCAATTTATCATGAATAGAATTAGATTTCCCCTTATACAGTAGTGATTTCTCATATAATTCCCTTCTAAGCTCCTCAAGATCCACCATCTGTAGTTTCATATGCTCTCCATCCTTGAAAAACTCTAGGTTCACTCTTTTAAAAATCTAGTAGGATTTGTTTTGCAGTTCAACGGGAAATTGATAGTGTTTACCATAAACAATTATATAGGTTGACATACCTAAGGGGGTTTTATAGGTATTTATGATTGCCCACAATGCATACTCTAACTTCATACTCCAGTCTTTGTAATTGGGATACACTATTTTCCCCAAAATTATTTTGACTTCTCTATTGGACACCTCATCCGGACAATTTTTCTATGAGTGGTAGGTTATAGAAGTTGTGTGGTGTACTTCATATTTACTCATGAGGGATTTTATGTTATTATTGAAAAATTGAGTTCCTTGGTCATATATTATATCTTGAATCATTCCCAATATATAAAAATGATTACTTTTATAAAATCAATCATAGTTTCTGAATTTTCAATTTGAGTATCTTTTTCTTCAATCCACTTAGAAACATAGTCCACTGCCAAAAGTATTTAGGAAAATCCAAATGATAATATAAAGGGGACCATGAAGTATATTCCACAAACATAAAATATTTCAAAAAAATAAAAGGTTATTGGGGAATTTCATGAATTTTGGAAATCCCACCAGTGAACTGACAATTTGAATAGTTTTAAAAAAATCATGCGAGTCTAAAAATTAAAGTCCAAAATAGTCCAGCTTCTAAAATTTTTATGTTTGTAATTTGAGGTCCAAAATTCCCTCCACATGTAAGTGTATAGAAAAAAGAAATCATGGATTTCATTTCTTACTTGGGGATACACCTCATAATTACTTGGTCATTACAATTTTTTTTATAAATAAGGATTCTCACATATATAGTATTTTGATTCAGATTTTAATTTAGTAGTTTGGTGTTTAATGAAGAAGGAGGGTACCTTTTGTGACCAAAAAATCACTATATCAGCATACTAGGGCACTTGGGTGGGGTTTTATAGTTTCTTATCAAGGAATGAATCATCCAAAGTTGCTTTGGTGATTGTTTCTACCTTGGCAGTGTGAGGTATTCAGCTTATGTGGTTTTCCACTATATTCTCATAGCCCTTATTGTCCTTGATCTTCATGTAAAACTCTTGAAGTAATATCATCCATCTCATTAATATGTTCTATGCATCATCTTTATTGATCAAATATATTAATGTTTCATGATCAGAATAAATAGTTACTTTACTCCCTACAAGATAAGAATTAAATTTTTCTAAAGCAACAAAAATAGACAAAAACTCATTCTCTGTTGTTTTGTATTTAATTTGGGTTGTTTCTAGGGTATATAAAGTGTAGGATATAACTTATTGGATTTGATCAATTTTTTAGGAAAGAATAGCCCTTTCACCTCTATTAGAATCACCACATAGAATCTCAAAGGGGTAACTCTAGTTCGGTGGGTAGAATATGGGGGTAGTGGTTAACAATTATTTTAATCAATAAAAATTTTACCAATAGGAGTCATCAAAATTAAAGTCATTTTCCTTTCGGGTTAGGTTAGTTAGAGGAAATGAAATTTTTCTGAAGTCCCTAACAAACCTTCCATAAATTACAATAAGGCCTAAAAATGATCTAATGTGTCTCATAGTGGTTGGTTAAGGTATTGTAGAGATGACATCAACCTTTTCCTTATCTACTTTAATTCCTTCTATAAAAATTATATGACCAAAAACATCTCTCATTTCCACCATAAAATGGAACATTTCAAAATTTTAAACCAGATTTTTCTCAATACATATTTTTAACACCTTTTACAAAATTTCTAGAAAGATTTGAAAACAAGTTACATGCACAATGAATTCATCAAGAAATATCTTAAGGAAGTTTTCAATAAATTTTGAGAAAATACATACTATATAGTGCTGAAAAGTGCCTATAGTATTGAAAATAAAAAAATGAATCCTTTGGTATGAAAATGTACTGAAGGGATATGTGAAGTTGGTATTATCTTGCTCCTCTAGATTAATTGGAACCTATAAATACCCATAAAATCCATCAGGAAGCAATAATGACCCTTCCCATCTAATCTTTCCAACATTTGGTCAACAAAGGGTATGGAAGAATTGTATTTTTGGTTCACATGATTCAACCTTCTATAAACTATGTAGAATCTAAAACTATTCTGATTTTTTGTGGGTACTAACTCATTGTTTTCATTTTTCACAATTGTGTATTTATTTTTATTTGGAACAATTTTAATGATAATCACCCATTCAAAGTATGAGATGAGTTAGATTATTTTAGCTCCAAACATTATCTCTAATTCATTTTTTACTAATTCCAAAAGGGTCAGGTTGAGCCTTCTTTGAGGTTGTCTCACTACTTTGGATTCATTTTTAGGAAAAATATTATGCATGGAGGTGGAAGATATAATACTTAAGATAACCCCTAATGTCTAGAATATGTCCCTAGAATTATGTTTTATAATTTTCAGAAATTATTGTTCTTAGATAGGCTCTAAATTATTTGAAAGTATAACTGGAAGTTTTTTATTTTCCAATAAATGGGCATATTTAAAGTTTGATGGTAGAAACTTAAGTTCAAATTTAGTTGGGGTTTTCCAAATATGATTTTAGTTTAGATTTATCCATTTTAGAAACCTATACATGTAAGTCATAAATATTAGTAGCATATTTTAGTAACTCATCAAGATAACTTTCATCAATTTCTCCATATTGTTCAACACTCAAAACTATTTCTATATTAAACTCATTTTCAAAAAAAACATCAAGAAGTTCGGTTGTTTCCAAAGATCATCTTAATATTATTATATCCTTGAATGTTTTAATTTATTTCTTATAAGAATATGGTAATTCAAAAAAATGTAAAAACATATCACTCCTTATATGGGTATTTCATTGAGTCAAGGATGTTGAAATCTTGTTTCCTCAGCAAAATTAATAGAAAATATTCCTTCTTTGAAATTTATTATGGTTTTATTAATATTTAGGAATGGGATATAGATAATGGTAGTATAATGATATTTACTTTTTATTCTTCCATATTGAGAATGTATAAGTCATTAGGGAATGGAAATCTGTATACACATACTAATGCATCTTCATGAACACATATTGGGTAGGCAGTGGCTCGATTGGATAGTTTCACAACCACTCAAGTGGGTTTAAGATATACCATTTATTAAGAATAATAAATGGAATAAGTTATTGCATTAATTTATAATCATAAATTTCATGGTGCATTGGAAAAAGTAATCTCCAATGGTGCAAGGGATAGTGAAAGTACTTGGATCTTGAACTTTCTTAAAAATTTGTGGGGTAATAAGGGAATAAACATTATTAACTAATATTACATCTTCATTTCATTTTAATTTTCTTCTCCTAGTGCATATGTATTTAATGAAGTTTTCATACCATTGAATTTGTCATATGTCCTCCAATAAAGGGATATTTATTTATACTTTTTTTAACACCTCCAGGATCTCCTGCTATAATAATTCTTCATTAGTTTTATTGGGTTATTTTATCCTTTCAAGGAAGGGGGTTGGTATTGATGTGGGTCCTCCATTTTTGGATTTCCCCTTATCTTTCTTCACATAGTTTATCTTCATATATTCCTCTTTGGGTTCTTCTTCATTAGCAGTTTAATCATGTACTTTAGGATGTCCACTTCTAGATTCTATATTCAAGGATAATCCTTCACTACTTCCTACCTCCTTTATATTCCTTAATTTAATAGGAGAAACATTTTCTTTGGGTTTAGGACTTGTTTGAGAAATAATTTTACCTGGTCCTTGATTCATCGGGTTATTGAAGGTGGTCAAGAGTTGACTGAACTGTCCTTTTAATTACATAAAATCTTATCCATGGGTGATGAGAGTGGTTTGTTGAATGTTTTTAGAGTATATCACTTTTATAATCATGTTATTCATAGAATAATCTTGTTTTTTTCTTTTCTAGTAGATTTTGGATGGTTGGAAACTTTGTCTATAGAATAGTGGGGGTTGGAAAGTTTGTTGAGAAGTATACTGGAAAGCTTACTGGAATGGTGGTGTTTAAGTTTATTGGGTCCCAGCTCCAAAATGATTAGGGAGGATTCTATAAATCCTTAGTTATCACTTAGTTGATTCTAGAACTACCTATGGAATAAAAAAACATATCTTTCAGAACCTTGAAATTGAGGGAATCCATCAGTGTAATGCCCTTGGGAATAATAAAGATGGAAGATTAGAGGGGGTGTGGTGGGTGATGTTTCTTACACCTTGTTCACATCTAGTTGTCTCACAATAGAGGTTAGTTATTCAATTTTATTTTCCATTAAAGGTGAGTTGGAAATTTTTACCTCATTTACACATTTGGTTTTAGTCCTTATACTGAATTTTTGGGAATTTTGGTATATCCTTGCAATCTATTATCCAAGTTCAATATGTGACTTATCAATTAGTTCTCCTCCAGAAGAAGCATCAAGTAGGTTCTAATCATTTTTCATAAATCCTTGGTAAAATAATATCAAGAAGTGATGCTATTCATAGGGTTATTATGGTAAGGATAGAGTCAATTTCTTGAACCTTTCCAAAAACACATACAAAGTTTCTTTGGTTTCTTGTTTTATTATGTAGATATTATTCCTTATTTGAGAACTCCATGAAGTAGAAAAAACGATTAGAGGAATTCCCTTTTAAGATATTCCCATTATGTGAATTCTCCAAGTTTTAGATTATAGAGCCACTATTTGGATGCCCCTTCAATAGATGAGGGTAAATCCTTCCAAATAATTTTATCCTTCATGACTACTATGGTTTTGAATCCATTTCACACTTCTTTAAATGATCTCAAATTCCTATTGGGTTTTTCGCATTATAATACATGAAATTTATTAATAATTATAATCATTCTAGTTTTAATTTCACAGTCTTTTTGGTCATTCAATTTCAATTTTTTGGATATTAATTTTAAATTTTGGTGAATATATTTATCTCAAAGTTTTATTCACTTGAGTAGGGTTATATTCCATTTTTTTACATCATAATGAAACAATAGTGGAATAAAAAGTCTAGGGAGGATAATTAGCCAATGGAATGGTGAAAAACTCTCTTTTCATAGGTTTAGTGATTTTTAGAGTATGAATTCTTATGATCATAGTTCTCCCAACCTCAAGATCAGACCCAATGAGGTTACAATAACTATATATGGTCATTTTTTTAAGTCATTTTAAAAAAAATAAACACTAACATTGGCCTCCTTGGAAATGGTGTTAGGTTTTATGTGTGGCCTATCATGATTCTTCCAGCGAATGAATTTTTAAACTTGATTAAAATTCAGTAAAGTGGGACTCATGTTGTTGTGAGAAAACCCAATATTTCAAGTGTATTTTTGTTATTTTTTTAATTGTTTTGAATTGTTGTAAATTTTATATGTAATTGATTGGATTTAAATTGAATGCTGAAATCACAATGGACTAACCTTGGATTACTCTCCTCACTTGACCATGAATCATTATTCAATATCACTCCCCTATTATTCTCTAATAAATTGAAATCTCCCTAATTATCTTATACTGACAATTTTGGTTTGGAAAAAAATATGCAAAGGTCATTGTATTCTCTGTCCTCACTTTTCCTAGTGATTATATATTGCCAATCACTCTTGAGACATCTCACTACTAACTGTTATAAGTAGTAAAGGAATTCCCAAGTGTCCAGTGTGTACAACCAGTGATAAAGGAGATAATAATTTAAATGAAAATAAAAATGGTAATATCATATAATCTACACATCTAAACACATCCATATAATTTAATGAGGTATAATTATCATTGAAAACTAGAATTAATTATAGGGGTAGGAGAGTTCTCCAAGGCTCTACCACTATTGTATCAGTGTGTCATTACTGTAGAGTATACAACTAATATAAATTTAAGAGAATGGGAGTAGAAACATCTTGATCTAGTGATTGTGGAAGAAGTCCCCAAGAGTGAGAGAAAGATATCCTTGAAAACTTAATCCTTCTAGAAAGCTTGGTTGGAATCTTCAATTTAAATGGGGCTTAGGTTTGATTTAAATAAGGAAGCTCAATGTGCGTGGATGTTATCTAATCAGAATAGGTTTCATGGAATCAGGGTCTTCATTAAGCTTCCATAGTGGCATTGGTGAGCATCGATCTTTTATTTGGTTCGATCAAGATTAAGTATTGCTATTCCAAATTTGATTCTCTCTCAAATAGGTTACCCTCAATTTTGAACTAGTGGTAGCAAAGGGAAAATCACACTGATAGAAGTTGCAGAATTGGATAGTGGTAGCAAGCATTTTTTCCTAGCAATATAAAGTAGGGGTGGTAGTGTAATTTTGTTATACCCATGGTATTAGAACAATGGTAGCATGAGAAAATGGTAACAAATCAGGTATTAGCATATTTTCTTTCTAGTGGTAGCAAAATACTTGATGATAGAAAAATAATGTTAGTAAATGGAGTAGGGTGATACTATAGGTGGTATAAATACCAATGGTACTTATAGCACACTCAATGGTATCAGAGGAAATGGTATCAAATATGGTGGTAGCACAATGGGATGGTTGATGAATATATGAATAGTACCAGTAGAAATATTGTTAATAGTATAAAGGCCAATGAAATTAGGCTGATGGTAGTGCAATTTATTTAAAAAAAAATCTCATCCTACGCAATTTAAAAAATGAACATTATTTTGTATAGTTTTTTATTCAATTAATTTAAAAAATAATTAAATAATTAAATTTAAAATTAAACCCCATTTCACAATTTAAATCCATATTAATTTACAAATCTTTTTAATATCGTATTTTTTCCAAAACACAATTAATTTTTAATGAATCATTTTAAAACATACTCAAAAATATATATTGACATTTTACAAATTGATGTTCACAATTCTTTTTAAAAAAATAAATTTATGGATTTTCATTAAATTCAAAAAAAATGATTCAAACAATTGTAACTCATGAATAAATCCATTAAACAATTAATTCCATATTGAATCAAATATTTAAATTTAAATTTTTAAAATCCATGTGTGGATTCACAATTACTTCAAAAAAACTACAAAATCAATAAAAATCATATTTCAAGCCAAATTTCAATAATTTAAAAAATTCATAAAGTAACCAAAAGTGAATTAATTACCCAGTTTTAATTAGATTTGGGGTTAAATTCAATGAAAAAATTTTTTGACAAATTTAAAATTTATAACTCACGTCAGAGATTGAGGACCCATACAAGGGTTCCTTTACTATGTTGTGACCTAGGGGACCCTAATGGATTCTCCAATAATTAACTGACCCTGATCAAGTAAGTATGGATATGGGTAGAGATGGTTTTAGGTGTCACCTTCAATGTAAACTAACATGTGATCCCAATGGTGTTGATATGATGATGGAAAGTGTGGGAATTCCTCTAGCCCATTTTTATATTTATTTTGATTTAGGTTTTTGCATGATGGAATGTGTTTTCCTAGGATTCTTGGGAATCAGCTATTGAACCTAACATTATTTTGATTTTCTGAGATGAATGGGAATCACCTGATGAGATGGATGAGACCCTAGGATTCTTGGTACATTTGGGATATGATCTCATAGAATATTAGGGTCATATTTCTAGTTTAAATATAATCTAGGATGTATAGTTGACACAAGAGTCCACACCTATAGGTGGTACCTAGGTTCCAAAATATGAGTTTTATGACAGCATGCACACAATAATTATTGGGATACCTTTAATTCATTTTGTATATTTATTAATAAAATTTTAAATGCCTAGGGTGCCTAGTATTCAAATGGTGTTACCATTAGACCATTTAAAATGACAAGAACCTTCAGGATTCGAATGGCGATATGAGGTTTTTGGGTGGGTGTATATCCTCAAGAACAGATGTTGGACATCCCAAAGGCAACTGTTGTATCCCCTTGATTAATGCCTATGATACACCCAAGGATCAATTAGACATTTCATTTTTTGTTTGGCTTAGGATATGTGTGATTTTTGATTCCTAAGAGGTTTAACGTGGGATCCAAGGAGGGAATTCCCTCTGATTTCCTAGGTCATCCTGGAATTAGTCATAGCTATACATATATGATTTTTTAGGTCCTCTCCCTCCAAGGAGTCAAATTTAATCCTAACAGAGATGGTGAGAATGTACTACTGTGGGTTCTATCCATAGATATTTAGGATTAGGGATTCCCCATGTAATGACCCGAACTATTATAAATAAAATTTCAGTTTTTATTAAATTGAATGTATTATTATATAATATGGTTATAGAAAACACATTCACTTATTTTTGTTTTATTATATACAATTATATTTTAATGACCATTAAGTATATTTACCATTGATAATATAGTCATTGAACTGTGATCACATGACTAGTATAAATATAGGGTTCTAACAAATTCATTTGACACGGACAAAGGAATTGATGACCTCAACCAGTAGTATCATACCCTATGAAGCCCATTTATTAGAGATTCTGAGAGAGATATAATTTCTAGGTTTTATCCTAGACCAAGCCCAATATGAGTTCCAATAACTTAATCATGAGTGAAATCGTTTAGGGGAGAAGTTTAAGCTCATCGAGATCACGGCCCAAACCATGTTCATCAAATGGCCCCATGAAAGCTCCACCATTGCACACCTTACTCTTAGGGAATATGCTGGTGTATTAAATGGATATGTATCAAGACTATAGCAATAAAAATATGTACTTTATTTCGTATAAAATAATTAATATATTTTTATCCTATTATTGTTACTTTATAAATGATTTTTAAAGCACGAATTGTATTTTTGGAAAGTAAAAATTAAAATATTTAGAAAAATATTTAGATAAATTGGATATTATTTTTGGAATCAGGATGTTAAAATTATCCAACAGTGAATTTTTCATAATTTTCTGAGATAGTTGATTTTTCAGGTAAAAATTAAATACTGTATAAATATACTTTGTGTTTTATGACATCATAATGACACAAATGTGATGTAATAAGTAATATAAATAGTATTCA
This sequence comes from Viscum album, assembly GCA_963277665.1. NCBI lineage: Eukaryota > Viridiplantae > Streptophyta > Magnoliopsida > Santalales > Viscaceae > Viscum > Viscum album. The sequence goes on along the minus strand of OY728126.1, from coordinate 1,304,523,737 downwards.
CTACCAAATATATGTTTTACCTTTAAAATAATGTGATTTTAAGTTTATTTTATTTATTTTATAAAGCCTTAATGAACCCTTTAAGGCTTATAATCTATTTTAATATTTTAAAATCATTTCATTGAGAGTGTGACTCACCTCTACATAATCAGGGGAATTATTTTATTATATTATACCATTGGCCTTATAAAATAATTTAAACCACTCTCATTTGGTAGAAACAATGTGAAAAAACCATGGTATGGTTTGTGGTTTTGAATATTTTATAATGTAGTGTCCAAAACCAAAATAATAAAGAAATCTCCCTCTTTTCCTATGTAAACCCACCCAAGATCCCATTTATATTCACTAAAACTCCTTTAATCAAGACCAAACTCTACTCACTACTCCCTATAGTCCTCCCAAGGTGCTCCCAATCTCTCAATAATCCCCTCCCATGCCTTTGGAGTCACACATTCAAATAAGGGATCCTCGCCTTTCTCTCCTTCTTTCAATTCAAGAATCATCCTTGGAATTAGTCTTTATAATTTCAAATGGTTATATTGTAATTAATTTAATATTATTACCTTACTATTAAATTGGTGTTATTTTAATGATATATTATTTATCCTCTATCGTTTTTACCTTTATCTAAGTTTTTACTATGCTGAAATTCTGTAAAGGGTCTTCCACTCTCCTCTTTTATCAAACACTCCTTTTAATGTTATGTATTTTAATTTCCATTTTATTATATTGGGATATGTTATTCCATATACCCATTAATTTCAATTATATGTATAAATTATGATATCCCATTTCACTCCCATTTATTCTTCTTATGAACCTTTATGCACACTCGTTACCATGCTGAAATTTTGTAAGGGTTCTTTCCTTTCTCCTTTTTCTTCAAGCTTTTTTATTATTTTACACCTTATATTTAAAATTACTTATGTTGTGTAATGTATTTAAATGTCCCTATTACTTTCCATTTCATTTCTAAGTTATTAGATACCCCTTTCTCTCTCATAAACCCATTTTATTAATTTCTATGTGATGTCGTTATGCTGCCGAAATTGCACTGCGATTTTCCATGCCAAAATAATTGTGTAGTGAATAACATATCCATTTTTCTATCAATGGTATTCAACTTTATGACCATATAATTATTTATTATAGACTTACATTTATTTATTCCACATTTCTTGATAGTTTAATAAATTATTATGTTGAGTGAATCTGTGTTATATGATCCATGTGGCACACTTAAGCATGAGAATGAAATGATTATTAAGGGTATACCCTGATAGTACTCCATTTCATTGGGTAATGTTTAGTATCATGATACATCATGTGTAATGGTATTAGAATATATCCTTTAATCATACTCCTTCATGTGTTATTATCCTTGACTTATGTTACTCTATGTGAAATGAACCTTGATTTTTGCTTCTCCATGTGCAATGAGCCTTGACTCATGCTTATGTCATATTGTATGTTGTTGCCACATTTCACATGTTATAATTATCATGCTATATCATGCCTTATTATTCATGTTCCTTTTTAACCAATTATATTCCTATTGTCTTACATGTATTATCTTCTTCATGTTATGCCTTTTTTATTTCTCTTACTAAGCTTTATAGTTCACCCCTTTCTTATGTTTGTCCCTAGGATATCCCATGTAGTTTTAAGTTTTTTGTAATATTATGATCATGTCAAGGAAGTTTTCGATAATGTTTTTTATCCCATGTTCAAAATGTTATATTTTTTACCTAATTCCCAAATACCCTAGACTTATCAATTTTTAGGGTTGTATAATGTGTACTTTTATGTAATAAATCAAGTATTTAATGAGTTATAAAGAGAAAGGTCATTATATTTGGTATTAGAGGATAGGTTTAGTTATTTTTGGGATTAGGATTAGAAAACTCTAGAGAAATCCTTAGGATTAGAGAACTATAGAGAATTTCTTGGGGATAACACTAAGTATAATAAAACATCGCTAAATTTTGGTAAGTATAGAGTAAGTGGTTTATCAAGAAAATAATTTTTTGTCTAGATACTAAAAGTGGGTGTGGTTTTAGAACATGTGTACCTAGGGGTAACAACTTTGACAATATGTTCTGGTCCTAACTCAGGGTAATCTGGTACACTACAACAGGCCTTACCATGCACCAGGTTTGACACTCCCATGGGATATGCTTTTTTAAATTCATAATATCATTATGAACCATTATTAAGGGAACAAAAAATGGTTATATTAATACATGTTAGGAAATATATCATAAATAACATAGATTGAAGCATATAACTCATAATTTAATGGATAGATATAATTTATAAGTTATCCTTTTAAATTTCATTAAATTGCCCTTTATTTTTTTAATTGTTTAAGATACCCATCCCTAATTTTACTTTTATTCTAGACAATGGCAGGAAATAGGAGGAATCGTGTTAACAATCAATGTGAAAGGTAGTGTGATGATTGCCCCAATGAGATGTCCAACCTGATGGGAATGGGAATTGCAAGCTTTGTCATGATACTTTCTCAACTAACTCAAGTTCTAAATATAAACCTAGATCAAGAAGAGTGCCCAACCCCCCCCCCCCCTAATAGAGAACAACCCTCAATTGTGATCTTCATGCAACAAATTCCTCCTACCTTCAATGGATCATCTGATCCCTTAATCACAGAACAATGGATCAACTCCATTGAGAATATATTATCCATCCTTCAATGTTCCAAACAATAGAAGTTTCTTCTGGTTGTCTATAATATAGAGGGAGAAGCTGATCGGTGGTGGACATTGATCAAGAATATGAATACTAAGGAAGAGATCAAACTAATGGAGTAGAAGGAATTCTAGAAAATGTTTTTCAATAAATATTTTCCTTTCACTCTTTATCTTAAAATAGAAAGTGATTTCCTTGCACTCAAGAAAAAAAAGATGATAAATATCTTGGGGCGTACAAGTAAAACTTCACAAGACTTTCATGATACACCTCTAGTTTTTTCATCACCACTAAATGAAATTTTGACCGCTTATTTGGTGGGCTAAAACCTAGTCTATAAAAATCCCTAGTGATCTTTGACATTGATAGCTATGAAGAAATTGTCTGATGTTCCCTCAAAGTCAAAATGGAGATCAATGAATCTCAAGGGTATCATGGGGATAAGAAGTGAAAAGTGTGGTTTAATTTCAGAGGTCTGATAGAGATATCTAATTGTGCCAAGAAATTTCAATATCCCACTTTTCAAGGGTCCTGAAAGAAGCGCCCCAAAAATGACTAAAGGGAATAAGGAAATGCTTTATGTGTGGAAATGATGTAAACCTAGATAATAATTATCGAAAAGAGAAACCTACTATTATGATGGAGGAAAGGAACACTCCAGTAAACCCTTAGTGAATTATTCATTGATAAAAATACAAATAAATAAGGCACTTTTCAAATTAATTCCCTAATCCAAGGGTTTTCAGATGCAACCAATAATCTCTAAGGCAGCAAGGAAGAGCTTTTTCCATCACCACCACTAAAGTAAATCCTGAAAACGAAGTGGTGATAGGTATGCTAGTTATTAATTCAAGAATAGTGAATATACTTTTTGATTATGGTTATATTCATTCCTTTATATCATAAAAGTTTAGTAGAACTATCCAAACACCACCACAAAGCATGGAAGTAAAGATATTGGTGAAAACGGAAAATGGGGAAACTATTGCATCCCAGGTATATAACTCATCCACTATCACAATTTGTGGGATGAACTTTCCAAAAAACCTTTTCATACTCTATTTTGTGTAATTTTATTCAATTATGTATATGGATTGGCTTTCCCTATATAGAGACAACATAAATTTTTGTGATAAGGAAATGACTCTCTGTACGGAGAATCGACCCCCAATTCTCTACAAGTGCAAGGATGAGGATGAATTTTATTTAGCATAATCATCTAAATCATGGATATTATTGCCCTATGATCAAGCATATATATCTAAAATTATTTATTCTAATAAAAGGATCATCCTAAAAGACATTACTATTGTGATGGAATTCACTAAGGTGTTTCCAGAGGAATTTCATGGTCTTCCTCCTAGCCGAGAGGTCAAATTTTCAATTGAGCTTATACTTGGGGAATTTTCAATATAAAAAACTCTATATAGGATGGCTATTTTGGAACTTGAGGAGATAAAGAAATAACTATATGATAATCTAGATAAATGTTTTATACACCCAAGTGCTTCACCATGGGGTAGACCAGTCCTCTTCGTCAAGAAGAATGATGGTTCAATGCGCATTTGCATTGATTATCGTGATCTCAACAAGATCATGATAAAGAACAAGTATCATTTTCCATAGATTAATGAATTTTTTTATCATCTATATGGATCATAATACTTTTCTAAGGTGTATATTTGGTCAAGATATTACCAAGTTATAATGAAGGAGGATATCCCCAAGACTGCTTTTTGTACAAGGTACATGCACTATAAGTTCATAGTGATACCATTCGAACTCACTAATGCTTCAAAAATATTCATGTACTTGATTAATAGAGTCTTTAGATGTTATCTTAAAAATTTATTGGTTGTATTTATAGATGATATTATAATATATTTTAAAACCAAGGAGGACTATGGGAAGCATCTAAGCACTGTGCTGAAAAACCTTGTGAAAGGAGAAGCTCTATTAAAAGTACAGCAAGTGTGAGTTCTGGTTGAAAGAAGTCTCATTCTTGGGGAATATCATCACAAAAAATGGGATATATATTGATCCGTCAAAGTTAAAATAAATTTAAGTATGTATGAGTCCAATATCTATGAAATATATTCATAGTTTCCTTGGGTTGGATGGATATTATCACCAATTTGTGAGAAATTACTCATGATTTTCAAAATCTCTTACCAAGCTAACACATAAGGGATTCAAGTTTACTTGGAATGATGAATGTGAAGAAAGATTTGTGGAGTTGAAAAGGAGGCTTATCACTGCCCCTGTTCTCACACTACCCACAACTGGGGAACATTTCATAATTTTCAGCAATTCCTCAAAGAAAGGATTATGTTGTGTGTTGATTAAAAATGATAAATTTAATTCTTGTGCTTCAAGGAAGATAAAAATTCATGAGAAAAACTATCCCACACATGATCTGTAGTTGGAAGAAATGATATTCACTTTGAAAATTCGGTTCCATTATCTCTTTGGGGAAAAGTGTGAAATATATACAGATCAAAAAAGTCTTAAATATATATTCACATAGAAAGAGATGAATATGAACCAATTAAGATGGTTAGAGCTCATCAAGGATTACAACTGCTCAATCCACTACCATCCTGGGAAAGAGAACAAAGTGGTGGATGATCTAAGTAGAGAGGATCTAGAAATTATATCATCAATGAGAATTTATAAGGATCTAATCTTTTTATATTTGAAGAGGATGGACATGGGAATCATAAAGTAATGAAAATTATCAATCCTTTCACAAATTATTTCCCAACTGTCTCCTCTTTAAAGGTTAAAGGATGCTCAAAAAGATGATGTGGGGATTTAGAAGAAATTGAAAACTATAATAAAAGGTAAATCCTCAAATTTCAATGTTAATGAAGAAGGAATTGTGAGATTTGGGTCAAGACTATGTGTTCCATCAAATCTTGAGTTAAAATAGGAACTATTAGATAATGCACATAGTTTAACTTTCTCCATTCACCCAGGAAATACAAAATGTATCAAGATCTCCAAGATTACTATTGGTGGGATAACATGAAGAATAAAATCATATAATATACATCAAATTTTTTGGTATTTCAGTAAGTGAAGGATGAAAGGATGAAGTCTAAGGGGATGATGCAACCATTACCCATACCAACATGAAAATTAGAAAAATCACCATGGACTTTCTCACCAAAATTATGAAGACATCTAAAGGAAACAATGTTATTTGGGTTGTTTTAGATCATCTTACAAAGATTTCACAGTTCATTATGATTCAAGAGGATTTCTCACTGTATCAACTTTCATAGATATACATCAGATAAATGGTAAGTTTGCATGGATTACCACTATTGATTGTGTCCAATCAAGATCCAAGATTCACCTCTATGTTTTGGAAAATTATCTAGTATGCTCTAAACACTAAGATGAACTTTAGTACAACTTATCACCCTCCAACTAATGGAAATCTGAGTGGAATGTCCAAACACATGAGGAAATGTTGAGAGAATACTCAATTGACTTCAAGGGAGTATAGGACCAACGTCTTCCTCTGGTCGAGTCCTCTTACAAAAATAGTCTCCAATCGAGCATCCAAATGGATCCCTATGAATCCCTTTATGGGAAGAGGCATAGAACACTGATATTTCAGGATGAATTTTGGGAATAAAAACCTCCAGGTCCTGAAATGGTTGAGGAAATAGTTGAGAAGGTTAAGACCATTCAGAAGCACATCAAGGCTACTCAGATTCAATAGAAGAGTTATGCTGACAATCGTTGATGAGACCTAGAGTTTGATGTCGGAGACCTGGTATTCCTCTGCATATCTCCATGGAATAAAGTGATGAGATTTTGGAATAAGGGAAAGATTAGTCCAAGGTACATCATCCCTTTTGAGATCCTTGATTGCATCAGAGTAGTGGCCAATTTACTAGTACTCCCACCTAACCTATCTTAATTACATGATGTATTCCATATATCCCTCTTGAGAAAGTACATACCATATACCTCACAAGTACTTAATCCAAGTAGGTACCATTGTAGAATGATATTTCCAATGAAGAGCAGTCGGTGAAGATCTTAGATCGTAGAGAAAAATACCTAAGAAATAAGACAATCCCCTCATAAAAGTGTTTTAGAGAAACCACAATTTTGAAGAAGCAATTTAGGAACTGGAGGAGGTTATAAAGCATAGTTACCCTCATCTATTTTAGTGTGGGAAAAGAAAATTTTGAGGGAAAATTTTCTAAAGGGGGGAAAATTGTAACGACCCAAACTGTTATGAATAAAATTATCCTTTTTTATTTAATTGAATGTATTGTGGTTATAGGAAATACATGCACTTATTTTGTTTCATTATATCCAATTGTATTTAGATTACTATTAAGTATCATTACCATTGATAATATAACCTTTGAATAGTGATCACATGACTAGTATAAAAATAGGGTTTTTAACAAATCCTTTTGATATAGAAAAAGAAAGTGATGGCCTCAACCAATAGGATCATACCCTATGAAGCCCATTTATCATAGATTCTAAGAGAGATAGCATTTCTGAGCTTTTCCCTTAACCAAACCCAAGCTAAGTTCTAACAACTTAAGGATGATAAAAAACGTTTATGGGAGAAGTTCAAGCTCATCGAGATCATGGCCCAAACCATGTTCATCGAACGGCCCCATGAAATCCCAACCATCGCGCACCTCACTCTTAGTTAATATGCTGATGTATTAAAGGGATATGTATCAAGACCCTAGAAATAATAATATGTACTTTATTTCATATAAAATAATGAATATATTTAAATCTTATTATAGTTACATTGTAAATGACTTTTAAAGAACAAATTGTATTTTTGGTTAATATTCAAATTCAATTAATAAATTTATAAATTAATGGATTTATTTGAAATAAATAATATTTTAATAAAATATTATTATTAAATAAATTTTATTAAATATAAATTATCATATAATTTTTATGAATTCAAATGTAATTTTTTAAGGGGTTCGAAAAAATGTTATTGTCAAAAACCCATCATTTTCAATAAATGTCAGTTTTTATTTTAAAAGTGAAAATTCAAATATTTAAAAAATTATTTAGATAAAATGAATATTATTTTTGGAATTAGGATTTTGAAATTATCCAATGGATAATTTCTCATAATTTTATGAGATAGTTTAATTTTTGGGTAAAAATTAAATACCGTATAAATATACTTTGTGTTTTATGACATCATAATGACACAAATGTGATATAATAAGTAATATAAATGGGTTAAACGACCAAATATATGTTTTAACTTTAAAATAATTTTATTTTAAGTTTATTTGATTTATTTTATAAAGCCTTATAAATCTTTCAATGCTTATAATATATTTTCAGATTTTAAAATCATTTCTTTGAGAGTGTGACCCACCTCCACATAAGAAAGAGAATTATTTTATTATATTTGTACCTTTTACTAATAAAATAATGTAAAACACACCCATTTTTTAGAAACCATGGGATGGTTTTTGTTTTTTAATATTTTATTATGTAGTGTCCAAAAGCAAAATAATAAAGAAATCTCCCTCCTTTCCAATATAAACCTATCCAAGCTCCCATTTATCTTCACTATAACTCTTTTAACCATGACCAAACTCTTCCCCCTACTCCCTATATTCCTCCCAAGACACCCCCAATCTCTTAAGAACCCCCACCCAAGACTTTGGGGTCACACATTTAAGTAAGGGATACTCACCTTCTTCTCCTTCTTTCAATTCAAGAATCTTCCTTAGAATTAGTCTTTATAATTTCAATTGGTTATATTGAAATTAATTTACTATGATTACCTTACTATAAAATTTATTTTATTTTAATTATATATTATTTATCCTCTCTCATTTTACCTTTATCTAAGTCATTACTATGCTGAAATTTCATAAGGGGTATTTCACTCTTCTCTTCTATCAAGTGCTCCTTTTAATGTTATGTATTTTAATTTACATTTTATTATTTTAAGATATGTTATTATATACCCCACTTAATTTAAATTTTATTTATAAATTATGAGATTCCCATTCACTCTCATTTTTTCCTCTTATGAACCTTTATGCACACCCATTACCATGCCAAAATTTTGTAAGGGTCCATTCCTTTCTCCTCTTTCTTCAAGTTTCTTTATTATGTTATGCCTTCTATTTATAATTACATATGTTGGGGAATTTATTTACATGTATATATTACTATTAATTTTATTTCTAAATGATTATATACCCATTTATCTCTCATCAACACATTTGATGAATTTCTATGTGACGTCGTTATGTTGTCGAAATTACACCACAATTTTCCATGCCAAAATAATTATGTGGTGAATACCATACCCATTTTTCTATTAAGGGTATTCATCTTTATAAACATATACTTATTTACTGGATACTTACATGTATTTCTTCTACCTTCCTTGATCATGTAATAAATTGTGATGTTGAGTGAATCCATGTTATATGATCCATGTGGCACGCTTAAGCGTGAAAATGAAATGATTATGAAGGGTGTGCCCTGATATCACTCCAATTAATTGGGTAATGTTTAGTATCATTATATTTCATGTGAAATGTTCTTGGTATCTATCCTTGACTCATTATCCTCCATGTACTATGAGCCTTGAATCATGCTCCTCCATGTACAATGAGCCTTGACTCATGCTTCTCCATGTGAAATGAGTCTTGACTCATGCTTATGTTATGTTGAATGTTGTTGCCAAATTTCCCATGTTATAGTTATAATTATACATCATGCCTTATTATTCATGTTCCTTTCATTATTCAATTATATGCCTATTTTCTAAAATGTATTGTCTTCTTTATGTTATGCCTGGTTTATTTCCCTTACTGAGATTTATAGCTCATCTCTTTCTTATGTTTGTCCCTAGGATATCCCATGTAGTTTTAAGTTTGTTGGAATATTTTGATCATTTCAAGTAAGTTTTCAATAATGTTTTTGTATCCCATGTTCAAGATGTTTTTTTTCACCTAATTACCAAAGATACTAGACTTATCAGTTTTTTAGGTTATATAATGTGTACTTTTATGTAATAAATCAAGTATTTAATTTGTAATAAAGAGCAGGGTCATTATTCCCCATAGGGTCTGCAACTCATCATAATAGAGGTGTGAGCATGGGATCCCTAGTGATATAACATATGTTTCCCTAAGGTGATTCCCATTCTTAGAGCCACTCCAGCATTGGATGAAGCCGATATGGTTGATCTGGGTTGTATACCTAAGGATCGATGATAGTATTTGCACCTAGATCAGGTTATATGTGTACACCCATGGGGCAGTGGTGATACTGTGGAGGCATAGTCAACATGAAATGCTCAAACACACTTTTATTTTAGGCCTAAGTAGGTATTTTGGTGGTTTATTAATTCATTTATTTAGTTATTTTTGTTCTATGGTTTATTTGTTGATTATTATTGAGCATGTCACATGAACACATCACTACATATACTAGTTGGTATGGGACCAAGTTGGTGGTGCCCTGCTGAGTTTTGTATTCAAACCCTACTTAGCCCGTCGTTTCACATGGGTACCCGAGTAACTCTCACAAAATTATTATAGGCATAGATAGGGAAGAGGCCCAGGATCAGGTTTAGTATGGTTGAACAGAACTAGTCAGATGAGTTCTAGAGATCAGGATGAGGTATGGCTTGGAGTTGGAGCATAGCCTTGTGTATTTTATATTTTATTTATTCCATATATGTTGATCGGACTAGTGGGAGATCGTTTGGGTATATATTTTAAATTTTGATCATGATCATCTAATTTTATTTTGTATTTCATTCTATTATATCATGTATTATATTTACTACTCCCATTTCACTTTATATTTTTATTGAGTGTGATACTTGGTTGTTTCTCCAATATTTTTTACTCTAATACATAGGGTATATCCTCCCCATGGTACATCCTTAGTCCCTCATTGTTATTAAAAATCCTCTGGTGTTTGGGGAGATGTGTCTGAGGTCACATAGTAGTCTAGTACAGGTACTATTCATAGTGAGATGGTTTGGGACATATTAGTTTTATGAATGGGTTATGAAAAAAAATCAGTAGATTTGGGAATAAACCATGGGTATTATATTTGAGGAATAGTCTATACATTTCTATCTTAGTCCCTTTTCATTAGTTGGAAGCCTCTAGTATACTATGAGGCATTCCTAAGGTCACATTGAGTCCCTATGCAAGAACTGTTTGGGAAGCCCAGATCGAGGCGGTACATAAAATAGGCTCAAGAGGCATAAAATGGTTTTTGTGCATTGGATGACCCATGAAGTATACAACAAGGAGTGTAATACACTATGTCTTTGGTATACTAGGGGTGCATGTGTCAAATTTATATTTCCACATACCTGAGGTTGGAGAGATATCAAGCATGAAATCCTTTATACTTTAATACCTTTCTTACACAAGCTTCAAGGTTTAGCTAATCATGAGTGGTTGGGTATGTTATTGGTAATTTTTTCCATTGGAAATTAACCAATATGGGGTTTTTCCTCTTGTATAATGAGTATGAAATCTGTTCCCTTTATTAAGATATGTTGAGGAAGTGTATATTCATACTTGGATATCACATGTGATGTGTTTATCTATCATATGAGGTACATGTGATGTGCTCATCCATAATGGTGAATGTCATGTGATGTATTCATCGACCCAATCAGTCTATAATTATAAAATTGAGAATGTATGAGATGCTATATAGGATTGACGCCCTCTATGTATTTTGGTTACTCGGTTTATTGGACAAAGGTATCATATAAAAATTCATTATTTCATATGATATAGCTGGAGGATATGGGTATAAAGATATATGTGTTTGATGGAGATCATGGCAGATACCCTTGTAACTTTAATAGCCCTAATGCTTTGTTATAGGATACTCTTTACTTATATTTATATATTCAAAAATTCATATTTCATATTAATGCTACAAAGTTACATGGGGTCACACTTTTTGGTTTATTGGACGTGGATTTATTTTAACTCAAAGAGCTTCTCTAAAGGTGTTTTAGAGTTTAACCAAAAGAAGTTTTGGATGGTTTTTTCACAAGGTATTTCATATGATGTGATACACAGTGAAGTAAATGATATATTTCCAAAATAATTTTAGAATATATCTAAAATTATTTTTGGATATGATTTCATTATTTATTTTATATGATACAATATAGGGTGAAATGACACAAATTCTATGAGGCTTTAGTGTTTATGGGATATTAATGGAGATATGACCTAAAGACTATATATACTTATGATGTGTTTAAGCACATATCATAGTGTACGATATAGTTTATATCATAATGTATGATATACTTGTATTTATGGAATATTTTATACCTTAATAACCATATCGTAATGCATGTTTTAAATGATAACATGTTATTGCCAATGCCATTCAGATTCTCTCCCATATTTTCAATCATTAAATGTTTTATAAGTTGAAATGATTGGGATATAAAACATAATTAATAGTTTAGTTCATGGATAAACATTTTCAATAATTGTAATCATATGTATTTACTCAAACATTAAAATAATTTTTGGTTAAATCCCATGGAATGGCTCAGGAGTGCCCTGAAACCTATATAAATAGGCAATAGTCATTGAGGTTGTTTATTGATAGAGTTGATTCACCTTCCCACTACTTTATTATTCTTTATCCTTATCCATCAATAGGTTCTAAAATATTATGGGTTTAGGAGAGTCTCATATGAGTGTTGGATGATTCAGTTCATCCCATGGATACACCATGGAGGGAGGAACCCATTGGTTTCTCCTAAGGTGTCTTCATCAAGCCATTGTGATGAAGAGATTAGAAGAAACTCTTCAATAAAAGGTAAACAAGTTATTCATTTTTATATAAATACATCATATAGGTTTCATTGCATGGTTGATCTTGTGAATTGGGTTTCTTATTGTTTTTACAGTGTTGAACAAGTGTTTTTCAATCCTTAGAAACTCATCTTCTACATGGTGATGTAGTACGTGTTATATATTGATGTAGCATGCTCTTTGAAAAAACTGATAAATTCAACAAAACATAGGGTCATTTATAGCCATTATTTATTACAATGTGGTGGGAATGAAACTTATATATATGGTTTAGTATGTATACATGTCCTAAATCTATTTATATGATGAATGTTTATAAATATAAAAAATGTATCATGATTTACATTAAATAATAATTTACATTTATTTACTCATTCATGTGTGTTGAATATATAACATGAGAGTTAAATGATAAATAATGCCTTATAGATAAATCCCTAAGTTATCTCTAATCAATGATCATTATAGAAAGGAATGAATTGTGATGATATGTTAATATTGGTGTGAGTAGAGGAATTTATAGGGATACATAGTTTAATGATGTGGCATGAGTGTGATTTATTATTTGGAATGGATCACTTGAGTATTCCACATGGAATTTCATAGATAACTTCATTGGTATACTTCGGGTGCATGTTTCATAGTAATTTTCATTGCCTGATTTTTAACAAGGTACCCTACATGTAAATATCCATACTTTGATACGTTTCTTACACCAACCTTGAGGATTATCAATTTAAGGGATAATTGGGTATGTCGTTGATCATGCAGTGAGTTTTTTTAATCAAATATGGTATTTTTCCTCCTATATAATAAATATAACATCTAGACCCTCAATTGAGTGAGACTGAGGTAGTGTATAACCATACCTAGTTAAGGGAGATTTGATTTTATTTACCTATTTGGATAGATAACATGTGATATATTCACTTTTCATGGTCAATATTAACTCAAAAAATTGAGAATGGATAAGTTATTGTATATGAGATTGACATGTTCAATGTCTACTTGATGTATTGGAAAAAAGTATTTTATGATTATGCATGATGTATGGAGATACATCTAGTGAATTCTTGTATGGAGATACATGTGTTTGATAAAGATCACACCATATCTCTTTGTAGATTGAGTAGCATTAATGTCTTTCCAGATGTCACTCGTTACTTATGGTTATGAATTATAAATTCATAATCATTTTCAACACTACAAAGTCCCATAGGTTCACACATAAAGGTTTTGTTAATAAATATATAATTTTTGTACAGATTTTTTAGCCAAAATTAAGAGATTTGATATGATAGTTTATCCAAAGATGTAAAAAAGTATTATCCAAAATAGTTTATGTAATAGTTTCACATGATGTTACATATGATATAACATAATGTGAAGTATGCATCAAACCTATGAGGTATTAATTTTTGTGGTAGATTACAAATTATATGAACTAAATATTTCTTCCAAATAAATATAGGATCATTATAATTAAAGAAGATTTATAAAATTAGTAATGGAAACTTCATGCCATTTCGGCACAGTTTCATGCTATTTTTTTCAAAATTGAAGATTTAAAACTTCTTAATGATGAAAAACATGACCAAACAAGTTACACAATTTAGTAGGGTTTATGTCACTTTGACACAAGTCCTCACCAACTATCATAAAAAATATATTAAAAAGAGTAAAGGTAAGATAACATCAAATGGAGTAGAGGACATCAAAGAAGGAGGGGAAGATTGAAGTCGAAAATGGGATTGTAATAGTATGTTGAGGAATTGAAGGATGTTTGAGATGTTGATGTTATGTTATTTTGTTTTTTAACTTTTTTAGTTGTGGTTTACTAGTATTTAGGATGTTGGATTAAGGGTAAAACTATATCTATACTCGGAATAAATTGAGGAATCGTTATGAATTTATTTATTAAAAAAATTAATGTTAATTGAGTAAAAATAATTTTTTTATTATTCAATTTTTTATTAAACATTTGGGGATTTGATTCAATTTTGTTTATAAAAATACTGAATTTTTTCAAGAGATTCAAAATCTAACTAAAATATTGAGAAACATGTTAACACCATGTTCAATTTCTCATTCCCTAATAAAATGACATAAATTCATACAAGGGAAGGAAGCCTATGAAATGTGGTTAATATGCACAAGTGAGGTGTTCGAAGATCAAGTTTAATCATGTTTCTTAATGAATCAAAATGATAACACAATGGTATAAATAGTGTGATGAAGACAGGAGTAGATATAAGTACTAAAAAGAAAATGAAATGTGAAAAAAGAAAGAACGAAAAATATATAATGTTCTTTGACCTAATTTAGACCTACATGAATTGAAAAAACACCACCCCACAATCTCTTTATTATGAAAAATAATAAAACAAAAATAATATTACAAAAAAAATACTAGAAATAAATGAGAAAACCCACAGGACCATAGAAGATATTCAAGTGTCAAGTTCTTACGGCTCTAGGACTTGTGATGAATTTAAGTTGAGGATGCAGCATATACAAGAATCAGGGAGAAAATCACCCACACACCCAAGGAACCATACAAACAAAGGTTTATAACATAATATTGAAGGAATAAAAATAACATGCTTACAACCCTAGGGCTATGCCAAGAACTTGGATGTGGTAGTTTGAAAAGATAATTGGTATTGTCGGTGTTGATGTATGTTTTCATTTTCCTCTTTCGAACTCACAAATAGTGAATTCTTTGCATAGCCCTGAAGGATCTCGAATAATGGAATTTTCATGCAAAACTCTGGGATAGATCCTCCTTTTCCTCTCTCTTTATACCTCTCATATTCTATCTATTTTTATAGGATATATTGAAAATAGGAATTTTATAAGTGAAAATGGTAAACCATGGGGGGCTTGGGAAACTAAAGGGTGAAGCAATCATAGTGAAGGGGTAAAGTGACATGGACTGATGGCATGGAAGATGAGGTGGGGCACATGGTCAGTTGGGAGCACATAGAAGTTTCCCAAATCTAGCCAACACAACAATGTTGAGTGGATTAGAGGGACACATAAAGTCACCACAAGATGTCGATATAAGATGCAAATCATGGAAAGAACTGAGTTTGAAGAAACACAAAAATTGAAACACACATCGCATGCCTCAAAGGTGTCAGATAAAGGCAATAAAGGGCTCAAATCAACCCCATGAAAAACTAGATAACCGCATAGGATCAAGTCAAATTAGGGTCAAGTGAAGATGGTCTAGGAGACAGCCTGAATCAGAGGCCCAATCAAGGCCCAAATAGAAAGATAAAAAATCTAGCAAATAAAAAAAATTCATAAAAAAACCATTCAATGTGGAAAGATAAAATCAATGCATCTACAAATAAAAAAATAAAATTTAATTTATAATACTAATCATGTCAAACTCACAATTTATTAATTGCTGATAATAATACAATATGCTAATGGTGGATTTGGTTATGGGGATCCCCATTATGGTTCGCATGTCTAGTTCTTTTTATCCAGTTGAATAAATGATCTCTTAATAAATTCAATCATTCCTGAAATTTAAGATAGAGAAGGTTGAAGTGAATTATTGATTCCCTAACAATTTATTATTAATTTTAATATTCTTTTTTTTAGTTTCTTGATTACAAAAATTGATGTTATGTACACTGACTTTACTATTAATTTATGCTTAATCATTCTGACATCAAACCCCCTTTTATAGTCACATAAGATATGTACCACATGTTATTAAAAAATATACATACCTCTATTGACATTTATCCTTTGAGATCGAGTGTGAAATGAAATATAGAATCTCATGGTCAAAGGCATTAAAATTTCATGATGAGATAAATAAATTTTGATTAACACCAATTATACTTCCTTAAATGACCTTTAAATATTAATATTTATATTATAATTGTTATTAATTTTATTTAATAACATTGATTTCTTAAAAATCACACTCAATTTTATAATTTTATTTATATATTTAACTAACAAAAATAATTGAATATTTAGTTTAGTAAATTGGTGATAAATTGAACACACATTTGATTATGGGTAACAAATAGTCACCCCACGATGTATTATGTTTGAGATTTGAAGGAATGGCAACATAAATTTTGTATTTTTTTTCTCCATTGGTTTATTTTCTAACACTACTACATGTCAAGGTAACCCCAAGTGCTTATAATAATAGGTGCACACTACTATGAGCCCAAAAAAATCACACACACGAAAACCATTCAAAAATCTAAATTAATTAGACTCTATTAAGTTTTGAAACCTTCACAACACTTTATGAACAAAAAACTTTACTACTAGCATGAGTTGTCTCTCCTTATATGAGAGTTTCCCCTCCTAGGTCATCCTAGTTTTGGGGGTTTTAGTGATCTTGTAGTGGTGGCCCTATTTTTAGATCTACATCTATGATGGTCCTCCCGTTTCCTCCCCAGTTGTAGATATTTGTCTTTGTCTTCTTCTATGGTTCATTATTCTCGGTTCCTCACCAACACTATGTTTCATTGCTTTTGGTCCTCCCTGTTTTGCAGATCTTTATCTTCGTCTGTGGTTCTTTGATTTCGGTTCATCATCGATTTCATTTCCTCGAGTTCGATTCATGAATTACGGATACTCACTAGCACTGTGGTTCGTCAATTCATCACCTTCAATTGATCGCTTATGGATCACTGGTTCATCTTCTTCGATTTTTCATCTACAATTCATCATCTTTGTTTCTTCCTCTAGCTCATCGATTCATCTTTGGTGAGTCGATTCACCATTTGTGGTTCATTAAGGTCTTTCTCACGAAGGGTTGGGCTCACAAAGGGGTGTGCTCACACAGGGTCTTATTCGCGAAGGGCTGGGATCGCGAAGGGGTGGGCTCACACAGGGTCTTGCTCGTGAAGGGTTGGGATCATGAAGGGGTTTGCTCATGTAGGGTCTTGCTTGCGAAGGTTTTGCTCATGAAGAGTTTTACTTGTGACGGTTACTGCTCACATAGAGTTTTTCTCGCATTGGGGTGTGCTCGCATAGGGTCTTGCTCATGAAGGGTTGGGCTTATGGAGGGATGTGCGTGTGCTGGTCTTCCTCGCGAAGGCTTTGCTCATGAAGGGTGGTTTCCTTTTCGTGGTTCAAAGCCATGGAATCATATTTGTTGAATCGTTGGATGTATATTTCACTGAAATACAAAGAGAAATCGATGATTACCACACAAAATAATGAAGACACGTTTCTTTCACATTGTATGTCTCTTCTGATCATTGGAAAATTTATGGAAAAATGGTCTTTCAATCAGGGCACCCTAAAAACACTCTATAAAACATATGGATATTGGAGGAAGGTGTTTCTATAAGAGAAGTGGGAGAGGGATTTATCATCTTTAAATTATTCAATGAAAGAGACAAATAAAAGGTTCTCAAAGGTATGACATGGTACTTTGATAACCATATCATTCTCATGTAGGACCTAAAAGGTAGAGAAGATATTCATAAAATTAATCTATATAGTTTACCTTTCCAGATACAAATCAAAGGAATTCTGTATCATGGTAGAACTGAATGAGTTATACATGAAATTGTAGGACACATTAGTAAATATCTAGAATGGGATCAGTCTGATCCAATTCACTAGGGACCCATTGTGCGGATCTGATCCTTGGTCAATGTTGCATAGCCACTAATGAGGGGTCTATTCTTGTCAATAGAGGATTCTAACGTCTGGATATCCTTTGATTTTGAAAATATTCTAATTTTCTATTTATTTTTTGGGTGTCTCAGACATTTAGATAAGGATTTTGGTTTGAAGGAGTATGAACAAGGAAATTTTATTATGCAATATAGCCTGTGGCTTCATGAAAAAACTACTTGAACAAATCTCATTTCCTAATTAGAAAAACAAAAGTATCGCGACATACTTGTGAGGAATTCATTAAGTAGTCTAAAACAAAACACAATAATATCATCATGCTTGGGCCACCAAATTTTTCTATTGGTTCTCAAGTGGATCAGTGGGAGGAAGGATTTCCTTTGTGCAGCGCAGTGGCCTTAGTCGACTCTGGGGAAAATCAAGTCAGACAGGGTAAGGATCTAGTTTTCAACCCAATCTGGGTTTCTTCTTCTGTGAAGGAAATTTCTATACCACCTATTGGGCCAAAGACAAAAGGCAAGGAACCACCAGACCCAAGTTTTATGCTGGAGCAATTTTGTGTTGAACCCCCAGATCCAATTCCACCTCCATATTATGAATCTCTAGTTATCATCTCTTAGGATGGAGAATATATTCTTGTGTTAACGTCTTTGGGTGATAAAAAACATCTAACATAGAGAAGGTTGATTAGCGGGGACTGAGGTGGTGATCCTATCATTACACATCCCGGTGAGTACAAACATAGCTTTGAGGCTTGTTAGATGACTGAGAGCCTTCCAAATAGGTGGGAAGTGGTGGTTGAAGAATAGTTTCTAGAAATTATAGAGGTGGATTTGGGTGTGTCCCAACCCTTATTAGAGCAATGAAAATCATATTTTTCAACTATTGGGGGCTTGGAAACCCTCGAACGGTTCATTTACTCTGTCACTGGAGTTCAAAATACCTCCGTGACATAGTTTTTATATCTAAAACTGTGTTGGCTAATAAGGATGTTATCCTCTTGGGTTTGAATATTGGTTTCAAGAATGTAGTTTCCATTGGAAGACAGGGACACTCTAGTGATTTGTTCCTCTTTTTGAAGGAGGGCCTTGGTGTTCAGGTTACTAATTTTTCAAGTAATCACATTGTTATGACAATTCCTACCCTAATCTCTCTAACATTTTCTTTTTTGGTTTATATGGGTGTATTGGTTGTCAAGATAAGAACAAATATTAGAACCTGTTGAACTGGTTTCAAAACTATCTCCCTGTACCTCTGCTTGTTGGGGTAGATTTCAATGAGGTCCTTCTTCGTCGTGAAAAAGAAGGGGGACGCTTGAGGAGTAGTGGTGATATGGAAGATTTTAGGAATTATCTTGTGTTAGACTCTTTTCATGATCTTGGGTTTTCTGGATCTCCATTTACATGGAATATGGGTCAATCAATGGAGAATTGTATTGGTGAAAGGTTAGATAGATTTGTTGAAACGTGCAAGTGGAAATCTCTCTTTCATGCCTTCTCTATTGTTCACATGCCTCTGGTATCTTTTAACCACTACTCGATCATTTTGTTAACAATATATCAAGGGGAAAATATGAGTCATGTGTGTGCATTTCACTTTTAAAGTTTGTGGCTCCAAGAAAGTTATTGTGAGATGGTGGTTCGGTCGGCTTGGGAGGGACCGAACTGGTTCCTCACATCCAATATCTACAGTAGTGCGTCTTGTTTATAGAAGTAGAGTTTGGTTAGGTTCGGGGATTTAAAAAAATGCATTAACGATGCTGAGAATCACTTGAAGAGACTACACTCTATTTATTTTTGTGATGTTTTACTCAAGGATATCTCATCTATGGAAAATAATCTTAATGTGGCCTTGATGAAGAAGGAGAGCTTTTGGTTTCTGAGGGAAAGAGAATCCCATATAAGTCATGGTGATTAGAATACTAATTTTTTCACCAAAGAGCGTCTTCAAGGAGGAGTAAAAACCATATTTCTCAACTCGAGGATCATATCAGGAGGGTTGTTAATAACAACAATGATATTTAATCCATTATTCTGAATTTTTTTCAGTAACCTCTATAAAGCATAAAGTATTAACACTCATGCATGTCTGACTAGCTTCATTCCAAAAATTGTCATGGAGGATATGAACTGTAAGTTGGAAAGAGATATATCTGATGATGAAGTGCTTGGGGTTCTTCACTTTATTCACTCTAGAAAGGCCCTAAGGCTTGATGGGTTTCATGCACTATTTTTTAAATGCTTTTGGAATATCATTGGGCTGATGTGGTCTCCCTAATAAAGTAGTTGTGGGTAAGAATATCTCCTCTCAAATCCCAAAATAAAAATCTTATTACTCTCATACCCAAAACCCATTGTCCACAGAAAATTGTGGAATTTCAACCAATCAGTTTTTGAAATGTTGTTTACAAAATCTTTTCCAAGATCTTGGTGGCCAAGCTCAAGTATTTCCTCCCGCTACTTGTTACTGAAAATCAAAGTGCTTTTATTCTAAGGAGATCCATTACTAATAATGTTTTCATTGCGTATGAATTATTCCAATCTATGATAACTTTTTCCTCATCCAAAAAAGGCATCATGGAAATAAAATTAGATATAATGAAAGATTACGACAGAGTCGAATGGCCTTTTCTTGAACTCTTTTTTTCCAGGTTGGGATTTGGGAGGAAATGGATCTTTGATATCAGAAACTATGTTATGAATGTATCTTTCAGAATTAATATTAATGGGTCCTCTTCAGATATTTTTAAAACGTCGATAGGTTTGTGACAAGGGGATCCCCTCTTGCTTTATATTTTCATTCTGGTGGATAACATCTTTTCTCATATCCTCTTGAAAGCGGTGGAGTAAGGAGTTATCGAAGGTGCTAAGGTATGTCGAAATGAACCCCCTATCTCTCATCTCTTTTTTGAATATGATAGTATCTTTTTTCACGTGCTACCCTACAATAATGAAGTTCAGTGCTGAAAATCATTAATTTGTATGAAAGGGATTCTGGGAAATGTATTAACCCTTTGAAGTCGGAATTACCCTTTAGTAAAGGCGTTTTACAAGCAAATAGTAAGGAATTGTAGTGGGTGTGCAGTTTTCCTCTGGTTGAAAAGAATCTTAAATACTTAGGCCTCCTGACCTTTGTCAGTAGATTCAAGAAACAAGTGTCTTCTTCGATTATGGATAGGGTGGATAATTTGATTTGTTTATGGTCAATTAGGAATATTCCAAGGCAGGGAAGGAAGTCCTCGTTAAGTATGTGTCTCATGCAATCTCATCTTATGCTATTTTGTTATTCAAATTTCTGGAAACTCTTGTTGATCAAATCCATTCTCGGTTGGCTCACTTTTGGTGGGGCTCTCACGATGGAAAATATAACACCCATTGGGTGTCTTGGGAGAAACTATGTGTTTTGAAGTTCTGTAGAGGTCTTGGTTTTAGAAATCTCAAATGGTTTAATGAGACACTTTTTGTGAAGTAAGGATGATGCCTTCTTTTGAATTTGAATGCGCTATTCTAAAATGTTTTGCATGCAAAAATATTTTCCTTATTCTAACTTTTTTCATGCCCAACTGGGTTCGCGACCTAGTTTTATGCAGATAAGCATATAGGGTTCTAAATCAGAGGTTGTGTTTGAATAATTGTTGATGAGAATGAATTTAGTGTTTGGAATGATATGTGGGTGGAAAATGGAATAAACCTAAAGGTTTCCTTAACTGTTGTAATGGGTTTCGAAAATGAATGGGTTAGAGATCTAATCAATGACTCGCTTGAGGAATGGGATTGGGGAAAAATTTGTAGATGGTTTAATGAGGTTGATTGTCATCTCATTTTTAGTATTCCTCTCACTCCAATAATGGGTAATGATCATATTTTATAGACTGGGGAATCTTATGGGGGTACTCAGTTCATTTGGGTTACAAAATGTGGGTTCATGGTTTGGCTCAGTTTTATCCTGATGATCACTGGAAGAGTCTTTGGTCGCTCACTACTCCACTCGAGGTTAAATTTTTTTAGTGGCACATTTACTATGTTGTATTTCCAACCCGCGACTATAGTGACCCAACCTTTTCTTACATTACTATTACATCATTTTAAAGATAAACAACATAATATTATTACACATAAAGGATCCAAAGGTTTGGTGTCTTGGGAAAACCATGACCATACATAAAAATTACAACATCAAGCATAAACAATTATTTAATTCCTTCTTCTCTAGCTTCTTATTGACACTTGACCTCTCTTTAGTACATGTATCCACCTGAGGATATACATCAATAGGGGTGAGATAAATTCCCAGTAATAGGATAGATAAGAATAATATATCATGGAATGAGCATAATCATAACATAGGGAAAAGATTATTAACATGAGAGGAATCGTTAATAAAATACTTGAATTGTGGTAATGCATAAAAAATGAAACATCATGTCTTAGTGGTTAACTACCAAACATACTTATGAAAAAAATCTAGCATCTTCTTCACACATAATTTAACTTAAAATCATAAGATTCATCACTTTACCCAATGCATTGGATCACTGTATAATTCTGGGCGCATCCATCACATTGAAACATTTATATTGCGCTATATAATTCCGGTTGCACCTGTCACATCATAACATTATCATTATCATGCATGACAAAATGAACATATATTAAAAATGAACATAAAAAACCCATGGAAAAGAATGGGTTTCATCTCATAAGAAAACATTCATAAACTTTGGGTACCCAAAATAAAGTGGGAATAACATACTTGATACGATAACCATCAACCTTGAGTGATAAGTAAAAGGTTTGTTTTTGAATGAAGAGTTATTTTAGAAAACATTTGTTTGACATAAACTTCATTAGAAAACATTTATATACCAGAAAATGTATGATAATGAGGAAAAAATGGTTTTTAAGGAGTTAGCATACCAAAAATGGAGTGAAAGAGGGAGAACCTAAAGAAAGAAAGTTGGGTTCGAGATTTTCTCTTTACCTTGTATCTAAACGCTTTCTTCACTTTAATGTCCTATCTAACCACATTATATTCATTAATTAAAAATTACAGAACCTTTTGTACATGAATATGGTTCATTATGGTTTCATTAAGTTATTTTATGGTCCTTTTGATGAATTATAGAGTTTAAAAAACATTGTTTAGGAATGTTCGTTTTTATGGTTTTCTTGAGTGGTTCACTTTTATTCATAAATGAAAGTTCATGTAGAACATGGATAAACATACAGAACTGATATTTCATGTTATTAATGATATTATATAAGTTTAAATAATCTTATAAAGAATTATATTATATACCATGTGGATGAATCATTAGATAATAATTAAATGATGATTGTTTGGGTTAATTTGGGCGGTTTTTTGACCACAACGAACTTGTTTTGTTTAATAATTTAGTAATATGTACATAAGATAGTTATAGAACATTAAATAGGATATAATACATATAATATAATCTGTTTCAACCATAAAAATGGTTTCATTACTATATCTTAAATTTTTAAAGGAAATTGAAAACATGGTGTTCTTGAAGGTGATAAATTAACACCTCACGAACAACGTTCTCTTTTATAAAATAAAAAAGAATAGGAGAAGGGGGTTGGATGATATAATATCTCATTAGTATAATAACATTACATTATATGTATAATACTATATTTACCATAAAATTTTGATGAATATAGGTGGGGAGAGATTAATAAATGAACATGAAATTGAAAGGAATTTAAAGGAAAAAGAGAGAGAAATTGCCTCTTGAATCCTCCTCTTGAGATCCTCCTTAAGGAAGCTAGGCTTGGTATTTTGGTGAGACCAAAAGCTATTGGACTTAGGGGAGGGGATAGGAAATATGTTTGGGTAGAGTTTAGAAAAGTCTTGAAGCTTGATAGGTGTGAGGAAATGAGGGTGTGAAGGGTGGTATTTATACTGGAGGGGAGAGGGGATTTCTCAATATAAAATTCATTAATTTATTATTTCCCCACAAGACAAAGAATAGTGAGTCTTCCATGACCAAGAATAGTAATTTTATAATGTTAACCCGAATCAATTGTTCTTACATCAGTATAACATCATGCATGACTCTATAATTATCTTATTTAGCTTATTTTGTAAATTATGGTATTTCACTATTCATCAAAAATTCAAGTATTTCAGAAAAATCTCAAAAATTCACCCCCAAAATTTTCCAATGTGTAGAATTCAAAAATGAAGTCCATTTTTTAAAAATAATTTTATAAATATCATTAATTTAATTTTTAATTAAAATTATAATTTACTTGAAAATACATTTTTTAAAATTAATACTGATTTTATAATGCTTTCAAAAATTACGTAAGGTCTTATAAAATTAACTTAAAATTTGAGACATAGATTTGTTAATTTATGAACACATTTTAAGAAAATAAATTTTCTTTTAAATTAATTAATTAATTATAATTATTTATTTATGACTTATAAAAATACCAATACTTTTACTATGGTCAAAATGTCACTTATAAGATGCCTAACTTTTATTTAATTATTCATGGGGTAAGACCACTCTTATTTTGGATGAATTACTATTCATAAGGTTCATATTACTATTCATAAGTTTCATATTACTATTCATAATGGTATGTTACTATTCATAAGGGTAGGTTACTATTCACAAAAAAATTAAGTTTTTCCTATCAGACTCCAAAAATCTTACTGATCACAATCGTGTATGTCGGATTTTTGAAATTCAAAACATAGAAGTGGAAAAATTATGTTTAATGATCACATAGTATTTAGTATCATAATATGTCATTGTGATTCCTAATGGGATTATACTATAAGGTATAATTATAATAAGGGAATTCCATTGATAAAAATTTGGGTTGTTTCATTCTTTCACCCTTATGAAATTTTACCCTCAAAATTTCACTTTACGCGAACAGGTGAAGGTACTTCTCCATCATCACCTCCTCTGGTTCTCATGTATCTTCTTCAAACTTATGGTTCCTCTACAACACTTTGACAAGGTGGGTTGTCTTGTTGCGTAGAACTTTATCTCTCCAGTCCATAATCTCTACTGGCTAATCCTCATAGGAGAGATCATCTTCCAGTTGTACCACCTCTGAGTTCATTACATATGAGGGATCTGGTATGTACTTCCTCAGGAGTGATGCATGAAACACATCATGAACATGATCCATATTCGGTGGAAGTGCAAGCCGATATTCCACGGCTCCTATGCGGTCAAGGATCTCAAAGGGGTCAATGTACCTTGGTCTTAGCTTCCCTTTCTTTTCAAACCGCCTGACTCTCTTTCATGGTGATATTCAAAGGAAGACTTTATCTCTAATATCAAACTCCAAGTCCCTTCGACGGTTGTCTGCGTATCTCTTTTTCCGACTTTTAGCATCTTTTATGTGTTTCTGGATGACTTGAACCTTCTATGTCATCTCTTACAAAAGATCGGGTCCAACTAGCTTTCTTTCTCCAACTTCATCCCAACAGGTTGGAGTTCTACATCGCTTTACATACAGATCTTTATATAAAGCCATCTGAATACTTGAGTGGAAGTTATTGTTGTATGAGAACTCAACCAGTGAGAGATGTTGATCCCATCCACCTTTGAATTCTAGAGATCAGGATCTTAGCATATCTTCAAGCGTTTGAATAGTCCTTTCAAATTGGCCATCAGTTTGGGGGTGATAGGTCGTGCTGAAATTTAATTCAGTACTCAAAGCATGTTGAAGACTCCTCCAAAATTTATATGTGAACCTTGGATCACGGTCAGAGACAATCGAGAGTGGAACTCCATGCAGTCTCACCACTTCCTTCACATATATCTTTGTAGGTTATTCAAGCGAGAGGTCTTCCCGAATAGTAATAAAATGGGCAGTCTTGGTGAGTTGGTCAACCACAACCCATATCGCATTATTTCCCTTCGATGTTATTGGGTGACCCATGATAAAGTCCATAGTAACATTCTCCCATTTCCACATGGGTATAGCCAATGGTTGCATCATCTCTTTGGACTTTTATCACTCTACTTTAACTTGCTGAAATACCAAGCACCTTAATATATATTCTATAATCTCCTTCTTCATGTTATCCCACCAAAAGTGTTCTCAAAGATCATGGTACATCTTGGTACTCCCAGGATGGATAGAGAATGTTGAGCTATGTGCATTTTCCAATAGATCCTTCTTTATCTCTGGTGATGAAGTCACACAAATTTGCGTTCCAAATCAAATCACACCATCATCTTCGATATGGAACTCTTGAAGATTTCCTTTCTTTACTGCATTCACCCTATTTTGTAACTTCACATCATCCCTTTGTGCTTCCTTAATCTTATCTTAGATGTATGGTTGCGCAATCATTTGGGAAAGGTAGGATGTATCCCCTGCCCTTATGATTTCCAAATCTATCTTTTTCATATCCAAGAAGATATGGTCTTTCTCAACCTGCAACATGGATAGAGTTGCAGGTTCTATTCTACTTAGAGTATCAGCTGCCTTGTTTGTCTTTCTAGGATGACAATGAATAGAGCAATTGTAATCCTTGATTAGCTCTAACCATCTCCTTTGATGCATTTTGAGATCTTTTGTGTGAATATATACTTTAGGCTCTTGTGGTCGGTGTATATGTAATACTTATCGCCATAAAGGTAGTGTCTCTAGATTTTCAAGGCAAAAATCACAGCTGCCAGCTCAAAATCATGCGTCGGGTAGTTCTTCTCATGGTTATTCAACTGTAGTGAGGTGTAGGCTATCACATTATCAGTTTTCATGAGTAAATAACCTAATCCTTTCTTTGAATCATCACTGTATATCACAAAACTTTCGCCATTTTCAGTAGTGTGAGTACAGGTGCAGTGATCAGCCTTCTCTTTAGATCCTAGAAGCTTCCCTCACATTCTTCTGTCCAGACATACTTTACCCCTTTCCTTGTTAACTTAGTTAGTGGGCTTGACAATCATGAGAAATTTCTCAAAAAATGTCAGTAGTACCCAGTTAATCCAAAAAAACTATGGATTTCTGTGACACTAGAAGGCATGTGTCATTCCTCAATCGCCTTTTTTCTTAAGGGTCCACAAAAATTCCCTCACTTGTGATCACATGTCCCAAGAACATGACTTGCTTCATCCAAAAGTTGCACTTTCTGAATATAGCGTACAACTTTTCCTTTCTCAATGTCACCAACACAAGTCTTAGATGTTCTTCATGTTCCTACTTGATCTTTGAGTAGATGGTAATATCATCAATAAACACTACCACAAATCTGTCGAGGTAATGTCTAAAGACTCTATTCATCAAATCCGTGAAGATTTCAGGGGCATTAGTAAGTCTGAAGAGCATCACCAGAAACTCATAGTTCCCATAACTTGTACGGAAGGCAGTCTTCTGAATATCTTCCTTCTTTACCTTTAGTTGATGATATGCAGAACAAAGATCCATATTTGAAAAGTATTGAGCACCTAATAACTGATCAAACAAGTCTTCAATCCTTGGAAGAGGATACTTATTCTTTATGCTGATCTTGTTGAGTTCTAGATAATCGATATACAACCGCATTGTTCCATCCTTCTTCTTCAGAGAGAGAACTGGAGAAATATATCATGGGGTGAGCATAATCATAACATAGGAAAAAGATCATGAACATGAGAGTAATCATTAATAAAAGACTTGAAATGTGGAAATTCATAAAAAATGAAACATCATGTCTTAGTGGTTAACTACCACACATACTTGTGAAAAAATCTAGCATCTTGTTCACACATCATTTAACTTAAACTCATGATATTCATCACTTTACCCAATGCATTGGAGCGCTGTATAATTCTAGGTGCACCCATCACATTGAAACATTCATATTGTGCTATACAATTCGGGGCACACCCGTCACATCATAACATTATCATTATCATGCATTCCATAATGTACATATATCAAAAATTAACATAACCAACCCATGGAAAGTAATGGGTTTCATCTCATAAGAACGCATTCATAAACTTTGGGTTCCCAAAATAAAGTGGGAATAACATACTTGATACGATAACCATCAACCTTGAGTGAGAAGTAAAAGGTGGTTTTTTGAAAGAAAATTTCTTTTGGAAAAGATTTGTGTAAAGAATCCAAATTTCCATGTAAAATTTTTTTAAAATTAAATGGGAATTTTATGAGTCTGCAAAAATTTTCGACGCATGATTCCGAGGCCCGGTGTTCCTGAAATGAATTTCTAAACTTTTTTTTGGGTACATTCAGTAAACGTACGAGTGGGTTTTTATAAATTTTGAATCGGTGCTCGGAATTGAAATCCAAGGACATCATTGAACTCGCAATGCCGTTATTTGCTTAAGAAGACTTTCACCTTGACGGCAGTTGGTCGAGGATGAAAGATAATTTTTGGGTTTTTCGTGAAGGAATAAAATAAAATAAAATGGTGTGAAATTTTATTTTTATTTTATTTTAAAACCACCCATGTGGACATTTTATAGGTGGGGACCACCTGAACTAAAACCTCCCATGATAGGTTATGGTGGTGGGGACCACCTGAGGCTTGAAACCTCTTGAACTCCCTATTAAGTGGGAAGAAACCTCTTGAGCTCCCCACTTAATTGTGCCAACCCTCCCCCATTTAATTATGCCAACCTATGTGATTAATTAACCCAATTTGAAATTGTACCAACAATTAAATTGGAGAAACATATCACATTTTGGCTACTTTGCAAATTTGGTGGAATTGGGAGGGGAGAAATATTGGGAGGATTACACTTCTCCAATGAAGAACTTCCTCCAACGAATAACGCTCCTCCAACGAAGAACGCCGACTTCGACTTCTTCCTCGGGACATACTCCAACATAAGATTTCTTTGATGACCGTCATTCCCTCCTCATCGACGACAATAAACGAACGAGGTAGGGGTTTATTTCTTTATGATTATCACTTCCCATGTTCCCCCC
The DNA here is from genome assembly GCA_963277665.1 of Viscum album. Taxonomy (NCBI): domain Eukaryota; kingdom Viridiplantae; phylum Streptophyta; class Magnoliopsida; order Santalales; family Viscaceae; genus Viscum; species Viscum album. The sequence goes on along the minus strand of OY728126.1, from coordinate 1,304,494,597 downwards.
TTCTAATTCATTTGTGGGATTGGGAATAGATATTGACAAGGTTTGTGGGTATTGATGTTCTTAAATATCTTCAATACTCATTCTTGATTCATGTTTACATTGAGCCTCTTGCTACCACTCTAATGTGGAGAGTGCGGGCCAAACAAACATGGCCCATCCTCTCTGAAATTCTCGTGATGAATTGTAGTGTTCTTCATGATGGAGGAGGACGGCGACCAACCACGAAGGGGCATGAGAATGGCGGCCGGAACCACCACTGATTGCGACGAAGGCGATGGCGCAACGGCGCCGCTCCACGACCACCGCATCCACAGCTTCATCGCGCCGCCTCGGCTGAACCGTCGCCGCGCCGCCCCAGCCGAACCGCCACCGCGGCCTCATTGCGCCGCTCAGGCCAAGCCATGGCCTCACCTCGCCACTTCGGTCGAGCCACCCCTCCCACCCCCCCCCCCCCCCCCCCCTCGCGGCTTCACCGCGCCACCCAGGCTGAGCCACCTCGCAGCCTCGTCGATCCGCCCCACGGCCAGCTGCACCACCACGGCCTCTAGCGGACCCCCTCATAGCCTCCAAGCCCTTGTGGCCTCCGCGCCCTCATGGCCTCCACGCCCTCATGGCCTCTTCATCCTCGTGGCCTCCGCGACCCCCACGGCCCCTTACGGGCCACTGACCAGCCCGGGCCGCCCAGCGCAGGCCGCCCAGTGTGGGTCAGGCCAGACCTAACAGGCCGAGCCGCCCAGCGTGGGTTGCACCGGACCCAATGGGCTGGGCCACCTGGTGCGGGCCGGGCGGAACCCAGCGGGTCAGGCCGGGTCGACCCAGACTAGATATGACCCTATGCTTTACTTGGGCCATAACTTTGGCATCGGACGTCCGTTTGACGAACAGTCAGTGGCATTGGAAATATTGGAGCGCGACGATCCCTTTGAGTATACCCCACTGGAGTTTTGGGTTAAGATGGGGTATGGTCGGGTTGGATCAAGCACGAATCCAATCGAGCCCCGGGGACAAAAAGGCTAATAACTCACAGACTGGGCGTCCAATTGACGCATCATCTATTGCGTTGAGACCCCTATGACATGGAAAACCTTTGAGATACTTCTTTGTGGGACATCGTGTCAGTTGGAGAATCGACCAGTGGCTTGGGGAGCAGACTCTTCCGGAGACAAGCAAACCTAGTGTAAAAACCCAGTAGTTGGTTGTGACGAGAAGAGTGCTCCTAGCGAACCTATGCGGGCCAGCTTCTAGAGATCATGTGTGGGTCAGCTCCTGGCGATCATGTGTGGGTCAGCTCTAGTGATCCTATGTGGGTTAGCTCCTAGCGATCCTGTGTGGGTCAGCTCTAGCGATCCTGTGTGGGTTAGCTCCTAGCGATCCTGTGTGGGTCAGATCCTAGTGAACCTATGTGGGTCAGCTCGAGCGATCCTCTGTGGGTCAGCTCATAGAGATCTTATGTGGGTCAGCTCCAGCAATCTTGTATGGGTCATCTTCGAGCGATCCTATGTGGGTCCGCTCCAGCGATTCAGTGTGGGTCAGCTCCAGCGATCATGTGTGGGTCAGCTCCTAGAGATTCTGTGCAGGTTAGTAGCAAAGCCTCTTAACAGAGTAAGATGATTTAGTAGTTACATCTAATCATATCTACTAATATATCTAAAGATATACCTAGTGTGATTTGAGTCAGTACCTCTGTGTTTTCCTCATGATTGAGATGGATTACTTGAAAACTTAGGTATATGTATGGGAATATACCTAAGTAGGGTTATCTGTTGATTTTATACTTTTTGGTTTATCCTTGGTGGATTTTGTGAGACCTTGAGGGTCTCGGGGGTCCCTACTGAGTATTGTTATACTCACCCCTGCACAGACTATGTCGTCACCTTATTGTGTTGGATGCAGACGACAGACAGCACTGAATGAGGACGAGGGTACCAGTACTGGACGGTGCTCAGAGGTGGACCATACGGCGTGTCAGTTCGCAGAGGAGACGGGTGGATGTGGGGTGTTGAGGAGGTGATCTGTACCTACCCTTTAGGCAAGAACCTCATAGGATGATCCAGTAGTTGTCTTTCTCTTTCTTTAGCTGTATTGTATTTCAGTTGTACTTGTACCTTTACTGTTGGGCTTGTATTTCGGACCCTTTTACTTTCATCACTCTTTTGGTTATACAGTTTTCTTGTGTTCGTATCTTTTTGTGTGCTTGGTTACGTGAGTTTACAGGTTATAAAGGCAATGTCTTCCCAATTTTAGGGATTACGCCTTTCGGTGCTAGTCGTCAGCCCCTGGCCTATGGAAGGCGGGCTTGGGGTAGTCACGGCACGGACCCCGAGGGACGGGTCGTGACAAATTGGTATCAGAGGAGTCGGTTCTACTTTAGAACATAGAACTCTGATCATTATTTTAATGGTAATAGTGTTAAGTGTAGTGAGTGTGGTTATCAGTTTGGGGAATCCAGTTTTAGTGCGGCGGCCAACGTATCCATACACCAGGACCCTGACTTCTGATTTCTGACTCAGTGCACGAAAACACTGATTGCATGTGTGTTTTCAAGAGTTTTCTTTGTGAACTCTTTGAGTCATCTCACCAGGTATAACTTATTGACCGTGGAGCACCTGTATCTTTTTAGGATGCCTCTACGCAGATAGTCAGCTAGGGTTCTAAGAGTTGTACGCACCGAAAACGCACCGAGCAACGAGGCCTCAATGTAGGGCCCTTTTCCAGTAGAGGCACCAGTGGAGGCACCAAAAGTACCATTACACATTGGGACACTGATGCCACCAGCCCCAGCATCAGAGGGTGCATGCCTCTTGAGCGCGTTTCACAAGTTCCAGCGCAAGATATGGACCCACAGGCGGTTGAGGATTGGTTGGAGGTTGTAGTGAGAGTCTTCCAATTGGTAGGGACACCAGCCAATTTCATGGTGATCCTTGCCCCCAGCCTTCTACAGGCAGTAGCAGGCAGATGGTGGAGTTTGATGCTCCAGTTTCATGATGAGGTGACGCTTCTCTAGGTAGACTTCGAGAGCCTGTTTCGAGCAGAGTATGTACCAGTGACTCTTCGCGCAGTGCGCATACGGGAGCTTCTTCATCTGCAGCAGGGCCGCATGACTATAGCTCAGTACTCAGCGAGGTTCACTAACCTCTCATACTACTCCACTGATATGGTGCGGGAACCCTTCTTCAGGTACCTAACCTTCGATAAGGGACTCAGGAGGGAGATCAAGGCTTCTATGATCTCACTTAGCATCCCGACGTAGGCGGGGGTGTTAGAGAGAGCCCTCTTAGTGGAGAGTTTTCTTACTGAGCAGTCACCAGCAGCGAGACCCACCACCAGTCATCACATAGTGGAGTCTTCTGCAGCTGGCAGCAGACATATGACGCAGAGGTCTAAGAGGACCAAACCTATAGGTAGACGATCTCATGATTCAGGGCCGGTTGTGTGGGGCACCTGAGGTGGAGCCAGTCATGCCAGGAGCGGGCAGTGTTATACATGCGGTGGGTAGGGTCACATGGCTTGTGACTTTCTAACCCACCATATGGATGATCAAAAGACGGTTGAAGGACTGCCCAGGAAGAGACAGAGTTTTGATCGAGGAGGTCCACAGGGAGTAGGAGAACATGGAAGAGGAGTTGGTCGTGCAGCTGGCGGTGGGAGATGATTCGAGATGTTACTGCCACCACCACCAGGAGGTCCACCCCGACCACAGGGAGTAGGTGGACAGGGGAGAGCTGAGCTCCAAGCAGCTTAGGCTTACGATCATGGTGCTCTAGAGATGATACGAGGTACGATCTATGTCTACTCCACCTTAGTTGCAGTACTTGTAGACACAGGTGTCATTCATTCTTTTATTTCCACTGCCCTCATTTAAAGCTCAAAGATTCTGAAAGAGTCGTTGGCTCGATCCTTATGGAAAGAGACTCCTATAGGAGCAGATTCGATGATTATGCACTGGTGCCGGTAGTGTGAGCTTACTCTAGGAAGCGAGAGCTTTGGCTGGGATCTCCTAGTAGCAACGTTGAGGCCTTACGACGTCATCTTGGGTATGGACTGGTTATCTACAGTCCATGCTCAGATTGACTGTCTTAGGTGCAATGTGTGGTGTGTTCACATGGATGGGACTAGGTTTACCTTCACCGGCAAGAAGGGATTCTTTGCAACACAGGATGGACTTACCCTGAGGAGAGTGTAGCCGATCACTCATTAGTTGGCTAGCCTTAACCTCGGAGCGATTGATGTGGAGAGTCTGAGTTATCCTGTAGTGGTGGACTAGTACGCGGATGTCTTCCCTGATGATGTTTTGGGTCTACCTCCTCATAGAGAGGTAGAATTTTACATTGACTTGTACTGCGGGGTGGCATTGATATCTACACCAGCATATCGGATGGCTCCTGTAGAGATTCATGAGCTACAGGTACATCTTGAGGACTTGCAGGGGAAGGGATTCATTCAGCCCAATGTTTCTCCTTGGGAAGCCCCAATTTTATTCACCAAGAAGGTGGATGGGGGCTTGATGCTTTGTGTTGACTATCGGCACCTGAACCAGGTGACTGTGAAGAACAAGTACCCACTCTCGAGGATTGATGACCTATTTGATCTGCTAAAGGGAGCACGTTGGTTCTCAAAGATAGACCTCAGATCAGGGTATCACCAGATCAGAGTACAAGACGAGGATGTGTAGAAGGCAGCTTTCAGATGTCGGTACGGCCATTACGAGTTCTTGGATATGCCATTCAGCGTAACCAATGATCCAGCAGTGTTCATGGGACTCATGAACAGGATCTTTCATCCATACCTTGATCACTTTGTAGTAGTCTTCATCGATGAAATTCTGATCTACTCAGCTACCGAGGAGGAGCATGTCTGTCATTTGTGGGTAGTACTGGACACACTCCGAGAGCACCAGATTTATGGTAAGCTCTCGAAGTACTAGTTCTGGATCCAAGAGGTTCACTTTCTGGGACATGTCATATTGGAGGCTGGAGTTGTAGTGGATCCAGTGAAGATTGAGGCAATACTTTATTGGGAGCCACACAGGAGTGTGACGAAGATTCGGAGTTTCCTGGGTTTGGCTGGATACTACCAGAGGTTTGTGCCAGATTTCTTCAGAGTTGCAAAACCACTATCAGCATTGACTAAGAAGGGACAACCCTTCATTTGGTTGTAGAAATACTAGCGGATTTTTTAGGAGATGAGGCAGAGGCTGACTAGTGCCCCCATCTTGAGGCTTCCAGAGGAGGGCGTAGGGTACGTAGTCTACTGCGACGCATCAGGGACCGGACTCAGATGTTTCCCGATGCAGGAGAGAATAGTGATCGCCTATGGTTCTCGACAGCTGAGACAACATGATAATATCTATGCTACCCATAACCTAGAGTTAGCAGTAGTGTTCTTCGTCTTGAAGATGTGGCGACATTACTTGATGGGTGAGTGTTTTACAGTGTACTCTGATCACAAGAGTCTTAGGTATATCTTCTCTTAGAAGGACCTGAACCTGAGACAACGATGTTGTCATGAGTTCCTCCGGGACTATGACTTCAAGATAGTCTATACTCCTGGGAAGGGGAACGTTGTAGCAGATGCACTCAGTAGGAGATCTGGTATACAGCTGCTAGGCGAGGCAACGGACCAGCTAGCCACTTTTCAGATATCCTTTGTGGATAGAGATGGAGCAGCTTTTCTTCAGTCTCTTATAGTCACTCCCCCACTTCTTCAGCGACTCAGGGAGGCGCAGTGTGGGGACGCTGACTGCAAGACATGACGTGCTCAGATATCCACAGGACAGGAACCTGATGGATTTTCTGAAGGTGGGGAGCACGTTATCCTCTTTAGAGGACGTACCATGGTACTAGTGTTGCTTCGGGAGGAAGTGATGAGGGAGTTCCACACATCCCCTCTAGCGGTACATCCAGGAGTGGTGAAGATGTACCAGGATCTCTGACAACAGCACGGGTGACTGGGAATGAAGAAAGTAGTAGCAGAGTTTGTTTCCCGGTGCCTCACTTGTCAGCAAGTGAAGGCAGAACATCAGGTACCAACAGGCTTGGTCCAGCCTTTAGAGGTCCTAGAGTGGAAGTGGGATGGGATATCCATGGAGTTCATGACAATACTTCCACGTACATCCATAGGTCACGACTCTATCTGGGTGATCATCGACTGACTCACCAAGTCGTCCCACTTCCTACCGATCAGAGAGCAGGGTTTAGTAGAGAGCTTGGGATGCCTTTATGTAAAAGAGATTGTGTGGCTACATAGAGTACCCTTGACTATTGTCTCCAATCGTGATGCACATTTTACTCTCCAGCTATGGAAGGGGTTCCAGGAGGCTTTCGGGACGTAGCTTCGTTTGAGCACCGCCTTCCATCCTCAGATAGATGGTCAGACTGAGCGGACCATTCAGACCCTTGAGGACATGTTGTGTGCTTGTGTCCTCGACTTCGGTCGCAGCTGGGAGGATCACTTTCCTTTGGTGGAGTTTGCGTACAACAACAGCTATCACTCAACCATTGGGATGGAACCTTTAGAGGCATTGTACGGGCGACCTTTCAGATCACCCTTGTGCTGGACTGACCCAGGGGAGTCAGCACTAGTGGGGCTAGAGATGGTATGGGCTACCATAGAGAAAGTGCAGATCATCTAGGAGCGGATGAAGACTTCACAGATTAGGAAGAAGTCTTATGTCGATAGGAGACGAAGACCTCTGGAGTTCGACGATGGCAACCACGTCATTCTATGTGTCTCACCTCGACGGGGTTTGCAGAGATTTGGTCGAGGTGGCAAGTTATCTCTGAGGTTCATCAGACCTTTTCAGGTCCTTGGCAGAGTTGGCAAGGTGGCTTACCGCTTAGCTCTTCCACCTCAGTTGCACCGGGTGCATGACGTCTTCCACGTATCTCAGCTGAGGAGATACGTGCACGACTCTTTTCACGTCATCAACCATGGAGAGCTGGACATCGACGATGGGGTGACTTTTACAGAGGTTCTAGTTGAGATTGAGGATCGACAGAAGTGGGTCCTTCATGGATGGTTGATACCTCTAGTGCGCGTTCACTAGCAGCACAGGAACCTCCAGGAGAGCACATGGGAGCGGGAGGCTCAGATGTGTGCTCAGTACCCCCACCCGTTTACCTAGTTTGAGATATGGCTTATGGGGACGTAGAGCCCTAAGGTGGGGAGAATGTAAAGACCCATAATTTCGATGTAATTTTTTTTTAAAATTAAATGGGAATTTTACGAGTCCATGAAAATTTACAACACGTGATTCCATGGATCGATGTGCCTAGAATGAATTTCTAAACTTTTTTTCAGGTATGTTCAGTAAACGTACGAGCGGGTTTTTATAACTTTTGAACCGGTGGTCGGAATTGAAGTCTGAGGACATCGTTGAACTCGCAGTGCCAGAATTCGCTTAAGGAGACTTTCACCTCGACGGTAGTTGGTCAAGGGTGAAAGATAATTTTTGGGTTTTTCGTGAAGGAATAAAATAAAATAAAATGGTGTGACATTTTATTTTTATTTTATTTTGAAACCACCCGTGTGGATATTTCACAGGTGGGGACCACCTGAACTAAAACCTTCCATGAGAGGTTATGGTGGTGGGGACCACCTAAACTAACCTCCCATGAGAGGTTATGGTGGTGGGGACCACCCGAGGCTTGAAAACTCTTGAACTCCCTATTAAGTGGGGATAAACCTCTTGAGCTCCCCACTTAATTATGCCAACCCTCCCCCCACTTAATTATGCCAACCTATGTGATTAATTAACCCAATTTGAAATTGTACCAACAACTAAATTGGGGAAACATATCACATTTTGGCTACTTTTAAAATTTGGTGGAATTGGGAGAGGAGAAATATTGGGAGGATTACACTTCTCCAATGAAGAACTTCCTCCAATGAAGAACACTTCTCCAATGAAGAACGTCGACTTCAACTTCTTCCTCAGTACATACTCCAATGTAAGACGTCTTTAACGATCATCATTCCCTCCTCATCGATGACAATAAACGAATGAGGTAAGGGTTTATTTCTTTATGATTATCACTTCCCATGTTCCCCCCTTCTAATTCATCTGTGGGATTGGGAATAGAGATTTACGAGGGTTGTGGGGATTTATGTTCTTAAATATCTTCCATACTCATTCTTGATTCATGTTTATGTTCATTCGCTTGATACTACTCTAATGCAGAGAGTGCCGGCCAAACAAACATGGTTCGTCCTCTCTGAAATTCTTATGATGAGTTGTGGTGTTCTTCGCGATGGAGGAGGACGGCGACCAACCACGAAGGGGCACAAGAACGGAGGCTGGCACCACCGCCGGATGCGACGAAGGTGATGGCGCAACGGTGCCGCTCCGCGACCACCGCTACCATGGCTTCATCGCGCCGCCCCTTCCGAACCATCGTTGCGGTGTCGTCGCGCCGCCCCTGCCAAATTGTCGTCGCGCCCCCCAGGCCGAGCCACAACCGCGGCCTCGCCTCGTCGCTCCGGCTGAGCCCCCCCCCACCACCACCACCACCCGGGCCGAGCCGCCTCGCTGCTCCGGCCGAGACCCCCCGCGACTTCCCCACGTCGCCCAGGCCGAGCCGCCTCGCGGCCTCCGCGACCCCCGCAGCCCCTCACAGGTCGCTGCCCAGGTCGGGCCACCCAGTGCGGGCCGAGACGGACCCAGCGGGCCGAGCCGCCCAGCGTGGGTCGAGTTGCCCAATGCGGGTCGGGTAGGACCCAGCGGGTCAGTCCGGGTCAACCCGAACCGGGTCGACCCAGGCCGGGTCAGACCGGGTCGATCCGACCAAGTCGGACCGGACCCTGACCAGATACGACCCTATGCTTTACTTGGGCCATAACTTTGGCACCGGACGTCCGTCTGACGAACTATCAACGGAACTGGAAATCTTGGAACGAGACGGTCCCTTTGAGTATACCCCACTGGATTTTTGGGTTAATATGGGGTACGGTCGGATTGGATCAAGCACGAATCCAACTGGGCCCCCGGGAAAAAAAGGCTAATAACTTACAGACCGGACGTCCGATTGATGCACCGTCTGTTGCGTTGAGACCCCTATGACGTGGCGAACCTTTGAGATACTTCTTAGTGGGGCATCATGGAAGTTGAAGAATCGACCAGTGGCTTGGGGAGCGGACTCTCCCAGAGACGAGTAAGCCTTGTGCGGAAACCCAGTAGATGGCTGTGACGAGAAGAGTGCTCCTCGCGAACCTATGCGGGTCAGCGCTAGCGATCCTGTGTGGGTCAGCTCCTAGCGATCCTGTGTGGGTCAGCTCCAGCGATCCTGTTTGTGTCAGCTCTAGGGATCCTATGTGGGTCAGCTCCAGCAATCCTATTTGAGTCAGCTCCTAGCGATCATGTGTGAGTCAGCTCCAGCGATCCTGTGTGGGTCAGCTCGTAGCGATCCTATGTGGGTCAGCTCCTAGCGATCCTATGTGGGACAGCTCCAGTGAGCCTGTGTGGGTGAACTCCTAGCGATCCTGTGTGGATCAACTCCAGTGATCCTATGTGGGTCAGCTCCTAGCGATCCTGTGTGGGTCAGCTCCAGCGATCCTGTGTGGGTCAGTTTCGAGCGATCCTGTGTGGGTCAGCTTCAGCGATCCTATGTGGGTCAACTCCAGCGATCATGTGTGGGTCAGCTCCTATCGATTATGTGCCAGTTAGCAGAAGAGCCTCTTAACGGAGTAAGATGATTTAGTAGTTACATCTAATAATCTCTACTTCTGTATCTAAAGATATACCTGGTGTGAGTTGAGTCAGTACCTCTGTGCTTTCCTCATGATTGAGATAGATTACTTGAAAACTCATGTATATGTATGGGAAAATACCTAAGTAGGGTTATCTGTTGATTTCATACTTTATGGTTTATCCTTGGTGGATTTTGTGAGACCTTGAGGGTCTCAGGGTCCCTACTGAGTATCGTTATACTCACCCCTGCACGGGCTATGCCAGCACCTTGTTGTGTTGGATGCAGATGAAGGACAGCGCTAACTAAGAACGAGGGTACCAGGACTGGACGATGCTCGGAGGTAGACCATACGGCGTGTCGGTTCGCAGAGGAGACGGGTGGATGTGGAGTGCTGAGGATGTGATATGTACCTACCCTTCAGACAGGAACCTCAGAGGATGATTCAGTAGTTGTCTTTCTCGTTCTTTTAATGCCCCAACCCCAGTTACCTAGAGTCGGTGAATTATTACATAACATTGGCATAATCACAAGAAAGATCAAATCTTGAAAGACCGATTGGTTTAGTAGCCTTGGAAACACTAGATATATTCATAAAGTTTTACATTACATTATAAAGTGAAAAACTACTACAACAACATATTGTCTCTATAGTCCACACAAATATCCCCTCATAATATCTCTGTAGGTCATTCATAATTTATTTCTTCACATCCTGGGAAAAATAAAACATAGAAAAGGGGTGAGCTCAAATTCCCAGTAAGGATAACAATATAACAGAAACTTTCATAAATAAGAATAAACATTTAAGGCAATGTATAACTAAAACAAAAGCCTTTTAAACTTGAACTTCAACGTAGTATGGAAAAAATAAAATTAAATAATGCCATTTACTTATTCACATGGATATTATACTAATCGAATAATCACATGCAATATCAATAACCACTTTCATAATGATGGAATTCATAATGCTAGACTATCATAACCACATAGCCAAGGCCTCGTGCCAAGACTACAAATAAGATTTTGTCAAGGCCTTGTGCCAAGACACTAGTTTGTCTCATGAGACCTACCGATGCATCTAGGAGCTATAGCGGGCTCCACCCATCACATATTAAGTCAAATGCATTTCCATATGAAAAGGTTTAAACATAACATAAACATTCGTATTAAAACTAGCATACGAAATGTAAATACTTCATCCATAAACCACGAATGGTGTAAGAATAACACATCCACAGTCAAACACATCACAAAAACTTCAAAACAATATGGAAGTTTTGTATCATAATAAATCAACTTCAAATAAACTTAAAATCCATCAAAACATGTTGACATAGATGAAATCAAAACTATTTGAGAGGAATATCTCTTTTTTTGAAATCATTTAAAAGTCACACATTTATTAAGGAAGTAATTTAAAAGAGATTTTTGAATCAAAGTGTCCCATACCACTTCGAAACTTTTGAAAAGAAATATCATTTCAAAACATTCATGTCCATATAAATAAATCCTTAAAATAATTTTTAAAACATGGACATTAATTAAAAAGATTTAGAAAGATAAATCTTTAAAACATTTAAAATTCTGATTTTGATAAAGAGTACCTTTCATAAATTCTTAAAATATTCATTTTTAAATCATTTAAAAGTCACATAATTATAAAATAAAACATTTACTTTGAAAATATACTTATAATCTTGTAAGGGAAGCTTTGAAGATTTTATAACGGCGGAAAATATCCGCACCCACCGTATAAGTTAAAAAAACATTCTTACCTTAATTCTGTCGAAAAGGTTAAAAGCACCTTGTTTGGAAAACGACGGAAAGATTCCTTTATAAACCACTTATAAAAGTCAAACAAGGGTATAAATGACTTTAATCCATATTCTTGTAAATAGTAAAAATGTTTTGAAATACATTTTTATGAATCTAGGATGTGGATGATAAAGAGATCATAGTAGATTATTACGTATAAACAACCTCGGATAATGAAGAGATTGTGAAATAAACCCTTACCTTGTAATTTTCCTTGGTTGGGGGTAGGTTAACCTCCTGTATAATGGTGAAATAATTTTTATTAAATTATTCAAGAATCATATACATTAATATGATATCATATATGATCTTTTAACATTACTTTGTTAATAATATCTTAGAATTATCGTCGTTTTGGGTGTTAACTTACTCGTTTTATTTTATATGTTTTGTTACATTAGCCGTGTTTGTTATGGATAGGTTGTATATTATTCATATACAGAATGATATCAAGTCCTTAAATACTATTATTAATCATCAAATGATAATTATACTTGAATGGATACGATGGAGAATGAATCTCATCGCGTTCGTGGAGACGGTAGTCCGTACGTACGCACGAGCGACAATATCATTATTTTGATATTAAAATAATATATAATTGGATGGTATATCATATATACAGAATCATTATCATGTTATATTTATTATTTAAAGGAATTACAAATCATTATTATACCCATCCAAATAATAATTTATTGAATAACAATTACACCACGACGTGGAGAGGGTAAGCCGTACGTACGCACGTATAGTGACATGTTATTCAAAGGGTGGATAGAATACTTAATATGGTTGTACCATATTTATAATAACATCACAGTATATATAATATACTGGATTTATTATTTTAGAATGGTAATAACAAAGAAAGAAGAAGTGGAAGAAGAAAGGAACTTGAAAACGGGTGGTGAAATCATTACCTCTTCTTTGGGTTCTTCCTTTTGATTTGATCAAAAGGGATCCTTAAGTTGGCTTTCTGACTAAAGGAAGGCCTCTTGGATGATTTGAGGGAAGTTTAGAGAGTATTTGGGCAGAGGTTGGCTGAACCAAAAGGCTTTGAAGGTGTGAGTTAATGAGAAGGGAGAGTGCCCTTTTATAAGAGGGGTGAGGGGCACCTTTGGAAAAGCTAGAAATATTATTTTATAATAAATTCATATTCGGTTTCTAATGGCTCCAAAGTAGATTATTTAAATTTTAAGTTGGTGATAGGTATAAAACCACTCAACCAATAGAATTTAGATAGGTTTGGGTCATTATACTAACCTTATCTTTAAGTATTAACTCTTAGTTAATTAGTTTCACTTTTACAATGTCTCTTTGTATTTTTATATTATATGGTTAATAAACTTACTATATACATCCAAGATACCCCCAAGTGGTCCATTAATTATACACCTATCATGATATAAGTCTCTTGGCCGAACCTTAGATTTTTATTAATTTAATATCAATTAATAATATACTATTTGTTTTAAAAACTCTTTTATGTCAATTTTGACACTATTCAATAATTGATTTTTGTAAAAATCATAACAGAATTATTACTTCGAACAAAGTTAATTAAATCATTCCTAACATGTCATATTAACCTATAAAATTAGTTTAATTCATAGAAAGTCTCAAATTATATTTATTTGGGTATCTGCAATATCAATCATTTTAATTTTTCACTATTATGGTAATTACTACATCACCATTGTGTCATATATAAATTAAATTATTTAATGTATAAAAATTATAAATCAAATACCATTATGTAGGAAATCTTTTTATATTTATAATGAATATTTATAGTCGAAAATCCAACATATATAACCCTATGTAAAAATTGTTTTTCTAAAAGATATATGCTTCTGTCATTTTTGTATTCATTTTAACTTAATTAAAATAAAGTGTCCCTATCACTTACAAGTGGAACCATGGGGTCCCAAAATAGACCCAAAGATGCCCATGGTCGAAAATGTATCAACCAATAAGGTTAGGACACGTTTTAGGTTAATTTTTTATTATTATAATATTATTTTTTAACCCTCATTTACCAGATTTACCCTTTAACCATGGTAAATAAAATATTTACCGAAGTAATTATTCAAAATGTCTAAAAATAAAAGTTACCTATTTACACAATTTGAACATCCTGATTCCAAATATGGAATCCATTTTTTCAAATTCAAAACACAGAAGTGGCAGAAATTAATTTAAAATTAATTCCTGCTGTCAAAACAAAAAGCATGTTTTTAAGATATAATAACTATCAAAAGATTGATACTTGTTTATGTTTGGTTTAATTGTGAAATTATGTCCAATGACCAACATTGTATTAAATGGTAAAAATATATTCTAAATATACTTTAAAACCACTCAAATTCTTAATTTATCACTACTAATTATTTTGATTAAAAAAGTTGTTTTTAATTAAAATTTAGTAATTTTCACTATTCATCAAAATATTAAAGTTATTCGAAAAGTACCAAAATTTCACCTTAGGCTAAATTCGATACTCTGAATCCAAAAATGAAGTCCATTTTGAGAAATAAAATTTATAAAATTTCAAAAAGTAGGTATTACTATTCATAACGGCTAGTTTGATTGGTTGTGGTGTGTTAGAACTCGATGTTGCGTACAACACATGTTATCGCATAATTCAAAGAGAAACGTACCGTAGAAGCTTGGGGTGTTACATTCTCCCCTCCTTCAAATAATTTCATCCTCGAAATTTCTAGAATACTACCGCATGAAAAGACTCGGGTGGTTCTTCATCATAAGTTCCTCGGGTTCCCATGTTGCCTCCTCCATCTTATGGTTTCTCCACAAAATTTTTACCAGACGCGTCATCCGATTTCTCAGCACTTGTTCTCTCGTATCAAGAATCTCGACGGGATCTTCGCAATAAGACAGATCAGGTCCTAGTTCTAATTCCTCATAGGTGAGTACATGCGTTAGGTCAGGCATGTATTTCCTCAATAGAGATACGTGGAACACATAGTGAACTTTGGAGAGACTTGGCGGCATTGCCAATCAGTAAGCTACAGCCCCAATTTGTTCTAGAATTTCGAAAGGTCCGATGTACCTGGGACTCAATTTTCCTTTCTTACCAAAACGTATGACTCCCTTTCATGGAGATACCTTCAAGAAAACATGATCACCGACTTGAAATTCCAAATCCTTCCTTCGATTATCGGCATAGCTCTTCTGCCTACTTTGAGCTGCTTTGATGTGATTTTGGATTACCTTCACCTTTTCCATCGTTTCCTCCACCAGTTCTGGACCTACAAGTTTTCTTTCACCAACATCATCCCAATAGGTTGGTGTGCGACATCTCTTTCCGTATAACGCTTCATATGGTGCCATCTGAATACTCGAATAGAAGCTATTGTTATAGGAAAATTCTACCAGAGGTAAATATTGATCCCACATACCCTGAAAGTCAAGTGAGTAGGATCTCAACATGTCTTCTAAGGTTTGAATAGTTCATTATGATCGTCCATCTGTTTGAGGGTAGTAGGCAGTGCTTAAATGAAGTTCATTATCCAGGGATTTCTGAAGACTTTTCCAGAATCTTGAAGTAAAACGGTGATCACGATCAGAAACAATCAATAGGGGTACTCCATGAAGTCTCAAAACTTCATTAATATATAGTCTTTCTAGACATTCCAGTGGTAGATCTTCTCTTATAGCAAGAAAATGTGCTGACTTGGTAAGATGATCAACAATAACCCATATTGCATCGTTCCTTCTAGGAGTATTTGGTAGCCTCATGACAAAGTCCATCGTAATATTGTCCCATTTCCACTCCGGTATGGGAATAGGTTGCATGACTCCTCCAGGTTGTTGTCTTCCATCTTTCACTTGTTGACAAACCATACATCTTGACACAAAATCAGCAATCTCCCTCTTCATGTTGTCCCACCAAAAATGTTCCTTAAAATCTCTATACATTTTGGTGCTCCCAGGGTGTATAGAGAAATTGGAACTATGAGCATCATCCAACAATTCCCTTTTTAGATCAGGTATATCGGGAACACAAAGTCTCTTCCCAAATTTCAAAATTACATCTTCATACACAAAGTCTCTCAATCTCCCATCATTCACATCTTTAATCTTCTTTTGAAATTCTTTATCATCGGTCTGAGAACTCTTAATCCTTCCTAGTAAAGATGGTTTGGTAACCATTTGAAAAAGAATAGATGTTTCACCTTCCCTGGTTATTCCCATGTCCATCTTTACTAGATCCATGAAAATTGGATCCCTTTCAATTCTCATATTGTTCAAAAATCCATGATCTTTTCTGCTCAAAGCATCTTCCACCTTGTTTGCTTTCCCCGGGTGGTAGTGTATCATGCAATCATAATCCTTGAGTAATTCAAGCCATCTACTTTTCCTCATGTTGAGTTCTTTTTGTGAGAAAATATACTTCAAACTCTTGTGATCAGTATAAATTTCACATTTTTCACTATAGAGGTAGTGCCTCCATATCTTCAAAACAAAGATCACAGCTGCTAACTCGAGATCATGAGTAGAATAGTTTTGTTCATGAATTTTCAACTGTCGTGATGCATAGGCAATAACTATATCATTCTGCATAAGGACACAACCAAGTCCTTTCTTCGATGCATCACTATAAATAACGAACCCATCATTCCCCGATGGTAGAGTTAATATAGGAGCATTGACTAATCTTCTCTTCAGTTCTTCGAAAAATTCTTCACACTCTTTTGTCCAAACAAATTTAACCCCTTTACGTGTGAGCTTCATTATTGGGTTTGTCAATCGGGCAAAATTCTGGACGAAACGTCGATAATAACCTGCCAAACCAATAAAACTGCGTACCTCAGTTATACTCGTAGGTGCTGGCCATTCTTGGATTGCCTTGGTCTTAGAAGGATCAACAGAGATTCCATCTTTAGAGACAATATGGCCAAGAAAAGAAATCTCATGAAGCCATAATTCACACTTGCTAAACTTCCCATATAATTCATGTCTTCTCAGAGTCATCAGGATAATGCGCAAGTGATTTTCATGATATTCGTAGCTTTTGGAGTATACCAAGATATCATCAATAAATACCACCACAAATTCATCGAGATACTCCTTGAAAACTCTATTTATCAGATCCATGAATACAGAGGGTGCATTAGTCAATCCAAAAGTCATTACTGTAAACTCGTAATGCCCATACCTGGTTCGAAATGTTGTCTTTGGAATGTCTTCCTTCTTCACACATAACTGATGGTATCTAGATCAAAGGTCAATATTTGAAAAGTATTGTGCTCCATGCAGTTGGTCAAATAAATCACCAATGCGAGGTAGGGGATACTTGTTCTTTATTGTTATAGCATTGATCTCCATATAGTCGATACATAACCTCATAGATCCATCTTTCTTTTTAACAAAAATAACAGGGGCTCCCCATGGAGAAACACTAGGGTGAATAAATCCCTTATTAATCAATTCCTCTAGTTGTTTCTTTAGTTCAACTAATTCTACAGTGGCTATTCTATAAGGGGTCTTCGATATAGGCCTTGATCCAGGAATTAAATCAATGGAAAACTCAACTTCTCGTTCTGGAGGATGTCCAGGTAAATCTTCCGGAAATACATCTACATATTCTTTCACAACAGGTACATCCTCTATTTGAACATTCCATTCCTCACCCACAGTCATTTCTTTCTCTTCCTCCCCAATAATTTAATTTAGTTGAGCTACTGGGGGTGGATCTAGATAAGAATTAGGTGGTGATGATTCTGCTCTAAAGATAAGGTGTTCCTTATCATCATCATCAAAAATTGTAACCTCCTTCTTCTTACAATAAATCTTCACATCATAGTTCAAAAGCCAATCCATACTGAGGATTATATCAAACTCAATCATAGGTATGATGATGAGATCAGCGGATAAAGAACATTTATGTGCTCTAATGGGGACTGATTCACAAAACTTTGTTGTAATGATACTTCCCTTAGGAGTTTTAACTAAAAACTCCCTTGTTAAATCAAATTGAAAATATCTAATTTTCTTAGCAAACTGGGAAGATATGAAATAATGTGATGATCCGGAATCAAATAATGCATTTGCTAAACTTGAGGAATGCCACCACGTCTTTTGGAGCTTCTACCTCAGTAGTAATGATAGCATAAGCTTGGCCTTGATCCCTTGGCCTTTTCTGAGGTAAGTTCTCCTGATGCTTAGGACATTCATTTTCATAATGTCTCATATCCCTGCAATTGTAGCATTGAACATTGGTATATTCCTTCTTCCCTTTTCATTCATGAGCTTGGTGGACTTTTTCACCACACTTGTAATAGACACTCATTCCCTTTAAGCAAGTACCGGGGTGTTTCTTCCCACATTTACCACAGGATGGATATTCAACCTTTCCCTTCTTACCCTTATTTCCATTCCTAGATTGATCAGCAGATCTCTTCTTCTCTTGCTTTGCTTTAAAGTCATAAGACTTAGAGAATTCCTTTTCGGTCTTGATAGCACATGAGACAATGTCTTCATATGATGAAAAGGATTGTGAGACTAATGCTCGATGGAGAAATGGTTTTAACCCATAAAAGAAATGATCAATATTACTTCTGGGGTTACGTATATAATCTCTAGCATACCTTGCTAACCTTGTAAAGTTATCCTCATACTTTGTGACATTCTCATCCTCCTTTTGTCTCAGACTCAAAAATTGCCTTTCCATATCTGCTCGATGGTCACGAGGAAAGTATTTTTCTAAAAACAGATCTTTGAACTCCCTCTATTCCATATTTGATACTTCATCGTCTTCCTTCATATTTTGAATCAATGACCACCATTGATCAGCATCTCCAGTGAGGCGGTAAACTGCCATGATAACTTTTTCTCTTTCACTACTCCCCAAAGCCTGAAATATTTTCTCTAGGGAATTTATCCATTGCTCAGCTACTAAGGGATTTGTACTCCCATTGAACGTTGGTGGTTGTTGCCTCATGAATCGATCTAACATTGATCCTCCACGTTGCGGATCAGGGTGCTCCATACGGGTAAGGTTATTATTCATAACCTGAGTGAGTTGTCCCAGTATGGTGATTAGCTGATCGGCACCAGTTGCATCACCAGCTCCACTATAATTATCTTGAGCAGGAGGGAAATCCCTACAAGAAGTGTGTGCATTGATACGGTTTCCATTTCTTCCACTAGGCGCCATTTCAAAATAATGGCATAAACTAGATCAGTTTATGAATCAAAATACATAATTTCATACTTATAAAACACTTAACATAAATTGAACTATTTATGGATATAATCCATAATCATAAAAATGTTTTCTTTGAGAAAGTATATACTCATAAACCCTTCATAATGATTTGTAAAGAAAATGAGAGTTATCCTAAGCATATCCCCCAGGAGTGTCGTAACCAAGAGTGCAGCAAGGCCCGTTGTCGTGCACCAGTTCTCGTTCGAGTCTAGCTCAAAGCGGTGTTTTCGGTTTTTACCCCTAGGTACATCTGTGCCAGAGCCGCCTCTACCTGCTCGTATCCAGACAGGGATGTATTGCTTGGAAAAATCACAAAATCTCTACAATACCAAAATTCTAGGAAGTTCTTATATACTAATCCTCAAAGGTCATCTTAGGTCTACTTGCTTTAATCAGAGTTTATCTAAATCTAGCTTCCAAGGTTTGTACTAAACTTCCTCTGATACCAACTGTAACGCCCCGACCCCAGTTACCTAGAGTCAGTGCATTATTACATAACATTGGCATGATCACAAGAAAGATCAAATCTCGAAAGACCGATTGGTTTAGTAGCCTTGGAAACACTAGATATATTCATAAAGTTTTACATTACATTATAAAGTGAAAAACTACTATAATAACATATTGTCTCCATAGTCCACACAAATATCCCATCATAATATCCCTGCAGGTCATTCATAATTTACTTCTTCACATCCTAGGAAAAATAAAACATAGAAAATGGGTGAGCTCAAATGCCCAGTAAGGATAACAATATAGTGGAAACTTTCATAAATAATAATAAACATTTAAGGCAATGTATAACTAAAAAAAAGCCTTTTAAACTTGAACTTCAACATAGTATGGAAAAAATAAAATGAAATAATGTCATTTACTTATTCACATTGATATTCTACTAATCGAATAATCACATGCAATATCAATAACCACTTTCATAATGATGGAATGCATAATGTCAGACTATCATAACCACATAGCCAAGGCCTCGTGCCAAGACTACAAATAAGATTTTGTCAAGGCCTTGTGCCAAGACACTAGTTTGTCTCATGAGACCTACCAATGCATCTAGGAGCTATAGCGGGCTCCACCCATCACATATTAAGTCCAATGCATTCCCATATGAAAAGGTTCAAACATAACATAAACATTCATATTAAAACTAGCATACGAAATGTAAATACTTCATCCATAAACCACGAATGGTGTAAGAATAACACATCCACAGTCCAACACATCACAAAAACTTCAAAACAATATGGAAGTTTTGTATCATAATAAATCAACTTCAAATAAACTTAAAATCCATCAAAGGATGTTGACATAGATGAAATCAAAACTATTTGAGAGGAATATCTCTTTTTTTGAAATCATTTAAAAGTCACACATTTATTAAGGAAGTAATTTAAAAGAGATTTTTGAATCAAAGTGTCCCATACCACTTCGAAACTTTTGAAAAGAAATATCATTTCAAAACATTCATGTCCATATAAATAAATCCTTAAAATAATTTTTAAAACATGTACATTAATTAAAAAGATTTAGAAAGATAAATCTTTAAAACATTTAAAATTCTGATTTTGATAAAGAGTACCTTTCATAAATTCTTAAAATATTCATTTTTAAATCATTTAAAAGTCACATAATTATAAAATAAAATATTTACTTTGAAAATATACTTATAATCTTGTAAGGGAAGCTTCGAAGATTTTATAACGGCGGAAAATATCCGCACCCGCCGTATAAGTTAAAAAAACATTCTTACCTTAATTCTGTCGAAAAGGTTAAAAGCACCTTGTTTGGAAAACGACAGAAAGATTCCTTTATAAACCACTTATAAAAGTCAAACAAGGGTATAAATGACTTTAATCTATATTCTTGTAAATAGTAAAAATGTTTTGAAATACATTTTTATGAATCATTGATGTGGATGATAAAGAGATCATAGTAGATTATTACGTATAAACAACCTCGGATAATGAAGAGATTGTGAAATAAACTCTTACCTTGTACTTTTCCTTGGTTGGGGGTAGGTTAACCTCCTGTATAATGGTGAAATAATTTTTATTAAATTATTCAAGAATCATATACATTAATATGATATCATATATGATCTTTTAACATTGCTTTGTTAATAATATCTTAGAATTATCGTCGTTTCGGGTGTTAACTTACTCGTTTTCTTTTATATGTTTTGTTACATTAGCCGTGTTTATTAGGGATAGGTTGTATATTATTCATATACAGAATGATATCAAGTCCTTAAATGTTATTATTAATAATCAAATGATAATTATACTTGAATGGATACGATGGAGAATGAATCTCATCGCGTTCGTGGAGACGGTAGTCCGTACGTACGCACGAGCGACAATATCATTATTTTGATATTAAAATAATATATAATTGGATGGTATATCATATATAAAGATTCATTATCATGTTATATTTATTATTTACATGAATTACACATCATTATTATACCCATCCAAATAATAATTTATTGAATAACAATTACACCACGACGTGGAGACGGTAAGCCGTACGTACGCACGTATGGTGACATGTTATTCAAAGGGTGGATAGAATACTGAATATGGTTGTACCATATTTATAATAACATCACATTATATATAAGATACTATACTTATTATTTTAGAATGGTAATAACAAAGAAAGAATAAGTGGAAGAAGAAAGGAACTTGAAAAAGGGTGGTGAAATCATTACCTCTTCTTTGGGTTCTTCCTTTTGATTTGATCAAAATGGCTTCTTAAGTTGGCTTTCTGACTAAAGGAAGGCCTCTAGGATGATGTGAGGGAAGTTGAGAGAGTATTTGGGCAGAGGTTGGCCGAACCAAAAGGCTTTGAAGGTGTGAGTTAATGAGAAGAAAGAGTGACCTTTTAGAAGAGGGGTGAGGGGCACGTTTGGAAAAGCTAGAAATATTATTTTATAATAAATTCATATTCGGTTTCTAATGGCTCCAAAGTGGATTATTTAAATTTTAAGGTGGGGATATGTCGAAAACCACTCAACCAATAGAATTTAGAGAGGTTTGGGTCATTATACTAACCTTATCTTTAAGTATTAACTCTTAGTTAATTAGTTTCACTTTTACAATGTCTCTTTATATTTTTATATTATATGGTTAATAAACTTATTATATAAATCCAAGCGACCCCCAAGTGGTCCATTAATGATACACCTATCATGATATAAGTCTCTTAGCCGAACCTTAGATTTTTAGGAATTTAATATCAATTAATAATATACTATTTGTTTTAAAAACTCTTTTATGTCAATTTTGACACTATTCAATAATTGATTTTTGTAAAAATCATAACAGAATGATTGCTTCGAACAAAGTTAATTAAATCACTCCTAACATGTCATATTAACCTATAAAATTAGTGTAATTCATATAAAGTCTCAAATTATATTTATTTGGGTATCTACAATATCAATCATTTTAATTTTTCACTATTATGGTAATTACTGCATCACCATTGTATCATATATAAATTAAATTATTTAATGTCTAAAAATTATAAATAAAATACCATTATGTAGGAAATATTTTTAGCTTTCTAATGAATATTTATAGTCGAAAATCAAACATATATAACCCTATATAAAAAAAATTCTAAAAGATATATGCTTGTGTCATTTTTGTATTCATTTTAACTTAATTTAAATAATGTGTCCCTATCACTTACAAGTGGCACCATGGGGTCCCTAAATAGACCCAAAGATGCCCATGGTCGAACATGTATCAACCAATAAGGTTAGGACGCGTTTTAGGGTAATTTGTTATTATTATAATATTATTTTTTAACCCTCATTTACCAGATTTACCCTTTAACCATGGTAAATAAAATATTTACCGAAGTAATTATTCAAAATGTTTAAAAATAAAAGTTACTTATTTACACATTTTGAACATCCTGATTCCAAATATGGAATCCATTTTTCCAAATTCAAAACACAGAAGTGGCAGAAATTAATTTAAAATTAATTCCCGCTGTCAAAACAAAAAGCGTGTTTTTAAGATATAATAACTATCAAAAGATTGATACTTGTTTATGTTCGGTTTAATTGTGAAATTATGTCCAATGACCAACATTGTATTAAATGGTAAAAATATATTCTAAATATACTTTAAAACCACTCAAATTCTTAATTTATCACTATTAATTATTTTGATTAGAAAAGTTGTTTTTAATTAAAATTTAGTAATTTTCACTATTCATCAAAATATTAAAGTTATCCGAAAAAGACCAAAATTTCACCTTTGGCTAAATTCGATACTCCGAATCCAAAAATGAAGTCCATTTTGAGAGATAAAATTTATAAAATTTCAAAAAGTAGGTATTACTATTCATAACGGCTAGTTTGATTGGTTGTGGTGTGTTAGAACTCGATGTTGCGTACAACACACGCTATCGCATTATTCAAAGAGAAACGTACCGTAGAAGCTTGGGGTGTTACAGTTCTTTAGTTGTATTGTATTTCAATTGTACTTGTACATTTACTGTTGGACTTGTATTCCAGTCCCTTTTACTTTCAGCACTCTTTTGGTTATACAGTTTGCTTGTGTTCGTATCTTATTGTGTGTTTTGTTACATGAGTTTACAGTTTATAAAGGCAATGTCTTCCCAGTTTTAGGGGTTATGTCTTTCAGTGCTAGTCGTCAGCCCTTGGCCTATGAAAGGCGGGCTTGGGGTAGTCACGGCACGGGCCCCGGGGGACGGGTCATGAAAATTTGTTTGGCATAAACTTCAGTAGCAAACATATATATCCCATAAAAGGTAAGATAATGATGAACAAAT
This sequence comes from Viscum album, assembly GCA_963277665.1. Taxonomy (NCBI): domain Eukaryota; kingdom Viridiplantae; phylum Streptophyta; class Magnoliopsida; order Santalales; family Viscaceae; genus Viscum; species Viscum album. The sequence continues at coordinate 1,304,471,035 of OY728126.1, read as the reverse complement.
GGTTTTTAAGGAGTGACCATACCAAAAATGGAGTGAAAGAGGGAGAAGCCGAAAAAGGAAAGTTAGGTTCGAGATTTTCCCCTTACCTTGTATCTGAACGCTTTCTTCACTTTAATGTCATGTATAACCACATTAGATTCATTAATTAACAATTTCAGAACCTTGTGTGCATGAATATGGTTCATTATGGTTTCATTAAGTTATTTTATGGGCATTTGGATGAGTTATAGAGTTTAAAAAATATTGTAAAACATTGTTCAGGAAGGTTCGTTTTTATGGTTTTCTTGAGTGGTTCGCTTGTATTCATAAATGAAAGCTCATGTAGAACATGAATAAACATCCAGAACTGATCTTTCATGTTATTAATGGTATTACATAAGTTTAAATGACCTTATAATGAATTATATTATATACCATGTGGATAAATCATTAGATAAGAATTAAATGATGATTGTTTGGGTTAATTTGGGCGGTTTTTCGACCACAACGAACTTATTTTGTTTAATCATTTAGTAATATGTACATAAGTTAGTTCCAAAATATGAAATAGGATATAGTACATATAATATAATCTGGTTCAACCATAAAAATGGTTTCATGACCAGATCTGAAAACTGTAAAGGGAATTGAAAACATGTCGCTCTTGAAGGTGATAAATTAACACCTCACGAACAACGTTCTCTTTTATAAAATAAAAAGAAGAGGAGAAGAGGGTTGGATGATATAATATCTCATTAATATCATAACATTCCATTATATGTATAATACTAGAGTTACCATACCATGTGGATGAAGATGGGTGGGGAGATATTACGAAATGAACTTGAAATTGAAAGAAATTTAAAGGAAAAAGAGAGAGAGAAATTACCTCTTGAATCCTCTTCTTGAGATCCTCCTTAAGGAAGCTAGGCTAGGTCTTTTGATGAGACCAGAAGGTCTTGGACATGGGGGAGGGGCTAGGGAAGATGTTTGGACAGAGTTTAGACAAGGCTTGAAGCTTGAGAGGTGTGAGGAAATGAGGGTATGAAGGGTGATATTTATAGCGGAGGGGAGAGGAGATTTCTCAATATAAAATTCATTAATTTATTATTTCTCCACAAGACAAGAAATGGTGAGGCTTCCATGACCAAAAATAGTAATTTTATCATGTGAACCCGAACCAATTGGGCTTACATCAGCAGAACATCATGCATGACTCTATAATTAGCTTATTTAGCTTATTTTGTAAATTATGGTATTTCACTATTCATCAAAAATTCAAGTATTTCAGAAAAATCTCAAAAATTCATCCCAGCCATTTTTTGACGTGTAGAATCCAAAAATGAAGTCCATTTTTTAAAAATAATTTTTTAAATATGATTAATTTAATTTTTAATTGAAATCATAATTTACTTGAAAAATAAAGTTTTTAAAATTAAAAATGATTTTATAATGCTTTCAAAAATTACGTAAGGTCTTATAAAATTTTCTTAAAACTAGAAGACATAGATTTGTTAATTTATGAACACATTTTAAGAAAATTCATTTTCTTTTAAATTAATTAATTGATTTTAATTAATTATTTATGACTTGTAAAAATACCAATACTTTTACTATAGTCAAATTGTCATTTATAAGATGTCTAACTTTTAATTTTGATAAAACCCTCTGGGGGAGGAGTCCAACAAGGAGAAATGAGTGCATTCGGCAAGACTCTCCTTGTTGGACTCCTCCCCCAGAGGGTTTTATCAAAATTAATACATATGTGGTCATCTCTACTAATTCGAGGGTGTTGGATTCATTGTCCATCACAGCCATGGTCAGGTCGTGGAAGCTCATTGCATGGCTTTTCAAGCCTCTTGGAGTCCTATGGTGGTGGAGCCATCTGCCATCCTCCATGGGGTCATTCTAGCTAATTCAAAAATTGAAACAATGTTTTGGTGGAATCTGATTGCCTTGAAGTGATTATCATCTTGTCTAAATAATAGGAGGATTCACATGCTTTTGGCCTTATTTTGAGAAAGATTTGGTCCTTGACCAAAAGCTTCACCGAATAGAAATTTTCATTCCTCAAACAAGGGGGTAATTTGGATTCTCATTGTTTGACGTCTTATGGGAATTCTTGGGGTGATCATTGTTGGGTTGACCATTTCTCTGATTGAATTTGTAGGTCTGATTTGATTGATCGGTAATATATTATTTGTTTTCTCTCAAAAAATAAAAATTATATACTTATATTGATATATATTTGCTAAAAAATGAGTGTATTCGTGTGTGTGTGTATTTATATATTTGTTTCAAAATGTTTATATATATATTTGTTGTATATATATTTATATACAAAATGTGTATATATACTAATGTGTATATACATATAATGTGTATATATATACAAGATGTGCATATATATTTGTTGTATATATAAAATGTGTAAATATATTTATTTCAAAATGTGTATATATATCTGTTGTATATATATTTACATACAAAATGTGTATATATATATACTAGAATATATATATATATATATATATATATATATGCAAAATGTGCATATACATATTTGTTGCAAAATGAGTATATATATTGGATGTATGTGTATATTTGTGTATATATTTATATACAAATGTATGTGTATATATTAATATATTTGTTGTAAAATGCGTGTATATATGTATATTTGTTGTTCAAGAATGTGTATATATATTTGCGTATATTTAGTTGCATATATTTGTTGTATATATTTATATATTAATATATTTGTTGCAAAATGTGTATATTTGTTGCAAAATGTGTATATTTGTTGCAAAATGTGTGTGTATTAATATATATTTGTGTGTGTGTTTGAATATTTGAATATATTTGTTTGCATCTATATTTTTATCTTTATTTGTATATATATATAGAGAGAGAGAGAGAGAGATCTGTGTGTTTGTGTATTTGTATATATATAAAAAAAATTGGTACAATCGCAATGCGGCACACGACACACAAGAAAGACGCAAAGTAATTATTGGCTCGAAGACTTGATCCTGAGACCATACCTCAAACCCCAACCCACCCTCGCCACCCCAACCGACTGCAGGGGGCATATACATTTGTATATATTCATGTGTCTGTATATGTATATGTGTGTATATATATATATATATATATATATTCAAAAATGTGTGTATTCACATTAATATATATTTACTTATATATTTAAGTGTGTATCTATATATATATATGTGCATATTTACATTTATTTTTGCGTATTTATATTATATATTTGTGTATTTATAATGTATTTATATTATATTTGCATATTATATATTTGTATATTTGTATATTTGTATATTTATTTGTAATGTATATGTATAATATATATAAATATGTATATATATTTATAATATATTATATTTACATGTACATATTTCTAATGTATTTTAAGACATTATTAAATATTTTGATTTCTTAATATAAATTTAAAATTTTCTCACATAAATTATGAAAATAAAATTGATAATAGATTTTTATTCTCATATGATTTAATATTTTTAAATTAGAACGTCATTTATCAGCGCTAAAAAAATGTTAATGAAGCTATCATTTATTTTTAGCACTAATAAAAAGTACTTTTGTTAGTATTTTTTAAAATCATTGGTAAAAGTTTAGCGGTGTTTTTTCGGTGATTTGTAGTAGCGTAGTTCAAACTACTCAAACTTTTTTAAATTCTTGACCGTATTTTTTTTAAAAAAAATGTTAAATTCAATTATGAAACAAAATCCAAGTTAAATAAATATATTTTATAATTTTATAATCATTTAAAAATATATAGTCCAACCTTAATTATTACTTTAATTGGATTTGAGTTTAGGATATTCCCAAGGACTAGCCGAATTCGATTGGATTTTAATTTATAGACGCCAATTTATTAAAACATTATTAATCATTGTGAAACTTAGTAAAGTAATGGTGGACGTCATATTAATAATAATAGCTATTTGTTGTCATTCTTTGCATATTTAAATTTTTATCTGTTTTGCTTGTTCAATTTTAAAATTGCTAATTTATTTTATTACTTAATTTATATACTTTAAAAGTAAAAGATGAAATTAATTAAGAAACATATTTAATTTAAAATATTTGTAATAAGTTAAATATATATATATTTCTAAATAGTGAAATGGTGAAATTGCGGGGGGCGGTGCATGGACTGGGCCTAAAATTCCCCGGTCCATTTAAGCACGCATTTGATGAACCATCTGAATATTAAGTCCGGTTCAATCTTCACTTTAAGGGGACCGGTCGGCGAGCTGGCTCGCATTTTTCATTAACATTAAACTTATTTTTTAAAAATTAGAGATTCTTAAATATTAAACACATTATTATTAAAAATTATTACTGACCCGTGGGGTGGCCGGCATTTTTTTAGACGGGTCTTTGGGTTTTTAAATATTTTGTGAAAAAAAAGTAAAGAATCAAATAGTTTTTTATTCACAATAAAAAAGCAAGTCGACATTGACATTAAATTGAAAAATAATGATTTCATCAAAAGAATAATGATAATAAACAAATATTATTAAAAAATGATTAAAATCAATAATTATGTCCATAAATTGTGTGATTAGAGCCGTTAATCATGATCTCCCCCACAATTCAAAAAAAGCACAAAATAGAAGGAATCACAGTTCACAGTTCACGAGGCCCTTGAATAAAATGCCACGAAACTTTCAATTATTGAGCTCAGACACATTGGCCCTCCCAATGTAGACCTTTCATTCAATTACGAATATTATATTTATTAAATTAAGTCATTTGTTTTTATTAAAGCCTATGATTGTGGATTTTTTATTATGTCATTTTTTTAGTAAGTTTTTTTTTTTTTTTGGGATGATGAGCAATAAAGCTATAAATGATCACAAAATTTAAAATGACAGTAAAATCATTCGTACAACTCAAATACATTTTCCACCGTTTGTTTCCATTAAACTAAACTTGACAAAGACAATGCAATATATATTACTCAACATTTACATTAGTAAATACATTGTATAGGTAATAATTCTTACAAAAAATATAAAAAAAATAACAATAATAGCCTAAGTAATGTGCAAATATATTATTCAACAATTACATTGTTTAAGTAACATTTCTTACTAAAAATATAACGTGTATATGTTTACTTAATAAATTTGCAATGTTTATAAACTTATTGTGTGAGTGAATTAGCCATATTTCAATCATTCATATTACAATAACATAAAATTTACACCCACATTCAAAAAATTCCATGTGTAATAAATTTAAAAAATTATATCGATCGTGTGAAGAAGAGATTCTTTCAAGACTGAAGGACGAACGATCAACACAAACAACATAAGAAAATTGATTTTTCGTGCTAGCACCCGAAGATCGATTAATGATGCTTGAAAATCAAATGAGCACATGTCGATCACCGCTAGAGGGATTCTATCATTGAATCCTCACAACACAACGAAGAAAATCCAAAAGAGTCTTTTCAGACGATCAACATTCACATCGAAGCAAGATCTTAAGTCCAAATATTCATTTCTTCTGATCTTAAATAAATTAATTATAAATTTGACATGCAATATCATCGCTCAAGGTTTCAGGTATAGAAATATTAAAAGAAATTTTAATATATCGTCAACCACCGCACGTTTCCGCTGCGTCCGAAACCATCGTGTGGTATCAAATGAGTCATATTTAAATTTATAATTATTTATTTGATTGTTGATCCATACGTAATTGTGGTTGAATTTTCATTTCATATTATTCGTTCTTTAAATTTATAATTATATTTGTTGTTCAAGGTGTGGTGGTAGATTCTACAGCAGAGTCCGAGTATATCGTAACTTCTGAGACAGCTAAAGAAGCAGTATGGATGCGAAACTTCGTCCAAAAGCTGGATGTAGTACCTAACAGTAAAGATCCTATCACACTCTATTGTGATAATACTGTAGCGGTGACACTTGCAAAAAAGTCAAGGTCACATCAGCGGACAAAACACATACTTCGGAAGTATCATCTCTTGAGAGATTTTTCTCAGAGGTGAAGTTGCAGTTTGCAGTATTTCCACAGAAGACAATGTGGCAGACCCCTTGACTAAAGCTTTGACTCGGCAAAAACATGATCATCATGTGAGCTCTAGCGGACTAAAAGTCGTAGGAAGTTGGCTCTAGTCAAAGTGGAAGTTTGTTAGAGTTGGTATCCTGAGAACCAACTATTTATACTTTGATTACATGAATGTACACTTATTATATATTGTTCATTGTTCTGCATGACTATAATATAATAATGTCCTGAAATATTTGCTGCATTAATAAGGTTAGGCAGATCCCCGCTATGATGAGAACCTTGAAATGCTATAACAATATTCTTAAATAAAGTTTTACGGTTGGATGACATACTATAATATGACACATAGTATACAGACCGTCATGTGCGAGTATTCGTAAGAAGACGAGACTCTCTCTCATGGAGTTCGCACTTGGTAATCTTCAAGATGAGAGATTATGAGAACAAACCCACCAATAGTAATTCTGCATGTCTTGGTGTCATCGGACATTACTATCTACGAGCGTGTGTAATGGTCCTTAGACTGGAAGATTATCATTAAATCATGTCATGACTCGCGCACTTAGATTTGCTGACGAAAACCGTCACGAAGACAGTTGGCGGGAAGTAGGGTACGTTGGATGCGTCACGAATGACATGTTGTTAATGGATAAGTTGAGCAAGGATTTGTCCATTCTATATTTATGGAAGTAGATATCTCGGGCCCTTTGATTGAAATAGAATTATCGCCCAAATTCCATGGCCACGGTGTAACGACGAATTTATTTCTGGAAGTCAAAGAATGACAGATCAAGCATATAGGTTTATGACACTGCCATGAAATCTGTTTGATGAGATATTGAGACAAAAAGATTAAATTACACGGTAAATATTCATATGAGGTGACACGTCAATGCAGCGTCAACTTCTTTCTTTTGAGTGCCATGACCCGTTGCTAGACAATAATCTTGGACTTTAGGCAAGTCTGCCTAATACCAACGAGAAAGAGGCATAGACGGTCACACACTAAGTGTATCCAAGTATCTCAAGTAGAATAAAGATTATTCCCGTACGTGGTTTAATAATTATTCAAGGAAGCCTAAATCATTTTAATGATGGAGGAAGAATAAAATGAAAATAAGATATACACGTCATGTATTAATGATTACACGCCGTGTAGTTTTCATTTTGGAAAGAAAATGAAAAACAAATACACTCCGTGTATTAATGATTACACGCCGTGTAGTTTTATGAAAAATAAGTACATGCTGTGTATTAATGATTACACGCCGTGTAGTTTTTTCAGTCGGGATTTTGAGGAAATAATATTGTTTTATTAAATGATATTTATTATAATTAGTTTGGGCGCATGTCAAGGAATTAATGATTCGACACGAGAGTTTTCAATAAGAGTTAATGAAATAAATAAAACGCGTAACACCTTTATTTATTGTCATAACTCTATAACCTCAAACCCGATTATAAATATCATCACAACCCCAACACTTTTCTTTAATCGTTGTGCACAACAATTCTGGAGAATTCTCTCAAGACCGAAAGAACTCATTCCTCCAAGAACGCTCTCAAGATCGAGAGAGATCCTCCTCCATGGATCAAGATGATCTAAGGCGGACAACACAAGCAAAGGTTTCTCCACGCTAGCACCCGGAGACTCCTTTGGCGACGTCCAAAGATACGTGGTGCACGTGTGGATCACCGTTAGAGGAAGTCTACACTTGGCTTCTGCGACGCAACGACGAATCACATCGGAACGTGATAAGAAATATCAATGAAGAAAGAACACCGCAAAAGGTACTTCTTGTCAATTAATTAAATTAATTATAATCAACCTGTGACGATCCTCGTTTGTGGTTCCGGGACTATTCTTCTTCTTTGTCTATTTCTGTGATTCGATCCGTGGAATCTAGCGTTTATCGTCGTATTGATCCCAGATTGATCATTGCTAATGACAAAAAGTCAAGTGGGAACATCCACCCACGAGCTTCCGCTGCGCCCGGAACCTTCAAATGGTATCAGAGCGAGGTTACAACATTGATTATAGTTATTTAATTTTCGTTGATAATTTACGCATTTATATTTGATTCAATTCAAGATAAATCATTCTATAAATCTGAATGAACGAAATCTGTTCTTCCTCCTGCGTTTCTCGATTCAAATCACAAAAATGGCCTTTTAATTTTAATTTTGATTAAAATAAAAATGAGGAACTCATCCGGAGGAGCCGCTCTTTCTGTCTTTACAACACAAGAATACACAACGTGTAGTGAAAACTACACGCCGTGTACTTAGGTTCAACGAACCAGTACTGGTCCGCCAAACCACGTCGTGTGAATTGAGCATGCCTAAGTATTTATTACACCATGTTGACCAGAATTGAACGACGCGTGGAAACCGGAATACACGGCATGTATGTTGAATCAACACGCTGTGTAGTCTGATCCGGCCCAGGTGAAACCGTGTACAAGGAGAAGCCATGTACCGCGTACTCGAGATTGCCAGACTGGTAACCGTGTAACAAAGAAGTACATGCCGTGTTAGATTAATCTACACTCCGTGTACTCCAAAAATTCCAAAGTACAGAAAACACGCCAAAGCCCCCGGTGTGTACTTTGGATAAAGGGTGAAAACAAATACACGTCATGTAAATAAAGCCTACACACCGTGTACTTTCCAGAAATGGAATTTCACCAGGTTTCCTCCAAAAGTACAAAGACACCGTACAAGGAATATGGATGAGAAGAATCTCAAGGAAATTCAGAAAAGAATTTAAGATAAAGAATTGATTAATTATAAGATCATAATTAATTGAATTCAAGCACGACTTATCTTAAATAATAGAACGATTAAAAGAATTTGAATTCTAAATATGCGTAAATGTCGTTGCATGCTATGGATGATCATGAGCTAGACCAAAGACCCATTTGTGTGTGTATGGTTTCATTTAAATTTATTTAAATTCGTTGGCCTGTGAGCCTTCTTCCAATAAAATGTAGGGCTTGCGTGCCCATGGTTTCTTTAATGTAAACCCCATGTAATGGAAGATCTCCCAAGCTAGAGGAGACGGTTCAAACCCAAAGCTGAGGTGAAACCAACCCAAGAAGATACAAATGTGGACAGGTGGGAGCTGCAAAACACGAACCATCAAGTTCAAGGTGTTTTCCCTAAGTCAGGGTTAGTTTATCAAAACCTCTAGATAAGCTAACCAATAGAAGCTCATGATCATGCCATCTTATTTTATTTCTGTCTGATTGCATGGTTTATTTATTATGTATGTGTTGTCGCGATCACATAATTAATGAAATAAACAAGCATGCAAAGATGGAATAAAATAAAAATCGGACTATGCGTAAGCATTATCAGAACATGGTTAATCACTTAAGCAAGCATCACTTAATATTAACAAGCATGTGATAATGAAAAACCATGCATAAAGAATAAAATACCTCAAATACCATATTAAGTCAGACCAAGCCTTTCGTTACTTGATTAAGGGAAAGACTCAATAAAACTATGTGTTTGACAAACCCTTGTTGGGACACTTACTTTTATAAAGGAAGCTCTTATGAAAGTTTCGGGTTGACTTAAACATTTTACATCAAGAGGAGTAGCTCTTGCTAGACTTGTTGTAAAATGGAGGCAAGCGTTGAGGAAATTCAAGTCAGGATTTCAGGATTGGGGATTCCACTCAACAGATCAAGGAACTGTAAGCTCACAGTTGGGAAAGACCTACCTACCTAAATACCTTCAAATAGCTTGACCAACCCTTGTTGGGGTTATGCGAAAGGGAATATGGATCCTTTCCACTAGAATGTCATGGAAACTGGACATTCCAAGTTCAATGGTGAGGTCTATTGGGACTTGATAAAATAGTGGGAGAATTAATAAATTCATTTATTATTTTTCACAAAATGTAATCAAAAGGTACTGATAAATCTGCTCTTTTAATTTGTAGAATCAATATGAAAAACTCTTCAACCACATTTTCTCTGCGATCAATTCTAGATAAAGACAATATCCTCACCGACAGTAACTTTCAGAAATAGTTTAGGCGCCTTCGGGTTATCCTATGCCATGAACGAAAGTTTTACGTGCCGGAGTCCTCACTTCCTGATTCGCCCGCCCAAGGGGCGAGTGATGAAGATTTCCTGGTCTATGATCAACATTTGAACGATGCACTCGACGTTCAATGTTTGATGCTATCATCAATGTCTAGTGATCTCATGAAGTCTCATGAAGACATGGATGCCTATAGCATGCTCGAGCACCTCCGTGGTCTATACCAGGAGAGAGAAAGACAGGAAAGGTTTGAGATCTCCAAGGCTCTATTCCAGAGCAAGCTTGGAGAGGGTGCCCCATCTGGGCCTCATGTAGTCAAGCTCGTTAGCTACATTGAGCGCTTGGAGGTTCTAGGGTTTAAACTCCCCAAAGAACTGGGTACTGATCTCATTCTTGCATCACTCTCCCAGAGCTTCTCTAACTTTGTTGTAAATTTTAACATGAACAACATTGAGAAGTCTCTATCTGATCTCCTTACCCTCATTCACCAAGTGGACAATGATATGAAGCGTGAAAAGACTTTTATCCTTATGGTGAATAAAAGGAAAGGTAAGGCGAAGAGCTTTAAGCTCAAAGCTTCTTCAAGGCCTTCCAAGAAAAGAAAGATCAAAGGGGAGGCAAGAGAACAGGAGACTGTTTGTTTCGCATGTTGCAAGAAGGGCCACTAGAAGGAAAACTGCACCCAGCCAAGGAAGCAAGGGGAATCTTTAGGTGCGTTTGTTATCAATTGAAATCTATCTATTTATACTAATTGTGTATTAGATACTGCTTGTGATGCTCACATCTGTATCCAAATACAGGAACCAAGTAGATTTAGAAAGATTGACCGAGGTGAGGTGGATCTGCGAGCAACCAACAGAGCCAGACTCGCTGCTGTAGCTATTGGAGACTACCAACTCACATTGCCTACAAGGATGGTCTTGGTATTGAAAGGATGTTATTATGTACCCTCTGTAACCAAAAACATTATTTCAGTATCCATATTAGATACTGATGGATTCATCTTCAAGTTTGAAAATGAATGTTGCTACTTTTATAAAGATAACATTTGTTTTGGTAGGGAACATTTATATAACGACCTTTATGTGTTAGACTACACAAACCAAGTAATGGCAATCGATGACAAAGTTAATTCACATGACTCATACCACACCCAACTTTGGCATCACCGGCTAGGGCATGTCAATGAGAAATATTTGACAAAATTACATCAAGATGGGTATTTAGATTCTTTCGAACTAAAACCACTTGGTGTATGTCATGCACGTCTACAAGGAAAAATGACCAAAGCCCCATTTAGTGGGAAATGTGAAAGGGCTAAAGAGATTCTAGAATTAGTTCACATAGATGTGTGTGGACCATTTCCAGTTGAAGTAAGGGGTTGGTTCTTGTACTTCATAACTTTTACTGATGATTTTATTAGATATGGATATATTTACTTAATGAGGTATAAGTCAGATTCTTTTGATCGGTTCAAAGAATACAAGAATGAAGTTGAGAACTAGCTTGGTAAGAAGATTAAGAAACTTCGCTCAGATAGAGGAGGAGAATATCTTAATCAGGACTTCATTGATTTCTTATGGGAGTTTGAGATTCTATCTCAACTCACTCCTCTTTACACACCTCAATGGAATGGTGTAAGTGAAAGGAGGAACTGCACCCTGTTGGACATGGTGAGATCAATGATGAGTCATGCGAGTCTTCCATTATCCTTTTGGGGATATGCATTACAAACAGCAGCAGACATACTAAACCAAGTACCAACTAAATCGATAAATGGTATTATATACGAGTTATGGAGTGGACACAAAGCCATGTTATCGAATTTACATGTGTGGGGTAGTGAAGCATTTGTTAAGGCCTCTTCAGGTAACAAACTTGCACCCTGAGGCACAAAGTGTATCTTTATAGGATATCCCAAGGAAACAAGGGGATATTACCTATACAATCCCTCAGATAAAAAGGTTACAGTGGAAAGACATGCCATATTCCTTGAGAGGGAGAACATATCCAAAAGAGATAGTGGGAGCGAGATAGACTTCGATGAAGTTGAGGCTCAAGATACACAGGAGATGGTACAAGAATAGATTCCACAAAGCCCCGTGGAAGAACAATCTGTTCCAAAGACACAAGAATTTCATAGGAGCACGAGAGAGGTGAGAGAACCAGAACGATATGGTTTTTTTATCACTGAGGATGGTGACTCATTATTGGTTGACAATGATGATCCTCTTACCTACAAGGAAGCAGTTGAAGGCACAGATGTTTCCAAGTGGCAAGAAGCCATGAATTCTGAAATGGATTCCATGTACCAAAACTAAGTCTGTATTTTGGTAGATCCTCCAGTTGATGTAAAGCCTATTGGTAATAAATGGGTATTCAAGAAGAACCAGACATGGAGGGACAAGTCAGCACCTATAAGGAACGACTGGTTGCAAAAGGTTTTAGACAGCGTCGAGGAATTGACTATAATGAAACCTTTTCACTGGTTGCGATGCTGAAATCCATCAGAATCCTATTGGCCATTGTTGCTTACCATGACTATGAAATTTGGAAAATGGATGTCAAAACAGCATTCCTTAACAGGAACCTCCAGGAAGATGTCTACATGACACAACCTAAAGGGTCTGTGACTCCAAAGGATTCCAACAAGGTATGAAAGTTACAGAAATCCATTTATGGATTAAATTAAGCATCAAGGTCATGGAACATTCATTTTGATGAAGTCGTAACGGAATTTGGCTTTGTTAAGAATGAATGTGAGCCTTGTGTCTACAAAAGGTTTAGTGGAAGTTCAGTCATTTTTTTAATAGTATATGTTGATGACATATTACTAATTGGAAACGAAGTACCTATCTTACAGTCAGTTAAGTCATGGTTGGATAAATACTTCTCTATGAAAGACTTGGGTGAGGCAACATATATTCTTGGGATCAAGATCCATCGTGATAGATCTAAGAGAATGCTAGACCTAAGTCAAAGTACATACATTGAAAAGATACTGAAGAGATTCAGTATGGAACAGTCCAAGAGGGGATTGTTGCCAGTGTCACATGACATTCATCTTTTGAAGAAAATATGTCCTCAGAAACATGAGGAAAGAAAGAAAATGGCAAGGATCTCTTACGCATTCGCGATTAGGTCAGTCATGTATTCTATGCTATGTACAAGGCTAGATGTTGCTTACGCATTAAGTATGGTAGGTAGATATCAAGCTAATCCAGGAGACTGCCATTGAATGGTAGTCAAGACTATCCTTAAGTATCTAAGGTGTACTAAGGATATGTTCTTGGTTTATAGAGGAGATGAGGAACTAGTCATCAGAGGACATGTAGATTCTAGTTTCCAGACTGATCAATATGACATGAAGTCTTAGACTGGATACATCTTCAGTTTTAATGGAGGTGTAGTGAGTAGGAAGAGCTCAAAGCAAGATGTGGTGGCAGATTCTACAGCAGATTCTGAGTATATCGCAACTTCTAAGGCAGCTAAAGAAGTAGTATGGATGTGAAGCTTCATCCAAGAGATGGATGTAATACCTAGCAGTAAAGATCCTATCACACTCTATTGTGATAATACTGTAGTGGTGGAACTTGCAAAAGATCCAAGGTCACATCAGTAGACAAAACACATACTTCGTAAGTATCATCTCTTGAGGGATTTTTCTCAGAGATGTGAAGTTACAGTTAGCAGTATTTCCACAGAAGACAACATGGCGGACCCCTTGAATAAAGACTTGACTCAGCAGAAACATGATCATCATGTGAGGTCTAGCGGACTAAAAGTCGTAGGCAGTTGGCTCTAGTTAAAGTGGGAGTTTGTTAGAGTTTGTGTCCTGAGAACTAACTATTTTTTACTTTGATTACATGAATGTACACTTATTATATATTGTTCATTGTTCTGCATGACTATAATATAATAATGTCCTAGAATATTTGTTGCATTAATAAGGTCATGGCAGATCCCCGCTATGATGAGAACCTTGAAATGATATAACAATATTCTTAAATAAAGTTCTACGGTTGGATGACATACTATGATAGGACACATAGTATACAGACCGTCATGTGCGAGTACTCGTAAGAAGATGAGACTCTCTCTCATGGAGTTCGCACTTGGTAATCTCCAAGATGGGAGATTATGAGAACAAAACTGCCAGTAGTAATTCCGCATGTCTTGGTGTCATCGTACATTACTATCTATGAGCATGTGTAATGGTCCTTAGACTGTAAGATTATCATTAACTCATGTCATGACTCGCACACTTAGATTTGCTGACGAAAACCATCACGAAGACAGTTGGCGGGAAGTAGGGTACGTTGAGTGCGTCACAAATGACATGTTGTTAATGGATAAGTCGAGGAAGGATTTTTCCCTTCCATATTTATGGAAGTAGATATCTTGGGCCCTTTGACTGAAATATAAATGTCGCCCAAATTTCATGCCCATGGTGTAACGACGAGTTTATTTCTAGAAGTCAAATAATGATAGATCAAACATATAGGTTGATGACACTGCCATAAAGCCTTCTTTATGAGATATTGAGACAAAGGTATTAAATTACACGGTAAGCGTTCATATGAGGTGACAAGTCAATGCGGCGTCAACTTCTCTCTCTTGGGTGCCTCTACCCGTTGCTAGATAGTAATCTTGTACTTTAGGAAAGACCACCTAATGCCAACGATAAAGAGGCCTAGAGGGTCACACACTAAGTGTATCCAAGTATCTCAAGTAGAATAAAGATAATTCCCGTACGTGGTTTAATAATTATTCAAGGAAGCCTAAATCATTTTAATGATAGAGGAAGAATAAAATGAAAACAAGATATACATGCTGTGTATTAATGATTACATGCTGTGTAGTTTTCATTTTGGAAAGGAAATGAAAAACAAGTACACATGCCGTGTAGTTTTTTCAGTCGGGATTTTGAGGAAATAATATTGTTTTATTAAATGATATTTATTATAATCAGCATGGGTACATGTCAAGGAATTAATGATTCGATATGGGGGTTTTCAATAAGAGTTAATGAAATAAATAAAACACATAACACATTTATTTATTTTCATAACTCTATAACCTCAAACCTGATTATAAATATCCTCACAATCCCAACACTTTTCTTTAATCGTTGTGCACAACAATTCTGGAGAATTCTCTCAAGACTGAAAGAACTCCTTCCTCTAAGAACGCTCTCAAGACCAAGAGAGATCCTCCTCCATCGGATCAAGATGATCTAAGGTGGCCAACACAAAAAAAGGTTTATCTACGCTAGCACCCAGAGACTCCTTTGGAGATGTCTAGAGATACGTGGTGCATGTGTGGATCACCGTTAGAGGAAGTATACACTTGGATTCTATAACGCAACGACGAATAACATCAGAACGTGATCAGAAATATCAACGAAGAAAGAACACTGTAAAAGGTACTTCTTGTCAATTAATTAAATTAATTATAATCAACCTGTGACAATCCTCATTTGTGGTTCTGGGACTATTCTTATTCTTTGTCTATTTATGTGATTCGATCTGTGGAGTCTGGCGTTTATCGTCGTATTGATCCCAGATTGATCATTGCTAATGAAAAAAATCCAAGTGGGCACATCCACCCACGAGCTTCCGCTGTGCCCAGAACCTTCATATTTCACACATGTTTACAAGGTAAAATGACCAAATCCCCATTTAGTGGAATAGGTGAAAGGGCCAAAGAGCTTCTTGAATTAGTCCATACAGATATGTGTCGATCATTTTCTATTTACTATTTATGAAAGGGGTGGGTACTCATACTTCATAACTTTTACTAATGATTTTAGTAGACATGGATATGTCTACTTAATTAGGTATAAATCAGATTCATCAGATAAATTCAAGGAATACAAGAATGAAGTTGAGAACCATCTTGGCAATAAGATTAAGAAACTCTACTCAGAATGTGGTGGATAATATCTTAATCAAGATTTAATTGATTACTTTTGGGATTTTGAGATCCTATCTCAACTCACTCCTCCTTATACACCTCAGTTGAAACTTGTAAGTGAAAGGAGGAACCACACCTTATTGTACATGCTGAGATCAATGAAGAGTCATGTCAGTCTTCCATTATCCTTTTAGGGACACACGTTACAAACAGTAGAAAAAAATACTAAACCAAGTGCTAACTAAAGCTATATACAATATACCATACCATTTATGGAATGGAAAGAAACCCGTATCGTTAAACTTATATGTGTGGGGTTGCGAAACATTTGTTAAGGCCTATTCTGGTAAATAACTTTCACCCCAAGACACAAAGTGTATCTTTATAGGATACCCCAAAGAAATAAGGGGATATTACCTATATGACCCTTAAGATAAAAAGGTAATAGTAGTAAGACATGCCATATTCTTTGAGAGTGATCAAATATCCAAAAGAGATAGTAGGAGAGAGATACACTTCGATGAAGTTAAGGCTCAAGGTACATAAGAGTTGTCCTAGGAACAGATTCCATAAATCCCCATGGAAGAAGAAACTATTCCAGTGGCACAAGTACTGTGTAGAAGTAATAGAGAGGTTAGGGAACTAGAAAAATATTCCTTTTATAGTCACTGAGGATGGTGAATCATTATTAGTTGATAATAATGATTCTCTAACCTATAAGGAAGTAGTTGTGGCACTACTATTTCTAAGTGGAAAAAATTCATGAATTTTTAAATAGATTCCATGTACCAAAACCAAGTCTAGATTTTGGTAGATCCTCCAGTGGATGTAAAGCCCGTTGGTTGAAAATGGGTATTCAAGAAGAAACTAGACATGGAAGGACAAGTCACTACCTATAAGGTGTGACTAGTTGCAAAAAGGGTTTAAATAGTGTCAAGGCATTAACTATGAAGAAACCTTTTCACCAATTGCATTGCTGAAATCCACCAGAATTCTACTTGTCATTATGGATTACCATAACCATAAGATATAGAAAATTGATTTCAAAACATACTTCCTTAACTAGAACCTTCAAGAAGATGTCTATATGATGCAACCCAAAGGGTTTGTGAATCCAATGGATTCCAACAAGATATGAAAATTGAAAAAAATCCATTTATGGATTAAAGTAAGCATATAGGTCATGGAACATTCATTTTTATGAAGCTATAACAGAATTTTATTTTATAAAGAATGAGTGTTATCTTTGTGTCTATAAATAGTTTAATATGAGTGCACTCATTTTCTTAATAGTATATGATGATGACATATTACTCATTAGAAATGAAATACCATTATTTTAGTCTGTTAAGGAAAGGTTGAATAAATGATACTCTATAAAGCACTTGGGTGAGGAAGTATATATTCTTGGGATCATGATCCATCATGATATATCTAAGAGGTCTCTTGACATTAGTCAAAGTACATACATTGATAATATATTAAAGATATTTAGTATGGAACAATCCAAGATGAGATTTTTCCAGCATCACATGGAATTCATCTTTCCAGGAAAATGTGTCCTCAGACACATGAGGAAATAAATATGTCATGACCTGACCCAACGAGGTCCGAGCCATAACTACCCAAGTCCAACTCCACTAGGCCAATTGCTGGTGACTAGTTCCAAAAAGTCATATCACACACATAAGAGGCATTAGCCTAAAGTACCTGCACACACACACACATCACCAATCCCATACAATGCTGAAATGTAAAAGAAATGATAAAAATTCATGCATACATCTATAACCACACAATCAGAGTATGAAATAAAGTACTAGAAAACATAGAAAGTGGAAAAATATGAGCCTGCCCAAAACTGGGAATAAAGTTCGACCTTCCCATAATGAGGGGACTACTATCAAATGCATCACCAATATATACCTCAGACTTTCTAGCCCAAACTAGGATCTAAATGATCCAAGTCCTCTAAGGACTCCACAAAGATATCCATCATTTGCATAAGACATGACATGTGTGGGAAGAGCCCATGCCTGGGTGAGTATAACAATACCCAACAAGAAAACCCAAAATAACCAAATATAAAGCATCAATAATAGTCATCTCATTATAGTATATGATAATAATAATGAGAGACATACAATAAAACATCCTAATATACTCATAGTGTACGCACAATATCAAGGTAAGGTCACAACCGTATTTTTTAGCCTAGTATTTCTGCTCGAAGGTTTTATACAACAATCATCTGGAAGAACACACTTCATGAGCTACATTTCCACTATTGAAACTCATCCTAGAGGTCATGCTCATTAGATCTATATAAGAAGAAGCACAAAGGATACTGAGAGGGACCATATTAGAAACACACTCAATCAAACTACACCTCACTGAAAAGATTAGATCTCAATATAGAGATAGGGGGTCAATGCCCATGGCTCATTGGGGGGATACCAAAATATACTGGAAACATCCTCCTAGATAGGGCATCAACACTCAGGTAGTGATGGCCACACTGATTCTAATAAACCCTACCTAGGAAAACATGAAGGAAATGTTGATCTCTCTGGGCCTCTCAGAGGGATACAAGCTCTAAGACACTGAGAGGTATGGTAGAAGAGGACCGAGATAACTCAATTTTGAAGAAGGGAACTCACCCACACTATATTGATTAATAGGGAGCTATAGAGGGGTCATCTGCTATGATAAGAAAAAAATTTTGTACCAAAACCTCATAGGAATGGACCAAGAGAGCACATTAAACTGTTACTAGTCCAAAGAAGCTCACAAAAGCTCACCAAGAAGCTGAACTGAGGAGAATGAAGAATTAAAACTTTTCTCAATGAAGTACACAACATGTACCTAATGGTACACAATGTATCTCTCATGCCTGATATTGCTCATGTCTCTCACTCACATGACATGAATTTAAAATGGTACACGACATGTCCACTGAGGGCACATGATGTGTAGGTGTCTGGGCTATCACTCAATGTGTGACTTGCCCATGCCCATTTATTTTACTAAGTACACAATGTGTATCCCACCACACATGGAATGTGGGGATACTAGATCTTCTGGGCATGTACTCCCTATACATGACGATCCACCTTCCAGGGTGTACATGGCGTGTGACATGACCCACATGGTGTGTAACGCTACCTATCCTCTTGGGTGTGTACTCCCTGTACACATAGAAATGATCATATATGGGTCACATGGAGTGTGACATGTGTCACTTGGTGTGAAATAATTATCTATACATGGAAACCCTAGTGCTACATAGGCAGAACTAAACAGAGTGTGTTCATAGGACTACATGCCAAGTAGTCTGGTTTTTCACATAACCCGCAAAACTTCTCACGTCTCTTATCCCATGACTCTATAGTTCCTGATTCCACCCTGAATTGTGATTTAAATCATGGATCTAAGGTTAACCAAACCTCCTCATCACTGATATCCAAAATATGATTGTATCTAGGGCTCAAGAAACACCCTCTGTCATTCCTTTTCAGTGTTGCATGCCAAAACCACCATCATAAACTCTCAATCCATCCATGGATACACTGTCATCGTTATGTACTACAACCATGATGTCAAATCTCCACCCCAAACCTGTGGTACCAATCTATTTCACTAAAGAGAGAATGTGAAATGATTGTTCACTAGGTATCCATTGAATTTTAGACCAAAAAAGAATGCCAATGATGAATGCACATAGAATGGGGAGAGAAAATCACAAAAAATAAGACGAGGAATGAACCTCAGACATTGTTTGGGCTGGCCTCGATCCATTTCTATTATAATGATGAAAAAATATCTAATAATAAACAATAAATAATAATTATCCCCCCCAAATACCAGATAAATAAACCCATACCCACAAAAATGACCGATCCACGAATCAATCCATTATTTGATTGATTAACTTTCATTGTGGGATAATAAAATGGGTATTAATCCCAAAAAAACCATCCTACAGCGGTATGGATCGATCATTGATGATGAATGAATCCACATCATTGTATTTGGTGAGATCCTTGAACCTCGATGGTGCAACGATCCTCGATCTCAGTTTGATCCAATATCATTTTCCAAGAACGCTCACCTACAACGGTACTATAGATCTCTAGGGTTAAGAGGAAAACCCTAAGATATCCTCATAACCATATATTTATAGACAAACTTAGTCCATGTAAATTTAATTAAATAAATTATTTTTAATTAAATAATTTATTTAATCATTCACCCACGATCGCGCCCAACCCAAGCGTCCGATGCGCTCCAAGGTTATGTTGCACTTAGGGAAAAACCTATGATCTGAACTCAATGGAGGCCTCATATTTCCAATACCAAGTCCCTATTTAGAAGTTATTCCACTTTTTTAGGAAAACTGTATGTGCGTGCATTTAATATATTTAATATATTTCAAACATCAATTATGGGATTACCGAGCCTTAAAATATCGTGTCATTTTAGCATCTGGCATTTGAAATATCCCTAATTTTTTTAAAGTCTTACATGAAAAAAACTAGGTCAATACACTATTCCCCCTTTGTAATGTCCTGGATCTAGGTGCTGCCCAAAGGTGCCCCAAGCTCGGTTGGTCACATAACCTCAAGCGCATTTCTCCAAATTCTAGAGGCTACCAACTAGTAGCGAGGTCCAAAGTGTGATATTGGGAAAACTACACCATCATTGGAATAGTATACACAATGAAAAACATATATTAAACAATAGAAAAAACAATAATACAAAATAGGAATAACAGTGAAATACTGAAAGTAAATCCAATAGAATGTATTTGATTCGTTTTCCTTTATATTCTTGGTTACGTAAGCCATGTTTGTTATGGATAAGATTTATTTGATTCATATCCAGAATGATATTAAGTTCTTAAACATTATTTTTAATCATGAAATGAAAATTATTCTTGAGTGATTACGATGGTGAATGAATCTCATTGCGTTCGTGGAGACGGTAATCCGTACGTATGCACGAGCGATAATATAATTATATTAATGGTGAAATCGTATATAATTGGATGGTATAACATATATAAATAATCATTAACATGTTATATTTATTATTTATATTAGTTATACTCATTATTATATCCATCCAAATAATTAAGTGTTTGAATAACAAACTACACCACGACGTGGAGACTGTAAGCCGTACGTACGCACGTATAGTGACTTTGTCATTTATAGGATGGATAGAATAACGAATATGGTTGTACCATATTTATAATAACATCACAGTATGTAGGAGGTACTAGATTTTTTTTATGAAAAAAACAAATAAAGAGGAAGTGGAAGAAGAAAAGAACTTGAAAGGGGGTGGTAAAATTATTACCTCTTCTTCGGGTGTTTCCTTTTGAGCTGATCAAAAGGGATCCTTAGGTTGTATTTATGATCAAAGTAAGGACTCTAGGTTGATGTGAGGGAAGTTGGGAGGATATTCAGGTAGGGGTTTTCTGATCCAAATGGCTTTGTAGGTGTGATTTTGAGAGAAGGTGAAGTTCCCTTTTATAAGAGGGGTGAGGGTTACTTTAGGAAAAGATTAAAATTTTAATTTATTATACAATCATATTCGGTTTATAATGGCTCCAAATAAATTTATTTAGAGACTTAGGTGGTTATGGGTCTAAATAATCTCAACTAATAGGTTTTAGACAAGTTTAGGTTACCATTTTAACCATATATTTTAGATTTAACTCTTAGTTAAATAGTTTAACTTTTACCTTGTCTTCTTGTATTCTTACAGTATAAGGTTAATAAACTTACTCTAAACTTCCAAGAGAAACTAAAGTGGTTCATTAATAAAATATATAATATTATTTAATCCATTTTTCCTAACCTTATATTTTTATAAATATTATATCAACCAATAATATAGTATTTGTTTTAAAAATTAATTTATGTCAATTTTGATACTATTTGGTATTCTGTTTTTGTGAAAGTCATAACAACCTTATCACTTAGAATTTTTTTTATTTAATCAACCCTAACATGTCATATTAACCTATAAAATTTGTGGATGGAATCATAAATTTTAAATTCTATTTATTTTAATATTTATAATATAAACTATTTTAATATCTCATTAAGATGGTAATTAATGCATCATCATTGTGTCATAAATAAATTTAATTATTTAATCTCTAAAAATTATAAATAAAATACAATTATGTAGGAAATATTTTTATCTTTTTAATGAATATTTATAGTCGAATTTATCTTATGTATAACCCTATATTAAAAATGGTTTAGTTAATAAAATTTGAATTTAACACTTTTAACTCTTCTTTAAATAAAATAATAATAAAAGTCCTAATATAAGGACATGTAGAGGGTGCATGGTTTGTCTGAAACCATGCATCCCATAGTAGGTAACCGTGTGACTTATTTCAAGTGGATAGAGACTGTCACACGAGCTGCGTACAGTTTTCCAAACCGTGTTCTTAGCCCCCATGGGTAGTGACACTTAGGCAGTACCTCAATACCATTAATAGCACGATTAGACTAACCGTGTGGGAAAAACCATGCGAGGGGAGTCTCTTAAGCAGGGGGTACCACACGGTCGGTGCACAGTTTGGTTAATTGTGTGGCCCAAACCATATGGTGTATTATTTTTTAAGAAAATAATTAAATAAAAATAAAAATAAAATTGAAATTAAAACCTAACTAAACCCTTATCCTCTCTCTTTCATAGCCCCCACGACACCCCCAAGGGGTTCCCCCTCTTGTGCACATGACCCCCTCCATGGAACATCCTCTGATCTTCAATTTTTGGTCAATTTTCTTCCGATTTATTATTTAATCCTTTGAGGTACAAACTTATGCTCCTCATCCTTTCCATTTCCAACCATTTTTTGGTTTATGCATTGCCCAGTGTAGTTCGAATGAAGCCATAACTAAGGGTTTGATCCATTTTTCGTTGTTCTTTAGTTTTAGGGTTATACAAATGGACTCTCGGGTTATGTTGGTTTGTGTTCTGGTAACCGCCGCCAAAGGTGAGGTGGTTCAGGTAGTTATGGTTCATCGCTGCTGTTCGAGGTAAGGCTTTATACCCATTGTTGGTTTTCTAACCCTTTATTTGATAACCTTATGATGTTTATGGGTCTCGGCTATGTGTGTAGTGAGTTTCAGTGCCCTTCGAAGCCTCATAGATATATACGAAAGTATGTATATATATAGATATATATATCTTCCATGTACATGTTCCCTCATGGAACAGGGAATACATTTAGGGGTTTAAGGGTACATATATCTCAATATAGAATTACTAGTACATCGCCCGTGCATACGCACGGCGCCATAAATGAAATCTGAACTAAAAAATGCATTAGAAATATGAGAAGTGATCAATGGACATTAATAAATATTTTATTGAAATTATAAATCTATTCATAGAAATGAAGTATGAAAATCTAATATCTAGATACTTGAAATAGGAAAACATTGAAACATAATCATGGTAAGATAACATTATATTGGAAACAAACATTAGTTGTCATTTTCATGTCACCTTTGAAATAGAGCTATGGAATGTTATTTAACCATGATAAGAGAAAATAAATACACTTTAAGTAGCAGATACATGTTTGAAAACAATTATAGGAACCATGATTTTCAACAACAGCGGGTGTGCAGATCAGATTACAATTCATGTCATCATAATGTGCAGTCAACAACCTCCCAGTACTACCATGTATCATTGATGTAGAGTAGCAATTTGTCAAGTTTGTTGACAGTTATATTGATCCCTGCAATATATAATTAGACATTAATGTGAGTAAATGAGACATATTACTATTAAAAAACCGGGTAATGTAGTGAAGTGAAACCAAACAATTATTAATATGAAGAGGAAAAATCACAACTAATTGAAATAATAGAAAAATCAGTACTAATTGAAAAAGAAACAGTGGTTAGTCTGTGCATCTTGTCACCCCCCAATTTTTCAGTAGCACCTCCAACCCCCTACCCAGCTCTACCCCTCCCCTCCCCCTCCTCTGCTTGTCTCCCACCCAATCCCAGCAGCTCCCCCTCCCACCTCTACCTCCCCCCTGCCCAACCGCTTCCCCCACCACCCCCCTGCCCAAAATCTTCCCCCACCAGCCCCCTCCCCCCTACCCTCATCCTCCCCTCCCCTCCCCTCCCCTCCAACCTGCCCAGCCCCTCCCCTCCATTCCCCTGACCATTTCATATGGAAGACCTTGATAGAATAGTCATTTCACCATAATCAATATATAAAAATAAATCATTAATGTCAATCAGACTAACATTAAGTCAAAATGGGTTATAAGAAAATCAGGTCCAATGAAAACTTCTTTCCTTGTTACATGTCTATTTATTAGACCAATCATGTTCTTTATAGATCTACTATATATGATTCAATTCATCTAGTAAATGATAAATCTACGTTATCACATCCAATTACCCAGTCCCACATGATGAGAAACAGTGGTTAGTCTGGGCAGCTTGTCACCCCCCAATTTTTCAATAGCTCCTCCAAGCCCCCTACCCAGCTCTCCCCCTCCCCCCTCCTCTGCTTGTCTCCCATCCAATCCCAACAGCTCCCCCTACCACCTATGACTCCCCCTTTCCTAGACGCTTCCCTCCCACCCCCTTCCCAAACTCTTCCCCCAGCAGCCCCCTCCCCCCTTCCCTCATCCTCCCCTCCCCTCAAACCTGGCCAGCCCCTCCCCTCCATTCCCCTACCCACTAAGCAGAATCTCCCCTGAGCCATTATTCCCCCTCCTCCTCCCCCCTCCTCATCCCTCCCCGGCCCAGCCCCTCCTCTCTCCCCTACCACCCTGCCCAGCTTGTCACCCCCCAACTTCCCATCACCTCATCATACCCCCTACCCAGCTCTACCCCTCCCCTCCCCTCCTTTGGTTGTCTCCCACCCAATCCCAGCACCTCCCCTCCTACGTACACCTCCCCCTGCCCAACCCCTTCCCCCACCACTCCCCCTGCCCAACCTCTTCCCCCACCAGGCCCCTCCCCCTGCCCTCATGTTCCCCTCCCCCCCTCCCCTCCCCTCCCCTTCCCTCCAACCTGCCCAACCCATTTATATTTATATGTAAAACAAAATTGAAACCATTTATTAGGAATCATAAATCTATAGACTAAATTAAAAAAACTATATAAGTAAGTATTGTAGCATAGAGTACTGAACAGTTTATAAGTTGTTACCTTTTAATAACAATAACACACTACAATAACTTCTTTCAAATATGAAATATGCATAAGATAATATCAGTAATAACTTCACATGATTGGTTTTTGTAGTCAAAAAATCAAGTCTAAGATAGCCAATATTCATGTGTTGTGTAATGTAATTCATATTAACCATACAATGAGAAAATAAAAATGTAATGCATAACATCACATAAGCACATACCTTGAATATCTGTATGGAGTTCCTTGCATAACACCCCACCCCAAGTTGCTATCGAACCTACACACAAAAGTTAAAATTAGAGAATCCTAAAATTAATGGATAAGTGAACATCTTTCACTATCAATGATCAAAAAACATTTATATAACAAACACCACATGCATATGCATGTTTACCATCCATATATTTAAGTCAGCAAGTTAATAAGCAGAAACTTAATTGAAAAACATTACACAGGCCCGTCCCCCCTGCCCAGCTCCACCCCCCACCAGGACTGTCCCCCCTTCAAACTCCTCCTCCCTCCAGCCCACCACCACCCCCACCCATGGCCAGACCCTCCCCTCTACCCCCCTGACCAACCCCTTGACTCCCCTACCCCTTACCAACCTCTGCTGCCACCGCATCCCAGCACCTCCCCCTTCCAACTCACCCACCTCCTTCCCAGCACCAACCCAACCAGGACCCTCCTCCCTACCAAGCCCCTTTCCCACCAGCCCCCACCAGGCCCCCCTCCCTGTCCTACCCCTTCTCCCACTAGAACTGAAATACATCAAGTCATAGATGATATGTAATACAAGAAGAATAAAATAACTCACATGAAAAAAAGAAATTATAAGATATAATCACCAGATATTGTATTACCTTTCATATCTGTAGAACATATCATTCATTATTTTCTATCTTGTATTTTAATTTATCCTTCATTTGGATTGCAATATTTTTTGCATTACTTGTTCCACTAACACTTTCAGGTGGGATATTTTGAGATTTCTCAATAACATCTTCATTAAGAAATTCAGTTAGTAGGTTTTTCTGCATATAGAACATAGTTAAAAGTAACATCAGATGTAGGAGAAATTACAATGTAGGAATAAAATAAAGGCTTGTAAAGAAAATTCTAAAGTACAAAATATATATATACCTAAATACAGGATGATACCACAGATGATGTTTCAAATATAGAGTCAGCCTTTTCACTGAGTCGAAATGATTTAACATTTTGATGATCCTATGATAGAACAATAAAGCATTAATCCAGTTGCATGTTCTTTACACGCGTGGAAGTAAAAATGATGATAATGGATTATATTGTACCTGACTATGTTCATTCACACTACTTACATTTTTAAAAAAACTACTTTGATGATGTTTTATATAATTAATAACACAAATAACTATTTTCAATCTATCCATATTAATGAAAATAGGAATATGTAGTATAATCTACCTGGAATTCTATGACGCTATCATTGAACTTGGTGATGTAGTTTTCATTGTCGGTAATGAATATTACCTTGTATGAGTTTTGTTTTGCTGAACAGTGATGATTTTGAATATTATAATTTGACACTTCAATTGATAGGAGAACCTCTTTTGATTTGAAAACAGTCAATTCAGTAGGAAAACCGTACTCATCATCAACCTTATTTAAGAAGAAATAGTAAATGTTAGTTTAATTGAAGCGAACATATTTTGTCATCATGATAGTTTATTATCTAGTAGTACTTGAATCAAATAATCTCGTAGATCTGAAGCAGTTTTTCTCACAAATTGCATTACTTGTTTATCAAATAGGACAACTGATAAGGAGTCCGTGGAATCACTCACAAGCAGCTGCACTCTAAATCTATTTATTTATAAATATGATTACAAAGGGATTTAGGATAAGTAAAATTAATTACTATTGATATATAAAATAACTAATAAACTGTTAAGTAGAAGAAAAAATAAGAACCTGGGAACGGTGCAAGTTACAGATATCTTGCAGTTGTTGCACCAAATTTTGCCATCAACATTATGCACTTTTTTCATGCAAGAATTGCATGAATCATAGAACCAATTGTGAGTTGTTTGAATTTTTTTATGGTGATGGAAATAAAGCACTTTGTAGGCTGTCCAACATTGATATTAATGTAGATAACGACATAGTACAATACCATACTGGTACAACCATATTTTTAAAGTGCACAAATTAAATTGTAAATTTGTCTTATACTACAAACCTGATCAAAATTATTGACTTCAGAAATGGTTTTTTATTTTCCCAATATAGAAATGGTGTAGAGGAAGAAGATGGGTTTGTTGGTGCTGGACTTCGATACAATGATGCCATTATAAAGGCACATCTGAATATTGAAAAATGCAAGTCAAATGCCAAACATAATATGTACATCTATCATATAGTAAACATTGGACAACATATACAAAAATCACAATTAAATCAAGTATCCAGAGAACCTTTTTCGAAATTATTCAAAATCTTCAATATTAGGATTGAAAAGGATTTTCATCTCATTAATGGTAGTTGTAAGTATAAGAGAGTCTGAAAGTAATTTTAAAATGAATTTA
Organism: Viscum album; assembly: GCA_963277665.1. Taxonomy (NCBI): domain Eukaryota; kingdom Viridiplantae; phylum Streptophyta; class Magnoliopsida; order Santalales; family Viscaceae; genus Viscum; species Viscum album. The sequence continues at coordinate 1,304,443,236 of OY728126.1, read as the reverse complement.
GTTGGAGTAGTGGTTTAAAACTTTTTAAAGCATTGAATAAATGAAAGGGAATTAAGGCATTGGGTTATTAGAGAGTATACTATTCAATTTCTTAACTCTGACAAGTTTCAATATTAAAATAGTTGAAGAATCGATATTTTCTTCCAAGTAAGATGACATCTGGTTGGCATAGTCACCCCATAAACTGCATTTAAGTTGTAACCCTCTGCAGAAAAATATGTACCACATAATGTTAAATATAAACAGAAGGTCAAAGATACTGAAAGGTCGTAATGACTAACCTTTCATCCTGTAAGACAATTTTCATCTTGAAATTGGAATTACCCAATTCTTCAAGAGGATGTGAGCAACGTAAATATCCAATAATTTCTAAAACAGATCAGAAAGAAGAAATGGTTGTGTACTGTAAGGTAAAAAATGTTGAAAGTAATACATAAAATTATATATTGATCAACAAAGATACTTTAGAAACATTCATAAACTGTTAAAGAAATTTCAATAAACGTTTACCTATTAAATGTTTCTCTAGAACCCTTCTCTGAATTATGTCTTCAAAAGAAGTAAAATCGAAACAGAAATGTGGTAGCGGTGCATCACATGGCCGGACATGCATTGTTAATGTGAAAAGTACTCGACATACATGTCCAGTTCCTAAGTAGGTACCTTGATTAGTAGCTATCTGCAAGTTCTGTATGAAATAGCACATCCCTTCACGCAATATATTTTTGAACTTAGATAGAATTTGACGCCCTGTAATAGTACAATGTATCTTTTCTTTCTGCAGAAATAAATATCTAAGAATGTCAACAATTGAAACACATTATATTGAAGTCGAAAAATATGTGGTATAATTGAAATGACAAGAGAAATAAAATAGAATAAAGATAATATGTAGTATATTTTTATTCTGAATTCACCTGTAAATCTCCAAGAATCATATCAATTGCAACAACATAATTGGAGTACCTGGATGATGTGTTGTACCACAAATTCAAAATACGCACTTGTATCTTCAATGTATCATCAGTATCAGGTGTGATATCATTCAAAGGGGAAATTGATCGTGACATATTCATAAAAGTGTGATGTTTTAATTTCTGTACGAAGAGATCATAATCAGAAACATTGAGTTTCATAAAATCAGACATAAATAAGTTTATCAAAACCAAACATTCACGATTTAACATATAATTTGACATATACCTATCACAATCTATGAAATATTTATTTGTAGACAATATTTTGTGTTGACTCATGAGTTATGGGATTGTTATCACCAACTACTATTTTCAAACCTAATGGTGATGTGACTATAGATAGAGCAACATATAATTGACCATGACAAAACACATGTTTTCAAAGATACAACCCAACAGAAGATAGTGATTTTCCTTGACTTTTGTTAATAGTCATAGCATAAGAAACTGTCAAAGGATATTGTCTTCTTTGTAGTTTGAAAGGCCATCGAATGTCGGAGTGTGTCATATTTAATCTTGGAATGAAAGCAAGATATCCTGAATTACAGCCACATATAATTCTTGCTCCGATGACATGATCACCCAAGTGGGTAACAATCAAGCAAGTCCCATTACATAATCCCACGGATTGATCTACATTTCGAAGCAATATGACAGGATCCCCAATTTTGAGTGTAATTTTATGGGCAACCATCCCTGATACATTAATCCCATTTAACATTTCAGATGTGTAAATGTTTTCCAGCCTATCTGTATCAAAACTTGCATCAAAAACTGAATCTGAGCTGAAATAATCTTTGCATTCAGAACACGTGAGGGACATCATGTACGCATTTACTTCTTCAAAAATATCTCGAATTGGAGCTAAGATGGAACGGTCTTTAAGATAATTAACATCATCATGGTTGCTAATGAAGTTGGGATAAGTATGTTCAACAACTTCAGAAAATAGGATCTTTAGTCCAAGCAAAAAGATATGCGGCTTGAATTGGAATTGTGGTTTCACCATCATTTGGTTCTGCAATGCGACCTTCACCAATATCTAAAGTCCATTTTGAAAATTCAAGAACCTCATCTAAAATTGTAGAAGAATTGGAAAAAATCTCATGTTCCTTGTCTGTGTTAGGACACGAAAATGTTGCCACAAGTATGAAGAAGCTATACTTGAAGAAACTATTTCATTTCTGTTACCACCTGGTACGATAGGTAGTATTTTCCTGAAATCCCCACCCAACACAACAGTTATTCCACCTAATGGAAAGTTTGAAGAATTTTAATTTTTTACCGACATGACATCTTTTAAAGTATGATCAATAGCTTCAAAACAATGTTTATGAATCATTGGTGCCTCATCCCAAATAATAATCTTTGTTAACTATAGAATATTTGCAACATCACTGCCTTGTTGAATATTGCAAACAGAGTTTTCAGAAATAGATATCGGGATTTGAAATTTGGAATGTGCTGTCCTCCCACAAGGTAGCAGTAATGAAGCAATTCCACTGAATGCAACTGCCAGAACAATATTACCTTCTGACCATAGTAAAGATGTCAATAATTTCCAAATATAAGTTTTACCTGTGCCTCCATGACTATGCAAGAAAAAGAAACCTCCAACGAATGCAGTTAACGAAGACATAATGGTAGTCATCACCTTATTCTGTTCATCAGTAAGCTTACTTTTCAAAGTTAGATACTCATTCCAAAGAGTCTCTCTGTCATGATTAAGTTCATCAGCTACCAATTGATTTCGTTGAGAGACAATTTCAGAATCTGGAACCAGCATTGGTGGAAAATAATGAAGAGATCTACCATTCCTCTATAGTAGGTTCTCTATTTCAAGCAAAGCATACATCTATTTTTGATGATCCGTGAGTGAAAAATCTAAATGGAATCATGAAATATTGTTATTTAATTATTACAATATCTTAATGAAGAAGAAAAACTTACTTAATTAGCAACTACATATTTCACATTATATAGATTGAGATATTTGAAAACATATACCTGGAATTTGTAGCCTATTTTTTTGCGCATAGAGAATTTATTCACTGAGGAGCTCCCATGTTTCATGCCACACAATGTCTGGGCGAGACATATTGTTTGAGAACAAAATTATTGCAAAAATTCTGCTCATAAACCGGCCTGTATCCCAAGTTGACACCTCCTTGATTTCTTTAATAAATTCTCTGTCATCAGCAAGAAGTCCCAATGCAGAACATGCTTCACGAAAAGTACCATGAATAATGTTGTTCACAGTTTTAATACTGTCAAAAGAAGTTGCACCTCTGATCTTTGTGAGCATTAATCACATGTAATATAGCTCTCCAGTTGTCGGTGACACATAATAAAGTCTACCAATACTGAACCCCTGCTTTCTTGGACACCATATTTTTTCACGTTGGTGGAATAAAAATCTAGTTGGAAATTCTGCAAATGTGAGACATCTTCCTTCTTGGTAAGCAACATTAGCCTCAAACCATGTCGTAAGAATTGATTGAAAAATGTTACCGTTATGCAACACATCCTCAATATGATCAGTTTCAGTGTACATAACACTATTTTGGCATGGTAAATGAAAATGTAATCTTTCAACCGGAGGATATCTATAGTGGATATCATAGGAAAATATCCTCCAAGAGGCCTCGCAAGGAGAAATGTATCAAAAATCATAATACATCTTAATCTCATCGACATTATTTTCTGATAGTGCTGTAGTGTTGGTTTCATACAAATATTCTATTACACGATCATTAACTTTGCTAATATACTTGAACAGATATTTTATGGAAGTAGATTGATTGAAAACTTCAATATTCAGATGAGTTTGATACTTCATTAGCAAGAAAGGATTATATGGTTGATGAAGCTCACATTTTCATATATTTTATACTGTAAAACATTGTTTATAATCCCACAAAAGTGTTATTGAATGGGTAATTATCATGTTTTTAGGTTTTAGTGCTATTTTGAACCCAAATGTGAAAAACGACTAATTCTGGATTTTTGACAGAATTTTACGTCAGGGGTATTTTGGTCATTTCAGGAAAAATAAATTTCAAATTTTCTGATTAATTTTTTTTTAGAATCCTTATTTTATTTCCTTCATTTTTGTATTCTGGACCAGGATCTGATTCGGTCATCTAAAGGGTCTAAAAAATCATTGAAGATTGGAATTTTTCCGAGAGGACAGCATGGACCCACCCAAGGTAACGGACATCAAACACGGCCTAAACATATCCAAATTATGTGTTTCCACCTGGGATACCTTGAGGACAGATAGGGCCGTCTCTAAAATAAATTTGTAGGATTTTTGAGATCCTTAACGAGGCTATTGAACGACATTATTTTGGAGGAACCTTCCGGGATGCTTCGTCCAGAAACAGCAACCGAGAATGAAAAATTAATAACTCCTACATACGGTTTCCAAATCAGATGAAATTTTTAGAGGAGATGACCAAGACATTTATGAACAACATTTATGAAGGGTGGAACGCGTGAATATGTCATTAAAGGGGTATACAATGCGTCGAAATTTGAGGGACAAATTCTGCCTATAAAAGGAGGCCCTCACCTCCTCCTCAAACCATCCATTCTCCATCCATTCCTTCAAGGCACCAAGGAGGAGATCTCCACCGAGGGAGGCCGACCAGAAATATTCCCCATTTCATTTATTTTCTTTATTTTAGTTTTAGTTTGTAATTCAGATTTCTAATAAAATTCATGCATTGTTTTTATTTTTGTGTCCACCCTTCCTCCCTGTTTTCTTCTTCATCTTTTCTCCTTCTTTTCTTCTTTTATTATTCTCATATTATCCACCGTGACCTCTTACCCTCAAATATGAGGGGTTAACCCGAGACTTGGCCCGGGGGAGGTATGTGGAAATTTCATTAATTTGGTGCTTAAATTCCTATGTTTTATTAAGTTTGTGATGAGTAAGAGTGATGTGCACGGGTGTGGCGATCGTCCACCACGACACTGATCTCAAACTCATTTCTATTCTTTTATTAAATATTTTCCCTCCCTTCTACTGGATACAAGCTCTTTATACGATGGAGTTGAGCCATTCAGTGGTTGAAATGGCATACGATGGATCCAGGTCTTGGAAGATGACACACTCTCGATCGAGGTGTGCCATCAACCTTGATTATAGGAGGAGGTGAAGTTAAGATTGCAAAATGCATTCAAGATTTTACACCAATAAATAAAAGAATAGTAATTCATGAATGAGATCTCATAATTGAATTATCAAACTTAATTTAAATATCAACAAGGAGAATGATGAAACCCACATACCAACCCATAAAGGCCAAGTTCTTTCTCAATTAATTGCATTTTGTCATTGCATGTTAGTTTTATCTTTTATTAAATTGTATTACATTCATAAAATATTAAAAAACAAAAAAAGAATTAGATTAGGTGGAATAAAAGTAGCGATTTATTAACCACAAAAGCTCCTCAATAGAACGACCTAGGTCAGCCCCTGTGCTGCACTTAGCTATAAATATTTTTTGAGAGCATGCACGACAACGCTTCGTCAAATTGGCGCCGTTTCCGGGGAGCCAAGTGGTTTTAATTCACTATTTTTATTCACATTGTGTAAATAATTTTCCTTTCATTTAAAAAGAACAACAAAAAAATCATAAATTTCAAAAACTAAAAAAAAACTTTTTGTTCATGATGTTTTTCAATGGTGATTATTCTGCATGGACTGACCAATCTCAGGTGCCAGAAAATGTTTGCAATGAAATTGATGCTCAATTTCATAGGATTAGTGATAAAGTTCAAAAACTGGAGAGCCAAATTGAATGGATTTCTGAATATGTACGCACATCCCAAGAGAAATCCAAACCTGAACCTGAGCCTGAACCTGAACCAGAACGAGTGGTGGAAGAGATTTCACCGATCACATTTTATGTTAATGAACCTGAGGAGGGTGAGAAAGAACTTCTAAAGGAACTTATCAAATCATCCCGCACTCAACCATTGCTCAAGGAGGTCCCAGAAGTACACATTCCAACTGATGCACTGATGGGAGGTCAACATTTTTTCAAAGAATCTTGGAATAACATTGTCGAAGATAACTTGAAACATGATCTTCCCATGCTTGATATTGAACAATCAGTACCTTTTGACACCACTCTTGCTTTGGAATATGAAGAAGAAGATGCACCTGCTAAGATGGAGTTTCCAATGGTCATGCCTGAAGAGATCAATTACCAAGATGAATTACTTGAAAGGGAAGATTTCTTTATTGATTCGTCATGTTTTAATTTTATTCAAACTGAATTGTTTTCTAACTTCTCCTTTCCTGAAATTTCAGATACAACACAAATGGATCAGGCCTTGGATTTTGATGATGATACCACCAAAGTGGTGGTAATCGAGGAAGAAGATCCGAAGAAGCTGGTGGTGGTGCAACTACCTCCTCAACAAAAATTTTCATACCATATGGAGGAGGACACCACCGAAGTTAACAGGGAGCACCCTTATCTTTTATTCCCTCCCACCTCGAACCTCAAATTTCTTCTTTATTCTTTCTCGGGGGTTGGGAACATTCTTGTCTTATTTGGGGTTCTCTACTTTCAGTGTTTAATCATGGACATCGGGAAAACTCACATGTGGTGGTTCATCTCAAAGAAACCACATCCACCTTCTGATCGGGGATAATCCACTGAAACTGCCTGACTAGGGGCAGTAAAAACCTAGCACCCGCTTGGGGGTCTAAACCAAGCATTATCTATTTTCTTTTCCTTTTCTCATTCTTTTTATTTATTTTTATTATTTATTTTTATTACTTTCTTGTAGTATTAAAGTGGCTGCTTCTAGGAGCTTAACTCAAGGCATCCACTTCTAAAATAATGTCAGGTTGTATCTTTCCTTCCCTTTGATTTTCTACCTTTATTTATATTTTGTTGAGTTGAAATAAGGGGTAGTTAAATTTAAGTGTGGGGGAGAGTCAACCTTCTTATTTCTTCTCGTGTGATTTTCATTTTATTATTATTATATTTTTAGGATTTTTGAGCTTTAATGAATATTCTTATCACTTTTCACACAACAATTTATTTTGAAAGAGTTGAAATGATTTTTGAAATAATGGATTTTTAATGATTTTTGATGTGAAAACATTTTCTTGAATTGGATTATCAATCATTTTTATGAGTTTGACTGATTTTTGAAATCCATGACCATGAAACACTGTCTCAAAATATTTTTTCCAATCCTATGAGGTATTCTGAACCACTTTTACATATTCTTCCTAATACCCACACTTTCTTGAGGGAAACTTGAATTTTGTGTGAGAACCAGAATTTGTGAATATTCTCTTTCGAAGCTTTGGATTTCATGGAATTTATTTAAAATGATTGAGGAATCTCATTGGCTAGCCACATTTTATCCTAAGACCCACCTTTACATTTATCCTTCGTAATCCCCTAGATTCCATGAATTGCCTTATAGGTTTAAGCCACATTACAAGCCAATTTTTCCATACCTACCCGCACTTTTAGTATTTTTGCATGGATATTTCAAGTTTTAGTGTGGGGGAAGGGCCTTTCGTGTGAGTTCATTGGGATGTGTATCATTTATCGGTAGTGTGAAGTGTGTGTCAATATTTTGGGCAGTGGATAACAAGAGAATTGGGCATGTGTCATCATTTCATTGTGCTTTATTTGGTTCATCCATTTCTCCTAAAAAAAGAAGAAAAAAATGGAGATGAGCTTGAATATTCATTGTACATTCTTTTATGACTCATGTCCCTCCCAAAAATCAAGGGCATGAATTGTCATTCATTCATTGTATTCAATTTTTCAGCTCATCCTCTATGAAAAAAAAAGAAAAAAAAATAAAGCTGTGCCTTTCTGGAGATTTAAAAAAAAGAGGAGAACTTAGATGATATCATTCATTATAATCACTTATTGGCTCATGTACCATGTCATAAATATGGGTGGGTTTTTTTTCACATTTACAAGCATTATTGAGTGAGTAATTTCCTGTGTTTTCACTTGATTTAATCATGCATTGTATTTAAAAGTTCAACCTCCTCTTTCTAGCTTGGAACATTTTTCAATCATTCTACCACCGACCCTAAGCCACAGAATCATTTGAACCTTTAATTAAATCCCTCATGATTAAATTCATTTTCATGTTTCACGCTGTGGAGAAATGATAATTTTCACAAACCTATGGTGATACATTTGATTTTCAAGTATGAGCATAACTCCAGAATCAATTTCTCTTGAGTGAAGAGTGACATAAAAATCAATGTGAGGTAGGTTGTGATTGGGCCATGGATTGATTTATGAGGTTGAACAAATTTTAATGATTGAAATGAAAATGAGAGAATTATTATTCATAAATGAGACATGATGGAATTCTATTTTGGATAAAATCATTGATATTTTCTCATTTTTGATTGTTGTGTGGATTTTGATTTGGATGTAAGATGATTGCCCAGGAGTGCAATGTTTAAGTGTGGGGGAGTGATGAAGATCACATTTTCATATATTTTATACTGTAAAACATTGTTTATAATTCCACAAAAGTGTTATTGAATGGGTAATTATCATGTTTTTAGGTTTTAGTGTTATTTTGAACCCAAATGTGAAAAACGACTAATTCTGGATTTTTGACAGAATTTTACGTCAGGGGTATTTTGGTCATTTCAGGAAAAATAAAATTCCAAATTTTCTGATTAATTTTTTTTTAGAATCCTTATTTTATTTCATTCATTTTTGTATTCTGGACCAGGATCTGATTCGGTCATCTAAAGGGTCTAAAAAATCATTGAAGATTGGAATTTTTCCGGGAGGACAGCATGGACCCACCCAAGGTAACGAACATCAAACGCGGCCTACACATATCCAAATGATGTGTTTCTACCTGTGATACCTTGAGGACAGATAGGGAAGTCTCTAAAATAAATTTTGAGGATTTTGAAGATCCTTAAAGAGGCTATTGAACGACATTATTTTGGAGGAACCTTCCTGGATGCTTCGTCCAGAAACAACAACCGAGAATGAAAAATTAATAACTCCTACATACGGTTTCCAAATCAGATGAAATTTTGAGAGGAGATGACCAAGACATTTATGAACAACATTTATTAAGGGTGGAACGCATGAATATGTCATTAAAGAGGTATACAATGCGTCGACATTTGAGGGACAAATTCTGCCTATAAAAGGAGGCCCTCACCTCCTCCTCAAACCATCCATTCTCCATCCATTCCTTCAAGGCACCAAGGAGGAGATCTCCACCGAGGGAGGCCGACCAGAAATCTTCCCCATTTCATTTATTTTCTTTATTTTAGTTTTAGTTTGTAATTCAGATTTCTAATAAAATTCATGCATTGTTTTTATTTTTGTGTCCACCCTTCCTCCCTGTTTTCTTCTTCATCTTTTCTCCTTCTTTTCTTCTTTTATTATTCTCATATTATCCACCGTGACCTCTTACCCTCAAATATGAGGGGTTAACCCGAGACTTGGCCCGGGGGAGGTATGTGGAAATTTCATTAATTTGGTGCTTAAATTCCTATGTTTTATTAAGTTTGTGATGAGTAAGAGTGATGTGCACGGGTGTGGCGATCGTCCACCACGACACTGATCTCAAACTCATTTCTATTCTTTTATTAAATATTTTCCCTCCCTTATACTGGATACAAGATCTTCATACGATGGAGTTGAGCCATTCAGTGGTTGAAATGGCATACGATGGAGCCAGGTCTTGGAAGATGACACACTCTCGATCGAGGTGTGCCATCAACCTTGATTATAGGAGGAGGTGAAGTTAAGATTGAAAAATGCATTCAAGATTTCACACCAATAAATAAAAGAATAGTAATTCATGAATGAGATCTCATAATTGAATTATCAAACTTAATTTAAATATCAACAAGGAGAATGATGAAACCCACATACCAACCCATAAAGGCCAAGTTCTTTCTCAATTAATTGCATTTTGTCATTGCATGTTAGTTTTATCTTTTATTAAATTGTATTACATTCATAAAATATTAAACAACAAAAAAAGAATTAGATTAGGTGGAATAGAAGTAGTGATTTATTAACCACAAAAGCTCCTCAATAGAACGACCTAGGTCATACCCTGTGCTGCACTTAGCTATAAATATTTTTTGAGAGCGTGCACGACAAAGCTTCGTCAATGGTACAACAAACCGATTATCCAATAGGACACCATTTTTCACGATCGTGTTTCCATCATTTCTTCATCGGTATAGAACATACCCATCATCATAAACTGTTGTACTTTCAACAATTTTTTTGGGAAAAATTTAGTACATTTTCCATTTTTCATACAAGGTGATCTACGATTTTCATCACAACAAGGTCTATGCATCATAAAATTCTTAACAGCCTCATGAAGTTTTGGGAAATCACATTTATTTGGAACTTCAGCAGAAACACATTTTCCAATGCAGGTAGGAGTACCTATTTTTCTCTCTCTACATAAAATAGTAAAATGTGTATATGAGGTAGTCCATGTTTCTGAAATTCCACTATATGAACAACTGCACAGAAAGTAATGATATAAATGACACAGTTCAACAACAGAATCATTAAATAAGATAAAGTATGTCTCATAAAATAATTTGTATTACAGTAGGTACCTGCACGTGACTTTCCAAAGAAACATCTGTCTCGTAAATCTTTCATTAACTGGTAAACCTTAATATTGAAAATTCTGGATACAATGTGCAGATAGTCTGAAGGGCGAATATTGTTACATGATACAAATCTAGTGATTTCAGGCCAAAGGGGATTGCATGTAAACATTAAAAACAAATTCGGATGTCCTGCCCAATTACAGATTGACATTGCATCTTGGTAATTTTGAATCATATACCTGGGACCACCAGTAAATGTAGATGGTAAAATGATTCGCTTCCCACATGCATACCCATCACAGTCACCTCAAAGAAAAGAATCTTGCAACCCATTGTACAACTCAACCCTCAAGCATTTTTTATTGAAGCAAATGAAGGACAGTCTCTGATATTCTATCATTGTATAAGCATCAACAATAAATTTTTTCAACAGTCTTCTTGAATGTTGTAATATTGACGTATTACTCGAACAACACTGCAAGTGATAGGAGAAGTATTCATGCATTGTTACTTTCCGAACCTTTCTACATGTACTCATAGATGTAGATCGATGAAAAATGTGGTCAACATATCCATCTTGACCATTTGGGAAAATAATTGGATATTGCAATGGAAGGTACAAGGGATGATGCTCATCAATCTGATGCAAATCACCACTTCTACTTTGAATGATAATATCTCTTTCAAAGTTGAGATCTTCAATGTCACTGACAATAAGCATCGCAATCTCAGAAGTAGTAGGCAAGTTTCATGTCGTTGCATCTGTTTGTCTTCTCTTAAGAAGGCGCAAATTTAAGTTTTCATGTTATTGATGATCAAGAACATCATTTGCACTTCTGAAATGACGAGCTAAAACATTTGTTTCATGAAGCATATTTTGTAAGTTGACAACAATATTATAATTGACCACTGTGTTTGAATTTGATCCTTAATAACTGCAAAGCGAATTAAATTAAGAATGAAGTGAAAATATGACTGTCCCATAAATGTGTAAACTTATATGTTAAATATTACCTGACGTTCAAAATCTAGTTTTGAGACTCGTTCGCAGTATCATAAACATATAGCTGGGAAAACCTAGGTGGTTGTCCCTCAGGAGGACACAGAATACCTATGTGATGGTAGTTTTGTACATTCAATCTGAATATAATTGGAGCTTTTCCATTATTGAATGATCTTTCAACCTTACCACCCATTGATGTGAATTCAAACATATAATTTTAAATATTCATATAATCCTGGAATGCTCTTGCCTCCACAGAGTTTTGATTTAAGACTAATGTTAGAAGGTATGGAGGATAGGAAGGTAGTAATTTCAAAGAGACTTTACCAAGCGCGCAACATATACCAAATCATGGGCTTTCTTTGGTGCTGCATTTTATATTTCTCTCATCAAACCAAAAGATAGAATCACAGTATTGGAAAACATTAGTGGGATCTCCACTATTCAAATATTATGTAGGTGAGTAATGGTTAAATTAATGATGTTAATAAACTTGGAATTATAAATTACATAAAACCATGATGGCTTGAACAAAATTCTATCAAAAGGTAAAAAGAATACATTGACCTGCATTTTGCGCAAGGTGAAGTAGTTTCATTATTTCTGCAGCAGTATTTTCATTTAGTTTGTAAGGAAATGCATACAAAATACCTGTAAAGTAACAAATGATTATATAGTAGGTCAAACCTGAATAGTCTCTTCGATGAGTAATTCCAGTGTTGATTTCATCAGTTGTTACATCTCTTTCTGAAATGACATGACTCAATGTAGATGACACATATTTTCTAGTGTAAATTATGCATTATAATTACATTGAAATACTGAAAGAATAGAGATGTATATATATATGGATACAAAAGAAGAATACAACATGATTAGAATATACATCACACCTATGCCGGGAAAATAAGCTTTGTTACCAGTAGTTAAAGAAGTAAAACAATATCTGTTTTAAACATAGTATTAAAAAAATTACACTATGTGATAATTCAAAATCATTTTAAGGCATGATATGTGATTACTATGATAATGAGTGACGCAAAGGGTAAGTGGGAATATTTCCCTTAGTCGTTACACCTAGCAAAAGTAATGCAAATTTAGTTTAAATGTTAAATACATATGAGATAAAACGTGTGTTTTTTTCAAAACTATACGATGACGAAGTACTTACTAGAGGGGTCATAATTTTCTTGATCAGTTGCTGATATACGTTTTCGCTTGCTACCAGGTGTAGATCTTGTTGATGAAGATTCACAACCATGATGATCTGTCAATGAAATTTAATAGTTGAAAAAATATACAATGTTACGACATAGTAAAATAAATATATATAATCACTATTCTTTGACAGTGTAATATAACTCACCATTCAATGATAAATGTGAAAATGATATGCATGATCCTCCTTTGGTGAGTAGACAGTACATGAACACAGTTGTAATGATTAGATCTAATTTAAGATTGAAAAGCTCAGATACTTACAGTTAATACTATTACTACAACCTTTTCTAATTCTTGTTCTAACACTAATTGGCATAAAGGATCCAAAATCTAGAGCCACTTTCAATTGAAATGTAGCATGAGTAAAGTAGACTACATTATTTACAATAAATATATTGACTGTATCTAAAAATGTTGGAAAAATGAAAATATACTTACCATTGGTAGGTATAGGTGAAAGTGGTATGCATGCTCCTCTGATCAAGTCGGGATTCAGTTGCGATGAATCAAATATTGCAGTAGAACATAGTTGATGGTACTCTATGGGTGATTTTCCTATGAAGTTAGAAACCTGTAATTCAGTAAGTAAGTTTATGGAATGTTTTCAAAGAAATACAATACCGTTGTACCAATTTTTCGTTCTCTCATACGAAGTCTCCTTTTTAACCTTGCATCTCTTGATGCTGATGGTGTCTGCATCTTTGTTTTGTTGTCTTTATGTTGAATTGTCAAGTTTTAGAATGCAAAAAAAAGATGTTTATGGGTACATAGATTCAATTTATAATATACTGATAAGACAATTGACGGAGAATTCATGTTTGAATTATAGTGATCGACCCTTATACTATGATTGAAATGAACCACACTTATACCAATATCAAAGTAACATATAAAGATTACATAGAAAATATAAATTCAAATATTCAATTTGAATGTCACATAATTAAAGAAAAGGTACCCATATATAACCAGTGTATAGTTATTTCACTGATAGAATATTATACCAAAGTTATAGAAACATCAAAGAAATAGCAACATCAAAGTAACATATATAAATTCGACAGATGCAAGAGAGGGACTAAAATATGATAGAATGGAGGAATCTGTATAGTTAAGCAGTAAAAGGTACCCATAGATAAGCAGTGTATAGTTATTGTACACATACATGGATTGCAGTTGCATACTGATGTGCGAAATTAGACCAAATAGAGGCGAAATAAATTACTGGAATATTTCATTCGAACATCATATGGTAGAATGGAGGAATCTGTTCATATATTCATCGATGGGAGCTCGCGTCAAGAGAAACCAAACCTGGACATTGAAATACCGATGGCCCAGGGAAGAGGATGAGTAATGTTAGGTATACCTTCTTCGAATCCACCCGGTAGGAAGAAACCCTTATATGGAGGTAAGAGTAGATCGGTCGCCGGGCACCGAATGGCGTCGCGGGAGTTGCGACTAAAAATAGAAGACTGTGTCGTAGATATTTGACGAAGCAACCCGGTAGCTCGAAAACCTAAATTGAATTTCAAGAGGGCAGAGAGTGCGGCTGGGAATACCAGATTCTATCGACGGAGGTGTGAAAGTAGAGCAGTGGAATGTGGAAGGTAGCTGGAATGTCGAAAGACGTCGGTAGCCACAAAACCCTATTTTAGAGGGAGTGGGGGAGAGCGTTCGGGGGGGTAGCTGATGGTGTTGCACGAGGGAGGAAGGAATAGTTGGGTGGAATTAAAATTGAGGGTTAAATGGAATAAGGAGAGTGTGACACATAGGGTAGAAAGAATCCTAGTTTAGTATAGATAATATATGTGCTTGCAAATAGATGACTTCTTGAGTTATAAATCATTGGATTGGTCTTCTGCTTGAGGTAGGATCCCTACCATTGATCTTTTATTTAATAATGCTTTAATATATTCTTTAAATATGTTGATTTATGATTTTCCTAGTTTAATGGAACTGCAAAGCTTGATTGAACTGATTTAATACGATAAATGACTTGTTGATGGATAAAGTCACGTTTTTATAATAAAACCCCTCTAATAGAGGTGCGTTTCCTTCAAACCAAGAAGTGGTGATAGTTGTAATATCTTGATTAGTGTGGTTTTAGATTTTACATATGTCTTATTATTGGTGCTGATATATGGCATGTTTAGGACATGTCCCCTAATGACATTATAAAAACTAAGTTTCCCTTTTTAAATGATTAAAGAACCAAGGCACCGTCTAAGTGCTTTGTCTAGTTTCTAGATTGAAATATTCTGTATAGGTGATTGCCTTTTTTCCATTGACACCTCCTAAGTGACCCATGGATCCTTATAAATACAATTGAAATAATTTGGTAAATTGAATGGGTTGAATTAAATGTGATGGTTAATGAATAACGATTAAACTTCAAATGAATTAATTAAATGATTTTCTAATGTATTGAATGATTTTATACCTTGGGTAATACATGGATTCCCATGTATGAATTCTATGGATGGACCCAAGTTTATAAATGAATAATTGATTACATGTCCGTAACACCCCTTACCATGTTGATGGAAGGTATCATAGTGAACCTTGATTATTAAAATGCCTTAAAAAGGATTAAATGAATGGTTTCATGCTACTTGGATTTGTCACACTAATGAAAGTAAAGGCTTGATCCAAGTGTATTTATCAATTAATTATGAATTGATTAAATGGTTGCATGATACTTAGTCTTGTCACACTAATGAAAGGAAAGGCTTGAGTCAAGTGGATTAATTAATTAATTATGACTTGATTAAATGGATGCATGATACTTGGCCTTATCACACTAATGAAAGGAAAGACTTGAACCAAATGGAATATTGTATAACTCATTATTGAAATAAAAGTGGCCTAACTCGAGCTCTCCTTGGATTTCCAAGGGAATTCCTTGAGCACTTGAGGACCCCATTCTGAATTCAAGGTTATGAATTGCTTAGGTTGAGACCCACCTAGAACCTAATCCTTATCTAACCTTGGATGCTCGGTATGACACCATAAGATCCATCATGTAGAACTACAAGATTCATTGGATACACTCCTTAAATCCAACACCGACAAGTAGGTTCCATGGTTAAATCCCATTGGACCCAGTAATTACTTAGCCCTATTTTACCTTGGATGAACTCCTTGGACTCGATAGGAATATCATTGTGGAATTCATTGGATAATGATCCTTAGATTATATTCTTACCCCTTTATAGGATGCCTTGGATACACTCCTTGGATCAAGAATTGACAAGTAGGTTCCATGGTTAAATCCCATTGGGCCCAGTCATTGCGTAGCCCTATTTTAACTTGGATAAACTCCTTGGACTTGGTAGGCATCTCATTATGGAATGCCTTGGACTACACTTCTTGGATTACACTCTTATTCTTAGATAGTCTATAGTTATTACTGAGTTGGAAACCCTTAAGGTCTATGTTTCCTTGGTTGTTACCTTGGAACTTCATTATTAAATATCACCATAGGTTTCCTTGTTACATCTTGGAACCTTAATTATTACTAACACGTGTTTTGACTATAAACTGGTAATAAAAAAATAGTGAATTGGTTATATGTTCAGACACCAACCGAGGGATAAGGCATGTACTTGGGTATTTAGTTACATTGTACCACTTTACTTTGTATATACACATATACACACTGTTTAATTTATATTACACTGCCTGGCTTGGGCTAGACACTATAGGTACCGACCTTATAAGATTATAATCTGACACCCTTCTCAGGTACCCTTTATGCTCGAGTAAACCTTATATTTACAGGATCTAGTTTGATTTCTGTATTGCTTGTACTTGGGAGTTAAGAGAAAAGGATCGAGCTGAAGCTCGAGATACTCATAGATATCACCCATGGGGCTTTGATGTATTTTCCCTATTTTTTTACTATAATGTAAAGCATTATATTTGTTCACTATTTTAGATGATGTATCATCATCATTTGGACATACATGTAATGTTGTAAATTGGAATTGGCCCCTGATATTAAAATATTAAATTATTCTTCTGCTGCTTGTCTTTTATTTCTTTACTGCTTCCATTGTTGACTATTGTTTATTATATTATACTATAGTGCTACTCTGAATATGAGGGTATAGTCTCTCCTCTGATACCACTTTGTAACGTCCTAACCCAGATTACCATTAAACCGGTATCCGGACTGGTGATTCACATGGCCTCAAGTAAACCTCCATGTTCACCTGGCGTTAATTCATTAAAAGGAATGGTCGAATCCCGATTGACCTAACATGAATCGGTCATGAAATCTTTCTCAGAAGAAACTTCTGACCTTAAAAACACAATTTCCTTCACATGGAAATGTGTTTTTATATAAAAAATGGTTTCATCACTAACCATATACATTGAACAATATAGATAATAAATTGACCCACTTGGCCGACTTATCTTGAAGATGTCTAGCTTGGGCGGCCGATGCAATTCAAAGGATATGGCTAGAGTCTATGAGTCCAACCAAGGAGTTCCTACTTGGGAACCTAAGAATCATTTAGTACTTATCAAGCCTTTATAAAAACCATGTGTCAGTGTGTAACACTGATAAAGATCACCCAACAAGCTCAACAACTTTAAAATTTAGTGCGACATAAGACCAACACTCTCTTAGTGCATCTAGGATGATGTTAGGAAAGGGGAAATGCTCATCTCTTAAGAAGAAAACACTAAGAGGATTGAAAAGGGGTTTCCAGTCAATCTTACCCAATTACTAGAAGGAATAATAGTCAAACCATAATTGGTTTACTTCAAGTAAGAGGCTAAGCTTCACCTACCAACGCATCATTACAACCGATCACAAGCCTTTACCATTAGAAGGATTCTTGGGGATGAGAATATTTAAGGTGGGGAGATTATAGAGTCCCGTGTTTTTGAATCAGACTAAAATTAAAAGGTTTTTGAACTTTTTTTAATTACTGGATGGGCTGAATTTAAAACTGAATCTCAGAATGGAATTATGATAGTTAGAACCTTTAAAATTGATATTTTTGGGCTTCAGTAAACACTTAAGTATTTTCGTGGGTGGATCAATGGGTTTTAGGATTTCCAAACTAGAAAAAACAGGTTTTTAAGAATCTATAGATGGTTCATGGTTTTTCTGAAACTATGAGGCCCATAGCAGGTAACCGTGCAACTTATTTTTGGTGGATAGAGACTATCACATGGGCTACACATGGTTTTCCAAATTATGCACTTAGCCCACACAGGTAGTGCCACTTAGGATGTACCTTGAAACTGTTCATATAAAAATCTATGCATGGTTAGACTAACTATATGGGACAAACTATGTGAGGGGAGTCTCTTAAGTAGGGGGTGATGCATGATCAGTGCACTATTTGGCTAACCATGTGGCCCAAACCCTGCAATGTATTTTTTTTTAAGAAATTAATTAAATAAAAATAAAAATAAAATTGAAATTAAGACCTAACTAAACCTTCACCCTCTCTCTCACATAGCCCGCACGACACCCATAATGGGTTTTCCTCTCACGCACATGACCCCCTCCACAACACCTCCATCGATATTTGATTTTTGGATGGTTTTATTTTGATTTATTCTTCAATAATTCAAGTTATGAACTTATTCTTCTCCCCCTCTTCATTTACAACTATTTTTTGATTTATCCGTTGCCCAATGTTGTTCGACTGAAACCCCAGATTAAGGTTTGATTATTTTTTCAATATTCTTTAGTTTTAGGGTTGTGAAATGGCCTCCCAGTTTATATTGGTTTGTGTTCTGACAACCACCATCAAAGGAGAGGCTGCTCGGGTTGTTTTGGTTCATTTCCACAAACTGAGCTAAGGGTTTATACCCTTTGTTGGTTTTCTTACCATTTATTTGAGAACCTTATGATGTTTATGGGTCTCGGGTATGTGTGTAGTGAGTTTCGATTCTCTTAGAAGACTCGCAGGCATATACTAAGGTATGTATATATATATATATATATATATATCATCCACGTACATGTTACCTCATCATGTAGGGAATACATGCAGTGGTTTAAGGAAATATATATATGTACATGGAAGTATGTGCTTGCGAGTGGATGACTACTTGAGTTAGAATGTGTTTTCTTGGTCTTCTGCTTGAGGTAGGAACCCTATCATTGACCTTTTATTTAGGAATGCTTTAATAGATTCTTTAGATATGTTGATTTATGAGTTTTATAGTTTAATGGAACTATAAAGCTTGATTGAATTGCTTTAATGTGATAAATGACTTATTGATAGATAACATCTTGTTTTTATAATAAAACCCCTCTAATGTAGTTTCACTACCTTCAAACCAAAAAGTAGTGATAGTTTTTATATCATGCTTAGTGTGGTTTGAGATTTTTTATATGTCTTCTTATTGGTGCTGATTTCCTTTTTTTACATTGACACCTCCTAAGTGACCCATGGAGCCTTATAAATATAATTGACATGCTTTGCTAAATTTAATGGGTGGAATTAAATGAGATGGTTAATGCACGATGATTATACTTCAAATGAATTTATTAAATGATTTTCAAATATACTGAATGATTTTATACCTTGGGTGATACATGTATTCCCATGTAGGAATTCCATGGATAGACCTAGGTTTATAAATGAAAAGTTGGTTACATATCCATAGAACCCCTTACCATGTTGATAAAAGGTAGTGGAGTGAACCTTTATTAGTAAAATTCCTTAAAAAGGATTAAATGAATGGTTGCATACTACTTGTCCTTGTCACACTACTGAAAGAAAAGGCTTGATCTAAGTGGATTTATCAATTAATTATGACTTGATTAAATGGTTTCATGCTACTAGGCCTTGTCACACTATTGAAAGGAAAGTATTGAGCCAAGTGGATTTATCAATTAACCATGACTTGATTAAATGGTTGCATGCTACTTGGACTTGTCACACTAATGAAAAGAAATACTTGAACCAAATGGAATATTGTATGAATTATTATTAAAATAAGAGTGTCCTAACTTGATCTTGCCTTGGATTCCCAAGCTAATGCCTTGAGCACTCAAGGAACGCATTCTGAATTCAATGATACAACTTACTTAGGTTGAGACCCACCTAAAACCTGATACTTTTCTAACCTTGGATGCCCAGTATGACACCATAGGATCCCTCATGTATAACTATAGGATGCCTTGGATACACTCCTTGGATCCAAAATTGAAAAGTAGGTTCCATGATTAAATCCCATCATGCCCAGTAATTACTTAGCCCCATTTTACCTTGGATGAAATCCTTGGACTTGGTAGGCATATCATTGTAAAATTCCTTGGATGATTCTCCTTGGATTACACTCTTACCCATTTACAAGATTTCTTAGATACACTCCTTGGATCCAACATTGAAAAGTAGGTGCCACGGTTAAATCCCATTGGGCCTAGTCATTTCTTAGCCCCATTTTACCTTGGATAAACTCCTTGGACTCAGTAAGCATCTCATTGTGGAATGACTTGGACTATTCTCCTTATATCACACTCTTACCCTTAGACTGGTTATAATTATTACTGAGTTGGTGACCCTCGAGGTCTACATTGCCTTGATTTTTACCTTGGAACTTCATTATTAAATATCATCATAGGTTTCCTTGTTAAATCTTGGAACCTTCCTTATTTCTAACATGTGTTTTGACTGTAAAATGGTAATAAACAAATATTGAACTGGTTATATATTAAGACACCGTTCGAGGGCTAAGGTAGGTACTTGGTTATTTAGTTACATTATACTACTTTACTTTGTATATACATGTCTGCACACTATTTAATTTATATTACACTTTTTAGTTTGGTATAGACACGATGGGTGCCTTCCTACTAAGATTATAATATCACACCCTGCTTGGGTACCCTTGGTACCTGAGTAGACCTTATATTTACAAGATCTAGGTTGATTTCTGTATTTATTGTACCTAGGAGTTAGGAGTAAAGGACCTAGATGAAGCTAAAGATGCTCATGGAGATCTTCTGTGGGTCTTTAGTGTATTTTCCTTTTTCTTATCATAATGCAAAGCATGCTATTTGTTCACTATTTTATCTCATGTATCATCATAATTTGAACATACATGTAATGCTGTAAATTGGCATTGAACACTCATATTCAAATGTTATATTATTCATCCACTGCTTGTCTTTAATTTCTTTACTACTTCCACTGTTGACTATTGTTTATTCTATTATACCACTATAATAATATGATTATGAGGGTATAGTCTCTCCATTGAACCATCATCACACCCTCACTGAAAGTCGATAGCCTCTAGCATATGGGGAGGCACTCTTGTGGACATTTGGCTCACTGGTCCTGTTACCAGTTTAATGGTAAGCCAGGTCGGGACGTTACACTTAGGCTTGTTGACATTTCCAGTGGGATTTGACCTCATTTGGATCACCCCTTTGGGTGTGTCCTATTATTTACCCATATTTTCCACTGCTTATAATTGACCAAAACACTACTTAGGTGTGTTTGGATTCACTCTTAGAAAGGTAATTTATTAAATGATAATAAATAACTTAATTGAATCACAATATTGAGGGTATACTTACTTGGACTTACATCACTTTTGAGTGAGATGAATAATTAAATGATTTTATTTGATGTATGAATGGAGACTTGATTTCCCTATGTTAAATCAACAGTTTATCAATCTCACCTCATGACTAAACCACCTTGGGGTGCGGTGAGCTCTCCACCTATTTTTGTAAGCAGTGTTTGAAATAAATGAATTTTTATATGGTCAAATAATATCACTTTGACCCTCATTCATTTATAAAATAATGGGTTGATATATTTAATTGTATGTAATTGTAAAATTAGTAACGAATTAAATCATGATTATTGTGAATTTTTATAGATATTTCTCATGGGATATGTATAACTATCAAATGAAACGTGCCTATGATTATGGTATTCCTTGAGCTAAAATTGGGTTTTGGTATGAAATTACTTGGATGGGCTCATAGGACATTGAAATTGTCATGAACCAACCTAGGTAGACCCTGAACCGGTCACCTAAGCCGGTCTGCGACATGGCCTGAAGGGCGTTCCCGATCCCCATGGGCTGGAAACTAGTGCCAGGCATCAAAATTTAATCATTGGGAATGATTTTTCCCATGAAAAAAAAATAAATATAGATAAATAAAAACTGATGATAAAAATAAAACTAGTAGCGGAACGAAAGTAAAACCGAACATACCTCCACGTGACCTTTCAGGTCACCTCCCAACCAAAGGCCGACCTTGCTCCTATAATGAGAAACTCATCCAAGGAAACTTGAGCGAAGGAAACCTGCAACTGAAATGATAAAAAAGGTGTGTGCATTAAAAATGATCAGTAGGGATGCCAAAATAAACCACATAATCCAATGTCTCCTTTCCTGAAACAATCCATTAACAAAAGTTTGAAATACAAGTATGAAATTAGGTTTTCCATATTTTAATAAAACAATAACATTTTCCCATTTTAAAAACCCAACTCACACCACGTTCCATTTCCAAAACAAATTACAATTTTGTAAAAAAAAGAAAAACAAGGAAACAAGGCAATACTAAAAGAAACATGTGACAGTGGAAGATGAAAAAACAAGTATAGATTAAAGTAAACAAGCAAATAAAAGGCAAACCATGGGTGATCCTAAACATACCTAGAAGACCCCTGGACGTACTCAGTTTCGGAACTATCTGCCAGTGTATGGTGAAGCTCCTAAGTCTATAATCAACTGGCCGCCCTAACTGACCAATCCAGTGGAAAAGACCACCTAGACTAACAACAAATCCAGGGGGTACCAACCCGTCTAATCAGGGTTGGTCAGCGACAATAACTTGATAATCTAAAAGACGCCTTGGAACCCATGGTGGTTATAGTAATACTGTGTAAGTAGGAAGACCCTCACACACGTGACTCATCTCACCGCACTTGCCTTCCCCAAACACGGATGCTTCCTATACGTTCACCCATAAAGGGTTACCCTAGACAGGAGTACCCCCAAATACACATTCAAACATTTCAGATTAACAAAGTGCCAACCGGTCCATCACACTATTTAACCTTTAAACTATTTTATAAAATTTTTCAAGTTGACAATTGGGCATACAATTTCACCAAAACACAATCTCCTTTTAAAGTTAGCATAAACACTTCCCTTGGGTCAAAAGTGCCAAACGGGCCCTTGAGTTCCAAAACGCACACCAAATAATTTTACCACTACTAAATGAACCTTTATGTCCAAAATATCCAATGCATTTTTTTTGTAAATCCTTTCAAACTCACTTCAAAACACATTTCAAAGGCAATGACCATGCTCTAAAGAACACATTTAAATCCTTCCTTCGAAATCGCCCAAGGGAAACAAACTTTATTTGAAAAACCAAAAACCATTTAAGTCACCGAGGTTTGAAGAGAAAACCATTTTTCACGTGTCACCTTCAATTGAAAACACGTCCAATGGTACACTAAATACCCAAAAGAACATTTGAAAACCCCTTCCACAAAGTCATCGCTTGATTTAGAAACCAAACCCAACCATCCATAACATTTGAAAAAAATACAAAACAACCCCAACAAGACCATAAAACCCACTTTCCAAGCATTTTAACACACACACAAGCTTTGAAAATATCCAAACCAAATTCGCCTACCAAAAAAATCATCACAACAAATCACAAAGAGAAAAACATTTCATGAAAAGAATATCTCTAATTTAAAAGAGAAATGATATTTTGAACCTAAAGAAACAAGTTCAACACGACCACATATATTAATTTTAATCAAAAACACTAAATGCACCAATACAAAGGCATAACTGAAGAGTCACATAAAAAGACATTCGTAATTTTTTTTTTCTAAAAGCTTATAAATGTCATGCAAGATTAATTAGGGATATGAAAATTGTGAAAAAAAATAATCTAATAAAAATAATAATTATAATTGAAGAACCAAGCGCCGTCTAAAATCATCAGAAAGGAAAATTATGGATTCACCTACACATAATAAGAGACAAAATTCCAAAGCTATTTTCACAACTTTAACTGACATAAAAACATTGCGACCAGTTAGGTACTATACTTATAGAGATGCAGAAGATATTTCAAAAATTATTTCAAAACACACAAGTGTCATGAGCTGTGTGGGAAAGGTAAACAGTCAGAAATGCCAACCTCAATGGCATGCGAGCACAAAAAAACTTTGACGGAGGGTAGAATAATCCCTCGTGGACTAACTGTACACGCTGAACAACGATAAAAACCCATGACACACAACCCGCAATAGTATTAGGATTTATCCAAATTAAATAAAAACACCAAAGGTGAAATGAATAAAAATAAATAAATAAATAAACAAATTTTAAGTAAATAAATAAATAACTAGATATACTAGAGGAGGAAACGGTTTCTGGAAAGGGGGGGTGCGGCCACACCGGAGCAAGGCAGAGGCACCGTGTAGGGGTTCAGTCACACTGCTGGTCGGAACAAGGAGGGTAGGGGGGTCGGGTCGCTGAAGATGACCTGGTCGGAGTGCGGGACACCGGAAATGGCTTGTTCGGAGTGCAGAAGAGGCCAGAACAGTGAGGGACAGAGTGGGAGGAAAGGGTGAGGTCGGCTAGATGGAGCGGGCCAGATGAAGGGGGTTGAACGAGGTTGGAGCAGCGAGGGTGAGAGGTGGCAGGGAGGGACGAAGTGAGGGAAAGGTTGCTGGGGATATGGGAGGCGAGGCGAGGGTTGGGGGGACAACAGGCGGAGGCAACCAGACACATGAGGAGTCTGTTGGGAATCCTGGTGTGCCGATAGGGAAACCAAAGGGGATGCAGACCTGCAGGGTGTGAGGCTGGGGCGTCGCTTGCCAGTCCGGAGGCGCGAGGGAGATGAGGGGAGTGCCAGAGGAGCATTTCTGGGTGCTGTAAAGGTAAAGGGAGTAAGGATGGGGCTGGAGAGGGTGCAAGGTGGAGTGAGTGAGAGGGGAGCATTGCTGGGCGTGGGCGCGAGAGCGGCTGAGGTATGGAGGGATGGAGGTGTAGGGAGGCTAGAGCTGCTACGGGAGAGAGAAGGCAAGGAGGGCTGGGGGTCTGGGTGTGTTGCGGCCTGCTGGAGCATGGAAGGATGGAGGCTGGGACCAGGAGGGGCGAGGCATAGTGGCTTACTGAAGCACAGAAGGCCGGAACAACTGCCTGAGTGCAGAGGTTGGGAGGTGGAGCGGGGATCCGGATGTAGGGGTGAGCGGCTGGGGCAGTGCCATGGAAGGAAGGTAGGGCGAGGTAGGAGAGATGGTGGCTGGAACGAGTGGCGAGGATGGATCGCAGAGCTGGCATAGGGGAGGGTGGCTAGGTGTGCCTCACGCGGAAGTAGGGGGAAGGGAAAAGGGGTAGTGCCGTTGGGTAGGTTTAGGGTTAGGGATTAGTTTTTTTTCATTTTAATAAAATAACAATAATTATAATAATATAACTAATAATAATAATAATAATATAGATAATAATAATATAAAACCAATAATAATAATAATAATAATAATAATACAAATAATAATAATACAAATAATAATAATAAAAATTATAATAAAGAAAAATAATAATAATAAAAATCACAATAATAAAAATTAATAACAACAAAAATAATAATTATAATAATTATAATAATACAATAAATAAAATAGTAATAATAATAAGAAAAATGGGCAATTACCTGACTCCCGGGCCGACTGCGCGGCTACCGCCAACCGCGCGGTGACCGCACACAGGTCCGAAGCACAATAAAAAGGTTAAACGATTTTTTTTAATCCAAGACCCATCCCAGACCTTGGCGTGAGGACCTGGAGCCAATAATTAATAAAATAAAAATTAATTAAAGGTCAGGGTGTGATAAAAATTATTGGACACGAAACTCCAACACATTTATTTGGAATTTTTAGACATGATTATCCACACTCTCTAAGTTTATAATGCTATACATGACACTCCACATAATTTATTTGAAATTGATGTACATGGAACTCCTTACCTTTTATTTTGAAATTATTGGACATGGCACTCCAAATAAATTATTGGGATTTTTAGACATGATTCTCCCTGAACCCTTGGTTAAATTTTTAGGATTATTCCTACTGTTTAAAATATGAGACCCTTATGATATATTGTTCAAACATTTTATCTTAGACCGAAGTAGATATGGTCGTCCAAGTGTCCCACGAGGAACCTAAGATCGACCTGGTTTATTTATTCCTCATTAATTTACTACCCTTGATTATTATACTTGAACACTATACATTTTATATCCATAGAATATATAGTATTATAAACCCTATTCGTACCTCTATTTGTTACTCGGGAAGATTTCTTGTATGCAGGTAGGGCTTAGGGAAAGTGCCCAGGTATGGATGATTGATTTCTATTAGGATGGGAGCTTGGTAGTAGATGACCGAACCAGTGCTCAGGATTCCCAAGGGATATTTTTGGGTCTTGTTATTTTATTGTAAATTTATCGTATGTCTACCTATTACCATGTATTTCATTTACATTTTTGTATAGACATGGCATAATTTTTTATATGATTCTAGTTATTTTTATGTCTGATTATTATCATTTGGATGATTTACTTTTATTGTTTTTCATCATTATGTTTATTCTACTTGTTTATTATTCACCACTGCACCACTATGATAAAGAGGTTATAGTCTCCCCACCATACTACTGTATACCCTTACAACTATTTGACCACCTGTGGCATACTGAGAGGCACGCTTGAATCCATGTGGTCTATCAAGGTCAGCTACTCATGAGTGAACTAGGTCTGGGACATCAAAAATTGGTATCATATATTTTTTCATTTCCTTATTTTTCTACTTTGGGATGGGTGATAGGAGAGACTAGGAATGTGTCAAAAGTTTCTAAATATCTCATGTTTAGGAATGGAAAACCCATGCATGGGGGAAATATCAAGTTTCTAGGGATGGGACTATTGTTCATGCTATTCGTTAATACAATTGATTATCATTTCACCTTGAGTGAAATTTAATGAATTTTTGTTGTTTTTTGATTTATGGGATTTATCTCCTAGCATAGTATGTAAAGAGAAGAGGTCTATTTATGCATCATATCAAGCATATAGGATTCACATGTCATTATAATTCTTATCAATATACCATTCTTGTGTGATTATGTTCCATGTTTATCTATATACCATGCTACTGTGATTATGTTCCATGTTTATTAGTACACCATGATTGTATGGTTATTTCTATGTAGACATATATTCACTGATGGTATGATAGTTCTCCTTATTAAATTTTTTGATTTAAGGGTTTTTAAATAAATTTTCTACATCAACCTAAATGGTGTTTCTCATATATCATGACGATGGAATTCTATCTAGCCAACCTAAGTTTAATTAAAGAAATGAAATAGTTTTAAATTAATGGATGAATTAAATGAAGTAGAATCTTTAAAATGGAAATTAATTATTTTTTAAAATAAATTCAACTTATTTCTTATGAATTTTGGTTAAGTGGTGTGTCAATTTCAACTTACAAAGGAATGTACCTTTATAACATTGTAATGATGACTTGTATAACTAAATCCCCTTATACTTGATTCAACCCTTTTAGATCAGTTCTAACATCATATAACTATGATATAAAACCAAAAATGGTCTGTTAAAATTATGATGAATTGATTATTAATGGGTTTTAATTAAATGGGATTCTAATTGTAATTTATAGAGCATTGAATCCATAAATTAGGAATGGATGCCAATATAACTAAACCTAGGTTGGTATTATTGGACCCTCACAGGTTGCCTTTATTCATACCTACTTAGTACTTAACCCCATGGGGGTATATTTAGGATAAATAATTATGGTTATTTAAAGTTTCATAATCCTCTTATATAGTGTTTCGTATAAGTGTATAGTGGAATCTTACTTAACCAATCCCCCTTAAATGATAAAAGCCTTGTTGTCCATTTTTGTATTTCATTATTATGAGGCATTATTTTATTAAAATTCTAGTTAAAAACTAAATATTGTTTTACTCTATATCTTGTGAGTGAAAATTACTGATCTTAGTTGAGATAAATTATTCATACATAACTTGTTTAAATGAAGTTATGAGATAATTTTCCTAAAGTGCTTGGTGGAGTCATCTAAACAAAGTGCCAATTTCAGTTTGTAAAATGTTTTACTTTATAACTAGTACTTGACAATACATATGTCTAATCAACTTTAATGTTTAAAATAAATGTGAATTGATGTAATGGATTAAATAAAACCTTTTCATGGTGTTAATAATGTAGAACCCTCATGTAAGGGTTAACTTTATTTTTTCATGAGATATGTCTTGAACGAGAAGGTGAATGTTTCCCATGAGTCTCAGTTGGTTTCTTTTCTACTATTTCATGAACCTAGAGGTTAGGTGGTGGATCCTAGTGATCTTTAGGGAATGAATATAGTTTTAAAATTTATTCTATGTGTAAGTGAGGGGTTAGACCGGTTGTGGCGCCCTTGGAGATAGGAAGCCGAAAGACTTTTGAGATGAGTTCCCCAACATGTGAAGTGTCATTACTTGATCGTTTGAGTAATATAGGACTATTAATTGATGAGATGGAACCCCCATAATGGTGTTTGGAATGTTGAACCTTGAGAAGGTATTTCCGTATATAGATACCTAGTGAGGGTTAAAAATTTATACTTTTGACATCAGTATTGTAAACCTCTAGAGAGAACTCCCCTATAAGGATTCTTAGAGAGGATCAGGTCCTAGTAGGCTGATGTTTGGAAGGTGATTTTGTTAAACCCGTGTTGATAGGTTTTGACCCTTTTGTGTCGATGTTATCCTTACCATATTCAAACTTTACCTCTTTATATAGAGTTTACAGGTGCGTTAGGTTCTATGTAACGGAGACCCTAAAGTGGGATATGGTTCTTATTCAAGAGACCTTTTGAGATATAGGCACAATGATGCCTGTGGTTTTTGAGTAAATATCTATGATGATTGGGTATCAAGACTAGTTTTTATGGGTAGTACTGTTTGGGTTCTTGGCCCATTTGACCAGTGGTTACGTGGTTCATGCTTTAATTTCTAAAATGATACTGTGAGGTAGCCAGTCATTCGATAAATCATGGCACATGTGAGGTTCCTAATTTTTAAGAGGAGTTATAAGGGAGATCGTGGCATTTTAAGACTGACATGATATGTAACATAGTCATCTTGGCCTTATTTATGGGTGACTCGAAGGATTATGATTCAGTTCTTGAATCAGGTTGTATGAGATTGTACACCCGTTATGTATAGTGAGTTTAGTTTGCACCGATTGTGTATGGTAATCGGTTGATATGTAACATTAGTGAGCAGATGGGTATGGAACGAGGATCAACAGTTTCAAATATAATTCTTGTGGGTATGGAGACCTAAATATTTGATTAAATTAAAGGAAGTACCTATGATAAGGGCTATCTTGGAAATATATTGGGTGCCATAAGGTGGTTGACCCATGGGTGTACCTTGAAAAACATTATTGAGATTTCTGGTGTCAGGGGTTGGTTAAGGTATGTATAGTACGATTTCTATGATCATGGCTCAGGGAGAGAGATACATGCCCATCGATGGAATCTTAGTGTACTCCTAGTTTATAGGTGATCATTCCCAATATCTTAACATCGTCCTAAGTATAATGAGATAGAATCAACTGTGCACCAAGATATATAAATATCCTTTTATGGTTTTATGGAGGGTTCCTTTGGAGTTGTGCTCAAGGAGTAGTAAAAAGTAATATATATGATGGGGAGAACACCGTTGGTTGATTGAGGGTGATGACCCTCATTGTGAGTTCAAGATCATCTAATGATATGAAAAACATTCCTGGAAAGTAGGAATGAGTGATGAGTGATGTGTACATCAACACTTGAAAATTAGTGGGTTCTTATCTATACTAGTTGAGATGTTCAGATATAGATGGGTCATGGGATATGGTATTTGGGAATCATTTCGTTGGTGCAATGATATAGATGATCCTAAAATGGGGAGTGAGATGTCAGTCACTAGTAGTCAACCCTCATGTGAGAAGGGTTTTAGGACCTTAAGATCAGTTATGTGATGTTCATTTTTGTCTCTCAACTTCCCTTGGATAAATAGAACTAGGTATGGATGAATTTATCAGTAAATACTAGGTATATGTTCAAGTATGGACTTTGGTGGAGGCTGAGTGTGAGTGTTAAGCTTGGGGTATTTTCGATGATCCAAGGATGCTGAATCGAGAATGAACCAATGTTTGGGTTGTTCCACAATTGTGGAAATGAAAAAGAGATGGTTTATTGAGGAGATTTCCCCAGAGGGTTTTTATATGCTTTGATGAGCTTGCTTGAATGATATCAGTGTGCCTTGGAATAAAGGTATATAATATAGTTTTGGACGTTTCAATTATCAAAGCTGATCATTTTTGAAAATAGTTGGCATGAGGCAATTCAACTTGAGTTCTCTTGAGTATTTGTATGTAGTCAGTGAGGAACCACTTTTGGCACATCATTAAGTTAAAATGAGTGCATTGAAAGGGTTTTTTGTGTATTTTCAAGGAAAAGATGGTGTGACTAAGATAGAATAGGTTGATTAGATTTTGACCATTTAGATCAAATAAAAGATTGAGGGTAGTTTCCTCATGTGTGATCAGGTTTAATGGGTAGATAATCATGCTAGAAACATCACTAGGATGCAAATTATGTGTTTTTATAGGCAATTATGATAGTGTAAGTACCATGGTTCAGAATTGGTTATTTAAAAAAGAACCTATGGTGTGGAGAACCATAGGTTGGTTACATAATAAAATGTAAATGCAATCATATTTTAGTTTATATGGGCTTAGTAAAGTGACATATGTACGTTTTGATAATGGTTACAGGTGTTATCTTGGGTTTTAATGATTTAATCACTATGTGTTTAAAGTTATGCTTGGAAGCCTGATGGGAATTTGGAAATAAAACATGGCCATATGAGCAAGAATTTATGACTAGTGTAGGCCATATCATTTTTTTTATTCCCATAAGAGATTATCAGGGATGAAAATTTATAAGTCAAGGAGGATTTAAGATATCATGTTTTAGGAAGGTTGAAAATTTTAAAGAATTTTGAGTTTTTCATATGGTGTATGGGACAAATAAAAAAAGGAGCATTAGAATGTAATTATAAGATTTGGAAAAATATAATATGTTGTTTTTGGATTATTTTTAAGGCCTAGAAGGTTTATTATGATTCTTGATGAGTTTTAGAATCATTAGGATTCAAAAAATCATTTTTGGGAGAAATATCTTGGGGTGTACGATTAGTGCATGGTTAGTGAAAACTGTGTACCCAAACCTTGTAAAGATTTTGTATAGGCACATTGTAACACCCCAAGCTTCCATGGTATGCTTCTCTTTGAATAATATAGTAGCGTGTGTTGTACGCAACAACGAGTTATAACACACACCACAACCATTCAAAGTAGCCGTTATGAATAGTAATACCTACTTTTTGAAATTTTATAAATTTTATATTTCAATATGGACTTCATTTTTGGATTCGGAATATCGAATTTAGCCTAGGGTAAAATTTTGGAACTTTTCGGATAACTTTTATATTTTGATGAATAGTGAAAATTACTAAATTTTAATTAAAAACAAATTTTTTAATCAAAATAATTAATAGTGATAAATTATTATATTGAGTGGTTTTAAAGTATAATTAGAATATAATTTTAACATTTTATCCAATGGTGGTCATTAGAATTAACTTCACTTTGAAATTGGACATAAACAATTGTCAATCTTTTGATTGATATTGTTTCTTAAAAACACGCTATTTGTTTTGACAACGAGAATTAATTATAAAATTAATTAATGAAACTTATATGTTTAGAATTTTTTAAAATAGACACCATTTTTGAATTCAGAATATCAATTATAGCTTAGGGTGAATTTTTGGTATTTTGCTGAAAAACTTCAATTTTTGATGAATAGTGAAACCACTAAGTGGTATTTTAAAAACTAATTTTTTGTGTAAATGAAACATTACCACTTATGTGATTTTATTTTCAAAAATATGACATACATGGTTGTCATTAGGAAGTAAAATGTGGTACAATAAGATTAAAATAATTTTTTGGTGAATCATAACTTTTAAGTTTAATTAATCGTGATTAAAGGTAATTAGTGAAATTTAAGGTAAAAATGATATTATAAAAATATGAAAATATCTTGAAACTTGTCCTACAATTATTGGATGAGTCATTTCCGACCAATACAATCCATGGGTCAACTTGGGGACCCCATAGAGCCACTTGGGTATGAAAATGACATTAATAACTTTTTATTTAAAGTAAAAATAAAATTTTCACAAACATGTGTTGTTTTACTAAAACAATTATTACATGGGGTTATATAAGTTACCTTTTAGAATATAAATATTAATTGGAAATATAAAAATATTTCCTACATCATGGTAATTTTTTTATAATTTTTAGACATTAAATAAATTAAATTTTTTATGACACAATGATGATACAATGATTACCTCATTAATTAACAATTTAAATAAAATTAAAAGATAATGTAAAATATAAGATTTACACTTTCCAAATACCTATTGGATGAGTATATTTCAAACCTTTATCACCTTATCCTCGAAATATATCATTTTGTGACCTCTAAAATCCGAAAATCATTTCATAATAATGTAATATTTCATGACTTTCCAAGAGTGCCCCTCCTCTCCTCTTATAAAAGGCCCCCACCTCTACCACCTTATTCACACCTTCAAAGCCATTTGGCTCGGCCAAAATCTTCTCAATACTCTCTCAACTTTCCTTTCTTACTCCTATAAGCCTCACTTTGGGCAGAATTCTTCCCAAGGAATCCTTTGGCTCCAATCAAAAAAGAGTTACCCGATTTTAAGGTAATGTCTTCTCTTATGTTATTTTCTTTTATTTTGCTTCTCCAAACCATTAAACTCTTTTTATTCATTTATTTTGTAACAAAAATAGTATCTTAAATATACCAGTATGTTTTTATGAGAAGTATTTTATTTACACTTACACACACCTTCGTCTAATGGTTAAAGAACATACTGTTTCTGTGGTTGGCGAATTTCTGCCTCACGAAACGATGATTGTTCAATATTCTTTTAACACCTATCATGGTGGCCATTAATATGTCACTATATTTATATATGATATATATTATTTTTATGTTTTCCTTATGCTTCAGTGTTTCTCATTTATGGCATACCTTTATTATTTCCATTATGGGTAAACGCGATAATTTCATTTTAGGAAGTGCGGACTACCGCCCCCTCAAAGTGATTTGAATCATTAATGCCATATGTGGGATGTATAAAGGATGGAGTAAATGATATTATATATGATATTATAATTTAATTATAATATTCCTTTATATCATTATGATTTCATTCCATTAAATATGAAATAGAAATGAAAGTAGCGTTCATGCGTACGTACGACTTACCGTCTCCATGAACGGTGCATTTCATTTCTTACCTCTAAATGTTATGCAATATTATGAATGAATGTATATAATGGATATATATGATATATATGATGTCTACATAATGAATATAATTCTGGAGATAATGTATATTCTACCACATAAACAACTTGTAATTATAAGAAGTTTATTGTTGACTCAAGTACCAAAGATCGACAAAACGACCGTTATTAACTTAAATGACTACATAATTTTTGTAACATTGTAATAAGTGATATAAAAGGGATAATGAACATGAAAAAGGTTCTTAAGAAAGTAGATATTAACTCTAGTTTATTATTCAGGAGATTAAAGAATGGTCGAGTGAAGTCGGACACGAGGTAAGGGAACTTCTTAACCCAATTTTCGTTCTTTGGTTTAATATCCTACTTTCAAATTATGTCATGATATTATTATGTCCTATCTTGTATTTGTACTTTCTTTATGTGTACTTATAGTGAATACATATAATAGATCTTTTTTATTTAAAAATGATCTTTGTAAGGACTTCGTCTCAATCTCCTTTCATTGAGGCATATTTTGTTTTATACACAAATTTCTTTTATACAGTGTATAAACCCTTTGACTTTTAAGTTTATTCAAAAAGAATCTTTTTATACGAATCGTTTTACTAAACGAAAAAAGGAATGTTTTTCTTGTCGTATGTATGTGGCGACAATAAATTCTCCGCCTCCGTGACCATTATTTGAGTTTCAGCTTCCTCTACAAGACATAACTTTTTTTAAATGAAAAATAAATACCAAGTTTTAATTTTCTTTTATTTTGGTATTGAAAATGGTTTGGATAATGTTTTTATTATATCAATGTGTTGTATTGATATCTTGTGATTGAAATGTGGAAATGTTATGTTTCCTTTATGCATGTTTTATGTGATACGATTATGTTATGGTTTATGATATGTTTAAACCTGTTCATATGAGGAATGCATTGGACTTAATAAGTGACGGGTGGAGCCCGCTATAGATCCTCAATGGATCGGTAGGTCTCATGAGACAAAATAGTGTCTTGGCAAGAGGCCTTGACAAAATCTTATTTGTAGTCTTGGCACGGGGCCTTGTCTACCTGGTTATGATAGTCTGACATTATGCATTTCATCATTATGAAAGTGGTTATTGATATTGCATGTGATTATTAGACTAGTAGAATATCCATGTGAATAAGTAAATGGAATTATTTTATTTTATTTTTTCCATATTATTCTGAAGTTCAAGTTTAAAAGACTTTTGTTTTAGTTATACATTGCCTTAAATGTTAATGTTTATTTATGAAAGCTTCCGCTATATTGTTATCCTTACTGAGCATCTGAGCTCACCCCTTCCAATGTTTTAATTTTTCCAAGATGTGAAGTATATTATGAATGACCTGCAGGGATAATATGAGGGGATATGAAGACAAGATGTTGTTGTAGTTTTGTTTTACTTTATGATGTAATGTAAGACTTATGAATGTATCTAGTGTTTCCAAGGCTACTAAACTAATCAGTCTTTCGAGACTTGATCTTTTGTGATCATGCCAATGTTACGCAATAATG
This sequence comes from Viscum album, assembly GCA_963277665.1. Lineage (NCBI taxonomy): Eukaryota > Viridiplantae > Streptophyta > Magnoliopsida > Santalales > Viscaceae > Viscum > Viscum album. Next base: position 1,304,408,348 of record OY728126.1, on the reverse strand, counting down.
AACCGACTCTGGGTAAATATGTTCGGGGCATTACAGTTGGTATCAGAGGCAGTTTAGTACTAACCTTGGATACTAGATTTAGATAAACTCTGATTAGAGCACATAAACCTAAGATAGACTTTGAGGATTAATATAGAAGAACTTCCTAGAATTTTATTATTATATATATTTTGTCAGTTTTCTGAGAAATACATCCGTGTCTGGATACAAGCAGGTATAGGTAGTTCTGGAATAGATGTACCTAGGGGTAAAACCCGAAAACACCGCTTTGAGCTAGACTCGAACGGGAACTGGTGCACGACAATGGGCCTCACTGCACTCTTGGTTACGACACTCCCGGGGGATATGCTTAGGATAATTCTCATTTTCTTTAAAAACCATTATGAAGGGTTTATGAGTATATACTTTCTCAAAGAAAACATTTTTATGATTATAGTTCAATTTTTGTTAAGTGTTTTACAAGTATGGAATTATGTATTTTGATTCATAAACTAATCTAGTTTATGCCATTATTTAGAAATGATGCCTAGTGGTAGGAATAGAAACCGTATCAATGCACGCACTTCGTGGGATTTCCCTCCTTCTCAAGATAATTATTGTGGAGCTGGAGATATAACTGGTTCTGATCAACTTATTACCATACTGGGACAACTCACTCAGGTTATGAATAATAACCTTACTCGTATGAAGCACCCTGATCCGCAACGTGGAGGATCAATGTTAGACCGCTTCATGAGGAAAAAACCACCAACCTTTAATGGGGGTACAAATCCATTAGTATCTGAGCAATGGATAAACTCCTTAGAGAAAATATTCCACGCCTTGGGGAGTAGCGAAAGGGAGAAGGTTGTCATGGCAGTTTACCGCCTCACTGGAGATGCTGATCAATGGTGGTCATTGATTCAAAACACAAAGGAAGATGATGAAGTATCAAGTATGGAATGGAGGGAGTTTAAGGAAATTTTCTTAGAAAAATACTTTCCACATGACCATCGAGCAGATATGGAGAGGCAATTTCCGAGTTTGAGGAAGAAGGAGGATGAGAATGTCACAAAGTATGAGGCTAACTTTACAAGGTTAGCAAGGCATGTTGCAGATTATATACGTAACCCAAGAAGTAAGATTGATCGTTTCTTTGATGGGTTAAAACCATTTGTCCATCGAGCATTAGTCTCACAAACCTTCTCGCCGTACGAAGATATTGTCTCGTGTGCTATCAAGACAGAAAAGGAATTCTCTAAGTCTTATGACTTTAAAGCAAAGCAAGAAAAGAAGAGATCTTCTGATCAATCTGGAAATGGAAATAAGGGGAATAAGGGAAAAGTTTAATATCAGACCTACAGTAAATGTGGGAAGAAACACCCCGGTATTTGATTGAAGGGAATGGGAGTCTATTACAAGTGTGGTGAAAAATTCCACCAAGATCATGATTACAAGGGAAAGAAAGTTGATGTCAATGTGGAATGCTATAATTTTAGGGAAATGGGGAATTATGTAAATGAATGTCCTAAGCGTCAGGGAAACTTACCTCAGAAGAGGCCAAGGGATCAAGGCCAAGCTTATGCTATCACTACTGCTGAGGTTGAAGCTCCGAAAGACGTGGTGGTAGGTAATTTAATGGTTTCCTGAAGTTTAGCAAATGAATTATTTGATTCTAGATCATCGCATTGTTTCATATCTTCCCAGTTTTCTAAGAAAATTAGATATTTCCAATTTGATTTAACAAGATAATTTTTAGTCAAAACTCCTAAGGGAAGTATCATTTCAACAAAGTTTTGTGAATCAGTCCCCATTAGAGAACACAAATGTTATTTATCTGCTAATCTCATTTTCATACCTATGATTGAGTTTGATATAATTCTCAGTATGGATTGGATTTCGGACTATGATGCAAAGATTTATTATAAGAAGAAGGAGGTTACAATTTTTGATGATGATGATAAGGAACACCTTATTTTTAGAGAAGAATCGTCACCACCTAATTCTTATTTAGATCCACCCCCAGTAGCTCAACTAAATTCAATTATTGGGGAGGAAGAGAATCAAATGACTAAGGGTGAGGAAATTAATGTTCAAATAGAGTATGTACCTATTGTGAAAGAATATGTAGATGTGTTTCCGGAAGATTTACCTGAACATCCTCCAGAACGAGAAGTTGAGTTTTCCATTGATTTAATTCATGGATCAAGGCCTATATTGAAGACCCCTTATAGAATGGCCACTATGGAATTAGTTGAACAAAATAAACAACTAGAATAATTGAGTAATAAGGGATTCATTCGCCCTAGTGTTTCTCCATGGGGAGCCCCTGTCATTTTTGTTAATAAGAAATATGGATCTATGAGGTTGTGCGTTGACTATAGGGAGATCAATGCTATAACAATAAATAACAAGTATCCCCTACCTCGCATTGATGATTTATTTGACCAACTGCATGGAGCTCAATACTTTTCAAAGATTGTCCTTCGATCTGGATACCATCAGTTGTGTGTGAAGAAGGAAGACATTCCGAAGACATCATTTAGAACAAGGTACGGGCATTACGAGTTTACAGTAATGCCTTTTGGATTGACTAATGCACCCTCTGTATTCATGGATCTAATGAATAGAGTTTTCAAGTAATATCTTGATGATTTTGTGGTGGTATTTATTGATGATATCTTGGTATACTACAAAAGCTACGAAGATCATGAAAATCACTTGCGCATTATCTTGAAGACTCTTAGAAGGAATGAATTATATGGGAAGTTTAGAAAGTGTGAATTCTGGCTTCAGGAGATTTCTTTTCTTGGCCATATTGTCTCTAAGGATGGAATTTCTGTTGATCCTTCTAAGACCAAGGCAATCCAAGAATGGCCAGCACTGACGAGTATAACTGAGGTACGTAGCTTTATTGGTTTGGTAGGTTATTATCGACGTTTTGTCCAAAATTTTACCAAATTGGCTAACCCATTAACGAAGCTCACACATAAAGGGGTTAAATTTGTATGGACAAAAGAGTGTGAAGAATGTTTTGAAGATCTGAAGAAAATATTATTCAATGCTCCTATATTGACTCTACCATCAGGGAATGATGGGTTTGTTATTTATAGCGATGCATCAATGAAAGGACTTGGTTGTGTCCTTATGTAGAATGATAGGGTTATTTCCTATGCATCACGACAGCTAAAAATTCATGAGCAGAACTATCCTACTCATGATCTAGAGTTAGTTGCTGTAATCTTTGCCTTGAAGATATGGAGACATTATCTCTATGGTGAAAAATGTGAGATATATACCGATCATAAGAGCTTGAAAAATATTTTCTCACAAAAAGAACTCAACATGAGGCAAAGGCGATGGCTTGAACTACACAAGGATTATGATTGCACGATACACTACCACCTGGGGAAGGCAAATAAGGTTGCAGATGCTTTGAGTAGAAAAGATCTTGGAGTTTTGAACATGATGAGAGTGGAAAGTGATCCTATTTTCATGGATCTAGTAAAGATGGATATGGGAATCACCATGGAGGGTGAAACATCAATTTTTTTTCAAATGGTTGCCAAAACATCTTTACTAGAAAGGATAAACTGTTCTCAGGCTGATGATGAAGAGTTGAAAAAGAAGATTAAAGCTGTGAATGATGGGCGATTGAGTGACTTTGTGTATGAAGATGGAATTTTGAAATTTGGGAGGAGACTTTGTGTTCCCGATATACCCGATTTAAAGAGGGAATTTTTGGATGATTCTCATAGTTCCAATTTCTCTATACACCCTGGGAGCACCAAAATGTATAGAGATTTAAAGGGACATTTTTGGGGGGACAACATGAAGAGGGAGATTGCTGATTTTGTGTCAAGATGTATGGTTTGTCAACAAGTGAAAACTGGAAGGCAACTGCCTGGTGGAGTATTGCAACCTCTTCCCATACCTGAGTGGAAATGGGATAATATTACGATGGAATTTTTCATGGGACTACCAAAGAATCCTAAAAGTAATGACGCAATATGGGTCATTGTTGATCGTCTCACGAAGTCAGCACATTTTCTTACTATAAGAGAAGATCTACCACTTGAATGTCTAGCAAGACTATATATTAATGAAGTTGTGAGACTTCATGGAGTACCCCTGTAGATTATCTCGGATCTTGATCCCTGTTTTACATCAAGATTCTGGAAAAGTCTTCAGTAGGCCTTGGATACTGAACTTCGTTTGAGCACTTCTTACCACCCTCAAACAGATGGAAAATTAGAACGAACTATTCAAACCTTAGAAGACATGTTGAGATCATGCTCACTTGACTTTCAGGGTATGTGGGATCAATATTTACCTCTGGTAGAATTTTCCTATAACAATAGCTTCCATTCAAGTATTCAGATGGCACCATATGAAGCATTATACGAAAAGAGATGTCGCACACTAACCTGTTGGGATGACGTTGGTGAAAGAAAACTTGTAGGCCCAGAACTGGTGGAGGAAATGATGGAAAAGGTGAAGGTAATCCAAAACCACATCAAAGCAGCTCAAAGTAGGCAGAAGAGCTATGCTGACAACCAAAGGAAGGAGTTGGAATTTCAGGTAGGAGATCATGTTTTCTTGAAGGTATCTCCATGGAAGGGAGTTATACGTTTCGGTAAGAAGGGTAAATTGAGTCCCAGGTACATCGTACCCTTCGAAATTCTAGAACGAATTGGGGTTGTAGCTTACCGTTTGGAAATGCCACCCAGTCTCTCCAAAGTTCACGATGTATTCCATGTATCACTGTTGAGAAAATACATGCCTGACCCAATGCATGTACTCACCTATGAGGAATTAGAACTGGAACCCAATATGTCTTATTGTGAAGATCCCATCAGGATTCTTGATACAAGAGAACAAGTGCTGAGAAAACGAACGACTCGTCTGGTAAAAGTTCTATGGAGAAACCATAAGATAGAGGAGGCAACGTGGGAACCCGAGGAACTTATGATGAAGAATCACCCGAGTCTTTTTATACAGTGATATTATATGAAATTTCAAGGACGAAATTATTTGAAGGAGGGGAGAATGTAACACCTCAAGCTTCCATGGTACGCTTCTCTTTGAATAATACAGTAGCGTGTGTTGTACGCAACATCGAGTTCTAACACACACCACAACCATTCAAAGTAGCCGTTATGAATAGTAATACATACTTTTTGAAGTTTTATAAATTTTATTTTTTAAAATGGACTTCATTTTTGGATTAGGAATATTGAATTTAGCCTAGGGTAAAATTTTGGAACTTTTCGGATAACTTTTATATTTTGATAAATAGTGAAAATTACTAAATTTTTATTAAAAACAAATTTTTTAATAAAAATAATTAATAGTGATAAATTATTATATTGAGTGGTTTTAAAGTATAATTATAATATAATTTTACCATTTTATCCAATGGTGGTCATTAGAATTAACTTCACTTTGAAATTAGACATAAACAATTGTCAATCTTTTGATTGATATTGTTTCTTAAAAACACGCTATTTGTTTTGACAACGGGAATTAATTATAAAATTAATTAATGAAACTTATATGTTTATAATTTTTTAAAATAGACACCATTTTTTAATTCATAATATCAATTATAGCTTATGGTGAATTTTTGGTATTTTTCTGAAAAACTTCAATTTTTGATGAATAGTGAAACCACTAAGTGGTAGTTTAAGAACTAATTTTTCGTGTAAATGAAACATTACCACTTATGTGATTTGATTTTCAAAAATCCGACATAAATGGTTGTCATTAGGAAGTAAAATGTGGTACAATGGGATTAGAATAATTTTTTGGTGAATAGTAACTTTTAAGGTTAATTAATCGCGATTAAAGGTAATTAGTGAAATTTAAGGTAAAAATGATATTATAAAAATATAAAAATATCTTGACACTTGTCCTACACTTATTGGATGAGTCATGGCCAACAAAGACAATCCATGGGTCAAATTGGGGACCCCATGGAGCCACTTGGGTATGAAAATGACATTAATAACTTTTTATTTAAAGTAAAAATAAAATTGTCACAAATATGTGTTGTTTTTCTAAAACAATTATTAGATGGTGTTATATAAGTTAACTTTTAAACTATAAATATTTATTGGAAATATAAAAAGATTTACTACATCATGTTAATTTTTTTATAATTTTTAGACATTAAATAAATTAAATTTTTTATGACACAATGATGATACAACGATTACCTCATTAATTAACGATTTAAATAAAATAAAACGATAATGTAAAATCTAAGAATTAAACTTGTCAAATACCTATTGGATGAGTATATTTCAAAACCTTATCACCTTATCCTCGAAATATATCATTGTGGGACCTCTAAAATCCGAAAATCATTTCATAATAATGTAATATTTCATGACTTTCCAAGAGTGCTCCTCCTCTCCTCTTATAAAAGGCCCCCACCTCTACCACCTTATTCACACCTTCAAAGCCATTTGGATTGGCCAAAATCTTCCCAATACTATCTAAACTTCCCTATATTACTCATAGAAGCCTCACTTTGGGAATAATTACTCCCAAGGAAGCCTTTGGCTCAAATCAAAAAAGAGTTACCCGATTTTAAGGTAATGTCTTCTCTTATGTTATTTTGTTTTATTTTTCTTCTCCAACCACTTAAACTATTTTTATTAATTTATTTTGTAAAAAAACCAGTATCTTAAATATAATAGGATTTTTTTATGAGAATTATTTGATTTACACTTACACACACCTTCATCTAATGGTTAAATAACATAATGTTTCTGTGGTTGGCGAATTTCTGCCTCACGAAATGATGATTGTTCAATATTATTTTAACACATCTCATGGTGGCCATTAAGATGTCACTATATTTATATATGATATATATTATGTTTATTTTTTCCTTATGCTTCTGTATTTCTCATTTATGGCATACCTTTATGATTTCCATTATGGGTAAACGCGATAATTTCATTTTAGGAAGTGCGGACTACCGCCCCCTCAAAGTGATTTGAATCGTTAATGCCATATGTGGGATGTATAAAGGATGGAGTAAATGATATTATATATGATATTATACTTTAATTATAATATAACTTTATATCATTATGATTTTATTCCATTAAATATGAAATAGAAATGAAAGTAGCGTTCATGCGTACGTACGACTTACTGTCTCCATGAACGGTGCATTTCATTTCTTACCTCTAAATATTAAGTAATATTATGAATGAATGTATATACTGGATATATATGATATATATAATTTATACATCATGAATATAATTCTGGAGATAATAGATATTCTACCACATAAACAACTTGTAATTATAAGAAGTTTATTGTTGACTCAAGTACCAAAGATCGACAAAATGACCGTTATTAACTTAAATGACTACATAATTTTCGTAACATTGTAATAAGTGATATAAAAGGGATAATGAACTTGAAAAAGGTTCTTAAGCAAGTAGATATTAACTCTAGTTTATTATTTAGGAGATTAAAGATCAGTCGAGTGAAGTCGGACACGAGGTAAGTAAACTTCTTAACCCAATTTTCGTTCTTTGGGTTAATCTCCTACTTTCAAATTATGTCATGATATTATTATGTCCTATCTTGTATTTGTACTTTCTTTATGTGTACTTATAGTTAATACACATAATAGATCTATTTTATTTAAAAATGATCTTTGTAAGGACTTCGTCTTAATCTCCTTTCATTGAGGCATATTTTGTTTTATACACAAATTTCTTTTATACGGTGTATAAACCATTTGACTTTTACGTTTATTCAAAAGTAATATTTTTATATGAAGCATTTTACTAAATGACAAAAATAAATGTTTTTCTTGTCGTACGTATGCGGCGACAATGACTTCTCCACCACCGTGACCATTATTTGAGTTTCGTCTTCCTCTATAAGCCACAACTTTTTTTAAATGAAAAATAAATACCAAGTTTTAATTTTCTTTTATTTTGGTATTGAAAATGGTTTGGATAATGTTTTTATTATATCAATGTGTTGTATTGATATCTTGTGATTGAAATGTGGAAATGTTATGTTTCCTTTATGCATGTTTTATGTGATACGATTATGTTATGGTTTATGATATGTTTAAACCTGTTTATATGAGGAATGCATTGGACTTAATAAGTGACGGGTAGAGTCCGCTATAGATCCTCGATGCATCGGTAGGTCTCATGAGAAAAACTAGTTTCTTGGCACGAGGCCTTGAAAAAATATTATTTGTAGTCTTGGAACGAGGCCTTGGCTACATGGTTATGATAGTCTGACATTATGCATTCCATCATTATGAAAGTGGTTATTGATATTGCATGTGATTATTCGACTAGTAGAATATCCATGTGATTAAGTAAATGGAATTATTTCATTTTATTTTTTCCATATTATGCTGAAGTTCAAGTTTAAAAGGCTTTTGTTTTAGTTATACATTGCCTTAAATGTTAATGTTTATTTATGAAAGCTTCCGCTATATTGTTATCCTTACTGAGCATCTGAGCTCGCCTCTTCCAATGTTTTAATTTTTCCAGGATGTGAAGAAGTATATTATGAATGACCTGCAGGGATCGTATGAGGGGATATGAAGACAAGATGTTGTTGTAGTTTTGTTTTACTTTATGATGTAATGTAAGACTTATGAATGTATCTAGTGTTTCAAGGATACTAAACTAATCGGTCTTTCGAGACTTGATCTTTTGTGATCATGCCAATGTTACGCAATAATGCACCGACTCTGGGTAACTATGGTCGGGGCGTTACACACATAGTTTATTAAAATTGTGAAATAGAGAATTCATGGACATGTGAAAACTAAAAAAAATTATAGAGGTGAATCACATGGTGTTCGCATGATTTTTCTAACCATTCACCTAAACTATGCGAGGGGTTGGATCTTGGAAAATATCTATGCACGATTTGTGAACAGTTTGTCTAACCATGTGCCTAGACCATGAGAGGTAGGGGCTCATGGGAAGTGACCAATTCAAGGCTTGGAAAAACCATGTGTCCAAACCATAAAACCCTTTAAAAAGTGTGAAATTACCATTTCACCCTGTTTTCTTTAAACCTTATCCACCCTTTTCTCCTCCTCCATTCATAAAGAAACTCCACTATGGAGAGATCCCCTCTTATACCCTTCTAGGATTTGTTTCTTCTTATTTATCTGAGATTTGATTAAACCTATTTTTGTAATGTTTTATCCCTCTTGGTAATTCTAAGTCTTCACTTGTTTCATTTCTCCATTTTATTCTCGCTTAGAAATACTATCATTGTGTGAGCTAATATGCCTCATTTCTAGCGAATTTTACTAGATTATCATTTTCTATAGTTTCATCTTGAATAAAAGTTTGATATCAAATGAGTGTATCCTCATAATTATGATATAGGTGATCTATAACTTTTACATCAAAGTCTCATAATTTATAAATTGTTATTATAGTGCCGCATGATGGACTTTTCCATGTGTTTCTCCTAAATTGTGTAACTAATTAAAATAATTGACTAGAACATGACCTAGAAACATATTAGACCCATTGAAAATATTAGAGGGTTTTAACCTCATATTGGATCAACCCTTTGGGTGTGTCCTATTATTTACCCTCACTATCCATTCCTTGCAATTGAACAAAAGACTATTTAGGCATGTTTGGCTTCACTCCTAGAAAAGGAATTTATTAAATGATCATAAATGACTTAATTGAATAAAAATGGTGGGTATAATTACTTTTAATTTAATAACTTTTGAGTGATATGAATAATGAAATGGTTTTATTTAATTAATGCATAGAGACATTCTTTCCCTTTGTTAAATTAATAGTTTATCGATCTTTCCTCATGACTAAACAACCTTGGGGGTATGGTGATATCACCACCCATTCATGGAAGATGTATTTAAAATAAATGAATAATTAGATGGTTGAATACCATAACTTAGACCCTAATTCATTTATAAAATAATGGGTTGATAAATTTAATTGTATGGAACTGTAAAAGGAGTAATGCATTAATCATGATGATTATGAATTGACATGGATATTTCTCATGTCAATTATTTAACTATGAAATGAAACATACTTATGACTATGGTATAACTTGAGTGATACTTAGATTATAGTACAAAATACCTTGGAAGAGCTCATAGGACATTGAAATTGTTGGACATCACCATCCACCTCATTTATTAGGATTTTTTGGACAGGATTCTCCACTCTCCCTAGGTTCAGGATGTTGGATATGGTGATCCCTGTAATTTATTTGAAATTAATTGACATGAAACTCCTCACATTTTATTTGAAATTGTTGGAAATGGAAATCCTAATCAATTATTGGTAATTTTTTGACATTAATCTTCATTCTACCTTGGTTAGATTCTTGGGCTGATGACCCTTGTTTAAAATATTGGACCCTTATGATATATGGTTCAGACATTCTAGCTTAGGCCCAAGAAGGTAAGGTCGACCAGGTGTCCCACAAGGAACTTAATCTTGACTTGGTTTATTTATGTCTCTTTTATTTAATACCCTGATTATTATACCTTCACACTATACACATTATATTCACGGTCTGGATAGTATTGGACATAGTTGGTAGTGGCGTATAGATTTTTACTTACACCCTGTTCAGGCCGCCCTTTGGTACCTAGGAAGATTAATTATATACAGGTAGGTCTCAGGGAAAGAACCTATCCATGTATTATTGATTTCTATTAGGATAAGACCATGTTAATAGATGACTGAGCTAGTGCTTGATATTTCCATGGGATAGTTTTGGGTCTTGTTATTTTGGTGTACGTGTATCGTATGTATGCCTGAAGCTATATATGCTTGTTACATTTTTGTATAGACATGAAATAATTTTGTATATAATGTTTTTTATTGTTTATGTTTGATTAATATCATCTAGATGATCTACTTATACTATTTTTTTTATCATTAAGTTTACATTGCTTATTTATTATTTACGTCTACGCCACTCTGATAAAGAGGGTATAATCTCCTCACTATACTACTGTAGACCCTCCATGCTAGTCGAAAACTTATGGAATAAAATAAGACATGTTTGAGGCCATGTGGCCAACTAGGGTCGATTACTCATGAGTGAACCGAGTTTGGGATGTCATAATATTCATCCATGATATAATATTATAGCATTTTTCAAGTAGGTGGTTAAACCAACCCAATAAGAACATATCGCAATTTAATAGATAAGATTGATTATGGGGTAATTTGGTTATAATATAATTATTATAGAAGTATAATGATATTATTTAGATTTTATTAATATGATGAATCATATTTTTAAAAATTTTGATTAAGAAGAAAAAACTGAAATGAAAAACGAAAAACCATACTTCGTGGAGGCAGTAGTCCCCACTACACACGGTTAAAGTTATTATTTTGAATCAAATGATAGGGGATAAAGGTAGATAATAAATAAATTTCTCAAAATCATAATTAAATTATATATTTAGTTTTTTTCATCCTTACCAATATTAAAACCATCTTTGATAGATAGTGATGAAAAATGAAAGATGTTTGTTTGTGGAGGTTGTAGTCCACAGAACACACGATCAATGTTTTTTTTTGTTTTTATAAATGGATGAGAAGGAATAAATAAGGTTTGTTACATTAATATAAAAAAATATTGGTATATTAATTATACTTATTTTATTATATTAAGGTGGTTAGAATGGTTTTGGAAGATAATTATTAAGGAGGAGGAAATACTTACATCTGAAGCTTGAGTTTTCTCTTAGAAATGACCTTGGAAATGGTGGCCTAAAGTTAACTAATTGTGAAATGAAGATGAATTTCATGGGATAGGGTTATTTAAGGAACAAAATTATAGATTTTTATGAAGAAATTTGAAGGTAAAGGTGCAACTTTAAGTGGTGGAAGTGATCCATTTTTATAAGTGAATAAGAGGGAAATTTTGGAAGAACCCTTTACATTTTCAATAATGTAATTATACTATTCAATAGTCAAAGAATAAAATAGAGATAAAATATGAGGGGGAGTAATTTTTAGTTTATCCACACCTCAAACATCCATTTTAAAACATGTTTTAACATGCTTTTTTGGTCATTTTCTCTTAGTAAATAAATTTTTATCATTTTAATTTTCAAAATTATTAATTAATTTTAATAACCAAAATTAAAATTAAAAATTTTACCTCTTGTGAAATTTATGACTTTAAATTGAAAAATTATTTTATCAAATAAAATTTCTAACAACATGAAATTTTAATTTTAGAATAAACACATATAACACATAAAAATATTTTTTAGGAACAATGTGTTTCTAGCTTAATATTTTTGTGTAATCCATAATTATCAACACTATCAATTTTCATGAAATAAATTTTTTTATTATAAAACAAAAAAACTATGTATATTTCAAAACAATCCAAAATAAAATTTTACCATTAAAATTTTTAATCAAAAGAAAATATCAAAAATAGTTTTTATTAGAATTAAAATATTACTTCTTGTTTTATATGGTTAAACATAGATTTTATAAATTTTAGAAAAAAAATATTTAAATGAATAAATTTATTCCTTGAATAAATATTTTATCAATTAAATAAATTATATTTCTTTATTATATGTTTATATTATAATAAAATTTATAATTTCGTTAAAAACAACTTTTTTCATTATTCATCAAAAAATCAATTTCTTTTAAAAAATACAAAAAATTAATCTTAAGTTAATTTTGTCATGATAAATCCAAGAATTAATTTAATTTTTTCAAATTCACATTTTATAATTAATATATTTAACTGTTAAATAAAATCATAAAGTATGGTGAAAAACTATTTTCTATGGGAAATCATCCGTTAGGTATTTTAACTATTCTTCTAAAATTAGTGTTAATAAAAAATATATCATACTTAAAAATATTCATTTTAGAAAATAAATTTTAAGTAAAACATATTTTATTAACTAATTAGTTGTATTAGTTGAAATAATATTAAAAGGGGCCATTATTTCATAATGTGGTTACAACTATTTATACCCATATATTGAATGAACACTTTAATGTGGTCAAAATCTATTTTATTAAAACATGTCATGGTTTGTTAAGGTTTTTTTTGAATGTGGAGTAATCCATAAAAAAAAATATTTATTTAAGGAGGAATATTTCACTAAAATCTTAGGTTGTTACATATATTCTATTTGAGCAACTAACCTTTGAGGATTTGGTAACATCCTACACCTAGAAGCATATGGGGTAGAAACCGATAAAAAATCAAATTGTTCAAACCTATTTAAAATATTTTCATTATAATAATATTGAGAAAGAAAAATAAAATTATTATTCCTAATAATTTTCATTCCCAAAATAATATTAGCTTCCCACTATTATTTCATATCAAATATTTTATATAAAATAGACTTATCCAAATTTACATGATTCATATCAGTTCCAAATATTAGTATGTCATAAATATATAAGTAAATGTCTATGCTATGATTATTATAGAACCAACTATAAACACATTTATTATCTTGGTTAAATAAAAACTCATTAGATAAAATTAATTCATTAAATTTATCATGCTAGTGTTTTGGATATTGTTTTAAAGCATATAGGGAACATACCAATTTTAAAACCTTATTTTCTTTACCATATACTATGAATCTTTCAGGCTATTATATATATTTATCCATATAATTCACCATTTAAGAATGTTATTTTAACATCCATATTGTGAATTTAGAAATTATATATTTAATCTAAAGTGATAATAATTCTAATTAAAGTAGTCCTAGCCATAAGAGTATAGGTATCAAAATAATTTATTCGTTCCTTTTATGTAAAACCCATGTCTACCAATCTAGCTTTATATTTTTCAATTATACCATTGAATTTTATTTTTATTTTAAATACCCACATAAAAACTATAGGTTGGGAACCTCAAGGAAGATAAACTAATATCTAAGTATTATTCCCACTTATAAAGTCCATTTTTTCATTTATGTCTTCCTTCCAAAGAGATGAATCAGAAGATAACATAGCTTCTTTGAAAGTTTTTGGACCCGAATCTGTATTGAAAAAAATCAGAGTTTGTGTAATAATACTATCATTATTTATTTATAATAATTATATATGTAAATCATATCTATACGTCTTTGGTATCCAAGTTAATTTACTTTTACAAACCTCCTTGATCATATCTTTTTGAGATACCTTACTATTTGAGCTAGTTTCTTCTACTTAAGTATTCTTAGGTAAATATGTAAACCTAGATTTATCAAAGATAACATCCCTTGATTCAATAAATATTTTTTAAGCTATTAAAAAATTTGATTCTAATTCCATGAATCTATAATCTTTTGAATGCTTCCAAAAAACATTCAATCAATACCTATTTTACCTGTGTTTTCCATTTTAGGTACAAGAACTCTTATAATTCTGTGACAAACCAAACCTTTAAATAATTTAGGGTTTGATTTCCTATGATTACATAATTCATATAGAATCATATCCTTACCTTTTATGGGAACCATATTTAGGATGTGACACATGATTAATAATCTCTCTCCCAAAAATTCTTTTGTAAGACTTGAAATAGACATCATGAAATTAACCATTTATATTAATGTATTATTATTTCTCTTAGATACACCATTTTTTTGAGGTATATAGAGATCTATGACTTAATTTATAATCCCTAGGGATTTAAACAATTAAGTACTATAATATTCTCCTGCCCTGTCATATTTGAGAATTTTAATTATAAGCTTGAATTGGTTTTAAATCTCATTTTTATAAAAGTTAAAATTATCTATAACTTTATCTTTAGAGAATAAAAAATAAATATGAAAAAAATATAGGATAATAATCATTAAAAATTAAAACTAACTTTTTTATTTATTATGGTGTCTGTAGAATGTAAATCACGTACATCACCATGCATTAATTCTATAAAGTTACTTTTCCTTTATATAGTTGTAAATGGTTTCTCAACTATTTTAATATTTAGGTAAGTCAAACATTTATTATCATTTTTATCTATGCTAGGTTATAATTAATTTTTTGAAATTTCATGCATTTTATTATAATATATGTGACCTAAAATATTATTCTATAAATAAAAATACTCTAGAAAGTAAGAAAAAAATTTTTGTATTAAATTTCAATAATCCATCATACAAGTGATTCTTTCTAATACAAATCCCACCCTTGGATAAAAAAATGTTATATTAAGAAAATACAAGATTAATCCCATTCTTGTTTAACAAGACCCCCAAGACTAATTTATTATGAATTTCAAGCACATAAAAGACATCATTTATGGTAAGGATCTTTACTAAGGTAAAATCAAGATCAACCACACCTTTACCTTGTATGTTTATTATTTAAGAGTTCCCCATGAAGAGATACATCCCATATTTGATTGATTCCACCCATTAAATATATATTTATTGTTACACATGTGTTGTGTAATACTATAATCAATCCACAAAGAATAGTTGTCTCTGAGCACATTTTCTTTAAATTCCATAAACACAAAATGCTATTTTGAATCATTATTTCCATCCATCTTATTATAGAAATGACTGTCCCATTTAAAGTGTCCTATCTTTCTATAGAAGTAGTATGACACTTTTTTATTCTTGAATTTCACTTTTCCATTTGAAGGATGGTTTAAATGTTTCCCCTTTGAGGAATCAGATAGACCCACTACCTCTACTATGAGGACCTTGGATGTATTATACTTAGGTTTGTTTGTCTCCTCTTGATTTTTATATTCCTCCTCAATTTATAAATAGCTTAAAAACTCATTGAGGGAAATATATTCCTTCTTATGTTTTAAAAAATGTTTAACATTTTTCTAAGAAGGGGGGTTGTTATTGATGATGGATGTGAAAAATAATGAAATAATCCATGCTCATTTTAATTTTATATAGGTTTTATAAGATGCACTGTATTTCACAGAATTTATATATGATAGATATATTATATACCATTTCTTATAAAATAAAAATTTTTATTGAGAATTTATTTCATTCTACATCCTTGGTGTTTTAATTTTATTCCAATGCATCTTATATCTCATTTGTAGTTGGAAACTGTTGATACATGTCAAAGATGTTATTGGATAATGTGTTGAGACATGCGATCATTATTTTCACATTTTTTCATTATTTGGGAAACTTTAATCATCTCATCTTTATATGTGGGGGGATTTAGAGTTGTGATAACTTACATCAATTTGATCATCATAAATAAAAAATGCTTTCCCTTTTACCACCTCTTGAAATTGTTTCCTTAAAATTAATCCAACTATATTGCATTATTGAGCATATCCATATCTATGTTAATAGAATTTATTTATAATAATTTTGGGAATATATCAGTATATAATAGATATGGGTGTTCTTGGATGGTATTATATTGATCTTTCCAAGGCGTGTTACATTTCTATTTCCCTTAAAAGTAGATTTGGCCTCACTAAATCGACAGTACTATGGGTTATCAAAAAATTATATTTAGGATCCATTGTTTTCTCAATACTATGAACAATTAAATTGTGTAGATTATCCCTTGAATAAGATTTTGAAACAAGATAGTAAGGAATGTTTTTGTTGTTGCACACAAACAAAGTGAATTTCATGCTTTTTGAAGAATTTTAGAGGAACTCAATTTGTATAAAGGATTAGAGTGCTTGGGAATGGTTGTAATTTGATTTTACAATAGAATTGGAACTCCATTTTATATTAATGGAAGCACCCATTTAGATAATACATAATACCCCTTATAATTGGGTGTATACCTTTCATGGAAAGTCATGCATTTTCCAGATTTAATCTTGTTCATCAGATCACACGTGATCTACTAAGTGGACCAGATCGTACCCACTGGCAAACATGCATGTATTCTAGTGAAAATAAATGTCCATTCTAATCCACTTTACAATGTTGGATTCCAATAAATCCTAAAAAATTTTAAAAACATAAAAAAAATAATTTAATTTTTTTAAAAACCTTAAAAATACAAAAATAATAGACATAATTACAAAAAAAAGACAAGAATTTGGACTAAAAAATATCATCTGAAGCATATAAACTAAATTTATTGAATATTTTTTTATTAAATTTACTAATAATATTTCTTATCAGCCCTATATAGTAAATTTATATGATATTTGTATATAAATATGGATTTGAATCCCAAATATTAAAATAAAATCATAAGAAATATCCATAATATGTCTTTAATAATTTTTTTTTCACTCAATAAACATCATTATCTAATTATTATAAGATTTTTATAAACATTATGAACAAAATTATCAAGGATTTCACTTTACATCCCTTTTAACATGTTGTATGTAGAATGATTGATTGTTCAAAATGGGAGAAAAATCACTTAAGAAACAAGACTGTGTCACAATCATGAAGTCAACCCTCATACAATATACAACAAAATATTATTATTCTATGAGAGAAACCAAAACATGTTCCAATTTATTACATAGTCCACATGGTCCTGAATTATTTTCCATGTGTTCAATGTATTAGTAGTTAACATGAGTTCTTCTTGAGTTATAAATTTCCCCCCCGGTGCATAACACTTAGGGAATATTACCCTACTTTAACCCTTTGCGTTGAAATTGTCCTAGATCATCAAAGTTTATTATGCTCTCCAATAGTGTTTTCATTAAACTCTTACATGAAACATCTTTCTCATATTGATATATCCCAATTAAATTTTCCTTTCCCTTTTAAATGATTCATCAAACCAAATTGTATCTCGATTTTATAAAACTTCATTAACAATCACAATCCAATATATGTCCAAATACTTCAACATAATCCCCCTTTCTTAGAGCTAAAATATTGAGGAGAAATAATTTATTTGTAATTTATTTTTTAGTGTTAACAAATACCACTTTTTTTTATTGTTTTTTATTGTTATGAAAGGTTATCAATGACCACTACATCCACTATTAGTCTTAAAAAATTGATATATAGTAAAACCATAACCAAAATCAACATAACACATAATAAAATTAAAATAATACAAATAAAAAATAAATATCATTATTTAACAACATATATGTACATTATAATTGTGTATTATTATTACAAAATTTATAAGTATAGCATTAACACAATATAATATGTCCAGATGAGTATGTTGAAGAATCAATAACCCCATGAATTTTAACCAACCAAAGAAGTATACATGTAATTAAACCAAGTATATATAAGTAATAATAAATGATATGTGTTTTATTAATAATTATTATTAAATTTAAAACTAATTAGAAATGAAAAAACATATATTCAGTCATTTAAATAATACCACACATCAAAATGACTTGTGGTTCATTCCTAAATGTCATAAATGAATAAATTATCACTTTTGTATAGTTTCATGACAATATGAGAATGTTTTATTTGTTTTGATTATGTGGTGTGAGTTTTAGACTACTTTAACACTTAAAATGAAAAATTCACTTTTCCTCATTCTATCCACACCATTAATTGGAATGACATATGGGTAATTCTTACAAGTTACAATTAAATCAACAATCATTTTCCCAGAGTTTAACGACCATACAATATTTTTTACTCACTTTGTGGGCATGCAAAACATGTTTCGAAGTGAAATATAACTTCGAAATTGAACATATGTACTTTAAATCATTTAAACCACATTGTGACATGACCCAAACCACCACGACTCATCCCAAGCCAGTGATGAGCCGGGTGTACCTCCCCAGGTCTGCTTAAAATTAGTTATGACTAGATACTTTCACCAAAAAGGAATAATCAAACATGAGATGCCTTAACCTATAAAAACATACAACAAATATGTGATAAAACATGAAAAATAAAATCATCATCCAACATCAATATAAATGAACAACTAAACTGTATAACAATTTATACATGGATAATAACTATACAATTTTATACCCTATAGGAAAGCTTGATAGATGATCAATACTCATGTTAACACCACATTGTGAAATAGATAAATACAAATAAAACACCATCTCTTTATAGTAGTGACACCTAAGAAGAACCACCATGTTCCACCATATTCTAAAAAATCCCAAGGATAATCCACCAATAGTATTTTCCACCACAGAATACCACTATGAATCACCAAGAATCTTCTTCACATAAACAGATCCAAATCAGTGATCACCAAGACTATCTTAAAACTATGTATTATCTACACAAACATAATATTTTTGGGCATAGGGATCATGTATGGGTTAATATAAATAAACCCAGTAGGATGCGATGCATAAGAGTAAGCATAATGAAAGAAGATAAAGAAAATCTATATATGAATTACAAGAATGAAACATAGAAATATAAGGGAATAATCTATCACCATATATTATCTTATATCTATTAATAATCGATTCATATGAGTATACAAGTATTCTTGGGTTAGCATAAGATTCAGAGCATCCCAAGCCCACAACCCAACTATAAGTCACACCTTGGTGGTGAGCAATGAATATAGGATGAATCCTCAAACCGTTATCTCTTAAAATATTGAACACTAAAGGAAAACATTAATATGATATGAAACAAATAATTCAAAAAATATGGTTCTCCATAATTCTCATATCATCACCCTAGAACTACAGAGTGGGACTACGCCATGACATAAAAAATCACATCAAATGCTACATCCCATTTACATAAAATTCTAACTTCATAAAGGAATTTGAAGTTCCAAGTTTATTATAGAACCAAAAAGACCAAGAATATCTCACATCTATCACCTACACCTCATCCTTTAGTATAAATAGTAATGGGGAACTTGTTCCTCACTAAAGAGTATATCACCTGAGAGGGTTACCGACCCTTGTGGAGGGCTCATGCTCAAATGTGTGTAATATTCATTGACTGAGAATATTAACTAAAATTTGAGTGAAGGAATAATTTCTTATCAATATATGATATTTAGTTACTCCATTATATATATGAAGGACCCATTATCTAGATACAATATGCTATTAGGAGGGTTATTGACCCCATGGATGCTCTAATCATCCACTGAAAAATGTCATTGTCTCTAGAAGTTATGAAACTTAATTTACTTGATATAATTGAATATAAAATCTAGATGAAAATATATATGTAACACCATGTTCTATGTGAAAAAATAATCCGAATGGACTGCTCAAATGTCTAAAACTGACACCCAAGAAGATATATATGAAGATAATTAGATGCTTCCTAGTACACAACATATCCGCACATGGTACATAGTGTGATTAAATCAAGTAGGATAATCATGTACTATTATTTTCCAACTCATTTGAGGCCATCACACACATTGTATCAAATAAGGAACATGGATTATGGGTATTAAATAGATACTGGGCATGTACAATCCATACACATCAAGTCACATTTTTTGTAACACATGAAATGTGTAGTGGATGAGTCCGTAAGGGGCATCACACTTTAGAGTTTCCATATCGTCGCCATCGCCTCCTTCCGTCTCGACCTGGCGCGACGCTCCCCCTTGTTCTCGGTGAGTTCGTGGTGGCGGTCCCCTGTGGTGGGGTTGTTCTGGATCTTGGATTGCACCATTGTTAGCCTTTTCTCGCTTGATTCCCTCTTCTATGGATAGGGCTCCCTCAGCGGCATGGTGACAGTTCACAGCCGGGTTCAAGCTTCCGCGACCTGTAGGACGCCACCTCGACTCAGGTGGTTGCGTAGGGCAGTTCTTCGGGGTCTCTTCGAGCGTTACGGTTGGCGGCGACGGGTCTTGGTTGCGTCGGGACTTTTTCCCGGTGTGCTGGTGATGTTCTGTTTCCTTTTGTTTTCCTCATTTATGTTTGGATTTGGATGCTATTTGGGGTTCATGAATTCGTGATGGTGTTGGCGTGGCTTTACTGGTGAGATTTGGTTACGACACCAAGTCGAACCTTTTGGGATATTCTGTCTCCTCTGCTATATTAGTGCATTGTTTATGGTTGTTTCGTTTAATGAATATGTGATCTGCGAAGCTCGTGTGTTGTTTGGTTCCTTCTTGATTTGGCAGTGTTGATTTCTTTGATTTCAGATGGATGGAGGATGACGGTGATTGTTTGAAACCTCATTGTGATGTTTTTATGTTTGTTTTGACAATGGAATTGATCCCTTCCCGAGGGATTCGATGTTATAGTGGCGATGGCGACGAGGGGTGGACTGCGAATCCAGGAACATGACTTGAGGAGGAGAAGTTGTAATCTGATTGTGTGTTTTGATGTTTTGGGGGTGGATTTTGGAGGCTGTTTGTGATGTTTGAAATTTGGTCTTTTGGTGTTTGAAATTTGGATCTTGTATTGTGAGGTTACCACTCACCCTTTAAGTTGTTTATTCAGAAAATGAAAAAAAGGATTTGAGGTCAAAACATGTGTAGTGGAACACACAAAGTGTGGGTTATCCATGTATACCTGGAATGTACATAGAGTACATGAAGAGTAACTCAGTCTCATGTTACAAATTTTATAGCTCGAATTCACATAGTGTGTGATATTTAATTCTCTGTGAAACCCTTTTCTTCATGGTCTCCAATATACACTGTGGGATTTTCAGGCATTATATTTTTTGTCGAATTAATGTTGATGTGTCAACCGTAACTTTTTAAAAACATTTCATGTGATCAGAGGCTACATTAAATGTATTTAAAAAACTTATAGAACAAGAACTTCAATTTCACACCAGGAACACCACTACCAGCTCCAGTCATGACTCTACTGTTGGTAGTGTTTTTTTTCTTTGTAACCTCTATCACACCTCACCAAAGATTCTTTGGAATATATCATTTCTATCGATCATCATTATTATCACCTTTTTTGACACCGCATTCAATAAAATGAGAACCTGAGACATAGACTATCCTCTATTATTGCACCGGACAATTGTGAATGGATCATGACATAAAGAGTTGATAGGAGTAAAGATAAATAATAATGGTCTACGGGAAGCCCAACCACCCAAGGTGGTATTTACATTTGAGTTTTTCAGTGAACATAGGAATAAGATCATCAAAATAGTAATAAGAGATTATTTATATCATCATATTTCATCATTCATCTTCATTTATAACCACTCATCACTATTCATCTTGAAATGATCATAATCCCAAGCAGAGAATAATAATAATAATATACATTTTATTATTAATAATCAATATAAATAACCCATATTTTAATCCAACAAAAATAAACTAAAAAATGTTAGTTAAAATAATAAGAATATTATAGTTGTGATTGTATTATTGATCAAATGAAAACTCAACACAAATTCAGAATCCATCAAGGAGATTCTGTTAATTTCAAATAATAAATCAAACAATTTATAAGTAAAATTCACAACAAATTATCATAAAAATTTGTTTAATAAAAATTATTTTCATAATTTAAATATTTATTCCATTATTTATTTATTTAAATAATTCATATTATACATGAATTATTTCTTATTCCATGTCAAATTATATAAACACCAAAATAAGTGTCATGAACCAATCTGGGTCAACCGCAAACCGATCACCCAATTCATCCCACAACATGGACTGAGAGGCATTCTCGATCCTCCCAGGCTGGAAACTAGTGTTGGGATATCAATAGAGAAATGGTGGGAATTATTTTACCCAACATAAATAAAAAAATAGTAGAAAATAAAATAGATCATCCCCAATAATGATAAACAAAATAACCAAACCAACATCGACATAAAAACTGAAAATAAAAAAAAACCAAACATGAATCCAAACCAAACCTAATGACCACTATATCTCCATGTAACCCTATGGGTTAATATTTGATACCAAACCCAATATTTTCCATGGTGATCAGTACCAAACTTGAACTTTCACCTAAGACTAAAAACAAGAAGGAAGTATAAGAATGAGTATTAAAACTTAGTAGGCATGACCAAATAAATATATTCCCAATGAATTTACTTTAAATAAAATATTCTTCAATTTTAGGTTTTAAATAAATTATATAAACATAGGTTTTCATAAATTTTATTTTAGAAAAACAAATCATAGTCCATTTCCCTCATTTCTTAAAATAGGTTTCTTTTCCAATGGAGGAAGGGTTAAGCATTTTAAAGAAAGAGAGAGAAAACAAGAAGAAAGATGATTTTATTTAAAAGGGAATAGAGTGTGTAAAACATTCAAAAAACATTTTACATGAAACATTTAGAAACCAAAAGTTCATTATTACTAAAGATATATATCAAGATGGAAATAAAAGCAAAAACCACACAATAAGGGAAATGGGAGACAACACACATGTAACCAAATCAGCTGAGGAACCTAATGTATCTACCATAGATAAATAAGTGCTAAATAACATGGTAATACCTAGGATATTATAGGATAATCTAGAACATACTGGAACCTAATTCATCACATAGTCTCACCTCACCTGATGCCATCAACCAGCCCGAACGCTCGGTTGTACCTTTCCTGGCCTAATTGAGGGGCACAATCCCTAAGCAGATCAAGGTCTGTACTAAGGGACTCTAGCTAGAGAATAATAATAATCTAGTGAAAAAAATTTCTCAGATAATCCACTAGATATTATAGGTTCCCATTTCATGTTTAAAGTGGGGTTGAGACAAACAAATCAACTATATACAAATCACAAGTATAAGCCACCGTATGAGCCATATAACCAAGAATCACCCCCTGAATCACCCCAAGGAAAATCCCATTGTCTTAAATACAAAAACACATGAGGTAATTCCCATGACAAGGAACTCCCATTTTCATTAGAATCCAACAAGTAAATAAGTACACCCCAAGGATATTTTTCAAAATAAGATCAATTTTGAAGTGCCAACCAGTACTCAAGTAATCTTTTAGTGATACACCATTTTACAAAATGGATCAAACACACCATTTGGGAATTAAAAACCATTTATAAATCCATTTGAGAAACCAAAATGAATTTAAAAATCCAAATACATCCTTTAAGAACAAAAAAAAACCTGTAAAGGCCAACCAATAATTTTAACGAGCACTTGGTGTGAAAAGTTTAGTAAAAAAATTCCATAAAGTTCAATACAAAGAGGATTCCATTTGATTTGACATAAATAAATTTTTATAAAGAATGTACATAACTAATTATCATATAATATAGGTGATAAATGTGAGAAATCAATGATTTTTTAAATTTAAAGGCCAATGCATAATGGAACCTACATCAAACTCATGATTCCTTGACAACGACAACCCATAACACCTCCAAAAATGTCCAAAGAAGCAAGAACAACCACAAAGAACCTTAACAAGACAAAAAAATAAATTTAAACTAAAATAAACATGAACCATAGATCTAAGAGACTAAGTAATATAGGGAAATCAATAGAGAATGGAAGAATAAGGAATAAGAATAATAGAGTAGGAGGTTACCTTGAGAAATCACCCCAAAAACTTGAATAATCCACTTGTAATCACCATGGAAGAAGATGGGAGGCAAGGGGAGGAAGGAAGGATATATACTAGGGTCACACAAACCAAATGGAGACAAATAGAGGCTTTTGGGGTTAAAATCTGAGAGGGTTAGAAAATTAATTTTACAATTTTAAAGAACCTGGGTACCGCGCATGGTTTGGACACATGGTTTGGGAAACTATATGCCAACCATGCACCCCTTACTGGACACACTGGACACCAGTATGGTTTGGACACATTTTTTAGGGAAACCATGCAATAACTATGAAACTTGAACCTATAAAAAACTATATATCCAAGCACGTTCCTTCTACATGGTTTGGGATAAACATGTATAGGTTGTGCACTCATGACCAGAAGCACCCAAGACCCACACAATTTCTCTTGAGAGTTGCACAGTTTGGGTCAAACCATGCGCTACCCATGAAACTCAAAATGTGCTAGTTTAAAAAGAACTGAAAGATTCTAAACCATAATAGGTCGCACAGTTTCCCCTTAACCATGCACCTAAACCATGAAATAGAAGAGAAATATCCCAAAAATAATTTTTTTTGATCTGAAACCTCCAAAATTCATAAGAAAATATGAATATAAAAGATAAACCAAAATAAAAGAAGAAAATAAAAACTGAGGTGTGAAAATTCTCCCTACCATAATGCTTACTTCCCTTAGAAAGCCTCAAAGTCACTAGTTGATTATGTTGAAGACAAGGATTCACACATCCACATGATATGATTTCACAAACCAAAAAGGAACCTCAACCATCACTAGGATGAAAACATTCCATTCTACATTAATCCACCCCTGAACTCTAAACCATTCCTCAAATGAAAACAAGGGAACCCTAAGACACAAGACAAACATCTTACCATAGCCAAAGCTACTAAGCCTACTACAAGGACCCAATATTCATCAAAGGATAATGGAAGCTCCAAGGTCAGATTAACCCATAGAGAAGAGCTAACCACCTAATGAATCCTCAATGAAAAAAAAGAGAAGAACATGATGGAAATGAGGGATTATTCCATTCAACACGAGAGGCCAGGGTAGACTCCCCACCATTTAATAATTATATTTGGATGCCTAACCAACAACACCCATCAACACAAACCTCCAAATAGAATAACCACACACCAAATTTAGAAGGAACTAAATGATAGAAACATGATATGAAACGAAACATGCTTTCAGTCCAAGATTAAATGATACATAATTTTCAAAAAGATGCTTCCATCATAATTAAGATTATCAAGATATTCACAACACCACTTTTAAATTTCAAACAAAATACAATTCCATAATACAAAACCATTACCAAAAATTGGCCATTATATCAAAATGTGACTTTAAACTAGACCCACATCAGTAACATTATCATGTAAATAGGCTAGGGTGTCTTCAAAAGGGGTGGACCTGAATTTATGTAACTTCCTAGAAACACCTTGGAAAAATTATTTCAATTTAACTAAACATCCAAAAGTACAACAAGTATTTGTATAATTTAGACACGATGAATTCATATGACCTAGACTGCCATATTGATGATTCACTAGGATGCTATACCTAGAAGAATATGATGAAAGATCATAAGGCCCCTTAATTCCACCTCCAACACTACTAGCTTCAGGACAATTTCCCATATTTTTACTAGAATTTTCCTCATTGATTATAGATAATAAAGAAGGATTGGATACCTCAATCACCCTTCTTAACATATCTTCAATCCGAATAGCTTTCCTCACCATGCAAGCCTAGGATGTTAGACTGAACTCAGACACCATCAACTGCAGTTCAGGACAAATACCATTCTCAAAATTTTGAGCCTTTATAGAATGATCCTTAGCCCACTTCAAAAGATAAGGAACTAGATCCATGAAACTATGAAAAACATCCAACTTCAATCCATCACCTTGTTGAAGATAGAACATCTCCACCACCTTATTTACCTTCACAACCTTAGAGAAGTACTATTGGATGAACAAAGCCTTAAAGAATTCCCAAGAGAGATATTCCTGAGGCTTGGTCCTAATGACCAACTTACAACACTTCCAACCCAGAACTTTGAGCATAAAGTTAGTGAACTTAACCTTTAGAGACTATGGTAACTCAAGAAAACTAAAGATCAATTCAATTTTTATCATTCAATATTATACTTTAAGAGGATACACTTGACCATAAAATTGAGGAGGATTCAAATTATGAAACTCAAGGAGGAAGTATTTAGGTTGATCAACTAGATGGTCTTCTAATGGTGAAAAACCCATAGCTGTACCTAAAATATCCATAAAATAATTAGTGGGGAAGTACACTAAATAGCAAGGAAACCAATAACTCAATACAAAAAAACTCATTATCCAAAACTTGCCACAATTAAACACAAAACATAAAAATAAGCCAACTCACAAAGTTCCAATTTTTTTTTTGAAAAATCAATAACCACCACTTCAAAAAACATTTCCCATTACACACTCCATTCCATTTAATTTCCACTAAAATACCTTAATCTCTATCAATAAATCTAACCCTTTTTTCATTTAAACCCCTTCCTATTTTAAAACATTCCTCATTTTAAAAAACATAATTTTATTAAAAACACCCTTTATAAAAAATCCCTTCAGTTAAAAATACAATTTACAATACTTTAGTCAAAAAAATATAAAAAATCATTTATCCTTTGGAAAAACAAATAAAATCACCACTTGAAATATTATTTCCACAATTTAAAATAAGGGTTTTCCAAATAGTTTCAAAATTAGGAAGACCCAATATGAACTCACAAGGGGGAAACTAGTGTCGATGTGTGCCCTATCCATATGGTTGGTGTCCATATGCCAATCATGACACTATTATTGAGAGTATTTCAGGACCATGTTCCCAAACTCTACATGGATTTCTAGGCCCTATGATCTCATTGAGACCACTAACCTGAGTCTTGTTTCATCTTCCCCAAATACTAAACAACCCACAATAACTAAATAAACCAAACAAAACCCAATTTACCATAGTAACCCAAGGTTTGGCACAAAAAGTGTAGGCGATACACTTCCTCATAACTAAACTCCAAGTTCCAACAGTCCTACTCCTTCTACCTTGAAAACCCAAAGAAAAAGGTCACTATAAAAGATAGGTCCTCTAAATAACCTATGACTAATACAATTTTATCACGAACCAACCCAAGTCAACCCCAAACCAGTCACCCAAGATAGCCCGTGACATGGACTGAGAGGCATTACTGATCCTCTCGGGATAGAAACTAGTTTTGGCGAATCAATAGAGTAATGGTGGGAATTATTTTTCCCATGATAAATAAATAAAATCAATGGAAAAGAAAATAGAGCAGCCCCAACAATGATAAATAAGAACCAAAAAAACATCTATATAAAAACCAAAAATACAACCAAACCAAACAGGATGAGAACTACATATCCATGTGAACCCATGGGTTACTCTCTAATCCCAAACCCAAAATCATCCATGATGGATTAATACTATTCTAGAATGTACAACTAATACTAAAAATAATAAGAAAGTATATGCATGAGTATTAAAACTCAGTTTGCATGCCCAAGTAAATCTATTCCCATTGAATTTCATTTTAATAAAATATTCATAAATTTAAGGTTTGAAATCCAATATATAAACATAGGTTTTCACTCATTTCATTTTAAAAAAGTAAATCATAGTCCATTGCCCTAATTTCTTAAAATAGATCTCTTTTCCAAATGAGGAAGGGTTGGTCATTTTAAAGGAAGAGAGAGAAAAAAAAAGAAATATGATTTTCTTTTAAAAGGGGGTAGAGTGTGTAAAAAATTCACAATTTTTTCCAAAATTTAGAAACCAAAATTTCAATTTTACTAAAGAGATATGTCAAAAGGGAATCAAAATAAACAACCACACAACAAGGGAAATGGGAGACAACATGCATGTAACTAAATATGCTGAGGTACCTAATGTATCCACCGTAGATAAGTATGTTCTAAAGAATATGGTAATACTTAGGATCTCATGGGATAATATATAACATACTAAAAACTAGTTATTACTATAGGGGTTACTCATCTTATGCTATCAACCAGCCCAAAATGCTTGATCCTACCCTTCCTGGCCTAACTAAGGGGCATAATCCTAAAGAAGATCAAGGTCCATACTAAGGTCCACTAGACAAAGAGTAATCAAAAGATAGTTATAAAACATTATCAAAGAATCATCTAGCTATTCCAGGTTCCCATTTCAGTTTTAAAGTGGGGGAAATCCAAACAAATCAACTATATACAAATCAAAAGTATAAGCGATCACATGAGCCACATAACCAAGAATCACCCCTGAATCACCCTAAGGAATATACCCTTGCCTTCAAACCATAAAAACTTGAGGGAAGTCCAATTACAAGGACATCCCATTTCCATTAGCATCCAACAAGGCAAGTAGTACACCCCAAATATATCTTTCAAAAGAAGATCAATTTTTAAGTGCCAACCGGGCCTCAAGAAATCTTTGAGTGATACACCATTTTAAAAAATGGATAAAAAACACCATTTGTGAAATAAAAACTATTTATAAATTAATTTTAGAAACCAAAAAAATTTAAAAATATAAATACACCCTTTAAAAATGAAAAATCACTTGTAAAGTCCAACCAGGAATTCTAACGAGCACTTGGTGTGCAAAGTTTAGTAAAACATTTCCATACCATTTAATACCAAGAGGATTCCACTTAATTTCACATCAATTTTTTTATAAAAATAATACATCACTAATTATCATATAAGAGATGTGTTAAACGAAATAAATCAATTATTCTTTAAATTAAAAGGCTAATGCATAAGGGAACCTACCTCAAACTTACATCGCTTCAACAATGACAACCCAAAACAACTCCACAAAGGTCCAAAGAAGAAATAACACCCACAAGGGACCTTAACTATGAAAAAACCTTAATTTAAACCTAAAGAAGCAGGAAACCTAGACCCAAGAGAACAAGTAATAATTGTAACTCAAGAGAATATGGAAGAAAAATGAATATGAAGAAGAGAGGAAGATATTACCTTGAGAAATCACCTCAAAACCTTGAAGAGTACACTTGGAATCACTATAGTAGAGGAGGGGAGGTATGAAGAATAAGGGAGGAGATACCCTAGGGTTTCATAAATCAAATGGGGAGAAAGGGAGTATTTGGGGGTTAAAATATGAGAGGGGGTAGAATGGTAATTTCAAACTTTTAATGAACCTGGGTACCACATATGGTTTGACTGTACAGTTTGGGAAACCAAGTGAAAACCGTGCACACCTTACTAGACACAATGGAAACCCACATAGTTTAGACACATGGTTTGGGAAACTATGAACCAACAATACGACTTGGTTTTATAAAAAAATACAGATCCAAGCGCACACCTTTCACATGATTTGGGCTAACCATGCCTAGGCTATGCAACCGTGACTTGAAACACCCAATATCCACATGGTTTTTATTAGGAGCTGCACAGTTTGGAACAAACCATGAAATACCCATGAAACTCAAACCATTCTAGTTAAAAATTAACTATAAAGAGACTCATCCAAAAGAGTTCACATGTTTTACCCTTAACCATGAACCTAAACCATTCAACAGAATAAAAATAGTTTGAAACTCAAAATTTTTATTTGAAACCTCCAAAACTCACAAGAAAAGCCGATGACAAAAAATAAACCAAAATAAAATAAGAAAATAAAAACTAGGGTTTTAAAATAATAATATATTAGACATAATAATAATAATAATAATAATTATTATTATCATGACCCCCAACTACTAATACCACTATTGGGCCAGCAATGAAGATGAGAGTAATCTTCAAAGCTCACCTCTAATAGCCCATGAGTTGAATACTAACACTGAGGGTATAAAATGCACAAGTATAAAAGGCATTATCATAAATATACTAGGAATAAAATAAATTACCAATAAACTCCATAAAATAAATCAACAGACCATCCTAATACATGTAATATTATATAACTCATATGTAAAAATATACCACAAACAATGCCTAAGTAGTGGACATGAACACAAATAGCTTCTGAACAATCTCCATGAGGTAGTAATGCCTAAATTGTCCACCAACTCACACAAGAGGGCCTAAAATAGATATTCATATATAAGGTTTATCTTATAGGTATAATAAATAAGATCCACCTAGAAAACTCTTATTTGAATACAAAATAAGCACACTAAATTACTCTAAATAAATAAATAAATAAAATTGATACTTAAATTAGGTGAACTATATCCCAAACTCACAAAATTTAGATTACTAATTAGTTCATAGAAATAGGTAAAACAAAATTAAAATAATATATATATATATGTAATAAAGGTATATCAATTACACTTTCCCACTGAAATAGTTAGCCTAAACCCTAACGTCTAACGAGCTGGAGCTCCCATCATCTCCATAAGTCATACTACACATCTACATAAACACATCACATCTACATAATCATATCATATTATACCTATTTGAAAACTCAACAAATCAACATCAAAATCACATCCTTATAATCACATAGTAAAACTGAGATCCATCACAACCCTATGAAAATATAAATTATACCTTAATCCATTACAACCTGTTTATAATTAGACATATATAAATTGTAATCCATTATAGACTGAATACAAGTATATGTTATAACCTTAATCCGAAACAACCTATATATACATGTATGTCATAATCATGATCCACTATAACCCATATATTCACATACTTTATAACAATAAGCCTCCCTAGCCCGCATTTTCCTACATACCATGATATATATAAGAGAGAGCAGTGTAGGGGGAGTAGTCAGCCATCCATATCTTTGAAAACCTAAATTTTGGGAATACACCTGAAACCCAAATCCAAATATGGGTGTCTATTACCGAAACAACTCATATATAGGATCATAATATATAATAGAACATAATTATAATATAGAACACAATCATTATAATGGCATTGATCCTACCCTATACTCAAACTATAGCTAACATTCTCCATGACAACCCTACTTCCATATCCAGGTCTAAACACCCATATAAGCATACAAGTATCAAGGTTAATCATTGAATGTAACCATTTAATGTAGCTCATTAACCATTAATTTCATAATTTCACATCATTAATTTTGGTTAGTGTTTACATTAACCATAAAAAGACAAGGTGCTTTTATATTCAACATTTCCAATTCTAGATTTCAATACCATGCACTTTGATCATTCACCCCAACCAATCCATGGTTTCCATTTAATATATTATTACCATCACCAACACCCATTACCATGGGTTCATTATATTTCATCATCATTCCATAATCCAAAGTATTCTAATACTCAACTAGTCTTATCTCAGGGGACATGCCCGCATTGAAATAAGAAATTTGTAATAAGAAGAAATAACCAAAACCACTAATAAATAAGAAAAATAACCACCAAGAAAGGACCCAAACCTAATATAACCATCCCAACATAATCCTCTACAATTTCATACATAATCCATTATATCTTACCACCACTGACATCAATCCACTACCACAACTAGTGAAAAGTATCCCAACCCATTCAAAATAATCCAACCATACAAAATTTTATTTAAATTCATAGAAAATGATCTATCATTCCATATATATATATATATATAATATTCTTATTATAATAATATCAAGGGGTAATCAATGATATCTCATTAAACAATACAAGCTTGTATAAAACCTTTCTAGTCTTAAAATATCCCCAGACTTTAATTTCACCACTCAAAATTTTCCTTTACTATTTAGATTAGTTAATTCATCATGAGTAGGTTATAGAAAGAAAGGAAAAATAATAAACAGAATCCAATAAAAACTATAGTAACCCAATAAACATTCTCAAATTAATAATTAACTATGTTATAAAATTAAATGAACAAATCATTCTTTATCTTTCTTATTTTCTCATCTTTATGTTTTTAACCAATTTTTGGCATGTAAAATATGAAAGGGAATCATAGATAATCACAAAAATGATCAATCACACTATCTATAAAATAAAATTAGGAAATATCATGAATAAATCATCATCACTTGTGTATCAAAACACCCTTTCAATATCTTATGATTATTTAATTACAGATCATCATCTTCTTTAAGTCAATATCAAACATTTACCCATGGAAAATAAAGAATTATAATCCCACATAAACACATGAAATAAAAATAAGTTTAAAAATACCCTAACTTTATGTGAATATTTAAATATTCACTAAATGAGAATGGAAGTATAGATAAAGATTATAATCTCAAAAGATCATGAGAAGATATAAAACACTAAAGAAATAATCCATCTAGAATTATCAATAAAAATCATTATGAAAATCATAAATTATAGAGGGAATAAATTCAATAGAATAGAAATAATTAATGATAGAAAATAATATAAAAAATATGAAAATAGAGATACATTTGTTTGAGGATCAAAGTCACACAAATAAAGACATAGGGTTTGATCATAGAGGACTAGGATCATCCAAAATTCTCTACATCCAATTAGGATTAAAAATAATAAGGAATAAATAGGGAGAATTTTAGAGACCTAAAATTTATAATCATTTCTAGAAAACATAGTGTCATAGAGTGAAAAATATCCAACACACCATAATGGGGCTATATCTAAATATCGCAGTATAATTTCTCAGTGCAGCTTCCACCTTTATCATGATGAACAACCATATATATGATTAAAATAAAGAAGCAAACTTCCTGAATAAGGGTTTCACATCACATCCTTCAAATCCATGAGAACCATGGAATGTTGTTTTCCCATCCTCCTTAATCCCCTCGAACCCATACAAACACCATGATTGATCCTAAGCACCATGACGCAAAGACCCCCAATATGAAAGAACCAAGGAACTCAACTTCTAGGTTATCATGTCATGATAAAAATTACTCATGATATGAATAAAAAATGGTAAAGGAAATTCAGAAGATATTTAATCCATACATAATATTCTTTTCACGAAACATAAGAGTTTTCATCTTGAATAATTTTCCATACATCCACTTAAAAACTAGTTACTCTATGACCAAGCCCTTCACACTACAACCAATAATCCCTACCTAAGACAACTTGATACTTAATTCTCATGAATCATTACCCTAAGACATGATATATCCCCAATCCACCACTCACCTTCCCAATGAAAGATAACTCCATGACACTTATAGTCACACCATGAAACATTTCTTCCTATATAAATTTATTTATTTTGAAACTCCTCCCTTCAACCTCAATAATATCTCCAAACACTCCTTAGACTCCCTCAATAGTCAATAATTGAAAAAGGGAGGGTTTGATAAAATCCTTACCCTTACATCACATACCTATCAAATAATTCTTATTCTGCAAAATCAAAACAAAACTAAAAATATAATAGAAAGGAAGGGGTGAATAATAAACACCCCATGATATACCTCTCATGGATCTTGATATAATAAGAACACAATCAACTTATCATAAGGAAAATGTGAATAATTACACAACATCATCAATCATATCAAAAATACACCATGTTCATAAATATAATATTAATAAAAAATAAATCATAAAATAAATCAAGATGATAAGTGAACACCTATGACTCCTATTCCCATGTATACTCATGCATGCCACCATGCCACCAAAGGACATGATCTAAAGGAATAAAATACTCATGAAACACCTTCTCCTAATGGTCCTAGATCTCAATAATACATTCCTAAAATGTTGTATCATATTTAAATTCCAAATCACCCCATTCAATTATGTGGGAATCATAATGAAGATATTGATGAAGCTGTGATACATAGAAAACTTCATGGATATGATTCATCTATATAAGGAACACCAATTGATATAAATCTACTCCAATATGATCTGATACCTTAAAATTCCCAAAAAATCAGGGAGAGAAATTAATTCCATGACTGAAACATCACAAACCATAATTAATATACACCATTAAGAACACATGATCTATAATATCAAACTCTTGATACCTCATACTATGATTAATATAGGACTTATATAAATCTTACAGTACCTTCATCTACTTGAAAATAACCTACACCTTCTATGTACTATTTTATGATAATTCTAGTTTGAGAATTTCTGAATCTTTAACCTTGGTCCAACATAATGGATATATAAATATTAGAACATACAACAATTTGAATGAGGTAGGTGCCTCACCCAAAATCCTCCAAAATATAGAATACATGTACATAACATGTCTTCCAAAGTCTGGATAGTATGCTCTGTCTATTCATATTTTCATGGATGAAATTTTTTCCATAGTATATATGGGAGATAAGATCATACTAGATACCTCTCCACACTCAAGAGGTTAAATTGTTATCATGATCTGATTTGATCATATTTGGAACCCCATTGAGCATCCCAATATCCTCTAGATATTTCCTCAATAAAGAATCCACTGTGCTCAACACCTTAATCAGCAAAAATCAAGATGAATTTTTAAAATGGTATAAAATCATCCATATAACATAATAACCACCCAAAGATCAAGGTAAACTTATGATGAAGTCCATTGAGATTTCCTTCCACTTCCATTGAGAAACATCTAGTGGATGAAGCAACCCACTAAGAACACGATGATCTACCTTCAAATATTTCTACACATTCATATATTAGAGAGACACTCTAAAATAAGCTACTCATATTACAAGGTGCACCACTAGAATCTCCTTTATCATGCTCCAAGCATACCTAGACTCATGCACAACTTCTTCTTGAGAATTATTACTCAATGTGTTAATAATAACATTCCCATTCCCTAGTTTATAGGTAATATGAAAGTTATAACCCTATAATAATTGTATCCATCACCACTATCATAAGTTAAAAGCACACATGGAGAAGATATACCACAATATATTTTTATATTTTAAGACCATATAGAATTAAATGATGAAGCAATGTAACCAAAACTTTAGAATAAACACCACTGTGGAAAGAATGAGATTAAGTGTAATGTATTTATTCTCATGTATGCATAACTATTGATACCCATAGCATATTAATTCTCTATGATGCATCAAAACACAACCCAATATATGAAGTGAAGTGTTGAAATAAACAAAAAACACAACTACCTCCTCTAGAAAATGAAGTACATGATCACTAATTGACTTCTCCTTAAAAAACCCAAAATATGAATAAATATTATAATTATCTAAAATGTACTAATCCTTTTAGGTTAATTCTTTCAGAAGAATCTAAATCTGAGAGAAATTAGACACAGATCTCCTATAATAGTCTACAAGACCAAGAAAAATCTGAAACTTCACAACATTCTTGGTGTCCACCTAAGAAACAACCACCTCAATCTTGAAAGGATCCATAAATAATCATCACCAAGACATGAAAGTTCCCATGAAAAGAACCTCAATGGACCAAAACTTACACTTTGAAATCTATACAAACAAATTATGGTGCCAAATAACCTCTAAAATGGCTCGTGAATTCTCTACATGCTCCTCATTTTAATTAGGATACACACGGATTTCATTAATGAAAACCACCATGATCTGATTGAGAAATTAAAAAAATAGAAATTTTATCAAACCAATGAACATGTAAAGGGTATTCATGAAACCAAAGGGCATTACCATAAACTTATAGTGATCATAATGACACTTTAAGTATTTATTTGGAATGCCCTCATTTGTTTCCTTATTTGATGATATTATGATCAAAAGTATATTTTAATGTCTAGACCTAGTTTTTGACTTTTAAGACTTTGAAATATTTCTACATATATTTCCAGATCCATCTGTTGAGACGACATACAATTCCAAGGCCCAATGTGACAAGAAATAATTTTATAAAAATATTAAAAATATTTTATATCACGTGCATGAAGTTTCTTAAAGAAAATGGGATAAATCTTAAAAAAAATATTGGATAAGAAATTAGAGACCATGGTTGAGTCCATAATGCAATGTTTACCCTTAGTGTGACCTAAAATAGGCTGGCGCGGGGTGTTTAGATGTCTCGCCCGTTGGTGGTACATTTAGTGAATTAATTAAATGTTTAATTTTGTTAATTTAATTGAATAACCTAATAAAGATTTACTTTAAATATATTTCCACACCATGACCTATGATACTATATTTTATTCTTTTCTTGGTCTTGGATCTTTCTGATTGAGGTTTTGGTTGAGTCCCGGTCGAAATTTTCAAAATTTTGGATGTTTGGGTGAAACTTGGCCTATGAATAGGCACCAAAAGGTTAATAGAAATCATGTAGTCAACCCAGGTACCCATGTGGAACGACCTATAGGTGACTAGAAGTTACTTTATGGTTTGCGTGGGGTTTTACAG
This sequence comes from Viscum album, assembly GCA_963277665.1. Taxonomy (NCBI): domain Eukaryota; kingdom Viridiplantae; phylum Streptophyta; class Magnoliopsida; order Santalales; family Viscaceae; genus Viscum; species Viscum album. The sequence continues at coordinate 1,304,371,530 of OY728126.1, read as the reverse complement.
ACCGTGTGTCCTGGTTGTGTGATAGGTTTGGGTTTTTGAAAGAATCTACTACACAGTTTGTGCATGGCCACACAAACCATGCAGGTTAGTTGTGTGGTTAGTACCTTCTTAGTTAGTGGCTACTTTATGGTTTGGTAAACCATGTAGCCAAATCATGCAGTCATGACAGATCATTAAAATATTAAAAACCCTATCCTACCCTTACCCCTTTTTAACCCCATTTTGTCCCCCTCCCTCTTGGTTGAATTTGGAACCCCAAGGGGTCCAGAAAACCCTCTTCGCTTGGCTCCTCCTCATCCATGGATTCATAATAAAAGATATAAGGTGAATTTATTAGGGTTTTGGACCCTTTCCCCCTTCTTTTTCTCCTTCTTCCTTTTTTTATTATCTTCCCTTTGGTGGGGTCTTGTTGGCCTAACCCTAATGGATAGGGTTGCATTTTGGGTCATTTTTATTTGGATCTAGGATGTAATAAAGGTCCATTGGGCTTAGATATCTCTTCTCGGAAGGTTTCATCACTCTCTCACACTGTTGAGGTAGGTGTTTCCATGTTTTTTCCTTTCTGATGAAAACCATTGGTGTTTGGGTGTCTTCAATTAATTTATAAACATTATTTGCGCATGCAAGGTACCTTTTTTTAGTTTTTGTGGTGTTTTATTATTGGTAGAAACTACTAAAAATATTTTTTAAGTGATTCCGTGAATATTATTATGTATTTATGGACCTAAGGTGTTTGGTATTATGTCAAATGTTCTTTAAAAATAAAATTGGGCCTTTTTGTGACACTTTTACTTTGTTATATTTTGATAAATTAGTTTTTATGTATAGACTTAGGACATGTGATATGAATGTATTTTTTGGTGTGGTAATTATGGTGTAAATGTTTTTGGAAAGGATTATATTAGTTTTGAAGAGGTTTTTTATCCTTTGTAAACTAAATGGGATTGTTGGGGTTGTCTTAAAAGGAAATTGGCGACCTTGAAAATGGAAATGGCTGATTTGGGTGTGCCATTGGATGTTGGAACATCCATCTGTGCACATGGTGCACACATGGATAGGCATTCAAAGGAAGAAGGAACATTAAAACAATGTAATTCTAAACTCTAGATTTTCAAAATTTTTTCTTGATCTAAAAAGGGTGTGTGTGGTGCATATATGTCTTGAAGTTGAAACTGCATGTGTTCTTTAAAACTTGGCCCGTTTTCCATTTTGGGACATGATTGGTCTCTAAATGGTTTGGAATCCCATTGGGTGTCTTTAAATATATGATTTATTTTTACCTTTGATTTAAAAGGAATTTAACTTGAAATGTAAAGGCCTATTTGGAAATTCTTGTAAAAGTTACATTTAATGTTGATTGGAAATGGTTTTTGAAATGTTTTGGTAAATGAATTTGGGTTTGTAAATTTGAAGGACCGTTTAGAAAAATAGTATGTTTTAAGAAAATGTTGAATATTCATATGATGTGACAACCCATTTGGAACCTTGATGATGTGATATATTTAGTGGGAACCTCTATAGGAGGGATTTCCCTTTATGGGTTATCATATAGGTGGTTTCTATGTATGGGGTAGGCAAGTGCGGTGATGACAAGTAAGATGAGTCACACATATGAGGGCCTCCTACGTACATATTATACTTTCACCATGGGTTCCTAAAAGTATTTTAGAGGATCGAGTGATGGTTTCTTTCCTACCCTGATTAGATGGGTTGGTACCCCCTAGATTTGTTGAGAGGCTAGGTGGGTTATTCCACTAGATTGGTCAGTTGAGGGCAGCCAGTTGGTTATAGACTAGGGAGATTCACCATATGTCAACTGGTGGTTCCAAATCAATTACATCCAGGGATCGTTCTAGGGTTGTTTAGTAATGACCATGGTTTCTATTTATAATTGTTTTTTTATATTTCTCTACAATCAGTTTTTATTATACTACGTATTCTATTTTAGAACATCCCTAGTATTGTGTGGCTTGGGTTTTGGTATTAAAATGGAAATATATTTTGAGAACATAAATAGGGTGTACATTGTTTTGAAAAAGGGAGAAATTTGTTTTTATTTATTAAAATGAAAAGAACTTATTTTTATAATTGTATTTCAAACTAGAGTTAATGGACTGTTTTCAAAAAAGGATACACATGGATTCTTTGGTGGTTGCTTACTGAGCTGTTTAGATCACACCCTACTTGTACCATTCAGTGTCTGTAGACCCGATCTGTTTTGTAGGTTCAAGTTCCTAGTTCAGGTTTTCATTGTGTATTAGGGTTGGTATTGTGGTATGAGGTGACCAAGAAGTTACATGTAGATCTTGTTGGTGTGGTTTAGTTTTAGTTTTTTATTTAGTTTTTTTCTTGTTCAACTATTATAACTAAATTAGTTTTAGATAACTATTTGAGATTCAGTTGTGGTTGGTTATTATACATGTTTGGTTTTATTTATTTGATCTTGGTTATTATTTGGTCTAAAATCATTCCCACTTGGTTATGTTTGATTCCTGACACTAGTTTTCAGCTCGTAGGCATCGAGAACACCCTTTGGGCCATTCTGTGGACCGAGTCGGGTGTCGAGTTGGATGGAATCTAGGTCTGGTTCATGAAAAAATGGTGTCAAATATAGGTTATTATTATTTGGGGTGTCAGGAAGTCATAGATTAGGACTTTCAGGATTTGAGAGGTGGGTACGGGAAGAGAATCTTGAACTCTTTCTCATTCTGATCCTCAAGTTACTAGGGGTAGTCCAAGATTTGAGTCTTTTGTCTTTATTCTAGATTGACGGATGAAAATGGAGGTGAGATGATGTTATGTCATGACCTCACATGGAGTAGTGACCCATGTGGATTCTAAGTACATGGTTCAAGTACCTCCAAGTTGTTGATTTTTTCTTGGGGCATCGATCACTACCGTGTCACTGGTTTAAGCATGACTACAAGTTCCTCATTCTAGTAGTTTGGTGTGAATGGTGTTTCATCTTGGTCTATATTGGTGTAAGTGTGTTCTTGAAAGTGAAAATGATTTTTAAATGGAAATTATTTCTTTGAGTGGTTGTAAATTGGAAAATTGGGTTTTAAAATCTAAAGTTATTTGGATTGAGAATTTGGAAGATACTTGGGTTTGGTGATGAGGTGGTGTTTCAATCCATTGGTATTCTTTATGAATGTTTGCACATGTGATGGTATGTATGTGAAAAGGGCATGTTGTAATGCATGTATGGAAGCACGTGAACACATGTTCAAGGTTTCATGGGATTCCATGGGTGTGTTTTTGAGATCAAAGGCTTGGCCTAATTTTTCCAAAGTGATTTTGAAAGAAGAAAATGGTTTTAGAAAATGGTTTTTTTAAAGGAGTGGGTTCTTGTTGTGAAAATTGGATTTCTTTATTTGGAAAAAATGGACTTAAAAGAAGGAATTTTTAAAATTTAAATGAAGATGGTGAATTTTGAAAGGAATATTTTTTGTTGTTATTGTGTGTTTGGTGTTTGAGATAGTTTTTTTGGCTCAAAATATTCCTTTCAGCTACGTTTTGGTCTGATAATGGTTTTAGTTTTGTGTTTCCCATGCTGTTCATAGAATGACGCACAGAAAGGTTCCTGAAGTTTCTAAAGAATCATGCCCATTTTTGACTATTTTTGATTGTTTCCTATTATTCTTGGTGATTGAGGTCCGTTAGAGGAAGTAGAGTAGCTTGAGGAAGTAGATCGTGTCTTTAGGTTATTGGGAACTCTCGAAGATGTCAGGGTGCGTGTTGTTCTGAAATTGTTTGAGGGTATAACATTGGATGAATGAGATTTGTTTTTCCCACCGTCAATCCAAGTTGGGATGAAGTGGGAAGTGTTCAGGTCCATCTTCTTCTGATGGTTCATAACCTAGGTGGTGAAGATGAAGAAAAGGTAAGTGCTCATGAGTATTCAACAAGGCCAGTGGACAGTGAGGGCCTATTCTTACCAATTTTAGGAGATGGTCTTCTTTTCTCGAGAGGTGGCATCATAGGATCTAGTGAGGGATTCTATTTTCCTTGGGGTTATTCATCTATATAACAAGGAGAGTGTCCTATCCTCCAAGGACCTTTATTTTTAGAATTTGGTGGATGAAGCATTTTTAGCCGATTTTGATTCCAGAGAACATATAGTTGGGAATCCAATGTCTCCCGTTGTTCGTGAAGGTTCTCCATCTGGAGATGAGTTCATACTAGGGGAACCTATCTATAAGGAGTCTCCCTCATTGGTTCTGGACTCCAATTTTTCAGACTTCCCTCTTGTGTGCCACCAGTGTGGCCAGTTTGGGCATTCTAAGTCATCTTGTCACATCCCTTCAAAGACTTGCCATAGTTGTGGCCATTTAGGTCAATTAGAGAAGTTATATATAAATAATTGCTTGAAGAAGGAAATTTTATTAGAGGATTCTAGTACCTAACTATGAGGAAGGATATTATTTTATCATCAGGGCTTCAACCACAGTCCTTAGATTGAAGCTCGCGCATAGTTACGAGTTTCTAGGTGTGAGTTAAACCTTGGATTGGTTTTTTCCTCCATGTTTGAATGGAGAAATATAAATTTTCCTTGTTTTTGTTTCCCTATTTTTGTAAGTTCATATTTAATTTTAAAAGTGTGATGAACTTGTTATTTCATGATCTAAATGGTGGATTTCATTTGAATTAAACTCTTTGATTTGGTTTTTCTTCTTTGAGTGTTCATATCCCTTATGTGGTTTGGTTTCAGTTTTACCAGTGATCATTTAAAAATGCTTGAGTTTTGGTGCAATTGATGAACGGTGTTTCTGGGTAATTGTTTGGGAAGAGTTTCTTTTCATAGGTTACCCTCTCATTTTTTTGGGAGTCTTAAATTGGCATGGTAAATTCTTAGTTCCAGTGGTGTTGTTTTTCACCCTTGTGTGAATGGTTTTTGGTTCTTATAGGGGATTACCTCATCCTAGCATCCCATTATGATGGGTTTCCTTATAGTGACATTTTTTTAAGTCTTAGTGGTGTGTATTGGTTGTGTGGGGAAATTGGATGAGTTCAGGTTTTGAGTTCCCTAGTTCTTAGTTGTGGTGAGGGTGTTGCTTGGTTAATGTAGAGAGGATGTGCTAGTTCCTGGGGTCCCGATCTCCTAATTCATCTGAAGTAGGTTTTTCATTTATGTATTGATGGTGTTGGCTAGGTTTTAAAGTTTATGAATTAGTTGAGTTCTTATGGTGGGGATAACCCCCTTGTGTTCTCCCCTCATTCTTATATTGGGGTTTCTTCTTGACCGGTTAGGTGTGACTTATAGAGAGAAAGGTCACCCTGAGGCTCATGATTTCTTTCGATTTTGATCAGGTATAGACTTGAGTTTTGGTTATATTTTGACTTGGCGACTTTCTATGTAAAAAAGTGTCTATGGTGGGGATAATTGTCACACAACGACCTTGGATACTCCTTTATTTTATTCTTTTCTTGGTCTTGGATCTCTTTGGTTGAGGTTTGGGTTGAGACCTGATCAATTTTTTTGAAAATTTAGAAGTTTGGGTAAAACTTGACCTATGAATGAGAACCGCACGGTTAGTATAAACTATGCAGTCGGCCTAGATACCCATTTGGAAAGACTTAGAGTTGAACAAAAGATACCTCACGGTTTTTTCATGGTCGCACAAACCGTGTAGCCTGGTTGTGTGGATGGTCTGGGTTTTTGGTAGAAGCTACCGCACGACCACACAAACCACGCGGGTTAATCGCATGGTCAGTACCTTCTTAAGAAGTGGCTTCCACACGGCTGGTACACAATGTGATTTACTGCGTGGCCAAACCATACTGTCATGTCAGATCATTAATATCTTAAAACCATATTCTACCCTCACCCCTTTTAACCCTATTTTAGCCCCTCCCTCTTGGTCGAATTTGGTGCACCAAGGGGTCCTGAAACCAATCTTACCTTGGCTCCTCCTCCTCCATGTTTACATCCTCAAATATCTAAGGTGAGTTTCTTAAGGTTTTGGCACTATTTTTCCTTCTTTCTCCCCTTATTCTTTGTTTTCTTGGTTTCCCTTTGGTGGGGTATTTTTTGACTGAACCATAATGGATAGGGTTGTGTGTTGGGTCTTTTTTCTTTGGATCTAGGGTGTGTGAAAGGTCTGCAGGGATTATTCTCTCTTGTCTAAAGGTTTCATCACTTCCACATACTATTGAGGTAGGTATTCCATGTTTTCCATTTTTGATGAAAACCATTGGTGCTTGGGTGTCTTCAATTAATTTATAAACATGATTTGTGCACATAGGGTACCTTTTTTTAGTTTGTTATGGTGTTTTCTTATTGGTGGAAACTACTAAAAATAGTTTTTGAAGTGATTACTTGAATATTCCTATGTATTTATTCACCTAAGGTGTTCGGTAGAATGTCAAATTTTCTTTAAAAGTAAAATTCAGCCTTTTTGTGACACTTTGCCTTTGTTATATTTTGATAAATTAGTTTTTATATATAGACTTGAAAGGACATGTGAACTGAATGTATTTTTTGGTGTGATAATTATGGTGTAAATGTTTTTGGAAAGGATCATCTTGGTTTTGAAGGGGTTTTTTATTTTTTGAAAAATAAATGGTATTGTTGGGTTTAACTTAAAAATAATGTAGTGATCTTGAAAATGGAAATGGTTGATTTGGGTGTGCCATTGGATGTTGGAACATCCATGTGTGCACATGGTTCACACATGGATGAACATTAAAAGGAAAATGGCACATTAAAACAATGTTTTATCTAAAATTCAGCTTCTCAAATGTTTTCCTTGATCTCAAAAGGGTGTGTGTGGTGCATTATATGTCTTGAAATTGGTTTTGTATGTGTTCTTAAAAACTTGTCCCATTTGGCATTTTTGGGACATGATTGGTCTCTAAATTGTTTGGGATCCCATTGGGTGTCTTTAAATATTTTATGTGTTTTAATCTTGGATTTAAAAAGAATTTATCTTGAAATGTAAAGGCCCATTTGGAAATTCTTGTGAAAGTGACATTCATGTTTTTTGGAAATGGTTTATGAAATATTTTGGTAAAAGCATTTGGGTGAATAAATTTGAAGGCCCATTTTGAAAACTAGTATGTTTTAAGAAAGGTTTGAATGCCCATATGATGTGACAGCCCAATTGTCACCTTGATGTTGTAATATATATATATAGTGGGAATCTCTATAGGAGGTATTTCCCTTTATCGGTTATTATATAGGTGGTGTCCGTGTATGGGGTAGGAAAGTGTAGTGATGGTAGGTAAGATGAGTCACATGTGAGATGACCTCCAACATACATAGTATACTTTCACCATAGGTTCTTGGGAATATTTTAGAGGATCAAGTTACGGTTATTTTCCATCCCCAATTAGATGGATTTGTACCCCCTATATTTTCTGAGAGGCCATATCGGTTGTGCCACTAGATTGGTCAGTTGGGGGTGGCTAGTTGGTTATAAAATAGGGAGCTTCACCATATGCTGACATGTGGTTCTGAACTGAGTACACCCAGGTATAATTCTAGGGATGTTTAGGAACACCCATGGTTACTAACTATAATTTTTTGTTTGTATTTTTATGCACTTAGTTTTCTGCTTATACTGCTTAGTCCTTTTTAGCATAGCCTTGATATTGTATGGCTTGGGTTTTGGTTTTAAAATGGAAATATATTTTGAAAATGAAAATTTCATGTGCATTGTTTTGAAAAAGGGAGAAAGATGTGTTTATTTATTAAAATTTGAAAACACTATTTTTATAATTGTATTTCAAACAAGTGTTAATGGGTTGTTTTCAGGAAAGGAAGTGCAAGGGTTCTTTGGTGGTTGTCCACTGAGCTGTTTAGCTCACACCCTACTTGTACCATTCAGTTTCGGTATACCCAATCTATTTTGCCGGTTTGGTTTCCTATTTTAGGTGATCATTGTGGAGTAGGGTTGGTATTATGGTTTTAGGTGACCAAGAGGTCCCATGGAAATCTTTTTGGTGTGGTTTAGTTTCAATTTTGTATTTAGTTTCTGCCTTGTTTAGCTATTATAACTGAATCTATTTTATATATTTACTTGAGATTAAATTTTGGTTGGTTACTCCACTTGTTCAGTTTTATTTATTTTATCTTGGTTATTCTTTGGGCTCGAATCATTACCACTCGATTTATGTTTGATTCTCGACACTTGTTTCCTGACCGTGGGGACTAGGAATACCCTTTGGGCCATGCTGTGGATCGGGTCGGGTGTTGGGTTAGATGGAATCCTGACCTAGTTCATGACATATATCATTATGATAATTTTCCTAGTATTATCCTCATAATCTTGGGATTATTGAGAGTTTCTCCTTCCTCCTTTTGTTGTCATATCATATCAGATTTTGACGAATCACTTGATAGGAGAAAATTAGAGTGTAATAAATGAAAGGACTTTATTAAATCATTGGTGAGTGTGTTATTTGACGAATAATGATCCAATCTCTAGGTTTAACTTATCAAACTACTTATTATACCCTTTTTGAATAAATTTATTGAGAAGAATCATACCTTTTATGATCTTCACCAATTGTGGTAGCCTTTGCATGCACTCGTGTACTAGTTTATTTGATTACTCTTAATTTTCTAAGATCCTATACCCCACTATTTATATTTCTACAAGGACTCTTGTAAATAATCAATTAAATTTTGATTTTGTGCCTTTCCCCCTTAATTTCTTCTCATTCTTCACAGGTTGGACCTCGCGGTCTGATTCGACATTGTCTGGTGGTACTAAGCCTGATTGGACCCCTGTAATACTGATAAAACAATGTAAGTGGGATGAATAGATTAATAAGTGATATATCTGGGATGTTTTTGGTTTTTTTATGATCATTTTTATGACCAGAAATCAAATCATCCATGAACTAAAAACCCAAGCATGAGCGGTGCGATACAGTGCATACGAAGCCTCAAAATTGGTTTTCTAGCCACTATTTGAACATAATCCACTAGCCAAAGACAGACCCACTAATCTTGAGTATAAGCAAGGCTTAAATAGAAGGTGGAAGACCATATCTAGAATAAAAAGAGTAGATAAAAGATCCTGGAAAAATCCTGACTACACACCGTGTAGTTTGAAGAACACACGACATGTCGGGACCTGACTGGACCAGATATGATTTCAGCGATTTATAAGTATCACACACTATGTGGGATCCCTAAACACCATGTGATATTGTAATGGTAAAATCATAATATACTTTTTGAGTACATGGGTATGGGAACAACTTGGCACACCATGTACCAAAGTACATGGACATAGGGTAAAGTACACAGACACAATATGTATTCACCAACACGGCCAATCACATTGGCGAGACCCCGAATGGAATGAGTGCATTGTGTATATCTCCTACACACATTTTATTTCTACATGGTTGTAAATACTTTTACCTCTATGAAAATGACCAAGTGATGGAGTGGGACCACACACCATGTGGGCCCCCTCACTTGCCATGTACCCCTCAGTTCTTTTTGAGGAAACTTGAAACACTCATATCTCCTTTATTTTGACATAGATTTTGGCCCATGAGTAACCTATATTGAGTTTTTTTACATATATAACATGATGGTTCCCCCAGTTTTATATTTTTGGATATTATTTTAGATGTTTTTGGTCATGGTGCTTGTTTAGGCGATTCTCGATGACGACAATGATCATGCAGGATCACCAGAGGCATTTTGAACGGAACCTTAATGCTAGGTTGGGCATGGGTCCTTGATGTATAGAGTGAAATAATTCAGTTGGGCTTGGAATGGGTCCTCTATATACTCCTAGAGTGGAACTCTCTAGCTGGTATGGGAATGGGTCCTCTACCATTAGAGTGGAACCCTTTGGAACATGGCATGGGTCCTCTATCGACTTCTAGAGTCGAACACTATAGATGGGCTGGGAATGGGCCCTATACCATTAGAGTGGAACCCGATTACTAGGTAGGGCATGGGTCCTCTATATACCATCATATTATAACCCTCTTACTGGGCATGTCATGGGTCCTCTATAGACTATTAGAGTGAAACCCTCCATTGGAATAAAGTATGGGTCCTCTATCTATCCACTGAGTGGAACCCTCCTGCTATACCTGGGAATAGGTCCTAAACCTATAGATCTTGGACCCTTGACTATGTGGAATAGTTACAAGTCATGGCTTTAATTGGATGGTTTATACTAGGTAGATGTGCAAGATACTGGGCATCATTGTTGGAATTCAAGAACTATTGGAAACTCTTTACCTAGGATGAGTTGTGAGATGGAGATACCCTTTCTCTCTCATTTGGGATTCTTTTATTGAATATATATATACCTCTCTATATATACCTTTTTATTTGGTTAATCTCTTTCCATAGATTGTGAAGATGCACGGGGTATGCCATGTGCTTTCCATGTTTATCTCCTCATGGTTGTATGAGGTTACTCTCCTTCTATGGGTGGAAAAGACTCGACGAGTAGTACATATACACACCATGTTGAGCCCCTTATGCTTGGATGAGGTTACTATTTCTCTTACTTTGGGTTGAGTTTCATCATGTTTTCTATCTAAAGTCTTTAATTTTTTATTGTGTCTCTTACTTCTCCCCTTTTCAACTTTCAGGTTGTCTTACTTGGTATGTATATACTCACCCTTGCATGGGATTTTCCCACATGTGTCATGTATTATAAAAACAATGGATAGGGAGATGGTGACATCAGAGTATCTTAGGGATACTAGGTGTTTTGTACTACATATTGTGGCCGTAGCTTGAAGATCAAGATCTGGATTCTCTCAGTAGTTTACTTTCCAGTTCTTGTTAGGTTGGGACATATTTCTGGTTGGGAGTGAATTTTTCCCCTTTACTTTTCAGTTTAAACTATCGTACTCTTATACACCCTAGAGTTTTTACATGCTTGGTTTACCTTCTAACTGTTTCATCTTTTTATTATTTCTCCTATTCACTTCTACATTGAGATGATCAGGTGTGTGCGTATAGTTAAATTAGGAAAAGTCCTCCCATTTAGGATATGCATTTCAATGCTTGTCTCTATCCCCAATCTTATGTAGGTGGGCTTGGTGTAGTTACAGTTTGATCCCCAGTTAGGGTCGGGTCATGAAATATTGGTATTAAAGTAGTTAATTCCTTAGGATTTTGTTTGGAGTAGTCCCCTTATGAGGATTGGTTGATATTAGTGAAATAATGTCAAAGTGTCTCAAGTGCATATCTTAGGCTAGGGAATCTAGTGATGGTATAAGCAGCTGACGTATCCATTCACCAAGACCTTGACCAACTTCTTGTCAACTTGATATACTAAGACATTTTTTGTAGGTATAAATGGTACATGCATCATATAGGATTGAGTCTTTGACTTTCCTTCTTGAGTCAAATCCCCAATGTTGTTACATATATATATTCTCATCTGACCATGGTATGTCTTGATTAAATTTAGGGATTCCTCTGTGAAGCCAACCAGCTAGGATAACAGATATGGATCATGAATACAATACGGTGATTGATAAGGCCTCAATTTAGGGTCCATCCCATGAACTTCTTCCTCTAGATGGGAAGGTAACACCACCACCACCTGTCAAGAAGTAGATTATACCAGCTGATTAGGCCGAGGATTCATGTAGGCACAATGCACTCTACAAGTTCCAATGCTAGAGGCCGCTAATGTTCCTCAGAAAACCAGATCCCCAGGTAGAGGAGGATTGGATAGAGTTAGTGGTTTGTATCTTTAATATTATTCAGACCCTAATAGATTTGGTGGTTGTGCAAGCATCTATCCTTTTCCACAATGTAGTGGGGCAATAGTGGAGTATTGTTACCAAGATACACAATGATTTGACACTATCATGGGTTGAATTATAGTAGTTGTTTTGTTAGGATTACTACCCCTACTATTTTTAATTAGTTTAAATTCAAGAGCTTCTAGATTTACAGTAGGGAAGAATGATGGTAGATGAGTATGCAGTGAGGTTCATAGACCTTACTCGATACTCCCTTGACATGATCCGAGATGGAAAATTCCATGAAAAAAGGTTTAAGTAGGGACTTCACAGAGAGATATATGATAGTGTGAAACCCTTATGAATTCCCACCTATACTGGGGTGATGGAGTAGGTACTAGTGATATAGAGATTTCTGTCAGAGGGATTTCAGGTAGATGGAGTTGGAAATGGACATCACATAGCTAATTTGTCTACATCAGCTAGAAGATGCTAGTCATAAGGATGTCGGTGTAGTAGATCCTATTTTAATCAAACTCAGATTCATTTTCATGAAACATAGGGATAACATCGACCACCAGGTTATACTAGCGAGGGGTGGTTCTTTTGTTGTGACGGGTGAGGTTATATATCACGTGATTGCCTAACCAGACGTGCTGAGGAACATATACAGATAGCTGAAGAACCTCTATGGTAGAGATAGTATCGTTATCAGGGAGGTAGACCTGAAATAGGATAATGAGGATATATGGGTGGTGTATGATGCTATGATATCCTCATACCACCTCCACTAGGTGGCCCATGTCTAGCTCAGGGAGCTGGTGGTCGGTGTCATGGAAAAATGTAGGCTATGGAGGCTTATGACCCCTCAATGCAAGAGATGATCAAAGGTATGACATGTGTGTTTTATACTCTTGATTTATTAATAATAGACATAGGTTCTAGTCATTACTTCATATTTTTACTCCTAGTGTGAGAGATGGAGCTCCTAGTTGAGGCACTAGCCCAGTAGCTTCGTCTTGAGGTTCCTACATGGAACGATTTTTCAGTATCTTTTGTATACCAGCAGTGCAAACTATCACATAGTGGAGAGAGGTTCATGTGGGAATTTTTGGTCATAATAGAAGAAACCTATTATTTAATCTTGGGTATGTATTGGTTTTTCATGTTTTGAGCTTATATTTACTATCACCATAGATGAGTCAGATTCCTTTGCACTGACTGGATGAGATTCACCTTTATAGGAGAGAGAGAGATCTCATGGCGGGATGAGCGGGTTCTATGAGTAGGAGGCTATAACCCATAACCCATTATTTGTAAAGTATATCCCTTAGTGTAGAAGGATCTTTAGGTATCTAGATTCTTTTATTTACAGAGGATTATATAGAAATATTGTAAAGACCCGTAAAATTCAAGGGAAATTTTTTCTTAAATTTCTTTAGAATTTTACAAGAGCGCGGTTTCAGACGGCACCTGATTCCGAGGCCCGGAGTGCCCGGAATTAATTTCCGAAGTTTGGCTCGGGTACGTTCAGTGAACGAACGAGCGGGAATTCCTAACTTTTGATCCGGTGCTCGGAATTGAAATCCGAGGGCACCGATGAACTCGCAGCGCCGATATTCGCTTAAAGAGACCTTTTCGGGAGTTGCGTTTGTTGCGAGTTGAAAGTTAGTTTTGGGGTTTTTCAGTTAAGTTAAATAAAATTGTGTAAGACAAATTTTATTTTTAACTTATTAAAAACCTACCAAATGAGGTTGGAAGTGGGACCCACACCCACTTAACCTCCCTTGGGAGGATTAAGTGTGGTGGGGCCCACACGAACCCCTTTTTCTTTTCAAATTCCCTAACCCCTCTAAACCCCCTCTTAATTATGTAACTCTTCCTTATTTTAATAACTTGAGTTACTTAATTAATTTAAGGGAGTTAAACCCCCTTTTTGAATTTCAAAACTTTGAAATTCTTTTGAGTTATGTGTTAATAAAATAAGATGTAATCTTATTTGATTAAGGGTTGTTTGTTTTTTCCCTTGAGAGCTTTTTGAGAGCTCCTCTTCATCTTCAAGCTCTGACGAAGAACGAAGAACGCTCAAACTCCGACGAAGAACGACGCCTCTCTTCTTCGTCCTCGGTGTCAACAAGAGGGAACGCCGCTTCCTTCTCAGACCTTCTTCGTCGGCAAACGAAGATCCGCCAACGACGTGTCTCTTCGGGCATAACTCTTCGTCAACGGATTTGACGAACGACGACCGCGACACCCGACCTCCGCGACGCCGTCTTCCGCGGAGTGTAACCGAATCTTCGAATCTTAAACCCAAGGTAGGGGTTGTTGATTCAATATTTTATTTATTCCGTTTCTTGATCCTGGTTTTCGCATGTCAAACTTGAGACTTTTAAATGTTTTAAGTTGCGTTATTATGTTTAACGAGAGGGGGGCCGGACCGCACGAACACGGCCGAACCCCCCTCCATCGTTCTTGTTTAATTATTTTGCGGAGGAAAGCAAGTGGCGTGGTGCCGTCGCACCACGCGGATGAACGTGCGAATATCTTACGCGATGCCGTCGCACGCACCTTGGAAGTAACAACAAGAACACGACGCCGTCGCGCCGCGTTGATTAATATCAAAGCACGGCGAAGGGACGCGGTGCCGTCGCACCACGCCGGATGACGAACGCCGCGGCCGGTTCCGGGCCGCGGCGGGACGAGAAGACCGCGGCCGGTTCCGGGCCGCGGCGGGACGAGGAGACCGCGGCCGGTTCCGGGCCGCGGCGGAAGGAAAGACCGGCGGCCGGGCCGCCGGCGTCGAAAGTCGAGGGCGGGACCGGAATTTCCGATCCCGTTGGTAAAAACCGGCCGGCCAGCTGGCCGACCGGATGTTTTAAAAACCGGGGAATTTAATTCCCCGGCCAACCCCTTGAAAACCCCCCTCTTTAAGAGGGGGGGTTCTTTGAAGGGAAGGGGCAACCGGCCCCTCCCTTTGGTTCGGCGCCAGCAGGCCCCCCACGTGAGGGGGGGGGCGGTTCTTTAAGGAGGGGGGGGGGCAACAGCCCCCCCGGTTTGTGACCAAGCGGCCCCCACGTGCGGGGGCCGTCTCTTCAAAATCGGCGCGGCAAAGCCGCGCCGCTTCAAAACAGCGGGGGCAATCAAGCCCCCCGCGTGACCACCACGTGCGGCGCCAGGCGCCGCCGCCGCGGCCCGCCGCCGCCGCCGCGGCCGCCACGGCCCGCCGCCGCCGCCACCGCGGCCCGCCGCCGCCGCCGCCGCCGCCGCCGCCGCCGCGCCGCCGCACCGCCGCCGCCGCGCCGCCGCCGCCGCCGCCGGCCGCCGCCCAGGGGGGGTCGGGTCGGGTCGGCCCGGACCCGGACCCCCCCGTTTCGAACCAGTTTCGGTTTTTGGCTCATAACTTGAGCCTCGGACCTCCGAATGACGAACCGTCTGCGGCAATGCGATCCTTGGATCGAGACGGTCGTTTCGGTTTATCGCACTCAAGTTTTCGGTTTACTTTGAGTTCGGCCGGGTTGGTTCGTTCACGAAACCAACCGGGCCTTCGGAGCGGAAACGCTCATATCTTGAGCTACGGACGTCCGATTGACGCGCCGTCAGTCGCGTTGTGTTCCTCTTAGTGAGACGGATCTTTTGGCATACTCCGCCCGAGGTTTGGACGCAGGTGGAGTACGGTCGGGTTGGTTTTGCCTTAAAAACCAACCGGGCCCCGGAGACGAAAATGCCTATAACTCTCAGACCGGGCGTCCGATCGACGCGCCGTCTGTTGCGTTGAGTTCCTGTTGACGATACAGAACTTTTGGATACATCAACTCTGGTCTTTGTGACAGTTGATGTATCAGCCTCTCGGCTCGTGGAGCGGACCCTCCGTACGAGCTTGCTGTGTGCGGGAACCCTAGTGCTGGCTGCGACTGTTCTACTGCTACGACTGCTACTGTGACTTTGACGACGACAGTACAGAGATCCTGTGTGGATTTGACGACAGTACAGAGATCCTGTGTGGATTTGACGACGACAGTACAGAGATCCTGTGTGGATTGGACGACGACAGTACAGAGATCCTGTGTGGATTCGACGACGACGACTACAGCACTCAGCGATCCTACGTGGATCAGTGCTACAGGTTCTGTGTGAGCCCGATCCTGTGTGGGTCCTTGCGCTCAGCGGTTCTGTGTGAGCCAGCGCCTACAGGTTCTGTGTGAGCCCGATCCTGTGTGGGTCTTCTGCGGGGGTTAGTTACCTATCGATCCTTCGTGGGTCCGACGACTTAGATGGATCAGTGATCATCTTTATCGTCCTTGAAGAAGTATACCTGTGTGAGCTGAATCCTGTTGTTTTCCTGTGTGGATTGTGTTGTGCAATCCTGTGTGGATTATATTTTGCTTCCCTTTGTGGATTACGTATACTTTCCTGCGTGGACTGAGTTGTACTTGGGCTCGGAGGTTGGAGCGTATCTGAATTGATGGCTTAGGTATATGTATGGGCATATACCTAAGCAGTGTCGGTTGTTACTTCGTGATTATACTTTTCTTTGTGGTTTATCCTTTGTGTATTTGAGAGACCTTCAGGGGTCTCGGGGTCCCTACTGAGTAGCTTATACTCACCCCTGCACGGGCTTCGCCCGCACTACGTTGTGTTGGTTGCAGACGACGGACAACGTTGACTTAGCTGAGGCTTGTAGAGCGGGACGGTACCCGGAGGTGGACCACTGGGCGGGACGTGCACGGAGCGGACGGCGGGACCCGTGGAGAAGAGGAGCTATCTGTACCCACCCTTCAGGTGGGATTTCCGGTGGACAGCTCGGAGTAGCGGCTTTTACTTTACAGTTGCTGTTTTTCCCTTTTTGAGTTGTACTTTACTTTCAGTTTGGGTTTGTATTCTGGCCCATTTACTTTTCCGCACTTTCAGTTGTACTCTGCTTGTTTAGTGTTTACTTTCCGCTTGCTTACTCTGTGGAGTTGGTTACTTTTCAAAGGCAATGCCTTCCCTTTTTACTGGGATTTACGCCTTGGTGCTAGTCTCCAGCCCCTGGCCTATGGAAGGCGGGCTTGGGGTAGTCACGACACGGACCCCGAGGGCGGGTCGTGACAAATTGGTATCAGAGGAGTTCGGTTCTACCGCGAACTCTGATCTTTTCTATGTGAAGCAATAATGTTTAGCGTATTGAGTGTGGTTATCAGTCCAGGGAGTCCAGTGTTGGTGCGGCGGCCGACGTATCCGTACACCAGGACCCTGACTTCTGATTTCCGACTTAATGCACGAAAACATTGATTGCGTGTGTGTTTCAAGTTTTCTTTGTGATTACTTGTGTCAGCTCACCGGGTATACTGATCTGCTTTATGAAAGTCTCAAGTTTTCCTTGTGATTACTTGTGCCAGCTCACCAGGTATACTGTTCTGACTGTGGTGCTCTTGTTCTCCTTTTCAGGATGGCCCCGCGACGGCAGCCAGCTAGGGTTCCGAGAGTCGAGCGAGACGACAGCCCACCGAGCGACGAGGCCTCGGTGCAGGGCCCTTTGCCAGTAGTGGCACCGGCGGTAGCTTTACCCGCCGATCCCCCGATGCTTCCAGCAGCAGCCGCTGACGATGCACGTCGCCTCAGCGCACTGCATGAGTTTCAGCACCAGCGACCGCCCAGGTTTTGCGGGGAGACGGATCCCCAGGCAGCAGAGGACTGGCTGGAGGCAGTGGTTCGAGTGTTTAGGCTAGTGAGGACACCAGCAGACCTCATGGTAATCCTCGCTGCGAGGCTACTACACGCAGCAGCAGGACGATGGTGGAGCTTGATGCTCCAGGTGCACGATGAGGCATCCTTGCTCTGGACGGACTTCGAGAGCCTCTTCCGCTCTGAGTTCGTCCTGGCCACCCTCCGAGCGGTGCGCATCCAGGAGCTTCTACAGCTGCGGCAGGGCAGCATGACGGTCGCCCAGTACTCGGCGAGATTTACCGATCTCTCGCGCTACTCGACCGACATGGTACGGGACCCATTCTTCCGGGCCCGGACCTTCGAGCAGGGTTTGAGACACGAGATCAGGGCATCGCTGATCTCCCTCAGCATACCGACTCAGACAGGAGTACTGGAGCAGGCCCTTCTGATCGAGAGCTTCCTTGCTGAGTCTACACCAGCACAGAGACCCACCGCAGGGCGGCACGTGGCTGAGTCATCTGCAGCAGGTAGTCGACGGATGACTCAGGGGTCCAGACAGACCAGACCTCAGGGCACTGGCTCAGCAGTGCAGGGCACACAACGCGGAGCCAGTCTTTCGAGTGGAAGACAGTGCTATGCATGCGGCGGGCAAGGCCACATGGCTCGTGACTGCCCGACCCGCCATGCGGAGGAGCAGCAGACGGTTGAGGAACCACCTAGGCAGAGGCAGAGGTTCGACCGTGGCGGTCTGCAAGGAGGAGGCGGACGAGGCAGAGGAGCTGGACGAGCAGCTGGTGGTGGCCGACGCTTTGAGGCTCTACCACCACCACCACCAGGAGGTCCACCCCGACCGCAGGGGAGAGCTCAGCTTCAGGCAGCCGAGGCCTTCGATCATGGAGCTCTGGGAGCTGATGGACAGGAGCAGAACTAGTGGATACATCCTTTGTACTTCTGGTTCCTTGTTGCTTTTGTGTAGCGTCTTGTATTACGAGCTGCAATAATAAAAGACGCATACCTTGTGATGTTTTCGTTCCTGTCCTCTATCGTAATGTTACTAAGAGGTTCCAGTTTTGGCTGTTGACTTGACCCTCACTTGTGAGACATCTACTGGAGGAGACCCAGTTACCACACACTGATGCCGACAGTGTGACTCAACCCTTGGAGGCGAGAGTAACGGTTGAATCTCTTAGTAGTAGCGTCGAGGCCTTACGACGTCATCCTTAGTATGGATTAGTATCATCCATGTTAGGATTGACTGTTTTAGGCAAAGAATGTGGTTCATCCAGGGGATGAGACCAGGTTTCTCTTATCGGCAAAGAAGAAATCTCGCAGCTCTTGTGGGACCAGAGATGGTCCGGGCAACGTCAGAGGAAGTCCAGGTCATCCAGGAGCGGATGAGGATAGCACAGAGCCGGCAGAAGTCATATGCTGACAGGAGGCGGAGGCCACTAGAATTCGAGGATGGCGACCACGTCTTCTTGCGGGTCTCACCTCGACGTAGTATTCGGAGATTTGGCCGAGGCGGCAAGTTATCTCCGCGCTTTATCGGACCCTTCCAGATTCTCAGCAGGATTGGCGAGGTGACTTATCGCCTGGCTCTACCACCTCAGTTGCACCGGGTGCACGACGTCTTCCACGTATCTCTGCTGAGGAGATACGTGCACGACCCAACACACATCCTTGACCATGGGGAGCTTGACGTTGACAATGGGGCGACTTTTACGGAGGTTCCGGTGGAGATAGAGGATCGACAGGAGCGGGTCCTACATGGACGATCGATTCCTCTTGTGCGCAGCAGATGGCGGCACGGGAATCTCCAGGAGAGCACAGGGGAGCGGGAGGCTCAGATGCGTGCTCAGTATCCTCTTTTGTTTCCCTAGTTTTTGATGTAGCTTTACGGGGACGTAAAGCCCTGAGGTGGGAGTAATGTAAAGACCCGTAAAATTCAAGGGAAATTTTTTCTTAAATTTCTTTAGAATTTTACAAGAGCGCGGTTTCAGACGGCACCTGATTCCGAGGCCCGGAGTGCCCGGAATTAATTTCCGAAGTTTGGCTCGGGTACGTTCAGTGAACGAACGAGCGGGAATTCCTAACTTTTGATCCGGTGCTCGGAATTGAAATCCGAGGGCACCGATGAACTCGCAGCGCCGATATTCGCTTAAAGAGACCTTTTCGGGAGTTGCGTTTGTTGCGAGTTGAAAGTTAGTTTTGGGGTTTTTCAGTTAAGTTAAATAAAATTGTGTAAGACAAATTTTATTTTTAACTTATTAAAAACCTACCAAAGGAGGTTGGAAGTGGGACCCACACCCACTTAACCTCCCTTGGGAGGATTAAGTGTGGTGGGGCCCACACGAACCCCTTTTTCTTTTCAAATTCCCTAACCCCTCTAAACCCCCTCTTAATTATGTAACTCTTCCTTATTTTAATAACTTGAGTTACTTAATTAATTTAAGGGAGTTAAACCCCCTTTTTGAATTTCAAAACTTTGAAATTCTTTTGAGTTATGTGTTAATAAAATAAGATGTAATCTTATTTGATTAAGGGTTGTTTGTTTTTTCCCTTGAGAGCTTTTTGAGAGCTCCTCTTCATCTTCAAGCTCTGACGAAGAACGAAGAACGCTCAAACTCCGACGAAGAACGACGCCTCTCTTCTTCGTCCTCGGTGTCAACAAGAGGGAACGCCGCTTCCTTCTCAGACCTTCTTCGTCGGCAAACGAAGATCCGCCAACGACGTGTCTCTTTGGGCATAACTCTTCGTCAACGGATTTGACGAACGACGACCGCGACACCCGACCTCCGCGACGCCGTCTTCCGCGGAGTGTAACCGAATCTTCGAATCTTAAACCCAAGGTAGGGGTTGTTGATTCAATATTTTATTTATTCCGTTTCTTGATCCTGGTTTTCGCATGTCAAACTTGAGACTTTTAAATGTTTTAAGTTGCGTTATTATGTTTAACGAGAGGGGGGCCGGACCGCACGAACACGGCCGAACCCCCCTCCATCGTTCTTGTTTAATTATTTTGCGGAGGAAAGCAAGTGGCGTGGTGCCGTCGCACCACGCGGATGAACGTGCGAATATCTTACGCGATGCCGTCGCACGCACCTTGGAAGTAACAACAAGAACACGACGCCGTCGCGCCGCGTTGATTAATATCAAAGCACGGCGAAGGGACGCGGTGCCGTCGCACCGCGCCGGATGACGAACGCCGCGGCCGGTTCCGGGCCGCGGCGGGACGAGAAGACCGCGGCCGGTTCCGGGCCGCGGCGGGACGAGGAGACCGCGGCCGGTTCCGGGCCGCGGCGGAAGGAAAGACCGGCGGCCGGGCCGCCGGCGTCGAAAGTCGAGGGCGGGACCGGAATTTCCGGTCCCGTTGGTAAAACCCGGCCGGCCAGCTGGCCGGCCAAATGTTTTAAAAACCGGGGAATTTAATTCCCCGGCCAACCCCTTGAAAACCCCCCTCTTTAAGAGGGGGGGTTCTTTGAAGGGAAGGGGCAACCGGCCCCTCCCTTTGGTTCGGCGCCAGCAGGCCCCCCACGTGAGGGGGGGGGGGGGGTTCTTTAAGGAGGGGGGGGGGCAACAGCCCCCCCGGTTTGTGACCAAGCGGCCCCCACGTGCGGGGGCCGTCTCTTCAAAATCGGCGCGGCAAAGCCGCGCCGCTTCAAAACAGCGGGGGCAATCAAGCCCCCCGCGTGACCACCACGTGCGGCGCCCGGCGCCGCCGCCGCGGCCCGCCGCCGCCGCCGCCGCGGCCCGCCGCCGCCGCCGCCGCGCCGCCGCACCGCCGCCGCCGCGCCGCCGCCGCCGCCGCCGGCCGCCGCCCAGGGGGGGTCGGGTCGGGTCGGCCCGGACCCGGACCCCCCCGTTTCGAACCAGTTTCGGTTTTTGGCTCATAACTTGAGCCTCGGACCTCCGAATGACGAACCGTCTGCGGCAACGCGATCCTTGGATCGAGACGGTCGTTTCGGTTTATCGCACTCAAGGTTTCGGTTTACTTTGAGTTCGGCCGGGTTGGTTCGTTCACGAAACCAACCGGGCCTTCGGAGCGGAAACACTCATATCTTGAGCTACGGACGTCCGATTGACGCGCCGTCAGTCGCGTTGTGTTCCTCTTAGTGAGACGGATCTTTTGGCATACTCCGCCCGAGGTTTGGACGCAGGTGGAGTATGGTCGGGTTGGTTTTGCCTTAAAAACCAACCGGGCCCCGGAGACGAAAATGCCTATAACTCTCAGACCGGGCGTCCGATCGACGCGCCGTCTGTTGCGTTGAGTTCCTGTTGACGATACGGAACTTTTGGATACATCAACTCTGGTCTTTGTGACAGTTGATGTATCAGCCTCTCGGCTCGTGGAGCGGACCCTCCGTACGAGCTTGCTGTGTGCGGGAACCCTAGTGCTGGCTGCGACTGTTCTACTGCTACGACTGCTACTGTGACTTTGACGACGACAGTACAGAGATCCTGTGTGGATTTGACGACAGTACAGAGATCCTGTGTGGATTTGACGACGACAGTACAGAGATCCTGTGTGGATTGGACGATGACAGTACAGAGATCCTGTGTGGATTCGACGACGACGACTACAGCACTCAGCGATCCTACGTGGATCAGTGCTACAGGTTCTGTGTGAGCCCGATCCTGTGTGGGTCCTTGCGCTCAGCGGTTCTGTGTGAGCCAGCGCCTACAGGTTCTGTGTGAGCCCGATCCTGTGTGGGTCTTCTGCGGGGGTTAGTTACCTATCGATCCTTCGTGGGTCCGACGACTTAGATGGATCAGTGATCATCTTTATCGTCCTTGAAGAAGTATACCTGTGTGAGCTGAATCCTGTTGTTTTCCTGTTTGGATTGTGTTGTGCAATCCTGTGTGGATTATATTTTGCTTCCCTTTGTGGATTACGTTTACTTTCCTGCGTGGACTGAGTTGTACTTGGGCTCGGAGGTTGGAGCGTATCTGAATTGATGGCTTAGGTATATGTATGGGCATATACCTAAGCAGTGTCGGTTGTTACTTCGTGATTGTACTTTTCTTTGTGGTTTATCCTTTGTGGATTTGAGAGACCTTCAGGGGTCTCGGGGTCCCTACTGAGTAGCTTATACTCACCCCTGCACGGGCTTCGCCCGCACTACGTTGTGTTGGTTGCAGACGACGGACATCGTTGACTTAGCTGAGGCTTGTAGAGCGGGACGGTACCCGGAGGTGGACCACTGGGCGGGACGTGCACGGAGCGGACGGCGGGACCCGTGGAGCAGAGGAGCTATCTGTACCCACCCTTCAGGTGGGATTTCCGGTGGACAGCTCGGAGTAGCGGCTTTTACTTTACAGTTGCTGTTTTTCCCTTTTTGAGTTGTACTTTACTTTCAGTTTGGGTTTGTATTCTGGCCCATTTACTTTTCCGCACTTTCAGTTGTACTCTGCTTGTTTAGTGTTTACTTTCCGCTTGCTTACTCTGTGGAGTTGGTTACTTTTCAAAGGCAATGCCTTCCCTTTTTACTGGGATTTACGCCTTGGTGCTAGTCGCCAGCCCCTGGCCTATGGAAGGCGGGCTTGGGGTAGTCACGGCACGGACCCCGAGGGCGGGTCGTGACAAATATTCCCTGAGGATTTTCATGGAATACGTTCAAGGTGAGAGATAGAGTTTTGCATCAACTTCCATCCCAGGACCGCTCTGATATCTTCTATAGCATATCAAATTACCCCTACTAATATTTGGGAGTTATGGTTGCAGTTTGAGGACCTTCAAGTGAAGGGTTTCATTAGGAATAGTATGTCCCCCTGGGAAACTCCATAGTTGTTCAGAAAAAATGTGGATGAGAGTTTGCGGCTTTGTGTGGATTATCATCGCATAAACCATGCCATGATATAGAACAAGTACCCCTTTCTAAGGATTGAAGACCTCTTTGATCAGTTGTGAGGAACAAGATAGTTCTCTAAGATCAATATCAGGTCTATATACCACTAGTTGAGGGTTGAAATGTCTAATATTCCTATAATGGCATTCCGATGTTGCTACAGACACTATGAGTTTTGGGTGATGCCCTTTTTTGTAACAAATTCTGTTGCTGTGTTCATGGGTTTGATGAACCGGATCTTCCAGCCGTACTTAGACTAGTTTTTGGTTTTCTTCATCAACATCATACTCATCTATTCTACATCAAAGGTGGATAATTTAGATAACTTGAGTATGGTTCCATATTTTCATCTAGATCACCGGCTTTATAGAACGATATTGAAGTACCAGTTATGGATTCATGAGGTTAACTTTCTGGGGCATGTAATTTCTAAGCATGGTTTAGATGTGGACCTAATGAAGATCAATATAGTGATTTACTGGGATCCACCCAAGAGAATATCATAGGTACAAAGTTTTATTATCTTAGTGAGGTAATATAAGAGGTTTTTGGTATACTTCTCCAGGATTACAACCCCTTTGACTACCCTAACACAGAAAGAGAAATCATTTACCTAGAATGAGTAGTGAAAGAGGGCCTTATAGTAGTTAAGGATGAGTATTAAGAGTGATTATGTGTTGATACTACCATAAGAGGGTGTGGAATATGTAGTGTATTATGATTACTCAAGATCTAGGTTT
The DNA here is from genome assembly GCA_963277665.1 of Viscum album. Classification (NCBI taxonomy): domain Eukaryota; kingdom Viridiplantae; phylum Streptophyta; class Magnoliopsida; order Santalales; family Viscaceae; genus Viscum; species Viscum album. The sequence continues at coordinate 1,304,347,613 of OY728126.1, read as the reverse complement.
GGATACATGTTGATGTAGCAGTAGGCAATTATCATATATGGTTCGGGGTAGTTGTGAAACCATAAGTAGAACTATGAGACTGATTACCTAGAGCTAGTAGAAGTATTCCTCAACCTAAGGATTTAGAGGCACTACCTTCTAGGGTAGCACTTTAAGGTTAACTTAGACCATTAGAGTCTTAGGCGTGTCTTCACATAGAGAGACTTGAATTTAAGACAATGAAACTATTTAGAGTTCCTACAAAGCTATGAATTTGAGTTAGTATATACTCCAGGGAATGGAAACATGGTAGAATATGAATTTATAATGAAGTAGTAGTCTCACTTAGTGTAGGAGGCTTTGGAGCAGTTGTCTTGCTTGAAGCTGACACTAGTGGAGCAAGAGGGTAAAACTTTTCTTCAGTCAATGGTGTTGACTCCTCCTCTTCTCAAGAATGAAAGAGAGTCCAAGTTGGGTTACATGGACTCTGAGGTCTTTCATGACCAGATATCCAAAAGGGACTCACTAAATAGATATTCCAAAGGATTTAATCATGTCATTTTTTCTAGGGATAGATGGTGGTTCCAGTCACGATGTGGGAGGAGATGATGTGAGAGTTCCACACTTCTACCCTATCTATACATCATGATGTGGAGAAAACATACATAGACCTTAAATAGTATTTTTTGTGGTATGGTATGAGATAAATAATTTTCAAGTTCTTATCTTGGTGCCTCACTTATCTATAGGTGAAGGTTAAGCACCAGATTCTGGCAGGTCTGTTGCAGCCTCTTGAGATCCCAGAGTGGAAGTAGGATGACATATCCATGGACTTTGTGATAGATATTCTATAGAAAACAAATTTCCATGAATCCATCAGGGTAATAGTTGAAAAACTAAAAAATTCATCACACTTCCTTGCTATCAGGGAGCAGTTTTCAGTAGAGAGTTTAGGGTAGTTTTATATACAAAAGATTGTTCACCTATATGGGTTTCCCTTGATGATTATCTTTGATCATGACATATGATATTTGAAACAATTGTGGAGAGTCCTACAAGAGACATTTGAGACCTAGATAAAGATGATTACAACCTCTCATCCCCAGATGGATGGAAAGACTAAGAAAAATATCCATGTGTTGGAGAATATGCCGAGGGTTTGCGTGTTAGACTTCATCTAGAGCCGTGAGGATCACTTTCACATGCTAGAGTTTCTGTACAACAAAAAATACCAATATACCATCGACATGAAAAATTTTGAGGCCCTATATGGGAGACCCTGTAGGTCACCCTTATATAGGATATAGATTGGTGAGACATATCTTGTGGGTCTAGAGTTGGTGCAGGTGATGATAGAGATGGTCCAGTCTACTCATGAGTGGATGAGGACGACCCATAGTTGGAAAAAATATTATGTAGATCACAGTCATAGGCCCTTGAAGTTCGATCAGTGAGACCATGTTTTCCTGATATTCTCCCCATGATGATGATTTTAGAGATTCATCCAGGGAGGTAAGTTACCCCTAAGGTTCATCAGGACATTTTAGATCATGTAGAGAGTTGGTGAGGTTGCTAACCACCTCGCCCTACCCCATAGTTGGAGTGGGTGAATGATTTCTTCCACATACCATAGCTGAGGAGATACATGCATGAACCTATGAATGTCATCAACTAGGGTGATTTGGACATCAAGGATGGTGCCGACTTTGTGGTGCACTCAGTGGTGATTGAGGATTGGTAGGAGAGGACCCTATGTGGATGGACCATCCCCTGGGTTCACATGTTGCGGTATCACGAGAATGCATAGGAGAGATCTTGGGAACAGGATAGCCAAATGTGATTTTAGTACCCTGAGTTGTTTATTTAGTTTTAATTTTTGAGGATGAAAATATTAAAGGAGGAAATGATATAGATACCAAGTTTTTCCCTTATAAGGCTTTTAAATATTTCTACATATATTTCTAGATTTAGGCACCGAGACAATGTGTGATTCCGAGGCCCAGTGTGTTTATAATTGATTTTATAAATATATTAAATATATTTTATACTATGGGTACCTAGTTTATTAAATAAAATGTGATAAATTTTAAAATGAATCTTGGATCCAAGACTACGGTTGAGATTGGAATGTGATGTTTACCTAAGGTGAAACCTAAAATAGGTTGGCATGGGGAGTTCAAATATCTCACCCATTGGAAGTACATTCAGTGAATTAGTTAAATGTTTAATTTAATTAATTTAATTGAATAAAATAATTTTGATTTCCCTTAAATACATCATTATGTATATATTCCCAGGGTTAGCCTCATAATACTAGGACTATTGAGAACTTCTCCTTCCTCCTTTCGTTGGCAGATCATATTGGACGACGACGAATCTCTGGATCAGAGAAGATCAGAGTGAAACAAACAAAATAAATTCCTTCAATAATTTTATAGCATGTTATTCAATGAAAAACAATAGAATATCTAGGAAAGAATCTTCAAACTATGGATTATGTCCTTTTTATTAAATTATTTATGCTTAATCATCCCTTTTATGATATGTGCCAATTGTGGTAGCCTTTGCATGCACCATTGTACTGATTTATTTGATTAATATTGGTTTTATAACATTGGATATCCCCATTATTTATTATTTCCTAAGAATTATTCACAATGATTGATAATTTTTTTATTTTTTTCCTGTTTTCGATGCTTTCTCCGGGGCGCACGCATCCCTCTGTGGAGGATGCACAACTGTTGCCCTGCATTCGCTCTTTCCAAAGGCGGGCAACATCTGTTTCTTGTTAAGAGACATTTTCTCCTTGATCGAAACATGATGATGGGATGTCGGTTCTTCCTTCTGTGGATTCCTCCTCGGAACTCGTCACCTAATCCGGGTCTCCCTTATAGATTAATTCGTGGTTCATGAATCTCATTCTCGGTGCCATATCTTTGTGGACGCCAATTAATTACACTACTTCTGTTAGGAAATTCCATGGGGTCTTGACATGGTAGAAATCTTCGGTCAGAGTAGATGATTACATCAGGCATGTCGGGGCATATCTGGATGTGTGGACATTGGGGAACCCATGTTCTTCCTCATAAGAGGGCATCTCAAGAGTGCAGAACCTGAGGCATCACACATCGAATGTGGGGAATCATATTCCATAGGCATATATCTGAGGTTTTCCTCAGCTTACCATGTTTAACACATGGTATGCTGCATGTTTAATGTCTAGAAGATATGTTTACACCAAAGGATTTTCTTCTGAGGTTTTCCTCAGGCATCTCATGTTTATCACGAGGTAGGCTGTGAGTTTAGCATCTTGTAGAGACAGAATGAGAGTGATTAGAACATCCCATAGAGATGGATCAGATTGGTATATCCCAAGGAGGGAACACCTGAAATATGGATGGATCAGAATTCCCAATGAGGACAGATCTAAGGTGGTGTGCCCCATGTAGGGAAGATGTCACACCGTAATGGCTGATCTGAACACCACCGAGGGAGGATCAAGGAGAGTGCACCCCAGGATGGGGGAAACCATGGTTTACCATTGGCTGGGATTGAACCTCAGGGAGGTTTCATGTGTACCCTATATAGATGACAGGGATCAAAACCCATGTAGTTTTAAGGGGTAATGAATCGGGGTGTACACAAAGGACAACGACTCGAAGACATTCTGAGTCTTACATGTGAATTGCGGCCCAAGTACTACTAGAAGTAGTGAGGAGGTGGATGGAATGATCCCACCGTGATGTGGCAGCCCGGGTGAGAATCAGAATGGATGATGTAGAGTTGAATGGAGTGTAGGGGGAATGAGATGGGACTATCATTATGGTGACAATAGTGTTGGTCTTTAGCCTCGAAGAGACTTCCTACGTATCCCCATGGCAGGTAATCAAAGTCCACATAATTCGGGTATGGGGCAGGAGTTGGTGAACCGATGTGAATGGGGACATGGGGTCTAGGTAGATGGTGGGATTAAACCTCAGGTAGGCTTCCTACGTACCATGCCTTAGCAAAGATCAAAGTCCTTGTAGTTCGGATGAAAAAAGGACCTGGGGTCTAGGTGGATGGTGGTATTGAACCTCAAGGAAGTTTCCTACGTACCATGCCTTAGAAAAGATCAAAGTCCTTGTAATTCAAATGAAAAAAGGACTTGGGGTCTAGGTGGATGGTGGGATTGAACCTCTGGGAGGCTTCCTACGTACCATGCCTTAGCAAAGATCAAAGTCCTCGTAGTTAGGATGAAAAAAGGACCTGGGGTCCAGGTGGATGGTGGGCTTGAACCTCAGGGAGGCTTCCTACGTACCTTTCCTTGGCAAAGATCAAAGACCACGTAGTTTAGGTTTTGGTGAACCAATGTGAATGGGGTCGGAACAACTGGGTTTTGGTGGGCTTGAACCTCAGGGAGGCTTCCTACGTACCCTGCCTTGGAAAGGATCAAAGTCCACATAGTTCAGGGGTTGGCATGGGGCTTACACTATAGGCTTCCTACGGTGTTGGTGAACCGATGTGAAGATGGTTGGAACGACCGAATATTGGTGGGATTGAACCTCAGGGAGGCTTCTTATGTACCCTGCCTTGGCAAGGATCAAATAAATCGTAGTTCAGGTAGTTGGGTGTGGGGCTTACACTCTAGGCTGCCTATGAAAAGGGGTCGAAACCAATGGCTGTTGGGCTTGAACCTTAGGGAGGCTTCCTACGTACCTTGCCTTGGCAAGGATCAAAGACCTTGTAGTTCAGATATGTTTGGGGCTTACACTCTAGGCTGCCCATGTGCTGCTATGGAGCGACAATGGTGGATGGGGATTACGCAAGGAAGCTGCCCTGGTGCCGCTATGGAGCGACAATGGTGGATGGGGCTTACGCAAGGAAGCTGTTCGGGTGCCGCTATGAAGCATCAATAGTGGATGGGGCTTACGCAAGGAAGCTGCCCGGGTGCCGCTATAGAGCGACAATGGTGGATGGGGCTTACGCAAGAATGCTTCCCTGGTGCCGCTATGGAGTGTCAATGGTGAATGGGACTTACGCAAGGAAGCTGCCCGGGTGCCGCTATAGAGTGACAATAGTGGATTGGGCTTACGCAAGGATGCTGCCCAAGGTGCCGCTATGGAGCGGAAAAAGTGGATGGGGATTACGCAAGGAAGATTCCCGGGTGCCGCTATGGAGTGGCAATGGTGGATGGGGCTTACGTAAGGATGCTTCCCTGATGCCGCTATGAAGCGGAAATGGTGAATGGGGCTTACACAAGGAAGCTGCCCGGGTGCCGCTATGGAGTAGCGACAGTGGATGGGGCTTACGCAAGGAAGCTACCCGTAATGTCTTCCTCATGTCTGGCCATGAGGGCATCCCAACTCACTGGTGGGTTAAGGTATTCACCTATGCGCTAGAGCACAAGAGGGATAATGCCAAGGGCATTGGAATCAGTCCGAACAAAGGGAGATGAAAGGCGCAAATCACACGCCCTACATTCGGAATGCAATGAGGGTTGTGTGGTGATATAGGATAAATATTGACTGTGTTCGAAACACAACATCCATATTTCATTAGCCTAAAATGGGAAAAAACAAATGAGGGTCGACTGCTGACCGTGTTCGAAACACATGACCTGACTCGAAGTGTTGTCCAAAGTCTTACGGGGTGTTGGCCTAGGATGGTAGGTGAGCCGATGCATTATGGGACCAGGCCATTAGGGGGTCCCTTCAGACATGGAAGAGTGTGAAGATCCGAATGAAGGACACAAAAAGTGTGAGGTGGAGTGATGGAATGTTTAAACGGATTCCAATGCTCTTGAAATTACGCCACTGTAATCATGGAATTAGGCATCTTATGCTTGGAGCCTAAGACATCTCTCATATAGATCAAGAGGCATCCTATGTTTGGTACATAGGGTATGCTAAAATTTATAGTCATATAGATAGGACTATTAGCATCTTATGCTTGGATCACAAGGCATCTCTCGTATAGAGCAAGAGGCATCCTATGTTTGGCACATAGGGTGTGCTACAATTTATAGTCATGTAGATAGGATTGTTAGCATCTTATGCTTGCAGCACAAGGCATCTCTTATATTGAGGAAGAGGCATCCTTTGTTTGTCATATAGGGATTACTATAGTTTAAAGTCACATAGATAGGACTATTGGCATCTCATGATTGGAGCATAAGGCATCTCTTGTTAGAAGCAAGATTCATCCTATGTTTGGAACATAAGGATTACTACAGTTTATAGTCATGTTGATAGGACTGTTAGGCATAAGGAACCTAGTAATGGCTAGTGTTGGGACTTATGCAAGGGCATCCCTTTTGGTTCAACCCGGTATAAGAGCCAAGTGATAGGGGTTTGGATGAATTACTTGAGGAATGGTTCGACTCAAGGTACTTGGGGAATTGATGATGATAACCTATACTCACGACAGTGGAAACAAAACAAGTGGAATATGTCAACTTAAGGTGTTTCATGGTGTGTGGAGGAGTATCTGAAATCATGGTATTCCATAGGTGGAAGGTGGGTGCTCATAAGGGTGCAATGGAAAATTCCGACGTCCTGGCCTGAAAAGTTCACGGTGTGACTCTCCATTTTTCATGGGGGTCAGTGACGGTAGTGAAGGGACTAGCTCAGATACTGTTACACGTAATTAGAGAGACACGCAGGATGGGCTGTGCGCAAGGAGGAGGGATTGGGTGCAATAGGGAAGGCATGCACGCTATAGGGTAGTCATGTGCGTAATACGGGACATGTGCGCAGAAAACACTAGGTCAGCGCGAAATAGGGGAGCTGGGCACGCAAAATGGGAGATGGGCGCGCAATAGGTGATGCTGATGCGCAATAGGGGAGCAGTGCACGCAAAAGGGGAGGTGGGCACGCAATAGGCAGCCGCGCAAGCAATAGGAAGGCTACATGCACAATAGGGAAGGAATTGCACGCAAAATGGGAGAGTTTACCCCTTTTATGCGCAAAATTTATGTTTTGTGTGCCCGAGAGGGGATTTTCCGCGCGGGCGTGGAAAATTCGGACTTACGCGCATCAGAGCGGCGACCGACCTCCGGCCCCCCCAGAAGAATGGGGGTGCACTTGTATTTATATGTGGAAACCTGGAAGGTGGTGTGCAGAAAATTTTGCACATGCAAGCAGTTTTCTGCGCGAGGCGGTGCGTGTAAAATTCCGCGTGCGCAAGGCGGGGCGTGTAAACTTCCGCACACGCCATTCAGGGCGTGGGAAATTCCGTGTGCGCAACTCAGTGTGCGTAAAATTCTGCACACACAAGGCGGGGCACATAATATTCCGCGCGCGCAAATGGTTTTCCTCATGAGATTCCCTTTTTACACGCAAATCCATACTTTGCCCCAAAATCGTCCTAGATGGCCATTTCCATAAGCCCGAATTCGAACAACCATAACTTCTGATCCGTAACTCCATTTGGGATCCACGACTAGTCAAATAGAATATTTTGGGATGATATATTCTCCGGGATAATTTGAAAAATTTTGGGGACACGTTTTTCAGTTTCAACAGTTCCTTTCCCCTTCAATTGCTTTACATTCTTCACCGGTTGGACCCTACAGTCCTGGTTTGATGTTTCCGGGTAGTAATGAGCCCGATCGGACACCCAAAATCACAATGAAAAAATTTAATAGGTATGGATAAAATAATAAGGGATAGATATGGGATGGTTTTAGGTTTTGGATTATCATTTTGATGACTAAAAATTAAATCATCCATGAAAGAAGGACCCGAGCAAGCGTGTTGTGAGACGGTGCATATAAAGCTTTGGAAATTGCTTTTATAGCCATTGTTTGGATATAATACACTATTCGGAGATATATCCAGTAATATTGAGAATAAAAAAAGTAAAAATAGAATACATAAGACCATATCTATCACGTGGATATTGAATCTGAGATTCTAGAAAAATTCTGACTACACGACATGTAGTTTGAAGAATACACAACATGTCAAGACCTGGATGACGTGGCTAGGGTTTCAGTGGTTTATAAGTATCAAATTGTATGTGGGACCACCACACTCCATGTGATCCCATTCTAGAAGACTTAGAATTTACTCCAGGAGTACATGGGAATGGGAATGGCTAGGCATGCCATGTACCAAACTGCACAGATACAGGGTAAAGTAGATAGACATGACTTGGATTCACGTACACGAGCAAGCACATGGGTGAGACCCTAAATAAAATGGTAACACCATGTATATATGCTACACACCATTTATGAATACACGATTGGTGATCCATGTAACTCTAGGGACACAGATCTGTGATGGAGTGGGACCACACACCGTGTGGACCCCTAACACGCCGTGTACCACTCAGTTCCTTTTGAGGAAACTTCAAACTCTCATATATCCTTCATTTGGAATTAGATGTTGGATTGTGAGTAGGATATCTTGAGTGTTTTTTTACATGTATAAAACAATGTTACCCTTGGTTGTGGCTTTTGGGATACTATGTGAGAAGTTTTTAGGCATGGAGCTTATTTAGGTGATGCTCGATGATGATAGTGATAACCCATGATCACCATAGGCATTATGAGTAGAACCCTCTAGCTAGGCTAGGCATGGGTTCTTGATTTCTAGAGTGGAATCCTATAGCTGTACTAGGAATGGTTCATTTATAGAATCTTTTAGTGGAACCCTCCAGCTAGGCTGACTATGGTTCCTCTACCATTAGAGTGGAACCTTCCTATTGGAATGGGGCATGAGTCCTCTATTGAATTCTAGAGTGGAACCCTCCAGCTGGGCTAGGAAAGGGTTCTTGATGTCTAGAGTGGAATCTTGTAGCTGGAATGGGAATGGATCCTCTATAGAATCTTTGAATGGAACTCTCCAGTTGGGCTGACCATAGTTCCTCTACCATTAGATTGGAACCTTCCTGTTGGAATAGGGTATGGGTCCTCTATCGACTTCTAGAGTGGAACCCTCTAGATGATCTAGGATTGGATTCTATACCATTAGAGTGTAACCCTCATATTGGGAAAGGCATTGGTCCTCTATAGACTATCATAATGGAACCCTCATGTTGTACAGGGCATGGGTCCTCTATCAACTATTAGAGTATAACCCTCCTATTAGAATAGGGTATGGGTCCTCTGTCTATCCAATGAATAGAACCCTCATGTTGTACTAGGTCATGGGTCCTCTACCTAGAGATTGTATACCCTATAATATGAAGAACAATGAATATGTGTGTCTTGAATTTGATGTCTTATTCCGGGAAGATGTGCGAGATGCAGGGCATCATTGTTGGTCTTTTGAAACTGTTGGAAACTCTTTACTTGGACTGAGCTATGAGATGAAGATCTCATTTCTATCTCATTTGAGATTTTTTTTCTAATAATATATATATATACCTCTGTATCCATACCTTTGTATTTGGATACTCTCCTTCCATGGGTTGTAAAGATGCACAGGGTATGCCACATGCTTTCTGTGTTTATCTTTTCATGGTTGGATGAGGTTACTAAATTTCTATGGGTGAAAAAGAATTGGTGTATAGTTCATCTATACACCATGTTGAGCCCATTATGATAGGATGAGGTTACTATTTCTCTTTATTTGGGTTGATCTGCTTCCTGTTTTCTATATAATGTCTTTCCATTCCTACTGTGTCTCTTACTGCTCCCTTTTCTGCTTTTGGGGCATATTACTGGGTATGTATATACTCACCCCTGCATGGGATTTTTCCACATGTATCATGTCTTATGAAGATGAAAAACAGGTTGGTGGTGACTTCAGATAAGTTTAGGGATACTGGTTTCTTTAGACCACATACTTTGGTCATAGCTTGGAGATCAAGATTTGGGCTCTATCAACAATTTACTTTCCAGTTTTTTTTCATGTTGGGAAATATGTCTAGTTGGATGTTTATTTTTCCCCTTTAATTTTTAGTTTACACCATCTTACTCTTGTACACCCTAGATATTTTTCATTCTTGGTTTACTTTATAAATATTTCATATTTTTATTATTGTTCCACATCATTTCTATATTGAGATAGTTGGGTGTGTGCATATAAGTATATTAGGAAAAGGACACCCATTTAGGATATTCCTTTCAACGTTTTTCACCACCCCCTCACCTATGGAGGTGATCTTGGGGTAGTTACAACTCGAGCCCTAGTTAGGGTCGAATTATGACATTTAAGAATAAATTATTTCCCTTCAACTTATTAAATAAATCATCAATCCACGGAAGAGGGTAATGGTTCTTCATTTTCATGTTAATAAACTAATGATAATTGATACACAATTTCATACTTCCATCTATATTATTTACAAAAAACACCAAAACAGCCTAATGAGACACACTAGGTTAAATTAAACCACTCTAAAAATGATAATCAATTAAGATTCATAGATCTCGTAGCTTAGAAGAAACCATCCTTTACAGAGACGTTGATATAGAAGTAGAACCTAGTTGTAACTCTATCCAAAACTTGATATTAGGTTAAGGAGGTAGAATCATAACTTCCTTAGGAAATAAAACAAGTTCAAAAAACATCTCTTCTTCCTAGGGAATCTAGTAATAGAACTCAACTTCAGGAAGGCCAATGAACACCCATTTTTCATTTAATTTATCTTTAATGATAATAAAAATTTCTATTTTTCCATTTTTATAATATTATAGGAAACATATCAATACATATTCACTCTCTTAACATCATGTTCTTTCAGTATTCCAAAATATCATAAGAAAATTCATGAGTAGCATAAAATTGATGAATGAGCAAAAATTATCTTGTTAAAAGTTATATCAGTTAAGTTTAACTTCCTTATGTCATGAATTGTGAATCGTTCTATCTCTACATACTTTGATGTGTAAAGTAAAGGTATCCATTTTCCCTCAAAATTATTATAACGTGATAATTAAAAAATAGAGTTTGTTTAAAGTTGTTTACTAAATGGGATTGGGTGAACTTTATTTGGTTTACCCATGATGGATTCATGGGGGGAAACATCCAGTATTATCACTTGGAGATTTTTCTTTTGGCATGCTTCTTTAATAATGCATGTGAAACTATATACACTTAAGTTCAAAGTATTCTTTTCTTGGATGGTTACTGGTGATTTAAGAGATGCATAATGAAGTTATCCATAATGATTTTAAAACTACTATGACCTATCTCAAAGATAAGTTCCTCAAATTAGTAGTTGATCTTAGATTACTGTGAAAAGATACGTTTCTACTTCATTTCATTGGTAACTAGATTCCCCATAATATCTAGTCAAAGGTAATGGTTAATAGAGTGGTTCAAGGGAATTAGGTTTTCTAGGAAGCACACAATCAAGATCTCAAGATCAACTTTGATGGATCCTATATTCATGGTATTAAGTGTGAAGGAGGTAGTATTCAAGAATACTGGGGTTTTGGTTACTATAGTATACACTAAAAACTACAGGAAGGGAAGATCTCTCATAGAAAAATCATTTCCTATATTAACCAGGATGTATCTTTTTAAAATTAACAATATTGTTCTTTTCATGGTTCAATATTATTCAAATTTAGTGGTTGAGTTATTATTGGGGAACTTCCCTAAGTACTGGAAAACTACATATGTCATCTGATCATAAATATGCATACTTTACTAAGAAGTAGCGAAACTTCACACTTGAAACAATCAGAACACATAGGATAATATCCTAAAATTCAAAGGTGACCAGGTAGAGGTTCAGATTATATTTTTGAGAATTAGATCTTTATCCTTAGATTGTAAGGACACTGTCCATGGGGATTCCCTAGGGCCCCACAACTTTTGACCTCTATGAATACTCTCTCTTTCATTTCCTGTTTTTAATAATAAAAAATTTCTAATTGTTAGTCATTAAAGAAATACATTAAGGTATTATTATACAATACCATGAAAAACCACCAGATGAACCTATAATGAACTCAATATCACCTCAACCATCATTGAAAATAATGTTTTGACAAGCCTCCAACCCATCTCAGGACTTATCTTACTGATAAACATGGCATAATCTATATCAGTATCGAAGAACATAACTCAACTCCTAATGTAATCAATAATATAATGCATTTAATATAGTATGTCCATGATGATAATGATAACATATGGATGTATCTAAAAATATTTTAAATATTTAAAAGAGTGATATTTCTATAGAATAATCTCATAATCTTTATATACGTCATATAAGCTAGATTGACCTTTAACTAGAATAGTCAATTCCAAGGGCACTAGAATCCTCTTTACCTTTAGTCTTAAATCCTAGAATAGGGATGGTATAATAATGGAGTACATGGATCCCAAATCAAATAAGGAATACAATTGGGTATAATATAAACAAATGATACCTCAAACAATATTTGACTCACCTGGTGTTAAAAAATATACGATACACATCTATCCACATCATGCTCCGTGGTCTCTCTAGACATGATGAAGACCACACCTCCAAAATCATGCTCTACTCCATGTTCTTGAGGATGAGGGGAATCACTGGAAAATTCTCTTCCTACCGCATCCCCTCTTTATTTATAAAATCCCAAAGCACCCCCATTCTACCACCATAACACCCCAAGAGTTTAGTGTATTATTACCTTTGAATAAGTCAATATCTTTGATATCTTTCTCTATAAATAATAATGAACAAAAAAAACTGTGATATATTTAGATAAAATATAAAGATTTAAGTATTATGATTAAAAAATATCCATTGAATTAGTAAGAATGAATAGGAGTAACCACTTTATGAAATATATATATATATATATATAGAAAGAAGATAAATCATACTTTTAATATGAATTAAATTCAATTAGTTTATCTAAAACTACTAATAAAACCATACATTATTTAGAAATTATTTTTCTAAAGATTTAATTTTTATGTGATATGAATTTCTATTTCAAGAAACATATGATTAATGATGATTTTTTTGATATTAATAATTGGTTAACAACAATTTAATTGATAAATGATATTATTTAATGGTCTGTACATTTTTGGTCTATTAATTTGATAATTTGGGAGTTGGAGGTGTTTAGAGGAGGATCAAGGAGGGTTTGATGGAGTTTGGAGCTATAATTATACTATTGGGGGTTTTTATTGTGTGAATACATGTTCAAAAAGTGAATTTATTTTCTCAACTTGGAGGATAGTGATTCATATATCAAAGTTTCAAAGGGAAATTATGTTCTTAATTAACTCATAATGTGAAGTAATATTTCATAATGTGAATTAATTCGAGGCTGAGGCACTATAAAATTCATCAGATAATATTTTTTCTTTGATTTTGAGGAATTAATTACCTGAACTAAATTAATATCTTGAATTGGTGGGCCCAAAAAAAACTCATGGCCTGATTTGGTGTTTCACATCAGAATGTGTCAAGGTAAAACCTATTTTTTAATTCTGAAACTCTTCGAATTTCTTTAATTCCTATCCTTTTCCTCTTGAGTTTTGGGCGAACCCTAGGTGATTTTAGAGGATCTTCTTATCCCTTTTCTTTAGTTTTGATCCTTGGCTTCTAGAGTGTTATCATTGGATATCCATGGTGAGTACATCCACTTTTTTATTTGATTTATCCTATTACTCCCTCGAGGAATTCATAATGGTGGTGTTGATTTGATCTAGGTATGATTGTTCTATGATTTTGTTAATATTGTGGTGTAAGTTATGTAAATTTGGGGTTTCCTTATGTGGTTGTGGTCTTTCAGTTATTTCTCTATTTCCCCGTTGTGCACAGTGATTCTGAAAGCTTCCTTGAGGTAGGGGATCCCCAATATATCCATATTTATGTGCATGTGTAGGGAGTTAATGCTTTTATTTTCCATTGGGTGGATAATAAGGGTCATCATAAAAGATAATTAATTACCTTAAAATTAAATTAAATGAGAATGGGTAGGAATAAATCATGTTTACTACTTTTGATGATATTGGTGATAAAATTATACATGTGTATTTCCATTGTGGAAAATCATATCTGTTGGGAGAATTTCTTATGTTTTAGTTGATTTTATTTTGAAAACCTTATTGTTTTGGTTATTTTATATCACCCTAAATAAAATTTTAATATCTTATATAGGTCTAATGAGTTATTTTCCTATGTAAATATAAAATTTATGTGAGAATAACCATGATAAGTAATATAGTAATGTGATTAAATCCCTTTAACGAATCTAAACTGTGGTAAATTGGGTAAGTTGGAATGTGCTACCATGCGTTGATGTGCTTTATACGAATCTATTATAGTTATATGAACCATGTTGGGGCTTGTTTCGTAATGGTGCTGACCATATTGGGTGTGGAATATGTTGGGTAGCAAAGAAGTGCTTGGTTGTCATGGGATGTGATGTGAGATGATGTTTAGTGGTTGTGATGTGTGGTGGTTTCAGTGAGTTTTCCTAGAATACATTTTGTTGTGGAAATGTTTGATGTGGGATGGATGAAAAATTGTGTGGTGTGGTTGTATTAGTTCCTTGCTTATCCATGGAATGAATTTCAAATGCTGAAACTAAAGTGACATGGGTTGGTAAATTAATAGGCATGGGATACAATTAAATATAATAAAGAGATAAAATTGATGTTTGGTAATTTGATTAAATGTATTGAATGAGCTATGTTAAATATAAATCAAACGTCTTAATAAAAGAAATTTGGTTGATAATTTGATAAAATAAAAAAATTATGGAACTTATAATCAAAATGTGACCTATGTATGGCTTGGTTATGTGGTGTGTTTCATTAGTGTTGGAAATAGATAGTGGTAGAGGTTTTGATACATTGTGGTGATGTTGTGAGACACGTTATTGTTTTTTTGAAACATGTTGGATATTGTGTTCTATTTATCTATCACGTATTTTATGTTATTTCTCTATGTTCCTCACCTATGTTGGATGACATTAACAATGCCCAAATGTTTTGGGTTTTAGGTGTTTTCCCCAACATCCAGGATGGTGGTTAATTTAATGGTTTGCTACCCCCTCTTCCCCACTCTTCCTTCCCAATAGTGATGACATGTGTTGGTGTTAGAGATCACCCAATGATGATGGGTTGGTGTTAGAGATTAAATAGAGATAATGAGTATGTGATATATGGTGGGGGTTATGCCTAGAAGGAGGAGGGCATGAGGTTGATCTCATTTACTTTCATGATAGCCTACTTCCCTAGACATGAGATGTGGTTATGTGTATGATATTTTGATGTGATGTTTACTGATGTTAGAACCATATGCTAGACCCTACGAGATGTTAGGATAAGTAGGGATACATCCCAACACACATCAATAATGGATGGACATGTGATGAGATATCAATAGAAGGAATGTGAGTATAGCGAGTTTGATATTGGGGCATGAGAGTAGAAAATCAATAGGGATGAAGTTATATGGCGCCTTTAATTAATGTTCTTATAAAACTATGTTACCAATTTGGATGCATTATCTAGCGAGCATTCCATGATGAGGTTGGGGTTTGTTAATTAACCTGTTTAGGTGCTTGTTTGTTATGCTTTTTATTCATTGGTGCATTATTATACTCTTTTAACATGTTCATAAGATACTTTGGGTATGATCCTACCAAGTATACATTTTATTCTCACTCTACTCATATATAAGTTGTCTTTTAGGTTTCTAGGAGTATTTTGGGAACCGAGATGGAAATTACTAGCCTGGACATTGGAGATGTCATTGAGTCTCTAACATGGGGCTTGTCTTTTGGTATCTATTTTGAGACTTTTATTTATATATGTTGATTTTTTTCATTCATTATCAGATGGTTAGGGTTTGATTTTATATTATGTGATAGATTTTATTTGTGTCCAATTATCCCATCTCTAAATACTTATTATCTTTGGGAGTAATACCTTCCATATATAAGGTTTTTTATACCCTTGGTGCTAGTCACCAAACTGGGGCCTACTAAATACAAGGCAAGGGGTTATTATCTCTCTTCCTTCATTGTGGGATCATGATGGGAACATTTAGAGGGAAGGGTACATGACAAATGAAATAAGAATAATAATAGTTAATATTTAAAATAACACTTTCCAATAAAATTTTTTCATTATATTTTATAATTTTATTCAAAAATTAAATTTATAAATTTTAGGATTTAAATTTTACAAAATGAACATCATTTTTGGATTTATAATAACAATATTTTCTTAAGATAAATTTTATGGATTTTTATGAAATAATTGGTTTTTAGGTTAATAGTGAAAAATACATGTTTCACAAAAAATTGCCACTTTTATGAAATTATCACAACACAAGAATGAATTAAATGTTTTTATATAAAAGCGATATATTTATAAGTAAAAGAATCATTTAAAATTACTATGTTGGTTTTATAAAAACTATGTATATTTTTTTTGAAGCTTAAGTAATATTTTACTCTAAAAACTATTTTTATTCTATTATATTCCCAATAGGGTATATAATAAACTTAATTTTACTATTTAGGAATCTAGGCTCATGCTTCAAACAAATATGGAACAATGTAAGAGTTTTCATGTTAAATCACTCTATATGAGACATGCTTGGTATTGTGAACATAAATTAATTTTTGTAGTTCATATAATTCCTATTTTAGATATTATATCATTAATTATATATTAATCATGATATTTTACATTCAATTATAATCCCAATATTTTAAAGGGTTTTGATTAAAATGTTACTCAAGCCGCAATGGTTTTTTTCTCAAACTCAAATTCCTTGAGACAAGTTTTTGTTATGAACCATGTTTTAATTTGAATGGTGTATTCGACACCCATTGATGTATATTTATCATTAATTTTTTTATTCATGGTAAATAATAATCCAAATTATTTCCTTTTCATCATATGTATTTTTTCTCAATTTTTACCTTAGTTATAAAGATTTTTGGTAACTCAATTTTCATTTATTGAGTTATAATCATCCTATTTGACTTAAAAAATGGGTAAATTCTACCAATTTATTATATTATGTGGTATTATATTTTTTATATGAATTTACATTTCTACCACGTAATACACCTTTTTTAAATATTTCATAATTCAGGGAGTATGATGCCCATAAGTGATATTGATAACTCAAATCTCCTTTCTTTGAGTTATTTTATTTCATCATGAACTCATTTCTTCCAATCTTGTGTTATGAAAAAATAATATTTTATTTTATGGAAATTTTTCTACCTCTATTAGTAAAAATATATTTTTATATAAAATAATTTTTTATTACACTTTTTACAATGTGAGTTTCGAATAAAGGTATTTTTCAAAATAATAAAAATGGTTTTTCACTTCACTTTAATATGTTTTGTTTTTCTCTCATATTTTATCCAAGATAAAATTTATGTATTTTAAATTATCCATTATTAGATATTAATTTTCATAGTAAAGGTTTTCAAAATCTTTCACATCAACTTTTCAAAGGTTACTTCTGAAAGTAAAATGTATGTTTTCATTTCACATCAATGTTAAAAATATTTTCTAAAAGAACTTTAAGTTTTCACATCTATTTTCATTTTCATATTTAAAATAATTTACCCCAATGGGGTTTTTGTTTTTTTATTTATACCAATATATATATATATATATATATATATAATTTGGGGTATTTAACTCATGGTATCAAAAAATTCAATTCATTATCCCTTATTTTGTGATATGACTCGAAGCATTATTTCTTCAAGGGTATTTTTCATTTTTTTAAACATCCTTCTAAGTTTATTTTTTTACATTGGGGATATGCTGTTTGTAAAACATCCACCATATTAATCTAGATGGATTATGATCATGTTATTATATTATTGACTTAATTTTATATTCATTAACATATAAGCTATGAACATCTCTTTTTACAAAATTTTGAATTAGAGGATGTTCACCTAGAAAGAAAGATTATTTATTAGATAGGGAAGTATTGAATTTTATTGATGATTATTTACTAATAGCACATTTTTATTATGTATTGAAATTAAATATTTTTTATTATATGGATGTAAATGTTTTTATTCAATGATAGTTTCTTTAGGGAATGATATTAAATTTCTTATTGAATTTTATGGTGAATGCATTGGAAATAAATAAGTTATGGGGGTGGGGATGTGGAGGGGGATTGACATTATATATACATTTATGCATCAACAGTTCTCATAAGACAGAGTAACATGGGTTTTGGTGTATACCTCTCCTCATATCAGTACAATGTCTCTACACAAGGCCATGAAAACTTGTTTTAATCTTATGTATTTTTCATTGCATCAGTACAAGATTAATAATTATTTTTATCCATGTTTTCATTTATTTTCATGGATATAACATGCTCTAATATTTAGTTGATTATGGAGTTATGATTATTACTTACTCCTACCATAGTATTTATTACATTTTTATTCCATGATTACCTCAGTTGTATGTTTTCCCTTATGAGATTTGGATCTCACCACTTCTTATGTTCCCTTTATTGAGGAAGGAAAAAGTCCTTTAGTTGAGAAATACATGAGCTTTATTAGTTTATATTTTTTCCAATTATCTAAAACTCTAACCCGAAAAGTTCTTGTAAATGTATGTAATGAAATATATTCTTTATGTCATGTAATTATGGGATAGTTATTTTTTGGAATCTACAGTTCGTATAAAATCTAGTATTAAATTTTGTGTTTTAGGTACTAGATTCAAGAGCATGGGTTCGATGATTCACAGTTGATATTAGATCAGGGTTTTTATAAATTTAGAGATTAGGATATTTTTTGAGGATAATTTATTGGTTGATAAGTTATTGTCGATCACAATTTCAAAGGTATAGATAACCCTTTGGGATAATATATGATTTAATGTATGGTAATAATATACATTTTATTTGGGGATTAGGACAAGATAAATTTTGTGGAAACCCTAGGGATAATTCTAAGTGATAAATCTATGTATAGGATAACATCATGATGTTTTAGTAAATTATAGATTGTGTGATTATCCTAGTGATTACATCCCTATTTGGATACTACAAGAAGATGTAGGATCTAGCACAAATGTACCTAGGGGTAAAAACCTTGAAAAGGTAATATTGGGTATTAACTCAATCATCTTCTTGTGTATGATAAATATTCTAAACTGCACATGTGGTTTAACACTCTTTGGGAATATGATTTGGTTACTTCACATCTATTTATGAATAATTATGTGGGATTTGAATAGGTTTATTTTAGATAAACTAATCAAAAAGTGAACTTGGATAACATAGATTGAAACATAGATATTTATAAGTTAAGGTAAATATTAATTGATATGTGATTTCTAAGATAAGGGATAAGTTGTATTTTTAATGAAAAATTCAATTATTTTTTGGTTTAGAATATTTTAAGAAATTTCATGGAAGTTCTTGATCTCTATTTTGAGGATTAGGTTAATACGTATGAGATAACCCAACTCAAACTAACCTAGGTTTAACCAAGAATGATATATGTTAAAATAAGGGTGATATAGGTTGAACCAAGTCCAATATAAGTTGAGTTATAATAACTATAGGCTAACATGATAGTACTATAAATGAGACATCTTGAGGTTAAATTTTCCTTTGGCTATTTTTGGAAATTCTCTTATAATAATAACCACTCACGTTATGACTTTTGGTTTTAGTAATGGATGAAGACTGAAGGAACCAAGTTAACAATAGATTCCATGGGAAATATAGAAACCATCCCAATTAACAACCTAATTGTTACGACCCATCCCAATAGTTACCATGTTGTGAATCCCCAAGACCACCTCTAATAGGATAGGGGATAGTGACTAGTGTCAAGTAGGCATATCACTAACATGGGAGGCTTTAGCCAAAAGTACCTACACACACACACACATCTCAAAGCCCATTTAGTTCTGAAATGAAAAAATAATGATAAAGCATGCATGCATACATATAAATACCAAAACTATATTACAATAACAAGTAATGGAAATTAAAGAGGTCCAAACTCAAGTCTAACATGAAATTAAGTATGGGGACTACTATCAAGATAACCGCAAGAACACACCTCGGTCTATCTGGATCACTAAGAACCACCTAGTCCTAGTACCTATAGGACTCCATCAAAAGGTTGATCGGCTGCCTGAGACATGGTATGTGTGGGAAAATACTAAGCATGAGTGAGTGTAATAATACCCCTTAGGAAAACCCATAACCAAAAATTGTATAAAAATAAGAATAAGAGTCATCTCTACACAGATATATGTCTACAACACATATAACAAGAATATATAGATATAATAAACGATGAAACATAGTATCAAGGTAAATTCACAACTGCAATGCCATCCTAGGATTATTACTCAAAGGTTTCACATAGAAATAATCCAATAGAACACATTCCATAAGTCATATTCCACTGGTGATGTCCATATGAGAAGTCATGCTCATCGGGTGTCGTCATAGGAAGTATACACTGGAAGTATGAAGAGATATGTTACACATATGAGGATCAAACCCAATGCCATGGGGGTATACCAACAAATCAATCTAGAATACCTCACTAAGTAGAGGATCTATGCCCATGTAGTATTGTTCACAATGATACCAAGAAATTAATCTAGGGAAATAAGATAATTGAGGATCTCACTCCATGACTTACAGAAGGATTCCAGCAACTCTATCCAAGAAGTCGTACTAAATGGATCACAATTATATGTGTAGGATGCAATTACATAAAAACCATCATGGAATGGATATAGGGAACATATCTTAATGAAAAGTTTCCAAGATGAAGAGAACAAGGTCTCTAAGGAAACTCTGATAGAGTACATGACATGTACTAGTAGTATGATGCGTGTCACTTTGGAACTGGGTCCTAACCATATAAACGGATCATTCCCATTTACATATAAAATTACATGGAATAACCTTTCCTATGTACTTATACCTGTGTCCATGTAAACATCTTTACCCATGTACACCTATCTTGTCCATGTCTGTGTCGGAGTACATGACATGTGCATGATTGTGTACTCTTGGCCGTGTCCATGTACCATCTGAGGTACACGTTGAGCTAATTGGAAAGGGGTCACACACCATTTGATAGGTACATATGCTGTGTGATACTCAACTTCATCCGGAAACCCTAGGCACCACTTTGAGGGTACCACATAGTGTGTAGCTCCACAATACATGCTCTGTGTTATGGATTTTTTTTCAGAAAAAAAGATCTGGATTTTGTGTCTATTTCCTCACCTTCGGCCACTAATACGGAATCCCACATTTCTAGAAAACACAAATCAATGGTCTTCTAACCTTGTCTCCATAAAACACTAATATCCAACCCTTGAACCCATTTGGAAAATGACCTTGCACGCCGTCCATCATCGGGCACCAAAGAATATGATTTTGGTATCCATAATCCATCTGATAAACTACCGCTTCTATAATTATAGGCTACACTAATCATAACAATCCCTAATCTATGATATCAAACCTTTATGTTGTGGAATGGGTGCGCAACATTCGATTTATCAGTATTTATCGAACCAAAACCCAATATATTTATCCACAATGTAAAAAGAAATGGATAAGGAAATAAAAATCATAAACATGAGTAGAAAACCTCTGCCAAATTTTTTATTGGAATTTATTTGTTTTCATTAGAATGAAGAATGAATAGATAAATAAATAATCACAAATAAATTCATCCAATTATGAAATAAATCTAACCCACACCCGCAATACACATGATCCATGAATAAATTTGTTAGTTGATTGATTCACACTCATTATAGGAATAATAAAATGGGGATAAATACAAGAAAAACAACATCCTACCTTGATTTGGACTGATACTTGATGAAGAATGAAGCTATATCATTATCATTAGTGAGATCCTTTGATTCCTTGCACACTGATTGCGGAACCTCGACCCAGTTGTCATCTACCAACCAAGTTCCTCCAATGATCACAAATAGATCTCATTGATTTGAAGGATTATGAAAATAACCCTTAAAATATTCCATAATAATGTATTTAAATAAGAGGATTAAGTTGTTGTGTCATTATAGATTAAATAAATAAATTTTATTAATTTATTTGTTATCCATGCCTATGATGAATTTTCTATAAACAACCCATGATGATAAAGGTTATTTCATGCATAAGGTAAAAATTGTGTTCTAAACTCAATGATGGCCTTATATTTCTAATTTCAGTAATTATTTAGAAGTTATTACACATTTACAGGAAAACTGTGCATTTTTGATATTTAAAATATTTAATATATTTCAAACATTTATTCCAGGAACACCATGCCTCAGAATCACATTTTGTCTCTATTCATGATCTTAAAAATAATCCATATAATATCCAAAAATAATACATAGAAAATATATGTCACTAAATTCTCCCCACCTTGGGGCTTTACATCCTAAAAAACTAAAACAAGTGGCTACACAAAGAGATGTGGGTTCTGAGCATGCATCTAAGCCTTCAAATCCAAAGTGCTCTCTTGAATATTCCCATAATACCACTAGACATGAACCAAAGAAATATATCTCCTGCTAATCCTCGATATCTACCAGGTACTCGACAAAGTTATCTCCATACTCGATGTCCAACTCTCCCAAGTCTATAACATGTGATGGATCGTGCATGTACCTCCTCAGCTACGACACATGGAAGACGTCGTGTACCTGATCTCTCTATAGAGGTAGTTCTAAGTGGTATTCCACCTCAAAACTCTACACAAAATCTAGAAAGAGCCAATTAATCTTGGAGATAACTTGTATCCTCAGACAAACCTCCATAATCCATGTCGATGTGAAACCCATAGGAACACATGGTCTCCCTCCTCGAACTACATAGGACTTCACCGATGGTCAACAAAAGAATATTATGGATATGTATAGTTTTAGCCTTATCCTTGGTGATTTTAACCTTATCAATAGTGGGTCACACCAACTCTAGGCCCATAAGTGATAACTCTCATGGGTTGGTACAACAATGTGGTGACCTGCAGGGTTGCCCGTACAATGCATTGAATGGTCTTATACTAATGGTGGAACTATAGCTATTGTTATATGAAAACTCTACTAATGGTAGGTGATCCTCCCAACTACAACCAAATTCCAACATGCAATCTCACATCATGTCTTCCAGAGCCTGAATGATCCACTCAGTCTGGCCATCGATCTGGGGGTGAAAATTCTTTCTCAGATGCAAATGAGTCCCAAACGCCTCTTGTAACCCCTTCCATAACCAAGTTGTGAAACAAAAATCATGGTCATAAATTATCATTGGGGGAGATCAATGGAATAATACTATCTCCTACACATAGATACTTCCCAATATCTCTACTAAACTCTTCTCTCAGATAAATAGGAAGTAGATTGACTTGATGAGTCATTCTATGATCACCAAGATGGAATCATGTCCCCTAAACATATGTGGTAACCCCATAAAAAATTAAATAGTTATCCCATCCCACTTACACTATATAAAATCATGGTGTTGAGTTAAACTAGTTGGAACATGGTTCCCAATCTTTATTTGCTAACAAGTACAATATCAATAGACAAAATTTACAACTCCCTTCTTCATCCTTGGCCACCAAAATTGATGTTAGAGATACTAGAACATATTTACCATATATGGATGTACCAAAAAAGGATATGCATTAAAATATCCCATAACCTCATCCCACATCATCATTGGTACTATCACGTGTCCTATGAAAAGAACAAAATTCTCCCCACCTTTAAAAAATCCATCAGAAGCATGTCCAATGGATATCTGAGTGTGTAGGGTCTCACAGTCAGTATCCCCATGTTTCAACTCCCCATCATGCTGCAAAATAATAGGGGTAAAAACCATTAACTAGAGGTAAGATACTACATATCCATCCATAATGGATAACTATAATGAGGCCAACTCCTATGATGCCTCATTCAAAAACTACGAACAAGATATCCTACTAAGAAAGTATACCACCATGATCCCCTTCCCAAGAGTATAAACAATATCCAAGTCATAATACTAGGAGAAATCTATCCATTTCCTATATCTCAAGTAAATATCCTTCTGAGAGATGATATAATTGAGACTCTTATGGTCATAATAGATGATAAAATACTTGCTCATCAGGTAGTGTTTCCACATATTTAGTGTGAAGACTACCAATGCTAACTCAAGATCGCATGTCATGTAGTTCTTCTCATGTGGTCTCAACTGATGTGAACCATTGTAAATCACTTCCTACCTATGAATTTGAAAACAACCAATACTGGTTCTTGGTACATTGTAGAACATTATGTATTCGACACCCTCCTTCGTCAATCTCAAGATGGGAGCGGTCATCAATATTTTCCTCAACTCCTAAAAATCCCATTGGAACCTCTATGCCCACATGAAAGGATTCCCATTCTAGTTCAAATATGTCATGGGAGCTGATATCCCAGAGAATTTAGGTATGAATATCTATAAATATACTTCCAAACTAAGGAATCTCTGTACTACTATAATGATCTTTGGTGGATCCCAAGTTAACACTACATAGACCTTCACCGGGTCCCCTACCATACCATCTTATGAGATAACATGTCCCAGAAAGAGGACCTACTAAATCTAGAAATAGAAATTTGAGAGCTTCCCATAAATTTGGTGCTCTTAGAGTATGTCCAGTACCATTATCAAGTGTCTCATGTGATCATCCTTAGATGCCGAGTACACAAGGATATCATTGATGAAGACTACCAACAACCGATCTAGGAAAGGCTGAAAGATATCATTCATGAGTCCCATGAAAAGTATTGGGGAATTACTTAGTCCAAGTGGAATTACTAAGTACTCATAGTGACTATAACAACATATGAATGCCATCTTTGGTATATATTTATCTCATACTCACAACTGGTGATATCTTGATCTGAGGTCAACCTTCTTGAACCATCATTCCCCTCATCAAAGAGGCCATAAATCATCATTAGTGGATACTTGTTATTTTATGATCACATGGTTTAGGCAATGTTATTAAAAAAACCCTCAAAATACCATCCTCCTCAGAAAATAAAATTAGGGCTTCCCATGGTTAAACACTGGGTCTAAAAAAGCCCTTCCTCTATAAGTCTATGATAAATCAACTCAGGTCAACCCCGAACCGATCACCCGAGCCGATCCATGAAATGGTCCGATGGGCGTTCCCAATCCCCATGGGCTGAAAACTTTTTCCGAGCATCAACAAAGAGACAAGGGAATGATTTATTCCAAATAAAATAAATAAAAAATAGCATAAAGATAAATAGATCATCCCTCATATATAAATAATCATCTTTTACAAAGCTGAAAGGTACAACCAAACTATACAATAGAATTCAAAGTGAAACCTGAGAACCTAACATCCCCATGTAACCCCGAGGGTCACTATTTGATACAAATAACAACTATCACCCATGGTGATCAAGACCAAGATGAGACCTGCACCACAAGCTAAAATCAATAGGAAACTATATATGTGAGTATTAAAATTTAGCATGTATGCCCGAACAAAAAAAAAATACCAATGAAATTCATTTAAAATAAAAGAAACATCTACCTCAAGTTTGAAATACAATATATAAAAGTAATATCTTCCCATACTTTTTTACTTTAAAATAAAACACGGTCCATTTCCTTTTTTCATTCCAAAACCAGGTTAGTTTCCATTATAGATACATTAACATTTTCAAGGGGAAAGTAATGATTTCATTTCAAAAGGAAATAAAAGAGTATATTTTTTTTTAATTTAAAAAATTATTCCATAACCCTTTAGGATTTAACTCATAACTTTCCAAGAAATACATGAAACATGAGATCACTAAAATAACTACATAATACGGGAAATGTAAATTAACACACAAGAGTAACCAAGTATCACAATCATCCATCATAAGTAACTAAGTTCCAATAGACATGGGAGAACCTGGGATATCATGAATAATAGAGAACATACTAATATATGAGACCCATCCCTAGAATCATTCCTCACATGATGAAATCAGAAATTCCCTAAATAATCCAAGCCACCTTAACGTAAGACAGACTGAGGGGAAAATCCCATATCAATAAACCCAATATATCTCCCTACTATGGACCACCATCGAGTGCATAATCTAGATAATGCATCAATCATTATTAGAAATTTCTCTCACCATTCTAGGTTTCCATGTCTCATGTAAAATATGGTGATCCAACTGATTCCAACTGAGAATCCAATCACATACACATAATATAATAATACCAACAATAGGCATCACCCGAGTCACCCTAAGGATCAATATAATTCCATAGAACAAATAGATATTAACGAGTCTGTGCTGAGGATCTCCAATTTTCATAATGGATAACAAGGAATCCAAAACAAATACATACCATCCATTAAACATAAACAAGTCATGAGAATCACCCAATGGAGGTTTTTATAATAAACACTTTCACTATTTTCACAAAAGTTCCAAATGGGCCTTTATGCATTCTCCACAAAACCATAAATTTAAAAGAACCAAGTAAATTTCCTCAAAAATGTTAAACACCCTTTTTCTATTTCACAACCATTTAGAAAGAAACCCCTTCAAAGTACTCACATTTCAATTTTAAGACAAAACCAATTTTTTCAAAATGCCAAACCGACCACTAGTCGGCAACACATGCCAAACCACATTTGAAAACCAACACAATTTTTTTTAAATTTAAAACCCCCTTGGGAACCAATTAAAGGAACCCCAAATCACCATTTAAAATACCATAAATTCATTTACATTTCCAAACCATTCTTTAAACATCAAAATATGCATGTAAAAGCTAATGAGACATTTTATCAAACACTTAGTGTGAAAATTTATAATAAAAGTATGCCATTTTTTAGAAAAAAGGTATAATCAATTAATTTTAACATTAAATAATTTACCCAAGGATCACATAAAAATATTTTACATGTAAGGGAGGAGAGATAATCATGAAATCAACTATTCTTAAATTAAAATGGAAATTGCATGGGAAACCTACCTCAATCACTTGGTACTTCAACAACGCACACTAGAAACCACAATACAAGTGTTCAAGAAGTCAAGAATATCCAATAGGAATCCTAAACGAATACAAAACCCAATATAAATCAAGGGGGAACCGAAACATAGGTTGAAATGACCATATGAGGAGAGAAACTTAAGATAAATTGAAAGAGAGAAGAATAGGGAGAAGAGAGGAGGGGAATGACCTTGAAGATATAGCCTGTAACCTTGAAGAAATCCTAGATCTATACAAAATGAGGAGGGTGGAGGTTGGGAGAATAATGGGAGAGTCCCCTTTGGGTCAAAGGAACCTGGGAGAGGAGAGGGGAGGCATTTTGGGTCTAAAAACCCGAGAGGGAAAAGTTGTAATTAAAAAAAAGATATGGGAAACATGCATGGTTTAGTTGAACGGTTTACCAAACCATGTGCCAACCATATGATAGCTATTGTCTAATAGGGGAATGATTTCATGTCTATACCTCACGGTTTCACCTACAATGCGAAAACATTGTTTTAGGTTCTATCCAAAATTCCATACCAGCCGCATGGTTACATGGGTTCGACCGCAAGGTTTACCAAACTGTGCGCAAACTGTATATAGGAAACAACCAAGCCAAAAATCGCAAATTTTCTATAAGAAATATAAGAAGACTTGAGGATCAACCACAAGGTAAAAATAATAAAAACAAAAACTTATAAATTTAACCCCATTCACACCCGAGACCTGAGAGAAATACCAAGATCCGCAAAAGAACCAGAATATAGGATGAAAACAAAAGACCTTGTGTGATAATTATCCCTACCATTAACACTTTCTACACTTGAAAAGACAAAACATTTCCAATTGATTGATAAAATATTAAGGATTCTAAAAACACATGGTCCAAACTCTTGATCCCTAAAAACCATAGACACTTCCAAACAGAACTCACACCTCTTACCCGAAACAAAACAACAATGGACATTAATTCCCCAGAAACAAAAAAAATTGAAGCCACTACCTTTATATACATGCTTCGAATATATTAATTGGGTGTACTCCAAAAAGCCCAAAATTTTCCCAAGCCAAAAAAACTAGAAATTTAGATATCATTAAATATAACCACATGACTCCCAACCAACATCAGCAACCACATTAAATTTATCAACACAGGTGGGGGGGGGGAATAGACTCCTCATTATAATAAATAACTAACACTAATTATTTCATGAGAATTCTTAATGATACATGAAATGGGTCTCCCCATAATTAAAAACTAACTAGCATCAACCAATCAAAAATTCAACATGAGCCATCACAAGGCCTTTCCCATATAGGCTAACCAAAACACTTCCACACTGGCCTACCAAACACAATTACAAAGAACACAACAACATCATTTATACCACCCACTTTCAAACAGAGAGGAATATAATTGATCCAAAGATCCCCGCACCCCCGGTGGTTTTATAAATTCATGAAAAGCTTCACTCTGAGACATATGGATGGAGCTCAGATATTTGTAGTATCTTCTATGCCACAATCAGGATTTGATAACCCCAACAAGGAACATGCAACATCTTATTAGATTTAAATAAAAACCAGAATTTCCAAAATGAAAACCCCACTTCCATAAAAAACATGTGTTCATTAAAAGACTTACCACATTACCTAACATATCAAATAGAAGAAAAAACCACCATAAAAACTGCTAAAATAAAATAACCCCTTACAAATGTAAGGACACTTATGATAAAAAGATTTAAATGAGTCCCCAGACAACACATCAATTTTGAGAATTTTCTTCATGGCGCTTTCTAGCAACACCCTGATAAAACCGCTACAAGTTACCTAAGAATCCACAAGCATGGAAGGGACTTATATGACTTGGAAATGATGTATTATTGTGACCCTACTTTACAAAATGAAAACACACCAGGACTTCATGCCTAGAAGAGTTTGAAAAAAGATCTTGAGGCCTTTTTATTCCACAACTAGCACAAAAAACTTTAGGTATCTTCCCCATTTCCTCAACAAAACTCCCATAACCACTCACAGGGAATAGTGGAAGGTCGGATACATAAAACAATCCTGTTATAACAACTTTATAACTGAGAGCTTACTTCACCACTTCAACAAAAGAAGTTTGGTTGAGTTCTGACTGCAAATTAGGATGAAGCCCACACTCAAAACACCGAGCCTTCATGAAATCATCCACAACATACTTCAGAAGGTATGGAACTAGGTCCAAAAAAATATGGAAGTATTATAAAACCAATCCATCACCCTTATACAAATAAAAAATATCCATCCCCTTTCTCACTTTTTTCATTTTAGAGAAATAATGATTGATAAATGAAGCCTTGAAGAACTCCTAAGTAAGATCTTCACAAGTCTTTTATCGAGACACCGACTTCCACCACTTCCTTGGTGAAAATTCAAGCATAAAGGTAGCAACATTCACCTTAAATGACTCATGAAACCCAAGGGAATTGAATACCCATTCCATTTTCCACATCCAAACTTCCTTTTCGATTGGGTCCACTTGACCATAAAAAAGAGGTGGATTTAACTTTCAAAACTCAAGAACAAAATCCTTAGGCTGATCAACTCGAAGGCCTGCTAATATGAAACCACTTATATCCACACCATGAGTATCCATAAAATTTATATGGGGGAGAGAACTGAGCAACAAGTAAAGATGGAGATTTATCAAAACTAACTCATCAACAAGAGTTCTCAAACTCAAAACCCCACATTAACAATACTTCCAAATCATAAAAAGAAACATCACAAAACCACTAGTTTTTTAAAATCATCACAACTTTACTTTTTAATTTTTTTTTGAAATAAAACAAACTTGGTGGGTTATACACTCAACATAGATATTCCTTAGAGTCTCTCTAACATTCACATTCTCATGCCACCCCAGGAACCCATAAACCATTCCATACCATCACTCATCCACACACCCATATATAACCATCCACGTGAGCACCGATGAGAATACTAATGGCCATAAAAAATCATTCCACTTAAAATTTTACAAAACTTATCAAAATAACATGAACCAACAAGTCAAAGATCATTTCTATAATTTTTCACATCAATCCATCTCATCTCATTCAAAATATTTTCCAGATTCTCAAAAATTTTTATTCTATCAAATTAATTTGGTTAAAAACCCATTATTTCTCATTTAAAAAAATTTCTCAAGACCTTTTTAAAACAAGTTTCTATTTTCCATAAAAAATATTCCATTAAACTATAAATTTTAATTATAAAATTTAATTATATTAAACCATTTTCATCGCACCCAAAAGGGTCATTTTTGAAAAATTCATCTTTTAAAAGCATCCTCAACACAAGTTCTAAAAATACACATTACACTTTCCCAAGACCAAAATATTTACACTTTAAACCCATCTTTTCTCAATTCCCAAATAGGATTTTCTAGAAAAATTCTCAGAATCAAGGAAGGTTCAAATGAATCACAGGAGGGAACTAGTGTTGGTGGGTGACTAGGCCATATGGTTGGCGTCCATATGCCAAACACAAAATCATCATAGAGAGTATTATAGTGATATTTCCCCAGCTCCAAATGGATTTTTTAGGCCTTGTGAGCTCACAGAGACCTTTATCCCAAATCTCTTTTCGTATTCCAAACACCAAACAATCCACAAGAACCAAAAGAATCTAATAATCCCATATTTCTTTTGGAAACCCAAGGATTAAAACGAGTGATGGTTCATGATATCCTTCCCATTCCTACCTCTTGAGTCTCAAAATTCCTACTCCATCTTCCTTGATATCCATAAATAATATAGGGTACTCCAAAATCAAGGTACTATAAAGATATAACCTCCTCTGATACCATTTTTTCTTGAACCAACCTGGGTCAACCCTAAACTGGTCACCTGAGCTCATCCGCAACATGACCCAAAGGGCGTTTCTAATCCCCATGGGATGAAAAATAGTCTCAGACATCAATATAGAGACAGGTGAATGATTTAACCCAAATAAAATAAATAAAAAATGGTGTAAAGATAAACATAGTAGCCCTTATATATAAATAATCATATTTTACAAAAATGAAAAGTACAACCAATCAATACAATAAAATCCAAATTGAAAACTGACAACCCAATATCCCCAAGTGACCCTGAGGGTCACTCTTCGATACCAAGAACAACTATCACCCATGGAAATCAAGACAAATATGATACCCACACCACAAGATAAAAACAAGAGGATACTGTAAGTGTGAGTATTAAAACTTAGTAGGTATGCCAAAAAAAGTATTCCCAATGAACTTCATTTAAAATAAAAGAAACATCAAAATAAAGTTTGTTATAAAATATATAAAAGTAATCCTTTTAGACACTTTTTTACTTTAAAATAAAACTTGGTCCATTTTCCTTTTCCATTCCAAAACCAAGTTTGTTTCTATTATATATATATTAATATTTTCATGGGGAAAGTGATGCTTTCATTTCAAAATGACACAAAAGAGTATAAAACATTTTTATTTAATTTTTTTTTCCATAAACATTTATGATCAAACTCATCACATTTTAAGGACACTGCACATGATAGCACTATCATAATTACATAATAAGGGCAATGAAAATAAACACAAAAGAGTAACCAAGTATCTCAATCATCCATCATAAGCAACTAAGTGACAATAGACATGGGAGAACCTAAGAGATCATGAATAATCCAGAACATACTAATACATGAGACCCATCCCTAGAAGCAAGACTCACACGATGAAATCAAAAGTACCCTAAATACTTCCATCTACCCTAACTCAAGACAGAGTGAGGGGAAAATCCAATAGCAATAAACCCATTATATTCACATACTATGGGTCACCAGCTAGTACATAATCTAGATATTACAACAATAATCCTCATAAAATTATCTCACTATGCTAGGTTCCCATATCTCATATAAAAGAGGGTGATCTAACCTATGCCAAACAAGCATCTAATAACATACACATAACATAATAATACCAATAACAGGCATCACCCTAGTCACCCCAAGGACCGATCTCATGCCATGGAACAAATAGATCTCAATGAGTCCATTCTAAGGATATCCAATTATCATAATGGATCACATAGATTACATATCAAGGAAATACCATCCATTAAACATAAATAAGGCATGAGAATCACCCAATGGAGGTTTTCTTAATAAACACTTTCACCATTTTCACAAAAATTCCAAAATGGCCTTTAAGAATTCTACACAAAACTATCACTTTAAAAGAACCAAGTACATTTCCTCAAAAAGGGATTTTTTTTTTCCATTTTACAACCATTTATAAAAAAATCCCTTCAAAGTACTCACATTTCAACTTTAAGAGAAAACTATTTTTATCAAAATACCAAATGAGCCACTAATAAACAACACATGCCAAACAACATTTGAAAACCCATGCACATTATTTTTATATGCAAAACCCCCTTGGGAACCAATTCAAGGAACCCCAATTCATTATTTCAAATACAATAAATTCATTTAAATTTTCAAACAATTCTTTAAACATCAAAATCTATATGCGAAAGCTAACTTGATATTTTATCAAACACTTGGTGTGAACCTTTATAATAAAAGTGTGATTTTTTTCACAAAACAATGGATAAACCATTAATTTTCACACAAAAAAATTTACAAAAGAATCACAAAATAATATTTGACATGAAATGGAGGAGTTAAAATCATGAAATCAATTATTCTTAAATTAAAATGGAAAGTGCATGGGAAAACTAACTCAATCGCTTTGTGCTTGAACAACACACATTGAAACCACACTGAAAGGGTTCAAGAAGTCAAGAATATCTAATAGGAAAACTAAAAAAACAAAATAACCAACATAAATCATAGGGGAACCAAACCCTAGATCAATATGACCATAGGAGGAGAAGAACTCAAGAGAAATTAGAAGAGATAGGAATAAGGAGAAGAGAGGAGGGGAAATACCTTGAAGATCTAGCCCAGAACCTTGAAGAAACTATAGATCTAAAGTAAAGGATGGGGGTGGAGGATTAGAGAACAAGGGGAGAGAACCCTTTGGGTTGCACAAACCAGATAGAGGATAGGGGATGCATTTTGGGTCTAAAATCCTGAGAGGGAAAAGTTGAAATTTCAAAAAAATTTAGATCTGGGAAACACGCACAGTTTGGCCGTATGATTTTCCAAACCATGCACAAAGAATATGGTAGCTACTGTATAAGAGGGGTATGAACACATGGCTAGACCATAGGGTTTCACCTTCCATGTGAAAATTGTGTAGTAGGTTCTGTCTATAATTCCATACTTGCCGTATGGTTACCTAGATTTGACCAAAGGGTTTACCAAAACCTACACCAACCATGCCTAGGCCACTTCCAAGCCTAAAATCCAAAAATTTTATCCAAGAATTTTTAAAATAAATGAGGATCAACCAAAAGGTAGAAAATAGATAGAGAAACATTTCAAAATTCCAACTTTGTCACACCTGGAACATGAGAGAAAGACCAGGATCCCGAAACAAATCAGGACAGAGGATGAAAATGAAAAACTGGGTATGGAAAATTACTCCAACTTCATCCTCATATCACAAATCTCTTTGGGAGACATATGATATGATGGATTAAATATAAGGGTTATCTCGAGGTGTAGATCAATAAAGAAGTCTATCTGTCGTCGGGGAGGTAAGCCTTTAATATCCTTAGGAAAGAGGTCCTCATACTCTGCAACCATTGTAGGGAATTGGAAACTCATAACATCCATTTTAGTAAGGGTCATTATAAAATAATAGTGAGTAATTTTCTATAACCTTATATGCATGAGTCCATCCCACACTGCCAGGGTCTCCTTATCACCCACAAAGGAAAGCCTACTCCCATCACTATAGACACACTTTATCCTCTAACTAAAAAAATATATCTGGGAATGAACTCTGGATAACTAGTCCATACCTAAGATGATGTCATAAGGCCTCATTTCTACAGAAAGAGATCCCAAAAGAAACTCTCACCTCCAAGAGTTAGGTTACACTATTGGCACAAATGTGTGATCATTGAGTCATCTCTAGGAGGAGTCTCCAACTGTAAGGGTCGAGCCAAGGGCTCAACTGGAATCTCTAAGTCTCAGACCAGATATGTAGAAATAAAGGAATGAATAGAACCTATTTCTATCAGTACTATATATAAGATAGAAAAGACACAGATCATACCTCACTCAATCCCCAAATCCTCTAGGTCATAAGCCTCAACCGCTTATAGCTACCCCCGTCCCTATCCTCTATCTCACTAAGTCTGGTGTGGACCACCTAGGGGTGGTGGTGGTAACATGTCAAAGATTATACCACCTCTAGAAGATCTCCTAACTCACCTTCCATGTTCAACTCCCTACAAACTTATCTTCTCCTACCACAACCATTGACTCGACCACCCATCCACTATCTCTCTGTCAGCCGTACGACAGGTTGGATGATCTCATGAAAGATGTCCCTTTCTATCACAAGAGTTACATTAAATATCTCTGGGATGATTGGAACCATCTTATTGTTATAGTAAATCTATCCTAGAACCTCCTCCTAAAGTTCCTCGCACATATAGGTCCCTGAGACTGACGTAATATCTCCACTTCTAAAGTCTCTACACTTGTGTGGCCACTTTCAGCACCACTGTCTGCATCTACTCAGCTAGGAACCACTCGACCACTAAATATTACTCTATCACTATAGTTTAGATAGGAGTTTATAGAGGTATAACTTTATCTTGGATGTCTCTAAGCAGTCCTTGCTTGAAGGTTCGAGCCAGGATGAACTGATAATGAACCATATCCATCGAGTACCAAGAGAGGTTGGTGAACCTTGATGAATACTTAGCTATTGTCATACTATACTAATGGAGATAAAGAATCTCATGGATGCATATATCCCTAAACTTAGCTAGAGAGAACTCATCCCTGAAATTTTACTCAAACTCTGACCATGTTAGAGTTGCTTCGTCATATGATTGGGTCACCAAACCCCACAATTTCCCTATAAATCCATAGAGAAGGATCACTTATAAACCACTATTTGATATACTGATGTTCTAAAAATATGGAAAAATCACTTCATTGCCTCAATATAGTCCTCATCCGCCTATGGGTCGGGATCACCTCAGAACTTGATGATTCGCTACTATTAAAAATCATGAAGTTCGCTCAGCCAACACACCTCATCTACCAGTACTGTGGGTACCATTGGCTTCTCAAAAGTTGGTGGTATAACTGTTGCACCACCTGAGGATAACACCTCTAGAATTGGTCCATGTATAAATTCTTAATCACTAAGGGGATCATCCTCATGATGCTGATGCTGAATAAAAACTGACATACATAACACAGGCATCCTGAAATAGACAATATGTACCATGATCACTGAGTATATCTGGAGAGATGACTCATGAAAGAAAAAAAAACCAAAACCCATTTCTATATGATTTATGCATCATTTTCCTCTAAAATTAGTGTCCTCATGTACTGAGTTGAATGAAAGTTTATCAGAGTCCTAGTGTATGGATTCATTGGCCGCCACACTAATATTGGAGTCCTTATCCTAAATGATGAACTCAAAACACTTAACACCATTACCCCAAACCAAACTCACAGACCGTGGTCCTAAGTTAAAAATTCTACTCTAATACCACTTTGTCATCACCTGTCTCAATGGGACCCATGCTGTGATTCCCCAAGCCCGAATCCAATAGGATAGGGGTTGGTGAATAGTGTCAAGTAGGTTTATCACTAACATGGGAGGCCTTAGACTAAAGTATCTGTACACACACACACACTTCTCCAAGACCATAAAATGATGAAATGTAAAACATCTGATAAACCATACATGCATAGATCTAAATACCACAACCAGAGTATGAAAAAAATGAAATGGAAGTTAGACAGAGACAAATACAAGATAACCACAAAGAGTTTGAAAACAAATCCAACCTGAAAGTAAAATAGAGGATGCTATCAAGATAAGCATAAGAACACACCTTGGTCTATCTGGCTCACTAATCACTCCTTCATCCTAGTCCCTCTTAAACTAATTTAAAAGGTTGATCATTCACATAAGACACAACATGTATAGGCAAAGACAGTGCATGGGTGAGTGTAGCAATACCCAGTAGGACACCTGAAACCAGAAAGCATATATCAACAAGAATAACAGTCAACTATACAAAGGTATATTCTTACAACACATATAATAAGAATATCCCAATATAGTCAATAAAGACACACAATCTTAATGTAAAGTCACAACTGTAATTCTAAACTAGGATTATTGCTTGAAGGTTCCATATAACACTCCTCATAGCGAATACTCTCTACGATTCATATATAACAGATGATGTCTGTCTGAGAGGTCATGCTCATCAGGTCTCTTTATAGGAAGTATACTTTAGAATTCTGAAGAGATATGATACGCAGATGATGATCATACTTAAGTCCATAGGGTATACCCACAAACCAATCTAGAATAACCTACTAAGTAGAGGATCAGATCCTGTGTAGTGTTGGTCACAATGATAGCAAGAACTACACCCAGGGAAAGAAAAAGACAGTGTATCTCACTCTGGGCCTCATAGAAGGATTCCAACAACTCTATCCAATAATTTCTATTGAAGGGATCGCTATCCTATGTGTAGAACATGATTATATAAAAAACCTCAGGGAATGGATATAGTGAACACACCATAATGAAAATTTTCCAAACTGAAGAGGATAAGAGATCTAATCCATCCATGATGGAGTACACAAAATGTACTAGTAATACATAGTGTGCCCCTTTGGAATTGGGTCCTACCCATGTAAAAGGGCCATGCCTTTTTTCATGTAAAAGTACATGGCATTCCCATTCCTGTGTACTTCCGCCATTGTCCATGTACATAGCTCTTACCATGTACACCTGGCCTAGCCATGTTTGTGTCGGAGTACATGGAATGTGCATGATTGTGTACTCCTAGCCGTGTATATGCACCATCTAAGCTACACACCAAAAGGTGTCACATGCCATGTGATTGTGTCACATGTTGTGAGATACTTAACACCATCTGGATACCCTAGTCGCCGCTGTAAGGGTTTCATATGGAATGTAGCTCAACAGTACACACCATGTGTTAATTTTTTTTCTAGAAATATAGATATGGATTCCATGTCTCCTCCTATGTCTCAATCCAAATATATGGCCACACACATTGTCTTAAAATAAAAATCCTTGGTCATCCAAAAGTTTCATCATTGAACACCAAGATACGGCCCTTGAATCCACTTAGAAAATGTCCTCACATGCCTTCCTTCACCACACATCAAATAACATGATTCAGGTATCCCAAATCTATTCGATCTACTTCTTCTTCTATCGTCACACAATCCTCCCGTAGTATTGATCCAAAATCTATGACATCGAACCATTTTTCAAAGGAATAGGTTCACAATGTTCGATTTACTAGTATTTTTTGATTCGTAGGCCAAGAGATTTGCCTATGATGAACGAAGAAATGGGGAAGAAAAGAACAATAAAAAACATTAGGAATGAACCTTGACCAATGTTTTTTTGTCCTCTATTCATTTCCATTAGAATAAAAAATGAATAGATAAATAAATAATCATAAAGTAATTCCCCCAATTCTTGAATAAATCTAACCCATACCCATAATAAGCATGATCCATGAACCAAATTGTTAGTTGAGTGATTAGAATTAATTATAGGAATAATTAAACAAGGATAAATCCATGAGAAAAACATACTAACTTGATTTAAATCAATCATTGATAATGAAAAAATATACATTATTTTCATTGGCAAGATCCTCTGATTCTGTTACACACCAATCTTGAAACCTTGATCCAGTTTTCATCCACCAATGGAGTTCCTCCAATACTCTCCAATGGATCTCATCGATTTGTAGGGTTATGTGTCTAACATTGAAATTTTTTCATATGAATGAATTTAGAGAATAGGATTAGTTTTATACATCATTATAGATTAAATAAATTAATTTTATTAATTTATTTGTTATCTACACCCACAACTACTTTTCCAAAAACTACCCACGTCAAAAAAGGTTATATAGCGCCTAAGTTAACTTCATGTTTTAAACTCAACTATGCCCTCAGATTTATGATCTAAGCCTCCATTTCAATTTTTCTCTAATTTTTTCGGAAAACTACACATAAATTATATTTAATATATTTAATATATTTCAAACATTTATTCCGGGAACACCGGGACTTAGAATCACATGTCGTCTCTACGTATGGTCTTGAAAATAATAAAAAGAAAATCCTAGTTTCTATACTAATGGGATAAGGATTAGAGTGATAAATCTTATGATTATTCAAAACCATCTTTCAAGAATTCTGATTAAAAATGTGAATGTATTTGAAATCCCAACACACTAAATCAGAAAAAGATGAAATTTCATATAAACTCATGTGAAAAATATGATGAAGGAGGGATGATTAAATTTCTTACATGTCAATAATTTGGAAGAAACACAATGTAAATTTCATTAAATTGACATGTAAATACTATTAGTGTGGAGATGAATGCCATGAAACTCATAAGTGTTAGGGAAAGAGAGAAACAAAAAATATTTGTTACTTCAATTGCAAAGGAGATAGAAATTATAAAATCCAATGTCTTGATCAAAGGAATAATGAGGAAAATAATCATGAAAAATCATGCAAACAAGGAAAATAATATGGAAATACTACTTATGTAGCAGATAATGATTTCTCACACTAGATGTTTTGGTGTCTTCTGTCATGTAAGTTTTCAGCAACTATAGTATATTGGGTTATTAATAATTTTTCACTAACTATTTGATATTTGTTTATTAAATGATATAAGTGTGGATATTAAGGCCATAAACCTCATAAGTGTAAGGGAAAGAGAGAAGATATAAAAATTAATTGTTTTAATTGCAAGAGAGTTGGAAATTATGCAACTCAATGTCCCAATTCATGGTCCAATGAGGGAAATAGTCAGCAACAACCATGAAAACATAAAAAATCATATAAAAATACTACTAATGTAGCATATAATTAGTTCTCATTCTAGATTTTCTAGTGTCCAATATCATTTACGTTTTCACCAACTGTTGGATATTGGGTTAATAATAAAAACCCCTAGTGGTATGATTATAATACCAATCATTTTGAAGGGTTGTGGGAAGTTATTCCTTATGAATATGGTTCTTGTCCCATTAGTAAAATTTTATGAGAAATTAGGTATAGTTTAGAAATATTTAATAAGAACTTATAATAATTTTTCAAACTGATAAATCACATTCTACATCATAAATAAACCCATGATCATATAATAGTGTGTAGTTAATTATGAGTTCCCTATTTAATTACTCTTATCTTATGAGTTAAATTGAGAGGATATAATTTATTTAATGGGATAATAATTTAAAAACCTAAAATTTTAACATATTATTACCTTTAAATAATTCAATATGTTCGATAGCATTCTCCACATGCAACACTGAACATAAATGAATTCGTGACACATTTAGCTAAAAAATAAATATTTAAGTATTAATGTTAAAAATTATCCATTGAATTAGAGATAAGGAATAGGTTTAACCACCTTTTGAAATATATGTATAAATAAAATAAATGTTACTTTAATATGAATGAAATTAAATTAGTTTACCTAAAATGACTAATAATATCATTTATTGTTTATAAAAGTATTTTTCTAAAAGTTTAATTTTATGTGATATCAATTTATATTTCAAGAAAAACATATGATTAATGATGATAAATTATGTTTGATATTAGTAATTTGTTAACAACAATTTATTTGGTAAATTATAGGAAATAAGAATAATAATAACAATGAATATTAAAAATTCCACTTTCCAATAAAAATAGGTTTTCATTATATCTTATGATCTTATGAAAAAATTGAATTAATAAATTTTAGGATTTTAATATCACAAAATGAACATCAGTTTTTTGATTTACGATGAAAATATTATCTTAATTTAACTTCTTTGTATTTTTCTAAAGTAATTGATTTTTAGGTGAATAGTGATGAAATATCATTTTTTATAAAAAATGCCACTTTTTGGACATTATAATAATACAAGAATAAATTAAATGTTTTTATATAAAATTTATTTATTTATAAACAAAATAAATTGTTTAATGTTATGATATTGTTTTTATAAAAACCATGTATACCATTTTGGAAACTCAATTTATATTTTAATTTAAAAACTGTTTTTATTCGCTTTTATTAAAAACTAATTTTCATCACTTATTGAAATTAAATATATTAAAATGGATTTCTTATTTAAATCAATAAGATCATATTATATAATGATGTGAACTTCATTTTTTTGGTATAAAATCATGAATACTAATATTAAAGTTAATGACCATGATAATGGTAAAACTGTTATTTTCAAATAATTGTTTTATTAATATTATGAAAATTTTATATAATTAATTAAAATAATCTATTTAAATTGATAAATATAATATTATTTTAAAGTACATATATAATTATACAAATAAACATTTAATTAGTAACCAATGTTAAATAAGATTATGAACACTTAATGTTAAAAACAACATTTTTCTGCAAAACTATTTTTCTATATATACAATCTTTTAATTTAAAAGTTAATTTTATTTTATTTATAAATTTAATTAGTTAAATTTGAGAATAAATTTGTTTTCATAACATAAAAATATGGTAATTGGGTATTATTTTATATTTTTATTAAACATAAATTACTTGGTTAAAAACTAGTTACCATGGTAAGAAAATGTAAATGTAAAAACCTAAGAATAAATAACTTCCAACATGTTTAAAATATGTTTAGAAATACTTGGTTGAGGATTTATAAAACCAAGATGAACCCATTATCCATTATTTATAACTTTTAGAGTCTTTGACCCTTGAATAGTGTAATGATATGATTTAAAATTTTAGGGTGTTTTCAAAGGTTCCCTTTTCTTCACTTATAAAATGGGACACTTCCACCACTTCTTATCACACACATTAATTATAATTAATTCCTGATACTATAAAATTTTTCTCATCATAAAATACTTTATATTTTTCATAATTACATGGTATAAATTGTTTATCCAAATCCCTTCATTTCAAAGGATACTTTAATGAAAATGTTCAAGGTCCCAAAGTGAGTATTACATAATCCTTGATATTTTATTTTAATATTTATATTAAAAAAACATCCTTAACATAGTAATATGATAACATAAATATCATTATCATACTAAATTTTTGTTATATTAATATAACAACCTTTATTTTTTTTCCATCCAATTATAAAAATATGAGGATGTTAATTGCACGTTGTGTGAACTACCAACTCGATGAAGTAAAGTTTTTTGTTTTTAATATCATTTTATTTCTATATAAAACCACTTAAAATATTATTAAAAAAATTAAAAACATATAAATAATATCATTAATATTTTGTTATAATTATATTATAAACTTCCTTAACCATAATCACCCATTGGGATATAACATCTTCATATTTGGGTCGATTTAGCCACCTACATGAATAATGCTATAAAACTATATCATGGATGAATATGAGAAAAGGAAAAATAAAGTTATTATAAGTTAATAATAAATAAATATTTGTTTTTACTTTTTAAATGGTTATATTATGTATTTAACTAATTATTAAAATGTCACATTCGATCGCTAAAATTACCAAAATAAGCAGATATCGAGTCAATTTTCAATAAATAAATACCATATTATAATAAATAGTAAACATTAAATTAAATTAATAATAATAATAATAATCATAATAAGGTTTATCGTTAAATTATTTTTATTATTCAAGAAGTTAGGCACATACACATAGCAAATATGGAACAAGGTAAATATTTTTATCTCAAATCCTTCTCTTTGAGGCATTATTTGTATTTTGTTACAAAATCAATATATATGGTGTATATATTTACTATTTGAGATATAACTTCATGAATTATATCTTAATAATGGTATTTTAAGTTCAATTACAACCAATCTCTTCAATGAGTTTTGATTAAAATGTTACTCAATATGCAACGATTCTTTGTCTGAAACTCTAATTCTTTGAGACATGTTTTTGTTACAAACCATTTTTCAATTTTAATGGTGAATTCAATAACCATGGATTTATATTTATCATATTTTTTTATTCATGTAAAATAATAATCTAAATTATTAAATTTTCATCAAATGTATTTTTACTCAACTGTTACCCCAGTTGTAAAGCTTTTTGATAACTTAATTTTCATTTATTAAGTTTATATTTTCCTCTTGGATATAGAAGTTCGGTACATTCTATAAATTTATTATTTTATATGGTATTATATATTTTTTATATGAATTTAAATTTTTATCACATAATAAAACTTTTTAAAATATTTTATACTTCCAAGACTATATTGCCCATAAGTGATATTAATAACTCAAATCTCCTTTCTTTGAGTTATATTATTTCATCATGAACTTATTCATTCCATAATTGGGTTCTCCGAAAAAAATATTTTATTGTATAGTAATTTATCTACATCTATTAGGATAAATATTTTTTTATAAAAAATAAAGTTTTGTTACTCTTTTTACAATGTGAGGTTCAAACAATGGTATTTTTAAAAATAATAAAAAAGATTTTCCATTTCACTTTCATATGTTTTGTTTTCCTATCCACTTTTATCCAAGATAAAATTCATGTATTTTGAAGGATAAATTATTTTAGTTTATTTATAAATGTAAATGTTTTAAAAATATTTCAGTTCACCTTTTCAAAAGTAACCTTTTAAGGAAACCTGTAAGTTTTTATTTTATGAAACTATTATTTTTTTAATAAAATCTCTTTTAAGTTTTCAACTCCATTTCCTTTTCCTATTAAAAAGGTGTAAAAACCCCGAACCTGATTGCATGGATATAATACCTTATTTAATTAAATTCTCATGATGATAAGAAAGTAGTATCCTAAAGTAATGAATAGTTTAGTAGATTTGGAAAACCAGATACATACAAAAGTTCAACATTACAACTTAAAAGGAAATAAAATATAGAAATTAATTTGACAACATCCATAACTCCTATGTTATCCCTGCATGTCATTCATAATATACCTATTAATGTTTTGGGAAAATGAAACATAAGAAAGGGGTGAGATCAAAAGCTCAGTAATGGTAATCAATATAGTGGAAGATATCATGAATATAAACATTAGGCACGGTGAATAACTAAAAATACATGCCTTTAAAAATAAATTTGAACACATTATGGTTGGACTAAGAGATGAATAACTAATTCCATAATATAACATAAAAATGGGTATTATATTAGTTGTATAACCATATTAACTTTAAATTTCTAGTTTCATAGTGAGGGGATGCATAATGCCATACATCATAACCATATCATCAAGGCCTCATGCCAAGACCATAAATAAACATTTTTTCAAGGCCTTGTGCCAAGACCTTAGTTTGTCTAATGGGACCTATAGATAAATCAAGGGGATATAGAGGGACCAAAATATCACTTACTATGTTAAATTAATTACTCATATTAACAAGGATAAACATAAACAACATATACATTCAAATTGAAACTAACATATGAAATGTAAATAACTTTCCCTGAACATTAAGAATAAACTCTAACCATTCAAAGTAAATTAGGGAATAATTTTAAGATAGAAAATATACATTAAAAATAATCACAAACCATTAAATTAAATATTTTAGATGATATAATAAAATATTAATCCCATAAATACATAATAATCAACAAGAGTGTTGAAATAGATGAAGATACTCTTATAAAATCATCGAGTAATTCTTGAGATAAATAATCTTTTACTTTGAAAAGAAGAGTTATTTTGGAAAAATATTTGTATAAAAATATAAGTTAATTAAGATAGTATTTTCATAATAAAATGAGTGATTTTATAAAGAAAATGGTTTCTAAATATATATTATAGAGTGCACTTGAAAATAGGTAAGAATTTGAGAAATTCCCTTGAATCAGGCTTGTATTTTGGGAATAATTTTTGAGAGATCCTTTAAAAACATATAAATACCCATAAATTAAAGTAATATTATTGTTTATACACATGTATAGAACATTTAAACATAATTTATAATGAGTAAATATGAATAAATAAGAATTTAATTGAGGTAAGCAGAGAATAAGAGTAACCTGAATGAAAATGGAGGTTTGATTAGAGAACTCAAACCTTAAGTCCAATGGTGTTATTTGATTGATATTAGTGTCATAGATAACCAAATTAAATTCATTAATTAATATTTATATAACCTCTTCTTTATGTTATCAATTTATTATATCCTTATTAAGTTCATTCATGGCCTTCTTGATGGGTTTAAGAGGTTCAATTTTATTTTTTGGGAGCGTTTTCTTTCTGGGTATTCATGACCGATTTACTTATATACATGTAAGGATAAACATGTAATATGAGAATAGTTGTCTAGAATTTAAGTTGTATTTTATTTTTTAACATCTATAAGATTACATGGTTATAAAATTTATTTAGTTATTGGGAGTGAAGATAAATTATTGTATAAAACTTTAATGATAATTATTTGGGTTAATTGGTGGTTTTTGATCACAACAAACTCATATAATTAATATCATGTGTAAAAAAAGATTAAAAAACCATAAATAAGTTACAATACAAATATTATAGCCTATTTCAAAAATAAAAATGGTTTCATGACCAGAATTGAAGATGGTAATAGAAATTGAAAACTCGGCGTCCTTGATTGTGATAAATTAACACATCTCAGATGGTGTTTTCATTTCTAGTATAAAAGAAGTTGAA
The DNA here is from genome assembly GCA_963277665.1 of Viscum album. Classification (NCBI taxonomy): domain Eukaryota; kingdom Viridiplantae; phylum Streptophyta; class Magnoliopsida; order Santalales; family Viscaceae; genus Viscum; species Viscum album. Next base: position 1,304,302,794 of record OY728126.1, on the reverse strand, counting down.
AGGAGAGATTTTAAAGCCCCGACCCCAGAAGCCTAGAGATAGTGCATTATTTTAATACATTGGCATGATTACAAGGAATCAATTACCAAAGGACTGACCCATTTCGTAGTCTTAGAAAATAGATTACACACATGAATGTTACATTACACATTAAAACATAAAACACAACATAAATAATCCATTGAGTATTCCATTATTACCATATATTAACCCTGAATATCAAATATAATAAACTTCTTGGAATCCTGGGAAAATAAAACATAAGAAAGGGGTGAGCTTAGATGCTCAGTAAGGGTAAATAATTTAGCGAAAGCTATAAAATTTTAGGGCAAGATGTGTAATAAAAAAAACAGCCTTTTAATCATAAAATTGAACATAATATGGAGAAAATAAATCAAACATCACCATATAAACAATCACATGGATATTATACTATTCGAATAATCACTTGTAATAATTAATTTCATAATGAGAGAATGCCTAACATCGGGCATCATTACCACATAGTCAAGGCCTCATGCCAATACTACAAATAAATTTTTTGTCGAGGCCTTGTGACAAGACACTAATTTGTCTCATGATACCTACTGATGCATCAAGTAGATATAGCGGACTCCACCCATCACTTACTAAGTCTACTGTATTCCTCGTATGAAAATGTTGAAACATAACATAAACATTCGTATTAAAACTAGCATATGAAATGTTAATACTTGAACCATAAACCATGAATGGTATAAAAATAACACATCCACAGTCATACAGATCAAAAAATCTTCAATAAAATATGGAATATTTTATTATAATAAATCAACCTCAATTAAGAATAATATCCAGTAAAGGATGTTGACATAATTGAAAATGATCAGTAAAACTCTTTGAGGGAAATATCCCTTTTTGTGAAATCATTTAAAAGTCACACATTTATAAAATAAGTAATTTAAAATAGATTTTTGAATTAATTTGTCCCATAAAACTTTGAAACTTTTGAAATGAATTAAAAATTTAAAACAATCATGTCCATATAAATAAATCCTCAAAACCATTTTGAAAACTTGGGCATTAATGAGAAAGATTTAGAAGAATAATTATTTAAAACATTTAAAATGATGTTTTATTTAAATAGTACCTTAAAAGAATCATTTTGAAATGTATTTTATGAAACATGGACATGGATAATAAATATGTGCCAGAAAATACTTACACATAAACAATCTCATATAATAATGAGATTTAGGAATTAACCCTTACCTTGTACTTTCCTTTGGTCGAGGGTACGTTTAACCTCCTATATAATGACCATAGTATGTTATTAAATTATACTAGAACCATATTAATATTTATTATATCATACATTATTCATTTATGGATTAATACTACCCATTTAATAATGATTTCCATGTTAAATTAACTTTTTGGGTAATAATCTCTTTCTTTATCATACATGTTTTAACTTGTTATTCTTGTTCGTATCATTTAGATCATGATTTAAATACTTCCAGAATATAAAACATGATTTATATATAATATATATTTAGAATATAAATATGTATAATATATAGATATATGAAATGGAAAACACCATTTATGGATACGGTAGGCCGTACGTACGCATAAATGCTGTTTTCGTTTTCATATTGTATCGAACAGAAGTAAGTGAATAAGATATATGTAAGGACACACACACACACACACACAAAGATATATCTCCAGTATAATTATTATTTCATATATTACATACTTATTAATAATATATATTTTTATAGTCATCATTGAATGGTGAACCTGGAAATGAATCTCATCGCGTTGTGGAGATGGTAAGACGTACGTACACATGAGCGACAATATTATTTACTTAATGACTAAAAGCTGTGGAATTGGATGTTATATTGATTGTACAGAAAAATTATCATGTTATTTTCATTATTTATATATATATTACTCATCATTATATCCATCCAAATAACATAGTGTTGAATAAAAAATTACACCACGGTGTGGAGACGATAAGACGTACGTACGCACACAAGGTGACATTATCATTCCTAGGATGAATGGAATAATGAATATGGTTTTAAAATATTTATAAAAACAGAATAGTATGTATAAGGTACTGTAGTTATCATTTTTTATGGAAATAACAAAGAAAAAGAATGTAGAAGAAGAAAAGAACTTTGAAAGAGGAGATAAAATAATTACCTCTTCTTTGGGTGTTTCCTTTTGATTTGAACAAAAGGGATCCTTAGGTTGGATTTATGCTCCAGGGGAGGCCTCTAGGTTGAAGTGAGAGAATTAGGAGGATATTTGGGAAGGGTTTGGCCAATACAAATGTCTTTATAGGTGTGATTTTAAGAGAAGTGGAAGCACCCTTTTATAAGAGAGGTGAGGGTCACTTTAGGAAAAGTTTAAAATATTATTTTATTATAAAATAATTTTCAGTTTCTAATGGATCCAAATTTATTTATTTTTAAGATAAGGTGGTGATGGGTCGAAATCCTCTCAACAAATAGGTTTTATAAATGTTTAGGTCCCCATATTAACCTTATCTTTTAGATTTAACTCTTAGTTAAATAGTTTATCTTTTACCATGTCCTCTTATATTATTATAATAAATGGTTAACAAACTTACTATAAAAAGATAAGAGAACCCCAAGTGGTTCATTATTTCTATATATAACTTTATCTTAGTAATTTTTTAGAACCTTGTATTTTTATAAATATTATATCAATTAATAATACAGTATTTGTTTTAAAAACTCATTTATGTTAATTTTCACACTATTTGGTATTTTGTTTTTGTTAAAGTCATAAAAACTTTATCACTTCAAAAAAAATATATTTAATCATCCTTAAAATTTCATATTAACCTAGAAAATTCGTGGATTTCATAAAAAGCCTCAATTTACAATTATTTTTATATTTATAATATCAATTATTTTAATCTTTTGTTGATAAAGTAATTACTACATCATCAATGTGTCATAAATAAATTTAATTATTTAATCTCTAAAAATTATAAATAAAATAACATCATGTAGGAATTATTTTTAGATTTATAATGAATTTTTATAGTCGAATTTATCTTATGCATAACCCTATATTAAAAATAGTTTAGTTATTAAACATTGAATTTAACACTTTTAATACTTCTTTAAATAAAATAATAATAAATGTCTTAATCTAATACATGTGGACCAAAATGATAAAATTTTATTCATAAGTTTTGTTTTGGTCGAAATACACTTATCCAATAGAATTAGTACATGTTTTAGGGTAATTATAATATCATTTTCACCTTTAATTACCCTATTTACTTTTAACCGTGGTAAGTAAAAGTCAAAAGTTAATGTTCACCTAAAATTATTTTCATCTTATTGAACCAAATTTTAATTACTGATGTCAACCGTGTCTTTCAGAATTTTGAAATTCAATTAATAGAAGCGGTAAAATTATGTTTTATGAAAATTTTCAAATGTGCCTAGAAGGTGGGTAAAAGACGTTAAAAAGTTCAATAAAATTTTATACATCTAATTTTGTTATAAAATTACACCAATGAATTAAATTGAACTTATATAGGAATTATATATATATTTTGTCTAAAAATAAATTTAAATAAAATAAATAATTATTTAAATAATAAGTTATTTTTAAACAATAATGCAATATTTTTCACTATTCATCAAAAATTGAAAGTTTTCAGAAAAATACCAAAAATTAACCCTAAGATAATTTTGATAATCCTAATTTAAATATTATTTCTATTTTACCATATTCAAAACATAGAAGTTTCATTAATTAATTTAAAATTAATTTCCATTGTTAAAACCAAAAAGCGTGTTTTTTAAAAAGTAAAAACCATCAAAAGATTAACATGTGTTTATGTCAAATTTAAATAAAAAATTACTTATAATGACATAAAATGTATTAAATGATAAAAATATAATCTAATTATAATTCCAAACCATTAAAATTCATAATTTAACACTAGAAATTATTTTGATTAAAAAAATTATTTTCAATTAAAATTTAGTATTTTTCACTATTCATCAAAATATGAAAGTTATCAGAAAAGTACCAAAAACTTATCCAAAATAAATTTTTATGTCCCAATTCTAAATAAATATTTAATTTAATTTAATTTAATATATAAAAGTTCCAAATATTGGTTTTAATAAGGTTTCTCCATTAAAAGGCGGTAAAATTTCATTTTTTGAGAAATACTAATTTTATCCGAAAAAATGAATTTGTTATTATATTAAAAGGCGGTAAAATTTCATTTTTTGAAATTGTTCTTCGAAAATAAAAGGTTAAAAATAGAAAAATACCTTTGTGAAAAACCCACATTGAAAATTGGGTTAATAAAATTTAGTCTTAATAAGAGGAAAATGGAAAAGAAAAAGTCACCACCAAATTATGATCTTGATTAGGAGAAAATTGGTGGAAATTATAGACACATAATTGTAGGAAAAATGTAAATATTTATATGGAGTGATTGAGGTCATCAATCACAAACAAGTATAAAATTGAGGGCCTCAAAGCAATCAATCTATGATAATTTAAAATATAATCAGTTCAAAAAAACATAAGGTATTAGGATAACACATTTTTGGTTTTAATATCCCTTCCATAAAGTTTAAGAATTAATTTATTAATAGAATAATAGGAAAAAAAATATTGACATGTAGAGTTTCATCCTTCAACTAATTCCTACCAAAAGCTCATCTTTCACTCTAAAAGATAATAAAATTCAAAAATATTCTATTTATCCTAATTGTATAGGTTTCCAAAAATAATGAATTTATAATTCAATTTTAGGACTATTTATAAAAAACTATATTATAAAAACCAGTACATCATGTAGTCCAGTGGTAGGTGATGCACCCTTGTTGCCGTTCAGTTGCGGGTTCATGTATCGCGGCCTTTCCGGACATGACAGGTTGCCGCCCGACCTCCAGGTTGTCCATTTTATAACAATCCAAAAACAATATTAAGAAATGATTTAACCTTAACAATAGTATCCAATGTCAAACTTAATCCATTCTAAACTTTATAATTATCCAAAATACTTCTGTCCAAACTCATAGTCCACAATTTATAAGGAATTTAAACACAATGAAGATCTTTTTTTTCCACATAATAACATGTGAATACCTTCATCATGTATTCTTTTAAAACATAGTAACACCCTGAATTACCACAAAACCTTATTGATTACATTTATGATCCCTTATTCCTTATAGAATACTGGATATACTCCTTATATCAAAAATGTTGTAAACTCTAACAATAATGGAATAAACAAAAAATTAATCAGTTTCAAAGTAGTCAAGAATATCAAATATAATATATCCAAATCAATCATATCTTATCCCAAAATCACTACCTTAGTATCAGAACCATATTAAGTTTTATCTTTCCTTTAACCATGTATTTTCCAAAAAGTTCAACTTGCTATTGATTCACTTTTCTTAGAACCATATAATCTCAAATCCTCAATGAAATATTACTACAATACAATCCTTATTTATTTCCATAATTCATATAACCAGTACATCGTTGATACAACACTAAAATAAAATGATTATTTAATAACAACATAAGAACAATAGTCATTACTCTTCATCTATGGCAGTATCATAACTTGATTATTATCCAATAACATCATTTGGGGCATACTCTTATGATTGACTCATGTAGTGTCCCAACTCCTTGAAGATGAAGCATTGTACATTTGAAACCTTTTTCTTACCCTTGAAATCACGTACTTGGTGTCATTTTTCTCCACACTTATAACAAAATCCCATTCCATTAAAGAATTTACCAAGGTGATTATTTCCATATTTATAACATATGGGAAAATCCTTCTTTCTCCTCTTCCCTTTATCCATCTTTCTCTCTACCATCCTTTTCTTCTCTTGCTTCCCTTCAAAGCCATAGGACTCAGAGAATTCTTTACTTATCTTATTAACAAATGATACTATTTCTTCATATAATGAGAATCCATGGGAGACTAATTCCTTCTAAATTTTGGCTTAATACCATGAAAGATATGATCCTTCTTACTCTTTGAATCATGCACATTGCTGGAGTTGTCATTCCTTATATTGGGATCCATTTCTAAATAATCGCATACACTGGGTTAGTTTATGAATCGCAATGCATAATTAAAAAACTTATAAAATACCTAACATAAATTGAAAATATTATTAATATAATCTATAATTATAAAAAAATGTTTTCTTTAAGGAAGTATTTACTCTTAAATCCTTCATAATGGCTTGTAAAGAAAATTTGAATTATCCTAAGCATATCCCTCTAGAGTGTCGTAACAAAGAGTGAAACAAGGCCCATTGTCGTGTACCAAGATACCTCAGGTCAAGCTCGAAACTCCTTATCAGAGTTTTCACTCCTTGGTACATCAGTTTCAGAGCAGCCTCTACCTAATCGTATCCAAATTGGGATGTATTTCTTGGAAAATACACAAAATCTTAACATTACCAAAATTCAAGGAAGTTATTCTATACTAATCCTCAAAGACTATCTTAGGGTAACATTATATAATCAGAGTTTTTATTAATATAGTTTAAAAAGTTTGTACTAAAGTTCCTATGATACCAACTATAATGCCCCGACCCTAGAATCTCGAATCTGGTATATTATTTTAATATATTGGCATGATTATAATAAATCAAGTCCCGAAGGACTGATTAGTTTAGTAGGCTTGGAAAATAGATTACATACATGAACGTTACATTACACATTCAAACATAAAACAAAACATAAATAATCTATTGATAACGCCATTATTCCTCTAGCTTAACCCTGCATATCAAACATAATACACTTGTTGGAATCATGGGAAAACAAAACATAATAAAGGGGTGAGCTCAGATGCTCAATAAGGGTAAATAATTTAGCGGAAGCTATAAAATTTTAAGGCAAGATGTGTAATAAAAACAAAAGACTTTTAAACATAAAATTGAACATAATATGGAGAAAATAGATCAAACATTACTATATAAACATGCACATGGAAATTCCACTAGTCGAATAATCATATGTAATAATTAATTTCATAATGAGGGAATGCCTAATGCCGAACATCATTAACACATAGTCAAGTGCTCATGCCAAGACTACAAATATTTTTTTTTCAAAGCCTTGTTCCAAGACACTAATTTGTCTCATGAGACCTACCGATGCATCGAGGAGCTATAGAGGGATCCACCCATCACTTACTAAGTCCACTGTATTCCTCATTTGAAAATGTTGAAAATAACAGAAACATTCATTTTAAAACTAGCATACGAAATGTTAATACTTGAACCATAAACCATGAATGATATAAAAATTAATCATCCATATTCAAACATATAAAAAAACCTTGAATACAATATGGAAGATTGTATTATAATAAATCATCCTCAATCAAGAATAATATCCAGTAAAGGATGTTGACATAGTTGAAAATGATCAGTAAAACTCTTTGGGAGAAATATCCCTTTTTGTGAAATCGTTTAAAAGTCACACATTTATAAAGTAAGTAATTTAAAAGATATTTTTGAATCAAAGTGTCCCATACCACTTTGAAACTTTTGAAAGTAATTAATATTTTAAAGCAATTATTTCCATATAAATAAATCCTTAAAACCATTTTGAAAACATGGACATTAATGAGAAAGATTTTTAAGAATAATTATTTAAAACATTTAAATTGATGTTTTAGTTAAAGAGTACCTTAAAAGAATCATTTTTAAATGTCTTTTATGAAACATGGACATGGAAAATAAATATTTACTAGAAAATACTTACACATAAACAATCTCGAATAATAATGAGATTGAGGGATTAACCCTTACGTTGTACTTTCCTTTGGTTGAGGGTACGTTTAACCTCTTATATAATGACAATAGTCAGTTATTAAATTATACCTGAACTATATTCATATTTATTATATCACAAATTATTCATTTATGACTTTATAATACCCATTTAATAATTATTTCCATGTTAAATTAACATTTTGGGTAATAATCGCTTTCTTTATCGTACGTGTTTTAACTTGTTATTCTTGTTCGTATCATTTAGATCATGATTTAAATACTTATAGAATATAAAAAATGATTTAAATATCATATATATTTAGAATATAAATATGTATAATAGATAGATATATGAAATGGAAAACACAGTTTATGGAGACAGTAGGCCGTACGTACGCATAAACACTGTTTCTGTTTTCATATCGTATTGAATAAAAGTAAGTGAATAAGATATATGTAAGTACAAACACACACACACAGATATATATATATATATATATAATATCATTATTATGTCATATATTACATACTTATTAATAATATATATTTTTATAATCATCTTTGAATGGTGAACTTGGAAATGAATCTCATCGCGTCGTGGAGATGGTAAGCCGTACGTACACACGAGCGACGATATAATTTCATGAATGATTAAAAGGTGTGGAATAGGGTGGTATATTAATTTTATAGTTAAATTATCATGTTATTTTCATTATTTATATACATATTACTCATCATTATATCCATCCAGTAACATAGTGTTGAATAAAAATTACACCACGACGTAGAGACGGTAAGCCATACATACGCACACATGGTGACATTATCATTCATTGGATGGATAGAATAATGAATATGGTTGTACCATATTTATAATAACATTATGGTATATAGAAGGCACTGTATTTATTCTTTTGGTATGGAAATAACAAAGAAAAAGAAAGTGAAAGAAGAAAAGAACTTTGAAAGAGTTGATAAAATAATTACCTCTTCTTTGAGTGTTTCCTTTTGATTTAAAAAAAGAGCTCCTTAGGGTTGATTTATGATCAAGGTAAGGCCTCTAGGTTGAAGTTAGGGAAGTTTGGAAGAGATTTGGGTATGGGTTGGCCAAGCCAAATGGCTTTGGAGGTGTGATTTTAAGAGAAGGGGAAGTACCCTTTTATAAGAGAGGTGATGGTCACTTTAGAAAAAGTTTGAAATATTATTTTATTACAAAATAATTTTCGGTTTCTAATGGATCAAAATAAATTTATTTAAAAGATAATGTGGGTATGGGTCTAAATACTCTCATCTAATAGGTTTTAGACAAGTTTAGGTCATCATATTAACCCTATCTTTTAGATTTAACTCTTAGTTAAATAGTTTAACTTTTACCATGTCCTCTTGTATTATTATAATAAATGGTTAACAAACTTACTATAAAAATCCAAGAAAACCCCAATTGGTTAATTATTTCTATATATAATCTTATATATGTACTTTTTCTGAAACTTATATTTTTATAAATATTATATCAAATAATAATATAGTATTTGTTTTAAAAACTCATTTATGTCAATTTTGAAACTATTTGGTATTTTGTTTTTGTTAAAGTCATAACAACTTTATCACTTCAAAAAAATTTTATTTAATCATCCCTAAAATGTCATATTAAACTATAAAATTCGTGGATGGCATAAAAATCCTCAATTTACATTTATTTTTATATTTATAATATCAATTATTTTAATCTTTCATTTGTAAAGTAATTACTGCATCATCATTGTTCCATAAATAAATTTACTTATTTAATATCTAAAAATTATAAATAAAATACCTTTATGTATGAAATATTTTTATATTTCTAATGAATATTTATATTCTAATTTATCTTATGTATAACCCTATATGAAAAATAGTTTAGTTATTAAACTGGGAATCTAACACTTTTAACTATTCTTTAAATAAAATAATAATAAATGTTCTAATCTAATCCAAGTGGACCAAAAGGAACAAATTTTATTCCTAAGGTTTTTTTGGTCGAAATAAACTTATTCATTAGAATTAGGACATGTGTTAGGGTAATTATAATATCATTTTTACCTTTAATTACCCCATTTACTTTTAACCGTGGTAAGTAAAAGTCAAAAGTTAATATTCAGCATAAATTATTTTCATCTTATTGAACCAAATTTTACTTAATGATTTCAAATATGTGTCTTATATTTTTTAAATTCAATTCACAGAAGTGGTAAAATTACGTTTTATGCAAATCTGAAAATGTGCCGAGAAGGTGGGTAAAAGACGTTAAAAAGTTCAATAAAATTTTATACATCTAATTTTATTATTAAATGACTTCAATGAATTAAACTGAACTTATATAGGTATTGAATATACTTTTTTAATTAAAATAAATTTAAATATAATAAGTAATTCTTTAAATGAAAAGTCGGGTTTAAACAATAACGTAGTTTGTTTCACTATTCATCAAAAATTGAAAGTTTTCAAAAAAATACCAAAAATTCACCCTAAGATAATTTTGATATTCCTAATTCAAAAATGAATTATATTTTAACAAATTCAAAACATAGAATTTTCATTAATTAATTTAAAATTAATTCTTGTTGTCAAAACCAAAAAGCAGGTTTTTAAAAAGTAAAAACTATCAAAAGATTGACACGTGTTTATATCAAATTTAAATGTGAAATTACTTATAATGACCTAAATTATATTAAATGATAACAATATAATATAATTATACTTCCTAACCATTCAAATTCATAATTTAACAGTATGAATTATTTAGATTAAAAAAATTTGTTTTCAATTAAAATTTAGTATTTTTCACTATTCATCAAAATATTAAGGTTATCGGAAAAGTACCAAAAAATTATACAAACTAAATTTTTATGTACCTATTCTAAAGAAAAATTTAATTTAATTAAATTGAATATATAAAAGGGTCAAATATTGTTTTTAAAAAGGGTTCTCCATTAAAAGGCGGTAAAATTGCTTTTTTTTTGAAAAATAGTTCTTTTTTTATGAAAAAAATGAATTTGTTGTTATATTATGTCTAAAAAACACCTAATATGGATTCTAAAATTATATTGAGTATATAAAATTCAAAATTTAGTTAATAATATTCATAAACACTTTTTTAATAGCTAGTTTGGTAAGTCGTGGTGTGCTCGAACTCGATGTTGCATGTAGCGCAAGTTATTGAATTAGTTTGAAGAGATAACGTAATATGAAATCTTGGGGTGTTACAGAGATGATGATGAATTATTACATTATCATAAAAACATTATAGAACATGTAAGTTACTGGATTTATCATGACATTTAGATGAAAGGAGTTTAGGAAAGAAAAAGAAAAGAAAGGAACTCGAAATAAAAGAAATGAAAAGAGGAATTTACCTCTTGAAGTTATATTCCTTGAGAGCCTCTTTAGGGGAGTGGTTTTGGTATTTGTATGAGAAAAAGGGAGGTATTATGTAGGGGATAATATTGGTAGTATATTTGAGAAGAATTTAGACAATTAAAAATGATTGAGAGGAGTGAAGAGAATAGGGAGTGGGGGGGGGGTATAGTGGAGGAGAAGGGTGATTTTTTAATATCTTATTCATTATTTTATTATTTTTCTCAAGATAAGAAATAGTATCGATTATTGTGACAAATAATATTAATATGTGCATGTGATTTTTCATTAATGGTTTATTACATCATCCACAATTCATGGAATATTATATTTAATTGATAATGTATATAAGCGGTAAATTACCGTATTTCATTATTCACTAAAAATTCAAATATTTCAGAAAAATCCTAAAAATTCACCATAGACATTTTTCAACATGTAGAATCCAAAAATGGAATCCATTTTATCCAAATAAGTTTCTGAATATTTTAAATTTAATTTTTAATTAAAATCATTATTTACTCAAAAAATACAGTTTTAAAACCAAAACTGATTTTACAATACCCTGAAAAATTAACCAAGGTCTTGTTAAATTATTCAAAAATAATACAAAAACAAAATATTTATTTAAGAACCCTTTTTATGAAAATTAATTAAATTATTAATTTAAAATTTTAAATAAATATTTATCACTCATAAAAATACGAATACTTAATTAATAATTTATAAAATATTCTACTTCATTTATATGGTGCATAAATTTTATTTATACATTCATGGGTGAGGCTACTATTTATTAGGGTAAATTACTATTCACAAGGGTATGTTACTATTTACCAACATTTATGTTGATTCTAAAAGAATCCAAATATCACCCTGAACGCAACTGTGTATGTTAGTTTTTCAAAATTCAAATCACATAAGTGGAAAAATTATGCTTATTGGCTAGGTTTTTGAAAAGTGTTGTTTTGTAGAGACTCAGTGTTTCATGCATTAAATATTAAATTTGTTTTCAAATCCTTGAGGCCTTACATTATCCCCTCCAAAAATTTTGTCCTCGTAATTTATAGAATGTTACTTTATAAAAATATTTGGGTTGGTCTTCATCATACGCTCCTTAGGCTCACATATTTCCTCTTCAATTTTATGATTTTTCCAAAGTATCTTTACCAGTCGATTCATACAATTACTCAAAACCTATTCTTTAGTGTCCATAATCAGAATAGGCTCTTCATAGTATGATTGGTCAGGTTCCAATTCTATACCTTCATAAGTGAGGACATGCGTTGGGTCTGACATGTACTTTATCAATAATGATACATGGAATGCATTGTGTACTTTAGATAGGTAAGGCGACATAGCCAAATAATATAAAACAACTCAAATTCTCTCTAGGACTTATAAAGGTATAATATACTTAGGGATGAGTTTCCCTTTCTTCACAAATCTTATAACACCCTTATATAGAGATACCTTCTAGAAAAAATGATCTCATACTTGAAATTCTATATCCTTCCTTCGATTATCAGTATAGATCTTTTACCTTATTTGTGCTACTTTGATATGGGTTTGAATAGTCTTTACCTTTAATGTTGTTTCCTCCACAAGATCTGGTCCCATAAGCTTCCTTTTATCGACTTCATCCCAAAGTGTTGGTGTACAACATCTATTTTTGTATAATGCTTCATATGGTTCTATTAGGATTCTAGAATGGAAACTATTGTTATTGGAAAACTCTACCAAAGGTAAATAATGATCCACATACCTTGAAAATCAAGTGATAATGATCTCAACATGTCTTTTAAAGTTTGGATCTTCCTTTTTGATTGCCTATCAGTTTGAGGGTGATAAGTAGTACTCAAACAAAGCTCAGTATCCAAATATTTATAAAGAATTTTCCAAAATTTTGATGTAAATTGAGGATCATGATCAGAAACTATTGAAATAGGTGCTCTAGGAAGTCGTAAAACTTCATTGATATAGATCTGTGCAAGGATCTCTAGTGGAAAATCTTCTCTTATAGTGAGGTAATGTGCAAATTTGGTAAGTTGATCCTTAATTACCCATATTTCATCATTATTTCATGGAGTTTTGGGTAATCCAGTGACAAAATCCATGGTTATGTCATCCCATTTCCATGTAGGAATATGTATAGGTTTCATGAATCCTCTAGGATGTTGTCTTTTAGCATTCACCTGTTAAAAGAATAATTATCTTGATACATAATCAAAAATTTTGCCGCTTCATATTGTCCTACCATAAATGTTCCTTCAAATATCTTTACATTTTAGTACTACTAGGGTGTATAGAGAAATTCGAGCTATGGGCATCATCCAATAACTCCTTTTCTAGCTTGGTTATAGAGGGAACACACAACCTCTTCCCAAATTTCAGAATTCCGTCTTCACACATGAATTCATCCAATTTCCCTTCTTTTACAAAATTAATTTTCTTTTGAAGGTTATCATCATCAGGATAAGAGATTTTAATCCTTTATAATAAAGATGGTTGAGTGACCAATTGAAAAATTAATAACATTTCACCTTCTTTAATAATTCCTACATCCATATTTAGTAGATCTATAAACACAGGATCCCTTTCAATCCTCATTTTTTAGGGCTCCATGATCTTTCCTTATTAATGCATCTACCACCTTATTTTCTTTCCTTAGGTGGTAGTGTATTAAAAAATCATAATCCATGAGTAGTAGGAGCCATCTCCTTTGCCTCATGTTGAGTTTGTTCTATGAGAAGGTATATTTTAAACTCTTTTGATCCGTATATATCTCACACCTTTCTCCATAGGGATAGTATCTCTTTATCTTCAGAGAAAAGATTATAGCTTCTAACTCAAGATCAAGAGTTGGGTAGTTCTATTCATAAATTTTTAACTACATTGATGCATACGAAATAACTATATCATTTTGTATTAGGACACAACCAAGTTCTTTCTTTGATGCATCACTATAGATCATAAATCCACCATTACCCGATGGTAGATTTAGGATCATAGAATTCACTAATATATTCTTCAATTCTTAGAAACATTCCTCACATTCTTTGATTCATATGAACTTAACCACTTTACATGTAAGCTTGGTCATTGGGTTGTCTTAACAGGAGAAGTTCTGAAAGAAAAACCAATAATAACTTGCTAAAACAATAAAACCATGTTCCTCAGTTATGTTTGTTGGAGTGGGCCATTCTTGAACATCCTTTATCTTTGAATGATCAACATATATTCCATCCTTAGAGACAATGTGGACAAGAAAAGAAACCGATTAAAGCCAAAATTCACAGCTGCTAAACTTCCCATATAAATCATTTCTTCTAAGAGTATTCAAAATAATGCATAAGTGATTTTCATGATCTTCATAGAATTTGGATTATACCAAGATATCATCAATAAATACCACAAAAAATTCATCATGATATTCCTTGAAAAATCTATTCATTAGATCCATGAAAAAAAGGGTGCATTAGTTAGTCCAAAAAGCATTACTGTAAACTCGTAATGCCCATAACTAGTTCGAAATGATATCTTTAGAATATCTTCCTTCATAACTCCCAACTAATGATATCCAGATCGAAGGTGAATCTTTGAAAAATATCGGGCTCTATGAATTTGATAAAATAAATCATCAATGTGAGGTAGGGGATACTTTTTCCTTATTGTTATAGCATTGATCTCCCAGTAGTCAATGAATGCAAAACCTCATAGATCCATCTTTCTTCATAATAAAAATAACCAATACTACAACTTTGACTTTTATCAGTGCTAAAAACTGACATTAAGAGTGCTAGAAAAGCGTTGTTAATGTCGGTGTAGATAAAGGGGGGAATTTATCAACCCTATATTGAGCACTGATAATGGGACCCTTTATCAGCGCTCTTTTAGCGCTATTAAAGGAATCCTTTATCAGCGCTCAAAAAAGCACTGATAAAGGCACCTACCCCTGCACCTACAGAACCAACACCTACACACCTGCATACCTACACAAAATAGCACCTGCACACGAACCAAGAATCGAAAGACGGCACAACGCACACAATATTTTGACAAACAATGCTATATACATTTACTTAACATCATGAATACAAAAAAAACACACTGCTATATACATTTAAAACAATGTTTTACATGGTTACAATTACAATTATCCAACAACATTTATAAACATTAATGTTTCATCCTTTGATATCCGTGATCCCCTCTCAAAAATTGTCATCCATGGTATTTGTTGCCGAACAAAGCATCCGAACTCAAGGAAAAAAATTCACCTATATAAGAAAAAACGTATTATGTTAGTAATACAATAATGAAATAAATTAAAAAATTAATATGAAAGAATAAATTAATATGGAAATGTGAAACTAAAATATGGAAATGATAAACTCAAATGTTTTAATTCTAATAACAATGAAAGGGAATAATGTAAAATCAATATGTTTTTGGATGATTTATCTCATTTAATAAATACTGATTATTTATCTAATGAAAAGATTTACCGGTCACATCGTGGGTCAGATTGAGGTACAGTTTATTTGTACACATCAAAAATGACTCATGGATCGTTTTCCTAAAGTATCAAAACAATCTGAACGTGTTTGCTCAGTTTTCCGTATGTCACTTGTGTTGTTTTCAAAAGTTAATGTCAATTTGAAGCTGCTATCAGACACTTTTAGCCATACTGGTCACACCATGCATCGGATTGAGGTTTGGTTGATTCGTACACATCACAAATGACTCATGGATTGTTTTCCTAAAGTATCAAAACAATCCGAACGCGTTTTCTCGATTTGTCGTATGTCACTTGTGTTGTTTTGTAAAGTTAATGTCAACTTGAAACTGATATCAGACACTTTTATCCATACCGGTCACACCATGCGTCGAATTGAGGTGCGATTGATTTGTAAACATCAAAAATGAATCATGTATTGTTTTCCTAAAGTATCAAAACAATCCGAACACATTTTCTCAGTTTGGCTTATGTCACTTGTGTTGTTTTCTAAAGTTGATGTAAATTTGAAACTGATATCAGACACTTTTAGCCATACCCATCACAATGTGTATTGGATTGAGGTGAGGTCGATTCTTACACATCAAAAATGACTCATGGATCATTTTACTAAAGTATAAAAAACAATATGAAAGCATTTTATTGGTTTTCCGTATGTCACTTGTGTTGTTTTCTAAAGTTAATGTCAATTTGAAACTGATATTAGACACTTTTATCCATACTGGTCACAATGTTCATTGGATTGAGGTGTTGTTTATTCTTACACATTAAAAATGAATCATGAATCGTTTTATTAAAGTATCAAAAAAATCAGAATGCATTTTCTCGGTTTTCTGTATGTCACTTGTGTTGTTTTCTAAAGTTAATGTCAATTTGAAACTGATATCAGAAACTTTTAGCCATACCGGTCACACTGTGCGTCAGATTGAAGTGAGGTTGATTTGTACACGTCAAAAGTGACTCATCTATTATTTTACTAAAGTATCAAAACAATTTGAATGTGTTTTCTTGGTCTGCCGTATGTCACTTGTGTTTTTTTCTAAAGTTAATGTCAATTTGAAACTGGTATCAGACACTTTTAGCCATACCGGTCACACCGTGCGTCAGATTGAGGTGAGGTTGACTTTTACACATCAAAAATGACTCATGGATGGTTTTACTAAAGTATCAAAACAATCCAAATGCGTTTTCTTGGTTTGCCGTATGTCACTTGTGTTGTTTTCTAAAGTTAATATCAATTTGAATCTGATATCAGACAATTTTAGCTATACTGGCCACATCGTGCATCAGACTAAGGTTCGGTTGATTAGTACACGTCGAAAATGACTCATGGATCGTTTTTCTAAAGTATCAAAACAATCCAAACACGTTTTCTTGGCTTTCCATATGTCTCTTGTGTTGTTTTCTAAAGTTAATGTCAATTTGAAACTGATATCAGAAACTTTTAGCCATACCGGTCACACCCTACGTCAGATTGAGGTGCAGTTGATTCTTACACGTCACAAATTACTCATGGATCATTTTCCTAAAGTATCAAAACAATCCGAACGCGTTTTCTTGGTTTTTCGTATGTCATTTGTGTTGTTTTCTAAAGTTAATGTCAATTTGAAATTGATATTAGACACTTTAGCCATACCAGTCACACCATGCATTGAATTGAGGTGCAGTTGATTCATACACGTCACAAATGACTCGTGGATCATTTTCCTAAAGTATAAAAACAATCCGAATGCGTTTTCTTGGTTTTTCGTATGTCACCTATGTTGTTTTCTAAAGTTAATGTCAATTTCAAACTGATATCAGACACTTTTAGCCATACCGGTCACACCGTGCATCAGATTGAGGTGCAGTTGACTATTACACATCAAAAACGACTCATAGATCGTTTTACTAATGTATCAAAACAATCCTAATGCATTTTCTCAGTTTTCTATATGTCACTTGTGTTGTTTTCTAAAGTTAATGTCAATTTGAAACTGATATCAGACACTTTTAGCCATACCGGTCACACCATGCGTCGAATTGTGGTGAGGTTGATTTTTACACATCAAAAATGACTCATGGATCATTTTCCTAAAGTATAAAAACAATCCGAACTCATTTTCTCAGTTTTCCGTATGTCACTTGTGTTGTTTTCTAATGTTAATGTCAATTTGAAACTGATATCAGACACTTTTATCCATACTGGTCACACTGTGTGTTGGATTGAGGTGCAGTTTATTTCATACACGTAAAAAATGACTCATGTATCATTTTCCTAAAGTATTAAAACAATTTGAACGCATTTTCTTGGTTTTCTGTATGTCAGTTGTGTTGTTTACTAAAGTTAATGTCAATTTCAAACTGATATTAGACAATTTTAGCCATACTGGTCACACTGTGTGTTGGATTGAGGTTTGGTTGATTCATACACGTAAAAAATGACTCATGTATCATTTTCCTAAAGTATTAAAACAATTCGAACGCGTTTTCTTGGTTTTCTATATGTCACTTGTGTTGTTTACTAAAGTTAATGTCAATTTCAAACTGATATTAGACACTTTTAGCCATACCGGTCACACCGTGCATCGGATTGATATGAGGTTGATTCTTACACGTCACAAATGACTTATGGATTGTTGTCCTAAAGTATCAAAACAATCCAAATGAATTTGATCAGTTTTCCGTATGTCACTTGTGTTTTTTTCTAAAGTTAATGTCAATTTCAAACTGATATCAGACACTTTTAGCCATACCGGTCACAACGTCTGTCGGATTGAGGTGAGGTTGATTTGTAAATCTAAAAAATGACTCATGGATCATTTTCCTAAAGTATCAAAACAATCTGAATGTGTTTTCTTGGTTTTCCATATCTCACTTGTGTTTTTTTCTAAAGTTAATGTCAATTTGAAACTAATATCCGAAACTTTTAGCCATAACGGTCACACCGTGCGTCGGATTGAGGTGCAGTTGATTTATACACGTGAAAAATGACTCATGGATCATTTTCCTAAAGTATCAAAACGAATCTGAATGCATTTTATTAGTTTTCCGTATGTCACCTGTGTTGTTTTCTAAAGTTAATGTCAATTTCAAACTGATATCATACACTTTTAGCCATACTGGTCACACTGTGCATCAGATTAAGGTGCGGTTGATTTGTAAACATCAAAAATGACTCATGGATCATTTTCTTAAAGTATCAAAATAGTTCAAATTCATTTTCTAGGTGTTCTGTATGTCACTTGTGTTGTTTTCTAAAGTTAATGTCAATTTGAAACTGATATCAGACACTTTTTTTATTATCGGTCACACCGTGCGTCGGATTGAGGTGCGTTTGATTCATACACGTCAAAAACGACTCATGGATCATTGTCCTAAATTATCAATACAATCCGAATGCATTTGATTAGTTTTCCGTATGTCACTTGTGTTGTTTTCTAAAGTTAATGTCAATTTCAAACTGATATCAGACACTTTTAGCCATACCTGTCACACCGTGTGTCGGATTGAGGTACAGTTTATTTTTACACATAAAAAATGACTCATGTATTGTTTTATTGAAGTATAAAATCAATCTGAATGCGTTTTCTTGGTTTTCCGTATGTAACTTGTATTGTTATCTAAAGTTAATGTCAATTTCAAAATGATATCAGGCACTTTTAGCCATAACGGTAACACCGTGCATCAGATTGAGGTGCGGTTGATTCTTACACATCAAAAATGGATCATGGATCGTTGTAATAAAGTATCAATACAATAAAAATGCATTTTATCAGTTTTTCATAAGTCACTTGTGTTGTTTTCTAAAGATAATGTCAATTTCAAACTGATATCAGACACTTTTAGCCATAACGGTCACACCATCTGTCAGATTGAGGTGCAGTTGATTCATTCATGTCACAAATGACTCATAGATTGTTTTACTAAAGTATCAAAATAATCCAAATGCGTTTTTTTGGTATTCCGTATGTTAGTAGTTCATAAGAGTCTCTCATTAAGTTATTCTTTACTAAAAACTCAAATCATTTCTAAAACCATTCTTCATAATCTAAGGATATTAAACATAAGAAATGGTGATCATAGATGCTCAATAAGTGTAAATAATGGAGATATCAATGATCATATAAATATAACATAAGTAGTAAAATTCACCTTCATTGTCCTATTTGTTTACATTCTTCCATCAGGTACGCTGCCCATTCGTTTCTAAACACATCTATATCATCTTGTGAATAAGAGTTTTTTCGACAGTCATAGTAGTACTGAAAAAATAGAAATACATGAAGGATTAATAATTATTTTAAATAAACTAGTAATTATTTTCAAAAATAACTCTTCAGGGATGCTAGTTTGTTCATTAAATATAACCTCTTTCATAAATTTACAAACATAATAACCGCAGTCCTTTCCGTTTGTTTGTTTCGGACATTGAAAAAACATCGATAAAAATAAGTAATATGTTTTGATATGTATTTGTATAGTGCAATATAATTATATATACCCTGATACTTGTCCATTTGTAGATCTCGTGTTCCTTGTTGTCCTTAGGCCCTGGATTCATTCCAGCCTTTAGACTATATTCATACACTGCCCTATCATATCAAAATCCTAATTAAAAGATAATATAAATTATATAACTAGATATTTAGTTCTAAAATGTTGGATCTAGTGTATTAAAAATTGATAATCGCCATCATGTGTGGTCGGTTTGTTGGATATCCATGCAGTGAATCCAGAAAATAAATCTTTGGAGTATCCAAATTGACTGTAATGAGCATCCAATGCTGCCTAAGAACACAAAAAGGAATAAGTATTGATAGAAATGAAAATATAATTGATATGATTAAAATGTATATTTTTACCCCTACAACGTTGGTATTAAAAAGAGCATGTTAGTCACAATTTTTCATTGAAACGTTCTGAGTAGGTTTGACATTAATTCGGCCTAAAAATCAGAATCTATTTCTTTTTGTTCTGTAGACATGGTGTGAGGACTAACAAGTCCAAATTTGTGTTCATGGGAAAATCCCTTCAATTGTTTTTCATATATATGCCTGCAGAAAATATGAAATGTATTTAGCCATAATTATCATAGTATATCAACTTTTGTAAAATCAAATCATGAAAACATACCTCATGTATACATGTATAACTGAGGCACCTAGCCATTCGTATGTGATGATTTCAGCTACAACGTCATCACTAAAAAAATCTAATGTTTCCTCTCTGTGCATATCTTTTTCACAAAAAATTGTGTGATTATTTCCGCCTTTAATTTTTGTATCCACATGAGCTTGCAATGATATTAAATATGGATATAGAACGAGCGGGGTGAAGGTTCTATCAGAAGACCATTTTGATAGGTTGGTTGATCCTTTTGAGCCACTCTTTCATTTTAGATCCTTCCTTTTGTCCTTGTGTAATAAAATTCATCAGTTTAGAACTTTTCTAATTAAATGTTAAAGGTAATGCTTGAAAAATTAATTGTAAATGAATACCTCCTGGTCGACATGTTTTTTTACAAGATTCAACGGCCATGCAATGAATGTTCCAACAAATTTTTCCACCGTATGATTGTCGTCATCATCATTTGGAACGGGTAGCTCAGTGCTGGGCTCATGAGCTACATTAATCGAAACTTTGACATGACCAGTTGGAAGTGGTCTAGAGTGTAGCGTGTCATTCTGCATATTGAACACCATATCCCACACTACAAGGTGATGGGTGGGAGTTGAAAGATATAAATCATAGTCATTTTCACCATGTAGAATATCATTACAAGAAAGGTATCAGTGTCTATGTGATTCACATTTCACAGAAACAAATATTAGAACATTTATTACCTTGGTTAAGTCAAGTCTTTGAGGGGAATGGCTCGCCTCAAAGCTAGTGGGGGGTGAGGTGGGATCATCTTGTGTGGGTTTTTCTTGAGTTGTTTCTTCTCTTTGCCACTCCCCTATCAAAGTTGCTAGAAACTCTCCCTGAATTTAGAATTTTTCTTCAAGGGTAGCTAGTATATCTCTTATCATTTTCATTTCTTTAGTTTGTTCCTCCTCTTGTTTTTTTTCTGAAAATATGTCTGGGGTGTCACCCCAAAACCCGCACCTCTGATGCGGCCATACTGTTCTGGCTATTTAAAGGCCGCTGAAAGTATGTCCACATCCGGTGCCGGTTTTGTTGATTCCTGTGACTATGTCAAATAGAAGATATGGGAAAATAAGTAATCATCATTATGTAATAGTGATTTAAAGTAAAATAAATTTATATTATGTCATACTTACACATGTTTCCCACACTTTTTATGTGTTTTCATCTACTAGTTTCCCCTCTTTATTAACACGAGCCTCCTTCCATAGCACATTGCGTGGGATAGAAGTGGCTTGGGATTTTGATTCATCAATCTGCATATAAATAGAGGAACATGGTTACAGTGTTGTTTTATATCACATAAAGTATTATAGTACTTTTAAAATACGTACCAATTGTTTTTCAATTGAAGCGTACCTCAGCCTTGCTTTACGGTAGGGGTACGCTGGTTTTGCTGCCTGTTCTTTATTTTCAGCACTCAGTTGCTGTTTTATAAATAAAAAACTGTCAATAAAAGTGATGAATACAAGCAATGTTAAACAACGTGTTACCAAACACAATGTACCTGAAAATTTTGCTCCGGACGACGGTTGCAAAATGCATCCAACGCTCCTTGGGATATCAAGTGTTCATAAAGAGGATGTGGGTGAGGCTTGATTTTCCCTTCAACATCTTTCAGATTAAATTTTGTTAAAATGGTGCGAAAACCTCTATGAACCCTTCCTGCCAGTCTTAATACATATTCTTTGTGCGAGACATCTACTATAAATGCACTCTGCAAGAGATGATGAAGAGTTAGTCAATATTTCAGTATTTTTTTTTTAATAAATTAAATAAATGATATCGTAATGTTACCATAATCTCTTCCCACATTAATGTTTTCATCCCGCTGACAACATGGTGCCACGACTCTACATCAATTGGAATGCGTTGCCGAGTGATGATTCCAATGTAGCTACTAAACATGGCTTTGTTGGGGTTTACATATTGGCCTTTCTTATTCCATCCCACCTCATATTTGATGACTTTTGCTTTTTTCCTTAAGGTTTTGGCTAAAAATATCAAACTACGGTGCACCTATTTTTTTGTACCATCGGGGTTTCATTGCCTAGCATTTCCTCGGTTTATGCATCATCATTATGTTCCTCTGAAGCGCTAGCATCGGCATTAGGAACAATAAAAATAGGTTGAGAAACCTGTTGTAACTCAGCAGTGGGACCAGCAGCAACAGGTTGAGAAACCTATTGTACCTCAGCAGTGGGACCAGCTGCAATAGGTTGAGAGACCTGTTGTACCTTAGTAGTGGGACCAGCTGCAACATGTTGAGAAACCGATTGTGTCTCGGGATTGGGTGCATCAGCAGGTGCAGAAGTCATTATCTACAGAAGTGGTTTAACATTTGATTTAGATCACATAAAAGCATTAATGAATAGATAATAACATAATGTAACACAATCTATATTACAATAAAAAATAACCTGATTATTGAACTCTCTTTTTTTTAAAGGCTGAAGGGATTTGACCCCTCTATCGACTATCCATATCCCTTCATTGTGGTCTCCTCTGACATACAAAACGTCATCTACATTGGGACCAATGCGAAATGATTATGAAGTCTCAATGAAAGGGTCAACCTCCACTGAATTTTCATCTGACCCTTCAGTTGTTTTGGTCAACAACAGAACAATTGACCAGTTTCGGTTTGTGGGATCTGGAACATAAAATACTTGCACTTTCTGTGATGCCATTATAAATGGTTCGTATTTCTCCCCTTCCTTACTGGAATCAACTTTCATGAATCCCAATTCATCTATTTTAACAACACTCCTGTTATCAACCCACTTTCATTGAAAAATTGGAATTTGGAATTCCGTATAATACGACTCCCATATTTTTTTGATGATGCCAAAGTATGACATATTCGCATATATTGGATTTCTGTCCTTAGCACCGGAAACATGCATCGCTTCAGCCACAAGTGTAACCCCCACTATTCTGCATGGTGTTGTCTTCATCATGCTCATTAGTATAAAATGTATAAACATTAACTACATAAGCATTGTAAGATAATACATACACACTTGTTCCTCTGGTTAGCCATCGAAGTCGTTCTGAAATTGACTCTGGATTTTCATATGACTTCTTAAAAATATGGTCCTGAAACCATCCTATAAATTGTCGATTATGTGTATCTGATATCCATTTTTTATCCCTAGATGGATTAAAATGCCTAACAATTTCTTTGTGGGCTTCAACATATGGGTCAACGTCGAAACTGTTATGCAAAACATAAATGTGGGTCTGCGCTCGATCTGTAATATTGATTGTGACAACCTGTCTTCCATAAATTCCTTCACCCTCAAGCCACCCAGTGTGATGAGATTTCGGTAGGCCAATGCTTTCCACACCAGACAGGTATTCGGTACAGAATTTAACAGTTTCCTCAACAATATATCGCTCCGTAATACAACCCTCTGTCCGACTTCGATTTTTGACATACCCTTTCAAAATCTTTATATACTGTTCAATGGGCTACATCCATCTGTAATATACAGGACCACATAGTTGTATCTATATCACCAACTGGACTATCAAATGAACAATCATATCAAAAAATGAAGGCGGGAAGAACATTTATAATTCACATAATATGATAGAAATTTCTCCTTCTATAGTTAGCAATTTTGCTGGGTCTATAACTTTACTGTATATATCTTTGAAGAAGAAACACAGTTTCATTAATGTATGGAAGACATTCTTGGGAAAAATGAAACGTAAAGAAAAATGAATGAGATCTTTCATCAAAACATGAAAGTCATGTGATTTAAGACCTTTTAACTTAAAATAATTCATTGACACGAGGTTCCTGATATTTGATAAGTACCCCTCTAGAACCTTTACATCATTCAAGAAGTTGAAAAACTGATATCTCTCATGCCTAGAAAGAGTGTAAGCAGTAGGAGGAAGAATTTTTTGTTTTTCACCCTTCACTGGTGCCAACTCTTCTCGTATTCCCATCTCAACCATGTCCAACCTAGCCTTAATTCCATATTTTGTTTTTCCAGGTGTATTTAGCAACGTGCCGATGACACTATCAAATAAATTTTTTTCTACGTACATAACATCAAGAAAATTTCTGACATACAAACAATTCCAGTATTGTAATTCAAAAAAAACTGATCTCTTTTTCCAACCGATTTTCGTAAGGTTTTTCGAAGCCAGTTTACCAAAAGCAGTGTCCACATTTTTAACTTTCTCAAACAATTGATCTCCTATTAGTGGAGAAGGTGTTGAACATTATTATGAACTTCCATCGAATGATGTTGTCCAAGATCGGTACTTATGTCGTTGGGGTAGAAATCTGTGATGTCCTAGAAACACGGTTTTTGATGAATGTTTCCACCTAATTGATTATGTACCTTGTTTGCAAATGGGACACCCTTGAGTTCCTTTAATGCTATATCCTGACAAATTTCCATAAGCAGGGAAGTCATTTATCATCCCGTAAAACATGGCTCTCAAAGTAAAATCTTCCTTTTTGTAAGCATCATACAATGTAACACCTGAATCCCATAGTAATTTCAAATATTCAATAAATGGAGATAAATAAACATCAATATCATTACCCAGTTGTTTTTGTCCTGATATAAGCATATATAACATGATGTATTTTCGTTTCATGCATAACCATAGTGGTAAGTTATAATTTACCAACATAACCATCCATGTACTGTTATTGTTGCTTTGAAAACCAAAAGGATTCACTACATATGTAGATAACGCAAGATAAAGGTTTCTCTACTCATTTCCAAATTCAGTATTCTCATTATCAATTCTCTTCCATTGAGGAGAGTCTTCCGGGTGACATAGTCTCCCATCTTTAATTCTTGAATCTGCATGCCATGTCAATTGTCCTACAGTATCCTCACTTCCATATAGGCACCTAAACCTTGGAATGATTGGAAAGTACCATAAAACTTTAGTATGACATGATTCATCTTTCTTGTATTGAGAATCAACACACTTTGGGCATTATTTAAGTGATTCATGGTCCTTGAGAAACAATATAAAGTCATTCGAGAAGGTGTGTATTCTTTCATAGATCATACCCATCAAGCGTAGCATTCATTTGGTATTGTATGTTCGGTTCAAGAGCTCATTATCTTCTGGGAGCATGTCATTCAGGATAACAAGTAGTTCTGTAAAACTGAAATCACTCCACCCGTTGTTTTCTTTCAAATTATACAGCTTCAGTATGGCTGACAGTGCTGTATATTTAGTGAAACCAATATACAATGGCGTCTTTTCACAACTTTTTAACTTCTCAAACAATTTTGGGCAATCCAAAAGTTCATCTTTGATGGTCCTTGTAATTTCATCAAT
This sequence comes from Viscum album, assembly GCA_963277665.1. Classification (NCBI taxonomy): domain Eukaryota; kingdom Viridiplantae; phylum Streptophyta; class Magnoliopsida; order Santalales; family Viscaceae; genus Viscum; species Viscum album. The sequence goes on along the minus strand of OY728126.1, from coordinate 1,304,276,604 downwards.
ACGATATTCATCATCATTCACATCTGTAATCAAATCCTCCATACGGTCATTTTCACTGTTCATGCTTGTAATCATATCAGATGATCCATAAAATGCAGTGTTATCCCTGCCAGTACCTACATTCGTTGTTTCCCCATGTTTATTCCAACATGTATAACTCTGATCTATTCCGTGACAGATCAAGTTTTCTTCCAACTCCTCTGGACTAATTTTCTTGAATAAAAACAGCGTAAACACGAACAAAGGATTTGAGAAGGGTCATATGCATGATCTTTTGAAAACTTGATAAACTCTTTCACACCTTCTTCATACTCTTTTGTCAACCAATTGGCATTCATTCATTCTTTATTTATATTCATCCTATTTGAAATCCAAAGGATGGGTATATAGGTTAGGGGAGAGTTAATTTGAGTATGATTTAGATAAAAAACTAGATACTTCAAAAATGGTGGGGGGAATGCTCATTAATAGAAAATCATGGGTGGTTCTTGGGATTCATCCATTCTCTTCCTCTCTTTGATCCCCCCTGATGAGGGGTGGTTCTTGGGAGTTTTTTATAGTGCGTTAGTGAGTTATTACCTCATACTTCCTCTATTACTATTATCCTTTATTTCCCTATGATTTGGGATGATTTTAACTAGGATTTGTGTGATGATTTCACTATATCATCTTCAAATCAATTCAGATGATGTAGATTTTGTTTGTATTGGCTAGAGGTTATCCTCATATGATGAACACACAATGTTTTGTGTGGTTTAGGTGGTGTTGTGTTTCCCAGTGAGTTTTTAAAAGATTATTCATAATTATATTAAGGTGAATAATTAATTATAAGTTTCTATAATTAATTATTTGGGAATTGTTCCTTGAGATTGGGTCTCAATCATTGGTACAAGATTAGATAAGGCATGTATAGTCTTGGTTGAGGATGAGTTGATCTTGGTGAGGGGGTTACTCCATTTTTTGAGGTAGTTGGACCCTATAATCCAAAACCGTGTTCCAATTTATGCATGATTGTGAATTCATGCATGAGTATATGTGTTCCAGTGAAAGGGATATAAATCAAGAGCAACCTAGGTAAATAAATAATGTGTTTTTGATCCACCAAGAGATAGAGTGAGTGTTCTATTGAATGTTTGTGATTTTGTGATCATCCAGAGATTATGTCTCCATGGAGGTGAGGTTTATAGTTGTGTTTATGAGAGGATCAGGTTTGGTATGAGATTTGTATAGCCTAGTTAGGTTTTTTAAGTCCATTTGAGTAGGTATTAGAGTCTTATGCCTAAAGAATATGGATAATATAGTTTTATATCTCACTATGATGGGGAACACCCTTTTAAGGATATATAAGAGTCATAGTGTGTGTGATGAGTAGGATATTCCATATAGGGATTGGTGAAGTGTGACATAAAGGATTTCCTGCTTTTAATTGTATTAAGAGATCTCCAAGGGGAGATATGATATGGTACCTAAGTGAGGGTCAGGGTAATAGTCTAGATGACTTATAATAGGGTATCCAAGGCTCTTAGTGTGAGTTTCTTAGGATGGTCATTATTTAGTTTTAATGAGTTTTAATGTGGGAATTAGAAGATGATATAGACTAGACTATCGAGGCCTATATCAAGTATAGCATGTGGGTTGTGACAGTACCATGTAGAGATGAGTGTGTGTTGGTATCAATGAGTAGATATGGGTTAGGTTTGTAGAACCTAGTAGATTCCCTTATAGGCGGAATTAGAATGTTGATAGGTTGGGAATAATTTTCATGTATAACCAAATGGTTTTAAGGAGATTATTATGCAAGGCTAAATAAATGGTGAATTTTATCATTTATGTTCAGACCGACTAAGAGATTGGGACGTCATATGACTTTCACCTAGTTGATGTATGATCATCCATGGGGCCCACCTATTGATGATGTGGTTTAGCTAGTAAGAGAGGTTGGATATCTAGATACCGTCCTTAGATTTCTATTTATATGTTTTGTGGCATGATACAAGATTGCTGGCCTTTATTTAAGTGATAAGGTGTTAGTAGGACCCTACTTTGAGTGAGAAGGCATTGGTCAAAGGGGATTGGTGTGTGACTTCCATGGGATCCACATATTGATGGTGCATTTTGACTTGTGATAGAGGTTGGATATTGTGATTCCCTCCTTAGATCATTTTTTGTATGACAATATGATGTGAGATATAGAAATGGGGATCAATTAGTATTGGTTTGAAGTAGTTTTGTGAGAGGTTGTCTATAGATTTTCCCTCCCCAAATTATTTTTTATGTGATGTGATGGTGAGACCCACCGTAAGTGAGGGGAGCAGCTACTATGTTGTGGAATTAGAGGATATGTGAATCACACCCAATGTGAGAGGTTTGTGGAACTGTTATGTTATAAGAAAGGATGTGATATTTAAATTGGTATATGACCCAATCCAGAGAGAGTGGGTAGTGGGAAGGAATTGGTAGAAACTCTATTAAGGTTCGTTTTTTTTCAAACCCAAGGAGAATTGTGTACAATATAGTGTACAATATAGAACATACTAAACATATGTATCATCCTACTGGCATGCCTCACCTGATGAAATGAATTCACCAACATGGATGGTTCAAACCCTACCTAGCCTAACTATGGGGTAGTATCCAAAATCAGAAAAAGATCCATACTAAGGGCCACTAGATGGAGTGAAATCCTAATTTAGTATAACAACCTTTCACAAAAAATACCCTCTCTATTCAGGTTTCTATCACAAGGCTATAGTGGGGGGATCTAATCAAGATCAAACAAGTAACCAAACACATATACATGTGTCACACACACAAGCATCACACACAATAATCACGCCAAATCATAATTAATATCAATATTGACAATAAATAGAAACATAATTAATTCATGAAAATTTAATTTTACTCACCTTAAGGAGGAGGACCTGGTGGCGGAGGAGGAGGAGGCATCTACAGTGGAGGCAATAGAGGAAGTGCAGAGGCAGTGGAGGCAGCGGAGGAGGAGGAGGAGGAGGCAGATGTGGAGGAGGAGGAGGAGGAGGCCGCGGTGGAGGAGGAGGAGGAGGAGGAGGATTCGCGACAGAGGAGGAGGAGGAGGAGGAGCCGAGGTGGAGGAGGAGGAGGAGGAGCCACGACAAGAGGAGGAGGAGGAGAAGTGGGCGACGAAGGAGGAGAATGAGGCGGTGGCCATGACATAGGAGGAGGAGAAAGAGGTAGCGACAGAGAGGAGGCAGTGGCGGAGGCACATGGTAGGGCTTCTGCGAGAGCTTGACAGGGTGTAGGGAGGAGGAGCCGCGACAAGAGGAGGAGGGGGAGAAGTAGGTGCCAGAGGAGGAGAAAGAGGCGGCTGCTGCGGTAGAGGAGGAGGAGAAGGAGGCAGTAGTGGAGAGGTGGCAGCGGCGAGGCGAAGGGCATGGCTTCCGTGAGAGCTTGATAGGGTGCGGGGAGGAGGAGGAGGACCCGGTGGCATTTATAAATCCCACGGGGACCTTTATCAGCGCCAGTAAAAAGTGCTGATAAAGGGGGTCTTTATCAGTGCTAAAATGAAAATCTCTGATAAAGACCCCCTTTATCAGCACTTTTTTAGCGCTGATAATGGTAGGACTTTATCAGCACATTTGTAGCGCTGATAAAGGGTGTCTTTATCAATGTTTTCATTTTAGCGCTAATAAAGACCCACTTTATCAGTGCTTTTGTAGCGCTGATAAATCCATACTTTATCAGCGCTAATAAAAGCGCTGATAAATGTATAAATTTAGTAATTTGTTTATATTATTATATATTTTTTTAAAATGATATTAATGATATATATATATATATATTAATAATTATAACTCAAATTAAATATATCTTTATTTATACTTATAAAATTATAACAAATATAGTTATTATATTTATAATCATATAAATATATAAAATAAATATAATAATTATATATATTTAAAAGATTATAAATATATTAATTATATATAGCTAATTATAATTATAATTACAAATGTATTTGAAAGGTATATTTATATATATATCATTGAAAATATAATAAAATATATATTTATTTTTTAAATATAATGTAATTTTAATTATAAGTGTATATTTTTTAGAACATATATATTATATGGGTAACATAATGAATTATAAATCAATAACACATCAACATGATATATAATTATAATCTATAAATGAACATTATTCATGCACATATATGATCACATAACATATACACATGATATATTCATTGACCCCAATTCATTGGAAAACACACATATATTCAACAATTTTAATTATAAATATATATTAAAAAGTATTATATATTTATAAATAAAAAAAATACATTCAATATAAACAAATATATTAAATAAATATATTAAATATAATTAATTAATAAATCTAATAAATATAATGAATTTATAAATCTAATAAATCTTATAAATGTAACAAATATATTTATTATTAATCTTATAATTATTTAAATATATATATATATATATATATTTAGTTATGACATGTGTTTTTTATTTAATGTATACAATAAACATAATTTTTGAATATAAATATAAAAATTTCATATGAAGTAAAGCGCTGATAAATGTAACCTTTATCAGCGCTAAGAAAAGCACTGATAATGGGATAATTAAAGTGTTGATAAAGGGTACACCTTTATCAACGCTTGTTTTAGCGCTGATAAAGGGTACATTTATCAGTGCTTTTATCTAGAAATGATAAAGTTCTACCTCTTTATCAGCGCTTTTCCATTAGTGCTTATAACGGAAGGCGCCTGCCTTTCCTGGTTTTGTGGTAGTGAATAGGGGCTCCCCATGGAGAGAAACTAGGGTGAATAGATCCTTTATCACTCAATTCCTTTAGTTTTTTCTTTACTTCTACTAATTCCATAGTGTAAATTATATAAGGATACTTTGATATAGGGCTTGAACTAGGAATTAAATCAATAGAGAACTCAACTTCCCTCTCTGGAGGATTTCCAGGTAAATCCTCCAGAAAAACATCAATATATTCTTTCAAAATAGGTGCATACTAAATTTTAATATTCCTTTCCTCACTCATATATATTGAGTTCCTATCCTCCCCAATAATTGTATTCAGTAGAGCTATTGGGGGTGGATCTAGATAAGAATCATATGGTAACGTTTCTGCTCTAAAGATAAGGGATTCTATATCATTCTAAAAAATTGTAACCTCCTTCTTCTTGAAATATATCTTCATATCATGATTTTAAATAAAATACAAATTGATGATTATATCAATTTCAATCATGGGTATGATAATAAAATTAGTAGATAAAGAATGTTTATATGTCATAATGGGGACTGCCTGACAAATCTTTGTTGTAATAATACTTCCCTTAGGAGTTTTGAGAGACAACCTCCTTATTAAATAAAATTGAACATATATAATTTTATTGGAAAACTTGGAAGATATGAAAGAATGTGATGATCTAAAATAAAATAAATCATTGGATAATTTTGAGGAAACAATTAAAGTTCCTACCACCACATCATTAAGAACTTTAATATCAGCAGTTGTGATCGCATGAGCTTGGTATTTCTCTCCTGGTCTTCTTTGGGGAAAATTTAATTGACGCCTGTAAAAATAATTTGAATAATGTACCCTCTCCTTGAAATTGTAGCATTGAACAATGATATCTTCTTTATTCCCCTTACAATACCCGTATAGGTGGCCTTTTTCTCTACACTTGTAACAAACACCCATACCTTTCAGGCAAGTACCAGGGTGTCTCTTCCCAAAATTATGATAGGGTGGAAGGTCAACCCTTCCATTCTTCCCTATTTCCTTATTTCCTTTTCTAGAGTTTTCAACATCCCTCTTCTTCTCTTTCTTTCCCTTAAAACCATAAGACTTGGAGAATTCCTTTTTTACCTTGATAGCACAAGAGACTATATCTTTATATAATGAGAAACTTTAGGTGACTATAACCATTTGGAGGAATGGTTTTAAACCATAAAATAATCAATCAATCTTTCTCCTTGGATTACGTATGTAGTCCATGGAATGTCTTGCTAACATCGTGAAGTTAGATTCATACTTTTCAACATTCTCATCCTCTTTTTTTCCTTAGATTCATAAACCACCTTTCCATATTTTCTCGCTATTCATGAGGGAATTATTTTTCTAATAATATTTCCTCAAAATCCCTCCATTCCATTTCTTACATTTCTTACTCATCCTTTACATTTTGAATTAAATATCACCACTGATCCATATCGCCCGATAGAAGATAAATCTCCATGACAACCTTATCTCTTTCATTACATCCCAAAGGGAGAAATATCTTATCTAATGAACTTATCCACTACTCCGCTATGAATGGGTTTTTAGTCTAATTAAATGATGGAGGTTGTTGTCTCATAAAGCTCTCTAACATAGCTCTTCCACATTGTGGATCCTAATGCTCCCTAAAGGTAAGGTTATTTTTCATAACTTGACTTATATTTCCTAGTATAGTTATAATTTTCTCAACACCAGTTGAAGAACCAGAGCCAATATCATTATCCTGCATTAGAGGGAAATCCCTACATGGGATACTCACATTCATATGGTTTCCATTATTTCCACTAGGCACAATTTATAAATAATGTCATACATATATTTGGTTATGAATCATAATTTATAATCTCAACAAATAAAAATACTTTGCATAAATTTAAATCATATACATAGCTAATATCATAATAAAAAACATGGTTTATTTGGAAAAAAATTACATTTAAATCCTTCATAGTGACATGTAAAGAAAATGTGAATTATCCTAAGAATATCCCCTGAGTGTGTCAAACCTGGCATGAAGTAAGGCCTGTTATAGTGTACTAGGATACCCTAGGTCAAGCCCAAAACTCATTGTTAGAGTTGTTACTCCTAGGTACATCTATTCCAGAACCAATTCCACTTGTAGTATCCAGATATGGATTTATTTGAAAAAAATATCCACATAATCTATTCCTTACCAAAATTCCAGGATGTTCTTGTATGTTTATCCTCAAATTATATCTCAGGATTTTGTTCCCTATTCTATATTTTCTAAATCTAGTTTCCATGTTTTCTAATAAATTACTCTGATACCAACTATAAATACCCTGAACCCAGTTGCTCAGAGGCAATGCCTTATTTCATTACATTGGTATGATTATAAGAAAGTTGTATCCCAAAGGAAAAAATAGTTTAGTTGATTTTGAAAACTAGATACATATATAATCATATAGTAAAAACATCACTATCAGATGAAAAAACATCACTATCACATCATCGTCTCATATCACACCTATATTTAAACTGATCATAGATACATCATCATCACAAATTTATAATCATATAGTAAAAACTAAGACTCATCATAGACCTATGAAAATATACACTATACCTTAATCCAATACAACCCATATATAATTACACATGTATAAACCATACTGAATAACAACCTATATCAAAGTATAATTAATAAAATTCAAGAACCACATCCTACATATACATGTATTTAATAATCATGAGACACTAATTCCCCTATGGTTGCACAAACTTTGACCATTATCCACCCCAACCTAGATATGCTTACATACTATGCTATGCTTGGAAGAGAGAGTAGGATAGGGAGAGTGGTAAACCATTCATATCTTCAGTAACCTAGACCCTCAAAACACACCTGGAATCCAAGGCTAAATATGGGTGTTGATTACCCAAAATTATTGGTTGGTGGAGCATAATAATGATAGAACATAATGGTAATATATCAAAAAATAACCATAAGGTAAACTATCATACCCTACCCTCAAACTATTGCTAACATCCCCCATGAAAACCTGGATGACATCAGTAGGATTGGAAAGCTAAAAATCATCCATGTATACAATCTTCATGGTTCATCACCAACCATAATCATTTTTCATAGTTCTTTTATAATTAATTTCATAGTTTCCCATCATTAATTTTGGATAGCATTTACATTAATTGTAAAAATTAAATGTTTATTTATATAAACATTTCTAATTCTAGATTTCAATACCATGTTCTTTGAGCATTCACTATAACTAATCCCTAGTTTACCTTTAATATATTATCACCATAATCAACACCCATACCCATGAGTTTATTATATTTCATCATCATTCCATAATCCTAGTAATTCTAAGACTCAACCGGTATTATTTCAAGGGACATACCAACACTAAAATAAGAAATCCATAGTAAGTAGAAACAATCATAAAAACTAAGAAGCAAAAAATAGACACCAAGAAAGGATACTAATCTAATTCAACTATATTAGAATAATAATTGATGTTTTTTCATATCAACCATTCCATTCCACCATCATCAACATCAATCCACTACGAAAAACAGGTAAAAATAGGTAAAACCTCACTAAATAAACAAACCATACTAGATTTTATTTTAATTCACCATAAGGGCTCTATCGTTCCAAATATATATATGCCATAAAATAATATTCTCAACATAACAAATTAAGTATAAATTAATGATATATCATTAATGTATGGAAGATTATATAAAACATAGATGGTCTTAAAATAACCCCAAGCATTAATTCCAATACTCAAAATTCTTCTTTTCTATCTTGATTAATCAATTAATTTTGACCAGGTTTCAGTAGGTAAGGAAACCTAATAAATAGTATATAATAATAGCTATAATCATTCAATAAACATTCACAAAGAAACAATTCATCATGCTAGACAATTCCAAGGAAGTTTTATAAAATTTAATGAATTCCACATTATTTATCTTTCTTATTTTATCATATTTAAGTAGTTTAACCAATTTTAGGCTTGTCAAGTATGAAATATAAACATATATAATAAAAAAAATCAATCACACTCTCTAGAAAACCACATGAGACAATATCATCAATAAAAGTATAATCACATAGAAAACATAACACCCTTTAAATACCTATCAATTATTTAATTCTATATAATTATCTTCTTTAGGTCAATCTCAAACATTTATGAATTAAAAATAAAGCAGGATAATCCCATATAAATACATAAAATAATAATAATGAATCCCCTACCTTAATAATATGCTTCTAATTTTTATCAAATGAGAATAGAGTGATGGATAAACTTTATCAACTTGAAACCTAATGAGTAGTACTCAAACCCTAAGGACATCAACCATCAATAATTCCCTATGAAAAATAAATAATAAACCCAAAAAATAAATATGTAATAACTTCAATATCATGGAAAGAAGGAATGAGATAAAATAAAAACAAAAAAGGAGGAAAATAGTGATGCCATGGTTCAATGATCACTGTATCAAAATAATAGGATTAGAAATAAACTTAAAAGGAATAATATCATCAAAAAATATCCCATGGCTTAACAAGGTTCAAATAAATGAGGAATAAACTGTGAAAATATGAAACAAACCTTGTATTTATGATTAGTCTTAGAAAACACAGCGTTATGGTGTGACAACCTAGGTATCTTTAAAAATATACATCTTTTATGGTTTATTAAGATCCATGATTATGAATTTATATATTTACTTAAAACATTTATACATTATTATATCATGTATTAGATGATATTATATAATAAATTAGATACTTATCATACATTTAAAATTATTATGTTTACTTTTTTATAGAAAAGTCATTTAATTTAATAATTAAATATAATTTCTTAAATAATTTCTTATTTTGAAACTATTAAAATAATTTTTTAATTATTATATATGTTATAAAATTATATTCATGTTAATTATTATTTATATTTATTATGATAAATAAATTTACTATGATAATAAAAAATGATATTGTAACACCCTTATGTTTTAAGAGAACACTATGTTCGACAGTGTATACAACACGCAACACTGAGCTTTAACAAACCAAAAAATATTATTATTTTATGATAATTATAACATGGACATTGAATTGGTGGGTATGTATATAAGTAACCAAATTATTAAATATATATAAATTTCATAATCAATAAAAATTTATTGTTAAATCTTAAATAAATAATCACTTGTTTAATAAATTCATTTTATTCTTCAAAATAAGTTTTCTTTAAAAAAGTTTTTATTGTTTTTTGTGATGGAATTTTATATTTAATTTATGAAACTTTTAGAAATTTTATTTTGAAAAATAAAATTAATTTTTTAAATTATCATATAAAAATCAACTTATCATGAAATTTTGGTATTTTTCTGAAATGGTTGATTTTTTAGTGAATAATGAAAGATAAAATATTTTGTAAAACCTTATTTTTTTATTTAAAATTATCATAATTATTTTAATTTTATGTTAAATAAATTAAATTATTATTTAATTAGATATAATATAATTAATTACATAGGAATTGGCATTATACTTGATTTTGGTATATGTTCATTTTTAGTCTTAAAACCACATTTTTCTAAAAAGTGTTTTTCATTGCATTTTATGATTTTATATTGATTTTAACCAATTTTAGATGGTTAATATTATAAAATGGGTTCTATATTTGGAATTATTATGTTCAAATTTTTTAAATACATTCCTTTTATTTTTGATCATTATGAATAGTAAGCTTAGTAAATATTGTTATCCCAGTAAGGGTAAATCAGATAATTTAGGTTAAAAATAATATGATAAAGACTAAAAATAACCCTAAAAATTGTCTTCAATCTATTATATTAGTTCTTTTATACTACCCTCATCCAATATTTAAATTTATGGTAAATTTTTCAATTTTTCTTTGAAAATGAAATATATTATTTTTAAGTAAATATAAAGTCAAAAATATCACTCTCTTGCCTTTAATATCTATAAAATATTGGGACAAGGATAAAGATAATTTATCTTCTATTATAAATGGTTATTTAAAATATATTTCTTTATAATTTTAATTTATATTTAATTTTTAGTAATGAAATAATTATCCCAAATGCTTATGAAATGCCAACTCAGTGCTTGTGCAAGTATTTTAAAAATCAATTAAATAATTTTAAAATATCTATAAGTAATATTTTTTGGGTGAGTTAAAATGTACCACAAATTTTTTAGATGAATATATCATATTATATATGTGTGAAATATTTATATTCTAATTATATTGTTTCTATGTATTTTTCATATTCAAATTATTTGAATAGTTCTTAAAATGACTTTAGTAGTATTTTATATTAAATAATATTTTATTATATTATTTATAAAAACATAAAAATATTAAAATAGGACAATTATGGTTATAAAGAGATTTTTTTTTTCATAATTTGGAAATTTATGAGCTAATTTACGCCTTATAAGTAAAATTATGAACCCTTTAATATTGAAAAATTCATTAACATAGTTTAGGTTAAAATCCGTTAACCAATGGGTTAATCCAAAATATAAAGTATAAAATGATAAAAAAACCTTTAAAAATTTTGATTGGTTAATTAAATAAAAACTATATCATACTTATATTTTAATTAATTTCATTTGGGACCATTTTAAATGAGTTAGACACATATTATATTGCAATAATTCAAGTATTTCCAAAAAAGACATTAATGATATTTATAATAAAAAATACTTTATTAAATGATTTAAAATTAATTAAAAACCTATATTCATAAAATTTATTTGGATATGTTTGTAAATATCAACCATGGTTAACTAATGGGTCAATTTTATTTTTATGGAAACATTATCGGCCCTAAAATAGTAGAAAACTTTGATATTGTGGTAATTGTCAAAAGGGGTAGCAGGGGGTTAAAATAAATAGATAATGGTGAAAAAATCACCTAAAATTGGTCAAATTTTATTTCATTTGAGGTTTTATAAATATAATCACCACATAATATAAATATACCAATTTAGAGCCACTTGGACCTGAAAATTAATTTATATTAATTTAATAATTTAAGTAATTCAAAGAGTGCCCCTCTCCTCAATTATAAAAGGGAACCTCTTATCCTATATTCCTCACACCTTTTGTGACTTATAGATAAGATGATCTATATAGTAATACCTTCTTATATTACTTCATAAATTTCCTAGATCTTTTTTTCCAAAATATAACTCCTTCAAGGATTATGGTGTAATCCAAAGAAGGTTTATCAATGAAGAGGTATAACTCTTAAATGAGAATTTTCAATTTTATTTTTTATTATAAATCCATTAAATACATAGAATACATTATATAATATTTAATTATGTATATTTAATATATTAAAATTTTATTATGATGATGTATCAACCATTATCCACCTTCTTCTCATCCATTGGAAAATGATAATGTCGCATGTGTGGACTACCACCTCCACGAAGCGATGAAATTATTTTTTAATTTCCTATTTAAATGAATGAAAATATAGATATATTTAATGAATATATATGATATAAATTATATAATAATTATTCTTAAAAGGTTAATTATTGTTTTCTTTTCTTTCATTCCATCCATAAAAAGTGAAGAAAACATTCATACGTACCTACGACCTACAATCTCTATGAATGGTGTAATTAATTTTTCTATCTCAACATTTTATGGGTGAATATAAATATATAAATAATGAATATATCAGGATTTATATTTTATAGATGATGGAACTATGATAAAATTATAAGGAACATAAATAAAAAACCAAAATTCTCGTAAAAAAGAAATCGTTAATACCTAGAAACAATGATTTTAATTAAGAATTATTAATAAATGGATGTTGAAATTTTATAAGGGGATAATATATGATATTATGAGTATTTAAAATATTATATTATATAATTATAATAAATTTAAATACATTATATAAGAGGTTATGATTCTTTATAAGAAAGTGAAATTTGAGGTAAGTGTTTATTTTCTCAAATTTACTTCTTTAATTAGATATAATCTAATTAATTAAATTGGAATCGAAATTATACTTGATTTTGGTATATGTTCATTTTTGGAATTAAAAATTCATTTATCAAAAAACTGTTTTTTGTTTAATTTTACACATTTATATTGATTTTAATTAATTACATAAACTTAATAATAAAAAACAGGTTCTATATTTTGAATCAGGAGGTTCAAATTTAGTAAATATTTCCTTTTTATTTTTGGTCATTATAAATCATAAACTTAGTAAACATTCTCATGTCTACAAGGGTAAATCATGTAATTTAGGTTAAAAGTAATATTATAAAGACTAAAAAAGCCTTAACACTTGTATTAAATCTATTAGATGAATTATGTTCCCCCATACTCATCCATGATTCTAATTTATGGTAATTTTTTGCAGTTTTTTTTTGAAAATGACTTATATATATTTTTAAGTAAATATAAAGTAAAAAAATTAACTCTTGTAGAGACCCAAACTTCTCATAAATAAATATTACAACATAATATATAGATATTCATTACATAACATAACGATCCCTTCCATAATCATTTATGTCTAGCACCTTTGGAAACATAGACACATGAACAACCAGTCCATATGTGGGCCACATAATCTCCCACTAAGTTCTTCATAACTAAAACCCTTCTTAGACATATCATACATAATACCTTTTTCCATCTCTATTGGAAGGGAAACATAAGAAGGGGTGGGATCAGATACTCAGTAAGGGTAGAAAAGGGATATATCATCATATCATGAGCATAAGGGCATGAGAAAGATATAATAACATATTAAAACCATACCCTTCACATAATAGATCATAAAAATGAGTCATAACATAAATCATGACCATTAAAAATACATGAATAATAATGGAATAAAAGAACATAATCCATGAGATAATGACATTGGCATGATATGTAGATTTTTAGCGTACACATAAGCATAGAAACTCATTTCTTTAGTAGTCAAGGCTCATTTCCAAATCCATCGTAGTAGAATGGGTTCACTCCCCAAAATATCATAGTAGTCAAGGTTCACTACCAATACTATAATAGTAGTAAAATTCCCTTACTAAACTTGGTTCAATCCCCATTCTAATCCTTTTTATCTCATAAGATTTCAATCTTTACCCAATGCATTAGAGGGAGATATAGGTCCCACCCATTACATAATTAAAACCATACATATGTGTGAAAAAATATCATTAAACATTAATAATATAAGAACCCATAAAAATAAATGGGTTTCATAAACATTTCATCATAACGTAACCTATGGAAAAGAAAAAGGTTTCATAATCATTTAATCGATTCTTCAAAACTTAACCCATGAAAAAAGGAACGAGTTTCATAAGAATTTTATAATGGTATAACCTATAGAAAATAAATGGGTTTCATAAAAATATTTTCATCATAAAAAAAATATTTGGAGAAATAATAAGAATATAATTCTTGGATCCTATCCCTAGTAAAGCACAAATGACATCAAAGGATTTCATCTTAGATGGAAAATGATTTTGAAAGATAACTTGAAACATTTCTTGATTAAAATAGAATTTACACTATGGAAAAAACTTTTTAAAATATAATACATCTTCAAAATAATTTTATTTAAAGATAACCTTGGAAACTTATGAAAGAATATTTAAATATCATTTAAAACATTTTTGAGTAAAATATCATTTACACATTAAAAATAACTAAAAATTAATAAAATAATTTTGGAAATACTTCTATTTTAAAATAAACATGGAAAATAATAAATAAAGCTTTTAAATATTTAATGGTCATGATGATATAAATTCTATACATTCTATACACTTTAAAATAAATGTTTATTCCAAATTTTTGGTAAAAGAAAAACATCCCTTGTTTGGAAAACAAAACGAATACTCCTTTCGTATATTTTTTAAAAAAGTCAAACATGGGTAAAAATTTCATTAATAAATCATTTTTTTAATGTTAAACAATTTTTTAAAACATTTTTAGAAAACATGGACATGTAAGAAAAAAGGTGTTTTGACCAAAAAGATAAATAAAGTTGGTTTTATTAAAAATATATGTCAGAATCATGAGTACATGGAGAGAGAATAATGAGAGGAAAACATTTATTTTCATGAAATAACCAAATTATAAGAAAATTAATGAGTTTATTGAGAGATTAATCATTATATTTCATCATCATAAGCATAAACATAAACTATCTTGATAAATGATTTGATTGTATCATAAAACCCTTACCACTTTAGTAACTTCAAATCATAAACCCCATGAAATAATAACATTAAATTAAACATAAAATATAATTATAATTAATAAATTCAAGATATTACAAATCTAAGGGGCTGCATATACACCTCATAAAATAATATAGGTGCATAACATAACATATGTCTCAAAGAAGGAAAATTGAGACAAAAATACCTTACCCCTTTGGTAACTTTTGAAGTGTAAACCAGATGAAAGAGAGATACTAAAATGGATATGTAAATACCATTATTTTTCATGAAATAATTATAAAATACATTCATGGGAAGTATAAAAACCACATAAAAGAAAAATGTGGTTAATATGGCACGTGTCTCATAGAAGTAAAAAAGAAATATGGAAATCCATTTCCTTAGGTCTCGACTTCCTTCATACATGTTTAAAACTCCTATATAATAAAAATAAGTTCATTATTAATATATTATATAACTATAATTATATATATAAAATGATATATTATTTACTTATGACATTTTGTTACCTGTTTATTAACAATTCTTTGTCAAAATCACTTTTCTGGTAATAATTGCTTTGTTTTTCAGGTATGTTTTGATTTTTTATTTTTGGTCCTCTTACTTTTATCATGGTTAAATAATCTCTATAATGTTAAACATGATAAAAATATCATATATATTCTCTATATATGTATTTAGAGTAATCTATAAATGGTAAAGACAGAAAATGAAATACCTAATAAAAAAAGTACGTATCATGTTAGATTTTTCATGTAAGTTATAAACAACTGACATGGAAAATCCATGTAAATTTATTTTTTACATTGTTTATACAATAAACTATGTAAAAAATCTAGGTATTTCACTTTATCATGCTGGTTATGTAATAACGGATGTTATATACCATTTAAAATTTTATAAATCGATTTTTTGAATCATTTCAGCATTATTCAATATCACTAAAGCAGACTAATTTCTCTTTTGAGGAAGCCCAAACCCTAATTTTTTTAATCCAATGGAATAAAATATTATATTTATATCTTATAAATATTTATGTTTCATCAGACTCATTGTTGTGTATTCGATCTTCTCGTCTCTCAAATAAACCTCACACTTCGATCCTCTCTTTCAGTCGTTCAATGGTGCAGATTGCCTTACTATTGTTTTTTTGATTTAATGGGATAAAATCTCACATTACCATATTAATAAAACCATTTTTTTTATTTTCCTCATCATTTCACATTCAAATACAAATATTTCATCTTAAATATTATATTACCATCTTCTTATACCTTAGTCATCTATTGATTTAAGTCAAAAGATGTGTGGATTGAATTACATATTAATGTTATATGTTATAACATAAATTTATGCATTATATATTAATGTTCTATTGTTTCTAATATACAGAAAGTAATTTTCCTGAATTTTTTCATAGATGTTTATACTTCATCACATCATAAATTTCTGTATTAAATATCTAAATGCTGCTTATTTAGACGATGCTTGTGAATCAATTATTGTTTATTCATACACTATAATATATATGGATAAATTTAAATTAGTGTTATTAATTTCTTAGTTCTTTTTTAATCATAAAATGTAATATATACATACATTTAAATTTTCATATAGTTCAATATATAGTATCATGTAGGTAGTGTATATGTATATCAATACTGTTCTTATCATGTGAGCATATTCTTATCTTGAAAAATCATATATTAAATATGAATTCTGAATATTATTAGTTACTATCAATATAATGTTGAAATTATTGGTGAATAAAAAATATGAACTTTTAATTGTTTCCTTTACATATCTTTGTTATATTATGATAGATAAATATTATATTTTGACTCTATTTGGACTAATTAACCCATTTGGTACAAATGATAATAGACATTGATGCACTACCTATCCCACCTCATACTTTAGGTTACATAAATTATTAAATTAAGAGTCTTATCCCACTTCATATGTAGTGTTTTCTATGTTATATTTTTTTTTGGAATTACACGTGCATCCCATTGTATTCACAATGAAATCGTTTTTATCCACTTATTTTTTTTATTTTTATTTTATCAAATGAAGTAGATTGAAATATTTAAAATATGAGTTATTAGTGTGTTACACTAAAATAAATATTTTTTATCATAGAATTCATAGTACATAATACTCTTTATGAAATTTGCATAATACACTAAGCATAAATAATAAATTATATTAATTTTGTATATATACGTACTGCATTACAAATTCATCAATGTGTTATTTAAAATACAATATATAATTATATTATAGTATTAATTAATGTTTCTTCTTACAATTTTTTGTTTTTCCTTGAAAAAAACATTGTTAAAAAAATAGATGATTAAGATTCAAATCAAAATAGAAAATTCACACTTGATTAGGATTCTGTTAAATAATATTCAATTTTAGGTTTGATCTAATTTCATTCAGAAAAAAATGAAAAATGGGAGAATGGTATAACTATATTTTGTTTTTTAAATTTCTTACATGAATTTATGTTTATTATTTACCAATTATTTTTAAATTTATATTCCATTATTGTCTAGAATTTATAATTATACTTTTTAAATACACATGTTTTTTTAATTTTTTAAATTTTGTTACTTTAAAATTATGACCTCTTTGATATAAATTTAAACGTGGTTCAACTTTAATAATTTATTCTCTTATTATATTTCATCTTTCTAAAGGTTTTAATAATTAAAAATTTTGAGTGTGTGTGAATTTGTAATTAAATGATTAAGTTATGAAAATGAATGGGTTGGGTACCATTTGATATCATAAAGACTAAATTAAATGATGATATTTCAAAAATGTTATTTATAAACTTAAATCATGTAAGGCCAACTATATCTACGGATAAAAATTCTTGGTGAATAAAAGGAGAGGATATAATTTATAACCATAATATGAAGGTGTGTGTTCAAAAAGAAAAATGAAATTTAAGAATTTTTCAAGAAATACCCGATGAGATCTATAATGAGAATT
Organism: Viscum album; assembly: GCA_963277665.1. Taxonomy (NCBI): domain Eukaryota; kingdom Viridiplantae; phylum Streptophyta; class Magnoliopsida; order Santalales; family Viscaceae; genus Viscum; species Viscum album. The sequence continues at coordinate 1,304,258,516 of OY728126.1, read as the reverse complement.
CAGATGATATTGAAAACCCTAAAATCATGAAAATTGTTAAATCTGTTTTAATATTAACACTATAGAGGAATTATAGAATGGAGAGGAAATGAGAAATATTGATGAAATATTTTCATTTTTAGTGGCACATGATATCAGGAATAAATATCATGAATCGAGGTTCATTACAGAATATAAAAAATGATCAGATTAAGATAAATGGAAGGTAAATAATTTAAGATAACTTAATAATAAAAATATATTCTTAGATATTATTCTCACCCTCAAAAGTATGAATAATTTTTATTATAAAGGGATTTTTATGTGAAAAAATAAAAAAGTAATGATATTCCTAGATACCAATTTCATATTGTTATATAAGATTTTTTCCAAATATTGAGAATTGATTATATGGATACATATCATTGATGTGATTAAAAAATTGATCCTTTTTTTTCCAGTAAGAAATTTATTTTCATTGGATGAAGATAATAATAATAAAATTTAAGATTGATATTTCTAGTAAATTATATCATTCAATGTTATTATTTTATTCAAAAAATTGTGATTATTAACTAAGATTTGTGTTTTCAATTTCCTTAGAGTTGCTATTAATGTAAGAAATTTTTTATCAATGAGTGTATTAACTTCAACCTTCATTTTATTTTTCTAGAAACTACTACTTATAAAACTTCTATACGTAATCTATTATCTTTAACAACTTCATTATAGCCAATAATGATCTTATATTATCGTTTAATGTTTTTTAATTTCAATCAAATGAAATATTCACTTGATATTTCTTGATATTTAGTATATCTTCTAAGGACTTTATTTATTTTTTATTTTCCAGTAAGACTATCTTTTACACTCTAGTGATATAAATTAATTTTTTCTGTTTGATTGTTGTATAAACATTCTAATTAAAATTTAATTTAATATCCAATGTTATTAACTTTTTAAACATTATATTAACTATTATTGAAAATCATAAATACATTTTACTGATGAATTATACCACAAGTTTGCATTATTTATTATCATTTAAATAATATTCTATTTCCCCATATTACTCAATTTTATCACCACTATATTATTTTGACAAGATATTTATTTTAGATATTTATTATAAATAATAATGAGTCGAAATTGGATTATGGAACTACAAATAAGTGATGAAAATGAGGAAGGTGTTGATGTTTTTTAGAATTTTTTATAAGAAATATCCCAAACAACGATATGTTTTTCTATCCATGCATGAATTTTTTTAATATAAATAAGTTGAAAATTAGAGAGATCAAATATATTTTAATTTATCATTGTTTTAATCTGAGTTACATCCCATGTATTTGGAATGGAAAAAATGGACATAGTTTTGGATTTATTTATTATAATTATTTTCAATATGATAAATATGATCAAATTGAAGAAATTATTCGTGATATTGAAGTAGAGGTAATTGATAAAAACTGAAAATTGAGTGTCTATATGGGGATACTGAAAAACCATTATATCTATGTCCTATGGAATTTACGATTTTATCTATGGTGTTAAGATTGATTAACTTAAAGGAGAAACATGGATGGAGAGATAAGAGTTTTGCAGAGTTTCTACAATTGTTGAAAGATATTATTCTTAAAGACAATGATCTTACATATTCAAATTATAAAGTTTAGAAAATACTATTTAAAATGGGATTAGGGTAAAAAAAATATATATTCTTTCCTAGATGATTGTGTTCTATATAGTAAGGAATACGAATTTTTTTAGGGTTCCCTAAATAAGAGACATCATAGTATAAGTTGAAAGAAAAACCACACACTGATTTAGCATCCACAGAGAACCTTTCTAATTCATTTTCCTATATTTCAATAATTTCTAATTTGAAATGTGTTTTAAAAATTCACATGTTGATTTTTTTTAAAAATGGAATATTGATGAGGATATATGTGAGGGAAAATTATATCATCCAGCTTATTGTCCATGGTAGAAGAAAATTGATTAGTAGTTTCCATCATTCAGAAATGAAGTTAGAAATACCATACTTGGATTGTGTATGGATGAAATGAATCTATATTGAAGACTCATTAGCACACACAGTTCATGAACTATTTTATTGGTAATTTAAAACTTATCTTTTGAACTTTATATGAAGCAAAAATATGTCATGTAGAGTTTAAGGATCTTTGGACCAAAACAGCCCAAAAATGATATTGATGTTTTATTATCAATATTAATTTATGATTTGAAACTTTTATGGGTATAAGGTAATAGGGTGTATGATTCTTATAAAATGGAATATTTTCAACTTCATGCAATGATTATGTTAACTATAAATGACTTCCCAATATAAAAAAACTTATCTTGATATAGTGTTAAGGGGCATAAATCTTTTCTAATTTGTAAAAAAATTCATATTATTCAACTTCATCATTAGATAAAAATATCATAAAAGGGATATTGAAGGTTTTTTCTATGGATCACTATTATATAAGATTAAAAAGGTATTGAACATCTTAGAATAATTTTATATTTCTCCAAAACCTTTTTCCAATAATTAGTATTTTGAGAGGGTGTAAAAAATTAATGTGACACTCATAAAGAAACATAAATATAGTAAAGATAGAAATATTTGGAAGAAATGGTTAAAATACTTTGAGATAAAATATTGGAGATATCATGAGGTAAAACATTAAATTTATTTCATATACATGGAGAAGAATATACGTGATATCTTTTTTGGAACATTGTTAGATATTAAAGGATAGACTAAATATGGGTTGAATGCAAGATTGGACTTACTCTCAATAGGAATTAATTTGGAGTTAGCTCCCAATCTTGATTAAAGGTGAGAACTACCACCCCTGGATTTTCATACATTATCCAAGACGGGGAAAATTATATTTTTTTATTGTCTCCATTATATCAAAGTTCCACATGGTTATTCTTTAAATGTAAAAAATTTTGTGTCTTTAAAGGATTTTGTGTTGATAGGTATGAAATATAATGATTACTTTTCACGATGTAACATCTCCCACTAGTTTCATTACATGGAATATTTCCCATCTATGTCATAATGACTATCATATAGGTGTGTTATTTTATCAATTCGATTTGTAATAAGGTTATTGATCTGAATGCTTTGAACCATTTGATGAACAAATGGGTTTCTATACTTTGTCAATTGGAAATGTATTTTCCTCCATTTTTTTTATATCATAGTGAATTTAATGGTTCATTTGGTGTAAAAAATAAATCTTTATGGACCTATATATCTATGTTGGATGCATCCTTTTTAAAGATATATAAAGATATTAATGGGTATGTTAATAATCCATATCATTATGAAGCCTCTATTATTGAGAATTATATTTATGAGGATGTTTTTGAGTTTTTTACAAGATACTTATCTACAATGAAGAACATTATTTTCCATAAAACTCTCTATGAATGAGTTAATTATGGGAGAAAGAGGATTCTTGACTTGAAAGTAAAATCATTGATAGGTGAACATATAAAGAAGGTAAATTTGTACATCTTGAATAACATAGATGATGTTCATCCATATATAACACTGCATATTAATGTGTTGAAATAATGTTTTCCAAAGAAGAAATATATATAGATTTTTAGTGAGCATAACAAAACTTTTTTCAATGGTTTAAAGCGACTTTGAATTGTAGATCAGATGCATAAAAAACATTGAGATGGTTAGTGGGAGGTCTAAGTTTAAATTTGATAACATGGTTTGTGCATGACATTGATGGCTATACATTTCATATGAAAGATTAGAACAATATAAGTGTAGTCCAAAATAGCAGTGTATTAGTGTTCCTGGAAGAAATGATTTTTTTGAGTGCTAATGACAAAAACCCAACCTCCAAATCAGGTTCATATTATGGAGTCATTTAATAAATATGGAAGGTTGATTACATTAAATTTCAAGTTCCAGTATTTAACTGCAAATGGTTTATCAGTAACAATAATGTTAGACATGATGAATTTGGAATGACACTAGTTAATTTGAATTGATTGGAATACAAAATAGATCCTTTTATCATGGAAACACATGAATTTTTTTATATGTTCTTGATCAATCTACTATGTAGTGGTATATTGTATTACAAGAAAAAATAGTATATTAGTGATGATGAACTTGACGGAGATACTTATTTATGTGAGATACCTACTTACATGGAAATATTAATAGATAATATTGATGAAAACATTATGAAAATGGGTTTTTCCATAAATAACAACCATAATGAAGTTATTTGGAAAAAAATCCTGTAGTACATTGCTAATATTATAGGTAACATATGTTTATTTCTAATTTATTTTTTAAAATTTCATAAAATTTTAGATATTTTATTTTTGTTTTCTTTATTAAAACATGTATTTTAACTAATAATTTGTTTTTATTTATTTATATTATTTTGGTTTTGTTTATTTTACCAAAATTACCCTTACAGAACTTATCTATTAATTGATTTTTGTTGAAAAACGATTATTTTAAATATAATATATTAAATAAAAACAAAAATATTTATGATTATATTCAAAAACTATTATTTTGGTGTAAAAAATGATTTATTAGGTTGGACCATTTTTACTATTCACACATTATTTTTGAATTTGTTTTCATTCGTTTATAATTCATTTCTTTTCTCATTAATGTTGTAATAATTTTAGTTAACTATAAAAAATATAAATAAAAATGTGTGTAGTTTATTTTACATTTTTGATTGATAAATGTTCATTTTTTATTTACATTTTTATATAATAGTTGGATTTATATTTTTCTGCACTAATTATTTGTTGCTTTGATTTATAGGATAATGAGAGATCAATAATATGATCCAACACATACATTTTTAGATGATCGTAATGATACCTCCAAGGAGGGACATACACATGATCCTATTGACGAGCCTCATCCTTCTTTATAAAATACATATACTTCTATAGAAAAAAAATAAGAGTTCGAGGGTGGGTAAACATGGCAGCACACATTTACCAAAATTATCAGTTGAATATAACAAAGACTAGAGGATACCAATTGACTTTGATGATAATTATATTCCAAGAGGTCCAAATTCAAAACAATTCAAGACTTTAATAGTAGTATTGGATAAAAGAAAATTCATCATTTTTATTGATGACTGGAGAAGTGTTGAAAAATTGACAATATATCACTTGTGGGAGACTATTTTTGTAAGATAATTGGTTATTATTTTACTTATATTTAAATATTTATAGTAATATATATCTTCTGAGTTATTATTATATGACATATGATATATATGATACTAAAGAAGTTATGAGGAAATGTTTATCATTGGATGCTAAGAGATGGAGGGATTTTAAATCTACCCTCACATCAAATTTCATTTTTGGGAATAAACAAAATCCTAATCCATGTGATATATATCCATTTATATATGAAGATAATAGAATATTTATTTTAAATTAGATGTCAAGAATTGTTTTTGTTAAGTTTAATGTAACCTTTTAGAAGTTTTTTTATATTAATGATCTTATTAATGATTTTTCTATTCTTAATTTACAAAAATATAGGATATATCATCAAGAGATCCAATATAGAAACGTAAACCCTCATACTTTATCTCAGGGAGGGTATACGTTATTGCAAGATCAAATGATAGATTAAAAATTTAAAAAACTAAGAGCTAAGTCTATAGTCTCTACATATGTTGACCCTCCCCCGCTAGAATAGAAAAATAGAATAAGTATCAAATGAGAAGATATGTACAATATCATACTGAAGAGTTACAAGTTGTAGCTAAGGGGATTGTAAGATGTTTAATTTATTTTTTTGTTTATTTAAAATCATTTCTTTATATATTGAGATTCATTATGTATTTTTTTCAAATATTCCATATAATATTTTCTTGAGGCGAAGATCACACATGGGGTCTTTATAGCTGAGGGTAGGAAGGAAATTTTAGCCATATCATTAGGAAATCCCAAACACCTGAGTCTTTTATGAGGATACCTAATAGTCATATCAATAAAAAAATCATTTCCACATGCCAAAAGTTCTTCAATTGAGGATGTTTATAAAAAATAGTACATTTGGAAGCTAATGTTCAGGATATTCATGTGATGATGGAGGAAATGATTAGTGCTTCAGTATAGTCAATGTTTGTAAACATGAAAAGATAGTTTCAGACAACTAATATCACTCTCAAAGCTCTGTTAGTATATCCCACTCCTCCACCTCTGCCAGCAGATCCCACTTCTACTTATCTTACTCATACACCTCCACCTTTAAACCCCACTCCTTCTTATCCCACTCGTACACCCTCCTTAACATCTCCCCATTTATTGTGAGCTATATACTGATGATCCCCAGTGTCATATTGTTTCATACGTGATGTGTCATGGACCAAGATGGGGTTCCATCCAAATCAATACCTAACCTGACCCGTGGTAAGGCCCAAAGGGTGTTCCTGATCCCATATGCTGAAACTAGCGCTTGAATATAAAAAATACACTTTGGAAATAATTTAACCCATGGATATAAGAATAAAAAACCCACGAGAATAAAACATCACATAAATAATAATAAAAACCAAACAGGATACAATAATTTTCAAATTAAAATTTTTACAACTTTAACCAAAAACCAAAATACCACAATATAAAGTGAACAAAAAAACCATCCGAAAACCCTCAAAGTAATAAGGGGGACATCATAATCAACCCAAAACCACCAACACCTACAAGAAGTGGAACACTATAATCCAGATCCACCATCACTACCATGATACATATTTCTTTTACTTGGGTCTTACATAGAAAAGTAAACATATACCCAAATATGTATGTAGGGTGTGAGAAAAGTCCCAATAGGATTCCTCCCAAAAGAAAGATTCCATGCTGTGACATTATAAGATAAATCCACATGCACATTTTTTTAAGAATATTTGGAAACATTTTCAAATTACATTTCAAGGAAAACATTTTTAGAAAAAGTTTTAAGGAAAACCATTTCTCAAAATAAGATTGATTTGAAATTAAACATACACAAGGACCCTCGTATACCAATGGTTATCAATAAATCACATAAGCATCATGTCACAAGATAGAACCACAGGAAATACCTATAGGAATCTAGAACAAGTGGGACCCTATGAAATTCATATGTTGGTGATAAAAAATCCCCCAACAAAAACAAATAGTGTTCTCTAGAATGATCCAGTAAATGGGATCTCATCCTAAGGTCTAATGGTCTCTATATCATAAGAAAAACCCACAAGATCTTCAAGAATGATCCTCTATAGGGGAATTCCTCCCATGATATAGTGGTCTCCAATCATATCACATGTTTAGTTAGTGTCATTGCATCAATCTTGCTAGAAGAATCTAATCCTTAACCCATTCGGAATCGACTATCATACTAGTTCTAGTTCACCCACCTAGATAGCTAAGATTCCCTTTGTGTTCAAATTCCAATTCACAAACCACATAAATTTTCACTTTCAAATACACATTCCAACCATCAAAAGCACACAAGGAAATCACTGATTTCATAATTCAGATTGATCCAATGATCAGAACTCATATGGAAACCACTATTTCCATAAACAAAACCACTTTTCATTTCAAAAACACACCAAAACCATTTAGAAATACATTTCACACAACTTTAAAAATTCATGGAACCCCTAATAAGAAGGAAAAATATGAAATCCAATAATTTCCATGGGTAAATCCTCTTTCAAATCCATTATCACACCAAACCGATTTTATAAAATTATCTACATCACTTACACAATTCAAAAACATTTTTAGGACCAAGACGCTTCTACTGGATATGGCTAAGTTTTTCACTAATTGGAAAGATGTTCCCTTGATTTGAAAAGTTCAGTTCAGCTCCCATATCCATCCACAAATTAATAGTAACAACAGGGGCAATGGATTCGATGGTCCCCGCCAACCAGAGGTCTTAAACTCAACACAAACGTGTCATGCAACATTGGGATACTTTGGGGTGGAGGGATTGTGAAAAATTCATGTGGCTCAGTGGTGCTAGATTTCTCCGCCAGGATAGGCCAAGGTACCTCCCTTCAAGCCGAGGCCAAAGATTTTCTCATGGGACTCTACATTTTCCACCTCAAGAGTGTCCTTGTTGAAGAGGAAGAAAGTGACTCCAAGATTATTCGTGATGTTTTGCATGGATTTTTCCAACATCCATGGTCCATCGAATACATCAACAAAAAGTGTAGGGCAGATCTTAGTAACAACATTAAGGTTAACCACCCCTGGAGAGAAGGAAACCAAGTCGTAGATTACCTTGCTTCTTTGGAGGTTACATTCTCTGATCTAATCTTCCATCATACAGTGAGCTCCTTGAAACCTGAGGGTGTCAAATTAATTAAAGGGGATTCCCTCAGACTCCACTACTACATGCCTCCTTTGGGACTTCCCAATGTTTCTGTTTTGGTGGGTTTCAGTTGTATCTCTACCTTCCTTAATAAAAATTCAAAATGATGATGATGGAACCACCTACCTCAATCTTGGAAACTTCCAAAAACTAGAAGAAAACCACAAAATCAAAACCAAGAGAGCCTATAAAGGAAAGATAAAACCCAAAACATTAATATTTCACCCCATAACTCATGATCAAATCCTCAATAGGTCAAAAAACCTGTTAGAAGAGAATAACCCAAAGAGAGAGGGAGAGAAACCCTATAAGATGGAATAAATATTGATAAAACAGACATACTTGATTATTCTTTGAAGATCCAAGGATAAAACCACCCAAAGATTGATGCTCAAAGGATCCAAGAAGGTTTGGAGGGAGCTACGATGGATAAAAATCCCCTAGTGTTTGGATTAGGGGTGCTTTATGATCAAATCCAAAGAGTAAAAAAGAGTAATTTTCAATTTTTTATTGACCTGGACAGGTCACACAGTTAGCCTATAGAGTTTTACAAACTGTGGGGAAACTGTACATTACTTATTGTCCAAGAGGAACAAAGACACATGGTTTTATGGAGAATAGAACACAGTTTTTCCTAACTGTGTGCCAACCATGCACCACCTGCTTTTGAGCCCCAAAACTCTATTTTTCTAAAAGAAACTCATGAGGAACCAAAGGGATAAATACCAAAACAAAAATAAGAAAATGAATACCTAAAAATAATCACTGATGTGAAAATTCTCCCCATTATGAAAACTTTATCCTCCAAGAAATTCATTCCAAATCTTGATAAGAAAAGGAAAAAGGATACTCCTTCTCAAAACAAGACTTCCAATCCCATGTATCATGTTCATCACTACCATGATGCCAAATAATTTAGACCAGTGGAATGGAATACCAATATTGTAATTTATCCTAAGAATCCAAAATCCACACTGGGTTCTCAAACACTGACAAGTTAGGCTCCAACTCCAACTCTTCCCAATTCAACGCATGAGACGAATCCATATTATAATTCTTCAATTGAGAAATATGGAACAATTCATGAATTTATTTCAATTGGGAGGGAAAATCCAACTATTATTCTACCTTACCAACTCTCTCAGTGATCTCCAAAGGTCTGACATACCTTGTCATTAGCTTCCCTTGCTTAACCAAACAATAATGAAACAAATGAGGTGCCACTTTTAGAAACACCTGGTCACCCACAGAAAACTCCAAAGCTCAAAACCTAGGATCGTTATAAGACTTATGTTGACTCTACACTACAAAAAAATTCTTTATGATCAACTTAACATTATCAGATGTTTCCTGTATAATGTTGGATCCCAACAATGAGGTATCACCTACCTCAGCCCAACATAAAGGTGACTGAAATGACCAATAATAATGTGCCTCAAAAGGAGCCATTCAAATCGATAATTGGTAACTGCTATTATATTCAAAATCAAAAAATCCCAAATGAATATCCCATGAGACTATGGATTAAAAAACACATGCCCATATCATGTCTTCCAAAATCTGATTTTATCGCTTTGTTTGACCATCCATTTGAGCATGGTATGCCGTACTCAACTTGTCTTATGACCCCATAAAATTATTAATACCTTCCCAAAATTGAAAAGTAAAGAGAGTGTACCTATCTAAAAAAATATCTCATAGAACACCATGAAGCCTCACTATTTCTTGGGCATACTACCGACCCAACTCATCCACCTAGGCTGAATCACAGATTGGAATTAAATATAATGATTTGGTTAGATGGTCAATCACGACCTAATGGAATTATTTACCCTTTGTGTTCAAGTAAATACAAAAATAAATTCCATGGTGATATCATCCCACTTCCAGGTAAGAATGGGTAGTAGGTAAAGAAAATTGGAGGGCCTTTGGGGATCCGCTTTAACCTGCTAACATGTATAAAATTGTGATACAAATTCAGAAATGTATCTCCTCATACCTAGACACTAGAATTTCAGATGTATATAATAAAACATCTTGATAAAACCAATATTAATGTCCCACATAGAATTTTATCTATTATGTATTACCACCTTTTACAATGACAACAGTTCCACAAAACAACCCTTGAATAACAAAAATCTCTTAGGAGATGATGACCACTCACAAGTAACCTCCCCAATATTTAGGAACCAAATAGAATGCTGACACAACTCCTCACTCAACTACTCTTGTTAAATCAACTCTAAAATGGAAGGTTTTAATTTAACACTAGACAAGAATTCACCTCCACTATGCTCCTTGGTCTCTATATCCATCTAGGAAAATAGATCCATCAAAGTCCACTCATCACTAGACTCCTTAAACTTCTACGCTGAAACTTTCCTACTCAAGGAAATAGTAACCAGATTAACCTTTCTTGGGGTATAAACGATATAAAAATAAAACCCATTAAGGTATTAAAACCATTTATGATGCCTTAAATTCAAATATTTTTGGGAGAATATATAGGCTAAGTTATTAGGATCAAAACAAACTACACATTTCTCCCCAAAAAGATAATGACACCATGACTTAAAGACATAAATTACTATCGCTAACTCAAGGTAATAGGTTGGGTAATTATTTACATGTGGAAAACGTTGTAGTGAATATTACACCTCCACATGGCCATATGAAATCAACACACACTGAATACCCATACATGAAGAAAAAAATTAGACCGCATATCCCTTTATATACTCCAACAATATCAAAAAAAGGGACTGCGGTTAGACGCCTCTTAAGATATTTAATGGAAACTTGACACTCTAGGATCCATTCAAACTTCACCCCTTTATGGGTGAGTGCCTTCATGGGTGAAGAAAGCTGAGAGAAATCTAGAACAAACCACCTGTAATACCCTTCATATCAAAAAAATCTCTTGATCTCAAAAACATTCTTCAGCTTCTCCCATGACATCACTACATTGATCTTCTAAGGGTCCACTGAAACCCCATGTTCTGACACCACATGACCTTGAAAATTCACATCCTTGATCCAGAAGTTTCACTTGGAAAGCTTTGCATAGAGATGATGATTCTAAAAGGTGACTAGAACTATACTCAAATGACAATCATTATCCTCCATGGTCCTAGAACAGACCAGGATGTCATCCACAAATACCATGAAAAACGAGTTGAGATACTAATAGAACACCCTATTCATAAGCTCCATAAAGACTGATATTGCATTCACAAATTTGGAAGGCATCAAAAAATATTCAAAATTTCCATACCAACTTTGGAAGGAAATTTTCAAAACATCTGCCTCTCCAACTATGACTTGCTGATACATTGAATACAGATTGATCTTGGAGAACCATTTTTCCCCTTTAGATGATCAAACAGGTCACCAATATGGGTAAAGGGATACTTATTTTGATCTTAAATTTATTCATCTTCTTGTAATTAATACACAATTGAAGAGATCCATTGACCTTCTTCACAAATAGTAATGGAGTGGCCTAATGTGAGATGCTTGGGGGAATGAATCCTTTGGATTCTAAATCATATAGATGTACCTTTAATTATCTCAAATTAGTGGGGGCCATATAGTATGAGGAAATAGATTCTATATGTGTTCCCAGAACTAAATATATGGTGAAATCTACATCCTAAAATGGGGGAAAACCTAATAAATACTCTGGAAATACCTCTGGGAACTCATCTTCCATAGGAGGTAATCCACCATTAGAAGCACCATCATCACCGTACAACGCGAGCGACGAGATCTGAAAAATTATTTTTCCCAACTCTGAAAGTGGGGGTCCAACCTGTATAGACCAAGAATCCCATTCTCCCTGAAAAACCTGGTTACTTCCATTAGGTTCCATGAAACTCACTCACCAACAATAACAATCGAAATGTGCTTGAAAATGAACCATCCAATCCATACCAAGAATTTTTTCAAAGAGGACCATCTCTAAATCCAAAAAATCCCATTCCATCTTGACCCATGACACAGTGAGTTCACAGGAAGGACACCGAAAACATTTCTCCCACTTCTTACCAAGTGGCGTTACCAAATCCATTGCATAAGGTATAATCTTGGATGAAAACTTCAACACATCTGTAATATGGGTAGAAATAAAATAAATAGAGGTACTAGTATAAAACAGAACAAAAACTAACAATGATGAAACAAGAACAGTACCTCAAACTGTCATAGGCCATGTATCTGATTATTCTAGTGCTCATTCAACAATATAAAGCAGACTCCTCTCTACTTGAGCCTAAGGATTGTCACACCTACCATTTTTAATTATTTATTTAATTAATTTTTCTGGTCATTGAGTAGTTTGGGTTAAAGCTCGACTTAAAAATTTTGAGTTCTTATTTAAAAACACATGTTTTGGCCTTGATTGCATCCAACACAACATAATCGAAGCCGCACGACCTTGCTTGGGTCACCGTGTGATCTCACCCAATTCACCGCATGTACTACCCTGTGTTCAAGGAAATCAAAAAAAATGTGTTGAATAATGAAATAGAAATAAAATAAAAATAATAAGTGTAATAAAATTCAAGGGACAATTTTAATGATAATAAAAATAATAATATCTTTTGATAATATTGTTATTATTATCGATAACATTAATAATATAAATTCTATTAAGTTGTTATTAAAATTATAATAAAAAATATTATTTTTAATATTATATTAAGTTACCACCGCTGTACTGTTCAATTTGGCTTTAAAAATATTATGTCGAGGTGTGGGATGAGTCCCAGTTGAATTTTGAGTTTTTTTTTGATAAATGAGTTTTCGTGGCTTGATAACGTCCGATGCTCAAGAGAAGCACGATTTGGAAACCACGTGGCTTCGCATGGGCCATCGTGTGACCTGTCGATGTTCAATTGATTAACTAAAATTAATTATTAATTAAAAAATAAAATTAATATTGATAAAATAAAAATAAAATAAAATAAGAAGTGTGTGATAAAATTTAATAAAGTTTTTTAATGATAATAATAATATTATTATTTGAGGATGTTATTATTATTATTATCATCATCATCATCATAATAATTATTATTTTATTATAATTATAAAAAAAAATTAATTTATTGTATTACTATCAATTTATTATTATTTTTTGTAATTAGGTTTTAGGTTTTAGGTTTTTATTTTTATGTTTATTTTCCTTTTTTCCTTTCCCCTTATATTCATTTTATTTTTTTCCTTTTATTTGTTTCTCTTTATTTTCTCTTTTATTTTTCTCCTCTTCCCCTATTACTCCCACCTCTCTCTCCCATCACACCCCTACTCTATCCCTAGCACGTGCCCCCCAGGTTGGCCGCTCCAACTCCGACCTCTGTCACTCGCCGTCACCCCCACACTCTTGTCCAGTGACCGCTTCTGTCGGCCATCTGACACTCCCATATGGACACCTCCCTTATGACTCCACCCCGCACTCTCATCCGGCCACCTATTTCATGTTTCTTCCCCATGATCCCATCCATCCACCTCCCTGCTGGCCACAGCTTAGTCTGGCGTGCCTCCTCCCATGCCAGCCAACACACCCCACTTCTTCCCCAGACACCACCGGCACACCCCACTTTTTCCCAGAACACCTTCCATCATGACCATTCTCCCCTATGTGCGCACCAATCCTGAATCATCCCCCTTGGTTAATGTACTGATCTATCCAGTGACACCTCCGGTGACTTGAACTCCTTCTTCGTGAGAAACCCCCTCCAGTTAAGCCTCTCCCTTAATTTATTTTTCTCTCTTTGGGTTTTTGTTTTTCCAGCAGGCGTTTTATCCAATTTTGAGGTTTAAACATTAATTTTTGAGTTCGATCTCATTGGTTAGTCCCCCTCTTTGATTCTTCATGGTGAGAATGAGGTTTGGGTGTATTTTTCACCTTTTTCCTGATGTTTCACCAATTGAGGTATGTGGTTCCACATTTAACCATTGCTTGGTAACATTATTTTCTTCTTAAATTAATTTAGCATATTATTTAATTAGTTTTTTTGATAAAAATAAAGTTTTTAATTGAAGTTTATATTTATATGTGATATAGGTGTGTTTTATGTGAAAATTCTTGTTGAAATGTTTTTTAGCAGTTTATAAATTATAAAAATTGTGTTTTGGTTTAGAGTCAATTTTCATTGAGTCATAGAGGAATTTTTGATTGAGTTTTTAGTATTTTGAGTCATGTCGTATATTCTGAAAATTGTTTCATAATTTTTTTGGTGGATTAGTTTGTTAATTTAATTAATTTATCACAATTTTTAAGTAGTTTACATGCTGTGAATGTGATTTTGACTGAGTTTTGTTGTGAATTTTTTTATTAGAGTGTTTATGTGATGTTAATGTGTTTTGTTGTGAAAACATACATTGAGATATTTATTAGTGTTATCAAAATTTTTGAATTTATTTTGTTTGAATGTGATAGTGCTGCAGTGTGTGTTTTGGGTGTGGCATCAAAGTGTGTTTTGTCATAAAAGAGGTTTTGAGTGCTTTTTGGTGTTTAAAGTCATGCGAAACCTTTATAAATTGCTTAATAAATATTATTGTTGGTAATATAATTGTGAAAGTGTTTTATTTAAAAATTTAAATTGGTTTAATTGATGGTGTAAGTGATGAAAATTAAGTTCTAAAAAGATTTTGGTGTGTGCTTAATTCAAAATGGGGATTTTGAGTGTGTTTTCAGGTGTAATGCCTGGTGATACTCTTTTAGAATTTTTTTTATAATTTCTAAGGGGTTTATCAAATTATATAGATGGTTTAAAACTTGCTTGGACATGGTTTTAGTGTGAGTAATGTTTCAAAATAAAATTTGGGTGTGCAAATGGTGGTTTTGTGTGTGTAAGTACCCTATTTAGATTTTTTGTATAAATGCGACAAATGACATGATCATGGATTTAAAAGTTGAATTGATAGTGTAAATGGTATATTGTCATGTGTGGTGTTTTTCTTGGATTTATTATGTCATGTATACCTATTATGATCTTGAAACTTGTTTGAGCACAAACTGGGAAGCCTGGGTAGCTAGGAAGGTGGACTAGACTAGTGGGCTAGTGATCCTAGGGTGGCTTCGACCCTATTTCACTTAGTAGGATTGATGAATGCAACACTAACTAAACATATTACTAACTGATGGTCATAGTTTCTATGCCATGTTTGCTGAGGGTTGGCTTTCTAATCCACATTTGCTGAGGGTCGTTGTTTCTAATCCACGTTTCACTGAGACATGAGGATCTAGGAACCCAGGCTAGCTAACACTCATGAGGCCTCTCCCATATTTGGTGATCCTTGTTTATTATATGCTTACCAGCATGAACCTTTGGTTATCTTAAAAGTAAGTGTGTGTGTGTGTGCTTTAATTTAAGTTGTTTTCTTTAAAATTGGTTTCATTTAAAACACCTGTGGTCAAAAATTATTTTCCTTAATTAATGTTCAATAATTTATTTCCTTTTTATTTATTTAATGGGAAAATGTATTCATCATTTAATGGTTATGCATGGATTTTTTTGGTATTTTACTGGTCTCTTAGATCAAACCCTGCATACACCCTTGGGTGTATGGAGACCTTGTTATTTGTGTATCCCAGGTTGAGGCATCATACTTTGTGATAATGTTTCAGGTTGTCGATGGTTTTTCCCATAAAGGCCGGATGATAGTGGTTTGAGGAAGTGAATATTTATGTTGTATAAAGGTGCAGATATATGTGTTTGTTTTCTTTTCTTTGCAGTCTTTTAGAGTTTTGGGTGGAGTTGTAAACTTTAAGTTTGGTCCAATGTTAAGGGATTATTTCATTCTATTTCTATATTTTGTTTATTTATCTTGTTAGTTGTTTTTATGTCTTTTATTTTGGGTATACCATTCCCACATGTTACTCTTGATACCCAGGCACTTGTGATATCTCATGGGGATCAAGAACGCCCTTCAGGCCTTACCGTGAACCGGGTCAGGCGCCGGGTTGGATGGCAACCAGGCCTGGTTCATGAAAAAATGGTATGAGAGGAGGTTTTATCTCTTGGGTCATGTTCCTTTGGGATAGAGTTAGGGTAGACCAAAGTTAAGGGAGTCAGAACACAACATTCTAGCTACGATCAAGGTGCCTGGCCAGCAGACATCATGGTGGGACTCGAGTTACTAGTGTAAGTTGAGGTTTTTCCGAGTCTTTGGTCCTTATGGGTAATCTTGTTTAGGTGAAATGAAAAGGGAGTAGGGTTAGTGGTCCTGGTGAGCTTGCATGGTCTGACAAGACATGTGGATCTGAGGATGCTATCCTAGAATACTCTCGGTGGAGGTGGTGTGATTGGTGTATGACTGCCAACCATATGTCCTAGTCACCCGCTGACACTAGTCTCCTCTTGCATCGTTCCTCATCTCTTTGACTTGGATTCGTGGGAATTTGGTTTTTAGGTAAATAATATTTGGTCTTTGAAAATGTTTTGAAATAAAGAATTTTAAAAAGAAAATTATGTGTGATGTTTGAAAAGTCTGAGTTGAATGTTTTGGTTTTGAAAAATTGAAAGGTCTAGTTTTAATCCTTGGTGTTCCCATAGGAAAACACATGAATAAATGTATATGGAAGGATAAAAGGTCAACGACACAAGAAGATGAGTACCTGGATGGATATGAGGTGGGTGCCTCTATGGCACAAAAATATTCATGTGTGAGGCCCACGAGAAACCATTGGTTTTTGTATAACCCACTATCTTTTTTTATTAAAGTAAAATTTGGGGTTTTAATGAACGATAATTGTGTGGTGTGTCCTTGTATTTTTGGGATGTTGTATGCGAGGCATTTTGAGATGAGAATCCTTTTTGAATGATTTGTGTCTTGAGTTTAAATTCCTATTGGTCAATTGGTGTGAAAGCTTGTGGTTAGTGGTTTCTTTTGAAAAGTGATTCAGGAAGCCCTTGCAGTTGTTCCCAGCTACACGTTTAGTGTTTGCTTGCAGTATGTCTTGGACATTGGACCAGTTTGATAGGGTCCATAGTTTTCTTTATTAACTAGTTTATACCCAAAAAAATCATTCACATGTGATTGTAGTGCGGCCACTGGTAATTCATCGTTGTCCGGTTCTCCGGTTGATTAAACCAAGGACTCTCCCTTTTGAGTGATAGTGCTAAGTCTATCCCTTCTCCTTTTTGGTTAATCAAATCATCTCGTAGCAGGATGATAGATTCTAGGGGATTTTAAGGGAGTTTTGGTCTCTTTGATTCATCCGAGTTGCTGGGTATGAAGTTTGACACCGTTGTGTCTGAAGGCACCCATGGAAACGGTTAAAGGAATTCCAATCGGAAAGGGTGAAGAAGGTTTGGAATTATTGGTGTTGAACGATGTCTTGAAAGTCTTGTAGTGCTTTTATTGGATGTAAGGGTCATGTTTGGTGATGTCTTGTAGCATGGGTTCTCTTTGACGAGCTAGGGTGTATTTTTTAGAATCCTTCAGGTTTTCATATTTTCATAGAAGTGTGTCCTCCTCTTAGAGAGTTTTAATTTGTCTGTTCAAGGGGGAGTGTTTTTCATCCATCTTTCCTTCTTAAGTTTCTTGCTTAAGGTAAAAAGGTGATGCATTTGCATCCTCTAAACCCCTGTTTTGGTGGATGTGATGTGAGGGAGTAGTTGGATATCGTGGTGCATTATGTTTGTTGGTGCTATCTTGGTTGCGGTGTAGTCGCCTATGGCCCCAAAAGGAGAAGCTCCATTCCAGAGTCTTCGATACCTGACTGGGAGGTAGGAGATGATTCAAACATCAGAGCTCCATCCATCCAACCATAGGCATCAAAGTGAATCTAGAACATGGTTAGGAAAACCAGGAGTGTATGGGACCCCAACCTTATTTCTATCATCAATATTGAAGATGTAGGCGGTTTAAATTGTTTTCTGGGTTTTTTCCATTCTGAATGACCCATTAGGGTGCGTGGGGTTTTCTCGTGGCTATAAGGAGGTGTGATCACTCGTTACCATAAATTTTTGGGGGTTACATCCCACCGGATGTAATTGCTTTTAGTGGTCCTTATGGGGTCTGTTGGGTAAGTCGGTCTCAAATTTGAATAGTTCTCATTCAGGGATGTGGTGATGTTGGTATGTCTTTAACTCTGGTTTTGACACCCTGGTAGCTGGGCCCTGCACTCTCCACCCCTTTTGGTGGGGTTTTTGGTCTCCGTCATAAAATTTTCAATGTTTTTTATCTTATATCTGTTCTAATGGTGGGAATACCCATGATGGGTCTTTCAAAAATGTATCTGGAATTAATTGGTGTTGGCCTTTCTTCATAATGGTGGGGAGTATGCCCGGGCCTGCCTGTGTCAATTTCCAAATCTCTTCTTGGGCGTCAGTAAGTTTTTAATGGTGGGGATCCCCTTCCAGATTTCCCCATGTTGGACTTTTGGTTATGTTCCTAAATATGGCTTGGTGGTAAGTGATAAGAGCATCCTTTGGAGGTGGTTCAATCTTGTTTGTTCATTCCAGTCAAACAGTGTGGTTTTCATTCTACGGTGCTTGAGGTGCTTTGGTTTTTGATGTTGGTTTCCATGGGTGTGAAAGTTCCTTTCCTTGATTGATCAACTGGAGGTGTTTTAGCTCTTTGGGGAAGGCGACACATGTCACAAAGTCTTTTTACTAGTTTCTTGAGGTTTTCATTTAAGTCACTTTCTCTGAGCATGATGTGTTTTCCTCCTTTCACTTGCTTTTTGTTGGGATCCTTTTTGAACCTCAAGGGGGTATCAGTTGCTACTTTGGGGTTCAGTCT
Organism: Viscum album; assembly: GCA_963277665.1. Classification (NCBI taxonomy): domain Eukaryota; kingdom Viridiplantae; phylum Streptophyta; class Magnoliopsida; order Santalales; family Viscaceae; genus Viscum; species Viscum album. Next base: position 1,304,239,372 of record OY728126.1, on the reverse strand, counting down.
TAGTTGTGGCTTTCTGTGGATAGGAAGTGCTATGGCGGGGAGAATTATCACACCCCCCATTTTTAATTATGTATTTTATTAATTTTTCTTGGCATCGGGTAGTCCAAGATGAAGCCTGACTCATAAAATTTGAGTTCTTATTTAAAAACTCATGTTTTGGCCTTGATTACATCCAATGCACCGTCGTCAAAGCCGCATAGCCTCACTTGGGTCACCGTGTGACCTCTCTCGGTTCACCGCACGCCCTTCCCGGTGTTCAAGGCAATCAAACAAAATGTGATAAATAATGAAATGGAAATAAAATAAAAATAAGAAGTGCAATAAAATTTAAGGGTATGTTTTAATGATAATAATAATAATAATATCATTTTAGAATATTATTTTTATTATTTTCGATAACGTTAATAATATAAATTTTATTGAGTTGTTATTAAAATTATAATAATAAATAGTATAGTTAATTTTATATTAAGTAACCATCACTTTATTGTTCAATTTGTCTTTAAAAATATTCTGTCGAGGTGCAGGATGAGTCCCAATTGAATTTTTAGTTTTTCTCGATAAATGAGTTTTCACGGCTTGACAACGTCCGATGCTTTAGCAAAACATGATTTAGAAACCACGCGACTCTTCCTGGGCCACCGTGTGACCTACAGATGTTCAATTGATTAAATAAAATGAATTATTATTGAAGAAATAAAATTAAGAGTGATAAAATAAAAATAAAATAAAATAAGAAGAGTGTGATAAAATTTAATGAAGTATTTTAATGATAATAATAATATTATTATTTGAGGATGTTATTATCATCATCATCATTATAATCATCATCATCATTACTTTTATAATTGAAAAACTATTTATTTTATTGTATTACTATCAATTTATTATTATTAATGTAATTAGGTTTTAGGTTTATTTTCCTTTTTTTCCTTTTTTCCTTTCCTATTATATTATTTTTATTTATTTCCTTTTATTTTCCCCTTTTTTTTCTCTTTTCTCTTTTCCCTCCTCATCTCTTCCTCCCCCCTCTATCTCCCGTTGCACCCCTCCTATAACCCTAGACCACCCCCTGGTTGGCTGCTTTACCTCCCACCTCTCTCACAAGCCATAACCCTCGCACTCCTATCTGGGGACCGCCTCTGCCGGACTCCCCACGCTCTCGTCCGACCACATCCCGTAGGCCGCTACCCCATACTCCTGTCCGGCCACCTCCCTCACGCCATTGCCCCACGATCCCATCCATCCACCTCTCTGCTAGCTACAACTTAGTCTAGCGCGCCTCCTCCCATACCGGCCGACGCACCCTTATTCTTCCAAAAACACCGCCGATGCACCCCACTTCTTCCCTGGACACATGCCATCACGCCCCTTCTCCCCTCTATGCGTACTAAGCCCAAAGCAACCCCCTTGGCTGGGACACTGCTATGACGACCCTGATCTTTTATTACACAGTTAAACAAAAATTAATTACATGAAATTCACTTGATACAAAATATAATATTGAGAGGTCTAGTGTCTTTGGGTCTTATGATCATTACATAGCAATTTAAAACATGAAACATTCAACATCTTTATTGAAAACTTCCTTTAATGACCACTACATTCCCTCATACTTAGCATTGCATGGGATTAACAGAGGACATGAATAAGAAAAGGGTGAGCTATGAAGCCCAGTAAGGGAATAAACATGGAATAACATGAGGAATACAACACATGTTAGAAAATAGGCATATCAATAGAGCACAAGAGAAGCATAAACATAAAGTCATGATAAAGCATGATAATTATAACATGAAAATGTGGAATCTACTCTTAACATGGAATTAGCATGATCCAAGGCTCATTGCACATAGAGCATGAGTAAACCTTCATTTCACATGAAGCACGAGTAAACCCTTATTTCAATTGAATTAGCACGAGTCAACACCCATTTCACATAACTTATCATGATACTATACTTTACCCAATGCATTAGAGTGCTATAATGGCACACCCTTCTTACAGATTTCATTTCATAAAAAAGTGTGCCACATGGATCATATAACATGGATTCATAAAACATAATCATTTATTCCATGATAAATGAATGTGGAAAGATAAATTTTCAACATTTAAATCACAATATATCATTTTAAAATATTGACAAAATCAAAGATTTTATCAAACCATTTTTAAAACCATTTAAAATATTAAATAAAGAGATTTTTGAATCAAAGTGTCCCATTCCACTTTGAATCATTTGAAAGAAATTTAAATTTAAAAACATTCATGTCCACATGAATAATTCCTTAAAACCATTTTTAAAACATGGACAATAATGTGAAATATTTATAAGAATAAACCTTTAAAACATTTAAAATGATGTTTTAGTTAAACAGTTTTTAACAAAATGAGAGTTCCTAGAAGAAAAATAATTGAAAAATAAAATTTAATCATAACTTAATAAAATCATGAGAATAAAGGTATTCATGATATAATATTCCAAAGTACAGTATATATACCATATAAGAGTGAATTGGTGCATATCAACAATGAAGTCTCAATAGAAATGTAAATTGAGAAGAAATCCCTTATAAAGACAGTATCCTTAGATTAAGGATAAATCAATTACATAATTATGTTTGAAAAATATAAATACACCCAACATAAGTGGATATTAAGTGTAAAATAATCATAGGTTATTCACACATATTCATAGCATGACATAATCAAGAAGTAGATGTTTAACCCAAAATTTGAAATTGGGTTAAGAAGTTTTCTTAGAGAAATTCGACAGCCTAACAATGTCACTTTAAAATTCAGAAAATAAGTTGATGAGAGAGAAAAGTATATCTCATCACTTGGACATAAAATTTACATCAATACGGATATATAAGAACATATCCCAACATAATAAGATGTAAATTAAAAGACATTACAAAAAGAAGTCTTTTAAAAAGAGGAGGGTGAAAGGTTCCCTTACTGATTTGGTAACTAATGAAACATACACCCCATGAAAGAAAATCACACAATTAATATGTAAATACCCATAAATTAGATTATGTTACACAAAGAATACAATCTTGTGCAGTACATCCACCACGCAAAAGGAAATAGTGGCCAATATAGCATGAATCTCACGGGAATAAAAAGTGAGATGAAAAACCCTTACCACGTTGTAATCAATCGAGTTGTATGAGAAAAGTTAATAACCACCAAATGAATCACAGAATACCATGAATATAAATATAATCATGATAATATATATATCAAATGTTAGTACACAATACACCACATGAAATAAATAAGTGGTGAACAATGAAAATATCACGGAATTAAAAGTGAGATAGGAAATCCCTTACCTTGTGTCTGACTTGACTCATATGTTCCTTGTTCTTCCTGAATAATAAACTTTAGTTAATTTCTAATTGATTAATAACATTTTTAATGTTTATTATTACTTTTATATCACTTATTACCTTGCAATAACAGTTAGTTAATTATTTGAGTTCATATCGGACATTTTGTCAATGTAAAAAATGAACTTGTTATAAATACAATTTATCCATGTGGTCAAAACACCATTATCTACATAATGATATTAATGATTTAGATATAATATATATAATATATATCCAGTATATATATATATATATTTATAATAGTTCATAACATTTGGAGATAAGAAATGAAATTCACAGTTCATGGAGACGGTAAGCCGTACGTACGCATGAACGCTACTTTCATTTCTATATAATATTTAATGGAATGAAAACCTAATGATACATAGGTATATTATAATTCCATTATAATATCATATTATATATATGTTACATAATTTCATTAAATCCATATTTATACGTTCTATGTATGTTAAGAACAAATCATATCACCTAGAGGGGGCGGTATTCCGCACTTCCTCAAATGAAATTATCGTGTTTACACAATATTAGAAGGCATAAAGGTATGTTTATAAATAAAATTTACAGAAGCATATAGAATAAAAAAACATAATATATATCATATATAATTATAGTTTCATCATAATGGCCACCATGAGAGGCGGTAGGGGATAATTGAACAATCATCGCTTCGTGAGGCATTAGTTTGTCATCCACAGAAACAGTATGTTCTTCACCCATTAGATGGAGGTGTGTGTAAGTGTAGTTCAAATAATCTCATAAAAACATCCTAGAATATTTATTATACTGGTTTTGTTATAAAATAAAATAATAAAAATATTTTAGGAGGTTGGAGAAGTAAAATAAAACAAAAGAACTTAAGAGAAGACATTACCTTTAAATCGAGTAACTCCCTTTGGTTTGAACCAAAAGGGTTTCTTGAAGTGTTTTATTCCTAAGGTAAGGATTCTAGGATAAATATAGGGATCTTGAAAGTTTATTAGAGTATAGGTTTCATGATCCAAAGGCCTGAGAAGTGCGAAGAATGAGTTAGAAGTGAGAGCTTTTTATAAGGGAGAGGAGGGTCTCTTTAGGAAAGTTTGAAACAATTATTTTATTATCACCTCATCTTCGGTTGAAAAAGGTAAAATATTAGTTAATATCAAAATTAAGATGAATCATGGACGAAATAGAATAATCCAATAAAAATTGGATTGGTTTTGGACATTGTTTTAATACTTATAATCTTGTTTATTTAAATCATTTATTAAAGAGGTAAATATTGTATCATTATTGAGTCATATATAATTTAATTTATTTGATCTCCAAAAATTATAAAAAAATACCATTATGTAGGAAATATTTTTAGATTTAAAAAGAATATTTATAGTCGAGTATATATTTTATATAACCCAATGTAAAAATTTATTTACTAAAATATATTTTTTATGACATTTTTGTCTTTACTTTAAATTAACTAATAGAAAGTGTTATTATTACTCCCATGTGGCTCTATGGGCCCCCAAATTTAACACAAGGATTCACATGTTCGGATATGTATTATCCAATAGGATTATAACACTTGTTAGGGTAATTTAAAATTATTATAATATTATATTTTACCCTTATTTATTATATTTACCCTTTAATCATGGTAATTAAAATATTTACTGATGTAAATATTTAAAATTTATAAAAAAAAAATTTACCTATTTAAACAATTTGAACCTAATGATTCCAAATATGGTATCCATTCTTCTAAATTCAAAATACAGAAGTGGAAAAAATTAATTTAAAATTAATTCTCGCTGTTTAAACAAATAACGTGTTTTTAAGAAATATTAACTATCAAAAGATTGACACTTATTTATGTCCAATTTTAAAATAAAATTATATAAAATGACCAAAAATAGATTAAATGGTAAAAATATATTCTAATTACACTTTAAAACCAATTAAAAATATAATATAACCATGTAAATAAATTAGATTAATTGGCACTTTTGAATTAAAATACAGTATTTTTCACTATTCCTTAAAAAAATTAACATTATCATAAAAATACAAAAATTTCATCCAAATTAAATTTTGGTGTCCCAATTATAAAGAATAATTTTATTTTGTCAAATAGAACATATAAAAGTGACAAAAACTAGATTTAAAGAGGGTTCTGCATTAAAAGGCAGTAAATCGACCTTTTAGTGAATATTAGAGTATTTATGCTTAAAATCAAATTCTTTACTTATTTTAAGCCTCTAACTTTTATTGGATAATTGTAAAAATATTCAAAAAACAAGTATCATCATATTGTAGTTAGTTCTATTCATTCCCGCCAATACAACGGCTAGGCATTAACTACCATTTAAAATAATAATACTATATTATTAGTGTGCAACATAAGATTTCAAAGAAACCCATTGTTGCGTATCGGGTACGCCATTGAACATAGCTTCCCCTTTAAAGTAGAATTAATATTTAATTCAAAAATATTATTAAATATAAAAATTTAATATTCTTTATTTTCTTAGGATGTTACATTCTTCCCACCTTTTGGAAATTGCATCCTTAGAATTTTAAAATTGGGCTTGGAAACTTCATTGAAAGTCCCACATCGGAAAAAGAGTTAGTAAAAATATCACTTTATAAGAAATAAAGATAAGTAAAAAGGTCACCCAAGTTAACCGATACTAGGATTCCATATAGGAAAATATGGATATGGAAGAGAAAATAAACGGTCATGTTCTGATGGAGAGTGATAAGTAACATGATTAGGAGAAAGTTAACCACAATAAAATCACAAACTTATGATGTGTTAAATGGTCTTTGATCACCCAGTAGGAAACTTAAACCAACAACATTTTTGTTTTACGTTAATTTTCATAATTTGAGGAATTCATTTACTACATAGAATAAAAACATAAGCAAATATACTTACCTTTATGTGGAGTTTCTTCCTTTAATAAATTTCTACCAAAAACTAATCTTTTCTCCAAACAATGAGCATTCAAAAAGACTTGGTCACATCAAAGTACAAGAATATTCTTCTAGAGAATAACATGAGCCACAAAATAATAAATATATATTTCCCTTGTCTTTAGACATCAACTAAAACCCAAATGGTTAGTACGAGATCATATAATCCCCAAAAAGGATAATCCTTTATAAAAAGAAATACTACTATTAATCTCCAAAATTCAACAAAAAGTTCCCAAAATTCGAGAAAGACCATTCAATACAAAATCGTCCTTAAAATTCTTCAAGATACTCCAAACTAAGATTAAAACCCAAAACTCAGAAGGATTTAATCCCATAGTCTTCCACAATAAATCTTAATATTTATCTCCAAATATCATCGACTACTATTAAAGTCTCATAATAAAGTATAATTAACCTAATAACATATTCCCTATGGTAGGTTAATAATTTTCTAGAAATAACCTAAATCACCAAATATCCACAATAAATACATATATTCTTATAAAAAGTTTTCAACCATTCCTCCACAATTGAAATCCTGTAGTACTTTATTTTCCATAGGCATATAGTGTTTCCTCAAAAGAGAGAACATTTTCAAAAATAACCTTTATCACTTAATCAACAAATATTTTTACTATACTAAGTATATCCATTCGATAAAACATAACTTACAAAAATCAACTTATTGTTGATCCATAAAACCATTTAACTTAAAATAACAAGTCATACTAACCAGGGAATTCACGCAGTCTAGTGGGAGGAGATAAATCCCAATCGCACTTTGGTTGTGGGTTCGATTCTCGCAGCTTTGTCCGACACGATAGTTTGTCACATGGTCAACATGTTTTAATTTTTATAAAACACAAAAATTACCCTAACATGTTTTAACCTTAAAGGTTTTCTTATATTTTTCATTTTCATCCCAACACTTAATGATAATTCAGCTCGTATCCAGACAGGGATGTATTTTCTTGATAATCCAATTACTCAATACCCACCAAAACTTAGGGATGGTTTTTATTATACTTAGTCTTTTATCTAATTATTTACTAGGGTTTTCTAATCCTAATCCCAAAAATAACTAAACCTATCATCTGATACAAACTATGATGACCCTGATCTTTTATTTCACGATTAAACATAATTTATTACATGAACTTAACTTGATAAAACATAGAAGATAGAGAGGTATAGCGTATTTGGGGCTTAGGATCATTAAATAACAATTTAAAACATGAAACATGCAACATCTTTATCGAAAACTTCCTTTAATGGCCACTACATTCCCGCGTACTTAGCATTGCATGGGATATCCTGAGGATATACATAAGAAAAGGGTGAGATATTAAGCCCAGTAAGGGAATAAACATGGAATAACATGAGGAATACAATACATGTTAGAAAATAGGCATATCAATAGAGCACAAGAGAAGCATAAACATAAAGGCACGATAAAGCATGATAATTATAACATGGAAATGTAGCAACAACTCTTAACATGGAATTAGAATGAGCCAAGGCTCATTGCAAATAGAGCATGAGTAAACCCTCATTACACATGAAGCATGAGTAAACCCTAGTTTCACTTTAATTATCATGATTCAACACCCATTGCACATAACTTATCGTGATACTAAACTTTACCCAATGCATTGGAGCACTATAAGGGCACAACCTTCTTAAACATTTAATTTCATGCAAGAGTGTGCCACATGGATCATATAACATGGATTCATAAAACATAATAATTTATTACAAGATAAAGGAATGTGGAAAGATAACATTTCCACATTGCAATCAAAATATATCATTTCAAAATATTGACAAAATCAAAGCTTTTATCAAACCATTTTCAAAACCATTTTAAATATTAAATAAAGATATTTTTGAATAAAAGTGTCCCATACCAATTTGAAGCTTTTGAAAGAAATATCAATTTGAAAACATTCAATTCCATATCAATAAATCCTTAAAATAATTTTTAAAACATGGACAATAATGTGAAATATTTAGAAGAATAAACCTTTAAAACATTTAAATCGATATTTTAGTTAAAGAGTTTTTAACAAAATGAGAGTTCCTAGAAGAAAAATAATTGAGGAATAAAATTTAATCATAACTTAATAATACCACTAGAATAAAGTTATTCATGATATAATTTTCCAAAGGACAATATATAAACCACATAAGAGTGAATTGGTTCATATCAACAATGAAGTCTCAATGGAAATGTAAATTGAGATGAAATCCCTTATAAAGACGGTATCCTTAGATTAAGGATAAATAAATTACATAATTATGTGTTAAAAATATAAATACACCCAATATAAGTGGATATTATGTGTAAAACAATCATAGGTCATTCACACATATTCATAGCACGACATAATCAAGAAGTAGATGTTTAACCCAAAAATTGAAAATGGGTTAAGAAGTTTTCTTTCAGAAATTCGACAGCCTAACGACGTCACTTTAAAATTTAGAAAATAAGTTGATGAGAGAGAAAAGTATATATCATCACTTAGACATAAAATTGAAATCAATAAAGATATATAAGAACATATCTCAACATAATAAGATGTAAATTAAAAGACATTACAAAAAGAAGTCTTTTAAAAAGAGGAGGGTGAAAGGTTCCCTTACCGATTTGGTAACTTATGAAACATACACCCCATGAAATAAAGATCACACAATTAATATGTAAATACCCAAAAATTAAATTATATTACAAAAATAATACAATCATGGGAAGTATATACACCACACAAAAGGAAGTAGTGGCTAATATAGCATGAATCTCATGGGAATAAAAAGTGAGATGAAAAACCCTTACCACATTGTAATCAATCAAGTCGTATAAGAAAAGTTAATAACCACCAAATGAATCACAGAATACCAGGAATATAAATAGAATCATGATAATATATATATCAAATGTCAGTACACAATACACCACATGCAATAAATAAGTGGTGAATAATGGAAATCTCACGGAATTAAAAGTGAGATAGGAAATCCATTACCTTGTGTCTGACTTGACTCGTATGTTCCTTGTTCTTCTTGAATAATAAAAATAAGATAATTTATACTTGAATAATAAAATTTTTAATGTTTATTATTACTTTTATATCACTTATTACCTCTCAATAACAGTTAGTTAATTATTTGAGTTCATATCAGACATTTTGTCGATGTAAAAAACAAACTTGTTATAATTACAATTTGTTCATGTGGTCAAAACTCCATTATATCCAGAATGATATTAATGATTTAGATATCATATATATCATATATATCCAGTGTATATATATATATATTTATATATATATTTATAATAGTACATAACATTTGGAGATAAGAAATGAAATGCACCATTCATGGAGACGGTATGTCGTATATATGCATGAACGCTACTTTCATTTATATTTAATATTTAATGGAATGAAAACTTAATGATACATAGGTATATTATAATTACAGTATAATATAATATGATATATATGTTACATAATTTAATTAACTCCATATTTATACGTTCCATGTATGTTAAGAACGAATCGTATCACCTTGAGGGGGCGGTAGTCCGCACTTCCTCAAATGAAATTATCATGTTTGTATATATTGGAAGGCATAAAGGTGTGTTTGTAAATAAAATTTAAAGAATAATATAGAAAAAAACATAATATATATCATATATAATTACAGTTTCATTATAATGTACACCATGATAGGCGATAGGGGATAATTGAACAATCATCGCTTCGTGAGGTGTTAGTTTGTCATCCACAGAAACAGTATGTTCTTCACCCATTAGATGGAGGTGTGTGTAATTGTAGTTAGAATAATTCTCATAAAAATATACTTGAATATTTAGGATACAGGTTTTGTTATAAAATAAAATAATAAAAAGATTTTAGGGGGTTGGAGAAGTAAAATAAATCAAAAGAACTTAAGAAAAGACGTTATCTTTAAATCGGGTAACTCCCTTTGGTTTGAACTAAAAGGGTTTCTTAAAGTGTTTTCACCTAATTTAAGGATTATAGGATGAATAGAGGGATATTGGAAACTTATTAGATTATATTTTTCACGATTCAAAGGCTTGATAAGTGAAAATAATGAATTAGAAGTGAGGGATTTTTATAAGTAAGAGGAGGGGATCTTTAGGAAAGTTTGAAACAATTATTTTATTATAACCTCATATTATGTTTAAAAAGGTCAAATATTCATTAATATCAAAGTTAATATGACTCATGGTAGAAATAAAATAATCCAATAATAATTGTACTGGTTTTGGATATTGTTTTAATACTTATAATCTTGTTTATTTAAATCATTTATTAATGAGGTAAATATTGTATCATTATTGAGTCATATATAATTTAATTTATTTGATGTAAAAAAATTATAAAGAAAACACCATGATGTAGGAAATATTTTTATCTTTCAAAATAATATTTATAGTCAAATATATATCTTATATAATCCCATGTAAAAATTTATTTACTAAAAGATATTTGTTTATGACATTTTTTTCTTTACTTTAAATTAATTAATATAAAGTGTCATTATTACTCCCATGTGGCTTCATGGGGTCAAAAATTAAAACCAAGGATTCCTATGGTCGGCTATTTATTATCCAATAGTATTAGGACACTTTTTAGGGTAATTTAAAATTATTATAATATTATATTTTACCCTTATTTATTATATTTACCCTTTAATCATGGTAATTAAAATATTTATTGAAGTAAATATTTAAAATTTCTTAAAATAAAATTTATCTATTTAAAAAATTTAAACCTAATGATTACAAATATGGAATAAATTTTTCCAAATTCAAAACACAGAAGTAGCAGAAATTAATTTAAAATTAATTCCCATTGTTTAAACAAATAGCGTGTTTTTAAGAAATATTAATTATCAAAAGATTGACACCTGTTTATGTCCAATTTTAAAATTAAATTATACAAAATGACCAACATTAGATTAAATGGTTAAAATATTTTCTAATAACACTTTAAAACCAATTAAAAAGATAATATAACCATATAAATAAATTAGATTAATAGGCACTTTTGAATTAAAATACAGTATTTTTCACTATTCCTTAAAAAAATGAACATTATCAGAAAAATACCAAAATTTCATCCAAATTAAATTTTGGTTTCCTGATTCTAAATAAGAATTTTATTTTTTGAAAAAAAAAATATAAAAGTGACAACAACTAAATTTAAAGAGGGTTCACCATTAAAAGGCGATAAATCGTCCTTTTAGTGAATATTAAAGTATTTATGCTTAAAATGAAATGATTTACTTATTTTAAGCCTCTAATGTAGCGACCCATACTTTAAATACATGGTTATTACTTTATAATTGAAGCATACTTATTAAAACATATAACAAAACCATTATAGGACCGTATAGGTATAGTGTCTTTAGAAACTGTGAAACATAAACAACTGGTTCATAAATCATCTACATTGTCTCCCATTTATTTCATCATATCCAGAGTCCCTTTTAGTGTATCTTACTTAATAACCTTCTCCTTGACCTGGGGAAAAGAAAACATACAAAAAGGGTGAGCTAAAATTCTTATTAAGGGTAAACAAAATAAATATCAATCATATCATATTCATAAGAACATAACATTTTGAAAATCTTAATCTGCAAAAGAGACCATAATATCATAACATGGGATAAATCATAGTAGTGAGATGTAATCCCAATAATAATAACTTAAAACATGAAACTTTGTGGCATACACACATAACCATAGAAAATAATTTCATATTATTCAAGGCTCTTTTCCAAGAATATCATAGTGGACAAATTCCATTACTGAACCAAGTTCACTCCTCGTTTCAGTCCTGTATCACTGAACCGGATTAACTTTCCCTTCGAGACATGTCTATATCATGAGATATAAATATTTACCCGATGCATTGGAGGGAGATATAGGTCCCACCCATCTCATAAGAAATCCATTCTTATGTGTGCCACAAAATCATAAAGCATATATCATAGCATAACCCATGTAATAAAAATGGGATTCTTAAACTTCACACCATCATAACATAATCCATGTAAGATAAAAGGACTTCATATAAATAATTCCATCATAACATAATCAAATAAATGTAAAAATTTGGATAGAAACAGAACCCTATATTATCTTAGATGGAAAACAATTTTGATAAAACACTTGAACTCCATTCTTGAGGGAATTATCCTTTTTTACTTCAAAAACATTTTTACTTTATTAACATGTCATACAATTTTAAACTAAAAGAAGCTAATTAAAAATAAACTTGAAAACTTGTAAAGGAAGATTCAGGGAAATAATGTTCTATGAAATCATAAAAATCCATTCATGCCGTATAAGTTAAAAAAAACATTCTTCTCGTACTTTGGCTGGAAAAGTCAAAAAGTACCTTGTACTACAAACGAAAAAAGATTCCTTTCATATATTTTAATAAAAAATCACCAATGGGTAAAATTTGATTTAAGAAATTGTAGGAGGATATAAATAATATTACATATTGAAGAAACATGGATGTGGATGATAAATATGCCCCAGTAATTACGGAAGTATAAACAATCTCGGATAAAAATTGAGATTGTGAGATTTTCCCTTACCTTAGGTCCGATATGCTTCGTACGTATCCGAACCTCCTATATAATGATTTAAATAATGTCATTTACTTATTAAAGAATAATATTTATTTTTATGATATCATATATGGTCATATTCTTATATTCTTATTAATAATATTTCATTGCTACTTGTTATTCGGGTGTTCATTGCTTTATGTTATTATGCGTGTTTTGTCGAATAAATTCTTATTATTATTTTTAGGTTATAGATACATCATTTAATGAATGGTATTAGTATAATATATATCATATTTATTCATTAAATTCATATATATAATCATTATTCAATGAAGATCATGTAAAACGAGTCGCATCACATCGTGGAGACGGGAGGCCGTACGTACGCACGAGTGATGATATCGTTCCCATGATCGTGTAATTATATTGAAGTGTATGTATACTATTTTATAATAAATATAAATTTAAAATAATCATATATAGTTATTATTTACACCATTATACCCATCCAAGTAAGGTGGTGGTGGAAAACAGATTACACCACGGTGTGGAGACGGTATTCCGTACGTACGCACGCGCTGTGATTTCATTTTCTGTAGGATGGATGGAAGGTGAAATAGGGTTGTTTAATATTTATAATAACATATAAGTATATGAGTGATACTTATGTTATTAATTAATAATTAAACAACTAAATAAGAGGAAGTAGAAGAAGAAATAAATGTGAAGGAATCGGTAACTGATATTACCTCTTTTTCGACATGCCTCTTTGAAACCTCCTCTTAGGGGACTAAAATTGGTATTTGAAGAAGACCAGGACCTCTAGTATGTTTCTAGGGAAGTTGAGAAGGGAAATGGGAAGGGTTTGGCCCAGATTTAAGGCTCAAAATTGTGTGAGGAGGAGAGGGAGGATGTGCCCTTTTATAAGGGAGGAGAGGGGCACCTTTGGAAAAACTTAAAATATTTTTTTTATAATAAAGTCATATTCGGTTTTTAATAGCTCCAAATTGATTTATTTCAAAGATAAGGTAGTTATGGGACGAAATACTCTCAACCAATAGGTTTTAGACAATTTTAGGTTACTATTTTAATCTTATCATTTAGATTTAACTCTAAGTTAAATAATTTAACTTTTACTGTGTCTTCTTGTTTTCTTACACTATAAGGTAAATAAACTTACTATAACAAGCAGAACGAACCCCAAGTGGTTCATTATTAATATATATAACCTTATTTAAGTCATTTGGACAAATCTTAGTTTTTTTAGGAATAAAATAACAATTAATAATATAATATTATTTAAAAAACTGTTTTATGTCAACTTTGACACTATTTGGTAATTGATTGTTGTGAAAATCATAACTACATGATTAGTTCGAAAAAAGTTAATTAAATCAATAATAACATGTAATAGTGACCTAGAAAATTATTTTAATTCATAAAAAGTCTCAAATTACATTTATTTGGGTATTTATAATATCAATTATTTTAATATTTCATTATTTAGGTAATTACTACATCACCATTGTGTCATAAATAAATTAAATTATTTAATGTCTAAAAATTATAAATAAAATACCATTAGGTAGGAAATATTTTTATCATTATAATGAATATTTATAGTAAAATTTATCTTATGTATAACCCTATATTAAAAATGTTTTAGTTATTAAACTTTGATTTTAACTATTTTAACTCGTCTTTAAATAAAACAATAATAAGTGTCCTAATGTAATCCAAGTGGAACTAAATGGTCATATTTTATTCCTAAGGTTATTTTTGGTCGAATTAAACTTATCCAATAGAATTAGGACATGTTTTAGGGTAATAATAATATCATTTTTACCCTTAATTACCCTATTTACTTTTAACCGTGGTAAATAAAAGTAAAAAGTTACTATTCACCAAAAATTATTTTTATCTTATTGAACCAAATTTTACTCCTTTATATTAACCGTGTCTCTCGGATTTTTGAAATTCAACTCAAAGAAGCGGTAAAATTAAGTTTTATGTACAATTGCAAATTCTTCTAGGAGGTGGGTAAAAGACGGAAAAAAGTTCAATAAAATTTTTATGTATCTATATTATTATAAAATTACGCCAATGAATTACATTGAACTTATATATGTATTATGTATCTATTTTGACCTAAAAAAAATTAAATAAAAAAATTATTATTTAAATAAAAAGTCGGTTTTAACCAATAACTCAGTGTTTTCACTATTCATCAAAAATTGAATTTTTTTAGAAAAATACCAAAAATTCACCCTAGGATAATTTCGATATTCTGAATCCAAAAATGAAGTCCATTTTGAAAGATTAAATTAATAAAATTTCAAAAAGTGGGTATTACTATTCATAATGGCTAGTTTATATAACATATCATTATTTAGCGAAACTCGATATTGCGTACAATGAAAGCTATCGAGGAAGGTTGATCTTGCATGTAACGCAAGACAAGACAATGTTGTGTGTAGTGAAATATTCCTTTGGTGATATATATAACATAAAAACAAAATATTTCTCATAAAATCTCGGGTGTTACATTATACCCCCCTTAAAATGAATTTCACCCTCGTAATTCGTCACTTTGTAACAAACAGATGAGGATACCTCTCCCTCATCATATCCTCAAGTTCCCATGTAGCTTCTTTTAATTGGTATTTCCTTCGTAAAACTTTCACCAAGAAAGTGGTCTTGTTCTGTAGAACTTTTTCGCTACGATCTAGAATCTCTATCAGCTGTTCTTCATAAGAAAGATCTTGCTCCAGCCGTACAACTTCTGAGCTTAGTATATGTGAAGGATCAGGTATGTACTTTCTCAGGAGAGATACATGGAACACATCGTGAACTTGAGAGAGATTCGGTAGAAGAACCAATCGGTAAGCTACCTTCCCAAAAATGATCCAGTATTTCGAAAGGACCGATATACCTAGGGCTCAACTTTCCCGTCTTTCCAAATCTCATTACTCTCTTCCAAGGAGATATTCATAAGAACACTTTATCACCCACTTAAAACTCTAGGTCTTTTCTTCGGTTGTCGGCATAACTTTTTTGTCAACTCTGAGCTACTATTATGTGTTGTTGAATAGATCTGACCTTTTCTGCCATCTCATCAATAAGATCAGGTCCTAATAGCTTTCTTTTCCCAACTTCATCCCAACAAGTTGGAGTTTTTCATTTCTTTCCATAGAGATCTTCATAAGGATCCATCTGAATAATGGAGTGAAAGCTATTATTATAAGAAAATTCCACCAAAGGTAGGTGTTGATCCCAACCATCTTTGAAATCCATAAATCAAGCTCGCAACATGTCTTCTAAAGTTTGAATTATCCTCTCAGACTGACCGTCTGTCTAAGGATGATAAGCAGTGGTGAAACTCAACTCTGTATCTAGAGTATGCTGAATAGTTTGCCAAAAGTTCAAGGTAAACCTCAAATCCCAATCAGATATAATGGAAAGTGGTACTCCATGCAATCTTACCACTTCATTTACATATATCCTGGAAAGTTGATCAAGAGAAAAATCTTCTCTAATAGCAATGAAGTGTGCCGACTTCGTAAGATGATCAACTATAACCCAGATAGAATTATTACCTTTGGATGTTTTAGGAATTCCAGTGACAAAGTCCATACTGATGTTTTCCCATTTCCATTCATGTATGGGTAATGGTTGTAATATCCTCTTAGAATTATGTCTCTCGACTTTAACTTGCTGACAATCCAAGCATCGAGAGACATATTCATCAACATCTATTTTCATGCCATCCCACCAGAAGTACTCTTTTAGGTCCCTATACATCTTCGTGCTTCCAGGATGAATAGAAAATGAAGAACTATGAGCCTCATCCAGAATCTCCTTCTTTAATTCTGGGATAGGAGGAACACAAACCTGATTCTTGAACCTTATTATCCCATCACAATCAAGGTTGAATTCAGGAACATTTCTCACCTTCTTTTGTAACTCTACATCTTCTTTTTGTGCCTCTTTAATCATCACATGTATAGATGGTTGAACATTTATTTGAGAAAGATAAGATTTTTCCCCTTCCATTATAATTCCAAGATCTATCCTTTGTAAATACATAAATATTGGATCTTTTGTGATCCTCATCATGGATAAGCTAGCATGGTCTTGTCGACTTAATGCATCTTCCAACTTGTTTTCTTTCCCAAGGTGATAATGAATTGAGCAGTCGTAGTCCTCAATCAACTCCAACAATCTTATTTGGTGCATATTCATCTCCTTTTGTGTGAAAATATACTTTAACTTTTATGATCAGTATAAATATCACACCTTTCACCATAAAGATAATGCCTCCATATTTTTACTGGAAAGATTACCGCAGCTAACTCCAAATCATTAGTTGGGTAATTTTTCTCATGGATTTTCAACTGTCGTGAGGCATAAGCTATCACCATATCATTTTTCATGAGAACACACCCCAATCCCCTCTTGGATGCATCACTATAGATCACAAACCTTTCTCCACTACATGGTAGTGTGAGCACAGGTGCACTGGATAACCTTCGTTTTAACTCTTTGAAATTCTATTCACACTCCTCCGTCCAAATGAACTTAACTCCTTTTCGAGTCAACCTGGTGAGTGGATTAGATAATTGTGAAAAATATTTCAAAAAATGTCGATAATATCCCGCAAAACCAAGAAAACTTCGGATCTCAGTTACTGTTGTTGGACTTGACCATCTTTGGATAACCTCTTTTTTGCTGGATCCATAGATATCCTCTCTTTTGAGACTATGTGACCCAAAAATGAAACTTTTTGAAGTAAAAATTCACAATTGGTAAATTTGTCATAAAGCTTCTCCTTTATTAGGGTCTTTAATAAAATTCTCAAGTGATCATCATGTTCTTCCTTGATCTTTTAATAGACAAGAATATAATCTATAAATACTACCACAAACTAATCAAGATAGTCTCTAAGGACTCTATTCATTAGATCCATGAAGATAGCAGGGACATTAGTAAGACCAAATGGAATCACTATAAATTCATAGTGTCCATACCTTGTACGGAAAGCCGTATTTGGTGTATCCTCCTTTTTTAGCCTTAATTGATGATACCCTGAATGAAGATCAATCTTGGGAAAGTATTGAGCTCCGCGTAGTTGGTCAAATAAGTCATCAATGCGTGGTAGAGGATATTTTTTCTTGATAGTGATCTTTTTAAGTTTTCGATAATCAATGCAAAGTATCATTGATCCATATTTCTTCTTAACGAAAAAAACATGTGCTCCCCAAGGTGATGCACTAGGGCATATGAATCCCTTATCAAGATTCTCTTAGAGTTTCTTCTTCAATTCCTGCAACTCAATTGGGGCCATTCTATAAGGTGTCTTTGAAATGGGCATAACACCCGGTATGAGTTCTATTGAAAACTCAACTTCACGATTTGGTGGAAGACTTGACAATTCCTCTGGAAAGACATCATGAAACTCCCATACAATGGGTATATTCTTAATCGTGAGTTTATCTCCAACCATTTGAGATAAATAACATTCATTTATTGGAATCAAGACCCATAAGATGGAAGAAATTTTTACTGGAAGGTTATATTCATCCTTTCATCGATAGATGATAGTAGATTGACTGGGAATATTAAATGTGATTTCCCTTCTTTGGAAATTGATATGAGCTCTGTATAAATAAAGCCAATCCATGCCAATAATCACATCAAATTATACTATAGGAAGTATCACAAGATTTTCAGGAAGCACTTTCCCACAAACTTCAATCGAAGAAGAATTGTAAACTTTTGATGCGACTGTTGTTCCATTAGGGGTTTTCACAGCTAACTCAATATCTAACTGCTGAGGTAATATAGCGATACCCTTATAAAATTCTTCAGAAATAAAAGAGTGGGTGGATCCAGAATCAAATAAAACATTTGCTACTTTAGAGTGGATGATAAGTGTACCTTTCACCACTTCGCTATCATACTCCACATCGCCGATAGAAATTTCATGTGACTTTACTTTGTCTTTGGCCTTAAGAGTTTGTTGACGTCGATCATCATCAACAACCCTTGGATTAGGGAATTGATTGGCATAATGCCCCATTTCTTTTCACTTGAAACATTGATGTGTAGGAGGTGCATTCTGTGTATCCCTTTCTTTGTTCGCATCATTATACATATTCTTCCCATTATTTTGACATTCAAATACCTGATGACCTTCTTTTCCACACTTAAAACATTTACTTGTCCCTTTAAGAAAATTCCCTCAATGTTTCTTTCCACACTTTGAGCATAAGGGAAAACTCATCTTCTTTTCAGTGTGGTCTTTAGATTTTCCTTTGAATTCCATTTTCCTCTTCTTATCAAACCCATTTGATTGATGGGTTACTCCAATATCCATCTCAACCTTGAGATCACATCGAACGATTTTTCTCATAGCTATTGAAGTCCCTTATGGCTAACGCCCTTCGAAGACTTGGTTTTAAGCCACTAAAAAATCAATCGATCTTACTCTCAAGTTGGATAATAATTCCGGAAGCATACCTTTCAAGTCTTGTAAAATTTGCTTCATTGGTACCAACAGATTCATCATCCTTTTGCTTCAGTTCAAGAAACTCCTTCTCCATATTTGTTTGAAGAATACGAGGGAATTTCTTATTGAAAAATAAGTTCTTGAACTCGTCCCATTCCATGGACTCAATTTCATCCCTTTGCCTCATATTATTAATAAGATTCCATCATTGATCAGCTTCAACTTCCAAACGATATACTGATAATATGAATTTATCATGTTCATAACATTGTGGAATTGAAAATATCTTTTTAGTGGTACTGATCCATTGTTGAGCCACTAATGGATCAGAAGACCCGCTGAATGAAGGTGGACGCTGCCTCATGAAGGATTAAACAGAATTTTGCTCCTTCCTTTGCTCGTTTGGAAGTCCTGCATGATTCATAGCTTGATAAAGTTGTGTGAGCATGGCTACAAGATTTTTCATTCCAGCTCCCATAATGTTTGGTTGCTCAGGGGGACAATCATTCCATTTCCTGTCGCATTTAGCATTAACACGATTCCATCAGGTTCCATCCATTGACTAAAACCAAGAAACATAGTGTGAGAAACACTAATCATAATAGGAAAACAACATAATCAGTAATAAAATTTCACAATTTTGGTCTTATCATAGGTTACTCATGGCCATTTCTAAAACACTAATACTGTGTTCTATGCTTAGAAATATCCTTAGGGTTCTTACTAAGGCTTTCACATCCTAGTTTCCAAAGGTTGACTATACCTTTCCTCTGATACCAACTGTAGCGACCCATACTTTAGATACATGGTTATTACTTTATAATTGAAGCATACTTATTAAAACATATAACAAAACCATGATAGGACCGTATAGGTATAATGTCTTTAGAAACTGGGAAACATAAACAACTGGTTCATAAATCATCTATATTGTCTCCCATTTATTTCATCATATCTAGAGTCCCTTTTGGCATATCCTACTTAATACCCTTCTTCCTGACCTGAAAAAAAACATACAAAAAGGGTGAGCTCAAATGCTCATTAAGGGTAAACAAAATAAATATCAATCATATCATATTCATAAGAACATAACGTTTTGAAAATCTTAGCCTGCAAAAGAGATCATAATATCATAACATGGGATAAATCATGGTAGTAAAATGTAATCCCAATAATAATAACTTAAAACATGAAACTTTGTGGAATACACCCATAATCATAGAAAATAATTTCATATTATTCAAGTCTCTTTTTCAAGACCATCATAGCGGACAAAGTCCATTACTGAACCGAGTTCACTCCTCGTTCCAATCCTGTATCACTGAACCAGATTAACATGCCGTTCCATCCATGTCAATCTCATGAGATATAAATCTTTAACCAATGCATTGGAGGGAGATATAGGTCTCACCCATCTCATAATGAAACCATTCTTATGTGTGCCACAAAATCATAAAGCATATATCATAGCATACCCCATGTAATAAAAATGGGATTCTTAAACTTCATACCATTAAAGGAATATTCATGGAAATAATATTCTATGAAATCATAAAAATCCATTCATGCCGTATATGTTAAAAAAACATTCTTCACGTACTTTGGCCGGAAAAGTCAAAAAGTACCTCGTACTAAAAACGACAAAAGATTCCGTTCATATCTTTTACTAAAAACTCCCCAATGGGTAAAATTGGATTTAAAAAATTGTAGGAGGATATTAATAATATTACATATTGATGAAATATGGATGTGGATGATAAATATGCCCTAGTAATTATCGAAGTATAAACAATCTCGGATAAAAATTGAGATTGTGAGATTTTCCCTTACCTTAGGTCCGATATGATTTATACGTATCTGAACCTCCTGTATAATGATTTAAATAATGTCATTGAATTATTAGAGAATCATATTTATTGTTATGATATAATATATGGTCATATTCTTATCTTCTTATTAATAATATTTCATTGCTACTTGTTATTCGGGTGTTCATTGCTTTATGTTCTTATGCGTGTTTTGTCGAATAAATTCTTATTATTATTTTTAGGTTATAGATACATCATTTATAGAATGGTATTAGTATAATATATATCATATTTATTCATTAAATTCATATATATAATCATTATTCAATGAGTATCATGTAAAGCGAGTCGCATCACATCGTGGAGACGGTAGGCCATACGTACGCACGAGCGATGATATCATTCCCATGATCGTGGAATTGTATTTAAGTGTATGTATACTATTTAAGAATAAATATTAATTTATAATAATCATATATAGTTATTCTTTGCATCATTATACCCATCCAATTAAGGTGGTGGTGGAAAACAGATTACACCACGGCGTGGAGACGGTATTCCGTACGTACGCACGCGCGATGATTTCATTTTCCGTAGGATGGATAGAAGGTGAAATAGGGTTGTTTAATATTTATAATAACATATCAGTATATGAGTGATACTGATGTTATTAATTCATAATGAAACAACTAAATAAGAGGAAGTAGAAGAAGAAATAAATATGAAGGAATTGGTAACGAATATTACCTCTTCTTCGACACGCCTCTTTGAAACCTCCTCTTAGGGCACTAAAATTGTTCTTTGAAGAATAACAGGACCTCTAATATGTTTATAGGGAAGTTTAGAATAGAAATGGGTAGGGGTTGGCCGAGCTGTAAGGCTCAAAATTGTGTGAGGAGGAGAGGGAGGAGGTTCCCTTTTATAAGGGAGGAGAGGGGCACCTTTGGAAAAAAATAAAATATTATTATATAATAAAGTCATATTCGGTTTTTAATAGCTCCAAATTGATTTATTTAAAATATAAGGTAGGGAGGGGTCTACATCCTTTCAAAAAATAGTTTTTAGACAAGTTTAGGTTACTATTGTAACCTTATCATTTAGATTTAACTCTAAGTTAAATAATTTAACTTTTACTGTTTCTTCTTGTTTTCTTACACTATAAGGTTAATAAACTTACTATAACAAGACAAAATAACCCCAAATGGTTCATTATTAATATATATAACATTATATAAGTAATGTGGCACAACATTTATATTTTTAGGAATAAAATAACAATTAATAATATAATATTTGTTTTAAAATCTATTTTATGTCAATTTTGACACTATTTGGTAATTGATTTTTGTAAAAATCATAACAACATGATTAGTTAGAACAAAGTTAATTAAATCAATACTAACATGTCATATTAACCTATAAAATTATTTTAATTCATAAAAATTCTCAAATTACCTCTATTTTGGTATTTACAATATCAAATATTTTAATATTTCATTATTTAGGTAATTAATGCATCACCATTGTGTCATAAATATATTAAATTATTTAATGTCTAAAAATTATAAATAAAATACCATTAGGTATGAAATATTTTTACCTTTATAATTAATATTTATAGTGGAATTTATCTTGTGTATAACCCTATATTAAAAATGTTTTATTTATTAAACTTTGATTTTAACTATTTTAACTCTTCTTTAAATAAAATAATAATAAGTGTCCTAATCTAATCCAAGTGGACCGAAATTGTCATATTTTATTCCTAAGGTTATTTTTGGTCGAATTAAACTTATCCAATAGAATTAGGACATGGGTTAGGGTAATAATAATATCATCTTTACCCTTAATTACCCTATTTACTTTTAACCGTGGTAAAAAAACATAAAAAGTTACTATTCACCAAAAATTATTTTTATCTTATTAAACTACATTTTACTCCTTGATATTAACCGTGTCTCTCAGATTTTCAAAATTACACTCACAGAAGTGGTAAAATTAAGTTTTATGTACAATTGCAAATGCTCCTAGGAGGTGGGTAAAAGATGGTAAAAAATTCAATAAAATTTTTATGTATATATATTATTATAAAATTACTCCAATGAATTAAATTGAACATATATATTTATTATGTATCTATTTTGACCTAAAATAAATTTAAATTAAAAAATGATTATTTAAATAAAAATTCAGTTTTAACCAATAACTCAGTGTTTTCACTATTCATCAAAAATTGAAAGTTTTCAGAAAAATACCAAAAATTCACCCTAGGCTAATTTAGATATTCCGGATCCAAAAATGAAGTCAATTTTGAAAGTTAAAATTTATAAAATTTCAAAAAGTTAGTATTACTATTCATAACGGCTAGTTTATATAACAAATCGTTGTTTAGCGAAACTCGGTATTGCGTACAACGCATGCTATCGAGGAAGGTTTCTCTTACGTGTAATGCAAGACAAGACATTGTTGTGTGTAGTGAAAGATTCCTTTGGTAATGTATATAACATAAGAAAAAAATATTTCTCATAAAATCTAGGGTGTTACATCAAACTTTTATTGGAAAAATGTTAAAATATTCAAAAAACATGTATCATCATATTGTAGTTAGTTCTATTAATTACCACCAATATAACATCTATGAGTTAACTACCATTTAAAATAATAATATTATATTATTAGTATGTAGCGTAAGATTTCAAAGAAACCCATTGTTGCGTTTCGGGTACGCCATCAAACATAGCATCCCCTTTAAAGTAGAATTAATATTTAATTCACAAATATTAATAAATATGAAAATGTAATATTCTTTATTTTCTTAGGATGTTACAGCTACTCCATCTAGTGACACCGCCAACCCCTTTCCATCCTTCCGTGCTAGCAACCCCCTCTGGTTAAGCCTCTCCCTTAATTTATTTTTCTCTCTTTGAGTTTTTGTTTTTCCAGTGGGTTTTAGATTAGATTTTAAGGTTTAACTATTAATTTTTCGGTTCAATCTCCTTTGTTAGGCCTCCTATTTGATTCTTCGTGGTGCGAATGAGGTGTGGGTGTATTTTGTGCCTTTTTTTTGGAAGTTTCACCCAGTGTGGTAGGTGGTTCCACGTTTAACCATTGTTTGATGAATTATTTTTCTTCTTAAATTAATTAAAATATTTTTAATTAGTTTTTTTGATTCAAATCAAGTTTTTAATTGAGGTTGATATGTATATGTGATATAGATGTGTTTTATGTGAAAATTCATGTTGAACATTTTAATATATGTTTATAAATTATACAAATTGTGTTCTGGTTTAGCATCAATTTGCATCGATTGATAGATGAATTTTTATTGAATTTTTAGTATTTGGGTCATACAGAATATTCTGAAATTTTTTTCATAAATTTTCTGGTGAATTAGTTTGTTAATTTAATCAATTTATCACAATTGTTAAGTAGTTTACATGCTTCGGATGTGATTTTGATTGAGTTTTTTTTTAATTTGCTTTGTTAGTAGAGTGTTTATGTGATGATAATGTTTTTTGTTGTGAAAACCTAAATTGAGATATTTATTAGTATTCTAAAAATTTTGAATTTAGATTTTTTGAATGTGAAAGAGTTGCAATGTGTGTTTTGGGTGTGCCATCAAAGTGAATTTTTTCAGAAAAGAGGTTTTGAGTGCGTTTTGGTGTTTAAAGTCGTGCGACGCATTTTTGAAATTTCTTAACAAAATTTCTTGGAGGTTTTCTAATTGTGAAAGTGTTTTCTTTAAGAATTGCAATTAGTTGAATTGATGGTGTAAGTGATGTAGATTAGGTTCAAAAAATATTTTGGTGTGTGCTTAATTAAAAATGGGGATTTTGAGTGTGTTTTCATGTGTAATGAGCGGTGATACTATTTTAGAATTTTTTTATAATTTTTTAGGGGTTTATCATATTATATCAAGGGTGAAAAACTTTCTTGGACAAGGTTTTGGTGTGCGCAATGTTTCAAAATGGAAATTGGATGGGAAAATGGTGGTTTTGTGTGTGTTGGTACCCTGTTTGGATTTTATGTATAAATGTGACATGTGACATGATCTTGGATTTTAAAATTGGAATTGATGGTGTAAATGGTATCTTGTCATGCGTAGTGTTTTTCTTGGCTTGTTTATGTGATGTGAACCTATTATGGTCTTGAAAGTTTTTTGAGCACAATGCGGGAAGCTTGGGTATTTAGGAAGGTGGAATAGACTAGTGGGCTAGTGATCTGAGGGTTCCTTTGACCCTATTTAACTTAGTAGGATTGACGACAACAACAATAACTAAACATATGAATGACTGAGGGTCATGGTTTTTAAGCCACGTTTCCTAAGGGTCGTGGTTTCTAAGCCACGTTTTTAGACGGTTGTGGTTTCTAAACCTTGTTTCACCAAGAAATGAAGATCTAGGGATCCACACTAGCTAACCCCATGAGGCCTCTCCCATATTTGGTGCTAATTGTTTAATTTATGCTTACCTACATGACACTTTGGTTATATTAAAAGTAAGTGTTCATGTGTAATTTAATTTATATTGTTGTCTTTAAAATTATTTTCATTTAGAAAAGCTGTGGTTAAAAATTGTTTTCCTTAATTACCTTCAAGAATTTATTTCCTTTCTATTTCTTTAACGGGAAAATGTATTCATAATTTAATGGTTATGTGTGGAATTTTTTTATTTAGTGGTATCCTACTGGGCTCTTAGATCACACCCTACATACACCCTTGGGTGTATGTATACCTTGTTCTTTGTTTATGCCAGTTTAAGGCATCATGCTTAGTGGTGGTGGTTCGGGTTGTCAATTGTTTTTCCCATGTAGGCCTGACGATGGTGGTTTGAGGAAGTGGATCTTCATGTTTCATGAAGGTGTGGATAGATATGTTAGTTTTATTTTCATTACTGTCTTTTTATAGTTTTGGGTGGAGTTGTAAACATTATGTTTGGTCCAATGTTAAGGCCTTGTTTGGTTGTGTTTTCTATATTTTGTTTATTTAACTTGTTAGTTGTTTTTCTATCTTTTATTTGAAGTAAACTGTTCCGACATGCTACTCTTGATACCTTAGCACTTGTGCCAGCCCGTGTGGATCAAGAATTCACTTCGAGTCTTTCCACGGACCGGGTCGCACACCGGGTTGGATGGCGACCCGACCTAGTTCGTGACAGGAGAAACATTGACCAATAGATCTTCCTTGAATTGACTCTATTGAAAAACAGATCCATCCCTGCCGCTATGACCACCAAACCGAGAACCTGCTATCTTGGATGGTTCTGAATAAACTGAAATCCCTTTGAAGGCTACAGATCTTACACCACTCTGATAGGGGCGGACCACCTTGAAAAAACATTACATGGTCCCCATATGTACTCATTGATGGAAAGGTCTATTTGTGGTTGGACATGTAGATCACATGTGTACTACCTTACCACAATGATGGCACACAAATGACCAACTACCTGAAGTCCCAAATGAAGATAGTCAGGGAAAATGGCACAAACTACCCCCAACCCTCTTCTCATGATCATCCTGATTCCACTTCTTCCCAGACAATCTACCATTTCACACTACAAATACTACTCCAGAGAAACTAGACTTTCCTTTACGATAAATTTTTACCATCATGGTATGATAAAACACCTCATCAAAGGTTTTCTTCTTGAACAATAATACCGAATATTGGATTTCTGATCACATCCCCATGTTAGACTTTTGATCCTCCAGTTTCTCATTTGAGACCACTTCAAGTTTGTAGAAAACCAATTCCACAAAGTGGTTAGTATACTCTATCATGGTCCGGTCTCCCCAGTTAAGATAAAAAAATATTGAGAATTGGTGAAGTCCAAAATCGTAGGACAATACTGCTTATTTAAGACAACCTTGAAATATTTCCAACTCATCTACTCGTGCTTCTATCTTGCACCATGGATTCCCAGCACTTCCAACTAGGACCTTCCAACATGAATGAAGAACACTTCACCCTGACCACTTCAGGAGTGTCAAGAAACTCAAAAATACTCTATATTTTATCAATCCACTCTTCTGATTCCTAAGGTTCTGTGATACTCTAAAAAGAAGGAGGATTGTTATTGGGGAACTCTTGAGATTTGTCCTTTTCAAGACCTAGTTCAGCTTCTCTAACCTAAGAAATACTAGAACCCACTTCTTGATCCAAATACTGGATATCCCTAACCATGGATTCCTCTAGTATCTAACGAATTGGTGCGGGAGAAATATCTTCGGCCTCTTCCCATGGCTGCATAGGATGTCTATGTGGATGCATTTTTCTACGATAAGCAATAACCACAAAGAAAATACCATCAATAAAACCACCAAAACAAAATTTTGGAAATTTTCATCAACAAAAACAATTCCAAAATGATTCCATAAATTAAAAAAACCATATCAAATATAATAACAATCCAAACCCCTCCATCTCTACCCAATTTCTATAAAATTATACTATATTTACATATCACTAGGAGGAGAAGTTAAACCAAATATTCCAACATCCCATGGAAACTCAAGATCTATCACGAGGTGTGTTGGATAGACACCCCAATTGAAACTAGAACCTCAAGCCCTAACAATCCTAGATTTGTCCTATCCAGACTCTCCAAAATATAATAACCTAAATAAAGATATAAAACTCCTCTGATACCATTTTTTCCTTAACCAAATCTGGGTACCATCCAAACTGACACCCAACCCGGTCAGTGTTATGGCCCTAAGGGAATTCCTGATCCCCAAGGGATGGAAACTAGTGTCTAGGTTTTCTAAAATACAATTTTGGAAATATTTAACCCATGAATATAATAATAAACAACCCACAAGAATAAAATATCACATAAGTGATGATCAAAACCAAATGGGATGCAACAATTTTTTGATTTAAAATTTTACAACTTTAACCAAAAACTAAAATAACACAATATAAAGGGAACAAGAAAACCATCCCAAAAACCTCCAATTAACAAGAGGGACACCACCCTCAAGCCAACACCACCAAAAACTGCAATAAGTGAAACACTAGCAACCAGATCCACCACCACCACCACGA
Organism: Viscum album; assembly: GCA_963277665.1. Classification (NCBI taxonomy): domain Eukaryota; kingdom Viridiplantae; phylum Streptophyta; class Magnoliopsida; order Santalales; family Viscaceae; genus Viscum; species Viscum album. Next base: position 1,304,211,037 of record OY728126.1, on the reverse strand, counting down.
TACAACTTTCATTTTTCTAGGTCATACATGACAAAGTCTATATACACCCAAAGGTGTATGGTGGGTGTGAGTGGAATCCTAGTAGGATTCCACACAAAAGAAAGATTCCATGCTATAATATTAGAAGATAAATTAACATGAACATTTTGGTAAGAACATTTGGAAACATTTTCAAAGAACATTTCAAAGGAAACATTTTTAGGAAAACAATTTTAAGGAAAACCATTTCTAAAAAGTATATTTCTTTGAAATTAAACATAAAAAATATCCACTATATAATGATGGTTAGAACCACATCATATGTGATTCATGTCATAAGAGACTACCATGGGAATTCCCCATAGGTATCTAGAACAAGTGGGACCCTATGAACCTCAAACCTTAGTGCTAAAAAATCCTCCAAAAAAATTCAAAAATGTTCCCATGCATGAGCCATTAGAGGGGATCCCATCCCAAGGTCTAATAGTCTCTATATCATAATCCAAAACCCAAAAAGTCCTTGTGAATGATCCACTATAGGGGAATAAATCCAATGGTCTAGTGGTCTCCAATCATATCGCATGTTTAGTTAGTGTTCTAGCCTTAATATTTCAAAAAGAATACATGCCTTAGCCCTTTTTGAATCAACTAGCGTACTAGTTCTAGTTCACCCACCAAGATACCCATGATTCCCTTTTTCTAAAATCCCAATTCACATGCCACATAAATCATCACCTTTACATACACATTAAAGGCATCATAAGAACACAAGGAAATTACCATTTTCACAATTCACATTTATCCAACAATCACAACTCACATGGAAACCACCATTTTTCCTAGAAAAACCACTTTACATTTCATGCGCACACCAAAAACATTAAGTTATACATTTCAAACCAATTTTAAAATTCATGAAACCCATTTGAAAAATCTTGATGAGAAGGACACATATTAAATCCAATCTTTTCCATGGTAAAATCCCATTTCAGATCCATACTCACACCAAGTCCATTTTTTAAAATACTTCACATCACTTCTATAATTCACAAAAAAATTTAAGGTTCACAAAAAAGATACCCACAAGCAAAAAAATCCAGTTATTTTGTAAAAATAACTTTCCCCGCACTCGCACCTCAAATTACATGAAACACAAATTTCAAACCTTCAACACAAGGCATAAAACACATTCAAGAATAACCACAATTAATTATGCATGAAACATAACCATTTTTATTTAGAAAATAAACTTTCATCACACATGAATCTCAAAAACTTTTTAAAACAGATTTCACACCACACAAATAATCCATAGAACACACTCAAACAACTAAGAAAGTAAGGAAAACTCATCTAATAATGTAAAATCATGGAAACACCTACCTCATGATTTGAGACTTCTAGAAACTAGAATAAAACCACAACCACACCACCACAAGACCTTATAAAGGCAAGATCAAACCATAAACATTAAGATTTACCCTCATAACCTAAGATTAACCCCTCATTAGGTCAAAAATCCCACTATAAGATAATAAACCAAAGGGGAAGGGAGAGAAACCCTAGAATAAGGAATAAATCATGATAAATGAGACTTATATGATGATTCCTTAAAAAAACAAGGCAAAAACTACCCAAAGATTGATTCGAAAGGGCTCCAAGAAGGTTTGGAGGAAGCTCCCATGGATGAAAATCTCATAGGGTTTCGATTAAGAGTGATTTAGGGTTAAATACGAAGAGAGAAAAAGAGTAATTTTATAATTTTTAATGACATGTACATGTCTCATGGTTAGCCACATGGTTTTCTAAACCATATGCAAACCGTGCGTCCCTTACTATCCAAGAGGGACATTCCATACGATTAGCCTACATAGTTTTCCAAATGATTCAACAATCATGTATTAGAGTTAGTGTCCTAGAACCAAATTTTTGTACTTTCATTACATGAATATTTGATGTATTAAATGTAAAATTAAACAACTTATTACAAATTGGTCATTATTTTACAGAAATTTAATGTATAATTTCATAGATCATTTTTTTCATTGATAAGGTTATAGCAGTTCCCCTATATTATGAGAACCTTGAAGTGATATAAACATACTATTAATATAGTTATGAGGTTTGATAAGATACTATAATGGGACACAGAGTATATAGATTATTAGGTGTGATTAATCGTATGCAGATGAGACTTGTTCTCATGAAGTTCACACTTGGTAATCCCAAAAATGGAAGATTATGAGAAAAAACCCACCAGTAGGAATTACATATGTTTTGGTGTCATTGAATATTCTTATCTGTGAGTGCGTGTAATGTCCCTTAGAATATAAAATTATCATTAATGTATCTTGTGAATCATACAAGTATAATTTCTAACGAAAACCGTCATGCCCTATGTTGGTGGGAAGTAGGGTATGTTGGGTGCATCACAAATGACATGTTATTGATGGATAAGTCAAGGAAGGATCTGTCCTTTCCAAATTTAAGTAATTTTATATCTTGTCACTTTGATTGAAATAGAAACATCACCCTAAATTATTTATCTATGTTGTAATGATGAGTTTATTTAAGATAGTTAAAGAATGATGTATCGAGCATATAGGTTGATGATACCATCATTCAAACTACTTGACGAGATATTATGATAAAGGGATTATATTACACAGTGAGTGTTCATATGTGGTTATCATTGTTGTGACTTTAAGTTCATTCTCTTGGGTTCCTTGACCCATTTCTAGACAACAATCTTAGATTTTTCACAAGCCATCCTATTGCCAATTTGAAATAATCCTAGAGGGTCACACATTAAGTGTTTCTATTGGTTTAGATTAAATTATATTTGAATTTAATTAATGGAATAAATATTATTCTCAAGACTAATGAATAATTTTATTCATTTTATTCTGATCGCATAAATTAAATAAATAATTATTCACTAGATTGTGAATAAAATATATTTATTTATTTTATTGAATATTTAATAAATATTTATTTACTAGTTTGTGAATAAAATATTTATTTCAGATGATAAAATATGTATTTCAGTGTTCAATAAATAAAAGACGAGTTCGAATGGACCAAGGCCGTGTTTGGTGATTAAATAATTATTTACAAGTTAGTAAATATTATTTATTGTTTTTTCACAAGTTGGAACAACAAAAAATAATAATTATAATATTATTATTATGTGAAATGGTATTTCATTCATATTTATAATTATATTTAATGGATGTTATGAAATTAAATTTTATAACCGAAATCCCAGCCATATAAATAAATGGCTATGTCTATTTTGTAATTAATTCAAAACCAATTCCAAGTTTGTCAATAGAGAATTGTTGCACACAATGAATTCTCTCTCGAATCCTCATCCTTTCTCCCTCTTAAGAATGAGAAACCTAAGAGAGAATTTATTCAATATCGAAGAATGAGATATCAAGAACCAAGAACAAAAGAAATTCGATTCACTGCACTAGAATTTGGATAACAAGTGGTGTTTTCCGGAGACAATTGGAGCATGTGTGGATCACCGCTAGAGGGATTATACCCTTGGATAATCACAAGAGAAACAAAGGAAATTTGGAAGGGCCTTTTTAGATGATAAAAAATCATCAATGGAGAATGTTCCTAAGGACAAGTATTTATTTCTTCAGATATTAAATAAATTAATTATAAATTTAACATGAAATATCCTAGATCTGGGTTTTGAACAATGATTATTAAAATAAATTTTAATATATCACCCTCCAACATAATGTTTTTGCTCTTCCCAGAACTAACAATTGGTATCTGAGGGGTCACATTTAAATTTATAATTATTTATTTTATTGTTGATCTAAGAGCAATAATGGTTAGATTTTTATTTCATGATATTTGTTTTTTATCCTATTTGAATTAAAATGTTATTGAAGTATTAATCATGTTCTTTCTATGTTTCATTTTCTTAGATATTTAATAAAAAAATGATGAATGATCCGAGATTCCATCGGGAAGTTCCAAATCTTTGGCTGGTAAAGCTGTATTACATGATGTGTGGCCATAGCACATAGTGTATACCCATGTGTGTTGTATCTATATGCACCAAGAAATTAAAAATACACGGTGCTTTTATTTCAAAACACATGTTGACCGGGCCAACCTGGCATGCGGTAAGCCGATACAGGATATGTAACTGGCATGTACAAACCGTGTTATCTGGAGGAGCTAACATGCCAAAGCCCCAGGCATTTGACATTGATATATGAAAATTGAGGTACATGGTGCGTCTCTGGATGTACATTCCATGCAGTATCCCATTAATGGAAAAAATTAAAATTACATTAATTTTGAAAAACTTCAGTATTAAAACCTTATTTTATTGATTGGAACACAGTTGTGTGTTTGGTAATTTAATCATGGTTTTAAAAAAGTTAAAAATCTCAATTAATTTACTGTAATAAATATGTCATTAATTTTTCTTCCATTTATTTTCCTTGAATTCCAAATTGACGGGTATCTCTAATTAAGTTTTAATTATTGTTAATATGAAAGGGAATTAATTAATTAATTCAAGTGCATTCATATTAACAATAAAGAATGAATAAATAAATGAGATCTATCTAATTAATTTTTTCATATTCATTAAATTCACGACAGATAATGATCTTAACCAAGACCTATGTATGTGTTGGAATTTATTTAATTAAAAAATTTACATGGGTTTTCAATTATTTAATATTAAATTAAAGGATGACCTATGAGTCATCCCTCCCTCCATTATTATTATGTAGGACTTGTGTACCAAAGGATATTTATATAATTCTCTTTAACCAATTCTTTGGTTCCCCTCACATATGCGTGAGTAATAAATAATTTCAATTAATGGAGTATCCAAAGGTGTGTGGAGGCAGTTCAAGATACAACCCTAATGGAACCAACTCGGTGGTACATAGGTGGACATGTGTAATGTTGTAGCTCCTGCCAAGTCTAGAATATGGAGTTATTTCCCCTAGGTAATAGGTTTATTTAATGTATTCTCATTAAATCAACCATTAGATAAGATCATGATCGGGTCATTTAATTAATTAATTATTTTTTTCTATTGAATTAAAATTTTATTTATTGATGCAAGACCATTATAACATAAATGAATTAATATGAAAAGAAGGAATTTAAATAAAATTGATTATTTCTAAATGTTTTATCCAAACATGATTAATTAATTAAGTAAACATCCACTTAAATGTTAATAATACATGTTTAGGAGAAAATGAGATAAAAATTTATGCATAATAAAATAAAATCCCTAAATCTAATATTAAGTTTGACTAAGACTTATTTTACTTGATTGGGAAAAAAACTCAATAGAACTATGCGTTTGACCAACCATTATTGGGACACTTACTTTTATAAGGGGAGTCCTTATGAATGTTTTTGGTTGAATTAAACATTTTACATAAAGAGGAATATTCCTTGCTAGACATGGTGTAATTTGGAGGAAAGTGTTGAGAAAATACATGTTAGGATAATTGTATTGGGGAGTCCACTCAACGGATCATGGAGCTGCAAACCCATAGTTTGGAAAGACTTGCCTACCTAAATACCTTCAAAATAGCTTGAACAACCCTTTTTAGGGTTATGCAAAGGGAAATGTGGATCTTTTCCACTATAATTTTCTAGTAACTAGACATTCCAAGTTCAATGGTGAGGGATATTGGGACTTGATAAAATAGAGGATATTTAATAAAATTAATCAATTAATTATTTCTCACAAAATATGTAATCAAGAAGAGTATTAATAATCCTCTCTTTAATTGTAGAATAATGTGGTAAGATCATCATCCACAGTACCCCAAAGATCAATATTGGATAAAGACAATATCCTCATTGGCAGTACCTTCTAGGATTGGTTTAGATGCCTTCGAGTTGTTCTATGCCAAGAACAGAAATCTGACGTGCTAGAATCCTCAATGCCTAATCCTCCTAATCAAGAGGTGAATAATGAAGAGTTCCTAGTCAACAAAAAATATATGAATGATACATTAAATGTTCAATTTATCTATGTCTAGTGAACTCTTGATGTCTCACGAAAACATGTATGCATATAACATACTTGAGCACCTCGATGGTCTTTACCAGGAGAGAGATATACTGGAAGAGTTTTAGATTTCCAAGGTACTCTTTTAGAGTAAGCTTGGATAGGGTTCCATGGCCGGGCCTCACTTAGTCAAGCTCATTGGCTACATTGAGCGCCTAGAGGTTTTAGGGTTTAAAATCCCTGAATAACTAGGAACCAATCTCATTTTAGAATCACTCCCTCAGAGCTCATCCCATTTTTTTGTGAATTTTAATATGAAAAACATTGATAAGTCTCTGCCATATCTTCTTATCCTCCATCCCTAAGTAGATAAAGATATGAAGTGAAAAAATCCTTATGTTCTTATGGTGAACAAATAGAGAGGGAAAGTAAATAGATTTAAGAATAAATATTATTCACACACTTCCAAGAAGAATAATATCAAAGGGGAAACAAGGGAAAAATAATTTTTTTTTATTTCAAATGTGCAAAGAAGGGCCACTGGAAGAAAAACTGCTCCCAGCTAAAGAAACAAGGGGAAGCTTTAGGTGCGTTTCTTATCAAGTGAAATTTATCTATTTCTAAAAATTGGGTATTGGATACAGCTTTTGGTGATCACATATGTATTCAAATACAGGAACCAAGTAGATTAAAAAAAATTGACTGAGGGAAGGTATATATATGAGAATCCAGCATAGCTAAACATGGTACTGTAGCTATCGAGGACCATCACCTCACATTGCTAACCAGAATGATCTTAGTTTTAAAGGGTTTTGATTACGTGCCTTCAGTTACCAATAAATGTTTTTCTATATATAGACTAGATACAGATAGATTCATTTCTAAATTTGGAAATATATGTTGCTTCTTTAACATTTTTATTTTAGGGAACATTTACACAATGGTCTTTATGAGTTGGATTATATGAACTCAGTAATGGCAATTGATAATGAAGTTACTTCACATGACTCACACCACACCCAAATTTGGAATCACCAAATAGTTCACTTAATTGAAAAATTATTTGAAAAATTAAATCAAGATGGATATTTAGATTATTTTGAACTAAAAGCACTAGGTGTATGTCACATGTATTTACAAGAAAAAATGGCCAAAGTTCCATTTAGTTGGAAAAGTGAAAGGGATAAAGAGCTTCTTAAATTAGTTCATGTCAATGTGTGTGGACCATTTACTATTTAATCAAGGGGTGGGTACTCATACTTCATAACATTTACTCATGATTTTATTAGATATGAATATATTTTCTTAATGAGGTATAAGTCAGATTCTTTTGATAAATTCAAGGAATACAAGAATGAAGTTGAGAACCAACTTGGTAGAAAGATTAAGAAACTCCACTCAATTCATAGTGGAGAATATCTTAATCAAGAATTTATTGATTTCTTATATGATTTTGGGATCCTATCCCAAATAAATCCTCCTTACACTCCATAGTGGGATGGTGTAAGAGAAAGGGGGAACCAAACCTTGTTGGATATGGTGATATCAATGATGAGTCTGGTGAGTCTTACATTATCCTTTTCGGGATATGCATTAAAAATATAAGAACACATACAAAACCAAGTACTAACTAAATCAATAAATGGTATTCCATATGAATTTTGGAGTGGAAGAAGAACCATGTTATCAAATTTACATGTGTTAGGAAGTTAAGTGTTTGTTAAGGCCTCTTCAGGTAACAAGCTTGCACCCTGAGACGTAAAGTGTGCCTTTATAGGATAACCCAAGGAAAAAAGGGGATATTACCTATAAGACCCCTCATACAATAAGGTTATACTGAAAAAACATGCCATATTCCTTGAGAGGGATCACATATCCAAAATAGATAGTGGGAGAAAGATAAACTTTGATGAAGTTAAGGCTCAAGGAACACAAGAGTTGGTACAAGATAAAATTCCACAAATCCCCATGGAAGAAGAAACTGTTCCAAAGACACAAGTATTATGTTGGAGTAAAATAGAGGCTAGAGAACCAAAATTGTAAATATTTATAATTACCAAGGATGGTGACTCATTATTAGTTGATAATAATGATCCTCTAACCTAAAAGTAAGCAGTAAGTGGCACATATTTTTCCAAGTGGCTAGAAGCCATGAATTCTGAAATGGATTGCATGTAACAAAACCAAGTCTAAATTTTTTTAGATCTTCTAGTGGATGTAAATACCATTGGTTGAAAATTGGTATTCAAGAAGAAACTATAAATGGAAGGAAAAGTTAGTACCTATAATGAACAACTGGTTACAAATGGTTTTAAACAGTGTCAAGGCATTGACTATGATGAAACCTTTTCACCAGTTGCAATGATAAAATCCATTAGAATTGTATTTGACATTGTGGCTTTCCATTCATATGATATTTAGAAAATGGATGTCAAAATATCCTTCCTTAATGGGAAACATTAGAAAGATGTGTAAATGAAACAACCTGAAGGGTTTGTGACTCTGAAGGATTCTAATACGATATGAAAGTTTCAAAAATCCATTTATGGATTAAAGCAAGCATCCAAGTCATGAAACATTCATTTTGAGGAATCCATAATTAAATTTTGTTTTATAAAGACCTAATTTGGGCCTTGTGTCTACAAACAGTTTTGTGGGAGTGTATTTGTTTTCTTAATAGTATATATAGATGACATATTACTTATTGAAAATTAAATACCAGTCTTACAGTCTTTTAAGGAATGGTTGAATAAATACTTTTCCATGAAATACTTGGGTGAGGTAGCATATATTCTTGGGATCAAGATCCATTTTGATATATCTAATAGGTTTCTCGGCCTAGGTAAAATTACATACATTGACAAAATTCTAAAGATATTTATTATAGAATAATCAAAGATGCGATTATTTTCAATGTCACATGGCATTCATCTTTCCATGAAAATGTGTCCTTATATCCATGGGGAAATAAATAGAATGGAAGGGATTCTATACGCCTCATCCATTGGCCCAGTAAAGTATGCTATGCTATTCTATGTACTAGGAGAGATTTCATCTACACATTATGTGTGGTAGACAGATATCAAGATGATCCAGGTGACCACCATTGGATGAAAGTCATGACCACCCTTAAGTATCTGAGGCGTACTGAGGATATGTTCCTGGTTTATGGGGGAGATGAGGAACTATTCATCATATGATATGAAGATGATAGTTTCCAAACTTATCAAGATTACATTAAGTCACTAATTTGATACATATTAACTTTTAATGGAGGTGTTGTGGGCTAGGAGATCTCAAAGAATGTCACGCTCACAGATTCTACAGCAGAGTCTGAGCCTATTGAGGCTACTAAAGAAGCAATTTGGATGCACAATTTTTTCTAAGAGCTTGATGTGGTATCTAAAAGTAAAGATTCCATCAAACTCTATTGTGATAATACTACAATGGTGTCTCTCGAAAAATATCCAAGGTCACATCAGTGGACAAAGAATATACTTCAGAAGTACAATCTCTTGAGGTATTTTTCTCATAGAGGTGAGGTTTCATTGAGTAGTATTTACATGGAATACAATGTGGATGAACCCTTGACTAAAGCCTTGACTCATAAAAAACATGATTATCATGTGAGGTTTAGCAGACTAAAAGTCATAGGCAGTTGGATTATGTCCAATTAAGAGTTTTCTAGAGTAGGTTTCCTAGAACTAACTGTTTATACTTTGATTACATGAATATTTGATGTATTAAATATTAAATTAAACATCTTATTACATATTGTTCATTTTTCTTCATAAATTTAATGTAATAATATCCTAGAGTATTTGTCACATTGATAAGATCATAGTAGTTCTCTTCTTTGGTGAGAAATTTTAAGTGCTATGACAATATTAATAATATAGTTCTATGGTTAGATAACATAATATGATGGGACACATAGTATATTGAACATTAGGTGGGAGTACTTCTAAGAATATGAGACTTCTTCTCATGAAGTTCTCACCTTGTAATATCAAAGATGGGAGATTATGAAAAAAAACACACCAGTAGAAATTCTGCATGTTTTGGTGTCATCAGATATTCCTATCCGCGAGCATGTGTAATGGTCCTTAGAATTTGGTTTTTCATTAATTCATGTTAGGACTCTCACACTTATATTTTATAACAAAAACCATCATACCACATATTTTTTGTGAAGTATGATATGTTGGGTGTGTCACAAATGATAGGTCATTGATGGACAAGTCAAGGAAAGATTTTTCCATTCCATCTTTATAGAAGTTGATATCATAGACCTTTGATTGTAATATAACCATCACCCTAAATTATATGGACATGGTATAATGATGAGTTTATTTCACATAGTTAATGAATGATGTATTGATCATATAAGTTGATGACATTTTCATGCAACCTTCTTGATAAGATATTGTGATAAAGGGATTATATTACAAAGTGAGCATTCGTTTGTGGTTATTATTATTGTGACTTTAAGTTCTTTCTCTTGGGTGCATTGACCCATTTCCAGATAATAATCTTGGACTTTAGGCAATCCCTCCCAATGTTAATGAGAAAGAATCATAGAGGCTCACACTCTAAGTGTTTTTTTGGTATCAATTAAATTTTATTTGAATTTATTTAATAGAATAAATATTATTCTCAAGACTAAGGAATAATTTTATTCAAGTTATATTGATCGCATAAATTAAATAAATATTTATTCACTAGAATGTGAATAAAATACATATTTTTTATTTTATTGAATATTTAATAAATATTGATTTTCTTGTTTTTGAATAAAATATTTATTTAGGGAAATAAAATATTTATTTGGGTGTTCAATAAATGCATGAGGAGTTCGAACGGACCAAGATCGTGTCTGGTGATAAAATAATTATTTACGAGTCAGTATATATTATCTATCAATTTTGTGAAAGTTGGAGCACCAAATAATAACAATATTATTATTATTATTATGTGGCATGAGATTTCATTAATGGTGGTAATTATATTTAATGGATGTTATGAAATTAAATTTTGTAACCAAAATCCTAGCTCTATAACCAGACAATAATGTGTATTGTGTAAAGTATTTAAAACCAATTCCATGTTTGGGGATAGAGAATTTTTATGCACAACAAATTATATCTTGACTCCTCCTCCTCCTCTCTCTCTCTCTCTCAAGAATGAGAAACCCAAGAGAGAATTTATTCAAGACTGAAGAACAAGTGATCAATAACGAACCACGCAAGAAATTTTATTTTCCATGATAGCACCCAGAGAATGAGCGGCATTGCTAAGAGACCATTGGATCACGTGTGGATCACCGCTAGAGGGATTCTAACATTGGATCCTTAGAAGTGCAATAAAGAAAATCTAAAATGGCCTTTTTGGATGATCAATAATCATAAATGAGGAAAGTTCCTAAGCCCAGATATTTATTTACTTCGATATTAAATAAATTAATTATAAATTTTTTCATGATTGATCCTCTCTCTTGGTATTTACAATGGATATTAAAATAAATTTTAATAAATCACCCTCCACCAAAATGATTCTGCTATTCCCAAAATCACTATTGTGCATTTATGTTGTCCAAGAGGAACGAGGTAATATAGTTTTATATTGAATGGAACATGGTTTACCCTAACCATACGCTAACTGCACGCCACCTACTTCTGATCCAAAAAACTCATCTTTTCTCAAAAAACTCATGTGGAACCCAAAGGATAAATATTGGGCCAAAAATTAATGAAGGAATTCCTAAAAAAATAACAGATATGATAAGATGATATTTTATATTTTTGATTCCATTCATCATAAATAGATTGAGAGAGATCATCATAGGGTCATTTTATAGAATATTATATATAGATTAGAATGAATACCAATACCTATAGATGAGGTGAGTACATTTGGACAAAGTATCGATCACTTTTTAGTTTGGCTATCTAGACTTGTTCACCATATTACCATAGATGCTTGTTTATATTTTACATTTTATTTAATTTTCTTATTAAATTTGTTTTAATATTTTAAATTTTATATATTTATATATATTTTTAGGGGAATACTTTAAAGGTCAAGAATTACTGTATAGAGAACAAAAAATACAAAGTGCTATGACTTCAAATAAAAATTATACTAATCTTGATAGATTATCAATATATTTAATTTTTTTGTTGGATGTTTATAAGATTCCAATTAAATATAGTGTTTTTGGGAGTGAAATGATAGTAGAGATTTTCAAAAATGATATCATGGAGCTTTTAGCTGGAGATGAATTGGGAATTAACACAATGAATATTTTTTCCATGTAAGTCGATTAACAAAATTTTTCCTTTAATTTAATTTATTTAAAATTTATACTTACGTTTTTTTATTTTGAATCTTTATAAATTTTTTGATCAGCATGAAAATACATATATATATGGATTTACAGACCCACATTTTATTTCACCAATAGTGAGGATAATGACTGACGGAGAAAGAAAATTTTATATTGGTGAAAGATTTAAAAAGAATTCAATTATTCAGGGTTGGATGTTTCGTTATCTTTAAGAGTATGTAACATATATTTTCCAAAGTGTTATATATATTAACAAAATAAAAAATAACATTAAATTTTTTTATATTAGTTTCCATTGTATGTTGGGTGATTTTTTTCCAAGGGAGAAGATACTTTACTGGCTAAGTTCTATCCATGGTGAAGTGTGACAAATTTTTTTGAATGTATTGAACAAGTAAGTTTGAAATTTTTAATACTTGTTTACACAATGACTTTTAAATTTATTTTATTGAAATTATTTTCAAATATGAATTGAAATTTATTTATATAAACAACAAGAAATAAGATCACCAAGATTATACATGTAAAAGAAAAAGTAAATTTTCATTTACAATTACTAAATTTTATATATATTACATAAAAATGTTATTATAAATTGAAAATTTATTTTAAAAAATATTTTCATAAACAATAATTTGTAAATGAATGTGGATACTATGTTTTAATATTCATGTATGAAATAATTTCAACTTGGACATTTATGAAGTTCTATAAGGTTAGATTTTTATATAAAATTTTCCTTAATATATCATTCATTTTATTTTGAATACAAGTTAAAAGATTTAATTTAAATTTTTATCTTTTTTATGACCCTATGCCTTATAGTGAACAAGATATTAGTCACTTATGAATTTAATGGGAAAATCATTTCATAGGTTTGATCGAATTTTAGTTTATTTGTACTATATATTATAAACTTTAATGTTCAACTTGTTTTGATCGTTTTTCTACTAGTTTTATTTTGGTATTTTGGATGATTTTGTACTCTTTTATTATATTTAGAGGATTAATCAAGAAAAAAAAATTATTTAGAAAAAATTTGCTTTTCATGTTTGTTATTTCACAACGGACATGAAAATCCCATCACGATTGATTTTTCATGTCTATTATTCAATAACCGACGTCAAAAACTACCACATCAGTTTATTTAAAACATATTTTTTATTAACTAAAATTAAAAAATTATTTACAACATCACTTGAAATAACATCACATACTAACAGATGTTAAAAATAAAAAAAACCAGTGTGAAAAAGCATTTTCTACGCTAGTGACCCCATTCATGGAGACGGTAGGCCGTAAATATGAATGAAATATGTTTCCATTTTCTTAATGGATGAAATAAAAGAAATATAAATATTATATTTAATTTATATAACCATAGTTATTGCATATATGTCCCATATATTTATCAAATTTACCCTAATTACCTTCGTTCAAAAGAATTAGTGAAAAAAAATCACTTCGATCTATAAGGCGGTAGTCGACCATACACTTGAATGAAATTATCATATCCCCCAAGGAATGGAAAGTAAAAAGTTATATGTGATAATATATTTCAATAACTTTATTCGTGTTAAAAATATCATATATATATAGAGTATATCCATCACATACCCAACTGTGAGAGGTGTGGATGGAAAACATGTCACATCGGTTCCTGAGGCGGTAGTCCAATGTATACTCGAGCGATGTTATTATTTTCCAAAAGGATGGGTGGTAATAAGGTAGATTTGTTATTATAATTAAATAGGTGTAATAATATCATAAATATCATATATAAACATTAAATCTATCCTTATATCCATCCATGAGAGGTGGTGATGAAAAAAATAACATCGGTTTGCAAGGCGATAGTCCGTTGGACACAGGATTGACTGTTTCATTTCCCATTTGATGTAATAGGAGATAGATGAAAGTTATTACATTAAAATAATAGCATATAAGTATATTTGAGATAATATTTTTATTATATCATTATAATTGAATAATATTTGAAGTATTTAGAGGTAAAAAAAATTCTTCGTTTAAAACTTTACCTCTTCTTCAGGAAGCCTCTTTAGGTTCAACCTAAATCCTTCCTAGATTGGATTTATGATCTCACCATGAATAGAGGAAGTTAATAGGTATTGAAGGAAGATATTTGGGTAGGTATTTTCCAAAAAAAATGGGTTTTCAAGTGTGAATAAGAGAGGAGAGGGGTTGACCTTTTATAAGTGAGGTGAGTGACACAATTATAATATTTGAAAAGAAAAATGTCTACCCATGTTTTATAATGACACATGGCTCCAAAATGGACCATTATATATAATATACGATATAAAGGATTTTTTTTTCATAAAATGGGTGTTGGAAAATTATCTAGGTTATTTTATCCCTTATATTTTTAGTTTAACCAATCATATACCTATTTAACCTTAAAGGTGGTAATTAATTTTTACATTTTTACTATTCATTATGTTAAAAAATTAAGTTCACCTTATTATATAATATTAGTTATGATTATTACTATTATTTAAACAATTTTTCAAAATTTTATTCGTATAAGTGGAAAAATTTAATTTATTTTTAAACCCATAGATGACGAGAAAGTAATTTTCCAAAGAGAAAATGTTTAAAATGTTTATTTTTTCTATATTAATAATCAATATTAAATTTATTACAATAAAAAATGGGATTAATAGATATATAATTTAACTAATTTTTATTTTAAAAACATATTAAAAATTTTTGGAAGTTTTTGAATGATTTAAAATAAAATATTATTGTTAATAAAACCAATATTTTTCACTATTCAAAAAATAATTTATCTACTCAGAAAATCATAAAAAATTAGCCATAATATTATTTTGACATGATGATTTAAAAAATGACACTAGTAAAAAAAGGATTTTAGCAATCCTAAAAAGTCATTGCTAAAGGCCTATAGCAGCCACCCAATTTCTGCCAAACAACAGACGCTTTAGGAAAATCGCTGCTGCCTATAGCGCCCGCCATTTGGAAGACTCTATATAAGAGATCAACATGGGATATAGAAACCACCACATAAAGGTTGCTATAGAACCACCCAATTTGGGCTATAACGACCACCTAGTATTCTCCAAATGGAAGATTCTATAGAATAGATTGACATAGGCTATAACAACTATCAAACATTGGTCACTATATACCCACCCAAGTTAGGCTATAACGACCTCTGTTTGGAAGTCTCTATAGCCTATGTTGAAATAAACTATAGTGACTGCCATATGGCAGTCTCTATAACTAAACTTGAAAATTATTATAGCGCCTTCCAAATGGATGTTTCTATAATTTTTTTTTTAAAATTTCAAAGAAATAGTAAAAAAAAAAATATATTAAAAAAATAAAAAATAAAATATATTTCAAAAATATCTAAACTCATGGGAATATAAATCTCTTCATATCATAATATTCCAAGCTCCACATTCATCTTCTAATATAACTGTATGAACATATTTAATAAAAAATAAGTAAAAAATGTATCAAAACTAATAATTGAAATGAAATAACATATTTTAAGTAAATTTTAGTACAAAAATCTTATCCTAATAATTTTTAAAATCACTCATACGATGATTCATTGAGTAGATCTGTCTAAAAAAATTAAAAACCTCAATCAATTGCTCAACAAACTGGGTTGGTAAGAAATCACGAATTGCTATTGGGATTAACTGTTGAAGCAGAATATGATTATCGTGACTTTCCAACCCCTATAATGTCATGATCATCATATTGACGCGCTTGTAAATATCATTAAAATAACCATATGGAACCTTGATGGTCTTAAAAATTTATAAAAACGTTTTTTTCACTTTTTTACTCATTTTGTACTGTGAAACATGCATGTATGCCTGATTATCACCCCCAACTATAAATTTAAAGGTTTTCTCAATCCCATTTCTTGAAAATCATGTCGAGCATTGGCACTGTCCTTTGATTCCCCTTGATGCCTAAAATGGTGCATAGTATATTGTCACAAACATTTTTTTTCTATGTGTATCACTTACGAATTATGTATTAAAATATTATATTTCCAATAATCCAATTCAAAAATAATACTTCATTTCTTCCAATTATTATTGCACTATCTATTTGAAGAAATAATAGAGGGTAATTTAGGAGCCAATAAATATTGAAAATAAAACATTGTATAGTTTTTTTCTTGATCAAGTTGTGTACAAATTTGAACCCCAGACATTATTTGTGGTGATGTGTCATTCTCTCTATTCTTATAAAATGACACATTGTCTTTATTGAAACAATTCAATATAGGAAGAAATCGTCTTGACCAAGATATTCCAACTTTATACAGTTCTTAATCCATATAGATTTTTTAATTTTATTTCAACAGGGGTAGGAGAAATCTCCTTTTGTACTCTAACTTGTTAAGATAACATTCGCTGGGAAGTCACTCATTTTCCATAACAAAGAGGCCCAAAGTATAAACATGTCATTAGTT
The DNA here is from genome assembly GCA_963277665.1 of Viscum album. NCBI lineage: Eukaryota > Viridiplantae > Streptophyta > Magnoliopsida > Santalales > Viscaceae > Viscum > Viscum album. The sequence goes on along the minus strand of OY728126.1, from coordinate 1,304,194,213 downwards.
GCTGGGTTAAAAGACATTACACAATTTTCCCAAAATTCTTACAACTCATCAATCAAAGGTTTCATATAAAACTCAATTTTATCACTAGGTCATCAATTTAGCAGTTTTAGTTGACATGAAGAATCTCTCCAGTCTTGGTTTTAGTGGGAAATAATGCATCTACATAGTGGTAACTTGTTTCCCTTGATTCAATACCCTACCATGAAGAATATCCCCACCTTGATTAATCTCATTGGTCTTCCACCTAGATGAATAGAAAATAGTACAAGTATTTAATTGTGCATTCTCTTTTCTAAAAAATATAAATTTATTGCAGAACACATCAATGATATCATATGAAAATCCAAGGTAATAATTCAACTTGATATCTTGATAGTATGAATCTAGAATCTTCTCTCCAGGGGGGAGTGCCTTCTTCAACAATAGCAACAACATGTCGAATGAGGTGTCTAACCACTAATTCAAGTCCTTCAAGTGTAAAAACTCAAAGATGAATGGAAATTTACTAAATTTAGTGTATCTAGGATATAATTCAGTACATACATCTTTAATAATTTCAAATAATTTCAATGATTCTTCATCTATAGGAGAATGAGGATTACTCCATCCAACATCATTATTTATGACATTACTTTTTTGGTTAAAACTGACGTATCATATCATTGATGATTGTGTTCATCAAATCAACTATTCTTGAATCAAAATCTATATGAATATTTTTTAATTAGTGACATGAAACAAACTCTTCTCCCTGAAATGTCCAGGTCTTATAGTTTTTCAAAATCCCATTAGAAAATAAATGTTTTCTAAAACTATCTCATTTTAATAGATATCTATTTTCAAATTTTTTGTATGGAAAACTAATCAAATTTCATTTAAATATGCTGGTAAAATCCATAAATCGCTTAATCCCCTCTTAATATTTAGCAGAAAATATATCTAACATATCAATCCACCTCTTATCCATATCTGTATTGAATAGAAATAAAATCATTGAAATATCTTATTTAAACTCTAAAAAAACTAATATCCTTAAAACTTTCAAAACAATGAGTTCAAAACTATTTTTAAGGAAAAATAAATGAATGAAAATAAAGGGATATTAGAGAAGATATTTGAATAGTAATTACGTACATGTCAATAAGATAATAGTTTATATATTTTAATATTATACATGAAAATATTTTTTGGAAGATATTTAACGCGCATTGAATGAAGATATCAAAACCAAACTTTATAGGCCTCCCAATATTCTAAAATAGAAATTATCATATCTTATACTAATTGAGAATATTTAAATAATGTTTCTTTGAAAATAATATAATAATGAGAGATTGAGAAATACCGACAATGAATATCTTCTAAATAATAATGAATTGGTATTCTTGATGAAAGGAGAGTATACTCGGTTATATGAATATGAAGGGTCATGATATCCATTATGAAAAAGAGTTATTTTATACAGTAAATCTTCAAACTTCATCTATGATTGAACTCTGGGATAAATTATAATATCAATCTATTAATGACAAACCATATTGGAGATTCATGAAGATATTTCCCATTGGGTTTTAACACCAATGTGTACAAGATGGATCCATTATAATTAGTGATGCCCCTATTAGCATCAAATCTATTGAGAAATATGGTACCATTATACTTGTTCTGAAAAAGAATATTGAATTTGATAGAAAGTAATAGAACTCTATCATTGTGTCCCTATCAAAAAATAATTTTAATAAATTTAGTGTATTAATGTCTATAAAGGATATTTAGGATAATCTTGAGAATATCCATGAAAAAAATGTTAATGTAAAAAAAATAAAAACTAAAAAAGGAGTGATAAGTTTGAAGATGTGAAAATATCTAATGATGAATCCATTTATGAAATTTTAAAATGTTTTCATTAAAATTACATAAAATATTAATAGATATAGAGAAAAATTAGAGGACTCCACCATGTTGAAAAATCCATTATGGTTTGTTCTTAATATATTTTCTACAAATGTTTCCTCATTTAAAGAAATATATTTGATTCTACTCTCTCAAGATGAATTTAAAAATACACGTGATATATATTAGATAAGAAATACCCTTTGTTTAAGAAGAAGTTCAAATAAGAGAATAAAAATTCATTCAAGACTACGAGAAAACCCAAAATCGAGAAAAAGAAAGAATATTTTACTAGTAACTATAAATTTGATGAAGAACAAGATAAAGAGTGTTACAAAACCATGCCTCTCATATCAAAAAAATTCAAAAAAAATAAGGATGAATATACAAAGGTAATCATTATTTAAAATTATTCAATTGTTGTAAAATTAAAAAATTAGAATTTAACTATCCAGTGTATACAAATATTGAAAATAAAGATGATGATAAAGAATGCGAAATAACTGGTAAAGGTTTAATATATTGTTTTGTTGCAAAAGGAACCATTTTACTTACAAAACACACACCATATGTAGGAAATTTTAGCACTGTTGGCATTCAATGCTTGCCGAATTTTTCTTCAAACACCAGCAAGTGTAAATATTCATGTGATGGCCATACAATTAACTTTTTGATTGATTATAGATATAAGTAATGAATAATCATTCCCCTTAATATTTTACAATATTGAAATCTATTTATAGTGGATTCCACTTTCAATAGGTTGAATGGATATTGTCATCATGGCTTGTTCCTCACACATAGACTCTCACTAAGTCCTTGTGATTATTAAAATAGAAATCCAATTAATGGGGAATGAAAACCTTGTAAAAACACCATTATAATAGAAGAAAAAAATTTCAGGAAGAAATATATTCTCCCATAAGGATATTATTGGTACCTTTTTCAATGTAGAATACTAAGTCCTCTGTTAGCTTATAGGTGATCGACCACACATGAACACGAGAAAGGGACATTCTAAAATCATTTCAATAAATTTGGATTGAACTTACTCATCATCCCCAGAAAAATTAAACTTTAATTTATTATTAAAATTATCCATGGAAGGAAATTTAACATCCAATTAGTCATATGGACTGGAAGGAACTGGTTTTTTATCTTTCTTCATAACTTTAGATGGGATGATAATTTTAATGTCTCTATAGTGTGTTGCTATGATTTCATCTGGATTCATTTTAATAACCAAGTAATCCCATGTATCCCATTCTATATGCAACTTATTATCCACATAGATAGCATTTCTGAGATTTCTAACTGAATATAGACCATAAATAGTACCAAAATTCACTAACTTCTAGCTCAACAATGGTATCCAATTCATTTTAAAACATATTTCCAAAAGACCCTAACAATTGTAATTAGATTAAAACTAAATAGAATATTTTCAAATAATGGGTTGGTTGGTAATGATACCCACCTTTTATTAATATTCAATAAAACCTAGGAGGTAAGGAAGTAATATTCATTTTGATACAAATTCAAGAAATATTTGGATGCATCATTGCGGGAGTTTTCCGATCAACACCTAAAAATAGCCCAAAAGATTCTCCAAGAGCTATATTCCCACTAGGTTATGAAATGTATGAGAGGGGGACTAGGTAATCATACCAAACCACTATATGGTGTCATGATTCATGTGAAAGAAATGTCAACCTATAGAGATGGAAATAGATAGATCTAGGGGAATATGAAGAATGTGACCAGGCCCTTGAAAATTCCACTTCATCGGAGAACTGAGTGAGAAAATATTGAAATTGAATCAACCCCACCATGTGATGCTGAAATGCTTATTGAAGACTTCCACCAAAGGTATATGATTCTTGAAATGCTTGATCAATGAAGAATCCATCATAGATGACACTTTATATAATTCAATATGTGGTATAAACACTAATAAAATTCCATCAAACACCCTAGAACCTTTAGGAGATGTTTTATTTTTGGAATATCCACTAAAATTGGAGATGAATCAGACCCTACAGATGGTGTAATACCCTCCCCTAATGATGGAAGAGGGGGAATATTTTCCCATAAAAACAATATTTAATACAAGGAATAAAATAAAAATAACTATCATACTTGACCATGTACCAATCAAACCCATATAAATAGATTTTTAAATTATGATTGGCGTAAGATATAGCAGGTGTATTTTTATGTGTATTACAATGGGTGGGAAAAAACCTAAATATTTCTTTAAATCAACCTCTTAGAGTTGACCAATCAATCCCTTGAAAATTTAATAGCTATAAGATATAAATCACTACATAGAATTAGAGGATGAAACTCTTTATAATGAATTGGGAGGGATACCCACACAAGAAGTGCACAAAAACTCTCAAAGTGGATTAGTCTCCTAGTCAGCTATAACTAGAGTAATACCCAGTATACAGACATGTATATAAATTTGAAGTATATTCAAATTATTTATTATTAATATGAGAACTTCTTAAGAAAAATCCATAAAATTTTTTTTAGTAAAGATTAAAAAGGGATTCAATAGGTTGAAAATTATTTCTTGAAACCAAACCTGTGTTTTAAAAGCTTGGTCTTAGAATCCAAATCTATAATGTTTTTCAATATTAGTTTGGAATATTTCCATAACCACTAATGTTTGGTTTCATTTTCACTTATTTCAGTATGGTCCATCTCATTTGTTCAGTTTTGGATCCATTAGATATTAGTTGTAGTGAATTTATATAGGAAATAAGAAGATGTGATAAATATTAATGGATTTTATTCATTGTTTTTTGGATGAGTCGGTTGGAAGAAGTATACCCTTTGTGTTTCTTGACCGATTGAAAGATGATTACAATATTAAGAGTGAGGGAACTCACCCTCTTAGTATTTATGATGATGATGATGATTTATTCAAAGACTAGTTTAGCATTGCATATAATCTTGATCTGGAATTTGGACCATGAAATAAGGAGCATATGCAGTATTCAGGGAACCATCCACAAAAAATGAGAAAGCTGCCAAAATTAAAATCTTAGATTGTAGAAGTCAAAGAATTAATGTGAAAAACTTACATAGAGTGGACTTGATCATGGAAGTGGGGTGACCAGATTGGGGATCCATGATGGGGAATAGGGGCTCGATGATAGTGGTTTGATAGTGGGGGTTGATAGGGGTGGGATAGCTTGACGGGGGAAAGATGAATCAACAGAGCTGGGAGCGTTGGGCGGTGGGGCATGATGGGGCTAGGAGGGCTTGACGGTAGTGGGATGGTCTGATGACACTGTGCGGAGGTGGGGGGGGGGGTGGGGGTCATAGGGTCACGTGAGGGTTGGAGGGTTGGATCACAGGAGAGGATCGTATGATTGTGGGAGGGGTAAGGACCAAGGAGAGGAAACATTGGGGCGGGGGGTTAAAAACTATAGCAACTGCTAAATAGAGGTTGCTAATAATATCAATAGTGACCAACAAATGGCAATATCCTAAGAGAGGCCTCCATGAAAACTTAAATTTTTACTAGTGTGAATTTCATTTGTTCAAATACATTTTCTTAAAATATCAAAAATTAATTTTAAAATAAGTCTGCAAAATGCGAGAAAACTTCTCTTTTGAAAAATAACAATTTTAATCATAAATTTGGATTTATTATTATATTATTCCAATAAAACACATAAGATGAATGTTAGACATTGTATTGAATAGATAATAATTAAATTTTATTAAAATCATTCAAAAAAATTGATTCGTTTAATTTATTAAGATAAAACATATTTGTTTAAATAAAAATAGTTTTCAAGAAAAATTTCATTTTACTTTAAAATAGTTTTTATTTACATTTATAATTAATTTCTCACAAAATAATTCATTTTATATACATTTATAAACCATATATATTTTATAATTTCGTTAATCATATTCATACAATCCATTTCAATGGCTCGGTGATAACTATCATATTAAATAATAAATTTTTAATAGTAAGTCACATTTCCTCTAAACTCCATGTTGCATGTAACATAATATAAAATCAGTGTTGTGTGTAATGAAAGCTAAAATAAGTGTTGGTTCTAATGAAAAATATTGAAAAGATTAAATTTATTTGAAAAAAATATTTTACAAAATCTCAGGATGCTGCATTACAACCCCCTTAAAAATGAATTTCACCCTCAAAATTCATCTCTTTGGTACCAAAAAATAATGATAATAATGACCCATTACATCCTAAGGTTCCCAATTAACTTTCTCAAGATGTTGGTTTCACCAAAAAAATATTGACCAGGTCAGTGGCTTTGTTTTTTATAACCTTCTCTGTATTATCCAGAATCTCCACTGATTTTTCCTTATAAAAAAGATTAGGATTTAGTGATACGACCTTTGAGTTAAACATATGCGATGTATCTGATATTCAATTCCTCAGGAGAGATACATGAAACATATTTTTAACTTGAGATATGTTTGGTGTAAGCACCAAGTGATAAGATACAATCACAATATGATCAAGTATTTCAAAGGGACTGATATACCTAGGGCTTAGTTTTCCCTTATTTCTTCTATGGAGAAGTTTTAAGAAACAAATTATCACTATCTTCAAATTCTCGATCACATAAATTATTATATTAATAACATTTATGTAATTTTTTTTCTTCCCTTACATATTTTTGAATGGTTCTAACATTCTCTTCACCAGGTAGATTATGTCCCAATAGCTTTTTTTTTCTACAACATAATTCTAGTATATTAGAGTTCTAAAATTATTTCCATAAAGGGATTCATACGGAGCCTTATTAATGCTCAAGTGAATGATATTGTTGTAATAAAAATCAAATAGAGGGAGGTGTTGATCCCAAATAAATTTTAAATCCATAGAAACAGATTTAACATATCCTATAGGGTTTTTATTGGTCTCTCAGACTAGCCATCTATCTGTGGATGATATATAATACTAAAAAATAAATTTGTATCAAGAGATGGCTGAAGAATTCACTAAAAGTTTGAGGTAAACTCTACATCCTAATTATATATAATTGAATGTGGTAATCCATGAAACATTACCACTCCATTAATGTATATCATATAAAACTTATCCTAAATGAAATATTCTTTGATATAGATGAACTATGCAGACTTTTTATAGTGATCGAATACAACCCATGTAGAAGTATTTCCTTTAGATGTTTTGGGGAGTCTGACGATAAAACCCACAATTATTTTTTCCCATTTCCATTCTGGTATGGATAATGGTTGTATAATACCCTTAAATATTTCTCTTTTCCTCAACTTGTTGGTATACCATGTACCATGATACATAATCAATAATATCAATCTTCATGTTGTCCCACTGGAAATACTATTTCACATAGGCTAGTGGTAGGTGCTATACCCTTTTCACATTTCAGTTGTGGGTTTAAGGCCCACGAAATTTCCAGATGTGATAGGTTATTGCCCAGAATGTGGGTTATTCTATATACCGAACTATATTAATATATTCCCCAAATTGAAATAAGACATATTTACCTCAACATCAAGAATAATATAAAATCTAAAGGTTAAAAATATGTTTGATATTATCCTCCAAAATGTATAGGCATTATTCCTCAAATAACTTTTCCACAAAAATATATACAAAATCGATGGGTTTTCTTTCTATAAATGTCTCCCAAAATATCATTAATCTTGATAAACTCTCATATTGTAAAAACATGAGTGAGGTTTCAATGAATTTTAACTTCAGATCAAACTTCAACTTATGAACCCTTGATGGAATCCATAACTCTTAAGTTAATCTTACCCCAAGATATATATTCTTTAAAAAATAACTTATTCCTTAGATTTTTTTTTGATTATTAGAACCAAAATACCATTGGTAAAATACTTCTACAACATAAATCTTGAATATAAACGCATAAACACTTCAACCCTTTTATTTAAATGATGGATTTATATAGGTCCTTATTTATTCTAGTGGATTACCCATAGTTTAGGGTATTGAATCATATAATTCCCAAGTTCTTCACATATACTACATTAAATTATTTGGAAATTCATTACTTTATAACCTTCATTTTGAAAAAAAACATTCCCCTCTATTTGATATATTCTTATAGGTTCTTTTTCCCATATTCTTGATATGTAGTAAGATACATATTCTTTCTCTATGTTCATTACCACATGAAGTTTCCTAAAATCCAGAAATCTACTTATTTGATATGTTAATAATCTCTCCAAAGTTTAGATTGTTAATCATAAATTGCAATAACTGATTAGGAATAATCCCAATATATTTCTCTCCAGTAATCATCTAATTTGGTTGCTCATAATCACAAAGTTTTCTATCACATTCTGTGTTTAAATGTTTCCTTGAGGTTCCAACCATTGAATAAAACAAAAAATAATAGTGTGAGAAACACAAATGACCATGGAAAACCACATAATCATGAAAAATCATTCATAGTATTTCTATGTCATATTTTTTTTCAATCTATGAATCCTTAGGTTTATCCTAGGATATTTATAGTTATCATATATTTAAATCATTCACGATGGTTTACAAAGAGTTTGTGAATTTACAAAGCATATCCCCCATGAGTGCCAATCTAGGTGTGAAACAAGGACCTTTTTCATGCACTAGGTAAAGATCAAGTCAAGATCAATGTTCCCTTTTTGAAGTTATTACCCCTAGGTTCATATATGCAAAATACACATCCACTTTTAGTATCCAGATAGGGATATAATTTCTTGAAAACCACTCACTCAATAATTTACCAGAAATACATGATATTTTCCTATAATTTGACTCATCATTAAAATTATACTTAGGGATATCAATAAAGTTTTGTCATCCTAGTTTTCAAAGGATAACTAAACCATTCTATGATACCAACTACAAAGACCTAAACCTCTCACACACAAATATTACATCTTGACAGTTGGATATTCATTACATAACATAATGAACCACACCAGAATTATTTAGGTCTAGTGCCTTTGGAAAACTAGAATCATAAACAGTTGGTCCATAGGTGATCTACGTCATCTCCCACTAAGTTCTTTATAACTAGAATCCTTCTTAGAAATATAATACATAACATCTTTCTTCATATCCTATGGAAAAAAGACATAATAAAGGGTGAGATCAGATTCTCAATAAGGATAAACAAGGGATATATAAACATATAATGAGAATAAGGTTAGGATAAAATGATAATAACAAATAAAAATGATACCCTTTATATAAAAGATAAAAAACATAAGTCATGGAATAAATCTTGGCAGTTCATAAGTCATGAATTATAATGGAATCAAATTACATAATCCATGACAACATAACATTGGAATAAGACATATATTTATGCCATACAGATAAGTATAGAAAATAATTTCCTTAGAAGTAAAGGGTCATTACCAAAACTATCATTGGGAAATGAGTTTACTCACCAAACTATCATAGTAGTAAAGGTTCACTCCCAAGACTATCATAGTGGGAAAAGTCCCTTACTGAACTCGGTTTACTCCCTATTCTAGTCCAATTTATCTCATGAGATTTAAATATTTACGAAATTCATTGGAGGGAGATATAGGTACCACCTATCACATAATGAAAATCTTACATATGTGTTCCATAAGATCATTAAACATTCATCCTATCAAAAACCATGAAAATAATTGGGTTTCATAAACATTTAATCATAACGGACCCAATGGAAATAAAAAAGGTTTCATAATCATTTCATCCAAACATAACCCATGGAAAAATAAATGTTTTTCATAAACATTTTATCATGGTATTTACCATATAAAATAAATAGGTTTCATAAAAATATGATCATTATAAAAATAATCCATTCAGAAATATAATAAGAATGTAATCCTTGGATCATATCCCTAGTAAATAATAATTAACATGAAAGGATGTCATATTATATGGAAAATGATTTTTAAATATCACTTGTAATATTTACTAAGTAAAATATCCTTTCCACTTTGAAAAAAACTTTTTAAAACAAAAAACAACTTCAAAATATTTTTATTTGAAAATTTATTTGGAAACATATAAACGAATCATTAATTATCATTTAAAATGATTCTTTAGGAAAATATCCTTCAAACATTAAAAATCACTAAAAATTCATAAAATAATTTTTTTAAATCCTTTTATTTTAAAAAAAATTAATCTTATAAGGTAATATTTAAAACATTGAGTTTTCATGTTGGTGTAAATTTCATATATATCATACATGTTAAAAGCATGATTCCTTTCATATTTTCAGTAAAATCTATAAGGGCCTTGTTTAAAAAAATTCGTTAATATTATTTTCAATATTTATTAAAAATTTAAACATGGGTAAAAAATTATTTAATAATTAGTTTTGAGAATGTTAAAACATTTTTGAAAACATTTTTGGAACACATGTATATGCATGAAAAAAGGGTTTTCGTTCAAAAAGTGAAATAAAGTCAGTTATCTTAAAAAATATTATTTAGGAATCATGAGTATATAGGGAGATGAAAATGAGATGAAAAATTTATTTTCATTAAATAAATATAGGAGAATAAAATTCATTAGTTTCTTGAGAGATGTATCATAATATTTCATTATCAAAAACACAAACCAAAATAGTCCTAATAAATAATGATATTGTATCATAAAACCCTTAAATCTTTGGTAACTTTGAATCATAGGACCCATGAAATAATAACATTAAATGAAACATAAAATAGAATTAGAATGAATAAATTCATGATATTACATATCAAATAGGATTAATATAACCCTCATAAAATAATATAGGTGCATAACATAACATATGTCTCAAAGAACACAAATTGAGATAGAAATCCCTTACCGCCATGGTAACATTTGAACCATAGACCACATGAAAGATAGATCCTAGAATGGATATGTAAATCACAATAATTTTAATTATAGTAATAATAAAATAAATTCATTTTTAGTATATACACCACCTAAAATAAATAGGTGGTGAATAAGGAATGTGTCTCATAGAAGTAAAAAGTGAGACAAAGATCCCTTACCTTAAGTCTCTACTTCCGTTGAAGATGTTATAAAATCATATGTAATAAATATAATTTTATTATAAATATAATAATAATAAATTATAGAATATATAATATGATATATTATTTACTTATGACCTATTATTACCTGTTCATTAAAAATTTCTCGTGAAAATCACATTTTGGGTAATAACTGCTTTGTTTTTCAGGTATTTTTTGATTTGTTGTTTTTAGACCTATGAATTTTATAATGGTTAACTATTATAATTTTTTTAACCATGATATAATAAATTCAACATATATATATTTATATTAATACATAAAATTTATATATAGAAAAAGAAGTACATCGTTCATTGAGATAGTGGGCCATACATACGCATAAACACTGTTTCCATTTTCTCGACGGATGAAAAGAAAGAAATGTAAATAATATATTATCTTCATATAATAATTTTTATTACATATATATCCCATATATCCATTGAATTTAACCTAATTACCTTCTATGAAAATCATTTGTGAAAACTGAATGACATCGCTTCACGAGGCGGTAGTCTGTTGTATACACGAACGACGTTATCATATCCCTCATGGAATGGAAAGTAAAAAGGTATATGTGATAATATATTTAAAGAAGTATATATTTTTTATAAATATCTTATATATACATTATATACATCACCATACCCATCCATGAGAGGTTTTTATGGAAAACCTGTCACATCGGTTCATGAGGTAGTAGTCTGCCGTACATACAAGCAATGTTATTGATTTCCAAAAGCTTATTAGATAAGAAGGTAGATGTATTATTATAATTATAAAGGTAAAATAATATAATAAATATCATATATAAAATTTAAATAAATCATTATATCTTTCTGTGATAGGTGGGGATTGAAAACGAATAACATCAGCTCTCAAGGTGGTAGTCTGCCATACACATGATCAACAATTTCATTTCCCATATTAAAGAGGAGGAGATGGATATAAGTTATGAAATTAACATAATAAAATATAAATATATTTTATATTCTAGGGTTATTATATCAGTATAATTAAATCATAATATAATGAGTTATAAGAAGAATTAAAACAAAATCACATAGTTTAAAAATTGACCTCTTCTTCGGACGACCTCTTTAGGTTTATCCTAAATCCATACTATATTGGATTTATGATCTCAAAAATTACTCTAATATTTTATTAGGTATTTAATTAAGATATTTGGGTAGGTCTTGGAAAAATAAAAGGGTTTTTAAAGTGTGAATAGAAGAGGAGAGGTGGTGTCCTTTTATAAGTGCGGTGAGTGGCATACTTGTAATTTTAGAAAAGAAAAGGTGTACCCTTGTTTTTCTCAATCCAAAAGGATAAAAAATGGAACATTATAGATAATATAATATATAAGGTGTAAATATTTCCATCCAATTAGTGTTGGAAAATTTTACAGGTCATTTTACCTCTTATATATTTAGTTTATCCCACGGTAAATCTATTTTATCCTTAACCTCGATAATTAATTTTTACCGTTTTTACTATAAATTATTGTCAAAAATTATGTTTAACTTATCATATAATATTAATTATTTTTATTAAAAAATATTTAATCCATTTTTAAAATTTTATTTTCATAAGTGAAAAAATTAAATTTAAATATAAACCCACATATGAGATGAGAAAAAAGTTGTCTAAAGGGAAAATGTTGAAACATTTAAAAAGGTTTTATATAAAAATTAAAAATTAAATTTATTACAATGAAATAAATTTGATCAGTAGATATATAATTGAACAAATTTTAATTTTAAAACTATATTAAAATAATTTGAAAATTTTTAAATGCTTTAAAAGAAATGAAAGTTCTTAATAAAAACCACTATTTCAACTATTCATAAAAAAATTATCTTTTCAAAAAATTCTAATAAAATGAACCTTATATAATTTTGAAATTATGAATTTAAAAATCAATTTCATTTTTCAAATAAATTTTCTAAAAGTGGAAAAAATTAATTTTAAAATAAATACAAAAAATGTGGAATAACTGATTTTTAGAAAAATACAGTTATAAGAATAAATTTGGGTTTATTCTTATATGATACACAGAAAACACACAAGATGAATTTTATACAATATATTGAATATATAATATTTAAATTTTATTAAAATCATTCAACAAAAGTTATTTTTTTAATTTATTCTTTTAAAAAATGTTTGTGTTGGTAAAAATAGTTTTTCAAAAATATATTTACTTTATTTTCAAATAGTTTTTATTTTAATTTATAATTAATTGGTCACAAAAGAATTATTTTTATATATATGTGTTAACCATATATTTTTATCATTTAGTTAATCCTGTTCATACCCTCCATTCCTGTGGTTATGTGATAACTGTCATATTAGATTATATTTTTTTAATAGTATTCCATGTTTTGTCTAAACTCAGTGTTGCATATAATTCAAGATAAAATAAATGTTATATATAATTGAATATAAAAATTTTATTTCATGTAACACAATTTATCTAAATTATTAAATTTATTTGAAAAAATATTTCAAAAAATCTCAGGGTGTTACAACTGTCTGACTATTAATATCTATAAAATTTTGTGACATGGATAAAAAACATACATTTGGTTACTAAAGGTTATTTAAAATATTTTTTTATCATGGTACTTTATTTTGAATTTTTATTGATGAAATAATTAACCTAAATACTTATACAACATTGACTCAGTTTTTGTGAAATTGGTAGAAAAATCAAGTAAATAAATTTAAAAACTCTAAAGTTTATCATTTTTGAGTGAATTAAAATTTCACATGATTTTTAAATATAAATATAACATATTATAGATGTATTAAAGTTTTATATTCTAATTCTATTTATTTCATGTTGTTTTAAAATCCAAATAATAATGATAATTCTTAAAATGAAATTAATAGTATTTGATGTTGAATAATTTTTTTTAAATTATTTAAAAATCATAAAAATATTGAAAGATGAGAATTATGATAATAAATGGTATAAAATATCATCCCATGTCCATTTATGATATCATTTTTACCAAATACGTAAAATTATTACAATTTAATATTGAAAAATTCATTATAGAAGTTAAGGTTAAAATTAGTTAACCAATTAGTTAATCCAGAAGACAAGGTCTATAATGATATCAAAACCTATCAAAATTTTAATGGGTAATTATATTAAGATAATAACCTACATTAAAAACAATATTACATGTTTTTAGGTGCTTATAACCATTTATTTGAGTATCCAATTTCTGGATCTCTTTGCAAGTTGTTTGTGATGTTTTTTTGGAATTTTTTTGAAGGTTTCCGCGCATTTTCATGGTTCTTGAATGGTTGGAAAAACCATGTATCCAAACCGTGCAACATTTATAGTATCCTAGGTAGTTTTTCATGATTTTAGAATGGTTTTATCATGGTTAGAAAAACCATGTTACCTAAACAAAATGGGGTCTCACAGTTTGAGAATGGTCAAATTAACCGTGCGAAATAACCACACGGCTCTTCCCGTGGCTCTATTTTGGGCGCACTGTTAGGAACACGGTTTTTAATAATCATGAGACCTAACTTAGGAAACCATGATATTGGTAATTAAATTCCCAAAAATATAAATTAAAATACCCAAACCCCTCTAATTAACCCCAAACACCTCCCACTCAAACCTAAATATGATCCTTTGGATTTTGGGATCCATCTAGAGCCATTTTGGATCTCCAAATCTAATTTCTTGGTGGATCAAAGTGATGATCAAAGTGGTGATCCTAGTCTGGTGAGTTAATTACTCCTTGGAATTAAATCCCTCACATTATGTTTATTACTTCTTCTTATAGGTTATGTTGTTGTTTTTGGATCTTTAAGGATTGATGTGGAATTTTGAATCTAGGGTATTCTCTATCTTCCCTTCAGATCCTTCTTCTAAGATCCGATGGTCAAAATCAGAGGTGAATTTTTTTGGATTAATTGTGGTTGGATTCCTAATATTCTAAGTAATTATTTCTATAATTTTCATTAATATTATAATTCATTATTTTTATTATTCATAGATACATTTTTCTTAATTTTCTGACAAATTTTATATAATTTTTTTTCCCTGAAATTCCTTATGAAATATTCATCGACTCTATTTTAATTGAATTGAACATAGAATTAATTAAATGGATTTAATATTTATCTCTATCAACTTTTTGTGAATTTTTAAATTACATGTTTGTTTGTATTTATTTTAGAGGAACTTTTAGAGGTTGTTTTGGTGAAATTGAGGGATTTGGATCAAGTTTTTATTCATAAACTGAAATGACTTGATTCAAATGAAATAAATTTAACTATTTGATCTTTTATAAATTGTTTTAAATTATTGAAGTTTTTAAATTACTAATATTAATCTCTAAATGATTTCCCTTGTTTTTAAAATATGTGCTCAGGGGTGATTTGAAATGGGTGATTTATTCAACTGGAATGGGGCTGTAAACCCTTGTTTTTAAATGTAATCAAACCTTTTAAAATTAAATTTTTTTTATTTTAATTATTTACGGTTAATTTGAAATAAATTATTTTTTAAATACCCATTTGGCATTATTATGATGATTTTCTAAAGTAAGTGGGTATGATCTCCCTTTTGAATGTCGAATTGTAAAAAATGTTTTGAATTGAAATTGATGATTCTTGATGGCATGGTTGGTACTTTATGAGAATTATCTCATTTAATAACCCATTATTATATATTTTTTGATTCATATAATTCCCATTTATGGGTTTTGAAAAAGGTATTATTTACTTTTAGGGAGTTCAGGAGTGAGAGTGAGATGTGATTTGGGGGCATGTGCCCATAATTGAAATATTACGGGCTTGAGTCCATGATTGATATTGAAAAGGATTCTCCTTGTAATCCTCATAACTTGATTATCTCACAAACTTATTTTTACTAGTATTGTGAACCTGAATAGTTATATGGGATAACCAAGACATATACTTCATTAGCGGACTCACACCCCTTCTAGTGGATCTATAGAAAACATGAAAGGTTTATGCTATGGAGATGCCGCCAGGAAAGTGGGTGTGTGTGGAACTAGTTTTCTTGAGACCTGTGAGACTATATATAAGACTGGAAATTAGTAATGATGTTTTTTGATTAGATAGTCTATGAGGTAATCACTACCGTACCTAGGTTGTACCGATGAAATTCATTTACTTGATCTTGACGCATGATAGTGTTTGTTGTCACTACTTGGAACCAAAGTTACCTTGATTTATTTGTATAGTTATTGTTATTATGCACCTTGACTCCATTTTATTTACTATTTTTTAACTTTTTTAATAAGGAATATGTTCACATATTTTCTTAATTATTTCACTATATCTTGTGAAATGAGTTTCAATGCTTTTCAAAAAAATATTTAGTTTATAAATGGTAAAATGCAATGTTTTATAGTTTTGATTTGATAAATAATTTTTTAAATTCTTAAAAATATATTTATAAACTAAGCCTCATACTCTCTTTATTGTACTCCACTTTTATCATATTTTAATTACCTTATTAAGTAACTCTGTAGAATATTTGTTGGAATCCTACTAGGATATTTAGATCAAAACTTAATTTTACCATTTAGTGTTTGTAGCCTTTATGATCAAATATAAGGTGTTCATGATCTCATATTACTTTGTGGGTTCGAGTTAAGGTGACCAAGGGCTTGTTAACTAGGGATCTGGTGGGTGGTCATGGACCACCAGGAGATTTGTTTTGGTAGATTTATTTTATTTATAGTTTTGTATCATCTCCATGTACATGATATGATTATTGATGTATGTATTGATGTATGTATTTGATATTGTTTTCATAGACTAATTTTATTTTTGTATTATATTTTTAGTTAAATAGTTCACAATGGTTATTTCTTGAGTCCTAGGTTCTTGTCACTAGCCCCTGGAGATCAATAATTTTCTTCGGGTTAGTGGAGAATCAACTCAAATACAGGATTCGATGGAATTCTAGGTTAACTTATTACAAATGGTATCAGATGGGATATTTCCTTGAATTTAATCACTTATCCTTAAAATAACATTTGTTATTTGGGGTGAGTTATGGTAAAATTATATTAAGAAGGTGTTTTGGCTCAAGCGGTTGTTCATTAATGGGTTCTTGTTCACCACTTCCTCGTGATGAGACTTGAGTTTTCCGGGATATGCGGACTTGGGTATTTATTTTGAGTTATTGTTTTCCTAATGAATGAGATTTATATTCTCTATGTTATTATATTTGATTTTGGGAATAGATTATGAGTTTTGTTTTGGAACAAAAGGATGAGAAAATTCCCACTATGCTATCATTGTATGGTAAACAGTGACGAAATGGTATTATTGATTTGTAAATAAATCTAGAAAATATTGTGTGGTTAGTGTATAGCTTACTAGACAATGTGAAAAATCCATGTATACATCTACTATAACTTGAACTTGACACCCTATTATTTTTTTTTGAAAATGACTTCACTCGTGTGAGGTCAGTTGGAAAGGTTATGGATGTGATTCATTTTATATTCTTATTTGGATATTTCAACTTTGGTCCATTATTATTTGTTTTAAATTCATTGTGAAAACGAAAATTTTGGCTGAAAAAAAGTTTTGTTGTGAGATTTGAAAAGTGTTTTTAATTACCGAAAAGGTGATTTTTATGAAATGTTTAGTTCGGGAAAATTTATTTTTGAATACTCTTGTGTGATGTGCTAATGAATTTTTTAAAATTAAATCTAGGTTTTTATGGATTTTAAATCATAATAGTTTTGATAATTGGAAAATGAGATTAATTATTTTAAAACCATGGAATAATTTCCATGAGCTATTAGAAGATTTATGAAAACATTGATGGATTTATAACAAGATTTATTATTTTCAAATGAAAGAGAAATGTTTTATAAATAGATAAATATTTCATACCATAAAAACTACGATTCTTTCAAAAAGTGGTTTATGACATGTTTGAAGGATTTAGGAATGATTTTCCATTTTATATGGTTAGGTTTTATAAAATAGTTGATATGATTATGCTTTTTGGTTAATATAAATGTACCCTAAGAAGTTTTCCATGAAAGATAGAATGCTTATTCATCAGTCCAGTTTTCAAAGTGGTCCTTTATATTTTCCTGACGTGGCATCTCTTGTTGATGACTCTTCTCAGAATCCATATTGATTGGTGGAGCTAGAGAAGTTCCATGCTGATAACTATTTTTTTACTTGTAAAACATTGAAATATTTCTATATATATTTCAAGAGTTGGGAGATGAGATTGCGTGAAATTCTGAGGCCACAATTGAGTCTAAAATGCGGTGTTTATCCTGGATCAGAAATATGAGGCCACAATTGAGTCTAAAATGTGGTGTTTATCCTAGGTGGGGCATAACTTTTTTTGGTCCGAGACTTCTATGGAAAAATACATCTAGGATAAAATTAGTAATTAAAATAATTAAATATAATTATTTTACCCCTAAAACCAAATCAAATAACTTCCAAATGGGGACTTATATTAAAAAACCAAGACTGTTGTTGATTTTATAATGTGGTGTTTTTCATAGGCACACCATAAAAGGAGGGGGCACAAAAATTTCAGATTTTCATGCCGAGACGGATGGCTATAAGTAGAGAGTTAGGTTTTTCTGATTTGGGTTAGAAACTAATTTCTCTCTCTCTAAAAATAATCTCTCTCCCTTCTCACTCTACTGTTCTTGCTCATTATTCACCAGATCAAGGAGAAAACTCTGCCAAAACTTTGGTGGATTAAAGCAGGAGCACAACAATTGTGTGACTAAAGGCTAAACACCAATTTGGGGTTGGATTTATATCATTTTTGAGTTCTGATTCAATTTCTACTCTAAATATCTATTTCATTGCTTTTTTATTCTTCGTATAATTGAAAAATCATTGATGTATTCACGAACATGGCCATCTATCTGTGTTAAACGTCATTCTTCTTCCGTTAATTATAGTTTTCCATTGATAAATTTTTGGAGAAACCAACCACCAGTGAATTGTTGATCACAACTAGAAAAAAGGGCTATTTCCATGAACCTACAACCACAATTTTAAAACCATGTCTATAATTCACCCTCCCTTACACGAGAGAAAAATTTTCCTACCAAAACAATAGTGGGAACCTCTATTTCCACAGTTTTATTGATATTTCCATGGTTTTTAATAATATATTTATCATAATATATATATATATATATATATAAATACCTAAATTCATTAGCGGTGTTGTGGTTAGGTGGGTGAAATGTAAGGGTGAGGTATAGGGATCAAATCTGGCTAGGGACATATTATTTTTTGCTATAACCATGGTTTATTAAGGCTACAACCATGGTTTTTTCACTATGGAAATATCACTTATGTTCATGGTTTAAACCGTGGAAATTGGTCTACAACCACATTTGACAACTTCAAGACCCATTTACAGGGTGATAGCACCTACGGTTGGGAAAAACCATGGACGTAGGCTACGACCATAGTTTTGGGCCCTATTAACACGATTTTCAACTATGGTAATAACCCTTTTTTCTAGTTGTGGATTAGAGGCTAGTGTAGGGAAGCCATCTTTATAGAGGTCCCTGATCTGCTAATGAAATTGTGATCGGGAAACTGGATTGAGTTTGATGGTCCATGGAATGGACCATCAGGGCACCACCGGTGGAAGCTTCCTATGGCATCATCGTGGTCTGGAAGTGCCCTAAGGTGGCAGACCATGTGGCCTAACTGGTTAGTTGGGTGGGGTCGCGTGACACAACCCCATGAAGAAAACGCCACTTCAAAACCCCCATCAAATGAACAACTTATGGGACAAACCCAATTTCTATAGTGGGCCAGGCCACATCGACAAGTGTGCTAGCCCAAATGAATTGGTCCGGGATAGGCTAACGGGCTAAGCCCAGCCAGGCTGGGATGGGATGGACATGTGGTCCAGGTCCCACCTAATGGGTTAGACCCAGCTAACCGGGTTGGACTTGAGTCAGATACCGGGTCAACCATGGGGTGGTCGACCGCTGCAGTATGTGGACCAACCACGAGTCAGTACACCGACCCTGGGACCCTCTTCTGCAGATTTAAAGACCTGTAAATCTAAATTGGGAATCCGTTTGATTCATTGTCTGCAGATGTGTGTTCATATATTCAAGACATAAATTTTGAGTCAAATTTGATATTTTGAAGTTTGGGGATGAAACAAGGGCCCCACTTTGACCTGTTTGGGAATTTTGTGGTGAAAATATACCTTTTCACTGATTATCAATTTTGGGAAAATAAATAGCCTATCCTATTTGTTTTTCCATGTAATACATGATGGTGACCTCAGTTTTTGAATCTAGATTATGATGAGAGGTTTCCGGAGCAGGATGAATCATCAGGAAGTGTCTGATGGCAGTAGTGATTAGGAGACAACATTAGTGACTTCTGAGTGGAACCCTCCAGCTTGGCTGGTCATGGGTCCTCGATGACACTAGATTGGGACCCTCTATCCAGGATGGGCATGGGTTCTCAATGACACTAGAGTAGAATCATCAAACTAAGCTGTGAATGGGTCCTCAACACTTTTTCCAAGTGGAACCCTCCAGCCGGGGTGGGTATGTGTCCTCAACAACACTAGAGTGAAACATTCCTACCGAGTTGGGTATGAGTCCTCAACTTCTAGACAACTTCCTTTCTATGGATCAATGGTGATATTTACTTTGATGTTACCTTGGGATTACAATTAATAGGGTTTATTTCCCCACTGAGACTCATCCTTTTGATGTAACCTAAAACAATGCAAGTGAGACAGACCAACCTAAAATGGATAGTATCAAGGTGTGGTGCTTGAGCCAGTTTGACTTGCAGTTCTGGGTAGAAATGAGAAATAAGAGGTATCGATGGTGGTTACTTCTGGGGCTATTAGTGACTCTCTTCTTAGGCTGAGCTATGAGATAGAGACCCCCTTAATCTCTCTTTAGGTTTCTTTGACTGATCATATATATATATATATATATATATATATATATATATATAACCTATTACAGTACCCACTCCTTGGGTTCTGGTTACTCTCCTTCCATGAGAGGCAAAGACGTGCGAGTCATGCCACATGATTTCCATATTGAGCTTCACATGGTTGGAAAAGTATACTCTCCTACTATAGGAAGTGAAGAATCAAAAAGAAGTTTACATCCTTATCTTTTATAGATCCTTTTGTTTGGACAAGATTACTTCACTGTCTTGTAGGTTTGAGCTGCACTCGTTTACTGTAATTTCTTCCATCTGATGTACTTCTTTCTTATTGTATCTCTCACTGCTCCCCCTTGTTTTTATATAATCCTACTGGTTATGTTTATACTCACCCTTACATGGTCTTCACCCAGATGTATCATGATTTATACATACGGTATGAGGGTTTGATTGTGACTTCAGAGGAGCTGAGGGGTCAGAGATTTTGGACCGCATACGGTGTTCACAACTGGGTTTCTGGAGAAAGGATTCTTTAGTAGCATTACTTCTAGTTTTCTGCTAGGTTGAGAGACTTTTCAATTGGGCATGTATTTACCCCCTTTTTCCTTTTAGCTTACCCGTAAAGTTTTATTGGTCCATGCATGTATGATTTATTTTTTTTTGATTTTACATATTTTACTTTTCTCCCTCTGCACTTTTCATCAATTTTCTTGTGTGTGTGCATAGATACTTAGGAAAAGGCCTCACTAAGTTCATTGTGTCTTCGGTGCTAGTCGCCACCCCACAACCTATGGAGGCGGCCCTGAGTTAGTTACGGATCGAGCCCCAGTATGGGCCGATTTGTAAAATTCCATCCTTTAAACCCCATCCTTGAATTCTTGTATTGTCTTCCACCTTCTTATAAATGTGAACAAGGTTATCTTGAGGTAGTAAAGTGTATTGAATAAGTTGATGATATTTTTGATTCCCTCAGGACTCCTAATACTCGGAAAGTTAACTTTATTGACTCCTTATTTGAGGGACATAGAAAAGAGTGGTGGGAAGTTGTGTCAACATGAAATAACATCTTGGGAATTCTTTAAGTAAATATTTATTTTGTGTAAGTACCCTAAGGAAGTAAAAAAGGAGAAAGTTTCTAATCATGTAGATTTTGGTCAAGAATATCTATTGATTGGGGAGTTTTCCAAGAAAATATCACATTTGAAATATTTTATACTAGGGCTTGTTGGTGATGAAATAAATTAGAGTTTTTATTTTAGAAAAGGTCTTCACCCATACCTATTAACCACCATGCCTACATATGGGTCAGTCACATATTTGAAGATGCTCAATAAGTATTTTTCAGTTGAATAAGAGATAGTGAAATTACATGAAGGGAATAATGAATCATTCATAGTAAAGAAAGAAAGATATCCTTGGATAAAGAAGAGTCCTCCCATGTGTTTCTAGTATGGAGAACCTGGCCATTCTAAGATGTTGTGTTTGAAATCTCCAAGAGTTTGTAAACGGTGTGGCTATTTGGGTCACTTTAAGAGGTTCTGTAAGTTGGGAGACTGGAAAGGGAAGTTTTGTTTTGGATCATCATCTCTTGAATATGGGGTATTTTATTCTTCAAGATAATAGGGTTCCGGCTATAGGCCTTAGAGTGACTCTTATCACAAAGTGGAAGATATTTTAGTCATCCGTTGCCATATGTAATCGACATTGATCCAGACTGTCATTTTTGACGCAAAAGTAGAAACTTATTAAGTTTTTCATTCTTTTGGATTTTCTATTTTTGGAAACATTTTGTTTTGGGACATTTTTTAATGATATCTTATGAACCTTGTTTTGGGTAATTTGTGTATCGATGATGTGGTAATGGTTTCCTTTTTTTGATATCTATGTGGTTGTGCCTTGTGGAAGTGAACACTTAAATCATTAGCCTTATTTTTGAATGAATTTAGTTCCTTGATGTTTATTATGCTTCTAGTTATGGAGTAGGTTATTATACTAAGAAACCATGAGATATTTTTTCTTCCTTATTGTTCTTTGGTGTTCTCTTGTTTTTCCCTTAGTGGTTGGAGCTGAATTTTAATTTAATGGATGATCTCTATTACAAGAGTGTGGTGACCTATTGTACACTAATATGGATGTTTTAGAGCTTTCAAATTATACTTGGATAGACCATGGTAATGTACTTAGGTATCTAGGAGAATTTGGATTTTTTATGGACCAAGCACCCGAAGGTGCTAACATTTGATTCTATGAGCTCATCAAGGGGCGAGGCTCGGTTTTGGAAAATCCTATGTTACCATCAAGTACTTACCAAAGGGAGAAATACCTTTTAGTTCTTTAAATTTCTTGTGGACATTTGATTTTTTTTTTCTGTAGTGAGTGTTTTATGTAACTTCTTTGGATCAAAGGGACATACTTTACTAATTTTACACCATTTTGATGAATTTTTAAATAGTGGGTAGACCTATGCTAGGTATCTAATCATTATCTGGTTTAGAGACATGTGATAATATTTATATGTTGATCTTGGAGTTGTGTGTGAGTTGTTAAACTTTCAATGAGTCTCTCTTATAGATCATAAACTTCCCACCTTATAGGTGAGCGAGGGATTTCTTCTTGTGCCAACATGTTCTATCTTCTAGACTGGGATATTTCTAGGGATAGAAAGCCCTATAGTGGGGAGGTTGTAACATCAAATTACTTAATTTTTGTGTTTTGACCCATTTATGTGAGTATTTAATGATTGGATCTCTTCACAATTTTTTTTATATTTTTTAAATTTTTTTTGAAGGTTTATGGGCCTGTGCATGGTTGGTGTATGGTTTCAAAAACCATAAAACCAAACCATGAAACATTTCTAGTATCCCAAGCAAGGGCATAGAATTTTCACATGGTTTTAATATTATATCCAAACCATGAAACCTGAATATAAGAGGGACTCATGGTTGGCACATGGTCAAACTAACCCTATAGCCTAACCATGCAGCTCTTCAAGTGCCTCTATTTTGGGTGCATGACACATGGTTAGTACTAACCATACGACCTAACCTAGAAAACCTTGTGATTAGTAATTAAATCCTTGAAAATATTAATTAAAATCCTAAACCCCCGTAATTAACCTCAAACTTCTCCCACTCAAACCTAAATCCAATTCATTGGATTTTAGGAGCCTTCTAGAGCTAGTTTGGCTCTCCAAACCTCATTTCTAGGCAGATCGAAGTACTAATCGAATAGGTCATCCTATTCTAATGATTTCCTTTCTCCTTGATATTTGATATCTCTTATTATTTTGATTCACTCTTCCCAAAGGTTATAATGGATTTTTTTGGATCTTATATGATTGATGTGGAATTGTGGATATATGGTTTTTTCTATATTCTCTCACGATCTTTCTTCCTAGATCCGATGATCTTCCCAAGAAGTGACACTTTTTCGATTCATTTTTGGATGGATTTCAAATATACCATTTAAGATATTCTATGATTTTCATTCATATTATAATTCATTGTTTCTTGATAGTTCATAGATAAGTTTTTTCTTAATTTTCTAACATGCATTCTATGAAATATTTCCTTGAAATTACTTATCAAAGCTTCTTCATACTTATTGTAATTTAATTAAACATGTAATTAATTAAATAGATATAATATTGATCTCTATCTAACCTTTTTTTAATTATTAAATGACATATTTGTTTGTATTTTTTTCAACAAAATTTTAAATGATGTTTTTGGAGGAATTTAGGGACTTGGCCCAAGTTTTTATTCCAAAAAAGAAATGCCTTGATTAAAATGAATCAAGTTAAACTATTTGATATTTTTTAAATAGTTTCAAATTATTTAATTTTTTAAATTACTAAGATCCATATTTAAATTATTTTCTTTTATTTTTAAAATAGGTTCTCTTGGGTTGCTTGAAATGGGTGATTTATTCACATTGAAAGAGGGTATAAACCCATTTTTTGAAATGAGATCAAGTATTTGAAAATTGTAATACTTCCTTTTAATGATTTGGGGTTTATTAAAAATAAATTTTTGTTTTAATGGACTATTTTAATTATTATAATTATTTTTGAAAGGAAGTGAGTATGATTACACTTTTGAATGTTGAATTGTATAAAAATTTTTGAATTGAAATTGATGATGCTTGATGGACTTGTTATATATTTATGATAATTATATCATTCAATAATATCTTATTATAACTTTTTTGATTCTCATACTTACCATTGTTAGGTGTTGAAAAATGGATTAATTACTTTTAAGAAGTTAGGGGGTGTGAGTGAGATGTGATTTGATGGAATGTGCCCATGATTGAAATGTTGAGGGCTTGATCCCATGATTGATATTGATACGGATCTGTGTTATGATCCTTATAACATTATTATCTCACTCACAAATTTTTACTAGTAATGGGAAACTCTATAGTTATATGAGATGACCTTGATATATGATTCATTAAAAGACTCACACCCCGTCTATTGGATCCGTAGATAACACGAAAGGTTCAGGCCATGGATGTGTGGCCAGGAAAGAGGTTGTGCATGGAACTAGTTTTATTGAGACTCTTGAGACTATATGTAAGCCTAGCGATTAGTCATGATAATTTTTTATTAGCTATTATATGGTGGAATCACTATCATATCTAAGTTGTACCCCCAAAATCCATTTAATTGATATTGATACATGATTTGTTTTGTCACAACTTGGAACTAGTGTTTCCTTTATTGATTTAGATATTTATTATTATTATGAATGTTGAATCTATTGTGTTTAATCTTGTTCAGATTTTGATATTAGGTGAATTCTATCATCATTTTTTAATTATAAGAATCTATCTTATGAAATGGGATTCAAATATTTTCAGGAAAATATTTTGTTTTTTAAATGGTGAAATGGAATGCTTTACTGGTTTGGTTTGATAAATTATTTTTAATTGTTTAAAACTCTATTTTTAAACTAAGCCTCATAATAACTTTATTGTACTCCTATTTTAGGATATTTGACATAGCTTATGAAGTAAAGATATAGATTTTTTTTATAGAATCTTACTAGGCTATTTATCTAACACCCTTCTTGAACCATTTTTGTTTGAATACTTTATGATATTATATTAGGTGTTTTTGATCTAATTTTCCTTTGTGGGTATGAGTTAGGGTGATCAAGGGTGGGGGAAATAGGGTCATGGTGGGTGGTAGTGGACCACCAGGAGATGTTTTTTTGGAAGATTTGTTTTATTTATAGTTTTATTTAATCTCCTTGTATATGAGATGATTATTGATGTATGTTTTGATTTTTGTATATGATATTTTTTCCATAGTTTACTTTGATTATTATAATATTTTATGGGATAAATTGTTCCCAATTGTTAGTTCTTAATGCTCAGGTTCCTATCATTAACCCATGATGATCGGGAACACTCTTTGGTTAGTGATGAATCAGCTTGAATATCAGTTTCAATGGTATTCCATGTTGGTTCATTACACTAATTATATTAGAATACATTTCATTATGGTACTATTTTACATGGGTTAGTATCATATTATATTATAATATTTAAAGATTTTCTAAAAATGAAAATAATGATATTTTGAAATAAACAGTATTTTATTATAAGATTTAAAACTCATAAAAATACTATATTGGTCCAAGTGAATGGGATATGGTTTAAAATTTCATACATGGTACAATTTTTGGTCATGTTATATTTTATGGTAAAATTATTGACCCTTAAAGGGTAAAAAACTTTGATATTAGGGTAGTTGTCAAAGGGGGTAATGAGGGGTTAAAATATAGAGATTGGGGAGAAAGAATCACATAAACTTGCCAAATTTTATTTTATGAGATTATTTCAAATCACATTTACCATATTTTCTGAATTTATAAATTTTTATCCATTTCAGCCTAAAAATTTGATTATATTAATTTAATAATTCAAGTAATTCTAAGAGTACCCCTATACTCACTTATAAAATGGAACTTATTATCCTATATTTCTCAAAATTTTGAACCTTCTTGATCATCCAATACATGACATAATACCTTAATATTTTACTTAAACATATCCTACAGAATTTGGTTTTTCTAAAAGACCATTATTTTCGGAATTAAAGTGTAACCCAAAGAAAGATTCTCAATAAAGATGTATAACTCTTAACCAAGTGTTTTTAATTTTATTTCTTATTATACCTCCTATAAATATATGTTATCATTTATAAAATAATAAATTAAGTATCTTAAATATAATTTATTATTATTATGATGATTTAATAACCGTTATCTACCTTCTCCCAATCCATTGGAAAACGATAAATCAATCATGTGTATGTGTGGACTACCACCTCCACAAAGTGATGTGATTCATTTTTCATTAATAATTTAAATAGATGGTAATATTGATACATGTAATGAATATATATGATATAATCTTTATTTTTAAAGTTTAATCATTATTTAACTTTCTTTCATTCTATTCTTCAAAAGGTGAAAACTATGTTCATGCGTACGTATGGTTTACCATATACATGAATGTTTTAATAAATTTTTATATCTATAACTTTCATGAGTGTCTATAAATATATAGATAATGAATATAGAGTATATTTATATAATCACTAACATTATTTATATGATTAAACCATGATCAAATTACAATTACTAGAACTGCTGAACTAAAATTCTCATGAAAAACAAAATAGTTAACAACCAAAAATGATGATTTTAAAAAATAATGAAATAAACGGTAATTGAAATGATATAAGTGAATAATATATAATATTATAAGTATTTAAATTATACTAGTATATAATTATAATAAATTTAAATTTATTATATAGGATGATAGATCACTTTTCAAGTAAGTCAAACTTGAGGAAAGGGTTTATTGTCTCAAATTTTCTTCTTTAGGACATTTGTTATGTTATGAACATATCTCACTTTATGAGGTTTGTATAAGACCATTTTAACATTTTATATAATTAATATAATTATGATCATGATATTTAAATTTTCATTTTATTTTATTATTTCACAAGGCTTATGATTCAAAAGGTATGAAATCAGAAAGGGATTTACGTTATAATCCCATTGTTTATGGGAATTGTTTATAATAAAGTTTTTTATGAAGAAATTTTATGAATTATATATCAAATATTACGTTAATTTATTCTTATATGGTTATTTATTTAGATTAAATGTTTTTACTTCATTTTCCTCTCTTTAAGAACTCAATTGTCTGAAAGAATGTTTTTAAGAAAAATTAACTTTATTTATCTCTTTGAAAAAAAATCCTTTTTATTCTATATCCATATTTTCTAAAAATGTTTTAAAAAATGATTTATATTCTTTAATTATTTATTACTTTAATTTTCACGTAAGATTTATTTTTTAAAAAATGGTTTAAAAGGAACCATCCTATCATTTTCTAAAGAAGGTATATTTGACTTTTTTTTTAAGATGTGAAAGGAATATATTTTTAACATATACGACATGAAAGTATTTTTAGATGTCATGAATGATCAATTATTTGGTTTTTCCTTTAAAAGTTTCCAACTTTATTTTCAAAGAAAAATTTTCCCTTAATATTTGGTAAAATTTTATCTTTTAATATGTTATTTAAAAAAATGTCATATTCTTCAAGTAATATTCTAGTGATATTTTATATTATTTTTTCATATATGATAACATTCTTTGATATTACTTATTATTTAATTGGGATATTATCCAATCATAGCATATTTATTATTTCTACCGATGGTTTATGGTTATGATGATGAAATATTTATTATACCCATTTGATTATCCTTGGGAAAAGTTATAATAAATGTTTTTATGATCTTATGGAATACATATGAATGGAGTTTTGATTATACGTTGAGTGAAAATGAAATTATATATCCCTCTAAGTAGAAGAGGAACAGAATTATCTCTCAAAGTCTTGGTGCATCAGGTTCGATTCTATTATTATATATTTGCTGCGGTGAGGAGTGGTGTGAGCGGTGAGAGATTGGGTGTGTGAAGATCCACAATGGTGGTTCTCTACATAGACGGTAGCATGAATTTGGTAGTGTTCACTGGTGCAGATGGAGAGGGTGGCATGATGGTGGTGCCGTCTAGTGATGTGAGGGCGGTGGTGGCCGTCACAGATGGTATGAGCGACATGATGACAGTGATGTCCGGTGCTACGAGGGTGGTGGTGCCTTTTGCAAATGGCGAGGGTGGCACAATAGATGTGATGATAAGTGATGTGAGCATGGTGGTGGTTCCTGGTGTGCGAAGTACAAGTGGCATGCAAAGGACCACTTTTTTGTCAGAGGCACAACCCACCGGATCGGAACGTGTCCTATACCTTATGCGGTAGATGCGCTTACTACAATTGAAAGTGAGGGAAGCATGCGACATTCATTGGTGGTGTTTGGGAAAGATGTTGTAGCTTCTAAGCACCCAATTTCGGTGGCTAAAAATTTTAATATGAGGAAAATATATTTTGAACACATTAAAATGTTTCTCTTGATCGAATGGTCAAGAAAGGCGACACTTCTCATGTGACTGCTAGAAGGGATGCAATTATTGATAGATTTAAAATTTTCAAACAATACATAATCACTATTCTTGTTCTTCTCTCCAGAGGAAATTATTGGAAGCTTGTTGATTTAGTGAAAAGATGACCTCTATATGGGTTTTTTTTTCTGGCTGGAGGTGTATTCACCTAAGTCAGGGTTTTTTTCATATCACTTTTCCATCAGTATACATAAAGTGATGGGCATGGGGGATTGGTGCAATTTACATAAGGCCAGGTATGTTAGGCTTTCAAGAGTGGGATTTTTAGTTTAATCCTTTCACCATAAAAATACTAATTCTCAATTATGAATCAAGATTATTGTCATTAATTGGATTTTGTGGCATCCAAAACTCTTATTTGAAATTTCATATGTTATGGGAATCCTGATCAAGATGGATAGGAATACTAAGAATGTCATATTTGGCCACTATACTAGGGTTCTGGTCATGGTTGACTTGTGAACTATCTTGATCTATAATGTTGTTTTGTTAGAACTGGATGATAAAATTCCTTTAAAAGTGGAATATAAATGACTTTTTGACTTTTTTTATAGAGTGCCAAATGATTGGTCATGTAAAGGGTAAATTCCACAAGTCTGTGGTTTACTCGTTATGTTCCTCTAAAGGGCACCCATAAGCTTATTGTAGAATGAAATTGAGGATTTGGTTAACATAGAATAAGGTGGACTCGATTGCCGTTACACAAACCACTCTTGACAAAGGCAATGTGCAGATTATAGATGATGCGTCTAAGGAATTGACAAAGGAGACTCATAGGTCAGGGGGTATGACTGCAATTATCTAAACAGATGATTTCATACTTGTGACTTCGGAGAAAAAGTATGAACATGAAATTTAAGGGAAAAAAATTTGGGTGATGAGAAAATTTCAAGGATTCAAGAGGAAATCAATAAATTAAGGGAAACTCAGGGCATCCATTGAAGGTGGGATGACATTGAGGATGATACCAAAAAAATACCATCATATAGTTAGGTATTTTACAAAGGGAAATATGTTGTTGTGGATGATGAAGGTTTTCAACCTGTTCCTCCTAGGAAAGTGAGAATAAGGAAAGACCATTCCTATATCAAGATGACTATGGTCACTATGCCTCAGGGTCCTTTTGAAAACTCTGACTGGTATGGTGATTATAATGAATCATGTAAATTTGATTATGACTTTTGATGTTCTCTAATTTATATTGGCATGAGTGCATGATGCTTGTATGACCACTTCCATTTCATTACTCTTCCTGTTTTCTCTTTTCTTTAATAAGAGGGCTCTACATGAATCTTTCCAATATATATCCCTCCAATGCATTGAGAAACGTTTAATGTTATATGATATCAAATGTAAGATAGCGGGTTATCCCAAGACTAAAATAGGGCACATATGAGGTCATTCCCATCCTAAAGGAGGGTATACATGTGGTTATCCAAAGTCCAAAGTAGCTACATGGGAAATTATCCCAAGTATAACATGTTTTTAATGTCTTTATGGGTATCCTTGAAATAATATTTCTATGATTATGATTATAAAACACTTATTCCAATATTTTATGAAATTATCTTATGATACTTTTATGTTCTAAAGGATATTTTTCTTTGATACCTTTTTGATTCATGTCCTATGAACTACCAAGATTTATTTCATAACTCATGTTTATAATTTAAGAATATTTGGGTATGATTTTAAAAGGATAATTTCAAGTTATCATACCCTTTAAGATATTATTATATTTAAATGATCATTGATATCTCCCTTGTTTATCCTTATTGATAATCTGAGATCACCCTTTATTGTGTTTTGTTGTCCCAAAAATATGAAGACATTTTTTAAGTATGATGTTTTTAATAATGGTTCTAGTTATGATGAACTATGTGGGAGATTATCTTGATCTTTTATTAATTAGTTTCTTATATATATCCATGTTTCCAAAATCACTAAAACTTTATGGTTTTTGTAACACACTCAGATTTTTTGAATTATTATTTTTGAATTAATTTATTGTTTTTAAAAGAATTCATTTCATACAACACTGAAAATAGTTTATTTTATAGAAATATGTTAAAATGAATTTATATGCAACAAATATTTATCATACACTATATGCAACATAATGTTCTCTACACAGAACACAGAGGTTAGTGTACATTACATGGAAGATTGAATTTCCTTGATGGCTTGCGCAACACACAATAATGAGTTTTATTGAACAATAATAAAATTAATTTTAGATTCTAATAGAAATTTAATTTGACAAACTTAATTTTTTAATTCATAACATTGACATTATCTTAGGGTGAATTTTTGAGATTTTTCTGAGAAACAACATTTTTGGGTGAATAGTAAAAATTACTGCAATTTAGTAAAAACAATATTTTCGTTTAAATAATGATTAATGTTAAATTATATTTTAAATTGGCCTTTAAAGTTAAAATATATAAATTATTAATATATTAATCCATGTTAGTTCATTGGAATCATTTTTATATTGAAATTAGATATAAAAACTTACTAAATTTTTGAATGTTTTTACATGAAAAACCCACTTTATCACCACGTCTGCAGGATTAGCATTAAAAATAATTTTCCCACTTATGTGATTTGAATTTTGAAAAAATAAAATAGACAGTTGTAATAAGTATTACATTTATGGCCAAATTATATCCACTTAATTTTTGACCAAAATGATTTGTGAAAGTGATTAAAATTTATCACATTGATTAAAGATTATTAATCTTAATTAAGGACTAAACCTCAATCTTAAGGACCAAAATGACCTGGAAAACTATAAATAATCCATTTTATGTCAATTATTCAACCATATCCTTAAGTGGTTCAAATTTTAGGGGTTAATAGGATATTATTAAATGGAAGTGGCCTATATAAAAGGTTAAGTAAGGAAAAATTCAAAAAGGGTACTTTTCTTACCTTTAACATTTATAAAACTTTCACATATGTTAAAAACAACATATTTTTTTTTTATAATATCCGTTTTAAATTTAAATGGGTTAGTTTTATTATAATAATTTATCAATAATTTTTTAGAGATGATTTAGTTACTTAAAATACTTATGAAACGCCAACGTAGTGATGATTTAGTTAATAATTAACTAAAATAGATGACACTATAAATGTTAAAAGTGAAGTGTATTGATTGAATTATTATATTTAATTATTTTTTGAATATTAATATATCATTTTAAAAATATTTAAAATTAATTTATTTTAATTACAATATTATTTTGATATTTAAAAATTAAAATTAAATGAATAACATCAAAACTGACGTTATTGTTATTTTATAATAAATAATATTTTATTAAATGATTTAAAATTAATAAAAATAATATATTATACAAATTTAATTTTAAGGGTTAAAAATATTAAATATTTAATGTTAATTAACCATTTAATCTTTTATAATTAACATATTGACCATTAGATTGTAAAAACATTTTTAGCACAGTCCGAGTTTAAGAAATTTTTGCGCATCAAAAGTGTTTGTTTTAAAAATTAATTTCCAAAACACATGAGATTCTATTTTATTTTATAAATCATATATACTATTTAAAGTTAGTTATATCCTAATTATATAATAAATCTCAATTTAGTTTATTATTAATGGTAAATTTACATAGGTTAGAAAACTAGATGTTTTAATAAAAACCAAAATAATAAAATTGGGGAATCTTAGAAGATAAGTAACCAAATTATTAAAATGTACATATTTTTGTGTGGTGTAGAATTATTTAGACCATAATTTAACAATAATCCATTATTTTTCCATCTTTGAGGTACATTAGGTAAATGAGACCTCTCATTATTGATTTTTTTCTATTTACAAGAGTGCCACTCCAACTCCTCTATAAAAAAGAAAGAAATATACCCCTTAATCACACATCTCAAGAAAAATTGTATCATAAAAAATCTACCAAAATTTTCTCCCAACATCCCTCCATTACTCTTTTAATAATACCTTTGGGAAGGAAGCAATCCAAGGAATCCTTTTGGAACAAACCAAAAGGAGTTACCCGATTAAGAGGTAACAACTTCTCTCAAGCTCCTTTATTTTATTCTTCTTATCCACCCCTACACTATCTTTATTACATGATTGTATAAAAAAATTATCCTCAATATAAAAGGATGTTTTTATTCTAATGTTTCTACATTAACATGTACAGACCTCCATCTAGTGGGTAACGAACATACTGTTTACGTGTATAGCAAACTACCGCCTCACTAAATGATGATTGGTCATTTTTCCTTTACTTCCTCTCATGGTTGACATTATAATGAAAAATATATTTATATGTGCTATATATTATATTTATTATTACATTAATATTATTTATTCATTTTAAAACACATATCTTTTTATTTTCCATTTGGTGTTAATATTATAATTTTGTTTAAGGAAGTGTGGACTACCGCCCTCTCAAAGCGATATGATTTGTTCATACACTACTTAGATTGTATTAAGGATAGTTTTAGTGAATATATAAGATATATATGATATCATAAATATAATTTAATAATCATATATATATATATACATATATGTCTTTTAATTTGTTTCTTTCATCATGAAAATTAAACAAAAATAGCTTTCATGTGTACTTATGACCTACTGTCTCCATGAATGGTGTATTCCGTTTCATACTTATATATTATTTATATTATTATAATACACATATAATATATATAAATTATATTTATATCATGTTTTAACTTCTTTAAATCACGATATTAAGTATAAATATGAAAGATATAACAAATTAAGACTCATGTGAAGAAAAAAGAGAATATTACCGAAGTGAAACCTTAATCTAGGATTGTTAACAAGAGGGTAATACAAGGTCATAATAAAAACATATATGGTATTACATATAAGAATATGGTTCTTCAAAAAAATTATAATATATTTATATTTATTATACAGGTGGTTTGAATGAGTACGTCGAGTGTCAAGACACAAGGTAAGAAGATTTCATCTTACTTTTTATTTCCATGACTTACATGCTATGTTCACCACTATTTCCTTTTATGTGGTGTATGTAACACCCAAGATTGTATTATATGTATCTTATAATTAAATTAATGGTTATTCAGATATCCATTCTATGATCTTTCTTTCATGGGATTTATGTTTCAAAAGTTACAAAATCAGTAAAATAGCTTTTTCTCAATTTGGATTCTTTGAGACTCATGTTTTATTATGTGCCTAAATTATCTTTTGAGGTGTATATAATTCCATTTTATATGATATATCCTGAATTTAATTCTTTTCATGATATTTTAAGATTCATGTTATTTTATTTTCTTACATGGAGAATATGATCACAAGTAACCAAGTGGTAAGAGTTTATTGAAACGTCTTCTCACTTTTAGAGATTGTTAATGATTATGCTTATTTGATGAAATATTTTGATCCATCTCTCAATAAAATTCATGAATTTTATTATAACCTATTTTTTCAAGATATATTCATGTATTTTTACCATTTCTCCACTCTTTGTTACTTAATATATTTAATAAGGTGTTTTTAAGAAAGCTCGACTCTACCCTCTCTTCGGTTAGAAATCCGTGTTCCTTTAAAATGTTGTTTTCCAAAAAGGGTTTCCAAGAATATTATACTAATCTAATATGATCATTAAAAGAAAATTTTATCCTTCTGGTATTTTCCAATGTTTTGAACAGAATCTACTTGTATTTTTTCAAACGAATCATTCTTAACCTTTTTTTCATGCAAAAGAAGTATTATTTTTACCTCGAATGACATGTACAGATTTATACACTTTAAATCCTCTAAAAATTTATTTTCATGTTTAAAGTTTAATTGTTAAGAAATTTTTTTAAAAATTTATTTTCAAAGAAACCGGTTTTAAAAAAGTTGTCAAGATTATTTTATAAGTTTTCAAGGAAAATTTTTTCCAAAATGTTTTCAAGGTTCTCTTATAAGTTTTCAAGGAAAACGATTTTCAAAATGATTTCAAGACTCATTTTTAAGTTTGAAAAGTATTCTCAAAGAAATGGTTTTCAAAATTTTTTCAATATCTTTTTTAAAGTTTTCAAGGAAAAATGTTTCGAAATTTTTTTCATTCCTACTTTCTTTGTATTCAAATTATTTTCAAAGGAAATGGTTTTCAAAAGGGTTTATGTTTTAGAGAATGTTTTTCCAAGAAGAAAGGCTATTTTCCTTAAGAAATGTTTTTAAAAGATCTTTAAAAATTATTTCTCATATAAATAACATCTATTTATGTTACTCATTCCCTTCTAGGAAATCATCTAAAGGTTCCATTTATATTCATTCTATAAATTAGTTATTCTTACTATCATAGTCTTTACAAAAATTGTTTCTCTTTCACAGGTTATATCTTTATGAAACCTATATCTCTTTAATGGGTAATATTTATATGAAATACATTTACCTTTCATAGGTTATA
This sequence comes from Viscum album, assembly GCA_963277665.1. Classification (NCBI taxonomy): domain Eukaryota; kingdom Viridiplantae; phylum Streptophyta; class Magnoliopsida; order Santalales; family Viscaceae; genus Viscum; species Viscum album. Next base: position 1,304,158,296 of record OY728126.1, on the reverse strand, counting down.
TGTTTATGAAATCTATTTATCTTTCACAGGTTATGATTTTGATAAAATGATTATGAAACCTTTACCTTTTCTCAAAGGTTATGATATGTGTACAAATTTATGATACCCATTTCATTGCATGAGTTATGATATGATTGTTTATGATTTATAAAACATATATGTATGATTTTATTATGATATGGGTGGGACCCTTATCTCCCTCTAATGAATTGGGTAATGATTAATATCTCAAGAAATCGACATGGATGGAATGAGAAATGAACTCAGGTCAGTATTATAGGGTTGGAATGGGAAATGAACTCCGTTCTGTATTACAGGGTTGGAATGAGAAATGAACATGGTTTAGTATTACAGGGATGGAATAAGAAATGAACACAGTTCAATATTATAGGGATAAAATGAGAAATAAACTTTGTTCTGTATTATATGGCTGGAATGATAAATGAACTTTGTTCAGTATTACAGGACAGGAACGAGAAATGTGCTCAGTTTAGTAATACAGGACTGGAGTGGGGTGTGAACCAGATTCAGTAAAGGAATTTTTCCACTAAGATAATCTCAACATTAATTCCTTGAATACCATGGAAATAATTATATATTCTTATGTGTATTACACAATTCCATGTTTTATTCCTACCTTATACTTTTATGGATTATGTTATTTATTTCCTTATGATTCATGTCTTATAAACAACCAATTTTTATTATGATCTCTAGTATATAGGGTATGCTCTTAAAATGTTATTATAATGTTCCATACCCTTTTGTTTATGTTAATATTACACATTTACTTTATTTACTCTTATTGATCATCTGAGCTCACCCCTTTCTTACATTTTTTGTCCCCTGGTTATGAATAAAGCTTTTAGGTAGAGGTAATAAAGGTGGAGATTCTTATGGGAGATGTTTAAGATATTTAACCAGGATAAAATATTTTGTTTTCTAGTTTCTAAATACACTAGACTATTGTGGTCCTCAAGCATTTATTTTTGTAATGTACCAAATATTCATCTAAAATGATGTAATATCCATGTATGTCAATCTCGAGTTTCTATAGTTGGTATCAAAGGAAATATTTAGTCAACCAATGGAAACTAGGATGATAGAACATTAGTGATATCTCTAAATATATTTCTAAAATATGTCTATGGATTTCTCTAAGGATAAGAATAAGGCTGAGTTAAAATCTTGGAAAATTTCTTATAATTTTGGTAAAGGATAGAGTGAGTGGTTTCCCAGCAATACATCCCTATCTGGATACTACAAGTGGACATGGCTCTGACACAGATGTACCTATGTGAAAAAACTATGATAATATTTTCCAGGCATGACTTAGGGTAATCTGGTAAACAACAATAGGCTTTGTTACACTCCTAGTTTAACAGTACCAGGGGACATGCTTTGGGAATTCACAAAAATCCTTACAATCCATCATAAAGGATTTAAATATAATTTGGCTATGAAAAACCTATGATGAAACTAGGGTGTCATATATTAATGAAGGTTTAATGATTTAGACATCCTATAAGTAGTTATTTTCATGAATATGTGGTTTAATGCTATGATAATTAATTTTAACACTATTATTTTGGTTTTAGTCAATAGTGGAAACTGAAAGGAATTATGTTAATATTGAATGTGATGGATGATTTTCTAATGAGCAGTCAAGTGGGATGAACACCAGAGTAAAAGATATTATAATAATGCCTAATAATTTTTAACAAAACAGGATTAACAATGTGTAACTTAAATAAATCTCAAACTCTCCCAAGGAATTGAAGGATGGAGTTCACTAAGAGTTTGGGTAATGGAGACGATGGAGGTAAGAAGATTTGGTTTCCTTTGTGTAAAAAATGTTGAAATAATCACCCAAGTGAATGTCTTATAGGAATAAGAAGTTTTTTTGTTTGGGGAAAATAAGGACACAAAACAAGTGACTTTAAGGAAAAAATGATTTTTTTTGTTAATTAAATGGATGAGAATATTGACCTCCCTAATACATAATCAAAGGTCAATTATTTTATGAGTTGAATAAATGTTTATAATAAAAATTAATCTCCCAAGAGAAAAAATCCGGAAAGAATCAACATGGAGGTGCTAGTAATTATTACATTGATTATGAATAAGAGACTACCGATGAAATTTGAATGAAAAGAGGTATTATGTGATAGGATGAGGTAGCCTTATTAATGGATGAAGGATGAAGTAATCAAAGTTTTTATGTATTTGGATTCAAGAATTATGAGAGGAGAAATATATAACGATTTTCCAATTCATGTTTTTTTCTCTAATGATTTATAAGATATGTTAAATGGATTTGATGGAATATAAAAGTGATTTAGTGGAAAGATGATTTATATGGTAAACACATGATTAAGGTAATGATAACCCTTAATATGTTTCTTATGTTATGGTAATGTTTTTTGGATAAATATATGTTTGATACAAGTAAATTGGATTGTACTGATTACCTTGGAACTAATTAAGGACTTATTAAAAATTAGTTTATGCTATCAGGGATGAAGTTTACAACTACTTGGATTTATGGAATATTACCTATAATATATGGAATAAGGAACCATGCATGTTTTCCAAAAGTATTCATGGGAATTAAAGTTATTACCATGTTTCATGGGAATATACGATGAGGGTATTCACATGTTGGGAATGTGACAACCAAGTGGTACTTTGTGATATATGGTGGATCAATATTAAGTTGATTTCATAACATTATTTCTAAAGATTTTAATTTTCATCTTTTGGAAGGGTAATGAGCTTAAAAAATTATAGAAATATTAAGTTAAGATTTAGATGAAGTTTTTGAGAATAAATTATTATCTAATCACATGAGAATTTATGAATATTTGATAAACTTTTATAAAAATTTGTTGTTGATGATAAATAATGACATATGGGATGAAATATCATGGATCTCATGATCTGTTACTCCTTTATGAATGAAAAATTCACCTTCCTTTTTAGAGAAAGAGGTGAAGTGGATCAAGGAACAACAAAGGGTGAGGTTGTCCAAAAATTATGAAAGTATATCTTTTCATGAAAATTATTTAACTTTAGGAAAAAGGATATCGAAACCAAAAATGTTATCCTATTACCTTGGTTTCTGATGAATCAGATGGTCCCAATATTAATCACAAGATTATGGCTTTATAATTGTTACCTTTCTCATAACCTTTTTCTATATTACTCTAAATATTAACTTGATAGTTATATTTTTCTTCCAGGTCCATGTTTTAACTTCCCACCTATGTTCCCCTATATGAAAACCTAGTTATATTTTACTTTGGGTAACTATTATGGTTCCAAACATCCATTTTTAAGGGAAGTTTTAGTATTCATTTTTAAAATGTGGGTTTCTCTAAATGAAACTTTCAATTATTAAGCCTTTGATAAGCCAAACAAATTTCAAGGGATAAATTCATTTTAAGGGGATGTAGAATGTAATAACTCAAGATTTTTTTTAATTATTATTTTTTGACTTAATTTAGTCTTTTTGATATTTTGCATTTCCCACAAAATTGAAAATAGTTTTCTTATAGAACTATGTTTGGATTACTTTATACAAAACAAAAATATATCATCCACTATATATAATATAATTTTCTCTACACATAATAGAAAGGTTATCATATATTACACGCAAGATTTACTTTCCTCAATATCTTGCACAACACGCAAAAACGAGTTTTATTGAATAATAATAAAATAAATTTTATTCAATAAAAAATTAAATTTGATAAACTAAAATTTTTAATTCAGAAAATTGAAATTATATTAGAGTTATTTTTGGGATTTTTTTGAGAAACTTTATTTTTGAGTGAATAATTAAAAATTACTGCAATTTAGTTAAAAACATTTTTTCATTTAAATAATTATTAGTATTAAATTATCTTTTAAATTGGTTTATAAAGTCAAAATATATAGATTATTAATATATTAATCCAATAACATTCATTGGAATAATTTTTATATAGAAAATATATATAACAACTTATTGAACTTTTGAATGTTTTTTACTTCAAAAACCTGCTTTCTTGCCACGTCTGTGGGATTAGCATCAAACCTAGTTTCCCACTTATATGGTTTGAATTTTGAAAAAAACATAAAAAGTTGTAATTATTATGATATTTTTAGTCTAATAAGGTAAAATTAATTTTTTTTATCAAAATGATTAGTGAAAGTGATTAAAATTAATCACAATGATTAAGGTAATATTAAGTTTAATTAAGGACTAAACCTTAATCTTGAAGAGCAAGATGATGTGGAAACTTGTCCAAAAGACATTGGATTCCAATGATTTGACCATATCTTATCTTGGTTATATTTTTATGGGTTAATGGTATATTATTAAATGGAATTTACCTATATAAGAACTTAAGTAAGGTAAAATACAAAAAGAGAACTTTCCTTACCTTTAACATTTATAAAACATTGAAATATGTAGAAAAATCATATTTTATGTTATAAATTTACTTTTGAAATATAAATTGGTTATTTTTATCATAATAAATTATCAAAAAAATTTATAGATGATTTAGTTACTTAAAATGCTTACAAAACGCCAACATAATGATTATTTAGTTAATAATTGACTAAAATAAATGATACTATAAATGTTAAAAGTGAAGTGAATTGATTGAATTATTGTCTTTAATTATTTAAGAAGATTAATATATATTTTTAAAAATATTTAAACTTAATTTATGTTAATTCCAATATTAGTTTGATATTTTAAAATTAAAATTAAATAATTATTGTCAAAATTGACATTATTGTTATTTTACAATAAATGATATTTTATTAAATTATCTAAAATTAAAAAAAACTATGTTATGAAAATTGATTTTTATGGGTAAAAAATATTCAAAATGGAATATTAATGAACCAATTTATCTTTTATAAATAACATATTGACCCATAGATTATAAAAATATTATTAGTACAGTCTAGGTTTAATCAGTGTTTTACACATCACATGCGCTTATTTTAAAAATTAATTTTGAAAACACATGAGATTTTTTATTTTATAAATTAGGTATAATATTTATAATTAAGTTTATCTATATTATATAATAAAATTCTCTTTAGTTTTGTATTGATGGTAAAAATACTTTGGTTAGAAAACTATATGATTTAATAAAAACCAAAATAATAAAATTATTGAATCTTAGAAGTTAAGGAACCAATTTATTAAAATGATCATATATTTTATATATTTTTTGACCATAATTTCATATTAATCCATTATTTTTTCATTTTTGAGGCACATTTGGTAAAGTATTCCTCCCTTTATTGAATACCTTTTGGTATTTACAAGAGTGCCACTCCCCCTCCACTATAAAAAGGAAAGCACTCTACCCCTTAATCACACATCTCAAGACACATTGGCTCATCAAAAATATCCCCAAATATTCTCCCAAAATTTCCCATTCCTCCTTTAATCCTCCATTTGGGAATGAAGCATCCAAGGAATTGTTTTTTTACAAACCAAAAGGAGTTATAATGGAAAATTTGTCTGTATGTTGAACTACCGCCTCACTTAAATTTCCGCACACCTCCATCCAATGGGTAACAAACATACTATTTATCTGTATGTTGAACTACCGCCTCACTAAACGATGATTGTCCATTTTTCCTTTACTACCTCTCATGGTGGAAATTATAATGGAAAATTTGTTTAAATATGCTATATATTATATTTATTAGGTATTTAATCTTATTTATTACTTTTACAAAACATATACTTTTTTACTTTCCATTTTGTGTTAAAATAATAATTTCATTTGAATAAGTGTGGACCACCGTCCCCTCAAAGAGATATGACTCGTTCATACACTACATGTATTGATTTAAGGAAGGTTTTAGTGAATATATAAGATATATATGATATCATAAATATAATTTATTAATTATATATATATATATGTATGTATTTTACTTTCTTTCTTTCAACATGATAATTAAATGGAAATAACGTTCATGCGTACATACGACCTACCGTCTTCGTGAACGGTGTATTCCATTTGATAATTATATATTATGTAGATTATTATAATAGTAACTTAATATATATATATATATAAATGATATTTATATCATGTTTTAGATACTTTAAATTATGATATGAAGAATAAATACCAAAGATATAACAAATTAAGACTCATGCGAAGAATAAAATGAATATTACCCGAAGTGAAACCATAACATAGGATTGTTAACAAGAGGGTAATATATGGTTTTAATAAAAACATATATGATATTATATATAATAATATGGTTCAGTAAAATATTTTTAATAAATTTATATTTATCATACTAGTGGTTTGAATTAGTATTATGAGAGTAAAGACCCTAGATAAGGGGATTTCATCTCACTTTTTATTTCCATGAGATACATGCTATATTCACCATTCTTTCCTTTTATGTGGTGTATGTAATGATAATTATTGTATTATATATATCTTAAAATTAAATTTATGGGTATTCACATATCAATTCTATTATATTTATTTCACAGTGTTCATGTTTCAAAATTTATCAAATCGTCAAAATAGTTTTGTCATGATTTTTCTTCTTTAAGACTCATGTTTTGTTATGCACCTAAATTCTATATCGAGGTGTATATACTTCCATTTTAAATCATATATAATAAATTTACTTATTTTAATGATATTTTTAGATTCATTTAATTTCATTTTCTTACATGGAGAGTTTGATACCAACTAACCAATTGGTAAGAGTTTATTGAAACAATATCATCAATTTTCATGATTGTTAATTTCTCTGCTTCTTCGATGAAATATTATGATCCATCTCTCTTCGGTTATAAATATGTGTTCCTTAAATATATTTTTTCAAAAAAGGGTTTCCTAGAATATTTTAATACTATTATATGATCACTAAAATACATTTTAACTAGTGTTTCCTTTTTCTAATGTTTTCAAAGGAATATTATTATCAACTTATGAATGAGTAAACTTTCTAACCTTTTTACCATGGAAAAGGAAAGATATTTTTACCTCATATGACATGTATAAATTTATCGTCAATAAATCCTTTAAATCTTTTTTTTCATGTTTAAAGGTAAAATTTTAAGATTTTTTTTAAAATATATTTTCAAAGAAATGAGTTTTAAAAGGGTTTTAAGCTTATTTTATAAGTTTTCAAGGAATTTTTTTTCAAAATTTTATCAAGCTTCTTTTAGAAGTTTTCAAGGATTACAGTTTTCAAAATTCTTTCAAGACTATTTTTTATGTTTGTAAATTATTTTCAAAGATATGGTTTTCAAAAAAATTTAAGATATTTTTATATGTTTTCAAGGAAAAAGGTTTAAAAAATGTTTTCATGAGTTATTTATAAGTATTCAAATTATTTTCAAAGGAAATTGTTTTCAAAAAAAATTTTGTTTTAAAGAATGTTTAACAAAATCATATTTTACTCAAGAAATGTTTTTTAAAGATCATTCAAATTTATTTCCCATCTAAGATGATATCTGTTAATGTTACTAATGACCTAGAAAATAATATGAAGGCTCTATTCATATTATTTCTATGAATGAGTTATGATTAATGTCATGGTATTTATGAAACTTGTTTCTCTTTATTGGGTTATATGTTTATGAAATACATTTCTATTTAATGGGTAATATATTTATAAAATACTTTTCTCTTTTAAAAGAAATTATTTTGAAAAAACAATATGAAACCTATATCTTTTTCTGCAAGATATGATATGTTTACATTTTTATGACACCCATTTCATTTCATGAGTTATGATACGATTGTTTATGATTTTGTGGAACATGTATGAATAATTTTCTTATGATATGGGTGGGACTATTATATCCCTCCAATGCGTTGGATAAATATTTATATATCATTAAATAGACATGGAAGCAACTATAAATTAACTCGGGTTAGTCTTACAGGGTTGGAGTGGGAAATGAACTCATTTCAATATTACAGTGTAGGAATTAGAAATAAACTTGGTTCAATATTATAGGACTGGAATGAGAAATGAACTCGATTCAATATTAGAGGACTAGAACTATAAATGAACTTAGTTTAGTTTTACAAGGATAAAATGAGAAATGAACCCAGTTCAGTATTATAGGTATGGAATTAGAAATGAACTCTATTCAGTAATACAGGGCTCAAGAAGGGTGTGAACTCGGTTCAGATGGTCTTGGAAGTATTTCCTTGAGCACTATAAAAATCATTATATATGCTTATGTTTCTACCACATTTCCATGTTTTATTTCTATGTTATGCTTTCATGGATTATGTTTTTTATTTCTTTATGATTCATGTATTATGAACTGCTAATCTTTATTATGATCTCTAATATATAGGGTATGGTCTTCAAATGTTATTCTCAAGTTCCATACCATTTTGTTCATGATATGATTATGTATTTACTTTATTTACACTTGTTGAGAATATGAGATCACCCCTTTATTATGTTTTATTTCCCCAGGTTATGAAGAAAGGTTTTAGGTAGAATAATAAAGGTGGATATATTTATATAAGATGTTGAATATCTTTCACAAGGATTGAATATTTTGTTTCCATATTTCCAAAGACACTAAACTATTACGGTTCACAGACATATACTTTTGTAATGTAGTAAATATTCATAAAAAATAATGTAATATCCAAGTAAGTCAATCCTGGGTCACAATAGTTCTGACATGGATAATAATGTTTTGTAATTAATATTCATATAATAAGATATAATATTTAAGTTTGAAAATCATGGGACACTATAGATATGGTTTATAATTTGAAAAAATAGGTTTTATTTTAGATAAACTATTTCCCATATATTATATGGTTCTATTTAATATTTAATCTTATAAACATTATAATTTCAGTTTTATAAAATTAACATTATTTGGGATTGAACACATCAAAATTATATTTGGGTGAACTTTTTGGATATATCCAAAAAATTATATTTTTGGATTAATAGTGAAAATATGGTTTTTATAAAAATAGTAACTTTTATGACATCATTATGATATAGACATGAATTAAAATCTTAAAAAACCTTTAGATCAGCCAAATAATAATTTTATTAGTTAAATAAATATTTTAAAATACTATTTGGAATTTAGAAACATATTATTTGTCACATACATAAAAATTTTTAAAGGTATTTTTCATTTAATTTACATCCTTGATTTGTTTTGGGGGTTTCCCTAGGTTTTGTGGAGGAATAGATGAGCTTTCATGAATTGGGTCAAACCGTGAGCCCAATTCCAGATTGAAAAATAAATATTGTTTCTTTTATAACATTTTCATTTGTTGACATTTTTCATCCATTCAAATTCCTACTTAGCCTCCCATAACCTATTAACACCACCAAGTCAATTTTAATCCTTTATAAATCCATAACCAAGATTTATTTGGGTTTTTATCTAAGGGGTTGGGCCTTCCCGAAAGCCAAATTCCTGTTTTAAAAATGAATTTTTTTTATGTTATAACATATTCAATTGTTAAATTTTTTTGGTGATTCCAAGTCTCACCCAAGACCATTGAAACCAAACGTGCGTCTGAACTCTCTCCCCACTTTTTAGAGCTCGGGTTAATCACGATTTGGTGCCGAACGTCATAGACATCCTCAAATCATCCATATTTATAGAGGTAAAGTATTTCTTTTATAACTATCCCAATTTTCAATATTTTTCTTCCATTCCAGTTCCTAAATGACATAATAAATCTTTTTTCAACAAACCCTGAATTTTGGCCGTTTTAAATTTCATCTACTGGTGTTTTGGAGTGATTACTTCAAGATACTTCAAGTAAATGAGTCCTTTTCTTTCCTCTTTCAAATTACTTTGGGTTTCATTGATTGTTATTAGGGTTTCGTCACTTATAATTGAGTTTACTAATGACCAGAAACTAGGTTTTCGAACCTGGGGTTTAACTTTGGGATTTCTTGGCCAATTCTTGTGGTTTTATGTTTGATCTAGGTCTCTCTTGGTGCGGTGGGGGTGCGATTTGATTTCCGCATGGAGATTCAAGGGTTTTTGTTACTTTGGTAGGTGATTCCATTATTCCTGAAATTTTTGTGAATTAGATTTCTATTTTCATGGTATTTTAATGTTTATTGAATTTTAATTTTTCTATAAAAATTAGTTTTATATTCATTTATAATGAAAATGAATTTTAAGTTCCAATTTTTGGTGAAATTGAGGGGTTTTCATACAAATATTTTATTAGTTCATTTTGGGATGACCTATAATTACTCAGTTGATTTTATTGAACTGTATTAGGACAGAAAATCATGTTTTGAATGTTTATTCTTTTTGGTTGTTGCTGCGAAATTTTGTTTAAATGGTGTTTGGGAATCAAATGGGCTTTAAGTGCCATGTTTGTATGAAAATGGTGGTTTTTAAAATATATAACTTCTTGGTTCACAATGAGCTGCCCCATAACTGAATTTTTGGTTTCATTAAAGGGAATTGAACTGAAAATATTTTTTTATGACTTAAAATTGTTCACATAGTGTGAAAAGCGGATATTTTAATAAACTTTGGGTGCAAAAGAATGTGATATTTTGAGAGGTTGTTTTATTGAAAATCAAAATATTTTATTGTGTGTTTTAAATGGTATAAAATGTGTGTAGCTACTATACTGTTTGTTTGTGAACAATAGTGATATTTTATATGCAAAAGTATATGTGTTGTTTGATGAAATTGTTTGAGCACAAAAGGGGAATCCCGGGTACTTAGGTGGGTAGATATGTACTAGTACGGCTGGTGGACCGGATGGGTTGTGTCCCTATTTCACTGAGAAAATGGATAATGAAAACTCTAACTAAACTATGGGTATGATATTTGGGGACCGCTAGGTTATGGGTATGTTCCCTACTAGTGGATCATGCATGAGAAATGATTGTGACTTGGATACTTTACACCGAGGTATGAGTTATATAGGGCCCGAGACTATCTAGTTTCCTAGGGGTGTTCCTAGTTTTGGTGCTCATTGGATTTGTGGTATTTACCCTTGTTGTGGGGAGTTTTTGGCAGTACTTTACAGTGGCTCACTTTTCTATTTAAATTTGTGAACATTATGAAAATTTTATCTTGAAAACTGTTATCAATTGAAAGTTTCATTTCTTAGATTTTATCACTACTTTTCTTTGCGTATTAAAACTGATTACTTTTTCACATTGTATTGCATTCTATTTAGAATCATTGGGTGGTATCCTATTGGTATTAGGCTCACACCCTACTTACACCCCTTGGGTGTAAGTAGACTTGGTTATGTCTGACTCAGGTAAAGGAAAGGCTAAGGGTGATGGCGGTTCAGGGTGTTAGTCCCCATCTTTGGGATGGAGTTGTGGAGATGGCTTGGGGGTGATGAAGCCTTATCATGTGGAGTCCATGGGGCTGTTTTGTTGTTGTTTCATTGTATCTTTGGACCTTTTATACTTCATTTGAACTTATGTATTCATTTATGTATTTTTGTATAAACCTTGAGGGCATGAATTTTTCAGATTTATTTTATCAAATATTTTTGATGTTTTATGTATACATGTTCGGGTAAATCATTCCCAAACCAAGGTAAATGATACCCATGAACTTGTGCCAACCCGTGGGGATTGGGAACGCCCTTCGGGCCTTTCCATGGGCTGGGTTTGGTGCCGTTAATGGTGGCGAACCGATCCGGTTCGTGAAAAAAAGCTATCAAAGGAGGTTAAAGTTTTTGTGTTATATTGCTATTTTGGGATGAGTCGGGATAGATAGGAGCTAGGACTGTCAGGGAATGGGGTTTTGGTTTTGAGTAGGGTTCCTGGCCTGAACATCTCATGGAAGACCTTGAGTCCCCAGGGTATGTTGTAATTTACGGATTGACTTCACTTCCAGGTGAGACGTGTGGGCTGCAGACCACATGTAGACATCAGGCGGATGTGGAGTATTTTTTTCTTTTATTACTGGAATGTGTTTAGTTTATTTATATTTGATATATTTGATTACAATTTTCATAATTGTGGTATTGACTATTGTTTTGTGACTGTTGCATTTTGTAGCAACATGCCTCCCCGGAAAGCTCCCACACGCCCACAGGAGGAAGCTGGAGAGAGTTCTCCCACACCGATTGATCAGAGGCTTGTGGAGGCTGTGGTTCGGGCTATCTAAGATTTAGGACAGGGACCATCTCTTACTCCTATTCTTGTTAGAGCAGAATAGATAGGTATTAGAAAAGATAAAGCAAAATCATTTTTGAAAAACAAGCCTCCTACCTTCCGAGGTATCTCGAAACACCAGGAAGGAGAAGAATGGCTCGAGAAGATCGAGCATATGTTTAAGTTTCTAGAAACACCCGAGGAGATCAGGGTGAACTGTGCCTCCTTTCTACTGGAGGGTCCCAACCATAAGTGGTGGGAGTTAATGCCTCATGCTTGGAAGAATGAGCAGATGCGCTGGGGAGATTTCAAGGCTGTCTTAAATGAACAGTACTACCCTGAGGTATTGGCTTATGCTAGGTATAGAGAGTTCATGGAACTTGTTTAGGGGAATATATCTGTGATGGATTATGCCAACCGTTTCAATGATTTGGTTCGGTATGCTCCAGAAATTGTCTCTAATGAGCAGGCGAAGGCCCAGAGGTTTGAGAAAGGCTTGCGACCAGAGATATACTCTCAGGTGTTCTTGTTTAAGCTGAGGACCTATGATGAGGTCATTGATCGGGCGTTCATGGTAGAGATTGATAAGAAAGGTTGGGATGGTTTCTATGGTTCAGTATCAGCAGTGGGCATTGGAAGCTCCTCAGAGAAGAAAAGGAATCCAGATGATCATGTGAAGAAAGGAGGGGGCCGTTCAGGCCACTCTTCCAAGCAGTTTTCTTCTGCGGCTTCTCATGCGAGATCAGTCGTGTGCCACCAATGTGGGAAGCATGGTCATATCCGACCAGCATGTACACTTCCTCTGAAGCCTTGTTACCAGTGTGGAGGTATGGGGCATTTGCAGCGCTTCTGCGGTGTGGCACGTCCACTCCCAAGTGGGGCAGGGTCAGTGGTCTCAAGAGGAGTGCCAACATAGTTCGAGCCGTCGAGGACAGGGGGATATTGATTTGGCAGTTGCGGTGGAAGGGATGGATCATCTTCTGGGAAGATCCAGTTCAGGGCACAACCACAGACTAGCAGTCATCCTCAGGAAGATAGTGGACATATCCATGCAGTGGATCAGGCACCACCAGAATCAGAGGGAGGACCGTCGATAGTTCGAGGTACTGTTCTGATCGCATCTTCTATAGCTACTACTCTTTTTGATACTCGTGCCTCTGTTTCATTCATTTATTCCCATTTTGTGGAAATTTTGAATTTTCCAACTGAGTTGATGTCTTTCGCGATGGAGTTGGTGACACCGCTGGGAAAGAAGAAAGAGTAGGGCCTTAGGTGCCCCTCATGTGCGCTTTCTGTATCAGGGGTCGAGATGGAGTGGGAACTCTTGGTCTTATATATGGAACTTTTTTATTTCATACTCGAGATGGATTGGCTAGTACACTTCCAGGCACACATCGATTGCTACAGACGGCGTGTGAGTTTCACAGCACCTGCTGGGGGTCGTCAGGTTTTTCATGGAGAATGAGATCCTCAGTCTGGCCGCGTAGGGTCTCCACTCCCAGAGTTGGGAAGTGTTATCTTCCAGTTATCTTTGCTCATGGTGAATCATTCGCCGGTCACCGAATGAGTTCTGGTGGCCCGTTTCTCATTCCAGAAGAAGTCACACTCTCCTCAGGATGTCGCCTTCGATCTGCAACTGATGTTGATGAGAAACTCTCAACCCGGAATCATGCTGCGTTGGGTGTCAAAATCCATAACAAAGACGGAGGTGTCGGTCCATGTTTGTTCAGCCCACACCCTCCGTGTTAGGGTGATATCAAGAAGCTTTGAATTCTAAACCACGACGGAAAACTAAGAACACACAACAATTAACAAATCTTGAACCCTTACCTTGGATTTTTTTTCGTTGGAAATAAAGATGAAGAAGTCAAGGATGATGTCGTCGGTGTTATTCAAGGACGACGCTTCCTCCCTTATTCCGGTTGAAGATCAAAGATGAAGATATCTGTTGTTGGCAGATGAAGAGTTCTTCAATGGAGAGAATTAGTTTATCAAAGTTCTCTCCTCTTCCCAAACTCCACCAAAGAGACAAATGCCAAAAAAATAATAGATTATGACATCCTATTAAATTGTTGGCATAAATTCAAATGGTTTAAATTAATTAATTGAATGTGTTGGATCAATTAATTAACTTGTAGGATAAATCACATTAAGTGTTAGGGAAGTTTAAGAGGCTCCCCTACAGTTAATGTAAGTTTGAGAGTTTCTCCATTAATGGGGTGTTTCAAGGGGTTTAAATCCCGGGTGGTCCCCACCACAACTTCCATGTGGTGGATATAACAAATAAAATAAATTAAGAAATGCAGTTAAATTATTTTATTATTCCCACGCAAAACACAAAATCTAACTTTCATTATCGACCAACTACCGTCGAGGTGAAAGTCTTCTTAAGAAAATACCAACACTGTGAGTTCAACAGTGGCCTCAAATTTCAATTCTGTGCACCGATTCAAAAGTTTCAAAAACCCACTCGTACGTTTACTGAACGTACTTGAACAAAACTTTAGAAATCGATTCCAGGCACACCGGGCCTCGGAATCATGCACCGTCAGTTTTCACAAACTCGTAAAATTCCTATGTATTTATGAAAAAAAACTTCCACGGAAATTATGGGTCTTTATATAGAATAATAGGAAAAACTAGATTAACGATCACTATCAAAACAACATGGCCAAACACCTCCATAACATGTAAAAATACCATATTTACAAACAAGATCTCTAACTCAAGCAACCAAGCATAACAGGCATCAAGAGGGTTAAAATCCCTAAACACACAATACCCAAATAAAGGGTATTGAGCACTTTTGAATATAAAATTCAAAGACTAACTACATAAAGGTACAACTACCTACCTTAGCATTGTACGATTGATGTACACTGACGTTGGCCCTTAATTTGACCTAGAATGCGGTAGATCTACAAAAATGTATAAATTTTTTAACAAAAGATATCTCATGAAAGAAAAAAATTAAAGAAATGAGGCTCTAGAAGAAGGAATAACTCATCATGGTGATTACAGCACAATCAACATTGGTTGATTTGTAGAATAGATGGTCGATTGGAGGATTAGAGAAGAATCGTTCCCTACGGTCACTCCTGGATGAGATGAATCGAGAAGAAGTGTGTTTTGTAAATGAGGCACGACCCCGGGCCGACTTAACAAACAAAAAAAGTGCACGATGTGTCTTCTAAAAGTACACGGCGTGTATATGCCTTTATTGGGACTCACTTTAGGTGGTCTCCAAGTCACCCCACAAAACCATGTACTCGGCCGTTACACTGCCAGTACAAAGTCACCCGTGGAAATCAGGTACACGACGTGTAATATTATGTACACAGCGTATACTCCTTAATTTTTTGAATCCTCCTTTTTTCTCAAAAACACCAAAAAATAAAAATCCATACCTGAAAAGAAGGTTCAATTTCTTAAAAACTTTCCCCCTTAAAGAAATTTGTCCTCGAATTTCCCTATCAAGGCAGCATATAAGAAGAATCCTCGAACAAATACGACCACTACGATCGTACCTCAACCTCCCTCTCCCAAGTCTCATCATGTACTCGCCTGTAATGCCATAGAAATCATACCAGAAGAACAGACCAACCAAAAATAACCTTTTCATTGTGATCAACAACCTAGATAGGATGCTCCTAAAATGATGCGTCCACCTCTAGCTCAATCTGCTTGGGTTAAAAACCATGAGACAGGTCTGAGAAGTAACGCCGTAGCTAAGAAACGTGGAAGATTTCATGCATAGCCCGGTACCTGTGAGGTAACTGCAATGGATATGCAACTGATCCGACTCTCTCCAAAACCTCAAACGGTCCAACATATCTCGATGAAAGATTTCCCTATCTTCTAATCCTCCTGTGTCCCAACCTTGGTGTGACATGTAGAAAAACTTGATCTCCAACCTCAAACTCCATAGTTCATCTCTGTTGATAATCATAAGACTTCTATTGTGACTATGTAGTAGAAATACTATTCCAAATCAAATCCACCTGCTCTATGGTCTCCTGGAAAAGACGAGGTCCCAGCATAGCTGTCTCTCCTTCTTCCAGCCAACATAGGGGTGATCAGCATAACCTACCATACAAATCCTCATAAGGTTCCATCTGAATAGTTTTTTGAAAACTATTATTGTAGGAAAACTCTACATGAGGTAGGTAATTCTCCCAAGAACCTCTAAAATATATGATGCATACTTGAAGCACGTCCTCCAACATATGAATTGAACGCTTGGACTGGCCATCTGTCTGGGGATTCTAAGCTATACTCAGAAGTACATATATACCAAAATACCTTTGTAGTCCTTGCCAGACCCAAGAAGTAAAATGGGCTTCCCTGCATGAAACAATGGAGTGTGGAACTCCATGTAAATGTACAATATCCCGGATACAACCTTCCCATCTCCTCTACACTAGAGGTCTCCTTGATCAGCAAGAAGTGAGAAACCTTCATGAGTCTGTCAATGACAACAAAAAATGTATCATTCCCTCAAGGTGACCTTGACAAACCTATCACGAAATCCACAGAGACATTGTTTTAATTCCACTCGAGGAACGGGTAACAAAAACAAAGGCCCTGCTAGTTGTTGATGCTCCACCTTCACCTGTTGATAGGTGGGACACCTCATCACAAAACCAATGACATCTCTTTTCATACCTGGCCACCAATACTAATGGTGTAGATCACAATACATCTTGGTGAAACTAGGGTGAACTGCCCAATTGAGGAATGAAAGTCTCACATCATCTCCCCATGTATGTCTACTGACACCCATACACATCCATGGAAGCACAAGATCTCACCCTCACCCATGGTACATCCAGGAATAAGGTCCTCTCATAGCACACTCTCCCATAGAACTTGGCCATCATAATCCGATAGCTGCCTCAATCGCACCCGATCAAGTAGAGTAGAGGCAACAACTACAGAAGAAAGAAACATCTTCCTCTTTCTATCATGCACCTCCAAATGCATCTCAGAGAACAGATCTATAAGAAACCACTCACTACTGGCCTCTTGAACTACCTGTATCTGCATCCTCCTGCTCAACACATCAACCACAACATTGACTTTCCCAGGAATATAGGAAAGCTTAAAATCAAAGGACTGAATGTATCCCACCCACCTTCTCTGTATCAAATTCAGATCACATTATATAAAGATATATTTGAGACTTTTGTGATAAGTGAAAACCACAAAATTCTTTCCCAGAAGATAATATCTCTAACAATGTAAGGCATGAACAACTTCATCCAACTCGAGATCGTGCGTCGGGTAATTCCTCTCATGTGGCCTCAACTGCTAAGACCCATACGAAAAAAATTCTTCCCCCTACATAAGTACTACTCCCAACCTGATAACTGATGAATCATAGTAAACTATATAACTCTTTCATGGATCTGATAAAACTAGTATCAATTCTAAAGGCAACATCCATTTTAGCTCCTAAAATCCTGACTCAAAAGAATATAACCACAGGCACTTCACACCATTCTTAGTCAGGCCCATCAGTGGTGATTCTAAGCATGAAAAGTCCTGTATAAAATGTATATAGTAACCGTTCGGCCCTGGAAAACTCCATACCTCCAAGAAGTTCTTCAGCTTCTCCCAGGAAACTACAGCTCTCACTTTCCTTGGGTCTACTGATATTTCTGTCTTCGAGATAACATGACCGAAGAAGTGAATCTGGTCCATCCAAAAGTGTCATTTTGAGAGATTAGCATATAAATGAAGTTATCTCAGTGCCCTTAAAAAAATTTCAAGATCTATGGCATGGTCATGTCGTGTGTAAGATTACACCAAGATATCATCCACAAAGACCACCATTAAAGAATCCAAGTATGGATGGAACACTCGGTTCATCAGTTCCATGAAAACTGCTGGTGCTTTTGTGAGACCGAACGACATAACCATATACTCGTATAGACCATACCTGCTCCAAAATACTATAAGTGGTATATCTTATGGTCTAATTCTTAGTTGATGATAACCAGATCTCAAGACAATCTTCAATAACACCTGGGATCCTCGATGCTGATCAAAGAGATCATCAATCCTTGAAAAGGGATATCGGATCTTGACAGTCAACTGGTTCACCTTTCAATAATCGAAAAAGGTCAGAGGGTACCATATGCCTTATTTGAAGAAAGGACAAGAAAACCCCAAGGAGAAGTACTGGGTTAGATGAAACCCTTTTCCTGAAACTCATCCTCTACTTCTTGAGCTCCTATAAATCTGGGGTAGACATACTATAGGGAGGAATGGACACCAGTGCTGCTCCTAGAACAAGTTCAATAAAAAATTCCACCTCTCGCTCCGAAGGAAACTAGGAAAAGTCCTCTGGAAAGAAATACCTGAAATGATCGACCACTGGAATAAAGTCCAACAGTGAAGTCCCCTGGCCATCCAGATATAGACTGGTGATATGGGTCGTAACTCCTATCAACCCATGATGCTTGGGTCCTGCTCTGATCACCTGAACATTCCATTATCCCTTATGTAAAAAGGATCTACCCTCTAGTGACATAAAACTCACCCTATGATGATATCAATCAACAACAGCCTGGAAGGGAACTAACCAGTCCATCCGAAGAATGATGTCATGGACCGTCATCTCTAAGACATAAAGGTCCCATGAGAAGTGACACCCAGCAACCTCAAGAGGCAACTCCTTCCACTAACTTACACTAGTAGTTATTATCCCTAACAGAGTGTCCAATGTCATGAAATCAGCATAAGTAAAGACATAGATCCCAAGGATCTCCATAATAGAAATAGATATGAAACTATATGAAGCCCCTGTATCGAAAAGTGGAGAATCTAAAATTGGAGAAACTAGGATCATACCTAAAAATTGTAGAGGGTCCAAGATCCTGCTCTTATTGGGTCTAATCCACTGTAAAAGTCTGGACAATACTGTGGCCCTGTGACCATGCCTGACCAGCCTAAGCTGATTCACCCTGTTGTTTCTGAATGACTGCCGACTGGATACCACAACCATGACCTCCACCTCGTCTTGAACGGATAAAAGAACTCATATTCCCAGACTGATGAGAAACTGGTTGTGCTACTCCTAAACAATGAGTCATAGAGGAACCCCTGTCACCTACTTACAATGAGAAAAATTGAAATAACCACTGTAGATGACCCATCTTTCCACAAGATCAACACACCACTGGGTCTCTTGAGAAATGTGGAATTGTATGATTTCTCTTTCGGCACTGGTATCACACCACATTGATACCATAAGAAGTATCCCAATTCCTCAGGTCTCCATGCGTAGACTCCCTATAGTGATTCTTGCTGTCAGTAGGAGGGGTACCAACTCCGGATGTCGAGCCGTCCTAGCTCACAGCTCCATAATTGCTCAGATTTTGTTGTGTGATTAGTGTCTGGTTGACTATAGAGGTGATGGAAATCAACCTGAAGATGTTTACTAAAGATTTGAAGTCTTTTATAAGACCATCCTCATACTTCCATGCCAAAAAATTACTCATCACCCCCTAGAATGGGCATGAAGCGCTACAACCCTGTGAAGTGAGAAGTGTACTCTATGACCGAGAGAGTACCCTACTCCAAACTCATGAAATCTCTGGCTTGATCGTCCCTTAATGTGTCTAGGTTTCTAGGTGGAAGTAATCATAGAAAGTATGTTGGAACTCACCCAAAGACATAACCTGATAGCATCCTGCCTGTGAGTTCACATCCCACCATCTCTTGTAAGAATCCTGAAGCATATAAGTAGTGAGCTTCACCATCCTCTCTAGAGGCGTCTCCAGATGTTCAAAGATAAATAGCATTCATTCTAACCATGACTCAGCAGCCTGAGGTCCTCTATCCCCTGAGAAAGTGGGTAGATGCTTCCATTGAAATACCCATGTCAACTATTCCATAGATGGGACATGATGTGGTAGTCCCAATAAGGTCTACATAAACCTCATGAAGCCCTCTCAGAACTATGCATCGACACCTGTATCCGGGATAACAGCTGGTTCCACAACAGACACAACTAAGGGATATTTTGGTAGTCCCTGATTATCCATGTCTCGTGTCTTATTACTGCCTTTTATATAGCGTATGACCGAAGGATGTCTTGGTGGCATGACTCTGCAAGTTCAAGTGCATAACTTAGTTCAAGATTATCAAGGACTGAAACTTTGAAGTGCAATAAAGTAATAAGAGAAGGAAAGCAATCAAGTTTTTCAAAATAGGGATACACGGTGTGTATAACCCCTACACGACATGTTCCTATAAGCCTTCAAATGGGCATGTACTCCTACCAACCCTAATCATGTAACACCCAATACACACGTTATGTTCTCCCAAGACACGAAGTGTACTATTATTATTTCCCCTACCCTAGTTCTTCTACATGAGTAACCAAACAATTCTCCTAGAACAAGACCACACAACATGTTCATTACAGACACTGCGTGTTCTAGAAGGATTTTACTGACCTATATTGTTAGTCACATATCAGGATACATGGGTTACACTACACGACGTGTTTGTTCCAAAAGCAACGTGTACTAGAAGGATTTTACCGACTTGTGTTGTTAGTCACACGACCAGATACATTGGTTACACTACATGGTGTGTTCAATCTTGACACGGTGTGTATAACCTATGTTTCATCCATCCCTTATTTAGTCACACGAGTAGACACACAGTCCCTACAACACGGTGTTTATGTCCGATACACGGCGTGTTCCTCGAAGGACTTCCCAACCACATGTCTCTGCCCACACAGCCAATGACATGGTTAGAGACTACATGATGTGTACATATAGTACAAGATACATATTTAAGAAAAATAGTTCCTTCCTGAACAGAAGGATACATGGCGTGTATTCATCAATACACACCGTGTATTCTGGGTTTTTATAGATAGTAATCCCCAAAAACTATTCTGAAACCCAGAAAAACACTAAAATGAACATTAAAGTTCCAAATTCCATTTCGTGAGGGCCCATACTCCCCATGAATCAAAGTTTGGGATCTTATACTTGTCATATACAATCATAACAATGCAATGATCCACAAAATTCCAATTTATGGGGGCCCATAACACCTCAAGAACCAAAGTTTGGAGTTCATACAAACGAAACCTTACACAATCCAATAACCTATAAAATACCATTTATTCAATGAAGGCATCTATCACAACAGCATGCATATCTAGAAAAACATCTATCACAACAACATGAAATCTGTAATGCATCCTAAATGACAGAGAAATAATACATGACATGTGATATCTATCATGGGCCTATATGAAGAATGAGATGGAATACCCTCATCTCATAGGGTTTCAACAGAAATAAAACCTCAATATTATCAATGTTAAGAGCACAAGACATGTGAATCACCCAAAGGTAAAATCAAATCAACTGTAAAATTGAAAACCATAAAAATTGTAATAATAGAGGTAAATTAGATTTTCCCTATACATTAGTTAGCTACTCAAGGGAAAAACTTATTACCAACTACCTATTCTATCCAATCCCTAACTATAGGTTCCAAACAGTAAGTCAAGAAGAAAATAATTCCTTTGATACCACTTTGTAATGTACTGGTTCCTCATTCCACCAAGTGGTGCACTGTACCCGGTTGGTCACATGGAATCAAGTGCATTTTCTCGAATTCTAGAGGCTACTAACTAGTAGCGAGGGCCTTGGGTGTGATAGTGAGGAACTATGCTCTCATTGTCAGAGCAACAAAAAGGAAATAAACAGATAACAATAGAAAAATAGTAATTACCATACACCAGTGAACATCGGATGACTGATAGTATATAAATAACTGAAACATATATATAAATAATGATGCATTTCATAATATCTTAGAAAGAAGCCAAACAAGTCACAGTGCTGAAATAGAGTACTAAACCAAACCACAAAGGAAAAACAAGAAAAAAAATCCAACAAAATCGTAAGCCTTAACTTGGTCCCAAGCTCTCCAGGTCCACAACAATCAAGTACCTAAAGTAGAAGGGTGATTACCCCTATCTATACCTATAACAATATAATCTGTTTGGACCCAAAATCATGACCCAAATAGGGTGTGAGACGAATCCCAGTAGGCAACCACCCAAATATCTGTTCCTAAAATTCAGTGAATATATATGGCAGGAAATAAGAAAAATGAAGAAATAAACAAGGATGTACTCAAAATTAAATAGTCCTACAGTTCAATTACATTCATTTACATTTGTCAAAATAAATAGCCAATAAAACACAAGAAACCCACTCGGAAGTTCTCACAGTCTAACCCCTCTAGTTTAGCTTTAATAAAGACTCTATGAGGAATCACTCACCATAAATTCCCCCTGTGGTCTCATAATAGTAACTAAAGACACTATAAGGAAGCACTCAACGTCTAATCCCCCCTGTGGTCTTGCAACGTGGAACTACATACACTCTAATGGAGCACACGAGTCCATCTTCCCTTTAGTATCGTAACATAAAAGTAAACAGACACTCTGGGAAAGCCCTCATTATCCATTTCCCCTATAGTCTTACTACACCAGGTTCCCCCAACACTGTGTAAGTCAATCATTCGCAAACAATATCCAACAACCAAATTAAATCACAAGACCTACTTGGATAAATAACTACAAAGCATATCACAACATCAGATAAAATTACCCCCTCCTAACTACACTAGGCATGGAAACAAAGCAGCATAATAGGAAAACCTAGACCAATAGTCAATATCAAAACAACATGGAAAACACTGCCATAACATAGAAAAATAACCCTATTTACAAACAAGATCCCTAACTCTAGAAACAAAGAATATCAAGCATCAACAGGGTTAAAATCCCAAAACATGAAATACCGAAATCTAGGGTATTGGGCACTTTTGTAGATAAAATTCAAAGTCTAACTACATAAAGGCACAAAAAACCTACCTCAGTGTTATAGGATTTATATACTCTGGAGTTGGCACTTGAATCGACCTATAACATAGTAGATCTAGAAAAATGTCTAAAATGTTCAACTAGGGATATCTCACAAAAGAGGGGAAATCAAGGAACGAGTCTATAGAAGAAGTAAGAACTCACCGTGGTGATTCCAATGCAATCGATGACAGTTGATTCAAAGAATAGATGGTCGATCGACGACTCAAAGAAGAATCATTCCCTATGGTCGCTCCTGGACGAGAGGACTCAAGAAGAAGGGTGTTATGTAAATGAGACATGACCCAAGTATGAAATAACAAATAAAAAGAAAACTACATGACGTGTATTTTAAAAGTACATGACATGTAAATACCTTTATTGGGCCCCAAATTATGTGGTCTCTAGGTCACCCCACACGTCTATGTACTCTGCTGTTACCCAGCTATTACACGTTCAACTATGGAAAACAGGTACACAATGTGTACTCTTAAGTACACGTCCTGTACTTCTTAATTTTCCTGATTCTCTTCTTTTTCTCAAAAACACTGGAAATGAAAAACCCATACCTAAAAAGAAGGTTCGGGTTTTTATAATAATGGTGATTTTAAGGGTAATTATAAGAGTGATATGAATAAGATGTCCCAAGTAACATTAATTATAATTACTTTTATTTTATGATTCCTTATGATATTTTTCTACAAAATTATTGATCTAAGAATTTGAAACATATATATATGTTATGCTTTCTTGGATCATAATATAGACTCAATATTTCACTTTAGTTTTTCCCATCTATTATAAAAATATTTATTGATATGACTCTTGATTATGATTTATGTTTTATTGGGAATTATTTATTTTTGATAATTTAATGTACCTTAATTATGTTTTCATACACTACTAATTTTCTTATTCCCACCTATGATGTTCGATTGATGTTGATTATTTTTATTGGATATGGGTTTATTAGTGTTGGGGTGTTATAATTAGTGGTAGAGAAGATTTTAAATAAATTTAGAGGTTAGAATGTTATCTATTGAGGATATTTTAAGTGTTTTAGATACCATCATTAGTTAATAAGTCCTAGATCGTTTATAAGTTCAAAGGAATAAATACCCTTTTTAGTTTTTATGTGATGGGATTTCAAGGTAATTAATGATATTATGGGAGATTTTATTGGGTTTTAAAAGATGATTGAGTTATATGTAACCATTGCGATTAACACATGATTTATTGTGAAGGATATTTGGGAGTAATTTAATTATAATTTTGAGGAAATAAGTTGAATGGTATAAATAAACTTTAGTGCTAATATGTTCTTTGATATAGAGTTAATTATGGATGGAGGGTTATTATATTTTTAGGAAGATTATAGGATTAAAGTGAATGAAAAATCATTATCTAGTATGGGATTTTATTATTTGAGGAATAAATATTGAGTTAAATATTGGAAGTATATTTTATTTTTTCATGGTTTATATCATGGTGATGTATGCTATTTTTGGGAATATATTAGAATATTTTAAGGATATATTATTAAGGTATATATATTTCATGTATGTGATTTTAAGATTGATTAATTTTGTTTATAGATAAATGTTAATTTTTTAGGAAGAATAAGTAACCTAATATTTCTGATTTTTGGTTCGTGGACTTTGTTAATCATATTTTGAATACTTTTAGGGTTATATATTTTTGGAATGATTTAAGATGAAATTTTGATGTTGTTTTCGGGGGCGTAGAGATTAATTTATTATTTATTTATTTATATGAAGACTTATTCACATTTAGTATTACCATATCGTGTTCTATCAATTTTGGTTTTAGTAGATCTCTATAAGTTGAAAAATAAATTTATCATAAATTACTTTGTAAAATTAAGAACACTATCTTTTGGTTAATCTTATGCTCTATCAAGAGTTTATTTTCAGGAATCAAGCATAAAAAATTCAACATGGATATTCTTTGTTTGGAGTATTATAAGAAATAGAGGTGGAAACTAATCAAAACACACAACCAAAGGATGATATTATTCTTATGGAATAAAAAGAGATCAAATAAGTATGTTTTCTCATATACTCTTTCTTAGTGGTAAAATAATTTATCAATATTAAGAAGAAGGAATATAAATCTATCAAGGATTTTGTGGAAAACACCACCTAACTATCAAGGTATACCGTAAAAACTTATTCATAGATATGGATCTTCTAAAAGTAAAAACATGGTTTGAAAAAAACCTTGAGGGTATTTATTACCACTACTATTTATTTAATTTACCCCCCTCCACGTTTATTATCATTACTTTATTCCCTTCTGAGGATCCATTATTGGGTCTTAAAATGGAAATAATGGGTTTCAAAGTCATTTTATATCCTATAAAATGGATTCTAAAAATGTTTTTCATTATTTACAGACATCTTAAACCCCTTCTTATTGTCCTCTAGAAAAATATTGTGTGGGGACAATTTCTTTAGGGGGGAGTGAAGACCCATGTATTTTTAATAATATATCTCTTATTATTTATTAATATTCAAAATTATGAATTTATATTTCTAATTTAAGTATTTATACGTTTTTATATCATGTCAAAAATTATATTATATAACTAATTAGATATTGATTATACATTTAAAATTATTATGTTTACTTTGTGATATAAAATTATTTATTTAAAGGTTAAATATATTTTCTTAAAATAATTTTTTATGTTGAAAATTTTAAAAACATTATTTCTTTATTAAATTTTTAATAAAAAAATATTCACATTAATTAATATTAATATTTATTATAATAATTATTGTATTAAGGTAAGAAATAATGATATGATTTTTAATTTGAAAGGAAATAAGTTTTATTTTAAATAAATAGTATTTTAATATATTATATGGTTTTATTTAAATTTAAAATTTATAAACTCTAGAGTTTGAATTTCAGAATATGAACTACATTTTTTGATTAATCTTATCAAATTTATCTTAGGGTTAATTTTTTATATTTTTCTAAAAAGGTTGATTTTTTTTATTAGTGAAAATATAGTTTTTACAAATACCATAACCATTTTGACCTCATTATGATATAAGCATGACATGTTATTTTTTAAAACCTTTTTATCGATAAAATATACAATTAAGGAGTAAAATAATTCATTGAAAAATATTATTTTGAAGTTAGAAACCTTTTCTAAACATTTTGGAACCTATGTTATAGTTTTCAATAAAAATTATTTTTTGAGATCTTTTCCTTAAATTAAGTTACAAAAGGTAACACTCTATTTTGGATTGCTTTTTGAGTAAAATAACTCACAATTTTTTATCCTTAAAATAATTAAATAAATTTTTCTCAATGCTATATATTATTTGATCTAGATTGGTTTTTATGCTTAAAAAGGCATTTTTGCAAAAACAATTTTTTTTGCGTCAAGTGTACTTTTTTGAAAATTAATTTTCCCCACCTATATAAATTGGATATTGTGAAAAAAATTTATATTTGGAATCAAAATATTAATTTTTTTTAAAAATTTCAGTTTTCATTTTGTTCATAATAATATGTTACCGTCGTAAAAGTGTATTACCAGGGTAAAATTTTATTACGAGTATTAAAGTTAAAAGGGTTAAAGGGGTTAAACTGTGGGATAATAATAAAAAACATGTATCAATTTGATTGTATCCATTTACTTTAAACCAAAATTATTCTATATTATAAATTAGACTCATTTTGATCCACATGACTTGAGTATAATATTTATTATAGATATTAAGAAAACAACTATTTACAAAAGTGCCACTCCTAACATAAATAAAAGGAACCCTTAAACACCTCACTTGTACACCAACTTTGAGAACCTTATATAAAAAAATATCTAAACAAATACCTCCCTAAAATCATTCAAAAACCTTAGAGGTTTTGGTATCCTCAAAATTCCAATGTAAAATGGATTAAGGTTTGATATAAAGGAGGATATACAAGGAAGATGTAACTGTCTTAACTAAGTTCGTTCAAGTTTATCTCTTCTTCCACATACTCTAAATATTATACAAAAATAATAACATAATGAAATAATTATTATTAGTTTAATGAAATTTTATAATTTTTATGGAAAAATATCATCTACTATCCCTTCCATCCCTTAGAAAAACTAAAACTTCATTATTTTATGTGTGGACTACCACCTCCATGAATGATGTATTTCATTTTTCATTAAAAACATACATGGGTAGTTAAATAAATATATTTAATGAATAAATATGATATTTATACCATGATTAAGGTTTTATAAAGTTAATTTGTATAATCTATTAAAAATACTAACAAGAAATGGTCATCATAAAATTTAACTTTCAAAAAATGAGCATACACAGACACTTTGTAAGTAATATCTTCTTACCTATCTCTTTTAATTATATTATTAATTTAAAAATTATTGAAATTTATTTATAAATTTCATAATTTTTTAAAACACTATCATTCTTTAAAATTTATACTATCATTATACACTAACATATTCTTACTCATTCAACAATTATAACAAGTTATTGTTTTGGTCAGTTTTAAAAACTACATGAACATCATTATAATGTTTATCTCATGTATGAATAATAAAAATTAAACAATGGTAATAATATGTAATAATTATTAATTTAATATGTTTTAATAATTATATATTGGAAATATTAAAAATAATATTTTTATATAAATTTAATTTATTTATTAATTCGATAATCACCAAAAAATGAATTTTTTAGGCGTTACATGGAAACATTCAACATAAGATCCATGAAATATCCACGGGACTCTAGAACTATTAAAAAAATAATGAATTTATAATGAAAATTTTGTAGGTGATTAACTCAGGAAAAATAATCAAGGACCAGAACGACCAAAATGGAGGATATAAGGTTAAGAGAATGGTTAATATCTTAATGTTAATTTTAACAATAAAAAATTAATGTATGGGAAATAATTAATTATAAATGGATGGTATAACATAAAATAAATATTAATAAGGTAGTTATTTATATAAAAAATTAACCTAAATTTATTATTCATGGTTTTTGATCCTGTTCGGACATGTGGAAGTCCTATGTAAGGGTTTCTCATATAAATTTTCCTCTATTGAGATAGGCTTTATATTCACCACTTGTTTTATTTTATGTGTTGTGTATAATACCCACGAATTTATTTATAATTATTTACATTTATTTAAAAGGATTTATAAATCCATATAAGGTTCTAATTAATTATTTTTTTATTCAAAAGTTACCAAGGTAGTATGAGTTTCTTGGTCTCATTTTGTATTCTTTGAGACATGTTTTATATTGTGCACCATGTTTCCTTTTACATAGTTTTATTTTAATTCAATGAAAAATTAATTTATTTTAATATTTTCTTTCATGTAATTAATGGTATTTAGAAATAAAATAAAATTTCTTTCTTTCAATGGATTTTTATTCAAGTGTAATAAAAATTAATAAGGTTTTCTCATTTCAATCTTTCCTTTTTTGAGACATGTTTTAAAATATGCCACTATTTTATTTTATATGGTGTATTTACCATGTATTAGAAATTATATATCATTATTATCCCTTTATTCATGTAATATAATGTATTATTTCATGTTATATCTTTTAAGGGGTATTTATTCAAATATTTGCAAAGCCGTAAAGGTTTTTCATATGAATTTTCCTTCTTTGAGACATGTTTCGTATTATGAACCAATATTAATTTATATGATATATATAATTAATCTTTAATGTAATAGAACATATTTATATTTTATTCATTGTATTTATAGTTTCTTTTAAATTATTTTCTTTCAAGTTATTTTTATTTAAAAATTTGTAAGGGGTTTTCTTTAAAATAAATTCTTTAAAACTTTTGAACCCTATAACTAAAATATTTCTCTTCTAGGTAAATATTATTTATAATATTTCCAAAATATTTATTATATATATCTAATTATTTATTTAATTTCATTTTCAACTATCTTTGATCTTATTTATAATGGTTTAAAAAATTATCTTTTTAACATTTTCTGAATGGGTTACTTTTGACTTTCTTTATAAAGGTGTAAAAATTAATTTTTTTATAACGTTTACCACTTGATCACATTTTCATAATTTTATATCCATTATTTATTATCTATATTCCTTTACAAGATTCTATTTTTTTAAAATAGAAATCTAATTTTCATTTTTTAATGATTTTTTCTTTTATTTTCAAAGGGTTACCAAAAAAAAGAATTGTTCTTATTGTTTTTCAAAGAATATTTTAAATTTTTTATTAAAGTATTTTTCAAGTATATA
This sequence comes from Viscum album, assembly GCA_963277665.1. NCBI lineage: Eukaryota > Viridiplantae > Streptophyta > Magnoliopsida > Santalales > Viscaceae > Viscum > Viscum album. The sequence continues at coordinate 1,304,128,932 of OY728126.1, read as the reverse complement.
AACATATTTTTATTATTTTTAAGATTAAAAGGGGATAGGATCAAACATTACCATCCAACTTCTTTCTATGGATGTATTAAGATGATATTTAAAGGAAATTATAATCAAACCTGTTTTTTTTTCAATGGGTAAATTATGATATAATGGAATAATGAATGTTTTATGATATTTATGATGAAAGTTAAATCCTTTATGGGTATTATTAATGTTATTGTTATTTTAAATTATATATTATGGAAGGTGGGTCTAATATATACCTCAAATTCCTTGGGAAATGATGATGGAGTTAACTATATATAAGTTACTCGTATGAATATGTTGGAATTAACCGGGAAAGTTATTCCATTATAAGGGTGATTTTAAGGGTTCTTGTAAGAGTGATATGAATAATATTTACTAATTAACCTTCATTATTATTATTATTATTTTAATTTTATACTTGATTAAATAATTATTCTATGAAATTATTTAAATAAAAAATTAAAAGACATATATGTCATGTTTTCTTGGATCATGGTTATTGAATCCATATTTCAATATCCTTTTACTCATGTATTATACCAAGATTCATTTATATGATTCCTAATAATGATTAATGTTTTATTGGGTATGATTTCTATTTTCTATGTTCATATTACTTAGTTATATTCTCTTACCCACATTATCATCTTATCCTCACTTATGATCTTCAATTGATATCAATTATGTTTACCCTTACCGGGTGTCTGATCTCACCCTTAAAATGATTCCTTTTTCCCAGAATACAAATAATGATGTTATGTAAGATATATCTAGAAGGGTACCATGTGTGGATAATTATAACAACATAATATTTCAGTAAGTATTTTACTTAAAAAATATTATGTTAATAGTTTTTGTATATGCAACAATGAACTAAAAAAAAACTGAGATATGTTAAAATAAAATTTTTCTGTTATAATATAGCCATTAAATTAATGGGTATAAATGAAAGTAACTATATTAATAAATATATGATAGAAATAAATGACATTAAGAAATGGAAGTCTTCTGAATATAGGTCATTTGTTTGAGCTAAAAAAGAAATTATATTCATTTGGGTTTTTCCAAGATCAATCCCATGATGAACTCAAACAATTATGGTATGAGAGAAATAAAATGTGAGAAAAATTCAAACTTGGGTCAATTTCCATGAGATATACACTATCCACCCATGACTACTAGTAAAGCATACCATATGATTAGATCTTATGTAGAGATATTTAGGGGTATGAAAATAAAAATTATACTGATATAAATGTGTAATTATTAATGTAATAAGTTATTTATCATATGTATTTTTAGTATTTCAAATTTTAACTTTTAAAGAAAAAGAAAGTTTATTTTACAAAAATAGTTTTCTTTATATTTCATATTTAAAAACAAAATTTATAAATTTTAGAATTTGAATTAGATAAACCTTATTTAATTTTTGGATTTAGAATTATCATGGTTTTTTGGGATTTTCTAAAAGCATTGGTTTTTAGGTGAATAGTGAAAATATATTGATATTTCTAAAACAATAAATTTTAAGAAACTATCATAACACAAAAAATAAATTAAATATTTTTAAAAACTTTTCTATAATATATATATATATATATTTATAAATAAAATAAATCATTTAAAATTACTATGTTTTATTTATAAATCCCATGTACATCATTTTGGAAACATAAGTAATATTTTACTCTGAAAACTGATTTATTCACTTATATTAAAAAACTAGTTATCATCACATATAAAAATTAAATAAAAAAAAGGAGTTAAATTTTTTTATCAACATGATCATGCAATGTAATAAAGTAATAAACTAGCCCGAGCTTCCACTTAACCCAAAACCTAACTCAATTAACATAAAGGCCCAAAGGGAATTACAGATACACATGAGCTAGGGATTAGTGCATCAAAATCATAGGAATCCATTTAAAAATTGTAACACCCCAATCTTCTACGGTACGCTTCTCTTTGAATAATGTGATAGCGTGTGTTGTACGCAACTTCGAGTTTTAACGCACACCACAACCGATCAAACCGTTATGAATAGTAATACCTAATTTTTGAAATTATATATATTTTATATTTCAAAATGGACTTCATTTTTGGATTCGGAATATCTAATTTAGCCTAAGGTAAAATTTTGGTACTTTTCGAATAACTTTCATATTTTGATGAATAGTGAAAATTACTAAATTTTAATTAAAAACAACTTTTTTAATAAAAATAATTAATAGTGATAAATTATGAATTTGAGTGGTTTTAAAGTATATTTAGAATATATTTTTACCATTTAATATAATTTTGGTCATTGGAAATAATTTTACAATTAAACCGAACATAAAAAAGTGTCAATCTTTTGATAGTTATTATCTCTTAAAAACACGCTTTTTGTTTTGACAGCGGGAATTAATTTTAAATTAATTTCTGCCACTTATGTGTTTTGAATTTATAAAAATGGATTTCATATTTGGAATCAGGATTTCCAAATTGTGTAAATAGGTAACTTTTTTTTTTAGACATTTTGAATAATTACTGTGGTAAATATTTTATTTACCATGGTTAAGGGTAAATCTGGTAAATAAGGGTTAAAAAATAATATTAAAATAACACTAAATTACCCTAAAACGTGTCCTAGCCTTATTTGTTGATACATGTTCGACCATAGGCATCTTTGGGTCGATTTGGGGACCCCATGGTGCCACTTGTAGGTGATAGGGACACTTTATTTTAATTAAGTTAAAATGAATACAAAAATGACACAAGCATATATCTTTTAGAAAAACAATTATTACATAGGGTGATATATATTGGATGTTAGATTATAAATATTCATTAGAAAGATAAAAAGATTTCCTACATAATGATATTTTATTTATAATTTTTAGACATTAAATAATTTATTTTATTTATGACACAATGATGATGCAGTAATTACTAAAATAGTGAAAAATTAAATTAATTGATATTATAAATACCCCAATAAATATAATATGAAACTTTTAATGAATTAAACTAATTTTATAGGATAATATGATAAATTAGGATTGATTTAATTTACTTTTTTTGAAGTAATAAATCTGTTATGAGTTTCAAAAAAATCAACTATTGAATAGTGTCAAAATTGACAAAAAAGAGTTCTTAAAACAAATATTATATTATTAATTGATATTAAATTCCTAAAAATCTAATGTTCGTCCAAGAGACTTATATCATGATATTTTCATCATTAATAGACCACTTGGGGGTCTCTTGGATGTATATAGTAAGTTTATTAACCATATTATATAAAAATACAAAGAGACATTGTAAAAGTGAAACTAATTAACTTAGAGTTAATACTTAAAGATAAGGTTAATATAAGTACCCAAACCTGTCTAAATTATATTGGTTGAGTTTTTTTCGACCCATCCCTGCCTTAAACTATTAATAGTCGACTTTGGAGCCATTGGAAACTGAATATGAATTTATTATAAACTAATATCTCTAGCTTTTCCAAAGGTGCCCCTCACCCCTCTTATAAAAGGGCACTCTTCCTTACCATTTCTTCACACCTTAAAAGCCTTTTGGTTCGGCCAAACTCTGCCCAAATACTCTCACAACTTCCCTCACTACAACATAGAGTCCTTAGTTTGATCAGAAAGCCAACCTAAGGAGCCCTTTTGATCAAATCAAAAGGAAGAACCCGAAGAAGAGGTAATGATTTCACCACCCTTTTTCCAAGTTCATTTCTTCTTCCACTTATTATTCATTTGTTGTTACCATTCTAAAATAATAACTCCAGTATCATATATATACTGTGATGTTATTATAAATATGGTATAACCATATTCAGTATTCTATCCACCCTTTGAATAACATGTCACCATACGTGCGTACGTACGACTTACCGTCTCCACGTCATGGTGTAATTGTTATTCAATATAATATTATTTGGATGGGTATAATAATGATGTGTAACTCATGTAAATAATAAATATAACATTTTAATGATTCAGTATATATGATATACCATCCATTTATATATTATTTTAATATCAAAAGAATGATATTGTCGCTCGTGCGTACGTACGGACTACCGTCTCCACGAACGCGATGAGATTCATTCTCCATCGTATCCATTCAAGTATAATTATCATTTGATGATTTAAAAAATGATGTTTAAGGACTTGATATCATTCTGGATATGAATAATATACAACCTATCCTTTACAAACATGTCTTATGTAACAAAACATATAAAAGAAAACAAGTAAGTTAACACCCGAAACAATGATAATACTAAGATATTATTATCAAATCAATATTAAAAGATCATATATGATATCATATTAATGTATATGATTCTTGTATAATTTAATAACAATTATTTCACCATTATACAGGAGGTTAACCTACCCCAACCAAGGAAAATTACAAGTTAAGGGTTATTTCACAATCTCTTCATTATCCGAGGTTGTTTATATGTAATAATCTACTGGGATATCTTTATCATCCACATCCATGTTTCTTCAAAATATATTTCAAAACATTTTTATTATTTACAAGAATATGGGTTAAAGTCATTTATACCCTTGTTTGACTTTTTATAAGAGGAATCTTTCCGTCGTTTTCAAAACAAGGTCCTTTTTAACCTTTTTGACAGAATTAAGGTAAGAATGTTTTTTTTAACTTATACGGCGAGTGCGGTTATTTTCTACCGTTATAAAATCTTCAAAGTTTTCCTTACAAGATTATAAGAATATTTTCAAGAAAATGTTTTATTTTATATGTCTCTTAAATGATTTCAAAAATAGAAAGAGATATTTCTCCAAAATGTGTTTTGATTTCATCTATGTCAACATCCTTTGATGGATTTTACGCTTATTTGAAGTTGATTTATTCTATATTGTATTGAAGGTTTTGTGATATGTTTGACTGTGGATGTGCTATTTTTATACCATTCATAGTTTATGGTGAAATTATTGACATTTTGTATGCTATTTTTAATACGAATGTTTATGTTATGTTTAAACCTTTTCATATGGGAATGCATTGGACTTAATATGTGACGGGTGGAGCCCGCTATAGCTCCTCGATGCATCGGTAGGTCTCATGAGACAAACTAGTGTCTTGGCACAAGGCCCTGACAAAATCTTATTTGTAGTCTTGGCACGAGGCCTTGGCTATGTGGTTATGATAGTCTGGCATTATGCATTCCAACATTATGAAAGTGGTTATTGATATTGCATGTGATTATTCGATTAGTAGAATATCCATGTGAACAAGTAAATGGCATTATTTCATTTCACTTTTGCCATACTATGTTGAAGTTCAAGTTTAAAAGGATTTTGTTTTAGTTATACATAGCCTTAAATGTTTATTCTTATTTATGAAAGTTTCCGGTATATTGTTATCCTTACTGGGCATTTGAGCTCACCCCTTTTCTATGTTTTATTTTTCCCAGGAAGTGAAGAAGTAAATTATGAATGACATGCAGGGATATTATGTGGGTATATGAGTGTGGTTTATGGAGACAATATGTTGTTGTAGTAGTTTTTCATTTTATGATGTAATGTAAGACTTATGAATATATCTAGTGTTTCCAAGGATACTAAACCAATCGGTCTTTCGAGATTTGATCTTTCTTGTGATCATGCCAATGTTATGTAATAATGCACCGACTCTGGGTAACTAGGGTCTGGGCGTTAAAAAAATGATTTCACCAATAATAGAGATAAACAATAGTGGAATAAATTAATTCAAAATAAAAAATAAATAAACATGGAAACACGTCATAACCAACTTGGATGATCTAACCCATTTTCATATATATAAACAACATCCAAAAATATAAAGATACAACCAAGAAGAAAAAATAAAATAGGGAAGAAGATACCAGCTAACTAAAAATAAAACCACTAAACAGAAACCTTATACATGCCTAAACCATTATTGTGCAACCCCATTTTCACACCACCACCCAATTCTCTCCATGTTGTCAATGATGGATAATAATGAGTCTAGACCAAATATATATATATATATGAGACCAGTAGGTCCCCACACTACACTGAATACGTAAAATATGTTTCATAATAAAAATCATCAATGGTAGTTTGAAGATAAAACAAGAAAGTAATATTTTAACTTATATCCTATGGAAACAAAAACAATTCCATAAATATCTTTCAAAAAGTTCCAATTTGTTTTCCAAAAACCGAACACACACATTTTGAAGACAAATACACCTGCCTAAGACATTTCAAAACACACACTCACACGAGTCAAGAACAGTGAATCAACACCATATATCATGAGGAATATTTCAAATATAAACAAAAAAAGGTTTCATAGTAATGAAAGTACGAGAAATGATGCATAAAAGCACTAGATAAAAATCCCCTGAATAAATAACCAACCAAGAAATAAAATGTGTCATGGGATCTACCATGGTATACTTAACATGTGAAGTAGCTAACCATATAAGAGAATACCACTTAAAAATAATCTACCAGCATTTATTGATGTTCAAATAAGAAATCATCCAATTATCCCACACAAGCATCATTATGATGACCAATATCACGACCCGTTCCCCGGGGCCCGTGTCGTGACTACCCCAAGCCCACCTTCCATAGGCCAGGGGCTGGCGACTAGCACAAAAGGCATAATTCCATAAACCGGAAGACATTGCCTTTATTACTTGAAAACACACACAACTGAGCACATATCTGGATAAAAAACACTATGAAAAACTGTATAACAAAGAGAGTACTGAAAAGAAAAAGGGGCCTAAAATACAATCCCAACTGTAAATTACAAGAAACTGCAAAGTACAAGTACAATTGAAGAAAAATAAAATAGCCACTGGGTCATCCTCAGAGATTCCTACCTAAACGGTAGGTACAGAAAGTCTCCTCAACACTCCTCGTTTGTCCGTCTCCTCCACGTACCGACACACCGTATGGTCCACCTCTGGGAACCATCCAGTCCTGGTACTCTCAGCCTCAGTTAGCACTGTCCGTCATCTGAAACCAACACAAAAAGGTGTGGGAATAGCTCGTGCATGGGTGAGTATAAAAATACTCTATAGGGACCCCGAGACCCTCAAGGTCTCAAAAATTCACCAAGGATAAAGAACAAAGTAATGAAAACAACAGACAACCCTACTTAGGTATATGCCCATACATATACCTAAGTTATTAAGTAATCTATCTCAATCATGATAAAAAAACAAAAGTACTAACTTAGCTCAACCATGATTTTATTCTAGGGATAGTATCAAGAAAAATCCCCAACACATTATCGAAACCTCAGCTCCTGGAGAACTCCTCCTCTATTGAGTACAGTGGGCCACCACATCACACAGTGGTGCTTCCCACTAACATTAGACTCCTGAGGTACTCCTCCTATCGAGTACTATGGGTCTGTTGCATCACACATAGGTGCTACCCAGTGTGGGTCTGCTGCCACACCCAGGCGTTCCCCCTTGTAGCCAGCTGAGGTACTCCTCCTATCGAGTATCGTGGGTCTGCTGCGTCACCAAGCGCGCTCCTCCACCGTGGGTCTGCTGCCACAACCAGGCAATCCCCACTGGTCTAGTAGAATCACTCTGAGTCCTACATTCAACAGTCGTCAGGTCTCAACCAGCTACTAGGTCTCTGCACTCTACTCGCTCGTCACTGGAAGTATCCTCTCCACAAGCTATTGGTCGATACTCTAACTGTCACGAAGTCCCATGAAGAAGTATCTCAAGGGTCCGCCACGTCAAAGGAGTCTCAACGCAACAGACGACGCGTCAATCAGACGCCTGATCTATGAGTTATTAGACTTTTAGTCCCGGGGGCCCGGTTGGATTCGTGCATGATCCAACCTGACTGTATCTCAACTATACCCCACACTCTAGTGGGGTATACTCAAAGGGACCCCCATTCTCCAATATTACCAGGGCCGCTGAAGGTTCGTCAAATGAACGCCCGGTGCCAATGGTATGGCCAAAAGAAAGTAAAGGGGTCAAAGTGGGCCCGGGTCCGGTCTGACCTGGTCGGACCGACATGACCTGACCCAGTCTCGGCTGACCCTGTTTGTGTCGACCTGGCCTGAACGGTGGGTCCAGTACAGCCTGTTGGGCGGGCCAGCACAGCAGGCCGCGAGGTGTCACGGAGGGCCGCAAGGGCGTGGACTGGACGTGGGTCGGCGCGAGGGAGGCTCGGCCCAGGGGGCGTCGCGAGGGAAGCTCGGCCCGGAGGGAACCGCGAGGGGCTAGTTTGACCTGGAGGGTCGTGGGGTGCGGCTCGGGGCGGCTCGGCCTGGGGTCGGTGTGGCGCGGTTGGGGCCGGTTCGGCTGGTGGAGGTGCATGGATGGCGGGCCAACGCGGCCGGGGTGGCTCGCGAGGCCGGGGTGGCCGGGGATGGTTCAGCCGGAGGACGGCGTGACCAGGGTTGCTTGGCCCAGCCCGGGGCGACTTTTTTGGAAGGGCGGAGACCGTAGGGGCGGTTCGTCTGGGGAGCCGCAAGTGGGCGTAGCCGGTTCAGCTGATTGTGGCGCAGAACGCCGCGGGGGTAGCGCAGAATGCCGTGGGGTTGGCGCGGGTCACAGAGGCCGCGGGTGGCACAACCGTTGCCTTCATCGCCTCCATCTCCGTTGTTGCCTTCCTCTATTTCTACGAACACCGCAAAAGAGAATGGCAGAGGGGTCGAGCCATGTTGGTTTTGTCCGCACCCTTCGTGTTTATGGTGGTACCAATTGGCTCACAAGATCGAAGCACAAAAAACCCTCCCATAATGATTAATCCCAAAACCCACAAAAGGAAAACATATGTGGATCAACTAGTTAGAAGTTGATACATGTTCTTTATTTTATAAGGAAAGAATCACAGGAATATAAAATCAATCACAAAAATCCCCTACATTGTTTGTTGTTGGTTGAAGTTAGCGCAAGAAGGTAGACATCGATTCGTTGTACACGAACACATCCTATATCGAAAAAAGTTTCGAGGAAGAAGATCGAAGTTGTCAAAGTTCTTCATGGTCGAAGGCGTTTCACATCAGTTGGGCGTTCTTCATTGGGAGTTTTCTCCCAAGTTCCTCCTCTCCCTAATTCCACCCAAGTGAATTCATAGCCAAAATAATAGATTGAAATATCTATTAAGTCATCGACATAATATTAAAAAAGGTTCAAATAATTTATTGATGTGTTGGCTCAATTAATTAATGGGGAGGATTTGGCACAATTAATAAGGTGCGTTGGCACAATTAAAATTGTGGAGGTGTTGAAGAGGCTCCCCCACATTTATGAGGGGGGGGGGGTTGAGAGGTTTTCCTCTCCTCCCATTAAAGGGGGGTTTCATCCTGGGTGGTCCCCATCACCATAACCTCTCATAGGAGGTTATGGTTTGGGTGGTCCCCAACACCTTAACCTCTCATGGGAGGTTAAGGTATGGTGGCTCCCACTTTCAACATCCACATGGAGCTTTAGTTCCGGAGGACCCCACCTGAAATATCTACATGGAAGCTCAAAATAAAATAAAATGAAGTTTATTTTATTTTTATTATTTCTAAAAAAATCCAAAAACTAACTTTCACCCTCATCCATCTACCGTCGAGGTGAAAGTCTCCTTAAATGAATACCGTTGCTATGAGTTCAAAGGTGCCCTCAGATTTCAATTCTGAGCTCTAGTTCAAAAGTTAGAAAAACTAGCTCACACATTTACTGAAAATACCCAAAATAATGTTTAGAAATTCATTCCGTGCACTCCAGGCCTCATAATCACGTGCCATAAATTTTTTCGGACTGGTAAAATTCCCATATATTTAAAACAAAATACATGGAAATTCCGGATCTTTACATTCTCCCCACCTCAGTGATTTACATCCCCTTAAGCTACAACTCAAACTAAGGGAACAAGTGGGGGTACTGAGCATGAATTTGAGCCTCCCACTCCCATGTGCTCTCCTGGAGGTTCCCATACTGCCAGCGAACACACATGAGAGGTATCGACCGTCCACGAAGGTCCCACTCTTGTCGATCCTCAATCTCCACTGGAACCTCCGTAAAAGTTTCCCTATCGTCGACATCCAACTCACCATGGTCAGTGATGTGAGAAGGGTCGTGCACGTATCTCCTCAGCTAGGATACGTGGAAGACGTCATGCACCTGATGCAACTGAGGTGGAAGAGCTAAGCGGTATGCCACCTGTCCACCTTTGTTGAGGACCTGGAAAGGTCCGATGAATCTTAGAGATAACTTTCTGCCTCAGCCAAATCTCCGTAGACCTCATCGGGGTGAGACCCGTAGAAAGACATGGTCACCATCCTCGAACTCCAAAGGTATCCGTCTCCTATCAGCATACGACTTCTGCCTCCTCTGTGTAGTATTCATCCACTCCTGGATGATTTTCACCTTCTCTGTGGTAGCCTATACCATCTTTGGTCCCACTAGTGCTGACTCCCCCGAGTCTGTCCAGCACAAATGTGATCTACAAGGTCGCCCATACAATGCCTCGAAAGTTTCCATCCAAATGGTAGAGTGATAGTTGTTGTTGTATAAAAACTCCACCAAAGGTAAGTTGTAACACCCCAAGGTTTTGAAAATAAATATAGAATTCAATTTTATTATCTAACCATTAAACACAACTTTTCCTCTTCTATGATTTGAATTTCAAAAAATGGTCTTCTAGAGTTGTGTTCAGTAAGTCATTTAGAGTCTGATAGAACAAACTTGATTTTTGGTGAATAGTATCATACCCTTATGAATAGTAATATGAATAGTTATATGACCCTTATGAATAGTATATAATAATAATAATATTTTATTTTCTTAAGGTAAAAAGATAATGAGATCTTAATTGATTTTTCAATGTCACATAAAACTAATTGCACTTCAAGATTGTTATTTTTCAAATTAACTATGACGATATTTAAAAATTAAATTAATAATATTTAGAAAACTAATTTTGAAAAATGGATTTCACTTTTTAATTCTACACGTCGAAAAATGGTAGGGGTGAATTTTTGGGATTTTTCTAAAATACATGAATTTTTCATGAATAGTAAAAATACAGTTTTGAGTTTTTGGTAGTTTAATGACATCATAATGATGTAATAATTAAATATAAAATTATGGTAGACTTGTGTATAGTAACTTATGACATGAGGTGTCCCAAGTGGCTTAAACCATGGGAAAATACCATGGGCAAGCCCATGGTTTGGCAAAAACCACTAATTAGGTGTCCCTTTGAAATTATTAAAAAATTACCTCTCTTTTTCTATAAATACCCACTCATCCATTCGTTTTAATTCATTACAAATCCCTCATCCTCGAAGCTGTGGTGGTTTTACCTCTCTAGGAATCCTCCCAAGGTGTCACTAATCCCCCAAGGTCCAATCCTTCAAGATCTAGGAGTTATTCTACAAGGTAAGGGAATCATTCATTCTCATCTTTAAGTCGACACTTCTTTTATGTTAGCTATTTGAGATTCCTTTATCTTATGTTGGGGTTTGATTTAATTCATTCTTCTTACTGTAATTTTGAGTTCAATATGATGATATACCCTTTTGTTCTCATGATTTGATTTTATGAAATTTTATGTGACGCCGTTAGGCTGCCGAATTTTCATAAGGGATCTCTTAACTTTTATTTTAATTTCAAGTTCATCTCTTTTATTTTTCTCTCCTCACCTCCTCTGTCCAAATGACCCTGATAACTCCATTAAAATGTATATACTGGATTTATATCATGTGAATTAAAGAAAAATCATAAATATTCTTACTCTCTCCCTTTTATTTTTATAAACAAAATCGACGTCCATGAGGTTTCGATTTATAACCTTCGAGGACGACAGAGTTTATTTCTTCAATTTCTTCTTCATTACTGGTCATGAAACCATATTAATGGTTGAAAAAAACTATAATATATGTATTATAACATAATTAATATTTAGGAACCATAATATGTACATATAATTAAGTTATATGAAAAAACTAGTTTATAATAATCCAAATACCGCCAAATAATCGAAGTGGTTCTCATCTAATGATTCATACTCATTCCATAAAACTAAATGATAGAAATGACCATTAAAAATTATTTATGTTCATAAATAATATATAATTCTAATCCTGGATATTTATAACCATTCCACATCAACTCCATTACTTAAAAACAAGTGAACCGATTATGAAAATAAAGAAAATGAACACCCTGGAACAACGAAATTCAATATAATAACTTAGCAATAAGGGTATAAATGAACTAAACATAATTGTGATAAACTAAATATGCAACACCCCAAGATTTTATGATAGGTATTATTTTTAATTTATTTTATTTCTTGTGTTTTATGCTACACCAAGATTATCTTGTGCTATACGCAACACCGTATTAGCTTGCAGTATACGCAAGACTATTCTTAGATTGTATTACACACAATTTCAAATTTGTTTGATAATAGTCATTCTACGCAACATTGAGTGTATATATATATATTTATTGTATAAATGAAAAACGGTTGGATTCTCTTATAACAAAACAACAAAGTAGTCTTGCACAACACGCAACCCTGACTTGGCTTGCATTACACGCAATCACGACCTTCCTCGATAGCGTGTGTAGTACGCAATACCGGGTTTCACTAAATAATGATATATTACTATAATATTATAAAGTAGCTATTATGAATAGTATTAAATAAATTTTGAATTTTATAACATTATAATTCATCTTACACATTTTCTAAAATGAGGTATGAAAACAAAATCACTTTTTCGGATAAAAGAAGTATTTTTCAAAAAATGTAGTTTTACCGCCTTTTGATGGAACACCAACTTTAAATATAGTTTTGATATGTTTATAAGTTCAATTTAACAAAATAAAATTCTCCCTTGGAATCAGGATATAAAAATTTAATTTGGATAAATTTTTCATATTATTCTAATAACTTTCATATTTTGATTAATAGTAAAAGCACACTATATTTTAATTAAAAAAAACTTTTTTCATAGAAATAATTTATATGGTTGGATTAACTTTTTAATTGGTTTTAAGGTGTAATTAAAATATATTTTTACCATTTAATCCAATGTTGGTCATTGTAATTAATTTCACTTTGAAATTGGACATAAAAAAGTATCAATCTTTTGATAGTTATTGTTTCTTAAAAACACGCTATTTGTTTTGATAACGAGAATAAATTTTAAAATTAATTAATGCCACTTCTATGTTTTGAATTTAGAAAAATAGACATCATTTTTGAATTTGGAAAATAAAATATAGCTTAGCTGAATATTTGGTATTTTTCTGAAAAACTTCAATTTTTGATGAATAGTGAAAACACTGAGTTTTTGGTTAAAACTGACTTTTTATAATCATTTATTTGATTTGAATTTATTTTCGGTCAAAATATATACATAATACTTATATAAGATCTATGAAATTCATTGGAATCTTTTTATAATAATTTTAGATTTATAAAAATTGTATTGAACTTTTCCCCGTCTTTTACCCACCTCCTAGGGGCTTTTGCAATTGTTCATAAAACTTAATTTTACCACTTCTGTGAGTTGAATTTCTAAAATACGAGAGACACGGTTAATATCAAGAAGTAAAATGTGGTTCAATTAGATAAAAATAATTTTTGGTGAATAATAACTTTTTAGTTTTATTTACCACGGTTAAAAGTAAATAGGGCAATTCAAGGTTAAAAGAATATTATAATAAATCAAACTTACCTTAACACTTGTCCAAACCATATTGGATGAGTAATGGCCCACCATGGGAATCCTTGGGTCGATTTTGGGACCCCATGGAGCCACTTATGAAAGACAATGACACATTAGATTAATTAATTTAATGTAAAGACAAAATTGGCATTAACAAAAATATTTTAGTAATTAATTTTTATAAGGGGATATATAAATTATATTTTCAACTATAAATATTCATTGGAAAGATAAAACGATTTTCTACTGTTTGATATTTTTTTTATAATTTTTAAACATCAAATAAATTAAATTATTTATGACACAATAATGATACAGTATTTACCTCATTAATAAATGATTTAAATAAATAAGATTATAATGATTAAAATATTATCCAAAACCTATCCAATTATTATTGGATGATTTTATTTAGAATATTAGTCATCTTATCTTCTACATTAATGTGTTTTGGACCTCTTGAAACTGAAGATAAGTTTATAATAAAATAATGTTTTCACACTTTCCTAAAGAGTCCCTCCTCTCCTTTATAAAAGAAGACCACTTATATGCAATTCCACACACCCCTCAAGCCATTTGGCTCATCCAAACTCTTCCCAATTAATCCCTCTACATCCCTCTCCTCCCCCTTGAAGCCTTACATTAGGCAGAAGGCACTCCAAGAAGTCCTTTTGGTTCAATCCAAAGGAAGTTACCCAAATTAAAGGTAACAGTTTCTCTTAAGTTGTTTTCTTTTATTCTACTTCTCTAACCCCTAAACTCTTTTTAATACTTTATTTTGTTACAAAAAAAGTTTCCTAAATATACTAGGATTTTGTTATGAGAAGGATTATAACTACACTTACACACACCACCATCTAATGGATGAAGAATATAATGTTTCTGTGGATGGAAAACTAACGCCTCACGAAATGATGATTGTTCGATTTTCTCCTACGGCCTCTCATGGTGGCCATTATGATGGAACTGTATTTATATATGATATATATTATGTTTATGATTTCTTTATTCTTATTTAATTTCCAATTATATCAAGCCTTTATGGTTTCCATAGTGGGTAAATACGATGATCTCATTTGAGGAAGTGCGGACTACCGCCCCCTCAAAGTGATGTGATTTGTTTATGCCTTATGTGGGATGTATAAATGATGGAGTTAATGATATTATACTGGAATTGTAATATACATATTCCATTAAAATAATAAATTGAAATGAAAGTAGCGTCATGCATACGTACGGCTTACTGTCTCCATGAACGGTGCATTTCATTTCTTACCTCCATATGTTATGTACTATTATAAATACATGTTAATGCTGGATATATAATGAATATATATGATATATAAATCATTATTTACATTATGTAATTAAGTAAATCATGATATAAGTAATAATAACATCAATAACAACAAGTCCAAACATGTACGATAAATAAGATGATTTTACCCAAAACATTGCTTTAAATGGGATTTACAAAAGAACGGGTAATATAAAGTAATAAGTGAACTATATATGATATCATAACAATGAATATGATTCTGTAATAAGTCAATGACATTATTTAAATAATTATATAGGAGGTTCAGATATGTACGAAGCATATCAGACCTAAGGTAAGGGATAACTACTCCAATCTCATTCTTATCCGAGATTGTTTATTCGTAAGTATTTACTAGGGTTATTGTTATCATCCATGTACATGTTTCCTAAAAATGGTTTCATGTATGTTTAAATTCCTTTTTAACCATTTTTGACTTTTAATACATGGTATGTAAGGAAGCGTTCTTTTTTTTAACCATACGAGTTACTTTTTGACTTTTCTGATAAAAGTATGAGGAGAATGTTATTTTTAACCTATACGGAATGAACGGATTTTTACGGTTTCCTAAAGCCTTATTTTCATGAAGCTTACTCTACAATATTTATTAAATATTTTCAAAAAAATCATTTTCTTTTAAAATTTCATGGAATTTTGTGAAAAAAAATGATTTTGAAGAAGAAAGGATATTTTCCTCAAGAATTCATTTCAAGTGTTTTATCAAAACCATTTTCTATATAAGATGGAATTATTTCATATGTGTATGGTTCAAGTATAATGTATCTATTATTTACATGGTTTAACTTTTCTTATGATGAAATGATATCCATTTGTTTTATATGGATTATGTTATGATGACATGATGTTTATGAAACCCAATATATTCTTTGGGTTATGATGAATGATTTATGATTGTTTTGTGGCACACGTAAGAATGATTTCAATATGAGATGGGTTGGACCTATATCTCCCTCAAATTTATTAGGTAAATATTTATATCTCATGAGATAGACATGGCTGAAATGGTAAGTTAATCCGGTTCAGTAATATAGGATTGGAACGAGGAGTGAACTCGATTCAGAAAGAGACTTTTTCCACTAAGATGGTCTTGGCAGAAATGCCTTGGATACTATGGAAATCATATAATGTTCTTAATGGTTTCCATAATCACATGTTTTATTCCTATTCTATTTTATCATGATTAATGTTTCTTTATGATCTATGCCTTATGTACTGCCATGTTTTATGTCATTGCCCAAGATTTTGATGTTTAAACATTATGTTCATGTTTTTAAGTTCAAATGTATATTATTTGTTTTATTTTTTCGATTCTTACCCTTACTGAGCATTTGATCTCACCATTTATATGTTTTCTTTTCCCCAGGATTTAAAGAAAGGTCTTATGTAAGAAAACCAAAAGGGGAAGATCTTTATGGGAGATGTTGAAGATCTTTCACCACGATTATAAGATTACATTCCCAGTTTCCAAAGACACTAAACTATTACGGTCCTTGTGTGTCTGTTTTTGTTATGTATTAAGTATTCCACAAAAGTAATGTAATGTCCATGTACATCAGGATTCAGGTCTCTACAGTTGGTATCAGAGGAAAGGTTTAGTTAACCTTTGGAAACTAGGACACAGAAACTTTAGTGAGACCCCTAGAGATATTTCTAAGGTATGTCTAGGGATGTCTCTAAGGTTAAGTATAAGTATAGGTTATAGTCCTAGAATTACGGTAATGATATTAGAATTAAACCTAAGATGTTAGATATTGAAGTTACTCCCCCTTTATTATGTTGTTTTAACTATCATGATTTTTGCCTCTCACACTATTCTTTTTGGGTTTTAGAAAATGGCTGGAAACAGGAAGATTCACGATAATGGAGAATATAATGGACAATGGAATGATATTTTTCATAGTCAAGAAAATGAAATGGGATTTGGAAGGCGAAACATAGTTATTATTCCTAATCAGAAATATCATAATATGATCAATAATCTCAACTTTGGTAAGTTTCCTGACTCAGCTAATAAGAGAAAGATGGAGTTTCATGACGATCATAGAGGAAAGAAAGTTCAATTTCCCTCATGTAAGTCATGTGGGAAGAGGAATCAAGGAGAATGATTCAAAGGAACCGGAAGATGCTTTGGGTGTGGAAAAGAAGGACAAAAAGCTAGTAATTGTAAAGGAAATGGTTCAGTTAACACCATGGACAAGGATAACAGTATTGCTAAGATATCAACAATGGTTAAGTGTTTTAAATGTGGAATGTACGGGGATCATGAAAACCAATTCCCTAAGAGAAAATCTCATAAAGAGAATCATCATGGTCATATGGGTAGTATTTATGTGGATGATGATGAAGAGACTACAAATGATATGTGAGATGAAATAATTGTTTAAGCTCGGTCAATGGTTTAAGAAGGTAGTGGAATAATTACATGTTTATCAAGAGTAATGTTGTATAAGTAATCTCATGGTACTATGGAATAAAGAGACATTTAAGGATTGTTACACTGTTGTCTTTCCTTAATTTTTGAAAGTGTATGATGAAGGGTACCAGTAGCCATGAAAGGTTATTCAGATATTTTTTGAAAGCACTTAATATGAGCAGAAAGAAGTGCTAAGGAGATAATGACATGTTTGATAGTATTAATGAGATTATGAATTATATAAGGACAAAGTGATATCATGGTTTGAGTATATAGAATTTTTGGGATTTTAGTATGTGGAAAGAGTTAAGTTTTGACAGCATTCATGTTTTCACTAAGGTTCAATGGGTATTCATTTTTCAAGAGAATACATGATTAAGGTATTCACATGATTGGAATGTGATCAACAAGATATATCGGGGATAAATGATGGTATTCACATGCTCGGTAGATGACATTTCTAGTAATTGTTTTCCTTATACTATGAGATTGGACATATGTATTTTGGATAAGCCTAAAGATTGGAATGGATTATGTTGGACACAAGTTACTATTGTTTAAGGGTAGAACTTTTTTCGATATTTTTGATGGAATGCCATAATGATGTAATTTTAGAAAAAGGATAACCTTCAGGATGGGCGACAACCCGTCACTTCGGACAAGGTTGTGGGAATCGAACCCACAACCGAAGTGCGACAGGCCTTCATCGCCTACCACTGGCCTACAGGAAGTCCCTGGTTAGTAGAAACTAGTTTTATTATATTAAGCGGTATCATAGATGAAGTATAAGTCCATTTTTGAAACCATATACGATTAATATCACCATAGATGGACTTATATATATATATATATATATATATATATATTTTTTTCTAACCTTATGTTTGAGATAGATGAAATGACCTATCATTCTATCACATGATCTGCTAACACTTCATGGAAGACTAATTCAACTTCATTTCTTTAAGAGATGAAGTAGAAATTGTTTAAGGCACTAACAACACTGAGATTGTACCGAAATAAAGTAAGTATTCTTCTAATTCAAATTATTCAACATTAGGGAAATTATCTTGAAAGACAAAAATGTTGTCCTAGTACTCTCATATCCGATAAATCAGATGGTACCTTAGATCATCACAAATTTATGGCTTTGTGATTGTTGGCTTTTTCATAGCCATGTTCTCTACCACTCTCCATCAGAATTTAATGGTTAGATTTGTCTTCCATATCTATATTTTTACCTATGTTTTTATATGTGGAAACCCAGTGATTAGTTAATTTGGGTAACATTTACGTTTCATAATTTAGTTTTTAATTTTTAGTTTTGGTATTCTTTTTTACGATGTGGGTTTCTATGAAAGAAACTTTCAAGTAGTAAACCATTTATAACCCCGATGAATTTCGAGGGCGAAATTCATTTTAAGGGGGGTAGAATGTAACACCCCAAGATTTTATGATAAGTATTCTTTTTAATTTATTTGATGTCATGTGTTTTATGCTACACCAAGATTATCTTGTGCTATACTCAAAACCATATTAGCTTACAGTATACGCAAGACTATTCTTATATTGTGTTACACACAATTTCAAGTTCGTTTAATAATAGTCATTCTACGCAAAATTGAGTGTATATATAAATATATATTCAATGTATAAATGAAAAATGGTTGGATTCTGTTATAACGAAACAAAAAAGGAGTCTTGCACAACACGCAACCCTGACTTGGCTTGCATTACACGCAATCACGACCTTCCTCGATAGCGTGTGTAGTACGCAATACTGGGTTTCACTAAAAAATGATATATTATTATAATATTATAAACTAGCAGTTATGAATAGTATTAACTGAATTTTGAATTTTATAACATTATAATTCATCTTACACATTTTCTAGAATGAGGTATTAAAACAAAATCAGTTTTTCGGATAAAAGAACTATTTTTCAAAAAATGTAGTTTTACCGCCTTTTGATGGCACACCCACTTTAAATATAGTTTTTAACATGTTTATAAGTTCAATTTGACAAAATAAAATTCTCCCTTGTAATAAGGATATAAAAATTTAATTTGGATAAATTTTTCATATTTTTCTGATAACTTTCATATTTTGATGAATAGTAAAAACATGCTATATTTTAATTAAAAACAACTTTTTTCATCGCAATAATTTATATGGTTAGATTATATTTTTAATTGGTCTTAAAGTTTAATTAGAATATATTTTTACCATTTAATCCAATTTTGTTAATTGGAATTAATTTCACTTTGAAATTGGACATAAACAAGTATCAATCTTTTGATAATTATTGTTTCTTAAAAACACGCTATTTGTTTTGATAACGAGAATTAATTTTAAAATTAATCAATTCCACTTCTATGTTTTGAATTTGAAAAAATAGACATCATTTTTGAATTCGGAATATCAAATATAGCTTAGGCTGAATTTTTGGTATTTTTCTGAAAAACATTAATTTTTGATTAATAGTGAAAACACTGAGTTTTGGGTTAAAACCGACTTTTTATAATCATTTATTTGATTTAAATTTATTTTAGGTCAAAATAGATACATAATACTTATATAAGTTCAATGAAATTCATTGGAATTTTTTTATAATAATTTTAGATTTATAAAAATTGTATTGAACTTTTCCCCGTCTTTTACCCACCTCCTAGGGGCTTTGGCAATTGTTCATAAAACTTAATTTTACCTCTTTTGTGAGTTAAATTTCTAAAATATGAGAGACACAGTTAATATGAAGGGGTAAAATGTGGTTCAATTAGATAAAAATAATTTTTGGTGAATAGTAACTTTTTACTTTTATTTACCATGGTTAAAAGTAAATAGGGTAATTCAAGAGTAAAAGAATATTATAATAATTTAAAATCACCTTAACACTTGTCAAAAAATTATTGGATGAGTAATAGCCGACCATGGGCATCCTTGGGTCGATTTTGGGACCCCATGGAGCCACTTATGAAAGACAATGACACATTAGATTAATTAATTTAATGTAAAGACAAAATTGGCATTAACAAAAATCTTTTAGTAATTAATTTTTATAAGGGGATATATAAATTATATTTTTGACTATAAATATTCATTGGAAATATAAAAGGATTTACTACATGTTGGTATTTTTATTTTATAATTTTTATACATCAAATAAATTAAATTATTTATGACACAATAATGATGCAGTATTTACCTCATTAATAAATGATTTAAATAAATAAGATTATAATGATTAAAATATTATCCAAAACCTGTCAAATTACTATTGGATGATTTTATTTAGAATATGAGTCATCTTATCTTTGAAAATAATTTATTTTGGACCTCTTGAAACCGAAGATAGGTTTATAATAAAATAATGTTTTCACACTTTCCTAAAGAGCCCCTCCTCTCCATTATAAAAGGAGACCACTTATATGCAATTCCACACACCACTCAAGAAATTTTTATCATCCAAAGTTTACCCAATTAAGCTCTCTACATCCCTATACTCCATATCAAAGCCTTACATTAGGTATAAGGAACTCTAGGAAGTCCTTTTGGTTTGATCCAAAGGAAGTTACCCAAATTAAAGGTAACAGTTTCTCTTAAGTTATTTTCTTTTATTCTACTTATCCAAACCCTAAACTCTTTTTAATCCTTTATTTTGTAACAAAACTAGTATCCTAAATATACTAGGATGTTGTTATGAGAAGTATTATAACTACACTTACACACAATACCATCTAATGGATTAATAACATAAAGTTTCTGTGGATGGAAAACTAACGCCTCACGAAACGATGATTGTTTGATTTTCTCCTACCGCCTCTCATGGTGGCCATTATGATGGAAATGTATTTATATATGATATATATTATGTTTATTATTTCCTTTTTCTTCTTTACTTACCAATTATATCAATCCTTTATGGTTTCCATAGTGGGTAAATACGATGATCTCATTTGAGGAAGTGCGAACTATCGCCCCCTCAAAGTGATGTGATTCGTTTATGCCGTATGTGGGATGTATAAAGGATGGAGTTAATGATATTATATATTTTATTATACTGGAATTATAATATAACTATTCCATTAAAATAATAAATTCAAATTAAAGTAGCGTTCATGCGTACGTACGACTTACCGTCTCCATGAACGGTGCATTTCATTTCTTACCTCCATATGTTATGTACTATTATAAATACATGTATATGATAGATATATAATGAATATATATGATATATAAATCATTATTTACATTCTCGAAGTAAGTAAAACATTATATAATTAATAATAACATCCATAACAACAAGTCCAAACACATATGATAAATAAGATGATTTTACCCAAAACGCTACTTTAACATGATATTTACAAAAGAACGGGTAATATAAAGTCATAAGTGAACCATATATGATATCATAACAATGAATATGATTCTTTAATAAGTCAATGACATTATTTAAATCATTATACAGTAGGTTCAAATACGTACGAAGCATATCATACCTAAAGTAAGGGATAACTATTCCAATCTCGTTCTTATCCGAGATTGTTTATTCATACGTATTTGTCGGGGTTATTGTTATCATCCGTGTAAATGTTTCCTAAAAATAGTATCATGTATGTTTAAAGTCCTTTTTAACCATTTTGGACTTTTAATACATGGTATGTAAGGAATATTTCTTTTTTTAACTATACGAGGTACTTTTTTGACTTTTCCGACAAAAGTACGAGGAGAATGTTATTTTTAACTTATACGGAATGAACAGATTTTTATGGTTTAATAATGCCTTATTTTCATGAATCTTAATCTACAAGATTTATTAAATATTTTCAAAAAGATCCTTTTCTTTTAAAATTTCATGTAATTTTGTAAAAAAAAATGATTTTGAAGAAGAAAAGATATTTTCCTCAAGAATTCATTTCAAGTGTTTTATCAAAACCATTTTCCATATAAGATGGAATTATTTCATATGTGTATGTTTCAAGTATAATGTATCTATGATTTACATGGTTTCACTTTTCTTATGATGAAATGATATCCATTTTTTTTATATGGATTTTGTTATGATGGATTGATGTTTATGAAACCCAATTTATTCTTTGGGTTATGATGAATGATTTATGATTGTTTTGTGGAACATGTAAGAATGATTTCAATATGAGATGGGTGGGACCTATATCTCCCTCCAATGCATTGGGTAAAGATTTATATCTAATGAGATAGACATGGATATAATAGTAAGTTAATCCGGTTCAGTAATACAGGACTATAACGAGGAGTGAACTCGATTCAGAAAGGGACTTTGTCCACTAAGATGGTATTAGAAGCAATGCCTTGGATACTATGGAAATAATATCATGTGCTTAATGGTTTCCACAATCACATGTTTTATTCCCATGCTATTTTATCATGATTAATGTTTCTTTATGATCCATGCCTTATGTACTTCCATGTTTTATGTCATTTCCCATGATTTTGATGTTTAAACATTATGTTCATGTTTTTAAGTTCAAATGTATATGATTTGTTTTATTTTATCCATGCTTACCCTTACTGAGCATTTGAGATCACCCTTTATATTTTTTCTTTTTCCTAGGATTTAAAGAAATGTTTTAGGTAAGAAAACCAAAAGGGGAAGATATTTATGGGAGATTTTGAAGATCTTTCACCATGATTAGAAGATTACGTTCCGAGTTTCCAAAGACACTAAACTATTACAGTCCTTGTGTGTCTATTTTTGTTATGTATTAAGTATTCCGTAAAAGTAATGTAATGTCAATGTACGTCAAGATTCAGGTATCTACAAAATACATGTCTCATAGGTTTCTAAATAAGTTATAAATAAGTATAATTTCATATTCCCGGAGCTTAAGTTCAAGAGAAGAACACATTTGGAGTTAAGGTAAGAGGTTTTCCACCCGAACTTCCGTTTTCATTCGGGATACATTCATTGTCTAATTACCTAAATGAAACTCTTATGTATTTTACTCATCATATATTTTGTTTTAGTATCATATATATGTTTAAAAACCAAAACCCTTCCTTATTTTATGGATAGTTACACGTTTTAAAAGTAACTTTCAAAACCGTTTCCAAAATACATGCCGTTTTTAAGGGAATTTCTCAAATTCTTACCTATTTTCAAGGGCACTCTATAATCTGTTTTTGGAAACCATTATCTTTATAAAATCACTCATTTTAATATGGAAATACTATCTTACTTCACTTCTAGTTTTATATAAATATTTTTCCAAAAGAACTATTCTTTTCAAAATAAAAGAGTATTTATCTCCAGAATTGCTTAATGATTTTATAAGAGTGTTTTCATCTAATTCAAAACTCTTGTTGATTCCATGGTGTTATTGGGTTTAATCATTTATGAATTCATATACCACATTTGATTTAATGGTTTATGACTACCTTTATTGTGTATGATCTATCCTAAAACCATTCACCATATTACTCAGAATGGTTAGTGTTTTATGTTTAATTATTGGGGAAAGATAGTTACATTTCATATGATAGTTTCAATATGAATGTACATGTTGTTTATGTTTATCTATGCTTATATGAGGAATGCATTGGACTTATTATGTGACGGGTGGGGCCCGCTATAGCCCGTCGATGCATCGGTAGGTCTCATGAGACAAACTATGGTTTTGGCACGATGCCTTGACAAAATGATGGTCCTAGAATGAGGCTTAAACGATATGGTTATGATGTCCGGTATATGCACTTACCTCATTATGAAGCTAGTAATTGAAATTTCATGTGGTTGTTCGACTAGTAGAATACCCATGATGATGTTTCATTATGGAATTATTTACTTAGCTCATATTCCTGCCATAATGTGTTTCGAATTTATTATTAAAGGCATGTGTTTTCAATTATTCACCATGTCAAATGTTTATATTATCTTCCACTGTATTGATTACTCTTACTGAGCATTTGAGGTCATCCGTTTCTTATGTTTCATTTTCTCAGGACATGAAGATATAATTTATGAATGACGTGCAGACATAATATAGGAAATGTGATTTTTCTAGTGGAATAAAATAGTGTTTTGTTTCCCTTCATGTTATAATGATAAACTTATGTATGTAACTTGTTTCCAATAATACTAAACTACTTGATCTTTTGGGCTTTGTATTCCTTTTATGTATTCCAATTTAATCAAATAAGGCATTGGCTCTGGGCAACTAGGGTCGAGTCCTTACAAAAGTGATCCTCCCAGCTACGACTGAATTTGAGGACACAAGCGCGGAGTATGTGCTCGAGGGTCTGAATGGTCTGCTCAGTCTGGCCATCCATCTGAAGATGGAATGCGGTGCTCAAATGAAGTTGCATCCTAAAATCCTCCTGTAACCCTTTCCATTGTCGAGAAGTAAATCGTGCATCAAAATCAGAGATAATCGTCGAAGGTACTCCATGTAGCTATACAATCTTCTATACATAGAGGTGTCCCAAGCTCTCTACTAAACCCTACTCTCTGATCAGTAATAAGTGGGACAACTTGGTGAGTCGATCGACGATCACCCAGATAGAGTCATGACCCCTAGATGTATGTGGAATTCCTATCACGATGTCCATGGATATCCCATCCAACTTCCACTCTGGGACCTCTAAAGGCTGAACCAAGCCTGATGGTACCTGATGCTCTGCCTTCACTTCCTGATAAGTGAGGCACTGAGAAACAAACTCTGCTAGTGACTTCTTCATTCTCGGCCACCAGTGTTGTCATCCGAGATCCTAGTACATCCTCGTTACTCTTGGATGTACAGCTAGAGGGGATGTGTGGAACTCCCTCAACACTTCCTCCTAAAGTGATACTGGTTCCATAGTATGTCCTCTGAAGCG
This sequence comes from Viscum album, assembly GCA_963277665.1. Classification (NCBI taxonomy): domain Eukaryota; kingdom Viridiplantae; phylum Streptophyta; class Magnoliopsida; order Santalales; family Viscaceae; genus Viscum; species Viscum album. The sequence goes on along the minus strand of OY728126.1, from coordinate 1,304,103,606 downwards.
TATAATGTGCTCCCCACCTTTAAGAAATCCATCTGGTGCTGGCCCTGTGGATATCCTGAGCACGTCGTGTCTCGAAGTCAGGGTCCCCATGCTCTACCTCCCTGAATCACTAAAGAAGTGGGAGAGTGACTATAAGAGACTGAATGAAGGCTTATCCATCTCTATCCACAAATGATATCTATAAAGTAGCTAGCTACTCCGTCGTCTCGGCTAGCAGCTGTATTCCAGATCTCCTTCTGAGTGCATCTGCAACAACGTTCCCCTTCCCAAGAGTATAGACTATCTCGAAGTCATAATCCTAGTAGCACTCAAGCCAATGTCGTTGTCTCAGGTTTAGGTCCTTCTGATAGAAGATATACCTGAGACTCTAGTGATCAGAGTATACGGTAAAACACTCTCCCATCAGATAATGTTGCCATATATTCAAGGCGAAGACCACTGCTGATAACTACAGGTTATGGGTAGTGTAGTTCTGCTCATGAAGTCTTAGCTGTCGTGAACCATATGAGATCACTACTCGCTCCTGCATTAGGACACATCCGATCCTGGTTCCTGATGTGTCGCAGTAGATTACATACCCTATGAATTTCTCTAGAAGCCTCATGATGGGGGCACTAGTCAGCCTATGCCTCAGCTCCTGAAAGCTCTGCTGGAAACTCTCCGACCACATAACGGGTTTCCCTTTCTTCGTCAAGGCTGATAGTTGTGCTAAAACTCTAGAGAAGTCTCTTACAAACCTCCAGTAATAACCAGCCAAACCTAGGAAACTCTGTACCTCCGTCACACTCCTGGGTGGATCCCAATAAAGTACCGCCACAATCTTCATTGGATCCACTATAAATCCAGCCTCCGAAATGACGTGTCTGAGAAAGAGAACCTCTCAGATCCAGAACTATCACTTCTAGAGATTACCAAAAATTCGGTGTTCTCAGTATGTGTCCAGTACTAGCTGCAAATGATAGGCATGCTCCTCATCAGCAGTCGAGTATATCATAATGTCGTCGATGAAGACTACGACAAAGAGATCAAGGTATGGCTGAAAGATCTTGTTCCCGAGTCCCATGAACACTGCTGGAGTGTTGGTTACGCTTAATGGCATAACCAAGAACTCGTAGTGGCTGTACCGACATATTAAGGTCATCTTCTACACATCCTCATCTTGAACTCTGAGCTGGTGATAACCTGATCTGAGGTCTATCTTCAAGAACCATTGTTCTCCCTTCAACTGATCAAATAGGTCGTCAATCCTCGGGAGTGGGTACTTGTTCTTCACGGTCACCTGGTTCAGGCACCGATAGTCAACACAAAGGCTCAAGCTCCCATCCACCTTCTTGGAAAATTGAATTGGGGCTGCCCAGGGAGAAACACTGGGCTAGATGAATCCCTTCCCCTACAAGTCCTCTAGCTGTACCTGTAGCTTGCGAAGATCCATGGGAGACATCTGATACACTGTTGTAGATATCGGTGCCATCCCAGGGTACAAGTCAATGTAAAAGTCTACCTCTCGGTGAGGGGGTATACCTAGAACATCATCAGGGAAGACATCCATGTACTGGTCCACCACTAAAGGATAGTTCGGACTCTCCACATCAACTGCTCTAAGGGTAAGGCTAACCAATTGATTAGTGATCGGCTGCACTCTCTTCTGAGTAAGTCTATCCTGGGTTTCAAAGGCTCCCTTATCACCGGTGACGGAAAACCTAGTCCCATCCGTGTAGACACACTGCTCTTTGTGCCTAATACAGTCAATCTGAGCATGGATAGTAGATAACCAGTCCATACCCAAGATGACGTCGTAAGGCCTCGACACCGGTACTAGGATGACCCAGCTGAAGCTCTCGCCTCCTTGAGTAAGCTCACACTGCCATAACCAGTGTGTAATCGTCGAATCCGCTCCTGTAGGAGTATTTAGCCTTACAGATCGAGCCAATGACTTCGTCGGAATCTCCGAGCTCCAAATGAGGGCAGTGGAAATGAAAGAGTGACTGACACCTATTTCTATAAGTACTACAGCTATGGTGGAGTAGACATAGATCATACCTCGAATCATTTCCAGAGCACCATGATCATATGCCTCATCTGCCTGAATATGAGCTCTCCCCTGTCCACCTGCTCCCTGTGGTCGGGGTGGACCTCCTAGTGGTGGTGGCTGTAACACCTCGAATCATCATCCACCGCCAGCTACACGACCTACTGTTCTTTCACGTCTACCTGCTCCCTGCGGACTGCCTCGATCGAATCTCTATCTCTACCAGGGTGGTCATTCGACCATCTAATGATCATCCAAATGGAGGGTCGGGTAGTTATAAGCCATGTGACCCTACCCGCCGCATGTGTTACACTGCCCGCTCCTGGTATGTCTGTCTCCTCTTCGGGTTCCCCGTACAACCAATCCTGAGTCATGCGGTCATCCACCTATAGGTCTGGTCCTCTTGGACCTCTACAACATCTCTCTAATTCAAGCTTCATAATACTCTGCTACATTTCAGCTGGTGGTGGATCTCACTGTTGGGGACTGCTCATCAAGGAAACTCTTCACTATGAGGGCTCTCTCTAACACCTCCACCTACGTCGGGATTCCAGGTGAGATAACCGAAGCCCTAATCTCCACCCCGAGTCCCTGATCGAAGGTATGGACCCTAAAAATGTGTCCCGCACCATATCGGTGGAGTAGTGTGAGAGGTCTGTGAACCTCGTTTAGTACTGAGCTACAGTCATGCTGCCTTGCTGTAGATGAATTAGCTCTTGTATACACACTGCGCAAATAGTTGCTTGGACAAACTCTACCCGAAACAGGCTCTCGAAGTCTGCCCAGAGAAGCATCACATCATCGTCGACCAGGAGCATCAAGCTCCATGATATTCCCACTAATTCCTGTAGAAAGCTGGAATCAAGTATCACCATGAGGTCGGCTGGTGTCCCTACCAGTCGGAAGACTCCCACCACAACCTCCAACCAATCCTCAGCCGCCTATGGGTCCATCTATCCCCTATACCTAGGTGGCCTCTGGCGCTGGAACTCATGAAATGGGCTCAAGTAGCATGCAACGTCTTCTGCTAGGGCGGGTTGAATTGGTGGCCCACGGGTAATTATACCGCAGGTGCCTCCGCTGGTGCCTCTACTGGAAGAGGGCCCAACACCGAGGACTTATCACTCAGTGGGCTATCAGGGCGTTCAACTCTCAGAACTCAAGATGGATGTTTGTGTGCAGGAACCCTGAAAGGAAATATGTGCACTACGGTTAAAAGTTATACCTGGTAGAGTTGACCTGGTTGAGCTGACTTAAAGAAAACTTTTGAAAACACACACGCAATCAGTGTTTTCGTGCACTGAGTCGGAAATCAGAACTCAGGGTCTTGGGGTATGGATACGTCGGCCGTCGCTCCAACACTGGACTCCCTGAACTGAAAATCACACTCACTACACTTAATACTATTTCTTCACAGAAGTATGAGAGTCCTAAGTTATGTGACAGAACCGACTCCTCTGATACCAATTTTTCACGACCAGTCCCCTGGGGGGCCGGTTGGATTCATGCACGATCTAACCTGACTATATCTCAACTTTACCCCAAACTCCAGTGGGTTATACTCAAAAGGACCATCATGCTCCAAGATTACCAGAGCCACTGACGGTTCGTCAAAGGGACGCCCGGTGCCAATGATATGGCCCAAAAAATGTAAAGGGGTCGTAGTGGGCCTGGGTCCGGTCCGACCCGGCCCGACCCAGTCTGGACCGACCCTGTTCGGGTCGACTCGACCCGACCCGTTGGGTCTGGCCTGGCCCGTTGGGTGGGCCAACCCCTTAGGTTCGCCCCGACCCACTGGGCCCAACCTAGAGGGCCGTGAGGGGTCGCAGAGGGCCACGAGGGTGGGGTCCAACCGCGAGTCGACGTGAGGGAGGCTTGTCCTAGAGTGCACTGTGAGGGTCCGGTTCGGCCTAGAGGGTTTCTGGGCGTGGCTCGGGGCAGCTTGGCCCGGGGTTAGGGTGGCGCGGTCGGGGCCGGTTCAGCAGGTGGTGGCACAGGGCCGGTGGGATGGTGCGGCCGGGGCGGCTTGGGAGGCCGACATGGCCGAGGGCGGTTCGGCCGATGGGCGACGCGACAAGGGCGGCTCGGCCCAGCCTGGGGTGGCCCGACCGGAAGGGCAGAGACCACAGGGGCGGTTCGGCCAGGGCGCCACGTGGGGGCACAAACGGTTCGGCCAGTTGCGGCGCGGAATGTCGTGGGGTCGGCACGGAATGCCACGAGGGCGACACAGGTCACGGAGGCCTCAGGTGGCGCGACCACTGCCTTCGTCTCCTTTGTCGTCTTCCTCCGTTTCGAAGAACACTGCAAAAGAGAACGATGGAGGGGTCGGGCCATTTTGGTTTGGTCCGCACCCTCCGCGTTTAGGGTGGTAGCAATTTACTCAAAAGATCTATTCACAACAAACCCTCCCACAATGATTAATCCCAGATCCCTCAAAAGGAAAACATATGCGGATCAACTATTTAGAAGTTGATCCGTGCTATTTGTTTTAGAAGGAAAGAATAATGGGAATAAAAAATCAATCACAAAAATCCCCTACCGTGTTCATTGTTGGTTGAAGTTGGCGCGATAAGGCAGACATTGATTTGTTGTAGACAAACACGTTCTACATCGAAGGAAGTTCTGAGGAAGAAGGTCGAAGTAATCGACGCTCTTCATGGTCGAAGGCATTCCTCTTCGGTGGAGCGTTATTCGTTGGGAGGTTTCTCCCAAGTTCCTCCTATCCCCAATTCCAACCAAGTTAATTCATTTCCAAAATAATAGATTGAAATATCTATTAAGTCCTTGGAATAATATTCAAAAAGGTTCAAATAATTAATTGATGTGTTGGCTCAATTAATTAATGGGGAGGATTTAGCACAATTAATAAGGTGTGTTGGCACAATTAAAATTGTGGAGGTGTTAAAGAGGCGCCCCCCACATTTATGGGGGGGGGGGGGTTGAGAGGTTTTCCTCTCCTCCCATTAAAGTGGGGTTTAATCCCAGGTGCCCCCCCACCATAACCTCTCATGGGAGGTTATGGTTGGGGTGGTCACCAACACCTTAACCTCTCATAGAAGGTTAAGGTCTCGTATTCCCCACTTCCAAATTCCACATGGAGGTTTAGTTCCAGTGGACCCCACATGAAAAATCCACACGGAATCTCAAAATAAAATAAAATGAAGTTTATTTTATTTTTATTATTTCCACAAAAAACCCAAAAGCTAAATTTCTCCATTGTCCATCATCCATCGAGGTGAAAGTCTCTTTAAGAGAATACCGGTGCTGCGAGTTCAACAGTGCCCTTAGATTTAAATTCCGAGCTCCGGTTGAAAATTTTGATAATCCTTCTCGCATGTTTACTGAACATACCCAAAATAAAGTTCAGAAATTCATTCAGGGCACTCCGGGCCTTGGAATCACGTGCTGTAAATTTTCATGGACTTGTACAATTCCCATATATTTAAAAAAAATTACATGGAAATTTTGGGTCTTTACATTCTCCCCACCTCAAGGCTTTACATCCCCGTAATCTAGAACTCAAAATAAGGAAACAAGTGGGGGTATTGAGCACACATCTGAGCCTCCCGCTCCCATGTGCTCTCCTGGAGGTTCTCTTGTTTCCAGGGAACGTGCACCAGAGGTATCGACCATCCACAAAGGTCCTGGTCTTATTGATCCTTGATCTCTACTGGAACCTCTATAAAAGTCACCCCATCATCGATGTCCAACTCTCCATGGTCAATGATGTGAGAAGGGTCGTGCAAGTATCTCCTCAGCTGGGATACATGGAAGACGTCATGCACCTGGTGCAACTAAGGTGGAAGAGCTAAGTGGTATGTCACCTCGCCAACTCAAGTGAGTACCTGGAAAGGTCTGATGAATCTGAGATATAACTTGCTGCCTCGGCCAAATCTCCATAGAACTCTTTGGGGTGAGACCTGTAGAAAGACGTGGTCTCCATCCTCGAACTCCAAAGGTCTCTGTCTCTTGTCGGCATATGAATTCTTCCTACTCTGTGCAGTCTTCATCCACTCCTGGATGATCTGCACCTTCTCTAGGGTAGCCTGTACCATATCTGATCCCACTAGTACTGACTTCCCTGGGTCTGTCCAACACAAAAGTGATCTACAAGGTCGCCCATACAACGCCTCCAAATGTGTCATCCCAATGGTAGAGTGATAGCTGTTGTTGTATGAAAAATCCAACAAAGTTAAGTGATCCTCCCACATGAAAATGAAGTCGAGAACACAAGCGCAAAGCATGTCCTTGAGGGTTTGAATGGTTCGCTCAGTCTGGCCATCCGTCTGAGGATGAAAAGTAGTGGTCAAATGAATCTGCGTCCCTAAAGCTTCCTACGACCCCGTCCATAGCAGAAAATTAAATCATGCATCACAATCAGAGATAATCGTCAAATGTACTCCATGTAGCCACATAATCTCCTGCGCATAGAGGCGTCTGAAGCTCTCCACTGAACCCTGCTCTCTGATTGGTAGGAAGAGGACCGACCAGGTGATTCGATCGATGATAACCCGGATAGAGTCATGACCCCTAGATGTACATGGAATTCCTGTCATGAAGTCCATTGATATCACATACAATTTCAACTCTAGGACCTCTAAAGGCTGAACCAAGCCTTCTGGTACCTAATTCTCCACCTTCAATTGCTGACAAGTGAGGCACCGAGAAACAAATTCTTCTACTGCCTTCTTCATTTCCGGCCACCAGTGCTGTCTTCGGAGATCCTGGTACATCTTCACAACTCGTGGATGTACCGCTAGAGGGGATATGTGGAACTCCCTCAACACTTCCTCTTGAAGTGATACTGGTATCATAGTACATATTCTGAAGAGGAAGAAGTTCTCAACAGCTTCAGAAAATCCCTAAGGTGCCTGCCCTGTGGATATTTGAGCAAGCCGTGTATCACGGTCAGCGTCCCCATGGTGTGCCTCCCGGACTTGCTGAAGAAGTAAGGGAGTGACTGTAAGAGACCGAAGGAAGGCTGCTCTATCTCTATCCACAAAAGATATCTATAAAGCAGCCAGCTGCACCGTCGCCTCACCTAGTAGCTATATACCAGATCTCTTGCTGAGTGCATCTGCAACAACGTTCCCCTTCCTAGAAGTATTGACTATCTTGAATTCATAGTCCTAGAAGAACTCAAGCCAACATCACTGTCTCAGGTTCAGGTCCTTATGAGAGAAGATATATCAAAGACTCTTGTGATTAGAGTACATAGTAAAACGCTCGCCCATCAGACAGTGTCGCCACATCTTCAAGGCGAAGACCACAACTACTAACTCCAGGTCATGGGTAGTGTAGTTCTTCTCATGTTGTCTCAGCTATCGTGAACTGTATGCGATCACTACTCACTCCTACATCAAGACACATCTGAACCTGGTCCCTAATGCATCATAGTATACTACGTACCCTACACCTTCCTCTGAAAGACTCAATAAGGGGGCACTAATCAACCTCTGCCTCATCTCTTAAAAGCTCTGCTAGCATCTCTCCGACCACAAAAAGGGTTTACCCTTCTTCGTCAGGGCTGTTAGTGGTGCTGCAACTCTGGAGAAGTTTGGTACAATTCTCTGGTGATAACCAATCAAACCCAAGAAACTCCATACCTCCGTCACACTACTGGGTGGCTCCAAAGAAAGTACCACCTCAATCATTGCTGGATACACTGCAAATCCAACCTCCGAGATGACATGTCCCATAAAGTGAACCTCTTGGATCCAGAACTGGCACTTCGAGAGCTTACCAAAAAATTTGGTGCTCTCGAAGTGTGTCCAGTACTTCCTACAAATGACAGGCATGCTCCTCCTCAGTAGTAGAGTAGATCAGAATGTCGTTGATGAGGACTACGACAAAGCGATCGAGGTATGGCTGAAAGATCCTATTCAAGAGTTCCATGAACACTGCAGGAGCGTTGGTTACACTGAATGGAATAACCAGGAACGCATAGTGGCCATAACGACAACTGAAGTCCATATTCTACACATCCTCGTCTCCAACTCTGAGCTGGTGATAGCCTGATGTGAGGTCTATATTCAAGAACCACCGTGCTCCCTAAAACTGATCCAAGAGGTCGTCAATCCTCAAGAGTGGGTACTTGTTCTTCACGGTCACCTGGTTCAGGTGCCGATAGTCAACACAAAGCCTTAATCTCCCATACGCCATCCTGGAGAACAGAATCAGGGCTACCGAGGGAGAAACACTGGGCCGAATGAATCCCTTCCCCTATAAGTCCTCTAGCTATACCCGCAGCTCACGAATATCCATGAGATCCATCCGATTTGCTGGTGTAGTTTTCGGTGCCATCCCATGGTAAAATTAAATGTAAAATTCTACCTCTCGATGAGGGGTTAGAACTGGGACATCATCTGGGAAGACATCTGCGTACTGGTCCACCACTATAGGATAGCTCGGACTCTTCACATCAACTACTCTGAGGGTAAGGCTAGCAAACTTAGGAGTGATCGGCTGCACTCTCCTCCAAGTAAGTCCATAATGCGTTGCAATGGATCCCTTCTCACCGGTGAAGGTAAACCTGGTCCCATCCATGCGGAAATACCGCACTTTGCGCCTAATATAGTCAATATGATCATGGACTATAGATAACTAGTCCATCCCAAGATGACATCCAAAGGCATTGATGCCGCTACTAGGAGATCCTAGCCGAATATCTCTCCTCCTAGAATAAGCTCACAGTGCCGACACCAGTGTGTAATCGTAAAATTCACTCCTGTAGGTGTCTCTAGCTGTAAGGATCGAGCCAATGACTCTGTTGAAATCTCTGAGCTCTAAACGAGGGCAGTGGCAATGAAAGAGTGACTGGAACCTGTATTTATAAGTACTGCAACTATGTTGGAGGAGCCACAGATTGTACCTCAAATCATCTGCGGAGCAACATGATTGTATGCCTCAGCTGCCTGGAGATGAGCTCTCCCCTATCCACCTGATCCCTATGGTCGGGGTTGACCTCCAAGTGGTGGTGGCGGTAACACCTCGAATCACCATCCACCACCAGCTGCACGACCAGCTCCTCTACCACGTCCACCTGCTCCTTGTGGTCCGCCTTGATCGAATCTATATCTCTACCTAGACGGTCCTTCGACCGTCTGCTGATCATTCAAATGGTGGTTCGGGAAGTCGTGAGCCATGTGACCCTACCCACTGCATGTGTAATACTGCCCGCACCTGGCATGTCTGTCTCTGCTTTAGGTGCCCCGTACAACCGATCCCGAGTCATGCGGTCGTCCACCTGTAGGTCTGGTCCTCTTGGACCTCTGAGACATCTGTCTTCTTCCAACTACAGAGGAATCTTCTACGTGTCGACTATTGGTGGATCTCACTGCTAGAGACTACTCAATAAGGAAACTCTCTACTAGGAGGGCTCTCTCTAACACCCCCGCCTGCGTCAGGATGCTAAGTGAGATCACTGAAGACCTGATCTCCCGCCTGAGTCCCTGCTCGAAGGTCCGGGCCATAAATAATGGGTCTCGTAATATACTAGTGGAGTAGCATGAGAGGTTTATAAACCTCACTTAGTACTAAGCTACAATCATGATTCCCTACTGCAGATGAAGTAGGTCCTATATGTGCACTGTGCGAAGAGTCGCAGGGACAAGCTTTTCCTGAAACAGGCTCTCAAAGTCTACCTAGAGAAGCATCACCTCATCGTGGACCTGGAGCATCACGGTCAACCATCTACCCACTACTTCCTGTAGAAGGATGGTATCAAGTATCACCATGAGTTAAGCTGGTGTCCCTACAAGTCGGAAGACTCTCACCATAGCCTCCAGCCAATCCTCAACCGCCTGTGGGTCCATCTCTCCCCAGAACCTAGGTGGCCTCTGGCGCTGGAACTCATGAAACATGCTCAAGAGATGTGCAATGTCTGCTGCTGGGCCTGGTGGAATTGGTGGAAAAATGGGTAATAGTACCGCTGGTGCCTCTACTAGAAGAGAGCCCTACACCGAGACCTGGTCACTCGGTGGGATATCAGTGCATACGACTCTTGGAACTCTACCCGGCTATCTGCATGGAGGCATCCTAAAAAGAAACAGGTGCACTATAATTACAATTTATTCCTAGTTGAGCTGACCAGGTTGAGCTGGATTAAAGAAAACTTTGGAAAACACACACGCAATCAGTGTTTTTGTGCACCGAGTCAAAAATCAGAAGTCAGGGTCCTGGTGTATGGATACATCGGCCACTGCACCAAAACTGGACTCCCTAAACTGAAACCCACAATCACTACACTTAACACTATTGCTTCACAGAAATATCAGAGTCCTAAGTTCTGTGGTAGAACCGACTCCTCTGATACCAATTTGCAATGACCTGTCCCCCAGGGCCCATGCCGTGACTACCCCAAGACCTCCTTCCATAGTCCAGGGGCTGGAAACTAGAACCAAATGCAAAATTCCATAAACTAGGAAGGTATTTCCTTTATAACCTAAAAACACACACAACTGAGCACATAGATGGATACAAAATGCTAAGAAAAACTATATAAAAAAGAGAGTGCAGAAAAGAAAACTGGCCGGAAATACAAGCCCAACTGTAAAGTACAAGAAACTGCAAAGTACAAGTACAACTGAAGAAAAGTAAAATAGCCACTAGGTTGTCCTCTGAGATTTATACATGAAGGGTAGGTATAGATAGCCTCCTCAACATTCCACGTCCATCCGTATCCTCCACGTACTGACACGCCGTATGTTCCACCTCCGAGCACCATCCAGTCTGGGTACACTCAGCCTCAGTCATCCCTATTCATCGTCTGCAACAAAAAGAACAAGGTGCAGGAATATCCCGTGTAGGGGTGAGTATAATGATACTCATTAGGGATCTCGAGAACCTCAAGGTCTCAAAATTCACCATGGATAAACCACAAATTAAGGAAATCAACAGATAACCCTACTTTGGTATATTCCCAGACATATACCCATTTTATTAGGTAATCTATCTCAATAATGAGGAAAACACAAAATTTCTGACTCAGCTTAACTAGGATTTTATTCTAGGGGTAGTATCAATAAACATCCCCAACACATTATCGAAACCTTGGCTACTGGAGAACTCCTCCTCTATCAAGTATAGTGGGCCCGCCACATCACACAAAGGCGCTTTCCACTAACCTTAGACTGCTAAGGTACTCCTCCTGTTGAGTACTGTGGGTCTGATGCATCATAGAGAGGTGCTCTCCACCATGGTTTTTCCACCACACATAGGTTCTCCCCCTCGCAGCCTTCTTAGGTACTTCTCCTGTCGAGTACCGTGGGTCTGCCGCGACACCAAGCATGCTCCTCCACTATGGGTCTGCCGCCACAACTAGGTTCTCCCCACTAGGATATTAGAATCACTCCAAGTCAAACAGTCAGTATTCCTCAGGTCTTAGCCAGCTAATAGGTCTCTGCACTCTACTTTCTTTTCACTAAAAGGATCCGCTCCATGAGCTACTGGTCGATTCACCAACTATCACTAAGTCCCATGAAGAAGTATCTCAAAGTTCCACCATGTCAATGGGGTCTCAACACAACAGACGGCGCGTCAATTAGACGCTCGGTCTATGAGTTATTAGACTTTTAGTTCTGGGGGTCTGGTTGGATTCATGCACGATCCAACCAGACTGTATCTCAACTATACCCCAAACTCTAGTGGGGTATACTCAAAAGGACCCTCATGATCCAAGATTACTAGGGCCGGTGATGGTTCGTCAAAATGGATGTTCGGTGCCAATGATATGGCCAAAAAAAAGTAAAGGGGTCGTAGTGGGCCTGGGTCCGGTCCGACCCGGCCCAACCCAGTTGGGGCCGACCCAGTCCGGGTCAGCCTGGCCTGACCTGTTGGGTCTGGCCTAGCCTGTTGGGCGGGACATCCCATTAGGTTACTGGGCCCCACCCAGCCGGCCGCGAGGGGTCGCGGATGGCCGAGAGGGCGCCGATTGGTCGTAAGGGCGCGGACTGGCCGCGAGTCGGTGTGAGGGAGACTTGGCCCGGAGGGTGCCGCGTGGGATGCTCTGCCTGGAGGGTTCCGCGAGGGGCTGGTTCGTCCTAGAGGGTCGTGGGGCGCGGCTCGGGGTGGCTCGGCCCAGGGCTAGGGTGGCACGGTCGGGGCCGGTTCGGCCGGGGGATCGGGAAGACGGTAGGCCAGGGTGGTGTGACCGGGGCATGGTGCGGCTGGGGCCCGTTCTGCCGGAGGCAGCACGAGGCGGGCGGGCTAGCACGGCCGGTGCGGCTCAGGAGGTCGGCAGGGCTGAGAGTCGGTTCGGCCAGGAGGCCAGGGTGGCTGGGGCCGGTTCGGCCGGCCGACGACGCGACCAGGGTGGCTCGGCCCGGCTCGGGGTAGCTCGGCCGGAAGGGCACAGACCGTGGGGGAGATTCGACTGGGGCACAGTCGGTTTGGCCAGCAGTAGTGCGGAACGCCGTGGGGGCGGCGCGGGTCGTGAAGGCCACGGGTGGCATGACCGTTGCCTTCATCTGCATCGTCGATGTTGTCGCCTTCCTCTATTTCAAAGAAGTCCACAAAAGAGAATGACAGAGGGGTCGGGCCATGTCGGTTTGGTCCTCATCCTCCGCATTTAGGGTGGTAGCAATTGGATCACAAGATCAAAGCACAACAAACCCTCCCACAATGATTAATCACAAAACCCGCAAAGGGAAAACATATGCAGATCAAATAGTTAGAAGTTTATCCTCATCTTTGTTTTAGAAGGAAAGAATCACGGGAATATAAAATAAATCACAAATATCCCATACCTTGTTCGTTGTTGGTTGACTTTGGCGCGATAAGGCAGACGTCGATTCGTTATAGACAAACATGTCCTACGTCGAAGGAAGTTCTGAGGAAGAAGGTTGGAGTTGTCGACGTTCTTCGGGGTCGAAGGCGTTCCTCGTCGGTGGATTGTCTTTCATTGGGAGCTATTTCCCAAGTTCCTCCTCTCCCCAATTCCACCCAAGTGAATTCGTATCCAAAATAATAGATTGAAATATCTATTAAGTCATTGGCATAATATTCAAAAAGGTTCAAATAATTAATTGATGTATTGGCTCAATTAATTAACGGGGAGGATTTGGCACAATTAATATAGTGTGTTGGCACAATTAAAAATGTGGAGGTGTTGAAGAGGCTCCCCCCACATTTATGAGGGGGGGGGTTGAGAGGTTTTCCTCTCCTCCTATTAAAGGGGGGTTTCATCCCAGGTGGTCCCATCCACCATAACCTCTCATGGGAGGTTATGGTTCAGGTGGTCCCCACCACCTTAACCTCTCATGGGAGGTTAAGGTCTGGTGGTCCCCACTTCCAACTTCAACATGGTGGTTTAGTTCCGGTGGACCCCACCTTATATATCCACATGGAAGCTCAAAATAAAATAATATGAAGTTTATTTTATTTTTATTATTTCCATGAAAAACACAAAAACTAACTTTCTCCCTCGTCCATCTATCGTCGAGGTGAAAGTATCCTTAAGCGAATACCGACACTGCGAGTTCAACAGTGCCCTGAGATTTCAATTCTAAGCTTTGATTCAAAAGTTAGAAAAAACCACTCGCACGTTTACTGAACGTACCTGAAATAATGTTCAGAAATCTATTCCGGGCACTCCGGGCCTCGAAATCACGTGCCATAAATTTTTGCAGACTCATAAAATTCTCATATATTTTAAAAAAATTACATACAAAATCCGGGTCTTTACAACCAACCCCTACCTAGCCCTCATTCCTAACATGATTGTTAGGAATGTAGCGACATGTGATAGAACTAGAGGAAGAAGCTGGGTATTCCACTTTGTACTTAGTTTCCCATGACATATAGAGGAAATGAGGTGTAGGATCAAACCTGCCATGTCTAACATAGAAGTAGTAACCCTTTCTATCCTCCCCCAAACAACCAATGATGAATACCACCTATAATAAAATGAACTCATGGAATAATAAGAACATTACCACACAAGGGAAGAAAAAATTGTTTTATAGAGATCACTGACCTATACAAGGGGTATAAAAATAAGGGGAAATCAAGGTATCACTTTTAAAAACACCATTTTAAAACTAAATTTCTAATAAATTATTTAATACAAAAACATGGTTTATAATTACAATACATTTCACCTTTCATAAAATACCATTCCAAACACAATTTTTAAAATTATTTAAATCACCCACACTTTAAAAACATTTCGAATCCACCATTTAAACAAAGTACTTTCTCTTTTAAAACTAATAAAAGTCCAAAATCTATCATTTCATACCAAACCATTAAAATATAATCCAACATGGCATTTTCAAACAAGGTAAAATAACACAAAAATTTCAAATAATCATTTGAAATCCATTAAATAACCCCTTACAAATCTTTTAGAGGCCAATAACTCACATTAAAACTAAATTCCCTTTTTAAAACATAGTTCTCAATCATTAAAAACCAAAACTAGGTAAAAAAAACAATAAAAACATGAAAACCATATCAAATATCCATTAGAAAAGTGTAAAAAATATAAAAACATTTCAAACTCCCTTTTCAACCAAGAAATACTAAAATTCACATGAAAAGAATCCAGAACATGGTCATAACTTGATGAAATGATCTCAAATCACAAAAAATCTATCTTATATATTCATAATTTCATTAAAAATGAATTTATAAAGAACAATAACATCTTTAATTCCAACATGAAATAATTTCATAGAAACATCTACATCCAGAGATGAGAAATAAGATGTAACACTCAAGAACTTGTCACATTCAATGGTGACCACACTCAAGAGAGTATAAATGGTGTCTATGAACCATAAACACTATAAAACCCAACATTAGATCCACCATAATACCTAAGATTTACCACAATATACCTATGGTTCATGGGGAAATCTAAAACCAATAGAAAATAGAGGGAGAAGGGAATAAGAGAGAAAATAGGATGAAATACCTTGGGTCTATTGAAAAAACACCAATGGGGGGGAATCAAGAGGAGGAAGGTAGTAGAGCTCCTCCCTGCTCCCAAGGGGTCAACTGATGCACCGTAGGAGAGATGGGGGTAAAAATACCATAAAATTAATGTGGGGGTATTTTGGGAAAACCCAAAATTTTAACACTTATATAGGACCCATGGTTTTCTAAACTATACATTGTCCACTTCCAAGATCAGGAATCCCATTGCAAGGTTACTCCTGGGTGACAAATGGTTTAGAAAATTTATGCGCCTCACCCATTACACACCCAAAGACTTGAAAAACTTATGGGGAGCTCCGTATGGTTTGGAAAATTATGTGGAAGTTATGTTAAATGGATCTGTGAAAATGGTAGGTGCACTTACACAGGAACCACATAGTTAGTACTAACCATAAAGACTAACTATGATCCTCCCAAAATGCCTCTAAACACTTTAATTTTTAGACTACAACCAACCAAAACTAAAAAACTCTCAATGAAAGATAAATTATTATGAAATAAACAATACCATGATGTGGTGGTGTCACAAACTCATCATGATTCCACTTTCTTCCACAAAAATTCCTTGTTAAAAAAAAAGGTGAGAAATAAGATAGATCCATGGAGGACCTTACCCAAAAGAAACAATAAAAACTATTTAACTTTAAAACCCACAACCAAACTCCTCAAAATGATCAAACCAATCAACCACATGGCTCTAAATGTATCCAAGCACAACCAAAACAATAATCTCAAATAAGATGTATTATGAAGAAGAGGAGACCTAAAATGGTCTCCCCGCCATTTATAATTCCTCTAAAATGGTCTCCTAACTATTTATAGGTCCTTTAATATGGAGAAACTAAAGATAAACCACTAATAAATGCATCCTCGAACAACCAATAAACCATGAGTGAAACCCATTCTCAACCAAAAGTTCTTCCAAACCTAATAGAATGAAGAAAAATTACAACCAGAGTCATCGTAATAACACAAGATCTCATCTTGGGTAATGATACACATAAATAACCTATGGTGAAAACCTAAATCATCCGAACAAGGTGAATTTAAATAACCACATCCAAATACCAACTATTATACCAGTGTCAAATGGTAAAACACATACCCTAGTTACCGAACCATTAAACAAAGGTCTTTATCATGTCCAAACAATGAGCATCTCAAGGATTAACCCAAAAATAGGTGCAACCCTAAACCTCATATATGGTATTCCCAATCAAATTTGGCTCAAAAAATGTCACTCAAATCCATCCAAAAAAGATACACCCAAGAGGGTGGGAGACATGGGAAACATTACACAAACAAAACAAGAATGTTATTAACAAAATTCAATCCAACCACTAGAGCATCCTCAAAAGTACCCATCCACATGATTCCAACAACACCAATCGAAGCTCCAAAAACCAAAGTTACAACCATCCAAGGAAAGGTCCCCAAAATAACCAACCCATCCTAAAAGGATTATACCCTAGACCTAGTTTGAAATCCCATATTACAATTTTATTTAAAAATGACCCAAATGACCACCAAAGAGGAAAAATACAGGAGACTTGAGATAGGATGGATTATAATACCTTGAATCCCAACATAGTAAGAACGCAATAGGTATCTCATCTCCACAAGAAATACCCTTTTACCTTGGTTTTGGCTCATCCTACTCATTCTTTTTACTTGCTGGGTTATCATTTTGACAACCACACTTTTGATGTGTGTTAGATAGAACGAAAGTATCACACACCACAATCTTATTGGAATGGTCATATTCCATTATAATAGACTCATTGAAAACCATGAGAGAAGATGTTATACTAGGCTCCAATATAGCTAAACTAAAACCATGGAAAAGACCACCTCTGAGGAAATGAGCTTTCTCAGAATCTATAGAAACCATAATTGGATAAAAGGAACCCAACTTCAAAAAGTGATCAACATACTCCCTAAAAAATCATTCATCTAATAGAGGCTCACAAGATTAAGAAAATTATCTATATTTACACACCATGTAAAGAATAACTAAATAAATTACATCGTGAAAGTTTCCAAATACATATGTCTGTATAAAAAGGTAGGTAATGTTGATTCCCACTAAAATTAGATAAGACAACAAGCAATATCTCAACAACTTTCACATGTTAAAATTCCCATTTTCACCCCTCTAAATGAATTATAGGTAGGTATTGGAATTATAAAAACATTTTTGACCACCCTGTGGGGGGGGAGGGAATAATAAAAACATGAACCACATAAATTCTCGTATCAAAACAAGACCCAATGATTCCACCTCAAATTAAGAATCAAATCCAAAACAACAAGACCACAAACAAGGAAAATATCAATCACACCAAAAGAAATTTTTATTTTGAAATCACCATTTTACCAAGGAATTTTGAAATAACACTCCACCAAGGTGTATTATTGAAAACAAAGAAAACCCAAGTTAAAGAATAAAACATCCTTAGTGGACACCACACACTCTTCCTCAATTAGGAAAGTTATAAAAAATTCTTTTCAAAATACCATTTAATTTTCAAAACCAAGAATTTGAGAATGATTCTTAAAAACAAATTTCTCTTTAAAACAAATTTCAAAATTTATTCAAAAAATATTCTTTTGATCCTAAAAAACTCTCAAAAACTCACTTTTGAAATTATTTTTCTTCATGAATACCCAAAAAAAATTGAAACAAAAAATTTCCCAAAAATCACTAGGGACATATCCATTTTATAAAACATTACATAAAACCATGTATTAAAACAAAATTTTTAAAAAATCATTTCATTTTCCAAAATGATGTTTTAAAACCAAGTGAAAAAAAGAAATGCACTGAAATTTAAACTAGATTCACAAAAACCAAAAACACGAAATGGATTCAATACAGACCTAAATTAACCTCTAATGAGTGGAAATAACCTTTTAATAGATTTGGAATCTATAGGATTCAAATAGAATAACCGGAGAAGAAACATTGTTGTACATGATTTGGCTACACAATTTGGGCAATTGTGTTCCAACCAAGCATCACACTCTTCTACGGAGGAAGAATCAACTACATGGGAACTTAATAGTTTTCCACTCTATATATACTGAATGTATAGCTCAATTTATCCTATATTTACACCATGAAACCAAAGAGTGATCCCCAATATCATTCATGTACCCAATGTGGATCAAAATAATAATTCACAACAAAAAAATATAAAAATATTAAATTCAAAATTCAAAACCCAACATCCACTAGCAGCATGAGGATTGGGAAGAGAAAGAGTTATCAAGTATATCTATACCCCTACCTATAAATATTTGATAAGCTCAATCTTCTTTCTACCAGGAAATCCCCAAATAAGGAGGGCTACACAAAAGAGCTTAGGATTTTAACCAAGAAAAATCGAAGCTCTGATAAAATTTTATTAAGAATATAACTACACTCCCATTAAACTTGAAACCTAAAGTGATTCTTAATAAGGATTAAAGGGTTTTCTTGAACCCCATAGTCTAGAATCTAGTTCATAGGAATCAAATGAATTCCTTTAGGAATGATTTCTCTCAAAAACAGAGATAAAAAAGGGAATAAATGAATACATGATCCAAAATAAATAAACATTGCAACAGGTCATAAGAAACTAGTATAATCTAACCCATTTATATATATATAGATGGAATCCATAAATATAAAGATAGAACTAGGTAGAATAAATTAAACAAGGTATTAGTTACATATTAACCAAAAATAAAACCAAAATGCACCAACTTATTCCAAGAAAAAACCATCATTATGCCACCTCTAGTTTCTCACTACCACCCAAATCTCCCCATGTTGGATATGAAGAAAAATAAGGGATCTATACAAGAACCAAGAACCTGAATCATATATATAAATGATATAAAAATCCCAGTAGGTAACCACGACACACCAAATCTATGGAAAAAATGTTATAAGGCGTTTCATTAATGCTATTTTAAATATAAATCTTGAAATTATTTTTTTGACATATATCATATGGAAACAAAAACAATTCTATAAATATATTTCAAAAAGGTCTTCTCTTTTTTTTCCAAAACCAAACAAATGTGTTATGAAAACAAGTATACCAACCTAATCCATTTTCAAATACCCACCCACCATTAACATTTACCAAAAACAACTCATTTGTTTTATTTAAATTAAAATGTTAACTATAAATCATTTAACCAGCCGAATATATCTCAAATATACCATTTTAAAACACCTAAATACACCCAAACATGAGTCTTTAAATTCAAAACAAGTTTTCCAATATATTTGTAAACTCATTTTCCAATGAAACAAACTAACACACCATCACAGGTTAAAAATAATGATGAAATAACTATATATCACAAGTAATATGTCAAATATAAACAAATAAAGGTTCCATAACAATGAAAGTATGAGAAATGATACAAAAAAAATCTAGATCAAACTTCCCTTAATGACTAACCAACCAAGCAATAAAATTATTCCTGGGATCTACTCTGGGATCCCTAATATGTGAAATACCAATCCTTATAAGAGTATAACACTCAAGAATAAGCTACTATAATGCTCTAAATTTCAAATTACCACTCATGAAATTATAATATTTTTCTTATGAGATATCAATCCTTACCCAATTATTTGGGGGGATACATAGGTCCCACCCATCATTGGTTATAACGTAACCATTTTCACAAATTGAAAATCATACATATGTGTGGCATAAGATCATAAAACATTCATCATATCAGAACCCATGAAAAGAAGTGGGTTTCATAATCATTTAATCATAACATTACCTGTGGATAAGAAATAGGAGTCATATTCATTTCGACATTTCATCAATTCATAACCCTTATAAAAAGAAGTGGATATCATAAAAATTTTATCATGATATAACCTATGGAAGAGAAATAGTTTTCGTAAACATATTATCATCCAAAAAATAAACCATCCAAAGAAATAATAATAATGATATCCTTCAATCATATAAATAGTAAAGAATAACTAATATTAAAGGATATCATATTAGACGGAAATTTTTTTTTAAATCTCACATGGAAAATTTCTTAAGGAAAATAAATTTTCTTTTAATATAAATTTTTAAAAATTAAAATTAATAAAATTATTTGGAAATAATTTCCTTTCAAAATAAACTTGAAAATTTTTAAAGGATTATATAAAAATCATTTAAAATATTTCTTGATGAAAATATCAGTTTTTTCTTTGAATTTTTTTAAAACATAAAAAATTTCAAAATTATTTTATTTGAAAATAATGTTAAAACTTGGAAAGGAATATTTTAAAATCATTTAAAATTTTCTGGAGAAAAATATGATTTTCACTTTGAAAAATGCTATTTAAAAGAAAATAAATTTTCAAAATAAATTTTCTTAAAAAAAACCTTAAAAAATTATTAAGGATGTTTCAAAGAAAATAATTTTCATGATATTGAGAAATTCTGTTAATGTTATACATGTTAAAACAAATATTCCTTTTACATTTTTGAAAAAAGTGAAAATGGAAATCGCTTTCCTTAACAATAGAATTCCTTTGTATAAGTTTAAACTTTCTTTAAAATAAATATAAGTTTATTATACATATATTAAATAATTATATGAATATATATCATAACATCAATAATTTACTTATGAATTTTTAGTACCCATTTATCACTAATTCCATATTCAAATAACCTTTTTGGAAATAACTGCTTTGTTTTTCATGTATGTTTTGATTTGTTTTATTTTGGTCCTCTTAATTTTATAATGGTTACATAATCTCCAGAATTTTAAACATGATATAAATATCATATATATTTAATATATATGTATTTAGAGTAATCCATAAAAGTTAGAGATAGAAAATGAAATACATTGTTTATGAAGAAGGTAGGCCGTACGTATTCATGAATGCTGTTTCCATTTTCTCAACGATTGAAAGAAAGAAAAGTAAATTATATATTACCAAATTACCATGGTATGGAAATTAAGGAGGTATATGTGATATCAAAATTAAATAATTATAAATACATTACTAATATCATAAATATTTATTTAATCCATTATAATTACCATCTACGTAAAATATAAATGAATAACACATTAATCAGTTTGTGAGGCAGTAGTCCACCATACACACGAGTGACATTATATTTTTCAATAGATTTGGAGGTAAAAAGGTAAATATGGTACTATATTTTCATTGGTAAAATAGTATATTAAATATTAAATACGTAATTATATCCATTTTTTGATAGGTGGTGAATGAAGTCTAATAACATCAGTTTGTGAGGCAGTAGTCCACTATACACAAGAGTTATGATTTCATATCCCATTTGAAGGAAGTGGAGATAGTTATAGGTCATTAACATAAAATAAAAAATATCAATATTTTAAAGGTACTGGGATAATTCTATCATAATAGTTTAACAATAATTGATGTATATGGAGGATAAAATAAAATAAAATGCTCTGCTAGGGACATTACCTCTTCTTTAGACAACTTCTTTTGATATGCACCAAATCCTTTATACGTTGGATTTATGATGAAAATAATGATTCTAGAATGAGATAATAGAAGTAAGGAAGTAATACGAGTATGTATTAGCTAAACCAATGGGTTTTGAAAGTGTTAATAGAATATGATAGGGGTGGCGTTTTATAATTGAGGTGAGGGGCACACTTGTATTTTTTGAAAATAAAACGACTTATCGATGTTTTTAACATGAAACAGGGATCTAAAATGGTCCATTATCAAAAATATAATATATAAGGTCTAAATATGGCTACAAAATTGGTTTTTAAAATTTTTTGGTCCATTTTGAACACTTATCTTTTTAGTTTAACCCGTCGGTAAACCCATTTTTACCTTAACCGCGTTAAATAATTTTTATCGTTTTTAATATTTATTGAGCTAAAAAATTAACCAGACATTATTAGAAAATATAAATTATTCTTATTTAAAATATGGAATACATTTTTATAAATTCCACTCACAAATGGTAAATTTTTTTATAAATTTAATCCCACAGACGCGATGAGAAAGTGGGTTTCCAAAGAGAAAATTTTCAAATGTTTAAAAACATTTTATATCAAAATTACTAATAAAATTGATTAAAATCACCTAAATTAGATTAATAGGTATATAATTGAACTAATTTTACTATTAAAACTATATTAAAACAATTTTTATGTGTTTAAAAGTTTTAAAAGAAATGACAACTCTGAATAAAAGTTAGTATTTTTCACTATTCATCAAAAAATTTATCTTTTCAGAAAATTATTAAAAATCAACTCAAAGATAGTTTTTACATTATGATTTTAAAATTTAAATTTATTTTTTTCAAAAATTGTAAAAATTTAATTTTAAAATAAGTGTGCAAAAGGAGACAAAACTATTTTTTAGAAAAGTATAGTTCTTAAGCATAAAATTAGGTTTATTCTTATCTATTATCTATAAAGATAGTTATTAAACATTTTATTAAATATATAATATATACATTCCAGCAAAACCATTCACCAAGTTTTTTTTTAATTTTTTGAGTTAAAGCATGTTTGTTTACATAAAAAATGTTTTTTAGAAAAATATTTACTTTATGTTCAAATAGTTTTTATTTTTATTTCTAATTAATTTGTCATCAATGAATTAATTTTATATACATGTGTAGAACATATATTTTCATAGTTTATTTAATTTTATTAATACCTAAAATTACAATATCTAGGTGATAACTATCATGTTAAATAATAATATTTTAATAGTATTTTATGTTTTTTTAAACTCAGTGTTGCGTGTGACATAAGATAAACTCGGTGTTTCATGTCACATAAGCTAAAATCATCATTTCATCTGACTCCAGATGAACTCGGTGTTGTGTGTAATTAAAATTATCAAAAACTTTATATTATTTTTTAAACATATTTCACAAAAATACCAGGATGCAATAAGAAAAAATCCAAAACCCTTCAAAACATGTCACCTTGAATAACAATTACAACCATAGATGTATAAATGGTGTCTATAAACCCTTAACATAAAAAATACCAACATTTGACCAACATGAAACCCTAAAATTGACAACATGAGACCTAGGGTTCATGGGGAATTCAAAACTAATAGAAAAGAGAGGGATAAGGGAATAAGAGGGAAAAGAGGATAAAATACCTTCTATCCAATTAAAGAACACAAAAGTGATTGAAATAGCCAGGAGGAGGAATGTGGTAGAGCTCCTATGTGGCTCCAAAGTGATCAAATAATGTATATGGGAATAAATGTGGGTGAAAACCCCTTAAAATTGAAGAGTGATATTTTGTGAAAATCCAAAATTTAAATACCTAGATAGGACATAGGGTTTGGATGCATGGTTTTCCAAACCATGAACCAACCATGCTCTGGCCACTGCTTAGACCAGGCATCCCCTCACATGGTTACACTTGGATGTCACACCATTTAGAAAAATAGTGCGCCTCAACCCTAACACACCCCAAGCCCAGAAAGGCTTCTAGGTAGCTATATAAAGTTTAAAAATCTATAGATAATCCATTATAAATGTCTATGTAAAAATGAAATGCCCACTGACACGGGCATCATACCATTAATACTAACCATGAGGGCATACTGTGCTCCTCCAAAAACCCAAAAAAAATTAATTTTCATCCCGCAACCCACCAAGAAAGAAACACCCAATAAAGTATAATATAATTAAAAATAAATGACACTTTGACATGGTTTTATCACAAATATGGGCAATTTCATTTTTTTTCATAAAAGTGTGATTATTTAGATTTAATTTAAGGACCATGATGAAAGTGAAATTTTTATTTTCAAAGAATTATTTCATTAATGTTTTATAAATTTTACCTAATTAAATAAATTAACCAATTATAAATGTTGAATTTAAAATAATTTTTAAGACTATATTAAAATAAATTATCACTCATTAAATTGGTAATCAATACTAAATAATATTAAGAACACTTAATAGTGAAAAAAATATTTTTCTACAAAACCCTTTTTCTATATATAAAATGTCTCAATTTAAAAGTTCATTTTATATTAATTATAATTTTAATTATATTAAATGAATATTAAATTTAGGTTCACCAAACTAAAATTTTGTAAGATGGGATATTTTATATGATTAGTAAAACATAAATTATTTGGGTAAATACTACTTACTCCTTTAATAAATAAGAAATTTTAAAGTGAAATTATAATAAAGATTGAATTAAAACATGTTTAAAACATTTTTTTGGAATTATTAGATGAAGATTTATCAACCCAATCGAACAAAAAATTCCTTAATTTTAAAATTTTTGAGTATTTGTGACTGGAATATTATAATGATATTGTTGAAAAGTAATAGGGTATTTTTAAAAGTTCTTATTTATAAACAAATAAAGTGGGGAACTCACACTCCTTTATGACACCCCCATTACTTAGTGAGTATTACTTACATCTTAGCTTATATTATTAATATTTCTCTTCCAAAACACATTATTTACTCATTTCCATCCACTTATAAAAACAAATAATGTTTACTATGTGTTGTAAAAACTACCACATTCACAAAGTAACATGATTCATTTTTCATCTTGGTTTTAGTTATTTACAAAAACCACTGAGAATATGATTCACTAACTTAAAATATATAAATAATTACATTATTATTATATTTTAATGATATTTTACCCTTGCTTTACAATAGTCACCCATTGAGATATAACATGTTCAAGATTGGTTCAGTTTAACCACCTACCTGAATAAGGATATAAAAATATTTCTTGGATAACTATAGAAACATAAATAATAATAATATTATAATCTAATAAGAATATAATGGATATTTTTTCCTGTAATAATTCTATTAATTATTGAAATTATTTTTAAACTATCACATTCAATTGCTAAAATTACTGAAATTAGTCGACACAGAGTCAATTTTCATACAAACGTAAGAAAAAACTATCTAAAAAATAAATATCTTAAAATAATAAATTTCCCAACTTAAATTAAATATAGATGAATAAGGTTACTAATGAATAATCTAATAAAAATATTTTTATTATTATGGAAGTTTGGCATTTGTGTAGAATGAATTAGAGAAAAGGTAAGGGTTTGAGCTAACTCATTTTTATTCTATTGATTTACAAACTTTCATATTGAGATATATTGTTCCAAGTTTGATTTATTCTACCTAATAAATACATTACTCTATATTTTATCATTTGTTATTCATTTTTACAATTATTCCTTATAACCTAATTATCTATTAATTCTTACCTCAAATATTATATTACATGCAAGTGTTTATTATCATAAATTTCTCACCCTTAATTCATATTTATTACAATACACAATATTTTATTTAGAATGGTATATCTACTACACTTTAATATTTTTAATCATTTTTATCTTAAATTTAATGATATGCAATGTTAATTTTTTTTTCATGTGGTTTTGACTAAAAAATTTCAATAGCTATAAGGGTTTACATCTCTATAACCCTTCATTGTAAAATGTTTTGATATTTTTCTCAAATATTATTCATTTTGTTGTAAGTAATTCCCCATGACTTCTTATTTATATAATTTTGGTTAATAATGGAAACATGACTTCCATTCATTATCTTCCTTGATAGAGACTATGATTGATATCATCCCAAAAATATAAGGAGTTTTTTGTAATTCAACCTACTTTATTGAGTTATAATGCTTCTCCTTGAGCTTTTTATTTCATTTCATATGAAATAAATAGTCTATATATTTGTAAATAACTTTTGGTTTAATCAACCATATTGATGAATTCTATTACTTATTAAAAATTAAATGACATTAAAAATAATTCATATCCTCTTAAATAGTTGTTTTCATCCATGTACATGTTTTCCACTTCCACCAATATTTTCCATTAATGTATGGAAGAATAAAAAGGTTTTATTTACTATCCCATTCATACTTATCCTTATTCAAATTCCCAAATATTTATATATATTTTTTTCATGATGTGGGTTTTGAATAAATTTATACAAATTGTTTTTGTTCCACTTCATAATCAATGGTTTGTATGTTGAGTTGGTATGTGAGTATGATATACTATAATACCAAATGTAGGATCAAAATAATATAGATACTAAATAAAGAATCTAAATATTCTCAAAATACAAGAGGGGGGGGGGGGGTGCATTGTATACTTAAAAAAAATTCCTTTGGAATTTTTAAAGATGATTATGCTTAACAAGGTTAAGCAAGGTAATTCAAAAAACCTCTAGTTCTACACACTTGCGTGATTCTAGAAATATGATTGCGAGAATGTGAATTCAGAAAGGTGGTTCTGGTAAATGAAACTTAATTAAAGTTTACAATGATAAATATTATACCTTAAATAATATATAATCTTTCTAAATCAGAGTATACAAAAAATAAGGAAGTATAAGATAGTTATACATTCCTCAACAAATAAAATGCAGCAGAAAACTTGTAACAAAAAAAGTAACAAGTAGTAAATATTTTAACCCAAATAGAATGGTATCCAAAAAACTTGGATAAAGGTACCTTGATTTATACTTTCAAGAAATTCTATCTTATCCACACTAGGGTAAGGCCTCGATACAAAGATCAGAGTCTATCTTGCTATCCCCGCAAGCTCTCAACTTCAAGGTAGTCGGCACCTCTGTCTTCCTCAGCAAGGAAGCCCTCAACATCAAGGTAGTCGGAACTTCTGTCTTCTTATCCCTAGAAGCCCAAGCTTGTACATAGCAACAGTCCGAGTCGCACAAAGAAAATCTGAACAATAAGTTCAGTACTCACTAAGCAAGAGAGTATCTCTCTCTAGAAATCACTTTAGATCAATAGTTGTCCAAAATTTTTGAGCTCTTTCAAATGAGCTCCTATTTATAGGCACGACTTCAACGGTCGACTACCTCCTCCAACGGTCATATTTTTCCTTAAAATTTGGAGGTACCTGTACACATGTCACTCAAACAACTTTTAGTTAGTAACTGAAAGCACGACATTGTTTTATAGCAAAACAAGTGTAAGAAAAAATATGGTTACATAACCAAAATCCAATATTCAGAATGTAAGCAAATAAAAGTTCAAAGTCTAACCAAAAATGAATTCAAAGTCTTTAATACATGGATATTCGGATTCTGTTTTCTAAGTAATTTGGAACTTGAACTCTATAGAAATATGGAATATGAATTTCAAGGAACGTTAGAATCTGAATCACAAGAATTCAGAACCCGAACTTACAATGTTCAGAGTTAGAGTTCATGATAATTTAGAGTCAGAAATTACAAAGTTCGGAATCTAAATTCGTTAGAATTCGAAGTCAGAACTCTTAGGAATTTGTAACCTGAATTCGGTGTCTGAACTCATTGGAATTCATAACAAGAATTCAGAGTCTGTATTCATAAGAGTTTGTAATCAGAATTCTTATTCAGAATTTGGAGTCAAAACTCATATGAGTTCGTAACCAGAATTCTGAGAATTCGGATCCTAAAATAGAATGCTTCATATCTAGGTAGTTATAGGATTTCAAGGTTTTGGTTACAAAACAAATTTTACACTTAGAAAAATTACAATATGAACAATGAAAGCATTGTAAGGATATATTTCCTTGGGGAAGGAAAATTTTCTTATAGAAGTAAAACATAGGGTAAAATGAGATTTGTCTTGGGATAAGGTGTTTGTGATTTTCAAAAAAAGAAGTAATGGTAAAGTCATAAGGAAACCTTATTGACTTAAAAATCTCCCACAAATATGAAGGAATAGAAAAGTCATAAGGAAAACCTTATTGAATCAACAATCTCCCCATTTTTGGAAAGCACAAACATCCTTACGGAAAAGAATATAAGGACTTAGAAATATTTTTCTGCACTTTGAAATAAAACTTATCTCCCTTATCATATGGACAAAGATGAATTCAACTAACTCCCCCTTAGGCTTTGGAACACTAAAGATTGTATTCTAGATTTCCAGAATCATATTTTTCATTATCTTGAGTATGGAAATCTCTGTAATGAAAACTCCCCATTAGATAAACTCCCCCTTACTTAGGAATATTTCTTCTTTACTTAGTATTCTTTTTTTCTTTCTCCCCTTTGTAATTTTCAAAATGATTTTGAGGGAATGGAAGAGTAATTATAGAAACCAAAATAGTTTTACAAAGAAACCAAACAAAAATGAGCAACCAAAAATTTCATTAAGATAGGAAGAATTTGTACAAGGAAAGAAAATACAACAAAAGATCAGATGGGATCTATTTTCCTTCCTTCTCCTTGGGTATCAATTTCTTCACTATGGGTTTCAACTTCTTTAGCACCTTGTGGTCTTCCTCTGATTTCTTCTCTAAGGCTTTGATCTTTTCTTCCTGAGCCTTTAGAGCCTCTGCCTGAGCCTTTATCAGTTTATCTTGCTTGACTAGCTTCTCTTCGATCTCGATCCGAAGATCCCTTTCCCTCTTCCAACTTTGGTCAACCGAGTTTAACTTTACATTCAAATATTTTACCTCTTGAATCCGAGTATTATGCTAAAGAGTTAGTTTTTCCTCAAATCTAGTCATGAGACCTTTGATTTTACCATCTTCAGTATCAAAATCTTTCTTAACATCATCTTGAAACTCATCAAGCTCTCTCAAATCTTCAACTATAATCTTTGACCAGCTAAACATTTTCTTACAAGATCTTTTATGGGCTTCATAGTTGATAAAGAAATATTTGAAGTCTGCCTCTATCTTGACACACTTATCCATCACCATGGACATTGAATTTGATTATTGGTTCAAAGTATATTGAGGCATGTGGAATCTGGATTCTATGCTTGGAAAAATCGGAATGGTCCCAACAAGATTCTTCAAGGATTGGACTATGAAATAATGTCCCAGAAAAGATGATTCGAAATCTGAGACTTTGCTTGGTGAGGGATCTATCTCTAGCTCAACAAGATTCCTCTTAAAAGATCCACCATCTTCCTTCTTCTTTGAAATAACTTTAGAAGTTGTAACCTCAACCACCTGTTTCCCTTTGTTAGTTCTTAAAATGGCTTCCTCATTCGGAGATTTATGTTCACTATCAAATAGCTGAAAAATATTATCTTCATATAGTTTCTCTTTCTTAGCTCTGGCCTCAACATCTTCATGATGTATGAAATCATGGTGTGAACTTTATTAAATTCTTCTTCAAACTTCTCATCTTCAACTTCCTCATCCTTCATAGGAGTTGGGAGCTTTAAAGAATCTACTTTAGAAGTTTGGATTGATAGTTTCTCGGATGGGGTTTCCTTTTCATGAAATTCCTCCACTTTCTTAATCAAATCAACTATGTTATCACTACCGCTTTCTTCTTCTTACAATTCTTCCACAAATTCTTTCTATTCAATAACCTTCTCTTAGGTTTTTTCCGGAGTCATGAACTTCTTACCTGGGGTCTCAGGTATGGCCTCTACCAAGAAGGATTTAGGTACATGAATATTCTCAGATGCTATGTCAGTATCCCTCCGAAGGGATTTCACAATCTCATCTTTAGACATCTTATTCTTTTTCTTCTTTTCCTTAGCTTGCTTCTCAAGATCATCTGCTATCCTTTCTTTTACAGCTTTGGCCTCTACAGGATCCAAACCAAAATATGGATCTCCTGCTTTCCTATTATTTTTCTCTTTCCTCCACATGGAAACAACCTCATACACATAAGATTTATACTTCTTTGTCTTTGGAGGTGCGGATTGAGCTTCTTTAGCTTTAGAGGTTTTCTCTACTTCTTCCACTTCCTTCAACTTCCTCTTCTTTCCTCCTTTTTTCGATGGTTCATGAAATTCTTGTTCCTTCGGAATAACTTCAGCCTCTTCCTTTGGTAGGTCCTAGAATTCTCTTGACTCCTTTTAAAAACCAAATTTCATCCTTTTCAGGGTGTCATCACTAATCAACATGACTTTGGAGTTCCTCAGCTTAGAACTGCAAGGAATCTTAAATGACTCAAGGCACCAAAAAATTAGCTTAGGGAGGATTTCCAAATACATGATAATCTGATCTTTCATGTTCCCATTCTTAATATTCCCTATCGTAATGAGAATATGATTCATCAAGTTTATCTTCCACAGATTCACCAAAAAATCTAGGATGAACATGTCACTCTTCTTCAATGTGTCCTTATCACCTTTTCTTGGAATGATAAAACACTGAACCCACAATTCAAGGATTCTATTATTTGTAGTCAAATGAGAAATCTTTGTAGTCTTGATATCTGAAAGTCCAAGACACTCCATAACTTTTACTTTGACAAAACTTCCTTGCACATCCGACAATTTATGGGAACAGAACTCAGATTCCCCTTCATAAGACAACCCCACCAAGCTAGAAAACTTGGTGTATGAAAGGGAATAACGTTTTCCATATCTTCTAAAAGAAAATTTATCTCTGCCTTCTTCCTTAAAGAAACTAATTGATTCATATAATTCCATAAGAAAATCCGGATATACCAAGTCTTGAGCCCCTAAATTCGATATGAAAACACTTTCCCATCTATTAAGCTTGATGTTATTGGATATAATAGAATCATACTTGTTGAAGAAATTTGGATGCACCAACCACTTGGTAAATCTGCCACCCTGAAATCAACTTGACAGTTGATATATCTCGAGAAGGAACTTCACTAGAAATTCAGATTTGAGCAAGATCTGAGAGGTTTAGAACAAGCTTTTGAAAAGGGGGAAGATCTTCGACACGTAAAGGCTTGAAAATCGTTGTGGGATCACCTTCGGGGGTCCTTTATATAGGTGTTATAAGTGACGGTTGAACTTTCAAAGAAAATCCAACATTTTTGAAAACTTATGATTAGATCTGATAGTTGAAATGATAGCCACAAGGAAAATTTGGTAGGATCTGATCTTTTGAGGGTTCTAAAGGAAAACAATCAGATTTAAGGAAACTAGAATCCAAAAAATTTTAAACAGAAAAGAAAATATCAGCAAGTAAAATATGACTATGAAAAATTAAGAAAGAAAACATACCTTTCGGATAGCCAGGAAGATTATTCGTAATAGGTAATAATCTTCTTGAAGAACATTAGATTCTGGAAAAAAACTTGACTACGAAAAAAAACTCTATTACGAAAAAAAATTTGAGTAAGAAAATATTTTTTTATGAAAATATTCATTACGAAAATATTCATTACAAAAATCTTCATTACAAAAATTTCAAGTACGAAAATCTTCATTACAAATTTTTTTTGAAAATTTCTTTATGAATTTTTTTTGAAAACATCATAACGAATTTTTTTGAAAACATCATTATGAAAAATTTTAAAAACTTCATTACAAATTTTTTTGAAAACTTCATTACGAAGTTTTTTGAAAACTTCATTACGAATTTTTTTGAAAACTTTATTACGATTTTTTTTAAAAAACATCATTACAATTTTTTTTTGAAAACTTCATTATGATTTTTTTGAAAACTTCTTGACGAAAAATTTTGAAAACTTCGTTATGATTTTTTTTTGAAAACATCATTACAATTTTATTTTGAAAACTTTATTATGAATATTTTTTAAAAACTTTATTACGAAATTTTTTGAAAACTTCATTACGAATTTTTTTGAAATCTTCATTATCAATTTGTTTTGAAAAACTTACAATCAAATATACCCCCTATGAAAAGGAGTTTGTTACTGCAAGGAGATTGATTCAATAGAAATTTAATAAGGAAGATTACCTTACGGTTATCATTCCTAACTTCTGTTTAATGTAATCAAATCTATCGGAGGGTAAAGATTTTGTGAAAATATCAGCAAGTTGATCTTGAGTTCTGATAAATTGAAGAATGATATCCACTTTTGTCTTGATAATGTTTTCAAAAAAGTTTTTGTTACCATTCATATGCTGGGAACATCCACTATCCATGTACCATATATTACTGTTGGTACTCTCTCTATTTTCCTAAAAACAAAAGTGTTATTCTTTTGGAATCCAAACTTGCTTGGATCCAGAAATCTTAGAAAGAAAAATCTTAGGCACCCATATTTTCTTAGAAAAATAGGCTTTATGAAATCTTGAAGACTGAGTTTTGTTTAAGGAACAATTTTTTCCCAATACCCACCACACTGTCACTTAGTATAGAATGTAGCACTTTGAGGAACAAAATAATTGTTACTAAAAATCGGTTTAGAACTATTATAACCAAAATCAGAACTATTCCTTAGAGGTCGGATTTGAGAATACATATTATCAAAATTTTCCTTACCTAAGGTAAAGTTTGAAAAACACTTTCTCAAAGAAAAAATTTCATATTTTAGTTTGATAACTAAATTCTTGTCTTCTAAAACATTTTATTTTGAACTAGAGTTAGGCTCGAAAACATTTTTCATAGAAATTACGTTTTCTAGATCCTTATAAAGTTTATTCTTCTCAGAATTTACTTCTTCAAATTTTTCTGATATAATTTCAAAATCAGTGTTTTTCTTATCAAAATCTTTAAAAGATCTAATATTTCTTTAGTAAGAATAGTATTCGTAGAATTTGCCTTATCAATATTTTTCATGAGTTTTGAATTCTCAATCTCAAGGAGCTTAACAAACCTATAAAATTCTTCATAGGTGTGTAAAGTATTATCTTTATCAAAAGAAGTCTCTTCATCCGTAGATTCATAATAATTAACATTATTATAATTTTCATTTAAAGAAACATTAGTCATTAATTCCGCATTGTGTACCTTAGCCATTAAGTAATGATTGTAAATAGGTAGTCTTGTTATTAGACCAAGATTATTCTATCCAGAAGATTCATAATATGATGATTTATCTGAAGAGTCACCACCACTAGAACTCCAGGAGTCATTAGCTTTCAAGACTTTCTTAGCTTTATCTTTGTAGTACTTAAGTCTGTTTCTCTTAGAATGCTTTTCTTTTCTTTCTTTTCTCTTAAGCATAGGAAAATCCAATCTTATATGTCCATATCTATTGCACTCATAACAAGTGACTTTTGAAT
The DNA here is from genome assembly GCA_963277665.1 of Viscum album. Classification (NCBI taxonomy): domain Eukaryota; kingdom Viridiplantae; phylum Streptophyta; class Magnoliopsida; order Santalales; family Viscaceae; genus Viscum; species Viscum album. Next base: position 1,304,070,668 of record OY728126.1, on the reverse strand, counting down.
CTTTCTTATCTTTCCTTTCCTTTTTCTTATATCTATATTGAAAGTTATTCTGTCCAACAATCTTGTTCATCCTTCGAGCAAGACTAAAAAACTCATTTTTTGAAGATTCACTTCCATTAGATTCGGATTGGATAAAAACCTTCTCAGATTTGGATCTAGTAACTCTCCCAGGAGTCTTGGATTTCGTATGATTTGAAGTTGTAGAAAAAGAAACACTGCCATTCCCATTCTTCTTCTTTATGTTATCAGCATCCCTCTTCATTCTAGTCTCATGTTTAATAAGAGTTCCAAAGAGTTCATCAATAGAAATCTGAGTAAGCTTTCTGTTTTCATCAATAGCAGTCCTCTTGGATTCCCACTCAGTTGGAATGATGTCTATGATCTTTTCAAAAAGAGCTTCATAATCTAATCCTTTCTCACCCATGTATTGTAAAATATTCACAATAGTCATGAATCTTTATTGCACCTTACATATGGGTTCTTCATAAGGAAAGCATAAACCATGGTATTCATCTCTGAGCATGGCTCTTCTTGTTTCAATAAAATTGGATGTTCCAAATTGAGTAACTTCAAGTTTCTTCCAAATACAATTTGATGCTTCACAAGATGAAATTTGGATATATATATTTCTAGTCATTGAATAAAGAAAAGTATTGCATACCTTATCATTCAGTTGATATTCATTCTTTTCTTGATTTGTGAATGTACTAACTTCCTTTTCAGGGATTTTATAACCTCGAGCAAGCATAAAAAAATTATCAAATCTAGTATTGATAATGAATGTCTTCATACGATCTCTCCAATATTCATAATCATTGTGGTCTTGTTGGATTGAGATTGTCTATGGAACAGACATTGATTCCTTCCATCTTAAAGAAAAATATTTCCACACAAAACTTGTTAATAATAAAAGTTTGTAAAGAAAGAAAATATTCCTCAACAAGGAAAAATATAAAACAAAAGTATCTCTAAGAAAAATATGAGTCCAAACTTTATGAGTCCGAAAAACTGATTCTGATAATAAAAATAGGATGGATTCTATTCTGAATCTAATCGTGAGATTAATTCAGATTAAACCAATCCTTTGATACCAATTGTTGAGATGGTATGTGAGTATGATAAACTCTATAATACCAAATGTAGGATTGAAATAATATAGAACTCAATCAAGTATCTAAAGATGCTCAAAATAAAAGAGGGGGGGGGGTGAATTGTATACTTTAAAAAAATTCCTTTGGAACTTTTAAGGATGATCATTTTTAACACGGTTAAACAAGGTAATTCACAAAAACTTTAGTTCTACACACTTTCTTGATTCCAGAAATATGATTCTGAGAATGTGAATTCGGAAAGATCGTTCTGGTAAATGAAACTTAATGAAAGTTTACAATGATAAAGATTATACCTTAATGTGTATAGAATCTTACAAAATCAGAGTATACAAAAATAAGGAAGTATATGATAGTTATACTTTCCTCAACAAATAAAATGAAGCAAAAAACTTGTAACAAAATAAGTAACAAGTAGTAAATCTTTTAACCCAAAGAGAAGGGTATATAACAACCATGGATAAATGTACCTTGATTTATACTTTCAAGAAATTCTGTCTTACCCACACCAGGTTAAGACCTCGATACAAAGATCAGAGTATGTCCTGCTATCCCCAAAAGCCCTCAACTTCAAGGTAGTCGGCACCTCTGTCTTCCTCTGTAACGAACCCCTAAACTTCAAGGTAGTTGGTACCTCTGTCTTCCTATCCCCAGAAACCCTCGATTGTACAGATAAACAATCAGAGTTGCACAAAGAAAATCTGAACAACAAGTTTAGTACACACTAAGCAAGAGAGTATATCTCTCTATAAATCACTTCAGATCAAAAGTTGTCCAAAAGTTATGAGCTCTTTCAAATTAGCCACTATTTATAGGCATGGCTTCAACGGTCAGCTCCCTCCTCCAACGGTCATATTTTACCTTGAATTTCAGAGAGACCTATACACATGTCACTCGAACCACAGTTAGTTAGTAATTTAAAGCACGAAATCATTTTATAGAAAACACAAGTGTAATAAAAAACATGGTTACCTAACCAAAATCCAATATTCAGAATGTAAGAAAATAAAAGTTCAGAGTCTAACCAAAAATGAATTCGGAGTTTATAATACAAGGATATTTAGATTCAGTTTTCTAAGGAATTCAGAACCTGAACTCTATAGAATTCCAAAATCTGAATTTCAAGGAAATTTGGAATCTGGATTCACAAGAATTCGGAACCTGAACTTACAAAGTTCGGAGTTATAGTTCATAAGAATTCACAGTCAAAACTTACAATGTTCGGAGTCTGAATTCATTAGAATTCAGAGTCAGAACTCATAGGAATTTGTAACCTGAATTCGGTATTAGAACTCAAAGGAATTCGTAACAAGAATTCAGATTCAGTATTCATAAGATTTCATAATCAGAATTCGTATTCAGAATTTAGAGTTAGAACATAGATGAGTTCGTAAATTGAATTCTAAGAATTTGGATCCTAAAACAGAATGCTACATATCTAGGTAATTATAGGATTCCGAGGCTTTGGTTCCAAAATAAATTTTACACTTAGAAAAACTATGATACAAACTTTTAAAGCATGGTAAGGATAAATTTACTTGGGGAAAGAAATTTTTCTTATAGAAGTTAAACACAGGGTAAAATGAGATTTGTCTTGAGATAATGTGTTTGTGATTTTCAAAACAGGAAGTAATGGTAAAGTCATAAGGAAAGCTTATTGAATTAACAATCTCCCCCAAATATGAAGGAATGTAAAAGTCATAAGGAAAACCTTATTGACTCAACATTTTATTCTAATCTACACTTCCTAAAGATAAAACATTATATCAATTTAAAGTCTCTATTATTTATATTTCATTTTAAAATCATTATTTACTAAGGTTCTCACTTTACTATTTTTAGTATGACTTTTGAAAATGGCCCATAACTTCATCTTTTTACGGAAATGTTAAAAGTGTTTTCTAAAAACTCTTTTACATTTTTTTTGACCAATTAACCTTTTTAAAATGGCCCATAAATTTCCTTGGGGAAAGAAATTTTTCTTATAGAAGTAAAACACAGGGTAAAATGATATTTTTCTTGAGATAAGGTGTTTGTGGTTTTCAGAAGAGGAAGTAATGGTAAAGTCATAAGGAAAGCTTATTGAATTAAAAATCTCCCCCAAATATGAAGGTATGGAAAATTCATAAGGAAAACCTTATTGACTCAACATTTTATTCTAATCTACACTTCCTAAAGATAAAAATTTATATCAATTTAAAGTCTCTGTTATTGATATTTCATTTTAAAATCAATCTTTACTAAGGTTCTCACTTTACTATTTTTAGTATGACTTTTGAAAATGGCCCATAACTTCATCTCTATTTTTGATATTTCATTTTAAAATCAATGTTTACTAAGGTTATCACTTTACTATTTTTAGTATGAATTTTGAAAATGGCCCATAACTTCATCTTTTTATTAATCACTTATACGATACCATTTAAATCATTATTTTCAAGGGTTTTTTCCATATATTCCAACATCCTTTTAAGTTTATTTTTTTACAAGGGATATGTTATTTTGAAACCATTTAACTTATGTATCCAGATGATCTATGATTGGAAAGCCTATAATTATATTTCCTGATAATGCATTGGTTAAAGAATTATCTCTCATGAGATATTATATATGGGATTAAGGATTAAAATTAATACAAAATGAGACTTTGTACAATATGTGATGATGGTCTTGGGAGTGAACCTTTTCTTATGTTAATTATGTCATCAATTATGTTATAGTCACAATATTATGATTTTAGGATCCATTAATATTGGTTCCATTATACTAATTCATTACACTATGATACTTGTCTCATTATCAATTTATTATTAGGTATTAATTATATACATTATGTTAATTTTAATTGAATACATTTTTATAAATTTATTTTTATCTTATTCTCACTTATTATATTTTTTTTGTTATTACTTATTCTAACCATTATTGATTATTTGATCTCATACCTTCTTATCTTTCATTTTCCCCAGGTAAAGAGGAAAATTAATATGTGTGGTATGGATAGAAGATTAGATATTGTATAAAATTTTTCAAAGATGTTAAAGATTTGTTATGGATTAATCAGTTACTTATATAGTAGAAAATATACATTATTTAAAAAGGGAATGTGATTTTTTAGTTATTGTTTTGTCAAAACTCTATAGAACTATAAGCCAAAAAGATATTGGGTATTTATTGTAATAAAATATTTTATTTAATTCATATATTTGATGGACATGTTATTGGATAATCATATATGGCATCAGATCATGGTTAGATAACATTATAGGCTAAGATGTTAGTTAAGGGAAATTTAAGCGTTGATAAGATAACATTAGTCATAATTTACATGTAATAGATAATAATTTTGGTTAATTTAGGTAATATTGACATATTGGGGATTAGAATGTGATATTTTTTTTGAAAACACTATGAATATGTCCATGTATAGTATAACATACTAAATTTTTTGAAGGTTTTCAGTATGTATATTTCATAGTAATTACATCTCTCTCATGGTACTTTATATGAGTGGATGATATTGAATAAATGGTCCTATGATTGATAACACAAAAAAGTGTGGATTGGGTATTAACTTGATCAACACCTAATATAAGAAAAAGATGCCTAAATTCACACATGGTATGACACTATGATGTGATATGTTTGGTTAATCCTATGGTCTTTATGAACCACTATTAAGGATTGATTACCAAGTTATTTAAATGTAATAGGTTAATTATTATGAGAAAATTAACTTTAAAATAATATGGGTTAAATCAAGAATGATATAAGTGGAACTAAGAGTGATATAAGTTGAACTAAAAGAACTATTGGTTAATGTGTTAGTATAAGAATGTAGAAAAACTTGTGTTTAAATTTTCCCATTACTATATATGATAATAATATTATAACTTTAATTGTTTATCACTCATGTTAACTAATTTTCGTTTTATTAATGGATAGAACTATAAGGAACCATGGTTATGTGGGAGAATTATGTGATTACCTCAATGAACAACCAATTAGAATGAGATCTAGAGTGAGAAACCTTGTGATTATTCCAAACTAGATATCATGAATTATTATTAACAATTTGAATATAGTTTAATTACCAAACAAACCAAATGAAGGAATGATGGATCCTTGTATAAGTTCACATGAAAATAATAATGAAGGAAAACGATTCAATTACCAACATGTTAAATATATAGAACAAATCATGGGGGAAATTTCCTTAAAGGGATTACTAGATGCTAAAATTATAAAGATGAAGGACATAAAACTCAAAAGTGTAATAGAAAGAGGGGATAAAATACTAGTTCGTCAATTGTTATTAAATTTTACTCTATACAAATAATTAGCCATCCCAATGGATAATGGTGAAATAGACACAAGAAACCTATTAGAGCTTGCAAATAAGGAAAAGACTATACATTAATGTTTATTGAATTAAAAATTGATTTATTACTCTAGATTTTAGTATCTATTATGTTGTGTAAGTTTTAACCTATTAGATATTAAATATTTTTTTGGCTATATGATTATTATCTACAATATAAAAGGTTCATTATTAATGTTTATGGATGTTACTTATTATTAGGATTATATTAGGAATGGATAATCTATTTTTTAAATATGGATTATATGAAATTTAATATAAGGAAATATCACTTTATATCCTAAATAAAATGATGATAATCTACTATTGTATGGTTAATTAGGAGTTCTATATATAAATTACTCCCATCATATGAGTTTTAAAATTATGAGGGCATACTTTTTTTAGGGGGAGAATATAACGATTTGAGATTTCACTAATTATTTTTCTTAAATTAATATTAATTTTAATATATTTTTATACACACAAAAATAAACTAAAATGAAACCATGATATTTTAAAATAATATTTTACAATTATAGTATAACCGTTAAGTTAACGGGTATAAAAGAAAGTAATTATATCATGCATTCTATGAAGGAAAGAAATGACATCGAGTAAAAAATGTTTTCGATATGAAGAACATTTTTATAAGTTTATAAAGAAAGTAGCTCTCTTAGGTTTTCTTATAGACCAAGACCAATCGAAAATAAATTAATTATGTTATGAGTGAAATCATGCGTGTGAGAAATTCATGCTCAGGGAAATTGCCATGAGATCTTTACTAGTGGAATCACCACCCCCTGACTACCATCAGAGCATACCTTATACTTAAATCTAATGAAACAATCTTTATGGGATCTATAAATAGAAATTAGGATGATATAAATGTTTAATTAATAATGTAATAAGTTGTTTTATCACATGTATTTTTCATATTTTGGATATTGAATTTTAAATAAAAAGGAAGATTATTTTTTATAAAAATTGTTTTATTTATATTTTTTATTTTAAAAATAAATTATTAAATTTTATAATCGTAATTAAATAAAACTATTTTCATTTATTTATTTATAATTATCTTATCATGTATTTGTTGTATTTTTTTTATAACATTTTTATGTGAATATTGAAAAATATTGATTTTTTTAGAATACCACTTTTAAGAAATTATTATATTATAAGAATGACTTAAATTATTATAAAAAATTTCTATTTAAAATATATACATTTATTATTAAAATAAATCATTTAAAACTACTATGTTGTATTTATAAAACCCTTGTATATTGTTTGGGAAACATAAGTAATATTTTTATCTAATAACTATTTTATTTTCTCCTATTAAAAAATGTAGATTTCGTCACTTATGGAAATTAAATCCAAAAAATCTATATCATATTTTAGATTAGAATTAGAATATTATTTAATAATTTAAATTTTATTTTTGGGCATAAAATTACGATTTCTTATATTAAAGTTAATGACCATGATAATGGTAAAACTGTTATCTTCAAAGAATTATTTTATCAAAACTATATATATTTTATATAAATAAATAATTTAATCTCCACTAAATAGTGCATTTATTATAATTCTTTGTCCTATATTTAAATATATAATCACTCATTCAATTTTTAATTAATATTAAATAAGATTAAGAAAATTTATTGTAAAAAAGACATTTTTCTACAAAATAGTTTGTCTATATATAAAATATTTGAATTTGAAATTTAATTTTATATTAATTATAATAAATTAAGTTAATATTTAGGTTCATCACAATTTTTTTTTATAATAGTTATTATTTTATATATTTAGTAAAACACATATTACATTGGTAAAAACTATTTACCACAGTAAAAAAATGGTAAAAGTAAAAATATAAGAAACAAATGAATTCAAACATATATAAACATGCGTGGTAATTAATTTTTGAGAATTTAATGAAAAAAATACCAAAAAATCAATTATTTCCAACTTTTAGTTATTTTAACCATGAATAATGTAATGATATCATTGAAAATTAAAGACATTTTCACAAAAGTGCCATTTTCTTCACTTTTAAAATGAGACACTTTAACCCATTCATGCCACAAAAATTCCATTGAATTCCAAAATAAAAATATACAATTTTACTCCCCATTAAATAATATATATATTTAATAAGACTTTTCCCTATTATTAATCATAATACCTTAATTTATGAGGATACTTTCATGAGAATGTCCAGGGCACCATAGTGAGTATTACTTACTCCTTACCTTTTATTCTTAGTATTTATCTTCAAAATATACACTAAAAATAATAATATAACGACCTTAGTATCACTATTATAATTAATTGTTATTATATTAGTGTAAAAACCATTATTCACTTGTTTACATAGACTTATAAAAACAAAATAATGTTAACCATGCATTGTAGAGACTACAACCTTCACAAGGTAACATTTTTTTCATATTGATTTTCATTAATTATCCAAACCATTTAAAAATATGATTCAAAAAATTAAAATTATATAAAAAATATCATTATTCTTCTATTATAATGTTATTATTCACTTCATTAACTATACTCACTCATCGATATATAACATGGTTATGTTTGGGTTAGTTTGACCACTTACCTGAATAATGCTATAAAAATCTATCATTGATGAATGTGAGAAATTTAATACTACTATTATTGTAATTTAATAAAAACATTTATGGTTTTTTTGTTATTTAATATTTATATTAGGTATTTAACTTATTATTAAAACACCATCTTTGATTTTTAAAATTATAAAAATTAGTTTACATTGATTCAATTTTCGCACAAACATAAGAAAAATATATATAGAAAATAAACAACTAATCATAATAAATGATCCATATTAAATTAAATATATAAGAATAATTTTTAAAATAATTTATCTTATAAAATAAATTTCATCATTTAGAAAGTTAAGCACATGCATAGAATGAATCTGGAACATGGTAAGAGTTTGTGCAAACTCAATTTATTCTTTTGAGTTATAAATTTATTATTGAAATATATTGTTCCAAGATTCATTTATTATACATAATGATTAATTTTTATTCTATTTACACATAATTTTCTATGGTTTTAATATTCTTCCTTATAACCTCATAATCAAATGATTTAAACCTCAAATATTATTTTACTTGTATGGGTTTCTTGTCTCAATTTTCACCACCTTGAGACATATTTATTATTATACACCATATTTTATTTGGTATTGTGTATCTAATACATTTTAATATTTTTAATCATGATTCTATTATATTTCATATTGTTCAATGTTTTATTAAATTATTTTTCTCTTAGGGGGTTTGACTTAAAAATTATCAAAAGCCATAAGGGTTTCTTTCTCTATCACCATTCATTTAGGCATGTTTTGATATTATTTAAAAATATTGTTTTATATGGTGTAATTAATAACACTTGAATTATAATATATTAAGTTATGGTTTATCATGAAAACTTAACTTCCATTCACAATCTTCCTTTCTTTGTACTATGATTGACATCTCGACCGTAATATAAGTTTTTTTTCATAATTCTACCTACCTTCTTGATTTAGAATGTTTCTACCTAAGATTCAAGTTTTCTTTCATATGGTATTCCTTATTTATATTTTTAGAAATCAAATTTAGTTTAAAATAATACATATTTATGAATTTTATTCCTTCTTGAAAATTAAACTATGTTTAGAAAAATTCCCATCCTATTAATTAATGGTTTATCATCCATGTCCATGTTTTCCACTTTCTGCTAATGTTTTCCCTTAATGTTCAAAATAACAGTATTTTTTTTATTTCTAGTTCCATTCATACTTCTCCTTATCCATTTCAAAATTATTGGTTTTTATTATTTTCATGATGCGGGATTTAAATAATGGTTTTAAAAAGGGTTTTTCTTCCACTTAATAATTATTGGTTTGTATTATACTCTACAATTCCTCATAATAAACCTTTATTTCAATTTAATGTCTCTGTTATTTATGTTTTGTTTTAAAATAAATGTTTACAAATGTGTCCACTTAACTTTTTTAAATTAAAATTTTAAAATTACCCATAATATCATATTTTATGGTAATTTTCAAAGTGTTTTCTAAAAACTCTTTTATAGTTTTTCATCCAATTTCAATTTTCATTATCAAAAGGAATTTCCCTCAAAAAATTTATGTTTAATGATTTATCCTATTATTTATATGAAAATATTTTATTTTTTTTATTAATTACACTCATGGTATAAAATGACTTTAATTATTAATCTAATATGTGGCACTATTTGAATCATTTTTTTCCAAGGGTGTTTTTCCATCTATTGCAAAATCCTTCTAAGATTATTTTGTTAACTCGGGATATGTTATTTTAAAACCATATATCTTGTTTATTTAAAAGGATTATAGTAATGTTTTGTGTAAAAAATATTTAAACCCATTTCGTTATCAAGTTAATATTCATTTGATGAATTATGAATGTTTTCAAAACAACAAACTTATGAATGTATATAACATGATGTGATGGGTGGCCATAGAATTATATATCCTTAAAATGAATTGGGTAAAACTTTACATCTCATGAGATGTTATGTATAGGATTATGGAGTGAGCCTAGTACACTATGGGACTTCTCCCACTATGTGATGATGGAATTGGCAGTGATCCTTGACTAATGTGAAAGATGTCATGTATTATGTTGTGGTCACAATCTTAAAATATTATGATCCTATAATACTAGTATATTTATTCTAAATACTCATGCTATGAGCCTTGGATCAAAATCCATTTGTTATTGGGTAAGAAATATATATTTTATATTAATTTTCCATTATTATATTGTCATACCCATAAGTCTATATTATGCTCACTTATGATATTTGATTGTTATTGCTTTTACTTTCCCTTAATAAGTATTTGAGATCTCCCCTTATTAGATATCCTTTTCACATGGTAAATAAGAAAAGTAATATGTATGATATTTCTAGAATATTTTATTGTCTAGAAAATTTATGGGAGATATTGAATACATGTTTCAAATTAATTAGTTTCTTATATAGTCAGAAAATGATAGTTAGTTGAAAAAGAAATGGGTTTTATTTTTTGACATTTTTCGTAATTATATAAAACTATAAAACTAATATATATTGGGTATATATTTTAATTTAATATTTATATTAATTCATAGTATTTTAAGGCCTTTTATTTGGGGCATGATAAGATTTATTTGATAGATATTGAAAACTTATTGAGAAATAAGAAGTTCTCAGTATAATAGAGAAAATTAACATTGGATGAGAAAAATATAGTTTTTGATAGTTAAAGATTTTTCTTAATTCTATATAACCATAAACCTAAAATTTATTGGCTATATGAGTGATTTGATATTGGTTATTGATATTGTATTTATAGATAGTTAAATTTGGTCCTCGTTAGTCGGTATCAATTCCAATATATAAAGAATTTGTTTTTAGCACATGATCCTTGTGTATGAGTATTAGGGAATTATAAAAAATGTAATAATTATCTATCACACCATGACGAGACTAGATTCGAAGATCAAATTATGATTTTCCCATGAGGTTACCCCTTTCTCATGGTAAATGTTTGTATCACCCATGATTGTAAACAATCTCATGGTGAGATAATGTTATCAAGTAATTGCCTTAAAATCCATGATAATCATGATGCATTTACCACCCTTTCTCGTTATTATTATTGACGCTAGAAAAACCATGTAATGTCCTATGCTCCACCGCACAATTACCCTAAATATGGTTGAACTAAGTTACTAAAATTCCAAGTCAACATGGTGTGAAAGTCATTCCTCATACCATGACCTAAAAATTGCAAAGGAAATGTGTAAGATATTAAATCAACATGCATGATTCTTTTTATAAAACCTAAGAGTATTCCATTGAAATATATTTACAAAAAAATTATTCAAAATTCATTATTCCATGACCTAGATAGTAATTCCATGAATAAGACACCTATCCTGTAATAGCCCAATTCTTAATTCTCATGGATCACACCCTTAGGTTGTTACACATCCCATGACATGAATCACCTTTCCAATGAGAGATCATGTTGTGACACATACAATTATGTTGTGACACAACTAGTTCAGTATAAAAATATAAATCTTGAAGCTTATTCCTTCCCTTAATATCAATACCACTTTCAGGTACTCTCTAAACTCCCTCAAAACCTGATAACCGATAGAGGGAGGGTTTTGAAAAATCAGGGTCCTTATAATATTAAAATTATTATTATTATCTATAAAATCTTTCCATGATGATAATTAACCATTATAATGGTAATATAAACCAATATCTCTTACATATATGTGATATATATTAGAATATAAAGTATATTACTATTTACAATAAAGAAATATTATATGTACCTATCCATAAAATCACATCACACAATTGCGAGGTAATTATAAGGGCATGAAATATGATTTCATTATTATACTCACTTAAATCATTGGGTATTATTAAAGGATATTGTATCGAAATATCTAATAAAATCCATGTAGTTGTAGGATGAAACTAAGCATGTTTTAAAGCACTATATATTATACAATTTCACTAGGTTCAATGGATAAGGTGGCTGATTTCTCCCATGATAGCTATCTTCTAAAGGTCATTACATATGATGTAATGAATGGGTATCGTATTTCCGTGGGACTTGAATCACTTTCCTCTCCCCTATTTACATATGAGCTAATAAAACATCATGATAACAATAATATTTATATCTGATCATCAAATGATATAGCATCCCATGAATACAACATAGAGGAGGAATGCTTTTGTATTTAATATTAAAAAAATACATTTTATCACATTACATGAAATATTCTATGTACTAAGAATAAATTGACATCTTAGTAATTATAAGGGTAAATTTATAAAGAGTTTATAAATTAAAAAATAAAGAAAAATATAATGAATTCATATTTAAATTAATAATTTTTCATTATTATTTAAATTTAATTGTTTAAATTAAATACTTATTTTGGGAAGTTATTTAAAAAACAAAAGAAAATAGTTTGGATGATTGATTCGATCAAGGTTAAAATAGTTTTTAGGTATTTGATATTTAGATTATCTAAAATCATTATACAATAGAAATTTAATTATAAAACATTTATAATTCATTAAATTTAATATATTTAAAGTGAAATAATATATAACGGGTAATATGAAAAGTGCATATTAATGGGTAAATGTAAAGTATTTATATTTAGTATTATGAAATATCCATAATGATTAGAGAAAATTATAATGTGTTAATAATTAAATTTTATATATGAAGTTTTTTAGATAGTTATATCATATTGAAATGTTTGAAATGATCATTTATTTAATGGTTATTCCTTATTTTCTTCATGGTTATAAATATGTTTTATTGTAAATATGATTGCTATTTAGTTTTAGTTGTTATGATTCTTTTTATAAATTGTTAAACATTTCATTACATTATACATATGGTTACATAAGATTTAGTTTTCATCTACCTTTACATTAGTTTATAATTAAAGTTATGAACTTAAATTTAGTAGTTAAATATAGTTGATATTCATTAGGTGTTAGTGTTATGGTAAATTGGATTATATATTGAATTAAGTGTCCTTAGGGGTAGGGGCTTGGGGTTGTACATACCACTATCTTAGAGGCTACGTATTGTTCTAAAATGGTGAGGTGGGTTATTGTCACACTAAGATTACTCTTGTAGATAGTTTAAATCTCATATAATTCTAAACCATTACATGAAATGTTCATATATTATATTCTCGAGATTCATTTGGAAATATGGTAATATTTTTTGGTTATATTTTTTAGTGAGTAATACAAACTATGGGCTGTGGAAATAGTTAACCATTAATATGGTTTAAAAATATCTATTTAGTGGATAAAATAGTGTTTCTGAAACTAAATCATGAGGATTATTCACAAATTATGGGAATACTCCGATAAAAGATAGTGAGACTAAATCCCCTTCAAAATACTTAGTGTTAGATTATTTATAAATTGGAATTTTTAGAGCTTGATCATTCAACCTGGTAGGTTTTTTCATATCTGGTTTCCCATGGATTATATTGTGTAATACATGGTTTTAATGGATAATACTAAAATCCTAGTAATTGTTACTACTATTTGATTTAGGTTTCACTTAGCGGATAAACTCTAAGAGTTAGGAAATAAGAAGAATAAAGTTGAGTTTATCTATATGTTGAATTGGAAAAAGAGTTTCTTGATAAAAAAAATATAAGAGTCAAATATGATATGATTGGGATGAAGCCCAAAATAAATAGTTAAGTGGTGAAAGAAACTCCATAGTGGATACATTTATTAGGGAAATATGAGTCTTCGACCACTAATGTATATGTTTAATTCCAAAGGGTTATCATTTTAGTAGGATCCGATTTAATAAAAGTACATATTAAGTAGTAATAATAAATGATACTCATTTGATAAGGATGTATGTTATAGATAAATAACATAATCATCATCAAATATAAATTTTATATTAATTCTTAGGAATGAAAATCTTAATACAAGTAACTCCTAATACTGGTAAGTTATGGCTTAAGTATAAGGGAAAACTATATGTTTTAGTGAAACAAATTTATATTGAATAAATGATGAGTAAAATAACAATATATTATTTTATATAAATTATTAAAATGGATAAGAAAGATAAAATAAAAAGATCAACCACAGACTAGATTTATTTAGTTTGGGAATAACCCCTATATCTATGGAGAGGATGATTGATTTCATAGATTTTTAGGAGAAATATTATAGGGTGATTTCAGAGTATTAAAGAAAAATGATCGAATGAGTTCATAAGGTAACATCATCCACATAGTATGTCTACTATTATATAGTAACCAGTGGCTTGAAGTCAGTGGATCTCCACAGACCTATTGGTGTCATGAGTCACATACTACTATAGTGCCTTAATGGTTTCACAGGTCAACTCTACTATAGTTAGTCAGTATTGTAGTATGATGTATAGTATATTCCACTAGAAGTTTCCCCAAATTAATCCAATGAATTAGGATACACCATTCGAAGAATCTCCCACTTGAAATAGGATCTAAAAAAACTGACATCTTTTCAGGGTTTTAACTTAGACAAATTTCCAAATTTGAGATACCCGTCTTCTTCACTTTCCAATGGGAACCTTCCATTAATATATTTTATTTCAAGATTATGATTCATGAAATACCAGCTATTTTTTCTTACATGATCCTATGGATTTATTCTATATTCATCCTCTCATCATCTATTCATTAGTGAAGAACATAAGAGTCATAACAGTGCCTCAACTTCTCTATCACCATAAGCTTCATCAATAATTATTTTATATTATCAGTTCCATGATTATTTTGTATTTTTAATAGCCCCTCCTATATTAATAATTTTATAAATGTCACTTTAACTGAATGGGATTAATTTGGTCTTGAAAAACCGAGTTCTTCACAAGTTGAATGATACTCTAACTATCATGGTGAAATACATTTTCCTCTCACTTTCTATCCAGTTCCACCAAGATATTCATAAACAAAACAATATATTTCCTGGATTCTATTACTGAATTGTATTCTAACTCCATGAAGGATAGTTTAACCACCTTCTATAACTGAAAAATCCAACTTACTATAGTTCCTCCACAAGTAAACATATAACCTATGTTACTCCTCTTTCTATCCTAATCAATTTCATGCTTCGCAACCGCATACCCCTAAAAGGAATTTTCTTTCTTAAAGCACACATATACTTCTTGATACCCTTAGAATAAATAATTACCCACTTTAAATATACCTAATGTTTCATTCAAGGATTATCCATGTACCTTCTCATAAATCCCATTAAATGAGAAATATCAGGTTGAGTAAATAACATGGAATACATAAGGCTTCCAGTAGTTGATGCATATGTAAAACTTTCCATGTACTCAACCTCTTTTGTTGTCTTTGGAGCTTACTCATTTTATAATTTAAAATGGATTCCTAAGGTAACAAAACCAGGATCTGCTTCTAATATACTAAACCTGCTCAAAACCTATCCAATTTAGTCATACTTTGATAACATTAATTTTATATATTCATGGTCACTCTTGATCTTTAACCATAAAATCTTAGTTTCTTATCCAAGATCATTCATCTCAATATACTCAGACACTTTATCTTCCATCTCATCAATCCTCTGTATACATGATCCTGAAATGTACATTTCATCCATATACAAAATAAATATGATGTATACATCAGAAAAAGACTTGAAATAACAACACTGATCCATGTCACAACATTTGTATGAATTTTTACTCATGAATTCGTCAAAATTGGTTTTCCACTACCTGGTTTTATTCTTTAAACCATAATATATTTTCTTCATTCTTTACACCAACTTTTCCTTTCCCAACTAAATATATCTCTATTTTTGTTGCATATAAATTCCTCTTTATAGATATCTATGAAGGAAATAAAGCATCACATCAAGCTACTCAAGATGTAAATACTCCGTTGCAACAATACTAAGAACAAAATGGATAGCGGAAAGCTTCACTACATGTGAGAAAATATCATTGAAATACACACCTTTATTATATTGAAATCCATTCACCACCAACCGTGCCTTGAAACTCCACATTCCATAATGTTCTTCCTTGACCAAATAAACCCATTTTCTATAATTCTTTCTTTCCTTTTAGAAATGGTTCCTACTCCAATGTATTTTCATCCTGTAATGAAGAAATATACTCCTTCACATCCAACTCCCACTTTCTTTACATGATTAACTAAATTTTCTCTTTAAATAATTTTGGTTCACCAAAATGAGTTAATAATAAATAGTGTAAGGTTGATCAGTACTTTTCACAACTATTCTCACACTTATTGATGTTGTTACGTCAAATCGAGGATTAAGATCCACTAATCCTAGTGTCACATGATCACATAAACCTTAAAGATCTAATTCAACCTATAATTATGATTCTTTATTTCCACTATTGTATTCAATAGAATGAAAATTATTGTTTTTCTCAACTTCACTATAAATCACATTTTTTCTTCTAATGACCACATTGTTCTTATCATCTCAAAACCAATTACCAAATTCCTTAGTACCATATCCAAAAAAGAAACATGTTTTGGACTTAGAATAAAGCATTTACCTTGCACCAATATCTATATGTACATATGAAAACAACAAAAGAATTATATATGAGAGAGCATTTCCTATTTTGTTGACTATATCTCTTCAAGGGAACATTTTCCCAGTGGTACAAATGGACTCTTATAGATGTGACATACTTCCATGTCCACTGACACTACCTAGAAAGTCTTGGGTAACCTTGAGTGAAACCACATACTCCTAGAACATTTACTTAGTGTACTATTTATAATCTCAACTACACCGTTCTATTGTGTTATACATATAAGAGTCTTATCCCATAGAATTCAATTGTTATAATAGAATTCCATTAACTTTTTACTACCAAACTCTCCAATAGTATCAAAACTTAATAATTTTAGATTTGATCTAGAATCATTCTCTAATATAGTATTTCACTTATGAAACATGTTAAATGATGGGGGCATGAGGGGGGGGGGGGGTGAATTAGTTTTAGAAATTTCAGATTCAATTTAATATTATTTAATTTTATCTCATTTAAACTTACCTCTATCACTTGTTAAGGTGTCAAAATCACTATTATACTCTCTTTTATTCTTTATTTCTTATAGAAACACTAAACACATTCACCCAAGGAACAAAAAAATTCACATGGTTCCCCACTCAATGTGATATGACTAGTATTTGGTGTGAACTAGATTCCAGTATGATCACACGATCCACTAAATCCATCTTGTGAGCTGTAACAAGCATGTTATGACCTTGGGACTCATGTTTGGAACTCTCCTCACTATGATTCGATTCATACTATACACATGTTCAACCATCATGTTACAATGATAAATATTTGGATTATAATAAGATATTTTGATACATGTACACCATTCTATATTTTTGTATATGTGATGAATCTATCTCATTTTCCTTCAAAATTTACAACAAAATGAAAATATTTCTTCAATTTCATGCTTAGTAGAATAAAACCCCTCCATTTTTTTACAAAAGAATTTAATTTTTTCTTATTTTCTTCCAATATTTGTGAAACTTATCTTCTTATTATTCACAACATAATAAATTTTATGCAATAACTCTTCTTCTATTTTTCTTTTATTCTTATAAACTCTATGCACAAAAACATTGTAATAATTATTATTCTTTTATTCTACTTGAAAAATATAAATTTCCTCAATTACCATAGTGTTAAAATCCTCTTCACACACTTCTACATGACTATCATTTTTTTCTCCGCACTGCTGCATATTTAAAATATTATCCTAAAAAACCTCCACCTAATATAGTTTAAATTTTAATTTCGAATAAAAATTATAACCACCACCTTCCTTGAATTTATTCATTAAACATAGCCTTTGGATATTTATCCTAGTAGATCCTAATAATCTAAATAAAAATTTATTTATTTTGTGTTAGAATAAGTACAAAATAACTCAGATGAATCTAAGTCAGCATGTTTCTTCAAATATGTATAGAATTAAAATCTATGGTGTGGGGTCATTTTGATTACAATGAAGCACTGTGGTGTAGGATCTAAATAATGATGTAGATGCTCAATTTAAAAGAGGGGGGGAGTGAATTGTACACTTAAAAAATTTCCTTAAAAAGGAATGATCTATGTTTAACAAAGTTAAACTAAGAAAATTCACAACACCTCTAACACCAATGAAAGATTGGGACAAAGCATGAAGTTACAAACTTCTAGTTCTATGGACTTGCTTGAATCAGGAAAGTGATTCTTAAAAACAGGTTCCGGAAATATGGATCCAAAAAATGGAACTTAACCAAGGTTTACAATATGAGATTCTACCTTAAAGCGTATAGAATCTAAATGAATCAGAGTAAAAGTGTAAGGAAATATAATAAGGTTATACTTTCCTTACAATACACAATGCAGCGGAAAAACTTGTAACAAAAACAAGTAACAAGATATAAATATTTTAACCCAAAGAAAAGGGTATCCAACACCCTTGGATAAAGGTACCTTGATTTATAATTTCAAGAAAGTCTGTCTTACCGACACCAGGGTAAGCCCTCGATACGAAAATCGGTGTCTCTGTCTTGCTATCGCCGCAAGCCCTCAACTTCAAGGTAGTTGGAACCTCTGTCTTCCTCAGCAAGGAAGCCCTCAAAATTCAAGGTAGTGGGCACCTCTGTCTTCCTATCCCTGGAAGCCCTTGAATGTAATCACCAACATTTGGAGTCGCACGAAGCAATCTGAACGAGTGGTTTAGTACGCACAAAGCATGAAAAGATTCTCTCTCTAGAAACCACCATAATAGTGTGTGGTCTCTAGAATGATCAATTTGTTGTTGAGATCTTTCAAATGAGCTCCTATTTATAGGCTCGGTTGGAATGGTTGGCTCCCTCCTCCAACGATCATATTTTCCTTAAAATTTGGAGGTACCTGTACACGTGTCACTAAACCAACGGTTTGTTAGAAACAGAATGGACGACTTCGTTTTATAACAAAACATGTGTAACTGAAGGCATGACATCGTTTTACAATGAGACAAGTGTAAGTATAAGAAAAACTAGAATTCAGAATATAAGTAAATAAAAGTTCGGAGCCTAACCAAAATGGAATTCAGAGTCTATAATAAAAAGATGTTCGGATTCTGTTTTATAGGAATTTGGAACCTGAATTCTGTAGAAATCCGGAGTCTGAATTTCTAAAGAAATTCAGAGTCTGGTTTTACCAGAGTTCAGAATATGAACTTACAAAGTTCAGAGTTGAACTAGTTAAAATTTCGGACTCGAACTAGTTAAAATTTTAGAGTCGAACTAATAAAAGTTCGGATTCCAACTAATAAAAGTTCAGAGTCCAACTAATAAAAGTTAAGAGTCCAGAATTCGGAGTTGAACTTTGTTAGAGTTCGTATCCAGAATTCGAAGTGAAACTTTATCAGAGTTCGTATCCAGAATTAGGATCCTAAAGCAGAATTCTTCATACCTTAGTATTATATGATTCCGAGGTTTTGGGTATGAATCCAATTTTTATACTTAAGAAAAAAATTCTATGTACAAGAAAAATCTAGGTTAGGGTAAATTTCTTTAAGGAAGGAAATTTTCCTTATAGAAGTAAAATATAGTTTTTCTTAGGTATAAGGTGTTTGTGATTTTCCAAATAAGAAGGAATGGAAAAGTCATAAGGAAAACCTTATTAACTCAAAAATCTCCCCCTTTTTGGAAATCACAAACATCGTTACGAAAAATAATATAAGGACTTTGAAAAATTTCATTGGTCATTGAAATTAAAACTTGTCTCCCTTTGTTCATAGATGATAGTGAATACAACTAACTCCCCCTTAGGCATTGAAACTCTAAGGATTGTATTATGAATTTATGGAGTGGAGTTTTCATTATCGTGGAAATGAAAAACTTCATAGTGAGAACCTCCCCCTTACTTTAAGGATATCTTCACTTAGAAATTCTTCTTCCTCATTTAAAATTTTTCTTTCTTCTCTATTTAGTAGTTCTTTTTCCTTCTCCCCCTTTTTGATTTTCAAAAAGAAGATAACGTAATGGAAAAGGAAATATGGTACCTGAAACATTAGAATATAACATGATACAACCAACCAAATTTTCATTAGAGTTGAGAAATTTTTTACAAAGAAATAAAAATTCAACAAAAGATCTGATTTGTCTATTTGTCCTCCTTTTCCTTTGGAATAAGCTTCTTCAGCAAGGTTTTCAGTTTCTTCAAATCTCTTTGGTCTTCCTTAGCTTGCCTCTCCAAGGCTTTTATCCTTTCTTCTTGGGCTTTCAAAGCTTCTTCCTGATCCTTCATGGCTTCTTCCTGCATCTTTAGTAATTCATCTTACTTTTCCAGCTTCTCCTTAAAATCAATCTGGAAATCTCTTTCCCCTTTCCAGTTATGAGCTACCGAGTTAAGCTTCCCATTCAGATATCTGACCAATTGATTCCGAGTACTTTGCTCAATGATCAGATCTTCCCGAAGATTATTGATCTTGTTATCCTTGGTGTCAAAGGCATCTTTCACCTCATTCTGAAAATTATCATACCCAGCCAAGTCTTATTCAACTTTCTTAGACCACAAAGTTATTTTGCTGCAATACTTTCTGTGTAGATCATAGTTGATAAGAAAACTTCTATGGTCAGCCTCAATGTTTATACACTTATCCATCACCATAGATAAGGATTTTGATTTTTGATTCAAAATATGTTGCATCATCTGGAATCCGGATTATATGGTGGGGAAAATCAGAATGGTGTCCATCAAATTATTCAGAGATTCAACCAAAAAATCATGACCATGTGCTGATGACTCTGAATACGATAACTTTCTTGGAGATTGTTCTTCTTTATTTTGCACCAACTTCCTTCTAGAAGAACCACCAACCTCTTTCTTCCTGATAATATCTTTTATTGGTGTATCCATCAAAACTTTCTTCCCCTTGTTAGCTTTTGTAATTGGTTGATCATATGGAGATTATTCCTCACTTTCTAATAATTGAACAATCAGGTCTTCATCTGGTTTCTCTTTTTCTGCCCCTTCTTCAAGGCAATTCTTCTCATAATATTCTTCCTCATCGGATAAAACATTTTCCTTCTCTTATTCTTGATTATCTTCATCCTTCCCACTTTCTTTCTAAACTTCTTTTCCCAGAGTGGGTAATTTTGTGGATTCAGCCTTTTCTTTATACTCTTCTACTTGTTTGATCAAATCATCAAGATCATCACTTCCTTCCTTCCTTCCTTCTTCTTTTTCTTCTTGAACAAATTCTTCCACTTCTTTTTCAACAGATTCGTTTTCTACATCTTCAACTACCTCTTTACCCTTGTATTTTTCTAGAGTGATATAGTTCTTTTCTAGAGTCTCTGGTAAATATGGTTGGACATCAAAGGTTTCCGGAATGGAAATATTCTCAGAGGCGATTTCATTATCTCTTAACAGAGATTGTACAAGGTCAGCTTCAGACACCCTTTTCTTCATCTTTTTCTATTTTTCCTCTTTTTATAACACACCTTTTTCTTCATCTTTTTCTATTTTTCCTCTTTGGGAGGTGCGGATTGAGTTTCCTTAGATTTGGGAGTTTTGTCTTCAGTAAGCTCTTCCTTAAGCTTCCTCTTCTTAGAAGCTTTCTTCACTGGTTCAACCTTCTCCGTATTTTCTGGAATGGTCTCAGTGTCTCCCTCTAGTAAAGGGTAGAATTCTCCAGATTCAACATAAAAACCCATCGTCATCCTTTTCAATGTATCATCACTGACGAGCATAAGCTTACAATTTTTAACTTTAGACTTAGAAGCAACCTTGAAAGAATCTAAGCACCGAACTATCATCTTTGATAGTAAGGCAGGGTACATAATGATTTGAGCTCTCAAGTTCCCTTCTTTTATATTCTTAATTGTAATCAAAACATGCCTCATAAAATTTATCTTCTTTAGATTTACCAGGAAATCTAGGACGTAAATGTCGCTCTTCTTCATATTATCCTTGTCACCCCTTCTTGGTACGAGAAAACCTTGTACCCAAAACTATAGAATCCAATTATTTGGAGTGAGATAAGAAATCTTAGCAGTCTTGGTATCTTTAAGTCCAAGGCATTTCAATTCCTTCACCTTTTTGAAACTTCCTTGCTCATCCGGAAGCTTATGTGAGCAAAATTCAGCTTCCCCTTCGTAAGATAAACCCACCAAGCTTGCAGCCTTGGTGTAGGATAATTTGTAAGTCTTACCATAAGACTTGAAAGAAAATAAGTATCTGCCATCTTCCTGCTGGAAGAAAATATACTCGTAGAATTCAACAAGTAAATCTGTATAAACCAGATCCTATTTTTTTGACTTAGACAAGAAAACAACTTCCCAGCCATTCAATATGATATTATTAGATATAAGAGAATCAAACCTGTAGAAATACAGATGCACTAACCTTTCCCTAAAGACTAACCATTTTGATATTGGCTTTGAGGTAGACATGTCTTGAGATGTAGCTTCAACGGACATTCGAAGTGGAGTGTTCTGGAAGATTCAGAATGGCTTTGACAAAGATCGGAAGGGTCTTTAAGAAGAGAGTCAGGTCTTCGGGACGTGAAAGCCCAGAAGAACCGATGTTGGATGATTCTAAGGGTCCCCTTTATATAGGTTATGGAGGTAACCTTTGGTCTTCCAAAAACCATCTAACAGTTGAAAATCTTTTTGATCTGATATGAGGTTTGAGAACATTCCCACAAGGAAAACTTAACTCCAATAATTTGAGGTTTTAAGAAAAACATTCAGATTTAAGGAAAACTAGAATCTGAATAATTTTAAAACTCATATGAAAATACCAACAAGCAAAACATGACTACGAAAATTTAAGTTAGGAAATCATACCTTTTGGATTGGTTAGAAATATTTTTTTGTAATTAGTAATATTCTTCTTGATGATTTTTTTTTAAAAAAACTCATTACGAAAAATCCTCATTACGAAAGTTCATTACGAAAATTCTTATTACGGAAAATTCATTACGAAAATTCTCATTACCGAAACTTCATTACAAAAATTATCATTACGGAAAATTCATTATGAAAATTATCATTACGAAAAATACATTACGAAAATTTCTGTTTCGGAAATTTCCATTCCGAAAGTTTTCATTATGAGAATTTCAGTTCTGAGAACTTTTATTCCGAGAATTTCCATTCTGAGAATTTCTATTCCGAAATTTCCATTCTGAGAATTTCATTTCTGAAATTTTTAAAAAACTTGTTACGAAAAATCTAGTTATAGAAGTTTGAAATGAAATCTGACAATGGGAAATTTGATTAAACTAACATGCAAATGTACTCCCCCTTTTAGAATGAGTTTATTACTGTAAGGAGAATTTTTCAACAAGAAGTTAATGAAGAAGGATTACCTCAGGGTTATCATTCCTAACTTCTGTTTAATGTATTCAAATCTATCGGAGGGTAAATATTTTGTGAAAATATCAACAATTTGATCTTGTGTTCCGATAAACTGAAGAATGATATCTTCTTTAAGTGTGTGATCCCTAAGAAATTGATGCCAAATATCTATGTGCTTTTCACGAGAGTGATGTATGGGGTTTTTACTAAGGGAAATTGCAGTTGTGTTATCACAGAAAATTTGAGTCTTTATAAAACTCAATCCATAGTCTGTGAGTGTGTTTTGCATCCACAACACTTGAGGACAGCAACTTCTTGCTGCTACATATTCAGCTTCATTAGTGGAGAGTGCTACTGAGTGTTGGTTCTTGAATGACCAAGAAACTAATGAATCTCCAAAGAAATGAAAAGTTCCAGATGTACTCTTTCTATCCATTCTACATCCACCAAAGTCAGCATATGAAAATCTTTTTAAGATAAAATCATTTCCAGAAGTATAGAATAATCCTAGATCCATGGTTCCCTTTAAGTAGTGAAAAATTATTTTCACTGCCTTTAAGTGAGATTCCTTAGGATTGGATTGATATCTTGCACATAAGCATACTGAGAACATAAAGTCTGGTCGACTAGCTATCAAGTGTAGTCGACTTCCTATCATACCTCTAAAATATGTTTGATCGACTTGTTTCCCAGCTTCATCAATATCTAAAGAGTTTGAGGTGCCGATGGGAGTACTTATACTCTTAGTGTTGTCATATCCATACTTTTTAAGAAGATAATTAATATAATTATGTTGGGATATATAGGTTCCTTTTGGTTTTTTAGAAATTTGAAAACCAAGGAAAAATGTTAACTCACCCATCACACTCATTTCGAACTCAGATTTCATTATATTTGCAAAGGAATCAGTTAAAAATTGCTGAGTTGAACCAAATATAATGTCATAAACATAAATTTGAACAATCAAAACATTTTTCTTATATTTCTTTATAAAAAGGGTTGGATATGCATTTCCCCTAACATAGTTATTTTGAATCAAAAATCCTGTAAGTCTATCATACCAGGCTCGTAGGGCTTGTTTAAGGCCATACAAAGCTTTGGTAAGTCTAAAAACATGATCAAGATGTTTTGTATCTTCAAATCCAGGAGGTTGTTCAAAAAAAAAACTTCCTCTTGAACATAACCATTATGGAAAGGACATTTCACATCTATTTGAAAATGTTTAAAGTTTAAGAATGCTGCAAAGGAAAGTAAGATACGAATAGATTCAAGTCTAGCTACTGGAGCATAGGTTTCTTCATAGTCTATTCCCTCTTGTTGATTATAGCCTTTAGCAACTAGTATAGCTTTATTTCTAACTATGACTCCATTTTCATCACAATTATTTATGAAGACCCACTTTACTCTAACAGAATTTTCCTTCGGTCTTTCAACTAAGGTCCAGAATTTATTCCTTTAGAATTCATTTAGTTCATCTTGCATGGCTTTAATCCAATCATCGTCACCTAAAGCTTCATCATTTCTTTTTGGTTTCAATTGGGAAAGGAATGCTATATTTTCTACTTCATTTCTCAAGGAACTTCTAGTCCTTACAGGTTGATTTACATCACCAATGATACTATCACTAGGGTGATTCTTAAGAAAAACCTTGTTTGGGTTTTGTAAAACCTGTTCATCAACATAGGGTAGAAAGTCTTCCGAGGTAAATGTTTTAGAAGTATCTTCTTAAACATTTTCCTTATCAGAAGAATCTTCTAACAAAGGTTGATAACCAGTTTTTGAAAACACATCCGAGGATGTAGGTTGGGATAATTTAAAAAAAAGGATCAGATTCATCAAATTTTACATGCACTGTTTCCTCAACAGTACAAATGTTTTTATTGAAAACTCTATAAGCCTTAGAAGTTGTGGAGTAGCCTAAGAAAATTCCATCATCAGATTTTGGTGTGAATTTGTGTAGATTATCTTTAGTATTCAGGATGAATACCTTGCACCCAAAAACCTTGATGTAGGAAAGTCTTGGTTTTCTACCATTCTTTAACTCATAAAGAGTTTTATTAAGAAAATATCTAATCAAAAATCAATTTATAGTATAACCAGAAGTACTTAGAGCTTCAGCCTAGAAATTTCTAGCTATATAATATTCACTCAACATGGTTATAGTTATCTCTTGAATAATTCTATTTCTTCTTTCAACTACACCATTTTGTTGAGGAGTTCTAGGTGATGAGAAGTTGTGAGTAATACCTTTTCTACTACAAAAGTATCAAAATCATAATTTTGAAATTCTCCTCCATGATCACTATGAATAGTTTTCAATGGAAGATTTTTCTCATTTTTAATTTGGGCTCTAAAACTTTTGAAATAGGAAAAAGCTTCAGATTTATTTGCTAGAAAATAGACCCATGTAAATCTAGTGTAATCATCAACTAGAACAAACATAT
Organism: Viscum album; assembly: GCA_963277665.1. Classification (NCBI taxonomy): domain Eukaryota; kingdom Viridiplantae; phylum Streptophyta; class Magnoliopsida; order Santalales; family Viscaceae; genus Viscum; species Viscum album. The sequence goes on along the minus strand of OY728126.1, from coordinate 1,304,044,728 downwards.
AGTATTTTCCTCTACTGATTCCAGTTTTTGTTGGACCAAAAAGATCCATGTGGACCAATTGTAATGAATTAGTTTTTGAGACTTCACCGATCGATTTAAAACTAAATTTATGTTTCTTACCTTATTGACAAGGATCACAAACTTTAGAAGAATCGAATCTAAGCTCTGGTAGATCCTTAACTAGTCTCTTCTTAGAGAGTTTACATAAGTTCCTAAGGTTATAGTGACCTATTCTTCTATGCCATAACCAAGAATGATCTTCCATTTCACTTAGGCAAGGTATATCTTGGCTCCTAAGGTCTTCTAAGTTCAATATGTATACATTATCTTGCCTATTGGCATAAAGAATAAATTCTTCCATGGAATTGTGTACTAAGAACTTATCATTCCTAAAATTCACAAGGTATCCTTCATCACATAATTGAATTATACTAATGATGTTATGCTTAAGACCCCTAACAAACAAAACGTTTGAAATCAAAGTTTTACCATGAAGAAAAATGTTACCTATACCAACAATTTCTCCCTGAGCATTATCTCCGAAAGTTACTTTTCTTCCTTTCATCTTGATAATATTTTCAAAATAGTTTTTATTACCAGTCATATGCTGGGAACATCCACTATCCATGTACCAAGTATTGTTGTTGCTACTTCCTTTATCTTCTTGAAAATAAGAAAATAATTAGACTTTCGGAATCCAAACTTGTTTGGATCCGAGATTTTCAGATAACAATATTTTGGGCACCCACATCTTCTTAGAAAGATAATCCTTATGAAAACCTAAAGATTGTGTTTTGTTTAAATAACAATTCTTTGTCCACTGACCACCACATTGACACTTATTACAAAATAGGGCACTTTGTGGAACAAAATAATTGTTACTAAAAATTGGTTTTGCATGGGTATAACCAAATCCGTATTTGTTTCTTAAAGGTCGTATTTGTGAGTAAATCTTATCAAAATTTTATTTACCATGAGTAAAGTTTGGCAAACATTTTTTTAAGGAAAAAATTTCAGACATGAGTTTTATAGCCAAGTTTTTATCTTCAAAATCATTAGATTTGGAACTAGAGCTAGGCTCTAAAACACTTTTCTTCGAAATTACTTTTTCTAGATCTTTAGAATGTTTATCCTTTTCAAAATGAACTTCTTCAAGATTTTTTGAAATACTTATAAAATCAGAATTTTTCCTATAAAGATATTTAGACAGATCTGATATTTATTTTGTAAGAATAATATTCCTAGAGTTTTCCTTATCAAGCCTTTTATTGAGTTTAGAATTCTCAATCTCAAGTAGTTCAGCAAACCTAGAAACTTCTTCATAGGTAGGTAAAGTATTTTCTTCATCAGAAGAGGATTATTATTATGAAGAGTTATAATATTTACTATCATTAGAATTTAAGGAAACATTTTTCAATGATTCGGAATTGTGTACCTTATCCCTAAAGTAATGATTGTTAATAGGTACTCTGGCTATAAGACCAAGATTCTTCTGTCCTAAAGATTCATAATAAGAAGATTCACCTAAAGAGTCACCACCACTAGAACTCCATGTGTCATTGGCTTTCAGAACTTTCTTAGCTTTGGCTTTGTAATACTTCTTTCTGTTCCTTTCAGAATGTCTCTCTTTTCTTTCTTTCTTTTTGAGAAAAGGACAATCTGGTCTAATATGTCCAGATCTCTTGCATTCATAACAAGTAACTTCTCCATCTTTATTATCTTTCCTTTCCTTCTTATTATACTTAGATTGAAAATTTCTCTGACCAGCTATCTTGTTCATCCTTCAGGAAAGATTTTCTAACTCATTCTCGGAGACTTCACTATCACTAGATTCGGATTGGATAACATCTTTCTTAGACTTGGATGTAGTTACTCTCTGAGGAGTCTTAGATTTCATATGATTTGATGTTGTAGTAAAAGAAACAGTACCATTTCCATTCTTATTTTTTATGTTGTCAGCATCTCTTTTCATCTTTGTTTCATGTTGGAGAAGAGTTCCAAATAATTCATCAAGATTAATCTAAGAAACCTTCCTATTCTCATCAATAACATTTCTCTTGGATTCCCACTCATTAGGAATAATATCTATGCTTTTTTCCACAAGAGCATTATCATCCAGACCTTTCTCACCCATTGATTGTAAACTATTCACTATAGTCATGAATCTTTGTTGCACTTTGCATATGGGCTCTCCATAAGGAAAATTGAAACCATGATATTCTGTTCTAAGAATAGATCTTCTTGTCTCAATCACTTTAGATGTACCAAAATGAGTAACTTCAAGTTTCTTCCATATAAAATTAGATGTTTCACATGAAGAAATTTGGATATATATATTCCTAGTCATTAAACATAGTAGATTATTGCATACCTTATAGTTTAATTGATAATACTACTTCTCTTGGTTTGTGAAAGTACTGACTTCTTTATCAGGAATTTGATAACCTCCAGTAAGCATAAAAAAATTTTCTACTCCAGTATTAATAAAAAATTTCTTCATTATATCTCTCCAATACTGATAATCATTACCATAAAAAATTGCTGGTCTTGTAGGATTTAAGTTGTCAATCGAACCAATATTCATACCTTCCATCTATAAGAAAGTTTTTCTACACAAAAAATTGTTAATAAAAAATGTTCGGAATGAAGAAAAATATTCATAAGAAATGAAAATATAGAAAAATGAAAATCTAAGTAATAAAAACATATATGTGAATATAAGTATTTTAGAGACCTTCTTTGGTACTAATTGTTGGATCAAAATAATTATGTAGATGCTCAATTTACAAGAGTGGGGTGAATTTTACACTTTAAAAATTTCCTTAAACAAGGAAAGATCAAAGTTTAAAAAATTTAAACTAAGAAAATTCACAACACCTCTAACACCAATGAAATATTGGGACAAATTATGAAGTTAAAAACTTCTAGATCTATGCACTTGCTTGAATCAGGAAAGTGATTCTGAAAAATAGGTTCTGGAAATAAGGATCCAAAAAATGAAACTTAACCAAAGTTTACAATATGATATTCTACCTTAAAGCATATAGAATCTAAATGGATCAGAGTAAAAATGTAAAAAAATATAATAATGTTATACTTTTCTTACAATACACAATTCAGCGGAAAAACTTGTAACAAAAAAAAGTAACAAGATATAAATCTTTTAACCCAAAGATAAGGGTATCCAACAACCTTGGATAAAGGTCCCTTGATTTATACTTTCAAGCAGGTCTATCTTACCCACATTAGGGTAATCCCTTGATACGAAGATTGGTGTCTCTATCTTGATATCCCCGCAAGCCCTCAACTTCAAGGTAGTTGGAACCTCTATCTTCCTCAGCAAGGAAGCCCTCGAACTTCAAGGTAGTCGACACCTCTGTCTTCCTATCCCTGGAAGCCCTCGAATGTAATCACCAACATTCAGAGTCTCACAAAGCAATATAAACGAGTGGTTCAGTATGCACAAAGCATGAAAATCTTCTCTCTCTAGAAATTACCTTAACAACATGTGGTCTCTAGAGTGATCAACTTGTTGTTGAGCTCTTTCAAGTGAGCTTCTATTTATAGGCTCGGTTGGAATGGTTGGATCCCTCCTCCAATGGTCATATTTTCCTTAAAATTTGGCGGGGCCTATACACATGTCACTAAACCAATGGTTTGTTAGAAACAAAATGGAAGACATCGTTTTTTAACAAAACATGTGTAAATGAAGGCACACCATCGTTTTACAATGAGACAAGTGTAAGTATAAGCAAAACTATAATTCAGAATGTATGTAAATAAAAGTTCAGAGTGTAACCAAAATGGAATTTGGAGTCTATAATAAAAAGATGTTCGGATTCTGTTTTATAGGAATTCGAACCTGAATTCTGTAGAAATCCGGAGTCTGAATTTCTAAGGAAATTTGGAGTCTGGTTTTACCAGAGTTCAGAATCTGAACTTACAAAGTTCGGAGTTGAAATAGTTAAAAGTTTGGAGTCAAACTAGTTAAAAGTTCGTAGTCGAACTAATAAATGTTCGGAGTTGAACTAATAAAAGTTTTTAGTCGAACTAATAAAAGTTTGGAGTCGAAATAACAGAAGTTCTGAGTCGAACTAATAAAAGTTCAGAGTCAAACTAATAAAAGTTCGGAGTCCAGAATTCGGAGTTGAACTTTGTTAGAGTTCGTATCCAGAATTCAGAGTGGAACTTTATCAGAGTTCATATCCAGAATTTGGATCCTAAAAAAGAATTCTTCATACCTTAGTATTATATTATTTTGAGGTTTTGGATTTGAATCCGATTTTTATACTTAAGAAAAAAAATGCTATGTAGAAGAAAAATCTAGGTTAGGGTAAATTTCTTTAAGGAAGGAAATTTTCCTTATATAAGTAAAATATAGTTTTTCTTAGGTATAAGGTGTTTGTGATTTTCAAAACAAGAAGGAATGTAAAATTCATAAGGAAAACCTTATTGACTCAACATGTGGTTTAAAACTATAATTTTTTATCTAACAAAAATTCAAAAACATTAAAAAGATTTTATAGAGTGTATGAAATCAAATTTATAGATACACAAAAAATATCATAATCTCTACTATATAATGTTCCATGAACATAGGTGTAGTCCTCAAAATTTTATCCTAACTATGGTATGGAATATGTATTGTAGTATAGAGGTACTCAAATTTCAAGAGACACTAAAAATTGAAGTATCCTCCTCTGTTATATGGTCCTTCACTATGTTGTGGAATTTTTTGATTAATTCTCCTTTATAATATGGACACTTACTATATTGAATGAGGTCCAATAGAGCATTTTCCATACCATTAGAAATTTCAATATCTCTACAACATGGACACATCTATTTTGATATAGCCTAAATTGATTCTTGTTGGCTATGACATGGAAATTAGTTTCAATGCAGAACATCTCCTTCAATATACTACTATAACACAATACCATGTTTTTTACATGGAACACCTTTTTATACTACTTCAATATAATTGTATCATGAATTCCACTCATGATACTTAAACACTTTGAATCTACTTTAGTATCTTCCAAATTAATATCAACTCAACTTCACCTTACATTAAATGTGAGTTTGAATATTATTTATAAGGCCCCAGCCTTAAACCTTACTTAATATTGAATTAAATGAATAATTCACATTGAGGATCTTTTCAGGTTTAGAGTTTTAGAGAATTAGAACATAACTATTACATTTTAAAAGATTACAAAGTAGACACTTCTACTAAGTCTCCATAAAATAAAACCTCTTAAAAAGAAAGATGTCTAGATTCCATGTTTTAGATATCATGAAATTCCCTTGATCCCATCCTTGACCTTATTCCACTTTAAGTCCTGTGAAAAACATTTCGAAAAACTTGGGCTGAGCATAAAAAGCTCAGTAAGGGATACAAAAAGAATGAAAACTGTTAGTTTTTCAAACATCAAATAAACCATATATACTCTATCAAAGTAATACCTTCACCTTCATGAAGTAGTAAAAACTCTTTACTGAATAAAGTATCATTACTTACCTTTTTGTAACCAAAGGATTACCATAAAACCCATATAAAGAACACATAGAATATATAAAGGTAACTTGGGACATAAACATACTTAAGTGGAATAACCATACGGTTGACTTCCACACATATCACTTAATAGAATAGCCATACGGCCAATTTCCATACATACTTAATGGAATAGCCATACGACCGACTTCCATACCCAATGCATTGGAGGTTATAACGTAACCACCCGTCCTGGTATTCACGGCACCACCCGTCATATGGTTTATAACGTAACCACCCGTTAAAATGTCCAAGTACCAATATAAAATCATAAAACATAAAACCAATATAAAGGAAAGATAACATTTCCACATTTCAATCACAATATATCATAAATATATTGACAAAATAGAATCCTTTATCAAAACCATTTTCAATACCAAAATACATAAAAGAGTATATGGTATTTATTTTATTTAAAAAAAACATTACGACTTGTTGAGGAATCCAAAGATCAAATAATACTCACGGCAGTGGAAAAAGGTCGTTGTCACCGCGTACGTTAAAAAACATTCCTTTTTGTCGTTTAGTAAAACGCTTCGTAGAAAAATATTCCTTTTGTATAAAAGTAAAAGTCAAAGGAGTTTATACATCGTATAAAAGAAAGTTGTGTATAAAATGAAATATGCCTCAATGAAAGGAGATTGAGACGAAGTCCCTTACCTTGAGTCCGACTTGACTCGATCGTTCTTTAACATCCTGAATAATAAACTTGAGTTAATTTATACATGATTAAGAACCTTTTTAAAGTTCATTATTCTTTTTATATCACTTATTGCCATGTTATAATCATTATGTAACCATTTAAGTTAATAATGTTTGTTTTGTCAATATTTGGTTCTTAAGTCGAAAGTGGACTTCTTACAATTACATGTTGTTCATGTGGTCAAAAGTTATTTATATCCTGAATTAAATTCCTGATTTTGATATCATATATGTCATATATATACAGCATTTACATGTATTTATAATATTACATAATCATTTAGAGGTAAGAAATGAAATGCACCGTTCATGGAGACGGTAAGCCGTACGTACGCATGAACGCTACTTTCATTTCTTTGTCATATTAGTGGAATTAAAACTAAATGAGAGGTATGTATATTTTAATTCCAGGATTATATTCATCATTTAGATATATCATTAATTATATATATACATTATATACATGTAGTTTTAATAGTACATTACATTTGGGGATAAGAAATGAAATTTACCGTTCATGGAGACGGTAAGCCGTACGTACGCATGAACGCTACTTTCATTTCTATCTCATACTTTAATGGAAAGAAATAATAATGATATAGAGGTATATTATAATTCCAGTATAACATCATATATAATAACTTTAAATCCATCCTTTACACTTCCCACATATGGCATTAACGAATCACATCACTTTTAGGGGGCGGTAGTCCGCACTTCCTTAAATGAAGATATCGTGTTTACCCATAATGGAAACCATAAAGGTATGCCAAAAATGAAAAATACAGAAGCTTAAAGAAAACATAAACATATTATATATCATATATAAAAATAGTGACATCATAATGGCCACCCTTGAAGGTGTTAAATGAGTATTGAACAATCATCGTTTCGGGAGGCAGAATTTCACCATCCACGGAAACCGTATGTTCTTTAACCATTTGATGTAGTTGTGTGAGAGTGTAGCTCAAATAAATATTATAACAACATCCTAGTATATTGAAGATAATGGTGTTGTTACAAAAGAAGTAAATCAAAATATTTTAGAGGGTTGGAGAAGCAAAATAAAACAAATGAACAAGAGAGAATGAATTACCTTTAAAAGTGTAACTCCCTTTTGATTTGAGCCTAAAGGCTTCCTTTTAAAGGATTATGCCCAAAGGGAATCCTCTAGGATGAGGAGAGGGATGTGGAGAGAGTAATTGGGCAGGGGTTGGCCGAGCCAAAGGCTTGAGAAGTGTGTGAAATGAGGTAGAGGTGGGGGCCTTTTATAAGAGGAGAGGAGGGGCACTTTTGGAAAGTAAAGAAATATTACTTTATTTGAAAATGTGTTTAGGTTTTAAAAGGTCCCACATTGATATAATTCGTGGATAAGGTGATAAGGGTTCGAAATCCACTCATCCAATTGGTTTTGGACATTTTTAGTTCATAGATGTTACATTATCTTTCCATTTTATTTAAATCGTCAAATAATGATGTCATCACTGCATCATTATTATGTCATAAATAATTTACTTTATTTAATGTCTAAAAATTATAAAAAAAATACCATGATGTAGTAAATCTTTTTATCTTTCCAATGTCTATTTATAATTAAAATTTGGACTTGTATAACCCCACTCAAAAATTATTTTAGTAAAAACATTTATGTTAGTGTCATTTTCACTTTAACATTAAATAAAAATATATTAATGTCATTTTCCAACTAAAGTGGCTCCATGGGGTCCCCAAGTTGGCCCATGGCTTGTCGTGGTCTGCCATGACTCACCCAATAGGTGTAGGACAAGTGTCATGGTGTTTTCACATTCTTATAATACCATTTTTACCTTAAACTACACTAATTACCTCTAATCGCGATTAATGAAAAAAAGTTACTATTCACCAAAAAATTATTTTAATCTCATTGAACCACATTTTACTTCTTAATGACAACCATGTATGTCGGATTTTCAAAATTCAATACACATTAGTGGTAAACTTTCATTTAACTGAAAAATCAGTTTGCTTGATTACCACTTAGTGGTTTCACTATTCATCAAAAATTGAAGTTTTTCAGAAAATTACCAAAAATTCACCCTAAGCTATATTTGATATTCCGAATTCAAAAATGAAGTCCATTTTACAAAATTCAAAATATATAAGTCAAATTAATTAATTTAATAATTAATTCCCGCTGTCATGACAAATAGCGTGTTTTTGCGAAACAATAAGTATCAAAAGATTGACACCAGTTTAAGTCCAATTTCAAAGTGAAATTGATTCCAATGACCACCATAGGATTAACTGGTAAAAATATTTTCTAATTTAAATTTAAAACCAATTAAAATAATAATCTAATCATATAAATAAATTAGATTAAAAATAGGTTTTGAATTAAAATACAACATTTTACACTATTCATAAAAAAATGAACTTTATCAGAAAGGTACCAAAAATTTACAAAAAGTAAATTTTGATGTCCCGATTCTAACGAAGAGTTATATTTGGTCCAAAATAAAGTATAAGAGTGATCAAAACTATATTTAATGACGGTTCACCATTAAAAGGTGATAAGTGAACCTTTAGTGAAAATTAGAGTATATATGCCCTAAAATTGAACTCTTTCTGTATTTTAAGCCTTTATCTTTTATTGGGTAAATGTATAAACATTTAAAAACATATCTAATCATATTTTAGTTATTTCTATTCATTCCCGCCAGTACAACGGCTACTTGTTAACTAACATTTAAATTAATATTATTTTATTACTAGTGTTCTACGTAAGTTTCAAAGAAACTCATCGTTGCGTATCGAGTACGCTATCGAACATAGCAACCCCTTTAAAATAAAATTAATATTTAATTCGTAAATATTAATAAATATGAAAATTCTTTATTCTTTATTTACCTGGGATGTTACATCCTTCCCCCCTTTTGGGAATTGTGTCCTCGCAATTTTATTCACTTATCAAAATAAGTGGGGGTATTTATCCCACATAGCATTTTCAGATTCTCATGTTGCCTCTTCAATCACATGGTTTTTCCACAAAACCTTACCTGATGAATCACCTTATTCCGTAACATTTGCTCCCTGTGGTCAAGAATCTGGACCGGTTGTTCCTCATAAGATAGGTTCTCTTCCAGCTGAACTACCTCTGGACTCAAAACATGAGATGGATCTGGCATATACTTTCTCAACATCGAAACGTGAAAAAAATTGTGTACCTGAGATAAACTAGGAGGTAAATCCACTCGGTATGCAACTGATCCAACTCTTTCCAGAATTTCGTATGGTCCAACGAACCTTGGACTCAACTTTCCTTTCTTACCAAATCTCATCACACTTTTCCAAGGAGAAACCTTGAGAAAAACATGATCACCTACCTCGAAAGATAGATCCTTCCTCCGGTTATCCGCATAACTCTTCTGCCTGCTCTGAGCTGTTCTCATGTGCTTCTGAATTAACTGATCTTTTTCTGCCATCTCTTCTACCAATTTTGGTCCCATCAGCTTCCTTTCACCCACTTCATTCCAAAATGCTGGAGTTCGACACCGCTTCCCATATAATGCCTCAAATGGTGCCATCTGTATTATGGAATGAAAACTGTTATTATAAGAAAACTCAACCAAAGAAAGTTGTTGGTCCCAACTTCCCTGATAATCCATAGAACAAGCTCGTAGCATATCCTCCAATGTCTGGATTGTTCGTTCTGACTGCCCATCTGATTGAGGATGAAAAGATGTACTAAAATTTAATTCAGTACCCAACGACTTCTGAAGGCCTTTCCAAAAGTTAGAAGTAAACCTGGGATCACGATCCGATACAATGGAGAGAGGAACTCCATGTAACCTGAATATCTCTTTAAGATACAAATGGGAAAGTTGATCTAGAGAGAAAGTATCTCGTATAGAAAGGAAATGAGTAGATTTGGTCAAGCGATCAACAATAACCCAGATTTCATTATTACCTCGAGATGTCCTCGGTAATCCCACAACAAAGTCCATGGATATGTTTTCCCATTTCCACTCTGGCACTAGTAAAGGCTGAAGCATCCCTTTCGGTAACTGCTGCTCTGCTTTAACCTGTTGACATGTCAAACACTTCACAGTAAAATCAGCAATGTCTCTTTTCATTCCATCCCACCAGTAATACTCCCGCAGACCTTTGTACATCTTAGTACTCCCAGGATGAAAAAAAAACTCATTCTTCAACTGTGAATCACAAGGCACACATAACCTCTTCACAAACCTCAAAACACAAACACAAACTTATCCAAGAACTCATGGAAAATTTTATTCATAAGGTCCATGAATACAGCAGGTGCATTGGTTAACCCAAAAGGCATAACTACAAATTCATAATGGCCATATCTAGTACGGAACGCAGTCTTCGGAATGTCTGCTTCTTTTACTTTCAACTAATGGTACCCCGACCTCAAGTCATTCTTCAAAAAATACTGAGCTCCCTAGAGCTGATACCATTCATTCGATGGCCCAACATCTGTTGAAGTTGTTGCAAAGGACTTCACCACCCCTTTCTGCTTGTAGTCTGGCTGCATTCCCCCAGTTGAGTTCTTCATTGGACACTCGTTTGCATAATGACCCATTTCATTACACTTAAAACATCTTACCGTTGGCTTTTCATTTCTTGCTTGATCATCTTCCTTACAGTTACTAGCAATATGACCAGACTTACCACACCGAAAGCACTTACCAGACTTGGATAAACATTCTCCAGGATGCATTTTACCACACTTCTCACAGGATGGATATTTGGTTTTCTTACCTCCTTGCTTCTTTGATGAATTCTTCCCTTTTTCCTGCCAACTAGACCTCTTATTCTGTTGTTTGTCATAGAACAACTGATCATCGGCAAACTCCATTTCCACCTTCTCCGCACATCGAACAAGTTTTTCATAACTTTTGAACTCACGAGAATCTAAATCCCTTCGATACTTTGGATTTAACCCTGAGTAAAAACGGTTTATTTTACTATCAAGATCTCGTATGAAGTTTGGAGCATACCTTGCCAATCGAGTGAACTTTTCTTCATAAGCAGCCACTGAATCTTCCTATTGCCTCAATTCCAAGAATTGCTTTTCCATCCTAAGTCGAACAGCCTTAGGAAAATACTTCTCAAGAAACATACCTTTGAATTCATCCCAGTCAAGAGAATCAATCTCGTCGGCGTTCCTGATATTTTTAACCATAGACCACCACTGATCTGCTTCACCCTCCAAACGGTAAATAGCAAGACTAACCTTTTGATGTTCTGAACACCCCATGACATCAAAAATCTTCTCCAGTGCTTTAATCCACCATTCAGCTTGCACAGAGTCAGATGATCCTCTGAATGATGGGGGATGTTGCCTCATGAAATGTTCCACCACTGACATGTTCCTCTGCGGTTGATCTGGCTGATCTCGTGCATGGATACCACCACCATTTATAGCCTGAGTCAACTGTGCCATCACTGCAACAAACTGTTCAGTTCCGATTCCGACCATCTCAGGTTGCTGATTTGGAAGGTTATCTTCCTCTTGATGTCGTCCCAACATAGCTGCTTTGTTTCCTCTGCGGAAAACCATTCTGAACACAGAAATATCTTAGGCGAAGCAACATGGTAATCCGTAAATGCTATATCATTTCAATCATATTATAATTTAACACTTTTCTAACTGCTAAAGTTGTCTAAACCGACCTCTGATACCAACTATAAGGCCCCAGCCTTAAACCTTACTTAATATTGAATTAAATGAATAATTCACATTGAGGATCTTTTCAGGTTTAGAGTTTTAGAGAATTAGAACATAACTATTACATCTTAAAAGATTACAAAGTAGACACTTCTACTAAGTCTCCATAAAATAAAAACTCTTAAAAAGAAAGATGTCTAGATTCCATGTTTTAGATAGCATGAAATTCCCTTGATCCCATCTTTGACCTTATTCCACTTTAAGTCCTGTGAAAAACATTTCGAAAAACTTGGGGTGAGCATAAAAAGCTCAGTAAGGGATACAAAAAGAGTGAAAACTGTTAGTTTTTCAAACATCAAACAAACCATATATACTCTATCAAAGTAATACCTTCACCTTCATGAAGTAGTAAAAACTCTTTACTGAATAAAGTATCATTACTTACCTTTTTGTAACCAAAGGATTACCATAAAAACCATATAGAGAACACATAGAATATATAAAGGTAACTTGGGACATAAACATACTTAAGTGGAATAACCATACAGTTTACTTCCACACATATCACTTAATAGAATAGCCATACGGCCAATTTCCATACATACATAATGGAATAGCCATACGGCCGACTTCCATACCCAATGCATTGGAGGTTATAACGTAACCACCCATCCTGGTATTCACGGCACCACCCGTCATATGGTTTATAACATAACCACCCGTTAAAATGTCCAAGTACCAATATAAAATCATAAAACATAAAACCAATATAAAGGAAAGATAACATTTCCACATTTCAATCACAATATATCATAAATATATTGACATAATAGAATCCTTTATCAAAACCATTTTCAATACCAAAATACATAAAAGATTATATGATATTTATTTTATTTTAAAAAAACATTACGGCTTGTTGAGGATGCCAAAGATCAAATAATACTCACGGCGGCGGAAAAAGGTCGTTGTCACCGCGTACGTTAAAAAAAACATTCCTTTTTGTCGTTTAGTAAAACGCTTCGTAGAAAAAAATTCCTTTTGTATAAAAGTAAAATTCAAAGGAGTTTATACATTGTATAAAAGAAAGTTGTGTATAAAACGAAATATGCCTCAATGAAAGGAGATTGAGACGAAGTCCCTTACCTTGGGTCCGACTTGACTCGATCGTTCTTTAACGTCCTAAATAATAAACTTGAGTTAATTTATACTTGATTAAGAAACTTTATAAAGTTCATTATTCTTTTTATATCACTTATTGCCATGTTATAAACATTATGTAACCATTTAAGTTAATAATGTTTGTTTTGTCAATATTTGGTTCTTAAGTCGAAAGTGGACTTCTTACAATTACATGTTGTTCATGTGGTCAAAAGTTCTTTATATCCTGAATGAAATTACTGATTTGGATATCATATATATCATATATATCCAGCATGTACATGTATTTATAATATTACATAATCATTTAGAGGTAATAAATGAAATGCACCGTTCATGGAGACGGTAAGCCGTACGTACGCATGAACGCTACTTTCATTTCTTTGTCATATTAGTGGAATTAAAAATAAATGAGAGGTATGTATATTTTAATTCCAGGATTATATTCATCATTTATATATATCATTAATTATATATATACATTATATACATGTAATTTTAATAGTACATTACATTTGGGGATAAGAAATTAAATGCACCATTCATGGAGACGGTAAGCCATACGTATGCAAGAACGCTACTTTCATTTCTATCTCATACTTTAATGGAAAGAAATAATAATGATATAGAGGTATATTATAATTCCAGTATAGAATCACATATAATAACTTTAAATCCATCCTTTACACGTCCCATATATGGCATTAACGAATCACATCACTTTTAGGGGGCGGTAGTCCGCACTTTCTTAAATGAAGATATCATGTTTACCCATAATGGAAACCATAAAGGTATGCCAAAAATGAAAAATACATAATCTTAAAGAAAACATAAACATATTATATATCATATATAAAAATAGTGACATCATAATGGCCACCCTTGAAGGTGTTAAATGAGTATTGAACAATCATTGTTTCGGGAGGCAGAATTTCGCCATCCACGGAAACCGTATGTTCTTTAACCATTTGATGTAGTTGTGTGAGAGTGTAGCTCAAATAAATATTATAAAAACATCCTAGTATATTGAAGATACTGGTTTTGGCCCAAAAGAAGTAAATAAAATGATTTTAGAGGGTTGGAGAAGCAAAATAAAACAAATGAACAAGAGAGAATGAATTGCCTTTAAAAGTGTAACTCCCTTTTGATTTGAGCCTAAAAGCTTCCTTTTAAAGGATTCTGCCCAAAGGAAATCCTCTAGGATGAGGATAGGGATTTGTAGAGAGTAATTGGGCAGGGGTTGGCCGAGCCAAAGGCTTGAGAAGTGTGTGAAATGAGGTAGAGGTGGGGGCCTTTTATAAGAGGAGAGGAGGGGCACTTTTGGAAAGTAAAGAAATATTACTTTATTTGAAAATGTGTTTCGGTTTTAAAAGGTCCCAAATTGATATAATTCGTGGATAAGGTGATAAGGGTTCTAAATCCACTCATCCAATTGGTTTTGGACATGTGTAGTTCATATATGTTACATTATCTTTCCATTTTATTTAAATCGTCAAATAATGATGTCATCGCTGCATCATTATTATGTCATAAATAATTTACTTTATTTAATGTCGAAAAATTATAAAAAAATACTATGATGTAGGAAATCTTTTTAGCTTTCCAATGACTATTTATAATCAAAATTGGAACTTGTATAACCCCACTAAAAAATTATTTTAGTAAAACAATTTATGTTAGTGTCATTTTCACTTTAACATTAAATAAAAATATATTAATGTCATTTTCCAACTAAAGTGGCTCCATGGGGTCCCCAAGTTGGCCCATGGCTTGTCTTGGTCGGCCATGACTCACCCAATAGGTGTAGGACAAGTGTCATGGTGTTTTCACATTCTTATAATACCATTTTTACCTTAAACTACACTAATTACCTCTAATCGCGATTAATGAAAAAAAGTTACTATTCACCAAAAAATTATTTTAATCTCATTGAACCACATTTTACTTCTTAATGACAACCATGTATGTCGGATTTTCAAAATTCAATACACATTAGTGGTAAACTTTCATTTAACTGAAAAATCAGTTTGCTTGATTACCACTTAGTGGTTTCACTATTCATCAAAAATTGAAGTTTTTCAGAAAATTACCAAAAATTCACCCTAAGCTATATTTGATATTACGAATTCAAAAATGAAGTCCATTTTACAAAATTCAAAACATATAAGTCAAATTAATTAATTTAATAATTAATTCCCGCTGTCATGACAAATAGCGTGTTTTTGCGAAACAATAAGTATCAAAAGATTGACACCAGTTTAAGTCCAATTTCAATGTGAAATTGATTCCAATGACCACCATTGGATTAACTGGTAAAAATATTTTCTAATTTCACTTTAAAACCAATTAAAATAATAATCTAATAATATAAATAAATTATATTAAAAATAGGTTTTGAATTAAAATACAACATTTTACACTATTCATAAAAAAATGAACTTTATCAGAAAGGTACCAAAAATTTACAAAAAGTAAATTTTGATGTCCCGATTCTAACGAAGAGTTATATTTGGTCCAAAATAAAGTATAAGAGTGATGAAAACTATATTTAATTACGGTTCACCATTAAAAGGTGATAAGTGAACCTTTAGTGAAAATTAGAGTATATATGCCCTAAAATTGAACTCTTTCCGTATTTTAAGCCTTTATCTTTTATTGGGTAAATGTATAAACATTTAAAAACATATCTAATCATATTTTAGTTATTTCTATTCATTCCCTCCCGTACAACGGCTACTTGTTAACAAACATTTAAAATAATATTATTTTATTACTAGTGTGCTGCGTAAGTTTCAAAGAAACTCATCGTTGCGTATCGGGTACGCTATCGAACATAGCAACCCCTTTAAAATAAAATTAATATTTAATTCGTAAATATTAATAAATATGAAAATTATTTATTCTTTATTTACCTGGGATGTTACATTATTGATGTATTGAAAATACAATCCAACAAAAATAATCACCATAACTTCTTCATCAAAATCCTCCAATACTTTTATAATAAAAATATTTAAAACACTGATGAAAATTACAATTGTGATCAAATTCTATATTTGAGTCAAAATTCCAAGACTATGGATTTCCATTATTGAGATATAAAACATAAGATCAACTTCTAAATTTGGTTGGATTAATATTTATTGAAAAACATAATGATGGAATATTTATAAAAAAACTCCTTCATCATATAGATATATACCTTTATCAAAAATATTTGAGCTCCTTGAATGTTCTAAAATTAAAATCACTTTAAACTTTAATATATCAGGTAATTCCAAGTAAATAACATCAACCAACTTTCAAACCAATCTTCCATGGATTTACAACCAATATTCAAACACTAAAAAATAGATACTTCCTTGAGAACTTTCCTTATTATTTAAAATTAGTCATACTTCATCATTAGGGACTCTTATTTTATAATTATATATAATCAATATCCAAACTAATTATTATTCAATAATAAGATTGCATTCATCCACTAATGATATCTTATAATCGACAAAATATTCAATTTAATTTTGTACTCAAATTGTTATACATATTTATATTAACTAAATCATTATTCATTAAAAATAATTGACATCTATTTACCAAAAATAAAACTCACACAAAGTGGGATCCATATTAAACATATCTATTTTTTCATAAAGTAAACTCACAACATTCTTATTGAGCTACTGATAAATGTCATATAATATTTTAACCAATTAATGGAATATAATGAGTAGAGTAGTACTTCAATCATCAGTGTGTACTAGGTTTAACTTCCTAGACTTTTGTGTTATACCAACTTTTACAAAGGATACCTTCTTTTTCTTTTAAAATATAAAATCTTTACACAAGCCAAATTTCACCAACTTCACCTCTGGTAGCAATCATTTTCATTCCAGTACCTTCATCCCCTCCACACTCTTGTGTCATAACATTTAGTTACATAGTTGTGAATCTCTAATATAATTTATTATTTCAATCATTTCCATGAATGTTTGTATCAAACTGTACATGGTTTCATTATTTACTCCTTGATCTATGACCATTTCTCCCTAGATAATATTCCATTAACCTATTAATGTAGTAATAAATCCTAAACCATTAATATTCATGATTTAATTAAGATTCATTATCAATATAAGAATATACCACAAATTTTCCCTAATGAGAAAACTTCCACTATTTTTTTAATCCATACATCTATCATCCCCACAATCTATAAGGATTCATCATCGATAAGATGTAACTTGCCAAAATTTATAGAAACTTAATTTTTTAGGAAATACTTATTTGAATAGGAATAGAAATACTAAATTTATTCTAGAATCCAAGACTCTATAAAGATATACCTTCTCAATAGTATCACATCATCAGTTTATTTATCTTCTGTGTTTTAAGTATTGGTTTTAGGAACCTTCCCTTTTTCTCTATAATCCTTCTTGGAATGAACTATCTTTTTAAAAATATAGTAGGTAAGACCAAGCCTTATTTCCTTATATCATATATTTCCACTTGATTTTTATTATACTCTATGATTATATCATTTTACATATCTTCCTTGTCCTTCCATGTTTAGTATAGTAATAGAGAATTTTCCAAAATTTTCTTCTTCGAATATCCTTAATGAGGACCAGGTATTGCACGTAATTAATCTTCAACATTGTACGTTATAAAAAATTAACCATGTATATTATAGTACTACACTAATGTTAGGTAAAAAAGTAATTAAAACTAGTTCACATACCACATCATCATAAATAATTCTGAATAATGAAAACTGACATATGATGGTGTAAAATTTGTTGTTGGCATCACTAATAATCTTCCATTTAATCATATTCATATTTAATATTCATCTCAGTAGGTACCCTTTGTTTAATGTAGAAGTATTATTGTATATATTCATGAGAGATTTCAATAGCCCCGCCACTATCTCTTCCACTATAATATTATGCACCAAGTTTTTTTCTTCAAATGTACGATATAAAAATACTAGAAACTATAACTCCAATATCTTACACTCTATCCTCTATTTCTATTTTAGTCTTTTCTCTGAGAAGTAGAAAGTGGGTTTTTTTATAAAGAGAGCCTTCGATCAACATCCTGTAGTAATTTAAGTCAGTTCCATCATAATGATTGATATTTACAATAATTTTTTATAAAACCATCATTGAATTCAATAAAAAAACAAAATTTGATCTTCTAAACTCAACATATGGTACTAGTTGCTGCAGAAACTCTAGGAGCAACCATAGTGGTAAATTTTGAATAAGAAGAGTAAAAGGGATAAAAAATAAAAAATAAAAATAATAAGATCACGCACACGTAAAATTTATATGATTTAGGAATAATCCATTTGTCTAAGGAGAGGAATTATTATTTCACTATTTTTTAGGGAAAGATACTTGAGTAATTTAATAGTATTAAGAAACCCTAGTTAAAATGAGTTCATAAAGCCACAAAGTTCTATTGTATCTTTCTATTCCGTAGTTCCACCAACCATATACTAAGCACAAAATTTTATAATAACCATTGGATGGAAGTCTATGAAGGTAAAATGACATATCGATGTTTTTATTCACATGATGATACAACACCAAGTCAAATTACCCACTTCTAGAGTTCCCTATTGGTGCCACTGGTTAGCTCTATTATAATTGTTCAGGTGTATAATATGGGACGCTTGTAATTTTCTTAACATCTTCAAATGAATTGGGATACACCATTCCAACAAAACCTAAGTATCAAAGGATTAGAGAAGTTCAATAGGTGAATCTATATTCATAAGAGAACCATAAAATGATTCATTAATGGTTTTGAAGGATTTATAAACAAAATTAACTAAGAATATTTAGTCCCATAAAAAAAATATGATTGTTTATGTCAATGATACTAAATATGATTTAGTATGCTAATGACTTGTAGAGATTGAGGATTTCATTAAGGTTTTTTCTAGTTATAGAATTAATTCTATGGAAATATCCTAACATGATCAATTAATTCGATAAAAGTTTACCTTTTATTCTCAAATTTATGAGACTAGATTAACTAGTCATGTGATTTTAGGCTCTTGTGTTATATTAACAGTACAAGTGGGTAACATTTTAACTATAATAATTAATGTTTGTTGTATATTACTATGATTTTTCTTTTACTTTATAGTCAAGGTCAATGAAATTTACAGGTGAAAATGAGTAATTATTAAATATGACGGAATTGTATAGAAAAACCAGAAGGAGTTTGTAAAATCTATAAATTATATTATTAGGTATCACTATTATAGGAATTAGTTCTATGTTTTTTAAGGTTATGTGATAGAAAATTTATACTTTAAATGTGTTATAAATATATAGAAGTTTAAAATAATTGGTTAATTAATTTATCTTGTATTTTTAATTCAATAGATGATGCAAATAATTAAAACATCAAATATCTGTATACAAAAAAATATATCAAGATCATGTGGATTTAAGAAAATGAATGTTAATATTCACCTCATTTATATGATGTGGTAATATAATTTGTTCGTTAATGAAGTGTTTTTTTTTTCAAAAAAAAGAGATGATTAATTGTATACAAATGGTTTATGATTTTCTTAATTCTATAATTTTTTTTGAAAATGAGACATCAATGAACATGTTTTATCGAGAATAAATATTTTAAAGAAATATTTAATAAAATATGGGGGAAATATTTCCTACCAACCATAAGTGGAATATTTTAATAAGGCTTTCTTTTGAGAAGAAAATTCTAAAAGTCCATAGAGTACCATATATTATATGGTCATAATAATTTACATTCTAAATATTCGTATTAATTAAAAAGAAGTGTTATTTCCTAAATAAATAGATGTATGTGTCTCATATCAATATATTTTTAAGAGAATATAATGTCCAAGTGGTTATTGGTAGTATGGCTAAACCTAGAGAAGTTCAATGGAAAAAATTCAAAGGTTATTCCATTATAAAAAATTAAAATGTTTTTCACTTAATATCTTAAAGGATTTAGGATATTTGATGATAATGAAAAATTTAAGGTGTTACATTTTTTCTATTATGAGAATGTGAATATCACTATTTATTACGGGATTATTCTATTTAAAATACAAATTGAATTTCACTTAATTTACTAAAAATGTTTTAACTTATGGAAGTAAAAATAATGTAGAGTTACATTCATTAATTGTAACACAAGTGGATAAGACTTTATATAAAAAAGAGTTTAGGATGTGATGGTAAGTAAAAGTGTATATAGTTACATTATTTACTAGAGGATCTTAAGAGAAAAGTTTTATGGAAATTATTCCATGTATTATAATGTGAAACTTCAAAAGATTTATAAGTAGAAAATATAAGTTATCATCATAATTTTTTTTATGGAGTTAAGGAGTTATAATATGTGGAAGGATTTAAACATTAGGAATGTGATTCTTAAATAACCTCATTATTATATCTTCTTTTATTTATATATTTTACCACCTAAATATTATATAAAGAGGTTTTTTATATGGTTATATATATATATATATTGATTGAATTTCATATAGATGTAATGAATTTACAAAACCCCAAAAAATGTTGCAAACATAAGGTTGATTTTGAAGACTATAATATATAATATGATAAATAGGTGCTTATATAGGGTTTTGTTACTCATTTTTAATTGATTTTTAAGTGTATTACATGTATCATAAAAAATAAAATCTCTATTCTATCATTTTTCATGATGGCTATATAAATGTTTATATTGATCTATATTTCTTGAAATATAATAATGGTTGACCTCTCAAATTGTGACTCTGTGTTATCCCTAAATTATGTTCATCATTTAATATTATAGGTTATTATGAGATGTAATGGTTAACATGAGTGGTTCTGCTATGATACGTGTAATATGATAATGAGTATTAAAAGGGTTTTTTTGTACATTGGATGACTCACCATGTATACCATACAAAGTTTCATCCATTGTGTATTTGATATACAAGGGTTTCATGTATCATATATAAGTCCCCATTACATGTGGTTAGGAATAAATCTAGTATGATAACCTTTATACTTTGATACATTTATTACACAATCCATTAAGGCTTAGTTAATCTTGGGGTGGTTGGGTATATTGTTGATCATATTGTCAGTTAGAGAACAACCAAGATGAGATTTGTCTTCTTATACGATGTGTATGATATCTGGCCTCTCAATTGAGATAAACAAGGGAGTTTATGAACATACCTAGATATTAAATATGGTGTTATTATCTATGTTGATTATGGGAATAAAATTTGATTATATATAAAATTAAAAACATGTGATGTATTCATTGATCGAGTTAGTTTGTAATCTGAGAGTCAAGAACACATGAGGTGGCTATATGGTATTGACTTTCTCTATGTCCCTTGGTTAGTAAATGTATTAGAAAATGGAAATTATGAGAGTTTATTATAGAAAAATAAGTATATGATGGACACATTTATATAGGTATATATGTTTGATATAGATCATGCCAGATCCCTCTGTAGCTTGAGTGGCATTGGAACATTGTTAGAGGAAACTCTTTTCTTGAATTTATGGATCCATTGATTCATATTTTTGGTCAATATATAAAGTCATATGAGGTCACAATTTTTTTTTGACTGAACATTCATCTAGTTTGAGTCAAATAGATTATCTAAAAGTGTTTAATAGTTAATACAAAGGAGTTTTAGATGAGTATTAACAAGGAAATAATATGTGGTACAATGTGTAATTGTTGATAACTTTCCAAATTTTTTAGGAGATATTTAAAACTACTTTGGAAATTGTTTCCCAAGTTATTATATAATTTGAAATTTAGAATGAAATGAAACAAAGTCTTTAGGATTTAGTGTACGTAATATATTCAAGGGAATATGCTCTAAAGATCATATATAAATATGATATATAAGTATATAAGGTATATCATTATTTATGGTATATTCATATTATATGGTCATACCATTGAAATTGTATCATATGATTTAGGGTTAATCATAAAATCATGAAATATCATTTCATTCATCTTCTCACTTCAATTGTTGGTTACAAATGGAGGATATAATATTTCTATCTTCTATTTAGTCCATGCAGTTTTAGGATTAAAAAACCCACATCACAAGTTAGTTTATATGACATAATGATATTGGATTTGATGGATTAGGTGACCAACATAATAAAAAAACTATCACATAAATGAAATTGTATATGATGTAACATACGAGTATATTATTCATAAAAGCATTAAATTAATAAGAAAATAAACATAATCATGTGTTATAATGCATGATTAAATACATTAACACCTGTTGAATTTCCTTGAAGGATTTATAAAACCAACTTCCTTATGTGTATGGGATAGATGTGCAAGTTCAATGATTGGATGAGACTCCCTAGAACTTCAAGATCTCTCATATTACTTCTTTATATGAAAATGGTATTCCTATGATTAAAGTATTTGGGTTATACAAGATTATGTATTTTTTCATTGTTTATCATTTTTCCTTTTATGATATTTCTCCCATGTTGGTAGGAGCACTTATTTACCTCATGGCATAATTTATCTTACTCATAGTCTCAGCTAATGGAAAAGTAGTATGCAAGAATGTGGTCCATGTAATGAACACTTGGATTTTACTTGTTTCATTGAAATGGGATACTCCAAGGATAACACACCAACAATGTACTATTTTTAAAAGAAGTAATACTACTGAAATTTATATTATAATTTTTTTGAAGGACACACTTCCAATCTAGGGTCACTCACTATTCTCCACTCTCTACTTTTCTTCTATGAAGGATATGGTTAGTTTATTTGATTTTGGATCTCTTCATAACCATCATGGTAAGAAAAAAACATTTTCACCTTTAACTCCAGATAAATTCACAATATATCTCTAGTATGATACTATTCTCCTTTAAACCAAATGGAAAAAAATCCTCATATATGAGGGTTGAGTCTAAATATTTTCTTCAAACCACAATAATAATTTATCTTAGAAGATGATAATTCCAATACCAAAATTATCAATTTTATGAACTCATTATTCTTCCCCCAAGTAAAAAAATGATAATATTTTTAATTATTCCCTCAAGTATTCCTCTTTCATTTTCTTCTAGATATAGATATTGTAAATCCCATGATTCCATATACTTATTCATTTTACATAGAAAATTCTTTCCACAATTTGAATAGGCTCACTTCTCGTACTTTTTAGTTTTGATATGTCAATGTAGTGGTGTCTCTCATTCTCTATCTCTCTATCTCTCTCTTTTATTCTTTTATTCAAAATATGATACAAAAATTTGGTGTATTCTCCCCATAATTTTTTATTTATTGAACATTTGATATAGAAATATGTCACTAACCACTCAATTTTTGAAAACTACCTTGATTAGTATTTATTACTTCATGGCCATATTCATATGCTCCAATGAATGTTGTAGATCACACCATAGTTCTCCATATGCTTTATGATATCACTATGTGTCTCATATGATAATTATATTTATAATTGAATAAATAACTTTTCCTTTAAACCATATTTTAATTCATTATTCACATAATATAGTCTAATTCCTGACCCATATATATTTTTTGTTTCCTTTTGAATTCTTGAATATTGTGGCATGATGTTTCTATATTTAATATTTCATTTTATCTTCATGAATAATCATAGATATTAACACGTCTACTTCTAAGATTAAAAAATTTCATGATCCCTTTGAAAACCCTATTGAACCCTACAAAAAAATCCAAACCTCTTGAAATGTCATTGTAACTTATGAAACATTGAAACTTTTACAGCTTCTCAAGTTAAAAAATCACTCAGATGTATCACATGATGCTTCCATGTGAATCAAAAAATCATCCAAAACTTATATGTTTTATGCCATGCTGTAATGTAAATTCCTTCCATGTATGTTGATCAACATTCCTTGATCTTTTTCATATAGGTTTCACAATGAGAAATATATTATTTGGTTATAGCTGCAAGTTTCTCAGATACTCGTGTATACAAAAATCTAAGGGCCAAACATCTAATAAGACCAAAAAAATGATATTATTATTTTTTATTCACATAAAAATTAAATTTGAATTATGCACATCACATTAGAGTGGATCTTGAGGAAATTCTTCCATATAACCTCAAATTTTCTAGCTCCCATTGTTCAAATCCCATAGGGACAAAATACCTAGTAAGTCACTATACCACCCCATATGGAGCTCTTCCTCATTTACTACCCTACCACTATTGAAACACAATAGATTATGATATTACTAAATAGAACGTATGGAACATAATACATGGTTTTTAAGATAATCCTTGTCCTCAAGGGAAACTGGAGACTTCAGCAATGGATTTGGTTGGACCGTTTTTTCACTTTTTTACAATTACTCCCTTAAATCACTTTTCCATACAATAAGAATTCATATATATATATATATATATATATATTCTTTTATTTTAACAAAAAAATTACACCACACACTTTATTGATATCTTCAAACACATGTCAATGAATTTAACCACAATTATCAATAACTCTAGATGATAAAATCTCTATATGGTGAATGTAATAAATCCATGAAATATATCAATTTTCCTAAAATACCTCCATGAAAAATACCAAATCCTCCATTTAATTCCTTTATCACAAATCAAAACTTCCTTTTTGATATTAAAGACTTACTTTAAGGTTAAATCCATAGCAATCCTCCATGAATCCCCATGTGTCCATAAAAATCCTCAAAGTGTCACCAATTTCTTTAACAATGGCCTTATCTAGAATGATATCTAATGAAACTCACAAAAACACCAATTATATATATATCCAATAAATCTAACATAATATCATGGTTGTAACAATAATTCCACATCACAAATAAAAATAATGTTTAATTTTTATCATTTAAGTGTAGAATTAACCAGTGTTTCAAATAAATACCTGAAACTACATAGTTTGTGTCTCTGTACCTAATAATATAACTTATACCTCACATAAAAAAACACAATGTTCTGAAAATTTCAACAATGTAATTTATTTCTCGAGATACCATTTAATAGGTATTAATTCGTTTTCTTATAGAATAAATATTTATTTAGTAAAAAATATTAATTATTCCATGAAATCCAAGAAAATAGATAAATTACCTATACTTAACCTAATGTTAAAAACCATGTTTTTTTAGACCATTTTAATTGTTATAAAAATTCAATTTATCTATTTTTTGTAGTGAAATTAAAATTTTACACATTTTAGAGACTCGATAATTGAAAAATAAAAAATGATACAAGTTTCAATAAATAAAAAATATGTGTTACTACATCCTCACACCACTAATAATTTTCATCCTTGAAAATAAAAAAACATGGGATAGTAAGAGAGAAAATCAAAAAACTAAATCATGTGAAAAAAACCCATACTCACATGTGTTTAATCCACCTCTCATGGTTGAGGCTCTATGAGAACATGATACATGCCCATATATGAAAGTTATATTCTATTTAATATTACACATCTGAAGTTAATCCCCTATGATTCCATTATGTCATAAGTATGACTGACTCAATCATGTCTTAAATTATTACCTTATAAAATGCAGGATTTCTTCATGGGAGTCTCAAAAAAATTCAACACCCATTACATTATCCTCACAAACAATTCACCCATTTATATAGAATGAAACAGACCATGAACCACAAAAATAAAGCATGAAATGTTTTATTTCCAATAGGGCCTACCTTGGTGGAATCATGATACCCACATTCAAGTACCTTCTAGATGAATAATACATGATAACAATATTTCCACATCAAATTCATCTACTATGATCAACACAAATATTCAGCGTTCACTACATGAAATTTTATTGGTTGTATGTTTTCGAGTGTTTTCACTAGAATTTAGTTATATTAATCCAACAAGGATTATACACCCTTGTATCTAGATCTATACGCAAGGACAACATATACTTATATCACTTTATATGAAAAAACTATAGATATATATTTTTAATCCCATGAAAGATTGCATCCACTAGAAGAAACAACATAGTTGTTATATTTTGCACTTTTGTGAAAGCTATTGATGAGAAATTTAGGAAACAAAGCCATGATCCTCATGATATCTAGCCTCATGCCACTTTTTTTCTATGACCCATTCATCTACAATATAACGTATATGTTCTTGAACATTTATATAACCATGCTCTATCTTCTCTAGACCGCATAATAAAACATGATGAACTTAAGAGACAAAACCCAAAACCATTGGGTAAAAAGAATCCATCACATATACTAAATATCTACACATTGGGAATAACCAAAACTCCATTAATAATAATCCATCAAGTTCCATATTCTACTGAAGAATATCCTTTCTCAAATTCCCATAGATACACCCAAAATGTATACCAATGGTAAACCATTATCTATCTAGGTAAGTGGATGAAGTGCATACCATCTTCAAGGACCACCTTCGGGTTCATATTAGAAAAATTTATATTCATGATAACCACTAAATAAATTCCACAAATATGGAAAAATATCACACCGATTGTGTGGGAAGACTATACCAGTCAAAGGTGAGAAACATCTCCCTATCTCATTGAGAATCCAACGATTCAATTCTAGCCGTAAAAGCAACCACTCCAACAGATGAACATGAAATTACATATTATGGATTTAGACACTACACCACTACTATTCCACTATGATCACTATAAAATTTATAGATTTAATATTTATTAGATATATTCAGTATTTTTGGAATGTGTGTTGGTATGAATATATTGGTCCCCACTAAGGGAAAACCATGAGGTTACCTCTAGAATTATTTCACATGATCCTTCACAATCACAATAAATGAATCCTATAGTACACATACATTGAAAATAATCCAAATTTAACACCTAATGGGTATTTATATATAACTTCTTGAGGAATAACTATGGGGTTTCCACCAACCATTGGGTTAAAAATTACTTTATTTTTTCAAATTCAAATCACTCTACAATGATATAAATGGGTTTTCAATCCTAGATAATGATGATAAAACTAGGTATCATCACCACTATAATGGAATCTGGTGATTTTTAGGCTCCCCCAACAAAGTAAAATTTACTTCTTCAGAAGGTGTGAGGGACATATGGGTTTCATAAGTGGATACTTTCTAGCTAATATATGTCTATCAAAAATTTCCTCTATAATATATAGCTCTAAAAATTAGTGTTGTATGAAAAACTATTGGATTCATTAATAAGAATAAGGGTCTATATTAAGAACACATGATTCATACCTCATACTTAACCATGCATTTTCTGATGGTATCCATATGTTATGTGCATCAACCCACAGTCATGTCTGTTATGCCGCCACATTCAACAAGAATTATCTAAGAGTAATATTGGTGTGAGTGGATAAAATATCTATCCATAACTAGTTGTTTCCACAACATATCCTCCTCAACTAAAATTATTTTTGTGGTAGGATACTACGAATTCAATTGGATTGTCTCTTATCTCAACACTATCTTCAACATAGGGGACCATCCATGACATTTATCTAGATATATTTAAAGAGAAATCTATCCCACTCCAAATACCATGGTGTATTACTTCCAAGAAAATCTCAACATCCAATGATCTCTCAATGATTTGATCATATATGGGGATATAAAAGAGAATTAATACAAATCAATTCCTCTACTTGAAATCTATATTTGAGATATATATATCAAACAAATCCTCTAAGAATAATTTCCAAGGATTACCATGTGAGGCCTGTGGTCACCAAAAAGTATCCATATATGGGTTTATTTCCATGTGAAGGGTCCAAAATCTCTTGGATTAAAATAATCATCACAGTTTCATATGGAATAAAATTATAAAAATGGGATCAAATTAAAATCATGGTATACTAGTCTCATTATGAAATTAAGATAAACATCATCCATCAATAGTTTTATATGTTATGTTGGTGACTCGAGAAAGAAAAATCACTTGGTTGATGAGTGTCTAGACTATATAGAATGTGAAAGTATCTAACTCTAACCATATATACTCCATAAAAGGATTTGGCTTATATCAATGTCTAGGAAACCTCCACTATAAGAACAATGATAGAATACACTACCTATGAGCGGTCTTTTTTGTCTTAGAGATATTATCTACACTATTATATGGTATTCTCAAAAAATGGAAGATAATATGCCTCTTATTATGAATAAGGATATATCTCAATTAAGTCTGAATGGATGCCTCACCACTTAGTTGATCAGATTCTAGAGGATCAATCACCGATACAAGATCTACTAACTATAGATTTATATAAGATTTGTCTATATGTGGGTGGAATCATTTATTTTTTAGGATTTACCCTCAATTTGTAAATCTCATATGAGTGTAATGACATAGTGTCATCTTGAAAAGATCTTAACTGACCAATACATAATGAATATACAATATCTACTATAACTTAGAACATATCATTTTGGATTCTAAATTAATCTATAAATTATCAATATTATGGTGAATTATTATATCATTTTTCACACCAAAATTGGTTTACTTAGTTATAAAATAAAACAAAACCCCATAATACCATCAAACCAAATTCACAAACTAAGACATACATGGAAACTAATTCTAAACTATGTCTTTTGGACTCAAAATTATTTAATACAATTCATACCTGACCCAAACCAACAGGACCCATCTTGGGATAGTGATTCACTAATTGTGCCACCCCAAGCCCACCTATAATATCCTAGGAAATATCAAGTCTCCTTTAAGGTTAAAATTATTTTTCTATGAAATTATAAACTCTAGAACATGTTTTTCTAATTTTTTAAGACTCATTGAAGAAGAATATTAGTTGGAGGAAGGATGGTCTAGTTGATATGTTCCAAAACTAAGAGTGTAAGAGGTCATTATATAGATTATGGATGAGAAAAATTTCAATCTCATGTATGAATCACTAATGGATTTACCTTCTATAGAATTTCATATAAAATTAATAGATTAGTTATGTGAGAATTAATTTTTTTTAATTTACCATAAGTTAGTGGTTGAGGTAGAGGAACCTATGGAAAATTGAAGGTGTCTAACGCCTATAGTGCCCCCGTAAAAATCTTAGAAGGTGGCTGAACTGATTTCTAGATGGGACCCACTATTTATAATGGGTGGGACCATTTGTTTGTTTGAGTAAATGGTGTGTAACTTATGGTGAACTTAAATTTTTATAAGGCACAAAAAGTGATCTAAAATTAGATATTATTTATTATTTTCATTGTAATCTGTCCACTTATATAAAAAAAAATAATGAATCAATATTCTCCAATGAATGTACGACTAAATTACGAACCATGTAAAATTATCTAGATTTCATTATTTATTTATACTATTTTCACTCATTTTTTAAGAGTTATTTTTTAGTGAGTGTGTGAGGGTTTCAATCTGGTGCGGGGACTTAGGTGAAATTGCACTTCTATGTTATAGTATAGTAGGTCCATGTGAATTTCAAATTGTATAAATTTATATATTTTTTTAAATATTTAATGATTATAAAGGATTTCTTATGCTGATTGGAGGTTCTAAATCAAAATACATGGTATTCTATTTTGTAGTTCAACAAGGCTTTGAAAACTCATTAATAGAATCTTTTGGTATTAATTTTGACTCTAAACGTTTTAGATTCAGTAAGAGCCAAAAAAATTTAAAAGGTAGATTATTGATATAAGGTAAGGTTTCGGTAAAAAATTTATATTGACTAGACTTTGGTTATAAAAAATTTGGATTGAATATTATCTATATTTAAATACCTAAATATTTTTTTGAACAGATTCAAACCATTAGTAATGGAAATGCCGGAATATAAAAGACTTAATAGGATAAAACATGGCATGATTCAGTTGTCACTGACATGTAATTTTTATTATAACATAGTAGATATGATGAAGGCTATAGAGAATATGTATGAGAATCCAATAGTAATGAAAAAGAGTTCATGATGTGAAGGTTTTTCAAAATTATAATGTTAGAATGAAGACCAATGAATGATCATGTAATTGAATTTAACATTATTAAGAGTCTCCTCTAATCAGTTAAATTAATGAATCTAGAAGGTGTGTGGGATTATTTTTACTATCATAACTCTTGAAATCATGGAATGTGATTGTGAATAATGCAAGTAATTATTGTGGAAAAACAACATAGTAATTAAGTATGTTCAAAATCTCATTCCGAATATATATCTCATGAAGAATAGATTATGGGAACCTATCAAAACCACACTCAATGTAGAAGGTAGAGGGTATTATATTCAATAGAACATTCAGAATAAATCAAAATATATATTAAGAAGAATAGATCCAGGTAAATTAGGTAGGTTTGGATATGTATGTTATAATTTTACCAAGAAGGGGAACCCAAATAAAGATTTCAGGGATCTTTGGATGATTTCCATAAGGGGTTCTTTCGGAATATCATTTTTTACCAAAACCACAACTGAAGGTGGGGATCATTTATTACTATGTGTTAATATTCTGTTAAAATCATAGTTTAATGATTTCTATACATTAATCCATTCTATGATCAAGAGGGGGTTCATGGGGAAATAACTTTCAGGAAGATTTGAATAGTGTTCTTCCAGCTGATGATGAAACTATCAAGATTATGGGGATGTGATACATGAAAATATTTATAACAGGATCTTCTTGGAGTTTCAAGGAGTTCAAAACATTCCAAATTTATAGAAGAATATAATTTATTTTGATCAATTTTATGTGAAAATATTTGGAAGAAGCTTTATAAATGGATTATGGATGATTATTTAGGGTTCTATGGTTTTGGATATATATGTTTAAAACAATGCATTATATTTGACCAGAAGATCATATAGAGTAACAATTAAGGGAATAAAAACTTCTAAATGTATGTAGTTGTGGTACAATTGTCTTAGGAATCTTAGTGATAATAACAAACAAACATTAGTGGCTAAGGGTATAATGGAGCAAGGTTACATGGGGTTTTTTATCTTGTGAGAGTTTTATACTCAAAAAGTATATAAAGTTGTTGTTTTATTTATATAATAAGACATATGAGTCAAAGATTATACAACTAATGTATATATATGTTTAAGGATCTTCACTAATCCATTCTCGTAGAGTTTCTTCATACATTTTTAAATTCATTTATGACTTAACAAAGTATTACTTTACTTATTTAATAACAATTATAAAGTATTTTGGTGTATCTGTTGGTAGGAGGTCCATGGTGGAAATGAGAATATAAATTATCATAAGTTCTTATTGTCTGAAAATAGTGGATAATATGGTTGTAGTGAAATCAAGTGGTTTTATAGAGAAAATGAATCTATTTGAAAAGACTATTACTAAAACAATAAAATAAAATGGTGTAGCCGAGTAGATGAATCTAACACTGAATATGAATTCCTCAAGCATGATACTGTATTCCCAAATGTCCTAGGATATTTTGGAAGAAGCACTCAATTATGTACCTTATCTTGTTAATAGTCCCTTTTCCATTGGATAAGTAGATTATAGAACATCAATGGTTCATAAAACCTGTATGACCTTACCATATGAAATATTTCATATGTCTCAACTATTTCAATGTTGATTCCAATGACATGAAAAAATCAAAGAAGCATCCGATTTTTTTTTATATTTTGGGTATGTGAATGAAACATTTTCATTTAAACGTTGGGATAATTAAAATTAGAAGATAATTAGAAGCCATAAATTTTCAATTGATGAGAAGATCTTATAGAAATAAAAACACTTACTAAAAGATATAGTTGATAATGAAGAATCAACTGACAACTTACGAGTAGATTTGAATGGAAGTACCATATGGTCAAAATTTTTAGATAGATAAGTAATAATGGAAAGTATGTAAGAATCATTAGGACTTGATGATAGACCAAAAATCTTATAAACTAATGAGGCTTAATGGAGATAATCAGACTGAGGAGTTCTAGATATAGTGGTTCTTGAAAGAAAAAAACTACCAAAAGAGTTATAAAGGTCTACCATAATTAGATTCCCAGTTCAATGTTTTGTAACTGATTTTCCCTATATGATTCAAAAAGATATATGAGACCCTGATTTTCTAGAATAAATGGTGAGACTCTTAGATTCTAGAAATTTAAAGTCAACTATGAAATATGAAATGGATTCCTTAAATGAAAACTAAAACTGGGAGATACTAGGATTACCACACGTGAAGAAATTGATATTGAATAAATGGGTATTTTGGTTGAAATAAGAAGATAAATATTAAAATGAGTACAAGTATAGGTTGATTTTAAAAGGATTTAATCTGAAGGAAAGAGTCTATTTCTCCAAGAATTTTATAATTCCATACTAGTAAAAAAACCATCATGATGAATTTGAGTATATTTGTTTTTGGAAGAATTTATCTTTAATAAATGGATGTAAACCAGAAGTAAATTCTTGGAAATTTGGAGGAGGAAATAAATATTTTGTAGCCTTATAGTTTCAAGGAAAATCAAAATGTAGTCTTGGTGGGAAAGTTGAAAAGGGTCCTTTGTGGTTTGAATCAACTGATAAGGTAATAGAACTGGAACTTAGTTGAATTTATGGATAATAATGTGTTAAAAAAATTAACTCAAATAATTCTTTCTATTAGAAGGTGTACAAGGATAAGACTTTCATCACCCTTCACTTATTTCAGGATAAAATTCTTATGGAAGGTTTAGACATTGAAAATATTACGGAGGTGAAAGATGATTTTTTCTAGAATTTCTAAGATGAAGAATCTTTTGGGAGCCAAGAAAATTTTAGGTATGTAGATGGATAAAGATAAGAAACTCAAAAATAATGGGTTTATATTACAATCGATACATCTAGAAGTTCATTGAAATATTCAACGTGATTAAATGTAGGCAAGTGAAAATTCTATTAAATGAACGCTTCAAGTTATCCAAAGATAAATAAAAATTAAAAGATGAGTATAAGTGCATGGGAATTTTATTGTTTTCATTAATGATTAGAAGCTTGATATATTTCATAGATTTTAGACGATTTAGAATTTCACATATAGTGAGAGAATTCAATTGGTTTATAGATATATTATAAAGGAATAAAGGGATGTTATAAATTAGATCCTATGATAATTTAAAGGTCTATAAAATATAACCTTGTGTTTTAGAACTAATGATCCATTAAAGGGATCTGTTGATGTGGGAATTTTAAGGGATATTACTGGATTTTTCCAAAAATTACCCATTTTAGTAATCATAAATCATTTTTATGTGTTTCTATTTTTTTAAAGTAAAATATTTATCCTCGTAAATTTATAAAAATTATCCGGTCTTGGAAAAATTGTAAAACCAAACAATCCAGACTACCATTCATGAATATTGACATTATAAATATCATTAAGTGTTGAATCAACCATTTTTTTATAATATTGACTGTGAAATAATATTTTAAAAATATTGGACAGGCCACAAATCTATTGAATCAACCATGGTGGATTTCGTACAAGCCCTTCGATCGATCGCACAAACAACTTAGCGACTGCAAGACCAAGTTGAAATTAATGAAATGTTTATCCATCTATAATAAATCTTACTATGCCTTGGAGTGAATGCACAATTAAATAAAAGTAACCATGATTGTGTGGTTTTTTTAAAAACTAGAAAATCTATCTTGATACCTCACCAGACCACATGTTGAGTTGAAGTGACTACCTAGAAAATTAGTTTTGTGGAAAAGTATTAAAGCCACCATATAAACTTCAAGTGACCACATATACTTTTTCCAACTATTAGATCAACTGTTAGTTCAAAATTAATAAACCATACAACCTTCTCAAGGATTCCAATTAAGTTTTCACTCAGTGTTTAACCAACCATGATTTAGAGGACATGGAACACTTAAAGTGACTATGTGTAAAAGTGTATATTTTATTTAAATATAATATTTTTCAGCCAATTTATAAAAAAAATTAAATTCTCAATGAGGCACATTTAATTCACCCTTATTTCTTCTCGATTATGAGGATTCATAATGATTCATTTATAATTGAACATTTTTGGAGATGATGTTTTTTATGGGCATATATATTATAAATAAGGGGAATCATACACATGCCAATGATAACTTTTAAAGACATGAAAAACATGAAGCAAAATTAATATATTTCTTATCAGAAATTTATTATAAGATCTTAAAATAAACTTTCATTTCAAATTTTGTCATTGAACCTAAAGGTGAACATCAACAAGAGAAGAAACATCTTCAAAACAATAGAACATCATTCTTGTTTTCTTTAAATTTCATTATTCTTATATTTTTCTCTATTTTTTATTACCATTGAGTTGTGATTTTATTATCCTTTATCTTTATTATAACTTATTTATATGATGTATCAAATAGTAAAAGATACTATCTCATATAATTTATTTATTTATATACTAAAAAAACTACAGAAAAGGATCTTCAAAATGCTGGGTAGCCATACACACTATTATTTGTAAAACCTTATCTATGTTTTGGATCTATTTATTTATTAATAAAAATTATTGAAAGTGGATTCCTTATAAGTGGAGAGGATTAGGTATCATCATGAGACTCAAGCTTCTATTTTTATTCAATCATGTTGTAAATTTTTCATGCCTCTATTTTTTAACTACTTTCAAAATCTCTTTTAAAAAATTATACTTTTATAGTTAATTTTTACATGTTATATTTCTTTGTTTAATGTATGAATATTACTCTAAAAATATTATGATAGTCATAAGATTATTCTAACTGAGTTATGATTAATTTTTTGAGATGTTATTAAAAATAATTAAAATTTTTAGACCTACTATATTAATTAACTAGTATGTATTAAAAACTAAGGGACTTTATTTTAAATTGTCTTAGACATAAATTTTTATTAGAAACTCAACTCACCACCCTCGCAAGTTTTCCACTTAGACCTATAGATATATGTTTATAAAATAGTATCATATGTTTTTTCACCTTTTTAGGGATAGTTATTAGCTGTATATTGAGGATGAAAATGATAGTTGTACTATCCAAATTGAAAGAAGAGTCTGTGGCCATCCAAAAATAAATGAAAAAATTAATCTTGATGAAGTGTTTTGTAGGAGAACTCAAATTTATTTTGGAAAGTCAATTTAATTTCTATGATACTCAGAGGACAATTCATTTGGATAAATATCATGTTTCTCACTTAGTGACAATGGAAATTGTGTTAATGTATCAATTTATTTGGAAGATGTTAGAGGAAATAGTGTCGGAGATATGAAAGATTATAAAGTGTAAAATCAATATAATATATTTAACAAGGTCTTATTATAGGAAATTTTGAGTTATAATTATACCTTGATGGGAATATGGTTAAAAAAATGTGAAATTAAGACATTAACTATTTCAGAAGCTAGAATTATGAGTTTTGTACCTAAGAGTTGAAGGAAGATTGAGTCCTTAAAGGTATACTTAAAGAATAAGATTGGTAAGAAGAATGAAATAAGATTTCATGTTTTGATTTTTATCTTCAAAAATAGATACTATAGAACACGTATCTCATACAATTGAATAATTATAAAATAAAAATTCCGACATAAGAGAGAATGGTTTGAATTATATGTTCTAGAACTAGGAGTGGAGGAGGCCATTGTCAAGATAGTGGATAATAAAAAGTTATGGATCATTTATTAAACCCCAAGAGAGTTAAGTAAGGGTTCATAGAGGTTATTTATATGGTTATATAAGATTTATTAGTTATATATGAGCGACATATTTTCTCTAATCATAGTAAGTTTGCAGTTGAGGCAGAGCTACCTAAAAGTAATCGAAGATGATATGGAAAACGACAGCTCCCCCAAAAATATTGCAAGGTATTCGAACTAGTTAAGTAGTTGTACCCAATTATTTAGGTTGTTTGGGACCACTTTTATGTGTTATTAACTATTGATGAAATTGTAATGAACTTTATTTTGCA
Organism: Viscum album; assembly: GCA_963277665.1. NCBI lineage: Eukaryota > Viridiplantae > Streptophyta > Magnoliopsida > Santalales > Viscaceae > Viscum > Viscum album. The sequence goes on along the minus strand of OY728126.1, from coordinate 1,304,008,615 downwards.
TAATTTATAGAAATTTATCTCATATTAGCTATTATTGCAGATTATGATTATAATATTTTTGATTTTAAATAATGAAAGGAAGTTGTAGTGTTATACTATATATGCAAGGATAAAGTTTGATCCACATAAAATATCTTAGTTTCATTCCTTATTTGTACTTTTTCCACTTTATTGTTTTGTTTTTGAGAGTTATGTTTTATGTGAGTGTGTGAGGGTGTCGACCCAGTGTAGTAAAATTTCTATGGTATGAATTCCAATTTTTGTTAAATCGATGTAGAAATATTTTTACCATTAAAAAGTATTTGGATATTTGTTTTCCACTTCAATATTCCAGTGGTTTTCTTCTGGTTATTAGTGGTTATGAATCCCAATATAATAATCTAAGGGATAACAACTTGCACTATGAAGACACAATCAATCACGGGTGACCATATCCTATGATGGGTATAACATGTAGCATATAATGAACAACAAAAATTAATTTAAATGAATAAATTAACTATATAATGATGGATATATTCACAAAAAATATACAATGAAATGCTTAATGGGAAACCATATCAAATGATCAAGACACATTATAACAGTTAATTATATAATAATTGTGTAAAAAGGAGGACTATGTTCTCACTGTTGTGACACCTGAGAATAACCATTATGTGACACCATATTACAAGAACTAATGGTTATAATCTATTAATATCCATTTCCAATGGTGATTAACACCATGAATCACCAAGAATTTCCTCAGGCTTCATCTCTACCATCATAAAGCCCATATAGAATCTATGGATTTTGTGTATAGACACCACACATGTGAAAAAAATACCCTTTTAGGGGGTGGGGGTATAAATATACATATTAGTATGACTTAAAGTAATAAATTAAATATGAAACAATAATTAATCTTGAAAACCATTGTATAAATGAGTAACTAGAAAAGATAGAGATAAGGAAAACCTAGATATTATTTTTAGGAAGAAAATATAGGAACATAAAGTAGTGTTTTATAGCCAAATATTAGATCAACTCTATGAAAAATATTGTCATGAAAGATTTAAGGAATGATAAAGTTAAAATATAATCTAGAGTGTTCAAATTCTGTAGCCTAACTATATGGAACACCATGGTGGTGATCATTGGTAATAAAGAGAGTCCTCAATCCAAGTGAGTTTACCTCCTCATAGCTTGATCCCTGAAGGAAACCAACAATATCATTGAATTTTTTAGACATAGTTCCGTCAAACCAACATACATTGTAATTTAAATTATATTTACCTTAAAAGACCAAAATATTAATTAACATATTATCAGATTATGAGTTTAGTTTTGTGTAACATTAAATTGATAATTTTCTTAGAGTATTTATCATATAGAAATGTTATAAAAGTTATATGATATAATGAGAACCATGAAGTGACATGAAAATATTCTTAAACATATGTCTAATGGTTGAATAATATATATTTGAGAGGACACATATTTTTTTTAAAGATAAAGTGGTGGAGGATCACAGTACATTGAGACCACTTCTCCTAAAGTTCATACTTAGTAATCTCCAAGATGAGATGTTATATGGATAAACCCGCAAATAAAAATTCTACATGTTATGTTTCATTACATATTTATATCTACAAATGTGTTTATTGATCCTTAGACTTGAGATTATTATTAATATATATAATCAACTGCATACTTTTTTGTATTATCAAAAACCATGATGATATGTGGTCAAGAGAAAGTAGGATATGTTGTGTTTACCATAAGTGATATGAAATTAATTGAATATTTAAAGAAAGGATTTGTCCCTTCATAGACCAGAAGTTGATATCTCATGCACTTTGATTGAATTGTAATAGTTTGATTAAGTCTATAGCCATGAAGGTTTATTGATAAGTTATTTTAGGTAGTCAAAGAAATACATATAGAGCATATAGGTTGATGACACAAGTACGTTTCCATTTTGAGGAGATAGGAAGATAAAGGGACTATATTATATAGTAATAATTCATATAAGGATGCTATTATTATAACATTAATTTCTTCTTCTATGATTGTATTGATGTGTTTCTATATGGTAATATTAGACATCAGGAAAGAATGCCAAATGCCAATGAGAAAGAGGCCTAGTGGGTTACACACTATGTGTATCAGAAATCTAAGTTAAATACATTTTTTAATTTAATAAATATAAATATTATTGTAAAGGTTGAAAGATAATACTTACTCTAGTTATGTTGATCATATAAATTCATTCACTGGTTATTCTATTTTGGAATATATGTGGGTTGTATATTAATAAATATTTATTCCCTAGTTAGTAAATATAATATATATATATTTAATGAATAATGTTAAGATTTTTATTTATTAATTAATTATTTATTATTCAAAATCTAATAAATATCACAGTGGAATTATGGGTTGAATACATGGCCCGATAGAAATTATATATTTTAATTAATATCTTTTAAATAAATATTTATTCATCTATTTAATCAATGATTTTATTTTTTTCAAGTTTGAGCATCTCATAGAATATAATAATAATTATATTATTAGTGGACATGGGGTTTTATTTAGAGTTATAAAATCATTAAGGGTCATTTTTAAATAACTAATCCTGTATACCTAAGCATATAAATTCACTTATATTATTTCCAAGGTGCCGGATAAGAATTTTGCACAACAATAATCTCTGAATAGAATTCTCTCAAGAGTGTAAAAAACTCTCTCAATAATTTTCTCTAGAATGAGAGATGATTATCATGCTCCCTCTCAAAATCAAGAGAATAAGTGAGAAATCTTCAATACTCATGGAATTCTTATTTTGACTAGTGATGAACAATGCAAGATGTTTGGAACCTATATTCTTTCACTTGATGTTCCATTAGTGATGTTATGAGGGTTGTAGAGCACATATTTATACTGTAAGAGGAATTCTTCTTTTGATTCTTCATCACAATGATAGTACATTTAGAAGGTCAATAAAATCCATCAATAAAGAAATAATAACTAAAGGAGTACATTTTTTTTATAAATTAGTTATAAATTATATGTGAAAATACCCTCTATTAAAATATTTTAGGGTTTATACCATCGTGTTATGAGGATTTATTGAAATAAATTAATTAACTTTTTTGTTGTCCCCAAGCCCAATGAATTATATTATTCCATGAAACTTTCAAGTGACGTCAGAGAAGTTATATATCAATTTATAATTATTTATATGTTTGGATCAATTATGAGTTTTTTGTTGGAATTTTATTTATATAATTTTCATTCATTAATATAAAGACAAGATAATATTGTAGATTGATGCTGGTTGAAAATTATGGTTACAGAGTGTGTATTTGAATAGTAGACACAATATAGTGATGATCAACACTTCCGAGATAAACCTTAAAAATTAGAACACATCGTATGGGGGTTTGGTACACAATGTATTTACTTGCTGAATATTTATATCTAATTGGAATGAAACATGTCAGGGTTCACACGATGTGTAGCATGTGTGCACGCTATGAAAATCTAAATGGTTTGATCCTTTATAAATCATAGAAACCTCATGGTCAAAGTACATGGAATGTAATTAATAAATGCAACATAATGAGCGTCAATTAAGTGAAAAGGAATTACACATGGTATACGGTGTGTAGAAGGCTATATATGCCACATAATTCATAACAATCTACATTAAATACAAATTCAATCCCTTGGTATGTAATGTTTTGGGAGAGTAATGAATCCCACATCATGTAACTAGCTATTCATTCCATGTAATTTGTGCTAACCCACTCTTGGTATAGATTTAGATATAAATTTTGTGTGATTTAAACACATATAAAAATATATAAATTAAAAATTTAACTACACAACAAGTATACAGATTTACATGGTGTGTGATCGAGTTATTTTCACTGATTACACACTCAGTAAATCAGTCATCAATTTTAAATATTAAATGCCTAATTTATTATTTTCTATATTATGTTTTAGATACAAAACATGTATAGTTGTTATACAAGTTATTTAATTAATGTAAATTTCCATGGATACATGTTGTGTATATTCAAGCCATTCTGTTTTTTCACTAATATTGTGCATATTATATAGCTTGACTCAAGAAAAAACATACTTTTTTTATCATGATATGTTGTGCGATAATACATGTCATTTAATTATGTAGTATATGATAAGGGCCATGCTCAAAATTAGACACATGTTGTGTTATGTGATGGTACATTTCATGTAATAGTTAAAATTTATAAATTGGTATTAAATATAATTAGAAAATGTATACATTGTGCTTCCTCTAGTTCACTCATTATACTAATTTATTTTTAATTACAATTATGGTGGATTCGAATCTCAATGAATTTTTAGATAGACTAGTAAGATAAATGATTTAATTAATTATTAATTCCAAGAATTGATCTTAATAAAGAAAAAAATTGAAATGTATGCTAGCTAGTTTAATAAATAGTCATTGATTTCATAGATGACCCTAAACCAGAACAACATATATATGTGTTGGGTTTCTATTAAATTTAATTATTTATTACACGAATTTTTGTGATAAATTTATTATCAAATTAAATATGATGATCTCTAACTCATCTCATCCTCTTTATTATGTATAAGCCCACATGTCCATGTTTTTTTATGAAACCCAAACCCATGGTTCCCCTTACCTATGAGTGAGTAAGAATTTGTAAATAAAGGATCTTTCATTAATGATTATATGTTTCCAAACCAAGATAAGGTGAAACAAACCAAGGAGATACAATGGTTGATGGTGGAATACTACAACTCAATCCTAGCTTCATAGAATAAGTTATTCCCATTGGGTTAATGGGTTGGTTTATCAACTGCTCGATAAACTAACTAGTAGGTAAATCCCATGATCATTTCACATTTTTATTTTATTTTATTTTATCTAGTACATAGTTATTTATTTATTTATTTATATGATATAATTTTTATTTTAATTTTAAACTTGGTAACATAATGTAAATTAAATAATATTCATGTTAAGATAAAATAAAATAAACAAAATATGCTTATATTATTTTTTCAAGACAAGATTAATTAATTTTATATAATTTAAAAAATATTAAAAATAATATAAAACATAAAATAATGAATACTTATACATAGAGATAAGTGAAATTCCTCATGGAAATATTATGTTTTAAAATCCTTACATTATTTGAGTTATAATGAAACAACAGTTCCAAGAAATTATCTGGACAATGTCAGGGTTTTTCCAATTATTGAGGAGTACTAAGTATTCTTTTAGGTATATTTATCCATGTTAGAATCAAGGGTTGATTAATTATTAAAGGATTATAAATGTTATAATAAATTGTTGAGGAAATCGGAGTCTGGGATTTTAGGATTGGGGAGTCCACTCAATAGATCAAGGAACTGCCTATTAATGAATTTTGAAAGACCACATACCTAAATACCTTTGAATAATTTTTAAGCTCATGTTAGTGTTATGATAATGAGAGTATTGATCTTTTTCACTACAATATCCACATTATAGGATATTTTAAATCCAATAGTGAGGTATATTGGGATTTGATAGTGGGAGACTAAAAAAATTAAATTTATTATGTAACCCTTTTGATAATCAATATAATGTACTAAAAAATATACTTTTATTTTTTAGAAAAATGAAAGTAATTCACCTATAAAATATACCTGTGATCGATATTAGAGAAATACAATCACCTAACTAATGCATAATTTCAAGAGAGATATATGATCTTGTATACCACACTACCCTAAGAGTGGTAGTTTTATTTGATGGAGTCCCTAGCCCTCAATGCGAATTCTACAAAGCCAGTGAAAAGGATAATACTATCTTCTGGAAACATTTATATTATGAATTGGATATTAAATGTATCAATATATCATCCCTGATGAGTGAGATATATATACTATAGGAAGAAATAAAATCATACACCATTTTATCCCATCTTCACGATCTTTATCAATAGAATGGAAAACATGAGAGTTTTGAGATATCTAAAGAACTCTTTACATGATATTTTAGAGGATTTTCACTAGATGGAGAATCTTGGAATTAAAGGTTTCAAGTTACCCAAGGAATTAAGAATATATTTGAAGACCACTTCACTAAATCATATATTCTCCAGTTTTATTTTGAATTTTAATATGAATAGTATTGAGAATTCACTCCTAAATCTCTTGAATATGATTTTAATTGAGGGTAAGGATATAAGGCATGAAATTATTTCAGTCCTTATAGTGAACAAGAGAAACAGAAAGGATAAGGGTCATTAGACTGACACCATGTATAATGTACAATTTCACTACTTGACCTAAGACAATAAGGATCAAGGGGGAAGCTAAGGATCAAGATGAAAAATGTTTCTCATATGGAATGGATAGATGCTGGAAGTAGAAATACACCTTAATAAAGAAGTAATGGGAATATTTAGGTGTGTTAATCATTGAATGTAATCTTTTAATTTCTAAAAATTAGGTATTAAATATAGCTTAGGCACTCACATTAATATCTAAATATAAAAACCATGTATATTCATGAAGGTTTCTATAGGTTAGCTGTATCTTAGATCTACCTATAGAAAAATACATGATGCACTAGATAATGGAGACCACCCTCTCACTTTGATAATGTATTTAATTCTAGTTTTACATAATTTTTATTCTATACCCAGTGTCACTAACAACATATAATTGTTTCCATTTTATATATGGATGGATTTATTTTCATGTTCAAAAATAAGATCTAATAATTTTAAAAATACAACATCTGTTATGGAATGATAAATATTAATATTGGAATTTATGTAATAAAATATGTAAAATTAGTGTTTGAAATTGATAATGAATCAAGTTCACTTGAATCATATCACACAAAGTGATCACATCACCAAATGGGACATGTATGGGAGAAGAACACGAAAAAAAATCATTTATAGGTATATTTCTATCCATCAAACAACTCGAAGGCCTTAAAAATTTTTATTTTAAAGGAAAGAAATCCCCATTTTAAGGGAAGAAGGGGGGAACCCTAATAGACATCATAGACATAAATTTCACAAACCGAAGGTCAGGAGAGATAATCCAAAATAACAAAATGGAGCTACCCCTCCCCAGAAAATGATCATGAAAATCTCTCCACCGGTACAAGGCTGAATGAAAAAAAGTGTCCTGTGTCGAAGAACATGCCCGATCCGACGACTTACTTCATAACCTCTCAAACATCCAAATACATAATGCACTAAAATGATGAATAGTAAGCTCTAAAACCTCTTCTAGGGAATGCTCCATGTGTGAGAAACTTTTCAAATTAAAGTTAGGCTTGAATAATCATACTTTATAATTCTTAATGACGACTTCAGTATATATCAGTATGACAAAATAATGATGTCTACATATGAATCCTTTTAGAAATTTAAGTATTATAGAAATGAATTAGAGTATTAGTTTGGTATGAATTTAATGAATATCTACTCAGAACATAGAGGAGAATATATTAACCAAGTTTTCAAAGATTTTATAATGGAGTTCAGGATACTACCTCAACTTACTTATCCTCATGCACCGTTGTGGAATGATGACTTTGAAAGGAGTAACCATACCTTGTTGGAAATGGTGAGATCAGTGTTGAGTCATGGGTGTATTATATTATACTCTTAGGGATATAAATTATATAATTTATCATACACACTAAACTGAGTTCTAAATTAAGTGGAAAATATGATTCTATTAGAGTTATTGAGTGAGAAGAAACCTGTTTTATGTCATTTGTATGCACGTGTATTTTGAGCATTTGAAAATTAAATATCTAGAAAAATAATTTCACTCTAAGGAACAAAGTTTATCTTTGAAGGATATCCCAATGAAATGAGGGGATATTGTTTATACAACCCATCTATTAAAAGAAAATAATGGTAGGACATTCCATGTTCTTTGAGAGGGATATTATCTCCAAAATATATAGTGCGAGAAAAATAAGTGGTAATAAAGCCAACTCTCAATATATATATGATTTGGAAGTGGAAAAAATCCTAAAAATTCCCATAGAATAGAGTTTTATAATTATAAACCATTTTACTACAAGGAAGAGGAAATCAACTCATATGTTTCTAGATAATAAGAATCCAAAAATTCAAGGATGGATTAAATGTACCACTGCTATGTTTGGATTTTATTATATCCTCCATTAGATATAATTCATATTAGGTGTAAATTGGTATTAAATAATAAACTATAAATGGATGGTAACGTCAGTACCTATAAAGAATGGCTAGTTTCTGAAAAATGTAAGAAATATAGAGGCATAAATGATGAAGAAACATTCTAAATAGTATCTATCCTATAATCCATTAAAATATATCTTACACAATATCTTATCATGATTACTATATTTTAAAAATGTATATAAAAATAGTTTTCCATATGGGAAATATTATGGTTGATACTTATACACATAAATAGAATGGTTTGTGATCCAAAGGGTTCCATTAAGTTATTAATATTGTAAAAATACATTTATGGGTTGAAGTAAGATTTGAGGTCATGGAATATTTATTTTTATTAGTCCATAAGAAAATTTTATTTTATAAAGAATGAGTGTGACACCTATTTGTTTAAAAGGTTTAGTGGGATTGTAGTCATTTTCCTAGAAGTATATATCGACGTTATTTTACTAATTGAAAGGAGATAACATCATTATAGTTAGTTAGGAAATGATTAAATAGATGATTATCAATGAGGTACTTAAGTGAATATTCTTATATTATTGGGATCAAGATACATCATGATAGATGCAAGAGGCTTCTTGGACTAATTAAGGGTAAATATATTGATAAGGTAATGATGATATTTGGTATGGAAAAATATAAGAGGGGATTATTTCTAGTGTAAAATGGTATACATATCTCCAAGATAATATATCCTTAGACACAAGAGGAGATATATAAGATTGGTAGGATTACATACATGTCAATGATAAGATCTATCATGTATGAAATGTTATCTACAAGGATTTATATTTCCAATTCCTTGAGTATTTTAGCCCGATATCATGTAGCCCCAAGAGAACAACATTGGACTATAGTAAATACAATCCTAAAGTATCAAAGTCTTAAATAGAATATGTGATAGGTTTATAGAGGATATGGGGGACTAGTCAACAGGCGGTATGTGGGTGTTAATTTTTAGATATACCATAATGTTCTAAAATTAAATTTAGTGTATGTATTTTACTATAATAGAGGAGTTGTGATCTAGAAGAGCATAAAAAACAAGCGGTTTCCAATTTTATATCAAATTTTGAGTATATTATGGATTCTAATGAAATTGAAGATTATATTTTTATATGAAACGTATTCCAAGATCTTGAAATTGTGCATAATTAAAAATATAATGTCACATTTTATTGCAATAATACTATAGTGGGGTTCTCATCCATGGAGCCATGGTCACATCAATGGATGAAGTATATACTACAAAAGTATCACATTTTGAGGTATTTTTCTCAATGGGGTGTGATCATATTTTTAAGAGTATCCATGATAGATAATATGGAAAACAATTTTACTAAAGCCTTACCATAGTAGAAGCATATATATCTTGTGGGATCTAGAAAACTTAAATTTTTTAGTAGTTGGTTCTAGTGAGAATGGGACGCTCATGGAGTTTGTTCCCAAGAACCAACATACTTTTTATTTATGAATATATGTAAATTGAAGCACCTATAAATTAATAGATATCTTATCACATTTTTTTGTTCCTCTATGTAACATTAGTGCAACAATTTCCTTAAAATATTTTTTCATTAAAAGGTTATAGTAGTTCCCCGCAATAATGAAAACCTTGAAGAGTTATCAAAATGTTCCTTAAAATATATACTACTGTTGAATGAAATATATATGAATGTACATAGATGATTTTTTATTAAAATGTTTAGGAGGTTCATAATACATTGATAATTCTTCTCATGAAGTCTTTACTTGGTATTATCAACTATGGAAGTTTATGAGGACAAACCGACCACTAGGAATTATACAAGTTATGTTTCATAGGATATTCCAATTCATAGATGTGTTTATTGATCCTACAACATAATAATAATATTGTTATATAACATGAATGATGAACTATGATGTATTTAAAAATACCATGACATCATATACTCACAATTTCTATGACATTAATTTAATTAGTAAAGAAATATGGTTCAACTTGTGACATTTTGAGTGGGAAGTAGTGAATAAGGGTGTGAAATTTTTCTTTCATAATGTTGTATCTTATTCATGAATTGGTAGGAAACAATTAAACAAATTTTATTAAATCATATATTCACAACCATTAATTGTTTTTAATTAAAATAGAGTGCATATTTTTTTACATGCTTCACCACTAAGGGCTAGTCCAAGTAGAATACACTCAGTAGTATCTCAGTGTTCTAGATACCACTATGTTTCACTATATTATTGGATATAATTGTTGACCATGGTCACTCTATGTAATTCTCACTGGATTTTCCATTTAGTTTCATGAATAACACACTACCTCCCATTGATAATTTCCTCCAACTCATCCTTCATGCACTTATATAGTTAGATATATCCTCAGTTTATCTATGTTTTAATAGCTTCAATATTATCTAGAGGATGAAATTTTATTCACATCATGATATCCATAATATAATTATCTAATACATTCAATAATAAAAATAATTACCACTAGTAATAGGAATATAAATTTTGTGTGGTATAAAATTCGCTATGAAAAATACTTTGCTGAAAAAATAACATTAATGCAACCCATTAATTTCCCAAGCATTTGAAAACTTCTTTATGATACAGAATATGACAATTAATTTCATGAAATTATCCTTTAAAAACTTATCTACACATAAATAACAGAACTTATTTGTGTGAACAATCATGATTCATGAGTAAATCTTTATTGAAAATGGTTTTAGTTCATGAGTGATAGTGCTCCATAAAAAACTCTACCAAAAAACCTAATATTATTTTTATGATATTTTATATCTATTTACTTGAAATTACATTAATTTTATTTAATTCTTAATGAGTATATTTATGAGATATTTATTGGCATTAACCCTTGAAGAAAATGGTTCATTAAGGATTACTATTTTACTATTCATGTAGTCCTCTTCACATATCTCTACTTCACAAATGATCTTCATTATTTGTTGTTTTCATAAGAACATGAACAATTGATCACAAATATTTCTCCATTTTATTGAATTTACCTAAATTTCTATGCATATAAAACCTTTATGATCTCAAAATTCTTCGAAATGAGATTAATTTATTTCACAAAAATTCCATCATCGAAATCATATGAGAATAAACATAATGCCTCTTTCATGGTTTGCAATCCAATTATGTCATTTCATAAAAAATGATATCAAAATATATGTGATTCATTTATTCTTTTGTATCTTATTCATGAACTAGATAGCATACACCTTTTATGGGGACTTTTATATTATATGTGAAAATCCTTCCTTAGAAACAAATTATTCTCTAAACACCACCAAAGCATCCAAAATTGTGATTAACCTTTCCCTTTGATTAGAAATACCAAATAAATTTGGAATTTAGACATCCATAATATATTATTCTTCTCACATATCTTCATGTAGGTTTAAATAACTATAAAATTATTTTAAAATGAAAATTGAATAAGATAATCTCTCTTTAACTTCACCACTCTCCATTTAACTAATAACTGCAATGTGATAATGGATTGAAAAATAAACAAAAAACCGGTCTCCAACTTGGAAGACCTAGATTCCGACATTCTCCACCTTTGGGTCTGTTAAAAATTTGAAGTGAAATTAAATCACACACCAAAATGTGACAACTTTCACATGAAAAAAATATCTTATCCATCACTCTAAGTCTAAATGAGAATAACTTAGTATAGAAAACAATATTTTGAGGGATAATTACATACATTATGTCATTTGTCATTCACGAACTTTCATATGTTCAAGGTAATCCAATGTACATTCCTTATGGATCACATACACCCATTAATTTAATAACATGTAATCCCCTTGATTAGATACTCTCAGTACAAGAACCACATGTCAGAAAAATAATTTAGTCTCTGATGTTGTCCATTGAATTTAACTAGAATCGTAGTTTTTTCCCTGACAATAAACCCAAAGAGAAAGAACTTTCCAGACAAAAAAAACACCATATAAAGCATTAGATAAAAATTAGGAGAGGGGAAGTGTAAAAACCCATCAATACAAGGGATTTGGTTGAACACCAAGGATTAACATGTTTTTATCAAATGTTGGAGTGTCCAATAGTTTAGTCATGATATATTTCACTAGCTTATTAGTTCCAAAATACTCAATTTTTATCACTCTATATTCCACCTTATTTTGATAATGTGATATCCTATATTAATATATTTAGTATAAGAGTGTTGTATAGAATTTTTATGAGCTATGTTGAACTCTTATTTTAAAAAATATCACAATTCTCTACTTCACTTATTCACCAATATCTTCTAATTGTTACTTTATCCATAAAAACTAAGTAAATGCTTTGGTTATTGATATATATTATGATTCTTTCATATTTAGGAAGTTATTTTCTACTTTTATATATAACCATAATACACATTTACTTCAAGTAAAGAATACAAAAATATTTTTGACATAAAGTCCATATATCATTATCCCAGTATTCATAAGGAAATGTAGAAAACTCATGATAAATTATTACAATAAATAGAATTTTATAATTGAGTGTAAATTGAACATAAATCATGATATATTTAACTACTATGAGATTAAATTACTTAATACTAATTTAAAAATTAGCTAAAAGACATTTCATAAAAATTATATACATATTTATTACTGTTAAATATTGAAAGCTTCCAATTATCTTATAATACAAGGCAAGATCCACTGATTTCCCATCTACTTGCTTCCCATGATTATTTCCAACTAAAATTAGAGTTCACATTGGATTGGAATCATGCATATCAAAATTATTTTGAAACTCTCTCACATACTTAGCTTAAGAGATAAATGTGTATCCCTCCTTAGGAATTACTTGCATCCCTAAAAAATATGTGATTTCATCAATCATTGAAATTTAAAGTGCTGGGATCATAAGATTATACAAATACTCTATATATTTTTCCAACTTCCAACAAATATTATTTCATTCACATAAACCAACAGTATGAATTGTTCTTCCATAGATATATTTATATTAAGATTGTGGTTAACACTATGCCTTTTTAATTCTTGATTCTTTAGGTATGATTCTAGTAGATCATACAACCCACATGGTGCCTGTTTTAGATCGTACCCATCCATATTTAATCTTAATAGATTATTTTGGTCATTTTAAATCAATAATCCCACTAAATATTAAATATAGACCTAATATTATAGAAAGAGAATAAAAAATGTCATCTTTACATCTATTTGATAGATTTTAAATCCAATTTGTATCACTATTTCTATGATGATATTTATTGACTCAATTCAAAACACTAGTAAAAAAGTTTTTTCAATGCCCATTCCATCAATATATATATATACTTTATAAAATATATATTCCTTATTTAATATCACATTGTCATATTTATTAAATTTATTCATAAATAACCAATTTATTCCAATCACATTATGATTTTCATACTTCTTCAAAAGGTATCATTTTTTTATTATAAATTTTATTTAATTCCACATCAATGGTTTTAACCCTTGACTCATATTTTACTAATTATTCAAGTGAAATCAGTTTTACTATTGAAAAAAATTAACATTCTCTATGTTCTTCATACATCATGTTTGTGTGGGAATATATTTATCTCTAATTATAGTGGATGGATCAACATAGACTCACAATTTTCTTCTATATAGTGTAGTATGAATTTCTCCACTAATGGAATCCTCCTTTGTGCATCCAAATCTTTAATATTTGGTGAATTTTGGGTAACTTTAGAATTTATACCAACATGATCATCCGAATAACACAATTCATCAATGTTTGAGTTTATATGATTCTTTAAATATTTCAACTCAATATCTTTGACATTATTAATTTCCAAAATATTATTCATATTTTTATGAATTGTTTTAGGTATTACTGTTACTAAAGTAACCTAAAAACAATCAATCATCTATGAAATTTCCATAAATTACTTTTTACCTATTTATTTTAGATATAAAATATATATATAAAGATTTTAAAAAAATAGAGTGGGTTTTCTTACATGCCACATTTCATAGGGTGTCCTCCCCCCCTAAGAATAACACCACCTGATTTTTGGAATACGCTACAACTTATACTACCTCCATCTAGTAGTAGCAATAAATGACACTTGAGATATGAAATGTCCTGTAAATATTATCTCTGAGAATGTCACACAACCACACCTACTATTATCATGCTCAAAATCCAATTACTTGGAGTGTTTCCTAGGAAATACAAATCACACCCATAGGCTAACCTTCACCTAGATCCATGGTTTAACCCTATATGAAATCAATCCCATTGAGTTAGGGGTGTGTCTCTCCCTTCTGTGCATCACATCATCTGAGTCCAATAATTTATTCCCCAATGCAAGATATCATCTCAACTGAGTACATGGGTATGAATCACCCATTCTAAACATCACCCCATCTAAGTCTAGGAGTTTGGTTCCCCTATTAGATATCACCTCATTTAAGTATAGGTTTAACATGCCAAGATTTTAATATATGAATTTCTTTAACTAATCCAAATGTGTTTGATAGCTTTCTTTACACAAAAAACTAAACTAAAATAGAACTGTGACATGTTTAGATAAAATATAAATATTTAAGTATGACAATTAAAACATAGTAGTTTAATTATTATAAATGAATACGATTAAGTTATTTATGAAAAAAATATAAATAAAATAAATGAAACTTTTAATATCTATGAAATTAAATTATTTTACATAAAATGAAAAAAAATATAATTTATTGCTCAGAAAATTATTTTTATTAAAATTGACATTTTACGTGATATGAATTTATATATTAAGAGATATAAGATTAATGATGATAAATTTAATTTGATATTAATAATTTTCTAACACAAATTTAGAGAGTGAATTATATGAAATAATAGTAATAATAAGAGTTAATATTTGAAAATGTCCTTTTTCAAAAAAAAAAGTTTTCACAATATTTTATGATTTTATTCAAACAATTTGTTGATAGATTTTATAATGTTAATTACATATAATGAAAATTGTTTTTTTATTTATAAAAATAATATTAACTTAAGATAAATTTGGAGATTTGTTTTGAAATTTATTTTAGGTTAATAGTGAAAAATAAAGATTTCGCTAAACAATGTAATTTTTTTGGCATTACCATAATAGATGAATATTTTATTCATGTATATCATTTTTGAAATATAAGTAACATTTTATAAAACCAATTTATATCATATTTTAAATACAAGTAATATTTTATCCTTCAATGTGTTTTTATTCACTTATATTAAAAATTAATTTTCATCACTAATTGAAATTAAATATAGAAAAAGTTTCTTCACATTTCAGATCAAAATGATCATATTATGTAATAATTTAATTTTTACCTTTTGGCATAAAATTTTGATTAATAATATTAATGTTAATGACCATGATAATGAAAAGGTTTTATTTTCAAAGAATTGTTTTATTGGTTTTGTATAATTTTATAAAATAAAGTAAATCAATAGACTTTATATAATTAATATAAAAATATTATTAAATTTATATATAATTATATTAAATCTAATTTAAATTATAACCAATTCTATATAAGATTAAGAACAAATAATGGATAGAACTCCATTTTTCTTCAAAAAAATTGTTTTTCTATTTATAAAGTGTTTTAATTTATGTGTTGAAATTATATTGTTTATAAATTTAATTATATTAAAATGGTTATATAATTTATGTTGATAAAATTGAAATTTTATATGTAGATTTATTTAGTATTGTTAATAAAACAAAAAAAGGTAAACATAAAAACCTAAGAATAAATAATTTCCATCATGTTTAAAAGATTAGTTGAAATACATGGTCAAGGATTTTTTGACTCAATGTCACCCCAAAATCCATTATTTATAACTTTTTTAGTATTTTAACAAGGAATAATTTGATGATATCATTTAAAGGTAAAGGGTTATTCCCAAAAGTTCACTTTTCTTAACAAAAAATAGAGATACTTCCACCCCTTCAAGACACACCCATCCTTTAAATTCATATATGGAAATATTAAATTTTTATCATACTAAAAAACTCTCTTAGTTTCATAACCCTTTATTCTCAACTTGTTATCCCAATCCCTTTATTTTCAAGGAGGCTTTTAAGGGAAAGTTTAATCTCCCAAGGTAAGAATTACATAATCTTTAACATTATATTCTTTATCATTTTATTCCAAATATATCTTTAACATAGTAATATAAAAACCTAAGATTTGTTATTATACTTATGTTTTATTATAATAAGGTATAAAACCATTATTTATTCATTTCATTCACTTAGAAAAACAGAATAATGTTTTTCCACGCATTGTGTGGATTACCACCTCCCTGATGTAATAATGTTTATTATCATTTCAATTATATTTATTTATTGAAGAAAATTAAAACAGGATTAAAAAACTTAAAAAATATAAAAAATATATTTATTATTCTTTTATAATGACAATATATGCTTTCTTAAACATACCCATCCATCGAGATATTGTGTGTTCATGATTGGGCCAGTTTAATAACCTACATGAATAATTACATAAAACTCTTTCATGGATGACTATGAGAAATTAAATAATAATTTTATTATATTTTAATAATAAATTAAATATCTATTTTTTTCTAGAATACTTATAATAAGTATTTAACTTATTATTAAAATATGACATTCAATCGCAAAAATTACCAAAATAAGCCGACACTAGGTCAATTTTCATGAAAACAAAATAAAAAACCATGTATTAAATAAATAAAATATAATAATAGATATTTCATATTTAAATATATATATAAGAATAGGGTTACTAATAGGGAATATGAAAAATTAATTTGCTAACTCAAGAATTTTTTTCATGTGGGGAATGAATCTGGTATAAGGTAACAATTTTCAACTTAGATTCCTATTATAGAGACATGTTTGGTATTATGAAACTAATTTAATTTATGTGGGTTATATAATACATATTTTATATATCATGTCATGAATTATATTTTAAAATTTTAATTTTATGTTCAATTTCATGCCCAATATTTCAAGGTGTTTTGATTAAATTTTTATTCAAGATGTAAGGGTTCTTTGTCTCAAACATCAATTCCTTGATACAGTTGTATGCTATGAACCAGATTTTCCATTGAATGGAGTATTCAATAACTGTGGATTTTAATTTATCATATACATTTTTATTCATGGGAAATACTTGTCCATATTATTTTTCTTTCATCAAATGGATTTTAAACAATTTTTTTCCCAATTTTGATGTTTTTGGGTAACTCGATTTTTATTCATTGAGTTATGACCATCCTATTAGAAGTTAAAGTTAGGAAAATTATAACAATTGATTATATTAAGTGTTATTATATTTTTTAATTTTAACTTATGTTTCCAAGTCTCCTTTCTTTGAGTTATCCTGTTTAGTCAGGATTTTATTTTTTTCATTCTTGAATACTCCTACCCTAATATTTTATTATATTTTATTTTTAATACTATTTAGGGAAAATTAATTTTTGATACATAAAACAATTTATTACTCTTTTTACAATGTGGTTTTTCAACAAAGTTAATTTCAAAATATTAAAAATTCTCCTTTCATAGTCAAATTTTTTATCATTGGATTTACATTTACTATAGAAAACATTATGTAATTTTCAAGGTTCCATTATTAGAGATTCTTTTTTAAAAGTAAATGCTTTAAAAATATTTCATTTAACCTTTTAAAATGTTACTTTTTAAAGTGATATTAAAATTTTTATTTTACATCAATATTAAATATATTTTCTTTAAGATCTTTTAATTTTCCCCTCCATTTTCATTTTCATATTCAAAATTATTTACACTCATAATATTTATGATACCTGATTTGTTCTAAAATAAACACACACAAAAATATATATATTAAAATTTGGGGTATTTAACTCAGGTTATAGAACAATTTGATTCTTCATTCCATTTTCTATGATACAATTCAAATAATTGTTTTTCAAGGATGTTTTTCATCTATGTCAACTTATGTAACGACCCAAAAGTTTATGAATAAAATTCATATATATGATTGAATTGAATATCTTGTGTTTATAGAAAAAACATGCACTTATGATTATTATTATATCCTGTTGTATTTAAAAGACCGTTATGTATCTTTACTATTGATGATATACCCATTGAACAGTTCTCAAAAGACTAGTTTAAATATAGTATTTTAACAAATCCTTTTGACAAAGACAAAGGAAGTGATGGCCTCGACTAGTAGGATCATGCCCTATGATGCTCATTTATCAGAGCTTATGAGGGAGATAAAAGTTTTGGGATTTTCTATTGACCAGTCCCATACTGAGATCGAACAACTTAAGCATGATCAAAACCATTAATGGGATACGTTCAATCTCATCAAGATCACTTCCCAAACCATATTCACCGAACAACCCCATGAAAGCCCCACAACCACACAAATTACTCTTAAAGAATATGATGTTGTTATAAAGGGATATGTATCAAGACACTATCATTAATAATATGTAAATAATTTTTTATAATATAATAAATATATTTTAATCTTATTATTTTCACTTTGTAAAGGATTTTTAAATCAAATAAAGTATTTTTTGTTATTATTTAAATTCAATTAAGAAATCTATTTTGACAAATTAATGAATTAATGAATTAATGGATTTTTGAAAAAAATAATATTTTAATTGAATATTATTATTAAATAATATTAATCAAATATAGATGATTATATAATTTTTATGATTTTATATATAATTTTTATAGTGGTTCGAAAAGCTGTTATTTGTCAAAAACCCATCATTTTCAATAAATATATGTTATTATTTTAAAAGTGAAAATTAACATATTTAGAAAATTATTTGGATAAAATGGATATCATATTTTTAATTAGGACATTGAAATTATCCAGTGGTGAATGTTTCATAATTTTCGGAGACAATCGATTTTTTGGCTAAAAATTAAATACTGTATAATTTTATGGTGGGATTTATGACAATATAATGACCCAATAAACATGTAATAAATACTATAAGAGGTATCCTCGTACAAATATATGTTTTTAACTTATAATAATTTGATTTTTTGTTTATTTAATTTATTTTTTAATTCCTTAGTGAATCCTCCAAGACTTATAATATATTTTAAGATTTTGAAATCATTTCTTTGAATGTTTGACTCACCTTCACATAAGTAAGGGAAATATTTTTTTATCTTCTTGCCCTATATATAATGATATCTCCTTTTAATCTCATCAACTCATTTTTATTAATATCTATATGACACCGTTATGCTGCCGAAATTGCACTAGGATTTTCCATGCCCAAATAATTATGTAGTGGATACCATACCCATTTCTATATCAAGGGTATTCACCTTTATGAATATATAAATTTTTATTGGGGCCTTAAATTTATTTATTACACATTATTTGACCATGTAATAAATTATTATGTTGAATTAATCCATGTTAAATGATCTATGTGACACACTTAAGCATGAGAATGAAATGATTATGAAGGGTGCGCCCTGATAGATCTCCAATGAATTGGGTAATGGTTAGTATCATGATATGTCATGTTAGGAGATGGGTTTTAACTGATTAATTTAAGGTATTTGTTCCACCATGATGTCTTGGTGGATTTATCCTTGACTTAAATTTATGATGTAATGTTTTATGTTGTTGCCACATTTCCCATGTTATGATTATCGTGTTATATCACGTCTTATTATTCATGTTCCTTTTATGCTCCATTTAAATTCCTACTGTCTATCATGTATTGTATTCCTCATTTTATACCTTTTGTAATACCTTACTATTCTTTATATCTCACCGCTTTTTTAAATATTTCCTCAGGTTATCCTATGCAGTGTTAAGTACGAAGGAACATTTTGGTCATGCTAAATAAGTTTTCCATAAAGATGTTTCATTTAATGTTTCAAGTGGTTATGTAATATACCTAATTTCATAAAGACACTATAACTATCAATATTATTAGTTTTATTAAGTGAAATTATATGTAATATATCATTTTTAAATATGAAATAAGGATTAGGGTTGTTGTAGTTGGTATCAAAGGATTTTTTAGTTATTTTTCAGATTAAGACTAGAAAACCCTAGTAAAAAACCTTAGGGAAAAGAATAAGTGTAATAAAAAATCCATAAATTTTGGTCAGTATATATTAATTCATTTTTCAATAAAATACATCCCTATTTATACACAACAAGTGGATATGGTTATGGAAAATATGTACATAGGAGTAACAACAATGATAGGGTGTTCTAGGCCTAACTCAGGGTAACGTAGTACACTAAAAAAGCCTTACTTTTCACCTAGTTTGATACTCATGGGGGATATTATTGGTAAAATTCATAAGATTATTTCAAATCATTATTAAGGGAACAAAAAATTCCCATAAGAATATATGTTAGGAGGCAGATCATGTATAACATAGAATGTATCCTAGAAACTCATAAGTTAAAGAGGTAAATGTAATTTAAAATTTGTCCCTTTAATATAATTGGATTCCCCTTTTTGTGTTGAAATATTTAAGATAATCATGTGAAATTTTTCTTTTATTCTATCCAATAGACGTAAATAGGAGGAATCATACTAACAATCGATGTGATGGACATTGTGATGATTTCCCTAATGAGATGCCCAACCCAATGTGTGTGGGAATCACAAACTTTGTCATGATGCACTCTTATCTAACTCCAGTTATGACCAGAAACCTGAACTAGGTGGAATGAAAACCCCCCAATATATAGAAACCTATTATTTAGAGCTTCATGTGATAAAGATCTCATAATTTTAGTGGATCATATGATCCCATAATAGTAGAACAATGGATCAACACCATTAAAAAGATCCTCTATATCCTTCAATGTTTCGAACATGAGAAGGTAATTTTGTCTTTGTATCATATGGAGGGTAATAGAAACCCAAGACTTTTACATATAACATTAAATGATTTGAAGCAAAATTAATCATCAGAGTACAAGCCAAGGATTATTAAGTCTAGTGTCTTGGAAGACTAGGTACATAAAACATAAAACATGTGGCTAAAAAAATATTTCTTTATTTAATCTCCATAATTTTCTCCTAACTTCCTTTGAGCCCTTACATCTTCATAAGGTACCCTTGGGAACACATGAACAAAGGGGTGAGATGAAAATCCTAGTAAAGTAATGAACGTAAAGATACATCTTAAGAATATGAGTTATGAGGCATGACATAAAGATATCCATAGCATAGAACATATAAAATTATATCTTATAAGAATGGGTTCATATAACCATGGAATGATATAAATGTGGAATAATCATAAAACATTTCTTTAGTAAGAGTCAAGTCTAACCGCCAATTCCATTTCCCATTTTATTACAGGTCATGGATAACCGCCAATCTCGTTTCACATCGTATCTCATGAGACTTAACCCTAACCAATGAATTATAACGCAATATGGGCACACCCATCTTAACATTTTCATGAATATTATTTCCACATAAATATTCTTACCACATAGATAATCATACATAATCAACCATACATAAACATAAGGGTACCCATGGAAAGAATTGGGTACCACAATCATGACATAAATCATAACCAATGTGCATATCACGAAAGTGTCCATAAAAGGAAAGTATTATAACATAAATGGAAATTCATAGGGTGAAATAGGCATATAACAAGGTAATTGGTGTCAAACAGAAGTGACAAAATATAATAATTTTTTAGAAACATTAGCATGAAAACATTTTTGTGCAGTTTTAAGGAAAATACTATAGAGCTTTTCAAATAGAAAAGAGGACATTATTTTATATAAAACCATAATTTAACCAATGAGTTTTTAATAAAAAAATAATGATTATATAAATAATATTATGTATTAAAATAGAGGATAGAGTGCACTAGAAATTTGGGTAAAAATTTTGGAAGTCCCCTTAAAACAGGTTTGCTTATCAAAATGTTCTAAGGAGGGAATCTTTTAAAAACATGTATATCCACGAAATAAAGTGTTGAAAGGATCTTGATATAATAATTTTTTACAAATAAACATAATTTATAAGGTTAACATAGATAGATAAGATAAAACCATTTTTGAATAAAGATAAGTCCACTTGAAATAACAAAGAAGGTTTGGGTAAAATTTGTTACGGTTTATCGGCATGGTATTAGGTGTAACTAAGAGGGATTGGTGAGAGAGATAAGGGGTTTATAATCACTTATAAAACATTAGGGTATTATGGGGGAGGTGTGAAAACATACACCATCATTTGGGATTACACATAAAAAGCATAGCATAGAGGACAATCTTGATTAAGGGTGACAAATATAGAATCCCTTACCTTAAATCCGTTGGTGTTCTCCACTTGTTATAAAAGACCAAAATAAACAAATTAGACCTATTAATTCATAAGTAAAGAACCTATTATATATTTAATTGATTAATTATGATAATTTTTAGTTCATTAAAGTCCTTCTTGATTAGTTATAAGGTTCAATTTCATTGTTTGGGCTCATTTGTTTACTTGGTTTTAAAAGATCTGTTCACTTATATTCGAGTTCAGATAAACATGAAATATGGAAGTGGTTGTAAAGTAATGAATTTATATGATATTAGTGAATATACAAGAGATTAATTGGTTTTAAAATTAATTTGGTTACTTATATTGAAGTTGAACTATTATATAAAACCATAGTGACGGCTGTTTTAGTTAATCGATGGGTTTGATTACAAAGAACCTCTTTCTATTTATAACTTAATACCATTTGTACAAAAGTATTAAATAAATAAAAATAGGATTTATTAAATATATAATAATATGGTTCAATAATAACACAAATGGTTTCATGACCATAATTAAATATTATAATATAAATTGATAAACTGTGGTCCTTGAATGTGCTAAATTAGCACATCTCAAACAGTGCTTTCATTTCTTTCAAATAAAAGGTGAGGAAAGGAGAGAAGGTAATAAAATATCAAATTAGTATGAAACAATTCCAATAAATGTATTTTACTGGATTTATCATACTATTTTGGTGAAAGGAGGTGAGAAAAGAAACAAAAATAAAAGAACTTAAAAGAATCGAAGGAATTGGAAAGAGGAATTTACCTCTTGAGACTTCCTCATTTGAGAACCTCTAAAGGGGAGAGGTTTTGGTATTTTGAATTGTTTAGGATATTTTTGACTTGGGGAAGGATCTTGGAGAGATATTTGGGAAGAATATTGGAATGTAATAAGGCTTGAGAGGAGTGAATAGAAGAGGGAGTGAGGGGGGTTTTTATAGTGGCGGAGAGAGGGGATTTCTCAATATAAAATTCATTAATTTATTATTTCCCCAAAAAACAAAGAATAGTAAGTTTTACTTGACCAATAATAGTAATTTCATCATGTGATACCAAAAAAAGTGGGTTTAAATCAGTATAACATCATGCATGACTCTATAATTAGCTTATTTGACTTATTTTGTAAATTACAATATTTCACTATTCATCAAAAAATCGTGTTTTTCAGAAAAATCCAAAAAATTCACCCTAACCTTTTTTCAATGTTTAAAATCCAAAAATGGAGTCCATTTTTCAAAAATAAATTTCTAAATGTTATTATTTTAAAATTTAATTAAAATCATAATTTAATATCAAAAACCAGTTTTAAAACATTCATTTACTTATTCTATAATATAGGTACATCATACTTTCACCATACTTTCACTTGAATAATATTTATATATTATCATAGGTAAGGTTAATATTCATTAGAGTATGTCACCATTTATAAGGGTATGTTACTATTTATAAGGGTAAGTTACCATTCACCAAAAATTAAGTTTTTATTATCAAACTCCAAATAACTTACTAATTGCAACCGTGTATATTCGATTTTCAAAATTCCAAACACAAAAGTGAAAAAATTATGTTTAAATTTAACTTAGAAATTTGTAGTTCATTATGTGGTGTTTTCATGTGATTTTGTGACATATTTATAATAATGGAATTTCCATTAAAAACAGTGATTCGTTACAAGGGTGAACCTGACCAGCGGCAGATAATGATCAAGGAAACGAATCTTGAGAAAGAGATTGAAGCAATGGGGTGGAAGAAATTTTAGAAAATGGTTTTTGATAAATATTTTACATGAAACCTTATTATTAATATTGAAAGAGACTTCCTTTCACTTAAGAAAAATGATAATGAATATTTTGTGGTGTTTGAGGAAAACTTCACAATACTTGCATGGTACACATCCGTTTTTTGTCATTACCCCCCAATGCAAGGTTGACCACTTTTTTGGTGGGTTAAATACTTGTTTATGAAAAGACATGGAAATACATGAATTTGATAGCTACAAGGAATGTTTTTGACATTCCCTCAAAGTATATATGGAGATCAATGAATCTCAGGGGTATCATGAGGATAAGAAGTAGAAAGTGAAGTTTAATTCTGGTGGTCTGATGTATAAATCCAATGGTACATAGAAATTTCAGCATCACACTTGTCAAAGGTGTGGAAATAAGTATCCTAGAAATTTATTAAGGTGAATAAGGAAATTATTTATGTGTAAAAGAGAAGGGAACCTAGACAATGAATCCCGATAGAAGAAACCCAACAATGTGATAGAGGAAAGGAATGCTCTGGTCAACCATCAACACGTGGTTCACTCCTTCAACTGCAAGGAAACAGGGAAATTTATAAACCAGTTGACTAACCTATAGTGTTTTTGAGGAAACCAAAAACCACTAAGGTTGAAAGGGAAAGATTTTTCCATCACTACCACCAAATTGAATCCTAAAAAATTGGTGACATGTATGCTAGTTATTCATTCAAGAATAGAAATCATACTTTTCTATTATGGTTCGATGCATTAATTCATATCACGAAAGTTTAGTAGAACTATTAAAACACCACCATAAATCATGGAAGTAAAGATGTCAATGAAAATGGAAAATGGTGAAATTATTGCAACCCAAGTATATAAATCCTCCCATGTCAACGTTTATGCGATAAAATTCCAAATGAAACTTGTCATACTTTTCTTGGTGGAATTTGATGAAATTCTGGGAAAGAATTTTATTTTCCTATATAGAGCCAACATAAATGTCCTCGAGAGGGAAATCACTTTCCATATGGAGAATCAAACCCCAATTCTTTAAATTTGAATAGAAAAGTATGAATCTTCTTTAGAACCATCTTTACAATAATGAATATTATTTCCCTATGAGAAAGCGTATCTAGATAAATTTATTTAGTCTAAGGAAAGAACCATTATCAAAGATGTGCCTATTGTAAGGGGATATTATAGTGTGTTTCTTGAGGATTTTTTTGGTCTTCCTCTTAGCCAAGATGACTAATTTTCAGTCAATCTTATGGATAGGGAATTTCCAATATCCAAGACTCCATTTTGGATGGATGTTATAGAAATTTAGTAACTGAAGAAAAAAATATAGAAGAATATTAATAAAGGATTCATACATGCAAGTGCTTCACCATGGGGTGCATCAGTCCTCTTCATCAAGAAGAAGGATGGTTCAATGCACCTTTGCATTGATTATTGTTAACTAAACAATATCATGATAAAGTACTAGTATCCTTTTCCATGGATTGATGACTTTTTTGATCAGCTGCATAGATCAAAATAATTCTCTATTGTGGTTATATTGTTGGGATATTTCCAAGTTTTGGTGAAGAAGAAATATATCACCAAGAATACTTTCGGTACGAGGTACACACATTATGAGTTCAAAGTGTTGTCATTCGGACACACTAATACCCAATCAATATTTATGGAGTTGATGAATATAGTATTTAGTGATTACCTCAACAAATTTGTGGTAGTATTTATAGATTGTATTCAAATATTCCCTAGAACTAAGGTGGAGCATGAGGAGTATTTGAACACTATTCTAAAGACCATGCAAAAGGAGAAGCTTTATCCAAAGTATAACAAGTGTCAGTTCTGGTTTAAAGAAGTATCATTTTTGGAGAATATCATCACAGGAAATGGTATATCTATGAATCCTTCAATGATAAAACTAATTTATGGATGATTAAGTCAAACATCTATGAACAATATACCTATATTCCTTGGGTTATCTAGATGTTATCACCGATTTGTAAGAAATTTTTCACAATTATTAAACCCACTTACCAAGTTAAATCATATGGGAATAAAATTTTCTTGGAATGTTGAATGTTAATAAAGCTTCATGGACTTGAAAATGAGGCTTATCACTACATTTGTATTCACACTACCGATAAGTGGGGAAATATTTTTAATTTTTAGAGCTGCTTTGAAGAATAGATTGGGATGTGTGTTGATGGTAAATGAATATATCAATACCTATTCCTCAAGATAGTTGAAAATTCATGAGAAAAACTATCCCATGCATGATATGGAGTTTGAAGATGTGATATTTTCTTTGAAAATATTGTGACATTATCTCTATGGGGAGAAAAGTGAGATATATACTGATCATAAGATACTCAAATATATATTTACACAGAAAGTGATTGATATGTACCAATGAAGATGGTTAGAGATCATCAAGGGTTACTAATACTCAATCCATGACCATCTTGGGAAAGTGAAAAAAGTGGAAGTTACTCTAAGTAGAAGGGATCCATAAATTCTATCATCAATGTGAATTTAGAAGGATACGATACTTTTAGATTTGAAGAGGATATAAATGATAATCATAAAGAAAGAAACAACATAAATCCTTCAAATGATTTCTCAACCATCACCTCTTGAATGTTTAAAGGATGCTCAAAATGATGATGTGTGAATTCATAATATATTAGAAACTATAGAGAATAGGAAATCCCTAGAGTTAAATGTTAATGGTGTAGAAATTATGAGATTTTTTTCAAGGATATATGTTCCATAAAATCATGAGTTAAAGAGGGAACTAATAAATGATGCACATAGTTCAACTTTCTTTATTCACCCAGGAAACAAAAAGATGTATCAAGATCTCCCAGAACACTATTGGAGGGATAACGTGGAAAAGGATATCACTGATTATACATCAAAGTGCCTGGTATATCAGCAAGTGAAGGATCAAAGGTAGATATCTATAGGAATGATGCTATCATTACCTAAACCAACATGGAAATAGGAAAAAATCACCATGGGTTTTGTTACCGGACATCCAAAGATATCCAAGGGAAGTAAAGCAATCTGGGTTATTAGGGACTATCTTACAAATTCTGTACACTTAATTATAATTCAAGAGGATTTATCACTTGATAAAATGACACAAATATACATCCGAGAAGTGGTAAAGTTGTATGGAGTGCCACTATCGATGGTTTTTGAACAATATCTAAGGTTCACTTTTGTGTTTTGGAAAAGTATCGAGTACACTCTAAACACTAAGCTGAACATAAGTATGGCTTATCACCCTAAAAATGATGTCCAATCTAAGCAGACTATCCGAACACTTGAGGATATGTTGAGAGTTTTATCAATGGAATTTAAAGGTGGATGAAACCAATATCTTCCTTTAGTAGTGTTCTATTACAACAAAAGCTTCCACCCGAGCATCCAAATGGATCCATATGATGAACTTTATGGGAAGAGGTGTAGAACACATGCATGTTGGGATGATTTTGTGGAATGAAAAATTTCAGGTCCTGAAATGGTTAAGGAAATAATGGAGAAGTATAAAACCATTCAGCATCACATCAAAACTTCTCATAGTCGACAAAAGAGTTATTCTAACAATCTTTGATGTGAACTAGAGTTTGATGTTGGAGACATGGTATTCCTGTGCATATATCCATGGAAGAGAGTGACAAAATTTTGGAAGAAGGGAAAGATTATTCCAAGGTACATTGACCCTTTTGAGATCCTCTATTGCATTAGAGCTGTGACCTATTGAGTATCACTCGCACCAAAATTATCATAAGTACATGATATATTCCATGTATCCCTCTTAATAAAGTACACACGAGACCTATCACATGTACTCAATCCAGAGGTGGTAATATTGGAGAATGATATTTCTTATGAAAAAACAACCATAGAAGATCTTAGATCATAGAGAAAGGACCTAGGAAAGAAGACAATTCCTCTAGTCAATGTGTAGTGGAAAATTCACAAGTTTGAAGAAGAAATGCGGGAACAAGATGAGGTGATAAAGAAGAGTTAACCTCCTCTGTTTTATTGTGTAAATTTAAATTTCAATTGTTAAATTTATTAAGGGGGGATGATTTTAATTACCCAAACATTTATGAATAAAATACCCCTTTTTGGTTGAACTTAATATCTTGTGGTTATATAAAACACATGCACTTTTTTTGTTTTTTATATCCAATTGGCCTTAAATGAACAATATGTATCTTTCCCAATAGATAATATATCCATTGAATAGTGATCCCAAGACTATTATAAATATAGGGTTTTAACAGGTCCTTTCAACACAGACGAAGGAAGTGACGGCCTATACCAGAAGGATCGAACCCTATGAGGCTCATTTATCAGAGCTTACATGGGAGACATCATTTCTTGGATTTTCTCTAGGTTAATCACAAGATGATATCCAATAACTTAATCATGAGAGAAACCATTTATGGGAGAAGTTCAATATCATTGAGATAATGACCCAAACCATGTTCACCAAACGAACCCATGAAAGCCCCGCCATCACACACCTTACTATTAGGTAATATTCTGGTTTAATAAAGGGATATTTATCAAGACCCTCACATTAGAAATATGTACATTATTTTATTATAAAATAATGAATACATTTTCATCCTATTACTTTTAAAATTTAAATGATTTTTAAATCCCAAATAGTATTTTTGGTTAATATTAAAATTCAATTAAGAAATCAATTTTGATAAATTAATGAATTTATGAATTAATGTATTTCTTTACTAAATAATATTTTATTGAAATATTATTATTAAATAATATTTATCAAATATAAATTATCTTATAATTTTTATGATGTCAAAATGTAATTTTTATAAGGGTTTAAAAATCTTTTATTTGTCAAAAACTCATCATTTTCAATAAATGTCGGTTATTATCTTAAAAGTAAATATTCAAAAATTTATAAAAATATTTGGATAAAATGGATATAATTTTTTTAATCTGAGCATTGAAATTATCCAATATTTAATTTTTTATAATTTTTTTGACACAGTCAAATGTTTGGGTAAAAATTAAATCTCGTATAGTTATATGGTGTGTTTTATGACATAATAATGACCCAATGGTGATGTAATAAATACTACTAAATGTATCCTAATAAAAATATATGTTTTTTATTTAAAATAATGTGGTTTTATCTTTATTTGATTTATTTAATAATTCCTTAGTGAATCTTACAAGGCTTATAATATATTTTATGATTTTAATATCATTTCATTGAATGTGTGACTCACCTCCACATAATAAAGGGAAATATTTTATTATCATTGGAAATTTTCCTTATAAGATAATTTAATACACTCCCCCTTTCTATAATCCATGAGAAGAAACTATGTTATGGTTTGTGATTTTGAATATTTTACTATGTAGATTCCGAAACAAAAATAATAAAGAAATCCCTCTCTTTTCCATTATAAACCCACCCACTCTATCATGTATCTTCACTAAAACTCATTGAATAACATACAACCTTTGACCTATAATTCCTAGATTCATCCCAAGTCTCCACCATTCCTATAAGAATTTTCTCCCAGACCATTGTTTTCACACATTCAAGTAAGGTTTCTTCACTTTTCTCCCTTTTCTTCAATTCATCAACCTTGTTTTGAAATTAGCCTATGTAATTTCAAATTGTTATGTGGTAATTTAATTATTATAATTATCCAAATATATATTTAATGTTATTTTAATGATCTAACATTTATAATCTCTCATTTTTACCCTTACCTAAGCTGTTACTTTGTAGAAATTTCGTACAGACTCTTCCATCCTCCGCTTTTATCAAGCACTCATTTTTTGTTATGTATTATAATTTTCTTTTGACTATTTTGGGATATGTTCTTAAATATTCCACTTGATATAAATTTTATGTATAAATTATTAGACCCCCTTTCAATCTCATCAACCCATTTTTATTAATTTCTATATGACGCTGTTATGCTGCCGAAATTGCATCATGATTTTCCATGCCAAGATAATTGTGTAGTGAATACCATTCCCATTTCTCTATAAAGTTTATTCATATTTATACACATATACTTATTTATTTGGGAACTTGATATATGTATTCCACATTTCCTGATCATGGAATAAATTATTAAGTTTAATGAATCCATGTTATATGATCTATGTGGCACACTTATGTATGAGAATGAAATGATTATAAAGGGTGAACCATGATAGCCCTCCAATGCATTGGGTAATGGTTGTATCATGATTATTAATATTGGGATAGAGGGTTTACTTGATTAATTTATGATACTTTTGTCCACCATGATGTCTTTGTGGATTTATCCTTGACCTATGTTTATGATGCAGTGTTTTATGTTGTTGTCATGTTTTCCCATGTTATGATTATCATGATATATCATGGCTTATTATTCATGATCCTTTTATGCTTAATTGATATTCATATTTTATAACATGTATTATATTTGTCATATTATACCTTGTTTATTTCCTTACTAGGCTTTATAGCTTACCCCTTTCTTATATATGTCCTCAAGTTATCCAATGCAGTATTAAGTATGAAGGAACATTATGGTCATGTTAAATTTTTTTTCAATAAATATGTTGCATTTCATGTTTTAAGTTGTTATGTATTGCAACTAATTTCCCAAATTCACTACTCCTATAGATCTTTTGTGTTGTATTAATTTCAACTTTATGTAATAAATCATGTTTAAATATGAAATAATGATCAACATTGTTATGATGTACTTCTATGTTTTCTTTGTTAAATTGAGGTTACATTCTTTTTTAACCACCCCCTTATTATTATATATGGATTATTATCCTTTTATTCCAGTATTTAATTGACTATATACCACTGCCCCATATGGTTTTATCTTGAGGGAAGATTATATAGAAATCTATTACAATTTTTAATTAAATAACTATTGAAATATGTATAATTTTTATTCTGATATATATATTTATTAATTACATAGGAAAGTTGAATGTGTATTATTTGACCATCCCACTTATTTTTTTGTATGGGTTATAATAATTTTACCCTTTTATTAACATGGGGATAAGTATCGATGTTATGTATATATTTATTCCAATACTGATGATTATTGGAAAGTTGACAATGTATTGTTTGGACATACACCTTCTTTTCTAGATGGGTTATGATCATGTTATCCCTTTTATTGACATAAGGAAAATATTGGCATTCCATATGTTGTTATTCTAATACATATTATTATTTGAAATTTGTCTATGTATTGTTTGACTATCCACCTTCATTCTTCAGATGGGTTATAATTATTTTATCCATTTTTTTGACTTAAGAAAAATTATTTTCATTCTATATGTTGTTATTATAATATGGATGATTATTGGAAAAGGTGATTAGGTATTTTTTATTAATTTTCTCAGATAATGAATGAATCAGACATAAAAAAGTTATGGTTGGGGCTTGAAATTATATATCCCTTAAATGCATTGATATTTACAAAACAACCTTGGTTTTGGTGTATTCCTATCCCAATATAAGTATTGTGTCTTGGAACAATTCATTTTTGAAATGTTTTGATGTCTAAAATTTGGAATTCCATCAGTTTGAGATAATTAATTATTGTTATTCGTGTTTTCATTTATAATATTGGATATAACATGATATAAACTTCAATTTATTATAGAATTATAATGATTACTTACTTCTACCAATACATATATAACTTTTTTATTCAATGATTGGATAATTTGTATGTTTTACCTTACTGGGCTTCTAATATCACATATTTTTCTTGTTTGTATTTCCCCAAATTTTGAAGAAAATAATTACACATGATATTTCTAATAGGATAAATATTGTGGATTTTTTTGGGAGATGTTAAAAACTTTTTATGGATTAGGCAGTTTATTGTTGTGAAAAATTACTAATATTTAAGAAAAACATGGTTCTTATTAGTTTGTGTTTTGTACTTTATATCTAAAGATCTAAACGTACAAGGCCCTGTGAATGTAAAAAATGAAATATTTGACTTAATTCATGTAATTATAGGATAGTTATGTATAAGAGTCTATAGTTAGTATCAAATATAGTATGTAAAGTTTGATTTATGGAACTTTATAGGGAAGCATGGGTCTTGGGGATAACAGTTGATATCAGATATGATTTTTGATAACATTAGAGACTCAGATATTATTTTAGGATAATTTAAGGGCTGATATATTTAGGTTGATAATAATTTAAAAGGTTTAGATAACTGATTGAGATAATATATAATTTAATGGTAAGTTAATAATGATAATTTTATTTGGGGATTATGGTAAAGTAACTATAGTGAAAACCCAAGGTATAAGTCTAATTGAGAATTCTAAGTATTGGATAACATGCAGATGTTTTTGTAAAGTACATATTGTATTGTTTGTTTAGAAATTACATCTCTGTGTGGATACTATAAGTGGATTTTGGTGCTGAAACATATGTACCTAGAGGTAAAAACCTTAAAAAGTGTGAATTGAGTATTAATTAAATCTTGACCTAGTTCATGAAAGAAATGCCTAACTATACACCTAGTTTGACACTGATGGGGGATATTATTTAATAGATTCAAATTCTATTTATGAAACACCATGATGGATCTTAATATGTTTCTGAAAGTGAGAACAAATAATACAGATTGAAATGTATTGATTCATAATTTAATGTTTATATGAATTTATATGTTCTTTCAAGGATAAAAGATAAGTTGTATTTTGAGAGTATAAATTTAAATTATTTTTATGTTTAGAATATTTTTAGAAAGTTCATGTTAATTTAGGACCTCTATTTTGAGGATTATGTAAATAAGTATTAGAGATCCTAAATAAAAGTACCCTAGGTTAGACCCAGAATTATATATGTTAAAATGAGTGTGATATAGGTTTAACCAAGTCTAATACAAGTTTTTTTATGAATTATTGGCTAATATGATTGTGTGATAAAATGAGACTTCTTAAGTTAAAATTTTTTTTTATGGTTATTCAGGATAATTATCTTGTAATGATCATCGTTCTTGTTAACTCATTATATTTTTTAATGGATGAATCCTAAAGTAACCAAGTGGAAAATGGATTTTATTTATCAAATGTAAAATTTACAAATGAAAAAATTAATGGGTTAAGGGTTAGAGGGATAAATCTTGTAATTATCTCAAACCATGTATCAAGAATTATGATTGACAAAGTGAACGTAGTGGAAATCACAATCATGCCAAATAAGAGAAGAATGAAATGGTGGTGACATTATAGAATACATATTAGGTTTGAGTTTTTATAGTCATATGATCATTTAAACTAATTCTATTGATAACCATTTTGGGTTTTATTATTTGGTTGAAATAGGATCTCAAAAAAAATGAAGCCGAGAAAGGTATGCTTCTAGAAACTACTATGTCTTATAGCTGAATAAGGGAGTATACTTAACTGGTTGAGAATTTCAGTATATGATTGTGATGATAGAAAAAATTGATTTTCTTTGTCTTAACTAAGGTACTGAGGTTGATATATTAATATAATTTAAATATTTATACACTTAGTTATTTTCCTTAGTGATTGATATATATTGATGATATTTTAGTTATTCAAATAGGTATGAGGATTATGTGAAACATAAAAGGATTTTTATTCCATAGTTTTTATTTAAAAGTATAGATACATATGTTAAATTATATAGATAACCTTTTAAAGTGATTTTATGAAAAGGTTATATTTTGGGGGATAAATATTAGAGAACACATGATATAGGGATGGATAACTCTTGGGTTTAAAAAATATATGATCATTAGGCAATAAAGGGGGGATTAATTTTTAGAAAAGTAAGATATATAGTATTGATAACCTTGGAATAATCTATTTATTTAATTAAAAAGTAATATGTGATATTATTGGTGAATTTTATCTCATTTTTTGATTATATCTATAGGCTAGTGTGTGACTTTATGATGTTTTGGTTTAAGATACAAGTAATGTTTTTAAGGAACATTTGAATTCATTATGGTATAACACCATATAGATTTAAATGCTTCCAAGAAAGGTATAAAATGGAAAATAAATGATTTGGGTACATATAGACTAAGTTACATGATTTCTTGAATGATTCATATTACTTAAGGAAAGATATGTATCTTGGTATAGTCTATGAGAGTAAGGTAATTGTCATATTAGAAGTTATATCATGATGGTTATACTAATATTACCCTAACCTACTTTCATCAGTGAGTAATAATTAAAAATAAGAGGATGGAATTTATTTAAGGGGGTAGAATGCAACACCCTGATATTTTAACATAAAACTTCATTTAAATGATCCAGACATCAACGATTTTTTTCTCGATATGAAACTCTAAACTAAAAAAGAAACCAAAATATATTTAGATAAAATACAAATAATTAGGACCATGGAAACCTAGATGTTAAATTAGTAGTAATTAATAGTAGTAACCTATTAATGAAATATATTTATTAACAAAATTATGGAGAATTTTAATGTGAATGAAATTCCATTTATTTACATAAAATGTCTAATTAGACCATTTATTGTTTAGAAAAGTATTTTTATAAAACATTTCTATTCTATGCGATATGAATTTATATTTTAGGAAACATATGATTAATGATGCTAAATTATGTATGATATTATTAATTGTTTATCTATAATTTATTTGGTAAATGATACAAAATAAGAATAATAATAGTTAATATTGTAAAATGTAACTTTCTAAAAAACCATTTTTGCACTATATTTTATGATTTAACTTGAAAAATGAATTTATAAATTTTAAAATTTAAATTTAAAAAAAATATATAATTTTTTTTTATTTTTAAAAACAATATTATCCTAATATTAATTTATGTAATTTTTCTAAAATAATTGGTTTTTAGTTGAATAGTGAAAAAATACTAATTATGCTAAAAACAGTCACTTTTCTTATAATATCATTACAAAAAATGACTTAAATAATTTTAATTATTTTAAATAAATTAAATTTATTTATTATAAAAATAAATCATTCAAAATAACTATATTGTTTCAATAAAAACCATATATATTATTTTAGAAACATAAGTAATATTTAATTTCCAAAACAGTTTTTATTCGCTTATGTGAAAAATTGATTTTCATTGCTTCTAGAAATTAAATCTATCAAAAATGAATTTAATATTTTACATGAAAATTATAATTTTATGTAACAAGTTATATATACTTTTTTTCATGAAATTATGATTACTAAGATTAAATTTAATGACCATGAAAATGGTGAAACTGTTATTTTCATAGAATTGTTTTATTTATATTGTGTAA
Source organism: Viscum album (assembly GCA_963277665.1). Lineage (NCBI taxonomy): Eukaryota > Viridiplantae > Streptophyta > Magnoliopsida > Santalales > Viscaceae > Viscum > Viscum album. The sequence continues at coordinate 1,303,972,843 of OY728126.1, read as the reverse complement.
TTTTAATACAATCAATTAAATTAATGTATATTAAATGATAAATATAATATGATGTTTAAACACACATATAATTATATTTACATGTGTTTAATGGTAACAAATGGAAAGTATTCTTAAGAACACATAATGGTTGAAACACTATTTTCTATAAAAATGTTTATCATATATACAATGTTTTAATTTTATATTATATAGAAATTTATTCAAATTAAATGGAAGATAATGTTTGGTTTATCATACCGAAAATCATCATGAGTTGTAACACCCCAAGATTTTATTGTACGTTATCTCTTTAATGCAATTCAATAGTTTGCGCCACACGCATCACTGAGTTCGAACGCACCACGACTTACCAAATTAATCGTTTAAAAAGACGTTATGAATATTATTAACTGAATTTTGTCTCAATATAATATTATAATCCATATTATGTGTTTTTATAAAAAAAATAACAACAAATCCAATTTTTCAAATAAAAGAAGTGATTTTCAATAAAATGAACTTTAACCCCTTTTAATAGAGAACCCTTTTTAAATCCAATATTTAACACATTTATATATTCAATTTGAAAAAAGTAAACATCTTATTTATAATAGGGACATAAAAATGTAGTTTGGACTGATTTTTGTGTTTTTCTGATTATTTTCCTATTTTGATGAATAGTGAAAAATACTAAATTTTAATTGAAAATGACTTTTTTAATAGAAATAATTTATACTGTTAAATTATACATTTGAATGGGTTTGAAGTGTAAATAGATTATATTTTTATCATTTAATCCAATTTTGTTCATTGTAAGTAATTTTACATTTAAATTGGACATAAACACATATCAATATTTTGATAGTTTCTTCTTCTCAAAACCCCGCTTTCTGGTTTTGAAAACGGGAATTAATATTAAATTAATTAATAAGACTTATATATTTTTAATTTTGTTAAAATTGAATTCATTTTTGAATTTAGAACATCAAAATTATCTTTGGGTGAATTTTTGGTATTTTTCTAAAAAAACAATTTTTGATGCATAGTGAGAACATTGCGTTGTAGATAAAAACCAACCTTTTCATTTTAATAATTAATTTTAATTTATCTTAAAAGTTAAAATAGATACATAATACGTATATTAGTTAAATTTAATTCATTTGAGTAATTTTATAATAATATTAGATATGTAAAATTTTATTGAACTATTTGACGTCTTTTACCCACCTTCTAGGCACATTTGCGAATTTGCGTAAAACGTAATTTTATGGATTCTGTGAATTAAATATCAAAAATCCAAAACACACAGTTGAAATCAGTAAGTAAAATTTGGTTCAATATGATGAAAATAATTTTTGGTGAATAATAACTTTTGAATTTTATTTACCATGGTTAAAATTAAATAGGATAATTAAAGATAAAATGATATTATAATTACCCTAACACAAGTCCTAATTCTATGGGATAAGTGTATATAGACCAAAATCAACCTTAGGAATAAAATATTATCCTTTTGGTCCACTTGGATTTGATTAGGACATTTATTTTATTTTATTTAAAGAATAGTTAAAAAATTAAAATTCAATTATTAATAAATAAACATTTTTAATATATGGTAATACAAAAGATAAATTTGACTATAAATATTCATTAGAAATCTAAAAATATTTCATATATAATATTATTTTATTTATAATTTTTAGACATTACATAATTAAATTTATTTATGACACAATGATGTTGTAGTAATTACCTTATTAATGAAAGATTAAAATAACTAATATTATAAATATAAGAATAAAAGTAAATTGAGACTTCTTATGCATTAAAATAATTTTCTAGGTTAATATGAAATTTTAGGATTGATTTAATGTATTTTTTCGAAGTGATAAAGTTTTTTTTGACTTTCACAAAAACCAAATACTAAATAGTTTCAAAATTGACATGAATGTGTCTTTAAAACAAACACTATATAATTAAATGATATAATATTCCTAAAAATATAAGGTTATGCCAAAAGATTTAAAAAATGATATATATTTAATAAATTAAATACTTGTATTTAACTTAGCATTTAATTGTATGTTTATTAACCATGTAATATAAAAATACAAGAAGACGAGGTAAAAGTTAAACTATTTAACTAATAGTTAAATCTAAACGATAAGGTTAATATGGTGACCTGAACTTGTCCAAAACCTATTGGTTGAGAGTATTTCAACCCATAACCACCTTAGACTCGAAATAAATCCATTTTCATCCATTATAAACCTAAAATGATTTTCTAATAAATTAATATGTCAATTTTTTTTTTAAATTGACCCTCACTTCTCTTATAAAAGGGTACTTACCGTTCTCTCAAAATCACACCTCCAAAGCCATTTGACTTAGAGAAAACCTGCTCAAATATCTTCCCAAATACCCTCACATAACCCTATAGGACTTACTTTGATCAGGAATCCAACTTAAGGAGCCCTTTTGATCAAATCAAAAGGAAGAACCCTAAGAAGAGGTAAATATTTCATCACCTCTTTCAAAGTTCTTTTCTTCTTCCACTTCCTATTTCTTTGTTGTTTCAATAACAAAATAATAAATCCAGTAACTTCTACATACTGTGATGTTATTATAAATATGGTACAACCATATTCATTATTATATCAATTCCATGAATGAGAAAGTCACCATACATGTGTACGTTCAGCTTACCGTCTCCACGTCGTGGTGTAGTTTGTTAACCAACACTTCATTATTTTTATGGGTATAATAATGATTATAATTTATTTAAATAATAAATATAACATGTTAATTATTATATATTTGTAATATATCATCCAATTACATATTATTTCACCATCAATAGAATGACATTGTCGCTCGTTCTTACGTACGGATTACCGTCCCCATGAATGCGATGAGATTAATTCCCCATTATAACCATTCAAGAATAATATTAATTTTATGATTTAAAATAATGTTTAAGAAAATAATATCTTTCTATATATGAATCAAATACATCCTATAAATAACAAACATGACTTACATAAAAAACATATAAAGGAAAACAAATTAGTTATCACCCGAAACAATGATACTACAGAAATATTTTTAACAAAGGAATTTTAGAAGATCATATATTATATTATATTTATGTATGTGGTTCTTGAATAATTTAATAACAATGATTTAAATATTATACAGGAGGTTAAAGTACCCTCGGCTAAGGAAAAATACAAAGTATGGGTTAATTTTACAATCTCTTTATTATCCGAGGTTGTTTTTATGAAAGTATCTTCAAGGACTTCTTTATCATCCACATATGTGTTTCATAAAAATGTATTTCAAAACATTTTTAATATTTCCTAGAATATGGGTTAAATTAATTTATAGCCTTGTTTTAATTTTTATAAAATGTTTTGAAATGAATTTTTCTTTCATTTTCCAAACAAGGTACTTTATGACCTTTTCATCAAATTAAGGTAAAAATGATTTTTTAACTTATACGGAAGCTGCAACTATTTTCTACCCTTATAGAACCTTCAAATCTTCCATTACAAGATTATAATAATATTTTCAAAATAAATGTTTTCTTTTATAATTATGTGACTTTTAAATTATTTCAAAATATAATGATATATTTCTCTCAAATATTTTTGATTTCATCTATGTCAACATACTTTGATGGATATTACACTTGTTTGAAGTTGATTTATTATGATACAATCTTCCATATTGTGTTGAGGATTTTATGATATGTTTGATTATGGATGTGTTGGTTTTATACCATTCAAAGTTTATGGTTAAAGTATTAATATTTCGTATGCTAGTTTTAATATGAATGTTTATTTTATGTTTCAGCCTTTTCATATGAGGAATGCATTGGATTTAGTAATTAACAGGTGGAGCCTGCTATATCTCCTCGATGCATTGGTAGGTCTCATGAGAGAAACTAGTGTTTTCGAACAAGACCTTGACAAAATCTTATTTGTAGTCTAGGCATAAGTCCTTGACTATGTGGTTATGATGTCCGACATTATGCATTATATGGTTATGAAAATAGAGTAATGATATTACATATGATTATTTGACTAGTAGAATATCCATGTGAATAAGTAAATGGAATTATTTGATCTATATTTTCCATATTATGCTGAAGTTTAAGTTTAAAAGGATTATTTTTTAGTCTTATACATTTCCTTCAATGTTTATGCTTATTTAGGATAGTTTCTCTTATATTGTTATCCTTACTGAGAATCTGAGCTCACCCCTTTCTTATGTTTTCTTTTTCCCAGGATGTGAAGAATTATATTATGATTGACCTGTATGGATTGTCTAAGGGATATTAGTGTGTTCAAAGGGGAAACAATTTTGTTGTCTTTTTTATTTCATTATGTAATGAAAAGATTATGTATGTATCTAGTACTTATAAGGATACTAAACTAATCAGTATTTCAAGACTTGATCTCTTGTGATCATTCCAATGTTATGTAATAATGCATCGACTCTGGGTAACTAGGGTTGGGGCATTACATGATTAGTCTTGTATGTTTTATGACCACATTCTAATTTATGTTATCATGTTTAGTTTAATTATTATTCTATGTACTTTGGTATAGATGATTATTGGTTATTTATTTTTGAATTTTCTCTCTAATATATGGGGTATAGTCTCCCTATGGAACCATCTTAGACCCTCGCTGCTAGTTATTATTCTCTGGCATATGGGGAGGTGCAACTGATTTTGGTAGATACTGTCAGTCTAAGAAACTTTTAGTGTCCAGGGTGACATGACATTACAAAGTATAATTAAATAATTTCCATTTCCTTTTGATTTTATTTTTAGGATATGCTATCCATGATATATTGGATTGTGTCAGAGCTTGTGATGGGCATCAGTTTGGTGCATCATGAACACCTATTATGGCAAGAAGTCTTGGTTTCCAGGGAAGGTAATTGGAATTAGATAGTTTTGAAGTTACATATGATATTATTTTTCACCTCATATGATGCACAAGGCATTGGAGGTTGGTTATTATCTTATTGGAATTTTGGATCTTGACTCGTTAGTAAGAATCTGGTTGTTGGATTTGGCTCTTTTCCAATTGAAGAAAGACGCATCTCATGTATCAATATTAGACATATATGATCCTCATGAAATATATGTCTACCTATGTGTGTTTTTTATCATTTATGAGAGGCTCAGTTGTTTGAAATTCCAACAACTACTCATACGGTGTTTTCCTGTATAAGTACTTGGTGGTATTCTCCAAAACTAGGATGACTGATATATGTATTTCCTTTTGTTGTTAGGTTATTTGGATCTATAGTGAGGTTCTTCATAATGATGGAATAATCCATGTACACAGGAATTATAGTGGACCAAGAAGGTTAGTAAGGAACATGATTCCTTAGTGGAAATCCCCTTGGGGTGGTGATTATTTCTGGTTTGATTATTTAAATTGCCGATAAAAATCTATATAGTTTTTTACCATGTATCTTGCAATGGAATTATACTAAATCTATTCAGTGGTTTTTGTTTACATTGGTGGGTATTTTCTAGATTGATGCCATTGGTTATAGAAGCATAGAATGATTAGTTATGATTCTTAAGGGATTATTCTCATTGGTGAATTGTCGATGTGGATTTGTGCCTCAATGGGCTATCTTTTTTTACCCTAGTAGGTTGATGGTTTTAGCATGTGATATATGGGATGAATATATGAGAACCATGAGGGGGTGTTTTGGCTTGTGTGAATTCATGTTGTATTTGAGACGAGGGTGCATATGACTCCCTTTGGTTCATGGTTTATGATTTTTCAGTGACCTGACTATTAGTCTAGGTGGTATACCTAGGGAGCCTTAGTTTTAACTAGGGCCTTAGTGGGTCAATTCTTAGTGGTTACTAGGGAAACCCAAGTGCAAGGATGGTTTGGGATTGTGAATCCTTTTAAAAGGGGAGCATGAATAAATTCCTTGGACCCAATTTCATGTATGATAGGTTCAACCAAGGAAATGGTATAGAAATAGTGATGGAACTTAGGAGCGTGGTGAGAGTGTAGGCTGATTATCTTATTTCAAAATGAAATCTATGGATGGTTGGTTGTGTGATGAAACCCAACATTGATGAGGTGCCCAATTTTGAAGAGGAATTCCTAGGGTGCACCTAGTTATTTGATATTGACATGCATTGGGAGCATAAAAAATGTTCCTAGATGGATATCCTTGACATAGGAGATGTGTGAGTCCCCTTTTTGGAAAACAGAATCTTGTATGCTCCTAGTTGGATGTGATTGACATGCATGGGTGCATTCTCAATGGTAATATGCCCAATCCTAGTTCTGGTGGTGTACAACTCATGGGATGTTGAGTCAAATATTGTGATGCGATGGTATGAGATAATATTCCCACTATGTTTAAGTAGTAATGAGGGAGTGGGTTTGGAGGCATTCGAGGAAAGATAAATTGTGAATAGATGATGGTTGTGGGTGGGAAAAGGACTGATGAAATTTTGTGAGTTGCTTATGGGACAAGTATCCCAAGAATCGGGTGAGTGTTGGATTGAAAGAGAAACACGAACTCTTTGGTGATGTATCATGGTAAGGTTCCTCTCTTGGAGTGGATCAAGTGGGACCACACTATGGGTGGTGCACTAGTGGCCGATGAAGTGTAATAACCCTCATTATGGGTTGGATTTCAATGGGGTTCATGGATGATGTTTCCATGAGCAGAGAACGGGTTGCAACATGATGTTTCTTATTAGTGATCGGTTATTAATGATCATGGAAATGTCAATCAATGTGTTCAGTGATGGATGGGGTGTGGGCCACAATGATCTAGATGTTAGTTTGGTTGAGTAATGATGAGAACATTCATATGGTCAAGATCCTGATAACAGTTGTGGGTGTAGTGGACCTCATGCGAGAAGGAGCATAGAGGTATGTGAGTTGTTGTTGGATAATTATTGTGGAATTTGGTTGATGATGAATGAATGGATCCAAATTCATCCAGATTCCTCGGTGAATATCAGGTATAACCTTGGATGGGATATCCAATGGAGTTTTATCATCAATGTGAGACTCAAGATTCTTTTGAGGTGATCTAAATGTGATCAAGTTTGTGGTGCATCGACCCTCACAATATGGAACAATTGAGTAAAGGGACAGTTGATGTTTTGAACATGGAACATCACCTAAAGTAAGGTATGATCTTTCATGAATGTGTTTGGATGGTCACAGGATTCCTTTTGGATTTAATGATTCATAATCAGGTATATCAATAGCACATCGGTGCGTATAGCTGAGCATTTTTGAAGAGAGTCAGTAAAAGGAGTTATGACTAGTGGTTTTGTATATATCTAGATATGGTTTGATGGAAACCATGATAGGAGAATCATATGAGATGCAGGTGTAGTGTTTGAGAATTGTATGGGGCTCTGTAAGGAAAAGGTCTACTTATGGGAATGGTGCATGGATGACTGTGGATTATTTTTTTATTTGGAATTTGTTAACCGATAAGGGTACCTGTATTAGAGGGTTGATTTACCATATGTTCTATTTTTGTGAGTTTGGAACCACAATGAGCATGTCATTGGAATGAAGGTATGGAGTTCCAATGGGAAATTCCAATGGAAGAAGAACCAAAGCATTGTAATTGATAGTTATGAGCTAATTCCTATAGTGGGGAACACCATTTGATAAATTACCAATTATAAGAGGAAACCTCATATTTCACTGGACAAATGATCATAGGTGAGTATCACCTTAGTGTTTCAGTGATGAAAATTAGTAATGGCTCATGTTTTTGTGGTTTAAGTCCCTTATGGTTGCAGTTGCATTGTGAGAGCGCATTAGGTGTTCAGATGTAGAACAAGACCATTTAAATAGGAATTGATAACCAAGATAGGTTAGGATGTTTATTTAGATGACCACCATGACTTCTTGTGAATGAGAAGTTTTATGGCGGGGGTTTGTAATGTCTCTTTTGTACATACATGTTTGAAATTCCAAGAGAATTTGAATTTTGTAATTGGTGTATGGGTTGAATTTTAAATTATGATTCAGAATATAATTATAAATGTTGTAATACCTAAAAAAAATTAGTTTGGATGATTAATGAAGATCAGGAGGAATCTTGGGGGGTCTTAAAAACCCTAAGATATGCCAGGATAGTTTCTACAGCCTAAGCTATAGAAAACTTCTTCTACTTAAAAACCTTTTCACCCTTATAGTGTTGGAATTTATCACTTTCCTTCATTTCCCCCCCATTTCTCAATCGTAGTGGTAGTATTGATATTTTTTTAGTAAAATCACTTTTCATATAATTACTGTATTAATTTATATTTAAGTTTTATTTATTTATTTTTACTATTACTCACATAATAAATGTTTTCTTATATAGATGGATTTTTTTTTTTGATTTGGGGAGGTTTCATCAAAGCTTCTCATACTCAAGAGAGATTAGACTTCTAGGCTGCAACTAAGATATTGAAAAATATGAAATGGGTCAAGAATGTATGCAAGAATCATGAAAATGTAAATTCCTACTACTTATTTAATTAATTTTTTCATTATTTTATTTAATATGTGTAAATTAATTTAATCATCATTTTTTTCTGATACTTTTTTTTTTGTTTTTTCACAGAACTATTGGAAAGTAATATTTTCAAAGTTATTTTATTTTTGAAGATTTATGTCTATATTTCATGCCTTTTTTCACCAAAACTTCAATATATTTTCCTCTCCCTCAAAACCTTTTCACCCCTACAGTGTTGAAATTTATCAATTTCCTTAAAGTTCCCTCTACTGATCAATCACATAGGCAATCTTGATGTTTTAACAGTAAAATCATAGTCCAAAAAATTAATATATTATATTATATTTATATTTAATTTATTTCTTTTTTTTATTACTCATATAATAATTTTTTCTTATATAGGTAGATTTTTTTTTGAGTTTGGGTGGTTTGTTCGAAGCTGATCATGCTCATAAGAGATTAGAATTCATGCCTACAACTGAGATAATGAAAATAATGAGATGCATCAAGAATGAATACAAACATCATGAAAAGGTTAATTCCTAATACTTTTTTAATTAATTTTTTAACCACTTTATCTATAATTTGTACGTTAATTTCCTTATAATTTTTATCTGATACTTATTTAGTTTTTTTCATAGATCTATTAGGAAGTAATATTTTTCTTTTAATTATCTACAACATTCCACAAAATAGATAAAATTTTCATTTATATCAATATTATCATGCTTTGTGTTTCCTTTCTTTGTCGAACTGCAAACTGCATATTCAGTTGATGTTCTTAGTCAAAAAATGTTTTTCAGCTAAGAACAATGAGTAAATATGGATTTTTGGTATTTCAAAAATGAAATCCAATATAAATCATGGTAAAATTAGTAGTAAATATTTTTTATATACATTAGGATGTATAGAAATTATCTTCACCTCAATCTGACATGCAGTGTGACTAGTATGACTCCAAGTACTTCTTTTTATTTACAATTGACATTAATTTTAGTAAAAAGACAATTGACATCATCAAAACTGATAAAATATATTCATATCGTTTTTATACTTTAATAAAATGATCCATAAATCATTTGTGATGTGTATGTATTAGTTTCACCACAATCCGACACATGATGTGCCCGATATGACTCAAAGTGTCTGTTATCAGTTTAAAATCAACATTTTAGTTCAAAAAGTGTAACTCACTAAAAACAAAAAAAATGATCAGATTGAATTGATTATTTATGAAAAAAATTCATAAATTATTTCTAATGAATAATAATCTGTCTCATGTCAAAATGATACATGATGTGACCAATATGAGTCATAGTGCGTGTTTTCAGTTTAAAATGAAATTTTAGTAAAAAAATACAAGTGATGTAATAAAAAAACAAGTAAAATCATTAATATTTTTTTGATAATTTATGAAAAATATCCTGAAGTCATTTGAGATGTGTAGGAATCAGACGAAGCTCCAACTAAATCACAGTGTGATCGATATGACTCCAAGTGTATCTTTCTATTTAAAATTAACATAAATTTTAGTAAAAAAGAAATCTGGCCTTCTCAAAACTGAGAAAACACATTCAGATTATTTTAATAATTTAGGGAAAAAATCCAAATTTCACTTTGGCTGTGTAAGAATTATCCTCAACTCAATCTTATACACAATGTTCCCGATATGACTCAAAGTGTCGATTATCTGTTTAAAATTGACATTTTAATAAAAAAATGTCACCCATCGAATACCAAGAAAACATGATCATATTGTATTGATAATTTAGTAAAATTTCTTATAAATCATTTAATACATTTTAGAATTTGTCTCACCTCAAACTGATACACGATGTGACCTATATGAGTTAAAGAACGTGTTTCCAGTTTAAAATGACATTTTAGTAAAAAAAGATAACTGAAATAATTGAAACTAAGAAAAAACATTCATAATTGTTTTAATAGTTTAGTATAATGATACATAATTCATTTGGGACTTATATGAATCATCCTCACCATAATATAATGCATTATGTGATAGGTATAACTCTAAGTACATATTTTTATTTAAAATTGACATCAATTTTAGTAAAAATGGAAACTGGCCTAATCAAAACTAAGAAAACACATTTGGATTATTTTTATACTTTAGGAAAATGATCCATAAGTAATTTTTGATATGTAAGAGTTAGCCTCACCTTAATCTGATATATCATGTGCCCAATATGACTCGAAGTCTTCGTTATCAGTTTAAAATCAACATTTTAGTTAAAAAAGTATCACTTATTAAAAACCAAGAAAATGCACTCAAATTATCTTGATAATTCAGTAAAATGATTCATAATTAATTTTTGATGTCTGGTAATTGTTCTGACATCAAACTGATACATGATGTGACAGGTATGAGTCAAAGTACATGTTACTAGTTTAAAATGTAATTTTAGTATAAATGACAAGTACCGTACTCATAACTAAGAAAAAACATTTGGATTGTTTTTATAATTTTTAAAAACGATCCATAAGTCCTTTGAGACATGTAGGAATCATCCAAACCCTAATCTGACACAAAGTGTGACCGTTTTGACTCTATATACACCTTTTTATTTATAATTTACTTCAATTTTAGTAAAAAGGATAACAGACCTACTCCAAATCGAGAAAATGAATTCATATTTTTCTATACTTTAAGAAAATGATCCATAATTAATTTTTAATGTTTCGGAATTATCCTCACCTCATTCTGATACATGATGTGTCTGGTATGAATCAAATTGTCTGTTATCAGTTTTAAATTGACATTTTAGTTCAAAAAGTGTTACTCATCAAAAATCAAGAAAACGCGCTTGGGATTTCTTTATAATTTAGTAAAATTATTCATAAATAAATTTTTATTTGTAGGAATTGTTCTCATGTAAAAACAATACATGATGTGACTGATATGAGTAACAGTGCGTGTTTCCAGTTTAAAATGAAATTTTAGTAAAAAAGACAAGTGATGTAATCAAAAATAAGAAGGATCATTTGGATTCTTTTTATACTTTAATAAAAAATACATAAGTTTTTTGAGACATTTATGAATCAACCACACCTCAATATGATGCACAGTTTGATCATTATGACTCCAAGTCTGTCTTTTTATTTAAAATTGAAATCAATTTTAGTAAAAAGGACAACTAAACTAATCAAAACCAAAAAATTCATTTGGATTGTTTTGATAATTTATAAAAACAATCCATACTTTATTTTTTGGCTTGTAATAACTATCCACACCTCAATATAATACATGATATTATCAGTATGACTCAAAGTTTCCGTTATTGACGTAAAATCAACATTTTAATTCAAAAAGTGACAATTACTGAAAACAGAACAAACACACTTGTATTTTCTTTATAATTTAGTAAAATAATTCATAATAAATTTTTTATGTGTAAAAATGTTTCTCAAATCAAAGAAATACATGATGTGATCGATATGAGTCAAAGTGTGTGTTTCCAGCTTAAAATGACATTTTAGTAAAGAAGACAAGTGAAACACTCAAAAGTGAGAAAAAACTTTATAATTTTTTTTAATAGTTTAAAAAAATGATCAATAATTTATTTTAGATGTACAGGAAATAGCTGCACCTCAATCTGATATACAGTGTGACCGGTATGTCTCGAAGTGCATCTTTTTATTTAGAATTGACACCAATTTTAGTAAAAAAGACAAGTGACATACTCAAAACCAAGAAAATATTTTCATATTTTTTTGATACTTTATGAATATAATCCATAAGTAATTTGAGACATGTTGGAATCAAAATAACCACAATCATACACATGTTTTTACAGGAATGACTCCAAGTGTATATTTTTATTTAAAATTCACATCAATTTTAATAAAAAAGATAGCAGACCTAATCAATACCGATAAAATGCATTTGGATTGTTTTTACACTTTATAAAAAAATCCATAAGTAATTTTTTACATGTATGAATCATCTTCATCTTAACCTGATACACAATGTGCTCGGTATGACTCAAAGTGTATGTTATCAGTTTAAAAATGACATTTTTGTTCAAAAATTAGCATTCACTGAAATCCAAGAAAACATACTTGGATTTTCTTGATAGTTATAAAAATTATTTATAAATATTTTTTATGTGTATGAATCTGTCTCACATCAAACCGATACACTATGTGATCTGTATGAGTCAAAGTGCATGTTTCTAGTTTAAAATTACATTTTAGTAAAAAAGACAAGCGATGTACTCAAAACTATGAAAATTCATTTGGATTGTTTTAATAATTTGTTAAAATGATACATAAGTTATTTGAGACATTTAAGAGCTAGCCTCTCCTCAATCTGACAAACATTGTGATAGGTATGACTCCAAGTGTGTCTTTTTATTTAAAATTTACATCGATTTTATTAAAAAAAGACAACTGAACTACTCAAAACAGAGAAAACACATTCAGATTGTTTTGTTACTTTAAGAAAATGATCCATAAGTCATTTTTGATGTGTATAAACCATTCTTACCTCAATATGGTACATGATGTTCCCGGTATGACTCAAAGTGTCTCTTATCATTTTAAAATCGATATTTTAGTTCAAAAATCATCGCTCACTAAAAACTAAGAAAACTCACTCAGACTATTTTTATAATTTTGGAAAATGATTCATAAGTCATTTTGGACATGTACGAAATAGTCTCCCATAAAACTAACACATGATGTGACTAGTATATGTCAATGTGTGTGTTTCTAGTCTAAAATGACATTTTAATAAAAAAGATAAGTAACATTCTCAAAACTGCGAAACCACATTCAGATTGTTTTGATACTTTAGGAAACTAATACATAAGTAATTTGGGATGTGTAGGAATCACCCACACCCTAATCTAATTCACGATGTGACCGGTATGAATCCAAGTGTATCTTTTCAATATATAATTGTCATTTTAGTCTAAAATGCGCATCAAATCGCCAAAACCGTGCAAACGAGCCAATATTGTTTTCTCATCACTCTATCTATTATTACTTAATATAGTTACTTATCATTTTTATCTTATAATTATTTAATTAATTTTCACATAGATAATGATTGAAGACAAACAAGAAATGGTTTTACGTGCAAGAATCAACAGCAACTCATTCTGATACACAGTGTTCATGGTATGACTCAAAGTTTAGTATAAAATTATAAATTTTTGTTAATTTATTTCTTTATATTATTACTAACATAATTTTTTTTCTTATACACATATGTTCTTTTTCCCAAGTAGTGGTGGTTTTTTTTTCAATAAGATGATTCGGGTTCAGGATCAAAAGACAAACAAATATTTATATTTTTGAATGTATGTAATGATTCATACTTATGTAATTGTATAATCCAATGTTTGAAATGTCTATAATATATAGTGTTTTCTTGTATTTTTGTTGTAAATTTTATTTTATTTAAATTTTTTATTGATACATTATTTTTTGATATTTGGTGGATTTTATGGTGTTGCGGTGTGCTATTACAACGGACTACATTATGCCCCTTTATTAGCGCTAAAGGAAATCCTTGATAAATTTTTTCATTTATCAGTGCTTCTAAAAGAGCTGATAAACGTCCCCTTTATTCGCACTTTTTTCCCAAATAAAAGCATAAGGATTTTAATCTCTCCCTAGTATTCAATGCTTCTCTAGTGCTAATAAAATCCATTTTTAGCAGTGTTAAAGGCCTATTTTATAGTAGTGTGACCCTAAGGCCATGTATCTTTAAAAAACTATCGAGCTATATAATGGAATCCATGAGAAAAGTGATGGATCGAGACATTACTGAGACTGGGGACCCTATGTGGGGTACCACCATTGTGGTTATGGGACCTAGGGGACACAAGAAGGTTCCCTGAGGATGTTTTGACCCAAGTGTGGTGGCGAGATTGGGTATGGTTGGTGATGATTTGTTAGTGTTCATTCAATACCTAATTTTCCTTTATTTTTAGAAATGACGTGAAAATACCCTTGGGTGTGTTTATTTTATTTTGACTTTGTTACACCCTCAGGGTGGTTTTGGAGTGGAAAATTCATGTAGCGGTGGTCTTTTACTTTTGTTTTGGGAAATTTCGATAGGAGTTGTCTTTTACTTTTGTTTTGGAAAATGCATTTGGGTTGGTCGAGTTTACCTGGCTGAGAAAGCCTCCATATGGGAGCTCCATGTAACTTATGGTATTATTCCCTTAGCTAAGAAAACTATCATATGATAGGTTTGTGTTACTATTAATGGGGTTTCCATGGCTTTGGATCCTATGTGTGGTTCGGTATACTCGAATAGAGCATTCTGGGATCATTTCCAAGGATTTTTATACTTACAGACTTATACATGGGGTGGAAAAACTTCCCTAGGGGAGGTATATAAAACTTATTTGTATAATGAGAATACTCGAGTCTATTATTGGGATCCATGGTCATCACGATGTACTTAGAGACGCCCTAACACTGGTTGAAGCAGGTATGGTCAATCGGGGTCATGGATCTAAGGATAGAAAACAGTTTGGTATGTGATACATATGTTGGAATAGTCCATATGATGTGATCAGAGACATTCCAGCATCATGATGAATTAGGTATTGTTAGTTTTTTAATTTATTTATAGTTCATCAGTTATTTATTTATCCTGATCAAGTCACATGAAAAAATAACTACATTACCGGTATAGTATGAGACTGCATTAATGGTTCCCTACTGAGTTTTGTACTCACACCCTTCTTAGGTGGACACTTAACATTAGTACCTGAGTAGTCCTCACTTGTTACAGGTCATGTTGGGCTGAGGCCTATCATTACATGATTGAACTAGATCAGATCTAATGATGTCAGGATTTTGGGATGAGGTATGAATTTGAGTGCAAGTGGTATTGTAGTGTATCATTTGGGTAATTTATTTGTATATGTGATCGACCTAGTGGGGGATTTATAACACCCCAATATTTCATAGTATGTTATATCTTTGAAGTAAGACAATAGCTTATACTGCACACAATACTGACTTGGATTTCACTATATGAAAGATAGAGTTTCTGCGAAACAACACATTTGTATTATAATTATTTAAACGATATATTTATTTATCAATATCATATTGTGATATGAATAGTAACAAATAAATCTTTATTTTTATTTATAATGTCTTGACATAAATAAAACATATTTATAATGAAATGTATATGTTTTGTTAAAATAGTTATATATTTAGAAAAGCTGTTTTCTTAAATGAAATACTTTTTACGTCCTTTAGCCAACAATAATAAATTTATTATTAGACACTCAAAAAAATATAAATTGGTAAAATAGACTTCATTTTTGGATTCGGAATATCAAAATTAACTTTGGGTGAATTTATGGTATTTTTCTGAAAACTTTCAATTTTTTTGATGAATAGTGAAAAATGATGCATTGTATGTAAAACCGACCTTTTTTTTAAGTAATAATTATTTTTACTTAAATTTATTTTAAATTAAAAATAGATACATAATATCTATATTAGTCCAATGTAACTCATTGGAGTCATTTTATAATATGATTATATATATTAAATTTCATTAAAAATTTTAACGTCTTTTACCTACCTTCTAAGCACATTTGCAAATTTACATAAAACATAATTTTACCACTTTTTTTTAATTGAATTTCAAAAATTTGAGAGACACAGTTGACATTAGTAAGTTAAATTTGGATCAATAGGATGAAAATAATTTTGGTGAATAGTAACTTTTGAATTTTATTTACCATGGTTAAAAGTAAATAGGGTAATTAAAGGAAAAAATGATATTATAATTACCCTAACACGTGTCCTAATTCTATTGGATAAGTTTATTTTGACCAAAATCAACCTTAGGAATAAAATATGATCCTTTTTGATCCACTTGGATTATATTAGGACATTTATTATTATTTTATTTAAAGAAGAGTTAAACGTGTAAAATTCATTGTTTAATAACTAAACAATTTTTAATATAGGGTTATACATAATATAAATTCAAATATAAATATTCATTTGAAAGATAAAAATATTTCACACATCATGATATATTATTTATAATTTTTATACATTAAATAATTACATTTATTTATGACATAATCATGATGAAGTAATTACCTTATTAACGAAAGATTAAAATAATTGATATTATAAATATCCAAATAAATGTAAATTGAGACTTTTGACGCATTCCACTGATTTTATAGGTTAATATGACATTTTAGGATTTATTTGATGTATGTTTTTCTATGTATTCAATTTTTTTTGACTTTCACAAAAACCGAATACTAAAGAGTGTCAAAATTGACATAAATGAGTTTTTAAAACAAAAACTATATTATTAAATGATATGATATTCTTAAAAGTATAAGTTTCTTACAAACGACTTATATAATGATATATATGTCATTAAAGAACTTCTTAGGGTTCTCTTGGCATTTTATAGTAATTTTATTTACCATGTAATATAAAAATACAAGAAGACATGGTAAAAGTTAAACTATTAAACTAAGAGAAAAATATAAAAGAAAAGGTTAATATGGTGACCTAAACATGTATAAAACCTATTGGTTTAGATTATTTCGACCCATCCCCACCTTATACTCGAAATAAATCCATTTTTAACCATTATAAACCAAAAATGATTTTATAATAAAAAAATATGTCAAGCTTTTCCTAAAGTGACTCTCACCTTTCTTAAAAAAGGGTACTTCCCCTTCTCTCAAAATCACACCTCCAAATCCATTTGGATCGTCCAAACCCTACTCAAATATCTTCCCAACAACCCTCAATTCATCCTATAGGCCTTACTTCTATAAAAAATCCATCCTAAGGAGTTATTTTGATCAAATCAAATGGAAGCGTCTGAAGAAGAGGTAAATATTTCATCACCTCTTTCAAAGTTCTTTTCTTTTTCCACTTAATATTTCTTTTTTGTTTCCATACCTAAATAATAAATCCAGTACCTTATACACACTGTAATGTTATTATAAATATTTTACATCCAT
Organism: Viscum album; assembly: GCA_963277665.1. NCBI lineage: Eukaryota > Viridiplantae > Streptophyta > Magnoliopsida > Santalales > Viscaceae > Viscum > Viscum album. The sequence goes on along the minus strand of OY728126.1, from coordinate 1,303,955,330 downwards.
ATTCATTATTCTATCCATCCAATGAATGACAAAGTCACTATACGTACGTATGTACAGCTTACCGTCTCCACGTCATGGTGTAGTTTGTTATTCAATACTTCATTATTTGGATGGGTATAATAATTTGTATAATTGATGTAAATAATAAATATAACATGTTAATTATTCTTTATATGTAATATACAATCCAATTACATACGACTTAACAATCAATAGAATGATGTTGTCGCTCGTGCGTACGTACGGATTACCGTCTCCATGAATGTGATGAGATTCATTCCCCATCATAACCATCCAAGAATTATTGTCATTTTATGATTTAAAATACCGTTTATGAACATTATACCATTCTGTATATGAATCAAATACATTCTATCCATAACAAACATGACTTACGTAACAAAACATATAAAGGAAACTGAATCAGTTAACACCCAAAACAATGATACTACTGATATATTATTAACAAAGAAATATTAGAAGATCATATATGATATCATATTTATGTATGTGATTCTTTTATAATTTAATAAAAATAATTTAAATATTATACAAGAGGCTAACCTACCCACGAACAAGGAGAAGTACAAGGTAAGGGTTAATTTTACAATCTCTTTATTATCTGAGGTTGTTTATACTTGATTATCCACTCGGACTTCTTTATCGTCCATATCTGCATTTCTTAAAAATGTATTTAAAAACATTTTTACTATTTACTAGACTATGGGTTAGATTCTTTTATACCTTGTTTTACTTTTTATGAAATGGTTTGAATGGAATATTTCCATAGCTTTCCAAATAAGGTACTTTATGATCTTTTCGACAAATTAAGGTGAGAATGTTTTTTAACTTATACAGAGGGTGCGACTATTTTACGCCATTATAACACCTACGAAGAATCCCTTACAAGATTATAAGAATATTTTAAAAATAAATGTTTTCTTTTATAATTATTTTACTTGTAAACAATTTCAAAATAGAAAGAGATATTTATCTAAAATAGTTTTGATTTCATCTATGTCAACATCCTTTGATGGATTTTAAACTTGTTTGAAATTCATTTATTAAAATAAAATCTTCTATATTGTATTGAAGGTTTTTTAATATATTTGACTATGGATGTTTTATTTTATACCATTCATGTTTTATGGTTAAAGTATTAACATTTCTTATGCTAATTTTAAAACGAATGTTTATGTTATGGTTCAACCTTTTCATATAAGGAATGCATTGGATTTAGTAAGTGACGAGTAGAGCCCGCTATAGCTCCTTGGTAAATCGGTAGGTCTCATGAGACAAACTAGTGTCTTGGAACAAATCCTTGACAAAATATTATTTTTAGTCTTGGAACGAGGCCTTGACAATGTGGTTATGATGTCCAGCATTATGCATTTCATCATTATGAAATTGGCTACTGATACTACATGTGATTATTCGACTAGTAGAATATCCATGTGAATAAGTAAATAGAAATATTTGATTTATATTTTCCATATTATTCATAAGTTTATATTTAATAGGCTTTTCCTCTAGTCTTATAGGTTACCTTAAATGTTTATAATTTTTAATTATAGTTTCTACTATATTGTTATCCTTAATGGGCATCTGGGATCACCTATTTCTTATGTTTTATTTTTCCAGTATGTGAAGAAGTATATAATTATTGACATGCAGGGATATGCTAAGGGATATAATCCTGTTCAAAGGGGAAAAAATGTTGTTGTTGTTTTTATTTCATAATGTATTGTAAAACTTATGTTTATATCTAGTACATCCAAGTCTACTAAACTGATCGGTCTTTTGGTATTTGATCTCTTATGATCCTGAAAATTCTATGTAATAATGCACTGACTTTTGGTAACTAGGGTTGGGGCATTAAGGTGGGTATTATAGGAAGTTTAGAAAAAACCTTGGAAATAGATTTAGATAAAATCTGATTAGGAAACATTACTCTAAGATATACTTTGAGGATTAGTATATAATAACATCCAAATTTTTTTGGTAATGTATATATTAGGTGGGTTTTCCAAGAAATACATCTAGTTATAGATACTACAAGTGGATGTAGTTCTGGAAAATATGTACTAGGAGTGAAAAATCTGACAAGGAGTTTCGATCCTGATCCGGGGTATCCTGGTACACAACAACGGGCCTTACAACACACCTAGTTTGACACTCTGGGTGGATATGCTTGGGATAATTCACATTTTCTTTACAGACTATTATAAATTATGTATGAGTAAATTTGTTATCTAAGAAACCATTTTTATGATTATGATACTAGATATGTGAAAATCTTCTACTAATGTTAATAATTTTTCTAGTTTTTTTTATTATAAATTATGATATGATCTATCCTATTATATTTTCTCATTTAAAAATGGTGCCCAGTAGAAGGAATGTTATATCTAGCAATACTCATGATCCAAAGAGTAAGAAGGATCATATCATTCATGGTCTTAAGCCAACATTTAGAAGTGAAATAGTCTCCCACTTATTCAAATCATAAGATAAAATTGTATCATATGTTAAGAAGATAAGAAAATAATTCTTGGAGTCCTATGGCTTTGAAGAGAAGCTAGAGAAGAAAAGGATAGAAGAGAGGAATATGGATAAATGGAATAAGGGAAAGAAGGATTTTCTCATATGTGAAAACTATGCAAAGAATCACCTTGGTAAATGCTTAAAGGGAATGAGAGTTTATTATAAGTATGGAGAAAAAGGATACCAAGTATGTGATTGCAAGGGTAATAAAAAATATTCCAATGTATAATGCTTCAGATGCAAGGAGTTGTGACAATATATGAATCAATGTCAAAATCATCAAAGTATACCCCACATGATGCTATTGGATAATAATCAAGTTATGATACTAAGGGAGATGAAGAGGAATAATTAGTGATGTTATTTTTTTTATTAATGAATTTTGTCATTTGAGTGTTGTATCAATGATGTACTAGTTATATTAATTATGGAAATAAATAAGGATTTAACTGCAGTACTATTTCATTAATGATTTGAGATTATACGGTACTATGAAAAGTGACTCAACAGCAAGTTGAAATTTTTAGAAAATACATGGTTGAAGGAAAGATAAACCTTAATATGGTCCTGATATTGCGGTAGTGATTTTGGAATAAGATATGGTTTATTTGGATAAATTATATCGAATATTCTTGACTACCTTGGAAATGATTAATGGTTTGTTTATTCCATCATTGTTGGAGTATTGAAAATTCATGGATATAAAAAACATATCTAGTATTCTATAAGGAATAAGGGATAATGAATGTAATCAAGAAGGTTTTATGGTAATTTAGGGTATTACTATGTTTTAAGAGAATACATGATGAAGGTTAAAACATTTCTTAAGATTATTTTTGGATTATTATAAAAAGGAAAACTCGGAGGTCGGGCGATAACCTGTCGTGTCCGGCAAGGCCACGAGACTTGAACCTACAACAGAAGGGAGGCAAGAGTGCATCACCTAACACTAGCCTATATGATGTCCTCATTTGTATAATGTAATTTTATTTTTTATGGTCTGGTAGATTAATTATAAATTCATTATTTTTGTACCTTTATACTATTAGGATAAATAGAATATTTTTGAGTTATATTATCTTTTGGAGTGAAATATGAGTTTGTGGTAGAAATTAGTTAAAGGATGGAACTCTACTTGTCAAGTTTTTTTTCTTATTATATGTAGAAATTAATTCTTAAACTTTATGGAAAGGATATTAAAACAAAAAATGTGTTATCCTAATACCTTAGGTTTTGATGAACCAATGATATTTTAAGTCATCATAGATTTATGGCTTTGAGGCCCTCAATTTTCCATTTATTGTTTACTTGTTTGTGATTGATGACCTCAATAACTCTCAATAAATATTTACATTTTTCTTCAAATTATGTGTCTATAATTTCCACTAATGTTCTCTTATTCGAAACCCAAATATGGTGGTGAAATTTTCATTTCCCTTTCCCTCTTATTAAGACTAAATTTTATTAACCCCATTTTTGATGTGGGGTTTCCACAAAGGTATTTTCTATTTTCAACCTTTTATTTTTTATGAACAATTTCAAATTCCAAGGAAACAATTTATTAAAGGAGAGGAGAATGTAACACCCCAATATTTCATAGTAAATTATCTCTTTAATGTAATTCAATAACTTGCGCCACACGCAACACCGAGTTCGAACGCACCACGACTTACCAAACTAACCATTTAAAAAGAGATTTTGAGTGATATTAACAGAATTTAGAAATTTATATACTCCATATAATTTTAACATCCATATTATGGGTTTTTAGACACAATATAATAACACATCCAATTTTTAATATAAAAGAAGTGTTTTTCAAAAAAAAATGAAAATTTACCGCCTTTTAGTGGAGAAACATTTTTAAATCCAATATTTGACACTTTTATATATTAAATTTGAAAAAATAAACTTCTTCTTTAAAAGGGAGACATAAAAATTTAGTTTGGATAATTTTTTTTTGTTATTTTCTGATAACTTTCATATTTTGATGAATAGTGAAAAATACTAAATTTTAATTGAAAATAACTTTTTTAATCAAAATAATTTATATTGTTAAATTATAAATTTGAATGTTTTTAAGTATAAATATATTATATTTTTATCATTTAATCCAATTTTGGTCATTGGAAGTAAATTTACATTTATATTGGACCAAACCACATATCAATATTTTGATAGATTTTACTTCTCAAAAACCTGTTTTCTGGTTTTGACAACGGGAATTAATTTTAAATTAATTAATGAAAATTATATTTTTTAAATTTGGTAAAATAGAGATAATTTTTGAATTTGGAATATCCTAATTTTATATGGGTTAATTTTTGGTATTTTTCTAAAAAAGTCAATTTTTGATGAATAGTAAAAAAACTGCGTTGTAGATAAGAACCTACTTTTTCATTTAAATAATTAATTTTAATTTATTTCACAAACAAAAATAGATAAATAATATATATATTAGTACAATTTAATTCATTATAGTCATTTTATAATATGATTAGATTTATAATATTTTATTGAACTATTTAACCCCTTTTACCCACCTTCTAGGCATATTTTCAAATTTGCATAAAACGTAATTTTACCGCTTCATTAAATTTAATTTCAAAAATTCAAGAGACACAATTGAAATCAATAAGTAAAATTTGTTTCAATAGGATGAAAATAATTTTTGGTGAATAGTAATTTTTGAATTTTATTTACCACGGTTAAAAGTAAATAGGGTTATTAAACGTAAAAATGATATTATAATTACCCTAACACATGTCCTAATTCTATTGGATAAGTTTATTTATACCAAAATAAAACTCAGGAATAAAATATTATCCTTCTGTTCCACTTGGATTACACTAGGACATTTATTATATTCTATTTAAAGAAGAGTTAAAAGTGTTAATTTCAAATTTGAATAAATAAAACAGTTTAAATATATGGTTGTACATAAGATAAATTCTACTATAAATTTTCATTGGAAAGATAAATATATTTTATAAATAATGGTATTTTATTTATAATTTTTAGAAATTAAAACATTAAATTTATTCACGACACAATGATGATGTTTTAATTACCTTATTAATGAAAGATTAAAATAATTGATATTATATATATAACAATAAATGTAAATTGAGACTTCTGATGCATTACACAAATTTTATAGGTTAATATTACATGTTAGGATTTATTTAATTTATTTTATTCAAAGTAATAAAGTTTTGTTAACTTTCACAAAAACCAATTACTAAATAGTGTCAAAATTTACAGAAATGAATTTTTAAAACATATAACATATTATTAAATGACATAATATTCTTAAAATTCTAAGGTTCCGAAAAAGGATTTAAATAATTGTATATATGTCATTAATGAACCACTTGGGGTTCTATTGGAATTTTATATTAAGTTTATTAATCATGTAATAAAAAATACAACAAAACATTGTAAAAGTTAAACTATTTAACTAAGAGTTAAATTTAAAAGATAAGATTAATATCATGACCTAAACCTATATAAAACCTATTGGTTGAGGGATTTTCTACCCATACCCATCTTATCCTAGAAATAAATCCATTTGGAGCCATTATAAACAGAAAATGATTTTATAATAAAATAATATTTCAATCTTTTCCTAAGGTTCCCCTCACCTCCCTTATAAAAGAGAGCTTCCCCTTCTCTCAAAATCACACTTCCAAAGAAAATTGGCTCGGCCAAAACCTGCTAAGATATCTTCCTAACTACCCTCAATTCATCATATAGGACTTAATTTGATCTTAAATACAACCTAAGGATCCCTTTTGATCAAATCAAAAGGAAGAAACTGAAGAAGAGTTAATAATTTCATCACCTCTTTCAAAGTTCTTTTCTTCTTCCACTTACTCTTTCTTTGTTTTTTCCATACCAAAATAATAAATTCAGTAACTTCTACATAATGTGATGACATTATAAATATGGTACAACCATATTAATTATTCTATCCATCCTATGAATGAAAAAGTCACCATACATGAGTACATACGGCTTACCGTCTCCATGTAGTGATGTAGTTTGTTATTCAACACTTCATCATTTGGATGGGTATAATAATGTTTATAAATGATGTAACTAATAAATATAACATGTTAATGATTATTTATATGTGATATAACATCCAATTACCAATTATTTCACTATCAATATAATCGTATGGTCGCTCTTACATACGTACTGATTACCGTCTCCACAAATGTGATGAGATTCATTCCTCATCGTAACCATTCAATAATAATTTTCATTTTATGAATAAAAATAATGTTTAAGAACTTAATATCACTATGGATATGAATAAAATAAATCCTATACATATCAAACAAGACTTATTTAACAAAACAGATAAAGGAAAATGAATTAGTTAACACCCAAAATAATGATACTAGTAAAATATTATCAACAAAGCAATATTAGAAGACTATATACTATATCATATTTATGTATGTGGTTATTTTATAATTTAATAAAAATGATTTAACTATTATATAGGTGGTTAACATATCCTAAAACAAGTAAAATTACAAGGTAAGGGTTAATTTTACAATCTCTTTATTATTGAGGTTTTTTATAGGTGAGTATCTACTGGGACCTCTTTATCATCCACATCTGTGTTTCTTAAAAATTTATTTCAAAACATTTTTATTATTTTCTAGAATATGGGTTAAATTAATTTATACCTTGTATGAATTTTTATAAAATGGTTTGAATGTAATATTTTTGTTGCTTTCCAAATAAGGTACATTATGACCTTTTCGACAAATTAAGGTAAGAATGTTTTTTTAACATATACGGTGGGCGAGGATATTTTCATCCATTATAACACCTATGAAGCTTACCTTAAAATATTATAAAAATATTTTCAAAGTAAATGTTTTATTTTATTATTATGTTAATTTTAAACGATTTCAAAATAGAAAGAGTTATTTCTCCCAAATAGTTTTGATTTTGTCTATTTCAACATCCTTTGATTGATTTTACACTTATTTGAAGTTGATTTATTATTATACAAACTTCCATATTGTATTGAAGGTTTTGTGATATGTTTGACTGTGGATGTGTTATTTTATACCATTCATGGTTTATGGTCAATGTATTAACATTTCGTATGCTAGTTTTAATATGAATGTTTATGTTATGTTTCAACCTTTTCATATGTGGAATGCATTGGACTTAGTAAGTGATAGGTGTAGTCCATAATACCTTCTTTGATGCATCGGTAGGTCTCATGAGACAAACTAGTATCTTAGAACAAGGCCGTGACAAAATCTTATTTTTAGTCTTGGAACAAGTCTTTGACTATGTGGTTATGATGTCCAACATTATGCATTCCACCATTATGAAATTGGATATTGATATTACATGTGATTATTCAACTAGTAGAATATCCATGTGAATAATTAAAATTAATGGTTGATTTATATTTTCCATATTATTTTAAAGTTTATGGTTAAAAGGATTGTGTTTTATTCTTATACATTACCTTAAATGTTTATTCTTATTTATGATTGTTTTCGCTATATTGTTATCCTTACTGAGCATCTGAGATCACCCCTTTATTATGATTTATTTTTACCAGGATGTGAAGAATTATATTATGATCGACCTGTAGGGATAGGCTATGGGATATAAATTTGTTCAAAGGGGACACAATGTTGTTGTTGTTCTTTTCATAATGTAATGTAAAACGTATGTTTGTATCTAGTACTTCTAAGGCAACTAAACTATTCGAAATTTCAGGATTTGATCCCATGAGATCATGACAATGTTATGTAATAATGAAATAACTATGGGTAACTAGGGTCAGGGCGTTATATGAGTGGTTATTTTATATTTTCAATAAAACATAAATTACTTAGTTAAAAAATTGTTAGCACAACCAAATCAAAAAAGGTTAAAGTACAAACCTATGAAAAAATGACTTCTGTACCATGAAAAACATGGTAGAAATAATTTTTTCTTGGTTTATCAACTCAATATCATAGAATAATAAATTAATTCATCCTTTTGGAGTCTTTTACCCTTGGATAATGTAATTATATCATTGAAAAGAAAAGGGGTATTCACAAAATTGAACTTTTTAATCTTATAAAAGGAAACACTTACACTTATTTATACCACAACCATTCCTTCAAATAAATTCTTATAAATCCTAAATTTTTCTCTTCCTATAAGAATGTTATGTGAAAAATCCTATGGTATCAATTATTTATCATATCACCTTCATTTCCTAGTAAACTTTTAATAGAATGCTCGAAGTCCCAAAGTTAGTATTACACAATCCTAAACATTTTCTTCTTAATATTTCTCTAACATAATAATACTTACCTTAGTAACACAAAATAATTAGTATAATTATTATAATTAAGTATTATTAATTTAATTTTCTATTGTTTATTTCTTTATTTCCATACACTTATAAAAAGAAAACTATTTTAATCACCCATTATATAGACTACTGCCTCCATGAAGTAACATTTTTCATTTTTCAACTTGATCTTATTTCGTTATAAAAACCAATTAAAATATGATTAAAAAATTTATAAATATAAAGAATTTCATTATTTTTCTATTATAATGATATTTTATATTTCCATAACTATAATCATCCATTGAGATTTAGTGTGTTCATGTTTGGGTCAATTTAACCACATACTTGAGTAATGCTTTAAAAATATACCGGGGACGAATATGGGAATATAAATAATATTGTTATTATAAGTTAATAAGTAGTTAAAACTATTTTTTTGGGAATTTTTAAATTAAGTATTTAACTTATTATTACAATATCTTCTTTTATTTCTAGAATTATGAAAACAAAATGATACGTGGTTAACTTTAATGAAAATATATGAAACAAACTATATAATAAGTAAATAGGAAATGATAAAAAATGGATCATATGAAATTAAATGTAGAATAATATGGTTCCTAATAAGGTATTTAATAAAGTTAATTTGATTATTCAGGAAGTTATACACATGCACATAATGAATCTGGAACAAGTTAAGGGTTTTCTTCTCAAATTCTTCTCTTGGAGACATTTTTGGAATTATGAACCTAATTTAATTTATGTTTTATATATAATAAATATTTGAGATATCACATCATGAATTATTTTTTAATCATGGGATTTAAATTTTAATAACAATCCCACTCTTTTAAGGGGTTTTTATTAACATGTTACTCCAACTGCAAGAGTTCTTTTTCACAAACTATAATTCATTGAAACTTATTAATGTTATAAACCATGTTTTCCATTTAATGGTGTATTAAATTATCATATATGTATATTTATCATATTTTATTATTAATTATAAATTATAAGCTAAAATTGTTAATTTCCCTAAAATTACTTTTACTCAATTGTTACCCCAGTTGTAAATTTTTTTCGTAACTCAATTTTCATTCATTGAGTTATGAATGTCCACCTCGACTTAAAATTTAGATAAATCCTACAAATTTATTATATTCTATGTTATCAAAAATTTTATATGAATTTACATTACTAACTATGTGAAGACCATGGGACATACATAGAAAACCCCATTTTCTCCAATTTTCGTGTCCTGAACCCTTGGAACACCCCCGAGCCTCCACAAAGACTTGGGTTGTGCGAACTACTAAGTCCACAAAGTAATGATTTTCATATTTATCCTTGATTTTTTATTTATCCAAAAAAAATTAAATATTATTAAAAAAATAAAATAATCTAAATAATATCATTATTCTTATATTACAATGACATTATACTCTTCGTTAACCATACTCACTCATCGAGATATCGCGTGTTCTTGTTTGGGTTGGTTTGACCACCATCTTTAATAATGATATAAAACTATATTATGAAATACTATATGAACATAAATAATAATTTTATTATAAATTAATAATAAATTAATTTTATTTATTTAATGGTTATATTAATTATTTAACTTATTATTATAATATTGTCTTTTATTGATAAAATTCACAGAATAATCCGATATTGGGTCATTTTCACCCAAACATATGATAAACTATATTATAAATAAATAGAATATGATAAAAATAGTCCATATTAAATTTAATATAAAAGTAAAAGGTTTATTATATTTAATATAAAAAAATTAATTTGATTATTCAGGATGTTAGTCACATACTCATAATATATATAGAATAAGGTAAGGGTTTTTTATGAAATTCCACTATTTGTGATGTGTTTGGTATTATGAACTTAATTTAAATTATGTGGTGTATATACTATATATTTGATATATAATATTATGAATTTTATTATAATCATGGAATTTTATATTCAATTACAATCCCACTCTTTCAAGGGGTTTAGATTAAAATTTTATTCAAGCCACATGGATTCTTTGTCTCAAACATAGAATCCTTAAGAGGTGTTTATGATATGCACCATGTTTTACTTTTAATGGTGTATTAAATTACCATGGATGTATCAATATAATAAATATTTTTATTCATGGTAAATACTAATCCAAATTAGTTCTCTTTCATAAAATTACATTCACTCAATTGTTACCCTATTTGTATTGATTTTTGGTAACTAAATTTTCATTCATTGAGTTATGATCATCCAGTTGGAATTAAAATTTAGGAACATTATAAAAATTTATATTTTTTGTGTTATTTTATTATTTTTATATTAATTTAATTTTGTACCACATAATACACCCTTTTGAAATATTTCTTACATCAAAGAGTATATTTCTTATTAGAGATATTGATAACTCAAGTCTCATTTCTTTGAGTTATATTGTTTCATCATGGAATTATCTTTTTCCCAGATTCGGTTATCCCACCATAATATTTTATTATATATTATTTTATAATCCAATTTTTAGAAAATTATGTTTTAATATAGATATGTTTTTGTTACTCATTTTACAATGTGGGTTTTCAAAAAATTGAATTTCAAAGTATTAAAAATGATCATTTCATGATCAAATGTTATATGTTTGGATCCAAATTTCATATATAAGACATTATGTAATATTAAAGGATTTATTATTGGATATTAATTTTTAAACTAAATTTTCTCAAAAAATTTAACTTTACCATTTTAAAAGTTAAATTTTAAAGTGACAAGAATTTTTTTATTTTACATCAATGATAAATATGATTTCTAAAATCTATTTTCTGTTTTTACCTATATTTTCCTTTTCATATTGAAATGAATTTATATAAATGGGTTTTATTTTAAATGATTTATTATATATTAAACACATATATATTATAATTTTTTGGATTGAAATTGTTGTATTAATTAATTTGATTCTTGATCCCCGCTTGTGTGATACCATTCAAAGAATTCTTTAGTAAGAATGTTTTTCATCTATGTCAATGTCCTTTTAATTTTTATTTTTTACACTAGGTTTATGTTCTTATAAAATCATATTATTTATTTCTCTATATGTATTATGATCATGTAATTATAGTATTGTATTAACAATATACCACTACTTCGTATTGTTTTAGCTCGAGGGATGCATATATAGAAATAATTTCCATTTATTCTTTTGGGAACTACTAAAAATGTATCAACCTGAAGTTTAAAAATTAAATTCCCTTTTAAATGAATAAAATCATTATTATGAAATGTAATTACAGAAAAAACATAAACTATTTTTTTATTTTGGGCTATTATAATTTACATCTTATTAGATTTAAAATAGCATTAAACATCATAATTTTTTTATAATATAGACACTACATAGTGACTATTAAGATTATTACCCTATGAAGACTATTTATCAAATATCAAAAGGAGACGGAATCCTAGGGATTTTCCCTTGACCAAGTATAAAATGATATTCAAAAGTTGAAGTATAAGAAAAACGATTTTTGAGAGAGTCTAAATCATATTGAGATCATGACCCAAACAATGTACACATAACCCCACCAATAAAATGTCAATATCACACACCAAAACCTTAAGGATTACGTTGGTGTAAAAATAGGTTATATATCTTAACACTAAAAAGTGATTTTTTATATTTTTGTTTTGAATGAAACAAAAATTATATTTTTTTATTACTTTATAAATGATTAAAAGATATTTTGATAAAAAATAGATTTTGATATGATGAAACAAAAAATTATTTCTGGAAAATATATAGTTTCAATCCAGACACTCTTTTTGACGAATTAAGGAATTTTTTCAATAAATTTTATTTTAATAAAATATCATTATTTAATAATATTTATTTTAAATATAAATGATAAAATAATATTATGAAGTCAAATATTTTTTTATAAGTGTAAGTAAAAAGTTGTTGTCCTAAAAACCAGTATTTTTCTATAAATAGGGATTTAAATTTAAATGTGTAAATTATAATATTCATAGAATTATTTTGATAATATAAATATTATTTTTGAAATCATCACACCGAAATTTATCCTGTGATTTTCCATGCCAACTGTGTGCACGGTTCTGTTCTTCAAAGGCTGGAGCGCACAGATTCCCCAGTTGGGCCGTACGATTTGGGTAACCATGGGGAGGCCATTCTGGACTCTCTATCTCAAAATGTGTCACCCCACACAGTTTGGTTGTTCGGCCTCACGGTTTGGGTAGCCGTACAATGGCTAAACGTAACCCTCTCTCTTCAAAAACATCAACCTCACAAGGTTCGTTATGCTGTGTGGAGGCCATGTGGGGCTCTTCTGTCTCAATAGTTTTGGATCTAGCAGCCCCCATGTCATGGTTCTCGGCCCAGGTGACTTCAATTCAACACACATCAGGGGAAAAGGGTCCAAAAGCCTCCATTTACCCTATGAATATGAAAATAATGTATAGTCTTCCCGATTTATCCCTTGGTAACTATAAGACCTAGCAAGGCATATTTAACTTGTGAAAATAATGCAAAACCTTCCACAAAAACCATTTTCAAGATAGTAAAATGATTGAAAATGCCTTATGAATAATAGTTAATCATACTCCCCTACATTTAATTGATTGTTTTTCTTTAAAAAGGCCAAGAAAATTATTCCAAAGGAATTATGAAAGTAACAGGTAGAAACATCACAAATTAAATCAATCATGTGAATATGAATTTCAAAATATTTATCATTAAAAATTACAACATTCATACTCCATGGCTCCCCAGGTTTATGAAGTTTTCTAATAGAGTAGACTTAATCCAAAACGTCGATTCGTTCAATCATAAATCAATTCTTCTTACAACTGAATTTTCCATTCTTCATTCAACGAAAGTTCTGACCTCTATTTCCATCCCATTATACACTTATATTAGTTAAACCCATGTTTTTTCATCGCCAATTGGTAGGCTACCACTTTTATAGGTTACACACCCTCATTGAATGTCATATTTTAGAACATGATGAAAGCTCATCAAAATTATTGGGCATTATTTTTAATATCTCAAAATATTTCTCTTTTCAGTAGGGTGAGATAATAACATACAATTATGCCCATTTTCTCATGTAAACACATGATTAAATTGAATAAAGTTAAGAGTTTATAAAATTAATACTGCGTAATAGACACTAGTGCGACAACAACAATTCCCAAACCTCAACTATCTTTATGCACAAATTGACTTACATTTTAAGGGGTTCTTTAATTCAAATTACCCCATCAAAAAAATAATTTTTAAATAAACTATTTTCTAAATGAATGACTAAAGGTTACTTTTCAAGCATTACAATTTTCATTCATATCACAAATGAGGTTCGTCAATCCAGACATATGATCCATTTTTATAGATAATTTCCAAAATCAAATTTCATTTAATTGATATAAGTCTATGAAACCTATAACAACCCATTAGAAATGGAAAAGAAAACATGTCATCCTAGGTAATTGGTCATGAAATCAACAATATGGGGTGCCAATTGAGGGTGCCCTCCCCCACACATAAAAATGAGCATGGTACCCCGCAAAGGTAGTAAGGTAGAGAAGGGTGGGAAAGGTAAGAATTGAAGGGGAGGGAGAAACAAAAAAAAGAATCATTGATGAGCTGAGAAACTCCCCGAATATCGGTAAAAAATGGAGGACAAGTGATGTTAGAGAGCACACCAAGTGAAAGAGTGGATGTATCTGAAAAAGAGTAAATCCCCTACCAACTAGACAAGAAAACTAGATTAGTGAAGCAAGTGAAATCAAGACAAGTAGTATGTGGGGATAAAATTTAACAAAACAACCACACCATCACATTCAAGCACAATATTTTCATAATAGAGTACAATCCAGTTAGACAAGAAAAACGAACAAGGAAAACAAGACAACAATATCAATGCCACCCTGCAGATGGACTAGAGGGAGCTGAAAATAATGATCGAGCTGCTTCATCCCAAGTTGGATCAGCATTAGGCAGATGGGTAGGCACTATGTTCGTAGGAGCGGAGGTGGTGGAGGGATATCCCATCGATGTGGAACCCCAAGCTAGATCAGACTGGAATTGGGAATCTCAATACATATAGTATGAGGGAGGATGGGGGGGGGGATGTCCTCATAAAGTGTGGTACTCTAAAGACTGGCCAAGATGAGCCCGTCCACCTAAAATCTAGTGTGCTTGAGATTCCAATGGAACATATTATACTAATCCTGCTCCAATTTTAGAATAGGTCAGGGTTAGAAAAAGGGGTTCCATGTAGATGTTGGTACGAAGGGTAAGGTGGGTAGTGTGGTGGTCCCATGTAAACAGAGGGGTCAATAGGGGAAAAAGGTGCATCCTAGGGAGTGGACTAGTGAGAGGTAGTAGGAGTGACATCAGATACCTTGTCTTCAATAGCGGAAGGTTGGGGTGTAGTTGGTCCGTCCCCAGGTAGACCACGACGTCAAAAAACTCTACCATTAGGCTCAATCATCCTCATCCACCTAAGAAGAGTAATAACAAAGAAAGAGGCTGCAGTTAGCCCAAGAAACACCACCTCATCGTACCCAATATCCAGACGATGCATTAGAACAGTGACATAGGGGATGAGAAAAATATCTCACTTGGGATTGGAAAACATTGTCTTTAGGTACTGAATTTGAAATGTGGGACAAGGATGAAAGAATAACCAGACCAACTAATTCTTTTGGATGAATACATAATGGGATGGGGGTTTTAGGTTTTTTCACTTGCAAGTAGCACGTAGAACACAACAATATTCCATAAAATCACAACAAGTAGAGATAACAAATATAATTTCTAAAATGAAAGAATCGACATATCCTAAGGAAAATCCAAAAATATGAAAATTAATGTTGGAAAATTAGGTTTTTGGTTATAAAACATTGGGGTATAATTTTGTGATGAGGAATCATTGAAAAAAAAGAAAATAAAGAGGAAAGGGTGGCCAATAAAAATAAGAAGAATGAAAATGAAAAATGGGAATTGGGGAATGGGGCCTAGCCTAACCCTAGGGAGAAAAAGAGAAAGAGAAAAGAAAGAATAGGAGAAGAAGAGAAGAGGAGAAGAAATTACCTTGGATTGAGATCCTGATGAAGGGAGGAGTTGTGCTTGAAGAAGAAGAAGGATGAGAGGAAAGGGGAGGCACACCACATAGTCTGGATAGGGGGGTTGCACCAGGAGGAGGGGGGGGGGGGGGGGGGTCGGGGGTTTTATGATATGGGGGTTTAAGTGTCTACATGGCCTCAGGAGCACAGTTTGAAAAACCGTATGCCAACCGTGCATCTGCCTCTATAATGGGAATTCCAAGGTGCACGTTCAGTGCAAGGTTTTTCAAACAAAGTTCCCACCATGCGGTTGGTTCTGGTTGATGAAATTTTGAAAATTTTCTTTCTTGGAATTTAAAACAACCCTTTAACATTGAAATCCTTGTTCCCCATTGAGTTATTAAAGAGAGTTTGATATTTTCTATAAGAAATCATAGGCTTGCATTATAAAAACTAAATAAGATATCTGGACTTGTCATGATAATTATAAACTAAAACACAGATAAAATTAAAATCAAATTAACATGCATTCCTAAGCACACTCAATAAAACAATTAATTTTAACAGAATATTTTCATAATTTCAGGTTACCTCTTGGTCAGGGATACATTTAGAGTCTCTAACTTGATTTACCTGGGCCTTAAGATACCCAAAATGCATGGTGGAAATCGCGCCCACCTGGTCTTCTATGTTGTAATAAGGTTTACATAGCTTCCCATTGACTTTGAACCTTTGACCATCTGTGCTAGCTACTTCAACCGCTCCATTGAGGAAAATCATGACCACCATGTATGGTCTCGACCACCTGGATTTCAACTTGCCTAGAAAAAGTATCAGACAAGAGTTAAAGAGTAATACCTGGAAACATGGATGGAAGGAATTTCATGAGATCATGTGGTCATGGACCTCCTTTGTATTCTCCTTATATAGTTTTTCATTCTCTTATGCCTCCTATCTAATCTCATCAAGCTCGATTGATTGAAATTTCACCTTGTCTTCTACATCTTTTAGATCATAATTCATGGCCTTGATAACGCAATAAGGCTTGTGTTCCATCTCTACCAGCATGTGGAAGGGTTTTCCATAAATCATCTAGAAAGTTGACATACCCAAAGGTGTTTTTAAGGATTTTCAGTAGGCCCACAACACATCATCCAATTTCATGGACCAATTGCTTCGGGAAGCTCCCACTGTCTTCACCAATATCTGATTCAACTTGCGATTAGACACCTCCACCTGATGACTCGATTGTGGATGGTATGGTGTCCCCTAGTTAAACTTGACCCCATACTTCAAGAGCACATTTCTCATCAAATAATTGTCAAAATTTGTTCCATGGTGACTGATCAACACTCACAGGACTCCAAATCATCTGAAAATATTTTTCTTGAGGATGTCCATGACAACCTTGGAAGTGTTGTGAGTTGTTGGTACGACTTCCACCTACTAGGAGACATAGTCCAAAAAAATGGAATATATATGTTCCCAAAGTATGGAGTAAAGGGGCCCACAAAGTCAATTAACCACACATCAAATACTTCCACTTCAAGAATAGGGTGTTGCAAAATCTCGGTTTGAAAGCCCATGTTTCCCATTCTCTAACACTGATCACAGTAAGAAAGAAAATGATGAGAATATTTGTGCATGGATGGCCAGAAAAATCTAGACTGTAGGATCTTTTATATTATTCGATCAGGCCCATTATGCCATCCTTCAAGAGAAGAGTGACAAAATTCTTGAATACTTTAGGTCTCCTCATTCATAACACAATGGCGGATCAACCGATCCCCGCATGAATGGATGATTAGTAGGTTTTCCCAAAAATATCTCTTTACCTCTAATAGTAATCGGTTCCTCTGCTGAAATGACATGTCTAGATTCATGACTCTGGTAGCCAAATAATTTTCAATGTTAGATAACCAAATCTGATGTGTTTCTTCAATTGAGAAGAGATTCTAATTTAGGAAATCCTTCTTAATCTCTCGGTCTTCTTCTATTTATAAATGTGGTAGTTCCTATCAGGAGAGATGATCAACCACAACATTCTCACTAACCTTCTTGTCCTTGATCTTCAAATAAAATTCTTGAAGGAGGAGCATCCAACGGATGATCTGTGGTTTGGAATCCTTCTTATTCATCAGGTACTTAAGTGCAACATGGTCAGTATAAACTACAACTTTGGAAAGCACTATGTATGAAAAGAATATGTCAAATGAGAAAAACACAAATAGAATTTCTTTCTCTATGGTTGTATAATTTAGTTGTGCCTTATTTATTGCTTGACTGGAATAATAAATTAGTCTGAAAATATGGTCTAGCCTCTATCCAAGCACTTCTCCCATTGCATAGTCACTTGCCTCACACATCAGATAAAACTGCTTCTCCCAATTTTGGATAATCATTATGGGAGCTTCGACTAATATTTCTTTGATAAAATGGAAGGTTGTTATTCAATGTTCATCAAATTAAAAAATATCATCCGTCTATAAGCTATTGGTTAAGGGATGATCAATCTTAGAGAAATCATAGATGAATATTTGGTAAAATCCCATGTTCCCCAGAAAACTCCGAATTGCTCAGACTGATGTGGGAATGGGTAGCTATGAGATGACTTCTATTTTGGCTGGATCCACCTCAACCCCTTTCATAGAGATCTGATGGCCCAAGATGATTATGTTTTGTACCATGAAATGATACTTCTCCCAATTAAGAGAAAAATTTGTGTGCTTACATCTTTCAAGTACCAACTCCAAATTCTTCAAGAAAGTTGAGAATGAATTTCTGTATATTGAGAAGTTTTCCCTGAAAACATCTAAAATCTGCTTCTACATATCATGAAATATCGATAACATGCACCTCTAAAAATTGGATGAAGCATTTCACATCCCGAACAACATTCAGCGGTATGCAAGGGTTCTATAAGTATAGGTCAATATGCTCTTCTCTTGATCCTCTAGGGCAATGGGGATTTGGTTATAACCTGAATAACTATCTAACAAATAGTATAATTCATGCCCCTCTAATCTTTCTAGCATTTGATCCGGAAATGGAATGGGGAAATGGTCTTTCCTCGTAGCATCATTGAGCTTCCAATAGTCGACACATACTCATCATCCCGCAATGGTTCTTCTTGGGATGATGTCATTATTCTCATTGGTCACCACCATGATGCCTACCTTCTTAGGAACCACTTTGAGAGTACTTACCCACAATCTATTGGATATGGGGTAAATAATTCCAAAATCTAATAGTTTGATCAACTTTTTCTTGACCACCTATTTATTGGGGGGATTCATCCTCCACTGTGGTTTCAAAGAGGCTTTTCCCCTTCATCCAGAAGTACTTTATGAGTAAAGATTGTGGGGATTCTACCTTTAAGATCAGCGACCATCAAGACGAGGGCCTATTTCCTTCTTTGGAGGACTTGCAAGTGGGACTATTCTTGTTCTTTGGTAAGTGAGGCATTAAGGATCACTGGCAGCGTGTTTTCCTCTCCCAAGTAGCCATATTTCAATGAAGATGGGAGATGTTTCAACTCGAGCTATGGGGCCTTGATAATTGAAGGTACAATTGGCTCAACCTCATCCCACTCTAGTAAATCTGGAACCACGGATCGTTTCCAATAATGGTCACCTTGGCCCACAATAAATTTTGTCTCCTCTAGTTCATCATTAAGCTGGTCATCCTTAATAATGGATTCATTGCTGAATGAGCAACATGTAATGTCATCTTCCTGAAGGAGAAATTGATCGTCCATTATTTTCAATGCACAAAAATCTTCCTCTTCCATTAGTGAAACCTGTTTCATAGCCTTGAGGATGTTGTCTGAAATTTTTTCATCACCCACTCGGAAGATCAGCTCACCTTGGTGTAAATCAATTTGAACATTCCTGGTAGCTAAAAAGGCTCTACCAAGAATCAGAGTTTCCTCTTGACCTTTCTCTACGTATAGTATAATGAAATCTATTGGCAATATCATTTTCCCACTTTTACCAACACATCTTCCAGTAGCCCTGGAGGGTATTTGATTGAATGATTAGCAATTTGTAATGCCACTCGAGTTGGATTGAGATCATTCAGCCCTAGCTTTTGAAAAATCCAAAGCGAATCAGATTTACACTCTCCCCCAAATCATAGAGGGCCTTTCCTATACTCACAAGGTCCAATAGTGCATGGGATTGTGAAACTTCCTAGATCCTTAAGCTTAGGAAGAAGGTTGTGTTGAACTACTGCAGAACATTCCTTAGTTTGGGGAATGGAACAAAATTCCTCCATATTCTTTTAAGTTTAAAGTATTTCATTCATAAACATCATATATACGGGCATTTGGGTTAATGCATTTGCAAAGGTAATATTGGTGTGATGATTTCAAAAGGCTTATTTGAACTTAACAAATTGTTGGTCTATCTTCCATTACTTCATCCTTACTGGAAATTGAAAGGGGGTTCATACGGATTAACCACTTCATTTCCCTTACTATATTGGGATTCCGGTTCTTTTACCAGATTATGTTCATGGTAATATTTCTCATCTTCCACTATTCTACCTTAGGAACGTGTGGATTGCATTTGTTCCATTCAAGCTGGAAAATTATCTTTGGAAACCCAAACTGAAGTTCCCTAGCTTATACCTAGTATAGTGCAAGTACGAGGTCGATCCAAAGGGAGTATTCAAGGAGTTCTTGTCTCTTGATTTGTAATTACTTATGTAAAGTTACATAATTTAAATATGGTTGTTTGTTTTCATGGGGATTGATTTCAAAAGCTAATTCTTGGACTCTTTTAATTCAACGATATTTATGCTTAAAAACAAAAAAGACACTCAATCTGATTTGTGGTGATTAATGGTAAATATGTGTTAGGGCTGTGAAAAATATATTTCCCCATTATATTGTGTTGTTAATAATAACCCACATTTCAAGGTTTCATTGATATCAGAAGTCACTTGGCCCGCTGAGTTCTGACTAAGTCATTAGAAATAAATTCCTTGGTCTTGAAATTGATTTCACTCACTAATAATTAAAAAACCCTTTATAAAAAACAAGTATACCCAATGATCATAGATATACTTGTTTTAATTCCCCCAAGAATCCTTAGAAACTCTGTTCTTGTCCGTTATGGGGTTTACAGTGAAATTTAAATAAGAATGTTGAGAGAATCATTTGAGGGAAAATGAGTTACACAAGGATAGGAAAACCTAATCCTAAAAGAACCCACATTCCTTTAAAACCCAAAAACAAGGGGGGTTTAGTTACTCATGAAGAAATGGGTAAAAGACTTACTGAAATTAATATAAGAGTTCATTACAGTGGAAATGGAAGAACAAAAAATACAACAATTACAAGAGAAAGTGCTACAAACTCATTCCAAAATCTGTGCCCAACCCTCCAACAGCTGCTTGAATCTCCTCCCCTCTCCTTGGCTTCCCCACAATGTATCCTCTAAAAAAGTTACTTTTTACATTGTTCCAAAGGTCGGTAGATTTTACTTTTCTAGGTAAAGTGTTATGTATAAAGTGGAAAGGAAAAGGAAAAGGGGTGCAGTGACCCGCATTGTTTGGACGCATGGTTTGATAAACTATGCGCCAACCATGCACACAGTTCTATTCTTCAATGGTTGGAACACACGACTTCTCTAGTTGGGCCTCATGGTTTGGGTAACCATATAGAGGCCTTTCTAGACTCTCTATCTCAAAATGTATCACCCCACATGGTTTTGTTGTTGGGCCACACGATTTGGGTAACCTTATGGCGTCCGTGTAGAACCCTCGGTCTTAAAAAATGTTAACCTCGCATGGTTTGGTAGGCCATACAGAGGCCATACGGGGCTCTTCTTTCTTGATATTTCTTGATCTGAAAGACTCCATTTCATGGTTCTTGGCTCGGGTGACTCCAATTCAGCACACATCAGGGGAAAAGGGTCCAAAAGCCTCTAATTCCCCTTTTTATTTTCCAATAATACATGGTATTCCCACCTCATCCCTTGGTAACTACAAGACCTATAAAGGCATATTAAACTTTTGGAAATCATGAAAAATGATCCACAAAAACCATTTTCATGATATTAAACCGAATAAAAATGCCCTATGCATAGTAGTGCATCATCTGTGTACCTAATTTCCAAAATAAACAAGGTTTCATGATCTTATTGGTTTTTATTATGTATAACTTTTTGTATAAAATCATGAATTAATGTGTATTAAACAAAAAGTTATCATAGATTGAATTAGAGAAAATTATAGTTATTTTTGTGGATTTTGATTAAAAACACCTAGTGAAAGGATTAGGTATAAGACTAAACATAATAAAGAATCCCTAATTTTTTAATGTATAGAGTAAGTTTTTTTATAAGAAAACAAATCCCTATTTGGATATAAAAAAATTATTTGGATCTTGAATACTTTTACCTAGGAATAATAACCATGAGAAGGGTGAATTAGGCTTGACTTGATCATTACATGGTGTATGAAAGGGATTTTTTACTACACACCTATTTTGACACTCGTAAGAGATAAGTTTTTTAAAATTAATAAACTCCTTAAAACCCATTATTATGTGAACTAAAAATACCATATGATTATATGTTATTAAATATATCATGAAAAACTTAGATTGAAACCTATACATTAATAGGTTATGGAAAATATTTTATTCTTGATTTATCAATTTAATGTCCATGTTTTCTCATTTATTTTTAATATCTCCCATAACTATTTTTATCTTTCCTTTAGTCAATGGATGGAAATAAGAGTAATCGAACTAATAATTATTGTGAGGGGTAATGGGATGACTTCCCAAATGAGATTCCCAAACTGATGAGAAGAGGACTCAAGAAATTCCTGACTATTATTTTCCAATTAATTCAAGTTATTAATAGAAAATTGAAATAGGAGTTAAAAACACATCCCCCGAATAAATAGAAAGTTTCAATTGAGGCCTTTATATGACAATATCCCATGATTTTCAATTGATCTTTTTATCCATTAATCAAGAAGCAATAGATCAACTCCATTTAAACGATCTTCTCCGTACTTCAGTTATTTGAAACAGATAAGGTCACACTGTTTGTTTATTATATTGAGGGAGAAGCTGATAATGGAGGATACTGATAATAAAATACAAAGATTGAGGCTGATATTGATGAAATAAAGTGGAAATAATTCCATAAAATGTTTATAAATAAACTTTTTCCTCATACTCTTTGACTTAAAATGAAGTGGTATTTCTTTAGACTCAATAAAAAGGATGATTAGTCCATTAGGGAACATGAGGTGAAATTCAAAATACTTGCATGATTCACCTTTATATTTTTCATTGATTTCAAAATTAAAGATGACCATTTTTTTATTGGGCAAAATTCAAGTATATGAATAGCTTTCACAGTTATAGACTTTAACAACTATGAGGAAATTGTTTTGATGTGTTATCAAAGTAAAAATAGAGATTTGTAAATCTCAAGGGTCTCATGGGTATGAATATAGAAAGTTAAGAATGTATTTTAATTCTAGTGGTGTGATGGAGAAATATCATAGGGTAATAATGTTCAACATCCCATTTGTCAAAAGCGTGGGAAGAATCATCCACGAAATATATTAAAGGGTATAAAAAAATACTTCTGGTGTGGGAGGGAAGGGAACCTATATAAAGATTATTGATGGTAGAAACCCACCAATGTGATATAATAAAGGAATTATCTATTCAAAACTGCTGAAGTAGATAAGTACAATGAAGTAGTGATAGGTATGCTAGAAATTCATTCTAGGACATCAAACATACCATTTGATTTTGTTTCAATGTACTCTATTATGTCATTAATGTTTAGTAGAACTATTCTAACACACCTCAAAAAATGAAAGTTGAGTTATTAGAGTAGATGAGAAATGGTACAATTATTTCATAATAAGAATATAACTCATACCCTTTCAAAAGTTTTGGACTGAATTTCTCACAAAACATTGTGATACTCCCTTTGGAATATCTCAAAACAATTATGGGCATGGATTGTATTTAATTTTATTGATCCAACATAAATTTTGGAGGGAAGTAAATCACCCTCAATATCAAAAATCACCCATATATTACATATAAGTAAAATGATGAAGATGAATCTCATTTGGTGTCATCATATAAAGAATGTTTATTAATACCTTGTGAGAATGTTCATCTATATCAAATGGTGGAGACTAAGGAAAAGATCATCCTTTATGAATTTCTGATTATATGGGAATTCACAGATGTGTTTTTCTGAATAATTTCCTAGTTTTCATCCTAGTTGATATGTATCATTCTTAATGAAACTTATATTTGAATCTTTTACTATATCAAATTATCCATATAGAATCTCCACTATTTAACTTTAAGAGAAAAAGAAGCAATTATAGGAGAATCTGGATAAAATATTTATACACCAAACTACTTCATGGCGGGGGGAAATAGTCTATTCCATCAAGAATAAGTATATGTAAATGTGCCTCGACATTAATTTGTGTGATATAAGAAAGATCATGCTAAATAAAAATTACCCTTTACTGTGAATTGATGAATTATTTGATCAGTTATATGGATCCCAATACCTCTCCTAGTTGGATTTTTGGTTGGGATATTATCACGTAAATGTGAAGAAGGTTGATATCCCTAAGACTTCTTTTCACAAAAGGTATAAAAACTATGAGTTCATAGTGATTATGTTTGGAGTCAATAATTCTCTGTATATATTTATGGACCTTATTAATAGAGTCATTAGAGATTACCATGATAAATTTTGGGTAGTATTATATAAGATATTATTATGTACTCCAAAACATAGGAGTAGAATGAGGAGAATTTGGATGCTGTATTGAAATCCATATGAAAAGAAATGTTATATATGTTGTACATTATGTGATAGTTTTTTATGGAAAAATTAACATTCTTGGGGTATGTTATCACCATCAAAGGGGTATCTTTAGACCCTTTAATAATATAAAAGATTAAAGGATGACACAAACTAACATATATGACAAAAATATGTTTTTTCCTAATATTAGTTTGGTATTATCATTGATTTGTTAGAAAATTATCATGGTTATTAAGACTACTAAACAATATTACTCATAAGGGAATCAAGTGTTTTTGGACTAATGAATAAATGGATATCTTTAAAGTGTTGAATTGGAGGCTAATCACTACACTAGATCTCACATTACCCACCAATGGCTAAGGATTTGTTTTCTATAATGATGAGTTCATAAAAGGATTGGGTTGTGTAAAAATGAAATATGACGAAGTGATAGCCTATTCCTCCCATTAATTAAATATATTTGATTAAAACTACTCAACATAACATCAAGAATTGGCTGTTGTGATATACATGTTGAAGATTTAGTGATATTTTCTCTAAGGGGGGAAGTGTGACATATATATAGATCATAAAATCATTATGTATATATTCAGAAAATGGAGATAAATATGCTCCAAAAAAGGTGGCTAGGGAAAATAAAGGATTATTATTTTTCAATCCATTAACATCTTGGGAAGTTAAAAAAAAGTGGTAGATACTCTGAGTAGAAATGATCCTACAACCCTATCCACGATGAGGATTACACGAGATACAGTCTTCCTAGAAATGTAGAGGATGAAAATGAGAATAATAAAAGGACCTGCATCCTACCTTCCTAAAATAACTACTCAACCATCTATTATTGATAGGGTTAAGGGGGCCCTAAAAGGTAATGAGGTACTATAGAAACAGGTAGAAAATACTACAGAGTTAAACTTTTAAAAATATGGAGTAGTATGGTTTGAAACCTAGATATGTTTCCCATAAAAACTAGAACTGAAGAGGGACCTTCTGGTTGATGTGAATATCTATTTTCATCTAGGAATCACTAATATTTATATATATTTAATGAAAAATTTATGGTGGGATAACATTAATAGGGAAATTGAAAAATTTGTATCTCAATGCTTGGTATGCTCACAAGTGAAGGCAGAATGGAATAATTATAATGGTATGGTGAAACTAATTCCCATACTCATATTGAAATTGGAAAACATATTCATGGATTTTGTCGTAGGAATCCCCAAGACATCTAATGGTGATAATTCCATCTGGGTGGTAGTTGATCACCTTATAAAGTTAGCAGACTTCATTGCTATCAAGGAAGATTTTTCTATCAAACAACTTGTTATGATATACATAAGTGATGTGGTAAGACTAAATGAAGTGCCAATCTCCATTATATTAGACTGAGATCTAAGATTTACCTCAATGTTTTGAATTTTATTTTATCAAATTTTGGACCTGAAGATGAGTTTCTATACTACCTATCACCCTCAGATAGATGGTATGTCTAAGAAAACCGCTCAAATTCTAGAGGATATGATGAGATCATGTTCAACGTATTTACAATGATGTTTGGATAAACACCTTACCCTATTTTATTTCTCAATTAACAACATTTTATACTGTACCAGTCAAATGGAACTATGTAAGGTTCTTTATAAGAAGTAGTGTCAGAATTAGACGTGCTGGGATGATGTCAGAGAGTAGAAGATGATAAGACCTAATATTTTCTTTGAGATGATAAATAAGGTTCAAACCATTCAACATCATATGAACACTATGCAAAGTCAACATAATATCTATGAAGACAATTATCAATTTGGTCTAGAGTTTGAGGTCCGAGATAAAGTGTGTCTCTTTGTTTCTCCATGGAAGAAATTCATGAGGTTTGGGAAGAAGGGGAATCTTAGTGCAGGATACATTTCCCACTTTGAGATCCTTAATCTCATTGAATATATTCCCTATTTACTAACACTACAACCAAAACTATCTCAAGTACATTGTGTGTTCCATGAATCCATCATGCAGAAGTAAAAAAAAAAACCTCACATGTAAAAAATACAATGGTGGTACCATAAGAGATTAACCTTTCATATGAGGAGTAGTTGGTGAAGATATTAGATCATAGAGACAAAGTTCTATGAAAAAATACAAATCACCTAGTTAAAGTGTAATGGAAGACACACAAGTTTGAGGAAGAAACATGGTAACTATAATAGGTAATGAAATAGAATTACCCTAATCTATTTTAGTGTAGGAAATGAAAATTTGATGGAGAAATTTATAAAGTTGTAAGAATTTAACATCCTAATGTTTTATAAATGAAATTACCTTTTCAAATGAATAAATTCCTCATAAAGAAATATAATTATAGAAAAAACATAAATTAATTTTCTTTTTTTGACCATTATAAGTTATATCATATTGAATTTAAAATACCATTAAATTGATGAACATTTATAATATATCCATTGTATATTAATAGTTATTATTAGTATATATTAAGGGATATGAAAAGGTCCAATTTTCATTTATGGAAGAAGTGATGACTCGACCAGTAGGATCATCCATATGAAGCCCATCTATTAGATCTTATGGGGGAGATGGTATCACTAGGTTTCTACCTTGATTAAGGCCAATTTGAGATTCAGCAACTAAATCATGAGATAAATAGATTACGAGAGAATTCTAATATTACCTAGATCATGTCCTAAACCATGTTCATCAAACCACTGTAGGAATGTGTCGCAATCGTACACCTTACCCTTAAGGAATACACTGGTTCAATAAGGGTTCATATATCTAGAACATAACAGTATGAATTTTTATATTTTTTTTAATAAAAAATAATACTTTTCAGAAATATATAGTTTCAATAAAGACAAATGTTTTTATGAATTCAATAATTTTTTAAAAAAATATTATTTTAATAAAATATTATTTTTAAAAAATATTTATTTTAAAAATAAATTATATATAATTTTATGTAGTCAAGTGTAATTTTTATAAGTGCATGAAAACTATTATAAAAATAAATACCAGTATTTTTAAATAAATAGCTACTTTAATTTAGAATTGTAAATTTTTATATTTACATAATTATTTTAGTAAAATAAATATATTTTCGAAAATGATAATGTCAAAATTATACAATGGAAATTTTTTCACAATTTTCTAAGACAATCAAATTTTTGGGTGAAAATTAAGTATGGTATGTATTACGACATCATAAAATCCCAAAAGTGATGTAATAAATACTATAAATAGTATCCACAAAAAAATCTATGTTTAACCTTTAAAAAAATGAGTTTTTTAATTTATTACATTAATTTTTTAAACCCTTAATGAATCCTCCAAAATAAATGCTAATATTTATCATTTTAAGATCAATTCTTTATAAACATGACTCACTTCCATATCAAAAAGTGTATTATTTTAAGGATTCCAGTTATTATCCTTATAAAATAAAGAAAAAAAATCCTCTTTTGTACAAACCATGGTCAAAACAATTCGATTTTTTTTGTTTTATTTATTTTTTCATATAGAGTCTAAAACCTAGCTATAGAAGTTAATAAAGAATTCTCCACTCTTTTTCTATAAAAACCCACCCAAACTCCCATTAATCTACACTAAAAACTCTTATAGCATGAAATTATTATAAATTTCTCTTTTTAAATCCCCCAAGGATCCCCAAATCTCTTAAGAATATCTTCCCAGGCTTTTACAAGTTCCCTATAAAAGTAAGGTATCCTATCCTTATTCTCTTTTATCAAGAACCTTCTTTATATTATGCCTTTTTATTTCCAATTTTTCATGTTGGAGTATATTTTTACACATTACTCTTAAAATAATTGTTATTAATAAGTAATTATACACCTCAATTCACTCTCATTAATCCCTTCCATGAATCTTAATGTACACCTGTTATGCTACTGCTATTGATCCTTCTGTTTTCCATGATAAACATTAATATAATGGATACCCATTACCATTTACACTCAATGGTATTCACATAATTTTTAATATCTTAACTTTTTTAGGTAATTTAATGTATGTAACCAAAAATCCTTAATCATGTTGTTAATATTGATGAAATTCATTCTTATGTTGTAAAATCTTTGTGGAGAACAAATGCGTGTACCTGATATGAATGTGACCGATGGGGTTAAAAGTATATTATACTCAAATAAATTGGGCAATATTTTAATCATATGAGATACCTTTTATGGTTCTTGTGAGTTTATCCTAATAAAATTATATTATTTTGTGTCAGTGGTTACACTTGACCTACGTTAATGATGTCATGTTTTATGTTGTTTCCATATTCCTATGTTTCTTTTATGATACCATCTTTTACAATGATTTGATGTTAAAGTTTATTTTTATCACCCAGATTCTATTCTATTAATATTTATATTAACTCACATGTACTTATTTAAGTTATAATATTATTTTTTTATACTCTTATTGGAATTTATATCTCACCCTTTCATATATACATCCTCAAGTTATCCCTGTTGCATTAGAGAATCAATGTATTTTAAGCCCATGTTGTGGAGTTTCTAAATAATTTTGTTTTACCTATATTCCAAATTGTTATTATATGTTCCTAATCTACCAAATACATTAGTAATCATAATCTCATGGTTTTGTACAATGTCTACCTTAATGTAATAAATAAGGAATTATGTTGTATTAAACAATTTGTTTCCATAGTAAATTAATATATTTGTTATTTCAATATGGGGTTTTAATGATTACTTACGAAAGTTTACTAGGTATTTTATAACCATCCACCTTATGCATTTTTATGGGTTATGATATTATTATATCTTTTATTGATATAAGAAAAACTATTAGTGTTAAATATGATTTTATTCTAATACATATGATTATTGGGTGTTGAATTTGTATAGCATGGCTATACACCTTCTTCTTCAGATGGTTTATGATAATATTATCCCTTTTATTAACATGTGAAAAATTATTAGTGTTCTGTAAATATTTATTCTAGTATGGATGACTATTGAAAATTTGACTATGTATTGTTTAATCATCCACCTTTTTTCTCCAGAAAGGTTATGATCGTGTTATCCATTTGTTTGACTTAGTGAAAAGTATTAGCATTCTGTATGTTATTATTCTAATATGGATGATTATTTGGAAAGGTTATCATGTATTGTTTATTCATTTTATCATTTAATAAATGAATAAGACATAAATAAGTGATGGGTCAGCCCCGACATTATATAACCCCTTGGTAGATTGAAAAGTATCACGCGACAAAAACAACTTGGTTTTTGGTGTATACCTCACCCCATATCAGCATGATATCTGTAATTACTATTATCCATGTTTTCATTTATTTTCATGGATATATTTTTCTCTTAGTTTCACTTTACTATGGAATTATGACGTTTTTTAACTCTGACATAATATTTATTCCATGTTTATTCCATGACTTCCTTAGTAGTATGTTTTCCCTAATTGAGCTAGTGAGTTCACTGCATACAATGTTTCCATTTTCACAAGTTATGAAGAAAATCATTACACATTATATGTATAATATGATAGCTTGTGTGGATAATTTTTGGGAGATGTTGAAGTATTTTTATGTATATTTTATTTCTTATAGTTGAAAAAATGAATTTTAGTTAAGAAAGACATGAGATTTATTAGTTTATGTTTTTCCCTAATTCCATAAATCCCTAAACCAAAAAATTATTTGGAATGTATGTAATGAAATATTTTTTTAGGTCATTTCATAATGGGATAGTTATATCCTAGAATCTATATTTGGTATTGAATACAAAATATAAAGTATGTGTTTAAGGAACCAGATCTAAGAGCATGAGTCTGGGGTATCACACTAGGGGTATGACTCTACCTTATCAGAAATAACCTAATCTGGATACAAAGAGCATGTCTAAGAAATCCCAAAATAGTGTATTTGTGTCAAAATGTATTGTGTATCCCACTATATGGATCCAAGGAACATTTCTATGGCATCTCAACCATGAGTTAGCATATTAGTGTACTATAAATCTGGGCATACAGATCCAACAAGTATATATGAGACATCCTAACCAATATCAATCATTGATTTTGGATCCGAGTAGCATATTACTATCATACCTTATATCACATTTAATCTTAGTAAATATTTAATCCCACCCTAAAATTTCATTTTGATCCCCAAAGCCTCATCAGATTCACATCATCAATCCAAATTATATGGTCACAACCACAATAATCACTTTACATTTCCCCCATGCACCCTATAAGTGTAAAAATATCAGCACCCTTTGTGGGACCTCTTATTTTAGAAATTTCTCTTATATCGACACCCATAACTTAGGGGTATATAATCCCTCAACATCATCAAAACCTCATTGAGTCCCCACTAGAAACCCAATAAATTCTCACAGGGGAAATTAATCAAGAATAATCCCTTACCAAGTCACCCTAGGTAAGTCCTCACACCCAACCTATCCATTAGTCTCTCATGGGTCTTCCCACCTAGGTAGTCATGTCTCAACCTGGGAGGAACACTCTACCCAATGTTATCTCTCCAATAAGAAGTATTTCTTGAATCTCAAGGTTCTCACATGGATAATCCCTAGGGAAACCACCCTAATTCTGCACTTTCCTCTTCCTAATGGTCACTAAGGGAGCCTAACACTTTGGATTATATAAATCATTCTATTCTATCCATATAATTTACACTTATCATTGTATAAGGGTTACAAGACACACAATCATGTTCAAGGAATTGTCCATTAGCGACTGAGGCATCAAGATAGTGCACAAGGGTCCTTCATGCCCCTTTACCATTTATACTACTCATTCAGAGGAATTATTTTTTTATTAGAGACAATTAGATAATTTAAACAGTTCGGTTAGTGCTATGTTATGAAAACATATCACATTCCATATAAAACAATGAATATAAAAATCATGGAGGAATTTTCCAAAGACAATGAACCACATTTTGGAGTTATTTGACATTCATCACCACATGAAAACTCTAACTCAAGATTTTCCAAATCCAATCATTTATTTTCCATTATCAAAAGTCCCTATCTTAAATAATGACATCCAATTTAATTATTTATAATCACGTTATAATTAATTAATTTTTTTAATATATTTATATTCAAATAGATTTCTCATAATCACTAAAAACTCATGGGGGACCTCCTCACACCATTGTTGTAACTCATATCCTATGGAAGGTCTACAATACACTCCTGAATCCATTCTAAGAAAAAACTAAACACACAAAAATTATTCAATATAAAATATTATTTAATTTAGAAAAAAGATCATGAGAAATTTATAATAAAACATACCTTTAATGAAATAATTTTCGATCATGTGTGATCATTTTCTCGAGTATTCCTTTACCCATTGCATTAAAAATCCCCAGCATATCTGGATGATAACACCAGGATCTGATGGAATCCCCAATGAAACCCTATGATGGGTCACTCGAATCAAATTTGATGATGTAAAAAATAAAAAAAAGATATAATTGTGGAATAACTCATGATGAGATATAATAAAATTTCACCAAAACCCTACTCTATTTAATGAGGTTTGAAGGAAATGATGGCAGAGATCCTAGATAATTCATCATGTGCAATAGTTAAAGAAAAATGAGGCTAAGCCTTTAAATAATAGAAGGTGAAAAATTGAAATTTACCCCCAAAATTTAAATCATATATCGGAAGAATTACTTCCTCCATGACATGACCCATCCCCTAGTCACTATTTCCCACCATGACACCCCATGACAAAAATGAATAGAAAAATCCACAAGGTCATGGAACTATGATGTGATGAATTACACATTATCCACATATATCCAAGGTGAAATTACCTTAACCATGTTATGCTATGCCCCTCACTGTTATGCAATTCTCCACCCCGATCTTCATGGGGATCCATATGGAATGGGTCTTCCCATGGTCAGTCAAAATCGTATACTAGGGGAACCATTTTTATTTTAAAAGGGAATTTCTCAGGTGTGGCATTTTTTGAAACCCTCGATACTAGGAATCCCCCTCCCCACAAGGGGATCACTTTGAAGAGAGCCCCAACCAAGAAGGAGTCATTGCCAGCCGAGATGGCTAAGTATCCCGGAGGGTGACGAACTAAGCGGTGATGGTTCAACACTACAATACGTCAGCACATGTGGGATGGGCCTCATTTTTCCTACCTATTCAGGAACTGAGTGACCGAATAAGGTGAGTGGATCCTGAGGGAGAGGTTCTCGCTGAATGTTTACTCCCAATATTTGAACCCTATACCTCCCAAAGAATGATGTGGTTATGCCATTATCCTTCACCACTACACCACCACTAAAGTGTAAATCATTTTATTGGGTAATGAGGTATTGAGGAAGCCTCCCCACCTACACACCACACATCCCTAGTGAGGCCCAAGGTGGCAAAACCTTGGGATTAGGCCTATTCCCATAGATTTAAAGGGGCCCATGAAAGGTTTTCTAGCATAAAGTGCACGTTTCCTTGCAAAGACTTGAACCCAGAACCTTGGGGTCAGGACTCCATAACCTTTAATGAACTCACCCATTCCCCATGGAAAAATGTGTTATTGGGTAATGAGGTATTGGAGAGGCCTCCCCTCCAGCATTCCATATGTCCCTAGTGAGGCCCAAGGTGGCCAACCCTTGGGCTTAGTTAAATTACCAAAGGGGAATAAGGCCCCACAAGAACTTTTCTTACATATAGTGCATGTTTCCTTGAGATGAATCAAATAAGGAACCTCTGGGCTAGGATTCCACTACTGCTAACCAACTCACCCATTCCCCGCAGGCATATTCTAGTGGCACCCTATTTTATCCCAAGTTGTATGGGCCTATAGGCCACCCACATTCCTCATGAGCCTCTTGAACCTAGTCCTTAGTCCTCTTCAACACATAGGACACCTCCCAGACCTTGGGACAAGTCAAAAAACATATCCTCAATTGGTTATGACACTCTAATATTGATCTTTGATCCATTTTTCAAAAATAAAAATCCACTCTAGAGTCAAAAATTCAAATTCCAAAATAATTTCATGCTTCATACGAATACAGGTCATTAAACCCCCCACCCCCATGATAAATTCTTATACCTAAGAAGATGCATCATACTTTAAATCCACACATAACTAACCAAGGCCATCAATTCATATCCCTTCATCAATTACTACTCCAGAATGTCTGATGTGTTTCCACTTTGTAACTCCAAACACAAGGAATTTTATTCATTAATAACTGAGACACCACTCATAACCATCACCAAAATCATGAGACATCAGTTAACTATTCCAATATAATCTGATACATCATAGTGTTTTCAACCAATTAATCTCTTGGATTATGGTTTTTCTGGCTATAAGGATTAGCACATATGACTGTATTCCAAGACATTGTTCTACCCACTATAAAAAAAGTTTTAGAAGAATATTCCAACTATTAGCTATCTAACAACCCACTTAGTATGATTTCTATCTCACAACTCCCCTTTATGCATGAAAACAATAGTATGAACTACTTTTACTAACCATCCTCCAAAATACTTAGTCGCATCTACTGATGTGCTATAAAATCAGCCGATCCTAATGCTCTAACTTCCGAAGGCATCCAAAGATTGTATAAAAACTCACATCAAATATTGAACCTTACTCTTAGTGAAATTACATGGTTCGATCACTAATAAACCAAATCCCCTACCCTAATCTCACCTTGATCCTCAAAACACCACTGATCTGACGCACCCTTGGATATCATTAATTTTACCATGATTCTTGTACAAATGCATAGGCTCCATCCAACATCATACATAACTCCCAAATCTAGTATTCTCCAAGGAACTAGAAAATATTTGATTCATCTTCTCATAGATATCATATATCCACTATGATCATCCAAAAATTTATCCTAAACATCATTGACCCTACTAACACCAGATCATTACCCCATATCTCATGCTTCATCCATTACCACATATAATTATTGGATGCGGTATTTCAGATTATAAAAAAGATACATCATGAGACATAAATCAACACCCATTCTCAGATCACTAATAATATCTTCCTAGTCACTCATTGAATTTTAAACTGAAATAAGGGCGACAACCTCCAATAGTCTATGGTGTACTTCCCACCATATAGATTTCATTATATTGTTACAAGAGTGAAAACTAAATTAGTTCTATCATCATGGGTATTCCACTCCTACCGAGTCATGCACATTCATATATCACCCATGACACCACAACTCTATAAAAAATTCATGTCAAGGTAAAAATTTAGGTCAAACATAACTTAATACTCGATCTATCCCTAATGAAACCTCTCATGGTAGGGATATAATTATAAATGAAACTTTAGGTCACCAAGCCTTTAATAATTTAATAAAACCATTAGTCCTTTTTTTTCATGTGGCTTATCATTGATCCATAATTCAATGTAAGTTCCTGTACCCAATATGTACAACATCGATCCCATCAAAAACTAATGGGAGTAAACTCCAGTACAACCAAATCACATAGCACAACTTATGATTCCATGTGTCTTCCATCCTCAAATATTGGCTCACACACCTAAAAAATAACCATTCTCCACTCAGATGCCGACCTCACAAATCCATAAGTAACGTTTTTAATCCTATTCAAAATTGAGCATTTAACTTATTCTAATGTCTATTGTACGATCACCCACTAACAAGATTTCTTTCAAAATCAGAAGAATCCACCTTTTCTCTATTGAAGTGCCACTTAGAATGCCTCTAAAATGCCCAAGCATATTCATCACACTGATCTTAACATCAAATTTTAGCATCAATAACAATAACACAATGGTGATTTACATCATGAATGTCCAAGGCATATTCTTCCCTATACCACACACATAGTAGCACCTCTTGTGAATTGGTCTAATAAAATGAAGCACCTAACCATACTTGTTGACTCTAAGGTAGTCATAAACTTGGGTCAACCCCACTCTATTAGGATACCATCAAAAAGATCATATCAACCATACTCCACAGATCACTAATATTTTGAGCCCCATATTAAGGGACTAAGAACGACTACTTTTTTCATAGTTCATATCTCACACTGGTCACAACTCACAGGAACACGTCTCTACACCCATATCAATATTCACATGGAAACTCACATTCTAAAATACTGACTCTAGAGTCTATATTATACAAAAAAATGCATTTTTCACCATGTAATTAGTCTACCAGGTTATAAATTCTCATTAAGAATCCACATAAGAGAAAACCCTCTCAAGAATCCCAATCTAATACTGATCCTCTTTAGATATCCACATATGAGAACCACACCTTTAAGGATAATTTTATCATATATTAACATATAAATATAAAATGAAATCTTCTTGCCATTATCTGTATCAAGTATTCTATAGTCATACAGTTCAGTTAAGTAGAATTACACCAAGAAGATATATTGAAAAATACCATATAGGTTTTTATTAACACTTTAAATAACTGAACAAATTTTATCAATCACTCCCTAAGGGGTTCATCACAAGTAATAAAATGCATACACTAACCAACTAGGGTCACGAAGAATCCCTTTATCTAAAGGTCTTCATAGTTTCTTTATTGAGAAATTAACCATATAGACACATTAATTTTCCTTAGAAGAAACATATACCATGGTCAAATTGAGTATAATTCAACTACCAAGTTATATAATAAAACTCTGTATAAGTTATTATTGGAACATTAAACAACTGAAACGTATCCTTAGTGACACCAATCACACAAATTCATGATAATTTCATGGGAATACCATGTTATAAATTTTATTCATGTATATGAAATCTATACATTAATAAAAAATCCATAAACTTATAAATCATAAATCTAAAAAATGAAGGACATAAACATAGGTGAAAATAATATAATCATAATAGTCGAATCCAAAAACTAAAGTACCATATCCCTAGAAATCTAGAATTCCTATAGAAAATGTTGTTCAGAACACACTAGTATGCTATCCATCACAAACTCTGATACATTCAAATGTCACATGTTTATTATCTCACCAAATAGAAAGGAAAACAAAAACACTGATACACCTTTGATATATGTCTCATAAAATCTTATTTACCACTTTATAATGCCCTCTCCTCGGTCATGGATATTAAAGGTTTCCCATACTGTGGAAGTCACCACTGGGAACTAATGAGAATCTCCCCGAATGCAGGAGGGTTCCAACTAGTAATGTGGGTCCAGGGCGATACCGTGGGGAGACAATACCTCCATAATAGAGTGCATGAAAATAGAACATAACAAAAAAATCATCCTTGAATAATAAAATTAAACACATGGAATAAGTTATATGAATCATCAATAATAATAATGAATGCATAAATAATCTGTCACACAGACACAAAATCATGCCATCATACAATATTGATCAATGGCTAGGCCCATAAAATAAGTATATAAATAAAAAATAATGATTAATGTTATATTACTATATTTTATTATTAGCTAATCCTTATCCTAACTTCTTCCAAGCTAACTTGGTGAATGTTGTAAAATAAAACAATTTCTTAACCTAAACATATAATCAGCGAAGGTTTCTTGGGTACCTAAGTTCCATGGTCCCGTGAGTAGGGTGTGAGTACAACTTAGAAGAGCACCACAAAATTAGTCTCATACATAATCATTACATTTAAATAATATACATGACAAAATAATTTAATAAATAAATGAAACTTAAAATTTTTGAATAAGTAACCATCATTGATCCTTGAGTTCTTCTATTGAATCTCAGATTGACACAAATGTTCTTTTATCCAATGTTCAAGTATCTTTGATAATTTCACATAATCATGACTAGAAAATTCATTATCAACAATTTATTCCTTGGATCATGTCCAAGTAAATACAAATCACACCTTTAGGATAATCATAACCTCGATCTAAGGTGTACCCTATTTGAAAATCCATTAAATAGTTCTAGGGGTGTGTCTTTCCTCTACTAGGTATCACATCACCTACGTTCAACAGTGTGTTCCCCCCTTATATATATCACCTCATATGTGTCTATGGGTGTGTCACTCCCCTGAATAAAATCACATTTTCCTAGTCTATGGGTATTGTTCCCCCTACCAAGGATTATCTCATCTAAGCCCAGTGATGTGGCTATCCCCTACCAAACAACAACCCATCTGGATCCAATGAGCATGTCCAAGTCATAAAAAACCATTGTACCTATGTCAAAGTGAACTGTGAATACCACCATACAGATTCACAGAGCATGCCCATAGAATCCCAACCATATTCTAATTCATTGGTGGACTTTTATTACTACCATATAGGTCCAAGTAGAGTGATGGAGGCTTTCCAACCAATATCATGCATTAATGTTGGACCCTAAAATAAGTTCCTAGGCATCCCATATATCTTAGTACGTATTTATGGGTTTTACATCCCACCCAAACATCTTTTTTCTACCACTAAATCCTCTTTGGGCTCACATCATCGATTTAGGTTCTATTTTGAAACTCATAATCATCACTACCCATTACCCTCAAAAACCATCTTAGGGTCAATGTATCCTTGAGGATCCATTATGGTCCCTTAAGTAACATTATATCCATAATCACCTTCAATTATCCATCTTATTTCAAACATTTCTCTCAATTAAATACCTATCACATAGAGTATACAACAATCCCTGGAATTATCCAAGTCTCATCAAGGCCTCTATAGCCTCCTAGGAAAGTTTAATAATGGAGATATCCTCAATATCATTCCCTTCCCAAGTCACCCTATATTGGTACTCACTTCTAACCTATCCATCATTATCCTCATGGTGTATTCTCCAAAGTAGTCATGTATCAATGGGGGAGGAATATTCAACCTAATGTTATCTCACTATCCTAAATTCTTTAAGGCATCACAATGTTTTCACATGGCCAACCCTTGTCCAACCACCCCAATTCATCACTCATCACTACAATGAGGTCACTATGGACACTTAACACTCGGGATACTATTTCTTATTCACTTAATATCATATAATTTACAACCTTAAGTATCTAATAGTTGAAAGACACATAAATATAATAAATTTATCATTCATTGATGATCAAAGCATCAATCCGACACACAAGGGCCCTTCATGGCCCTTGAAAAATTGTGAAACTCATTCATAGGTATTCTTTTTTTTTCTTATTTAATTTTTTTTAATTTAAATTGGTATTTCACCACTATGGAACAACTACATATCACACTCCATATAAATAAATGAAAGAAAAACAATAGGATAATGTTTAGAGGACTAGTTGATATATTTTTGAGTCATTCACTTTGATTATTGCTCAAAAACACTTTCCTTATCTAATCTAAATCCAATAAGTTTTCATCCATCCTTATGAGGCCCTTTCTTAGACCATATCAACCAATTTAATTATTTATAATCAAATAATAATTAATCTAAAAAGTAAGAATAATTTTATATTTAAAGGGATTTGGGATAATCATCGAATAACTTACTGAGTGACCTCTTCACAAAAAACTATGACCAACTACCCATAGAAGAACCGTAACACACTCCCTACACCATTACAAGAAACATACATAACACACAACAATAATTCAAAATTATAATTTTTTTAATTTAGTGAAAAAACAATAAAAAATTTGAAGGGAAATGTACTTTTGACTAAATTGTGCGAGATGGAGTCCAGTAATCATATCAGGTCTTCCTATACCCATCAAATGCAAAATCCCCATCATATTAGGATGTTTCCAACATGATCCGGTTAAATTTCCATTTAAACCCCATCTCAGGTCACTGAAATCAATAGAAATGAAGGGAAAACAAAATAAAATAAAACGAAGGAATACCTCAATATAAATATCATTATAATCACCCCAAACCCCACTCTAATCTATCGGGTTTGAAGAAAACATGTCAAAGATACTCCCCAATTTTTCTCGTAGAAGAGGGGAAGAAAAATGGGGTCAAAACCCTAAATAATTTAAGGGGAAAAGGGATAATTTCTCCTAAAAAATTTAAAAATAGAGGGTTAAAATATCTTGAACCATTTCATGGCCCCTCCCTTGCTCATTATTTCCCACTATGAAACCCCTCTGTAGAAATGGACCAAAAAATACCCTAGTTTAGGAAAATATGGAATGATAGACTACTTAGGAACCATGCATAGGAATAGAAAAAACCTTGTCACTATGATGAGTCATTCCACTTACTATTTTGTCCCATTTAACCCTTAGTGTCATTGGGGATATCTACTGCATGAGGCTCTCTATGGGAAACCAAAATGTATAGAGAAGGGGAACCATGGTGTAACCCAAGTTCTGGTGGCCTCTAAGAACCCTACGCACCATCCAAGCCACCCAAACCTACACCTTAACCCTAGTCGACACCTTAAATTCCTCAAAGTCCCAAATAAAAGTCTAAAATAATATCCCTAAAGGATTCCAACACTCATAATATTGATTTAAATTGTGGTTTTTAAAACAACTTCTTTTATGAACCCTCCACTATATATTTATCATAGTTAGTGAAATTAATTTCATATTATTCTTTTAGTACGAAGTATATGTTTCCCAATTGAATCAGATTGGGATGACTTGTCTTTATTGACCTTTGAATTTCTTTGTGATTAATTATATTTTTTTCTATAAATATAATTAAAAACTTTATACTTAATGTTGGAATAAATAAATTAGTATTAATGAAAATAATTTATTTTATGAGATTAAGGATATAATCTCATTTTTCTTTATCATCTACCAAGTACCTCTCTATCCAAATATTTCTTCAACTATTTACAATAGGACATGGTTTTACTCGATATAATCAAAATGAACACTTCGTAAGAGGAAATATCTTATTTATTTTTTTACTATATATGTATAAAATATTTAAGTATATAATCTATTTTTATTAACCTTTCAATATTCAGGGTTATTTACAACTTTCCATTTCCCTTAATTCAGATATGATTTAATCTATGCTTCCCATTCCTTTGTGTTGACCCCAAAGTCACTAGTCTTTAGTTTACATTTTTTCTAGTTGGTCATTGTTCAACTATTTATGTCTTTTAATTGTATATACTCTACTATAACCCTTTTAAATATGTATTTATTCACTAATTATTTTCTCAAATCCATTAGAGACTAATTTTTCCTTTTATAATAGTTCATTAATTGAGAACTTCTTGAAGAGTAGATTCTTCATTGAATATATTGAATTCATTTTAGATTCAAATTTATTTCTCAAATTAACTACATTTTCTTCATTGGATTCAAAATACTTTTTTCCCTCCTTCAAATAGAAATTAAGTTCATAAATTAACTTAGATACTTCATCAACCTACCACTTGAGGTTCACTACATATTCTAAGTTCACCCAGATGATTGATTAATCTTAAATTTCTTTTTATGGATGGTAAAAATTGTCTTTAATATGATCTATATATTCAAAATATTATTTTATAACACCACAAATATTTCATTTTTTATTTTAACATGGAATTGTTAGAGAGCCTTCTCAAGTTCCACCATGAGATTATCCACTACAAGTGATTGATTGTCTTCTTCTCTTTTAGATAATTTATTTTCAAATATAGCCATCATAGTGACTTCTACATCTTACTTGAATTATATTTCTATATCTTCTAAATAATATTATTCATTATATTATTATTTTCTCACTAATAACTTCTTCTAAAGATTCTTCATGGATGATTTGTTTTTTGTTTTGATGTCACTTTTCATAGGGAAACACTTAGGTGGTTATTATAAAATTTCTTCTCCAACCCCATTGTCATCAAAGCTACCTGAACGCCTTACTAAATTGGGTCCAACATTATATTAATGGGAATAATCCAAGGGATTGTTTCCATTAAATATTCCCATTCATCTATTTAATTTCTTTGATATAAGAGATAAGAATTCATCAATTTCTTCTTCCTAATATCCGTCTTTATCGATTCCAATTTTTTTCCATAACAACGAAATCTAGTCCTTACTTGAGTGAATTGTTATTATTTTTTTATTAAACCACATTCAATATAAAGTTTAGCTAATTTAGAGATCATCCAATTAATGTTATTACAAATTCAAGTCTTTTAGAGTAAATACCTTTAGATTATAAACAAGTGATTGCCTTCACATGATCTTCTTCATAATATCAATATTCATTTACACTTCACCAAGTCCCTGAATTTTTTGAAAAACTTTAATGTTTTGGTTAAATAATCCATCAATATTTTCCACCCATAAAATTTTAAAATTATAAAAAATATTGCAAAGGTTTGAAGCTTTGCTTCTTTAAAATTTTCAACAGCTTCATAGATATTATCCAGCTTATCCCACAAAGACTTTCATGTTTTAAAACTCATCAATTTCATGTAAATATGGTTTGATAGATCACTATCTAAAGAATTATGGGATTCAAAATAAGCATTAAGTAGCTTTATATCTCATTTATTCATGGATATTTATGATACATCTCTCACTAATATGCCATGTATGGATGTTGTAAAGACGGATAACCCTAGTGACTATAAGTGAAATATCATATTGTTCTTCTAGATATGATAATGGATATCATTTAACAATGGAAACCATTTAGAATTAATTTTTTCTCTATACAGATGAGTTTAATATGAAATATTCAACACAAATAACCTTGCCTATAATACCACTAGTTTTAAATTTAGATTCCTTGAGATGGATGGGTGAATTAGGGTGTGAACATTTTATTCCATTATATTGGATCTTATTCCCACATTGGTAGGAAATAATTGATCTTTTCATAGTTAATTAAACATTCACCACTATTAAAAATATAGAAACTAAAGAAAAACTCCAAAATAAATACTTAGTTTCCTACTTAGGGATGGTCCATAGAGAATACACTCAGTAGTATTTTAGTGTACCTGAATCCATTACGCCCTACTTGATTGGGGTATAATTTTTTTTTCACGGTCACTCCATGCCAAGATCACCGCATTTAAAGTTTAGTTTTTGGAACAATTTATAACCTCCATCAGATGATGTCTATAAACTATGGTTTCATACACTACATTTGTCAATGTCTCGTTAGTTTTTCAATGTGAAGGACACTTCGATATTATTAATATTTTTTTATTTGATTTAAATCATGATAACTAGAATATGATACTATAATAAAATCTATAATACCATTAATAACCAATATAAATAGGCATCTAAGTTTTGTATGGTATACTATTCACCATGTAAAATATTTCTCCGAAAATTATCTTTCACGTAACTCCTTTATGGTCACTCCATTTACGAACTAGTTTGTGATAATATCCCCCAAGAATTACTTCAAGAAACCCCCTATGAACTAATCTATGTTTTGAAAATAAGAATGATATATTTGAACCATATTGGTACAAAATAAACTTTTATTCCTGAATATTTATACTTCACGAGGGTCACTTACTAACAAGATAACCTAATTCATGAAAAAACTTA
Source organism: Viscum album (assembly GCA_963277665.1). NCBI lineage: Eukaryota > Viridiplantae > Streptophyta > Magnoliopsida > Santalales > Viscaceae > Viscum > Viscum album. The sequence goes on along the minus strand of OY728126.1, from coordinate 1,303,911,994 downwards.
TTTACAAACAAGTCTTCCTTCAATGAATTTCTGCAATCGATTCCCTGATCATCATTTACATTTTCATTGATTCAAAATGAGATAATTAGTGGGGTAATTATAGGAAATTCTAATAGAAAACTATCTTCGTGAAGGATTACCATTTTACCCTTACAGTAATCCTTCTTACATAGGACCAATTCCAGAACAATCATTATGATACATTTTATGAATAGGAACACTACCAACCAATCACAAAAATTACTCCCCTTCATGACATTTTTAAAAATTTCTCTATAGTTAACCCCATTGTGGTCTTTCATAATACCTATATGATATTTTTTTCTTTGAAGAAATTACTTCATTCAAATAATATAAAGATTCATGTATATCCTTCATTTAGTATTCATAAAACAAGTTTTCCATTTCTCCTAAAGTGTTTTTCTACTTTAGAAGACTCATTTTGAGTTTCAAATCTACTTTTTGAACTAGTTTCTTCTTACTGTCTTTGTGGTCATGTAATGTTTAGGTGAAAATAATTCCTTTGCACTAAATTATTTACTAAACTACACTAAATCCTCCAAACATACACTAAAATTTTCTCTTTGCACCAAACACACATATACATTGAGGAATTAGACTCCCAATAAATATTTTCCTTCTCACCTATTCTGTGTGTATGATTTAAACACTGCAACCTTCTTTAAAAATGAAACTTCTATGAATGAATCACACTTCATGCTTCACAACTCCATAATCACCATATCAAATCGCATAGGTTACAAAAAATGGATTAGTCACTTCGTAGTTCAAAAGTGGATTTATAAATTTATTTAATTGAAATATAACTACTGGTTTAAATCTATGGATATGAAGATTTATCGATGATTTTTTTTAGGTAGTCCAATAAAGATATGTCAAGTAGAAATTTTAATGTCATAAATATTCAAACTTGTTGATTAGATATCAAGACAAAGGGATTACATTACACAATAAGTGTTTGTATGTGGTTGTTTTAATTACTACATTGATGTATTTCACTATGGGTTCCTACACATATTGCAATATGTTAATCATAATATTTAGGAAAGACCAACAAAATCCACTAAGAAAGAGGCCTAGAGGATGACACACTAAGTGTATCCATAATCTCATTAAAATTATATTTTAATTTAATAAAGTAATTAATATTATTCTCAAGATGAGGGAATAATAATTATTCAGGTTATATTGATTTCATAATATTAATTGATAGATAATACAGTTTGGAATGTATGTGTGTTAAATATTAATAAATATTTATTCACCAATTAGTGAATATAATATTTATTTATAAATTAACTGAATAATATTATGATATTTTCTTATTAAAGAAATATTTTTTATTTAAGGTTCAGTTAATGCCAAGAGGATTGATAGACTAAGACCAGGGCCCAATGGAAATGTTATATTTTATTTAATTTCATTTAAATAAATATTTGTTTATTTATTTGATAAATGATTTTAAAAGCATCATTTGTTAGTTCATGTTATATAATATAATGATATTTAAATTATTAATATTTTACAAAGGGATTTATTTAGAGTAAGAAATTAGTGAAGATCATTTGTGTATTAAACAATTATCCAACTATATGTATAGTATCAAACTTATATCATTTATAGGGTGTGTGGGAATTGTTATACAAAGCAATAATCTCTCAGTAGAATTCTCTCACAACCATAGAAAACTATCTTAAGAATAATCTCAAGAAAAAGGGATGATTATCATCATCCTCCCCACCAATAATGATATATAAGGTAAATTTCTTCTACCATATAGGAATTCAGATTTTTATCAATGATTAATTAATAAACATGATCCAAACCTCTATTTCAGAACCATATGTTACGTTTTTCATGTTCTAGGGTTCATGGAGAATGTGAGGATTCTAGTAAAGGAATAATACTTTTGATTATTCATTACAGTGATGGGATAATAAAATGTTCAAATGAATTCATTAATGAAGAGATGGAATTATTTTTTATAAATTAATTGTAAGTTATATGTAAAATATTCTCCTTTTGAATATTCTAGGGTTTCTATCATCTTTTTCTAAGGATTTCTCTAAAGAAACTGATGAAAACCATTGTTAGGAACTATCCCAATCTCTTCCCTTATATGAAAATATCTTGAAATTGCACATAATATAAAAAAGAAAATGCTTCATATTCCTCATGTCACCACCCTATAATAAAGGAATGTTATTATGCCTTAATAGAGTAAAGTACATTAAAATATATAACCCAGTTCCCCATAAGTCAACCTATGAAAATGAATTTGAAGTACCCAGTGCACCAAAAAACCAAAATTATATGAACTATCTCATATATATTAACTTCACATCATATTTAATAGTATCAAAAATAGTGGAATCATTACTCACTAAAGAGTATGTATATCAAGAGGGTTACAAACCACTATGGGGGACTGTTCCCCAAAGCATGTAAAATACATCGGCTAAGTGGGATACCTACTTCATGAGTGGAAGACCCATTCCCCATCGCCATGATAAGGTTAACTAATCTTATAAATTGTGATGGAACCATTCCATAGAGGCAGTATAGTACTAGGAGGGTTATCGACCACATGGATACTGAAATCATCGACCCACTTAGGCCATTGTCTCCAAGAGGATATAAAAATACATTGGCTTGAACCCCTAAAATATAAATCTTAGATGAAAAATAATGTACACACCATCACATTTTATGTGGAGGAATACTCATAATAGACTACTCAAACATCTAAAATGGACACATCTGTAGAAATATAATAATATGAAAAGAAGTCACCCTGTACACGACATGTCTCTATTGGGTACATATCCTATGATTTATTTAAGAAAGCTAGATATAAACTTCCATTGCCCAACAAGTTTGAAGCTTTCATACATGGTGTGTTAATTAAGACACGTGGTTTTTGGGTCTTACATGGCTACTAAGCAAGTAAAACCTACACATGTTAAGCTCTTTTTCCTAGAATACATGGAGTGTGTAGTGATACACATGAAATGTGGGTTTGATGTATCAACCCTGCTTATAAATGGAGTACACAATGAGGCACTCAATCCCCTATTACACAATGTTTGATTTCAAGTCATTGGATGTTTGATAGTTAATTGTACACAAAACCCTAGTCGCAAAGGTCTCTTGTATACACAATTATATTATCAAAGGTTACATGTTGATAGGTATTTAATAGAGATGAATTAACCATAACTGAATATGTACATGGAGTATGAATGGACACTATACACCATTTAGTCTAAAAAATATCTGAATAGAAACTTCAAACTCACACCATGAAGGTATTTCCTGCCCCCACCATTGGCCATGCCTATGTTGTATTTGGTTCCCTTGGACCAAATGACTATAAATTTTTTATTACTTATATATTCAAAGACCCAAATATTAATAAATACCAAATCACATAAATATTTTTTCTTATGTATAAAACTAATTGGATAATGATCTATGATTATTTATTGTATCAAAATTTTATACAATTTCCCAACTTTAAAGAGAATAATGAATTGTTATGAAAATATTCTTAAATATTTTTTATATGAATTGATGAAATCTATAAAATGGGAAACAATGATGTTTAAATATCAGTTATTGGAGGCTCATAATACATTGAGACTTATTCTCATTCTTTTTACACTTGGTAACACCCAATAGAGGAGGAATGATAACAAATCTTTCCATTGGAATTTCACGTATAACTTGTATCTTTGGATATTTTGATCTGTATATGTATGTACTTATCTTTATATGTGGGAATATTAATAATGTATATCATGAATTGTGTAGTTTTATGTATTGAAAAAAATTGTGACAACATATACTCGTAGTGAGTTAAGATACGCTGGGTGTGTCATAAGTTATATGACATTAACAAATAGGTCAATAAAGGGTTTTTACATTCTATATTAATGGATGTAGATATCTCAATACCATTTATAGAAATAGAACTATCTGATTAAATATGTGGACATAGTGAATCATTAATGAGTTAATTTTAGGAAGATAAAGAAATATATACCAAGCATATAGGTTTATGAAACATGTATGAAACTTGTTGGATGAGATATTAAGTTAAGGGTATTATAACACATTGTGAGTGTTCATATGAGGTTATATTCATTTTGATATTAATTATTTATCAATGGGTGGCCTGAATTATTTCAATATATTAATCTTAGACATTATGCCGAATCAACTAATTCCTTTAAGGATGAGACTAAAATGGTTACATGCTAAGTATACCGAGAATATCAGTAAAATTAAAGTTGAATTTAACAATTAGAATAAATATTATCATAAAGACTGAGGAGTAATAATTATTTAGGTAATGTTGATGAAAAATTTCAATAAAAATTATTAATTTTAGAATATATGGGTGTTAAATACTACATAAATGTTATTTTATATCCAGTATTGTCACTCGAAAATGTGTTCCATACACACTATCATTGAATCCATGATACAAATTTCACTAAGATGAAACACGCCAAGTATGGGTAGAAAATTGTCTTTATGTATGAAGATTATGAAAATGAGTTCTCCATGCCCCAAATGAATTATCACAAAATGAGTGATGGATATTCCTCAAAAACTTTTCATGAATAATTAATATAGAGGTGAGAAACTCTCCCCAAAATTAGGCCCTTTATTTAAACTATTTCCAATGAAAGGGGTGTTCAGTACTATAAACCCCATTTTTTGAGGGCACCTTGGGAACTTTTTGGCCTCAGAGAACACCAAATATAAGGAAAATTATGGTCTTGGGAATAGTTCATTTCTCCAGATTTGATTAGACTTATCATGGATCCAAAAAATAATTCTTGAATAAAAAATTATTCCCATTTGTACTTGGACATTTAAAATTGATTTTTATAATGTTCACCAATAAGTTGTGGTCTATGCATCCAATTCTAGTCACTTTTATCAATTTCAGCTAGGTATCCTAGGAATACAGCGTAGTAAATTTTCCCTATGTCTCCCAGTTCACACTAGGGACCATTTTTAGGTTCACTTTAATAAGTTAACCAATATACCGACTTCCTTTACGCAACCCACATACATGATATCACTTACATGCTTGAATCTCACACAAAAATTCAATCATAATGTACTTTCCATTCCCATCAAACATGTTCCCCTTCCAATAAATGGAACCCATGGGTATCCTTTTCATTAAAATAGTGGACACTTAAAGAGGGACACCCTAAGAGAATGAATATTTGTGCACTTCAGTCTTCACCCATATTAAAGTAGCTTAATTAATCCTAAAACATAAAGTAATTAACAATAAATAAATATAATTTCATTACTGAATGGTATAATACATTTTAGAATTCTTAGAAAACTATTTATTTTCTAGTTTTGAAGACTAGGTTGAACAACCCCATACCATATGGTGCAATAAGGTGCCACTTCCCCGTGTCATACCCGAAGACCTCATTAGGGAAATATACCACCCATGACTCCCCATCAGGGAGACCACATCACCCCACTCCTTATTAGGGTGACCACTTTTCTCTACTACTCATTATAGATACTACTTTTACATACCCATAATAAGGAGAAGTTATTATCAGTCCTTCATACTTGGGTAAAACTTCTCTTATGACCATAACCAAGGCACCATATTCGGCGTACCTCGTATTATGCCAAAAAATCACCCTACCCTCATACTAGAGATAAATCTCACCATACCATCAAATTAAGGTGGACCCCCATACATTCCCTTAAATAGAGTGTTCTATTGTCCCAATCCCTTTATTATAGTATAGAACTTCCCATAGACCAATGGATGAGTGTGCCCTTTCCTATGTATTCTATCTAGGAACCTACATACTAATTCCCCCACTATTGACACCTGAAATACTTGGCTAGGATTTACATACTTGTGTGAACCCCATCAATCATATATTCCCTTGATAATTTATCTTTATCAATTTCCCTACCAAATTAATAGGCCCTTTTTTATATTTACTATCATGTCTTCCCTTGATTATGAGGTCTTGTATCATGGGGACATTGGTTGAGATTCCCCTTAGATCATATTGTTCATCCTGGTCTCCAAGTTTATTGTTAGATGCTCTAGTCCACATAATGAGCTATGTAGTTAATGGATTTCTCCCCAGGTATGATCCCCAAACACAATACCATGACGATTTCATCACCATGATGAATATATGATATTGGGAAATCTATATAAGGGAAACCCAAGAATAATACCCAAACCATTTTTTCAAGGGGTTATATTTCCCCTAATTTCACTTATATTTCCTATTCTAGTTTCCAATATATAGGTGATGGTCTCCTGTATCTTAATGTATCATGTGTATTTAACCTAAACATACCCTTGACACTTCTTAATAACACATGATCATCCAATGAGTAGGCCCAAAAATTATCCTCAAAGGGCCATATTACTTTTGAAATATTTCACAATGGGCTATATTCCCTAGGGAAAATAAGTCATCAAATGTTTATATTCCCTATGAAATTAGTAAGTCTAAGAATCTCATTCATATGACCTAACTTATCATCACGATGACATATCTAACTTGAATTCACCTCTCTATGCACCATCTTCCTGGTGAGTCACCTCCCTCAAGGGGTCATATTTCTTATGAGATAACTATGCCACATCTTGTTTTGTTACCAAAATACTGGATGAACTTAGCTTCTACTGACCACCCAAACATAATCCATATTCAATAATTTATATTCACCACTTTCTTGATGTGAATCCTCATGTCATATGATGTTAAACTAAAAATTACAGTCTAATCACATGAATTTAAACTGCACACATAAGAATTACATGGTATTCAATTAATAATTACTAGGATATGTTGGATACCTCACGCAGGTTTAATCCCAATATCCCATAGGTCTGGAATGGATGAACATAAAAAGAAATTCAACTGGTTTTGAGTGAAATAACATAAAAGGCACCATTATGGTCTTCATCACATAACCAGGAAAGGTATGATCTATCTAATTAAGTGGAAAAAACATCACAAGTTCTGATACGCCTCATGAGGATACATATGAATCCCCTCACCCATGCTCGATTCTAACTCCACAACACCTACCACCTACTTAGTTGGTGATAAATTCTAGAGTCCCCAGTTTTGTAGCTTTAGACTTATTATAATAAACTAACATATAATAAAACGATTGAGAAAATTTGATATATACAGATGATCATACAAAGACATGGTTTCGATCAAATCAATAGCAAAGTGTTAACAAGTACCGGGTGAAGATTTGGAAAATATTATAAAAAATATCATTAATCTATTAGAGTCTCTAAGTAAGAAATAATTCTACCAAAAAATGGTGATAGAAGCCTAATCTTGTACCCTCTCGACCATTGTGACACCCATGTATTACTATTAAACTAGTGACGACTTTCTCTCAAAGAGAAGGTTCACATCAACTCAAAGAAAAATGATGGCATAATTCTCATCTAAAAAAAATTACTAGTATGAGATCTATTAACCTTAATGTGGTTGATTAATATCAATACTCAGGCATTATATTTCCCATAAAACACTCAATGGACATTGCACAGAAAAAAATATAAATTGTTTATTATTCTCAATGTAATAAAAAATTATTTATTAAATAAATATAAATTTAGTTATTAGAATATTAATACAAATATTTATCCTCCTGTTAGTTAATATAATATTTATTTATTTTTTTAATAGATAAAATAATTATTTTTATTTTAAAAAATAAGTAAATATTATTCTAGTATTGAAAAGGACAATGAGGATTGATCAGATAAGTTAAGGGCCTACATGAAAATGATATATTTTTATTTAATATATTTTAAATAAATATTGATTTATTTGTTTAATAAATGATATTTAAATATTTATGAGTCAACACATGTCTTGAAATATTAAAAAAATATTATAATTATTATTAGATTTGGGGTTTACATAGAATAAATAAATTAGTTAATGACCATTGTACAATTACTAATTTTCAAAACCTAAATATATAATCTAGCATATATTTCCTCCCATGGAAAAATAATTATTGTGAAAAAATATATCCTTTTAAGAGAATTAAACCTAGTATAAGGGGAACAATTTCAAGAATACTCTCAATAAATAGAGGAAATATACTCCCTCTCCAAACTAAGATACTAAGAGAAAGAATATTACCATAACAAAAATATTCTTATTATGATTAGTGTCAAATGATACAAGATGATGAATACCTCAATGATAGATCCTAGAGTTCCATCAAAAAAAGTTTTAGATTCACAGAGCATGTGTGAACATTACTAGATTAATTTTACTTTGGATTCTTCATAAAAATTAAGGGACCACAATAGTGGCCACCAAGTTCATAAAAAAATAAATAATACTAAAGTTTTGGTAAATTAGTGTGTTAAATTAGTTTTAAATTAATGTTTAAATGATCCTTTATATGAATATTCCTAGGATTATTTTCTCAGTTATAAGTAATTTATCTAAATAATAAGATCAATTTTTGTTTTCTGGGAACATACCAAACAATTTTATTCGTGGTCTAGGACATTTTATTGGTATCAAGTGCTCACATATTAATTTATAATTATTTTTTTGATCAATCCATTTTTTTAGTATAAGTATATTTTTATTTTTTCATTATTTAATCCTAAAGTTAGAATAATATGATTGTTGAATTTTATATGACCGGGAACATGAAAATAATATGTGAAAAAAATTTGTGACCCCATATGAAGATTTTGAGGAGTTTTTTATATGAAATAGATAAATGGTGTATAACGGAAAGTCACACACTGTGTATCCTTGGTCAACTATATAAGGATGTCATCTTAAATAATTTAATTTTGAGTGGGGGTCTGGTACACCACATAATCACATGTCACATATTTACCTCCAGTTGGAACATGGTTTGATAGGGTGTACGTTGCGTATAGCTAGCATACAATATGCACAATAACAAATGGTTTTCACTCATCATGAATTGTGGAAGAAAGGTGGTCAAAGTATGTATCATGTATTAAATATTGTCCATGTTTTTAATTCCATCTAAGAAACATGGTAATACATGAAGTGCGTGATGCGTTGAAGGTTACACATATAGTGAAACACATAATAAACCACATTAAATTCATATTGAGTCCCTTGGTATGTAATACGACGGTCCATCAATGAATTTCATACCGTGTATCTAGTTTTACATGTTGTATTATTTGAGACAACTCACATTATTACATGATGAGATATTTGTGTTGTGTGAGTCAATGTATGAAAATAAAATATATTAAAGTAGTCAAACAGAAATACATGGTGTATAACTAATAATACATGTAGTGTGATAAATTTTTCATGTGGATTGCACATTGAGTGTTTTTGTAGGTACTTGTGTGATATTAAATTATTAATTCATTATTTTACACATTAATTCTATAGATACATGATTTTTATATTTATCATACAGACCGAGAAGTTCATAAGAATTTATAGTATTACATTCTACTTATATTCAAGGCATGTTGTGTAGTCATACATGTTGTGTAGTATATGTATCTTAATAACATAAAAAAATTCCATCTATATCATGACACATTGTGTAGGTATATATTTTGTGTATATATTGTTTACATGACAAGGAACATATATATCATTATCCACATTCCATGTTGTGTGTTAGTACATGTCATGAAATACTTAAACACTATATATGGGTTTAAATGGAGGAATAAAGATAAATGTATCACTTCTACTAATACGTGATATATACATATTTAATTATAAATTAAAATTAATAAATTTAACTAATTAAAAAAAAATCTATGTGAATATCATGAATTATTTGGTTCATTAATTTAGGTGTATGAACTAATTAATTAATCATATAATTTATTTATTAATTAAATAGATTTATTTTAATAAGTAATGTATTGAAATAAATGATAACTATATTAAAAGTGCAGTCATTTCATGTGTGGATGATCATGACCTTGACTGATCTATGTATCTATTGTTTTTTATTTAATTTAATTTTTTATTACATGATGTTTGAGATAAAACTATTATTAAATTAAATAATATGATCTACATGTATTCTCATTTATTATAAATGTGGGAGAATATAAACAGTTTCTTTTATGTAACCATAACCCCCCCGGTAACCCTCACCTATGTGTGAGTAACCATAGTTAAAAGAAGGATCACCCAGGTGAGAGAAGATGGATTTAGACTGAGCGGAGTTAAAACAATCCAAGGAGACACATAGGTTAATAGGAGGAATACTAGAACTCGAGTCCAACATAACACATGGAGTTATTCCTAATGGTTTAAGGGGGTTTTTTATCATCAAATTGATAAATAAAGATTTATTTAAGGCTCCCAAACATGACCCATGTTTATTTTTTATCAGGAGAATGTTTATTTTTATTGTGGTACATGTTTATTTAAATATGTTCTCATAAATTAAAAAAATAAACAAGATTGTATGATAAAATAAAATAAATATATTATGTTTATATTATTTTTTCAAAATGGCTACTCAAACTAAATAAAATCAACATAATATTAAAAAGAATATAAAAGTATAAAATAATTAATATTTTTGAATGATATAATAAAAAAACCTCAAGTAAATATAAAGTTATAATGGAATTCCATCACTTGCGTTATAATTTAAACATATCTCAATGTACTCATCTAACCTAATTCATGGTGATTTTAATTTTTAATGGGTTTTAACTTAAGTCATAAGTCAACTTAACCAAGTTGGTATTGATGATTGATTTCCTTAGAAAGACTCAATGTAACTTAGAGGTAAGTGTTCAGGGACTACGTGTCCAAGATTTTAACATTGGTAAGTCCACTCAAATGGATAAAGGAACTGTGATTTGATTCATTTGGAAAGACTACATACCTAAAAAAATTCAATAATAAAATTCAAACCAAATCTTGATTTTGAGAAGGGAAATGTGGATAATTTAGACTAGAATTTGCATGCAATAGAATATTCCAAATTCTATGTTGATGAATATTGGTATTTAATAAAATAGCAGGAGATTAATAAATTAAATCTATCATTCCAATATTTTGTAATCAAGATAATGTAATAAAATACATATTTATAGTAAAAAATAAGACGAAAAACCATGGGAACTCTCTGATCATTTCTATATATAGACCATGTTTTCACCATAAAAAATTTCCCATAGTGTTACAAATATTTATACAAAAAACTATTAAAATATTTTATTTCTACGTTCTATAATCCCATATTCGTGATTAACCACCTCACTGAGCAAGAAATAGTGAAAATGATGCATACAAGATATTATTAGAGGACAATTCTTATGTTTCTTCATCATGTTATTTGCTATTTCTAGATATCTAATGATTTAGAGTAAGGGAACAGATACATAAAACATTAAAACTCTTCTCCCTGAACTTGAAAAAGAGAAGGATAAACTTAATATAAATTTGATTGGAACTACACAATAATAGTATAAAATAGGATGCGATTACGCAATAAGTGATAAAACTATAAAAATAATTTATTATATTGATTAGTTGTTGATTTAAGTCTTCTTTTTAAAAATTAAATTATTTATAGATCTCATTATATCATTCATACAACCCTAATTTTTCATATTTATAAAAAAAATGCATGATGAATAGAATAGATGAGCTACTCAGGAGTATTTTTACTATGCTTCACTAAGAAATTAAGGAAAGGGGGGAACATGTATCCTCCTACATTATGGTAAAGAAATTGAAATACAATATCAAAAAACCTATGACTAATTCAATGGTAGTGGTTCCTTTATATTATCCTTTAATGTGACAATGTATTCTGGGCAGTGTGATTAACAATAAGCTATTTGTATATCATGTAGAAATAAAGGACATTATATGAGGAACTATAATGAATTAAATAAAAATATAATAATATCATCTAATTTTGATATATTCATCATTCAATGTTATATAATTTGGTTTCAATTATTTTTTTTATTAAAAACAATATTTTGTTTGGTTTTAAAAAATATAAAATGTTATTCACATATATTAATTGATCAACATGAAACAACAATGTTAAGAAACATTGTGAGAAGTAAAGAAAAATCCCTAAGTAGATGAGAATGGTTTATTTATAGGTCATTCAAATGGAGGACACAACTTCACATTCCCCAGTGGACTGATTCAAGTTAGATTGTTGTTTTATAGAGATTATTTCCAAAACATGTATCTCAGTGTCTCTTTACACACACTGAGATATTATTTCTTGTATAGAATGAATATTTCTATATTATTTCATACTTGACCAGTGTTTTTGTTATCCTTGAATCATAGGCATCCAATATTGGTAATAAATGAAAATATAAAATATAAGACCTATACCCAATTTTTTAAAATCATTTCTGGTCAAATATATATATCATTATCATTAGTAGAATTAGAGGCTTCAAAATTGGGATTTTAACATCAGTTTATAAAAAACTAACCTTAAAGGTAACTGATTGGAATTATAACATTGGTTTTTATTGAAACCGAAATTACTAATATACAAAACATTTTAGCATTATTTTAAAAAAACCAACTCAAAAGATATATTATTTAACATCCATTTCTTAAAAACTAACATTAAAGAATTTTTTAAAAACAATTTATCATTGGTTTTTATGAAAATCATTGTTAAAGTCCTTTTAAAATATATTCCCACAATTTGAACCTGGGTTTTAATTTTACTTGAAAACCATTTGAATCCCGCTCTCTCACTTAGTTTACAACCAAAGAAAACACTGAAAGCTTTTATGAACTAAACCACCTTTGGTTATCTTTTGATGTTTAATTTCATCCACCTTTCATGTTCTTATTTTTCTTGAATCCATCTCTCGACTGACTCTTGACCGACTCTTGACCGATGATGGCATCGACAACATCGACGAACTTGACTACCTTCAATTCTCTCTTGAATTCGATTGTCATCCACTTTTCATGTTATTTCTCTTAGATCGTCAATAATTTATTTCTATTCTATGATCCTTGATCTATTACTATAAACCTAGAATAATGATTTGATGTTTTTTGGGGGTTTTACTTCTTTTTTCACTAATTTTTCATCAGTCAAATAGTATTCGCTCAATTTCCATGGTCATGAATTGTGTTTATTCGAATTTTAGGGCATTTTTCATGATCAAGATCTATGGTTTTTAATTTTATTTATGTTTAAAAATTTATTATGTATGATTTTATGTTATCATTATTGTGTTCAAGTTATTATATGTTTTTATGTATAACTATTTGTTTTGATAATTTTATGTTATAATAATTATTTTTAAAATATTTGTTTATAACTATTTGTATAATTGTCAATAAGATATTTATTTATAAATGTTTGTATAATTTTTCATATAATTTTTCATATAATTTTTATTATAATTGTTTGTATGTTATTTTTTTGTAATTATTTGTATAATATTTGGTTTAACTATTTGTATAATTTTTCAGAGTTTAGTAGCTATTTTTTCTAATTGTTTGTGAGTTATTTTTTATGTTCATTTGTTTATTATGATAATTGTTTGTAAGATAATTTATATAAAAAAATTTCTTATGATAATTTTTTATTCTGATAATTTTTTTATGATAGTTTTTGTGAGTTATTATAATTTTTTTATGTATTATAAATTATGTATAAGTGTTTATTAGTTATTATTAAATTTTGTATATAAATTATTTATAATTTATTTAATATAAATTAGGTATAATTTTTTTTGTTATTTTTTAAGATAAATTATGTACAATATGGTTTGATCATTATGTATAAATGTTTGTTATGATCAATTAGTTGTTAATAATTGATTGTTTTCATTATATGTTTTATGTTTAAAATTTATCTATTTTTTATATATTTTTAAATATTTATATGTATTAATATATTAACCATTTATATTCTGATCTCATGTATTTAATGGAACTATAACTAGATAAATTCTCAAAGACTCACCGATGAATATGAAAAAGGAGCTGATACTTTCTTAAAATTTCTTAAATGAAATATTCAAAACAATTATTTCATTTTATTTCCATCCATGAAGTGTTTGAATATAAGAAAGTTAAATTCTATATAAATCAAGGATCATCTCATATTTCTATGGTTTTATAAATAACTATACATGTTGGATTTCAAATGGTGAAATAATCGAAAATTCAACATCTAATTTTGATGTAAATGTTTTGAATCAGATAGTGGATCAAATTAAATAATGAAATCAAGATATAGATTTTGAAGCCATAAAAAATAGAAACTATTTAATAATTATAAAGATATTATAAGAAAAAAATACTCTCCGGTTGAACTAAGTATAAAATTTTATGAACAATTCTAATATTAGTTAACATGAAAGTAAAAAATACATTGAGTGATGAATGTTTCTTTGAGTTCCATGGAAATTTAAAAGTGATACTTCCTAAAGGCATTGTGCTTCTATATTACAATTATGAGGCAAAGAATGTATTATTCCCAATGGGATTGGGGTATAAAAATACACATGACTTTTCCCCATGATTATGTATTGTATAAGAAGGAATATGAATATTTATCAAAATGTATTATATGAGAAACATCATGAAATAAGATGAATGAAAAATTCAACTCTGAATTTTTCTTAGGTACTATAATTTAACTTCCTACAAAATAAATTTGGTTCCCTCTAATAATTCTTTCAAATAATTTCAATAATTCAAATCTGATCCATTCCCATGTACCAGAATCAAGACACCTGCAAAAGTCATTTTATACCTTCCAATAATTCCTCATTGGAAGCATCTATTTTCAAATTTAATTGATGAAAAAAAATGTTAAGATGGAATACAGATGAGTGCATCTCTAATGGTAACTTATTTCACCCTAAATATTAACCACAGTGGAATATATTTGATATATAATTTCTTGATTTTGAATGTGAAGTTTGAAATATTATAATGTGATTGTGAAGAGCTGAAATGATACATATCAGATTCTAAGTATCCAAAATTGTTCACATATTTGTTTTAGTATTTTAAAACTTATCCCCATAGATATGTATGAATAAAAAATATGTTATGATGAGATTAATAATTCCAAGACTAAAAAATCTAAGAAATGATATTGATTTGTATCTTTCACTGTTGATTTATGATTTGAAACATATATAGGAGACTAGTGTTATAGTTTTTGATCCATACTAGAAAGAGTATTATTTTTTGTGCTCTATGATAATTTTCATTTTAAATGAATTCCCTTCATATGAAAATTTATCTGAATATAGTGTATAGGGACATAAATCATGTCAAATATTTGAAGAAGAAACTTCATATTATCAATTTTAAAATATAAAATTGATGTTATGAATGTTGATAAAAATATATGTGATAGTTTGACTGGAAATTTGTTGTACATAAAAGGAAACAAATATGGTTTTCATGATAAATAAGACTTGATATCAATGAAATAAATTTGGAGTTATCTTTTACTATGAATGAAACAAAACATATTTACCTCTATATTGTCACACATTAAGTAAGAGGGAGAAGATGATTTTTTTAGTGTATGCAGGGTATTAAAGTTCGCAGTATTTATTCTTCAAATGATAAGAATTTGGTATCATTGAAGGATTGAGAAATTAATAGGTATGAAATTTCATGACTCTAATGTGTTGCTGCAACAACTGCTCTAGGTCTCACTACATGGTAAATTAAAGAAACATTTCATAAATAATGTCATCAGGTAATGTAATTTTTTCAAATATATTTTTAGAAAACTCTTTGATCCAAATTTGATATATGTGTTGGATAATGAAGTTGTTCTTATAATTTTTCAACAAAAAAATGTATTTCCCACATATATTTTTTGATATAATGGTTTATTTTGTGATTCATGTGGTGTGTGAGATAATAATATATGGGTCTATTTATTTACATTGGATGTATCATTTTGAAAGATATATGAATATTTTGAAGGAATAAGTGTAGGATCGAAATAGTATATGTAGATGCTCTAATACAAGAGGGGGGGGGGGGTGGTTAATTGTAGGTTTCAAAACATTCACTTTTAACCTTAAGGAAATATATATTTAAAAAAGTTAAACAAGGTAAATCCAAAAACCCAATTTTGTTCTTAACTGTGAAACAAACTTTCTCAGGGTTCAGAAATATGGATCCCAAAAAGAAAATTAAGAACAGTTTTCTCATAGAAAGATTCTACCTTAAAGCGTATAGAATATTTATTTATCAGAGAAAGTAAAAGTAAAAGAAAATATAAGAAAGTTATACTTTCAATATTTAATAAAATAGAGTGGAAAAAAAGAATGAAATAAAAATCAAGTATAAATGTCACGGCCCGTCCTCGGTGCCCGTGCAGTGACTACCCCAAGCCCTCCTTCCATAGGCCAAGGGTTGGCGACTAGCACCAAGGCGTAAATCCCGGTAAAAAGGGAAGGCATTACCTTTGTAAAGTAAACAAACACCACAGAGTAAACAAGAAGTAGAAGTAAACACTAAGTAGAAGCTGGTACAAGAGTAAGTGTGGAAAAGTAAGTGGGCTAGTATAAAAACCCAAACTGAAAGTAAAGTACAACTCAAAAGGGAAAACAACAACTGAAAAGTAAAGCCGCAACGTCGAGCCGTCCACTGGAAGTCCCACCTGAAGGGTGGGTACAGATAGCCTCCATTGCTCCTCGGGTACAACCGACCGCTCCGAGTACATCCCACCTAGTGGTCCACCTCCAGGTATCGTCCTGCTCCGCAAACCTCAACCACGATCAGCGCTGTCTGTCGTCTTTAACCAACACAAAGTATTACGGGCATAGCCCGTGCAGGGGTGAGTATAAGCTACTCAGTAGGGACCCCGAGACCACCGAAGGTCTCCCAGAATCTACAAAGGATAATCCACAAAGGAAAGATACAATCACAAAGTAACATCTGACTCTGCTTAGGTATATTCCCATACATATACCTAAGTCATCAATTCTTGTTCGGATCCAATATCCGAACCCAATTACAACCCAGTACACACAGGAAAGCAAAACGTAAATCCACATAGGATAACACAACTCAATCCACATAGGAAAGAAAACAAGATTCAGCTCACACAGGTATACTTCTTCGAAAGATGATAGAGATGATCACTGATCCATCTAAGTCATCGGACCCACAAAGGATCGATATGTACTAACCCCCACAATGACCCACAAAGGATCGATAGGAAACTAACCCCCGCAATGACCCACACAGGATCGGACCCACACAGGATCTGTAGGTGCTGGCTCACACAGAACCGCTAAGCGTTGAACCATACAAGATCAGACCCACACAGGATCGGTAGCACTGATCCACGTAGGATCGCTGAGTGCTGTCGTCGCCGTCGAATCCGCTGAGGATTTCTGTACAGTCGTTGTCGTCACAGTAGCAAACGCAACCAGCTCTAGGGTTCCCGCACACAGCAAGCTCGTTCGGGAGGGTCTGCTCCACAAGCCAAGAGGCTGATACATCAACTGACATATAGTCCAGAGTTGATGTATCCAAACGTTCCGTATCGTCAACAGGAACTCAACGTTGCAGACATCGCATCAATCGGACACCCGGTCTGAGAGTTATTGGCTTTTTCGTCCTAGGGGCCCGGTTGGTTTTTAAGGCAAAACCAACCCGACTGTACTACACCTGCGTACAAACCTCTGGCAGAGTAAGCCAAAAGATCCGTCTCACTAAGAGGAATCCAACAAAGTCGACAGCACGTCAATCGGACGTCCGAAGCTCAACAAAGTCGTCGCAGTAGCAAACACAGCCAACTCTAGGGTTCCCGCACACAACAAGCTCGTTCGGGAGGGTCCGCTCCATGAGCCGAGAGGCTGATACATCAACTGACACATAATACAGAGTTGATGTATCCAAAAGTTACGTATCGTCAATAGGAACTCAACGTCGCAGACGGCGCAACAATCGGACGCCTGGTCTGAGAGTTATTGGCTTTTTCGTCCGAGGGGCCCGGTTGGTTTTTACGGCAAAACCAACCCGACGATACTCCACCTGCGTCCAAACCTCGGGCGGAGTAATCCAAAAGATCTTTCTTACTAATATGAATCCAACAAAGTCGACGACACTTCAATCGGATGTCCGAAGCTCAAGATATTAGCGTCTCCGCTCTGAGGGCCCGGTTGGTTTCGTGTAAGAACAAACCCCGCCAAACACAAATTAATCCGAAACCTTGAGTGCGATATACCGAAACGACCGTATCGATTCAAGTATCGCATCACAACAGAATGTGTGTCGATCGGAGGTCCATAGCCCATGTTATGGGCAAAAGACCCAAGATGGTCCGAAAACGGGGGTTTCGGGCCCGGACGGACCCGGCCTGAGACCCCCCGGTCGGCCCGAACCGGGTCGACCCGCCCAGGGTCCAGGTTGGCCCGGCCCAGCCCGGCTGGCGCGGCCCGGCCTGGGCACAACGCGCTGGCCAGCTCGGCCAACTGTCGAGCCGTTGGCAGGGTGGGGGGTGCCTGCCCCCTCGTGTAACCGCGGTCCAGCCTTTATTGGGGGCCATTTTGTAGGCCGGCTAGGGGAATTAATTCCCCCTGTTTCCCTTTGTCCGGACGGCCTGCACCGGCCGGCCCGTTCTACCAACAAGGACCGCCGACGGCCGGTCCTTCCTCCTTCGTCATCACCGGCGGCCCAGAACCGGCCGCCGGTCACCCTGCTCCGCCGCAGCCCGGAACCGGCCGCGACTTGGTTCTGCCAGCGTGGTGCGACGACACCACGCCCTTCCGCCACGGCCTCGCTTCGGTCGCGGTGTCTTCGGTTTTCTTTGACGCGGCGCGACGACGTCACGTCCTTGTTCAATTACACGGCGCGGCGCGACGACGCCGCACATTACTTGTCGTACGATCCCACGTGGTGCGACGACACCACACCATTCCGTCCAAACCACAAGAATCAAACAAGGATAAATGAGGGGGGTCGGCCATGTTTGAGCGGTTCGGCCCCCTCTCGTTAATCGATATCATTTGGTCGTATAACTACGAAGAACGACAAACTATAAATGACGAACAAAAATAATTAAATAAATTAAACCCTTACCTTGATAAAAGAGTTGACGAACATCGGCGTCGCGAAGTGAGGATTTGGAGATGTTGACGGAGATTTTGTCGCAGAAAACCGTCATGAAAAGAGACGTCGCGGAAGAAAATCATTGTGGAAGAAGACGTCGCGTCGCGGGTCGGTGTCGCGGAAGACGGTCTCTGAGGGCTCGGCGCTCCACGTCGGAGATCGTTCATTCTTCACCTTCTTTATCAAAGAGAATGAAGAACTCAAGACTTCCTTATATTTTTCTCCAAAGTCTCTCATACAACTAAACACCAACCCAATAAAATAATTTCTCAACTTATTTTATTAACACATCAAGGCTTTTGAAATTCCAGTGTTTGAATTCCACATTAACTCGCCTCATTAATTCCATAAGTTAATAAACTTAAGTTAACAAAATTAATGGGATTTGAGGGGGTTAGAGGATATGAAGGGGTGGGGTTCGTGTGGGCCCCACCACCATCATAACCTCCCAAGGGAGTTTGGGTAGTTACCCAACTTCCATCCAAAGGATTAAACACTTAGAGTAAAAATAAAAATTGTTGTTAAATTTTTATTTTTAACTTCCACAATTTTTTATCATCAACTCTCGTGAAAACGCAACTCCAGAACATGTGTTCCTAAGCAATTACCGGTGCTACGATTCCATCGGTTCCCTCAGAATTCGATTCCGAGCACCGATTCAAAAGTTAGAAATTCCCGCTCGTTCGTTCACTGAACGTACCCGAGCTAAACTTCGGATAGAAATTCCGGGCACATCGGGCCTCAGAATCAAGTGCCGTCTGAAACTGCGTTCTTGTAAAATCCCAAAGAAAATTAAGAAAAAATTTTCCTTGAATTTTACGAGGCTTTACAATACAACTAGGAATTTTTTTAACCCATAGAGTAGGGTATCGAGCAAACATGGATAAATTTTCCTTGATTTATACTTTCAAGAAAGTGGGTCTTACCCACACCATGGTAATCCCTCGATAATAATATCATAGTCTATCTTGATATCCCCACTATCTATAAAACTTTATGGTAGTAGACTTCTCTTTTTTCCTATCTTTGGAAGCCCTTGATTGTACTCTGCAACAATTAGAGTCACACAAAACAAAATGAAAAAGATATTCGCATTTGAACAAGATGTTCATAAGATGCACAAGGCACCATAGTCTTTATCCCTCTAGAAATCACTTCACAACATGTAATCTCTAGGATCTTGGAACAATAAGGATCTCGTTTAAATGAGCTCTAATTTATAGGAAAAAATTCAATATTCGGATCCCTCCTCCAACGAACATATTTTTCTTTAAATCTCTAAGGGACCTATACACGTGAAACTCTACCAGTGGTTTGTTAGAAACAAATTGTACGTCATAATTTTACATTGTAGAATCTTGAGAATCATTATCATGCATATTAATAAATAAAATTTTAAGAAAATAAAGTAGATTTATCAAAACTGAATAATCAGAATCTAAGAAAAAATAGCTTTCAGAGTCTAGATATATTAACCCTTGGATTTTATTAAAAAATGAGTATTTGGATTATGTTTTTCTCAAAACATGGAGTCTGAATTTTTAGGAATGTAGAGTCCGAATTTGGAAGAATTTGGGGTCTAAATTCTACAGAGTTCAATGTCTGATTTTCATAGAATTTGAAGTCTTAATTTCATAGAATTCAGACTCCGAAATTTAGATAATTCAGAGTTTGAATTTCAAATAATTCAATGTATGAATTTCATTGAATTTGAAGACTGAATTTTAAAGAATTCATAGGATAAATTTTATAGACATCAGAGTCTGAATTACATAGAATTCGGAGTCTGAATTTTAGAGAATTTAGAGTTTGAATTTCAGAGAATCTGGAGTCAGAATTTCAAATAATTCAGAGTCAGAATTTTAGATAATTTGGAGTCTGAATTTCAAAGAATTTGGAGTCTGAATTTCAGATAATTCAGCATCTTAATTTTAGAGAATTTGGAGTCTGAATATTAGATAATTCAAAGTCTTAATTTCAGATAATTTAGAGTCTTAAAACAGTAAGACTTTTTAGCGTAAGAAACAACATGATTCTCAGGTTTTTGATAAGGATCCAATTTTTTTCCTTAGTAAAAAAATGGCTATAGTTGGGTTTGAGAAGACATTGAATAGGATATTGAAATCCAAGGTAGAGATAAAACTTTTTAGAGAAATGAAAACTTTCTTTAAGAAAATAATTCTAAGAGAAAGATAATTTTCCTTAAGAATATCTGTTTGTGATTTTCAAAACATAGTGGAATAGAGAAGTCATATGTAAACCTTACTGACTCAACAATATCCCCCTTTTTTGAAAGAACAAAAAAACATTTAGAAAAGAATATTAGGAATAAGGATTTTTTTGAACATTAAAATAAATTCTTAACTTACTTTAATTATGAGTTATGATGAATACAACTAACTCCCCCTTAGGTTTTGATATCCCTAAGGATTGTTTACTTGTATTTCTTAGAGAAGTAATTTTTTCTTGATTTAGAAAAACTTCTTTAAGTAAAAACCACCTTACTTAATCTCCCCCTTTCTTAGGGAATTATTTTCTTTATACTTAGTAATATTTTTATCATTTTTGTCCCCCTTTGTGATTTTAAAAAAGGAATGGTGAGAATAAAAAACATTTCTTTAAAGGTTAGTGATATGAAAGAAAAAAAAATTGAAGGATAAATAATTTTTCATTATGAATGGAAAAATTGTTATAGGGAAAAAATAGAACAAAATATCATATTGACAAAAAAATCATTCATACTTAATTTCTTTGGAAATGAGATTTCTCAGGGTTACCTTTAAATTTTTGAGCGCTTTTTGATTATCCTCAAAACACTTGAGCAATTGATCCTGATCTTAATTCTTCTTTTCTAAAGCCTTTATTTTTTCTTCTTGGGACTTAATAATTTCTGCCAGAGATTGTACTATCTCTTCTTGTTATTTTAACTTTTCCTAAAAATCTATCCTGAGTTCCCTCTATCTCTTTAAATTTAGAGAAACTGAATTCAACTCACTAATCAAATCTTTATCCTCTTACATCTGGGCCACTTTCTGAAGATTCATTTTATTTTGAAATTTTTTTGTATGGTTCTTGATTCTATCATCTACTTTTTCAAAAGAATATTTTACTAAATATTCAAAATAATCCATGATTTTCATGTCATCAACCATTCTATTATACAATTTTGTTATTTGCTTACACAATCTCATACGAGCATCTTAACCAATATGGAGAGTCTTTAACTCTATTTCATGTTTAATGAATTTTTAAATGAGCATGCTTATCAAAATTGTATTCTTATTAAATTAATGCTAAAGTAACTGACATCGTGAATCAATACTTGGAATCAAAGGTATTGTGTTCACTAACTACTTTTGTGATTGAACAATGAAATTCTGACACATCGAGGATGAAGATTTGAAAGATGATTCCCTTAGTAGTGAAGGAAAAATTATCTAACTCTTCAAATTTTCTCTTGAATGAACCACCAAAATCATTCTTAGATTTTACAACCACAACATTTCTAGGTATTTCATCCACAACCTTATTTCCTTTATCAGATTTAGAAATAATATCCTAGCCATCAGGGATTCATTCTCACTATCGTATACTTGAATTATCTTATGTTAATCAACCTATTCATTCTCATAATATTCTTTAATGTCTTCAAGATGAATGAAATCATGATCATTGATCTCATAATTAGTAGTTTTATCAACCTCATCCTATCCATCACCATCTTTACCTTGAGAAATTATTTTGGTCGAACCAACCTGAGAGGATTGGATTGATAGTTTATCTGAAGGGGTTTCTTTCTCATGATATTATTCCACTTGTCTGATGATATATTCAGTCTCATGTTTTCCCCTTATTC
The DNA here is from genome assembly GCA_963277665.1 of Viscum album. Classification (NCBI taxonomy): domain Eukaryota; kingdom Viridiplantae; phylum Streptophyta; class Magnoliopsida; order Santalales; family Viscaceae; genus Viscum; species Viscum album. The sequence goes on along the minus strand of OY728126.1, from coordinate 1,303,888,963 downwards.
CTATTCTACTTCTTGTTGGGTTATCTTTTCTTCCACAATTGTTTTTGGAATTGATATTTTCTTTCCCAGAGTTTCTACTAGAACTGACTCTTTAAGGAAATACTCTGATACCATATTCTCTTCAGAAGAATTCTCTTTATCTTTGAGTAAGACTTGGATGATTTGGGATTCTAACATTTTATTATTCTTCTTATCTTTTTCATTCCTTTAAAGTTCTTTAGTAGTTTGTATTTTCAAGGCTTTTTCCTTAGGATGATCTAGCCCAAATATTGTATCTCCCCCCCTCTTTCTTCTTTTTCTGCTCTCCCCATTTTCATCTACTTTATCAGAAAAAGTTTTTTCTTTTTTTGGTTTCGGTGGAGCTAACTGGGATTCAAAAATGGAATCTTTTTCTTTAACTTCCATTTCTTTCTCCTTTATCTTCTTCTCAGTTTTCTTGGAAGTTTCTTTTACTTCCCCTTTCTTAACCAGAGCTTGTACTTTACTTTCAGACAAATCATAAAACTCTTCTGATTTTGTATTGAAAGAATCTTTCATTCTTCTAAGGGTGTCATAACTCAATAGGGTAATCTTTAAGGTTCTGTGGTTTGAACTGAATGTAATTTTAAAGGATTCTAAACAAATCATGATGATATTCGACAAGATCACTAGATACATGATTATCTGAGACTTGAGGGTTCAATTATTTATGTTGGTGATTGTCAGAAGGATTTATTTGATCAGGTTTACCTTTCTCAGAATAACCAAAAAGTCCAATATAAATATATCACTTTTCTTTAGAGATTCATTATCTCCCTTTCTAAGAAAAAGATAAAATTGTACCCACAAGGTTAACATTCTATAGTTTGTTGAAATAAGGTTGATATTTGGCGATTTTACTCCCTTGAGTCCCAGGCACTCAATTGTATTTTCCTTATAAAATCTTCCTAACATGTCATATATCTTATGATAGGAATATGTAGCCTCACCTACATGAAGAATTCTAGGAATATTTATATCTATATTGAATGATAAAGAATAGGATTTCCTATATCTTTTAAATTAAAACATGTCCCTTCCTCCTTCATAAAAACCCATTGTTTAATAAAACTCTATGAGAAGTTCAGGATAAGCTAGATCCTGACTCTCCATATTTGAAACACATATACTTTCCCATCCATTAATATTTATATTTTTTTAATCAATTAATTAAACTTGTCATATAAATTTAGATGAACCAAAATTTCTCTACATATTTTCCAATCCTTGAGTTTCTTATTTAAACTCATTTCATTCTGAAAGGAACTTTAGGGCGACATTCAGAGTGAAAGGAAACCTGGAAAACTGAATGACCAATTTGAAGAGGAGAGAGCTTCGACAGACAATGATTTGAAAACCTGCTGTGGGAAAAGGATAGGGTGGATTTATACAGGCTTAGAGGCAAGTGTTGTAATTCCCAATATGATCAAATGGTTGAAATAAGCACAATCTGATCTAACAGTTGAGATGAATTCTGAAGAAGGATTTGGTAGGTTCCAATATTTTTAGGTTTTAAGGAAAAATAAAATTTAAGGAAAGTGAATCCGATAGTGTTTTTTTAAAGCAAGAAAAAAACTCCAGGATTTATGTAAGGAAACATTCTTTCCAGATTACTTAGATATAATTATTAGTATTGATACAGTTTTTCATGAAGAACAAATATTCCTATGTATATTTTTTAAAGAAATGAAATTTTTTATTCTGAAATTTTGTGTTTTGAAAAAAAAATATGAAAGAAAAATGAAGGGTTCCAAAAAAAATTATAGAAGAAAAATTTTGGGTTTCAAAAATATTTATTAAGAAAGAAAATTTTTGGTAAACAACAAATGTACTCCCCCTATGAAAAGTATTTTCATAATGTAAGGATATAGGTTTCAACAAAAAGATAATATGGGTGGGGAGGATATGGTGGGGCAGGCGATGGGGTCTCACTGCCCGAACGATGGGTGCTAGGGCTCGGTATGGCGATACCCAATTTCTTAGGGTTTTCTAGTCTTCCTTCTGCGTCAGCTTCAACTACTCATCCCGGATCTGGTGTCGTGGAGAGGAATAGATGCTTGGAGAACCTTCCTCTTACTGGATTTGGTGTTCCTGTGAAGTCAACGAACCCTTCGGCTCCAGATCTTGCTGGACCTGGTCTTGAGGGATCTGTTTGTGTTGTTTTCTCTTCCCATGGTGGTCTGCAGATGTCATCTGATGGCGGTGCTGCATCTACATTTCACTCACCACCGATTCCTTCTTCTCGGGATCTCGGTGCTGCTGTCGAAACCTCAGTTCTACAGGAACAGCGCCTCGCGTCGGCTTCTGCTACTCGTCCCAGATCTGGTGTCGTGGAGAGGAATCGAGAGAACCTTCCTCTTGCCGGATTTGGTGTTCCTGTGAAGTCAGCTAATCCTTCAGCTCTAGATCTGGCAGGATCTGGTCTTCTGGGATCTATTTATGCTGGATTCTCTTCCCATGGTGGTCCGCGGGTGTCGACTGGGAAGACAGAGCCACTTTGTGTCTCTGCTACATCTGGAAGTGGAGGTAAGCTGCCTTTGCATTTTCTCAAGGATGTTGGTCCAGCCAGAATCATCCGAAAGGGAACTTGTGCTCATGTCGAATCCAATCCTACAGCCCTTGCAGAGAGAATTATGATTGGTAAAAACTCTCTGATTTGTCGTATTATTCCGCCTAAGGGTGAGAAACCATGGAAGCTGAATGATTTGATTCATAGAATCTCAATGTTATGGGGTTTTTCAAACTGGAAATGTGTTTCTCTTGGTCGTGGATTTTTTCACTATCTGTTTCCCTCAGAGGAGATGAAACTTCAAGCTTGGAGCATTAGGACCCTACTTCTGAAACCTGGATGGCTTCACTTGCATGAATAGCTTATGGACTTTAATGTTTCACGTGCAAGAAATTCTTTTTATCAGGTTTGGTTTCGTCTTCATGGACTCAATTTGGTTCTCTGGAATCCGAAGATCTTTCTTGATACAGGTTTGGCAATTGGGACTCATATTCGCCAGGATAAAGAGACTGAGGATATCCGGTTTGGTTACATTTCCAGAATATTGGTAGAGATTGATCTCAGTTCCACTCTGATTGATCAGGTAACCCTGTCTACAACCTCTGATAATATTCAAATTGATGTTGAATATGAAAAAAATCCACTTTTCTATAATCAATGTATGGCTGTTGGGCACTCATTAGAGTCATGTTAGAAGAACCTCTTATGTGAAGATTGTGGGATGAAAGGTCACTCAACAGATCTTTGTGAAAGGAAAAAACAAAAGAAAGGGATGACTTTATCAAAGGACACTGTTCAATATGGTGTATCATTTAAAGAGCCAGCTCCCTCTACAGCTGATGCAGTTGATGGTCTGACTACTTGGAGCTCTGGTCCCCATTTGTCTGAGGGTGGTGTTCCTAAAGAGTCGCCTCCGGTTGACGCTGAGGTTTTTGTCGCTCAACCTCTCAAAGATAAAGAAAGGACAGTGGAAATGTCCCTGACAAGGGTCCTTAGTGGACCTTCTTGTGTGAATTTGGATCAAGGACTTCCAGTTGATAACTATGCACCTATGTTGGTTGATGGTCGACAAGAACCCCTTTTTACTAGAAAATGGGGGAATGTGTCATATGACGAGAGAGAAGTGCCTGGCTTTACTACTCCGAACAGTGCTAGATCTATCTCCTTCAAAGATATGGTATTAGCTGGAGAGGCAAGGATGAATAATGGTGAAAATTTTATTTCTGCTCCTGTAAAGAGAAGACCTCGCAAATATTACTCTCAAATCCCTAAGACAGTGTCCACTAGATCAGCTTCAAGGGCCTCAAGAAGAATTGGTGAAAATTATTGGAAGGCTTTCAACCAGAACAAATCTCAATATGAGTGGGAACCTGCTGGAGACTCGGATTATGGAAATGACATGTCGTACTATGATTTATAGTCTTGAGATCGAGGGCACTGCTGACTGTGTGACCCTGTTCGCCTCCTTCGTATATCTTCTTTTCTTTATTAAATAAAGGGTCAGAAGCATTTCCTTCTGAGTTGACCTTTAAAAAAAACAAAAGACAATATGGGAGATTACCTTACATTTTTGAATACTATCTTTTGTTTAATGTATTCAAATATATCAGAGGGTAAATATTTTGTAAAAATATCATCAAGTTGATCTTGAGTTTCGATAAATTGAAAAAATAATATCTCCTTTTCTCTTGATAATATTTTCAAATAAGTTTTTGTTACCAGTATTATGTCGGGAACATCCACTATCCTTGTACCATATATTGTTATTAGTCCATTATTTATTTTCCTAAAAATAAAAGAGTTAGACTTTCAGAATCCGAACATTCTTGGTTCAATAAATTTCAGAAAGTAAAATCTTAGGGATCCATATTTTCTTAGAAAAAAAATCTTTATGAAAACCTAATGATTGGGTTTTATTTAAAGAACAATTTATCTCCCAATGTCCAATATACTGACATTTAGTGCCAAAAAGAGTACTTTTAGGAACAGAATAATTATGACTACAAACATGTTTTTAATGAGTGTAACCTATTCCGAAACTATTCCTTAGATGAATTTTTGAATACATTCTATCAAAATCTTTCCTTCCGGAAGTGAAATTGGATAAATGTTTATTTATGGAAATAATTTCAGATTTTAGTCTAAGGACCAAATTATTATTCTCAAATTCATTAGTTTTAGAACTCAAGTTAGCCTCTAAAACATTTTTCGTAGAAATCACATTTTCAAAATCTATAGAATGTTTATCCTTCTTATAATTTTCTTAATGTTTTTAGAAGAACTTTCAAAATCAAAAGTTTTATGATCAAGGTATCTAGAAAGATCTGATACTTCTCTTATTAAAACAGAAATTATAGAGTTTTGTTTCTATAAATTCTTCTTTATCTTACAATTTTAATTTTCATGTAATTTAAAAAATATATAAACTTATTCAAATGAAGGTAAGGTATTATCTTCTGATGAAGAATATTCATCATCTAAAGATTTTAAATATTACTCATTAAGAATATTTTTATTTAAAAAAATATTGGTTAAGGATTCAGAATTGTGTACCTTATCCACGAGACAATGATTTTCAATAAGTAATATAGATATAATACCAATATTCATTTGACTAGTAGATTTATATTCTTAGGATTCATCTGAAGAGTCACCACCACTGGCACTCTAGGTGACAATTTATTTGAAGAAATTATTAGCCTTATATTTATAATACTTAATTATATTTCATTAAGAATGATTTTCCTTCATATCTTTTCTCTTAAACATAGGACAACCATGTCTGATGTGTCCAACCCTTTTAAATTGAAAATAGGTTACTTCTGAATCTTTATTTTCCCTTCTATCTTTTTTCTTATATTTGTACTGGAAATATTTCTTTCCCATAATCTTGTTCTTCCTTTGAGAAATATTGGATAATTCATTCTCAGTCTAATAACTATCACTTGATTCAGATATAACAACAAATTTTTTAGCTTTATTCCGAGTTACCATTTCTGGAGTCTTGGCTTTAGATTTAGAAGTGAAAGCTACACTTCCATTACCATTGTTTTTTTTGAAATACGCATCTCTCTTCATTCTTGTTTCATGCTGATAAAGGGAGCCAAATAAATAATCAAGCGTAATTTTAGATAATTTTCTATTCTCATCAATATCATTCCTTATAGATTCCCATTCATTATTAATGATGTCAGCTATCTTTTCCATAAAAACATCATCATCAAGAACTTTCTCTCCCATCGATTGAATATGGTTGATAATGGTCATAAATATTTTTTTGTAATTTGGAAAAAAGTTCTCCATTTAGAAATAGGAATCAAAGATATTCATCTCTTAGCATAGATCTTCTAGTTTTTATCACTTTAGAAGTTCCAAAGTGTGTAACTTCAAGTTTCTTCCAAATGCAGTTGGCAGCTTCATTAGAAGATATCTGACTATATATATTCCTAGACAAAGAACACAAAAAAGTATTATATACGTTTTAGTTTTGTTGATATTCTATTTTCACTTGGTTGGTTAAATTTCTAACTTCCTTGTCTATAATTTTTTTAATCCACAATGAGTATAAAAAATTTGTCTTCTTCAGTGTTAATGAAAAAAAGTCTCCATCCTATATCTCTAGTACTCATAATCATTACCATCAAAAATTGGTGGTCTAGTGGGATTAAGATTATCAATAGAACCAACATTCATACCAACCATTCTATAATAAAATAATTTCGAAAACACTTTTTAATAGTAAAAGTTTATAATTAAAGATTAAAATATTTAAGAAAAACATGGATACAAAAAGTTAAGAAAGAAAATTTAAAGGAAAAAGAAAAATATTGAGCAAGAAAACTTATATATAAGTATAAGTATTTTAGAGACCTCCTTCGATACAAATTATAGTATCAAAATAGTATATGTTGATACTAAAATACAAAAGGGGGTGAATTTTAGGTTTAAAAAAGTTCACTTCGAACCTTAAGGAGATATATGTTTGACAAAGTTAAACAAGGTAAATTCAAAAACCCTCTTTAGTTATTTACTATGAAACAAACTTTCTTAGTTTCTAAAAATATGGATCCAGAAAAGAAACTAAAGAACAATTTTATTAGAGAATGATTCTACCTTAAATAATATAAATCTTATTAATCAGAGTGAGTAAAATTACAAGAAAATATAAAAAAGTTATAATTTATCTCTTCAAAAAAATACAATAGAAATTAAACATGAAACAATAATCAAGTAAATAAGTAGGAAATCCTTTTACCTAAAGAGTAGGGTAATCAAAAACCTTGTATAAAGGTCCCTTGATTTATACTTTCAAGAAATTATATCTTACCCACCCCAAGGTAACACCTTAATAAGAATGTTAGAGTTTGTATTTCTATCCCTAAAAGCCCTTAAAATTTAAGATACTCAGCACCTCTGTCTTCTTATCCCCGGAATCCCTCTATTATACTCAGTATCAATCGAAGTCTCACAAAGCAAGCTTAACAAGATGTTCATGGTTGAACAAGATGTTTATAAAACTCACCAGGAATGACACTCTTCCTATCTCTGGAAATCACTTCATATCATGTAATCTGAAGGATATTGGAACAATAATGACCTCATTCAATTGAGATTTTATTTATAGGAAAAACATCAATGGTTATCTCCCTCCTACAATGCTCGTATTTTTCAATAAATCTCAGAGGGACTTGTACACATTTCACTCAAAAGATGGTTAGTTAAAAACAAATTGAACAACATTGTTTTATGTAGGAAAATATTTAGAAGCATTATCATGATTAAGAATTAATACAATGTTATGAAAATAAAGTATATTTATCAAAACTGAATAATAAAAATCTATGATAATTAGAATTCAGAGTTTAGATATATAAAATATCAGATTCTAGAAAAAATTTAATATTCAGATTCTACTTTTTTAGGAATTCAGAGTGTAAATTATGGTGAATTCAGAGTCTAAATTATGAGGAACTCAGATACTGAATTCTGAGGGATTTAGAGTCTGAATTTATAGGAATTAGGAGTCTAAATTATAAGGAATTTGGAGTCTGAATTTCATTGAAATCAGAGTTTCAATTTTAGATAATTTGGAGTCTGAATTTTAGAGAATTTAGAGTATATATTTTAGAGAATTTGGAGTCTGAATTTCATATAATTCAGAGTCTAAATTTCAGATAATTTAGATTGTAAATTTGAATGATTTTGAAGTTTGTATTTCAGAGAATTTGGAGTCTAAATTTTAGAGAATTTGTAGTCTTAAAACAGTAAGACTTGGTAGCTTATGAAATTTTAAAATTATGAATTTTTTGATAAGGATACAAATTTTTTCCTTAGTGAAAAAATGGTTATACTTGGTTTTTAAAAGACATTGAATAAGATATTAAAAACCAAGGTAGGGATAAAAATATTTAGAAAAATGAGAATTTTCCTTAAGAAATTTTTTTTAGAGAAATATAATCTTACTTAATAAAATGTGTTTGTGATTTTCAAAACATATAGGAATGGAAAATTCATAAGGAAACCTTATTGACTAAACAATATGTTAAAAATACACATCGCTAAGAGGCCTCTATTGTCCAAAAATATGTATTGGAAGAGTTGATTGAGTTCGATAGTGATTTTTTGTATTAAGGGGAGCATATTAGTCTTCCTATATATGAATATATGACATTTTATTGTGAAGGTAGAGGTATTCTAGGCTTAAGGTATTTTTTATTCCACTGGACGAAGTCACACAGACACAATTATACATTTTGAACAATGAAAATTAAGTTCAAAAATATATATTATCACATATTGCTAAATTTTTTGTCTGATATATGAAAATAAATAAAACGGGGAAGATTGTTGATCATAAAAAGATATATGTTTCATGGATTAAATGGAATGAAATCATAGATATATATTCATTTGAAACATTTAAAGTATTGGTAGGGGGGACCATCTGTTAATGTGATAACATGGTATAATTTTGATATTTATGGGTGCACATTTTAGAAAAAAAATTCAGGATAAAAATAGTACCATTAAAAATACTGTGGTAATGGTTTATGTTTGAGCACTGTGTTTCTCGAGTGTAAGAGATAAAAACATATTTTCTACACGGATGACATATTTTGGAGTTCCTGAGGATATATGGGAAATTAATTATTCTAAATTTTATGTCATAGTGCTTATGTTTAATTGGATTGATAGTAATAATGGTGTGAAACATGATGATTATGGGTTAACACTGGTTGATTTGAAAATATTTAGTTGCAAAGAGGAATCATTTATCATAGAAACACATGAAAAGAAAATATTTTATGTCATTGATACATTAAATGATTAGGGGTATGTTGTTTTTCAAGGGAAAATAATTCATTTGGGTGATGAGGATGATAATGATGCTATGGATTTAAATGAGTCTTATTAATCTATTATGAAATTTCCATATGGTAATAATGACTATAATGTAGACATAGTCCATGATATATGAAATGATCATGTTGAACAGATATTGGAAAACTCTAAATTACTCTCCTAATTCATCAGGTGGAAATTTATATATTTTTTAAATTTACGTGTCTAAAAATTCTCTTTGTTATAATTATTGGATGTTTAATTATATAGATTTTATTATTTAAGTGATTTTTGTGCTAAATATTATATTCTAAATTTATGGATAACCAATTTTTAATTGAAAAACTTGAAGTACATCAAACTCTTATGGTTAAATTGACACATATGAAACAATTTTTTTATTACCGTGATATTTAAATTTATATATGTTTCATCAATTTTAGAATTAATGTTATATTTATTAATTTAACATGAATATTTTTTGGTTTATAATCATAAATTATTTATTATTTTCGAAACTAACACATATGTGACATTATATCTTTCTTACATATTTGTCTAATTAATGTTTCAAATTATTTACTTTTATAACAATATATAATTACACATAATTTCATTACATTTTTCTATTCTAGTAACAAACGTAGAGGAAGAGAAAAAATTTCAAAGGTATATATTTTTTTCATATAATTAAATATTTCAGGATATAATATATTAATGAACGTGAACTTTTAATTTACAAAAACAATGACTGGTCTACTAATGTGACTTATACGGATAAGTCTCATCTATCTTATACAAATAAATCAAATTCTATAGTTGGTAAATTTGGGATTACATGTTCACCAAAACTATTACTTGTCCCTAGAGACTAGAGAATACATATTAAATCTCATGATAAAACTAACCCAACTGGAACAAATGTAGTGATGTTTAACAGTTATATTTCCATGTAGAGTCATCATAGGATTAACATTTTATGTCATGATTGGAATTCCAACGACAACATGGAGAAAGAATAGTCTTGGGAGTCTATAACATTAAAATATATCAATTTATTTATTTTTTTCTCATTTTCAAATATTATATATTTTAAATTACTAATATATAATTTATTCAATTACAAATGACATTCAATTTTGGATAAATAAAACAAATTAAGTAAACATTTATATCTTTAACTATGGTTTTATGGAGATATTTTAAAACAAGATTGAGAAATATATGTTTTTGATAAGTTACAAAATGAAAACCCATGCCTCAAATATGAGTTTTTTATGCTTAAACATGGAATAAATTTGTCACCAATCGCCATGATAAAATATTTATGGAATGTAAATTATTTAATATTGAAAAACTATTATATATTACCTAATTACTCATTAATAGAACAATGTAATAGTGTTTTATAATAGGTCCAGTTTGGTCCTCCATATCCTTCCACTTACCATGAAAAATGGAAAAGTGATAGGGGAAATAAATTGAGAGTATCTTACAAAGTAATCTAAGGATGTAACAGAAAAATTATTAAGAAATTAATTTTTATTTTGCAATAATTTTTTAATTTTTTAAATTAACTATACTAATGTACCATTTTAATTTGTCATTTCAGGATGACCATTAGGAGAACGTGACATAGGGGACTTTTATCTCGAAGGGTTGGATTATAACAGACCAAGAATTATAAACATAGTTTTATTATAAAAATACTTTATTAAATGGATTAAAAACAACTAATTATATTTTTAAGATTTTTTTTATTTAAAAATATCAATTGAAATTATGTTTTTTAATGAATTTTAATACAATATAATTATACTAGTTATAATTAACTATACTTATTATTTATATATTTTAAATTTATCGTAAAAAACAAATGATGTTTTACTATATTATTTTGTATTAAGAGAATATTTTAATTACTTATTTTAACAATGTATATCAAGATATTGTAAAATATTTATAATGAATAAATCCAAAATTTTGAAGACAATATATTTCATCATGTCTTATAATTATTTATATATATTAAAATACTGAAATATATTCAATATAAATTATGAATCTACTCAATATAAATATTCAAATTTAATGAATGAATCTAATTAACAATGATTATTAAAATTTTTCTAAATAATTAACATATAAATATAATTTATTTGTTTTTATAAATTTTGATTTTCAAAATATTATATATATATATATATTGATGAAATTTTTATTATAAAGTATTATAAAATTATTTTTTAAAAATTATTACTTTATAAAGTTTTGAATTACAATATCCATTTATAAAGTAATAATAATAATAATATATTAATGTTTTTCTTTATAGGAATAAACAATTTATAAAAAAAGGATCTAATACCGGAGATAAGGGGCATCAACCTAAGTTTTAAGGGGCACGTCGATTAGGATTTAAGGTAGTGAGTTAGTCACACATCAGGGGGGGTATTGTAGGGTCTTAGTGGGAGTCACATTAGGAAAAGTAGAAGAAGATGGGGCCTTAATGTCCGGTCATGAGGGAAACTTGCTGTGGACCGAGCTTCCAGAGTCTGTTCGAGTCTGGCGAGGAGCCACGTGTGAGACATCTGATTATAGCTGAGGAAGAGAAATAACTCTGGGTGAAGTTGACTAGTTTGTCACAATTAAGGTTTCGTTTCGGGAGTTACAGGCCTAGTGAGAGGTAAGTGAAAAAAATAGATTCATGTTTTTTGGATTCCTTTGATTCAGATTTCTCATTTTTGTATGTTTCTTGACTTTTCTATCCAATCAAATTCTGCAAGTCTTTCCTTCAATTCCATTTTCAGTCCATCTTTTTATATTATGTTTCTTTATGATTATGAATAGAACAATTTGGATATGAATCGTTGTTTTATTGTTGACCGAATCAAATTTTCTATATTAGTTTTTTTAATTATTATTATTGTGATGTTTTGTGCTTCTTTGAATTGTTTCTTTTTAGTTGTTTGTGTCATGTTAATCAGCATTATCTTAAATCTTGTTTGTTCTACTATATGAATAGAGGTGTCTATGGCAATAATATCCATCTTTCTATGTCTAAAATACCATTTCCCATCCAGGGGTTTAGATAGATTATTTTACATTGTCTTTCTGTTTTCATAATCTGAATCTAAGCTTCATGTGGTAGAGTACAGGCTTCTGAAATTAGTTTAGAGGTAAGGAAAAACTATTTAATTTCAAATGTTAATTTATCTCAAATTTTATTTTCCTAAGGGTGTATTAAAATTTCTTTTAGTTCTTGATTTTTATTCTGTAAGTTAAAAAATTATTTTAATTTGTATATAGATTTTTATAAGAATATATATATATATATACTAATTTATACATATACATGTATATCTAAAATAAATTATTTTTAGAACTTATAATGAAAAAGAAATTATATAATTTAAGATTTTAATTGTAAATAAGTTTTTTACATTTTAATTCATGTTTTAATTCATGGATGTGTAGTGAGTTTAATTATTTTATTATGTTTTGATATTACAAATTAAATGAATATATTTTTTTTATAAAAACTATGGATTAACATGATAAATCTACCACAACAGATAATACTATTTATCAAGGTTGTGTTTTAATTTTATTCCATAATAATTTTGCAAAGGAAAATCTCATTTATCAAGGATTTTATTGATCATGAATAAATTTCTTCATAAGTATATATATACCGATTTGTGTGTGTGACATTATTATGAAACATCATGATATTTTATTTAAAATTTACATTCATAGTTATATATATGCACTACAAAATGTTTACCATCATGTTTATAATTTTATTGCCATGTTTTTAAAAAATGTTCACAAAATGTCATCATGTTTTTTTTGAAAATAAAGACATCGTAATTACACATAATCATGTCCATACATTATGCATAACATCGATATCCATTGTAATACATAAAATTCATGGTTTCTATTTATATATTAATGTTCAATTCTACAATTAATAAGTACATGGATTTTATTGATCGGTTTTAATTTTAAATGTTTCTTTTATTGTTATATGTGTATAACATAATTAATTTTTATTTTTATTTTAATAAGATAAAATATTCATAAGAATAGAAAATCTATTAAATGAAACAAAGTATGAAGGCATAAATAGTACATGAAAAACTTATAACATGAGTTTTGGTTGTAAATAAACTCACAAGTGATATAAAATGAAAGTCATACATTTATGCATGTACATACTTATATATAAAAATAATCATTTTAATGTAATGACATGTTTTCAAAATTAAAAACTCATGTGAAAGTATATATAAGTAAAGAAAGATTAAAATTCTTTCAAAATATCTGATACTTGAACGTTGTAAATATGGAAGGGAATTGGGAAGTGAACCCATCCTTCGCTAAGTGGGTAGTCCCAATGTAGCCTTCAATGATTCAAGTGGTATCAGAAAAGTATTTTGTTTTCAGAATCTTTCATATTGTATTAAAAATACACTAGAATATGTTTAATGAAATTTTGAATGAAATTATTTTCTAAGGTGACATAGTATTTTTAAGCAGTAAGTAATTTCAAATAATTTTTTCGAAATGTATTTCTATATCTATTTTTGAAAGTATTTACAAAAATATGTTTTAAAAATATTTATAAAAAAATTTATAACACCTTAATGAGCATTTTAAATGGTCACCCCTTGTTTTAAATTATTTTTCTAGAGGTTCAGTAGAGTTTCCCAAAGCTGTTCGGTTCAGTTACAGTGTGAGTGCACGTGGAGTATTTTATTTTATTTTATTATTTTATAGCTCTGAGAAAATACAAGGTTTGTCTATTCTCCAAAACCAAGACTAGTAAATGTCCTCTAATGTGTAATGTGTGGTGTAATTATTTTGTTTACTTTATAAAAATATTATCACACAATATATTCTAGCACTGAATATGGAAGCGTGAGATCAGGTGTCATCATTGGTATCAGAATAATGGTTTGGATAACTTTGGAGATTAGATCTTGTCATGTATAGAGGTTTAGCAATCATATTGTTTCATAATTCTGAAGATGGAACTTCAAAATTAGTTTTAGTCCAATTAAATGAATTGTGATGACACAATTATTTTGAGAGTGGAATAATGTAACAACCCAAAAATTATAAACATAGTTTTATTATAAAAATACTTTATTAAATAGATTAAAGCCAACTAATGATATTTTTAAGACATTTTTCTTTAAATATGATAAATTAAATTTAGTGTTTTAATTAATTTTATTATAATATAATTATACTATTTATAATTAAATATACTTATTATTTATATATTCCAAATTAATTTTAAAAAAATGATGTTTTACAGTATTATTTTGTTTTAAAATAATTTCCTAATTAATTTTTTAAAAAAAGTTTATCAAGAGATTGTAAAATATTTTAAATGAATAATTCTTAAATTTTAAAGAAAATATAATTCATAATGTCTTATTATTATTTTGATATATTAAAATACTGAAATATTTTATTTAGTAATTATGAATCCACTGAATATAAATATTCAATTTTAATGAATGTCTCTAATTAATAATAATTTTTAAAATTTTTTCTAAATAATTAATGTATGAATAAAGTTAATTTGTTTTTATAAATTTTTATTTTCAAAATATTATATATATTTATAGATGAAATTATGATTATAAATTATGATTTAATTATTTTTATAATATTATTACTTTATAATTTTTTGTTTATTAATAGATAATTATAAAAGTAATAATAATAATATATCAATGTTTTGTTTTATAATAGTAAACTTTTAAAAAAATGAATCGTAGAAAGGGGGATAAGGGAAGTCATCCTTGGGTTAAGGGGAGATGTCAATTTGGAGTCCAAGTCACAGGTGAGTCGTGCAGTAGGGGGAGGTGTTATAGGGTCTTCGCGGGAGTCGTGTTAAACAAAGGAGAGGAATCTAAGGCTACCAAGTCATGCCGTGAAGGGAAATAACTATGAACTGAGCTATTAGTGTCCATTTGAGTCGGACGAGGAGACCGATGTGAGGTGTCCAACTACAGACAAGGAAGTGAATCGAGTTCAGGTGACATAGATTGGTTTATCATAGTTAGGGTTTCACTTCAGGTTTCCCAAACCTAGTGTGATATAGGTGTCCGATTCTCTAGACCTGAGGACTTTGGATTCCTCGGTTTCAAATTTCTCTTTTTTTAAGTTTCTTGACTTTTCTACCCAATAACATTCTACAACTCATTTTGGTGGTTCCATTTGTGGTCCTATTTTTCTATGTGGTGTTTATTTAAAATTATGAACCAAATTATTAGGATATGAATCATTCTCTGATTCTTCACCGAATAAAATTTATTGTAATTTTTTTTAATTTTCGTTATTGTGGCATTTTTTTCTGGTTAGAATTGATTATTTTTTGTTGTTCGTGTCATTTTAATCCACTTTTTTTGCAAACTTGTTTGAGAAACTATATGCACAGAGGTGGTTGTGGCGATAGAAGCCATCGTTTTGTGTCTAAAATACCAGTTCCCAACTGAGGGTGTAGATAAAGTCTTTTACATTGTCTTTCTCTTTTCATCATCTAAATCTATTCTTTAGGTGGTAGAGTATGGGATTCCAAAATTCATTTATAGGTAAGGTAAAACTATTTAATTTTTAAATTTTGATTATCTAAAATTTTATTTTTGTAAGGGTGTATTAAAATTACTCTCAGTTCTTGATTTTTATTCTATAAGTGATAAAATTATTTTTATGTATATATATAATCATATATATATATATATAAATACTAATATATATATATATATATCTAACATAATTTTTTTAAAACTTATAATGCAGGAGAAATTATATAATTTTATATTATAATTGAAAATAATTATTTTTAATTGTTAATTAATATTTTAATTCATGTATGTCTATGGGATTTAATTATTTTCTTTGGTTTCTATTTTCTCTATTAAATGAATATATTAAATTTACAAAAATTTAGCATTTAATTCATGATAAATCTTCCTCACCACATATTAATATTTGTCACAGTTTATGTTTTAATTCGATTCCATAATAATTCAGAAATGGACGATCTCATTTATCGATGATTTGATTAATCATGAATATAATTCTACACACACACACACACACACACAGATATATATATATATATATTAATATTTACATATATATTTATATATGTATACATGTGTGAGATTAATATGAAACATCATGATCATTTTTATAAAATATAAATTCATAGCTATATATATGTATATATATGTGGATAGAATGTTTACCATCATGTTTATAATTTTATTTCCATGATTTTTATAAATACGCATATCATGTCATCATGTTTTTTTTTGAAAAAAGGACTTCATAATTGCACATAATCCTGGCCGTGCAATATGAATAACATCGACATCCATTTCATTATATAAAATTCATTGTTTCAATTTAAATTTTACGATTCAATTATGGAATTAATAAGTACATGTATTTCATTGAAAGTGTTCAATTTTAAATGTTTCTTTTATAATTATATGTGTGGAACATAATTAATTATTATGATTATTTTAAGAAGGTCAAATATTCATAAGATTAGAAAAAGAATTATATGAAGGAAAGTATGAATGCATGGACAGTACATGCAAAGGTTTATGACATGAGTTTTGGTTGTAACCAAACTTGCAAGTGATATGAAATGGAAGTCATTAATTTATGCTTGTACATACTTATATATAAAAATAATCATTTTAATAAAGTTACATTTTTTCAAAATTAAAAACACCAGTGAATGTATATATAAGTAAACCGAGTATAATTTTTTTTAGAAAAACTAGTACTTGAACATTGTAAATATGGAAGGGAATTTGGAAGTGAACCCATACTTTACTAAGTGGGTGGGCCTAAAACAGGCTTCTATGTTTCAAGTGTCCTCAGAATAGAGTTTTTTTTCTGAATCTTGTGTATTGTTTTCATAAAAACATTGGAATAAGTTTAAAAAAATTCTAATGTAATGATTTTCTAAGGTGATATATTATTTTTAAGTAGTATGTAATTTAAAATAATGATTTCAACATTTATTTCTAAATGTATTATTGAAACTATTTTTTTTAAATGTTTTAAAAAGACTTAATAAATATTTTAAGACCCTTTACTGAGCATTTAAAATGCTCACCACTTGTTTTAAATTATTTTTCTACATGTTTAGTAGAGTTTACTAAAACTATTTGGTTCACTTATGGTGTGAGAACATGTGGAATATTTTCTATTATTTTATTCCTTTTATAGCTCTGATAAAAATGTAATATTTTTCTATTCTCGAAAACCTTGACCAGTAATGTTCCTAGAATTTGTAATGTATTGTGTAGTTATTCATTTTCTATTTTAAAAATATTATTACCCAATATTTCTTAGACCCAAATATTGAATCATATACTTAGGGCCTTATTAAAATGACATCCTATCTACTAATTTGGGAAATGTAGAACACCTTACTCACATAAGAGGATATGAGGTGGGTGCTAGTGTTGAGAAATTTTTTGGTCCTAAAAATAAGTAATCTAGAGAAATATAAATATATTCCTTAAAATCTATGATAAAATCAAGAAACAATATATGGATGATAAAATTCAATCTGTTGTGTATGATATGTTTAAACAATTGATGAGGAAATCACAGCCTGCACAGCTTCTACAGCCTACAGAACCTGCACAAATGTCCTACCCAGGCCAGCTTACATATTCAGATCCTAAAACATCTCATTTGAACCCAACCATATATTCTATGTTATATGCTATAGAACCTCATTTATGAACTGTAGTGTACAAAGTTATAAATATTTTCTTAGGATTCTATAAATCACTATCCTATGTAGTTGGGTAAGGTAAGAATATTAGTACATGATATTGTTTATCGAACTAGTGTTTTTTCCACTTCCTATTCTGCAGGTTCATTGTATGGGTCATTATTTGATTTTTATGGCTAGACTTATTCATTTTCCAACATAAAAGTTATGATTTTTTTTAAATAAAATTTACATTTTATATAAAATTAATTATAATGTTTTTTGAAATTTAATTTCTATAAGATTATCTAATATCAAAAGAATTAGTGTAAAATAATGAAAAATATTCCAGAACCAACAACTTTAGATACTTTTGAGATTTCTAATGGTCTAAAAATACTATCACAGGTTTCTTCTTAATTGGATAATATTTTTTTTGTTTTGGATGTTGTTTTATATATGTGGTAGATATTATCCATTTGGAATATTAAAAAAAGATATCATGTTTCTGGTTATTTTTTATGAGCTCAGGGTGGTTATGTTGCACTTTTTTCCCAAATAAGTAAATTTATGTTTCAGTTATTGTTTATTTAAATAAATATGATTTCAAGTGACTTAATATATTATTTTTTAAATTAGTTATCTACACATGATTCTTATTCAAAATTAAACCACTAGTTTTTACGGTCTTATTGATCCAAAATTCAATTTAACAGTTGTGAAATATGTGAAAACTTCTATTAGAGTTGTATATATATCTAAGAGATTATCAAGTATGGAGATTGGGTACTGTTTTTTCCATTCCTTGATGTGTAAAAACACTATGATAATTATGAAGTAATATTCATTATAATGTTATTAATTGTGAACTTTTAATATCATATAGGTCATTGGATGTTAGTTGTATTATTCTCAAATGAATGAAAATTATAT
This sequence comes from Viscum album, assembly GCA_963277665.1. Taxonomy (NCBI): domain Eukaryota; kingdom Viridiplantae; phylum Streptophyta; class Magnoliopsida; order Santalales; family Viscaceae; genus Viscum; species Viscum album. Next base: position 1,303,870,394 of record OY728126.1, on the reverse strand, counting down.
TAGTTTACCTCTTTATTAGGTGGTGTTCATAAACAGTTTAGTAACTTGTTATAAAAGTATGTTTTATTCTTTTTATTAGTTCTTTATTGTTAATTATTATTATTTATACAAGTATTACTAGTTGATATATATGAAAATGAAGATCATGGAAAAAAATTAACCAAGATCACCTGTCGATAAAAAGGAAAATACAATCCAATGTATTGAATTAATGGTAAAAATAATTTATGTTAGATAATATTTGGTTTTTATATATATATATATATGTAGATTTTTATATTCAATTTAATGTTTCATAACTATAGTTTCATCATCAAAAAGGAATGGTGGAATGTGGTTATGTTTTAGGGTTCATGTATGAGATAATCACATCTGGGTCCACAACTAAATTTGATAAGGTTAGTTATATCGATTATTTTATGTTTTAAATAAAAATATATAGTATTTTAATATTATAGAATTCATTGATATTTTATCATTTCAATGATACTGATTAATATGTGAATTAAAAACTTACCCATCTTCATAGTTTGTTTTTATACTATTTGTTAAGTATGATTTTGATTTGAATTATCATGTTAAACTATTTTAATAAAAGTTAAACAAACAGATATTTGGATAGACATTTACTACATTATTTTGGTATATTCTATTTATTTTTATAGATTTTTCAAATACTATATAAAGGGTTTTATATTTTTTTAAAAATTCCCACACTACATATGCCATTAAATTTTCAGGTATGTCTATTTCATTAAAAGATTAAAAATGAATAAGTATACAATCGTTTTCTACATAATGTTTGTATAACTTTTTTGTTTTTATAGGTTTCATATGTTTTTGGTTTGTCTATTTTAATTAATGTTAAATAATTTAGCATATATATAAATTGTTTTCTAATTTTTGTTAGTATATAATGTTTGATTTTACATGATTTTTCTATTCCTCAAATTATTGTACATCGAGGAGTATGTAAATATTTTAGAAAATTTTTAAAGAGGCAAGTTTTACTCTTATTTATAAGTTCTTTATTCTTTATTATTATTTTTTATACATGTTTTGATAATTGATAAAATAAAATATAGGTCATGGAAAAGGTTTAACAATGATCAACTGGCCGTATAGAAGATAAATAAATTCAACTATGTGAAATTATATGTAATTATAATTTATATTAGATAAAATATGTTTTGTCTTATATATATATATGTATGTGTGTTTTTGTGTGTGTGTGTAGGTCTATATTTTAAAGTTAATGTTTCATAACTTTACTTTCAATGTATACATCCAATCAAAGTTAATCTTATCACTTTAAACTTTCATTATCTATATAAATCTATGGATCCTCCTTAGTGACTAGTTCTCTCCAAATCGATGCTTACCGAATTTTATTTTGGTTATTCTTTCAAGGATTCTTCTGCATTCTATCCTAGGATTTAGTCATGGTTATCTTCCATTACTGAAATTGTAATTTTATTATCATATTTTAATTCAGCTTCTATGTTCTATGGTTCTTCTATTGTTAATGATAATATTGTGTCCCACATTTTATTCTACTTCTATGTTAATTTTTTCATCCCTCTATGTGTTGTTGGGTCTTTATTTCAGGGATTTTATGATGATTAATCCCTAAAAACTGATAATTATTATTCCTTTTACTTAATTTAAGGTCAAAGAAAAATATATTTTACTTGTTTAATTTCATTAGAATATTCTCTGATAGATGTATTTTTAACATTTATTTTTTAATTTCCCATAATTAGGACATGCTGGTTTACACATAACACCAACTTCATCTCTATTTCCATCACATGGCATAAATAAAATGTTAATCAAGTGGAATTTTTTTATTCAGGTTATTTTGGGAATTTTTGGTTTTTTGTTTGACCTGTATTTTCTAAAAATATTAGTTTCTCTAATTTCATTTTTGTTTTGGTCTATCATCAATGAAAGATCATTCATTATTCCTTTCCACCCTCAGAAATTTTTTAAAAAATTTAATCTCCCTTTCAAGTGATAAAATGATTCCAACATAGTATTATTGACCATCTCATCCTTCCTAAATGACCAATGTAATTTTTTGTATCCACTTGTCACAATTTTTGGAATTCATGGGTAAGTGTTATTTCCAAAAAAAATCATATTTCTTTTTATAATCAAATTATAACTATAAAATTGTACCTATTATTTTCAACAAGTGTTGTTAAATGGAGTCTTGAAAAAAAATTCAACAATAAAAACAATTAAATGTGTGACATGAAAAATAAATTCCAAAAAAAAACTAATCAAACACATAAAACCACTTAAATACATATGAATTAAAAATTAATTTACATTTTCCTCATATTATTATTTCATTTTAGATATGTAGTAATTTTTTTAGAATCTACTATGTATTTAAAAAAAGAACCCCTATATGATCCATTAATATACATTAAAGTTGAGTAAATGTAATGATAAAATTTTACCCCTGTTAGAATCTTTAAATATGTTATTAAAAATCATAAAGCTCAAATAAATAATCATATATCATAAATGTGATATCTATATATTATAACTAATATGTATGAGTTAAAATATTAGCTTTCAAATAACATTTATTCAGAAGATAAATATATTCAGATCAATAAACTTTATATATACTATAGAGAAATAATTATTATTAATGTGTTCAGAACTTATATATACTATAGAGAAATAATTTTTATTAATGTGAACTATCTGTATTGATCAAAATATTAGTTAAGGGCTAATATTAGTTTGAATAATATCTCTATTTTCATCAATATATATTAGAATGAATGTAAACTATTTATTTTTATCAATATATATATTAGTTCAGAACTAATATTTCGATCAAGCATATTTTAGAACATAAAATGTTTCATCCAAAATAAAATACACATATATGTATTATTTCATAAATAAAATTTTAATTATAATTTTTTAGTATTTTTTGATTTTAATATATTCTGTTACTATGCGATTCTATATTTTCTTTCTCACTTCTGATAAGTGATATATGGTTTTTATAACAAATTTTTGGGCATTGTATCAAAATTTATATTATGTATAATATATATATGAAATTTGTTTTCTCTTTTAGGATTTTAATTACAATACACTATGGATTCTTATTTAATCTAACAATAAATTCTTTAGTGAAAAAAATTGTTTCACGACTTCCATGAAAAATATGTCACTCACATAGTACAGTCTAAGTGCTCCAATGTGAATGGTACATGTAGATTACATTCATTTTTAGTAGTGATCGATAGTGTACTAAAATTATCTATTTATATATTTCTCCTTCATGTAGGAAAAAATATTCTAATGGAATCACAATATAGGAATAATTCAGTTGGGTGTCATTGTTTGTGTTGAAATTTTTTATTTAAAACTATATATTTTAAATAATATATTAACTTTCAAAGTCTGTTGTCATCTTGGTGTCTATTCAATGGATTTAATTATTAAATTCATTCAATTATCTCTATTTATTTTGTGAAAATGTTACTTTTTTAGTTTTCCAATATTTAATGTAATATTTTAAAATATATTCAATTTTTTATTTTTTACTATTTATGGTTTTTTACCGCTCTATTTGGTTTCTTCATGAATTCAGTATCTTCACATTTACATTTTAAAAATTCAATTATATATTACTTGTTTTTTATTTTATTATACATATCATTCGTACATATTATCATTTACAATAAAATTTATTAATTGAAGGGCATGCTTATCAAGAACTGTTGCCATTATTTTGACATCAAAAATTATTTTGTAGTGAGGAAACCCTCAATTCATGATCTACTCACTCTCCTGGATAATTTCCCACCTAAGTTCCTCCTCTAGGATCATCTTACTCAATTTTTAGGATCTGATTCCTACTTCCCATCATGGAATGGAATTTTGATGGAATTTTTAACAGAATAGGTTCAAATATGATTTTGTAAATTGTGTAGTAGACATTTATTGGGAATGTTGTGTAATAGGTATGATCTTTCACTGATAATGAAATATATTAGACAATTAGTTTATACATAATGATATTAGATTTTTTATGGGTTTATTTTTATATTTTTAAACACGTTGATTTTTAGGTGAGACTTAAGAACATCCAATTTCTATATAAATTATTTTCTCAGGGTTTTTAATAATTGCTTCAGGTAGGATGATTTAAAAATGATTCCCCATTTTTTGTTATCATTTTCTCAGTTAAATGATAAACATAATTTACATAAATTCCAAGGTTCATATAATATACATGAGGCATTCATATGGGTGTAATTAATACGACACTCTACCTAATTATGTTCTATAATGATATAAATTTACTAAAAATGCATGTCTTTGTTTACAATTCTAATATGAACTCGCTTAATGATATCAACTTAGACAGACTGGGTTAAAGGAATTCTATGGATATTATACATGAATCAACACTTACCAATAATAGTATGCAAACATTGTTGTCAATTTAATGGAGTTGGTAATTATTTAAAATTCATAGAATTCATAAAAATACTAAATGTTGATTATTTTCATTTGATGAATAAAATAAATTTCCCATTTCTCTTCTCATATAAATAATTTTTTTTAAATGTTAAATGAAATTTTACTCCATATACTCAATCATATATGTATGTGTGCAATGTAATTCAAAGAGCATAGTTTACCAAGAAATATGTTAAATGATTACTTTTTTTGTTATGTTGTGAGGAAAAAATTCTACTCATATATATCTCATACCCAATAATAACATTTTCAACCATTAATGAACCATGCAAGATCATTAATATGTGTAATATCCAATGGATTGACACATGTTGTGGAATATTGTGCAGTTATTTCCTCATAATAGTTTATTCATGTATAATGTTCATTATCATCAATTATCAGATTCCCATCTCTCAGGTATTCACAAATTCTTAGTCCTGGAAGAACACCATCTTTTTCTATATATGTTGTTCCAAAAACCATCCCAGGGTGACCCCAGATTGGTCACCCAAGCCAGCCCCTAACAAGGCATGATAGGTGTTCCTAATCCTCCTGGGTTGGAATATACTGACAAGAATCAAGGATAACACAAATGGGAATGATTTTACCATTAATAAAAATTTTAAATAAAGAAGTATAGGGCACAATGAATAAAAATAAACATCAATAAATCATTAAAAAAATCAATGGATCTAGATACAACTATAGAGGAATAAAATGGAAAACTAAAAAAACTAGAACCAACCAAAACATACATGATCACCTTGAGAAATCTTAATTAGAACCATCCATTGAAGAACCCTGCTCCATATTAAAACCCACTTAAAGGTAAACCTAAAAAAGAGATTGGATCTAACGATGTTGAGTGACACAAGTATGGTGTGTGTATAAAACCTCCTAGTAGGTAAGCACCAAATAGTTCACAAATTTCCTTTCATGAAATATTCAATATACAATAGTTTTAAATATATTTAGGGATAATTGGGTTTATAAAATTTAAAGGTCCAAAATCCTCTCTCATAAGAAACCATTTTGAAAACCAACTTCCAAGTAGGAAACAAAACCATTATAATTCATAAAATAGTGTAATATTTGAACTAAGAAAAACCAAGATAGTATATTAAACATGTCTATGTATAAATGAAATAACATAGGTACGTTCAATTAAAACCTACCAGAACAAGTAACTAAAGTTATGTAAACTAGAATCAATAATCATCCAAATTTTTTAATTATCCATAGAGTAAATCCTTGGACAAACTCAGTTTTGATGCACCTACTAGAATATGATACACCAACATAGTCAATAACTAACCAAGCTTCTCTAAACTTTCTTCACCAATTAAAATGTTAACCTAGACTATCTTGTATCCAAGGCGTTCAAGTATTTCTAATTGGTATGATAAGGAAATCGACACTGGACCCTCTATATGAAATCTAGGAATCCCTTGATAATGGTATAAAGAAAAGTGAAAAGTTCATCACATTCTTTGAATTAAACATAACTAATTGATCCCACCATAGATTCCTTTCCAACCTCTCGATATCATCTATACGACGACCCTATCATTGGAAGGATGGCCATTGGGGTGCCCATCGCATAGAAAACAATTATAAATATTCAACTGGGCCTACATACAAAATGGGGTCAAAAACAATTTATAAATATGAGGTAGAAACATTATTTAATCTTAGAAGATTTCAAATGAGCCTTTAAGGTCATGTGATTTCAAAACTATATATTAAGGTTCCAAACATTTCATGTTTTAGAAAACACCGTTGGTAATATCATTTGAATTCACATTGGAAACCAAAAACCCATTTAAGAAACACTAATTGTTTTTATAAAACCATTTGGAAGAAATAAGAGAAAGAGGATAGTGAGAATGGAAAGTTGATTTTGAAAACCAAGTTCATCACTTAGACATTATTGTGTTTTTTACATTTGAATTAATTTTCATTTATATATATTAACCCTATAAAAATATGGTTATGCCCATTTTCACTGGACTAAAAATGGATAACCACAAGAATTTACATGGGTCCAAAAAAAGTAGTATAAGAAGAATCACACCAAAATATAAGGATTTAAATGCAAGAATCAAATTTCAAAGAGGAACCAAAATCAAACACACACACAAGGCACAATTTAAGGAAAACAAAACTTACCAATACCCAACCAAGCCCAAATAAAATCAAAAACTACTCAATTTCATTTTAAAAGGAAACTTTTAATTTTATCAAACACCTTGTATACATATACATATAATCATCTCTAAGAAATTCCTTTGAAAACCCATTTTCATCAAATTTCCAACATGTATACACTATAATAAACCATACTACCGCATAAAAAATATGAATAACACATTTAATTTTTGTTAATGAAACTCAAGAATGAAATAGAATGATCCAGAAAGAATGTAGCACCCCTAGTTTGAGGTATGCAGACTTTTTTTATGCTCTTTGATGAATTTAAAGTGCATGGTATGAGTTGATAATAGGTTGGGATATTTTTTAATGGTTTTGAATAAGTTTGGAGGATTTTCTTAGGGAGCACGGTTTGAGCACGGTTATGGGAAACCGTGCAGGTTCTCAAGGAAACCGATGAGGGGGAGGCAGTAGGCTTCGCATGAACTGTGCATAGTTTGACAAATAGTGTGGGGAAAATGTGTGGACCCCTCCTCTCGAGACAGTGGAATGTGAACGGTTAGCGGAATGTTTTTCAAACCGTGCAGACTAACCATGCGACCACTTAAAGGAAGGGTTTCTAAATTTGGGCTCCATTGGTCTAGACCTATTTCACTCCCAATATTCTCCCACTCAAACCTCACATGGGATTTTGGGTTCTCAGAGGTTGAAGGTTCTCTCACACTCGCATTGGAAGCGATTAAAAGGGGTTTCTTGGTGTTTTGAAGGTGGTTTCTCCCGGGTATGTCTCTCCACTTGCGGTTCTTTGTGGTTTTCTCTAGATCTATATCTCCCTCTCTCTTGTTTTAATAGATCTACACTTGTTGTGTGTAGATCTAGGTTTTTGGTTTCCTTAGATGTTAATTTTAAGGCTTGTGGATGTTAGGGAATAGGATCTAGAGAGGTTTCAGTGGTGCATTCACCAGATTTGAGGTGTGGTTGCTCGTGGGTCGATTTCTCAGGAACCCTAAAGGTAGGTGGCTTCTCTCTCGAATCCACTTGGTTAGAACTAGTGGTTTTGGTTACAATTAATTTTTTTTAATGGAAATTAATTGAGATATTGATGTGTGAATCTTGTTGGAAATCCATTTGGTGATGATTTGGGGGATTTTGAGAATAATGGGTTATTATTGATAAAGGGGGATTTGTTGTGTTATTTTCAAATGTTAATTTTGAAATCATTAGTGGTTGATTATGATTTTTTTTTGTGAAATATGGTTTTCAATAAAGAGGTTGTGATATTGAAGTGTGATTTGCATGGAAATAGTATTTTTTGGTATTGACATTAATGCAAGATTAAGGTTGAGGCTTGTCGGGAAATGGGTGATATCATTGGGTGGATGATGTTGGGATGCGGTGGAGTGGACCAGAAGGGCCACTATAAAAAAGTGATGGATAGTGGACCAGAAGTGCCACCATCAATAGAAAGTGGGTGGGAACTGAACCCATGGTTTTTTGTGTGCATGGGATGGATGGGAAGTGCCACCATGGTTTGTTGTGTGCATGGGTTGGATGGGAAGTCCCACCATGGGTTGTTGTGTTCTTTGTTGGTGATGGTTGTAGATGGGGATTGCGAGTGAAATATGAAAATGGTAATCATATTGTGGCATTCTTGAATTGGCTTCCTTGTGTGGCATGGTTTATTTGGCTTCCTTGGGTGGCATGTTTGGATTATGGAATTCTTATCTTATAAAAAATTAGTATCTCGGTTTTTCTTTATATAAAATGTCTTTATATAAATGTTCTAACAGTTTTATCCTAGTGGTGTGTGTAGGGAAGTCATTTGGGAAAAAACTACTGAGTATTAGTACTCACCCCCTACTTTGGCACTTTGGTGCTTTTACAGATGTTGTATTCCGGGATACAGGTAAAGGTGAAACATTTAATTGCTAGTGGTTCATGGTGATGCTTGGGATATGTGGTTGTGCTTGGAGCATGGCGGTTGGTGTGGAACCATGGAGTGCGTCTTGGATTATTTTTGGTCTTTTGTTTCATCTATCACATAGTACTCTGATTTTGTGTTTTTTTGTGGGTTTTATTTTGGAATAGTGTAGTTACTTTTTGGTAATGTATGAGTTGGTTGTTTTGTTGACATGCATCATGTAGTTTTTTGGTAGTGGATTTTTTGGTTGGTTGGTTTTGTCACAACGTAAAATCATTCCCCAATCGTATCTCAAATCCCATGGCATTTATTGCCAGCCTTTGGCACCTTGGTAATTTCGCTTAAGTCCATGTAAACCTCACCACCTCCTCAAGGCAATGAGGTAGGGGCGGGGTGTTACAAGTGGTATCAGCTTGTTCGGTCTTTTCGAGTTGATTCTCATATTTGGATTTGAAATTCATTGGGGGCATATTCCTTAAGTCAGGATGGTAGCAAGGCATTGGAATGTCCGAACTTAGAATGTATAGCATAAAAGGATTTAGCTAACCCTTTTATACTGAACATCAAGTTACCAGTGAGTTGGGTACGTAAGTGTTTTGAAGACACTTACAGGCATTGGCAATATCATTGTCGTGGGTGTAGCCAATGAGATGTGCATGGAATATATGGTAGAAATGACTTCCCTATAGGATGCATATTTCATTGGGCATAATGATTTATGGGATGAATTGAGAAATGGTCTTTCAGATGTGTGAAATTGTAACGTGAATAAATTTTGTATTTTTAAAATGGTTTGGTTTTCTAAAATGGTAAAACATGAAAATTTGGAAAGGTGGAAAGCCTCGTTGAGATAGTGTTGTGTAATGCGATTTTAAATGGGAATTCTCGATGTCTACGGAAGTGAGAAAGATAGTTTTTTGTTTTCTGTTTATAGAAATGCAATAGGGTAGGTGTCGTAGAGACCAACTGGAAGTAGCTGATGAGAATGAGGTTGCACCTCATCCCCAAGTGATCCAGCAGTTAGTCCAGAGCATAGTGCAACATTTCCATGATGTGGGAAGTGTGAATAGAGTGGAAGAGAATATGCATATTGATTATGCGGCTCAGTTTCAAAAGCAGGATCCACCCATATTTAGGGGTGATTTGGACCCGGAATGGGTAGAGGCGTGGCTATCCAGAATGAACAGAATTTCCAAATTCTTAGGGAAGCCGGTAGAGATGAAAGTAAATCTAGCAACGTATAATCTAGAGGATCTTGCTCTTCTATGGTGGGATTTGGTAGTCCAAGCGGGAACGGACCAGGGTATGAAGTGGGAAGGCTTTGAAGAATTGTTTAATAAAAAATTATACCCACATACGTTTAGAATTCAGGGCACAACTGATTTCTTTAGTCTGAAGCAAGAGAATATGTCTACGACGGAGTATGCACCTATGTTTATGATCTTAGCACGGTTTTCACTCAAGGTGGCGAGTAACATGTCATTGTATTAAAGGATCTTCGAATCGGGTTTAAGGAAAGAGATCCATTCAAAAATAGTAGTGCTGCGTATTAATGATTACACATAGATGGTGAATCAAGCATCAGTGGCTGAGCGGGATCTGTTGGGAGCTCTGGGTGGAGGAGGCATGGTGTTACCCATGGGGAATAGTGGGAACTCTAATGATGGGTTCTAGTAGAGGAGGGACACTTATTCCTATGGTGGAAGTATGAAACATAATCTGACGACAGGATCAGTAAATCTTCCTCTGAAGCCCCAGAGAAAACCATGATGTTTTCAGTGTGGCTCTATGGCACACATCAAGCAGGACTGTACGGTACAACCACAAGCATGTCACAATTACAATCAGACGGGGAATCTTCCATGATATTGTAGGAATTCTCTGAGGTCGGGTGCACGTGATACTCCTCAGGGATCGCAGACGTCATATGCTTCTATGGGAAGGGGACAACAACATACCCCTTGTCAGCAGAGCAATGTTAGATATGGTGATTCTCGGATCACAAAAACTTCTCAGCAGGGCAATACAGAGAAGATTGTGGAAACTAAGGCGTTATTCGGTTCCGAGCCAGTTGTGGTGGATGATCAGTTGGGACCATACACGGTGCGAGGTACTATTATTTTAAATTCTACATTGATGAAAGTGTTGTTGGGTATGAGTACTTCACACTATTTTATTGTTGCACATGTGGTTGATTTGTTGGGTGTAAGGGTAGAAATGATGGCTTTGGTTTTGAAACTTCAAACTCATCTATGTCGAAGAGAGTGTCAATCCTTCTTGTGTAGAGAATTTTGTATCTTTGTGGGCGGGGATGTGCTAATGTGGAATTTCATAGTGCTTGAGATGGATGGGTATGATGTAATACTGGGAATGGATTGGCTGGTGGCATTTAAGGCCCACATCGACTATAATGTGCGATCAATGGCTTTTACCACACACGATGGCATTAAACATATCTTTAGAGAAGAGAGGTATGAAAGGTAGGGTGAAATAGGTTTTTTGGCACCAGTAGTGGGCACGTTATCATATCAGTTGGTCGTGTTGTCCTTATAATTGGTAGAGGGTGTCGAGAAGAGTGTTCCTCTGGTAGTGGTGGATCAGTTCATGGATGTTTTTCCTGAAGAATTCTCTGGGTTACCTCCCGTAAGAGAAGTGAAGTTTACGGTTTATCCAGCCTAGCATGCCTCTATGGGTAGCACCGATGTTGTTTGTGAGAAAGGGGGATGGTACATTGAGGCTCTGTGTTGATTATCATAGACTTAACCAAGTTGCAATAAAGAATAGTTATCCACTACTATGAGTTGATGATTTGTTCGACCAGTTGAGGGGAGCCTAGTGGTTCTCCATGATCAACCTGAGGTCGGGATATCAGCAATTAAAGGTGAGGAATGAAGATATTCTTAAAATAGCTTTCAGAAGTAGATATGGCCATTAGGAAAATGTGGTTATGGCCTTTGATCTAACGAAAGCTCTAGTGGTGTTCATGGCATTGGTGAATCAGATATTTCAGAGATATATGGATTCATTTGTGTTGGTGTTTATAGATGATATTCTGGTTTATTCAAAGACAAGGGTGGAGCATGAGCAGCACATGGCGACAGTGCTGGGGATCATAAAGGATCACCAGTTGTATTCCAAATCGTCAAAGTGTGACTTTTGGAAATAGGAAGTCCATTTTCTTGGCTATGTGATCTTTTAATGGGGTGTTTCAGTGGACTCAGAAAAGATATAGGCTATTATCTCAGGGAAACCGCTAAATAATGTGTTTGAGGTATGGATTTTACCTGGTCTTGTTGGGTATTATCAGCGTTTTGTTCATGTTTTTTCATGTTTGGATTCAACGATGACAGCTTTGAAAAGAAAGAATGTTCCATTCCAGTGGAATGAATAGTGTCATTAGTGTTTCAAAGAGCTAAAGGGTTTCCTTATATCAACACCAATATTGATATTTCTAGATTTATGAAAAGGATACATGGTCTATTGTGATGCATCGGGATTAGGGTTTGGGTTCATTCTCTTTCAAGGGAATCATGTGGTTGCATATGGCTCACGATAGTTGAGGGTGCATGAGAAGAACTACCCAACACATGATTTGGAATTAGCAGTAGTGGTCTGTGATTTTAAAGTGTGGTGTCATTATCTATTTGGTGAGAAATTCATGGTATATACAGATCATAAGATCTTGAAGCACATTTTCTCACAAAGGTATTGGAACATGAGGAAAAAGAGATGGATGGAATATCTCAAGATGTTTGATTTTTACTTGATGTACACATCGGGTAAGGTAAATTTGGTGGCGGATGCATTAAGTAGAAAATCATGTTCTCAGGTGGTGAAGCAAGCATCAGACAAGTGGAAGTTGATGTCGGTTATAGCTGACATGCGGTTGGAATGTGAGGACCTGGGTGATAAAGCGGTCTTCTTTCTGGTTTTGCTGATTCCTGACTTGGTTTTCCTAGTTAAAGAGGCACACATATCTGATTCTGAGTGTGTGACAATGAGGTCTAAACTCAATGATGGGGAGACCATTGAGGTTTGGCAACTAATTGGAGATTCAGTTTTATTTATTCAGAATTAGATGGTTGTACTAGTTTCTTTTCAGGAGAATATTTTTAGGGCATATCATCATTCTAGGTGGGTTGTTCGTCCTGGAATTTAGAAAATGTATAAAGCATTGAAAGCCCAGTTTTGGTGGGATGGTATGAAAAGAAGAGTGGGTGAGTTTGTTTCGAGATTCTTGACTTGCCTGTAGGTCGAGGAAGAGCATCAGAGGCCAGTGAGAATGTTGCAGTATTTACTAATCCCTATTTGGATGTGGGAGAAAATAGCGATGGATTTTTTCACAGGTCTCCCATGAATGGTCAGAAAACACGATGTCATTTGGGTGATAGTGGATCGACTAACGATGTCCGCTCATTTCATCCCGATTCTTGAATCTCATATGGTAGAGGGTCTATACAAAATCTATATCCAGAAGGTGGTAAATAGGCATGGTTTTCTAGTTTCGATCTTATCAGATAGAGATCTGAGGTTCACATATCGTTTCTGGAAATCCTTGCAACAAGCCCTTGTGACACAGTTGACTATGAGCACAACGTATTACCCTCAGACAGATGGTCAATCCGAGAGGATGATAAAAACTTTGGAGGATATGTAGTGGGCTTATGTCATGGATTTTAGTGGCTCTTGGGAGGAGAAATTATTGTTGGTTGAGTTATCCTACAATAATAGTTATCAAGAATCCATACATATGGCTCTGTTTGAAGCGTTTTATGGGCAACCGTGTTGTTCTCCACTATGTTGGGTGGAAACGGGTGAGTCCTCGATGGTTGGACCGAGCCTTGTCCATGAAACTACGGAGAAGATTGGGTTAGTCAATAAGAGAATGGAGATGGCTTAGATTCGTCAGAAATCGTATGCAGATCATCGTCGATGGCCGTTTTCCTTCGAGGTGAGTGATCATGTTTTCTTGAGGATCTCTCCTAGGTTGGGACATCGTCAGTTTGGAAAGTAGGGAAACTGATCTACAAGGTATATTGGGCCTTTTGATATTCTTGAGTGGGTTGTTGAGAAGGCTTATCTTTTGGCTTTTCCACGTAGATTCAGTGTGGTGCACAATGTGTTTCATGTGTCGTGGTTGAAAAAGTATCAATTCGATCTGGCCCTGTAATTCGATGGGATCGTGTTGAGCTAGAGCCAGATTCTTCGTTGGGGCACGTGCGAGTGCGGGTTGTGGATATGCAATAGAAAGTCCTATGGGGTAAAGCATCAGTCTGGTTCAGGTTTTTTGGCAGTATGGCCAGATCCAAGAGGATACTTGGGAGTGGGAGAAAGATATGATCAAGCAATCTCCCAAGCTCTTTTGGAAAAGGGTGGGTTCACTACTTTTTTAGGACCGAAATTCCAATGGTGGGGAGAATTTAGCATCCGTTGTTCGAGGTATGTAGCCTATTTTTAAGCACTTTTATGTGATTAAAGTGCATGGAATGAGTTGAGAAGTGGTTGGGAGATTTTGGAATGGTTTTGAATAAGTTTGGAGGCTTTTCTTAGGGAGCACGGTTTGAGCATGGTTAGGGGAAACCGTGTGGGTTCTCCAAAAAACCGTGCAGGGGGAGGCAGTAGGCTTCACACGGCCTTCGCACGGTTAGACAAACCGTGCAAGGAAACTATGTGGACCCCTCCTCTCGAGACAGTGGTGTGCGCACGGTTAGCGCACGACTTATGAAACCGTGCAGACTAACCGTGTGGCCAATTAAAGGAAGGTTTTTGAAATTCGGGCTCCTTAGGGCTTGACCTATTTCACTCCCAATCATCTCCAACTCGAGCCTCACTTGGGATTTTGGGTTCTCAGAGGATGAAGGTGCTCTCCCAGTCATCTTGTAAGTGATTTATAGGGGTTTCTTATTGTTTTGAAGGTGGTTTCTCCCAGGTAAGTCTCTCCTATTGTGGTTCTTTGTGGTTTCCTCTAGATATACATCTCCCTCTCTCTAGTTTTTCATGATCTACACTCATTGTGTGTCGATATGGGGTTTTTGTTTCCTTAGATGTTAATTTTAAGGCTTGTGGATGTTAGGGAGGGGATCTAGAGAGGTTTTTGTGTTGTATTCACCGGATTTGAGGTGCGGTTACTTGTGGGTCGATTTCTCAGGAACCCTAAAGGTAGGTGGCTTCTCTCTCAACTCCACTTGGCTAGAACTAGTGGTTTTGGATATAATTAATTTTTTATTCTTGAAATTAATTGTGATATTGATGTGTGAATCTTGTTGGAAAACCATTTGGTTATGATTTGGGTGATTTTGAGAATAATATGTTATTTTTTCTAAAGGGGGATTTGTTGTGTGATTTTAAAATGTAGATTTGGAAATCATTATTGGTTGATTATGAAAAATGTTCTGTGAAAGATGGTTTTCAATAAACATGTTGTGATATTGAAGTTTGTTTGGCATAGAAATTTTATTTTTTGGTATTGAAATTAATGAGTGATTATGGTTTAGGCTTGTGTGGAAATGGGTGATATGATTGGGTGGATGATGTTCGGACAAGGTGGAGTGGACGAGAAGGGCCACTATAAAAAAGGGATGGATAGTGGACGAGAAGTTCCACCATCGAATAGAAAGTGGGCAGGAAGTGACACCATGGTTTTTTGTGTGCATGGGTTAGACAGGAATTTACACCATGGTTTGTTGTGTGCATGGGTTGGACGATAAGTGCTACCATGGTTTATTGCGTGCTTTTTTGGTGATGGTTTTAGATGGAGCTTGTGAGTAAAATATGAAAATGGTAATCGTCTTGTGGCATGGTTCAATTGGCTAACTTGTGTGGCATGGTTGATTTGGATTCCTTGTGTGGGATGTTTGTCTTATGGCATATTTGGATTATAAACAATTGGTAGCTTGGGTTTTCTTTATATATAATGTCTTTATATAAATGTTCTAATAGTTTTATCCTGGTGGTGTGTGCGGGGAAGTCATTTGGGGAAAACCTAGTAAGTATTAGCACTCACACAATTCTTTGGCACTTTGGTGCTTTTGCAGATGTCGTATTTTGGGATACAGGTAAAGGTGAAACATTTCATTGCAAGTGGTCCGTGGTGATGCTTGGGATATGTGGTGGTGCTTGAAGCATGGAGCTTGGTGTGGAGCCATGAAGTGTGTCTTGGATTTTTTTTGTATTTTGTTTAGTCTTCTACAGAATACTATGATTTTGTGTTGGTTTGTGGGTTTTATTGTGGAATAGTGTAGTTCCTTTTTTGTAATGTATGAGTTGGTTGTTTTGTTGACATGCATCATGTAGTTTGTTGGTATTGGATTGTTTGGTTGGTTGGTTTTGTCTCAAGGGAAAATCGTTCCCCAATTGTGTCTCAAAGCCCTCGTTATTTATTGCAAGCCTTTGGCGCCTTGGAAATGTCGCTTAAGGCCAAGTATCCCTCACCGCCTCCTCAGCACAATGAGGTAGAGGTGGGCTGTTACAAATAAATGGAATGAAACGCCTACCTCAATGATTTGAAAATGCAAGGAAACTCTAAGATAAGGATGAACTATTCCCTAGAGACAAATTACAGACCCTAACATAAAAAATAAACATAATCCAACATCATCCCTCTACCTCTGATGGTTCACCCAGGAGGGATCCATAACAAGAAAAACCAAGAAACTAAGAAAGGGAGAAGAGGAGAGAAGGAAAATGAAAAAATATAAGAAAAATAACATATAATTTTAGGAGAAGCACCAATATCCAAGGAGAGCCAAAGGAGGAGGTGTTTTGGAGCCCCTTTATGTGCCTATATTGAGTGGGGGTGGAGAAACAAAAAGTAGGGATAAAACATAAGAGTGGGAAAGATGTAATTTTAGGTTTTTAGGAATCTGGGTAAGTCATATGATTTGGTTGCCTGGTTTGATAAACTGTGATCCAACCACGCACACCCTACTGGAAGGAGTGCACACCCACATGGTTTGGATGCATGATTTGAGAAACTGTGTACCAACCATGAAAACTGGTTCAATCAAAATGATAGAGACTCTAACAAACTTGTTTTAGGATTACTACTAACCATGTGCAAGCCATAAACCTTTCCCAATATATCACCAAGCAGACACACAGTTACACCTTTTCCATCCATAATTTGGGAATGACCTTGAAAAGACCATGAAAGAAAAACAATGAAAGAAAAAATTGAACTAGAAAATACCTTCACATCCACCAGTTTAATGGTTTATTCCCAAGCCATTCACGCTAACCATGAAAAGAGCAAAAACAATCTCAAAACCTCCAAAATTTTATAATTCTCATCGGGAACACAACCTGAAATTCCACCCAAATACAAAAAATCAATAAATTAATAATAAAAGAATAAATAAACTAAAATAAGTGTTTGGATGTAACAATTATACCCATTATAAAAACTGTATACACCCGTTAAGTCATCCAACTAAATGAGTATAAAAACTCAAACTCGATAATAAACAAGGTCAAATGAAACCATGATCTGCGACATGAGCCATCAACTCCAAAAGTCACACATGACCAAATTTAGAGGTAACCACAAGAAAATTAACCAAAGAGAAAACAAATAGAGGTGCCTCTCTACTGTTTTAAACTTCCACCCACACAGATCCACTCCCAACATAGTGGGTCCGAATAGAAATAGCTCAAACTGAAAACCAAACCAGACAATGATTCATCATTTCCACAAGAATAACTATATAGATATTTATGAATACAAGGCTACCAAAATCATTAAGATAAAAATGATTTTCAAAAACATAGAAAACTACAACAGAGAGAACTTAAACTATCCCCACTCCAAAATTGTAGGCCAAATAATGGCCTAGAAACCCACCCCTCCCACATATAAGCCCAATAATTCCGGACTACGTAAAGGGATTCACACTTGGGTCTATGGATGGATCCCTGGTTTGTTAAAGCATTTTTACCCAAATTTAGGACCATGAAGCCTCCGAATGAAAAACTCCCCATCTAGAAACATTACTTTCATAACTTATCAAACTGATCCTGACAACCAAATCATCGGTAACCCTGTGAAGGATGAATATAGATTCAAATACCTAAACATAGCACAATGAAATCACACGAGTGGGTTTCCGATCAAATGGGAAACGTGGAATGAAAATAGTGACTCTTCTAAAATAGGTTCTTCTGGTTTACACTTCTTTCCAAATGGGGAACCTTTACAAATTCCCAAAGAAACCATATTTCTAAATTCTATAGATTGTTCTCTAGGATCCAGCATGACTAGAAACTCTAAATTTATCAGCTTCTCAATGAGAACTTCTCCATATGAGAGAAATAGATATTTATTCTTTGTACAAACAAACAAGATTAATAGAGGTTCTTTCAATGGTTACTTGGATTTTATTTCTATATAAAAATTAACCATCTCATTAAAATGATTAACACAGGCCTTTACAAACTATAGACCTTTCTGAATTCCCAAGATCTCTTTCAATTTTTCACCTCGGCATCTTCAAGTAAAAACCATTGGATAAAATTTGTCTTAATAACATCGCACGATATACCAACATTAAATGATGATGGTACAATTATCTTCCACCAATCCAAACCTGGTCCCTCAATCAAACCTCAAATAGTTCACACCCTCATGGATTCAAGAGTTACCAAAGAACTTAAAAAACTTCAACATTATCAAGACACTCTTCATCCTATAACAAAGCTCGATCAACAAAAAAAAAGGAAAAAATGGGGAAGTAACTAACTCAACTACCCAACTAAGAGTCTGTTTCGAGCCGATTACTGAACATGACTTAGTAGAAACCTTTGGGATATTTCTGGGATACATAATCAATATTACATAATAAACACAAAACCAAATTAAAATAAACCCAAAATTCAACCTAGAGGGGACATTTGAAATCATAACAAAAACAACATATATCAAAACATAAAACAAAACAGAAATCCTCTTTCAAAAATTACCATCTCCATTATAAATTCCAAAACCATTTCAAATACCAAAATCAATTTCCATTCTAAAAACAAATGTATTTTCAAAAGAAAAACCCATCTATAAAAAATTAGTTCATTTCAAAATACATTCATGCCAACTGAATTAAACCAATAGAATCACTAAATTCAAATCCTCTAAATAGGGAACTAATGGTGATGTCAAACCCCACCACATGGTTTAGCTGACTAAGTTCTAAGAATGCACTGACCACTTGAAGCTTATCGAACCATGTATTCCCGAACCATATAGTTTATATGCCATGTAATCTCACTTCATAACATCTGATCACTTCCTTTTTCATCCCCCAAACCACACAAACCAAAAAATCACCAATGACACAAACCCAAAAACCTAAAATAAAAGAATCTAGTCCCAGACTACCCCACATAACTCGATGCTCGAGATGAGAAAAATTTCAAGACACTCTTTTCCCGTAATAACCTATTGAGTCTCGAAAATCATATCTCTTGTATTTGTGACACACAAAATTACAAAGGAAAACCTATGACAAAATTTTATCAAGAACCAACCTCGGTTGACCCCAGTCTGGTCAACTGAGGAAACCTGGGATAAGGCCTAAGAGGTATTTCAGGTCCTCCTAGGCTAGTAAATTGTTCCATGAATCCTTGATAAAAAGGGCGAGAATGTTTTTTCCTATAGTAAACAATTATAAATGATTCAAGATAGAGTACACAAAAAAAAAATTAGGATCAATAAATCAATGAATGGAATAAATAAATAAATAGATCCATATAAAACTCCCACAGAATAGAATGGAAAACTAAAAATAAAAATGGAACCAACCAAAACAAACATGTTCCCCACATGACCTCTTGATCCCCACAATCCATAAGACCATATAGATCCATAGGCCAACCCATATAAAGTTGATCCTATAATATAGATTAGGTCTACCAACACCAAGTGACATAAGTAGGGTGTGTGCATAAAACACCCAAGTAGGTAATCACCATAGAGTACATAAAAGTCCTTTTTTGAAATAGTACATATATGCTAGTTTGAAATTCATTAAAGAAAATAGTATTTATAACATTTTAAGGTAAAAATTCATCTCTATACCAAAAAAAGTTTTGAAAATGAACTTCCAAGTTATAAACACAACTAAAATATTTCATAAAAGAAAGTAAAATCTGAACTAAGAATGATCATTACTGTATAAAATATAAGCCTAGAAATAAATGAAATAACATTGGTATAAGCATCCAAAAACTAATAGAATAGGTAAAAATAGTGATGAAAAGTAAAACATGAATATGTACATAGGTAATCATGGGAATTTTCAAAATATCCCTAGAAGAAATCCATTTATGTATGCGGTTCAGACCCACTTGCTGAAATATGGTACAACACAATAGTTAATAACAAACTCGACTTTTCTAAACCAGACCCACTAGTATAAAATACCACCTATATTATCCTCTATCCATGGGGTTCTCATCCATCTAATCAGGACTAGAATGAAATATTCACTCTTAACTTGATATGATTTCCATGAATCCCATGACAATAGTATAATGGGAAATGATGTAACACACCAATATTTTACGAATTATTTTTTTTCAAATTAATTTAACTTTTCAATATTTTATTTCATTTCACATGACACTTGAAATGGTTTTTTATATATAAATATATATTAATAAAATAAATCAAAAATTACTTTGAAATGCAATACCAAAATTTCTTGTGCTACATGCAACACTAACTTGGATTTCACTACAAGAAACACCGACTTGGCATATGATGCATGAAAAATTGAGTTTCTAAAAAACATCTCTTTTAATTGTTTGAATTATTTGCTGATTGAAAATTCATTTTTTTTTTATTTTTGAAACACTTTTTGGTTAAGTTAGAACCCACCATACAAATCTGATTCAACCTCCGCTAATCTCTTTGGATCCACATCAGTGAGAAATCAATTCCTTTTTAGTCATTATTTTCTTGTTGTGGTTTCAGATTCACTATTTAGGTGAATGATAATATTCCCTAATTTCATTTTATTTGTATGTTCTTATTCTTTATCCTAAACAAAGTCAAACAAGGAGTTGATATTGGATGATAGCTCTACTACCAAGCTAAGGTAGGTGGTATCTACTTTTCTTATTGGTTTTTGGTTCTTTATTGACCTAGATATCATTATTTCTCCCACCTGACCTTTCCGCATGACCCTAAAATTGAAATAGTTAATTTAATTAATTGAATTTGACCTATTAGGGATTCCCTTAGATTTCTTTGGGATGTATTGGTGGTTTTTTCCCAAACCAAAATCCACCCATGGGATTTTCCATGTATTCACCTTGAATTTTCATTTTGTTAAACCACCCATGGTGTATTCATTATAGCTTTTCTAGTTAAAGGAAGTTGAATTATGATTAATTAGAATTGAATCATTTGACTAAGATATGTATTTTCATGGATACTTTAGAGTCTATATTTGTACCACTAGATAGTATTAGATATCCCATAGGAACATTATATTTATTTACGTCATATTTTTATTACTCGACCACTTCATATATTGTTATACTGCACAACCTAAATTTTGTAGATCATTGGGTGTTAACCTAATGGGATTGTATCTCACACCCTGTTTTGGTTATCATTGGGTACCTGAGCAAACATTTAGATAGAGTTATGAACCGAGGAAATTACCGTCCTTTATATTCTTCATTTTTTACCATTAATAGGAGTTAGGAAGCATGGGAATTAGTTTAGTTTCAAGATGCTATTGGGTGGTCTCAATTTTTTTGGGTATTTTGAGAATTGTATTTTATGGTACTATTGTGAACCTAATTTGGATGCTATATAGATACATGTATTATCATCATTGTATGTGATACACTTATGGAATTGTTTTTTATACCTATTGTGTACCTATTGTCTATATGATTTACTACTTCTGTTATTTAATTGTTATTAATATTACACTATGTTACAGTCTGGAAAGAGGGCATAGTCTCCCCACACACACACCATAGGCCCTCACTGTTAGTTGGATGAATCTGGAGTATGTGGAGATATACATGCGTCCATGTGGAAAACTAGGATTTGGAAACTATTGAGTTTCATCTAGGTCTGGGATGTTACATTTTATCATTGGAAACATAATCTTATACAATCCAGATAAACAATGGTATTATAATATACAACCTTTAAAACGTTGGTAACATTTGAATCATAAACCCCATGAAATAAATAACCTTATATGGATTTTTATATCTAATAATTCTCATTATAATAATCCTAAAATACATTTAGGGGTAGTATATACATTAGAAAAAAAAGAAACAATTGTTGGATAAGGCATGTGTCCTGCAGAAATTAATGCGAGATGAAAATCCCTTACACGAGGTTTGACATCCTTCATACGCATTAGAAACTCCCATATAATAAATATATAATTATTATAAATCTATTATAGAACCATAATCATATATATAATACCATATATGATTTAATTATAACCTTTTATAACCTTTTTGTGAGCGCTTCTTTATTAGAATCCCTATTTTGGGTGTTATCTCCTTCGTTTTTCAAGTATGTTCTGGTTTTGTAATTTGGTCCTTGTATTTTGATCATGGTTCCAACATCCAAATAATGTTTATAATGATATAAATATAATATATAATCATTATTTGAATGTTTATAGTCATGAATAAGAGATATAGATAGATAAAGTAATTACACCATTCATGGTGATGGTAGGTCATACGTAGGCATGAACACTATTTTCATTTTTTAAAGAATTGAAAAAACTCTAAAAAATAAATCACCGTTATATATTCATTATTATATCATATATATCATATATAATCATAAAATTTATCCAATTTATTTTCCAAGTAAAATGGTAATGAAAAACAAAACACATCGCTTGGAGGAGGTGGTAATCCACACACATGAAAAAATGATGTTATCATTTTCCAATAGTTTGGAAGGTAAGAAGATATATATGAAATTACAATTAAAAAAGAATAATTATTTAATAAATATCATATATCAACATTAATACCATCATAATAACCATCCTCAAAATATGGCCATGGAAAATGAATTGTGTCACTACATGAATATAATAAGTCATACGTATGCATGAGTGATAATTTCACTTCCCATTTGATGTAAATATAGGGAATAGAGGTGGTTTCTTGATCATAATTATATTTCATTAAATAAAGGATATTTAAGTTATTATGTTGAGAAAATCAATTTTCAAGGAAAGAATGATTCTATATTAACTATATGACTAGTAATATTCATTATATGAACTTCCATTCATATAGATAAATATAAAATATAAAAAATTCATTTAAATAATTCCTCATTAAGTATAAGGCCTTATCCTTAAACATTACATAATCTTGAGTTTTAGTTTAGAATAAAAATTCTTACACTTTAAGGATATTATAGGTTTAGAGTTTTAGTAAATTTGGTCGTAAGTCATATATTAAAAACCATATAATACAAAGTGGACAATTCTGATCAGTATACAATTTTTCTACCATATAAAACTCTTTAAAATTATGAATTATTTCTATCATGACACTCTTAATGACTTAAAATTTGACATCTTAATTTACCATACCAATCATAAAATCTGAATAAAATAAATTGAAAAGGTGGGATGAGCATAAAAAGATTAATAAGGGATACAAAAATAAGTAAACCCATTGGTACAATGAACACATGAAAACTCACATAATGTTAAGCTTTATCTTCAAATTTATTTGAGCATAAAACATTTTCACTTGAAAAACACCCACATGTTTTCTCAAATAAAATCAGTAATACCCATAACAAGAAATTAAAACCTCTTTTGGTGACTTAGATCATTATATAAACAACACCCTTTTAAACCCATTTAATTGGAATAACCATATAGTCGGGAACCTAAA
This sequence comes from Viscum album, assembly GCA_963277665.1. Classification (NCBI taxonomy): domain Eukaryota; kingdom Viridiplantae; phylum Streptophyta; class Magnoliopsida; order Santalales; family Viscaceae; genus Viscum; species Viscum album. The sequence goes on along the minus strand of OY728126.1, from coordinate 1,303,846,918 downwards.
TTATATTTACCTAGTTCATTAGAAAGTTATAATGGTGTTCACCCTTTGTATAAGCTATATCAGGATAACCCATGAGCAATAATGGTGGTTAACCATTATTATAATCTATATCAGGACCACCAGTTTCTTAAGAGCTATAATGGAGCTCAACCCTTTGTATAAGCTATATCGAGCCCACTTGTGAGACATAATGAGGATCAACCATTTGTATAAGCTACATCGGGCTCACCTGTATCATATAATTCTCAAGTACCACATTATTAATAAAAAAATTTCATCATAAAACCCTTTGAAAAAATCTTTTGAAACCAATTGAAAAACAATTTTGTATAAAAATACTATTTTGTTTTTAAATCCTATTTTCAATACAAAAACACAATTTTCTTTAAAAAAAATTATCATTACCAAAATACACAAAAAAGGGAAAGATGGTTTTTCATTTAAGAGAACATGTAATCTTGAAAAGGAATCTAGAAATAAATAAATAGTCACAATAGTAGAAAATTCATTATCACCATGTATATTAATAATAGAATATCCCTATTGTCATTTTTCAAAACATTCTGTATAAAATACATAAAATGATTTCATTTTCAAAATCATTGAAATAAAAAATATATACAGAAAATTTACTTTATAAATTATTTACGTACATATAAAAAAATTAATAAAATAATTTTTGAAACATTTACGTAGAAGAGAAAGAGAGTTTATGGGGAAAACATTGAAATATGATTTTTAAGCAAAAGTCTCTAATCACTTTGTAAATACTTGAATTATAATACCCATGAAATTATATCATTTAGAAAAATTTGAAAATCAAGAGAATATATAAATTCCTAATATAAAATGATAAAGGGGATGTTAATACACCTTATAAACCCATAAATTAGTATACCATCAAAATATGCCTCAATGAAGGGAAATTTAGATGAAGTCCCCTAAAGTGAGTCTGATTCATCAAGTGTGTATTTATCTTCCTAAATAATAGTTTTTTTGATATTTACTTTCTTGATAAAAAATTTCAATTTTATTATTTATTTTATTTTACCTTATTAAAAAGTTATATACAATTAATAAATCAATTAAATTTAAGTTGGATGTTTTGACGATATTCAGTTTATATGAAAAAACGATTTTGGTATGTCCACTATGGTCAAAGGGGTCATTATTTAAACATATGAAAAATTATAATCATGAAATAATTATCATATTTATACATAAATTATTATTGAAAAAGAAATTAGTGAAGATTTTTATGAATGATGAACTAATGTTACGATCATGTAGACGACATGTCGTACTTATGCATGAGTAATGTTTCCATTTTTCAATAATCATTATATAAAGAAGATATATAATATTTTATCATTAAATAATTATAATTATATCATAATTGTCATGACCCGCCCCCCGGGCCCATTCCGTGACTACGCTAGACCCGCCTTCTATAATCTAGGGGCTGGGGACTAGCTCCAAAAAGGCATATCCCTAAAAGTGAAGGCATTGGCTTTATTCTGTAAACACGCACACATCACAAACTGTGGAAATTTAAAGACAAATTAAACCACAAATGTTACAAGATAACTACAATGAGTACAATAGAAACTAAATATAAATGGGACAGAATACAAACCCAATAGTAGACAACTGCAAACAAAAGGGAGTACTAGATCGCTGATACGTAGTCTGATTAAAACCCCACCTGATGGGTAAGTTTAGAGTAGCTACCAAAATCCATATAAGTATGTCCATCCTACTTGATCTCACTTGGAACCACCTAGTCCTAGGACACCTAGTCCTCCGTCAAGGTTTCGATCATCTGCACAACACACGATATGTGCAGGTAAATAAAGTGCATGGGTGAGTGACAAAATACCCAGTAGGGACCCCAATCCAAAATTGAAATACAAAAAAGAATAACCCTACGACAAACCACAAATCATGATCAAAAAGAAAAATATCTCCCACTAGGTATAACTCAAAGTATAGGAAGTTTAATTATCAATATTAAAGATGAAGATTCATACTGCTAAAGGATTCATCATCTAGACACACCCCATCACCTAGGCCAGCTGGATCACTGAGACCCTCTCATCTTTGGGGAAAACTATATCACTAAGACCCACTCTTCACTGGTCCAGCTGGTTCAATTATACCCCCTCATCTATAGGGAAGATGGATCACTTAGAACCGCTCATCTCTGGGACAACTGGATCACTATGACCTGATCGTCTCTAAGACCAACTGAATAACTTTGAACCGCTCGTCTCTGGAATAGTTGGATCACTAAGACCCAATCGTCTCTGGGCTATCTAGATCACTAAAACCCGTTCATCTATTGGCAGGATGAATCACTAAAACCTGGTTTTTATACCATTCGCGTCACAGCCAGCTGTAAGATTCCTGATCCCAGCGCGCTTGATTTTGGGAGAATCTACACCTCAATCCATAGGTCACATTTAAACTTTCATAAAATCTCAAATAGAGTATTATTAAAGGATTTTATCATCACAAGGATCCCAATGCCACATATGGCGCATCAATCAGACACCCGGTCTAAAAGATATCGGTATTTTAGTAAACAGGAGACGGTTCTGTCAGGGCTTAGTCCTACCTAGTTGGACCGATCTGACCAACCCGGCCTGAGGTTCCCACATGACCCGACCGATTTTGACTGACCCGACCCGAACGATGGTGTCTGGGCCACCCCGATCCGTCTTGGCCGCCGGGCCAGACCCATTCATCCTTGATGGACCCGACCTAGTTTGGTCGTGGCTCTAGCCCACCGAGGCACCCAAAAACCCTATTTCGTCCGTCCTGGCCCGCAATAGGAAGGCCCATTATTTCCTAGCTCTGGCAGCCCCACAACACAATTTTTACCATCACCTCAGCCCACATTGGCAGGCCGACTCATATCTAGCTTGTACCACCCCTTCTCCGCACACAGTCTCACAGGGACCGCGTACCGGCCACCTATCATGGAACACAAACGCAGGCAGCACCTCTAATGTGGTTCCCCAAGTGGCTCCGCCATCAAATACTAATCTACTCATGTGAACCGTTTTTTACAATATTTCCCATGGCTTTGTCGTGGGTCCTGCTTTCCATCGCGTTCTGCATACCGTGGGGCACCTTCGACGTGGTCGGTTGGTTACATATGCCTACCACCAGCTGCCGACCTGCATGTCGGAGGCCCTTGTCGCCGCCGCGGTGCATTTCCAATGGACATCCTCCCACCTCCGGCCACAGGTGGGGTGCCACAGCCTAGTGTTTCTGCAGTAGTGGGGACTCACTTCCTCCTGCTGCCACAGTGGCCTTTCCACGATGTTGTGGTCCACCTGGCCATGACCCTTCCATCTAGGAACTCCTCAGCTGATGTGTCACCACCATTGTTTCACGTAGATCGGGAAGTACTAAAGGAAAGGAGAGGGGAGTGATTAAAGAAAAAAACACCAAAATAATGATATGGGTCTTTTTTCTTGTTGATTTGGATTCATTCTTGTCAGTAGGATCACAAAGAACCAAGAAATTAGGTGGAATAATCACAAAAAATGTCTTCACTTTTCATACCACAACATTGACTATCCCACACGAATGATTGATCTGTGGGTTAACTTGTTTTTTAGTTAACCCACATTCGATATTTAAATGAAAGAACATGGAAAATAAAAAAAACAATTAAAATAAAACCCCCCATCTGGGATAGGGCTGATGGTTGGGGAAGAACACGATCCCACCCCTCCATTCATCGTTCTTGATCCACATCCCATTGTCACTGGTGATTCTTCAAAGGGTGGAATAAGGTGTGTTCTTCATTTTTCATCACCACCCACCAAAGCCTTTGAGAAATTCTAGGATTGTGCGAACAATCCTATATTTCTTGTTAGGATAGTAATTGTTGAACGTGAAGTAGTGTTTTTGTTACACTATGTTGCAGTATCGTTACACCGACTCATTAATGAGGTTCATTAATGAGATTCATCATCCCCTCATCTCTACACCTTAGGGCTAACATGCCACTACTCAATGATGAAGAAAATAATTAAAAACAACTTTTTATGTTATTTTATTTATCTTCCAAAAATTCTAAAAATTAACTTTCACCCTCAATGCACGTCAGTCGAGGTTACGCTCTAGCTAAGGGAAACACGCCTCCACAAGCTCAACGGTACTCCTAGATTTTCAATCTACGTTACCCTTTGAGATTTACATTGATTTGAAAATTAAATAATTGTTACATAATTATTATATTTATATCCAAAAAATCATTTCCTTTGTTGACCCGTGTCGGCCAATGTGAGGCCCTTTTAGGAGAATCCTAATGCTCTAAGTTCAATGGTGCCCACATATTTTTGACCCAGGCAGTAGATTAAAAGTTATAAAAAACCACTATCTTGTTTATTTATTGAACCCTAAAAAAATTCAAAAATAATTTCTGGCCACTCCAGGTCTCGAAATTATGTGTCTTCTCGGAGCCTTGTGTAGAAATAATACCATTTAATTTTCAAAAAAATTACATGTAATTTAAAGGGTATTACAATAAATACCATATTATTTAATTATATATATTTATATATATTGTTATTGTGATTTTGTGATTAAAATATAAATAATATCTCCATTTTTAAGAGGTGGTATCCCACATGTCCATGAATGATGTTACCACTTTTTAAGTGTGTGAAATTGTAAGAATAAAATGATATATTATTTTTAAATAAATGTAATTTTTTATGAATATCATAATTATTTCATTTATATGATATATATTAAATATATTTTCCCTTATTACCTTCCATGTAACACTTTAGAGAAATATGTGTCACATCGCTTCAGGATGCGGTAGTCTGTCATACATAGGAGAAACATTATCCATCCTCTATGACATGAAATATAAATGGGGTATATGATAAATTGAAACTATATGTATAATTAAATTATTAATATCATATATATAATATATAAATATAATTTCAATCATTCTCCCCAACCATGAGAGGTAGTGGTGTAAAAATGAACGACATCATTTCATGGGGCGAAAATCTGCCGAAAACACAAGCGATGATTTCTTAACCCATTTAACAGAAGTGTGTATTTTTTTAGATTATACCCATAACATAAAAACATATAAGTATATCTAGTATAATGAGTTTATTATATAATAATGGTATAATAATAATTTAAGGGTTTGTAAAATGAAATAAAACAAGAATGCTCATTGATGAATGTTGCATCTTCTTCGGGTATCTCCTTTTAGTTTTCACTAAAGGACTTATTGGTTGATTTTTTCCCAAAGTAAGGAATATATAATTATATGAGGGAAGTTTATAATTTATTTTTTTAGGTATTTTCTAAACAAATTAGTTTTGAAGGCTTGAAGAGATATGGATATTGGGAGGCCTTTTATAAGTTGCGTGAGTGGAAAACTTCTAAATTTTTTAAAGAGGGAATTACACCCATTATTTCCATTTGATGTTGTTTTATAATGAAAAAAATCAATAATATAATATTTAAGGCATAACTATGTCCATAAAATGGGTTATTTATAAGTTCTCAGTCATTTTCCCCTTAATTTTAATGTTTCGTCACTAAGTAGACTCATTTTTACCTTAATCATTGTAATTAATTTTAATTGTTTTCAAAAATTACAATGGTAAAGATTTACATTGGAATTGTTAAAAATTATAAATAATTATGATTAAAAATATGGAATCCATTTTTTAAAATTCAATTTATATAATTGGAAAGTTTTAATTTAATACTAATCTCGTATACGTGGTAAGATAGTTGGTTTTTAATAACAGTATCATTTTATAAAAAGATGATCCTATATTAAATCTATGAATATTAATACTCACTGTATGAAACTAAATAAATATTTGATGATATATAATCTATAAATTTCATTTAAAACATTCCCAAAAAGGGAATAGTTTTATTAATTAAAAAGGATTTACAATATGCATTTTAAAACTAATTTTAGACAGACCCATTTTTAAACCCAAAAAATAAGTTATATTAAAAGACAATATAATGTCCATTAAAAATTAATAAAGTAGATTAAATATAGATAAATAATACATAGGTCAATTTAAAACTTATTCATAACATATTGATAATTTCTCATTACCTAATTGATTAAAATAAATGATTTTTTTTTACAAAAATCGGCATTTTCACTATTCACTAAAAATGAATATTGTCCAAAAAATCAAAAAACATTAACCAAAATTAAATTGGTATATTTTTATTTAAAAAATTATATTAATTTAATCTAATTAAAATTCTAAAATGTAGAAATTATTATTTTAAATAAATAGTTTTATAAAATTTGTTTAATAAAATCAATTTCCTTTTTTAAAATAAAATATAGCTAAAAATTTTTAAAAATAATATAACTATATAATTCATATTATTAAATATGAAAATGATTTATTTTATCTTTAACAGGGTTTTTACATCCTTCTTTAATTTTATAAATTGCATTCTAGAAATTTTATTCACTTTTTCAATAAGTGGGGATATATTTCACACATAGCATTTTCATATTACCATGTTACACGTTCAACCATATGATTTTTCCATAAAACCTAAACCTAGTGAATAAAAATATTTCTGAAAAGATTATCTCCCTATTCAAGAAATTTAACTATATTTTTCTCAAAGGAAATATTCTCTTCTAACTAAAATTATTCTCAGATTAAAAGATGTGTTTAATCAAAAAAATATTTCCTTTACATTGAACCATGAAATATGATATGTACCTAAGATTAATATAGAGGTAAATACAATCAGTAGACAAATGATCTAACTTTCTCAAGGATTTCATATGGCCCAATGAACCATGGAATCAACTTCACATTCTTATCAAAGCACATCAAACTTTTCTATAGAGAAACTTTGAGGAATATAGGATCACCTACCTCAAAGGAAAGACCTTTCATCAAGTTATCTTTATAACTTGTTTACCTACTATAACCTATCCTCGTGTGTTGATGAATCAACTAAAATTTCACCATCATTATATCGTCCAACTCGGGTACCATCAAATTCCATTATCCTATAATATCCCAAAATATTGGTTTCCTACAGCACTTTATATATAATGCCTCGAATGGTTTCATATATATACTGGAATGAAAACTGTTGTTATAAGAAATATAACCCAAAGAAATATGTTGATCCCAACTTCCTAGGTAATCTTTTGAGAAAGAATGAATCATATTTTCTACGGTATGAATCGTCATCTCAAACTATCTGTCAGATTGAGGATAAAAAACTATACTAAAATTTAATTTATTACCCAATGATATCTGATGTCCTTTAAAAAAATTTGATGTGAATCTGAGGTCACGGTATGAAACAATAGAGTGAGGAAATCCATGTAACCTGACTATATCCTTTAGATATAGTCTATAAAGATGATCTAAACTCATTGTATCTCGAATGGGAATGATATGTGTAGATTTAGTTAATCGATCAACAATAACCAAAATCACAACACTACCTAGGGAAGTATTTGGAAATCCTACCATGAAATTCATTGATATATTTCCCATTTCAACTCTTGTACTAGAAAGTTTTTAAGAATCCCCTTAGATAAATTTCATTATTATTTACACTACCAATAAGTCAAACACTTCATGGTGAAGTTATTAATAACTATTTTTATTCCATCCCACCATTAATACCACCAAAGGTATTTGTACCTCTAAGTTCTTCCCAGATGAATAAAAAACAAAGAACTGTGAGGTTCAGTCAACAACACTCTCCTGAATTGAGAATTTCTATACACACATAATATTTTTTTCAAATCATAAAATTCTACCCTAATCAATATTAAAATAAAGAAACTTACCCTTATTAATGGATTTTATCTTTTTCTAAAAATATTGATCATCCTTTTGGGATTTTTTATTTTTTTCAATGTTAATTGCACTTAAACATAAAACAAAATAGAGGATTTAACTATATCCAAAACTTATGGGAAAAATCATAAAATCATTAACCAAAGGTTAATGTTAAAAATATAATATGGTTAATTTAATATTAAATTTTGAACTCAAAGCATCAACTATTTTTTTTAATTTTAAAGGATGGTAATGAATTGTGATATCATAATACTTGACCAGTCAAAGCCATATTATCTATTACATGTTCAATTATATCTATGTGAATATATATTTAATTTTTTTCAATAGTATATATTTCATTCTTTACTCTATATGATTAATTCCTTTTAATTTTTATAGAAAAAACCACATTAGCTAAATCTAAATCATGTGTAGGGTAATTGGACTCATGATGTTTCGATTGATGTTGAGAATAATAAATTACCACATCATTTTTTATTAGGACTCAGCAAAGTCAATTCATGGAAGCATCATTATAGATAAAAAATTCACAATTTTTGGAAGGAAGGTCCAACACTAGACCCTTCACAAATCTTATTTTAAGTTTCTAGAAACAATCATACCACTCTTTTTTAGAAAAACTTAACTCTTTTTCGAGTTATCCTAGTCACTGGACTAGAAGATCAAGTAAGTTTTTAAATAAAATGCTCTTAGTAACTTGAAAATACAAGGAAACTAACAATTTATATGAGATTTTTGGGTATTGTAAATTCATCAAATAATTTTATTTTAGAATATTCAATAGTTATGAAATTTTTTGAAACAATATGTCCATAGAAAGAAATTTTTTTCTACCAAAATTCACACTTTCTAAATTTCACATAATGTTTTTTTCTTTTAATATTTTCAATAAAACATTAATGTCCCTTTCCTATTTCACTTCCCATTTAGAATATAATTAAATTAAATCAATCAAAGAAACCATAAACTTGTTTATAAACTCACAAAAAATTATATTCATAAGGTCCATTAATTCATAAGGTTCCCTACATAACCCAAATAGCATAACTAAAACTCAAGGTGTTAATATTTATTCCAAAACATATAATTATGAATATTTTCATACTTTTGTTTCAACCAATGGTACCCTGAAACTAGTTTGACCTCTAAAAAATATTAACCTCTCCAGATCTGATCAAACCAACCATCGATATAAGGAAAACGATACTTGTTCTTAAGAGTGATGTTATTCAAGGATTTATACTCAATGAAAAGTATCATTGAACCATATTTCATTTAAAAAAAAAATTGGATCACACCATTTTGAAGTGATAGGTTTGATGAAACATTTATTTAATTACTCTTGCTATTGTTTTTTTTAATTCTATAAGTTCCCATGATGTTCATTCGATAAGTGGGTTTAGAAATAAAATTAGTATCAGGAACTAATTCAATAGTAAACTCAACCACTTAATCAGGAATAACACTAGGAAAATCATCTGAAAAAAATATAGGTATTCATTTACTACTGGAACACCACAAGTTTTAACAGTTTCTTTATATTTAACAATATGATCTAGGTAACTTTCAATACAATTTGTAATCAATTATTCATATTCTTGGAAGGTTATGAAATGCATCAAATCATTGAATAAAAACTTATTATCACTAAAAACTATACTATAATGATTAAATGAGCACAAATCCATACTAAGAATGATGTTAAACTCTATTCTAGCTAGTTCAAAAAAAATTAGGAAATAAAATCACACTGGTAATAAAATAAATATTATTATAAATCTTGGTTGATTTAATACTTTCATTAAGAGATTTCACTAAAATTTATATCTTACTTTAATTAGGTGATATTCTTAATTTACATGAATATTTATTAGAAATTAAATATTTTAAAGATCCAAAGTCAAATAGGGAATTATCATAATTCAATTACATAGGTAGCATTCCTATCACCAGTTCATTTGATAGCCCAACATCAACTGTAGTTGTAGCAAATTACTTTGCAATAGATTTATGTATATGATCATGAAAATTTTTATCCAATGAAACTAACTCTACACATGAATTATCATAGTGACCCAAATCATTGCAACTAAAACACCTCACTATTGTATAGATATTCATTACCCCATTCTTCAGTTGTTTCGGGCTCTTTTATTTTCAGTTATGAATCATGTAACCAAACTGATCACACCAAAAAACACTTACCATATCTTATCAAAAATTATTAGAAATTTAATTTTCACAATTTTATTGGTTTAGGGGATTACCTATGCACTTCTTTTCTAGTTGTTTCTCATTTTCATACCACCTTGAACTTTTCTTATTCTTGTAATCACAATGACCATATGTTTCATCAAACCCCATCTCAAATTTCTCAGAATAATGAACCAATTTCTCATAAATTTTAAATTAGAATGTGGTCTATGTTCTATATAAATTTATCTTAAATACTAATAAAGAACTATTAATCATTCTATGGGTGTCCAACATAAAATCACACAAATACCAAGATAATATTTTAAAGTTTTCTTCATATGGTTCTGTAAAATCTTTATCTTTCTACCTCAATTATAGTAATTGATATCCATTTGGAGTTGAAAAAACATAGTTAAATGTTTCTCCGGGAAGAGATCTTGGAATTTTTTCTATTCCATGTCATACATATCATCACTATTTTTGTTATTCTTAACCAAATATCTTAACTAATCAGCTTCACCTTCAAAATTATAAACAAAAAGGGTTACCTTATAACATTCTATGAATCCCATGACATCAAATATCTTTTCTATGGAATTAATCCAACCTTTGGCAAAAATAGGTTCAGATGAACCACTGAATGATTGTGGATTTTTCCTTATGAAATGATCCAAAAAATAAATGTGCCTTCATAGCAGATCGAGTTACTCTGTAGTGTGGATACCACCACCAATTATCGCTTGTGCCAACAAATCCATCACTGCAACTGGCTATTCTGTTCTGATTCCATCCACATTTGGTTGCTGATTTGGAAGGATATTATCCTATTGGTTCCTTCCAACTACAAAATCAACGTTTCCTCTATAGAAAACCATTCATAATAGAAATAGTTTAAATGAAGTAACGTGGTAATCTTTAAATTTTATATCAATTGAACTTAACCATAATGTAAATTATTTCAAGGGAAAGTTATTAACATTATCTTAACCTATAAATTTATCTAAACAATCATATGATACCACCAATAAGTACTTGTAATTAAACATTACATAATATTGAGTTTTAGTGAATCATTTACTTTCTTCCAATTTTAGGATCTTTTTAAGTTTAGCAATTTAGAAAAATTGGGCATAACTCAAACATTAAATAGATATATAATATAAAGTGCACACTTCAGATTAGTATCCAATTATTTCACTATATAAAAATCTTTATAACTTTATTATTCCTTGAAAATATTCTTGAATTTTAACTTAACTTTTTTACTTCAGTTACACATCCTTAAGTACTATGAAAATCAAATAAAAATGTCGGATGAGCAAAAAAATATTAGTAAGGGATACAAAACGAAGGAAAACCATTAGAGAGATATAATGACGCTCACCCTTCTTATAATCAATATTGGGATCATATATTTCTATAATAGGGATGAAACTTTCATATAAGAAATATTAGGCCCACCCATTTCTCAAGAGAAAAACAGGGCTCAACAAATCATACAAGTTGTATCGAGAACACCCATTTCATATAATTCTCAAGTAACATATCATGAATACTAAAATTTCATCATAAAACCCATTGAAAAGATATTTTTAACCCATATGAAAAACACTTTTAGATAAAAATACTATTTTATTTTAAAACCCCATTTTCAATACCAAAAATCCATTTTCATTAGAAATCCATTTTCAAATAAAAATTACACAAAAAAATTGAAAGAAGGTTTTATGTCTGATAAAACATGTAATATTAAAAAGGTAGTTATAAATCAAATATTATTCATGGTGGAAGAAAACTAATTTTCGTCATGTACGTTAAGAATAGAACAACCATTTTTCTTTTGTTGAAACATTCCATATAAAACACCTAAAAATATTATTTTTTGAAAACCATTGAAATAATGTAAAGAGACATAAGATTTAATTTATAAAATTTTTAAAACCATATAAAACCATTTATGAAATAATTTTTAAAACATTAACATGGAAGAAAAAGAGAGTTTGAGACAAAAACATTAAAATATGATTTCTTTTAAATGAAAACCCATTTTCACTTAGAAACCACTTTAATCATAATATCAAAGATAAATTAACATGAAAAAACTTTAAATATCACAAGAATTGATAAATTCATGAAATAAAATTTCAAATGGGATATATATACACCATATAAAATAATAATGGTTTATAATATCAAAATATGTCTCAAAGTAATAAAATTGAGATGAAGTCCCTTACCATAAGCCCGATTCATCATGTGTTCTTTTATATTATTATAAAATACACCTATATTGATTATTTACTTAGATTATAATATTTCTCAAGTTTATTATTAATTTTATTTCACTTATTTATATAAAATTACTTAATCAATTAATCTTAATTTAGATATTTGGACCATATTTACTTTATGTGTCAAAAAATATTGTGGTGGGTCGACTATGGTCAAAGGGGTCATTATTTTAATATATAGAGAATAATAATCTTGGAATAATTATGATCTTTATACATCAATTATTATTCTAAAACCAATCACAGAATTTGGCTATTAAAAATGAACCAATCTTACTATCATGGAGATGGGAGGTTGTACTTAAACATGTGTAACGTTTAAATTTTTCAATGATAATTATGGAAAGATGGTATGTCATATTTTATCTTCCAAAATAAAAATAATTTTATAATAAATAATATATTATTTAATTATATATACATATATATTTAATTCTTCTGATGTGGTGATGAGAAAAAATAAGCATCGCATCGCTTTGAGGAGGCAGTAGTCCACATGTCCATGAACAATGTTATCACTTTTCAGTCTCTAAAATGGTAAAAATAAAATTATATATTATATTTCCACAAACATGATTATTTCATAAATATAATAATTATGTCAATTATATCATATATAATAATTATTTTTACCCAAATTACCTTCCATGTAACCAATTAGTCAGAAATTCTTGAAATATCATTAAGAGGTGGTAGTCCTATGTACACACGAGCGGCGTTTTCATATGTACTATGATATTAAATAGAGAATGTGGTATATGATATAAGACTAAAGAGGTATAATTACTTTATAAATAACATAAATATCATATATTAATAGTTCGTACTTCATTACTCTCAACCATTACAAGAGGCAATGGAAAAACAAACACCACTGTTTAGCGAGGCAGTAGTCCATCGAAAACATGAATGGTGATTTCCTAACCCATTTGATGGATTAATGTGAGTTTATATGTTATAAATTTAACATAAAAACATTAAAGTGTATTTATAATACTTAGGTAATTATATAATAATGTTATATGAATAATTTATGTGGTTGGAAAACGAAATAAAACAAAAATTCATGCTGATAAATGTTACCTCTTCATTATGTATCTACTTTAGGATTTCACCAAAATTATTACATGGTTGTATTTATGAAAAAAATAAATATTTGATTAGAGGATTTCAGTGGATAATTTTTTTTACTTATTTGATGAACCAATATGTTTTATGGTGTGAAGAGAGGAGGATAGTGGGAGGCCTTTTACAAGTTGGGTGAGTGGCAAACTTATAAATTTTGGAAATGGGGAATTTCACCCAAATTTTTTCCATGTAAATTTGATAAATTTTTTCAAAAGACTAGATAATAGAATGTATAAGGTCTATATATGTCCATTAAATTAGTTATTAATATTTTTATAGGTTATTTTATCTCATGAGTTTAAAGTTTTACCAATAAGTAAACCTATTTTTACCTTACTCTCTGTAATTAATTTTAATTGTTTCACTATAAAATCTATTAAAAAAATTAATTGGCCCTTATTAAACATAATTTATTATTATTATTAAAAATATAAAATCTATTTTCAGAAACTAAATTCACAGAAGTGGAAAAATTAATTTAATATTAATCTGATAGACGCGACAAGACAACAAGTTTTTAATAAGTGTATTGTTTAGAAAATTATGATTCAATATTAACTCTATGAGTAATAACAATCATTGTATGAAAATAAAATAATATTTAATGATATATATTCAGTAAATTTCATTTAAAACATTCCCCTTTAAGGAATATTTTCATTAATTAAATAATAGAAACATTATGTATTTTAAAACACTTTTTAGAAAAACTAGTTCAAAATCCCAAAAACAAACTTATATTAAAAAACCAATATAAATTTTATTAAAAATTAATTTAGTGGTTTAAATATAAATAAATAATACTTAGGTTACTTTAAAAAATATTCAAAACATTTTGATACTTTTAAATTACTCAATTTAATAAAATAAATGATTTGTTTTACAAAAATAAGTGTTCTCACTATTCACTAAAAAATCTATTTTATTAAAATAAATCCAGAAAATTTACATAAATTAAATTTTTATATGATTATTTAAAAAATTATATTGATTTTATTAAATTCAAATTCAAAAATTTAGAAATTAATATTTTAAATAAAACATTTTGAGAAATGTGTTTAATTAAATCCGTTTTTTTCAATTAAGAAATCACATAATATTTTTATAACTAATATAACTCTACCATTCATATTATTAATTTTGAAAATGGTTTATTATGTCATTAAATGGTATTTTACATTAGTTTTTATTTGAAATAATTAACCTGGAAAAATATTTTTTTCTTAAAAACGGATTTCAAATAAATGTGTTTTAAATCACAAAACTAGATTTATACCAAAATCATGAAAATTGTTGAATAAAATGAAATTAATTTGATTATTAAAAAAAATGGATCATTTTTAAATTTAATAATAAACAATAAACATAATCATATTTTAAATTACTTGATTTAATGAGAAGAAGTGATTGTTTTACAAAAAATTTTATTTTTTCACTATACCTAGAAAATCAATATTTTCAGAAAAATATAAAAATCCACTCTAAGATAATTTTGATATGATGAATTAAAAAATTTAGTTAGTTTTATGAATTAAATTTTTTTAAATTCTCAAGAATTAAATACAATATTTTTTCACAAGAAGAAATAAAAATTATTTTGAAGGAAATATATTTTGTTTTTAACATTAATATAACTTTGTTAAAATGGAATGAATATTTACAATGAATTAATCAAAAAAATTATTTTGAATATGATATTTTTATATATCTAATAATGTTTTTAATCCTATCCATACCAACCAATTTTATAGATATGTTATAATAGTCACAAAATAATATTTTACTAATATATTACAATTCATTTTAAACATAGTGTTGCATGTGACATAACATATCCAAGAAATTAAATTTATCTTTAATAAATATTGCAAAAATTATCGGCATGTTAAATTGTACCTCCATTAAAATCAATTTTCCCTCTAAATGTATCACTCCTATACAAAAAATGAGGATATCATTGCTTCATTACATCCCTAGTTTCTATAGAACATTATCTCTACGATCCAAGATTTATATTAGTTGTTCTTTATAATAAATATCATGTTCTGGTGGTATAACCTCTATGTTTAATACTTGTGATGTATTTGGCATGTACTTCCTCAAGAGAGATACATATAACACATTGTAAACATGATAGTGGTTTGGGGAAAAATCTTATAGATAAGATATCATCCTTACTCAATCAAGAATATGAATAGGAATAATATACCCAGGGCTCAACATTACATTCTTTATTAACGTCTTAACCTTATTCCTTGATTAAATTCATATAATAATATCTCATGAAATTAAAATTTCTAGTCATGTCGATGATTATAATCATAGAATTTATATCAACTCTGAGTTTCTTGGATGTGATTTAGAATAGATATGTATTTTTCTATAATTTCCTCATATAGCTAAAATCATAAGAGTTTATTTCTACAATATCATCCTTTGGTTTTGCTTTGATTAATTTCCAATTAATCACTTACTCCAAGAACAAAATATTCATGATTAATATTTCTATTCCTAAAGTACTATAATGAATTTTTAATGAGTCATAAGATTTATTAGTCATTCCTTATGCCTCCAAATATATACCGAAACCAAAATGTCTAGACCAAGTTATCCAATAACAACCAATGTTCAGCTTAATATATTCTAAAAATATATAATCTTATGGATCCTTTAATATATGATAAGGCAAAATTGATTCCCATATATTGGAATGATTTTATCTTATATCATTCCATGATCAACTTAAAAATTGACCTGAAATAATTTTAATCACCCATAAAGTCTCATACCAAAATTAATATACAATAATCATGCCCTAAAATGAATCCAAAATAAAATTATATGTGATTACATAAGACAATTCACCCATTATTCCTTAAATAATATCCTTTATCGACCAAAAACATTTCCATTGGATGTTTGGGTTCATCCTTAAACCAATATACAATCACAATTTGATTGATATTTTCAAATGATGTTTATTTATTCTATGTACAAAGAGCTGACCAATGATTAAAATCACCTAAACTTTCACTAAAAAATAAAGAATAATATTTTTCTAGGGTAAATTCATACAAACATCAAAATTAAATGACCATCCCTAGAGTGGATGATAAATTTTCCATAATTATCATGACTCACTTTAACTATTGTGATTTCCCATGATTTTTATTTTTTACTTTGACTTTAAAAATTTATGTGGATTATTATCATACGATTCCCCTGGATTATGGAATTGATTCAAATAATTTATAAAATCTTTTCATTTATAGAGATAGAGTATGAGTGGTTCATTTTTTGGATATATCTATCTATTCAAGACATTAGATAACTTTTTTACACAACTTTGGTATTCAATTTCTTGATGAACTTCCTTTCCAGGCTTGAAAAATTTAACAAATCACTAAATAAAATTTACTCAATTTTTCTTTCCAAACCTTAATTATAAAGGAATTATCATATCCTTGTCTCCATGGTTTTTAGAGTTTCCTTTGAATTAAATATTTCTTTTCATATCAAAAACATGATATTGATGGGTAACTCCAATATCTATCTGCACCTTCACATCACATCCAATGCATTATTCATGGTTGCTGAAGTCCTCTATGGATAACTCATTTCAGAGAATTGTCTGCAAGCCACTGAATAATTGATCAATAATACATTAAGGTTGCATGATAAAACCATAAGCATACCTCAAAAGTCTTATAATGTTTTTCTAATATGCACCAACTGGTTGAACATACTTCTTATTTATCTCATGGAATTACTTCCCTATTTTTGAATGAATACAGTGAAAAAAATGCTTATTTTGAAATAGGATCCTAAACTCATCCCAATAAATAGAGTCAATTTCTCCATGTTGAATCATATTCTTAATAAGAGTCTAGCATATATCTGCTCCATATTTCAAATGATATATGACCAAAATAATTTTTTCTTGTTCCAAACACTAGAGAATAGAAAATATATTTGAAATGGTACCGATCTATTTCTCAACAATTAGTTTATTAGAAGAACCACTAAAATAATGTGGGTGTTTCCTCATAAACTATTCAATAGAACATTGTTTCTTCCATTTCTCATTTAGATGGTCATCATGATACATATCTTCATAATGTTTTGAGTGTATAGAAAGTATATTTTTTATCTTAGATCCCATAACATTTGGTTTCTGATTAAGAAAATAATTTCATTGTCAATTGCTTTTAGTATTAACACAATCCCTTCAGGTTCTATCCATCGACTAAAATAAAAAGTCATAGTGTGTGAAAAAATAATTATAGTATAAAACCACATAATCATAAAAATATCTTATATTATGTAAAAATTGTGACAGGTTATTCTATAGAAAATTAGGTTTACCTAGTTCAATTGTGATTATTAACAAAACATTAGGGTTCTATAGTATACTTAGAATTGTCCCCATGGTTCTCACTAAATTTTTCTCTTCTAAGTTTCCAAAGGTTAACTAAACATTACTCAGATACCTAATATAATGCCCCATAATTTTCATAAGTATATATCATTTCTTGATATATTAATATTCATTACATAAGATAATGATCCATGTCATAATTGTATAGGTCATGTGCCTTTGGAAAAATAGACACCATAAAAACTGGTTCATAAAAGATCTGCATCATCTCACACTTTGTTCTCTGTAACAACCACCCTTATTTAACATTTCATACTTAGTATCTTTCTTCATAACCGGGGAAAGGAAACATATCAAAGGGTGAGCTCAGATGATTAGTAAGGGTATAAATGAGAGATATAAATGATCACTTATGAATAACATGAAAATAATGGTATGGGAACATGAGAATAAGATTTGACAATCATATACCAGAATTCATAGTTCATAATCTTGAGTCATTTAATAAATATTAGTAGTTTATAATACAAGAATCATAAATGAATCAAAGAAAAAGGTCCATTTGAGCATAACATTGGCATAAGATATAGTTTTTTGGAATACAAATAAGAATATGATATCATTTCCCTATTATTCAAGACACATTACCAAGACTATAATAAGATAATGGGTTCACTCCCTAAACCAACATAATAATCAAGGTTCAAACCCAGGACTATCATTATAGGAAATTTCCCTTATTGAGCTAGGTTTACTCCCTATTATAGTATTTTTTTCACATGAGATATTAATATTTACCCAATTCATTAAAGGTATATATAGGTCCCACTAATACTTGGTTAAAACGTGACTTTTATCCTCAATTATAATATAACCACCATCTTTGGCTATTATTTAGCCACTGTCATTAGTTAAAACATAACCACAATCATTAGTTATAACATAACCACCATCCTTGGTTAAAATTTATTCACCATCACATAATGAGAACCATACATATATGTCCCTGATGATTATAAAACATTCATCATATCATCACATTGTAACCCATGCAAAGAAAAAGGGTTTCTAAACATTTCATCAATTTATAATTGCATAACCCATAGAAAATAAATGGGTTTCATAAACAAATCATCAACATAAAAATTATCTACCCAGAGAAAGAATAAGGATGGTTCGAGGGAATCAATTCCTTATTAAATCAGAATTAGGATCAAATGATGTTATTATGTATGAATATTACATTAAAATAACACTAAAATATTTCATGAGGAAAATATCATTTCTATCCTGAATATCACTTTAAAAATAAACATATTTTGAAAATATTAATGAAAATATTATATTTTAAAATAAAAATGGTAAATTTTAAATTAATATTCAATAAATTTATCATTCATGATGGTGTTAAATTTTGTTAATGCCATATAACTTAAAAGAAAGCATTCTTTTCCCATTGTTTTTGTAAAAAGTAAAAAGTACATAATTCAGAAAATAAAAAGAAGATACCTTTTGAACCATTTTTTAGAAATTAAAACATGGGTGAAAATGAATTTAAAATGAAAGGATAATATTAAAAAAATTGAAATCATTTTAGAAAATATGTATATGGAAGACAAAGTTTTTTGATCGAAGAGAATAATTAAGGCGATTTTCCTTAAAACATATTTTTGGTATGTTGAGTTCTTAAGGTGGGTAAAATGAATGTAAAAAAGGTATTTTAAAGAAATAAATATATGATAATAAAATTTATGATTTTCTTCAGAGGTAAATCATATGATTTCATAATCAGAAAGATAATCACAATCCATCCTAATGAACAATGATATTTTATAATAAAACACTTTCCACTTTGGTAAATTTTGAATAATAATCACCATGAAAGAATGAAAATTAGATGGACATATATCCTTAAATTTAAATTATAATCATAATAAATGTAATTCATTGTTATTATATACACCATAAAAAAGAAGAAGTGGTGTATAAGGAATGTGTCCCATTGAAATAAAAGTGTGATGAAAATCCATTACCTTAGATATAACATCATTAATAAGCATTATTTTCTCCTGTATAATAAATATAGATATATTATAAATATATTATATAACCCTATTAATATATATATTATTATATAATATTTACTTATAAACTTTTACCACCCGTTTTTAACACTTCTTTATTAAAATCACAATTCTGGGTGATATCTTCTTCGTTTTTCATGTATATTCAGGTTTGAAAGTTTGGCCCTTGTATTTATAAAATGTTTCCATTATATCAATAATTTTAAAAATGATATAAATATAATATATATTTATCATATACATTTTTATATCCATTCATAAAATATAGAGATAGAGAAATGAATTACACTGTTCATGGAGATGGTGGGATGTATGTACGCATGTATGCTATTTTCATTTATCAAAAAAATTGAATTAATGAAATAAAAATTACACATAACATTTAATGATTTATTATTATATAATATATATTATAAATATAAATTAAATATATCTTTATTTCTATCCAAGTAAAATGGAAATAAAAATCAAATCAAATAACTTTTTGGTGGTGGTAGTATACACACATGCATGAAAAACGTTATCATTTTCCAAAGGTATGAAGGAAAAGAAGGTAAATATGATATTATCGCCCTAATAGCAACATTATTCAATAAATAACATATATTAACATTAAACCCATCATAATAACCATAATTTAAATTGGTTAATGGAAAATGAATTGTATCACTACGTGGTGAAGGTAAGTCGTATGTAAACACAAGTGGTAATTTCACTTCCTATATGATAGAAAGAGGGTGAATAGGGGTGGTATCATAATCATAATAATATTTTAGTATATTTAAGATTATAAATTTAATATTTTATGTGGAATGAAAAATATTTATCAGATTTAATAGAATAATTAAAATGAAAGTGATCCATTTAGGTAATTACCTATTCTTTTAAATAACTCCTTTAGATCTGATGTTTTGGGAACTTGGGTTAGTCTTTTGAAAAAAATGAATTTATCAAGGATAAGATAATGTTATATTAACTATATGACTATTAATCTTAATTATATGAATTTCATTCATATATATATAGAAATATAATCAATAAATATCAATTAAATCGTTCTTAATTAGGGGTTATTTTAAATAATTAATGTGGATATTCATTATACACTAAATTAAATTTCATAAAAAATAATTTTTAGGCATAAAATATATTTACACCAAAATCATCAAAACTGGGGAATCAAATTAAAATAATATTGTTATTAAAAAATAAAATGGATCAGGTGTCACTATAATAATAAATGAAAAAATATACTCATAATATAAATTAGTTGATTTAATGAAATGAAGAGATAGTTTAACAAAAATCTATATTTTTCAATATAACCTGAAAAATAAATCTTTAAAAAGACCCAAAATTCACCCTAATATAATTTTTTAATGATGATTTCAAAAATTTAGTTTTTTTTATGAAATATATTTATTAAAAGTGTCAAAAATTAAATTTAATAATTTATCAAAAAAAGTAATAAAATAATTTTGATGAAAATCCATTATTTTTTTAATAATAATATAACATTCTTAAACATTTAATACATATTTATTAATAATTAACCAAGACATTAATATTTATTATGGTATTTTTTATATATCATAAATTAGTTAATATTTTTCATGCCCGCCAATTCAACAACAAGATTATAATGGTCATATAATTTTTTACTAATATATCATAGTTCCTTTAATATCAGTTTAAGTGTAACTCAAGATTTGAAAAAATATAAATTTATTTTAAAAAATATATTTCATAAAATACTAGGTTGTTACATTATAATAATAATTAGTCCCATAAAGAAGAATTAAATTAAAACATGATAAGATTCAAATTTCATATTAATGCTAAGATAAATTCCATTTACCAAATACCTATATAATATTTATGGTAGTTTCTCTAGTTAATGTAAATCCATTGTTGGGTATTCAATTGAAACTAGAGATGTATATAACAATTGTTATGATGGGAAAATCGTGTGACCACAAAAAGTCGGATCTTAGTACATTGAATGATCACACATCCGAAGTTTAACATAGTGGGAAATATACATTTGAAACTTACCCCCCACTGAAAAAATATAACCATCCCACACATTCAGGAATATTCATAAGCGTAAAAACATAATTAAAAACCAATTGAATTAAAAAATAAAGGAAATGAAAAAATTGATTAGATGGTGTGGATAATGTGTCCTACAAACACGGGAGAAATAATAATGAATTATTATCACTGAAAATATAAGAATTTAACTTTCAAATAACAAATTTCTCAGATAGAATTAATCACAATGGATTATCACACTTTAATTAATTGATGAAATATCATTTCACAATCACTTTTTAAATTTCTATCTTTGGTAAACATTCAATTACACTATATGTAAGCTCCCCACATCCTTTTATGGGAGTACCTAGTTGGTCCTCCCTATTAAAAAACGTCCAACATCCATGGAGATTCATCAATTTTTAAGGTGAATGATGATCTATAGTATCATGTGAAATTTTATCACTTTCCCAAATGAATGTCTCTAAGTACATTTTTTAGAAAATTCTATTTTCCAAATTACTAGGTGTTTATGTTTTCATCAGAATATATTGAATTTTAATGGTCTTACTACATCCTGGAAAGGTTCTTTATTTTATTTATATGCATTGAGAAATTAATTTTCTTGTGAATTTAAACAAAATTCATATCCCAATAATCTCTCATTTGAATATTTTTAAGGAAACATTAGAAAATATACAACACTTCGGAAAAATAAGAAAATGTCCCTTCATCTTTACAAAATGTTGTGTTCTTAAAACAACCTCCATTAACCCAACTCCCACTAAGACATGATGTTCCCCCATAATTTCTTGAACTAACTATTTAGTGAACTTGTTCATGGGATCATGGATTCAAGCAACCTCTTACAAATATAACAAATATTCCTCTAGAATGTTCTAGATGAAAATGAAAATTTATCCATGTACCAAATATCCTTTTTCCTTTTTAGTTCATTCTCCTTATATAATTTGAAGTGTTTAACAAAAGAGTATAGGATCATCTTACATCCTTTCATCCCAAATATTTCGATAACCTTCTGGATAAAATTCTTCTAGGATAAAACCAATTATACAACTTTTCTATCCCTCATAATAATCATTCCAAAAATATTATTTCTTTTTTATAGATCATTCATATTGAAATTTATAGATAAATAACTCTTTATATTTTGAATCCTTCAATCATCTGATCTAAATTGAAAAACTGAATCAAAAAACAAGAGATGTTTGATTAATTTCCTATCATCTCACACCTTATGATAGAAAAAATGGTTCGTGTTTCACCTTCCTAATCCTTATTTTTTTAATAAAGTGTTGAAATTTTAATTAAATTTTATTGATTCTTGCATAAATCCCTAAAAAATGCTTCAACTTACAAATAAATTTCCCATTCCATTATTTAATGTGACACATTGGTTACTACATGTATTATTCATCCAATATATCACCATGAATGAATGTTTTCTATATATCCATATATCCTAACTACCTAAATGGCCTGAAGGCCTTACTTTTTTAATTGATTTTTTATATCCCCCCTTTCAAGGGATGAGGTTTAAACCTTAAAAGAAATTTATTCTACTAGAGATAATATTACCTAAGAAATCAACTCCTTATTTTTGTTGAAATCCATTTACAACAAACTACACCTTAAACCACTTCTTACCATCACCATCATCCTTTATATAGTAAACCCATTTATTCTCAAGTTGTCATTTATCTTTTGGTGTTTTACTAGGATTCCATGTTCTATTGGTCTTTAACAAATACATCACATAAATCATTCCAAAATTTAATTATTTTGAGTCACTGAGTTTCACCATTTCCTCTAGGAACTCATTTTCTCCTACATCAATAAAAATTGTGAAATAATTTTCATTCCCAAACATGTAAACTAGTATTATGATACTATTTGATTTTATTTACCAAATCAACTATTTTATAATTCCCATAACTTCTCTATCATTTATATCCCTAACTTCATGTAATCCCACTAAAGCTTCAGTAGGCCTTGAACTTTTTAGAACATCTTCCACAGGCCACTATAATGTATTTTCATTTATTTCATCTAGTTTCATCAAAATGTGTCTCTTCATGAAATTTTTACTCAAATAAACTTATAATTAATGCATTGATTAATTTCCATAAACTTCTTTATCCACCTAGTTTTAATACTTCCATTGAAACTTTACAATAAAGAGAGCTTCTCAGCACCAAATTAATTGCCATCTGCCATTATTATTTTGAAAACATCCAAAATTTATTTATCCACACCCAATAATAAAACACACCCTTGATTTTCAAAGATCTTATCTCAATCCTTTTCATGATCATGTATATATTAAAATATTTTAAATAATTTAATATGCATATCTTCAAGATTCATACCAGGATATAACTCCTCTGTAATTTATTTCCTAACCACATATTGGCATCAAATAAAAACATATGATACTATGTTTATTTCCTATTCACAAATTTATTATGATATTTCTAATTGTATCTGCATGATTCAATCCATATAATTTAATTTTAAATTCAACTATTCAGACACACCATTTTTCAATGGTGTTTTTAGAATGATCTTCTCATACCATATACCCTTTTTTTAAGAAGTTTTGAAAGTTGTGTCTGATTTATTCACCACAATTTTTAGAATAAATAAATTTAAACTTATACCCACAATATCATTTCATCTTGACTCTCCCTTAAATGATTTCCAAAAAGAATTAGATTTATTCCTAATAAATTAAAGCCAATATTTTCTACTCATATCCTTAAGGAAAACTATGTAATAAAGAGTAAATCCAAGGGACTGGAGAGGGATGGGTCAAAAACAATATGAGTGAAAATATTCCATATTATGAGTTCAATGATTTTATATTTATATTTTTAAAGATATTGTTATATATTTATCCATCACAAAAATTTAACACCTTCAAATATTTTTTTGATCAAGCATCAGCATAAAATTTACTATTAGAATAGTTACATTCTTCTCACTAAGGTGAAAAAACCTAAAATAACAAATTTTCGATCTTGGAAAAATATTATTAAAGAAATTGATATTCGTTTTTTAATTATAATCGAATACAGGTTACTATCCTTTAATCCTCATGAAACCACCATAATTTCTCAAGTAATTTTCAAAATTGATTTGAAAATTTCATTTATTATCCTTTCTCATCAAGAATACCAATGAAAATTATGTTCTTATATAGAATTGGGATGTGTATAAATCATTCAAGTCTTAAGAAACCATTTTTCTTCATTTTGATATTTATTTCACCCTTTTTAAAGATATTAAATGCATTATCATCTACAATATTAGAATTTTCAAAACATCCAGATACATAATTCACTCTATATCCACATTATGACATTTAATATAATGGTGATTTAGATTTTACAACACATGATTAAACTAGACCATTGAAACATAGAAATAATTTGATGCCTACTTTAGTATTGCTTAAATATTCTAAAATTCCAAAAAATGATTCCCTTCCAAAGTTTTCTTTATGAGTTCCAAAAATATTTTTTATATATCATTATTTATTGAAAATATATCATATAGGACTTGGACCAACTAACTTTATCCAAAAAAATTATCTGTATTTATCTTCTGATTTTTTCGTGTAATATTTCTTGTGGGGTGACTATCTCCAACCATAAACATTTAGTACACAACTAGGTGAAGCTTGGATATCCCTTAGATGAAGTTATTTATTGAGAATAGAATATTATAAATCCTCAAATACCATGTCTATATTCCCACTATATTTACTAATAGAATTAACCATTATGTCCAAACTCTCATAAATTTTTAATGGAAGAAGTTACATCGATACATCATCCATGAATTTCACCATCACAAATTATACCTACCCACATATCTTATTGAAATCATTCATGTGATATTACAATGGTCGTACTTATGATAACCTCATGACGAACAGACATCTTATTAATGACACTTTATTTTGTGTCATAGGGTTCTGATAAATATCTTCCATGTCTTTCATGATATCTACCATTATCAACAATTCACAAATATTAAAGAAAAAAATCTTTACTAAATAAATCCTAATCATAACACCCCTATTTTGTGTTAATTTATATTTTAATGTATTTATTACGCTATGGATTGATTGGGAATATTATTGAGTTTTTTCTGGTTTGTTTTCAAATGTGTTGGATGAATTTTCGGGTGTGCGCGGTTCGAACATGGTTAGGGGAAACAATGTGAATTTCCCATGAAAAAATGTGACATCTTGAGAGTGATTCAAGGATGAGGTGAACCATTACTTTAACCATGAATATATACTTGAAAACCATATGACATGGGATATGGTAATTTTAAATGGTTAGTTTATGGGTTTTTTAATTTTTTCACCAAATAGTGGGACATGGGGGTTTTGAGATATTGGTACACACATGGTTAGAATGCTGTTTGGTAAACTGTATATCTTAAACATTCAAAATTATTAATTAAATTCAAAGTTTTAATTTAAATCATCGCACTCACATGAAAATTTCTATTCTTTATTCCTTCCCCTTTGATCTCAACCCCAAACATTTCATTGGGAAATTTTAGAAACTCTCTTCCCTATAAATCCTTATTTCAATGAATCTAACTGCATTGAATCTAATAGATTGGAGGTAGGATCCCTATCTTATCCTCCTTCATACACCAGTGCAGAAAACGTTATTTACATTGGTTATTTTTCATTTTTTACATCGTGTTTTTGCCGACGTTAATATAGACGACGTTATAAATAAAGTTTTTTACGTTGGTTATTTAAAAACAGATATAACAAACATAACATCGCGGTGTTTATCACGTCGATTAATTAATAACCGATGTGAAAAAACCCGGGGGGCGGGGCTTATAACATTGGTTATTATATAACTACCATGATAAACAGGGGGCTTTATCACATCAGTTATATAATAACCGACGTCATAAACACATGCGGGGGAGTTTATCACATCAGTTATTTAATAACCGACATGCTAAACCAGTCCTGGGAGGGGTTTATCACGTCGGTTAATCAATAACCGACGTGATAAATGGTCTGGGAAATGGTTTATCATGTAGGTTATTAAATAACCGACGTGATAAACCATTTTCCAGGGCATTTATCACCTCGGTTATTGATTAACTGACGTGATAAAGCATTTCCCAGTTTCATTATCAGGTCGGTTATTACATAACCGACGTGATAAACCATACCACAGTTGTTTATCATGTCAGTAATAAAAAAACCGATGTGATAAACGCTTCTCGATTTCTCTATCACGTGGGTTATAAAATAACCGACGTGAAAGACAAATTTTTTTTAAAAAAAAATCCACTGCAGTCCTCTGCTCTCCCCCAAAATCAACCAGAAACCAAATCAATAATTCGTACCACAAAAACAAAAGGAGATCAAAACATGAACTAAAGCAAATTTAAGCATTTACATTGATAACAGATAAATCTTACCCCACTTGATAGTCCCACCCTCATGTATACCCCCTGTACAGCCCTCCCCCACCCCATTGGAGCTCCCAACACACCCCTAGACTGCCCCCGACCCCCTGGACAGCCCCAAATACCCCTCGACAGCCCCCCCCCCCCACCCTCTTGAACAGCACCCCCTCACCCACTCACCCCACTTGATAGCCCCCATCACACCCCTGGACTGCCCCCTACCCCCTGGACATCCCTAAACACCCCTCGACAACCCCCCCCCCCCCACCCTCCTGAATAGCACCCCCTCACCCCACATGACAGCCCCCACCACACACCTGGACTGCCCCCTGGCCAGCTACAAACACCCCGGGAACCCCCCCCCCCCACCCTCATGTATACCCCCATAACTTGGACAGCCCTACCCCGCCCCATTGGAGCCCCCCACCACACCCCTGGACTTCCCCCCCCCCTCTTGAACAACACCCCCTCACCCCTCACCCCACTTGACAGCCCCCGCCCCATTGGAGCCCCCACCACACCCCTGGACTGCCCCCAACCCCCTGGAAATCCCCAAACACCACTCTACAACCCCCCCCCCCCCCCTCCTGAACAGCACCCTCACCCCACTTGACAGCCCCCACCACACCCCTAGACTACCCCCCGACCCCCTGGACAACTCCAAACACCCCGAGACAATCCCCCCCCCCCCCCCCACCCTCATGTATACCCCCCCCCCCCCACACACCCTGGTAAGCCCTCCCCCACCCCATTGGAGCTCCCACCACACCCCTGGACTGCCCCCCAACCCCCCTGGACAGCCCCAAACACCCCTCGACTACCCCCCACCCTCATGTATACCCTTCCACCCCACCGGACAGCCCTCCCAGACCCCTGGACACCCCCCAAACCCACTAAACACCCCCACACCCTTGAAACCCCTCCCCCAGACCAAAATCCATACCAAATAACCATCATAAGAAGAACAAAATAAGAAGTAGAGCAAAATTAAACATTCACATATATAACATTCAAAACTTACACTGTCAACTTCAAAAAAAAAATCCAACCTAAACAAGTACCAAATACACAATTACAAGGAAAATATTCAAAATTACATTTTACATTAGAAACAACTAAAATTTAATCTAACATGTAAAATAATTTGACCACTCCCCTTTTAAGTGTTTGATGTCTTCAGCATTATAGGGTTGAGGGTCATCAAAAATATACAAATTAAAAGTATAGTAGTTAACGTGTATAATGAGTAAATCAAATTGAAATATTATGGCAAAGTTTAAGAGGAAATCATACCAGGTCAAAATTCACAACTGTCCCAGTTGTTATTATTTCATACATAAATCTAAACATATAATATCCGCATTCGATGACGCCTTGTTCTTCATGACAATTCTGTTTTAATGAGTGTAAATTCAATATATTATTTTAATGTAATAAATCAAAAAGTACAAATTATAAATGGATATATACCTTCACATTTACAAATGTGATCTTTGCATTCCTTTTCTTTGTGTGTTTTTGAAAGTAGGCCCATGCCCTGTTATAAAATAATAATAATGGGGTAAATTTAAAATTAATCATAATATATAAAACTATTGAGAAATTGAAACTTACTTTGCCAATATATTCTTAAAACATTCCCGCACATCATCATGGAGAGAGCATATCCAATAAAGTGCTTTCTCCCTTAGGAAAAAAACCCCTAACATCTAATGATCACTGATAAAAGGAAATTTAACGTTAGTGGGTTTTTATGTAAAAAGATAATTAACTCTTTGAGAGAGATGTGTTTCATACCTCTCACAAAAAGGCATCATCCAACATTGTGTGACTATATTCTTTTCAAGTCTTTCAGAAATATAAAGCATTCTTTGTTCCTCATACAATGCACATACTTCATGGGAAATCAATTGCGGGTCCATGAATCCATATACATCTATCAGCTCATTCCTCTCACAAATTTTATAAAGCTACCTAATACAAAACAGACATAAGTATACATTTTTAATAAATATAACGCAGGGAAAAGGTGTTAAGACTTACATGGAAAAACTTTGCATCACGTTGATGCCCAACTTATCTCCAGTAACAAGCTCCATGATATCAGTTTTCATAATCCCCACATTTATTTCATATCCCCAAACATGAGATTCCATTGGAAACTCAAAATGACCCGCCAACAAATTTGAATATCTTGACAATCTATCTAGACTACTAGAATCTGTATCTGATGTCATGACTATTTTTCTTTGTTGTTGTCTATACAGTATTTCTTTACCTTTTAAGTATTCCTGTAAAAATAAATTGAAAACTATATTAGTTTTCAAATGATAAAACAACTTTAATAAAAAATGATATAACATTCATACCTCTGTGGTAATGAGTCAAAGAATTCTGGATGGCTGAATTAAAAAATGGCCGACACTATGTCCAACTATCGCCACCTCATCTATAGGTAATGGTACCCGAGCTAATCCATCTTTAATATCCTGTACAGTGACCCTCAGATTCTCTACCTCTAATTGTTGATGATGAACTGTATCTCCTATACAATATACTAACCAATATGATACTATATGTTGTTGAGAATCATCAACATACAACTCACAATAAGTAGGAAGCTGCAGTGGAGGAGTAGGATAAAAAATGGGGTCAGTAGGCTGAGGTGGGGGAGTGGGGGATACTAGCGGAGGTGGAGGATAAATAATGGGGTATGCAGGGGGAGGTGGAGGAGTGGGAGCTGGAGTCTGAAATTGTCTTTTCATGTGTGCAAACATAGACTGTACCGACGCTCTAATCTTTTCCTCCATCTTCGCATTAATATTATGAACTTCAGTCTCCAAGGATTCAATTTTTTTTCTATAAACCCCCTCAACATTTGAAGTTGAAGAACATGGCAACACTTTTCTTACCGATACACCTGTCAGATATCCTCTTACATGACCAAGATGTTCGGGCCTTCCCAATGCTACAGATAAAATATCTTCCCTCCCAGTAGCTGTAAATGTCCCTTGTCAACTCTACTCTTCAAGAGATTCATGTATTAATTAATTGAACATTTTTGTAATGATTGAAATTATATAAAGAAAATGGTTAACATAAATAAATAAAATATATATCTTACAATCCTCTCAGCTATGATTCTCGATTCATCCGA
The DNA here is from genome assembly GCA_963277665.1 of Viscum album. Classification (NCBI taxonomy): domain Eukaryota; kingdom Viridiplantae; phylum Streptophyta; class Magnoliopsida; order Santalales; family Viscaceae; genus Viscum; species Viscum album. The sequence goes on along the minus strand of OY728126.1, from coordinate 1,303,816,295 downwards.
AAGATATTGCCCTTTTTTTCCCTTCTGATCTCTCTTCCATTTTTAATGTCTAGATGGAGGGGATGGAAAGGCCACCTCCCCAGAGCTTGAAGAATCAACTCTTAGTTGTTGAAATTTTTCCACCATCACTTTTTCTTCCAATAATGCATACCCTCCCCGAGATAAACTATGAGGGTATACATTTTTAGATTGGATCTCATGATGAGCTTTCCTTTTTTGATGTAAATTAATAATAAGAAATCATTAACAAAATGTTAATAAGATCATTTATATAAGAAATATTATAAAAGTTTACACATACCTTACCAAAAATGACTCTTTTCTTCTACTTTCAAAAAACTGTCTCCATGTGTCTTCATTTATAAAAGGATATATACAACATGGATTGTCATGACTCCTAAGACCATAAATGAAATCAGATGAGAGGGTTGATTTGAAATCCCTCCATCTCCTGGAAGCCAACGATAATCATTTCTTCCTGACTCCTCCAGTGTCAGGAATATAAAATGTCATCTGATAAAGAAGAGGTTAAACATATTATGTATACTAGAAACATTTAAATAATATTAAAACAATAGAAAAAGATCTTACCAAAATCATCTCCCATAATTGAGAGATTATCGATTTATCCACACTTCTCCAGTCATTATACAGAATTCTTACTTTTCTCTTAGCCTGAGTTGCTACAAAACTCTTAAAATATTTTTCATTTGGACCTATAGGAATATCATCACCATCAAACTCAACGACTATCCTCTGATCCTGCGTACGAGCAACCAATAATTTTGGTAAACTTATGCACCCACATTTACCAACCTTTGAACACTTTGTTGTAATAGGAGCACGTGAATGTTCCTCCCCAGAGGTATGACCAATATTCTCATCTCTAGAATCATGTGGTTGATGAACTGAATGATCTTTCATTATCCTTCAAATCAAAAGAACAAACATTAGTTCAAAAATATACAAATTCAAATATTTTAATACTACTGTAATCATGAAATAGAAAAGTGTACTAAGTTACGTAATAGTAAACATTGGTAATATGGTAGGCATGTTAAACAATGGTAAAGATGGTAAAGATGGTAAAGATGGTCAAGATGGTAAACATGGTAAACATGGTAAACATGGTAAACATGGAAAAGTAATTGTAACTAAACAAAAATAATAGATATATAATTCATGTAATGGTAAACATGATAAAGTAAACTAAACAAACTTAAAAAACAAAAACTTATACTTATTTTGTTTTAAAACATGTTTTAATAAATAAAAAACTTACAACATCTAACATTTATGAAAAAAATAAATGTAAACAAGAAATAAACATATGTTACCTGTAATTTTAGGAATGTAAAAATGGATTGTTTTCCCAAATTCCTTCGTCGTGATCGTTTCATATGGCACAAACCATGTCTTTAACATGCTCATCATTATGTTCTATTAATATTTCCATGGAAGTAGGGATCTCACATAAATCCGCATCTTCATCAACTTCATCCTCACCAACATATTGTTTTTTCCCTTGTAAAACAACAGACCACTGCATATCTGATTGATCTACTACATAGAAAATTTGTTTTGCATGTATTTCCATTATAAAAGAATCAGTTGTGTCTTCCAATCTATTCAGATTAAGAAGTGTCATTCCAAATTCATCGTGTCTAACACTATTGTTACCGATATACCATTTACAATTAAAAAAAGGAAATTTAATTTTAAAGTAATCAACCTACAATATGTCTTCAATCACTCCATAATATGCACTTGATGCAGAAATTGGGTTTTTATCCTTAGCACTCGAAAAATGCATTGCTTCTAAAAACACCAATACACCACTATTCTGATCTGCACTTCTGTTGTCCTGAGATTTTGTATGAAATCTATGTCCATTAATGTCATAACTGGACCATGTTATCACATTTAAACATGGACCATCCACTATCCATTTTAATGTCTCTGATACATCTGATCTACCAAGAAAAGTCTTTTTAATCCATGACAAAAAAGTTTTGTTGTGCTCATTCAAAATCCATATTTCTTTCTTCTTTGTATGACATTGTTTCAACTCATTAATATGCAATGTGATATATGGTTGAGCATTAGCTATGTTATTCAAGATTTATGATTCTAACTTCTTCATCTGTTTAGCTGAAAATGATTTGACTTTCATGCCACAAATCCCCTTTCCCTCATTATTAACTCGTTCATGGAGAGATGGAGGAAAACCTATGTGTTGCGCCGCAGCCAAGTAGCTCATACAAAACTATGATACCTCCTCATAAATATACTTTTTAATAATGGTGGCTTCAGGTCGATATGGATTTTTAACATACCCCTTTTATATTTTCATATACCTTTCAAAAGGATACATCCAACGAAGATATACAGGTCAACAAAGCTTTATTTCTAGAACCAGATGAATCATTAAATGCACCATTATATCAAAAAAAAGTTGGAGGAAAATACATTTCCAATTTACAAAGTATAAAAATTGCATCCTTTTCAAAAATGTTCAAAGAATTCACATCAATCGCCTTGTTAAAAATTGAATTTAAAAAATAACACAACTTCATCATAGTCTACCTAACACGGATGAGAAATATTCCACACAATGAAACTAGTAGAATTTGTTGCATCATGTCGAGAAAATCATGTGATTTCATACCTATCATCTTCAAATCCTTCAATGAGACAAAATTTTTTACATTTGAAGAATAAACTTGAGGCACTTTCATATCATGAAGACACTGAAAAAAGATAATTTTCTCCCTCTTTGATAATGTATAACAAGCCAGGGGAAGAAATGTTTTTCTTCCTTTAGGAGTGGGAGCTAACTCCAAATGTATTCCCATTGATAGTAAGTCTAATCTTGCATTCAACCCATCTTTATTATTTCCTTTAATATCTAACAATATTCCAATAAAACAATCACATATATTCTTCTCCATGTGCATGAAATCAATATTATGTTTAACTTCACGATACCTCCAATATGGTAGATCAGATAATATTGACCTTTTCTTCCAAATATGTCTATCATTACCAGATTTCTGTGTCTTTCCCAATGTCACATCAAGGTTTTTCACCCTCTCAAAATACAGATCCAGGGATAAAGGTTTTGGAGCAGTATAAAATTCTTGTGAGCCATTGAATTCCTTTTTTACTCTTCTATAAGGGTGATCTATAGGCAAAAACTTTCGATGAACCATGTACACTGTTTTCTTCCCATGATGCAATTGACAATATGATGTCTGTTGTTCACAAATTGGACATGCTTTATGCCCTTTAACACTATATCTAGACAAATTTCCATACGCTGTGAAGTCATTTATAGTGAACAGAAGCATTGTATGCAGTTGAAAATATTCCATTTTATAAGAATCATACACCCTAATACCATCAGCCCATAACAGTTTCAAATCATCAATCAACGGTGACAAGTAAACATCAATATCATTGGCGGGTTGCTTTGGACCAGAGATCATTATACTCAACATGAAATATTTGTGCTTCATACAAACTTCAGGAGAGAGGTTTTATATTACCAATAAAACAGGCCATGAACTATGTGTGCTACTAAGGGTTCAGTGTGGATTCATTCCATCTATGCACAACCCTGATCTAAGATTTCTTATTTCATTTCCAAATGTAGAATACTGCGCATCAATTTTCTTCAATTGTGGACAATCAGCTGGATGACATATTTTTCCTTCACATACCCGCTCATCAGCATGCCATCTTAACCTATTTTCATCATGTGAATTAGCAAATAAACATTTGAAACGATGAATTATAGGAAGATACCAAAATACCTTTGAAGGGAGATTTGTAATCTCTACATCAACCTGTGATTTATCTTTCACCTTATACCGTGATGTCCCACATTTATGAAACTCTGGTATAAATTCATATTCCTTCCCATATATAATGCAGTCATTCGGACATGAATGTATTTTCTTGTATCACAATCCTATTGGGCATAATATGTTCTTGGCCTTGTAATGTGAATCTGGAAGATCGTTATCTTTTGGAAGAATGTCTTTCATCAATTTTAGCAGCTCTGTAAAACTTCTGTCAGTCCATCCATGTTTTGCCTTCAGGTTAATCAATCTTAACACCGCTAACAAAACCATAAAATCTGTACAGCTAGGATATAATGGTTTTTCAGCATCACCATATAGACGTGCAACTGTCGGTTCTATCTCAATTTGTTCTGCTACAATATCCCGAATCATTTCTTCAATTCCATCGGAGTTACCATCTTCTGAATCATCATCATCAGTGACATTTCGTCCAGTTTCACCATGCCAAATCCAAGGGCTGTAACTCGGATTAAAACCATGACATATCAGATGATCTTTTATCTCTCTAATTTTCAACTTCTTCATATTCAAACATTTCAGGCATGGACAGAAAAAATGTCACTACTTGGAACATTTCTTTTAGAAAATTCCAAAAAGGCATCAACACCTTCCTCATATTCATTGCTCATTCAATGTGCCGTAATCCAAATTCGACTCATTATTACCTATAACAAATATCAAAAATATATATTTTTTTAAGATAAGACAAATATAAGTGTATATGAAAAAAATCATAATTTGAATGTAAAACAATTTTGAAATATAAAACAAATCAATGCGTATTTAAAAAAATATTCTTGAATATTATTATTAAAAGAAAATATAGTTAGATATAACAGTTTTAAATTCGATTGAATAAAAGAAAACCATGGCGACTACATGGTTGATAGAAAATTGGAGATAATGAAGTCAAACTGAGAATCAAATCATATTTAAAATAAAAATTTAGATGGAGAAAATCACCCCTCCTGGACACCACCCCCCCACCCCCACCCCCTTCGACACCCCCCCTAGACACCCCCAACCCTCTGGACAGCCCCCACCCCCCAAACATCCCCAAAAATCTTCTGGACAGGCACCCACCCCCTTGGACAGTGCCCCCCCAACACACCCACCCCCTTGGACACCCCCCTAGACACCCCCAACCCTCTGGACATCCCCCACCCCCTGTCCAACCCCCAAAACCCTCTAGACAGGCCCCCACCCCCTTGGACAGCCCCCCACACCCACCCACCCCCTTGGACACCCCCCCTGGACACCCCCCAACCCTCTGGACAGTCTTCCAACCCCCTGGACAGCCCCCACCCCTCTAGAAAACACCCCCACCCCTCCTGGACACCACCCCCACCCCTACCCCCTTGGACACCCCACTGGACACCCCCAACCCTTTGGACACCCCCCCCCCACCCCATAGACAGCACCCCACCCCTCTAGAAAGCACCCCCACCCCTCCTGGACACCACCCCCACCCCCAACCCCCTTGGACACCCCCCTGGACACCCCCAACCTCTGGACAGCCCCCCACCCCCCGGACAACCCCCCCCCCCACCCACCCACCCCCTTGGACACCCCCCTCTGGACACCCCCAACCCTCTAAACAGTCCCCCCCAGACAACCCCCCAAACAATTGTTTAAATATAAAAACTAAGCATGGTGAACAACTAAAAACACATGAATTTAATATATACTTTAGCATGAAATATATGGAATTAAATATTTTAATTAAATATGGCTACTTAAATGATCGTATGATAATTAAAAATAACCATTGATATTCAACTAGTCAAATGATCACATGTTTTATCGATAACTAATATCATAATGAGGTAATGGATAATTCTATAAATTTTAAATATATTGTCGAGGCCTTGGCCAAGGCCTCAAAAAATACTAGGTAAAGCCCTCAGCAGAACCCATTTTTATTTGGAATCATGAGACATAGGAATGCATCGAAGGGCCATAGAGGTCAACAACCATTCCATTATTTGTTTAATAGTTTCTCATATAAAAGAGGATAAACATAAGCAGCAACAACACATGAAATATCATTTCCAAATTCGTACATTTAATCAATAATCATTCTATGCAGTAATATAGGTTAATGAGATCATTAGTTTTCAATTACCACAAAAATTACCATCAATGTCGGGCATTCGCGAATCAAAAACAAACTAAATAAAAGTAGTTGTGGCTTACATGAATATTGCGAGTCGATCTAATAGATCTAGGGATGATAAATAAGATGATGATGGAAAAAAGAGGTAAGAGGGTTTGAAATCAAAGAATCTTACCTATTTTAAACACAAAAATCGCAAAACTTAAATATAGACTATCCGAGAAAAAAATGAATGAAATAAATTCATGGAAGGATTACTTGAGTGATGCGAGTTGAGATGATAGATCTAAGGAGAGTAAATATGATAAACGATGAAGGCAAAATGAGTTTAACGCAGCGAGGTCGACGAGTTGATTAGGGTTTACCACACAAGAGAGCCGAGCCGCCGAACTGTCGATCGAAAAAACGTAAATGACAATCCACGGGGCTTGTTAATTTTTTAAATTTTTTATAACATATGTTATTTAATAACCGATGTTATAAATGGTTTTTTTACATTTATAACGTCGGTTATTATAATAAACAACGTTATAAATTCTTTAGATACAGCTGTTTTACGTCGGTTAATTTATAATCGGTGTAAAAAAAATCCCCGTGTTGGTTTTTTTACGTCATTTATTCTATAACTGACGTAAAAAATACATCAAAAATCACAGTTTTTTACGTCGGGTATTGTATAACCGACGTAAAAAACGTTCTGTGGGTTGTATTTTTACGTCAGTTATAAAATAACCGACGTCAAAAAGGCCTCAAAAGCCACATTTTTACGTCGGTTATTTTATATCCGACGTAAAAAACCTCTACGCTTTGGTTTTTTACATCGGTTATTTTATAAACGACGTAAAAAACTCGTAGATATCTCATTTTTTACATCAGTTATCAAATAACCGACCTAAAAAACCCCCGCCCTTGTGTTTTTTACATCGGTTAATTTATAACCGACGTAAAAACCGAACACGCGTGATTTGTAACGTCGTTTATTAAAATAACCAATGTTAAAAAGCTACTCACCGCATTTGTTACGTCAGTTATAAAATAACTGACGTAAAAAACCATGTTTCATAGATTATCACGTCGGTTAAATATAACCGACGTCAAAAATGGTGACGTAAATAACGTTTTCTACACTAGTGATATTTACATTATAGATCTACTCATTTTCATTTTAATGGAACCTTATGTCAGGTTTTTTATGCCCAGATATATTGGATTCATGAGGTTTTGAAAACTTATTTTGGGGATTAGTTGAAGGAATGAGAAGGGGAGTTCGGATCTGCTAGATCATGACTTAATGAACCATATTTAATGAGATCCATTATGAGGTAAGTGGATTCTCTCGTTCCCTCCACTCGTTTCAGATCATGAAGGCTTGGATTTCTAAATTTTTTTTATTACTTCATTGAAAACTACATTATTATTTCTTGTTATAAAAACCTCATTATTTATAATTTTTAGAACCTTTGATTTATAAATGTTTTTTTTCAAACCCTTTACTTTCATCATTTAAATTGTATAACTTAAATTAAAACACGTATCATTTTTTAAATGGAATGATTAAAAGAACTATGGGCCTTAAAAAGGGATTAATTGAATGAGATCATGGAATATATGGAATAGTGTGTGTCTATTTTCATTGATTGGGGATTTTTAAGATCACACAAGGTACCCAATGCCACTTGGAAAAAAAGAGTATTATCACCAATGGTCAGTGTGGATGTATGAGTTACCACTCATGTGTATTAGTATTTTCATGGAATATATGGGTGTTTAGATGTTTGTGAGTGGGGAATGTGTATACCATGTTTAATAAAAGTCTAAACTTTTGTTTAGTTGAATTAATTAGGAAAAATGATTTGGATATCGTCTCATTTTTTTATTTATATTTTCAAATGTGAGATGACTTATTCTTTTCCAAGGGGTGTGAGTTCGGAAGTCTATTAGGGATTTCTTATTAGGTTTTATACTCAGCCCCAACATATGACCCTTGGTTCATATATATATTCTGTTTTTGATTGGGTGTTTGGTTCTACTATTTTCTACTACTATGATATTGTTTAGTTATTGGATTTTCAATTGTTTTGTTTACATTTAAAGATTTATATAATATTTGTTTGGATATTTTTTTTCTTTGTTTGTTTTTTTGTATATTCTTAAAAGAAATAAACCCCAAATGATTTAGTAATCCCTTTACTTTTATTTCAATCCTTTGTTCTTTATGGGATGTCAACTATGGTTAGTGGCTCTTTGTTTATTCCAATCCAATAGTTAGGGTCAGAATGTAACCAATGGTATCAATTTGGCCAGTCCATTTTATTGGGATGATAACTAGGAGATAGAAAATGTCAAAACAAAAAAAATTAAAATAAAATGTTAGGTTTAACCTATTTATGTTGAACGACGAGTTACTTGGGTGGTCTAGGTTCAAAAAAAATTACACACATATAGTTGTATTGTCACCTCAACAACATGGGTTTATCCAATCATGGAATCATATCATGTATAAGTAATGATACTTCCCACCATGAATATAGTTCATATATTTTGATTGGTAATTCTTAGAAACTGGTTATAATTATTTTTGATTTTAGTGATTTGTAATATTTTATGCCTTTATTTGACATGTTAAGTGGTGACTAAGTGGTTCTTTTTTATGACTATATATAAATGGCACCAGATAGATAACTTATAAACCCACAAAAAGAGGATATAGAAAATTGGTTTCACCTGAAAAATAGGTTAATGAATAAATTTTTCAAATCATTGTAAAAGTAATCAAACCTATCGACAAAGGGAATTAAAACAATGAACCACAAGATACGAATAATTATGTTTGAATTTCAGAAAAAATAAATTCATTAAAAATTAGGGGGATTCAACAAATATAATGGAAAAAATATTTTTTAGGCTAATAAATAGTTTCTTTTATTTCCTTGGAACCCCATTTTATATAAATTTTAATTATATGTATAAATGTTGGAGGATATCGTGTGCTAATTGTGGGATTTAGTTGTGTGAAACAAACATTATAAAGGTCTTATGTTGGATGGATTGAAAGAATTTTTCTAGAATAAATTCTACCAATATACCTTAAAGATAGCTAAAATGATTCATTTCCTGAGTCTGAAGAACGAAAATATATAAGTGGTGGAATATACATTTATTTTTGTGAACATAGTTTTTTTTATATAGAATTGGATTCCATTGTGTCCATGGAGGCATGTATCTTAGAGTCCGTATTGTGAATAAAAATTCATTATAATATAGGTGTTCTCTATATTAATGATTATATGGAAATTATTAATGGAGTTATAGTGGAATAAAGGTATCATATTGGTAAATATATAAAGGAAGAACATTCATCTATATGGGTACAAGCGGGAACTCTAATGTTTGGTACACACAAAAGAAGGGAAACCTACTTCTAGAGAAATAGAGAACCATAGAATCGAGTCACTAGATCAGTTTCATTTCAAAAATTCCCTATAAAATATCTAGGATATTTTTAATTTGGTTCATTTGTGAATAATAATTTGTATTTTACGATAAGAACCAAATTGTTTCACAACTGTAATTATATAGGACATTTTCAATGTTGTTTCCCTCATGATCCAAATCCATTTGTTGGAAATATCTAACATGTGACATAGATATATTATAATAAAACTAGGTAATTATGATATAACAATTATCATCCTCATAACTAAGATAGAAAAGGTGATTCCAAAGTCACCTTAAATCCTTAGAGAATGAAACCACAAAAGGAAGCAAGGAACATAGTGGAATGAGTAATCAGTTATATGGTATAGAGAAGATTGTCATAGAGGACCAATCAGGCCCTTTGACTACACATGGTATTATTCTTCTAGACTAAATATTATACATGTTCCATTTGATAAAATTGAACCCCACTCTCTTTTTTATTCTCATTTCATTAATCAAATGAGGTTGCATATTATGATGATGCCACATGTATTGAGTTTCCAGAAACCTCCCAAGAAGTCAGTATATAGAGGATTTATGTGTGAACCTTGTTCTATAACCATCAATGGATTCTTTTTTTTTGGAAAATTTTTATTCTAGAAATGTATATCTTTGATTTAATTTGTTAAATGGATTGGTTAGTTTCTTTTAAAAATTGTATTATTTTTTATACATGAGGAGTTAATTTTATATCACCTAATGGATGAATAAATATCTTTAAAGGATATTAGAATGTGAAATGGGAAGATAAAGGCCTTTAATATAAATTAATGGAACAATTTCTTTTCCATTGTAAGTATTCACTTTGGGAACTAATGACATAATTGAGACTAGAAATTTTCCTAGCAATATAGATTGGTATCGTAATTTATTTCATAAAATTAGTATTGGTTTTCCACTTAAAGGGGAAGATGATTTTTTTATTGGCATCCTTACAAAAAAAAATTAACTTACACCATATAGAATAGATCCACCCTAATTGAGGTAATTCAAGTTCCATTTACAGTAATTTGAAATAAAGGGTTTCATAAGATAGAGTATATTATGTTGGGATGCTCCGGTTTTCATTATAAATAATGAAGGTGGTTCACTATGACTCTTTGTTGATAATTATAAACTGAATTGGGATATGGTATATAAGTTATATCCTTTTCCATGAATTGATAATCTCTCTAATCAATTGAAAGTATCCAAATGGTTCTTCAATATTGATCTATGATCCAAGAATTGGAAACTCTTATTCCGGAAAGAGGATATTTCAAATACATCTTTTATAGACACTATGGAAATTATTAATATCTAGTAATGTCCTTTGGTCTCATGAATTCACTATAACTTTCCATGGAATATATTAATCACATACTTCAAAGGTACCTAGACAGCTTCATTATTGTATTTTGGTATGAAATTATGGTGTATTCTTGAACTCACAAAGACTATGAAGAAAAATTCTAGATGTTTTTCGGAACCTTAAAAGAGAAATAATTTTAGTAAAAATCAATTAAATTCTTTTTTTGTATTTGATAATTTTTCTTTCTTAATCATTGTATATTTTATAAGGGCTTATTAGAATAAACTAAAAATATAGAAGTATTTGTCTCTTGGAAATCTCCAAAAAAAAATCATTGAGCTAAATAACTTTTTAGGCTTTGTAGGTAACCTTGAGCACTTTATTCATGACTTATCACATCTCACCTATGCTATAAATATGTTATCTATTAAGGACTCTCCATTCCAGTGCAGTGATGTTTTTTAGTAATCCTAATTGTAGATTAAGGTAAATCTACATTCATGAGACTTTTTTAGAAGTATAAAATGGTTATTTGGTATATTTTCATACATCTGGTTTGGGTCTCCGTTCTGTTCTCAAGCAAGTAGATCTTGTAGTAGCATATAGACCAGATAGTTATGAATTCATGAAAATAATTATTCATCCCATGACATGGAATTGACTATTGTGATTCATGTTTTAAAAAAAAGTGTTGTTATCCCATTGGTGAGAACTTTAGTACGTTCACAAATAAAAATTGATTGAAACACATCATTTCAGTAAGATATTTCAACATGAGACAATGAATATGTATGGAATATATTCATATGTTCCACTATGACTTGGTTTACACACATGGATGAGGAAATTATATAGATTATTCTTGAATCCAAAAAATCATATTACCAAATATCCATAGATTCTCATGATCAATTATAATTAATGAATATGATTAAAATATGAATTTTTATTGTACTAAGAAAAATGACGTTAGACTCTTCTTTTTAATATCACTTATTCCTTATTTTTTTGAGAAATCCAATGATGCTCAAAAATCGGATCTCGAATACCATACAGTTACATCAAAACTCAATAGTGTATATACCATTGATAAATTAAAAACATTATGGTAATTCAATGATATATTTTCATGATCGAAGCTTTGTAATTATTTTTTAAGGAAAAACTTCACTATACATGTCACCATTCTAAGTGGGTAATTTACACAAAAATCCAGAATATGTACAAGGATTTAAGGACCCATTTTTAGTGACCAGACATGAAAAAAAGTTATTAATTATGTTAAAAATTCCTCATCAGTCAGCAGGCCAAGGGAGAGCATCAATGACTAGATGCTATGTTTAAATCTTTACCTACGCCCATATATAAATGGTAACGAATAACTATAGAATTTGAAAAACGTTTTACAAGAGATATTTAGAAGAATGATTCATTATAAGTGATTATGAACCAACATACAAAGTAATCCCACTTCATTTTTATACAAGAATATAATATTTTATATGACTTTGAAAAGATCTACATTTAGGAAGTTGAAAAATCACATGGAATTCCTATTTGGATCATCTCTATCCAGGATCCTTGATTAAAATTTTGGATTTGGAACTCTCTTATTCAGTATTTCCATACCAATTTGACCATGATAATAACATATCAACTTCAAATAGATTAGTAGTTAAAATGAATGCTCCACATGATGGAAGACATAATCAAATCTTGTGTTATAGATTTTTATGTCTCCTATAAGGATCATTTTCCCTTTGTGGAATTTTTGTACAAAATCAATTATTATTCCATGGAAAATATGGATTCACTTTAGGAATTTTATAACCATAGATTTTGATCTCCACTTTCTATATTAGAAATTAGGAAAAAAAAATTATTGGTCCTAAAATTATTAATGAAACAACTGATAAGATTAATATTATTAGAAGATGAATTGTTTTGTCCCACCACCAACAAAAATATCATACATGTCATCTTTTTCCCAATTATCCCTTATATTCAATGATAATTTATTATTTAAAGGAACAACTAGGCTAGGGAATTTTTTATTAGGTAAGTAAGGGAAGTTTTTCCCTTGATATTTTGAATCTTTTGAGATGTTTGAATGAATTTTTGATATTTCTAATCAATTGGACTTACCTACATAGTTCAATTTCATTCATAATATCATTCATTTATATCAATTGAGGAAATACCAGCCTAATATTATCAATTTGATTCAAAGGGATCATATTGGTCCTTAACCTGATATAACATTTGTTCATGCACTAATTAATATATTTGATATATAAGATAAATAATTGTGTGGAAAATTAATTCTTATGGTTTAGGTATTATAGAAACATATTGATATTTAAGTGGAGACATGGGAACATGAGAATGAGTCATGGAGTAATGTCTGGAACTCTTCCAAAACACTAATAATCTCTATATTTCAAGGGATGAAAATCTCAAGGGTACGGAGAATATAAAACCCTCTATTTGAGGTAATTTATTTTATATTTTATACTTTTGAGATATGGTTTTATTTATCGTATTTTCAAAGAGTTTCTAGTTGTATTTAAAATGTTTTGGAGTAATTCATGGGTTTTAAAGGTTTGAGGATAATTAGGGGAAGCTGTGTTGATTTCAAAAGAAATCATGAAACATCTTGAGATAGATTATAAGGGTAGAAGAGTAGTTGGTGCATGATTAGGGTAAACCCTAAATATTTACATATAAACCATTAGAAATGGGATAGAGGTGTTTTACTTGTTTGGATCATGGTCTGTCAAACCATGCTTCCAAACCATGTGACTTGGGGATTTTGAGACAATCAAACTAACATGTTTTGTGCACGATTTTATATATTGTGTTCTTGAATTATGTGAAACCTTTAATTAAATTAGAAAATTTCATTTTACTCTCAATAATCACAAAAAAAATATAATTCTTTATTTTTTATCCTAAGACATCCACCCTTATATTTTTTGTTATGTATTTTTTGGTGATTCTCTTCCCTTTAAATACCAATTTTAATGGATTTTAGTGTGCTGGATCTTGTTGATAACATGTAAGATACCCATCCTCTACTCTTTATTATTTATTTTCATGATACTCTCATTTTCTTTTGAGTGGGACTTTAGATTGGGATTTATTTTCCCAGATCTGTTGGATCTATAAAGACCTATAATTTCTATGTAATGTTTTTTAATAAATGGGAATTTTACGAGTCCGCGGAAATTGACGGCTCAGGATTACGAGGCCCAATGTGCTCAGAATAAATTTCTGAAGTTTTTTTCGGGTATATTTAGTAAAAGTACAAGTGGGTTTTTATAACTTTTGAACCGGTGCTTGGAATTAAAATCTAAAGGCACTGTTGAACTCACAGGGTCGGTATTTGCTTAAGAATACTTTCACCTCGATGACAGTTGGTCGAGGGTGGAAGATAGTTTTTCAGTTTTTCGTGGGAATAATAAAATAAAATAAATGAATGTTTTAATTTATTTTTTATCTATTATAACAACCCAAGTGGAAGTCGGAGGTGGGGACCACCACACCATAACCTCCCATTAGAGGTTGTGGTGGTGGGGCCCACCCAAACCTAACCTCCCACGAGATGTTACAATGTGGGGACCTCCCGGGACAAAACACCCCCAATAATGGTGGAGAGGAGAACCTCTCAACTCCCCCTCATTAATAAGGGAGAGTCACTCCACCCCCTCCTTTAATGGTGTCAAACCTTCCTCTATTTTAATTGTGCCAACCTCATGAATTAATTAAGTGGAGCCAACTTAATTAATTCACCCAATTTGAATTATTATGCCAACGACTTAATAGATTTTATAATCTATTATTCTTGGCTACATTTTCTTTTGTTGGCAATAGAGGAAGGATCTTTTGAAAGAAAACCTCACGCCAATGAAGAACAGAGAACGTGTTCTTCCAAAAAAGAACACCCGCAAGGAGTGTCTTCGACTTCTTCCTCGGAAGCACCTTATGGAAGAAACCGATGTGGTATGTCTTCGATGACTGACCCTCCCTCCTCATCATCGTCAATGAACTGACACATGATCTCGGTATTGTAAGTGTGTGGCGGAGGCGATGAACGATGAAAAATCCACCTTCTTCCCCGTGACTCTGTCAACGAACAACGAACAATGGTAGGGGTTTAATTTTATTAAAGTATGATATTATTCCCTTGTTACATTTCTTCCAAAACAAATAACCCAGACCAATTTATTACCAAGTTCATCCGTGGGTTTTTTTCCTTGTTGGTTGAGGATTTTTTTTGTTAATGAGGGATTATGGTAATTGATTTTTTTAAGATATCTTCCATACCCATTCTTTGCTTCATTCTTGTGATCCAATTCATATCACCCTAAACACAAAAGGGTGCGGACCAAACCAACGTGGTCTGACCCCTCCAACAATCTTTTTTGTGATGTTCTTCGGCATGGAGATGAGGCGACGAAGGCGATGACGGAAACCTACGTTGCCCCTGTGATGCTCCGGCACCCCGGGCCGAACCGCGCCATCCGCCGTCCGAACCGACCGAGCCGTGTTGCACGCCAGCCGAGCCACGCTCCGGCCACACCACACCCCGGTTCCCTACCACCACACCTCCTGAGCCTCCCGCGCCCCTCACGGTGCCCACCCGATCCCTGACTGAGCCATCCTCCGAACGCTCTGCACACCCCACGGCTCGGTCGTCGGCGCACCCTGCACGCCCCGCGCCGCCGCTGGCTGTACCGGCCCTCCGACCTTCGTGCGCCCCATGGCTATGTCGTCCGTGTGCCCCACGCGCCCTACGGCTCTGTTGTCCGTACGGGCCACGATGCCTCGTAAGGGTCGGCCTTTCGGCCCCAGCCGTGCCATTCCGGCCCCAGGCTCAACCACCCTCGCACCGACCCGTAGCCGGTTCGTGCCCTCGCGAATGGTCCGAGCTCTCGCGGCCCCCCGTGACCCCTCACAGCCTACTGGGATGGGCCCAGTGGGAGAGGCCAGACGCAACAGGTTAGTCCGAGTTAACCCAGACCTGGTCGGCCCAGACGGGGTTGGACCGGGTCGGTCCGACCTGGTCGGACCAGACCCGAGCCCACTATGACACTTTACTTTATTTTGGTCATATATTTGGAACCAAGAATTCGTTTGACAAACCATCAGTGGACCTGGTAATCTTGGAGCATGAAGGAACATTTTAATATACCCTACTAATGTTTGGGGTATAGTTGAGATACGGTCAGGTTGGATCGCGCACGAATCCAACCGGGCCCCCGGGACTAAAAGGCTAATAACTCACAAATCGGGCATCCAATTGACGCGCCGTCTGTTGCGCTGATACCTCTAAGACGTGGTGGGCCTTTGAGATACTTCATAATGGGACTTTGTGACAGTTGGAGTATCAACTAGTAGCTCATGGAGTTGATCCTTCCAAAGATGATAGGACAGAGTTCAGAGACCTAGTAGCTAGCTAAGACTTGATGATTGCTGACCGATAGACTCACAGTGACTCAACTAGCCCAGTTGGGAGCACATGGTTGTGGAGGAAGAACCACGGTGGAGAAGCGCCTGGTTGTGGCGGTAGACACACGGTACTTGACAGGAGGAGTACCTCTGCAGGCAATTAGGGGGAGTGCCTGGTTGTGGCGGAAGACCCATGGTGGCAAGGAGCATCTTCGACTTCTTCCTTGGAATCACCTTGTGGAAGAAACTGAAGTGGGATTTCTTCGACGACCGGCCATACCTCCTCATTTTCATCAATTAACAGACACACAAGATCGGGATTGGAAGTGTGTGGCGGACACGACGAACGACGACAACTCTGTCTTCTACCCTGCAAATCTGTGAACGAACAACGAACAAAGGTAGGGGTTTAATTTTATTTACGTATGGTTTTATTCCCTTGTTAATTTTCTTCCAAAATAAAGAACGCAGATGAAATTATCATCAAGTTGATCCATGGATGTTTTTACATGCGGGTTGGGAATTTCTTTTGATAATGAGGGATTATGGGAATTGATGTTTTTAAGATATCTTCCATGCTTGTTCTTTGCTTTATTCTTGTGTGCCAATTGTTATTACCCTAAAAGCGGAAGGTTGTAGACCAAACCAACATTGTCTGACCCCCTCTACCAATCTTCTTTATGATGTTCTTCGACATGGTGACGAGGCAACGAAGGCGACAAAGGCAACATGTGCCCCCATCGCATCACTACGGTGCCCCAAGCCGAACCGTGCCACCTGCCGGCCGAACCGACCGAGCCGTGCCGCATGCCATTCGAGCCATGATCTGGATGCACCGTACCCTGGATCCCAGCTATCGCTCCCCTCGTGGAACCCTCCTGAGCCTCGGATGATCCGGCCTCCGCGCGCTCCGTGCGCCCCGCTACTCCGCCATTCTTGCACCATACACGCCCCGTGCACCCCGCGCCACCACTGGATGAAACAGCCCACCAGCCTCCGCGTTCCCCATGCACCCTGCAGCTCTGCCTTCCGTGAACCCCGCATGCCCGCATGCCCGCCTCGCCCCACGCCGCTGCTGGCCGAACCGGCCCGTCGGCCTCTGCACGCCCCGCACGCCCTGCATGCCCCGCACGCCCCGCGGCTCTGCCATCTACGCACCACATGGTGCCCCAACTGATCTGGCCTCCCGGCCCTGGCCATGGCACCCCGACCCCAGGCTGAGTCGGCCCATCGCGGTGCCCTCTAAGCTGAGCCGACCACATGGCGCCCTCTTGGCAGAACCTCCCTCGTGCTGACCCGCGGCCGGTCAGTGCCCTCGCGACCGGTCTGAACTCTCGCAACCCCTCACAGCCGGCTGGGCTGGGCCCAGTTGGCCAGAATAGACCCAACAGGTCAAGTCGGGTCTACCCATACTTGGTCGGCTCAGACTGGGTCGAGTTGTGTCAGTCTGACTGGGTCAAACAGGACCAAGGCCCACTACGACCCTTTACTTTCTTTTGGCCATATCTTTGGCACCGAGAGTCCATTTGATAAACCATTAGTGGCCCTAGTAATATTGGAGTATGAAAGTCCCTTTGATTATACCCCACTAATGTTTGGGGTATAGTTGAGATATGGTAAGTTTAGATCACGCATTAATCCAATTGGGCCCCCGGGACTAAAAGGTTAATAACTCACAGATCGGGCGTTTGATTGACGTGCCGTCTATTGCGTTGAGACCGCTAAGATGTGGCAGACCTTAGAGATACTTCTTTGTGGTACTTCGTAATAGTTTGAGTATCAACCAGCAGCTCGTGGTGTGGATCCTTCCAGAGATGAGTGGACAGAGTGTGGAGACCTAATAGCTGGCTGGGACTAGACGACTATTGACCGATTGACTCGGGGTGACTCAACTAGGCCAGTAGGGAGCTCCCGGTTGTGGCGGCAAACCCACAGCTGAGGAGCGCCTAGTTGTGCAAGGAAACCTACAGTACTTGACTAGAGGAGTACCTCTGTAGGCTATAAGGGGGAGTGGCTAGTTGTGGTGGCAGACCCACGGTGGGGAGTGCCTTGGTGACGCATAAGACCCACGGTACTCGACCGGAGGACTACCTCAGTAGTCCAAGGTTAGTGGGAAGCGCCTTGGTGTCATGACAGGGCCACTATACTCAATAGAGGATGAGTTCTCCAGCAGCCATGTTTTCGATAATGTGAATAAAAATCCTGGTTGATCTGAGTCGGTAACTTTTTTGTTTTTCCTCATAATTGAGATAAATTACTTGATAACTTTGGTATATGTATGGGCATATACCTATGTGGGGCTATCTGTTGATTTCATACTTTTTGGTTTATCTTTGTTGGATTTTGTGATACCTTGAGGGTATCGAGGTCCCTACTGAGTATCATTATACTCACCCCTATACGGGCTATGCCCACACCTCGTTGTGTTAGATGCAGACAACGAATAGTGCTGACCAAGGCTGAGAGTACCAAGACTAGACAGTACCTGGAGGTGGATCTTACGGTGTGTCAGTATGTAGGGGGGACATACGGACGTGGAGTGTTGATTAGAGGATCTGTACCTACCCTTCACGTAAGAACCTCAGAGGACAACCAAGTGGTTGTTTTTCTTATTTCCTCAATTGTACTTGTACTTTAGGTTTCTTTTTCTCTCCAGTTGGTCTTGTATTTTGTCCCCTTTTTACTTACTGTACTCACTTTTTGGTTATTCAGTTTTCTCCTGATCATATCTGTTGTGTGTGTTTATAGGTTATAAAGGCAATTCCTTCTTAGTTTTAGGGAATTACGCCTTTGGTAATAGTCGCCAGCCCCTGGCCTATGGAAGGCGGGCTTGGGGTAGTCACGACATAGTCCCCGGGGGAATGATTATGATAAGATCAGTCACATTTTGATAAAATATTCATTGCATCAGTTGAAGGAGTAGGAAACTAACTCTGGACCAAAAATTTCATGAACTGATTCATCATTTTGAGAAAGATCCATTATGAGATAGGTGGATTCCATTTTTATCACCACTCATTCTAGAATATAAGGATTAAATTTAAAAATGGTTTCTTTTTCTTTTAAAGGAAAACCCCATTATGATATCTTATTGTAAAACCCTATTTCTTTTTTATTTAGAGAACATTGGATTTTAGAAGTCTATTAGAAAACCCTTTTGGTTTTATGTTTCAAATTTTATAAATTGAATTAAAAAATGTAATGTGTTAGATAAAAAGACTACAAGAACTACAAGCCTTAGAAAGGGATTTTTTTAATGAGATATTGGAATATAAAAGGAGAGTGTGTACATTTTAATTGGATGGGGCCTTGTAACTGGTCCCACTTTATGAACATATAGGATTATCAAAATTGATTAGTTTTGTGGTTGGATGAATTTTTTATCATGATTATAGATACTTCCATATAAATTATGTGTTTGGGTGGGTGGCTGTGAATATGGAAGGAGTATTTCAAGTGGAATAAATGGATTAATGATTTCTACTGATAATGATTGATTTAATTAATTTGGTGAACTTATTTAGATTTTCTCTCATTTAGTTTGTTTATATTTTTAATCCTAACATAACTTTTTCTTATATTAGTGGAGTGAGTTAATAATTATCTTAGGGATTTCTAATAATTTTTTAATCCTATCCTCTATATAGGGACCTTAGTGTGTATGTAGATGTTTTTTATGACATGGGAAAAGGTAAAAAAATTTGTTTGTCAAGTGGATCATCATGCTTTTGTAGTCTCGAGATGGGGGTTGGAGCTTGGATATTTTCATGTGGAGCTTTCGGCGTGATAAAAAATTAGTGTTTATGTATTAGGATGTCTTTTAGTTTTTGTTTGGGTTTTTTGTTACACTTTTTTCTGCTACTCTGATTTTGTTTAGTTATTCGAATTTAATTTTTTTTATTTATGTTTCATTCATCATATATAATTGGTGTGGATTTTTATTAATTCCTTGAATGATTTTGTGGGATTAATGGGGAAATCATACCCCAATGATTTAGTAAGAATTTGGAATTTCTTACCACCCTTTAGTGTAGGGGGTTATCACCTAAGGATAGTGGAACCTTACCCATTTTCCAGCCAATGGTTAGTGTTAGGATGTTACATGGACCAACCAAGCTTATTTCATATCTAAACATTATCATTCCTCCTTTTCCATTTTCTCAAGATGCACACTAGTTAAGGGAATATATTGGTCCTTTTAAATTAGATAAACCTCTATCTTTATTATATAAAATAGAAAATTTATTTTTTAAATCTTATCAACTTGAACCTTACACTCATAAAATTTTTTACCTTCCAAAGATAGTATACACCCTCTAAAAATTAAATAATTGGAAGATAAGAGTGGGTGAAACTTTAGTTAACTCTAATTGTGTTGAGCGTGAACTACACCATAATGTTTGTTGCCACTTTTTGGGAAGTGGAAACTGTGTGACCATTGAAAATAGAATCTTGGTCTACTAGAAGATCACACACCAGAAGTTCAACATAGCATAAAAAACACTAGAACTACTTCGACTAATATTACCAGAAGATATGAAGTCTTTTCACCCTTATTACCATTCAAATTCATCCTTCTCAGATATTCAAATAAAATCACATGAATAAAAATGTAATTAAAAACCAAAGAAAGGTAAAAACAAAGGAAATAATAAAATTGTTTTACATGGTTTGGATAATGTGTAATACATCTGTAGGAGAAGCATTTTTTTTTTCATTTTCACTAGAATTACGAGAATGACACTTTCAATTGAAAAATGGTTTTATAGGATTAATCATAAAGTATTAACACTTTATAATCCTATGATGAAATATCTTCTCAGAATCACTTTTTTGAGATTCTAATCTCTAGTTTACTTTCAAATCCATCATATTCAAGGCCCCCATTATTTTTATAGGATTACTCAGTCGGTCATTCTAGTGAAAAAAAAACTTTTCTTTCATGGAGATGCCTTCATTTTGAAAGTTATTATTGATTTCCAACTCACATTTAACCACTTTCCACTATGAATAACTCTATGTATTATTCTAAAAATAATTATTGACCAAATTAAGGGACCTTCAAGGTTCCATAAAAAGATAGGAACTTTCAATGGTCCCATTACCTATTGGAGAGGTTATGATACAATTGTTTGTACATTGAGTCATTCCTCATTCTAGTGAACTAAAACTAACTTCACATCCCAAAAATAAGACGATTTTAATAAGGCTTCATTATTTTTTAAAGGTTTTAAATTACATCAAGACATTGTATATGACATAACCTATTAGAAATGGGCATAAAAAAATCATTATAAATCTAATTTTTATGGAAACGTTCAGTATTCAAAGAATATTCCATTGGAAATAATATATTTTATGTGTCTATAAGAGGATAATGGGAGAACTATTGTTTTACGTGATAGATATGTTGATAACATGGGTAAATGAAATAATTTGACTAACAATTAATTAATTCAAAAATAATTTTCCCCTGAATGACTTAAAGTAGCAACCAAAGGTATTGGAAATAAGGTCTTTAGACGTAGATCTATCGTGTTATTAAATCAAATATTAGTAAATAATTTGATAAAGCAATATAATACATGGGAAAAAAATTTAAGACTAAATTTTTTCATGTATAACATGGAATAAAATCATTCATAGATTATCTTTAAAAACGTAAGATTATATTATTATGATATAAAAATAATATATTCCTAAGTGTACTTTAGAAATATATTTCCCATTACATGATATATATAATGAGTTTTTATTTTTATATGTGTAAACAAGAGAGGAAAAATATATAAATGAACAAGGAAACCTTCATAGAATTTTAGTTGGAACTATTTAATAGTAATTTAGAATGTAAAAATGGATAAGTTAAAGGATAGAGAAAATAAAATACTTCTTTTTTGTAAGGGGATAGAAAATAATTTTTCTTTCATATAAATTTTATAAATGATCTCAATTTACATAAAGTAATATTAAAGAAAAACTTATCATATCATGTGGTTTTAATATCTACATAAACCAAGTATGTTGGGTCAGCTAATGCATATTATAAAGTAGTTTAGAAACATTTGTTCTGGGATATGGTTTTAGCCTAGATAAAAGCTTTTGATTAAGTAAAAACACAAAATACTTACTCAAATAACCTCATGGGGTATTCTATCAGAGGGGAGAATTAACAATAAGTATAATATTCACACAAAAATTATAGGATGAACATATATAGCTATACCTCATTATAATAATGTTTATCATGTGGGGTTAATAATAAACCAAAAATTATATATATCTTTTTATGTTGTTAAATTTAGGATTTTCAATGACATATTTGATAATGAACTTGGATTATATGTAATTTTTTAGGAAATAGGTTCCCAAGGTTTCAAAGGAAGGAATGGAAAAGAATTCATATTATCCTATTATAAGTCATGAAACCTAAGTTCATGTTGTGTAATAATGTATCACGAGATACTAAATGTCATGAACCATGTCATGAACCCAAGTCTTGAAGAGTCAAAGTGAATAACCAAGTACATGTCGTGAATGACCAATACACGACATGAATGCATTCAAACACTTTTGAATGAGAAATATTCTATAGGGATGTAGTTGGAAGAATATTACATGTTGTGAGTAATTAACACATGATGTGAAAGCATTCAAACCTCATATCTCAAACGAGATATGCATAAGATTCAAAAACCATGGAGATTTACATGGATTTAGAATTACATGATGTGAAATACATTACACGTTATGTAATTTATCATCTTTCATTACAACTATTGTGTAGCGGTTTTGAACAGCTTTGATTGAAAAATTCCTTTTTTCTATTTCTTCTCTTTGAGTATCCTTTAACTCCTTATCCCCTAAACTAAAATTTCATTTCCCTTTCATTTTTTTAATAAAAGTGTGTTGGATCATTTTTTCAACATCGCATTCATTTCCCTTTTTTAATTTCCACCATCGATCATCATCATTCATCAATGAATGCATATCACGTCCATTTTTACATTCATTCCATGTAAATACTTAGTTAAGTTTTGATCTATATATCTAAAACCCTGATTCCATTTTGAAAATATGAACCCCTGTATGATTGTAAATAATTTAAATTCAGTCATTCTTAGCATGTCAAGAATGGTTTTAATTGTTTACTTATTTTCATGTCCTCCTACCATGAGAGGATAAAACCACCTAGGGTAGGTATCGAGAGTATCTGTATCTAAACATTTCTAAATCATTAATTATAATTTTGGTAACCATAAGGGTTAATAATTAAGATAAATAATCAATGTCTATCAAATTCATTTAAAATTCCTAGATCATGGGATTAGTAAGTGAAGGACCCTATCCTATTTGGAGTGGATTAGGCTATGACCAATAGCCTAAGATACCTTCTACCTTAGAAGATAATACAAATGTGTCTAGGTTATCACTATCTACCGATCACAGAATAGTGACCTCCTAGGTAGAACTAGGTGACTTTACCGATGTCAACTAGTGACCTCCACTTGCTTCACAACCTAATCCTTAGGATACTACCAAGTAATAATTAAGATCATCCATCCTATATATACAGTAAATTGATCATGATCCCTCTCTCATTCTTGAAAAAACTATCAAACAACATAGATCTAGTATTTTCACAAAGTAATGAAAACAGGAAAGGACTCCTACCCCAAAGGGTCTTAAGACATTTACTCTAGGAAGCTAGTTAAGCTCCCTGTGGGATCGAGATAAAAAACTTTTCTATCATATTCCTTGTAGAAAGTGAAGTTTTGGAAAACACTAAAAATTATAATCTCACTGAAGACTGAGTGAATTCAATGATGCATGTGGGAACATGAATATTTGGAACCTTTTCAACTGAATCAATGATCATCTTACAAGCCTCTAGAAATTAAGACTTTGGATTACCTACCCCTGACCCTTTTCCTTCTTTAATTTTCAAGATTCCCATGCATCTATACTTCACGATATAGTGTTTGTACCAAGGTCCTTGTACTTGTTCAAAAAGTCTTGAGGAAAAAGAAAATCTAGACATCAATCTTGAGATGGAAAACGTAACTTTATTCATGCCACCCAACCACAATGGATAAATAACACAATCAAGCGGTACCCAACCTGCCAGACCCTCAGAACCTTCAACAAGTGATTCTTGAAGAGAACCCAATCCCTCAAGAGAGTACCATCACGGGTTATGTCTTTCCATCATCCCATGGTGAAACCCCAATCATAGTTTTCCCATCATCCAATAGCATACGTTTAAAATCCAACCTGGACTCATTAATATGATCCATAACATTGGGAAATTCATTAGAATTTAGAGTGAATATCCTCATGAGAACATTTCCAACTTCCTAGAAGTCTGTAATACCTTTCTCAACTAGGGAGTCTCTTCATACACAATAATAATCTTCATATTACCTTTTTCTTTAAGAGACTGATCTATGGAATGGCTCAATAGTCAATCTCGTGTATCAATAACGAAGTGGGAAGATCTTTCCAATAATTTCTTAGATACATAATTTCCACCGATATGGACTTGGAAGCTCTGAAACTATATTCAGATATTTTCCTAGTCAGGTGAGGAATCTTCTTGGGAACTGTGGGACCAATTCAAGGAGTTGATGAGGAAGTGTCCACACCATGGAATGGATATGTGGATTTAGTTATAAAAGGACCCCATACAGCCACAAAAAATGTGGAAAATGTTATTCTAGATGGAGGATTGATGTTAAAAACCCTGAAATTAAGAAGATCTATTCTTGATGAATATTATCAAAATTTGGACCTATGTAAAAGTGATTTGGACCACCTTGGCATGGTATCCACCAGGTGGTTGAAAACACCAAATTGGAAGTGAAATTTAAAGCACTCACAAATATTCAAAATTTATTTCAAATGCCTACTACACAACCCCATACTACTCCCATAAAGTCCATATAATCATGTGAGATGTGTGGTGGGCGGTATATTTATCATGATTACAATGCAGGAGTTGAATACAAAAATGATTTTAATTACATCAATTACAATCAACAAAACCCACCTTTTCAACAGCAATAACAATATTACCAGTATAGGACCTCTCAAAACCAACCTCATAACAACATAGTATATTTTTAATAGCAAAGTGTTCCAGCACCATTTCAGAATCACAGACAAGTAGGGTATCCACCTATGAACCCAGTTCCAAAACCTCAACAAAAGATACAACAAAAACCCTTTCCCACAAAAGGCTTAACAGAAATTTGAACCCGCTCAAACTAAACGTCAACAACAACCTAATCATCCTCAAAGTGACATAAAAAAACTCCTGGATACATTTATTTAAAACTCAAATCATATAATGATAACTCAATAAATGGAAATGAAAAACCAAAGAGCTTCTTTTCAAAATATGGAAGTTCAAATGGGTCAAATATCAAAGACTTTTTTTGATGGATTACCGGGTACCATACAAAGTAATATAGAGATGTACCAAAGGGAGGTAGATAAAGAAATAGTGTTGATAAGTGAGAAGATATTGGAAATTAAACCAAGTGGAAGTGATTAAAGGAAACCTGAAGAGCCTAAGAAACAACCACCAGTAGAATACGAATTTGAGAGAACATCACCCCAAGAAGTATCACCGGCTGAAAGTAACCAAAATCCTGATCAACCCAAAGAACCAATTTATGATTTCCCACCACCATAAAAGCCACCCCTTATTTTACCAAAAAATAGTGATATAAGGCCAATAAGAGACATAGTATAAAAAGATCCTAGAGATGTTCAAACAACTTCACATTAATATACCATATGTAGAATCTATTACTCAAATTCCATTCTATACAAAATTTCTCAAGGATCTACTATAAAACAAAAAGAAAATAGAAGGTATTGGGGTAATCTATTTAAATTATGATTTCTATGACGTTGTTCAGTATAAAATCCCAAAAAGATGAGTGATCCTAGAGTTTTTTCAACTCCCTATGCTATTAGAAAACACAAGTTTGGAAGAGATCTATAGGATCTTGGATCTAGCATCAACTTAATGCCCATAAGTGTTTTAGTAGGCTAGAACTAAACAAACACAAAAAAACTCATATATAACTGATACTCGTTGACTGATTAGTGAAGTAACCCCGTGGAATTATTGAAAATGTATTAATTAAATTCATAAAATTCATCTTTCCAGCTGACTACCTAGTTATAGACATGGAATAAGAAGGCGATGTTCCCATTATACTTGGGAGACACTTCCTAGACAAAGGAAATTATTTAATAGATGTGAGTCAAGGATGTAAAATATTTTGAGTCAGATAATAACATGTACTACTAAACCTGTTCAAAGATTCCCAACAATCAGAAGATGTTTTTTATTGCAACAACATCTCTCTTACCCAAAAAAGAAATGAGTACATGAGCATTGAACAAGAAACTGGATAGTCACTCTTGGAGAAGAAAGTCGAGTATGATTTTGAGGAAGTGAAATTCATTGAACCTCTTAGGAGGGATACCTTTCCACCTTTCATCCCCTAAATCATTGAACCAAAAAATCTTTAACAAAAGACTCTTCCCAGTACTATTAAGTATTCCTACTTAGGAGTGTCAACCTCTTTTCTTGTAATTATCAGCTCTGAGTTATCTCTGGCATAAGAAGAAAAATTGGTTGATTTTTTTAAGAGAAATAATTTTTCACTTTCCTAGTGAGTGGAAGAAATAAAAGGAATAAATAAAACTGAATGGACTCATAAGATTTTAATTTAAGAAGATGCAAAGCCAAAACGCCAACCTCAAAGGTGTCCCAGACCATCAATGAAGGAATTTGTCAAAATGGGAGTGCTAAAACTCTTGGATGAAGGAATATTATTTTCCATATCATATAGTGAATAGGTGACCCCCCTAAAAGATGTGCCCAAGAAGGGTGGACTCACAATATTGAGAGCTGTTAAAAAATAATTGATTTCAATAGGCACCATTACTGGATGGAGATTCTGCGTAGATTACAGATTTCTGAATACAAAAACAAGGAAGGATCGTTATCCTATACCATTAATGGAACAAACTGAGGAAAGACATGTAGGATATGAATTACCCTATTTCCTGGAAATATATTTAGGAATTAACCAAATTTAATTTGATCCCACTAATTACCGAAAGACCACATTCACTTGTCCATTTGTACTTCTTCCTATATGTGAATGTCATTCGGAATGTGAAATGATCCAGAAATATTTTAGAGATTCATGAAGAATATTTTCTATAACATGGAAAAATAATTCATCAAAATCTTTATCGATGAATTCTCAGTCTATGTAAGATCTTTCTAGGTCTATTTAAACAATATGGAATTAGTCCTCTAACACTATGAAGAAAATTTCTTAGCATAAATTTGGAGAAATATAATTTTATGGTCCAAGGAGGAATAGTCCTTGGGGATAAGATCTCTAAGGAATGCATAATGGTTGATCGAGCCAAAATAAAATTCATCGAGGACTTTCTCAAACCATCGACTGCTAAGGGAATAAGAAGATTTCTTGGTCAGGTAGAATTTTACAGACGATTTTTAAAAGACTTTTCAATGGTTCCTCAGCCATTGATGCACTTATTGTCAAAACAATTCCCCTTATATTTCACTCTAGAATGTTGATAGGAATTTAAGACATTGAAAACAAGATTGATAGTAGACCTAGTCATCATTTAACCCAAAAATGATAAGGAATTTGAGTTAATGTGTGATGCCAGCAACATTTTTGCTCATGATGTGTTAGGATAGAGAATTGGACACATATTTTTTCGAATGCATTATAAGATCCACACACTAATTGAAGATTAATTCAATTACATGACTATAGAAAAATGGCTCTTAGCTATTTTATATGCCATTGAAAAATTCTAATTCTATCTGGTTTTGTCCAAAGTGATCTTACACACTAATCATGCTACCCAAAGATACTTGATAAACAAGAATGACTCCAAACCAAGGATGATATGGTGGATCCTCTTGCAGAAAGAGTTTGAGAATGTAATCAAGGATATAAAAGGAACAAAAAAAGGTTATTACTAACTACCTATCTTGGATTCCATTTTTGTTTGTCAAGGAAGATAAGGAGGCTGACATTGAATTAGATTTTCCCGATCAAACCCTTTTTAGTGTTAAGGTTCTACCATGGTTTTCTGAAATTTACAATTGTATTTCCATGGGATTATTACACCAATACATCTCATATCAAAAAATGATATTATTTTTGGATGATGATAAAAATTTCATTTAGGATGAACCATTACAATTCAAACATTGTGCTGATGGCTTACTCCGACATTGCATCCTTGAAATTCAAATCCTAAATGTAATAAAAATGTGTAATATGTCACTAGCTGGAAGACATCATGAACCAAGCACATAGTATCCAAAATTCTACAAACAATACTTTTCTATCCAAAGTTTCACCAAGATGCGAGGGAATTCTTCCAAAGCTATGATAGATGCTAGCGGACTAAAAACAATGGAAAAGGGAATGATATTCTAAAAATTCCTTCATGGAAGTTGAAATATTAAAAATTTGGGGCATATATTTCATGGGACCATTCTCCACTTCATATGGAAAATCCTACATTCTAGTGGGCATTGACTATATCTCAAAAAGGGTTGAAGCTGATGTAACTTCACATAAAACAACAAAAATTGTCTTGAACATTCTTAAAAATCATGTGTTTTCAAGTTTTGTCTTTCCATGATTAGTAATTAGTGATAGAGGAACACATTTAAAAAACCAATATGTGAAAGGATTTATAGAAAAGTATGGAATTAGATACAATATGGTAACTTCCTACCACCCACAAATAGGTGGGAAAGTAGAACTTTCAAATAGGGAGATCTATAAAATCTTGGAAAAAATATAAATATAATCCGAAGTGAATGTTGTCTAAATAGTGATGATGAAATATGGGAATTATATGTTGCATAAAAATTCCCATATAATCAACATCATTTATACTGGTTTACGAGAAACCATGTCATCTTCCTGTGGAACTCAAGCATCATTCATATTGGGAGATCAAGAACCATTCCGTGAAGGTTATTTCATCATCCTCAAGTTCATTTGATCCATATTTGTATCAAAATCCCGATGTAAAAGGAAGAGATGACTGGGAGGAAACCTAGGACAGATCATTTTAAACGAGGATAGAATAGGATAGCTTTAAGTTTCAGATAATCGAAGAGATATAAATTAGGGGTTAAAGATGTTTAATTCAAAAAAACCCCAATTACACGTTCTGATATTCCATTACATAGAGTGTAATATTTTTGTCAAAAATCAGCTCAATTAATCATTACATGATGTGAACTCTTATTACATGTTGTGTAACTCTTCAGGTCAATTTTTTTAACATTGGTTTTAAAAAATTTGTTCATGACCCGTACCCCCGAACCCCCACCTCCCACCACCTTACCTTCTCAAACACACACATACTCCCTCTCCTCCTCTCATGTGTGCATCCCCTAACACATCACCTCTCTTCTCCTCTCCAGAACCTGACCACCCACTTTCCTCCTCCTCTCTTAACCCACACCCCTTCTCACTCAGCAACCCCAACCCCTCCGTCCTCTCCCTTATCTCGATGAAAGTGGACACCCACCACACGAACCCCCACCCTCTCCTTCCCTTATCTCATACACACACACACACCATCATTTCATTATGGCCCAAACCAAGAGGCTGAAGCCTTTTGACTTTTTATACACCTCTAATGAGAATCCACCTCGGAGGAACCCATGTGGCACTGCATGTACCACACTGGACGTACTTTCTACACTTCCTGTAATATCCTTTTCTATACCTTATACCCATGAATACTCCTCATACACATAGGACGACTCCTCTAATGATGACGATATCCACATGGACCCTATAGTTTTTCTTTCTAACCTGAAGCACAGTGTTAGTCTCACTAGGACACATGCCAAACCTATGATAACATTCAAAAATATGGACCTGCCCATCCTAGCCAAGCTAAACATCAATGATGTCATCCTCAGCCTCTGGGAGACACTTAATGTCAACTGAATTATCGAGGCTCATGAGGAGACCTATAGGGATTTGTTTTTAGAGTTTCTTTACACAGTTGAGATGGCCATTGACAGACTTCAGTTCTATTTAGGTGGTCGGCCACAAGAGATTTCATTTACTGAGTTTGGAAAAAGCCTTGGAATTTATAAATAGTATCTTATCATATCAGATGTCTATTCAACTCTTCCTCTAAAGACACCCGGAGATGATTTGAAGTTCATATTGAAACTAATTTCCTAAGACCCCTAGTTACCCCCTGACATATATAACACCAAGTATACACAGTCGTGGATCCCTGCACTACATATTTTTCACAATACATAGACACATGGGTGGTTTTCTCGGGATGAGTCACATGGGAGTGTCCGACAGGTCAATTTTATTATTCATAATGCATCCATGGGTAGTCCACTTGTAAATATGGATGTACAGTTCACTCATTATTACAAGTCATATGTTCAACAAACTCATGGTACATTGATGGGAGTATCCTTTGTCACTCACCTAGCCAGACACCGGAGTGTTTTTTATGCTTCCCAACCACTCATCTCCTTATGACCTGTTGATATTCTTTATTTCATCATGCTACTCATGATGAATATATTAGTAAAGTAAGAAGATCGTTATAGTTGGGAACAAGGTGTGCATGAGGCAACACCACAGGAATAATCACCACATGTAGTAGTAGAACCACAAGTTGATCCAAACACCACCTCCCCAATTACACCATCCACTCATCCTACTTCCTCTATCACCTCATCTAGCATACCTACACCCACCCATCCCACCACGATAGGTCTCTAGGTTACACAACAATGCATCCCAGAGAATCTGCACCATATTTTTACTCAACTTTATCTTTCATTCATCTAGAGTTTACAGTTCATAACTCCACCACCACTAGCATCTTTTGTCCCCTCATCCTCTACCATTTCCACAAAATATATAGCCCATTCTAACCTCTCTTCCGATATCACTGACCCTACTACCCAGCAGAAGTTTTTAGATGAGCATCCCTAATGGGGAAAGAGGTTGGCCACCGATACCACTATAGAGGTACCATTCATCGATCCAAATTCCATACCCACATCCTCCCAATGGATCATTGCCTCTCCACCACCCACTTTAGACCATTTATCCTTCTCTATGACACCACAAACTGCAGTTGATCATCTTTCTCCCACTGCGACTAAGGCCATTGATCCAGACCTACAGATTTCATCACCACCAGTGGGCAGATTGATGGTGGAGAATTATATTGGGAATGATGACTAGTTGTCCATTTTTATTCATTTTTGTGTTTACACTCTTTGATATGGGGATTTTGTTTTTATTATTTCATTATTGTATGTCTTCATTTTGTACTACTCATTTTTTTTTATAGAAAGTCATTTTTCTATTACTTTTTCTCATCTTACGTTTCATTTATTTCAAATTCTATATAGACATGTCTATATACTATGAGTCATATGTGGTTTTCAATAGTCCCATTCCGCTATATTTTCTTATCCAAAGGGTGACCCATCATGTCATAGAAATAGAACAACAACTTCATGAACTATCCATATAGATCCTTTCCTAACAACAGCCACCCAGATTATTGATTCTACTCCTACCCAAAATGATTCATCCTCATGATGCACCTAATTTTATCAATTTTGACAAGATATCTCGTGAGTTAGAGAAAACTTCCACCATTAGATGGAAACGCAAGAGGAGAAACTCAGACGATGGACCCCACTGTAGGATGTTTTAGTCCATTCATCCAGATGATGACATCATATTAGTGCTTTATAGGAGGCAACTCATAGTTCATTTTTTTCTAGATTGAATGATCATTATTGGGTTTTTTCCATTTTCATTTTGAGTCCCAATAGAACATCATTGAAAACATTTAACACATTTGTATAAGAATGGTTAACTTTTCTCATTTTCCTATGCACCTACCTATTTTTCTACTTATCAATGATTTAAACCTATGAAATAACCTTTTATCTAGCATAGGAATTGTTTTCTATTATATTCTGTAGGTTCCATAGAATTAGAAACACACGACCCAAGTTCCCTCAGGGCATGCCACATCACCCAAGGCTCTCTAGATTCTATTAATTATAAATTGTCTAATGAAGTTTTAGTTATTTTAAGATTAATTTGTTAAAATAATCCCACAATAATTATTTGGGTAGTGCAGGCATTTCCACCTTCTAAATATGGAAGAGTTTTCCTGGTTTACACTTTTTATACACTTTAATTATATTTTACACTCACTTATTTATGAGTCATTTTTCAAAAAAAAATCAAGCTTTAATGTTGATAAACATTATGCCAATTTAAGTAAAAGAAGACGTTTAGTTTGAAATTTATAGAATCTAGGTTTTATATCTATTTGGATTTTTAAAATGATTAGTAAACATATAAATTTAATTCAAATTAAACATTTTTGGAATTATGGATAATTGAACAAATACTTGGTTCTATACCCCTTGTAATTTCCAAATTTTATATTATATTCACATTACCTGAGAGGATTCTAATCCTATTGTTGAATATTATTTTCTAAGCATATTTCTTGAAAGATACCTAGGGCATGTAATCCTATAATAACTTGCATAGAGATATTATTTAGACTATAACTAAGTGATAACAATTTTAAATTGAGTGAGGAAATCATTGTTGAGACACTTTTCCTAAGAACCACATTTCATCTTTCATTTAATAAGCTCGTAGTTTGCATGAATAAAAGTTTAGGATGAATCTATTCCACACCAATTTTCCTACTTACCATAATCTTTCGGTAATGAATGAATTTACATTGGAACAAGTTTGGGTGAGGTATTCAAACATCATAAGACGATCATACATAAAAATATATATTGTACACTCATCAGACTTGGTTGAGATCAATGTTTTCTTTGCAATATTTCACTTCTATTCTATTCCTTTTCAAAATTAAAAAGAAAAGAAAAATTAACATGGGTTGTGTATTTGGAAGGTCAAAAATCACTATTTACATACCGATGAATCCATAAAATGGTCATTTGTTATTAGGGGTTGGACGTGAAATATGACATAGAAATAACTATTGTAAGATGAAAATATAAAAGAAAAAGGAAAGGAACATGATACCCATTTTAGGAACTTACTTAGAATTACATTGATCCAACCTGAGATTCTGGGAGTATGGACTTGATTAGCTTAGAGGATTCATTGTGTTACAATTTTTAGGATATTTATGCATTATATCTTAGATCTTACCCTCCGTTTTATCTTGATTTTCACATTTTACCAACCTATCTACCCACAACCTCAGATTAATTAGAACCTAATTTTTGAGGCCCTAATGATTAATTTTATTCTTGTATTTACAGAACCATGGATATTTATAAATACAACATCCTTACAATAGTTTTGAAGAGCTATAATAATAGAATAAATTTGTTATTTTCATTCACTTTGAGTTTCCTTCGACTCCCTCTCCCCTAAACACAAAGTTCTCTTCTCTTTCATTATTTTTTTTAATACAAGTGTTGTGGATCATGTTTTAAACATAAAATTCATTACCCTTTCTGAAATTTCACTGTCGCTCATCATCATTCATCAATGAGTTCATATCACATACAATTCTTATTTTATTCCAACTAATTAGTTAATTAAGTTGTGATCTATATCTCTCAAACCCTGATTGCATGATCATTCCATTTTATGAATTTGAACCACTACATGATTGTGAATCATTTAAATTCAAACATTCTTACCATGTCAAGCATGGTTTTATAAATTTATTTATTTGTGTCTCCTACTACCAAGAGTGGATGAAACCAATCAAGGTAGGGATCAAGAGTAGGTTTATCATAACATTTATAAATCTTTAATTCTAATTTTGGTAACTATAATGGTTAATAATCAGGATAAATAATCAATGTATATCAAATTCAATCAAACATCCCTAATCATGGGATATTTAAGAAAAGGAACCTATCTTGGTTGGAGTGGATTAGGCTATAACCAATAAACTAAGATACTTTCTTCCATATAATCTAAACCTAATGTATCTAGGTTTACACTATCTCCTGATCATGAAATAGTTACCTACAAGGTAAAAATAGGTGAATTGAACAACGTCAACTAGTGACCTCTTCTTGATTCAGAACCTAAACCTTAGGATTATACAAAGTTTGAATTATGATCTTCCTTCCTACAGATACCTCAAATTGATCCTGATCCCCCTCTCATTCCTAAAGAAACAATCAGCCAACATAGATCTAGTATTTTCCAAAAATAAAGAAAACTGTATAGGAATCCTACCCCAAAGGGTCCTAATATAGTGACTCTCATAATCTAGTTACACTCTCTATGGGATCGACCTCAGCCTTCATATGTGACACACCTTATAGCAAGTGAAGTTTGGGAAAACCATACAAATTATAATTTGGCTGCAACCTATGAAAATTCAATGATGCGTATGGGTGTGTTTGTTAAAAAGTTAGTTATCATTTCTCTCAAGTGAAGGTGGGAGTCTATTGGACTTAGTGATTTAGAACCAACTGACTTTTTAATTTTTATTTCTTGTATATTTAAATACATAAATATTACTAAATATATAATAACATAATGAATTTTTTTCTTATATAATTTATATGATAATGTCTTAAGATTAATTTACATAATGAAATTTTATAATATTTCCTCATTATAATGAGAACCTTTAAGTGTTATAAAAATATTGTTAAATATATCTTCTATGTTTAGATGACATCTATATGATAGGACATAAATTATTTTTTACAATCAAGTGATAGAGGCTTATAATACATTGAGGATTATTCTCATGGAGTTGTCACTCAGTAATCTCCAAGAGAGAAGTTTATGATAATAGGCCTACGAATATGGGATTCATTTATAATAAGTGTCATTGTATATTACTATTTATGTTTGTGTGTATTAAACTTTAAATTGATATTGTTATTATTATTTATTATGATTTTTGTATATTGATATATTAATGAGATCCATGAAAACATATGACCATGATAAGGTATGATATATTGGGTACATCATAAATGATATGAAATTAATGAATTAAGTCACAAAATGATTTGTATCTTCTATATTAACAGAAGTAGATAATTGTAACAGCCTGATATTTTTTGAATTAATTTTTTTGAATTCATTTATTATTTCTGATATATTTCATTTCATATAACACTAAAGATATCATATTTTTTATTAAAATACTATGTTTGTCTTGAGTTATATGAAAAAAGTCAAGTTAATCATGCACTACACACAACTTAGGCTTTGTCTTTCTCTGTACAAAACACCGAGGTGGGGTTTTGTTATACGCAATAACGACTTTCCTCGATGACTTCTGTAACATGAAAGACCAAGGTTTACCGAACAATAATATATTATTTAAATGTGATTTTTTAATATAATAATATAAATCCTTTATGTTAAATTAGAGTTTATGAATATTATTAACTAATTTATGAAAATATATGGTTTACACAATTTAATATGAATTCATAGGATAAAAATTAATTATAAATGAACGTGTAAACCAATTGAATATAAAAGGAAATATTATTATGGTCATAATGATGTTTTACCCTAATAAATAAAATTTTCATTTATGTCTTCCAATGCATAAAGTTAAACATTCTTTCAAATAGGACATCATCTTCATGTACATAGGACACAATGTCGAGTATCTACGAAACATCATTTTATTGTTATAATTATTTAAACGATATAGTTAAAACCTAGCCATTAAAACATAGTAATATGAATAATAATAACTAAGTTTCAACTATTTGTATATTGGATATATATAAATAAAACTTATTTATAATGAAAGATATTAATTTTTGGAAAGTCCTTTTATGTTTAAAAATATTTTTTTCTCAAATGAACCGCCTATAATATCCTTCTATGAAAAATAATAAAATTAATATTACACATTCAGAAATGTAATTTTATAAAATAAACTTCATTTATGAATTCATAATGTTGAAATTATCCTATGGAATTTTTTTTGTATTTTTCTGAGAAACATCGTTTTCTGATGAATAGTGAAAGCTACTCCATTTTAGTTAAAAACTACCTTTTTTGTTTAAAGAATAATTATTGACAAATAATATTTTAGTTTTTTAAAGTCACAATAGATAAATTATATATCTATTAAAACAATTTATTTAATTATAATCAATTTCACTTTGAATGTTAATGGAAAATCATAACACATATTTGAAAAATTTTCTTCTATAAGACTTGTTATTTCGTCCCGTCTGCGGGATTAGTATTGATATTAATTTCCTCGCTTATATAAATTGAATTTATAAAATGAAATATAAAACATCATATTCAGTATAATATTTATAGTCTAATTAGTATTAAAAGTGATTAAAATTAATCAGACTGATTAAGGCCAAATTTACCTTAATTAGGGACTAAACCTTAAAATTAAGGAACCAAATAACCTAGATAGTTTTCCAACAATCATTTTATATCCATATTTCAGCCGTAAAACATATTTTTTTTAATGGTTTATTATGACTTCCTTTTGGTAAGAACATGTGTACACCTAACTTGTTTCAAAAAATTCCAAGTGAGTCCTTTTCATTCCCTATAAAATGCCACCACCACTCTGACATCCTGACATCTCAAAAACATCTTAAGTTCAGAAACTACCTACCTAATACACTTCAATACATCCCTATATTCCTCCTGTAATACTTCTCTTGGACATCAGGTAAATCCAAGGAATCCTTTTTGCACAAACCAAAAGATGTTACCCGATTAAGAGGTAACGTCTTCTCTCAAGTCCATTCTTCTATTTTTCTTTCCAAACCCCCTAAAAATATATTTACTCTATTATTATATAACAAAACCAGTATCCTAAATATTATAGTATATTTTTATGAAAATATTTCCACCTACACTCACACACACCTCCGTCTAATTGGTAATGAACATACTATTTTTGTGTATGGTGAACTACTACCTCACGAAACAATGATTGTTTATTTTTCCATTACAACCTATCATGGTGTCCATTATGAAATAAAATATAATTATATATTATATATATTATATTTAAAAAGTATTTATACTTCTGTAATTTTTATTTAGAACATACATTTATGCTTTCCATTTTAGGAAAATAGGAAAATATCGTTTGAGGAAGTGTGGACTACCGCCCCCTCCAACCGATATGATTCATTCATACAATACATGGATTGTATTAAGGATGATTTTAGTGAATATATATGATATAATAAATAAAATTCAATAATTATATATATATATATATATATATTAGTATCTTTCACTCAATAAGAAAATTAAACAGAAATGGCATTCATGCGTACGCACGGCATACCGTCTCCATGAACGGTGTATTCAATTTAATACTCATATATTATATAGATTATTATAATAGATATTTAATGTATATAAATTATATTTATATCATTTTTATATTATTTAATCATAATATAATTATAAGTACTAACAATATAACAAATTAAGACACATATGAAAAACAAAGTGAATATTGCCCGAAGTGAAACCTTAACATAAGATAATTATCAAGCGGTTAATATAAGATCATAATAAAACCATATAAGGTATTAGATATAATAATATTATTCTTTAAAAATATTATAATAAATTTATATTTATTAAACAGGTGGTTTGATTCAGTACAACGAGAGTGAAGACACAAGGTAAGGGGATTTTATACACGTTTTATTCTCGTGAGATACATTCTATGTTTGCCACTCTTTCCTTATTTTGGTATAAGTAGTTCCCAAAATTGTATTATAATTTTTAATAACTAAATATATGGTTATTAAAATATCCTTTTTATAAACATTCATTCATGGGTTTTATGTTTCAAAAGATTCCATCTTGGTAAAAAAGTTGTGACTCAATTTTCCGTGATTGAGACTCGTGTTTTATTATACACCGAAACTCTTTTTCGACACGTAAATACTTCTATTTTACATTTTATATAATTATTATCTATATTTTAATTTTATTTTGACCTTTATGAAGTTTACTTTTCTTACACAGAGAGTATGATCCCATGTTACCAAGTTATAAGAGTTTATTGAGACTATCCCATGGGTTTTTGACATTGTTTACATTTATGCTTCCTTTGATGAGTTATTATGTTCAGTCCCTAAATACATTCATAAATTTTAGTCTTCTATGTTTCTTAATTATATAATAATGGATTCTTACCTTTTTTAATCCTTGGTACATGAGATAGTTAAGAAAGTTTTTTTAAGAAATCTCGACCCTGGCCTCTCTTTTTTCAGAAATCTAAGTTCCATAAAAACCATGTATTAAAAAACTAGTTTCCAAGAATATTATACAAATACAAAATGACCATTCAAAGTAATTTTTACCCTCTTTTTCTTTTACCAATTTTTTCAAAGGAAAATTATTATCACTTTATGAATGAATAAATTTTTTATCCTTTTAACCGTGCAAAAAGAATGTTCTTTTCTCCTTGTATGACCTGTATAGATTTACCCACTATCTATCCTTAAAAAATTTATTTTAATGTTTAAATTTTATTTCCTGTTTAACTTTTTTTAAAACTAAATTTTCAAGAAAAATGGTTTTAAAAAAATCATTCTTTATTTATACGTTTTTAATGCATTTTCGAAGAAAATGATTTTTTAAAAAATTAAAATTATTTTATAAGTTCTCAAAAATAAGGTTTTCAAATGATTTCAAGTATTATTTATAATTTTTAACGTTATTTTCTATGAAAATTATTCTGAAATGGTTTTATGTATTTAAAAAATCTTTTTAAATAATAAATGATATTTTTCTCAAGAGTTTTTTTTGAAGGGTGATTCAAAATTATTTTCCATCTAAGATGACAATTATTGATCTTAATCAAGCCCTTCAGGGGAATTATCTAAAGGTTTAGATATTTATGGGAGATGGTGAATATCTTTCACCAGGATAGAATATATTTTTTTCCAAGTTTCCCAATACACTAAACTGTTATGGTCCTCAAGCATGTATATTTTCAATGTATCAATCTAAAATGACATAATATCCATGTATGTTAGTCTTGGGTCAGTATAGTTGGTATAAAATGAAAGGTTTATTCAACCATTGGAAACTCTGATGAGAAATATTTAGAGAGATCCCTAGGGTATATTTCAAAGGATATGTCTAGGGATGCCTGTAAGGATATGTATAAGGATGAGTAAACATTTAGAAATATTCCCTGGAATTTTGGTGAAGGATAGAGTGAGTGATTTTCTAAAAATACTTCCATGTCTAGATACTATAAGTGGATGTTTCTCTGGAATATATGAACCTAGTAATAACAACTCCACAAGATGTGTTGGGCCTGTATTGGGATAATTTCGTTCATGACAATGGACCTTGCTGCACACCTAGTTTGACACACCTGTGGGGTATGATTTTTTAATTCACAAAATCTTTATAAACCATCATGAATTATTTATATTGAGGATTAGTTTTAATAACATTGGAAAAACCTGAGGTTTCATAGATTAAATAATTATGATCCATAATCTAATCATCTTATAATTAATTTTTATGGTTATATGGTATCCCATTATGATAAATATTTCTCAAACTATGATTTATTTTTTAGTAAATGGTGGTAATTATAAGTAACATGGTTAACATTGAATGTTTCATGTGTGGAAAGTATAGGAATTATGAAAATTAACTTACCAAGTGTAAATCTCATCAAAATAATTTGAAATGTGGTATAATTATTTGTTATATCTCTCATGATAAAGAAACTAAAAATTACATTTGAAAGGTATGTGATGTTCTTCTTGCATTGTTTACATTAATCATAAGAATCCTGATTAGTTTAAGTTGGGGGAACAGTAATACATTATTCATATTTCATATTATTTAAAAGATGTATTAATAAATAATTTGATGAATATCGGGTAATGGATTAATAATATAGTTGGATGAATAAAGTATTTATGTTTTGGAATTTAAAGATTATGAATTATAATAGTATTTTTAGTATGAATTTTCATTAAGGATTGAAAATGACTTATTGATTGGAAATGAAGACATGGAAAAGTGATTTCATGGAAAGGTGGTATTTTTATTAATGAAAGGCCACCCTTAATTAATTCCTCACATCAAGATAATTATGTTTGGATAAAGATATATTTTATATGAAGAAGTAAATTGGATGGTAAAAATTACCCAGGAACATATTATTTACAAAGTGTTCAATGTCATCAAGGATGAAGTTTATAACTACTTAGATTTAAATAATACATCCAGTAATCATTGTAATAAGTAAAAAATCATGTTTTCCAAAAGGATTTAAGGTAATTAGGGTTATTACCATGTTTCAAGTGAATATACGATGAGGGTATTCACATGTTTGGAAGGTGACAACTAATTGGTACTTTATGATATATAGGGGATCAATTTTAAAATGATTTCATGAATTTCTTAATAAATTTTTAAATTTTAATACTTTATAAAGGTTATAAGGTTAACAATTTATTCAAACAGTTCGTCAATATTCAATTAATGTTCTTGAGATTAATGTATTTTCTCACCAATGAGTATATATGCATATTGGATAGCCAATTTTTTTATGGTAACTGAATATAGATAGAATGACTTATCATGGATCTCATGATCTGTTATTACCTTAGAAATAAATAAGTCTCATTCATTTAATAGGGTAAGAGATGATGTGGGAATCTATCAGGGAATAACCAAAGGTTGTTATTGTGTATTATATCAAGTAATTATATTTCCATAAATTCTTGGTCAATAAAGAGAATTACTCAATGATTAGATAATGATCAAAAAAATTATTGTCCGAATACGTTAATTTTCATTGAGATGATGGCCTTTAAAATCATCACATATTTATGACATTGAGACACCCATATTTTTATTGATCATTAACTTGTTTCGGATTGATGACCTCAATCACTTGAAATAAATATTTATGATTTTCCTCCATGTCCAATCTTCACTCACAACCTATGTTTTATTATGAGGAAACCCAGCAATATATTACTCTGGGTAACCGTTATGGTCTGAAATTTCCCTTTTAAGGGAAGTTTTAGTATTAATTTTTACAATGCAGGTTTCTATGAATGAAACTTTCAAGCACTAAACCATTCATAATCTAGAAGAATTTCGTGGAAGAAATTTTTTTTAGGGGGGTAGAATGTAACACCCTGAGATTTTGTGAATTATTTTATTGAATTAATTTATCCTTTTTGATATTTTTCATTTCATACAAAACTGAAGATAACATATTATATATTAAATCACTATTTTTGGATTGCATTATATGAAACACCTAGTTAATTTTTCATTATACGCAACATAAGAATTGGATTTATCTATATGGTTCACTAAGGTTAGCTTTTCTTATACACAACAAATTCTCTCGATGACTTGTGTAGCATGCAAGAATGAGGTTTATCAAACAATAGTGTATTACTAAAATATGATAACATAATATAATAAAACAAAAACTCATGGCTAAATTAGAGTTTTTGAATATT
Organism: Viscum album; assembly: GCA_963277665.1. Taxonomy (NCBI): domain Eukaryota; kingdom Viridiplantae; phylum Streptophyta; class Magnoliopsida; order Santalales; family Viscaceae; genus Viscum; species Viscum album. The sequence continues at coordinate 1,303,774,470 of OY728126.1, read as the reverse complement.
ATTAACTAATTTATGAAAATATATGGTTTACCTAATATAATATTAATTCATAGGTTACCAATTAATTATAAATTAATATAAAAATCGATTGAAAATAAAAGAAAATATTATTATGGTCACAAAGAATTTTTACCCTAATAAATTAAATTTTTTTTTATGTCATTCAATTCACTAATTCAAGCATTCCTTTCAAATGAAAAATTGACTTGGTGTACATTACATGCACTTGTGAGTTTCTATGGAACATCATTTTATTTTTATAATTGTTTAAATGATTTGGTTATAATATAGCCATTAAGACATACTAATATTAATAGTAATAACTAATTTTAAAATGTTTTTTAATTTTTTTATATAAATAAAAATCATTCATAAGGAAATATATGGTTTTTGGTAAAGTCCTTTTATGTTTAAAAATATTGTTTTCTTGAATGAGTCGTTTTTATGTCCTTTTGTAAAAAATAATAAAATTAATTTTAGAATAATTTAGAAATTTAATTTTTTAAATTAAAATTCATTTTTGAATTTATAATGTTGAAATTATACTAGGGTGAATTTTATGGATGTTTTTTAGGAAATTTATTTTTTGACGAATTGTGAAAACACCTCTATTTTAGTTAAAAATTGCCTTTTTATTGAATAATTGTTAATGTAAAATTATATTTTAAATTTTTTTAAGGTAATATTAGATAAATTATATATATTTTAATATAATTTAGTTTATTATAATCAATTGTACTTCGTAATTGAATATAAAACCTTAACACACATTTGAACAATTTTCTATATTAAAAACTCAGTATTTAGTCATGTCTACAGGATGAGCATTAATCTTAATTTTCCAAAATAAATGAATTGAATTTTGAAAATATAACATAAAAATTTTAATTCTATGTAATATTTAGAGTCTAATAATTTTAAGTTATTTTTTGACCAAAATGAATAGTAAAAGTGATTAAAATTAATCACAGCGATTATGACCAAGTTAAGCTTAATTAGGAACTAAACATTAAAATTAAGGCACCAAATGACCTGGAAACTTTACCAAAACCCATTTCATGTTTTTATTTTGGACATAAACCTTACATTATTAATTTTTTTGGTTTTATATGACATTTTATTTCTAAGAACATTTGTACACCTAACTTGTTTTTAAAAATTCCAACTGAGTCATTTTCCCTCCCTATAAAAGGTCATCACCACTCCCACATACCCACACCTATAAAACCAATTAATTTCGCCCAATAACTACCAAATAAACTTCCAAAAATTCATATCTTCCTTCTAGATTCCTTCTCTTTGTAATAAGGTAATATGAGGATTCCTTTTGGCACAAACCAAAAGGAGTTACCGGATTAAAAGGAAAATTCTTCTCTCAAGTCCTTTATTTTATTTTCCTTCTCCACCCCTAAAAAAATTTATTATATGATTATATTGTAAAAACATTATACTAAATATACCAGGATTTATTCTTAAATGGTTTTACTTAAACTTTCACACACCTCCATCTAAGGGGTAACAAACATACAGTTTCTCTGTACGAAAAACTACTACCTCATGAAACAATGATTGTTTATTTTTTCCATTACCACCTATCATGGGGGATATTATGATGGAAAATCTGTTTATATATGATATATATTATATTTATAATGTTTTTATTCTTTTTTAATTTTTTTTAGAATAATACTTTTATGATTTCTATCTTATGTAAATACGATAATTTCATTTGAGGAAGTGTGGATAATAGCCCCATCAAAGAGATGTGATTCATTCATAAACTAAATGGATTGTATTAAGAATGGTTTTAATGAATATATATGATATATATGATATCATAAATATACTTAAATATTGATATATATGTATGTATACATTTACACTATTTCTCTCAACACAATAATTAAATGGAAATAGCGTTCATTTGTACGTAAGGCCTACCATCTCCATGAACGGTGAACTTTGTTTCAAACTTATATATAATATATACTATAATAATAAACATATAATATATATAAATTATATTTTTATCATGTTATAAATTTTATAATCATGATATAATTGTAGGTACCAACAATATAAAAAATTCAGACACATACGAAAAACAAAGAGAATATTACCCGAAGTGAAACCTTAACATGGGATGGTTAAAAGGTGGGTAATATACAGTCATAAACCAACCATATATTCTATTATATATAATAATATGGTTTTTAAAAATATTTATAATAAATTTAAATATATTATACCGATGTTTTTAACAATTACGATGAGAGTCAAGACACAATGTATGGGGATTTCATCCTACTTTTCATTCCCGTGAGATACATGATTTGTTCAGCACTCTTTAATTTTGTCCTGTGTAAGTAGTTAACATGATTTTATTATATATATATTATACCTAAATTATTTTGGTACTAACATATCCTTTTTATGAACTTTATTTAATGGTGTTTAAGTTTCAAAAGTTAACAAATCGATAAAAATGTTTCGTCTCAATTTTCCTTCTTTGAGACTCATGAATTGCTAGGAAACTAAAAAACTTTTAGAGGTGTATATACTAACATTTTACATTTTATATAATTAATATCCTTATTTAAATAAAATTTTATGCTTCATTTAACTTCCTTTTCTTACATGGATATTATTATCCCAAGTTACCAAGTTAATATAGTTTATTAAGACAATGTCATCACTTTTTGAGATTGTTTACAATTATACGTACTTTGATGAGTTTTTATGTTCCATATATCAATACATTCAATAATTTTATTATAATATAGTTATTCATTATATATTCATGTATTAGTAAAACTTTTACTCATTGTTATATAAGATATTTAAGAAATGTTTTTTCAAAAATCCCTACATTACCAACTCTTTGGTCGGAAATATGTGTTCCTTTAAAACCAAGTTTTCTAAAAAGGGTTTCAAAGAAAATTATTCTAATATCCAATGATCATTAAAATAACTTTTTATAATTTTTTTATTTTACCAATGTTCATACTGTAATCTTATTGTCTCTTTTTGAAAGAGGCAATTTTCTATCCTTTTTACCATGAAAAAGTAATTTTCTTTTTACCTCGTAGGACATGTACAGATTTATCCATCGTCAATCCATTGAGACTTTATTTTCATGTTTAAATGTTAATTTTTAGTTTAAAATGGTTTTAGAATAAATTTTCATGAAAAATGGTTTTAAAACATTTTCAATATTTCTTTATATGTTTTCAAGCTATTTTAAAATAATTATTTTTAAAATGCTTTGATGTTTATTTTTTATGTTTTCATAGAAAAAGGTTTTCAAATGATTTCGAGCCTTATGTAAAAGTTTTGAATGTATTTTATATGAAAATTATTATCAAATGGTTTTATGTATTAAACATACTTCTTCAAATAAGAATGGATATTTTTCTCAATAAATGTTTCTGAAATATGTTTCAAAATTATTTTCCTTATAAGATGACATCTGTTGATGTTAATCATTCCCTTCTAAGAAATGATTTAAAGGTTATATCCATTATGTTTTTATTAATGGGTTATGATTAATTAAATGGTATTTATGAAACATGTTTCTCTTCCATAGGTTATATTTTTATGAAATCCATTTCTCTTCTATGGGTTATATGTTTATGAAATCCATTTCTTTTCTGCGGGTTAGATGATTTTGAACCCAACTTCTTTTCAGGGGTAATACATTGATTAAATGATTATCAAACCTATCTATATTCTATAGGTTTTTATGTGATAAAATGTTATTGAAACCCATTTTATTTTTTTGGTTATGATTTGATATTTATATCTCCCTCTAGTGAATTGGGTAAATATTTATATCTAATGAGATACACTAATATGGACGTAGTTGTGAACCATAACTACCAAGATTGTATAAGGAGTGAAATCATACTACTAAGATGGCCATGGGAGTGAACTCATGCTACTAAGATGGCCAAGGGAGTGAACCATGACTACCAAGATGGTATGGGTAGTCAACCCATACTACCAATATGTCCATGGAAGTAATACCTTGACTATTATGTGTGAACCTGATTACATGTTCACAGTGTTATGGATGGACATGTTTTCATGTCCATTAGTTTATGTGAGGGTCTGGTCTCATGTTCTTAACATAATGAGTGGACCAATTTCTAGTTATACATGTTCACAATACTATATGATTTTTTATCTACCTCAATTCCATTTTTTATTCCTTTGTTATGATTTTGGGGATAAGTTTCTTTATTTCCTTATGATTCATGTCTTATGAACTGATACACTTTATGCCTTGATTGATGTACATGATATTTGATATCCAGGTTATGATCTTATATTTTCATGATCATGTTATAATTCCCTTATGATTATAATTTTTCCTAAATAATTTCCTTGTTTACCATTACTGATCATTAGATATCACCCCTTTCTTGTGTTACCTTTCTTTAAATTATGAAGAAGGGTTTTAGGTATAAGTATTAAAGGTATAGATCATTATGGGAAATGTAAAAGATCTTTCACCTAGATTTAAGATTTTTTTCCATGTTTCTAAAGACACTAAACTATTGGGGTCATTGGGCATGTATTTTTGAAATATACAAAATATTCATGTAAAATGATGTAATATCAAGGTATGTTAATCACGGGTCACTATAATAACTCATGTACTTTGATAGGAATGGAACTATCAAATTAAATTCATTTCCATGGTGTATCATTGACGAGATTATTTGAGGAAGTAAAATAATGATATATTAAGAATATAGTTTGGTGATATAAGTATGCAACCTGCTTGATGATATCTCAAGACAAAGGGATTATATTACATAATATGCATTAATATGAGGTTATTTCCTAAAGACCCTGTGATTTATAATCATGTTATTCCAGACAACGTTTATCACCCCATTATGTGCATCACTTGTCATTGTGTTTTATGTGGGAAATGGATGTAAATTCCTTAATTTATATGTGGTTTAAAAGGCCATAAAATAATTTTTCCCGCACCTTCCAAATGACATATTTGTTTTCCATCACCCTATAATACACAAAGCCAAAACACCTCATTGCTTTAATTATTTCTTAATTTGATACCCTATCCCCATGATGAAGATTTCTTGTCCATGATTCATGCGAGGTTAACCAACCATCATCGACCTCATTCATTAAATATTCCCAATGTCAAAATGGTTTCTTATGAATGTTCCTTTGACATGCGTCAAAAAAATCCTCCTCCATCTCAACCCATGTCACTATCTCCAGCCATTATAATTAGATGAATCTAGTCGTATTCATTCACTGAGGTCACTTATGGTTGTAGTTGTTTATTCACCCCCTTGTTATATATTATTATTGAGGATAAAAAATCAATGGTCCTTTTAAAGCCTCACTTATCATGGTCATCGCTCCCCCCTAAAGGTCCAAACCATAGTAGGTCATTGACCCTGAGGACTTACCATGTCTTCCCACTAGCGGACACCACCTATGACCTCAAACCTTATTTTTCAATGACCCCAGAAATATCTTACGATGTGTAGATTGAAATAATATATACACTTCATAAAAGTTTTTACCAATGAACCAACACATAGTCTCCCCCACTATGCATAAAAATGAGTACGCTTCATGTCATATGGAAAACACAGATCACCATTCAATATGACTCCAAAAACCATGCTCTCAAATGATCTATAATAGTGAAAGTATGGAGATAAAATATAATAATATTATTATTATAATTAGATATGAGGATTACTTATACAAAAGGAATTATTTACATTGATCTAATTAGTTATTAATTTACAAAACCTATGTATATGACCCAACATAAATCATTTCTAAGGGAATGTGAATTGTGTAAAAAATGACGATCTCTTAAGCGAATTTCTTGAGGACTAAAGAGAACTCTCTCAAGAACAATCTTAAGAATATAATGGGATTTTCTACACCTCTCTCTACAGACCAATAGAAAAGGAAAAATATTTATTTCATACCAAAAATATTATTATTACGATCAATATAAATGACTCAAGTTGATTGTACCACAATTTTATCACCCAAGGATCTATCAACAACATTCTGACATTTGTGGATCACTTTTAGATACAAATATAGGAATTATAATTCATATTTTTCATCTAAATAATGATATTATGATATGATCCACTAAATTCATCCACAAACATAGAATACTCATGATGACGTAATTTATGTATTAAATTAATTATAAATTATATGTTAAAATTTCACCTATATGAAAATTTTGGAGTCAATTCATCATGTTTTGAGGATACTATTTGAAAACAAAAATATGGGCCAGAAGATCAACAACTTCCACTATGCCTAAGAACCTTCGGCCTCCATTGATAGATGATCTTTTTTCCCTAGGAACCTCTGTCACACCATGCTATAGATTATTTGGAATCTTTAATTTATACTATCAATAATTAATATCACGACTTGTCAACAACATGCTTAGTTATATACAAAGACAAGACATTGATCATCCTTGGTTTTCATAATTCAAAATCATTAATAAGCCATGATGTGAAGAATCGAGGGTAAGAAATATATATAGGTGGCTGGTGGGAAGACCAAACACCAAAGTGGTATTCACCTTCATATTCACCAGTAAATATAAAAAGACAAGAATCAAAATAATTATAAGAGACTATTTATAAAACCATATTTCATCATCCTTCTTCATTCATATTTGTTTAACATAATTCATTTTTTGATGATCACAATACCATAAGGATGGTGATGATTATGGTAATCATGATGATGTAAATTCTATTATTAATAATCAACATAAATAACTCTTATTTTAAAAAATAATAATAAACAAAAAAAGACTAGTCAAAAAATAATAATTTTATAGTTGTTATAACACTATTACTTGAATGGAAACGATAAATAAATTTACCATTCATCAAGGAGGATCTTGGAAGTGGGAGATATCTCCATGAGAGGTGGTTGGGATTCCTAGATTGAATATATGAGACTTGGGGTGGAATCCTAAAATAAAAAAGAAGAGGAATGAACTAAAATATCACAAAATGATAGGGTAATACATTTTTCTCACACGGTTTTCCAAACTATGTTTAGATCATGCATCTACCAGTACCTTAAGACCCCTAAGCCTCACACAGTTGTCACGTACTGTTTCCTTCAATGTGAATAAACCTTGTGATCCCATCTTTCCCATTTCATAGGGCACAAAATTTCTTATGTATAGTTTCTAAACCATTTTCTTTAACCATGAACCCTTGGAAAAGCCTCCAAAACATCAAAAAATAAACTTAGGAAACACCAGAACAAAGTCGAAAAATGAACACTACATTACAACCAATAAAGGGATACCCCAGTGTGTCATAAACTCCCCACCATGTCATGTTAAATGCCTATAAAGTCCTTATAAACATAGGGAAAGTGGTAATACCGAAACCACCACTCCTCTAAGGAGAACTTGAGAAAAAACCTACATTCCAAAACCTCAAAACAAAAAGCATGAGATACTAAAAATATGCCCTTAGGTTACCCACCACATAATGATTCAGGAATCAAAAAAAGAAAATATACTTGGATCCCTATGAAGAAAACTCTCCACAGAATGAGAGTGAAGGGAAAATAAAAGAAGATGTCGGTATAATCAGCCCAATAACCTTCTTTGAAATTTGGATTACAAAGAGATGCACCACTTATCCTAAGATCCTCTTAAATTCCATAATATATTGTAGGAAAAAACATAAACATCCCCTATGAAACACCAAAGGTAACTAGAACAAAAAAATCATATCTCAACCAAATGAATATTAATGTATCACTTCACAATAATAAGGAAAACACTTGTTGACCTAGAACAGGTCTCCCCACTAATTAGAATTTATCTACAATGATGAAACATTAACTAAGTGCACCCAAAGGGAAAGATCACTACCAAAGAGACATGATAACACTAACCACAATAGCCAAAAAACACAAGAGAAAAAGATTGAGTGTTGGTCTCCCACATAATTTAAAATTAATCTAAAATGGTGAGACAATTGACATCCCATTTGCATGAAACAAGAGGAGGACACATGAAACCATATTTACAATCACACTAAATAGAAGGTATGAAACAATAATGGATAACATAAACAGATAAAATATGGCTCAATAATAAATGATAGGGATAGAACCTATAAATCACAACTAGAATACAATGTTTTTCAGATTTAACACTTTGGGATACCACCCAATCATAGTACCAATAGATTAAACATCTCAGTGGAATCCATATCCCAACTGAAAAAACAATTTCACCGAATTTTTTCAGGCATATACTCTAGGTTCTTCTCATGTCCAAACCCACAAATTTTGAAAACAATTAAGCACTAGTAATTAACGAGGAGTGGAAATATAAAAATATACATGAAAAGGTTCAAAATAAATCTTCATCAATTATAAATAAAGTAACTAGATATTATAAAGTGGGTAAAACACCTAACCCAAAAGAAAAATTATAAAAGAGGATGATCCCAAAATAGTGCTTAGATTACAACTCTCCCATGGAAGAGATAATGGAAACTTCTCACTATATCCATGATAGGTATGATACTTATTATTCTAATTCCCAACCATATCACAAAACCTTTTAATGTGATTGAGATAGAGACACAGATGGAATGTATTCGATACTAAGAGAGAAAAAGGTCAAATGTGACCAGACATCCCGCTCTAGAAACACTCTATTTAATTTTTCTTATCCAAAATTGTAATGATAGGTTGAGAGTATGGATCTACATCCTTATCACTATAGTACTTCCCTTTAATTATAGTCATACCATATTTATTAGATATAATTGAAACTGAAGCATCATCAGTTGCAGGTTTCCCTATCAAGATTTCCTTAATGATGTTGGACTTATAAACCGCTTCTATATAGGTAGTCACACATGATAGAAGCACAAACAAATACTACTCTAGATGAATTCCTAGAATAAGGAACCACTCATTATTCGAGTCATTATAAAAAAATCCAAAGATAAAGTCACCAGGCAAGTGAAACTATTGATATAGTCTTTCACTAACTGATCTCCAAAGAAAACACCCAAAAAATAGAATGCCTTCTCGAATATCACTTTTTCAGTACAAAACCAATGAATGAATGAATACTATAAATATTACAAAGAGAGATGGAGGCTTGAATAGGTGGGAATGAATATTTTTCATCCATTATTCCATTCCCAAAACATTGAACAATGGAACAATTCACCTCACCCTAAAAGCTCTAAAAGATTGTAGGAATTCAGTAATATCTCCAACCTCGGCCGGACACTTAATTTCCTCCCAGTATCCTAGATCACCATATAATAATGGAAGATACTAGTTCAAGAACTATCACACATGATCTATGAGTAGGGAAGATCATGGAACATCCAATCCATCACAAGTCTCGATAGAGTCTAAAAATTGAATGATAACTCCCTGATCGCTAGGAAAACTAACCAAGGCATCCCCTTCTTGACTTGCTAGTTCTTTCCTAGAGGACTTATTATAAAACATCAAAAACAAAACACTCAATCATGTCTCATTTAAAATTTCAACAAAAATAAAATAACCACAACCAATCTAATCCACACAAGATCAAAAAACCTATTTTCAAAATTTCTACTGAAAATATCTAGACACATTTCATACTACACACACACCCAAATAATTTTGAAACTAAAAAAACCTCAAAAATAATATTATTTTTTTCAAACCACTTGAATTTAGGTGAATGTTTTTCACAAAAAAACTTCAAATTACTCAAAACATCCCAATAATTTCATTACTTAAAACTCATAGAACGGTTTCATTGAAAAGTATGTCATTTCAAAAAAACATGTTGGAGTTTAATAACATTTTTCCCAAGAAACTCAAGAAACCAAAACAAACTTATCAAAATAACCTAAAATACCAAGGCATAAAATATTTCTTTTAAATATTTTTCAAAAGCCACAAAACATCACATAAAGATCCACAAGAAATCCAAGTAAAACATAAGTTTGGATAACATCAACAAAGGAGAGAAGTCAAAAAAATCCTCGCATTCCCCACAATTGATAGTTCAACCACACAGTTTTTTAGACCATGATTTAACCTTGTGAGTTCTACTAGAAGTTTTCCAATGGGGATTTTTTGGGCAGAACAAGGTATGAAAAGTTATGTGCTTTAACAATGTTCCCCAGGATTCCTTCCAAATTCAAATTGAAATAGTTAATTTTTTAGAGGTATCGTGGGACCTTTCTAAAAATCAGATTGATATTACCCCAAACCAAAATATATCAAGAACAAGCCAATATAAATCCAGAAATGAAAAAAAACCGACTACCCACGAAAACTAGAGATTTTACCCAAGAAAGAGCTATCCAAGCACTTCCCCATACCTAACACCCATGTCCCAATGATCCAATATCTTTTCTATGATTTAAATCCATATAATAATAAGGTTACTTTCAAGAACCCACTAAACTTTCAATAATATACCATCGATGTCATTTGGTAACACACTCACCCATGATTCCTTCTGAATTAGAACCAGAACAAGACCACCACATATACGAAAAGAATCCCTGATCCATATGAGCTAATGAAAAGTATCAAGTGTATAAACTAAAAAACTGGGGACAATTTCACATTCATTAATATAAACAAACATATTACCAAAACAAGTCATAACTAAAATTAGAGAAAAACATAAAATTAAAAGGACAAGTTAATAAATAACCAAATAAAACAGAGTTGAAAACTACAATGGATACTTAAAGAAGAAAAATGGAATAACCCATAGGCCATGAAAACTCTATCCAAGCGGTTCAATGAACCTGAATGTCCATTCACTATCTTCATGTGACTCTCGAGCCACCACTATGATCCCAACAACCATATGTGTTCCAACGTAGAAAACACCTGATCTAAAAAAATAAAAGACCTGTAGATACCTCTATAATACATGTATACTACATACACACCAACATGGGTATGTAGGGTGTGAGAAAAATATAGTGGGATACCAACATGATTCCATTTCCTTTCTTTTATAAATAATCAAATTAAGAATGTTTGAAAACAAGGTGCAGTAAAATAGGTTTGTATTACCTTTATAAAGTATGTGAATAATAAAAATATAAATCATGCACTTCTTCAACCTATTTATTTAAAACCCAAACATATTTATTTAAAACATAAAAAATTTGAATAAAAACCCACACATGGTTTTAAATAATTCAAAAGTTCCAACTAAAGAAAAATATTTGAAAAATATTTTTCAATTTTCATCCATAAATGATTTTACAGACCAAACGCAAAGGTAAGCATGAAAACAAGGTTAATAGTAATAAAACACAACCATAGTTGGTTATAGATAATATTGGTAAATGGATGGAACCAGACTAGTCAATATCAAGACTAAATCTATATATGGATCAACACATCATTTAATTCCATCCAATAAAAGTTACACACATGCCAATACGTATAAAAACGGAATAATATATTATACATATCTTGACGAAGAAACATAGAGACTAACAATGTAGCACCTTATAAGGACATTTGGATCTAATATTGATAGGTTAACAGTCACACATCTTCCTACAAAATCACTCTAATCAGTCTCCTCGGTGATAATACCACTAGAAAGTTCATGAATACCAACTAGCCAAACACCACCCTAATACTTCCCACTTAGTATTTGGGTCTCCCCATGGAATAATTATAGTAGGTGGGCTATAAAAAACAACGTCATCAGATGAAAATAACAAAACCCTAAGGGATAACACAATAATCCCTTCCTCCCCACCTCACATACTACCCTTATAAAGATCCCAATCTTGGAACGCAACATGAATTAAAAATCAAAGAATCCATCACATCGATAATCATAAATAGGATCAACAACAAAATAGGTATCAGTAAGGGCACAGTCAGCATCACTTCACTAGTGCTAACCGGGAATTCACATTTCAAATATTTATTTATTTTAATATAATTATTTTTAAATATTATTTTAAATAATTTTAAATTGAAAAAGTTTATAGAAAACACATTCATCAATAATCAAAACCAAAAAATCAAGATAACACAATTTTTTCATTATAAAACCCCACCACCCTTTTGGAATAATTGAAATCATTTATATAAAAAAGGTAAATCATATTTGAAAAAAATAAATTTTTCCAAAATACCAATCAAACTTTTTTCCTCAATAAAAATCATTATAGGAATTTGATTGAATATGAAAAAATCATAAACCTTCCATTTACACCATGGTACCATTTTAAATATGAAATTCCACACATTGCGACATGAAAACCAAAAAAAGTGAAATAAATATTTAACAAAAAAACTTGATAATCCACACAAAATTTATATTGAATAAATATCAATTAAGATAACCCAAGAATCAGTGTACCACTTAAATAAAAGAAAATAAAATGGAAACACCTACCCCAAGTGGTATAACCCTATCACCTTCGATAAAATCCACTATAAGGGAACTCCTACTATAGATTACAACCATTAAAAACAAAAATAAAACCCAATTTCTACCCACCCTAACCAATAGAATCATCCAATCATAACCACTAGGGTTTTAGTAGTTTTCAAAAAAGAGATGAAATAAAGGAAAGTGAAGAGATGAGATCATATCTATAAAACTATGTGAAGAGTCACCAAGAAACCACCTTAAAATCCCCAAGGTGGTGCCTTAGAGAGGGAGAGTTTCCCATGGGGGAATGTGGGTATGATGGTTTTAATGGTGTAGGTTGTGTGTAGATGAATCAGATGAAAAAATTGAAAAAGGACAAAATATCAAAAATTGGGTAGGTTATATGATTGTCCAGCATAGTTTTACCAACCATGCATAGACCATCAGTATTACACAACCTCAAGACCCCCATACCTCGCATGGATTTCTCAAAATATTTACTTAACCATGAATTGACCATGAACTCCCATATACCCCACTTTATAGGGAATAAGTTTTCTACTATATGTTTTCAAAACTATTTTCCTTAACTATGCACTCTTAGAAAAGCCTCCAAAACTACAAATAATAAAACCACGACACCCCTAACCCTAGGGGGGAAACCATCACACCTAAGGGTGTCACATATCATCTTATCACTTATTATAAAATATTAATATCAGTAATTCCTCCCATCTATGTGATTATAAACCCTCGATGCTAGTTGTCATTCTATGGTCGATTGGATATGGGATTTGTAACACCCCGAGATTTTCTGAAAAATATTCTTGTTAATTTCATTAATGTCTTGTGTTATACCCTACACCAAAAGGAGCTCTCACAATACGCATCCCTGACTTGGCTGGCATTACGCACAATAAATACCTTCCTCAATAGCGTGTGTAGTACGCAATACCGAGTTTCACTAAACGAGATATTATTATAATATTATTATGAACTTACCGTTATGAATAGTAATACCCACTTTTTGAAAATTTATAAATTTTAACATTCAAAACGGACTTCATTTTTGGATTCGGAATATCGAAATTATCTTAGGGTGAGATTTTGGTACTTTTCAGATAACTTTCATATTCTGATGAATAGTGAAAATTACTAAATTTTAATTAAAAACAACTTTTTAAATAGAAATAATTAATAGTGATAAATTATTAATTTGAGTGGTTTTAAAGTATATTTATAATATATTTTAACCATTTAATACAATTCTGGTCATTGTATGTAATTTCACATTTAAACCAGACATAAACAAATGTCAATCTTTTGATAGTTATTATCTCTTAAAAACACACTATTTGTTTTGATGATGAGAATTAATTTTTAAATTAATTATTTCAACTGATATGTTTTGAATTTGGTAAATTAGACATCATTTTTGAATTCATAATATCAAATATATCTTAGGCCTAATTTTTGGTATTTTTCTGGAAACTTTCATTTTTTGATGAATAGTGAAACCACTAAGTGGTAGTTAAAAAACTGAATTTTTCATAAAACTTATTTTTACCGCTTATGTGAGTGGAATTTCAAAACTCTGAGAGACACGGTTAATATCAATGACTAAAATGTGGTTCAATGAGAAGAAAATACTTTTTGTTGAATAGTAACTTTTTACTTTTATTTACCACGGTTAAAAGTAAATGGGATAATTAAGGGTAAAAATGATATTATTATTACCCTAAAACCTGTCCTAATTCTATTATATAAGTGTAATTAGACCCAAAACAACCTTAGGAATAAAATATGACCATTTAGGCCCACCTGGATTAGATTAGGACATTTATTATTAATTTATTTAAAGAAGGGTTAAAATAGTTAAAATCAAAGTTTAATAAGTAAATAATTTTTAATAAAGGGTTATACATAAAATAAATTCGACTAAAAATTTTAATTAGAAATATAAAACTATTTAATACATAATGGTATTTTATTTGTAATTTTTAGAAATTAAATAATTTAATTTATTTATGACACAATGATGATGCAGTAATTATCTTATTAATGAAATATTGACATAATTGATGTTATAAATACCCAAATAAATGTAATTTGAGACTTTTTATGAATTTAAATAATTTTATATGTTAATATGACATGTTAGTATTGATTTAATTAACTTTTTTCGAACTAATAATTCTGTTATTATTTTGACAAAAATCAATTACCAAATAGTGTCAAAATTGACATAAAATAGTTTTTAAAACAAATATTATATTATTAATTGTAATTATATTCCTAAAAATCTAAGGTTCATCCAAGATACTTATATCATGATATGTGTATCATTAATGTACCACTTGGGGGTCTCTTGGATGTATATGGTATGTTTATTAACTATATAATATAAAAATACAAAGTGACATGGTAAATGTCAATCTAATTAACTAAGAGTTAAAACTAAAAGATAAGGTTAATATAATGACCTAAACTTGCCTAAATTCTATTTGATGAGAGGATTTAGACACATAATCACCTTAGATTAAAAATAAATCAAGTTGGAGCTATTAAAAACTGAATATGACTTTGTAATAAAATAATAATTTTAGTTTTTCCAAAGGTTCCCCTCTCCTCCCTTATAAAAAGGCACCTCCTCCCTCTCTTACTCACACCACATTGAGCCTTCAAGCTCGGAAAAACCCTGCCAATTTCTCTTATCCACTTCCCTAGAAACATCCTAGAGATTCTGGTCTTCTTCGAAGACCAATCTTAGTGCCCTAAGAGGAGGTTTCAAAAAGGCGTGTCGAAAGAAGAGGTAATATCCGTTACCGATTCTTTCAACTTTATTTCTTCTTCCACTTCTTCTTATTTAGTTGTTTCATTATGAAGTAATAACATCATTATCACTCATATAATGATATGTTATTATAAGTATGAAACAACCCTATTTCACCATCTATCCATCCTACGAAAAACGAAATCCCTGCACCTGCATACGTGTGGAATACCGTCTCCACGCCGTGGTGTAATCTATTTTCCACCACCACCTTACTTGGATGGGTATAATGGTGAAAGTAATGAATATATATGATTATTGTAAAGTGATATTGATTCTGTAATATTATACATACACTTAAATACAATTCCACGATCATGGGAATGATATCATCGCTCGTGCGTACGTACGGAATACCGTCTCCACGACGCGATGAGATTCACTCTCCATGATAACCATTAAAGAATAATTATAAAGTATATATAATAAGTAATCATGAAATATATGACATAATAATGCTACTGGATTTATGTATATATATATATTTATGTCATCTACTTAATTCCATTCAATACAATAAGGAAACGAAAACATCGTTCATTCATACGTACGGCCTACCGTCTCCATGAACGGTGTATTTCTTTCCATTTATAGATCCATTATATATATGTATATTATGAATATATATTATATATAAATCATGTTTTACATTTTGGATGTAAGTAATCATGATCTAAGTAATCATATGAATAATTACAAGTTAAAACACGAATGAAAAATGAAACGATTTTACCCAAAACGCCACTTTAACATGAATTTACAAAAGAACGGGTAATATAAAGTCATAAGTGAACCATATATGATATAATAACAATTAATATGATTCTGTAATAATTAAATGACATTATTTAAATCATTATACTGGAGTTTTGGATACGTACGAAGCATATCGGACCTATGGTGAGGGATAACATTTCCAAATCTCGTTTTTATCCGAGATTGTTTATTCGTAAGTATTTACTAGGGTTATATTTATCATCCATGTCCTTGTTTTATAAAAAAGTTTTCATGTATTTTTAATGTCCTTTTTACCCATTTTTGACTTTTATTACATGGTATGTATGGAATCTTTCTTTTACGAGGTACTTTTTGACTTTTCCGGCAAAAGTATGAGAAGAATGTTTTTTATCTTATACGACACGAATGGATTTTTACGGTTTTATAAAGCCTTATTTTCATGAAGCCTTCTCCAAAATATTTCATGACTATTTTCAACAAAATCATCTTCTTTTAAAATTTCATGACGTTTGGTGAAAAGAAATTTATTTTAATAAAGAAAGGATATTTTCCTCAAGAATTCATTTCATGTGTTTTATGAAAACCATTTTCCATATAAGATGAAATTATTTAAAATGTGTATGTTTCAAGTATAATGTCTCTATTATTTACATGGTTTCACTTATATTATGATTAAATGATATCTATTTATTTTATATGGATTATGTTATGATGGGATGACGTTTATGAAACCCATTTTATTCTTTGGGTTATGATGAATGATTTATGTTTAATTTGTGGCACAAGTAATAATGATTTCATTATGAGATGGGTGGGACCTATATCTCCCTTCAATGCATTGGGTAAAGATTTATACCTCATGAGATAGACATGGCTGGAACGGTAAGTTAATCCGGTTCAGTATTACAGGAATGGAATGAGTAGTGAACTCGATTCAGAAAGGGACTTTGTCCACTAAGATAGTCTTGGCAGCATTTCCTTGGCTACTATGGAAATAATTACATGTGCTTAATGGATTCCACAATTACATGTTTTATTCCCATGCTATTTTATCATGATTTATGTTCTATTATGATCTATGCCTTATATACTTCCATGTTTTATGTCGCTGCTCAAGATTTTGATGTTTAAACATTATGTTAATGTTTTTAAGTTCAAATGTATATGATTTGTTTTATTTTATCCATGATTAACCTTACTGAGCATTTGAGATCACCCTTTATATGTTTTCTTTTACCCAGGTTATAAAGAAAGGTTTTAGGTAAGAAAACAAAAGGGGAATATCTTCATTCGAGATGTTGAAGATATTTCACCATGATTAGAAGATTATATTCCGTGTTTCCAAAGACACTAAACTATTACGGTCCTTATGTGTCTATTTTTTTTATGTACTAATTATTCCGCGAAAGTAATGTAATGTCCATGTACGTCAAGCTTTGGGTCTCTACAGTTGGTATTAGAGGAAAGGTTTAGTCAACCTTTTGAAACTAGGATGCGAGAAATTAGTGAGATCCCTAGAGATATTTCTAAGGTATGTCTAGGGATGTCACTAAGGTTAAGTATACATATAGGTTATAGTCCTAGAATTGTGCTAGTGATCATAGAATTAAACCTATGATGTTAGATATTGAAGGTACTCCCCATGTATTATGTTGTTTTCCTAGCATGATTTTTGCCCCTCACACTATTCTTTTTCGATTTTAGATGATGGCTGGAACCCGAAGGAACCGTGTTGATCAATGTAATGGACGATGCAATGATTGTCCTCCTGAACAAACAAATGTTATGGGAGATGGAGTGAAAAATCTTATTGCTATACTTACACAAGCTATGAACCATTCTGGACTTCCAAATGAGCAGAGAAGGGAACAATATTCTATTGAGTCCTTCATGAGGCAACGTCCACCTTCTTTTAGTGGGTCTTCTGATCCACTTGTTGCTGAACAATGGATCAGTACCACTGAAAAGACATTTTTAGTTCTTCAATGTTCTGAACATGATAAAGTCATCTTAGTAGTATATGGTTTGGAAGGTGAAGCTGATCAATGGTGGAATCATATAAATAATATGAGGACAAGAGATTAAATTGAGTCCATGGAATGGGACGAGTTCAAGAACTTATTTTTCAAAAAGTACTTCCCTCATATTCTTCGTACAAAGATAGAGAATGAGTTTCTTGAACTAAATCAAAAGGATGATAAATCTGCTGGTATATACAAAGTGAATTTTACAAGGGTTGCAAGGTATGAATCTGGCTTTATCATCCAACCTGAAATTAAAGTTGATCGATTCTTCAGTGGCTTAAAACCAAGTCTTAGAAGGGAATTAGCTATAAGAGACTTCAGTAGCTATGAAGAAATTGTGCGTTGTGCTATCAAGGTAGAAATGGAAGTTGGTGTTACATATCCATCTCATGGTTTTGACAAGAAACGAAAGATGGATTTCAAGGAGAAATCTCAGAATAATGGTGAAAAGAAGATGAATGATTCCTTATGCTCAATGTGTGGAAAGAAGCATGGTGGATATTGTATTAAAGGGACTATAAAATGTTTTAAGTGTGGAAAATAAGGTCATCGAGCAGCTGAGTGTCGAAGTAATGGAAAAAGGGTTGCTAATGATATGAATAAAGAAAAGACTACAGAGAACGCACCACCAACACTTCAATGCTTCAAGTGCAAGGAAATGGGGCATTAGGCTAATAAATGCCCTAATCCAAGGGTTAGTGATGATCGACATGAGCAACCACTTAAGGCGAAGGACAAAGGGAAGTCACATGCGATCACTATTGGCGATGTTGAATATGACAACGATGTGGTGGAATGATTAAGTGTTTATTTAATGGGATTCCAAAATAATGTTGTACCTAGTATCATCGACTATTGGAATATTTATTGGTCTATTGTGGTTTTCAATAATTTTATGGTACTGGTAACCATGTAAAGTGATTGAGATATTTTTGGAAAGAAGATGATATGCGCATAATGAAGGTATAAGGAGAAAATTAAATGTTTGATAGAATTCATGAGCTCATGACTGATATAAGGAAATAGTTATAGAATTTTTGGATTTTGGTATGTGGAAAGAGTTAACTTTTGACAGCATTCATGTTTTCACTAAGGTTTAATGGGTATTCATTTTTCAAGAGAATACATGATTAAGGTATTCACATGATTGGAATGTGACCAAAAAGATAATGGGGGATAAATGATGGATGGTTGATGACATTTCAAGTAATCGTTTTCTTTATACTATGAGATTGGACCGAAGTATTTTAGATAAATATTGGAATGGATTATGTTGTAAATAAGATAGTATTGTTTAAGGATAGAACTTTTTTGATATTATTCATGGGATGTTATAGTAATGTAGTTTTAGAAAAAAGACAACCTGCAGGACGGGCGACAGCCCATCGCGTCGGACAAGGCTGTGGGAATCGAACCCACAACTAAAGTGCGACATGACTTTATCGCTTACCACTGGACTACAAGAAGTCCCTGTTTAGTAGAAACCAGTTTTATTATATTAAGTAGTATGATATATAAAGTATAAGTCCATTTTAGAAACCATATATGATTGATCTCACTATAGATTGACTTATGTATATTTAATAACTTTTGCTAACCTTTTGTTTAAGACAGATGGAATGACCCGTCATTCTATCACATGATCTGCTAACACTCACAAATAACAGATTCAACTTAATTTCTTTAAGAGATGAAGTGGAAATTGTTCAAGGCACGAACAATAGTGAGATTGTACCAAAATAAAGTAAGTATTTATTCTAAATCAAATTTTTTCAACTTTAGGGAAATGATCTTGAAAACCAAAAATGTTTTCCTAGTGCCCTTATATCCAATGAATCAGATGGTACCCTAGATCCTCACAAATTTATGGCTTTGATATTGTTGGCTTTTTCATAGCCATGTTCTCTACCACTCTCCATTAGAACTTGATGGTTATATTTTTCTTCCATATCCATATTTTCACCTATGTTCTCCTACGTGAAAACCCAGTGATGAGTTAATTTGGGTAACCATTACATTTCATATGTTAGTTTTTAAATCCATCTTTTGGTATTCCTTTTTACGATGTGGGTTTCCATTAAATAAACTTTCGAGTAGTAAACCATTGATAACCTCGACGAATTTTGAGGGAGAAATTCATTTTAAGGGGGGTAGAATGTAACACCCCGAGATTTTATGAATTTTTTTTTAATTTCATTAATGTCTTGTGTTGTACGCTACACCAAAAGGATCTTGCACAATACGCATCTCTAACTTGGCTTTCATTACACGCAATAAAGACCTTCCTCGATAGCGTGTGTAGTAAGCAATACTGAGTTCCACTAAACGAGATATTATTATAATATTATTATGAACTAGCCGTTATGAATAGTAATAACCACTTTTTGAAATTTTATAAATTTTATCTTTCGAAATGGATATAATTTTTGGATTCGGAATATTGAAATTAGCTTAGGGTGAAATTTTGGTAATTTTCGGATAACTTTCAGATTCTAATGAATAGTGAAAATTACTAAATTTTAATTAAAAACAACTTTTTAAATCGAAATAATAAATAGTGATAAATTATTAATTTGAGTGGTTTTAAATTATATTTAGAATATATTTTTACCATTTAATAAAATTTTGGTCATTGGATGTAATTTCACATTTAAACCAAACATAAACAAGTGTCAAGCTTTTGATAGTTATTATCTCTTAAAAACATGCTATTTGTTTTGACGACGAGAATTAATTTTTAAATTAATTAATGCAACTGATATGTTTTGAATTTGGTAAAGTAGATATAATTTTTGAATTCATAATATCAAATATATCTTAGGCCTAATTTTTGGTATTTTTCTGGAAACATTCATTTTTTTGATGAATAGTGAAACCACTAAGTGCTAGTTAAAAAACTGAATTTTTCATAAAACTTAATTTTACCGCTTCTGTGAGTGAAATTTTAAAACTCTGAGACACACAGTTAATATCAAGGACTAAAATGTGGTTCAATGAGTTGAAAATAATTTTTGGTGAATAGTAACTTTTTACTTTTATTTACCACGATTAAAAGTAAACTGGATAATTAAGGGTAAAACTGATATTATTATTACCCTAAAACATGTCCTAATTCTATTTTATAAGTTTAATTAGACCAAAAAAAACCTTAGGAATAAAATATGACCATTTAGGCCCACTTGGATTAGATTAGGACATTTATTATTAATTTATTTAAAGAAGGGTTAAAATAGTTAAAATCAAAGATTAATAAGTAAATAATTTTTAATAAAGGGTTATACATAAGATAAATTCGACTAAAAATATTCATTAGAAAGATAATACTATTTAATACATAATGGTATTTTATTTGTAATTTTTCAACTTTAAATAATTTAATTTATTTATGACACAATGATGATGCAGTAATTATCTTATTAATGAAATATTGACATAATTGATGTTCTAAATACCCAAATAAATGTAATTTGAAACTTTTTATGAATTCAAATAATTTTATATGTTAATATGACATGTTATTATTGATTTAATTAAATTTTTTAGAACTAATCATTCTGTTATGATTTTGACAAAAATCAATTACCAAATAGTGTCAAAATTGACATAAAATAGTTTTTAAAACAAATATTATATTATTAATTGTTACTATATTCCTAAAAATCTAAGGTTCGTCCAAGATACTTATATCATGATAGGTGTATCATTAATGGACCACTTGGGGGTCTCTTGGATGTATATGGTATGTTTATTAACTATATAATATAAAAATACAAAGTGACATGGTAAATGTCAATCTAATTAAATAAGAGTTAAAACTAAAATATAGGGTTAATATAATGACCTAAACTTCTATAAATTATATTGTATGAGATTATTTAGACCCATACCCACCTTATATTCTAAATAAATCAATTTGGAGCTAATAAAAACCGAATATGACTTTGTAATAAAATAATATTTTTAGTTTTTCCAAAGGTGCCCCTCTCTTCCCTTATAAAAGGGAACCTCCTCCCTCTCTTCCTCACACCACTTTGAGCTTTCAAGCTCGGAAACACCCTACCAATTTCTCTTCTCCACTTCCCTAGAAACATCCTAGAGGTTCTGGTCTTCTTAAAAGACCAACCTTAGTGTCCTAAGAGGAGGTTTCAAAAAGGTGTGTCGAAAGAAGAGGTAATATCTATTACCGATTCTTTCAACTTTATTTCTTTTTCCACTTCTTCTTCTTTAGTTTTTTCATTGTGAAGTAATAAAATCAGTATCAATAATATACTGATATGTTATTATAAGTATGAAATAACCCTATTTCACCATCTATCCATCCTACGGAAAACGAAATCACTACGCGTGCATACGTACGGAATAACGTCTCCACGCCGTGGTGTAATCTATTTTCCACCACCACCTTACTTGGATGGGTATAATGGTGAAAGAAATGAATATATATTATTATTGTAAATTGATATTGATTCTGTAATATTATACATACACTTTAATACAATTCCATGATCATGGTAATGATATCATCGCTCGTGTGTACGTACGGAATACAGTCTCCACGACGCGATGAGATTCACTCTCCACGATAACCATTCTAGAATAATTATAAAGAATATATAATAAGTAATCATGAAATATATGACATAATAATGCTACTGGATTTATGTATATATATATATATATATATTTATTTCATCTACTTAATTCCATTCAATACAATAAGGAAACGAAAACAGCGTTCATGCATACGTACGGCCTACCGTCTCCATGAACGGTGTATTTCATTCCATTTATCGATCCATTATATATATGTATATTATGAATATATATTATATATAAATCATGTTTTACATTTTGGATGTAAGTAATCATGATCTAAGTAATCATATGAATAATTACAAGTTAAAACACGAACTACAAATAAAACAATTTTACACAAAACACTACTTTAACATGAATTTACAAAAGAACGGGTAATATAAAGTCATAAGTGAACCATATATTATATAATAATAATGAATATGATTCTGTAATAAGTCAATGACATTATTTAGCTCATTATACAGGAGGTTTGGATACGTACAAAGCATATCAGACCTAAGGTAAGGGATAACATTTCCAAATCTCGTTTTTATCCAAGATTGTTTATTCGTAAGTATTTACTAGGTTTATATTTATCATCCATGTCCTGGTTTTCTAAAAATGTTTTCATGTATTTTTAATGTCATTTTTACCCATTTTTGACTTTTAATACATGGTATGTATGGAATCATTATTTTACGGGGTACTTTTTGACTTTTCTGACAAAAGTAAGAGAAGAATGTTTTTTAACTTATACGGCACGAATGGATTTTTACGGTTTTATAAAGCCTTATTATCATGAAGCTTCATCATAAATATTTCATGACAATTTTCAACAAAATAATTTTATTTTAAAATTGCATGACGTTTTTTGAAAAGAAAATGATTTTAATGAAGAAAGGATATTTTCTTCAAGAATTCATTTCATGTGTTTTATCAAAACCATTTTCCATATATGATGAAATTATTTCAAATATGTATGTTTCAAGTATAATGTCTCTATGAGTTACATGGTTTCACTTATCTTATGATGAAATGATATCTATTTATTTTATATGGATTATGTTATGATGGGATGGTGCTTATGAAACCCATTTTATTCTTTGGGTTATGATTAATGATTTATGTTTAATTTGGGGCACAAGTAAGAATGATTTCATTATGAGATGGGTGGGACCTATATATCCCTATAATTCATTGAGAAAAGATTTATATCTCATGATATAAACATGGCTAGAATGGTAAGTTAATCTGGTTCAGTATTACAGGAATGGGACGAGGAGTGAACTCGATTCAGAAAGGGACTTTGTCACTAAGATGGTCTTGGAAGCAATGCCTTGGCTACTATGGAAGTAATTACATGTGATTAATGGATTCCACAATTACATGTTTTATTCCCATGCTATTTTATCATGATTTATGTTCCATTATGATCTATTCCTTATGTACTTCCATGTTTTATGTCGTTGCTCAAGGTTTTGATGTTTAGAAATTATGTTCATGTTTTTATGTTCAAATTTATATGATTTGTTTTATTTTATCCATGTTTACCCTTACTGAGCATTTGAGCTCACCCTTTATATGTTTTCTTTTACCCAGGTTATAAAGAAAGGTTTTAGGTAAGAAAAAAAGGGGAATATATTTATTGGAGATGTTGAAGATCTTTCACCATGATTAAAAGATTATATTCTGAGTTTCCAAAGACACTAAACTATTACGGTCCTTGTGTGTCTATTTTTGTTATGTTCTATGTATTCTGCGAAAGTAATGTAATGTTCATGTACGTCAAGCTTTCAATCTCTATAGGATTTAGGTGCCATTATCTATCATTCTCCATTTACATCTCAAGAGGGGTACCTTTGGGTGGTGGGACTCATGATATAGTGGTGTTAAGAGTTACAGTTGATATATAAGATAAATTTTAGATTTAGGAACTGGTGAAGATGCATTAGTTGGTTAGGAAACTATATCAATTGGGCTTAGTACTTATTATTAAAAGTTATACTAGTTAAAAAAATGTGATTTTAGGAATCCTATGATTTAATGTAAGGACATTCATGTTTTGTGAAAATTTTAGGATTAGTGGTGGATATTATAGTGTATAGACCTAGTAAAAGACCATGAAACATTATTTTATTCACTTGTGTTTTAACTTGGTATATCATGGGAAAACAGTTGATAATTATTGAATTAATTCTCCTTAAAAATCATATGTTCTTCAAATTAAGAGTCCCTAAAATTTGTTATTTTGTTTGAATGGATCAAGGTCAAAATCATCATTAGTTTTTTTCTAAATACATTCTATAATATTTTTTATCAAATCATTATATATTAGAGGACGATGAAGATAAAAATATAGGAGTAGGACACACTAAGATTTCAAGAATCAGAGTCTGCAAAAGTATAATGGATTCATTATGGATCATGATACAGATGGTTAGTTGTAGTAGGTTGTGATATGCATAAACATTAATTATGATCTGAGATAGAACTAATCTTAAACAATTATTAAGAAGATATATTGGTTATCTTGGTAGCGGTAGGTATTGTACCTAAATTTTGGAGAGGAGCCGATTTATTTGGGGGGGGTAAATTTCCAAGATCAATTTTCAATATGTGTTTCTTTCTTTCATAGTGACATTAGTTTTATGATGGTGATGCTTTACCAATTCTTTGCAATTTCAATGCACTACTCTTGATATGTTGTGAGACCATTGAGTTGCCTTTTTTATCATGAAACCCTTTTATTTATAGCCCCTTGAGTTGAATGACTAATATTTTCATCATTATTTTATTTATAGAAAATCATAATGAGTTTAGAGAAACCTATTTATTCACAAGATTGAGACCCACCTACTTAATACTTAAGGCATGATTGGTTTTACCATTTCAACCTTTAGTTTCAAACCCACACCTATCAACCTTCATAGATGGTAACTATAACTCATTCCTCCAGTTTGGTGTTGTAAAAAGATATCATCTGGGAAATGGGTTTCTCTAAACTTATTCATATCATTCTATATCTCTCTCTTTAGTCTTGGTAATGTGAATATATGTTCCAATGGTATGGCACTCAATCATCATAAGAATTCCATACTCTTCACTTGTGCGTGATATTGTGGATATTTGGTTTGGTAAAGGGGTTACTATATTTGTTCCTTTGTTTTTTCCAATATAATATTCACTTGGTCTTAGTGAAATGGTCTATAGTTTGGGAAGGTTAATATTGTATGTTTTTGAATTTAATTTATTCTCTTCCAAGTATTATATGAATTTTCTTTATATTGTAAATTAAATTCTTATATACTCTTAGTTTTGCATGTGACATTGTCTAAGATGTGGTAGTGGCCTTGTGTGATTACTTCCCCACAAGGGATTTCACTCAAATGGGTAAAGTGTGATATGGCCTCAAGTGTATGATTAAATGGAAAATTTCACCCATCATGATGACTTATTTATTATAATGTGTTTTAAAACCATATTGGAATTTTAGTTCCGCACAAAGAAAACAATATCATAGCATGGTGGATCTATTCCTTTGACTTTGAGGCTTTTGGAAACTCTATTTATGTTTATGTAAGTTATCAGGTTAGTTGAGGAAGGTTTGTCAATGTAATTTAAAACTATTTAAAGTAATTATATGCACTATTAGTAAGTGATAAATTCAAATAATTTATTTTTATTTCATATGAATAAGTGTGTTCATGGTAAATAATGTTGCGTTAACAAAAATGGAAAACTAAAATATTGATAAAGTGGGTTTTTCCAACATCTTGTTTTTTTATGATGCGTGTCATTTTCCAAATTTTTTTCTTTAATTTTGAATTCATATGTATTAATAATAACTTGGAAAATACCATTGTAGATATTTTTTTTTAATAAAAATAATTTCATGAAAACATGTAAATTTTCAATATATGTAAGTTAAAATTAAGTATATTTGAGTCATTAATTACAGTGTTGGGTCGATAAATTAAATTTTATAAATCATGGAAAACTAAATCGAATAATTACTTAACTAGTTTTATTTATTTATTTAGAAACATGTTTTTTGGAAAAAAATATTTTTATTAACATGTTTCTAAATAAACAATGAGATTTATATAATGAAATCTACATTTATTTTAAAAATAATTTTTTTCAAAATGAATTGGGAGAGTTTTTATAAAAATTACTTGAAAGATAGCTTGTTATGAAGAAGGATTAAAAATGTTTTTAAAATTTTTATATTTAATACAAGAAACATAATGAATGTTTTTATCAGAATGTGTTTGAAATTTGATAGGTTTTAATATGAAATGTTATTATAAGTTTCTAGTAAGTATGGAAACATTTGAAGAGCTTGTTTAAGTTTTGAACTCCGTAACCAACATGACTCAATGAAATATTGTAATTGGCATATCTAAGTAGATAATAAATTATTTTACAAGTATAGAAATATAATTATTTCTTTGCAACTTAATCAATACATGTTCCAAATGTTATGAATTAAATATTCTACCTAATTATTATGTTATTTTTTGAGTAATTATATAGAATTAATGGAGTACACATGAAAATTAGTTGGTAAATTAAAATCATGATACATGAAAATAAAACTTGTATATATTTTCATTTGATGTTGTACCCAAGAAAAGTATTTGAAATTATATATATAATAATTTTTTGTCTTATATTAAGTTCTATGATTTCTATCTAAATCAGTGTGAAGTGAAAATATTTAAAGGTTTCACATTATGTAATGTTTTTTCTTATAATTATTAATTGATTGATATAAATTTCTTAAAAAGTTTTATATAAAACTCTATGTGGAACTTTTTTTTATTATATAATCTTACATAGAAATGAGGTTCATATATGTCTTATAAATATTCCAATTTATTTCATACTTGATTTTTTTATAATGAAACATCTAGTCTCATGATGATATATAGAATTTATTCTCCTCCTTGAATATTTCTTTTAATTTTTTTTATTCTTTCTTGATAGGTATTTCTCCTGATAAATTTTTTTTTAGATTGTTCCAAAGATGTTGTGTGGTAATGCATATTTTTCCTCTAGTGTGTTGGTTCTATTCGAAATATAGTTTTTTCAATGAGTGGACTCTCATGGGTGGTGAAATTATTTCCCCATTCATTTAATCTGATTTTTAGTTTTGTTTTAATTATCTAGGATGAGAATTATTTGAGTGGTATTTAAATAAAGGACTAGAGTATTTTTAATTCTTATTCTGTCATTTGGGGGTGTCTGCCTTTTTAGAAAACGTTTTTTATTTTTAATAAGTGGTTTATAAATGGTTTTTAAAATTATTTAAGAAAGTTAAATGTTTAAAAAAAATGGGAAATTAAAAAGGGTGTTTTGTAAATGATTTAATTTTTCTGAAAGTGTTATATATTTTTTAAAGTAATACTAAACCCTCTTTTTAATTATTTATAATTTAGGTTAAACATAATTTTAAGGTTTTTAATAAAATATTTACCCTTATGATGATTTTTAAGTTTTTTAGAGATGATGAGTTTATTTGTAAAAGATTAATAAGGGTAAGCCTCAGTTTTTTTACACTATATAAGTTAAAAACATTTTTTACTACTTTTGTATAGGTAATTGGTGACTTCGCTTAGTCCCGTAATGGTAGAGCTCATTTTTATGAGTTGCATAAGGGTCAAATCATGGTACCTTTTATTATGTAATGGTAATTTCACTTTATCATGTAGTACAAACATCTCTTCCCATCTCTTATAAAGGTTTTTTGGTCCTTTCTATTAATTATATAAGGGTAAGAGTGAAATCCTTATACCCACATTAATGTAACACTCAATTTCTAATTGGTGAAAGAGGGTCAACCGGTTCTCATATAATGGTAATATTACTATTGTTATTCTCATGTAAGGGTAACCAACCACATGAGGATAAAACCATGTTACCATTATATAGAGTGTATGAGCTTTCTATGGGTATCATTTTTTCTAAAATTACTTGTTTCAAAATTCTAGAACCTTCTATAAAATAATGTTAGCATAAACCAAGGAAATTAATATTGAAATCAGTGTTTAGTTACTAATAGTTTCAAATGTTATATTTTTACTCTTCTTAATTTTTGGTTTTAAGAATAGGTTGTTTGGGGAATTAAATGGGAACCTACTAAATGTGATTTAATATAGGTTTGTAGATAAGATATCAGTTTATACTGTATTTTTTATTCCTAAAAATTATTGTTATTCCCTCCTTTAATTTTTTTTGGTTTCCCTTAGATAATAGAATCATAATCATTCCCGTTTACAAAGTCTTCTATGAGTCATCTATAATAAATGTGTGTCCCAATCCTGTATTTTTTTTAGGTCCTTGTGATTCCTAAAGCTGTGCATACCCTTGATCTCTATCATTCATATTTTTGTTTGTTGCATCATGTAAGGATTATCTTCTTGAGTTAGAGGATCTCATACTCTCCTTTTTTGGTGAAATCTGAATCAATCATGATTTAACTTATTTAATTAATTGGATTTGATTAACCTTAAGAAGGAAGTAATTTTATTATGTCGCATGATGAATATTCATTAAAGAATCAATAAATTTAGAACCAGTTTCAAACCACATTTAGTAAATTAATTATACTATTTTAAATAAGGAAATTTATGGATGATATAGATTGTAATAGCATATGATTGTTTAGTAATTTTATCCAGAATCAAGGAAACAAGTGAATAAATATTATATCTAATAAACTATAAATCATATATTAAAAATAAATAGACTGATTATATATGAGCTTTTAATAATTTATCAAATAAAATTTATCTAGATAGAATAAAAATATAGTTATTTATAGTGACAATTAGCCCAGTTTATTTAAAAAATTTCATAATGATGAATGATTATTTATTTTCATAATATAAAATTGTCTAAGAAATACAAAAAGGATATATCATTACTTCAAATTCATATTTTTAACTAATGAAAATGATGGATGGCTATATTTAGTAAATTTAAAATATTATTTTTTTTAATTAAAATATAGCATATTAATATTGTTGATTTATAATCTTGAAACTGTGTGTGATATAATTTTATTAATGTGTCATTACTATTTCAACAAATGAAATGGAAGTTTATTTCTTACAGATTTTTGTTAACTTTTTATTGTTAATATTTCCAAATTTCAATTAGAAATAATATTGCATAATGCAGATAATTATGGTTATCTTAGAATTCAGAAATCACATGTCGATATTTATATTTTATACTATTGATAATAATATCAATAAAAGAATTTAATAATTTACCACATATAATAGATACGAATAATTAATAATGTTTACTATTATCAAATTAATGGGAAAAATAAAAATTTCATGTTGTTATAATAATGATTATTATTATTGAAATTGTTAAAGAAATATAAATAGATAATTTAATGTCATGGTTTAAATATTATTTTGATAATATGAAAATGATATCATCCACTTATGATAGACTAATTAATAAATTGATATGATTTATTTTATAATTTCGGTTATTCAAGAATTAAAATGAGAATTATCACATGTCCATATCATTTAATATTTTGTGTTGTAGAGATTAAATTATTTATTCAAAATTTGTGATTGAATGTGTTTATTGTTACCTATTAATATTTTATATATTGTTTGATATTTTTTAGGTTATTTTATAATTTATATGTGCATAGTTGAATTATATTAATGGATAAACAACATATATCCAGATTTTATTATAAATTAAATTAAAGAGGCTTGAGAAAAATTATTACTACTCAATTTGGAATTTTTTAAACATGGAAATAATTCTTGAAGCTTGTTATATTGATTGTAGCCACTAAAAGATACTGATATATGTTTCTTAATAAAAAAATATTTCCATAATAAATGAGTTAATTAAAAATATAATTAAAATGGTTTTTTGTTAAAGATAAACTGATTATGGTAGAGCAATCCAACTATTGATTGTGGGAGTCTTGAATTCCATTATGTTATAATCATGATTTCCTTTAGATTTATGGGTTGAATAATAAATTTAATATATATTATGATCTTTGTATTTAGATACTTGATGTGATTAATTGGTAACCTAGTGTAGTTACAATATTTGATGACTAATGGGAAGGGATGTATAAGGTTGTGATGGTGGAAAGGGGTGTTGGTTATGATGATGATAGTAGCACAGGGTTCCAATTATGATTATAATATAAGAAAAACATAATAATTATAGTGATAATGTTTTAATTATATTCTTTATGAAATTTTATGTGAAATGTTGTGGGTCATCAGGGTGCTCAAGATGAGTTCAGAGCGGGGCATGCTAATTGATTATTACTTCTAGCATGATGCATACTTAAGGGCCAAAGACCAATTTTTATTTTTATGATCAGTTTATAACTACATAATGAAGTCTTATACTATGAAATATGAGTGTATATTTTATGTGGTATCTTATTTTGAGTCCTAGAGTAATCTGATGTTTATAAATAGATAATTAAATTAAAGAAATAATGGGTTTAGTTCTTGATTCCTTCATATAATGATGACATACTTGAGAATACAAGGAGTTAACAGTATCATATACAATTGGTGCCTCATATTAAAATTTTAATCTTTAAAATTAAATAATATTAATTAATATATAATTAGTTAATTAAAATTGAACAATATTTTTTATTCTTAATTGACATATAGACCATAATAGTGGTAGCCTTTTGTCTTGGGTGACGATGGTGGTAGATGAGATTAATCTTAGTTAGTTTCTATTAGTGTGGTGGTTATTTTTAACTACTCTATATGTTTTATTACGTTAAATAAACCCCACCCATACTACAAAGGAAACTAACAACTAGATAATATGGGGATATTATCACCGATATCCTGGTTGATGAGGATACAGATTGTTGACTACCCCTCTCCATGATTTTCTATTTAATTTTAGTATTATGTGTGGGTTTTCAAGGGGTGGTTTCTCATACATATGTGTTGTGGTCTATAATGGATTGGGGTTATATCACACACTTGTATCTGGTGTTGGTGGATCGAGCTTACTATGGTTGTACATGCATTAGCTGTGATAGCTTGTGGTGTAATGTATTTACACAAGCTATTTTGGATTCAAACATACATATGGTTACAAATTGGATGGTAATGATAAGCATATGGATACAATGATTGATGAAAACAAATTATCTTAGGTCCTTCATGAGACTGAGATATGTATGTCTGAGGCACGACTCACAATAGAGATAACCTATTTTATGGCAGGAATGGGAGGTCATGATGTTTGACATTGGGGTGTGAGAGAGAAAAACTAGTGGGGAAGTGGTTGTGGTATACCCATTTCAAAATATATATATATATATATTCTCAATATTTTTTTAATAATCTACAAATTATTTGGTGATTGAACCATATAATGTATAGTAAAATAATCACATACCAATTTAGGTGATGATTTAGTATGATTTATTTATTCATTGGGCTTTAGTATGATTCTTTCGTATTTTTCATGAGAGGTTTCAGGGAGGATCTTTAATAATATTCATGTATTGCTCACCCAAAATATATATAATCTATTTTTAGCCCAGTAGAAGCTTGTAGGTTATTGAGATTAAAGTCACTAGGTTGAGGAGTTGTTCAAGAGTTGTTTGAGCTCTGCAGTCTCTACTAAGGATATATCTCATTTGAATTTTCTTTTAATTTATACCCAGTTATATATGACATCACAAAATGTATTAGTATTGTTTCTATTTTATTATAAATTTGGATGTTTTTTTGGTTGTTCCCAAATTATCTCTTATTTCAAAAATAATTAAGAGGGTAATGCCTTCCATATGTGTGATCATATACCCTTCGTGTCATTCGCCAGCCCATGGAATATTGAAAGTGGGATTCGGGCATCATTATCTCTCTTTGTCCATTTCTGACTAAGTAATAATGCATTTATAGGGTCGGGGTTGGTATAATGGGTTTATATACCCAATTTTCAGTATTTGAAGTGGATTTATAACTTCTTTAATGCTTAAAATGAAAAAATATACATTCTTTCATTCCAAGTACACTACACATCTGAATTCTGTGTGGTTTATTCTTACAGGTCATAAATGAACCAATTATAAATTTCCTATATTTTCTTGGAAATAAAAGGTAGTTTTCATGGTTTGGATCATATGATTCATGTTTTAAACTAAAATGTTTCTATTAGAATTAAAACATGCACTTTTATTCATATCAACCACACCATGAAGTAGAATAATGAGTGATTGATCTTTATCTATTCAAAATGGTTCAATATATTTTTACTGAAATCCATGATTGTTTTTTAGGTTTGACTATGTGGTGAAAATTTTAATAAAAATATCACTTTTAAATTGAAAACAAGTACTTTTATTCATTATAATCATAAATTTCATCAGAATGAAATGTTGTACTTTCAAACAAATTGAAAATAATTCATAAATCAAGTTACTAGAGTTTTAGGAAAACCCAAAATCATTTTTCTTACCTTTGATTATGTGACACACATTTTCAAAAATTTCAATACTAATAAAAGAAAAATAAAATTTTGAAAAATTCAACCACACTACATGTATGAATGATGTGTAATATGTATCAAAAAGTATTAAATGAATCATAAATTGTTTTCCCAGAGTTTTATGGAAATATAAATTTTTTCTCAGTTTTGATCATGTGATTCAGGTTTTAAACTATAATATCACCTTTAAATTGAAAAAATTGATTTTATCACAGGGAACTAAAATACATTTCACTAAATATGAGTGCACTTATGGCTAAAGAGCCTTGATTTTAGATTATTTTAGTATATTCTATCCATATCCCATATTTTCTGGCTTAAATAAGAACATTGTAAGGAATATCCCTATTAAATCACAAAATAAAGGGATAAGAAAACACAATATTCCATATTATGTAACTCGAGCCTAGGGTCTTTATAAAAATTTTAATGTTATATTTGGTGACATTTATTTTCAATTTTCAAATTTTCACCCAAATTTAATATTAATTTTAAGATATGAAAATTAAATAATTTACTTATAGAAAAATATCATTTCATGAATTATTTTAATATTATGACACAATATAACCTACCCATTCATCCAAAAATTCATCAATTTCGTCATCTACAAATAAATTAAAATCATAATATGAATAGTACTAAAAACAAATAAATAATTAAATGGTTAATAAATTTTTCTACTAATGTGTATTTATTTAAAAATAATCACTTATAATAAATACCTTTAGGGATTTTGAGTTATTATATGCGATATTTCAAATTACAAAAATTTATAAAAATAGTGATCATATTCGTAGTCATTAGGTTGTTTTGAACACTTTGATAACATTGAAAATTTTAAGAAAATATTAAGCCACATGTTCTAATATATAACTATTAGTATTTATATCATAGTTGATTATCATATTTTGTAGTCTGTCTATGTATTTTTTATTGATTTTAGATAAAAACTTTATTGATTCATACATTTGAACTGAACTATTGACCAGAAAAGTGTATTATATAATATAAAATTAATGACAAAAAAATATTGTAAATATAATGTCTACTAGTTAAAAATAGACATCATATACAGATTATTTTCATATATGAAATCATTAGATCCATATATATATATATATATATATTATATTAAATATATAGATTAATTAAAATTAGTATACAGTGCATCCTATAAAAAATATAAACATGAATGAGTATTATGTATTGGGGAAAAATTACAACAACATTAATTGATGTATATAGTTTTACCCTTAGATGGTATGTATTAAAAATTACTTACAGTTTTTTTTATTTACTTGAAACACTATTTCAGTTATTTCTAATCTACATATAATTTAATCTTTTTCCATTTTTATATCATTTAATGAATGAATATGGGGACTTATAAATCCAAAAACGTGGTCAAAATTACTAGATGTTGTATAATTATAATATAATTAAATTAAATAAAAATAATATCATTTTAATGACAATAAAAATTGTACATAAATAATTAGAACCAAATTTTTTGACAATATTCCCTATATATACAGTTATGATAGAGTCTTCTAAACCTTTGTGTTGTAGAATTTAAATTTTCATGGAATTATGGATAAATTCAACAGACAATACACCATGTATAAATTTCAAAAAATCAATTTGAAATGTATTTATCCCTTTTAAGTATGTATTTTAAATCACCTTTAAATTAATTAGTTTTGATAGGGTTTTCAGTGGATTAAAATTATGATTAAAAGTATGTATCTATGATGTATCTACTAATCTCGTAGACTACCTTGACACATTTATCTATTTCTCAATCGATAATTACATAAAATATTTTAAATTTTATTTATTTATCTTAAAATTTATTCATTATAATATAATGTATAATTTATGTAACCATTTCTACAAAAGTAAATTAATATGATTGATCATCCATACTATGAATGATTTAAAATCTTGTTTAACCATTCAAACATCAACATCATTAATAGTAATATATATCAAAACTCTTGGATCATGGTTTTTTTATCCATACAATTATATGACCTATTAGTAATGGTATATTAGGATGGGAATAACCTTTAATGTTGTATGTCACACATATACCAATGATTTTTTTCATGGGTTCCAACAGATATAAGATGCAAACAATTTCAACATTGCAAATAATTTTTTTTATGAGGGTAAAAAGTACCCTTAAAACTATGTGTTTCCAACTCCAGTGATTGTGAGTGGATAATCTATTACTATTATTAGATTAATATATTATTCTTTATCATTATTAGTCTACTTTTTCATATAGTACTTCATTTTTTTGGAAATTATTTTATAAATTATAATATTTCTAATAAATATACTACCTTTCTTCTCTTTTCCTAATATAGTCTCTTACTGAGGCTCCATAACCCACCCCTCTAACTCATTCCTGTTGTTTTGGATGATGAAAAAACACCAAATGTAGTTTCATTTCATCTTTGTCACATGAATCATCTCGTATGTAAACCAAATTAAGAAAATAACAACACATGTTCTTATCTTTTAATAAATAAATAAAATTAATTTCACTTATTTCACACTTCCACATTCATCCCACACTTTTTGAGTGTTTTCATATACAAATTATCCATTACTATTAACATGGAACTACTTTTATTCCACATTCCATGATATTAAAGTAATGAGGGGATATAATTCATCAATTTTCATCTCAACATAGTTTCATTAATAATCTATTATATTTACTATTCTATTATAAATTCAAAGTATGTGCTAATTATTTTTAATGTATAGTATAACCTAACCTTGATTTACGAACAATTTTCAAAATTATAAATCTATAATTGCATTTAATATAGAGTACATCATGCATATTATGTCTAGATTGAAATTATTAGAAAATCCTAATAAAAGGATTTTCCTCCATTAAAATAAAAAACAATTCCATATTTATTAATTTTTAAATTAATAATTCATTAAATTTTGTTTAAAGGATAACATGTATAAAAAAATTAACTAATTTTTATGTCATTATAAATGGATCATCTTTATTTAATTAATAAAATTCAATTTCAAAAATCCCAATTCAATAAATAATACAAAATTGTTACCATAAGCACTTTGTTATTAGAAAATTAGTACTTGACAAGATGTATTTTACTACTACTAAATGTTTTTTATGTTACGAAATTTAAACATATTCATATATATTAAATTTCTATATGTGACACTCAACATATCATTACTTCAACATAAATAGTGAATCTAAAATTGTGAATTTTATTATGTTCATCATGTTATTTTATATTAAACATATAAAGATTAATTGTGAAAAATTGTAATATATTATATAAACCCTTGGTCCTTTGGCTAACCAATGTAATTTTCAACATAGGGATCCAATATTTGTGAACAAACTTTAATAAATTTGGAAAAAAAACCAAATGATAAACTATTTTTTATGTTTATTTGATATCCAATCTTGAGTCCATATAATATTAAAATTATTATTAATGTCCTCACAACTTTGAATGTATGACACAACCTTTTAAATATTATAAAAAACATATAGGTGATACCATTCCCAGTCTAGGATGAATATCATAACAATATTACTTACTAAAAGTCATTAACCTTTAATTTTCCCATAATGGATATATTTTGGGATACCAATTCCATCAATATTAGATATGAAGTCATTGTATATTTCAATGAATTCTTCCACAATATACCACTCCATAATATAAATATTTTTCATATTTTTATTTTTCATATAACCTTTTAATATATTTATATAGAGTTTAATTGGGTAAATCTATCTAAAATGAATAGGCTTTCAAATTCGAACAACACATACAAAATGAATTATCAAATGTGGAAAAATGCTAGTTATTGATGATGGGGAGAACATTTTATGTTCTCATAAAGCAAAAAAAAATCTATTTTTCCATTTCTTACAACTTATTTAGGTTAATAGCTTTATTTTATATTTACTTGAAATGAAATAATATCTTAATTATTGCATGTCAAACAATATCTAATAATATGCATTGTATTGTTATAGGTACAAAATATTATATCAAAACATGAAAATTATGTGATTTTAATTCATTTAAATTTAGGTCAATCACTGATACAACATTATTTAAATTTTATGAATTCCCCTTTAAGACCATTATATTATTTAAAAAATTCAAACCAAAAATGAATCTTAACTATAAAGAGTGTGAGTATTTTTTGGAATAATAGTTTCTCTCCCCAATTTCACTAACACAAACTCTTTATTAATTACTGTTTAAATCATTTCCAACATTCCCTTGATTCATGGTTCGGTCCTACATAATTTATTACTTAATGTGTTTATTATAATTTTTTTCAATTTACATGACATTTAGAAAAAATATTATATAAAACCCCTTCCATTAATATAGTTTGAAAAAAAATTAACCACTACTAAAATATTTTTAGATAATTTTTTACAGAAAAAATATTCATGACATCTTTACACTATCAAGTAGTTCTTCACCAATCAATAAACAAAGTGACATGCCTTATTTAAGTTCCCCTAAAATGTTTTCATCCCTAAATGACATCTGTTTCATCATGGTAAAAAAATTGATAATAAAGGAATATCATATTTATTCTATTCCTCAACCTAAGTAAGTGTATACTGTCTTCATGCATTTTAGAGCCTAACCATCCTTTAATGTAATACCATGAAAATCACTATTAGGAAGAAATTTTCATATTATAAAAAAATTCAGGATCATTTTGGATCCATGGTTATTCATTGAGAAAAAAATATTAACTAATGTTACTTAAAGAGAATAATATTTATTTATAGAATTAGTTGATTATTCATGATTTATAAATGTTGTATTTTTTTTATTATAAGGATTAAAATTATATTTTTAATTTTTTTTAATGTATACAACTTTAACATCATTGGGAGAGATTTAGTGAGACTTGAAGGAGTTTTAGTTGAAACATAGATTAACTGTGTTGTAATTATATCGACAAAATCATGGTTATGCTGACTATAATGTAACAATGAGTCTGGGACTATAGTGGATGTCATTTTCATAAGGAAAATCCCTAGAGTCTAGGAAATATATTACCACTCTATAATAGCATTCAAGGTGGAAGCTAAAATGGGATGATTCTTAGAGTATGTGATAATGGTGGTAGGAGAGGTAATGATCATGGTTATTTTTTGATTTTAAAAATGGGGAGTTGATTATGAGTGATGAGAGTTATTTTTTCCAATATTTCTAATGAGTTTTAATTTTTAATTAACCCAAAAATTTTACTAAACCTGGGAAAATAATTCATTTTGCATGCTTCTATAATTTTAATAATTAATTTTTAAATGGTTTAAAATTAATTTTTCTAATAGATAATTTAATTTATAAATTATTATGATGAAATTATAAATTAATTTATATGTTTGTTTCTGAATTTCATGTGGAAATATATAAAAAATGTGTAATTATTTCATATTTTCATTGTCACATCATATTCATACAAACATTGTGCATTCTTGTGAGGTTAAGTGTAAATTTACAAGGATACACAACAATAAAATATGTTTTAAAGTGACCACATGACAATAAATAAAAATATTTATGTTTTGTGTGAGATTAAACTGGCAAAAAGATAGAATTCATGTGATAAAGTTCTCAAATAAGAAAATTTCCTCATATTAACCAATTAAAAAACTCCAAAGAGGTAATTAAAATGAAAGGTTAATGTGTTTCATACAGATAAACCAAGGGGAATTGTGCATGGATCATTATAACAACACAATTCCCATATTAGAATCATTTTGCAGCCAATGAGTTGCACATCAAATTAAATATAAAATTCCAAATTCATCCTCAGAT
Organism: Viscum album; assembly: GCA_963277665.1. Lineage (NCBI taxonomy): Eukaryota > Viridiplantae > Streptophyta > Magnoliopsida > Santalales > Viscaceae > Viscum > Viscum album. Next base: position 1,303,735,446 of record OY728126.1, on the reverse strand, counting down.
TGATTTTTCACCCTCATGAAGTCAAATCTCAATAACCACAGGCTATATTAGCTGACCTTCAATGAAATTTCAGTGTGTCATAACTATTCCAAAGATATTTCTCCATGTTAAATGAAAAATTAATTCCTAACATTATGCATGAATAACCCAATATTTACATTTTCTCAAGTAAGGTTAAATGGATCACCCCACATCCCATTTATGGTGAAACCATAGTCATCCATTGTGACATTCCAAGACCCCTCACATGGAATTAAATACAAATTTGGATTCTTATATAGGAGTAAAAATCATAATCTCCAAAATAGAATCTAGGATAAACTAAAATAAATTCCCTATTCTAATTTAATTCACTAATAATAAAATCATTGAGCAAGGATTCCACATGTCTCCAATGCATAAATATAAAAAGGTTGTTATTGTGAAAAGATTTTAGATAAAATTTTGGGTAATATTGTAGAGAAAATTCAATTTTGGGGAACATTCTTTAGTATTCAAAAAAGTGAATATCACGCCCCCCCAATTTTAGACATGTAAAAAGATATTGGGTTAGGGGATCTCAGAACTCAAATTTTGGAATAAATACCTGTAAATAAAATTCCCAATTTTTGTACTGGTGTAGGTGATATAAGCTTCCCATGTTCGTTCGCGATCAATTAAATATCAAATTCTAAACTTCAAAGATCTAGAGAGTCACAAGTATTAAGGTCAGTGATAGTGCTTCTATTCTAATTTCAATTCTACTTTATCCTCCCCATTATTCATCATTTTTCATTATTTCAATCGGTTATCTTCATAGTACCAAGGTGGATAAGTTATAAATGTTTTTATGAGAATTATTGGGAAGCATCTAACATACTATCTATAAATAGGATTGTATTGTTTTGTTATATATGAAGTGGGTGAGTGAACAGTATAATCAAGGGTCCCTGAGAGTTTTTTGAATTCCCATTTTTCAAAGAATCGATGGAATATATTCAAACATACTAATGGAGTGTGAAAATTGAGTAAGAATGGTATTGATATGAGTGTGATAGTGAACTAACCCAAAAGAATTAATCCTAATATAATCACGTTTCTCCCTAACATTATCTAATTAAAATATGCATTGCATATCTCTTTTTATATTACGTATTTCATTACACACTCCCACTTCCCTTGTTTCTCTTTTACTATTAAATATAGAAAAATATAGAAACATTAAAGTGTAATATAATAAATATTGAGTCATCTAGGATCTTTATGAAAAGACCATAGTCATCATCCCTCTATATATTTTAAGAGTTACAAATTATTTGTTTCTTGTGCACCCTGTGATATCCTTATATCACTGGAATATAATCATTTACTATGTTTTTACACATATTTAAATAATTTATTTTTTCTCTTTCTTGTTTTTATTTATTTTAATTTCTTTATTTCATTCATTTATTTTTTTACAAATATGGTATAAATATCACAATATTAACATACATGAATAATAGATGGTAGTTTCTTAAAAAGGATGATAAATTAATTGTTGAGGTCAGGGACTCACACAGGACAAACAATTTCAAACTAACCAATTTCTCCCGATATAGTAAACTAAGATACAATTTTAATGGAAATAGTATGAGCAACCCCAGGTACACACAAATGAGTGGGAGGAATAACTCTACTACCAAAATGGACAACATAAAAAACAACTTCATATGCCCCCATGCCGTAAAAATTATGAAGAATATACACCAAAGGAAGTAAAAATGTTAATCACTAGCTATTTATTGTTGGAACAATAACTCAAGGAACATAAATTTAAAATGGGAGAACTGAAGGAAACGATGGTGATGATGGCCACCAGTTACCAAAAAATTATAAATCGATAATAATTATAATAATAATAATAATAATAATAATAATAATAATAATAGAAATAAATACCCTTGTTTATTTCTTAGTAAGACATTGAGAAAGTTGAAGAATAACTTCAAAATCCTTATCATCTACACATTAACACATTTTTTCTAGAGGAAAATTGAAGACAAAAAATATTCTAGATGAAATTTCATAGTGATATGATTGAAATATTTGTTTTCTTATCATTTACATTTCTTTAAAAATAAATTGAAAACTAACCCTCCTTGTTTTGATGATTCATATTTATCACTATTTGAGTTTGCATTAAATTTTGATGAAGATAAAGGGAAAGTGTATTTTGAGTAAATAATGGAGTTCCCATGACCCAATCCTACCAAAATACTTCTATAGTAATTCACTAAACATAAAAATCTCATATCCAAACCAATTAATGGAGTATAAACTTCATTAGAATATATTTAATTTGTTCAACCTTTCATAAAATCATATTTTAACACTCATGGTTATAAAATTTCAAATAAAAATAAGTTCTATCACCCCATTTACTATGAAAAAATTGAGATAAATCCTACTATTTAAGAGAAAATAGCAAAAAAAATTGATGATAAATAAGTACTAGTGGTTTGGAAAGAAAAAATCACTATAGATGGTGTTATAAATAATTTAGATTAATATATGAAATAATAAATCATTAATCTATTTTAAATAAAGTTTTTCACAAATTTTCGACTTTCATTCAATTCGTATTTTGCAGTTAGGAACTTATACCTAGTTGTTAGTGAAAATTACCCCTAAATGGTTTCTAAAAATGAAGATCAATCCTCAATAACTGAAGAGAAGAAATTAATCCCTCAACCACAAACTAAATACCTACAATATTGATAAATTCCTATGAGGGAGACCCCTTACCACTTATTCCCACCCATTCAATGATTTTGAATTATTTTACAGTTTGGGATGATTTAATTTCATCATGGGTAACCCTATGTCTAGTGACCATTGATGGATATTATAAGGAACCACATGAAGTGGTTTCTATCAAATAAAACCAACAAAAAAATTATTGGGGTTAAACCATTATGATTACCAAGATGTAGGATGTTAAAAATGTAGTATACACTTAGGAATGTTCCCAGATTGTTTTCCCTACACTATTTATTTTTTCCTTTTTTACTTTGAGTAAATTTTTATGATAGTTTTTTACTTATTAGGAAACTATTAAACCATAATTTTGAGACTAAATCAATACTTCCATTAGGTAAAATAAATTGGGTAATATTATTTCTCAATACTTTTTATCACTTTTATACTTCATAATTTTTGAAAGAATTAAATGGGTAGTATTATAATAGTTTGAGGGGTATTTAAAAATTTTATATAGGAAACTTCAGGTTGACTTTTATTATTTATTTTTTATGTTTTTTAAATATATAGAAAATTTTTGCTTTGAAACCTTGCATGTGAAAACCCCTTGAAGGTTTTGAGAATTACACTAGGGTGGAAATTATACATTTTAAGTGATTTATTATGTGAGTTAGTTTACTATTTTAATAGACATGAACATGTTTCAATAGGATGGAAATTATTATCCAGTCTATTAAATGACTGTAAATATTTTTCTATCCCCGACCCAAGATGCATTCTGGGACATATTTTTCAAATTATTTATTATAATGTATTTCTTAATAATCTTAATACACGACATGAAACTAGATCTTGTATTTATTATTGTTTTAAACTACAATATTTGGGTGAACTATTTATGATGAAGCCCATCATTCATTAGAAATATCCACTTTAAGATCTATTTTTCTTAAAATTTCATATTTAAACCCATTTAAGCCTTAGAAATCATAAACTACCAATTAGTTAATCTATATTACAGGATGATTTATTCCCTACCTACACATTACATAGTGCATTTTCGATTATAATTTCAGCTAAGTGTGGGGGAGATGATTTTTTCATGGAATCACTTCAGTGGGGTCCACTTTTATTAATATGAGTGATACATGCCTTTAAATATGGTTTGAGAAGTGATGTAGAAACATTTTTTCATCATTATAACACTTGTTTCCCAATTATTCTCTAAGAAAAAAATTCATATTAGAAAAAAAATCTTTGTACATACAAAAATAAATAATAAAAGTAAAAAATATTGTACCGAATAGAGAGAAGATGATGGTATCTCACTACTATTCATTACAAAGTTTTTTACATTTAAATAGGAAAAAAAAGGAATTTTTGTTGGGAGTGATATAATTATGGAATAAATTAGCTTATTATATTCACTATTTTACACTACTAAGAATGTTTACATTCATTTTATTGTTGATATTAAAAATACTCACTCTACCATATCATTTTTGGCATTAAAAACCTACCTGAACATAATCTCAGAAAACCTTTTGAAATCCCTTAAAAGTAGTACACTTCACTTTAGTAAAGGGGAACAAAGGATTTTGGGAATTATATGGTACATTATAAGTACTCCGAGAATGAGTTTAACTCTGTTTTCAAATATTGCATGACTAATGAGAGAAAAGTTTTATTTTGGGTAGGTCATCTAGTGGCTAGGGTGGCATTGGAAAGCATAAAACATAAGTTAGATTAAGGGGTAATGATCCTACCTTACTGATGAGACATGATAATTTTAGTATTGTTTGAATTTATTGAGTTCTCTTTTCTAGTTTGTGGGTATGAAATTGGAATTCCAATCATTATAATTTAATTCCTTGAAATTTTATGGTATTGAAATTATTTCAAAATAGGGATGAGTTGAGAGATAATTTTTATGATATTTTTATAGATCTTTCAATATTAATCAACCCCATATCTTCCCTAAACAATGGAAAACAATTAATTTTTAATAATTTAGAAACTTTTGGAAATTAATTTGTAAATAAATTAAAATAATATTTTTAATTTTTAAATTCATTTTAAAATTATTTGGAATAAATCGAACATGAATTATTTATAGATTTATGAATTTCATGTGGAAATACAAAGCTATGTGTAATTAGTCAATATTTTTAAAACCTATGGAAATTTAAAATGAATTTTTAGGGACTTGTGTATTCATATATTATTTTAAAAGTGGCTTCCAAAATTAAAATGAGTTTATAAGTTACCGTATGACAATGAATCAAAATATTAAATTTCTACATGAGATTAAATTAGCTAAAAGCTACTCTTTGTGAGAATAAGTGCCAATATATGAAGATTGTGCTAGATTAACAACCCACATCCCCTAAAAAGTGAATATATTGAAATGGTAATGTGTTTCATGAAAATAACTAAAAGTGGACGCACTATGTATAAATAATCAACAAGACAGAGTACTCACATCAACATCATTCCATGTCTAGTGAGTCACATGTCAAATTAAACTTGAATCCCATTTCAAATTCCATGTTTACTTGTATGAATTAAAATCCCATATTTCAAGGGATATCTTCGGTTAATTTCATTTAGATATAGCTATTTAAGAATCATTCAAAGGGGATTTCACCATGTCAGATTAAACAGCCATTTCTAGCCTCAATTATAAATAACATGAGCTCCACAATTACTTATGTAAGGTTAAATGGTGCACCTCAAAACCCATGTAAGGTAAACCCAATCAGATTCACATGGTTCTAATCATCCTCTATGATATGACAAACCCCATCACATGAAATTACACACAAATTTGGATTCTTTTGTGGGAATAAAAATAACAATTTCCTTAAAATGGATCACAATTGATGTAAAATAAATTTATCATTACCTTTTTCAACTGCAACAAAAAAATCACCAATTAAGGACCCAATGTGTCTTCTATATAAAAATTTATAAAGGAAATAATAATGAGAAGATATAGGAGAAAATTTCAATCAGGGGAATATTCTATGGAGAAAATACATGAGTAAATATCACCCATCAACTATACAATTATAAGTAAATCCGTACATGGGGGAGTTTGGAACACAAATTATGGAATTAATAAGATAATATATAAACAATAAATAAAATTTCCTTTCTATCTTTTAACAAATTTTTACCCTTATCCTTCTATCCAATGTTTTATTTATTTTAGGGATTTCAATATTTTTAATTCTTTATTTTTAATATAGTTATTATTATATTTATATTTTGTTCAAATTATTTTTAACATATTTTTTCTTCATTTAATTATTGTTATATACACCTACAATATCATGGAGAGGTAACCTAAGGGTTTCTATTTGAGAGGTGATCTAGGATTCTTGAGTCCTTACATAATAAATCCAATATCAAACTCCAAACTCTGATGATCGAGAGAGTTGGAGTGGAGGTTCGTGACAATCATCCCATTTTTTCATTTATATATTCATATCCTACTAATTCACAATTTTCTATTGCTTCACTCGGTTATATTATTGGTACTATATTGGTATAGTGATTAATGTATGTGGTGTCACTTTAGAGGATCTAGTAAGGTACTCTCAGAGAAGATAACTATATTATTATTTCCACATGAAAGTGGTGAGTGCACAATACGATCTAGGGTCCAAGGGTGGTTTATATAATCAAATGTTTCATAAAATTAGTGAAATATGTTCGGACACATGAATGGATTATGAGTATGGAGTAATTATGAGATTTATAGAAGTGTGATGGTGAAGTAACCCACACACACTAATCTAGGGAAAAGGGTTTTTCTTTTTAACTTCATCAAGTGAGTATATATATTTCATGTTTCTTTTTCTATTATATATTTCATCATACACTTCTAATTATTGATGTTTCTATTCTTATTTTAAATATATAAAACTATAAAAACAGTAATTATTGTAATAAAATAGCACATAAATTATCTTGAATATTTGTGAGATGTCCCTAGTTTGCTTCCCAAGATATATTCCAAGATCTTCAAATGAATTATTTATTGAAATGCCTATGAGAAAATAACATCAATGGAAAAGTCATAGTGCATGCCATGGTTGTTTCAAAAATCCTTAACCAAAACAATATTTTGGATTATGGGTGTATTGAAGGATTTTCTTTAAGTAATATAAATATTAAGCAAGTTCTGGAGACGAATGATTTATCTGGGATTGAGGATGCATGGTTTATGTGGTGAAAAGTAAGACACCATGACACTATGGTTTAATAAATGGATAATTATTAATTTAAAAATAAATATATTTCTCTAGAGGATAATATATTGAAGTATTGGTTTGTGGAGTTGATACACAATCTATAACAGTACAATTCCATGGTGTGGAATGGCCATTCCATAGTCAATAATTATTTTTAAAAATAAATTTTTTGATAAGATTTAAATTATAGAAAATATGTGGTTTTTATTACTGAATTTAATATATTTATAATTAATGGATTTGATTTCTCTTTATATTTTTCCCCTAAAATTTAAAGGAATCGATTTTTGGAATATTATTTTGAAGATATAATAGGAATAATTTAGTATTTTGATTATATGATTCTTAGAGAGAAGAATTGAATTACAAAATCTGTAATTTGGAAACAATTATCTATGAATAACAATAATAATTATCTATAATTCATCAAGGATGTTAAATGAAAATGAAAATGAAGTCATTTATTAGTGTTGAATATTATTTTAATATTATTTTTAAAGGACCTATGTGTTCCTTATCCTGATGAATTGTATAGAAACATAAGTTGAAGGAGTGACCCATAGACATAAAGTGGAACTTTATTAACATTTTTAATCATAAAAATGGGTGGTGAATTATATATTTTATTGAAACATCATCGATATATGTTCCTTGATATTTACCTTAGTGTTTAACCAATTAAAATAAGTGTTTAATTTCCCTTATATTCTATGTTTTGGTTTCTAGTAATGTTCATATGAGATTAACATTCTCTTTGTGTTATTTTCAAAACATTAATAAGATCGAAATACGGTTTCAAATAAAATTTTAAACCCTAATTCACCCCCTTATATGGGTTTTTGGGGATGGTTTGGTTACAATAAGTGATATAATATCCATAAGGTTTATCTTGAAAAACATTTGAAGGAATTTCTTCCATATGGAGAACATTATCAATGAAAAGGTAGTTTAATTGTTTAATAGATTCAATTAATAGATCTTAAAAACCAAATGATATTACATTTCTTATCTCTTAGGGATGAATTTTTCTCTATTGACATATATAAAATAGAAATAAGTGATAATATAGGGTTATCTTTGACTATAGAAGATAATAATTTGCTCAACATTACTTAAAATGGATAAAATTGTCTATATGGAACTTTGTAAAATTAGATATACAATAAATTTATGAGTTCTAAAACCACTAGATATTAATGGAATAAATTTTACAATATCTACAAAGGTGATGGAAAAGTGAAGGAAGAAAAGATACAAGAACATCACAAAAGTTTTGACGATTTATTGATTTGTTAGAATGAAAACGTTGATAGAATATAAAACCAAATAATTGATATTTTTAGATATATTTATGGTCCTGGTGTTGAAATGAAATATGTGAACATGTTAAAGAAAATTATAAGGTGGTTATCACCCCTATATAATTTAATGGATTCAATGATTGCATAAGAGAATCTTACAGATAAATCACTCAATGAATTACATAAAAATTTATTTCCTTCTGAGATGTGGGTGAATACAAAAGGATCAGTAAGTTTAACATAAAAGGGAATGTTGGAACTTTTTAACAAATAAATTGGTAATTTTTAAGAGTATTTAAATGGTATTTTTTAATCACTTTTAGTAAGAAAATTAAAAATAAAGCAATGAATGGTTTAAAGGAATGAGAAATGTGTAGATATTTAATATTTTAATAGTAAGGAGTATTATTTTAAGGTGTAAAAGTAAATATACTGTAGATACTAATAATTATTACTCACAAATACAAAAATAAAATTTTCTTCCAAAAAAACATAAAATCAATAAATACATCCAAAAAGATGATTAAATGGAAAATCTTGGAAATCATGGAAGAAATTGATTATTAAGTATGCCTTAAAGAAGTAGAAATTAGTTTTATGTAATAATTTAAAGAATTTATAATGGTAATTGTTGAGATAAACCAATATAAAACTATGTAATTTAATCAATAAAATGAAATTGTTGACTTAAAGGTTGAACTAAAAATGTGGTCTTGAAGAGTTTGATTTAAAGTGGATCAAAAAACAAGAAAATAAGAGGACCGATGAATGAGTAATTGAATCATGTACACCAAATTGAAGATGAATTAACTCAGTTCGAGAATGTTTTATAGAAATAGAATCTCAAGGAAATATGGTAAAACTTTTGGATTTATAGTTATAAATTAATAAAAAGGATAACATAATTTCAAACCTTAATTATTGTATAAATAATAAAGAAAACAAAATTGAAACTCATTATGAATAAGTAATGACATCAAGGAATAAGAAAAAAGCATTAAATTAAAACAAATAGTTTAAAGAATAATAAGTAATTTCAATAAAATTTACAAAATAATTAATATAAAAGGTTTAAAAATTCATTAAGTGTGTAGAGAAAGATATAAAATAAAATTTGTCATGTCTCCCTCGCTCCAAGGTGTGAATTTAAATACGTTTTTTTCAAACAATATATATTTTGTGGTTTTCTGTTCTTTTCAAGGAGTTGGTGGAGGCTAAGGGTGTAAATTTAAAGAAATGGGTTTAGTGTAGAAATTTTTCTTTTGATGATAGACAAAACTAGGTACTTGGTACCCTAATATAAATTACCAAACATCATAAAAAATAATGGGGGTTGGCTTAGGTGGTCCACTGGTTACCCAAAGGCCTCATGGTGGGCACCTTATGGGGTAATGGGTTCCTAGTGGAAGAGTAACTAAAAACTTGTTTCGACATTAATTTTTTAAAATTTTAATTAAATTAATGGTAAATTGAAATTTTATATTAAACAATTCTCTCATTTTGTTCAAAAAACCACATAAAACCCACCAATTTACCCTCAATTTCCCTTTTTTATAAGGTGGATATCTCTCTCATTTTTACTCTAATTTATAGTCCATATATCCTTCTGAATATTTATAGGTGAGTGTACGGTAACTCCACCCAATATTCTTGGTTTCTCTCACATTTTGGCTATTTTCCATCAAAAATTCATCAATGAAGGGTTTATTATAACTGAGGGATTTATTTTGTATGATAGTGAATCAGCCATAAAACATAAATGTTTATGATTATACAACTAATAGGTGGGAAGACTCAATATGTTCTTTTGGTTTATATGATTTATCATGTGACATTTCATGTGAGAGTTATAGAGGGTGTGTGTATAACCTAAAATAAAAACAAATTGGGTTTATTATTTATTTGAGAGTGTAGTAAAGATCATTTAGTCCATGAATGGTGTTTCAAGAATTTATTTTTGATTCTATGTTCATGAAACACTATAATCCTAAGAGTTGTGTGGTATAGAATTTTTCACGTAGAACCCAATTGTGGGGTTCCTTTGAAATGAAATGACACAGAAGACCTTTATTGGTTCCCTTGATTATCCTTCAATGAAAGGATGATCTTTTATTTAAAGGGATAATATGAGGTAAGTCTTGATATTAAATTTTGGGTTGATTATAATTTTGATATGTTATGGTATATTCTTTAATGGGTTACTTGATATTCCTTGATATATTATAATATGAAAAGTGATACACATTGAGATATATTTCAAATGTGTTAAATAAAATGTGACCATTTGTTATCAATATTGTTAAAGGTGTCAGATGATATTCTCACATGTTGTGATATTGTCAATGAAAGGGATGATATGTAAAATTTCCTAGATATTATGAAGACATGGTATAATATTCCCACTTTTATTTTCACTTTTAAATGTATGGGAAAAAATTCCCACCTATCCATGATATTTTTAATGTTAAGGGAAATATTCCCACTTATCCTTAATCATGTTTGAGTATTTTTTATTAAGTTTTATGCTCACGTGTATCCTTATTTAGGTTGATCATGTAGCTATTGGGGTATACTATACAAACCCTTTTGAAATAGGTTATAAGTTAAGACTAATATTAGTATGGGAAAACGTAGGTATGGTCTCACATCAGGTGGATTGTTTATCACCCTATGATGTGAAGATTATTATCATTATTTTTGTTTATTTGGTTGTTTGAATATCACGTCACTTATACATTTATATATTCTAGATTGTTGAGGGAAACCAATGGTGGGGTTATACTAAGTCTCAATCACACCCTACAAGAACACCATGGTGGTTATTTGGAATTTATGACTAGGGACGCATGTAAGGGAAAGGGATATGCTATTGATTGGTGAGTCAAATGGATAGTTAGAGTGGAATAAGGGAGCAAGTAAATAAATAACTCAATTTTATAGTGGTATCAATTAATATTTTTCTTTTTTATAACATGTATATGATCAACCCCTAGGATGATATTTTTTATGCATGTATATATTTTGTAACATTATAGTTGGTTTCCATTTTGTTATAGCATATGTTAATATTGTTTATATTAATCTCAGGATATTATGTTCATATAATTTTGTTCATTATGGTTGATGATTTGTTATTAATACTTCCACTGTTATTGAAAATTATTTGATATAGATTTAATAGACTCTCAAAATTAATAATTGACCCTCAACATTATTTTTTAGCATCTTGAAAATAAGTAGGTGCACTTTGGGTTACATAGAAGCCCCATCTTGATATTGTTAAAGGACCAGATTAGGTGGGTGATATAAAATTGCATTAGATACTTTTTTATTCATGATACTATTTATGAAATAATATTTAGAGATAAGTGATGTTAAAACCTCAAATATATCCTATGTTTAGGTGCAACTAATGGTTTTATAGGGGAAATACAAGTTACATGGAAAGGGGATATTGTTTTTGGTTTTTAGATGTCAGGATTTTTTATTTTAAAGAATATTGTTTTTGTTTTATCATTTATGTTTTTACAATTGGATTAAGGATTAAAGAATGGGCATGTCCATGTATCATATTAGGCATGTAGGATTCACATGAAATTCAAAAACTCAAATGTGATTGAGCACCCGGTTATAATGTATGGTTCAATGATTTAAATTTACAAAAAAAAATTATATAGTACTTTAAAATAGATTTTTTTCGTGAAATTATACTTATTAAAACCATGATTGTTGAATATTTTATTATTACTGTCTAATGATTAAACATGTGAATCCTATATGTATTCTTAAACTATATCTGAGAGTATGTGTGTTAGGATAGAGTTTGGTCAAGATGTATAAGAGACATAAATCATAGGGTGTGTGTATAAATTAGTAGGGCATTATGTTTTTACTTTTCAAAAGAAATGTGATACCATGGGTTATGATATATGTGTTATAAGCCATTCACTTGACATTTTAGTGGTATTTTACAACCCAAACCTTCAATTGATCACAAATAGGATTGTGAAGAGCATACACAATTGGTAGTAGTATTGAGGAATCTTGTTACACCATGACCTCTTATTGATCAAAATTATTAAGAGTGTATTTTTCATGTTATAGTGTCTATGGTATGTGGGGAATAGATTTTGGACCCTTCTATGTCGTATTTTATGTGTGAGTTCTAGATGTATCATTTACCAATATTTGAAAGTGAGGGTGGATATATGTTATTGAATGTTAGAGTGACTCTTCATTGGCTACCGCTGGTCAAATAAAGACACCCCCGTAGACGAGGGTAAAATTATCTATTTATATGTTTTGCGGATTAGAAAAAAACTAGTGACATATAATAATCTAGGTAGACCAATAAGAGGTCTTCACTTGGAAGGAATTTAAATTTCACTTGTACAAGAAGTGATCTCCCATGATGTTGATTTTGGTTAAGGCCTAAGAGTTTATATATATTTTCTATATAAACATGTTTTTGATGGACTATGCTGTAGGCTTCAAAGACCTGCTTCATTTTGTACCAATGTTGGAAAGAAATGGGACCACTGAGAACTTTCTTGTTGATAATGAATTGATTCATTTGATATAGGTTCAGATGAAAAAAATTTAGGCTAAATTTATTCAATGAGCTATAAAACCAGGACCTTAAATATAAGATAATCATGGAAGAGTGTGTCATTAAAAGTTATTCTAGTCTCTATGTTGGAGATGAGAGTAGTTTATCTAGTATTAGTAAGTAAATATTTTGTGATTCTCAATGGGGGTGATAGATAAGAAATCCAAGGATGTGGAAAATGTATTTTCCAAATAGAGAGGACTTATAAAATGTGTTAACACTATGGTAAAGAGGGTAATTTTTTCACATATCCACTGAAAAAATCTAGAGTTTCGTTCATGTTGGTATATGGTATATATTTTTTAATTTGATAATCATTTTTTTCAAATCAAATACTGTGCATGAAATGAGAAAAAACCAAACATCAATATTTTGGTCAGGGATGCCACTATAAGAAAATAGTTAATTTTACTTGGAATGATCAGGGCATGAAGGAGGACATGATTCCCATAATTAAAGGAAACATATAATGAGACTTGGGTAAATTATTTTGTTTCATTCCAAGACTGAGGCTGTATTTTGGTAAATCTATGTACTATTGAGAAGTCTCCCACCAATTATAGTGAGGGGATACCAACCATTCATTGTGTTATTTTAATTACACCCTCCTTAACATTAATTTTATTCGATATGGGTTCATCATACTAATTTATATCTTCTTAGTTTTTTGGTTATATGGGCTAAGTTGTAGAGTATTTTTCATGGATGATAACCATTGATAAACCCATAGAACCATGATTCAAGAGTATTTAGAGAAGTCTAGGATACACCATTGTCATTAGTAGTTATAAGCATCTATGATATTTCTTCATATTGGAGATGAAATGTTTCGATGTGATCATCGGGATAAATTACCTAAGTTAGTGTCAAGAACACATCGACTATTATAGTAGGCAAGTGTCTTAAACATCCTCTTTGAGAGATTTTGATACTTTTATCATGGAATGTGACTGCTAGGAAGATCGTTCAGGAATTTTTCATCAGTGACTGTGTAGGATTATAATCAAGTTTGTTACCACTATTTAAAGGTATATAGTGGAAGTTACACAATTGTTTTTTCCTCCTATTATTAACTGGTTTTTATATTTGTTTCCCAATGACTTATCAGGTTTTCACCAAATAAATAGGATGATTTTACTATAGAAATAATGTTAGGCATGGATCCAATATTCATTCCCCTATATAGGATATCCCTGAAAGAGATGAAAGAGTTTAAGTTGAATCTGGAAGACATTCAACTAAATGGATTCATTCACCCAAGAAAATACCCTATAGTAGATTTATTTTTTCCATTAAGGGTTATGTAATTTTACATATATGTGTGAATTAAATGAAGTTAAACTTTGATATGGTCATGATCTAGTGTTCTCTTCCTCATATTGATGACATGTTCGATCAACTAAGGGAATCCAATTGGTTATCCCAGATCAATGTGAGGTTGAGATATTACCACTTTTGTTTTGTCCTTGCTAATGTTCCTCGTACTACTTTCAGGATCCATAATGAACTATATGTGTTTTTTATTTTGTTGTTTGATTTGAAAAATAGGATATTATTTTTTATAACCATAATAAATATGTTATTTCATTAGATTCATTAATGGTTTTTTTGAATGAAGAGATTTTAGTATACTTCAAGAAACAAGAGGATCATGATTGATATTAAGAGATCATATTAGGCAAGATAATTCAGAATTAGTCTTATGCCAATATCTCAAAGTGTCATTTTTTGAGAAGTGAGGTAAACTTATTATGGTATATGATATCAGAGTTTGATATATATATGTAACCTAAAAAGGTCAAGATAGTGGTTTCTTGGGAGCAACCCAAGAATATTTTTATGATATGTATCTTTCTAGGTTTGTCTAGAAACTATTGTATTTTCATTCAAGAATTATGAAGATTGGTAGCATTGATGATAACCATGAAAATAAGTGAGGGTTTCGGGTGTAGTGTAAGTGTCAAAAGGGAATTCTCAATTCAATATTTCTTAATAATCGATGATTAATCTGAGATATACGTAACAAAGAACATCATGACCATAAGAATTAAGTAAAATAATAATTGTAATGAGATCAAACTAAATATTTGATCATAAAATATTGATTTATAATAAATTTAATCAGTTAAAGAATTATAATGAGGTCAATTATTTCTTTGTTTATGAATCTGAAAATTCCTCTACATTATATTATCATTTCATCAAATGAATCAATAGTAGATTCCCTCTAAATGTGATCTATACATACACCATGAACCTCTAAGAAACTATGTAGGAATATTTGGGTTCTAATGTGGAAGATCCAAATACTTGTCTCATTTTTCTAAAAATTCCATGAGAATTATGTTAAAGAATCACCCCCATTGATCTTTCTAGAACTGTGGGAGGTGGACGAGGAGGATTTATCTCCATTCTTCAGAGCATTTTTAAAGAGGATCTATCTAGATATTGAGAGTATTCTCTGGTTGTCCTTATATATAACCAAAACAAATGGATAACATTATGGTTCGAAATAATATTAATTGGTTTAAAGATTTCTATGTTTAGAAAATAGCAATTTTATGTGCACCCTTATCATTTTATTAGCCCCATGCATCCCCATGTCTGTAATAGTAATATTAGTATTTCTTAACAAGCATAAAACTAGTGAATTAATTAAATATTATTTAGTGAATAAATTGTTTAAAATTTATTCAAATAATATTTAATATATTTAATTTCACACAAAACCATTAAACTCAGCTCTCCATTCCTCCATAATATTTATTGGGCCTTAAATAATGAAAATTCATTTAACAAATAAATATAACTACTTTATTTTCTGATCAATTAATAAATAATATTTTATTCACTAAATAGAAAAAAAAATATTTATTAAATATTATACTTATAAATATTCTCTTGTATAACTAGATATTGAATATATATGATCAAGAAAACATGAAAAACTATTAAACCATATATGGGAATAATATTTATTCAACATGTAATATAATGAATAATATTTAATATTTAACTGAGGTTTTGGATACACTTAGTGTGTGTTCCTCTAGGCCTATTTCTTGGTGGGATTAGGGGTACCCACCCAAATTACAAGGGTAGCATCTAAAAAATGCCAAGGAAACCATAGAGAAATAAATTAATCTCTTAATGACATACCAAATCATTTGAGTTCTTGCTATGTGATATAATCCCTTTGTTGAAATATTTCTAATCAAGTAGGTTGCATATTGGTGTCATCAACCTATGTGCTTAATCTATCTTTATTTAACATTTTAGAAATGAAAAAAACAATAGAATACTATTCCCATGGATTTAATTAGGGTGTTTCATTACTATAAAAACCCCTAATATATCAACTTTCATTAAAAAATGTATATATAATTTCTTGTATTATTCATTAATGAAATATCACACGTGACACACCCAATGTATCCTACTTCACTATTAACAAAATTCATCATGGTTTTCATTAATACATCAAAGTACATAACTAATAATATCCATTAATAATAATATGAAATTTTAAGTATCAGTATAAAGTTCCATGTATAGGAACATCCAATAACACATATAAATGTGGATTTCCGACTAGTGAATCATATTATCATAATATCCTACACTTGAAATTACCAATGTTATACATCATGAGAAAGTGATAAAATTCCTATGAGTCTCAAACGGTAATAGACTATATCATTTGTGTCCTGATAAATGATATAATCCCTCTATAATATATATATTTTAAGAATTTTGTCATGCCACTTCTTGGTTTTCATTATAGTAGGGAACTATTATAACCTTTAAGTTTGACAATCACTCTTAAGAAATTATCACATACTATATCTTAGAGAAGGAAAATAATTATGAGATAATATGTTTGATAATTTTCAAAAAAATGAATACTGGTAATCATAAATTATATATAATTTGGATCTAGGGAACCCACTCCATCATACTCCCACTAGCACTAAAATCAACTGTAAAAACCCGTATTTACCACTAGCTATCACATGATACTCCTTATTCTTTTAGGATAAGTCTTTATTCAAGTGGTATATAATGTTTTTGTACATGGAAAATTTTCTCACAAAAACATAAAACTTATGAGAAAAATCAATCAAGAGTTGATAGATTTGAAGTATGTTCTTTTTCCATTGGTGTGACCTTGTCTCCTCTTTGAGATCCACTGTTATAGTATTATCACAATATAATGTTATAGGGTCTTTACCACTTGGTATCACATCATGATCTTGGAGAAAATATATACCCAAATAACATATTTGGTTGAATTATAATTCTACATATAATAAGTCTCCACAATATAATTGGTGACAATTGGATGCTTTAAACTATTCTATCTCAAAGCTCCTATGTTGACATAGAAGACATATCCTAACTATGACTTTAGATCATTCAAAACTATTTGAAAGATTCTATCAGTATAACCCCTCATGACAAGATCCTTCTCTCCTCCATACACTGGGAATATATCAATAGTTCTTCTTAGATAGATAAGGAAAGCATTATTAATAGACTAAAATTGTTCACCTAGATAAGGTTGATATCTTCTAATCCGGCTCAATGAATTCGAAACATCATGCATAGTAAACTTCATGGAATACATGATTGATCCTATCATAGAAGTTTATGGTATATTACTCATTATATATTTCTCCTCTTATGTCTGAGTACAAATTTTCTTGTTAAGATGTATACTATGTGACACTTGTACTAATCCTCTCTTAAATTATTCCATATTAAATATCATTAGTATTTAGTCAATGTATATACCATAAAATAGTTCATGAATTCTCATAGATCTATCATGAATGATCTAGATCCCTATAATGTGTCCTACTTCACCTAATTAATTCATGTATAACTTCTTGTTTAACTGGTTCTAAATTTTCTGTAAGGTTGGAATATCATTTCCAATAACTAATTGTTAAACCGGTCCTAAAATTTTCTGTAAGGATGGAATGTCATTTAAAATAAGTGAGATATCATTTAAATAAACTACTAGGATAATAACTACACTCCAATTGAACTACTTGTAAACACATATATCACATTCATTCTTAATGAAAGAAAAAAAAATATAACTACCTCAATCTGAATATTCCCTGACCAAGATGCTTGCTTCAATCCATAAATGTATCTCTGTAGGTTCAAATCTTTTTATCTTAACATATAGTAAAAACACTTCTATTAGTTTTATATATACTTCCAATTAATTATTTACATTACGCAAAGATATTATGAATTCCATCTACTAAATTTAATAGTCATGTTAAGATACTATAGCAAGTTGAATTACGATGGATTTCACCATGGAAACCAAAGAAAAGTTTTGTTCATATTCAATGCCTTCACATAGTTTAAACCTTTTTTCCACTAGTTGTTCTTCTTAGATAATTAATTTGCCTTCCATGTCTATTTTTCTCTGTAATACTTGTTTAAAAATAATTACATCAATTAGTGGATCTACTAAAACCCAAAAATGATTTTGATATATTGAATCCATCTTATAAATAATAACTTCTTACCATATAGTAACCAATGAGATATCTACTGCCTCTTAGTGGAATATGGTTCATTATTTTCATAGAATAATATTTATTTAAAACCAAAATTATTCCAGTTGGCAATGAAAGGTAGTGGTCTCATAAATCCAAAGAAGCGAGTCATGCTCCATTGGCTGCTAGATGACCCACCACCCCTCTAAAAATCTGTTGAAATCAAATTGGATCATGTTTTTGTATATATATGTAAGAAAAAAATATGTATCTAATTCCCATTGTGTAGATATATAAATAATACACTTGAAAATGAATATTCATTTAGCTTACGATTGCTTCTGGGTGCATTTACTCTTCTAGTGCCCAAGATTTTTTTATGTAAGATATACTGCATATTTTTTCAGACATTAGATATTCTTATTCTTATAATTAAATTTATTAAGAGATTTATAAATATTATGAGTCATTGGATCCTTTGACTAGTTCTATCTTTTCTTTATCACAATAAGGATAGTGGGATTTTTCACACCTAGTTTCCTTATCAACTTGGTGAATGAATTTAAGAAGTTTCAAAGGAGTCTTCTCACTATATCCCATGTTTTAATTCCTAATAAAGCTGGATAATGACTTATTATATGAGAAAAGGATGATATCTATGCAAAACTCATCAAGGAATTTAATTCCCAAGATATCTAATCACTCTGTGTTCCAATCATATTGAGTATATAAGGCCCAGTAGGGGAGACCCTCCAAGGTTTTATGTGAACTATGAATTAGATATCTCATATCTCTCTCTTCTCACCTTCTCTTGATAGAGATCATGAATATGATACATCATGTTATCCTCATACATATCTTCATGTTTCTTTAGAATAATATTTTACATGGACAACAACATAAAACATTGGACATTTTTATAATCATCCATGTTTTTCTTGAATAGAGATAATAATTCCACACTAGTCTCTAGTTTGGGGGCTTTAGAAATGGGGTTCTTCAGCACACATAATTACCTTTTAGGGAATAGAATAATGTGCATTCACCTTTTCCATTCTTGGAAATTAGTTATAGTGAGAAGGATATCCTTATCATGTATGTATTGCAATGATATGGTTGAAGTCATATATATTTTTTTCAATAATTATGAAGAGAATAATTTCACAGAATTATCTCTTTTATAAAATATAATAATAAATAATAAATTTATTAATATTGTACTATTATATCAAAACCCAATAGCCCCAAACATTAGCTTCAGACTATCACATTTCATGAATATTCATGTGGAAAGGACCCATATTCCCCTTTCTCCTAACCCAAACGATGGCCTGACAATTTAATTGAAGGGTCTTAGGTAGAAATAATTTTTTCAACTATATTAATTCACAGTTTTTTGATCTCTTGAGTGGAATCACCCATCCTAAAATCCTTTATTTTTTTTCTCATCCATTTCTTCTTAGTTACACCATGTTATGATATTACATTCAACACTTGATGTGAATTAAGTTAAGTTGACGCAAAACACAATTTAGAATTCTCTGATAATTAAAATCACCACAACATTGGCCATTAAACCACTATCAACTATGATTTGACTTTAACTTAAGTAGTGCAAGACTACACCAACTTTATATATATAATTTATTAATTTTTATCTTTATGCATAAATTTAAAATTATATCTATATTATATTCTATTTTATATTAAGTGGATTTGCTTAAGTGATTAACCATGTATTAGATAAATTTTACACATAATCCAATTTTATTTTAGTTTTATCCTTAATGGCTATTAAATCATTAATTCATGTGTTTGAGTAAAAAAATCCACAATGAAATTAACCGTGAAAATTAACAAAAGTAAAATAATAAGAGTGGTATGATCATGTGATTTTCCAAGTAGTTTATTTATTTATCGAATGATAAACTAATCATTGACCTAGGGGAAATGCCTTGAAACATGACTAGGTTTACATTATATATTTCCACCAGTCCTTCCATGTGTCTCCAATATTATTTCTTCCACATCTCAAAGATTTAATTGCATCCACTTTATTGGGATCTCCATCCATTACATAATATTTTACTCACACACAAGTGAGGGGAACTAAATGATTGTTTTATGGGGTTTACATGAAAGGAAAATTTGGGCACATAGGGCCTTAAATAAAGAGAGGAGGGATGATGTAAAATCCATAAATTTAACTTAATAATAAATTAGAACGAATAAAAGCACAAAAAAAGGTATATAATATTCACATGATCATCCATATACACACAATAAATTACACTCTTAATGAACTATTATTATTTCCCAATCATTCTTATATAAGTTAAATCATGATGTAATAAATTAAATATATTCCTTAATTAATAAACTTTTTAAATTCATTCTCTTCCAAACTTTCTTGAGATTCAAATCCATTATTATTTTAAATAAATTTAATAAATTTTTTAAAATTAACTAGGTGAAAACTTATACGTTGCAGGAAACATTGTGAGTACCTTTATGAACTACCGAGTGTGTAAGAAATTAATATATTGTTTACTCGTATGGAATATTTCATTTTGGTTTAATCAATTAATTTTATGTCATGTGCTATCATGTAAATGAAACACATTAATTTTTTTATACAGTGTGTTATGTTTTAGTATATTTAGAATAATCATTTAATTATGACTTATAATAGAAATGTAGTTCAGAATATTATATATAAGTTAATTAGATATTTAATATATTTAAAACCCATCACATGTCATGTGTGAGTCAAAAAATGACACACAAAACACATGTTAGTAAGGTATAAATAGTAAAAAAAAATTAATTTTAAATTTTATGTAATCGGGTAATATATATGGTGTGAAATTTCTAACTATAAGACAGGTTTGATTCTTCACCATATATTTGCATCACACATTGAGGGACTCAACCTTCCATCCCACTATGGATATTATTGGATTACATGGTGTGTAGATGAGATACACATTGTGTGGTCTCAGAGTAACAACTTTTCCATTCACACATACCATGTAACAAACAAATGGATTGTCTTTGAATAAAGGAATTCATATCATGTATACAATTTTCATGCCATGTAGTCTAGATAATCATGTTACAGGACGGACCTACCAACACATTGTGTATATTAATTACACACCACATGAAATAAATGCATGATTTTCATAATTAATTCCTGATTATTCATAGTGTATTAAACACAAATACAAGGTGTGTACTTATGAACTACAATCCATGTTAATTTATGACGTCTGTCTAGAATCCTTGGAAACTATGGACGAGTTCTTTAAATGTTCTTTATTCATTATTAATCCATTATTTATTATTTTTGTGATAATGAAGAAGGGAAAGATGAGATATCATGATTTAGATTTAAAGAAATATTAAACTAGAATTGGAACTAAAGATAAATCCATAAATCAATCATTGGTATTTAAATAATTATAAATTTGTATTTGACTAATTTGACACCACTAGATGGTTTTGGGAATATTGGAAGTACTAGAAGGGAATACCCAACCCATATTATTGTTATAATAGATGATTAAATTGAGATGTACATGAAAATAATATCATGAACAACGGAATTAAATTAATTATTAATTGTCATGAGAATGCTGCAACCAAAAACAATATCATCATATAATGATTTATAATTAATTTAAGTAGTTAAAGAGTTAACTTGTGATGAATTATTTATTCATTGATGAATATAAAAATGCCTATATATCATAAAATATTTTTATCATGGGAATCAACTGTATATTCCCTCCAGTGATTATCCACACCTGCACCATGAACCTTATAGTGATACAATCGGAATATTTGAGTGCTAATTAGAATATCCATATGCTTCTTTCATTCAACTATGATCACCATTAGAATCACTTTGAAAATGGACTCTCATTGATATCACTAAAATTGAGATAGGTTCTTGAGGAGGACCACACTCCATTCTTTATGAGGTTCTTAGATAGGATCTCTATAGGGATTGAGAAGATTCTATGGATGACATTATGCACAGCCAAAATATTGGCTATTGTTAATGTTCGAAATAATATGATTGAGTTTAAATACTTCGGGTTAAAAAAAAATTCATGTGTGCCCTTATTATTTACATAATCCCCACAGAACCCCACGCCAATAACATTATTATTATTATTTCTTCACATGTGAAAAACTAGTGAAATAAAAAAAATATTATTTCCTTAATTAATTGTTTAAAATTTAATAAAATAATTTTTAATAATTTATTTTATATAAAACATTAAAATTGGTCTGTCAGTCCTCCACAATATTTATCAAGACTTTAATAATGGATATTTATTTAACAAATAAATATCAATTCATTACTCTTCAATATATAAATAAAGAAATATTTTATTTACTAAAGAGAAAATAAATATTTATAAATATTATGCTCATATATATTCTCTTAAATAACTAATGACCTAATATATATGATCAAAAAACATGAATAATTATTAAAATATGTAAGAAAATAATATCAATTCAACATTTTAAATAAAAAATAATATTTAATATTTAACTAATGTTCTAGATACACTAAGTGTGTGAAACATTGGGCTATTTTTTAGTGGAATTAGGCAAATCCACCCAAATTCCAATGTTAGTGTCTATAAGAATGAAAAGGAACCCATATAGAAATAATTTAATGTCACAATGATATAAAACATAATAAATTTTTTTACTATTTAATATAATATCTTTATCATGATTTTCTAATCATGTATGTTACATAGTGTTGTTATCAGCCTATGTGCTCTATGTATCTTTCTTTGACTTTCTAGAAATAAAATTCCCCATAGCATTCCATAGACAATGATTTATTTATAGTTTTCCATTCTCATAAAAGGGAATGAGATATCTACTTTCATTAAATAATAAAAGGAATAAGTCCTTTCTTCCATTATTTATTAATGCAATATCACTTGGGATGCACCCAACGAATCCTTCTTTAATACAAAAAAATGTAATCATTGTTTTCATCAATATATAAAATTATGTGTATAATAATTTCAATTATTAATAATATGAAAGTCTAAGGATCAATACACAAATTGTATAAAGAAACATCCAATTACACATATACATTCAAATTTCATACTAGCAGTTAATTTTCTCATAATATTCTACACAAGAAATTACCAAGGGCATACACCATGAGAAAGTTCCTCAAATTAATATGATTCTCCATCCCTAATTTCCTATGTCATTTTTATCCCAAAAATTATATATTCCAGCAATAAAACATATATATTTTTATAATTCTATCATGGAACTTCTTGGTTCTCATTATATATAGGAACTACTTTGACCTTTAAGTGTGATAGTTACTCTTAGTTGATTTTCACATACTACATCATGCAGAAGAATAATCATGTTGTGATAACATGTTTATTAATATTACTATAAATAATATTAGGTAATAATAATATACACAAAATTCAGTTCTAGGGAACCAATTCCAATAATAAAGGGGTGTAGTTCAAGTGGAATGATCCATGTGAGATATCCATCTAGTAGGTGATGGGAAGGTTGATGATTATACTGATCCAAGCCTCGCCTAAGGTGGGTGGGGAGTATATTTTGTATTTTGATACATCATGGGTTTGTCCTAGAGAATTTATAATACAAGATGGGTGAGTAATCACTTATGTCTCTTGGAAGGTGGGACTGTATGATATGAACTTCTTGGAACATGATTTAGAGCTAGGGGTGACAGTATATGTGTTGATATATTGGAATCACTACCTTTTCGGAAAAATATTTATGATTTATACTGACTAAAATAGTCTCAGATATATCTTTTCATAGTGTGACTGGAACCATCGATAGAGGAGGTGGGTGAAGAACTATGATTCATTTTACTTTGAGATTATATACACCTATGAATGAGAATGTTGTGGAATACATGTTGAGTATGAAAACTTGGTCTTTAGTGATAAAAGGGGCAAGCAGATAGTTTTAGTTGATAAGCTTCTTTGTTGAGGTTTATCTTAGTGTTTAAGAATGTTAGACAAGGGTTATTCTTATATATCTGAATTTTTTCTCTTTATTTCATGATAGAAAGAAGAAGATTCAGTTGTTTGACTTTGATTGTTGGGTTATAAGATAAAATAAATATATTTGGTAGTTTTCACCATGTTAGACTTGGGATGATGAACATATCCTTTATGTATGAGGTCGGGTTATGGTTCCAAGGATCATGCATGAGGAACTGAATCGAGGTTCACATGCATCATGCTGGGTTGTTCACCTGAGGTTGACTAAGATGTATCACGACATCAACAAATAGTATTGGTGGAATAAGATAAATAAAGGCATTGGGAATTTTGTTTCATGATTATTCACTTGTCAGAAAGTAAAGGCCAAACACCAAATCCCCACAGGACATCATTAAACATTTCTCATTCATTAGTACAAATAGAATAATATAATGATAGATTTTTGGATGGGACTTCCAAGATCACACCATAGTAGTGACAGGTTGTGGGTAATTGTGGACTAGTTGATTAAGGTTGAACATTTCTTACCACTACTAGAAAAAAGAATATTTATGGTATTTTTCAAAACCACTACTAAATGGTTCATTTTTATTTTTCCAGCTATAGTTTTCAAAAAAATGAGCAAATTCATTATGGTTTTCTAAAAGCATTATCGTTTGGTAGAAATTTATGTCATAGCTAAATTTTTAAATTTTTTATTAAATTAAATATCTAATCTTGTTAGTGATTTTTTAAAAACTGCAGAGAATTTAATAATAATAAATAATTGATTGAAATTTTAATTATTTTTTAATAATTAATTTTTTTTAATTAGTTTTCAATAATTATTAATTATTAATTATTTAATCATTATTATTTATTATTTTTAATAAATTATTCTTTATAATTTAAAATTTTAATTAATTATTAATTATTTAGAATTATTAGTCATAAATTAATTAATAAACTAAAAAATATTAATTATTTATCGATTCTTAATTATTAATTAGTAATTATTTATATATGAATATATTTACCTATAAACACAGACACTGAGATGTGTGTGTGTGTGTATTAATTTATAATTATATATATTTATAAATGTTTATATGTACTTATGTATATTTACATATATTAATAAATATTTTTATGTAATTATATTTATATATATATATAAATATATGTGTTTATATATATTTATGTATGTATATATGTGTTGATATATATATACACATATTATTTATTTATAATTCATAAATATATTTGAATATTTATTTATAAATTATCCTTATTTATAAATATCTATGTATATTTATGTATATTTATATATTTAAAATTATCTCGGCATATATATATATATATTTTATATAGGGGATTTTCAATTGCAAACAACTAACACACCTAGACACCCTAGTGGTTCGAGCATCATCCCTCCCCACAAGGGATGACAAGAACCCACTATAAAAATATTATTACACTTTTAATGGCTCAAAGACCCATGGGATTTGAAATCCCTTTTAGTTGGCCCAAATTCTTATGTCACAAAGTCTCAAGGGAATGTTTCCATATACCCTTTAATGAGATATCTTCTAGGCCCCTCATGAGTATCCAACACTATTCACTACTGGAAATATCACTTATACCCACGGTTTAGAACCGTGGGTATAGCCCATGAAACCGTGGGTATAGGATATACACACGGTTTCATGAACCGTGGGCTAGAGTGGCGTCGCAATAGATCTATACCCACGGTTCCTATAAAACCGTGGGCATAGCCCAAGAAAAACTCAGATTACCCACGATTTACCAAACCGTGGGTATATATCTATACCCATGGTTTGGTAACCGTGGGTATACAGTCTTCCAGCACCCAAACTATACCCGTACAGAAGAATTACCCACGGTTTTTCAAACAGTGGGTATATATCTATACCCACAGTTTGGTAACCATGGGTATATAGTTTTCCAGCACCCAAACTATACCCGCACAGCAGAATTACCCACGTTTTAATAAACCGTGGGTATAAACATTTTACCCCAGAAACTGCAGCTTCTAGCTTACCATCCTGAACCTCTGCAACTTCTAGCTTCCTACCATCCTACACCTATTCCTACCATCCTGCACTTAAAAACAATAGAAACCAAAATACAAAATAGATGGATTTCAATCATGGTGGTGGGAAAATTAAAAATTCCAACTTGGATGGAGAAAAAGTGATAAAATTTCAGCATTCCAAAATGGTGCATATCTTAAAATGATGAAAAAAAAGAAGACATTCTCTATTTTACTAAGGTTATTACTAATACAAATTCAATATTTCCATCGGTGTTTGAATCAAAAGAAAATGGAGGAAAAATCATGTCACACAGGAGTTCCCAGAACAAAACAGACTTACATTATCAATAATGATTACTACAAGACTAAGTTAAATCTAGGATATTATAAACCAACACAATACTAACCATTTATATTTCCTCATGTCCAAGATTGTGTAACCATCTATATTGCCTCATACTAACTTCAAGAACATAAAAACAACTAATTATGAACCTTTATTGCAAATGCTAATAAGAATGAAGTACGATACAATCCAGTACTGATCTTGCATGAATAATAAAAGATAATTTTTGGTTAAGGATCAGGGAAATCAGTGAGGATCCATCCCAAATGAAAAGAAAAAATATAATGGAATTTCTTTTATGTCAAAAAATAAAAAACAAAACAATAAGACCATGTTTTTAGCAAACTCAAGTGACCATCCAGATTAAGTAAATTTGGAGTGCACTAACGTGAATATAGAAACTGCTAAAAAAAGTGAAGAAAAATATAGCTAATAATATTTTGAATATAAATATGGAAGATTCAGACGTTCACCAAAATTCTTATTTTTATAGAGGATCTAAAACTAATTGTGGGAAGAATTTTGATTTGTGTCTGGATGCAATGGGTATACAGTTAATGCTGCCAAAATTCATGATGAAATGGTCATGACCGGATTTACTCAATGTATCAAGACTTATAATGCCCTTATAAATGAACTGGATCAATTGGGAAATTGGAAAGCAGCAGAATCCATCTTTCTAGACATGAAAATAAATAACACGCTACTCTCACACACTCAAACTACTCACTAACTCCATGCTTCTTGTTGTCTGACTCTTCACTATCAAAGATTGAATTTACACCAACATAGGTTTATCAATTCATCTCCATGTTCATCTAATGATGAACTCAATGAATCCCCAATAGGAATACCTCATAGATATCCATTATCTAACTTTCCATCCCACATATGAAAATCTTTAGTTCTCTCTTTCTCCACGATTGTTGTTGTCCTACTCTTCACTAACAATGAATGAATTTACACCAACATTGGTGTATCAATTCTGCTCTACATTCATATAATGATGAACTCAATGAAACTCCAATAAGAATACATCATAGATCTCCTTTCTCTGACTTTCCATCCCACATATGGAAATCCTTATTTCTCTCTTTGTATCTTTGATATCTATTTCTATTGGTATATTCCAAGAGATTTCATCCTTATTTTGAAAGAGAAATATATCTATTTCTTATATCTATAGAATCACCATGTCACCCTCTAAATATTGAGTCATGATCACCAATTTAATCCACTGATATTCTTTCTGAAAGATAGAAATTTTTAACCTACAGTCTTGTTAAGTCTATTCTAAAATAGTGTGTTCATTACCACCATGGTGTGGAACCTTCATATTCCAGTAATACCAACAAAAAATGTCATGTTCATTACTTCTAAATAAACCTCAAACATGAATACCACAAACATCAAATCTATGACTATATGAGTGAACATCGTTGTATCAAACATGAAAATGATGAAAAAAATCCTTTGATGATGCATTTGTTAGTCGACTTAGAAACCGTATTCAGGACTATTTGGACTTCTGAATTTATGAAGACTTTTCTTAGGAAATCTGATTTCAAGTACTTTGGAGAATTTGGAAATATATGTACAGTAGCCGATGTGTTTATATGTTTCCTTTTTGTAACACCTCAATCTTTTCTTGCATTGTAATTTAAAGTGCAAGGTAATAATTATAGACATCAAAAGAAAATAATTTCTCAACGCACTCATATTAAACCCACCTAGATGATGAGTAATCAATTATAGTACTCAACCCATCATAGCGGTTGAAGAATTATAGAATTTATTGTCCTAAAGTTATAAGATGAGTTATTGATGCTAATCTAAAGTGAATCTAAAAGATGATAGATGAAGAAAGGTGCACATTTGAAAGATATGTTGAAGTGAAGAAAGAATGAAGATACATTTTCAAAAGATGACTCGCAGACAAAAGCCCTCCACCTGCCCAGCCCTCCCCATCCCTCCCCACTGCCCAGCCCCTCCCCATCCCTCCCCACTACCCAGTCCCTCCCCATCCCTCCCCACTGCCCAGCCCTCACCCTCCCCCCCCCCATGCCCTTCCCTCCCCCTCCCCCCTGCCCTGCCCTATACTTGCCCAGTCCTCCCCCTCCCCCTGCCCAGCCCCTCCCCCTCCCTCCCCACTGCCCATCCCTCCCCCCTACACATCCCTCCCCCTGCCCAGCACCCCTGCCCCTCCCCCTCCCCCTCCCCCCCTGCCTAGCCCTTTCCCTGCCCAGCCCCCCTCCCCCCTGCCCAGCCCCTACCCATCCCACCCCACCGCCCAGCCCCTCCCCATCCCTCCCCATTGCCCAGCCCTCACCCTCCCCCCTACCCAGCCCTCACCCTGCCCAGCCCTCCCCCTCCCCACTGCCCAGCCCCTCCCCCTCCCCCTCCCCCCTTCCCAGCCCCTCCCCATCCCTCCCCACTGCCCAGCCCCTCCCCATCCCTCCCCACTGCCCAGCCCTCATGTAACGCCCCGACCCCAGCTACCCATAGTCGGTGCATTACTTCGTAACATTGGTATGATCACAAAAGATCAAGTCTCGAAAGACCGATTAGTTTAGTAGCCTTGCAAAACACTAGATACATTCGTACATGTTACATTACATCATAAAGTGAAAAACTACAATAACAAAGTCTCCATAGTTCACACTCATATCCTCTTCTCACAATCCCTGCAGGTCATTCATAAAATACTTCTTCACATCCTGGAAAATATTAAAACATTGAAAGGGGTGAGCTCAGATGCTCAGTAAGGATAAAAATATTGCAGAAGCTTTCATAAATAATCATAAAAATTTAAGGCAATGTATAACTAAAACAAAAGCCTTTTAAACTTGAACATCAACATAATATGGAAAAAGTAAAATGAGATAATGCCATTCACTTCTTCACATGGATATTCTACTGGTCGAATAATCACATGCAATATCAATAACCATTTTCATAATGAGGGAATGTATAATGCCATACATTCTGAAACATTTTGTGAAGGCCTCGGCCAAGACGTCTAAAATGATTAAGGCCTCGGCCAAAACCATAAATCAAATTGGGAAAGGGCCTCGGCCAATTCCACGTCTAGTTGTCTCATGAGACCTACCGATGACAATTTCTTTAGAATATACTTACATTTAAAATTGATCAAATATACTCCAGTGTTTTTCTAAAAACATTATGCAAGCTTCTCAAAACAAAATAACTAATTTTGAGACTGCTCGACTAATTGCAGGCCATGATGGGTCCACGCCCAATCCCTTCCTGTCTACCACACTCGAGAGTCGGGTTTTCTGAAAACATTTTTAAGCTTGCATTAAATACATATACATTTTCACTGGGTTTTTATATAATAAAACTCTTAAACAACATTTGATACATACAATTTTCAATACCAAAATAAATGAAAAGTAAAACACTCTTTTTGTTTTTCATTTAACAAATGTTATGGCTTATAAAGGAAGCCGAAACTCAAATAATGGTTACGGCGGCGGGGAAGTTGTTTTCTCCGCATATGTACGGAAAGAAAAACATTCCCTTTTTTTCATTTAGTAAAACTCTTCGTATAAAAAAGATTTCTTTTGAATAAATGTAAAAGTCAAAGGGGTTTATACACCGTATAAAAGAAATTTGTGTATAAAACCAAATATGCCTTAATGAAAGGAGATTGAGACAAAGTCCTTACAAAGATCATTTTTAAATAAAATATATCTATTATGTGTATTCACTATATGTACACAATAAAGAAAGTATAAATACAATATGCAACATAATAATATCATGACATAATTTGAAGTAGGAGATTAACCCAAAGAATGGAAGTTGGGTTATGAAATTCCCTTACCTTGCGTCTTGTCCTGACTCGACCGTTCTTTAACCTCCTGAATAATAAACTAGAGTTAATTTATATTTACTTAAGAACCTTTTTCATGTTCATTATTCCATTTATATCACTTATTACCATGTTATGAACATTATTTAATTATTTAAGTTAATAATGGTCGTTTTGTCGATCTTTGGTACTTGAGTCAAAAATAAACTTCTTATAATTACAAGTTGTTCATGTGGTGAAATATCCATTATATCCAGAATTATATTCATCATTTAGATGTCATATATATCTTATATATCCAGTATATACATTCATTTATAATATTACGTAATATTTAGAGGTAAGAAATGAAATGCACCGTTCATGGAGACGGTAAGCCGTACGTACGCATGAACGCTACTTTCATTTCAATTTCATATTTAATGGAACAAAATCATAATGATATAAATTTATAATATAATTCCAGTATAATATAGTGTATAATACCATTTACTCCATCCTTTATATATCCCACATATGGCATTAACGATTCAAATCACTTTGAGGGGGCGGTAGTCCGCACTTCCTAAAATGAAATTATCACGTTTTACCCATAATGGAAATCATAAATTATGCCATAAATGAGAAATACAGAAGCATAAGTAAAACATAAACATATTATATATCATATATAAAAATATTTACATCTTAATGGCCACCTTTTAAGGTGTTATATGAGTGTTGAACAATCATCGTTTCGTGAGGCAGAAATTCGCCATCCACAGAAACCGTATGTTCTTTAACCATTAGATGTAGGTGTGTGTAAGTGTAGCTCGAATCCTTCTTATAACAAAATACTAGTATATTTAGGATACTGGTTTTGTTACAAAAGAAATGAATAAAAAGATTTTAGGGGGTTGGAGAAGAAAAATAAAACAAAACAACATTAGAGAAGACATTACCTCAAAATCGGGTAACTCTTTTTGATTTGAGCCAAAGGCTTCCTTGGGAAGAGTTCTGCACAAAGTGAGGCTTCTAGGAGTAAGAGGGGGATGTTGGAAGAGTATTTGGGCAGAGTTTGGCCGAGCCAAATGGCTTGAAGGTGTGAATGAGGTGGGAGAGGTGGGGGCCTTTTATAAGTGGAGAGGAGGGGCTCTTTTGGAAAGATTGAAATGATACATTATTTTACAATTCTTTTCGGTTTGTAAAGTTCCCACACTTATATAATTCGTGGCTAAGGTGATAAGGGTTCTAAATATCCTCATCCAATAGGCTTTGGACAAGTGTAAGCCTTGGATTTTGCATTATCTTCTCATTTTATTTAAATCGTTAAATAATGAGGTCATCGCTGCATCATAATGATGTCATAAATAATTTAAATTATTTAATGTCTAAAAATTATAAACAAAATACTATGATGTATGAAATATTTTTATCTTTCTAATGAATATTTATAATCAAAATTTGGACTTGTGTAACCCCACTTAAAAACTGTTTTAGTAAAACAACTCATGTTTGTGTCAATTTAATTTTAACATTAAATAAATATATATATTAATGTCATTTTCCAACTAAAGTGGATCCATGGGGTCCCCAAGTTGACACATGGGTTGTCTTGGTCGGCCATGAATCATCCAATAGGAGTAGGACAAGTTTCATGCTCATCTCATATTATTAAAACATTATTTGTATCTTAAACTACACTAATTACCTCTAATCGCGATTAAGAACTTAAAAGTTACTATTCACCAAAAAATTATTTTAATCTCATTGAACCACATTTTACTTCTTAATGGAAACCATGTATGTTGGATTTTTGAAAATAAAATCACAGAAGTGGTAATATTTCATTTAAACGAAAAATTAGTTATTTAACTACCACTTAGTGGTTTCACTATTCATCAAAAATTGAAGTTTTTCAGAACAAAGCCAAAATTTCACCCTAAGCTATAATTGATATTCCGAATTCAAAAATGATGTCTATTTTACAAAATTCCAAACATATAAGTTGCATTAATTAATTTTATAATTAATTCCCGCTGTCACAACAAATAGCGTGTTTTTAAGAAACAATTTATATCAAAAGATTGGCAATTGTTTATGTCCAATTTCAATGTTAAATTAATTCTAATGACCACCATTGGATAAAATGGTAAAAATATATTCTAATTATACTTTAAAACCACTAAATAGTATAATTTATCACAATAAATTATTTTGATTAAAAAAGATGTTTTAAGTATTTTTCACTATTCATAAAAAAATTGGAAGTTCTCAGAAAGTTACAAAAAATTCAACTTAGGATAATTTCGATATTACGAATACAAAAATGAAGTCCATTTTGAAATATAAAATTTCTATAATTTTAAAAAGTGGTTATTACTATTCATAACGGCTACTTTGATTAGTCGCGGTGTTTTAGAACTCAAAGTTGCGTACAATGCAAGCTATTGCATTATTGAATGAGAAGCGTATCGTGGAAGCTCGGGGTGTTACATTCTCCCCTCCTTTAATAAATTGAGTCCTCGCAATTTGAAATTTTTCTTTGAAAATAAAAGGTTGAAAAGAGAAAATACCTTTGAGGAAAACCCACATCGGAAATAAGATTAATAAAATTTAGCCTTAATAAGAGGGAAAGGGAAATGAAAAAGTCACCACCCAATTATGATCTCGATTAGGAGAACATTGGTGGCAATTAAAGACATATAATTGGAGGAAAAACGTAAATATTTGTAGGGAGTGATTGAGGTCATCAATCACAATCAACTGTCAAATTGAGGGCCTCAAAGCCTTCAATCTATGTTGATTTAAAATATCATCAGTTCAACAAGACATAAGGTATTAGGATAACACATTTTTTTTGTTTTAATATCCCTTTACTAAAGTTTAAGAATTAATTTATTCATTGAATAAGTGATAGGTATATATATATTTATGCTTGACAATTAGAGTTTCAACCTTCAACTCATCTTTCACTCAAAAAGATAATAGAACTCAAAAATATTATACTTATCCTAATTGTATAAGGTTCCAAATGTTAACACATACTATTTAGATTAGTAAAATTATTTTTTAATAACCAGGGACTTCCTGTAGGATAGTGGTAGGAAATAAAGGCATGTCGCACTATGATTGTGGGTTCGATTCCTGCAACTTTGTCCGACGCGATGGTTATGCCCCACCCTGCAGGTTGTCCTTTTCCTAAAACTATAGTATTATAATATTCCAAAAATAATCTTCATAAATTTTTTAACCTTTAACAATACTATCCAAAGATAAACTTAATCCACTCCAACCTTAATAGTTATCCAAAATACCTCCGTCCAGACTTTCTCTAAAAGGTCTCTAAATTCCAAAATCAATTGTAACATCAGATTCCCCAAACAAAGAAAAGTTTCTGTTATTGTCACATACTAAAAATATAATTACCTTCATCATATTAAAACCTTACTGAAATCAACAAGTATTGCAGTACAATCCTTATATATATATATCACATTATTCTAATCACCAAAATATAATCCATGAGTCCAAAAGCACCAATACATTAGTTATTCTGCTTCAACTGTAGTAACAACATAAGATTGTCCTTGATCCCTTGGCCTTTTCTGAGGTATGTTTCCCTGACGCTTAGGACATTCATTGGCATAATGCCCCATTTCCCTACAATTATAGCATTCAACATTGATATCCTCTTTCTTTCCCTTGCAATCACGCGCCTGGTGACCTTTTTCTCCACATTTATAACAAACTCCCATTCCTTTTAGGCAAGTACCAGGGTGATTCTTCCCACAATTATCACATAATGGAAAATCCTTCTTTCCCTTTTTCCCTTTATCTGTCTCTTGTTCCACCGTTCTCTTCTTCTCTTTCTTTACTTTGTTGTCATAAGACTTAGAAAATTCCTTTTCTGTCTTGATAGCACATGAGACAATATCTTCGTATGATGAGAAGGATTGTGATACTAAAGCTCTACAGAGAAATGGTTTTAACCCATAAAATAAACGATCAATCTTACTCCTTGGGTTACGTATATAATCGGCAGCATGCCTCGCTAACCTTGTAAAGTTAGCCTCATACTTTGAGACATTCTCATCCTCCTTCTGCCTCAGACTCAGAAATTGCCTTTCCATATCTGCTCGATGGTCACGAGGAAAGTATTTTTCTAAGAAAAGATCTTTAAACTCCCTCCATTCCATATTCGATATGTCATCATATTCCTTTGTGTTTTGAATCAATGACCACCATTGATCAGCATCTCCAGTGAGGCGGTAAACTACCATGATAACCTTTTCCCTTTCACTACTCCCCAAGGCGTGGAATATTTTCTCTAAGGAGTTTATCCATTGCTCAGCTACTAATGGATTTGTACCCCCATTAAATATTGGTGGTTATTACCTCATCAAGCGGTCTAACATTGATCCTCCACGTTGCGGATCAGGGTGCTCCATACGAGTAAGGTTATTATTCATAACCTGAGTGAGTTGTCCTAGTATGGTAATAAGTTGATCAGCACCAGTTGTATCTCCAGATCCACAATAATTATCTTGAGCATGAGGGAAATCCCTACACGGAGTGCGTGCATTGATACGGTTTCCATTTCTTCCACTAGGAGCCATTTCTAAACAATGGCATAAACTAGACCAGTTTATGAATCAAAATACATAATCCCATACTTATAAAACACTTAACATAAATTGAACTATTTATGGATATAATCCATAATCATAAAAATGTTTTCTTTGAGGAAGTATATACTCATAATCCATTCATAATGATTTGTAAAGAAAATGAGAGTTATCCTAAGCATATCCCCCGGGAGTGTCGTAACCAAGAGTGCAGCAAGGCCCGTTATCGTGCACCAGTTCCCGTTCGAGTCTAGCTCAAAGCGGTGTTTTCGGGTTTTACCCCTAGGAACATCTGTGCCAGAGCCGCCTCTACCTGCTCGTATCCAGACAGGGATGTATTGCTCGGAAAACTCACAAAATCTATACAATACCAAAATTCTAGGAAGTTCTTATATACTAATCCTCAAAGTTCATCTTAGTTCTACGTGCTCTAATCAGAGTTTATCTAAATCTAGCTTCCAAGGTTTATACTAAACTTCCTCTGATACCTACTGTAACGCCCCGACCCCAGCTACCCAGAGTCGGTGCATTACTTCGTAACATTGGCATGATCACAAAAGATCAAGTCTCGAAAGACCGATTAGTTTAGTAGCCTTGGAAACACTAGATACATTCATAAATGTTACATTACATCATAAAGTGAAAAACTACAATAACAAAGTATCCATAGTTCACACTCATATCCTCTTCTCACAATCCCTGCAGGTCATTCATAAAATACTTCTTCACATCCTGGAAAATATTAAAATATTGAAAGGGGTAAGCTCAGATGCTCAGTAAGGATAACAATATTGCGGAAGCTTTCATAAATAAACATAAAAATTTAAGGCAATGTATAACTAAAACAAAAGCCTTTTAAACTTGAACATCAACATAATATGGCAAAAGTAAAATGAGATAATGCCATTCACTTCTTCACATGGATATTCTACTGGTCGAATAATCACATGCAATATCAATAACCATTTTCATAATGAGGGAATGTATAATTCCAGACATTCTGAAACATTTTGTCAAGGCCTCAGCCAAGACGTCTAAAATGATTAAGGCCTCAGCCAAAACCATAAATCAAATTGGGAAAGGGCCTCGGCCAATTCCACGTCTAGTTGTCTCATGAGACCTACCGATGACAATTTCTTTAGAATATACTTACATTTAAAATTGATCAAATATACTCCAGTGTTTTTCTAGAAACATTATTCAATCTTCTGAAAACAAAATAACTAATTTTGAGACTGCTCGACTAATTACAGGCCATGATGGGTCCACGCCCAATCCCTTCCTGTCTACCACACTCGAGAGTCGGGTTTTCTGAAAACATTTTTAAGCTTGCATTAAATACATATACATTTGCACTGGGTTTTTATATAATAAAACTCTTAAACAACTTTTGATACATACCATTTTCAATACCAAAATAAATGAAAAGTAAAACACTCTTTTTGTTTTTCATTTAACAAATGTTATGGCTTATAAAGGTAGCAGAAACTCAAATAATGGTTACGGCGGCGGGGAAGTTGTTTTCTCCGCATACGTACGGAAAGAAAAACATTCCCTTTTTGTCGTTTAGTAAAACTCTTCGTATAAAAGAATTCCTTTTGAATAAACATAAAAGTCAAAGGGGTTTATACACCGTATAAAAGAAATTTGTGTATAAAACCAAATATGCCTCAATGAAAGGAGATTGAGACGAAGTCCTTACAAAGATCATTTTTAAATAAAATATATCTATTATGTGTATTCACTATATGTACACAATAAATAAATTATAAATACAATATACAACATAATAATATCATGACATAATTTGAAGTAGGAGATTAACCCAAAGAATGGAAGTTGGGTTATGAAATTCCCTTACCTTGCGTCTTGTCCTGACTCGACTGTTCTTTAACCTCCTGAATAATAAACTAGAGTTAATTTATATTTACTTAAGAACCTTTTTCATGTTCATTATTCCATTTATATCACTTATTACCATGTTATGAACATTATTTAATTATTTAAGTTAATAACGGTCATTTTGTCGATCTTTGGTACTTGAGTCAAAAATAAACTTCTTATAATTACAAGTTGTTCATGTGGTGAAATATCCATTATATCCAGAATTATATTCATGATTTAGATGTCATATATATCTTATATATCCAGTATATACATTCATTTATAATATTACGTAATATTTAGAGGTAAGAAATGAAATGCACCGTTCATGGAGACGGTAAGCCGTACGTACGCATGAACGCTACTTTCATTTCAATTTCATATTTAATGGAACAAAATCATAATTATATAAATGTATAATATAATTACAGTATAATATAGTGTATAATACCATTTACTCCATCCTTTATACATCCCACATATGGCATTAACTATTCAAATCACTTTGAGGGGGCGGTAGTCCGCACTTCATAAAATGAAATTATAGCGTTTTACCCATAATGGAAATCATAAATTATGCCATAAATGAGAAATACAGAAGCATAAGTAAAACATAAACATATTATATATAATATATAAAAATAGTGACATCTTAATGGCCACCTTTGAAGGTGTTATATGAGTGTTGAACAATCATCGTTTCGTGAGGCAGAAATTCGCCATCCACAGAAACCGTATGTTCTTTAACCATTAGATGTAGGTGTGTGTAAGTGTAGGTCGAATACTTCTTATAACAACATCCTAGTATATTTAGGATACTGGTGTTGTTACAAAAGAAATGAATAAAAAGATTTTAGGGGGTTGGAGAAGAAAAATAAAACAAAACAACATTAGAGAAGACATTACCTCAAAATCGGGTAACTCTTTTTGATTTGAGCCAAAGGCTTCCTTGGGAAGAGTTCTGCCCAAAGTGAGGCTTCTAGGAGTAAGAGGGGGATGTTGGAAGAGTATTTGGGCAGAGGTTGGCCGACCCAAATGGCTTGAAGGTGTGAAT
This sequence comes from Viscum album, assembly GCA_963277665.1. NCBI lineage: Eukaryota > Viridiplantae > Streptophyta > Magnoliopsida > Santalales > Viscaceae > Viscum > Viscum album. The sequence goes on along the minus strand of OY728126.1, from coordinate 1,303,697,226 downwards.
GAGGTGGGAGAGGTGGGGGCCTTTTATAAGTGGAGAGGAGGGGCTCTTTTGGAAAGATTGAAATGTTACATTATTTTACAATGCTTTTAGGATTCTAAAGGTCCCACACTTATATAATTCGTGGATAAGGTGATAAGGGTTCGAAATATCTTCATCCAATAGGATTTGGACAAGTTTAAGCCTTGGATGTTTCATTATCTTCTCATTTTATTTAAATCGTTAAATAATGAGGTCATCGCTGCATCATAATGATGTCATAAATAATTTAACTTATTTAATGTCTAAAAATTATAAACAAAATACTATGATGTATGAAATCTTTTTATCTTTCAAATGAATATTTATAATCAAAATTTGGACTTGCGTAACCCCAATTAAAAACTGTTTTAGTAAAAAAACTCAGGTTTGTGTCAATTTAATTTTAACATTAAATAAATATATATATTATTGTCATTTTCCAACTAAAGTGGATCCATGGGGTCTCCAAGTTGACCCATGGGTTGTCTTGGTCGGCCTTGAATCATCAAATAGGAGTAGGACAAGTGTCATGCTCATCTCATATTATTAAAACATTATTTGTACCTTAAACTACACTAATTACCTCTAATCGCGATTAAGAACTTAAAAGTTACTATTCACCAAAAAATTATTTTAATCTCATTGAACCACATTTTACTTCTTAATGGCAACCATGTATGTTGTATTTTTGAAAATCAAATCACAGAAGTGGTAATATTTCATTTAAACGAAAAATCAGTTATTTAACTACCACTTAGTGGTTTCACTATTCATCAAAAATTGATGTTTTTCAGAACAAAGCCAAAATTTCACCCTAAGCTATAATTGATATTCCGAATTCAAAAATGATGTCTATTTTACAAAATTCCAAACATATAAGTTGCATTAATTAATTTTATAATTAATTCTCGGTGTCACAACAAATAGCGTGTTTTTAAGAAACAATTTATATCAAAAGATTGGCAATTTTTTATGTCCAATTTCAATGTTAAATTAATTCTAATGACCACCATTGGATAAAATGGTAAAAATATATTCTAATTATACTTTAAAACCACTAAATAGTATAATTTATCACAATAAATTATTTTGATTAAAAAAGTTGTTTTAAGTATTTTTCACTATTCATAAAAAAATTGGAAGTTCTCAGAAAGTTACAAAAAATTCAACTTAGGATAATTTCGATATTACGAATACAAAAATGAATTCCATTTTGAAATATAAAATTTCTATAATTTTAAAAAGTGGTTATTACTATTCATAACGGCTACTTTGATTAGTCGCGGTGTTTTAGAACTCGAAGTTGCGTACAATGCAAGCTATTTCATTATTGAATGAGAAGCGTATCGTGGAAGCTCGGGGTGTTACACCTCACCCTCCCCCCTGCCCAGCCCTCCCCCTCCCCCTTGCCCAGCCCTCCACCTGCCCAGCCCTCCCCCTCCCCCCCTGCCCAGCCCCTCCACCTCCCTCCCCACTACCCGTCCCTCCCCCCTGCAGAGCCCTCCCCCTTCCCAGCCCCCCCTCCCCCTCCCCCTCCCCCATGCCCAGCCCTTTCCCTGCTCAGCCCCCTCCCCCTCCCCCCCTTCCCAGCCCCTCCCCATCCCTCCCCACTGCCCAGCCCTCACCCTCCCCCCCTTCCCAGCCCTCACCCTACCCAGCCCTCCCCTTCCCCCTGCCCAGCCCTCCCCCTTCCCCCTGCCCAGCCCTCCACCTGCCCAGCCCTCCCCCTTTCCCCTGCCCAGCCCCTCCCCCTCCCTCCCCACTGCCCATCCCTCCCCCCTGCACAGCCCTCCCCCTGCCCAGCTCCCCTCCCCACCCCCTCCCCCTCACCCCCTGCCCAGCCCTTTCCCTGCCCAGCCCCCCTACCCAGCCCCTCCCCCTCCCTCCCCACTTCCCATCCCTCCCCCTGAATCTCCCTGCATGAAATATGTAGATGCATGAAATGTTTTATTTAGATGCAGACCCAACCAGGTAAGGTACTGTAACTGTTATAAACCATCCTAAAATTTTTATAAGGTACTACAACTCACTGTATTATAGAAGAGATTATAATAGAAAAAAAATCTAAAATCGGATGTCCAACTAAATATGTTACCTTAAGGTATGTTTATTTAAAGTAATACAACTCACTGTAATACAAAACAGATTATAACACAAGAAATACCAGTCAAACTCATGAAGAATGTGATTATCACTGTATCATTTACTGCATGAGTTGTAAATAATATAAACTTCCATACATCCTATCCTATTAAAGAGTTAGTTGAAAAAAAAAATACCTTCATCAATCCTCGCGGAGACATAAATGATACACATATCTTAAGTTTCTTCTCCATGCTTGTAAATCGAAGGCATTCATTCCATCAGCGCATGCACATTCACCAATATTTCGGTTCATCGCTATGCTGGGATGAGAACAATCAAAGTATGTCTAGAAACTCTTAGACATGACCCACAAAAATCAATATACAGTGGAGTCAATAGTGAAAACATATCACCTTCATTCATATGTTGGATGAAAGGGAGGTTAACTCTATGATTTTACGACCAATAAACTGCATTCATATAGTGTGTAAATGCAAATGAAAAATGATGCATGGTAGGGAGGTTAATTCCACAATTTTAGGAAAACATACCTGTTGTAGAGATCTGGCACTTATTAGTGCAGGATTCCCTTGATCTCTTCATGTGCAGAGTGATTCACCTGCAATATATAAATAAAAATAATCAATATTCATCTTAGAAGATGAAGTTTGTCATAATGTATGAAAAAGTGTTATGAGAAGGGAAATACTGAAAATTTTCTAGGAGATTATTTCAACGATATTACAAGAACATGCCTATTGCGGGGTGAGCAACACATCGGTCAAGATTCGATTTAAGTGGCTACTCTGGGTGTTTTTGTTAACATCCACATCACCCGTGCACTTGATTTTTGTTTCCAGTGCACCCTTCAAGAACACTTTCAGCTTCCAGAATGTTGATTCACTCTGCATCCCACATACCAATTATGGCCGGAAACAGAGAGGAAACAGAGCATTTTTGCTGCAATGAATAGTCAGAAATGTCAGGTTTAATGATAGGAACCAGAAGTGTTTACCTTAAACTAGAAGACAGTGCCCCATTGATGATTGTTCAGAAGGCGCTGAAGAAAGGTGATGTCCTGGGAGTGGTCAATCCTCTAATGCGCCATAGTAATCAACTAAATCACCTGCAAATTCATTTCTGGGAGCACTTGAAGTCCTACTGCATCATATAATGAAAATATGAGTCTAGGGTTAAATTGGATATTTGAGGATGCAGTTGAGTAAAAAGAAAACTTGTCATGATGTAAAAAATGGTGTGGTAAAACCATACCTTTAGCGAGGGTGGATAAGTCGACATCGTGTCCAGCTCCTCCCCCATCCCCTCCCCCTCCTTCCCCACTGCCCAGCCCCTCCCCCTCCCTCCCCACTGCCCAGCCCCCCCTACCCAGCCCCTCCCCACTACCCATCCCCCCTGCCCAACCCCTCGCCCTCCCTCCCCACTGCCCAGCCCCCCTGCCCAACCCCTCCCCACAGCCCAACCCCTCCCCCTCCCTCCCCATTGCCCAGCCCCTCCCCCTCCCCACCTGCCCAGCCCCTCCCCCTCCCTCCCCACTGCCCATCCCCCCCTTCCCAGCCCCTCCCCACTGCCTAGCCCCCCCTGCCCAACCTCTCCCCCTCCCTCCCCACTGCTCAGCCCCCCTATCCAGACCCTCCCCACTGCCCAACCCCTACCCCTCCCTCCCCACTGCCCAGCCCCTCCCCCTCCCCACCTGCCCAGCCCCTCCCCCTCCCTCCCTGCTGCTCATCCCCCCTACCCAGCCCCTCCCCCTCCCTCCCCACTTCCCAGCCCCCCTGCCCAGCCCTCCACTACACCCCCCACCCCCTCCCAACTTTCCCCTCCCACCCCCCCCAACCCTCCACTACAGCCCCACATCCCAAGCCTCCCCTCCACTGTTAAAGCCAATATTAGATGGAGAGATAATAATTAACACACCAAACCATAAAAACAAAAATGTATTGTGAATATTACTTAAAGAATTGTGAAATAGAACCCCCGATGAAAACATAATCCAAAATTCATTTCATTGCATAAAGAAATTCACATAAAAGCAGTCCCCCAATACAAAAAAAAATTAAAACTCCAACACAAGTCTCTCTGCTAAGTCAAAAATGGAGGGGATTAATATCCCCCCAATCACCATCATTGTCATCCCCATGTCCATCATCATCATCATCAGCAGCAACATCGTCAGCATCATCATCACCAGCAGAAACATCATCATCATCAGCAGCAGAAGCAATCTCATCACCAACAACAGCATCAACAAAATCCTCGCCAGATCTATCGCCACCACTGTCATCGCCACTAGGACCCTCATGGGAATCACCCGAGGAATTATGTAAAGAGTGCATTGATTCTATACATGAATCAAAATTGGAAGCAACCTCTGGTGGTAGTGACTGACTCAACATTGACATAGCTTTCATAAAATGTTCATTCATTAGCTTAATTTTTTCACGCTCCTCTAATACTATTTTCTTTGTCGCGGCTAATTCAGCACGCGTACCTTCCAACTCAGAGGCCTTAGAGGCATTAGAGGAGTCTGATGATGACTATACCTATAAGGGACAATGTTTTTTCCTGGTCTACAATGGACTCTTCCTGGATTCTCCACACCTAACACCTAACTCAAATGATCATTTTTCCCTAAGTTGTCAGCTTCCTCATCCATGGCCTCCATGGAAGACTGTTGAAATTATACACATATTAAATTATGAATTTCGTATAAATGTTTGAAATATATATAAAAAACATACAATTTTTTCTTGTGTTTGTGAATTAACTGCAGTTCCATCTTTTCTTTTCCTACTGAAGCAGAATAATTTGGCACGAGGTACAGGACCTTAAATTCCCCATTCAGCTTGCTGCATATGATAAATTCACAAATTTGGATTACAACCATATATGATAAATGCAAAAATTGGATTGAACGTACGAGCTGCTTCACATGACTGGGTATTGTAGTGCACCCCAATGTGTGTAGATATATCATTTCATCTTTTTTTTCGTTGAAACTTATTAAGAAACAAAAAAACAATACAAGTAATAAGAATTAAATTTTATATAAAATCCATTAAAGATGGGTAGTACCTTATACTGTTCAGTCTTCCAATGTGCGATCATTTTTTGATATTGACTTTTTGGACAGTTAGGGTTTGTGGGTACACCCTCTAACTCGGTACCCACTCTGCTCCTCCAACCAATATGTAACTCATACTTGTATGACCACCAATACTCTCCAAGATCACTCAACCTAGCAGCTTTGGCAGCTTCACCGTTAGGAAAGTTAAATGGACTCTACAACGAAAATGTTACGTCATATAAATACAATACTAATATAAATATAAATTTATAAAATTTCCGTACCCATATCTGTGCCCATGCCCTATCCTTGATGTCAGTACTGATATGTCTCCATGAGACTGGTTCCACCGGAACGATATCATGATATTTGGCTAAAGTAGCCATGAAACTTCTACACTTCTTAGCATTTTTACCTACCATTTCATTTTGAGGATTGTAATCCACCATAATCTAATTTTCGCGATTCTAGGCATCCCGCATTCGAGTGTGCCCACGTCGCCTACTAGAAGATCCCACTAAATAAATAAAAGGTGAAAAATTGGGACCAAAATCCAATGCTCTTAATTCTTGAGAAATGAAGTCAACAGGTAAACTCAATACCTGAAATACATATGAGTAATATAATTAAATATAAATCTATATTTTAAGGTATATAATGTAATGGTCATACCTTTGATTTCAACAAATCTAGGAACTATTGGCTATGCATAGCCTCTCTCCTTCTCAACGGCAAAGACCGATGAACTCTACTTATAATTTGTTTATGTTCTCTACATAAAATGACAATAAAAGTATAAGGTATATGTGATATGATATCGTATGAGATAACATATATATATTCAAATTACTTACTTGATATAGGCATCGAGCAAACCACAATTAAACAAGACTATTCGATGTGCCATATTCCACTCTTCAAAGCTCAATGTAACCAATGTATATGGCCTGACAATTCCACCTGTTTGGGGAAGAGATGGAAACGAGGGATGAATTTCCTCATACTACTCATCTTCATTTCTCATTGGTCGATTATGTCTTGTGCTCACATCAGACAAATACATTGAACAAAAATCCATACATTCTTGGGCCAGATAACTCCTCACAATGGAACCTTCAAGATAATTCTTATTTCGGACATATGATTTCAAAGTGAACATATTTCTTTTAGTGGGATACATCCACCAAAAAGCGACTGGTCCCCCAAGAAGTGTCTCAGTTGGAAGATGAACTGTTAAATGCAACATGCAAGTGAAAAGGGATAAAGGAAAAAAAATTCCAACTCACATAGAATTAACGGAGCCTCTTGCTGCATTTTTATCAACAATGATTTGGATAACCTTTTAGCACAAAGGTCTCTAAAAAAATGACACAACCGAATAACTTACACTCTTACATTATTGAATAGAAAATGCTGAATTACTATTGGAATCAATTCATGAAGCAGGATGAGATAATCATGAGTTTTTATGGATTTCAATTTCAAATGTCTTCTCTTGACTCGTTTAGATATGTTGCTGGAATATCCATCCGGAACCTTGATATTCTCCAATATTGCCAAAAATCGATCTTTCTCTGTCGGTGTCATCACATAAGAAGCACAAGGAAATTTCCATTTGTTTTCACCAATACAAACAGGATGTAGTTCTGGTCGAATACCCCAATCCAATAAATCCCGACGAGATCGGAGGTCATCTTTGGTCTTCCCCTTAATATTCAAAATAATTTCAAGCAACATTTCACATATATTTTTCTCAATATGCATTACGTCTAAAAAATGATGTAACAAATTAGTAGACCAATATGGAAACACAAAAAAAATACTTCTCTTTTTCCAATTGTAAGTGACTTCAGTATCATCATTCTTCCTCTTTCGAGATTTCAACTGACCTTTCCCTAATGAAAAGCTGAAATCTTTCAATTCATCAAGCACATAACTTCCTGACATACGTTGAGGTGGTTATTAAGTGTCAACATTATTATCAAACCTCCGACGATTCTTCCTGTATTGATGATCCATTGGCAAGAATCGGTGATGCCCCATGAAACTAAAACTATGACGATATTTAAGCCTTCTCGATCATGTATTCTTTATACAAACGGGACATGATAGTTTTCCCTTTGTGCTCCACCCAGACATCATTGCATAGGCAGGGAAATCATTTATGGTCCATAGAAGGGCAGCACGCATCTGAAACGTATTCTTTGAAGAAGCATCAAATGTCTGCACACCTAAATCCCAAAGTTGTTTCAACTCTTTTATTAAATGCTTCAAGTAGACATCTATATCATTACCAGGATCCAAAGGTCCATATATCAGTATACTCAAAAAAGTGAAAGGTTTTTTCATACACATCCACGGAGGAAGATTATAAACATGAATAAAAACCGGCCATGTGCTATGAGCAGTAAGCATCTGACCAAACGGATTAAAACCATCAAATGATAGGCCCAATCTGACATTACGCACCTCAGCTGCCAAATCAGGATGTTGTGCATCAAATGTCTGCCATGCTAATCTATATGCAGGATGGACAATCTCATCATTACCTTTAATTCTCTCAACATCATTCCATCTCATATTAACTGAGATTTCTGGAGACATGAATAGATTTTGAAGTCTGGGAATCGATGGAAAGTGCCACATGACTTTTTGTGGCACATGAGATGGTGTTCCATCTGTATTTGTCTTCCATAGAGATGTACCACATTCTTTACAGCCATTATGGTCAGCTGTTTCCTCCAAATATAAACTGCAATCTTTCAGACAAGCATGGACTTTATTAGTAGCAAATCCAAGCTGCTTAATTAACTTCCATTCCATGTAATGATTGGAGGGAATATCTGCACCATCTGGAAGCATGTCCTTAAAAATGTAAGAATATAATCAATGGCGGTATTAGAAATCCCATACATGGTTTTTCCATGATATAACCGCCTTAAAAATTCCAACTTGGTCATTTTAGTACATTCTTGATATACTGGAGTTCTGGCATCATCCAATAAATTTTTCACTCTCTCAACATCATCATCTTCAACATTTTCCTCGTGTGTACTGATATCATTGTCTTCTTGCACCGGCATGTTATCTCTCTCTGAATGATGCACATATGGAAACCGATCAAATATCAAATTCTCCATGTCACTTCGTTCATTTCTTTTTTGAACAGTCGAAGATTGACTCGTCTCTCGATGGTGAAACCAAACATTATAGTTAGCTTGAAATCAAAATTTTGTTAAATGGTAACTAACTTCTTCTCGTCTTAACCATTGTCTTCCAACACAATTATAGCAGGGACACTGTATACATCCTCCATCTGACACATTTTTAAATGAAAAATATAAAAAAATTTCCAAATTACATTGAAACTCGTTGAAATCTAATTGGTACGATACATCCAGCTTCTATCCATTCTATAACAAGAAAAAAAATTATCATTCAATCAACAATGTAAATCATATTTAAAAAATTCATTACAACCAATTTTATTATTAAATTAATCAATGAATATTAGTAGCTAGAAAAACATATTTAATGGCAAGAGGAGCCCATGATTGAATAAGTAGCAAAAATAAGAATGATCAGGATAAACCATCTTTCCATATTTATTTTCCATGTAAATATAGAAAGGATCACATTAGATATCATTTTAAATCCTAAACCTGGATAAGAAATCCGAGATCTATTTCCTTTACAAGGATAATAAATAATATCTATCAATAATAAGAATAACAACAAACAAATGATAAATTATATTTAAATATCAAGGACTGATTAAATTCTATGTAAATGGTTGGTTTGTTGGCTTAAAAATCATGCTCCAAACCATTACATGTTGTTCAATTCACCTTTAAATATAACATTGAAATGTTATGTTAATACATAGTAAAAAACTTTAAATTTAAAAAAAATATTTAACTAATTGTTTTTCATAATTTATGGAACATACATTATCGAGATTTGAAGATGATTTCCATGTGTCATTGGTCATAAAATTTAGTATGTTAATTATGAATCATTCCATGATTGGTTAAGAATTATGTATGTACTCATATAATTATGTTAAAAATAAATTATAAATGGTATTTTCAGATAAAGCACTATATATGATCATAATGTGTCTTATATAGTCTAGCATGCTTAAACAATTAATTGAGCATGATTTTCAAAATGCATTCAACTAAAATGTTATTTTACCACTCAATACAATAATTAATTATTTATTTTCAAATACAAATGACTATTAATTTCTAATTATTTAGGTTTTTCAAAATAGTTCAATACAATACAATAATATTTTTCAGTTTGTTTCACCTTGGTGTTTAGTGAAAAGTAAGATATCAAAGAGAAAAAAAATTAGACACAGAAAAAAATCTTGGTGTGTTACAATGAATATTAAATTATTCCTCCCTATGTGTTGTGATCATTATTGGTTTGCAAATCTATTCTCTTAGGATGGTATGAGCTTGGTCTTCCTGGTTTCGCATTGGATGGTTTGCAACAGGTCATGACCACATGGAACAACCCCAAGAGATGATTTAGATCTTTCAGTTCATCTATGCAGAGTTTTTTGGATTTGGTAATTTGAGAGGGTATGGCGTCAGCCATCAGATCGAGACTGTGCTTTGACACATGACACTTTCTTGTTGAATCACTTTGCAATGGTGGAGAGCTTCATCGCATTCAAATGTTGGGTAGGGGCAGTTTTTATGTTGTCAATCTGGTTTTATTTTCCTTGAACCTTAGGGAATTATTTGTCCCAATTCATGATGTCTTTGGGTTTTCCCATTCATCCCTTAAAATTCAGTCTTATCTTAATAAAAATTTGAAGGGCTTCAGGCCATTGGAGGAGGTATGAGCTCGGTCAAGTGTCTTTAGAGTCATCTATTTATCGGACATTTTTTCCACACATAGTTAGTTTTTCTTGATAGTCACCCTCTTCTTCTGGTATGGGTAATGGTTAAATATGTCACCTATGTTGGGGCCTTCTCTAATATCATATATCTATAATCAACTTTGCTCTTCAGAATGTCATTGAAGACAAATCAGCCTTAAACGGTGTGGATCAATCTCCTATAAAAATAATAGTAGACATGATGGTCTGTGAGGTTGACCTCATTAGGTTTCTTAGGTTTTTGTATCTTGATTATGTTATTTTCCATGTATGTAAAGAAATAATTGTAAAAATTATCCTTTAATAAGTAATACACTTTGTCCATCCATTCCTCAAGTCTTGGGTGACCCAGATCACTTTTTTCTTCCATTCAAGGGAGAATTTGTTGTTAATGCCGCTCAATGGGAGGTGTCATGTGATTTAGGGCCTTCGTAGGTGCTTGAATTGGAACTACTACAGTTTTTAGGGTAAGAGAAGCATTATCTACCTTACTAGTCCTTTTTCCCTATGTCATGGGTGTCGGCCAAGATTTGGCCTAGGTTTTATAAATGGGATCTTCTAATCAATGTGTTGTCTCTAAAAACTCATAGAATCTGCCTAGATAATTCATCAAGATAAAAGGTATTCGTAGCTCATCCTAAATATTCCCATCACAAATTTCCATCCATTTATTTTTTGATAAAGGTATTCTGAGTGAATATGTTAAACTTTTCCATCTAGCGATGAAGTAAGAAATTCTGTCACTTTCACATTGTTTGCAATCTGTGAGGTCAAAAATCATTATTTTCATTAACATGGAGTTTAAATGATCTAAAAATTGATAACGAATAAATTTACATTCCACAATGGATCCTACCGAAAGGTTATTTTACTAAAATAAGGTTAGTCCTACCAAATTACATACAAAAACATCTTAGTTTTGTTTCCTCCTACTGATCTTAGGGTCTCATCATAAAGTCTCTTTAGGACATGAAGTGTGTGAGATGTAATTTTGGATCTCCCAAAAAAACAAGGCTTTAGAATATAGTATTGTAAAAATTGGATAGGGTAAAGTTTTTATCCACAAATTCGGGATATAACTTATTTTTGGGTTGTATGGGGGTGTTCCTCCCTTCAATGGATTCCATTTTGGAATCCAATGATTTAGTGGTGTTGAGGAGTTCTTGAGGTATTATTGTCTAGGCCACCTTCTAACTACAGGTATTGGGAAAGTATTGATGAGGTGGCCCCACCTTCATATCTCATTGATTCTGAATTTATGCTAAGACTGAATGATCCCTCTAATGGGGAAGATGTTGTCACCATATTAGAAGAAAGTCGTAATCATTCAAAACTTCTTCATTTATGTAAATCAATTTCTTAGATCTATACCCAACCTAAAATTAACATTACACCGTTTAATGCATATTATCCCTCTCCTAATGTATGTGATGAGAGTGTTTTGTCTCCTTTTGAAGACGATAGCCAGCAAAAATATTGTCCCTGATAGTTCCTCATCGATATATCTGAGATTCTATATCACATTCTCTTATTGTGCTAGTAGTTCCTCTATAGAGGTAATTTCAGTTTCCCTTGGTTGTGATTGGTATGTATACACATTTCCCTTTATCCTAGGAAGAGTTCCATCGAGGAGAGGGAAATTCCTCATTCGTAGGTTCCATGTTCTACATATTTCTCTGATTATGTGTATGTGTAGCCTTAGTTTGTTCATCCACATCACCTACCCCTAAATGAAAAGTTTCCAAATCATTCCCCTATATTTTTAAATCTTGGTTGACATCAATTTTTATATTAATTATGATGATGTTCACTAAGGTGTATCAAGTAGTGGGATTTACCCCATCACTCTCCACGCAAAAGGGAAATTATCCACTGTTTACTCCTCCTTTGAGGGTTGCATTAGGGTCATTTATCTGACCCCTGGTCATATTAGTCCATTTTGTCTTATGAAACTTATGGTTTTTAACTTCCTTTATCGTAAATTCCCCCTACCTTGGTCAATGAATAATGACCATAAGGGAATTTCCAATCATACTTGGTTAGCATAACAAAAATTAAAGAGGTGTATCTCATTGTGGGAGGAATGATTGGGATGTTTACCATTGATAATTATCTTCAAAACTAGAGAAGATCAATTCCTTTAGGGGTGATAATAATGAAAAAAATTACCCTGGACCTATGGAATGGGAATGATTTGGGGCTGTTGTTGGCACTTTTTGATCCCATTTTTGAGGATATAAAGAATCCAATCAAAGATTTTATGGATCCTAAGATGGATATTGAGATATAAATTCCCCTATAACTAGATGTTGGTGTTGATATAGATCCACCACTAATTTCTCTAGGACATAAGGAATCCAATCAAGGATTTTATAACATAATATGGGTGAATTGTTGTGTCATTTCACACATATTACTACCTCATGTATGGATCAAAAAAATTCTGATCTATCATTATCTATAACCCCATTTTTAGATCTTCCATCACCCATGAAATTCAATCTTATAAGAGAATATTTTCTTATTCCACACCTACCTATTGATTGAGAACCATTTACAACTTCACATTCCACATATAGAGTACCACACCAGTATATCCATCCTATAACTAACATACATTTTCATATATTTTAATTTTTATCACTAATTATAATATATTTATTTGTCTTGTTATTAATTTATGAAGATATGTATTCGTACATGAGGACTGTTATCATACATAATATATATATGTTGATATTTATGATAACCCCAACTCTATCATAAATAATTCCCAATTTTACTAATCTATAGATATTTATGTGACACTTAAATCAACCGGTATCTACAACTTCAAATCCTAGAGGTTAATCATTACACATGGTAACCCCTATAATCAACCAAGAATCATTGATATCCCCCCATAACATTAATGGAGCATCACAAGGAAAATTACCTTGTTTAAGAGATGTCGAGGCAGAGGCGAAGTCCAGGGGGTCCAGGTCGGGAGCTGGGATGCGGACCCGGGACGCGGAGCCGGGACGCGGATCCGGGACGCGGAGCCGGGACGCGGAGCCGGGATGCGGAGCCAGGACGTGGAGCTGGGACGCGGAGCCGGGACACGGAGCCGGGAAGCGAAGCTGAGAGGCGGAGGCCGGGGAGGGGAGTCGGAGAGGGGAGGAGAGGGCCGGGAGGCGGTGGTCGGGGAGGGGAGGATAGGGCCGGGAGTAAGGGTCAGGGATGTAGGGTTGAATGGGGGGAGCACCGAGTGAGGAGGAGCCCAAGGAAGAGCCCGATACATCGGGAATTATGCTGTTTTAATACCCACGGTTTTAATAAAATTGTGGGTAAAGATAAGTAAAAACAACCTATTCCCACGGTTTATAAAACCATGGGTATATATGTGTGGGGATAGACCCCATTCCCAGTAGTGATTTCGTGACCCCAGTCTCACGCCCCCAAACCCCCATCGAAGTTATTTCACCAGTGTCACCAATAATACATGTCACATCACCCCAAGATAAGTCGTTGTATTACGGTTCCCTCAATGCACCATGATAGGGAACCCCTCCATCCCATATCAACATTAGGGTTGAAGGCTGGATGATAGGTGTCAACATGCAAATCTCTCTTTAAATCCACCCACCTAGCGATGTTTGTGTGGCATGCTATTATACCACCAACCAGTTACTCTACATAATCTAATTAGTTTCAATATACTAAGAGTCATATTAAAGGTAATCATCCATCCCAGATCAAAAATCAATGAGGATGGATGGCTAATTTGTAGGTGTCGCCGCACTTATCCATATTTTGAAGTTTCCCACATAGAAGAACATTCAAGTTTTCATGGTTTTTTTGCCTACCTAATGTATCAAGATATTTTTTCAGTCACATAATATCACCATCATACCTGATTTTAATGACCCATAGGCCATGCATACATGGCCTGAAGGCCTAGTGTCCTTCAAGGCCTTATAAATGTCCTAAAATCCCATCTATGGTTAGTTTTTTGGGTAGTTACCATATCATTGATATAGTGCTTCTATAGTACTACCCAAACAATTTTCTTAACCCCCCCCCCCCCCACCACCACCACCACCACCACCTCCCCCAATGGGTGGTCATCAAGGGTTGAACCCCTGACCTCAAGCATGCCAAGTAAGAGCTTGTACTACTCAGTCACATACTCGTTGGCACACACACACACAGATGTGTGTGTGTGTGTGTAGATTTATATGTATATTTGTAAGTATTTTTATATTATATTAGTGTATATATCTGTATATTTAATTATTTATTTATTTATTTATTTATTTATTTATAAATATTTATATTTTTAAAAAATATATTTATATATATTTTTAAAAAATATATTTATATATATATTTTGGGTTTATATATGTATGTATGTATATTTATATGTGTCTATATATATATATATATATATAATTCATTATAATTAGAATGGATTAAAAACTGAAAACAATACACACACCCAGGCATTCTAGTGGTTCAAGCCTTATCCCTCCCCATAATGAATGAAAATCACAACCTAGACATATTTTATAACTAGAAAATAGTTTTAAAACCCATATTCTTGATGGACTAAAGACCCAATTGAATGTGGCCCAAATTCGCCTAAAGGATATGGTCTGAGACCCATATGATCTTCCAAGAAATACTTTGAGTCACTAATTATTCAGGTCACATCACCCCTCCCACCAGGAACATCATATTGTGTTTCTCTATTGTGTCATTACAGGTCACCCATTTATCCAACATGAGAACCTAGTGTGGGTATAGGGATTATTTATGGGTTTCAATGAACTCATTTCTCTTTTGAACCACCCACCCTGCAACACTGTTCATGTCATCATGTTTTCCCACATGTCAGTTGTGTTTTGTTATCTCCATAGTCACGTAGGAAGTAATTTCACTAGTCAATACACCATGTCACCCTCTCTGTCAGCAACTATTGCATCGTGCTTCCCACCATCATACCATGGTAGGGAACAACTTCATCAGAAATTGGATATTTGAATGGGTAGAGGGTCATATTATAAGTGTCAATAACCTCACAACACTTTCATGTCACTCATTCGGCGACACTAGTGTGATTTCATATCATGTTGCTTTCTAAATCATCATACATCTTCATTATAGTCCCATTGTATCACACTGCTACATTATATTGGTTTCCTAAAGGTCCAGTGTCCCAAATCCCAAGGACATGACCCAAAAGCCAAAATCACATGAATAGTACCACTACTATGATACCCACCACAATACTATTATTAGAGTGTTTTTATTGTAACTATAGAAATCCTTCCCCATCCTAGATTTACACTCAGTTATTTTATGCAGGATTGTGGAGTTCTTACCTCTAAGTTAAACTCCAATTGCATATATATATATATATATAATTATGTATATAAATAAAAATTAATTAAATAAAATTTTAATTACTTATTAATAATTAATAATTATTTATTATTTATTATTTATTATTTATTATTTATTATTTATTATTTAATAATTATGATTTATTATTTATAGTTCTTTATTATTTATTATTTAAATTCATAATTAATCATTAATTGTTAATTATTTATAACTATTAGCGTTCAATTATTTAATAACTAAACAAATAATTATTTATTAATTATTTAGTAATTATTAATTATTTACTAATTCGTAATTATTATTTAGCAATTATTATTTATGAAAATATTTACATATAAACACACCCATATACATATTTATATATATATGTATGTATTTATATATATTTATGTATATTTATTTATAACTATAGATATTTATAGATATTTATATTTATTTATTTAGGAATATACTTGATTCTACAGTAATAAGTAATGAGTAATTAGTAATGAGTAATAACTAATAAATATTAAATATTAAATAATCAGTACTTAGTAATAATTAGTGACCACTCAAAGTCGGTAGTGACCGTATATAGAATAATGATGCTATCCTATAGTGTTCAAGGTAGCCAACTAAGTATTCTTGAGAGTGTCACCTAGATAGGGTTACACGTAGATTTGGAGTCAGGGGAAGTAGGTGTCAAGATTTATTAGGCTATTTGAAGTAGTTTAGAAAATTGGTATTATGGTATACTGATTATCGATTCCTCATAGATACAGTGATATGAAAAAAGTTTTTTATATATCTCAGCTTAAGAGATATCACCTAGATCATTCTCACACACATAGCATCAAAGATATTGAACTAGCATTGAATGCATCATTTAATGAATTACCTGTACACATAATGGATCAAAGAAACATGATTCTTTATAGGAATATGGTGCCTCTAGTATATGTGTGGCGGCAGCACAAACATATCCAAGAAGATAAATTGGAGTGGGAGGTGAATATGAGAGTATAGTTGTTGCATATTTTCAACAACAAGGATTGACAACTCATCTAGATGAAAAGTTGATATATGGTGGGGGGTTTAAAAAACCCCCACACATGAAGGTATGAATTTCATTATGATTTTTTCAGACCATTAGTATTTTACGAGTTATTGATTGTTCGAGGAGTTGTAAGAGGCCAAATAGTAATATTTGAGGAAAGTGTCTTGGTACAAAAATATATATTTTGATGATAGATAACATCGGGTACCTGGTAGTCTGGGACTTGGAACTAGGTGGCTTTGGCTGAGAGAGAGCAGTTGCCAAGGTGGGCCACCAACTACCTATTGATCATTAGGTGGGTACCTAATGGTGTATTAGGTATTTTATAAAAGATGTCCAAGTACATAGTGGCCCCTGTGTACATTTCTAAATTATTTCTATTAAATTAATTAAAATTTATAATTTTATAAAAACGTAACCCCTTCTCAATTTATTCCTGCAGCCTCACAACCCCATCTACTAATCACATATTTCTTCTTCTACCAAGGAGAAGATCTACCAAATTTATTCTTGGATGATAAATTTATCTTTCCTAGTGGATAGAAAGTGGTGATTTTAAGGTTACTCCTCCCTCAAATATGGATTTCTCTCTTTTATTTTATATATTGAATCTAAATGTCCAAAATTAGTGGTTTTTATAACTTAGATATTTCTTACATTTGAGTTAAAAAAAACTAAATGACATCAATGTGTGATCCTCTGGTAGAATGAGGTCGGTGTTGTCTATACTTTTAATTTAGTTTATATGATTTTTCATGTGACATGTGACGTGAGGGATATGGAAGGTGTACATGTATGACTCGAAATGAAGCAATTTTTTTAGTTACATTGAGAGTTAATAAAACATTATTAGTGCCAAAAATGGTACATTAAGGGTTTATTTTTGACATAATGTTCACCAAAGACCGTGAGACTAAAGGGAGGTGTTGTGGAACATTGAACAATGAACACAATAGTGGTGTTTCTTTAAAATAAAATTACATAGTTGAACTTCATAGGTTACCATGAGTAGACTATGATGAGAGAGATACCAGTCAAGTAAACGACTATTATATGGGAGACTTTAAATGGTATTTTAGGTTTATTATAGGCAGTTGGATTATTAATTATTAAAATGGGAAAGTTTAATGTCACGACCCAACTCACCTATAAGATGGTGGCCAGATTGGTGGGTCACATGACCTCAAATGCATCTCTTTGAATTCCAGAGGCTTCCTACTACCAGATAAGGCCTATGGTGTGTCCATAGAGAGACTATTCCCCCATAAATCATAGTATGAATAGTGATAAACAATAAATAATAGACAGTAGAACCACAACAAGAACAGACAGTAGTAGAAACCGTAATAAATAATTGACAAAGAAACGGAACACAATAATTAAAAATTTAATAATAGTTTTCCAATGCCGGATTATACAATAGATGAATGCATGTCATGGTGATGAAACATAACTAAAAATAGTAAATAGTACATCATGATTTACAATATAGTACAATAACTAATAAAGGATAGAAAATCCCCATGGGTGATCACCATGAGCATCATGATCTCCTACTCAATCCTTTGCTCCAAACTCCCAAGTACAAGCAATACAATGGTCAACCTAGATCATACAATTATAAGGTCTTCTCAGGTACCAAGTGTACTCGAGCAGGGTTTGAGATATAAATCACTGTAGGATGAAACCCATAGTGTCTATCCCAATCCAAAAAATGAAATATAAATTGAGAAGTATGCCATATAAATTAACTGAAGAGTGATAAAAATCAATAATATCCACTTGTTATGGGTTTCTAATGGACAGAAGTCCCAGACCACCTATTTCTGCCTAACATGGAAATTAGAAAATAGGTTTCTATGTAAGCATAATAAGTGTACCAGTTCCAAAAGTAACTAGGAAACTCAAAGAGGTGCACCCCCAAGCTTGTCCTTAGGATTGGGGAATAATTCCCATGTCATAACAAAATTATGCTAATAGGAAAGAGATAAAATTAGTAAGTACATGGTCTAATATAAATAGAATAAAAAATTATAGCATACGAAATAAACCTAAGAAATCAATCAATACAGTTTAAACAATCCATCAAATCTAGTAGTGAATTTTTAGCATGTCCTTTAAGTATCTCTACGGTACATCCATTCAAAATATCCAATGCCACTGAGCCCATCTAAGGTGATTATTTTGAAGGCTCAAGTATCGCTCATGGTATGGTAACCATGAGGTTGTCCTAGGTATCACACATAAGGGACCGAGCATCACTCGAGGCTTAGCGTATCCATCTTACCAATGGGTCCATCCCCAGTTCCCCCTTAGGGAACCAGTATCCCCAAATAGTATAATAAAAAGATGGTGGATGGCTTTCCTAGCAAGCGTAAAACATAGCTTCCCCGACACATCATGCTATAACCACCAACCATGGGAGCATGTCCATGAGTCCTTAATATAGAAACCATTCTCTCAACCATCCAATATCAAGTGAACCATAGATACCAAGGCACATTACAAGGAAAACATCAATAAATAAATCACATGGAAAAAATATACATAAACCATGCTATTAAACAATCATTATGATCCACAAGCTATCCAAACAATATACTTTAAGCCATCAACATGGTATAAGGAATTTCGCACAAAAATAATCTCAAAGTTCCAAAGTAGTATCACAAGGAAATTATATAATTGAAACCACTTAATGTGGGTAGAAGCTTTAAACACTTTATTAAGAAATGGTATACATGAAAATAGCGCATGACATCAACATGCCACCCAAATACATGTCTTTTTATGAAATTTAATTAAAACTGGATAAAAATATTGTTCAAGCATGGAATTCAATTCAAGCCTTTATATTACATTTATATTATAGTGCATAAGGAAATACCTCTTATGAATTTCAATAGCCTTGTTCAATTCAATTTAAACCATTTAATACAAGACAATCAATTCGTTATGAAAAAACTATTTATTCAAGGAATTTCATTTGGTGTGAGTATTCCTAATTAGGGTCATCGCACTTGTTTTTCCTAATAATGGAAAAATTGATTTAAGGTACAATTGTCAATGAAATTAATCATAATGATTACCAATAAAAACTACCATCTTGGACAATCCATTATAATAATTATATTTTCCTTAACCAAATCATTTATCTCACTTAGACATATCAACTAATTTTCAAGTGATGAAGTGTAAGGAGTGGTGTCAAGGAAAAAAGTAATGTTCCTACTTGTGAAAATGCAACATAAAGGGGACAAGCACCCAAAAATCCCATTTAACAATTATATTATTGAGCATAAGGAGACACCAAGACATTAAGGAAAAGAATCTTAAAAAAATTTCACCACATTTTTATCTTGAAGGTAGTGCAGCACCGTTGGAAGGATTTTTATTATAAAAACATGAATTTGTTATACAAACAATAATTTGTCACCTTTAATAATTACATTGACTTTTTAAAGGGAGAAATTTAATCTAAAAAAATATACATTAATTAAAAGAAAATAATTGTAATCAATTAATCAAAGCATTAATAAGATTAAAGGTCAAGGGAAAGGGATCCTACCTCTAGGTGGATCCAAGAAAAACACTTTGTCTCTTTAATGCTTTCTAACTCAAATCTGTAGCTTCCACCACTGAGTATATTCACCATTAGATACATATAAGGACACCAAGACCTTATTCACATATCTACATAGCCATGAACTTGTTCAATGGTATCCTTACATATATCCTTATATGTAAATACTAGTCTCCAAACACCTACGTATGAATTTTCAAATATATTCAAAGAAACACCAGGACCCATACATATATATTCATTTCCAAGAATGAATATACCCATAATAGGGGTATATATATATACACACACACTTATCTATGAATACGTAGGTGAGTTTCCGTAGAACTGGATACTCAAAATAGCACAGAAAAGTCCAACCCACTACCCAACAATTACTACAAACCGTAAAACAATTAAAGACCCTAATTTATAAGGTACGAAACCAATAAGTTGGAAGAAAATCTCACCTCGGATGTTACTCTCAAAACTGAAACACCCCGAACTGCCTCATCTCCTGTGGCGGTTTCCAAAACATGAATGAACAAGAAATAGGATTCCATTCACACACCCTATTGAAGAAGAACCAAAGAAAATCCAAGTTAATGCATACCTAGTGTTTGGATGAACCTCATTGGGTGACAAATAGATCGATAAATGACAATAAATAGGGTCAGGAAGGGATGAGAGAGCTTACCATGATGGATATATAGATATTCATGAAGAAACGAGGTGAAAGTGGTGATCAGAGAGGGAGTCGAGTGTAGGTGGTCACGAACTGCAGGGGGTTGACCCGGGGGGGGCTCATGCTTCGGGTGAGGGAAGAGGGTGAACCCCCTTTTGGTTCTCAATGACTAAATATAAATTATGATAATAATAAATAAAAATCATAATAAAAATCCTAACCATAATCGTAATCATAATCATAAACAATAATAATACTAATAATACTATTATTATTTTTTTCTTACATTCATTTATTTTTTTCCAATTTTTCTCATTTCAATTTTATTTTCATTGGAAATTAATTTTTTTATATTTTATTTAAAAATAACTCATCGCAATCAATAGTTCGAATTTATGAAATTTCATTATGAATCATAGTTTAAAAAACATCCCATGAAATAAAAAAAATAAAAAATCCTCTAGAATCTTTCTTCCAGTTCGAAATGTGGAACGCTACCACCTTCCCATCGAAGAACTTCTTTTTCTCAAGAAACCTTAAGGAACAATGAAAACATCAACCAGCCAAAAGGGGTCATGAAGACTCATTCAAATAGTCATTTTGCATTTCCCAAGTCCCAACACACCTTTCAGCACTTCTTAAACACACGATGCTGAAGTTCTCAAAGCCCAAGGCAACTCTCATTTTACAATTGAAACATTGAGACAGAAATTACCTGAGCCTATTTATATAGATACATGAAAACATTATCGTCTTGTTAAATATCAGGAAAAAGGTACTCCCCAACATAGGCCTTAAATTTTGGAAGGGTCAAATTATGAGCCACATCACCTTCCACCATCATAATTACCTACAAGGCACACCCTTAATCATTATAGCGACGTTTCTCACATGATTTATAAAATAGTTAAAATGGTTGATTCCCCATTGACCTAAAATCCCAAGTCGATCAAGATTTTCATTAAAACCCCTGGTCAACCCAAACTGTACTATTCACATATGATGACGATCCAAAAATTGTCCTTCATTGGTCACTCCATTAAACCAGAGAGGAAACTAGTCGTGTCACTCTACTCGACTATTCAAGAAGGCACTAATATTACACACTCTTTGTTTTTATAAACAAAACGGTGACCCCATCTTTAAAGGTATCTCATATTCACCACATAAGCATTCACCGAAGTCCACATACATGGCTTCCAGTGATGTTCCTTGATTTTAGCATCACTGATCCGGAAAAAAGGTTATGTATAACCTCATATTGGAATGATTAGAGTTGAAGGAACTAATGAAATTTAGTCCATGCTACATGTTTACGAGTGAGATGTAACTATAAAGATAAGACACTCACATCAGAACATTGACTGAGCCCAGAGCGGCATCAGCATGGTCGTAAAGTTAGATGAAATGGATGGTGTTCAAGAGTTCATCCAAGTCATTCCTACATGGGAATCCAAGGGTCACTCAAGACTAACTAAGCCTCGATAAGAACCATGTGATCATCATATGACATTGGGAGGCCACTAAATCCACCCAAAAAACTATAGTTTGGTGTAATACCAATGCTCTTTTAGTGTATTAAAGATGATGCCAATATAGTGGACATGCTCATCTCTTTATAAGAGTACACAAAAATGAGTCAATGGTTTCCAATCAAACTCACCCATTACTAGAGAGAAGAATAGTTGAACCATAACTAGTCAACTCACATCGATGGAAACTCAATTTCACCTGCCAACACACTATCATTAACTAATCACTAAGCCTTTACCACCCAAGGTATCTCAAGATCACTCAAGATTAACCACCAAATTCCCCCATGACCAATGATGTTTCTCAAGAGTTTCACACATTTATAACCACACCAACGTTGTGCTGCAAGGAAAGTATAGACCTAATTTAAATTTCACAAGCCTTGTGGTCATTTAAGTAAGACCAGCCATCCTCAAATGGACCTCTATGGTTGTGTTCTCCATTACCCAGAATAACACATATTTAGCCAAACCAAAATGACAATTCCCACCTTAGGTGTGTCTCAATCGAAGATAGAGAAGATAAACTAGCCATTCAAAAGTGCGCTAGATCAAAACCACCTTAAACGTACATGTGAAATTTACCCAATTAACAATCACAACATCAAAAAATTAGAAAAGGAAAACAAAATAAAATCAATTGGAATTTAAAAACATATGAGTATCAACAAATGTCTCCTAAACATTGGGACAAACTTTTTTATTTAATGCTCAGGTCACTCTACTCTAGAGATAACCTGAGAATGAACTAAGAAACACTAAGTTGTCCATTACATAGGAAGAAGAGAGATTCAAGTGACCTACAAAATATTCGAGCATGCCCGAGGCATTTCTAACCAGCTAGAAATGAACATTTCGTGATGCTCATGCTCGTATCAAAGACCAGAAAGGGCATAACAACCCATACGAACAAGGGTGTCATTTTAAGAAAGGGGGTTTGATTATGGAAAATGGCATGTGAACAACACCCAAAAGGTATAATACTAATGTAATTAGAAAATATTTTAAGTTCTAAGGGTGATACCAACCCTGGGATAGCCCCTTATGAAGAACAAGCATCGACCAAAACTCTGAGTTATGCTAAAAGAAGTCACTAAGCTCAAAATATGATCATCTAATCCATTTCAAAAAGAAATAGTGCCTAAGGGAAACTCTCGCACTTAGATTCCATGGAAACTCAAATAAGAATCATCTACACTTACAAGAGGGTCTTAAATAGAGGACACCACTAAAGATTCCATTTCCAAGCTTGTTACATTTAAATACCATTTCATAATATAATATGCATATGTTCTATATTCTAGAAATATGGGTAGCCATATTCCAATCCATAAATTCCCCCATAAACTTTACAGGTATCATTTGGCTCCCATTTAATTTCAACCAATCCATTTAGCCCATACAATCAATTACATTAAAAAATAGCATGTCATCAAAAAAAGTTTACATAGAGAAGACATGTTATAGGCAAAAAATCATGGAATATTAAAACCTAATAAGTTTATACGAACAATCTTTCTAATAAACATAACATTATTAAATGGAATACAAGGTACTCAATCATATAATAAAGAAACCTATAAATGAATATACAAGGCATGTCATATAAATGACATATAATTTCCTATGTGCCTATTATGATGCATGTAATTCTTCGTCCTTGCCTTAATAGGCCAAGTGTAAAATACCATAATGTCCATAAATCCATAATCATGGGAAATTACACCAATCAATTGAGTTGAAGTCATATTAATTTTAATATTGGAAAGAATGAACACCAATTCCCTACCATAACCACTTGGTCATTCCCTGTATGTGGGTTGATCAGTCCTAGGCATGACTATTAACCAAGGGCCGAGACATTTCTATAATTTTGTCTACCAAACCATAATATTAAGATAAATCAAAAAATAACTCTATGATACCAATTTATAACACCTTCGCTCGACTCACCTCTAAGATGTTGTTCAGACCAATGGGACACATGACCTCAAGCGCATCTTCATGGACACTAGAGGTTTCTGACTAGCAGTAGGGGCCTACGGTGTGTCTGTGGGGAGAATGTTCCCTCATAGATATGATTATACACAATGATTAAAAATATATAATAGATTTAATAAGAATAACAAGAAGAGGCATAATCATAAAGATTATTAAATAATTGAAAAAGTAGTGAAATACAATAATTAGAAATTTAATAAAAGTTGGCCAATGCCATATTATACAATGGATGAATGAATGTCTTGGTAGTGATACATAATTTACAGATGTAAATAATAAAATATGATTTAAAACACAATACAATAATAAATAAAGGATTTCAAACCCCCAAGGATGATCTCTATCATCATCTCAAGCTCTAGCTCATTCCTCTGATCCTAACTCCTAGGTACAATCAATATGGAGTTCAACCTAGATCCTAAAATTATAAGGTCTACTTGGGTACCAAGGGTACACAAGCAGGATGTGAGATATAAATCTCAGTATACTGACACCCACGATATCTATCCCAATATAGAAAATTTAATTTAAGTTAAGAAAAGTTCCATATAATATAAATTAAAAGTGATAAAAAAATTAATAATTGACAATTGGTCTGAGTTCCTAACGAACACCCGTCTCATACCACCTACTTCGTCATAATCTAAAAAATAAAAAATTGGTACATGTGAAATCATAATATGTGTGTGAGTTCCAAAAGTAACAAAGAAAATCAAAGAGGTGCACCCCCAAGCTTGTGCCTAGGCTTTGGGTCTAATTCCCATTTCATCACATAAGTATGATAACAAGAAATAGAGAAAAGTCATAAGTACGTTCTCTGATATAAATAGACTCAAAAAGTATACCACAAGAAATTAACCCAAGCAATCAATCAATGTTGTTCAAACAATCTATAAAATCTTGTAGTGGATTCTGAGACCATCCCTGAGGTATCTCTATGGTACATCCATTCAAAATATCTAGTGCCACCAAGCCTATCCAAGGTGATCCTTTCAAAGTCCTAAGTATTTCTTGTTGTATGGTAACCATGAGTCTGTCTCGAGTATCACATGTAAGGTATTGAGTATCACCCAAGGCTTGGAATAGACATCTTTCTAATAGGTCTTTCCTTGGTTGGACCTTACGGAACTGGTATCACATAATAGAATAATATAAACCCAGGGGGAGCCCTTTCCTAGAGATCCTAAAACACTACTTCCCCATCACATCATGGTATAACCACCCAAGAACAGGAGTCCATCCATGGGTCCTTAATACATAACCCACGTTCTCTCCCAGCCCATATCATGTAAACCATAGTTTCAAAGTCACATTGCAAGGAAACCATAAATACATAAATGACATGGAAAGAATATACATAAATCATTCCATCAAACAAGCATCATGAGCCATGATCTATTCAAGCTATACAAACAATATACATTAATCCATCAATATAGAATAAAGAATTTAGAAAAAAGTAAAATCAAAGTGCCAAAGAAGGATCACTTGGAAAGTATATTATTCAATCCACTAAACATGGGAATAAGAATTAAACACTTGAAATACCAATAGGATACAAGTAAAAGTTGTATGGAATCAATATGCCTCCCAAATAAATGACATTTTATAACATTTAAAGAAAACCAGCTAACAATTATATTCAATAATGGAATTCAATTCAAGCCATTAACTTGCATTTAAAATATAGTGCATAAGGAAATACCTCTTTTTCATTTCAACAGTCATGTTCAATTCAATTTAAACCATTTAATAGAATACATTAAATTCGTAATGGCGGAACTATTTATTCATGGTATTCCATTTGGTGTGAGTCATCATAGTCAAGGTCATCACACTCATTTTTCCTAAGAATGGAAAACTAATTTAAGGTACAAGTTTAAAATAAATATATCATAATTATTATCCTTAAAAAAAGATATCATCTTGCATAATCCATTCTAATCATAATATTTTTCTTAACCAAATCATTTATCTCATTTATACATAGAAACTACTTTTCAAGGGATCAAGGGTAAGGAGTGGTTTCAAGGAAACAATCCATGTGCCTACTTGGGAAAATGCATCACAAATGGGACAATCAACCTAACATTCCATTTAAAAATTATATCACAATAATAAAGAGACACCAAACCATTAATTAAATAAATACATAAAAGTCTACCACTACATTTTTATCTTGAAGTCAGCACACCTCTGTTGGATGGGTTGTAACACCCGAGACTTTTATAAGAAATATTTTGTTTTTATTTTATATAAATCATCAAAGGAATCTTTCACTACACACAACACTATCTTGGCTTGGTTTATACACAATCGTGACCTTCCTTGATAGCTTGTGTCGTACGCAATACCGAGTTTCACTAAACAACGATATGCTATTAAAATATTATTAAAACTAGCCGTTATGAATATTAATAACCACTTTTTGAAATTTTGTAAATTTTATTTTTCAAAATTGACTTTTTTTTGGATTCAAAATATCGAAATTAGCCTAGGGTGAAATTTTGGTATTTTTCTGGAAACTTTCAATTTTTGATGAATAGTAAAAACACTAGGTTACTATTTAAAAACTGACTTTTTATTTAAATAATTATTTATTTTATTTTAATTTATTTAAGGTCAAAATTGATACATAATACCTATATAAGTTCAATGTAATTCATTGGAGTAATATTATAATAATTTTAGACATATAAAATCTTTATTGAACTTTTCACTGTCTTTTACCCACCTCCTAGGAGAATTTGCAAATTTACATAAAACTTAATTTTACCACTTCTGTGAGTGGAATTTCAAAAAATCAAGAGACACGGTTTATGTCAGTAAGTAAAATTTGGTTCAATGAGATGAAAATAATTTTTGGTGAATAGTAACTTTTTACTTTTATTTACCACTGTTAAAATTAAATAGGGTAATTAAGGGTAAAAATGATATTACTATTACCCTAAGACATTTCCTAATTCAATTGGATAAGTGTAATTCGACCAAAAACAACCTTAGGAATACAATATGACCATTTAGGCCCACTTGGATAAGATTAGGACATTTATTATTAATTTATTTAAAGAAGGGTTAAAATAGATAAAATCAAAGTTTAATAAGTAAATAAGTTTTAATATTGGGTTATACAAAAAAAAATTTGACTATAAATATTCATTAGAAATATAGAAATATTTCCTACATAATGGTATTTTATTTGTAATTTTTAGACATTAAATAATTTAATTTATTTATGACACAATGATGATGCAGTAATTATCTTATTAATGAAATATTGACATAATTGATGTTATAAATACCCAAATAAATATAATTAGAGACTTTTTATGAATTAAAATAATTTTATAGGTTAATATGACATGTTATTATTGATTTAATTAACTTTTTTAGAATTAATAATTCTGTTATTATTTTCACAAAAATCAATTACCAAATAGTATCAAAATTGACATAAAATAGTTTTTAAAACAAATATTATATTATTAATTGTTATTTTATTTCCAAAAATATAAGGGTCATCCAAATGACTTAGATATGGTTATATATATTAATAATAAACTACTTGGGGTTCTTTTGGCTTGTTATAGTAAGTTTATTAACCTTATAGTGTAAGAACACAAGAAGACATGGTAAAAGTAAAATTATTTAACTTAAAGTAAAATCTAAATGATAAGGTTAAAATATGAACCTAAACTTGTCTAAATTACATTGTATTATAGTATTTTGACCCATACCTACCGTATATTCTAAATAAATCAATTTGGAGATATTTAAAACCGAATATGACTTTATAATAAAATAATATTTTTAGTTTTTCCAAAGGTGCCACACTCCTCCCTTATAAAAGGGCACCTCCTCCCTCTCTTCCTCACACCACTTTGAGCCTTCAAGCTTGGCCAAACCCTGAAAATTTCTACTCTAAACTTCCCTAGAAACATCATAGAGGTCCTGGGATTCTTCATAGACCAAGTTTAGTGCCCTAAAAGGAGGTCTCAAAGAAGCGCTTCAAAGAAGAGGTAATGTCCGCTACAGATTTTTTCAACTTTATTTCTTCTTCCACTTCTTCTTATTTAGTTGTTTCATTATGAATTAATAAAATCAGTATCACTCATATACTGATATGTTATTATAAGTATTAAACAACCCTATTTCGCCATATATCCATCCTACAGAAAACGAAATCACCGCGCGTGCGTACGTACGAAATACCGTCTCCATGTCGTGGTGTAATCTATTTTCCACCACCACCTTACTTGGATGGGTATAATGGTGTAAAGAATGAATATATATGATTATTTTAAAGTGATATTGATTCTGAAATAGTATACATACACTTCAATATAATTCCACGATCATGGGAACGATATCATCGCTCGTGCATACGTACGGAATACCGTCTCCACGATGTGATGCGACTCATTCTACATGATTTTCATTGCATAATGATTAAATAAATGATTTGAGTGAATAAATATGATATATATTACACTAATACCACTCTTTAATTGAGGTATCTATAACCTAAAAATAATAATAATAATTTATTCGACAAAACATGCATAAGAACAAAAAGTAATAAACACCTGAATAACAAGTAGCAATGAAATATTACTAATAATAAGCTAAGAATATGACCATATATGATATCATAACAATGATTATGATTCTG
Organism: Viscum album; assembly: GCA_963277665.1. Lineage (NCBI taxonomy): Eukaryota > Viridiplantae > Streptophyta > Magnoliopsida > Santalales > Viscaceae > Viscum > Viscum album. The sequence goes on along the minus strand of OY728126.1, from coordinate 1,303,668,271 downwards.
GAATAAGTCAATGACATTATTTAAATCATTATACAAGAGGTTCGGACACTTATGAAGCAAATCGGACCTAATGTAAGGGAAATATCAAAATCTCATTTTTATCCGAGATTGTTTATACTTTGGAATTTACTGGGGTGTATTTTATCATCCACATCCATGCTTCCTCAATATGTAATATTTATATCCTTCTACAATATTTTATATCCAATTTTACCATTCGGTTAGTTTTTAGTAAAAGATATGAAAGAAATATTTTGTCGTTTTTTGTACGAGGTACTTTTTGACTTTTCTGACAAAAGAACGGGAAGAATGTTTTTTTAACTTATACGGCAAGAGTGGATTTTTAAAACATTATTTCCAAGAAGCTTCATTTACAAGTTTTCAAGTTTATTTTTAATCAACATCTTTTAGTTTAGAATTTTATGACAAGTTAAGAAATGAAAAGTGCTTTTGAAGTAGAAAGGATATTTTCCTCAAGAATGGAGTTCGAGTATTTTATCAAAATTATTTTCCATCTAAGATAATAAAGGGTTCTGTTTCTATCCCTATTATTACATTGATTTGATTATGTTGTGATGGAATTATTTTTATGAATTCCTTTATCTTATATGAATTGTTTTATGATGTCACGATGTTTAAGAATCCCATTTTTATTACATGGGTTATGCTATGATGTATGGTTTATGATTTTGTGGAACACATAATAATAGTATCATTATAAGATGGGTGGGACCTATATCTCCCTCCAATGAATTGGGTAAAGATTTTATATCTCATGAGATAGACATGGCTGGAATGGCAGGTTAAACCGGTTCAGTGAAACATGACTGAAACGATGAATGAACTCGGTTCAGAAATGGACTTTGTCCACTAATGTAGTCTTGGAAATGAGTCTTGAATAATAAGAAATGATTCTCTATGATTATGTGTGTATGCCACAAAGCTTCATGTTTTAGGTTACGATTATTGTGATTACATTTCACTTCCATGATTTATCCCATGTTATGAAATTATGATCTCTTTTGTAGGGTAATATTTCCAAAATGTTGTGTTCTTATGAATATGATGTGATTGATATTTCTTTTGTTTACCCTTATTGAGCATTTGATCTCACCCTTTTGTATGTTTTCTTTCCCCCAGGTGAGTAAGAAGGTTATTAAGTAGGATATTCCAAAAGGGACTCTAGATATGATGAAATAAATGGGAGACAATGTAGACACTTTATGAACCAGTTGTTTATGTTTCATAGTTTATAAATACACTATACCTATACGGTCCTTTCATGGTTGTGTTATATTTTGTAATAAGTGTGCTTCAATTTTGAAGTATTAACAATTTATGTAAAGTATGGGTCGTTATAGTTGGTATCAGAGGAAAGGTATAGTCAACCTTTCAAAACTAGGATGTGAAAGACTTAGTAAGAATCATAAGGATAAGTCTAAGCATAGAACACAATATTAGTGTTTTAGAAATGGCCATGAATAACCTAGGATAAGACCTTAAGTATGAAACTTTATTCTTCATTATGTGGTTTTCCGATTATAATTAGTGTTGCTCACACTATTCTTCTTGGTTTTAGTCAATGGCTGGAACCTGAAGGAACCGTGTTAATGTGGAATGCGACGGGCAATGCAATGATTGTCCCCCTGAGCAACCAAACGTTATGGGAGATGGAATGAAAAATCTTGTAGCCATGCTCACACAACTTTCTCAAGCTATGAATCATGTTGGACTTCCAAACTAGCAAAGGAAGGAGCAACATTCTGTTGAATCCTTCATGAGATAGCGTCCACCTTCACTCAGTGGGTCTACTGATCCATTAGTTTCTGAACAATGGATCAGTACTACTGAAATGATATTTTCAGTTCTTCAATGTTCTGAAAATGATAAAGTCATCTTAGGAGTGTATCGTTTGGAAGGTGATGCTGATCAATGGTGGAATCCTATCCAGAATAAGAGGCCAAGAGATGAAATTGAGTCCATGGAATGGGATGAGTTCAAGAACTTATTTTTCAATAAGTACTTCCTTCGTATTCTCCGAACAAAGATGGAGAAGGAGTTTCTTGAACTAAAGAAAAAGGATGATGAATCTGTTGGTACCTATGAAGAAATTTTTACAAGACTTGCAAGGTACGCTTCTGGGATTATTATCCAACTTGAGAGTAAGATTGATCTATTCTTTAGTGGCTTAAAACCAAGTCTTCGAAGGGCGTTATCCATAAGGGACTTCAATAGCTATGAGGAAATCGTTCGATGTGCTATCAAAGTTGAGATGGAGATTAGAGTAACCCATCAGTCGCATGGGTTTGATAAGAAGAGGAAAATGGAATTCAAATGAAAATCTAACAAGCACGCTGAAAAGAATATGAGCTTTCCCTAATGCTCAAAGTGTGGAAAGAAACATGGAGGGAGTTGTCTTCAAGGGACAAGTAAATGTTTTAAATGTGGAAAGGAAGGTCATCGGGCATTTGAATTCCACAATGAAAGGAAGAAGATGTCTAATGATGCAAACAAAGGGATACACAGAATGAACCTACTACACTTCAATGTTTCCAATGCAATGAAATGGGGCATTATGCCAATCAATTCCCAAATCCAAGGTTTGATGATGATGGTCGACGTCAACAAACTCTTAAGGCTAAAGGCAAAGGAAAGTCACATGCAATTTCTATCTGTGATGTGGAGTACGATAATGAAGTGGTGAAAGGTACACTTACCATCCACTCTAAAGTAACAAATGTTTTATTTGATTCTGGATCCACCCACTCTTTGATTTCTGAAGAATTTTCTAAGGGTATCACCATATTACCTCAACAATTAGATGTTGAGTTAGCTGTGACAACCCCTAATGCCACAACAGTCGCATCAAAAGTTTATAATTCTTCTCTGATTGAAGTTTGTGGGAACGTGCTTCCTGCAAATCTTGTGATCCTTCCTATAGTGGAATTTTATGTGATTCTTGGCATGGATTGGATTTCTTTATATGGATCTCATATCAATTTCTAAAGAAGGGAAGTCACATTTCATATTCCAGATCAATCTATGATCGTCTATTGATGCAATGATGAACATAACCTTCCATTGGAAATTTCTTCCATCTTATGGGTCTTGATTCCACTAAATGAAGGTTATTTGTCTCAAATGGTTGGTGAGAAACTCACTATTAAGAATATGCCCCTTCTATGGGAGTTTGACGATGTCTTTCCGGAGGAATTACCGGGTTCTACACCAAATCGTGAAGTTGAGTTTTGAATAGAACTCGTACCGGGTGCTTTACCTATTTCAAAGACACCTTATTGAATGGTCCCAATTGAGTTGCAGGAATTGAAGAAGAAACTCCAAGAGAATCTTGATAAGGGGTTCATACGCCCTAGTGTGTCACCTTGGGGATCACTTGTTCTGTTTGTTAAGAAGAAAGACGGATCAGTGAGTCTCTGCATTGATTATCGAGAACTTAACAAGATCACTATCAAGAAAAAATATCCTCTCCTGCACAATGATGACTTATCTGACCAACTATACAGAGATCAATACTTTTCCAAGATTGTTCATCGTTCATGGTGTCATCAATTAAGGGTCAAAAGGGAGGATATATCAAAACGGCTTTCCGTAAAAGGTATGGACACTATGAATTTATAGTGATGCCATTTGGTATTACTAATGCCCCTGCTATCTTCATGGATCTGATTAATAGAGTCTTTAGAGACTCTCTTGATCAGTTTGTGGTAGTCTTTATAGATGATATTCTAGTATATTCAAAGAGCAAGTAGGAACACGAATATCACTTGAGAATTATAATGAAGACCCTAAGAAAGGAGAAGCTTTATGCCAAATTTACCAAGTGTGAATTTTGGCTTCAAAAAGTTTCATTTTTGGGTCACATAATCTCAAAAGAGAGGATATCTGTGGATCCAGCAAAAACAGAGGTTATCGAAAGATGGTCGAGACCAACAACAGTAACTGAGATCTGGAGTTTTCTTGGTTTGGATGGATATTACCGACGTTTTGTGAAAGATTTTTCACGATTATCTAATCCACTCACCAGGTTGACTCGAAAAGGAGTTAAGTTCGTGTGGACGGAGGAATGTGAAGAGAATTTCAAGGAGTTGAAAAGAAGGTTATCCAGTGCACCTGTACTCACACTTCCTTGTAGTGGAGAAAGGTTTGTGATCTACAGTGATGCATCCAAGAAGGGATTGGGGTGTGTTCTTATGCAAAATGATATGGTGATAGCTTATGCCTCACAACAGTTGAAAATCCATGAGCAAAATTACCCAACTCGTGATTTGGAGTTAGCTGCGGTAATCTTTTCATTAAAGATTTGGAGGCATTATCTTTATGGAGAAAGGTGTGATATTTATATTGATCATAAAAGGTTAAACTATATTTTCACACAAAAGGAGGAAAATATGGGCTAAAGAAGATGGTTGGACCTGATTAAGGATTACAACTGCTCAATTCATTACCACCCTGGGAAAGCAAACAAGGTGGCAGATGCATTAAGTCGACAAGACCAGGCCAGTTTATCCATGATGAGGATCACAAAAGATCCAATATTTATGGATTTAAAAAGGATGGATCTTGGAATTATAATTAAAGGGGAAAATCGTATCTTTCTCAAATGAATGTTCAACCATCTATACATGTGAAGATTAAAGAGGCATAGAAAAAATATGTAGAGTTACAAAAGAAGGTGAGAAATGTTCCTGAATTCAACCTTGATTGTGATGGGATAATAATGTTCAGGAATCGGTTTTTTGTTCCTCCCATCCCCGATTTAAAGAAGGAGTTGTTGTATGAGGCTCATAGTTCTTCATTCTCTATTAATCATGGAAGCACGAAGATGTATAGGGACCTGAAAGAGTACTTCTGGTGGGATGGCATGAAAAGAGATGTTGCTGAATATGTCTCTCGATGCTTGGTTTGTTAGCAAGTTAAAGCTGAGAGACAGAAGTCTAAGGGGATGTTACAACCATTACCCATACCCGAATGGAAATGGGAAAACATAACTATGGACTTTGTCATAGGACTTCCTGAAACATCCAAAGGCAATAATGCTATCTAGGTCATAGTTGATCGTCTTACAAAGTCCGCACACTTCATTGCTATTAGAGAAGATTTCTCTCTAGATCAGCTTTCCATGATATATGTAAAGGAAGTGGTAAGATTGCATGGAGTACCACTTTCTATTATATCTAATTGGGATCCGAGGTTTACCTCAAAGTTCTGGCGAAGCCTTCAGCATACTCTGGATACAGAGTTGAGTTTCAGCACTGCTTATCATCCTCAGACAGACGGTCAGTCTGAGAGGACAATTCAAACTCTAGAAGATATGTTGAGAGCATTCTCTATGGATTTCAAAGGTGGTTGGTATCAACACCTACCTTTGGTGGAATTTTCTTATAATAATATCTTTAACTCCAGTATTTAGATGGCTCCTTATGAAGCTCTCTATGGAAAGAAAGGCATGACTCCAACTTGCTGGGATGAAGTTGGGGAAAGAAAGCTATTAGGACCTGATCTTGTTGATTAGATGGCAGAAAAGGTCAGATCTATTCAACAACACATAAGAGCATCTCAGAGTCGACAAAAAATTTATGCCGACAACCGAAGAAAAGGCTTAGAGTTTGAAGTGGGTGATAAAGTGTTCTCACGAATATCTCCCTGGAAGAAGGTCATGAGATTTGGAAAGAAGGGAAATTTGAGCCCTAGGTATATCTGTCCTTTCGAAATACTGGATTGTGTTGGGAAGGTAGCTTACTTATTGAAGCTTCCAACGAATCTCTCTTAAGTTCACAATGTGTTCCATGTATCTCTCTTGAGAAAGTACATACCTGATCCTTCACATGTACTCAGCTCAGAAGTTGTGTCATTGGAACAAGATCTTTCTTATGAAGAACAGCCGATAGAGATTCTCGATCGTAGTGAAAAAGTCCTACGGAATAAGACCACTTGCTTGGTGAATGTTTTATGGAGGAACCACCAATTAGAAGAATCTACATGAGAGCTTGAGGATATGATGAGGGAGAGGTATCCTCATCTGTTTGTTACAAGTGACGAATTTTGAGGGAGAAATTCATTTTAAGGGGGGTAGAATGTAACACCCGAGACTTTTATAAGAAATATTTTGTTTTTATTTAATATAAATCATCAAAGGAATCTTTCACTACACACAAAACTAGCTTGGCTTGCTCTACACACAATCGCGACCTTCCTTGATAGCTTGCGTCGTACGCAATACTGAGTTTCACTAAACAATGATATGCTATTAAAATATTATTCAAACTAGCCATTATGAATAGTAATAACCACCTTCTGAAATCTTTAAATTTTATTTTTCAAAATGGAATTCATTTTTGGATTTGGAATATCGAAATTAGCCTAGGGTGAAATTTAGGTATTTTTCTGGAAACTTTCAATTTTTGATGAATAGTGAAAACACTGGGTTACTATTTAAAAACCAACTTGTTATTTAAATAATTATTTAGATTATTTAAATTTATTTAAGGTAAAAATTGATACATAATACCTATATAAGTTCAATGTAATTCATTTCAGTAATTTTATAACAATTTTAGATATATAAAAATTTTATTGAACTTTTCACCGTCTTTTACCCACCTCCTAGGAGAATTTGCAAATTTACATAAAACATAATTTTACCGCTTCTGTGAGTGGAATTTCAAAAATCCGAGAGACACGGTTGACTTCAGTAAGTAATATTTGGTTCAATGATATGAAAATAATTTTTGGTGAATAGTAACTTTTTACATTTATTTACCACGGTTAAAAGTAAATAGGGTAATTAAGGGTAAAAATGATATTATTATTACCCTAACACATGTCCTAATTCTATTGTATAAGTTTAATTCGACCAAAAACAACCTTAGGAATAAACTATGACCATTTAGGCCTACTTTGATTAGATTAGGACATTTATTATTAATTTATTTAAAGAAGGATTAAAATAGTTAAAATCAATGTTTAATAAGTAAATAATTTTTAATATAGGGTTATACATAAGATAAATTCTACTATAAATATTAATTAGAAAGATAAAAATATTTACTACATAATGGTATTTTATTTGTAATTTTTAGACATTAAATAATTAAATTTATTTATGACACAACGATGATGCAATAATTATCTTATTAATTAAATATTGACATAATTGATGTTATAAATACCCAAATAAATGTAATTTGATACTTTTTATGAATTCCAATAATTTTATAGGTTACTATGACATGTTAATATTGATTTAATTAACTTTTTTCGAATTAATCATTCTATTATTATTTTCACAAAAATCAATTACGAAATAGTATCAAAATGGACATAAAATAGTTTTTTAAACAAATATTATATTATTAATTGTTATTTTATTCCTAAAAATCTAAGGTTCATAAAAATGACTTAGATAAGGTTATATATATTAATAATAAACAACTCGGGGTTCGTTTGATTTGTTATAGTATGTTTATTAACCTTATAGTGTAAGAACACAAGAAGACACGGTAAAAGTAAAATTATTTAAATTAAAGTTAAATCTAAATGATAATGTTAAAATAGGAACCTAAACTTATCTAAATTATATTGTATGAGATTATTTCTAACCATACCCACCATAGATTATAAATAAATCAATTTGGAGCTATTTAAAACCAAATATGACTTTATAATAAAATAATAGTTTTAGTTTTTCCAAAGGTGCCCCTCTCCTCCCTTATAAAAGGGGACCTCCTCCCACTCTTACTCACACCACTTTGAGCCTTCAAGTTCGGACAACCCCTGACAATTTCTCCTCTACACTTCCCTAGAAACATCCTAGAGGTCCTGGTCTTCTTCAAAGACCAATTTTAGTGCCCTAAAAGGTGCTCTCAAAGAAGCGCTTCAAAGAAGAAGTAATGTCCGTTACCGACTCTTTCAACTTTATTTCTTCTTCCACTTCTTCTTCTTTAGTTGTTTCATTATGAATTAATAACATCAGTATCACTCATATACTTATATGTTATTATAAGTATTAAACAACCCTATTTCACCATATATCCATCCTACGGAAAACGAAATCACTGTGTGTGCGTACGTACGGAATACCGTCTCCACACCGTGGTGTAATCTATTTTCCACCACCACCTTACTTGGATGGGTATAATGGTTTAAATAATGAATATATATGATTATTTTAAAGTGATATTTATTCTTAAATAGTATAAATACACTCCAATACAATTCCACGATCATGGGAACGATATCATCGCTTGTGCGTACGTACGGAAAACCGTCTCCCCGATGTGATGCGAATCATTCTACATGATTTTCATTGCATAATGATTACATAAATGAATTGTGTGAATAAATATGATATATATTACACTAATAACATTCTGGAAATTAGGTATCTATAACCTAAAAATAAGAATAAGAATTTATTCGACAAAACACGCATAAGAACAAAAAGTAATAAACACCCGAATAACAAGTAGCAATGAAATATTACTAATAATAAGCTAAGAATATGACCATATATGATATCATAAAAATGAGTATGATTCTAGAATAGGTTAATGACATTATTTAAATCATTATACATTAGGTTTGGACACTTACAAAGCAAATCGGACATAAGGTAAGGGAAATATCACAATCTCATTTTTATCCGAGATTGTTTATACTTTGGAATTTACTTGGGTGTATTTTATCATCCACGTCCATGTTTCCTCAATATGTAATATTTATATCCTACTAAAATAGTTTATATCCAATTTTACCCTTCGGTGAGTTTTTAGTAAAATATATGAAAGGAATCTTTTGTCGTTTTTCGTACGAGGTACTTTTTGACTTTTCCGACTAAAGTACGAGAAGAATGTTTTTTTAACTTATATGGAATGAATGGATTTTTAAAAAATTATTTCCAAGAAGCTTCCTTTACAAGTTTTCAAGTTTATTTTTAATCAACTTCTTTTAGTTTAGAATTGTATGACATGTTAAGAAATGAAAAGTGTTTTTGAAGTAGAAAGGATATTTTCCTCAAGAATGGAGTTCAAGTATTTTATCAAAATTATTTTCCATCTAAGATAATAAAGGGTTTTGGTTCTATCCCTATTATTACATTCATTTGATTATGTTGTGATGGAATTATTTTTATGAATTCCTTTATCTTATATGAATTTTTTTATGATGTCATGATGTTTAAGAATCCCATTTTTATTACATGGGTTATGCTATGATGTATGGTTTATGATTTTGTGGCACACAAAAGAATGGTATCATTATGAGATGGGTGGGACCTATATCTCCCTCCATTGCATTGGGTAAAGATTTTTTATCCCATGAGATAGACATGGCTGGAACAGAAGGTTAAACCGGTTCAGTGAAATAGGACAGAAACGAGGAATGAACTCGGTTCAGAAATGGAGTTTGTCCACTAAGATAGTCTTGGCAATGAGTCTTTACTAATAAGAAATGATTCCCTATGATTATGTGTGTATTCCACAAAGCTTCATGTTTTAAGTTATGATTATTGAGATTACATTTCACTACCATGATTTATCCCATGTTATGAAATTATGATCTCTTTTGCAGGGTAAGATTTCCAAAATGTTATGTTCTTATGAATATGATTTGATTGATATTTCTTTTGTTTAACCTTACTGAGCATTTGAGCTCACCCTTTTGTATGTTTTCTTTCCCCTAGGTCAGGAAGAAGGTTATTAAGTAGGATATGCCAAAAGGGACTCTAGATATGATGAAATAAATGGGAGACAATGTAAATGCTTTATGAACTAGTTGTTTATGTTTCCTTGTTTCTAAAGACACTATACCTATACGGTCCTTTCATGGTTTTGTTATATGTTGTAATAAGTGTGCTTAAATTTTGAATTATTAACAATGTATGTAAAGTATGGGTCATTATATGGGTTTTATTACAAAAAACATGACTTTGTTTTAAAATCAATCATTTATCACCATTATGAATTTTATTAACTTATTCAAGGGAACAATTCAATCTAAACAAAAATGAATTAATTAAATGCTATGAATAGTAAGAAATTAATTAATGAATTATTAATATTAAAGGTAAAGGGGAAAGGGATCCTACCTCAGTGTGGAGAGAAACTAAACACTTCGGCTCTTTAAAGCTTTCTAACTCAAAGATACTGCTAACCCCATAGAGCATATTCACCTTCACATGAATATAAGGACACATATCCCCTATTTACATATCCTCATGTCCATAAACATGTGTAAGGGGATCCTTACATATATTCTTATATGCATATACTAGTCTCTACTCACCTACGTATGCATTTTCATATATATACAGAGGAACACCAATCCCTATACATGTATATTCACATCCATGGATGAATATAAACATAAAGGGGAACCTGCATACATATATATACATACCTATGCATACACAAGCGAGTCGCCTTTGACCCAACAACTCAAAACCACACAGAACAGGCCAACGCACTACACAACAATTACTAAAAACCATAAAACAATTAAAGAACCTAATTTAGAAGGTGTGAAACCATGTGAAAGGAAGAAAATATCACCTTAGATAGTTGAGATGAATATAAACACCTCAAACCACCTCGCCTTCGGTGGTGGTTGCTAGAACACGAATGAACAAAACCCAAGAGTCTATTTGCACGCCCTATCGAATGAAGAAATAAAGAAAAACTAGGTTAACCCAAACCAAGGGTTCGGTCAAACCTCACCAGGTGATGAATAGATCGAAAAATGGTAGTAAATTGGGAGTATACTAGAAGAAAGATCATACCATGATCAATCAATGGATATTTAAGAAAAAACAAGGTGAAAGCAGCAATCAGAGAGGGAGTTGGGTGAAGGGGGTCACGCATTGTAGGGGGTCGACCCAAGGGGCTCGCGCAATGAGTGAGGGAAGAGGGTAAACCTTATTTGGGTTTTCAAAACCTAAACCTAAATCATAATAATAAATAATGATAATAATCATCATCATCATTATAAAAAAATCATTATTATTGTTGTTATTAAAACTTTGGTCTATTTTTTTAATTTAACATTTTTCTCATTTAACATTTATTTTAATTTGAAATTAATTATTTTTTTAATTTATTTAAAAATAATTCATCGCATTTAGAAGTTCCAAATTCCCAAATATCATTGCAAAACATGGTTTTAAAAATAGCACATGCAATAAATGAAAAAAATTTAAATTACACTTGAATTTTTTTGTTCAGATCAAAACACAAGACATTTCAATAAGAGCTACACACATTTATGTTATATGGTTCTAGGTATATTATACACTAGATATGCAATAGAGGTAATGGATATTGTTTGGGAGAATCAAACTATTTTTTATGGGGAATTAGAATTGGAATCCACACGAAACCTTATTGTGATATGTTATGTGATACACTTTGTGGAGTCACTTACTATTCCTTGATGTATTATTATATTTAATGTGATGTTCCCTAAGATATAATATGGGATTTGTTAAATATTATATACTAATTTTTTATTAACATTTTTAAGGGTATGTGGTGATATTATTACTTCCCATGATATTTTGAAAGTTATGAGAGAATAATCCCACTTTCCTTAATATTGTGAAATGCATGGGGTGAGATTCCCACTTTCTTAGAAATTGTGAAAGGCATGGGTTGATATGCCCAATTTTCCTTGATATGATGAAATGTGTTATATGATATTTCAATTTTTCCATGATACAGTGAAAGGAAAAAAGATTATATACACGTTGTTCAAGATATTGTTACAATCTTGAGATGTTGTGGACACTTGCCTTGATATTGTGAAGCATATAGGATGATATAACCACTTATCCTCAATATGGTTAAATGCATAGGATAATATGCCCACTTTCCTTGACATTGTATAAGGTATAGGAGGATAATCTCATTTTTCCTTGATATTTTGAAAGGAATGGGGTAATATTCCTATTTTCCTTGAAATTGTGAAAGGTATGGGCCCATATACCCACTTTTCTTGACAATGTGAAAGGATCGGGATGATATCCCCACTTTTCAGTGATATGGTAAAAGAAATTGAATTATATGGACACTATTCCTTAATTATGTGAATTGAATGGAAAAATATGCCCATTTTCTATGATATTGGGAAAATCATGGGATGATATACTAGAATTCCTTGATATTAAAATATGAATTGGATAATATGCCCATTTTTTAATGATATGGTGAAAGTTTAAGGATGGTATTCCCAATTTTCCGTGATTTATTAATGGAATGGGATATAATTATTACTTTTACAATATATGGTTAAAGGTATGGGACAATATGCACACATTTCATTGATATTGTTAAATACAGGGGACAACATGCTCACTTTTCTTTTATATTGTTATATTTTCATTGGAAAATGGGTATTCTCACATGTATCTTTATCTGGATTGATCATGGATGTGTGGTTTGCTAATATACCAACCCTTTGTATTATAGGTGATATGTTACTGAGAGTGGTATGGATTTAAGTAGGAATGGTCATGCCTTAGGTATATTGTTTAACACCCTATATTTTTATGAGAATTATTATTATTATTATTATTATTATTATTTATTTAGAAATTAAAATATCAAAAAATTAACGAACTTATATTTTTTTATTTTTTAAGGACACCATTGTTGGGGTCCTATAAAGTTATACTCAGACCCTGTATATGCACCTTGGTGATCAAGTAGACTTTATGATTTGGGATGCGAGTAAGGGTAAGGGATATACTATTGAAGGGCGAGATAGTTGTATGGTTATAGTGGTATGTTGGACTAAGAAGATGCTTGGGATAATTTTTATAGCCATATACATTTTTTATTCTTTTAGATAGAAGATATATGATCTACACCTATGGAAAACTTATTTATGTATGCATGTATTGTATGAAATTATAGTTGGTTGTAATTTTTTTGTTGCATGTGGTATTTTTTTATAAAGGGATCCGGTTGATATTTCTATATGATTTTATTCATTATGGTCAATGATTTATTATTGATAACTCTATAACTATTTATAGTTATTATTTATAAATTTTATAATCATCCCACATTACCAATAGACTATCACCAACATTTGAAAACTTATAGTGTATATGATGTAATGCTTGACTTTGTAGGGAACCCTCATATTGATATAGTTTAGGTACCATGTTTCGTAGAGACTATATCTCTTAAGTAATTTTGGAAAAAAAATTTGAAGTTAAAACATCTAAATATAGGATAGTAGGTGATAAAGGAATGATAATGTAAAGGATTGGAGATAACTCTCAAAAATTTAGGTCTTATAAAAATAAAATAGATATTTGGAGGTTTGAAACATATTTATGAGAAGGTGAGAAGATATCCCCTTAGTGAAGTCCCAATTCTTTGCCTATTAGGGTCACACAATGATATATTATTCGGTAGGTGAATGTTACATGAAATAATAAGCATCTAAAAATTATAAAAAGATAATGAAAACATATCCCTCAACTAAAATAAAAAATTGTTTATATATATATTGTTTTTATTTCTATAAATTTGGACAAAAAGTTTTAAATTATAAAAAATAATAATAATAGGGGATCAAATTTTCTGGAATTAGTTCATAACAATGTGTATAGACTAATTACACATCTCATCACATGATTTAAAATTATTTTAATCATATTTTTGGGTTAATACGGTATCATAGGTTTTATTATGTCCATAAAACCCAATAATAAAGTCATAGATTACATCAAATCATTTTGGAGCTGAGAAGAAAACAAAACTACAAGGTTTGTCAAAATAATTCAATCAAATGATGATACAAGTGATTGTTTATATAAAGAATAATTATTTATTAATTCATATTCAATGTAATAGACAATATAAAACATGATATAAAAAGGATTCAATGCTAGAAAACATTATGTTGTTGGTAGGTAAATGTTATATTTTTTGTCCATGTGAGAAAATCAAGGAAAATATGGATATTTGGAAAATGAAGGGGTATTATTAGGATACACAAATAGATTAAATCCTAAAAATTATTCAATAAGTTGATAAATAAAACATTTTGAAGAAATTATGTTAAAGTGATTGAAGATAAAAATAATAATAAATTTGTAAATTAATATTTAAGTGAAATATGTGATAAATAAGATAAATTTTATAAAAATTTTAGATTCTTTCAACGTCCAAAACATATTAAGGTTATCAAGACTAAATTAGAGGATGAATTTATTACAAAAAAAAAATCAATCATTGATTCAAATGAGAAGAATAAGAGCTAAAATTAATGAGTTGAATAGCATTGGTAAAAATTATAGTCCCAAAAAATTGAGAAGAGAAATTTGATTCATGAATTAATTATATTAATCAATAGTTTGACCAAATATGAAAAAAAAATTAGACACTTGTAAAATTCTCAAATGGTCAATATATTATTGAAAAATTTGGTGTTAATGAATATTTATAAAGATAAAGGAAAATTGATCTGGGATAAATTAAGATTATATTGAAAGATATTTTAAAAAATTAAACGAATAAATGTGGAATAAATGTTAACATGAGAGGAAAGACATGAATTTATAAGACTTTTCTTGGCAGTTGTGAATAAAATAGTTTTTAGTGTTTATAAAATGTATGTGGAGATTATATTCTTAAATAAGGGTGATAAAGAAGGATGTATATATTGAATAATCAATTTGTTCTCAAAATGTACATGATGAAACAAAAAATAATTTAAATAAACTATTATATGTATTGAAAAATTCACTGTAAGTTATAATTCAGGATTATATTATTACTTAATGAAACTAGAATTCAAAATAAGTGGTATGGATCTAAAACTATATATAAAATCATCCAGGTAAGACCAGTTCATGTTACTCATCTATGTTTATGATATCATCATTGTAGGACAATATAAAAAAAATTATGTTAGCAATTTTCTAATCTAATACTATCGGAGTTTGATATGTCCATTTATTAGTGATCTCACTTATTTTTCAGGATATAAATGTATAAAAATAAGGAATATACAATTATTTACTTTTAAACATTTGAAATATACTTACTAAATATTTTTTATATATATGATTTTCAACCTATTTTAAATCCATTCACAATTTGAATCAATCCTATAAATCATAAATATGGGAATGTAGTGGATCCGATATTATACTTGAGCATCATTAGAAGCTCATTGTAATTTAAAATAAATGTTCGTATATTTTTTATAATACTTAATTTACATATAGGATTCAAATTAATCTAGAGGTATAATATCTTCCATAAATGAAATAAATTGTGTGGCATGTTCAAAGAACCCTTGATTATGGTTTGATGACTATTATAGAAAAAGATAAAAATTTATTAACAAAATTGGTTGTGGATTTGACAAGAGATGTTTTGGATAGAAAATATATTAATGTAGGAGCATTATTTTTTAGTAATAAATTCATGGTTGAACACAAATATATTTTAGTGATGAACCATGCACTAAATTAATTTATATGGAGAAAAAATTAATTCGTATTTATGAAAATTTATGAAAACTTTTGGTGATATATTTTGAAAAAGAAAGTTTAATCAAATTAATAAATAATATGGTAAAATACCCCCATATGAATAAAATTGAGATTCATTACAACTTTATAAAAGAATAAATTGAATAATGTGTTGTTAAGGTGGATCACATTAGAAGTATTCAATAAGATTGGGGTATATTTACTAAATCATTAACCAAATTGGCATTTGAGAATCATTGATAGAATATCAATGTTAAACCACCACCAGTTGATAGAGGTGTTTGGTGAATTCCCTCTCCCAATATCAGTTTAGTTTTTTACTATGATGGTAAATTTCTTATAGCTCTTACCCTTTGGGTTTGTAATTAATGGGAGATAAATTAATGAAATGATGGAGAAGTTATTAATATTTTATGGAATTTAACAAATTTAAATCAAACCTAGTGATATTAAACCATCATTAGTTTAATAAGATTATCTAGAAAAAAAATCAACCCATTAAGAGATGATATGATCCATGGGAAATATCATTAATAACTGAATGGATACCAGGGAAGGTATGGGACTTGTGTAAATTTGTGATTAAAAAGTGGTTTATCAGAGTTGATGTTCAGTGGCATTATTTGAGGTATGATATTCTATCTTAATATCAAATTTTCTAAATTGGTCATTTCTTATATATACATAAATTTATTATTAAGTTATTCAATTCTTATTTTGGTTTTTGGACACATATGGAGCATTGAATTTCACTTAGTATTTCTAATAAACCCAAAGTGATAAAAAGAAATGGGAACCAAGGTTATTATTTGGAGAGAATAATGAAATCAGACTCACTTGAAGTAGAGAATGTTGATTTGAAGATTTAGTTACATGATTTTTATTGATAAATTTCGTGGTTATTTCCAATCCAGTGCTTGTAATTATATGTTTTTAATGTTATTTATTATGGTATAAATTTAGGATTTGATCAGTACTATATAAACAAACTAATTATATGGTCAATAATTATGGTAGTTATCTATAGAACTATGTAAAGCTCCATTAGATATGGTAATTTGAACTATATACCCTAATAATATTGTCATAGGGGTATTTCCACTATCTATATAAGACCAGGTATGTTTCTATCTGTCTGTCATCTAGACTGTGACCATAGACTTTCTATAGTCATGGTCGAAACCAATTACATGACATTTCTATTTCCATATTTTAGATTTTAGACATATATTATCTATCATCATGGTCTTTACCATGGATATATATTTTTTCCAACAATAGTATTGATAAACTCTCTAGATCTAAATAACTTTTAAAAAAAAGATCCACATGCCTATAAAATACCTATTTTCATCCTAATGAATATCTCATATAAAAAAATTTTATGATCAATGATAAAAAATACTACGTAATAAATATTTAAACTTTTATTCATATACTATCGATAATTTCACACATCATTATTCCCACATTAACCCACGTTAACAACAGTCATTAACATGAATATCAATACACCAACATGCTCACCATGAACATCCTCACCATCATTAGTATCCTCATCACTGGATTCATCAATAAAAGTTGAAAAATCATTTTCATCATCAAAAATGCAAAAAACCATTTTTTAAAAACCATTAACCATTACTTCACTCTCTAGTGTAATTGAAGAATATATAATTTATATTTCATAGATCATCTTCTAATTATGTCTCCTTTCGGTTTCTTCAATGACTGGTCAAACATGTAAGATTTATTTCTCGACTGAAGTATTTAATTATTATAATGTAACCATACATGTAGTATTTTGGGAATAATAACTACCCAAATACCAATATCATGTTTGTATTATTTTCATTCTCGTTCAACAATGAACTCTACCATGGTGTTGGTCACCAAGGAACAGATGTAAATGATCATCCGGTCCAAAAGTGTTTTATTCCTTCTAAAATATATCTTTTATAGAATCATATTAATAGGGTTATATTTAATTTGATAAAAATATAATTAATATTAAACATTCAAATAAAATATAAAATACAACCAAAATAAATAATTAAAATCATTTTTTTAACTTTTTCCATTATTTTCTGATTCATAACACTACTATCATTCGATATTCTATCAAAAAACAATGCTAATAGGGGAACACGTGATTAAAAACTAAATGAGGATAATATTAATTGTTAATTTATATAATATTCATGTTCTTTATTATTCATAAACACCATTTTAGTTCATTTTACACTTTGAACATCAATTCACATTATGATTGTAATTCCTTCTTAAAATGCACTATCAAGTGGTACATTTTTTAACATAATTTAAAGTACCCAATGATCTTGATTTTATTTTAATATTTAATTTTCAGGTTTTTAATTATATTGGGAAAATTTCATATTTGTGGAGTGTTGGAAGATCCATATTGGAAGACCACCAGAATGGGATTTCATGCAAACAATTCTGGAGAAGACACATTAGACACCAGCCCACTGATGAGAATGTGGGGCCCAACATTGAGGCCCAATAAAGCCCAACTTTCGTGGGATGATAGAAGACATGTATAGGAAAAAATCATTCTTCATGATCCAGTACTAATTATACCTCCATGGTGGATATTAAGGTGGCCCAAATATTACAGGAGGTTAGGATACATCTGGGGATACATTTTATTCTTCTGTGGCCCACTCTAATTCAGCCATCTGTAAGGTCTTCCAAGCGCGTTTGTTCGGTGGTTGCAAGTAAGATGCCACCACGGGTCAAGAGTGGAAAAGTTCAAGTTCCACAAGCTTTCCACCACCCTAGGCCTACCATAATCAAGTGGGATGGTTTGTATGTTGGAGGCTAGACCCAAGGCTCCCCAAATTACTATTTCAGGTAGTGTTGATGGAGGATTTTTTTCATCTTTGGTGTTTGGTTTCATTGATTGTTATGCTGCTGCTTTGTGTTTGTAATCGCATTTATTTCTCATGTAAGTTGTTTAATTCACCTTAGTTTACTAATAAAAGTTCTTCCTTTACTCTTATTCTATTATTATACATGTCACTTTGATACCATTGGTTCAAGGTGTGAATTGATTCACAGCATACTTTGTGATATTTATCACACAATGGTGGAGTGATCAATTTTTTTTATTGTTTTTACTTCTTCAATACCACCTTTGTAAGTCTACTTCCCACTTCTGTTGAAGACATGTCATCAGTAGAGGAATAAATCATATATGGGTTGATACAAGGGAGTATAAAGGGTCTGGATTGAATGTTATTTCTAACTCCATTAAGGGCTAATCACTTCTTTTAAATGAGATATTAATTTGATGATTTTAAAACCTCTTCATTCCTATTGAATTTAAGGTCACACATTTCAAGTGCTAATATGAACCATTACCTTGTAGTGATCAAAACTTTGATCCTTCAAGTGTATAGGTGCTTATAATTTGGGTGTGTAGGCATTAAACCAGTAATTGATGATTTTTTTTATCTTCTTAAAGTAACTCATCTCAAATATAAGAAATTGAAATCATTAAAAAAGGAATTCATCCTATCCACCCCAAGCGATAACCTAGGATCAAATCATTACCTTAATTTGAATTAACAAAAAAACTATTAGTGATCCTTTAAAACCATATTAAATTACCCAAGTTGTCCACTTCATATCCAAAAACAATCCAAAGAATGTACGTGTCTGTAGGTACTTCTTAGGTCTTTGAGGATTCGAAAACCCAAGCTAGAATACAAGGACCATCATACCTTCTTCTTTTGGGTAAATTTGAGCGTGAATAAACTTTTGGCACCATTGTCGGAGACCCAAGTAAGTAATCTAAACACCCATTCTATTATCCCCCATTAATTCTTTTCTCATCCAAATTCTCTTATCTTGTCTCTTTCTCATTTTTTTCTTTTGGCACATAATCACCTACACCCATGATCAATCAAACCGTCTAGTTAGGGTGGATAGTCCTGGGGTTGGGGAGTCAAGTACACCAAGGGAACTCTTTCCATTAGATTTGAATCTTCCTAATACTCCAGATTCAAAAATTCAGACTATATCAATGGAATGTCTTCAATGAAACCAACTCATAAACACGGGTGGGAACCAAAATGGAAACCTAAATGAGGAAGCCCCAAACAGGGCGAATGCAGTTGATCAAACCATGAATGACTACCTGAAACCTTCCTGGACCAATGCCCCCTCATGCACCAGACACAATTACCTAGGATATTCCAACTACAACTTGAAACCCCATGTCCTAAACCAACTTCCCACATTCCATGGAATGGAGTCCGCGATGCCCTACCTTCACGTTAAGCAATTCAATGACATTGTAGAAACCATGTGTCCCCCACATCAACTAGAATCAGCTAAGATGAGGCTATTTTATTTTCATTAAAGGATCGAGATAAAAATTGGATAAACAATTTGAGACGATCATTCATCAACTCTTGGGACTAAATACAAAGAGAAGTATATATAAAATACTTTCCCCACCACAAAACAATTGCACTTAAAAAGAGCATCAAAAACTTTTTTGAAAAAGAGGGAGATTCATTATATAAAACATGAGAGAGGTTCAAAGACACCCTAAAAATGGATCCAAACCATGGTTTTTCTATTCCTTAACAAGTGATAATTTTCTATGAAGGGTTGGGTCCAGGAAACAAACAATTCCTTGACATGATGTGTAATGGAACCTTTAAAAACAAAGCCCCAAATGATGCTTACGAGTATCTGGAAAGCCTTGCTAAACAAAACCAAACATGGGGAACTTCACCTTATTCTGAAAATGCACAATGAACTACTAGAAATCATACACTTAGAGAAGTGGAAAGACTTAGGGCTAAACTCGTAGCACTATCTAGGAAGGTTGAAGAGATAGACCTTAGGAAAGTCCATGAAATCCAAATTGTTGACCCTATTTGCACAATTTGTGACAAACATGACCATAAGACAGACAACTACCCAACCATTCCATCCATCAAGGATGTTCTTTTAGGAGGACCCCCAGTGGAAGTAAATTCTTTGAAATTTTAAAATCCTCAATACCAAAACAACTTCAACCCAAGGTATAATCACCACCCAGGATTCTACTGGAATGATAACCAACAACCTATCCAGCCACAAGGACAAAATCCTTACCCCCATCAGAATTACAAAACTCATTACTAGTTCTAAACCCAACCTATCCAATACCAACAGCCACCGGTCCATTTTCAACAGACCATACCACCTCCAAAATTCCCCCTAGGATAAACCATTCTTCTCAAGCACCAACCCAAACTGTTCCACAAATACAACTTGAACAACTGTGCAAACAAATGGAAGGATGAACTCAGAAGTCTCTTCCCTTAAACAAGAACTTCAAACCATAAAAACTGTAAAGGCACCCATGCATACTCAGGTAGTACCATCCTCAACATCAAGGGGAGAGTTAAGTTGTACTCAAAAAAATCATTAACAACTAAAGGCTGTGGCTTTTTTAAGAAGTGGGAAATCAATTGAGAAACCTGAAAAAATTATTCAAAAACCATGGGAAGCTTCAAACTCTAATGAAAATCCAAATGAACCATAAGATCAAAATGAGGAAATTTATAACAATGTGAAAAGAAAAAATCTTCCACAAAAAACCCCACAACCTGCACCATTTCCTCAACACATGAGGAGGAAAACCAAGCCTGAATTGAGTGAAACATTGAGGGAAATATTCTCCCAAATCAAGTTGAACATTCCCCTTTTCGATGCAATCAAAACCATACCTTCTTACTCAATGTACCTCAAGGACTTGTGCACTTTTAAAAGAAAATTTTCACATAATAACCAAGACCTTTTAGCTACTAATGGGAGTACCACCATTCAAGGGACCATTCCTCCTAAGTTGAAAGACCCAGGTTGCCCTTACATCAATGTTGAACTATGAGAGAGAAAAGTTTTCAAGGTCTTGTATGACCTAGGTTCTAGTGTCAATCTCATCCCCTATGTTTTGTACTGATAGTTAGGCCTAGAAGTTCTCCAACCCACATCTGTCACACTTTAACTTGCTGATCATAGCATTAGGGTTCCCAATGAGATTTTAAAGGACGTTCTGGTAAAGGTTGAAAACTTCATCTACCCTTCGGACTTTATTGTCCTTGAAAACCATCCAAACTTAGGAAATAAGGAACAAACCCCAATTATCCTTGTTCGTCCCTTCCTTGCAAAAATCATCTCGGTTATCTGAGTTAAAAATTGGAACATGACCATCAACTTTGGGAACATGAGTCTAGACTTGAACATCTATAATGCAAGCTCACAAATAGAGGATAACGAGGAAATTAATGAAGTAAACATGATAGGAATCATTGATAATGAATCCATAGAACATCAAGGAATATTTTATGGATATTTAAGTCAGGATGAGATTTATTTTCTTTGTTCACATGAAGGAAGTTTATCTCCTTGGCTTGAATCATTTTAAAATTTATCTTATGATGAATTCTTAGGTTCAAAAATCAGTGAAACCTTTCAGGAAACCACTTTCAAGGAGACGACTCCAACTTCCTTCCCTAAATATGATCAAGAAAATATAGTAGTTGAAACTTCTACATGTGGGGAATCATTCCTATCTAAAAATCTTGGAAATAAAATTCATCTTGTTCCAATGTACCAATCCACCGTTGAAATTTTGAACCAACCTGATATTGAATTGAAGGAACTTCCCGCTGCACTCAACTATGCCTTCCTAGGGGACTCATAGGATATTCTTGGGATTAGCCCACTTATCGGGACTCATAGGATTGTTCTGGAATCTGATTCAAAGTCATGTCGTCAGCCCACTTATCGGGACTCATAGGATTGTTCTGGAATCTGATATTCTTGGGATTAGCCCACTTATCGGGACTCATAGGATTGTTCTGGAATCTGATTCAAAGTCATGTCGTCAGCCTCAACATAGAATCAATCCTAATCTCATGGAATTAGTGAGAAAAGAACTTATGAAATTGTTAAAATCTGGTATCATATATCCCATAGCTGAGAGTGAGTGGGTCAGCCCAATCCAAGTGGTTCCCAAGAAGGAAGGAATCACAGTGATAACCAATAAGGATGGAGAGATTCTTCCAACCAGGGTGAGTAGTGGATGGAGGGTCTACATTGACTATAGAAAGCTAAAATCATTCACCAAGAAAGACTATTTTCCCTTACCATTCATTTACCAAGTCCTTGAGAGAGTGGCAGGTCATACCTTCTACTGTTTCTTAGATGGGTACTCGGGGTATAATCAAATTGATGTCTCCCTAGAGGATCAAGGTAATACTACATTTACATGTCCATTAAGCGCCTTTGCTTTCAAACTTATGCCCTTCGGGTTACGCAATGCCCTTGTAACCATCTGGCAGTGCATGATGGGAATATTTTCAAACATGGTAGGGTATTTTCTTGAGGACTTCATGGATGACTTCTATGTGTTTGGGGATATATTTGATGGATGTTTAAGTAATTTGGAGAGAGTCTTGTCAAGATGTGAAGAAATGAATCTAGTCCTAAACTAGGAAAAATGCCATTTTATGGTTAAATAGGGACTTGTTCTAGGCCCTCTAGTCTCGGGTAGGGGGATTGAAGTTGATAAATCCAAGGTTGACATCATTTGTCTCCTTCCATCACCCAAAACTGTCAAGGAAGTGAGGTATTTTTTAGGACAAGTTGGTTTCTATAGAAGATTCATCAAGGAATTTAGTTCAATCTCTCGTCCCCTTTGTGCTCTCCTAGTAAAGGATGCTCCATTTGTTTGGACAGAAAGCTATGAGGGTTCATTATCAACCCTAAAATCCTCTCTCACCTCTCCTCCCATTATGAAATCTCCAAATCGGAACCTTCCTTTCAAACTTATGTGTGATGCCAGTGACTTTTCTATAGAAGTTGTGTTAGGAAAATGTTGTGATAAAACACCTTATGTCATTGCTTATACAGGAAAATCCTTAAATGATTCCCAAATCAACTACACCACTACTGAAAAGTTGTTACATGATATTGTGTTTTCCTTAGAGAAGTTTAGGTCTTACCTCTTAGGATCCCCCATCACTGTGTTCACTGACCATTCTGCACTAAAATACCTCTTATAAAAACAATATTCTAAGGCTAGACTGATTAGGTGGTTCCTTCTCTTACAAGAATTTGACCTCACAATCAAGGATAAAAAAATTGTTGAAAATGTTGTAGTTGATCACCTATCTAGGATGGAATTCAAAGACAACTCAAATAACATTTCTGTGTCTAATTCATTTCCTAATGAACACCTATACTCTGTGAGTGACTTCCCTTTCTATGCCGACATATCCAATTTATTAGTTACAGGAGTCATTCCAAAATTATTAGGGCCTCAAACTCAAAAGAAAATTCCTTTATGATGTTATACACTATGTGTTTGATGATCCATACCTCTATAAGTTTTTCCCTGACCAAGCCATTAGAAGGTGTGTCCCTGAATCTGAACAAGATTCCATCCTTAAATTCTGTCATAGTGAGGTATGTATAGGTCAATTTTCCTCTAAGAAAACAAATTCTAAGATTCTTCAGTGTGGTATCTTCTGGCCCACCCTCCCAGAGGACACCTACATATTTTTTCAAGGTTGTGCTAAGTGTCAACAAGTAGGGTCAATCACAAAGAGTAGTCAAAGGCCACTCACTCACATTTTAGTGATTGAAATCTTTGACTGCCTGGGAATCGATTTCATAAGTCACTTCCCAAACTCCATGGGATACCTTTACATCCTATTACTTGTTTATTATATCTCAAAATGGGTTAAGGCCACCCCCACCAAGTCTAATGAACATCATGTTGTGATCCAATTTCAGAAAGAGCACATATTTTCTCGATTTGGAATTCCTAGGGCTATAATCAATGATCGAGGAACCCATTTCTATAACCATCCATTCTCTTAACTCATGTCTATGTATAGGATTTCTCATAAAGATTCCTCTGCATACCATCCTCAAACCAATGGTCAAGTTGGGTTATAAAATATGGAGATTAATAATATTCTTGAAAAAACTATCAATCCTTCTAGGAAATATTGGTCCGATAAACTCTTAGATGCCCTTTGGGCCTATCGAACCGCATATAAAACCATTTTAGGAATGTCCCCATATTGTTTGGTTTATGGTAAATCATTACTTTTATTAGTGGAGATTGAACATAAGTCCTTTTGGGAAATTAATAAAACGAATTATTAACTCTCATTGGCCAAAACCAAAAGTAAATTAAATCTCAATGAACTTATGGAACTTAGGATAGAGGCTTATGAAAATTCAAGGATCAATAAAGCTAGAGTACAAGCCTACCAATCTTGAAATCATAAAACCAAAAACTTTGTACAAGGTAAACCTATTCTTTTGTATAGTTCTAAACTTAATTTACACCTAGGAAAGTTGTGGTCTAGATGGTCAGGTCTATACAGAGTGCATAAGGTGTACCCCCATGGGGCGGTAAAAATTCAAGATCCCACCAATGGTCAAACGTTTAAAGTTAATGGTCATAGATTCAACCCATTCATAGAACCATTCCAAAAACATGAATTTGATGAATAATTGTATGAAACTACCTTATATGATGAAAATGATTAATCAATTATGGGTCCAAGTCGATCTAATGACATTAAAAAAAGTGCTTCATGGGAGGCAACTCATGGTATTCACGTTTCCAATCATTTTGTTGTTTTAATCAAATTTATATTTTAAATAGGATTAATGAATCATTTTGATATTTTTTAAAAAATAGAATGTTGAAAAGTTCTTCTATTATGAGTATGTATGGTGACGAAAGGGGAGCACCATATTCATCTATGTCACGTGGTGTGATCCTCGAGTAATACCTTACCCAAAAATTTAAAAATAAGACAATGTATCATCAGTTTATTTTATTTTATTTTTATGTTTTTGTAGGTTAAAATAAAAATAGAAAAAATAAATAAATAAAAGTATAATAATAATAAAAGGACACATCATAGGTCATGGGGAAAACCCCATCACAACCATCAAAGTCGCGGGGACTCGAACCCAGGACCAAAGGGAGACAGGGGCGCGCGCTTACAACTGGCCTACTGCTTCTTGTGATACCTTATTCAATAATTTTATTATATATACTTATATTTTACTTTCTTTATTACATAAATATATATATATATATATAGTTCTTTTATGTTTCTTTTTCTTTTTCTTCTATTTTCTTTTCTCTACTAGGGAATTCTCAGAGTGACATCGAGATCAAGGGATTAGAAGGGAGCAGCAAGAATTTCAACTTCAACCACAAGGTGACTTCATTCCATGATCCTCATTTTAAATTTTCTTTTTGAACTCTCATTATCTACCTATAACCCCTTCTAAATTTTCTTTTCTTTAAACATTAGGGACAGTGTTATTTTAAGTTGGGGGGAGATAAAATAAAAAATGCTTTGGTGTAAAAAAAATGAATGATTTGAAAAAAGGGTGCCTTAATGGAAGGAAAAAATTTCTTTAACCATGAACATGGTAATACACATTACACAATTTGAAAATGAATATCAAATAATTTATCATGCTCTTATTCTGATCTTAATTCTTGTATAATTTCATGAGCATAGATTTTGTAAAGTGTGGTTGTCCAATGTGATATTTCATCTTTTATATTTTCATCCAAAAAAAAAGATCGCAATGCACGTCCTTTGGATAGTGGGGTATTATTTTGAGTTCATGGGGTCCCCCATATAAATAGAATATGTTTGGGGATCATTTTATTTTTAATATGATTATTCAATAAAAAAATTAAATTTGCACGTAGAGAAATGAAATGACCTAATGCGTGGCTTTCGACACATGGGGATCATGACTCCATAGTTTTATGGCCCAGAGTTAGAATTTATCTCTATTTTTTGTAATTTAAATTTTTTTTGACTAAGTTAACTTGAGATGATGCTTGAGTGTGTGGGATTTACTTGGTTCCCTAATTTCTTTGAGCCTGGGAGTCATTGGCAAAGTCTCACTATAGGGGTTGACTCTTTTCAGTGCAATTTCAATTACCATGGAAAAATTGAAAATATAATAAAAAATACAATAAAAAAATTGAATACTCATCTTAATATTGAAATGTTATTCCACCTAGAGCTTCCATCATTTCCCTATTGAATAAAGATAAACCCCCATGTCTAATGTGATGCACAACACATCATCACTCTTAATTGATATTGGATGAAATATTGAGATGAATATGAACAAAGGAATGGGATTTGGATTGGGATATGCTTATGAAAATATCATGTATTAAAATATCTTGATGGGTTTCATGATTGTTTGGTATAATAGTTTTTGGTGATCATTCTTTTTTAAAATGTTTTTGGAAAAGGGAATTCGAATTTTATATTGTAGAGATATATTTTGCTCGGGACTAGAAAAACTCAATTTGGGGGTGTGATTAGCCACTAAATGAGGATAATATTAATTGTTATTTTATATAATATTCATGTTCTTTATTTTTCATAAACACCATTTTAGATCATTTTATAATTTGAACATCATTTCACATTATTATTGTAATTCCTTCTTAAAATGCACTATTATGTGGTACATTATTGAACATAATTTAAAGTACCCAATGATCTTGATTTTATTTTAAAATTTAATTTTCAGGTTTTTAATTATATTGGGAGAATTTCATATTTGTGTATTGTTGGAATATCCTTATTGTAAGACCACCAAAATAGGATTTCATGCAAACAATTTTGGAGAAGTCAGATTCGACAACATCTCACTGATGAGAATGTGGGGCCAAACATAAAGGCCCAATGAAGCCCAAATTTCGTGGGATGATAGAATACATGTATAGGAACAAATAATTCTTCATGAGATAGTGATAATTCGGCCTCCATGTTGGTTATTAAGGTGGTCCAATTTGGAGATGAAATTCAGGGCCAGATTCTGTGGCCCAGAAAACATCCTACCAATCTAATCATATATCAGAATCCAAAACTCCAAATGGGTCCAAGTTTTAAAGGCGGTTAGGAGACATTCGGGGATCAATTTTATTTCTTCTATAGCCTAATATAATTCGGAAATTTAGAAGGTCTTCTAAGAGTGTCCGTTCGGTGGGTTCAAGCTAGCTGCCACCTCGGGTCAAGAGTGGAAAAGTCCAAGTTCCACAAGCTTTCCACCACCCTAGGCCAACCAAAATCAAGTGGGGTGATTTATACTGTTGGAGGCTCGACCCAAGGCTCCCAAAATTCTTATTTAAGGTAGTGGTGATGGAGGAGTTTTTCATCTTTGGTGTTTTTTTTCATTGTAGTGTTATGCTGTCACTTTGTGTTTGTAATCACATTTCTTTCTCATGTAAGTTGTTTAATTCCCCTTATTTTCTTAATAAAAGTTATTCCTTTACTATTATTCAGTTTTTATACATATCACTTTGATACCATTGGTTCAAGGTGTGAATTTATTCACACCATACTTTTTCATATTTATTACACAACGGTGGAGTGATCAATTTTTGTTGTTGTTTTTACTTCTTCATTTCCCCCTTCGTAAGTCTACTTCCCGCTTCCGTTGAAGACATGTCATCAATGGAGGGATAACTATTTTATTGGTTAATTCAAGGGAGTATCAAGGGTCTGTATTGGATTTTATTTCTAACTCCATTAATGGATAATCACTTCTTTTAAATGAGATTTTTATTTAATGATTTTAAAACATCTTCTTTCTTATTGAATTCAAGGTCACACATTTCAAGTGCTAATACAAACCTTTACCTTGGAGTACTCAAACTTTGATCATTCAAGTGTATAAGTGATTAGTATTAGGGTGTGTAGGAATTAAACGAGTAAGTGATGATTTTGTTTGATCTTCTTAAATGAACCCATCTCAAATATAAGAAATTGAAATCATTAAAAAAGGAATTCATCTTATCCATCCTAAGCGATAACCTAGGATCAACTCATTACCTTAATTTGAATTAACTTAAAACTGTTAGTGATCCTTTAGAACCATATTAAATAAACCCAAGTTGGACACTTCATAGAAAAAAAATCAATAGAATGTATGTGTCTATAGGTACTTCTTAGGTCTCTGAGGATTCGACAACCCAAGCTACACTACAAGGACCGTCATACCTTCTTATTTTGGGTAAATTTGAGCGTGAATCAACACATCAATTAATATTCAATAATTTTTTAATGAAAGTAACTTATATATGAAATAAAAAATAAATATATAATTCAAAGTAAAATGATATATTACATGTGACTAATAATGATCTAGAACCAAAGTACACCCAAAAGTATAAATATAATTTCTAGTTCTATTTTTTCCTCTTTTATAAGAAACCTTCAAGTATATATATATATCGAAAAAAAAGTCATAATGGATGTAACATAAAATTTAAATGTAAAAAATTCAATGGGTTATAGAACTAACCCAAATAAGTATTCTTCTCAAAAACCATAAAACAAAACACGCTCACAACCACAAAATTTAAATTCAATTCCAAAACTAACTATTTAATTCAAATATAATTCAAAATTATACCATCTTATATTATGATTGATTAAAAAATTCATCACCAACTGAAGAAAAAAAGAATAAGAAAATCCTATTTTTTCCAACATCAAACACTGTTTTTACACATATGAGAAATCCATTTTCAAAAAGTAAATTATTTACTTTATAAGTTATTTTTAGTGAAACATAACCATTTGGAATAAAATGAGAAAAAAATAAATGATCTCTTCATGGAACCATATAAAAGTTATTTTTCATATTATACAATGACACACATGACAAATATATAGGATAAAATCACTTTTCTTGCAAACACATTTCCCTATCTTAACAAAATTTACTCTTAATTTTCAGAAAAAAAAAGGAATGATCCTTGATAGAAAACACAAAATTATATTCACAGTATAGTAAAATACCTTAATAGTAGAATTATTTAAATATGTATTGACCAATATGTTTTTCATTATTAGGCATTAATTGAGGATAAGTATATTCTCAACATCAATATATCTTTTTCTTTTTTATCCCATGTACAATTCATTCTTATAATCCACTAACATATCTACCAATTCCATTAAGCTAGCTATTTTCTTTTACTAGAAATCTGGGATGTTATATCAGAGGTTTATATAAAAACAAAATTGTTAAAATAAATTTACATAGAACGTGTAAATGAATGTCCTAAAAAATACAACACTCATATTTCTTCTGAATCATTTTCACTCATATCCATACATACTTTCTCCACTTGAGTTTATAAACTAGAAGGATATTACACTTTTTTCTGAGTTTTTTCATGTAACTTCATAATTATTTACCATTTTTTTCAATAATATAAAAGTATAAATTATATCCAACCTTTATTTCCATGTGCTCATTATAAACTTCATGAATCTTAGTATGACCAGGAATTTTATTATAATATGTTTTTGAATGGTTAAATGAATATTTAATACACATAACAACTATAATTTTTAAAAAACACTTTAATTAATTACATGTTAAACATATACCAGAATTATTTTTTATGACACTATATCTTATGCTTTGTCTGGGGGTATAAAGTATTGTGGTGACATAAAAATTATATTTTGGATGATGAAGGTGGGTAGTATGGTATGGGTATGTTGTAGTCATAAAAGGTAGATCAATGCCCTCTGAAGATGAAGAAGAAAAGGGATGAAAAAGATAAGGGATATTTTTTTGTAGGATCTCCTTGCATGGTAGTATGTGGAATCAAATAAAATTGAAGAATTATCATGTGTGGGTATTTTATAAAAGGTGAAAAAATTATAGGAGGAAAACATCCTAGTGATTGAATATTTTTAGGCTATGTAAAAACTGAATCAATAGTGTCACTATATATAGGATAGTCTAATACTTTATACTACCATGTATGTCCTCTATAAATGAATGTTTCCTCCAAGATTATTCATGTCAATACTATATATGACTAGTTATAAGATCATACATATTCAACAGAAAAATATGGTACTCACACGAACAATCATATTTGTAAGCCCTATATATCTCAATCAGGGATATTTTTTCCTTTATTTTATTTCTATATACATCTTTAGAAGACATAATAAACTAAAAATTAAAGATGTAATGTGGAACTTTAAAACTATCTTAAAAAACGGAAAAATGGAAATAAATATCAAATGATGAAATAATTAATGACATCTCATTAAAAAAAGATCAAATAATTTAATCAACATTTATAATTTTAAAAAATCATAAAAACTAATATAAATTATAAAAAATAAAAAAATTACTTTATTCACTCCAAATATGATTATCTACTACAATACAAGGACTATACTGTAATATATGTAGAAAACCACACCATTTTCGGATTGTATTCATGATATTATTGATTTATATTTCTATTTATAATAAGATTGATATATTTAGGTTTAACTTAAGATCAATATCCATAATAATCTACCATTTTAACCAATTCATTAGAGTCATATAAAAAAATATATCATACCTCATATATTTTATAAAATTAAAAATGATATATATTTTAAATAAATTTAGTAAGAATGAAAGGTAATTTTGATTTCAAAAATTTATAGTGAATCTAATATCAAATTTTAATAGAGGAATGAATTAATGAAATCACAGTAAAAATATAAAACATTAAAACATGTTAGAGTTTAATATTTCAATATTTAAAATATCTATATTGAAAAAGATTATTTTAAAAATAATTAAATAATAAACTAAAATCCTTACTAATAAATATTTCACAAAAATACATATATGATGATTGAGAATATATTTTCATATATTTTACTTTATAATTTATTGATTTTATTCCCAAAATTTTCACATTTTATATATGTTTATAAAATAATTAGTTTATAATAATATTTAGGGATTTATTATGAAACTGGACTAAATTCATGATTTTAATTGGTTTTTTTATGATTCAGATTTTAATTATCATGGATAGGCTTAATTTCAAGTTTTATATTTTTAGGAAGCTTGTTCTGAAAGTTGGATGATGTGAATGGGGAACCTTGCACACATGAATTGATCAAGAATAAAGAAGGATTAATTTTCATAGTTCTGTTAAATTTGAAAAGGGACCATATATGTAAAATTCATCTTGGGTTACGCATCGAAAATTTGAAAATACTTATCATTTTACCCCAGATACATAAAAATAATAGAATTATATTTAAAAGAAACCTTATGGATATGATGATATGTAAAAGTATTGACTTAGTAATTGGAAGTGAAGTATCATGCTTCCCTTAGAAATATAAGGGTAACTTCATAAAAATAGTGACACATAAAATTAAATTAATTTTCATCTAGATTCATATTCCCAATATGTAATAGAAAATATCAACGATACAAAAGATTAAACCATGTTCTTCCCTATGATTCATAAGGGTCCTGTAGAAAAATTCCATCCACATATTTTTATGCCTTTATGAAGGATGGTTACTCCTTGATGAGATAATAGGAAAAGATAGGAAAGATCATGGGGTTTGTGTCACATCATGGTTAGGGTTTTATCATAAGGGGAAATATACTTCCTTTATGGTCTTTATGAGGATAATTTCGTTATATTGTAAGAGAAACAGTCACATTAAGGAATAAATCCCACGCTCCTTGGACATCGAAGTTATTTCTAGATCTTTTATTTGAGCAAAAAAATTAAATCAAATGGATAATAATGAAATGAGATGCAATGGAGATTTGAATGAGTATGTGGGTAGATAATGGAATATTTGACGGGATTTATAATTCAAGTTGGGGATTATATGTAATATTTATAGGACTTCAAATTGAGAGAATAAAAAATTGTTTCCACATTGGAAAAATATATTGTGAATATTACTTGAATGAAAGTAAATCCCAATAAACAAATTAAAGTACTTCATTCATATTCAAATACGTATCCCTTTTGTTATTAAAGTTTGGGTAATCTAGGAATTAGCATTGAAAAGTAATTTAGGATTTTCAACTATTTTATTTTATATTATAATTCTTTTTTCATATTGTCGATTTAAGTACTCCCCCCACCATATCTTCTATTAGTTTCTTCCACATCTACACTTTAATCACTAATATTCTTTGATGGTGAAAAACTAACCTAATGAATCACTCATGGAACGAATCTAGTGATGATATCTTATAAACACGAGTCATTGATTACTCTTCTTCAATGTATTTTATATAATTTTTGTTCTTATAAGGATAATTTGTAGTTGGGAATGGTGATGGTGTATTCACACTACATGTGTATTTGGATTAACTTCTAGTTCCCTGATAATCTCCCAATATTCTATGATCATCAATTCATATAATGTATCCTTAATTATTAAAATCTTAATTTGTGTGATTGAATACCAGGAAAGTAGGTTAGGGGTTTCTCTATATGGAGGGTCTCTTTAGCTTGATAACCAAGTATACGGAAGATATGATATGTTCTATAAATTTTTATTTATATTATACATTCACAATCATGGTATACGAGGTTAACTATATATAATATGGATTATAATCATTTAGTAGGTTAGATGCTAAAAATGTGGAAAGAAAGTCACACTCAAGGTAATTATTTTGGTAACACCTAATTTCTTATAAAATTCATTCTGTTTTCATCTTCATGCAAGTTTTTTCTTCCCACATTCCATAATAATAATTCCCATTTTTTATTACTTTCATCAAATATAAAAAAAATCCAAAAAAATATGTTGTAAGACTGGTGAGTTATCTCATAAAGTGTCAGTGTGAGATGAACCTCGTCGAACATTATTTTGGACTGGGATGAATATAAATAATATTTTATACCAATAAATGATAAGTTTTTTATTGATATATGAAAACATTTTTGATTTTATTAGAAAAAGTTTGGGAAAAAATAAGAAACTATTAAATGAATTATCTAAGGAAAAAAGTATATAATTTATCGATCACTTTCAAGGGTAAAAAATTTCACAAAATGTTCACAATTTATGTTCCCTCGTGCATTCATGATTAAAAATTTGTTTGGTTGTGTACCAAATTTCCACATCTGGGAAGTCATTAAGATGAACTATTGAATTTTTCAATTTCCCAACAATGTTAAAAGTATAGAATGAAGTCTCATCCCATGAAGGAACTTATTTCCTAATCTGAGAATCACTTATAGATTTAAGATATATTAATGAAATCCTTCCCAAAAGTAATATTGGAATCCCTTTTCTTGAATGTGATCAATCAACATCATACATTGATGTGAACATCTATATGTTTGATTTTTTCTCTATATCCCCCCTTGTTTGGTTAATTATACTATAGTTTGAAGATATAAAATTTATAACTATAGAATTTATCACTATCTAGAGAAGTAGTGGGTGTTTTAAAATATGTATAATTTCCATGAAAAGGGATACATTTATATCCCTATGAAAGGAATCAGAACCCCTATATTTTGGTTCCACCTAATAAGAAACACCATACCTTTTAATTTCATGTGACAAAGACCATAATTGTTCCTTTTTATTTTTTGAATATGTGAATAATAAAATGAATTTTAATATCATGTATCTAGTACAAATTATGTGCCTTTTAATGTCATGTAACAAGTAAAAATGTTGTGCCTTTTAATTTTTTCAAACTAAGACCAAAGAAGTTCCCTATAAAGTTGTTAAACAAATTCTAATGGTGTTCCTTTTAAGTTCATGAAATCAATATTATCAATTTAACATTTTAAGTACTTTTAACCAAGACCATCATGGTAGCTTTTTAAGGTTATAAAACCAATACCAATGATGTTCCTTTTAAGTTCAAGAAACTCTGGTCAACATTGATCCTTTTATGATCATATTACCCAGACTAATATTGTGCCTTTTTATTTTGTGAAACTAGAACCATAATGCCTTGTGATTTATGTTCATATGTGTAGGACCTATTTTAATAATCTTAAATTCATGTGGAATAGACTAAAATGTGAAAGAGTACTATAAATGGTTGGTTATACATGAACAATACCTTTTTGATTTGACCAGATATATGCATCATTTGAGGTTCATTTTACACTTACACTATACTAGAGGTACTTTTATATATTTATATCTTTAATTAGACATAGGAGAGGTTGATAAAATGAATTATTAACAACATATTTTATATAGTGGTAATTCAAAATTTCTAGGGAAGAGGAGTTGGGAGAGCTAAGCTAAAATAAGAATGTTGGTAACTCATTTTTTGGATTAATGGAAGATGAATAGATGCTAAAAAGTTGTGGATTCTAGTACACATAAATTATGAGGAGTATCTTAGGATATAATACATTCAACTACTTACCTAAACAATTGTATCCTCAATGTTAATATAGTAAAATATTATTAGTACTCTGAGGACCCTATTGGATAGATAGAATAACCAGTTGGAAAGCTTCAACAAAATGATTGTCTCTTATTATTAATGTAATACTTGATCAAAATGGACCACACATACATGCATGGTGACCAGGCCATATAAGTCTAGGGGATTTATAGGATTCCTTGATTGAATAGGATTTCCATGGTTTGGACATGGAAAAAGGTGTCTAATGAGATATTTTGGGTTATTGGGAATGTTTTAATTACCCTATGAGGCATCTTTCTCAAATGAGATACCCTTAGGTATAATTTTGTACAAATACACACCATTAAAAATAAGGTAAATTTTTTTTAGGAAGCACCAATTTCAAATAATATTGGGTCTTTATATATACTAATGGGTTCCACAAATAATAATGGATTTAAAAGTCGTACACTGTATAAAAACTATGTGGGAATCCTCCGATGAGGAAAATACATGAGGCAAGTGAAGTGGTCTCACAAAGGGATTACATGGTCCATCCCATGTAATACTTATACTATCTAAAAATTACCATGACATTCCTACATGAACTTTCACCCCCCCCATACACACACTTTTTAGACTTAACTTTAAACTATATATGATGAATTCCCATAAATAACTTCCCATGAATAATTTTATTGAAAACAATGAAATATTTGTAACTTCATCCCTCTGTAAATTCTTCAGGTCTGGAAATGCATGTTTATGGTCATATTTATATGCAACCAATGTAATCATTTATCCTGGGATGATCAGAACCACTTTTACATAAAAATGTGTGTTTGTGGCATGAATAAATTTCTACCTTAGTATTGAAAATGACCCACCCTCTAAAAGTACTCAATATTTCCATTCATAAGTATCATTAGTTTTAGAAATGGTGCACCCTCAAAAATTGTTTCACATATCTATACTGTAATATTGTTTATACTTTCAAATAATGGATCCCCAGTAAAAATCAAACACTTTCGCAAAGGATTCTTTCTTGATTTATGAGAATTATAAATTCACTACCAAAATATTATGTGAACAAAATTGGATTATATAGAAACTTTACAAAAAGTGATCCCTCCATGTTATTTTTATGTAGTTCATATAGTTTCTTTATAATTCATTATCTCTTTTATGACAAAATTATTCTAAATTTAAAATAGAAAGAAATTTTGATACAGGTGTCCATTTTGGCACTCAGATCTTCTATATCAAATCCTGTGAAATGATATATGCTTCTATATATATTTTTTACCCATATTAAGTGTTTTTTACAATGAAAAATGTTCAGAA